>OY728156.1:625756619-635756619 GCA_963277665.1 Viscum album | reverse complement strand
ACTTAGTACATAACAAAAACACACACACAAGGATCGTAATAGTTTAGTGTCTTTGGAAACTCGGAATATAATCTTCTAATCGTGGTGAAAGATCTTCAAAATCTCCCATAGAGATCTTCCTTTTTATTATACCTAAAACCTTTCTTTATATCCTGGGGAAAAGAAAACATAAAAGGGTGAGCTCAAATTCTCAGTAAGGGTAAACAAAAGAAATATCAATCACATCATATACATAAGCACATAATTTTTGGAAATCTTAACCTGCAAAAGAGATCATAATTTCATAACATGGGGTAAATCATGGCAGTGAAATGTAATCACAATAATCATAACTTAAAACATGAAACATTGTGGCATTCACACATAATCATAGAGAATCATTTCTTGTTAGTCAAGACTCATTGCCAAGACTATCCTAGTGGACAAAGTCCCTTTCTGAATCGAGTAACCCTCGTTTCAGTCCTGTTTCACTGAACCGGTATAACCTACCATTCCAGCCATGTCTATCTCATGAGATATAAAATCTTTACCCAATGCATTGGAGGGAGATATAGGTCCCACCCATCTCATAATGATACCATTCTTATGTGTGCCACAAAATCATAAATCATACATCATTGCAAAACCCATGTAATAAAAATGGGATTCTTGAAACATCATGACATCATAAAACAAATCATATAAGGTAAATGACTTCATAAAAATAATTCCCTCAAATCATAATCAAATCAATGTAATAATAGGGATAAAAAACAGAACCCTTTATTATCTTAGATGGAAAATAATTTTGATAAAACACTTGAACTCCATTCTTGAGGAAAATATCCTTTCTACTTCAAAAACATTTTTCCTTTCATAACATGTCATACGACTTTAAAATAAAAGAAGTTGATTAAAAATAAACTTGAAAACTTGTAAAGGAAGTTTCTTGTAAATAATGTTTTAAAAATCCATTCATGCCGTATAAGTTAAAAAAAACATTTTTCGTACTTTTGTCGGAAAAGTCAAAAAGTACCTCGTACAAAAAAACGACAAAAGATTCCTTTCATATTCTTTACTAAAAACTCACTGAAGGGTAAAATTGGATTTAAACTATTTTAAGTGGATGGAAACAATATTACATATTGAGGGAACATGGATGTGGATGATAAAATACACCCCATTAAATACTTACGAATAAACAATCTCGGATAAAAATGAGATTGTGATATTTCCCTTACCTTAGGTCCGATTTGCTTCGTATGTGTACGAACCTCCTGTATAATGATTTAAATAATGTCATTGACTTATTACAGAATCATATTCATTGTTATGATATCATATATGGTTCACTTATGACATTATATTACCCGTTCTTTTGTAAATTCCATGTTAAAGAAGTGTTTTGGGTAAAATCGTTTCATTTATCGTAGGTGTTTTGACTTGTTGTTCTTGACATTATTATTACTTATATCATGATTTACTTACTTCAATAATATAAAATATGATTTATATATCATATATATTCACTATATATATATATAATAGATAGATAAATGAAATGAAAAACACCGTTCATGGAGACGGTAGTCCGTACGTACGCATGAACGCTGTTTTCATTTCCTTATTGTCTTGAATGGAAGTAAGTAGATGACATACATATATATATATATATACATAAATACAGTAGCTTTATAATTTCATATATTTCATTATTATTTCTTATATATACTTTATAATCATTCTTAAATGGTTAACATGGAGAATGAATCTCATCGCGTCGTGGAGACGGTAGTCCGTACGTACGCACGAGCGATGATATCATTTCCATAAATATTGAATTGAATTGGAGTGGATTATAAAATGTATCATAATCAATATTATGTTGTAATAACTACGTATAGTTATTATTTACACCATTATACCCATCCATGTAAGGTGGTGGTCGAAAATAGATTACACCACGGCGTGGGGACGATATTCCGTACGTACGCACGCGCGGTGATTTCTTTTTCCGTAGGATGGATAGATGGTGAAATAGAGTTGTTTTATACCTATAATAAAATATCAGTATATGAGTGATACTGATGTTATTACTTTATAATGAAACAACCTAAGAAGAAGAAGTGGAAGAAGAAATAAAGATGAAAGAATTGGTAACGGTAATTACCTCTTCTTTGAAGCGCCTCTTTGAATCCTCCACTTAGGGAACTAAGATTGGTCTTTGAAGAAGACCAGGACCTCTAGGATTATTCTAGGGATGTGTAGAAGAGATTTTGGCAGGGTTTGGCCGAGCTTGAGTGCTCAAATTGGTGTGAGGAGGAGGGGGAGGTGGTGTCCTTTTATAAGGGAGGAGAGGGGCACCTTAGGAATACCTCAAAATATTATTTTATATTAATGTCAAAATAGGTTTATAATTGTTCCAAAGGGTCTTATTTCGAAGCTAAAGTGGGGATGGGTCTAAATCCTATCAACCAATAGGATTTAGACAAGTTTAGGGTATTATTTTAACCTTATCAATTAGATTTAACTCTAAGTTAAATAATTTAACTTTTACCGTGTCTTTTTGTTTTTTTCACTATATGGTTAATACACTTACAATAACATGCCAAACGAACCCCAAATTGTTTATTATTAATATATATATCCTTATCTAAGTAATTTGGCCAAACCTTAGATTTGTAGGAATAAAATAACAATTAATAATATAATATTTGATTTAAAAACTATTTTGTGTCAATTTTGACACTATTTGATATATGATTTTTTTGAAAGTCATAAAAGAATTATATGTTAGAACCAAGTTGATTAAATCACCAATAATATATCATAGTAACCTAGAAAATTAGTGGAATTCATAAAAAGTATCAAATTACATTCATTTGAGCATTTATAACATCAATTATGTTAATATTTCCTTAAAAGGGTAATTACTGCATCATCGTTGTGTCATAAATAAATTAATTTATTTAAAGTCTAAAAATTATAAATAAATTATCATTATGTAGGAAATCTTTTTATCTTTCTAATGAATATTTATAGTCGAATTTAGCTTATGTATAACCCCATATTAAAAAAAATTTAGTTATTAAACATTGATTTTAACTATTTTAACTATTCATTAAATAAAATAATATTAAATGTCATAATCTAATCCAAGTGGACCTAAATGGTCATATTATATTTATAAGGTTGTTTTTGGTCGAATTAAACTTATCCAATAAAATTAGGACATGTGTTAGGGTAATAGTAATATCATATTTACCCTTAGTTACCCTATTTACTATTAACCGTGGTAAAAAAAAAGTTAAAAGATACTATTCACCAAAAATTATTTTCATTTCATTGAACCACATTTTAGTCCTTGATATTAACCGTGTCTGTCAGATTTTTGAAATTCCATTCACAGAAGCGGTAAAATTATATTTTATGCAAAGTTCAGTTTTTAACCTACCACTTAGTGGTTTCACTATTCATCAAAAATTGAAAGTTTTCAGAAAAATGCCAAAATTTCATCCTAAGCTATATTTGATTTTATGAACTCAAAAATTATGTCTATTTTACCAAATTCAAAATATATCAGTTGCATTAACTAATTTAAATATTAATTCTCGTCTTCAAAACAAATAGCTTGTTTTTAAGAGATAATAACGATAAAAATATTGACACTTGTTTATGTCTGGTTTAAATGTGAAATTACATCCAATGACCAAAATTGTATTAAATTGTAAAAATATATTCTAAATATACTTTAAAACCACTCAAATTAATGATTTATCACTATTAATTATTTCGATTAAAAAAGTTGTTTTTAATTATAATTTAGTAATTTTCACTATTCATCAGAATATGAAAGTTATCCGAAAAGTACCAAAATTTCACCTTAGGCTAAATTCGATACTCCGAATCCAAAAATGAAGTCCATTTTGAAAGCTAAAATTTCTAAAATTAAAAAATTGGTTATTACTATTCATAATGGCTAGTTTTAATAATATTTTAATAGCATATCGTTGTTTCGTGAAACTCAGTATTGCGTACTACACACGCTATCGAGGAAGGTTGCGATTGCGTGTAATGCAAGGCAAGTCAAGGATGCGTGTTGTGCAAGCTCCTTTTTGTGTTGCCTACAACACAAGACATTAGTGAAATTAAAAAGAATATTTTTTCATAAAATCTTGGGCTGTTACAATGCATGGAGCCGACCCCGATGCATGGACCCGGCATGTAACCATACCACACACCATGTACTTACTTCCTACATGGCCAGCCATTCAACACGGACCGTTGGATGCGAGAAGTACTCGAGAACTGACTACACGGCGTGTACCGTATACCTACACACCGTGTACTTTTTGGTAAAAGGCTTGGTCATTTTGTACTCAGTATATTTGATACGTTTTTTTTAATTAGCCCCCTATGACATGGAAGAACTTCAGAATATATCAAATTGAGACTTCGTGGTAGTTGATGAATCGATCACTTGACTCGAGGAGCGGACCCTCCAGGAATCGAGCTTTCTCTGTGCAAGAACCCTAGAGCTTGTTGCGACTACGACGACGATGACAACTGCACTTGGATCCTACGTGGGTTCCACAGTGAGGAATATTATACTAGGATCCTCCATGATTTTGGGAGTGATGGAGACTGTACTTGGATCTTACGTGGGTTTGGCAGTGATGGTTACGGTTCATGGATCCTATGTGGGTTCGACAGTGATGACTTCTGTACTTGGATCCTACATGGGTTCGGTAAGGGAGATGATTCAGAGGCTACATCTATCATATCCACCCAACTTCATGAATAATATTCCTGTGTGAGCTGATTCTTGACATTCAGTCATTATCATTGATGTAATTGACTTGCTATATTGTGTGGACTGTGTTGTGCTTTCTTGTGTGGTCTGGGCTGTACTTGGGATCGTGAGTTGGAGTCAGACTGGAATTGATGACTTAGGTATATGTTTGGGCATATACCTAAAACGAGTTGTTTGATACTTTGTGTTTGTATCTTTCCTTTGTGTTTTATCCTTTGTGGATTCTATGAGACCTTAGGGGGTCTTGGGGACCCTAATGAGTATCTTATACTCACCCCTGCATGGGTAATTCCTGCACTATGTTGTGTTGGATGTAGACGCACAGACAGCACAAATCGAGGTGGAGTCTTGTGGAGAGGGACGATACTTGGAGATGGACCACTCAGTGGAACGTACACCGAGCGGACGGTCAGACCCGAGGAGCTGAGGAGACCATTTGTACCCACCCATCAGGTTGGATATCCGGAGGATGACTCAATGGTTGCTGATTTACTTTACTGCAGTTGTTCTTTATTTTCTGTAGTACTATACTTTCAGTTGGGTTGGTATTCTGGCCCATTTACTTTCCAGCACTTACTTTTGTACTCAGTTTACTTAGTGTTTACTTCATCTTGTGTACTCTGTTATGTTTGTTTACTTATGTAATGGAAATTCCTTCCCATTTATTGTTATTTATGCCTTTGGTGCTAGTCGCCATCCCCTGGCCTATGGATGGGGGGCTTGGGGTAGTCATTGCATGGGCCTCGAGGATAGGTCATGACATGGTTATTATTATGGAGATTTTATATAATGATAACTTCGACCATAGTTGATCAATAATAATTGTTTTGACACATAAACTGAATTTACTCAAAACACCTGACATAAACATAATTATTTTAGTAGTTGTACACAACATAGTAATAAATGATATAAATGAAATGATAAAAACGAAAAATTCTATGAATAAATTATAAAAATGTCATAATATTATTATACTGTAACATGATGGATGTTTACCTGAATGGAAACTCAATGATAGGGTTTGTTGCCTTATTTTCATTTCGTGTGCCATTTATATTTTTTTCACCTAACATATTAAATATGGTATAAATAATATCACATTGAAATATAACATCATGATTTATATTATCTTAATGGTATTAATAGGTTTTATTTAAGTATTATTACCATTGGGTTTTCCAATTCATCTATAACTTCATTGGTAAGGATTTACATATCAGTTTTTTACATCCATGGGACATATATCATATTCACCACTTACTTATTTTTTTTGGGGTACTTACTTACCATACTTATCATTTATTAATATAAATTCTATGTATTTATATGTTTCATTTGATGATTATCACTTTTTTACCTTTTGATTCATATATAAGGGATTTTGTATCAATTTCATTCCATTAATGATGTTGTATATTTATGACCCTAGAGTATTTTTTTAATGTGTGTATATTTCAATTGACATTTTATATCGTGAATATCCTTACTCATGATATTTTAAATTGTATTAAAAATTAAACTTTCATGATGTTACGATTTAAATTGTTACAAATTAGTATGGGGCACTTTGGGATGTTTAAATATTATTTTCCTCATGATTAATGCTATTTTTTTCATTGGAATTTATATTCTAGGAAATTATATAACCATTTTTCAATAAACCCATTAACTGTCCTATGGTTATTCTTCCTCATTTTTTAGTAATAGTACCATTTAAATACTCTTTGGTGCACAATGGGTTTTAGAATATTATTTTTTGAAAACCTAACATTAGTTACCTATTTAGTCAGATATGCTATTTATTTATAATAATAACGTTTTATTGAAATTTTATCAGAAAAAAATTAATTTTCTAAGGAAATTATTTAACATATTTTCTTTTACCAATATTATCAAAGTAATCATTTAATCACATTCCCATCTAGTTACTTTCAAAACTATTTTACCATAATAAAGGAAAATAATTTTTACCTCGTATGAAATGTATTGATCCATCCATCCTAATTTCATTGAATACTCCTTATCATGTTAAAAAGGATAATTTTTAATGAAAATTATTTTAAAAGGGATTTCCAATGAAAAATATTATCAAATGTTTCCAAAACAAAATGATATATTCCTCAAGAATATTTTAAAAAATGTATTATTTTATTTTTATAACTAAAACAACTCTATATATTACCCACATGGTATTTTTTTATTTATACCATCTCTATTATTCATCTAGAAGGATTATTATTAATTTGGTGAAGAATAGTATTCATATTAACTTCCATGATTTATTTTTTTGTCCAATTTAAATATTTAAAATTGTATGATCATTGGAAATTGAATTACCCCTAATTATCAATTTCATTTTTCCTGGATATAGCTATTTCCTTAATGATATACCTTTTATTATATGGTTCATACTTTGAGAGTTATGTTATTAATTATGGAATTACTGATGAATCCATATTTATCATTTAATAAGGTTATTTGATAAGGGATATTAGTTAGTTTAATTTTGAGGAATTCATTGGACTGAGAATGACAGGTGGGGAATATACTTTATATAGCTCCTCGATGCATTGAGAGGTTCTCATGACAAGAATATTTGCAGAAATGTGTTTATAACATTATTTATAAACCATCTTGTGAATGGTTTTGATTATAAAATGTTTTTAATATTCCTGATAAATGATGTTCATTATGAAATAATTCCCCCTATTTTGATTCAATTATTATGCATCCATGAGATTTTGTGTGGATATATATAGATAAATATTATTTTAGTTCATTACTAAAATGGAATAAGTTCCAGTTTTTTACATTTCCATAGTTATTTATCCTAATCTAGTTATTTGAGTGGAATTATTTTTCAGTTATTACCTTTCCATATTTTTTATTTAGGTCATTCCTAATTTTTTAATTACATGGTATATGTGTTATGTTATTTACCATGCCATAATTATTAAACTCGTTGATTCAGTATTGTGTCTATTTTATTTTTCCTTTCAGAACATTCGAGGTCACCCTTATTATGTTTTTTACCATGAGTCAAATAAGTCTACTATGAATGATATTAAATGATAAACTAGATGGATTAGAGTAATCATCGATGTTGTTGATTCATTAGAAAAAGAAAACAATATATTTTAATTATTGTATTGCTTTTTAATTAATTTTTCATTTCTATATATGGTTTTCCAAGAATATTAACCCGATCAGTCATTCGAGGCATGAGTATTTGTAATCATGCTAATGTAGTTGATAATAGACACTCGATTCATGCTTTGTGGGGTTTTTTCATTATAGTTGGTATCAAGGGATGTTCATTAGAAACCATGGGAACTAGATATATGAAAACATAGATTAGCGAATATAACCATAAGGTATAAGTTTATGATAACTATAGATGAAAACCCTAGAATTTTGGTAATGTAAAGATTATTTGGGCCTTCTATAAAATATATATATATGTCTAGATGGTATAGTGGATGTTGTTCTATAACAGATGTACCTAAGAGTAATAACTTGGGAAAGGTGTTTCAGTCCAGACTTACGGTAACCCGGTACCTGACAATGGGCCTTATTGTGCACCATGTTTGAAACTCTTGGGGGGATATGCTTAGGAAAAACCTTGTTTTATTTAGAGACCATTATAATGAATTTGGGGACATAATAAGTAACCAATGTTAAACCTAAGGAGTATTAGATTGAAGATAATGTGTCATGATTTAGAAATCCTACAAATGATATTAATGATAAACCTTAGACTAAAGAAGGGAATATTTTGATGATGCAATTTTCTATTCAATATTAACTTTTAAAAGGATTTTTTTAGTGGTATTTGGCTATAAGAATCATTAAACATATAATGACAATGCATTATATTAGAATCATATGTTTTAGTGGAAAATATATATTATATGAATAATGAATTTTAAATTTATAGATGCATGTTTATGGATATTTTTAACCTTTAGGGTTTATATAATTTGTATTTATATCATACTAATAGTCAAATATTATTATATAACTTTAGAAAAATAATTTTTGTTGAAAATCATTGTTAACGTGATTATTTAATGACTAAATAAAAAGTTTGACCATTTTATTTATTTATGAATTTATATAAATTTGAATTTAGAATAGGATAACCTATAAGATAGGTGGCATCCTATCATGTCTGGTAAGGTCGTGGGGCGTGAACCCATGAATGAAAAATGATTTAGGTTTTGTGCCAACCACTGACCTATACAATGTCCTAGTTTATGTAAAATTATTTAAACTATAAGAAGAATTAGATTTAATAAAATATTATTACATTATTGTTTTATAGAATAATGTTTTTTCACATATTTTTTTACAATATTTAAAGACAAATAGTTGGAATGGAAACTCTTTAATAGACCTTATAATCCTTTAAAATTTCTATTTAGTTCTATAGGTATAAAAAATCATGTTGTTAATTAATTTTTCGGAGTGAAAGGAGGAATTAGAATATGAAAAAATAAAAACTAAAAGATAATATTGTTCATGTGATATTGAAACCATTGAATTAATAATGATTCATTATATTATTGTTTAGTAAAATAATTACTCATTATTATGAAAATGATAAAAACATTTGATAGCATAATACATTAATATATATTGAATAGATGGTATACTAAATTATTGATGATTTATGGATTTGAGGCCCTAAATGTTCTATTCAAAAATAACATGATTGAGATTGATAGCCTCAATAGCTCCATAAAAATATTTATGCTATTCCTTGAATTATGTATCTCTACATTCCAGTAATGTATTATTTCTTAGAAACCTATTTACATGGTATCCATATGTCCTTTGTAATTTCTATTCCCTCTTTTCTAGAGGATATTTTATGACCACTCCTACCAATGTGGGATTTCATTTTAACAATAATCAAAGAATATGTTACCAATATTGTGTTTATATTATGAGGATGCAATTTAATTATGGTACATAGAATTTAATACCCTGAAATTATAAAGTAAGTACCTTGTATTTGATTTGTGTATGACACACATCAACTAGAATGTATGGGAATGTAATGTACTATGAATTTATAATATATTTATAAATTTATTATAATTTATAGATTGAAATTTAATCGATAATTATTTTGTGTGTATCACACACAACGACGACCTCATTCGATAGATTGTGTTATACATATGATCTAGTTTAAACAAAACAATAATATATTACTGAAATATTATAATAGTAATTCATAACCTCCTTATTAAATTAGTTTTTATTAATATTATTATCTATATTATGAAAATATATGGTTTAGAACAGTATAAAATGAATTAATAGTTTAACAAATAATTAGAAATGAATATTTAACCCAATAGAATATAAAAGTAATATTATAATTTTTATGCTAAAAAATATGTTTTTTATTAATAAATTAAATTAATTAAAATTAGTGAATGATATTAATGATATATATATATATATTTCATTAAATAAAGCATTTTTTATAATCATCAGATAGATTTTATAGACATAAGATAATTATAAACTCAATATTACACATAAAAACCTATAATATTATTAAGAAACATTTTGCACCTTTTAATGGATAACCTATTTTGTATTTAAATTTTTACAGATTATTTTTTATAATATTTCCAAATAAATTTTATATTCTAAATCGAAACATAAGAATTATTTTAGGGAAATGTTTTTGTATTTTTCTATGATGTCTCATTTTTTATCGAAAAAGTGAAAAATACAAGAATTTTTTTCAAACACTCATTTTAATCTAAATTATTTGTAAGGATAAATTATAATTTTAATTGTTAAAAAATCTTAATTAGAATATATTTTAATCAATTAAAATTATTTATGTCATTGGTATAAATTTTATTTTGAAATAGACTATAAAATCATAGCAACCATTATGATGTTTTTTACTTAAAAAACATGCATTATTATCCCGAAAACAAGATTAATTTTAAAATAATTTCCCCAACTTCTATGATTGGAATATGAAGAAATGGATTAAATATTTTTTATCTGAATAGTTCATAATTTAAAATAATTTAAACATTTTTTCCATAAATATTAGAGAAGGAAATTAAAAATAATTACATTGAAAAATGTTAAATTAAGCCTAATAATATACTATACCATAACCGTAAGTCCTAAATAAACCTATAAACAAGTACATGACCTATTAGATGGACATATTTTGACCCTATACTACATTTTATACACTTTTTTTATAGAATTCATCTAATTTTAATAAACAATATATGGGTGGGGTTCCTTTATTTTAAAATATTACAAGAGATTTCACACCCCCACCATTATAAAAGGAATCATTCCCATCCACTTCCTAACACCTCTCAAGGGACTTTGGATGGACCAAAATCTACTAAAATGTGTCCTCAACATATATTGCTTATTCTTCGAAGCCTTACTTTGGGTATAATTAATTCAAATAAAGATTTTTGTGCAAACTAATAGAAGCTTCCCCATTTAGAGGTCACACCCTCCCTGAAACTCCACTTTTTTATTTATTTTATACACTCCCTCAACTCTTATTTTTCAATTATAATATAAAAACTCCCATACATTTGATATATAATGAATTTTTTATTATTATATTTCTACCTAAACATACAATTACCTCCATCTAATGGGTAATGAATAAAATTTTTACATGTAATCAGACTACCACCTCGTTAAATGTTGATTATTCAATATTCCATTACTGCCTCTCATGGTGGTCATTATGATGGACACACTTCTTATATATGATATATATTTTATTTATAATATCTTTATACTTATTTAATTAAATTATAACACTCACTTTTATAAATTTCATTTTTCCAAAAAAAATGTAAACGTCGTTTTTGGAAGTGCAGACTACTGCCACCTCAAAACAATATGATCCGTTCACTCTATACATGAAACGTAAAAAGGATAGTTGTAATAAAAAATATGACACTTAAACAAAAGATATATTATTTTAATTACATAATTATGTTTCTATAAATATAATATATATGTTACGACCCCCTCCCCACAAAGTGTACCCCTCATGGGCCGAAAATGTGAGAAGGGAGATAATGACCCCCCGAGTCCCGCCTCCAGTAGGCCCCGTTTTGGTGACTAGCACCGAGGGTATGATAAACACACAAATGGGAGGTATTACCCTCTAAGAGAAAACATGCGGAAGAGAGAGATAAGATAGACACCAACTAACTCCAACTCAAAACTGAGATAAAAATGAAACCCAATTGTACAAATGTAATGCCATGAAAAAGTACAAAAACTGAAAGGGAAAACTGCAAGTAACCAAAAGAAATTACAAACAGTAGCGACGACAAGCCCGAACAGCTCCTACAGCCACAAGCTAGTAGTAACCAGCCTGATCATCAACCTGCTCCAAGTGACCTGAAAAGCATTTTATATATACATAGGGCCAGAATAATAGTATACTTAGTAGGATCCTCCATGAAGACTCTCGTGCAAAAGTAAAGATAGCATGCAAAAGGAAAGTGAACAACAATGAAACTAACTCATCACCCAAACAGGTATACTATGTTCCCAGCCTCACCATGGCGACTCTCACCAAGTAACACATACAAGAATATATCATATTGTAAAGAATATCAAGGGTACCTTGGTACTACTTCCCCACTGTCTTTCCACATTTCCCCAAAGACATAAGTCATGTGAATCTATCTCCAAAGGCTTGACCGAATACACATGGTTTAAGCTCCACAATCTTTACCACATGCACCACAAAAGATTTACTATAGAAACCTGGGCTAAGCACCACACCATCCTCACAAACAAAAGTAACCAGGTAGTTTCTGAGATCCACCACAGCTCGCGTAACGGGTATCATACGTCCAGTATTATACCTCAATCCATTACAGCCCATACAAAGAGTAATGATCCCCAATCCATCACAGCCTATACACGATACACCAATAGTAGTCTATAGGATACTATATCCAGAATATATGTGTGTGAATACCCAAAATCCATTACATCCATCTACACACATATATGGGGAAAACTAAGTGATGTTCCTAATGGCACTAGTATCTAACAAGAGAAGAGAGCGGGGTCAAAGGGGGTAGTCAGCCATTCACCCTCCCATCGGAATGTCAGGGAAAACACCCCCCCAGGGCTCAGAATCTTTGAGGTGCCAGTTTCCTTCACTGATAGGGTGGAGTAGCATATAGAAACACAAAAAGTACAGAATAAATTATAACTCACTACCACACTATGGGCATAACCTATTATTAGACACTACTGCAGCTAACGTCTCTCAGACTCCGGCTGCCACTTCTAAGACTAGGTATCATATAAGCACACAACCATTTAAAGGGATTTATTATATTACTTCATTAAATTTTTATCAATTACACTGTACGTTAATTAATTCATCAAACATCAATTAACCAAGAACAATTCCACATTAACTTCCATTAACATCACATCCAAAATCCGTTGTCCCATCAAAATTCCTCAACCTCATCATTATGTTTCAACAAAATACAACCCCCTAGGTTAACATAATTTAATCAAACATTCATTTCAGAATTACTTACCCATATGCCCAGGCATTCTAGAAAAGCATCATATCCTACTAAACACAAGGGGATCAACATGGTGAGTATATGTAATACCCGTCGAGTCTCTGACGCCTATAGTAAGACTGTAGACCCATTATACCCTGAGAGGATAAACAAAGAAATCACGTGGCATACCCCACGTGTCTTCGCCCATTTCAAAAGAAGGGTAAGCTAGACCAGCTACCATGAACAATGGGGAAAAGTAAATCAAATAAACAACCAAAGAAATAACAAGCATCCAACAATCACATTCGTCCCATTCCATCATCCCTGGTGTCCTCCCCGACACCCACATGCATAAACCGATGCATCTCGCCACTCTATGCGGCATCCGTTGACACAACCACACGGCCTCCATGCCCCCAAAAATCACAAAATCCATCTAGTATCACATCGCAACACATGTAGAAGGAAAGTAAAAATCACATCGAATAGGGATCTTGTCCCTTAAACAAGGCATGTAGCCTTCAAACAACAAGCACCAATAGATTTTGGTTTCCCAACCAACTAAATTAATCACGTACATCACCATCAATTTGATTAACATCAATTTGGATCAACAACCACAACCAAAACAACCAAAATCGTTTACATGCCTCTTTATCTTTAGCCAATTAATAATAAATTAATTCTGGCATTACGTTCTTTATCAATTTCATCATGAACAACATGCTAACAAGCAAAGCATATATATCACACAATCTAGAAAATGAAGAAGCGAACCTTTATCACGATACAAATCAACAACATGCAATCAAACAAATTCTTTTGATCTCATTAAAGTATTTAATTAGGTCAATTTCATTGTGATCTAAAGGGATAAATCATGCAAACTCTATGATTGAACACAAAAAATTAGAGAAGCCACGAATCCCCTAACTCAATGGTTTTTGTGGAAAACCACAACGGTCGATGAACGCCCAAGAAACCGGGCCGATTCTCCATGAATCCTCCTTAGATATCCTCTCATAACACAACCAGTACCAAAGATCATCATAATCGAAATCCACACACTTAAATTTACCCATAACTAGTGTAGATCTACGAAACCGAGAGAAGAGGAGGAGTATATCTAATTAGATCTTAGAAATCAAGAAAGAACGATCACATACCTCAAGAAACCGGCTTTGATTCACCTAGAAAAGCCTTCGAATCACCTCCAATACGCTTGGGAGAGGCTCTTCTACCTCCAAGGAAGGGTAATCCCAAGTTATGGCCGCTTAGATGCTTCAACAAACCATTTATAGGAAAAAGAGTTCAGATCCAAAATTTTTGGATCTAACTTTAAGTTCTCGCATGGTTAGTCCACAAGGGTTAACAAATCGTGCTCTAACCTTTCTTTAGCTTCTGCCATGCCACGCACTCCTTTCCATGTTAGTTCGAACAGTTAGACAAACCGAGCACTAACCATGCGTTAGCGACTGCCCCTAAAACCTCCACTGATCTTGACACCTTGATCGCAATGAATTGGGCCAATTTTGTTAAACGATCCACTACCACCCAAATAATGTCATGTCCTCCCGGAGCTCGAGGTAAACCTGTAACAAATTCCATTGAGATGTCCTCCCACTTCCACCGAGGAATATTTAATAGATGAAGAAGACCACCTGGAACATGTTGTTTGACCTTCACCTTTTGGCATACTAAACATCAAGACACAAACTTTGCAACCGCACATTTCATCCCAGGACACCAAAATAGACTCCTCAAGGATTGGTACATCTTTTTCATGCCAGGATGTACCACTAAGGGAAAACTATGGAACTCTCTTAGAATGATCTCGCACATCGGAAAGGGAAAAAAATAACATCCCTGATACAACACTCGATGTTGTTCATCCTCCTACCAACCATTAGGGGCCTCACCACAAACAACCTGGTCTCTCCAGACCTCCACCTCAATATCTCCTAACTGGGACTCTTCCACCTTCCGCATCAGAGATGAATGTACCGTCATATGAAAAAGACAACCTCTACCCCTAACTTCTAACATATCAAGATGCAATGCTGATAGTTCTTCCATTACTCTCTAAGAATCACCATATTCACGCACAATATCACTACACGAATTTTGGCTCAGCGCATCAGCTACAACATTCTCTTTTCCAGGTGTATACGATATTTCTAAGTCGTATTCTGGAAAGAACTCCATCCACCGACACTGTCGTAAGTTCAAGTCGCACTGGGAGAAAACATACCACACACTATTATGATCGGTGAAAAATGAAAAGCGGTCACCAATGAAGTAATTTCTCCACAACATTAGAGAAAACTCCACAGCTTCCAACTCAAGATCATGGGTGGTATAGTTGTGTTCATGGGGATGTAACTTATGAGACCCATAATGAACAACTGGCCACTACTGCATGAGAACATAGCCTAACCCCATATGTGAAGCATCATAGAAAACATCAAATTGAACTCCCTCAACTGGAAGGAAAAGGAAAGGAGCACTTACTAACGTCTCTATTAGATACTCGAAAGCCGCCTGACAGTGAACATTCCATATGAAATCCCGATATTTCCTGGTCAAAGCTGTCATAGGAGTTGCAACTCAGGAGAAATTGGCTATGATCCATTAGTAGTAGCTTGCGAGACCAAGGAATCTTCGCACCTCGGAAACTATCTTGGGGGCAGCCCAAGACACAACTGATTCTATCTTCAATGGATCCACCACGACTCCCTATTGGGACACAACATGCCCCATGAAACGGACTTCTAGAGCCAAAAACTCACAATAATACAACTTCCCGAACAACTGATTTTGATGAAGAATTCCCAAAACGGCTCGTAGTTGCTCTGCATGCTCCTCTTCAGATGTGGAGTACACAAGGATTTCATCGATGAAAACTCCCAGAAACTTTTCTAGGGACTCATGGAACAAAACATTCATCAATCCCATGAATACGGCTGGGTCATTCGTTATGCCAAATGGCATTACAACAAAACCATAATGCCCAAGACGACATCGGAAAGTATCTTTCGGGATATCCTCATCCTTCACATGAATCTGATGATATCATGACCACAATTCGATCTTTGAGAACCAATTTTCACCCTTCAGTTGATCGAATAAATCATCGATCAGTGGAAGAGGAAAGCGATTCTTTATTGGCACTTTGTTTAAGCAACGTTAACAAACACACAGTAGCAAACTTACGTTGGCCTTCTTCACGAACAAAACTAGTGCACCCCACTGTGACACACTTGGCCAAACAAAACCACTCTGTAACAGACCATCAAGCTGTATACGTAGCTCTTGTAACTCATAAGGTGCCATCCTATACAGATACATAGAGATGGGAGACGCTCATGGCTGTAGCTTGATCCCGAACTCGATCTCTCGTCGAGGGGGTAACACTACAACCTCTTCTAGAAAGACATTACGATACTCCTTTACGACCCTAGTAAACACCAACTGCTAAACCTCGGAAGAACTCATCATCATATCAGCCGCCATGGACGATAAGAATGTGACATGCCTATGACCCATCCGAGGATCTCGCTCACCAACAAACACCACTTGTTCTCCATCCGCACCAAGGAAAAAAACCTTCTTCCTGAAGCAATCCACGATGTCCTCCACCAAATAAAAACAATCCATGCTGAGGATGACATCATATGGTTGTATTCGTAAACATAGGAAATCTCCAAAAGTGATGTGATTCCCCAACACTAGCTCACACTCTCTACATACTTCAAACAAGTAAGTTCTACCTCAAACTGGCTTAGTCAATGCCAAGGGAATAGAAAGACTCTCTACCTCAAGTCCCAAATCATGTAAAAGGGTAGGTGAATGAAGGAGTGCGTTGCTCCTGAGTCAAACAAGGCATACACCAAGGTAGAAAACAAGAAAAGGGTACCTCGAACGACATCTGGCTCACCTGGTGCTGGAAACCCTAGAGAATGAAGCTGACCATGACCTTCATAGCCTCTCTGGCCCTGATGATGACCACCACCATGGCCGCACTCTACTCCCTGAGGATGAGGACCAACATAGCGCTATCCTCTTCCTGCCCTATCTACCCTATGCTGATCTATTGCTGGTGCATATGGCTGCTAATGCCTCGGCGAAAACTACCTCAACGGAGGAACCTAGAGTGTAACCCCTAGTTCACGATGACTGCTCTGAATGGTCGGGCACTCCCGATGCTAATGACCATGACCACCACAAGAAAAACAAGTGCCTGATCCCTTGGCATAGGCTTGAGAGTTTCTGCCTCCAGAGAAATGAGATGTGAATGGCTGGGACCTACCCCCAGCTGAACGGAAACACTTCTGCCTTGAAAACCGGGGACATCAGACCACAACCTTACTTCAAGGGGAATCATGACAATCCCCTTCTTGTGATGATTCGATCCTGGACAAGGTCCTCTCAACAACCTCTTCCCTCACAAGCACCTCAATATATGTTGTATAACTTAAATGGGGTGACCTGGTGCTGGATCTATGGACTTAAAGCCTCCTCAAAATACCTCACCCTGGCCTCATCATCTAGTAACAGGTCTGAAGAATATCGTAATAGGTTCCTGAAAAGGATTCAAATCTCTCGAATACTGGTTCTCCCCTATCAAAGGGTAAGAATCGCCTGGTGACTGGACGCCTTTGTAGTCTATGAAAGGAACTCAGATCTAAACTAGTCTCGAAACTCCGACCTTGAGATCCTGAACTCCTAACTATTCCTGAGGATCAATAACCACCATTGCCTTTGTAGACACCCAAATATTGATGTACATGGAAATTACATTACTTTTGCGGAATACTTAATACATAACAGAAACAGACACATAAGGACCGTAATAGTTTAGTGTCTCTGGGAACTCAAAACGTAATCATCTAATTGTGGTGAAAGATATTCATCATCTCCCATAAATATCCTCCCCGTTTGGTTTTCTTACCTAAAACCCTTCTTTAAATCCTGGGTAAATGAAAACATATAAAGGGTGATCTCAAAAGCTCAGTATGGGTAATCATGGATAAAATAATACAAATCAGATACATTTGAACATAAAAACATGATCATAATGGTTAAACATCAAAATCTTGGGCAATGACATAAAACATGGCATTAAATAAAAAATAGATAATAAAGAAACATAAATCATGATAAAATATCAAGGGAATAAAACATGTGATTGTGGAAACCATTAAGCAAATGATATGATTTCTATAGTAGCCACGACATTTCTACCAAGACCATCTTAGTGGACAAAGTCTATTTCTGAATCGAGTTCACTCCTCGTTCCAGTCCTCTATTGCTGAACCCGATTAACTTACCATTCCAGCCATGTCTATCTAATGAGATATAAATATTTACCCAATGCATTGGAGGAATATATAGGTCCCACCCATCTCATAATGTAATCATTCTTTTGTGTGCCCCAAAATCATAAATCATACATCACAGCATAAACCATGTAATAGAATGGGATTCTTAAACATCATGCCATCATAACATAATCCATATATAAAAAAATGGATATCATTTTATCATAATAAGAATAAAAACATGTATATAATGGAGAAATTATACTTGATACATAAACATATTAAATAATGTCATTTTAGATGGAAAATATTTTTGATAAAACACTTGAAATGAAATCTTCAGGAAAATATCCTTTCTTCTTAAAAATCAATTTTTTTCACAAAATGCCAGGAAATTTAAAAAAAGGGTTTTTTTGAAAACAATCATGAAATATTATATTGGAAGCTTCATGAAAATGAGGCTTTATGAAACCGTAAAAATCCATTCACACTGTATAATTTAAAAATAACATTCTCCTCGTACATTTGTCGGAAAAGTCAAAAAGTACCTCATATGGTAAGAAAAGAAATATTCATTACATATCATGTAGTAAAAGCCAAAAATGGTTAAAGATGACTTTAAAAAAACATGAATTTTTTTTAAGAAATATGGACATGGATGATAACAATAACCCCAGTAAATACTTACGAATAAACAATTTCGGATAAAAACTAGATTGGAATAGTTATCCCTTACCTTACATCTGATATGATTTGTATGTATCTGAAACTAATGTATACTGATTTAAATAATGTCATTGACTTATTAAATAATCATATTCATTGTTATGATATCATATATGGTTCACTTATAACATTATATTACCCGTTCTTTTGTAAATTCCATGTTAAAGCAGCATTTTGGGTTAAATCGCATCATTTATCGTACGTGTTTCGACTTGTTGTTCTTGATATTATTTTTCATATTCTGATTTACATAATTCCAGAATGTAAAACAATTTATATATATAATATATTCAGTATATACATATATATATGATATAATGATAAATGGAATGAAATACACCATTCATGGAGACGGTAGGCCGTACGTACGCATGGATGTTGTTTTCATTTCCTTATTGAATTGAATGGAATTAAGTAGATGACATAAATATATATATACATAAATTAATTATCATTATTATGTAATATAATTCATTATTATTCATTATATATACTTTATAATCATTCATTAATGGTTAACATGGAGAATAAATCTCATCACGTCGTCGAGACGATAGTCCGTACGTACGCACGAGGGATGATATCATTCCCATGATCATGGAATTGTATTTAAGTGTATGTATAATATTTTAGAACCAATATAACTTTAATATAATCATATATAGTAATTTATTTACACCATTATACCCATCCAAGGAAGGTGGTGGTCGAAAACAGATTACACCACGTCATGGAGACGATAATCTGTACGTACGCACGTGCGGTGATTTTGTTTTCCGTATGATGGATAGAAGGTGAAAGAAGGTTGTTTCATATTTATAATAAAATATCAGTATATATGTAATTATGATTTTATTACTTTATAATGATACAACTAAATAATAAGAAGTATAAGAAGAATGAAACTTGAGAGAATCATAAGAAGATATTACCTCTTCTTCAACACACCTCCTTTAAGCTTCCTCTTAAAGAAGTAGAGATGGTATTTTGAGAATATCAGAACCCCCATAATGTTTCTAGGGAAGTGTATAAGAGAAATGTTCAGGGTTTGGCCGAGCTTCAAGGCTCAAATGGTGTTAAGAGAAGAGGGAAAGGGTGCCCTTTTTATAAGGGAGGAGCGGGGAACCTTTGGAAAAACATAAAATATTATTTTATAATAAAGTCATATTCGGTTTTTTAATAGCTCCAAATTGATTTATTTATAATATTGGGTGGGGATGGGTCTAAAGCCTCTCAAACAATAGGTTTTAGGCAAGTTTAGGTTACTATTTTATCCTTATCCTTTAGATTTAACTCTAAGTTAAATAATTTAACTTTTACCGTATCATTTTTTTATTACACTATATGGTTAATAAACATTCTATAACAAGACAAAATAACCCCAAGTGGTTCATTATTAATATATATATCCTTATCTAAGTCATTTTTCTGAACCATAGATTTTTTGGAATAAAATAACAATTAATAAAATAATATTTGTTTTAAAAACTATTTTATGTCAATTTTGACACTATTTGGTATTTGATTTTTTTAAAAATCATAACAGCATGGTTAGTTCAAACTAAGTTAATTAAATAAATACTAACATTTCATATTAACCTATAAAATTATATTAATTAATAAAAAGTCTAAAATTACATTAATTTGGGTATTTATAACATCAATTATGTTAATATTTCATTAATAAGGTAATTATTGCATCATAATTGTGTCATAAATAGATGAAATTATTTAATGTCTAAAAATTAAAAATAAAATACCATTATGTAGGAAATATTTTTAGCTTTCTAATGGATAGTTATAGACTAATTTATCTTATGTATAACCCTATATTAATAATTATTACTTATTAATCATTGATTTTAACTATTTTGACTCTTTTTTAAATAAAATAATAACAAAATGTCCTAATCTAATCCAAGTGGACCTAAAGGGAAATATTTTATTCCTAAGGTTTTTTTTGGTCTAATTAAACTTATCCAATATAATTAGGACATGTTTTATGGTAATGATAATATCATTTTTACCCTTAATTACCCTATTTACTTTCAACCGTGGTAAATAAAAGTAAAAAGATACTATTCACCAAAAATTATTTCTATCTTATTAAACCAAATTTTACTCCTTGATATTAACCATGTCTCTCGGAGTTTTTAAATTCCACTAACAGAAGCGGTAGAATTATGTTTTATGTAAATTCTCAAAAAGCTCCTAGGAGGTAGGTAAAAGACGGTGGAAAGTTCAATAAAATTTTTATATATCCAAAATTATTATGAAATGACTCCAATGAATAACATTGAACTAATATAGGTATTATGTATCAATTTTTTACATAAAATAAATTTAAATAAAAAAATAAATATTTCAATAAAAAAGTGGGTTTTTTTAAATAGTTACCCAGTGTTTTCACTATTCATCAAAAAATGAATGTTTTTAGAAAAATACCAAAAATTAACCCTAGGCTAATTTCGATATTCTGAAGCCAAAAATGAAGTCCGTTTTGAATGATAAAATTTATAAAATTTCAAAAAGTTGGTAATACTGTTCATAATGGATAGTTTGTATAATATTTTAATAACATATCGTCGTTTAGTGATACTCGTTATTGCGTACAAAACACGCTATCGTGGAAGGTCGGAATTGCATGTAAATCAAGCCAAGTTAGGGATGCGTGTAGTGAAAGCTCCTTTTGGTGTAGAGTACAACACAAGACATAAACGAAATTAAAAAGAATATTTTTTATAAAATCTCGGGGTGTTACATTCTACACCCCTTAAAATGAATTTCTCCCTCGAAATTAATTGGTGTTATAAATGGTTTACTTCTTGAAAGTTTCTTTCATAGAAAACCACATCATAAAAAGGAATACCAAACCATAACTTTAAAAACTAATGTATGAAATGTAACGGTTACCCAAATTTACCAATCACTGGGTTTCGACATAGTAGAACATAGGTGAAAATATGGATATGGAAGAGAAATATAACCATCAAGTTATGATGAAGAGTGGTAGAGGACATGGCTATGAAAAATCCAACAATCACAAAGCCATAAATTTTTGATGATCTAAGGTACCATCTAATTCATCAGATATAAGGAAACTAGGACAACATCTTTGGATTTCAAGACCTTTTACCGAATGTTAAAGAATTGGAAGAAATACTTATTTTATTGCAGTACAATCTCACCGTTGTTCGTACCTTGTAAAATTTACACATCATATCTTAAAGAAATGGAGTTAAATTTGTCATTATTGAAGTGTTAACAGATCATGTGATAGTGTGATGGTTCATTCCATCTGTCTCAAACAAAAGGTTAAAAAATTTGTAAGTCCATCTTATGGTGAGATTAATCATATATGGTTCCAAAAAATGGACTTATACTTCATCTATCATAGCGCTTAATAAAATAAATCTAGTTTCTACTAAATAGGGACTTCCTGTTGGCTAGTGGTAGGTGATAAAGGCATGTCACACTTTGGTTGTGGGTTTGATTCCCGCAACCTTGTCCGACGCGATGGGTTATCGCCCATCCTGCGAGTTTCCCTTTTTCTAAAACTATACTATTATAAAATTCTATCAATAATATCGAAAAAAAATTATAGCCTTAAAAAAAAAATTCTTTTCAATATAATCCATTCTAATCTTTAGGCTTATCCAAAATACTTCTTTCCAAACTCATAGTATAAAGAGAACGATTACTAAAAATGACATATAACAAGCATGTGAATACGATCATTTATCCCTCATATATCTTGTTGGTCACATTCCAATCATGTGAATACCTTAATCATGTATTCTCTTGAAAAATTAATACCCATTGAACCTTAGTGAAAACATGAATGGTGTCAAAAGTTAACTCTTTCCACATACCAAAATCAAAAAAAATTCTATATACTCAAACCATGATATAAAATTGTCCATATATCAATCATGAGCTCATTTAATTTTCTTTTATCCCTTCATTATGCGCATATAATCTTCTTTTCAAAAATATCTCAATCACTTTCCATGGTTACCAGTACCATAAAATTATTGTAAACCACAATACACCAATACATAAATATTCCAATATTCCCCGATTCTATATACAACATTATTTTTTAATCCCATTACATAAACACTTAATCATTACACAACATCATTTTCATACTCAACATCACAAATAGTGATCGCATGTGACTTCCCTTTATCCTTTTCCTTAAGAGGTTGCTCACGTTGATCATCATTAACCCTTGGATTAGGGAACTGATTAGCATAATTCCCAATTTCCTTGCACTTGAAGAATTGAAGTGTTCGTGGTGCGTTTTATGAAGTCTTTTCTTTATTCACTTCATTAGCAACCTGTTTTCCATTACTTCGACACTAAGCTGCTCATTGACCATATTTTCTACACTTAAAACATTTTCTAGTCCCTTTAAGACAATCTCCACCATGCTTCTTTCCACACTTTGAGCATAAAAAAACATTCATCTCCTTTTCACCATTGTTCTGAGATTTCTCCTTGAACTCCATCCTTCGTTTCTTGTCCAAACCATGAGATGGATTTGTAACACCAACTTCCATTTCAACCTTGATAGAACAACACAAAATTTCTTCATAGCTACTGAAGTCTCTTATAGCTAATGCCCTTCGAGGACTTGGTTTTAAGCCACTGAAGAATTGATCATCTTTACATTCAAGTTGGGTGATAAAGCAAGATGCATACCTTGCAAGCCTTTCAAAATTTGCTTTGTATATACCAACAGATTTATCATCCTTTTACATAAGCTCAAGGAACACATTTTCCATATTTTTTTCGAAGAATAAAAGGGAAGTACTTACTGAAAAACATTTTCTTGAACTCGTCCCATTCCATGGATTCAATTTCATCATGGGGCCTTGTATTATTAATTAGATTCCACCACCGGTCTGCTTCACCTTATAAACTGTAAATAGCTACAATGAATTTATCATTCTTTGAACAGTGATGTATGGAAAATATCATTTCAATGGTACTAATCCATCGTTCAGTAACAAGTGGATTAGAAGACCCATTGAAAGAAGGTGGACGTTGCCTCATGAAGGACTCAATAGAATATTGTTCCCTTCTATGCTCATTCGGAAGTCCAGAATTATTCATATCTTGCATAAATATAGAAATAAGATTTTTCACTCCATCTCCCATAACATTGGTTTGATTAGGAGGACAATCATTGCATTGTCCATTACATTGATCAACACAGTTCCTTCGTGTAGAGACCCGAAGCTTGACGTACATGGACATTACATTACATTTGCGGAATACTTAGTACATAACAAAAAACACACACACAAGGATCGTAATAGTTTAGTGTCTTTGGAAACTCAGAATATAATCTTCTAATCGTGGTGAAAGATATTCAAAATCTCCCATAAAGATCTTCCTTTTTTTTACCTAAAACCTTTCTTTATATCCTAGGGAAAAGAAAACATAAAAGGGTGAGCTCAAATGCTTAGTAAGGGTAAACAAAATAAATATCAATCACATCATATACATAAGCACATAACTTTTGGAAATCTTAACCTGCAAAAGAGATCATAATTTCATAACATGGGGTAAATCATGGCAGTGAAATGTAATCACAAAAATCATAACTTAAAACATGAAACTTTGTGGCATTCACACATAATCATAGAGAATCATTTCTTGTTAGTCAAGACTCATTGCCAAGACTATCTTAGTGGACAAAGTCCCTTTCTCAATCGAGTAACCCTCGTTTCAGTCCTGTTTCACTGAACCGGTATAACCTACCGTTCCAGCCCTATCTATCTCATGAGATATAAAATCTTTACCCAATGCATTGGAGGGAGATATAGGTCCCACCCATCTTATAATGAATCATTTCTTATGTGTTCCACATAATCATAAATCATACATCATCGCATAACCCACGTAATAAAAATGGGATTCTTAAACAACATGACATCATAAAACAATTCATATAAGATAATGGAATTCATAAAAATGTTTCCATCACAACATAATCAAATCCATGTAATAATAGGGATAAAAATAGAACCCTTTTATTACCTTAGATGGAAAATAATTTTGATAAAATAATTGAACTTCATTCATGAGGAAAATATCCTTTCTACTTCAAAAATACTTTTCCTTTCTTAACATGTCATAAAATTTTAAACTAAAAGAAGTTGATTAAAAATAAACTTGAAAACTTGTAAAGGAAGTTTCTTGGAAATAATGTTTTAAAAATCCATTCATGTCGTATAAGTTAAAAAAACATTCTTCGTACTTTTGTCGGAAAAGTCAAAAAGTACCTCGTACGTCAAAAGATTCCTTTCATACATATTACTAAAAACTCACCGAAGGGTAAAAATGGATTTAAAAAATTGTAGGTGGATGGAAATAATATTACATATTGATGAAACATGGATGTGGATGATAAAATACACCCCAGTAAATACTTACGAATAAACAATCTCAGATAAAAATGAGATTGTGATATTTCCCTTACCTTAGGTCCGATTTGCTTCGTATGTGTCTGAACCTCCTGTATAATGATTTAAATAATTTCATTGACTTATTAAAGAATCATATTCATTGTTATGATATCATATATGGTTCACTTATGACATTATATTACCTGTTCTTCTGTAAATTCCATGTTAAAGAAGCGTTTTGGGTAAAATCATTTCATTTATCGTAGGTGTTTTGACTTGTTGTTCTTGACATTATTATTACTTATATCATGATTTACTTACATCCAGAATATAAAATATGATTTATATATCATATATATTCAGTATATATATATATATAATAGATAGATAAATGAAATGAAAAACACCATTCATGGAGACAGTAGTCCGTACGTACGCATGAACGCTGTTTTTCTTTCCTTATTGTCTTGAATGGAAGTAAGTAGATGACATATATATATATATATATATATATATATACATAAATCCAGTATCATTATTATGTCATATATTTCATTAGTACTTATTATATATACTTTATAATCATTCATGAATGGTTAATCATTAAGAATGAATCTCATCGCGTCGTGGAGAGGGTAGTCCGTACGTACGCACGAGCGATGATATCATTTCCATAATTATTGAATTGAATTGGAGTGGATTATACAATATATCAGAATCAATATGATGTTGTAATAACTATGTATAGTTATTCTTTACACCATTATACCCATCCATGTAAGGTGGTGGTGGAAAATAGATTACACCACGGCGTGGAGACGGTATTCCGTACGTACGCACGCGCGGTGATTTCTTTTTCCGTAGGATGGATAGATGGTGAAATAGGGTTGTTTCATACTTAAAATAACATATCAGTATATGAGTGATACTGATGTTATTACTTCATAATGAAACAACCTAAGAAGAAGAAGTGGAAGAATAATTAAAGATGAAAGAATGGGTAACTGTAATTACCTCTTCTTTGAAGCGCCTCTTTGAGACATCCACTTAGGGCAATAAAATTGGTCTTTGAGGAAGACCAGAACCTCTAGGATGTTGCTAGGGAAGTGGAGAAGAGATTTTGGCAGGGGTTGGCCGAGCATGAGTGCTCAAATTAGTGTGAGGAGGAGGGGGAGGAGGTGTCCTTTTATAAGGGAGGAGAGGGGCACCTTATGAATACCTCAAAATATTATTTTATATTAATGTCAAAATCGGTTTATAATGGTTCCAAAGGGTCTTATTTCGAAGCTAAAGTGGGGATGGGTCGAAATCCTATCAACCAATAGGATTTAGACAAGTTTAGGGTATTATTTTAACCTTATCAATTAGATTTAACTCTAAGTTAAATAATTTAACTTTTACCGTGTCTTTTTGTTTTCTTTCACTATATGGTTAATACACTTAATATAACATGCCAAACGAACCCCAAATTGTTTATTAATAATACATATATCCTTATCTAAGTCATTTGGCCGAACCATAGATTTTTAGGAATAAAATAACAATTTATAATATAATATTTGATTTAAAAACTATTTTGTGTCAATTTTGACACTATTTGATATATGATTTTTGTGAAAGTCATAACAGAATTATATGTTCAAACCAAGTTGATTAAATCAACACTAATATATCATAGTAACCTAGAAAATTAGTGTAATTCATAAAAAGTCTCAAATTACATTCATTTGAGCATTTATAACATCAATTATGTTAATATTTCCTTAAAAGGGTAATTACTGCATCATCGTTGTGTCATAAATAAATTTATTTAAAGTCTAAAAATTATAAATAAAATACCATTATGTAGGAAATATTTTTATCTTTCTAATTCATATTTACAATCGAATTTATCTTATGTACAACCCTATATAAAAAATGTTTTAGTAAATAAACTTTGATTTTAACTATTTTAACTATTCATTAAATAAAATAATATTAAATGTCTTAATCTAATCCAAGTGGACCTAAATGGTCATATTATATTCATAAGGTTGTTTTTGGTCGAGATACACTTGTCCAATAGAATTAGGACATGTGTTAGGGTAATAGTAATATCATATTTACCCATAGTTACCCTATTTACTATTAACCGCGGTAAAAAAAGTAAAAAGTTACTATTCACCAAAAATTATTTTCATCTCATTGAACCACATTTTAGTCCTTGATATTAACCGTGTCTCTCGGATTTTTGAAATTCCATTCACAGAAGCAGTAAAATTAAGTTTTATGAAAAATTCAGTTTTTTAACTACCACTTAGTAGTTTCACTATTAATCAAAAATTGATGTTTTTCAGAACAATGGCAAAATTTCATCCTAAGCTATATTTCATATTCCGAATTCAAAAATGAAGTCTATTTTACCAAATTCATAACATAGAAATTGCATTAATTAATTTTATAATTAAATCTCGCTGTTAAAACAAATAGCGTGTTTTTAAGAAACAATATCTATCAAAAGATTGACACTTGATTATGTCTGGTTTAAATGTGAAATTACATCCAATGACCAACATTGTATTAAATTGTAAAAATATATTCTAAATATACTTTAAAACCACTCAAATTAATGATTTATCACTATTAATTATTTCGATTAAAAAGGTTGTTTTTAATTATAATTTAGTAATTTTCACTATTCATCAGAATATGAAAGTTATCCGAAAAGTACCAAAATTTCACCATAGTCTAAATTCGATACTCCGAATCCAAAAATGAAGTCCATTTTGAAAAATAAGATTTAAAAAATTTCAAAAAGTGGTTATTACTATTCATAACTGCTAGTTTTAATAATATTTTAATATCATATTGTTGTTTAGTGAAACTCGGTATTGCGTATTACACACGCTATCGAGGAAGGTCGTGATTGCGTGTAATGCAAGGCAAGTCAAGGATGCATGTTGTGCAAGCTCCTTTTGGTGTAGCGTACAACAAAAGACATTAGTGAAATTAAAAAGAATATTTTTCATAAAATCTTGGGCTGTTACATTCTACCCCCCTTAAAATGAATTTCGCCCACGAAATTCGTCGGGGTTATAAATGGTTTACTATTCAAAAGTTTCTTTAATATAAACCCACATCGTAAAAAGGAATACCAAAACCAATATTTAAAAACAAAAGTATGAAACTTAACGGTTACGCAAATAAACTAATCACTGGGTTTCCACATAGGTGAAAATATGGACATGGAAGAGAAATCTAACCATCATGTTCTGATGGGGAGTGGTAGAGAACATGGCTATGGAAAAGCCAGCAATCATAAAGCCATAAATTTGTGACGATCTAAGGTACCATCTGATTCATTAGATATAAGATCACTAGGACAACATTTTTGGTTTTCAAGATCGTTTCCCTAAAGTTGAAGAATTTGAATTAGAATAAATACTTACTTTATTTTGGTACAATCTCACTGTTGTTCGTGCCTTGAACAATTTCCACTTCATCTCTTAAATAAATGAAGTTGAATTTGTTATTCGTGAAGTGTTAGCAGATCATGTGATAGAATGACGGGTCATTCCATCTGTCTCAAACAAAATGTTAGCAAAAGTTATTAATCATATATGGTTCCTAAAATGGACTTATACTTCATATATCATACTGCTTAATATAAAAAAACTAGTTTCTACTAAACAGGGACTTCCTGTAGGCCAGTGGTAGGCGATAAAGGCCAGTAGCACTTCGGTTGTGGGTTCGATTCCCACAGCCTTGTCCGAAGCGATGGGCTGTCGCCCGTTCTGTAGGTTGTCCTTTTTCTAAAACTACATTACTATAACATCCCATCAATAATATCAAAAATCTTCTATCATTAAACAATACTAACTTATGTCCAACGTAATCCATTCTAATCTTTAGGCTTATCTATAATACTACAGTCCACTCTCATAATATAGTGAAAACGATTACCATAGATTTAATACTGTTGTTAATCCTCATATATCATAAGATATGTCTTGTTGGTCACATTCCAAACATTCAAAGGCCTTAATCATGTATTCTCTTGAATACCCATTGAACTTTAGTGAAAACATGAATGCTGTCAAAAGTTAACTCTTTCCACATACCAAAATCCAAAAATTATATATACTCAAACCATGATATCACTTAGTCTTTATATCAATCATGAGCTCCTGAATACAATCAAACATCTCATTATCTTCTTATCCCTTCATTATGCTCATATCATCTGTTTACCAAAAATGTCTCAATCACTTTTCATGGTTACCGGTTCCATAAAATTATTGAAAACCACAATAGACCAAAACATAAATATTTCAGTACACCATAAAAGTACCTCAACAACATTATTCTTGAATACCAATACATAAACACTTAAGTCCATCCACTTCAATGATTGTCCGGGAATAAGTCCTTCCTTGATTTAGAAGTAACTTTTTAGGTCCGGGCATTGAGTTGGGTAATGCCCATGTTCTCCACAAATAAGACATTGAACTCCCTAACAATCTGTCACTCTATGACCCTTTTCTCCACACAGATAACATCGGTCCCTCCATTTGAGGTATTCCTCAAGGTTCTTCTTCCCTTCTTTAGAAATCTCAATCTTCCTTTCTTTATGCTCCTCAACATGCGAACATGCATAATAGTTTATCTTCCTCTTCTTTGATGAATTAGTCATACCACTAAATTTAACCTTATTAATCATATATCGCGATGACTGATTCAGCATTATCACAATATCTTTATCTCTAGGTATTACAAAATTTTGTTGCTCATAGTCACCAATTTGTCCATTGGATTCAATGTTAACCGAATTCCTTCTGGTTCCCTCCATTAACTAAAACACAAAAAGAATTTTGTGAGAGGCGAAATCATGCTATGGAAGACAACATAGTAAAGGGAAAGCACCCTCAATATCTAACATCTTAGGTTAAATTCTATGATCGTTAGCGCAATTCTATGACTATAACCTATACGTATACTTAACCTTAGGGACATCCCTAGACATACCGTAGAAATATCTCTAGGGATCTCACTAACGTTTTTGCATCCTAGTTTCCAAAGGTTGACTAAACCTTTCCTCTGATACCAACTGTAGAGACCCGAAGCTTGACGTACATGGACATTACATTACATTTGCGGAATACTTAGTACATAACAAAAAACACACACACAATGATCGTAATAGTTTAGTGTCTTTGGAAACTCGGAATATAATCTTCTAATCGTGGTGAAAGATATTCAAAATCTCCCATAAAGATCTTCCTTTTTTTTTACCTAAAACCTTTCTTTATATCCTGGGGAAAAGAAAACATAAAAGGGTGAGCTCAAATGCTCAGTAAGGGTAAACAAAAGAAATATCAATCACATCATATACATAAGCACATAACTTTTGGAAATCCTAACCTGCAAAAGAGATCATAATTTCATAACATGGGGTAAATCATGGCAGTGAAATGTAATCACGATAATCATAACTTAAAACATGAAACTTTGTGGCATTCACACATAATCATATAGAATCATTTCTTGTTAGTCAAGACTCATTGCCAAGACTATCTTAGTGGACAAAGTCCCTTTCTGAATCGAGTAACCCTTGTTTCAGTCCTGTTTCACTGAACCGGAATAACCTACCGTTCCAGCCCTGTCTATCTCATGAGATATAAAATCTTTACCCAATGCATTGGAGGGAGATATAGGTCCCACCCATCTTATAATGAATCCTTTCTTATGTGTGCCACATAATCATAAATCATACATCATCGCATAACCCATGTAATAAAAATGGGATTCTTAAACAACATGACATCATAAAACAATTCATATAAGATAAGGGAATTCATAAAAATGTTTCCATCACAACATAATCAAATCCATGTAATAATAGGGATAAAAACAGAACCATTTTATTATCTTAGATGGAAAATAATTTTGATAAAATACTTGAACTTTATTCTTGAGGAAAATATCCTTTCTACTTCAAAAATACTTTTCCTTTCTTAACATGTCATAAAATTTTAAACTAAAAGAAGTTGATTAAAAATAAACTTGAAAACTTGTAAAGGAAGTTTCTTGGAAATAATGTTTTAAAAATCCATTCATGTCGTATAAGTTAAAAAAACATTCTTCGTACTTTTGTCGGAAAAGTCAAAAAGTACCTCGTACGACAAAAGATTCCTTTCATACATATTACTAAAAACTCACCGAAGGGTAAAAATGGATTTAAAAAATTATAGGTGGATTGAAATAATATTACATATTGATGAAACATGGATGTGGATGATAAAATACACCCCAGTAAATACTTACGAATAAACAATCTTGGATAAAAATGTGATTGTGATATTTCCCTTACCTTAGGTCTGATTTGATTCGTATGTGTCTGAACCTCATGTATAATGATTTAAATAATGTCATTGAATTATTACAGAATCATATTCATTGTTATGATATCATATATGGTTTACTTATGACATTATATTACCTGTTCTTTTGTAAATTCCATGTTAAAGAAGCGTTTTGGGTAAAATCGTTTCATTTATCGTAGGTGTTTTGACTTGTTGTTCTTGACATTATTATTACTTATATCATGATTTAATTACTTCCAGAATATAAAATATGGTTTATATATCATATTTATTCATTATATATATATATATATATAATAGATAGATAAATGATATGAAAAACACCGTTCATGGAGACGGTAGTCCGTACGTACGCATGAACGCTGTTTTTCTTTCCTTATTGTCTTGAATGGAAGTAAGTAGATGACATACATATATATATATATATATATACATAAATCCAGTATCATTATTATGTCATATATTTCATTAGTACTTATTATATATACTTTATAATCATTCATGAATTGTTAATCATTAAGAATGAATCTCATCGCGTCGTGGAGACGGTAGTCCGTACGTACGCACGAGCGATGATATCATTTCCATAATTATTGAATTGAATTGGAGTGGATTATACAATATATCAGAATCAATATGATGTTTTAATAACTATTTATAGTTATTCTTTACACCATTATACCCATCCATGTAAGGTGGTGGTGGAAAATAGATTACACCACGGCGTGGAGACGGTATTCCGTACGTACGCACGTGCGGTGATTTCTTTTTCCGTAGGATGGATAGATGGTGAAATAGGGTTGTTTCATACTTAAAATAACATATCAGTATATTAGTGATACTGATGTTATTACTTCATTATGAAACAACCTAAGAAGAAGAAGTGGAAGAAGAAATAAAGATGAAAGAATGGGTAACGGTAATTACCTCTTCTTTGAAGCGCCTCTTTGAGACATCCTCTTAGGGCACTAAAATTGGTCTTTGAGGAAGACCAGAACCTCTAGTATGTTTCTATGGAAGTGGAGAAGAGATTTTGGCAGGGGTTGTCCGAGCATGAGTGCTCAAATTGGTGTGAGGAGGAGGGGGAGGAGGTGTCCTTTTATAAGGGAGGAGAGGGGCACCTTATGAATACCTCAAAATATTATTTTATCTTAATGTCAAAATCGGTTTATAATGGTTCCAAAGGGTCTTATTTTGAAGCTATAGTGGGGATGGGTCGAAATCCTATCAACCAATAGGATTTAGACAAGTTTAGGGTATTATTTTAACCTTATCAATTAGATTTAACTCTAAGTTAAATAATTTAACTTTGACCGTGTCTTTTTGTTTTCTTTCACTATATGGTTAATACACTTACTATAACATGCCAAACGAACCCCAAATTGTTTATTACTGATACATATATCCTTATCTAAGTCATTTGGCCTATCCTTATATTTTTAGGAATAAAATAACAATTAATAATATAATATTTGATTTAAAAACTATTTTGTGTCAATTTTGACACTATTTGATATATGATTTTTGTGAAAGTCATAACAGAATTATATGTTCGAACCAAGTTGATTAAATCAACACTAATATATCATAGTAACCTAGAAAATTAGTGTAATTCATAAAAAGTCTCAAATTACATTCATTTGAGCATTTATAACATCAATTATGTTAATATTTCCTTAAAAGGGTAATTACTGCATCATCGTTGTGTCATAAATAAATTTATTTAAAGTCTAAAAATTATAAATAAAATACCATTATGTAGGAAATCTTTTTAACTTTCTAATTAATATTTACAATCGAATTTATCTTATGTAAAACCCTATATAAAAAATGTTTTAGTAGATAAACTTTGATTTTAACTATTTTAACTGTTCATTAAATAAAATAATATTAAATGTCATAATCTAATCCAAGTGGACCTAAATGGTCATATTATATTCATAAGGTTGTTTTTGTTCGAGATACATTTGTCCAATAGAATTAGGACATGTGTTAGGGTAATAGTAATATCATATTTACCCATAGTTACCCTATTTACTATTAACCGCGGTAAAAAAAGTAAAAAGTTACTATTCACCAAAAATTATTTTCATCTCATTGAACCACATTTTAGTCCTTGATATTAACCATGTCTCTCGGATTTTTGAAATTCCATTCACAGAAGCGGTAAAATTAAGTTTTATGAAAAATTCAGTTTTTTAACTACCACTTAGTAGTTTCACTATTCATCAAAAATTGATGTTTTTCAGAACAATGCCAAAATTTCATCCTAAGCTATATTTCATATTCCGAATTCAAAAATGAAGTCTATTTTACCAAATTCATAACATAGAAGTTGCATTAATTAATTTTATAATTAAATCCCGTTGTTAAAACAAATAGTGTGTTTTTAAGAAACAATATCTATCAAAAGATTGACACTTGATTATGTCTGGTTTAAATGTGAAATTACATCCAATGACCAACATTGTATTAAATTGTAAAAATATATTTTAAATATACTTTAAAACCACTCAAATTAATGATTTATCACTATTAATTATTTCGATTAAAAAGGTTGTTTTTAATTATAATTTAGTAATTTTCACTATTCATCAGAATATGAAAGTTATCCGAAAAGTACCAAAATTTCACCTTAGGCTAAATTCGATACTCTGAATCCAAAAATGAAGTCAATTTTGAAAAATAATATTTACAAAATTTCAAGAAGTGGTTATTACTATTCATAACTACTAGTTTTAATAATATTTTAATAGCATATCATTGTTTAGTGAAACTCGGTATTGCGTATTACACACACTATCGAGGAAGGTCGCGGTTGTGTGTAATTCAAGGCAAGTCAAGGATGCGTGTTGTGCAAGCTCCTTTTTGTGTAGCGTACAACAAAAGACATTAGTGAAATTAAAAAGAATATTTTTCATAAAATCTTGGGCTGTTACACTTCGGGTTCCAGCCATCGTCTAAAACCCAAAAAGAATAGTGTGAGAGACATAAATCATGCTAGGGAAAACAACATAATAATGGGGGAGTACCTTCTATATCTAACACCTTAGGTTTAATTCTAATATCATTATCGTAATTCTAGGACTATAACTTATACTTATACTTAACCTTAGGGACATACCTAGACATACCTTAGAAATATCTCTAGGGATCTCACTAATGTTTTCGCATCCTAGTTTCCAAAGGTTAACTAAACCATTCCTCTGATACCAACTATAAACACACAAATATTGACTTACATGGAAATTACATTACATTTTTGGTATACTTAAAAATAACAAAAACTGACACACAAGGATTGTAATAGTTTAGTGTCTATGGAAACTCAAAATGTAATCTTCTAATCGTGGTGAATGATCTTCAACATCTCCTATAAAGATCTTCACATTTTGGTTTTCTTACCTAAAACCTTTATTTAAATCATGGCGAAAAGAAAACATATAAAGGGTGATGTTAAATGGTTAGTAAGGGTAAGCATGGATAAAATAAATCAAATCATATACATTTGAACTTAAAAACATGAACATAATGTTTAAACATCAAAATCTTGGGCAATGACATAAAACATGGCAGTACATAAAGAATAGGTCATAAGCAAACATTAATAAGGATAAAATAGAAAGGAAATAAAACATGTGATTGTGGAAACCGTTAATCACATGATATTATTTCCATAGTAGCCAAGGCATTTCTGCCAAAACCATCTTAGTGGACAAAGTCCCTTTCTAAATCGAGTTCATTCCTCGTTCCAGTTATGTATTACAAAACCAGATTAACTTACCGTTCTAGCCATGTATATCTCATGAGATATAAATCTTTACCTAATGCATTGTAGGAAGATATAGGTCCCACCCATCTCATAATGAAATCATTTTTTTGTGTGGCACCAAATCAGAAATCATACATCCTAGCATAACCCATGTAATAGAATGGGATTCTTAAACATCATGCCATAATAACATAATCCATTTATGAAAAATGTATATAATTTCATCATATGAAGAATAAAAACATGTAAATAATGGAGACATTATACTTCATACATAAACATATTAAATAATGTCATTTTAGATGGAAAATATTTTTGATAAAACACTTGAAATGAAATATTTAGGAAAATATCCTTTCTTCTTCAAAATCATTTTATTTTCATAAAATGAAATGAAATTTTAAAAGAAAAGGGTTTACATAAAAATAATCATGAATTCTTGTATATTAATCTTCATGAAAATGAGGCTTTATGAAACCGTAAAAATCCATCCACGCCGTATAAGTTAAAAATAACATTCTCCTCGTACTTTTGTCGGAAAAGTCAAAAAGTACCTCGTATGGTAAAAAAAGAAAGATTCATTACATATAATGTAGTAAAAGTCAAAAATGGTTAAAAAGGACTTTAAAAATTCATGAAACCATTTTTAGGAAACATGGACATGGATGATAACAATAACCCTAGTAAATACTTACGAATAAACAATCTCAGATAAGAATGAGATTGGAATAATTATCCCTTACCTTACGTCTGATATGCTTCATATGTATCTGAACCTCCCATATAATGATTTCAATAATTTAATTGACTTATTATAGAATCATATTAATTTTTATGATATCATATATGGTTCACTTATGACTTTATATTACCCGTTCTTTTGTAAATTCCATGTTAAATCAGAATTTTGGGTAAAATCGTTTCATTTATCGTACGTGTTTTGACATGTTGTTATTGATATTATTATTTATATAATGATTAACATAATTCCATAGCGTAAGACATGATTTATATTTAATATATATTCATCATATACATATATATATATATGACAAATCAATAAATGGAATGAAATACACTATTAATGGAGACGGTTGGTTGTACGTACGAATGAACGCTATTTTCGTTTCCTTATTGAATTGAATAAAATCAAGTAGATGACATACATATATATATATATATACATAAATTCAGTATCATTATTATGTCATATATTTCATTATGATTCATTATATATACTTTATAATCATTCATGAATGGTTAACATGGAGAACGAATCTTATCGCGTTGTGGAGACGGTAGTCCGTACGTATGCACGAGCGATGATATCATTCCCATGATCATGGAATTGTATTGAAGTGTATGTATAATATTTCATAATCAATATCACGTTACAATAATCATATATAGTTATTTATTTACACCATTATACCCATCCATGTAAGGTGGTGGTCGAAACAAATTACACCACGGTGTGGAGACGGTATTTCGTACGTACGCACGCGCGGTGATTTCATTTTACATAGGATGGATAGAAGGTGAAATAAGGTTGTTTCATATTTATAATAACATATCATTTTATATTTAATAATTAAGTTATTACTTTATAATGAGACAACTAATTAAGAATAAGTAGAAGAAGAAAGAAACTTGAGAGAATCAAAAGAAGAAATTACCTCTTCTTCGACGCACCTCATTTAAGCATCCTATTAAGGAAGTAGAGTTGGTCTTTTGAGAAGACCCGAACCTCCATAATGTTTTTAGGGAAGTGGATAAGTGAAATTGGCAGGGTTTGGCCGAGAATCAAGGCTCAAAGGGTGTGAATAGAAGAGGGAAGGGGTGCCCTTTTTATAAGGGAGGAGAGGGGCACCTTTGAAAAAACATAGAATATTATTTTATAATAAATTCATATTTGGTTTTTAATAGCTCAAAATTAATTTATTTAGATTATAATGTGAGGATGGGTCTAAATCCTCTCAACCAATTGGTTTTAGACACATTTAGGTTATTATTTTATCCTTATCATTTGGATTTAACTCTAAGTTAAATAATTTAACTTTTACCGTGTCTTTTTTGTTTTCTTACACTATATGGTTAATAAACTTACTATAACAAGCCAAAAGAACCCCAATTGCTTAATTATTAATATATATATCTTTATCGAAGTCATTTTTCCTAACCATATATTTTTAGGTATAAAATAACAATTAATAATATAATATTTGTTTTAAAAACAATTTTATGTCAATTTTGACACTATTTGGTATTTTATTTTTGTAAAGATCATAACAACATGGTTAGTTCGATCAAAGTTAATTAAATCAATTAAAACATGTAATATTAACCTATAAAATTATTTGAATTCATAAAAAGTATAAAATAACATTTCTTTGTGTATTTGTAACATCAATTATGATAATATTTCTTTAATAAGTTAATTACTGCATCATCATTTTTTCATAAATAAATTAAATTATTTAATTTCTAAAAATTATAAATAAAATAAAATTATGTTGGAAATCGTTTGATATTTCTAATGAATATTTATAGTCGAATTTATATTATGTATAACCCGATATTTAAAATGTTTTACTTATTAAACTTTGATTTTAACTATTTTAACTCTTTTTTAAATAAAATAATAATAAATTTACTAATCTAATCCAAGTGGACCTAAAGGGAAATATTTTATTCCTAAGGTTTTTTTGGGTCGAATTGAACTTATCCAATAGAAGTAAGAAATGTGTTCGGGTAATAATAATATCATTTTTATTCTTAATTACCCTATTTACTTTTAACCGTGGTAAATAAAAGTAAAAAGATATTATTCACCAAAAAATATTTATCTTATTGAACCACATTTTACTCCTTGATATTAACTGTGTCTCTCTGATTTCCAAAATTCCACTCACAGAAGCGGTAAAATTATGTTTTATGTAAATTTGTAAAAAGCTCCTACGAGGTAGGTAAAAGATGATGGAAAGATCAATAAAATTTTTATATATCCAAAATTATTATTAAATGACTCTAATGAATCACATTGAACTTATATAGGTATTATGTATCAATTTTTTACCTAATAAAAATTTAAATAAAATAAATAATTATTTAAATATAAAAGTGGGTTGTTAAATAGTAACCCAGTGTTTTCACTATTCATCAAAAATTGAATGTTTTCAGCAAAATAACAAAACTTTACCCTAGCCTAATTTTGATATTCCGAATACAAAAATGAAGTCCATTTTGAAAGATAAAAAATAAAAAATTCCAAAAAGTGGGAATTACTATTCATAATGGCTAGTTTGTATAATATTTTAATAACATATCGTTGTTTAGTGAAACTCAATATTGCGTACAATACACGTTATCGTGGAAGGTCGCGATTGCATGTAAAGAAAGCCAAGTCATGAATGAATTTAGTTCAATCTCCTTTTGGTGTAGCGTACAACACAAGATATCAATAAAATTAAAAAGAATATTTTTTATAAAATCTCGGGGTGTTACAGCCTTGCTACTCTACACATCATCGTCATAGCTAAGGACACCCAGTGCTCCTTCCGAACACGACTCGAAATGAATCCTATCTCGATCTCCTCCAACCAGTCTTCCATGACTGCATCTGAAACAGAGCCCTCAAACTTCTGCATACTCTGGAACTGAAAATCTCAGAGTACCTTCCTCTAATTGTCATCGTCATCAGCCTCTATCCTGCGGCAATATACTGGAACAACCTGCTGGACATTTTCTATGAAAAATTGATGAGGATGTCGACCTAGAGCCATACCTGTAAAATAACAAAAAATTAGAGCTCCTAATCCTGTAATGTAGTAGAATCAAAATTAATTTATTAATTTTTTCCTTTTATTCTTTTTAGGTTAACCTATCCCAATATCTACCCATTCAAACGCAGGCACAAAGACGAATGATGCATGATACTTTTCTAGGTCTCTACCCTGAAACCAGTATCACACTGTTTAATAGCCATTGTAAAAGTAAAGGTCCGTACATCAGATCATAGGGGAGCCTAAACGCCTATGTCTCAGCCGGTCCCTAGTTTTTACCTCACTTGCTAAACATGAATGACACCATTTCCCAACCAACCCATGCAACCTCACATATTCCTAACTCCGATATCCATCCTATCCCTCAACTAGTCCTCTGATACCACTCTGTCACGACCCCTTCTCCAAAAAGTGTACCCCTCCTGGTCCGACAATATGAGAAGGGAGATAAAAACCCACGCGTCCCGCCTCCAGTAGGCCCTGGGTTGGCATCTAGCATCGATGGTATAGTAAACACACAAATCGGAGGAATTAACCTCTAAGAGAACACATGATGAAGAGAGAGATAAGATAGACACCAACCAACTCCAACTCAAAACTGAAATCCAAATGAAACCGAAATGTAAAAATGTAATGCCAAGCAATTGTACTACAACTGAAATGGAAAACTGCAAGTACCCAAAAGAAAGTAAAAACAGCAGCGACCATAAGCCTGAACAGCTCCTCTAACAAAAAGCTATTAGTAACCAGCATAATATCCAACTTGATCCATGTGACTTGAAAAATAGTTAATATATACATAGGGTGAATATAACAGTATACTTAGTAGGATCCTCCTCGAAGCCTTGCATGCAAAAGTAAAGAAAGAATGCTAAAGCACAGTGAACAACAATTAAACTAACTCGTCACCCAAGCAGGTATACTATGTTCCCAACCTCACCATGGGTACTCTCACCAAGTAGCACATACAATAATATATCATATAGTAATGATTATCAAGGGTATGCTTATCAAGGGTATGCTGTTATTACTTCCCCACTAGTTTTCCACTTTTCCCCAAAGAAATATGTCCTGTGTATCTCTCTGCAAAGGCTTGCCCGAATACACCAGGGCTAAGCTCTACAATCTGCACCACGTGCACCACAATGACATGCTTGTAGTCACATGGGCTAAGCACCACACCATCCTCACAACCAAAATTATCCATGTAATTTCTGGGAGATACCACAACTCTCATAACATGTATCATATGTCGGTTATTATACCACAAGCCATTACAGCCCATACACTGAGTAAGGATCCTCAAGAAAACACAACATATACATGTTACACCTATAGTAGTCCATAGGATACTATATTTAGAATATGTGTGTGTGAATAACCACAAGCCATTACAGCCCTGTACACACAAATATGGGGACAACTAACCGTTGTACCTAATGTTACTAGTATCTACCAAGAGAAGAGAGTGGGGTCAAAGGGGGTAGTCAGCCATTCACCCTCCCATCAAAATGTTGGGGAAAACACCCCCAGGGCTCAGAATCCCTGGGGTTCCAACTTCCCTTACTAGCAGGGTAGAGTAGAATATAAAAACACAAAAAGTACAGAATATATTACAACTCTCTACCACACTGTGGGCATAACCTAGTATTAGACACAACTGCAGCTAACATCTCTCAGACTCCGGGCTGCCACTTCTAAGACTAGGTATCCTGTAAGCGCACAATAATTTAAAGTTCTTTATTAGATTACTTCATTTCCTTATTATCAATTCCATGGTATGTTAATTAATTCATAAAAAATTTATTAACAAAGAATAATTCCACCTTAAGTTCCATTAACATCGCATCCAAAATCCACTGTACCTTCAAAAGTTTTGAACCTCATAATTAACATTCAACAAACTCCAACCCCATCGGTTAACATCATTTAATCAAACATTCATTTCAGAATTACTTTCCAATATTCCCAGGCGTTCTAGAAAAGAAACCTATGCTACTAAACACAAGGGGATCAATACAGTGAGTAGATGTACTACACTTTGAGTATTTTCCGCCTATAGTAAAAGCGTAGACCCATTCCCCCTTGAGAGGCTAAACGCAGAAAGCACATGGAATACCCCGCGTGTCTTCTCCCCTTTCAGAAGAAGGGTAAGCTATGAAATCTTCCTTGAGCAGTGGGGAAAATTAAAGTAGATAAACAACCAATGAATCAACAAGCATACAACAATCACATTCATCCCATTCCATCATCCCTGGTGTCCTCTCTGACACCCACATGCATAAACCAATGTATCTCGGCACTCCATCATCCCTGGTGTCCTCCCTGACACCCACATGCATAAACCGATGCATCTCGCCACTCTAGGTGTCATCTGCTACCACAACCAAAAGGCCTCCATTCCCCCACAAATCACAACATCCATCCTATATCACATCATAGAACATGCAGCAGGAAAGTAAAAATCACATCAAATTGGGCTCCTGGCCATTTAATAAGGCATATAGCCTTCAAACAACAATCACCAATAGATTTCGGTTTCCCAACCAACTAGATTAATCACGTACATTGACATAAATTTTATTAACATCAATTTGGATCAACAACCACAACAACAACAACAACCGAAATCGTTTACATGACTCTTTATCTTTATCCAATTAATTACAAAATAATTCTAGCTTTATATTCTTTATCAATTTTATCTAGGACAATATTCTAACAAGAAATGCATAAATATCATACTATCTAGAAAATCATGAGGGGAACCATTATCACGGTACAAAGCAACAACAGGTGATAAAACCAATTCATTTAATCTAGTTCAAGTATTTAATTTGTTCAATTTCATTGTCATCAAAAGGGATAAATCATGCTAACTATACGATTGCACAAAAACAGTTACAGAAGCCACGAATCACCTACCTCAAAGGTTTTCAATGAAAACCACAATGGTCAATGAACGCCCAAGAAACCGGGCTGATTCTCCAAGAATCCTCCTTATATCTCCTCTCCTAACACTACCAAGTCAAAATCTCATCATATTCGGCATCCACTCGCTTAGATCTACCCTTAACTGGCGTAGATCTACGATACTGAGAGAATAGGAGGAGTAGATCTATGTAGATCTTAGAAATCAATCAAGAACAATCACATGCCTCAAGAAACTGGCATCGATTTGCCAAGAGAAGCCTATGGATGGCCACAAAAATGCTTCGGAGAGGTTCTTCTACCTCCGAGGAAGGGTAATCCTGAGTTATGGACGCTTAGAGGCATAAACGAACCATTTAGAGGAAAAAGAGTTCAGATCCACAATTTTAGGATCTAACTTTAATAGCCCTCAAGGATAGTCCACGCGGTTTAACAAACTATGCACTAACCGTGCGTTAGATCCAGCCTCGCCAAACACTCCTCGCATGGTTAGTCCGCACGGTAAGAAAAACTGCATGCTAACTGTGCATTAGAGACTTCCCCCAAAACCAACCTTGCATAGTTTGGCATCATGGTTTATGAAAACTGTCTGCCTCCCGTGCGAAGTCCATAACCCTTTAACATTCCTTAAAAGTCCACCCAAACGCACTCCATGTCACCTTGACCTACTGTAACACCTCCAGTACCACATTTTCACAATGGAATTGACTGGAGAGGTCTAGTCCACTACAATATATATATATATATATATATACATATATCATTTCCATTATGACCCACAATCAAACTTAAAATTGATAACATCATTTGTGGACAAGTGGACTACCCCATCCTTGTCAGTATATGACTAATATTACATCACATAATTATATATAAGTATATATAATTATATAAAATTATATTTTTGTGATAGTTCTCATTCTTGAAGGAAATAATGATACTTAGATTCTATCCATAATGATATTACAAAAATGGGAAGATTAATCATGCGTACGTATGATCTACCATCCAAATGATTGTAACATTGTTTCATTTTTCATAATTATATTTTTAATGATTTATTTTAAAATTATAATTTATTTATAAATATGATAATTATTTCATGGTTATTATATTGGAGATGTTATGTAATGACACCTTTTACGATAGTTGATCAAAAATATTGTTTTTGAAACATAAAACGAATTTTTTCAAAACCCCCGATATAAACATAAATATATTTGTAGTTGTACAAAACATGGTAATAAGTCAAATGAATTTAATGATAAATATTAAAGTAGGTCAAAAAAGATTATAATATTAAAATAGGTTTATTAAAAATGATTTTAATTGACATTCACCCAAAATGAATATCAATGTAATGGATTCTTATATCATTTTTTTTGTGAGCCAAAATTAACTATTGTACACCAAACATCATATATATGATGTAAATAATACCACATGGACTTATAATATCATGAATTATATTATCATAATTGTATTTAAATTTTTTATTTACGAATTTTTACCATTGGGTTTTTCAATTCATTTGTTTCTACATTAGTAACGATTTCCATCTCACTTTTTATATCCATATGATAAATGTAATATTCACCACTTACTTATTTTTTATGGTCAACCTATTGGAAATTTTATATATTATATCATGAATTATTTTTTATTCATTCAATTTAAATGTTTCATTTGATTAATATCATTTTTGTATCTTTATATTCTTATGTAATGGATTTCATCTCAATTTCATTTCATTGAGGCATGTTGTATGGTTATTGACCTTGTTTCCTTTATGTAGTGTATATATTTCCATGGAAAATTTAGATCATGAATATCCATACTATCTTGATATTATAAATATCATTCAAAATTTCTCTTTCCTCAGTCTAAGATTTGAATTGTTTCAAAGTGGTATGGGACTCATTTTAATGTTTAAATATTATTTTCCTCATGATTAACCATAATGACTTTTTCAATGAAATTTCCATTTGATGGAATTTTATAACCATTATAGAATAAACACTATAATTACCATATGGTTTTAAATGACCATTTTCATGTATTATATATATTTATCCACTCTTTGGAACTCAATGTGCTTTATAAATTGTTTTTATGAAATTCTGTTTTTTTTCTCTATTTAATAAGTGATCTTAATTTATTCTATAAAAAATATTTTATTACATTGTTTTTAGAAAAAATAAATTTCTAAATGTCTTTCTATAGCTTTTCCATTAACTAATGTTATCAATTGAATCACATTTTTGCCTTCCAGAAAAGGTACATTTCAAACCCTTTTACCATCACAATGAAATATTATTTTTAACTCATATGAAATGTATTGATTTATCTACCGTAGTTTTTATGAAGCCTCTATTTCATGTTTAAAAGGAAAATTTTTAATGAAAATTTTTTTAAAAGGGATTTTCAATGAAAAATATTTTAACAATGTTTCCAAAAAATATGTATATTTTCATCAAGATTATTCTGAGAAATTTATTATTTTATTTCATCAAATACGACCACCCTCTATTTTACTTGACTGGGGATTTTTATGTTTTGATACTATCCTTATTCATCATCTGGATGATATATTAATAATTTTGTAAAGGATAGAATTCCCAACAATTTTAGTTAGCTATTTTTTCATGCACTTGTAATATTTCATATCGTATGATCATCAAAAATTGAATATCCCCAAACTACCCATTTCATAATTCATAGATATTACTATTTCCCAAACAGTATACAATTTTACAAATAGTGCACGCATTGAAAATAATTTGATTTATTGTGGTATTATTGATGAATCCATATTTCTCATTCAATATAGTTATTTTATAAGGCATATTATTTATTTTGATAATGGGGAATTCTTTGGACTGGTAATGAAGGGTGGATCCCAAATATAATGTAGCTCATCGATGAATCGAGATGTCCTCATGGGACGAATTATTGCACAATTTGGTTTCTACCCTTTGTTTTAAATATTATTTTGAATGGTTTTAAGGGTAATATCTTTTAATGTGATTCATAAATGAAATCCATTTATAAATAATTTCTCTCATTTAGATTTAGTTATTATTAACCCTTTAGAATTTTCATCAATATATCTTTGAATAAATTTCATATCAGTTCATTTATTAAATGGAATCTTTTCTATTTCATTATATTTCTATAGTAATTTATTTATCTAATTATTTGAGTGGATTATATTTTTATCTATTACATTTACATATTTCATATTTAGTTTTTCATAGTTTTTTGATTAAATGGTATATGTGTTCAGATATTTACCATTCCATAATTATTACACTCTTCAATTAATTACTTCTAATGGTTTATTTTTTCCTCACTGAACATTTGAGAACACCATTATTATGATACATTACATAAGAATCCAAAAATACTATTATTAAGGATATACAATGATATTCTAGATGGGTCATAGTTTCCCACAATGTTTTTTTATTTAGAAATAGAAAAAATATGTTATAATTATTGTATTATTTTTCAATTAAATACCCATTTACAAATATAGTTTTCAATCACTACTAATTGGATCAGTCCATCATGTATTAATTCCTTAATATCCTTCCAATTTAATTGATAATAGAGTACGAATTCGAGCCATCTAGGGTTGGGGAGCTGCAACATCTCAATACATTTTCAAATATCTAAATTGTATAAATGGATTATGAAACAAAAAAGGAACTCATCAATATACAATTTTAGTTAATCTTTCATATCGTGTTTTTAAATTAAAAACCACCTAATATGGGACTCTTCATTTTTTATAAGAACAGATTCATTATAAAATGTCATAAGCTGAGATCATTTTAGAAGTAATTCCATTTTTGAAAACCTATATTTCACTTTTCTAATTTTATTAACACCAATATTGATTCCATAATGAATGAACTTACATCATTTCCTATAGTACACAAAATTTGTATCCATAAAGCATTTTTCATTTCCACAATTTAGTTACAAACTCAAATAACATGATAACCACTTATTATACAACATTTTTCGATAAAAGAAAATTCTATTTTCCATCCCAACATCTTCCACTATAGTTTTTTCAGTCTCAATAATTAATCATTTAACGAATAAAACAAAACCATATAAAAATATAAAACATGGATATTTATAATGCACTAAAATTTCATATATTATGTAATAAATGGGAGTTATTTTCCCATAAAAACCCTGTATATTGAAATGGACACCAAAATTACCAATCGTCCACCATAACCGAATTTTATTGATCCAAACTTGAATTGGTTCATCCAAAATTCGAATATAATGTTAATCCACCACCAACCATATTTTGTTTTCATAAAAACAATAATTCAAAAAAGTAAGCAAAATTTATGTATCATGACCATATTTGACATCACACACTAATTTTATCATTCTATCATTAATACTTGATCATCCAAAAACAATGATATTATAAATTGAATAATCAATGTGGCTATAGTGTATTTTGATAATTACTCATATATATCAATTATAGGGGAACTAATAAATTCACAGTACAAAATCTATTTTGATATTTCACATAACATTTCAATAATTCAATTCTATGTAAGTTAATTTTTTTATATAGTACATTTTATTATCATCCACAAATTAAAAAAAGAAATCCCCCAACCATAATTGATGTAACATTCTCCCTCATTTTATTTTGATTTCAATAATACATTAAATTAATCATTATTTGAAATTATAGATATGTGAGATATCTCATATCTATTATGCATAAATCAAAGACATTAAATATATATTTACAGTGCATATTTTTATCCCAATTTGACAATAGAATTTAATGGTAATCTTTATCTGGACTTTCTTCAAACAATCCCCATTTTTTGGGGATATTTTTATAGATTCCATTAACCTATATAATCCACATTTTTATAAAAAAAACTATCCCCATTTTTTAAGTAAATACAATTCATTTTCTGGGAATGAATAAAATAATACGGGACTTACAATCCATATAATGAGAGTATGAAATTCCCTTTTAAAACAAAATCCTTTAAAAATCAGTTATTTCTAAAAAAATAATTTCACCATCATTTTTTAAAGGATATATCAACTAATAATTTATTTTATATAGAATCATTGATCACATAAATCTATATTAATCATTCATTTCAACTTTATAGTATCTTTTGCATATAAAACATTTTATCACACTTATATAAACATATATTGAATTTAAAAAATAAAATTGAGGGATTAAATAGTCCTCCAGGCCTAATGACTTGGATATTTGAGAATAGAATATAAATATATGCCAACTCTATTAGTGTTGTCGAATTCAGTCACTATATACAAATTTTTTGAAAAATAAGAAAAAAAGTCATTCAAAATTTCACCTTATGATGACAATAACATGATGACAAAATCATTGTTGAATAATCAATGATTTATAATGTTTTTGAGTCATAAAAAATAATTATTCATTAAATATCAAATATTATGATACAATCATGACATAAAATGTTAAATACATCATATTCTACTTCAAATGAAATTCTATTAGTTACCTAAAAATTTAAACCACTCATAATCTCTAGCACTACATCTAACACATTTGAAAGGTGTCTTTTAACCAAAATTTAGTATCCTATAACAATATCCATTGATTCTAATGGATTATATATTTCCAACCTCCATTAATTAATTTTACTAGTTTTGATGATATCGTATAGAATGATATTGGTATATCATGAGAAATGATATTTTGATATAAATCCATTCAAATTCAATTGATATGATAGACATGTATTTTTTTGGTAGAATTCATTAACTACCAATACAACAAATCAGTGGATAAATTCATTGTTACAAAAGATTAATTTTATTGATTAAATTAAGTAAAATTCATTCATTGGTGGGTGAGGGGTTACTGAAGTGGTTGGAACACATGATTAAATTAATTTAAAACCCAAAAAATTCCACAGTTATAATATAAAAATGTTATCTCTAAGAGACCAAAAATATTTTAGCATTCCCAATCAATGATGGAATCACTCTCACCCATATATCTCTTCATATTTAATCACTTTCATATGAGTCACATAAATTTCATGATGGTTGGAGATTCCTATATGATCAATTTAATTGAATCCATTATCATATGGAGAAAATATGAAAGAGAGATTAAATTTATTTTTATATCTTTTCACCTTAAATAAACATTGATGAATATTTTTTATGTCGTGATCAATAATGTACTAAAGGTATTACAGTTTTTTCATTTTTTACATTAATAGTTTCTATTTTATAAGAATAGGGTTACAAATTTATTAACTTTAATTTTTCATACACTGATTTGTTAAATTGTTCTAACACCCTCAAAAACATGAAATGTTCTTAGATGAATCTATGTCGATGGATTCTGGAAACCATAGTTATAAAAAAGAAAATTTATGTATCCATCATGATAATATAAAAAGAGAACAATATCATATTGAACTATATGGCGTGCATAATTTAAAAGGACCAGAGAGGCATGGATTATATTGAAACTTAGGGTAGGAAATGTATAATCATTACATGGACTTGAACACACATAATGATACTGTAGTTTTATTGTTATGAAAGTATTATCTATCTGAATTTCACGATAAATATAACCAGTTGATTCATATAAACACACACAACCAACCCACATTTTAGTTTTTCTTACATGGAGATTTGTTGAAATTGATGGCATCCACTATTGATTGTCCTGTAAAAAAATAATTGTTCACAAAACATCACTTCTTAATAAATACATTACATACAACACATAATTTAGTCCTATTTATGGTGTGGCTTAATCATATTAATTTTTTTAACATTTCCCCTTCTTATGTAGTGCATATTAATCCTATATGAGCACATAATTATGTATTGTGTTAATGTGACACCTGATATTTTGAGATGACTTACTTCATCCTATGTCACTCGATAGTATTTTATCTAACATGAGTCATTTATGACCTGATTTAATCACTCTAATGGATATCTTATACAAATTAATATTATAAATCCTCTTATCTAACCCAACATAGAGACTACCTATCTCATTTATAATGATACAAAAGGAATTTTTTTCACAATAAATTAATTAAAAATTGAAATTATCAATTTATGATATTTTAATATATTATAGAAATATGTATTTTTGTATATTTATACATATATGATGTGTAAATAATTTTTAATTAATAATATGTTTAAAATTATTTAATAAATTCCATTGAAACCTTTATAAAATAAATATCATTAATCATTAATTTTTAATATTCAATTTTTTTTTTCAAATTATGTGGGGAGACATATAATTGTGATATATATGTTTTATAATAAAATTAAAAGATAAATTTATTATGTGATTATAATTTTTAAAATAATTCTTTTATGAGAGTTTTTATATTTAAATTATGTACATTTTGTATTATTTAATATTAAATTTTAATATAAATTTTCATTCATAGAATGTTATTTAAAATATTTCAAGATATTTTTTGGAAATGCTTTTGATAAATGTTTTAAATAATGGTAAATATATGATAATTTAATTTCTTAATAGTTAAAATATATAATTCAAATCTAGATTGTTTTAATTAATGTAATATCTTATATTTATATTTAAATCCATATAATAAAATTGATACACCTTGAGACATTATTATATACTCTCTTTTAAATAAATATAATCTCATAGATTGTTTGTGATATACATAACCATGATCCTCAATTATATTCTGTAAACATTGTATTTTAATAATAATAACTTTAATATGATACACATTTTTAAATTTCATTGGAAAAATCCGTTTTGATATGATGAATATGTATTTTGAACTTACATGGTCAAAATATTCCAAGAATGAATTTTTTCCAATTGAAATATGATTTTAAATTTATTTGAAAATTTACTTTGTAATTATTCCATATTTTATTAAAAATAATTTATTATAATATGTTTAATTTATAAAAAATAAATTTCAATTTTATTGTAATAAATATTATAACATTTTGATTTAGAAAATAGATATTTTTCCAAAAATTGTTATTTTTGAAAGGAATAATGTCTATACATTTGAATTAATAAAAATAATAATTAATTTGGAATTATTTAATTTTAATATATATATATATATATATTATCTAAATATATGAATTTAAATCTATATAATTATTATTATTAGTCATATTTTCAATACAATATCAACTTATGCTGGAAAAATGAATATATTGAAAAATTGTTTTTCAACGCGTTTTCTAGGTTTATCATTAAATTAATGTTTTCCAATTATATTAATTGAGATTGTAAAAATAAATTACATATCCAGAATAATAAAATATTATATAATATAATACGATCAATTTATTTTTCTATCATGATGAATAGAAAAAATTATTTATTTCTTTTAAAGTTAAAAATAGTTTACTATGGGTAGAACAAAGAATATAAGATTTATAATGATCTAATAGATTTCCCAATTCTTATTTTCAGTACTAATTTATAAAATACCACTTATATGTTTCAACAATGATCCATTTTGGAGCCTTGCAGCCTTTGGAAACCGTGGGTCAAAGTTATTCTGTTTAAAAGTTCAATGAGTGTCATCCTGCTCAATTATAAAACAACACAACATCTCTTATCTTATTAAAAAAAATAAAGAAAATTTGATAAATAAACAATCCAAAATAATCACAAAAATCATTATAAAAATTAAATAATAATTTCTTCTTCCTAATATACATACCCTAGGGTCCTAAGGAAGAGATCTGAAGCTGGTTTTTTAAATAAGAGTTAATCTTTTTAATGAAACTCAGTAATATTCATTCTACTTTTACAAAATGAAATTATTCATATATGATAAATATTAAAATAATATATATACAATATATTTATATTTAATTACTCTTAACAAATAATATTTATCCATGTACCTCAACATCAAATGGGAAATAAATCGATTTCTTGTGTGTACAACGCACAACCATCTCACAAAATGATGTAATTTTTTTCTATAAGTTCCTCACATGTATAGTAAAATCAATTTAAATAGAGTATATATGTGATAAATATTACATTATATAATTTATTTTTATTTAAATAAATATTCAACTTTTATACCCATTCAATAAATTAATGGATGATATTGTCAATGATGTGTATGTACAACCTATAATTTCCACGAAGCAATGTGATTCATTTTATATGTACCACATTCAATAATGGGTTTAAAGTATGTGTGATGATTAAAAATTATACATATTATATTATTAAAATTATATATATTATGAAACCCCATTATATACGTAATAACCAAAACATTCGAGATAAAACTCGCATGGTAGAACTAGGATATTTATAACCAAAATAATAATAATAAAATATTTTTAAATAATGGGTGGTATTATGTTATATAATGATAATATATGATATAATAAAAATGTATATGGTGAGTTTTATTAATTATTGAAACCATTACAAAGGAGGTTAAAAAACGTCCACAAAAGATAGTTTGTTGTAAGGGATTTCCTCTCAACTTTCATTCTACTAGGAAATATTCTTTAAAATGATACTATTCAAATTTATGAGTTTCATATTTAAACCCATTGATTAATTTTACATTAATAACTATTTTTTCATATTTTTAAATGTTTTAATTATTATATATCTATTCAATGTGTTATAATATTAAAGCTACCCATGATATATGATTCTATTTTGTAATCCATCTTTAGTTCAATATTACTTTTACATTCATTGAATGAATCAAAAAATTTATCCTTTAGAAGCTAAATAAAACTTCATATCCACTAGTTATGTAAATAATCTCAAAATTTTATTGAAACTTTTCTACTACTTTCCATTTTATTCAATAAATGAAATTGTTAAAAGATAAACTGATTTTCATTAAATTTAAATTGGATTCATTTTTCATTAATGTCCATGTTTTTCGAAAACTATTAATAAAATGCCCTTTGGTTTAATAAAGTTAATTATTATAGAAATTTTATGTTTTCCATGACTTTTAAATTTTTTCAAATGATTATTTCTATTTTTTAAAAGAAATTATATATTCAAAAAAAGTTAGAAGGAATGGTTTTTAACATATATAAAGGCAACTAAATTCCATGCTTCCACAATAATTTTATGAAATGTAGCTTCTTTAATAAAATTTAAATGGTTTAGAAAAAGAATATACTTTTTAAATGATTAATTTAATACATCAAATACATTCTATTTATTCATCTAATGTAAATGATTTTAATTAGAAAAACCATATTCCCAATGAACCACTAGCCATGTCACATTTCTAGATTACTAATACGAATGATAAATTTATCTTAAGAAAATCACATTATTTTGATAATTTTTCATTATAAATTATAGTTACATTTTATATCCATATTTATTTTATCATGGATATGATTATTTCCTAAACCATATACCCTTATTACATATGATGTTACCTTTTATTTCATTAGATTTTATAGATAATGGATAATAAATATGTATTCATTAATCAATTTGGTTATATTTTTATAATGAAAATTGTATATGAAGTAAATAGATCATTCAACCTATGTGGAATTGAATGGAATGTAGTGATAGGTGCAGTTAAAAATTATATATCCCCTTGGTTTATTAGTAATCATCCTAAGGAAAACCATTTTATCTATACTATATGGGGTTTACCAATATTTTTAAATTGTCTATTGAATGGACTTGACATTGTAGATATCAGGATGTATTAGATCATGATGTCCAAAAGTAATCATTTCCTTCATTTTGATGTACGGTATTATTATCCAAGTAATTATTTCACTGATATTATACATGGATGCATTTGGTGTTAAAGATAATGATAAAATGGAATGTGTTTTAAGTTATGTACCATGTCATATTTATATGTATTATGAAATTATTATAGATATTTTTATTAAATTTAATATTTGATAAATTACTTGCCTTAAAATATTGATTTTTCTCTTCTATATCATGATATATTCTGTTGTACGAAACCATTATAGATATTCTGATCTCACACTTATTTTTTTCTTGTATATAGGATATGAAGATGAATTCATTGAAGGAGTTTTATGATGCTAAATATTTTCAATTAATATGTTTTATTTTATTTCCCTAATGTAAAATGGGTTTAATTTTTGTATATATTTATACGAGACTAGTAACCTCATGGGTATTTTTCTATTTATCCCTTTTGTTTAATAAAATAAAATAAAGTTGACACCGGCTCTAGCATACTGGATTATATCTCATTACTATTGGTATTACAGAAAATTATGTATAAAACATTGGATCTAGTTAAAAGGGAACATATATTAGTAACACAAACATATATATATGGTAGGTATTAATGATAAGCATATAAGAACATCTAAATAAATATCTAAGGTAGAGATAATGTGGTTTTCTATGAAATATATTGTTGTCATAATTGTACAAGTAATTGTGCTTTTTGGCATAGATGCATGTAAGGGTAAAATCCAATTAAATAGTTAATCTAGTATATATTGGAAATAATTTTTTTACAAGGTGATTTTTCCCTTCTTGTTCACCTATGATGAGAGTTTTGAGGGATATGCTTCAGGCATATCACATGTTTCTGAAAACCCATTATGAATGATTTGAAAATAATGATGTCACTAAAGAAACCATGTTTAAGGTTCTGAGATTACCAATAAATAGACTTTTGAATTCTGTTACGTTTTATAGTAGATAATTTATAAATTATGATTTAGAATTCATAATCATATAATCAAATAAATTATATGACATTGTTTATGAATATATCCTTTAAGAAATAAGGGCATAAATACCCATTAAAAATATAAATATTGACTTGTTGAGAATTTCAATATAATTAGTATTGTAACTATTAATATCATTATTATATTATGGTATATTAATTTTGTTATGAAAAAGAACCATTCCTGAATATAGAATCATGTCGTTAAATAGTGGTAATATCCATTTTTTTACCACATTATATTGTAGAAGACCACATTATTTAGTGGTACTATTATTCCTATCTTAGATAAAAACTATATTAAGTCTCTTTAATAGATATTTATATCCTAAGGATGTGATGAAAAGGAAAACGACATCCTTGCATTGTATTTTATCAAATATTGTATTGCTTAATTTTTGTCATTTATCATTACTAGTATAGAGGAAGAGGAAATAGAACTCCTGGAATAGGTTATTTTAAAAGAAAATTATTAAAAAAAATATTTTCCTTATGGTAAATTAATAAAAATGATGATATAGTTAAATAAAGTAATGGAAAATGATGAATAAAGTGATGTAGTTTATATGGATGTACATACAAGACTATCCATGAATGGTAATGATTACATATGCAATATAGAAATCAGGATACACCATTTCATTGATGGGATTATGTCAGCTCTCTGATGGGAACTAGTCTCTAAAGTTTTTTCACAAACTTAGGAAAGAGTTTTATACACCGTCAAAATAGTGAATTAATTTTCTAGGTCCAATGGATTCAAGTGGAATCAAGAGAAAATGATGATCTATAAACATAATAAAAAAGAAATTCAAAAAATATAAAGAAAATGATGAACCAATTTCGATGATGTGAAAATTATAGAAATATACTGCTTTTTAAATTCCAAAATGGAATGTGTGTTTGTCCCGAGTTTTGTGATAAGGGTCAACTATCTCATTCATTAAAGGGGAAGAAATAAATTAATGATGTCTTTTGCATCATCTCTGATTAAATATAAAATTATTCTCACCAATTGATAGATATTCAATGTAATATATGACATAATAGGCCAAGGGAAGAAGAGAAAGATTAATTAATCCCTACAACTATGGTGGAAGTTCCAAATGACGTAGTGGAATGTTCATCAATCATAGAATAAAATTCCACTAATTAATTATGTCATACATTATATTTATTCTATTTTATATCTTCTACATTTTCTAGAAAAGTAATATATTTCTGTAGTACTTTAAGAATGGATTTTATAGTAGATACTCATAGTGGAGATCTCATTACAACAATAATGGCTACGTAATCCCCTGTCATGACACAAATATATTGTTTATCTTAATTAATCATTAGAGTTCCAAATTTTATCTTTTATTAATTTCATGGTGTTGAATAGATTTCAAAATAGGACACAATAAATTAACTAATTATTATAGAAATTATAATTCATGAAAAATATATTGAATTCATTATCATTATAGAAAAGAGTTCATCGTCAAAATCTTGTATACATTGACCCCTAGTTTTTATTATGAATGTGATTCTTAGGGAATATGTGTAAGAATTCTATATGTAAGGAAACTAAATAAAAAATTATTATTTTTCTATTATTTAGGAATAAAGTGTTGTATTTAGAATGTAATTAACATTTCATTCACAATAGAATGTTGTCAAGTATTACATTGAATTAATCCATCACACATGAAAATTATCGGAGACTCCATAATGAATGGAAACTGTGGAGTTACTATATCTAAATATGAAACTTTATGATTTTGATATGGAGTTTATTCCACCCAGTTATTCAACATGGCGATACCATGATGTTTTTTATGAAGATTTATGGATCTATGTTGTTTTGTATTGATTTCAGCTAAATAAAATCCTTTATGACGAAGAAAATGTATCGCTATCCTGGAATTGATGTCTTATTCATCAAAATCATAGATATTAATAATTTTCTATGATTGGACATCATTATAGGTATCAACAATTGTGGGTGAATATGTAATACATTATTTTGATGGAATTTTGAAAGAGTAATAGAACTAAATTCATTATGGAAATTCCATTTTGATTGACTGTTGAGTCCACTATTTTTATGGATCTAATAAAAATTATATTAATATAATATCATGATTATTTTTTGTTTTATTAATTTATAATATCATGGGGTATTTTAAAATATATAGGTTCAATAATAATAAATTTCATATTATAGCTAAGATTATTATATGGAAATATTTTTATTGTATATTTATCAAGTTTGAATTCAGGATTTAGGATGTCTTCGTTGATGTCTATATTGTTTCCATGGATTCAATCTCAGTTGATCATGTGATTAAAAAGGTAGTCATACAATGGACTAAACTAGCTTCATATTATAGTTACATATTTTTAGTTATTATGATAGTTTCTATCAACTATTCATTTTATATTTTTCATGGTTAGATAATACATTAACTAAGATTACATATAAGGTGGATAAGTTGATATCGGTAATGGAATTTGAAAATTAATTGGATGAATTGAAGATAATATTAGTTAATGCTCATATTTTGAAGGTTTCATCCTAGAATAATGGGATTATGATATATAGTAACACATTTATAAAGTTATTGGGTTTTTTCCATGGGTAAATTGATTTTAATGTTTAACATGCATCAACAAAGATGGACACTAATGAATTGAACTCTCCAAGCCATGATCTTCATATAATAGCCATAATATTTTCAATGGTGATATTGAGAAAATATACCTATGGTGAAAATATTCTAGATTTTTTAAGCCCATAAGATCCTAAAATACATATTTTATTAGATATAGACTAATATGGGAGAATGTTGACGCCAATTTCTACTCCTTGATTATTATATCCCAATACACAGCCACTAATAGAATTAAAATTGGGTATTGGATTCGTTTAGAAAGAACGATTAGGGATTTATGAACCAAATGATGATTGAGAGGGATACATTGTTCATTTATATAGTAATGTTGGATAAATAAATTATTAAATAAGGGGATAGATCAATACCTTTTCAAATTATTACAAAACAAAATTAATTATATATAATATAATTTTACTATTTTTGGGACCATAATTTTTAGAATGAAATTAAAACAATGAATAATAGAAAATTAATAGATTTTGTTTGTTAAGAATGTGTTTTGAAATATGGAATGGGATATATCTTCCATCCATACTAGAGGTAAAAAAATAGATTTTTTGATAATGATAATTGATTAATTTTTGAATAAAATTTATTAGAATGTAGATGTATATGGATTTGAATGAAAAAATATATTGGGATAATAAGAAGAATGTGATTGCTGATTATCTATCTAGATGTTTGGTTTTTCAAAAGGTGAATGTTATGAAATATCATACTATATGATTCATGAAATGTCATCCTATAGCTTTGTGGACATTAGATTACTATATTATGGAGCTTGTGAAAGGAATACCAAAGGCTTGTAGAATGAAATATTCAATATAAGTTACGGATGATCATGTATACAATGATTTATATTTCCCCAATATTTTTCAAGACATAGAAATTTAGCTCCCTGAAATGCTCTATAATAATGATGTTTCCTTAATTTTTGGAACACCTATTTTGATCATGTTTGATCATGATCTGAATACATCATAATACAATAATATTAATTAGAAGGATCATGATAAGGGCATACATTTGAGAAACATGAATAAGTTTCAAACTGATGGATAGTCAAAAAAGACATTTCAAATAGTGGAATAAATATTGAGATCATTCTCGTATAACATTAAAGTTATATAAGGAATGCATTTATCTTTTTTATTGTTTTCATTTAAAAATAGTTTCAATTTAATAAATCATGTCCTTTTATTTATAGTATTATTTTTTATGAGATGTCATGGTCTAACATGTTTTGATGATGTTAGTGATGGGAAAACTGTATGCTCAGATCATATTGAAGTGGAAACAATAACGATAATGACTATTTTGGATCATGTTAAATAAAATCAAATCAAACCATAATTATTATTATAATCTAAATAAGGTTTTGGGATTTCATATTTGATATCATATTTTCATGAAATTATCTCTATTAAAGAGGGATATAATAAATTTTGAGAAGGTAAATTTTAGCCCCTAGTATATCATAGACTGTGGAATTCTGGATATAATCAGAGTTGTGCAATATCTGTTGGAAATTATAAAAATCTATTCTAAAGTATACAATAATATATTTATATCATTATTATATACTTATATTCCATATCTTGAACACATTATCAATTATAAATAAATTGGATTTGAACATGATTTATCATACAATGAATATCCCATCTATACTCTTAATACTAGAGATTAGATATTGATTAATTGGATAACATTAATGGATATTATAATATTGAGAAATCATAAAATATGGGAAGAAAAATGAGAAACAATCAATATTAGGAAGGTGAACTATGCCCAATTTTTAATGGAAATTTCCATGAAATTTCAATGATGAAATTTCTAGATGGAATATTATAAACCCCTGAGATTTTAATATATATTTCATTTTTTATAATTTCAATGTCTATGATATCCAACGATACACAAATATTTAATCTTAAAATATTGTAAGTGATCATTATATTTTAATTAAAACTATAATATAACTCAAATTTTAATATTTAATGTCACAAAATTATAATTTTTTAGTGTGATTTTAATTTTGAACATAGTTGGCCAATACATGGAAAGAGTGAATTTTTATTCTTCCATTATTAATAAGATTTTATGATTAATTGAAAATATACTATTTGAATATTAATTATTCAAATAATAATGATAAATTATAATATGTTTAATTAAAAATTTATTAACTATCATTTTTATTGAAAAAACGATAAGAATATTTGGAATTAAAAAGGGTTATTTTTAAGAAAAATGTAATTTTTTAAAAAGGCATAAATTATATAAAATTCAATAAATTAAAGAGTTTACTAATTATGAATTATTTAATTGATTTTTTTAATATAAATCTATTAATTTTATTCAATATAATTTTGATTATTAATCATATAGTTAATATACTATAATTATATAACTGAAAAATGCATTTCAGGAAATTTGTTATTTGACAAGTTTTGTGTGATTATATTTAAATTTAATGTTTCAACTTATGTATGATTTATTGGGTAAAATGGATTTTATATTTGGAATCATAATATATAATATTATTTAAAATGGTCAAGCTAATATCTGGAAGAAATGAATAGGAAAAATATTCAAAATCAATTACGATAATTATGGATAAAACATGTTTACATGGGAGTTAAACTAAGAATGTCATGGTAAAAACAACCATAGAAATTGTTTTACTCTTATTTTATGTTCATATTTAAACCATTTTCAGGTATAAGATTTATAATGACACATTTTTTATACTTTTTACATGTAAAAAATTTCACTAAGGTGTATTAATTTAAAAAAATTATTTATTATCCTCGTCAATTATAAAAGGCACTCCCCCTCTTCACATTTTCACTACTCTAAATCAACATGGATGAACCATACTAAGAAAACATATGTCCCAATTTCACATAACTTCATTCAATAGTTTTTTGTATTCATAAAATACAATCCCTATGGTTCTTACTAAGAGATCCAAAGGAGGCTCCACTGAGAGAAGTTAATCATCTTAATGAAGATATTTATTTTTCCCCCTTCTTTTGCAATAATAAATTATGACATAACACATACATTATAATAACACATATATACTATGTAATATTATGTTATTATGTTTATGGAATAATATTTATCTATCTCATTATCCATTAATTGGGAACAATGACCTCAATCATTTGTATGGGGGACTACCACCTTGTTAAATGATGTAATTTGTTTAACATGTCTGACTTAAATGCATTTTCATGATTGGGGAAAAATAAATATATTTGATAAATATGATATTTGTTATGTGAAATTAATGCATTAACTTTAATACTATTTCACATGTTAATGGAATGATATCTTTTCCCATGCGTTTGTGTGGTTTACAATTTCCACAAAGCAATGTGATAAATTTTACATGTAAAAAATCAAATAATTGTTCTAAAAATTTATGTAATGGTTATATATAATATATATAACATTATTATAATTTTATATATGATGTAACTATAACCTATACACTAATAATATAACTCTCATGATACAAGTTTGATGAGGAAATAAATCAAGTATCAACCTAAACAATAATAATAAAACATTATAAATGAACAAGTGGTATGATTTTATAAGAGTACAATATATGATATTATAATCCTAAATATCGTTCAATTATAAGTTAATAAAACCCTTAAAACTATTATAAATAATGTTAATGTTTAATCCATGAAAAATAAGAGTAAGGGAAGTGATTTTTTCCCTATGTTCCTTTCCATTGATGCATATTAGTTAATATGAAACTATTCCTTTTTTATGTCATTTTTATATTTCAAAATTCATGTGTTAAACATGAATATATATTTATTAATTATAGATAATGCTTAAATCCATGGTTATTCACTAAATGGATTAATATTTTTATGTTACTTAAGTAGTAATAATTAATTTTTAAATCTCACATTCTTTTGAGATTTCTTTATAATTTCATGGATGGAATATTTTCAATTATCCTTCATAAGTTTGAAAAAAAATTACATTGGATATTTAAATAATTTCAATTTAACCTTAATTATTTTTCTCATTTTCTCCAAATTCAATAAAATTACTAATTCAAAGAAAACCAACATTTATTTCTCTTCAAATCATATAAAATTTTCTTCCAAGTAAATGTTTTATAAAATGTTTTAAAAAAGTTGTTATTTTTAATTAAATTTTTTATTAAAGACATTTTATGATAGAAATGACCTTAAAATGTTTTTGAAATAAATATTTATAATATTTTCAAAATATATTATTACAAAATGTAAAAATGAATTTTATTTATACATATACTGTGATAAAAAAATACCACACCTTCATAACCCTTTTATGAAATGAAGTTTATTCTACATAATTTCAATGTTTTTACATAAGAAAAATAATTTCTGATTTATTATTTAAATATATCACATCCATTCCTATTATTATTCGAAATAGAATTAGTTTATTTCGAAAAAATATATTCATGATGAATCAACAATCACCCCATATTTCATTATAAATTTTATATAATGATATATGTTTTATGAAAATCCATTTTCTTGTGATAATTTTATATTAGAAATTATATATCATGAAAATATTCATTTTCATTATATCAAGAATATGATTATTTCACAAAATATTTACCATTTTTATATATATTATTTAGTTTATATTTTAATTAATTAACTGGGAAAATATTTATAAATCTATATTATTTATTTACACTATATATTTTATTATAGGGAATATTTTATTTTAATTAATCCAATCATTAGATATATAGACATGGAATTGTAAATATAGAGATGGGTGTGTCTCATATTATTACAATACCTCGATTCAATGGTATGACTCATATAAAAATCATTTGGATAAACTAAATTGGATTTTAATGATAATTATAAAATATATTTTTATAGGTATTGAATGTATAAATATCATGTTGTTTGGGACCATGACATCCTAATTTAAGAATTCATTTATTTTTGAATTCAATTCTTATCATCCTTGTGACAATTTCTATGATATTATAAATTTAATAGTATCATAATCATGTTATTGATTAAACATATTGTGTTTTCTGTTATTTAACATTTCATAATTATTTTTTATTTGTTTAAATATTTTTTTGATGTTTTTTATAAAAAATTTAATATGTGTTTAGGTAGTTAACTTTCCATGTTCTTTATCCCTTATTGATTCAGGATAACTTCCCCTGAACCTATACCTTAATAAGAATTCCATATCACACTTATTATTTTATTTTCTTTGGAATATGAAGAAAAATTATATAAACATGTTCATGTATTTTTATTGACATCCATTTCATAATTTTATTCATTTCCCGAATGTATAACGGGTATCATGTATTCATTTGGTTCTATAAAACTCCTATATATATTACAAGTTTGGTATTTGATCCCTAGTTTCTATTCCAATGTTATAACATAGAAATCAAACTTGACATAGTGGATTTGGGATTATTGTTGAAAAAAATAGATCTCATAATTGGAGTGGATATAAACACTTTATATTGAAAATTATTGAATTTTCATATTGAAGAATAATTTTTAAAAATTTATTATTAACATTATAGATGAATTGATTATTTTTAAATACTTAATTAATTTTTTCATCATCTATATAATTGTTATACTACGTCATTTAATGTATTATACTATAAAATTTGGTAAACTATATATTTTTCTATCATACCTGAATATAATTTGTTTCATGTAATGAATAATAGTGGATTTTTATTACTTATAACTTAACAATAGCATGTTTTGGGATATGATCATGAATAATGTAGGTAATTATGATATATATATTATGAGTTATAATTATTATATAATTTATATATTTTAAAAATGAATAATCCCATGAGAGTGGGATTTTGGTTAATAATGATAACTAATTATTAGCGGTATGCACTGTAAATAAAATTTAAGGTTAACTTTCTGTGGTTTATGGATTTAAAATAATGAGAATTAACTCTTCATTAAATAAATAATAATCACAATTAGTGTATTTATTCACCTTATTCATTTATATCCATTTCATAAGTATGAATATAATTGGGTTAGACATGGGTTAGTAAGACATTTTAGGAGTTATATAAAAGAATAATCACCAATATGGTTTTAGAATATTTATTTTGTGAAAGGAATTAGATTATAAACTAATTGATTAAAACAATTCATACATGTAATGGTTATAATATGATTTAATATTATTATAAATAATTCCACAATAAAATACTATAAATTAGATTCCCTATAAAGAGAAAACTTTACAAAACCTAAGTAATTTATAGTAGAAGGTTCTGTCGAAGTAGGTATCCCATGAATTATCTTCTGTATGAAATTGTGGAAATAACTATCCCTAAGAGGTATTTAACGAAATAAAATTGTCTATATTATGTAACAAAAAGCTATGAAATATGAATAGTTATGATACTAGAGAAATAATTTTGACTTTATCCATATAACGCATTAAGAGATTGTTTTCTTCTCAACTAACCGTAATATCTATATAATAGGATTGGTATAATTCATTAAATATATAAAAAATTGGCCAGGTTAATTCTAATATGGACCCATTTATTTGATAAATATGGATCATAACTTACTAATGGATATGATCAAAATTATAAGAGTTATCTTTTTTAGTCGTATCCCATATAAAATCAATTGTTTAATGTTAGATATTAATGATAAATAATAATAAGAAATTATACAAGGATTTAATGACATAATTTCTAACAAAAATATTACTGAGATAAATATTTAAAATGTATAGTCCTAATGTAATAAAAATCAGGGATTGATAATTTATAATTTTCCCTTTCATAAGATAATTTTAATGTGTCAGGGAAGAACCTTCTTAAGTCCCCAACTATTGAATTTTTATGTCACATGAATATATATTATAATGATAATCATATAGTTATTTAGTTATGGATTCAATGCCATGTCATTATTGATGAACTAATGGATTTTAGGACATTGATTTAAAAAGTGTAAATATTTAAATAGTTGTATTTTTAATAACTATTCATTACAATCCATGGATGTTATTTAAGGATATACATTAGTGTCTTTAAAATTTTTCAAGAGGAGTTGATGCTATTTCCATTTTTAGATGTTTTTTTTGAAAATTTTTAATTTATTCAGCGATTTATAAGATTGAAGGAGAAATATCTATGTTGTTTATGTTAAATTATTGGTGAAACATTCACAAAAATCAATTTGACTCATTTAAATAGATATTTCATATTTGTAATCAATAATTGTAAATTGATTCCGACTATATAAGAGGTATATTATTATTATTTAGATGATATGGATTTTTTTGGATACTTTAAAACATAATATTATTGAATTATTATATGGATAAATTTCTTAGAACATCCTAAGAGTCATTGAATACTTTAAAAGAGTCATTTTCTAACCCATAAGAGTCAGAGCATATTTTAGAAGAGTCACTTAATATATTCGCATGAGTAGGTGACTATCTTTAAAATTCTGACATGTGACATTATAATAGTTATTTTATACATTCTATGAGGAACTACATGAAATTATAATGGTCATTAAAGGTGTTTTAATAGTTCTTTAATCTATATAATTAAATTTTTTAAATGAATAGTGATATTATGGTTGTCATGAAAGAAATTATAAGGCTGATTTTAAGAAAATATGTAGGATTACTAGTAATAATAATTTTTAGATATTTATAGAATAATTTATCATAAGGAGAAATAAAACATAGGAATACATGATGGACTTATAATCTAATGTATTGTTAAAAATGTTTCATGGAATGATCCATGTAAAATATTTTGTATAATTGAATGTGGATATAATGCTAAAATATTGGTGTGAAATTTAAATTGAAATATTTTATGTTCACTATCATATAAAATGATACACAATTGTTTTAATATAATAATATTAAATTTTAATGGTTATATTAATTGAATATTTTTAGAAATGGTCTATGTTATTTTTACATTATGTTGTGAAGAAAAAAAATTAAAGTATGAAACTGATTTTGAAAATCTCAAAGGCTAATAATATTAGAGGAGAGGGGATTATGAATCAAATAATGTAGAAGATAAATAGTCTAATGAGGCATAAATTTTATTTCAATAATTTGTTTTAGGAAAGAATATTGTTTGGTAATCATATGTTTCATTTTATTTGTGGTAGAATAAGACTATTATGTGTTTACATTTTCTCATGCACATTTTATTTATTCTAAATGATTTAGGAGGAAAGACACCATACACGTTTCTATATTGAAAAAAATTTAAAATCTCAGAGACTATTCATGTGGAAGAAGATCATATTATTATATGTTGAGACATCCTGAATTACATAGATGATCAATTTCATTTAAATGAATTGTATGGATTGTTCCAGTAGTTTTGGTTTTAGTATAAATAGTTCCTGATAGTTTTATTCACAATATATATATTAAAATATTTATTTATCTATTATATCATACTAGTATAGACAACCTAGTAAAACTATAGGAATGATTCTACCCCTCTCATTTAATTATTGAAAATTTTCAGAGATAATATATTTATTGAGAATCAACAGGAATACAAAAAGTATTAGGTACCCACTTAGGGAAGAAACATTCCAAAAATCATAGTTTGTTTTTCATTTTAAAAATAATTTTTCATACCTAATTATATTGTGTTTATATTTAGTGGATATAGGATTCAAATAGTGACATCGGTATATTAAAATATTCAATTGTATAAATAGAACCATTGATTTATCACACTGATCATTAGTAAAATAAATTGTCTAGTTACATCAAATGGTATCAGAGCTATCCATGTTCCATATGAAATAATTTTTTATCTAAATTTCATATATAAAGAATAATTTTTTTCTTCAAAATAGAATATTTTAATGTTTTATGACAAATAACATTAAAATAAAAAAGAATAAAATTATTCAACATATATAAAACAAAGGCCTTAATGATTGTCATTATATGAAAATGATTTTCTATATCAGTCTATATATTATATCATGAAATTTATATACTAATGGAAATTAATGGCTGATAAAGAATAATGAAATGAAAATTTATCATCCTTTTCTCAATATTATAATAATATTGAGGGGCTCAATATAATCAAGGAAATATGGGACAATCTTGAGAATATATATGAAGGTGGTGAAAAAATTAATGAATTCATGTTGTTGATCAAGTGAGGTATGTCTGTAAACATCCAATTGGATAATGAATATTGAATATATTCTTATTTTACAATGTTTAATGATATTGAGATCCATATAAGCGAGTTTAGAGATAATATACAATATTAAACAGTTGTAATTAATCTAAAGTGAAACATTACTAAAATATTTGATCCAATGTATTTATTCTTCAATGAGAATGAATAATTATCTAATTATCTGTAATAAAACACACTATTCAAGAATTAAATGTAGAATTATACAATATTTAAGAATAAATCCATGAAGGTAATCACAGTAAAAATATTTAGAATAATGGATAAGAAAGATAAATAGGTCGAGTCCTCTAGTGAATTAGATGTTGATTTAGAGATGTACAGATAGTATAAGATAAAAATTTCCCTTTTCCAATATAATATAGAAAGTAATGGAAATAATAAAATTTACAACCCCTTGATGTTTATTAAATGTGATGAAATTATACACATTACCATTGATTTTATATGAAATAAATGTGATATTTATGAATTTCAGGAATATGAAGAAATACCCAAGGAATGAAAATAGATATGGAGAATATGGGAGAATTAAAAATCTAGGGGCATAAGAAATGATTAAAAGGGGAAATCCAAGGAGAATAATGTGTATAGAAGAGGAAAGGTATTTTATAAATACTATTCAATTATATGTGTAAAATCATTTAAAATATAATAATTTTATTCTTAATGTAAAAAATTTAGATTTTTTTTGAAATTGATGAAGAAGAAGAATCAGTATCTAATGATCAGACACTAAATAAGAGAAATAATTATTCTATAAAAAGAACAAACATACATTACATGGATTTAAAATTTAATAATAAATAGGTTTTGATGTGGAGGAAATATAGTGTCGAAATTTTAAACAATGGAAAAGATTATGTTAAATATATTACGTTTCTTAATAAGAAATCTACAAAGTAGGAATTAACAATCATGTAATTTTAAAATAATATTTATTCAAAATAATAAAAACATAGCATGGATGTGTCAAGGTTTTTTTACTATTTATAATAGACTAGGGGAAATAAAATATTATTTTTAATATTTTATTACATAATTGAATGGTCATAAAATATTTAAATGAAATATTTTATAAATTTTTAGTTAAAATCCAAATCTTTGATAATAGATATTTCAAAATATTGATAATAAACACTGCAGGTTCTGAAATAAAAAATAAGAAATCCAAGGATGAGAAAAATATTCCATAAAATGATATCTATAATAATGAAAGGCAGATTTATAATTTAAATGAAATGATATCAATGAAAAGAAGATGATTTCTCAAAATGTAATAAAATTGAAATTACAAAAATTGAGATAATATCAAAAAAATTATGGGAGGATATATTTCAATGGATTTTTTTTGTGTTATAATTTTTTGTTCATAAAGAATGATTATCATTTATAAATTTATTCTTCCAAAGAGTCATTCTGGAGAGGAATAAATGGGGATCTGTCCTGATAATTGAAGAATCGGGTCAAATAGTCAGTAAGTAATGAATTGAAATATTTCTTAATTACATATTAATTTATTCTTAAATTTACAGGAGACATCTATGGTAAATATGACCCAAAAATTCACTTTTATAAAGAGTTTATTTCAATATATCTAGGATGCTGAAAAATAACATTTAGAGGAAATATGGAACTGATATGTAAGAAAACAGAAAAGTTACTTATTATTTATGTGAACTATATAGTTAAAAAGGGGATCGAATTATGAATTATTGTGAATTGAAGCTCATTAAAAGTGAATGGAAACACAAGGATATTGAGGATTATTGATTATATTGATGGTTTTGTATTTACATATGATAATTAATGTACAATAATTATAAAAGAAATCATATAAAATGACATTTTAGACCACAAAATAATATCAAGAATATCCTATTTGTGGATTATAATAAGAAAATCATTTTTAGTTTTAAGAGTATTGAAATGTCAAAAAATTTATCTTCAGGTTAGATCCCTAAAATTTTATTTTATAAATCTTGTTTTTTTAATGGAATTCCTTATAAATTTGAGGAATGTTTCAGAAGCGTTGGGGCCTTTTGAGATTTAGATGTTCAGTTTTTTGGGAAATCTCTAGGAGGATCATGATTCGAACATGGTTAATAGTAACTATTATGATCAATTGTGTTTTACAAATACTAGGGAAGGAATTTTGACCATTTTCATAGGAATTCCACATGAACATGTGATAAAAATAAAATATGTATTTCATAGAGGATCTCAATGGGATAAAAATGATTTAAAAAATTTCATACATGGGAACACATGATTTTCCATTTAGTCAGTGAGCTCACACATTTAGAGAAACAATTATCCAAACTGTGTGAGATTAATGGGAGTAGGTGGATCCATTTTTTTTGTGTTGGTTCATGATTTTACTACTATTTTTCCATCCATATGGCAAAACCATTCCCCCATTAATGTTTTTTGATGTGAAATTTTATCTTTAAATCTTTAAAGCTAATAATCCAATTTTCTTCTCCACTGGACACATAGATTCTCCCACCATAATGTGAGATCCATTATGGAATCAGGCTAAGAAATGAATTCTCCTCTTCATCTAGACTCCAATTTGACTACGTTTAATCATGTTGGAAGCACATCAGTATGAGATTAAATTTATTACCATATATTATGTTTTTTTTCACCATCATTGACACTATGCCAATACAGGACAAAGTTACCCATTTTGAAGGTATCCGTCTATTCCTCCATTTTTTCATACTCATATTTAGGTTTGAGAGTGATATTGGATAATTTATCCTCTAACTACATTAGGTATGTGGAATATACCTTCTCCCTAAAATAATTTCTTTTGGTAATTATCACACTTGTAGCATACACCAAACCATCTAGAAGATTCCTATAAATTGTGTAGTACCATTTTTTCAAATGTCAATGTGATTCCCTCATTGCACAATTACATGGTTATTTTTTATCAATGTCAACCAGAACCTCGTCTGTGGTGGACTCATTTACATGCCCCTTATACTAAAATGTCCTATTTGGTTGTGAGAGAAGTACATAAGTAAGTGGAACACTTATGAATAAAACATTTTGAAAAAAAGTAAAAGAATATGTTATATTAGTTATTTTAAATAGGGGCATTTTAATGAGATGTATGTTCACAATTGATGTTACTTTTACCATAATATTTGTACACATATATGTACACAAACATTTCACTTGGTCCTTTTAGATAACTTCTTTGATGTTGAACACCATAGAATAGTACCAATGATTGGAAATTTAGTTTGGATCCCACATTTATTTCTGGTATGGAATTGAAAAGGGCTTGTAGTTATGTAACCTATGACCCATATATATATATATATATCATTTTATATTTTTATTCCACAATGAGCGGCTTGGGTTCTTGGACCATGTATAATGGTATTATTTCAAGCTCACCTTCGTTGAGTTACTTGGGTTGGATGATGATTCCTTGTATATTTTCCTTTAGTATTGACTGATGAAGGTCTCACCCCATATATGTATGAGGCTCATGCCAATTCATGTAGTTACATGGATATATAAATATTATGTGATGATGAATACCATTAGCATTGTACTCTTAGTTGATTCGTGTAATCATACCGTTATTTATATCTATCATTATTTTCCTGGCCTCATAATTTATACATGTACACTGTTATAGAATTTATATATATATTGGACTTATCATTGGAACCACTGTCGGTGACATGATATGTATATATTAAACCTTTTTCGAGAAATAATTTTATTCCTATATAGACGCCATGGGTGTAGGTACAGATAATGGAAAGTTTCGGACACTCGATTCATCATTTGGACATAGCATTGGAGGATAGGAGCCTAGGACCCATCATTGTCTCATGATGCTTGGAACTTCCTTTTAGTCTTTTGTTCTTTTATTTTACCTATAATATATTGGGTTCCAAATTCAATGTGTGTTTGTTTCTTTTTTATTATATCATAAAATTTACATCCAATTGAATATAGTGCATCCTATTATTGTTCAGTCTATTTAACATATCTATCCAATTAATCCTTCAATAGTTTAGGTTTTTTACTGTTATTAATTTTACGATTCATATTTATTCTTCATTTCATTATGATATAATCTAATTATTCTAGAACAATCTCCATACCATACCACCATTGACACTTTTTACAAGTCATAAGCCTCTTTTATATGTGTAGTCATGCGTGATTCCAGGTGGAAAATCTTGTTTGATTACTTACGAGTGAACCTAGATGGGGATTTTAAATTTTGTATTAGATCTCTCATTCCCCCAGTCTTAATAATTGGGTTAATTGACATGAGACTAAAAATTAATCATGACATAGTAATTAGGGTATACCTTGGTGTATCTAACCCACCTATGGGGAAAAGAAAATTACTTAAGATAGAGTTTTGATGTTCTAGATTATTCATAACATAGAATAATTGATTTCACCATTCGGAGACACAGTTGATATACGATGGTTATCATTATATTTTTGAAAATCTACATGGGTGTAATTATTTCAATGTAAAATTTTTCATGCATCATTATAGGCACACATAAGTTCATATGTCATGTATATTCTATTCCACATAGGTGTCATTATTTTTATTTCATGATACATATTTTCCACTCCATGAGTGATATATCTTCTATAAAACTATTGTTTCTTATGAGAATATAATTGTTTGTCTAATTAAAATATTTTCATTATTATAATTTTTTTTTCACATATATCTTGATCGTGGAACCTTTAGTTTCCAATTATACAATGTTTTAGCCATGAACCACTAAGTCACATTTTCAAGAATGATAGTAGATTTCATTACAAGTAATCCAATTGTAAATTGAGAACAATATACTTCCAATTATTTTTAATTGTGATTAATATAATCTTGTTATTTCATTGGAAATTTTACAACATGATATTAAATATAAGGGTCAGGTTTCAATTACATTATGATCCAATTGAGACATACATAACATCTACTCTTATAATTTGGGAATTGAGGAAAATCTAACAATATCATGATATATATATATATAAACAAATGACTAATATTTTGAATTATGTTGAACTTGTAAATGAATGTTTTAACATTAAATGAGGATTATATTTTCAATTTAAATGGTGTTTCCCTCTATAAATTCAATTTGAAATTCAATATACCAAAAGCATTTCTATTTAATATACAACCATATCCTTCAATAGTTATTAAAAGTGGGGATTAATAAGTCTATATTGAGACATTTATGATATTCATGATCATGTATATATAGATTTAGGAGCAAAAAAAGAGGTGAGGATTTTATACCAGAATGTGTGCACCAATACCACTTTTCAATATATGATCATATATATAATGAATATTATATAATGTATTGTTTTAATAATTTTTATAGTTATGATACCATGATGACATTGAGTCATTTTCTTAGAGGGTGGTGATTATTTGGCTATGTTTGTAGGGCCCCCGATCCAGATGTATTTTCTCTTTTGGTTCCACCTGATCCACCTCCTAAAATTATTGAGATGGTATCCAATTCTCAATTTTATGAATATTTCAGATGAAATGAATGATTAATATAGAAATATTTGTTATCAGAACCCTTTTATGGAAGAGTTGAAGTTATTTTTTAGTCATCTCTTCTACCTATATCTAAGGGGATGGTGTCCACAAGACTACTGAGTTGTGGCTAGAGTATATTTAATCCATCAGTGAGAATATGGAGAAACCTCTTGAATAGAAGTTAATTATCATGATTTATATTCTTTATGGATCAAAAAAACATTGATTGGATGTCATATTCATGAATATATATAAGGTAAAATGATTTAAAATTATTTCTAATGTAACTTCTATGACTTATTTTTCCTATAGATATTTAGGGTAGATTGTGCCACATTTTCTTTGCAAGAGGAATATGGTAATATCTTTATGATGGATTATTCAACTCACATTATAGAGCCTCACCTATATGAACCTATCTAGGTAAGCGATGGTGCCCCAGAGGATAATTTTTTGGTGATGGGCTTAGGCATCCAATTTCATGTCATGTGAATGTAATTTCATTGAATTTAATTACTCGTAGAGCAATACATTCAGTTGTTGTTAAAAATAACTAGAGGGAAGATATTTATACGAATCAGAGTTTTATAGCTTCATGATTGATCTGTGCAGTGATATATGGTAAGAATAATTTATTTGATTCCTCTCATTATGTTACATTAAGATGGATTACGTGGAAAAGAAGTTTTATACTCTATCACCATTTTGGAAATTAGGGGAACATGAAACATCAGTGTGAGACGGGTAAATTTGAGTGTATTTACTATGCTATAAATGGAAATAAATAGTGTATTTTAATAACATTTCATTGAGGAAATAGTGATTGGGGATATTAATCCACCTAAGGTTTGGGAGTAGGATCAATATCTCTACATTATGAAGGGAGTTGGAGCACATTAGTCCAATCTGGTAATGGGGTAGTCATGAAAATTCATCTAGAAATTAAGTGAATAGTTATAGTAGAGTTTCCCGCATAGAGTAGTCATATAGTATTTAAGGGTGTAAGATTGAGCCATATATGTGCAGTGAAGTTGAAACCAGTGGACCAGAGTATAGTCCATTCAATGATTTGGCGAATGATTTTACTTGAATCAACTATGGCCTATATTTTTTGATACATTCAACTTCGACACCATTAAATTATAAAAATGATGGAATTTCATTCAATTAAATTGAGTATATTCTTAGAGTGATGAAAATTGACAATCCATTGGGAGTATGTGTATAATTCCTATTTTTGTATAATCAGTGGCCCATTTAGATAGGTTGATATTACATCTTATGGGACTTCTTCATCCTCATTATTAGATGATATGACACCATTTAAGGGAAGGGGATGTTGATTCCCTACTTTTATTATGATGATTTATATAATTAGATGGTTTCCATCACATCCCTAGGGAGGGATAGTTATATCCCCAATAATAAATTGCATTTCCAATTATATTAGATGGGACAAAAAGAAATTGAATGCGAAGAGTGACAACCCAGATATATAGACTTTATATAGAAGAACAGGGAATGTATCTAGCTGATTTTAATATTTTAGATCATATTAGGGACATCTTACATTAAATTGTTTTTGACTACCACTCGATAGAGAGGTATAATTAACAATAGAGATAGTTCCAGAATTATTCCGAGTATACATTCCTACTTATTGGATGAATGTAACTAATATATAGGTGCCCAAGATGTAGCTATAAGATCTGGAAGCTAAGTGTTTTGTATTTCCATGATCATCTCTAGGGGTCCACTTTTCATTTTTTATATGACATAAGATAAAAACCTCATGATTTGAGTGGATTATAAACATTTTTACTAATATATAGTTATGAACCAAAATCCAAATCCTTGTATTGACAACTTCTATTACTAGATTTTTGGAGTGATGTTTTTCTCTAAAGTCGATTTGATTTGCAGCTACCATTTGGTGAATCTTTGTGACACCCTGATATTTTTTGATGTATAATAATTTTAATATCATTGATGCCTTATTAAAAATTCTACTCCAATATTAACACGCTCTATATAAGACATTGTATTAGCTTGCAGTATACAAACACTATTCTTGGCTTAAGTTACACGCCAGAGTGATCTTCCATGATAGCTTTCATTTTACGCAATACTGAGTTTCACTAAAACAATAATATCATATTTAAATATTAATTTTATTGGTATATAAACTAGATTTTATGAATAGTGTGAACCAAATTTTGAATTTTATATAATATTAACAATAATCTTATGTATTTTTTGGGCATTACTTGAGAAAAAAAATCATTTTTCAGATAAAAGAATTATTTTAAAAAAAATGCAGTTTTGTCACCTTTTGATGGTGCATGTATTTTAATTTTAGTTTAGTACACTATTATATATTCTATTTGGAATAATAAAATTATTCATTAGAAGAGGAACATAATAAATTTACTTTTTTGTAATTTTTAGCATTTTTTCAGATAAAATTAAAATTTTATTTTATAGTAAAAAATCCATCATTTTAATTCAAAAATTCATTTTCATGTAATTTATTTTAATAATTACATATCATATTAATTGTTTCTAAAGGTTAATTGGATTATTTTTTTATAATTTAATCCAAATTTGTTCATTGGATGTAATTTTCACATTTTAATTAGACATAAACATATGACAATCATTTTAAATGTTTTCACTTCTTAAAAACACTTTTTTTTGTTTTTTATAAAGGGAATTAATTTTAAATTGTATTTTGCCAATAATTTTTTTTGAATTTTGAAAAAAGGACTAAATATTTGGAATAAGTGGGTCCAAATTACTTTAATAGGCTGATTTTAATTTTTGGATATTATGAATAGTTAGCACGGTAATTTTTATTTGACAAGGATAATGTTAAATCGAATAAATTATTGTAACAAATAATACGATAAGGTCAATAAAATGATCCAAAAACCAACTAAAATACTTTAGGTTGAATAACATTATTCCCTTGACCACTTAGGATAGAAAAATATTCATTTAAGGGACACTTGACATTAAAAATGACATAGATATTAATAAAACCAATAAAAGTGACATAATGTCAAACTCACATTTCTTATAAGTATAATAATTTTAATATTTGGATAAGCTAGTGATATCTTCAGACATAAATAGTCCATAAAAATATAAAAGAATTTTCTACACCGCGGTAATTTATTTTAAATTTTTAGGAAATTAATTATTTCCTTAAAGTCTTAAATTTTGATGATGATAAAATTAATTAGCTGATGAAAAATCCAGAAATATATTTTTATTAAAATAATAATAACAATACAAAGTACCAAACACATGAATAAATCATATTGGTATATTTTTTGTTGACCTTAAGCTTCCAAGTACCGAGAAAGTGACCATTTGGATCATTATATAAGTGATTATGACATTTATTTTATTTTATTTTATATTTTTTGAATATTGTCACATTCGTATTTTGATAAGTATAACCTTTTTAATGTTGAATTTTAAAAAAGATAAATTAAACAACATATTTCATTATAAAATATTTAATATTTTTTTTATCATTGTATTTTAATTCAAATTTTTATTCTACAAATAACTATATGAAATTATTACATAATATTGATTAAGTGATTATTTTAATAATGGAGGAATCAAATAAATGTTATCAAAAACATTAAAATTAATATAATTTTGGATAATTAATTTTTTATATTGAAATTTATAGATTTCCTAGAATAATAGAGTATATAATATAAAAAAATTATAGGATAACACCTTATATTTATATTTCTAAAGAACCACGATATGAAGTGTCAAAATTGACACAATTGTTATTTTTTAATAGAATGTTTTATTTAATAATTTAAATATTATAAAAACAATTTAACAATATATAATATTTATTATATGATATAATTTTTTTTAAATAATTCATTTATATTTTAATTTTAATCAAATTAATAATTATTGCATCCTTTTAATATTGATTCATTTGTTATCTTAATTAAAATTAAATAGAATAACTAATTCTCAATTAAAATAATAATGTTTAAGATTACATAAAAATGTGTCTAAATTTAATTGGTTTATGATATTTCAATCATCTAATATCTTATCTTCACATATATCTAATTTTTTTGGGATTTAAATTTATTTTCAAATTGATATAAATTTTTATTTTTGAGGTTTTCAAAAGTGCCCGTCACCTCAATTATAAAATGGAAATTCCTCCCTCAACTTGTCACATAATTTTGATCCATCATGTTTGACCATAACCTAGCCATTTCTCTTCTCAAATTCCCTTGAAACATAATAGAGGTAATGGTTTCCATCAGAAACCAACTGTAGTGCTCTAATAAAATATTTAGAGGAGGCACATCAAGGAAGAGCAAATATAATTTACTGACTATTTAATTCTTCATTATTCTTTAACATCTACATCATGAGTTGTATCAATATAAAGAAATAAATACATAGGAAATTATATAATGAGTTTTTATTATGATTATGAAACAACCATATTCCACCTTCTTCCCATCCTATGAAAAATTAAATCACCACGTGTGCGTATGTACACCTTACCATCTTCAAGTCGTGGTGTAAGCTGTTTCAACCACCAACTTTTATGGATAGGTATTGTGATGGATTTAATAAATATATATATTATTAATATAAATTTATATTTATTCATTGGTACTATACACAATACACATCAGTAAAATTCATCAATTATGGGAATGATATCGTCACTCTTGCGTATGCATGGATTACTATATCCATGATGCGATGTGATTCGTTCTATATAATATTTAATAAAGAATTATTATATAAATTATTTTAATGAATAAATATGATATAAATTATAATTATAAAATTCTATAAATGATATAAATATTTCCTACAAATACTAATAAGAACTTATCTAAAAACAAGCATAAGAACGTAACATAGTTAATACCCGAATAACTAGTAACAATGAAATGTTTCTAACAAAAAATTAAAATATTATCCTAAATGTTATCAAAAAAATGATTATTATTATTTAATAAATATGTAACGTTATTTTAATAATTATTCAATAGTTTTGGATACAATCGACACATATCGTAACTAAGGTAAGGGATAATTTTGCTGTCTCATTTTTATCTGTGATTGTTTATATGTAAGTATTTACTAGGGTATTTTTTTCATCTATATCCAAAATTTATAAAAATGTTTTCAATTTTTTTACTATTATTCAATGTTTATTTAATGTAATATTACACATTTTTTAATTTTATGAGATGGTATGTAAGGAATAATTATTTTATTTATTGTAAAAGTTACTTTTTGGTTTATCCAGCAAAAGTACGAGGAGAATGTTTTCTTAACATATATGGAATGAATGGATTTTTTACGGTTTCATGACCCCTAATTTACCTGAATCATCCTATGCACTATTTCAGGTTTATTTCTAATTAAAATAATTTATTTTAAAATTGAATTTCTTTTTTTGAAATGAAAATGTTTTTAAAGATAAGAGGATATTTTCCTCACGAATCAAGGTCACGTGTTTTATCAAAATTATTTTCCATTTATGAAGTCATAGGGTTATGTTTCTTTATATATTATTAAATTGATTTTATTGTGTTTATGGAGGAATTATTTTTATGAAATCCATTTATTTTATGAAGTAATGATTATTAAAAAACCCATTTTATTACATGGGTTATGCTATGAAAAATTATTTATGTTTTTGTGGCACATGATAGAATGATAACATTATAAGATGGGTGGGACCTATATCTCCCTCAAATGAAATGGGTAACAATTTATATATGATGATATATAAATCACTATAATGAAAAGTAATTCTGGTTCAGTAATACAAGGCTGGATCAACATGTAAACCTGGTTCAGTGATAGACTTCATCCCCTATGATGTTCTTGGAAGCAATTCCTTAACTATTAAGGAAATAATATTATGTGCTTAATTTTGTACACAATTATAGGTTTTATACAAATTAAATTTTCTCATGGTTAATGATCTTTTTTTATCTAATCCTTGCGAACTACCAAAATTTATTTCATGACTCATGATTTTGATATTTAATCATTATGTTCATGTTTTTATATTATTATGTCTGTGGTTTGTTTAATGTTATAAAGGTTTTCCCTAAGTGAGCATTTTAGATCCCAATTTTTATGTTTTATTTTTTATAGGATATAAAGAATGGTTTTAGGTAAGAACAAAAGGGAAGATATTTATGGGAGATGTTGATGATATTTCAATATGATTAAAGATTTTGTTTCATGTTTATAAAGGTAGTAAACTAATATGGCATCCGACATTATTTTGATTCATGTATTATGTATTTCGAAAATGAAATTTAATGTCCATTTACATCAATATTGGGTCTTTATAGTTGATATTATTGAGAAGGATTAGATTTCTTTCAGAAACTATGATGTGAAACTATAGTGAGATCCCTAGAGATATTTATAAGGTATGTCTAGGGATGTCTTTAAGGGAATGTATAACTATAGGATACAGTCCTATAAATATGGTAATGATCATTAATAACCTAGGATTAAACCTAAGATGTTAGATAGTGAATGTACTCCCCTTGATTATGCTTTTTTCTATGTATGAATTTTTGATATCCCAATATTCTTTTGGGGTTTTAGAAGATGGATGGAACCCGAAGGAACAATTTTAATGACCCATGCACCAGGAAATCCATATATTGACCTCCAAAACAACAAAATCTTATGGGTTATGGAATGAAAAATAGTATTTCTATACTTAAAAAAGCTATAATTCATTCTATAGTTCCAAATGAACAAATAAGGGAACAATATTCTATTGAGTCCTTCATGAGGAAACATCCAACTTCATTATGTGTTTCTTATGATCCGTTTGATGCTGAATAATGAATCAGTACAATTGAAGATATATTTTTCATTAGTCTTTGTTTAAAAAAAATGAAAAAGTAATTTTGTTTATTTATCATTTAGAAGGTGAACCAGACTATTTGTGGACTCTAATTAAAAATACAAGGCATAAAGATGAAATTTAATCTATGGAATGGGATGAGTTAATGAACTTGTTTTTTAGTAATTAATTTTCTAACTATTATTCAAACAATATGGAAAAGTAGTTTCTTTAGAATATGAAAAAGGATGATGAATTTTTTTTGTTCAAATGAGGAATATTTTACAAGACATTTAAGTTATGCTTCTGGCATTATCATCCAACCTGAAAGTAAAGTTGATCGATTATTCAGTTGATTTAAAAAATTCTTCCAATCACATTATCTATAAGATACTTTAATAGCTATGAATAAATTTTTTTTCACTATGAAGGTATAATTAGAAGTTGGTATTACATATCCATCCCATGGTTTCGATAAGAAATGAAATATGGAGTTCATGAAAAAATATCAAAACACATGAGACAAAAAGATGAATGTTTCTTAATTATGAAGGTGTGTAAAATTCCATGGTAGAGATTGTATTAAAGGGTCTAGAAAAGGATTATATTGTGGGAAATAATTCCATCAAGAAGATTAGTGTTTATGTAATGGGAAATAGGTTTATAATGATTTGAATAGGGAAAAGACTACCGAGACTACACCACCCCCAATTCAATGCTTCAAGTGAAAGGAAATGGGGAATGATGATAATAAATGACTGAATACAAGGGTTAATAATGATCAATGTCAACAACCACTCAACACCAAAGACAAAGGAAAATCACATGTGATCACTGTTGGTGATGTTGAGTATGCCAATGAAGTGGTGAAATCATTATCTGTATGTATAATGGGATTCCAAAATAGTGTTGCTGGATCTATTTTATAGTATTATAGAATATTGAAATATAAATGTATTGGACCATTGTAGTTTTCCATAATTATATGGTAGTATTATCAATGAAATGTGATTGAATTATTTTTGGTAATCACATGATAAACGCATAATGAAGGGATATGGAGTTATTTGTTGAGTCAATAAGGATTCATTAGGACATTTCCATTCCTCTTTGTTTTGAAAATCACAAACACTATATCATAAAGAAAATAATATTTTCCCTATGAATTATCTAAATAAGAAAACTTTTCCTTCCCCAAGGAATATTATCCTTACCTACACTTTCATTGTTTAATTTATAGTTTCTCTAAATGTTACTCATTTTTATTAATAAGTCTAAAAATTGGTTTCATATATAAAACCTAAATATTCTATAAATACTCAAATATATAGTATTCTATTTTTAGGATCCAAATTCAGACTCTGAAATCCATGAAATTCGGATTCTGAATTCTATGAAATTCAGACTCTTAATTCTCTAAAATTCATACTATGAATTCTCTGAAATTCATAATCCGAATTCTCTGAAATTCTGACTCTTAATTATCTGAAATCCAAACTAAAAATTCTCTAAAATTTAGATTCTGAATTCTATGAAATTCATACATTGTAGTCTCTAAAATTTAGACACATAATACTCTAATATTCGGACTCTGAATTCTATGAAATTCCGACTCTGAAATCCTCAGAATTCAGACTCAGGATTCCTCAGAAATCAGACTTTTAATTCATCCGAATTCAGACTCCGAATTCACCATAATTCCAACCCCAAATTCATTGCAATTAAAAATCTTAAATCAATAGAATTCAAGTTCCAAATTCATTTTAAAATAGAATCTGAATATCCAAGATTTATAGTATCCAAATTATTATTTGGTTAAACTCCGAACATTATTCTTTCTTAGACTTTGAAAGTTAGATTTGGTTAAGAAACATTAATTTTCTTACAAATGTTATAGTTATGAAATGATGTCGTATATTTTGTTTCTAACTAACCATTTTTTTAGTGACACGTGTACATGTCTCACAAAAATTCATGTAGAAATATAACCACTGGAGGAGGGAGATGACTATTGGAGAAGTTATTATAAATAAGAGAACATTGGAACAAGATGAATAACCATTGATCACACTAAAGATTCCATGCACCTAAAGTAATTTCTAGAGAGAGTGACTCTGTCACGACCCATCCCCCAGGGCCCATATCGTGACTACCCAAAGCCCGCCATCAATAGGCCAGGGACTAGCGACTAGCACTAAAGGCATAAAACCCTAAAATGGGAATACATTGATTTAATAACAGTAATAAAACAAAATAGAGTATGCAAATGGAAGTAAAACACTATGTAAAACAGAATACAAAAGATTGTGCTGAATGTAAAGGGCCCAGAAATACAAGCCCAACAGTAAAGTACAAAATAACTGAAAAGCTAGTACAAATGAATAAAATGAGTAAAGAAGCTACTCGATCATACTTTAGATTTCCCACCAGAAGGGTGGGAACATATGGCCTCCACATCACCCCAAGTCTATCCGTCCGCTCAGTGTACGTCTCGCCGAGTGGTCCACCTCTAGGTACCGTCCAGTTCTGCTACTCCATGCACCGATCAGCGTTGTCTGTCATCTTCAACCAACACAATGAGGTATGGGAATAGACCATGTAGGGGGGAGTATAATGATACACAGTAGGGACCTTGATACCCTCATGTTCTCAGAAAATCTATCAAGGATAACAATAAAGTATGGAGTAAACAGATAACCCTTACTTAGGTATATGACCATACATATACCTAAGATATTTTGTAACACATCTCAATGATGAGGAAAACATTAAAGTCATTGAATCATCTCCAATTAGGATTTCAGTGATGTATAGATGTACATATGATTAGTCGCGAAGCTAGATCATCTTATTCTATCAAGAGGCACTACTTCTGACCATACGGAGTCTGACCCACACAGGATCGAACGGTACTAACCCCCGTAATGACCCACATAGTATCGGACCCACACATTATCAGTATGCGCTGAACCACACAAGATCGCTGAGTGATAACCCACATAGGATTGGTATGCACTGATCCATAGAGGTTCGATGAGCGCTGTCCTCCGTATGATCTGTCTCCAACCTCCACCTCACTATCGACCACTGGATTCCTCACACCTGGTGTGCTTGAGTTCCATAGAATCTTCCCTTGAGATATTAGTTGTATCTCTACTTACACTATACTCCACAAAGGAGCAACACAAACATCCTCCATGTCGTAGAGGATCCAATGCGACAGAAGGTGCGTCAACCGGACGCCCGATCTGTGAGTTATTGGAATTTTCGTTCCAAGGGCCCGATTGGATTTTTGGTTCAAACCAACCTGAATATACATAAAATATGGATAATCCTTAAGTGGGGTATGAAAAAAAAACTCCTCGTACTACGATTTTTATCATCGCAAATGGTTTGTCGATCAGACACCCGTAGCCTAAGATAGGGGCAAAAAGGTGTAAATTAGCCAAATGGGTCCGGGTCCGATCCGACCTAGTCGGACTGACCCAATTCATACCGGGGTCCGACTCGGTCCGTGGGCCTGATCCGGTCTTAGAAAGCGGCCCAGCCAACTGGTGTCCCATGCGGCCCGCCGGCGGGCGAGCCCGACGGCCCGGCGGGCCACGCGTGGTTGGGGGGTGTGTTACACCCCCTTGCCTCCCGCTCAGAACCGCCACTATGCGCCGATTCAGGTAAACTACAGGACCCTAGAGGTCCTGATTTGTCCGAATAGACAAGAAGCCTACCGATTCTGCCCACCGGCACGACGGCGCCACGCCACTCCGCCGCGGCCAGCCCTGGCCACAGTTCTGCACCACCAACACGGCGCGACGGGGCTGTGCCCCTCCCCTACGGCCCGCCCTAATCGTGGTTCTGCACCACTGGTGTGCCACGATGGCACCACGCCCCTCCTCTGTGGACCGCCCTGGCCACTGATATGTACCACTGGTACGTCACGATGGTTTCGCGCCATTCCGGCGACCCGGCGGCCTTATGCAGCCGGTTTCCTTCGCGGCCGGCCCGACGCCGGCTTCCACTGCTCCGCTCCGCGGTAATCAATCAAGTGAGACAAAAAAAGGGGGGTCTTTCCATGTTCATGTGGTCCAATCCATCCTCTTTATGGTGGTATCAGTCAACATATCTTAAACCATACATTCAACGACGTAGAACGGGAATAATAAAACTCATACATAAAACAACTCAAATCCACATACCTCGCTTGACAATGATCGTTGACGAAGTCGCGGGAAGGCTGTGTCATTTCATCAAATTCAGAAGTGGAAGAGCTCGGAGAATACGAGTCGAAGATGATGTCGTCAATTTTCTTCATGGGCGGTGGTGCCTCCACTTCTAGCCTCGGTCGAAGAGTGAGAAATTTCAATCGTTCTTTGTTGGTGGAAGACACATTCTTCATTGGAAGAATGTGTTCCTCCAAGTTCTTCCAAGTTCATCCTCAACTCCCAAAGGTTCCAACAAATTAATTCCAAGCTAAGAAATAAAAGAGGAAGTTCTCTATTATTTTTATGGAACAACAACACAAATACTTGTGTTTAATTAAATGCGACAACTCATTTAATTAATGGAATGGAATGGTTCGAATTCAAAATTAGGGGAGGGGAGGAGTTCCAATTAATTAATGGGGAGTTTAAATGGGTTAAGAATCATGGGTGGGCCCCACTAAATAATATCCTCCCAAGGGAGGTTATGTGTGGGCATGCCCCACCACCATAACCTCTCTAGGGAGGTTATGGTGTGGTGGCCCCCACCACAAACCTCCTCTGGGAAGTTTTAACCACCCCAAATAAAAATAAATTTAACTCTTTATTTTTATTCAATTTAATTAAAAACCCAAAAAATTAACTCCCATTATCATTAGAATAGAACTACGGTGAAGGTCTCACTAAGAAATTAACAACACCGCGAGCACAACGGTGCCCTCAGATTATAGTTCTGAGTACCGGTTCAATAGATATGAAATCTTGCTCGTACGTTTACATAACATACCCAAACAAAACATCAGAAAATGATTCCGGGCACACCGGGCCTCAGAATCAAGTGCCGTCAGAAACTGAGAGCTCATAAAATTCACATGTATTTAAAAAAAATACATGGATATTCTAGGCCTTTACATTCTACCCACCTTAAGGCTTAACATCCCTGTAAGCTACAACTCGAACTAAGGGAACAAATGTGGGTACTAAGAAAGGCATCTGAACCCCCCGCTCCAATGTTCTCTCATGGAGGTTCTCATGCTACCAGCATACATGCACTAGAGGTATCGATTGCTCATATAGTACCCACTCATATCAATGCTCAATCTCCACTGGAACCTCCATGAAATTCACCCCATCATCGTTTTTCATCTATCCATGGTCAATGATGTGGGATGGGTCGTGCAGGTATCCCCTCAGTTGAGATAAGTGAAAGACATCATTCACCCGGTGCAACTGAGGTGGAAACTCTAGGAGGTAATATAACTTTCCTACTCTACTGAGGACCTAGAAATATTCGATGAATCGCAGAGATAACTTGCCGCCTCAGCCAAATCTCTGTAGACCTCGTCGAGGTGAGACTTGTAGAAAGACGTGGTCTCTATCCTCAAACTCTAGAGGACTTCATATCTTGTCAGCATACGATTTCTGCCTACTCTATGCAGTCTTCATCTGCTCCTTGATGATCTTCACCTTCTCCGTGGTAGTGTGTACCATCTTCGGTCCCACTACTGCTGACTCTCCAAGGTCTGTCCAGCACAGGGGCGATCTACAATGTCAAACATACAAGGCCTCAAAAGGTGACATACCGATGGTGGAGTGATAAATGTTTTTGTAAGAAAAATCCACTAAAGGTATGTGATCCTCCTATCTGCAACTGAATCTGAGGACACATGTGTAGAGCATGTCCCCTAGGCTCTGAATGGTCTACTCAGTCTGACCATCCATCTGAGGATGGAAGGAAGTTCTCAATTGAAGCTGCATACGGAAAGCCTCCTAAAACCCCATCCATTGCTGAGAAGTAAACTGTGTGTCACGTTCAGAGAAAATAGAAGAAGGTACTCCATGCTACCACACAATCTCCTATGAATGGAGGAATCTCATTCTCTCTAGTGAGCCCATCTCTCTAAACCGTAGGAAGTGGGCTGACTTAGTGAGTTGGTCAGGGATCACCCATATCGAGTCGTGAATCATGGACGTACATAGAATACCGGTCATGATTTCCCTTGATATCCCATCCCACTCCCACATTGGTAACTCTAAATGTTGACCCATTCTTTCTGGTACCTGGTTCTCCTCCTTCACTTGCTGAAAAGTGAGGCATTGTGAGACAAACTCTACTACTGCCTTCTTCATACCAAGACACCAGTGCCGTCGTCGAAGGTCCTGATACATTTTCACCACCCCTGGATGTACTGCTAGAGGGGAAGTGTGGAAATCCCTCAACACATCCTCCTAAAGTGAAACTGGAACCATGGTACATCCCCTGAAGAGGATGAAGTACTCCCCACCTAAATAAAATCCATCAGTTGCATGCCCTACAGATATCTGATCACGTCGCATCTCGCAGTCAGCGTCCCCACGTTGCAGCTCCCTGACTCCCTGATGAAGTTGATGAGTGACTGTGAGAGACTGAAGAAAGCCTGCTCAATCTCTATCCACAATGGATATTTGTAAGGAAGCCAATTTCTATGTCACCTCTCCTAGTAGTTATATACCAGATCTCTTACTGAGAGCATATGTAACAATGTTCTCTTTCCCCTGAGTATAGACTATCTCGAATTCATAGTCCTGGAGGAACCCAATCCAATGCCACTGTCTTAGGTTCAAGTCCTTCTAAGAGAAGATATTCCAAAGACTCTTGTGATCATTGTAGACTATGAAATTGTCGCCCATCAGACAGTGACATCACATCTTCATGGAAAATACCACTTCTCCTAAATCTAGGTCATGGGTAACGTAGTTCTTCTCGTGTTATCTCAGCTACCAAGAACCATATGTGCTCACTGCTTTATTCTACATCAGGACTCACCCAAGTGCAGTCCCTAATGCATCACAGAAAACTACTTTCCCCACTCCCTCCTCTGGAAGCCTTAAGATGGGGGAAGTTGTCATCCTCTGCCTCAGCTCCTAAAAGATATGTTGGAATATCTCCGACCACATGAAGGCTTTCCCCTTCTTTTTCAAGGCTGATTGTGGCACTAAAACTCTGGAGACGCCTGGAACGAATCTTCAGTAGTACCCAGCCAAGCCCAAGAAACTATGTACCTCCGTCACACTCCTGGGTGGCTCCCAAGCAAGTACTGCCTCAATCTTCGCTCGATCCACTACAACTCCATCATTTGAGATGATGTGTCCCAAGAATTGAACCTCTCAAATCCGGAACTGGAACTTCGAGTTCTTACTATAAAGCTGGTTCTCTCGGAGTGTCTCTAGTACTACCTGAAAATGGTAGGAATGCTCATTCTAATGGTTGAGTAAATCAAAATTTCATCGACAAAGATTATGACAAAGCGTTCAAGGTATGTCTAGAAGATCTGTTTCATAAGAGACATGAACACTGTTGGAGCATTGGTTATGCCAAAGGTCATAACCAAGAACTCAAAGTGGTCGCACTGACACCTGAAGGCCTTCTTCTGCACATCCTCATCTCGAACTCTAAGCTTGTGATAGGCTGATTTGAGGTCTATCTTCAAGAACCATCGTGCTCCCTTGAGCTAATCAAAGAGGTCGTTAATCCTTGGGAGTGGGTACTTGTTCTTTATGGTCACTTGTTTCAGGAGACGGTAGTCAAGAAAAATCTGCCTGCTCCCATCTGCCTTCATGGAAATCAGAATCGGGGCTGCCCAGGGAGAAACACTGGGCTAGATGAATCCCATTCCCTACAAGTCCTCTAGTTGTACCCGTAGCTCTTGAAGCTCAGTGGGAGCCATTCAATATGCTAGAGTAGATATCAGTGTCATTCTGGGGTACATGAAAATGTAGAAGTCCACCTCACTATGAGGAGGTAGTCCTGGAACATCATTAGGGAAAACATCAGTGTACTGATCCACCACAACATGATAACTTGGGCTCTCGTAGTCACATGCTCCAAGGGTAAGGCAGTCGGACTAATGAGTGATCGACTGCACCATGCTCCATCTATGTCTTTCACGTGCTTCAAAGGTTCCCTTCTCACCAGTTAAGGTAAACTTGGTCCATTCGTGCGGACACACCACACTTTGCACCTAATACCGTCAATCTAAGCATGAACTTTAGATAACCAATTCTTACCCAAGATGACATCATAACACCTTGATGCTGCTATGAGGACATCCAAGCCGAAGATCTTGCCGCCAAGAGTAATCTCACACTACCGGCACCAATGCACAATCGTTGAGTCTGCTCCTGTAAGAGTCTCTAGACATAAGGATCGAGCCAAAGCCTCCATTAGAATCTTCGAACTCCGAACGAGAGAAGTGGATATGAAAGAGTGACTGGCACCTGTGTCTATAAGAACTATATCTAAGATGGAGTAGACACAGATAATACCTTGAATCATCTCTAAAGCGATGTTGTTGTAATCCTCACCTACCTGAAGCTAAGCTCTCCCCTGTCCGCTAGCTCCCTATGGTCAGTGTGGTCCTTCTGGTGGTGTTGGTGGCAACACATCGAAACATCATCCACTTCCAGCTGCTTGACCAGCTGCTCTTCCATGTCCACATGTGCCCTGCGGACTGCCTCGATCGATGCTTTGCCTCTACCTGGGTGGTCCCTCAACTGACTGTTGATCGTATGTAGGGAGGGTCGGACTGTCACATGCCATGTGACCCTGCCCGCCGCATGAGTATCACTATCATCTCCTGGAATATGTTTCTCTGCTCTTTGTGCCCCACACAATCAGTCATGAGGCCTACGATCGACCACCTGTGGGTTTGGTCCTCTTGGACCTCTGCATCATCTATCTACTTCTAGCTACTGAAGACCCCACTGCATGTCGACTAGTAGTGGGTCTCGCTGCTGGTGACTACTCAACCAAATAATTACACACTAGGAGGGATCTCTCTAACACCCCCTCCTGCGTCGTGATATTGAGGGAGGACATAAGGGATCTAATATCTCACCTGAGCCCCTACTTGATGTTTTGGGCCCTGAAGAATGGGTCCTGCACTAGATATGTGGAGTGATGCATGAGGTCGGTGGACCTCGCTGAGTACTGAGCCACTGTCATGCTACCATGTTGTAGATGCAGTAGCTCTTATATCCGCACCGGACGAAGGGTGGCCGGAACAAACTCTGCCCGAAACAGGCTCTCGAAGTCTGTCCAAAGTATGGTCGCCTCATTATGGATTTGAAGCATCATGTTCCACCATCTTCCTACTGCTGCCTGAAGGAGACTTGTATAAAGAATAACCATGAGGTCTGTTGGTGTCCCTACCAACATGAATACTCTTAACATAGCCTCCAGCCAATCCTCAGTAACATGAGGGTTCGTCTCTCCCCGGAACTTGGGTGGCCTCTAGCACTAGAACTCATGAAACTCTTTCAAGAGGCGTGCATCATCTGCAGCTAGTGCCGGTGGCATCGGTGTCCCAACGAGAAGTGGTACCGCATGTGCCTCCACTGGTAAAGGGACCTTCACAGATGCCTCGTCGCTAGGTGGTCTGTCAGAGCGTATGACTCTCAGGCCTCTAACATGTTGTCCACGAGGAGGCATCTTGAATGAAACAGATGTGACACGGTGAAATGGATTATACCTAGTAAGCTGACTTGGTTGAACTAACTTAAGAAAACGTTTAAGGACACGCACCCAATTAGTGTTGTCGTGCACTAAGTCGGAAATTAGAAGTCAGGGTCCTGGTGTATGTATACGTCGACCGCCGCATGAACATTGGACTCCCTGAACTGAAGACCAGACTTAGTACCCATAAAACTATTGCTTCACTAAAAAGAACGATCAGAGTTCTTTGTTCTTCAATAGAACCGACGCCCCTGATACCAATTTTCCACGACCCGTCCCCCCGGACTGTATCATGACTACCCCATGCCCGCCTTCCATATGCCAGGGGCTGGCGACTAGCAACAAAGGAGAAAACCCCTAAACTGAGAAGGAATTGCCTTATAATAGTAATCAAACAAAACAAAGTATGAAACTGGAAGTAAAATACTATGTAAAACAGAATAAAAAGATTGTTCTGAATGTAAAGGAGCTAGAAATACAAGCCCAATAGTAAAGTACAAAAAACTGAAAAGCTAGTACACCTGAAGACAAGAAGTAAAGAAGCTACTGGGTCATCCTACATATTTCCCACCTGAAGGGTGGGTACAGATGGCCTCCTCATCACCCCAAGTTCGTCTTTCTGCTCCGTATAAGTCTCACCGAGTGGTTCACCTCCAGGTACCGTCCAATGTTGTTACTCCCTGCCCCGATCGGTGCTACATGTTGTCTGCAACCAACACAATGAGGTGTGGGAATAGCCCATGAGGGGGTGAGTATAATGATACTCATTAGGGACCCTGAGACCCTCATGGTCTCATAAAATCCAACAAGGATAACCACAATGTACGTGGTAAACAAATGAACCTTACATAGGTGTATGACCATAAATATTCCTACGTTATTTACTAACCCATCTCAATCATGAGGAAAACACTAAAGTCATATACTCAGATAAAACCAGGATTTCAGGGATGTAAAGATGTACAGATGATTAGTCACGAAGCTAGACCATCTTATTCTGTCAAGAGGCACTGCTTCTGACCATACGGAGTCTGACCCACACATGATCGAAATATACTAACTCCTGCAAATGTCCCACACAGGATCTGAACCACTCTGGATCAGTATGCACTGACCCACATAGGATCACTGAGCACTGACCCACATAAGATCTGACCCACACAAGATCGGTATGCGCTGACCCACACAGGATTGCTGAGCACTGACCTTGGTATGATCTATCTTCAACCTCCACCTCACTATCGGCCACTAGATTCCTCGCTCCCAGTGCGCTCGAGTTCTATATATTCTTCCCTCGAGATATAGGTCATACCTAGACTGCCACTAAACTCCAAAAATGAGTATCCCAAAGGAATGCCATGTCGCAAAGGTTCCAATGCTACCGACGGTGCGTCAATAGGACGTGTCGTCTATGAGGTATAGGCATTTCCGTTCCAGGGGCCTGGTAGGTTTTCAGGTTCAAACCAACACGAACGTACTCCTTCTATGTCCAAACCTCATGTGGGGCTTTCCAAAAGAACAGTCTCTATATAAGATTTGGGTCATCGTAAACAGTTCTCCGATCAGACATCTGTATCCCAAGATAGGGGTGAATAGGTGTAAACTGGCCAAACGGGTCTAGGTCCGGTCTGAACCAGTCAGACCGACTAAGCTCGACCTAGTCTATACCAGGGTCCGACCTAGTCTGTGAGTCCGACCTGGTCTGAGGAAGTAGTCTGGCCTGAGGGGGTGGCCTTGACCAAAGGGTCCGGCCCGAAGGGGGCCCAGCTGAGGGCGGCCCGGCTGAAGGCGGCCCGACCGATGGTGGCCCGGTGAGCTGGCAGCCCGTGAGGTCGGCTGGCTGGCTGGCGGCCCCACTGCCTTCTACTCAGAACCAGCGCTATCCAACAGTTCATGTAACCCATGGGACCTGAGGGGTAACGCTTTGTCCAGTTGGCCGAGCGGCTAGCCGGTTCCGCCCACCGGGGCGGCGCGACGGCATCACACCCCTCTGCTACGGCCCGCCCAGGCCGCGGTTCTTCACCCCCGACGCAGTGTGACGGCACCGTGGCCAGCCCTAGACACGGTTCTCCACCCCCTTATTGGTGCACCGGCATCACGCCCCTCTGCCGCCGCCCACCCTGGCCGCGTCTCGGTACCACTGGCGCGAACCGACAGTGACGCGACCTTCCAGCAACTCGGCGGCCTTGCGCCGCCAGTTTCCTTTATGGCCGACCCAATGTCGGCCACCTCAACTCCACTCCTCAGTCATCAATCAAACGAGACAAAACATATGGGGAGGGTCGGCCCGTGTTCGTGCAGTTTGAGCCCTCCTCATTATGGAGGTATCAATCGTCATATCTCTAACCATACATTCAACGACGTAAAATGGGAACAATAAAACTCATACATAAAACATCTAAAATCCCCCTTCCTCGCTTGATGATTATCTTTGATGATGTCGTGGGAAGGCGACGTCGTTTCTTCAATGTCGGAAGAGGAAGAGTTCGGAGAAGACGAGTCAGAGATTACATCGTCAACGTTCTTCGTTGGCAGAGGTTCCTCCACTTCTTTCCCCGGTCGAATAGGGAGAGATGTCTGTCATTATTTGTTGGAAGAAGATATGTTCTTAGTTGGAAAATATTGTTCCTCCAAGTTCATCCAAGTTCTTCATTCTCTCCCAAAGGCTCCACCAAAAGAATGCTTTGCTGAAAAATAATAGAGGAGGTTCTATATTATTTTTATGGAAAAACAACCCAAATAATTGTGTTTAATTAAATGAGAAACACATTTCATTAATGGAATGGAATGGTTAAAATTCAAAATTCGGGGAGGTGAAGAGTTCCAATTAATTAATGGGGAGTTAAAATGGGTTACGAAGCTCAAGTGGTCCCCACTAAATAATATCCTCCCAAGGGAGGTTATTTGTGGGTGGGCCCCACAATCACAACCTCTCATGTGAGGTTATGGTGTGGTGGCCCCCACCACTAACCTCATCTTGGAGGTTTTAACCACCCCAATTAAAAATAATGCTAACACTTTATTTTTATTCAATTTAATTAAAATCCCCAAAAAATAACTTCCATTCTCGTTAGAACGCGACTACGGTGAATGTCTCACTAAGCTATTACCGACGATGTGAGTTCAACGATGCCCTCAGATTTCAGTTCTGAGTACCGATTCAGAAGATATAAAATCCCGCTCATACGTTTACTGACCATACCCAAACAAAACACCATGAAATGATTTCGGGCACACCGGGCCTTGGAATCAAGCACCGTCAAAAACCGCGGACTCGTAAAATTACCATGTAGTTTAAAAAAATTCCATGGAAATTCTGGGTCTTTACAGACTCTCATGCCTTGTGTGTATTGAACATATTGTTCAGATTGCTTTCTGTGACTCTGATTGTTGCTGTGTGAAATTGAGGACTTCTGGGGATAGGAAGACGGAGGTTCTGACTACCTTAATTTTTGAGGTCTTGTGAGGATAAATAAACATATTCCGATATACCTATCGAGGGAATACCCTGGTGTGGGTATGAAAGAAATTCTTTAATGTATAAATACATGAACCATTATCCAAGGTTTTTGGATACCATACTATTTGGTTTATAAGATTTCATACTTTTTACTTTTTTGGATTCAATTTTATTCATGCAGTATTTTGATAAAGGATGTAAGTATAAACAACTTATACTTCCTGGTTCTTTTCTATTCTCTGATAAGTAAGATTCTATACGCTTTAAAGTAGAATCATTTACTTGTAAACTTTTTGTATGTTTAATTTCTGGAACCACATTTCCAGGACCAAGAATGTTTGTTGAACTAAAAGTGGCCTTGTAAATTTACATTGTTTAACCTTGTTAAACACAGTTTTCCTTATGCTTAAAAACAGAAGTTTTTTAACATACAATTCTCCCTCCCCTCTTGTAATTGAGCATCTACATTCATATTTTGATCCTACAATTGATATGATATGTGGTCTCTTATGTACTTATATTCACATAGAGGTTTTCTTGTTCATGTTTTTATTATCCTAAATATTTTCTTTTAATTGGTATTTTTATTTATGTTTACAAACATTTTATATTAAAAATTTATGGGGAAATATATTTTCTTTTAGATAGAAGGAATGAATGTGTTTCGATTGAAAATATAAATCCTACTAGACCACATATATTTGATGGGAATGATTATAAGTATTGGAGATATCATATAAATAATTTTTTTATGAATATTAGAGTAGGAATTTTTTTTATGCTTACTGGAGATTACTAGATTTCTGGTAAGGATGTCAGAACATTCATCAACAAATAAAAGATATAATATCAGTTAAAAAACTAGGTACACAATACTTTTTTGTGATCCATGACCATGAATATATATAGTCAGGTTTCATCTTTTAAAGCTGTTAACTATATCTGGATAAGATTGGAGGTTCATAATTTTGGGATATTCAAAGTTATTGAAACTAGAAGAGCAATGCATAGAGCAGAATATCATGGATTTCTATTTTCTTATAGAGAACCAATATGCAATGGGAAACAAAGGTTTATGAATATTGTTAAGAGTTTTCAATATATGGGTGAAAAATTCCTTGATGATGATGATCTTGTTGATAAGATTATTGATATCATGACTAATGAGTGAGAATCTAAGAGAACAACAATTTATGAGAATTGGAAGTATCAGAAATCACCCTTGATGAGATTTTTGGAACTTTTCTTCAAAATGATACAAAAATAAAAATGGATGATGATATGAATAAGAAGAAAAATCATAATGGAAGTTTATCCTTTATTACTACTAAATTCAAGACTTCTTAAAGGGTTACAAGATCTAAGTATATTAAATAACAATTTTTTTATGAATCTATAAAACGAGGACATAATTAGTGTGTACTTGATAATCTTTCTCAAAGGTTGACCAAGTTAGTTGGAAAGAATGACTTTTAGTATAGATATAAAAAGAATGAATGAAAAGACAATAATGAATCAGAATTAACTTGCTATGAATAAAAAAGGGCAGGGAATATCAGGATGGATAGTCCTATCCTCAGAGAAAAAGGATTGAATGGAATATAATTCTTAGAGTAATAGAAAAAATTATTATAAGGCTATAGTTATGAATGTTTTGAAAGATAATGACACCTGGAGTGCTACTGGCAGTGACTCTTTTAATGAATCATCGGAGTATGAATCTTTTTGTGAGAAGAATGTTTTTCTACTAGACAATCTACCCATTTAAAATTATTGTCTAGTGGACAAGGTACACAATACTGAATCTATCACAAATATATCTTTGCATGAAAACTATACTGATGATAAATACTCTATGTCTTCAGATGAATAATATACTTCTAATGAGGATAATCTACTACGTACTTAGGAAGAAGTATCTAGTCTTTCAGAACATCTAGAGAATAAAATTCTATACTCAATAAAAAACATGATAAAGAAAATTCAAGAATTTTTATTTTAACTAAATAAGTATTAGATCATTTTAAAACCTTGTTAAGAAAATGTTTTATTTTTAAAATATTTCCTAAAAAATTTAGGAAGTTAATTCTGAGAAGGATAAACTTTCTAAGGACCATGAAAAATAAATCTCTATGAAAACTATTTTAGAGACTAATTCATGTTCTAAAAATAACGTTTTTCAGGATATAAACATGGATATTAAACAAAAGTCAAAAATATTTTCAATGAGGATGTTTCTGTAAAACATTACTTCTAGTATGGAAATCATTTATAAGATGTAATCCCAATCTATTCATCTAAGGAATAGTTCTGGATATTGTTATACTCATTCTAAACCAATTTTTATTTATATGTATTTTGTTTTTTAAATTTCTTTATTATGTTCTAAATGTCAAAGTGGTGGACATTGGGAATGAAAATTTCATTAAATAAAACATATTATTTAGGTTTTCATAATGCTTATTTTTCTAAGAATGTTTGGATTCCTGAAATCTTGATTTCTAAAATTTATGGCTCCTAGAAAATTTTGATTCATAATGTCCACTACTCTTTTTCTCTGGAAAATAAAGATATTACCAACAACAATACATAGTACATGGATAGTGGATGTTCTCAGCATATGTACGGTTACAAAAACTTATTGCAAAATATTATCAAGACCAAAGGAGGAAAAGTATCTTTTGGAGATAATTCATAGGGGGAAATTAATGGTATAGGTAACATTGTTATTCTTGGAAAAACTTTTATTACAAGTGTATTGTTGGTTAAGGGTATTAAGAACATCCTCGTTAGCAAAAGTATGTTATATGATGAAGGTTACCTTGTGAAATTTAGAAATGATAAGTACTTAGTACACAATTCCATGGAAGAGTTTATTCCTTCTGCGAATAGGTAGGAGAATGTGTACACACTAAACATAGAAGACCTTAGCAGATAAGATCTACATTTCCTTAGTGCAATAGAAGTTCAATCTTGGTTAAGGAATTGAAGGTTAGGACATTGTAACCTTAAGAACCTATGTAAAATCTCTATAAAAAGACTTGTCAAGGATCTAAGAGAGCTTAGATACGATTCTTCAAATGTTTTTTTATTCTTGTAAATATGTAAAGTAACATTAATCTAGTTTTAAATCAATCAGTGATGTCTCAACTACTGATTCATTATAGTTGTTGCAAATGGATCTTTTTGGTCAAAAAAACTGGAAGCATTGATTTTCTTAGTTGATGATTACAATAGATTCAAGTGGGTCTATTTTCTATCAATGATATCTGATTATTTTTCTTATTTTATAATAAATAGAGCCCAAATTAAAAATTATAAAATCCTTCCATTGATTACTATTCATATTGATCATGGAGGAGAATTTGAAAAATATGATTTTGAAAATTTTTTTACTAAAAAAAATTATTCATAACATCCCAGCTCCATGAACTCCTCAACAAAATATTTTTGTAGAAAGATGAAATATAATTAATCAAGAAATAAATAGAACCATATTGGTTGAAGATTCAATTGGTTAATATTTTTGGGCTGGAGAGGAAAGTACAACTTGTTATACTATAATTCATGTTTTTTATTAGACCATTTCATATCAAAACCTCTTAAGAACTGTGGAATGGTAGAAAACCTAGAATATACTACTTTAAAGTATTTAGTTTCAAAGTAATTATTTTGAATACTAAAGATAATTTACATAAATTTGCACCCAAATATGATGTAGGAATTTTCTTTTGATACTCCACAACTTCTAAAGAATGTAGTTTTTTTAACAAAAATAATTCTACTATTGAAGAAAAATTACATGTTCAATTTGATGAAATAGAACATTTTGTTTTAAAAAAAACCCCAACCTACATCCTCAGATGTGATTTAAAAAACTAATTATCTACCCTTGATAGAAGATTCTTCTGATAAGGAAAATGTTTAAGAAATTATATTTGAAGCATTTACCATAGAATATTTTCTACCATATGTTTATAAAAAGGGTTTTACAAAACCCAAATCAGTCGTATCATAATAATCATACCAGTGATAGTATCATTGTAGATGTAAATAAACTTCTAAGGACTATAAGTTACTTATGAAATGAATTAGAACTTCAATAAATCCTTTTCCAATTGGAACCAAAAAAAGAAATGATGAATCTTTTGGTGATGATGATCATGTTAAAGCCATGTAAGATTAGCTAAATGAATTTAATAGGAATAAAGACTGGACCATGGTTGAAAGACCTATCGAACCATATGTTATTTGAGTAAAATGGGTCTTCATAAATAAGTGTGATAATAATGGAATCATAGTAAGAAATAAGTCTAGATTAGTTTTTAAAGGCTATAATCAACAAGAAGAAATAGAATATGAAGAATAATATTCTCCAATATCTAGACTTGAATCTATCTATATTCTAATTTTCTTGGAAACATTCTTCAACTTTAAACTTTTTCAAATGGATATTAAATGTGATTTACATAATGGAAATGTTGGCGATGATATTTTTGTTGAAAAAACACTTGGTTATGAAGACATAAAACATCCTAAAAATGTTTTCAAACATACCTAGGCTTTAGATAGACTTAAACAAGCCCATCGATCCAGGTATGATAGATATTCATGATTTTTATTAAAAAAATTATGTTAAGGGAAATGCTGATCCAAACCTATTTATAAAGACAGATTAGAAAAATGATTGGATTCATCAAATTTATGTTAATGAAATTATATTTGGGTCAACTCAGAAATCTTTAACTGATTCATTTGCATATCTAATGAAATATGAGTTTGAAATGAGAATTATGGGTGAATTAACATTTTTCTATGGTTTTCGTATTTCTCAAAAATTCGAAAAAACTTATATATCTCAACATAAGTATATTAAATATCTTCTTAAAAATATGTATTTGACAACACTATGAGTATAAGTACTCCCATTAGTTCCTCATATTACCATGATCTAAATGATGTTCGGAAACCAGTAGGTGAAGCATCATTTAGAGGTATGATAGATTTTTTACTATACATGATAGCTAGTCGTCCATACATAATGTTTTCAGTATGCGTATGTGCAAGATATCAATCCAACCCTAAGGAATTCTATTTAAAGGTTGTGAAAAGAAATTTTATCTATTTAAAGGGATCCATAGACTTATGACTCTTTTATAATTCTGGAAATGATTTTGTTTTAAATATTTTTTGGATGCTGATTTTGGTGGATGTAGAATGGATAAAGAAAGGACAGCTCGAACTAGTCATTTCATAGAATATTCATTAGTTTCCTGGTCATGAAAAAATAAACACTTAGTAGAACATTCCACTGTAAAGCTGAATATGTATCTGCTAGAAGCTTTTGTGCGCAAATGTTGTTTATGCAACACACCCTCATAGACTCTGGTATCATTTTTACCCAAAAAAGGATAATGTGTTATAATACTAGTTCCATTTTCCTAAGTAAAAACAATACACATCATTCTCATGAAAACACATAGATATTAGGCATCACTTTCTTAGGGATCACACACAATAAAGGGAATATTATTCTTCAATTTATCAAAACAAAAGAACAACTTTCTAAAATTTTCCCAAAATCATTACCCTCTGATTGATTAGAATACATTAAATAGAAGTTAGGAATGATAACTATAAGGAAATATTCTATATTAACTTCTACTTGAAACTTATCTCCTTAAAGCAAGAAACTAATTTTCATGGGGCGAGTAGATATCCTTCATTATCAACATGTTCATAATGAAAATATTCCTAATAAAAATTTATGTAATCAAAATTTATGTAATCAATATTTTGGTAATCAAAATTTTCATAATCAAAACTTTTTGAATCAAAATTTTAGTAATCAAAATTTTCGAAATCAAAATTTTCGTAATAAAAAATTTTTTAATCAGAATTTTCATAATCATATTTTTTAATCAAATTCTTCATTTTCAATTTTTTTAATTTTTTTGATGCCCAATTTTCTTCAAAGAGAGTTTTCCTCATTATGAATAACGTTCCCAGAAATCCGGAAGGTATGATTCCATTCATAAATTTTTTAATCATATTTGTACATATTAGAATTTTAATTTTTTTTAAATCAGATTTACTTTTTCTTAGATCTGATATTTTATCTCAAAAAACATAATATGATTGGAGCCACATAAATTTATTCTTCGGGTATCATCTCAACTATTAGATCTGATCAAGAGTAATTGGACTATCTGATCAATCCGAAAAGGTGATCTATTGCCTCAAACACCTATTTAAGCACTCCCTGAAGGTTTTCGCACATCAATATTCAATGCTCTTTCTTGATGAAACCTTGATGCTCTACATAAGGCCATTTCGAATCTTTAGGTTTTCCATAATTCCAAATGTTGGAGAAAGATTCTCCTCAAAAATAAATGTTGATAGTAATGGAAATATCCGAAACAAAGATATATTGAGAAATGTTAGTCGATCAGAAATTATTTTCTAATTATTCTTCTATCATTTCAATGAATATCATGCTGAATGGCTGGGAGATCATATGTGTATCCAAACCAAAGTTATAGGATCCAGTTTATCTGAATTTGTTGGAAGATTTTTATAAACCATTAAGTAACTTCAATTAATGAGGGAGATACATGTTTTCCTTTAGGAGCTATGGAATGACGAACTCCCTTTCCAATGCTATGGATTCATGTTTAATAGGAACTCTATATAAAGGTGAAGCTTAATTTTTTTACCCATAAATTATTTGATGTATTAGGTTCATTTATGATGGAAACAACTTTAGAGTTCCTTGGATTGAAAGAAGTGAAGACTCTTAATATAGTTCACCTCTCTAAAAACATCTGGATTCTTGAATTATCAGTTTTTGGTTTTATTATTCTGAGAATGTGGATAAGGATTCCCTAAAGAATAGCGACAACTATATTCTATATTTCTTGTTGAACCTCAGGAAGATAAATTTTGTGATGTATGTCTTGATCACAATTGATAATATCATGAATAGAAATTTGAAGTCTCAAATCATCATGTATCTGGATATTCTCTCGAAGATTATTGTCCTTTGTCTTGAGTGATTCAAATTTCCTTTTCATTCTAAGGCAAATAATTTCAAATTAATGTTGTTGTGTGATGATACACTAAGGATACTGAAAGTTTTTTTAGTGAATCTAGATAATTCTTTGATTTTTCTGAAAATAAAATTGAAGCTCTATCAATGAAACCGGATGTGTTTGAAACATCCAAAAGGGGTGGAATGATGAAGAAGGTGAAGGAACCAGAAGAGAAAGAAAAATGTCATGTTGTTTAGGAAACTAAATCTTCTCCTCCCAAACAAAAGAATCAGTAGACTTATACTCCGGATGTGGTTTCTAAGTGGAGAGAATATAAAATGAATAAGAATGAAGGGGAGCCTAGTTTTGGCGTGGACCCTCCTAAGGAAAAAGAAATGAAGTTGAAGGATATTGAGAATCTAAAGAAGCCTGAAAAAGTGAAGAAGCAGAGGAAGAAAATGTCTAAAGTAGAGTTAGATCAATCCCTTCTTAAGGCTAATAAGAAAGTCTTTAAACAAATTCAAGAACAAGAAACGTTTTTCAAAGAATCATTTTCTATGACTCAAGGAAAGAAGATAGTGATTCTAGAACTAGAATAAGAAGAATAAATAGTTGAGAGGAAGAAGTAGAAGAAGAAGATGATGATGAAGATGAAGGAAGTGGTGATACATATGAAATGATAATGAAAGTTGAGGAATATCATGAGAAGTAGAGTACTTCTGGAAAACTATCAATCCAAATTTATGAAGCATTCTATTCAAAACATGCTACGCTATGAAATGAAGAAAATGGACATGATGAAGTGAATAAACTATATGAAGAAGAGAGTAGCATCCATGACATTGTTTAGCCATAGGATTTTATGGTAGGTGCTGAGAAAGAAAATCTTAATGAACACAATATTGTTCAATTATCAGATAGTGAGATGTAATCACCAAAATTTGAAGAGGACATTTTGATAGATGATAAGGGAAAATATGTGTCGGTTGATACACATAATAAATCTATAGTAATAAAGAAATATGTTGGTGACTTGTCGAAAAGGAAATATGAAGAGATAGAAAAACAATCCTCACCAACCAACCTTTTTGATTTAGAAATTTCCCCTATTTGACATTATTTAGTTTCCCAATCTTTGAAGAAGATGTATAATACTACTCTCTTATTTATGAGTATAGAATAGAGTTGAAAGATGCTTCCGAATTCATTTAATCAGAAATAATATTTACTTATAATGATTATGGTTAAGTATGTCAGGCTTGAGGTAGATTTTAAAAACATTCTTCCTTGGACATAAAGCTCATAAAATATCCTACAAATAAATCACTATGTGGTCAAGGAATACAATCTAAGAGATGAAAATCATGGATGATTTCCATGAAAGTGTGGAGGATTATTTTGACAAAAGAATATGAGAAGTTTAATGATCTTACTAAAAGTTTTTAGGAAAAACTAATTCACAAATAGTCTACTCAGAAATAAGAAGAAAAAGATCTGAATGGGAAGCTTAATTTGAGGACTATGAATTGGAAGAGAGAATGGGATCTCAGAATAGAGTTTGAAGAAAAACATGATAAGAAATATGAATTTTTTATGGCTCAAGAAGTTATTCAAAATGCTCGGGAAGAAAATTTCAAAGCCTTAGATAAGAAAAATGAATATCAGTATCAACTACTTATGTCTATGGATGAAAATCACAAGGAGATAAAAATAGATGAAAACCATCATAAATATGTTAATTACGAATGAAAAAGAAGGATAAATATTCCACAATCTGATCTTCTGTTGTATTTCTTCTTGTACAAATGTATCCTATCCTTATGAAATTTTGGTTGATCATCCTATGTTTTTTTTATAGTACTAATTATTTTAGGAACCATATTTTTCAATTCTCTTTATTCCTTTTTGAAAATACCAAAGTGGGAGAAAGGAATGATAAAAACAATTATAAGTAAAGAAGATATTTTCCTAAGTAAATGGGTGTTCATCTAAGGGGAACTTCTTATCATAGATGAACTATTTTTTCAAGAAAATTTATAATCTCATTACAGAAATCAAGAATACGATCCTTAGGGATTTCCAAACCAAAGGGAGAGTTAGTCGTATTCACCATGATTCAAAATTAAATTGAGATATGTTTTTATTTTCATGTCTTTGTTGAAAATTTCTAAGTCCTTATATTATTTTTCATAAGGATGTCTGTTCTTTCCAAAAAGTTGGAGATTGTTGAGTCAATAAGGATTCCTTATAAATTTTACATTCCTCTATGTTTTGAAATTCACAAACACACTATCATAATGCATATTATATTTTCCCTAAGAATTATATTAATAAGGAAAATTTTCCTTCACCATGGAAATGTATCCTTAGATATTTTTTCATTGTTAATTTTATAGTTTCATTAAATCTAACTAATTTTTATTCATATGTCTAAAAATTGGTTTCAAATCTAAAACCTCGTAATTTTATAAAAACATAGATATAAAGTATTCAGGTTCTGACTTTGGTCTCCAAATACACTGAAATTAAGACTCTGAATTGTATAAAATTTTGACTCCAAATTCAATGAAATTAATACACCGCATTCTCTGATATTTAGACATAGAATTCGCTGAAATTCAGACTCAAAATTATTTAAAATTCATACCTAGAATTCTCTGAAATTCAGTCTCTGAATTCACTGATATTTAGTCTATAAATTCACAGAAATTCAGACTCAAAATTCCTTAAAATTTGTTATCCGAATTCTCTGTATGTTGGACTCCAAATTCTCTGAAATTCATACTATGAATTCTACAAAATTCAGACTCTGAATTCCTCAGAATTGAGACTATTATTTCCCCAGAATTTAGACACATAATTCATTGGAATTCAGACACTGAAATATGTAGAATTCTAGTTCTGAATTCAATTGTAAGATAGAATAATAATATTCCTAATTTATAGTCACCAAAAGATTATTTGATTAGACTCTAGTCATGTTTTTTCCTTAAACATCAAATGTTAGATTTGGTTAGGAAGAATTATTTTTCATACACTTGTTATTGTTATGAAACAATGTTGTATATTTTATTTCCAACTAACCATTTTTTGAGTGACACGTGTATAGGTCCCACCTAAATTCAAATAAAAATATGCTTATTAGAGAAGGTAGCTGACCATTAGATAAGTTCCCATAAAGATGTGATCATTTAAATGAACTCAATAACTGTTGATCACTCTAGATATTTCATGTTACTGAAGTGATTTCTATAAGGAGAGACTATCATGCCTTGTTTGTACTAATCATCTAGTTCAGAATGCTTTGTGCGACTCCGATTGTTGTTGTGTACAATCAATGACTTCTAGGGACCGGTAGATAGAGGTTCCGACTACCTTAAAGTTCAAGAGATTGTGGGGATAATAATGTATATTACAATATTCCTATTGAGGTCTCACCCTAGTTTGGGTAATATAGACATTCTTGAATTTACAAATCAAGGGGCCTTTATCCAAGGTTGATGTAAACCCTACTATTTGGGTTAAAAGATTTCATTCTTGTTACTTGTTTTTCTTCATGTTTATTTCCACTGTATTTGGATAAAAGAACAAAGTATAACATTCTTATACTTTCTTGTCCTTTTGTATACTCTAATAAGTAAGATAATATACTCTTTAAGGTTCAATATTTTCCTTGTGAAATTTTCTTAAGATTCATTTCCTAAACCAAATTTCTGAAACCTATGAAGTTTTCTGAACTAAAAGAGGTCATGTGAATTTACCTTGTTAAACCTTGTTGAATATAGTTTATCTAAAGCGTAAAAACTAATGTTTTTAAAATTAAAATTCAGCCCTTATTTAAATTGAAAATATACCTTTATATAACAATCCAATAAGAGTAAGCTCTTTCATATTATTTACGAGCTCATGACTGATATAATTACAATATGATATTATGGTTTGGGAATATATAATTTTTTTTATTTTTGGGTTTTGGAATGAGTTAATATTTACAAAATTCATGTTTTCACTAAGGTTCTATAGTAATTAATGTCATTACCATGTTTCAAGAGAATACCTGAATAAGGTATTAACATGTCTAGAATGTGAAAACCAAGAAAATCCCAATGAGATATGGGAAACAAATGTTAAACCTATTTAGTTCTCCTATTTAAATTGTTTTCTATTTTTAGTTTTTGGAAGGATTGTAATGTTATCCATTGATGGGTAGTAGACGTTATACTCTATTTGATGTTTGTTAGATTAATATATTATCTCAATATACGGGGACATATGGGTATTTGATAACCTATTCTGTCCTTTCACATGATCTCCTAACACTTCCAAAATGACTAATTCAAATTAATTTTATTAAATAATAGATGAAGTGAAAATTGTTCAAGGAATGATTAATGGTGATATTGTATTGAAATAATGTATGCATTTTTTCACATGAAAAATTTATCAACATTATGAAAAGGATCATGAAACCAAATATGTTATCCTATTTCGTTCTTATATAATGAATCATGTGATCTCTTAAATCATAAAATATTTTTTTGTAGTATATTTTCTCCAAAACTCATTCACTATCACAATCCATAAAAACATGATGGATAAAATTCTATTCCATATCCATGTTTTGGCTTCCCACCTATGTTCTCTTATGTAGAAACAAATTATGAGTTAATTTGGGTAAGAGTTATGTTTCTAACATTCTGTCATTAAAATAATGTTTAGTATTCCTTTTATGATGTGGTTATTAATGAAAGAAACATTCAAGTAGTAATCCATTTATAACAACCATAAATTTCATTGTCGAAATTCCTTTTAAGGGGGGTAAAATGTTACACCATGAAAATTTATAAGATTGAATATTTTTAATTTCATTGATATATTTTGATTTATGCTTCAAAAATATTATATGGAGCTATAAACAACACCATATTAGCTATCTGTTTACAGAACACTATTCTTGGCATGCATTACATGCAAGTGTGACCTTCCCCCACTGCTTTCATGGAACAGAATACCGTGTTTCACTAAAAAAATATTATTTTACTAAAATATTATTATTTAATTTGATATAATCTAGTCATTATGAAAATTTTTTTAACCACATTTTTATTATTATATAAAATTAACATTCATCTTATATATTTTCAAGACGTTATAAAAGAACAAATTCAATTTTTGGAATAAAAGAATTATTTTTAAAAAATGATGTTTTCAACTTTTTTTTGGCGTACATATTTTTAAATTTACTTTTTAACACTTTTATATAATATTATTGAAAAAAAATAAACATATTATATGAAATAGGAAAAAAAATTACTTTTGTTGAATCTTTTATATTTTTCTGATAAAATTCTTATTTTAATTAACAGTGAAAAAGTACTGCAATTTAATTCAAAACAACATTTTCATAAAATTTATTTATATAAAAAAAATTTAATTGTTTTTAAAGTATAATTGTATTAAGTTTTTATAATTTAATCCAATCTTGGTTATTTGTTGTAATTTCACTTCTAAATTGAACATAAACACACGAAAATCTTTTGATATGTTTTTACTTCATAAAAACCAGAATTTATTTTTTAACAATGGGAATTAATTTTAAATTAATTTCTACCAATTATGTTTTTTAAATTATGAAAAATGGATTCCAGATTTGGAATCATTGGTGAAAAGTTATGTTAATATGTAACTTTTTATTTTTTGGATATTATTAATAGTAACTAAAATAATTTTTATTTAACATGGTTAAAGGTAAATAAAGAAAATTTGTTTAACAAATAAAATGATAATGAGAGTAAAATGATCCTAGGACCTACCAAAATTATTTTGGATGAATAAAATTATAACCATGACATTTTAGATTATAAAAATTGTCATTTAAGTTCCACTTGACAATTAAAATGATATAAATATTAATAAAACCAATGAAAGTGACAAAATGTCAAACTCACATTTCTTAAAAGTATAATAATTTTAATATAGGGATATCTAGGTGATATTTTTGAAGATAAATAGTTCCTGAAAAGATAAAATAATTACCTAAATAATGGAAAATTGTTATTAATTTTTAGAAAATAAATAATTACCTTAATGTCTTATACATTGATGATGTAAAAAAATTAAATAATTGATGAGAAATATAGATAACAATATTTATTAAAACACTAATAAACATAAAAAGTCCTAAAAACAAGACCAAATCATATTGGTCGATTCTATCTCAGCCATAGAAATCCATGTTCCGAGAACGTAACTATTTGGATATTTATAGAAGCGATTATGACTTTATTTTTATTATTTTTAGAGTAATCTTAAAGTTGTCACATTCATACTTTAATAATTATAAAATTTATAATGTTGGATTTTCTAGAAGATAAATTATACTACATATATTCTTTTGAAATCTAGTATATTTATTTTCCTAAAAGTATTTTACTTAAAATTTTTATTCTACAAATACTTATATTAAATAATTACACAATATTGATGTAGTGATTTTTTAATAATAGAGTTATCAAATAAAAGTTATTAAAAATATTAAATTAAATATAATTTGGAATAATTAATTTTTCAATGAATTTCATTATAAAAATTGGAACATTATTGATATAAATAAATTATTTGGTTTGAGGATAACAATTTATCTTGATATTTCTAAAAATATATGAAATAAATTTTGTCAAAAGTGACATAATTCATATTTTTTAAAAATAATGTTTTATAAAATCAATTAAAAATAATAATAACAATTTTTAAATTATTGAATATTTTTGATATGGCCTAGATTGTTAAATATAATTCTATATTGGTATAATTGAAATAAAATAAATAAATATTTAACCCCTTTAATATTGAATCATTTGTAATCTTAATTAAAATTAAATTGAATTACTAATTGCCAATTAAAATGATAATGTTTAAATTGACATCAAAACTATTATAAATTTTTTGGGTGGATGGGATTTAAATATTATAATATCCTATATTCTAATATATCTCATTTTTGAATTATTTTTATTTATTTTAAAATTATTATAAATGAATATTTTTTACGTTTCCAAAAGTGGCCCTCACCCCAATTATAAAATGGAAGTTCCTCCCTCAACATTTCACTTTATTTTGAGCCATCATTATATACCATAACCTACCAATTAACCTTAAAAACAGGAATATAAATATTCTAGAATTCATGGAATTCTTAAAAGGACCCCTATAAGAGAAGATTGAGAGGAGGCACACCTAAGAAGAGGTAATTTCATTTACCAATTTTTTCAAATGAATTTCTTATTCTACTTCCACCTCATGAGTTGTTTCGTTATAAATTAATAAAAATAGTAATAATTATATAATGAGATGTAATTATGATTATTAAAAAATAATAGGACACCTTCTACCCATAATATTAAAAATTAAGTCACAACGTGTGCGTGCGTACAACTTACCGTCTTCACACTGTGGTGTGATCTGTTTTTCACCACCACCAAACATGGATTGGTATAATTATGGAATTAATAGATATATATATGATAAATATGAAATGATATGTATTATTAGATACTATACACTATCCAATTCATTACCATTCAACAATTACGGTAATGATATCATCCCTCGTTCGTAGGTACGACAAATCATCTCAATGGTGCGATGTTATTCGTTTTACATAATCTTCAATTTAGAATGACTATATAAATGAATTGAATGAAAAAATATGATATATATTATATTAACCCCATGATTTAAATTATATTAATATATCATAAAATTAGAAATAAGAACTTATCTGACAGAACTTGCATAAGAACATAAAACAGTTAATACCTGAATAACAAATAACAATGAAATGTTACTAAAAATGGATGAAAAAATGATCGTAAATGTTATCATAAAAAATATTATTATTATTTAATAAATCAGAAATATTATTTATATCATTATTTTGTATTTATGATATATACAGAGCATATCATACCTAATGTTAGGGATAATTTTTCAATCTCATTTGTATATGAGATTGTTTATATGTAAGTATTTACTGGTTTATATTTATCATCTATGTCCATGATTTTTAAAAATGTTTTCTTAAAATATATATTATTATTATATGTATGTTTAAATTCATTTTAACCATTTTTTAATTTTACTAAATTGCATGGAAGGAATCATTCTTTTTTTACAATACGAGTTAGTTTTTTGGATTTTCCTGAAAAATTATTATGAGAATATTTCTTTTAAATTTTACAAAATGAATAATTTTTTACAGTTACATGGCACCTTATTTCCAGGAATATTCCAATACTTTATTGAATGTATATTTTAAATTAAATTCATTTCTTTTACTATTTCATGGCAATTTGAGACAATAAAACATTTTTGAAGAATAATGGATATCTGCTTCACAAATTAAGCTAAAATGATTTATAAAAAAAATACATCTAAGATGACATAGGGCTATATATATATTCCTATTGTCACTTTTAGTAGTTTGTGATTATGATGGAATTATTTTTATGAAATCCATTTACATTATATGGAATGGTGTTTAAGAATATGATTTTATTTAATGGGTTATGCAGTGATGAAGGATTTATGTTTTTTGTGGAACATATAAGAATGATTTCATAATGAGATGGGTGTGACCTATATCTTCTTCCAGTGCATTGGGTAAGGACGTATATCTGATGAGATAGACCTGATTGGAATGACATGTAAATCTAGTTTAGTAATGCATGGATAGAACGACAAATAAACACAGTTCACTAATGGACTTCTTCAACTATAATGGTCTCTACAGCAATGCCTTGGGTACTATTGAAATCATATTACGTTCTAAATTGTTTTCCACAATTACATGTTTTATACCAATTATATTTTATCATGTTTAATGATTCTTAATGATCTATGAATTAAAAACATCCTTGATTTATTTCATGACTCATTATTTTGATATTTAAACATTATGATTATGTTTTTACATTCTTATGTTAATGATTTGTTTTATGTTCCCCATGTTTACCCTTATACATTATATGAGCTCTCCCTTTTTAATATTTCATTTCCCCAAGATATAATGATTGGTTTTAGGTTAGAATAATTGGGGAAGACATTTATGGGGGATATTGATGATCTTTCACCAAGTTAGAAGAGAATGTTCCATGTTTTTCAATTCCACAAAAATAATACGGTCTTGAGAACCAGTTTGTATCATGTATTATGTATTCTGCAATGTAAATGAAATGTTCATGTACACCATGCTTAGGTTGTGGAATTCTTATCCTATTATATATATACTACAAGAAAAATAATATTTAATATATTGTTTTTAAAATTAACTTCTTTTTCCATTCAATCTTATGAATGTTTCAGGAATATAAATGGATATAATGAATTAGGTTTTCCAATAGTATATGGATTTTTTTTGGAAGGATTTATTGAGAACATTTATTTTTTATTCCCTGACACTCTATAATTATACCAAAAATATTTATATCATAAAAAATATAATAAGAGGGAACCAAATGTGTTCTATGAATACTAAACACTATTTTTTCTTCGATAATGTCCACATCCAACTTCAAATTATATGAGAGTTGCGATTATCAGTAGACCTACATAAGGTGAGATACATTGTCTATTGGAATAATCCCACAGTCATTATTGAAAAATGGAAATTTATGGGGTGGGAAAACTATTATATAACCAATATTATAGAATTTTCATTCTTTGAATCACTGATCGCAATCTATAATAAGAAGGGTTTGACATTTATGTAGTATAAAGAATATAAGGAATCCTTTGAAGAGCCAAATGGGAAACTCACTTCTGCACTGATCATGATTCTTCATGGTCTAGGATGAAGCTATATATTTTATTGTGATTCATATGGAATTATAATGATATAGGTCATGATGTAGTAAGAGGTAGTCATGATGTTCGAGGCACAATTGTTGATTCCAAAGGAGAGGAATTACCCAATATATGATCTCATTTTAGAATGTTTAGTTCATTTAATCCCATGCTAGTGTAATTATGTGTTTATAGAGTGGTATGAAGTGATTAATGAAAAAAAACCTCAAATATTTTCTTTCATGGTTTGTAACATCAATATTTTATTGATATGGTGAGATATATAAATATAATTTTTCAATATTGGGTTTTAATAAAAACATTCGAAGGGTTATGTAGTAGCTAACTCTTTGAGATAATAGACATAGACATAAGTAGATTATGATTTGAGAAGTGAGTGGAAATTGGATTCCCAATTCGCAAAGATTCTAATAGAGGTCTAGGATCTTCATACACATCCAATCATTATATATTTAGTAGTGACATATTCACTTTTTGTGAGAGTGAATATGGTAAATATTTTTAAACTACAGGTATTATTTTTTAGGCCCTAGATCACCCTAAGAGGGGAGGGTGAATCAGTGTGTAAACATTTTCTTTTACAGTGAGGTATCTTCTTCCCACATTGGATGGAAACTGTTAATCCTATATAATGGTAAATCACTTTAATTTAACGATTCACAAGAAGATAGACAACATAACTCTTTCATCTGGTTCACCGCTACTTTCTATTTAATGAATTATATACCGATAATGATTCAATTATAGAAAAATCCACTAATCCTCATAGCATGTGGAATACATATTTTCATAAATAGTCACTATGTTCCAAGAACATTACCTTTGAAAAATTTTAAGGATATAAAACTATTTCCCATGGATCCATTTCATCGAATCCCCCTAGCACACTGATTTATGAGAATTCTTACATTATTTATCATCTTGAACGAAAATTTAATAGATTTTCATTTATTTCATTGTCCTTGAATAGAATGACAATATTCAATCACTATCTACCTGATTTTATTCTCATTTAATTCTATATTTACATAAATTCTATATTTAGAACAACTATTAGTGGAGATCCTTCGCAAAGCTAAAAATCATCACAAAGAAATGTGCCTTCAAGAAGCTCACTATGTAATAAAGGAATTCCTAGTATCATGAAGCACTCATTGCTCAGAATAATTGGCATTAGTCAAGACATAACTATAATTTTCATGACACTTAATCTCACCTAGAAAACTAGATTCCTAGATCTCACTACATTTTTGATATAAGAACTATTGTATATTTTCTTTTATTAATTTCAAGCTAAATGGTGTGGTCGTAGCCTCATATATATATGGTGGACACTTCATGAAGCCATCATGCCTCTATCACATTTTTCATTATACTTAAATAACATCCCCTTAAACCTCCTATGTTTGTGATGCTCTAGTGAGTTTTTTCATAGTCATAGAGATTGCCATCAAATCACCACAATTTCATAATATTCAACCTCTCATAGTCACGGAGGACATTGTCACCTCATCACACAATCATGAAGCTTCATACCTCTGTGAATATGAACCAATATGAAACATAATCTTTATGAAACCCATACCTTTACAATTTTTATGAAGAGTTTATTCCGAAAAATGACACTTCATGGGTGTAGCCTATTTCTGTTGATTTCAAGCCCAAACATTTTCAAAACACAGGTAAACAATTCCACCTTCAATATGATAGTCATAATCTACTATAATATCACATTCTTTATATATTAAAATTTCATCTAATCATGGATTAACAAAAAACCCAAAAGAAACTCTTTTTTATATTAACGAACAACCATGGTTCCAACATTAGTTCATAGTGTGTGTGTTATATTAGAGGACCCACCGTATGTATAAATCATTTCTGAGAGTAAGATTTTATTCATTCAGAATATTGTGTGGATTCTTATAATGATATGAGATGAATTTATGTTAGAATATCATATCTATACTCATAAAATTCATCGTTTTATTATCCATATATATTGTAACATGTTCTGCCAGTATAGGTGTTCATGGATAAAATGAAAAATAAATGATTTTTTTACTTAGTGTTCTACCAATTATCATGTGATGGAAGAAAACCAGTGAGATGTAAGTATTTTTAAACCACATACCATCCAAATGGAGAAAATTATGATTAATCCATAGATGTTTTCATTGGATTGCTGAGATGAACTCTAAGTACTGATGTAGTGTGGGTGATCATAAATAACTGGAAATGTTTTCCCACTTGTTTCCTATAAAGGAGAGATTTTCAATGGATGATCATTCAAGGATATATTTGAAAAATATATTTTTTTGACTCTATGGGGTGCGATTTAATATTATATTAGCTATAGAAATGTGGTTAAATTCATGATTCTGGAATGTTATTAATAGTTTTTAGGTACATATGTACTTTTGAGTAAAACATACTGCCCTCATATTGACAAATATCTGAGCACAAATTACAGGTGTTATATAAAATTCATAGGGAATGGGTATGTTGTTATAAATTTTCATAGGAAAAACAAAGACCTTTGTAAGCATCATATTATAACAATGTCTTCCAGTAAAAAATTGTAGATGTCTACTTATAATAGATTATTATATATGCCATGTTTTTAACCATAGTGTTGTTTAGGGACATAAGTGGCAGTGCTACAAATACCACATCTCATTCCTGATACATTAGATAATGTATATTTTATTCATAATAATGTCTATATAGTTTAGTTTATGAATATATTTATAGTAACAATAATTTAAGCCCCCTTGATTTTTCTATTCGTGAGTATGTATTCTTGCATGTTTATCCACAAATAGGGAATATCTAGAATTTCAAGCAATGAATGGTATATCATAGAATCAATTTAATTTTTTTTCTTTTGTAGTGTCTCTTTTTAGTGTATTATAATATAGAACATCCTCAAAAATACTGAGGTATAGACAATGGATTACATTTTATCAATTACATATGTATTGTTTTGATTAACCACATATTCTCAACCAAGAAGGCATCAACGAAGATATCAATGTATCTTTTCGGGAGTATCCCATTTAGATTTCAGATTTATGAATGATTTATATCCAAGGAAGGTTATTTTATTTGTAATTTATAATTAGGAATCATTTCTATGTAATGTATGAGAATGGGGGGGGGGGGTTTCTAAACCATATTATCAGTGGTCAGAACAATTCTATGGCTATGATCAACGAACTCCAGGGTTTCTCAGGGATGAGTTGTCATCATTGTGGTACTCATCAGTATCCCATAACTTCTCTTGAATTATAAACCATTATGTTTCATTATAAATCCTTTTTTTCTTCTAATAAATTTTTATAATGTTATTGCGAATGGTTTGGGAGTTGTTAGGGTAAGTTCTGTGTGAAGAACTCTATTATTTGGGAAATTATTTTATGGAGCATATTTCGAGCTCTATGTTTATTTAAAATGATACTCAATTATGAAATCCATAAATCATGGATAATGTTCTAATAAACAACATAATGGGGTACGAAATTTCTTGAAAATAGCTACACATGAGTTTCAGTGGGGACCCAATTAGATGCAAAAAAAATTAATAAATATGTATACCTAGTCACACCTGTAGTTCCACATAGGAAGTGACCCCACACAATTGGCACATAGTTTAGAAAAACCATGTTAGGGGTTGTACTATTTGGATTTTGTTTCACTTGTTTTCCACATAGTTTGGAAAATTATTCTTTTAAACTATTATGTCACATAATTTTGGGTGAAATGCAATTTTTTTCCTTCCCTCATTAATTATAATTATCCCCTTTTCATAAAATCTCTATGCAAAACTCCTCCATCCACAAGAGATCTCCTCAACAGAAAAAAATTAGTAATGGATATCTCACACAAATTTGTACATCTATCAGAAAACCACGTATCATGTTTCAATCATATCATCTATAGATTCAATCATTTACCTTCCTTTTCCGATACATATCACCAACATTTGATCTACTTCTACATAAGCTAATATGCCTTTTGGTTTTATATATTACCCTATTTTCTTTCATTATTCACCAGATCTAAGGCCGATACTAGATGAGTGTTCCTTTAAAACTAGAAGGATGGTTATCTATATCTTTTTCCTAAAACACTTGTTTCTTATAGATTATCAATGTTGTGAAAAAACATCAGGACATCCAGACGTTACCTATTTATTGGGTGATTCTATATTCTAATTGTTAAACATGAATGTGATTACCTTATAGAACCATGACTGAGGTGATTGTTTTCAAACTCAAACCAAACCACCTCCATGGTTGGGTTCATTACATACAACTTTAATGGAAACAACATTGTGGGAGTCTATATTTTACACCTATTAATAGAAGACTTATGTAATCCTAATGTGAACATAAATGTTTGAGTAAATCTTTTTGAATAACATCAAATTTAAAATAGTGGTTAAATTAATCATTTAAATTAATGAAATTTTTATGAGAAAGATGATATATTGACTTGTTACTTTTTTAAAAATATTTATACCGGAGAAGGCACATCAAAATAATTATTCAGTATTTAATACTAATTTGTTGATATTTTTCATCATTGTACAACACTTGAAATGTGTATTTTTATATAAATAAATTTTCTTTACATTTAATGAAATGAAATTGGAGTTCATTTTATGGAACAGACGAACATTATATCTATATATTTTAATATTAGGATTCCAAGACCCTGGGGCCCAAGATCCTGACCTTTTTCCATTATTCTGAGAACACCATGTAAGATTTCAAAGATCTCATGGAGTGTGTATTGGTATTTTCCCTTAGATATTTACCCATTTATTTTAGTAAAATTATATGTATCTAGATCATGATTAAACTAGTAGATACTTTCTTATTTCAGAGTTTTTTTAGACAAATCGTATTATCCCAATCTTAGTTATATATTTTTTTCTAAAAAATTATATATATAAAATCCATCTTAATTACTAACTTTTTATAAATTAACATGGTAATAGTTTTTATGCACAAGATTTACTTCATATATAAAAAATTGGTTTTGGTCTACTGATTATATTTCACACCATATTCAGTATTTAATTTAGTATATTGTCATAATTTAGGAATACAGGTAGGGAAAATGGAAATCATTAGATTCAAGATGCATGATGTCAACACTGTGTGGGATTATATGAGTATTTTATAGAGCCTTGTCTCATGATATTTAGAGAATGATTTTTTCTTTTTTTTTCGTATATTATATATGGTACCTTCTCCAATGTACGATAGTTTTATTGTATAGAATATTTAAATTTACATCATTTTGAATACCTTACATATTATTATTGTTCATTATATTTTCATTTCATGCATGCTTATTCATTATTTTATTATGGTAATTAATTTTTAATAAAATTTCACAATGTTATTGATTAACACTTTTAAGAACTCAAATTATGAGTATATAGTCTCCCAATCAAACACCGTTGACCCTCATTGTTATTTGGTAGCCTCTATAATATCGGGAGAAATTCCTGAGGACAAGTGGACAGCTAGGTAAAGATAATAATGAGTGAACTAGGTATCATAAATTACAAAATAACAGTTAAAAAATTTCTAATAGTAGAGAAATAACTACTGGTATTTTTTTAATATTTATCTAGATCTATTTCAATTATTCAAGATCAAATGATTAAAGAATAATTTGCATGGAAATGATGGAAATATTTTTCAAAATATTTTTTAAATTTCCTAATATGGGATATGTTATGTGTCATTCTACATCAAATGAATGAATTAGATTAATTCTATGAAACATTCCAAATTGAAATGGTGATATAAATATGTAATAAAAGGGTGGTAATCATCTCCATAATACCACCTAAGTTGAAATATACTAGTATAATCACCCTATGAGAAACAATTCAAAAAATGATGATCTTTAATTCAAATCATTCATTGGTTATTATTCAAGAATTACTAATATGATGGTCTTTAAATAAAAATATGAATAAAAAAATATGTTTGTAGTCATAATGAAAATATATATTCAATTAAATTTTATTGTGTATTAAGAAAAAAATTAAAAAATTATAGGGCCATTTTAAAGAGATTATTATAAACCTCACATTAAAAATTTGAAATCTGAAATTAGTATGATAAAATAGCGACACCCCAAAGTATTTAGTAGTATAAAGAAATAAAAATGGATTTCTAGTGATGGGTATAATTATTCTATAAACTTATAAGACACAACTAATTTAGTTTTATGAGGTCATATGAACAATATTTCAACCATAAAAAAAGTTTTATTTATGAACAATCTCAAATATAAAAGCTAATAATACATGGTATTAGAAGAAAACAAGTTTTAACTAATTATGAGTTTTTTAATTCCATTATTAATCAATACCTAGGGAAAAATATTAGAATGTTTTTTTTAGAATCCCAATGAAGAAATAATTTTTTTTATATTTATCCTAGGGAAGAGGCTACAGATGTTGGATGAAGATTTTCTATAATGTAGTAATATTTCATGATGTTTGAATCCTATTGAATAAAATATAGAGTATTTTTAAAAATGAATAATTTTTTATAGATTATTATAATGACAAAAATTTTGATCAGGAGTTAATAATAATCTAGAAGATTAATTTGAAATAGTTTCTTTAGATATTGACTATGATTACACAAATTATTAAGAAGAGGAAGTAGTTGTTCAAATTAATTATTTTTAGAAGTTGAAAAATAATATTAAGGTAGATCTTATATTTTGAAACTAGAAATAAAATTTCTATAGAAAAAAATATTGATAATTTAAAATTAAATTCTTATATCTCAAATATTGATCCCCAATCTTCTATGAGAGATATTAAAAAAGTAATGATCAACTATTGGAATGATGAGTTAGATCATATAAGATAAATGTATCTTTGGATCTTAACCCTAGGGAAAAATATTGTTAATCATTCCTAGGGGTATTTAGAATCAAACTGAATGTTAAAGGGGAAGTATCATGGAACAAATAATAGAATGCAGTCATGGATTACTCATCAATTGAAGGATTATATTTCCAATATAATATTTTTATAGATTTATTATCTGAAAAACTAATATTGTTTAATTTAATTTCATTCCATAGGTGTCTAAAGTATATAACATATGGATGTATGATATTCTATAATTAAAGGATATTCAAAAGATAAATTTTATAGTGGGTGGATTAATGTATTTTTAATGCCATTATTTAATAATGGTCTATAAAAAAATAAATCTCATTTTTGGTAAAAATTCTAGTCTATAGATTAGTACTCCAAATTGTATGGAATATTTAGAGGAATAATTTTCTCATTGGTTTTAGAAGAATGTATTCCCACTGTTAATATATATGTTTATGTTATTATTTTTCTATCCCGCCCACAGTGTGACCTAGATTATACTCTATGGGTATTAAAACTCATATTTGGTGGTTTATGTTATGATGGATGAGGTATTTTCTAAAATTATATGTTCTGTAAAATAAAGAATTAGTTATGATATCCCTTAAAAATTAAGAAATTAATTTTCCTAAATAATTATGAAAATTATTATATAAAACTATTATTCATATCTAGAACTTAGGGATACATCTTGAAAATGATTCTATTGATGAGTATGTGAATAGAAAAATTGTGAGAAATTGTTTTGGTAAATGAATCCTTCTCACTATATAAATTGAAACTCTTGTATATGGAATGATCCGACATAAAATTAATCAATTAGAATCCCATTAAATTAAATTTAATGGAGTCCTTAATAGTTATAAATTCTATAAAAGAAATTTGTTCTATTTTGATGATGTATAAAATGTTAAAGCACTAGAAGCTATCTGGGTATACGGATGCTAACTGGTGTAGGTTATTGTGATGATAGGAGATCTACTACATAAGGAAAATTTATTATTATTGTATGTCATGATAACAAGGACATTATAGAACTAAACTATTTTTCCTTAATAACTACAAAAGATAGAATAAATTATACTACATGTTCATAGTCACAATTAATTTGGATTAACGAACACGTTTAATATTTTTTGATTATTATATATAAAAAACATTGAGTTTCATTTTAAAATAATATTGATTTTGGCATCCATAAAATTAATTTTCAACAATTTTGATTAATTAACATGGATACGATGTTTCACATCATCCACAAAAGATTTTCTAATGGATATAAACATATATATATTAAATATAATTAGTTCAAACCAATGATTAACATGATGATATATTCACCACCAAAACTCAAAATTCATTATTTATGTTACAATGAATTAACATGAATGTTTAACAATTCTATATAATGTGGGGTTCTATGGGAATTCCAAAAATATTCTATTGATTATTAATCAAAATGGGAAGAATAGGAAATAAACTATATCATCGCTATTATGAATGTAGAGTTTTGATTATGGATAAAAGGGGGTAAAAGATGAACGAATGGTTGAAATTAGAGTTAGAAAATCGGTATCTATTATAAAAAGTATCATGACATCGAGGGGGAATTATATCAAATACAATAATTATATATTTGTGTGGTGTTAATATTTTTTGTTCCATGAAGGGATATGATTGAGTATATGTTCATATAATGTTTTAATGATGATAATTAATATAAGGTAAAGATCAATGAAATAAATATAATTTTATAAATTGTTTTTTTAAATGATTATGGAGATTACTCAATTTCGTTAAGGATTTTTAATGGGTTTTAAGATGATTTTTTCATTATATTACTTTTAATGTTTTTTATTCAGAAGAATAAGAGAAATTTCTCCACTTATTCTAATTTTAAAAATTTTATTAAAAAATATGAAGTCATTTCTATAAAAGTCATTATTATTGAATGATAAGAGTAATTATAAATCATCATTCGACTAATTGTTTCCTCAAGATTAATATGTAGAAAGGGAATTTACTGTTCATATTATTTATTTAAACATAGTATGGTTGATAATGAGTTTTTATGAAATTCATTACAATATAGTAAATATAATTTATGAAATTATGTTATTATATAAATACATCACACGATTCATTTGAGACAACAAAAGTATCAGTTCCTGCATCATAAGTTCTAGTAAGCACATCAAAAATGTGGTATCTTTAGAAGAGTAAGTGGATAAATTCATTAGATAAACATGTCACATCATATGAGTTTATGTAAAGATTTTCTATGTAATATAGTTACATAATAATTGAAATTAGTTGTGATTAAAAGAATAATTTTTATCTAAAATTATAAATAAGAATATGATGGAGTGTTCATTTGATTCATATTGGACTTCACAATATTGATTTCTAGAGAATGTGTGGATCAGTTAATAAGAAGAATTGGTGAGATTTAAGGAATAATTGAACAAGAGGAAAATAATCTTTATGAATCATTACTTGACATCAAATATGAACCAATAAATTCTAATGGTAAATCCATGATTGAACCCAAATTATTGGGATAATTGAATTAGAATATCATGGAGAATTTTATTTTGAATTCAAAATTGAATTGTATTAAATTCAACATATCATTCAATGATAAAAAATAATTGGTGTCATTAATTAGTATTTATATTTTTGATTTTAATCAAGGATTTATTTTTATGAAAATTTATGAAATCTTTAATATCCAAATTTTTTGATTATTAAAATAAAATATGATGAATGAGAATAAGAAAAAAATTCCCAAAATAAGATACATTTCCAAGATAAAATTATTATTAGTGAAATTAAAACTAAATATGATTTACTAGGTAAGGATTATATTCTAATGATTTATTTAATTAAATGTGTTTGGGTTTTTAACATTCTATTGTCTTTCTTATGAGGTGGAATAATATCATTTTGTTCATGAATACTCTCATTCTTATGATAGATATTTTTAATGATTGAGAAATATGTCCGAAATTCAATAGTAAATATTGATATTCATCTCATTATGTGAAATACAGATAGAGGAAAAAAGGATATTATTCATATATATAAAACGCTAACATAAGGATCATTCAGTTTCTTTTTCATTAAACAAAGTATGGGATCTTTTTAGATTACGGGTTATTCTAATATAAATAATTCCACGTAATTATTTAGAAATTATAATGATTCAATGTTGTGTTATTCAATTTTATTATAATAGTAAAAAAATTCCTTGAATGAGTTAAGGAATCACACTACCCCTTTCATTTTATCTCATAAATGTTTTTTTCCATAATCTATGTCATACAACACAACCAAATTCAATAATTTATTTGGTTCCCAAATTTTTACTGAACCTTGTATAAGTCCATGTGTGATGTTCTTTAGACATTACATTATTATACTAGGTGAGAGAATATTGATAGTGAGTGGACCAAAAAATTGAAAATTCATAGATGTTGATCATATTATATTTTTCCAATACAATACCATCATTAATCCATTCCATTAAAAGAGATTTAATTAATATACTATGAACATTTGTGTCTAGTAACATGAAAAGATTGATTTATAATCCTAAATGAACTATTTAAACTAAAGAAATCTATAAGGATTATTCTAGTTTTGGAATAAATTTAGTTGTTAACTAATTAAAATATTTGAATAATTTATGAAATTATTCACATATTTCTCTCAGTATATTGTAAAATTCAGATCTAATTAACTTACTTTTTAGTTTAATGTATTTATTGATTGTAAAAGTGTAGAAGGTAAAACTAGAACAAAAAATTGTAGTTAAAGTCCACAATATTGTTTTTTATAAATGTTATACATGGTCATTATAACCTAGATTCTTATTAGGAATGAGGTTTAATGATTCCATATGATATATTTATCAAGATAGAGGAATATGTTTATGAAACATCAGATAATTTACATGTCAGGTATCAATGTTATAAATTTTAATTCATTAGTTTTGATAGTCATAAAATAAAATATTTATAAATTAAATATATTAAAAGTTCGTAGGAGTTCCAAATATCAGGAATAATTGAAGGAGCTTATGAAATCAGGTAATGTTGTTAAAAAATGTCATGAAATCAATGAATTTAATATCAAGAAACATAATAAAATCAAATAGATCCATGTTAATGATGTGTTTAATTGTCTTAGTTATCATATTTTATAAGAGAATCAGTATCATAAAACGTATTTTATTTTGATAAAAAATATGACATAATGAATTTCATACACATGTTTTTTGTTTATTTAATTGTTTAATATATTTTTAGAAGTAAATATGAATTGATATCTCTTATCCAGGATAAATAATATTATAATATTATTAGTAAAAAAGTATGAAATGAGATTCTAACACTATAAAAAATGTTTCAATGAATAATATTTTTTTCATGAAAATGATTAAAAACAATGAATATTATATTTGTTACGAATATAAGATTTTATTTATTAAATATTTTTATAAAAAAGAAAAAATACATTTTATTAAATACGCAATATTTTTTCAATCAATGCATATAATTTTGAACCGAATATAGTGCCTAAGAAGTCACTGGCAGGATGTTTGGACATAAAGAATAATAAATTTAAAAAATAGAATATTTTTTCAAACGGAAACTAATTTGAATATCACCTAATATAATAATAAATATTATTATGTAATTTAATAGTATAAATATAATGTGTTAAATTAGATACAAATTCATTTCCTAAAAAATTCTTTTCAGAAGGGTTAAAAAAATTATGATAATTATCATTCATTCATATTATGGGTAATATAAATATATTAATATAATCTAATTAGACTCTAAATGTACAAATTGATGTTATCCATAATGAATGTTAATCATGGTGTATTATTTGTTATTAAGAGATTTTAATGTCATTTTACAAATTATTATGTCATTAAGACCTAAATTTTATCATGTGGCACAAAATTGGTTATCTGTGATGCATAACTGATGTCATACTAAACATTTTTTATCATACAATAATAATTTTATACACTAATCGTTTATGGAAAATATATGGAGTGCTGCAAAGTTTGGTTTAAAATAATCCTAGAATGATTACCTTTATACATTGGTACATTTTTATCCAATCCTCGAGTATTATATAATATTGGGGTTTGGGTAATTTTTATTATTACATTATCTATTTGTACTAAACCATTATGATATTTAACAACTTGTATGACCTGAATGAAAGATCTGCCCTTGATTATTATTGACCACAATAGGTTATGGCTATACCTAGATTTTATATATTAATTTATTCATTATTCATGTGAGGAGAATGTAAAGTTCTCGTTTTTAAATATGAATGACATGTGTTTTATTAATAAATAGAGTCGATCCATTCTTTGAGATTTAGTTTCACAAGGGTAGTCTCTTTGGGATTAACAAAATAATTATAACATGTATATGAAATAACATATATAATTGGATAATATTATAATTTTTGTTCAAATATGATTCATCATGTGGACCCATGTATAATAATACATTTGTTTTATGGATATCATTTCTAATCCCATTATATATTATGTAGAAATTATGTCTTTCAATAGGTTTATAGTTGTTTTAATTTATGTATATGATGTGTTATATTTCATTTGAGTATTCAATGGACCATGTTGTCAAACTTTGTGATTTATTAAATGGGGGTTGGGTTTGAATTAGAAATATTATAATTTTTTATAAATATGAAATGATTCTTGTGTGGGATTTCACAACGAATTTCATAATATTTTTTATCGAATTATGGTTAATTTTTAAATTATAAAATTGTGTAAAGATACATTCAAAAGTATTTATGGATATTATTTCTAAATTTTGGGTATATGATACAATAAATAGTTGAATAGATACAATTATATAAGGATTGAGATCATTTTATACATTAAATAAGATATTCTAGAAATCTATAAACTCAAATGATGAGTTTTGGAAATATTGTTTGGTATGATATCGACATATCATTGGATGTGGTTTTATAATATCAATTTACAATACTCAAGTATATGAAATGAATCACAATTAAGTTTTCACTATTTGAAAATACCCATTCATGCTATAATTTAATAAACCAATTGTTTGAAATCATGAAACACAAGTAAAAATGTACAAAATATTCCTATATGTGTTGTCAAGAAATCAAACATCCTATTCTGAAATGTGATTAAATTCCTAAGGAATCATGTTACATCATAGTGGAATATCTAAATTTTCTACCAGTGAGAGATATTGACTAAGGAATATTTACCAATCCACCCATTACTCACCCATTCTCATAACAGTCTTTTGCTACTATATTCACCATGATAGGAAATTTCATGTCGTGTTGGATGGAGAGACCCTTCCAAAATGTGTGTGTGAAATAGTCATCTAATGGATACAACAAAAAAATTTAATTATTTTATAGTTCTATAATATAATCATTATTATGAATCGATGATGATTTTTTATACAATGATATTAGAGCGATACTAAATATCATAGTATTTTAACTTTAAAACATTGATGGTTTCAATTTCTTATTTTTGTTGTTCTATTTAAATTTATTTATTTATTTCAATATAACATGGATTAAATAGTAAATTATTCTAGGAGATATAAAATATAATCATTAGTTAACATAAATATGAAACTTGAACATCACCATGAATATTTCCAATTTTATGAAAATCTATCATTTATCTTATTTAGGTACTATAACCATTTTTTATAATCACAGTACCACATGTTAATACATTCATGTCATTTAATAAAACAAAAAATATCATAATATTATTTAAAAATGATTATAAAAAAGTGACAAGCCATATGAGATACTCTATTACTATATTAATTATACATTTGGACCCCGCATCAAATGTTCTTACCCCACATAACATTTTAAATATACAGTTATATAACTAGTATTTTTTTAAAAAAAATATTATGAAATGTATATAAGAAAATAAATCAATTTTTGGAAACATTGATACATCTTAATAAGTTTTATTCTACTTAATGTAATCATAAAACCTCCATGAATTCATTTTTTAATGAAAACCTATATGAAAAAACCCCCTTCATCATATATCAATCCATTCATGAGAGGTAACTATTAACTATATGGTGGTAGAGTTCTCTCCTGATAATTATAAATAAGAGGAATAAAAAATAATTTTAAATAAACCCCATTAATTTCAACACGTTACCAAAAATTTATTATATCTCATATTATGACACCACTTATAGATACTTCATTCAAAATGTTTTCCATAGATTTATCCATTCTCTTCATCTTCATTTTCACACCCATTTTACAACTAATCAAATTTTTTTATGGTTCATTATTTGATTGAAAAATATTGAATCTTTCATCATTTCCCATTCCACATAAGAGGGTTCTTCCCTTAGTTCAATACTAATTCTTTATTTTATGATTTTGGAAGGCTCATATGCTTGATTCTTTCATGTACTTTACAATTTTCCTAAGAGTCAAGTCATATTTATTTATCCTTTGAGTGTTAATATTAAAAATATTAAAATTAATTTGATTAATATTTATAACTTCTATCTTCATCAACTTTATTTCAACCCATTATCTCTATGACTGATTCTGAAAAAATATTATTTTTAGGAGGCACGATTCTTTGATATTCATTATTAATTTAGTCCAATGTAGTGAGTGAAATTATCAATGAAACAGAACAATTATCATTTATTTAAAACCACCCCAATATCAACATAATGAGGATTTTTTTTCATGGGAACATCATCAAATTTCTACTTGGAATTCATTTCCATTTTTCTACAGAAAACATAAATGTAACATATCGTAAAAAAGTAATCCCTCAAATAACATTTCCTTCAATGTTATGATACATCATATTTTTATTCGATATCGATCCCATTGGATTGTAGATATAAATTTATGTTATCTCCAAATATTTTACAATAGTTTCTCCCTATATTATCCATTTACAAAACCCCTCCACATCTCGATTCAACAATAATATTCATATTTTCAAATTTTCCCTATTAAATACTTTTTTTGACTACTATTGCCGAGAAAAATGTAAATGTAATAAATATAATTTTTTTGGGATTTGTAAAAAATTTCTTCATCTATGAACTTTATACACATATTCTTTATCTAATCAACCAAGTATTTCATCCTTTAGTTGGATTGATTTGAAATCTAGGGTCAATCTTAAATTTTTTTTACTAGGACGGATAATACAAACATTACCACTCTTATATTTATACCTTTAATATTATATTTTATGTTATTTTCCCATAATTAGATCACTTTGGATAGTATATATATATAACATTATTTAAATAAATTAAATTAATAAAAACAATTATTTAATCAAACAAAATTAAACCATGGACAAATATATTTGGAACACAAATTTAACACCAATTTTTATATCAAGATGAACCTAATTTTCAGATGTGTCTCAGTTCACATCCTTATTACTAGATGTAAATAGAATAAACTAATATCAATTATGTGGTTTATACTTCATCAGTTTTTTAATGTCCAGTGCCCTTTTTATAAAAAACAAAAACAAGAATACAAGATGTGTGATGCAGTACATTTCACACAAGTCATTAACCCTCATTATGAGTGCCCAGTTTTGTTTTTATCTGTTCCACAAACATATATTCTGCATCTCGCAAGCACCTAGATCAAAACCATGACCTTGAAAACATCTCCAACCCCTGGAGTGAAGCACTTCATAATTATTTACTTGTTGAAGAAGGCTTACAATGTCTTCATCAGAATTTGAACCCATGGAGTGCATTTCACCTTGCATTGAACTCAAGTTTACTCGACCTCGTCCTCTCACACAATTGCTAGAAAATCATCTGTTCTTAACATATTTCCAAGAGACATCATTATTCTTTGTGCTAGGATCCAATTCTATCATGGGGGGCTCCTCTATCATCTGCTGATGTTATAGCAGCCTTGATAGGGAGAGCATCAAGGTCGTAGTTTCCAACTCTTCCTGAGTAGGATCAATAACTACAGCCTCCTACTGACCTGCAGCACTACAAAGAAGAATTAAATTAGAAGTGGTCACCTTCCCATGAGAAGAAGACTGTGGATCAGTCATTCCAGGTAAGGGTACTATGGGAGATGAATCCCCAACATCTCCCTCAGGGAGTTAGAAATCCATTGATGGAACGACATCAACTTCAAGTGGAACATCTACGGTTTGATCAAGAATTGGATACAAAGGAATTTTCGCAGCCTATTTATCATCACAAAAAATATGTGGCAGAAGAATAAGAAACAACATTAACCCTAACAGAAACGTCATCAACATTGGGATGAGGGGGTCTAGGATGATATATTAGTAGTGAGACCCACCTTTTCTGGATCCAGAGTGAAGTCCTTAGCAATATGTGTCATACAATTACCCAAATGCTCAACAATATCATCACATGACCGAGTTCCTTGTTGGACGTAGGTCGTATGAGGTTGTACGTGAACGTTATGAGGGTTAATAATATAATATGTTGTGTTATCCACCAGAGTATTATGCAAAAAAATTTGATGAGTAGAGAAAACCTTCTCCTGGTTATTCCCAAATTTGTGTTGGACATCAGAAACATACATCTTCTAAGCAGGATTAATAGAAACCAAGGCATCCCCATTAAAATCTGTAGTCTGGGATGTTAAACCAGAGTTTTTTTCCTTCCTGTGTTGTGACTATTTGAAGCAGGAATGTATATCATGCCCACGTACAACACATAAATCACAAAGAAGCGATCTTCTACAATTTTCAGAATCATTACCTATAGTTTTATAGTCTAGAAAAAACATGGGGAGGTTTTCATATTCTATTTTCTGTTCCAATTCATCAACATCTGTTGAGAGATATAAATTATCAATTTATGTAGAACAAAGCTCAATTTCAAATAATAATTTGGTGTACTGTCCATACATGACAGCCTCTGTTTCCTTGTCCAATTTGATTTGAACTCTCAATGCTAGGGAAATAACATATAGAATACGATGGTGCCAAAGGATCTAGTTTAAACCAAAGTCCTTCACCCACGTCTGAACCATTGTGTTTCCTATTTCTAGGGGGTTAAACATTTTGTCCCATTCCCATATGTGCAGTGCTCCAGGTGTGAAAGAGATAGATCCTTGACCCCATTCATGCATATTGGGGTCTTTAGATAGAAATAAGATGTGGTAGAACCCTTTCACAAAAGAGACACCCTTCCAGGATACGAAACCCTAGACATATGTCAAGTGATGTATCAGAAACTCGAGCTTCCATGGCATAGACCCTCTCAGCAAGATGAGTATGGAAATGATGGGGTGCGCTCCCATCTCCAGTATTTCTGATATAGCATTCATATCAGCTTTGAAGTGAGAAATTTTCCCTTTCCGTAGCACAATGCATGTTTTCCATGAAAACCATATTGTACATTAATCTAACCCAAATCTTCTCTCTAATTATATCACAAATTAATTCATCTAGTTTACTCAATTCCATATCATTTCATATATACTCCCCAATCACATCACTTGAAGCATATATTGATCCAATAATCTATTTATTCTATAAATCATATTTATAAACATTACTGAGAGAGGAATTCATAATTATATAAATTTATAAAATAAATATAAAAATAATATTTTATAAAAAAATATAAATTAAAAACCAATTTTTATTGATAAAACTTATTCGGACATGGGATACCCTTAGAGGGGTTCAATAGATGATTTTATTAAATAATTCATTTATCTTACATGTTTATAGGTTCTCCATAGTTTATTACCTATTTTAGTTTTATTGAGTTTAATTTTATACCCATAAACTTATCTTATAATGAATTTCATTCATATATACATGATTTAAAATATTATGAACACATGGTATATTACATGGTTTTCCAACACTAGTATACAACTACAGATCATAAAACTGATGATATGTTATTGTTAAAAATTATAAAATAATGAATTGTTTGATAGATATAATATTTAGTCTATCATTACAGTATTCCCATGACCACTACCTTAAAAAGATTTAGGATTTTGAAATAATTTCCAAATGAAACATCCATATTTGATCCTATTTGATAATTCAATATAAATTTCATCAATTATTATAGACTCGATGAACCCCTTAATGATTAATTGAAATTTAGTCTCACACTTTTCATCATTAGTATATGAAACCACTTTTTTCATTAAGTCCATTTGTAACACAAATATGATCATCACAACATCCTTATATTCTTTTATTATAATGAATGAAATCAACTCCTTCAATAGTTTTTAATATATATCTTATATGTCTTCACAATAGTGAAAATAAAAAAACGAGAATAAATACATATTGAAGTTGTAATTCAATATGATTTGTCCTCATAAATGTATATAATCATTTATTATCGATGTCTTCATCATATTTGTATCAATGGGAATAATATTTACCTATTTAATTTTCTTTAGAAATGATTCAATCACACATTTTGTACCTTTATTATTGTTTATATTCTTTAAAATAAGAAAATCACTAATATAGTTTTTAATCTACCTCAATCTCCCTATCAAATCCTGATATAAAATTGTGATTAGCCTCTATTAATTCTATATTTTTTATTATATGGATGGGTCAATAAATTCATTCTACAAATTTATATAGCATTTTATATGAAATCACATAATTCTAGTTCCATAATTCAATTGATCATATGAACCATTTCTTTTACATGATCAGTTATTAAACCAAGGAAACCACATGATTATGTACCGAAATTTATCTGTATAGTTAAAAATAAATCTCAAAATATAGCTCCAATATTTTCATAAACTTATTAAAATGTAAATTTTTTTGAAATAATTATTTTATTAAATTTTTTCATTGAACATCCATATATTAGGTGTCCGGCTAATCTATATTCTTTATGATACACAGGAATCAATGTCTGAGTTCTCCCAAGAATCCCTAGTATTTGAATACATTAAAAAACCTATTTCACCCCATATATAGCGTGTTGACCTCGTGAACAAGCCATATTTAAACTCAATGAATAATGGATACCCAAAATACATTATTCTACATTATCATTTATATTTCAGTTCATTTCAATAAATAATTATGATTTAAAATAATCTCACCATATCTTGTGCACTATATAGTATCACATTTTTGTTCATATTAGATTTCATTATAATGTATAAAAATTAAAATTATATCCCTCCCTATTCCTTTCATGATAATTATCAACATGAAACCACATACAAAAATATGATTTTTGAATTATGTCAGTATTTAATAAAATATATTTGAGTTGAAACCTAAAAATTCACAAAAAACAACCTTTTTAATGGAGCTCCATCCATGAAACCATCTTATTCAAAAAAAATCTATGAATCATATTTAATTTTTTTGATATTCTTAGTTAAGGACCCAGATTATATTTATATTTCCTAACATGAATTTAGTAAACATAAAAACCATCAAATATTAATGAATTTCTATTATGGAAATTATTTCATCCATCATAAAAAAAATATGAATAAATAATGAACCACAACATCAAAATTTCCATTTTTCATGGTTCAAAACTACTTCCCATATTGTGTAAATATTCAATCAATTTCTACTAAAAATCCACACGACAGAAAATGTAAAAGAATATAGATTGATCCACATTGTACATCTTTTCTTTATACAACATTATATAAGATAATTAGAAAAATTAGTGTAAAGATCACCAATCACTAAAAATAATCAATTTTTAAAAAATATGTTATATTCTAGTACCATTATTTCACATAATATTTAATTTACTTAACACGACACTGAAATTCTATTATTATATCATTAACCATTGTTCTATCAAATTAATGTGTTTGAAAAATATAATTATAAATGATTATATTGAATATCTTTATATTTGAGTTCATATAACCAATATAGTTACTCAAATATATTCACTCTAGATATACAAAATCCAAGCATCAAATCATAGTTAAATACAGTAAAACCATTTGTATTAGTATGAAACCTTATTCCAAATGTATGGACATCTAAAAAATAGAAAATAAAACTCAATAAACTTGTGGTTGTAACACTATATATATACTACCTATATCCCAAAAGCATTAAAAAGAATAAAATTAATTTCATACCATATGATAGTTTAAATTCAAAATATTGATTAATCATATTTATATAGAAAACTATAGGACATCAAGTATACTATTCTACTTTCATAGGTTAGAAACTAAAATTTTGGATGTTTAATCTATCATTTGTAAGAGTTAGGACTCAATGTTGGTATGAAATATTACAATTAAATCATACTATGATAAGTTCATAAAAAGAACAAGAAGATGAAAATGAATGTCTAATTTTAAGACATTAATATTCATACTAAAAATAATACACCTATCATGTCATTTCACAAAATGTCATCTGCCTTTTATATTAAGTGTTTTCAATATTAGCAGATATATTGGTTGGTTAAAATGAGTAAATTATTAAAATAAAATTATTATACAAATTATAAAAAATTATCTGCATCCACATAATATAACATTATTCAATATGAAATATTTGTAGATTGTTGGGATCAATTATCTTTTATAATCCACATTCATTTTAATGATTCATCATAAAATAATTATCCATATATATTTGGAATACATATTCACATTGTATGTAAAATGACTCTATATATTATCACATACGTACATAAAAATTTCATATTATTTAATGTAAAATCAATTTGAAGTTTATAATTGAAATTATTATAAGTTATTTTAGAAGAAAATCATAACAATAAATAATAATTTCATGTATCTATTATCATAAAATATTACCTTGGTGATCGAGTCAATATCCATAGGCCTATTCCAAAATATTAAAATAAAAGATAAGAAATTCAACTAGGTATCCTATTCATTCTAAATATATAATATAGAATATTACATATCATGGTATAGAATAGACATTCTAATATACCATCATATATTCATTTCAATATCATATCACTTGATCAAAATGATATATATCCTTTTCAATGAAGTAAAATTACTATAATCATATGAGGAAACATTTTTATTGATTATGGTATCATGACATCACTTGACATCAGATCCATTTCCAAAAAATAACAATAATTTATTTGTACTAATTGTGTTATTTTATATATTTTCATGGAATAGTGTAGTAATTGATTATTTTCCACTTTCATGACATTATAATTCTTATATGGTACAATAGATATGTCCAATATAGTCGAACTGTATCATGTAATAACATATATTTGATCAAAATTTGCATCTAGTTGTTTTATATTTTTCATATCTAGAACAATGTAATATGAAAATATAATTTATGAAATAAATATATTTGATCAACAGTATTGGAATCACATATTCTTTAAAAAATTAATATTCTTACAAAATAATAACAAAAAAACCATAACTTTGAGTGATATATCCTATAAATAATAAAAATGGATTTTCACAATATATAACTAAAATAAAACACAAATTTAATTAATTATTTAATTCCCTCAATGATTTTTAGTCTATTTTTTATTAATTCATTATATGGGTTTAAATATATAGTACATCACAGAGTTGTTATAAAATCATTCATTCATGTTAAACATCATCATCTCTCTCATTATTAGATATATGAATTTATTCATTTAATTTCAGATACCATTAACCCATTTTGGGTCCTTAGTTTGTAATTTCAATTCACATCACAATGAAATATATATGCCATATAATTTTAACAACATGATATGTATTGTCACGACCCGTCCTCGGGGCCCGTGTCATGACTACCCCAAGCCCTCCTTCTATAGGCCAGGGGCTGGCGACTAGCACCAAGGCGTAATTCTCGATAAAAAGGCAAGGCATTTCCTTTGTAAAGAAAACAAACACCACAGAGGAAGCAAGCAGAAGAAGTAAACACTAAGTAAAAACTAATACAAATGTAAGTGCGGAAAAGTAAGTGGGCCGGTATACAAACCCAAACTGAAAGTAAAGTACAACTAGAAAGGGTAAAATAGAAACTGAAAGTAAAGCCGCAACCTCGAGACGTCCACTGGTAGTCCCACCTGAAGGGTGAGTACAGATAGCCACCACAGCTCATCGGGTCCAGTCGTCCGCTCTGAGTACGTCCCACCCAGTGGTCCGCCTCCAGGTACCGACCTGCTCTGCACGCCTTAACCACGATCAGCGTTATCCATCGTCTGCAACCAACAAAACGTTGTTCGGGCATAGCCTGTGCAGGGGTGAGTATAAGCTACTCAGTAGGGACCCCGAGACCCCCAAAGGTATCCCAGAATCCACAAAGGATAATCCACAAAGGAAAGATACAATAACGAAGTAGCATCCGACACTACTTAGGTATATTCCCATACATATACCTAAGTCATCAATTCCAGTTAGGCTCCAACATCCGAGCTCAAGTACAACCCAGTCCACACAGGAAATCACAACCCAGTCCTCATAGGAATGAAAAACGTAATCCACACAGGATAGCACAACACAATCCACATAGGGAAGCAAAACAGGATTCAGCTCACACATGTATACTTCTTCATATGATGATAGAGATGATCAGATATTGACACTGATTCATCTAATCCGTCAGACCCAAAAAGGATCGATAGGTACTAACCCCCGCAATGACCGACAAAGGATCTGACCCACATAGGATCTATAGGTAACTAACCCCCGCAATGACCCACACAGGATCGGACCCACACAGGATCTGTAGGCGTAGGCCCACACATGTCCACTGAGCGCTGACCCACACAGGAAATGACCCACACAGGATCGGTGGCACTGATCCATGTAGGATCACCTAGTGTTGTATTCGTCGCTGCCGAATCTATGAAGGATTTCTGCTTGGTCCTAATCATCGTCGCAGTCGCAGCCAGCTATAGGTTTCCCGCACACAGCAAGCTCGTTCTGGAGGGTCCGCTCCACGAGCAGAAGGTCTGATACATCAACTAACACATAGTCCAGAGTTGATGTATCCAAAAGTTCCGTATCATCAATAGGAACTCAACGTCACAAATGGCGCGTCAATTGGGCGCCCGGTCTGAGAGTTATTGGCCTTTTCATCCTAGGGTCCAGGTTGGGTTTTAATTCAAAACCAACCCGACCATACTCCACCTGTATCCGAACCTCGAGCGGAGTAAGCCAAAAGGTCCGTCTCACTAAGAGGAATCCAACAATGTCAACGGCACATCAATCGGACGTCCGGAAAACAAGTTATAATCATTTCCGCTCCATGGGCCTGATTGGTTTCGTGTACGAACCAACCCGGTTGAAACCAAAGTTCCTTGAAACCCTGAGTGTAATATACCAAAACGACCTCCTCGATCCAAGGATCGATACGCAGCTGATGGTGCATCGATCGGAGGCATGTAGCTAATGTTATAGGCAACAGACCGAAAAAGGTTCGGTATTAGGGGGTTCGGGCCAGGTCCGACCCGGCCTGATACCCCCAGGGTCGGCCCGAACCGGGTCGACCTGAACTGGGTCCGGGTCTGGCCCGCTTGGGCGCGGCCTAGCCCAGCTGGCGTGGCCAGCATCCACTGGGTGGCTCGGCCGTTTCGGCCGAGCGAAGTGACGCGGGGGGGGGGGGGGGGGGGGGGGGGTTGCCCCCTGCTTTATTTTGTAACTGCAGCCCCCAGTGGGGGCCGTTTTGATGGCCAACAGGGGGTTACAGACCCCCGGATTCCCCCTGACCGGCCGGCTGCTACCGCCATGGGACCGGCAAGGGCCGGTCCCCTTGTTACGATGCCGGTGGCCCGGAACCAGGCACCGGTCGCCACACTCCGCCGCAGCCCGAGCCGCGACCTTGATCCGTCCGACATGGCGGGATGGCATCGCACCCCTCCGTCGTGGCCCAACTCTGGCAGTGGTGCTTTCGTAGTTCTCAGGTGCAGCCCGAGAGTGCCCCATCATTGGTTCATTTTCAATGGAGCGTCACGACAACGTGACTGTAAGACCCCAGGTAAATAAAGAATATGACATTTCATATTTATCCATATTTGTGAATAAAATATTAATATGACTTTAAAGGGGATGCTATGCTCGATGGCGTACCCAACACGCAACAACGAGTTTCTTGGGAATCTTACGTTGCACTCTAATAATAAAATAATATTATTTCAAATGATAGTTAACATGTAGCCATTGTATTGGCAGGAATGGATAGAAATAACTAAAATATGATTATATATGTTTTTTAATGTTTTTACTTTTATCCAATAAAAGCTAAAGGCTTAAAATACGGAAAGAATTCAATTTTAGGCGTATATGCCCTAGTTTTCACAAAAGGTTCACTTATCGCCTTTTAATGGATAACTGTCATTAAATATAGTTTTGATCACTCTTATACATTCTATTGGGCCAAATAAAACTCTTCTTAAGAATCGGGACATCAAAATTTACTTTGTGTAAATTTTTGGTATCTTTCCGATAATGTTCATTTTTTATTGAATAGTGTAAAATGTTTTATTTTAATTCAAAACCTCTTTTTAATCTAATTTATTTATATGATTAGATTATATTTTGAATTGGTTTTAAAGTGAAATTAGAAAATATTTTTACCATTAAATCCAATAGTGGTCGTTGAAATTAATTTCACTTTGAAATCAGACTTAAACTAGTGTCAATCTTTTGATACTTATTGTTTTATAAAAACACGCTATTTTCTCTGACAGCGGGAATTAATTATTAAATTAATTAATGTGACTAATAGGTTTTGAATTTTTTAAAACGGAATTCATTTTTGAATTCGGAATATCAAATATAGCTTAGGGTGATGTTTTGGTATTTTTCTGAAAAACTCTAATTTTTGATGAATAGTGAAACCACTAAGTGGTAATCAAGCAAACAGATTTTTCAGTTAAATGAAAGTTTACCACTAATGTGTATTGAATTTTGAAAATCCGACATACATGGTTGTCATTAAGAAGTAAAATGTGGTTCAAATGGATAAAAATAATTTTTTGGTGAATAGTAACTTATTATGTTTTTAATCGCAATTAGTGGTAATTAGTGTAGTTTAAGGTAAAAATGATATTATAAGAATGTGAAAACACCATGAAACTTGTCCTACACCTATTGGGTGAGTCATGGCCGACCAAGACAATCCATGTGCCAACTTGGGGACCCCATGGTGCCACATTAGTTGGAAAATGAAAATAATATATTTTTATTTAATGGAAAAGTAAAATTGACACAAACATGATATGTTTTACTAAAACAATTTTTATGTAGGGTTATACAAGTCATATTTTTGATTATAAATATTCATTGGAAATCTAAAAAGATTTCCTACATCATAGTAATTTTTTTATAATTTTTAGACATTAAATAAATTAAATTATATATGACATCATAATGATGCAGTGATGGCATCATTATTTAACGATTAACATAAAATGGAAATATAATGTAATATATATGAACTACACATGTACAAAACTTATTGGATGGGTGGATTTAGAACCCTTATAACCTTATCCACTAATTATATCAATGTGGGACCTTTTAAAAACGAAACACATTTTCAAATAAAGTAACATTTCCTTACTTTCCAAAAGTGCCCCTCCTCTCCTCTTATAAAAGGCCCCCACCTCTAACTCTTTTCACACACTCATCAAGCCTTTGGCTCGGCCAACCCCTGCCCATTTACTCTCTCTCAATCCCTATCCTCATCCTAGAGGATTCCCTTTGGGCAGAATCCTTTAAAAGGAAGCCTTTAGGCTCAAATCAAAAGGAGTTACACTTTTAAAGGTAATTCATTCTCTCATGTTCATTTGTTTTATTTTGCTTCTCCAACCCCCTAAACTCTTTTTATTTACTTCTTTTGTAACAACACCAGTATCTTCAATATACTAGGATGTTGTTATAAGATTTATTCGAGCTACACTCTCACACAACTACATCAAATGGTTAAAGAACATACGGTTTCCGTGGATGGTGAAATTCTGCCTCCCGAAATGATGATTGTTCAATACTCATTTAAAACCTTCAAAGGTGGCCATTATGATGTCACTATTTTTATATATGATATATAATATGTTTATGTTTTCCTTATGCTTCTGTATTTTTCATTTTTGTCTTACCTTTATGGCTTCCATTATGGGTATACGCGATATCTTCATTTAAGGAAGCGCGGACTACCGCCCCCTCAAAGTGATTTGATTCGTTAAATACCATATGTGGGATGTATAAAGGATGGAAATATGATATTATATATGATATTATACTGGAATTATAATATACCTTTATATAATTATTATTCCATTCTATAAAATACGAAATAGAAATGAAAGTAGTGTTCATGCGTACGTACTGCTTACCGTCTCCATGAACGGTGCATTTCATTTCATACCTCTAAATGATTATGTAATGATATAAATGCATGCATGTACTGGATATATATGACATATATGATATATAAATCATGAATACAATTCTGGATATAATAAACATTTGGCCACACAAACAACATGTAATTGTAAGAAGTCCACTTTCGACTTAAGAACCAAATATCGGCAAAACAAATATTATTAACTTAAATGATTACATAATGTTTATGACATGGTAATAAGTGGTATAAAAGGAATAATGAACTTGAAAAAGGTTCTTAAGGAAGTAAAAATTAACTCAAGTTTATTATTCGTGAGATTAAAGAACGATCGAGTCAAGTCGGACCCGAGGTAAGGGATCCTACTCCTCTCTTTCTTTTTAAGTACACACTTTTATGTCATTCCTTTTAAAGATCATATTTCTTATGATTGGGATGTTATTTTATATTACCCCTACTGTAATTATTATGTTCATATGATGAGAGACCCTATTTCCTATCATAAATCATTTTTGGAAGTTTTGAGTGGCGCTGTTAGGCTGCCGAATTTTCGTAAGGGATTTTTCATCTCACTTTTATTCTCGTGAGATTTATGCTACATTTTCCACAAATTCCATTGAGTGGTGTATGTACTGCCCATTATTCTACTCTTTTTGTAATATACTTTCGTTTATGAGTATTTACATCAATGATCTATTGTCCTTCTTTCATGGGGTGTATGTTTTGAAAGATACCCAAGTCGGTAAGGGAACCTTTCACCCTCCTCTTTTTTAAAAGACTTATTTTGTTGGGTCTTTTAATTTACATATTCTTATTTTGGGATATATTCTCATATATCCTTGTTGATTTAAATTTTATGTCCAAGTGATGAGATACTCTTTTTATCTCTCATCAACTCTTTTTGATGTGATGTCGTTAGGCTGTCAAGGGAACTTTTTAACCCAATTTCGATTTCTTTGGGTTCAACATGTAGTCATTGAATATGTCATCCATTGAATATGTGTGAATGACCTTTTATTGTTTTACACTTAATATCCACTTATATTGGGTGTATTTATATTTGTCACACATATTTTTTTTGAGATTGATTTGTCCTTAATTTAAGGATACATTCTTTATAAGGGATTTCATCACATTTGACATCTCTATTGAGAGTTCATTGTTGTTATGCACCAATTCACTCTTATATGGTGTATATACTGTCCTTTGGAGTATTATATCATGAATCCTTTTATTCTCATGATGTTATAAAGTTCTGACTAAATTTTATTCCTCGATTATTGTATTCAAGTGTCTCTAATTTTGGTAAAACCCCTTTAACCAAAATATCGTTTTAAATGTTTTAATTATTTGTTCTTATTAATATCCATGTTTTCAAAATGGTTTTAAGGATTTATTTATATGGATATTAATGGTTTAAAATGTTAAAAGCTTCAAGGTGGTATGGGACACTTTGATTCAAAAATCTCTTTATTAAATGTTTTAAATGGTTTTGGAAATGGTTTCTTTTTGAATGGATTCATTATTTCAATATCCTAAAATGTTATATTGTGATTGAAATGTAGAAATGTTATGTTTACTTTATTCATGTTTATGTGATACGATTATGTTATGGTTCTTGGGAATTGTTATGAAGAACGGGTGGTTCCGTGATAAACTAAGGGCGGGTGAGCCCGATATAGCTCTCCAATGCATTGGGTAACGCAAAGGAGTGAAACGTTAAGGTTTCTCCGAAGAGATTTAGGGAATATACTGTGATGGGTATTCCAAACGTAACCAAGAGGGTTACTCCCTACGTAAGAATGTTATGAATGCCTCAAGTTACCTTTATGTCTTATGTTTTCTATGATTTATTCATGATTTGATATGACAATGTTTTATGGGTAAATTATGATTTCATTCTTATGTATTTATGAACTCATGTTTCCTTTCCATATTTTTATAACCCTTACTGAGCTTTTTATGCTCATCCCAAGTTTTTGAAATGTTTTTCACAGGTCAAGGGAAAGGTACATGATGTGATGATAGTGTCAAGGATGTGTCAAGAAAGAATCCGTGTTTTATTTTAAATAGGTTTCCGTTGATGGGAAGAATGAATATTGTCTTTTATGTAACCACTTTGTTTAAATGTGGAATGTAATGCAAGTTTCATGATCTAATTCTCTAAAACTCTAAACTTGAAAAGATCCTCAATGTGTAATCTTGTAATAACTCAAGATTGAGTAAGGATTAAGGCTGGGGTCTTATAGTTGGTATCAAAGGTCGGTTTAGATAACTTTAGAGGTTAGGGTATTCTTTAAGCATAAGTGACATTACCATAATGGTTAGGATTTCAGAAAGAGTCCTAGTTTTAGATAAAGTGAATGAGTAACTGTATCTTAGTGTTTACCTTCCTCATTAGTACATGATGGTTTTGTTGATATACTCACACTGACCTTTTTGGTTTTAGTAAATGGCTGGATCTAGCAGGCACCAAAGTGACAATGGGTTTCAAGGAAACTGTGGTGGTTCTCTGATTAAGATACTGGATGAGATGGGGGATTCAATGAGGAATCTCATAGTTGTTCTAAACAAACTATCAAGGATTCATGATCAACCACTTCAACCTTGGTGAGTTCTCTAATGCATCATGTACGAGATGGCCAAGTCGATGTGGAAATTCATGTAATAATTATTAAGGTAACTATTAGGGTTTATATGATCCTTACTTTTTAGGTAATTGTGGGTTACTCTATGATATGATGGAAAATGAAAGGAATGAGATAAACTTGAGGTTAAAATATGTTATGATTATTCTTGAAGATTTTATCTCATTTTGGGGAATGTTTTAAGAATTATATAGTTTTGGAAAAAGGACAACATGCAGACCGTGTTACATCCCGTCGCATCGGACAAAGCTGCGGGAATCGAACCCACAACCAAAGTGCGACTGGTTTTTAACGCCTACCACTGGACTAAGTGATGTCCCTGGTTAGTTTGAATGATTCTTTCTGGTTATATGATTTTATGAATTATGAGTAAGATGATTTTGGGTTATTTATGAAAATGATTAACCTATCATAGAGGATATGTGATTACGTTAATTACTTTTCAATACGGGACTTTAGGAGCAACTGATGTTGTTTGGAGATAAATGTTACGATTTAACTTGGAAGACTATGTGACTAAATCCTTCAAATATTTGGGTTTCAATCTTATTTTGGTTTACTGGGAAGAATTTTATGGACAAATTGTTTATCTAATGGTCCTCGTTGAACTTTAAGTTTTGTTGGACAAATTTTGGAGATTAAGAATAGATTTTCTTTTTATAAAGGGTTATCCTTTTCTGGATTATCTGACCTTGTACTAACCTTTTTGGTTTTGGTTATGGTTAAGGTCTAATGATATGGGAAGTATATAGTTCTCTTTTTTGGATTAGGTGATTCTCTAGAAGTTGATTATAGTACTCTTAAAGTGAACAAGTCTTCCTAAATACTCGTCTTTTGGAGAAAATATGAGTTTGTGTAAGGAATCTAATAAAAGTTGAAAGTCAATATGATAAGTGATTATGTTTCCTTATGAATAAATTCCTCAATAAAAAGTAACTTAAAACAAAAATGTTTTCTATTAACTTTTCCTACTGGGGAATCGAATACCGTTTAACCCATCACAAGTTTGTGATTTTCTCATGGTTAACTTTCTCCTAAACATGTTTTCTATCACTCTCCATCAGAACATGACCCTTTTTTTTCCTCCATGTCCATATTTTCATAATTGGAATCCTAGTATGGGTTAACTCAGGTGACCTTTATACTTATCTCTCTTTATTTTAAAGTGTTTGTTTTACCAACTCTTGTTCCGATGTGGGACTTTCAAGGATGTTTCCAAGCCCAATTTTAAAATTGCGAGGACTCAATTCCCAAAAGGGGGGAAGGATGTAACACCCCAGGTAAATAAAGAATATGACATTTCATATTTATCCATATTTGTGAATAAAATATTAATATGACTTTAAAGGGGACGCTATGCTCGATGGCGTACCCAACACGCAACAACGAGTTTCTTGGGAATCTTACGTTGCACTCTAATAATAAAATAATATTATTTCAAATGGTAGTTAACATGTAGCCGTTGTATTGGTGGGAATGGATAGAAATAACTAAAATATGATTATATATGTTTTTTAATGTTTTTACTTTTATCCAATAAAAGCTAAAGGCTTAAAATACGGAAAGAATTCAATTTTAGGCGTATATGCCCAAGTTTTCACTAAAGGTTCACTTATCGCCTTTTAATGGAGAACTGTCATTAAATATAGTTTTGATCACTCTTATACATTCTATTGGGCCAAAGAAAACTCTTCTTAAGAATCGGGACATCAAAATTTACTTTGTGTAAATTTTTGGTATCTTTCCGATAATGTTCATTTTTTTAATGAATAGTGTAAAATGTATTATTTTAATTCAAAACCTATTTTTAATATAATTTATTTATATTATTAGATTATATTTTGAATTTGTTTTAAATTGAAATTAGAAAATATTTTTACCATTAAATCCAATAGTGGTCGTTGGAATTAATTTCACTTTGAAATCAGACTTAAACTAGTGTCAATCTTTTGATACTTATTGTTTTATAAAAACACGCTATTTGCTCTGACAGCGGGAATTAATTATTAAATTAATTAATGTGACTAATATGTTTTGAATTTTTTAAAACGGACTTCATTTTTGAATTCGGAATATCAAATATAGCTTAGGGTGAAGTTTTGGTATTTTTCTGAAAAACTCCAATTTTTGATGAAAAGTGAAACCACTAAGTGGTAATCAAGCAAACTGATTTTTCAGTTAAATGAATGTTTACCACTAATGTGTATTGAATTTTGAAAATCCGACATAAAAGGTTGTCATTAAGATGTAAAATGTGGTTCAAAGGGATAAAAATAATTTTTTGGTGAATAGTAACTTATTATGTTTTTAATCGCGATTAGTGGTAATTAGTGTAGTTTAAGGTAAAAATGATATTATAAGAATGTGAAAACACCATGAACCTTGTCCTACACCTATTGGGTGAGTCATGGCCGACCAAGAAAATCCATGGGCCAACTTTGGGACCCCATGGTGCCACTTTAGTTGGAAAATGACAATAATATATTTTTATTTAATGGAAAAGTAAAATTGACACAAACATGATATGTTTTACTAAAACAATTTTTAAGTAGGGTTATACAAGTCATATTTTTGATTATAAATAGTAATTGGAAAGCTAAAAAGATTTCCTACATCATAAGAGTTTGTTTATAATTTTTAGACATTAAATAAATTAAATTATATATGACATCATAATGATGCAGTGATGACATCATTATTTAACGATTAAAATAAAATGGAAATATAATGTAATATCTATAAACTACACATGTCCAAAACTTATTGGATGGGTGGATTTAGAACCCTTATAACCTTATCCACTAATTATATCAATGTGGGACCTTTTAAAACCGAAACACATTTTCAAATAAAGTATCATTTCCTTACTTTCCAAAAGTTCCCCTCCTCTCCTCTTATAAAAGGCCCCCACCTCTACCTCTTTTCACACACTCATCAAGCCTTTGGCTCGGCCAACCCCTGCCCATTTACTCTCTCTCCATACCTATCCTCATCCTAGAGGATTCCCTTTGGGCAGAATCCTTTCAAAGGAAGCCTTTAGGCTCAAATCAAAAGGAGTTACACTTTTAAAGGTAATTCATTCTCTCATGTTCATTTGTTTTATTTTGCTTCTCCAACCCCCTAAACTCTTTTTATTTACTTCTTTTGTAACAACACCAGTATCTTAAATATACTAGGATGTTGTTATAAGATTTATTCGAGCTACACTCTCACAAAACTACATCAAATGGTTAAAGAACATACGGTTTCCGTGGATGGTGAAATTCTGCCTCCCGAAATGATGATTGTTCAATACTCATTTAACACCTTCAAAGGTGGCCATTATGATGTCACTATTTTTATATGTGATACATAATATGTTTATGTTTTAATTATGCTTCTGTATTTTTCATTTTTGTCTTACCTTTATGGCTTCCATTATGGGTATACGCGATATCTTCATTTAAGGAAGTGCGGACTACCGCCCCCTCAAAGTGATTTGATTCGTTAAATACCATATGTGGGATGTATAAAGGATGGAAATATGATATTATATATGATATTATAATGGAATTATAATATACCTTTATATCATTATTATTCCATTCTATAAAATACGAAATAGAAATTAAAGTTGCGTTCATGCGTACGTACGGCTTACCGTCTCCATGAACGGTGCATTTCATTTCTTACCTCTAAATGATTATGTAATGATATAAATGCATGAATTTACTGGATATATATGACATATATGATATCTACATCATGAATACAATTCTGGATATTATAAACATTTGGCCACACGCACAACATGTAATTGTAAGAAGTCCACTTTCGACTTAAGAACCAAATATCGGCAAAACAAATATTATTAACTTAAATGATTACATAATGTTTATGACATGGTAATAAGTGGTATAAAAGAAATAATGAACTTGAAAAAGGTTCTTAAGGAAGTAAAAATTAACTCAAGTTTATTATTCAGGAGATTAAAGAACGATCGAGTCATGTCGGACCCGAGGTAAGGGATCCTACTCCTCTCTTTCTTTTTAAGTACACACTTTTATGTCATTCCTTTTAAAGATCATATTTCTTATGATTGGGATGTTATTTTATATTACTCCTACTGTACTTATTATTTTCATATGATTAGAGACCCTATTTCCTCTCATAAATCATTTTTGGAAGTTTTGAGTGGCGCCGTTAGGCTGCCGAATTTTCGTAAGGGATTTTTCATCTCACTTTTATTCTCGTGAGATTTATGCTACATTTGCCACAAATTCCATTGAGTGGTGTATGTACGGCCCATTATTCTACTCTTTGTGTAATATAATTTCGTTTATTAGTATTTACATCAATGATCTATTGTCCTTCTTTCATGGGGTGTATGTTTTGAAAGATACCCAAGTCGGTAAGGGAACCTTTCACCCTCCTCTTTTTTAAAAGACTTCTTTTGTTGGGTCTTTTAATTTACATATTCTTATTTTGGGATATGTTCTCATATATCCTTGTTGATGTAAATTTTATGTCCAAGGGATGAGATACTCTTTTTATCTCTCATCAACTCTTTTTGATGTGATGCCCTTAGGCTGTCAAGGGAACTTTTTAACCCAATTTCGATTTCTTTGGGTTCAACATGTAGTCATTGAATATGTCATCCATTGAATATGTGTGAATGACCTTTTATTGTTTTACACTTAATATCCACTTATATTGGGTGTATTTATATTTTTCACACATATTTTTTTTGAGATTTATTTGTCCTTAATTTAAGGATACATTCTTTATAAGGGATTTCATCACATTTGACATTTCTATTGAGAGTTCATTGTTGTTATGCACCAATTCACTCTTATATGGTGTATATACTATCCTTTGGAGTATTATATCATGAATCCTTTTATTCTCATGATGTTATAAAGTTCTGACTAAATGTTATTCCTCGATTATTGTATTCAAGTGTCTCTAATTTTGGTAAAACCCCTTTAACCAAAATATAGTTTTAAATGTTTTAATTATTTGTTCTTATTAATATACATGTTTTCAAAATGGTATTAAGGATTTATTTATATGGATATTAATGGTTTAAAATGTTAAAAGCTTCAAGGTGGTATGGGACACTTTGATTCAAAAATCTCTTTATTAAATGTTTTAAATGGTTTTGGAAATGGTTTCTTTTTGAATGGATTCATTATTTCAATATCCTAAAATGTTATATTGTGATTGAAATGTGGAAATGTTATGTTTACTTTATTCATGTTTATGTGATACAATTATGTTATGGTTCTTGGGAATTGTTATGAAGAACGGGTGGTTCCGTGATAAACTAAGGGCGGGTGAGCCCGATATAGCTCTCCAATGCATTGTGTAACGCGAAGGAGTGAAACGTTAAGGTTTCTCCGAAGAGATTTTGGGAATATACTGTGATGGGTATTCCAAACGTAACCAAGAGGGTTACTCCCTACGTAAGAATGTTATGAATGCCTCAAGTTAACTTTATGTCTTATGTTTTCTATGATTTATTCATGATTTGATATGCCTATGTTTTATGGGTAAAGTATGATTTCATTCTTATGTATTTATGAAGTCATGTTTCCTTTCCATATTTTTATAACCCTTACTGAGCTTTTTATGCTCTTCCCATGTTTTTGAAATGTTTTTCACAGGTCAAGGTAAAGGTACATGATATGATGATAGTGTCAAGGATGTGTCAAGAAAGAATCCATGTTTTATTTTAAATAGGTTTCCGTTGATGGGAAGAATGAATATTGTCTTTTATGTAACCACTTTGTTTAAATGTGGAATGTAATGCAAGTTTCATGATCTAATTCTCTAAAACTCTAAACCTGAAAAGATCCTCAATGTGTAATCTTGTAATAACTCAAGATTAAGTAAGGTTTAAGGCTGGGGTCTTATAGTGACACTTCTTCCCTTTCTTTAATATTTTCTGCGCGGTGTTTCGACACCGCGTTGCCTTACTCATGCCGCAATCAAAATCAAACCAACATGGGGGAGGAGGGTCGGCAGTGTTCGTGCGGTCCGACCTCCTACTGTTATTGCGATATCAGGAGGCTCAAAAAGATAGGAGGATGGCGATGGATGTAATCACGAACAAACCAATAAAATAAACCCCTACCTCGTCGAATTCGATGATCGAGGATTCGTCGTGGAAATAACCGTCGCGGAAGAAGGCGTCGTGGAGGGAGGATCGTTGCGTCGCGGAGAAGCGTCGTGGAAGGATCGTCGTGGAAGAAGCATCGCGGAAGTCGATCTCCAATAGTTTGGTGTTCTTCATCAGAGGTCGGCGCGTTCTACGTGTTCTTCGTCGATGAAGAAGGCTTTTCTCCCAATCCACTACATGCAACAAGTTTCAACAGAAATAAAATAAGAGTTGTCTTATATTATTAACGCACCTTCCAACATTTTAATTTCAAAAGAAACGAAACGAATTATTAATTGAGCAGTTTAAAACCGCCCAATTAATTGGGGCGTTTCATAACCAGAATAAATGCACGGTTTGACTTTATTAAAAAGGGGGGTTGTGGGTGAGTTATTTAGAAGGAAAGAAATGGTGGGGCTCAAGCGGGACCTACCTCACAAATATCCTACCAAGTGGGTAGGATATTGTGGGTCCCACCTTATTCGATTAACTTAGGTTAAGCCGCTTTAAGTAAAATAAAAATATATTGTCGCAGCACTTTTATTTTATTCCTTAACTTAACCCCAAAAATTAAAAACCACACCTGAGCAAACGGAACACCGGAAAAGGTGTTTCTAAGCAATTACCGGCATGGCGATTCCATTGGTGCCCTCAGAATTCGATTCCGAGCACCAGTTCAAAAGTTAGAAAACCCCGCTCATTCGTTCACTGAACGTACCCGAGCTAATCTTCAGAAAATGATTCCAGGAACACCGGGCCTCGGAATCAAGTGCTGTCAGAAACTGCGTTCTTGTAAAATTTCAATGAAAATCAAGAAAAAAATTCCATTGAATTTATCAGGACTTTACATCACTCCCACCTCAGGGCATTACGTCTACGTAAAGATACATCATAATCTAGGGAAACAAATGTGGGTACTGAGCATGCATCTGAGCCTCCCTCTCCCAAGTGCTCTCCTGGAGGTTCTTGTGCTTCCATCTGATGCGAACTAGAGGAATCGGCCGTCCACGTAGGACCCGCTCCTGTCGATTCTTAATCTTTACCGGGGCCTCTGCAAAATTTTCCCCATCATCAACGTCCAGCTCCCCATGGTCAATGATATGCATCCGTTCGTGCACGTTTCTCCTTAGCTGGGATACATGGAAGATGTCGTGCACCTGGTGCAACTGAGGTGGTAGAGCCAGACGATAATCCACCTTTCCAATCCTACTAAGGAATTGGAATGGTTCGATGAAGCATAAAGATAACTTGCCACCTCAACCAAATCTCCGTAATCCACATCTAGGTGAGACCCGCAAGAAGATGTGGTCGCCATCCTCGAACTCTAGTGGCCTCCACCTCCTGTCAGCATAAGACTTCTGCTGACTCTAAGCTGTGCTTATCCGCTCCTGGATGTCCTGGACCTTCTCTGTCATAGCCTGGACCATCTCCGGTCCCACAAGTGCTGACTCCCCAGGGTCTGTCCAGCATAAAGGAGATTTGCAAGGTCGTCCGTACAACGCCTCGTATGGTGCCATCCCGATGGTGGAGTGGTAGCTGTAGTTGTACGCGAACTCCACCAAGGGTAATTGGTCCTCCCAACTGTGACCAAAGTAGAGGAAACATGCACGGAGAATGTCCTCGAGATTTTGAATGGTCCTCTCCGTCTGACCATCCGTCAGTGGGTGAAAGGAGGTGCTCAGACATAGCTGCATCCTAAATGCCTCCTGCAACCCCTTCCAAAGCCATGTAGTAAAGAGAGAATCTCGATCGGAGACGATAGATGATGGAACACCATGAATCCGTACAATCTCTTGAACGTAGAGACGTCCCAAGCTCTCTACTGAGCCCTGCCCTCTGATGGGTAAGAAGTGAGCCGATATGGTGAGTCAGTCAAAAATCACCCAAATGGAGTCATGACCTCTGGAAGTGCGTGGAATTACAGTCACGAAGTCCATAGATATGACGTCCCACTTCCACTCCGGGACCTCCAAGGGCTGTACCAAGCCTGCTGGTACCTGGTGCTCTACTTTCACCTACTAGGAGGTGAGGCATTGAGAAACGAAATCTGCCACATCCTTCTTCATCCCCGACCACCAGTGCTGTCATCTGAGATCCTGGTACATCTTCGCTACGCCAGGATGTTCTGCCAAAGGGGAAGTGTGACACTCTCTCAGCACCTCCTCCCGTAAATCAACTGGTACCAAGGTACTTCCTATGAAAAGGATGTCGTGCTCTCCTCCTATAGAGAAACAATCAAGTGAATGTCCTGAGGATATCTGTGCATGCCACGTCTCATAGTCAGCGTCCCAGCGTTGTGCCTCTCTGACCCACTGCAGTAGTGGAGGAGTGACTGTGAGAGACTGAAGGAAGGCTGGTACATCTTTATCCATGAAGGATATCTAAAAAGCGGATAGCTGCTCTGTCGCCTCCCAAAGTAGCTGAATGCCCGTCCTCCTGCTAGGAGAATCGGCTAATACGTTTCCCTTCCAAGGAGTATAGACTATCTCATAGTCATAGTCTTGGAGGAACTCGAGACATCGCTGCTGTCTCAGGTTCAGGTCCTTCTGAGAGAAGATGTACCTGAGACACTGATGGTCAGAATAGACTGTAAAGCGCTCGCCCATCAGATAGTATCACCACATATTCAGAGCGAAGACCACTGCTGCTAACTCCAGGTCATGGGTAGCGTAGTTCTACTCATGCGGCCTCAACTGACGTGATCCATAGGCAATCACTGCCCACTCCTACATCAAGAAACATCCGTTTCCGGTCCTTGATGCATCATAGTAGACTACGTACCCTACTCCCTCGTCCGGCAACCTCAAGATAGGTGTGTTGGCCAATCTCTGTCTCAGCTCCTGGAAGCTCTGCGGACATCTTTCTGACCACACAAATTGTTTCCCCTTCTTCGTCAAAGATGAGAGTGGTGCCGAAACTCTAGAGAAGTCTAGGACAAATCTCGGGTACTATCCAGCTAGTCCCGAGAAACTCCGCATCTCCGTCACGCTCCTGGGTGGCTTCCAAGCTAGCACTTCCTCGATCTTCGCAGGATCCACCGCAACTCCTGCCTCAGAGATGACGTTTCCTAAGAAGTGGACCTCATATATCTAGAACTGACACTTAGAGATCTTGCCATAAATATGGTGCTCTCGGAGTGTGTCTAGTACAACCCGCAAGTGGTAGGCGTGCTCCTCCTCAGTGGTCGAGTATATCAAAATGTAATCAATGAAGACCACGACAAATCTATCGACGTGTGGCTGAAAGATCTTGATCATGAGGCCCATGAACACTGCTGGTGCATTGGTTACACCGAATGGAATAACCAAGAACTCATAATGTCCATACCGACATCTGAAGGCCGTCTTCTGCACGTCCTCATCCCGAACTCTGAGCTGATGATAGCCTGACTTGAGTTCTATCTTTGAGAGCCACCGTGCTCCCTTGAGCTGATCGAAGAGGTCATCAATCCTCGGTAGCGGATACATGTTCCTCACTGTCACCTGGTTCAGGAGACGATAGTCGGCACAAAGTCTCAAGCCCTCGTCCGCCTTCTTGGCGAACAATATCAGGGAAGCCCAGGGTGAAACAATGGGTCAGATGAATCCCTTTCCCTGCAAGTCCTCCAACTGTACCCGTAGATCTCAAATCTCAGCGGGGGCCATCTGATACGCTGGAGTGGATATCGGGGCTATCCCGGGGTACAGGTCAATCTAAAAGTCTACCTCTCTGCGAGGAGGTAGTCTGGGAATGTCGTTGGGGAAAACGTCCGCATACTGATCCACCACTACAGGAAGACTAGGACTACAAACGTCAACTGCTCCTAGGATGAGGCTATCCAACTGATGTGTGATGGGTTGTACTATCCTCTGCGGGAGTCCATCCTATGCTGCGAAGTCTCCCTTCTCGCTGGTGAAGGTGAACCTACTCCCTTCAGTGCGTACACATCACACCTTTCACCTAATACAGTCAATATGAGCATGGACTGTAGATAACCAATCCATGCCCAAGATGACGTCGTAAGGCCTCGACGCCGCTACAAGAAGATCCCAGCCGAAGCTCTAGCCTCCTAGAGTAAGCTCACACTGTCGGCACAAGTGGGTAATCGTCGAGTCTGCTACCGTAGGAGTCTCTAGCCGTAAGGATCGAGCCAACAGCTCTGTCGGAATCTCCGAGCTCTGAACAAGGGCAGCGTCTATGAAATAATGACTCGCTTCTGTGTCTATAAGAGCTTCAAAAAGGGTGTAATAGACACAGATAGTACCTCGAATCATCTTAGGCGCACCGTGGTCGTAGGCCTCTGCTGCCTGGAGTTGTGCCTGTCTCTGCCCGCTAGCTCCCTGTGGTCGGGGTGGAGCTCCTGGTGGTGGTGGAAGAGCCTCAAAGCATCGTCCACCACCTATTGCTTGGCCAACTCCTCTTCCTCGTCCGCCTGCTCCCTGTGGCCCACCACGGTCAACCCTCTGCCTCTTTTTGGGTGGCCTCTCAACTGTCTGCTGCTCCTCGGCATGGCGGGTCGGGAATTCACGAGCCATGTGGCCCTGCCCGCCGCATGTGTAGCAATGTCTGCCTCTCTAAAGACTGGCTCCACACTGTGTGCCCTGCAGTACTGAACCAGTGTCCTGAGGTCATCTGCCTGAGGGTCTGGTCTTCCTGGACCCATGATTCATCCGTCGGCTACCTGCTGCAGAGGCCTCTACTACATGCCACCCTGTGGTAGGTCTTGCTGCTGATGCAGGCTCTGCAAGGAAGCTCTCGATCATAAGGGCTCGCTTTAGTACCCCTGCCTATGTCGGAATGTTGAGGGAGATCAGCAATGCCTTGATCTCCTGCCTCAATCCCTGCTCGAAGGTATGGGCCCGGAAGAATGGGTCTTGTACCATGTCTGTCGAGTAGTGCGAGAGATCGGTAAATCTCGCCGATTACTGGGTGACCGTCATGCTACCCTGTCGCAGCTGTAGAAGCTCCTAGATGCACACCGCACGAAGGGTGGCTGGGAAGAACTCCGAGCGGAAGAGGATCTCAATGTTCGTCCAGAGGAGAGATTCCTCATCGTGCACCTAGAGCATCAAGCTCCACCATCTGCCGGCTGCTGCATGCAGTAGGCTCACTGCGAGGATCACCACGAGGTATGATGGTGTCCTCAATAACCTGAAAACTCATACAACTGCCTCCAGCCAATCCTCTGCTGCCTAGGGGTCCGTCTCCCCGCAGAACCGGGGTGGTCGCTGGTGCTGAAACTCATGCAGTTCACTAAGGCGACATGCATCGTCAGCGGCTAGGGCTCGTAGCATCGGTGGCTCGGTGGGTAGAGGTACCGCCAGTGCCTCTGCTGCCAAAGTGCCCTGTAACGAGGCCTCTTCGCTCGGTGGGCTGTCATCACACACAACTCTCGGAACCCTAGCTGGCTACCGTCGTGGGCCCATCCTGAAAAGAAACAGGTGTGCCACGATCAAACAGTATATCTGGTGAGCTGACACAAAGTAATCACAAAGAAAACTTGAAACACACATGTAATCAATGTTTTCGTGCATTAAGTCAGAAATCAGAAGTTAGGGTCCTGGTGTACGGATACGTCGACCACCACACCAACACTGGACTCCCTAGACGGATAACCACACACAATAATCTTAACACTATTGCTTCACATAGAAAAATATCAGAGTCCTGAGTTCTGCGGTAGAACCGAACTCCGCTAATACCAATTTGTTACGACCCATCCTCGGGGCCCGTGTCGTGACTACCCCAAGCCCTCCTTCCATAGGCCAGGGGCTGGAGACTAGCACCAAGGTGTAATTCCCAATAAAAAGGGATGGCATTGCCTTTGTAAAGTAAAAAAACATTATAGATCAAGCAAGCAGTAAAAGTAAACACTATGTAAAAACTGATACAAAAGTAAGTGTGCAAAAGTAAGTGGGCCAGTATACAAACCCAAACTGAAAGTAAAGTACAATTGGAAAGGGAAAAACAACAACTGAAAGTAAAGCCGCATCCTCAAGTCGTCCACTGGTAGTCCCACCTGAAGGGTGATTACATATAGCAACCACAGCTCCTCGAGTCTAGTCGTCCGCTCCGAGTACGTACCACACAGTGGTCCACCCCCAGGTACCGACCTGATCCACAAACCTCAAACACGATTAGCGTTTTCCGTCCTCTGCAACAAACACAATGTAGTGCTAGCATAGCCCGTGAAGGGGTGAGTATAAGCTACTCAGTATGGACCTCGAGACCCCCGAAGGTCTCCCAGAATCCACAAAGGATAATCCAATAAGGAAATATACAATCACGATGTAACATCCGACCCTACTTAGGTATATGCCCATACATATACCTATGTCATCAATTCCAGTTCAGCTCCAACATCCGAGCTCAAGTACAACCCATTCCACACAGGAAATCACAACCCAGTCCACATAGGAAAGCAAAACGTAATCCACACAGGATAGCACAACACAATCCACATAGGAAAGCAAAATAGGTTTCAGCTCACACATGTATACTTCTTCATATGACGATAGAGATGATCAGATATTGCCACTGATTCATCTAAGCCGTCGGACACACAAAGGATCGATAGGTACTAACCCTCGTAATGACCCACAAAGGATCTGACCCACACAGGATTGATAGGTAACTAACCACCGCAATGACCCACACAGGATCAGACCCACACAGGATCTGTTGGCGCAGGCCCACATAGGACCGCTGAGCTCTGACCCACACCGGATCTGACCCAAACAGGATTGGTGCCACTGATCCACGTAGGATCACTGAGTGATGTAGTCATCGTTGTCGAATCCACGGAGGATTTCTGTACAGTCGTCATCGTCGTCGCAGTTGCAGCCAGCTCTAGGGTTCGCGCACATAGCAAGCTCGTTTCGGAGGGTCCACTCCACGAGCTGAAGGTCAGATACATCAACTGACACATAGTCTGGAGTTGATGTATCCAAAAGTTCCGTATCGTCAACAGGAACTCAACGTCACAAACGGCGCGTCAATTGGGCACCCAGTCTGAGAGTTATTGGCTTTTTCGTCTTAGGGGCCTGGTTGGTTTTTAAGTCAAAACCAACCCCACCGTACTACACCTACATCCAAACCTCGATCGGAGTTATCCAAAAGGTCCATCTCACTAAGATGAATCCAAAAAAGTCAGCGGCACATCAATCAGACGTCTGGAGCTCATGTTATAAGTGTTTCCGCTCCGAGGGCCCGGTTGGTTTCGTGTACGAACCAACCAGGCCGAACCCAAAGTTCTTCGAAACCCTGAGTGTAATATACTAAAACTCCCATCTCGATCCAAGGATTGCTACACAACTGAAGGTGCGTCGATCGGAGGCCTGTTGCTAAAGTTATAGGCAACTGACCAAAAAAGGTTCGGTATTATGGGGTTCAGGCCCGATCCGACCCGTCCCGATACCCCGAGGGTCGGCCCGAACCGGGTGGACCCGAACCGGGTCCAGGTCCGGCCCTCTTGGGCGCTGCCCGGCCCGGGTGGCGTGGCCAGCGGCCACCGGGTGGCTCAGCCGTTTCGGCCGAGCGAAGCGACGCGGGGGGGCGCTGCCCCCCACTTTCCTTTGTAACCGCGGCCCCACGTGGGGGCCTCTTTACTGGACAACCGGGGGTTACGGACCCCCGGATTCCCAATGATCGGCCGGATGCTGCCGCCATGGGACTGGAAAGGGCCGGGCCCCTTGCTCCGACGCCGGCGGCCTGGAACCGGGCGCCGGTCTCCCCGCTCCGCCGTGGCCCAAGTCGCGGCCTTGATCCATCCAGCGCGGATCGGCGGCGTCGGGCCCCTCCGCCGCGGCCCAACTCCGGCCACGGTGCTTTCTTAGTTCTCCGGTGCGGCGCGCCGGCGCCGCATCTTTGGTTCGTTTTCAATGACACGGCGCGACGGCGCTGCACTTCTTCCCTTTCTTTAATATTTTTTGCGTGGTGCTTCAGCACCACGTTGCCTTTCTCATGCCGCAATCAAAATCAAACCAACAAGGGGGAGGAGGTTCGGCCGTGTTCATGCGGTCCGACCTCCTCCTATTATTGTGATATCAGGCGGCTCAAAAAGAATTTAAGATGGCGACAGAATTAATCATGAACAAACCAATAAAATAATCCCCTACCTCATCGAATTCGATGAGCGAGGATTCGTCGCTGAAATAACCGTCGCGGAAGAAGGCATCGTGGAGGGTGGATCGTCGTGTCGCAGAGAAGCATCGCGGAAGAAGCGTCGCAGAATGAGCGTCATGGAAGAAGCATCATAGAAGTCGATCACCGATGGTTTGGTGTTCTTCATCAGAGGTCGGCGCGTTCTACACGTTCTTCGTCGAAGAACAAGGCTTTTCTCCAAATCCTCTCTATGCAACAAGTTCCAACAAAAATAAAATAAGAGTTGTCTTATTTTATTAAGGCACATGCCAAAGTTTGAATTTCAAAAGAAACGAAATGAATAATTAATTGAGGAGTTTAAGACCTCCCAATTAATTGGGGCATTTCTTAACCAGAATAAACACACGGTTTGACTTTATTAAAAACGAGGGATGCAGGTGCGTTACTTAGAAGGAAAGAAACGATGGGGCTCGTGCGGGCCCCACCTCCCAAATATCCTACCAAGTGGGTAGGATATTGTGGGTCCCACCTTATTCACTTAACTTAGGTTAATCCGCTTTATGTAAAATAAAAGTAAATTGTCGCACCACTTTTATTTTATTCCTTAACTTAACCCCAAAAATTAAAAATCACACCCGAGAAAACGCAACTCTGAAAAAGGTGTTTCTAAGCAATTATTGGTGCTGTGATTCCATTGGTGCCCTCAGAATTCGATTCCGAGCACCGGTTCAAAAGTTAGAAAAACCCGCTCGTTCGTTCACTGAACGTACCCGAGCTAAACTTCGGAAAATGATTCCGGGCACACCGGGCCTCGGAATTAGGTTCCGTCAGAAACTGCGTTCTTGTAAAATTCCCAAAAAAATTAAAAAAAAAATTTCCTTGAATTTTTCAGGTCTTTACATGTATAGGTTAACCATTTAAAATCAATTTTATATATATCCATATATATATATAATTATTTATTCCAAAATAATAATATTAATTAAACAATTTCTTATAAATTATATTTATATTAAAAAATATAAATAAAAAATAAGGGTACACCTCAAAAAATGTAAATGAAACATTCCTCAAAATTTTGAATATGTTTTTATAATAGATAAATTCTCTATTGAGTAGTAGGGTGTGTGGATTTTGAAAAGTAGAGTGAGAAGTTGGGATAATATTTTATATACATTTTTTATCAAATATTTTACTATGGGATGAAATATAGTATAATTAAAATAATCATTTTCGTAATAAATGACCATAATATCATTATTTATTATGGGGTTTTGGTACAAAAAATGAATACTAATGTCTCTTTATGAGATCCTAGGATTCCAAAATATTATTAATGAGATTATAAAATTATTCATGTTGGATAATTGACGGTTAATGTAATGACACATTAAACTATTAGTGTAAGGATTTATTATATAAATTAATATAGTGAGTGTCCAGTCATCTCAAACGAGTTAGAATTTGGGTGAAAATAATATATAGTTGACAAATAATGTAGCGAGTCAAAATAAAAATATGTATATTTTTCCATTAGATTAATGTTGATTAGAAAATTTTCATATTACATAGCGAGCCAACAATTCTGTTAAAAGTGAATTAGAACCAACTACTGTTTCATTCACAGGATGAGGAATCATTATTTGACTAACTCACATAATTTTTCATACTAATATAAAAAATAATTCATAAATCCAGATATAAATAAATTATGATGTATTGGTAGTTATATACCAATGACATCCAAATAAATTAACATTTTTAGAAATTGTTGCCTTTTAAACATCACATATAAGCAATAAAATATCACCCACGATAATGTTGTGTACATCCATATTACCCAGGTATTGAGCTTCATATTAGGGTTTTCAAAACCAAAATTTGTATGTTTCAATTAAAATATATATAGTTTCACCCAATTAGAGCATTTTTCTCCATGTTCTATTTTTCTTTTTTAGTTCCTTGGATAATCTTCTACTCTGATACGTTACTCAAAAACATATGTTCTTCAACCCACATAGTGGATCAGATAATAATTATTTATGAAGCCCCAAATCATGAAAACGATCTAATGGATGACTTAATTTTCAATAGATTTGACTTATTTTTACTTATATTAGTTTTTTATGATTTAGTCCATCATATGTAACAATTATTTTAGAAATATTAGGAAATGATAATTATTGGTTGATGAGTGAAGGATCAAAGTTGATTCTTACCCTATGCACTAATTAATAATACTAGAACCTAGGTAATAGTAATGTAAAAGAGTGGAATAATAATTTTTATTGAAAATAAAAAAAATGGGTTTAAAACCATCAATAAAAAAACCTATAAATTAAAAAGGTGGAATCAAAAAATATTATCAATGCGGATTGTTTTTTCATTTAAACAAATTTTACTATGAAACCGTACGATTATATTTAATTTCATTTATAATTCTTTGAATCTTTATTATGATATCATCTTTATGTGTTTGTTGAAGGATTCATTGATTATATTCATGATTAGTAAGAAAAATTAGAGATCTTTTCATAAACATAGAACTGAACCACACATTATACAATATGTTCTTTCCATATATTGGAATCTAACTTTTATATTTATAAACACTAATTTCATACATTAAACAAAACCATTTTTATAATTCCTTGAATGTGGTGTTTAAAAATATGACTCTATATTTGCAGATCCACCTCCATTATTACCCATAATGAATAAACATCAAATTATTTTCCCATAAGTAATCCGTTCTATAACTCTTTATATATTCTTGAAGAATAACTATCAATAATGTTATGTGATTACTTTTTTGTGATAGTTATTATACATGGAGGATTATTTTGGACATCTTAGGTAGTTCTTATTCTCTATGTGTAACTCTTCCCAAATCAATTGTTATGGATCATCTTATTCTTCCTTATATTTTAAGAAGAAATAATTTAGATGGTTTATATATTTTCCATTTTTGTATCATAATTGAACTCATTGATTTTGGTGATATATAAAATTTCATGGACCGATATAGAATGCATCGACTTTTCTATAGGAATTATGTCTTTACCGTGTCTTGGATTGTTGTTATTTGTTACGTCATCATGTAATCTTATTTTCAATTATCATAAAATGATATATTTTATCATGATATTAAAATAATTTCACAATCATACTACACTGATAGTCAACATTTTAATTGATTCTAATTTTTAACATCTTCTAGAATAATGACGACTAGAATGCTGATTTGGTTTGGTGGTGTTCATTATTTTTTTTCATCAAACCAACAACAGTTAATGTGAGATACTTTCTATTTAATTAAATGATGTTGTTTTATATGTTAAAAAATATGATAATATCAAATGTTAGATGGGTTATTGATCACACAAAATATTTAGTTTATCATACAATCCTTGGGGTATATGTCAGTTTTCGTAGTAAATGGAAATATTTTTTTTGCTAAAAAAGAAATATAATCTTTCAAAAAATACAATTTTGTCATAACATCACTATTTATTCCTTCATAATTTATTCATATAAAGACTAATATTCTTCTCTATTAAATAATATGTTAGTGGAATTCCTGTATAAATCATCATTAAATATATTTTTTGAATTACTCCAAATAATATAATTTCATAACTTTTCTTGAATTAATTAATTTTTCCTAAATGTCATTAATAATCAACTAGTATCCCAAAAAAATAATATAAAATACATTATTCTATTTCATTAATAATGTAAAAAAATAAAATAAACTAAATAGAATAAATATCTAATATAATGAAAATTAATTTGTAATCACATTCCCCCAAACTTGAGGAATTAACAATCCTTGTGTAATTACTCTATGAATTATTTCATAAATAATCCAAATCCTTTGATGATTGATAACTACTTAATTTAATGGATAATTAATAGATATATTTTTAATATTTTTTCAAAATCCTAAAATATTTCATATATCTCACTCCTATGTTTGTCTATTAAGTATTCAGTTTTACACAAGCTTGATTAATATTATACAATAATATATTTTTTAGAAAAAAATTTACATTTTAGTTCATTATTACCATTTTCGTCTATCCTACATAATATAAATTTGGATACAATAATATATACTCCTAATACATTCATGAAAATTACACTTATTCTATGAGTATATATACTATGGTGTAATGAAATTCCAAACAGAAGACACATCCATAGGTTAATTATAATAACTAGAACTGATATTGTTCTTTAGATATCCAACCCGAGATATATCTTAACCAATATTCATGACTTTTATTTTTATTTTAGAGTATATGTCCAAAGCTATCAAGGAATACAATTTGTTCCGTTACACTCATCTTATTTTACTATTATTTATATGACTTATTAAATTATTGTTAATGATTAAACCCTAAGATGTTAATAGTTTACAATAAAAAATCATCCATGGTTCTGATCATTAATATTCTAAATTAATTTAAAAAATTTATTAAATTAAATATTATTTAGTAAATCATCGTTTTTTAATTTTTTTAATTTATATATACCACATTTTAAAGGTGAATTTTTATCCAATACTTTGGTGACCATGTTTTACTCTAGTTAGTTTCACACACCCTATCCCCCCCCCCCCACATTATTTTTTAATAAGATCAATTATTAATATGATTATGGATTCATAAATAATTCTAGAATGAATTAATTTAAAATTTTAGGAATAGCAGAATAATGAAATTTATAGATTTTTAATCATCTTTAATGTGAGTCACCCCTTCATTTAATGACTTATTTCTATTTTTATCTATCCAAAATATATCTTAAAAATCATTTAAATATATGAATTTTAATCTATTAATCATAAAAAATCTAACACAAAACTAATAAACTCGTTCTAGTATTGTGTTCGATAAAAAGTGTTATTTTATGTCATTATCTAGAAAAACTTTCCCTTGTTAGATAAGAATGTGTATTCCTAATTAGGAAAAACTACATATTTGATGTTTCATTATATTAATAAACAATAACTTCTTCCATGGAATTCTTGATTCATTTTGAGTATCCAACAAACTCAAATTCTCTAATTTAACTTTGGATTAACCCATGATTATTGGAGAGAATGATTTTTCCACCACCTTCATAATATTACAGTCAATTTTATGGTCTATACCAGTTGGTTTTCTATTATTTCGTTCCTTCTCCAAGGGGTTTTCAATAATTCCATTTATAAAATTTACATCCAATGTGGCTTCCACTTCTTGAGTTTTTATTAGAATAAATCATTTATATGATAATGTGTTAACAATTATCATGAAACAATTAAAAATCATGGATAGGTAATCTGAACATGTTCTTGTTGATAGAGTGGTTGGATAGTCAAACATTAGTTACAAAAATATTATTCTTACTCTTTTAACTATAAAATGTTATAGATAACTTATATATACATATTGTTTTATCACCGTTAAATTTATCCTTGCATGTAAAGAATTAAATGCATCCTCTTGGAGACAATTCATGAATTATTTTAAATTTTCATTCCAATTAATACACTATATATTAAACAAAGGGGAAATATATTTTACAAATTTAGGACAATAAATCCACAATAGATCCAAATGTTCATGTATCTACTCAAAACACAAGATGGGTCTATTTACTTGTGCATACAATATTACATAATTTTGAAGGACTCATCATTTATTCCAACTCATTCCATTACAATTTTTTAGAATATAAAGGTAATCAATAGATTATATGTAAATTCAATATAAAATAATTATATATGATGAATAAAATTTCAAAATATAATATAATAAATGAATTTCTATTTAGAATATTAAAAATGATCCTTTGTAATAATTTTTTTTGGTATTATATCATTATTTTTAAAAATTCCAATATTTAAATTATGAATGTATATTTTATTTCTCCTTAAACATTTTATCTAAAAAATATTCATTTCATATTAAGGGAACTAAATTAAAATCTTTATTCACTTATATATTCCCATATAATTGTACATGTACGTTACATAAATTTATCTGTCCAGTACCAATTCATCTCTATTAGTTTTGGGCTTAGTCACATGTTTTTCAGGATGATTCAAAATTGGAATGGAATAAAATATGTGTAAGTGAATTTGTCATATTAAAAATAAGAAAGTGAATGGATTCTATATTCAAATCTTATCGTGTGATACATATAATATTGAAATGGTATCAATTGATGTTTTCTTCATATGTGAAAGAAAAATATATTTCACTAAATACCCTATTTCTACCTACGAAGGATCAAAATTCAATATGTCCCTACCCCAACAACACTTATGTTTTCACTACACATATATTTTATTTTCCTTATTAATGAATCCACAGTATTCAATATGTTTACCTTAAAATTCCCACCATATAGAATTAATTTTTCTCTCTTAGTGATGTTTTGTGCAGCAACATTTCAATGATCTTAGGTTTTCAATGTAGGTAATCAATTCAGAGAAGTTTTTTGTCAATCATAAACACCAAGTGTTTCTCAAATTGATAAAATTACATATATTATAGTATTAAATATTTTTGTATAGGGTGATAATTCATATACACCCATTCACTTAGTAACATATGATAATCATCACACTTGTTAGATTACAGAAAAATTAGTTATGTTGACCTCATAATAAATATATATTACTATATAGAGGAGAAACATTACACCAATAGATATTTTAATATCACAAAATCACTGCACATGGAAACAATATTATGAAACGAAAAAGTTGGGGAATAATTGATTTTTAAATCCTAATAATGATCTTTGGATAGGTATTCAAGCTAATTTTTGTGTTTTTAAATGTATTGTCTCTTATTTGATATATCTTCCTGAACATTACTTTGCACCACATATCTTCATCAATACCTTTTACATTTGATGGAATCCCACACTTATATATAATACCACTTCTTATATCAAATCCCCAAAAAATAAATTGTATATATCTTTTTATGCATTTTAAAATAATATCACACCTTATATGTAACACAAATTATTTCATTACCCATTAGTTGTCTCCTTTGATTATAATTGCCTTATGAAATCAAAAAATATGTTTTCAAATTTTTGGTTTTCAATTAAACATATTCTTATTAAATCAATTGAATAAATATTTTGATGTGAAATTTGGAATATTTATTCCCATTCAGGTGATTCAATATCACTATATTCTACTCCCCTCCGATCATAGCAAAATTATATTCATATTATATATTCTACATCACTAAATTCGTCAATAATAATTTCTAGTTTTTCTATATAAATAGAGATAACAAGTTAGGAAAACTTTTATTTAAAATGGATATATGATGTTATAAATTATATATATATGGAATCAAATTTTCTAAAAGAATTGTATCATGATCTCTACCTATTGTCTCATAATTGTTATCACCGGGTAGAGAAGATAAAGTGAATTTTCAACCCATTCTACATAGTGTTATGACAAGGGATGTGTTGAACACTCATTCTTTCATTATATCCTTCAAAATTATTCATAATTGTTTTATATATATTAATATAAATGCATTGATTCATTTAACATCAGATTATGTAGAGTTATATCTTCACATTGAACATTACAATACTAATTCATATGTGGTTTGGTCCCATTATGTCGATGTATATGGCTTAAATGGAAAACCCAACATCAAATGTTGAAGGAAGTGGATATAATGACCTAAAATGTTATTTAGTTTGTTATATAGATTGTATGGAAATTGTGAGACAATATTCTGAAGTCACCCTAATGGAATTGGGGAAGAAATTAACTCTAATCTCACACTGCTTACAGTGTCAAGACATTTTAACTGTATAATTCTTCCATAGGTTCTCATTTATTTTATTTTTTTGTCATTATTTTTTGCATATTTTATGTATTCCTATATAAATTCTCATCATATATATTTAGTTAATTTAACATATCAATGATTATTAAAAATTACATAGCTGGATAAAGTTATAAATAATATATAATCATTAATAACCACTAATTACCAAAACCTCCTAAAATACTCCAACGATTTATTTTATAATTTTTTTAACAAAAAATAGAATATATTAAAACCAAATTAAATGTGAAAAACATCAACTTAAAATAACACGAGATGTCGTGGGCTTGACATATTCATTATGATACAAGTGGTACTAACAAAAACCCTAATGGGCTACAACAATTACTTTCCTCAATACAAAATTCTCACTATTTTTAATGGTAATGTTAATCACAAAATAATTGTTTGTGAGTCTGATCTTGATTTCTTGCCAAATAAATTCAATTATATATTCATTATTAATTAATTTATGATTTATGAATAACGTATACCTCTTAAATGGATCATATCAATGGGTGTAATACAATGATATTTTGTATAATAATATAATAATGAAGTGAAAATATCTTCTTTATTCTAATGTTTTTAAATATATTAGTTTATCTATAAAATATAATACGTCTACTTGAATTATTTTTTTCTTAGATTATATAGTTTTATAATGGTTAGAATATACTATATAGTAACCATATATAAATTTTTTGGAATTAGAAAAAATTTTACATAAGTGTTTTTTATTATGAAATTAATAGTTATATATATTTTAAAAGTTATATACATACATGGAAGGAAATAGGATAACCCTATAGTGAAGAATTAAAAAAAAATATTCTAGTTGAGTGAAAAAAGTGTGGGTTTTCGTTCATAATGGAGATAAATAGATACAAACAATGTCTATAGTGATTTTTACACATTGAGGGTTTGGATAGTTACGGTAAATGGATAAAAACTCTATAAATTTAAAATGATTGATATTTAAAACCAAATCAAATCTTCTTGGATAAATATAATATTTATATCAATGATATATCATTTATTAAAATAATATGTATTCCAAAATATCAATAATGTCACCTTTTGGAACTATTCATTACTTTAGCGTTAATAACATCAACACAAAAAGTAAAATTCAAACCAAATATTTTAATACATCCATAACATATTAATTAAATCTATAAAAGGATTTTATAAAACTAATTGTGTCATATTATAAATCATATAACACTTTTAATTTCATTTATTTTATTTCTCAATTTATTGAATAATGTTTGCGTTAACATTGTATGTGAATATAGTGTGACAATTTATTTAAAAAAATATCTCATAAATTACCATATTGAAAAAAATAACTTATCTTTATTATTAATATTTATTACAAAAAATATCTTCTTATAATCCACATATAAAAATTATTATACCTAATAAAAATAAGAGTGTAACATTTTTTACTTAAAATTATTAAAATTATTATAATGGTTATAATCATTCCAAAAGATAAAAAAACGTCCATATAACCTAATATTGGATATGTATGGATGCCATAAACTAATAAAATTAAATTTAAGCAATATTTGGTGTATAATTTAGTTTTTATCAATTTATTATTGATTGTTAATTACCGAATTTACCCATAAATGAGGTTACAATGATTACAATATTTATTATTCATTTTGACTAAAAATAAAAGATGCCAATTTATGAAATATTTAATTTCTGACAAAAAATTTGGAATTCATTTTAAAAATTGATTAAATTGAATTTGAAAATATTTATTGAAAATTAAATTTAGAAAATGTAAAAAAACGAGTTTTAAACTAACTTTACATTTAAAATGTAATATGTTTTTATTCAAACTCATCTGTAAAATACATTTAAAAGGCCATAATTATATTATTTTTAATAAAATTTGTGTAATAAAAAATTAAAAAAATTCCGAAATACAATTTTTATTTTAAAATAATTAATAAGAGAATACAATTTCTAATAAATACTTTTATATAAGTCTACTAAGAGAGTACTCACAAATTTAGCTACTGATAATTTTGACATGATGAATTAAATAATTAAATTAAAATTTTCCCATACATATTGTAATATTTCAAATTAATAATTATAATCTTCTCTCTTAAAAATAAATAAATTTTTTTAAAGAAAATTCATTTTTAATGAATAAAATGAATTTACAAAAATTGATGTTCTTATTTAAAAATCATTAGATAATAAATTATAAATTATCACATCTGTAATATTTTTCTATTTTAATTAATATTATTCATTCCAAAAAATTTAACTATCATGTTATAATTGTAATATTTAAATATTAATATTTTGGTTTAGAAAGCATCACTGTCTAGTATCATGTACACTCTAGATTATACACCTTAAATTTTATATCATGTGATATGACATTATTTAACCTTTATTGAATCGCATACTCACAACATGTTAATGGGTTTAGTAACTATGGCTTGACATTTCATAATACCTTTTTTTGAAACCCGTATTATCAAAATAATCAACAAAATACCTCTTAAAAAGAGAAAAATTGATGTAAAATGGCCATATTTAATGAATCATATTATTTTATCAAATTAGAGAAAATTTTTGTTAAGTGAAAAATTTGATTTAATAGAAAAAACTAAATGTGACGGAAAAATTTTAACTAATAAAAAACATGGTCAGGTGAACGGTAACCATAAAAAACTGTAAATCTAGGATGGGTTATAAGTTAGTTTATTTCATGATAAGTAAAATAAAGAGATGTATGTATATTCCCCAATATTTTTCATAATGATTATATATTAGTTTACTTTCTAGAAAAATAACAAAAGAAAATATAAAAAACTGTCAAGAAAAATTTCATATTTTAATTAATTTCCACCAAAAACTCAACGTTTTTTTTTTCAAATTAAGAGTATTCAATATGAATTTTCTATAAATGAAGATGAATATTCAAATTTTATGGGGAAACATAATCCAAAAAATTTTAAAAGTCATTTCCACCTTTCATAAGACGTTAACCAAAGCAAAATTTTTATGGAACGATATGATAAATTACAAAATGAATAAACTATAATATAAAGAAATACTACATCAATTTCCAAAATTAAATAGTAATACAAAATTATCAGATAAAGAACTATCCTTAAAAGTCCTGAATATATTTGATAGCATGATTGAATAACCAAAATCTGTTTAATTTGATCAGATATTTTTCCTTGATTAACATAAAATTTATCTCCATATAATATCAATAACTATTGATTTCCCACACTAATATTTATATTAACTAATTATATAATATAAAATATATGAAAATAATTTCCATAAATAACCTAAATGACCAAAAATCCAAATTGAAATCATATTTAATTCTAAATTACAATTCATTTAACAATCCATTTTTAATGAATGTATAACTTGTTTGTTTTTAGATTAAATTTATTTACAATTCCTTTATAATTTTTCCAAATTAGTAATAGGGTTCTTGAGGGGTGAATGCAGATTGTTTAATACTCATAAAACTAGCATTTTGGAAACAAAACTGGGTTGCACAGTCGCTAGAAACCATGCATCCAGTTATGTGTGGTCTCTACTAACCATTCCGGATGAGGTAGAGGATAATCAGAGGTTGTGCAGTTTGATTGAAACCAAGTGACCCTAGGAGCATACCCATGTGTAAACTATACTAGTTTTATAGTTGGTTTTTATATGGATATGAAAATAATTCACATTAACAATATGAGGTATCACCTTGGACTATTTCTAGAGTAGATATTAATCAAACTAGGTAGAAAAACTCTACACCCCTTTATTTAATAGCGGAAAATAAAAATTATTACTAATGAATTTATAATTTAGTTTTTTATTTTCCACCACCTCATTCTTGCATAAGAGTTTCACTTCCTTCTCTCTAAATACATTTTCTCCTTCAACCTAGGTTCTCATATATATATATATATATATGTGATTTGAAGTCCAAATCATGATCCAAAGGATGCATGAGATAAGAAGAGTTATGTTCTAGAATTATCCCCATTTCTATTTCATTTTACCATTCGGTCTATTGTTCTATATAATTGAAATATAATTTCCCCTATTTTATTGATTCTGAAATTTTTTTTCTTCCAAACTACTTCAAATATATTGTCATCATTGAATGTGGAGTCATAAATGGACCTAAGTTAGGTGGTCTTATTGTTTTTATCAGTATTTTTTATATTTTGTAGCTTTTCATAGTGTCAATCTGTATCTTTTTTCGTGAAATTCCATTAAATATATTTATTCTAATTAAATTGATATATTCACATTAATAGACACCATTTTATTATTTTTTAACATATTATGGTATGGTTTCTTTAGTTAGGGTCACCCATTGGGTGTGCCACCTTGAATTTCGTTTTTTAATTGTTTATTTGACCTTAACACCTCTTGAGCATTGAGATTTGTTTGTAACTCTTTTTTCCCACTCCCACATAAAGGTCAATGAACCCAAGGTACCACATATGTGATTTTTCTAACTTATTATTGGAATTTACCATGTTAGAAATATCCTTATTTGACAATGTCATCTTCTAAATGACTCATTGAGCCTTATAAATTGAATTGCATTCATTTAGAGAGTTTGATGGTCTGATTATTCAAAATTTTGTAGACATGATGGTTTTATTTTCATTACATGAATTTAATGATTTATATAAAATAATTTATGGAAGGGTTTCAAGGAATTGTTATATGTTCAGGTTTTATAGAATTATTAAATACAAATATTATGAAATTATTGTAATGATATTTGTAAATTTAAAACATGATATGTAAGGCCTCATGGATAAAAATAAAACAATTATTCATTCATTCATTTGTATTTAGAATTATGGTATGTTTTTTATTGGGAATTCCAGTTTTATGCCCCCTTACATCATTTCTTGAGCATGACATCCCACATCGTTGACACTATTTGAATAGTGGGCATAGTGAACCATGTCCCTTATTCGATTGTTGACATGATGGTACAAAAACCATATAAATTTATGAGAATAACATATAACAATATTTATGAGAATAAGGGAATATAAACTACTTCAAAACCTTATAGGCTCTTTTAGATTAGTTCTGGTTGTTTGAGAAACACCTTGTTCAAGAAAACACCTTTTATTACTGGTACATGGACACTTACCTCAACACACAAATGTTTTATATAGGTGGATGAGATATATAACTATATATATATATACCATACTATATATATATAGTTATTAGTTATAAATTCAATCTGGCCATAAACCAATGTAGGTAGAGCCGCCTCGATTTCTTTAGGAATATGACTGGGTTTTTGTTAATTTATTCATAATTTTTTATTAATTAGTTATACCAGAAAATTATTTATTTATGATCACTTGTTTTCTTAAATATAGGAACCATTGTGTGGGTAAAACATTAATTTAATATCACACCACAATTCGACATCCATTGTCACCTGAGTAGATTATTTTTCTATAGGTTCAGATAAGGGTCAGATTCATGCTAATGGGTTTTGAGATGATTGACCATTAGGAGGAGCATAGGAGGAGAGGACTGAGCATTTTCTCTAGATTCAAGTGGATAACCCTTTTTTCATTCTATATTTTTGTACATAAGGATTATATATCCATGTACCATTTTCCATTTTTGTATATTAGTATTCCATGTATCAATGAATATGACTATGCCTAGTAGATTTGAATAATTATTCAGTTTCTCCTTAATTAATTCTTTTAATTATTATATAGTGTCTCTATTTATCTATATACTTCAATAGATATATGTTTATTGTTATATCCACTATTCCACTCGGAGAAGAGAGTGTAGTCCCCCCACTATACAAATCATACACCCACACTGCTAGTCGTGAGTCTCTGGCACACAGAGAGGCATGCATGACCCAATGTAACCCAAAAGCATGAGGAATGGGATTTTTGGACATGGTTTGGAATGTTACAATTCAAGCCTTATTTATAAAATTAAACACAATAATATTTAATCCACATTTTTGATATAATATTCCAATAAAATATAAAACTTTCTAAAATAACATTAATCAAATAATCACCAACTCAATTTAAATCTCATGTTTATCTATAAAAAGAACCGAATATTCTGAAAATGAGAATAATTTTTATCTATTAGTTTATTTAAATAATAAGAAACAATTCCATAAAAACTAATACATGACATAGGTTAGTGCTATGTGATGTAACCTTTTTCCTTCAGTTGTACTTCAATCCCCAAGACATGGCCTAATGAAATGGGTTGTCACCTAGAATGCAGTTTGTCATTCATTATTAAACTATATTGACATAATATATGGTTCAATAATTGAACAATGAAAATTATAATAAAATATATTTTAATATAGTCAAAATAAGAAAATACACCCTTATGATTATGTTATACATTGTATTTTTTATGCTTGAATTTTTAATAACCCATAATTACCTCCAATTAAATTATAACATAAACAAATCAAGTTAATATTTACAATTAAACATAAGTCCAATAAATAAAATTATAATTCCTTTGGATATTAATTTTCAAAGTAATAATCTTAATGGTTACTTAGACCTCAAACATATCTCAAAACTAAATACTACTCTCCAAATGTAACCCCATCCCCAATAGAGTATTAATTATTTTTAAATTATGATCATATATAAATCTAATAATAATATTGAATCCTCTATTTGATGAAATATTAAGGAATCAATTTTCTTGATTATCTATTTACTAGGGATTTCAATATTATTACATGATACATAGTTTCATTAAATAATTATTAATAATGTCATAATATTCAACATTTTCAGAACATAATCCCTTAAATAATCAACACCTATCATATTTCATTTTCGGTTGACTAAACCTGTATAGTAATGAAATTATTTATTGATAAATAGATATATTTATGGACTTGTTGATCCCATTCATGACCCCTTATCATATAACTTTGATTTGAATAATTAATATTCTCCCCACATTTGAAACATTTATTTGATACTATGGGATTAACATATTTCCCCTTCATGATGTTAACAAAATTATTCCTTCTCAGATTGAATTTTATTGATTTATAACCTCCTTTAAAACATTTAAAAAATATTTCCATTATTTGAATACGTTTTATTTGGTTCTTCTTTCCACATTTTGGAATCAATGTTTGGTTAATATATTTACAAATATTAATACTATCAATGAAACATCCCTGGTATTTCATTTCATTAATATTAGATTCATTAAAAAACCAACCAATATTGATGTTATAATAAATTACTATTTAAATTTTATTAAGAATAGATAAAATGGTTGTCACTAAATCTCTAATTTTGACCTATTTCTCTTTCAATAATTCATCAAATTTTCTTTCACATCAATTAATACATTGGGTTCTATTAGATGAATTCATTTGCTTATACCAAAATGCATAGTTTGATAATATTAATAAAATAATAATATGACATCATATGAGTAGGATAATAACTAAGATATATATATATTCATGTTATATAAAAATAGATAAATTTATCAAAAATAAAAATAATTCTCCATTAAAATATTACTAATTTGGTTGTAAATAGCTATTAGCGTTCTAACCAATAAAAACATATCCCTTAAAGTTATCTAAACACTTTTATTATTCAATCTTATGGATAAAAGCATAAAATTAAATTAATATAGTTTCAATAGAATATAATTAAATTTATTTAGAACCAAATTAACATTTAATAGTATTATTTTACAGAATTATTACATTACACATACATAAAATAATTGTATTTTTTAAAGTTGAAACTTCTGAGTAGTGTCCATTTTAATCAATATTAATCACTAAAATAAGAAAATTATTTTTCCCTAAAATCTATTCCTAACATTAAATATGAATTATTTAATTATATCAATCATCCTTAAAACTTATGAAAAAACATTTTTAAAATGTGGTAGGAGAACAAATATCTCAGTAAGGGATATAGAATGAATAAAATAAACCATTTGGCCATGAATACCTAAAACAAAATTTCATATTTCAATAGAATCATTGGTCTAAAAATAATCATTTACATACTCATGAAATGAAATTATCTTCCTATTTAAATTTATTAAAAAATGATAAGAAATCATAAGAGAATTATAATTCAAATAAATGATTCATTGAAATCATTGATAACTCATAAAAACTTATAAAATGTTATTCTTTTAATACTACCAATACGACAATGCTAATTTTCATCATGAGATTTCTCCTTAATGCATTGATTTCCATAATTTCCTTACATTCCCCATTTAAAAAATTTAACAACCGTTGATTTCATAGAAATAACATTATCCTTGTCCATTTTGTTAACTAAATAATTCCCTTTGAAATTACTGTCTTTGTTTCCTTCTTTTCAACACCCAAAGCATCTTTTATTTTCCATGAAACATTCAACTTCATGCCTCTTCCCACATGATTTATTGAAGGAAAATTGAACAATATTTCCACTATGATTGACATGAGTCTTCATCTGTTTCTTATTATCTGCTTCAGGAAACATACCAAAGTGGAGATTATTCATCATATTATGATATTTTTCTAATTAGGCATAACACAAATGTTTTTCCTTCTAACTCCTATTTAATATGCTTTCTCGTCAATAATATCATTCCATTGTCCATCATATTCTCTACTAACATGAATACTAATATTTCGCCCCATTTTTAAAAACCCAAAATGAATAGTGTGGGAGGAGAAAATCATACTAAGAAAATAATTTAATTAGGGGGAGTAAATTAAATCTCTAATATATTAGTTTTAATACTAGATTATTCATGATTGTTTTCATAATTATAGGACATTAAACTATATTTAGACTTATGCTTAGGGACATCCGTAGAAATATCATAGAAATATCTCTAGGGGTCTGAATAATGTTTTCACATCCTAGATTATCATGTTTAACTAAACCATCGCTCTGATAGTAACTCTAAAAACCCAGGCTTGATGTACATAAACATTACATTACTTTATCGGAATACTTAAAAAATTACACAAAATATAGTTCCATTAATTTTATTAGTTTAGTTTCCTTAGAAGTATAGAACATTGTTTCCTAACATTGTGAATGATATTCAACATCTCCCATAAAGATATTTCTGTTTTTCATACATAAATACTTTATTTATATATGCGGGAAAAGACAACATAAAAATTTGGAACTAAAATTCTCAGTAAGGGTAAAATAAGAGAACATAAAAAACCATAAAAATTTGAATGAAAAAACATGTACATAATGTTTAAACATAAAAATCTTGAATCATGATATAAATCATGAATGTTCATAAGGCATAGATCATAAAGAAGCATTAAACATGACAGAATAGAATTGGAATAAAAATTGAAATTTTGTAAAACTAATAAGAACATAATATGATTTCTATATTAGAAATGGAATTCTTCCAAGTCCATCATGGTATACAATGTCCCTTACTGAGATGGATTTACATGTCATTCCATCCATTATTACTGAACCAGATTTACCTTTCGTTCAAACACTATATTACTGAACTAGATTTACATGTAGTTTCATTCATGTTGGTATCATGAGATATAAATCATTACCCAATGCATTGAAACGAGATATATGTCCCACCCATCCCAAAATAAAATCATTCTTACATGTTCCACAAAAACATAAATAATTTATCGTAGTATAAGCCATAAAAAATGGGTTTCTTAAACATCATTAGATCATTATACATAAAAAATAAATGGATTTCTTTAAAATAATTCATTCACAAACATAATAAAGTTAAATTATTAATAGTGTTAGTAACATAACCATATTTCATCTTAGATGGAAAATAATTTTGATAAAACAATTGAACATAATTTCTAAGGAATATATCCTTTCTTTTTCAAAAACGTTTTATTTTCTCAAAATGCCACCCAATTTTAAATGAAATAAATTTAGTTGAAAATAATATTCAAATATTGTAGATGATGATTTGTGTAAAAATGGTATCAAGAAACATCATAAATTTATTCATGTCGTAGAAGATAAAAAACATTCACCTCGTTCTTTTCCTAAAAAAGTCAAAAAGTAACTCAAATGGTGAAAAATAATGATTACTTCCATACCTTGATGTAAACATAAAAAATTGGTAAAAAGGACTCTAAACATACATAGAATAATATTAAAATTTTTATGAAATCAGTTTTTAGAATTCATTGACATTGATGATAAATATATCCCTATTAAATAATTACATATAAAAAATATTATATAGAAATGAGATTGAAAAAGTATCCCTTACCTTAGGTGAAATTTCTTCAATATGTGTATGAAATTCCTTTATAACGGGTTTAAAAAAATTATTAACTTTTAACATAAAGATAATAATATTTATGATATCATATATTATTTACTTATGACATTATATTACCCGTTCATTTGTCATTTTTATGTTAAAACAACATTTTGGGTATTAATCATTTCATTTATCGTACGTGTTCAGACTTGTTATTATTGATATTATTACTTATAACATGATTCATATACATACATTATGAAAAACATGATTTATATATAAAATTTATTTAGTATATAAATATATATATTATAGATAGATAAATGAAATGGAATAAACTGTTCATTGAGACTATAAATACTACATATGCCTGAAAGCTATTATTGTTTCCTCATTTAATTGCATAGAATTAAGTATATAAATAAATATATTGAATTATTATGTAATATATTTCATGATTATTTATTATATATACTTTATAATCCTTCTTGGATGGTGAACGTAGAGAATGAATCTAATCATGTTTTAGAGACAGTAAGTTGTACATATGCACGAGAGACGATATCATTCCCATAATTGTTGAAAGAAGTGGACGTGAATGGTTTTTAGTGTCTCAAAATTAGTTTCATGTTTTTAAAATCATAATTTGTCATTATTTCCTCCCTTATACCAATCCAATTAAGGTGGTTGTGAAATACAGATTACAGCACGGTGTGGAGACGGTAAGCTATAAGTGCACACTCGAGGTGATTTTTCTTTTCATAGGATTTTTAGAAGGTCAAATAGGGTTGTTTAATATTTATAATAACATATCTGTATATTAGTGATACTGATGTTATGACATTATAATGAAAAAAATAAAAAAGAGTACCTAGAAGAAGAAATAAATTGGGATGAACCCATAGAAGAGATTACATCTTCCTTGATGTGCCTCCTTTAAATTTCCACTTAGGGAACTATAGATGGACTTTCGAGAAGAAAAAAACCTCTATAATGTTACTAGTTAAGTTGATAAATGAAATGGCAAGGTTTTGGAAAATCATTAAGGATCAAAATAGAGTGAAGATAAGATGATAGAGGTTCCCAATTATAAGAGAGGACATGGGCACCTTAGGATACTCTCAAAATATTAATTTATTATAAAATTATTTTCGGTATCAAAACATCAAAAAATATTTAATTGGAATATAATATGTTTTTTTGAAATACTCTCATCCAATAGGTTTTAGGCAAGTTTAGGTCTCAAATTTAGCCTTATAGTTTATCTTTAACCCCGAGTTTACTAATTAAACACTTATGACGTCTTCATGTATATTCATGCTATATGGTAAATATAGTTACTATGAAATTCTAATCAAACATCATGTTGTTCATAAATTTCATTTTTTACATTATCTATGTCTTTTTCATGAATATTATATTTTTTTGAAATATGATATCATTTAATAAAATAGTATTTGTTTTAAAAACATATTTATGATAATTATTATACTATTCATATCATGACTTTTTTAAAATCCATAAAAACTTTAATGATTATAAAAAACTTAATTAATTAAAATATAACATGTCAAAATTGTCTTTAAATTACCTTTTATGTCATATAAGGTTTCAAAGAATATTTATTTTTATATTTATAACTCATTTATATAAATTATTTATTAATAAAGTAATCACTAAATCATTATTGTGTCATAAGAAATTTATTTATTTAGTGTATAAAAATTATAAATTTAATACAATGATTTAGGAAATATGTTTTTCTTTCTAATGACTATTCATTTACATAGTTATCAGTTATATAACCCTATATTATAATCGATTTAGTAGAAGATATATTTTTACGTTATAATTATCTTTACATTAACATAAATCATATAAAAGGTCATTTTCACTTCCAACTGAATCCATGGGAACCCATAATCGACCCACGAAAGACCACGGTCGATAATCTCTCATAAAATAGTATTTTTACTTGTGCTAGGGTATTTTAATATTATTATAATATTATTTTTTACCTTTATTAACATATTTAACTTTTAACCATGGTAAATAAAATAAATACAGAAGCTATGATTCCTAATGTCCAAAACTAAAAGGTACATATTTACACATTTTTAAACTTATAATTTCATAAATTGAATCTAATATTCCATATTCAAAACACAAAAGTTGCAGTAATTAATTTAAAATTAATTCTCATAGTCAAAAAGAAAAAGCGGGTATTTAGAAATTAATAACTATCAAATGATTGGCATGTGTTTATGTCAAATTATAATTTGGTATTATATAGAATGACTAAAATTTGATTAAATTATAAAATTAAAATCCAATTAAACTTTAAAATCAATTAAAAAGTTAATCTAACTATATAAATAAATTAGATCAAATGGTAGTTTTGAATTAAAATTCAATATTTATCACATTTCAATAAAAATTGAATTTTATCACAAAAATAGGAAAAACTCTAAAAAAGTATTTTTTTTGTCCATATTTCAAATAGGAGGTTTATTTTTTCAAATGTTACTTAAAAAATTTTCAAACACTATATTTAACATGGTTGCGCGATCCAAAGGCGGTGAAAATGAATTTTTTTGAAAAATATTTATTTTATTCGAAAAATTGATTTTGTTGTCATAACATGTTATACAAAATGTGTAAGATTAAATCTAATTATATAAATAAAATACAAAATTTGGTTAATAAAATTCATAACTTCATGTTTATATCCCATAAAATAGTATTATTTTAATAATATATTGTTGTTTATCGAAACTCGATATTGCGTACAACGCAAGCTATAGAGGAAGGTTTCACTTACGTGTAACGCAAGTAAAATCACTATTTCATGTAGTTCTAGATTCTTTTGGTGTTTCATATAACATAATCCCAACTTATTTCATTTATAAAATGGATAAAATCTATACTCAGTAATGCGTGAAATTAATTCTATCAAAAGAACATGAAATTGTCTGCAACAGAAGCCAAGAAAAATTATTTATATACTGCAAGCTAATACAGTGTTATGCATACAACATGAAAATTTTAGTTCTGCATACATAAAAATCCAATAATGAAATTAAAAATAATATATATCCAAAAACTTCACGGTTTTACACTCTACCCCCATTAAAATGAATTTCTCCCTATAAATTCGTCAGGGTTTTAAATTGTTTACCTCTAGAAGACATCTTTCATAAAAAACCCATATCGTAAAAAGGAATACTAAAACATAATTTTAAAAAGGATAGCTAGAAACATAATGGTTACCCAAAGTAACTCTTCATTGGGTTTCCCATAGGATATCATAGGTGCGAAGTAAATACCTGGATATGGAACCAAAATCTATCCTTCAATTTCTGACGGATACTGATAGAGAATAAGGTTTTGAGAAAGGTAACTACAAAAAATCCATAAATCTATGTTGAATAATGGACCGTATGATTTATCGAATAATAATTTACTAGGATAACGTTTTTGGATTCAGTATATTTTTACCAAAGTTAACTAATTATTTCTTGATGAGAAATACTTACATGATTTCAGTATAATCTCACCATTGGTCATTCCATAAAAGTTGTTACACTTCATCTTTTATTTAATGAAATTTATGTTATTTTTCGATTCATGAAGTGTTAGCAGATCATGTGATAGAATGATAGGTTATCCCATTTGTCTCAAAAAAATGATAGAACAAGTTATCATATATACATAAGTCTAATTATAGTGAGATAATACATTAATAAAAAAATATTTCAACTGGAATATAACCTATACTATCCATGAATTGATATTATTACAATCCTTCAAAAAAACTAAAAATATAAATCTTTAGAAGGAGATGAACTAAATCATTTAACATTTGTCTCCCATATCTCATTTAGAAATTCATAGTTGACGCATTCCAAACATGTGAATACCTTAATCATGTATTATCTCTGAACATGATGATAAAATAAATTTCTTGTAATCATTTGTGAAAACATTAATGATGTAAAATGTTATGTCCTTCCACATACCAAAATCCAAATAAAAATAATTTATTCAAATATTGATATCACATTGTAATTATACCAGTCATGAAGAAATCAATACTATCAAACATATCATTATCTACTTTTCCCTTCATTATGGGAATATTATGTTCTTTCCAAAAATTTCTAAAAATGATTATAGGTTACTGGAACCATTAAACATATACTTTCAAATAAATTAGGAAAAAAATAGCGTAACAATCCTTATATGTTTCTTTAGTCTATAGTACCATGAAATTACTTAAATAACATCATTATTGATAAAAATGTAATCGTTCCACTACCTTATTAAACATTTTACCAAGCATCATCATTTTATTGAGAAATGATTCTTTGATATCTCATATCATTTGTAGTCTCTACATCATTGGAAAAAAAAATAATACCCATAAAACCATGCTGATTATCTTCATGAGATTTTCCCTTAGTTCATCGATTTGCATAATAAAAAAATGATCCACAATTAAAACATTTATCCATCATTGTGGTCTTTGAAATACCTTTATCATAGTCCAATTTGTAAAATGAACCTTTTCCGTTGCAATTAATTTTTCTGTGTCCTTCTTTTCCACACCCAAAGCATCTTCCATTTCTAGTGAAAAATTATACTGGATAACTCTTCCCACATAATTTACATCAATGAAATTAAACTTTCATTCCTCTATGATCACCATGATACTCCATCTTTCTCATATTAGATTTTTCAGGATACTCACCAATGTTGAGATTATTGATCATATTATGAGATTGCTGATTTGGCATAATAATGCCATTTGGCCTTCCAAATCCAATTTCATTTGGTTCCTCATGAATAATTCCATTATATTTTCAATCAAATTCTTCATTAACATTTATCCTCCTATTTTTGGCCATTTTCTAAAGCCCAAAATTAATTGTGTGAGAGGCAATAATCATTCTAGGAAAAAATAAAATCATGGGTGATTACATTCAATATCTGACCTCATAGGATTAAACCTAGGAAATTCATTATTGTTATCATAATTATAGGAATTTAACCTAAAGTTATACTTTCCTTTAGGGACATTCCAAGACATAACTAGGAAATATCATTAAGGATCTAAATAATGTTTTTGGATGGTATTTTCCAATGGTTAACTAATAATTCACTCTAATACCAACTCTAATGACCCAAGATTGACGTACATTCACAATACATTCCTTTTTCAGAATACATTATACATTGAACAGAATATAATCACAAATATTTTGTTAGTTTGGTATCTTTTGAAACTCGAAACATAGTCTTCTAACTTGATGAAAGATCATAAACACCACCCATAATGATCTTCCCCTTTCTACTACCTTTAATCATTCCTTTTATCCTAGGGAAAATAATACATAAAATGGGTGGGGTCAAATGATCAGTAAGGGATAAAATATAGAACATAAAGCAAACCATAATAATTTTAACATAAAATTAGGAACATTATGTTTAAACATCAAAATCATGAGTCGTGAATTAATATAGGTAGATAGTAAGGAATTGATCATAGTGGGGCATTAAACCCGAATGAATATAATTAGAATAAAACTTTTTATTGTGGAAAACTAAAAATAAAATAATATTATTTCAATTATATAAAATGAATTGCTTCCAAGACCATCATGGTTTACAATGTCCATTATTGAACTAGGTTTACTTCCTATTTTAGCCATGTATTACTGAACCTGATTTACATTCTATTCCATCCCTATATTACTGAACCATATTTTATTTACATTCTAGTCGTGTCTATATCATAATATATAAATATTTATCCAATTCATTGGATGCAGATATAGGTACCATCAATCTAGTAATTAAATCATTTTTCCATATCCAACAAAAACATAATTAATTCATCATCGCATAACCAATGAAATAAAATGGGGTTTCAAACATCATTCAATCATAATAAATTAAAAATAAATGGATTTTATAATAATACATCCATTATAAATAAAATAAAATAAAATAAAACAAATTATAGGGATATAAACATAACAATGTGTCATTTTAGATGGAATATAATTTGGATAAACTAATTGAACTTAATTTCTGAGTACAATATCCTTTCTTTTCCAAAAGAACATTTATTTTCTGAAAATACCACCAAATTTTTAATGAAAATAATATATTTGAAAATAATATTGAAATATTGTAGAGGATTCATCATGTAAATATGGTTTCACAAAACTATACAAATCTATTCATGACATATATGTTAAAAAAACCATTATCCTTATACTTTTACCAGAAAAGAAAAAAGAACCTCATATGGTACAACAATAAATGATTCCTTCGATACAAAGTCGTAAAACTAAAAAATGGGTAAAAATGAGTCAAAAAATTGTAATAAGTATAGTAAACATTTTATGAATGAAATTTTAGAAAACATGGACATGGATAATTAATATATCCCATTTAAATACTTACGTTTATACAATCTCAAATAAAAATGAGATTGCAAAATTATCCCTTACCATAGCTCTAATTTCATCTATATGTGTCTAAAACTACTATATAGTGGGTTTACACGTATTATTAACATTTTAGAGAACCATAATAATATTAATGATATCAAATTTTATTCACTTATGACATTATATATCCCGTTTATTTATCAAATATATGTTAATGCAACATTTTGGGTAATAATACTTTTATATATTGAACGTGTTTTAACATTATATTCATGATATTATTACATAGATCATCATTTAAATAATTCCAGAATATAAAACATGATTTATACATCATATATATGTTCTATATAAATATATATTTAATAGACTGATAAATAAAATGGAATACACCGTTCATGGAGATGGTAGGTCGTATGTACGCATGAACGTTGTTTTCATTTACATATTAAATTGAAAAGATATACATATATACATAAATACATTTGTATTATTATGAAATATATTTCATGATTATTTATTTTATTTACATTATAATCATTCTTCAATGATGAACATGGAGAATGAATCTCATCGCATCATGGAGATGCTAAATCGTATGTACACAAGAGCGATGATATCATTTCACTAATTTTTGAATGGTATTCAATTGAATGGTGTATAGTATCTCATAATTAATATCATGATATAATTACTATAAATACTTCTTTTTTTACCATTATACCCATCTGTGTATGGTTATGGGGAAAAACATATTATACCACGACATGGAAACGGTATGCCATACGTACGCACACATAGTGATTTTGTTTACCGTAGGATGGATAGAAGGTGAAATGAGTTGTTTCATAGTTTTAATAACATATCTGTATATTATTTAGACTTATGTTATTAATTTATAATGAAAATACTATTGAATAGGAAGAAGAAGAAGAATGAAATTTTAAAGAATATGTTAAAGAGATTACAACTTCCTTAACGTGTCTCCTTTAACATCTCTATTATGGTTCTAGAGTGGGTCTTTTGATATGAAAAACACCTATATAATGTTACTAGGGAAGTTGAGAAGAGAATTTTGTAGGGTTAGTCCGAGCATGAAGTCTCAAAATGGAGGGAAGAGGATATGGAATAGGTTCTCTTTTATGAGAGTGGAGAAGAGAACTTTAGGAAACTATCAATATTATAATTTATTATAATATTATTTTTGGATACAAAAGGTCAAAAACTAATTGAATTTAAAATATTATAAGTTTATTGATTTAAATCCTTTTAACCAATAAGTTTTAGACATGTTATGTCTCAAATTTAACATTTTCTTTAAGATTTAACCCTTAGTTAACTAATTTAACTCTTACAATCTCTTCTTTTATATTCACACTATGTGGTTAATAATGTTACGATTAAATACCAATCAAACCTCAAGTGGTTCATTAATGAAATTCTAAACATTATATATCTTATTTTTCAGTATATTATATTTTTATAACTATTATATCATTTAATAAAATAGTATATGTTTTAAAAACTCATTTATAACAATTTTTAAACTATTCATATCAGGACATTTAAAAAATCCATAACATTGTGATTATTTCGAAAAACATAATTAATACAAATATAAAAAGTAATTAGAGTCCATAAATTTCGTCAATGGAATAAAAAAATTCAAAATAAATTTAATTTATTATTTATAATCTCATTTATTTAAATCATTTATTAATAAGGTAATCACTACATCATCATTGTGACATAAATAACTTTATTTATTTTCTGTCTGAATATTATAAATAAAATACCATGATATAGGAAATATTTTTTTTATTTATAGTTACCATTTATAGACATAGTGATATGTTATATAACCCAATATTAAAATCTATTTAGTAAAATATATATGTTTAGGTTATAATTATATTTACTTTAAATTAATTCTTATAAAATGTAATTTTCTTATAAAAGTCAATGAATTTCATCCCCAAATCGACCCAAGAATTCCCATTGTCAGAAATATCTCAAACAATAGATTCAGGACACGTGTTAGGGTTGTTTAATATTATTATAATATTATTTTTTACACTTATTTACCAGATATACACTTTTAACCACGGAAAATAAAATAATTTATAATGTTACAATTCATAATGTCCAAAAACAAAAGGACCATACTTACACAATTTGATCCTTATGATTACAAATATGGAATCCATTTTTCCAAATTCAAAACACCTAATATTTTGTAATAAATTTAAAATTAATTTCCATTTTCAGAACCAAAAAAAGCAGGTTTCTAATAAGTAATTACTATAAAAATATAGACATGTGTATTTGTCCAATTTAAAAGTGAAATTACATCCAATGATGAAAATTGGATTAATTAATAAATATATAATCTAATTACAATTTAAAACCAAATAATTTTTTTTCTAACTATATAAATAATTTTCAGAAAAATGCATTTTCGAATTAAAATGCAATGATTTTCACTATTTAATAAAATTTGATTTTTTTCATAAAAATACCAATAATTCAAAAAACAATTAAGTTATTATGTCCCGGTTCCTAATGAAATTATTATTTTGTCAAATTTAACATACAAAAATCTCAAAAACTAGATTTAAAATGTGTGATCCATCAAAAGGATATAAAACTATATTATTGGAAAAATACATCTTTTATTTGAAAAATTGATTTTTTTTCTCATATCTTTTTCTATAAAATTTATAAGATGATTGAAAATGTTATATAAAATTAAAAATTTGATATCATTATTAATAAAAGAAGTATTATATCATATTAAATAGTAATATTTTAAAAATTTATCATTGTTTAGTGAAACACGGTATCAAGTACAATGCAAGAAATCGAGGAAGATCTCTATTGTATTCAAGGCAAGGAAAGTCAATGTTGCATGTAGTGAAAGCTTCCTTTGTTGTTGTGTGTAGCATAATCCAAAATTAATTCATATATACATTGATGAAAATCTATACTCGGGGTTTCGTGGAATGAATTCTATCAAAATACCATGATATTGTGTGCAATACAAGAAAAGATTATTGTTGCATATACTGTAAGATAATACAGTGTTTTGAATATAACCACCTAATCTTGGTATAACATACAACACAAGAAATCAATATCATTACATGATTATATCTCATAATATCTCTGGGTGTTACATTATACACCCTTAAAAAAAATTCACCCTCAAAATTCATTGGGGATATAAATATTTTACTACATGAAAGACTCGTTCATGGAAACCCACATCGTAAAAATAAATACTATTACTTCATTTTAAAAACTAATTTTAGAAAGATAACAGTTACCCAATAAAACTCATTATTGGGTTTCCATATTGGATAACATAGGTGCAAAGTGAAAACATGGATATGGAATAGAAATTTAACAACCATGTTCTGATGTATAATTATAGAGAATATGGTTTAGATAAATCCAACTACTAGAGAGCCATAAATTTGTGTTGATTTAAGGGACTATATGATTTATCAGATAAGAATTTACTTGGATAACATTTTTCTTTTCCTAATAATTTTCCTAATGATGATGAATTTTTACATGAGGTGAAATACCTATCTCATTTCAGTACAATGTCACTATTTGTCGTTCTATAAATAATTTCCACTTCATATATTATAAATATAAATGAAGGTGAATTTTTCATTCACGATGTGTTTGCAGATCATGTGAAAAAACATTAGGTAACTCTATCTGTCTAAAAAAGTATATAACCTGTTTTCAAATATTCATAAGTCCAAAAATGGTGAGCTAATACATTATTCTAACAAATTTATTCGAGAATATAAATTATACTATCCCTAAATGGATAATATTAAAATCATTCCAAAAATTGAAAATACAAAACTTTAGAAGGAGGTGACATAAATTGACTTATCATTAGTATCTCATATCTCATTTCGATGTTCATAGTCTTCACATTACGAACATATAAATACCTTAATCATGTATTCTCATTAATCCTGATAATAGCATGAATTTCAATAGAACCATAGTGAAAACATGAATTTTGTCAAAAGATAACTATTTTAACATACAAAAACCCAAAATATTTAATAAATTCCAATCAGGATATCACTTTTTCCATGTATCTTTCATGATGAAATTAATATTAAAAATCATCTCACTATCTCATTGTCCCTTCATTATGTGAAAATCATATGCTTTCCAAAAATATCTAAATATCCTTTCATGGTTACTTGTACAATTAAACATATACATTCAAATACATATTGAAAAATAATAATGTAACAATCCTATAATTTTTCTTTATTCTATCGTAGTAATATATTACTTATACAAAATTATTCATGACAATAATGTAATCTTTCCTATACCTTCTAAAACCATTTATCAAGAATCGTCATTTAATTTCTTGACACTTCATTTATCTCACATATCATTTGTATTCTCTTAATCATCCAAAAAAATAATACTACCCAAATGAACATTATAATTCTTTTCATGAGATTTTCCATTACTCCATCAATTTTTATAATGCCCATACATACAACATTTAATACATTTATCCATCTTTGATGTTTTCAAAATACCATTATCCTTGTCCTTTGTGTCAACTAAACATTTTACTTTGTAATTAATTGCATTGGGTCCTTCGTTTCCACACCCAATTTATCTTCAAGTTACATCAAAACATTATTCTTTATCCCTATTCACAAATGATTTACATGAGGAAAATTTATCATTCATTCCTCTATGATCACTATGATACTCATTGTTTCTCTTACTAGATGATTTATGAAAATCACCAATGTTGATATTAGTGTTCCTTTTTATGAGACTTCCAATTTTGTATAATAATTACTATTTTCCATTGAACTGCAATTTCCAATGGTTTCCCTTGAATAATATAATTTTATTGTCCATCATATTCTCCATTAACATGAATCCTCCTATTTCTGGCTATTTACTAAAAACCATAAAGAATTGTGTTAGAGGAGAAAATCATACTTGGAAATGAATATAATCATGGGGGAGTACCTTCAATCTCTAACATCATAGGTTTAATTCTAGGCTATTCATGGATTTTATAATAATTCTAGGACTATAACATCTTGTTAGAAATAACCCTAGAGACATCCCTTGAAATATTTTAGAAGTATATATAAGGATCTCACTAATGTTTTAGTTTCATAATTTTCAATGGTTAACTAAAACATCACACTGATAGATACTATAAAGGACCAAGCATGACATACATGAGCATTAAATATCATTTTAGGAATAGTTAATGGATTAAAAAATATATATTCCCATAGGAATTTTTAGTATAGTGTCTTTCAAACACGGAACATATTCTTTTAACTTGGTGAAGGATCTCTAACATATCCTATAAATATCTTCTGCTTTTGATTTCCAACATAATACCTTTGTTTATATCATGGGGAAGAAAAAACAAAAAAGGGTAAGCTCCAATTCTCAGTAAGGGTAAAAATAGGGAATATAGAACAAATAATAAACATTTAACTGTAAAAATAGTCACATAAAGTTTAAACATCCAAATCCCAAATAATTATATAAATCATGGAATACCATAATGCATAGATCATTATATTGCATTTAGCATGATATAATAGCATTGGAGTAAAACATGTAATTGTTGTAAACTAACAAGAAAATAATATTATTTATATATTATCCAATTCATTGCCTCCAAGACCACTATAATGGACAAAGTCCATTACTGAACTGGGTATACTTTTTTTTACATCCAAGTATTACTAAACTAAATTTTCATACAGTTCCAGCCCTGTATTGGTGAACACAATTTACTTACCATTTCAGTCATGTTTACCTCATTAGATATAAATTATTAACCAACAAATTGGATGGAGATCTAGGTCCCACCAATCTCATAAGGAAATTATTCATACAAGTTCCCCAAAAACACAATTCATTCATGATATCATAACCTATTAAATAAAATGGGTTTCTTAAACCTCATTCCATTATAACCCATAAAAAATAAATTCATTTCAAGAAAATAATTCTATCATAAAAATAATAAAATAAAATTAATTACTAGTATAGAAACATAACCCTATGTCATCATAGATGGAAAATAGTTTTTAAAAAATAATTGACCATAATTCATGATGAAAATATCCTTTCTTTATAAAAAATGAGTTATATTCTCAAAATCCCTCCCAATTTTGAAAGAAATTAATTTAGTTGATTTTAATAATGAAATTTTGTAGATGAATGTTCAAGTAAATAAGGTTTTATGAAACTGAAAAATTCCATTCCCTCCTTATAAGATAAAAAAACATTCTCTTCATACTTTTTTGGGAAAAGATAAAATATACCTCATATGGTAAGAAAATAATGATTCCTTTCATACCATGATGTAAAAGTCAAAATGGAGAAAAATTTTACCTAAACATACACAGAATAATATTAAAAATTTTCTGAAAATATTTCTAGAAATCATGGTCGTGGATGATAAATATATCCCTGGTAAATACTTTCATATAAACAATATGTGATAAAAAATGAGATTGCAAAAGAATCCATTTCTTTATATCTGATTAATTTAATATATGTGAAAAGATAATGTATAGGGGGTTTACAAATATTATTAACTTGTAACAAAACCATAAAAATATTTATGATATAATATATGATTCACTTATGACTTTATATTACACGTTCATTTGAAAATAAATATTAAAGCACCATTTTGGGTAATAATCAATTTGTTTATTGTACAAGTTTTCACTAGTTATTCATGATATTATTATGTAGATAATGATTTAAATGCATATTTAATTTAAATAATTATTTATATATCATATATATTCAGTATATAAATATAATAATATATCTAATATATATATAAATTAAATGGAATACACCGTTCATGGAGACGGTTGGCCATACCTATGCATGAACGCTGTTTTTTTATTCCTTATTGAATTGAATAGAAGTAAGATTATACATAAATAAATTAGAATTTTTATGTAATATATTTTATTATTATTTATTATATATACTTTATAATCATTCATTAATGGTGGATTTGTAGGGTGAGTCTCATTGTGTCGCGGAGATGGTTAGTCGTACGTTTGCACAAGCAGCAATATTGTTCCCAGAATTGTCTACTTGTATTGAAGTGAATATTTTATAGTATATAAGAATTATTATCAAGTTATAATAATCATAAATAGTTATTATTTACAACATTATACCCATCCATTTGAGGTGGTGGTGTAAAACATATTTCACCACGATGTGGAGATGGTAAGCCCTATGTACACTCACGCGTTGATTTCTTTTTTTCCTATGATAGATATAATTTGAAATATGGTTGTTTATTATTTGTAATAAAATATAATTATATGAGTTCTAATGATTTTTTTACATTATAATGGAAAAACTAACAAAGATGAAGTAGAAGAAGAAAGAAATTTGAACGAATCTATAGAAGGGATTACATCTTCTTCGACGTACCTCGTAAAAATTTCTTCATTGGGCACAAGAGATTTACTTTTATGAAGACCAAGACCTCTAAAATGTAAATAGGGAACATTATAAGTGAAATGGTTCGGGTTTGTCTGAGAATTATTTTTCAATATGGGCTGAAGAGGAGAGGTTGGATATGCGTCTTAATAAGAGAGGAAAGGGGTACTTTTGGAAACTCTCAAACTATTAATTTATTGTAAAATGATTTTCGCTTTCAAAATGTCCAAACCTAATTAAATTATAATATATGAAGTTTATTGTCATATATAATCTCATCTAATGAGCTTTAGACATCTTTAGGTCTCAATTTTCACCCTATCTTTTAGCTTTATCCCTTTGTTAATAACTTTAACTATTACCGTGTCTTCTTGTATATTTCTAATATTTTATTAATATAGATACTATAAAATTCCTATGGAACCCCAAGTGGTTAATTAAGGACATGTTTAAAATTATCTATGTCATTTTTCAGAATCTTATAACTAAAAGACTATTATATCATTTAGTAAAATAGTATTTATTTTAAAAACTCATTTATATCAATTTTTATACTATTCATATAATGACTTTTTAAAAATCCATTAAAAATTTATTATTTCAAATAAACATAATTAATTAAAAGAAAAAAACCATAATAATACATAAAATTTATGGATAAAATAAATAGGTTAAAAAAAATTTATATTAATATTTTAAATATCATTTATTTAAGTTATTTATTAATGAGGGAATCACTAGGTCATCATTGTGTAACAAATAAATTTTTATACTTGGCATCTAAAAATTATAAATAAAATACCATGATGAAGAAAATAGATTTATATTTCTAATGAATATTTATAGTAATATATATCAGCTATATAACCCAATAATAGAATCTATTTATTAAACGATATATGTTTAGGTTATAATTATCTTTACATTAAATTAATTCTTATAAAATTTCATTTTCACATCCATGTGAATCCATGGGGTCCCCAAATCGACCTAAGGATTACCATGGTCAGAAAATATCACATAAAATAGGATTATGGAATGTGTTAGGATATTTTAGCATTATTATAATATTATTTTTAATCCTTATTTACCCAATTTACCCTTTAATCCTTGATAGATAAAATAATTACTGAAGTTACTATTCATAATGTCATAAAATAAAAGGCAAATATTAAAAAAATATTAACCTTAAGATTCCAAATACAGAATAAATTATTCCAAATTAAAAACAAAACATTTTCATTCATTAATTTAAAATTAATTCCCATTGTCAAAACCAAAAAATGGGGTTTTAAGAATTTTTAACTTTCAAAATATCTACATGTGTTTTTTTCAAAGATAAAATTAAAATTACATCCAATGACCAGCATTTGATCAATTGATAAAAATAGAATCCAATTACACATTAAAAATAATTGAATATTTGAAATATCTATATAAATAAATTTGATTAAAAGGAAGTTTCTAATTAAAATGTAGTAATGTTCGCTATTAATTAAAATTTGAATTTTTTAAGAAATATATCAAAAATTAAAAAAGTAAATAATAATATTCCACATCAAATTCATATTTTTATTTAATCAAATTTAACTTATTGATGTTTCAAAAAAAATATTTACAATGGGTGTGCCATCAAAAGGCGGTAAAACTGCTTTTTTTTAATAGATATTTTATCCAAAAAATAATTTTTTTCTCATATCATGTTCTAGAAAATTTGTATTATAAATTCATATGATATATAAAACTAAAATATTGGTTAATTAAATTAATAATATTTTGTATATATTATATTAAATAAAAATATTTTAATAATATATTGTTTTTTTTGAAACTCAGTATCGTGTTAAACACAAGCTATCGAGGAATTTCTCTTTTTCATTTAACGCAAGACAAGTTTGTGTTTCGTGTAGTGAAAGCTTCCTTTAGTGTTCTACTTCACATAATCCAATCATAGTTTATATATACATTTAAATAAATCTATATTATGTTTTTCATGAAATGAATTCTATCAAAATAACATGAAATCGTGTTCAACACATGCCAAGAAAAGTGTTACAAATACTATAAGCTAATAAGGAGTTGTGAATCGTGAAGACTAGTCTTGGTGAAGCGTGCAACACAAGATATCAAAGAAATTAATAAGAATATATCTTATAAAATTATAGGGTGTTACATTCTACACCTCTTATGATTAATATCTCCCTCAAAATTCATTTGGGTTTTTAATCATTAAATACTTGAAAGCTTTTTTAATGGAAACCCATATCATAAAAAGGACTACTAAAACATCATTATAAAAAAGAAATATACCCACATAATGTTTACACAAAGTAACTCATCATATATTTTCCAAAAAATAGAATTTTGGTGGGAAGGGAAAACATGGATATTGAAGATAAATATAACAATGATGTTCTGATGGATAGTGATAGAGAATACGGTTTAGAGAAAGTTAAATACTAGAAAGCCATATTGATGTGATGATTTAATGGACCATATGATTCATCAGATACGATTTTACTAGGATAACAATTTTGGTATCTAGATATTTTTCCGGATGTTTATGAATTGTTATATGAGGAAAAAACATACATTATTTTAGTAGAATATCACTATTGGTCAATCCCTGAACAATATACTATTCTTATCTTATTTAAAGAAATGAAGCCGAATTTTCCATTCATGAAGTTTTGGAAGTTCTTGAAATTGAATGCTAGGTCATTTGATATATCTCAACAAAAAGAATAGAATAGTTCTCAAATAAGAAAAATTCCGAGAATAGTGAGATAATACATTAATATAAAAAATTTCAATTAGAATATAACTTATACAATACATAAATGAATAATATTAAAATCCTTCAAAATACAATAAATATAAAACATTAGAAGGTTGTGAACTATATCAACATTAAATTTTTCTCCCATATCTCAAATGTCAGTTCATGGTTTTCATATTCCAAACATTTGAATACCATAATCATGTATTCTCTTTAAACATTATAATAAAATGAATTGCTATACTACCTTAGAGAAAACATGAATGTGGTCAAAATTTTACCCCATCCACATACCAAAATACCAAAAATTTAATATACTCAAATCATGATATCAAATTTTCCTTATATTTTTCACGAGGTTATTAATACTATAGAACATCTCATTATCTTCTTTTCCCTTCATTATGCACATATCAATTGTTTTCAAAAAAAATATGAATAAACTTTCATTGTTTCCAGTACCATTCATCAAAGACATTATAATAATTACAAAAAAACATTCGTATAACAATCCTTAGATGTTTTTAATACCATTGTACCACTAAAGTACTTATAAAATATTATTATTGATTAACATGTAATCATTCAACTACCTTCTTATACGATTGACCAGGCTTCATCATTTTATTCCTTAACACTTCTTTCAACTCACATATCATTTGTAGTCTCTTCACCATCAACAACATTAATACTACCCATACGAACATGTAGATTCTCTTTAAAAGAATTTTCCATAGTGCATCGATTTGAATAATGACCATACATTCCACATTTATATCTTATATCCATCATTGAGGTCTTAGAAATACTATTATCCTTGTCCATTGTGATAACTAAACCTTTTTATTTGAAATTAATGGCTTTGTGCCATTATTTTCCACACCCAAAGAATCATCCAGTTCTTTTAAAACATTGTCCTGGATGCCTCTTCCCACATAATTTACATGAGGAATATTTAACTTTCATTCCCCTATGATCACCATGAAACTCCATCTTTCTCTTATTAGCTAAATTCGAAAACTCACCAAAATTTATTATTATTGATCATATTATGAGATTTATGATTATAAATAATTATTATTATTTTCCTTTCAAGTCCCATTGGATTTGGTTTCTCATGAATAGTATCATTCCATTGTCCATAATATTATACATTAACATGAATTATCATGTTTTCGGACATTTTCTAAAACACGAAATGAATTGTGCGAGTGGAAAAATCATACAAGGGAAAAATATAATCAAGGGGTGTATTTTTTACCTCCAACATCTTAGGTTTAATCCACGGATATTCATGTTTTTTATCAAAATTATAAGAAGGTATCCTCTGGTTAGAATTTACTTAGGGCCATCGCTAGACATACCATAGAAATATCTCAAAGGATATCCCTAATGTTTTTTTATTTGAGTTTCCAAAGTTTAAATAAACCTTAACTCAGATACGAACAATTACAACCCAAGATTGGCACACATGTACATTAAATTGCTTTTTCAGAATGCTTAATACATTACACAAAATATGTTTTCAAAGACTGTATTAGTTTAGTGTCTTTGGAATCTCAAAATATATTCTTCTATATTGGTGAAAGATTTTCAATATCTACCATAATGATCTTCCCATATTGTTTTCCTACATAAAATGTTTCTTTATATCCAGGTGAAAAGAAAACATAAAAGGGGTGTGCTAAAATTCTTTTTAAGGGTAAACATAGATAACATAAAACAAATCATTAAAATTTGAATTTAAAAAATGTGAATATAATTTATAAACATCAAAATATTGAGTCATAAAATAAATCATGGTAGCTCAAAAGACATAGATCATAAAAGAGAATAAAATATTAGAGAATAACATTGGAATAAAACATGTTACACTGGGAAACTAATAATCACATAATTTGATGTATATAGTAGCTCAGTCATTGCTTCCAAGACCATCATAGTGGACAGTGTCCATTACTAAACTTGAATTACTTGTCGTTCTAGCCACGCATCACAAAAACAAAATTACATGTCATTCTAGCCCTGTATTAATGAACCAAATTTATTTTCTTCTTTAGTCATGTCTATCTCATGAAATATAAATCTTTACATCTTCCACAAAAGCATAAATTAATCATCATAGCACAACCCATCCAAAGAAATGGGTTTCTTAAACATCATTCCATAAAAAATAATATAAAATAAAAATATTTAAAATAAATAATTCCATCATAAACACAATAAAATAAAATTTTTAATAGGGATATATATAATCATGTGTCATCTTTTATGGAAAATAATTTGGATAATACAATAGAACTTAATTCCTGAAGAAAATATCCTTTCTTTTTTAAATTTGTTTTCTTTTATAAAAATGAAACTCAATATTAAACGAAAATATTTTTTTTGAAAATTATATTGAAATCATGTAGAGGAATATTGATGTATATGTTGTTTCATGAATCAATAAAAATACATTCATGAAATAAAAGTTAAAAAACATTCTCCTTGTACTTTTACTAGAAAAGTCTAAATGTACCTCATATAGTAAAAAAAGAACCACTCATTTCATACCATTTATTAAAATTAAAAAATGGAAAAAATGTATCTATACATACATAGAATAATAGTAAACATTTTATGAAAAAAATTAGAAAACATATATATGGATGATAAATATATTCCTAGTTAATACTTACATATAAACAACCTCAGATAAAAATGAGATTGCAAACGTATCCCTTACCTTATCTATAATTTCATCAATATGTGTTTGAAAATATTTTATAGTGGGTTTAACCAAATTATTAACTTGTAAATGATCCATAATAATATTTATGATATCATATATTATTTACATATGACTTTAAAATACCATTTTTTTTATAATTCTATGCTAAAGCAACGTTTTTGTTAAAAATTGGTTTATTTATCGGATGTGTTTGGACTTTTTATTCTTCATATTATTAATTATATAATGTTTTTATTACTTCATGAATGTAAATAATTATTTAAATATCGTATATATTCACTATATATATATAATAGTTATATTAATGAAATGGAATACACCATTCATGTTGACGATAGGTCGTACGCACGAAAGAAGGATGTTTTCGTTCCCTTATTGAATTGAATGGATGTATGTAAAAAAATTAATATAGTAGAATTATTATGTAATATATTTCATGATTATTTATTATGTATAATTTATAATACTTCTTGAAGGGGGAATGTGGATAATGTATCTCATCGCATTGTGGTGACGGTAATATGTACGTCCCGACGAGTGATGATATCATTACCATAATTATTGAATGGTATTGAATTAAATAGTTTCTAGTATCGAAATATTAGTATCATGTTGTAATAATAATAAAAATATAATATTTACACCATTATACCCATCCTATTAAATAGGTGGTGAAAAATAGATTACACCATGGAGTGGAGACGATATGCAGTACATACGCACGTGTGGTGATTTAGTTTTTAAGATGATGGAAGAAGGTGAGATAGGGTTGCTTCATATTTCTAATAAAATATTAGTTTATGAGTAATAGTTAATTTTTTACTTTATAATGAAAAAACTAATCAATAGTAAGTAGAAGAAGAAATAAAATTTGAATGAATCGGTAGAAGAGATTACCTCTTCCTCGACATACCTCCATTAAATTTTCTTTAAGTGAACTAGAGTTGGTCTTTTGAGAAGAAAAACACCCCTATAATGTAACTACATAAGATTATAAGGGAAATGGGATGGGGTTGGCCAACCATGAGGGCTCTAAATAGAGTGAATATGAGATGTAGAAGGTGACCTCTTATAAGAGATGAGTGGGTCACTTTAGGAAACTATCAAAATATTAATATATTTTAAAACAATTTTTAGTTTCAAATTGTCCAAAATCATTTTATTAGAATATAATATTGGAATTTTTCTAAATACCCTCAAACAATATATTTTAGACAACTTTAGGTCTCAAATTTAACCTTATCATTTAGCTTTAATATTTAGTTTACTAATTTATCTCTTAGCATTTCATGGTTATTCACACTATATGGTTAATGCAGTGAATATAAAATCAAAATGAAACATAAAGTGGCTGATTAATGAGTTTTTAATCATTATCAATGTCATTTGGATGAATTTTTTTTGTGAGAACTACTATATCATTTAATAAAGTAGTATTTTTTTTAAAACCCCCATTTATGTCAATTTTTATACATTATATATCATGACCCTTTAAAATAGATAAAAACATGATTCCTCAAAAAAAATTCATTAAATAAAATATTAAGAGTCATAAATATCCATAAAATTAGTGTACTGAATGAAATATATCAATATAATATTTTTTATTATTCATAATCTCATTTATTTTAATAATTTATTAATAAGGTAATCACAACATCCTCATTGTGTCATAAATGAATTTATTATTTTGGGGTCTAAAAATTGTAAATAAAATATACTGATGTATGCAATTGTTTTTAGGTTTATAATGACTATTTAAAAACAAATTTATTTTTTATATAACCATATATTAAAATTTATTTAGTAAAACAAATATATTTTTGTTTTATTAATCTTTACATTAAATTAATTAATATAAAATGCCATATTAATATCGAAGTGAATCAATAAAGTCCCAAAACTAACCCAAGGATGACCAGAGTGCGAAATATTTCATAAAATAGGATTAGAACAGCTGTTCGTGTGGTTTAATATTATTATAATATTATTTTTTCCCTTATTTACCAGATTTACCCTTTAACAACGAGACGTAAAATAACTAATGAAGTTAATATTCCTCATGTCCAAAATTAAAATATACCGACATAACTATGTAAAAAATATTAATCCAAAAATGGAATTCATTTTTCCAAATTCAAAAATCATAATTTTTAAAAATTAATTTTAAATTAAGTCATGTTTTCAAAACCAAAAATCGGGTTTTTATGAAATAATAACAATCAAAATATTGACATGTGTATATGTCCAATTTAAAAGTACATTTACTTCCAAAGAATGAAATTATATGTTATGATAAAAATATAATCAAATTAAACTTTGAAACGAATTAAATATTTAATCTATCTATATAAATAAATTTTATGAAAAATAAGTTTCAAATTAAATAGTTGTGTTTTTCACTATTAATTAAAATTTAAAATATCTGAAAAATTCCAAAAATTCAACAGAAGTAAATTATTCTGTCTTGATTCAAAATATAAAGATTATTTTTACAAATTTCACTTATAAAAGTTTTAAATATATATTATAAATGTGTGCGCCATCAAAAGGTCAAAACATCATTTTTTATAAATAATTATTTTATCCGAAAAATTGATTTTGTTCTCATATTATGTTTTAGAAAATGTGTATGATGAATGATAATGTTATATAAAATCAAGTTTTGGTTTATAATATTCATAAATACATGTCTATATCCCATTAAATAATAATAATTTAATTAATATATTGTTTTTTAGTGAATCTCGGAATCACATACAATGCAAGCTGTCGAGGAAGGTCGCCCTTTAGTGTAACGCACGACAAGTCATTATTGCGCATAGTGAAAGATTCTATTTGTGTTGAGTATAACATAATCCAAACATAGTTCATTTAAATACTTAAAACAATCTATACTCAATGATGCATGAAAATAATTTTATCAAAATAAAAAGAAAGTGTATGCAACACATGCCAGGAATAGTGTTGCATATATTCCATGCTTATACGGTGTTGGGTATAGTGAATGCTAATCTTGGTGTACCATAAAACACATGCTATCAAATAAATTAAGAATAAATTATCTCAAAAAATCTTGGGTTATTACATTCTACCTCATAAAAATTAATTCATCCCAATAAATTTGTCGGTGTTGTAAACCATTTACTACTTGAAATATTTTCTCCTGGAAACCCAAATCATAAAAAGGAATATAGAAACATTATTGAAAAAAATAAAGATAGAAACATAATGATTACCCAAAGTTATTCATCACTAGGTTTCCACATAATAAAACATATTTGGGATGTGAAAACATAGATATCGATGAGAAATTTAACCATCATGTTCGGATGGATAGTGATAGGGAATAAGTTGTGTACAATGTTATCTACCAGAAAGCCATAAATCTATGATAATTTAATGGACCATATAATTCATTAGATAAAAAGGTACTTTAATAATGATTTTGGTTTCATGATAATTTTCCTAATGTTGATGAGTTTTTTAATTGATGATAAATACTTACATGATATCAATAAAATCTCATCGTTGGTCATTCCCAGAACAATATCTAATTCATCTCTTATTTAACGCGATGATGATTAATTTTTCATTTATGATGTGTTAGAAGATCCTGTGATAGAATTATAGGTCACTCCATCTATCTCAACAAAAAGGTTAAAATAGGTTGTCAAATATGCATAAGTCCATCTATGGTGAGATAATACATTAATATAACATATTTAAACTAGAATATAACTTAAAATATCGATAAAAGAAATCATATTACAATCCTTATAAATACATATAATATAATACTTTTTAATAAGGTGAACTAAATCGACTTATCATCTCTCTCTCATATCTCATTTGACAGTTATTAGTTTTCAAATTCATAACATATGAATACTTTAATCATGTATTCTCTTTAATCATAATAAAAAATTGAATTTCCATATAACCATAGTGAAAACATGAATGTTGTAAAAATCTATCACTTTCCACATACAAAAATCGCAAAAAAATAATTATACTCAAATCATTATATTAATTTGTCATTATATATGTCATGAGTTCATTAATACTATAAAACATATCATTGTCTCCTTTTCCCATCATTATGTGCCTATCATGGGGTTTTCAAAAATATCTAAATAACTATTCATGTTTATTAGTACCATTCAACGTATACTTGCAAATACCTAAGGAAAAAAATAGTGTAACAGTCCCTAGAGGTTTCTTGATTGAATAATACAATTATATCACGTATACATCATTATTATTGATAAAAATGAAACCATTCCACTACATTATTAAACCATTGACCAAGCTTCATCATTTTATTCCTTAACGGTTCCTTTATCTCACATGTCATTTGTAGCATTTTTATCATCAGCAAGATTAATACAACCAATATGACCATGCTGATTATCATCAGGATATTATCCATATTGCATCGATTTGAAAAATTCATATATATTCCACATTGATAAAATTTAACCATAATTGATGTCTTAGCAATACCTTTATCCTTGTCCATAGTTCTAACTAAACCATTTACATTATAATTAATGGCTTTGTGTCCTTATTTTACAAACCCAAACCATCTTCTTGTTCTATTTAATCATTCCCCTTGATTACTTATCCCATAGGATTGGCATGTAGAAAATTGAACATTATTTCATCTATGATAACCATGAAACTCCATATTTCACTTATTAGTTGCCTCCAGAAACTCACTAGTATTTAAATTATTGATTATATTATGATAATGATTATTTGGCATAATAATGATGTTTTCCCTTCCAAATCCCATATCATTTGGTTTCTCATGAATAATACCATTCAATATTTCATCATATTTTATATTAACATGACTCCTCCTATTTTCGGCAGTTTTCAAAAACCCAAAATGAATTGTGTGAGGTGAAAATAATACCACAAAAACAATATAATCAAGGGGGTCTATATTCAATCTCTAACATCTTAGGTTTAATACTATTTTATTCATGATTATTACCATAATTCTAGGATTGTAACCTCTTATTAGACTAGCCCTTATAGACATCCCTATACATACCATACAAATATCTCTAGGGATCTTACTAAATTTTTCGCATCCTAGTTTCCAATGGTTAAATATTACTTCAATTTGACACCAACTTTAATGACCCTGGATTAGTGTACATGGAAATTAAATTTTATTTTTTGAATACTTAATACATTACAAAAAATATATGCCCAAAGACTGTATTAGTATTGTGTATTTTGATACTCAGAACATAGTCTTCTAACTTATTGAATTAACTTCAACACCTCCCATAATTATCTTATACTTTTGTTTTCCAACCTAAAAACATTAATTATATCATAGGGAAAATAAAACATACAAAGGGTGAGATAAAATTCTCTATAAGGGAAAACTTTTAGAACATAAAACAAACCATAAAAAATTGAATACACAAACTTTAACATAATGTTTAAACATCAGAATCCCCAGTCATGAAAAAATATCCTCAAAGCTCTTAAGGAATAGATCATAAAATATCATTAACCATGATAGAATAAATTGGAGTAAAACACATTATTGTGGAAAACTCACAATGAAATAATATTATTTACATAGTATCCAAGGCATTTTTTCAAGACCATCATAGTGGATGAAGTCCATTACATTATCGAGTTTACTTGTTGTTCCAGCGATGTGTCATTGAACCATATTAAATGTTTGTTCCAGCCATATATTACTAACCTAGATTTACATGTTGTTCTAGTTATGACTATCTCCTGAGATATAAATCTCAAACCAATGAATTTAAGGGAGATATATATCCCACCCATCTCATAATGAAATCATTACTACATGTTCCACAAAAACATAAATCATTCATCATAGAATAACCCGTGATATACAATGGGTTTCTCAAGAATCATTCCATCATAATACGTATAAAATAAATGTATTTAAAAAAATAACAACTTCATAAACACAATAAAATCAAAATAATAATAGGGATAGAAACAAAACCCTATGCAATCTTAGATGGAAAATAATTTCGATAAATCAATTGAACATAATTTCTACAGAAAATATCCTTTCAATTTCAAAAATGTTTTTCATTTCTCAAAATGGCCTCCAATTTATATAAAAAATAATATTGTTGAAAATAATCTTGAAATCATGTTGAGTAAGATTCATGTACATAAGTTTTCAGGAAACCATAAAAATCCATCCATGTATTATAAGTTAAAAAACATTATCTTTATACTTTTGTCGAAAGAGTAAAAAAGTAACTTATATGATAAAAATAGAAAAATTCCTTCCAATAAAAATATTAAAATTAATGAATGGATACAAATTTCTCTAAAAATATATAGGAAAATAGTAATCATTTTGTGAAAACATTTTTAGAAAACATAGGAGTGGAAGGTAAATATATCTCCATTGAATACGTATTTATAAATAATCTCATATACAAATGAGATTGAAAATGTATCCCTTTCCTTAGGCCCAATTTCATCCATATACCTCTAAAACTCTTTAATAGTGTGTTTAAACTTATTATTAACATGTAAATTAACCATAATTATAACTATTATATCATATATTATTTAATTATGACATCATATTTCTTATTTATTTGACAATTCTTTGTTAAAAAAAATTTGGTTAATAACTGTTTAATTTATCATACATGTTTGGACTTGTTATTATAGATATTATTACATAGATCATTATTTACTTACTTATATAATGTAAAAATCTATTTACATATCATATATGTTTAGTTTATAAATATATATTTAATAGATTGATAAATTAAATGGAAGACATGGTTACTTGAGACGGTAGGTCGTATGTACGCATTAATGTTGTTTTAATTTCCTTATTGAATTGAATGGATGTATGTATATACATAAATCCAGTATCATTATTATGTCTTATATTTTCTGATAATTTATTATATATACATTATAATCATTCTTAAATGGTGAATGTGGAGAATGATTCTAATCACGTCGTGGAGATGGTAAGAAATACGTACACACGAGCGATGGCATCATTCCCATAATTGTTGAATTGTTTTCAATTGAATGGGGTATAGTATCTCAAAATTCATTTCAGGTTATAAAATTAATAAATAGTTATAATTTGCATCGTTATCACCATAATATTAATATGGTGCTAAAAACATATTACACCATGGTGTCGAGATGGTAATCTGTACGTACACATCGCGGTGATTTTGTTTTTTCATTGGATAGAGATAAAGAGAAATAAAGTTGTTTCATAATTATAATAACATATCAATATATGAGTGATACTGACGTTATCACTTTATAATGAAACAACTAATGAGGAGGATGTAGAAGAAGAATGAAATTTTAATTAATCAGTAGAAGAGATTACATCTTCCACGACATGCCTCTTTTAAATTTCTTCTTAGGGAAATAGAGTTGGAATTTTGAGAAGAAAAAAAACTATTTTATATATATATGGAAGATGGTAAAAGAAATGGGAAGGTGTTTTTTTTGAGTTGGAAGGCTCAAAAATGTAGTGAAGTGGAGTGGGACGTGGTACCCTTTTATAAGAGAGGAGAGTGCCACTTTAGGAAACTCTCAAATTATAAATTTATTATAAATTTAATTTTGGTTTTAAAAGGACAAAAAATTATTTAAATTGAATATAATATGGTTACTGTTCAAAATTATCTCAATGAATAGGTTTTAGAACAATTTTTGATTTAAATTTTACGTTATCTTTTAGCTTTAACACATAGTTAACTAATTTAAAATTTACCGTGTCTTATAGTATATTCATATTATATGGTTAATATATTTACAATAAAATGTTAATATAAACTCATGTTTTTTAATTAATGACATTTTCAACATTATCTAAGAATTTTTTCTGAATCATATATTTTTAGGACTATTATATCATTTAGTAAAATAAAATTTGTTTTGAAAACTCATTTATGACAATTTTTATACTATTGACGTCGCGATCTTTTAAAAATATATAATTAGATTAGTTCAAAAAACATAATTAATACAAATATAATAATTCATACACATACATAAAATTCGTGTATTGATTAAAAAATGTTCAAAATACATTTATTTTAATTTTTATAATATCATATATTTAATGAATTTATTAATAACGTGATTGCGACATCATCATTGTTTCATAAATAAATTTATTGATTTGGAGTCTAAAATTTATTAAAAAAACTACATGATGTATTTAATTCTATTGAATTTCTAATTAAATGTTATATTCATAGATATCAATTATATTACCTTATATTAAAATCGATTTTGTAAAAGATATACGTTTAGGTTATAATGATCTATACAATAAATTAATTATTATAAAATGTCATTATCACATCCATGTGAATAAATGGGGTCCCACAACCTCTCAAGGATTCCCATGGTCAGAAATATCCCATATAATAAGATATGGACATGTGTTATGGTATTTTAATTTTATTAAAATATTATTTTTTACCATTATATACCATATTTACCTTTTAACCATGGTAAAAAAATAATTACTGAAGTTACTATTCATAATCTTCAAAAATAAAAGGTACGTATTTAAAATTTTGATCCTTTTAATTCCAAATATGGAATCCATTTTAAAAATTCATAAAACAAAAGTTTCAGTAATTAATTTAATATTTATTTCTAATTTAAAATATGAGAAAGGGGTTTTTAAGAAGTGATGACTACCAAATGATTGACTTGTGTTTCAGTCCAATTTATAATTGGAATTACTTCCAATGACCAAAATTTGATTAAATGATAATCATATAATCCAAATACAGTATAAAATGTATTAAAAATTTAATTTGACTCTATAAATAAATTATATGGAAATTATGTTTCAAATAAAAATGCAGTATTTTTCAATATTCATTTAAATTTGTATTTTCTCATTAAAATACCAAAAATACAAAAAAAGTAAATTTTTATTTCCATGTTCCAAAATATAATTTAATTTTGTCAAATATAACATATAAAAGTTTCAAATAATATATTTAAAATGGGTGTACCATCTAGTGAGGGTAAAACTAAATTTTTAACAAATACATCTTCTATCAAAAAAAATTGATTGTTTTCTCTTATCATGTTATAGAAAATGTTTTATATGGATGATAATGTTATATAAAATTAAAAATGTGGTCAATAATATTCATAATAGCTATTTTATTTCCCTATTAATCCATAATATTTTCATTATATATCTTTGTTTAATGAAACTCGGTATCGCATACAACGCAAGGTATCGAGGAAAGTAACTATTGCATATAACGCAATACAAGAAAGTGTAGTTTGTAGTGAAAGCTATATTTGGTTTTGTGTATAACATAATCCAAACATTGTTCATTTATACATTGAAAAAAATCTATATTTAGTGTTGGGTTAAATTAATTTTCTCAAAATAACATGATATGTTGTGCAACACATTCCATGAATAGTGTTGCGTATACTGCAAGATAATAAAGAGTTGCATATAGAACAAGGTAATAATGGTGTATCATACAACAGAAGACTTCAAAAAAAATTAAAAGTAATCTATCTTGTAAAGTATTGGGTCTGTTACAATAAATCATGTTATTAGTCATATGATGTAATCGGTTGTTGGAATCCCTTATATACCTTAACAGGGGATTTAAAAAGGATAGAATCCTATTTTGTGCATGTACATGATTTTTGAAATCTATATAAAAAATAAATTCAAATAAATTCAAAATTAATATTTTTAGAGGATATACTGGGAACACAAATATTGTTCAAGGTTCCTCTCGGTACTAATGAATATTATATTGTAAAGCATATTTCATCTAGTGGGGGGAGTCCATTATCTCTCACTATTACAAAACCACAAATAAAAAACAAAGGATTTAAATAGATATGAAGAATTACTCATTACATGTTATACATATTGTAAATTTATATCTTTATTTTTTAGTTGTTTTTTAAATGAAAATCCTTCAACATTAATGGTTTTCTTCTGCTACATTGATCATGTAATGATCCACCCGAACACATGTGTTGTATAAGATTCACATATATTAGTGAATCAATATGTTCTCTAACAATTATTATGATTTAAATTAATATTATAATCTGTTTGATGAAAAATTATAATCTATGATATAGAGTGGGTATGTTTCTTCTATTGGATCATTGTTCTTCAATTCATGATATAGGATATCATTTTGTGAATAAATGTTTATCAATGTCAAAGGGTATAACTAATATGAATTATTATGTGTGATATATTAAAAACAAGCTGTTTAGATCTATACTATAATCCTTGATATATTTGATTTCATATGTAATGATAAAAACAAGTGTTGTGTGAAAATAAATTAGTCTCCTAATAATGATATACTATATATCCTCTAATATTGTAGTATTCCTATGGAATCCACCATTGGTACCCATAGAGAATTGAATTTCCATATGTAAAGTATTTTCCATTACTTGATAAATTCTAATAGGAATTTTTTATTAATATTTACGGCTTTCATATGTTATTTGAAAATGGTATATAAAATCATAATATTCAGTATAACATATATCATAGATGAATATTTTCCAATAAATAATATATTTCACATTTCATTGTAAGACAATTAAATAAAATATTTGTATTGATTTAACAACATTTTATGGTTAATATTTTATGAATTTTTGAATTAGAATAATTTATTGACACATATATTGTGATAGATAATTCAATATATAATCATAATATATGAAATTAGATAAAAATAATGAAAAATTTATATTTTGAAAAAAAAATATTTCTGATTTCGAATTTTATAATAATATAATTCATTATGAAAAGTAAGTATGAAATTTTCGTTAAAATATTTGAATTTGAAATGTTGATATTTACATATGATGTCTTTTAAATAAATGAAATATTTATTTAACTTTTTAAACCAATTTGAATAATTATATATATAGGTTTTTATATAATTTTAATAATATTTATTCCATCCAAAATTCATAAGCTAACACATATATATTATCAATCTTGAAAAGTGGAATGATATATGAGGTAATGCATATTTCATTTTTTGCATTAGTTATGGATTAAATCTATTATTTATGTATATTAAATTATTTTAATTTATATGGAATGGAAAATAGTATAGATATAAGGTGTTTGTGTTGAAACATTAAAATTTATTGTCAATGATTTTAAACTAAATAGTAATTCTAAATATAAAATGTTTTTATATAAGAATATTTTAATTGTTAATTTTTGATAATTGAATTTTGTAAAAGTAAAAGTAATTTTGAGGTAATTATTTAAATATTTTTATATAAGGTTTGCAATATTATCTATATAAAAGTTTAAATTATATTTAATATATGATATTTATATTATATAAATATATTATATATTTGAATTTTGAATATCAAATATCAATATTTCATATTTTAACGTATATTTAATGAAAATAATATATAATGAATGATATGAATGTGTTTATATCATCGATTAATACACTTTTTTATATTAAAAATTATGGAATGTCTTTAAGGGTTTCTAAATTTTATTTTTTTTATTTTGATTTATTTATTAATTACACAAAAATGTTATCCTGTATATAAATAAGTACAATATTCATAATCTATATACCTTATTGAATAATTTATTCATTAATATTGGTGTTTTATTATTAACATATTTATTCATTAGTTTAATTTTGGTAAAATACGTATGAAAAATAATACTAAATATAATGAGTAACATTGTTGGTATTATTATCAATTTATTTTTCTTCATCCTTGAATTCATTTTTAAAATAATGATCTTATTATCATTATATTTTTTTTAATATAATTAGTAACTATAAGTTATTGGAGTTATAATTGATATGGAAAATCATTTGGGTAAATTATCCTAATAATGGTTGAATTTTGGTCCGTCATTCAACTATTAAGGAGGCTAATGCCATATTCTCAAAAGTAGGGAGTTTGATATATATATATATCACCTATATAACTCATATGGGGTTTTCACATTTATGTTAATTATAATCTAATAAATGGTTAGATTATATAACATATTCAGGATATTTATTTAGGTATGTGTAAATAATATTTTCTTATATTTTTGGTTGGGAAACATAAATTGTGAGTTTGGTAATTTATTACACATCATTATGGTATAAATAAATTAATTTATAGGAATGCATGGGATTCAAAACTGGACCACCATATGCATAAACATATGTAAATGCAATAACATGAGATAGTATAGTGGTATTCAATCCCATTTAATTACAAAAAATAAATGTTTCATGTCATAAGGTTACTTTTAAAATATGAAATAATCTAAATGTTTAAGAAATATGATACATAGGTTCCGGAAGATATTTCATTATCTGTAAAGAATGTAATTGGAGACCCTAAAATTATTATGTTACAATCCACTATGTTTTTAATTATTCAAAATAACTAGAGGACAGTAATAATATTATCTTACCCATGGTATAATGATGGGTTTAAATCTAATCTGTGGGCTCTGGAAAAGGGTTCTCTGGACAACTATCCAGGGAAAAATTTCAATATGGTTGTTATGATTCCAATCATAAATAACTATTTTCTAAGACACACGACATAACATAATCATCTCATATTGAAATATCTATAATACAAAACTAGTTTGTATGTTAAAATTTAAAAAAGGCCATTATTTTAGTTAGATTATTTTCGATGAAATTCATTGGAGATAAGATACAAAATATTATACACAATTGATATGTGATTTTGATATAGATAAAAAAGATCCATAATTATCATACTTATATCTATGATTTCCACCATGAAAGGTGATGTGTAATGTAAGAAACACATAATACAAGTAATTTATGATAAATTATCAATTAAAAGGAATTCTACATATTATTGAAATCAATAAAATTTAGAGAAACTAGTAATTTTTTTGGATCATTCAATAAATAAATATTATTAGGAGATGTATGGATAGATTCAACTATATATTCAATGCTATTATATATAAAAATCCCCAAGTAACATTCTTCACATTTCATATACTAAATGTGGTTGAATGTCCTAATGAATTATTGATACATAAGGATGCATACAGGATATATGTGGTTATAGGATTCATTTTATTTTAATTAATGGTAATATTTCTAAAATTTGATTTAGTTTCTATAAAATTTAAAATATTTTTCAAAAATTATTATGGATTGTTTTTAGGGGAACGTTATTTGGCTATTGTTCTTTATAGAAAGTATAAGATAGAGAATGGTTAATCCAAATGAAAAATATATTGTATAAATATAAAACAAATATTCTTATATTCAAGAGTAAATAATAGTGAATCAGAACTATTTTATACATAATGGGTAACAATAAGGGAATAATACTGAATTATCTAGAAAACCCAAATGAGATGGAGAAACATTGTTCAATGTATATAGAATTTAGTAATTTTATATAAATCTATTAATTTTAAATGAATGGTATATGACATTGAAATTATAAAATAATTTTTTTTGTTGTTGATGATTTAAAAATCATTACCTATATTTATAAATACTAAAATTTAATTTCATGTGAATGCGAAAATAGTAACAATTTTAATTATTTCAATTTTAGAGTATATATCACATTCTGATGGATCAAACCAAAGGATATATATCATTACCAAATTTATCTTATAATACAAATGAATTTGATTATTACTATTGTTTTTTTAGAATAATATGAGATTAATACATAATGCTATATGATTCAAGATTTTTGAGACATATTTTATAATTTGAAAATTAAAACATGTTTTATATATGATGTTTTTAATCCCTATAGTCATTAAAATAGAAAATAAGTTGTTACAATCAATCAAGGTATAAATGTTATAACTAATAGAGTCTTTTTAAAATAGTATATTTCTATAAACAAATTGTACAATATATAGTACATAAAAGCAATATATTATTTGATAATTGTTTATAGTAATGAAAAAAATTTCTTCTGAAGCATAAAAAATATTATAAATGTTCTCATGACATTAATAATACGATATATTCATAAGAATACAATATGATTAATTATAGATATAATGATATTAAATTAAGAAAATATAAATGAAAATATAACATGTATTTCATATTATTTCATATAATATTTATAGTATGTTTCAACATGATTAATATAAAAAGTAACATTATAAACCAAAAGATTTCGTGGAAAATATTTAATGGAAAGGGTAATAATAATGATTATGAAGAACATATAAATATTTAAAATTATAAAATAAAATTTATTGACATCGAATCATTTGTTGTTGTGACATTATGGAGTTTGATAATATTCATTATGTAAATAAATATGAACATGATTCCAAAATCTCAACATCATTCAAATGAAATACAAATATCTTGGACTGAATAAAACATTTTATTACTGTTTTTTATGTTGTCACATGGTTATATTGTAGGAATTACAATTATATGTAATGAGTTTATAAACATTACTTAAAAGTGGATCAAAAATAATAATGATTTAGGTGTTAATAAAATGTTATACGTTTATAATCCTCTTACATATGATTTTTAAGTATTATTATAATTTTTAAGAATATAAAATATATAATGTTTTATATAATTAATTCCATTAATTATTATTATTTCACTATGGAGGTATACATATATATATATTAATGAGAACATATGATTATCCTTTAAATATATAAAATTCAGTTTTACCTAAGCACTGATCATTATAGCATATTATTTGAAGTCATGATATATTGATATTAGAGGAATTAAAATGTTATAGTCAATAAAATATTTTATATATATTATACATTGAATATGCACATTTGGTATTAAATCATACTAATTATGACGAATTTCCCACTGAATTATGTCACATGGAATATCATTCGATTTGTGGTCTACATCATAATGTAATATTTCTATGTATCACCATTTCATGTAATATGAATTATATATAGAATAAGAACAATTTTAGATTGATACATTTCACATTGATGATTTATTTCATAGAAAATACGGGATGGTATATGTATGATACTGATCATTTTATTAGTTTGATAAATACGTTGATTGAATTTTTCCATTGGGAGTTTCTATAAATATATAAAGGTATATGATATAATTTTAATTAATAAATTAATGGTTTTTTACTCTTATGTGATGTTCAGGGATTCTGGTTTGGGGACAAGAAATGTTCTTATATACAACATTAATTTAATATGTTGTATAATTGAATTGTATAGTATATTTAATAAACTAAGGATTATATTAGTAGGCCTATAATATGATGAAATTTTTTATTTCTATTTTGTAGGTGTTTTCATGTTTATAATGGTTATATTTTTATATAAATTATGTTTATTATAAATCATTTTATTGATATAGATATGATTAATTTTTATCATGATTATATTATGAAAATTTAAATATTATATATAATTGATTATTTTTCATAGGATATTGATTGGTAATATAACTGATGAAGGGGACTTAATATTCCATTTAGTACTATATTTTCCCATAGGGTCAAGTAGTTTTACAATAAAATATGTGTTATATTTTTTATGAAGTGTTTGTTCAATCATGAAGTGTGTTTGATAAAACATATCCCTAGATGGATGGATAGATTCATTAGTAATTTTAATTTTGTATAAATTCTATTAGGGATTTTATTGTAAAAATAAGTTTTATTTTTTTAATTACACTAATACTATTATATCATATTATATGATAATACCTATGTAATATCATGTAATACAAATTTATCTATGTTCAATATTTAAAAAATCAGCTTGTATGATATTCCACTAGGTTTTATGAGTTCATCGATACTACACCATATGTTTCATGGTAAATCATTTTCTATAAATAAATGTGTTGTTTCATTTATAGCTAGAATATCATATAATAATAACATGGATTATTGAATGACTTTTTAAATATATAAAATATATTTTGTTTTCATGTATTCCAGATTCAATGGGATTATAATAGATGTTAAACATTATTTATTTTAAAAATGTATCATATATATATATAGTATTTAATCAACCTAATCAAATTTATATTATTCAAACAGTAAAGAACCATAAAGCTATTCGTCCAAGTTTATGATTCATCATAGAAGTTAATATTTAAGTACACATTTTGTGTTCCATGGTCCAAGATTATGAGTGAAGAATATAGATTTCAATGAACTACCTATGGAGGTGATAGTTTGATAACCATAACATATTGATATCCATCATGAATAAACATAATATTTTATTAAAGATAGATCACACATCTTATATGTTTTCTAGTTTATATTTTATATTCTTCATTTTGTATATTTTGTTTTTCATAAAAAATCAGTCACAATAATATTATTATTATAATTGTATTATCATTTTATATTCAAAAAATACTCAATAGGTCTATGATTATGAATAATTGCTTAATTTTGGGGGGATAATATAATTAAACCATAATTGATCGATAAAAAGATGTTAATTTGAAACATTCATATGTGTCACAATGTTTCGGTAGGGAATAAACATAGAGAATAAAAAAATTGTTTTACGTAAGGATATTTAATGATGGATATGATCTGTTGGGTGAGGAACTATAATCATAATATTTTAAAAAAAATTTAATTTGGTAGAAAATCTATTTTTATTTGTATTCATATATTGAACTCGTATATAGAAAGTAACAATATGAGGTAAAAAACATTCAGTATCCCAAAAAAGTATAAGCAAAATAAATGAATGACATATAATGAATTAATCCAAATTCTACTATATTATAGAATAATCATTATCTTGATTTACATTTCTATCTCAATGGATTACAAATATTAGGAAAATTATAGGTGAATATAAAAACCATACAGATAATGATAATTGGTTTTCTAATCCAAAGGTCATCTATAATAAACAAAATATCTAAAATTTATTTCTAAGTATCTAATTAAAATGGAATTTTTTTACTAACTCTTAATAATGGAGAATTCTAAAATATGATATATTTTAAAAAAACATTTATCTTAATATAATAGTTCCAATAAAAAATTATTGATGACCAAAATTAATTAATGATATATAATGAATTGACAAACTTTAATTACTCACCTTCATTTCACAAGTATATTTTTAGTGTTATAAGATTTATCTCTATAATTAATTAGATTATATGTCTCTAAAGTGATTCAAATATAATATAAAACTTTTCCAAATTATACTTATAATAAATTTTAATATAAAAAATAATATCTTATATGTTTATGTAAAATATTTTGAACATTATATACTGTATCAAAATATTTTTACATTACTATCACTATATAAATGAAAGGAATATCAACCATATTGTTACTTATAATGTGATATTTAGTGAATATATATTTGAACCATCGTCTTTTTATAAAAAATTATAAAAATCATATTTGATTCTTAAAAAAAATTATTTCATATAAAAATAATGTTAGTTTACATATTTATAAAAACACACTTATCCATGTAAATGTTGTTTTTACCCAAATGATTCACCGCTTCATAACTAAATGAATTAATTTTCCATTAAATCAATATTTTTTATGGATTGAATGTTATAGAATAAAAACATATAGTAGTAGATAATTAAACGACATCTATATTAATGCTAAAAAGTTATTTATATAACATATGATATTTTATAGACTATGTACAATAAATTAATCTCCATATATCATATGTATACTCATATTATCTACCTATAAATGATGTATACTATATAAAATAGAAATGGAAAAGAAAAATATCATATACTAATACTTATATTTTCTCAATTATTATATGTATGTAGGTCAATTTGGATAAATACAGAACATCTACTTCCTCTAATTCAATGAAAAAAATCATATTCCACTCAAATAAGAATTACATTGTAATTCAACCATATATCTAAATAAATATACATTATTATATAATTGTTATAAAAAATGTAAAGATGTATAATATTTATTAAATAATAATGTAAAAACTAAAACATACCAAAACACCCATAATTATCTCAACCATATCAATGATGTGAGGTTGATATTAAAGTATCAAAGTACATTTGTACTATACCGTGACAACCATAGATTACTACGATCAGTCTGAATTATAAAGTCTAGAATGTCAATGTAATTATATATTAAATACGACAAGCTATTATAAAGTGGGATATATTGAAATCTTGTTATTCTTATGTATTGTGAGTGAACATTATATATCCACATGAGGCCCTACATAGACTATTATTTTTAAATTTCATCCTCTAAGGAAACTCAACAACAATAACATACTAGATAAGTATTATAGTTTTCATTGAAGGGATTAATTATCATTTAATTACAATATAAAATTAAAATATATGTTATAGAATAGTGACATTAAATTTTCTATAATTTCTTATAACCTGATATGTTAGAATGATTTCATACTTTAATTCAGATAAAATAACATTGAATTTCATATACACTCAAAAATTAATACATTGAATATATCCCGATTTAAATAATACTAATGTAAGTAACATTACCCCATGAGTTTTTTATTTTCTCTCTCAAGGGACTACCTTTATAAATTTTACAGAATGTTGAAAAATATTTTCATTGCTTATCTCATTTAATCATATAATGTGACCCAATTTTTGAAAAAATATATTTTATTCCATGATGAGATAGGGGATTCATAGTATGGTATCCCCACATTTTGAAAAATACTTATTATTTGTATTGTATTGATTTTATCTAAAATTAGTTTTTTAATAATAATTTATATCCAAATAATTTCGACTGTATTATCTTATAAATTAGTGTGCTCATATAATGTTATAAAATTTTCAATGAAATACTATATTAAGATATTCCAATTTATTTCACCATTGTTTTGGAAGAATAAAATACTATATTGGGATTTATATTCATCATTTTCCGTTTAAATACAACCTTTAGTAATATATATTATAAGAAAATAAATGTCACATCCCATTACAAATAATACATCTGTATTCATTATCAACTACTAAGGGGTATTATTCATTTCAATTCAGTTTCATGTCATGATTTGGTTAGTAAATTCTTATTATGGTAAAATGGAATACACAAGGTGTTTTCTACACTACATTTTATAAAAAATTTATCCTATTAATTAGTATAATAGATATTGTCCTTATAATTCCATTGTATATTTTTAGAATGGTTTTATGCATTCATAGGTCTCATAAAATCAAATACCTGTATAAAAACACTCATTCTAGTTTACAATTCTGTAAATTACAATTCAAATCATGTAGGCTTCACCACTATATTATTTATTTAATAACATTTCAAAAAATAATTCTTATAGTTGAAAATATAAATAAATAGTTAAATGATATGTTTTTTCAAAAATTAATTATCCTAAAATATATAATTTATTCAATAGGCTCTCATATAATCAACAAATTTTACCCAATTTTTTAGAAAAAAAACATTTAGAAATTTGTACAAAATAGACATCATTTTGGTGTTCATATTGATCAAAATATTTTATTAAAACATAAATAACATAATTATATTGTGTCAATAATTAATCATTTTGACTATTTCATATAATCATAACAAATATTATACAATTAAGGAATTATAAATTCATATCTATTGGTAAGTCCTGACATTATTATCATAAGTAATAAAAAAAGAATAAAATAATTTAAAAATTTTACTAGTTAAAAGCATCTATATAATAAATACAATGGATTATTTATGATTATTCAACATCATGTGAGTCTAATTACCTCACATTATACCATCTAATGAAATGTTAAATTTATGAATCCAAATAAATTCATTGATACATAACCCTTTGTTTGAGTCAACAATGTTTCCATCATTTTTTATGTTATAGGATTCTATTTCAAATTTCATCAACGTTTAAAATTTATTAGAATCAAACTCTCGAAAAATAGATTTATATATGTCAGATCGTTTTATATGAATTAAAATTCATCAACCTTTTCTAAAAGTAATATATAAATATTAATTTTAAAAAAATAATAAAAAGAATTGATATTTCACATGTTATAAGATGTGATTCATTTTCTAAAACTTTTTCTCAAAAAATATAATATTCATTCTAAGAAATAATAAATAATTATTTTTAAACATAACATCAGTTTTTAAGATTTGTCTAAATAGATTTTTGAAACAATTAATCACTTTCAATTTATATACATGTATGATTCTTGGAATCTTTATTTTTCATTAGTTTGTAAATTTAATATATTTTTATTTCATCAATATATAAAATAAATAATAATTTTTATGATATACAGATATATGTATTTTAAACATTTTATTTCAAAAAATGATTACAATGTAAAATTATTTTTGAATGAATTTTGTGGGAGGTTTCCCAGTAGATACCTCATATGGTTCTTTTATATCTATGTAAAATATATTAAAATGACATTGAAATGTATTTTTTTAGTTGAATAGACAAAAATAGAACTGATGATTATATTATGTCTTCATTTTTTTAAGTATGCAAAACAATTTACATTTCATAATATTTATATATCTCATTTCATAATGAAGGACATGGATGATATAGTTATTAAACTAATGACGAAAATTATATATGATTAATAAAATCTTGATTTAATAATTCCTTATAATTATAGAATTAATGTATTCACTAAAGTTTTGCCAAAAAATATTCCCTTATGTTTCCTAGAACATTTTCATTGCCATTTAATAGTATTTGGGGTCATTGAGTGGAATTATAAATGTGTTATGGGGGTTTATAGGGGAGTATTGTCATGAGGTGTTTCAAAATGACCATTATGGATGTCTTAATGTAGGTTATTTTCGTACTAAAACTCTATGGAGTTTTTGTATTGATTTATGATGATGTTTTGTTGTAAAATATTTCTATTTGTGATTCTATATAATAAGATAGTTCCATATTCCTTATGGGATAAAATTTTCATTTTCATCACCTCTGGGATATTTTTTTGAATTTAGTTTTTAGATGTGGATAAGCACATTATTTTTTTGAAGGTAGTGATTCATAGAGAGTTTATATGTCCCATACATTAAGGGAATCCATAGTGAGCAATATTACCATGATGATACCTATTATTCTCACCTTCCATGATAAATATCATAATGTTGTGGTAGGTTCTTCATAAGGAGTTTTGCAATTAACATAGAGGCCTAAGAAGAGTCCACTGTGGTTATTTCATATTTGTGTTCTTATATATGTATGCAAAAAAATATCAGCACTCCGTGTTCATGAAAGTTGTATGTTTTTAAAAATTAATAAAAATTCAATGTGCAATTTCACTAGGGAACCAAATGAATATTTTTATATATAGACATAGTTATATGTTACAAATATAGACTTATACACTATGGGAAATGTAACAGTTTTTAGAGGAATTACTTATCCGAATTGGATATAGGGCATAATTTTAGGTTGTTTTTCATATTGACATTTATAATGGATTTATTTCTCATGATGAAATGTGGGATATGATTCTTGAGGACCTAATTATTATGACAATATTTTGGAATATTATTTCTGCTCCATATTCAAGATCTTCATTAATTTTTTATGCATCATGAAATTTCATCAATAAATAGGGGTATGGTTTTTATTTTGAATTTTTTTTATAATGTTTTATAAAACATTAGCTAAATATGTTTCATCCTAAGTGACTTCCATTATCAAATGTTAGGGTCCAAACCACATGATTTAAAAGGGTATACATTTTTCAATCCACAGATCCCCTATTCTCCAACATTTTGTATTTTGTATTTTTGATATTTTTAATTTGATTGGTTATATAGGTGATTATTCATATAATATTTCTCATTATCTACATATAGTTTGATAATTTTTCATTTAGTTTTACTCATGAGGTATTATCAATTTATTTATCTGGTGTTTTCTCCCCACCACATCCATTTATTACTATTATATCATAGTGATTTAATTGAGGTAAGGGTTTTAAAAATAATCCATCATAATTTTAAAAATATGATGATGTAAAAATCCTTTGTTTCATTTTTTGGATTACTTGAATTAATCTAACAATGATAAGGAATGATGGTAAATAATGTTAAATAGTAGCATGATACCACATGACCTAATAGAGTTATATGTTATTTCATATTTTGAAGGTAGATTGATAGTGTCTTTGAATTTGAAAATAATTTTTGTGATATATGTCACATTGTGTGAGTTAATTTCATTAATAATCCCTTATAAATGTATTATTTTTTAATTATTTTAATGAAATATGTTCTAGATGGATGTGTTAATAATTTTTATTCTAACCATAATTTATTCTTATACGTAGAATGATTAAATGTAATTATTTATTAATTTTTACTTTTAGAATGTTCTCTATTTTTTTCATTGACTATGATTATCTTAATGTGGTTGGAATTGGTTTTGGTAGGGAATATTTTGGTTATATTTCCGTGGATATAAATGAGATTCATTTTTTTGATGTGGTAGTGCAAGATGAGGTTGTATTAGTTTGAAACAATGTAATGAATGGTTACATGAAAATGAGACTATTAAAAAAATTTGAAGTGGATATAGGAATGGTTGGTTATGAGGTATAGGGATTGTGAGTTCCTCCGTGGTATGGTGTCTGTTTTCTTTTTCTACAATTAATGATTCCTAGGTGTATTTTATTTATCCATTTTGATCTGTGTGACATCAAATGTAATATGGGATCTTTGTTACCAATTATTGTTATTTTAGTTATTTAGTTTTTTATAAAAATATTAATATGATTATAATATTAATTCCATCCTTTTTTATGTCTTCTTCCCTTACTATTATAGACCATCATGTTGCCTATTTTAAGGGTGATATAGGGGCCACCCACACAATTATTTTAAACCAAGATGTGATTCCAAGTGGGGTTAGTTCATATTAATGTTATATATTTAATATAAGAGATTATGGATAGAGAAAAGAGTAAGTAAATGATAAGGATTCCTAGGGTTTTCTAGGGAAATAATGTTAGTGAGACATTTTGTTTTTAGAATCTATCAATACTGACTATGATACTTTGGATGAAACGTTAGTGGTTATTATTAAATTGATCCCAATTTGTTTTTATGCATTTTATATACCACTATAAATTGTGATCAATCTTCCATATAATTAAAAAATCCCAAAATGATTATTATAGTAAATCGTTTAAAGAATTGGAAATTATAAAATCATAAGGGATGATGTATCTAAATTCACATGGATATATATATATATATACATATAAATTACTACATTTAAATACTTAAATGAGATTTTTTCAATTAAATGGTTACTAGAACTAATATATAAAGAGTGTTTTCATATAAATCATGAAATTAACACATCAAATACTAAGACCCTTGATATATGATATGATAAATTCACATAGATTTGAACATAGTAGTGTGTTGTGGGAGTGCCTCTTGTGACCCCTATGTAATTCTACCTCAATGATTCATATATTTTGGAGAATAAAATAATGGGTATTTACTCATATATATGAATGTATTTTACCCCTCCTATTATTTTATATCATATCATTCAATTATTAATTATTACTTAGATAAATGAATTCTGAATTGTATAAATATTCCACCTTGTCACCTTTGACTCGGGCTTCACTGTAACATCTTGACCAAGGTACCACACACTGGTTCACTAAGACATTTGATTAAATTAACTAAGACATTGATCCTTGTGTGCTAGAAGTTGTTTACTAGATGCGAGGGCCTAACGTCTGTCATGGAGAGACTATAAACTCCTTATAAACATATCACAATATCATAAATGAATAAATAACACCAAAATGATATAACTAATAATTATAAAAACTATTATCACATGATTACTAAAATAGGAAATATAATACCGAAATACAAATCAAGAAATATGGCATCCAAAGTATGTGTCAATTTTCAATATGAAGAACCTAAAAATAAATAAATTAATTGAAAACTCCCAGGAGAGTCTTGAATTACATATGGTTTTCTCACCACAATCAATTCCAATTATCCCTCTTACATAGGACTATTTCCTTTATTATTTTCTGAAAAATGAATTTTATTTGGGTACCGATAAGGTAGCCTATGTAGGGTTTGAGTACAACTCGTCAGGCCACCACCAAAAGCATCTAAAACAATATCCAGTCAATATCAATGCATACAATTTCATATTGAATAATTTAAAATACATATGTAAACTTGTATCACATTTCAATAATTCTTTAATAAAACCACATAAACCACCAGCTTCTATAGGACACCCAAACTCTCACAATCTGCATTATCCTCTGTTGGAATCTAAACCATATCAAAATACCATGTTTAACAATGACCATTTCAATTCAATTCATATTTTGTAAAATTGAATCCATAGTACAATTCAGTAATTTTAGGCATATATTTCCATACATAGGACCCCATGGGTATTTTAAATATGAGAATATGATTCACAACTCATTAATCAAACAATCACACAAGTGGGATTTTGATGCAGTAGTATGTGTTCAATACTAGTTTATCACTATGAGATTTTGACGCAGCAGACCATGTTCTACCCCATTTTTCACTAGAATTTTGAGGTATCAATCCATGTCCCTCACATGTGTATTTCATATATAAAAATATCCCTTATAACACATCAATCATTTTTAATTGACATTAACAATCTCATCACATCCATATAATGATATGAAATTTCAATTATAAAAAGAATGGTTAGTAAATTATTAAAACAATGGTAATATTAAAAGTCTCCATTATTCCATTTATCAACATTTAATCATATATCCATTTTTCCACTAAGGTTAATCCAATCATCACATTACTCTTATAGCCAATTAATTCATAATCACATTATTTGAAAAATTATAAAAAACCCATTAATAACAAATTCAATATTCAATAATCTATTTACTTCCACAATCAATTTTTTTAATAAACTAATACATTAATCAAATTTTATAATTTCATAATCATGACATTGAATGAATTAATTAACCAATTAATTAATCAAATTTAATAATTTAAAGTTCCCAAAATTTCATAAATTAATTCCAAAAATAATTAACCTAAATAATAAATGATATTTTCCAATTATGTCAATATATATTAAACTGGTTATTTTTTTCCATTACATAAATTTCATAAATAAAATAACATTAATTAATTAAGAAATTGAAAAATATTATTACATTTCTTGTAGTTTTATAAATTTAACTCAAACAATTGTCCCATGGAAATTTAATTTAATCAAATCCATCATCATGGAAATTTACCAAGCATGATAATTTAAATTTATAAATTACTTATGCATAATTTAAATTAAGACTATGTGATTTTAAATTTAGACATTGTACATTAAAATAGATGATGAACTCTTACAACAAAAAAATCCACCATTGAATTGAAAGATCAAGAACACCGAGTGATATCGGTCTGTGACCTTAATCCAAAATTTAAAGGATTATAACTAATAAAACATCGATCAAGATAAATAGAAATAGTGTATAATTTCCTCTATAAGGATTAAAGAACGATCAAAGATTATCTAAAACTTACCAGGATAAGAATCTATTATCGGTAGAGGATCAATTATACAATACGTGTTTTGTATTATCATGAACAGTGGTTAGGAGCCCTATGAATTCCTCTAGGAGCGTAAAAAATGAGAGTAAATTTTTATAGTCTTGTGGGGTGGTTTTTAGATATAAAACCAGGGTTTTTTAATTTTTTGATAATTTGTGTGCTTTCAATGTTCCGTACGCATGGTTTTTGATATGGGGAAAATAGTTTTCCCAAACACTTCACCTTATCCATGAACCATGACTTGTAGTGTCACATCGGTTCTCCTAACTGGTTGAATGGATTGACAGACCATGGAACAACAATGAGAATCCCCTTTATTTTTCTTTACATCGTTTTTTTTCTTGGTGCGTAGATAGGGAAAATTGTTCGCCAACAATTTTCAACACCTCTTCCTCCCAAAATTCCATAATTGCATAGATAAATCAACTACATAATACAATAAAATGATTTACTCAAATTAAAGAAAATGTATGCCTATAAATGACCTCGAGTCATCTACCGAAATTGTTTACAACTTAAATACTCCCATATTATAACAGTTCGCCATCATATTGTACTACCTAGCATATCTATGATTCTCATTCCAAAATATCGGGCCATTGGCCCTTCATATTTTCTTATCTACCCCAAGAGTCTTCCTAAAAATGCACTTGATTCCACAATATATGGACTATCTTCATGGTCTTTTACTACAACACATTCTCAATGTGATCCAACAAATGTGTTAAAATGCTCAAAAGGTTACACTTTGATCTCAAGCTCAATATAATTCATAACGATCACATGAGAATGGTAATGGTGATACCTCTGAATCTGTGATATCTGAAAAAATCATGCTTATTAGTATACCTCTTTGAAATAGACAATTGGTTTTTCAAGGACCCAATTATCTAAACTTCTTAAAATTTTCCAATAAACATGCATTTCAGATTTTCTTGTCTATGAATACTACAATTTCCCAATCTAGGAGACACCTAATGGAACACACGATCTCTCAATATAAAAATTTGGGGTAGTTGACATCAATTATCATATGACTTCTGTCTACTCTTATACATAGACATACATTATTGAATCAGCTAAACCTACTCCATCATATCCCTCAAAACACATAGTCCCAATAACTATGACTCACTTTCTTCCATCCAACATAGTGGTGGCCAACATGGCCTACCATAAAGATCCTAGTATAGTTGCATCTGTATAGTTTCTGGATAATTTTTTATATAGAAAAACATCATCAATGTGAGGTGCTTCTCCCAATCCCAACAATTCATTGGGATGATGCTAAAAAATATCCTCATAATCCAATATAGTTCATTATGACTACCCACCTATCTGTTGGTGGGAATGCGTACATAGTAAAATCTATTTTCCATGTTCCATCTAAAATCCCTTCCAAATCTGCGAAGTAATGTGCAAGTAATAGTTTTAAACAATACATAATGGCAGCACATATAGATAGACTATTTCATGGATGCATAAGTCTCCTTATTTATCCTCAAATAAAGTATATCGTATTTGTAAAAAATGTTATAAATTTTTTTAAATAGTCCATAATAACAAAAATATCTTCATCAATTCAAGACATAATCAATTGACCCACCAAAACATCTATTGTAATGTCATCCCACTTTTATTCCGAAATGGGAAATGTCTATAGAAAATGTATAGGTCGTTGATGTTCTAAATTCAAATTTTGATAGGTGTATCATCATTTCATGAACCCTGCACTCTTTTTTCATGTGCGGCCACAAATTTTGTTTTCATAGTTTACAGTTGAATTTGGTCACACCTGTATGTACCACCCACATTGTGGAATGGAAATCATGCATTAGATCATCTCAAATACTCATAGGCACAAAAATAAGGCCTCAAACATAGATTATATCATCCTCATTTATTATCCAGTCAGAAGGTGATCATGGATTTCATGTGATTCTATTTAGTAAAAATATTAAATACGATAATATTACATACCTCTAATCTAGTTCAAAATTATCGAATCTATTGAAACTAATATAAGAGTCTTCTTCTCCTGAAACTAATTAGACACAACATTCTTTTCAACCGAAAAATTAATCATCTTCAACTCATCACTAGACTCTAGAACAACATGAGTATGATTTTTCCTACATAAATCATCTGTAAAAAAACTTCTACTATCTTTTATATATTCTAGGTCAAAAATAAAATGACATCATATTCTAATCCCATCTCTACTTCTAAAGATTAAAATCTCATTGCTAGAAGACTCACATTAAACACTAGTGATAAGTATACACTTTAATCATTTCAACAAATAGATAATTCAGAAAACACTTGGATGAATACACCACTATATCTAATTTGATTTCTGTGTAGTGTATTTCTGTTTATGTTCCCTCAACATTCAAGACACATACTATAACAAATCTTTTATTTTTTACACATTAATTCATGATTTATAACATAAAAGTACTCATAATATGACCTAGAAGATCAATATGTATAGTTTATTTTGGAATAATTTACATTGAATAACATCTTGAACAATGAATAAAATGATATTTTTGAAAACATCCTTGTTAAGATTCAAAAATTACATAGATTTTAATAGTGCATGGGATAACATGGGTACATACATAAGATATGGTAGAGATATAAATCACAACATGAAAATAAACATGGAATATGGTGATGATTTTAAAGAAATAGTCATATCAATGGGGTATAAAATGAGTTTGAATTAGAATCATCAATAATAAGGCATGAAATATCATGACAATCCATACATAGGAAATATGGAAACAACATAAAACATTGCATCATAATCATAGGTCGCAGATAAATTCTAAGACATCTTGATGTGGAACGTCATATAAAGCAATCTATTTGACTCCCTTTCCCAATAATATATCTCATGAAACAAAATACAACCTAATTCATTAGATCACTATATAATTTTCAGGGTAGTCATTAAATTCATTTCATTCTCACACTTAAGTGTGCCAAATAAATCATATATCATGGATTCATTCATCATCATATTTTACTACATGAATGAAGGGTGTGGAAGAAATACATGTAAGTCGCAATTTAATGAAATATTGGAGTATAAATTTGAATTACTTCATAGGAAATGTGTATAGAATTCACTACACAATCATTTTTCAATGGAAAGTCATTGTGAAATTTTGGCTGCAAAAAGAAATCATATGAAAAGTCATGAAATGGGATGATGAGAGGTAAATGTGTATATCTTCATTTGGTCATAAAATGGGAAATAATATATGATTATAATGGAAACCCCTAAAATTATTAATTGGAATTATAATAATGAAGATATGGGGACGATCATTTATTTGAGTGTGTGACTCCAAATTCTTGGAAGGATCATTTTGAGAGCATGGGGCACCTTGGGAGGCTATAGAGAGGGGAAGGAATATTGTGGTCGTGCTGCATGAATTTTTAGGGATAAAAAATTGTAGATTCTGTTTGTTTAAATTGGAAATCAATGTTGATTTCATTAATATTTCTCAAAAATATTTGTTGGACAATTAATAATAAAATAACAAAATCCACAAACCATAAAATGATTTTCTCCAGTGGTTTCTAAAAAATTTGATTTCTTTTGGTTTTATATGCCCATGTTATGAACATAATAACATATTAAAAATGTTAATATATAAGTGAGTCTTACTCTAAAAGAATGGATTTAAAAAAAATATTAATTATTTTTTAGCATTCATAATGGATTTATAAAAATTAATTAAATGAATATAAAATAAAATAATTTTAAAGACAGAACATATAATATCTCTTAAAAACCATTATTTTATTTATTACGTCACTATTAGGTCATTATGAAGTTATAATACACACCATATATTTATAATTAAATTAAATTTTTCTCAAAATTTCAACTATCTCAGAAAATTAATAAAAATTAAACATTGGATAATTTTTATGTTCTCATTTGAAAAATAAGAATCATATTATAAAATTAATTTTCTAAATATTTTTTCTAATTTTAAAATAGTAATTGACATTTATTGAGGAGTGCTTGGAATTTTGAAAATAATTGTTTTTGAGCCCATATAAAAATCAGATTGGACTTTATAGAAATTATATAATCATTGATATTTAGTAAATACAGTGTAAAAAATTATTTTATTCTTATATTATTTATATCAAAAATCCGATATTTCCATAAAATAAATTCATTAATATAATTTTCATATTACCCAAAAATACACATTCTATTTAATTTAACCAAAATCAAAATAATTTATATTTTAAAAATCATAATAAGAAAATATAACAATTATTATATTTAAAGAGATTTAAATATTCATATTTTTTATGTCTCCCTATATATCCCTTTAATACATCATCAAACACCCTATGATTATGGTGTGTAATGTTTTGACTATCGTGGGGTGGTTCAATGAACATTGTTGGGGTTGTGATCTCGATGAAATTGAAATTCTCCTAAAAAAGGTTATTTTATACCTATGTTTTTTGATATAATATTTGTATTAATCAATGGAAAGTTCTAGTGAAGTTATAATTCTCAGACACTCTCATAAGGGGGATTTGTATGGTACATTCATATTGGTTGAGGCCATGAATTCTATTTTCTATGCCAATTGGATTTAATGAAACCCTATATTTATAAATATCATGGGATCACTGTTAAATGACTATATTATCAATGGATATTGTGGTTAATGGATGTTTAAATTGGATATAATAAAACAAATAGAGTTTATTATCATTCTATAACACTAATACATAACAAGACATTTAAATAAAATCATAAGGGGAATATTTTTATTATTTTCTTGGGTTGCTACAATCTCCCTCCCCCCCTAATGAAATTTGTCATTCAATATTTTTTTCACACTTACACTAATGAGGGGAACACTATTTTAAAACATCCTCCATTTCTCACAATTCCAATTCCACCTTGTGGTTTATCGACATCCATTTGACCTTGTATATTTTATTATTTTGTAGAACATTGTTCTACAACAAAATATCTCCACCTTCTATTCGTCACATGATAGTTAATTCTCTAAAAGATCCATTATTATGTTGATTACATGAGAGGGAAATGTTATGAAATTTCTCAAGATGGGTACATGGAATACATCCTGTAAATTAGATAGGTAAGGTGGTAATTCTAGTTGATAGGCCACCATTCTGATTTGATTAAGTGTATAAAAGGTGGTAATATATCTGGGAATAAGATTTCCTGTCTACAAAAATATCATTGCATTCATCCATGGATACATTCATAGGAATAACATGACTACCAAATCAAACATTTGGACTCATTGATGGTATTCATCATATCACTTCTGTTGACTCCTATAATCCTTGATGTGATGGTGAATAGTCTACATTTTTTCCACAATTTCCTCAACTACTTCAGGCCAATCAGTTTTCATTCCCCAACTTCATCCCACCATGCAGATATTTTTCTCTTTTTCCCATTAATGGTTTTATATGGAGGCATTTGGCTTCATGAGTGGAAATTATTATTTTAAGGGAACTCGACCAATAGTACATGTTCGTCACATCGTCCTTTAATGTAAATTTATCGTTCTCTAAACATCTCCTAATATATTCTAGATAGTGTGATCACAATGGCCATCATTTTGAGAGAGATATACTGTGATGAAGGTGAACTCATTATTTACAGGTTGTTGGATAATCTTCCAGAACACATCAGTGAAACTTGGATCTCGATCAGATTCAATATATAGTGATGTTCCACATAGTCTCACTAATTCTATAATATATATACATTTATGTTGATCATGGGATAAATATACTCGATTAGAAATTATGTTTTCATCCATTATAAGATGAAACACCACAACCTATATATTATTAATACCTCTTTATTCCATTGGATGACTACTAAAAAAGTCTATTGTTGTGTTTTTTTATTTCCATACAGTCATGTGTAATGGTTTCATTATTTCCATGGAATTTTTCCATTACTCTATCACCTGATGGAATACATCAATTTCTGATCTAAAATACAATATCTCTATCTTTAGATTGTCGCAAAAATAGTTTCTCTGAGATATCGATACATCTTTGTGCTTCCTAGGTTGATGGTGATAGTTGAGAAACATGAATCATCCAACAACTCCTTCTATAACATAGGATTGGATAGTACTAATTTTACTAACCCAAATATCCAAAATCCATCATATACATTAGACTAAAAGGATTTTCCATTTCTTACAGTTTACACTTTCTTTTGAGTTCCAACGTCATCTCATTCTGAATACTGGAGGTTCTCCAGAAGAGATGGTTGGGAAATAATTTTTGAAAGGATAAATGATTTCCCCTCTATTATTATTCTCATGTCTATCCTTCCCATATCTAATAATATAAAATTCCTCTCATTTCTCATCAATGATATAATTTATATATCCATTATAATTCAATATTCCACCACAATGCATTCTTTAATTGGATTATATTGGGTTGAGAAGTCACAGTACTTGATTAGATCAGTCAATATTCATCATACTGATTGTGACTAACACCAACTCTAGATCATTTGTTAGGTAGTTCTATTTGTGAACATCTAACTACATGTAACATTAGCTATGATTTTTTCATTATACATTAACACATATCCCATGACATTATTCGATGAATTGCTGAATACCATGAAAAAATCATCCACATGTGGGGAAATTGAGTACATGGGTATTGATAAGCCTCATTTTAGGTTCATATAATCTCTATTCCCACTTTTCATCCAATGAAATCATGAAAACAACTATGTAATAATGGTTATAGGATTTGAAAATAATGAGAAATTTCTCACAAATAATTAATAATACCCATAAAATCCAACGAAATATGTATATTTGTCATATATTTTCACCTTTCCCATCCTTTAATTGCATCATTCATTAAAGGGTCAATAGATATATAATTTAATATCATGATATTCTAAAATAATGAGACATCCTTCAACTGGAACACATATTTTCCGTATTTGTCATAAATAATCTTCTTCCATAATGCCTTTAGTACATTTATTGTATTATCATCATTATCCTCACTGGTTTAGGAAAATATTATAATATAATCTATAAATACTACAACAAATTTTATGAGGTAATCACTAAAGAATTTATTCATTAATAACTTAATGATTATTGTTGCATTAGTTATCCCGAATGGAATATCTACGAATTCATTTTTCTCATACCTCATAGGAAAATATGTCGTGGAAAATTCCTTTTTCTTCACCATTACATGGTAATATCCCAATGATTGACCGTAGAGTAGTATTATTCATCACATAGTTGATTGAATAAGTCATCAAGCCATGTTAGAGGATACATTTTCTTTAACATGATCTTGTTGAGATCATAAAAATCAATGAAATGGTTTATTGACCCATCATTTTTCTAGATATAGAGTATTGGTTCACCAAATGGTGAAGCACTTGTGCTTACCAAAAATTTAACTATATTCTATTATATTTGTTTCCTCAAATACTCAAGTTACACAACATCCATTCAATATAGATTCTTGGATAACGGTAATGCCCCATGTATATTATCAATTTAAAATGCAAACTACCATCTTGGAGGAAGACAAGGAAATTATTTGGGAAACACATAATCATATTCCCAAATAATGGGCATGTCATCAAGGAAGATATTTCCATTAAAATAAATTATTTGAACAACATATTATTTATCATTGGGAATAATATACATGATTTATATGATGGTTTTATATAAGATTCATCCTCCTCATGTGAAATTTTATGTAATTATAGGACAAATCATAAAACTAATGGTTATTTACATATTCCCAAAATTTTTGTTTGATCAATATAGGTAAATGTAATCTATAACCAGAATTGAAAAATATTCCACAAAATTGAGAATGAAAATTTACCATAGGATATACAACAAACAAATTATGATAGGGGAGGAGTTATATAATTGGGATGAAATAAATTACACATTTTCCATTTCCACTGATAACTCAAAATACATGATTTGTGGTGATGTTTGAATAGTTCTACTAATAATTCATGATATTAAGGTGTTCATAGAAAAAGAATAAAAATTTATGTTCTCTTTTCATTAAGGAATAACTATAATATGTTTTTTGTGATAAAAAAATTTCCCCCATTTCTCCCATGGAGGTTATTGGTTGTAATGGGAAGGACCTCTCTAGTCTATTACTTTGAGAAAATCTAGGGTTCCATGTGGTGTAAGAAGTCATGATGACTTATTCCCAACACATAAAAAATTTATAGTATTGTGAACAATGTTTCAAAAATGGTAGCTCAATCCAATAGTAATTGTAGCTCATTCCATGGGATACAATAGCTCATTCCAATGGAAACAATACCTCAGTCCTATAACAATGGTAGATTGTTCCAATGGAATTAGTAGCTTTTTCCAATAGCAATGATAGCTTGTTCCAAGTCCAACAGTAACTCATCCAATGGAATCACATGGAACGGTGACTCACGGAACGATGAATTTTATATTTATGAATCATGGAATGATAATTCACAGATTGGTGGATCATCCAATGGTGACGGTATCCCATAAAATGATGGCACCAACTTGTACAACTGTGGTGGTAGCGCATCCAACGGTTGGAGCGACTCATTCAATAGTGATGGTAGAACATTCCATTATTGTAGCTGAATTATCATATTGTGACAATATCTTAGCCCAATGGAAATGGAATCTCATCCAACTACAATATTACATCATCCCAACGACAAGGGAGACTCAACTAAAAGCGATGTTAGCTCATTATAATGGTGGTGGTGAATCATAAAAATTGTTTCCAACATCCTAAAATATTGTTCATTTGATATTTTCTATGACTTAAAACATGATCAAGGCCATGATTTAATTTAATTATGGACAATTAAAATCATATAACTCATATATAATTTTTTCTAAGTTCCGTGGTACCTTTACAGAGTCCAAAAACATCATCACGACAATATCCACATTTAATGAGAAATCTAAACTATATCATAAATGGTTGCTCTGTTTGGATTTATTGAAGGTCAACCCCTATTATTTCATCTATGTTTTCCCCTAGTATAGTATGTCTAAAGATCTTCCTTCCATATGATATGTGGGTTTTTTCTATAAATATTTGATTGGGTTTCCCGTTGAATTTTTTTCGTCCTGCACAGCCCCTGTTTTAGTGCAAGCAGAAAGTGTCAATTTGTCTTTAATAAGTTATGTTCTACCTCTATAATAATGGTCTCTTCGATCTATTTCCTCATGTTTCTCCAATCCATGTGAAGTCATCAGATCTACATAATTCTAATGGATCTTTCTTATTATTTATTTTATGTCGGTGTCCTTGGGTGGATGTTGTGCTTCGAGAGAGGTGATCCTGATCCATTGAGTTAACAAGATCTCATGTAAAGAATTTCAAGTAACATTTGATGTAGGGGATTCATGGATTATCTATTTTATTTACATGATGTAGTATATTTATCATTATTAGGCCTTCTAGAGCACAATTTAATTGAAATAATAAATATTTCAACAATATTAATAAATTGGTATCGATCGTAGGTTGTTGCCTCATGATTTTGTAGATAGTGTGATAACTATGCCTTGTTGTTTAGCATGTTTCTCTTAATGGGAATAAGTAAAAAACATATATATGAAATTAATTGTAAATTACATGGACAATGATAAAGAGACATGTTTAACCTATATGAATTTTTGTGTTATGCATTGATGATAATCAAAGGAATTCATTTATTCATGTTTAATTTAATATGTTAATTATTAGAGAATAATGAACCAAAAATGTTATATAGATAATTCAATATAGGGATCTGAGTTTTCCTCTTTCTTATAAAGTCCAAGCGTCATGTTCTTTTGATCTATGAGCTCTCATTGTTTGTGAAGGCTAAAAATCATGTTTTGTTCCATGTGTTGAGTTGCTATGTTTTTTGATTCCTACGACAGGTGTTAGGTTGTGGCAAGGTATGAATAATCCAAGATGCATAATGTGATAGTGGGTGAAAGATTTCCTATTAGTGGTTTTGGTAGAATATGACCCCTATATTTGAAAGATTCTTTATTTTATACATGTTGATGTTGGGGAGGATAATAGAGTTGACAGAATAGGTTGAAGCTAGGATTTCCCATTGATATGAAGGTGGTTGTTGTTGAGTCAATTTTTAATTTAACATCTTTATATTTCATGCATTATGAGGCATAGTTTTTCATACCATCCTTCTAAAAGAGGTAAATATGCAATAGGTATGCCTCATGCTTTTCGAGTATATATTCTTGTGGATGGATGGGTATCCTCTCTTATTATAAGTGGTAAAGTCTTGAAAGGATGTTCACCTACATGTTGTGTTGATCCCCATCTATTTGGTAGCATATAATTATTTTCTAGAAATCCTGGTAATATGGAAGAGTAATAATACTACTAATAAATGAAAGAATAAATTTTATCCATTTGAGTTAGAGCTTGCTAGGGTGCAATGATGAGGTTATCATTCTGTGAAACCATGGACATTGTTTGGTTATTCTTGGAGGGCATGGAAAATGATTGGAATAAAAGTGGAATGTAATTTGGAATATCTAAAAGTTAATTTATTTTTCAATGAATTAATTAACATAATGTAAAATTGATAAAAATCGATAATGTAAATTAATGTATCTCTTTAAATGGCCATGTTCATATATGATATATATTTTTAGTTGTGGTAATTTGGAGTTGGAGAGACGTGTGATGTGTCTGAATCTAATACTATGTTATTCCCATAGTGTAGTTGTGAGCTATATTATATCAAATACTTTTGTGTTTATATAAACTACCCCACCCTGTTGGTTTGGGCGATTGAATCCCCATGGCTCTGGATCCCTCGGGGTGTTCTCCCCAACATTCTGGTGGGAGGTTGGATGGATCACTATGCCCATTGGCCCTAATCTCCTCTCTTGGTAGTTAATGTTAATGGGTAAGAATGGTAGTTAGTTTTCCGCATATAAGTGTGTAGAGGGATTTAATTGCTTTTTTTTATTTCACAATCATTTATTATGGATATAGTTTCCTACATACTACTATAGTTATGATGGATATAGTCTATGATGGCTTGAGGATCCTTATGTGGTGTATGGGATGTAATGGATTGAGGTATCATACCCTATAATTGAAACATGTTATGTGAGTTGTGGAAGATCGTGGAAACCATCTTGATACTTTTGTAATGGGTACATGGTGTCGTGATTAATAGGGTGCTTGTTGATACATGAGGTGTGTGTTGTGGGGCTTCACCAAGGTATCTACAGGCAGTCCTTTTTGGAGAGAGATGCTTAGGACATGCGATGTTAGGGAAAAGGGGAAAACAAGCGGAGAAGTGTTAGCGGTGTACCTGTGATATTAATTAATATATTAAATAATATTTTATTTGATACATGGTGAGAGTATCCATGGTGAGGTTGGGAATTTAGTATTCTTGTTTTGGTGATGAGCCAGCATCACTTGTTGTTCACAGTGCTTTAGCATCATTTCATTACTTTTGCACAATAGGTTTTCGGGAGGATCCTACTAAGTATACCATTATACTCACCGTACTTTATATAAAATTTTATTCGGGTCACTTGGAGCATGTTAGAGATCGGGATAATTACTACAAGCTTGGGGTTGCAGGATCTGTTCGAGATTTCGGGTCGTTTCTATTTTACATTATTTTGTACATTTAGTTTTCCCCTTCAATTATAGTAGTTCTTGAATGAAATTACATACTCTTACTTGGGATTTAATTTATATTTTTGTAGGTGCAGGAGTTGGTTGATGTATATCTTATATCTCTCTTTCACATGTGTTCTTTTAGAGGTTAATGCCTCCCATTTGTGTGTTTACTATACCCTCGGTGCTAGTTTCCAGCCCAGGGACAACTATTGTTATGATTTAGAGTTCATTATCTTCCTTCTCAAAATTCCATCCCATGTGGGGTAAATTTTGTGTTGATAGGGTTATGGAAAAGTGGTATCAGTGCGAGGTTGAGTGATAGGAAGGAGTGTGGAGTTAGGATCATGTGAGGTTACATGGTTTTGTAGGGAAACAATGTCAGTCATGTTTATGAAGTGCAGTAATCATTGGACGCTAGTTGAGACACAAATATTTAGTGACCCATGTGATCTAATGCATATATCATAATGTTTAGAGTGGATACTATATGAGATGACACTTTTTGCAGGGTAGAGACATAAGAAAAGAGCATGCTTCATTATTCTTTTCAACTCTGTTTGAATGGGTAGACCATGGAATAGAATAACCTAAGATGAATAATTGAAAATAATTAATAAATGTATATTATTCCATATTATTGGTTTAGGATATCTAACAATTTTTTCTTTTGTAGGTATTGATCTTGGTCAACGTGTCCGCCAGGTTCATGTGGAAGCTCTTTAGAATGTTACTCCAATAGATCATCATAGATTCGAGGTCGATAATGACAAATCATGGAGGAGGAAACTCTGAGTGGTTCAGTGATTGAGTCTGTAGAAGTATGAGTGGATAATTTCATATGTTGTCACAGATGACTAATTGGTGGAGGATAAGATAGATTTTTATATTATCCATTCTTGGATGGATCACTTGGTGTCATTGGTTGTGATGATGCTGCATGTAGCAATGTGACAGTGGTAGTTTTTGTTCCTCGGGGATCACATGGAATCGAAAGTATCATGAGAGGAATTCCAATACCAGTTCAAAGTTGAGTTTATTTCTTCTTCCGTGAATTTGGAAAATCACCAAGAGTTTCATAGCCTTTAATAGGACAACTCAAGTGTGCGAGGGTTTGGAATCTGTGTCATGAACCTTTTCGGATATTTACTGAACCTATTGCTAGATGAGGATGCAATGGTGAGATATTTCATTGGGGATTTACTTCCATAGATCTAGTTCATAGTTACCCAATTTATATAGAAGCCAAATCTTGAGGTTCTATTGAGGGAAGAGACATCGAGAGGATGTTATGAAAAACTAGTCCATCATTCGAGGGGAGTTATTAAGATTCCTCACAAAGTAGAACTATGGTTTGGGGTCCCAGTTTTATGGGAATATAGATTTCCATTCATCCGAGTGTAGATCCCATCTCTCAGTATCTAATTTATTTGGATGTAGTGGATCTCAAAACTATGGAAAGGCAATTTGTGTTTTGTTCTCATGGAGGTTGAGGTCCTCAGAGGCGAGTGTGCCAAACCTTTGTGATCAGTCAGTGTGCATCAAGTGTTATAATTCAGGTTACATCACTGGGGAAGTTCCATCTGAGGTAGTCCGAGGTTGCAATAGCTTTGGATCAGTATATGGAATATGGGGTAGAAATATAAGTGCACTGGGTTCATCCCCATCATTGCATAGAATAGCGCAACCATGGTGGGGGACATTATCATGGATAGGGAGGCGTTAGACTAGGTCATTGTCAATATTATTCTATAACGTTTACAGTGCTATGTGTGCTTGATCTCATTCAAGGTACCATTTTTTTATTTTATTCTTAGTTGTATATTTTGTTTGATTAAGGATGGACCAATTACATCCAATAATCTATTATTTTCCATTATTTAGAACTTGAGTTAGTGTGACATCCATCACCCTTGGCGTTGACTACACTAGTTGAAGGTCAGAATGACTTATTTGAAATATCTAGAGACTGTGATCAAGTGTTGGGGAATCATTTCTCAAAATGATATTTCATATTTTTATGGATAAAAGCATAGGATTTCATCCTCAGCATTTATTGGATGTATTCAATGCAGGAAATTATAAATTTATCTAGGGGGAGGTGGTGTTCATTGATGCTGATGGAGATAAAATGTTTTTAGTTGGTGAGAGAGACCTTCATATGGTATTGAGGAATGTTTTTTCTTAATCATCCCTAATGGATGATCGGATTTTATGTTTTTCAATTGATCAATATTAATTATTTCATTGGGTTTTAGAAGAGTAACCATATTTCTTTCAAAGAGAGGTCGTAGCATTACCCCCTCGATGGGAGATCAAATTCAAGATCGAGCTACAAATAGGCTTGTCTCTTATCTCGATGTCTCAATATACGATGGCTCTTTATGAGTTGTGAGATAAGAGTATACAGATCAACGGACTATTGTAGTGAAATTTTGTTTAGCATAGCATGCCACCATGGCATGCGCCCATTTTATTTTTTATGAAGGCCAATGGAAGTTTGTGGTTGTGTGTTGATTATCGTGGCTTGAATAAACTGGTAGTCATGAACCTCTATCTTCTTCCACATATTGATGATTTATTCAATAAATCTAAGGATACAGGATTGTAATTGAAGAGGAATTTACGATCAGGATATCATCAGATGTGTGTGAAGGATTAGGATATCCTGAAGACTTTTTTCTATTGTTGTCATGGGTATTACGAGTTTTTTGTGAGACTGTTCAGGGTGATAAATGTTGTTTCTATGTTTATGATATTAATTAACACTACGTTTCTTGAGATCCTAGACAAGTTCATGGTAATTTTAGTCCACGAAATCTTCATGTACTTCTCATCTAAGGAGGGGCATGAAGAGTATCTACGTGCCATTATAAGAGATATTCATCAATAGATGTTATTTTATATGTTGTCTAATTGTGTGTTTTTGACTCAAGAATACTTTTTTTGGGGAATTATGTTTCCCAGTTGGGATTAGAAGAGGATCTATGGAAGATAAAATTAGTTTTCTGTGGGGAAGCCCCCTATATATAGCTATTGGTTCAAATTTTCCTCCGTCTTGCAGGCTATTACAGGATAATCGTAGCTAATGTCTCTCTGGTTTGGACTCATTTTACTTTTTGAGTAGGATGGATCATGCATTCACTTGGACTAATCAATTTTTCAAAAAAAATTAGTATCTTAAGGGGAAGATGGTAAGTTATTTGACTATTTATATACCAGCATATAAAGATTAGTTCAATCTTTTCTATGATTATTTAATTTACGAGTTAGGATATATAATGGTGGAGAAGATATCAATCATTTCATATGGGCCCCGATATTCAAATCACCATTAATGTAACTATTCTGCCAAACAACACGAGTTAGCATCAGTGGTGTTTTCCCGGATTTTTGAAGACACTACCTCATTCATGAGCATTTTGTGGTCTTCACCAATCATAATATCTTGATATTCTATTTCTCCTAAGGTGATTTTCTCATGGGAAAACATTGATGGGTTTATTTATTATAAGTATATGACATCAAAATAACATATAAATATTTCAAATGGGATTTTGTAGGTTATGAACTGAGAAGGAAGTCACATAGTGGTGCAATGCATGAATATGATAATTCATGGAGGGTGATGGGAGAACATTGATTATAACTTCTTGATATGGGGAATGATGGGTAAATGGTTGTATTTTTTAGATGACGGTGTAATCATCTATAGTGTAGAAGGTAGAAGAGTCCTTGTTGGGGGATCTTTTGTTAGAGGACTTGAGAGATGGATTTGTTTGAGGGGAGGCTATTAATGGTTGGTCTGAAGATGAATGACACAGTGTGTTATTTTAAGAAATTATATTCATTCATTTTTTATGAGGGATATGGTTCCTTGAATGTTACATAGTTATCACATAGAAGTACATCCTAGAGTTAAAAAATGTACCATGCTTTGAAGAGTATGTTTTGGTGGTCTTGGGTGAAGTGTATAGTTGTAGAGTTTGTTTCCCAATGCTTGGTCTACCAGAACGTGATTGTCGAGCACCATGTTCTCAGTGGTTTTCTCCAGCCATTAGATGTTCTTTAGTGGAAGTTGGAGGGAATCTTCATGGTCTTTTTTGTCTATATACCTTAAGCTCAAGGTGGATATTATTCTATATGGGTGTTAGTGGATTGTTCAATTAAATAATCCTATTTTATAGTGATTATGGATACGAGCACAATGGATTATTTGTTGAGGAACTATCTAGAGGTGGTGGTGAGACTCCACGGAGTCTCAAGGATGATCATTAACAATCATGATCATTTTTTATCTCTATGGTGTGGGGAGGTCTCTAACATTCTTTTGAAACACATATATACCTTTTCACAAATTTTCATCCATAAAAATGATGACATGTTGTGATATTATTTCCTATAATTTGGATGTTTCTGGATAAGAGCCATACCCTTGGTATGGTTTATATACAAAAATAGTATACAATCCATCATCATTTTTTTCTCCATTTGATGCCTTTTACGGATGACATTTTTTTGTATTGTGCTAGACTATGGGAGGAGAATTAGTAATTCTCATGCACGAACTAGTACAAAATATAGAGGAGATGATTAGGTGATTCATGAGAGGTTGAAAGAAGCATATGATCATCATAAATCCAATGTAAATCAAAGGACCAGACCATTGGTGTTCTAAATTTGGGATCACATGTTTGAGAATCCAACTCCCATCCATGGGATGTGAAGGTTTGGTCATGGGAGTAAGCTTTCTCCCTTGATTTTTAGCTTTCCGAGGTGTTCGATCATGTCAGAGTCATGTTGTATCAAGTAGAACATCCCCCATAGATGAGACAGATGCATGATGTTTTTCATTTTTCACAACTCCATTGTTATATTCATGATAACTCTCATGTCGTCAATTGGGGTGAGATCGATGTTGGTGCTGATTAGGCCTTTGAGGAGTGTCCTGTAAAGAACCTAGATCACTAGGATAAAGTGTTGTGCATGAATGTTATACCCTTAGTTCATTTCTTATAGAGACACAGTGGCAAGGAGGAATGTACCTAGGAACATGATTCATATATACGTTCTATGTATTCTGAACGGTTTTTTGTTTAGATATTCTCTTGTAATATTGTTCATTTGATTGTTACAAACTATTCTATATATGAGATCCTTTTTTTATGTTATGTATTTATAACCATTGAGTGGTATGTCCAATGAGATGGTGTTCATGAGCTGGTTGTGGTAGCCTCATGGTTTCATTTGGTTTCGTAGATGCGTTGGTTGATATATAATAGTGGAAAAAACATTGAGAGCTATGTCATGGGTTGAATGCTCTGAAGACCCATTTTCGGTTTCCTCTTTAGGTTGGTTTTGGATTATCAAGCATATGAATGTTTTGAGTGGTATGTTATTTAATGGTCCAAAACACCCCAGTCAATTCCTTTTGGAAAATATAGTGTTTGAGTTATTTTAGGGAGTCACAGTGACTTGTTCCTAACACATTGCAAAAAATCCGGTTTTGGGAATAGTGTTTCTATAATGGTATCTCATTACTACAGAAACAGTAGCTCATTCCATTAGAAATGGTTTCTTTTTATGAAGACAATGGTATCTTGTTCTAATGGAAATGGTATCTCATTCCAATGATAAAGGTAACTCATTCAATGAAGAGTCATGGAATGGTGACTCATGCAATGACGAATCACAGAATTGTGACTCGCAGAACAATGACTTGTGGAACAGAGAGTTGCAGAATGGTGGCTCATCCACAGATGATGGTATCTCTTCCAATGATGGTGGAAACTTATCCAATCATTTTGGTAGCTCATCCAAAGGGGGTGTTAAATGTTCTAGTGTTTTTGGTATATTGATTCAATGATTTTAGAGATTCATCCAACAATTATGGTATCTCATACTAATAGTAAAGGAGACACATCAAACAATGAAGGTATCCCATCCAAACAGCAACAATGCCTCATCCAACGATGACGTTAGCTTGTTCTAATGGTGGAGACGACTCTTGAACAGTGTTTCATGCTTCCTATAATTTCACTCCTATTATGTAAAAAATGGACAAGGACTTGTTTTTGGGATTTATGGCCATTTCAAATCACATAAATCCAATCTAATATTTCCTAAGGGTCAGTGTGCCATTACTTGGTCAAAATGCGAGATCTTGACCTGTGTCATCATTAATAGAAAATCTAAACTGTATCAAAAATGGATGATCTGTTTAGATTTTCCAAAGGAAAAACCATGTTATTCCTTCTATGTTTTTCCCTATAAAGGGTGTGCAGATTTAAACCTCCCATAGGAGAAGTGTGTTTGTGCTGTAGACTGTGGTTAATTTTTTCCATGTAATTTTCTACTACTTGCACGACCCCTAATTTGGTGAATTGTTCAAGTATCATTCCATAATTAATAAGGTATGATCTACCTATATTATTTTGTGATCTTTTATTTTTTTTTCTATTTTTCGAATTTCCATGTGATGACATGTGATCTCCATCATTCTAATGGGACATTCATTTCAGTTGGTATATGTCAGCTTCTATTAGAGGATGCAGTTTTTATAGGAGAGGTGATCATGATCGATTGAGTTGACCTATTATAGTGTAAATAATATTAAGAACAATTTGAGTTAGGGGATTCATGTATTCTATATTCTATTTCCATTTAGTAGTAATGTTTTTGTGATTTATCCTAATGAATCAATATGGAAATGAAAAAAAAATATTTCAACTGGATTAATTAATTAGAATCGATAGTATTATATTGACTCGTTATTACCATGATTGAGTGATATCAATTCCTTATTGTTGGTCCGATTATTCATAATGTATGTTGGTAAAAAATGTAAATATTTAATTAAATTTTAATTACATGGCCAATGATAAAGAAAATTTATTAATTAATCTTATTGTGGTTGTTATGCATTGATGATAATCAAAGGGATGTAGTTATTAAAGCTTAATTGAATTGGTTCATTGAGATGGACGAAGGAACCGGTGGGGTTGGAAAGACAATTCATTGTATGGTTATGGGTTACACACATTCTTATAATGGAAATTCACCTCATTCTATGGAGTTTGGAGTGCTCGTTGTGTGTGAAGGATAAATTCTTTTAAGGGCCAACAGACCAATTTTTATGTTGTTTGTTTTCTACTGCTTGTGTTTTGGTGTGAGGTTGAGATTACAGATGCTAGAGAACCATTTTGATATTTATGCGTATAGAGTTACAAAAAATGTTTTGGTAGTAGTTGATGCCTATAATGGTGAGATGTGTTAGTTTATGCAAGTTGGTGTTGTGGAGGACACCAGGGATTATGGAAAGGTTGAAGTTAGGATTCCTAATTGATGTGAATGTTGTTACTATTTAATCATTCATTAGTTATCAAATTTACATTTCTCACTGCTTTAGTCATATGGTCTTTCTTACCCTTCATCTAAAAGAGGAAAATATGTGTGGAATATTACAAATTCATTCCATGTTTAGCTTCTCAGATATAGATGGGTCAATGCTCTTTCTATAGGTGAAAAATACTCGACAAAAGGGTAACCTAATCACTGTGTTGAGCCTATTTTGATTGGTAGAATAGAATTATTTTCTAGGATTTATGGTAAATGGAAATGAGGAAATACTATTAATAACTAATTGATTAATGTTTTAACACATGGGGATGGAGCATGTTGGTTTATGATTCTGAGAATCTGTGGACACTATTTGGTTATGCCTGGAGGGAATAGCACATAGATGGAATGAATATGGAATATAATGTGGAATTTATAATGATAAATTAATGTTTAAATAATTATGTAACCTAATGTGAAATTGATGAAAATGGATAATGTAACTTAATGTAGTTCTTTAAATAGTTGGGTAATTATAGGATATTTAGTCATAGCTGTGGATGCTTGGAGTCTGATATATGTGATCTATGGTTGATTCTAAGACTGGTTTTTTTATACTATGTTATTTAGCTATATTATGACCAATAAATTAGTGTTTTATTTGCTACCCTTCCCTATTAGTATTGGATAACGACACCCCGGGGTTTCAGAGCCTTGGGGGGGGGGGTTATTTCCCCAATTTATGAATGGAGGATGGATAGATGACTACCCCATTTGGCCCTGCTCTCTTCTCATGGTATTTAATTGTACTGGTATGCATGATAGTTACTTTTACCTATATATGCATGTAGAGGAGTGTAATGGCTTTTGGTTATTTAAAACACATGTGTTGTGGATTTATTTTTATATGGAATACAATAGGTATAACACATATATGATGTGATAGCTAGAGGATCATAACTCAGTGTATGGGCTATAATGGATATAAGTATAATACCTAATGTATGATACATGTCATGAGATCAATGGTGGCTCCCATAAATATCCAATTTATAATGGTTATATGGACATGCTAGCATGATGCACGAGGTTCATGTTGACGCACAAGGTGTTTGTTGTTGTGATTTACCCAAGTGTCTGAGGGCATGCCTTTTTTGAGAGAGATTCTTCCGTCATGTGACATTGGTGAAAAGATTAAAATGAGTAGGGATGAGGAAGCATTTTCCCTACCAGATTCATTACAATTATATATACATTTGTTTGTTATAATTGGGTAGAAAATCCTTGGTGATTTTGGGAACATAGTAAACTTGTTTAGTTGATGAGTTAGTTTTAGTTGTTTTTCACTATACATAATGATTGTTTCTTTACTTTTGCATGATATACTCTATAGAGGATCCTTCTGAGTATACTTTTATACTCATAGTAGGTTATATAATCTATTTTTAGGTCACATAGTGCAGGCTGGAGATCAGCCTAGTTACTACATACTTGGGGTTGGAGGAGCTATTTGGGCATCAGTGTCGCTTCCATTTTACTTTCCTTTAGTACATTCTGATTTATTTTTTAAATTTATTATTTCATGCATCACATTACATATGATTACATGGGATTTATTTTATATTCTATAATGAGAATGATTTGTTCAGTTTTTGTATTATGTCTCTCTTTTATATGTGTTTCTTTGAGGATAATTACTCTCATTTGTGTGTTTACTCAACCCTTAGTTCTAGTCTCAATTCTAGGTCCAAATCATGGTAGGATTTAGGGGTAATTATCTCTCATCTCACATTATTAGCCCAAGATGGGTCCACATTATGGGGAGGTGTTCATGACATTGGTTTTTGATAAAAAACATTGGCATAGTGCATTTGATTATAATTTTCCTTAGTTTCTTATAGTAAATGAACTAAACAGTGCATTAAGTGCTGACCAGAGTATTCAATTTTTCCATTTGTGTTAGTTGGTTTCTCAATTATGAATTTTTTTATATGTGTCCTTCATACAAAAACCAAAAGAATTTTCTTTATTACCCTTAGTCAATTTACATTTTTCTTCTTTCCTCAAGACTGAAAATAATGATGATGAAATTTCATTATACAATTAGATTTCTCCATCAGACCACCAAAATTAAACACCATCATTGGATTCATATCCCCATGATACACTTGAGATTTTCATGATCTCCAATTCTAATTTATGGGAATATAATTCAATTTCCTCATTCCTACCCAATTCTTTAATTTTTGTGGCTTTTCATAGACTATGTATTATCAAACAAAAGAATTTTTCAATATTGCATTAGGGGGTAATAAAAAACTTAATGGCATATCATGTAGTTATTGTGATGTTTTCCTCGTATAACTTAGTAAATTAATCATTTATTACTTAAGGGAAATAAAATCCCATTACATTTTAATTCAAAGAGCACATGGAAAATATTAATTTAAAAAAAATTTCTAGAATTGCATTCAACCCATCACTTTTATCTCTTCCTCAGGATACATATTATTGTTCTGTGTCCACCATAGATCAGCTTCTCAATTCTTATAATCAATAGCTTGTAGAAACCTTTCTATCATAGAACAATTAAATATTAATAGGATATTCTCAATGGATTTGATCCCATATTCCAAAATAAAAGGATCAGATGATCAATTCAATGTCTTATGGCATTATAGCATAATGGTCTCCATCATTTATTTTATCTCTTAGTGTGATTTGTGTGCTTCTATAGAGATAGTTTTCTATTTATAACCTGTATCATGTGAGATATTATCCTTAAAATATTTGGAATTTCCATTCTGATTGGTCTTGTAATATAATTGGTGAAGTCGTCAAATTTCCCACCACCTTTATTTCATACATGATTCACCCAATATTTTTCCATTGGCAAGAATAAATCGAAAATTATGAATGAGTTTTTTAAAATATTAAATAGATAAAATGAAATCTAGTGATTTTAATGGGATAAATTATAAATTAAAATCATTTACTTTACTTTTGACTTTTTAGGATTCAATCAATGTTAGCCATTATATATTTCCTAACATATATTTATATGGGAAATTTTTTATTCCTTTAATAATGTTTCATAATGATCTAATGAATTTATTAATTCATATCCCCAAATTGTTTCAATCCTACTGTGCAGTAAGAACCATTTTGTGGAATAGTTTATTATGAGTTAGGCCTAACACAACTTATTAGAGTTATTACCATTAGGTACATTTGTTCCAGAACCATGTGAACTTGTTGTATCCAGATAGAGATGTATTGGTTTATTAACCACATAATCTATATTTTCAATATTTAATATGTTTTTCATACATTGTATTATCCCTAAGGATTTTATATAGTTTTATAAACACAATATAAAACATAACTAAACCATTCCTTTGATACAAACTATAATACACCCTATATTTGTTATACATTATTTCATGATTTATTAAATAATAGTACACATAATATAACCTAAAAGACCGATATTTATAGTGTATATAGAAATTAGGTACATAAAATAAGATATTTATGATGGGATATAACAATGTTGGTTAAAACATCTTTAACATGCTTCAAAAATTACGTAGTATTTAAAACCATATGTGATAACCTAGGAACATACATAAGAAAGGGGTGTGATATAACTCCCTATAAGGGATTAAACATGGAATGAGGTGATACATTTTAACAGATATACACATAAATGGGGAATAAAGGGAGTGGTAATCATAAACATGGACTACAAAGAATGATATACCATGATTATCATGTAACGTCTCGGACCTGGGTGCCACGCAATGGGCTCCCTGAGCTTGGATCGCCACGTGACCTCAAGCTCATTTCCCCAAATGCCAAAGGCTGCCGACTAGCAGCGAGGGCCCAGGATTGATAGTGGGGAAACTATGCCCCCATTTGTCAAAGTGTAGCGCAGCGGAATACAAAATAAACATACACGACAGCGTAAGCAGTAAACATACACAAGTGAAATAACTACAGCAGTGTCTATAACCAACAGTATATAAAAGATGATGCTACATGTTTCAGGTTATATGAAAACAGCTAGAACATGTTATACATTAACACAGTACAGTAGAAAATAGAGTACAGCAAAGCAAAGCAAACAGCTAGCAGTGGCATCGCGAGCCAAGGCTCGGTCCCATGCCCCCTACTCCTCACCAATAGTCAAGTACATGTATATGGACTCTTTCCCCTATCTACACCTGCAGCAACGTAATCTGTTTGGGCCGAAAAGCGTGACCCAAACATGGTGTGAGAAATATATATCAGTAGGCACCCACCAAAGGCTCGTTCCCAACTGCATGTAAGAATGCAACAAAAGTGTGCAGTAATAAATGAAATAAAGTAAGCAGTACTCAAAAGTAACAACTACCAATTATATTGCCATTTTTATTATACATTAAATCCATTTAATATATGAATTCACCACAGTGCATTTCTATGTAACCAACTAGTGTCCTCAGACATGTAAAATCTTACCCTCGGGTAATGAGTATCCAACACAGAAACTTCCCTCAGGCATAATAGAGTTTTTTCCCTCAGTCGTATGTAGTGTCCCCCATAGGCACAGAATCATCTACCCATAGGCACAGAAGAAGTTTACCTCAAGAAAAAAATATCTACAATCCACAGGCTAAATAGTGGAGTGCCCCCAGGCTAATCACAACAATGCCCTCAGGCTAAAAAGGTAATCGGGCCATGCCCAACATATCAAAATACATTAAACAAGAAATTCCTATCAAAGAAATTATACAATTACTACAATTAAGGCATACCCTCAGGTATCCTGGCCAAATGGCTAAATAGTGAAACACACCCCCGGGGTGGTTTCAGATCCAAATAACAATCCCAACCAGCAGTTTATTATCACAATTTAATCACCCATGCAATTATAGGCATTAAATATTGAAACAGCCTCGGCCACACGACACCCCAACATGGGTTCGTGGAATGAAAATGCACAAAAACGCATGACAGTTGGAAATTTACACCAAGCCACCTACCTTATATGACAACTAACGTTATACCCGAACATCGACTCGAGAAACGCCCAAGCACGGCGTAGATCTGATGAAGAACAAAACCCACTAAAACATAAATAACTCTTGTTAGGAGAATAATTGGTAAGAACCAGCCAAGGAGGTGGATGACCTTACCCATGCGGTTCCAACGGGATCGTCCAAGGCGGAAACCGATTCCAGACGAACACCCGGTGGATCTTCAAAGGTCTGGCTTCCTCCATTGGCTCCAAATTGGCATAAGTGTCTGATCTTCCAAATGAGGAGGCTACTGCCTGTTTTAAGCTGAAAAAACAATGTACACGGCCTATGATTCTGAGTACACAGCGTGTCCTTCTTTCATTTAATTGTTCATTTGGTGGCACCGACACACTGTACATCCATCGACATGAGTACACGACATGTAATCCCAAGTACATGGCGTGTACTGTCGCCCAGCTGGCGATGACTCCATCACCTTACTGTTTAGGTCTGCCGACTGACTACACGGCGTGTAAGGTACCACTACACAGCGTGTAGTCGGTTCCTACACCCTTCATCGCTAGCATGGCTACACGCCCCGTGTACCCATCCCACACGGCCAAAAGTACACGATGTGTGGAAAAGTACACGACGTGTAGTTCCAAAATTTATGATTTTTCCCCATTTTCCATATTTTCTCAAAAACACTCAAGGAAAAGGAAAAATAAGCAGTTCATACCTCAAAAATAAGAACCGGGTTTTTATAAACTTCTCCCCTTACAGTAATTCGTCCCCGAATTGCCCTTCCATGGGTGGCGAAGATAAAGCTCAGAACAGCTCTGTCCACTGAGCACGTGCGTCGGCCTCCCGCTCCCAGGTCTCGTCTTTCACTCGGCCATGCTGCCATAGCACCCGTACAAGAGGAACTGACTGGCCTCAGGGAACCTTCGTGCTCCTATCAACAATACGGATTGGATTCTCCTCAAAGGACGCATCATGCTGAAGCTCAACCTCCTCAGGCTGAAAGGTGTGAGACAGGTCTGAATGGTAGTGACGCAACTGAGGCACATGGAAGACGTCGTGCATGGCTCAGTACCATTGCGGTAACTGCAACCGATAGGCAACCAGCCAGACTCTCTCCAGAATCTCGAATGGACCCACAAACCTCGGTGAACGCTTACCATGTCTTCTGGTCTGCTTGTGTCCCAGCATCGGTGAATAACGTAGAAAAGCCTGATCCCCGACCACGAACTCCAAAGGTCATCTGTGGCGATCAGCATAAGACTTTTGGCGAGACTGCTTGGTAGCCATCCGCTTCTGAATCAATCGGACCTGCTCAGATGTCTCTTGCACGAGCTGTGGCCCCAATAAAGCTGCCTCACCTGCCTCTAACTAGCACAAAGGTGAACGGCATGGCCTACCATATAAAGCCTCGTATGGTTCCATCTCAATAGTTTCCTAAAAACTATTTTTATATGCAAACTCTACTAAGGGTATATGATTCTCCCAAGATCCCCCAAATTCTAGGACGCATGCGCGCAGTATGTCCTCTAGTACATGTATCGTCTGCTCTAACAGGCCATCTGTCTGAGGGTGGTAAGTTGTGCTCAGAATCACCTGTGTACCGAGCGCCCTCTGATAACTCTTACAGAAATGAGATGTAAAGAGAGTGTCCCTATCTGAAACGATATAACGAGGGACCCCATGAAGACATACGATCTCTTAGATATACAGCCTTCCAAGCTCGTCAACACCGAAGGTCTCCTTGATCGGTAAGAAGTGAGCTGCCTTCATGAGTCTGTCCACAACAACCCACATAGAGTCATTTCCTCTAGGTGACCTCTGTAACCCCGTCATGAAATCCATCGCGACATCATCCCATTTCCACACTGGAATGGGTAACTACTGTAACAGTCCAGCTAGTATCTGATGCTCTGCCTTCACCTGCGGACAGGTGGAACATCTCGTAACAAACCCAGCTATCTCTCTCTTAATGCATGGCCACCAGTACTGACTTCTCAAGTCGCGGTACATCTTGGTAACCCTAGGATGAACTGCCCAAGCTGAAGCATGAAACTCCCACATCAGCTCCTCGTGTATATCCCCTGAAACCCATACTCGTCCATCGAAACGCAAAACATCGTCATCACCTATCGTCCAACCGGGAGGAGGTTCCTCACTTGCCACCGAATCCCGTAGAACTAGGCCTTCTGAATCAGATAGCTGCCTCACCCTCACTCTATCCAGGAGGGTAGAAGTCACAGCTAACGAGGAAAGATAAGTCTTCCCCTGACTGTTATGAACCTCCAGATGCATCTTAGAGAACAAAGCCATAATCTACCACTCACCATTGGCCTCCTGCACTGCATGTATCTGAGTCTTCTTGCTCAGTGCATTAGCTACTGCATTACCTTTACCAGCTGTATAGGAAAGCTCAAAATCTAAGGACTATAGGTACTCAACTCACCTTCTCTACCTTAGATTCAGGTCACACTGAGTAAAGATATACTTGGGGATTTTGTTGTTGGTGAAAACAACAAAATGCTCTCCCAATAGATAGTGTCTCCAACAGTGCAACGCATGAACAAATCCAACCAACTCGAGATCATGCATCGGGTAATTTCACTCATGTGGCCTCAAATGCCGAGACCCGTATGAAACGACTCGATTGCCCTGCACCAAAACGGCTCCCAGCACAATCCTTGATGCATCACAGTAAACAATATAGATCTTCCACTGCTCTGAGAGTATCAGGATAGGTGTTGATGTCAACCTTCCCTTCATGTCCTAAAAAGCTGTTTCGCAAGCTTCTGACCAATCGAACTTCACACCCTTCTTAGTTAGACCTGTCAACGGTGTTGCAAAGCTGGAGAAGTCATGTATGATGCGTCTGTAGTAACCAGATAGTCCTAAGAAGCTCCGTATCTCAAACATGTTCTTAAGATACTCCTAGGAAACTACTTCTCTCACCTTCTCTAGGTCTACTGCAACTTTTTTCTCTGAGATAATGTGACCCAGGAAGTGAATCCAGTCCATCCAAAAGTGTCACTTTGAGAGCTTAGAATATAGTCGATGCTCTCTCAGTGTACTCAATGCGATCCCAATATGGGTGGCATGGTCGTGTCGAGTGTGATAGTACACCAAGATGTTGTCCATGAATACTACCACAAAATAATCATGATACAGATGGAACGCATGATTCATCAGAGCCATGAAAACTACTGGCATGTTTGTCAGTCCGAACGGCATAACCATATATTCATATAGACAATACCTACCTCTGAAGGCTGTGAGAGGTATATCAGATGGTCTAACGTGCAGCTGATGATATACGGATCTCAAGTCAATCTTCGAGAACACTTTTTCTCCCCAAAGCTGATCAAACAGATCATCTATCCTCGACAAAAGATATCAGTTCTTAACCGTCAACTGGTTAAACATTCGATAATCCACGCAAAGCCTAATCGTAACATCTGCCTTCTTTGAAAAAAGGAATGGAGAACACCATGGAGAAGTACTGGGTCGGATAAAACCCTTCGCTTGTAGCTCCTCTAGCTGCCTCTTGACCTCCTGCAACTCAGGCGTGGCCATCATGTAAGGAGGAATGGACACCGGTGTTGCTCCTGGAACAAGATCAATAGAGAAATCCACCTCACACACCAGAGGTAGACCCGAAAAGTCGTCTGGGAAGACATCCCTGAAACGATTGACAATTGGAGGAAAATCCGTCTGACAAGTCCCCTGGTCATCCAGATACAAACTCACAATCTGGGTTGTAACTCCACCTCGCCCATGATGCTCTGGTCCAGCTCGACTCGCCTGAACATCCCATTCACCCTTGTATAGAAACTCTCTGTCCTCTGGTGACGTGAAATGCACCCTGCGACGATAGCATTCTACAAAGGCTTGAAAGGGAACCAACCAGTCCATCCCGAGAATGACGTCATATCTCTTCATCTCCAAGACATAGAGGTCCCAAAGAATGTGACACCCACCAACCTCAATGGGGAACTCCTTGAACTAACGCACACCAGCAGTTCTAGTCCATAATAGAGTGTCTAACGTCATGATACCAAAAGAAGAAGAAACATAGAGCCCAAGGATCTCCACAACGGGTATAGATTTGAAACTATGCGTAGCACCTGTATCAAAAATTACTGAAGACAAGACAGAAGCTACTAGAATAGTACCTCTAACCGTAGAAGTTCCGGGATCCTGCTTTTGCTGGGTCTGTTGCACTGCATATGCCTGCCCAGTGCCGCGGCCCTACGACATAGCCTGGCTGCCCTAAGCTGTCCCGCCCTGCTGCCTCTGTGATCATGGTGTCTGGATACCACGGTCACGACCACCATCTCAGCCTGCACGCCCTGACATATTCCAGTTCCCAGATTGGTAAGAAGCCACCGGTCCTTCTCCCGCACGCGGAGTCTTTATAGAACCCCTCTCACTAACAGGTGGAAATGCCCTGGAAAAGTATTGCAGATGCCCCATCTTGCCACAATCTCGGCACTCCACTGGGTCATGTGGACACTACGGTCTCTTGTTCCCCTCTCTACCACACTGGTAGCACATAACCTGGCCACCTGAAGCATTCTTTTGACTGGTACTACCGCCCTAAGAGAATTCCATCTGTCTCTTCTTCTTCCCAGCAGAAATAATACCAGTAACTGGTGCTGAACCACCCTGTCCCACACCACTTGATTACCACAGGTTCCCCTCTGTAATCAACACCTAGTTCACAATCGCATGTAAAGTAGGAAACCTGAAAAAATTCACCAGCGCTCAGATGTCATACCGAAGACCATCCTCAAAACTTGTCACTCTCAACGTCTCATCACCTACCATCATGGGTGAAAAACCCTGAAGCTCCGTAAAATGAGCATAATATTCCATCACCGACATAGCGCCCTCTTGAAAATTCATGAACTCTCGAGCTCTATCTTCCCTCAGTGTCTCAGGAAAGTAGAATTCATAAAAGACTGCCTGAAAATCTTCCCACGCCATGTCCCTGTGATTCTATGTCTGGGTGGTAAAATCCCACCACTTCTTGACAGAATCACGGAGCATGTAAGTCACGAGCTTGACCCTCCACCCTGGAGGCGTCTCCAGATGCTCGAAAATAGTTTGCATCGATCCTAGCCAAGACTCTGTAGCCTGCGGTCTTCCATCCCCTGAAAACCTAGGCAGATGATGCTACTGAAAGATACGCGTCAGCTCGACCATAGATGTAGCAGCCTACGGTGCTCCTTGAAAGGTCTGCATAAACAACATAAAACCCTCACGGAACTGCACCTCCGCGCCTGTGTCCGGTATAACATCTAGTGTCGCATATGGCTCTACTGGAGGATCCACTGGTAGCCCATGGCCCACCATCTCTGGAGTATAATTATCGCCGCTCTCCTGGAGAACAACTCGCGGTCGTCTAGGCGGCATGACACTACAATGTCAAAATCACGCCTCAGATTCAAGATTATTAAGACTGAAAGTGAAGGAACCACAAAGGAACAAGATGAAGAAATCATTTCAAAATTTGAAAAACTAGACTACACAGCGTGTACAATGACTACACAGCATGTACTTGACTTCCGTTCCCCTTGCCCGGGTCCTTCTACACAGCTAAGCCACACGACTTCCATTCAAAAAAACTACACGGCATGTATAATATCTACACGGTGTGTACGATGTTATTTCCCAACTACCCATGTCGTTTGTGACACGGCCGACTACTCGGCTTGACACTACACGGCGTGTTACACCCACACACGGCGTGTACACCATCCCGTTTCCCAGACACACGGCTAACTCCACACAGTCTGTCCTCGGACAAGAATACACGGCGTGTCCCACAGGTACACGGCATGTTCAGGGAGAGGTGACACTAGCTAGTGTTGTTAGCTACACGACCGTGTCCACAGGTCACACTACACGGTGTGTCTATAACTGACACGGCGTGTTCTGTCAAGGAGTTCACTGACCCAAGTTGTTAGTTACACAGCCGGACTCCAGGTCAACTCTACACGGCGTGCACAAAAACAACACGGCATGTTTTACCCTATCCCTTCCCTACCTCGTGTCGCCGCCCATACGGTTTGTGACATGGGAAGAGACTAGACGACGTGTACTCCGGTTACACGGCGTGTACTTAAAATGTTCATATTTCTTCCCGAACAGAATAACATACACGGCATGTATAAAGTACTACATGGCGTGTATACTGGGTTTCTGGACAGTATACCTCATAAAATTCCCCAGAACACTGAAACATACTGAAAATACAACACATAAGTGTCAAATTTCAACATGTGGGGGCCCATACTCCCCACGAATCAAATTTTGACATCTTATATGTGTTATAACTAACAAATAGTCAATGATCCACCAAATTCTGGTCAATGAGGGCCCATACTCCCCAAAAACCAATGTTTGGTGTTCATTCTATAAACAGGCTCAAACAAAAACACCATATCACAAGGCATGTATTTATCAAGCAGTTATCACAACAACATGCTTTTCTAGCACAACAACTATCACAACAATATGAAATTTTTTAATGCACCTACATGGCATGGAAACTATGCATGACATGTGATATCTAGAATTTGCCTATATGATGCATTATACAGCATACCCTCATCTCATTGGGTTGCAACTAAATAGAACCCACAGATAAAATATAAACAGCACAATCCAAGTGCGTCACCCAACGGTGAAAACATATCAACCGTAAAATTGCAAAATCAAAGGAATGAAGAATATGAGGTCGACTGGCTTTTCCATATACATGGGTTGGATACGCCCGGACACAGCTTATTACCAACTATCATTCCGTCCTATCCCTGACTACGGATCCAAATAGTAATTCTAAGAAAAGAAACCCTCTGATACCACTTTGTAACGTCCCAGACCCGGGTGCCATGCAACGGGCTCCCTGATCCCGGTTCGCCACGTGACCTCAAGCGCATTTCTCCTAACATCAGAGGCTGCGGACTAGAAGGGAGGGCCTAGGACTGATAGTGGGGAAACTATGCCATCATTTGTCAAAGTGTAGCGCAGCAGAATAAAAAATAAAGATACACGACAGCGGAAGCAGTAAACATACACAACTAAAATAACTAAAGCAGTGGCTATAGCCAATAGTATATAAAAGATGATGCTACATGTTTCAGGTTCTAAGAAAATAGCCAGAATATGTTATACATCAATACAGTACAGCAGAAAACAGAGTACAGCAAAGCAAAGTAAATAGCTGGCAGTGGCATCGCGATCAAAGGCTCAGTCCCATGCCCCCTACTCCTCAGCAACAGTCAAATACCTGTATAGGGACTCTTTCCCCTATCTACACCGGCAACAATGTAATCTGTTTGGGCCGAAAAGCATGACCCAAATAGGGTGTGAGAAATATATCTCAGTAGGCACCCACCAAAGGCTCGTGCCCAACTGCGTGTAAGCATGCAACAATAGTGTTAATTAATAAATGAAATAAAGTAAGAAGTACTCAAAAGTAACAACTACCAATTATATTTCCATTTTTATGATTCATTTAATCCATTTAATATAAGAAATCACTATAGTGCATTTCTATATAACAAACTAGTGTCATCAGACACGTAAAATCCGACCCTCGGGTAACGAGTATCCAACACAGAATCTTCCCTCAGGCATAATAGAGTTTTTTCCCTCAGGGGTAGGTAGTGTCGCCCACAAGTACAAAATCAGCAGTCCACAGGCACGGAAGAAGTTTCCCTTAGGCTGAAAATATCTACAGCCCACAGGATAATTAGTGAAGTGCCCACAGGCTAATCACAACAACTCCCTCTGGCTAAACAGGTAATCGGGCCATGCCCAACATATCAAAATGCAGTAAACAAGCAATTAATCTCAAGGAAATTATACAATTACTACATTTAAGGCATACCCTCGGGTATCCTAGCCAAACAGCTAAACAGTGAAACACACCCCCATGCTGGTTTCAGATCCATGAAACGATCCTAACCAGAAGTTTATTATCACAATTTAATCACCTATTAAATTCTAGGAATTAAATATGGCAATGGCCTTAGCCACACGACACCCCAACATGGGTTCATGGCATGAAAATGCACAAAAATGCACGACAGATGGAAATTTACACCAAGCCACCTACCTTATACACCAACGAATGTTATACCCGAATGTCGACTCCAGAAACGCCAAAGAACGGCGTAGATTTGATGAAGAACAAAACCCACTAAAATGAAAATACTCCGTTTTAGGAGAAGAGTTGGTAAGATCCAGCCAAGGAGGTGGAAGCCCTTACCCATGCGGTTCCAACAGGATTGTCTGAGGCGGAAACTGATTCCAGACGAACACCTGGTGGATCTTCCAAGGTCCAGCCTCCTCCTTTGGCTCCAAATCGTCTTAAGTGTCTCCTCTGCCAAATGAGGAGGCTACTGCCTATTTTAAGCCAAAAAAAAGTACACGACGTTTACTTCTGAGTACACGACATGTACTTCTTTCATTTAACTGTTCATTTGGTGGCACTGCCACATTGTTCATCCATCGACATGAGTAAACGGCATGTACTCCCCAGTACACGGCGTGTACTGTCGCCCAGCTGGCGACGACTCCACCGCATTACTGTTTAGGCATGTCGACTAACAACACGGCGTGTAAGGTACCACTACACGATGTGTAGTCAGTTCCTACACCATTCATCACCAGAATGGCTACACGCCCCATGCACCCATCCCATATGGCCAAAAGTACACGGTGTGTGAAAAAATACACGACGTGTAGTTCAAAAATTTAATATTTTCCCCCATTTTCCATATTTTCTCAAAAACACTTCAGGAAAAGGAAAAAGAAGAAGTCTGTACCTCAAAAATAAGAACCTGGTTCTTATATATCACAATATAGAAAATATGAAAAAAAACGTAAAATGGTGTATCATAAACGTATGACAAGGGTAACTGCCACAACATGATGGAATAAAATATGATGATGAATGAATTCATGATGTATGGCCTTTTTGAGATATATAATAATGAGAATTATATTAAAGTGAGGGGTGCACCCAAAATTATATAGTGCACCCCATCATAGAATGACATATATTGTGAGTAAACATCACCCAATGCATTGATGCGCTATATACTTTTGGGTGAACTCGTCACATTAATTACATTCTCATGATTAAGTGTTGCACGGAGATTATACAACATGGAATCTTTCACCATTATTTTTTATTCAACGATCATGATGTGTAGAATATATACATTTAAGTCCCATGTAAATTAATTATATGTGTAAAATAGTGAATACACATGATAAATAAATTTATGGAATTCAATACAGAATTTTTCTAGAATGGAAAACTATTACGAAATTTCAGCAGCATAACAATTTCATATAAAAATTTGTAAAATGTGTTCATGTGAGAGAAATTGGTATATCCACAATTGGAAATAATATTTCCTATAATACCTACATTGAAATACATATTCAATCATTGGTAATTTTAAGTAGAAGGCATGAGATAAAAAACATAAATAAAGAAGAGAAGGTGAAGATCACTTACTAGAGTGTGTGACAAAAAATTCATGGTAGGAGCTTACAGAGTGCTTGGGGGAACCTTGGGATGAGTATTTAGAGGGGATGAAAGATTAAGGATACACAACATGGATTTTGAGTTATGTGAAATGGTAGAGTGGGCTAGTTTATATAGTAAATGAGCGGGGATTTCTTTAATATTTCTCAAACATTGAATTTAGACTCTATATAATAATATAGCCAAAACCGAAAACCATACCATTGTTTTTTCACACAATTTCTACCAAATGAATGTGGTTTTCATTGTATTTTATGCTGAAGGGCATAAATTATTAAGAAAACCATTTAGTATATGGAAGTGAGTAATACATATAAAAAATGGATTTCAAAACCATAAAATATATTAACGGTTATGAAGGATTCAAAACAAAATTGAAAATTAATTAAATTATAGATAAAATCATATTATTAAAATGGGAAAATTATATTTGATCATGGATACCATTTATAATATTCATTACATCATTTTTTGTTCATTATGAAGTAATAATACAAACCATATATTTATATGACATTCAATTTCAACCTAAAAATATGTTTCTTTAGGAGATTTATCAAAAAGTAACCATCAGATAATTTTGTAATTCTAATTCAAAAATTTATACATATTTTATAAAAATAATGTAATAAATATGTGTATTTTTAGTTTTAAAATAATATTATACATTTATGAAGAAATGCTTTCTTTTTTGAAAATAAATACATCCGACCCCTTATAAAAATTATATTTTAGTTCATAAAAAATATATGATAATTTATATTTAAGAAAACAATATTTATTAATTATATTTTATTAAAATATTATTTTTTAAAAAATTAAATAAATCATATAAATATGTTCCTTCATAGAATTTGAATATTTCCAAGAATAATAACTATTTGTTTTATTTTATCAAAATCAAAATGATTTATAAGTTAAGAATCATAAAAAGAATTATAATAATTGTTATATTGAAAACAATATACATATTCAAATTTATATAGTATTTATACATATCAATTTAATAAAATAGTAAATTTCCTAAGAGTATGGTTTATGATGGTGAGACATTCCTAGGGTAGTTTAGAAAATATGGGATGGGCCATGATCTCAATGAGATTTAACATATTCCATAAATTGTTTCACTCATGCTTATGTTGTTGTATCATACCATGGGATTGGTCGACGTAAAATACCCATGGTTCTATATCCATATAAAACATCAATAAATTTGCTTCATAAGATATGATACTATTGGGTGAGGTCATCCATTACATTGTGTGTGTTAATTGGATTCATTAAAACCCTATTTTTATAATCGTTATTTTACCACTTTTCGTTTGATATATTATCAATGGTAATTATTATTAAGTTAATTTTAATAATGATATATTAAAATTAATGGATTTTATGTTCTTTCAATAACTATAATACATTATAAGGAATTAATGTAATATTACTATGGAAAAATCACTTAATTATTGTCTGGTTCATTACACATATGCCACCACTCAATCTCCTTACATCAACACTACTCAATTATCAATACTAGAAGAATTAATAAAACCCAATACTCATCACCTAGAACAGGTAGGATGCAAATTGATGTTTTTTCTAGTGATTATTCATGTAAATGAAGGAATTCAAACATGCTTCCAGAATTTAAAAAAATTTCCCCATCAAGGTCAAACCCAAAGTGGTTCATCAAATCGGAAAAAGTATTACATAAACCTTCGATAATAACCAAATAATCGCATAAATTTATGGATATTAGAAATATTGTTGTGGTTTCCTCATGAAACATCTCCATGAACATTCCCTATGTCGACTAACAAACCTTCCTATGAGATTATGTGGACCAAGTAGTGTACCTGATCAATATAAAATTTCCACTTATACAACTTGGTATAGAGTTGATGATCTCTCAGTATACTTAGTTTGATGTAAATATATTGTTCATGGTCATCATGAGTATTGGATAAATTTATATTTTCATCCAAATATACTACCACAAACTAATCAAGGTAAAGGTGGATGATTCGGTTTATCATATCTTTAAATACAGCTCGATCATTCTTCAACAGAAACAACATTACAATGAATTCTTAATGACCATACCTACATATAAATGTGGTATGTGGATTATCAGAATAGATACATCAAAATTGATGATGCCATGATCTCATGTAGATTTTAGAGGATACACGACCTACCCTCAGCTAGTCAAAAAAGTACGTCAATATGTGGAAGATGATTGGAATTGTTCACTATAATTCAGTTCAACATCAAGTAAACAATACATATGTATAGAGTCCCATTATCCTTCATAGAAAACAATATTGGAGAACCCTAACGTGAGGTCAGGAGACAGATAAAACCCATGTCCATAAACTCTTCTCTCATGTATTTAGCTCTCAAAGATCTGTTGGTTCCAATGTGTAATGAAGAAATGAAACTCACTCATGCCCAATGTGATCTCAATTTTAAATTTAACATTTCTCTCATGTCATTGTCTGGATGATTCATAAGGAAATAAATACATTCATTTTATAATGTGTATTGACCACCATTAACCTACTCAAAAACACCAATTATAGACTCAACACATTCATAATTTTGGTTGAAATAAATGGAAGAGAATAATAATTATCAAATAAGTCACTAGCTAGTGTAATATCTATATGAATATTACCTCTATCTATCAACGGTCTAGTCTCACTATCCACCCATGTTGGTAGAATGAAATTAATATTCCATTACCGTCGTCCCAATGATGAATTTTTAGTCCCATGAGTTGGACTAATCTACTGATAGAAGCGGTTATTCCTAGAAGCAACTCATTAACAGCCTCTACTGCCATGGCTAGTAAAACATTGGCTACCAGAATGACATGGTGCAAAAAAACCTCTTCCCGCACTCTGATTATACTTTTCTACTACCTCATTAAACGTCTAGGGTTTTTTCCAGAATATACTTTATAGATATTTCATCCTTATTCAACATCAACACTTTATTAGTGGTTGGGGATAATTTCTATTAAATTGATCTATCTTGATAACACCGGTGAATGGAAACCAGGGTAATGTCATGTATAACAGAATCATCCTCATGTTATCTCATCTCGAAATCACCATGGATAGAATTATCAGAGATAATCCTCATACTCTATGAATATGTACCTCTTTATCATCCAGTATAAACTAATTTTCCACCACTAGAAGCCTTCTTTCAGATCCCCTCTGAAATAAGATCCTGATTCACAACGTCTAAAAAATATACCTAAAAATAATTAGTTGGGACTAAATTTCACATTTAAGACCAACATAAAATAGCTACTCTATATTCTCCATATCTCCTTCCAATGTTTGAACAATGTAGTTAAAATATGTATATTTACAAGCATTTTTCAAAATTGTAATACTCCCTAGAGTAAACCTCGTGAACTCTGTTTCTCTCTCCTATCTCGACATCTTTAGGTAAAAGTCATCCTTGAACATCTATAGGAAGTCCTTCTATATAATATTCTTTAGTTGTCCACATGAACCCTAGTTGCCCCACCAATTGATTTCTTGACCATGAAAATTTTAAACCATCAATTTTTTCTCTTTTCTGTATAAGTTTCCATGCGTTAATGTATTTTCTATATAGACTCTATCTAGAACTACTCTTTCATAGGTCCACCCCCTCTAGTAAATATTTTAGGGTGATTCAACTGAAACTCTCTTATTAGATCAGGTCTTATTTTCTCAAACCACCATGGGTGTAATTGGTTAAACTAAATGAACTGATCAATTTTTAGTTGTAACTGCTCTCCAGCATCATCACCCGGAACTATTGGTGCCTCATGATCCACTTTTAGAAGATCATTTCATTGTATATCATCTCTTCATCCTATCAACAAGCATCATCATGGAGTTATATCTATTCAATACCAAAGGAACATGATATGTCAAGTAACAAAGCTTAATAGATTTATTTAAGAGGGAATAACAATAATCTATAACTTGTCATTCCCCCAAATTCTACCACGTGGTCAATGTTGAGGATCTATAACTACCCTTAATCATCCAACATATAGGTTATTGTTATTAATGTGTAAAAAATTATAATTATTAACTTTCCTCATTAAAAATCATTTATTCATATTATTATCATATAAAGTATTCAATTTACAATTAGGCACATTTTTTATTCAAATTCACAAGAAAATAAAACAATTCAACTTAAAAAACACAACAAAACCATGTTTGGCTATTCATTCAGAGAATGATGCTTGTTACAAATTAATAATGTGTTCCCATAATGATGTAAGAATATATAAATCTCTTTTTATACTAGTCCATAACCTAGCACATCAAAAATCTCAATATCAATATTCACATCACACAATACGTGATTCAATTGATGTGAAATAGAATCCAACAATGATAAGAAACATCAATAAAAACAATCCATCGCTATGTTCTTGAATGTTACTCTCACACATGGGTTAAACAATACAATGGAAGAGCCCTTAACCAAGGCCCGACTCATCAAATACTCCTATCTTTATTTCCTTGGAATTAAGTCAAAATAAATATAAAATAAAATACCATATATTACCATTTTTTCATTTCCCGATATAGGTTCAACACACTATTTCCCAGAGACCGTCAAAACCCGGACTTCAGTTTTACCACCCCATACAAGAGAGGATTACGACTAGAAATTGATATAATTTAGTTCTTGTGGAGAGTATAACTTCTTTATCAATTTATAACAATATCATAAAATTAATATACTAAATCAAAATTATATACGCAATAACCTAAAAACAAGTATCAAATGATGACTAAAATAGGGAATACAATATCTAAAACAAAAACATGAAATATGTCATGCCATGTACATGTCATGTGTCTATATGATAAACCTCAAAATAAATAATGAAACTAGAAACACCAAAAAATGTCTACATTCATGTATAGTAACTTCATCCATGCTATATCCAATCATCCCTAAAACATAGGAATCCTCCCATTATCCTTTCATTCAATCATGAAGTCTATTTGGGTACTGATTAGGAATCCCATGTATTGAGTGAGTGAATCACAATATGCAACGACCAAAAGAGTCTAAAACAATATCCATTCAAAAAACGTTTATGGATCTTTATAAATAATAACATATAATGGATAAATTAATAGTTATAGAATTTTATTTATTATTTAATTAAATGACATAAAATATTGGGTTTCGAATGAATCCCAAACTCTCAATACATGGTTCCTCTCATATTTAAGACTAAATCATATCCTAATATAATATTTATTAATGATCATTTAAATTCAATTCATATTAATGAAAATTAAAACCATTGTAAAATTCTAAAATCTTGTCCCTAGATTGCCATGCCGCAGAACTAGTTTGTATATGAAGTAATTTTATAAAATAAAGAACTAATTTATCAAAAAGTCACACAAGTGGAATTTTTATGCAGTAGTATGTGTCCAAAAATTATTTATCAATATTGTATTTTGATTCAATAGACTATTTTCCACACTCATTTATCAATACGGTCTTTTGATGCAATAGACCATGTCCCAGAAACAAATATCAAATATATCACAATATCACATATATAACAATAATAAATATTAATGAACATTAAATCTATAATAAAATTCATATCTTTATATTCCATTTTTATAATAAAAAAATTAGGTCTAATAAATAAATAACAAGTAGATAATATGAAAAAACACTATTATTCCATTAATCATCATTTAATCATAACCCTTTAATTGATTAAGGTTAAGACAATCATCACATAATTCCCATAGTTAATTAATTTATAAACATAATAATTGAAAAATTATATAACCCATTAATTACCAAAATTAACATTCAATAAATCAATAAATTTCACATTCAACACTATTCATTAATTATTTTTCCAATTAATTTTTCCAATTCAATAAATGAAAAATCCAAATACTATGTAAATTGTTGAACCAATTAATTGATCTAGTTAAACATTACATTATTGATCATAAGTTATTTAATCCAATTAAAGAAATACAATATCCCACTATTCCATTAAATATTTCAGTCATTAATTAATCCAAATTTTGAATTTCATTAGGACAACATTAGATTAATTATATAACCAATTAATTTGTCGACTTTATCTAATTTCAATTTCCCCAATTTATCACCAACCATTATCACATGGGAATACAACTAAATAAAATCAGACATCATCAAAATTTCAAAATAATGAATATTAAACATTTAAATTACAATGATTTAATTTAAATCAATAATTTGGGAATTTTAAATTATTCTACCTATTATGAAATTGATGATGAGTGATCACCAATGGAAATCTCCAATTGAAGAGGAATAATGATGAATACAATAAGGATTGTGATCTCGATATGAAATGTTAATCCATGATTAGACATATTAGATCAACTAAAACCTATATATAGAACTACAATAATAGATTAAAACATTATTTCAAAATATGAGAGATTTCATGGGAAGAGGGAAAGTAACCAGGATGAGAATCTCTTACCCGGAGAGGTGAATATCTTCAATATAGGATTGGAATCTTCATTAATGGATGTTGTGAGTCCTAGAAATTTATCCAAGGCCTTATAAAATGATGAAAATTTATAATGGTTTAGTTTTGGGTTTTGGGATATAAAATGAATATTCATCAATTTATTTTAATAATTTTTTTCAATTTAATATCTCATATACATGTTTCTGTATATGGGTTTCATTGACTCTTTTAATCATGAAACCTAACCACAAACATCTCCGAGGGATTTCACACAATTTCTCTTAATAGGTAACATGTTTTGAAAACTCAAAACTATCCATGTTAATGTAATTTGATTGGTTTTACATGGTTTCTTTGGTTGGGTGAACAGTTATAAGAAATTTTGTGTCAACCATACATTTACCTTCTTCCTTTAAAAATTCTCCAATTTTACCCAAAACACTACATGGTAACACCTGAAGGATATGTGCTCAAAAAAAATTAGTACCTACAAAAAATCATCAGACCACTCTAGAAAATGTTAGATCCAAACAACTGTATTTTGTTGATCATCATTATCTAGAGGTCATATGACCTACTCCATTGGAATTAACTCATGTAGTACCACATATGGACCCTATTAGATTTCATTGTAAGGGAACTGATTCAGTTCTTCAAGTGGTTTTCTATTAAAATTTATATTCTACTTAAAAATCCCCATGACATTCCTCTTATATGAAAGTGTTGATAAGGGAGTTCCAATAGTATAACCCTATAACAATTTTTGGTGAATATGTTCTTCATTCAATTTATTCATGGATATATGTTGTGCTATCATTATTTGATCACATATAGAATCCTATATAAATGGATGTGGGATTGTAGTTTTACTTATTTTGGGGTAGAGGAATTGATGGTGGGATGTTTTCGAATAGGAAAATTTGCTTCTAGATATGGATGGAAGAGATTTAACTACCACATTATGTGAGTATTTCCATATATATATTTAATATTGATAGATATATATAATTTATACACCTGGGGTTGGACACATTATATGTTTTGGGTTACTCTGCTTCTCTCACGGAGCTTCTGAATTTATTTTCTCCCAACTCATGAGTTCTCCTGGTATAGCCGATTTGAGGATCTGGCCGTATATTCCATCTATTCATAGGTGAATATATTCTGGTAGACTAATTTCTCCAAGTGATTAATACAAGTCAACATTAATGCTTTAAATCTAAGGGTACAATAATTTGTGGACTATTGTATTTCTACATCTTTATCGGGTAGTACATTTACTCATGGTAGGATGTTCCATTTCTAGATTTTCCACTAACATGAATCTATTCACAATGAATTCTTGTGTATTTATGAATTATATCACATGGAATGTGGGATATGATACAAATATCCCCAATGAGTTTATGATCAAGTTTATTATTGGTCTCATGGAAAGATTGGAAATATTTAGTGGTATTTCCAACTGATTCCTCTAATGGAAAGTAAGAGTGGGTCTAAACAGACCTTCTCTTTTAGAGAAGGATTAGCATACACATTTAAGAAAGTTCGATAGAGTATAAAAGGAAATATAGGTCAAGGAGGTAGTTTTAACTATGGATGTCAGTCTTGTGGTTGATATCACACGTAGAAAAGACCTTCTAAGTGGATTCAAGATGTGGTTCAGGGCCATCGATCAATCTTCATATATGTCGTTCAACCAACTCTAGTGGATGAGAGTGTTATCCCGTATATATTTTCAAGGTATTATTTTCATAGCCTAGACTATAAAATAAACATTATTTCATGTATTATATTCCTGAAATTCATATACATGGATATAATGGAATTCCACGGCCATATGATGGAATACGTTTTTGGCTTGATAAATCATGAACCACTATTTGCAGCCTGATCAGAAAATGTATTCTAATACCAGGATCTCAAACATATTATTGGTAGATCTCATTTATTGTGGTCATTTTCTTACATGTTATTTCATTATATGGTATCACAATTATGATGGATTGGTTAGTTCTATATCAAGAATTTATTGATTGTTATCATCAAATAGTGTAATTCACATCAATCAAGGGTGGTAATTTTATTTATATAAGATAATTATATATCCATGGTAGTTATGTTGTACCTATAAAATGTGGGATGTAAATATTGATTAAATAAATTTCAAATTATTTTATGACAGGTAAGGTAGTACTTAAGAATTAATTTCATCTTGTAGAAGACAATTTAAGATAATTCTTCCCTTAATAAACTTTTAGGATTACTTCTATAAGGGAGGTGGAGTTTTCTATTTATCATGTACTAGGTGCCTCACTAGAATCTATTCCTCCTTATTTAATGGATCCAACTAAAATTTTATCATTCAAAAGATAGTTAAAGGATCTTGAGGACATTGGGTTTACATAAAATAGAACCACAACTTAAGTATCGATTATAATTTTCCCACATAGGGTAGATGAGACACTTAGGATTTATGTGGACTTCTGATATATGAATAATCATAATACTAAGAACTGGTTTTGCATTACTTGTTTAAGGGACCTTTTTTATCATTACCAATGAACCCAAGTCTTCTTAAACATATAAATTGGGTTGATCTTTCATCACGTATGATTTATGAATTCCGAAATAACTCACACTAAATTTCAAATATAGTATAACAATTAAAATTATTGTTTGATGTTATTCATTATCTGGAATGTGTTAATAATATTTAGGGATTTGATGAATTCTATTTTCTACCCATAATTTAATTCATTTATAGAGGATTTCATGGTAGATATCTAGTTATATTATCAAACTCCACTGATTATTACAAAACAATTCACATCATATTGAGTGAACGTAGAAATAATAGGTTTAATGAAAATTTCATTGAATCCCATACATCTAGATAGAAAATATTAATTCATATGTCCCATCATCTAAGATGTAAGAGTTTATGTATCCCTAGAGAAGTTGAGATCTTAGGAATCCAAGGAAGAGTTTAAGAGAAACTACAATATATATATTTTATTATTCATAGATGGACACTAAAGTAATTTTATTTGGTAAATATTCATGACTTCTAGAACCTCTTATATAATTAATATACAAAGGTTTTATGTTCTCATTGTTTAAATCTTGTTAAAATCTTTTTCATATTTGAGATTAAAATTTAATTTAGTATTGATCCTGATTTTATGTGGTCACATTAGTGATTGTACATTAAATTGTGATGTGAAATCTAAAATGATTGCGGGAATTTTGATGTAATATGTTGGGTTCAAGGAATAAAAGTCATGCCATTTGGGCCTACATGACTATAATTACCTGACTCATGAGCTCATGAAAGGTGAATTTTTACTTGATTTATACTTTTGGAGACATTATTTGTTGGGATATACGATTTTTCTATATATAGAACATATTAATCTCAAATACATATTCACTCAGCATGATATGAACCTTAGTTGGTTATTATGGGTACAATAACAATAGTAATTTTATATAGATTATTCATATATTCTAGGTAAGGTTAATGATGTTGAAGAAGATCTGAGATAGAAGAATCATATATAAGTATTCATGAGACTCGTAGTTAGTGGTATACGGTGGATCTAATTTTTGTGAAGGATGTTCAAGGAACATGATTATTGTGGGATGTGTGTTCCGATAGATCGTGAAGTTACCTCTTAAAATTTGGATTGATAATAAAGGAATCAACATTCTGAACCATATGACATAGTCCTAAGAGATAGGGCTTTAGGAATGAAAAAATAGCCCGGTTGGTTCATTTATTTGGAATGTGATATCATACATTATTTGTCTTTAAATGGTAGTAACATATATATTAGAGGAATTGATCCATGATTTAAAATTATAAAAATCTTATAATCACCACGATGATCCATCTTATAATCACCAAGATGATCCAAGATTTAAAATTATATTATTTTCATTTAAGGTTGAATATGCATAAAAATGATTTCGTATTTGGTGTTTCCCATTTCAGTAGGTGATAGGGAAACACAAGTGGACTATTTAGTTTTTACAGTCATTATACATTAATATGTGTAAATGGTACAAAATCACCATTGATTTTTGGATACTCATACAAAATCTCATTAATGTAGTATCACATTATGGGTTTTTGTTGAGAGAATGAAAACATAAACCCAATTATTTCTTATTCATGAAAAAAGATTCAATAGAAGTGATAGGGAGGTTATATGTATGATAAATTATAATAATTGCTGGATTTACATAAATTATCTTATAAAAATGTTTTAAATATTATATATCATGTTTTTCTAATGAATTGTAGATGGACATTGGTTTATACAATATTTTGAGAAAACCCTCCACCCTCACACAGATGATTAATTCAGCTGTAATATAAAGATATTATAGGGAATGCTCTTAGAATGCCTCTTTAATTTATGAGGTTCATAACAGAACAATATACTTCTTAATGAGAATGATCATAATAATATTCTACATTTTTATGTAAAAATTCCATCCTTATGAGTACATGTATGATTGTTCATGTTATTTACCCCTGCAATTGTGATATGGGGGAGAGGCAGCCATACTGGGACCTTGTCTCATTCATGAGACTGCAATTCTTGTTCAATGTATCTAAATGCATATAAATGAAGACCAGGTTTGGCAAAAGTTGTACCCTTCTCACTATAGATAACCTCTAGAGTTAAATTTTGTGGATCATATCATCTTTTGTGTCTATATGAGAATGGGACATTGAAATATTATGGAGTAATTTATGTTACCACCTTGGTTCACCAGATCTATTTTAATTTTCGAGATAGATCAATTAGATGATTACAATTTTAATACATCTTTGATACTATGGAATTGAAAAGATATTTTAAGTTTCTCATTTACATCATTATCATTTAGTAAAATCCCATGTGCTTCGGTAAGATAAGGATGATTTCAAAGTTGATGAATCTTTTAATGATATTCCTATTAATATTTTTAATTATCGCACAAATGATTTGTGTGGTAGGCAAGATACATAATATTGGTTTATATGGTAGAATTTCCTTTTTTGGTCATGATATCTGAGTGAGTGGCTGAAACGAGAGGTCATTGTTTGGATTTATTCAAAAATAATGCTCAACAAACCTCAATGTGAAGAGTATATGTTGAACTATTTAAATGATGGGGTGGTTATATCTTTCACGTTTTTTATGAAGATTGAATCCTTTAACATATTATCTAAATATTTTTTACCCATATAATAATATAAAACGAATTAATTAATGGTTCAAGAGAATCCATAGTTTGTTTGGTGCCCATATCTCATATTTTTTAGGAAACCAGTAGAGTTTCATAGTCTTCATATAGTTAGAAGTTACTATACAGTTAATCCATAATTCCCAAAAGATGATGTTGTTGGTTAGTTCAACCACATGAGTTAGGTCTCCTAGAAATGTGAATCTTTCAATAAATTATAGGTGTAAAGTTTATATTTTTTATATTTTTTAACTATTTCCTCTACCATGTGATGTTTTATGGCTTATGGGTAGTGAACATGCATGATTTTTAATGTTTTGGAAGACCATGATACTAGCTATGTGACGGGATATGAAACAAAAAGAGTAGAGGAGCATAGTTGAAACATGATATGGGCATCCAAGTAGACAGAACATGCCCCAATTAAAAATTATTTAAATTTACATTTTCCACTTGAGTCTTTAACTACTATTTCCCTTTTCTCTTATCCAAACCATACACAAGAACCTCCCTCACATTGAGATCTACTCCACCTTCTCCAATGGTATTATTTTAGCCACACTCTCCATCATGTGTCTAATTTATATATATTTTCATGTTGAATAGCTAAAAATAATACTATGAGACCCAATACTCCCATTATTAATTTTTCTTATTTTTCAGAATTCTATTTCAATTATAGAAAAAATTCACTATATTGGGGAATATTACATTTCCATTGATTTATAACATTTTATACAAAGCTAGATGCTAATACTATACATGGTGTTTTCTACAGGTATAAGGTAGGTGGTATTTCTATTTTCCCTAAATGTTTGGTTGTTTATATCTTGGGTTTTCATACATGAATAAGACATTCCCTAAAATTCAATTTAAATTTTATTTTATATTATTGAATTGTTAGATATTTGTATATGTTGGTCCATGAATCAAAATTTCATCTATTTAAGTTTCCAATATTTATCTGAGACACCCTTTGGTGAGTTTCACTTTAAATTCATTCAAACGTTATTCCTTATTATGAAATTAAACATTCATTATGGTGTATTATGATATAATTATCCCTGATATGGATTGATTTAATTTAATGGAATTGTTTGATTCCTTTATAAGACTATATTACTAGGCTATATAATTAAACCACCATAGGAGATTTTTCTTTTTTTTTTATAATTTATATATATAAATTATTTATATGAATTTGTGATGGTAAAATAATGTCACCTATACTATTTTTAAGTATGAAATTAAATCGTAAATAATTTCAAAATGTGAAACCCTGTTATATATTTTCCTTCATTTATGAATATGGTGTCATATAATGTATTTAATTAATTGTTTTACATTACCATACTGATATTTGGACTCCCACTGTGTTTTCCATGGACTAGCACCTGTATTTCTAACAAATATGTTGATGTGTCTACAAAATGAAAGAACACACATGGATTCAGTCTCTATATTATGGGTGTGAATGCCCTACCACAGTGATAAGGGTTTAATTATACATCCATAAATATTTATTTAATGATTTAGATGATTCTCTCTAGAGTCAGCTTAATGTTACATACCACTTTCATTATTTACATCATGTACTTTCATTTTCATCACCAAATCTACCATTGAAATTCAGCTAGGGCATGGGTAGAACTCTCCAAAATTGCCTGAACAACCAAATGTGCCACCTTATGAACATCACCTATTTTTTAATTTTAATATCAAGAAGTGAATGGATTTTTATGTTGTTTATTATATATGCACATTTTTTATGTATGTATTAGGTTATAACATTATATAAATTAATATTAAATGTATAATTCTTTGATAAATTTACAAAATAAGATGATGTTTTTAGTATTAGAAGGGTGTTCCTCTGGTAAGTTGAACATACATGATATATTTATTTTTTAATTTTATTGATTATAAAATCACAATAAGAATTATATAATCCTCAACATTTTAGTTCTAGAAACCCGTAGTTATTTCATATTGAGTTTTACTCACACCTTCCTTGGTCCAGCTAATGGGACAAAAATAAACCATTTGGATGCAAGTAGGGATAGTGGAATGGTACAATTTATGTAAAAATGATTTTTTGTAATAGGATGGATTATATGAGTAGATTCCAGAAATTATTCTCATTACACTATTGATGATATTTTTCTATTTCTTTTTTTTTATTTTTTATCATGTACTGTTTATGATAGACACCATTTTTCCTTTTCTATTCACTCATTTGTTTTAAGAATCATTGTATCATTATTTTTTATAAGCCACTACATATTATTTATTATTGTTTAATTTTTTATTGATGTTTACTTATAATATATACAATTTTATTTAATCCATTGGTTTATTAATATATTTCACATTCATTCTTCACTTTGTTCATGAGGTTATTGTCAATACACTGTAACACCTTTGAACCTTGATTCTTGTTAGTAGTATGTGTAAAACATGGTGGATATATTGAGTCAATTTGGCCAACTGGGCTATGTTACATAAGACATACCCTTGTTTGGGGAGCAATTTTTTTTTAAATTAGAAAATAAATATTCTTACGGTCTAATATTTCTAAGGTCTTACTAGGTAATATTAGATATTAATGTTCAATTTATCCTGAATTTGGTCTCTATTGATATTATTAATGAAGGATGATGATGAATAAATTTGAAGGAATTAATTCCCATTTTCTTTTAAAATAAGAAATTAGAGGTTGACTAGTGCTTATGTTCATCAATAGTGAAAGGAATGAGTAATTTTCATACTTTTAAATGGAGATTCACACCACGGATTATATTTCACATTTTGTAGGAGAGGTTGGTGAATTCTTTTGGGTTTAAAAATTTAGAACCTCTTATGTTTTACTATTCAACATATAATCTCTGGTTTTTAATAGTATTTTTTTCTATATATCTATAATTCCACTACAACCCTAATAAAATCTCTTCTAAAGGTCACATATCATAATATCAAGATATATATATTTTTCTAGTGATATATAAATATTAACTAGTGGTGATATATGTGGTTTTTTTGGACCATGGATTCATGATCTCTTACACCCTATGTAATGTGAATATAGTTATTATTATAATGAGAATGATGTCATGTGGAGGATCCCAGGGATTCTGATTGTGTATTAGATTATAATTTCAGTATTCTTCATGATTGTCTCAATGCTAGAGATAATTATTTATTATATGAGCTAATTATGTAGTTTTCCATATTGTAGAAGGTATATGAGTATTATTGGTGAGGTAGAGAGGTATATGTTATACAAGATGATAACTTTAATAATTATTCTATGAAGGGATTATTAGAGAATAATTTATATAAAATATTTATTGAGATGATATTTACTATCATTTTTTGAAATATGAAAAGGTCCTTCAAAATATTCATATAATACATTATGTATTTAAGCCTAGACTATCAGTAATGTATCGTGTAATGGGATGTTTTTTTGATGCCATATATGATGTGGTCTGTGGGGGATTTTTTTCATGACTCATGACAATTTCATTGGTGAATAAAAATGGATTGACACTAATGTTTTGTTGCATCAATTGGATATCCCCCAGTAGAAGTGAAATGAATTTTTTTGGGTTTTAGACACTAATATTTTTGTACCATAGCGAGACGAATATTTTATTTTACTGATTGTGGACTAATTATTGAATTTTTCCCATTTAATGAAGAATAATGAGTTAATGTTTCTCTATTACTCATGAAATCGATATGTTTCTGAGACAATGATGTATAATGGGGTAGTAAGGACCATTACCATTGATCATGAACATCGATTCACCTAATATGTATGGTGATGTCTTCAACATCCTGTGGCCACTAAAATATTCAATTTTTAGTACCTTATATATTTGGAAATAATTTTAGATGGGTTGGAAATTCCAAAAATAGGTGGATACTTTATGTCCTATCATTTTTGATTTTATGGGATGATTTGTGAACAACATAAAAGTGATGAAGTATTCATCTAATATTATCAATCAATCATTTATTCGGAGGGATTATTTTTCAGAATTTTTTACGCACCATAGAGATCATCATTATATTGTACTAATGATGAAAAGATTTTGGACCTTGGACTAATTATGGTGAAAAATATGACTAATCATATTTCATTGATTTATGAGGGGGAAAGAGTTGTATAGACCAATAAAAAATATTATAACAATGATCAGATGTGACCACTAGAGTTTGATCTAACTGAACATGTGTTATCAGGGATTTACCTATTGGGATCACCCTTTTTATACATTACTTTAACATCATATTAATGTTAAAAACATAAATACATTATACAATGAGGATATAAAGGTTTAGTGTTAGGGAAAAACTAGGACCATATATATCATTTACAATATAAACCATTTATTTAATTAATTACTACCTAGTTTCATATTGGATCATAACATATCCTTAGTAAAATTAGTCATTAGAGGATATATGTAATGTCCCAAAAATTCCATGTAATTTTTTTTATTTTTTATGGGAATGTAATGAGTCCACAAAAATTGACAGCGTGTGATTCTGAGGCCCGATGTGCCCGGAATGAATTTATGAACTATTTTTCGGGTACATTCATTAAATGTGCGAGCGGGTTTTTGTAACTTTTGAACCAGAGCATGGAATTGAAATCCTAGGAAACCATTGAACTCGTAGCACCAATATCCGCTTATGTAGACCTTCACTAGGACCGCAGTCAGTTGAGCGTGAAAGTTAGTTTTCTTCTTTTTCATGGAAATAAAACTAAAATAAATAACATATTTTTATTTTATTTTTATAACCTCTCTTCTAGAGTTATGGAGGCGGGGACCACCCAAGCTAGAAAACCCCAACTTTTAAATTCATGGGAATGGGGACCTCCCAAACCCCTCATAATGGTGGGGGGGAATCTCACATCTCGTGAAATATTAAAATGAGCCTACAATAATTATTTTAATGTGTCTACTTTAAATAATTGTTAGACTTGTTTTTAATAATTTGGCTCTTCTTTTTTGTTGGGTTGGAGTATTTCCTTGTGTATGGAGCTTGGGAGAACATGGAGAAACGCATCCTCTCTAATGAAGAACTTACTCCAATGAAGAAAGATGAACCGACCCGAGCCCGGATCAGAAGTGCTTTGCAGAAGCAATAAACACCGACGTTCTCCAACGACTTCATCTTCTACCTCTCAACTCCTCCAACGAAAAACTAGGTAGGGATTGATGTTTGATTATACCTTCCCCTGTTCTTTATGATCATCTTGATTTCTGAACATTTATATACTTCATGATCTAAGAATAAATGAGCCATTTTCTACCGTTCTAACATAGAGGGTGCGGGCCGAAAGAACACATCCTGAACTCTCTGCATACTTTATGGGATTTTGATGGTCTTAAATCAATAGAAACATCCCAAGGTGAGTGAGGGAATCTATATAATGAAGAATGGGCCACCGGGGCACACCCTGTGTCCGGAGGAATGTCGTCGGTGGGGCTCCAGAATGGTGGCAGCGCAAGCACGGTGCTGGAGAAGAGCCGAGGACAATCAGATGAGGTGGAGCGAGGGCCGCGGTCGACGCATGGCCGACCGCGTAATGGCGGTGGCGACGTGCATCTGTACCACCCGGCGTGCAGGGGCCATGGTGCAAGGCTGCGATGGTGGAGGAGGGGTGGTCGGCTCGCTGACTGCCACCGGAGATGACGTGGCACACGACCGCGCTGCGCAGAGGAAAGTCTGGTCATCCGGCTAGCCACAGCCCACCGATCGTGGGCCACTAGAGGGCTAGGCTGTGTCGCGCCTCCAGAGGGAAAGGTCGTGCTGCGCCGCTCACCGGGCCACGCCACGCCGCCTGGCTGGGCCAAAACCATTGATACGGGCCAGACCCAGTGGGCTGGGCTGGATGCAGTAGGCCTGGTCGACCTAAAATGGGTTGGGTCAGCCCATGCTGGGTCGGGCTGAGCCAGTCTGATCGGGTCGGACCAAACCCCGACATAGTTCGACCCTTTTCACTCTTTCGGCCTTAACAAGAGCTACGGGCATCCGTTTGATGAACTGTCTGTGGCGCCAGAAACTGTGTATCGGGAGTGTCCCTTTGGTATGCCTCACATGAGTTTTGGATAATGTTGGGGTAAGGCCAGCTTGGATCGAACACGAATCCATCTGTGCCCTTAGGACAAAAAGGCCAATAACATGCAGACAGTGCGTCTGAATGATGCACCGTCTCTTGCATTGAAATCCATATCACATGACTGTCCTTTGGGATACTTCCTTTTGTGTCTTCAAGTAATTTGGATTATCACCTTGTTTCTTGAGGAGAAGACCCTCTCGGAATCAAGTGAACATAGTGGAGGAACCCTATAGCTGGTTGTAACATGAGAAAAGGATCCTATGTGTGTTTGGGATTTTGGATCTTATGTGGGTCTATGCTTTGGAATCCTATGTGGGTCTGTGTTCAAGGGTCTTAATTGGATCCATTCTAGAAATCCACATGAGACTACTCTAGGATCCTACGTGGGACTGCTATACAAGGATCCTATGTGGGTCAGTCGTACTTGGATCCTATGTGGGTCTGATGATTTAGGATCATACATGGGTATGACTCTTAACATACTAACATGATTTAGTAGTTACTTCTAATCATCTTTAATAATGTACCTATGTTATACCTGGTGTGATCCGAGTTTTTACCTTTGTGGTAATCTTATGTGTGGCATACCATTGTGGTACTTACCTTCATTGTGATACGATTGTGGTATTCTTATGTGTGACATTACATTTGTTGTACTTACCTTTGTGGTGATACTTTAATGGTATTATTTCTTTCATGGATAATTTATGCTTTGGTATTTGAGTTGGGCCCTTTGTTTCCTCATGATTGAGATCGGTATACTCGATAACTTAGGTATATGTATGGGCATATACCTAATTAGGGTTGTTGGTTATTTTCATGATTTCTGGTTCATCCTTTGAAGATTTTGTGAGACCTTCAATGGTCTAGGGGTCCGAAATAAGTATCGTTATACTCTACCCTACACGGGTTATGACCGCACCTTCTGTGTTTGGTGTATAAAATGGAAAATATTTTTCAAGGCTGAGTGTATCAGGTCTCGATAGTACCCGAAGCTGGGCCATTCGGCATGGTGGTACGCAGAGGAGATGTGCAGATATGGAGTGTTGAGGAGGTGATCTATACCTACCCTTCATGTAGAAACCACAAAGAATGACCCAGTAGCTATTTTCCATTTTCTTTCAGTGGTATTATATTTTCTATTTTACTTGTACATTTATAGTTGAGCTTTTATTCCGACACCTTTTACTTTCACCACTTTTTTAATACAACAGTTTACATCACAGTTTCTTCTTTTCGTGTTCTTGGACCATGTGATTATATAGGATTAATGTCAATTCCTTCCTGTTTTAGGGAATCTTGTGTTGCGGCAGTAGCTGATGTATCCATACACCATGACCCTGACATTTTATTTTAGGCTCAGTGCAAGAAAACCCTGATTGTGTGTGTGTTTTGAAAAGTTCTTTGTGAACTCTCTGCGTCAGCTCACCAAGTTTAACATATTGACTATGGAACACCAGTTTCTTTTCAGGATGCCTCCACATAGATAGCCAGCTAGGGTTCCAGGTAATGTACACGAGGATAGCCCCCAGAGCGATGAGTCCTTAGTGCAGATCTATTTACTAGTAGATCCACAAGCAGAGGCACCAAAAAAGGCACCAGCAGTTCCATTACCCCTTGGACCACCGATGCCACCAACCCCAACAGTAGAGGTTGCAAACTGCTTGATCATGTTGCATGAGTTCCAGAACCAGAGGCCACCTAGTTTTAGGGGTGAGATGGACCCACAAGCGGGTGAGGATCTGATGGAGGTTGTTGGGAGAGTCTTCTGACCAGTAGGGAAAACAACTGATCTCATGGGGATCCGTGCAGCCAGTCTTCTTTAGACAGTAGCAAGAAGATGGTGGAGTTTGATGACCAAGATTCACAATGTGGTGTCACTTCATTGGGAATACATTGAGAGTCTGTTTTAGGAAGATTTTGTCCCAGCGAATCATCACGTAGTGTCCATTCATGATATTCTTCATCTGCAGCAAGGAAGCATGACTGTGGATCAGTACTCAGCGAGGTTCACCGACCTCTAATTCTACTCCACTGATATAGATCATGGCGCATTCTTCAGGGATCATACCTTCGAGTAGGGACTCAGGTGGGAGATCATGGCTTCAATAATTTCTCTCAACATCCCAACACAAAAGGTGGTGTTACAGAAATCCCTATTAGATGAGAGTTTTCTTGCTATGCAGTCGCTAGCAACAAGAAACACCACTAGGTGTCACGTAGTAGAGTCTTCATATAGATTACAGTAGTCAGATGTCATAGAGGTAAAAGAGGACATGATCTACAGGTTTACGACCACAGGATTAAGGGTCAGTTGTGCGGGACACTAGAGAGAGATCTAGTCAAGTGAGGAGCAGGCAGTGTTACACATGCGGAAGGCAGGGTCACATGGCTCATGACTATCAGACCCAAAGTATAGATGAATAATAGATGACCGAAGGTCCTACCATATAGAGATAGGTATTTTACTAAGGAGGTCCACAGGGAGCAGGAAAATGTGGCAGAGGAGTAGGATGTGTAACTAGAGGTGGGCGACAATTTGAGATGTTACCGCTACCACCACCAGGTGGTCCACCCTAAAAATAGTGTGCAAGTGAACATGGGAGGGCTCAGATCTAGGAAGTTGAGGCCTATGAACATGGTGCTCCAGAGATGATATGAGGTATGATCTGTGTCTACTCTCCCATAGCTATAGTACTTATAGACACAAGAGCCACTCATTCTTTTATTGACACTACCCTCATTTGGAGCTCGGAGATTCTGGTATATCTATTGGCAGATCCTTACGGCTAAATACTCCTATGGGAGAGTATTAAATGATTACACACTAGTGATAGATGTGTGAGATTACTCTAAGAGGTGAGAGCTTCAGCTCGAATTTTTAGTAGCAGTGTCGAGGCCTTACGACATCATCTTGAATATGGATTGGTTATCTAGAGTCAATTCCTAGATTGACTGTATTAGGAGCAAAGTGCGGTGTGTCCACACGAATTATATTATGATTACCTTCACCTGCGAGAAGGTAGAATTTTAAGCACAGGATGGACTTACTCGAAGGAGAGTACAGCCGATCACTCATCAATTGGCTAGCCTTACCATCGATGTGGTTTATGTGGAGAGTCCGAGCTAACATGTTGTGGTGGACCAGTACACATATGTCTTACCTGATGATGTTTCAGGTCTACCTCTACACAGATAGGTGGAATTTTGCAATGATTTGTACCCCAGGATGACACTGATATCTACACCAATGTATCATATGGCTCTTGTGGAGATTCGTGAGCTACGGGTATATCTAGAGGACTTGTAGGGGAAGGGATTCAACTGGCCTAGTCTTTCTCAATAGGTAGCCCCGATTTTGTTCGCCCAGAAGTTTGATGGGATCTTGAGACTTTGTGTTGACTATCAGTTCCTGAACTAGGTGACCATGACAAACAAGTACCCACTCTCAAGGATTGACGTTCTATTTGATCAGCTGAAGGGAGCACAGTTGTTCTCGAAGGTAGATCTCAGGTCAGGCTATCACAAGCTCAGGATACGAGATGAGGATGTGTAGAAGACAACTTTCATATATCGGTATGGCCACAATGGGTTCTTGGTTATTCCATTTGGAATGACTAATGCTCCAGAAGTGTTCATGGGACTGATGAACATGATATTTTATCCATATCATGACCGATTTTTGGTGGTCTTCATCAATGAAATTATGATCTACTCAGCTACTGAGGAGGAACATGCCTATCATTTGCATATAGTTTGGGACACACTCCGAGAGAACCAGCATTATGGTAATCTCTCGAAGTTCCAGTTCAGGATCTGAGAGGATCACTTTCTAGGACATGTCATCTCGGAGGATGGGGTTGTGGTGGACCAAATAAAAATTGAAGTGGTACTTTCTATGGACGTTCATTGTACGGTCACTAACTACGAGGCTCAACGTGCTCAGATATCCATAGGACAGGCAAATGATGGATTTTATGAAGCTTTGGAGCATGTCATCTTCTTCAGAGGACGTACCATGGTACCAGTGTCGCTTTAGGAGGAGGTGTTGAGGGAGTTCCACACATCCCCTTTAGCGGTACATCCATGAGTGGTGAAGATGTACCAGGATCTCTGACAACAACACTGTTGGGTAGAAATTATGAAAGCTGTAACAGAGTTTTTCGCTCGATCCCTCACATTTTAGTAATTGTAGGTTGAGTATTAGGGACCTGTAGACTTAGTTCATCCATTAGAGGTCTCAAAGTGGAATTGGGATGGGATATACATGGACTTCATTACAGTACTTCCACATACATCCAAGGGTCATGATTTTATCTGGTTGATCATCGACCGACTCACCAAGTCCACCCACTTCCTTCCAATTAGAGAGTAGGGTTTAGTAGTGTGATTTAGAGACCTCTATGTGCAGGAGATTGTGCGGATACATGGAGTACCTTATACAATTGTCTCCAATCAGGAGGCATGTTTCACATCCCAGCTATGGAAGGGGTTAATGAGGCTTTCAAGACGTAGATACATTTGAGCACTCCCATCCATCCTCAGATGGATGGACAGACTGAGCAGACCATTCATACCCTCATGGACATGTTGAGGGATTGCGTCCTCGGCTTTGGTCACAGTTGGGAGGATCACATGCTCTTGGTGGAGTTTTCATAAAACAATAGCTATCACTCCACCATTAGGATGGAACATTTCGTGGATATGTAAGACTGACCTTGTAGATCACCTTTATGTTGGACTAACCCAGGGGAGTCATCAATCATGGGACCAGATATGTTATGGGCTACAATGAAGAAGGTGCATATCATACATGAGCAGATTAAGACTGCACAAATCAGGTAGAAGTATTATTTCGAAAGGAGACAGAGACCTATGGAGTTCTAGGATGGTGACCACGTCATTCTATGGGTCTCACCCCGATGATTTTTTTAGTGATTTGGCTAGGGCGGTAGGTTATCTCTAAGGATAATCGTACCCTTCCTGGTCCTCAAAAAAGTTGGTGAGGTGGCTTACCACTTAGATCTTCAACATCAGCAACACCGGGTGCACGATGTCATCCATATATCCCAGTTGAGGAGATATGTGCAATACGATTCACACATCATTGACTTAGGCCAGCTTGACATTGACGATGGGGTGACGTTTATAGAGGTTCTTGGGGAGATTGAGGATCGACCGGAGTGGGACCTTCCTGGGTGGACGATTCATTTTGTGTGCACGTGTTGGAAGCATGTGAACCTCTAAGAGAGCACATGGGAGTGGGTGGCTCAGATTCAAGCTCAGTACCCCACATATTTTCCTATTTTTTTAATGTGGCTTTTGGGGACACAAATCCATTAAATTGGAGGAATGAATGAACCAGAAATTCCTTGTAACATTTATTTATTTTATATGGGAATATTATGTGTTCGAAAAAATTGATTGCACATGATTTCGAGGCCAGGTGGTCCTGAAATAAATTTCTAAATTTTTTTTGTGTACGTTTAGTAAATGTGAGAGAAAGTTTTTTTAACTTTTGAACTGTTGCTCTGAATTGAAATATGATGACACTGTTGAACTCTCAACGCTGATATTCACTTATAGAGACCTTCACCTTGACTGCATTAGGTCGAGGTTGAATGATAGATTTCATTTTTTTCATGGAAATAAAAATAAAATAACGAACAAATTTTTATTTTATTTATATAAACTCTCTTCTAGAGTTATGGAGGTGGGGTCCCCCCGAGCTAAAAGACCCCCAATTTTAAATTCATGGTGGCGGGGACCACCTGAAACCCTCTTAATGGGGGAAAACCTCTCAACTCTCCAAATATTAAATTGATCCAACTACAATTAATTAAATGTTTCAACATTAATTAATTGATAGACTTATTATTAATAAGTTGGCTCTTCATTTTTGTTTGGTTGGAGGATTTTGTAGGAAAAAGAGATTGGGAGAATATAGAGATACTCATCCTCCCTAATGAATTAATTTCTCCAGTGAATAATGAGGAACTGACCCGAGCCACGATCAGAAGCACTTTGCGGAAGCAACAATTGTCGACGTTCTTCAACCACTTCATCTTCTACCGCTTGACTCCTCCATCGAACGACAAAGTAGGGATTGATGTTTTATTATCCCTTTCCATGTTCATTATGTTCATCTTGATTTTAGTACATTTATATACTTATTCATTCAAGAAAAAAAATCTTCTTACTAGCGTTCTAACATGGAGGGTGTGGGCTGAACAAACACGACCCGACCTCTCCGTATCCATTTTGGGTTTTTGATGGTCTTGAATCAATGGAGACATCCATAAGTGAGTGTGGGAATCTATAGAATGATTAATGGGCCATGGATGCATGCCCGGGGACCTGAGGAACGTCTCTGATGGGGATCAAGAGCAGAGTTCGGCACTCCGTCCAGCCGCGAAGGCGACGACGGTTCAACAGCACTACCAGAGAAGGGTAGTGGCCCGTCGGCCGCAGAGGAGTGAGGATGGCTGCTGGCGTATAGTCGGCCCATTGAATTTGGACGCGGCACGCATGCATGCGGCCCAGCATGCAGGCGCCACAGCGCACAGCCACAGTGGCGGTGGAGGGGAGGTCGGATCGATGTCGGCCGCCAGAGATTGTTAACCAAACAACCCTTCTAAAAAATAAAAATGAAAATCAATAAAAATAAATTCATGAAACCATCATTACATTGATCTCCCATGTATAAAAATTTAGATACCACATTACTAATATATGAATACCCTCATCGTATATTCTCTTTAAAATTTATAAAAACCGAATTTCCATACATATATTTGGAAAGTATCTATTATTCATTATTCCATAAATTTGTTGACATATTCATTAAAACCAAGAAGTTTTAATCATCATCTATGATGAAATAAAATATATTTTCAAAAATAATTATTTCTTTATAATTTCTTTGATACTATCACATTTACTTTATCTAAATCAATGACTTAATTATCCTATATATACACAATTTTCTCAAAAACCTTGATCTTGTGAAATGTTACAATCACTTAATCAAAATATCACTTTTCTATGTTTGTTATCATCTTTCAACATATCATATTCAGTCCTTGCTGAAAAAAATATATTAATATTATTACATTTATTTCATTATTCATATAACATAATCATTGAATTTTAAAAAATATACACTTAAATTGTCCATAATTATTATTAAAAAATTAATTTGGCCTAATATTCATATTATTTAATACCACATTCCTAGAATAAGAAATATTAATCATGATTTAAGGTTCCTCAACATCAATGTAATCTTTCTTATTTAGTTTAATATAAATAATTCTCAAAGAACATCACAAAACATTCACACCAAATTTTTAGTTTCTTTATCGTTTGAATTATAACCAATAATCATTGATATTCCTGATTCTCTTCATGAAATATACTCATAGGAAATCTATTTTCCTCATGCCCATGCATTCTATACCAGAGACATTCAATTCAAACACAGATTCTACTAATTCCGTCTATTGAATAAAATAATAAATCTTTGGGTGAGAATCCCATATCATAGTAGAAAACCACATTATCCTGAAAAATTACTTCTATGATGTCTTAGTAATGAGACATGATTATTTAATCAATGAAAATGTAGGATAATCCTATCTCATTTATAAAAAATATATATATAAATCCTTTAATTTTTTCAAAAATAGTTTCTAAATTCCCTAATCATATAATCTACAAGTGTCAAACCGGCTGTACATTATGGTCAGCTGTCATGTATTAGGTTACGTTCAAGTTAAGAATGAAGAAATTTTTCATAGTTATTATCCTTATATATATTCTTAGCGGATCCATATCTAGTTGAAGTATCCAAAATGGGATATATTTCATGGAATACACTCACAATATCCTTTACCAAAATTCCTAGGATTTTTCCCAATCTCTTTCTTCATCCATAGAATTATACATAAGGAAATCCCTAGTCATATCCTTAGAAATATCATTATGGATCGCACAAATTTTTTCTATTAATAGTTTTTCATTTTTTACTATGAATTTGTTCTAATACCAATAATAACAACCATGATTTAACATACACATACATTGCATCATTTTTATGGAATCATTAATACATTACACAAGAGGACACCTAATTAACTTATTAGTTTAGTGCCTTTAGAATCATGGAATAATAAAAGTTGGTACATGAGTGAGATAAATTATGTCTCACTAGTATCTCAAATACCATCATCACTCTATGACATATAATAAATAAAATATATCTTCATTACATGTGTAAGTAAAAAAAGGGGTGATATTCAATTCGAGGAAATGGTAAATAAGGTAGATGTATAACTATAAACATGGAGAAAACGGTATGATAATGTGATAGTAAAATTGGAATATCATACCCACATATGATAGATCATAAACATGAATCTTGGAAAAATTATGATCAAATCATAAGGCATGAATCATTAGGGAATCTAGATCATAATAAATTTAACAACAACATAGGAGTAAGCCATGTAATTTTTTCCTAAACATAAATCTGTAATTTCATTCCCTATAAGAGAGGACACATTTCTAGAACATATTTGGGAACATTATGGGGACTAAACATAATGTGAAAGACACACTAGCATACCTAATCAGATTCATTTCCTTGTAAGTTATTTTTCCCTATCATCCTATAGTGAATTGGGTTTTACCATCTTCCCATAGTTGATTGGGTTCCCCCCATCCCACAGTGGATCTATTTTTTCCATCTTCCCATAGTGGATATGGTATACCCATCATCCCATAAGGCATCAGGTTTACCCTTCTTCCACAGTATATCCTTCCCATTGATTTGAATCCCATCATTTTATCCTGAGATATATATATTTACCCAATTAAATTATAGAGAGACATATCTCGCACAAATAAAATAATTAAATTATATATACATGTTCCTTATGATCATAAATATTCATATTAGAAACCATGAAATGAAATGGGTTTCATAAAAATGTAATCATATCATAACATGTGGTAAGGTGGCTATGATTCATAACTATTTCATCAATACAAAACCTATGAAAATGGTAGAGATTCCTAATATGATAACCCATAAATAAGGACTGTGTTTCATAGACACAAGACTAATGAAAGAGAAAAATTAATCATTAACATCATGATATAAAAACATAACCCGATTAGAAAAATAATATAAACTAAAACATTGGATAATTTCCCCAGAATGGCATGATTAATTCCAATGGATCTCATCATAGATGGAAAAAAATTTCAAATTTTTTTTAAAATCATTTCACTAGTAAAATATTATTTATTTTTCGTAAAATTATTTTTAAAACATAAATCCTTTTGAAAATAATTTTATTTCCAAATAAACATGAAAAAATTAATAATACATATGAATTTCTATTGAAAAAAATAAATTTTAAATCACTATAAAAACGTACAATGAATGCTGGAAAACATTTTTAGGACCATATATTTGAAAAATCTTTTAAATATAATTAAGAAAAAATAAGAACAGTATGAAAAACATTATTTTAAAAAACATTTCAAACATATAAAGAAATCTTAAAAAACAATTAGCATAATTTATTTGAAAACACATTGGATAATTATAATGAAGTTATTAGAACTTTTTGAAAAACAATTCTATTTAAAACCTTTGAAATCACATAATTTAAGAATTAAACATTCTAAAACACATTAATTTAAAACACTTAGATAAGTTATATAAAAGTATTTAAAAACCCCAAATAATTTTCATAATCATTTACTTTTGAAAATGAGAATCTAATGTCATATTTGAAATGACATTTGAAAACATTTTTGAGGATTTGTATTGTTAAATTCATGGAATGTGTCTCATAGAAGGCTATTTGAGATAAAACAACATTTCTTAATTTGTAAAATATTAAAAAAACACATTAATGAGAGATCATAAAATGGAAATTTAAATACCAATAAATTTAATTATTATTATCATATAATTTATTCATTTGTAATATATACACCATATAAAAGAAACGAATAGCGAATGAGACATGAATCTCATATAAATAAGTGGAAGAATGAAAATCGCCTTACAACTTTTACAACTTCAGAACCATGATCCCCATTAAATAATTACATTAATTAATTAAATTAATTTCATTTGATAATGAAAATTAATTATATAACATTTCATGGGGTATTATATATACAAAATTAAATAACCAAGTCGTGATTATTTCTTGAATGTCACAAAAATAAAAAATTATATGACATTCCCTTTAACTTTTGTCATCACTCTATTTATAAAAAATAAAAAAAATTATAGTAAATATAAGTTTATTATAAGTCTACCACATAATATATTCTCATATCTAATTAAATATAATATTTTTTATGACTTTATATTACCCGTTTAATAACAATTCCATGTAAATGTTACATTTCGTGTAATATCTAAATTATTTTTAATGTATTGTTTTATTTGTTATTCTTGATAAAATTACTAATATGCTGATTTAATTATTCAATAAATTTAAAACAGTATATAAATATCTTTTATATTCATTATATATGAATTTATAATAATTTATAAAATATTTAATTATGAAATTGAATACATTGTTCATGGAGACGGTATGTCGTACATACACATGAAATATGTTTCCATTTTATCATCATATTGATTGAATGTAAGTAAATGAATTATATATGTATAATACATTATAGTAGGATAACTATGTCATTTATATAATATAACTTCACCAAACCCAGACTTAACACATTCCATGTAATGTGTGAATAAATCACATCGTTTTAAAGAGGTGGTAGTCCACACATCCCAAAACAACGTTATCACAATTACAAAAAATGGATATCATAAAGATATGTTTTATAAAATATGTCAAGAATAATACATAAGTAATTTATACCAAATTTATCATATAAAAATATAGTCTTCATCATAATTTCCATCTATGATATGTGATAAATGAAAAACAAACAATGTCATTTCATGAGGTGTTAGTTCACCGTACACAAGAATGATATATTCTTTAACTTTTATAAGAAAGTGTCTGTAATTGTAGGAATTAACACTATAACAAAAACATATATGTATATTAATTATACTTTGTTTTTCATATATTAATCGAATAATTTTATTTGAGGAGTTTGAGAATGTAAATAAATCAATGGAGCTAGAGGAAGGATTTACATCTTCTTTGGATAACTCACCTTGGAATATACACAAGGGATTCATTAGATAGATTTATTACCAACGATAGGATTGTATTATGAAGGTAATGATGTTAGAAAATTATTTTATCATATTTTGAATGATAAAATGTGTCTTGAGATGTGTGGGTAAGGGAATTAGTGAATTCCTTTTTATAGTGGAAGAGGAATGGCATTTTTCTTAATACCAAATGGTACGCACTATTGGGAGGACTCCATTACATCATGTTATTAAAAATATATAAATAGTGGATTAAATTGGAATTATGACCGAGACACATTATCAATGGACAAAATTAAAATTATTTTAATCATTTCATTCTATAGTAATTAAGTTTAATTAATTTTATCATTTTATTTTCAATACAAGTCACTAGTATTCTATCCAATGTAATATAACTATTTAAACTATATTAAAGTTAGATATATTGGAATATATATATCCACTTAATTATAATTATTATATCTAATTGAAAATAAATAAATCCCATGTTTTTTTGAAAATTAATTTCTATACGAACGCTTTTAATTTACAAAAAAACAACATGAACCCGAACCATGTTAACAATGTTTTAACTTTCTATGGGTAAAATTTTTAATTATAAAAAATAAATTATTCCATTAAATAAAAATATCTTATATTTATTAAAACATACAAATAAATATTCATATATTATGATTTTTATTTATTATAAAGAATTTAAAATATAATCTGTTACAAATTAACATTAATGTCAATTTTGTTATTATTAATTTTATTAAAATTTAAGAAATATAAAGATAATGGTGGAATAAAAATATAATATTATCTCATACTTTTAATATGATATATTCAACTTCTACAATAAATGAAAATTTTTCTATTTACATTACTTTTAATGATTTTATCATCTTTAATTTTATTTATTTTTTAACTATATAATCTATGTGATAGTGTTTTTCAAGTGTTTAATATAACAAATTCCAATATAAACATTAGTGATGTATAATTATGGGATAAATAACTTATATTTACTTAAATACAATATTTATAGACTAAAATATGCATTTTCTCTTGTCTCAATGTTTTATTAATGTTATAGGTAAGGACTGTTCATTTTTTTCCTTTTTTCCTTAAATAACATATTATATAGTGAAATATCATGATCATGTTTCACAATAAGTGATAAAATTATAACAAAGTGTAGCTATGGTAGAAATTATGGCTGTAAAAATCATTTCGAATTGTTTTTTTGGACATTTTGGCCCTTAAATTAATGGTTTAGTCCCTTGTTAATGTAATTTTTACCTTCATCACTGTAATTAATTTCAATGACTTTCTCCCATATTTTTGGTAAAAATGGATTTTGATTTTATTAGAAATTATTTAATATTATATTTGAAAATATAGAATCCATATTAAAATATTCTAATCATATAATTAGCATAAATTAATATAATTTTAATGCCATATATGTGATGTCATAACAGGGTTATGAAGTAAAAATGTTCAAAATATATCTAATTTATTATGAATATATTTAATGTGAAGTTGTTTATAATGACATAAATTGGATTAAATGATATAAAAGATAAGTCATTATAACAAATAACAATACAAATTAATATTCATATAAATAAATTTATTGGATAAACATATAGTTCTGAACAAAAAGTCATTATTATTCATTATTCATCAAAATATGAAAGGTAACTGAAAACAAAATACATCCAATTTAAATTTTGATATTCTAATTTCAATATTGAATTTCATTTTGTAAAAAAATTTATAAAATTTTCAAAAATCAAATTTAAAATGTGTTCTTCATCATAAGGTGGTAAAATTTCATTTTAAAAATATTCATCTTTTCAATCATAGATTTAGATTTATTCTTATATTACGGATATAAAATATATTTTATAGGTATCAAAATTATTGACTAAATATATATAAATATATATATTACATTTAAATATTTATAAAAATTGATTTGTTTAATTTATTGATATGAAATAGAATTTTACATAGAAAGTTGGTTTTCTGATAAAAGAAATTTCGTTATTTTCAAATAAATCATACATTCACTACAAATATTTTATAACCCAAGGATTAATTTTATATTCATACTTAGATCATATTTTATAAATTTATAAAATATTATTCATATATTTCATTTTACCGACTAGGTTTTAGGTGTAATAATATTTTAATAATATTATTAATAATACGTTTTTTTTCAGAAAATATCGTTGTTGGGTGTAGTGAAATTTTGGCTTGGAGATTCATATAACACAATTGACACTTACTAATTCTATATGAAAAATAAACAATAAGTCTTGTCTTAAATGAAAAATATAAAAATTATAAAATTAATTTGAAAAAAAATATATCAAAAAATCTTGGAGACTTATAAGTAATTTTTTTTATAAAATTCATTTTAATAATTTATTATAAATACATATAATTTTTTTCCATTAGAGGTTATTACATTAGAATGTTTATTTTTTACAATATCAAAATATCTGTGTTTATTATTTTTTATACATTCAATTTTCATTACTATTATATCATTATTAGTAAAATAATATATTATAGAAAATTAATTAAATGATATATTCTTATTATATAAGGTTTGTTGTTACAAATCTTGAAAAAAGAATCTACATAAAGCCTATTTTTTAGAATTTTGATGTATGATGTTGATATATTTATAATTATTTAAAAATATATATTATATTTTATGAATCTTAATCCAATCATTATTTCATCATTGACGTTAAATAATTCAATAATTATTGTTTTTATAATAATTGATTGTAAAAATTAATTGCAATGTTCATGTAGGTAGTGAAACTGAACTAAACATGAACATACTATAAGAATAGGGTGGTGTTCTGATAATTTTTGATTAATATAATTATAATTAACTATATTGATAATATTTATATTTTTTATGTGGCTAAATATATTTTATGATGTTTAGAAATATAATAAATGAATAGAGATAAAAATGAAATATGTGACGTTGGTGGTGTTGATTGTCCTCACGTCTATACAAGAAATATATTAATTGAAAATAAAATGAAAAGATGGTATCTCATTGTCTATAAATTAATAATAACAATTATATTACAATTATCTCTTTATTCTATTCAATATCCATTTTAATCCAACCATGTATAATGATTATGAATAAAAAAAATCCATTGATAGGTGTGGTAGTCTGCATGTACACATAGTGATGTTTTCCATTTTATATATAAAATTCGAAGGGTAGATAACGAATATTTCAAAAAAATAAAACAAATTTATTTTCATAAATAAAAATTAAGTTATAATAATATAGTGAATAAAATATATATTAATTATTTGGAAGAATAATGAAAAAATATGATTGGAATGGTGGTAGTTATGTTATTTTAAGTTACTCCTTGGAACACTACATTTCAAAATAATGATTATGACATAGAATGATTATTTTTTGAGGATATTATCACCACAATAACATGTATAGAAATTTATATATTTATCTAGATAGTGTTTTTCAATCATAGCGACTTTGGGGGTTTAGATATTTGTGGTCGATAAGGATAGATTCATATGTTGATAGAATGAAATTTTCAAGAAAAAAAACTAATGTTAGGATATATAGATCAAACTGAGCCAAAAATTAAAAATAAAGGATAGGGGGAATTTTTTAGGTTTATAATACCTCAAATATCAATTTATACTCATTTTTTAAAGTTGTTTATAAATGTTTTAATATTTGGTTTTTTAATTTTATAATTTTTTTCTTGACTACGTTAATTAAATTTTTAACAAAGGAATTTATTTTTAATGACAAAAAATAATTTTCCAATAATTTAAGAGACTGTTCTTTATTATTACAAATATTATCTCTATTTTCTCATATAAAATACCGATCTATGTGATTAATATATACAAACATTATGAAAGTCACACGTAGAATACTATTTTTAGAAAATGAGTATTTATTTTCATAAAAAGATTATTTGGTATAAAATTATAAATGATGATTTTTTAATTCACTAAGTTCTTTATAATTTACCATTTATTATATAATAATAAAATAAATCCAAATCAAAATTTCCTCAAAGAAAAAATCATAGTAATATAAAGTATAAAATTATTTAAATTTTCAAAATATTACATAATTTTCAAAATGATGAAAATGGGTTTCATAAATTGAAAATATATATTTTTTAATGAATAATAAAAAAATACAAATACTCTTGTTTTAGTAAAATTTTTATATATATTTAATTTAATCATACTTCATGATACAATTTTAAACACAAATGGTATCACTAAAAACAATTATTTTCAACATTCATGAAAATGTCATTTATTTCATAAAAATATAAAAAAATTATAATCTAATATTTTTATATTAAATTATTTTTTTAAAATCCAATTTTTAAATTTTTAAATTTAACTTTGTAATTAATATTCGAAATATATATTAAAACTGCTTTTTGAAAAACATATTTTTTGTAAATGTTATGTGTTACCTATATTATTTCATACTAATTTTAATTTAATAAATGTTAATATATTAGTACATATAATAAAATAATATATAATATCCAAATAATAATTTAAAAGTTGATGATTTAATTAAATGATTAATTTATATATTATTTGAGAATAAGAAATATTAAATTAGATTAACTTTATATTTACTTAATTTATCTATTTCTTGTTAACTAAGAATATTTTTTTGTAGGAGTTTCATTATTGTTATAAATTTTTAATAAGTTTGATAACTTATTTCATAAAACCTTTTGTTTCAGTATTCCTTGGGAAATGTACATTTAAAAACAATATTATTTTACTGAAAAATATAATCCATAATCTCAGGGTGTTACAGTTTTAAGGATTAATGCCTAATTGTTTTCTTATGTAAGAGAAATAAAATTACATTGTACATTTTTACCAATAAATTGTGATAATTTGGATGTCTTAATCTAAAAAATCGATACATTGAATAATTCTATAAATTTTCCATAAGACTATGAAAACCAAAAATGGATTCTCTAAAATAGATAAATGGTAACCCAAAATTACTAGGTCAAAATTACCAGGCTATGAAAAAGAATGTAGCTAAAATAGCTAGATTGAAATGAAATTCTAATTAAAAATGACTTTTTAGGATGGAATAGTTATAGAAAAATTGAATCTACCAAAAATTAAATGCATCAGGCCATATTGAAAACTATTTTGGGAAAAATACTTATGAAAATTTAGTTTTTATTCATATTTTAAATACAATCACAAGGTAATACCCAAAAGGACCTAAGAGAATATAATGTTTTTTAATTTGAAATAAAATATTTTCTTTAGACTTTAGTGAATTTGAAATTCGATTAATATGGTGTATAATTTAATACTATTTAAAAATTAAAATATGATAAAATAGTGAATTCGTTTTATTTTTATGTGATATGTTCATAAATGTAAATATAAAATGTTTAAATTTTGGCCATATTTGAAATAATATCTTTATTATTTCAAAATAGATATTTAATGATATGACAAAAGATATAAATAAATCCCAATGTGATATATATAATCATCATACAAGTTTTATATAATATATTAATTAATTATATTATTAACAAATCTATATAAGGTATGTCATATTTTTTAATATGTAGGAGTATTTATGATATTTTATATAAGTTTATATTCTAAAAACGATCATATAGATATAAACATAATGATTTTTATTAATTATTTTTAGATACTATAAAAATCATAAAATAATTAGGATCATTTTATAAATTATTTATTTTTGAAACATACATAAATTATTATCACATATCTATATTTTTAAATTGGTCATTCTTTAAGTGTTATTAAATATGTTATTATTCATGAATATTAATATTAATTACGAACTATCATGATTATTGGTATTTTAAATGTGATAAATAGATTATTTAAATTATTATACAGTCATTAAAAAATCCGCACACATCGGGTAATAATTTATTGTGCCCTTTTCAACGTAGACTTTAAATTGTGTTACATTTTGATATCTAATTAAGATAATTATTAGTATTTATAAACATTAAGTGTTATTATTTTTAAGGAATTGCTGTAACAATTCAGGAATGATCCCTATCGAGAGTGACATTATCCTAGAATTATCACATGCATGATGAATTATTCAATGTCATGAAAATTGGGAGTTATATAATTATAACAAAATAATTAATAAAATATTAATTATTGATATCTTATGATTATAATCATTTACATGATTGGTTTCATTGTACCTTATTCATGGTGTTCATTAGGATATGTGTATGTATAATTATTTTATACATGAATTTTTTTTTAATGGTAAAACTTTTGTAAAGAGGTTGACATCAAAATATTTTCAATATATTTATTTTATTGATCAAATAGAAATTCCAAAAACACAATAATCAAAATAATACATACTTGTATGGTGAATACATGGGATATGATAAATATAATAAATCCTTTATAAAGTAGAATATGTTATATTCCTTCCAAAAAAATCACTTTACATAATTTTGATCAACCAACTATCTATGTTCAAAATTTAATAATTTTTACATAGATTATATTTTATATATAAATCATGTATGGCTGTGACCCTAGTGTTTAGGTAAGAAAAATTATCCTTATAGTAATATTAGACAATGATTCAAAACCATTAGATATGATATTAGATGTATATTTTTTAGTTTATCAATATTATGGATTGGGAAAAGTGTTTTCCACTGAACAATGCCCGATTCATATATGATGTGATTAACATGATAACTGAAATAGATAGACAATATTATTTTCTACACAATGTTGATTGGGTACTACTTAGAAAAATACATGAAATGACCCATTGATGAATCTTATGAATGTAAAAGGGATTACCATTTTAGTGGTAGATAATTTAGTAAAATACCTTATTATATGACTATAAATATTATAATCACCTAATAAAATATTCTTTTCATTGTAAAATATAAGTATTGAAGTTAAAAAACGTCTATTTAATTAACCAAAATTAAAAAATAGTTTTATGTAATATCTAGGACTAGAATAATAACATGATAATTGTTCTAACAAAGGAATAAATGTTCTATGTGTGGGAAAAAATTATTCAATGGTGTATTATTAATGAAACTATCCAAGAAGTGATATATTATAAAATAAATAGTATTAATTATTCTATTTTAGAATATGTGTTGAATATTTCAACATGGGACATGAATAAATAAAATTGAATTGAAAATATTGATATTTTAGGGGAAACAAATAACTTAAAGAGTCTCTATAATGAGCACTCTATATAAAAGATATACAAGATGGTTAAAAGGATATATTTAAGTGTACAATGATTAATTGTGAATTCATCAAAAATAATATTCTCAATATATTAGGGAATGTAGACCATATGGATAGATTAAGTGAGGTTAGAGACCCAAACCCCCATATAGAATGTTGATGATGCATTATAAAATACGTGGAGCACTCCAAAATCAATATGTGATAGTTCATAACACAATGTGTATTTATATAATTGTGGGGTATTAATTTACCAATTTATAATGATATAATTTTCAGAATATCTCTTCCTTCAATCTATCATGAATCGTTTATATGATAGGAATTTTCTAAAACACAATTAAATAAGTAATAAAATTAGTTAAGGAAACAAAAAAGTACAAAAATGTGTTTTCATGATATTTTTTTTTAAGGTTGGGGTCGAAGCCTCAATTAATTATTTTAAAAAAGACCTATTTAGACTGGGTAGAGGGTGACCCATTACATTGCCTGAAGGACCAAGGCCAAGTGGCCTGAATTCAAAGCTTGAAAGCCCATTTTTTGGCCCAAAGGACACCTCGGTGAACAGTACTGCTATAGTACCTGCGCTGCTACAGTGCCTCATACAGTCCCTCTTCTACTACAGTGTTGCCGCTACTATAGTTCCACAGCTGTTACAGTACTACTACAGTACTACTACAATGCCCTACTATAGTAACCCAGAAATTCACCCCTGCCCGGATTTGATCCTAGGTCTTTTGGATGCCAAACAGGAGCTTGTACCACTAGGGTACAAGCTCGTTGTCTCATGATATATTTTATTATTTAACAAAAAATTTAATATATATATTTTACCTAACATTAAAAGTGGGATATTCAATGTTAGCGTTTAATGAAAAATTCCATAAATTTAAAGTTATAAATTTTGATGTTGGTTTTCTAGAAAACCATTGTTTAATTTCATTTTCAATATATATTTTAATTTTAATTTTTGATTGAAAATGAAAATAACAGTCTTCGTGAATGGATTATTATGTGGTTTATTCAGTAATTGATGTTCAAGTTATTATAAAATTCATTTAACATTGTATTTTTTCAGAGACATGTGTTATATTTCAATTTTGACAGTAGTTTTCCAAAAACCAATTTATTGAAATGATTCCATGTTTTAGTAAATTTTTAAGGATTTTATTTAACTAGTTATGGACCTAAAACAGACTTATCTATAAATATTTATGTCTATATAATGTTTTATTATTTATTTTTTCTTTTAAAATACTCCTTTAGATTAAGGTCTGATAAAATAAAACTAAAAATTATAAACACAAAATGAGATAAACTGAAAAAAAAACATTTCCTTAATTTCAATTATTTTTGGCATGTCCATCAAATCAATATGTTGTTTGAATTTATTTCTTTTTATATGGAAGAACTTTTGTGGTAATATTAATGGTAACCAATACATATTTTGAACATATTTTAGTATATCTCAGGGGGATATTTTATCCTTATAATTATATGATATAAAGCCTTCACAGTCATAAGAAAAATTATATTGATGCTTAGTGATGAAGGAAAACAATATTAAATAAATTAAATGGTTATAATGGATAACAAGATAAAATCATCAATTTAATACACATAGAAAATTTTGTTAGAGATATGAGGTTGAAATGATTAATGAAATAGAATATGGATTTATATTGTTTAAAGTTTGATATTTTTTTTAAATATAGTTCTAATTGTTTGACAATGTTTTAAAATTTAAACAAAAGTTGTGAATTAAATTAAAATAATAATACTGGATATTTGAAATTTTACCTTTAACATATGGTAAATATATAACTATATTAAAAACCAAATTTATATTGGGATTTTAATTTATTTCTTAATAAAAACCAATTTTTATATATCACAAAATCAATTATTATATCGGTTTTAAAAAAAAGTTTATTTCGTATGAACAAAATTATCAGAATTAGTTTTTTACTAATAACTATTGTTAAATGTGGAAAAATAAAATTTTATTCATTTTTAGTATAAACCAATTTGTATAAATGTAAAATCATTATACTGGTGACTATTTTATTTCTACAACATATATTTGACATGTCATGGAGCTCAAATGAACTTATAGATCTACAATTATAGCTATCAAATTTTGGACTTCTCTAAGAATTATCATAAAAATATTCAATTTTTACATCAATATCTCGTTATCTATAAAAGTTTTTAGATTAAAGACTATATAAATTATATATTTTGAAATTAAATACAACTTGTTCTATAGTTAATATATCAGTTTTTTGATAAAAACAAGAATGTTAAAAGAAACTTTTACCACTGGTTCTGGGGGAATGATGAACTTCTATGATATCAATGGGGACTTTTTAGAATTTTTTTCTATAATAACCAATATGAAAAAATATAAAATTAAAAACTATCTACATATTTTACTCTAATTATTCAATTATATTGGTCATGAAAATTAAATGGATATACATATTAATATTCATTTTAATTGAATGTTTGACTTCTCTAAGACTTATCATACAAATGTCTAGCATCTGATAACCATAATATTTTATCATGAAATCAATTTTATAACCTCTATTGGTCATAAAATGGATTGGTATATGAAGAAAATCATTCTAAATAATTTTTTTGTTTGTATTCTGAAAATTTACTGTTATGGTCGGTTCTAGGATGAAATGATGTTAAAAGAAGAATATGCATAATTTAAACATTATTTTTTCATGAGCTAACATTAAATGTGTGATTTTAAATCTGGTTACAGAATAAAAGTTTTTAATAGTCTTGTATGGGAGTATTAAAATTAGTTTTCATATACCCGACGTTAAAGTAGGAATTTAATGATAGTGATTAAACCGCTAATGTTCAATGTCATCGATGTGGACTTCTAACATTGGACTTGAAGAACTTTCATTAAAAATTTGATGTTAATGATTTATTTTCTTAAAATTAGGCATCCCGTTACTCATAAAATTAATTAATAAACATCATATAATCCTAAAAAAATATTATATAAATTGGACTACAAAAAAATAGTGCACACCAAACATGGCATAAAATATTGAAACCAAATATGTACTGGAGCTATGTTGAAAGGACCTCTAACCAATCCTAAATGATCTAACCCATTTCTGTTAACCTATCCCACTTCCCTATAAAACATGGCCAAAAATACATTAATCATGAATAAATACCAATTTATTTATATTATTTGAATAATCAGCAAAAAATAAGTATAATGAAAAATTTGGTGTTAATATGGTGTATAATAATAAAATAATTTATCTCACTCAAACAATTGTGACTCCACATAGAAATCAAATAATGGGTTTATGAATAAATATGTATACATTGTCATACAAGTAAAAGAAAATTGTAATTTTAGTCATTGATCAATGTAACATTCAATAATTAGCATATATTAAAGAGGAAGATTAATTTTAGGAATGAAATGAAAATAATGACAATCTCTATATAAAGGGAGTATCTATAAAAATTTACCTATGTTTGAAAAATCTCATATCATATGATTAAAGTATAAGTAAAATCATGTTACCCTTATCATTGAAAATAGCTAAAACAATTTAATGTGATATGCGTGGCTCGAGGGTAAGGGAACAGTGTATACTATGTCACAACCTCATTCCAATCTCATGAAAATGGAAAGACAAAACAATGTATGGGTGATTGGATCAATTCACAACACCATTATCCAATTTAACATTTTTTAATTTATAATATTTATTAAATAAAATATATTTAAACCCATAATATCATTCATATAACCTCTTTGATATTTATCCATGAATTAATCAATTTACCAAAATAATTACTTATCCTACATTTCATATCATCATTAAACAATGTAAATGATGTTGATATAATCCACCATGACAAAAAATGATAATAATTATAATAATTGAGGTATATGAGAGCAATTTTTATATTTAAATTATTATATTCAATGATTACCAACATTCCATATTTAATCCAGCAACTTTCATTATAATAGAACAAAATGGGTTTATTAAACTCAATATCATATAAAAATGATGGAGCCACTACCAAATGTAGTAGATATTTCATCATATAAATTCTAACTGAGTGTTAAAAATAATCCTTGTTTCATGATTATGGAATAAAAAAGGTACTTCTTAGGAAGAAAAATAAAACTCATTGACTCTATCTAGGTGCATATTTTGATAAATGATTATTTAATATAATTATATAGTTTCATAATCCCACTTTAAAAACATATCTACATCTAATGATTTAAAATAAACACATGGATTAACCAAAATCAATTATCATTTCAAATAAAAAAAATATAAAGGTTTTATACATCTAAAAACATATCATGTTAAAAATTCAAATTAAGTTGTGTCAAAAGGATATGATATCTAATTTTTATTTCATTTCAATAGAAGTTATAATTTTAAAATAATATATTCATGATTCATATAAACATTTTATAAAATAATTTAAATTATTAATTATTAATTATTATTTAGATATTAATTAGATGGGTTTTAATTGGTTAAACACTATCGCACTATGTGAAATTGATCACCACATAACCACTGTTTCACTCTTTTATTCCTCAGTTATGAGTGATTTTTCGAATTATAAATCATTATTGTTTAAGTTTTAATGAGTAATTCCAAATATAACAATGTGTTTATGTACAAGGATTTTCACCATTGAAATGTAATTTTACCCCACGATCATAGAGGACATAAAAGGAACATTATATGATAATTTAAAATGCTTCCATAAATATAGTTTATATATATTATAACTAAATGAATTCAATCTCTTCACCATCCTATTCCTAATGAAAATTACAGACACATTAAGACAATAGGGTTTAAATTCATGTCTCTGATATTGGTTACAATATAATGCCTAGAATATATCCCACACATCTGTGAAATTGAAAAATCATTCATCACCACTAATTTTATCCTCCCTCGGGAAACATTTATCCCAGTCATTATTTTATGATTGTCTTTCTCCTCACGATTTCAAGATTCCCCAATGACTTCTTTTCAATAGTTTCATTTATTTGGATTCTCAGTGTTCATGGATTTTTATTTTTTTCTTTGACTTCATTCAACATAGTTTTTTACTCATGATTCATCGCTGGGTTGATTCTTATAGTGTTCCAAGATTATCAATATTATTATTTTTTAATTTTTTAAATAATTTTACATGGTACAAAACAAAATGATTGCATAGACTTATTTTTTAGGAAATATAGGTATATAAAATAGAAAAATAGAAATAAAATAAAGTTTCATTATTTTAATTTATATAATTATATAGTAAACACCATTAAACTCTAAAAATATAATAGGATAATTCATGGAATACCCAAAAAAATTTATTAAGGGGTAAATTATAGTAAGGTAATAATTGTTGTTATTAAGAATAACATATGTGTAAAATGGATAAAAATGTTATCATAAAATAAAATTCTTGTAAGAATCAAATTTTAGAATAGCTCAATGAGAATAGTATCCAAATCTCATGTGGTAATTTTAATGATGGAACAAAATAAACCCTGAGAAAATAATAACTCAAGGATAAGTACTATGAAAACAGCATATAGGGGATAGAGGCCCATCATGTATTATGTTTACTCCAAAATCTCATATATACAATTATAAGGGAAAAAACATTCCCCACTACATTAGAGTGATAACTAGGCCAAGAGATTATAAAATGTTGATTTTTTGTGTTTTATAAAATTTAATCATAACATATAACCCTAAAAATTACAAAAAGAATGAAATTTTTTGAATAATCATTCATTATATTATAATGATTATAAATTTCATAATAATTTCTAATAGAATAAGGAATTAAATGTTTTTGAGATTTATATCTCGGTTGATATTTTTAACTGTCAATATATGATTATATGATTGAATATTTTTTGAAAAAAAAGTATTACAATTAAGTATTGAAATGGATATCAATTCATTTTCTTATGTAATCACTTAATGATATGTTAATATTTATTAAAATATAATTATCATTGAAAAAATAGATAAACAATAATCTTTATAAAAAATATTCCACAATTTAATGGACTAATGAATAAGAATAAATATTTTAACTAAATGTTAAGGAAAATAAATATATATAGAAATGATCTCCATAATGAGGTTTTATTTTAAAGAGGGAATTTGATACATTAACATAAGGTGTTTATCAACACATCAAAGGAATGTGCAATAATACATATTTATATATAACAGATATAAATTTAGAAATTATATGAATTACATGACAAAAAATATAATTTCATTGTGAGTTATAGAGATAATTGTAAAATCTTATACAAAAAGGTTTGTTCAGAGATATCATGTATGTCATTTTGCAAAATCATTTTAAATATTAACATAATCTCTATTATAGTCAAGTATTATTCATTAATTAAATAATTATATTCCTTATGTATATTAATTGCATTCAATCAATTTTTATTAAATTTATTTATATCTTTTTTGATGATTTATAACAAATAATTTTATTGTTCTGATGGTGTTAATTTCATTGTTTTTGGGTTGGATCACTTTTGGATAATTAATGAAATCATGGTTAAATGAAAATAATATTATAGAAATACACTGAAATACAATTCATGTCCATAAATAAATTTTTATTGTACCAAATCAACTTTTTTGTTGCAAAACTAAAAAATTTAATTTAGTAGTTAGATTAACTATATAAGATAGTTCATTTTTATACTTTTATTATCCATAAAAAATCATTTTTATTATATATCCTTATAGAAATTTATATAATTATATATGTTATAAACTAATTATTATCATAATTTATATATATATAAGTATTTCTTTTAATAGTAGCTTTGAAGGTGTTGGAGATAAAATGAAGAATGTTGTTAATGGAGAAAGTGATTCGTCTATACCTAGGTGGTATAAGAAGAATAATAGATAATGATGGTAGATAAGAATATTTCATCATCCTTTATTTCCCTCCTATTTGGGCAGAAAATAACGCAAAAATAAATGCTAATTTGAAAATACTATATCAAATAATACAATGTAATGTGGATGGGGTATTTATAAGGGAATAAATTTCTCATGCTCCAAAGAATAGATATTGTCTTATTAAGGGTCTATAATGGGTTGTATTAATAATTAGAGTATACATGTTTTTGTCAATATTATATCCATTGGAATATTATTTTTTTAATCAATACAAATATTATTTGTTATTTTTTTATTTACGAGAAATGATTAATGCATGTAAGAACTAATGGGTACTTACATAATAAATTACCAAATAATTATGGAATTTCTCTTATAATGTTAAATATAATATTTTATATACATTAACTATTTATATAAAATAAAACTATTTTAGAAAAATACCAAATACTTACAAATACAATTTCTTACCTAAAGATTCAAAAAAAATTAATGAATTAATATTACTGTTATGATCAATTTCCTTTTAAACAAAAATCATAATTTTATTGATAATTAAGAATTTATATATTTTAATCAATTTTCATACCCTTGGAAAAACTACCATTGGTTTTATAAATATTTATTATATTTTAAATACTAAGAAATATTAATTTATAAAATATTTTTATTAAAAAATCATTATTTTAAATAATTATATTTTTTATACAAATAAAATTAAAAGATTTAAAAAAAATATTATCACTTATTCTATAGTCTTAAAAAATAATTTACTTGTATCATGATATAAAAATTTCACATTGTCAATATAATTTATACTTAATATTATTTTACATTTTCATATGATAGGTTACATTTCTATCATTTTGGTTATAATTTTTAATTGTCATACTAAAATAGAAATGGTGAGATTAATATTTCAAAATTCAGATTACTACATCAATGGTCATATTTATAATAGGCATACGGGTTACTTATATTCTATATATAAATATAGTTTAAATAACCGTTTAATAAAAATTTCTCCTCTAATGTTTATATATATTTTCATTTCAATGATTAATGTTTAATTACTACCATTATACTACATATTGACATCATTGTTCAGGAGTACAGTTATTAGGGTTGAATGTGTATATCAAATTTTCTTATTGTTGATATATTATTTTCAATTTTTACCCTTGTGGTAATTTCAATTCTTAGGGACATTTATTCACCAAATATTATGATTAAATTAGTATAAATATTTCTAGAATGTTATATCATGTGGTTCATGTGTATTATGTTATATTACTAATTATTACATGATAATATATTCATAAGGTAAATTTAATTATTAAACATTTGGCCATTACAATACAGCACCCTAATGAAATTTCACAGTAATACTTTCATTTTACATAATATAGTGAAAATAGGTGAGGGTGCCTATAATTTATGGTTTCATTTTTTATCTATTATCAATATCTCATTAAAGGTTCCTCTAAGGTACTATAAATAGGTGATTTGTATTTTTTAGTAAAACCATACGTGTATGGTCTAGGATCATCACTGGATTCTCCCCATAAGAGATATTATTATTATGATATGAAAATATAGAATTTATTATAAGTGTGATTTATGGAATATTCTTTCATAAGGGGAATAAATGGAAAACATTATGTATATAGGATTGGGATGGTGAGAGTGGTAGTCTAATTTTAATGGATCTAATTATATCACAAATCAAATTGGGTTTGTTATATCTAGGATTATGGATACATGTCTCCCCAAATTGCACAGCTAACTTTCTTTGAGGTAAGAAGTGAAAAACATTTATGTATAACCTCAAAATTATGGACTCATTAATGATGATAATAATATTTCATCCATCATTCATGAGGAAACATGATGTGTTAAAGGATGGTCATAATAATTTCTGAAATTTTGTCCTCCATTTTATGTCATAGTAGCATGTATTCAATACCATCATCACATAATGTTGTTGTACTCCAGATATTCCTAAAATGGAATTAATATATATATATATTTGGTTGTGATGTTGAAAGATATATTAGTACCAGTCCCCAAAATTAGATTATTATAATCTCACAATCCTTTAACATCACTAATGAAAACTCTCAACACATACTCCATTTTTTGGATAGTCCACTGAGACAAGACATCATTTTGGTGGTGATATGTCATACTGTTTCTCAAATAATTTTTTTTATTATGATTGAGACACTTTCTGAACATTCGAATAAATATATTGTCTTGATCAAATATATTTGCAAGAGGGTTACATGTATCCCCACCAATTAGCATATTTTTAACCTCACAAGATGATCGAGTGAGAAGTCATGTCTCATTATAATGATGTTGGATTTCATTATAAGAAGATACACAAAAACTGATATATAATTATTTACTATACACTTTTTAGTAAGAGTAGTGGAATAGTCCTTGGTGGGGAATTTTTATTTCCTAGACGTTTGGGTAATGGTGGCATCATTCACATAGAATTTCTGTTCTCCTTTTTAGTTTAATGATATAATGACCTTTTTGTTTTACATTATTTCATATAATTCATCATATTGTTTCAACAATAGTTCCCTAAATGATCTCATTTTATTTTCATACTCTCTAGGTCACTGTAAAATGTCAATGTAAGATCGCATGATTTTAAAATATAGTTATAAAAATAAATATGATATCGTAGAAACCATGTGATGTATGAAACATTGATTCTTAAATGAATCTTAGTTTTGAATACTATTATAACATAGCCATTATATTAGAAGGTGTGATTAAGAAAAAATAAATTATTAAGATTTTATCCTTTACAGATGTATAAAAAAATATTTAGCATATATCAATTACATATATATAAAAAATAAAAAACATTTATATGTAAAAGTGGGTTTTTCCATGAAATAGTTATTATATAGACAATATAATTTTATTTAAATAAATTAAATATATCTGTTTTAGTGAATTATTTTAATAATATTTTTACATTATGCATTGAATATTATTTTTTAAAAATAGTTTAATATTATTTCTTGGATTGAGGATAGAATATATATATTTTACTATGCTATTAAATGAATTTATAAAAAAAACATGTTTTCGTTATATTTTTCAAACAATTATTAAATTGGGTTCCATCCAAATATATAAGCTATTTTCTCAATAATGGGTTCAACATTCTAAATAATATTGAATATATTTGTAAAATTTATATCTCTTATTTTTAGACAATATGAAAATTAACCAATGTAAATTATTATCACCCAATTCTATGTTAAATGTGTAAAATAGGGTTAAATCATTGGGACAATGAATTAGATGTTATATAACTCATAAATTATTCTTGTTTGAGGAGTGGGTTTCATGAATTTCCATTATGTTGTAAAATATATTGTCACTATGTACTATTTTATTAGTCCTTGAACATTATATTAATTTAAAAAATTAATAAATTCAAATTTTCACTCTCTTGAATTTAATAGTTTGTGGTTTTTACACATGGATAATAAGAGGATAATATATGTTATAATTTTTTATTATCAAGGTAAACTATATTTTCCAAGTAATTTATTCATAATTTTTTATGTATTATAATTACATATATTCTTAAACAACATTAAAAAATATTTTCTTATCAATTTATAGAAAAAATTCATCATTCTAAAAAATAGAAAAAAAATTCAAAATTTAAGTAATTATTTTATTAAATGAGTATTTTAGATACAATATATATATATAATTAATATGGGAAAATATTAAATTATTATTCCATTATTTTATTAGATTATTTAAATTCAAATATTTTGAATTGTTCTAAAATCATATATAATGATATCTAATAATATATAATAAATTATTAAATTATCAAAAAATAACAAAAAAACATTTCATATGAAACATTAATGAAATATTCATTAATATATCATTCATGGTACATTTATGTCTCAATGTTCAATTTATGCTTACACTCATAACACATTAATATTGATAATTTTTTTTGTGTTTTGGGTAAAAATTGGAAAATTATGTGTTAAAGAAAATGGTATGTTTAGATAACATAACAATGTCATCATATGATGTTATTTAAACCCTTACATAATTTTCTACAAATTTATTTCCATTTTTCACTCATTCTAGGAAACAATAACTATATTATATTTTAATCATTTAATACATTCCATGTTTTACCTCTACCTCTATTGTAAAATGATACCCATATTTTATCTTTTTTACAAAAACTTGATCCATCCATATTTACCACAACAAAATATGTTATCTTCTCAACATCCCTATATACAATTTAAAGGTGGTGGTATTCTAAAAATGTCGATTCTAAGGGTCATGAAGTGGTATCTATAGGAGACTATCCGAAATAGAAGTAAGCATCTTACCCATCCTTTGTCAATTTTTTTATTATCACAATAAATGTGTAATATTCACTATAAACCATAATATTTTATATCTTCAATCTATTATAATTATATTACATTAATGAAACCACCAGTATCAACCCACTATTCCAAACAATTTGAAGAGAAATTAACATTTTCATATATCAATGGAATTTTTTAAAGAATGAGGGCCACACCCTCTTTATTGAATGAAACTAAATAAAAACCTTTTAATAGGAATGGGTGAAGAGGTAACCCCAAACATGATAGTAAAAGTGCCTTATGAAAAAATGAACTCAAAGTCTAAATAAGTTCATAAATGTCCCAAGGGATGAAAAAATCATGGAAATAATCTTTCTTATATGGTTATTATAATAAAATTAATGATTATGATTGATATTAATTATATAAATTTCCTATTTTAATCACAATATAATAATTAATTTCTATCCATCAAATCCATTGGAAATTGATAATGTTTCTTGTGGGTATAAGAGGACAACCACATCCACAATGCAATGTGATTTTATCATTTCTTTACTTGTATTATAAAAAGGATAGATATAATGAATATATATGATATATATGACATAATAATTATTTTTAATGTTTAATTATTATTTATATTTCTTTAATTCTATTCATTGGATTGTGAAAACATTGTCCATGGTTGTGTATGACCTACGGAGTCTATAATGATTGTAATTCATTTTTAAGTATTGATATTTTATCAATGATTATTAATATATATAAAGAATATATATGATATTAATTTCATGATTAACATCGTTTATATGATAGATAAGGATAATTATAATGGACCATAACTTCTGAACTAAAATTCTGATGGTAAAATTAATAGTTATTACATGAAAATAATGATTCCAACATGGAATTATTAATAAATTGATTACCAAATGATATAAATGGATAATTTATGATATTAAAAATATGAAAATAACCCTAGTATATAAATATAATCAATTTAAATTTTTTATAATAGAGTTTGATGAACATTTGAATTTAGTTTAAATCAACGTAAGTGTTTTTTGTTTCAATATCATTGTTTCTCGGGAGTGATTATAACTATATTTATGATAATGAAATTTTATCATCCACATAAAAATAAATAGTTTGATTTTATTATCGTATGGTTTTTTGGGAGATTAAATTTTTTCACATAATATTCCTCACATTATTTACTCCTGAAACTGAATTAATATTTTTATGTAAAACAAAATTTAATTTACTCTTTGGTAAAAAAACATTCTTCATCCATATTTTTTTCAAAAATCAATTGTATTTTATATATTCCAACAAAATTATAATGTATTTTTTACTGATGATTGAAATATTAATTTTTTTCACGTAATCTACTTATATTTTTTACAAATGAGTTACATTTTTAGATTTTTTATAAAAGGGATGAATACATGTTTTCATTTACATTGCAAAACATGAATAAAATTAACAACAAATATGATCACACACTAAATTGATGATTCCTTAATAGGTTTCAATTTTTTATTTGAATGAATATTTTTTAATATATGGAATTTTTTTTGATTTTATATAGGTGAAATCAATGTGAGAAGTGTATTTTCCTCTACACAAACATCATTTTGAATTTAAAAAAAATTAACCTATGATGGGAACCATTGATATAACTCAAATATATAGCATGTGTATTATCCAATGTTAATGTACTTATTAATTATTTATATGGTTATATCTTGTGATGAAAATATTTCTATTTAACTCAATTATTTTATTTTCATTGTGAAATGAGGAAATTATGAAATGTTTATGAATCTAGTTTCTTTCCCACAGGTTCATCAATGATGAATTTTTTTTGAAACCTATCCATTTTCACTAGATATGATATGATCAATGTGTTATTTATTTGTATAACACATATGTATTATTTTGATTATGTGAAATGTATGTCTTGAATTATATTTCCCTATAATTTAGTTGCTAATAATGGATATCTCATGGGATAAACAAGAATTGAATCGAGAGTGAACCGAGTTAAGTAAGAGACTATGTCTACTATGATGGATTTGGGAGTGAATCAAGAATATATGATGAATTAGGGATTGTGCCAAATATATTATCATTTTTTTTTAAATTTCTATCCAAATTAAATATTATTTTTAATTATTTTTTTTATTTAAATTTTTTTGTCTAATTCCAACATTATTATTTCCGGGATAAAGTTCATTAATTACTTTATTAATGATATATTATGTACTTATATGATTTCTTCTATGACTCTGTATTATGATATTTTATATGAATGTCATGATTTGAAAATGAAAATATCATGTTCTTATACCCTTATACCCTTTTTATTATTATGTTATTATTGATATCTCCCTTATATACCCTCAATCAGAATATTAGTTATCAGTATTTAAGTTTTCATTCCTTGGATTATTAAGAACGGTTTTAAATATTATTTTATAATGATTGGTGATAGTTTTGAGGAAATATCTTGGAGTTGATGTAGATCTTTTAGGATCATGTTTTTTATGGGTCCATGATTCCAATTATGAAAAAACCAAATTATTCTGGCATGGAATGTTATATAATGTAATGAATATTCATTTATTAAGTTATATTATCAATGTATCAATGTTATTCCCCTATATAGTTTATATAATAGAATTTTTTAGTTATTATTTTTATTTAGGATAATAAATTAGTAGTGAGAACACCAAGGATAGTTTTATTTGAAGGATAATAACAAAAAAAATTGTGAAGACAAAAGAAGTATCAGTTTTAACCTAGGATGAAATAGACTGAAAATATGTGGTTATTATTTTTACATCAAATAAATGATTTTTATGAAAATGTGGGATCCACTGTGATTATTACTACCCACTATAAATTTTTATTTTATTTAATGTATTGACCCAAAAGGAATCAGTTTATTATTTAATATGATAGAAATTTACTAGATTTTATACTTGAGAAACCCAATTTTATGGGAGTTGGAATGAACAATATCATTTTTATTCTTATGATACATTATCAATATTTGATTCATTGATCTTGAAAACAAAAAATCATGAGGGAACAACATTTTATTGATTCCCTGAGGAGGTAATTCCATCCTTCAATTAGTGGGTCTGCTGATACACTTTTTTCTGAGAAATGGATTATTACCACTAAAAATATATTTTTTATTCTCCTATATTTTTATGTTGGTAAAATTATTATTGGGTTAGACCATTCAAAAGGAGAATGATATTAGTGGTATACTCTTCTTATGAACACATGAAATGAAAATATACTAACTCTATATACTGATATGATATTAAAAACATATATTTCATTACATTCATTCCTCATATACATTATTTAAAATGGTAATGTAATTACATGAGGAAAATTAGCAGGTTAATGAATCCATTAGAACCTTTGAGTAAAATTTCACAAGACATTAATGATATGTTTACAGTACTATCAAACCACATTAAATTGTGGTATATCAGTTATTAAGTGTATTTAAAAATAATTTCAAAAAGTTTAATCCATTATGCACTTCACAATAGTGGAAGAAATCCATTGATATGTCATCAAGGTAGAAATGTAAATGGTATATACCGATAGATATCATGAATTTGACGAGAAATGGAAAAATAAATTAAAATAATATTAAAAACATGGAGAGAAGAAAATTATATTTCAATCCATGATCATTATGGGGATGAAAATATGGAGGAAGAGTTCTTAGGTGGATTGGTAATGGTTTTCATAATGAAAAGTTTGTTTATAAGGAAATTTAAGGTTGCTGAGATGGGAAGAAGAAGTTGTAAGAACCCGAATCATCGTTTTATGTATGTTTTTTCCTTTTCTGGTCATTTTTGAGAAAAAAAAGGAAATTCTGGATATTTTCAAAGTACATGACGTGCACTCTATGAGTACACCCCATGTACTTTGATCTCGCACCAGGCCGTGTGCTGGCCGTGTCTAGGCCATACACACTGTGTGTAAGGGTGATGTGGAGGCCGCTTAATGTGAAGTACAAAAAAACTATGTACATGCTATGTACGCTATAAGTACACGCCTTGTAGATTATTTTCATTAAACAGAATGGGGTCGCGCCTAATCAATGAAAACACCTTCTTCTCCAGGGTCCTCGACTGAGAGCGAACCGTACAGCTGTGAACACCCTCCGAGCCCCTGAGCCTCTGTCTATTTGCCGAATAAATCACTATATATTGTGTTTGAACTACAGCGGTGACCTCCTCCTTCTTCTTAAGTTTCATTCCATGATTCTCCCTCTTTCTCAAGATATCATGGGTTGAATGTTTTGTGCTTTTTCGTATATCTACACTATTCTAAGGTGAATCAAGCCTCGTGGTCAAAGTATATTGATCTCCTAGCATCAAGGTAGGGGGTTTGTGCCTTACCTTTCTATGTCTTTGAGTTTTATGTGCAAATTTCACGAATACCTATGAACGGGGTACTGCGTGGTTACCTTTTTGCACCTATTGTTTTCCTGCCTTTCTTGTATGATTGTGTAGATGTAATTTGATCATGTTTGAGGATAATTGGTTGTTCTTGGATGTTTTTCCCATGCCTTATTCTGTTTACGACCCTTTGGGTCTTCTTTAGCTTTTGGTCATTATACCTGTTTTCCATGCCTTGTGACCATAGGGTGGAATGATATTTCTTGACATTCTTGTTATGTTGTAGACTGGTTATCCAAGTAGATATATAGGTGTACATTGGCCTTATAGAATTATTATGCACTGAATGGAACGGGACCGTGAGAACCTGGTGCTATAGACTATAAGGGATAAATATAGTGAGCTTCCCAGAGAGTGTTGGATATTATATAATATAGCAGGGTAGATTGAGTGAGCTTCCTCAGAGATTCTTGGACATTCTTGACTACAGGGGATAGACCGAGTGAGCTTCCGAGAGATTCTTGGATATTCTAGGCTATAGGAGGGTAGACCGAGTGAGCTTCCTCAAAGAGTCTTTACTTGTTTGAATTTCCATAAAACCTCTTCTGTCTAGAGAAGGAATTTACTGAGTCATCTTCCTTAGAGAGTCAGTGATAGACCTACAACTATAGGAGGAATTGACAGAGTGAGATTCCTTAGAGATTTTCAAGACCATGGGTCTATAAGAGGGTTAGACCGCATGATCTTCCTCAGAGAGTCCCTAATGACACTAGAATATTAGGGTAATTGACCGAGGAAGCTTCCCCAGAGTGTCTTATATATTCGTATGACCAAACCAGAGGGGTTAGAATGAGTGCATTGCCCAAGAGGGTTGTGGGTACTTCTTGGATAGGACCAAAGGGGTTGGCTGCATGTACATCCCAGAGGGGTTCCTATTGTGGTTAGTTTTTTGGTTCACTACTTCTTGATGTTCTGTGGATTGATTATTGTTGTATATCATCTTGTTATTTATTACTGATTATTGTCTGCTTTTTAATGTTACTGTTTACTGATTAGTGCACTATTAGCTGCCATATGCTCACTGACTATGAGGCACAGATATTAGACTAGTTGCCTACCGGGATTTAGTCTGACACCCTGTTTGGGTCATGATTTTGGGCCCAAACAGACTATGTTGTTTCGGATATAGACAAGGGCATGCGACCTTTGACATTTGGTACTTGATTTCTTTGGAGAAGGAGATCATTGGACCAATCTTAGGCTTGCGATGCTGGGGATCTGTTTATCTTTTCTTTTTTACCTATTTTGGTACTGTTTGTATTTCTATCATTGTGACCTATTTGGAGGTTTTCCTAGATATGTATCATGAATAATTTCATATAGACATATGTGCTCTATTGGTTTATTTTTTTGTCTTCCGTTGTTTACTTGTGCATTGTTGTTGGATATTTACTGCATCTGTTATTGCATTTTTTGTTTATTTCTATTGTGTACTCTTTCCATGAGGGAATAGTTTCCCCACTATCACATCCATGGCCCTTGCTGCTAGTCGGAAGATTCTGGATTTTGGGGAAATTTTCTTGAGGCCATGTGACCAACCGAGTATGGGGAGCCCCGGGGTGGCTTCCGGAACCGGGATGTTACCATGTGGTATCAGAGGAATTATTTTCTCTTGAATTAATGTTTGGAGCCTTTATCCAAGTATTGGATGGATTCGGTACTTGGTAATAAGTTGTTCCTGGGAGTAGCTAACACGTGTATAGGGAAAAAACAATCTACCTTATTTATTGCAGTTTTCTGCTTTTGAAATTTTATGGTTGATATGATTTCACCTAGAGTGATGCACATACCTTGTGTTGTTATTGTTGTGCTATTTCGGTTCTATTTCTATAGAAACCCGATGAGATGATAGTATTCCTTCTCATGCATCATATAGTAACTTATTAAAAATCACATTCCATGCATTCTTTTCATGAAATCTAGTGTGAATTAGTGATTTCATGATGTTGTGATAGTCGTTGTTTATATTATTCATGTTGTTGTGATAGATGCTTTGATAGAATCCATGCAGTTTGATAGAGAAATTGTTTGTATTTCACCTTGCATAAATGAACGCCATATTTTGGTTCTTGATGTTTTATTTGCCCTCATGAATCAGAACTTGGTGGATCATTGACTTGTTACCCTTGCATTTGATATGTAGGAGATGTCAAGCATTGATTCGTGGGGATTATGGTCCATCATGGATCAGAATTTGGCTCCTTCATGTTTGTTTTTTAGTGTTTTCTAGGATACAGAGTAGTTACAGAGCTACTGCCCAGAAATACTCAGAATACACGACATGTACATGACTACACGCCTTGTAGTTTTAGACTGTGTCACTAACTGTGTGAGCAGAAACACGGGGTGTTGAAAAAGTTTTCAGGAACACGCTGTGTACAGTAGTTACACACCATGTAGTAGTGAGTCGTGTACCTGGCCATGTCACTAACCACACGGGTCAGGAAATCTCATGCATAACACACCATTTTTGATAAGAACATGCCATGTATCCTTGTTCTAGGTACCCCTACATGTCATAAAAACATGGTTCGGTGTTATCTATCATATACACGCATTGTTTTTTTGGAACACGTTGTGTAAGAGTTTGCTGTGTAGACGGTTGTTTAACTAAAAACACGGGTCACCAAAAACCTTTTCTAGTACACGACATGTCCTTAGTAAACAGGCCATGTAATCTAGGGTTAAGAAGACCATGTGAGTTATCTGTGTAAAGAGACTCGGGCAGGGGAATGGAGTTTAAGCAAACACCATGTGTGGGGGAAACACGAAGTGTAGTCTAGGGTGTTACACGACCACCTATGGCTTAAGTTCACTACCATGTGTCTGTCATAAAAGAGAATTCTATGTCATTTTTATACATGTCGTGTAGTCGTTTTTTGTAGAACAAGCTGGTTCTTTTCTACTATTCCCATTTTGTACTCTTGTGTTCTCTATCCATGATAATCTTGACGTAAGGTGTGATTTTGTTCTTTCAAAGCTATGACACTAAGACATCCTCCGGTTGTTCGTCAGCTGCTAGATGAGATCAGACATTGGACATGGCCGATCAGGAACCTCCTGCAGATTCTCCTGATATGCCAGCCTTGGCACCAGTAGTTATACCCATTGCAGGAGCCGATGTATAGTTCAGGGAGGAATTCCTGAGGACGATGCATACCTTTCCAAGAGTTCCACCTCCTACCCCATGGATGGCTAAGTTGACGTGGGTTTTCCAACAACAACATCCTCATAAATTCTTAAGGGATGGAGGAACCCAGGCTGGAGAGTCGTGGTTAGTGTCCACGCTGATGATCTTCGAGCATCTGGAGATACCTATAGAGAAAAGGGTAAATATTGTTGTTTATAACCTCTGAGACACTGACAAGAGGTGGTGGGAGGTGATCTCACATTAAGGGAACCAGCAGAGTATGACTTGGGATGAGTTTCGGTGCATCTTCTATGATTACTTTTATCCAGAGACCTGGAGGGCTGACCGAGCCCGAGAGTTTATGAGTCTCGATCAGGGTACTCTTTCTGTTATGGAGTACTCATATCACCTTATCGAGCTGCAGCACTTCATTCCGATTGCAGAAGGTGATTTGTTGTTCCTTAATATGATATTTGAGGACAGTCTCGGGAAGGAGATCCGTTCCCAGGTGAATATCTTCAGGTTGACTTTGATCTCCTCTATTAGAAACCAGGCGCTGATTACTGAGAGCAATCTGAGAGATTCTGGAGTAGTGGGCTAGGGCAGTTCGACATTTAGAGTCAGTGTTCCTCCCACTGATAGTAGGAAACACTACAGGGATTATACTCGAGGAGATCAGGGTAGGTGGAATGTATCTTCGGGCAGTCAGGTTGTATGCTACCAGTGTGGTAGGAGTAGGCATACTAGGCCTCAGTGCCGGAGAGACCCGATGGAGTACTGATCTTACGGCAGGATGGGCCATATTCAGTGTTTCTGTCATATCTTCTCGCCTACAGCTGGTGGTAGGGGTTCTTCTATGACCCCATGTGCAAGAGATGTATCTCCAGTTTCTCACCAGTCTGGGAACTGGATTTATTCCGACTGTTCGGGTCGTGGTGGAGGTCGCGACCGTGGTGGTCAGTCACCAGGTTACCACTGACAGTAGAGTGGATCAGCTCATAGTGGTCATCCAGGGGCGTAGGGCCAAGGTTCAGGCCAGATGTTCACAGTGGAGCAGACCCATCAGGAGCAGGATCCCGACCCTTCCACAGTTTGAGGTACAATCCTAGTAGCCTCAGTTTTATCTTCAGCCCTTTTTTATACTGCTGCTTTGCATAGCTTTAACTCTGTTACTATTGTGGAGATCCTTGGGCTCTGTAACTTTTCATCTACCAGCGTATTGACTCTTGACACACCGTTGGAGATGATTAAATCTTTCGTACGTAAGTGTAGAGAGTGTCCTCATGAGGTTGCAGGGTGTCACTTCTTATGGGACCTCTATGTTATCGAGATGATAGGCTATGATGTCATTCTCTGTATGGATTGGTTAGATCTCTTCCAGCCAGTCATCAATTTCTATTGCCGCAGGGTGTGTTTTGTATCACTAGAGGGCAGATTGTTTCTTCATAGAGGCGAGTGGGATGTCCAGGCTGGTAGAGCTGGACTAGAGCATCAGGGGCTAGGAGGATTTACAACCCAGATTTCCAGTCTTTATCTGGATGACCAGGGGACATCACATTTAGACTTTCCTCCAGTGGTGGATCGTTTCAGGGATGTATTTCCATTGGAATTTTGAGTTTTACCTCTAGAGTGTGAGGTATACTTCTTGATTGAGTTCGTACCAGGAGCGGCACCAGTGTCCATTACTTCTTATAGGATGGCTACACCTGAGTTGATGGAGCTCAAGAAGTAGTTAGAGGAGTTGAAGGCAAGGGGTTTCATCCAACCCAGTACTTCTCTTTGGGTTTCACCTATCCTGTTTGTGAATAAGGTAGACAACACCCTTAGGATTTGCGTGGATTACCATAAACTGAACAACTTGACGGTCAAGACCCGATATCTGTTGTCGAGGATCGATGACCTCTATGATCAACTTCAAGGATCTCGGGTGTTCTTAAATATTTTCTTGAGGTCCGGTTATCATCAGTTGCGCGTTAGACCATCAGATATACCTCTTATAGCCTTCAAGTGTAGGTATGTTCTATACGAGTATACAGTTATGCCATTCAGTATCACGAATGCACAAGCAGTGTTTATGGCACTGATGAACCGAGTGTTCCATCCATACTTGGATTCTTTCATGGTGGTCTTCATGGAAAATATCTTGTTGTACTCTCACACTCAACATGACCATGCTAACCATCTTTAGATTGTTCTGATTACACTGATAGAGCATCAGTTTTATATTAAGCTCTAAAAATGAAACTTTTGGATGGATCAGATTCACTTCTAGGGTCACGTTATCTCAGAGACAATAGTATCTATAGACCCATGGAAAGTGAGAGGTGTAGTTTCTGGGGAGTAGCCGAAGAATGTCATTGAGTTACGGAGTTATCTAAAGTAGGACGAATACTGTAGTCATTTCATACAGGACTTCTCACGCCTTGCACCACCGCTGACAGGTCTGACCAAGAATGGGGTGAAGTTCTTATGGTCAGATTCTTATGAGACAGCCTTTCATAAGCTCCAAGGGAAGTTGATGTCAGCACTGATACTATTCTTTCCAGAGCCAGGAAGAAGCTATATAGTCTATTATGATGCTTCAGGTGTCGGGCTGAGATCTGTACTTATGCAGAGAGATAGAGTCATCACTTATGGGTCTCGGCAGGTGAGGCCACACAAGAGGAACTTCCTGACACATGATCTAGAGTTGGTAGCTGTTGTTCATGCCTTACGCGATTAGAGACACTATCTTCTGGGAGATAACATTGTGGTGTTTTCCAATGACAAGAGTCTCATGTATATTTTCACTCAGCATGATCTGAATCTGAGACAGTTCATGTGGGTTGAGTATCTTCCATCCTTCGACGTTGAGCTTGCCTATACACCGGGAAAGGGCAACGCAGTGGCTAATGCGCTAAGTAGAAGAACATAGATTCAGGTAGTTTATGAGGCCAGTAGTGAGTGGAAGCTTATGGATCTATTCTCTGAGATGTAGATGGAGGTGCACGATAGACAGGGATAGACTTTTATATCTTCTATACCTGTTACCTCTACCCTTCTTGATTGGGTACGGATGAGGTAGCTATCAGACTCAGAAGTTCTAGTCCTGCGAGAGAGTGTGTCAGGAGAGGACCCTCTTCTTGGATGGAAAGTGGGAGAGGATGTGATATTTAATTTCCAGGGATGTTTATGAGTTCTAGTAGACATACTTGAGGAGCTGATGTAGGATTTTCATTCTTCGGTTTGGGGAGTTCATCCTGGTGTCACCGAGATGTATCGTGACCTACACCACCAGTATTGGTGGCTAGGTATGAAGAGAGATTTCATTGGATTCTTCATGAGATGTTCTTCTTGTCAGTAGGTGAAATCGGAGCAACAACGACCAGAAAGGCTTTTAAAGTAGTTACCCATTCTTGAGTGGAAGTTGAACGATGTTGCGATGGACTTCGTGACTAGGTTCCCGAGGTCACATTGAGGCAGTGATGTTGTTTGGGTGGTCACTGACAGGCTTACGAAGGTTTCTCACTTCTTTCCATTCAAAGAGACCTTCAGTGTTGATGAGCTAGGGAGGTTGTAAATCCAAGAGATTGTACATCTACATGGAGTTCCACACACTATTGTTTCAGACAATGATGCATGTTTTACTTCTCGTTTCTGGCAGGGGCATCAGAAATCTTTGGGTACACAGGTACTTTATAGTACGACATACCATCCCCAGACAGATGGCCAGTCTGAGCATCCGATCTAAGTGCTTGAGTATATGATCCGAGCATTCATTCTAGACATTGGCGGTTCTTGGGAGAAGCATATTCCTCTTGTGGAGTTTGACTATAACAATAGTTTTCAGGTGACTATTCAGATGGAAACTTACAACGCTTTGTACGGCAGGCCATGCCGATCACCATTGGGATTACTAGAGGTAGGAGAGGCAGCTGTCTTAGGACCTCATCTTATTCAAGAGACCTCAGAGAAGATAGAGTTGATTCAGAAGAGGATGGATACAACACAGTCTCAATATAATTCTTATCCTGATCAGCGAAGATGACCTCTAGAGTTTGAGGTCAGGGGTCATGTTTTCCTACGTGTCGCACCGAGGTTGGGACACAAGAGTATTCAGAGACATGGTAAGCATTCACCACGGTGCGTCAGACCATTTGAGGTATTGGAGAGTGTTGGGTCGGTTGCCTATCAGTTTCACTTACCTCGGAAGTACTGGGCTACACACGATTTCTTCAATGTTTCTTAGCTCCGAAGCTACTTTTCAGACCCGTCTCATGTCTTTCAACCCAAGGAGGTTGAGTTTGAAGTGGATGCATCGTTTGGGGAGCATCCTATTCGGATTTTCGATCTTAGTACGAAGGTTCTCCATGGTCGGTCTTTTCCTCTGGTACGAGTGCTATGGCAGCACGAGCGAGTATAGGATGAGACCTGGGAGAGGGAGGACGATATACGATCGTAGTGGTCAGAGCTGTTCAGGGTTTCTTCTTCTACGCCTTGCTATGAAAATTAGGGGACAAATTTCATTAAGGGGGGAAGTTTGTAAGAACCTGGATCTTCATTTCAGGTATTTTTATCCTTTTATGTTCATTTTTGAGTAAAAGTGGAAAATCTGGAAATTTTCAAAGTACACTCTGTGTGTTCTATAAGTACACGCCATGTACTTTGATGTCATGCCAGGCCGTGTGCTGGCCGTGTCCGGGCCACACACAATGTGTGTATGGGAGATTTGGAGACCTCTTAAAGTAGAGTATGGAAAATCTATGTACGCATCATATACCCTAGATGTACATGCCTTGTAGTTTTTTTCATTAAACGGATCGGGGTCACGCCTAATCGATGAAAACACCTTCTTCTCCAGGTTCCTTGACCAAGAGCGACTCGTACGGCCGCAAACACCCTCTAAGCCCCATATCCTTCATTTGTTTGCCTAATCTATCTCCATAAATTGCATTTGTACCATAATGGTGAGCTCTTCCTTCTTCTTGAGTTTCATTTCATGATTCTCACTCTTTCTCAAGATATCGTGGGTTGAATGTTTTGTGTGTTTTTGTAGATCTACATCGTTCTAAGGATAATCAAGCCTCGTGGTCAATGTATATTTATTTCATAGAATCAAGGTAGGTGGTTTGTGCCTTACCTTTAGATGTCTTTGAGCTTTATGTGAAAATTTCACCAATACCCATGAACGAGGTATTGCGTGGTAACGTTTTTGACCCTGTTGTTTTCCTACCTTGCTTGTATGCTTATGTAGAGGTAATTTGAACATGTGTGAGGATAATTGGTTGTGATAGGATGTTTTTCCCATGCCTTGTTCTGTTTACGACCCTTTGGGTCTTGTTTAGATTTTGGTTGGTATACCTGTTTTCCATGCCTTGTGACCGTAGGGTGGAACGATATTTCTTCACATTCTTGTTATGTTGTAGACTGGTTAGCCAAGTAGCTCTATAAGAGTACTTTGATATTATAGAATTATTATGCATTGACTGGGACAAGACTGTGAGAACCTAGTGCAATATACTATAAGGGATAGACCAAGTGAACTTCCCAGAGAGTCATTGATATTATAGACTACATAAGGGTAGACCGAGTGAGCTTCCTCAGAGAGTATTGGAAATTATAGACTACAGGGGATAGACCGAGTGATCTTCCCAGATAGTCTTGGATATTATAGGCTACAAGAGGGTAGACCGAGTGAGCTTCCTCAAAGAGTCTTTACTTGTTTGAATTTCAGTAAAACCTCTTCAGGATATCGAAGGAATTGACTAAGTGAGCTTCCTTAGAGAGTATGTGATAGCCTGAGACTATAGGAGGAATTGATCGAGTTAGCTTCCTCAGAGATTTTCTAGAACTTGGGGCTATAAGAGGGTTAGACTGCATGATCTTCCTCATAGAGTCCCTGACTACCCTAGAATATAAGGGAAATTGACCGAACAAGATTCCCCAGAGAGTCTTATAAATTCATATGACCAAACCAGAGGGGATAGGCTGAGTGCACTTCCCAAAGGGTTGTGGGTACTTCTTGGATAGGTCTATAGGGGTTGGCTGCGAGTACTTCCCAGAGGGGTTGTTGTTGTGGTTAGTTGTTTGCTTCACCACTTCTTGTTGTTCTGTGGATTGATTACTATTTCATAACATCTTGTTACTGCTTACTGATTACTGTCTGTTGTTTACTATTACTGTTTACTGCTTATTGCACTATTATTTTCCATATTTTCACTGACTATGAGGCACAGATCTTCGGTTAGTTTCCTATTGGGATTTAGTCTCACACCCTGTTTGGGTCATCCTTCTAGGAGTAAACAGACTAAGTTGTTACAGGTATAGACAATTATATGCGCCCTTTGACTTCTGGTACTTGATTGCATTGGAGAAGGTGAGTATGTGACCAAGAATAGTCTTGCGATGTTGGGGAGCTGTTTATCTTGTCTTTTGTACTTGTTTTGGTACTGTTTGTATTTCCATCATTGTGACCTCTTTGGCTATTTTCCTAGATATGTATCATGCATCATTTCATATATACATATGTTCTCCATTGGTTTATTATTATAGTCTTCTGTTGTTTACTTTTTCATTGTCGTAGGATATTTACTGCTTCCGCTATTGCATGTTTTTTTTATTTCTGATGTGTACTCTTCCCATGAGGGCATAGTTTTTCCACTCTCACATCCAAGGCCCTCACTACTAGTCAGAAGCCTTTGGCGTTTTGGGAAATGTGCTTGAGGCCATGTGACCAGCCGAGTACGGGGTTCCCCTGGCTGGCTTCCGGAACCGGGACATTACAAAAGTTATCTAATGATGATTATATTTCACTACAGAATGAAAAACCCAAATTTTAGAGTTTAAAATGAAATAAATAAATAAACATTGAAACCCCATTTTAAAACTCAAATGTAAATTCTATTTACCAATGTTAAAATCTTCTTAGGTCAAATGAAAAATCAAAATCTATTTTTGTCATTATTTTTTATCTGGATAACATTGACTCTCTCTAGGATTCTGAAAAATATTCTCTTATTATTTTTGGAGTTGTACTTTGAGATAAATGTTTTTTAGAGGTGATATGTAGTTATAATGGTTTTTTATTTTGAGGATAAAATCGGAGGGGGGTGTTTCTATATTGGATTGGACAGATATAGTGCCGTATATATTTATAAAATATGGGGTCCTAGAGGTGTAATTATGATGTTATTTCCAATGTCAACTGGTAAACACCATGGTGAAGGGGTTATAACATAGAAATTTTATTTGGTTATTCGCAATATCATCGAGGTGGATGGTACATTAAAGAGTGTTTTGGGATTGATTTTTTGGGTTATGTGTTTTTGAGGGGTAACTAATACTGGTGTTTGGGATTTATAAGGGTTTTTTCCTAGAACAATAGAATATTTTCAAAATCTCCTACATGGTTTCTCGGGGATAGTTAGACCATGGGTTTTTATGGAATAATATAGTTTCTTTCACTATAGTCTTTGGTGATAACCTAGTGACCACTGATTTTATGGGGACTCATTTTCATATTCTCATATTTTTTAGACTATGTATGAAAACCCAGAAAAAACATATGAACTTGTTATTCATCCAATTTTCTCTCCCAATAATTAGGCTTCTTGCAGAAAATTTAAATGTCCCTGAAACCAAATTTGGATTGTAAAATTCATTGGGGATTGGGGGATCTATTCATATTGTTTTTAACACCTTATTGAGGTTCGTGTCTATTTAAATTGGTCTTAATTAAAGAATAACCAAATGTTAATATAAAAATATATTGGTCATTTTATGGATGTATGAATTTTATATCATATAAGAACCTATTGGGAAATATATGATTTTAAAGGGATTATTATTTAGAAATAGTTTTACAAACACTGTGTTTTTTCTAAAATAACTTAATGTAGTTTAAAATATAATGGGATGTTTCAATCATGGAAATGGTAATGATTTATTAAGAGAGTATTGTTAAAATTTTGATCCTAAGTTTTAAATGGTTTTGGAAATCATAGAAAAGTGGGAACCTTAGGGTGTCAAGTAATATACATGTCAACCATAGTGTGTTTGATACCACTAGAGGTTTGATGTCAAAATTAGATAAAAGTAATCAATATCAGTTTTAATAAAATTATGCCTAACTTAGTGATTTCTTTTAAGTATGAGTTAATATTCTCATATTCTAGACGCCAATCATTATCCTTTTACATAATTATTTTTTTACACATGATGGTATATTCTATAGACGATTTCTCACATGAGTATCATATTGGGTATCCATGTGTTATTTTGATAATACTCACAATAATTCTCATATATAAATGTTATATTTATTTATTATTTTAATATGAAAGGATTATATGACAATAAAATGGGGTGTTTACAACATATTTTTATCTTAATAAAATGAGTTATAAATTGATTTTTTTAATAGAGAGATAACATTTTCATGATATTAGTAATTCTATTGATTATTTGAAGAAATAAAACAATGGTTTTTTCTCAAACCTGACACTTTAATTTTAGAATATATACACTAGGTTATATATGATACATTTAACATGAATGGGGTGAATTACTATACCAGTTTCTCTAGATTTCATCAACTTCATTGTGGTGTAGTGTGTTGGTGGTGATTGTTCCTAATGGAGTTTGATCTTTGGGATTTCAAATAATAAATCCTAATTTAACTTTTTTAGTTTTAATTTTGTTTGTTTTAAGTATATAAACACTTTTTTCCAATTGGTAATTTATTTACGAATTGGTTATACATGATAATTATGTTGTTTATCTAAACTTCATCAAGGATTTCAACTACTAGTATAACTTGACTATTTCAAAAGAGTTGGTTCATTGCAAAGTGATATCAGAGTGAAAAACAATCTTGTATTGTTATGACTGAAAATAAATATTGTTATTATTTTGGATAAGAGTTAGGAATGAGGGAATTTATATAGTAAGTGATAAAATGTTCATGGATGGCTCACATCGGTTTCTATACCCAAGATACCATTGGCGGTCTGAATTGTTTCCCAATCATGAGACTTGGTGATTGAGGTAATTTCAAGGATTTAGATATTATTTATATTTTAATAGATCTATTCCTTATTATGTTTTCTATTTTATTAGAATCATACATCATTTATTTAAATTTATGAAATTTAATGGAATTAATATTTATTTTTTATATAGATCTTATGAATTAGGATTTTTTAATAAGTTGATTTGTTATTATCCTGTGTTTATTAGGCAATTTATCTGAGAAGATATCTAATGAATCCAAGTGAGAAAGATATGAGATCTGTTCTATTAGAGAATATTGTGATAGAACCTCATTTAGAGGGATATATGATATATTATATTTATACATTGGTATAATCATGTATTGGATGTCATGGATGAGTATTGGATCATGGATTGGACTTTTTAAAGAAGAAAAAACCTATATTATAATCTGATGAAAGAAACTAAGAATATAAAAAGTGATGTGAGTGAATTTTTAGGATCATTAGTATCTCAAATACCCTAGGGGACTCTTGTGTGGTTTTTACCATCTATTTGAAGAATGTATTAGGGAGAAGAGTGTGGGATATTCTTATACATGTAATGTGGGAGAAGGTTCTCACATAGAATTCAATCAAGAATAATTTAAACCATTAGATTTAGACATAATCCCTCTATGTGGTGATTACCTATGAGTTTATAGGACCTATTAATTTATAGAATACAATTTTGGAGTATTCAACCCACATATATGAGTTGATGAACAAAATAATATAGATTTATAAATATTATTACCTTAAATATATAAGATCTAAGCTGATACTATGGGATGATATTCAGTCATAATAGATTGTCATGTGCCTGTCAATATTTTTGGATATAATCACAATAACAACTCTATTAAAGAGGGAAACAAATATAAGAAAAAATGATGGTGGAACATCATTTTCTATATTAGTTGGTCATGGTGTGTATTCTTCCTATAAAATGGAATACCACAACTGGTTAGTTGTTTTAAGGACAAGTTTTAGAGGATTTATTATTAAAATAACACGATATTATTTATCAGTGTGAAGGACTATTCCATTCCTAAAAAACTACATCAAAGTACCCAATCATTTTCATCAATATTATTAGTTAGGTCATCATAGGATTTTTTATTGAAGGATTTTTCAATATAAAAAGCGTGGATCAAATATCACAAAAATTAAATGTTATTTGGACAATCATCGATGACATGTAGGGTTCAATTTTAGAATTAATGGGATTAATTGAAATTTTTAAGTGGAAGAATGATATGTGACTACAAAGAAAGGTAATGATAGGCCCTTGTTTTACTTTCCTCATATAGATTCTTAATCCTGTAGGGATAGTAACTTATCACAAAGATCTTCCCCAGAACACATCTCATATTCACGATGTGTTCCATGTATCTCCCATGAAGAATTAAAAACCTATTACATCACTTGTTTTGAAGAAAGAGGCCCTGTCATTGGATAATTATGTTTTCTATGAAAAAAACTAGAATAATTCTTGGATCATGATTATAATTTAATTCAAAAAAGACTTCTCAATTAATTAATGCTCAAAGGAAGAATCAAAAATTAAAATAAGCCACATAAGATCATGAGGAGGTGATGAAACACATATATCATCATTTTTTATATATTATATTGGTTAAATTTTGAAGGAAAATTCATTTAATGGGGTTTTATGGTATCACCTGAATGTTATCAATTATAGATCTGTAAATAAATTTGATTCCTTTAATAGTTATTGATTTACACAACTTGGACACAAAAGAAAAAATAATATATTACTCTATTATAACATAGTTTGTAAACTGTTTTGTTTTAATATGATTTATTATGTTATTAAAATTTTATTTTTTATGAATGTATATAGTTAATATATTTGTTATTAATTGATTTTAAATTATAATAAAATAGTAATTAATTAATGAAGTGGTTTTTAAAAAATTGATCTTATGTGTGCAATGTGTTTTAGAAAATATAAATTCAATTTACCATATTAATTAATTGATAATAATAAAATTTACATAATATATATTAAATAAAATTATTTATAATAAATCATATATTTTTTCGAGTCCTTAGAAAATATTATATACCCATTTTAGTACTTCGAAATATTTTTTTCAAATAAATCATATTTTGTCTTTTTTCACACTTATTTAAAAATTAATTTCTAACACATATCAGAATTTAATATCTAAATATTGATTCAATATTTGAAATCAAGAGGATAAAATTTAGCATGTAGGTCTATTTTATTTATGGTCAATATGAATAGTAATTGTACTAGTGTTTTGGTAACCCTAGTAATGGTAAATGAGTAAAATATGATTAAAACATTGCAATATGGCTTAAAATTTTATTTTAAAAATACATTATAAAATATTAGATGTCATTTTGTAATATATTTCTTTCCATTTATAAAATATAATTTCATTTTTCCTATATTTCATCAGTTATGACTTTTATATTAATTTATGTAAAGAATGGAAGAAAATATCTTTCTATTGATGATAAGTTATCAAAAATCTATAAATAATGAATAAATGGGGATAATATCAGTTATAAATGATTATTTTAATAATAAAAAATTCACCAAATTAATTAATTTTTTATTTTTTATTTTTATAACAAACATAACTTCCTATGAAATACCAACAATATATTTTTTCAATGAATAGAAAAATAAAATATTAATTTTATAAAATATTAAAAGTGATGAATTATATTTAAATTAATATATTAAATGATTTTATTTTAATATTTAACATATTATGGATGTTTGAAAATATTTTATGAAAATATTTTTTTTTGTCATTACAGAACAATTAAATGAATAGTTCAATAATTAACATTGGTTAAATGTTCATAAAAATAATTATTATTTGAGTGATTTTAAACTCATAAAAATATTACCATCATCCTATCCAATGGAAAAGGGATGAAGGTATATTACAAGGTCTATTTACTAGTCAAATTCTATTTATGTTAAATTTCAGAACCCTTTATGATTTTAAAAATTTTAACCATGGTTGAGGAAAAAAATGGATGGTGAAGGGGTTAACCAAAAAATAAATATTTAAAATGACACAAAAACATATATAATTTAAATTGACCATTTATATTTTTCCCTAAAGACATTATTATATAATAAAAAGACATCTTGAATCATTTTAGTGGATTATTTCGTTATAATATTTTAGTCATTTATAAAATTATTTTTATATTACCTCTCGGGATTATTAAAGGAAACCCCTATTTATTCTTATATAAATGACTATGAGCGTTCATTCATGACAAAAAACAACCCATTTATCTTCTCGTCTCTATACTCGTCATTTATTAGATATTTTTTCCATTAAATACATTTCCAAGCGACATTAGGAACAAATCAAAACAAGACTACTTGATAGAGAGGTAATCATCTTTTCCAACCTTATAAAATTTCATTCATATTACCTTTACCCACAATAAGTAATATATGAAACAATGTAATAAATTAAATTATAAAAATATACAAAAAGATATTTTTATCATTAAAAAACTATTATGCATCATGTATTTCATCAAATGGGATAAAGAATTATCACTCCTGTGTATGTCTAGACTACTGCCTCTATGTAGCGATATAATTAATCTTCCATTTCCATATTACAAATAAGGTTATTATTATTGGTATAATATATATACATATAGTATTTTTGGTAAAAGTATTCTTATTTATTAATAATATTATATATACCTTCTTACCTTTCATAATTTTGGAAAACAATAACATTTCACATCTGTACACGCGGACTACCACCCCATGAAGTGATGTTATTTGTTTTTTCATTTATGTATGACATGGATGATAATAAGGAGATATTTACTGACTACATATGTTACATATTTTATAATAATCCTTCAACATAGGTGAATTATTATGTAGATTTATTTCTATCCATCTAAAGGTGAAAATGTATTCCATGGTATATATGAACTCGCGTCTCGATGAATGGTATAATTACATATTATTCTATATCATATACGAATGATTCAATATATTTATATATAATGAGTATTTATGATACTATATCATGATTAAATATTATGATATTATGTAAACATGATTAGTGTAAATAGACCAGAACTACCAACCCCAAATTCTTAAGAATAACAAAATAGTTAACACCTAGTAGTGATGATTTTAACATTGAATTATTAATAAATGGGTGATGAAATGATATATTATGATTATATAGGATTTTATATGTATGTAAATGAAACACTAATAGAATTATAGTAAATTTATATTTATGATTAATAATTTAATATGATTTTAATGAAACTTCATCCTTAAGAAATGGTTTTTTGTTACAATATCATTTTATATCGAGATTTTTTATGTTTACATTTTTTTGACGAAATATTTTTATCTACCTATCATTAAAATCAAAATATTTATTCCTTTATAATTATATATATAGTTAAGTATATTTTCCTTTAATTTATCTCTCTACAAATTCTCATGATAATGAATTAATATATTTATAAAAACTGGAAAATATTTCTCTCTTCACTCAATAATCCTTTTACATCCATATACAAATTTTTAAAAGAAAATTAATAAAATTTTGATATTATGTTATGATTTATTAAATTCGTTTTTAATCATTATATAGTTGTTATATAATGGATTAAATGTAACAGTATTGTAATTTTCCAAAATAGGTACTTTTATAATTTTTTCATATGTTTGTATGGAATGCTTTTTTTAACTTATATGACATGATAACAATTTAAATATATTAGAAACGCTCAATAATTTGAAGAAGACATAAAATTTTTCAAAAAATATTATCAATTAAAATGTTCACATTAATATTAATGAGATATTTATATTTTTAAAAATATATTTCGAATGGAAAACATTATTAACCACAAAAAATTCATCATAATGTATTATTAACGTTTTTTTTGATCTATGATGTCATGTTTGATGTTATATAAATTTATAGAGGTTGTAGGATTATATGAAAACATAATTATTCGTTCTTGGGATGGTTTATTATTATTATTAAATGTTTTTATGAAATTCATTATAATTCAATGAGTTATTCTATGATGATCTGATGAAACTCTTATAAAAATATTTTTCTTTTCCATGGGTTATGTTATGTTAAATTATAATGAATCCCATTTCTATTTTTTGGGTTTTTTATGATGATAATTTTATGATAATTTGGGAGAATAATATATGATTTAAATTATGGTTTTGGGGAATATAATTATATGTCCCTCTGATGCATTTGGTAAATTTGGATATATCTTTATATCGACATTAATGAAATGGGGAGTAAATCAAGGTCATTAATAGACTATATCCACTATGATAGTCTTGAGAGAGATCCTTTTCTAATAAAGTAGGTAATAGAATAAACCTGATATACTATAATTTTACTGGAATTATACCTTGGATGAAAAGGAAATGGTTCTCAATGATTTCATGTATGAAACAAATCTAGGACTTCTACCAATGTTTTTCTCTCACGAATTATGTGATTTGATTCCTTTATGATAAATGACTTTTAAACTACAAAGCATTATGAATATAATTGAGATCATTATATTTTATTTATATAGTATTCTTTTAAAATGTTATTCTCATGTTCCCATACCATAATCATCAAGTTATGATTAAGTGATCACTTATATATATCTCTACATTTCTTTTACTAATAATATAACCATTCCCTTTCATATGTATACTTTTTCTAGGTTATAAAGAATGGTTTTATAAATGAGGTGTCTATGTGGAGTTAATGTTGTCATAAAATAAGTGAGAGTTGATATATAACATTTATTTAGACATTAATTATTTTTCAATAATTCAATATTACTAAACCAATATGATTCTATAGTGGATATTTATGTAATGAAATAAATATTCATTTATGAAGATGTATATATATTTATGAACATCATGGGTTGTTGTAGTATAGAAATTTGTATAATTAAACAAAAAAAATTATATCATGTTTTAATAGTACACATAATCGTAAATGAAATAATAAAACTTGATATTCATCTACATTTAAGTCTGGGTATTTCACTTTTCCTAAGGATTCAAACTTCTTCTAAATTTAGACACATTTTCTATAGGAATCCATTATCATGACCATAAGATACTATTGAGTAATAATTCTATGAATAAACTACATTTTTCCTCAATTATTACCCCAATTTATATCCTCATAGTGTCTAATATGATTTTCAAAATCTCGTTTTTTATCTTTGATATGGTTGCACGATCCTTTCATCATGGAGAACCTGCAAACTTACCTTATTTCCCAGATGAGTATATAATTGACCAGCCATAATAATTTATATATAATAACCATATTTAATGGGAATATTATTAATATATAAAATTGTATATTTTAGGAAAATATATTTCTATATATCTCAAACTTCTCCCCATATAGAAAATGCTACATAATTTTTATTTCAAACATTACTGGACCAACTATAGATCATATGGTCTCTAATTCAATTAACCTGCTGGGAATTCAGAAGAGGAACATCATGTTTGATAACATATTTGAAATACAACCTGATAAATATGACAGAATGTAACAAGAATTTATTTTGATATATTACTTTTGTTAAAAAATAAATATCTTTGATATCATTGATAAACACAACACTACGATTGAATGAAATGGAAAACTCATTTAATATGTTATAAAGTAAACATGCCCATTATAGCCATGCTATTATGTTGGAAGGTATTACTACAAATAAATATATTTTTTAAAATTATATGGTTTACAAATGTATAAAATAGGTTTAATGGTTATCTAATGATTATCAATAAAATAATAACCCCTAAAATAAATATAAATAGTTTATAAAAAACATTACATTTCCTAAATTGTAGTTTAGTCATTCTAAGTGAACAAAACATAAAATTATTTCTCACCACATTATAAAATTTAAATAAAAATAATTTTTTTTAAATCTTAATGCTTGAATTATATTAGGGTGAATTTTTGTAAATTTTCTAAAAATCATAAATTCTTGATTAATAGTGATAATACTGATTTTTATTGAAATCTACATTTTATTTTAAATTATTTGCATTGATAAATTACATTTAAAATTTTTATCAATGTGAAATTTGATCAATTATATAACAATTAAACTAAATTATCTCATTTTAATAAATCTAAAATTAAAATATGATATCTAAACATTTTTTAATCGTAAATGTTTTTCTTTGGAAAAACGTTTTTAACACATTTACAAGTTTGATTTGAAATTGTATTCTACCCCTCAACATAAATGAATTAGAAAAAAATATAATCCATATTTTAAATTGTAATATCAAATATTTACTAATAATTGTGACTTAAATTGTGACAATAATAAATTGTGAAAACTAAAACAATTCATTACAATATTTAAGATAAAGTCATATACTCTGATGTTAAAAAAATAGGTTTAAAAATAAAAAAATATGAAATAAAGGTGTTTTATGGACATATTTACACCTGATCAACAGTGATATTCAATAATGTACCATTTTGTATGATTTTGGAAAGATAAAAATATTTTTTAAAATTTTAATTCTAAAAGCATTCTTATGTCATCTCCCCCACTTAAAAATTTCAATCATATCCCCTCTCATAATATCAAATCTAAAACCATTTGGATTTGAAAATTCCAACAAATATATCTTCATTAATTTTATAGACACACCACATAAGCATTATTTTGATTTCAAATTATTCATATTATACATTTATGTACAAAACTAAAAAATAAATCCCAAAACCATATTTCTTTCATGTATACTTGTTGTATTTAATCATATAAATGTTTCAAATAATATTAAAATATAACAGGAAAATATTTAATTTATACTGATATATTATTAAAACAGTTTCATAACCTAGATCATTCTCCACATTAAAGTAATGGAAAATGGAAGTGTCGAATGTGTGTATGGATTTCTACAACCTCGTGAACCAATGAAATACTTTTTTCCATCACCACCTTTGATGGATTTATAAAATTATGTATTTGACAAATTTATTTGTAAGTTATAAAATTATTTATAAAATATATCATTTTTTACATTCCATTCCATGAGTGATATGATAATATTGCAAGTTTTTATGGTGGACTACTATCTCACAAAGCATTGTGAATTGCTTTACCCATAATATGTTCATATATTGTAAATTCAATTAATATATGTGATATTTGTGATATAACCATAATTTTTGAAATATAATATCACATAATTCATCCAACCATTCCATTTTTTCAAAAACAATATCATCGCTCAGGCATACATATGGACTACCACCTCCATATAGCGAAGAGAAATGTTTTTTATTTTATTTTTACAAGGATTTTAATAATGATTAATTTAAATCTAATAAAATTTAAATATAGAAGAAAACAAATCATTATATGGTTTATTTATTATTTATTTTTCTTTTCTTTATATATTTCTATAAAATTAAAATAGTATCCTAGTGTATGTACGTCCTACCATCTCCATGAATAGTGTAATTCATTTCCTATCAAAATATTATATATATTTATACAATTACATATATAATGAAATATGTAATTTTTATATCATGGTTTTAATTGTTGAGGTGATTTAACCATGATCAGTATAAATGGAATTGAATTAACGAACATCACCATACATGAAAAACAATGATATTTTCACCCAAAATCATGATTTTTACAAATAATGGTTTATAACAAGATGATGAAAGAAAATAACTAAATAATATATATAATGAAATATATGATTATTGTACTATAATGTATTTATAAAAATATTATATTTATTATATATGATTTTCTTATTTGTTATAAAGTTTTAAATCCTAAGTTAATAGTTTCTCTTTCACAATTGCATCTGAGATACATCTTCTTTATTTAGTACATATTCAATGGGGTAGATTATATACTACTAATTTAATATGTCATAACATGATTCTAATTATCTTTATTATATATAAATTTTCATTTCATTTTATTATTTTTATGTTCCATACAATTCGTAAGTTTCCAAAATATTTTTGCATTAATATAATTTTAATTAAGAATATTTATTCATGAATATCCATTGAATGAATTTTTTTGATAATTATATAATTATCCAATTTATATTATTTCTCCTTAGTTTATTCATGAATTTATTTATTTATACTAAATTATTTCACTCATTTTTTCATAAAATGGTTTAGAAAATCATTTTAATAATATATTACAACATTTATCTCTTCAGTAGAAAATCATTTTTCTTCAAAACCCATGTATTTGAAATATGTTTTCAAATATGTTATTAGAATTGTACAAATTATTTTTTAAGGGGATTTTTATCCATGATATACTTTTTACCAAAGAATTAATGAAATATTCCCTTCATTTTAGAAACAATGATCATTTTAATTGTACTAAAAATTTGACTGTAATTTTTTTTATCTTAAAAAGAATATAAAAAATTACCCACAGTTTTGACCAGTTAATATATCAATTTTAATTTTCTTGATTTCAAATAATATTTACAGAGAAAATTATTATGAATATACAATATAAACATCAATTTTTTTAAAAAAATTCGATAGTAAAAGGATATTTTAATCAATAATGTTTTTATTCCAATTTCTAAATAGTTTCTATTCATCAAATACAAAAACCATTCTTTTACCTTATGGTCTATTGATAATATTTTTTAATGATATCATAATTATTATTTATCTTGATAGTTTACTATCTATTAGCTATGATTTATTACTTTCATAACATTCGACAAATATCTCTAAATGGTTTGGGAGTATGTTAATTGATTATGTAAAGTATTATTATTTCTTTTTACAGTTTTTATGACATGAACTTTTATATTAAATATTTTAAAACTTATTCATATGAGGAACACATTATACAATGTATGTGATAGGTGGGTCACACTATACCCCCTCGATGTATAGGTAGGTATCGTGACAAAAATAGCTTGGATTTTATCCTTGGCTATATGTAATATATATTTTTAGATAATACGTGATGATAAAGTTATGATTTATGGAATTATTAATTCCCACATTTAGAGATATGTTCTTGATGCCCATGTGATTAATTGATCAGATTGAACATCCTAAGATAAATTTCAGTCTCATGTGATTTTTATATAGAATTATATAATAAGGTTTTATTTATTCTGTATTGTTATATATGATCATTATATTCATTTATCAGAATGTATCTCAGTTATTTCCCATTAAAAATTATTATGGATTTTTTATTGATGATAACCTCATTTTATGAAGGCTCTTACGGTTTATTATATCTCACCTACTTATTATTTATATTTTACCCAGGATTCTTGGAATTGTTTTACGATTGATATGAAGGGATTTTCAAAAAGGAGTAATGGTGTACTCAATGAAAATACTATGTTGTATTTTATTTATTCAATTTTAATAGGAGATTCAAGTATGCATATTATTAATCAGTACAACTAAAATTATTAGTCCTTTGTGGTGTTATTATTTTTATATAATATCATCTATGTTAATTAGTGTATATAGCATTGATTCCAATATTCCATTTTTGTCATTCTCAATTTTTAAATCCCTTTTAGGGTTTGGAGTTTTGTGATCCAATGATATACAACAGGTGGTTCTGTTGTGATTCCCTATTTCTATTAACTATAAAATGAATTACTTATATTCAATTGTTGATTTAAATTCAAATAATTTAATAAATGATGTTGATTACAATTTATTTATTAGAACCCAAATTACATTGAATATGATTTTTTATAAATTAAATTTTTACATGAAATTCAGAAAACCCCATTCTATTGAATTAGGGCATGATTGTGAAATTCATCAAAAAATGTTGATATTTGAATTTTAGATTTAAAATTCGGAAATTGGTGGGAAATAGTTCAATTAAAATTTTGAATTTAGTAATGGCATTTATATTGTGAAAATAATTTTAGGAAATTGGTTCACAATTTTTATTTATAGAAAAATTATTATAAATGGGATTAATAAAATCCATTGATTTTTTTCTTGAAAAAGGGCATGTTTTGACTAAAAACCGATTTTTTATTTAATATAAATATTTGAAATTTTGAAATGGGAGAATGGGAATTAATCTCATTTTAGTGTTGGTTAATTGTTTCCCTCATTGAGTAGTACTTCAGCCCATGAAATCCGAGTTTTGTAGTGAGTTTTTTCAAGATAAACACTCTATGATGGGAATCCCCTAGCACAGGATTGATACTTTACAACATTATTAGAAAATATTTAGAAAATTTTATTCTTCACTAGTATTTTTATGAGTCCTCTTTGACCACTGTCGAGGGATGAGTTGAAAATTTTTTATTGTCAATATAATAGTGTGTGAGGATACCATAAGGAAGAACTATTTTACCTCTTGGTATATGACCATGTTTCACAATTTTTTATAATTGATATAAAAATTCATGCCAATGTTTTTAAAAAAAATCATGTCCACTAAATTAATATAATCTAGTTTATATGTAATTATTATTCAATTCATTTGATTAAATTATTTCCATCATTTGTAATTTAAATCACAATTTGTTTAAATCTGCTTTTGAAATACCAATCATATTAAATAAATATTATAAGCTCTATATATAGTTAATAAAATATTGGAATATATAATGGAATACTTGGTTAGACACAAATTTTTCATTATCTCACACCCTACCTATGCCTTTGGCCATTTTTAGATTATTTACCTCTATGTTCAAGAATAGGTAAGGCACCACCTGGAGCTAGTTCTAGTTTATGATTTGGGGTATTTGTTTGTTGTTTCCATAGATATGTGGAATTTTTTATTGTTTTTGGTACTTTTTTGATTGATATTGTTTTTTATACATGAATCACTTATTGTACTCTACTCTCTTTGGTGTTTTCTGGTTTTCATAGTATCTTTTTTGTCTTTACTTCTGCAATGATTGTTGAAAAATGTGTTACCACATTCATTTTTTATTTTTCTAGGTCAAAATATTAATATCTTGGGGATTGGGAATGCCTATAGGACAATGTTTGTGACAAATCAATTAACAGGTTACCATGGTACCTACGACGGTTAATGAAAAAGTAGCATCAGAGATTTGTGATGAGATCATTTTCTTGAAGTTAGTATGAGTTTTGTATTATTATCATAATGTAGGTTATAGTTTTGATTGAGTGTCTAGCTTGCTATCACCACAATTAACCTTATGTCCCAAGGGGTGGTTTTAGAAATATATAATGAGGATTTTTCTACTATTTCACCTATATTGATTTGGATATATTGATATCCAAATATTGTTTATCTACCTGTTGGGATTTTTTCCCTTATCAATTTTTTTTGTGTAAATGTGATGTATTCATTGTTGTCTTTTGATGTTATGTAGTTATATCCCTCTAAGAATATGTCAGAATCAGATATATGGGAAAGATAATGTTGAATCATAGTGATTAAATCCTCTTAATTTCTAGATTCTAGTTACGGTGATCGTGCATAATATACATGCTGCCAGACATGCACCACTACAAGCTATCATTAAAGTTCCATCTATGGCACATCAAGGGGATGGAATTCAAGATCATTCTCAAGAGTCCCCTCCCCAAAATACTCATACATTCAAAGGATCTAATGATAATCAAAATAATGAATAAGTTTTGAGAATACTTAGGAATTTGTTCATTATAGTAGTGTGACATGAAAAATAATAGTGTAGTGTTCCACCTTCATGGTTGAAGGAATAATAAAGAGATGGTGGGACACAATGATGATAAAGAATAATAATGGTGGATTATAGTGTAAGAACATTATGTTTCATTTAATTGACTAGTTCAATCCAAATTTGATTTTATTTTCTAATTCTCTATAATTTTTCAAACATGAGCATTCTGAAAGGATCATATCATAGTATGCAAACCATTTCGTAGAAATTGTAATTTTTTCTCTTTTATATTATTTAATGAGAATATTATTTCAAGAATGGTTGATTTGGGACATCAATCAGAAATTCATTATTGGTTTTTCATTGCGAATCATCTATATTATGCTATTGAGACGGATAAAGTGATGTTTTTCATAATAAAATTGGCTCAAATTATAGGGGACATTGGAGATTCTTTCTCTCCAAGTGAATTTGAACATTCCATCAAAGAAAAGAAGTATCATGATGATTTTCATGGTGGTTATCGAAAATGGTGATTTTCTAATCCTCTTGAATGGTATTAAAATTGTCTTCTTATTTTTTTAACATCATGGAATGCTTTGATAATGAATGTGGGTAATCACTAATGCACCCATGATACATAGATCATATTTATTCTTGGGTTACCTACACTAATAATTACATATAAATTATACTCCTTATTTTTGAATGAGATCATCATGTCCTTCAAAAACCAAAGGTAATTAAGATTCTACAAGGACGAAAGGGTTTCATCCATATGCATCTAGAATGATGTTTCTTCATTTAGTGAATGAATCTCTAATGGAAGAATATATGGGTTCAATGATCATGAGAGGTAACATAACTATAGATTTTTCATTAGTTTATTCTTTACTTGACACTGGTAGATCTCATTTGTTTATTTAAACCGAAATTTCTAATAATTTAAATCTTCTAACATTGCCTTTTTCTTTTGTGGGGTATATTACTACACCCTTTGTACAAATAAGGGGTAGAGTCTCTATTGTCCATCGTGGGTTTTCTCATTCTTACTTGTTGAGATTTCATGGATTTTTCAGGTTCCAATCATGAAATCTATTGATGTGATTTTTTTGGGGAATTGGATCATGGCCAAAAAAATCCCATATTGGTTATTATCATTGATGGGTATCCTTCACCAAACATGATTTTATGTTCTATGTCTTCCTAGTTAAATTGGTTCCAAGGTTGAGGTAGCCAGAACAAATTATTCATAGTGAGGAATGTTATTCTTGTATATATTTATGATCTATAGTGGGAATATTTTTGTGGTTATCTACCTCCAATTTTCACTAAGTTTACTAATGAATTTCCTCAGAAATTCTCTGTTATATCTCAAGTAATGTAGGTAGTTTTTACTTATTATTTAGTAGTTAATACTCAACCAATTTCTATTCCATATTATTTCAATGAAATATATGAAATGAAAGAGATTATGACCCAGTTGGATGATCTTATAGGGAAAGGCATTATTTGACTAATTGTGTCACATTGGGTTGTCCTAGTTATCATTGATAAAAAGATGATCTTTCACTTCTAAATTGTGTGGATTAACAAAAATTTAGTGATGTTAAGATAAAGGACAAGTATCGGTTTCAATGGATTGATGAAATTTTTTTCTAGTTTAAAGTGGAAATGTGTTTCTAAATGATAAAACGTCGATATAATTACTATCAAATGAGGATAAAAGAACATATCATTCTGAAGCAGCCTTTTAGATAAGATATGGTCGTTATGGTTATAATATCATCCACCTTTTTTAACCAATGCAACTATCATTTTCATGGATGTAATTAATAGGAATTTTCATGGTTATCTAGATACCATTATGATAGTATTTGTAAATGAAATCCTTGTTTACTCTATGTCCATGGAGGATCATGTGAATCATCCGAGAATAGGTTTGAGCCTGATGGGAAATAATAATCTTTATACCATGTTTTTTAAATTTTATTTCTTGATTCATGATGTAAAATTATAGGGAAACAAGGTATTCCAACAAGGCCTTTCAATTTATCCTAAGAATGTTAATGTTTTAATGACATGGGAACAACCCAGAAATATTTTCGAGATTCTGATATTATTGAGTTTTTTTAGTATTATTATGATTGTTTTGTTAAGTAAATCTCAATGTTATCCTCTATAATGACTATATTATCCTAGAAGGTATTAATGTTTTATTGGGATAAAAAAATTGATAATTATTTTCCTAATATAAAACATATTTTTAGTATTACGATACTATTAACTATTCCAAAGGCCATGCAGCACAATGTGGTGTTTTGTGATGCATTGGGTTTAGGTTTGGGTTGTTTTCTTATACAGGGTGATCATGTAATTCGTTATAGAATCTCATCATATTTGGACACATGAGAATAATTATCCGACCCATGACACTAAACATGCAGCAATGATGGATGTGCTTATGGGTTGTTAGATAACACTTTATTGAGAACTGTTTTTAGTGTTTTCACACCCCAAGAGCATGAGTAATATCTTCTCAAAAAAAAATATTTGGATCTCCGCCATATCCGTTGGGTTTAATTAATGGAATATTTTGACATTGACATCACCCATACCACATCGAATGGGGATTTCATCACATATGATTTGAGAAGGATACTTCCAAAAAAGGCCAGGAATGAATCATTATAATAGTGGAACTTAATGACTCTATTTTCATAGTGTCATATTAAAAATTATAAAACCTGGGATGAGGTTTTATGGGAAACTGTTCACCTGACCTCAACTCTTCTTGAGTTAATAATTTAGAACCAGTATCATGATAATTAGTTCTATATTACGGGAGACTCTTTTATGGTTGGGAGGCCACTCGTAATTTTTTTTCTCTAAAGATGGAATTTTAAACCATTAAAATCAGTTGGTTGTTGCATTAGTAGTATAAAAAGTATTGATGGGGGATTTCCATAACTCATATCATAATGTTCACCATGGAACAAAAAAGATGATATATGAATAACATTTTTGATTTGTGTGTACATGAATGAAATGAGACATTTCATAAATATTCCACAATTTTAATATATTCTAGTAAGTTAAGGATGAGAACTAGAGTATTTAATATTTTAATCATCCACATATAGTTCTTAGATAGAGTTGGATTGATCTCAATGAGAATTTAGTTTCCTTCCCATTTACACAAAAATGAATAATAATATGTGGGTTTTGATCGATTAGATGATGAAATTATCTCACATTATACTCATTTATGGAAAATGAAAAGTTTAAGAGTTAACCTATCTCCATGGGAATGGGATTGTTTTCATTCAGTTCCATCTACTAATGTTTCTATTAGAGATCCTAGGTTCACATCTCATTTTTTGTTGAGGCCTTCAGGAAGCAATATGATCTCACGTTCGTTTATGCATGGAATACCCTCTACAGTCAGATGGGAATAACAAAATTGTTATATATATTCTGAAAAATAGAATATTCTCTATGATTTCAACATTGATGGGGGTTGAGATGATCAAATGGGACTCATTTGTTATTCTAATAAAAATAGTTAATAGTCTATGATCAGAATGCCACATTTCGATGCCTTCTATGATAAGTCATGCCGATGTATATTTTTTTGGTTAAAGATTTGTGAAATTATTTTTTGGGTCATTTTTGGTTCAATATGTGATAAAAAATATTTACTCGATTCGTATTAGAATGTTAAAAAAATTGAGCTAGTTTGAATATTATGTTGATCGTCATTGCAGACAATTGGAATTCTCAGTTGGTGACCAGGTGTTCTTGAATGTTTCACCCCTTTTGGTTCATCAAAGGCATGGGGGGAATGTAATCATTCTCCTCATTCTTTGGGAACTTTTGATGTTGTTGAGAAGGTGGTAAAATCAATTTATAATTTTTCACTTCCCCCCGTTGATGACTTCGATACATATCAAGATCCATGATTTGTTGCTCTAAAAGTATTTATATGACCCCTCTAATGTTCTCAGTAATAGGGATCTCGATTTCTAGCATAGTTTAATCCTGATTGAAAGTCCATTCTAGATAATTAATTCTAAATTCTAGGTACTTATTGGGACTAACATACCTTAGGTTTATTTAATATGGTAGGATGGTTTTGATAATAATCAGATGTTATAGTGGGAGGCACAAATGATTGGGAAGTGGCCTTATATTAATTGCATGGATGCATAAATGTAGGATTTATAGGGACTAAATTTTTTTATGGTGGGTTTATTATAACATAATGATCTATTTTCATGTACTCATTAACCCCTATTTCATTCAATATTTTATTTATCTTCTGTTTGTGTAGTTTTAGGATAAAATTTTATTATTTTTTATGTTTTTAGGCTACTTCATAGTTGTTTCATGGTCTTCCCAAATCATGCCGCTTATTACAGAAATACGTGAAAATAGAAGTAGTGTGGTTTTACACTTTTGGTAGAGGGTTTGGAAAACAACGTTTCCCCATTTTAAAATTTTTCAAAAACAAAAAAGGGTTTTCATTTCTAGGACATTGGTTTTGGTCTATCCATGTGGCCCTACACAGCTAACCACGGGTAAATGTTTCTTAATCCAAAAACAATTTTTAAAACACTGCATACCCATGTTTAAGGTTTCTGATGGAATTATAAAAACCATAATCAATTGTTTCATCCCTTGGAGATTCAAATATTAGTTTTTCACACTCATCAACCCTCTAGATGTTAATAAAATCTAGTTCAATGGAATTTCATGTCTCTATGTTAGTTTCTTCTTCCCATTATTTTTCTCTAGCTCATTACTCTTTCCTACTAAGGGTTTCAGAGATCTCATTGTTTATTAGAGTATCTAATACCCAATGTTTTGGATCGTGGATCCTAGTTTGATTCATGTGTTCTATTTTATTCATTATACATTATAAAATCATAGTTATGGGTTGGAGTTTAGTGATCTAGTTATCAATGGTAGATGGTTCCATTGTGATGCATAATTTTTATCAAATATAATTTTATTGAATTTAATTCAATTGTTGATTTAATTAAATATTATTTTATAAAATGAATTTCATTCAATTGATTGATTAAAACCCAAATTCATTTGAATTTTATTTTTTGGAAAAAAAATTTTGGAATGAAATTTCAAAAAAAAAATTCAATTAAATTTGGGTGTGATTTTGAAATTGATAAAATGTTGTAGAGATTTTAATTATTGAATTTAAAAGTTAAATTAATGGGAATTTTTTGAATATAAATTTTGAATTTAGTAATTGGAATTAAATTGTCAAATTAATTTGGTGAAATTTATTTTAAAAGATTATTTTTGAAAATAAAAACATTATTGATTTTGTAAAATCATTTAAGCTATATTTGGAGAAAAATTAATGTTATGAGTAAAAACCCATTTCTGTTTTTAATGAATAATTGGAATTTTAGAAATTAGAGAATGTGATTTAACAATACATTATGACAACTTAATATAATTTTCGCATCAATAATTATTGATAGAGAACATGAGAGACTGTGTATTTAATGAGTTCTTTTAGACAAAAACACTAGGATGTGAATGGATTATCACTAAATCGATGCTTTAAACCTCTAACATAAACTATTTGGTACAAATTAGTCATTAGTACATTGTCGATGATTATTCTTTGATCAATTTAATGGGATGTGTGTACTCATCTCTCTTATCATTATATATGTGTGTGAAGATCAACTAACCAAGACCTATAAATCATCTGGGTAGAGGACCAATATTGTCACTTTAATATATATGATATATAATTGTATGTTAATGTATGAAAACTTTTTTACATTCCTTTTGAGTTTATAAAAAATGTATTATATAAAATGTTTATTTAATACATTGGTTTAAATTATTTTTATCATTTAAAATACGAAGCATAATTTTTTTTAAAATGATTTTAAAATGTAAAACCTTTTTATTTAAAATGTATATCTTATTATTTTTATAATTAAATATTTTAAAATATATTACAAACCTTTTCGAGGCCTTGATAGGGTTTTAGATTACACCATACATGTACCTACAAGGGAGTATTGTTTTTCACCTTCTAGGTTCGATAAATAGTTATGAAAAATGTGGATATGGTTTTATCAATTGATCCATAGGCATGGGGAGTTGCAACCATTGGGACCTAGGATGTTTTGTATTTTTTGGTACTTTTCTATGTTACTTTTGGTTGATCATACCTATTTAAATTCTTGTACACTTCTACCTATGGAGTTTTTCTTGAATTTATTCTGAATTATTTTTATTTAATACTAAAACGATTGTAGGAAAACCCATTTTATCTTTCATTTTGTAGGATTCTAGGTTCTAGTCACTAACCATGGGGGTTGAGATCACTCTTTGTGTAATTTGACCGTGGAATCTATTATCGAGTTACCAGGAGACCTATGGTTGCTCATGAGAATAATAATACAACATGTTAGAAGGTATAAACATAAATACATAATTATCTAAATTATATTTTTTACACTTGTATCATATCATATAAATATATATATATTTATTATAAAATATATACATTTTTATGGAAGAATAATTTTAAAATTAATTTTTTACACTTTTAGGAATTTATTTTAAAAAACATGATTTTTTAAAATAAATGTTAATTTATTATTTGATAGAGTTATTTTTCATTTATTGAATATTTAATTTCTTTATTAATTGTATAAAATATTGATTTTTATTGAAAAATACATTTTATTTCAAATATTTTAATAATGATATATACATTTAATTATACAAATAAATATTTTATAATTTAATTATTTTAAATTATATAAAATTATATTAAAATTTATCTATTTTATGTAATTTTATTCTATTTAGTAAGGAACTATACTATAAATAATTTTATTCATTTTGGGGGGCTTCTTTGGAAACCCAAGTTTCTCGATAGATCTGTGGGTTTAATATTAAATTGAATAATGATAAATTTTACAATTTTGTTTTGAAAAATGTATTTCATATACATAAACATATTAGGTAATATTAAATAATATGTTATGAGTAAATTTTTACCATAATTAATAGTTAAAAAAATACAAATCAATTTCTATTGTGAAGGTAAAAAATGTTTTACCTTGGGATTAAAGGAAAAAGATATGCTTTGAAAATGACATTAGTCTTTTCCAAAATAAATTTCATACAAATTTTTAGACCTTATAACCTCTAACGATGATTAAATTTCAATTTTTATGGCTTTTTCAAATGAAAAACACGTTAATAACTTTTTTGGTTCCATAAATGTATGTGAATTATCTCCACAACTTTTTAAATTCCATCCACTCTCCTCTCATCCTAACACTTCCAAATAAAATTTTCTGACCCAATATCAACCCAAATATATTCCTTAATTCCATCCCCACATCATATATTTTTTATTATGATTAGTAATACCTCATATGTAGGCCTTTGGTATTAACCTAATTTTGAATTATGAAGAATATGTCATATTCATAAACATGCATATTTGATTTATTTATTATTAGAAACCATTGAGAAAAATAAACTATGTAAATATTTAAAAAAACGTTTACCCATATAATACTGTTTTTTTTAATTTAATAACACAGATGTATCTCTACATAAATCAAATGAGAAATGATAAAGTTGATCATGTGTATGGCTGACTACCGCCTCATGAACTAAAGCATTTCGTTTTCAATAACCAACTTCAATGGAAGGATATTATGATGTATTTAACATATTTATTTTATATTTCTCAATTTTTTATACTTCTGAAAATTTGATATTACATATACCTTCTTACTTCTCATTTTGTTGGGTGTATGATAATATCACTCATGTGTACGGTTGACTACTAACTTGTGAATCCTTTTTATTTGTTTTTCAATTACACTTTTCATGGAAGGAAGGAATGAAAATTTTAATTAATATATGTGATATTAATGCAATAAAAACTTATTTCTAAATATTTGAGAACCCAGTTCATATTCTTGAGGTACAAGTTTCTTCTTTTCCTTTTTTCTTAAGTGATTTTGAGAAAACGAAGGAAATGTTGGAAAAATCACTAATTTATGAGTACACAACATGTACTTTTCCACATGTTCTGTTCTTTGGCCATGTGGGATTAGAATATAGGGCGTGTAGGCCTATCGACGATGAAGGTTGTAAAAGCTGACTACACACTGTATACTTTGTATATACATGCCATGTAATCAGTCGACAGGTGAATAGTAAGGCATTGGAAGTAGCCACTAGAAGAAAGATGGTACATTCCGTGAATATAGTAATACACACTGTGTAATCAAGCTGACTTGTGAACAGTAACATAGTGTAAAGAAGCCGTCAAGGAAACCGTTTTAAAATGGAAAATACACGTAGTGTACTTGAGAGTACACATCGTGTAGTTATGTTTTTAATTAAAAATAGGTTGCAGCCTCCTTATTTGGTAGAGGAGGCATAAAAATCGACGAGAGCCATGGGAGAGGATGCCAGAAATTAGAGGAGCTCCCGAACGAACACCGGGACTCTGATTCCTTCGTTATAGATATCATTTTAACAGCACAGGTGAAATCTTCTCTCTTCATGAACCTCTCTTTCCAATTCTTTACCTAAGGGATGTTATTTGAGTTTCAATGGGTATATGTTTATCCTTGATCTATATTGTTTGTGAGTGACTCGGGAGGCATCGTTCACGTATATCGATCAGAGGAGATCGTGGTAGGTTGTCTGGTGTTTATCTCCAACTATTGAGTTGATTTTGGGTATCATGGTGCTACGCAACCATGTTTGGGGTGTCTTGTGGGTGAGTCTATGACTATTAAGATACCTATAATTTCATAGGTAATTTAATGAACATGTATAAACTATTGTTTAGGATCGTTTCCTTGATCTACGGAAACCCTGTGTGTGTGATTCCCTTGTTTAGCTGTTTGGTCAGGATACTCACGGTTATGCCATGATTATAAGCATGTTTTGAGTTTACTTGAGAGAAAATGTATATAAATTTCTTGTTTATGTGTTGGGCTCAGCCCGATTACTTTTTTAGCCTGAGGGAAGTTTTTTTCTTAGCTTGAGGGCAGTGTTTCATTTAGCCTCTTGGAATCTTTTCTTATGATTGTGGGAAGTAGCTTCTGTGCATGAGGGAAATATCTCGTATGCCTAAGGGTAATATTTATGTTGACATAGGTAAATAACCATAGGGTTTCGATTTTGATTATCTTAGGGTACGTATTTTCATGTCTAAGGACGCATTTTACATTAAATATGAACTGTGGTGGTTTCTTCTGTTATAACTTCCAAGAAAAATCACAGGCTTCATATTGTCATTACCTTCTACTAGTTAGATAGCTTGATGTGGTGTTGGTTGTGGCACTATATATGAGGTTTTTGGTCGAGGCTGGGTCTCGAGAACTTATAATTCAAATATATATAATTGTTAAAAAATAATTAAACGGTAATGGAACTGGTAGGAGTATCTTCTTATGAGTACTTCCTAGCTTACTGCGTTTCTTTATTGCATACTGCTGTTGCACAATTTTCACTAACATTTGGGCATGGGCCTTTGGTGGTTGCCTACTAGGATTTATTTCTCACACCTTGTTTGGGTAATTTATTGGTCCCAAAAAGATTCTATTGCTGCAAGTGTTGATAAGGTCATGAATCCCGATACATGTACTTGATTGTTGTAGATAAATAGTAGAGAAAGAGGCCGAGCATAGGCTTGTGATGCTGTAGAGTTCCTGCTGCACTAATTTGTTTTGTTTTGATATGATTGTACCTTATGTTGTATTGTTTTATATTACAGTGTATCCTATTTTGGATACTTTCTTAGAATTAGGGGAATATTGCATTATCATATATATCATTGTTGGTAATATTTTACTTATATATTGTTGTCCATTTCAGCTTGGTATTCTTTACTGCTTCCTCTTTTTCTATGTTTGTATTTTCTCGAATGTGCTACACTTTGAAAAATGTGGTCATAGTTTCCCTACTATCAGACCTAGTCCCTCACTTCTAGTCGGCAGCCTCTGACGTTTGGGGAAATGCGCTTGAGGTCATGTGACCAACCGATTTAGGGGCACCCGTTGTGTGACACCAAGATCCACGACGTTACAAAGTGGTATCAGAGGTGTTTCCTTTCATTTACATACTGTTTGGAGCCTACTGACAGGGATAAGATGGAATTGGTACTTAGTAATAAGTTGTGTCCGGGAGTAGCTAACCCATGTACAGGGAAAATCCAATATATATCGTCTAATTGCAATTTTTCTTGGTTTTTCAATTTTACAGTTGATTTGATTTTCACCGTCAGGTGACTCATTTCTGGTGTTCTGTTTATATATTATACTTGTGTTATACTTAGTTTAAACTCATTGATATGAGGTTATTCCATCACATACATCATTTACGCACATGTTAGAATCACATGTCACGCATGGTTTCCATGCCATGTAGGTTCATAAGAAATTTCATGTTGTTGTGATAGATTTTGTGCTAAAAAATTCAAGTTGTTTTGATAGATGTCTTGATAAAATACATACTTTTTGATAGGCTATTGTTATTTTTGGTTTTGTTAATGAACGCCAAAATTTGGTTCTTGAGGAGTATGGGCCCTCATCAATCATAATTTGGTGGATCATTGACTTGTTTACCTGGTTATAACACATAAGAGATACCAAGCTTAGGTTCGTGGGGAAAATGGGCCCTCACAGATCAAAATTTGTCACTTTGGGGTTCATTTTAGTGTTTTCTGGACTCTAGAGTTTTTTTCGAGGCTTACTGTCTGGAAAAACTTAGAATACACACTGTGTAATTTTAACTACATGCCATGTACTCTCCTTCTCGGGAAGAAATGAAAAATCATTAACTATATGTCTATACCTTATGTACATTCTGTGTGGTCTCTAACTGTGTCATAGGTTGCGTGTGTTGAGAAACAGGATATGGAAGTTCTTGGGGACACACAGCATGTACTGTTTGTACACGCCATGAAGGATTGACCTTGTGTCTTCCCGTGTGACTAACAACACAGATAGAGAAATCTTAGCTTATACACATCGTGTCAGTTCTGAACACGTCGTGTTGTGTAATCATGGGATCTGGTTGTGTAGCTAACAACACGGTTCGGTGTTATCTTCTCATGTTCACACCGCGTCCTTCTGAAACACGCCCTATAGTGTGAGCTGTGTATCCGACCGTGTCTCGAACAACATGGGTCGGTAAAGCCTATCTAGTACACGTCGTGTACATTTGGGACATGATGTGTAGTTGTGACCAGTAAGAGACCCCGTATACATGGCCATGTGGCTGGGGAGATGGAGTTGTGTACACGTTGTGTACGGGTGTAACACGCCATGTACCTTGGGTTGAGACACGCCTAGACCAACATCATAAAAAGACCATTTAAAGGCCAAAGGTAACATGCCATATAGACACTATACACATCTTGTAGTCTTGTTCTATAGAGATCAGTGTGGCTTATCCATGTAGAAGGAATCAGGCATGGGATGACAATTCAAGTACACGCTGTGTGTAAGGACAACAGTCCGTGTGTGGGGTGTTACATGACCAGTTCTGGTAGAAGTACACACCCATGTGAAAGACTTATGGGAACACATCGTGTAGTTATTATACATGTTGTGTATTATTGTCTTTTAAAACATGAAATTTTTCTTTCTCTTGTTCCCTCATTATGCTTCAATTTCTTAGTCCTTGATGATCTTGATCTAAGGCATCTATTTGACCTTGTAGAGTAATGACGCTGAGATAACCATGAGTTGTTCACCAAGAGAGAGGCAACAATTATACTCTAGAGATGGTAGGCCATGGGCTACCATTGGATCTTCAAGCAGTGCCAGAGGTGGTGCTAGCCATTATACTGGATACAAGCACGGATTCATAGTTCTGTGAAGGATTCATGCAGTTTATGCAGATCTTCCATGGAGCACCATCGTCTGCCACATCTATGGAAATGCTGACACATATATTCCAGAAAAGGCATCTACCTACATTCTCAGGGGATGGCAGACCACAGGCTGTGGAGTCATGGATTTATTCATGGTAGACAATCTTTGAGCATTTGGAGATGCCTCCACGGAGGAGGGTCATGCTCGCTACATACATGCTTTGTGATTCCGAAAATATGTGGTGGGATGTTACCACCTTGTCTGAGCATCACCGAGACATGGCGTGGTACGATTTTCAGACAGCATTTTTTTAATTTTTCTTTCCAGAGATGCTAAGGGCAGATCGAGTTGGAGAGTTAATGAATCTGCAGCAGGGAACCATGTCAGTGATGGACTATTCTACATGCTTCACCGAGCAACAACATTTTGCACCTATTTTACTGTGTGATGAGACGTTAAGGGATAGACACTTTGGGTATGGTCTTCGATATGACATCTTAGCACTAGTGAATGATTTCAGGTTGCCTATAGTGCATGCTATTAGGAACTAGGCACTAATTATTGATAGGAACCTCCAAGAAGCTAGTGTTGTAGGATAGGGAAGTTCGACACCAGTTTCTGGAACTATTACTACCAGCAAGAGTAATAGGAAAATGGATTTCACTCATGGAGGCAGTACTAGCTAGAAGATTTCTTCAGGTTTCTAGGTGATGTGCTACCAGTGTGGTAAAGAGGGTCAAAAGATACCTCAGTGTCCATGTGACCTAGTGGAGTGTCGATGTTGTGGCAAGATAGGTCATCTTCAGTATTTTTATAGGGTGTTTCCACCAGTGACTAGTGAGAGAGGTTCTATTCATTCTTCGCGTGCAGGAGCAGTGCCAGCAGATTCTTACCAGTCATGGAATTTGAATACGCAGGAAGTTCGGTCTGAGGTGGTGGATGTGGTTTTCGTCACCAGACACTAAGATCAAAGAGAAAACAGGGTAGGTTAGCTCAGGGTAGCCAGGCTATGTCGTAGGGCCACGACACTAGGTAGGCATATGTAGTGTAACAGAACTGACATGAGTAGGATCCCAGACCTTCAACTGTCAGAGGTACTATTTATTTTCTTCTATTTTATCTTCAGTACTATTTTATAATGCTGCAATGCCTAGCATTATATCTGTGCCTGTTTTGGAGAGCCTCCGGCTCAGTGTTTCTTCTTCTTCAGATATCATAATGCTAGACTATCAATTGAAATTTAGAATGGATAGTGTGCGTCATTGTAAGGACTTCCCCTTAGAGTTTGGTGGGTGTTACTTTCTATGGGACCTCTATGTCAAAGAGATTAAAACCTATGATTTCATTCTCGTTATGGACAGGTTGGTACCCTTTTGACCCTTTGTAGATAGTTGTGGTCACAGGGTGAGTTTGACGTCACCAGATGGAAGAGAGTTTCCAAACAAGGGAGAATGGGATGTCCAGGCGAGCAGAGCTATACCTAAGCATCATGGGAAAGGTGGAGTGAAAGCCCATATTTTAGAGATTATATGTGGATGACCAGGAAACATATCAGTAGGATTTCATTCTAGTGGTAAATCGTTTCTGGGATGTCTTCTCAGATGATTTTTCAGGTCTACCTCTGGAGAGAGAGGTGAATTTCTCTATTTATCTTGTGCTACGAGCTACACCAGTGTCCATTCCTTCTTAAAAGATGGCTACACAATAATTGAAAGAGCTCAAGAGGCAGTTAGATGAGTTGCAGGCCAAGGGTTTCAACTGACCCATTACTTCTCCTTGGGGTTCTCCTATCTTGTTTGCGAACAAGGCGGATATTACCCTCATACTATGCGTGGATTACCTGTTGTATAACTAGTTTACAGTTAACAACTAATATCCATTTCCAAGGATTGATGATATTTTTGATAAAATTCGAGTGGAATGAGTGTTCTTGAATATTTAATTGAGATATAGATATCATCATTTGCACGTTAGACCATTAGACATACCGCTTACAGCCATTCAGAGCAGTAATGGTCTATATGAGTACTTGGTTGTGCCATTCGGACACACGAATGCACCATCTGTTTTCATGGATCGGATTAATCGTGTTTTGACCCATATCTGCATTCATTGGTGGTTGTCTTTGAGGGAAATATCTTGGTGTACTCTCACACTCGACATGACCATGCCACCCATCTTGAGATCGTGCTGAATACAATGAGTGAGCATCAGCTATATGCTATTCTCCCAAAGATACACTTCTGGATGAACCAGATTCACTTCCTCGGTCATATTATCTCAGAGGCAGGAGTTGACGTAGACCTAGAGAAAGTGAGAGAAGTAGTTTCTTGGGTTCAGCCAACGAACGTGTTTAAAATACAGAGTTTAATGGGGCTGGTTGGTTAATACAGGCGCTTTATATAGGACTTCCCCGCTTAGCATTTCCATTGATGGGTTTGACTAAGAAGGGTATGAATTTTGTTTGGTCAGTAGCTTGAGAGACAACATTTTAGGTGTTGGAGGGATGGTTGATGTCAGAACCAGTCCTGATACTTCTAGATTAAGGGAAAATCTATATAGTTTGCTGTGATGTATCAGGTTTTTATCTGGGATCAGTTTTGATACTGGTAAATCAAGTAGTTGCGTACGGATCTCGGCAGTTGGGGCCACATTAGAGGAATTACACGATGCATGATCTCGAGTTGGATACAGTTGTTCATGTGTTACGCTTTTGGAGACATTATCTTTTGGGAGATCATTTTGTTGTGTTTATGGACCAAAAAAGTCTGAAATACATCTTTACCTAGCATGACTTGAATTTGAGACAACGAAGGTGGGTTGAATACCTTCAGTCTTTTGATGTCGAGATTTCTTATACATCTATTTAAGGTAATGCCGTAGTTGATGCACTGTGTAGTAGGACTCATATACAGACAGTGCAGGAGGCCAGTGGTGACTAAAAGCTTATGGATTTGTTCTCATAGATGCATTTGGAGGTGCACAATAGTTAGGGGTGAACCTATTTCTCATCCTTAGTTGTGACTTCTACCCTCCTGGATAGAGTGAGGATGAGACCGCTATCAGATTACGATGGCCTAGTTCTATGGGAGTCATCGACAAATGATGACCCTCCTCCTGGTTGGACGATAGGTGATTAATAGGTACTATGTATCCATGGACGAGTGTGGGTTCCACGTGATATATGTGAGGATTTGAAGTAGGAATTTCATGCATCACATTAGCCATTGCATCCTGGAGTTACCAAAATGTACTATGACTTGAGACATCAATATTGGTGGCTGGGTATGAAAAGAGATGTCGCTGGTTTTGTTACGTGATGATCCACCTTTCAGCAGGTGAAGGTGGAGAATCAGAGGCCAAATATACTGTTACAATAGTTACCCATTCCGGAGTGGAAATGAGATGATGTATCCATGGACTTCGTGACCGGGATCCGGCGTCACCTTGAGGTAGTGCATCCATGTGGGTTGTTTTGGATAGACATCCGAAGGTTGCTCACTTTTTTCTGATCAAGGAGTCCTTTTCTGTTGAAGATCTCAAAAAGATGTATATCCGAGAAATTGTACATCTTCATGGGTTCCCTCGTTCTATCGTTTCAGATAGGGACACCCGTTTTACATCTAGTTTCTAGTAGAGTTTTTAGAGGGCACTGGGTACACAATTGCTTCTGAGCACAACATACCACATTCAGACTGATGGCCAGTAAGATCATACAATATAGGTGCTAGAGGACATGGTGCATGTGTGTGTTTTTGACTTTGGGGCCTCTTTGGAGAATCACATACCCCTTGTAAACTTTTTCTTGCAATGATAGTTTTTAGAAAACAATTAAGATTGCACCTTATGAGGATTTATATGGTAGGCCATGCCGATCACCATTGTACTGGATGGAGGTAGGTGAGGTAGCTTTATTGGGACCACGTCTTGTGCAGGAGACTTCAAAGAAGATCCAGTTAATATAGAAGCAGATGACTTCTGCACAGTCTCGTCAGAAATCTTATGCTGATCGCCGCAGACGACCCTTGATGTTCTTGGTCGGGGATCAGGTTTTCTTCTGTATTTCACCGAGGATGGGACTCAGGCAGATTAGGATAAAGGGTAAACATTCACCTATGTATGTGGGGTCGTTTTAGATTTAGGACAGAGTCGGTCTGGTTGCCTATCAGTTGTAGTTAAAATAAAGGTGTCAGACCATGCACCACGTCCTCCACGTATCTCAGTTGTGTCGTTGTCACTCAGACTCGTCTCACATTTTTCATCATGAGGAGGTTGAACTTCAGGTCGATTCATCCTTTGAAGAGCATCTGATTCATATTATTGATAGGAGCACAAATTTTCTCAGAGGTCGGTCAGTTCATCGCGTATAGGTGCTATGCCAGCATGGAAGAGTGCATGACGAAACGTGGGAGGAGGAGACCAACGTACGTGCTCAGTGGCCAGAGTTATTTTCAGCTTTATCATCTCCACCCTTGGAAGGGAAATTCTGGGACAAATTTCTTTAAGGGGGGAAGTTTATAATAACATGGTTCTTATTCTTGAGGTTTGGGTAAGTTCGTTTCCTTTATTACTTAAGTGTTTTTTATAAAACAAGGGAAATGTGGGAAAAATAACAAATTTATGGGTACATTCCATTACTTGTCCACATGCCGTGTACTTTGGCCGTGTGGAATGAGAATAAAGGGCATGTAGCCCTGTCAGTGAGGAAGGGTGTAAAAAATGACAACAAGACATGTACTTAGTATATACACATAGTGTAATTAGTCGGCAGGTGAACAGTAAGGTGTTGGGAGTAGCCTCCCGCAGAACGATGGTACATGCTGTGTACTTAGTAATACACGTCGTGTAATCAAGTCGGCTAGTGAATAGTAATGTTGTAGAAAGAAGCTGTCCGGGGAATAATTTAAAAAATAGAAAGTATACGCCGTGTACATGAGAGTAAACACGGGTTAGTTATGTTTGTTCATTAAAAATAGGTAGTAGCATCCTCATTAGGAATAGGACCCATAGAACTTGACGAGAGCCATGGGAGAGCAGGCCGGACTCTGATTCCTTCACCGTAGATCTCGTCTGAACCTCTTTGGTGAGATCTTCTCTCTTCTTTAACCCCTCCTTACAATTCTTTCCATAAGGGATTTTATTTGAGTTTGAATGGGAAAATGTTTATCCCAAATCTATGTCGTTCTCAAGTGATTCGGGAGGCATCATTCACATATATCGATCAGAGGAGATCAATGTAGGTGGTCTAGTGTTTATTTCCAACAATCGAGTTGATTTTGTGTTTTGTGGTGCTACGCACCCATGTTTAGGGTGTCGTGTGGCTGAGGCCGTGACTGTTAAGATACCTAGAATTATATAGGTAATTTAATAAACAAGTATAAACTACTCTTTGGGATCTTTTCCTTGATCCAGGGCCACCCCGTGGGTGTGTTTCCCTTGTTTAGCAGTTTGGCTAGGATACCCATGGGTATGCCCAAATTATAATCATGTTTTGAGTATTCATAATTAAAAATGTATATAAATTTCTTGTTTATGTTTTGGGATCAGCCCGATTACTTGCCTATCCTAAAGGAAGTGTTTTTCTTAGCTTGAGGGTAGTGTTTCGTTTTGCCTGAGGGGAACATTTCTTATGTTTGTGGGAAGTAACATTCATTCTTGGGGGAAATATCTCATATGCCTAAGGAAAATGATCATGATGCCTTAGGGAAATCGCCTAAGGGTTTCTATTTTGATTACTTGAGGGTAAGAATTTTCATGTCTCAGGACATGGTTTACTTTGAATATGCATTGTGTTGGTTTCTTATATTATACCTACCAAGATAAAGCACAAGGTTGATATTTTTATTACCTTCTACTTGTTAGAAAGACTGATGTGGTTTCTACTGTGGCACTGTATAAGAGATTTTTGGTCAAGGATGGGTCTAGGGAACATATAATTCAAATATATTGAATTGTTAAATAATAATTAAATGGAAATGGAACTGGTAGTAGTAGCTACTTTTGAGTACTACCTAGGTAACTTTGTTTCTTTATTGCATACTGGTGTTGCATATTTTTTAGTGACAGTAAGGCATGGGCCTTTTGTGGTTTCCTACTGGGATTTATTTATCACACCATGTTTGTGTCATGTCTTGGTCCCAAACAGATTATATTATTACAGGTGTTGATAAGTCCAAGAGACCCTATAAAAGTACTTGATTGTTGGAGAAGAGTATGAGATCATGGGACCGAGCATAGGGATGTGATGCTGCTGAGTTCCTTCTATACTATTTTTTTTATTGTGCAGTACTTGTACCTCATGTTGTATTGTTTTAGATTGCATTGTATCCTATTTTGCCTGCTTTATTAGAATTAGGGACATCTTTCATAATCATATATAAGATTGTTGGTTATATTTTACTTCAGTATCATTGTCCATTTCAGCTAGGTATTTATTTTATTGCTTCTGCTTTTAGTATGTCTGTATTTTTTTCCGCTGCGCTACACTTTAAAAAATGATGGTGTATTTTCCCCACTATCAGAGCTAGGCCCTCATTACTAATCCGGAGCCTCTGGCATTTATGGAAATGTGATTGAGGTTATGTTACCAACAGGGTTTGGGGCACAAATTGTGTGACACCCAGATCTGAGAATTTACAAAGTATATCATCACACCTAAATTCATGCCTTCTTATCATAAGGGAAACTATAATTCCACTCGTGTGTATATGAGGACTTGTATCTCCACATAAAGATACAAAATGTTATTTATTTAATTTTAACTTATATGGAAAAAAATATTGATATTATAAATACTAATGACACATATGAAATAATAATTATTCTATAATGTTCAATTAATAATAAATTTCCTTTTGTTCTGTACTTTAAAAAAATATAATAATCATTCAAGTGTATATGCAGCCTACCATCTCCAAGAATAGTTTAATAAATTTATTATATCCATATTTTATATATTACACTAAATCCATTTATATTGAATTCATATTATATTTATATAATGGAAAACATCTGGAGATCATGGAATTATGATAAAAATAAAATGTCCAAAATTAGTAAACTAATAAATTATGAAAAACAATGAATCTATCAACCAAAATACTGGTTTAAAAAAATAATTCATAATTAATTACTAATAAAATAATAAATTTAAAACCCCTATAGTAGGCTATATAATATTATAGTTCATTAATATATTTATAATAAATTGGTATCTATTATACATGAGTTTCAGTCACGTATGAAGGAACTAAGAAAAAAGGTTAGGGTTTCTCATCTAAATAGTATATTAGTTAAAGAAATTTCATAACCAAAAAACATTCCTTTGTGTAGTGCATATAATTCACATTTTATATTTTATTTCATGATTCAATTTATATTCATGTTATTTTTTAAATTCATTTTCAGTTATTCCATTATCATGTCTTATGATTTTGGTGTAACCAATGTGGTATGAGATTTAACAATAAATCTCATCTTAATCAATACTGTTTGTAATTAAATTTCCATTATAACATATTTTATGATAATTTTTTAATAAACCCATTTAATTTTATTATATGATATATATATATATATATTCTATATTCAGGTAACAGTACCATTCCTTCCTCTTTGGTTTTTAAAATCGATGATAATGTATTTTTAATAAAATATTACTTTATTTCTCCCTTTTCAATTTTTTTCCATATAAATAAAATTTATATGAAATTGTTTTCAAAAAAGTTTTTCACATTATAAATATTTCTTGTTAATGATGTTTTTATCCAATTTTTCATTTAAAAAACTATTTGAATGGTATCTTTGTGCCATTTTCTGAGAAAACTATGTTTGAATTATAAAAAAAATATGAAATTAATTATTTATTAACATATATGAATATTGTGGAATTTTCCAATTTCATTGACACTATGTGTTTTAAATATTAAATTACATGTTTAAATTTTAATTTTAAAATAAAATTATTGTCAAAATTAGTGGTGAACGTTTATTTTTAATATATTAATTTCAATGTGAAAATGACATTTTTCTCTATAATGTTTTTACTAGATATGTTTATTTCCTTTAATATATGAAAATATTCCATATATTAATTGTTGAAAAATTAGGAATCTTTTTTTGTAAACCATAAATTATTATTCTTTTTGTTGGGTTTTTAAAATTTTTCTAGGATTTAGAATTTTGATTATATTCCAAATACTACATTGAATGGTTTGTTATTATGTTTACTAATTGGTCAATGTTTTAAAAATTCTTTTGTTATTTCTTATAAAACTAATTTTTGTTATTCTATGTTTAACCCATTTCATATGGTGAATGAATTGGATATATTATTTTATTTTGAAACCCCTATATAGCCCCTCGATGTATCAATATATCTCAAGAGACAAACAATATTGGGATTTTTACTGATGAGTTAACTATTTATATAAGATGTATTCTGATAAGTCCTTGATGATATGTTAATTATTTACTTCATTAATAATTACATAAATATTATATTACCAACATATGACCATGATATTTTTTTAATAGTTAGAATAAAAATTGATACGATTAAAGCTCATGTGATTGTTTCTATTGAATTATTCATTTATCATTTATTCATGTGATATTATTATTCATGTTCACGTTATTGATTAAATAGAATGTGTATTAGTTCATTAACATTTCATGCTAATAATTCCCAATTTACAGATTATAGATTCCACTGTACTAGTTCCCCTACAGAGAATTAGATCACACACTTTACGTAATTTATTATTTCCTTGGATAATTTTTATTTTTTTTATGATTTATATGCAAGGTTATGGTAGAATAAATAATGTTATGCTGGTGGAAAATACAATGTTGTTTTTTTATTGAAAAAATATAATCATGTATATATCTAGTTTAAAAACCTCATAACTAATTAGTTCTTTTGGATGTGATTCTTTTTTTTCTCCATTATAGTTAATAAAGATGATACAAACTTTGGGAATCTAATTTTAGGGTCATTACAGTAATTCTCATAAAAATTTATCTTCATTGAGGTATTGACAATCACATTTCCATTTAACATTAAAAAAACACAATCCATTATTTGAAGAATCTATATATACAGTAAATGATTCATCACTTGAGGTAATAATGTAGAAATTGGTAATAACATAATTCACATTCCACTAAATGTTTTTACTTCTCAATAATTATCACCAAAAAAACTATTCCACATTTCAGTTAACTAGGTCAGTGGGTTTGAAGATCATGATATGGTTCATCGAAATCATCTATAATTCCATGATTATCCCAGAAATATATTGATATTTATTGTAAATTCAATTTTATTCCACTATTTAATTTTTTTCACTTTGAAGAGTCTGTCAATATCCATTTTTTAGATATAACAAGTCATATGAATGATTCCTCTTCCACTATGTAATGAAATTTACTAATCATTCCATAATTATTATCATTTTCTCAAATTCTTTAGCATGATCTTTAAATATTTTTCAACCCCCTAGATTTTTGTTTATATCATTAAATCATATATATATTCTACCATAGTTTGTTTTGGTATTCAATAAATATTATATTTATTAATTTAGTAAATATTTTTGGATAATTAGAGTGTTTAATGGGAATCAATATCAACTCATATTGTCCATACGTCATTTTTAAGGGAGTATTAGGAATATATTCTCTCTTTAACATTAATTTATGAGACCATGGCAGAAGGTACACAATATATTAATACATGGACACATAGTGTTTATAGAAAATATTATTTTTCTGTGATAATTGATAATTTTTGTTTTTTATGATTTTTTGAACTTATGGTTAACAATACAGAAGTCCATGGACTAATCCTGTTTTATTAAAAGTGGACTTATTCATTTGATGATAAAGAACTCGATAATATATAACAATTTTTTAGTATTTATCTAGCTAGTTGTTTCCTAAATCTAACTCAATGGTGGCCTTTATGTGGGGATGCATGTGTATGTGTTGACATGTAGGTAAAAATTTGATGATTAACATAACCTATCATTAATAAAAAACACTAAAAACTCTTCTGTGAATACATTTGTATAATCTATAACAAATAGGCATGTAGTAAACCATTATAATATTCCATTTCACAATAATTTGATAAAAATTTACATTCTTATAATGAAAATTATAATCACAATTAAGATGATGAATCCCAAGGAGATTCATTACCCTTTTTTAATTTTTATATAAGAGGATGATGGCTTCAGATGCGAAGAGTGATCTCCCAATACCAACCATAAATGTTGGGTTTATATAATGTTATACAATAAATGACCAATATTCCATAAAACTCTAGAATAGGATCATAAAAAAGTTTTAATGGTCAGTTCAATCCATAATAATTTTCCCCAGAGGAGTTCATAACAGAGTACGTGATAACTGTTCCATTTACCATTCTAATATGTATCTAAACACCAATATTTTTAGCTATAATTTTAAATGTTTTAGTAAAATAAGTACGATATGAAATAATTCATAGAAATTATGCCATTTGTCAAATTTGAAGAGCCTATATATATAATAAGAAGAACATTCACTTTTTTATTTTGGTTCATGTCATTCAAAATATTTATAATAATATTATGGATGAGAATATGATAACTAATAAATAGAGAAAAGGTAAACTAGGAATTTAAAAGGAATGACATATAAATAATATATACATAATATCATATGTATCACTAGGTTTAGATCTATGTAATACATGGTAATATTCCTTTTAGGTATTTGATCTTGAAAATCTATTAATAACATTTATAATGTTTTGTAATTATTTTGTGAGTCTTATAAACAATATTATCTTGGAGAGTTAGACCATCGACACAACATGGTCACTTTTTTCTTGATTGTTATTGAATTAATACCCAATGTGACCTTCTTATGATAATTACTAATCTATATAAATTTTCAATATCTAATTCTAGTTTCAGTATACAAATAGACATGTAATGTATTTGAAACCACTCTCAAAAAAACATCATAAAAATTTCCTGATTTTTTCTAATACATAAACTAATGTCGAGGGTTATCACTAAATTATTCAAATCCTAATAGAATCATTTCTATACCATCCTATAAAACAATAAATAATTCTCAAAACCTTTTACACATCATAATAAATTATTATTTTATATAAATATCAAATTAAAGAACACATGATACCTATATGCCTCCTGTCTTTAGAATACATTGTATATAGAACTAAAATATTAAATAAATTATATTTTTATGTTTTAAACTTCATAATGTGATCCAAAATTACTTTGAGATACTAAAACATAATATTATCACATAGGGAATACAAAAATGAATTGGGTGATTTATAAAGACCAATAAGAGAACAAACATGATATCATAGTATAACATTTGTTTCAAACAACACAATGTGATATCATAAAAGAGTAATATCATAAGTAATCACATATTAGAATATCAAAAATAACATGGTATCATAATATCATCAAAATATTGTGTTGTGGGATCAACATAAAACATGTCATAACACCACATCATTTTGTAGAAATAATTCTATAATGGATTAGGTTCTAGACCTTATTATATACATACAATCACAAGTGAATAAAATCAATACCAAAATAATTTTAAGGATATTTTGGAACACTATAATAATATGTACAAGTTAATGTGATTCAAAAAAGGTAATAAATCATAGGAATAAAATAAAAATTACCCATTGAATGAAATGGGTTGCGTAATAATGAATTTTCTCATAATCAATTTTTATTTCAATAAAAAAATTATATTAAAATCCATTAAATATTTTGGTAATTTATATTTGAGTATGAAAGTGGAGTTCTAAAAAAATGTAGTTAATTTTTGAAAACCCTATTGAGATATAATAGATTATTTTTTATAAAAATGATCATTAAAAACAGTGTTTTACGGAATAAATTAATGAAATATGAAGAGGAATATGTATGTAATTTTCATTTATAGCCAGTATAAAACCAAAATATTTATACCTAAAATAGTCATAAGTTTAATAAAAACATTAATGTAAATAAATAATTTGTATGGGTGATACATAAATGAATTAATGGAAGGAAATGATTCCCATAAGTGGGATTTATTAGAATTAACAGTTTTGAGAAATGAATTTGAGGAATATGTTACCCAATAAAAGGATGGTATAATAAGATATGTATATTTGTATGTGACATATATATATATTAGTTTTTTAATACTTTTTGATTATTTATTTAGTAAAAATATAATTGATACATGGTTAGATCGATTATGCATCTTAACCATGCTTCATTATCTAGATTTTTCTTTCCTAATGTGTTGTCTATTAATTAATTATAGAAAATATATGTGATAATATAACTATTAATATTATTTTTTTCAATAATAATATTTTTATAACCAACTATGATGGGGTTGGATAAAATTTCTTTACATTTTTCATGGAGTTAGTGATCAATCCATATTGGGGAAAACATTTTCATTTTTAAAATGAAATAAGGGGGTGGATGTGATGGAAGATATACCATAATAATAAAATCTTGATATACTTTGGATTCTGATGTTACTATGATTATGTGGATGGAGATCATATTAATGTTTAAAAGAAGGATAAAATTGAATGAAGTCAGTTAATAATTTTACCTTATTATCTAGTCGGCTCCTCTTATGATACCCGTTAATGATCCCTGAAATGGTATTTGGAAAATGAAATTATCAATATGAAACTGAGGATTGTATTTTAATGATATTTTCTAAAAAATAAAACATTCTTCATGGATTAATATTTTCTAGGATATGTGTCGATAATTATAAGAGGGAATTTTTTTTAAAATATTATATTCAATATTTTAAAATTTTAGCTCATGACCCCCAATAATAATTATTCATGTGACTATTTGGAAAATATTGTTTTTTATTTAAAACTAATGGTCTTTATAACATCCATTAATATGAAATTGATATATTTTTCTTTTAATTTTAAATATAATTTTTATCTATATTTCATTATTCAATATAGAAACAACTATTTAAGAAAAATACAATGAAATCACAATAATCATTTATTGACATGTAGATTCCAAAAATTAAATAAATTTTATGAAAATTGGTTTATGAATATGAAAAATTTAACTTTTAAAAAATTATTATTTATTTGATATATACAAATTTTAATACTAAATTTAATTTTTCAAACCGATTGAAAATTTTGGTTTTCCTTATAAAATAATATGAGTGTTATTATAAAACAAATTATTATCTAATAAACCGGTTTTACAAAAATAAATTTTTATCAAATAATTAAATTTTTAATAAAAATTAAAATATTTTGTTTTTGTTTTAACAAAATAACAATTAAAATTTTTTCATTTAAAATATTAATTTACTTGAATAATGATACAATGATATCATAGACAGATTTTATAAAATTCCAGTTAATTATCGTATATATCCATGTATGATTATTATATTCTAATGGTCCTGATCCTATTTATAATGGTAATATTATTATTCCAATAATCATATAACTATTCAAATGGTGAGATTTCTATTTTGACTGTCTAATTTGTAGGGGTTATATGGGTTTTCTACCTTATATTAATAACTCCTATTTCAATTATTATTCAATTAATTATGTTTTATCTAATGGTTATTTGTTTTCCAAAATTAATATTGAATTACTAGTGTTTTTCATCATTTTTACATATTTGATTGTGACTATGGTTATTTAGGGTGATTGATCTAATCAAATTTTTCTTAAAATTGTCATAATTATTTCTATTTCTTCCAATTTTTGTTCATTCAATAATCATTGAAAAATTTATTCTTCAAATGTAATTTTTAAATTAGTATAATAAAATTTATTCTGTTTTATTTTTGGGTCATGTATATATTATTATATTTTTTTAAAAAAAATTATATTTTCAGAAAAAAAAATTCTACTGATAAAATTCTAGCTCATTAAATTATTCATCATTTATAAACTCTTAACAATGAAAAATCATTGTAAATATATAAGATAAAATAGGTTATTTTAAATTTACTTCGTAGATTTATCCAGTTTCTATGTCACCCATATATAAATAGGGTTTCCCCATAGTATGTTGACTAGGTGAGATGTCTTGTTATGTAGAAGAGTAACTCTTCCATATAAGATATTTGTTGGATTCTCTTGATAAGTTGGATACTTTTTCCGTTATAACACCTATGAATTCAACAATTGTGAGTGATGTAGCCTTTAAATCCTCTATTTAGATATGTGGAATACATTAAGTACTTAAGATAGGGTTGTTGGTGGTGTTAGTTGATAATCCTAAATAGTCATGTTATCCAGAATCTCAAAGGGGGTGTTATAACTAGGATATAACATTTCAATTTTCTCAAATCTCATGAATCTCTTCTTAGGTGATATGAGAAGGAAGAAATTTTCACAAACCTCAGACAACATGAATCATTGAGGATCACTATAATAACACTTCTATCTATAGTAAGTGAACTTGATGTGACACTATATGTTATTCACCTTCTCTTCCATTCCCTCTAGAATCTATGGACCCATCATCCTATATTCACAAATTCTTACCAACCTGTAGTATTTTTTCATCTTTTCCTATAATGGGATAAATATGGATCCATTTTCATGAATATTTAATACAATTATTTTACAATAATTTTGTATGGGGAATATATTAATATCATATTCCTTGGAAGTCAATTGAGAATTATCCCAATATTTTACATATTGTATGGTTATTCCATTGATATTAGATACTAGTTTTGGGGTGATAAGACATAATAATGTTCAACTCATCGGTTTGAGCATGTCATAGAAAATTTCATAACATTATGTGAAATCTCATATCTCGATCAAATACAAATGATAGTGTGGTTCTATTTATTTTCACTAATTACTGGAAGTATATCAATTCTAGTTGATAGATTGATAAGTATTATTGAATTAATATTATTTGATATGTCTTTGTAAGAAGATTCTACATGACAAATATAACATTATTTTGTTTAGAATATTTACAAGACTAGTGAAAATGTCTTTGGTGATTTTTCCCATTTCCGTACTAGTGTGGGTAATGTTTTTAGGATTACCATGGATTTTTTATCTCGTGATTAATTTATATATATACTCAAAAGATTTATCTATTTTCTATGATCTCTTTCATCAAATTTCTACAATAATAGTTCTCTTGAAGATAACTATTCCAAATCATTATCCCTGGGTGGGTGGAAATATTTAAGCTATGTGTGTATTTCAATTGAGACTTTTCATCTAAGGATTTTATATTATATATTGTCATGAAAAAATTTATAAGACTCTATCTTCAACATTGATAATAATTTAGAAATGTAATTTTCATAATTTTTCTAACATCTTCTATAGTTTTACATAATCTCTTTGTACATATATTATCTTATCGAGAATGGATGGTTGAGAATTCCATTAAGATGGGAATGATTACTTCCCTTCCCTTATGATTTCTATATCCATTATTTTGATGTCTTTGAAGATTGGAATCTTCTTAATTATAATCATTCAAATAATCACAGGATCCTTTATACATTTATTGTCTTCTTTATTATTTTGTTTACCCTGATGGTAATGGATTGAGTGGTCATAATCTTTGATCATATCTGGCCATGATTTCTATCACATTTTAATAACATTATATATTATTATATATTTGATAATATTATTTCCAATATATATATTATACTTTTCCACATAGATATAGTTCCTACATATATAAAGTGAAAATATTAATCTATCCAACTCTAGATCATGTGTTTGATAGTTTGGAATAAGATCATTATTCTTATTTTTTTATTTGGCTGTCACTTTTAAAATTTCTATATGTAAACAAATCAATCCATTAATGGATGTTTGATGTAAAATCTCGATTCTGGGAGCTTCCTAGAGGTTCCTCATACTCGGTTGGTCCCCTAGCCTCAAGCACATTTCCTCGAATGCCAGAGGCTTCCAACTAACAGTGAGGTCCATGGGTGTGAGAGTGGAGAATCTATTCCCTCAAAGTCTGAGTAACATAGTAGAAGTAAAATAGATATACAATAGAGAAAGAAGAAAAACCATGAAATAATTAAACCATTGAAGATTGAAGAAATAAATAGTAGAGAACACATATATAACTATGATGCATGGTACATATGTCTAAGAAAACTTCCAAACAAGTCACAACAGTGGAAGAAAATACTAAAACAATGTAAAAAATATAACCGATAAACAGCTCCACAACATCGCAAGCATTGTCAGGGTCCCATGGTCCCCAGCTCCATAATAATCAAGTACCTGATGTTGAAGGTCAGTTACCCTTATCTATAGTTGCAGCAATATAATTTTTTGGGACCAAAAGCATGACCCAAAAAGGGTGTGAGAGAAATCCCAATAGGCAACCACTCAAAGACCTGTGCCTAACCTTCAATGAATATATATGGAAGATAATAAGAAAAAAGAACAATTAATCAAGGAAATACACAAAACTAAACAATCCAACATTTTCATTCACAAAAATTTACTTTTATATAATTAATCATCCATCACAAAAACTATCAACCCTCCGAGTAGTTCTGTAACACCTCGAGATTTTATGATAAATATTCTTTTTAATTTATTTGACGTCTTGTGTTGTATGCTACACCAGTATTAGGTTGTGTTATACAAAACACTGTATACGCCAACACTATTCTAGGCTTGTGTTTCACTCCAGAGCAACATTCCTCAATAGTGTGTGTTGTACGCAATACCGAGTTTCAATAAATGAGATATTATTATAAACTAGACGTTATGAATAGTAATACCCACTTTCTGAAATTTTTTAAATTTTATCTTTCAAAATGGACTTGAATTTTTGATTTGGAATATCGAAATTAGCCAAGGGTGAATTTTTGGTATTTTTCAGAAAACTTTCAATTTTTGATGAATAGTAAAAACACTGAGTTATTGGTTAAAACCCGACTTTTTATTTAAATAATAATTTATTTTATTTAAATTTATTTTAGGTCAAAATAGATACATAATTCCTATATAAGTTAAATTTAATTCATTGGAGTGATTTTATATTAATTTAAGATATATAATAATTTTATTGAACTTTTCACCGTCTTTACCAACCTCCTAGAAGTATTTGCAAATTTACATAAAACATAATTTTACCGCTTTTGTGAGTGGAATTTCAAAAATCTGAGAGACACAGTTAATATCAAAGAATAAAATGTGGTTCAATAAGATAAAAATATTTTTTGGTGAATAGTAACTGTTTACTTTTATTTACAACGGTTAAAAGTAAATAGGCTAATTGATGGTAAAAAATATATTATTATTACCCTAACACATGTTATAATTCTATTGGATAAGTGTAATTCGACCAAAAACAACCTTAGAAAAAAATTATGACCATTCAGGTCATCTTGGATTAGATTAGGACGTTTATTATTATTTTATTAAAAGAAGAGTTAAAATTGTTAAAATCAATGTTTAATAACTAAAACATTTTTAATATAGTGTTATACATAATATAAATATGACTATAAATATTCATTAAAATAATAAAATTATTTCATACATAATGGTATTTTATTTATAATTTTTAGACATTAAATAATTTAATTTATTTATGACACAATGGTGATGTAGTAATTACCTTATTAATGAAATATTAATATAATTGATTTTATAAATACCCAAATAAATTTAATTTGAGACATTTTATTAATTAAAATAATTTTCTAGGTTAATATAACATATTAGCGTTTACTAGATGAATTGTTTTAGAAGTAATAATTATGTTATGAATTTAGAGAAAACAAAATACGGAATATTGTCAAAAATGACATAAAAGAGTTTATTAAAACAAATATTATATTATTAATTGATATTCTATTCTTAAAAATATATGTTTCGACCAAAAGACTTATATAGTAATATATATTACATTAATGAACCAATTGGGGTTCTATTAGCAGTTAATACTATGATTATTAACCATATTGTGAAAGAATACAAGAAGACAAGGTAACATTTAATTATTTAACTAAGAGTTAAATCTAAATGACAAGGTTAAAATGGTAACATAAACTTGTCTAAACCTATTGTTTAATAGTTTTTAGACCCATCCCCACTTTAACTTCTAAATAAATCAATTTTAATCCATTATAAACTGAATATGAGTTTATTATAAAATAATATTTTATGTTTTTTCTAAGGTGCCTCTCACACCTCTTATAAATGGGAACCTCCTCCCTCTCTTCTTAACACAAATTTGAGCCTTCAAGATCAGAAAAACCCTGAAAATTTCACTTCTCCACTTCCATATAAACCTACTAGAGGTCCTGGTCTTCTTCAAAGTCCAACTTTAGTTCCCCAGGAGGTGGTTAATAGGAGGCGCGTTGAAGAAGAGGTAATCTCTTTTACCAATTCTTTCAAGTTTCTTTATTCTTATACATCCTATTCTTTAGTTGTTCCATTATAAAGTAATGACATCAGTATAAATAATATACTGATATGTTATTATAAATATGAACAAACCCCATTTCAGCTTCTATTCATCCTACGGAAAATGAAATCATCGCGCGTGCATACGTACGGAATGTCGTCTCCACACCGTGGTGTAATTTGTTTTTTCCACCACCACCTTACTTTGATGGGTATAATGGTGTAAAAGATAACTATATATTGTTATTATAACATCATACTGATTCTGAGATATTATATCATCCACCCCAATTCCATTCAATAATTATGGCAATGATATCATCGCTGGTGCGTACGTACGGATTACCGTCTCCATGACGCAGTGAGATTCATTCTCCATATTAACTATTCAAAAATGATTATAAAGTATATATAATGAATAATAATGATATTTATGACATAATAATGATACTGGATTTATGTATATATATATATATCTCATCTTCTTACTTCCATTCAAGTCAATAAGGAATGGAAAACAATGTTCATGCGTACGTACAGCCTACCGTCTCCATGAACGGTGTGTTTAATTTCATTTATCCATCTATTATATATATATATACTAAATATATATAATATATAAATCATTTTTTTCATTATAGAAGTATTTAAATCATGATATAAGTAAAAATAATATCAAGAACAACATTTTCAAACATGTACCACAAATGAAATGATTTTACCCAAAATGTTGTTTTATCATGGAATTGACAAAAGAACAGGTAATATAAAGTCATAAGTGAATCATATATGATATCATAAATATTATTATGGTTTTGTTACAAGTTCATAATATGTTTATACTCACCATATAGTATTTTCGGACACGTACGGAAGAAATTGGACCTTAGGTAAGGGATAAATTTTCAATCTCATTTTTATTCGAGATTCCTTATACGTAAGTATTTACTCGGGTGATATTTTGTATCCATGTCCACAATTTTTTTTCATAAAGTGTTTAATATTCATCTGTGTATTTTTAAAGTGATTTTTACCCCTCTTTAACTTTTACTTTGTGTTATGAAAGGGATGTTTCTTTTGTTTACCATATGTGGTACTTTTTGACTTTTTCGTTAAAAGTATGAGGAGAATTTTTTTTAACTTATACGGCATGAACGTCTGTTTATGGTTTCATAAAGCCTTATTTTCATGATGCTTACTGTACAAGATTTCAGGAATATTTTTAACAAAATCTTTTTCATCCTAAAATTGAATGGCATTTTGTGAAAATAAAATGATTTTGAAGAATAAAGGATATTTTCCACAAGAATTCATTTCATGTGTTTTATCAAAACCATTTTCCATCTAAGATGAAATTATTTCATATGTGTATGGTTCAAGTATAATGTCTCTATTATTTACATGGATTGATTTTTCTTATGATGAAATGATATCCATTTTTTTATATGGATTATTTTATGATTGGATGATGTTTATGAAACCCATTTGATTCTTTGTGTTATGATGAATGATTTATGTTTATGTTGTGGCACACGTAAAAATAATTTCATTATGAGATGGGTGGGACCTATATCTACCTCTGATGCATTGGGTAGTGATTTATATATCATGTGATAGTCATTGCTAGAATGAAAAGTGAATCTAGTTCAGTGATACAGGACTGGAACGAGGAGTGAACTCGATTCAGTAAGGGACGTTGTCCACTATGATGGTCTTGGAAGAAATGCCTTGGCTACTATGGAAATCAAAACATGTGCTTAATTATTTCCACAATTACATGTTTTATTCCAATTCTATTTTATCATTATTGATGTTCCTTTATAATATATTCCTTACATACTTCCAAGATTTATGTCATTGCTCAAAATTTTGATGTTTAGATTTTATGTTCCAGTTTTTGCATTCAAATGTTTATGGATTGGTTTATATTCCCTATGTTTACCCTTAATGAGCATTTCATCTCACCATTATTATGTTTTCTTTTCCCCAGGATATAAAGAAAGGTTTTAGGTTAGAAAAAAAAGTGGAATATCTTTATTGGAGATGTTGGAGATCTTTCACCATGATTAGAAGATTCTGTTCTGAGATTCCAAAGAAACAAAACTATTATGGTCTTTGGGTGTCTGTTTTTTTATTTATTAAGTATTCCAAAAAATTAATGTAATTTCCATGTACATCAAGCTTGGGTCTCTATAGTTGGTATAAGAGGGAAGGTTTAGTTAACCTTTGTAAACTTTGATGCGAAAATTGTAGATAAATCCCTAGAGATATTTCTAAGGTATGTCTAGGTATTTCTCTAAGTTTAAGTATAAGTATAGGGTATAGTCCTAGAATTACAGTTACGATATTATAATTAAACCTAATATGTTATATATTGAAGGTACTCCCCCTTTATTATGTTATTTTCCTAGAATGATTTTTTCCTCTCACACGATTCTTTTTGGGTTTTAGATGATGGGTGGAACCTGAAGGAACCATGTTGATCAATGAAATAGACAATGTTATAATTGTCCTCCTGAACAAACCAATGTTTTGGGAGATGGAGTGAAAAATATTATTGCTATACTTACACAAGCTATATATCATTCTGGACATCCAAATGACAAGAGAAGGGAACAATAATCTATTGAGTCCTTCATCAGGCAACATCCACCTTATTTTAGGTGGTCTTCTGATCCAATTGTTGCTAAAAAATGGATCAGTTCCATGAAAAGATATTTTCCATAATTCATTGTTTGGAACATCAAAAATTCATTCTGGATATTTACCACATAGAAGGTGAACCAGACCAGTGGTGGACTCTAATTAAGAATATGAGGCCCTAATATAAAATTGAATCCATGGAATGGGATGAGTTCAAGAACTTATTTTTCAATAAGTACTTCCCTCGTATTCTTCAGACAAAGATTGAAAAGTAGTTCCTTGAGCTTAAGAAAAAGGATGATTAATTTTTTGGAATATATGAGGCGAATTTTACAAAGCGTGCAAGGTATGAATTTGGCTTTATCATCCAACCTAAAAGTAAAGTTGATCAATTCTTCTGTTGCTTAAAACCAAGTCTTCGAAGGGCATTAACTATAAAATACTTCAATTTTGAGGAATAAATTGTGTGTTGTGCTATGAAGGTAAAATTGGAAGTTGGTATTACATATCTGTCTCATTTTTTTGACAGAAAACAAAAGATGGAGTTCATGAAAAAATATCAAACCAATGGTGAAAAGACAGTGAATGTTTCTTTATGCTCAAAGTGCGGAAAGAATCATGGTGGATATTGTCTACAAGGTAGTAGAAATTTTTTCATGTGAGGAAAAGAATTTCATTGAGCAGATGAGTGTCGAAGTAATAGGAAAAAGGATTCGAAATACTTGAATAGAGAAAAGTCTACAGAGAATTCTCCACCAACACTTTAATGCTTCAAGTGCAAAGAAATGGGGCATTATACTAATCAAATCCCTAATCCAATGGTTAATTATGATCGACATTAGAAACCTTTTAAGGAAAAGGACAAAGGGAAGTCACATGTGATCACTATTTGTGATTTTGAGTATGAAAATGATGTTGTGGAATGATTAAGTGTTTAGGTAATGGGATTTCAAAATAGTATCATGGAATCACATTTATAGTATCGTCGAAATTTAGAATATCTATGTATTGGTTTTCAATACTAGTTTGTTACCGGTAACAAGGAAAAGTGATTAAAATATATATGGAAAGCAGATGATATGCGCATAATGAAGGGATAAGGAGAAAATGAAATTTTTGATAGTATTAATGATCTCATGACTGATATAAGGACAATATTATATCAGGGTTTGAGTATATAGAAATTTTGGGATTTTGGTATGTGCAAAGAGTTAACTTTTGACAACATTCTTGTTTTCACTAATGTTTAATGGGTATTAATTTTTCAAGAGAATTAATTATTAAGGTATTCACAAGTTTGGAATGTTACCAACAAGATATATATTTTGATATATGGGGGATAAATGATGGTATTAACATGCTTGGCTGATGACATTTCTGGTAATCATTTTCTTTATACTATGATCTTGCATAGAAGTATTTTGGATAAACCTAATGATTTTAAAATGATTATGTTGGACAAAAGATAATATTTTTTAAGGATATAACCATTTTTGGATATTATTTCTTGAATGTTATAATAGTGTAGTTTTAAAAAAAGGAGAACCTGCAGGATGGGCGACAACCTGTCGTGTCGAAAAAGGTTGTGGGAATCAAACCCTCAATCGAAGTGTGACATGCCTTTATCGCCTACCACTGGCCTACAAGAAGTCTCTGGTTTGTAGAAATTAGTTTTATATTATTAAGCGGTATGATAGATGAAGTAAAAGTTCATTTTTGGAACCATATATGATTAAACTCACCATATATGGATTATGTATATAATTATTGCTAAAATTAAGTTGGAGACAGATAGAATGGCCTATCATTCTATCACATGATCTGTTAACAAATCACGGAAGACAAATTAAACTTCATTTGTTTAAGAGATGAAGTGGAAATTGATCAAGGCATGAACAACAGCAAGATTGTTCCAAAATAATGTAAGTATTTCTTTCAATTAAAAATTCTTCAACATTTGGGAAATGATCTTGAAAACCAAAAATGTTGTCCTAGTGCTTTCATATCTGATGAATCAGATGGTACCTTAGATCATCACAAATTTATGGCTTTGTGATTATTGGGTTTTTCACAGCCATGTTCTCTACCACTCTTCATTAGAACATGATCATTGGATTCCTCTTCCATATACATATTTTCACCTATGTTCTCTTATGTGGAAACCCAATGATTAGTTAATTTTTGTAACCTTTAAGTTTCATACTTTAGTTTTTAAAGATAAGTTTTGGTATTCCTTTTTACGATGTGGGTTTCTATTAAAGAAACTTTCTAGTAGTAAACAATTTATACCCTCGACGAATTTCAAGCGTGAAATTCATTTTAAGGGGGGTAGAATGCAACACCCCGAGATTTTATAAGAAATATTCTTTTTAATTTCTTCAATTCTTGTGTTGTACGCTACACCAATATTAGCTTGCGCTATACACATCAATGTATACAAAAACACTATTCTAGGCTTCTGTTGAATATCAGAGGAACATTCCTCGATAGCGTGTGTTGTATGCAATACCAAGTTTCACTAAACAAGATATTATTATAATATTATTATGAACTAGCCATTATGAATAGAAATACCCACTTTCTGAAATTTTATAAATTTTATTTTTCAAAATGGAGTTCATTTTTGTATTCAGAATATCGAAATTAGCTTAGGGTTATTTTTTGCTATTTTTCAAGAAAACATTCAATTTTTTATGAATAGTGAAAACACTGAGTTATTGGTTAAAAACTGACTTTTTTTAAATAAGAATTTATTTTATTTAAATTTTTCTGGTAAAAATAGATACCTAATTTCTATATTAGTTTAATTTAATTCATTTGTGTCATTTTATAAAAACTTTATATATGTAAAAAATTTAGTTAACTTTTCACCGTCTTTACTAACCTCATATGAGAATTTGCAAGTTTACATAAAACATAATTTTACCGTTTCTGTGAGTGGAATTTTGAAAATCTGAGAGACATGGTTAATATAAAGGTTTAAAATGTGGTTCAATAAGATAAAAATAATTTTTTGTGAATAGTAACTATTTTCTTTTATTTACCACTATTAAAAGAAAATCGGGTAATTGAGGGTAAAAATGATATTATTATTACCCTAAAACATGTCATAATTCTGTTGCAAATGTGTAATTCGACCAAGAACAACCTTATTAATAATATATGACCATTTAGGTCCACTTGGATTTGATTAGGACATTTATTAGTATTTTATTTAAAGAATAGGTAAAATAGTTAAAATCAAAGCTTAAAAACTAAACCATTATTAATATAGGGTAATAAATAAGATAAATTCGACTATAAATATCAATTAGAAAGATAAAAATATTTCATACATAATATTATTTTATTTATAATTTTTATACATTAAATAATTTAATTTATTTATGACAGAATGGTGATGCAGTAATTACCTTATTAATGAAATGATAACATAATTGATATTATAAATACCCAAAAAAATGTAAATTTAAACTTTTTCTGAATTAAACTAATTTTATAGGTAAATATAACATATTAGGGTTGGTTAGATGAATTTGTTTCGAAGTAATAATTCCGTTATGAATTTAGAGAAAACAAAATACCAAATAGTGTCAAAATTGATATAAAAGAGTTTTTAAAACAAATATTATATTAATAATTGATATTCCATTTATAAAAATATACGGATCTCTCAAAAGACTTATATAATAATATAAACTAAATTAATGAACCAATTGGGGTTCTATTGGCAGTTTATAGTAAGATTATTTACCATATAGTGTAAGAATACAGGAAGACACTGTAAAAGTTAAATTATTTAACTTAGAGTTAAATCTAAATGATAAGGTTAAAATGGTAACATAAACTTTTCTGAGACCTATTGTTTGAGTTTATTTAGACCCATACCCACATTATCTTCGAAATAAGTCAATTTGGAGCCATTATAAACCTAATATGACTTTATTATAAAATAATATTTTTTGTTTTTCCTAAGGTGCCCCTCACCCCTCTTATAAAAGTGAACCTCCTCCATCTCCTCTTAACACAAATTTGAGCCTTCTAGCTCGGCCAACCCCTTCCAATTTCACTTCTAAACTTCCATAGAAACATACTATAGGACTTGGTCTTCTTCAAAGTCCAACGTTAGTAACCTATGAGGAGGTTAAGAGGAGGGGTGTCGAAGAAGAGGTAATCTCTTCTACCGATTCATCCAAGTTTCTTTATTCTTTTACTTCCTCATATTTAGTTGTTTCATTATAAAGTAGTTACATCTGTATAAATAATATACTAATATGTTATTATAAATATGAAACAACCCCATTTCACCATATATCCATCCTATGGAAAAAGAAATTATCGCGCGTGTGTACGTACGGAATACTGTCTCCACGTCGTGGTGTAATCTATTTTTTCCACAACCACCTTACATGGATGGTTATAATGGTGTAAAGGTTAAATATATATGGTTATTATAACATCATACTGATTCTGAGATATTATATCATCCACTCCAATTCCATTCAATAATTATCGGAATGATATCATCGCTTGTGCGTACGTACGGATTACTGTCTCCACGACGCGATGAGATTTATTCTCCATATTAACAGTTCAAGAATTGTTATTATGTTTATATAATGAATAATAATAATATATATGACATAATAATGCTATTGGATTTATTTTTATATATATATGTCATCTACATACTTCCATTCTAGTCAATTAGGAATGGAAAACATCGTTTATGTGTACGTACGGCATACCGTCTCCATGAACGGTGTGTTTCATTTCATTAATCAATCTATTATATATATATATATACTGAATATATATGATATATAAATCATTTTTTAGATTCTGGAATTATTTAAATCATGATATAAGTAAAAATAATATCATTAACAACAAGTCCGAACACGTACGATAAATGAAACGATTTAACCAAAATTTCTCTTTAGCAAGGAATTGACAAAAGAACAGGTAATATAAAGTCATAAGTTAATCATATATGATATCATAAATATTATTATGGTTCTATTACAAGTTAATAATATGTTTAAACCCACTATACAAGAGTTTTGGACACGTATGGAAGAAATTCGACCTTAGGTAAGGGATAATTTTTCAATCTCATTTTTATTCGAGATTTCATATACATAAGTATTTACTGGGGTTATATTTTTCATCCATGTCCATAAAAATGTTTTTTATAAAGTGTTTAATATTCTTCAATGTTTGTTTAAATTCATGTTTACCCCTCTTTGACTTTTACTTTGTGTTATGGAAGGAATGTTTCTTTTGGTTACCATACGTGCAACTTTGTTACATTTCCGTTAAAAGTACAAGGAGAATGTTTTTTTAACTTATACAGCATGAAAGGATTTTTACAGTTTCATAACGCCTTATTTTCATGAATCTTACTCTACAAAAAATCATGTCTATTTTCAACAAATTAATTTTCTTTTCAAATTTCATGAAATTTTGTGAAAAGAAATTGATTTTGAAGAAGAAAGGATATTTTCCTCAAGAATTCATTTCAAGTGTTTTATCAAAACCATTTTCAATCTAAGATGAAATTATTTCATATGTGTATGTTTCAAGTATAATGTCCTTATTATTTACATGGATTGATTTTTCTTATGATTAAATGATATCCATTTGTTTTATATGGATTATTTTTTGATGGGATTATGTTTATGAAACCCATTTTATTCATTGGGTTATGATGAATGATTTATGTTTATGTTGTGGAACATGTAAGAATCATTTCATTATGAGATGGGTGGGACCTATATCTCCCTCCAATGCATTGGATAATGATTTATATCTCATGAGAGTGACATGGCTGGAATTACAAGTTAATCTGGTTCAGTGATACACGACTAGAACGAGGAGTGAACTCGATTTAATAAGGGACTTTGTCCACTATGACGGTCTTGGTAGTAGTGCCTTGACTACTATGGAAATAATAACATTTGCTTAATGGTTTCCACAGTTACATATTTTATTCCCATGCTATTTTATCATGATTGATGTTCCTTTAGGATATACGCCTTATGTACTTCCATGATTTATGTCATTGCTCAAAATTTTGTTGTTTAGATTTTATGTTCAAGTTTTTTCATTCAAATGTTTATTGATTGTTTTACATTCCCAATGTTTACCCATACAGTGCATTTTAGCTCACCCTTTTTATGTTTTATTTTCCCCAGGATATAAATAATGGTTTTAGGTAAAAAAAACAATAGGGGAAAATCTTTATGGGAGATGTTGAGGATCTTTCACCATGATTATAAGATTATGTTCCGAGTTTCCCAAGACACTAAACTATTAAAGTCCTTGGGTGTCTATTTTTGTTATGTATTAAGTATTCCGTATAATTAATGTAATTTCCATGTACGTCAATCTTGGGACTCTACAAGTTCTCACAGCCTAACCCCTTTTGTTAACAATATAACGAAAGATATAACAAAGACTCTTTGAGGATGTACTCACCATCAATTCCCCCAATAGTAATGTTTGATCAAAGAATCTATGAGGAAGCACTCACTGTTAATTCCCCATGTAGTATTTTGAGGTATACTACAGACACTCTAATAAATCACTCAACATCAATTCCACATGTGGTTTCATAACATAATTATATACACTATGATGGAGAACTCAACCTCAATCCCCCAATGGTCTCATAGTGTGAGGATTATAATAGACACTTTGGGAAAGTCCTCATTATCAGTTTCCCCTAGGTTTTCACTACACCTGGTTCCTGCAGCCCCATGTAATTTAATCATGCACAAATGATAAACAAAAGAAAAAGTTAACCTCATGACATACTTGGCTAAAACACTACTGCATATCATAGCATGTCAGATAAAAATCACTCCACCTTAACAATACTAGGCATGGGATGAAAAACAGCATCCTAACATGACATGTTAGACCCAATGTCCAAAACAAGAAAACATGGAAAAATATCTGTATCATAGAAAATATAAAACTATTCTCAAAAATTAAACCCTAAACAAACAAATTGGTCATAGTAGGCAAATAAAATGGCTAGAACCAAAAACACATAATACCTCGAACAAGGGTATTAGGAACATTTTCACACATAACTCAAGGACTATCTACGGAAAGGAAAAAACGGCTTACCCCGCCATTGTATGAACTATATTCTTCAGTATCAGACCCTGAATCGCCTTAGAAAACCATAGATCTACAAAAACATTTAAAATGTTCAACAGAGGATAAAATGAGAGAGAGGTGAAATTATGAGATGATGTTCATGAAGTAGGGAGAACTCATCGATGTGATTACAATGAAATCGATGGTGGTCAATTTTGAGAACGGGTGATAAGTCGGGGGATCAGAGAAGATTTTTGGTCATACGGTTGCTCTTAAAAGAGACTGGTGAAGATAAAAAGGGTTTTGTCGATTAGATGCATCCTCTTTCCATTTAATGATAAAAAGTACACAACATGTGTTTTAGAAGTACACTGTGTTTACTAGCATTTTCTTTCCCCTGTATTAGGTGGTATCCATGTTACTACACATGACCATGTGCTCGGGCATTACACAGCCCACACTCGGTCACCAGCAGAAACCAGAAACAAGGAGTGTACTTAATAATACCTAACGTGTACTCATGAAATTTTAATAAAAGCTACTTTTTCTAAAAAACAACTAGCAAGAATGATTCGTACCTGAAAAGAATATCCATGTTCTTACAAACTACCCCCAATAAATAAATTCTTCTTCGAATTTCTCTAGCAAGGTGGCGTAGAAGAAGAATAATCAAACAACTTCGGCCACTGCGATCGTACATCTCTCTCCTTCTCCCAAGTCTCCACATGTACTTGCCTATACTGCCATAACCCTCGTACCTGAAGAAAATACCGACATTGGAGATCCTTCGCATATTGATAAAAAAATTCAGATAGGGTACTCCTCGAAGGATTCTTCCACCTCTAACTGAACCTCATTTGGTTAGAAAACATGAGATAGGTCTAGGAAGTCATGTCAATGTTGAAAAACATGGAAGAAATCATGTATATCCCGGTACCCATCAGGTAATTGCAGCTGATATGAAACTGTCCCAACACTCTCAAATACCTCAAACAACTTAAGGTATCTCAGTTAAATATTACCTTGTCTCATAATCCTCCTGTGTCCCATCCTCGAAGTGACAGATAGGAAAACCTAATCTCCATCCCCGAACTCCATAGGTCGTCTCCATCGATCAACATAAGACTTCATTCATGACTGTACAATATCTGTCCTCTATTAAATCTACTTTATCTACTCTGATGTCTCCTGGACAAGATGAGGTCCCAATATAGTTGCCTCTCCTGCCTCCATCCAGAAAAAGGGTGAACGGCATGTCCTACCATAAAAAGCATCATTAGGTTCTATCTGAATAGTTGATTGAAAAAAAATTATTGAAGGTAAACAATAAAAAATATTTTTGATTCTCCCACAATCCTCAAAAATCCATGATGCATTCTTGAAGCATGTCCTCAAGAACCTAAATCTTACTCTTGGACTGGCCCTTTGTCTAGGGATGGTATGTTGTACTCAGAAGTACCTGTGACCCCAAAGCCCCCTGAAGTCCCTGCCAGACACAAGAAGTAAAATAGGGGTCCCTGTCTGAAAAAATGGAGTGTGGAACCACATGTTGACGTACAATCTCTTGGATGTAAAACCATCCTAGCTCATCAAAACTGACGGTCTCCTTGATCATCAAGAAATGAGAATCTTTCTTGTGTCTGTCAATGAAAACCCAAACAACATCATTCCCTTGAGGTGACCTCAATCAACCTGTCCCAAAATCCATCATGAAATCATTCTATTTCTACTCAAGAATGGGTAACTATTGAAAAATACCTGCTGGTCCATTGTTTCGCCTTTACCTACTGACAGGTGGAACACCTATTGAAAAAACACGAAAAATATCTCTTCATACTTGGCCTCCAATACTAACGGTGCATATCATGATACATCTTCATGACACCAGGATGAAATACCCAAACTAAATAATGAATGTCCTGCATTATCTCCTCTCATATGTCATCTAGAACTAACAAGCATCTAGGAAAACACAAGATCTCATCCTCTCCAACATTCCATCTAGGAATAGGGTCCTATCCAGACACACTCACTTGTAGGACTAGGCCTTTTAAATCTAAATTCTTCCTCAATCGCACTCGATCGTGTAGAGTAGTGATAACAGATAGCGAACAGAGAAAAGTCATCCCCTACCTGTCATCCACCTCTAAATGCATCTCAGATAACATAGCCATAAGATGTCTCTCAATACCGGAGTCATGTACTACCTGTATCTGAGTCCTCTTTCTCAACGCATCACCCACAACATTGCCTTTCCCAGGCATTTATCCAAGGCCAATATCAAAATACTGAAGGTACTCAACCCACCATCGATGTGTCAAATTTAGGTCACGCTGAGTGAAGATATTCTTGAGAATTTTATGGTCAGTGAAAAACAAAAAACTATCTCCCAACAGGTAGTGTCTCCAACAACATAAAGCATGAACCACAGTAGAAAACTCAAGATCATGTGTTAGGTAGTTCTTCTCATTTTTCCTCAACATCCAAGACCCGAATGCAATGACCCGTTACCCCTACATATGCACTGGTCCTAGCCTGATACGTGATGCATCACAGTATACAGTAGAGCTCATTCTCGGCTCTGGAAATACTTATATATGTGCTGAATTCAAGCTTTCATTCAGCTCTTGAAAAGATGACTTTTAAGGTTCTAACCAAAATTACTTCTCACTCTTCTTAGTCAGGCCCTTCAGTTGTGTTTTTCTACATGAAAATTATGGTATGAAACATATGTAGTAACCAAAAATAATAGGAAAACATCGTATCAAAAATACATTATTTGGATGCTCCCAGGAAACTATTTCTCTCCCTTTCTCTAGATAAGATGTTACTCTTGTCTTTGAGATAACATGATCATAGACGTGAATTATGTCCATCCAAAAGTGTCATTTTGGGAGATTAGCATATAACTGATGCTCTCTCAGTGTACTCAAAAAAATCTAATGATGTGTGGAATAGTCATGTCGAGTATGAAAGTACAACCATATATCATCCATGAAGACTACCAAAAATGAATCCATGTATGGATCGAACACTCCATTCATCAGTGCCATGAAAACTATAGGGGATTTAGTGAGATCGAATGACATAACCACATACTTGTATAGACCATTCCTACTTAGAAAGGTTGTAAGAGGTACATCAGATGGTCTAACATGCCACTGCTTGTATCCAGAACTCATGTCAATATTCGTGAATATACAGGCTTCTCAAATTAGATCAAAGAGATCATCAATCCTAGGAAAGGCTTATTAGTTCGTGACTACCAACTGTTTCAACTACTGATAATCCACACAATGTCTGATGGTACCATCTGCCTTCATCACAAATAGGACAGGTGAACCCCATGGAGATGTACTGGGTCAGATGAAACCCTTTTTCTACAACTCCTCCAACTACTTCTTGAGTTCCTGCTACTCTAGTTTAGATATCCTATAAGGAGGAATAGACACTGGTTCTTCTCCTGGAACAATCTCAATAGAAAATTCCACCTCTCTCTCTAGAGGAAAAAATGAAAATTCTACTTGGAAATATGCCCTTTAAATGATCTACAACTAGAGGAAAGTCCATCTAGGTAGTCCCTTGGTCATCCAGATATAGACTAGCAATCTAGTCTATAACTTCTTCCACCCCATGATGCTAGGGTCCCACTGTGCTCACCTAATCACCCCATTCTCCCTTATAAGGAAATGATCTGCCCTATAGCAATGTGAAACTCACCCTACGATGATAGCAGTCGACAACACCCTATCAGGGAACTAACCAGTCCATTCTGATAATGACATCATAGGCTGACACCTCCAGGACATAATGGTCCCAAAAATAAGTGACACCCAACAACCTCAAAAGGGTACTCCTTAAAATGATGTACCCTAGCTGTTTTAATTCCCAATAGAATTTCTAGCGTAAAGAAATCAGTAGAAAGAAAAGGTAAAAATTTCAAGGCTTTCCAAAACAGCAAGTGATATTATACTATGGGAATCCCATGTATCAAAATGTGAAAAAGCTAAATCTCTAGCAACTAGGATCGTACCTCGAATAGTATATTGTATGAGATCATTCTCCTGCTAGGTCGTCACCACTGCAAAAGTTTGACCTACACGACAACTCTATGACCCTTCCTGAGCACTTTGAGCTGATCCATCCTGTTGTTGATGAATTCCTTGGGACTGGCTACCATGACCATTACATCCACATCAGCTTGAACGGCTAGAAGAAATCCATTTCCCAAACTGGGGTGAAACTGGTGGTGCTTCTCCGGAATGTGGAGTCATTGTAGAACCCTTGTCTCCTGCTGTTGGTGAGAATACGTGACAAAAGTGTTAATGAAGACCCAGATTTCCTAAATATCGACACTCTAATGCATCTCTTGGGAAATGTGGCCTTGTATGCCCGGCCCTGCCACACTAGTAGCCTACCACCTGGCTGCCTGAAGGTGGATCCCGCCTACTTGGATATCCATGTGTAGACTCCATGTGGAGGTTCCTACAATCAGTCGAAGAAGAAATAACTCTGGATGTGGAACCGCCAAGGCTCACAGCTCCAGAATTCCTCTGGTTGAGCTCCATGATATTTTCTTGGTTGACTATATATGATATAGAAGTAAACATAAATATGTTCACCTATACCTGAATATCCTATAAGAGAAAATCCTCGCACATTCGGGATAGGAATAACTCATATCCCCATAGAAAGGGTGTAATACATTGCAGCTCAGTGATGAGAGAAGTAAATTCCATGACTGAAAGTGTAACCTGCTCCAAACTCATGAACGCTGGGGTTCGATCGGCCCTCAAAGTCTTCGAGTATATGTAGTCATAGATGGTATGCTGAAACCCATCCCAGGCCATAACCTACTGGTGTCCCTCCTATGATATCACATCTCACCAACTCTTGGATGATTCGAGAAGAATATAAGTAGTGAGGTTTACCCTCCTCTCTGGAGGAATCTTCATATGTTTGATGATCATCATCATGGATTCTAGCCATGACTCTATAGCCTGGGGTCCCTCATCCCCTGAGAAAGTGGGAGGCTGCTGCTATTGAAAAACCTATTTCACCTTAATCATGGATGGGGCAGGATGTGGTACTCCCTGGTATGTTTGCATAAACCTCAAAATGTCCTCCTGGAACTATGCCTCGACACCTTAATCTAGGATGACGTCTCGTGCCATGACTGGCACAACTGGAGGATCTACTAGTAGTCCCTGATCATCCACATCCGGTGTCTAATCACATCACTATAACTGGAAGACAACCGGAGGACGTCTCGGTGGCATGACTCAACAATGTCAAGTGCACACCTTAGATCAAGATTAACAGGGACTAAAACATAGAAGTGTAGGAAGGAAACAAGAGAAATAAATAATTCATATTTTTCAAAACATGGATACATGGCGTGTAAAATGCATACATGTTGTGTCTCCTAATTCCATCACATGGGCATGTACATCGGCCAACCCAGGTCGTGTAATACCCAATACACATGGTGTGTTGTCCATACACAAGACTTGTACCTAAATCCTATTCCCTTGCTCGCATACTTCTACATGTCTATGCCACATGGTTCTACTAGAACTAGACGACACGGCGCGTTAGTGGCAGACATGAAATGTACTAGAAAAACTTCACGGCCCCATGCTGTTAATTACATGGCCAGTTACATAGCTGACTCTACACGACGTGTTTTTTCGAGACACAGTGTGTACAAGAATGATTTCACTGACCCATGTTGTTCACTCAATGGCTGAATACATGGGTTACACTACCTGACATGTTAAATATTGACACATCGTGTATAACATATGTTTTATCCATCCGTTTCCTTAGTCACCCGGGTGGATATATGGTATACACAACAAGGCATGTACAACTGGTACATGGCGTGTTTCCCCAATGATTTCCCAATCTCATGTCTCTACCCCCACATCCAATGACATGGTTAAAAACTACACGGATTGTACATATTGTACATGATATTTACATAAGAAAAAATATTTTCTTCGCAAACTGAAGGACAAAGGGCGTGTATTCATCATTACATGTCGTGTATTATGGGTTCTTCCAGATCGTAAGACTCAGAAACTTCTCCAAAACCCAGATAACACAGAAACGAACAATAAGGTCCTAAATTCTAATTTATAAGGGCCTAGACTCCTAGAGAATCAAAGCATTGAATCTTATACATGTTATATACAAGCATAACAGTGTAATGATACACCGAATTCAAGTCCATGTGGGCCCATAACACATCAAGGACCATTGTTTGGAATTCATTTAAGAAATCCATACACAACTAAAAATCCATTTAAAAAGATGGTATTCAATCATGTAATCTATCAGAACAACATGCATATCTAGCACTACACCTATCACAACAACATGATATCACTAATGCACCCTAAATGGCATGGAAGGAATGCATGACATGTGATTGCTAACAGGCACCTATATGATGCATGAGATGGAATACCCTCATCTCTTTGGGTTGCAAAAAAATAGAACCTCAATAATATCAGTGATAACAGCACTAAACATGTGAATCACCCAATAGTGAAATCAAATCCACTGTAAAATTGTGAAACTAGAAAAAATTCATTAATGAGGTAGATTATCTTTTCCCTATACACGGGACATCTACTCCTGGGAACAGCTAATTACCAAGTACCTATTCCTTCTTATCACTAGCTATAGGATCAAAATAGTAAGTCAATATGTAAATAATTCCTCTAATACCACTTTGTAGCATCCTGGTTCTAGGAACCACCCAGAGGTGCCCGTACCCAGTTGGTCACATGGCCTCAAGCAAATATCCCTGAATGCCAGAGGCTGCGGACTAGTAGTGAGGGCCATGGGTGTGATGGTGGGGAAACTATGCCCTCATTGGCAGAGTAACAGAGCAGAAGTAAAATAGATTTACAATAGCGGATGCATCAAAAGCAGACAATAACAAATCAATAGAATACTGATGAAATAAATAACTAGAGCACATATATATACATATTATGCATGATACATATGTATAAAAAAATATCCAAACATGTCACAATGCATGAATAAAATACGAAACCAAAGTGAAAAAGAAAACAGATAAACTTCTCGACATCATTGGAACCCCCATCTTGGTCCCATGCTCCCTAGCTCCAAAACAATCATGCACCTGAAGTTGAAGTGTACTTTCCCTTATCTATACTTGCAATAAAATAATATGTTTTGGCCCAAAAGCATCACCCAAACTGGGTGTGAGAAAAATACTAGTAGGAAAATACCCATTGATTTGTGCCAAAAAGTCAGGGAATATATATGGCAGCTAATAAAACAAAATAAGCAGTATAAGAGGAAGTACGAAAAAGTAAAGAATCTTACATTTCATTCACAAACATTTACTTATATGTAATTAATCAAGATACAAAAAAAATTAGAATCCCACTGGATAGTTCTCACAGCCTAACCCCTCTGGTTCACAATACCAAGAATGATATACCATAGACTCTCTAAGGAAGAACTCACCATCAATTCCCCCTATAGTCATGTCTGATCTATGACTCTCTAAGGAAGGACTTATCGTCAATTCCCAAATAGTCTTTAGCGACAAACTACAAACACTATAAGGAACCACTCAATATCAGTTTATCCTATGGTCTTGTAATATAATTATAGACACTCTGAGTGAGCACTCAATTTCTATCCTTCCAATGGTATCGCTTCATGATAATTATAACAAACACTCTGGAAAAAAGTCAATGTCAATTTCCACTATGGCCTCACTACACCAGGTTCCCATAGATACTTTTAATGAAATAATCCAAAAACGATAATCAAAAACCAAAATAAACATCATGGAATACATGGCTAAACAACTACAACATATCATTTAATGTCAGATAATAATCACTCCACCTTAACAATAATATGCATGGAATGAAAATTAGCATCTGTACAGACAAAGCTAGACCAAATGGTCAAAAAAAGAAAAAATAAAAAAAACAATTGTATCATAGAAAATACAACACTATTATCAACAATTAACACCTAACCAAACAAACTAGGCATAAAAGACAAATAAGGAGGCTATAACCATAAACACAAAACTCCCTAAACAGGGGTATTTGGAACTGTTACACATATAACTCATGGACTCTCAACCGAAAGTCACAAACCACCTACATCGGCATTATACAGTTGATATAATTGAGTCTTATGCCTTGAATCTCATTAGAATGTTGTGGATCTACAAAAATTTCAAAAACGTTCAATTGAGGATAACATGGGAGAGAGGAGAAATAAAGAGATGATGTTCAAGAAGAAGGGAGAACTCAACGATGTGATACTAAAAAAATCTATAGATGTCGATTTAGTGAACAGATGGTGAGTCAGGGGCTCATAGAAGATCTATGGCAGTATAGTCGCAAATGGATGAGACATATAAAGAGAAAAAGGCTTTTGTCAATTAGACCGGACCCTGGACCGTTTAATGAAAAAAATAAAGTACACTACTTGTATTTTAAAAGAACACAATTTGTACTTCCCTTTTATGGCCCCAGCATTATGCATTCTCCAGGCCACCACACACATTCATGTGCGTGTCTGTTACTTGGCCAGCATATGGTCACCAGTGGTATCTGGGTACACTGTGTGTACATAAAATTACACGGCATGTACTCCTAAAATTTTCAGAAAAACCTATTTTTCTCAAAAACTACCAGAAATCAAGATTCACAACTGAAAAAAAAATTGGGTTCATACATTTTAGGCCACACCAAAAATAAATTTCACTTATAAGGTCGCAACAATATCCCTTTGATGGTGATAACATTACCAAAAAATGATAATTTTGCCATCAAGAATCCACATTAATTATAATGTTTATACACATTATCCATTCATAATGAACATAGAATTGTTTTGAAAATCTCTACTTGACCCTCCATTCATTTGGAGTATATCGGAATATCATATATAATGAAAACAAAAAAATTATATATTATATAAATAATAAATTTTTTATCAAATACATAATTTTTTTGAACATTATTGAATGATATGGTCATCAATATGGACTCATACTATCCATACCATGTTTGAAAAGATTTCATGGGAATGTCTTTTATATTCAACATTTGTCGTTGATATTATCTCTGTAAGTCCACCAAAGAGTAATATTGGGTTCCACATAGTTTATTGAACATGAATTCAATCCATTTTAAGGGATAATTTTTCATTATTGTGATATTTTTAGCTCATGAAAATCGATATATAGGGACGGTCAATATGAACTGTGATTGAGGTATATGTTCTATTTTGAAATCATCCTATTATTAAAGGGGATGGAAAGGAATCACATTTCGATATGCATCAATATAATCCATCATAATTATAATTTCATCAACTATGATTATATCCTTTTTAAAAATAATTTAGGATAAAAAGGAATGCTCATACTACAATAATATCCTATGATGAGATAAACATTACAATAGATATTTAGCAGCCTCCACACACCTTTAATGAAACAGATGTTGACACAAGATGCCTGGAATGATATCCATCTCTTGATATTTTATGGTGGTTTTATATAAGGACTACCAATCCACACCTAATATAGTATAAAAACAAATATAAGAAGTAATAAAAAAAATTCGGGTGGTTTTATGCTAAAAAAATTATTAATGGGTAGTTATATACATAGGATGAAATAATAACTTTGTTTTTTGTTCATGTTGATTTCTAAAAGAATATTTTTTTGAGCTGTTGTTGGAATATTTTTAATAATCACGAAATATAAAATATAATTCATTGAACAACAACCATATATAAAATTATATGTCCAGGAAAAGACCATGAGTTAACCTTCCAATATTTTATAAGGATTTATGAATTTACAATGGAATAAATAAATGTTCAGATGAGAATATTTAAATGATTAATAATATTTGGGTAAATCTGTACATAAAAGTAAATTCATATAAATACTACCTAGATCATAAAATAAAAGTCCCTATTTTAAAATATATTTTATTCAATTAAATATTTGTTTTTGGGTTTTTAACCTAATAATTTAATCATATACTTCATAATGATACATAATGTGATTTTGAATATCAAAAAGCCTATCCCCTAGTAGTTTCAACACAGGATACCAATGAGGAATAATTATATTTGACCTTTATATTATTTATTTAACACCAAATTCATCATTTTTATGGTTATTACCCCTGGGTAATACTATTCTAGAGGCACACACAATTTCATTATCCAATCAAGGATATCATTTATTTTTTACAAATCAATATATTCATCACTGAAATTTTGGATATTTTTATATTCATATAATTTTACCTAATAATACAACTATATTAATCCTTTCATAAACCCAAAAAATAAATATTACAAAATCTAATACCATCTATAGTGACCCAAACCCTTTACACGTATTATTAAATGATTTATAACAGAAATATCTTACAAAAAAGCAGAAATATAGAGCAGAAGAGGATCATAAACATCAACATATAAAAAATATAAAACATTGTTATTTTATTCTTTATAGGGACATATGAAATACCTTATGCATCCTAAAAATAATAGGATATACTAGGTAATTCATAAAATAAATTGGCTGGTTGTGAATCCCAATAAAGGACCAAAATCTATAACAAATTAGGACATGTGAGTCAAATGAAATTACAATTTATCATAAATTGGAGTCTCATTAATTATAACATCAGAGAATAATCTAAACAAATTTACTTATAGATTGGTGAACTGATCATAACATTTATATGCTTATGTGGTTGAAAAAAAATTAGTTGTTATAAACAAAATATTTACCCTCGGAAATAAATGAGTACCAAAACATTTCCTCATATAATGTAGAAAATAAATTTAAAAAATATTCTTTCAATAATGAAGAATTAAATATTTAAGACCATATAATCATTGTAAAATATAATATTTTTTAAAATATGTTGTTCATTAAGAATAACAATCCGGATATATGGTAGATAATATTGTATTCAAGTGAACATTAAATATGGTGTTGTGATAATTGATTTAAAGTATATTCAAGATGAATAATTATGAAATTATCATTGAAATCCATAGGTAAGAAATTATTTCTATACATAATGTACTCATTTATTTAATGAATTAATGAATGAGGAAAACTAATTTAAAATAGTTCTTTTAAAAAATATAATGGTGTAGAAAATGTCACCTAAATCAATTTCTTTTAAAATAATGAATTTGAGAAATGAAATTAGGGAATGTAATAACCCATAAATGAAAGGGTTAATAATATTGGTATATATATAAGAGATATATATACCCAATTTAAAATATTTATATAGTAAAAATTTTATAGATAAAATGAGTTAGATATATAATTTTTATAACCCCATGAAAAAGTGTTGTTGAAGATATCACATAACATAGTTTCCAGAATTATTTTTTATTTACAAATAGTGTTCATGATAAAATAAACATATTCAATAATTTTCCCACTGAGGAAATTTTCCTTAAAAATTTAATTTATTTTAATTTAATAAAATTCATTTTTTTTAATTTCAATGATATATAATGTTCACATTTTTTATGAGAGAGTTCATTATCTGTTTCACTTATCAGATTTTTTGTAGATAATTATTAATGTTTTTATAACATGATATTATATCACAAAAAGTGAAAATTAGTATATTAATTTCCTGGCATATATTTAAATGGACCGAAATATTCTTTTGTGTTTTTGATTATAGTAAAATCATTTTTTATAAATGTTTATGTTACATGATCAAAAAAATTTGGTTGTATTACCCACTAGGATGAACAAGATTAATTTTATATAATATTATGCCTTAATATCCATTCATAATCCTGAAATATTTTATGATATAATTATTATAATCCTAATTATCAATGATTATTTATAATATATATCCATATTGGTGGTGGATAAAAACATCGTATGGTGTTTATGTAAGTTGGGAATTCAAATTTTGGGGAAAATGTTTTCATTTTTGGAATGAATGAAGAGAGGTTATGAGATATATATTCTAACATGATAATAACATAGTAGTATATTTATTTCACTCATTATACTATTTATTTTTTTGTGGAGAAAATATTGGTGCAGTGGAAGTTGAATAATGATGTAATATGAGAGGCCAGAATTTTACATCTTCCATAGCTAACATCAACATAGTATACCCCTTAAGGATACTTGAAATGTTCCTTGTAAAAAAGAATAAGTAATTATACATCTATTATAGGGGTGTGATTAAATTTTGGGATAAAAAAATTTAACTATAAAAAACATAGATGTTTTTATGTGATGGGGATGTTGGGTGGTATTTTTAACGACGTGTGAGGGGTGTTTCTGAATATTATGTTCATTAGTTTCTTATTAATGCTAAAAACCACCAATTATTCCAATTTGTATTAATATATATAAATTTGTTTTAATGTGTCATTTAACTAATTATTTCATACATAATCCATGTCTCAAAAACTCAGGTTTTGAGATTATAATGTAAAATGTCATATCTTTTCGTGTTTGACTATTCACCACAATTTCAACTATTTTAGAAAAATACCAGAAATTCATACAAAAAATATTTCTTCATTTACATTCAAATAAATTATGAGTTAGGAATTTTTTTATATGTCAGACTTATTTTTTTTAGATTCATTATTTATTTGAAAAATGTAATTCAAATATTATAATTGTTTTTCAAACCCACTGAATTATTATTTATGTTCTAACACACACACACACACACAAACACACACACACACATATATATATTATTTGTATAATATAACATAACTATTATTTTTGAACTAATTTTACAAAAACATGAAATCATTCAAAAAGAAATATATTAATATTAAATTTAATATAACACGTTTATAATTCCAAAAAATATAAATAAACATACTTTATAATTAAAAGCATTTATTTACATGAATCATTATTTAAATATGAAATATTATAATTTTATATGTTACCTATATATTTTTTTACATTTTGAATAGTTTAGAAATTATTATATTTGTTAATTTATTATTCCTAATGGTCATATTACTATTCCCAAATTTATATTACTATTCAAATAGTCAGATTACTATTTTAATGATAAAATTTGTAAAGGTCCTATTGGTTCCCTAGTTTCTGTAATTAACTAATATTAAAATCATTCTTCATTAACTTCTAGTTTCACTCAAGGACATATATATTTTCATTTCATTGTTGAATATTTCATTACTACAATTCTTCTTCAAATCAATAATTTTATTCATCAGTACGTTAATTTCGGTAGAAAAATGAGATTGTAATTATCCGATTATTTTTATCTTATTTTAAAAAACATCTTATTGTGGTACATTCTAATATTAGTTCCATAAATATAATCTAAATATAATGATTAATTTTCTATAATTAAATTTAGTTGTTTTCAACTTTTGGTGAATGTGCATAATATATTATTACTAAATTTGACACAATTATATATGTGGACGAGGAATTCCATTAATAATATTTTGTGTTGTTACATTCCTCTTTTTTACCAAATCTACATATCATAGTAACATTATCACCATATCATTTGTTAGATTGAAAAAATGAATCATTAAATAATTTTTCTATACCACCTACATATTTGTTCACAGTTTTTGGATTTAGTTATTCCCCATCTATTAACTAGAAAAAGTGATTTTTGAGGTTTTGATGTTGATAAGTTCCATTTAATCAGTGATTAATGAAATTAAATCTCTCTTCAGTAAACTCATATCCTATAGTTTCACCCATTATATTAAAAAATTTTGTAACATGAAGGACCACATCCTAGATGTGTGCATTGGAATTTTTGATATATTTAGTAATATTGTAGTCAAAGTAGTGGATCTGTTAGATTCTTTAGCTGAGGTTAATTCTTATATAGATATGTTTTAGCTTTTTGAAATCCTGATGAACCATTTTATGTGAGATGTTTTAATAGTGAATTATATTCATTATCATGGATATTGTTCCTATATTTTATTTTATTTTTGTGATTTAACTCGGTTTTATTATCTAGGATGATGTAGATTTGAAATTGTGATTCTAGTTCCTAATGTTTGTAGTTATTAATTTACAATGGTTCATGATTCATTATGTGGATGGTTATGTTCTTGGATCTCTGTGATGGTGGACCATTTTCAATCTCTTGTATCAGATGATGCCGTGATGGATGATAATGATTTTACAATTTCAAATTATTTCAATAGTGACAAATCATTAGTGATGAGGATGGTGATAAATGGATAATGATGGTCATAGATCATGGATTTAGATTACCTTTTTATTTGGATTCCATGGTGAAATTAATTATTTGGGATTAATGTTCTCACATGGAAGTCTATTTGAATTTAAATATTTTGTTGAAATTGTTTGAATGTTTTGTGTTTTGGATTCATGGTATAATATTATTTCTCAAATAGCTTCATTTATAAATATATTTTATGTGAATTTTAATTTAATAATATTTATAATAACATCATGGGATAATTTTTAGTCAATACATATTTCAGCCAAACAATCAGCATGAATATTACAGACATCATATTATAAAATGATTGAAAATAATTTATTTATATAATTACAAAGTACATAGATTTAATTTTTATTTTCCAAAAAACAGAAGGCCTTGATGTTATATATGTAACTCATTAATATATTTGTGAGTAACTATCACCTACAAATATAAGTGATGAAATTTATAATTTCAATTATATACATGTCATTATCCAATGACTGTCAAACCAGACATAATGATCTTATAATAAGATTTATGGAACAAATAATCATAAGTAAATCAAGTTTCAGAATAACATAATACTAAAAATACTAATATAACATGGAATATTACACATAAAATTTCATAAATATAAAAAATAAAAAATACATAAATAAAAAAGATCATCCTTCTATGTTATCTAAAAAACCACATCATTCAAAAATAAAGAAAAATAATGGAAAACAAACAATAAAACATTACCTTACAAAACCTATATTGATTACCTATGGGGTGTAATGATTTTCTATGAAATAGCGAGATAAAATAAATAAATATCAAAAAATGATAGTTGGAAAATATATTATAATGAAGGGTAGGGGAAGAAGAGTTTGATATGATAAAACCTACGTCAAACAATCTAAAATATCCTTGATGAGAAGACCTTGATTCATGGAAAGAGATTAAGATATGGATTGAAATAATGGATTCTCCCTATAGTATGTGTCAGTGCTCGTGTAAATTAGTGGCATAGGTTCATAATTGTTTTATTTCTTCTTGGTAAAAACAACAATTTAAACACTAAACAAGGACATTGGATTTGACTTTTACTCTGATTTATATCACTAAAACACCCATCATTGCCACAAAAACTCATTTGAGCTTCTCGTAGACCACATATGGATCCCTGAGGCATTAATTAGAGTAAATTGTAACATTGGTCAACATATGGTACTATCCCAAAATTTATATTTTCCCTCCATAATTCCCAAAACATTATCTCATGCACTCAAACCTCATAAAAACATCTAAAAATACCTCAGAATACAAATATTTATAATCTAAAATTACAAGAATCATTGTATTAATTTTCAATTATACATGATGAATGTATATGTATTAAGATATATTTGTAAAATTATTTTTTAAACCATGTAACAATCGAATATTGGGTTTCGATAATGTGGGACGTAGTTGGAGGAATAAAAGATTTTTTGGTGTTTTTATATCAAAAAAAAGAGTAACTACATCATAGGGTAGTTGATGGTTGTCCTTTTTGTGCCTCATTTTAAAATTTAAAATTGGGGAAATTCATAAAAATTTCATTGAAAAGTAGTAGTGATCTGGAATGATGAATGTTGTAATATACCTAGGGGACCCCACCACCCCCTTGTTTGTGAGAGTGGAGTGGCCAAAATGTATTTTGTCTTAGGGACATTATATCTGGGAAACCATTTATAGATAAGTGTTCGAGGAAACCAGAACCTTTACCAGGATATATCATAGGGTGTGGTCACAGTCATGCTTTATTTTGGAATGTATAAAAAAGATCATTTCTTCTCTAATCTTGAATGTGTTAACATGGTAAATGCGTTTGAAATAAATTGAGGAATTTAATTAATATAAAAATGAATGAATTTGAAAATAAATCAATCATTTGGTCCTCCATGATAATTTTTCATTTTTAGGAGTAATTACTATATGAATAGAAGTACTAGAACCTAACCTTGTGAAATTCACTTTCGACCATGATATCCTTGTTTGAATTGGTTGTATCTTTCATTCGGTGTGCCTAATTCTACGATTCGTCCTCTATTATTGGTGATTATGGTTTGGGGAATTGGTTAACAAAAAAAATATTTCCATTCATATAAAAATTTTAAAATATTCATGTAGAATGATAATGTGACAAGGTTGTTCAAATTGATTTATAGGAAAAGGATCCTTCACTCTCTTCACTTATCACTTTCCATAACAACCAATTTATTCTTCCCCAATAAGACTTCAAGATTATTACTAATGTCAATTGAATGTTTGTATTGTGTTCTTTCAAAGAAAAAAATTTTCTTCTACACTAACTCACCAATGAATAATTTTTATGGTATATTGGAAATACTTATAGGTTCTCATTGAATGAGGACTTGTTTAAGTAGGTTTTTGAACATGGGTTGGGGACCATTTATATTAACAATCAATATTCTTAAATTGAAAACCTAGATATTGGGAATTATTTACCAGTTTATGATTATTTATAGTTTATTTCCATGAATCTAAATGTATTTTTATACAACATTAACCCTAATTAATATATTTTTATAATTAGTGTTCATAGTATTTGATACACATATATGATACTTGTTTCTATCTGTATTGATGGAGTACAACGAAACCATTCCTGATGGTGATCACATGTGTTTATATAATGCTACTATTCTTTATGATGATGTTTTAAGATTTATTATATATGATATTACTAACTGAATGTATTTCTCAATCCATGGAGGTATTGTCAAGGTAATAGTAATAGGATTTCCATCATGGAATGACTTCTTCATTGTGTGGGTGTATCAATGACATTTGAAAATGAATATAATAGATCCATTCATTGGGTATGATCTTGGTAGTCATGTGGAATAGTATGAAACTATGTACTTTAAGGGTTCTAAGTAACATGTTATGCCACTATGAATTGTGGATACATAGTACATGTTCACTGGTTGGACCTATTTAATAACCTAGCAATAAATTTAAAGAGGGTGTTTAGTAACATATCACTATAATTGAGTCTTTTTTATGAGTTGTTTTAGAATCTTGATCATCCATCAGTTATAGATCTAAAGTAGGTGTTGTTGGGGATCATGGTGGAATTGTTTACATATGCAGTCACTACATATGATTGTTTATTCTCTAATTCAAATTTATTATTATCATTTCATTAACCTATTATGCTTTATCACACATTTTAGGGACTCTTTATTAGTGTCATTTTTGGTTATAATACTGAAACCCTAAATGGGAATCGTGATGGGTGTGCATACATCACGTATAGTGATCAATGTAAGGTAAAGGGGCCCGTAGCATACAATTTAGTGGTGGAGATGGATGAATACAACATAATAAATAAAAATTCTTTACAATTTATAAAATGATATTTTACATAATTATATACGTTAAAAAAATAATTGGGATTATATTTCTTCATTGGGAGACCAATTTCCTTATCATCATTTACATTTAGGGAATGCATGATGTACTAGGTAAATATTATTTTTACTTACAATAAAAATTGAAAACTCCACGTTGTTATATATTATTAATATGATTGGGGTGGTTGTATAATAATTAGGGTATTGTATCCCCACTGATAGCATTCATTACCTTTCTACTATAGGTTATATTCTTCCCACTAATAGCATTCAAAACCCTTTAGAGCCTCAAATTAATGTATTGATTTTGAAATATGTTGGGTATATACATTTATTATTTTATTAGGTGATATATTTATTGGTAATATTTTTTTGAACATATTATTGTTGTTATGTTTTGATTATATTTTGGGATTGTGACTAACAAGAAGGGATGTATACCTTAGGTTGTACAATTTTGCATAAACCACTGTTTATGGTATGACACATAAGGGATCCTTATGTGATTCCATTAAATCATAATATCTTTCCTAATGGAAATAGTTTATATAAATATTCCATCATTTATTTGATAATTCCTCCCTAAATAAGGATGATTGAAGAACAATATGATACGGGTAAGGATTGTCACTCTAGAGTGCATATCCCCATACCAAAATACATTTAGTATAATATGGTGCTACTATGTACACTCTTACACATAATCTGTTGGTGTTTTCAGTCGACCTGCCGCAATTAGAATTCTTCCAGAATGTTACAACCTTATAAGGAGGGTCACTGAGTTCCATGGACAAAACACTAGATACATCCATATCGATCATCTAACAACTTTTTTAGGAACCAGGGGACTATGAGAAGGGTCACACTATATATAAAGCATCAATGGTTTGAACCCATTGAGACAAATATAGATATGAAGATGAACATGGAAGGATTCATATAACATTGAATCTCCCTGAGATAGTGGGTGTGTGATGGGATAGGCTAGTAGACATGACGACCTCACTAGAGAGGTCTTCAAGGGACATTTCATTAATGGATTATTTTACAATATGATGAATATAAAATGATAACATGAGTTCATGGGTTTACATAGGAGACTAGGATGGTATATTCATACATATCTCATTTAACATAACTAAATTTATATGCTCCACACAATACAATGTACATTGAAAATAAGGTCATAATTATTGGGATCTATCATTATTTTAAAATTAAATGAAATTTTAAGATCATCATCCAAGAGACATAACTTAAGAACTTTCCCACGACCGGGGATATTGAGAAGTTAATGAAATAGTATAGAGAAAATGGTCGTATTTTATCCTTAAATACCCAGATGAGTTGACCTCTTACTGTTATGATGGGTGCCTCTTTAGGTAGTTGGAAGATGTGTACATGGGATGTGCAATGGGGTAGGTATATTCTAGTGGAGTAGGACATGACATCATCATCCTAATAATAAGTTTATCAATAATTATTCAATTATGGATTCATCAAATTCTATATCATGTTTTGTGTAACACCTATAATAGTGTGTTGGTATTGTGGCATGAAGGGGAATATTTCATAGCATTAGTCCATATATTCAAATATTAAGTTCCAAAAGGGTGATGGATATATATGATATTTTACCTAGGGATCAGTTTAGTGACATCATTATAATAATTAGTAGATTATGACACAAATAGATCATTCATATCACAGAAATGGTCATGATGTTATGGTTGACCAAATATATATACAATGGATCAGACTCGAGAATATGGTAGAGACGGACCATATACTATTCCAAGTATGGTATTTACCCCTTATATGTTTTCTACCTTATTATTGGAATGTAGTTATTCCTATTCCATTATATTGCAAGAAGTTATTTCTAGACCTCACTTACCTGTCATTCAATATTATGAGGTACATTCCCTATGTACACCATCCAGATATATTAAACTATATATCATGACTCTTGAGATGATGATAACCAATGTGATTCAAATAAAATAATAATTTTACATATGTTGATGTCAAATTAATTTCCATTAGATATGGGTAATATTTACCCCACCTAATAAATAGAATAACATAATTACTAGATAATGATTATTTGGGTGTCAATGGAGTGGCTACAGACATGACATAAAATAGGTTTACCTCGACAAATATTTTAATGTTTTTTTCTTTCAAATAGATCAATGGATTCCTAATAATAACTTCCTCCAGTTATGGATTTCTATTAGGATATATTTTGAGATGATTTTTGTGTAATTCCCCAAGATAAACGTGGTTTCCCTAAGATAAATACTATGCAAGATTCATTGCTAGATACCCCAATTGTATTGATCGTATCGATTAAAAGGAGATCAATGTTATACTTGGGGAAATGGAGATAAGGGTTTTATTCATCCAATTACATCATTATGGGTTATTGGTCCAGTTTCCCATGATGTTGGATGATATTCTTTAACTCTTCACGGATTACATATAACTGAATTTGGTGAAAGTGAAGAAAAGATTTAACTTAAAAAGGAATTATGATCTCTTTGGTATGTTGTACAGATCTAACTAGTTCTTTATGATTGGTCATCATTGAATCCTTCAGAATGTGTTTTATAGAGATTATGAAATTCTATATATGGTTTTTTGTAAATGGAATATAGTATATGAGTAAGTTGTGGTTCAATTTTTATTATAGAATTCATAGGTGATGTTCTGTGATATAATGAATAAAATGTTCAATAAATATCTTTTTACATTCATCATGGTGTTCATTTATGATATCCTCTTCTTCTCAACAACCCTTATGGAAAAAATAAAACCCCTTGATATACTCATGAACTCACATTGGTCACATATTTTCTTAACAAGTTATCAAAGTGAAAAAAAATATTGGAAAAGTGAAATTCAGTGAACTTTTGGTGTATGAGACTAGTATTTTCATTTACCCATATATTTTTTAGGTGATTATTTACTTGAAAATTGATCAAAACATATTCATCATCATGATAATTAAATGTTTCACAGGATTCTATCATAATTTTATCATGTTATTCTTCTATTTATCTATAGCATTGACTGAGCTAATGAATAAGGGTGTGAAATTTCATTTGTTTGACCAATATGAATATGTATTTAATTCGTATAAGGGGATGCTGATATATATATATATAACTATTACTTATAGTAATATGTATTGGTAATGAATTATAATATGGTTCATTAGGAATTTTTTGGTGGATGTACTGATGTAAAGTGATCTCTAAGTGACTTCTGGGTCACACAAGTACATAGAGAGAAGATATATCTTACACAAGGAATGTATATTCCCAACATGGTCAACTATTTAAGGATATAAGGACAATATCTCCTTCAACAGAGTTTTCTGTCTACATAAACCATAGGAGGCCTCATTATTTCATCACACATTGAGACCTCAACTTGATGTAGATGTGAAGGGGGGAGTGTATAAAAACATTTCAAATTGTGATTAACTATGTACAAGGTAATGTAATTATTTTAATCTCATATCTATATAATGTTGTTAGCATAGAATCATGGTGAATGTCCTTTATATGAAAAATGGTTCCTAATGAGATTGTTGGCTGACAGGAAGTAGGATGCTTTTGAGGACCCAAAATCGATTATATGTGTTCTACTAGAGGCCAAATATTATTTATTAGACTAGGCACATAGTGGACACAATGTTGACCCATAGTTAATAATTATTAGGGGATAGATAGAAGGATGTTTTCTAATACATGGGAGGACAGTAGATGATGAATTTGTGTTTATATTACTTGGGAGAGTGGTATTATTTTCCTCAATTACGGGAGATATGATATGATACATTCATATATATATATATTGGTGTTGTATACTTGATTGAAAAATTGGTACCATGAACATAGTCAGATGTTCTAGGGGTTAGGGACGAAGTGGTACTTCACTTGATTCTCTTCTATATTCCATGTATATTATATAAAAATATATTGCACTGGAATCAGGGTGGTTTATCACATCCTCTTATTTTTTCCATGTGGAAGTGGGGGATATCATGATAGACATTATAATGGGGTTTCCCAGAACCCCAATGATCCATGAAACAATTTCTACGATTCTTTATTAAATAATGAATCATTCACAATTCATACATATCAATGAAACTTAATATGTAAAGAATATCATAATGTTTTATTGCATTGAGAATATATGATTGCATGCAGTTACCAATAGAAATGAATATAAGGGACATGAATGTTTTATTACAAAGTTATATAAAGTATTTTATAATTAATTAGAGAAATTGTTGGGAATAATCACATTATACCATCCATGGAGTTATGTCCAGTCAGAGTAGACAACTTTTATACTAGATGATAGTATTTGTTCTTTCATTCTAGACATCAGTGGAGCCTAATTAGATCCCCACGCCTTGGTTGAGTATGTATATATAATAGATACAAGGATTCAATTAATATATAACCTTTTGTTTATATCAATTGTAGGCCATGTTTTCCATCACCTAATTGGGACAAGTGTGGTGAGGCTGCATTTTTTGTGATGTATATTGTACCCAAGACCATGAAGAGAGTTCACCAGATTTTGTAAAGATGATCACATCTAATCATAGGTAGTTATTTTATTCCGATTACATAATAAGAGATTTTTATTTTACTATAGGTGACTAGGTTTTACTAAGATAAATTCTTTGGTTAGGCCATAAAAAGTTATTGAATAAAATGAAACATTCCTCCCATTATATTAGAACCCTCATGACCACTAATTATATTACCAAATTGACATACCATTTGAATCATTATTTTCTCTACATATGATTTCAAGATATTTTTTATGTGTCCCATCTTCATTGGTACATGACTAATACCATGAATTTCATTGAATACGTTAATGTTAAGAGGGATAGTCACAATAAATAATCACATTTCTTGGTGTATCTTATAATCCGAAGAGGAATGTACAATGAGGGAATGTGGTACCACACATCCATATCTTCTGGAATTATGGAAGAGTCAAGTAGGAGACTTAGTATAAGTAATTCCATATCCCAAGTATTTCTACATTAAATATGATGAAACATATTGATGGAGATGAGTCCTTATAGTGGGAGAATTTTAACTCCTACATTTTAGGTAGTTATGAAAATGAATTTACTCATTATTATTAATTGATGTTTTTGAAACACGTTATTGTGGATTGGTTTGTTAATATTATTTTCTAGGCATTTCTAATAATAAAATTGGGTTTTTAGATTCTATTTATATAAAAACATATCACCATGATATATAGTATTTCACGGTGGACTCTAGTGTCCCCCTATTTAAAATGAGAATCGTGTAAATGGATAACAAATCTATGGTCCCATAGTATAGTGTTTTTCATCCACATAATTGAAAACCACACTACTATCATTATGAAGGTCATGGTGAGGGTATATTGGATTTATTTTCAAGGATAATATTTCATGTAATTCTATTTAATGCTAGTGTTCAAGGATTTAATGGACTTGTTTATGCCCTAATGTAAATAATGGTAATAGTCGAGAATTGTTTTGAAATAACAAAAACATCAATTTTATTCTTGGATATTGAGTGTTTTAATAGGGAAAACACAAGGTAATATAATGGGGTTATTAAATTAATTTTATATTAATTATGATTCTCTAATAATTTAGTTCTCCATCATACATTTTAATTAATAATTTTTTCTATAGAATTTCAAGATACATTGAAGTGATAGGCCTTATCATTGTGTTATTTTCAAAAGAAAAGTATTCAATTACATTTGTGAATTTATCATAACATCCTTATAGATGATATAAGGTCATGATTCATTATCATTTTTTTGATCCATTTGTTTGATGAGATTTAGTGATGATCACTAGGGACACCTTAATGGTTTAGATTAATTTTAACATTTCATTCACAAATGATTCAGAGATGAGGTTGATATTATTGATTCTGTCTCATAAGGGATTCAACAAAATTATCATTTATCATATAATGAGAAATGATGTTATTCATACTCAATAATATTTTATTCTTAACTTTAATTATAATTCAATGTTGGGTATGTGTTCTAACCATGGATTATCACTCTTCTATGCCTTACTTGATAACTCATGATGTGCTAGTTTGGAACCAGCCCACGGAGTCAAAATCATGTGAGATTATTATAGTCAGTGTTTCGATGGGACACAATAAATGGACCATTTTTAAATATTTTTGTTCTAATATTTCATTTTTGAGGAAGGTAATCACATAGAATTTGAGGCTGTTGTGCACTCATGATTCCTTGATTCAATATTTTTGTGTGTAGATTATTGTCCATGTTTTTTTGTTTTATTTTCTTTTTGGTTTATGTTTATATCATCTGATATCCATATATGATTCATTCATATAATATTTTTACTATATTGTCTTGTCAATATGGTTGATTAAAATCTCATGATGATATATATTACAATTATATTCAATAGTTGAAATGATAAGCATATCAAAAAATTATATTTTCTTTTTAAAGTATATACCATTTTTTGTTGGTATTATATAGTAAATAATACTATATTAAAATGGTGGATTGATTCCTCATTTGATGAACAATATTCATGATGTGAGATAATGATGATAATGGTCACATACATAGGGAAGGATAATTATCGTTTTGTGGCCCAAGATAAAACTTAGTTTCGAGAGGATATTTAGTCATGTTCATGAATTTGAGGCCATATAGATATCGATTACATGATCACTAGTCCACAATACGAAATGAATCACATCTTGATTCCTTGAGAACAACATGTATTTTTTCGCCTACCATATGACTAGTTCATGAACATTTCCAATAATTCAATCATAATTAGTGTTTGGAGATAATGTAGGTTAAATCAAGGCTTTTGGTAAATTGTTTTCACATTTCTAATTGAGAAATTATTTTTAATTCATTATTACACATTTTATGTTATCTTGGAATACGTCTACTGTATTTTTCTTCAATTAGTAAGGATGCATTGGTGAAGTCCAACATGGTTTTATTAATCACACCCTATAAGGGTATCTTGATGGACAAGATGAAATAATATATAGGTATGAATGAAATTAAAAGGGGCTTGTGGTATATTACTATTTTATGAAACATGGATCTATAAGTTAAACTAAGATGGATCCTAGAAAAATTATATAACCTTATTTTATTTAATTATTTTCTTGAACTCTTTACTCAAGATTAGTTGTCCACAATGGGAGCTCTATATTCTATAATTAATAATTTGAATGAAATGTGTGTAATTTGTGATTACATTGTATTGTATAGTATTCATCCTTTGTAAATCAATGTTGTTATATATTATTTATTTATTTGGATCATGGATATGATACTAATGGAATATTCTCCCCAAAAACTCTTATTATTTCCTCAATGAATGTAAATATCCGTTTACATATAGAGAGGAATTCAGGTTTTTTTGGTGATACATAGATGAATATATGTAATTTAGGACTGGGAATTATCATAACATTTAATAAACATCATTTATAATAATTAATTATCAATACTTAAGTTTTTCATCATTGGAAGTTATTACATTTGATTATTCATTTTTTTCTAGATCAAATGTTTGGTATTGATTTTTGTTTATAGATTAAATATTCATTATTATGAGACCATTGTGAGTAAAATAATATATTTTATAAAATTAAATATTATTTTATATTCTTATTACATAATTTTTATTATTACAATTCTTAAAAATAGAATCTGGAAGAATCTGGTTTTTTATAATTTAGACATAAGATGCCGATATATTAATAATTTGTAAAAAATTTATGAATCCTCTCTTGAATCATGATGAAAAAATAATTTCAAAATTTAAAAAAAATAATTCCAGTAATTTTGTTTTCATAATCATCTATTATAAAAATTAATATCAATATTCATGTAGGTTGTGAAACCGACGTAAACATGGACATGCTATAAGAATTGGGAGATTTTCTCTTTATTTTTGTCTAATATCATTATAAAAAACTATAATGAAAAAACATGAACAATATTTTTTTTGTAAAAATATATTAATTTATCAGTAAAAATAATATTTGAAGATATTGAATGATGAAATATGTATCTTTGTTAGAGGTAGTAGTTCGTACATCAACATGAGAAATTAATAATTTAACATCGATTGCAATGATTGTTGGTTTGGTTAATAATTTTATAATCATATAATATTTATAAATATCATATTACTCTCAACAATACCACTTTGAAAATATCGATGGAAGTTGTTTATGAATAATAAAAAATCCATTCATAAGAGTGGTAGTCTTTATATACCTATGACAATGTATTCTATTTTAAAAGTAAAATTGAATGTGTATATTATGATTATTTCATAATAATAATAATAATTTTTGTAAATGAAAATACTATTATTATGATAGAGAGGATAAAATGTATCTTCATGAAGGGGAATATTAAGATAATGAATTTGAATGAAATGGTGATAATTGAAATGTTTTATGTTACACCTTGGAATACTCTTTTTGAAAAAATGATGATCACTTGGGATGAATTTATTTTTTGTGGAAAATTAACACTAGAAAATTTATTGTAATTTTATATCATTATCATGGTATATTTTTTGGAAAACATAGTGTCTTTTTGTGTTAGGATATGTGTGGTGGAGGAAGATACTTTGTTATGTTGAGGGAGTGACATTTTTGGGAAAAAATGTTAATGCCATGATACATGGGTCAAACAAATACAAAAATGAAAAATAATGGTTATGGGAATTTTATTATGTTTTTAATACCTCAATATCCACTATCACACTTTTTAAACATGTTTCTAATTGTTTAACATTTTATTTCTTTTTTTTTCTTTTGGTCTTCACTATGGTAATTCAGTTTTAAACAGAGGAATTTATTTTTACTCCATAAAATAAATTATGATTAATCAAGTAATATATTCATAATTATCCACAATATTATATCTATTTAAGAATAGTGAATTTTTATTTTATGATAAATTTATTTACACATTTTTGCTTAAAACACCTAGTAACTATTCATTAGATTATGTGTATATTTATGATTGCAATGATTATTTGGGATAAAATAATAAATTTGGATGTTTTTAAACACAATAATTTATTATTAACTTCAAAATGATTATTATATATCATAAAAATAAATACAGAACAACATTTAACCTTCTTAAAATATAATTATAATAGAAATTATAAAATTATTTAATTTATAAAAATTATACTTAATTTAAAAAATAATTATTTTGGGTTTAATAAATTAAAAATGATATTTTTAATTGAAAAATATAAATATATAATTACTTTATTTCATTATAAAAAATTATTTAATAATTTGAATTTACATATACATTTTCATACAGTCATAAACACTACGGTTTTTCGAAAAACTAAAGGTTCCACTATTCACCTAAAAATCAATTATATCAAAAAAATCAAAAAAAATTATTAAAAATGTTATAATTTTATCTTTCACTAAAAAAATATTTTTATTTTTTAATATTAAAAATAAAAAAATTATAATTAATCTTTATAATAAAAAATCAAAATTTATGGGAAACTACTATTTATTAATTTTCTATTTAAAGATTAATTGTCTTAAATATTATTTCATACTAATATTAATGTAAATAATGTTATCTTATTAATACATACAAAAAATGATTATATTATCATAATAATATTTTATTTTTTGAAATGATAATTTTTATATTTATTTTAGGATAAATAGTATTACGTGATATTAATTATATAACTTATAAATGTATGAATTTGTAATTGATTAAAATCATTTTAATTTTTAGAGGTTTAATTATTTTTATTTTTTAATAATGTTTATAAATTATCTCATTAAATTTTTTAGTTTTCTAATTTTTATGAAAAAATATATCAATCACTATTTCAATTTAGAGAAAAATATAATCCAAAATCTTTGGGTGTTATAATTTTGAGGATCAATATGTCCTGGTTTCTTTCACATAGAAAACTAAAATGTATTTTTTATTGTTAAAATGACATTATGGAACTATATATTATTATTTAAAATAAAAAAGATGCATATCTTAATAATAATGATTTTCCATTGGATTCTGGGAACTCTAAATGGCTTTCCCTAAATAGCTAAATCAAAAAAACTCACCCAAAATTCAAAGGGTATGTTTTAAAATATAGTTGAGATAGAAATATATAAATTAAATTCTTAATAAAAATGAATTATTAAGATGTAATAGTTATTTAAAAATGTATTAAATCAAAATAAAGAATATTTAGGACACGATGTAAGACATTTTATGTAGAATAAAAATGAAAATAGACTTTTTTTGTTGTAAAAAATCATCACAATGGAATTCTCAAAAGGAAAATCCAGAATCAGGAATGGATTTAAAAATAAATAAAATTGTCTCGATAAATTTTAACACGTTTTAAATTAGATTAACAAGGTGGAAAATTTAAAATAATTATATATTAAAATAAGATTAAATAATGGTGTGCATTATTTTTATATGAAGTCTCCATAAAAGTAAATATATAATATTTATATTCATGAAATATTTGGAATAATATTAATATAATTCCACGGTATATTATTTCATGAAATGATAAAAGGTATAAATAAATAAAACTATGAGATATATAAACAATTTTAAGTGTTTACAGAATATATTAATTGGTATAATATTTAAAAAATCATAAGGGATGTCGTATTTTAGAATATACCAGAGTACATATTAAATATTAAGAAAATTTTGAATATGAAATAGTGCATCTTGATATAAATGTATTATTTTTTTATTAATATTTTATAGAGCCTCTACAAATCATAAAATAATTATGAACTTTTTATATATGATTTAATTTTTAAACATACATAAATTATTATATCATATATAAATTTTTGAATTTGTCATTTATTTTTTATTATTACATAACATATTATTCAAGAATATTTTTTATTATTATGAATTATGATGTATTTAATTTTCATAATTTTTTTTATATCTCTTATTTAAATTATAATACATTTATATAAATAGTTGAATACTATATATGATAATTTATTTATATAATTTCTAAATTATTAACATATTCTATAATATTCTAACAGTAAATCAAGATATTGATTATATTTTATAAACATTAGCAGTTAAATTTTCAAGTGAATTGATTTCACTATTGTATAATTAACCCTATGGAGTGTGGCATTATCATAGACCTCTCACATACCTAAAAGATTATTCATTTTCATCCAAATTGGTAGTTTTGTACATGTGACATTAAAATTTCATATATAGTTATTACTGATAACAAATGATTCAAATCATTTACATGAATTTTTTCCATCCTATATATTCATGATGGTTATTTGTATGTATATATATATTGTATTTGTGTTTTGATTGAATGGTGCTATTTTTTTAAAGATTTATGCATTAAATTATTTTCAAAATATTTATTTGGTTGATATAATAGGAATTAAAAAACACAATCATTAGAAAAATTCATACAATATAGATGAAACCAAAATATAAGATGGATAGATTGAAACCTTTTTAAAAATTTATGTTTTATATTCCCTCCGAATGAAACACTTTTCATGATTTCAATCATCCAACTATTATTTTTCATTCTATAGTAGGGTTCACATAGATTATTTTTATGTCTATATCATGTAATGTGGTGACCCTAAAGGTTAGGTACCACACTTTTTCAATTTAGTTCATATTAGACATAGACCAGTAAAAATTGAGTAATATGGAATACGTTTATTGTTTAGTTTATATATATGATTGATTGTGAAAAAAAATTCACTCACACATACATAAGTCACATATGATGTGATTATCACGATTCTCAAACAAAATAGATAATGTTATGAGTTTCATGCCAATGATAGATCATTGCATTGTGAAATATACAACATGGACCAGTAATTGTAATGATAAATTAAAAATAGATTATCATTTATTTTGGAATATAATTTAATAAAATTATTCATTTTATGGATGTAAAAACTTTTACTCATATGAAAAAATATTCTATTTTGTGTAAAATAGATTAATTTTCCTAAACAACAACTTCAATTTTAGTCATTGAAATGGTAGAAAATTTTATTTATTATCTAATACATTAATAATAATTTGATAATTGTTCAGAAGAATGAATTAATGTTATAAGTGTTAGAGAAAATTCATCCTAAAATGTATTAGACTAATGAATATAACAATGATGATATACATTTTTAATGAAATAATATTATATATTTTCTTTTATTATCTAAGTATATTATTGAATAAATGGATGTGAATAATTAAAATGGAAGTGAAAATATTGATATTTTATTGGTAATAGTCAACTTGAATGGTCTCTCAATTGAATAATCTACATAAAATATATAAAGTAGTTTTATAATGAACTATTTTAGTGTATGATTACAAAGGGTGAATTCATGAGGAATAATATCTTCAATGTGATTGGCCATGTAAATGTAATTGAGAGATTACGGGATGACAATGACAAAAATACACATATGGAACTTGGGTGATGTGTTCTAAAATACATGTATCACTTCCAAATCCTACGGTGGAAGTGAATAACGCAATGTGTCTCGATATAATTGTGTGGTATTAAATAACTACATTTTTAATGATATATGTTATGTAATATCTCATAAAAGGATATATCGTGACTCGTTTATATATTGGTTATATACAAAGAAACATTTAAATAGGGATTAAAAATTTTAAGGATGAAAATACTAGTAGTAAAAGTGTTTTCATGTAGTTTTTTACATTAACATATTATTTTAATCAATGTTTTGTTCTCTGACATTAATAGTTTAACATTCAATGTTGTTTTTTAAAAACTGATGTCTGAATGTATTTTGTTGATATTTCATTATCTGTCATTTGGAAAACAAATTTTTAATGAGACATTAAATAATATTTTTAACATCTATTTTTTATAAAAACCGATATTAATTTTCATAATGAACCGTCATTATGATCGGTTATTAAATAGACGACGTTAGATGTCATCATGAATGAAATTTGTCATTGTATTTTCATAGGTTTTGATTTATTATTACAATTTTTACCCTAGGTTTTCAATTACCCAATGCTTGAAATGCTTCTCATGTAATATTTCATTACCAAATCATTTTTTTGACTGTTCATTGTGCTAAAATGGACATACAAATCACAATTTTCGGTCATCAAAAGTCAAACCACTATAGGTTTTGATATAAAATAATCATTTCAAATATAATATGAGAAACATGAGTGGTGAATTTTAGAAACTAAATAAATAAAATATAAGATCAAAAATCATTGTTCTAATTTCAATTCATTTGGTGGTTTCATTAGAATTGATATGTTTTTTGTCTTCATTTCTATTCTTTTTAGTGAATAATTAATATAGTAAAAAAATGTCAATCAATAACTAATTTTTAACTTCATTTGGTGAATCCCATTCATTTTTTATCATTATAAAGTATCTGAAAAAAACATCTATTTTCATATGAAATATTATCAAGATGTCTAGAGACAATGGAAGACAAATATTAAAAAATTAGATGATTATAATAAATACCATGATCAACTCATTGATTGAAGATGGTTTTAAAATTTTATTTTATCAACGATGTTGAAAATGTTAAAATAAATATAATATGTAATTATATATTTTCAATTTAAATATTTTTTGATTAATTTTATTAAAATTTAGGCTGTATTTTAAAAATTGAGGCTCATGTTATGAAAAAATTGTAACACTGGTCCCATAGTGTTGGAAATTTTACTTTGAATATAGTTTATTATATATATAAATTTAAAAACCTTCTCTTATTGATATGTTAATTAAATTTTTATTAAAGAAATTCTAACATATCCCCACATAACTTTTCATATCAATTTTACAAAAAAACCGATGTTAATTGTAAAACAATACATTTGAAATCAGTTTTTACTAATAATTGATATTAAAAGTTGAAAATAATATTCAAATAATTTTTTACTAAAAACATAGATTTATTGTTAAAAATATATATACCAGTGCATATTTAATTTTTATTTCATCGATGTTACTAGTCGTGGGGAAGACAAGTACGTATATGTGATCAAATATAGCAATCCAAAGTTGGACTTCTCTCAGAATTATCTTTGAAAACTCCCACATCCGACATCTATAACACATTATCCATAATTATATTTTAGAATTGTGAGTAGTCAAATAAGATATTTATGAATAATTTCAAACATTTTATACATTTAGGAAATACTTTTCATTGAAAATGGATGTTAAAAGTGACATTTAGCATTGGTTCTCGAGTAAAAATGACATTAAAATACATCAACGAGGACTTTTAACAATGGTTTTTAGTAATAACCTACTTGAAAACATGCAAAATAAAAATATTGCTGAGATTGATTTCTACAAGGATTCTATTTCATTGGTTATGGAAATAAAATGGGGTTATAGATCAATTCATGTCACGGTTTAATTATAGAAATCTCAATGACTTATCTATAGAATTCCAACATCTAATGTTCATAAAAATTGATCGATAATTAGGTTTTAGCTTGATGGGTAGTGATATCCAATATTGGGATGTTTACTATAGTTGGGTAAACATTTTTAAGGTTATTATTATGAAAAATGACTTTAAATGATACATTTAATTTGAGTTAAAAAATATAAATGTAAATATTCTAGGACGACAAGTAGCTTATTTTTTCATAATACAACTCTAAATGTTGGATTTTAAAAAAAATTCTAAAAAATATATATTTTTTCATCCCCATGTTCTGTTAATTTTATTTTCTATAATGGATAATAAATGTATAATTTATTATTTGTTAATTTATAATCGATGTTAACAATTATTTATGAGTAATTTTAACATCATTCATGAATAACTAAAGCTAAAAAAATAATGTTAAAGACCATTTTTCTTATATTGAAGGATACCATAACTCAATAAATAAATAAAATACACCCCATCCATATAAAAAATATTATAAATACATTACTAAAAATGGTTTCAAGATAAACAAGGAACAAGATAGATGAAACCAAATATGTTGCATATTTATGTTGAACAATACCTCTGAACGCCCACAAATGATTCAACCCCAATGTGGTATAGGATCTCACATCCTTATAAACCATGGTCAACTTTTCAATAATCATGAATATATATCAATTTACCTATATTATTAGGAAAATCATAAATAATAATTAGCATGAATAATGATGTGTTAATACTATATGTCAGCATAAAATACATAGTATCACACAAACAATAATGTCTCAACATTGAGATAAATTAATGTTTTAATGGGATAACATGTTTAAACATATATATATGTAGAAAAATTTTAAATTTCAATCACTGAAAAATGTATAGGCACATAATAGAATCAAATTATAGAATAAGATCAATACTAGAATGCAACAACATTAATTACTAGCTCGATATACAAGGATACACAAAAAATGTTTTACCAGAAAAAAAAATTATATATGATTAAAATAGAAGGTAAATAATTTATCCAATACTATCTAATAAATCCCCATTGTTGTAAGCGAATTTGTATGTCTAAAAGGAATGGGAGTGGTGTATACAATGTGAGGGACTTATCATTTTCTAAGGAGAATAGATGAGAAAAAAATATAAGAGTTATAAATGTCAATCACAAAACCATGATCCATCTTAATATGTATGTAATATATAATTTTTATAGAAAAATAGTTTTGTACCACTTATAACATGCTTATCACCAACTATGGATGTATCTCTACAAAAAACAATTTATCAATTTATTCAATCATCCAACATCATATCTCAGTGTCATAACATTTATATATGAATATTAAACTATATTCATGATATTGATATAAAAAATAATAATTTAAAATGATAATTTTAATATTAATTTATGAATATGAAAAAACATTTTAAAAGTAAATAATACTGTGGAATAGTTTCCATAATTGGATAGATAATCTAGCTAGTAACATTCTAATTTGAAATCAGTTGTTTAAGATAGTAAACGAACGTAAAAAACTATTTAGGTAATAATAAATGTAGTAGAAATTACAATATATAAATTCTGATCCACATTTCATAAATAAAACATGGTCAATGTTTAAGGAATAAATTATATTTTCTGGGGGTGGAATAGGCAACTCGTTGACTCTAACTAGGTTCATAGGTTGATAATGAATTATTTAAAATAATTGTATAGGTTTAGAATACAACTTTAATAAAATATAAAATGATAATGATTTAAATTACACACATTGATTATCTCATACTGTTTATGATATAAAATACATAAAATATAAAGTGACCATAATAATTAAAATATATCAGGGATAAATTTTAAACCAAGATGTGTGAAAATGAAAATGGTAACTAACTTTGAATTCATTATATCAAAAGATTTAATTTAAAAATAAGATAGTATTAAATATTATTAAAATATCATAACATTATTTTTAGTTGTAATTTTTAATTATTAGATAAATATTAAACATACATGTTTTATTTGGTGAAACAATACGCCCATCTTTGTTAAACCAACCGCCACATCACTAATGAAGTAATCTTTTAATGATGTGTTATCTTTGTTTGGTTGACTTATAACAATTTATTATTTAATTAGGATTGGGTGATTCCTAATATAATATTGAGTTTATATACTATTATGGTCACTATAGTAATATAATGTTACCACATGGTCATAAAATCCATAATGAAATCCTTATCTGATTATGTCAAAAGAATTCATCCATATGGTTTATATTTATTTTTACTATATGGATTCAATATCATCAACTTAAGATTCCAAATGAAAATTAGAGACACATTGAAATAATTGGGTTTAAATTAAAGAATCTATGATTGGATAAAAATTTAAATACCCAAAATATCATTCATACATTAGTGGCAATTAAAACTCATTCATTATCTCTAATTTTAGCCTCACCATGGAAAAAAAGTGTACACATAATAGTTTAATGACTATTTTTCTCCCAAGAGTTTTTTTCCTGTCACAAATGTCATTATTATTAGTGTTTATAGATATTCTTCATGTATATTATCTTCCCATTATTATTACTCAACTTCATTCCCCCTTAGTTATGGACTCATTTTTTCACCCTTTGGTTGTTCAGTGGAGAGTTCCATGAATGTTAAAAATATTATTGAATTTTTTTTACATAAATACACAATAAACAAAACAAAGGGATTGTTTGGCTGACTGAATTTGGATGACTTGGTATATAAAACAAAATCATGAAAATAAAAAAAAACATTATTATTTTTTATTTCTATAATGAGATATAAAATCACATTGATCTCTTAAATCCACAGAGGATAACCATTGGAATTTTCATAATCAAGGTGTTAGGTATAAATCCCAGTAATGGAATATGCCTAATAATGAAGAATAAAATTTGACTCAAATTTTATAACATGATATCATATAATATAAGTCAAATAAACAATCGTATTTATGAATTACCTACACAACATGGTATGCTACGGTAATGTAAAAATAGAAAGTGGGAATAAAATGAATCTTGGGAAAATCATAATTCAATGATAACTACCAAGAATATATCATATTGTTGATAGAGTCCCATGATGGAGTAGGATCACAACATAATCCCAAAAATATAATCTAATGTGAAAAAACATTCCACAATGCATTGGAGTGATATATAGGTCAAAAAATCAGAACTTGTACATTATTATGTGATTAGAAAATTGATTTAAATCATAATGTATGAACCTAAAATTTATCTATGGAATTAAATTTTTTGAATAATATTTCATTATATTTTAATTAAAGGAAATTTAATAAATATTCCCAACAGGAGAATGAATAAAATATTTTTGAGATTCACATATAGGAACCAATTATTAAGTGTCACAATATGGTCTCTATTTTGAAAAAAAATTAGACAATGATTGTATAATTATTTATAGAAATGAACATTAAATGGTTGTTTAAGAAAATATTTTTATATTTTTAGAAAAATAATGAGTATGAATTTTTTAATAAAATGAGGAGATAAACTAAAATGGTTAAACAATATTCAATAATTTATTGGAATGATGAATGGTAATAAATACATTAAATGGGTGATATATAAAATTTTTACACATATAAAAGTATCATGTTATCATAAATGACATTAAATATGGAATTCAAGAAATGAGCATATGGAATATATTATCCCTTCATAGAAATGTAAACAAATCTAGATTTATATATAAGGGTAAAATAAATAAATAAAATAATCACATAATATAATGGTGATAGGTATTTTGAGACAGATAGATAATGGTCATAATAAAAAGAATAGGGGGTTTTGGGGATATCTTGTTAGATGGATTCCAAAATCATTAGACACTTTATCTTAATATCTATATAATAAAATAAGATTCATTAATTGCATAATTATTAACATTTTCATCTATATTTGATTTAATATAATTATATTAATTTCATATCAAAAAATTTAAATGAGATATATTGATCAGTTAAAATTTTATAATTGTGTTCATTTCGTAGTTCTATGGTCAAATCACATATGGATAATTAATGATGTCATAATCAAATAGGACTAAAATTATATAAATAAAATAATATGGTATTATTTTATTTATATAAATTTTCATTGTCCTAAATAAGCTTCTTTTTAAATAGTTAGAATGAATATTGTAATGAAATTACTGACACACAATTATTAAATTTTCATTTTTTTACTAACCATCATGAAATAGTTTTATTTTATTTAATATAATATCCATATATTATTTAAATAAAATTAAGTAAGATATAATATAATTTTTATAATCCTTTTTATATATGATTATATTTTCATGAATAACCATTATGGTAGTTAAAAAGAATGAAGTATGTTATTTGTGGAAGAAATGAATAGACCATACATGGGATGTATAAGAAAAATAAAATTTCATTATGCTAGATGAAAACTTTTCTATATCCTAAGGATCCCGTCTATTTTCCCAGCAACTCTGGCTCCTTGAAATGGTCTTTATAAGACACTAGAAGAAATATTACATGGGTTAGTGGATAGGGTATATATTTTGGTAGAAATTTATTATTCTACAAGGCATGGATCTTTTGAGATCAAGGGTTGTTGATGAGTGGTATTTATAAGTGGAAGATAAGGGTGTTTAAAAAATAATATCCATTCTAAAATTATTTTCTATATAGACTACTGATCGCATTTATTATTCTCACTATATGTAAATAATAGTGCATCGAATATTAAACTAATAAATTCATACATCATTTATTACTCCTAAATTTATGAATTTAACATATAATATTAAATATCACATTTTTCATATTTCAATATTCATAAAAAAGTAATGTATTTTATAAATATTCTATCAATTCTCTAAAACAATTTATCACTTCTAGATTCACCCATTGAAATAAATTTTATGGAATGAGTTTTATAAACATGAAAATATTAATTTCAATATAAAATCATTATATTTTTAAAAAAATTGAAATTTAATGTATTAATAATGATTCAGAACCCAGGAAAAATTACCAATTGTTTCATAAAATTATATTATCAATTCAAGGAAAGATAATATTAATTTGGAAACCATTTTATTAAAATAATCATTTTTTAAAATTTGAATATGTTTCATAATAATGAAAGTAAAAGTTTTGTGTATTAAAAAAATATATAAACATATTTTATCATTAAAAACAGTGGTTTCCTCGTATCATGATATAAAAATTCCAAATTATCTTTTTATAATATAATTAAAATTATATTATTATTTTTGATATTCAAGGATACTGTTATAATAGTTCGATAACTATTTCTATATTTTATATTACAATTTCATTTATTTGATTACTATTATAATCATCAGATTACTATAACAATAGTCAGATTTCCAAAACTCATATATGTATTCTACTTTCTATAAGAACCACTTTTTGTAATATAATTTAATAAATTTATTTTATGACAAATTCCTATATATTTTAAATTCCCTGATGTATATTTCATTTCATCTATCTGGAATATGTTAGAAACCATTTTCAAAGATTATAATAATTGTATTGGAATTATTATATTCCAATTTTACAATTTATTCTATTATTTTGTATTTTTTTCCATTTAAATAATTCTAGATTTTATAGAATTTTTTATTTCTAAATATAAATATTAAAGTCATATATTAAATTTATCATGTTATATCATGTATTTAATGTGCATTTTATTATATTACAAAATATTAATCTATTATATATTCATAAGGGAAATTTCGTTATTAAATTTTGAACTCTTATAGTCCCCCCCTAAGAAATTTCATGACATAAAAATCACATTATGTACTTTAGTGAAAATTAATGATTCTACTTCTACTACATGGATTCTTAGGGTTCATATTTTTCATAATCATGCTAAAGGTCTTTCTATGGTAGATAAAATTGGTTAGTAGTTTTATTGAGTAGAATAATAAAAATATAATCCAAGATCATCACTATATTATCCACATAAATGTTACCATTTTAAAGCAATATTTTCTTTTGAAATTATTATATGTGAGATTTATGGAATGTTCATCCTTAAAGTGGAAAAATGGAATACATCATGTACTTTTGACTAGGTTGGTGGGAGTGTTAGACAAATTCCATGGATCCAATTTTTTCAATAATCTCATAGGGGATGATATACTTAGTACAATATCTACAATTATCTGCAAATCCTATGACTATATTCGATATAGACATGAAGAGAGGCACATTATCTATATCCTCAAATTCTAAGACTCGTTAACGATCATCAATATATCCTTATATCATCCATGATAACCCTTGATGTTTTGTTGGTGGTGATAACCTTTTCTATAATTTCTCCAACCATTTTAGGTACCAGAAAAAAAAGTCCCCCACATTATCCTATCATATAGGTGTCCTTAATATCTTCAAATAAAGGTCTTCATATTGAAATAATTAATTACATTATTGGATGATATTTTATAATATAAATCCACTAGAGGAATATGTTGATCTCAACATACTTTAGATTATATAATTATTAATTCAAACAAGTATAACATTATCTGGATATTCCACTATGATAGGACATAATTTTGTATGTGATAATCCGTAATAATTTTCTACTCCATTTTTAAAGTATATTTGACACACATTATGATCATGGATGTAAATCATGGATCTTGATAGAATAAAATCGATAGTGGGGTCCCATATATCTCTACCATATATCAGATATATATCATCAAAATTTGTTAAAGGTAGATGTCATGTCACATTATAATGAAGTGGGATGTCACTATAATATGTTCCACAACAACCTATATATTATTATTTAGACTAGCATTATTTTTAATATAGGTGAAAGAGTTCATGGTTTTTTTATGATTAAAATGATCTTATGGGTAATGGTTTCATCATTCACATATAATTTCTATCTCCTCCTTCATTTGATGTACTACTAAGAAATTTGATGTATGTTCCATGACATGATTATCCATATTTCCCCATAGTAGTTATCTCAAAAATCTCATTATATATTTACACACTATAGATTTATAGAGATGGTTAATTTAAGACCATGGTATTTTAAAATGATGTTAAATATGTAACTATGGATTTTTTTTTCCAACATGAGATGCATGAAATACCAATTATTAAGTAATATTCAGTTTTTATAGCATTATAACCATGAAATTAAATTTTATAGTAAGGATGAAAACAAATGAATAATGGTTTAGAGTATGGTTATAAGAAGGTTATTTATTTTCAAATTACTACATTTAAGCGGGTATAGAATTTTCATAATTACCAATCTTGTGCATCCTTACACTAGATATCTAGCACAATATTAATGAGAATATGGATGTTAGTCTTAATTATTTTCATATAGGGTAGGGGCTTCTCGTTGTAGATTTTAATAATATTTTTTTTTGAATAGACTCTAGAGGCTTGGTGGTTGTCTAAGTCAATGATTTCTTTTTTGGTTACCCCTTAGACAATAAATGGAGGTCTATAATAATAATAATAACAAATTAATTTTCAGTAATACACATTTATAATGAAAATAGTTGTTTTTCCAAAGAAATTTTTGATGTAAGAATATGTTTTTATCATAATCAATTTAATTTATCACTATTGGTGAATGATTTTAAGGAAATGTATATATTTTGTATTGAATAATATATTTTAACAATCATATAATATTTTTCTACAAATCAGAAATATATATATATATATATTATAATATAAAATAACATTCACATAAATTTTGTTTTTTACAAATTTTTCACACTTATTTGAAAATGATTTTTTGCTAATAATAAAAACTAAATCCTGAAAAATGGGACCCCTTTTTGAAATATTGATTACTAGATTTGGTAAATATATTCCAAGAATTTTTATCAATATTAATATTAATCATTTTCAATAATTTTCGGCCTAGTAAGAATATGATGAGTAAAATATGGATAATCATTGGGATAATGCTTTAAATGATATCTAATAAATAAAATAATCATATTCACTTCTTCAGTTTCATATATTTCCATAATATTATCAGATATTCTTTCACTATATTGATATTTATTAGACTCTGATCATTATATTAATTTATGAAAATAATAAATAAAAAATGTCAATATCTTCAATTTCCTACTCAAAATTTTTACATAAGCATAAACAAATGACTAGTTCAGTTGCAATATTTTTGAAATGTTAATTAATTTATATTATAATAATTTTTTTATTTTTATTAAATAAATAATTACCATAAATTCTTACACAACTCTAACACATGATTTTTTAATTAATAGAAAAATATAAAATTGATTATAAAATTTTTTTAAGGAAATAAAATTCCTATGAATTTATTTATTAAATGAAATTTTTATAAATAACATATATATATATATAATGAATTTGAAAAAATATTATATTAAAATTCCATCATTTAATTAGTGTTATTAAATTAAAATCATAATAATAGTTCTACAATCGATATTAATTATATCTTATTATATATGACATATTATAAAATCATCTAAAATCCATTAAAATATTTTCATAGGCTAAAATAATTGACTATATATTAATATATATTTCATGGTTAATTTATAATTCAATGTTCAATTAATGGTAAAATTCATTACACATTAATAATGAAATAAATATTACCGTTGTCAATGGAAAAAATGATTAATGTGGGGTAATAATTATTATTATTTTTTAAATAAAACCAAAAATCATAAAAAAAATCCTCATCCAGTGTTACATGAATTAATTCCCACATTAAATAAGTGGGTCCACTAATCCACCATTTAATGAGAGATGGACTATTACTATTGAAAATGTATTTTATATTTTCTTGTGTTTAGAGAATGATAATGTTATTTTGGGTAACTATCATTAAGATGGAGAAACAAATTAATGGTTAACTCATGTTAAGAACACATGGAATCGTGATTATATTGAATTCATAGAGTGAGAATATATAAAGAACATATATTTCAATAAGTACATTACTCATATAGTATATTTGAAAATGGCGATGTAATTCAATGAGATAAATGATATGGTTAATGAATCCATTAGTTCCTATACATAATATTTTACATGGCATTCGATGTATGATTCTAGTTTAATCATTCAACATGAATGTAAGGAATATGGATTATTTATAGAATTAAAAATAATTTATTAAAGGAAATTATCCATACAAGACTTTAGTAGAATAAAAGGAATCATTCGATGGGTTATTAAAGTATAAATAAAAATAGGAGATACTAATAAATATCAAGGATTTGATAAGAAAAGAATGAAGGAATCCAAATGAAATATTAAAACCCGTGGAGTGAAGAAAGTTATATTTTCATTATACTCAATGTGAATATGGATATGTGGTGGAAATATTCATAATGGAATTGGTAAATGTTTTATATTTGGAAAGGAATTTCCTATTCCAATTGAATGATTAAGGGATAAAAAGTATAAGGTTTATAATGATGGCGATAAGTCACTACAGAATACAAATCCCACACTATAGAGATTCAAATGAAAAAATATAGGAATTATAATAACCAGTATTAAAACTCAAATGATAATGATATAGATCTATTTTAAAATCTTCTTAGTTATAATTAATCATGAAAAATCACTTTCTATTAATATTTTTTATGAGGATAACATTGACTCCTCCTAGGTTTTGGTTTATTCTACCCTTATTTATTTTGAGTGATACATTGAACTTAATGTTTTTTGGAGACGATATGAAGTAACCATATGGTTATATAGTGTGAATCACAAGGATGGGAGTGGAAATGTCCTAGATATAATCATTTTTTTGTGGAAAATATTGACACAATATAGGGTTCTAGAGGTCGGATGTTGGTTCTATTTCTAATAACAACCCTACTTTATCATGTTGAAGGGTCTATGATATAGATCTCATGTTTGGTTAAGATCTAAAGTGTGAAGGAAGTGACAATGGTGAGGTTTTTTTTGGGGTGATATTGGTTGGTCTTCCCATGGGGTTACTATTTCATGGTGTATGGTTACATACGTGTATGGTGTTGGAAGAATAGGATATGTTCATAGTCTTCACCATGGTTTCTGGGGGTAGATTGACTGGGGGATATTATGGTATATTCCATTGTATTTCACTATAATATTTGGTAAAAAACCGGTAACTATGCAGTGGGTTGGGAAACTTTTTCATAGTTTTCTATTTTTTATATTATATAGGAAAAACCAACATCCTAATGAAAATGTTATTCCACCAATATTCTCTCCCAAAAATATGATTCCTAAGAGATATTTTCAGATTCCATGAAACCATTTATTGGTTGGAATCATCACCTTGAATTGGGAGATCAATTAATAGTGTTTCCACCTCATTAATGAGGTAAATGAAAATTAGAAATTGATTTAATTAATGGAATGCATTATTTTCTTCAAAAGCACCTTTGGTGGTTTTATTATTTCATGTATATTATGTAAAAGTAGGTTTTCTTTTTGATATGCATGTTTTATTAATAGATTTTTCATTAAAAATAGTTAAAGATAGACTATGTGGTTTTTTAAATTCTTTAATTTTGGTTCAAATTATAAATAGAGGTTTAAATCATGTAAAATTTAATGAATAATTGAGAAATTTTCATATAAATTTTGATCATTATTTTTAAATGTTTCAAATAAGAATATAATATTAGGATCTTTGGGGGATCGAGAAATTGTGAAAATAATTACAGTGTTTTAATATCACCAGAGGTTTGATATCAACATACACTAGAAGTTCTGATTTTTTTTAGAAAAAAAAATATGTATAACATAGTGATTTATCTTGTCTTTATTTAAATATTACCCATGTTTATATAATAATATTGTGATTTTTTATCTATAATTAGTTTTAAATTGGATGGTATATTATTTTGAAGAATTAATACATGATTAGATTACAGTGTATAAATGGGTTATTTTTTAATACTCATATTCTTTTTTCATATGTACATTTTATATTAAATTATTATATTAATATGAATGTATTTTACGAATATAAAAAGATCAGTTTACAAATAAATATTTAAATTATGAAAATGAGAAAATTAGTTTTTTTCCTAGTGTTAAAATTTTCTTGATATTGATCCTATAATTGATTAATTGGTGAAATAATATGGAATTGTTTTACTTAATCCCTACATTTTAATTGAGAAATATTCAGTTGAGGTTCTGTAAAAGATATCTAACATTAATGGGGTTATGTTGTTCCCCATTTTCTCTAGTTTTTTGTCTCCTTTATAGTGCTGGAGTGTGGTTGTGTGTGATTTTTATAATGGAATTTGATCATTTGGATGGATTGTAATTACATATAATTTATCCCATTAGGATTGAGGTAATATATATCAATTATATTTACACTTGTTCTAAATGATACCCTATTAACTAATATATTATAAATAATAGTTATTTTGTTCTGCTAAACATAATCTATGGATGAATATTCTTGGTTTACATTTCTATTTGAAACGAGATGCTTTATTGTGATCTGATATCTGAGTGATTAAAAAATCTAAATTGTTATGAAACGATGTTGATTTATATATGATTAGTTGTTGAATATGATTTATAATAGTAGTAATTTGGTTATTAATTTGGGATGGGTTCAAGGCTGGCTAATATCCATGTTCGTATATGAGTTATAATGGGTGGTACATATTTTCATCAAATACTAGGACTTGGTGATTTAGGTCATTTAATTTATTTTTATTTTCTATATATTATAATAAATCTATTTATTATTATTTTATGACATTAAAATATTCTAATTAATTATTTCATTAAATTAATTAAAAAACAATGAATTTATATTGATTCTTCATTTATATTTTTTGAATTTATAATTTAATCTTATGTTTCTTGGTTATTATCTTGTGATTATTAAGAAACGACTCTTAGAAGAAATTTTTTGAATCCATGGGAGGAATATGTGAGAAATTTTATTTAGGGGAATGATGTGATGGCCCATTCATTGGTGGAATCTAATATCTATGAAAATAAAACATTGGGATTGGTATTTATTGGATACGATGAATAGGAAATAGATCAAGGATTAGACATTTTCTAGAAGAATCCTCTAATATTCTAGGTGATAAAATACCATAAGAATATAAAGAGTTTCTTAAGATGATTTTTATAACATTTAGTTTTTTATAACCTTCATAGGACTACTTTTTGGGGTTCCCTTGAATATTTTTAATGGATTTGGAAGGATATTTTGGGATTTCATTGTGCAAGGCATGTTTCACTAGGTTCATACATATAATTATTTAATGAAGATCTCCAACAAGTAATTTTATCCATTATCATTGTGTGTGGGGAAGAACTAGAAGTTTATAAACCTTGTTAAATGGGAGAATATATACATAGTGTATTAAACCGATTTTACTATGTTGGAGTATAAAGCAGTGTAACATGTTAGAAATTATTACATTAAATCTATGAGTTCTGAGATGGGTCTAAGGGATAATATTCAATAAATTTTGATTCTCTTGTACCATATTATGTTTTTAGAGTTTTTTAAAAATATATATATTGAATAGGAAGACATAAATCATGAAAAAAATTAGGTGGAGCTTTAGTAGCTGTAGTTGTTGTCCAATGATCTTATTCTTATCAAAAATGGAAACATGATATATATTTAGTTTTTTCAGGACTTATTTATGTGGCCTTTTAAGATAATAATAACATTTCTTGTTTTTTTGTCAAAGACCTTATCATTCAATTTTAAAATTAATGAAATAAACCAACCTTTCTCATCATTGTGGATAGTTATTTCATCATAAAAAATTTTATGTAATGATGTCTCAATGTGATAATGATGGATCAAATCTCACTAACAGAAATGTTCTGCTGATAAACATCAGTGACATATAGTGTTATTTTTTTAAAGGATTTAATTAATATAATTTTTGTCTTGGTTTAAGGTTATTATATTTCGATATAATGGAATATAAGGAAGTAGTTATATTTTACTCCTATAGATTCTGGATCCCTTATGGATAATAGATTATCACATAACTCTTCCTCCAAGCATAATTGATGTTCATGTTGTGTCCCATGTATCACTCATGGAAATTACATATATGATAATTAATTTTAATTGAACTCATTTGTAAAAAAATCAACAATGATGTTTTCTATGAATAAAATAGGATTAAATATTAGATCATATTGCTAATGTGATTCAGAACACGACAACGCATGTAGTTAATGTTCCCAATAAGAATAAAAAATTCACAAAGATACATGAGAGCATGGGGATGTGATGAAACATATATATAATAATATTTATGTATTATAGAGGTTAAATTTTGAATTATTAAATAATATATGTGGTTTATAATGTATCCTTAATTGTTCGCGTATATAGATCATCAAATAAATTATATTTCTTTAATAGTTTGTGATACACACAACACCAATTTAAAATTGACTGAAAAATATTTTAACTTAATAACCTAGTAATAAATTTTTATTGGTATTAATATGACTAGATAATTTAAAAAAACTATTTTTTAACGTATGTATAAATATTTTATTGTTATTGATTGATATCGAATGATAATAAAGAATATATATAAGTGAATGAAATATTTTTCTGAAAAATGATTTATTTGTGAAATGTGTTTTAATAAAAATAAATTAAATTTACAACTATATGAGATTATAAATTGTGATATTTATATATTATATATTAAATAATATGTTTTAGAATATATCTATTATTTGTTCATGTCGTGATAAAAGAACATATATCCAATTTTATACTTTGTATTGTTTTTTTTTTCAAAAAACCTAGTTTTGTCATTTTTTCCCTTATTTATATATTAATGTCGACAAAATATATAAACATTTATAAAAAAAATAATGTATATATTTTTCTAATCTAGAGGATAATATTTTATAGGTACACATATTTTATTTTTGGTCAATATGAATTGTATGAGTACTAAATATTTTCCACCCTGATAATGGGGAAGGAGTATAATTGTATTACAACATAGTGTTATAGCTTCAATGTTTATATAACACATTATGTTAACTTATTAGATTATTTTAGGTCATTCATTTCCATTACTATCTCAAATAATGCCCATTTGGTGCCATATTTTGACGGTTATGGCCATTGTATTATCATATGTAAACAAATTGCAAAAATATTTCTCCCTTGATGTTAAATTATATAATTATTTTACATAAGTTTAAAATGATGATAGAATCGGTTATAAATGATTAATTTAATAAAAATTTATTTTTCCTTATTGAATTGATTAAATAATGATTTTTTATAATTTAAAAATAATCATATATTTTGAAAATTTCCTGACACATGATTTATTCAATTAATAGAAAATTAATAAATAATTATATCTAAAAATTCAAAAAGTAATAAATTTATTTTGAATTATTATATTCCATGAAATTATTAAAAACATAAATGATATTTTGGATTTCAAAAATTGTATATTAATAATATATTTTTTATGTGTCATTATAAACATATTAAATGAATAGTTCCACATTTGATATTAGTGATATTTTATAATAATTATTAATTCATCAACAGGTTTTTAATTCATAAAAATACTCTCATCATCATGTGAATAAAATATGGTTAAAAATATCACCAATTTTCTATTTTTGAGTCACCCATACATTTTAGATAATATTCATATCCCTTTACGATAGAGATAATTCTCATCATAGTTAAGGTCGGAAAATGGATGATGAATAGATTAATCAAAAAGATGATATTTATAATGATACAAAAACATGTATATATTTCATTGAATGATTTTATTTTTACAATATACTCTTTATTATTGAATTAATAGTCATTTTTAATCATTATATATTATAATTTCTTTATTATTTTTTTCATTTAATAAAATCCTTGAGTGTTCTCTCACTCACCTATAAAATGGAACAACACCTTTCTCTTATTTACACAACTCTAAGCTTTCAAACATAAATAAAATAAACATTTATATTCTGAAATAACAATTAAGGATTTAGAGGTTATTTTATTAATACAACACCACAACAATGGTCCTTTTGAACGGTTCTAAAGAAGGCTAACCAAAAGAGAGGTAATCATATTTATCTACCTCTTTCAATTTATTTCTACTTGTAGTTACTCTAAATTTTTGATATTCATACTAAAGTTACCAATGACGTTTAATAAATATACTAAAATGTAATTGTGATCTAGAAAAAACTAGTAATGATTTTTTATTCCATCAAATGGAATTAGAATGTATCAATAGTATGTATGTGTGGACTACAACCTCTATATAGAGATAAAATTAATTTTACCCCACCATATTTCAAGGAATGTGATTATGGTGGGTTTAATGTTATGAATTATTTATATTTTATTAGGGATATAATTATTCTTACTAAAATTTCTTTCCATATCTAACATCTTACCTTCCAGTAATTTGGAAAATGACAATGTTTCTCGTGTGCCCGGGAGGTCTAAAACCCCCATCAAGTGATGTGATTTCATTTTCATTATCATTTTACAATGTTGATAATAATGAAATATTTAATAAATAAATATTTGATATATTATTAATCAATGTCTCCATAAATTTGAATTATTATTTACTTTTCTTCAAATTTTTCAAATAGTGAAAATAATGTCCATTCGAATATAAGACAAAATGTCTACATGAACAATGTAATTAATTTTTCTATCTCTATCAAATATGAATGAATACATATATTTATGTATAATTAATATATATGATATTATATCTTGATTTTGATTTTGATTATTATAAATCCATTATAAATGTAAAATGACCTAAACTACATAACCAAAATTCTTCAAAAAGGAAAAATAGTTAAGAGACATAAATGAGGGTTTTAATAAGGAATTATTATTTAATGTGTTTTTATATATATATATGTATTATATACAATTTTATAATTATTTAAATAAAAATATAACCTAATTATAGTAAATTTATACTTATTATAAATGATTTTAATGTTATTTTAAACAAAAATTATATCCATGTAAGGTTTTGTGTTATAATATCATTGTATATCGAGATATTAATTTTTTATGTTCTTAATAATGAAATATAATGTTCATCCTCTCTGGAATATAAAATCAAATTCTTCACCACTAGTTATCTATTTATATTACAAGTTTTTCATTAATTTTTTACTTTTTAAATACTCAATATAATTAATGGCTATTTTTATAGAAACCTACCTTTATATCTCTATTATGTCAATAAAATATTTTTATACAAATATATATTTTATAAAAAATATTTTCAAATATAATTTTTAAAATTACTCTATGATTAATTAATTTCATTTTTACTCCTGATTTATTTTTTATAAAATTATTTCAATGTAATATTATTGTATTTTCTTCAAAATAGGTATCTTCAAACCTTTTTGTGAATGTTTGGATGGAATAGTTTTTTTAACTTATACAAAATGAATAAAAATTACCACTATCATGATTAGTAGATGATTTGAAGAATCCAAAATATTTTCCAAATTTAATTTAATTTAATTTTTTGACATTAATATTTTAAAAATATTTAGATTTCAGAAAATTTATTTCAAATGGGAAAGTGTATTTTTTTCAAGACATTTATCAAGATGTATTTTTAATGTATTTTTTCATCAATGATGTCATCATTTGATTTTTATAAATTTATATTGGTGGCATTATCCAACGATACAATCATTATTCTTTATGGGATGGTTTATTATAATTAAGATGTGATTTAAACGGAAACCATTTAAATTATTGGAGTTATGATATAATGTAATGACTAAATTTTTATGAACTATGTATATTTTCCTTTGGTAATAATATTTTAAATTTTAATGAAACCCATTTCCATTTAATGGGTTTTCATATGATGATTTTTATGATAAGGTGATATACATATATATGATTGTAATTATGATATGATCAACCATAATTATACATCCCTTAATTTATTATGGTAAATATAGATAAATCAGTAGATAAAAAATGGATTTGTTAGTTAAAATATGTCATTGAGGGACTATGCCAACATTGATAAACTTGGGAGTGAACATCGACTAATACAAAAAATAGGAGAGTGGACCCAATACACATTGATTATCTTGGAATTATTCCTTACTTTCTTTGGATATATTTTTACATCCTTATGTGTGAAATCTAAATCATGGTCATCTACCAATTTTATTCTCTCATGGATCAAATTAATTGATATTATTAAAATTTGTGTCTTTATAAGTACTAATAATTATGAAATTACTCAAAATTATTATATTTTATGTGTAAAATGTTGTTTTAAAATTTTAATCTCATGTCTTAATACCATAACTCTCATGTTATGTTGAATAAATCAATGATATCTCCCTTCCTTACCCTTAATAAAAGATTTTTATCATCATTTTTCCCTATTGATTATTATCCATGATCATGTTATTTGTTAAATGTTATGTGTTTTTTTATTTATATTTTACTACTGATTATATCATATTTACACATTATAGATAACACTGTATTAATACCCTTACTAAGCAATATACCCTATCCATTTCTTAGGATTCCCATCCTTAGGATACTAAAAAAATTATGATTGATATGTTGTGATCTGATAGAAGGAATAATGTTTTAATTAAGGAAAATAATATATATAATTTTTTTGATTCCAATTAAAATACACGATTCATGTTTTTATCTATCTTATAAATACTAATAAACTATTAAGTCATTTTGGATGTGGTTATTTTTTCATATTTTATTGCAATAAATTATACATAAAAATGGGATACTTGGTTAATTGTCTTAACAATACTTATAAAGAAAATTCAACTTCATTATACTTTTATATATCACATTTTCAGTTAACATTATAAAGAAAATAAATCACTTCTTTGAAGAATGATTTTTTATCATACAATGTTCCACACATGTGTTACGAATGAGGGATTTTTGAAATGTGAACTTCACTTTCTATTCCTTTTTCCCACATATCACTCATTATCCCAAATACATTACTCTTTATTATTAAAAATTTTTAGTGGATTGAATATCAAGATTATTTTAGTAGAAACCATTTGTAATAACTACATAGTTCATAGAATCTATGGATATACATTTTAGTTTCTATTCTATGACACACTTCAATTCTTATTCTCATGGATGATTCAACTGATATCCCATTATTAGGGATAACATGTCCCTTGAATGATACATCTTCCATCATGAATTGGAATTTACTATTCATTTCATATATATTCTCATTTTACAATGTCATTATCATATTATTTAATTTATATTCATGCCCCCAATGATGTTTTAGTATATCATACTATCCTCAATAGATATTACCTCATATTTTTTAGGTATGTTATAGATATTATATTTTGTTATGTCCATCTGTGTTGTTGGAGAAATAGTGTGTTAGATGTGAATCACAATTAACTCATAGTGTCATTCCTTTATTTGAATGGGAATTTTGTGAATATATTCCAACAACAAAATATATTTTTTTTATTTCCCCACTTAAGTTCAACTTTATATAAATAATGGGTCTCACATTGTCAATAAAAAAGGCATCTATCTATGATAATTGATACTTTTTATTTATCCTGATTTTATTGATCTAATGGTAATAAATGCATAATTGCATTATCCTATCCTTTTTCATGATGAAGAGGATTGATTCACCAGATTATGAAGCACTAAAGCATATAAAACCCTTATTAGGATTATTTTCTAACTTCTTATTTCATTCATCTATCTCAGTGGTGGTTATTATGTGGGGAGTCATATTTTTTGGTAGATACCCTAGTATAATTTTAATGGAGAACGTGACCAACCAATAATGAAAAAGTTCACAAAACTCTTAACGTAACACATCTATATAGTTTCTAATAAATTAGAATCTATTCACACATTAAAATATTCTTTTAGAAATCATTTTAAACAAATATTCATTCTCATATGGAAATAATGTCTATAATTGTGATGATGATTCCAATCGAGATTCATTATCCATTTTACACATGTATTGAAAAATGGGATGTCTTAGTATGGGATTAAATATCCCCCCTCCAGACATAGTTGATGTTGTCATTATACAATAATAGCCAATGAATTCCCAATATAGAATCAAAATCCAATAAAGAACCTAAGATAATTTTTTTGGGTGGTTTAGTCTATAATCAGTTACTATATAGTACTGAATTACATGGGATTTAATAATTTTTTTGTTTTCAATTTTCATATATAGCTAAATAATTTTATTTTTAGGAGTACTTCGAATATTTATAGTAAACATGCATTTTATGAAATAATTAATAAAAATAAAACCATATATGAAATATGAATTATATAAATATAAAATTAATGCCTCGTTTACTATTTGATTAGGTTTTCAGACATTCAAGAAAACAATAAAAAATTTATGGATGATTACAATTTATAGAAAAAATGTAAAAGGGAAACGATGATTTTAGTTGGAATAAAATTTAAATATTTCATAATTCATATCAAATTAATATCATTGTTTTAATCAAGGAAATCCAGGGTAATATTATTTTTTGGTATTCTATCATTACAATTTATTTAATTCATTGATAATGGTTTTTAATGTGTTTGTGAATTTTCTAAACAATATTCCCTAATAGTGTCAAATCAGGAGTGCATTAAAGTATATTTTTTTCTCAAGGTTATTTTCTAATTAATACCCAATATACCCTTTTCTAGGTAATTAATCCTTTGTAAAACTATTCAATATCCTATCCTAATTCCATTTTAATAAATTTATGTAATTTTGTAGAAACAACTGACTCAAACCATCATAAATATTTCACGATTTATTCAAATACAAAAACTTATTTCTAGGGACATCACAACAATATTGAAGTACAAACTGTAAAAACTAAATATTCCTTCTTATTAAACCAATCATTGTGTCCCTATCCTTTTTGACATATTGTTACATGATTTGTGACATAAATATAATACCAAAATATCCATAGGATTGATATGCCTCATATGTTTGGAAATTTTTTTATATAGAAAAAAAACATGAAAAAAAGTTAAATTTAATTATTTTACTATATATAATGACATCCTTAATCACTTTTATCTCCAAAAACATAATATGAATATATAGGGATTAAATAAATGAATTGGCTGAGTTATAATTCCTAGTAAAGTAATAAACATGATATAGACACTTAACATGTGTTTAAGCTGTCATAATAAGATATCATAAAATAAAATTGTTGTAAGTAATTACATAGGATAACAGAATAAAAAACATGTCATCACAGGATCATGGAATCATCATATTTAGGGAAGATCCTAAATAACAACATAATAAAAAGTCATCTCTTACCACCAAGACAACATCAAATAGTGGTTACAGACCAATCGTGGATATGGTTCTCGGCCTCATATAATACATAACATAATATGATACAAAAACATCTAAAATCATTTTTATGAAGTTTGGGAACATATTAATAATAGGAACATTGTTATGTGTCCATCACAAAATAATTCAATGATATAAAAAAATACAAATAATCCATTGAATGAATTGAATTTTATAATATTTCATCATATAATATTCATTGATAAATTAATTAATATAAGTAATTAAATATTTTTTAATTCATATTTTTGTATCAATTTATAGTTCTCGGAATATGGAGTCCTCTTGGGAAAAAATATTTGAATGTGTAGATAATTTGTAATAAAAATGAACACTAAAAAAATGTTTTAAGGAATCAGTTAACAATATTTAAATAATAACATATATGAAATATTTATTTATAGCTAAAATGAAACGAAAATTGTTATAGAACAAATATTATACCATTTAATAAAATAATTAATTTGAATAAAATAATTAAATGTGTCTTAGAGCAATGAATTAATGCATATAATTTTTCACCTTATTGGGTTTTGATTATAATGAATGGATTTGGGAAATTAATTTGAGGAATTTATTACCCATTCATGGGATGGGAGAATTAGGAATTTATATATCTATTAGATATATATATATAATTTATAATAATTGCATATTATAAAATTGAGAATATGAGGTAGAGAGTGAAATCAAATTACACAATGAAAAACGATTGTTTAGGGAGATCTCAAACCATACGTTCTATAATCATTATCCACATTTAAAAAATATAAATGATGACAAAAAATTATTAAATAATTCTTTAATTAATAACCTTTCAGATATAATTTATTTAATTTTATTTTATTATATTAATATATAATCATTATATTGACATATAATATTATATTTTGTTGTTATGAGGGTGTTTGTTTCATAGTTACAGCATCATAACAATTGTGGTTATTTAAATATTTTGTTTTCAAATTAGACTACAATTTCAAAAGTGAATTTTAATTTTATTCATGTCCTTACATAATCAAAAATTTCCCCAAATTTTTTTAAGACATTGGGTATTTTCTTTTTGTAAAGATGTAAATGATATGTGGTTAGTTCGAGAAGCTATCTTTACCTACCATCATTTACATGGTTCATTTTTAAGATGATGTCGGTATCTTCATTCCAAAAAATGAAAAACAAGATCATATACCTTTTATCAATCCATTTAACAGTAAAAATATATTTATGAACAACTTCAATTTTGGTTGATAAAATTGAATTTTATTTTTCATGGAGGTGGTGATCAATCTAGGTTAGCAATAAGATTAACATTTTAGAAATGAAATAAGGGAGGGGATATGATTTAAATTATACATAAATAATAACATGAACATATATTTAGGATACTAATGTTACCAATATTATGTGTATGGAAATAATATAATGTTTATAAAAGAAGAATAAAATTTATTGATAATAGTTAATAATATTACCATTTTCTTTGGTTTTTTCTTCATATTCAACATATTAAAGATCCTTGAAATGTTATTTGGATAATAAAAATTGAAATAAGAAAATGAGGGTTTTATTTGAATGATAATTGTGGAAAAATATGGAATTCTTCCATGATTTGAATTTTTTAGGATAAGGGGTGGTAATTATAAGAGGGGAGGGGTTTTTAATATTATATTTATTAGCTAAATATTTTGGATCAAACTATATATGATATTTATTCTTATGAATATATTTAGATAATACTATTTTTGGTTTTGAAATATGGTTTTCTTACCACATCCATGACTGAAAAATTTATATATTTAGATTTTAATGTTAAATATAATAATTTTTTGTATTTTATTATTCAATAAAAAAGTTTTATATTAAAAATAAAAAAAAAATAAACATTTATTGACATGGAAATTAAATGTTGAATGAAATTTTGTAGAAATTGGGTTCTTAATATGATAAATTTAATTCCTGAATAATATTATTAGTTATTTAGTAAATACTAATTATAATATTATATTCATTTTTCATACCAATTAAAAGATTTGGTATTGTCTCACAAAATAATATTGTCATTATAAGTAATCAAATTATTTACTTATAAACACATTTTATGATATTAAAATTTAATAGATATAATTTTGATAATAATTAAAATAAAACATTTAGTTTTTACAAAAATGAAAACACATATTTAATAAAAAAACATTGTTTAATTTAATCATGGTATAAAAACTTTATAATACCATTTTATAAGATTCTAAAATATTATTTATATTTCCATCAATGAGGTTACTATTCATATTGTTTTGTTACTAATCCTCATGGGAAAATTATTATTGTATTGATCTTATTATTATTCAATAGGAGAGATTTCAATTTAGATGATCAGATTTGTAATAGTTATGTAGGTAACCTATATTCTATAAATTACTCATATATCAATAATTATTCATTAAATACAATTTTCTATAATGTTTTATTTATTATAATTTTCATTATTAATATTTAATTATTAATATTATTATTCATTTCAAAAAAATTTATCGTGACTATAGTGATTTTGGCTAATTGAGCCAATTTAGTTTTTCCAATTATTATTAGCTGTGTTTTTATGTTTTGTGAATTATAATAGATTCAATAATTTTGGCCACATTTATTCTAAAAAAATCATTTTAGTTAAAATAGTTTATTTTAGTCACTTGTTTCATGAATATATTGTTATACTAAAATAAATTAGCAAAATAATATATTTCCAGCTGGTGAATTCCATTGATAAAATTCTAACATGTTATATTCTCAATAATTTATGAAATTTTACCATTGAAGATTAATATAAATATGTAGGTGAAAATAGATTAGGGTAACATTACATCATGGATTCCGCCAGTTCTCATATCACCACCACATACTTATGGTGTCTCTATAGTAATTTGAAAATGTGACCTATCTTGTGCTGTGGATAATTTTCTCTTGGGTATAAGATATTTTTGTGGTGATCCTCATAGTAGATTTAATTTTTCAGTTGTACCACCTAGGAATTCTGTACATGTTAGGGATACGGTATATAAATACTTAATATGGATATGTGGAATACATCACATAGATAACATAGGGTTGGTGGGAGTGGTAGTTGATAAGACATATCTATGATATGATTAGGAATCTCCATGGGGCTGATGTACCTAGGGCTTTGCTTTCCCCTTTTCCCAAATCTCAAGACTCTATTCTTGGATGATATTAGGATGAACACATTATCTAAAAACTCAGAGAACATGTCTCATCAATGATTGTTAACATAACACTCCTTTCTACATTGAGTGTAACTTCTTGGAAATTTTTTTTGATTTTTTTATTTATATAGAATTATTTCAAGACTGTGGAATCTGATGACATGAGATTTAGATTCCTGAAGTGACCATAATTATCCATTGAAAAAATGTTAATCATTAAATCTTGTTCTTGATCTATTTTCCTGTAAAAGTGGAGTAACTCATAAATAGGTGCCCGGATGAAAAATATGAGGGCATCGTTGGGTTCAGTATGGTGGGTATACCCTAGTCGCAGCTTAAATTTATTCCGCATGTGCCCCTAGTGAGAAAACCTAATAATGGAATGATCATCAATAATGTTTTTTCAAATTATTATAACTCACCAAAGATGAATTAGATTAAGAATATGAGACCTCTGTAGAATTTGTGTGTGTATTCATTCTTTAGGGAGATACTAACATTGGCTAGTATGGGCCCCCAATAGAAGATATATTTTTTCTATAAATAAAATAATTATGTAACCATTATATTATTGTAAAATCAATAAATTCTAAACAGAAACATATATTGAAAATTTTAGAGTAACATTTAGCTTTTGGGGTCGTATTCCCCTAATTCGGAGCCTAACCATGACTGGCACATGTTGTGGGTGACTGTTAATAATTTTTGAACATTTATTAATGTAAGTTATGTAAATGTGGGGGCAGAAAATTATATCTTTTGAACTGAGGGCACCAATGAATCTGCAGCTCCGGGATTCGCTTAAGGGAAGCTTAACTTCGACCGGTAAGGTTCAAAAGAAATAATTAATTTTTGGAAATTAAAAAAGAAATAATAAATATAATTTGGGTTTTTTTATTTTTTTTCATTGTGAAACCATTGGAAAAATAGTGTTGGTACCGCAGTGCAACGTCAAAAACATTTACTAGTGTGACTCATAATTTTTGTAACCACACCATTGGGAGATTTAAATGAACTTTTAACCACACCATTGAGATAATTTAAGATGCTCATTAATTATACTCATTAATGAACCTAATTAATTGTGTGGTGTGTTGATCGTCTCATGCCATCTATTTAAACAAATCTCATGAATGGATTTTCGATGCCCAAGTGGGGAACCTGTGATGAAGTGCGGTGACGACTTCCACCAACCTAGAATGAATCTTCGAGCAACGGACATTGGAGGAATCGACAGTTGAAAAAAATAATTGACGAACACTTTTGGACATGGTCACTTCTTCCTCATCCATAGTTCCTTCCAATGATTAAAAGTTAGATGGTTATATGTTTTATTTTTCAACTTTATACCCATTTATTTGAAATTGTGAAGAACATCAGTTGACTGTCAAATGGGTTGACCCGTTCTTCTCCTTTTAATGAGGGGGATAATTCATGGTTTCATTATGTGAGTTTTTATAATTTAATAATCCTTCCAATGTTATAATTCTAACACGGATGGTGTTGGCTGAACAAACAAGGCCCAGAACCTCTGTCAAACCCATTACGATGGCATTCTATATGGGCGACCGGAAGAAGCGGCAACATGGGGGAGGCACATTTTGGGACCAAAAACTGAGGGAGGTGGAGACTGGCACTCACCGGCTGCAACGGATAGGTGGTTCCTGAAGGCGCCACAACGGACAAGGGGCGGCCAGCCAATACTGACCGCGTTGAAGCAGGGCGGCACACTACGACGGAGCGCTGCTGTGGAAGGTTATGCCATCTAGCCACAGTAGAGGGTGGACCCACATATGTTGGTCTGTAGTGTGCCAGTCCATGCAGTCTGGCAAAGAGGTGTGGTGGTATCCAGCGCTACTGTTGAGCAAGGTGGGGCACCATGGGGGAAGGTCGTGGCTATGAGCCGCGATGGGGTGCTGACCCGTGCCCACGGTGGAGAGTAGACATGTTCCCGTGGGTCCGTAAAGGTTCGTTCCACATAGACCAATCAAGATATTCAACACCACCTAGTGTCGCGGATCTGAGGACCTGAACGGCTTCAGCCGTTTGGGAGGGGAGCAGTCCCTCACACTCGTCCAGAGGGCCGAGCTATTCTGTAGCCCAGTGGGCCACGCCCAACTTAGTTGGTCGGGCCGAACCCACAACCCAGCATAATGGACCAGACCCTATTGAAGCAGGCCGAGCCCAGCCCCTCAGGCTAGACCCAGTAGGCTGGGACAGGTTAGTCCGGCCGTGTAAGATTGGGCCCAGACCTACTTATGGCCCAGTTCTCTTAAAAGAGAGTATCACCTAAATTGGACATCCGTTGGATGAACCGTCTACGGAACCTTAACCATTAGGATGAGAAGGTCCTTTTGAGATACTCACATGTGAGTTTTGGAGAATGTTGGAGTATGGCCTTGTAGGATCATACTCAAATCCAAATGTGCCGTTGGAAATAAAATGCCTATAACATTTAGACCGAATGTCTGGTTTAAGCGTCGTCTCTAGAGTTGGAATCCTTATGAAATGACAGATAATCAGGATATTTCCTTTTGGAACATCGTGGCTGTTGAGATATGATTGATAACCTAAGGAGTAGAACCAGGTTGTTTCTTGTAGTGAGTGTTAGGATGGACACTCCTTTTATGACTTAAGGAACAATTATTCCTTATGAATCTGCTCCATTAAAGATGGCCCCCCATGTCATGAGTGCGGGTTTCTTTTCCTCTGAGATGGTTTTCCTATCTATGGAGTCGATACTCCCCTATTATATTAGGGTGTGAGTCCTCCACACATAATTCACATAGAGTCAGGTACTCTCCTACCAGGTTTGGTGAAGGTCCTCTATATTAGGTGTAGGTACTCTGCTGTTAACCCAGGGTGTGGGTCCTCCTTAAGCAGTGTTACAGAAGAGATGGTACTCCCCTGCCATTCCAGGGTGCGAGTCCTATATCCTGGGGTAAGTACTCATGTGACATACTAGGGTGTGGGTCCCCCATAGTGAAAAAACTACCAGAGTTGTACTCCCCTACGGGGTACGGTGCAAGTCCTCAGATATGGTTTAGTACTCCCCCATCTCCGAGTTGTGACACAGAGTGGGTCCTTTAGGGGAGTTGGATCATCCTTGACTACAGTATACAATTATGAGGAGTGGGCCCCTCTACTTGATGTAATCTATACCGAGGGTTGAAGTTAGTACTCACTCGACGGACTGAGGTGTGTGCCACTTCATACTAGGGAGATTGAGATATCATGTATTGGACTGGATCAGTGCTCCCACAGTTGACCATTCCATTGAGTAGTGGGACTCTTCACTTGATTTCCCATGGTCTTTCCTCAAGTGTAAGACTATAACTGTGAGACCTCTAGTGTCAGGCACTAGAGGAGGTTCTAGTAGAATTTTCTCGATGAAGCACCTCAATTCTGATGTTCCATTAGGAATGATTTAGTTGTACCTAATGGAGTACATCTCTCAAACGGATGCACTTTTGGATTCATTGTACAAGGATCGTGTACTCAGGATCCTTGAGTTACGCTTTAAGCCTTCATTGGAAATCGAGGAAATGGCTTGTGGTCGGTGACATATTTTTTATTATGGCTAAGATGAGTATATCTGGATGGCCTGGGTATATGAAACAGAATTTTCTTTATTAGATATTATTATGAATATTATTTTTTCTTTACATTGTGGTTTTTTTGGGTTATTTTTCGTTTTTGGATTTCTGATAGACACTTGAGGGTCTCAGAGTCCCCTAATGAGTACTGAGTTTCTCACCCCTACACGGGATTTTCACACATGGGTAGTGCCTAGTGAAGACATTTTATATTTCAATAGGGGTTCTCAGGAAGACGAGACTGACAGATGTTACGACGGTGGACATAGTGTCATATGACCAAGAGGGGTTCTGTAGGACAAGGAAGACATGACATACTAATCCAGCTACCAATTTCTTCACTACTCTAGTGATTAGGTGGTATCTTCCACAGAAAAACATTGGTGCTCCCTTTGTGCATTGTTATTTTCAGTTATTTTGTTGGGCTTGTATACTAGATCGGTTACACCACTTAATGATTTACTTGCTATTGTAATATGGTTTCTGATTACTAAGTGTTAACCTTTCTTCTTTGTGCTTTTTGTTTTGTCAGTGCATGTGTGAACATGTATCCTAGAAAATTCATCCCACATATAAGTTGACACCTTCAGAGCCAGTCTCCAATGCCTATCCTTTTTGAGGTGTTCTTGGGGTATGTCACTACATGGGCCCTGGGGGACAGGTCGTGACATAGTCGTATCAGAGGTCGTCAGTTCTACATCAATGACCAAGGGTATGTTTTTTTGTAAGAAAAAATGTTAAATTTTTTGAGTTTGGCATTCAAGATAGTAACACTAGTGATGGTGTGGCGATCGACGTATATGTACCCCAGGACCTGGAAAACTGTTACTCGACACAGTAAAACTGGTTGCATTGAAAATAAGGGAATATGCATCTTGTATTGATAGGTGTAATTTCAATATTCCTTATCAAGCCAGCTCTCCAGATATAACCTTCTAACTTTGGTACATCTTTATCTATATCAGGATGCCTCCACATAGAGGACATGCCCAGATTTCGATATGAGGATGTAAGGATATCCCACCTAATGACGATGCATCCTTTCAAGGACCAGTGATTGAGATTTCCCCACCAAGTGAAGAACCAGTGGCACCACAACCCGATGGTCAACATCTACTACCAAAGGCTCTAAAAGAAGATGTTTGTAGGATTGGTTCCCTACATGAGTTCTAGAGTCAGAGGCCTCCTATTTTCAAGGGTGAAACAGATCCTCAAGTATCTGAGTATTGGCTTCTGGCAGTTACGCATGTTTTTCGCCTAGTGCGGACACCGACCGACGAGACGGAAGTCCTCTCCGCAAGCCTTCATCGAGGATAATCGTGAATATGGTGAGTATAATGATTAAGTCTCATGATGAGGATACCCTCACTTCTATATACTTTAAGCACCTCATCATATAGGAGTTCATTCTGGCGACTTTGCACTCTGTACGCATATAGGAGATGTTGCACCTGTGGTAGGGAAGCATGATGGTAGTAGAGTACTCAATAAAATTAATAGATAATATTTTCTACTCTGAAGATATTGTGGGAGACCCTTACATCAAGGCCCAGACCGTCAAGCTAGGACTGTGCTGGGAAATAAGGGCATCAATGATACATCTTAGTATTCTAATGCATGTTGGGCTTCTACAATGATCCTTGGAGGTTGGGAGATTCCTAGAAGAGGAACAGGTGGATGTGACGTATGGATGAGGCCACAAAGTAGATATGTATAATGGAGATAAAAGACTAATGGAAATGGGATCATGGTAGAGGAGCTATACCCATGCCCGTATGTAGACATTTTTGTATTTGGCGTAACAGCATCACCAATGAAAAGATCAGTCTTAGGTGAGGCAGTCTTACACTTGAAATGGATAGGGGAATCTCGTTAGATATTTCCCAACGTTTCATACTGATATGAGAAATCCAACAGACGAACCTCTTTGGAAAAGACAGTGCATGGATCATGGAGTTCTTCATGTTAATTGTTAGGGTAGAGGAGTTGGAAGGGATGTAGGGGGAGGCCCCCACCAGGTATTGGGAGCTGGAGGACATGGGGATGGATAACTGCACGAAGTCGGGGCTCATGGCCAAGAAACTCCAGGAGATGTTCGAGGTACGAGATTTGTATTTATTTTACTACTCTCCTAAATTTACACTGGTGCTAGACGTTCTTTTTCCATGAGTATATTTTGAGTCTTTGAGGTTCCAGTTGGACCGTGGACTTGACCCTCACACTTAGAGACTCATGAAGGAGGTGACCCGCTGATAGTGTGACATGTATCTTGGAGGTGAGAGTTGTGGTTGGGATCTTTTATTTGTGACATGAAGACCAGATGACATCAATCTGGGTATGTAATACTACCATTAATTTCCAGAAAGATGATATTTGGCAAGAAATGTGGTATATCCCCATGGTGGATAAGGGCATTCATTTTTTGTTTCCACTGTCAGATCCATGGTGGAGAATTATTGATGATATTAAAAAAATGGTATTATAAATAAAATTAGTGAAATTAAATGTAATTATTTTCTTCTAGAAAATAATATGGTCCAAAATACTCGTTGGTTTTATCCATAGTTTAACTGTATATAGTATAAATGTAATCATTACATGATATGTTCATTTTGGCGGTTTAACCATCCAGGAATATCAAGATTCATTTTATTTAAAACTATGTCTATATATCCATTCATGAAAATTAAATTTTATATAATATAATAATTATAATAATTTTTCCAAATAATTGTCTTCTATATACATCCTTAATAGTGGAAGAAAAAAACAATGATAGGTGTTCACGGATGCAGTCAATTGACTATATTGGGAAAAATATTTTTTTTTGAAATAAAAGAAGAGAATATATGAGATAGATATTTGACCATAATATCCTCATTATTTAAATATTAGGTTACAAATATTACTATGTTTAAGATGATGGAAAACTTATAGGGGTAGTAGAAGATAAATAAAGTTGTAACATATGAGTCCTGAATTTTAACGCTTCCTTATGTGACTTTCTATTCGACTACCCCTCAAGGCTCTATAAAGTGGTCCATATATAAGTGATGTAGTTATAATAAAAGTGTCAAAAAATTAGGAATAAAATTTGAGGGGAATATTTATATGAACCATGTCTGAGATGTTTTGAAGATATAGGGTGGTGTGGGGTTGTATTTATAAGGGGAGGTAAGGGGTATTTTTGAATATTATGTTCATGAGTTTATTAGTTTTTTACAAAACCTCCCATAGTACTGATTCAGGTGAATATATATGGAACATTTCCTTCAATTTTTAAACTAATTTTTTCTTATATAATCTATGACTGCAAGAGTCATGTTTCTATCATATAATGTCAAATATCATAGCATTCTATATTTCACTATTCACCAAAATTTCTACTATTATAGAAAAATGTGAAAAATCTACCTAGTTATTTTTTCAAAATTTACCTTTCCAAAAATAAAATCTTATTTATGAATTTTATTTGATAGTGAAATTTTATTTTTAAATTGTATATTATTTATATGAAAGTACCAATTCAAATATTATAATCATTTCTCAAACCAATTAAAATTTTAAATAATCTTATAAATATATATATCATTATAAATAATATAAATTTATTTTATGAAAGAATTTTATGAAAATAATAATTGCCACAAATTATTATATTTATATATTAAAATAAAAATAAATCATTATTTTTTATAGAAGTATATAATCATATTTTCTTCATTTGAATCATATATTTACCTAAATGATGATTTAAATATGTCTTATTATCATTTTATAATTTTATAAAATATTCTTTTATATATCTAAAAGTTTTTATATTAGTATACATGATATTTTATTATTCCAAAAATTCATATTACTATTCAATTATTCATATTACTATTTTAGTAGTCAGATTATTATTCTAATGGTAAGATTTTTATTAGTAATATGGGTTCACTAGTTTCTATAAATACATCACATTATATAAATTCTTCATTAACCTATAGTTTATATCATGGTTATATATATTTTTCATTTACATGTTGAATATTTCATTACATAAATTTTTCATTATTTATATTGTGTTGTTCATGATAGCATTTTTTTAAGATGATAATGGAGATCATAATTATCATATTATCATTATCATGGTTTGAATTTTTTTCCATTTAGATACATTCCAAATTTAAGGACATATAAATTATTTAAATTTAAGAATTTTCTTATTATTTTAGAAGGAATTTGGTTTCATTTTTTCATGTAAGAGAATAACATATTATTACTTAATTTTACACAATTAAATATTTCAATATAAATGACATTAATAAAATAAAGATCCATTAAATGAATATTTAAATGAATGTGAACATTTTATAATATAATTATCACCTCTTAATTGATTTTATTTATATAATTTATCATAAATATATATTGATATACACCTACTTATTTCTTCATAGTGTTGGACTTTAGTTCTTCCCCATATTTTCACCAATTAGAGTGACATTATGGGGATTATCAGTTATTTATTTACATTTATTTAGCTATTCATGGAATTCAGTATCATTGGAGTGGACTCATATCCTATTCTATCACAATATATATTAAAAAATTGGATTAACATGAAAATCCAAATTCTAGTTATGTGCATTGAAATATAATGGTGGTTTACTTATGTTGGTTTCGGAGTAGGGGTTTTGTTGGATTCTATATCTGGTTTTTATTCTCAAATTTTTATGTTCAGACTTTGAGACACCATGATTAACCAATTTATTTATTATGTTATGATATTTATCATGTTTCATACTTGAGGATAATGTTCCTCTATCTGATTATTTTTTGTTTAATGGTTATAATCAATATATAATAGAGGATGATGTATATACAAAATTTTAGATTTGGCATTTTCTTGTTTCTTGTTATAGATATTCAAGGGTTATTGATAAATTCTATTGATGGTGATGTTCCCTGACATTCATGATAGTTTTTCCCATTCACTATATTTTTTACATGATTTAGTGATAGGTTATGCCGATTTTATGGTCTCAAAATTATTTCATTAGTGAAAAGTCATTAGTGACGTTAATAGTGGAACATGGACGGTAAAGGTGAAAGATCATGGAATTTTATAATGGTTTTATATGGACTCCTTTGTGAAATTCATGAGTGAACCTTAGGCTCTTAACATGGAAGTCTATTTGAATTTAAATGTTTTTTTTTTGATGTTTTTTGAATGTTTTCTATTTTTTTAATGGTGTAATATTCTTTTCAAATAGGAATATTTTTTAAAATATAAAAATATTATTTTATAGAGGTTTTAGTTTAATGAAAATTTTAATATCTTCAATAAGATATTGTTATTTGTTACATATTACTAACAAACCATCAGTGATAACATTTCATTCATCATATTATAAAATGATGGGAAAATTATTTATATAAATAAAATTTTACTATAATTAATTATTTATTTTGGAAATAAATTAGGTATGATTGTTATATAAATAACTATTGAATCTATTTGTGGGTCACAGACCCCTGATAATATATGTGACAACATTTATCAGTCCAATTATATCCATTCCATTCTTTAATTACTATAAATACATACATAATGATCATCAAATAAGATTTAATAAACATATAAACCAATGTTATTCAAATTTAAAAATAATAAAAAAACTAAACCTCTTGATATAACATGACATGATATATATAAAATGCATTCCAAATAAAAACCATAAATATATAAATAAAAAATATCAAAATTTTATTTTTTCTGAAAAACTAAATCATATCATACCAAAATAATGTAAAAAATTTGGAGTATAGCTAATAGGAAAATCCTTTATCAATGATATGTTGATAAACTAGGATATATAGTGATTTTAAAAGAAATAATTAAATTAAATAAAGAACTACTATAACTAATTATTGAAATATTGAAGGAAATGAAGGGAGGATAATGAGTATGGTGTGAGAAAACCAACCTAAAACTAGTAAATAAATCCTCCATTACCAGACTTTGATTCATGAAAAGGAAGATGGATATGGATAGAAATGTGGGATAAAATTAATAGTATTTTTAAGGGCTATTAGAAATCATATTCATGGTTCCTAATTTTATTTTGGTAAAACACCATTATACACCCTAAAAAGCATCATTAATTGAACTTATACTCTTGTATGTACCACTAGAACACTCGTATGTTCCAAAACAACTCCTTAAAGGTTATTGGACACTACATGAGGCCCTATGGGATTCTATTGGAATCCACCAAAACACTTTTAATTACATTCTACAACTCCATAATTTTTTATTATCTCTATAAAGAGCATAAACCTCATCCTATTTTCTCAATCCTCTTAGAAATATAAAAAAAATATAACTAAATGCCAAGAATAATGATCTTACATTTCCTTAACACAAACTATAATCTGTGAAACAATGAAAAATAAACATGTATCTAATGTTAAAATTATCACTCAATTTAATTCAATATAATTATATTATTTATAGTAGTAACACCTTAATCATTAAATTATCATCCACATGGTTTGGTCTTCACAAAAATTTTAATTATTTAAATAAACTGCATTTAATGACTGAATTAGATTATTATATTAGTTAATTAGCCTTTTTGACCAATGTTTTTTTAATTTATAGTTTCATATTTTATAATCCAAGTGTTATCCATATATACCAATGGATTTTTGAATGATTCAAAGAGATATATTTTTTAAAGAATATATAGAGACAATGTAATGGTTGAATGAAACACTGCATTGGGGTCGCCATTGAAGAAACACATGAATATGACTAACATCAATGAATGATCTTGAAATTATTTAACACTTTATGATATTCTATGTTTCATTACACATTATTTTATTTATCTTTCTCTCTATAATCAGTAATTATCTTCACTAAAATTTATTATTAAAATTGGTTAAACATTAGTTAATTTAATAATATATAATTATAGGAATAAAATAAATATATTTATTATTATAAAAAACAGATTCCATTGTTCTAAAGATCATTTTATTATTTAATAATGTCATATATAAAATTTACATATTCATTATTAATATATATATTTGACTTTTTAATTAAATATTTATTATAACTAAATATTTCTTGATGGTAATTAAAAAAGTTACTTTGGATAACATACCATTTTATTTTTTCGACTATACTATTGAATTCTCAAAAAATATTTTCTATATAAAATTCCTTTTCAATTATGGTATAATTTACCTTAAACATGTACATCTTAAGAAAATCATCTTAATGTCCTAAATACAGTGATTTTTTGTTTTTATCAATGAATCATAAGATCACTTATATACTTTCATTTAATGTTTATGTGTGAATTAGTTTAACAATAAATTACAATTTAACTATTTTCAATTTTAGATTCATTATATTATATTGACATGTAGAATTGGGTGAGCCAAATATATACCAATAATATGGAAACATTTATAATAAATAAAATTTTAAATCATATATTTAAATATTTTAAAAAATAATTATAATATATAAATTTGTTAGAGTTTATAGAAATATATAAATCTGAAACACAAAATCATGATATTTATTTTTATCGATGATTATTTTAATAAAACCAGGTTGGATTCATGAATAAAGGGGAAAAGGGTCTATAAATAGGATTACACACTTTTTAGGCCCATTGATCAATAATTGTACATGTGGTCATGTGGTATATAGTGTGATGCGTGCTGAAGTTAAGTATAAAATAGATGGAATTTACATATTTAAAATGATATAATTAAAAAAAATTAAATGTTGTAAATAATGTTAATATTATTATATATGAAATTATAACTATTAAAACATGTCATAAAACCAATGGATGTACAATAATTTTCATCTGATTGGGCCCTTATCTATGGGCTAGGGTGGCCTAGCATGACCTATGGATGAGAGGGATGAGAAGATTGGGACTACCCATCCTGACATGTCTCAGAAATGTTCCATTATAACACTATATACACTAGTCACATATGTTCACTAGGATCATTCTTCTACAAATGACATATTTTCCCCCTTCTATGGTACATCATATCATGTGTGGAGGATGCAGTTCTTCATAATTTCATAGAAGTTGTTATTTTCACAGTGTTTAGATAGTGTTTCTGACTTGAGGAAATAAGTATCCAATCATATATATTTTTCTATCTATATATAAACAGTTCTATCATCTTTCAATATGATTTCATTTGGATGGTGATTTATAATATTTTTTATTTATATCTATGTGAAAAGAAACTAGGTTCTTGAATGATGATCAATATGTTCTCATTGTTTTCAATATACACCGGAGGTGTGGTTGTGTTAGTGTATCGGTTTCCTAATAATTATCATATTGGGGATTTCATTCCCCTCAAATAATTTAGGCATAAGATCCTATAATATTTTAAGTCATACGATATGTTATCCCCACCCACATAATCAACTTAATTATCCTCTTTATACTCAATAAATATTTTCCACTGATAAGATAATATTTTGGGATGTATTCCTTTTTGGAGATAGTACCCCCCCCCCCATAATCTTGGAGCATGGAATCCTATGCAATAGTTTTGGTATGGTTATAATGATTTCAATTGCTTAAGATATTGTAATCATTATTAGGGTATGGTAATGATGGATCGATAGGTTTGGTGTTCCTTGGATTAAAGAAAAGTATTTATAGACCTATAATGCTCTATTTATGGATTTCAGTGTTGTAGTTTTAGTTATATAGTGTTTTAATATACAATAAATCATTGAAAATGACTGAAAAGTCACCATGGGAATGGGTTTATGTGTTATCTTCCACTTCTTTTAAACTATTAGATTCATAGATTTTTTTAGTAATATTATAATCTTATTTCCCTCAAGATATTGAGACCTATGTTGGTTGGATTTGATGTTATTTAAAAATTAACATGTTTTGAAGAATTTTAGTTATAGAGTATATCAGTTTCATTATTTCATTTATTCATTCATTTCATCTTAACATATCCAAGGATTTGACATGATAGTTTATTTACTCATTATGGTTTCAAGGCCTTCTATTGTGTCTATTTATAATCATCAATGCCCGGTCCTTGTAACCACACAGGTTGTAACATTTAAAATGACCCACATTTTTAGATATGATCTTGGTAAAAATGGAGTATGAGTAGTTTATAAAGAGGTGATTCAGGGTAATTATTAGAAACAGATGTTCAATCATGTTTATTCATGACATAAGAGATTTTTTTCCTAGCATAAGACCCTTATAAGACTACACATTTCATATAGAAGATTTCTTATGTCTTATATCATTCATGTCTATAAGGTTATCATATGTATAGTTCTTTTTTATCTAACTATGTGTCATTATATCTTTACTATGTTGTCTTCCTCAAGAATTTTATAATGATAAATTATAGATATATTTATGTTATTTTTTTCTTTAGTAAATATATAGATTTCAGATATGTGTATGTTTCTAGTTGATATAGGATAAATGTTATAATATTCATTCTCAATGTGTGTCTTCATCCCCTATACTATTTGAGGGAGTGAAGGGGTGGTACCCTCTATTAATTGTTGGCCAAGGTGGGGCTTGGTTTTTTGATATCTTTTCATTGAGCATGTTATATAAAAAAAATAAAACCCTATTATTATTGAAATTTTGAATGGATCTATTTTTAAATTACATTAAATTTATTAATATATTTATTATATTTGGAATGAGTATAAACTTTATCATATTTATTAAATTAATGAAACAATATCAATCATATCCTTTAAGAATAAAATATCATATATCATTGGGAAATGTGAAACATATAATTAGAATCACTCCCATCAGTTATATAAATAGATTAATAAGGATGAAATACAAATGTTATAATATTAATGATTTCATGAAGGAAAAACCCATGATTAAATTTTTAATTGATACATGATTCAAAAAGAACAAGAGATACATCAATTAAATTAGTTGGAAAAATATTGAGTTGATTCTCAATGTTGGACATATCCAATTTTGTAGACATTTATTATTATAACTTCTAGAATATAATAATAAAAATATCTATATATATTTATTCTAAATTAAATATATGTTAGAATACTTAATTCATTAATGGATGAAATTTATATATTAATATTTCGGTATATCAACTACATTGAATGTTAACATCACCATATAATATATTCATTTATCATGTTAATAAGTTATTAGGATAAAATAATTAACTTCTTTTAATATTGTAAAATAGATTCGATAAAAAAAATTCCCAAAAAACCATCCCGATATTGGCCATTGATGATGAATTTCCACAAGTTTAAACAAATTTTATATATAATTAAATAACACTTGGAAAAGAATTATATTTTTTTTTGAAAAATATTACACTACTAATTGATGCTAGCTTGATGTATTAGAAATCTATTTCAACAAAATGAACTTGAATCATATTATATTAAAAAGGATCAATATTAAATTATATTTGTTTAAATTAAATAATAATATAATACTGAGATAAAAAACAAATTCATTATGTAAATTATGTTTATTACAATAATTCTAAATATTTTAATCATGTTAAACAAAATAAAAAATTTATACAAACACTAAAACTAAAAAAAATTCAAAACATTTATCCACACAATAATTAAATAAAACTTGTTTTTTGGAATGAAATAAAAATATCATAATTTATTTATTTCAAGGAAAATAGTCATAAAATATGATTCTATATAAAACAATTATTTTTCAAAAAAATAATATTTAATTTTTTCAGCATATTAAAAGTAAAAATATAATCATAATAGTAATCATATATATGAATTAAATTTATTACCCCTTATTTAGTGATTAATTCCTATCATGTTTTATTTTTGTGATTTATATTCACTTTATCCATATTTTATTCCATTGAATTGTATTATTTTATCCCTTTATTCATTTTAGTATTTTACTCCCATAATATATATGGTTTTTCTCACCATATCATAATAAATAAAAAACTATTTTACTTACAACATCCATATTATTAAAATACTAGAGTAATGTGATCCATAAAAAGTAAATTATTTGTGAGAGGATTTTGGGGAAATATATTGTTTATAATATTCAAATCATAAAAAATTGACTTGTTTAAATGATATATAAATTCCATAAAAGTAATCCTTCTATATTTTTATGTTTTCATTTCAAGTTAATTTCATATTAATTAAAATATAAAATTTTATGTGGAACTTATATATTCAAATATTTTTTTAGCCATTTCATTAATCTAATTTGATTGTTACAATATTGATTATCAAAAACATATTCATTACCATTAGTTACCAATGATTCCTAATATCATTACCTTTTCCTCAGTGTTTTAAATTTATATATGATATAAAATTTCCACCACATATATTTATTTCACATAAAAATATTATTGTCATACAAAAAATAATAACTAAAAGATTGAAGAAAATATTAGAGATTGTATTGTGGTGAAATATATAGTCAATAATATTATTTATATACCTAATAAATCTGTTGATAGTTTACATATTTTAGGGTCAAATTTATACAATATTTCATATAAATTTTCATTAATTATATATAGTATTAACGAACATAAATAAATTACTCCTTAATTTGATATTGTGAAATTAGTTTCACCGATTTTATTGTCTTCATATTCATTGTAGATATTTACAAACAATGAGAGTTATAATGAATAGATTATAATAATTCATGATAAGTAATTTATAATTTTCTATTGTTGTTTATCTTATGAAATAAAAGTCAAAATTAATGAATCTACCACTAAAAAAAGATTGTGATTATATTATCAGTGCATAAGTAAATACAATTATTGTTAATTTTCTAAAATATATTTAATATATGTTTTACTTTATACATGTAAATTTTATATCATCCAGGTATACTACTGTTTTATTTTTATGAATTAACGTTTCTCAAACATGCTCTTCAATTATATACATGATCTAATGATACGTTTAATTTTGATGATTTTAGATATTGATTAACAAGATCTAGATATTGAAATAAATATATAAAATAATATCCATTTTTAATATTAATTAATTGTATTAGTAAATCAATGGAATGAGATCAGTGGTGGGGACTATTTTGGGGTGCGAATTTTATAGGAGCACCGAAGTAACACAAGAAGTAGACATATGTTTGAATATGTTATGTTGATTGTTTTCTGTGGTTTTTGGATGAATAATATCAAGATCTGGTTAAGATTAATGACTTCTATGTTTATATAAAATAAATAATTATCCATATTGAATAAAAATATTGGAAATCGTGGATGGAAAAATCCAGATATGACCCAAGAAATATTTTGTAGAAACATAGAGGCCAATATAATAAAGATTATATGAGGCCCAAAATATAATTCATGATGTTTATATACTAGGATTACTTCTAGGAAATTATAGAAGTTACAATATAATGGGATAATTTCATGAAACAAAATGTATTGGATAGTGTATTGATTCATAAAGAACCCAAATTTATGGGGAAGAAAAATGTTGTATTTATTGTATATGTAATTAAAATTCAATTAGTGTTAATGTAAATATTATATGAATATAAATATTAATTCTATAATAATACAATACCTATGAATATTGGAAGAAATAAAATTATGGGATTAAAATATCATTTGGGTAATGTAATGAACCAACCCACTTCAACAAGACATGGTCCCCAAATACGCTCATCGCTTGATTTGGGTGAAAGAATTATAACAGAAACAATTACTTGATATAATAAAAAAATACATTTAAGGAACCTATGAGAAAAAAATAAGAGATACCACAAAGTAAATAAAACCAAGAAAAAATAGGATAAACCATAATTAAATTCATGCCCCGACATGACCCACAATCACCTCTTTACTATATTGAAACAAAATAATAACAATAAGATAATCAATCATGATATAATATCCTCTTCCCAATAAATGAATCTTATAAAAAAAATATACGAACATTCCCATGAAGAAGCAATGTGTGATCCAAATCCCTATATGATACAAAGAAAATTCTATTAATTTTCTAATATAATGAATTCAACATTTCTTAATTAAAAAAAAAATTACAAGATATTTTTATAAAATAAATCTAGTTGTCAGTAATTTTAACTTGGGTTTTCATAAAGTATTTTAATATTCTCAATCCATAAATATAGAAACTATAAATGATAAAATAGGAATTAATATCCACATATCAAGAGGAAATCATGTATACAAAATTCAATAAAACAAACAATCATATAATGATATGTGATTTAAACATATACAAAAACAAGTGAGAAAAAATCTTGGATGCAATACATTAGGTGATAAATAACTATAATTGTCATTGCACCTCACATATTGGGTTCTATTCTTTGGGAAACATCATACAAGACACTTAAAATCCAAAATAGTAATTTTTTGGATCAAAATTATATAGATTCCTTCAAGTCGATATCAAGAAATTTTACCGTATATGAGTGAAACACACAATAAAACTGCCATTGTCTCTTTCCCAATTATCCAAATGTTCCCAATGTGAAATTTTCCTATACATTTTTAACACCATGTAAAAAATTTAATAAAAATTTTATAAAGACGGAAAATTTTAATTTGGAGTTTTAAAACCCATTTAAAAATCAAGACATTCCATTTTCAATGAAAACACATTAATTAGAACATTTTAATTTCCATAAAGTCAGTTGAAACAATTTACCATCTCAAATCAATGGAATAACCCAATATTATTTTTTCATAACATCACACAATTAAAAAATAACCCATTTTATAGAGACACTTACCTCATCATGGTTGAAACATAGCCACATTCAATAATTGATATCATTAACCTAGAGTATAACCTTCGACAGTCAAGGACCACTGAGAAACTACAATGGATCAATTGAAAACTCTATCTAATCAAAAATACATAGCCAAACAAAAACTACAACAAAAATAAAAATAACGAACAGGATTACATAACATGAGTGACGTAATCCAACAATAATAGCGATCAATTGTTGAAGTATTTTGTAACACCCAAACCCCAGTTACCAAGAGTCAGTGTAATATTACATAACATTGGAATGATCACAAAAGATCAAGTCTCTAAAGACCGATTAGTTTAGTTGCCTTGGAAAAACTAGATACATTCATGAGTCTTACATCACATCAAAAAGTGAAAAACTACAAAGATATAGTCTCCATATTCCACACTCATATCTCCTCAGACTGTCCGTTCAGGTCAGTCATAAAATAATTCTTCACGTTATGGGAAAAATAAAACATAGAAAGTGGCGATCTCAGATGCTCAGTAAGGATAAAAATATAGTGGAAACATTCATTAATAAGCATAAACATTTAAGGCAATGTATAACTAAAACAAATGCCTTTTAAACTTGAACTTCTGCAAAATATAGAAAAAATAAAATGAAATAATTCCAATTACTTATTCACATGGATATTCTACTAGTCTAATAATCACATGCAATATCAAAAACCACTTTCATAATAATGGAATGCCTAATGCCAGAATATCATAACCACATATTCAAGGCCTTGTTCCAAGACTACAAATAATATTTTATCATGGCCTTGTGCCAAGACACTAGTTTCTCTCATGAGACCTACTGATGCATCAAGAAGCTATAGCGGGCTCCACCCATCACTTAGTAAGTCCAATGCATTCCTCATACGAATAGGTTTAAACATAATATAATCATTCATATTAAAACTAGCATAAAAATGTCAATAATTTCTCTATAAACCATGAATGGTATGAAAATAACACATCCACAGTAAAACATGTCAGAAAACCTTCAATACAATATGGAAGTTTTGTATCATAATAAATCAACTTTAAATAAGTGTAAAATCCATCAAAGGATATTGACATAGATGAAATCAAAACTGTTTGAGAGAAATATCTATTTTTTGAAATAATTTAAAAGTCACATAATTATAAAAGAAAACATTTACTTTTAAAATATTCTTATATGTTTGTAAGGGAAGATTAAAATATTTTATAATGGTGTAAAATAGCCGCACCCTTCGTATAAGTTAAAAAGGTCATTCTTACATAAATTTTGTCGAAAGGGTTATAGAGGACCTTGTTTGGAAAACGATAGAAATATTCCTTTATAAATGTATTATAAAAGTAATACAACGGTATAAATGACTTTAACCCATAATCAATAAAATAGTAAGAATGTTTTGAAATACATTTTTAGGAAACATGGATGTGGATGATAAAACGTCCCAGTAGATAATTACGTATAAACAACCACAGATAATGAAGAGATTGTGAAATAAAAACTTACCTTGTACTTTTCCTTGGTTGAGGGTAATTTAACCTCATATATAATGGTGAAATAATTTTTATTAAATTATACAAGAATCATATAAATTAATATGATATCATATATGATCTTTTAACATTTATTTGTTAAAAATATCTTAGTATTATCATCATTTCGCGTGTTAACGGATTAATTTTCCATTATATTTGTTGTTCTGTGAGTAATAATTTTTATAAATGGGATGTATCTTATTCATATCCAGAATTATATCATATCTTTAAAAATTATTTTTAATCATCTAATGAAAATTATTCTTGAATGGATACCATGGGGAATGAATCTCATCGCGTTCGTGGAGACGGTAATCCGTACGTACACACGAGTGACAATATCATTCTTTTGATATTAAAATAATATATAATTGGATATAATATTATATATATAAACAATAATTATCATTTTATATCTATTACTTACATGAATTACACATCATTTTTATACCCATCCAAATAATAATTTATTCAATAATAATTACACTACGACGTGGAGACGGTAATCCGTACGTACGCATGTATGGTGACATGTCATTCAAAGGATGAACAGAATAATGAATATGGATGTACCATATTTATAATAACATCACAGTATATATATGATACTAGAGTTATTATTTTTTAATTGAAATAAGAAATAAATAAGAAGTGGAAGAAGAAAAGAACTTGAAAGAGTGTGGTGAAATTATTACATCTTCTTCGGGTTCTTCCAATCGATTTGATCAAAAGGGCTCCATAAGATGGCTTTCGTACCAAAGGAGGGACACAAGGATTAATTTAGGTATGTTGAGAGGATATTTTTTTAGGGTTTGGTTGAGCCAAAGGTCTTCTATGGTGTGAATTTGTGTGAAGGAGGAGTGCCCTTTTATAAGAGGGGTGAGGGGCACCTTGTGAAAAGTTATAAATATTATTTTATAATAAATTTTTTTTGATTTATAATGGATCCAAAATAGATTATTTAAAGTCTAAGGCGGGTATGGGTCAAAAACCACCCAACCAATAGGTTTTAGACAGTTTTGGGTCACTATATTAACCTTAACTTTTAGATTTAACTCATAGTTAAATAGTTTGACATTTACTATGTCTCTATGTATTTTTTAATTATATGGTTAATAAGTATACTATATATTTCCATTCGAACCCCAGGTGATTCATTAATGATACACCTATCATTATATATTTCCTTTTTATGATCCTTATATTTTAGGAATATAATATCAATTAATAATATAATATTTGTTTTAAAAACTCTTTTATGCCAATTTTAACACTATTTGGTATCTTTTTCTAAAGTCATAACAGCATTATTACATCAAAAAAATTATCTAACCAACCCTAATATTTCATATTAACCTATAAAATTAGTGTAATTCATAAAAAGTTTGCAATTACATTTATTTGGGTATTTAAAATATTAATTATTTTAATATTTCATTAATAAGGTAATTACTGCATCACCATTGTGTCATAAATAAATTAAATTATTTAATGTCTAAAAATTAAAAATAAAATAACACTATGTAGGAGATTTTTTTATCTTTTAATTCATATTTATAATCGAATATATCTTATGTGTAACCATATATTAAAATGTTTGAGTTATTAAATATTGATTTTAACTCTTTTAATGTTTATTTTAATTAAATAATAATAAATGTCCTAATCTAATCCTACTGGGGCAAAGAGGACCATATTTTATTAATAAGTTTTTTTGGGCTGAATTATACTTTTCCAATAGAATTAGGACATGTGTTAGGGAAATAATAATATCATTTTAACCCTTAATTACCCTATTTACATATAACCATGACAAATAAAATTAAAAAGATAATATTTAAATAAAAAATTGTCTTATTAAACCACATTTTACTCCTTGATATTAACCGTGTCTTTCATATTTTCTAAATTCCACTCATAGAAGTGGTAAAATTATGTTTTATGGGAATTTGAAAATTCTCCTAAAAGATGGGTAAAAGACTGTGAAGAGTTCAATAAAATTTTTATATATCTAAAATTATTATAAACTAAATCCATTTAATTACATTGAACTTATATAGGTATTATGTATATATTTTGACCTAAAATAAATTTAAATAAAATAAATAATTATTTAAATTAAATTCGGTTTTAAACTATAACTCAGTGTTTTTCACTATTCATCAAAAATTGAATGTTTTCAGAAAAATACCAAAAATTTACCCAAATATAATTTCGATATTCCGAATCCAAAAATTAAGTAAATTTTTTCAAATTCAAAACATAGAAGTTACATTTATAAATTGAAAATTAATTCCCGTTGTCAAAACCAAAAGGCGTATTTTTAAGAAACAATATCTATCAAATGATTGACACTTGTTTATGTCCAATCTTAAAGTGAAATTACATAAAATGACCAGAATTTGATTAAATGGAAAAAAATATAATCTATTTATACTTATAAGCCATTAAAATTTATAATTTAACAATATAAATTATTTTGATTAAAAAAGTAGTATTCAGTTAAAATATAATATTTTTCATTATTCACCCATATATGAATGTTATTAGAAAAACACCAAAAATTTATTGAAACTAAATTCTAATGTCCTTATTTTAAATAAGAAGTTTATTTTTTCAATTATAATATATAAATGTTTCAAATATAGGATTAAAAAGGGTTCATCATTAAAAGGCGGTAAAAGTGCGTTTTTTTGAAGTAAATACTTCTTTTATCTGAAAAAAATGAATTTCTTCTTACATTATATCTAAGAAACACATACTATGGATTTTAAAATTATAAGGATTATATATAGTTCCATATTCAGTTAATACTATTCATAGCTGCTTTTGAACAGCTAGTTTGGTAATCTTGTGGTGCGCTCGAACCGGGTGTTGCGTGTAGTGCATGTTATAAAATTACTTTGAAAAAATAACATAATATAAAATATTGGGGTGTTACATTCTTCCCTCCTTCAATAAATTGCATCCATGCAAATTGAAAGTTTTCTTCAAAAATAAAATTTTGAAAATAGAAAAAAAAATTGGGGGAAACCCATATCAGAAATTGGTTTAATAAAATTTAGTCTTAATAAGAGAAAAAGAGAAATTAATAAGTAACCAACAAATTATGATCTCAATTAGGATAACATTGGTGGAAATTAGAGACACTTAATTAAAGGAAAAGTGTAAATATTTATATAGAGTGATTGAGGTCATCAATCACAAACAAGTGTAGAATTGGGGGCCTCAAAGCCATCAATCTATGATGATTTAAAATATCATTGGTTCCAAAAAACATAAGGTATTTGGATAACACATTTTATTTTTAAGATCCCTTACCTAAATTTTATGAATTAATTTATTCATAGAATAAGAGAAGAAAAAAATGTATACTTGACATATATAGTTCCATCAGTTAAATAAGTTCTACCACAAACTCATCTTTCACTATAAAAGATAATAGAACTAAAAAATTCTATTTATCATATTCATATAAGGTTCCAAAAAAATAATTTATAATTCCTCTACCAGAACCTTTAAAAAACTACATTATTAAATAAATGACATCACATGGGTCAGTGGTAGGTGATACACCATTTTCTCCCTTTGGTTGTGGGTTCAAGTCTTGCAGCCTTGCCGGACGCCACGGGTTGTCGCCCAAACTCTGGGTTGTCCTTTTTATGGAAATCTAAAAATAATCTCAAACTAGAAATATCCAAAATAAATCTATCAAAACTCACAGACCAAAATTTATAGGTAAATTAACACAACGAAGATCCTTTTATCCACATAATAACTTGTGAACACCTTCATCATTTATTCTTTTAAAACACTACAACATCCTGAAATACCATAAAGCCTTATTGATTACATTCATGCTCCCTGATTCATTATAGAATACTGGATATACTCCTTCTGTCCAAAAATGTTGTAAACTCAAACAATTATGAAATATACAAATCATTAATCAGTTTCAAGGTAGTCAAGAATATCTAATATAATTTATCCAAATCAAACATGTATTATTACAAAATCAGTACCTCAGTATTAGAACCATAGTATGGATTATCTTTCTATCAACCATATATTTTCCAAAAATTTAACCTGATATTGGGTAATGTTTCTTGGTTCCACACAATCTCAAGTCCTTAATGAAATAGTACTGCAGTACAATCCTTATATACTCCACAATTATTATAACCAATACATCGTTGATACAACACTCAAATGACATAATTCTTTAATGACAATATAATAACTCTAATCATTACTCCTCATATGTGGTAGTACCATAACTTGATTATTATCCAATGGCATCATTTGGGGCATACTATAATGATTTGGACGTTGGATCGCGTAGTGTCCCAACTCCTTGCAGATGAAGTATTGTACATTTTGAAACCTTTTTCTTACCCTTGCAATCACGTACATGGTCTCATTTTTCTCCACACTTATGAAAAACTCACATTCCCTTCAAGAAAGTTCTAGAGTGTTTCTTCCCACAGTTATCACATATGGGAAAATTCTTCTTTTCCCTCTTCCCTTTATCCATCATTGTCTCTTCCATAATTTTCTTCTCTTTCTTCCCTTTAATTCCATATGACTCATAGAATTGATTACATATATTTTTAATAGATGATTCTATTTCTTCATATGTTAAAAATACATGGGAGACAGTTTCCCTTATAAATTTTCCTTAATACTGTGATAGATCTGATCCTTCTTACTCTTTGGATCATACGTATTGTTGGAGTTCTCATTCCTTCTATTGGGCGCCATTTCTAAATAATGACATACACTAGGTCAGGTTATGAATTGCATTGAATAATTCCAAACTTGTGAAATACCAAATGTAGATTGAACAGTTTATGGATATAATCCATAATCATAAAAATGTTTTCATTGATGAAGTATATACTCATAAACCCTTCATAATGGTTTGTAAAGAAAATGAGAATTATCCTAAGAATATCCCCAAAGAGTGTCTTAACCAAGAGTGCAGCAAGGCCCATTATCGTTCACCAGTTCTTGTTCTTGTATTGTTCAAAGCAGTGTTTTCGGGTTTTACCAATAGGTACATATATTCCAGAGCCGCCTCTACTACTCGTATCCATAAAAGGATGTATTTCTTGAAAAACTCATTAAATTTATACATTACCAAAATTATAGGAAGTTCTTCTATACTAATCCTCAAAGTCTATTTTAGTTTAATGTGCTCTAATAAAATTTTATCTAAATCTAGTATCCACAGTTTGTACTAAACTTCCTCTGATACCAACGATAATGTCCTGACCCCAGTTACACAGATTCGGTGTATTATTACATAACATTGGCATAATCACAAAATATCATGTCTCGAAAGAATGATTTTTTTAGTATCCTTGGAAAAACTAGATTAATTCATAAGTCTTACATTACATCATTAAGTAAAAAACTAAAACAAAATTGTCTCCATAGTCCACACTCATATCCCCTCAGACTATCCCTACAGGATACTCATAATACACTTCATCACCTCCTGTTAAAAATAAAACATAGAAAGGGGTGAGCTCAGATGCTCAGTAAGGATAACAATATAACATAACCTTTCATAAATAAGCATAAACATGTTAGGAAATAATAACTAAAACATAATCCTTTTAAACATTAACTTTAGAATAATATAGATAAAATGAAATAATTCTATTTAGTTATTCACATAGATATTCTACTACTCGAATAATAACATGAAATATCAATAACCACTTTCATAATGATGAAAATGCATAATGCCAGACTATCATAACCACATAGTTAAGGCCTTTTTCCAAGACTACAAAAAAATTTGTCAAGGCCTTGTTCCAAGACACTAGTTTGCCTCATGAGATCTACCGATGCATCGAGGATTTATAGTGGCCTCCACCCATCACTAACTAAGTCCAATGAATTCCTCATATGAATAGGTTCAAACAAAACATAAACATTCGTATAAAAACTAGCATACAAAATGTTAATAATATCTCTATATACCATGAATGGTATGAAAATAACACATCCACAGTCAAACATATCACAAAACATTCAATACAATATGTAAGTTTTTTATCATAATAAATAAACTTCAAATAATCTTAAAATCCATCAAAGGATGTTGACATAGATGAAATAAAAACCATTTGATAGAAATATCTTTTTTTTTGAAATCATTTAAAATTCAAATGATTATAAAATAAAACATTTACTTTGAAAATATTCTTATAAGCTTGTATGGGAATATTTGACAATTTTATAATGGCGGAAAACAGCTGCACCAGTCATATAAGTTAAAAAAGATATTCTCAACTTAATTTTGTCGAAAAGGTTAAAAAGGACCTTGTTTGTAAAACGACTGAAATATTCCACTATAAACATCTTATAAAAGTAAAAAAGGGTATAAATGAATTTACCCCATAGTCTATAAAATAGTAAGAATGTTTTGAAATACATTTTTATGAAACATGGATGTGATGATAAACAAGTCCCACTAGATAATTACGTATAAACAACCTCAGATAATGAAGAGATTGTGAAATAAAAATTTACCTTGTACTTTTCCTTTGTTGAGGGTAGGTTAACATCCTATATAATGGTGAAATAATAGTTATTAAATTATACAAGAATAATATACATTAATATGATATCATATATGATCTTTTAACATTTCTTTGTTAATAATAACTTAGTATTATCATCGTTTCGTGTGTTAACGGATTCATTTACCATTATATTCACTGTTATGTGAGTCATAATTTTTATAAATGGGATGTATCTTATTCATAAGTAGAATTATATCATGTCTTTAAAAAATATTTTTAATCATCTAATGAAAATTATTCTTGAATGGATACCATGGGGAATGAATCTCATCGCGTTTCTGGAGACGGTAATCTGTACGTACACACGAGCGACAATATCATTCTTTTGATATTAAAATAATATATAATTGTATGGAATATTATATATATAAACAATAATTATCATATTATAATTATTACTTACATGAATTAAACATAATTATTATATCCATCCAAATAATAATGTACTGAATAATAATTACACCACGACGTGGAGATGGTAATCCGTACGTACACACGTATTGTGACATGTCATTCAATGGATGGATAGAATAATGAATATGGCTGTAATATTTTTATAATAACATCACAGTATATAGAAGATACTGGAGTTATTATTTTAGAATGGAAATAACAAATAAATTTGAAGTGGAAGAAGAAAATAACATGAAAGAAGGTGGTGAAATTATTACCTCTTATTCAGGTTCTTCCTTTTGATTTGATCAAAAGGGCTCCATAAGTTGGCTTTTTGACCAAAGTTGGGCCTCTAGGATTAAGTGAGGTATGTTGGGAGGATATTTGGGCTTGTTTTGGCCAATACAAAAGTCTTTGACAGTGTGAATTAGAGAGAAGTGGGAGTTCCCTTTTATAAGAGTGGAGAGGGTCACCTTAGGAAAAATAAGAAATATTATTTTATAATAAAATAATTTTCGGTATCTAATGGATCAAAAATGGATTATTTAGAGGATATGGTGGGGATGGGTCGAAAACCACCCAACCAATAGGTTTTTGATAGGTTTGGGTCACTATATTAACCTTAACTTTTATATTTAACTCTTAGTTAAATAGTTTGACATTTACCATGTCTATTTTTATTTTTATATTATATGGTTAATAAACATACAATATGATTCCAAGCGAACCCAAAGTGGTTCATTAATAATACACCTATCATTATAGAAGTCCTTTTCCGAACCTTAACTTTTTAGGAATAGAATATCAATTAATAATATAATATTTGTTTTAAAAACTCTTTTATGTCAATTTTGACTCTATTAGGTATTTTTTTTCTATATTCAGAACAACATTATTAATTTTAAACAATTCATCTATCCAACCCTAATATGTCATATTAACCTAAAAAATTCGTGTAATTCAAAAGAAGTCTCAAATTTCATTTATATGGGTATTTAAAATATCAATTATTTTTATATTTCATTAATAAGGTAATTACTGCATCTCCATTGTGTCATAAATAAATTAAATTATTTAATGTATAAAAATTAAAATTAATACCATTATGTAGAAAATATTTACATCTTCATAATGAATATTTATAATTTAATTTATATGATGTGTAACCCTATATTAAAATTTTGTGGTTATTAAACATTGATTTTAACCCTTTTAACTCTTCTTTGAATTAAATAATAATAAATGTCCTAATCTAATCCAAGATGAACAAAGAGATTCGTATTTTATTCCTAATTTTGTTTTTAGTTGAATTATACTTAGACAATAGAATTAGGACATGTCTTAAGGTAATAATAATATCATTTTGACCATTAATTACCCTATTTATTTTTAACCATGGTAAATAAAAGTAATAAAATACTATTCACCAAAAATTAATTTTATATTATTGAACCACATTTTACTCCTCCATAATAACTTTTTTTATTGGATGTTTCTAAATCCAAATCACAGAAGCGGTAAAATTATGTTTTATGTGAATTTGCAGATTGTCCTAGGTGATGGGTAAAATACGGTGAAATGTTAAATAAAATTTTTATATATCTAAAATTATTATAAACTAACTCCAATAAATTAAATTGAACTTATAGAGGTATTATGTATCTATTTTGACCTAAAATAAATTTAAATAAATAAATAATTATTTAAATAAAATTTCGATTTTAAACTATAACTCAATGTTTTTTAGTATTCATCAAAAATTGAATGTTTTCTGAAAAATACCAAAATTTCACCCTAAGATAATTTCAATATTCTGAATCAAAAAAATGAATTATATTTTACCAAATTCAAGATTTATATGTTTCATTTATTAATTTAAAATTAATTCCCATAGTCAAAACAAAAAAATATATTTTTAAGAAACAATATCTATCAAAATATTGACACTTGTTTATGTCCAATCTCAAAGTGAAATTAAATAAAATGACTGGCATTGGATTAAATGGTAAAATATAATCTATTTATACTTACAAACCATCAAAATTTTTAATTTAACACTATAAATTATTTTGATTAAAAATGTAGTTTTCAGTTAAAATATACTACTTTTCGCTATTCACCCAAATATGAAAGTTATCAGAAAAACACCAAAATTTTATTGAAACTAAATTCTTATGTACCAATTCTAAAGAAGAAGTTTATTTTTTCAAATAGAATATATAAAATTTTCAAATATTGGATTTCAAAATGGTTCATCATTAAAAGGTGGTAATAGTGCATTTTTTTAAATAAATACTTCTTTTATCTGAAAAAAAAATTGAATTTTTCTTACATTATCTCTAAGAAACTCATTATATGTATTCTAAAATTATAAGGATTATATATAGTTTAATATTCAGTTAATACTATTCATAACTTCTTTTGAACTACTAGTTTTGTAATCTTGTGGTGCGCTCGAACTGGGTGCTGCGTGTAGTGCAAGTTATTGAATTACTTTGAAGAAATTATGTACTATGAAATCTTGGGGTGATACAGATGTGATGTAAAAGGGATGTATTAACTCATAATCTACTATGGGGAGAGCTATAGAAAAGATAATATGGATAGAAATACATATAAGGCCTCAACAACCATACAGAAGCCTAAAAACAACACTCTCTAATTTACATGGTGTGTGACCCCATTAAACCTCGTGTAATGCTCGAGTCCCAAAAACAATGAAAACCCAATCATCTACTATTAAAAATAATTATTATTATAAATGAATCATGTAATCGTTTCAATGTGTGATAATTATCATTTTTTATATCTATTTTATAGGTTATACTAGTATCCATTACACGTCATATATTCTAATAATAAATCATTTAATTGCCATGTGAATATTAAAAAAAATTATGTAGAAAATTATATCAAATAAATATGATCACCTTTAAGGTATCCTCAGATATTATTATTAGCAGTACTTGACCAAAAAAATTGAAAACCAAAATAATGTTAAAGACATACTTTATGGAAATGTAATACGTTATAAAAATACCCCCAACAAAAAATATGTTATGACAACCCTGCTTTTTATTACAACTTAAACATGCTTTATTACATAAAACTTCACAAGATACAACAAAGAAGATAGAGAGGTTTAGTGTCTTTGGGGCTTAGGATCATTACATAAAAACTTTAAACTTGAAATACAACATCCTTATTGAAAACTTCCTTTACATGACCACTACATTCCTTCGTACTTAGTATTGCATGGGATAACCTGAGGACATGCATAAGAAAAGAGTGAGCTATAAAGCCCAGTAAGGGAGTACACAATGAATAACATGAGGAGTACAATACATGTTAGGCAATAGTCATATCAATAGAGCATAAGAGAGACATGAACATAAAGGCATGATAAAGCATGATAATCATAACATGGAAATGTGGCAACAACACTTAACATTGAATTAGCATGAGCCAAGGCTCATTGCACATGAAGCATGAGTAAACCCTCATTGCACTTGAAGCACGAGTAAACCCTCGTTGCACTTGAATTAGCATGAGTCAACACTCATTGCACATGACGTATCATGATACTATTCTTTACCCAATGCATTGGAGCGCTATAAAGGGCGCACCCTTCTTAAACATTTCATTTCATGCATAAGTGTGCCACATGGATCATAAAACATGGATTCATAAAACATAATCATTTCTTCCACGATAAAGGAAAGTGGAATTCATACATGAAACTTTATAATCAATATGTAAATGTGCATAAAGGTGAATACCCTTGATGGAGAAATGGGCATGGTATTCACTACACAAAGACATTGGCTTAGAAAATCGGTGTGATTTCGGCAGCGTAACGGCGTGACATAAGAATTCATAAAAAAGGATGATGAGAGAGAAAGGGGTTCCTCATCATATTTACATGTAATGGACAGTAAGAAGGTCATATAGATACATGTCCCAACAATTGAAAAGGATTTTATATTCATGATACAAAAGTATTGCTTGAATATAAAAGAGGAAAAAAAAGGTTCCTTTCGGAATTTCGGCATAGTAACGGGTGTACATGGGAGGCATTTAATGAGAGATAAAGGGGTCTCCCATCATTCAAACAATAAGAGGGCAGTATGGGAGAGGTGAGAAACCATACCCCAACATTCATAAATGAAATTAAAAGGGCAATACAACTTAAAGAAAATTGACAAAAATGAGAAAGGAAGAAAAAACCCTTACTTGGAAGTGTGCTTCCAAAGGCTAGAGAGAGGCTTGTGAGAGGCTTATTGGGAGCTTGGGGCACCTTGAGAGGATTTTAGAGAGAGTAGGGCAGAGGTTGGATGAACTTCAAGGGCTTTTAGTGAGGAGGAAGTGGGAGCTTGGGTGGGTTTATATAGGAAAGGTGAGAGAATTCTTTATTATTTAGGTTTGGGACCCCTTATATTAAAATAATCCAAACCACAAACCATCCCATGGTATTTGCCCATGGTTTCTGGAAAAGGAAAGAGAAAAACAATATTTTACAAGGCCAAGGTCCGAACGTATTAAAAAATTAGGGTTGCTTATGTGGAGGTGAGTCACACTCCCATGGAAATTAATTTAAAAAGGAAAAGTGTTGAATAAGTCTTGAGGGCTCCATTACTGCTTTGAAAAGTGAGTCAAACAAACCCAAAACCTCATTATTTTAATGATAAAACACATATTGGCCGAACATAAGGATTATGGTATTTTATTACATCACCATTGGGTCATTATGATGTCACAAAACACATTATATATTTAAATGGTATTTAATTTTTTACCCAAAAATTTGACTGTCTCGGAAAATTATGAAAAATTCACCGTTGGATAATTTCGACGTCCTGATTCCAAAAATAATATTTATTTTATCTAAATAATTTTCTAAATATGTGAATTTTTACTTTTAAAATAAAAACCGACATTTATAAAAAAAATCACGGGTTTTGACAGAAATGGCTTTCAAACCTTAATAAAAATTTTAATTGCATTCATAAAATTATAAGATCATTTATATTTAATAAAAATTAATTTAATATTAATAATAATATCTTATTAAAATATTATTTAATTCAAAAATCCTTTAATTTAATAAAATATAATTCTTAATTAAATAATAACTAAAAACACCGTTTGTACTTTAAAAACTAATTACAATGTATCAAAAATGACTAGAAATTATATTCATTATTATATACAAAGATAATGTACATGAACATGGTGCTACTTATTTGTTACATAACCCCTTAAAATAGCCGCATAAGACCTAAGGGTAAGGTGTGCGATGGTGACAGACTCTTGGGGTTGCTCGGATAACATCGCTCGAGTGGTAATCTCTATCAACATCCATTTTTCCCGTAGACGATCACGTTCGAGCTTGACTTGATGAAGCTCAACTTGGGCTTGGTCAAGGGAAAAGCCCAAAGACGCCACCTCCTTTCCGAGCTCCGACAAATGGGCTTCGTAAGGGGCAATTCTACTGGATGAGGCCATCGCTTCCTTTGTCTGAGTAGAAAATTGGTTCGTTAAAGCCTTATATTTAAACTACCCAGATGATCATTGTTCAACGGCTATAAAAGTAACGGTCACAAATCTTAACGTTAAACTAAAGAAGTTGACATCTTATAAAAACATAAAGAAACATTTAACTGGATCAAGAGGGATTTTCCATTAATGAAATTTTGGGTCGTTACAACATTCCCCCCTTAAGAAATTTCACCCTCGAAATTTTCCTTTTCCCACACTAAAACAAATGTGGGTAACTTAGCTTCATCATATCCTCCGACTCCCATGTTGCTTCTTCAAACTTGTGGTTTCTCCACAACCCCTTGACGAGGGGCATTGTCTTATTTCGTAGAACTTTTTCTCTACGATCTAAGATCTTCACTGGTTGCTCCTCATAAGAAAGATCGTCTTCTAATTGTACCACCTCGGAAGAGAGTACATGTGAAGGGTCTGGTATGTACTTCCTTAAGAGGGATACATGGAAGACATCATGCACCTTGGCCATAGTAGGTGGAAGTGCTAGTCAATAGGCCAGAACCCCAACACGATCAAGAATCTCGAATGGGACGATGTACCTTGGACTTAACTTCCCTTTCTTTCCAAACCTCATGACCTTCTTCCACGGAGATATGCGTAAAAACACCATATTTCCGACTTTAAACTCAAGGTCTCGTCGACGATTATCTGCATAACTCTTATGTCGACTTTGGGCTGCCTTGATATGCTGCTGAATGGTTTTCACCTTCTCCACCATTTCTTCGACCATTTCTGGTCCAAGCAGCTTACGTTCACCGACCTCATCCCAACATGCCGGTGTTCTACACCTTTTCCCATACAGGGCTTCATATGGTGCCATTTGGATGCTCGAGTGGAAACTATTATTATAAGAGAACTCAACTAGAGGAAGATGTTGATCCCATCCTCCTTTAAAGTCCATTGAGCACGCTCTCAACATATCCTCAAGTGTTTGGATAGTCCGCTCGGATTGGCCATCAGTTTGAGGATGATATGTCGTACTGAAGTTTAGTTCAGTATTCAGAGCATGTTGAAGACTCTTCCAAAACTTAGAGGTAAATCTTGGACCTTGGTCAGACACAATAGATAGTGGTACTCCATGCAACCGTACCACTTCCCTGATATATATCTGTGCCAGTTGATCCAAAGAGAAATCCTCTCGAATAGCAATGAAGTGTGCAGTCTTTGTAAGACGATCCACAATAACCCAGATTGCATTGTTGCTTTTGGATGTCCTTGGAAGTCCAGTGACGAAGTCCATGGTGATGTTCTCCCATTTCTATTCTGGTATGGGCAATGGTTGCATCATCCCCTTAGACTTTTGCCTCTCTGCCTTCACTTGCTGACACACCAGGCACTTTGATGTATATTCAGCGATCTCCTTCTTCATATTACCCCACCAAAAGTTTTCTCGGAGATCCTGATACATCTTTGTGCTCCCTGGGTGAATAGAGAAATTTGAACTATGTGCATCATCCAAAAGTTCCTTCTTCAGCTCCGAACTTGATGGAACACATAGTCTTTTCCCAAACCGCACAATTCCTTCTTCATTAACATTAAACTCTGAGGATTTTCCCTTTTTGATAGCTTCCACTTTTTCTTGGATTCTCGCATCATCCTTTTGAGCATCCTTTAACCTTTCCAAAAGAGATGGTTGAGTAATAATTTGTGAAAGGATTGATGATGTTACCTTCTTTATGATTCCCACGTCCATCTTCATCAAGTCTAAGAAGATTGGATCCTTCTCAATTCTCATCATTGATAGAATTGCTGGATCCTTTCTACTTAGGGAATCTGCCACCTTGTTCGCCTTCCCAGGGTGGTAATGTATTGAACAGTCATAATCCTTTATGAGCTCTATCCATCTTATCTGGCGCATATTAAGCTCTTTCTGTGTGAATATATATTTAAGACTCTTGTGGTCAGTATATATCTCACATTTCTCTCCATAGAGATAATGCCGCCAGATTTTCAAAGCAAAGATCACCGCCGCCAACTCCAGATCATGCGTTGGATAGTTTCGCTCATGGATTTTCAACTGTCGTGAGGCATAGGATATCACTTTATCATTCTGCATCAGCACACATCCTAAGCCCTTCTTCGAAGCATCACTGAATACCACAAAAAGCTCACCACTTGTGGGTAAAGTGAGCACAGGTGCAGTGATAAGCCTCCTTTTCAACTCCTTGAAGCTTTCTTCGCATTCATCACTCCAAGAAAACTTTACTCCCTTTCGAGTTAGCTTGGTAAGAGGGTTGGACAATCGTGAGAAGTTTCTCACAAATCGTTGATAATATCCAGCTAACCCCAAGAAGCTACGGATATCAGTTACTGATGTTGGCCTCGGCCATCCCTCAATTGCATCTGTTTTGGAGGGTTCCACAGATATCCCATTGCTTGTGATGATATGGCCCAAGAATGAGACCTCCTTCATCCAGAACTCACACTTGCTGTACTTGGCATAGAGCTTCTCCTTGCGCAAAGTCTCCAGTACAGTTCTTAAATGCTCCTCATGGTCCTCCTTGGTTTTGGAGTATATTAGAATATCATCTATAAAGACTACCACAAATTTATCTAGGTAATCTCTAAAGACTCTATTCATCAAGTCCATGAATATTTCTGGAGCATTGGTGAGTCCAAAAGGCATTACTATTAATTCATAGTGCCCGTACCTTGTACGAAAAGTAGTCTTGGGGATATCTTCCTTCTTCACCCTTACTTGATAATATCCCGTCCGCAAGTCGACCTTGGAGAAGTATTGTGCTCCACGCAGCTGATCAAACAAGTCATCGATTCTTGGGAGAGGATACTTGTTCTTTATTGTGATTTTGTTAAGTTCACGATAATCGATGCAAAGCCGCATTGACCCATCCTTCTTCTTGACGAAGAGGACTGGTGAACCCCATGGTGATGCACTTGGGCATATAAACCCTTTATCCAGATTCTCCTGTAGTTGTTTCTTCAGCTCTTCAAGCTCAACAACAGCCATTCTATATGGAGTCTTGGATATTGGTAGCACCCCAGGTATAAGTTCGATTTAGAACTCAACATCTCTTCTTGGAGGAAGACCAGGAAGTTCCTCAGGAAATACTTCTGCGAATTCCCTCACAATAGGCATTTCTTCAAGGGTGGTTTCTTCCTTGGACTCAATCATCTGAGCCAGATATGCGTGCTCATAAGGCAGTAATATCCATGCTTGAGATGATGGAGCTAAAGGAGATTCATCTTCCTCCTGACACTTGTAAAGAATCGGGGGTCGATTCTCCATATGGAGTGTGATTTCCCTCTCCCGACAATTTATGTTGGCTCTATATAAGGAAAGACAATCCATGCCAAGAATTGCATCAAATTCCACAAAAGGGAGTATGACGAGGTTCGCTGGGAAATTAAATCCACAGATTATAACAGGGGAGGACTTATACTCATGGGATGCAATGATTTCCCCATTTTCCGTACTCACCGACATATTTACTTCCAGGATTTGTGGTGGTGCAGGGATTGTTCTACTAAACTTTTGAGATATAAAAGAATGCGTAGATCCTGAATCAAAAAGTACGTTCGCTATTCTTGAATGAATAACTAGCGTACTTGTCACCACTTCGTTGTCGGGGTTCACTTCGGCAGAAGTGATGGAAAAAGCTCTTCCTTGCTGTCTTGGAGGTTGTTGATTGCCTCCGATAACCCTTGGATTAGGGCACTGATTCGCAAAATGACCCGGTTCTTTGCATTTGAAGCATTGGACAACGCGTTGAGGTTCGAACGGAGCGTTCCTCTCCTCTGTCGCAGCCGCGGGTCCTTCTTGCTGACAGTTAATAGCTAGGTGCCCTTCTCTTCCACACTTGAAGCATTTTCTTGTCCCCCTAAGGCAATTTCCAGGGTGCTTCTTTTCACACTTTTGGAAAGTGGGGTGCTGGAATTTCTTAGCGCCGTTGGATTTATCCATCAGACCACCAGCATTGAAGTCCACCTTCCGCTTCTTGTCCCCAAGATACCCCTGTGATTCTACGATCTCCATTTCAACCTTGAGGGCACATCGGACAATTTCCTCATAGTTGTCGAGGTCACGGATCGCTAATGCTTTCCGCAAGCTAGGCTTCAGCCCACCAGAGAAGCGGTCAACCTTGCATTTGGGGGTAACGACAAAGCCGGAAGCGTATCGTGCAAGCCTTGTGAAGTTTGCCTCATACGCTCCCATAGATTCCTCATCTTTCTGCTTGAGGGAAAGGAAGTCCCTTTCCATCTTAAGACGGAGGGTGCGTGGAAAATATTTATCGAAAAAAATCTTCCAGAATACCTTCCATTCCAAAGCCTCGATCTCCTCCTCAGGCTTCGTATTTTTTATCAACGTCCCCCATTGATCAGCTTCACCCTCCATACGATAAGCCGCTAGGAGAACCTTCTCTTTTTCAGAGCATTGGAGGATGGAGAATATCTTTTCAATGGAGTTGATCCATTGTTCAGCAATCGTGGGATCGGATGATCCACTAAAAGTAGGAGGCCTTTGTCTCATGAAGCTTTCAATAGCGACTTGTTCTTTCTTAGGGGGGGTTGAACGTTCCTCTTGACTAGTGTTTCTATTCAAAACTTGAGTTAGCTGAGAGAGAAGCATGACAAAGTTCGCGATTCCCGCTCCCATTGGATTGGGCATCTCATAAGTACAATCATCACACTGATCTTCACAACGGTTGTTAGCCCGAGTTCTCCTATTACTGGCCATTGGATGGAATAAAAGGAAAGTTAGGGGTAACACATAAACGGTAATCCAAAGAAAAAAGTTTGATGACTTATAAATAAACTTTAATCTCTTTAACTCATGAGTCTATAGGATTCAATCCAGGCTTTTCATGATCTTCCTTCTAACATGTATTCTTAGGGGCATTTTTTCCCTTAATAAGGGTTCATACTAAGATTGTGAATTTATCAAAACATATCCCCCGGGAGTGTCGTAACCAAGAGTGCATCAAGGCCCATTGTCGTGCACCAGTTCCCGTTCGAGTCTAGCTCAAAGCGGTGTTTTCGGGTTTTACCCCTAGGATACATCTGTGCCAGAGCCGCCTCTACCTGCCCGTATCCAGACAGGGATGTATTTTTTTGATAAACCACTTAATTAGTATTTACCAAAACTTAGGGATGTTTTTATTATGCTTAGTCTTGTATCTAAGGCTCTACTAGGGTTTCCTAATCCCAAAAATAACTAAACCTATCCTCTGATACCAACTATGACAACCCTGCTTTTTATTACAACTTAAACATGCTTTATTACATAAAACTTCACTTGATACAACAAAGAAGATTGAGAGGTTTAGTGTCTTTGGGGCTTAGGATCATTAAATAAAAACTTTAAACTTGAAATACAACATACTTATTGAAAACATCCTTTACATGACCACTACATTCCTTCGTACTTAGCATTGCATGGGATAACCTGAGGACATGCATAAGAAAAGGGTGAGCTATAAAGCCCAGTAAGGGAGTACACAATGAATAACATGAGGAGTACAATACATGTTAGGAAATAGTCATATCAATAGAGCATAAGAGGGACATGAACATAAAGGCATGATAAAGCATGATAATCATAACATGGAAATGTGGCAACAACACTTAACATTGAATTAGCATGAGCCAAGGCTCATTGCACATGAAGCATGAGTAAACCCTCATTGCACTTGAAGCACGAGTAAACCCTCGTTGCACTTGAATTAGCATGAGTCAACACTCATTGCACATGATGTATCATGATACTATTCTTTACCCAATGCATTTGAGCGCTATAAAGGGCACACCCTTCTTAAACATTTCATTTCATGCATAAGTGTGCCACATGGATCATAAAACATGGATTCATAAAACATAATAATTTCTTCCACGATAAAGGAAAGTGGAATTCATACATGAAACTTTATAATCAATATGTAAATGTGCATTATGGTGAATACCCTTGATGGAGAAATGGGCATGGTATTCACTACACAAAGACATTGGCTTAGAAAATCGGTGTGATTTCGGCAGCGTAACGGCGTGACATAAGAATTCATAAAAAAGGCTGATGAGAGAGAAAGGGGTTCCTCATCATATTTACATGTAATGGACAGTAAGAATGTCATATAGATACATGTCCCAACAATTGAAAAGGAATTTATATTCATGATACAAAAGTATTGCTTGAATATAAAAGAGGAAAAAAAGGTTCCTTTCGGAATTTCGGCATAGTAACGGGTGTACATGGGAGGCATTTAATGAGAGATAAAGGGGTCTCCCATCATTAAAACAATAAGAGGGCAGTATGGGAGAGGTTTGAAACCATTCCCCAACATTCATAAATGAAATTAAAAGGGCAATACAACTTAAATAAAATTGACAAAAATGAGAAAGGAAGAAAAAACCCTTACATGGAAGTGTGCTTCCAAAGGCTAGAGAGAGGCTTGTGAGAGGCTTCTTGGGAGCTTGGGGCACCTTGAGAGGATTCTAGAGAGAGTAGGGCAGAGGTTGGATGAACTTCAAGGGCTTTGAGTGAGGAGGAAGTGGGAGCTTGGGTGGGTTTATATAGGAAAGGTGAGAGAATTCTTTATTATTTAGGTTTGGGACCCCTTATATTAAAATAATCCAAACCACAAACCATCCCATGGTATTTGCCCATGGTTTCTGGAAAAGGAAAGAGGAAAACAATATTTTACAAGGCCAAGGTCAGAACTTATTAAAAAATTAGGGTTGCTTATGTGGAGGTGAGTCACACTCCCATGGAAATTAATTTAAAAAGGCAAAGTGTTGAATAAGTCTTGAGGGCTCCATTACTGGTTTGAAAAGTGAGTCAAACAAACCCAAAACCTCATTATTTTAATGATAAAACGCATATTGGCCGAACATAAGGATTATGGTATTTTATTACATCACCATTGGGTCATTATGATGTCACAAAACACATTATATATTTAAATGGTATTTAATTTTTTACCCAAAAATTTGACTGTCTCAGAAAATTATGAAAAATTCACCGTTGGATAATTTCGACGTCCTGATTCCAAAAATAATATTTATTTTATCTAAATAATTTTCCAAATATGTGAATTTTTACTTTTAAAATAAAAACCGACATTTATAAAAAAATTCACGGGTTTTGACAGAAATGGCTTTCAAACCTTAATAAAAATTTTAATTGCATTCATAAAATTATAAGATCATTTATATTTAATAAAAATTAATTTAATATTAATAATAATATTTTATTAAAATATTATTTAATTCAAAAATCCTTTAATTTAATAAAATATAATTCTTAATTAAATAATAACTAAAAACACCGTTTGTACTTTAAAAACTAATTACAATGTATCAAAAATGACTAGAAATTATATTCATTATTATATACAAAGATAATGTACATGAACATGGTGCTACTTATTTGTTACATAACCCCTTAAAATAGCCGCATAAGACCTAAGGGTAAGGTGTGCGATGGTGACAGACTCTTGGGGTTGCTCGGATAACATCGCTCGAGTGGTAATCTCTATCAACTTCTATTTTTCCCGTAGACGATCACGTTCGAGCTTGACTTGATGAAGCTCAGCTTGGGCTTGGTCAAGGGCAAAGCCCAAAGACGCCACCTCCTTTCCGAGCTCCGACAAATGGGGTTCGTAAGGGGCAATTCTAATGGATGAGGCCATCACATCCTTTGTCTGAGTAGAAAATTGGTTCGTTAAAGCCTTATATTTAAACTACCCAGATGATCACTGTTCAACGGCTATAAAAGTAACGGTCACAAATCTTAACGTTAAACTAAAGAAGTTGACATCTTATAAAAACATAAAGAAACATTTAACTGGATCAAGAGGGATTTTCCATTAATGAAATTTTGGGTCGTTACATATGTCATCCACTCAAAATCCCTCAAGATCATAGATTAATAAAATATAATTCCATCACTCCCTCATTAACAAACCCTACTCCAATGTCTCATGGATTTTAAATCATCACTGATATATTAACTTGATCATTGGGATTGTTTTACTACATAGTACCTCATCATGAAGATTCATAATCTGAATTACCTGCTTAAACAAAGCGATATTAGCCTCATGATCAATATCATTCAATCTAATAACATGTGAAGGATCTGGTATATGCCTCCTAAATTGGTAAACATTAAACACATCATGGATATCATTCAATATATGTGGAATCGAACATGATAGGACACCCTCCCTAGTCACCCAATGATCTTGAAGTTTCCAAAATGCTTCAGTGACAACATTCATTTCTTACCCAACTGACGATGTCCCATGTAAGGTGAATATATCAGAAAGACTTGTTTACTAAACTCAAACAAAAGTGTCCAATAACAACAGTCATCATAGTATATTTAAAGAATTTGTGCTATGATAAAATTCCTTTGGGTAAATTTCCCAATCTCTCTCATCTCCAAAACGATACTCAAACCAACCAAGGAATTCTATACGATAGTTTCCTTTCATATGGTATATATATTTGTCCACCCAATAATTCTTTTGAAGGCACCATCCATATCAATGATTTATAACTATTGTTATAATAATACTCAACCAATATAAAATAAACTCCCAAGATCCTCTGAAATCAAGAAAACATTCCGGAAGCATATAATATAGATCATGGATAACCCTCTCAGAAGATATATCACTCTATTGATGATAATTCTATATATATATAATATTTGTGTATAGAACCTCTAATAAGACAATCCAAAACCATTATGTTATCGTTGGACCCCTATCATAAACAACTATAGAGGGGTCCCATTAAATTTTGAAAAATATCTCAAACACACATTTTCCCATGCTATTATTCTATTTCCACCTCACTGCTAGGTATCAAATAAAAATATTTTTGGATACAATAAAGGAGAAGACAAATAGAATCCTTCCCACTGGGATTCCATGGAAAAAGATTGAATAAATCCATGGAAATCCCACTACACTGCCTTATGGGTATGGGTAAAGAGTAAAAAATTTCCATGTCCTCGATGCTTCTATTTAATTATATAAAAAGTAAAGAACTACAAAAAAAACCCACTATTGAAAAAATCATTCTGTTACCCCAATAAAAAACCTATGTTTATGATAAATCTTGGAAAACCCAATTTTTATGGCCGAAAAATAATAGATTCCAAAATCCAATAACTCAGGACTATAGTATAACACATTAAATGACCTACTCTATAAGCAAAAAACATCACTAGGACACCAAGACCACTCACATGAAGTCTCCTTATAATAAAGGCTTTCAGTATAGTGTTGGAATTCAGTGTCTACCACATTCTCAATCCAAAATCACTCTTAAAAATATGATATATAATTTATAAAATACAAAACCCATATAAAAAATCCTCTAACAATTATAAAAAAATATTCGAAGAAATCCTCTTTAGAGGCAGCTCCTCACACTATTCATTCATGGCATGCATCAATAATTTTATACTCAATACATCAAAATCCAAATTTCCATTCCCATGGGTATAAGAAATATTAAAATAACAAGTATTATGATTCTAAACCTAGTGTCTCTATCGTAAATTTGTATACCATTATGTTAAATTAAATTTTTGGTTCTGACAATCTAAATATACTATAAACTATTCCAAAATAGATATGAAGTCCACATTTTGAGTGAATGAAATTTAGATGCTTACATAAAATCATGTGTAGGGTATTTTTTGTCATGGGTAAAATATTGGATATATCTATAATCCCAAACCTAAATCTTCATCAATATGGCACATCCCAGACCAAAACCGGATGCATCACTAAAAACATACAAACTCGACTAGGGTTTGGGATGAATCAAAACAGGTGTTGAAGTCCACCACACCATCATCTCCTCAAATGATCACTGACACTAGTCATACCATTTAAAATATAGAACATTAAGGGTTATATCTATCACCAACGATTCAGCATAGGGATTTACATAAAAACATCTATAATTTCCCACAAACCCCATGAATATCTACATCTCAAACCCATTTTCTAGTATTTCCCCATCACATAATTTTCTATTCCATTTCAAGATCTATAGAGATTCCCTAATCGAGTATCTCATTCTCTAGAAACATGTCTTCTTAGATCCAAAAGACATACGTGGAAATCATATTATAGAAACATATTTTTTTAATGTTTCATGATGGATTTACAATTGTTTTATATGCTCCTCCTATGCATTTAAGTACACCAAAATATCAACCCTGAAAGAAAAACATTAAAATTTTCCATGAATTAATGAATGATCCAGTTCATCATTGCCATAAACACTATAATAGAATTAATGTCAACCAATAGAATAACCAGAAACCCAAAATTTCCATTTTTCCAAATAAATGATGTCTTACATATATCGAAATCTCAGAATCTCAAATATTTATAACATGACCACAAATCTTTCTTAGAAATCCAATGAGTACCTCTATCCTGATAAAAGATATCATCAATCCTTGGAAAAGGGTATTTTTTTCTTAACAGTCGCATGATTCAACTTTTAATAACTAAAAAACATATATGACCTCCATCATCTTTCTTAGAAAAGATGATATGTGAATCCCATGGTGAACCACTAGGATGAAAGATTCTCTTAGACTCTATGTACACATTATAGACATTAATATCTACTAACTCAATTGGTTTCATATGTTGAGACATCATTGAAAATGGGATCATGATATATACAATGTCTTTAGTGAACTCGAACGCTATCAATAGAGGAAAACCAAAAAAATCCTTCAGAATAACCATAGGGTGCTCACACATAATGGTATGAAGTTTTCCACCCAAGATGGGTTCAACTGAATCTTGAGAGATATTTTTTAATTGACATAATATTACCCCATCATAAGGGAAAACATTCCATTCCCTTATCGATCTGTAGTCCCACTAACCCTTGAAAACATGATGGAATCCATCAGATGAAATGATCAAAGATTAATGATGGTAATAGTCTATTTATCCCTTTAATTTGATCATAAAATATAGAATTATATACATTTCAATGATATAAATATCAAGAATAATCTATCGTAATGTCAGTTTTCTTCCCCTGACACACGGGAAATCTAAACCCATTTTCAGAAATCATTCCAAAAGGCATTTAATGATCCAACAAGAATGTAATAAGTTATTAAATAAATACCATCATTCTAACAAAAATTGATGATATTAAATAATTTGTATCACTGATACCAATGAAATATTGCACCATAGATGAATAGATAAAAAATTACCTCTAATAGTACCATGTCTTTCATTATAATCAACTACAACAAACCCCTCTATATAAATTCATCTAGTAAAATCCATGTTAACATCTTCATTGGATTGGGGATTTTACTCCCCACTATTAGAAGAATATGTATGAACATTAGAACCCTTTTTAGAGTGGATCATTCTCTACGAACCTAAGATATCCTTTCACAAATGTGATATAAATGGAAAAAAATTTCCCAAAGAGGATAATTATTCAGATCCTCTTTAAAGTGCCCAGATCAGTGTGAATCACTAACATGGGGAGGGGTAAATCAATGTTCCCTTAAATATTTTTACGAATTGTCTCTTTTCAATTAAACCTGTATAACTATTTAAAGACTTGATCCACTCTTATTGTGTCTCTCAGCCTGACCTCGAATGATGTTGTAAACATTAAGGCACTGAACAAAACAATTTAAGAGGTTCTATTCAAATTCCCACTTCATGTTGTGTTGGTTATTCTCCCCAACACAAGTTTTCCACTATAATTCAGTTAATGATAAGAATGGTTGATATAGAGTCCCACTATATTTCTCTTGAGTCCCATAAGAGGTTCTTTATCCTGCTCTCTACAGTACGACCAGAGTCCCACTAGCCTGCTTCATAGTCCCACTAAATAATTCATCTCCTCCCTGAATCACACAAAGGTCTTCTGGATCTCGAGTCACATGAGCAGCTCCTTCATTTTGTTCTTCATTGATTCAATGTAGATGATCTTCTAATCTTCCCACATAGGCTTTCTGAATCACACTTTCATGTGTATCACATCAAAAAATCTTCAATGGCCTTTTCTAAGGTCGGTTGGCCTTCCTCAAAAATTTTGATCACTTCTCTGATATGTCCTCAACTCAAAATTCTTAAGCGATTCATTATTATTCTGATGAAGACCCGGCCTCACTTATATGTGTGCAAGTTGTGCACCCAACCTTTTCAATAATGCAATAATAATCCTAAACAATATCATCTCTCACATCCCTCATGTATTCCCAAAAACTGTAATCTTATATACAATATCTTCTTTAACTATGTGTGGATTCAGTATCAGTACTCATCCACTTCATGCATATATTTCATGTGATCGAATACCTCTTATATTTGTATATCACATTTTCATCTTCTATAATCCAATTACTGAATGCACTAATGCATCTCCATGTTTTCATAGAAATAATCTCATAAAATTATCTGATTATTCAAACACTGAAGATCAGCTCACTTGGAATCTTCTTAATTGACTATGCATCATGCATGAGTTTCATGGCATTGCCTCTTCTCATTTACACATGTGCGTTAACAATCTTGATTCTTATTTTATGTGTCTTAATGTGTGCATGTGCGTGCATGTTTGCATTCAAAATCCTATTCATAATTTTGTGAAAACCTATAAGGATAAAACACTTTGATAACTCACACAATATCTTCCCTTTATCTTTTAATTTCTCTCTTATTTTGGGTCTTAGATAACACACACTTTTTATTTTGAATAATGGTTCAAAGGGTGTGTTTTCATTTTATTTATTCATCGTTTATCACATGTGCACACAGACATTGTTTATATTTTTTCATGCACATGAACTCCACCATTCATGAAGTCATATTTTTCTTCTTCTTTCACTCACATCCTGAATGAGTATGTTGATGGTGTTTGTGTGAGTTTTTCTTCTAAATATGTTATCAATGCCTCATAATCATGCATGTGTACCTTTTTTTAAAAACACAAGGTCTCGGGTTCATCTTATTCATGAAAAATAGTAGGGCATAATTATTTTTCATCGTGAAAGAATAAGAGGGCAGGATTCTTTTTATTTTCTAAGGGAATTGGGTTTTTTCTCCTTCAAATAACGTGAATATAACCATAATGGGTGTGTGAATGGTGTATGTGTGTGTTTGAAGGAATACTCAGCTCGAGTAACTTCACATAGTATCACAAGGGTGAATGCACTTACTGTGTACTTGTGGTATACCACGCACGAAGTCATAGTGAGGGTTCAAAAGAACATGTCACGTACTCTTGGTTTCTCATCGAACAAAGGGATAATGTTATTTCATGAACCACGAGAGGTGTGTGTCTCTCCATTGTTAAAGGTATATGTTGGACTCCTTCATGCAAGGGATGGAAGAAACACCTTCTTTTCTCAAGAGAGGAATTTTTCTTATTCTACACCTAGCTTGGTGATGTAGAAAACCATCTACCTTTAGCGAAACAGATGGGTTCACAGTTGCACTATTTCTTTGGAGAAACTATAGATCCTTTATTTGAGAACGGAAGTTTCCTATTCATGTATTGGGATCATCCTTTTATATTTGTGGAGAGAATTCAAAGTGTGTGAGGCTCAAATCATTTAACGATCGAGAAATACAATGTTTTGAAAACTCCAAAAGTGGATCAAGATATAGACGTAAGTCTCGTTTACTTTCTATTCAACGTAAACTCCTTTTTTAGCATTTCAATCCTCATGTGCAGGCCTCTTTGAATTCATGGAAATATTCTCTTTGTAAATTGAACTGCCATTTCAGCCTTGACAACTTAATTTGCATCACGATCCTTCAAATTTCGTTATTTCGATGCATGCATGAAAATTTTAATGCATTAATGTTTTCGGTTCATCTAGATGATCTCTACGGGCATGAAATGTTCTCAAATAATGCCTATAGTAATGATACCATTGTTTGGATCCATCTTTGGTTCATGGGTCGAGCTCAGGTGTCCGGATGTTGAAGACAACCTCCATGGAGAGATCGGGTGACCACAGTTTAAGCACCCTATGGTGCGGATAAATTTGCAGTGGTGATTAGATCTCGAGACGTGGGATGCATCGTGCGACTGAGATCTCACATGTGATTAGATGAGAATCTTGGATATCCCCCATGTTTTTAAACCTATCCCACATCAAAATAGAGACTCAGGCATGGATCATTTATAATACAAACTGTGCAAGTTGATGCTCAAAATTCTCCTCTCTCTCCCTCCACGGTACCACCCCATACCATGTTCACCATGAAGGAGCACTCTTAGTGCCCACTATGCTCCTTGGGCATGCACCATGCTCCCAATTAGCATGAGATGATCACCATGCGGTACCTACGGGGTTATACACAGCCTGTGCAACACTATGCCTCATTCAAGGCTAGCCTTGAAGTTATCCCTTGAGTATGGTAGACCCATGGGTCCCGCATGTGCTTGGGGTGAGTACCTCAGATTTTCGACCATGGTTGGCACAATGTTTTTGTTTGGAATAACATATTCATGGTTAAAAAAATGTTTCTAGTACAATAAGAATTCATGGACATATACTTCATTCAAATATAATGCATTCTTCTGATCTTCTTCATCATCTTCATGCTTCATCCATTCCTTTATTTTTAAATCATAAATTTAAAATGATCTTCCATATGTTGTTTTGATTCAATCATGGATGATGCATGGATAATTTTTTAATTCCTCATACAATAAGGAATAATGCATGGCCTTCATTGTTGTAATTAGGGATGTGTTCCCTCTAAAAACATGTCTTCCTCTTTGTGGATCATCACAGACAGTCATATGATTTTTTAAACTTCAATCATTTATATTCAATGGATGAATATTCAACAGTTCATCCACATAGTGATTGTGGATGAATCTTCACTTCTTTCCCCATGAAATTTAGTATTGCATGAACTTTTTCATGTGTTGTAACGATGTATAATATTGAAATGAGTCTTGAAACATAGAACTAGTTTATCAATACTCAGATTTATATGCTCTTGGAGAATTTATGATGTGTATTATTCAATACTTTGAATCAGCAACAATTCTATAAGGTTTTTCCAACTTCTTCATCAATAAATTTTATTAAAATATTAAATTCTCATTTACAAAATGTAACTCTTATATACTTTAATCCATATTAACAAAAAAATGAAATTCTAATGCACTTCAATCCCACCCTTTGTATTTATTTCTCAATATAACTTAATCGAGAAATGTATTGGTACATATGGATGCCAATATTTTCTCTCCTTATTGGAATCCATATGGAAAGGTGTAGTGGTGTCTATACAAAATATGTTCACCTCCCTTTGAATACTATATTAATGAATATTTATGAGAGAGGGATGATTTAACATGGTTCATTTAGAAAATAGCCATCAGTAAATCAACTCTAAGTCTACATGGACAAACCCAGTGTAGAAAACAAGAGTGATATGACCATGGTTTTCTTTGCGGTCGCCAAACAACCATACATGTGAAACCATGCTCAGAGTGTATCAAATCTAGACCAAGGGATTGGAGATAATTAGATTTATCAATGAAAATATAAATAATTCACATAATATACAGAACATATTAAAAAGTTCAAGTGCAAGATAAATCTCCTACATTCATCCAATCTTGTTGTCAATCAAGAACTCCCCCATAATTGACATGATAAATATAATTAATAATAAGGGACGAAAGTGTGATTATAATACCCAAAGTTTCAACTACATGAGATGATATGGATTTCATGGTTTTTCTTGACATAATCATTGATATCATCTCCTACATGTTTTCTCCCCCTTAAGGGTTGAAATCCCTTTGATATGCCTTGGTGTAATATATTCATCAGATGAACTTCAAGTTATTCATATTGAAAATCTTCTACTATGGACCCCTTAAAGTAATTATCAAATCATGAATAATGATTTCAACATGTAGATCTCCACATTTTTCATTAAATTATCATTTTTCGTAATGACCTTTATCTTTAATTCCATACAATGTAATAACAAATATACAATAAAATATAAGGGAATAATATGGGACACTTGTGAGCTTCGTAATAGAATCACTAGGGTTGGGAACTTTCTATAAACCCATGAACTCCTTTCCATGTAACTCTAAAGTTTCTAGTACTCTTCATGCTGGTGTTTCCTCTCTATATGAAATTTTGATCGTTCTTGGTCATATTTAACCATTTTCTCCCATTCAACTTCAACTAGTATCGATTTTTTGTCTTTAATTCTGTCAGTAGTGATGTAGCTTCTACTGGTGATTGTGGTTCAATTTTCCCCATTTGGGTAGGTAAAATAGTTCAACACTTGTTTTCATGATGTCCATAATTCATTCACCTTCCACACAATATTTTTGGGACACTTGGGATATCATGTGCTGACAACCTCTCATGAAATTAGAATTTCATTCATATGGATTGACTTGTTTCCCCTTTTCATATGCATTAGCAAGTACTTCGTCTTAAGTTATTTGCAGTTCCCTAGAAATTTTCAATTGATTATTCTATTCAACTAAACACCCCTTCATATCATCTTTTAAATTAGATATTCCACATGGCTTCTGCATTTTCTTTAAGTTACCTATATTATGAAACTTATTATCTTCTGAAATGTCATCGGTCAATCCCATCTTATTTTGGATTGATTATCCTTTGAGTTTCGTCTTGCTTCCATTCATTTACATTGCTTTATTTCTATGATCCATGGTATGAACATTATTTCCACAATAGAAGCATCTTTTCATTGTTGAGATGGAATTCATGGAATCCATCTTTGAATACATTTTGGGAATAGTTTGTTTCATTGTTTTCTTAACATTAGTGTTTTGAATATTCCCAATAGAAGTCTTTTTAACTCATCTTCCTTTCTCCAAACATTGTTGAGTTCTATGCTTCTTATGAACTTCTTGAGTCATGGTTGGAATAAAAAACCCTCATCATAACTGTGACCATTTTTTGCAATTATCACAAAATTATTCAACTTAATCATATCTATTCATGATATACTAATACTTTTTCTTCTATGATTTATGCCTTTTCATTGAAGGTAGTTTAATTTTCAACAACAACATTCTCAGAATGTAGGCCTTCCAAATTTTTCATATGATAACGTATTATTCTAGAAATCCTTGCCTAGATTCTAAAACATACAAAAACTCTAATAGTAGCCAACAATTCTCCTTCTTTTTCATGTATTATCAGTCTGACTAGATTTAGTGAATTTTTTTGGAAATGTCGTTATTTCTCTTAAGAATCATTCTAGGAGTTTCTATTCTTAATAAGTCCAGTATCTACCCATGATGTTTTGATTGATGTATCATTATTTTTATCAATCAACATCTTCCTAGATTTCGGTTATGAACCAATACATGCAGATGAAACTGCATTAGTTGAAAAATAAATAACTGGGTTATGGGATACCTTCTTCTTGGGGGATGTTACCCATGTATTAGAGGATGATCTGATGTTACTTTTGGTATCATATTCCTTACTTTAGACTTGATTGGAAACATTTATTCCTTCTTCTAATTGGGAAGTTTTAGGTTGGGGTGATTACTGCTTTTTCAATCTCACCCCCAATTCTAAACGTATCATGTTGAGAGAGTTATTCTCATCCTCAACCAATCTCAACATAATTTCCCAATTCTCCTTCTACACTTTTATTTTTTCATCAAGTACATTTCAAAATTGTTGAAAATAGATATTGAGATCCTTTATCATGATGGAATTTTCTTCTAGAGGAGATGATTTGAGAACCATAGAAACATTGTGCAACATTACAAATGCATGGAAAGATTCTACAAATACAATATCAAATAATTATTTCTCAAAACTACATCCCTTCAATTCTTTTGTAACCTGAGTATTCCTTTAATTTCAAAGAGAAATTATTTCTTCAATTTCCTTCAAAAGTTTTGTGAGTGTATTGGATATTCCAACCCTTTTAGCCAATGATTCTTCCATGGCATTAGCTTCTTCTTCCTGCTATAATTTTTCATCTTGAAGAGCACTAATTCTTGTAGAAATGCATATTTACGCTTCACTGTGGACTTTATTTATATGATCTTAGAGTGAAGTCTGAAGATCAGTAATTTATATATCATCATCACAGCATGATCAGGCTTCATCAGATGAATAATAAGTATAATCAGATGTTGTACCTTTCAGATTACCTTACGTAGAAGGTGTCTTCCCATATTAGTCAGCTTCTTCTTCGTCTTCCTTAACTGTTTCTTCTTTAAATTTTTCTAAGTCATGGTAGATATCTCCATTTAAGGTTGTTCACTCATCTCATCAAATATGCACTTCATAAAGACTCCCTTGGATCTTTTAGAGGAAACCTCACTCTAATACCAATTGAAGTTCCCAGATCAGTGTGAATCACTTAGAAGGGAAGTGGGAATTAGTGATCCCTTTTAATATTTTTACTAATTTATTCTTTTCAATTAAACATCTATGGCTATTTAAAGCCCTGATTCAATGTTATTTTGTCTCTCATCCTGACCTCAAATGATGTTGTAAATGTAATGGCACTGAACCCATGTATTTACATGGTTCATTACAAATATCTACACCTTGCTGTATTGGTTATTCTCCCCAACATATATTATTCACTATAATTGAGTTATTAATTACATTTTTTTATACAGAGTCCCACTATATCACTCTTGAGACCCATAAGAGGTTCTTTATACTACTTCTCATAGTGTTACCAGAGTCCCATTGTCCTGCATTAGAGTCCCTCTGAAAACTTCTTCTCATCCTTGAATATCACATGGGAATTCTAGATCTAGTGTCACATGAGCAGATTCCTTCTTTATGTTCTTCATTGATTCACTATACATGATCTTAGGATATTCTCACATAGGCTTGCAGAATCACATGTTACTGTGTATCTCTTCAAGAATATTCAACAGCATTTGGTAAGGACTGTTGGCCATGCTCAATAATTATGATCACTTCTCTGATCATTCCACATCTCACAATTCTTAGGATATTCATTTTTCTTCTGATGAAGTCCTAGACTCACTTATATGTGTGCAAGTGTGCACAAAACCTTATCATGTATCCAAGAATAATCCTGAACAGTATTGTTGAGTCAATAAGGTTTTCCTTATGACTTTTCCATTCCTTCTTATTTTGAAAATCACAAACACATTATACTTAAGCAAATATAAATTTTACCTCCATAAGTAAAATTTACTTCTTTAAGGAAATTTACCCTAACCTATATTTTCTTATACATAGAAATATTTTTCTTAAGTAAAAAAACCGGATTCATACCCAAAATCCCAGAAGTCATATAATGTAATGATTTGGAGCATTCTGTTTTTAGGATCAGAATTTTGGATGTGAACTGTTATAAAGTTCCAATCCGAATTCTGGACTCCGAACATTCATGAATTCTGGACTCCGAACTTTTATTAAGTTCGACTCCAAACTCTTATGTAGTTCGACTCCGAACTCTTAAGTAGTTCCACTTCGAACTCTAATGAATTTTGACTCCGACCTCTTAAGTAGTTCGACTACGAACTCTTATGTAGTTCGACTACGAACTCTTAAGTAGTTCGACTCTGAATTCTTAAGTAGTTTGACTTTGAAATATTAAGTAGTTCGACTCCGAACTCTTAAGTAGTTCGACTCCGAACTCTTATGATGTTTGACTCTGAACTTTCATGAGTTAAACTCTGAACTCTTATGAAGTTCAACTCTGAACTTTCATGAGTTCAACTCTGAACTCTTATGAAGTTTGACTCTGAACTCTTATGAAGTTCGACTCCGAAATTTTACTAGTTCGACTTCGAACTCTGCATGTTCAGATTCTGATCTCTGGTGAAACCAGAATCCAAATTCCTATAAAACAGAATCCGAACATTTCTTAACATAGACTCTGGATTTCATTTTGGTTAGACTCAAAACTTTTAATTTTCTTACACTCCAAAATTTTGTATGGCTTTTACTTACATATGCTCCAATTAAAAATGATGATGTGCATTCAGTTATACAGGATTTATTATTAAATGATGTCATTCATTCTGTTCCTAATTAACTGTTGGTTGAGTTACACGTATACAGGTTCCTCTGAATTTCATAGAAAATATGACTGTTGGAGGAGGGAGCCGACTGTTGGAAATTTTCCTATAAATATAAGCTCATTTGAAAGAGATCAACAACAAGTTGATCGATCTAGAGACCACACACTGTTAAGGTGATTTATAGAGAGAGAATCTTTTCATGCCTTGTGTGTACTGAACTGTTCATTCAGACTGCTTCGTGAGACTCTGGATGTTGGTGATTACATTCGAGGACTTCCGGGGATAAGAAGATAGAGGTGCCAACTACCTTGAAGTTCTAGTGCTTCCTTACTTAGTAAGACATTGGTTCCAACTACCTTGAAGTTGAGGGCTTGCGGGGATAGAAAGACAGAGATTCTGATCTTAGCATCGAGGGCTTACCCTGGTGTGGGTATGACATACTTTCTTGAAAGTATAAATCAAGTGACCATTATCCAAGGTTGTTGTATACCCTTCTCTTTGGGTTAAAAGACTTATATCTTGTTACTTGTAGTTTTACTACTTGTTTTTCCGCTGCACTTTTGTATTTTAAGGAAAGTATAATCTTCTTATATTTCTTTACACTTGTAATCTGATTAGTTTAGATTCTATACGCTTTAAGGTATAATCTCATATTGTAAACTTTTGTTTGAATTCTCCAATTGGTGATTAGAGGTGTTGTGAATTTTCATAGTTTTACTTTGTTAAAATTATATTTTCCCTTGTCTATGGAAAACATAGTTATCCGTAACCAACTTTAAAGGTTACAAAGGAATTTTTAAAGTATACAATTCACCCCCCTCTTGTATATTGAGCATCAACATCGTTATTTCGATCCTACAATTGGTATTAGAGGAGGTATCTATAATACTTGTATTCACATATAATTTTTTCTTGATCATTTTTTCATTTCTCTTCATCCTTTCTTAGATAGTTTCATTTCCATTCTGAACATTATCATTCCGAACCTTATCATTCAGAATTTTCATTCCGAACTGTGTGGTTACGAACTTTTTCTACTAACTTGTTTGGTTGCCAAGGTTTTTTTATAAATGGCATGAATCAATGTTGGCTCTATTGACAATCTAAATCCAACAAGACCACCAATATTTGATGGTAATGACTATGGGTACTAGAGAGATTGAATGAATACTTTTGTTATCAATACAGGAGTGGATAATTTATTTATGCTTACTGGTGATTATACAATTCCTGATAAGGAAGTTAGAACATTCACTAACCAGGATAAGAAATAGTACCAACTCAATTATAAGGTACGCAATAAATTACTATGTTCAATGACTAGAAATATATATAGCCAAATTTCATCCTGTGAAGCAGAAAATTGTATCTGGAAGAAGTTAGAAGTTACACACATTGGCACTTCTAAAGTGATTGAAACTAGGAGAGCTATGATTAGAGCTGAATACCATGGATTCAATTTCCCATACGGAGAACCAATCTGTAAATTTCAACAGAGATTTATAACTATAGTTAATAGCTTACAATCTATGGGAGAGAAAGGGTTAGATGATGAAGCCCTTGTAGATAAGATAATTGATATTATGCCCAATGAGTGGGAATTAAAAAGAACATCTATTGATGAGAACACGAAGGTCACTCAAATTTCTCTTCATGAATTATTTGGAACTATTCTTCAACATGAAACAAGAATGAAGAGAGATTCTCACAACATCAAAAAGAAGAATGGGAATGGTACTGTTGATTTTACAACAACATCAAATCATTTAAAAGCTAAGACTTCTGAGAGAGTAACTAGATCCAAGTCTAAGAAGGTGGTTATTCAATCAGAATCTAGTGAAATTGAAGTCTCATAAAATGAGTTAGTGAATCTTGCTCGAAGAATAAACAAGATAGCTGGTCAGAGAAATTTCCAATCCAAGTATAAGAAAAAGGAAAGGAAAGACCGGAAATATGGATAAGTTACTTGTTATGAATGCATGAAAGTTGGACATATTAGACCAGATTTCCCTTTGCTCAAGAATAAAGAAAGAAAAGAAATTCATTATGAAAGAAACAGAAAGAATTATTACAAAACCAAAGCTAAGAAAGTTCTAAAAGAAAATGACACATGGAGTGTCAGTGGTGGTGACTCTTCAGATGAATCTTCTAATTATGGATATTCAAGACAGAAGAATCTTGGTCTTATAGCCAGATTACCCATTAACAATCATTTCTTTATGGTTAAGGTACGAAATGCTGAATCATTGACCAATGTATCTTTAAATTCTAATGATAGAAAGTATTATAACTCTTCCGATGAAGAGTCCTCTTCTGATGAAGAAAATACTTCACCTACCTATGAAGAAGTTTCTAGGTTTACTGAACTTCTAGAGATTGAAAATTATAAAATCAATAGAAATCTTGATAAGGAAAACTATAGGAATTCTATTCTTATAAAATAAATATCAGATCTTTCTAAAGATCCTGATAGGAAAAATGCTGATTTTATAAGTATGTCAAAAAATCTTGAGGAAGTATGCTCTGAGAAGAAGAAACTTTCTAAAGAGTTAGAATAAGTAATTTATAAGAAAAGTGTTTTTGAGCCTAGCTCTAGTTCTAAATCTAATGATTTTGGAGATAAAAACTTGAATATAAAACTCAAGTCAGAAAATTTTTCCTTAACGAAGTGTTTATCAAACTTTACCCATGGAAAAGAAAATTTTGATAAAATGTATTCACAAATACGACCATTAAGAAACAAATCTGGATTTTGTTATACCCATGAAAAACCAAATTTTATTAACAACATATTTGTTTCACAAAGTGCCCCATTTTGCACCAAGTGTCAATGTGGTTTCCACTGGGCAATGAATTTTTCTTTAAATAAAACCCAATCTTTATGTTTTCATAAATCCTATTTTTCTAAAAAAGTGTGGGTTCCTAAAATTTTGTTGTCTGGAAATCTCGGATCCAAAGAAGTTTGGATTCTGAAAGTCTAATTCTTTTCTTGTTTTCAGGGAGATAAAGGAATTACCAACAACAATACGTGGTACATAGATAGAAGATGTTCCCTGCACATGACTGGTAACAAAAGCTATTCTGAAAAGATTATCAAAACGAAAGGTGGGAAGGTAACTTTTAGAGATAATGCTCAAGGAGATATCCTTCTTCAGTTTATCAGAACGCAAGATCAACTTGCAGATATTTTCTCAAAATCATTACCCTCCGATAGATTTGAATACATTAAAAAAAATTAGTAATGATAACTGTAAGGTAATCATTCTTCATTAACTTCTTGTTGAACAATTCTCTTAACAGTAATAAACTCATTTTCATAGGGGGGTACATTTTATTGTTAGTGTAACTAAAATTTTCATAATCTATTTTTTAAACATAGTGTAACTAAATTATTCGTAGTTAGCTTTTCAAACTTTTCGGAACTGAAGCTTCTAGAATGGAAATTTCTGAAACTAAAATTTCCGAATTGGGAATTTTCGGAACTGAAATTTTCAAGATTGAAATTCTCTGAATGAGAACTTCCGGAATGGATATTTTCATACTGGAGTTTTCATAACGAGATTTTCGTAATGGAGTTTTTGGAATGGAAATTTTTGTACTAGAATTTTCGGAATGGAAATTTTGGTACAGGAATGTTTTGTAACGATATTTTCGTACTATAACTTTCGTAATGAGATTGTTATTAAATTCATTTCTTCAAGAAAAATATTACCATTTATGAACAATCATACTAGCCAATCCAAAAGTTATGATTTCCTTAATTATAGTTTTGTAATAATATTTTTCTTACTGGTATTTTCCTGTGTTTTTAAAAGTTCAGAATCTAGTTTTTCTTCAAATCCGGATGTTTTCCTTAAAACCTCAAAAGATCGGAGTCAAGTTTTCGTTGTGGGAGTGTTTTCAACCGTCAGATCAGATCAAAACTTTTTCAACCGTTAGTTGGATTTTGGAAGACCAAAGGTCACATCCATCGCCTATATAAAGGAGACCCCTAGACTCGTCCCACATCGGTTTTGAATGCTTTCGCGTCTCGAAGCCCTACTGCTCTTCTTAATCCCAGTTCCGAAATTTGCAAAGCCATTCCAAATCGTTCAGAATTTTTCAATCAGAATGTCTGTTGAAGCAACTTCTCAAGATATGTCAACTACAAAACCGATCTCTAAGTAGTTAGTCTTCAGGACAAGGTTAGTTCATCCGTATTTCTACAAGCTAGGTTCTATTATAATCAAGAATATAAAACTTAATGGTTGGGAATATATTTGCTTGTTCAAGTCAGAAAAACTGGATCCGGTTTATACGGATTTGTTGATCAAGTTCTATGAGTCTATTTCCTTCCTGATGGAAGATGGAATAGAGTGGTTTTCTTTTAAGTCTTATGGGAAGACTTATAATCTATCTTACACCAAGGCTGCAAGCTTGGTTGGTTTTTCCTATGAGGGGGAAGCTGAGTTTTTCTCACATAAGCTTCCAGATGAGCAAGGAAGTTTCAACAAGGTGAAGGCTTTAAAATGCGTTGGACATAAGGATGCTACGACCGCTAAGATTTCTCATCTCACTCCAAACAATAAGATTCTTCATCTCTGGGTACAATGTTTTCTCATACCAAGAAGAGCCGATAAAGATAATTTGAAGAAAAGTGATATCTATGTCTTAGATTTCTTGGTAAATCTACGAAAGATAAATTTTATGAGGAATGTCTTGATTACGATCAAGAACATCAAAGAATGGAATTTGAAAGCTCAAATAATTATGAACCCTGCCTTACTATCTATGTTGATATTTCGGTTCTTAGAATCCTTCAAGGTTGCCTGGAAATCGAAAGTACAGAATTGCAAGCTTATGCTGGTTAGTGATGATACCTCGTAGAGGATGAATATGGGTTTTTCTAGTGACTCCGGAGAATTTTACCCTCTATTTTTGGAAGAGGTTGAAGAATCTCAGAAAGAAACACAGAATCCGGAACCATCCAAAAATAAAAGGAAAAAGAGAACGCTTAATGAAGTGGTTGCTGATAAAGAAAATCCTCAGGCTAAGGAAACTCAGTCTGCTCTTCCCAAGCCGAAGAATCTGAAAACATATACAGATGAAGTGGCAGCCAAGTGGAGGGAAGACAAAGAGAAGAGTAAAGAAGGGGATCCACAATTCATATTGGACTCTTCAGAGGCTAAGTCATTAAAAGAAAGAGTTGCAGAAGATCTAGAGAAACAGGAAAAATATAAGAAGATGAAAAATAAGTTTTCTGAATCTGAAGTGGTGCAATCTTCGATGAAAGCTACAGAGTTAGATTCTAAAATGATTCCCATTCTGGAAACATTCGGTTCTGAAGCTTATTTACCAGAAACTCTATCCAAGAACTATCTCACTCTGGAAAAGTCCAAGGGAAAAGAAGCAGTTGAAGTTGCTGAAAATGTAGAGGAAGAATTTTCTGAATAAGTAGTGGAAGAAGTTCAAGATGTTGAAGAAGAAGAAGAAGAATAGGGAAGTGAAGATTTAGATGCCTTGATCAGGAAAGTAGAGGTTTATAAAGATAAGGAAGAATCCGAAAAGTTAGTAACTCCAGGAATTGGAGATGAGGAAGCTAGTAAGAATGATGATAAGAAACAACAAGAAGAAGAAAAAGAAAATATCTTGTATGATGAGGAAGAATCCGATTAGATGAATTTTCTTGATGAAGGACAAGAAAAACAAAAACCAGATGAGGACTAGATTATTCGAGTTTCTGAATATGAGGAATTATATATTGATGATAAACCAATTCTGAGAGATGATAAGGGAAAGCAAGCTCTCATGGAGACTCCAATAAAAGATATTATAAGAAATAAAGAAGTTCATGGTACCTCAAGAAGGAAGTTGGTGTAGGATAAAAAAGATCAGTCTCTAAGCAAATTATCTGATTCGGAGTCATCATCTCATGGTCACGATATTGTGGTTCAATCTCTGAATAAGTTGGTGGACACCATTCCAATTTTTCCAACTATAGATTCCAGATGCCAAATGCTGCAACAATGTATGAATCCGAAATCATATTCCTTATCCATGGTCATGGATAATTTTGTAAAGATTAAAGCTGAATAAAAAAGTTTTCTTATCGATTATGAAGTTCATACAAAGACATGTAGTAAGGTAACAAAGTGTTCTAAGAGAGTTGATGAAGATTTAGTTCAGTTTGAGAGTTTTCAGGCTGAAGTTCAAAATGATTTTGAAATGAAGGATAAAAAGGTTAACGAGATTTATGAAAAGCTGACCTTGGAGCAGAATTCTTGGAATCAACAGGTCAGGGACCTAAATGGAAAGCTTACCTCAGTATCTCAGAATTGGAAAACTGAAATAGATTTCTAGATTGAGTTTAAGGAGAAGTTTTAAAAGCAAGATGAAATAATAAAGTTGCAGAAAGAAACCATCAAGGCCCAGGCAGAAGCTTTAAAAGTTCGAGATGAAAAGGTAAAAGCCTTGGAGAGGCAAGTTGAGGAAGACCAAAGAGACCTGAAGAAACTAAAAACCTTGTTAAAGAAGCTCATCCCGAAGGAAAAGGAAGACAAATTAACTCACTCTGATTCTTTTTTTCTATTTGTCTTTCTTTGTAAAATTTTCCCAACTCTAATGAAATTTTATTTGGGTGCATGTATCTTGTTATTTACTAATGTTTCAGGTACCATATTTTATTTTCCATTCCCTTAAATTATTTTTGAAAATCACAAAGGGGGAGAAGGAAAAAAGAACTAATCCTAAGTAGGAGAAAGAAAAATTTCTAAGTAAGATATCCTTAAAGAAAGGGGGAGTTTCTTACTACGAAGTTTTTCATTCCTACAATAATGAAAAATCCACTCGGTAAATTCAGAATACAATCCTTGGTGTTTCAATGCCTAAGAGGGAGTTAGTTTTATTCATTTTCATCCATGAACAAAGGGTGATAAGTTTTAATTTTAAATTCTAATGAAATTTTTCAAAGTCCTTATGTTCTTTTTCGTAAGGATTTTTGTGCTTTCCAAAAAGGGGGATATTGTTGAGTCAATAAGGATTTCCTTATGACTTTTCCATTCCTTCTTGTTTTAAAAATCACAAACACCTTATACTTAAGAAAATATAAATTTTACCTTCATAAGAAAAATTTACTTCTTTAAGGAAATTTACCCTAACCTAGATTTTCTTATATATAGAAATAGTTTTCTTAAGTACAAAAACCGGATTCATACCCAAAATCCCAGAAGTCATATAATGTAATGATTTGGAGCATTCTATTTTTAGGATCCGAATTCTGGATGTGAACTGTTATGAAGTTCCAATCCAAATTTTGGTCTCCGAACTTTCATGAATTTTGGACTCCGAACTCTTATGAAGTTCGACTCCGAAATCTTAAGTAGTTTGACTCCAAACTATTAAGTAGTTTGACTCTGAACTCTTATGATGTTCGACTCCGAACTCTTAAGTAGTTCGACTCCGAACTCTTATGTAGTTAGACTACGAATTCTTAAGTAGTTCGACTCTGAAATCTTAAGTAGATCGACTCTGAACTCTTAAGTAGTTCGACTCCGAACTCTTATGAATTTCGACTCTGAACTTTCATGAGTTCAACTCCGAACTCTTATGAAGTTCGACTCCAAACATTCATGAGTTCAACTCTGAAATCTTATGAAGTTCTACTCCAATCTCTTATGAAGTTCGACTCCAAACTTTTACTAGTTCGACTTTGAACTCAGCAAGTTAATATTCCAATCTCTGGTGAAACCAGACTCAGAATTCCAATAAAACAGAATCCGAAAGTTTCTTAACATAGACTCTGAATTTCATTTTGGTTAGAATCTAAGCATTTAATTTTCTTACACTCCTAAATTTTGTATGGATTTTACATACATATTCTCCAATTCAAAACGATGTTGTACATTTAGTTATACATGGTTTATTATTAAATGATGTCGTTCATTCTGTTTCTAATTAACCGTTGGTTGAGTTACACGAATACAGGTCCCTCTGAATTTCATGGAAAATATGACCATTGGAGGAGGGAGTCGACTGTTGGAAATTTGAATATAAATAAGATCTCATTTGAAAGATCTCAACAACAAGTTGATCGATCTAGAGACCACACGCTGTTAAGGTGATTTCTAGAGAGAGAATCTTTTCATGCCTTGTGCATACTGAAATTCTCATTCAGATTGCTTCGTGCAACTCTGGATGTTGGTGATTACATTCGAGGAATTCTAGGGACAGGAAGACAGAGGTGCCGACTACCTTGAAGTTCGAGGGCTTCCTTGCTGAGGGAGACAGAGGTTCCAACTACCTTGAAGTTGAGGGCTTACGGGGATAGCAAGACAGAGATTCTAAACTTCGCATTGAGGGATTACCCCGGTGTGGGTAAGACAGACTTTCTTGAAGTATAAATCAATATTCCTTTATCCAAGGTTGTTAGATACCCTTCTCTTTGGGTTAAAAGACTTATATCTTGTTACTTGTAGTTTTACTACTTGTTTTTCCGCTGCACTTTTGTATTTTAAGTATAATATTCTTATATTTTATTACACTTGTACTCTAATTAGTTTAGATTCTATACGCTTTAAGGTAGAATCTCATATTGTAAACTTTGGTTCAAATTCTCCAATTGGTGATTAGAGGTGTTGTGAATTTTCTTAGTTTAACTTTGTTAAACTTAGATTTCTCCTTGTCTAAGGAAAACATAGTTATTCGAAACCAACTCTAAAGGTTATAAAGGAATTTTTAAAGTATACAATTCACCCCCCCCCCCCCTCTTGTATATTGAGCATCTACATCGTTATTTCAATCCTACAAGTATTAGCTTTGTTTACCTACTGGGATTCTCAAATACTATAAACATTGATTGAAGATCTTATTTAACTCTGTTTGGATTTTGTAATAATACTCATTCACTTCAGTCAATGATTTCATGGGATCTAATACACGTTTCGTTTTGATATCTCAATTTCTTATCCTTTAGAGAAATAAATTAATGCACTAAGCCTTCTCCTTGTATTCTTGGAAATAATAACATAAACATATGTGATTATTCAAATGCTAATGATTAGCTAACTTGGCATCATCTAAATTGATTATTCTTCATGCATGAGTTTCATGACACTTCATACTCTTGTTTACACATGTCCCATAACAATCGTGTTTCTTGTATTAAGTGTCTTCACGTGTGCTTGTGAATACTTTCATGCATGCACAATCCTTTTCATCTATTGGAGATAACATATAAAGATAAAACACTTTGAGCACACACACAGTATCTTCTCTTTCTCCTTTTCTTTTTCCCTTCTTTATGGACTTATCACACACACACACTTGTTCTTTTTAATTAGGGTTCAAAGGGTGTGTTTTCTTTTTATTCATTCCTCCCCCTTCACATATGCACACAAACATTGTTCTTATGTTATCATGGACATAAACTCCACCTTGCATGAAATATTCTTTTTCTTCTTCATTCACACACAACCTGAATGGGTTTGTGGATGGTGTATGTGCGATTTTTTCTTCAAAAAAGGTTATCAAGGCCTCGAACTTATGTATGTGTTACTTGTTGTGAAAAAACAAGGCCCTAGGTTCTTCTTCTTCGAGAAAAATAGGAAGGAATGATTCTTATTCTTGATGAAAAATTTGATGGAATGATTCTTTTTCTTATCTTAGGGCCTCGGGATTCATCTCCTTCAAATAATGAACACACATTAATAAGGGGTATGTGATTGGTGTATGCATGGGTTCTTCCCATTTGTGAAACAAGGGAGGAATCCTCAGCTCGGGGTAACATTGCAGAGTATCACAAGGGTGCATGCACTAATTGGGTAATTGTGGTATACTACGCACGAAGATAAATCATGGGCTTAAATGAACTTGTCATGTACTCATAGTTTCTCTTCACATAGAGGGTTCAAGTTCTTTTCTAAACCATGAGAGGTATGTGGCTCTCCTTCACGCTTGGCCTATGCAGGACTCCTTCGCACCACGGATGCACAAGATACCTTCATCACACAAGAGATTTGTTTCTCTTCTTCATCGTGTAGCTAGGCAGTGCAGAAAACCTTTTTCCTTTCACGAACCATTGGGGGTTACGGTTGCACTGTTTCATTGGATAAACAATAGATCCTTTATTATAGAATGAGAGAATCCTCTTCACGGATTGGGATCCTCCTTTTATAGGAAAGGATCACATTCAAAACCATGGGGTTCAAATAATTGAACACCTGAGATATATGGTGTATTGAAATAATCAGACACATATCAAGAGATGCCTTTAAGACTCGGTTTCCTTCTGTTCAACGCAAACTCCTTATTTATCGGTGAAATGCTCAAATTCATGAATTTTATAATGCATTAAAAATCTTATCTTTGTTCATTGAATAAGTAGTGCAAAATCAAAAACTTTTTTTCCTCGGGTTCTTTCGAATTTCATTATTTTGATGCAAGCATCCAACTTTTAAGGCATGCATGTGTTTGGTACATCCAGACGATATCCGTGGGCTTGAAGTGGTACAAATGATGCTCGAAGTAATGGGATTGTTGTTCGGATTCATTGTTGGTTATTAGGTGGAGCTCAGGTGTCCATAGTTTGAAGACACCCTCGATAGATATATCAGATGAACTCAGTATAATCACCACGCAGTGCAGATAGATGTGTGGTGGGGATTAAATCATGGGACACAAGATGCGGCGTGTGGCCGAGATCTCACGTGAGATCAGATGAGTGGCCAGGATATCCTCCCTATTATTTAAACCCATCTGATATCTAAATGGAGACATAGTCTTGTCTCAATAATAATTCATGTTGTGACAGCTGATGCTTATAAATATTCTCTATCCCTCAATAGTACAACAAGAATGCATGGCCACCTTATTCATTCAAAGCCCTTGAATTCTATATTTCTTCATTATCATCATCAATAATCATCCATTTTTTCATTATAGATCATAAATTCTGATTGATCTTCAGTATGTTGTTTTGATCCATTCATAGATGATGCAAGGATCATTTGTTAATTCCACATGAATTAAGTCATAATGCATGGCCTTCATTATTGTAATGAGTGATGTGTTCTCTTTAAAACAAATTTCTTCTTCATTTAGGATCAGCACAAATAATTGCATAATTTTTTAAATTTCCTTAATTTTGATTCAATGGATTAATTTTCATGAATTCAATGACTTAGTGAATATGGATGGATCTTAACTTCTTTTCTAATGCAATTGATTATTTCAAGGACTTCTTCTAGTGTTTCAAAAATGAATCATCTTGATTCACGTCTTGGAACAAAGAACCAGTTCATCAGTCATAATATTTATATTCTCTGAGATAGTTGATCAAGTGTAATATTCTATTCTTTGAATCAATAATAATTCTCCAAGGCTTCACCGAAATTTTCATCAATACCTTTCACTCACATATTGACATCTCATTGAAAAAAAATTAAACTATTATGCACATCAATCCATATTGGCAATAAATTATATTGTTATGAACTTTAATCTGAATTGTTAGTCTTATTATAACTTCTCCATCCACACTCATAGAAGAGAACATATTTCTACCCTTTCATTTCCCATGAGTTCAGTCTTGTGGAAAACTAACTACAAATTCACTTACATTTCTGGCTAGCCGATTCTCCTTGGCTAACCACTAAACCAATTGAAGCGCCTCATAAACATATCTTCCCAACTGCGTCTACCTTGGATAAATTCACTATGTCAACTACCTATAAGAATTATAGGATTAACATTGGTATCATCAATGACTAAATATTTAAACTCTTAACTAACTAAATCATTAGATCCATGAGGTAATCATTAAGGATTATATCTTGTTCCAGATGCGCTAATGATGAAACCCCTGTAGATTAATCCAAATTGGTACACTCCCACTGATATATGGTCAAAAACTACTAGGTATTCACCACACTCAATATATGAGGATGAAACTATAGGGTAATTATTCTCATGAAATAAATCAATGAAAGATTATTGGGAAACCTAACTTTCACAATATAGTTTCACTATATCTTTTTCTGTCTCTTGAACATAAATGTGGAAAAACCCACCTTAGAGACATTAGGATGGATCAAGAAGAAGAATCTCCTCTTAATATACTAAATCAAATCCTCATACATTTCGGTTAATTTATCAGCATAATAGATCGGTGAATTGTTTTTATTAAATTCAAAGGCATGACCCATTACACATCGTGGATTCCCAATAGACATTTTACCCAGATTCCAAATAGTTTAAATAATAGTGTCTACTATGTTTATGTTCACTAGATGATTTATATATGGAACCTATCACGTAGAATCCTCTATAAAATTTGGAAGAGAGTTCTTGGAGGAATTGTCTAACAACATAATAAAAACAAATCGAGTTATTGATTCAAAATCATAAGAACAATATATGTTATTTCTTAAAATGCATCAAAACATTTAGAATTTAAATCAACCCCGATATTCCTTACATAAAAAACATGTCAATTTTAATAAACTACACTTACAATTCATTCAAAAGAACCAAAATACATGTCTCAAACCGTGTAAAAGACCCTGATCACCCATGGTCACTGATTTTATGTCATAGAATAGTGCAATCTAGGACCATATTCAATAACTATTATCTAGATTCTTATTCTTCTATCTTATTTCTACACAAGAAATTGAACCAAACTTAAGTAATTTTAAAACATTTAAGGGGTAGTCTCAATTTGATACAAAATTGTAAATAACCAACATGGATCAACGAAAAAACCACCCTAATCATTCTTTCATGTCATATGGGTGGAAAATATATTAAATAAAACTAATCTGAAATATAATAAAAAAATACAAACCACCGGAGTCTGAGTGAAGACAGATGTGATACCAAAAAGACCTAAATTTCTTGCCAAAATAGACAAAAAAAAGTAATTCATTTTCCCACGTGACCAACATTCCCCTCTAGACTAACCCAAATATAATTCCTTGAAAATAGGATAATCCATCATTCTACAATATGTTCATCTATTTACAAGAATCATACACTAAAACAGCTATTAATACCCAAAGTTACAAGTAGGGAGTGAGAAAAATCATAGTAAGACACACCCACTATTTCTGTACAAATAATAATATCAAGAATTCAAGAATTCTTTGTTTTTAAAAATATTTACAACACATTTTCATAAAATTATTCTATTTTTAAAAAATTATCCCATTGGATTTGATAAATTCATTTCATATTCTTAATCCAAAAATATGAAAATAAATTTTATAAAACAGGAAATCATATCCACACTTCAAGAGGCAAACAAGTATAAATGTATATATATAATAACCTATCATATTAATCTATGTGATATAAAAAAATATAAAAATATATCAAAAAAATTCATGATACAATAAATAATAAATAAATAACCATTAATAAAATATCCTCTATGATATTGTGATCTATCAAATGGGACAACATGTACTTGAAACTAAGAGTTCTAAATAGAAATATCTTGGCTCTAATCAAAACCAATTGTTTCCAATTTATGTCTCAAAAAGATACTTAAATGTAGTGCAACACACACAAATGATTTCTATCTCTATTACTCAATGCAATAAAGCTTTTGAGTGTGAAATATTCTAATATATATTCAAAACCATGCTCACATATTCATAAAAAAATTAATTCCAAGACAATCCACATCAATGTTTGAAATCCCTTTTCCAAATATATAATATCCATTTAAAAATAAAAAAACCTTTTGAGAACATTTAACATTATAATAAATCAATTTAAAACATTTATCACACTGAATCAATGAAAACCCAAATGGAATTTATCAAGAATATAATGAGATTAATCAAATTAACCCATTATATAGAAACACCTACCACAACTTGGTAGAAACATATATACATTAAACGATGGGAATCTAAAACCTTAATAATAGACATAGAAAGAAAAGTAATGTTGGGAAAATAAAATGAGTCAATTGAAAACACTATCTGATCATAAATACAAGGCCAACCCTAAAAAACCAAAAAAATGTAGAACAAAAACAATTACATAAATGTTATGAAGAACACTAACCACAATAGTGATCATTCATTGAAAGATGAATTTTGGAAGGGATGAAGTCAAATAAATTACATGGGGAGAGAGATATAGCTAAGAGGATAAGGATGAATAAACATATGTTGCCTAAACCCTAGTATGAAACTGTAAAAATAGTCCTCAAGTATTTATAGTGTTTAACACCATTACACGTCATGATATGCTCGAGTCCCACATATACCAATTAACACATAAACTTTAATCAGAAAACAGATACTTAATATTTACACTGCCTATAATTTTCCATGTTGTGTATACATTTCATTTTTTTGTCAGGTAAAAATTAAATTTCAGGTAATTATATTAAATTGTGTGTAATTTCCCATTAAATTGAAAAACAATAGGTTATGTGATGAAAAATCCAAAAAATAATAATATCAAAATTATAGGTATCCTCCCAACTCTTTCTCTACATTAATTAAACAAAAAAATTATAAACCAAAAAAACATACATGACTGAATTATAATGGCACGATGCATATGATGAAAATAAATTTAAATAAATGAAAATATGGTGATTTTGAAAATTATTAGTCTATCATATTTCTTTTTCATGTGTCTAAATATTTTTATTATGTAAAACATGAAAATATCAGACTAAAATTGTAATCTATAATCCAATCACAAAAATTAAAATATAGATAAATACTTTTTTTAATACATAAACACTATATATTGAACCATGTATCTAAACCAAAAATAAAAACTAACCATACTGTTTAAGCTTTCAACTACTTTCAACAACTATTTTCACCTACTTCGATCAAATACCAATTCCAATATTTCTATGGAAAATATCTAATGATAAGGTATGAAATAATTCATTTATGCTCTTGAATGGATTTAATTTTTTATGTTTCATACAATAATATAGACATCAAAGGGAAAATTTATTCAATTGAAATCCAGGAAAAAATATCCACATGTGATTATAAATATATGATCCTATCTTCTAATATGTCCTTTCTTCACTTTAAATCCATTTTCATAAAATAATTCATAAGAGTTTTGAAGAGTTAAAATACATTTTATTCTTATTATTTCACATATAATTACTTCAAAAAAAATCATACATCTTTTTAAATTTATTCAAGAAGTGAGAGAGAAATAAAATAATAGAGCCATATACAGATATGAAACGATTATTCAATGACTAAAGAAGTGTATAAGGAACCTTTTTCCATGTGGGATTTCATTTTTTACACTAATTTAGATTATGTGTCATCCATACATATTTTTTTAGAATATACTTTTTCAATTACAGTTACACATTTTTATAAGTTCCATCTTTATCTATGTTTCCCATAAATAGGGAGAGATTCAATGCACCAATTATCCAATATATTGACTTATTTATTCGAATTAATTTATTTAAGTGGAATGGAGGGTTTATTTCATTTCTAATATGACATTAATTTTTCTTAATGTGTAATCACTTTAATCAATTACTTCATTATTCCAATTAATACTACAGTAATGAAATTATAAATATTGAAACCTATCATACTCATAGTTAGAAGAGACTTGGATTATGATGGATCATTCAACTTCTTTAGAAGTACCCCAAAGACCCAATTCATGATCATTATCTATAGAATAGTCTATTGAGGACTTTCCCACTATTGTTTTCATCCACATAATCAAATCAACTATACATCCATCCATTTTAGAGGTCTTATTTTTTCACATAAGTTATCAAATTGAGGCTACATCGTTTCCCTTAATAACCTTAAATTAATAGAATAAATATAATCACTAGTCTAGAAGACTATAGATGATATTTCATATATCAATGTTGAAATAGATATCTAATTCCCTACCCATCAAATAATTATCTTACTAACTATATGGTAAATATTACCTTACTTTGTTACTATCTTAATTTATTTAGACAGAATTGAGACATAATGATCCATAACACTAGGAAATGTTTGAGACTTGTCTCTTGGATGATAGGTTTGGAAGTCTCTCTATAAAAAATAAGGGAAATGTGTAAAAATATATATACATATAACATAATTGTAATAGTATACATGCTTGGGAGGAGAATTTTTACAAAATAACCCATTATAACCGGTAATGAAATAAGTTATTTTCCTCAGGGACTTAAATATAATAAAAAAATAACTATAATTATTAATTAAAAATTTGTGTTGTGAATTAGTCAAGAAATTATACTATAGATGGTCACTCCATCTAAATAAATACCATTCAGTAAAAGATCTTCTTCATAAGGGTTTCAATACAATATGAGAAAGAGTTTTTTGAATGTCATGGTGTAAATTTTACTTATATTTGATGATAGTGGTAATGATATTATCTTATACATAATTATATTTTTTTGATAAATTTTTAAAATAATATCAAGATCATATAGGGAATAATTGTTCCTCGAATATAAATATCTATAGTAGATTCATAAAATGGATTTTATAAAGAGAATTAACATTTCATTGAAATAAATGAGATAACCATAAAAAGAGGTTTTCTATTTAAATAATGGAAATTGAAATAAATAACCATATGTTTTTGATAATATAAAATGAAATTACTTTTGGGGAATCATTAATTGTGAAGAAATATCTAGATTTCATTTGTACAAAATTTACACCTTTGGAATGCACATTTATGAATTATTTAATATGAATTTGTGTATATTGAGATAAATATAATATGTTACCCTTTTTAATAATATTTACACAGATAATATAATCTCTATGTTATTCTTTTCTATTATATAAAAGACACATGATGAGGTCTGTATATTGAGTAAATTTAAATCTAAATATAAAAAATGATTTCATATACACATTTGAATGATATAGTGATACACTAAAATAATTTAATTTGAGAATACAAAAAATCTACTCCCATAGGAATATTTCCTAATAATGTTTGTAATGGATCATATCCATATATTGATAAATTCAAGAAAATAAGGATAGAATTTGAAGATATAAAATTATTTAATGAGTACTTTTTTTTTCTGAGCGATGATAGACATGAGCAAATATGTGTTGATGTATGATAAAAGATTCAGAGGAGAAGACCCAACATTTGTAAAGAATGAATTTTTATGTATTTTACACTAGAATGTGGAAATGAAAATAATTTTTTGTTGTATATATAATATTTTAATGTGACCATAACATATATATATTTTGTAGGGTAAATCTATAAGAAATGTTAGATGATTCAATATAAATCTTACAGAATCGAAAATATAAATATTGGTTGAATACTATGATTCATTTTGTTTCGTGAAGATACATTGTTTGTTACATTTATACCATCATTTCTAAATTTTATTAGATTTTGGTGAAGGATGAATATTAAGATGAAACTAGAATAAATATTGAATATTATATCCTATTCTGTTATATATTCCCAAAAAATAACATAGATTGATATTAATAATTATTGAATGCAAAATAATTACATATGTTGAAATAAATTTTATATACTTAATTGATGATAAATAAAATAAATGGAATAACATATATTATAGAAGAATGTCATAAAATGAGTTTGGAAAGAGTTTCATTTTCGTAATTTAGCTAAATCAAAAGGAATGGATATTTAATATAGTGTAGTTGATATTTTTAGTGATGGGTGAGTTGAAATTTATCATATAATAAAAAATATCTTCCAATCCAGGAAGAAACATGTTCATGTTATGTTGTCACAAAAGTTATGGTATCCAAACCTTGTAACATTCCCATGTACAGGGAACAATATTTTCTAGAATTGAGAATCCTTTTGAGATAGATTGTGTTTTCTTATAAATAGTATGGTATAACATAATTATAAAATGATAAGATTTAAGGAAGGTTGAGTGGATATATATTATCACTTTTTTAATACATACTATACAAAAAATTATTCCTTATATGATGTTAGATCCAAAAAATCAGTTGCAGGAGAAGATTTCTCAAATATTGATGCATAGATATATTCTTTTTAGTAAATAATTGTGTGGACATTGATAATTATACCAAAATGTTCCATATATTTTTGGGTTTTCAAATTTTAGGAATTGAATATAATATTCTAATGTATAGTGTGTATAATATTCTAGTATTTATGAAACTATTTGTTATTGAGTCAGTCCTATATATTCAAGGGAATGTTTTAGTTGGGGTTATTTAGTAAGGATGTAAAATTATATCAGAAATATTTTAAATTCATTTTTATACATAAAATGATTTGTTTCAGAAAAAAAATTTCCCATACAATGTTTTAATTTTTAATAATAAATTAATTTATACAATATATTATAATTGAATAATGAAAAATGAATTCATATTGTAAATCAGGGGTATAAATTAGGTAAAAAATTACCTTTTATTTTTAGACATTATGTTTTTTAACCATTATAAATATAATACAGCTTGCTAATGGTAAATCGTGTAAATATGGATTAATGTAATATTATAATTACTAAACAAATCACCTTAACGGTTTCTTATATCCTATTAGATTATTTTATTTAATCCATCCACATTAAATATTATAATATTTGGAAACATTGTTCCATATTTCTCTACATGTGTCCATATTATAATTTTATATAACGAAAGGAGAAAAGTGTATCTATGTATGTTTTATTATTACTAAAATTTTGAAATTGCTATAAACATATGAGTTTTTATTACTAAATGATTACTATAAATAAATGATAATTTATTTTTTAATTTAAATTTATTTAAACATATTAGTGTCAAAATAACTTCCATAAATTATTATACAATACCAATAAAGATAATTATATAAATAATGGAAGAATAAAATATTTGAAAAAATTAATTAAATGAATATAATTTGAATTAATTGGGAATTTTAAAAATATTTTAGCTTAATATAATTTTATTGGGATGTTAAAAGGGATTTTATTTTATTTCCAATGTTGTTCTTTTGATTTTTAATTTAAATTAAATGAATACTATGAAAATTATATTAATGATATTTTATATTATATAATATTTTACTAAATTAATTTTAATTCATAAAAATCCTTATAGAGTAATATTACGATCATAAATCATCTATAATTTCACACCTTTTATCTTTATTTTAAAATTATGTTCTCATAAGTAAAATTATTAACCACTAATATTGGTAAATACTTTCGATGTTTAATTATAAAATTGTTTAACCAAGTTGTTAACAAAAATAGATAAGGTTTCTATGACAGAAAAACCTATAAGACATTTTTTCACTGTTATGTTAATTCCATATCATAATTTTATTCATATTAATTCGTTTCTTAATCCATTCTTTTTGATCTATTCAGATATAATATTATATTATTTTGGTTCTTTCAAAAAAGAAAAATATTATATTTTATAATGATCTATATTTTATTAAATCATATGAAAATTAAAAAAATTCTCTCAATATCCATGATATTTGAAAAGGGTAGGAAATATGAAACATGTTCCATTTATGGTCCAATTTTTTATTTAAATTTAATATATTGAACTCGGAACTGTAAGAAGTCTCTTACAATTGTAATTGAAAGAAAGTGATAACACATGTTAAAAAAGAGATAAGGGTACTACAATAATATAAAAAATCATATAAAATCATTTTATTTTTAATTTCATTCTATAATAATATTATATTATAATTAAATTAGTTTCTCTCATATCCTCAATGAATGTTAAATTAAATTAATTTAATATTTCTGTAATTAAAATATTTCCCCTCCCATATCTTATAAAAGGGTTCGTCCTATCATCTTTTCGTCATATTTAAACATCTGTATATATCTATAAATATTAAATTATATACCTTCTCAACATAACTATGCATGATCAAGAGTAAATTTTATTATGAATACAATACTTTTAGGGTTTATGTTTAAAAAAAATGATAATGTCAAATGAATATTTATAGTCTTTAACTAAATGATTTAGTTTTAATTCTTTTATACATCATGAAAATATTCATCAATTATGAATAAATCAAAAAACAATTATATTTTTTATGTAGATATGATAATGTTTTTATTTCTTAACGTATATCAATCTCATATTCTGCAAAATGGGAAATGAATCTGTCATTTTTCTGTTTGGTGGACTACCACCGCAACGCCGGACATAATTTTATTCCAATCAATGCACCTCATGGTTATTAATTTTGATAGATTTATTGTGTGTACATATATATATCATAAAAAGGATATATTTATCATATTATAATATTAATATTTCATATATTTTATTACTATTATATTCAGTGAAAAATGAAAATATAATTCATGTGTCTATGTGGATTACAACCACTATGAAGCGATGTGATTATTTTTGGATTTTTGCATCACATATATGGTATATATGAATTCATTTAATGAGATAATATGAAATTATTTATATAATTATCATTATTGGATAATAAAAAAATACTAAAATTATTTATATCATAATATATATAAAATGGAAATGTTACTCATGCTTATGTATGTCCTACCATCTCGAGGATTTTTATGTAGTTCATATTTCATGACCATCATTCATTGTTGATTTTAAAATTTCAATTGATGTGTAAATTAATAATTATATAAGGATTATTTTATGTAGTAGTTTATGGACCCTTTTTTCATATTCAACCTACCAAATTCATTTTGGGCATATGTGTCATATATCAAATAATCTTCTAATGTGAATTTAATAAATTATGTTATTGTATATAACATGGTAATATTTTAAATAAAAGGTAAATTTAAAAATAAATTGTACCTTAATAAATTATAAAAATTTAAAAATTTAATTATTTATTAATACAACTAACACACTATATAAATTGAGCTTCGGGTAAGAAACTTTCATTAAAAAAAAGTTTTTGTAAGGTTTCCCTTACAAAAACGTTTCATTTCATTAGGATTTTTTTTAATATTTTAATAAAATTGTTATATATTTTATTATTGATAATAAATGATATTTTATATGAAATATTCAATTATTTATAATTAATTAAAAATGGAATATTTTTAATGTTTTACTTGAGGGATACTTTACAATAAAACCCTAAGTTTTAATGTTTATCATGATTAATTTTTTAAAAAATACTCTTCTATATTCATATTATTAAAATTATTTTATAAATATATTAAAAATTTTAGATATTATTTTTAAATATATTATTAGTTCTATTTCTTCTTTATATAAATTGTTTTGGAGAACTATTCTTATTATATATCTCATAATGATATTTTTTCTTAATTCCTAATGAAAAAAAAATATTCCATTTTATTATATATGGAGTCAATGGTGATTCCCCCTACCATAATGGATATTTGATGTTTGTATTACCTTATATGAATCCATATTTTCTTCAAATAATATACTTCTATTCCTAGGGTGGGGTAATAGGATCAATAAATAAATTTCTGATATTCCTTCATTAAGATCAACCCTGGTTAGGAGAATATTTAATATTCATTAACAGTTTTATGTGATAATAATTTGTTGTTTTTTACCTTAAATGAAAACCTAATTTTTGTACATAAGATTATTAAATATGATATTAATATCTATAATATGAATTTTCATATTATCTAAGAAAAATTTTCAAAAAATCATAGATTATGATATGAGGTAGGATTATAAAACCAATTTTTCCATTGGTAATTATTATGATTATTATTTTTGATTAATTTTATTTTTTATAATACGTAATGAACAAAAACTTTTATGGGTGTTCAAATATATGAGTAAAATTCATTGGGTAATTATTTATCTCAAAATTTTATATTTATGGGATTACATTGTAAACCTAATCAGTGATTGGACTCTATATACCATGTGACGCTATCATGGAAGTTATCCATGAGTTATGATTATGTCTTGTTTTGGGTTTCTTCCACATTTCCTATATTATGATTTCCATATAATAACATTTAATTTATGTTATTATGCTAGGTTATTACTCATGAACCTTTTTATTTATGATATTATGTTATACATTGGAATAACATGTTACTCCTCCTTATCATGTTCATTACCATACTAAGATTTTTAGACTCATACCACATTTTAATTTGGTTTTCACATGGTTTTATGGTTATTTAGAAACAATAATTGGGCTATGATTATATTTCCTATTATGTTCAAGAAAATGATAATTTCTTACATTATAAATGAATTTTTTGGGGGAAATTTATAAAAGGTGGATGTTTCTAATTTATAATGTCACATCTTTCTGATTATGGGTTTTTTCAAAAATATCTATATCTCTAAACTATAAAGATCATAAAATGTATGAAATCATATTCTATAACTCAATCTAAATATTGTGTAATTTTTTCATCTATTTAATAACACTCTATAACTTGTATAATGGTAATGGTATTATATGGTATAAGTCTATAGAATTTATAATAATTTTACAACACAAACAATGGCTCATATATATTGATCAAAGGTAGAAGGGTGTCACATATTGTTTAATGAGCCGACCATAGATATCACATAATCTTGTTTATTTAGATAATAATTTACAATCATTAATTCCTACAAATATTGTAGATTTTTAAATTTGGAGAATTAGGACATAAATCATAAAATAACTTATATTTTACATAGTGGACACATACAATTAGTATCAATTTATTCACCAAAAAAACAATTAATATAAAAAAATTATTTAAATATTATTTTAAAATTAAACATGACCTATTCATTTCCCATAACATTAATTTTTTCCTTTGATAAATTCTATAATTATTAATGGCCTAAAAAATCTTACTAAGTGATATAAAAAGAGTGAATGAAATTGTTATTCCATAAAAATATATATAAAAGATTCCATTTTTAAAACAAAACCATAGTCTCAGAAATCCAATCTATTACCCAATTAATGAACATTTCTTCCAAAATATTATCATAAAATATATCATCTATAATTTTAATGGAAATATAAAACGTAAAAATATTTCATTAAAATCATGAAAAACTCATGATAACATTCAAAAACATATAGTTTACAACCATATAAATTATAACATACATTAAATTAAATTTTGAAATTGTATGATTTACATGAAACATCATAGAAATAATTTATAAAATATGTTTTTAAAATAAGGTATTATTTTATTATCACTCTTAATTACACATAGAATAATCACTGTGGTTATACATGGAGTAACCATTTTAGTTACCATGGAAATAATCATTACCATTATATTTTAAATAACCATCATAATATATTCTAGTAATATATTTTAAATAACATAATCTATCAAATAAGTCCCTTCACGCAATACGTTGGAGAGATATAACTGGATCACTGGACCTTGGATTATAACTAAATAACACATTATCATAAAAAATTCCGATGAACCAAAACATAATAAAAATACATAAAATCATTAATCATAATAAATCATTTTCACCGATAACAATGTATCTCGAGATATTGATATACACCATTACATTAAAAAATGAAACTAAAATGCCCATCATATATTGTTTTTCATTGGGGAATTAATTGAATCTTAATATTTTATACAATAATTAACTAAATATTAAAATGGTTGGAAAATTGAATTTCATCATATATATTAAAATATAACATTCCCTTTTTAATGATAGTTACAATGTTTTGTAAACATATTCCATTTTAAAAACATAGATAAAATGTAAAAAAGTGAAATTAGATATATTTATAATTTTTTAATTTATATAAAAAGATTATAAAAATAAAAAATAAAGTTGTAGAAGAAAATTTGGGTTTTAATGTAAACCATAAAAGTGTATTTTAAAAATAAAGTTACATTCCTTGATATTTACTGTCAAGTGTGTTCACTATATTCCATATTGATAATATTGTTATATTAATTTATTTCATAAAGAAAAATTTTCATGGTTCTTATTTATTTTAAATAATATATTTACTTCCTATATTTACATAATCAATTAAATTCACATCTAAAGTTTTTATCATATTGAGTTCATTAGTTCAAAATGAATTAGGTATAATCAATTTAGACAATGTTGTCAATGATACACCATTTCCGGAATAATAATCATGAAATAATTATTAGTTCATAAAAAAATAAAACTTTTAAATCCTACAATAAATTATTTTTTGAAAACATTAACTACATTACAATTAGGGATATGGTAGGTTGTAAACAAACATGAGTAATGTTCCCATTTTCAATGATCATTATGGAAAGGTGTTATGTATTATATCATAACTTTATAATTATAATAACATCATAAATATAATATTATTAATTTATATATACTTTTATATATATAGTCCATATGATTTTGTGATGTAAAATAACATAGATCTATGGTGGTGGTAGTACCAACATAAGCATGAGCAACCCAATCATTTTCAACAAATTGAAGGGAAATAAGGTAATTAATATATTTATTTTTAATAGAAAAAAGTTATTTAACTAATACAAATATATTCTACTATTCCAATCTTTTATCTAGTCTTCAGATGTGGTGACGGAAAAAAAAAATTAAATAGGTTCGTGAGGTGGTCGACCTCTATACAAAAGAATGATGAATTCCTCTCCCATTTGATTGATATTTGAGATTAATATATGTCATTATGTTAATATAATAACATCGCATTAAATTTCAGATACTAGTGTTAATCATGTTTTATCAATATTTTACTAATGAAGAATAAGAAATAAATCTAAAACATGTGTTTAACATTATACCACATTTTTTGAAACTCTCGTTTTATTAAAAGTTTATTCCATATGAGGATTCTATTCAAGCTAAGAAAATGTAACTATAATGAGGGAAGGGATTATAGGAAGTTCTATTGGATGGTTTTTGTATAACTGAATATTTCATGATGTGTGATGTGATGAGAATGATATATATTATTTTTTAAGTGAGGGGAAGGGAACTTTTGGAATCTGTCAAAATATTAAATTAATATATATATATATATATTAATTATTAATTAAAAAAATCTCTATACTAATTTATTTCGAATACAGGTTGATGATGGGTTTAAAAAATATCATAAAATAAATATTATTCTTTTTTGGACTAATTTTATACCCATATATTTTTTTAACCCTGTATCACACCCTTTCACACTTACAGTGACAATAGTTGTTTTTAGGCGTGGATGGTTATGAGAGTTATTATGAATGGATAACAATTTCATAAATCTAAAATAATGGATATTATAAACCATATCAATTTTAATTTTAAGAATTTAGTATTTTTATTAACTTTAAAACAATTAATAATATATTATTAATTATAAAATATCTATAATGTCAATTTATTGAACTATTCATTATAGTGTGTTTAATAACATCAATGAAAAATGTAAATATAGAACACAAAAGTTTAATGCATAGCAAATTTTTATTCATATTTAATGTTATTGGATGAAATTAATTATATCAAACATTCATACATAAAATATTGTAATGTCACATATTTTTATTTTCTATTAATTTAATAATTAATGTTTCATTGTTGTGTAAATATATATTGTGATTATTTATTGAATAAAAAAATAAACTAACATAAAGAATAAAATATTTTATCTTTAAAATGAACATTTATAACCATACATAACAACTGATATTCATACTAGTAATCATATTATACACAACAAAAATAAGAGTGAGATAATTTTTACTTTTCTATAAAAATATATTTTAATGGCCATAATCATTCCTAAATTGAATCCAATCACTTATAACTGAATATTAGATATTTATGGACTAAATGGAATCAATAAATAAAATTTAGGAAAGTAGTTGTTTCATTTTATTCTCTTTATCATTTAATTTTTATACATTAATTATCTGATTTATCCCTTACCGGGGAAACAACCCTTACTAACATTAATATTAATTTAGAACAAAAATAGAATTGATATATTTTTCAATTTTGGAAGTCATGATTCTAGATATGGAATCATTTTTATTAAATTCTAAAAACATAAGTAGAATAAGATTATATACTAAATCCATTTTAAAATACCTTAAAACCCCATAATATTTTATTTGAAATTAAAATAGTCTAATTAAATTTTTTAAAAAAATTAAAATATAATTTAGAATTGTAAATATTTAAATATAATATATAATTTTTAATAAAATCATTGTCTTTTAGTTTTCCTTGAAAAACTATACATTATAAAAAATGCCGAAAACATTATCCTAATATGATTTTGACATTCTAAATTCCAAATAAAATAAATTTTTTCCAAAATATATTTTATATTTTTTGAAAAAGATTTATGTTTTTTTTTCTCATAAAAATCAAGAAAATTGATTTATAAGGATAATGTATTTTTGAAGAAAAAAATGCATATAAAAAAAATCAAGTTCTTATTTAATAAGAATTAATTTAAAAATTGAAATTATATGATTAATTAAATATTTATCAATTAGGTAAATATTATCCACTCCAATGAATTTCATGTTTTGGTTATAATGGTTAAATTTAAATAATAATTATTTTGTCTTCGTTTAAACACAGTGTTTTATATCATGTATGCTATTGGTCATAGACATTATTTCTAAAATCATGGGATGTTTCACAATCATCCCCTCATTGAATTATGTATTCAGAATAATAACATGATTTTTTTAACTAGGTTTTGAATTTTCAAAATACATTTTTTGAAAACCCACATTATAAAAAGGGACCTAAAACTGCCTATTAAAAAGAGACAATTGGATGAGTAACAGTTATGTAGAAAGAAACCTATTATATTTAATGATAAGTGAACATTTTTGGGATGTTGAAAATTGATATAAAAGGGAAACCTTCCTTCCAATTATTGATATAGAGTGATAGAACACAAGGTCAAGAGAAATTTTACCATCACAAAACTATAAATATATGATTACATAAAAGTAGATTAATTTCTCATGATGAAAACTAATATGATATTTTTTTGTTTCAAAATAATTTTTATAAGGTTTAGAAATTGATTTACAAAGTAGAAAAAATATCATAAGAAATAATACATAATTTTCTTATATAATTTCATCTTTTAATCAATTTCCACCTCAAAATCATTATCTTTCACCAAATGATGACTATTGAAGAGGAATTTTCCTTGAATAAAACTATAGATTCAGATTTTAATATATAAAATAATATAGAAAAGTTAACTATATTTTACACCTATCATGATACATTAAGAATAACAAAAAATTTAGGGAATATAAGATAAATTGTTTTAAACGATGAAACCATTAAATGAAGAAAAACTATCATAATTTCACAAATTTAATAGTAATACTAGTGATAAATAAATAGATATCCTTCAATCACTAAAAATATTGAAGTCTAATATTGAAACCTAGAACTCATAATTATTTGATATGATAATTTCCATGATTATGATAACATTTATTTATAAATAACACATGTCACTCATAATTTCCACTCTAAAAAGTATATTCACTAACTATATAACATACAAGGTTTTCTAATTATATAAATAAATAAAATTTATCACCATAAATCCACATTTAAATTTTATTTTCATTGAAAATATAATTCAACCATTATAATTGAAAGAAAATATTATTATAATATATTAACCATTGTCATATCAGTTTCCCAAAATTAATTAATTTTACCATAATAAAATTAATCCAATAATCAACAATCAATTTCCATCACATTGTTTTCTATAAAATGAGAAATATATTCCTCAAATAAACTTATATTTTATTTATTAGATCATTTAAATAAAATTAAAATAATTACATAATAACCCATGCATCCCATAGGTTAGTGATATGCAATAAAATATTGTCACTCCCCAGTTGTGGGTTCAATCCTTGTATCCATTCATAATGAAATGGGTTATCACCTGACCTGTGGTTTATCCATACATCTAATAAAATTATTTTAATACTTATAACATTCAAAAATATTTGATAATAATCCTCAAAAATAACTTAATAAAATATACATTAATGAAATTATTTAACCTTAAATGTTATCTTAGAACTTATATTTTTATATACACAAAATTTAAATAGCACATAAATACATAAAATCAATGATCAAACAAATAATACAGGTAATCTATGCCATTAATCATATTTCCAAAAAAATGAAAAAGATTAATTCTGTAATTATTTTTCCATATGATAATATAACATGTTACATATACCTCAAACATATTTCAAAACTAAATATAAGTCTTCCAATACACTCCCATAATCAATCGAGAATTAATTTTTTAAAAAATTAAGATCTTACAAAAATCACCATAACTCTTGAAACCCCAACATGAAAAAATAAAATTCAATCATTGATTCATATAATCTATTACCCAATCCTTATAATAACAATCCCTTATACTTCATTCCTATAAAAAATAAGAATTCTATCCAAATATTAATCAACGTCAAAAACAATATCTGTGAAATAACCCACACCATTCATATCACATTTTCAAATTCTAAATCATCTGTAGTAATGTCATTTGTTATTTATAAGTAAATATATGTATGGTCTTACTGATCCCATTATTCATCCCAATTCATATATTGTTGATTCATATAATAAGTATTTTCCCCATTTATAAACATTCAATTTATATATTTGTAAGAACCTGGATCTTCTTTTCAGGTACGTTTTTCCTTTTTCTGGAGTTTTTGAAAAAAATAAAATTTCTGGTAATTTTTGAAGTACACGCCATGTACTTTTTGAGTACATGTCATGTACTCCCTTTTCTGCTCGAAGCCGTGTGCTGGTCGTGTCTGGGCCACACACACGGTGTGTAAGGGTGAGGTGGAGGCTGGTTAATTCGGAGTATGGAAAACTGAAGTACACGTCATGTACTCAAGAAGTACACACCTTGTACTTTCCTTTTTTTCATTAAACGGACCGGGGTCACGCCTCATCGTGATATTTTCCTTCTTCTAGGTCTGGTTCATCCAAGAGCGACCCGTACGGCCGAATCTTCGATAAACTTCCACCTCATCATCTGTTCTCCGATTCAAGAACGGTCAGTTGCATTGGAATCAAAGAGGTGAGTTATTCCTTCTTCTTGAGTCTTGTTTCTTGATTCCTCCTCGTTCCCAAGTTATCGTGGGATGAACATTTTGTGCGTTTTCTCAGATCTTTTTCGTTATAATGGGAATCTGTCAACGAGGTTCACGTATATCGATCTCCTATGATCGAGGTATGTGGTTTGTGCCTTTCCATAGAATGTTGATGAATATTATGTGTAAATTCCACCAATACCCTTGAACGGGGTATTGTGTGATTCCTATTTTTCCCTACTATTTTCCTGATTTGCTTCATTTCTTTAGTATAGGTTATTTCTTGTGAGTAGAGTAATTTAATTTGTGCTCAGGTTGCCTTTCCATGTTTGTTTTTCCTGTTTGGCATTTTTCCAGTTGTCATACCTTGTTGTAGGATAGTGGAACTATCTCTTTGATATACTGTTGAGCCTTAGTTGATAGCCAAGTAGTTATTGAGGTTTACTTGGACGATGCATGCGTGCTGAGAATGTTTTTTTCACATAGGACTGTGACAGCCTAGTGTAGTAGACCATAGGGAGAATCGACGTAAGGGCTTCTCCAGAGTGTCTTTTAATATGATGTGAGACCACAGGGGGGAATTGACGATGAGTTCTTCCTCAGAGAGCCTGTAGTTCCTCAAAGCAGGCCACATGGGTAATGAGACGTTGAGTGCTTCCCTAGAGAGCCTTTATTACGATATGAGACTATTGGGGGAATTGATGGTGAGTGCTTCCCCAGAGAGTCTACTTTTTAGCTAAACCAGAGGGGTGAGAATGTGTGTGCCTCCCAGAGGGTTGCTAGTGATTTTTAGGTTGAACCATAGAGGTTAGGCTGTGAGAGTTACCCAGAGTGTTACCTATTTACATTTGTTACTGGTTTTTCACTTGAGTACCTTATATGTTAGAACTGTGGATTGTAGCTGCTTGTGCTTTACTTTTTACTATTTCTTGTTTATTTACTGTCATGTATTCATTGACTGTTAGGCACAAATATTTGGGTGATTGCCTATTTGGATTGTATCTCACACCCTGTTTGGGCCATGATTTTGGGACCAAGTAGACTATGTTGCTGCAGGTATAGATAAAGGAAAGCACCCTTCTACATCAGGTTCTTGATTTCACTGGAGATGGGGAGCATGGGACTGAGCGGTGGCTTGAGATGCTAATGAGCTTTCTTTGTTTTCTTTTGCACCTGGTTTCAGTTATATTTCATAACGTTGTTTTGTTTTCTTCTTTTCGTGGTTACTTGTACCTACCGCATCATTATCATCATTACAATATGTATTCATTGCTCCTGTTGTTTGGTTTCAGTTTTTATGTATATTGTTATTGCTTCCGCTCTTGATTGTTGTCTTCCTTAACTTCTTTACTTTACCGAATGAGGGCATAGTTTCCCAACCGACTCACCAAGGCCCTCGCTACTAGTAGGCAGCCTCTGGCATTTGGGGAAACGCGCTTTAGGTCATGTGGTGAACCGGGTAGGGGGCACCAGTGGAGGGGCTCCGAATTCGGTCATTACAAAGTGGTATCAGAGGAGTTCTTTTCTACTTGATTTACTGTTTGGAGACCTTAGCCAGGGATAGGATGGATTCGGTACTTGGCATTAAGTTGTGCTCGGGAGTGTCTAACTCGTGTACAGGGAAGAGCCATACTTCCTCGTTAATTGCAGTTTGCTGGTTTTGAGATTTTATAGCTGATCTGATTTCACCTAGAGTGATTCACATGACTTGTGCTATTATTGTTTTGATATTCTGGTTCTATTTCTGTCGCAACCCGATTAGATGAGGGTATTCCATTTCATGCATCATATAGGCACTTTTAGAAATCACATGCCATGCATTCTTACCATGCCATCTAGGGTGCATTAGCGGTTGCATGTTGTTGTGATAGACTCTCTGTAGATTATGCATGCTGTTGTGATAGATGCTTGATAGATTCTCTACTTTCATGTTAGAAAATAGGTTTTTTTGCTATTTTCTTAAAAATGAATTCCAAATATTGGTTTGTGAGGTGTTATGGTCCCTCACGGATCGGAATTTGGCACCTCATTCCCTTGTTTTTAGTATTTATGGGAATTCTGAATAGTTTCCGAGCTACTGCCCAGAAAAACCCAGAATACACGGTGTGTACTTTTTGGATACACGCTGTGTAGTTTTCAGGCCGTGTCACTGACCGTGTGGGTAGAACACGGTGTCGTGAAAGTAACTTCGGGAACACGTTGTGTATGGTATGTACAAGCCATGTAAGTTCGGAGCTGTATACCCGGCCGTGTCACTAACAACACGGGTCGGGGAAGCATGGGTTGAACATGCCGTGTCCATAGGGATCACACTGTGTAGTCCTGTCTAGGTACCCGGCCGTGTCACGAACAACACGGGCCGACTTTACCTTCTTTTCCACATGTCGTGTTTGTTCGGAACACGCCGTGTAGTCGTGTCCAGGTACCCGGTCGTGTCACGAACAACACGGTACGATGTCAACTTTGCATATACACGCCGTGTTTGTTCAGAGGACACTGTGTAAGGTTTATCCATGTATATGGTCGTGTGCTTAACAACACGGGTCACCGAAGCCTTGTTTAGTACACAACGTGTTTGTTTACAACACGCCCTGTAGTCTCGGGTTAAGTCTGACCGTGTGGGTTAGCCGTGTAAAGAGACTCAGGCAGGGGACTAGTTTTCTTGTACATGTCGTGTGTTGTGGTCAACATGCCATGTAGTTTGAGGTGTTACACGACTTGTAGAAAATGAGTACATGCCCATGTCAGCGGCTTAAGAAGACACGACGTGTAGTTTTTATACACGCCGTGTAGTCGTGTTTTTCAATCTTTTGTGTTTTTCTACCCCTGTTCCCATTTTGTACTCTGGTGTTCTCTGTCCTTGTTTTTCTGATCTAAGGTGTACTTTTAATCATTCAGAGAAATGCCTATGAGACGTCCTCCAGTCGTACGTCTGTCGTCAGGCAGTTATCAGACGCCAGATAGTGCTAATCAGGGACTTCCTGCCGATCCCCCAGTCGAGCCAGCCTTGGCACCGGTTGTCATACCAGTTGCAAGCACTGATGTGTAGTTCAGGGAGGGCTTCATGAGGATTATCCAGGCCTTCCATGGAGCACCACCTCCTGCCACGACTATGCCAGACTTGTCGCGAGTTTTCCAGCAGCAGCATCCTCCAATGTTCTTGGGGGAGGGAGGCCCTCAGGCAGCAGAGTCATAGCGGGAAGCCATGCTGACTATCTTCGAGCATCTGGAGACACCTCCAAAGATGTGGGTCCAGATCGCCACCTACATGCACCGAGACTTCACCTGGAGGTGGTGGGACATGATCTCACAGGCGGTTCAACAGCAGGCTATGACTTGGGAGCAGTTCTAGCGCGTGTTCTATGACTACTTCTACCCAGAGACCCTGAGGGTCGATCGAGCTCGGGAGTTCATGAGATTAGAGCAGGGTACTCTATATGTCATGGATTATTCCTCTCATTTCCCCAAGCTATAGAATTTTACACCCCTTCGGGATGGGAGTGGGGTGTTCTTGGAAAGGAAGTTTGAGGAGGGACTCATGCGAGAGATCTGCTCGTAGGTGAACAACTTCTAGTTGACTTCCATCACTTCCATCGTCAATTAGGCATTGATTGCAGAGTGCAATCAGAGGGACTCCGGAGCTGTGATCCAGGACGGTTCTGCGTCTAGAGTTAGCTTTCCTCCAGATGACAGCAAGAAGCGCCGTAGGGAGTCTACGCGCGGTTATTCGAGGAAGCGAGACACATCATCAGGAAACCAGGTGACATGCTACCAGTGTGTCTAGACAGGGCACACGAGGCCGCAATGCCAGAGAGACCCCGTGGAGTGCCGATCTTGCGGCAATATGGGTCACCTTCAGTGTTTCTGTCAGGTTTTCTCACCAGAAACTAGTGTCCAGGGTTCTTCCATGACTCCTCATTCTAGAGTAGCCCCACCAGTTTCTCACCAGTCAGGAAACTGGAGTTCTTCTGGCCATTCGGGCTGAGGTGGAGGTCGAGGTCGTGGTGGTCAGCCACCAGTTCCTTAGCACCAGGAGGTAGGATCAGCTCAGAGTAGTCATCCAAGGGCACAAGGCCGTGGTACAGGCCAATTTTTCACCGTGTAGCAGACTTATTAGGAGCCAGATCCTGGACCTTCTACTGTTCGAGGTACGATTTTAGTGTCCATAGTTTTATCTTTATCCCTTTTCGATATTTTGGTGCTATGCATAGATTTATCTCCATTGCTATCATAGAGATCCTTGGGCTCTGCATCTTTTCTTCTGCCGACTCATTGACACTAGACACACCTTTGATAACGAGGACATCTAGTGTACGCCAGTGTAGAGAGTTCCCTCTCAAGGTTGTAGGGTATCACTTCTTATGGGATCTCTATGTCCTAGAGATTACAAGCTATGATGTCATCCTAGGCATGGACTGGTTGATTCCCTTCCAGGCAGTCATTGACTGTAATCGCCATAGAGTCAGTTTCATCTCACCAAAGGGTGACCCTTTTTTTCATAGAGGCAAATGGGACGTTTGGGTGAGTCAGGTAGGACTCGAGCATCTTGGGGTAGGAGGGGTGACAGCCCAGATTTCTAAACATTATATGGATGATTAGGGGACTCCACAGTTGGACTATCCTCCAGTGGTGGATTGCTTCAGGGATGTCTTTCCAGAGGACGTTTTGGGTTTGCCTCCAGAGCGTGAGGTAGACTTCTCTATTGAGCTCATACCGGGAGAGGCACCACTGTCCATTCCTACCTATAGGATGGCCACACCAGAGTTTCAGGAGCTCAAGAAGCAGTTGGAGGAGCTACAGGCTAAGATTTTCATCTAACCCAGTACTTCTCCTTGGGGTTCTCCTGTCCTGTTTGCGAAGAAGGCAGATGGTACCCTTCGGCTTTGTGTGGATTATCGGAAGTTGAACCAGTTGACGGTCAAAAACCGATATCATTTTCTGAGGATCGATGACCTTTTCAATCAGCTTCGAGAAGCCCGGGTGTTTTCGAAGATCGGCTTGAGGTCTGGTTATCATCAGTTGTGCATTAGACCATCAGATATACCTCTAACAGCCTTCAAGAGCAGGTTTGGTCTTTATAATTATATAGTAATGCCATTCGGTCTCACGAACAAACCTGCAGTTTTCATGGAACTGATGAACCGAGTGTTCCATCCTTACTTGGACTCTTTCATTGTGGTCTTCGTAGACGATATCTTGGTGTACTCTCACACTCGACACGACCGTGCCACGCATCTTGAGATTGTTTTGAGTACACTGAGAGATCATCGGCTCTATGATAAACTCTCGAAGTTCCACTTCTGGATGGATCAGATTCACTTCTTAAGTCACGTCATCTCAGAGGCAGGAGTGTCAGTGGACCCAAAGAAAGTGAGATCTATAGTTTCCTGTGAGTAGTCGAAGAACGTATTTGAGGTACGGAGCTTCCTAGGGCTGGATGGATACTACATATGCTTTATTCGGGACGTTTCATGTCTAGCAGCACCTTTGACAGGTCTGACCAAGAAGGGGGAAAAGTTCTTATGGTCAGATTCTTGTGAGTCAGCCTTTCTGGAGCTAAAAGTGAGGTTGACGTCAGCACCGATATTAGTCTTTCTAGATCCAGGCAAGAACTATACAGTCTACTATGATTCTTCAGGTATCAGGCTAGGAGCTGTGCTTATGCAGGGAGATGGAGTCGTTGCGTATGGGTCTTGGCAGCTGAGGCCACATGAGAGGAACAACCCTATGCACGATCTGGAGTTGGATGCTACTGTTCATGCCTTGTGCTGTTGGAGACACTATCTTCTGGGAGAGCACTTTGTGGTCTTCACTGACCACAAGAGTCACAAGTATATCTTCACTCAGCATGATCTGAATTTGAGGCAGCGCAGGTGGGTCGAGTATCTTCATTCTTTTTACTTTGAGCTTGCCTATACGCCATGAAAGGTCAACGCCGTGGAAGATGCGTTGAGTAGGAGAGCTCAGATTCGGGTAGTTTAGGAGGCCCGTAGTGAGTGTCAGATGATGGCTCTATTCCTTGAGATGCATATGGAGGTACACGAATGACGGGGATAGACTTTTCTATCTTCTTTAGCTATTACATCCACGCTACTTGATCGGGTATGGATGAGGAAACTATCAGACTCGGAAGGCTTAGTCCTACGGGTGACTGTGTTAGGAGAGGACCCTCTTCCTGGATGGACAGTGGGCGAGGATGAGATCTTGTGTTTCCAGGGACCTGTATGGGTGCCAGCAGACATACGTGAGGAGATGATGTGGGATTTTGATTCCTCAATTTGTGCAGTTCATCCTGGCATCACCAAGATGTATCGGGATCTTCATCACTAGTACTGGTGGACAGGTATGAAGAAGGATGTTGCTGGTTTTTTCCTGAGATGTTCTACTTGTCAGCAAGTGAAAGAAGAGCATCAGTGACCAGCATGGATTTTACAGTAGTTACCCATTCCAGAGTGGAAGTGGAACCATGTTGCAATGGACTTCGTGATCGGGTTGCCGAGATCGCCTCAGTGAAACGATGTTGTTTGGGTTGACGTCGATAGGCTTGCAAAGGTATCTCACTTCTTGACGATCAAGGAGACCTTCAGTGTCAATGATCTGGGATGACTTTACATCAGAGAGATCATTCGTCTGTATGGAGTTCCATGATATATTGTTTCAGACAGAGATGCGTGCTTTACCTCTTGGTTCTGCAGGGACTTCAGAAGGCCTTGGGTACACAGGTACTTTTGAGTACAGCTTACCATCCCCAGACTGATTGCCAGTTTGAGTGCATGATCCAGGTGCTTGAGGATATGATCCGGGCTTGCATCCTTGACTTTTGTGGTTCATGGGAGAAACATATTCCTCTAGTGGAGTTCTCCTACAACAATAGTTTCCAAACGACCATTCAGATGGAACCATACGAGGCATTATACTGTTGGCCATGTCGATCACCCTTTTGCTGGATGGAGGCAGGAGAGGCAGCTTTGCTGGGACATCATCTTGTACTGGAGACTTCGGAGCAGATAGAGCTAATTCGGAAGAGGATGGCTATAGCACAGACTCGGCATAATTCTTATGTTGATCAGTGGAGACGACCTCTGGAGTTCCAGGTCAGTGATCAGGTTTTCCTGGGTGTCCCAGCAAGGTTGGGACACAAGAGGATTCGGAGAGAGGGTAAGATTTCACCGCGGTACGTCGGGCCATTTGAAGTCTTGGAGAGAGATGGTCCGGTCTCCTATTGGTTGCGGCTACCTCAGAGGTATCGGACCATGCACGACGTCTTCCACATCTCTCAGCTTCGACGTTACTTTTCAGACCTGTCTCATATATTTCAGCACAAGGAAGTTGAGCTTGAAGCGGATGCATCGTTCGAGGAGCATCCTATCCGGATTGTCGATTGTAGTACGAAGGTTCTCCATGGGCAGTGTGTTCCTCTGGTACGGGTGATATGGCAGCACGGACGAGTACAGGATGAGACCTGGGAGAGGGAGGCCGATGTACGATCGTAGTGGCCTGAGCTGTTCAGGGTTTCTTCTTCTCCGCCTCATTAGGGAAATTCAGGGATGAATTTCTTTAAGGGGGGAAGTTTGTAAGAACCCGAATCTTATTTTCAGGTACGTTATTTCATTTTTCTGGAGTTTTTGAGAAAAATTAATTTTCTGGAAATTTTTTAATTACACACCGGGTACTTTCTGATTACACGCTGTGTACTCCATTTTCCCATCGAAGCTGTGTGCTGGCCATGTCTGGACCACACACACGGTGTGTAAGGGTGAGGTGGAGGCTGGTTAATTTGGAGTATGGAAAAATGAAGTACACGCCATGTACTGAAGAAGTACACTCCGTGTACTTTCTTTTTTTCATTTAATGGATCGGGGTCGTGCCTCATCATGATATTTTCCTTTTTCAAGGTCTGGTTCATCCGAGAGCGACCCATATGGCTGAATCTTTGATGAACTCCCACCTCGTCGTCCGTTTTCCGATTCGAGCATGGTCAGTTTCATTGGAATAGCAGCGGTGAGTTCTTCCTTCTGCTTGAGTCTTGTTTCTTGATTCCTCCTCGTTCCCAAGTTATTATGGGATGAACATTTTGTGCGTTTTCTCAGATCTTCGTCGTTCTAAGGGGAATCTGTCATCAAGGTTCATGTATATCGATCTCCTAGGATCGAGGTAGGTGGTTTGTGCCTTTTTGTAGAATTTTGATGAATATTATGTGCAAATTCCACCAATACCCTTGAACGAGGTATTGCGTTCTTCCTTCTTTTCCACTACTATATGTCTGCTTTGCTTGATTGCTTTTATAGAGGTTATTTCTTGTAAGTAGATTAATTTATTTTGTGCTCAGGTTTCATTTCAATGATTTTTTTTAGTTGGTCTTTTTTTCAATTTCCATACCTTGTTGTAGGATAATGGAACTGTCTCCTTGATATGTTGTTGAGACTTAGATGATATCCAAGTAGTTCTTGAGGTTTACTTGGACGATGCATGCACGCTGAGCATGTTTTACTTTTCCACATAGGACTGTGAGGGCCTAGTGTAGTAGACCATAGGGAGAATCGACGTAAGGGATTCTCCAGATTGTTTTTTAATACGATGTGAGACCACAGGGGGAATTGACGATGACTACTTCCTCAGAGAGTCTGTAGTTCCTCGACGCGGGCCATAGGGGGAATGAGACGTTGAGTGCTTCCCCAGAGAATCTACTTATTAGATAAACTAGAGGGGTGAGAATGTGTGTGCCTACCAGAGGGTTGATAGTGCTATGTAGGTTGGACCATACGGGTTAGTCCATGAGAGATACCTAGAGGGTTACCTGTTTACATTTGTTACTGGTTGTTCACTTGAGTACCTTATATGTTAGAACTGTGTATTATAGCTGCTTGGGCTTTCCTGTTTACTGTTTATTGTTTATTTAATTCCATGTATTCATTGATTGTTTGGAAAAAAAATTTGGGTGATTGCATACTGGGATTGTATCTCACACCCTATTTGGGCCATGCCTTTGGGCCCAAACAGACTATGTTGCTGCAGGTATAGATAAGGTAAAGCAACCTTCTACTTCAGGTTCTTAATTGCACTGGAGCTGGGGAGCATGGGATCGAGTCGTGGCTTGCGATGCTGAGGGGCTTTCTTTGTTTTCTTTGGCACTTGGTTTTAGTTGTATTTCAGCACGTTGTTGTGTTTACTGCTTTCCTTGGTTACTTGTACCTGCTGCATCATTATCATTATTACTATATGTATTCATTGCTCCCGTTGTTTGGATTCAGTTGTCATGTATGTTTTTATTGCTTCCGCTCTTGATTTTTGTCTTCCTTGCCTTGTATACTTTACCGAATGAGGGCATAGTTTCCCCACCGACTCACCAAGGCCATCACTACTAGTCGTCATCCTCTGGAGTTTGGGGAAACGCGCTTGACGTCATGTGGCGAACTGGGTATGGGGCACCAGTGGAGGGGCTCCGAATTTGGGTTGTTACAACAGTGATAATATCATTATAATGACCCATACTTAACATTCATTTTTATTACTTTATAATTAAAGCATACTTATTACAACATATAACAAAACCATGATAAGACATTATAGGTATAGAGTCTTTAGAAACTGGGAAGCATAAACAACTATTTCATAAATCAACTTCATTGTCTCCCGTTTATTTCATCATATCTAGAGTTCCTTTTTGGAATATACTACTTAATACCCTTCTTCCTGACCTGGGAAAAAGAAAACATATAAAGGGTGAGCTCAAACTCTATGTAAGGGAAAACAAAAGAAATATCAATCATATCATATTCAGAAGAACATAACATTTTGAAAATATTATCCTGTAAAAGATATCATAATATCTTGACATGGGACAAATCAAAGTGGTGAAATGAAATCTCAATATTCATAACAAAAGACATGAATCTTTATGACATACACACATAATCAGAGAAAGTCATTTCATATTAGTCAAGACTCATTAGAAAACCATCATAGCGGATAAAGTTTATTACTAATCCGAGTTCACTCCTCGTTCTAGCTCTGTATCACTGAACCGAATTAACTTGTCGTTCAATACATTTCTATCACATGAGATATAAATATTTACCTAATGCATTGGACAGAGATATAGGTCCCACCCATCTCATAATGAAACCATTCTTATGTGTGCCAAAAAATCATAAATCATACATCATATCATAACCCATGTAATAAAAATGGGATTCATAAACATCATGCCATCATAACATTATCCATATATGATAAAAGGACTTCATAAAAATAATTCCATAATAACATAATCAAATCAATGTAATAATAGGGTTAGAAATAGAACCCTATATTATCTTAGATGGAAAATAATTTTGATAAAACACTTGAACTCCATTCATGAGGAAAATATCCTTTCTACTTCAAAAACATTTTTCCTTTCTCAATGTGTCATAAATTATTAAAATAAAATAATTAAATTGAAAATAATCTTGAAAACCTGTAAAGGAAGATTCATGGAAATAATCCATTCATGCTGTATAAGTTAATAAAACATTTTTCTCGTACTTTTCCCAGAAAAGTCAAAAAGTATATCATTCTGAAAATGACAAAAGATTCTTTTCATATATTTTACTAAAAATTCACCAATTCATAAATTTGGAATTAAAACATTATAGGAGGATAGAAATAATATTACATATTGAGTAAATATGTATATGGATGATAAATATGCACCATTATATTCTGAAGTATAAATAGTCTCGGATAAAAATTAGATTTCGTGATTTTCTCTTACCTTAGGTCCAACATGCTTTTTACATATCTGAAACTCCTATATAATGATTTAAATAATGTCATTGACTTATTCCAGAATCATACTCATTGTTATGATATCATATAATCTCATATTATTATCTTCATATTAGTAATATTTCATTGCTACTTGTTATTCAGGTGTTCATTGCTTTATGTTCTTATGCGTACCTTGTTAAATAAATTATTATTCCTCTTTTTTGGATATAGATACACCACTCATAGAATGGTTTTAGTATAATATATATCATATTTATTCATTCAATTTGATTATATAACCATGTTTTAATGAATATCATGTAGAATGAATCACATCACATCGTGGAGACGGTAAGTCGTACGTACGCAGGAGTGACGATATCATTCCCATAATTACTTAATGGTGTTGGAGTGGACGATAGAATATAATTGAATTAGTATCATGGTATAATAATCATATATTGTTATTATTTAAATCATTATACCCATCCAAGTAAGGTGGTGGTGTAAAAAATAATACACCATGGCGTGGAGACGGTATTCCATACGTACGTATGCGCGGTGATTTCATTTTCCATAGGATGGATGGAAGGTCTAATAGGGTTGTTTCATATTCAAAATAACATATCAGTAAATTAGTGGTACTGATGTTATTAATTTTTGATGAAACAAATAAAGAAGAAGTAGAAGAAGAAGAAATAAATTTTAAAAGATCGGTAAAGGATATTTCCTCTTCTTCAACACACCTCTTCTAAACCTTCTCTTAGGGAACTAAAGATGATCTTTGAAGAATACTAGGACCTCTAGTATGTTTCTATAGAAGTGGAGAAGAGAAACGGACAGGTTTTTTTTTATCTTGAATGCTCAAAATGTTATGAAGAGGAGAGAGAGGATGTTCCCTTTAATAAGGGAGGATAGGGGTACCATTGGGAACATAAGAAATATTAACTTATAGTAAATTCATACCACACTTAAAAACAACTAAAAATGATTCCATTATAATATGAGATGATATGGGGTTGTAATATCATCAACCAATATAATTTATACATGTTGGAAATTTATTTGAAATAATATCAAATTGATTTATCCTTATTTAATCTATTTAATTTTATTTGTGGTAATAATATTCTATGTTTTAAATTGCTATAAATAATTACTTATATGTTTTTAATTGTCCAAAATTTAATAATTTATGACATTTTAGATGATATAAATTTTAATTTATAATTCTTAAATAATATTTTGATTTTTAAACAATTTTATAATATTTTATTTTTATAAAATAACAATAGTGTCAAATTTGACAATATTCATTAACTTGAATTTAAATAAAATCCACACAAATGATATATTCGAACCAAAATAATTAATAGATTACTAACACATCATATTCATCTAGAAAATTTATAGATCACATTAAATAGTTCATATAATATTCCTTGTAATATTTTTAAAACCATTTATTTGATATTTCAATCAATAAAATAATTTCAACATAACTATTGTGTCATCATTAATGATAATTATTTAATCCCTAAAAATTCTAAATAAATTAAAATAATTTATATAATTTTATTAGATTCTGGATACTATTAATGTTCGATGTTTTATGAAGTTTATCACTAAATTAAAATTATTACACTTATAAGATATAAGAGATTGACATGTTGTCACATTCTATGCATTTAATTATAATTATATCATTTTCATGGTCCATAGTCCATAAAATGAATATATTCCGACCCATAGGTGACATTGGCGGATTTTTATTCATCCAATAGAATTTTGGCAAGTGGTAAGGTAATTTTATAATCTTATTTATACCGTTAATTGCCTGATTTATCTTTAACTGTAGTAAATAAAAATTACTATAGTTTCTATTCATAATTTCAAAAAAATAAATGTAATCTATTAACATAATTTCGACCCACTAAATCCAAATAGGGAATCCATTTTTTCAAAATTCAAAACATAGAATTTGCAGTAATGAATTTAAAATTAATCCCATTGTTAAGAATATGGGTTTTAAAAGTTAAAACATTGTCAAAGATTGAAATGTTTTTACCTATGAATTCAATGTAAAATTATTGGAAATGACATAAATTATATTAAGTGGTAAAAATATATTCTATTTATACATTATAACCATTAAATTTTATCATTTAACCATACAAACTATCTTGATGAAAAAAGTAGTTTTTAAGAAAAATTTAGCATATTTTTACTATTCATCAAAAAATGAAAGTAATCTAAAAAGTATCAAAAATTTATCCAATGTAAATTTTTATATCCTGATTAAAACGAATATTTTTATTTTGTAAAATTGAACTTATAAACTTTTCAAAAATTAAATTTAATATGGGTGCACAATCAAAAGTCGGTAAAACTGCATTTTTTAAAAAATACTTCTTTTATCCGAAAAAATTGATTTTGTTTTCATATCTCATTATAGAAAATGTGTAAGATGAATTATTCTGTTATAAAATTTGAATTTCAGTTAATACTATTCATAACAGCTAGTTCATTATATTATAATAATATATCATTGTTTAGGTAAATTTGTTGTTGCGTACAACACAAGCTATTGAGGAAGGTTGTTCTTGAGTGTAACGCAAGACAAGCTAGTTTTGTTTGTAGTGAAAGATTCCTTTGGTGTTCTGTATAACATAAGAAATAAAAAATATTTCTCATAAAATCTCATTGTGTTACATTCTACCCCCCTTAAAATGAATTTCACCCTTGAAATTTGTCACTTCGTAACAAACAGATGAGGATACCTCTCAATCATCCTATCCTCATGTGCCCATATAGATACTTTTAATTGGGGGTTCCACTATAAAAATTTAACCAATTGAGTGGTCTTGTTTCATAGAACTTTTTCACTACGATCCAGAATCTCTATCGGTTATTCTTCATAAGAAAGTTCTTTCTATTGTGGTACAACTTCTAAGCTTATTACATGTGAAGGATCAAGTATGTATTTTCTCAGGAGAGATACATGGAACACATCATGCACTTGAGGAAGATTTGGTGGAAGTTCCAATCAGTAAGAAACCTGCCAACATGATCCATTATTTTGAAAATACTGATATACCTAGGGCTCAGCTTACCCTTCTTTCCAAATCTCATTACTCTCTTCCAAGGAGATATTCGTAAGAACACTTTATCACCGACTTCAAACTCTAGGTATTTTCTTCGGTTGTCTGCATATCTTTTTCGACGAATCTGAGCTGCTCTTATGTGTTGTTGAATAGATCTGACCTTTTCTGCCATCTCATCAACAATTTCTGGTCCTAATAGCTTTCTTCCCCCAACTTCATCCCAGCAAGTTGGAGTTATACATTTATTTCCATTGAGATCTTTATAAGGAGCCATCTGAATACTGTAGTGAAATATATTGTTATAAGAAAATTCTAACAATGGTAGTTGTGGATCCCAACCACCTTTGAAATCCATAGAGCAAGATCTCAACATGTCTTCTAGAGTTTGAATTTTCCTCTCAGACTGACCATCTGTCTGTGGATGATAAGCAGTGCTGAAACTGAACTCTGTATCTAGAGTATACTGAAGACTTCAGAAATACATCGAGGTAACCATTAGATCATGATCAGATAAAATGGAATGTGGTACTCCATGAAATCTTACCACTTCCTTTAAATATATTTTGGCAAGATGATCAAGAGAGAAATACTCTCTAATATCAATGAAGTGTGCCAACTTTGTAAAACGATCAACTATAACCCAGATAGCATTATTGCTTTTGGATGTTTTAGGAAGTCCAGTGACAAATTCCATAGTGATGTCTTCCCATTTCCATTCTGTTATGGGTAATAGTTGTAACATCCCCATAGACTTCTGTCTCTCAGCTTTAACTAGATGATAAACCAAGCATTGAGGGACATATTCAGCTATATCTCTGTTCATGCCATCCCACCAGAAGTACTCTTTTAGGTTCCTATTCATCTTTGTGCTTCTAGGGTGAATAGAGAATGAAAAACTATGAGCCTCATCAAATATTTCCTTCTTTAATTCTGGGATAGGAGGAACAAAAACCCAAATTCTGAACCTTATTATTTCATCACAATCAATGTGTAATTCATGAACATTTCTCACATTTCTCACATTCTTTAATCTTCACATGTATAGATGGTTGAACATTCATTTGAGAAAGATAAGATTTTTCCCCTTCCATTATAATTCCAAGATCCATCATTTGTAAGTCCATAAATATTGTATCTTTTTTGATCCTCATCATGGATAAGCTGGCATGGTCTTGTCGACTTAATTCGTCTTCCACCTTATTTGTTTTCCCTTAGTGATAATGAATTGAGCAGTCGTAATCCTTAATCAGATCCAACCATCTTTTTTTTTCACATATTCAGCTCCTTTTGTGTGAAAATATAAATTAAAATTTTATCATAAGTATAAATATCACACCTTTCACCATAAAGATAATGCCTCTAAATAGTTAATGCAATGATTACCGCAGCTAACTCCAAATTATGAGTTGGGTAATTTTGTTCATTGATTTCCAACTGTCATGAGGCATAAGCAATCACCATATATTTTTTCATGAGAACTCACCACAATCCCTTCTTGGATGCATCACTATAGATCAGAAACCTTTCTCTACTACAAGGCAGTGTGAGCACAGGTGCACTGTATAACCTTATTTTTAACTCCTTGAAATTCCCTTCACACTCCTCCATCCAAATGAACATAACTCCTTTTCGAGTCAACCTGTTGAGTGGATTAGATATTTGTGAATAAATTTTCACAAAACATCGATAATATCCATCCAAACCAAGAAAACATTGGATCTCAGTTACTGTTGTTGGACTCAACCATCTTTTGATAACCTATGTTTTTGCTGGAACACTACATATCCCCTCTTTTGAGATTATGTGACCCAAAAATGAAACTTTTTGTAGCCTAAATTCACCTTTGGTAAATTTGACATAATGATTCTCCTTTCATAGGGTTTTTAATACAATTCTAAAGTGATCTTCATGTTCTTCCTTACTCTTTGAATAGAAAATAATATCTTCTATAAAGACTACCACAAACTGATCAAGATAGTCTCTAAAGACTCTATTCATTATATCCATGAACATAGACATTAGTAAGACCAAATGACATCAATATAAATTCATAGTGTCCATAACTTGTATGGAAAGTCATCTTTGGTATATCCTCCCTTTTGACACTTCATTGATGATACCCTGAACGAAGATCAATCTGGGAAAATTATTGAGCTCCGCATAGTTGGTAAAATAAGTCATCAATGTTGGGGAGAGGATATTTGTTCTTGATAGTGATCTTGTTAAGTTATCGATAATCAATGCAGAGTCTCATTGATCCATCTTTCTTCTTAACAAACAGAACAGGTGCTCCCCAAGGTGATGTACCAGGTCGTATGAATCCCTTATAAAGATTCTATTGGAGTTTCTTCTTCAATTCCTGCAACTCAATTTGGGCCAATCTATAACATGTCTCTAAAATGGTAAAATCACCCGGTATGAGTTTTATTGAAAACTGAACTTCACAATTTGGTGGAAGACTTGGGAATTCCTCTAGAAAGACATTATCAAACTCTCATACAATGGGAATATTCTTAATAATGAGTTTCTCTCCAACCATTTGATATAAATAACTTTCATTTATTGGAATGAAGACCCATAAGATTGATGAAATTTCCATTGGAAGGTTATATTCATCCTTGCATTGATAGATGATCATAGATTGATCAGGAATTTGAAATGTGACTTCCCTTAATTGGAAATTGATATGAGATCTATAGAAAGAAATCCAATTCATGCCATGAATCACATCAAATTCCACTATAGTAAGGATCATAAGATTTGAAGGAAGCACTTTCCCACAAAAATCTATCAGAGATGAATTGTAATCTTTTGATGCGACTGTTGTGCCATTAAGAGTTGTCACAGTTAAATCAACAGAAAATCGTTGGGGTAGTACGGTGATACCCTTAGAAAATTATTTATAAATAAAAGAGTGGGTGGATCCAGAAACAAATAAAATATTTTCTACTTTAGATTGTATGGGAAGTGTACCTTTCACCACTTCGTTATCATACTCCAAATCACCGATTGAAATTTCATGTGACTTTCCATTGTCTGTGGTCTTAAGAGTTTGTTGAAGTCGATCATCATCAACAACACTTGGATTAGGGCATTGATTGGCATAATGCCCCATTTCTTGCACTTGTAACATTGAAGTGTAGGAGGTGCATTCTGTGTAGCCTTTTCTTTGTTCTCATCACTGGACATCTTTTTTCCATCACTGCGACATAAAATTTCATGATGTCCTTCTTTTCTAAACTTAAAACAATTACCTTCCCCTTTATGAAAATTAACACTATGTTCTATTCCACGCTTTGAACATAAGGGAAAACTCATCTTCGTTTCAGGGTGGTCTTTAGATTTTCCTATGAATTGTATTTTCCTTTTCTTTTCAAAACCATATGAAGGATGGGTTACTCCAATCTCCATCTCAACCTTGAGAGCACATCGAACAATTTCCACGTAGTTATTTAAGTCCCTTACATCTAATTACCTTCGGAGACTTGGTTTTAAGCCACTAAATAATCGATCGATCTTACTCTCAGGTTGGATAATAATCCCAGAAGAGTACCTTGGAAGTCTTGTAAAATTTGGTTTTTAAGTACCAACAGATTCATTATACTTTTGAATCAGGTCAAGAAAATCCTTCTCTATCTTTGTTCGAAGAATACCAGGGAAGTACTTATTAAAAAATAATTTATTGAACTCACCCCATTCCATGGACTCAATTTCATCTCTTTGCCTTGTAATCATGACAAGATTGCACCACTGATCAGCTTCACCATCCAAATGATATACTGCTAAGATGAATTTATCATGTTCAAAACTTTTTATAACTAATAATATCTTTCTAGTAGTACTAATCCATTTTTCACCCACTAATATATCAGAAGACCCGCTGAATGAAGGTGGATGCTGCCTAATGAATGATTCAACAAAATGATGCTTTGTACATTGCTCATTTGAAATCCTTACATGATTCATAGATTGAAAAATTTGTGTGTGCATCGCTATAGGATTTTTCATTCTAGGTCCCATAATGTTTGGTTTCTCAGGGGGACAATCATTGCATTGCTCGTCGGATTCCGCATTAACACAGTTCCTTCGAGTTCCATCCATTGACTAAAACAAAGAAGCATGGTGTGAGAAACACTAATCATAATAGGAAAACCACATAATTGAGAATAAAATTTCAAACTTTATGTCTTATCAGTGGTTATTTGTGGCCATTTCCAAAACACTAATATTGTGTTCTATGCTTAGACATATCCTTAGGGTTCTTACTAAGGTTTTCATATCCTAGTTTCCAAAGGATGACTATTCATTTTCTCTAATACCAACCATAATGACCCATAATTTACATATATTGTTATTACATCAAAATTGAAGCATACTTATTACAATATATAACAAAACCATGATAGGACCATATAGTTATAGTGTCTTTAGAAACTAGGATGCATAAACAACTGGTTCATAAGTCATCTTCATTGTCTCCCATTTATTTCATCGTATCTAGAGTCCCTTTTTGGAATATCCTACTTAATACCCTTCTTCCAGGCCTAGGGAAAAGAAAACATAAAAAGGGTGAGCTCAAATGCTCAGTAAGGGAAATAAAAGGAAATATCAATCATATCATATTCATAAGAACATAACATTTTGAAAATCATATCCTGCAAAAGAGATCATAATATCATGACATGGGATAAATCAAAGTAGTGAAATAAAATCCCAATATTCAAAACATAAGACATGAATCTCTGTGGAATACACACATAATCATAGAAAGTCATTTCATATTAGTCAAGACTCATTTCTAATACCATCATAGCGGACAAAGTCCATTACTGAACCGAGTTCACTCCTCGTTCTAGTCCTGTATCACTGAACCAGATTAACTTTTCGTTCTTGCCATGTATATATCATGAGATATAAATCTTTACCCAATGCATTGGAGGTAGATATAGGTCCCACTCATCTCATAATTAATCCTTTCTTATGTGTGCCACAAAATCATAAATCATATATCATAGCATAACCCATGTAATAAAAATGGAATTCTTGAACACCATGCCATCATAAAATAATCCATATAAGATAAAAGGACTTCATAAAAATAATTCCTTCATAAAATAATAAAATCAATGTAATAATAGGGATAGATACAGAACCCTATATAATCTTAGATGGAAAATAATTTTGATAAAACACTTGAACTCAATTCTTGAGGAAAATATCATTTCTACATAAAAAACAATTTTCCATTATCAACATGTCATATAATTTTAAACTAAAAAGAAGTTAATTGAAAAAAAACGTAAAAACTTGTAATGGATTCTTCATGTAAATAATTCCTTCATGCCATATAAGTTAAAAAAACATTCTTCTCATAAATTGTCCAGAAAAGTAAAAAAGTATCTCATACTGAAAATGACAAAACAATCCTTTCATATCTTTTAATAAAAATTCACTAATAGATAAAATTGGATATAAAAACATTTAGGAGGATATAAATAATTTTACATATTGAGGAAACATGTATGTTGGTGATAAATATTCACCATTAAATTATGAATTATAAACAATCTTGGATAAAAATGATATTGTGATTTTTTACCTTACCTTAGGTCTGATATGCTTTGTACGTATCCAAAACTCCTGTATAATAATTTAAATAATGTAATTGACTTATTATAGAATCATAATTACTATGTTGATATCATATAGGGTCATATTATTCTCTTCTTATTAGTAATATTTCATTGCTACTTGTCATTTGGGTGTTCACTACATTATGTTCTTATGCGTGTTTTGTTGAATAAATTCTTATTTCTATTTTTAGGTTATAGTTACATCATTTAAAAAATGGTAGTAGTATAATATATATCATATTTATTCATTCAATTCATTTATATAATCATTGTTTCGTGAAGATCATGTAGAACAAATCACATCGCATCGCGGAGACGGTTAGCCATACGTACGCATGAGCGACGATATCGTTCCCATAATTATTGAATGGTATTAGAGTGGATGGTAGAATATCTCAAAATTAGTATCATGATTTAATAATCATATATAGTTATTCTTTAAACCATTATACCCATCCTAGTAAGGTGGTGGGGGAAAACATATTACACCACGGTGTAGAGAAGGTATTCCGTACATACGTACGCGCGGTGATTTCGTTTTCCGTAGGATGGATATAAGGTGAAATTGGGTTGTTTCATATATATAATAACATATTAGTATATTATTGATACTGATGTTATTAATTTATGATGAAACAAATAATGTAGAATATGTAGAAGAAGAAATAAATTTGAAAGGATTGGTAAAGGATATTACCTCTTCTTCGACGCGCCTCTTCTAAACCTCCTCTTAGTGCACTAAATCTGGTCATTGAAGAATACCAGGACATCTAGAATGTTTCTAGGGAATTGGAGAAGTGAAATGGAAAGGTTTTGGATGAGCTAAAAATATCAAAATGTTATGAAGATGAGATGGAGGAGGTGCCCTTTTATAAGTGAATAGAGGGGCACCTTTGGACAAATAAGAAATATTAAATTATAATAAATTAAAACCCCACCTAATAACCTCAAAATATTACTCAACTCAAATATGAGATGATATTTGGTTGTATTATCATCAACCAGTAAAATTTAGACATGTTAGAAATTTATTTTAACCATTATCAAATTGATTTATCGTTATTTAATCTATTTAATTTTATTTGTGGTAATAATATTCTAAGTTTTAAATTGTTATAAATTATTTCTTATGTGTTTTTAATTATCCTTTATTAGAACATTTTTGATATTTTTGACCGTATAAATTTAAATAAATAATTTTTAAATATTTATTTTATTTTTAAACAATTTTATAATATGTTATTTTTATAAAATAACAATAGTCTCAATTTTGACACTATTCATTTATTTGCATTTAAATAAAATCCAAACAGAGGATATATTCAAACAAAAATATTTAATAGATTAATATCATGTCATATTCATCTAGAAAATTCGTGGATCACATTAATTAGTTTATATAATATTTATTTTCATATTTTTTAAACCATTTATTTAATATTTCAATCAGTAAAATAATTTCAATATCACTATTGTGTCATCAATAATGATAATTATTTAATCATTAAAAATTATAAATAAATTAAAATTATGTAGATAATTTCATTATATTTTTGGATACTATACATGTTTGATGTTTTATGAATTTTATCACTAAATTAAAATTATTACACTTATAAGATATAAGAGATTGACATGTTGTCACTTTCTTTGGTTTTAATTATAAGTATATCATTTTCATGGACAATAGTCCATGAAATGAATCTATTACGACCCATAGGTGATATGGGTTGACTTTTATTCATCCAATATAATTTTGGCAGGTGGTAGGGTAATATTATAATATTATCTTTACCCTTAATTACCTGATTTACCTTCAACTGTAGAAAATAAAAATTACCGTAGTTACTATTCGTAATGACAAAAAAATAGAAGTAAACTATTAAGATAATTTGGACCCACTGAATCCAAATATGGAACCCATTTTTAAAAATTCAAAACACAGAAGTTGTAGTAACTAATTTAAAATTAATCCCATTATTAAGAAAACGGGTTTTAAAGGATAAAACATTGTCAATGATTGAAATGTTTTTACCTATGAATTCAATGTAGAATTAATTGAAATGAAAAAAATTATATTAAATGGTAAAAATATATTCTATTTATACATTAAAACCATTAAATTTTATCATTTAACCATATAAATTATCTTGATGAAAATAGTTGTTTTTAAGAAAAAATTAGCGTATTTTTACTATTCATCAAAATATAAAAGTCATTAGAAAAGTTTCAAAAATTCATCCAATGTAAATTTTTATATCATTATTCAAAAGAAGAAGTTTATTTTTTAATATTTAAGTTATAAAATCGTCAAAAAATTATATTTAAAATGGGTGTCCCGTCAAAAGGCGGTAAAACAACATTTTTGAAAAAATACTTCTTTTATTCGAAATATTGATTTCGTTTCTATATATCATTATAGAAAAAGTATAAGATGAATTTAAATGTTATAAAATTCATAATTTAGTTATCACTATTCATAACTTCTAGTTCATAATATTATAATTAATATATCATTGTTTAGTGAAACTCGATATTCCGTACAACGCATGCTATCAAGGAAGGGTGTTCTTGTGTGTAACGTAAGCCAAGCCAATGTTGTGTGTAGTGAATTATTCCTTTTTTGTTGTGTGTAAAATAAGATAAAAAAATTCTCATAAAATCTCTGGGTGTTATAATAATCTTTCCCCTTCTTTGAGTTAATTGAATTCTTCCCCTTTCCCTTGATATTTATTTCCATATGACAATCTTTAACACATATAAAAAATCATCTTGTTATTTAAAGACATTATACTAGGTTATTCTCTCTATATTATTGACACTTATGATGTTCAATATATTTTCATTTACTATAATTAAAACATTAAGTTATATGGAGTTTCAATTCTATCATATTTGATTCATTAGGAAACTAAACAACATTAATGCAATTAATCCTTAATCTCGAGATATGTTTAAGAATAACCACAAGGGGTCTCACTCCATTTTCAATTCTATTCAGTTTTTCTTTTTTAAAACAACCACATTTTCTTTCTCATTTATTGTATTATGGATTCCTGTTAGATCCATAAATTTCATAAAAGAAAAATGTTTAGTGTTAGAATATTAATTAAATAATAAAATAAAGTCATATAAGGAGAATAGTCACTAAGATGTATTTATTCATATTACATAAAAATCCTTCAACTTAACCAATAAAAAATTAATTCTATATAAATTTATAACTATGTTGGTTATAGATAACTATTAGTTTTTTCTCCAACAACATCTTAACCTCCAATGCAATCTGAACACTTCTCAAATACCAAATTATCGAAGAATCCTTAAAAATAATATTATTTAATGTATCCTATAATTAAATTTATTCATAGCCTAATGAAATATTCAGATAATAGCTTTAATGAATTTTGTAATAATAAATACCAGAAAATAAATATAATACATTATGGAAACTAATAATTAGAATCAATTTTTTGAAATATAAATAATTTAAAATAAAAAGGGATATATTTTATTGAAGAATCCTCACAAATTTAATCATGAGTTATTCTATTCCAATAGTCATCCATAAGCCCTACCAAAACCATTTTCAAATGTGGGAGGAGCACAAATATTTATATATGTGTTATAAATTGAATGAATTTTTTTTCCATGAATAAATAATAAAAGTTTCAGTTCTTGAAAAGATAAATTGGTCAAAAAAAATTCTTACCAAAGAAATCAACTTATCTTCCTATAGAAATTTATAGAACCTTTAATAAGAGACATTATTGGATATATAAATCAAATAATGGTTTTTTTAAATCGTGAAATACTTATAAATACTTTTATAGTATTATAACCAGCATCCCTATTATGTAATACATTTTTTCATTACCTAATGTAATCATTCAATTTACAATAAATCATGAGAAAGAATAGATGAAAAATGTTTGTACATTTTGGAATTATTATTATATCACCCTTACTTAAAAATAGAATATCTAAAAAATTATACATGAATTAACCATCATAGTTTCAAATAAATAAAAATAATGACATTATTTGGAATAACAATCATAATATATTACCATAATCTCTTTTGGAGAACCTAATTAGTTTACTTTTTCACTTTACCTAAAGAATTGTATATCAATAAAAGGATAACCTAGACATTTTTTATATCCGATCTATCCATCATCATACACAGTTCGCATGAAAAATATCAAAATCCTAAAACATAAGACCTTGCATCATAAAAACAATATTTTTACTAATTATAATGAATTTTTAGATATTGATGCATCTATTTTAAATAAATATTTATTTTAAAATAATATTTCTATAATATATGGAATATAATAAAAAAAGGAAACTTCTAATGTATTACAATCATTAAAAATAAATTGTTGGGAATGGAATAGTTGTTTTCATTTTACTTGTTAAAATATATCATTCTTCATCACTTTTGTAATGAATTTCAAAAGATTATGTATAACGAAACATTTTTAGAACCAGTTAGAAAAATTAAAAGTGGTAATAAATTATTCTTATTATACTCTTATTTCTATATAAATGTTAAAAATAAAATTAAAAATTATAATGTGGATGAAAAAAATCATTTTTTAATGGAAACACTAAAAGAGGGTTTTAAATATAAGGTATGCTACATTCCACCCGAGTCATCACGAAGTTCTTTTTCATTATTAATAGTAAAATTTGATTAATTATTAACAATAATAATTACTTTTTTCATTTTTATTAATTCAAATATTATATCCCCTACCTTTCTATAATTATTTATCCAGTCAATTAAATTCATGTCAAATAATTGTATGTTATTCGGTTCATTCATCCAAAATAAGAATTGTATGATAACAAGCATCATATTGACCATTACTACACCATCGTAGGAATAATAATTATAACATAATTAAAACATTTTTAAAATATTTATACTACTAAATAAAACCTTTAATTAATGTTTTGGAAAACAATGTTTGTTACAATCATGGAAACGGTAGGTCACACATACGCATGAGTAACAATTTTTTTCATCAGTGATCATTATGGTGTGATGGAATATATTATTATATATTTTAAAATTTTATTTTGATATAAATCATTTTTTATTTTTACTTTAACTATTTTTATATATGTTATTCATGTGATCTAGTGTTGAACAATGATTTTCATTGCATCGTAGAGGTAGTTGTCCACGCGTTTGCTCGGACAACATTAAAATTTTTCAATGAATAAAGTAAATTATATATTAAATTTTTTTAAGGATAAATATTTCATTAAAATCATAAATGACCATTAATTCCAAAAATTTAAATAGTTAAAACATATGGTGATGGAAAAGAATTTCTTCTGTTTACAAGGAAGAAGTTCTCTGTATACATGAATGATAAATTCCACTCACATTTTATTGATGCTGGAGATGGATACAAAAAACATGTGGTTAACACTATACCACTTCTTTATTAAGCCTACATTGATTATCACATTAACCCTCTATAGGTTGTATTATTTACTAAACAAGATAACTATAATTATCCAACGGATTCTAATATCTTATATGTATAGGTACTGACTACTCTAAATCGTTAATGAAGTGTGATTTAAAAAGAATGAGAAGTATCCTTTTAAAAATGGGTGGATGTGAACTCTTGGAATTTCTCAAAATACTAGATTAGTATATATTAATAATGAAATTAATATTTCCAAAATTTGATTAAAATATAATACCAGATTAGTGTTGGTAGATATTAAATAATACAATAGAAATTTGACTTCTTTTTACTATGTTTTTACCAGAATGATTTTGTTTTAACCCATCGTTAGCCCCTATCAAAGTTACAATGGAAATAAGGATTTTTACTCCTTAATGGTCATGATATTTACAATAAATGTCAAAAAAATACCATAAATAGAACAAAGATGATATTATAAAACGTACACTAATATAATGGGAAAATTTATGATTCTTAAAAATTTAATATCATTAAATAAATTGTTCTTATTATAAAATATCAGCAATATCAATTTGTAGAAATATTCATTACATTAAATTTAATAACATAAATAAAAAATAGAATTAATATAAAATATTTTAATACTTCCAAAACATTTCATAATAATATATATAAAAAAATCACATTAATTATATCAAATTAAAATATATTTATGAGTTTTAATATGATTTATTGGAAGTTTTAATTAAATGAATAATTTCTATGTCATAATTTTTTACGAATTTATGGTAATTAAGCCTATATGATTATTAAAAAATAATTTGAAATGATGAATATAAATAATTTTGAATTATAATGAATTTATATAACTATATATATGCTCTTGTTTTGATGATGTTAAAAATATTTAGTTCTTAAAAACAATAATGTGTCATTTTTTACTTTTCATCACATAAAACATTATAATTATAATAATCATACCCAAATGTAAAAATATGTCATATAACACAATAATGGATGAGTATTTATGAAATGGACCCATCATATAAAATTTATCCATATTTTTGTGTAATTTTTTTCTTAATCATTTGTTTTTTAACCAGTATTTATAAAATTTAACCATGACCAACTTAACAAAAAATATTATGATTAATATTCATTTTGAATAAAAATAAAACGGACATATTTCAAGTAATATTACCATATTACTTAAAATATGGATTCAGTTTTTCCAAATTCAAAACATAAAAGTTTTAAATTTTAATTTATAATAATTTTGGACAAATTTACTGAAAAATAGGATTTCAAAAAATGACCATTTAAAATGTAAAATTATTGTATAATTAATTAAACTATAAAATAATTAAAAATCACATAATTAGATTACAATAAATAAATAAGATATAATTAAATTTTAAAACTAATAAAAAATTAAATTTCACATTATAAATACATAAAAAAATATATGTAATATTTTATTAAAATTAAAATGTTTTACTATTGATTGAAAAATAATCCTTTTTAGTAAATTAGAAAAATCATTCTAACCTAATTTGTATATTATTGTTTAAAAATTGAAATTAATTTTCTCAAATAAAAGTTATAAAACTATAAAAAAACTATTTATAACATTCAGTCATTAAATGAATTAAAACCCATTTATGAAGATATCATATTACTGGAGAATAAAATATAATTATATATAATTGGGAGCTTATTTAAAATTAACTAATTTATTAATTAAAAATATGTAGGACCATAATGTATTTTATAATTTAGTTAATATTATTAATTCACACCAATTTAATGTTTATGTTATAGTAGTTAGATTTAAATAATAATAATTATATGTTCATCTATACATAGTGTTTAATTTTTTGTAAAGTATAAAACATAGAATTTATTTTCAATGTCTCTGTATATTGTAGGAAAAATATTATTTATGATATTTATATAAAAATTATTTTGTTATAGTCTGCATGAATATCTAATTTATGAATATATGGAGTTTATTTTTGGTTTTAGGTTTTATAAAGGTAGCATTATATTAAATATGTTTAGGTATCATAAAAAATTTGAAAATGTTCTATAAAATTCCAAATAATAATTTTAATGTAATATATTCTTTACACCACTTATTTAAATGTATGAAAAATATTATATAAATGATAATTGAGGGATTAAATCTTCAAGGATTACTATATGGAGAGGATTGTAACATTTCTTGAGAAATAGTTTGTAAGAAATATTATTGAATATGAATGTTTATTTGAAACCTCTATGTCATTAATGTCTAAAATCTATGGGGATGAAACTGAATGTGTGGCCATAAATCTGAGTTTTTAATATTAAAACTCTCAAACCTAGTTTTTTTACAATGATTATGTCTATCTAAAAGAATATTTTTCTAAATAAATAAATCAGAGTTATTACCTAGATCTGAATGATTGGTTGATGATTCATTGAATGGAAGAACATCAGATATAGAAATGTGATGACATCATATGAATGTTGTTTTGAAATATAACATATATAATTTTTTTAAACCAAATCCTCTATAAATTATATTTGACATATAGTGATTGGTTGTATGAGAAATTGATGATACTTTTTATCACAATAGATGACTTAATAGAATAATACTACCTTATAGAATACAAAACAGTCTGATAATCATTTTATAGTATAAATAATGAAGAATTAACTAAAGATAATTAGAAGAAATTATGTGAGTAATTTTATTAAAATATTAATGTGAATATAAATTATAAATTAATTGAAGTTTCCACCAGAATGAGGCATTCATTATTTATAGATTGGCTACAATAAAATCAAACTATGTAGAGTGAGTTGAAATATTTTAAATTAATTCATCATACAACAATATATTGAAGAAATACCTTATGATAATTACATAATAATTATAAATATTGAAACGTAATTTTTTTCATAGGTTCTTCAAATTGTTTTTCTAGTTGAGATAATGATGTTAGACGATGTTTCTTAATGAACAGGGATAATGATGTGTAAATAACATAAAATTTTCAACAATTTTCATTATTTTTCTTAAGTATTGATGAAATAATCTAATTTTTTTATAAGAATCTAACAAAAAATTTCAAAATTTAAAATTTGTTTTAATTTTATCAATTTTTTCCATATTTATGCATATATAAATGATATTCAATTCTATAGAAACATGAAATGTTCATATTCATAACAAACCTGATGTGTTGACGTTTTTAGAGAAGTGATAGTTTCTTACCAAAGTACTATTCTTTCAAATAAAATATTTCAAATAGAAATGTTCCACAAAATGATTTAATAAGTTTTCTAAAATAGTGGTTTTTTAGTTACATATAAAATAGTCATAGTACTACTAGACATAGATATTTGATTGAGATTAATTAATACAAGGTGCATAAGATAGTTGAATAATGATTGATGATTGAGGAGAAAAGTACTGATGCAAAATTTTTAAAGGTGAACTCGAGTATGTTGTCATATATAAAATTCTTAGATGTTGTTTTTATAGATATTCTAACAATTTTATCTATCATTGGATTAAGGTAAATATCAGTTCATAATTAGTGGAATTATTTTTAGTGAACAATATGGAATACAATGTAAATACCATATTAGGAGGTAGGTATAGAATTTTTTTATATATATAACATGTGCTGTGTATTATAAATAAATCCACTTATAATTGATGAAAATTTTGTTAGTGAAAGAATCCATAGACTAGATGGAGTCTCCATGGAATGAGTTTTGGTTCTCAAACTATAGATAAACATTGTAAGATAAATATCAATAGATTTCCTTATATCAGCTACATTGAATAAAGGTAAAAATGTTGAAGATTATACATTCATCACAATAGATAAAATTGGTTTTATAATCTAATTTTAATAATGATTTAATGTTAAATATAATAGGTAATTTTTTACACCTTGGATTTATCCCCTCTTAGTGTGACTACATGTTTAGGATTCTCAATTTGTATCAAATTAGGTTTCCACTATTTGGAGCTACATGATTTAATCCTAGTTTTATTTAAATATTCTATATGATGTGAATATTTTTTGATGTTATATATGTTTGTCTATAATGTAAAAAAAATATTCATAATGAGTTGAAGTGTATAAAAGTTTTGTAAATTTTTAGAAACATGGAGGTTTCAAAAAATAAAATAGAAAACATTATCTAATTATTTATTATCAAAAAATAGATATAATAATCTCTAAAAATATATGGAGGATACATAAAAATATATTATTTTGGTGTTTCTTGTGGGATATTAAGAATGTAGGAAAATTAATTCTCTTTAATAATCTGAAACCATATGTGAATAATTGGATTCACTTGTAACTGTTGAAGTATATTACATTGAAGTAAAATCATAAATGAATTTTGAGCCTCTTAACGATACAAGATATATTGTTTCTTATAACATATTAAATATGAGGAAATTTCACATATAAAATTAGAACAGTATAACCTAGAGAAGGCATGATGAAATAATATATAAAAATGAATAACTATAAATGCACATATTGAAGGAATGGAATAAATTATGTTATCATCGTCAGGTATTATCAACCATACAGAAAAACATTTATATAAGTTTTTTTGTAGTAATTTATTTAGGGGGGATCTTATCAATGTAATCCATGACTTAATAATATTTTTTAATAAAAATACACTAACCTTGAAGTTTATTCTCAAAGAATAGAATATATTGATATATTAATTATGAAAAATATTTTGATGTATGAAGAATAAAATCAAAAAGAATACATGAGTGATTCTAACACTAAAATCAACGAGCTTAAGGATGAATAAAAAATATAAAATAAAAAGTTCGAAATTATAGAATCATCATTACTAAATTTGTTTTATGATGATTTGCTGACAAACATTAAAAAATACCCATTGAATATAATATAGTCACACACCAATTTTTCATGCTAGGAATTCTCAACATGATATGAATGATATTCTATTAAAGGATCACTATAATTATTTGAATTAAATGAGAAAGTTTCATGAATAAAATAAATAAAATTTTATATAAGGATGTGAAGGAATATTAATGATTCGCAAAAATTAGAATATCCCTTTAAATAAAATAAATAATAACAAGGAAGTGACACTCAGAAATATTGAACCTATGAAGTCAAATTATTAAATAATTTCATGAAAATAATATCAATTGATGTTTATAATAAAATTATTACCATATGAATGAATATATTAAATTGTAGATCAAATGTGAAGGCATCATAATAATCATTTTTTTGATAAGTTGATGAAAAATGTAAACCCTTACTCTGAGGACTCTATTGTAAATAAATAACACAATATTATTATTGGTTATGATTCGGATATTATGTGGGTATAAAAATTGGACAAAACATCTACTTCAAAAATGTTTTAATTAATAAAATAATAGAACAAATATTAATATAGAAATTCCACAAATAATAATGTTATCATAAAAAAGAATCATTATTTCTATTAATGTTTCCATGATAAAGGATATATTAAAATGTAGAAATCCAAAGTTCATCTATTATTTTTGATTATATAGAATTTTCGAACATATGGCTATTAATTGTTGGCATAACCAAACCAGATATGAGGAATAGAGAAATCAATCCTTGAGGTGTAAAAATTGGAATGAAAAATATACTCATAAATATACACATAACCAACATAAATGATGAAATATGTAATGAAATCAATCAAAATTATATATATTGGTTATTTTTTAATTTATTTTAATAAAATGTATTGATAAATAATGTTGTAGATTATTTAATCCAAGAAACGAAATAATGTTTCCACAAAATTTGAGTGAAAATACATGAATGATGTCCTTTCAATCCACAATATGGTGAATATAGATATTAAAAAAGAAGAACATAATACCTTAGAATATATAAAAAAGAGATTTCATATCCAAGATGATATTTAACATCAATGGAATAAGAGAAAACATTATTGGTAATTGTACTTATGCAATGATTTTTTTTAAATATATAGTATCATATGAAATATGGTCAATCAATCTAAGAAAAACATAATAGGATTGGAATAGTGGTTGATACCATTATGGATTAAGTTTATGAAACCAAAAATTACCTAAAAATAATTATATAGAATAATATAAAAATATATATAGATGATAATATATATATTAATACACATAAAAACTATTCATCACTATTACATAAGGATATATGCTATTTTTTATAATAATAGGAATGATTTGGAATGATGGAGAGGTGATATAATGAAATATGAGTACGTGAATTAAGATGATCATATTCACAAGACATTAATGACTGCATGGCTAGAATAAAGGGAAGATTCAAGGAGCCTGTAAGTGGAAAAAATTTATAAAAAAACATTTTAAATTCTAGATATACTTATGAAAACTCCGTCAAACAATGTAGTAATAGAATTTTTGGAGATGAAACTAATGTATCATATAATGATCAATGATTGTAAATAATGTAGTGATATCATAAATATTATAAATAAAATGTTGTTTTGGGGATGGGAAAACATTATTTTATATGATTCACATTATATGTAATGTAAAAATGTTCCACATTTTTTCGTATTTTATTTCAAGGGCATATAATGTGAATTGTTATTGAAGGTGATGAAGTTCCATGGGAGTCTATAAGTAGAAAAATGAAGATGGATTCAATGAAATAATTAAAATGTATTATGGAATCTCATACATCAAAATTAATGTGTTTTAAAAAATACTAATAATTTAGATGATGATTAATAATGAATGTTTGAGAAATCCATGAGGTCTGCTTTTTATAAAAGCCCTTCTTAAAAAATTGAGGTATACATGTTGAAAGGAAAAAAAAAATTAATGAAAACTAATGAATTATAATTAATTGGGGGAGGGAATATACTCATTTTCTTTTAAAGATTTCTTTGGTTATATATGATGGATGAATGAATGTTTCTCAATGAAAACTAGATGAATTATTTATTAAAAGTTGTTCTCTGAAAGATTGGCAATACATGGTAAAAAGCAAGGATATATTTAATTACTGAGTAAATCACTCTTCATTTGTATATGAATCATTGGTCATTTAGATTTAGAGTTGGTGTATTTTAGTTAAATTTATATAATAAATGTTATTTATCAATTCTCCCAATATGTTCTCAGATTATAAATTAATGGGAAGAAGAAAAGATTAGATAAAATATCATCCCTCACATAGACATGTAAAAATGTAGAATTTAGATTCAAATTTTTAACATTAAAATAAAAGAAGTTACTCCCACGAAGTTATTTAGAAATGGGGATTTTAATTCCTTGATAATAATGGGTTGTAATACATTATTTCCATTAATGAAAATATGGTATTAAAATAAAATCTTGTGGGGGAGATTAAAGATCCACAGAAATGTTCTGTAACATATATTTTACATTTCAAAAATAGTTTGTTATAATGTTAATGTGGAATCTAAATGGGAGTTAATGATTTTGGTACCAGTAGATAGGAATATTGAATAATTCTTCAACAGAATGTCATATCCTTAGGAATGTTACAATGGTATCTATATTATATACTAGAAGAGGATAAATGTGTCATTAATATTTTTGTAAAACATTACTTCAATGATATAATATGATACTAAATTCATTAATATTCTGAACATCATAAAAATAATCATAATAACAAACCCAAACAATGAAAATAAATATTTTTTTACATGGGTCCTCAAAAACATATTCCACGAACCAAATCACCTAACACATGTTATTGTATAGAAAATTCCAAATTTAACAATGTATGGGTATTGGCATGCTCTAAAAGGATAGAGGAGTTGTTACTAAATGTAGTGGATGTAATCAGACAAAGAATACTGATATTTAAATTGATTTTGATAATTCAATGTTCCAGTAGCTATAAATGTTTATTAATATATTATTGAATGAATCAAATTTTAGGTTAATGTATGATAACTTGTAACATTTTTGTGTATCTTAATTTTTCTTATTTTTTACAATGTATATGAATTCTAACAGTTTGAAGGATACTATTTTGAGAATTCTAAGAAATGAAAAATAATTTTGACAAAAGAATTTAATTTTAAATGAATGATGAATACAGTTGAAGGACAAAGTAAAGTTTTTTATCTAAACAAATGGAAAATTTCTATCGTCATAAAGAATATTATACATTTCAATCACATCCCCACAAAAATGAATCAAGTGAACTTATAAAAAGTATAATTATTTTTTGTATAGTAATTTTTAATAATGTTTGAGTAGAAAAAATTTTGATACATGATGTATGATGATTGATTTCATGGTGATTAGTGATGTAATAATTTTTTATGGTTATGTAACGGTATCATTGTATTACATTTTTAATGTTATAAAATGCACTACATAATGGTAGTAGATGATTCACAATAGTTACATAAATGTTATATGTGACTTATTTAAAGATTCAAAAAATTCATCAATGTTAAATATTCGTTAAATCCATCAATATAACTGGATATATATGATGATGATGTTTCAATATAAAGAGATTGCATGATGTTGTCGAGCATATAATTTTTTTCAACCAGTTGAATGTTTATTTTAATAATGTCTACAAGATGTTATCAGATATTGGAAAATGAGATTGTTTTTGTTATAATAAGAAATATTGGACAAATATTTTTTTATAATTAATTTTATAAACCTAAAGAAGGTGTTAATAAAATAAGACACTATGATGAGTTTGGTGGATTCTAAATTTTAGTTGAATATCTATTAGATGGAAGAACACCATACTATGAAATGAGATTTCATAATAAGGATGATGTAATGAAGGATTTTCAAATAGTTTTTGTAATCCAAGTCCTATATTTTGATTGAAATAAGATAAATTGTTATCACATGGGAGAAATGGAAGGATGATTAAATTTTAAAGGATGATCAGATAGATCCAAAAAATAATCATAAAAATAATGAAATATGGAAATATACCTATTTATCGTTGGATGAAAATATTAAATCTCTTCTGATAATTATTTTTGAATTCCATTATTAGAAAAATCATTTGAATATATCATGTTGATGAAGTAATGAATCCATCAGACCGAGGATGTTAGTCTATAGAACCCAGACATAAGGAATCATATAGAGGATAACTAGGTAGAATGCTCATAATGGAGTCACATAATAAACACATTCATACGAAATAATCGATGTGTTTACATAATGTGTGTAAGGAAATTATGTTCATTAAACCTAGTTAATTATTAAAAGGTTGTAATCTAGCTGAGATAAGGGAGTCCAACAATGATCCTTGATGACTATGATTAGCAATGTTTAAAGAAGGTAAAATGTGTTGGAATTTTTATCAAGCCTCATGAATATAAAATAATAACAAGAATAATTTAAAAGAAAGAAATGAAATATATTTTCTCTTGAAAACATTTTTTTGATCAAAATATATTCACTTGATGCATTCGTATGTAAAGAAGAGTCCATATTTAATAAACTAGTAATATTCATAAACATAACAATGTCCAAGTGTTTATGTTTGTCGACCAGAGAGAGATTCCAATCATGTAAAAATTTGGTTGAGTGAAAAAAAATATAGTGGTATCCATAAGTGGTGTATCATCCCAATGTTTTTGATTAGTCCTATTTGATAAGTTTTTTTATATATGTACATCAGAATGACTGCTTTTAGATAGAGGTATCAGTCTATGAGAAATATATAAAAGGAAAGTAACACATTCATATTTTAAAATAGTGACATCATATTCCATAGACTATATGAATTTAAACACCAATATTATAATATAATGTATCACAGTATAACATTAATATATATATATTTCATTTTAAATAAATTCAATCAGTGTGATTGATTTTGATACACACGACCTCAAGTATAAAGAAATAGTAAAACAGTATATTTTGACAACCATGCCATTAAATAGGTTGTTATGAATAGTAAAAATGATATGATGATAAAAATATATTTGATTCATTCATTCAATAAATTTAATTCTTTTTTATTTAACAGAAATAAAATAAAAACATTTTAATGTGAAAGAAATGTTTTCATAAAACTAATAAGTTCACAATTGTTTTTATGTCATTATTTTACAAAAAAAACTTTTTTTTACAAATTATAGAATATTTAGATGAAAAATTAATATCATTTTATTGTAAAATGAAGTATAAATTATCATTGATTAAATTCGTGTTAATTTTTGAATATTAATTTCATATTTTGACAAATAGTGACAAACACATGTTTGAATTAAAAAAATTATTTCAATTAAATGAATTTAATGGTCCTATTTTGATTTAATATTTTATCAAAAATCAATATTTGTTCAATTATATTAATAAAAAAAATGTTCAATTGATTCAATTTCATATTGAATATTTATATTAAAACATTGTATTCAAATCAAAAAATTTACATGTGATAATTGTTGTTTCATCACAATTTTGAGTTTACATTTAAATTAAAATTTATAAATAAATTATAATTAATATTGAAAAATTAAATTCGTATTTTAAATTATCATTATAAATATTTTATAATGAGGTCAATGTGATGTCCTGGTTTATCCAACACCAGCCACTCCGGTCCATAGGAAAGTTTTGTGAAGTAAGAGAGGCATGCAAGAGTTAATTGGGAAAGGTATGGCTAATGAAACGATACAGAATAGTTGCTAATTAGTTGAGAGTGGACCTTCATGGGCGGACGTGGCTGTTGAAGAGAATAGACAGCATAAAAAGTATGATTTGAGGGAGAAACCGTCCAGTGTTATAAATAGAAGCCCACTTTTAGACATTAATGTGAAAATACTAGAGAAATCACTTGAGGTTGTTGAAATAGTCTATAAATATAAATATGATGAATTTATTCACAACCTAATTTATTCTGAAATGGAGGATATATTGGAGTCACCTGGGTTACAATATGTTATTCCTGTCGATTTCTCTCCTCATATGGTGAGGACAGTTCATGAACATGTCCAGAGGGGTAATTTTAAAATGGGTGAATCCCCAAAAATTAATATACACGACCAACAAGATCATTATCAAATTAGTCTTGACATAGAGAACATGTGGAAAGGTGTGGATGAAACTGCAATTCATGAAGAAATACCCAGAATATCTGTAATAAATTCTGGGATACAAGGAGGTATGACCTCCAAAACAAAGTCCAAATGAAATTTCTCTTATGGAATGTTCAGGGAATATCAAACCCTAACCCTGAAGGTTATATCAGGATCCTTACACGAATCAATAAAACTGATATTATATGAGTTCCTTAACAAAAGACGAACTCCAATAATCTGGGAAATCTATTTAGCATCAGAGGATTCAAAATTCCAGACATGAACCTGGGTTGTTTCAACTCTTGAATGAATCAGGTTGCTTACACGTCACATGGGGGATTATCGAAGGATTTTTTATGAGGAAAATCAGATTATTACGTGCATCCTTAAAGATGGTGGGAATTAACTCTTCTTCTCCATTATATATGCTTACAATAACCACATTAATCGAAGGATTTTATGGGAGAAGATCCAGAGCTCGAAGGAAATATTTCAGACTCATGTATTGTCATGGATGATTTAAATGAAATTCTACACACATATTAGAAAATAGGTCCGGTTACAAATAACAACTCTATAAGAGAGTTTAGAGAGTTTATTGAGTGAACTTTCCTGGTGGAAATTAACATTATTGGTGCACAATTCACATGGTCCATGATATATATTAATAGATGATAGAGATCATAATTGAAAGGGGCTTTCTGAATCATGATATGATTGGTTCATAGAATTCAATAAAATGTGTTACTCTTGATATGACAAAATCCAATCATCGTCCCCTTTTGAATAGTCTTCTTGGGAATGAAAGGGGTTAGCCGATTCCATTCAGGATCAACAGTGTGTGGGTTTCTCTTCCAGAATGCTCAAAAATTGTGGGAGATATTTAGTATTTTGAAATTTTTAAAGGCCTTCAACTTTCATTCATTTCCATATTTATAATTATTATTATTAAATTGATGGATTGGATTAATTTCAATGCTATATCTTTGGATGCTGAAATTGAGACACTTGAATTCCATCTTTATTATATTCATGAACATATCACTAAATCCAATTTTTTTGGGTGACTTACAACAGGAAGAAAACTTTCACTTCAGATGAAAAATATGTTCAGGACTAAGGAAAACATAAAAAAGGATATATTCAATATTATATGGATAAATGAAGTGGATAGAAACACCATGTTCTACATTGCATTTCAAAGGGTTAGAATTGTGAATATACCCATTTCTCTGATTAAGGATAGAGATATAATTATAGGGAGCAGGGAGGATCTTTCAAATCATATTGTTACATTCTATAAATTACTTTTCAATGGGAAAACATGGACTGAAATAGTCAAACACAACGTCACCCCTAAATTAATTATTTAGGAGGATAATAGATTTCTTACATTAGTAAAAATTGATTTTAAAATCGAAAAAGTAGTTTTGGGGATAAAAAATGATAGATATCTTGGACCTGATTTCTTCAAAAACTTTTTCTTTCAATCCTATTGGGATTTTATTGAGAATTTTGTGTATGTTTCTTAAGTTTTTCTTCATGGGTGGGAAACTCCCTCTGTGGTTTATTACTTAGTTCATTCCCCTCATTCCTAAGGTTAAGAATTCCAGTGAAATGGTCCAATTCAGGCCTGTGGTTTTGGTGATTACCATTCAAAAATTCATCCAAAAGATTATAGAAAATAGGATTTCCCATGTCAGTGAGATAATTATATCATGGAACTAGTTTTGATTTGTCAAATGAAGGAACATAAAATATTTCCTTATCACTGCTTCAAAATGCTTTAATATTCTTAGAGAAACATTGCGGGGAGGAAATGTGTCTCTTAATCTCGACCTTCACAAAAAATTGTTATGATGGACTGGGGGTTCATTAGCTATGTCATTAACATATTAGGCTTTAGTGTATTTTTTTTCAATGGATTGCAATGCTGATGGGGTCAGAATAATCTGCATCTTTATTAATGGGTCACCAAAGGGCTATTTCACTTGTTCGAGGGGGGTGAGAAAGGGGTACCCCACTCTTCCATTATAATTTCAATTAATGTATATTATTTGGGCATAATTCTCATTAATATGGTGGACCAGGGGAAGTGTTCAACTATCAGAGTGGATAGAGGTATCTCTTCTCCATCTCACTTGTTTTTGACAGAAGATATTGTGATTTTCACATAGGGTGATATGAAAAAAATTGATAACCTAAACGATATCTACGGCATTATGAGAGTGCCTCAGGATTGGAAATTAATTGGGTAAAGTCATTAATCAACATTGAAAAAAGTTTTCCCGATGCGAGTAAGACTCAAATCATAAATATGCTTGGACTTCTGGTGGGATATCTTCCACTAATTTATCATTGAGTCCGAATGTTTTTGGAAAATCTTAGGGCATCACACATTTCACATATCCTAACCCAAGTCAAGAAAATCTTTTCCTCATTGAAGGAAAGGTCTCGTTCAATGGGTTTTCATGTTGGACTTATCAAACATGTCATTATTCCATAGCTTTTTTATCCTTTCATGGATTACATGATTTCGACCTCAGTCCTCAAGACTCTCAAATCAATGATGGTGAACATTTTATGGACTAGAAATTTGATGGAATGTAAACTCATTAATGAAAAGTGGATCATGTGTAGTATGCCTAACAAGGAGGGAGAGTCGGGAATCAAGAACCTTAAATGTTTCAATAAACTGTACCGGGCCAAGTTTCTCTATAATCTTATTCATAAGAAATATGCCTCTCTGTATTTTCATTAAAATAGGATTCTTTTGAGATTTATTTTAGGGAAGAGGGGTTATCTTGATTCTTCTATATGGCCTGGAATGCACTTGGTTTTTCAAAAAAAAATGAGGCTCTCATGTTGGGTTTTTAATATGAACTCTTCACATCAGTTCTGGAATGCCAATGGGAATGGAACCCCTCTTATTGAGTGAATTAATGTTGAAGAATACCAAATTGACATCAGTCAATCTCTCAAGGAGTAGTTTGATCATCTTGAGGACCATCTGAAAGAGATTAGATAAATTATTAATGACTATGATTTCATTAATTAGGATGGCATTATATTATGGGAATGTTCATAGAGTAGTTTTATGGATTCCAAATATTTCTACAGGAGCTTGATACCGGGTGATGACATGTGGATAGATTATCTAAACAAAAAATGGTTACTCCCATCCAGATTCCCATTTCTCTAGAAACTTTTTCATAATAAGATTCCAGTGGATGATATTGTTTAAGGGACTGGGATCTATCTGTGATAGATATATGTTATCGTTCATCAAAATTTCGAGTATGTTGATCATTTATTCATGTCCAGCAAAATTGATTCCTCCCTGTAGAAATCCATGATCAGAAAATCTGAGCTTCTTCCTCCTAGCGCTTTTCGATTTTTGGAGTTCATGCATGCTCTATTTGGCGTTAAACCATCCAAACAACTCACATATCTACTTCAGTATGCATGTGATAAATTTTTCCACGCTCTTTGGAGGGCATGAAAAAACATGGTTCATTAGCAGGCACTGTTTTGTAAAGCCATTTTTTTATAGATGTTGCAGCGACAATAAAAAATTCTAGCTCCAAGAAAAATGACCAATGACGCAACTCAGTAAGGGAGATCATGATATTATAGAAGTTGTAGGTTGTAAGGTCCTTCCCTAAAACAAGGGAAACAATGGAGGTTGTTCTTTTCCCACCTTGAACAGATGGATGAAATGTAATATTGATGGGTCCTCTTGGTAAAATCGGGGACCTTCAAGTCTCAAGGTGATTTTCAGGGACTCCCAGGTGATATGGTATAATGATGTAACGGTCCATACGGGAAAGAGACGGCCTTGGTTGATGAAATTCTTGAGTTTAATAGAACAGTAGATATGGTCTATCAAAATCATGGGAATAGTATCTGGTTTGACTATGATTCAGCTATGCTCGTGCATGCAGTTAGAGAGAAACAGTTGTAACTATCATGGAAAATGACCGGCCAATGGATCATCATCCTAAAAAGGCTCTCCAATATGAATTATTTTGATATGTATATATTTTTGGGAGGGAAAATATTTTGTATTTATTTTCCAACAAAGGTATCATGGAAGAAACATTCATTCGATTGAATAGTGTTCCTGATGACTTGATGCATTTTATAGTTTAGGATTAATGTAAAATACCATCCTTTTAGATTATGTATCTCCATTATTTTCTAATTTTAGAGTCTCGGTTCTCATAATTCTCAAAAAAACTCAAATAGCATACAAAATAATATGAATATTAATGTTATGTCACCAAAAATAAAGAAAACATGGATAGAAAATTGTTGGAATACATGAAAAATCCAATGTAGTAAATGAAATACATAAACTATCCCAAGAATCCCATGATTGAACTCGGTCATCTGCCAACATCTCAATCCTCAAAGAAAAATAAATAATATATTTTATGCATTATGCATCCCATTGTCAACACTTACATACATTTAGTCTGCCTGGGGTACCAAATGGAACCTGATGAGGGTGTTAGATAAATCATATTAGGCCACCACCAGTGGCTTCCATATCATATGACCCATGTAATAGAAATGTATCAGATTTGATGAATAAATATATGAAGTAATGAAGTACAATGTAACTAAATAACCAAGAACCTTATTCAACCCTTAGACGGTGTCTACAAAAGTAACCAGTTCATATAATACAGTTACCATTTATGAATAAGTCACATTTTCTCAATTGTGAAGGTTCTAAGATTTAACTAGGAAACCAGTAATTATATTTAATAACGAATTTCCAAGGTATCACCCATGAAAATATAGATATCAAGGGTTGCTAACTTAGTAATAATTATATCCTAGATAAGGGGTATAGTGTAATACATGGATCATAGTCCATGGAATTTATGTATAAAATTCTTACCAAGACCCGTGTTTTCATCCAAGGTAAAATGTGGTGATGAAATGACTGGGCCTGGTGAGATTTAACCACAGAAACAACATGTTAATAATGGAAATAAGGAGTGTATCTTAATCATCATATATTATTATTGATGGGATCCTACAGTGTCATATTGGGAATCCATGAAAAGACAAGGGTCTCATCCCCAATCGGTCTCAAACAAAGAATGCTATATCCTTGAATTATAATAGGGTTCTAGAGTGCTCAAGTCATTCCCTATAGAATCCAAGGCGAGATCAAGTGAGGCCTATCCTGTTTGATAACGAAGACAAAAGATATTTCTTTGTGTTCAATCCATTCCTTTCATCAGTGTGACTATTCGAAGTACCATAACACACATTAATTAATACATAATTAATAGATAAATCCATTTGGTTCAAGCCTTTCCTCCCATTAGTTTGATAAGTCAATGTAGCATTAATCCATTCATTTAATCCATTTACAGCATTTTCAAAAAAAAAATGTTTACTCCGCTACCATCCATTAACATGTTATGGGGTGATACAGACATGCAAACTATTATTCAATAAACATTAAAGAGGTCGCACCATATACATATTATACATTCTAGTTTCAATTTCATAATTAATTATCATGTTGAATCAGTTACATTAGGCCAGTATATTGGTGAGAATACAACATACTTTCTAATAAGAAATTCACAAATTAAATCAATCCAATTAATATAGAAATTCATTCCGTAGAAAGTTCAATCCAAGGAACTCCAAAACAGTGTTTCAAATGTTGAAAACACTAAAATAAAAATTATGGAAAAACATTATACACGGTATGGACTGAGTGGTGGAAATAACCACTATCAACTAATAAAATATTTTGAAATATCATAATCATTCAATTAAAATTAGAAAAAGAATGATGTATAAATTTAGTAAACATAACCCGATGAAATATTTTGGACCCTATAAGAATTCAAAAATCAATGACCTAAAGGGATAAGATATAGAATACCCAGACTAAGCTTGTACTACTCTCAATTCTAGTATTAGCCTCCAATTCGATATGGAATGTAGTATATTTGAGAAAATGTTAAATAAAATCACACCTCTATAACTAGGTCGAGAGAAAGAGAGATGAATAATGGCTCAAAAGGACTCTAGTGTATATAGTTTCCCATCCAACATGACAGAAAGAAATCTTGAATGGATCCTAGATTAAAGGGATATATTGATCCCTATGTCTAGCCATAAAATATTTCCCAAATGGGTGAAATTGATATTCATCTTACTATAAATACGATTAAAGAATAAAGGTTGGGTTAATTAAATAATTAAGGTAAAAATTGTAAAACTATTAAAAAAATTAGCATGTGCATGGTTTCGTCTCACATTCATCTAAACCATTCCGAAACCATCCAAGATTTCCTATAGAATAGGGGAACTATCATGATTAGGCCTCATAGTTACAGATACCATGAACTAACCATGTGATATGGATATTCGAGAATATGAATTTCAATCCTCACGATTAGATATAACCATGTGTCCTTCCCATTTGGTTTCCCTTAACCATGAATCATGCCCATATTTCCCAATAATATGGGTTCAGGTATCCAAAAAATTCTTGGGAACCCTCAGGACTTCGATAACTTGTTTGGAATTATTATTACGTCCAAAATAATGAATCCACCCAATCATTAATAGATCCATACCATATTAAAAAACAAGGTTCTTACCGTCTCTCCCCCATAAAATTTAATGGATCTATACCTAATTGAAAAATACGTTTTGATACATTCAATTCCCCATAAAAGAACTCATCCCTGATTTTACCATCTAGGGGGGATGATACACATCCATAGACCAACTCAAGCCACTAGGCATGTACGTCGGCCTCCCAATCCATTGTTTTATCATGTACACGGTTGTTCTTCTATAGAAACCATACCTAAGAGACAAACTTACCTCAATGAGACATAACTCTCTGGTCAACAATTCATATTGGATACTCCTTAAAGGTAGAAGCTACATCAAAACCCAACAACCTTTAGATAAATTGTATGTGACGATTCGTCATGATATTATTGAAGATGTAAAATTTGGATGACATAGTAAATGGAATTGTACCTATGAGGTAGAATCAACTGATAGGATATTATACCTAATCTCTCAATAATCTCAATCATCCTGAAAAAACGAGACATTATATATCATTTCCTCTATATCCATCTATTCCCTATCCAGGTTGATATATGCAAAAAAAACATTCACCCTAACCTTGATATATAGAAGTTATTATCTAAAATAAACATAATAATTTTATCTAGAATGTGTACTAGTCAAGAACATCAAGATCAGCTTAAAATACTACAAATTCTCTTATATGAGAAGTGGGCCTAGTAGGTCAACCTCACCTCCCTCTAGCCATCACATGGGTGAATAGATTGTCCTACTATATATTTCCTCAAAATTATTCATCTAAATTGTTTTTTCAAACCTTTTAATACATGAAAACCAACAACCGAGATATGATTCTCTCAAAAAGTATTCAAATTAAGGAATCAATCCCAGAGCATGAACTATATAATATGTATTATTCGATCAAACTACCCATCCATCTAAAGGGTGAAATGTTCTTCATAGAATCACATGTGTACCAAGAGTATTCTAAAAGACATACTAAAACCAAGACATGAAACAATTGTTTCTATCTGAAATGGTAGCATGAGGGACCCCACGTTGTTATATAATCTCACAGACATTTAGTCTTCTCCACTCATCCTCTTAGAATTTATATTGAATAAGATTGAAGTGTTCCACATTATTCATTGATTTAATGACAACCCATAAAGTGTTATTTCCTTTAAGAGATCGGGGAAACCAAAATACAAATTTTATGGCCACATCCTCCCATTTCCATTCCATGACTCGAAGTAGATGTAACAAGCTTGTGGATATCTGGTTCACCACCTTCTTCTAATGATAATTGTAAAACCTAGTGATAAATCCAACTATCTATCATTTCATCCTAGGCCACCAAGACTATTATTCTATATCTCAAAAAAATTTAGAGATTAATGGATGAACATAGCATTGTGAAACATCGATTTCATGAAAAAACTCCTCTATCAGGTCTATAAGAACCCAGAAACACCCATCAATATGAAGGATTTCATTTTTTCCACAAAACAATCTAGAGGCAATTTATCTTTCTATATAATATCACCTATAAACAATCCCTAAATATATAAAAATGGTATACCCTTCATCTTCTTAAGACAAGAAGAGGTTACTATCAATGATGAAAGGTAATACTATCTATGATAATCATGAATATCTAGATGAATCTTAGAAAAGAGGTCCACTACTAGATATTCATAATTTTCATCAGGAATGGTATGTTTCTTATTTTTTGAATCAATGCATCAGTTACTACATTTCCATTTCTTGGTGTATAGCCAAACTAAAAATTGAATAATTGATGATATTTGACCAATATTCACAATTTAAGGATCAATGTAGGCAGTGAAAAAGATAAATTTGTGTGTCTTGTTGTCAGTGTATACCACATAACACTCATATAATAGGTTGTTTCACCAGAAATGTAAGGTATTGATATCTACTAGTAGTTCATGTTTGTGTGCCAGGTAGTTTCTATCATGAGGCCTCAACTACTGAGATCAATATGCAAGGACTCTGTCATCCTATATCAACACTACTCCATGGACAATTCCTAATGCATCACAGAAGAAGATATATCATTTTATCAGATGTGGTAGATTCATAATTTATTTTGAGACAAGCCTCCCATGCATCTCCAAAAAGGGTTTCTTACATGGTTATGATCATAAAAACATGGAAACCATCTTTGTTTTACTAGTGAGTGGTGAAGCTAAGCATGAAAAGTATTGAATGAAATTCTTGTAATATCCCACTGGCCTTAAGAAACTACATATATCACACTCTTTCTTTGTTTTCTCCCAGAAAACAACATCACTAACCATCTGAAGGACAATCGATGCACCTGAGTTTGAGATAATATGTCCCAAAAAATGATTATTATTGATCTAGAAGTGGAACATAGAATGTTTGAAATAAACCTGATGATATCTCTATATACTCATAATGATTTCAAATTGTTTTTCCTAGTCTTTATGAGTATTATAATACACCATTATTTCATCCACAAATACCATTAAAAAAGAATACAAATAAGTATGGAAAATCATAATCATTAGATGAATAAAATTAGTGATCACATTAATTAGAACGAATGACATAACATGGTGCTAATATAGACCACACTGGATACTGATGGTTATATGATGTATTCCTGATGGCCATACTCGAACATTTGGATATGCCTAAATCTAGTCTATCATATAGAAGACCCTATCTCCTCAGTGGTGGTTGATGAGATAATTTATTCATGGTACTGGATATTAGTTCTTTCCATTTAGTTGGATCAATATTCTGTAATGTAGACATTGTTTTATGGTTCCATCCACCTTCTTGGAGAAAACAACAAGAATACCCCAAGTGGATATACTAGGCTTTGTGAAACCACTGGACTCTAAATCATTTCACTATAACATGAGCTCCTGATTCTCTATATATTCTATCCTATATGAAGGAATGGACACTATATATACTCCTTGAACAAGATCAGTCATATACTCTTCCTCCTCATGATGTACACAAGAATTGTCAGTGGAAAAAACATCTGTGAAATGATATATTTATAGAGGAAATTCAGCCTAACCAAAACCTCGATCCTATGTGATTGGATTTTCATTCTAGATGGTCATTGTACAGAGCCCATCATTCTATGGTCCTTCTCTACTATCCTAGAAATCTGACTATCCCTTATGAAGATAATGACTACCCACTGTGGTTATAAACAATGCCCTGTGGAAATATTAGTATTCAAAATCAAGATACTCAACCCACCAAACCATCCTGGGAATTACATTGAAGCCTATCATATGGAGAATTAAAATGTACCATAAGAAAGGGTATCATCCCAACTCAATGGGATTATCCCTATAGTGATGTATTCCCCCTAACTACACTATTAACAGTGTATCTAGGGTCATTTCCCCACAGTAATAATGTGTCTCCAATATGATACATTATATTATAAATATGGAGATAAAAGTGTTCGAATAACATTAATCAAATAAATAATATACTATAGTATATTCCACTAGAATATTACCTCGTACTATATATGGACTTGTAGATTTATACTCAGTTAGCAGCTATAGTGCACCTAAATGGCATGATCCACAGCCATGTGCAACAACGGGACTACCCCGGTCATTACTACTTGGTTAGCGCTATAGGAGATCAGAGGAATGGAAGCAATGGCCTCCACCACCCCCTCATCCAGTCCTATCAGGTCTATTCCAACACCCTCTTGATGCAATTAATAAGTTCCTTATCCTGAATTTGGAGATGGGGCGGTTCATTTTCTACTCAAAGATAGAGGAAAAGTCTTGATGAATGTAAGACAATTCACTATAAGGCCGCATGACCAAGACTCCATTGCATCCATATCATAATAGATTTACATATATGGGTACTTTGGTTTTCACTACCCTATTGAGAATCCTTGAGGGATCATTTCCTTCCACTGAGATAACTATGGGCCTTCTACAGCACTGATGTTCCATGGAAGGTGATATTACCATCCATCAGATTGAGCTCAATGATAAGGTCCTGATTAACTATTTTAGAAAAATTATGCTTGTTAATGAAATTCAAGTGTTTATAGATGGTGTACACAATCCCATTCTCAAATAATGTAGCACAGCAAGTATCATCACCAACAGGTGGAGAAAAGAATGATAACTCACTGAGATTCATTGAATACTACATAACCTACATAAAACCCCACTCAGTATATATGAGATTTCTATCTTTGTCATTGATAATAATCTGTGGAAGTAACTAATCATAGAAGGATTTACAGAAATCAATACATAATATGCCTTGATGATGATAAAACTTAATAATCACATCCCACCATTGCATGCCTGAATCATGCAGCATGTATGTAGAATGATTTACCCTCCACTCTAGAGGAATATCTAGGTTCTCAATGATAGACAGGGTGGACTCTAGAAAAGACTCAATAGACTTCAGACATCCATACCTTGAATTGGTGGGAGGATTTGGCAACTAAAACTCATGATCATGTTCATCCATCGTAGATGCATCTCATGGAGAAAATTTCATGGACATCATCAGATATAGAAAACTATCACAGAATAAGGAATTAGTGTATGGATTAGGTATAGTAGGTATTTCCTCATGTTTCACTCCTTGTGTTAATACTAGCAGCTCAAGGCCCACCACATATGGAGCATGGTCATTTCCACCTTCTTGGAATGCGACATGATGACTTCATAGAAAATGTTTTCTATAAATTCCATTCACATGCCTCAAAACAAAATTAGAGCGAAATATATAGCATCACTGGTGGATGATTAATGTAATAAAACTGATTAACTATTGAATATAACCCCTAAAACCCACTTAGATGTCAATGTATCATTTTGTGCTCTGAAATTTTCTCTAAGGATTCAAAAAAATGAAGGGTCAATAGTACCTTTCCCCATCATTTACTTGAAACAGTTTCGTTTATTTTAGGATTTAATTACCTTGTTCACACATTTTCCTTTCATAAACAATGCTATGAAGGATAAAGATAAGAAAACATTACAATTTATAATTCATGTTTTACTTTATAATGGATTTTCATTCCCATTGAATCATTTCTTATACTACTTATCACTGAAAACTACTCCCATTTAATTACACAATTTTGGAAAAACTCGATAAATTATGCTTCCCAACACATGAAGGAGCATAACATTTAATTAATTGAAACAGAAAATCAAATCCCAAAATAAGCATAAGAATACATGCAAGTATGTCTCAGTTAACAATCACTGTCATATAAGGAAATGAATCTACTGAAATGAAACTATATGTCATGGAAATATGTATCACATGGAATTTCAACGTGCCTATAATGATTCATGTGACAAAGCTTATTTCCCTCACATCATTTGGAAATGAAGAGAATAAAATTCTCAATAAAAATAACAATCTAAAAGCTCTACATACCTTGTGTGTCAACCAATGGTGAAATGATATTAACTGTAATATCCAAAATCAAACCATCAATCATAATTTTGGATACTCTTATATTACCCTCGGCTGGGGTTCATTACAATAATCCATGGTTTATGTCCATGTCCTAAGAATTCCAAAACTCATTAATACTCTTACCCAATAGTATAGTAGGTATGAAACTCCAATAATACAACATTTCTATGTCCCACACTGGGATGAAACATAAAAGGTTCCTAGATCCTTGTGGTCCACATGGCCTCTAATGCATCTCCAAAAATTATAGAAGTTTCCAAATAGTAGTGTGGGCCTACGATGTTTCAGTGGGGAGACTATTACCTCATTACTAGATTGTAGCACAATGGATAAATATAAAACGAGTTAAATAGAGTAAGAAATTTTAGTAAAGAAAACTCACTACACAAATAGACATGAAAAAAAATAGAAATAAATTGAATAACATACAATAGATCATAACGCTAAATATAATGTATCTAGAAATCCAGATAACAAGGATACCAATTATCATGTATACATTCATAACATAATGTAGAAATGGAATTACACAAACTATCCCATGCATTCGGAACTACATCTCAGTCATCTTCTACAAGTTCTATCATTCCATAGAAATCAATCTAATTTATGAAGCATTATGCTTCCCATTATCCACAACATCGAAACTGTAATATGGCCTGGGTACCAAACATCACCTAGAGAGGGTGAGAGATAAATGACAATGGGCTACCACTAAAGCTGTTTATTTCATCTAGCTAGTGTAATGGAAATGTTTTATTTATCAAAAGTTCTTATATGAAGTAATGTAATACATTGTTACTAAATACCAATGTACCTTCTTAAACCCTCATATGATGCCTAAACATTTATCTAGATCATTATTTGAATGTTACAATATTGTAAATAAGTCACTTTTTATAAAAAGTGTTGTTTATATGTTGTAACTATGAAACATGTAATGACATTTATTAATAAATATCCAAGGTAATAACCAAGGCCACATAGACCATAAGGGTCACCCACTCAGTAATGATTGTTCCTTGGCTATGTATAAGATTGTAATACAAGGATCATATTCCAAGGCATTCCACATAATATTACCACTGAGACTGAGGATTTCATTCAATGTGAAATGGTTCTAAAAAATAACTATGTTTGATGGGATTTAACCATAGAACCTAATAATCATTTCTAGATACAAGGTGTGTATAAAAGGAATCATATAATATTAATGAAGTTATCATACAATGTAATACCAGGCATCCATGAATAGGAAAGGATTGTGTTCCAAGTGGTTCACAACTAATGCAAGCTGTATCCTGGAATTGGAATGCGGTTCTTGACTACTTAAGACATTCAATAAGGAATCCATGGAGATCTCAAGTCAGGACACTCATATTTGATAATAAAGTAATAAAATAAAATTTATTTTCTAATAATTTACTATCATTTGTTAGATAAGTATAAGTATCATGCATCCCCTTATTTAATTCATAATTATCACTAATTTTATTTTGTTCAATCCTTTCCTTTCATTAGTGTGACAAGGCCAATTACTTGAAACAATTCCTTTAATCCATTTATGAAATTTTCAATGATCCACATTTACTCAGCTACATTACATTAATATGGTAAGGGGTTCCATATACATAAAACATATTAATAAATTAATTTTATAAAGGCCAATTCAAATACCCAATATACTTGCGAATTTTAATAACACATTTAATTATAAAATTGAATTGCTTAACATAGTTGGGTAATGTGCTGAGATTACATGGTAAATTATATTATTAAATTAAAATTTTAAATTAACATATTTTATATATATAAGTTTATTATATGAAGTTTTAAAATATGCAACACTCAAACAGCAAATGAAACATTTCAATACACTAAAACAAAAAATATGGAAAACATATTATATGTTATGGCTGGAGATGTGGGGGTAACAAATTACAAATAATCACGTATATAGAAATAAAACAACCAAAAAATTATATTTAGTATAAGCATGAAGTATAAAATTAGTAAAAAACCCAATGAAATCAGTAGGCCATACATGATAATTCCAAAACCAAAGAACAAAAGGGATAAGTTATAGACCACACACCTTAGGCTTGTACAACACTCCTCTTCCAATATTATCCTCAAATACAGCTTTTAACGGAGTATATATGAAAAAAAGGATAAAATTATCAAACCTATATAACTAGGTTGACTGAAATAGATATGAAGAACATATCAAATAGGCATGGGTACTTATATTTTTACATCCAACATGATCAACTGAATCTTGAACTGATCGTAGATGATGGAATATATTAATCCCCATGTTAGCCCATAAAAAAGGTAAAAATTGAGAAAATGGATGTCCATAAAACTGTAAATCATATTAGTAAATAATGTTTTATTAATTAGTTAATTAAGGGAAAAATACAAAATTACCCAATAAATTAACATGTTCTTGGTTTGGCCACATGATTTTACAAACCATGCGGAAACCATGAACATGTACTCCGAGAAGAGGGAAACTCAAATTGTTAGGATGTATGGATAAGGATAATACGCATCAAACATGTGATATTTATCTTCCCAAGGATTGAAACCATCTGTATTGTTTGATCTAAAAAATTATCATACACACATAGCGTCCTCTAACCATGTGACATGCCCACATTTCTTCCAAAGATGGGTTCCAGGATTCAAAAAAGCACCAGACACCCTGGGGACCTTCTCTAACACCATAGTTATCCATATTAGGTACAATATAAAAAATCATATCAAAATTTAAATGATCCGTACGAGAGTAAAAAATATTTTTTTTATAGTCAACATTAGTTTTGTTCTTCATGAATATTAAAGAAAGGAAAAATTAATTAGTACACTTAAGGATAAAAGGAGATCAAGAAGGTGCGTAAGTAATATGATATGTCTAAAAAGAAAATATTCTTGTATAAGTGTTATTGACATATCATATTTCTTTACTTATTATCATAAGAACAATTTGTAAATTCTTTTGGGATAATTTTCCATTAAATTTACTAGTATGCAAATTTTAGTAAATAAACTCAAAAAACAGCATCCCCTTTTATTATAAATTTCTATTATTTAGTGAAATAATTTAAAAAAAATATTTGAATAAAATACTTATTTTATTATCCAAATAATGAAACATAATTCTAGATTTTGATTTATTTAAATTTTTAATAATCGTATAGTTACTCTAAATGCATAATAAATTCCGAAGTAGTATATATTTAATTTATTTATAAATGAAATAAATTATGACAGGAATATTAATTTAATATAAATTTAACAAATTATTCTATTCCATGAATTCATAAGATAAATAAAAATTATATGTTGGTTTTAAGATAATATATTCAAATTAAAAAATTTCATGATGTTCTTATAATATTATTAAGTAAATAATGTAAAAAAAGATATTAATGTTATTCTATATAAAATAATATTTTTTTAAAATGATTTCAAATTACTCTAAATATTATCCTCTTGGATGTTAATGTTATAACTATGTATATATATATACAATAGTTAATTAGGGGACTACTAGTCCTTTTTGAATAATTATACTAACCCCTAAATTGACAAATCATTTTTACAATTTTTATATGGAAAACATAGTTTATTTTGTTACATGCAGTCTTGTTAAAGAAAATATTTTCCATAAAATAAATATATTAATTAATAATTAGTCAATAATATTTAGAACTACATGTTACAAATTATATAATTATACTCTTTGATATCAAGTCTTAACAATAGAAATTTCGTTGGTAAAAATCAACATTGCAGTAATGAAAAATAAAAATGTATTGTATGAAATATAATAATTTAAGGAACAAAATTTATAATGATTGTATATTTTCAGTATTGTGAAGTTATAAATGGATGATACAATCCATATCATAATTTAATTATATAATTTTAAGTACAATGGAGGGTTAATTCGCATTATTAAATAGTATTTAACATTTAGAGAAATTCCACACATCCACATTTATAAAAGGGTACTTCCTCCCCTCACTTATTCATAAATATTAATAAATATTCCTTCCTATACACTTCTATAATACCACCCAAAAATAATTACATAAATATTTTTTCATCTGTCCATCCCAAAAGATCATCCCTAGGGTCTGTAGGTGGAGTTCCAATGGAGGATTCTCTATGCGAAGTTAATTGTCTCAATAATGATCTTCATTATTCATTATTATTTTACAATATTCATTATATTATAAATTATTTATATATAAAAACAATAGTATATAATATATAATTTGATGTTACTATGTTTATGGACTAACCCAAATCTTTCTCCTCTTCCAATAATGGTGGAAATGTTTTTTAATTGTTTGTTCTGTGGAAACCCACATGGTGAACCAATGTAACTCATTTTCCATAAACACTTCTCATAGTTTGAAAATAGAGAGATATTTAATATATCTATACACCTATAATATCTAATACATAATTTTTATTCAAGAATAATAATATTACATATTCCTTCTTACATTTATTTCCATTAAAAATATGATAACATTGATCTTGTGAAATGTAGGCTAACGCCATGTGAAGAAGTGTAAATTTTTTGTCACATAAAATGTACATGGAAAGTGATTTGTATAAATTTAAGAAGTATATTTTACTTATGACTAAAAATTATTTTTTTTTATCAAATCACATTTAAAGGAGAATTTTGAAAACCCAGTCTATCGAAACAACAATTAAAACAGGAAAAAAGAAACCCAAGAAAAATACTGGTCCTGCCTCTCCCCAACAAAAAATCATTAAAAGGACTCCACCAAAGCATGGGAACTCGTCAAACAGTCTCGTGAAAAGTTTCACAGGTAGGGAACCGATGGCCAAGACATACCCTCTAATTCTTCAACTCCATGTTCCATGAAGAAGTGACATCCTTGTGCTTTGAACTTCATCTATAGAGGAACCATGTAACATGATTGAATCGAAACACCCAAATTAACCTTGAGACAGGGAAACTAAAAAATAAATTCCTCATTTAAAAACACATCAAGGAAAAGTGAGTGACCATGAATTAGCCAGAAAAGGGTAAAGAAAAATCATTGAAAATCATTTTACTTCTTCCAAAGTCTGTATCCATAAACAACATCCAGGATATAGCGGTTAACTGAGTATGTGGATCTCCCCTTATCAGGTCTTCAAAAGTAGAAGTCAGTTTGTCCCAGATCTGAATTTAATCCTTGAGCCTAATCATTCCCTTATAGAATCCCCCAACCAGAATCGTATCATGTTTTTCAACCATAAAATATTCTTCTTCATTTAGATTCACTTCAATATCTCAGCCCATCATCTTGGTTGCATCCTCTTCCGTGGCATGGTGAAATAACACCTACTCTATCTCCACATTATCCTAACTCAAAATCATTTCCAAGGATATTTTAGGAGGACCAGGGATTTTAAGTTGAAACCTGACCTCATCGTCCATCTTCTCATCCATATTCATTTTTTCTAACCAAGTCTTCATAGAATGTGGCAAGGAGGAATATTCCTTCCTACCCATCCTCCTCCTATGACTCATGATGCTCCTCGAACTTGACAACCTTGTAGATAAACACTTACTTGCTTCAATGGGATCCTCCACACCATCTGCATTAGTAAAATCTATATCTTCCGAGATATTGTTTAGACCATCCTTATTGTGGCCATTAAGGATCTTCATGAGTATTTCTTCTCCCTCATCCAGATTAGATGATTCATCTCCTGACCCTAACATAGATAGTCCTTCATACTTATTGCTCAAGATGACTAGGGTCCAAAATGAGGAGTACATACCCCTTACCAGGTTGGAGGGACTCATGATATCCTACCACAACAGATTGAACACAACAAGTACCTTCATATGGTGTTCCAAAACATTCTTCCCCACAGTAGAAACCATGATAGCATTATTCCTTCATTCCACTACCTCATAGATAGGATGTTTCTCCACACCCACTCACAATGACATCTCTTCCCCACATCTATCATCTTCTTCTATTTCTATCTATACCATTCCAAACTCTACACCAATTTTATTAGTCTTTTGATGAATGATGTCTACTATCCTTTGTGGATTCGGTCCTCCCGATAACCATCATCCAACTGGTTTCCTAATACCCTTCCCACCTTTGAGGCAGGCTCCTGATGACTGACCTTTGAGGAATGTTCCAGCTGTCTACATGAAGATAAATAGTCTTTCCAATTCTCAAAAACCACATGATTCATATATTTTTACTCCTCTCTAATTGTGATAAAAAAATAGAAGGGAACTCTAGACACATCGACCTCGACACAGACTCATGGATTAATAGGATGAAAAACCGACTCTTTGTAGCTATCTGAATATAAATACCTACCAATAATATTACTGATCATTTTGATAATATAGGTATTTTTGAAATGTAATGTAAATTTAGGGAAACTAACTCAAATTGATGTGGAAGTAAAGTCACGTTTCATGTGGAATTCAAATGACCATTGGAACAGAAAAAACTGAAGACCATTACAGTATTGTGGGGCCCTCAACCAGGTTCGGATGATGTCATCCTTTGATACGAATAAGATCATAATATGGTGGTTTTCATGCAATTTCACTATCTCCATATCTTTCAAATCCAAGATGTCGAAGACGAATCAGTCTAAGGAGTAAACTGAAGGCCTTCGCTACATAAAGCATCCTGCCAAGGCGAGCTTCAAAAAGCACAAAAGTTCCCATAAACTCTGATATTTAGATCTGGAGGTTCGGAAAAACATCAATGAGATCCATTACTTTAGGGAATAAAACTGCCTTCAGGAAAAGAGGTAGCATGTTTGGATTTGAGAATGGCCAGAACAACGACGATCCCACCCCCACTAGAAGGGGAGGGATTTGCCCGGCCGTCGCCATCTTCACCATGAGAAAATAGCACAACTAGTGTTCTCGATATCCCTTCTATATTTAAATATATTTGACTTATAATTTTCATAAAATTAATTATTTTCAATTGATATATCACCAACATATGTACCCTTTCTCCAATTAGAAAAATAATAACGTCTCTCTTATGTATGCACGACCTACACAGTCTAATATGCGATGTGTTCCATTAACCATGTTATATTTTCAATAATGAATCTCAATATGTATCAAATGAAAAATATTAATTTTTAAATAGTAATATCTTATTGAATCAAATTAAATACATAATTTGACCAAGAACTGAATATTTCTTTTTTAAACTTGCATGATAAAATTTAGGTGTTTACACTAGAAATAATTGTAATAATGAAATATTTTTGATGAAAAAAACGATAATATGTTATAAAATAATCATATATGATAGTATAAACAAGAATATTGTTCTTTTATAAGTTAATAACATCCTGAAATCCATTATATAGGATGGTAGAGTGTTTTTAACTAAACAGATGCATGCACTATGTGATTTTTTTCTAATTTCCATTTATTTATGCATTTTGAAATGATATTCACTAAATTTATTTTATATAGATTATATAATTACCCAATTAATTTTAATATCAGGATTCATTAAAAATTAAATTTATATAATTATTCTACAACATTTATTTCATCTAATAATGTTTTAATAGAAAATTACAAAGAGGTAATGAATTTTATAACTCAATTTCTTTTGATAAGGTTATATTACTTCTTAGATATCTTTTACATTCTAATAATGTGTGTGTAATAAAATTTTATTATATTATGTTTTATTTCCCCTCATTTTATATTTATTTAAATTTGATAATCATAATCAAAAGATTAATTAATTCTAAATTCATGTGTATAATCATTGTACGGGATTCTCACTTCACTTTTACTTCCATTAGACATATGTCATATTCACAAATTATTTATATTTTTGGGTGTATATAATTACCATTTCATATATTATATCCTGAATATAATTATGTCCATTTAATTTAAAATATCATTTTATGTTATTTATTTTATACATCTTCTAATTCAAAAGTCACTCATATTGTTAGGGTTTTAACACAATATCAATAGTAGTCAAGATCGATAATGTTTAAATATTCATTTGGGGAGTTATATGAAAATTTTACATTAAAACCAATATATTTTGTCATCCTATGGTAATTTATTTTCATTTCTATTAATAAAAAATATTCCCACACTTTTTTAATTAAAATGATTGAGAAAATATTTTTAATAATATATGACTTCATTTCTCTATTCAGTAAAAAATAATTTTTCATCAGAATACATGTTTTCAATATATGATTCTAAAAAATTTCACAATGATTTGACAAAGTAATTTCAACTAATATTTTCTTTTAAATAGATTTGAAAAGTAATCTTTGTTTCATTTCCCAGTCAATTCCTATTTGGATACTACCTAAAATTTGAAAGGAGTCTTTATTTTTAACATACTCAACATAAATGAAATTGTTTTCCATCAGGACCACTCATTTCTGTCAATATTAATTTAAATGTTTCATATGAATTTTTTTATAAAATTATTTTTCATAATATTATAGAATTTTTTTTCTTAATTGTTATTTTTAATGCGACTGTGTAATTTTCATGAAGAAAGTTTTTAATATAATTATTTGGTATTTATATTCATCAATGATAACAACCCACTATCTGAAATTGGTGTATTAGATATATTTGGTAATGATAACATCCTTATAATTTCACTATATTGTTTATTTTCATTTTGTTCTTATAATGTATTATCATTCTATTTATGGAATAGTTTTTTAACCAGTCTATTTCTCTTGAAATATTCACATTATTGTAATCATTGTACATTACCCAAAATTATTTTTTTTTCCAAAAGACACATATAAGTTTAAATGGAAACTGTACATTACAAAATACAAAAAAAAATCAACAACCAAACATTTAAAAATTCATATTTTGTATTCAAATCAATAATAAATAATCATAAATTTCAAATTAGGAAAAAAATATTGATCCCAGCACCACCTAATTTCATAGATCTGTGAGATCCTGATGCATAAGACATTGTGATACATGATACCCCTAATACTAAATCAACCTCACCCTGAACACTTCTCTGGTGGGTACCAACTATCAATCAATATTACTCTTAAAAACATTACCCATCTCTGGCACCCCATTTTCAATACATCGCCATAAATATCCCAACAGACTTTATCCCATCGACAAAAAAGGAAATCAGATCGCAAAATATTCAACTTTATTGCATTATTATGGTGCACTTTGTGGGACATATTCCCTATCTATAAGTATAAACAATAACATTAGACAAACACAAATTAAACAACCCCAAATAATCCAACCAATGTAACACTTACACCTAAAAAACAAACAAACCAACTCTAAAAAATCATCTTCACTGAATATACTGGGTGAAGGAATGCAAAAAAAGGGTTAAAAAGAGTGCAATAAATTGTCAGTTTCTTCTCCTAAAAACATTTATCCACCCAATAAAAACATCCCAAATACTCCTTCAAGACCAATGAATCAAATCAATGAGGAATTGAGAAGTACATGATAATTTTAGAGCATATTTTAGTTCATATAGGCTCAGAAGGGGTCCTCACATTCACTAGAAATTCATCCCCTCCTCTATGGAACCAAAAAACCATAAATATGGAAAAAATCATTTAAGAGGAAACATAATTCAAAAACTAAAGAATTATATTCTCCATTAGTAGATTTCTTCACCTGTTGGAGAGGCTGCTGAAACCATCACCACTAGAGAGGAACCAAAAAAGAGGAAGGAGACTAGTTATGCATCCTTTTCCAAGGAAACTTATAAAGACATAACAATTGTAACCCAAACCACATAAATGAATCCAATGTACACTAAAAATATGCTTTAAAAATGTTATAATATAGATGTAAGAGTAGAGGATGAACCAATGATTTTATTTTCAGGGAGCTAAAATCGCATAAAAAGAGAATTGAACAAACTTGAAAATTCCTGCCACGAGACATCTCAACATCTCAATCAGCCAGAAAAACCATCAGGCCATACCATGGATTCATTTTAGTGAAAAGGTAATGGAAAAAATATAATATGGGAAGTGGGGAACAACCCATTAAAACTACCATGAGAAACCCCAAATACCAAAACAAAAGCATCTTTGGTGAGATGATGAAATTAAAGGGAACCAGTGATGGGGTCAATAAGAAAGGATGAGTGAGGGGGGCCAAATTATATATAACCTCTTAATAAATAGGTACTCTCATGAGATTAATTATATAGATAAATTTATTTAATATGGTTCCTAGTCTATTGATACACATCAGTTATATTGTATTGAATAATGGTATATCTAGTAAAGGTATCATAATGCATGAGTACCTGATTCCATATATTATTCATTTCTATTTTTTGAATGAAATTTGTATCATTATTATCCATAATATTTTTGAAGTGAAATTATTTGTGGTTACATTTTTTTATATATTAATTTATTAAATTAATATTTTGTTATGTAATCTAGGAAGTGTATTATGAATGATAATAAACGATATAATAAAGTGAATAATTAAATTTTAATTTTTTTTTGATTTTCATTTAATATATATTATGAAACAAATGTTTGTATCTAGATTAAAAGTTCAACTAAAATATTTTGATGTTTATGATGTGATATCTTATATCTAGAACCAACTTAATGAACTAGACATCATCTCTGGAACAATGAATATGGGTTCACTATAGTTGGTATCATAGAATGATTATTTGAAATGATGGTAATTATAATTTTGAAGTAATTGATTAGGGATCAGAAACCCATAACAAAACATTAGTATTGGTATTAAAAAAATTATAATGTTTTCACAAGATTGAGGTTATGTATTTTGTTTCTTGAAATACTACCCTATTTGATTCATCATCTTAACATGGTTCTGACAAATATCTACCTAGGTGTAATAACACCAAAAATGTTGTTGAGGGATGGATGAAATCATTACCTGGTACTTGAATAATGGTCTAACTGTGCTCCTTGTTAAAAACTCTTGGGGGTTGTTCATAGGTTATTTTTATTCTTTTATAAATCATTAAAATTTAATTGAATAGATGACGACAATGAGTGACTTTGATTAAACCTAAAGTGTCTTGGTAATTTTTTTTATGGTTAAGAAAAATTATAATGGAATATATAAACCATTGGAATATCTTTTTTGTTTTAATATACACTATGTAATAATAATTTTGGAAAATATTTATGAGATTATGACTCATTGGTTTAGTATATGAATAATTTATTTTAGGAAGAATAAAATTAATATTTTTGATAGAATGATAATTTTTTTCTATCATTTATTTTCTATGTTCCCTTTGATGATGAAGTAATTATTGGCCATCACAATTTGGAAATTTAATAAGATTTATATTAATATATTTTTCAGAAAAGGAAAATATACATGATGGCTGAAAACCCGTTATATCGAGAAAAGGTCACGGGGTTTGAACCCACAACTAAAGGATGATATGTGTTTATCGCCAAAAAATGGATTACATAATATTATAGTTAATATTTAATTATTTGGACATAAACCATTTGTTGAATAAATATTAATGATGAGCCAATGTTCTTTCTATTGTTATTTATATATTAATGTTTTTATAGTATAAAATGTGATAGCCATATTGGTTTTGGAAAATAGATAGAAAGATAATTAAAGGCTCTCCACTCTTTTATCAATTTTATGATCCATTAAAAGATAATTTAATTACTTTAGAAATAAATTTTTTTATCATTTCTTATAGAAATAGATGATATTGATATTGATCAATGAAAACCAAAGGAGGAAATTTTTATAATAAATTTAATGATATCAAGTATTTATATTTCCTTTTATCTGTAAATAATAAAAGTATCATTCAACAATATTCTAAAGCCATTGTGATGATAATGTTTTCCTATTACCATTATATGTGATGAATAAATAGAATTTTGATTCATCAAATGTATATTGTTTTTTCGTTACTGATTTTCTCCAGATCATTCAATTTCACGTAAATAATAACCTCTATCACACTCCATTATTATATTGGTGTTATTCTTTTCTTCCAGATCTGTATGCTCACTTTCCAAAAGTGTTACCCCCATGGAAACCTAGTTTTAGGTTATTCTAGAAAAAAAAATATATAATGTTACATAATTTAAGGGGATACATTGTTAACCCATTCTAATATTTTTATTTTTTGAAAAATGAATTTGTAAATAGAAATTATTTGAGTTATGAATGAAAGTTATAATTTTGTGGAAGGATGTAATATTCGGTGATGTATTACTTTGTCACATAGCCAATTTAGGATGGTTTGTGGACCGCAAGAATGCCTCCTTATATGCCCGGTGATTTCGAGTAGAAACTAGGGTGTGAAGGTAACCATTTAGAGACTATACGCCATCGAGTAGAGTTCCAATATCGCATATATAAAAAATATCAATTAATTAAATATAATTAAAAAAGTGGAAACTTTTTTGAGATTATACTAAAAGATAAATGGAGAATGAACAAACCAATTAATAATTAATTAGGAATGTGAGGTTGGAATGCAACTAACATAAAAATGTTATAAGACATATAAAAACCCATGATAACACAAATAATACATGTTGACCCCAGTCCCGAAGCCCATCTTAATCCTGCATCCATGGTTCAACCCATCCATCAAGAAACAATAAAACACCTTGACCCTTTCCTTTTTCCAAACCAACATCTATGTTATATTATCATGTACCAAATGATGACCTGAAGAGGGTGTGATTAAATATTAGTAATTCATCACCACCATGTCAATTAAAACACCAAAATAATAATTATGTGTATACAATAATTTGATTAACATACGTATTAATTAATAAGTTAATTAAATAAATCTAAACACCTACTTGGAATCCTTGATGAAAATTATCTATGAATATTCCACAACTGGTCAAATCATATCCAAAAGTAAATAGTAATATCATATAACCATGAAAACCCCTATGTTTAATCATCTATGAATCTAAGAAGACCCATATGTATAATAATTTCAGTATAAATATGTTAATCCCAATATATAATTGTTTTATCATAATGTCTAAGAACAATATATAATAATTTCATCACCTAGAAAAATACCTCAATTTAATAATTTTTTCATGAATCAGAACCCAAATCATAATGGGAATAAAAACAAAAAAACATATCACACTCCACAATAGATAATTCAGTTAATTACTAGTTTCCTATCAATTACATTTTTATTCCTTAACATATATATTAATATAACAATTTGGTAGTTTAAACATATAATTATTGACAGTTTACACTAGTTATTTCAATAATAAATTTACCAATATTCCAAGGTGAATAAATCACAAGAAATATCATGATCTGTCGTGCGATTCTAAAACATACTATATCTTTTTGTCCAATTTAATATTATTATATGGAAGGATCACCATAAGGGTATCATTTATAACGTTTTAAATAGATTTAGATCCATTGGGATCTAATGAAAAATCCAAAAATTGATTTTACACTTTCACTATTCAATTAAATTATCCCATCGATTGTGGTGGAAGAATAGTATAACATTTAAAACACTCAAAAAAATTACAAATTGTCTATAGGGTTTGTTTTAGACCCCCTACCTTTATATATAAGTTAAAAATCACTTAATCAGTAATTTCAACAAGAATGAAAAAAATATAATTGTTAGGAGAATCTTACAACACAATATATCATGATTAACACCCATTCAACCATATTCAATAAATTCCACCGCATCAATGGAGTTCATGTGGTATATAGAAGAAACCCAAGAAAAGTAAACACCCTATGTATTGGATGCTTGATATAGATGCATGGAATGTATAAAGGCTCTCAGAAATAACATAGAAAACTCTTTGAGATTAAAATATGTGATATTCTTGTGGAGGAAGATTGACACACTAAAACAACATTAATAGAAAATAAGTGCGCCCAGGAAATACAAGATATTAAACCATTTAATGTCTTATGATTCTTAAATTATTAGTTATGCTGGAAAATGTTTCTATTGGAGTTAAAATAACCCTTTGCAGTCATTACATTCTGTGAACTATTTTTACCATGTATATTAATTTCACATCCCAAATCCATTTCATGGAATGATCATGGAAATAGATAGATGTTGTGAAAATTATACATGGTGTGTAAATTTTATTCAAGTAGGTTTAAGACTATCTTCAATGGAAGATCGAAAGACACCTCTGAATCCTTCTAAACTCGTGAGAATCCATTATAATACATGTTAGTATTCTTATAAAACAAGATAAAATAATTTTAACTAACATATATACCCAAATATTATGCTATTTCACAATAAAAATGATCTCTACTTCCAAAAAAGGACTCATCCGTCAAGGATTAAAAAATATGGAATCCAAAAAAAATCAATGAAAATAATTATTATGGATGTACCGTCAAATATATTGGACCATACAACCTTCACACTATATAACAGCTTATCCCCAAGATACTCCTTGCATGATTATATGGTCATGATGTACATGTCTAGCCATTATACTCACATATAATAACACCCATCCTATTTATCAATTTGAACATACCCATAGCTTCATTTCTCTCAAATTATAGGTAAAATATTTCACCAGAGAAAATTGTAATTTTAGTCAAAAGTATACATCAGATGGTCCTTGAAGGACACATCTACACACAAAAATCATTTGTTTGTACCACATTAGAAGAGTTATGATGATATCTTCAATGATAATACACATGAAACATTTCATCCATTGAACAAAAGAGCTTTGTTATATATAATTGTTAAACCACTGGAACAACCCTTTCCAATCTCATGAATGGTCTGAATACCCTAGGAACTAGACTTCCATGTTTCTAGAAATGGTGTTTCCCCATCCTTGGAAACACCAAATGGAAAACATGATGACCAAATTCAATATCCTGATTTCATATTTTTTGGCCTGCATAGGTTTTTTTCATTCTATGTGTAGTCACCAAATACCGAATGATCAAAAAACTAGCTCATACATATATTGCATGATATTATGTCCAATAAACCCTCCCTCTCCTTCCCCTAATTAATAAAGAGGCTAACAGAATTCCATTCCATTCAAGGACTCAAAAGGATCCATTTAGATTATTTTTTGGAAGTAATTATTATATGAAAACACAACTTTATTTATATTTTTCACCCATAATCCATAAAAATTTAAATCAAAGGATACGAAAATATCTTCTAAAATCTGAAAAGTCTTCATGAATTTACTGTCATTCGGAGGATAGTAGGTTGTTCTTAGAGGAAACTATAAACCCCATACCAACTTTAGACCATTCCAAAATCCATGAAGTGAAACAATTATCTTCATCTAAAATGACACACCTTTATAATATTATATAATTACTATATTCCTTATGAAAATTCTACCGAGATCATCAATAATGAAGGTCTCCTAGAGAGGCACGAAGTGATCTACCATGGTCCATCGATATATGATCACCAAAAAATACATTATTTATTTGATGTTTCATGGTTAATATTATCAAAAAAATATATTAATATCATTAAACATCAATTCCAAAAATTAGTACAGGCTACAATAGTTCATCAATACACTAATTCCCATCCTTCACATGATTATTGGTGGAATATCTCCCCCAAAGCTTGCTTTCCCAATCTCAATTACTAGAAAAAATTACAATTTATGTATATAAAAAATATCTTAGTAAATCTAGGATATACCATCCATATAGATATTTTATCCTCACTCAATGGATCCTCATGAAAATCCATAGGAACCCATATGTGGCCATAGAAAATAAGAGAAGTGACACAACCTAGGGATCATCTTGATGGTGTAACCAAACTATCCTTGATGACTCTTATAATTAATCCCTCATTAATGAATAACATCCCCTATTTAAGAAAATCATGAATAGAGATTATGATATATTTAAAATTCAGATACACTGATCCTTATGAATCCTGATCATCAACATGAATATCTTCAATGACTGTCATTTTTCGCTGCTCATCATAACAGTACTTAACATCCATTATCAATTTACTCTGGTTCATGGCATCAAAATTGTTGATTCTGTTTCCCGATATATAATCCAAAGTGAATTTAAAATACTATAGATACACGACCTGCTACTTATATCAAAGGTTTAGGCCCTATAGATAAAAACATGAACCTGAGCCTCTAATAGTATATTTCCACCAAAAATAACATGCCTAAAATGTGTTGTCTTCAACAAATCATGGAATGTACCACTTCATTTAACTACATATGATTATTATAATATGTACTCTCATTTTATTCCAATGGTATGGTTCTATAAATAACTACTTTTTGACCCTACATCAGAAATCCTCCAAAGTTGAATCTAGATGCAACAATGTAAACTGTATATTCATTACCTTGCTGATGAAAAGTGAGGATATGATTTAGTTCTATCCTTATCTTAATCTCCTAAAAATCTTTCTCATATGAATATTTCCAAACATAAATCACAACATTCTTAATCATCCAAGGAATCATTGATTTATGATTGAACAATTCACGGTTGAAGCACCAATAATAACATGATAAACCCATAAAACAGTAGATGTGAACGAAATTTTTGGGACACTCCCAATATGCCACTAATAAAATATTCTATAGGTCAACTAACACTCCATCATCCGAGGTAAAATGGCCTAATATGTTCACATTAACTTTCCAGAAACAACATTCTATTATCATGGCATAAATATAAGGCTCTCTTAATTTACTCAAGATTTTTTCAAAATTATAGGAATGTTTTTCAAATGACTAAATGTACATTAATACTTAAGCGATGAAAGCCAACATAAAATGATCAATAAAAGGGTGAATTATTCGATTAATTTATGACATGACACCATCAGGGAATTTTTGAAACCAAAGGCATCATAAAAAAACTCATGAAATCCATACCTTCTCCTAAGAGTACTATGAGGTATTTATGATGGTATCACCCTAAATTGGTGGAATCCTGATATAATAACAATATTGTGGAACTTATTACAACCTCTTAATTGGTAAATTTAGTTTTTGATGCACATAAGGAGGTACTGGTTCTTAAATGTCGTCAAGTTAATATATCTGATAATCCAAACTAAAACATAAATTTGCATTATCTTTCTAGGAAAATATAACTATATAACCTCATAGAGATGTACAAGGATGTATCAAACCTTCAACATCCATATCTTCTAACTAATACATTAATTTATTCTTCTCTACTAGAGTCTTCCTATATAGTAGAAATAATATGGATCATCATTCATCACCAATCCTATCCCGAACTCGATCTATTGACAGTGACATTATTTATATAAATAATCCGAAAATACACCTAAAATATGTTATACCACAATAGGGAAATTATCATGATGCATTCCAACATCATTTATTAAATAGTTATTAATTTTTCCATTGGACAATAAAATATACAATTAATGAATTTTTCAAAGACAAACTAAATATTCCACTCACCCAAGTTAGAGTAACTGCATCCTTTTAGAGAATGAATGGAATCTCTCCCCATGTAATTGTCATTATGAGCCTAGTATAGATCTAGAGGATCTGTAAGAACAACAAAAATGTGTCATTTATTCCCTGAATTTTTTACCAATTAAATAGTAACACCAAAGTTCTATATTAGATTCCAAGAATCATTTGATATTATATGACTACACTGAAATTGGTGTATCGAGGAACAAGACAATGCCTTTGATTTCTATAACCAAGCCTAACCGTGTTGTGAAAAGGTTAGAGAAAAAGGGATATGATGCATCTATATCAAGAAATTCATAGGAATGTGTAGATGATATAAATATCATACCTTTGATTATATAAGTTCCTACATACACACTAGCCAGAGTAGACAACATAGAGTAAAGAAGACGTACCCCTCTAATCATGGATCTAGTCTGACTCCCTTCGCCCATTCACTCTCATGGTATTGTTGTGCCTACACTGGGGTAAAAAAACATATACCATGACCTGAACATACAATATAAATCAAGGTACCTTTCTTATGAGGGGTATATGTGTCCCTCACAGACTATTGTAACTATCACGGTCCTTGACCACTACACTACTACTTCATTCCCCTTCAAAACCACTATAGGTGATCCATCTTACTATAATAATGGAAATCCTATGATTGGATTAGAGATTGAGGATTGTTTTGTGTTAATAGTCAAATCTATTATCACATAAATGGAAAACATTCTTGAGATGTCTACCCACTAACAAGGGTTCTCTTCCAACCATTTTCATTATGATAACTATTGATGTTTTGCTTCTTATCACCCAATGAATATCACAATGTTATTCATAATGAAATAGACTAGTCGCTGCTCAAGGACTCCCACATATTCCCTTATGTTATCCATTATTTATTCATCACATTCTATAATAAACGCAATTTCACTATGTTAACGTATACCAAAACCTGATAGAGAATCCCATTATGAAAGCATCTCACCATAGAAATCTACTGAGCATCTATCAATTCTGTAAAGTGATATATATATATATATAGGTAAAATTTATAGTGTAGTACATAAATGACATTGCTTCCTAATTCAAGAAGATAAAATCTTGATCCTTCTCATCTGTCGACATCCAAAAATAAAAGATACTCAGGATATTCACCTCGATGTGTTTCCAGTTAAACTCTACTTACTTTCTCACTTTCCCAAGAATTTTCCATCAATTTATGGAAGGTTTTTTTATCATATATGCAGTAAGATTCTGTAACACCCCGATATTTTATGAAAAATATTATTTTAATATCATTGATATCTTGTGTTGTATGCTAAAACAAGATTACCTTGCATTACACGCAACACCGTATGAGCTTGCAGTATACAAAACATTATTCTTGGATCATGTTACACACAATTTTGAGAGTAGTTATTCTTCGAAACATTGAGTGTATATATATATATATATATATATATATTCAATGTATAAACAAAATATGGTTGGATTATGTTATACGAAACAATGGAGGAGTCTTGCAAAACATGCAACCCTGACTTGGATTGCATTACACACAATCGCGACTTTCCTCGATAGCGTGTGTTGTACGCAATACAAGGTTTCACTAAACAATGATATATGGTTAAAATATTATTAAAACTAGCCGTTATGAATAGTAATAACCACTTTTTTAAATTTTGTAAATTTCAACTTTTAAAATGGACTTCATTTTTGGATTCAGATTATCAAAATTAGCCAAGGGTGAAATTTTGGTATTTTTCTGAAAAATTTCAATTTTTGATGAATAGTGAAAACAGTGGGTTACTATTTAAAAACCTGCTTTTTATTTAAATAATTATTTATTTTATTTAAATTTATTTTAGGTCAAAATTGACACATAATACCTATATAATTTCAATGTAATTCATTGGAGTCATTTTATAATAATTTTAGATATATAAAAATTTTATTGAACTTTTGACCGTCTTTTACCCACCTCCTAGGAGAATTTGCAAATTTACATAAAACTTAATTTTACCACTTTTGTGAATGGAATTTTAAAAATCCGAGAGACATGGTTGATGTCAGTAAGTAAAAAGTGGTTCAATGAGATGAAAATAATTTTTGGTGAATAGTAACTTTTTACTTTTTTTACCACGGTTAAAAGTAAATATGGTAATTAAGGGTTAAAATGATATTATTATTACCCTAACACATGTCATAATTATATTGGATAAGTTTCTTTCTACCAAAAACAACCTTAGGATTATAATATTACCATTTAGGTCCACTTGGATTAGATTAGGACATTTATTATTAATTTATTTAAAGAAGGGTTAAAATAGTTAAAATCAAAGTTTAATAACTAAATAATTTTTAATATAGGGTTATACATAAGATAAATTCGACTATAAATATTAATTAGAAATATAAAAATATTTCCTTCATAATTTTATTTTATTTGTAATTTTTAGACTTAAAATAATTTAATTTATTTATGACACAATGATGATATAGTAATTATCTTATTAATGAAATATTGACATAATTGATTTATAAATACCCAAATACAAGTAATTTGAGACTTTTTATGAATTAAAATAATTTTAAATGTTAATATTCCATGTTAGTGTTTATTTAGTTAACTGTTTTCGAACTAATCATTCTGTTATGATTTTCAGAAAAATCAATTACCAAATAGTGTCAAAATTGACATAAAATAGTTTTTAAAACAAATATTATATTATTAGTTGTTATTGTATTCCTAAAAATATAAGGTTCGGCCAAGATACATATATCATGATAGGTGTATCATTAATGGACTACTTGGGGGTCTCTTGGATGTATATGGTATGTTTATTAACTATATAATACAAAAATACCAAGTGACATGGTAAATGTCAATCTAATTAACTAAGAGTTAAAACTAAAAGATAAGGTTAATATAATGCCCTAAACTTGTCTAAATTATATTGGATGAGAGAATTTCGACCCATCTCAACCTTAGATTTGAAATAAATCAATTTGGAGCTATTTAAAACCGAATATGACTTTATAATAAAATAATATTTTTACTTTTTCCAAAGGTGCCCCTCTCCTCCCTTATAAAAGGGCACCTCCTCCCTCTCTTCCTCACACAACTTTGAGCCTTCAAGCTCGACCAAACACTGACAAATAATCTTCTACACTTCCATAGAAACATCCTATAGGTTCTGGTCTTCTTCAAAGACCAATTTTAGTTCCCTAAGAGGAGGTCTAAAAGAGGCGATTCAAAGAAGAGGTAATGTCCATTACCGATTCTTTCAACTTTATTTCTTCTTCCACTTATTCTTCTTTAGTTATTTCATTATGAAGTAATAACATCAGTATAAATCATATACTAATATGTTATTATAATTATGAAACAACACTATTTCACCATCTATCCATCCTACGGAAAACAAAATCACCACGCGTGCGTACGTACGGAATACCATCTCCACGTCGTGGTGTAATCTATTTTCCGCCACCACCATACATGGATGGGTATAATGGTGTGAATAAATAACTATATATGGTTATTGTAAAGTGATATTGATTCTGTAATATTATACATACACTTCAATACAATTCCACGATCATGGGAATGATATCAACGCTCGTGCGTACGTATGGACTACCATCTCCACGAATACGATGAGATTCATTTTCCATGATTAATCATTCAAGAATGATTATAAAGTATATATAATGAATAATAATGAAATATGTGACATTATTAAGCTACTGGATTTATGTATACATATATATATATATATATATTTCATCTACTTAATTCCATTCAATTCAATAAGGAAACGAAAACAACGTTCATGCGTATGTACGGACTACCGTCTCCATGAACGGTGTATTTCATTCTTTTTATCGATCTATAATATATATTTATATGATTAATATATATTATATATAAATAATGTTTTAAATTCTGGAATTATGTCAATCAGGATATAAGTAATAATATCAAGAACGACAAGTCGAAACACATATGATAAATGAAATGATTTTACCCAAAACGCTACTTTAACATGAATTTACAAAATAACGGGTAATATAAAGTCATAAGTGAACCATATATGATATAATAAAAATGAATATGATTATTTAATAAGTCAATGACATTATTTAAATCATTATACAGGAGGTTTGGATACGTACGAAGCATTTCAGACATAAGGTAAGGGATAAATATTCCAATCTCATTCTTATCCGAGATTGTTTATTCGTAAGTATTTACTGGGGTTATTGTTATTATCCATGTACATGTTTTATAAAAGTTTATTCTTGTATGTTTAAAGTCCTTTTTACCCATTTTTGACTTTTACTACATCGTATGTAAGGAATATTTTTTTCTTTACCATACGAGGTACTTGCTGACTTTTCCAACAAAAGTACGAGAAGAATGTTATTTTTAACTTATACGGAATGAACGGATTTTTACGATTTCATAACGCCTCATTTTCATGAAGCTTACTATACAAAATTTAATGACTATTTTCAACAAAATACTTTTATTTTAACAGTGCATGGCATTTTGTGGAAAGAAAATGATTTTGAAGAAGAAAGGATATTTTCCTCAAGAATTCATTTCAAATGTTTTATCAAAATCATTTTTCCATCTAAGATGAAATTATTTCATATGTGTATGTTTCAAGTATAATGTCTCTATGATTTGAATGGTTTCACTGTTCTTATAATGAAATGATATCCATTTGTTTTTTATGGATTATGTTATGATGGTATGATGTTTATGATACCCATTTTATTTTTTGGGTTACGATGAATGAGTTATGTTTATGTTGTGGCACAAGTAAGAATGATTTCATTATGAGATGGGTGGGACCTATATCTCCCTCAAATTAATTGGGTAAAGATTTATATCTCATGAGATAGACATGGCTGGAACAGCAAGTTAAACCGGTTCAGTAATACATGACTGGAACGAGGAGTGAACTCGATTCAGAAAGGGACTTCGTCCACTAAGATGGTCTTGGCAGCAATGCCTTGGCTACTATAGAAATCGTATCATGTTCTTAATGGTTTTCCACAATTACATGTTTAATTCCCATTCTATTTTATCATGATTAATGTTTCTTTATGATATATTCCTTACGTACATCCATGATTTATGTCTTTGATCAAGATTTTGATGTTTAAATATTATGTTCATGTTTTGATGTTCAAATGTATATGATTTGTTTTATTTTATCCATGCTTACCCTTACTGAGCATTTGAGCTCACCCTTTATATGTTTTTTTCCCCAGGATTTAAACAAATGTTTTAGGTAAGAAAACAAAAAAGGGAAGATCTTATGGGAGATGTTGAAGATCTTTCACCACGATTAGAAGATTATATTCTGAGTTTCCAAAGACAATAAACTATTATGATCCTTGTGTGTCTGTTTTTGTTATGTATTAATTATTCCGCTAAAGTAATGTAATTGTCCATATACATCAAGCTTCGGGTCTCTACAGATTCACCCTTCGATAAATGAATTTCTCAAGGTGCATGGTGATTTTGTGGAGTGAATCAATCTAGAACTCAGCTTCTTAGGTGACAGCCTCTAATATGAATGTTGTAATATACAATATCTAGAAATCACTTTTTAGATCTGGCATCGAAGGAATGTTGGTAATACTATCCAAATCTATGTATCACATGATAGACCATGAAGATGTCAAAAGGATGGACATCCTTTTAATACTTATGAAGCATTGAAATATCTGATCAACTAGATTATGAAAATGTTGATTACTAATATCCCAAATATCATTTTAAAGATGATGATGAGTTAATTTATCCACAACATATATGCAGATAATAAAACACTATATAATAACATGATTAACCTGAATAGGTGTCATAAACAATTAACCATTGTCTCATGGTCTCTCTAAAAAGTGCATACAAGTGGTTTAGCATAACAAAATAGTTTTTCATTTCATTATTCAAATGAAAAAGGTATATCATTTCACATATCATACAGTAAATTATACCACATGTTATAAATATTTACATGTCATTAAAAATTCATGTTAATAAATTTCCATATGTTCATTTCATGATTTATGAACTCTCAAGTCAGGATATACTAGGACATAAGTAAAAATCACAAGAAAAATATACATCACACAACAAATGAATCCCCAAAGGTGAAAAAACATCAGTCATTAAAAGAGAACATCATAAAAAACAATCCAATCGATCATTACGTAGATGTCACTCACACAATGGTTATAACCTCCCATGAAAAAGATAATTACAAATTCAAACTCATCATAGTCTCTTTTAAATATTTCATAAAAATTAAATCAATTAAAAAAAGAAAATCATCTTTAATATAGCTTTGATACATCCCATCTTCCCACACCTTCTCACATGGACAATTTTGGTTGGTTGCTCGACATCAAGCATGCCTCCTCATACTCACATGATTGAAAAATATTTGTTCACATTTAAATATTATTGTGGAATACAATAACAACTATTATAGTGTTTAAATATATTTTAAATAAACAATTGGAAAAAAATATCAGACTAATGGAAAATAGTAGAAACTATACTATAAAAAATTAGAATTAAAAAGAACAACTAGTAAACCAAAAATTAAAAAAAATGTTAGGACTGAATATATATAATGTAAAACTAATTAAATATAGATAAAATATAAATATTAAATGAATAATATAATATTTCCTTTGTACTAAATCATATTCTAATAATTTCTCCAAGATCCAACCGATCATACAAGCAACAATCACCTATTTCGTCCCTTTCAATTTTCCAAACCTATATCCGAGTAATTTTATTTTTCAATAATATGTGACCCAAATAGTGTGTCAGTAAAACTCATTCAGATGAAAAAAATATTTATAAAAAACTTCTAATAAAAATATAAATTCAATAAAATGATAAATATGTGTATTAATTAATCAATTAACATAATAAAAACAACTTCTTTGTTGCCATGTGTAAATATCTTGGAGCATGTGGTAAAACCATGTCACCCATAACCACATATTCATGGTATAATAACTTAACCAAGAAAATCTCCATCTATTTAGATTTCAATACCAAGTCTAATCCCCCATTATATGAATTTCAGCATGAATAGGTTATTCTCTCTATACAATCATTTTACCATCTAGGCCATGGCCTCCAAATAATCATTTCAACATCTAATCCATTCACTTTCCAAAAGTATTTTCGTATGAATCAGAACACAAATTATAAGATAAGGGAAAACACTAAATCTTATAATTATATAAACTGTTTATTTTTTATAATTACCATTTTCCCATAAATTAATCATTATTTCATTTCCTTATATTTTATTTTGTTTCCATGTATGTTTTGACACCAAATTATTACCAGTTTATCACAAGAAATATAAATAATAATCCTAAGCATTTCCCATATCAAATATAGAATAATTTATGATCTATAGTCTCATCTAATGATAAATCATACATTATATCAATAAATAGTTTATATCATTCCAGGGTAGGCTCAAAATACATGTAGCTAAAAGACAGCTCAAAAAATCATTGGGTGAAAAGGGAGCCAAGAAGTAATCTAACACATTATTTATAATTACCATTATTCTATTAAATCAACAAGAATGTAATTTCAAAGAAATCACAATGTGTTTAATAGACACAAATATTTTTTAAAAAAATAATTAGGATATGTTTTTACTAAATACCATTATTTAGTAATCAAAAAATGAATAAAACATGTAATAATAATAATAATAATAATGGTGTAGAAGATCAAAAAATGAACCATAGATCACACAAGATCATGATAAACACACCACAAAATTAGTGGTGAATTGATTCCACCACATAAATGGATAAAATTGGAATATATGGGAAACACTAGAAGAATAACTCACCATTAATCAGATTTATTATTAATACATCAGATGTGGAAGAAGGAACTCATGATTATCTTTGAAATCTCCTAGGTCTCAAAGGAAGAGTGTTGCATGTAGATGCCACATTAATAACATTAACAATGTGTCCATAAAAGTAATAAAATTAATAAAATACATTTAATTAAACTATTTTTCATCATTTATTTCTCTAATTTTTAGTTATAGAGAAAAAACCTAATGTTGGGTTAAAATATCCATTCTTGAACATCACATGAGTGATCCAATTCCACTATAGGAATTAATTTTCCATAATAAACCTATTTCACAGATACTTCTAGGATAGATATAAATTTCATATAACATGTTCATGTAATGTAAATTCCCAATAGGATTAATTAGTTATTGCTTCAATATAATATCCCAACCCACCCAGAAGCCTTCCAAACTCACATGAAATACTTGAAAGCCCCTTTATCTCATTTCTGACTCACACTCCAATAATTATGAAAAATAAAAAACCAAGGTTAATAGTTAATTTTCCATTTTAAATTATCTCTTTTACTATTAAGGTACTCATCCATTATGTTTTAAATAAGAATGAAACCAAAATAAATTTTTTTGCACAAATGTTGAAGAGGGGCGTACCTAGAAAACGATTGCATCTAAAAATATAAATTATTGAAGGTTGGAAGAATTTAACAACATAATATTTTAAAAGATAAGCATCATTTTTATTATCCTATATGACATGAAAAACCTCATTTAAATGATAATCACTCAATGAAATTATTATATATATTTTATTTTAAACAAATTAATTCCCATCAATATCTTCTAATACATTCAAAATAAATTATAATGTGAAAATAAAATACAATACCATTATAACCATGATTACGATTCGTGATTAAGGATATTAATATCTTAATCCTAAATATAACATATTGTACAAATTTATAAAATAAATTTCATTTTAATTAATTAATTAATAATAATATAAATATAATTTGAAGAATTTGTTTTTTGGAAAAATTGTATTTTTCTACAAGGAGGATACATTGTGAATTTTGAACATAAATTAAAATTAATTTTTAACAAATTTAGAAAATTTTATTTATAAAATTATGATAATTTTTAAAATAATAGTTTAAAATTTAGTTTATTGTACATTTTATAGAAATTTCTAGAATGATTTATATTTTGTTGAATATGGAAACATAATGGATTGAAATGAAAGTATACATATCGTTTAATTCATTTAAAGGTAACATTTTGGTTTAAATTTATTTTAAATATAATAAGATTTAAATTATAATTTATTAAATATAGTTTTTATTATTTTAAACTATTTCATATTTTATTTTTAAACTAACTGTTTCTATACTAATGTGAAATTTCAATTTGGAAATTTAACTTTTCAGCACCAGGACGAGATTAATATTAAATCAAAATTCGTTCTCTTCCTAGGAGAGGAATTTGGAAAATTGAATTAAAATTTCTATTTATGAATAATTAATACAACATAATAATTTCATCCAAATTTTATCATTTAATTAATAAAAAAACTATAAATTATAATAATCACAATTAATGGTAAAATGAGTTTTCCATGATGTTACCATAAAACGATAAGGCCCAAAAATTGAATAAATCTTATATAAATTATATTTGATGAACCTATATTGACAATATTAACCATATAATAAATTTTTTATTCTTTTCTAAAAAGTTTCCATGTTATTAAAAATATTAATATTTAATTATTAAAAAGAAGTTAGACTATTGACTTCAAATTTTTATTATGAGTTCACATATGGATAAAAAAGTTGTGAATGAATTATAGTGGCATATTTTTTAATATTGATATTAATTTAAAAGTGTTAATTTATTTTGTATTTTTATTGGTTATAAAATAAATTTAAAAGCTTATCTAATACCTACACGTTAATTATTTCTTTAAAAGGAAAATAAATACAACTGCTACTAAAAGTATTAAAAATAGTAAAATTTGAATGAATTGTTTTACTCAATAAATATTATTACAAAATATGTCATGATATATAATATTCAGAAAAATGCATTCAAATTCAACATTTTTACATGTTGTTTTTAATATAAAATGTAAATTAGATGTGTCGAATTATACATTAAATTAAATTTATATTAAATAATAATTTATTAATTGATATAAAATTTATAAAAAAAATGATTATCTATGAAGATGTTTTTTAATGTTTATAGATATCAATCACATTAAATTCATTGAAAAATTATCCTTTTATAATACTTATATTGACACCTAAATTGTAAAAAGTTGGTTCCATGGTAATGGGTAAAAAATGTTTTCTGCGCTAGATGTTCTCTAGATAAATTTATTTTTTCCACCAAAATAGTAATTTAATCTTTGAAATTTTGTATTATTATTATATCCCAAGGTTAAAAATTATCTAATTAAATTCACTTATTTAAATTATTAAAATGATAAATTACTTAGAGAGAAATACTTTTTCCTTTAGTGAAAACTAAAATAGTAATGTATAGAACAATTGATGATAAAGAACAAAATATTTTGGAAATTGTATAATTTTCCTCTAGTGGATGATTTTATCGAACATAAATTTTATCCACCAATTTTATTATCATTTATAAAAACATGGGGTGAGTGTTTATTCCCAATATTAAATTGGTTTGGGAATTTACAAAATTTCAATTACTCCTAAAATTTAAAATGATAATTTGTCCCCTCACATAGTCAACCCTCTTAAGCCCTTTTGATTTAAAAACCATAAAAATACCTCACAAGAATCCATAGTCACTTTAAATATTTTGTTACATTACCAAAAGAACAACCATATGGTCTTTAATTAGAGATATACTAGAGGTGTCTCTAAGAGAAGGTAATTATTTCAAGGTAGCTCTCCTGTTTTATTTTTTATCATACAACCATTATTTGTGAATTAATATTTTAATCATATATACACATGAATCTACAGTTTAATAATAGTTTATTATGTCATTTAAATAAACATTATATAAATCCTCTTCCATAAAATGGAAAACAAAATCATTGAACTAGGGTATAACTGACTACAACCTCACAAATTGATGTAACTCATTTTCCATATACCATACTCCCATTTCAAAATAATCAAATATTATATTCATGTATATAATATTAATTATATATTTATTATTCTACTAATTTAATATCACAAGGACCTTAATACAGTCCATTCCATTTAATATATGGCAGCATTGGGCAGGTGTATGGATTAATGAATCCCCATAAAGCGATGTGATTAGTTTCTACCTTATGAATTACATGGAAATTAATATGTCTAAATTTAATTAATATATGTTACATATTAGACATGATATTAATTTGATAAAATTAATATATTACATAAATACTTACACTTTTATCCATTAAAAATTATAATAACGCTTGTGCGTATGAATGACCTACCATCTCCATGAAGTAATTTGATACATTCCCTACTTACAAATTTCAATAATGATACTATGAATTTATATAATGAAATATATTATTTTCATTGAATTAATATAATTGTAGTGATGATGTAACTATATAATATTCCCATTACATAGATCATTCATGTCAAACATGCATGAGTAAATAATGTAATTAATTCCTGTAACAATAGTTTTAATTAATCATTATTAAAAAACATATGACAAGACATTATAAGTGGGACATATATGTAATTCTAAACATGAATATTTTTATATTATAATTTTATAAAATTATTAAAACCAGTATACATTAGGTAAATTCATATTATTAATAATGGATGTGTGAGGTATGTGATTTTATCTTGATTTTAAATCATTGAGAAATATTGTATTATTATTAACCTAAATTCATTTATTTACATAAAATATTTATTAATTAACATGTTGTTTCTGACACATTTTCCAGGTTGTGCATCCATCTGTGGGGACGTGTTAGTTATTTCCCCAAATTTCCTTTTTCCAAATACAGTCAATATCTGTCACCAAATTATAGACGTTTGACCCTTGATCAAAATAGGATGATGGGAAAGCGTTTACTCTTTTCATGGATTCCTTCATTGAATTAGTTTCCTAGTCATGGTATCCCTTATATATTTGACACATTTTTTCATGAATATCATTCTTGATTTCATTTCCTTATAGATGCCGGTTAAATATGCAGCTTCTATCTAGATATTCCTTACAGTCATTATTGGGCTTAAACATTTGTTCAGAGTTGATTGTAATGTTAGTAATCTTAGGGATTCTCTGGATGCATAGAAATTGGAAGAAATGTATTCTTTCTTGTAAGATGGAATCTAAAGGGCATGGAACACTAGACATCCTAAGTAATCATAGGGTATCTAATGCAAAATTCATGTCCTTTTTGTTTTCATATGATTCACATGTTTAACATGGTATATTACATAGTTTTATTGTAGTGTGGAGAAGATTTTGCCAAAGGTGTGCCTTCTGAGGTTTCCCTCAGGCATCTCATGATTAACATGTGGTAGTACATGATTTTAATGACTTTTAAAGTTGGAATGAGAGTGATCGTAACATCCCATAGAGACGATCATCTTATTACATCCCTTGGATAGACTGCCTACATAGATTACCAAATGGATAGATTAGGACACCCAATAAGAGTAGATCTTGGGTTTTGTGTCCCATAAAGTGAAGATTTCACACGGTGATGTCTGATCTAGACACCAATGAGGGACGATCAGAGAAATTGCACCCCAGAATGGGGGACACCGAATGGGTGGATCAGAATTCTCAATGAGAGAGGACCGAGGGTAGTGTGTCCCATAAAGGGAATATTTCACACCATAATGGCTGATGTAGACACCACTGAGGGTAGATCTTTGATGGGTCATACAACGGGGACACCAAGGTTTACATGTGGATGGGATTGAAGCATGGATAGGTTTATAACATACCCTCTATAGACGGTACGTATCAAAACCCACATAGTTTGAATGTTGAGACATGGAATCATGGTTTACCCAAATGACACAGACCCAGAGTCAGGATGGTTATAATTCATGGATAGAGTCCTAAGAGTGGGTTTGATTCTATTAAGGGACAAACCATGTATGTTTGTCCCCCAAAAGGGTACACTAAAATTTACTAGTGTTTGGGGTTGAACCTTAGTGAGGCTTCTTGAGTACCCTGTGTAGGTGAATCGTACCAAAACCCATGTAGTTCAAAAGAACCCAATTTAGCATCATGCAGAATGAAAAAGGGACATATAGTTTAATGTCATATGGGAATAGGGTCAACCGATGTGTAGAGGTCAGATCTAATGGGTGATGTTCTTGAATATTAGGGAGACTACCTACATACAATTCTTGGAGAGGACGATAATCAATATACACATACATCGGTTGTGAGGGATGGGTCTTACACATTTAAATTTATCAAAGATGATTCCATGGTCATTGTTCAGTATAAGTTTATGTCAGGCATGCTCGGTGTGATAAACAAGAGGCAACAACCGACCTGGTGATCTTGGTGCAATGTAGTGGCAATAGTGAAATTGTCTTATGCATGGAATCTACCCATTTGACGCTAAGGAGAGGTAATAGTGAAAGGGGCTTATGCATGGAATCTACATGGGTTCCTATAAGGAGTGAAATTGGTGGATGTGGCTTAAGCATGGAATCTTCTAGGGTGCCGCTGGGGTGTGGAAATAGTGAAAGTGGTTTGCACATGGAAGCTTCCCTTAACGTCTTCTTCATGCATTTCAATGAAGGAATCCCCACTCACTGGTGGGATGAGGCATTTAATTTATCCCTGAACCTACACAGAAGTGTACAAGTGGGAAAATTCCAAATGAGTTGGAATAAGTCCAAAAAAAAGATATGAAAAGTGTGAATCAGATGCCCAATATTCAAAACATAAAGGGGTTGTATGACGAAGGGATATAACTGCTGACCATATTCAAATCACAGTATCCACATTGTGTTAGCTTGAGATGGAAATAAACAAAATAGAGATGACTGCTGACCATATTTGAAACATGTGGCCGACCTCGAAGTGTCATCCAATGTCTTCTGAGGCGTTGGCCCCGGATGGTAGGGAGTTGAAGCGGCATGGAACTATTCCATTAGTGGTCCTATCATACATGAAACAGGATGATGATATACATATAAGACACATTATACATGAGGTGGAGTGATTTAATGTTCCAATTGATTCCAATGGTGTTGAAATTATGCCAGTCTAATCATGGAATGAGGTATCTTATGCAAGTAATAGAGTCCATATCTTATTTTGAATAAGAGGAATCCTATTATTTAATGATAGGGAAATGTACAACTTAATGTCATGTAGTAAGGACTACATGCATCTTAAGCTTGGTGAAAAAAATACCTTGTTTGGAGCAACATGCATCCTATGTTTTTCAAATAGGGAGTGCTAAAGTTTATAGTATTGTAGAGAGGACTATTTCAATCTTATGATTAGAGCATAAAAAATATACTATTTAGAGAAAGAGCCATCCTATATTTGTCATATAGGGTATATTATAGTTTAATGTAAGTTAGATTGAACTATTAATCATACGGGGCCTAAAAATGGCTAGTGTTGGGAGTTACACAAGAGAGGCCCATTCGAGTTCAACATAGAATAGGATTCACGTGATGGGTTTGGATGAGGTTCTTCATGAAAAGATATAGTCATGGTACTTAGGGAATTGTTGTTGATAATATCGAATCATGACATAGGATTGAACCGAAATGGAATATGTTAACTAAAGGTTTTTCTTGAGGTGCAACGGAGTATCTCGAATCATGGTATTGAAATGGTTGAAGGTGGGTTCACATAAGCACGCAAGGTAAAATAACGATGACCAGGCCCAAATAGTTTTTGGTGGGGCTCTATATTTTTCAAGGGGTTCAGTGATGGTAGCTAAGGGACCATCCCGGAGGGCTGGGATAGTAGGACGACAGTGAACTGGAGTGGGGGTGCAGAGGTGCAGGCCCATAGGTATGGAATGGTGGGCACGATGTTAGTAGCACTGCAATGTATTGGGTTTTTCAAAGGAAATGATTTTACGGAGAATAGGTTCTCTAGAAGAATGGAGCTTCCCCGACCATGGGGTCTCATGAAGAAGCATTATGAAGGAATAGTTCTCACATTATATGGACTTTCCTTAGCATAAGATTCATTTTTAAGAGAGTTTTCCATGAAGAATTCATGCTTTACGGAGCCTTGAGAATCCCAAATGAGGCTCCCTCCATAACAAAGGGCCTCACATAATGTTGCTTAGGAGCCCCGTGAAGTGGGATATCATCCGTATAAGGGGTGGTGTAACCATCCATTTTGAAGGGGGGATAAACTATTTATTGGTGAAAGAGGTCGTCAGTGCTTTCCGTGGAGAAAAAATGTGCACTGTGATGAGAGGAAAATGCTGCAAAGGAAATTACACTCTACAAGAAGAGGCAGTTTTCTAAAGATTCTTGATGTCATGAGGGCTATATTCATGGTGTTTTCAGTGATTTCAGATTCTCTATTCAAGTTCTATGACTATTTGATCATGGAAAGAGCCCCCCAAATGGGTTCCGCGAACCAGTTTTCTAGATCAACATAAAATTTCCATAAATCCTTATCCATCACTCTATTTGGGATCTACAACCAATGAAATAGAAGCATGAAAAATGGAATAGGCTCTTGGATAATGTATGGAAGAATTTGGAATATCTTTTGGATGCATTTTTCGATTACAAAAAATACCCCCATAAGAATGGGGTCCAATGAGGACAAGTAGGGAGAGGCGGACCACATTCTTTTGAAATGGCTATGGAAAATGCCTGCAATGGGGTCCACTGTATGACTATCACATTGAGTAAACAACTGAATAAATTCAAATGCACATGTGATCAATTCTTAGTGTGGGAGATAATATTTAATAGAATGTTCACACATATACGATAGTGCTATATAGTGTAAGATGTTAGGGGATCATATTGAGACTTCGATCTCCATTGGGAAAGTCCTAAATAATAGAGGGTTAATATATGGAGAACATGGCTCTATAGATAGTCAACATTCTCCTACAAATTTGTACTCAAGTACATCAGTATGGTAATTCGAGGGGCATTATAATAAATTTGAATGACGGGGATTGTAATGTGTGATTTACAATACCCAAAATTTGGATCACTATAGGGATGGAATGACAATTAAGGATAATTGTTGACCATGTTCGAAACATAGCTTTCATATTGCGTTATAATTTAAGGGGGATTATATTGAGGGATGACCACTGTCCATTTTCGAAGCATTGGTCCTGACTTGAAATTTCATCCATAATCTTTTGAAATATTGGCCCATGACAGTTGGCGATCCATAGGCATATCATCCTTATTATTAGGGGGATCTATTAGACACAAAAGATGAAGTGGATATGAATAGTGGGAACACATAGAGTTTAGGTCAGAGTGATAGGTTGTTCGAATATATTCCAAAACACCTAAAATAATACCACTATGATGAAAAAAAATTAGCTGAGCACGTTGGTCAGATCATGGATCATACTCATTTTATGAATGTATCTATCTAGAGAGAACCAACAGTGGCATGTAGTGTTACGTAAAGAAAATGAAGAAGATATACATGAAGCTTAATGTCATATGTTGCGGACAGTGTATGTAATAGTTTATCATAATATTTCCAGGATTTCGCACATTTTTTTATGGTCATACTTCATAGAAAAAGGCTATCAATTTAAAACCATGTTGCATAAGCATTAGTCTCCTAGTATCTTGTTATAGATATTGGACTATGATTATCGAAAAAGGACCAGGAACATTAATGTCACTAGGGAAGGTCCCAATGCTAATTGCCTAGGCATATCTACATATCCGAAAAGGATGATAATCAATCTAAACATAATTCATTAGCACAACGTGTTTAGAGAACAATTTATGAAGGGGAAATCCTCTCTTACAAGGAAGCTGACACATCCCATAATTGTCATGGGGAATTTAAAACGTGTTCAGTGTAGAGTATAGTCTGAAGTCATGTGTTGATGTCTAGGGCATTCCAATAAAATATGTGGTGTAGTATATATCCCGTTATGAATGAGGACTGTAAAATTCCACACCACACCATGTGTTACTCATGGTATTCTTTAGATCATAGACCACATGTGGCCTGACATGGGGATGGACCTAAGGGAATGTGCTCAGGAATTTCTACATATCACATGAGGATGGGAATCATGCCTTACATAGTTCTAAAATGTATTTTAAAAATCATGTGGGATGAAAGGGATGTGTGGTACAGTTGCGCTCAAACAATTCCAACCAAAACTACTAAGCCCACGTGAGTCGTTATTGATGGAGGAAGAAAAGAGTCATGATGGGATTTTCCTATTATAGGGAGACAAAAATTAGATGCAATGGAACGTTAGGTGAATGATGTTCCAACATTAATGACCCACCTGCTTAACGCTCATAGATTCACATATGGGTAAAACTGAGTACATTGGAATTCCACTTGAATATAACAGAGATGAAAGATGTGAAACATGGATTCTGTAATCTGGATTGCAATAATGATGGAATGGAGGTGGGGGATAACAGTTGACCATCATCAAAACACAAAAACTGTTTCACGTTAGCCTAGAAGGGTGATAAGAAAATAAGAGTCAACCACTGACAATGTTTGAAACATGAGACCAATCACCAAATGTTGCTAGATGTCTTCTGGGGCATTGTCCCGTGATGGTAGGTGAGCCAATGTGGCATGAGACCAGGCCATAAAGGGGGACCTTTTATACATAGAACATGATGGAATCCAAATAAAGATATCATCAAATTTGGACATGAAATAAGATAATGATCATATGGAATCCAATAATTTGTGCTCTTTTCCATGAAGAATTTGGGTATGTCAATGAGACGTGTCAGATAGAGAGAGTTGAATACCTTTCCAAGGACAAGGGTCTTGGGGATGAAATCTCTTAGTTTAATGTCATAGGCTGGACCATTGAAAGGGGACTTGGTATAATATAATGTTTTCAGGGTGGTGAAGTAGCGAAACCTGATGTGTATTAGAACTAAATTGGACTACCATATTGTGACACATTCCTGATGAAAACCCGAACACAGTTCAAAGTCATGATGTTTGGTCTATCGTATGCAATTTAATGTCATGTGCATGGATGAATGAAGGATTTTTTGTACTAGGGGATGGACATGAAGACTCAACATAAAATCATTCTAATGTATCCCATGAGGATATGAATCAATCCATATGTAGTTCTCATTGTCAGATATTAGTTTTTCTTGGATGTAGAACTCGAACCAGGTTGGGAAGAGTCAACGAAGACACATGGTGCAATTTTAGCAAACCTTATGTTAATTAGAACTATATAATTCCATGCTATACCACATGCCCCTAGGGGGGACAATAGTTCTGGGGACCAAATTGTGAATTTGGGATGAGCCCAAGATAAATTTTATGGGCTTTCTTACGTATCCCATTATGATGGTAATAAAGTCGTACGTAGTTTTGGAAATATTTGTGCATTTTTGCATCATGAGGAAAGGATGTAGGAAAAAAAGGAAGATCCTCAAAGGGAAATACATTGAATGTATATCAAAAAACTGATTTGAATGTGGTCCCAAGAGGTCCTCACCACACCATATACATTTGACAGAGTTCGGGCCAAGGGGTTGGAATGAGGGCGTGATTTGAGATACCTTAGGATGGACCCAACGACAAAATGACTGGGCATTCATATGTATCCCATTTTTATGGTATTGAATCCACACATAGTTCTGGATTATGGATAGGTAGGGTACCATTGCTAGGGGAATAATTGTTTTGTAGTTCTGGACCACGCACTGAAAGAAGCAGCATTTGATGAATCTTGTTTGTTCTTTTGAGTGGATGTGTTTTTTGGGGAAGCAACAACCCTAGGACATAGAATCTGGTCATCCCATATATAATCAAGCCATATGTAGGCCTTGAAACATGTAATTGTTGATGAATGATAGCATACATGATGTCTCCTTGAGTGAGGACACAAAAATGTGGCCAGGAAATGAATCGAGAAGATTAGTGGAGAATAGGGGGATGAATAGATCTCAAGATGGGAGTACATGGAATGGATATTGTAAACCTAATGTGAATTATGATTTATGGAGTCCACACCACACCACATACCCCTTTTTCATTTTAGGACTTAGGCCATGTGTTCTGATTAAAGAGGATGTTTATAAGAAATAGGGCTGAACCCAAAGATGATATGATCAGTCATTCCTATGAATCCCAATTGGACGGGAATCGAGCCCCACATAGTTTTGAAATGTCGTGCAGTTTTACATCATGTGTTATGAATATAGATATGAGGGGGTATCTCGAAGCATAATTTGTATGGTGTGGAGAATAAACTGACATGAATGAGGGAATAAGACAACATTCACCACACTGTTCATAATTCCAAGAGAGAACTTAGGCCATGATGCTGAGAGAAAGAATAGATGAACCCATCCTAGACCCGAAAATGAAATGTTCGGGAATTACTACATATCACATGAGGACGAGAATCAAGACATACATATTTCTAGAGATTCCATATAGTTTAACATCATGCGACAAGGATGTGGTAGGTTTTTGTTTATGGTCATATTGATCAGACATAAATTTTCCCAGTTTATTTTCATATGTGTGGGACATATGGGAAGAAAGGGTGAATCACTATGTCTCTCTTTTGGGAGACCACATAATGGAAATAATAATTTTGGATAACTAAATACCATGTTCTCAATAAATTATCCCTCTCTTTCGGCCTGGAAAAGGAACAAACATTTGAGAATCGGCCCCTGACCATATTCGCAACACGGGATTTGTGTCAAATTTTCATTCAGGATCATCAAGGATGTTGGCCCCAAATAGTAGGTGATACAATGTTTCATGAGACCAGGACATTAGAGTTTTTCCTTTCAGATGTAAATAAATAATGGAAACCCATGTGGTGGGACGCATGAAGCGTGGTGGTACCCAAGAAACCTAATGTCTTGTGGTAAGGACACTTGATAAATAAGGGGTGTCTTAATGGTATGTGTGAGGAGTGTTAAAAATTTCACGATGTGAACGAGGACCTAGATTCCATATAACAAAATAAAATCCTAAGTGAGAATTTGGTTTAGGAGGCTGTAAAGGTTGAGGGACCTGTGGCTGGGCCATGAATGAGAATTCCCAGCCATTTTGTTGTTTATCATCATACAAGAAATGTGTTAAGTAGTTTTACACCCTTCATCCTAGATGTATAATGTAGTTTAACATCATGTGGTGATGATGAGAAAATTTAAATACATTTGGGACTGTAAATATCATTAAAATCTTGAAAGAAAAAGAAGTGAAATTTAATGTCATGAAATATGATAATGCAGTTTAATGTAATGCGTGACAAAAATGGGAAGAATAATGTCATGTAGGTTGATAAGGCAGTTTAACATCATAAAAGGAGAAAATGAGTAGTTTAATGTCATAGAGTATGATAATGTAGTTAAGTGTCGTGTGGGATGCAGATGAGAAGTTTAAAGCCACACCTGACAATAATGAATTTTAACATCATGTAGTAAAAAGATGAGAATTTTAATGTAATAAAGGACAATAATGCAGTTTAACATCATGTATTATGATAATTTAGTTTAATGTCATTAAATAAGACAATTAATGTTAATGTCATGGGGGATTAATATGTTCATTTTATAGTCATGTAGGACGTTAATTTAGTTTAATGTCTTGTAGGACGAAGATGAGAAGTTTAAAGTCATTTAGGATGACAATGTTGTTTAATTTCATGTGGGATGAAGATGATCAGTTTAAAGTCTTGCATGATGGTAATGTAGTTTAACATCATGTGGGAAGATAATATTGTTTAATGTTATGTGGGACGATAATGTTGTTTAACATCATGGGGAATGAATATGAGAATTTTGAAGTCATAGAAGACTATAATGATGTTTAACATCATGTGGTACAACTATTAGAAATTTAATGTCATGCAGGACAATAAAGAAGTGTAAAGTCTTGCAGGATTAAGATAAGAAGTTTAAAGTCATGTTGGGTGACAATGTAGTTTAACTTCATGTGGGACGAAGAAGATAATTTTATTGTTATCCAGGAGGATAATTCAGTTTAACATCATTCGGGATGAAGATGAACAGTTTAAAGTTATGCAGGATGATAATGCGGGTAAATGTGATGCGGGATAAATATGGGCATTTTAAAGTCAAAGAAGGATGACAATGCATTCTAACATCATGTGGGACAATGATGAGAATTTTAATGTCATGCAGGATGATAATGAAGTTTAATGTAATGTAGGGCAAAGATGTCTGTCTCACTCAACCATATCAATAATCTTCCTACCAAAATAGAAGTCCCAGGTTAGTAATGTTTAGTGTGGTAGACAATGATAAATTATGGGTTTTTCTTAACACATTGAAACACCCAAATGGGGAATTGAGATTTCAGACATGGTATATTCTAGTGGTACATGCCCACTCACTCAACATGAAAATATTCACAAAAGGGTTACAACTAGTGTGTTGGAGTTCCTCCTAAACATTAAGAGGTGAGAAAGCAAGAATCATGGTGTTTGATATCTGAATCACAATTATGGTGGCGTAACTATGGAGGATAACAGCTGAACATGTTTGAAACAGAGAAACCACATCATGTTACCATGAATGAGGACAAGACAATGTGGGTCGGCCACTGACCATGTTCGAAACACAGTACCTATCACAAAATGTCTTCTAATGTCTTCTAGGGCATTGTAAAAATATGTTTGGTGAGATAAAGTGTCATGATACAAGGCCATTAGGGGTCTTGTTAGACATTAACGAATGAATGGATCCAAATAAAGGGACGCTACTATGCGTGGGGATTGATTCGTATTTGGATTATTTGGAGTCCAACACTCTGGGTTCAACAACATAGCGCATAAGATCATGTTAGTGGGAATACATGGCTAGATACAGAGTAACAGAACATGGTTTTTAAAATAGTTTAAGGCCTTATTTCATGGACCAAAATTTCTTAGTTTATGGTCATAGAATTCATACCTTGTGCATAGTTTAATTTCATGTAGCAAAGACTAGTTATGGCTGGTGTTTAAGTTCACATAACTTTGACCAAGTTTCATGAAGTTTTAGGTCGCGTGTCATAAAATAAATTATACAGTTTAACGTCATGTGACCATGATGTATTCCCACAGTTTTACATCATGAAACCAAGACAATGGTTGTTATGTAGTTTAATGTCATCCCACTAGGTCTTTTTCCAGTAATTTAACATCTTGCAACAAAGATGATGGTTGTTTTGATATTTAACATCAGGAAACTAGGAAGTAGAACAAAAATGATTTTTTTGGTAGTGGTTTGGTAATCTCTACCCCATTATGGTGGTTTGGGAAAAGGGGAAATTTGTTCAATGGGATTACCCTAAAATTCCCCCAGTGTATGCATTGATGTTCTCCATGCATAAGATAGGATATCCCATGGTTAACATTCTAGAGGATTGTGTTAGGTTCATTGGGTAGGGGACCTCTACAGTGGATGCAATGCAGCAGTTGGGATGACACATAGTGTCACAATGGTGGCACGGTTGATAGCATGCCTTCAGTTTGTAGGGGAGATAGAGCCCAGATGGCGTGAAATCCTCGATCGTCGGTATGACAGGGCAATGGTGCCCATAGGGCATGGAATCTAGGAATGTTGGTATGATGAGGTGATAGAGCCCGGAGGGTTTGGATGCCTACTATGTGGGTACAATGAGGTGATGGAGCTCAGAAGGTGTGGATGCATGGAATGTTAGTACAACAAGGTGATGTAGCCGGAAAGGTGTGGAAACCTGGAATGTCAGTACAATAGGGAAATTGAGCCCAAATGGCGTTGCAGCCTAGAATGTCAGTATAACAAGGCAATGGAGATAAAAAAAATTCATCGAGGAATAGAATTTATGTACAGTGGGATGATGGATCCCAGAAGGCATGGAATCCTAGAAAGTCAGTACGATGGGGTGATGGAGCACAGAAGGCATGAAAGCTTGGAATGTCAGCACAATGGGCTGATGGATCCCAGATGGCATGGAAGCCTAGAATGTCAATACAATGGTTCTAAGTATCCAATATGTTTTGGATGCCTAGAAATTCACTATGATTATGTGATAGAGCCTAGAAGATGTGGAATCCCAAAACGTTAGTATGACAGGGTGATTGACCCTTGAAGGTGTTGAAGCCTGGAATGTCAGTATGACAGAGTGATGGAGCTCATAACGCATGGAAGAATATAATATAGGTATGATGGTGTGATGGGGACCAAATATAATGAATCATATAGCATCGATTTGATAGGGATTTGGATCCCAAAAGTCATGAAAGTAGGGAGCGTCAGTATGATAGGGCGATAGAGACCGAAAAGCATGGAAGCCAGGAACGTCGGTACCATAGTGCAAAGGTTCTCAGAAGGTGTGGATGCCTAGAGTTTCTATACAATAGGGCGATGGATCATTAAATAAATGGATTCTAGGAATGTGGTATGATGGTGGGATGGAGCCTGGAATATGTGAAATCCTATTTTTTGGTATGATTAGGAGATGGAGCTTGGAAGGCATAGAAGCCTGGATAGACATCTCATAATGTTGAGAAAATGGAGCAGAGATATGATCTAAATTCTCCATGAATTGGTTCTTCATATAATAGGATGGATTTGACTTGGGTCGGTGCTCCGTGATGGTTTTGTGGAAGAATGGGGAGGAAATCTATGCTGGTTGATGTTAGGAATGGGGAGGACCTCTGTGACGAATGGTAGCGGTGTGGGGAGCACCTCTACAGTGGCAGATGAGGGTGGCTGGGAGGACTCTTATGCCTAAGGATAGTGGTGTGGGGAGGACCGAGATAGTGGATGTTGATGGTAACTACTATGACTCATGATACTAGTGATTTCAAAGTAGGGAGTACCTCCACAATGGCTAGTGATGGCGATGTGTAGGACTCTTGTGCCTAATGATAGCAATGTTGGGATGACCTCCATAGTGGTTGATGATAGCACATCGGAGGACTCCCATGCCTAGTAATTTTAGTGAGGGAAGGACCTCTATAATGGACCTTTAATTACATATATATATTTTGTCAAAATTGAAGAATATTTAATACATAACATAAGAAAACCATCCTAGGACCATATATGTTTACTGTCTTTTGAAATTGGGATACATAATCAACTGGTTCATAAAATATCAACATTGTCTTCCTCTTATTTCTCCATAACCAGAATCATTTTATATACATATCATACATAATAACATTATTCACGAAGTAGAGAAAAGAAACATATGATAGGGTGAACTTATATTATCAGTAAGGGTAAACAAGGGAAATATTATTCAAATCATTATCATAAGTGCATTGAATTTGAAAAACTTATCCTACATATAGAAGATCGCGATATCATGTCATGGGATAAATCCTAAATATGTAATGTAATCCTAATATTCATACCATAAGACATTAAATTTCATGGTATACACACATAGGCATAGATAATCATTTCATATTATTCAAGTATCATTTCTGAGACCATCATAGCAGAGAATGTTCATTAATGAACCGAATTCACTCCTCGTTTGATCCCTATTTCCCTGAACCATATTTACTTTTCATTCCAGTTATATTTATCTAATTAGATATTAATATGTAACAAATTTATTTTAGAAGAAATATTTCCCCCAAATTTCATGATGAAATCATTCTTACATGTGCCCAAAAACCATAAAAACATATACCATATCATAACCCATGAAATGCAATAGGGTTCTTGAACATTATTCCACCATAATTGATATAAAACAAATGGATTTCATAAATAACATTACATCCTAATAAAAATGAAATCAAAGTAATAATAGGGATAGAAATAACACCCTATTTAATGTATAACATCTTAGATGGAAAATAATTTTGATAAAACATTTCATATTAATTCAGGTGGAAAATATCTTTTCTTCTTCTAAAACATTTTCCTCCCTCAAAATGTAAATTTTTTTTGAAGAAATAATTTTATGTGAAAATTAACATGTATTATTGTTGGGTATTTTTCATGGTAATAATGAATTAGTAAAGAATAAAAATCAGTTCATTCAATACATGTTAAAAAACATTCTTCTCGTACTTTTTTCATACAAGTCAAAAAGTACCTCGTATTGAAAATGAAAAAACATACCATTCATACCATTTAGTAAAAATTTTCCAATTAGTTAAATTGAGTTTTAACAATTATTGAATGATATAAATAATATTTTTAAATATATATTTAGGAGACATGTACATGGATGATATATATACCCCAAAAAATACATACAAATAAACAATTTCATATTAAAATGAGATTTGCAATGATATCCCTTACCTTAGGTCTGATATGAATCAAATGTACCGAACAACCTATATAATGATATTAATAATGATAAATATTTATTCCATAATCATAGTCATTTTTATGATAACACTAATGTTCATATATTTATCCATTTGTTAGTAACATTTCATTGTTACTCGTTGTTAAATTATTTACTACTTTATGTTCTAACGCATGGTTTTTAGAAAAAGTTCTTATTAATCTTCTTAGAATAGATATACCATTTATATAAATATATTATTATAAAATATATCATATTTATTTATTCAATTCATGTATATAATCTTTTTTAATGATGATCTTGTAGAATATATTACATCACTGTGTTGAAACGGTAGGCTATACATACGCACGCGCAATGATATCAATCCAAAATTGTTAAATGGTATTGAAGTGGATGGTGTATAATATTTTAGAATCATTATAATTTTATAATAATATTATATTGTTATTATTTGCATAATATACCCATCCAAGTAATGTGTTGGGGGAAAACAGATCACACTATGGTGTGGAGATGGTAAGCTGCACATATGCAAGTGTGGTGATATAATATTAAATAGGATTGGTAGAAGGTGAAATATGGTTGTTTCATATTTATAATTAAATATATGAATATTAGTGACACTATTTTTATTACTTTAAAATGAAACAATTAATTAACTGGAAGTAGAAGAAAAAAAAGTTTGAAAGAATCGGTAGAAGAGATTACATCTTCCTGGACATGCTTCCTCTAAATATTTTCATAGAGCACTATAGTTGGACTTTGAAGATAACCAGAACATGTATAATGAAAATAGAAAAATTGAGATGGAAAAATGGTAGGGGTTGTCCGAGATTTTGGGCACATATTTATGTGAATATGTGAGGGAGGTGGTGCCCTTTTATAATTGAGGTGAGGGCACTTTTCAGAACACCATATATAGAAATTACTAATAAAATTAAACACTACAAAAAACCTCAAAATGTGTCCTAATTTCAAATATAAGATTATATAGGGTTGGAATTCCATCATCTAATAAATTTTTGACAACTTATTATGTAAATTTTAACCATTTATTTTTAATTGACACTTACCTATTCTATTAAAATTTAATAATGCTAATAGAATTATAAATATTTAATGGTTATACATATTTTGTTTTATGATGTTAATTGACTATAAATTGATATTTAATGAAATTTCAGACCATATAATTATAATTTTTTAATTATTAAATACATTTATGTTTTCTAAAAAATTTCATAAAATGTTATTTTTTAAAAATATCAATAGTGTTGATTTTGACACTATTCATTCATTTGACATTACATAAAATCCACACATAATATAAATTAAAAAAAATATTAAATCCCTTTAGAACATTTCATATTAGCCTATAAAATTCATGGATGAAATTAATTATTTCATATGATATTTATTTTAATATCTTTAAAACAATTTATTTTTTATTTTTATTCAAAAATAAATTTTTCATCGCTATTGTGTCCTAAATAATGGCAATTATTTAATCTCTAAAAATTATAAATTAATTTATATGATATTGATAATTCTTTTATATTTCCATAAAATATATATAGTAGATATTTTATCCTAGTTATCCATATATTAAAATTAATATACATATATAAAATTATATTTTGATATTTTATCACTTACATTAGTTTTTATTACATTCTTGTCATATTCCTAGGAATGTGGCCATTAAGTGATTCCATTTTGAAACATAGTTGATAATGGTATAATTTAGTCATCCAATAGTATTTTTATAGGTGTTAATGTAATTTTATAATATTGATTTTACCCTTAATTGCCTGATTTATGGTTAACCATACTAATAAAAAAATACCAAAGTTAGTATTCATAATGCCCAAAAATATGAGTATCCTTTTAAAATTACATGGACATCCTGCTTCATAATATTAAATCAATTTTTAAAAATTAAAAAAACAAAAGCTTTGGTAATTAATTTAATATTAATCCCATTTTTGAAATGAAGAAACATGTATTAAATGTTAAAACAATACAAATGATTTAAATGTTTGTACCTATAAATTTGATGAAACATTAATGATAATTACATACATTATATTTAATTATAATAATTAATTCCATTTGTAATTTAAATCATTTAAATATTTTAATTTAACCATATAAATTATCTTCATGTAAAAAGTTGTGTTAAATTAAAATTTAGCATATTTTTATTATGCTTCAAAACATGAAAGTAATCAGATAAATATCAAAAATTCATCCAAAGTAAATTTTTATATCCCTCTTTAAAATGACATCATTAATTTTTCTTATAAAAATTATTAATGTGTCAAATTCCTAATTTAAAAGGGGTTCTCCATTCAAAGGTGTAAAAATAAACTTTCTGTAAAAAAAAGGTTTTTATAAATCAAATAAGATTCTATTCATACACTATGACTAAAATATCCAATGGATGAATATAAATAATATTTTATTTCATTACCAAAATAAAGTCAATCTAAAATATATACATCTAATTTATTTGTATTTTTCAATAATAATTGATAGAAAAATAATTCACAATGAATTTTCATATGTAAGTTATAATTCTTCATGCTAACCAAACAACTAGGCTATATCGACAATTTTATAATAATGGTATGTCATGGTTTGTTTAAAATTACGATTGTGTCCAAATATCTCTGCTGAATAATAAAAATTATTTAAAGAAAATATTTCATAAAATAATCTTGGTGATACATTCTACCAAGCATAAATTAATTTCACCCTGAAAAGTCGTCAATAGGAAACAAACATATGAGGAAACCTCTCCCTCATCAAATCCTCAAGTTCCCATGTAGGTTCTTCCAATTGGTTGTTCTAACATAAATTTTAACAAAGGGAGTGGTCTGGTTTCATAGAATTGTTTCACTATGATCCATAATCTATATCAGTTGATCTCAATAAGAAAGATATTGTGCCAGCGGTATGTGTTCTGAGCTTAGTGCATATGAGGGGTTGGGTATGTACATTCTTAGGAGAGAAAAATTTAACACCTCGTGAACATGAAAGGGAATCCGTGGAAATGACAATAGGTAAGCTACCTTCAAAAAATGGTAATGAATTTCAAAAGGACTGATCTACCTAGGGGTTTCTTTTACATCTTTCCAAATCTCATTACTCTCTTATAGAAAAATATTCGTAAGAATCCCTTATCATGAACTACAAACTCTAGGTATTTTATTCGATTGGCATCATAACTTTTTTTTAACTGAGATTCTCTTATGTGTAGTTGAATTAATCTTAAATTTTCTGTTATTTCACAAACTAGATAAGGTCCTAATATCATTATTTTCCCAACTTAATCTCAACATGTTGGTGTTCAGAACTTTTTTTCATAGAGGGCTTCATAAGGAGCCCTTTGAATACTGGAGTAAAATCTATTATTTTATGAATATTCCACCCATGGTAGGTTTTAATCCCAACCACCATTTAAATATAATGAGAAATCACTCCAAATTTTATCTAGAGTTTTAATTGTCCTCTCATATTGAACGTCTATCTGAGGATGATAAACAGTTCTGATACATAACTCTGTATCTAGAGCATGCTGAATACATCACTAGAACATCAAGGTAAACCTCAGATCCTGATCAGATATAATGGAATGTGGTACCCCATATAATATTTCCACTTCCTTTACATATATCATAGAAATCTGTCAAGAGAAAAATATTCTCTAACAGAAATGATGTGTGCAATCTTCGTAAGGTGATCAACTATAACCCCGAAAACATTTTTTCCCTTGGAATTTTTGTGAAGTCCAATGAAAAATTCCATATTTATGTTTTCCCATTTCTTTTATGGTATTGGTTATGGTTTTAACATCGCCTTATACTTCTGTCTCTCAGCATTAACTTTCTAATATTCCAAGCATCAGAAAACTTATTTGGGGACATGTCTTTTTAGGTCATCCCACAAGATGTACTCTTTCAGGTCCATGTACATCTTTGTACTTCCAGGATTAATATAGAATGTTTAGCTATGATACACATCTAATAGATCATTCATTAATTATGGGATGGGAGTAATACAATCCTGGTTCCTAAACATTATTTTTTTATTCATAATATTGTTTGAATTAAAGAACATTTCTCGCCTTCTTTTGTAGATCTACATCTTCCTTCTACACCTCTTTAATCTTAACTTATATTGGTGGTTGAAAATTAATTTAGGAATGATAAGATTTATACCCTTCCATTAATATTTAAAGATCCATCCTTTGAAAATCCCTAAAAATTGGATCTTTGGTGATCCTCATCATTGATAAGCTTGCATGGTATTTTCCAGTCAAAGCATCTACCACATTGCTCGATTTCCTAGGGTGATAATGTATTGAGTAGGAATAATATTTATTCAACTCCAATCATCTTCGTTGATTCATATTCATCTCATTTCATGTTAAAATTTACATTAATTTTTTTTGATTAGTATATATATAACATATTTCCCCATAAAGATAATGACTCCAAATATTTTGTGCAAATATTATGAAAACTGACACCAAATAATGTGTTGGTTTATTTTTCTCATTATTTTTCAACAGCCAGGAGGCATAACGTATCACCATATAATTTTTCATAACAAAAAATACAAGAACCATCATGGATGAAAAAATGTAGGTGATAATCCTTTCACCACTATAAGTTTGTGTCAGCATAGATTCACCGGAAAACCTTCTTTTTAGCACTTTGAAATTATCTTCACATTCATCCTTTCAAATGCACATAACTCCATTCTTAGTCAACATGGAGATTTGATTACGTAATCGTGAAAAATATTTCACAATTCATCAATAATATCCATCCAATCCTTGAAATCATCAGATATTAGTTATCGTTGTTGGTCTCAATAATCTATTACAAACCTCTGTCTTTGACGGCTCCACAGATACCCCCCCCCCATAAGATTACATGAGCTAAAAATGAAACTTTATGATGCCAAAATTATATTGAGTAAATTTGGAATAAATATTCACATTTTTTAGGGTCTTCAGTACAATTATAAATAGATCTTCATGTTATTCTTTCTATTTGTGTAGAGAATAATATCATCTATAAAGGATACCGCAAACCTATCATGATAGTATTTAATGACCCTATTCATTAGATACATGAATATAAAGGGTTTATTAGTATGAAAAAAAAACTAATATATATAAATTCATAGATTTCCTACATTTTACTGTATGTTGAATTTGGTATATTCTCTTTTTTGAACCATAATTGAAGACATCCTAAAAAATGATCGATCATTGAAATGTATTGAGCTCTGCATAGATAGTCCAAAAAATCATCAATGTAGGGAAGATGATATTTCTTCTTGATATTGATCTTTTTATGTTATCTATAATCAATGAAGAGTTTCATTGATCCATACTTATTCTTAACAAACTGAACATTTTCTCCCCAAGGTGACACACTAGGTGGTATGAAACCAATATCAATATTCTCTTGGAATGATTCTAAATTAATGAAAATCTATTGTTTCCTTTCTATAAGGTGTATTTGAAAAAAGTATAGCACCTAATATGAGTTCTATTGAAAAATCAACTGCACCATTTGGGGGAAGACCTAGAAATTCCATCAGAGGTACAATATAAAACTACCATACAATGGGCACATTCAAAATTGTGAGTTTCTCCAAAACCATTTGAGATGAAAAAGATCCATTTATTGGAATAAAAACTTATATAATGGGATAAATTTATATTAGAAGGTAATATTCATCCTTTAATCGATAGATGGTCATTGATTAATCCAGAATAATAAATGTGACATCCCTTCCTTGGGAATTTAAATGAGATACATATTGATTAGTCCAATACTTGTCATGAATCACATCAAATAACACTATTGGAATTATCAAAAGATTTGTAGGATGCACTTTCCCACAAAATTCAACCTGAGAAGAATTATTAACCTTGGAGGCGACTATTGTTCCCCTAGGAGTTGTCACAACTAACTAAAAATTTAACTATTAAGGTAATATAATGATACCATTAAATAATTTAACAGAAATAATAGAGTGGGAGGATCCATTATTAAATAAATCATTTTCTACATTAGATTGGATGTTATGTGTACCTTTCAACACTTCATTATCAGACTCCACATCATCGATAGTGATTGTATGTGAGTTTCCTTTTTCTTTGGCAATAAGAGTATGTTGAAATCGATCATCAACAATAACCCGTTTATTAGGGAATTTATTGACATAATGCCACATTTACATACACTTGTAACATCGATGTTTTGGAGGTGCATTCAGTGTTGAATTTTCTTTATTCGCACCATTATAACATTTTTTCCATCACATTGGCATTAAACTGCCCGATGATCATCTTTTACAAACATAAAATAATTACTAGTCACTTTTAGATAATTCTCTCTAGGTATCATTCCACGAATTGAGAAAAAGGGAAATCTCATATTCTTTTTAGTGTGGTCTTTATATTTTTCTTTGAATTCCATTTTTCACTTCTTTTCAAACCCACATAACTGATGGGTTACACTAATCTCCATTTCATCCATGAGAACACACCATATAACTTCCTCGTAGATATTGATGTCCCATATATAGAATTTCCTAAGGAGGATTGGATTTATGCCACAAAAGTATTGATCAATTTTATGATCATGTTGGATAATAATTCCAGAAATATACCATGCAACTCATATAAATGGTTCTTCATAGGTACCAACAGATTCATGATCCTTTTTCTTAAGTATAAGGATCTCTTTCTGTATCTTTGTTCAAAAAATATGAGGAATGTAATTATGGAATGAAATGTTCATGACCTTGTCCCATTCCATGGACTTAGTTTCATCCCCTAACCTCCTATTATTGATAATATTCCACCATTGATAAACTTCCACATCCTAATTATAGACTCCTAAGATGAATTTATCATGTTTCTAACATTTTATAATGGATTATATTTTTTCAGTGGTACTGATCCATTGTTCATCCACTAATGGATTAGAAGACCCGCTGAATGACGGTTGATGCTATCTCATGAAGGACTCAATGGAATGTCACTCCCCCCTTTTCTCATTTGGAATAAATACATTATTCCTAGCTTGAAATTCTTGTGTGAGCATGGATACATGAATTTTCATTCCATCTCCCATAGTATTTGGATTCTAAGGGGGACATTCATTTCATTTCCCATCGCATTCATCATTAACGTGGTTCCTTCCGATACCATCCATTGACTAAAACAAAGTAGCATTTTGTGAGAAAAAACTAATCATAATAGAAAAAACACATAATCATGAATAAAATTACAATTTAGGTCACATTACTTATTATCATAGATTATTCATGAACATCTCTAAAACACTAAGATTGGATCGTAAGCTATATTTAGAAATATACTTAGGGTTCTTAATAAGGTTCTCTCTTTATAGATTCTAAAGTTTAACTACACAATTTCTATGATACAAACTATAACATCCAATTATTTATATATTAATATTACATCAACATTTAATAATATTTAATATGTAACATAACAAAACCATTCCAGGACCTTATAGGTTTAGTGTCATTAGAAACTTAGAAACATAAACAACTGGTTTATAAAACATCAACATTGTCTCCCTCTTATTTCTTCATAAATAGAATCATCTTTGATATATCTTACATAAAACCCTTATTCATGACCCGGGGAAAAGATAAATATGAAATGATGAGATAAAATTTTTAGTAAGGGTAAACAAAGGAAATAACATTCATATAATTATCATAAGAACATTACATTTAAAAATCTTATCCTACATATAAAAGATCACAATATCATGTCCTGGAATAAATCATAAAAGTGAAATTTAATCCCAGTATTCATAACATAAGACAAAAAATTTCATGGAATACACAAATCATCATATAGAATCATTTAATAATAGTAAAGTCTCATTATCGAGACCATCATAGAGGAGAGAGACCATTACTGAACCGAGTAAACTCTTCATTCCATCCATTTATTACTGAAGTTGATTTATATGTTGTTTGATACATGTCTATCTCTGAAGATATAAATACTTAACCAATGCATTGTAGGGAGATATAGGTCCCCCCATCTCATAATGAAACCATTCTTATGTCTTCCACAAAAACATAGAAACAATTCCCAAAGCATAACCCATGATATAAAATGGGTTTTTAAAAATTATTCCATCATAATTTGATAAAAATGGATTTCGTAAACAATATTCCATCATAAGAACAATATAATCATAGAAATAATAAAGATATATATGACCCTATTTAATGATGTTCATCATATATGGGAAATAATTTTTGAGAAAACACTTGGAATTAATTCCTGAGTAAAATATCCATTCTTCATCAAAAATGATTTCCTTCATCATAATGCCACACAATTTTAGAAGAAATTGTTTTTTTTTCTGTAAAAATAACTCTACAATCTTGTAGGGTAATATTTTTATGAACCAGAACCTTATTTCCATGTATGTTTTTCTTTTCTTGTTTTTTTTTGGAAAAAAGGGGAGTTCTGTAAATTTTAGGAGTACATGTTGTGTACTTTAACTTCATGCCAAGTACTCAGTTTCTCTTGGTGGCCATGTTCTGGAATTGTAACGGCCAAGCACATGGCCAGGTGTGGTGACCTAAAGGCCACCTAAAGTGAAGACTAGAAAATGCATGTAAATGTTGTGTACTTTTAAAAAACACGTTGGGTAATTTCATTTTTTTTCATTAAACGGACCATGATCATGTCTAATTGATATAAAATACTTATAATTCTTTTTTATAGTACAAGAGTGTCCATACGTCCACAGATATTCTTCTAGACCCTGACTTGCCATCCAATCTCTGATTCAAACTCCGTCGATTGCATTGGAATCGAAACAGTGAGTTCTCCCTTTTTCTTGAACATCATCTATTGATTTCTCCTCTACTGCAAGATATCATTGGTTGATCTTTTTAATTTCTCTCTATATATATATGACCTTCTAGAGCAATTCAACACCTGAGGTTCACATATATCATCTGAAAAATGCTTATGTAGGTGGTTTGTGCCTTTTTGTAGTTAGTCTTTGAGTTATAGGTGAAAAAGTTCCTAATACCATTATTCGAGGTATTGTGTGTTTATGGTTTTATCCCTTTTATTGCATGATATTCCATGTTTGATTCGATAGAGGTTAATTGTTTCAGAATATGGTTATCTTTTCCATGCTATGGATATTTTTCCCATGTTTTCTTGGTTTTGACTGTTTGGTCTAGCCTTTCCGATTAGGATTCTAATTTCTTTCCATGACTATTATTGTTGGGTGGAGTGATTATTATTTGAAATGTTGTAATATGCTGTAGTTGATCATCCAAATAGTTCTTGATGATTAATTTGGCTATTGATTATCATTTGGGCATTATTTCTTTACATGGGGTTGTGGTAACCTGGTGGAGTATGGCCATAGGTGAAATTGACGTTGAGGGATTTCCCAGATTTTCTTTTTTAATTATCACACTATGAGACCATAGTGGTATTGAAATTGAGTACTCCATTAGTGTGTCTATACTTATGTTATGAGGCCACATGAGTAATTGATGTTGAGTGCTTCCTCAGAGTGCATGTAGGTTATAGTTAAAAGTCTATAGGGGGAATTTACGGTGAGTGCTTCCTCAGAGAGTCTTTGACCAGACATGACTAGAGGGGAATTGATCGTGAGTGCTTCCTCAGAGATACATTGCTATATTTTCTCATGTATTGTGAACCAAAGGGGTTAGTCTATCATAAGTACCAATAGGGTTTCTTGTATTTATTTTGGTTTATTTAATACATAAAAGTAAATGATTTTAAATGAAACTATAGAAATGTTTACTTTTGAGTACTTCTTTGTTCACTTCTTCTTTATGCTTATTGCCTACCATATATATTCACTGACTATTAGGCACTGATATTTTGGTGGTTTCCTATTGGGATTAGTCTCACACCCCGTTTGGGTCATGATTTTGGGACCAAAAAGAATATATTATTGCATGTATAAATAATTTAAAGAACCCTTCTACATCAGGTACTTGATTGTCGTGGAGCTGGAGAGCATGAGACCAAGCTAGGGCCTGCGATGTTGCTAGAGTTTTTCAGTTTTCTTTTTTACTTTGGTTTACTACTGTATTCAAGAATTGTGACTTTTTTGGCTTCTTTCCTTGACATATGTATCATGCATTATTATATAGATGTTTTCCAGTTGTTTATTTCATATGTCATCAGCTATTAAATTATTTCATGATTTTACTACTTAATCTATTGTATATCTATTATTTCCACTATGTTACATTGCCAATGAGGGAATAGTTTCCCTACTATCAAACCCATGTCCCTCGCTGCTAGTCGACAGCCTCTAGTATTCAGGGAAATGCACTGAAGGTTATGTGAAAAACCTGGTTCGGGGAACCGCAGGGTGGCTTTCAGAACCGGGACATTACAAAGTTATATCCATCAGATGATTTCTTTCATGAAATAGTGTTTGGAACCTATAGTTAAGGATAAGAAGGTATAGGTACTAGGTAAAAATATGTTCCCGTCAGTATCTATCCCATGAAAAGGGAAAATCCAAACGACCTCGTTATTGCAATTATTCATATTTTGAAATTTTATAATTTATTTTATTTCATCATTCGGAGATTCACAAGTTTTGTGTTGTAATCTTTGATATTATTAAGGTTCTATTTCTATTGCAACCTGATTAGATGGGGGTATGCCATCTCATTCCTCATATTGTAACCAGTTAGAAATCACTTGTCATGCATTCCGGCCATGATATTTTGGGTGAATTAGTGATTGGATGTTGTTCAGATAGATGTAGTGCTAGATATGTAGGCTGTTGTGATAGATGTCTTGATAGAATACCTATATTTGATAGGTTATTGAATTGTGTAAGGTTTCGTTTGAATGAATGCCAAACATTTGTTCTTGAGGTGTTATGGGACCTCTTGGATCAGAATTGTTTTTGATCATTACAATGTTATGCTTGAAAATGACATATATAAGATTCTAATATTTGATTTGTGGGGATTATGGGCCCTCACGGATTGGAATTTTGGAAACTTAATGTTTTTTTCAAATTTTTCTGGGATCCAAAGTGGATTACGAGTCTTACTGTCCGTAAGAACCCCAAATACACAATGTGTAATGATTAATACATGCCATCTGTCATTATATATGGGAAGGAACTATTTTTTCATATGTGCATGTCGTGTACTGTATGTATACACCGTGTAGCCTCTAACTATGTCACCAGTTGTGTGGGAAGAGACATGGGTTAAGAAATCATTGGAGGAACAGGTCTTGTACCGGCTATACAAGACGTGTTGTGCAAACCATGTGCCTAGCCGTGTGACTAACAACGTGGATGGATAAAACATAAGTTATACACACAGTGTCAATCTTTAACATGCCATGTAGTGTAACCCATGTATCCTTCTATGTAGCAAACAAAATGAGTCTGTGAAATCATTCTAGTACATGTTGTGTCTGGAACAAACACGCTATGTTGATCCAGCCGTGTAAAAGAATGTTTAACTAACAACATGATTCAATGAAGTTTGTCTAGTATATGCCATGTCTGGCACTAACACGTCATGTAGTCTAGTTCTAGGAGAATTGTGTGGCTTATCTATATAGAAGAACTTGAGATGGGAAGAGCATTCAATTACACGACTTATGTTTGGAAAACACGCCGTTTGTAGGGGTGCTACACGAACTAGGTTGGCAGAAGTGAATGCCCATCTGAAGTCTTAAGGGAACACATTGGGTATGAATTATACACACCATGTATCCATGTTTTCAAAAACGTGAATTTTTTCAATCTCATGTTCCCTTCTTACTCTTCCATGACTTATTCTCTGTTAATCTTGATCTATGGTGTGCACATGACCACGCAGAGTCATGACACTGAGACATCCTACAGTTGTCAAATTGTTACAGTGCATTGATCAGACACCAGATATGGCTAATGAGGGACTACTTGTGGATCCTCCAGTTTTTCCAGTCTTGGCATCACCCATCATCTCGTATATAGGTTCTGAGGCACAATTCCAAGAGGTATTTTTGAGGTTTATGCAGAACATCAAGGGAGTACTGCATCCTACCCCGTAGATGGTAGAATTGATGTGGGTATTTCAACAACATCATCCTCTCACCATCTTTGGGGATGGAGGACCCAAGCTATAGAGTTATGGCTAGAAGCCATGTTTACAATCTTCAAGCATCTGGAGACACCTCTATAGTGGTGGGTCATGCTCGCTGGGTATATGCTTTGGGATTCCACAAATAGATGGTGGGATGTGATCTCATAGGTAGGACCCTAGTAGGTTATGGTGTAGGACGTGTTTTAGCGTGACTTCTATGACTACGACCTAGTGACTTTTTGGGATGAATGAGCCTGAGAGTTCATGAGTTTGAAGTAGGGTACTGTTTTAGTCATGAATCATTCTTCTCAAATCATAGAGTTGTAAAGACCCAAAATTTTCAAGGGAATTTTTTTCTTAATTTCTTTTGAATTTTACAAGCCTGTGGCTTCTGAAGGCACTTGATTCTGAGGCCCGGTGTGCCCAAAATCAATTTACGAAGTTTAGCTCGGGTACGTTCAGAAAATGAACGATCGTGTTTTTCTATCTTTTGAACTGGTGCTCAGAATTGAAATACGAGGACACCGTTGAACTCACAGCGCGGGTTTTCTCTTAAGAAGACTTTCACCCTAATGGCATATGATCGGGTATGAAAGTTAGTTTTTGGGGTTTTACGTGCGTTAATAGAATAAAATATGTGAACAATTTATTTTTATTTTTTAAACACATGTTATGCGTATAAAGTGATTAGAAGCTCCACTTCGAAGTTGGTGGTGGGACTTCCACACCCTATCCTCCCAAGAGAGGCTATGGTGGTGGGTCCCACCGAGATCCAACCTCTCATGTGAGGTTAATTGTGGTGGAAACCACACGGGGCCTCCCATTAATGGGAGGGGAATCATAACTTTTTGAATCCCCCTCATTTATGAGGGAGATCCTATAGGTTTAAATCCATCTCTTAATTGAGGAGGATGAAACACCCCTTTTAATGAGGGGACCACCCAAGCATTAACCCCCCCCCTTCCTTTTTGTGATTAATTAATGGTGGGGCATGCCCGGAAATATCCTCCCTTTGGAGGATATTCTTCTGTGGGGACCACCTGAGCCAATAACCCCCTTTTTTACTTCCTCCCCACATTAATGTTCCGCCGTAGCGGATTAATTGGGTGGAGCCCTCTGTCAAAAATTATCCATTTATGACTTGCGTGTCAACGACGAACCCTCCCACTCCTATAAAAAGGAGGCTAGGGGAAGGAGTTCTGGACGTCTTCTTCAAGTGGCGGAACACCGACAGCGAAGCACGACGTCGACCACTTGGAGACTTTTCCTCTTCCTCCAATGAAGAACGAAGTACGCCGACGCCACCATCGATTCCTTCTTTTCTGACATTGACGGAATGACACCTGTCTTCCATGACACCGAATGTTTGACATCAATTGTTGAGGTAGGGGTTTTTGTGTTTATGTTTTAAAAACATCTTCGTCGTTATTCAAATAATGAGTTCCATTTGGCTTCTGGATACCATCATGATGAGGAAGGGTTCAGACCGAAAGAATATGGTCCGACCCTTCCCCTTTCGTTTGTTATTTTTGGATGATGCTGGCGGACTGCGAAGAACCATCTGACGATAGGCCGACCATATGTGGATCGTCAGCGAATGATTGTCAGGTCTGTGCCGAGGCTTGGCACCAGCGTGTCACTCGGAGTAGATCCAGGCCGGGCCTCGGCTGGGACAGGCTGTGGCAGAGGGGCACGGCACTGTCAAGCCACGCCGGAACTACCAGAGCCACGGCTGGGGCAGGCCGCGATGGATGGGTGCGGCGCCGTCGTGCTGCGCCGGAGCATCAAGGGGGTCGAGGCTGGGGCGGTGGAGAACAGCACCGTCACGCCAAGCTGGTCGAAGAAACCCGCGGCCTAAGGCAGCGGTGGGATGGGAAGGGTGGCCGGCTGTGCCGGCCGCCGGTGCCATCAAGAGGCGGGACACAAGGGGGTATCGCGGTTACCAAGGGACGGCCTTAATGGTCGGTCGTTTCCGAAGGACTGGGGGTGTAACCCCCCAGGATGCCCAGCCACGCAGCCAAATGTGTGGGTTACGTGGACCAGACCACGTTGGCCAGGTCGGGCCGCAAGCACCGGGCCGAGCTGCCAGAGCCGGGTCGGGCTGCTAGCGCCGGGGCGGGCCGCCTGGGCCGGGCCGGGCCGCCTGTGTCAGGCTGGGCCAGGCTGTGCCGGCTGGGCCGGGCTGTGCCCAAATCGTCCAGACCCAGAACCAGGTTGGGTCGACCCTGTTCGGGCTGACCCAGGGGGTGTTGGGTCGGGTCGGACCGGGGCCAGACCACCTATCTTCGGACCATTTTCAGTTAAACAGACACATATTGAGCTACGACCTTCAGATCGACGCACCGTCAGTTGTGTAGGATTTCTTGGATCGAGATGGTCATTTCGGTATATTAAACCCAAGGTTTCAGTGAAGTTTTGGTTTGGCCGGGTTGGTTCGAACTCGAAACCAACCGGGCCCTCGCAGAAGAAACGCTTATAACATGAGATCTGGATGTCCGTTTGACGTGTCATTGACATTGTTGGATTTATATTGATGAGACAGTTCTTTTGGAATACTTCACATGAGGTTTGTATGCAGTTGGAGTTTGGCCAGGTTGAATTGTACCCAAAATCCAACCGGGCCCCTAGAACAGAAAAGCCGATAACTTTCAGACCGGACGTCCGTTTGACGAACCTTCAGTGGAGTTGGTGACCTCGTTGAGAAAAGTTTCCTTTGTGTATACCCCATGGGATTTTGGGATACAGTTGAGATTTGGTCGGGTTGGTTCGTACACGAAACCAACCAAGCCCCTGAGACTAAAAGTCTAATAACTCACAGACTGGGCGTCCGATTGACGCGTCGTCTGTTCCGTTGAGACCCTTTTGACATGGCAGTCCTTTGTGATACTTCTTCATGGGAAATTTTGATAGTTGTAGTATCGACCAGTATCCCATGTAGCGGAACCTCCCGGAGACGAGCGAACAGAGTATAGAGACCTTGTAGCTGGATGAGACCTGATGACTGCTTGACCGATTCGACTAGGAGTGATTTGGTTAGCCTAGTGGAAGGAGCACCCGATATTGGGAGGTAGAACCACGGCGGACAGAGCACCTGATAGTTGGCAGCAGACCAGCGATACTCGATAGAAGAAGTACCACTGTAGGATATTTGGGAGAGCACCCGGTATTTGGAGGCAGACCCTCTGCAGAAGGAGCGCCCGGTATTTGGAAGCATACCTAAGGTACTCGACAAGAGTACCTCAGCAGTATAAGGTTAGTGAGCAGTGCCTCGGAGTTGTGATAGAATCATTTTACTCTTTAGAGGAGGAGCTCTTCAGTAGTTGTAGTTTCGATATCATTAATGAAAATCCTGGTTTCAGCTGAGTCAATGACCTTTGTGTTTACCTCATGATTGAGATGGGTCACTTGATAGCATAGTTATATGTATGGGCATATACCTATGTAGTGGTTATCCATTTATTTCATAACCTTTGTGTTTCCTCATGATTGAGATGGGATAATTGATAACTTAGGTATAAGTATGGGATTATACCTAAGTAAGGGTTATCTATTGATATCTTTATTTGTGGTTATCCTTGTTAGATTTAGTGAGACCTTGAGGGTCTCGGGATCCCTAATAGGTATCGTTATACTCACCCCTATACGGGATATACCCACACCTCGTTGTGTTGGATGCAGATGACAGACAGCGCTAACAAATACCGAGAGTACGAGGACTGGACGGTACACAGAGGGGGACCTCACAATAAGTCAGTACTCGGAGGTGGACTTCACGAAGAGACGGTACTCAAAGGAGGTTGGAGAGAGAGGGTGTTGAGGAGGGTATCTGTACCTACCCTTTAGGTAGGATCTGAGGTGGATGACCCAGGAGCTGCTTCTATCTTCCTACTGTTTGTCTTTTTTGTTGTACTTTCATTCAGTTATAGCTGTACTTTTCAGTTGGGTTTGTATTCTGGCCCAAATATTTTTCAGCACTTTCTTATGTACTTAGTGTATTACTTCCCCTTCTACTCTGGTTGGATGTGTTTATGTTTTATAAAGACAATTCCTTCCCATTTATCGGGATTTATGACTTTGGTGCTAGTCGCCATCCCCTGGCCTATGGAAGGATGGCTTGGGGTAGTCACGGCATGGGCCCCGAGGATGGGTCGTGACAAAATTGGTATCAATGGAATCGGTTCTACCGCAGAACTCAGGACTCTTATAATTCTTTTCTGTGAAGTGATAGTGTTAAGGTTACTGAGTGTGGTCTTCAGTTCAGGGAGTCCAGTGTTGGTGCAGCAGTCGACGTATCCATACACTAGGACCCTGAATACTGATTTCTGACCCAGTACACGAAAACAATGATTGCGTGTGTGTTTGCAAAAGTTTTCTTTAAGTCAGATCAAACCAAGTCAACTCACCGGGTTTAAATCGTTTAACTGTGTCGCATCTATTCAGGATGTATCCACGCATACAGACAGTTGGAGATCCGAGAGAGTACTTGATGACGGCCCACCGAGCGATGAGACTCCGGTGTAGGGCCCTCGTTCTATGTTGGAACCTTCAGGTGGTGTACCAGTAGCACCAACACCCGTTGGGCAGTAGATTCCACCAGCCGTACTAGCGAACTGTGCACGCTGATAGAGCGTGTTGCACAAGTTCCAATAGCAGAGGCCTCTGAGGTTACTAGGCGAGACAGATTCCCAGATAGCAGTGGACTGGCTAGAGGTGATTGCTAGAGTTCTACACCTAGTTTAGACACTAGTAGAGCAGATGAAGATCTTAGCTACTGTTGTTTCCCATTGAGTGACCATGAGGATGGTCGTCATAGTGATGGTACATTGGTATGTGGATCAATGCGTGAGATAGTGCCTTCGGGTAGTGTGACAGCTATATCACTACCTGTTGGATAGTAGTTACAACCGGCGGTACCGGTAGATGACATATGTAGGCTTAGTGCCTTACACATGTTTCAACATCAAATACCCTTCAGGTTTTGAGGTAAGCCAGACTCACAGGCGGCTGAGGACTATCTTGAGGAGGTGGCTGAGAGTTTTCCAGAGCTTACACAGCTTCGGCAGGATGACATGTCAGAAGCTGAGTATTCATTGAGGCGTACCGATCATTCCGGGTACTCGATGAATACGATATTATCAGTTCTTTGGAGATCATACTGTTGAGCGTGGTGTGTTTAAAGGATATCTGAGCCATCAATTTTCCTCTGGGATTTCCTACCTATGTTAGGGTGCTGGAGAGAACCTTTTTGGTTGAATGTTCTATGGGTGAGTGGATACAGCCAGTGAAGGTTAGAAGTGGGAAAATAGGAAACTGGTACCAGTCTCATAGACTTAGTCATGTAAAATGTTTCAAGAAGAAGAAGGGTTAAGGAAAGATGAATCTACAGAGAAACAGATGTGGAATCAGAGCTAGGAGAGTATCATGAGGTGGTGAACGTTTCGACATGTTACAACCACCTTCCATTATGGTCCCTTCCAGGCTCACGGAGTTAGAGGGAAGGGGAAGAGAGTAACTACATTCGGTCAAGGAGTGTGACCCAAGGGATCTAGGAATGATTCGAGGCACGGTCTGAGCCTACTACTAGATGTCGTAATAATAGACATTGATACGAATCATTACTTCCTTCCATGATTCTTGTAACAGACCTATAGTTTTTGGTTAAGTAGTTGACTTGACACTTAAATCTGGAGATAACTTTGGGAGGAGACTCGATAATCACGCTTACACCGACTATGTGATCTGACCATTGAGGCGAGAGTTTTGGTTGGATCCTCTTGGTGGCAGCGTCGAGGTCTTACAACGTTAGTTTGGGTATGGACTGGGCAACCACAGTTCATACATATATTGAATGTATTAGGCAAAACGTTTTTGGTTTACCTACAATGTTGGCATGGGTTTTCCTTGCTCCGTGAAAAGGAAACCCCGGGTAGCACCGGATGGAATCAGGCCTAAGTGGGTTTAGTCGATCACTCATGAGTCGACCAGACTTAGATTTGAGCCAGACTTCTCCAGAGTTGTTGCACTACATTAACATTGATGAATAAGGGGAAAACCCTTTGTTTGGTAAGGGATATGCCAACAGAGCTTTTCAGGAGCTGAGGTAGAGGTTGTGTAGTGTGCCCTTTTTAAGGATACCGGAGAAGGTGAAAATAATCCAGGAGCAGATGAAGACTGCACATAGCAGGCAGAAATCCTATGTTGATAGTAGACGGATACCACTGGAGTTCAAGGATGGCGACCATGTTTTCTTACAGGTCTCACCACGATGAGGTCTATAGAGATGTGTCCAAGGCGACATGTTATCTCTGAGGTTCATCAGACCCTTCTAGGTCCTCTGCAGGGTAAGATAGGTGGCTTACCTCTTGACCTTTCCACCACAGTTGCTTTAGGTGCATGATGTCTACCACATATCTCAATTGAGAAGATATGTGCACGACCCTTCACACATCATCGACTATAGGGAGCTAGACATCGATGACGGGGTGACTTTCACGGGTTCTAGTAGAGGTTGAGGATCGACAGGAGTGGGTCCGACAAGGATGGTCGATTCCTCTTGTGTGCTTTCACTGGTATCACAGAAACCTCCAAGAGAGCACATAGAAGTGAGAGGCTTGGATGTGTACTCGGTACCTCATTTAGTTTCCATAGTTTTTGTTATAGCTTTACGAGGACATAAATCCCTGAGGTGGGAGTAATGTAAAGACCTGGAAATTTCATGGAAATTTTTTTCTTAATTTCATTGTAATTTTACGAGCCTGTGGCTTTTTACGTCACTAGATTTAGAGTCCTGGTGTGCCTAGAATCAGTTTCTAAAGTTTAGCTCGGGTACGTTCATTAAACAAACAAGCGGGTTTTTCTATCTTTTGAACTGGTGCTCGGAATTAAAATTTGAGGGCACCGTTGAACTCGCAGCATGGGTTTTCTCTTAAGAAGACTTTCAACTTGATGGCATATGATCAGGTATGAAACTTAGTTTTTGGGGTTTTACGTGGGTTAATAAAATAAAATAAGTGAACAATTTATTTTATTTTTTTAAATACATGCCATGCGGATAAAGTGGTTAGAAGTTCCACTTGGGAGTTGGTGGTGGGACCGCCACACCCTAACCTCCCATGAGAGGTTATGGTGGTGGGGCCCACCAAGATCCAACCTCCCATGTGATGTTAATTTGGTGGAAACCACACGAGGCCTCCCATTAATGGGAGGGGAATCATACCTCCTTGACTCCCCGTCATTTATGAGGGAGATCCCCTAGGTTTAAATCCCCCTCTTAATTGAGGAGGATGAAACCCCCCTTTTAATGAGGGGACCACCCAAGAATTAACCCCCCCTTTCCTTTTTGTGGTTAATTAATGGTGGGGCCCTCCAGGAAATATCCTCCCCTTGGAGGATATTCATTTGTGGGGACCACCCGGGCCAATAAGCCCCTTTCTGACTTCCTCCCCATTTTATTGTGCCACCGCAGTGGATTAATTGGGTGGATCCCTCTATCATAAATCCTTAATTTAGGACTTACATGTCAAAGATGAACCCTCCCACTCCTATAAAAAGGAGGATAGGGGAAGGATTTTTTGACGGCTTCTTCAAGAGGTGGAATGCTAGCAGCGAAGCACGATGCCCAACACTTGGAGAGTTTTCCTCTTCCTCCAAAGAAGAACGAAGAATGTTGATTCCACCTTCGGCTCTTTCTTTCCTGACGTTGACAGAACAATATCTGTCTTATGAGACACCTGATGTTTGACATCAATTGTTGAGGTAGGGGTTGTTATGTTTAAGTTTTAAAACCGCCTTCGTCGTTCTTCAAATCTTGAGTTCTGTTTGGCAGCTTGATACCATCATGATGAGGAAGGGTTCGGACCAAACAAACATGTTCTGACCCTTACCCTTCCGTTTGTTGTTTTTGGATGATGGAGGCAGACTCCGAAGAACTGTCCGGAGATTGGCCGACCACAAGCGGAGCGTCAGTGAATTATTGTAGGGTCACCGCAAAGGCGCGACAGTAGAGTACCGCACGGAGTAGAGCCGGGCCAAGCCATGGCCGGGACAAGCTGCGGCGGAGGGGCGCAGCGCCGTAGCACTGCGCCATTACTACAAGAGCCGCGGCCGAGGCGGGCCGTGGTGGAGGGGCGCGGCGTCGTCGCACCGCGCCGGAGCTTCAAGGGTGTCGCGGCCGGGACGGCCCACAGTGGGGGAGTGTGGTGCCACCGCACTGCGTTGGTCGAACAAAGCCGTGGCCTAAGGCTGCAGCGGACTGGGAAGGGTGGACGGTTGTGCTGGCCACCGGTGCCATCAAGAGGCGGGACCTGAGGGGGTCCCACGGTTACCAAGGTCCGGCCTTAATGGCCAGTCGTTTCCGAAGGACCGGGGGGTGTAACCCCCCCTGGACGCCCAACCACGCGGCCAACTACATGGGTTACGTGGACCGAACCACATTGGTCAGGCCAGGCTACCAGCGTCGGGTCGGGCCGCCAGAGCCGGGATGTGCCGCCAGAACCGGGTCAGGCCGCCAACGTCGGGTCGGGCTGCCAGCGCCGGGTTGGCCCGCCAGCACCGGGCTAGGCTCCGCCGTCCTGGTCGGGCCACATCCAACTGGACCGGACCCAGACCCGGGTCTGGTATACCCGGTTCGGGCCGACCCAGGGGGGGTTGGGCCGGGCCAAGACCCCCTATCTTCGGACTATATTCGGTTAAACAGACACATCTTGAGCTACGGTCCTCTGATCGATGCACCATCAGTTGCATATTATTCCTTGGATCATGACGGTCGTTTTGGTATTTTACACCCAATGATTCGGCAAAGTTTGTGTATGGCCAAGTTGGTTCGAACTCGAAACCAACAGGGCCCTCGGAGCGGAAACTCTTATAACATGAACTCCGGACGTTTGTTTGACGTGCTGTCGACATTGTTGTATTCCTCTTGATAAGATAGTTCTTTTGGAATACTTCTCATGAGGATTGGATGCAGTTGGAGTATGGTCGGGTTTGATTGTACTAGAAATCCAACCGGGCCCCTAGAATAGAAAAGATGATAACTTTCAGACCGGATGACCGTTTGATGAACCATCAGCGGCATTGGTGATCTTGTTGAGAGACTGTTCCTTTTTGTATACCCCATTGGAGTTCTAGATACAGTTGAGATATGGTCGGGTTGGTTCATACACGAAACCAACCATGCCCCCGGGACTAAAAGGCTAATAACTCTAATACTGGGTGTCTGATTGACTCGTCGTCTGTTGCATTAAGACCCCTGTGATGAGGAGGTCCTTTGTGATAATTCTTCGTTGGACATTTTGATACATGGATTATCAACCAGTAGCTCGTGGAGCGGATCCTCCTAGAGATGAGCATATGGAGTACAGAGACCTTGTAGTTGGCTAAGACCTGACGACTGCTTGACCGATTCGACTCATAGTGATTTGATTAGCCCAGTGGATGGAGCGCCTAGTATTTGGCGGCAGACCCATGGAGGACGGAGCACCTGGTAGTTGGTATCAGACCTGCGGTACTCGACAGGGGGAGTACCCATGTATGCTATTAGGGAGAGAGCCTGGTATTTTGCGGCAGACCCTCAGTGGACGAAGCGCCCAGTATTTGGCAACAGACCCGCGGTACTCGACAGGAGGAGTACCTTAGTAGTCTAAGGTTAGTGATCAGCGCCTCAGAGTTGTGACAGTATCAATGTACTCATCAGAGGAGGATCTCTTCAGCAGTTGTGGTTTCGATATCATTAATGAAAATCCTGGTCTTAGCTGAGTAAATGACCTTTGGGTTTACCTCATGATTGATATGGGTCACTTGATGACTTAGGTATATGTATGGGCATATAGCTAAGTAGTGGTTATCTGTTTATTTCATAATCATTGTGTTTCCTCATGATTGGGATGGGATACTTGATAACTTAGATATAAGTATGGGATTATACCTAAGTAGGGGTTATCTGTTGAGATCATTCTTTGTGGTTATCCTTGTTGGATTTAGTGAGAGCTTGAGGGTCTCGGGGTCCCTACTGAGTATCGTTATACTAACCCCTACATGGGCTATGCCTGCACCTCGTTGTGTTGGATGAAGATGACGGACAACGCTGACAGAGACTACGTGTATGAGGATTGGATGGTTCATGGAGGTGGACCTCACGACGAGTCAGTACCCAGAGGTGGACTTCACGACAAGACGATACTTGGAGGAGGTTGGCAGGAGAGAGTGTTGAGGAGGCTATCTATACCTACCCTACAGGTAGGATCTGAGGTGGATGACCCAGGAGCTGCTTCTATCTTCCAGCTATTTGTCTTTTCTGTTGTACTTTTGTTTAGTTGTAGCTATACTTTTCAGTTGGGTTTGTGTTCTGGCCCATATACTTTTCAACACTTTCTTTTGTACTTAGTGTATTACTTTCTCTTGTACTCTGGTTGGATGTGTTTATGTTTTATAAATGCAATGTCTTCCCAGTTATCAGGATTTACGCCTTTGGTGCTAGTCCCCATCCCCTGGCCTATGGAAGGCTGAATTGGGGTACTCATGACATGGGCCCTAAGGATGGGTCGTGACATGTACTCTTTTAGACATGATTTTTTTTTCGATTCATAGAGTTGTAGTGCATTACAACATTTCTAGGGGAGATGAGTTATTCCTTGAACAGAAGTTTGAGGTTGGACTCCGAAAGTACATTCGGGCTCAGGTGAACATCTTCAGATTGACATCCATCACATCTATAGTCAACTAGGTGCTAATCATGGAGCACAACCTGAGGGATTATAGAGATATGGGCCAGGGCAGTTTAGCATCCAGAGTTGGTTCTTCTCCGGAAGATATTAGTAAGCGTAGTAGGGAGTATACGTGTGTAGAACTGAGTAGGCGGAATGCACCTTCTGGGAGCTAGGTGGTATGCTACCTGTACGATATGGTCATGCATACAAGTCCACATTTCCCTATAGATGCAGTGGAGTGCGGATCTTCAGGTAAGATGGGTCATCTTTAGCTCTTCTGTCAGATCATCTCACTAGCAACCGGTGACAGGGGTTCTTCTATGACTCCTTGTTCGGGTGTATCACCACCTCTTTCTCACCAGTCTTCGAAATGGTGTTCTTCCAGCCATTCAAGCCAAGGTGGAGGTCATGTCCATGGTATCCATTCTTTAGAAAATCAGCAAAATAGGGTAGATTAGCTCAGAGTGTTCAGGCATGGTCACAGGGCCGCGGTGCAGGTCAGACTTTTGCAATGGAGCAGACCCAGTAGGAGCAATATCCTAGACCCTCAACAATGTGAGGTACGATCCTAGTTGCCTTAGTTTTTTATTTTTCACTTTTTGATATAGGGGTGTCCCAAATAATTATATCTGTTTCTATTTTAGAGAGCCTTGAGCTCTGTATCTTTTCATCTACTAATATCTTGGAAATATAAACTCCATTGGGAACTAGAATGTCTAGTGAACATCTTTTGAAGGAGTGCCCTCTACAGTTTGGTGGGTGTCACTTCTTTTGGGATATATATGTATTAGAAATGAGAATCTATGATGTCATTCTCAAAATTGAATGGTTTTTAACCTTCCAGGTTTTTCTCAATTTCTATCACCGAAGGGTGAGTTTCACGTCGCCAGAGGGTGGATCATTTCTTCATAAGGTCAAATCGGTTGTCCATTCGAGTAGAGTAGGACCCAAGCCTCATGGTTTGGGAGGAGTTAAAGCCCGGTTTTCTACTCTGAATCTAGATGACCATGGGACTTCATAGATGGAATTTCATACAGTGGTGGATCATTTCTGGGGCATCTTTCTAGAGGAATTTTCTGCTTTTCTCCGAAGAGATATGTGGAATTTTCTATAGATCTTGTTCCATGAGTGGAACCTATGTCCATTCCTCCTTATAGGATGGATACACAAGACTTACAGGAACTCCAAAAGCATTTGGAGGATTTTTAGGAAAAGGTTTTCATCTGACCTTGTACTTCTCCTTGGGGTTCTCAGGTCCTATTTTCAAAAAAGGTAGATTGTACCCTCAGACATATTGGGGATTTTCGGATGTTGAACTAGTTGATGGTCAAAAACTGATATCCCTTGTCGAGGATTAATTATATCTTTGATCATCATCGAGGAGCCTGGCTGTTCTTGATGATTTTCTTGACATCTTGTTATCATCAGTTATAAAATAGACCATCATATAAACCTTTTATAGCCTTTCATATTAAGTATGATCTATATGATTATGTGGTTATATCATTCAGTCTCATGAATGCGCCTACAGTTTTCATGTAATTGTTGAAGCGAGTATTCCTTCTATATTTGGGTTCGTTCATGGTGGTCTTCATGGATCATATCTTGGTGTACTCTCACACTCTACACAACTATGCCACACATCTTGACGTTGTTTTCTGTAATCTATGAGGGAATCAGTTATATTCTAAGATCTCAAAATTCCACCTTTGGATAGACCAAATCTACTTCATGGGTCATGTTATCCCAGAGACATGAGTATCAGTAGTCCTAGAGAAAGTGATATCAGTAGTTTTTAGGGATTAGGTGAAGAATTTCTTTGAGGTATATAGTTTTATAGGGCTGGAAAGTTACTACAGGCATTCTATATAGAACTTTTCATGCTTAGTAGAATCACTGACAAGCCTGACTAAGAAGGGTGGAATGTACTTGTGGTCAAATTCATCCAAGTCATCCATTCAAGAGATGAAAGTAAGGTTGAATTCAGAACCTATACTAGTATTTATAGAGTTGGGAATAAAATCTATACTATATACAATTATTCATCATGTATCAGGATGGGTGTAGCGCTTATACAGGGAGAAGGAGTCATTGAGTATAGGTCCCAGCTACTGAGGCCACATGAGATTAATTAACCATTGCACGATCACGTTTTCATGGGAGAATGTTGGTCTCAGTAAACATAATTGAGGAGGATGCGGGACATTCATTCCTCAATTTGGTAATTTAGTCCTGGTTCCACCAAGATGTATCATGATCTAAACAATCAGTATTGGTTTCCAGGTATGAAGGGATATGTTGCTGGTTTGGTCATGAGGTGTTCCACCTATCAGCAGGTGAAGGCATAGTATCAGGGACCAGTATGGCTTTTACAGTAGTTACCCAATCCCATGTGGAAGTGGAATGATGCTGTGATGGATTTCGTGATATGTTTTTCAATGTCTCCTCGAGAGAATGATGCAGTTTGTGTGCTCACTGAAAGTCTCAGGAATGTTCCCCATATCATGCCGATTAAGGATTCCATCAGTATTGATGAGATGGGAAGGTATTAAATCCTAAATATTGTATGTTTTCATGGATTTACGCACTCCATTGATTCAAATATAGATGTATGTTTTACATCTTGGGTCATGAAAGGACTTTAGAGGGCTTTGGGTACACAGGTACTTCTGAGTACATCTTACCATCCCCAGAAAGATTGCCAATCCGAGCATATGATTCAGATGCGTTAAGACATACTTTGGGCATGCATCCTAGATTTTGGAGGTTCATGGTAGAAGAATATACCTCTTGTTGACTTTTCCTAAAATAATCGTTTTCAAGAAACTGTTCATATGGCACCAAATGAGGCTTTGAATAGTAGGCCATGACGATCACCCTTATGTTGGCCAAAGGAAGGAGAGGTAGCTATGTTGGGACCTCAAATTTTCCTTGAGACCATAGAGTATATAGAGTTGATTCAAAAGAGGATGGTTATGGAATAGTAATGACAGAAGTCTTATAATGATCAATGGAGATGACCTCTGGAGTTCAATGTCTGAGAATAGATTGTCATGTGTGTCATAGCGTGGTTGGGACACAAGAGGAAAATGAGACATGGTAAGTTTTCACCTAGATACGTCGGGGTGTATGAGCTATTAGGTGGAGTAGGACCAGTTTCCTATCAGTTGTAGTGACCTCATAGGTACTAGGCTATGCATGACATCTTCCATGTTTCTCAGCTTTGATGTTACTACTCAGATTTGTATCATTTTTTCAACCCAAGTAGTTTGAGCTAAAAGTGGATTCATCTTTCGAATAGAATCCTATCTGGATTGTTGATAGGAGTGAAAAAAAAAAAATTGGCTGGTCTATTCCACTGGTACGAGTGATATAGTAGCACGGAAGAGTACAGCACGAGACCAGTGAGTTGGAGGTTGATGTATTATCGCAGTGGCTGCTGTTTGAGATTTCTTCTTCTACACCGCCCTGATAGGGAAATTTGGTGAAACATTTCATTAAGGGGGGATGATTGTAAGAACCCGGACCTTTTTTCATGTAAAATATTCATTTCTCATTGTTTTTTAGAAAGATAAGAGTTTTGGAAATTTCAGGAGTACATGCAGTGTACTTTAAGTATACATTGTGTAACAAGTTTCCACTGGTGACCATGTGATGGCCGTGTAACAGTTGAGAACATGGCCATGTTTGGTGACCTGGTGACCACCAAAAGTAGAGGCTAGAAAAGGCAAGTACACATCGTGTACTTTTAAAGAACACACAGTGTACTTTCATTTTTTTCATTAAATGGACCAGGGTCGCGTCTAATTGACAGAACACACCTTTTCTTCTTTTGTCTCATCTCAGAGCATCCGAACAACTACATATCTTCTCCGAGCCCCGACTCGCCATCCGTTCTCCAATTCAAACTCCTTCAATTGTATTGGAATCATATCGGTGAGTTATCTCTACTTTTTGAATATCATCTCTTGAATTCTCATGTTCCGTGAGATATCCTTAGTTGAATCTTTTAACGTTTTCTTAGATCTACAACGTTCTAGGGAAATTGAATGCTTCAGGTTCATGTATATCATCCGTACAATGTCAAGGTAGTTGGTTTGTGCCTTTCCGTCGTTATTCATTGAGTTATATGGGAAAAAGGTGTTGAATACCCTCATTCGGTGTATTGTGTATTTATGGTTTTATGCCTTTCATTTCTTTATATTCTTTGTTTGATTGGATATCGGTTAATTGTTTGATAATAGGGTTAGTTTTCGCAAGCTATGGATGTTGTGCCCATGTTTTCTTGTTTTTTACTATTTGGTCTAGCCTTGAATGTTAGGTTTCTACTATCATTCCACGCCTAATATTGTTGGGTAGAGTGATTATTCTGTGACATGCTACAATATTATGTAGTCATTTAGAAAAGTAGTTCATGAATTTTACATTGGCTTGTGATTATAATTTGTTTATGATTGCATTACACAGTGCTACGGGAACATGGTGTAGTCACACTATAGGGAAAATTGACATTGAGGGATTTCCCAGAGTGTTTTTTGTAATTATCACGTTGTAAGAACATAGGGGGGATTGACATTGAGTGCTCCCTCAGAGTGTATTTAGTTAAATTATAAGGCCACAAGAGTAATTGACATTGAGTTCTTCCTTAGAGTGCCTGTAGGTTACCATTAAAAGACTATATGGGGAATTGACGTTGATTTCTTCCTGAGAGCGATTAGGCTGTGAGAAATACAAAGAGGGTTGCTGGTATTTGTTTTTGGATGATTAAATATATAAAAGTAAATGTTTGTAAATGAATCTATAGTAATATTTACTTTTGTGTACTTTTGTGTTCAATACATCTTTTTTCATATTGCCTTCCATATATATTCACCGATTGTTTGGCCCTGATCTTTGGTGGGTTTCCTAATTCTATTAGTCTCACACCCTATTTGGGACAATCTTTTGGTCCCAAACATATTATATTGTTGTAGGTATAGATAAGGGCAAGCTCCCTTCTACCTCAGGTACTTTATTGCTGTGGAGATAGAGAGTATCGGACTAAGATAAGGCTTGTGATGCTGCTAGAGTTTATTTGGTTTCTTTTGTACTTTGTTTTACTTCTATATTCCATCATTGTGATTTTATTGGATGATTTCTTAGACGTATGTAACTTTCATCATTTTATACATGTTCCCTAGTTTTTTATTTCTTCAGTCTTCCGATGTTTACTTATTGAATGCTTTTACTGCATCTGATATTGTATATCTATTTTTTCCCCATCATTACTCTACCAATGAGGGAATACTTTCCCACTATCACACCCAAGGCCCTTTCTGTGAGTTGGCAACCTCTCGCGTTCAAGGAAATGAACTTGAGACAATGTGACCAACCAGGTACGGGGCACCTCTAGGCTGCTTTCAGAACTGAGACGTTACAATATTCAAGGAAATAAGTCATTATGAAAGCTTAAAAATATGTTCATTCCATGCATGTTAAAAATACATTATTCTCATACAATTAACAGACAATTCAAAAACTACCTTATACCAAAAACGACAAAAGATTCCATTCATACCATTTAATAAAAAATTACCAATGGGTAAAATTTTCTTTTATAAATTATAGAAGTATATAAAGAATATTTTGAAATACATATTTTGGAAACATTGACATGGATGATAAATATACCAAAGTAAATATTCAAGAATCAACACTGTGAGATAAAGTTGAGATTTCCAATTTTATCCCTTACCTTTGGTCTGATATGATTCGTATGTAACCAAACCTCCCGCATAATGATTTTAATAGCAATATTGATTTATTCATGAATCATAATAATTTTTATGATAACATATATGATCTTATTTTCATACATTTTTTAGTAACATTTCATTGTTAGTCATTATTAGGGTATTAATTACTTTATGTTCTTATGCAGGTTTTGTCGAGTAATTTATGATTATTATTTTTAGGTTATCGATATATAATTTAGAGAAAGATTTTATTATAATATTTATCATATTTATTAATTCATTTCATGTATATTACCATGTTTTAATGATTATCATGTAGAATTAATCACATCGTAACGTGGAGATGGTAGGCCATACATACACACAATATGTGTAATAATTTCAATTTTTTGAATGGTATTGAAGTGGATAATGTATAGTATATAATAATTTTTATTATGTTATAATAATTTTATATAAATACTATTTTCATCATCATACAATCCATTTAAGGAGGTGGTGAAATACAATTTACACAGTGGCGTGTAGACGGTAGGTCGTACGTACGCATGTGTAGGGATTTCATTTTTCTTAGGATGGGAAGAAGGTAGACTATAGTTGTTTTATATTTTTAATAAAATATCACAATATTAGTGATACCGATCATATTACAATATATGGAAACAACTAATTATGTTGAAGTAGATGAATAATGATGTTTGAAATAAATGGTTGAAGAGATTACCTCTTCCTCGACGTGCTTCCTAAAAATCTATTATTAGTGCACTAGAGTTGTTCTTTGAATATGACCAGATCCTCTAAAATGAAAATATGGAGGTTTAGAGGGAAAAAAGGGAAGAGGTGGATGAGAATTAAGGCTTCAAATAAAGTGAATATGTGATAGAAGAGGTTCTCTTTTATAATTGAGTTGAGGGGCACTTTTGGATACTCCATAAATAATATTTTATAATAAAATCAAACCCTAAATAAAATCTTTAAAGTTGTCCCAAGTTGGTAGATGACATGTTATAGGGTTGTAATATCAACATCCAATAAATTTTGGACAACTTATTTTTCAAATTAAACCATATCATTTTAATTTTCACTTAGTTATTCTGTTAAATTTTAATTATGATAATAACATTCTAAAAATGTAATCGTTATAAAAATTTATATATTTTGTGTTAATTAACCATAAATGGAACTTTTATGACATTTTATATATTTAAATTATCACATTATAATTTTTAATTATTCTTATGATTTTTAAATAATTTTAGAAAATGAAATTTTTATAAAATATAAATAGTTTCAATTTAGAAATAATTCATTTATTTGACATAAAATAAAATATACACAGAAGATAAAATCGAACCAAAAAAATTAATACACTCATAACATCTCTTACTCTCCTATAAATTTTTTTTAGAACTTTAGTTAGATCATATGATTTTTATTTTAATATTTTAAAACCATTTATTTGAAATTTCTCTTAAAAAATATAATTTTTACATCACTGTTGTGTCATCATTAATGGAAATTATTTAATTTCTAAAAGTTATAAATAAATTTCTATTATGTAGGTAATTCTTTTATATATTTTATTGACTATCTATGGTTTATTATCTTATATTTATCTTTTTCATAAAATTAATATACTTATATAAAATGAGATTGTGGCATGTTGTCTCATTCATTAGTTTTTATTACCTTCCAGTCATATTCATATGTATGTGGCAATTATGGTATTCCATTTGAAAGAATATATGATCATGGTATAATTTAGTCATCGAGTTGAATTTTATATGTCTTAAGGTAAATTTATAATATATTTTTTACCTTTAATTACATGATTTACCATGAACCATATTAATAAAAATATTTACCAAAGTTACTATTCATGATGCCCCAAAGTAAAAGTATACTATTAAGAAAATTTCGATTTACAGATTTCAAATATGGAATCCATTTTCCAAAATTAAAAACCCAAGAGTTTTATTAATTAATATAAAAATAACCCCACCGTCTAAATGAGGAAACAAGCCCTAAATGTTTAAATATTGAAAAAAATTGAAATTTTTTTACCTACAAATTCAATGAAACATTAATGATAATGAAATTAATTATATTGGATTATAAAAATATAATCTATTTATTATTTAAAACGATTCAATATTATAATTTATCCATATAAATTATCACAATTAAAAATTTTGTTTTTAATTATAATTTATCATATTTTTACTATTAATCAAACATGAAAGATATCGAAAAAATATCAGAAATTTATCCAAAGTAAATTTCTATACCTTGGATCAGAATAAATTTTTATTTTGTCACATAAAAATTATTAATATGTAAAACTCTTAATTTAAAAGGGGTTACCCATTTAAAGGTATAAAAAGTAACATTAAAAAAATAGGTTTTAGTAAATAAAATAGACTTTTACTCATAACCTGTGACTAAATTATCCATTTTATGAATATAAAAAATATTTTATTCCATTAGAAAATGTAATTCACTAAAAAATAAAAATAACTAATTCTTTTATATTCTTCAAAAACAATTTATTGCGAAAGAATTCACTATTCATTTTTATAAGTTTTTTGTAATATTTCCTTCTAACCTAATGGCTAAACTAAAATGGTTATTTTATAATAAGGGTGTATCATGGTTCATTTGAACTCGTGATTTTATGAAAATAAATCTAATAATTAATAATAATCATTTAATGAAAATATTTTAAAAATATATCTAGGTGTTACCACCTCCGTAGTGGAATATAGTTCTGTTGCCGATGCACCATTGGGATGGGGGGATTGTTTCCCCCTTTTCACCATATCAGTGTGATGGATTCGGTGATGAGTCTATGGAGTCGGGGTTGGATACACCATGTGTTCCCTATGATGTTGGTTGATTCAGTGAGGAGCTGAGAGAGTCAGGGGCGGATTCCCCCATCATTCTCTTTGAGGGTGGGAGAGTCAGTGAGGAGAAAATGGAGTCGGGTGAGGATACCTCTTCAAGACCTATGAGGATGGCACTGTCAGAGAAGATTCGATGGAGTCGGAGGCAGATTCCCCTAGCACAACCATATGATGGCGGTGGAGTTGGCGAGGTGCTGATGGATTTGAGGTGGATGCCCCTTATGCATTCTGATGAAGGCAGCACATTCGGCTAGGAGTCGATGAAGTGAGGGGTAGATGACCCTTGCACATCCCAATGAATGTAGTAGAGTCTGCAAGGATGCGATGGAGTCAGGGGGGTTGATTCCCCCACGTCAGCCTATAAAGGTAGTAGAGTCGGTGAGGATATGATGGTGTCAGCAGAAGATTCACCATGCATGGCCTGATGAAGGCGAAGAGGTCGGCGAGGAACTGATGGAGTCAAGGGAGGATTCCCCATGCATGGCTTGATGAAGGAGGTAATGTTGGTGAGGTGTTGATGTAGTTGGTGGGGGGGAGGGGGAGGAGCCCCTTGTGTTGCCTATGTAGGAAGATGATTCAAAGAAGAGCTGATGGAGTCAAGGAGGATGTCCCCTGCATATCATGAGGAATGAGGCGAAGTCAGTGAGGAGCTGATGGAGTCGGGATTGGATGCATCCTGCATGGCCTGATAATGGTATTAGAGTCAAAGAGAAGATGATGGAGTTCTGGGGAGTGGGGGAAGATTCTCCCAGCATGTCCAAATGAAGGAAGAAGAATCAGAGAGGTGTCGGTAGTGTCTTTGGTGGATTCCATCTACACTTCCTATGAAGGTGGAGGAGTCGGTGAGGAGTTGATGGAGTTGGTGGTTATGCCTTCTAAATGGCCTGAGGAATGCGGTAGAGTCGGTGAGGAGCCAATAGAGTTGGGGATGGAAGCACCATGTGCAGCCTAATGAAGGTAGAAAATTCGGTGAGGAGCCGATGGAGTCGGGGGGATGATCCCCGTGGAACGACCTAGGAAGGAGTTAGAATCGACGAGGAGCTAAAGGAGTCGGGGGTGGATTCCCCTGCATATCCTGATGAAGGTAGTACTATTAGATAGGAGCTAATGGAGTTTGGAGGTAGAAGCCCCTGGTGCAATGTATGAAGGGGGAGGATTAGACCGTGATCTGAAAGAGATGGGGTTGGATGCATAATGCATGACCTGGTGATAGAAGTTGAGTCAGCAAGGAGATTATAGAGTCGGGGGGTGGATTCCCCCTGCATTTCGTGATGAAGGCGGAAAGGTTGAGGAGGAGATGCTAGACCGTAGTCATCACATACATATAGTTACTCATCCCCCACACATGATAGAGAGGGGATTCACATCGGTGATTTCTCCATTTTCCAGACATATTTGGCCTACATTCTGTTCAAGGAGAAGAGATTCATGTCAGGTTCACCATTTCAATTTCTGATTATTTTGCTGGGGCACACATCCATCTATTAGGAAATAGTGGTTGTTGCCCCGCCTCCCCAATTTTCAATGTCTGGTTACAAGAATAACTTATTCAGCAATGTTTTCTCCTTGATCAAAATGGGATTATGGGATGTCGGTTCCTTCATCAGTGGATTACTCCCTAGAATTCATAACCTAGTCCAGGTACCCCTTATGGATTTGAGTCATTGTTCGTGAATCTAATTCAAAGTGACATATCATTGTGGATATTGGTTAATTATGCAACTTATGTCTAGAAATTCCATAGGGTCTTGATAGGGAAGAAATCTTCAGTCTGATTTGATGGAAATGTCAGGCATGTCAGGGCATCTCTGGATGTGTAGTCGTTGGAAGACATGTATTGTTCCTCATAAGAGGGTACCTCAACAGTGCAGAACCTGAGGTATCCCATATCGGTCGTGGGGTATCATATTCTATAGGCATGTCTTGGATGTTTTCCTCAACATCACATGTATAACATGGGGTATGCCACATGATTAATTTCTATCATAGATGGTAACTCCAAAGGAATGTCTTCTGATGATTTTCTAATAAATATGATGTTTAACACAAGGTAAAACACGAGTATAACGTCTTGAAGAGATGGAATGAGAGTAATCAGAACATCCAATAGAGACAGATCAGGTTGGTAAATCCATTGGAGGGTGTGCCTTGAGGATTATGAGATGAATGGATCAGGAAACCCAATTAGAGTGGACCTAGTTTGGTGTGTCCCATAAAGGGAAGATATCACACTGTGAGGTCTGATCGAGACACCACTATGGGGGAGTCAAGGAATGTGCACCCTAGAATGGGGGACACCGGATGGACAAAGTATAATTCTCAATTATAACGGACCTAGGGTGGTGTGTCCCATAATGGGATAACATCACACTGTAAAGGCGAATTTGGACACCACTGAGTGAACATCAGTGATGGATTCTACATAGGGGACACCACGGTTTACCATTGGAAGGGATTGAAACTCATAGGGGTTTACTATGTATCTTATGTAGATGAAAGTGATCCTAACCTACATAGTTAAAAGGGTGAGACATGGAATTTCAGTATAAACAATTTAAAATGACCTAGAGACAGACTAGGGCTTACAAGTGGATAACGGACCAAGGGTTGGTCTAACGTCACAAAGGGACAGACATCAGATGTGAGTCCCAGAAAAATGGACGCCAATGTTTACCAGTGTTTGGGGTTGAACATCTAGGAGGCTTCCTATGTACCCTTCCTATCATATAGGTATCAACACCCACATAGTTATATAGCATACAGTTTCTCGTCATGAAGGATGAATAAGGGAATACAGTTTAACGGCATGCGGGCTGAGGGTCAACTGTCTTGAAGTGGTTGGTACTGATGGGTGATTGGACTGAATTTCAAGAATATTTACAATGATAATTTCTCATAAATAGGAAGGATTCAAGTTCACATAGATTTGTGGTTAGGTATGGGTATTACACACTAAAATGGACCAAAGTGGATGTCATGGTCTGTGTTTACTCTAAGCTCACATGAGTCATGCTCGGTGTGAGAAACTAGAGGAAACAAAAGACCTAATGAATGTGTTGCAATGGAGAGTAAATAGTAAATGAGGCTTAAGCATGGATGTTGTTCAAGAACTATTATGGAGCATAAATAATGAAAGGGTATTATCCATGGAATCTGTTGAGGTTCCGTTAAGGATTGTAAATGGTGGACGGTTATTATGCAAGAAAGCTTCCCGGTTGCTGCTATGGAGTGAAAATAGTGAAAGGGGAATACACATGGAAGCTACCCATATTTTCTACCTCATGTATTTCCATGAGGGCATCCCAAACCACTGGTAGGTTGAGCCAAATATTTAAGGCCTTCAAATACACCCTTGTGCACTATCAGGATAACACCAAGGGTGTTGGAATCAGTCTAAACAATGGGAGGTGAGAATTGAGAATCACATGCCCAACATTCAGAACACAATGGGGGAGATGTGAGGAAGGGATATAACTGCTGACCATATTCGAATCACAATATCCACATAGTGTTATCATATGATGGAACCAAACAAATGAGGTCTTACCACTGACCGTATTTGAAAAACGGGGCCAAAATTGATGTGTCATCCAAAGTCTTTTGGGGTGTTGGCCCATGATGGTAGGTGAGCCGAAGCCAGATAGGTAAATTCCATTAGAGAGTTCCTTTAGACTTAAAATAGTATGAATATCGGAATGTATGCACACAAAGCATGACATGGAGTGATGGAATGACAGAATTGATAAAAACACTCTGGAAATTACTTCACGATAATCATAGTATGAGGTAACTTAGGTTTGTAATTTGAGCCATCTCTTATTTGGAACAAGAGGAATACTATTACTGAAAGATAGGTATTGCAATAGTAAAATTTCATGTAGTGAGGAATATTGGAATATTATGATTGGTGCGCAAGGAATACCTTGTTTGGTGAAAAATTAAACCTATGTTTGTCACATATGGAGTACTACATTTTATAGTCGTGTAGAGAGGAATATTAGAATCATATTCTTGGCACAAAAGGCATCTTTTGTTTAAAGTTAAATGCATCTTATATCTGTCATATAAGATGTATTATAGTTTAAAGTAAATTAGATAGGTCTATTAAGCATAAGGGGCCTAACATTGGCTGGTGTTTGTACTTACACAAGAGCATCCCTTTCTAGTTCATCGTGGCATAAGAGTCATGTGATAGGGTTTGGAATAGTTTCGTGAAGAAAAGGTTATGTATAAGTACTCAGGGAATTGATGATGAGAATATCGACTCATGACATTGGAAGGGAACTGAGAGGAATATTCCGACTCATGGTGTTTCCTGAGGTGTAGAGGAGTATCTCGAATCATGGTATTCCAAATGTTGTACATGGGTCTGTATAAGCATTCAAGGTAAAATATAAACAACTAAGCCTGAAAATTTTGTGGTGAGACTATCCATTTTTCATGGGGGTCAGTGATTGTAGTAAATGTAATGTCCATAAGGGTAGCTCGACACAGATCCAGAGTGGGGTTGTAGTGGCGCAGTCTCCCCCCCCCCCTTGTGGTATGGATCGGTTGGCGCGAAGTTAGGATCTTTGAGAAGGATAGGGTTTTAAAAGGAATGGGGTTCAGAGATCATAGGATATCTCTATGATTGGTGGTTTGAAAATATTAGGGTCTCATGAAGCATGGGTCTTAGTAGAGGTCAAGGTCTCGTGAAGCATGGGGATTCACAGAGCTAGAGGTCTCATGAAGATGCTTTGCAATGGAATGGTGATCGCGGATCATGGCCTCTCTTTAGAATAATGCTGGTTATTAAGAGAGTTATCCATGAATGCTAGATGCTTCTTGGAGCCTCGAGAAACCTGAACGTTGCTCCCTCCTTCACAAATGGTTGATGCCTTCAGGAAGAACATCAGTTCGTGGTGCTCAGGAGTACCACGAAATGGTTAATCAGTTCCCAAATGGGTTGAGTAACCTTCCTTTTGGGGGTGGGGAGCCCACTATTTATATGAGATAGAGGTCCGTGGAGCTCATCGCAGAGAACAAATGTTCACTACAAAGAGATAATGATTTTGTGATAGAAATTTTACTCCGCAACAAGAGGTAGTTCACTAAAGATTCTCGGAGTGGAGGAGGCAACCTTCATGACCTTTGTGGTGATCGATAATGCTTTGGTTAAGTTCCTCCAATCCATGATCATGGAGGAATCTCCACAAATGGGCTTTGCGAACCAGGTTTTTAGCCCATCACTGAATATCGAAAACTGTTAATATGTAACTCTGTTTGGGATCTACAACTAGTCAAATTGAATCTTATGAAATTGGCTAGGCACTTCAATAATGTATGGAATCATTTGTAATATCATGTGGATGAATGTTTTTGTTCAAACACATGTTAGATCATGAATCTGTAATAATTCATGCAATTCTATGTTTTAATTTTTAGAATTTCATCCCTGGGAGTGTGACTTCAAAATTACCATGTGTGAATGAATTTCATAACTCAATATATTTTTATTTGTTTATATTAATTTTTCATTACCATAGATATTATATGAAAATTTGTGTGATAACATTTTATTATATTTTATTTTTTTTATCCATTTTTATTTACTTTTGAACCATAAACTTGATTCATTGTTTAATTCTTACTTTAGATGCATAATCATTTTATGGTTTTTTTCATCATTCAATAGTTTTGTGATACATAGCTAATATCATCCATTTTTTTGTTATATACTTCTCCATTGATTTATTTTTTCATGAGTATAGTTATTTTCATGGAATATATTGTTTCTTTCAATGTAACCTATTCTATGTGGCATATGATTGAGATTTTTTTAAGAGGAAAGTGTTTATTTCACAATCTATTCACAATCCAAAATTGTTCATTTTTAAATCTCCAATTGGAATATAATTTTGTATTTCTGCATTAAACCCAATATATTTTCTTTCCTCTAGTAATTCATACTATTTTAATGTAATTGTACAATTTTACACCTCTAGGTACATAAAACAATGGAGAAAATGTTTTTAATATATTTGGTCATCAATTATCTCTTCATTTATATATATTTTTTTCATCAAAATATATGTTTTATTACATTGACTCTAAAAATAGTTTACTATTTTATTAAATTAATTTATATACATAATTTTTTGTTTATAAATTTTTTAATGAATCTTTCATTCAGTTACTTCAAAAAAATTAGATATTTCTAAAAATGTGAGAGGAATCTTTTTTGACATAATCTACATTATTGGTACCTTACACTATAATGTAAAATCAGTTAATTGATGCTTATTTTACATGATTATAATTTTATTTTTAATGAAAATGGTTTTCCATTCATTTTGAAAAATTTTATTTTTTAAAATTTATTTTTAAATTTAAAAATATATTTTATTCAATAATGATTTTAAATATATTTTAATAGTATTTATATTCATTAGTGACAACAACCATTTATTTAAAATATACCTCACTTGAGATATGTTGTAATTATATATAAATATTGTTTTATGGATTTCGTATTATTAGTTTTACCTAAGAATGCATTTACATTATCTTTCTCAATTTATTTTTAGAGTAATTAACTTTCCCTTTAAATATTCTCTTTCTAGTGATTGTTGAACAATATATACCCTTTAAATAATGATATTATGTATATTTTAAATTCTCATGACATGAATCATATATATTTTCAACATTTATTAGATAACATAAAATTTTATATGATTTAAATGGAAAATTAATTTCAATTTGAATTCCTTACTTGATAAAGAGATTTATTCATAAGGCATATTATTCCTAAATTAAATAAATCATTCAATATATGATGAATGCATGGAAATGATGTTATGGTTGGGGCATAGTTACAGATTTCCCCTCAATTAATCCTTCTTCTCATGAAGAGTATCAATATAATAACCTTATTTAAATGTTCTTCAGGTGTATACCTACCCATCGGTTTTCCAATCATGACACATGGTCTTGACGGTAAAAGAATCATGATTCCTAGTATTGTGACATCCAATAATAGGTAAATACTTCATTGATATATCATTTAACATTAATATCCATGATTTTATTTCATTAGTATTATCAATGGAAGAATTTTGTTCTAAATTAATTTATTAAATGGTTGTGTGATCTGTTTTTTACATTACCATATTGTGTTTTCATTATCTTATCATGAATATTTGGTTAATGATTAAATGGTATGGTTGTTTAGATATATTATTTTTCATTTTAATTAGAACTTATTTATCATTATTTATTTACTCATGATAACACCCACTATAAATACCCCATAATGAGAATTTCATATCTTCCTTATTTTTTTTTTCCTTTCATAAGAATCCATGATGTGTAATATTATTGATATGAAAGGATACACTAGAATAGAAAATGATATTATTCAATCAAATTTTTTATTTTGTGTATTAAAATGAAATATAAGAGTCACGTATACATCAACATTACCCTGATTACTAATCTATTATGTACTTTGGGTTTTGTTTTGTTATATGTGTAAAAAATTTAATAATGTAAACACCAAAAATAGGATACTAGATTATTATACACTATAAGCCACACTATGTTGTTGGATACGGGAAAAATATAAAGAACAAATTATTAAGGACGATGATTTACTATTTCACTAGATGAATTATAATAGATAATGTAATTAGTCTAACATTTTTGTGTGTTTTTTCCTAGTTCATCTTACAATGTTTTTAATATTTTTATTAAAAATTAAATTTTTTAACTAATGGGAAAAAATAATTAAATCTATAGTATGTAGTATAAATATTATATTAAGAGATATGTTGATATTTTCAGAAGATATCCCAAAAATGGGATGTATTATAAATTGATTCACTGGTAATTGAGGAAAATATTATCAATGAATGAATCCATGGACCAACGAGAGAATCCATGGAAGAGTTGTAGGTTCACACTATGAGGATGAATATTGTAATATTATATATTTTCTATTTTTCAAAATATAACCATCATTAAATAAAAGTGAAATACGAAGGATGTAGATTTTTATAACTTAATCTATAATAGATTTTAGGTCAACATATATTTATAGAGAGATTATATTGAATGTAATAGATAAAATATGGTCATTGTGGATTCACCCTCCCCCATCACCTCATAGGAAGACCACAAAATAAAATATGGAATCTCAATATCTATTAAAAATAGTCTTGAGGAATTTTCCTGGTTATATAATGATGAGTATGTTCCTGCTAAATTAGTTTACAACCTATACTCTTAAGGTAATGTTTTCTTGAAGAATTATCCAATTGCAATGCTAAAATATAAATTTTAGTTTATCAAGGGTAAATATAGATAGATTACATTGGTTGATCTAGATATATAATATTGTCCAAATGTAATTGTGTAAAAGTATATTGATTCATAACTATCACACATATTTTTAAATCTCAAAAAGGATACATTATTTTTTATGGATAGTCACTATCTCGATGAGGAATAAATGAAATGAAAATTTATGATAACATTCATATTATAAATAAATTTTTATGAAATATTTCATGTATGGAATGAAGTGAGTGATGTCAATGATATTTAATTGAGATAATTGATGAAAAATATTAGAGACTTTTTTTATTAAAAGATAAAAAGTTAATTTCATGAAGATGAAATTATTATTTGAAAGGGAGAGTGAGAATAAAAATGAAACAAGTTAGGAAGTGGAAAATATCCCCAATATTTAGGTTTATTAAAATATAATTCATATTGAGTATCATCAAATCATTGTGTGATAAAATTTAATAATTTTATAGAAAATAATAATTATAATGAATATATAGGAGAAGTGACTTTCATTAGAAAAGACTCTTGTTTATTGAATGAAGGGATTGAGATCATTTAATGATTTATCTAGTTTGTTTTTATATAAAATGTACCTCTCCAAAATAATGTGTTTATACTAAACATGTTTTATTTTCTAGTATTTGTCTCATATTAAATTCATTATATGTATGGTCTAAGGATAAAAAATGGTAAATTAACTACATCATCAATTATGGATCTGATAACTATTCAGAATTATTATTTCAAAAAGGACGATGAAATGATAAGATATTTTTTAAAAAGTTTCATGTTTTCAATGATGGATAGTTTGGCATAAAATGAAATATAATAAGGTTTATTGTATATTAAATATCATGGTAATGTTTTTAGAATATAGAAATTAATTAATGTTAAAATAGGGTGATTTATGAATAACATAGTAGGTCTAAATTTAGAGGGGTAGCCTATTAATGATGGAAAAGAACATAGAATATATATATATATATTCACTAAAAAAAATTGATGGTCTTGAATGTTTTCTATGGGATTCTGAAAAAAAGTATTCAATGTAGTTTTTTATAGTATTATAAACCTATAATGATTAATTAATAAGGTTATGAATAGATATGACTGTGAATGTTGAGGATTTATTGAAATATAAATCTATCTAGTTTTGGGTGTAATAGAGTGATGAAAACTATTAAAAATAACACCCAAAGAGTAAATGTGGTAGTGACACTACAACATGGAAGGGTTGATTCAAATATTGTAGAATAGAATAAATAATATACCATTTCGAAATAGACATGTATTATCAAATATGTATTAATATATCTATGGAGATAAATTTAATTAGTCCAATAATGAAACTAAGGGAAAGATTTTGTGGATGACATATATGAAGGATAATTAGAGGTTTCTCAAAATATGTGTATACATATTTTAATTATTCAAGATTGTGGAAGGTGTAAAAAACTAAGAAAATTTTTAATACATTAAAGGGATACCATATTAGTAGTAAATTGTGAGGAAAAACAAAGAATAAAAAAATTGTGAATAGGGTTTTTCATAAAAATTAGACACCTCACTAGAATAATGGAGAGCATTTCCTTAGAGAATATGTGTCCACATGGTCAAACACCATGGGAATTGGATGGTAAAATGTAGAAAGAGAAATATAATTAATTTTATCAATGTTTCTAATTTTATAATGACTTTACCATATAAAAAATATAATCATAAAATTGAAAATGAGTCTAATAAATGATCATGTTATTAAATTTTATAGACGGGATAACACGAAGTGATTTCATAATTTTTTTGTTTAAATGAATAAAATTTCTATAATTATATGTAACTCGTATATATAAATTCTATGGTAAAAATATTTTATGGATTACCATCTTAGAAGTTATTTTTTAAGGGATGTTGTAAAAGGAATTAAAAATGACGTATATAGGGGAAACATACAGAATGATATTTTAACTATAATACATGGAGAGAAATACATTGTGAATGGATCTAACATTTATTATTATTAATCCCTACAATATTACACGTGATATCATACATGATATTCATGGAGATTATTCTATGGATTTCAATCCATGATGTTGAATAGAAAGTTCTATCCCTTATGGGAGAGTAAATTAGAAGAACAAACATCCAGAATCCATCATTTAATATTAATTTTAAATCTAGATATTTTTAGTTAATATTTGGACTGTTAAATGAAAATAAATTTCCCAAATATTTGTTATAAAAAACTAATTATAAATGGAAAAGTTTTTCGAAGTTGAAAACATTCTTTAATGGTAAAATTTTTTATATCAACAGAATGTTTTTAATGTGATGCCTAAATATGTGTAGTTTTTTTATAAAACTTATGGAAATTCCTATAAAATTTTATATATGTTATTCTACCAAAATTTTGAAAAAAAACTATGGACATAATAATTTTTCTAGATTAAACACTTTTATTTTATACACTGTGATAGATCAACTTGAATAAAGGCTATAAAGTAAATTTCTCAATATTATGTGTAATGTGACACACCATTTTATTAAGAGAAACACTCCATTATTTTTTAATAAATAGATGGAGATAAATTTATATTGATTATTTTATGATATGGGTATGTATTTCCCTTTTCCAAGTGACCTTATAGTTATTTAAAATAGTGGGGAGAGATATTTATAACATATTAAAGATAAAAAATCATGATATAAAAATTAGAATTGAAATGGGTAATTTTAAGAAACCCAATTATGGATATTGAAGAATATAAATGGAATATGTTGATTTGTGTTTTATTTTTTCAGGATAAAATATAATTTAATGAGAAGTGATTTCAATATATTTTTACGTAAATGAGTTACTCATGAATAATTTTAACAATGTTAATATTTTGATGGAGAAATATTGATATAGTTGAATTCATACGAAGTTATATAGAATAGTTTATTATCAATGTATAACTAATGAGTTGGAAGATATTTTTTTGATAATATATATTTTTATAATAGAATATTCTAGAAAAATGAATCAATCATTGTATAACAAGATTTTTAAAATATTATACTACAGATATATATAATTACAACATCTATATATGGTGTGTAATATGGTTATAAGAGACTTTGTTTTTGGTTTTCATATTGTAAATGAGATTACAATTTAAAGATTTTGATATTTGCATAATCTTGTCCAAACTATTATATATGATATGAAATTAGTTATTGAAGGTTAAATTATGAAGGGAAAAAAATAAATTATTTTCTTAAATAAATTGTTATTCAAGTTTTAGAACATGTTTTTTAGAAACATATTCAACGTATATTCGAAATAAATGAAATATATAAATAAAATACACTCAATAATGAAAATGTAAAAAGAATCAGTATCTATTGGAAATTAAATATTATTGATTATTTGGTATGAAAACCATTATATTTGTTTCTTTTATAAGTAATATTTATCGAAGATATAATTACAAAAGATGCATTTACAAAAGAATATAAATTTTTTTATAATCTTATTATGAATAAATTTAGAAGAACTATTTGTAGATGAATAACACCACCATGACAATAAATATTTAATTCCAAAAGATATTATATAGGAAATATATTTTGTGGGATGTAGGTAGAGCTAATGTGAATATGGAAGATGATACATGAAGGAGAATAGATATTTAGAAGCTATATAGATACAATTCTCAATTTTGACTAGGGGATGTATATTATTTTGATCAAAAGTAATTTTCCCATATAATTTAATAATTTATTTTGAAAAACCACGAAGAAGTCCTAAATTCTAATATTAGATGTAGAATCTATTTTTTCAATGTAATACATCAATTTTTCATTGGATGATATGTATGAAAATATTTTGGAGTATGTGTGATGAAATTATAGAAGAAAAGATCTTATGATGATATGTGATTTATTTTTTAGAAAACATGTTATATTGTCAGAATTGAATAATTTATCATTATAAATATGATATTTTAATGAACCTACCATAAATATATGATCAAGAATGTAAACCCATATGAAAATAATAACAATTCTATACTAATCATTCAATGTCAAAAACATTGTGGTATTTTGAATTCTACGATTTGTATGATTAGTTACATGATGTATATTACATGAAAATTATTTTATAATGATATTGACCTAAATAAAAAGAATTATAACTTTCAGTAATGAATAATTATTGTTACATATATTTTTTACAAAGAGGATTTTTATGATCAACAATAGAAGATTCAAATGTATTACATTGATAACATTTTAGATGTTCTGAAATGAGGTTTTAGTGTGTCCCAACAATATGATCAATAGGATCTATGGAGTTGAGAATGTTCGGTGAGGAATTTCATCTTTATTATCCACATATTAAGGAGATTATATTAACATATAATTTGGATTTCGGGGGATTTTGATAGAATAAAATAGAAAATAGGATATTTGACTTGATTATGACAAATTATGAATATTAAAAAATTCTTGAATTAAGAAAACATCATTGAAATTTTATATTAATATGTTTATCATTTTCAAGATCAAGAAATTTATCTTGGAATAAATTCAATTTTAATTATTTAATTAGTGGTTGACAAAGTGCTACTTTTAATATATGAGATCATAAATTTTGACTCAAAATAATATAGGTAAATAAATGATTTTGTTCTTAATATGATAAGTAATATTATAATGTAGTAGGATGATGTTTAATGAATATGTGGGGAGATTATAAACCAATTATAATTTAGTATTGTATTTTCCAAAGATAACCATATTATAAAAGGATGTTACCCTTAAACAAAAAATAAAATTACAATTGATATTAGAAAGAAATACTTGGATTGGAATAGACCTAAACACAAAAATGATTTTGTTAAAAAAATTTAATGTGACCCCTGAATAAAACAAGATGTTATGTAAATGTGTTGGTAAGTGTACAAGATCCATTCACTATAATATGTAGTGTGGTGAAAATAAAAAATTGGTAAAAGATAACATAATGGATTTTTGTAATAAATGTGTACGGTAAAGAATCCACCACTTACTTTGATAACATGACAATTTGGACTCTTTTATATCTTTATTAATTATGATATCCATGGAAGCACTATTATAAAATTTCTCTACAGAACATCACAAAACCAATGAAGGGAAACATGCACTATTGGAAATGAAGCATATACAATATGTTTCAAACAATTGGTATAGGTCCCAAAACTATTCGTATAGGTTATACCAATAGTTTGGGTTGTTTTTTCCTTACCTATAATTGGTATAGACATATAACAATGATTTTTTTAATAGTTGATATATTTAATATCGCATACCTATACTAATTGTTTTGAAAACTTTTGGTATAGATAATTCAATAAAACAACTACTGATATTGAACCTCGTACCATAGATTTATATCTCAATGACCTAACCACTAAGCTCAATTAAATTGAAAAAATTATATGATATATATATATATATGTTCATATTTTAATGATAATTACTTATTTATGTATTCAAAATTATTAGAAAAATTAACCTGTTAAACAAAAAAAATAATATAGAGATGTATTGAAATCCCATTGGTATATGTATTTTGGATTTGAGGACCAATACAAATGGTTTTGGAAAAACAAATGGTATATTGTTATTAAATAGAGTCTACAAAAATTGTTTTTTCCATACCATTGGTATAACCATTTCATATACCAATGTTTTTTCCAAAACAGTTGGTATAGGGTCATATTATTGATGTTATAAAAATGGTTTTTCTAAAACAATTTTTATATGGTTATTTTACGGTACAAATACAAAATTATTGGAAGAACTGCTTGTAAAATTTTTTATTATAGTAGTGATAAACAAGAATAATTCCAGTTAATGCTGATCAATTGAAATTTATCTACAAAATTTATCCACCAAATCATGAATAAAAAAAAATCATAGTATCATAGAAACATATAGGTTCAATAAGATATGAAATCTGGTAAATTAAATTAGAATAAGATAAAACATAATTGACAATAATTTTCTATGTTGGGAGATGGTCATCCAGAGGTAGTATTAAGGTGGTGGATGTTCAACTATAATGGGGACACATGTGAAGTGAAAGATGACATTGATAATTAAAAAGCACTATGAATAAATTTATAGTGAAAAAATATCAATAATGATGAATTGAAGGATCACAATCATGAAACGATGCATTACTAACCTACATGATGATGTGGAGTATCCATCACCCCTATTTTGTGGGAACTACACACCAAAGTAAATATGAAGTTCATCTTTCCATTTTATTGAAAAAAACATCATTTGTGATAAATAAGAAATATAATTTAGTATCCCCTTATGAAATAGAATTTGGTGAATTATAAATATTTCCCTATATCATATCTTGGGGTTTTTTCATTAGAAATGATTTCTCAGTCTCTAATTTATACAATTATTATTTATAATATTGTAGCTTGTAGATTATATATTCTGTTATATTTTTTATATTATGAATTAAAATGAAATGGTGACTATACTTCATTGAAAATTAATATGTTAATATTTTAACATTTATTTTATTCATAAATTATAACATCAATATCAATATTATATATATTAAATATCACATATTCTAAAATTTTCATTCAATATTCATCTCAATTTATTAATCTTTTGATGCTCTATTAGGTATCATGTTCTCATATATATGATTATAATTATTACTAAAATATGATTCAACATCTTCTAATACATATTTCAAAACATTATTATTCATATAAAATGGATAGTTAATAACATGAATTTTTTATATAATTATGATATCCTATATTTCATATAGACTAGAATCTTATCTATAACTACTCTAATTTTTTCATGTATTACATTGGAATTTTATATTTATTATTTTTGGAGACAGTCACTAAGAGATCATTACATTTGAAGTACTATTGATTCTGGAATTATTTTTTAAAATATATTAAAGATATTCTATATCATTCATGCATAGTTTTCCTGGATAGGGGGAATAAATATTATATAGAGGTTCACATATGAAATATGATGCTTTTGATGTGCTCAGAGCATGAGTTTTAACATATGAATGATATAATCATTATTTGAGTTGGAAAATTGGTTGAAATCTATCACCAGAATAAATAATAAAAAAATAAATTAATAATTTTTTTATTAAGTAACACATGTATCTAATTATTTTATCTACATAAAAAAAATTTATCTGCAATTTTCATGGTCGGTGCATAATTCTAATAATTGTGACAGATCATTAGAGAAATCCATGTCGAACAACAAAGACAGATCAAGGAACTTTGTTCCACTGAGATTAAATGATATCCCCAATGACAACAACACTTATTCATTCATCGTAAGAGATCAATACATCTCACAGTAGGATATAGTTTATTTTAGATTTGACATAATTTTCTTATCATTAGAAAAAAATAATCAACTTACTAGTAAATTGATTCATTGATCTGATATATTATTGGAATGAGATTATTTTGTTAGGAATTTGGGAGAAATTTTTTATTTGTAATGAAACTTCATTTTACATTCTGTCAAAAAATTATGAGGCCAACCATAACATGTTTGCAGTTTATTTCTCTCTTTATTTTCGTGGATTTATCTTAAAATGTTTTTTTGTTCATCATTATAAATTTCATTTTCCCACAATTCAACAAAATATTTTATAATCGATCCTTTCATTACTATTTTCAACACGAAGGATAGATTACATGGGTATGACATGTGATCGAGGATTCATTTGAGGTGTGATGATAATGGTGTATGATCACAGATAGGTCAAGATGGAGTCTTTTTCCTTCACCAAAATCCAATAATGTAGTTATGGATGGTTCATGTGGAATATTGTTTAAGAGATTTGATGGCCAGAAATCTATGATTAGTGACATAAATTGTGGGATGATAGTAGGAATAGGTTTTTCTAGTGAGACATGTTGCAAAAATGTGATGGTAGAAATTCCTGTAACATATTTTTGATTTAAATATTATTAGGTTACAAAACATGTAATACAAAATTACCTATCATGTGGGAGATTCGGTGTGTCTCTAGGGTTTCCATTTGGATAAAACTATCACATTGTTCATGAATATTTTCACATAACATGTGTCCCTAACCTGGTGTATTAGAATGTACCTATAAGGGTACACATACATGGTCCGGATTACATGGTCTCAAACACATAGTGTAATTAGACATTATTGACGCTCCTTTTCGTCACATTGTCTAAGAGAATGGAAAGGGAAATGAATTAGAACAAAGTGATTCATCCTTTGAAGAAAACATCAAAAATAGACAAAGGAATGAAAAAGGAGTCAAAGGACCTAGGGTTGAACAAGTTCCCTTACTCTCGTGAAAGTATACTTGCGCGCTGCCTAATGGTCACACAAGTGACTTGCGCGCCCTAAGTGATAACCGTCTAGGGTCTTCTCCAGCCTATAAATACCCACGGTGGGCCCCCCATTGAAAGGGGAATTTTTCCAGAATTCAGATACAGAGCTCTGAACGCCCAAGTCTCTTCTTCAAGTCTTCGAAACACTTCTAAGGTAATTCTTTACCTATAATGGAAGGTTTATACAAGAGGAACAAGGTCTAAGTGTTAGAAATCACTAACACTTGCATGCCTAAAGTGTTTTACCCTTAAGGGAAATGAACATACTTGAGTACCTTCTTATCTATTCATTAAAACTTGTCCTCCCCTCTTCTGGAAGTACCTCAGGATAATTCAAAAGGATTTGGTCACGGATCGCCCAAGTATTACCCTACAGGTTAACAATCGCGCAAGTACCCATGTGTCGCGCAGGTATACATGCGCGCCCACGCAGTACCTGTGCGCCTTCCAGGACTTGCATGCCCCTATCTTTTTGGGTGCCTTTCTTACCCATTTCACCCCTCTTATGCCATTACACCTCTCATATTCATGATTCAGTATTCAAGACACTCTTCAAAGCCATTTATGGCATGTTTTCTTGATTTACTTTATTATCTGAAAGGAATTTCGTGTAATATCTCTCAAAACCTAGTGATTTACACATCTTTACACTGATAAAGTTAGAGAGTTCATTCATTCAACCTCATCCTTTAAAGATGAGAGAATCTTTCACTTGGGCCTCCTTTTCAGGAATAATCCCCAGTCATAATTCCCATTAATTATGGGAATCCTCTTTAGGAGTAATCCCCAAGTCCTCTAATCTTGGAATCCTCCTTAGGAGTAAGCTCCAGTCTTAAAATTACCAAATATGGGCATCCTCCTTAGGAGTATGACCCAACCATAATTCTCTTAACATGGGATTCCTTTTCAGGAGTAATCCCTAGTCTCAAATATGGGCATCCTCTTCAAGAGTAAGCCCCAAGTCCCTTAATTTTTGAAGTCCCTTAACCTGGGCCTTCTTCTCAATAGTAAGCCCCATCCTTAATCTCTCTTAACTAGACTTAATTTTATTTTGATCTAGGCTTCCTTCTCAAGAGTAAAACCCAATCATAAGTCCCCTCCTAACTTGGGAATCTTCTTTAGGAGAAAGCCCCAAGATTAGAGTATCAAAATCTCCATGAAGCACATATACCTTTATGACACTGTTCATAGATTTCTTCTCTGAAGTAAATCTTAATCCTCATCTATTTGGGTAGTCATACACACATAAGCCCCACATCATTGCATCTTTCAGGGCACAATTTTCTGGTTTCATCGATACCACTTATTTCTCACACCGAGCATGACTCATGTTAGCTTAGAGTGTAAAAGTAATCATGACATCTTTTCTTTGATCCATCAATCATGAATAAACATCATACTCCCTTACTCGAACTATGTGGGTTCTGATTCCTTTTCCAAAACAAAGGATACGTAGGTAGCCCATATGTGGGTACGATCCCAACTCTAAAATAATCCATGTCCTTCTGAATGACAATAAACATCATGTGCCCCACTGAGTGGATTTAAAACCAGTATGGTCATCATAATGACAAAGAGACTTTTATTTATTTAAGGATACCATTGGCTAAGAATCTCTAAACAAATACAGATCATTCTCTATCAATGAAGAACCTTGAATACATATAAAATATTCTCTAAATTTTTTGCATATCAATCATTAATTGTCAGATCTAAAGGAAAACTCATTTTATACTGGGTAATGTAATAAGGATTCACGAACATAACATAAATCTATAAAGAGAGTCCCAGAGTAGACAATAATTCCCCTCAAAAAAGATGTGATGAGTCCTACCTCCCATCCTGTTGACCAATGCAAATTCTTAAGCTTCATCATTCCACAACTAATGAGTTCCTACCTTTGGAAAGTAGGTTCAAATGAATATGGAATAATTGGATGTTTCCAGTTCTATGATCAAACTAGTTAGAAACCACTTGTAATGTTTGAATCTTAAATCAATGAGATCATCCCAAATTCTAGAGGAAACAAAAAATGGTGAACCCTACGTGAATCCTTAACCAAGTTAAAATGATGTTTTACTTATTTTTTAGGCCCCTATTTAAAACTCAATGAGAGGGCCAACAAAAACAATCATTGACATATGTACTCATCCAAAAGATGTAGTGGCTGAATTTATCTTGATTACATCTATTATATCAAATAGGCACTCTTTTCCAAGATTTTTCTGCATTCTATGAAATGGTTGCTCTCAAGTTCACACCTGTGAATACCGCTGCTGCGAATGCCACTGCTGCTACTCCTGCTGGATCATCGTCCGCTCTGAGGATGACATCACCTATTCAGCGTCTTCAAAGCTGGGTATCAAATGCACTAGTTAAGGAGTACTGTCAAAACAGTACTATTCCAACTCTGGAGGCTGCTCGGCGAGCCCTCCAAGTGAACAAATCATCCTGGTCATCTAGACAGCGAGGACCAGTGATCATGAAGCAGGGGGTGCTAACCACCATCTCCAACCATTTCGGGTTGTTATCCCCGGAACGTAATCACCATTCACTCTCATATTCTGAGGAGGTGAATGAGAAGGTCCCTCAGGGCCTTAATTCAAGGAGACATTAGTCCTTCCTGGGGGCTCTCATTAACAATCGCCACCAGAATCATGGGGCAGTGCTCCCTCAACATGATGAGGGTACCGAATCCAGGCGTTCGACTTAGGTTCCTCGAACCCGATCATGAAAGACGAATCACCAGAGGCGAAATTCGGTTAACAGTGAGAAGGTTCTCATCTCTTCCATCTCCAGAGAAGTCCACCAACCTAACTTGGTGGCAAGAAATGAGTGGCCACACACACCTGCCCGTTTTAATTCCGATGTCCAGCAGACTTGTCTGGCAGCATCACGCCAATCCCGCCAGGCAATTCTAACAGAGTACTATAGGCAGGAACATATACCTGTTTATACATCATCAGCTAGTCAGCAGGCTCGTCTAACTACATATGATGGATCTTTTCAACCACATTTGGTGAAGTACAATCATCAGGCACATACACCTGATAGTATTGATCAAGCCTACCAACAGTCTCATTTGGTAGCACACGGAGAAGTCAGTCGGAAAGCTCTGGTGACAAACAGGAGGAAAACTCAACATTATGCCACCACGCTTGAGTACTGTCTGGATTCACTGACAGGAAAAGGGGGATAGGAGCAGGCACACACACCTACTCGAAGCACAGAATGGACGTATATCCCCGTTCCGACAGCTGAAGTCACCAAGAATATTCTATAAATGGTGAAATTGAAGAAGCAAAACCCTTCTCATATTCTGGATTCTTTCTAGGATATTATAACAGCTTTAGAAACATCTCAGGTAAAGACACATAAATCTATCCCTACCATTGGAGTGACACATCAACAGTTCACTCCAGAACAGACACAGTCATCTCTTTTAGTCCAAGAGGGTTGTGGGGCATACTCCCCCATATCATACGGACAACCAAGTCAGGCACATACACCTGATTTGAGTAGATATCGTCAGCCTAACCTGGCCATATCTCCTGATCAGGCACATACACCTGCTCAGAGTAGCCACTTTTGTCAACAAGTGGTTTCCAAGGCGAGTAAGAAGGCGTCTAAGAAGAAGACCCACCTAGCATAGTCAAGGGATCAAGAGCCAATATGTAACAAGGCCTTGCTCGAAGCTAGATTTTGTGAAGCCCTCAGACAGTTATCTATTGGAATTCAAGATTCTACTCCCTCATTTCCCAATAGTGGTAATATTAATTCCGAAGGTCTTCAACAGACACTTCCTCATGAAGGCTTGCTTCATGACAATTCAGTCGATCTCGAAGTTTCATCTTCAGATGAGATCCACAGGAACCCTCTATGTGGTCAGAAGACCAAGGAGCAAGAGATCTCATCTTTTTCTGTAACCCACCATGGTGGTCCTCCTCATGATGATGAATTTTGCTGCGAAAGTCCTCTCCACAGTAATGATGCACATTGCCCGGAAAATTCTCTAGTGTAAAATGTAGTGCCGAGAAATCCCTCTTATCTTAAGGCACCTAAAAATGTGAAACCAATCAGGTATGATGCTTCATCGCTAGCAGGTTAAATACTTTCTCAATCGAAAGATAGCCCAGGGTGTAGGTCATTCTCTGAACCACCCCTAAGTCTTGAATCTTCTAGTTTGATCACTGATTTCTCTACCAATCTTGTTGAATCCGATGAAGCAACAAGGAAGCACCATCTCTGGTCAAATCAGGTAGAAGAATCTTTATTGAATGATAAAAAGGAAATACTAAACATGAGAAAACAACTGGCAAAAGGTGAAGTGCCAGTCATGTTTTGGCCTCTGGATGACTCTCAGTATGACATTCCAGAGATGTTGACGAAAGATGGAATTCATGATATTCGTCTCAAAATATGTAAAAATCATTGTCAGTTGAAAAAGAAAGTATTATCTTATGATGAATATGAAAATCATGTTAAGATAATATAAGGGTTACAACGTCAGATTGATTTGGAATATCTATCAGTCTCTCGATATCTGAAGGCTGAAAAGCAGCAGAGAGCCCTTCAGCGTTCATGCCTTGGCACACTAAGAAGGTTGCGCCAGTTAATTGTCAACGTCCCATATGGTATTCATGTCATATAATGGGGTGTTCATTGAGCAATACATTTCACTATGCTCTCCAGTCATCAAAGCCTGTCGAAAATGGTTTTATGCAATGTTATTGCCCATGGCTGGCCAAAGTCAATGGGTTTTGTTTGTAATCAAAAGCTTTCCCAAGAACAGGCTTCAACTAGTTCCTCTCAAAATCAAGAATACAAAGAAGAAGTTGTTTAATTACTCATGCATCAACCAAACAAGAATATTGAATAGGCCTCTCGTATGGAGAAAGCACATCATCAAGTGACAGAAGTGTCAAAAATCATCCAACGGCCTTTTGAGCCGGGTGATAAAAGTGGATGTCGATTGATGCATCCAGCTAATTTCCAGACTAAGGTCCACAAGTTCAGGGGAGATTTTAAGAAAGTCTCCGAAATAACATGTCAAGAGCCACCCCAGCTCCCCAGACTGGGGACTCTTTTAAACCAACCCTCGGAATCAACAAATAGGATTCGAGGAGTTGAGCAAAGAGAGTAGGAACAGCCCTAGTTCACCGGACTAGGGACTTTTTTAAATCATCAATCCCCTCCTCAAAGAAAATAGGTCATTTCTCGATTGGGGAAGAATCCACAAGAGGAATTAAGAGACAAATTATCAGGAGATTTTCTCCAAATTATGGTTCTCCGAGAAGTTCCTGAGGGAACGAATCAACAAAAGGAAATGTCTCATCAAAGACATGGAAGAAGACAATATTGTAGGAATGCTGATATGAGGAATGTAATTCATTATGCATCAATCAATTTCATCAGTGCCATTGTTGCTAATCCATCAGATGAGGCTCACTCAGGGGACTCAGATGAAGAGGTTCCTGCTCAAGAAGTTGTACGCACAGACACAAATGAAGAAGGTGTGCGTACACAAAATCAAAGGATTTCTCAGAACTTAGGTAATACTTCAAATAATCCACTTCCCCCTCTCCAAAAGGGATCAAACAAGGGGAAGGGAAAGAATCAGGTTATATATCCTTCCTATGGAGAAGGACAATCGCTCTCACTAGAGAAAAGGTTTGCACAATATGAGGAAGAAATGAAGGAATTGAGGAGGATGAATGCAGAACTACTTCAGGGTAGTCTTCCCCCTAAACGTGCTGCAGCCAGCCAGTCAAGGGAATTTTTTGTGGCTACTGAGATGGATCAAGAATATCATCCTTTATTAGTACACCCTTACAGGTCTAATCCTACGGGTCAAGTGCAACAACAATTGGTAGTGCTGCCATCAGTTACAATACCAGCTGCCATACATGTCCAAGATCTAGTTAGTGCACTTGTTCATATCCAAGATCAATCGGGTGTTTCTCGAAAGTTAATAACAACTATTGAGTCACCAACAGCTCATTTGGAAGCTATGGAGGGAAATTGTGGTCAGGTTCAACCAAAAAAGAGAGCTTACCCTGAATGGGTAGATGCAATCCCTCCCCCATCAAATTTTGGGAACCCTATATTCCCTATTTTCAATGTATCAGGTGATCCTGAACAGCATTTGATGCATTAAGTGTCTTGTTGCGATCCTATGACGGGAACTCTAGTGTAGAAAGAAGCAGTGAAACTCAGATGCTTTGTGCAAACCTTGTGAGGACTAGCCTTTGTCTGGTACACAAGCTTGAAATCCCGGCCAATTACCTGATGGGAAGATCTCTGTCAACAATTTCTTCTTCAATTCAGCTCAACTTTGCCAAAGACAACAGTTTTCAATCTTACAAACTATAAGAAAAGGGAGAATGAAAGAGTCTCTGATTTCATTGCTCGATAGAAGGGAATAACATATTCTGTGAGCTTAGCACTCCCTCAAGAGGAATTGTTGCCAATATGTGTGGCAAATCTGCGTAACGAATTATGCACAACGTTGATCCCTGTGAAATACAGAGGAGGGTTTTGAGACCTTACTTCAATAGCTCAACAGATTTAAGATTCTCTTATACATACTAAGGCTAAATCTCGTGTAATTCCATCAGCTCCAGGAAGGAGAATGGGTAATGCAGTGACTGCTACAAGTATGCTTAAACAAGCACTTGTACCTGCTTCTACATCAAAACCATCATCTTCCCGAAGGGATCCACCTCTTGAGTGTCAACAACGGAGGATGTTTCGTCAAGATGATCAAAGAGATCAAAGATAAAAAATATTTGAGGATTTGAAAAGAACAGTTTACTTTTTTGAAATGAAAAAGTTCCTGGTTATTTCATTTCAACTCTATAAAATAATTTGGTTCAATTGCCAAGGCCCAAGAGGTCAAAAAAGGAAGGAGATGAAGATCGTCCACACTATTTCCCGTTTCACCAGATTTTGGGGCATCCCATTCAAGAGTGTTTTGTTTTCAAGGACCTCATGCAAAATATGTTCGACTCGGGACAAGTCAAACTAAAAGGCTCTTTAGCCCAGGTAGCATGTGTTACTGCTACAGTTCCGGAGGAGGAAGGCATGTGGCAAGAAGTCAAAAGAAAAAATGCACAAAAATATGATGATTGGATGGTCAGAAAGACGATCAACTGAACTCATGCTATTCTTTGAACACAATTGAAGAAACCAATTGTGCCTTCTACTATGAATTCCGCAGCAAAAACCTCTTCATTAGTGGGAAAATCCTCAAAGAAATGGCACAATTCCAAGGAGGAACAATCAGAAGAAGATGAGTATGTGTCAAAACCTAAGCATTCTTTGACTCTAACAGATTGCATGCCATCTACATTGAAGCAACGGGCACCATCCCACCAAACGGCACAGCCTAAACAGGCTAATCAGGCAGAGTCTTCATCGAATGAAGAGTTGATTTTCGGTTCTGTTAATATGATTCAATTAACATATCCATATGCCAGTTGCAGTTTCGATTTTGATGATCCCGAATTCCCTATATCAAATATAGGAATCAGGGGAAGTTCTAGAGGCTCAAGATACAGGGGAAGACGTAGATCTTTCAGGAACCACTATTCTAATTCTACCCCTGCTAGAACTGTGTATGTAGCAAAAACTCATGGCAGATCCCTTCAACGAGCTCATCAAGAACAAGAAAGTTCTTCCACCAATAGAAAATTCAGTCCTGGAATAGTTATTTTGGAAGACCTTTTGAAGGTTCCATATTCTTCCTCTCACCATGTAAATGGATCTAATCATTCTAATCTTCCAAAGCCAGAAATATTGCCAACTCCTATCCCGATACAAGATGCATCAACTTCCAAAGCATCAACTTCCAAGACACCTGCTAAACCACATGTTCATGTTGGGAAACACAGACCTTTGGATCAAAATTATGATATATTGACACACCTGTCCCAAGTACCGGCCATTTTATCAATTCTAGATGCATTGAATTTATCAAAGCATCTTCGAAAAGCACTCATAGAGGCTTTGTCAAGTCCTCGAGAGTTTGAAACTGAAATTGCTATAGATGAATTCTATCACATTGAGAATAATCTTGCATAATTCCATGCAGTAATATCTTTTACTAATGAAGATGAATATGATGTCATGCATGAACATATTATACCTATGTACTTATCTAGTAAGTTCAATGGCGTAGATGTTTTAAGAGCTTTCATTGATAATGGTTCAGGAGTCAACCTCATTCCCATTCGTACACTTCATCGATTGGGCCTCACAGAATCTAATTTATCTCCTTCTACCATGATGTTACAAGTATATGATAAAAATGAACAAGAACCACTGGGCGAAGTTACACTCATAACATAGTTTCGAGATATTGTATCCAATTCAGATTTCATGGTTTTTGATCAAGACTTAGCCTTCAACATCTCTCTTGGAAGTCCCTGGCTACATCAACATGCGGCTATACCTTCATCATACCATCAATGTCTCAAATATTGTTTCGATAGTCATGTTGGGACATTTTATGGCGATAAGGCCCCACTCAAGACATGTGAATCTCAATACATTGAGGCAGAATTCTATCACATGAAGGGAAGGGAGAAATCCACAACAATGGAGATTACCAAAGTTAATGCTCCATATGGTTTGGATAAGATTACAGTAAATCCCTTTACACATGTGAGTATAGATTATGTGTTTCATATCAGTAAAATTGACAAGATAGACCCAAATCAAAATACTCTTATAGAAAGATCCATAATGTCAATTACAGAAATCGAGCCCGACAACATGGGAGAAATTGGTAACCCACCAAGCAGTGATGAAAGCCCAAATGGTGACATCTTCATTTCATCTGCTAAAATCCAACTAGTCTATACTTATCCAATCAGACCAGAAGAAGTTATTACAACATCGGAGGTGAACAATGATCTTGATTCTTAATCCATCATCTCCTCTTTATTTCCCAAGGAAGACCCTTCAACATCAATTGGGTCGGGAATGGAAGCCTATTCTTTAAGATGTTCAAGTTTTAACATCTCTTATGATCATGGAAATTCTGCTTCATCATTTATTATGCAAGTAGAAATAGAAGAAATAACACATGTTGAAGGAGAAGAGGAAGATCTCAAAGATGCTCATCCAGCATTTGAAGAGGGTATCTCTACCACCGTGGATGAACTCATAGAAATAAACTTGGGTTCAAAAGAAGATCCACGCCGCACTTTAATCTGTGCGGCCATGACTCTTGAAGAACAAGAGATTTATATTTCCTTTTTAAAGAAAAATTGAGACATATTTTCTTGGAACTATACAGATATGCCCGGGCTTTATCCTGATGTTGCTACTCATCATTTGGGTTTACCAGAAGAACATCGAGGATTTAAGAAAGCTGCGAGAAGAACACACCCAACTATGCTTCCAAAATTGAAGCTTAAGTGGATAAGTTTATCAAAGATAACTTCTTCAGAGAACTTCAATATCCCAAGTGGTTGGATAATATTGTCCCTGTAAAGAAGAAGAACTGAAAAATTAGAGTTTGCATCGATTTCAGAGATCTTAATCGGCATTGTCCTAAGGATGATTTCCCAGTTCCGATTACATAACTTTTAATCGATGAAAAATATGGCTACGAATAACTTTCCTTCATGGATGGATATTTCAGATATAATAAAATCTGAATGGCTCCAGAAGATGAGGAATCTACAGCTTTCAGAGCCCCTCAGGGTGTGTTTTGCTATCGGGTAATGCCCTTTGGCTTAAAGAATGAAGGTGCAACATATCAGCGTGAAATGCATCGCAGCTTCAATCCCTTTTTAGGGAAGTTTGTTGAATATTATTTGGATGATTTGGTGGTCAAATCCAAACAAAGTTCTAATCACTTGGATGTTTTTGAAGTCATATTTTGTAAGCTTTGACAACATAATTTGAAGATGAACCCCTTAAAATGTGCTTTTGGGGTAACCTCTGGAAAATTTCTCGGCTTTGTTGTACGCCATTGTGGTATTTAAGTCAATCCTGAGAAAACAAAATCAATCCTTGGTATGTCACCTACTCAAAATTTGAAAGAATTAAGAGGACTTCAATGACACTTAGCCTATATTCGGCGTTTCATCTCCAATTTGGCAGGCATAATTTACCCTTCAACAAATTGATGAAGAAGGGAGTCACATACTAGTGGACTGAAGAATGTCCAGAAGCATTCGAAATTCTCAATAAATACCTCTTGAGTCCACCAGTACTCATGCCACCTTTTTAAGGAAGACCACTTATCCTCTACCTGATAGCTTTAGAGCGATCATTGGGTGCCTTTCTGGCTCAGAAGAATGATGTTGGGAATGAAAACAGCCTCTACTACCTCAGTCAGACTATTCTTGAAGCAGAACCCTGATATGAAACTATTGAGAAGTGCTTCCTGGAATTAATATTTGTAGTTCAGAAGTTGAGACGCTACCTGCAACATCACGAGGTCCAGTTGGTATCTCGCAATAACCCGCTCAAATTCATCCTTAGTCGTCCAATTCTTACAGGACGTCTGGAAAGGTGGGCAGTTATTTTGCAGAAATTCAACATTCAGTTCAAAAGGCAATAAAGGGACAAGCTCTGTATGATTTAATGGATGAACACCCTTTAGTGGAAGACACATCTTTAGATATTGAACTCCCTGATGAAGAATTATTCTCTATTCAAGAAAGTCCTCAGGCATGGGAAATGTATTTTGAGGGTGCTTCCAAAAGTCCAACAGGGAGGAAAATGGAAAATTCTAAATTCAACAAAGTTGGATTAGGAATTGTGCTCATTTCTCTATAAAGGCAGTGTTACCTTATTCCTTTTTATTTTGGGAAGGTGGTACCAATAATGAAGAAGAATACCAAGCTCTCATCACAGGCTTGGAATTGGTGCTTCAATCACAAGTGAATCACTTAAAGGTGAAAGGTGATTCCGACTTGGTAATCAAACAAGTCAATGGGGATTATGCCATCAGAAAAGAAGAACTAATCCCTTTGTATGATTACATCAGAGAGTTAATGGCGGAATTCCCTTCGGAACCGACATTTTCTTATGTCCCGCGATCAAAAAATGCTCAAGCTGATGCACTGGCTAATATAGCCACAGCTCTGGAAAATCCAAATCGGGATGAGACAACCATCAGTATTTCCCACCATCGTGCAATTTCACCTTATGTTCGAATCAGAACAGAGGAAATTAATGAAATTAGTACCATTCCTGAACCGTATGGTCATACTACATGATGGATGTCACCTATCAGGGAATACCTTCAAAATGGAATACTTCCACCTGATAGTGCCAAGAAAGAACAAATCTGGAGATGTGTGGTCAATTTTACTCTTTCTGATAGCCCAGATCACCTAAAGAAAATTCTCTACAAACGTGGTTTTGATGGAGTTCTCTTTAGATGCATTGATGGTGAAGAGACAATGGATTGCATGAAAGAAGTGCATGCAGGAGTCTGTGGTGCCCGCCAGTCTGGACATAGACTGTCTGATCAGATTCGAAGGCTTGGATACTTTTGGCCTTCAATGATACAAGATTGTGTTGATTTCAAAAAGAAGTGCCATTCGTTCCATGTACATTCCAACTTCATTCATCAACCTCCAGAGTTTCTTCATACAGCTAAATACTCACGGTCATTTGCCACATGGGGAATTGATGTGGTGGGACCTTACCCTTCAGTTATGGCCAAGCTGTTTAAGTACATTCTTACTACTAATGGTTTCTTTTCCAAATGGGCAGAGGAAATACCTCTTAAGGAAGTCATTTATAAATGAATTGTTAGCTTCATCAAGTCTAACATCATTACCAGATTTGGTGTCCCTCATACCATATTGACGGACAATGGCACCAACTTCTGTTCATCTAAGGTGAAGAAGTTGTATCAATAATACAACATCAAATCCAACCATTCATCTCAGTATCATGCAGCATCCAATGGCCAGATAGAATCCTTCAATAAGACTCTTTCAAATATACTGCAAAAGATGGTGGATAATGATAAGAAATCATGGCCTGATAAACTCTTTCATGATTTATGGTCTTATCAGACTACCACCCGCACTACAATGCTGTCAACTCCATATTCATTGGTATATGGAACGGAAGTCATCTTGCCCATTGAACTTCAAATACCCTCACTCAGAGTAGCCATTTGTGATTAGTCATCTATAGATGAACAATCTCAAAAGCGATTGAAACAATTGGAATGGTTAAATGAGAAAATATTGTGCACTTTGCACCACTTGGAAGTATATCAGAATCGAATGGCATGAGCTATCAACAAAAAAGTTCTTCTTCATTAATTCACTCGGGGAGAATTGGTATTAGTTCTCAGAACTCCAATGATACTAGGAAAGAAACCATCCAAGCTTGAGAAAAAATGGGAAGGACCTTATTCAATAAATAAGGTCTACTCCAATGGACCATATTCATTAATCTCAATGGATGGAGAACTCATCACTACTCTAACCAATGCCAGATTTTCGAAGAAGTATTTTGTATAAACAAAAAATATATCATTTTTCGTCCAACATGATGTTAAACTGTGTCCCCTTCATCGTCCTTTCTATATGATGTTAAACTATACAGAAACGGTCTATGCATACGACCTTAAACTATTTGCACGTCCCTTACGTCTAGCATGATGTTAAAATGAACCATCCATTGTCAATGCATATGACCTTAAACTATTCGCACTTTCATCCAACATGACGTTAAAATGTGTCCCCTTCATCTTCCTTGCTATATGACGTTAAACTATAAAGAAACGGTCCATGCATATGACCTTAAACTATTTTCACGTCCCTTACGTCCAACATGACGTTAAACTGCACCATTCAGGGTCAATTCATATGACCTTAAACTATTTACACTTTCGTCCAACATGACGTTAAACTGTGTCCCCCTTCATCGTCCTTGCTATATGACGTTAAACTGTATATAAGTCCCTTACGTCCATCAAGATATTAAACTTCATAACCAACGGTCCATGCATACGACCTTAAACTATTGGCACTACGTCCAACATGACGCTAAACTGTATCATCCCTTTTTCATCCAACATGACGTTAAACTGTGAAAAAGTCCTTAATATGTCCAACATGATGTTAAATGGTGTACTCTTTTGTCCTCACTGCATGACATTAAACTGCACAGTCCCCTTTTTTTCCAACATGACATTAAACTATGTTGTCCCCATCATCCTAACTACATAACGCTAAACCGTACAGAAAGTCCTTTAATACATCCTACATGACATTAAACTGTACTTTGTCCCTGCTACATGACATTAAATTGTGAAGCACCAATAGTCTTAACTGCAAGACTTTAAACTGCATAGTCTCTTCATATGTCCTACATGAAATTAAATGGTGCATCGTTAATGTTGTTGTTACCTTATGTTTCTCAAACCGAGTATGACTCACGTGAGTTTAGAGAAAACTTCAACTATAACACTCTCTATGGGCTACTAACCATGTGTAAGTCCCAACAATATTTTTTAAGTCATTGTCCCCAAGAATGACTTGATTACTAATTCATTCTATAATTGAACTACGCAGACATTGATCCTTTCCTTCTAGGCTGGGTACATAGGCAACCTTCTGAGTTTTAAGCCCAAAACCAATCTATTCACATCGGTTCACCTCCATCTTATATGATGTTGATTCGTGAAACCGCCCCTATAATCAATATATTTACATTGGTTCACTTTCGTCCTTGCTATACGATGTTAAACTATACAACACTTTTGTCCAGTATGACAATAAACTACAATATTCTTTGATACCCTCACCTAAGAGGGAATCATTATTTACATTGATTTTCAATCAGGTTTCATTTCAAAGACTACGTGCATACATGGAAATACCTGAACCTTTTATCTTGGGTTAAACCATCATTACACAAAAATCCCCTTTCACCCTTCACATGTACGAACCTAATTTGTACAGAGGGTAGTTCTAGAACTACGTGGGTTTGATTCTCATCCTTATGGGATACGTAGGAACATTCAAGTGTCCCTCGAATCCAGCCCCAAGTCTTTTGCACCTAACCCCAAATTCCTCTTTCAGTCTCCTGGCTGAAAAGTCCCCATGAAAACACATACTGTGTATTTCTTATAACGGTCCAAGCTCTATGACCCTAAACTAAGATCTCCAATCCTTTTGTCCCACATGACGTTAAACTGTAGTTCAATAAATACGTATGGCTTGATTCCCATACTTATGGGATACGTAGTGAAGTCCAACATTTCCATTCATGACCCAACCACAAAATGATTATGGTTAGAATTGATCTATGTATCTCTGCATACATTGGAAAATACCCATCTTTATGTTTCGTAATTCTAACCTTAAATATTCTCAGATCTTCATAACCCTTTTCTTAACTTTTAATCACAAAAGGCCTGAAATTCTGAGAGTTCTTTTGCCTGACCATGTAGCACATGCCCTTAGGTGGCCTTGCATAAATAGTCTACATAATAGACTTGTCAGCCAAAAGATTCTATTATTTGACTATGAAGTCTATGCCCTAAGGTGGCCCTGTATAATTCAACCCCCTAACGGGTTTGTTAAATAGTGGTAACTTCATTCTTGGGAGGAAAACCTCTTTTGTCTTTATTTGTCTTGATAATATGTAGGGATCCGCAAAAATTTCCATCCATACCATATTTGTCCCATATCCTTTTTCATGATCTGAAAGTATTCAAGTCTATGGTATATATTCTCTTTCCCTATGTTTGGGTCAGACCTTCGTAGGAGTGATATCCATCCATTTCTTCGATAATATTGTTTGGAAATATCATCTCCATATTGAAGTACCTCTTTCAGACAGCAAACTCTATACTTTCGAAATTTTGAATGTCCATAAACTTTCACTGGCTTTTTAGCACTAGGAAAGTAAATTTCTAAGAGTTCTTTTGTCTGACTATGTAGCACGTGCCCTTAGGTGGCCTTGCATAAGTAGTCAACATAATGAACCTGTTAGCCAAAAGATGATATTTATTTGACTATGCATATAATTCCCCTAGGTGGCCCTACATAATTAAACCCCCTAAAGGGTTTGTTAAATAATGGTAACTTCATTCTTGGGAACTACTTCTTCTGATTCCTTTTATCTCTTTTTCATATCATTCCTCATATTCAAATATTCTTAAGTCATAGTTTATGTATTTTCCCTCATACTTGAGTATGGTAATATGGTTTAGATAAATTGTGAAGGAATTGAGTCAATTTTAATCCATTTTGGTCAAAGATATTTCGACCATAATCATTAGCCTCTTTATGTCTGACGTGCATGGCTTTAAACTGCCCACAAAAGACAAAGGAACTCTGAATAAAAGTCAAGTTCCAGATCACTAAACATACATTTTGTATGATTTAGGTATAATTTAAAGCAGGTAGAGAAAGAATTCAAGCATAAATTATTGAAGATAAAAAGTAATCTCCATTGATGCACAATAATTAGAGGGACATCCACAGATTGGAGAATCTTCTCTTTTTTCAGAAAATTAAAAATGACTGTCAACATAAGTCTTCACTTGATGTACAGCATCCCGAGCTTCATTAGCAACAACTTGAATCTCGTTCACTTGACTAGCTTCACTCTTCTCAGCTTGATGGAGTGCCTTCTTGGCATCTGCAATGGCTTTCATACCATTTTTTGAGCTCCCTCCAGTGAATTATTGAGTTGGTCAAGTTCCCCAGTAACAACATCTAACTGTTGTTGAAGGTGCATCTTCTGAATGACTTTATCTTTGATCTTATGCTTCAACTCCTTCATCTTGGCAGAATAGTCAGCCTCACCTTGGGATACCATAGCCTCAAATTCACTGATATTGACTGACAGCTTCACCCTGGTCAGATCTTCATGACACTTTTGCTCCTGCTCCCTTCTTATGATGACTTGTTTCACCACGGTATGGATCTCTTGGTATCCAAACCTGCCAAGTCCTATCATGATGAAATGGGATGACAATTGGGAAATCATTGATGACAGCTCGTCAAGACGCACTTCAGATATGAATTTCCATATGTTGTTCCATGCCTTGCGTCGTGACCACCAGCGCGCCTCTTTCCCTTTGGTTTTCTTTTTTTCCTCAGAGTCACATCCTTATTCTTTCAGATCGAACTCTTAGGGGGGATTTTTTTGATGCTCCTTTTCATCACATTGTCTATAAGAATGGAAAGGGAAATTACTTAGCACAAAGTGATTCATCCTTTGAAGAAAACATCAAAAATCAACAAAGGAATGAAAAAGGAGTCAAAGGACCTAGGGTCCCGCAAGTTCCCTTACTGTCGCGCAAGTATACTTGTGTGCCCCCTAATGGTCGCACAAGTGACTTGCGCGCCCTAAGTGATAACTGCCCGGGGTCTTCTTCAGCCTATAAATACCCCCGGTGGGCCCCTCGTTGAAAGAGGAATTTTTCCATAATTCAGATACAGATCTCTGAACACCCAAGTCTCTTCTTCAAGTCTTGCAAACACTTCTAAGGTAATTCTTTACCTAGAATGGAAGGTTTATACAAGAGGAATAAGGTCTAACTGTTAGAAATCACTAACACTTGTGCGCCTAAAGTGTTTTAACCTTAGGGGAAATGAACATACTTGCACGCCTCCTTATCTATTCATTAAAACTTGCACGCCCCTCTTCTAGAAGTACCTCATGATAATTCTAAAGGCTTTGGTCAAGGATCCCCCAAGTATTACCCTACTGGTTAACAATCGTGCAAGTACCCATGTGCCGCGCAGGTATACCTACGCGCCCAGGGACTTGCGCGCCCACGCAGTACCTGCGTGCCTGCCAGGACTTGCGCGCCCCTATCTTTTTGGGTGCCTTTTCTACCCATTTCACCCATCTTATGCAATTCCACCTCTCCTATTCAAGATTCAGTCTTCAAGACACTCTTCAAAGACATTTATGGCATGTTTTCTTGATTGAATTTCTTATCTAAAATGAATTCTATGGAATACCTCTCAAAACATAGTGATTTACACATCTTTACATCACTAAGGTTAGAGAGTTCATTCATTCAACATCATCATTTAAAGATGATAGAATCTTTAAATTTGGCCTCCTTTTCAGGAATAATCCCTAGTAATAATTCCCATTAATTCTGGGCATCCTCCTTAGGAGTAAGCCCCAAGTCCTCTAATCTGGGCATCCTCCTTAGGAGTAAGCCCCAGTCTTAAAATTCCCAAATATGAGCATCCTCCTTAGGAGTAAGCCCCAACCATAATTCTCTTAACCTGGGCTTTCTTTTCAGGTGTAATCCCCAGTCCCAAATATGGGAATCCTCTTCAGGAGTAAGCCCCAAGTCCCTTAACTTGGTCCTTCTTCTCAGGAGTAATCCCCAGCATTAATCTCTCTTAACCAGTCTTAATTTCCTTTTGATCTGGGCTTACTTTTTAGGAGTAAAACCCAATCATATGTCCCCTCTTAACTTGGGAATCTTCCATAGGAGTAAGCCCCAGGTTTAGAGTATCCAAATCTCCATGAAGCACATATACCTTTATGGACCATGTTCCTAGATTTCTGTTCTGAAGTAAATCTTAATCCTCATCTATTTGGGCAGTCATACACACATAAGCCCCACATCATTGCATATTTCAAGGCACAATTGTCTAGTTTCACCAATACCTATCATTTCTCACACTGAGCATGACTCACGTGAGCTTAGAGTGTAAACTTAATCATGACATCTTTTCTTTGATCCATAAATCATGCATAAACATCATACTCCCTTACTCAAACTACGTGGGTTCTGGTTCCTTTTCCAAAACAAAGGATACGTAGGCCGCCCATCTTCGGGTACGATCCCAAATATGAAATAATCCATGTCCTTATGAATGAAAATAAACTTCAAGTTCCCCTCTGAGTGGCTTTAAAACCAATATGGTCATCATAATGACCAAGAGACTTTTATTTATTGAAGGATACCATTGGCTATGAATCTATAAACAAATACAAATGATTCTCTATCGATGAAGAACCTAGAATACATATAAAATATTCTCTAAATTTCCTACATATCAGTCATTGATTGTCAGATCTAAAGGAAAGATCATTTTATACTGGGTAATGTAATAATGATTCACGAAGATAACTTAAATCTATAAAGAGAGTACCGGATTAGACAATAATTCCCCTCAAAAATGTGTGATGAGTCTGACCTCCCATCCTCTAAACCAATTAAAATTCCTAAACTTCATCATTCTGAAACTAATGAGGGCCTACCTTTGGAAAGTAGGTTCAAATGGATATGGAATCATGGTATGTTTCCGGTTCTATGAACAAACCCATTAGAAACCGCTTGGAATGTTTGAATCCTAAATCAATGAAATCATCCCCAATTCCAGAGGAAATAGACATATACATTTTAGTCCATGTGTACATGAGTGGAGTTGAGTACTTGGATATGGTCAATAGTACAAAGGATCAGACAAACTCTGTATTCGAACTTGGAACTGGAAATGGGAATGAGTTCTGACACAGGGTTAAAATGCACTTCTATAGAGAAACATTGTATCCTTCTAGTACCCACCATTTACTTCTCTATGTAAATCATAGATCCCTAATCATCATAACCATGGACATGTTTGGATAATTGAAATTACATTGATCCATTCGCCAAGGGTTTTTATGGATCAATGTCATCTACCTAGAATTATGATCCTCACTGAGGAAATTTAGTCTTATTTATAGTTGTTGGAATCCATATATGAGGACCACTGTGAAAACCTCTTCCATCATTACTTCTCTAGTTGTGGTTCTATGTATCGTAATTACCAACACTAAACAAGAACCAATTATTTACATAGCAGGTTATCAAATATTGGGATTTTTGTAAAAACCATGACCATAAGATTGATCCACATCATTGTATCTATCTATTCAGTCATCTAATCTGTATGTCTTATGGTGTGACCTGACTAGCCTGACAACTCTGATATACAACCTCAATTATATCTAAATTATGGAATGGGTTCTCAATAATTATAGTTATATGTATCATTTTTGTATAAATCCTAGGATTGTAGTATAGTTGTGACCATACATTTATAAATTTGTTTCAAGTAGGTGTATATCAAGATGTTCATGTTATATATTTCATTTACATATACCTTTTTTCACCAACTATTATCTATTATTCTCCATTATTACTAATAATGGGGTTTCCTTTTGGGTATTTTAAAAATCACTTGTACATGGTATTTGACCGTACATCTCGTGTTTATGTATAGGATCACCCTTTTAATGTATTCCTTGAGGGACCATGACAAGGTGGAGTATAGTGAGCCAGACAGACTGATGTGTATTCCAGTAGCGACATTATTAAATTATTCACCTACTATATAGTTTGGACGTGTTTTAATTCAATTTTGATGCACATGTATTTGGCCCTTACCATCTAGTATATGTTCTCATAATATTATGAAGGTAGTTTAGATGTATCAAACATAGTTATTTGTTGATATAAATATCATCATTTTATGGTCAGTGAGATTTTTTTCTTGAGAAAAGTTACATTATTTTATGGGTTCTCCGATGATTTATATTCTTACGCAACATTGTTCGCATTACCCTGGCATAATAGAGGAGGGATTGGGGTTGTCGAGACCCATACACCATTGAGAAGGGTCATGATATAGTGGTTTCAAAGGTAGTGACATTAAATAGAACCATTATATTTGATAATTTATGGGGGTGGGGGGAATGATGTGTTAATTGAATTAATATCTCATGTCGTGGACTCTAGTATTGGCACGACATCCAAAAAATCAGTACACCATGATTCTGAAAACATGCATGCTGAAACTGTTAATATAGATAGTAGTTGTATAGGAAAAATGGTACATGATGCATAGTGGAATATTTTGTTATTCCCATGTAATTATTGTGGCATATCATTATATATACTCATTTATTATGGTATATAATGGTTATTTGAGGAATCTCCCACAATGATTCTCATATAAGATTTAGTTAAATGATCACAAGGAGAATCCCCTCAGTGATGAAACTTTGATACATGAACCTTTTCATATGGAGTTACCTCTAGGGGTGCACCATCCTTACCTCCCAATGTAGATCATTAGAAGTTATTCAAATCACTAGATGATGAGGTGTGTAGGATGAGTGTGCTTCATGAGCTTCAGATATATAAACCCTTCATGTTCTTAGGAATGCATTCATCCCAGGAATTTTAGGACTACCTTTAGGTTGTAACGTTAATCTCCCATATTATTTGGTGAACTGAATACCATATAGTGTTCATGGAAGAGATCCTTCTCCATAGATATGAAGGATCCAATTAGGGATTAGTGACCAAGTCATAATGTGGTGGCTCTTGAATAGTCATAGTTTGGGATACTTTTCATAGAGGATTTTTGTCTAACTATGTTATGGAATCATCATATCCATGTGTATCCACAACATCAACAGGACATTAAAATTGTGGTTGAGTGTTATTAAAGGCTCACTAACCTCTCTCGATACTCAATGGATATGTATTATAGTCAGTTCATTAGGGACAAGACCATCTAAAAAGGATTTTATAGAGACAACACAACTATTTTGATTCATCTATTCATTCCTACTTATATTGTGGTGAGGAATAATTATTTGGTAGATGAGAGTTTCTTGGTAATGTAGACATATATAATTCATGATGATAGATGGTATATTGGGAGCTGAGACATCAGCATTTATGATTCAATGATAGATACATGGGCCTGCATGTGTTTTACATTTCAAGAGGATATTCCATGATAGGGAATTTGTAGCTCAAGGGTCACATGATACATCCTGTCAATCTAGGGAGAATGATGATACCTGAACGATTATCATGGACATATTGTATGGGATTATGTGACCTTACATGTAAATAATATAGAGAAAATTGATGATCTTTGTTGATAAAGGTTGTGATATGATCTGACATGTCCAAAATCCCTTAGACTTGGATGAGGATCGTGTAACATAGCTGAAGGTAGAATATGTTTCGACATGTTACTGCCATCACCCCTATGATTTCCCTTCCATGCTCTAGGAAAATGTTTTCATGGAAACAATATGCTACATTTAGTTGATTATTAGGACTAATAGTCTCCTGGTATGATATGTGGTATGATCTATGTATTTTCTACTATAGTTTCAATACTAATATACAGAGTTGTCATTTAATCTATTCTTTTAATTTTTTGGTTTGAGACGTAGATATTCTTGTTGAACCATTACCTAGAACCTTGTTCATAGAGACTCTTACTGGATGCTCAGTAGATACCAAAAAAAAATTTATAGTGTAACCTAACTCTTGGATATTCATGTTTCATTAGGATCTCGTTATATATGTGAAGAGTCATTATTTCATCATATATGTTATGAACTATATTCAATAACTAATGCACAGATATGCTATTTTAGGTATATAATGAGGTGTTTCAATCATGATGGAATGATGTTTTCCGTTGTGAGTAAAAGGTCATTCAGGTAGAGCATGAAAGACACCTTTGTATGTGGGTGTATATGATTACTCCCTAGTTGGTGAGAAGGAACATTGGTGTAGAATATTCAATGAGTTTTCATTTTATTAACGTGGTGGTAGAGTGTGAGGGTGTATTTCTTAAGGATTTTCTGGGTTTAAATACACATAGATAGATAGAATAATCCAATATTATGCATCAAATGATGGAATTTATATCCCCACTAGCATATCAGATTTCTCCAACAACTCTGTGTGAGTTGATGGTTTAGTTCGAGAACATGAAGTGGAAGGGATTTATTATGTATGGGGTTTCAACATGGGAATCCCTATTATTGTTCTCAATGAAGATTCATTGGAGGTTGTGATTTGTTTGTCTTATTGTTTCCTAAATCAGGTTATTATAAGGAAACAGTATCCACTAAGCATGATCAATGACATATTAGATTAGTTGAGAAGAGTTTGTCGGTTCTCAATGATTGTCCTCAAATCAGGATATCACGAGTTGTGATTTCAAAATGAGGATATTTCTAAAATAAAAATCATATGTATATATGGTATCATTGATTACATTTTAGTTCCCATTAGAATAAATAACTCACTGGATGTGCTCATTGGACTCATGAACTCGGTAATCCATCTTTTCATAGACAGGTTTGTGGTAGTATTCAATGATGATATCCGTATACACTTATTGTTTGAGGAGGATCATATGAGAAACATGAGGAAGGTCCTAGAAGTACTCTAAGAGAAACAAATTTACATAATGAGCAATATTATCTAGTTATATATTCTCGAATTAAAGTTCCAAGGACATGTTATCTCAAGAGACGATGTAGTAGTGGGACGATTGATGGTCACGGTAGTGTTAAATTTGGTTCCACCAAAGAGAGTGAATGATGGGTAGATATTACATTTCTTGGAAGTCTAAAAATTATGTTTTTTATAGGAAATTATTTTTATATAATTGGTATTGACATATTTGATATGATTGGGATATCATTTCATGTAGAAAAATAGGAATCAATAGGTTTTTTCGGATGTTGGCATAGATATCGAAGAGTGCACTCCTATTGAGATTTTAATATAGGGTTTTATAATACATAATTTTATGTGATTCATGAGGAACTTATCATGTCTTTGTTATGATGTAGAGGCATGTTGTGATTTTATATGGTCTATGTTAGCTAAGATCACATGAGCAATATTATGGGACCCACAATCTTGATTTAGTAGTGGTGGTCTTCACAGTGACGATATGGTACAACCAGTAGATGGGTGAGTAGTTAATCATATATTTTAAAGATAATATTCCCATGCATATATTCTCTTATAAATATCGTAAAACGAGACAAATGAATGGATGTAGTTCCTCTATGAATATAACATTTTGGTTGTCTATATTATTGGGAAGGGGAATGTAGTTGAAAATTCTATTTGTATGATACCTTGTTTGCCACTACTGATTTAGGAATCAAATTAGTTGACCTTATTTATGTTATCCTTTTTGATAGGGATTTAATAACAATCCTCCCATGAATTTTTTTGATCGCTATTCTTTTAAATCGAGAAAGGGGGCCCAACATAGGGATACAAAATTTTAGACCCTACGTACTCAAATATCAACTAAACACACTCTTGATGGATTTAATGATAGTTGAAAGCATTTAGTTCATTTTAGAGGATGTTAAATGATAAAAATTTCATTTATAGATGAGGAATTAATTTTGTATAACATTTTTCCTTTAGTAGTACATCTAGGCATGGAAATTATATATGATGACCTTCGGCAGTAGTTCTAGTGTCCATGGATGAAGACGTGTGTTGTAGAGTTTATCTCTATATTCCTTACATGTTATCATGTCAAGGATGAGGTAAAAAGATCAAGAGATTATAGATTTACATATTTAGGTTCTTGAGAGTAATTTGGATGGGAAATCTATATAATTCTTTATAGGATTTCCACATACATCTAGAGGACAAAATTCTATATGGGTGATCATACAAAAACTCACCAAGTCATCCCACTACATAGTTATCATATAAAAGTTTTTAGTAGAGAGTATGGGAAGCTACTGCATGTAGGAGATAGTGTAAATCCATAGATTACCCAAACTATTTTTTAGAAAATGATGCTCTCTTCACATCTCCATTATGGAGGTCATTGTAGTAGTCCTTTGAAAATGTGTTTCATTTAAGCACAACTTCTCACTATAAGAGTTATGGTTATACAAAGTGGAACGTTAAGGTCCTAGAGTACATGTGGAGGGATTAAATTTTAGATTTTGTTTTTATTTGGGAGGATCACATAAAATTAGAGAATTTTTTTATAAAAAAACTACTACCATTCCACCATTGGTATGGCACAATTCAAAGACTTATATGGTAGACCATGCAGGTCACTGCTATAAAGAAGTAACCATGGAGAGTCAGAACATATTGTCCCATAACTATTATGAGATACTATAGAGAATCTAATGTTTGTTCTAGAGTTTATGAGGACTAGATAGAGTAATAAAAAGTATTATAAGTATTGATGAGGAATGCCTTTCAAATTTGAGGAGGGAGACACTATTTTTCAAAATGTATCACCTAGATGTGGGTATCCAATATTTGTATAGGGTGGAAAGATATCTCTGATATTTTTTTCTTTTATAGATAATGTATATTTTTGGTGAGGTAGTGTATCATTTAGCTCCATCACTATTTTTTGTATTGGGAACATAGCATCTTCTACAAATCATAGCTGAGGAGTTTTGTGCACGACTCATCACATGCTATCAACTAGTGTGACCCTGACATCGATGATGGAGATAACTATTATATGTACCTAATGGAGATCTATGACTGGTAAGACAATAACTCTATGGGTAATCAATTCCTTTAGTTTGTGTATGGCAGAAAAAATATATTCATCAATAGAGCACATAAAAGTGGGTAACCAAAATTCATGTTCAGCACCCACATCTCATGTTTTAGCTTTTGGGAATGAATTTATGAGAGGTAAAATCCTCAAGTGGGGAGAATTTTATGAATATTATTATTCCATATCTTTATAACATTATACAAATTCTATTTGGATATATGAAGTAAGACAGCGTGTTATTTCATGACTAATGGATCCATAATTTAATTTTACAATTATACTAAATATATTAAATATCGAGTGTGCACAATGATCCTTAAAAATATTAATAAATATAAAATGTATGGTCGTATTAAAAATTGGGGCCACAAATTTCATATATTATGTATTTTACCCTAGGAATGACAAAAACATTTTCATCAAGGGGAGTTTGTATAAAATTCCATGCATGCATGCATAATAAAATATATATATATATATATATATATATATTAATTTTATTAAGTGATTTGGTGACAAAATTATACAATTTATTTAAGTAATGTTATAAAAATTATTAGGGTTTGATGAGGCTTGGAACATAATGTATGGATGGGGCTACAGTGAAAGAGATGTTTTGTGGAGGCTTGGAACGGACCCACAAGGCCAAATCCTTCAAGGAGGTGGTCTGCGTGGGTGTCTCATAGGAGGATCTTGGAATAAGCTGTATTCCTCTTGTCTAGATGGAACAATGATGGGATGAAAGTCTGGATGGGGCTCTAGTGGTGGTGGTCTCTCATAAAGAGTATGAGTGTGCAATAGAGTTTCATCGGTTAACGCTGGATTCTATGATCGGTATGCCGAAGCCGTCGTTGGACGTGTTTATGTAGTTTGTGGGATCTTGGGGTCTTCTCCACTGGGCGATAGTCCCAGAGTTATCAAGGTTTTTATTCTACATTCACATTTCTTCTAGGGATGATTTTGTATGTTCTTGGTCGAGGGAGGGAAGGTGTTGTGGTCCTCACTACTTCTCTTTATCTCGATGGTCCAGGGAGTGTCACTCCTGCAAAGAATCTTATATGGGGGAAGTGTGGATAAATCTCCCCATCCTTCTTCTTCTCCTCCATAATCCCATAATTATGACAACATTGGGGAATTATTTTGGGAGTTTCCTTTGATTAAATGAGAATACGGAGAGTCTGTTGGATTTGAGAAACTGACAGGTTTGTATTGTGATGAACATTAAGGTGAAGATTACTATGAGTAGTAGGATTTGATATCTGGAGGGGATATTTTGGTGGCAATGTTTGGTGATCCAGTATCACTTGAGGTTCTGTTAGGCACGTGGGTTCCATGGTCATGGTCTGGAGCTTTGTAGGAAGGGGAAGGGTAAATCTTGGTTACAGAATGTCTCCGCTTCCTAGTTGAGTCCTTCAGGTCCAGTCGCAGTTCCACATGGTAGATCAGGTTGATCAAGGGGGCGGAAATTCTAAAATGATGTGGATAAGATGGAAATGGTTTCTACTTCCTCGTCGACATCAGAGGGGTCTGGGACCATTGATGGGGTGCTTTCGGTGGGAAAATCCAATATTGTCATATCGGGGTCGGTAAAGAAGATTTCTTTTTTTGAATTAGGGCAGAGGGACTGTTAGGGATCAGAGGGTGTCAAGGATCTTAGCCGATTGTTTTGGGGGTTAGAGGAGGGGTCTTCATCGGAGCCAAATCATGGATCTTTTGATGTTCCCCCTCTAGTGGAATCCTCTCTCTCTTCCAAATGGAATGCAAAGATGTTCATTGAGTCCCTTCCATGAATTCCTCAAAGGTTATCTCCACCCTTCCCTGAGGTCCATGATTCATATATGATATATTCAGGCTTCCTGAAGATGGCATTGTTTGTGTTGATAATTTGGGGAGGAAGCCTTCATTATGTTCCTTCAATGAGTAGTCTTCCAAAGGGGGTCAAGATATAAACTATTGCGGACTGAAAGTCACCTTCGAGAGTGCTACTGGTTTCTTTAGCTTAGGAGAAGGATCCTCATTCAATGCCCCCATAATGTTGGGGGACATGTTTTCTCTACTGGAGGAAAATTATAGCCTAATGACGATGTTGTTTATCGTACCGAAGAGTGTATGCTCCTCAGAGGGGCCTTATCTTCTGGTGACGCAATTGATGTCAAAAGAAGGTTTTTGTAATGATTTTTAATTCCAAGTCCTGGTAATAGTACCCTTCGTGGGAGTAGTATTCTTCAATAATGTCTTTTGTGATTATCTAGAATGATCTAGGAATGGGGTGTCGGGCGAAGGGTGCTTTTCTTGATTAAGAATGATGGAGATGTGGGGCTTCGATGGTGGTTATTCATGGACCAAAACAGGATCCATGAAAGATAAATTTGTTTGCAAAGAGTTTGGGGTTTGGGTGTCACATGAATGGGCATCTGGTTAACAACCACATATGGGTTCATTGGAAGAGTTTTCATCAAGTGGAGCTCATTCAAGTGATAGAGAAATGTATTACAGTGAAAATAAGGTCTAGAGGTATAGAAATTTCATTCCCCTTATTGTGTGTGATTACTGTTTTTTTGGAAAGACTTAGTGTGTGGTAGTATCTGGGTTTCTTTTTGTAGACTAATTTGGCATGGTTTGTAGGTGGACACTTCACTTCACATGATGAAATCCCGGAATTGAAGGCTGGGAAAATGTCCTATAACCTTGGTATGCGGGATTTTAATAACCTCATCATCATTAAGGGGCTCCTAGATTTGGGATTTCAAGTGAGAAAATATATTTGGTGTAACAATCAATGAGGTGATAGTCAGATATATTATAGACTTGATATATGCCCAACCAACATTTATGGCCAATAATCTTTCTCCTGATCCTCATTTTTTCATCTGTCTTGTGGGATTTGGGATCATTCAACCTTATTCGTGGAATTTAATGTTGGTAGTGGGGATAGTAATGCCTTCTTATAGTCTGTGAATTGGCATAGTAGGGAGTGGTTCAAGAAAATTATGTAAGATTCATAGAAGCAGGTGATCGAGGGAGGACAATGGGTGGGGATATCATGTCGTCAGAAGAGTCCTAAGACTGATTTTATCAGATGGTCTATGTATGCTACTTCTTCATATGGATCAGTGGAGGTTCTATAGGAATTTATTGACCATTTATAAGTAATTATTCCACAAAACTGGGATGATTTCATCTTTATATAGCTATGTGACATGCGAGCCTTTATAGTGAAAAGAATTTTGGAGGTAAAGAGAGAGCTTAGGAAGAGGGAAAGGGTGAGGTGGAACAAGGAATGTGATAGGAATAACCGATTCTTTCATGCATGTCTGATAGAGTGGAAAAACTCAAAAGTAAATATCAGGCTGGACAATGGATCATTCTCCTCTAATGTGGATGTTTATGGTAGAATTGGGTTGAAACACATTGAATTGTTGTTGGACGGTGGTCGAGCAGAGGCCTCAGGGGGGGGGGGGCTGGCTCCAATGATTAGGTAGAGGATTTATTCTAGATTATTTCTAGGAAGGTTGATAGGGGGAATAATGATATGCTGAAGTCTATTCAGAGGGGGGTGGGGAGGTGGTTTAAAGCTTGTCTCTATAGAGTTTCCCCAAGCTGGACAGGTTCTCAAGGGCCTTTATGTGGCCAAAAGGGTCTTTTTGGGCAGACAGTAATCTAGGCAGTTCCAAATTTCATTAGGGGGGTGGTTTTCCTCAACTAGGGTATGTGTGATTCCAGATAAGCTCTTGTTCCTAATGTTATAGATCCAACATCTATTGGTCAATATAGGCCAATTTTTCTATTCAACGCCTCATATAAGATATTGGAATGTTTAATTGTGTGGAGACTGAATAAGATAATTCTGTGTATCATTTCACAAGAACAACATGGGTTTGTCTAAGGAAGAGGTATCCAGGGGAAGTGAGAGTGGCTCAATAGATTATAGAGGATGTGAACAACAAGGTGGTGGGTTCCGATGTTATTTTCTTGGTGTATATGGAAAAGGATAATGATAATCTTGAATGGAGTTTTATAATTTGAGTCATGAGGGATCTTAGGTTCCATGAATGGGTTTCTGATTTATTCTTCCATTGTTTCTCCTCCCCTTGGATCTCTATTTCTCTACTATGGAAGGGGTTTGGAGTTTTGTAGAATGTGTTAGGGGTGAGTTAAAGGGACCCCCTTTCCCCTTCTACATTTCTCATTTCCTCGGAGTATATTTCTCAAAAACTCCATAGAGGTTTGTTGGACTGTTGATCATGCCTTATATCTCACAGTCCTGGGATGGATCCTATTCCCACATTATTTTTTTGGATGACATTATTGTTTTTATTAATGGAAAGATGTCTTTTTTGGTTAATTTCATGCACACCATGGGGTGTTATGGTAGTCTAAGTGGCCAGCATGTTAATAGCAGTAAGAGAAACGTTTTTTTTCTACTAAATTCTCAAGGAGGAGGTCCCGGAGCATCCAGGAAATTTTGGGTAGGCAACAGAAATAGCTACTAATGTTCTATCATTGGGATCCCATCTATAGTGGCTAGGTGAAAAAATCATTCTTTTTGGATCTAATTAATAGAATGGATGGGAGAATTTATAATTGGAAAAATATGATTCTATCCTTTGGGGGCTGGGTGTCGTTGATTAATAGTGTGGTCTCTTCGATTCTGATCCATATATTATCATTCATCACCACTCGGAATGGGATTATTACTACAATGAATATGATTATGAGCATATTTATTTGGGACTCAATTGATACCAGAAGGGATCATTAAATCTAATGGACATTGTTGGTGAAAATGGATGAGAAAGGAGGTGTTGGTATTAAATAATTAAATGTAGCCATGTAGTCCATGTAGGCCCAGTTGGATTGGGATTTTCTTGTGGGGATGTTCATGTGGGCCATATTATTGAAAATATAATATGGAAAACAATGGGAGGATTGGGGCATAAGGAAGCGGTCAAGGTTGGGGAAAACAATGGTGTATCATTTTGATATATTCTAAGATTCTTCTTGAAGGGTGATTGGTCGTGGGGATGTTAACCTATAAAGGGATAATTGGATTGAAGAGAAATTGTTTTTCCCAGGGTTCCCTAGCCTGGATAAGTCACTGAGGGTGGCGTGTCAGCATCCCAGGTTGATGGAGGCCATTAACCACTCGGAGTAGAAGAATTTGGTCAAAGAAATTGTTCTCCCAGAGGATGAAGACCATTTATGATTTACCGACTATAGATATGATACCTTTAATAGTCACAACATTTGTGGCCTAATTCGATAGGGGTAAGCTGAGGTGAAATGGGTGATCGGTTGTGGTGTACATAGATCCCATCGATGATGAGATTTCTAGTTTTAAGAGCTCAAAACCAGGCCTCTCTTACGTAATACAACATCTAGAAAATGGGTATACATATGGAATCCAGGTGTTACTACATCATTGATACGTAGGGGGAATCGATAGTCCACTTATTCATTGGTAGTGAATGAGAATGGTGTCTCTGGTCTATCTTAGATATATGGGGTAATTGAAGGGATGCATGAATCTCCCTTCAAGAGTTTTCCAAAGGGTGCTTTTTGGGAGCATAGTATAATGGGATGGAGATCAGGGTCTGCAACATCATTGTATTCTCAATTTTCTAGAATATATGGGCGGTGAGATATAAAGATATATGGGAGGTTCAACCTTCATTTTCCATTTTTCATATGATAATGAAAGGGATTTATTATGAGTTAGAGTATCTATTGATGGTTGGGACAAATTATTCTGCAGTCTCTAGCTATGTTAACGGACCTGTGGCTCGTACGAAGGTACATGGAGGATGGGTATGATGTATTCCTCCAAATAATGGTCTTAAACATAATGTATATGGTTCATTTATCTATGGGATGATGTGTGGGGGAGGGCTGGTTTGAGATAACAGTGGATTTGTTTTAGTGTCCTTTAGTAGGGTTCATGGGTTTGGGAATTCGTTGGGTGCAGAGGTATGGGCGTTACACACCAGTGGTATGTTATGAAAAAGGTTATATTTGGTGATATTAGAAGTGGATTTAGACTCTAAGGTACTGATTCAGGCCCTCCATGGGAAAGGTGAAGAGCCTTGGTGTTTTACATACCTCGTTTGGGGTTGTGCAGGGGATTTTCCAATTGAATGTGTGGTTCGACATATTCCAAGGGAGGCCAACATTACTATAGATTCTCTTTCATAGGGGAGTAGTCATGATGACCCAATGGTGGTTTTCTCTAGGGTGGGGTCATTACCTCAGGAGTTTATTGGTTTTGTTATGGGGGATTCCATGGGCTACATCATTTTAGACCTCCTTGAAGGCTTGTTCTACATATGGTTCTTCATTTTTGAATAAAAAATAAAATCTCAGTATTATTAATTTCGATTGAGAAATAGAATAACACTTGGTAGGGGATGATGAAAGAACATAGATCATTTCTCTATTGGAATTTAGTGATATCACCACTTATAATGATACATGTTTGTTCTTCATCAATGATTGATCATTCTTGTTATAGGATGTGTTCAATGTTTATTACTCTCTTTTTTCTTGTGAAATTTTGAATACGAATCAATCAACCAATATATTGATTCGTAGATCAGTCATATTGTGGGTATGAGTTTATTTCTATGGAATTTGAGTGAAATTGTTTGTTTGTAATAGATCGTAATTCGTCATTATTAAGAGTGTTAGTAGATTCCAACTCGAACAAAATGAAGGATTGTTCCTCTATTGTGTTTAATTATTTTCTGGAACCATATAATCACAATATCATTGCGAAAAAAAATTGGATTGCATTTTGATGAAATACTATGTAAACAATCTATTATTGAGTTCTCATGGGTGTAAAACAACGATATTGCAGTTATAATAGTCGATTGAGGATGAGTTTTAGGTGTGGTGATTATGGAGTTTGATCGGATTTTGATCAAAGGTTTTTTTTCATCATTGGTTGATGGTGTGACTATGGAGGCCGCATTGATTTGAAGGATAAACTCGATAATCAGTGAAGGAAAGGGTCGGTTAACATCAGATTAATGCCTTTCAGTGAGGCATGCATTAAATATATTGAGGTAGGTATAGATGTACTAGATATGGTGTTCTATAAAATTCTTGGTATCAAACTATGTAGTCTAATTTACACACTTTGTTGAACCCCATGTGTGGTGATAGGGTTTCCCGGAAAATAAAAATATCACACGACCTGTAGAATCTATCACATGATTAGTGACACTAAGATGGTACACCAGAATGTAACATAGAGAGTATATATGCATGTCTAGGAGAACACACGGTCAGGCATGATATGTATTATAACATGGAAATTTCCATAATATGTGTACGTGGGGAGATCCATTAACAAGGAAATTTTTGGGAGTATACAGGCTTTGACTTGTAGTGTACTCAAACAAAAACATGGCTCATGTAGAGGTTTTGATGGATGGGATGAACATTTTTCAAGAGAGAAATTCATTCTACATATAGAATAAATTGTGTTGTTCTCCAAAGAAGGCTTGGAACTCTTTCCTCTTTATATTGGACTAGTTTCACTAGGGTATGATCATGGATCATTTACTTTGGGGTTGGTATTGTGTTGTGTCTTACACATATGATAGTGATCACCTATAAGAAACATCATTCTTGGATAGATTAATCATAATCCCACCATGATACATGAGGGAGCTCCTTTATCATCATCATCTCCCTTGGTTGTGTTCCTAGTATCATCATGAACAATATTATGTGGATTTCAATACACTTCTTAATGGGTATGTCATTAATGTGTTTTTCATATATCCCAAGGACTTTGTTTGGATACACATATTTTTATTGGTCTCTTCATACAAACAGTGTTTACATTTCATGGAGATAACTAATGATGGTGCCACGTTGGATTTACACCATCATTGATATCTATGTCCTAGAGTGTGTTCTCTTAGATGAGTTTTATTCGTGATTATATATGATTAGTTATTTTGGGGTGTACAATTAGGTATTGTTATACTCAAGATTTTATGGAATTTTAATTCACATATCATGTCTTATGAATATGATATACCTTTAATGGGATTCCTAGAGGGACCAGTACTAGGAAAGGTATTGTGATTCAAAAAAACTGATGTGTATTCTGGTGGTTGTATAATACCAGTCTTTATATACATGATAGTTGTGTATTGTTTTTAGTTTCATTTTGTAGGATTATTTTTTTCACATGCCTTCTATTTTTTATACCATTATAGTGGTGTTTTAGGTGTATGCATGAATGTTTATTGGATGTAATAAATTTTATCTTCATATGAGCTTGTATATGTTTGAATTTGTATAGGTACATTATATTATGGATTCCCATGTGAGTAAAAAGTCTACTCAGTACTAGTCACCATTCCTAGGCATATTAGAGGTGGGATTGCGGTGGTCGCAGCATGGGCCCCATTAGGATGGGTATTGACACTATCATCGAAGGATGCTATAATTAATTGAGAACAATATAAGAATTTTTTCAGGTTTCTAAAATCACAAATAGAAACTATAAATGTAAAATCATAGAGTTGATTGAATCATCATAGAAAATGATTTTTTTTATAGTTTTTGTATTTTTAAAATCTATACCCTGTGACTGTTTTACTAGTTTTCTAATTAATTGAATCGATATATTAGTAGCAATTAATTTCTGATCAAACAAAATAGAGTCATCAATAGAATGGGTTTTTGACGGATGTTTTATAAAAAAGAATGATGTAGTTTATATATTTAATGAATATAATATGAGATCAATAGTTTTATTGAAATTTTTGTAATAGATACTTCCATTATTTTGTTAATAATTTGAATTATGTTAATGTTTTGTAATTGATCTGGTAATTTAATATACTTAATCAAATACAATCTATAAATTTTCCATCCATCATAATAAAATATTTATGTATGTTGAATATTTTTACACTCCAAATAAAGTATCCCAGATCATATTGTTATCAAACTTTATTATCACAAGATTTAGGATTTTTTGTAAAGACCCGTAAATTTCAAGGAAATTTTTTTCTTAAATTATTTTGGATTTTACGAGTACGCAGTTTCTGACGGCACCAAATTCCGAGGCCTGGTGTGCCCAGAATAATTTTCCAAAGTTTAGAACGGGTACGTTCAATGAATGAACGAGTGGATTTTTCTATCTTTTGAACCGGTGCTTGGAATCGAAATCTGAGGGCACTGATGAGTTCACAGCACCGTTAATTTCTTAAGGGGACCATTATCGCAGTTGCGTTTTAATCAGGTTTGGAATTAATTATTTTGGGAAATAGTTTAAAATAAATAAAATTGGAGGCACAATTTTATTTTTATGGTAGGTGTTTAATTTCTCCCAAAGGGAGTTGAAGGTGGGGCCCACACCCACATAACCTCCAATGGGAGGATATTTATGGGGTGGGGGCCCACATGTTACCTAAACCCTTGATCTTCCCTAAACACCTTTAACCCCCCATTAAACTCATTTTGTTTAATGTTGGCAAACCACTTGTATTAAATTGGGTAACTCCTCCTCTCCCCACTCTCCCACTTTAATTCATGCCAACACACACTTAATCAATTAATTGAATTATTTGTTTGAATTTTGTAAATTTGAATGCATGTCATGATTTAATAAATTAAGAGAAGACTTGTTTTATTTTGGGGGGTTTGCTTGTTGTGGAATGATTTTGGGAGAGAGAATTTGTGTGAAGAAAGAAAGAAGTTGATCCTTCATTGAAGAACGTCATCCTCTTCAATGAAGAATGACTCGGCAACCCCAGTTTCTCCATCCACTTATTCCTCCGTGATAAGGGAGGGGACATCGATGCAGGAGCTCTGTGACGATGCACAATCAACTCCTTCTCTCCGTGATAAAAGAGGAGATGTATTTTCCTCGGGTGCACACCGACGACGACAGAAATGATGCCATCAACCGTGACACTTGACAACCGCGAATTATCATTCTTCATTGCCTAAAGATTGGACGATTGATATCCTCATAACAGGAGGAGAATGGACTGCACAAACACGACCGATTCTCCAACCCTTTTTCTTGTTGATCATCGTTGACATTTGAGGCGAAGGCGGTGCGGTGTCGTTGCACAGCGCGGGGACGAAGAGAACCGCGACTGAAGCGGGCCGTAGCGGTGGTGCGTGGTGCCAGTAAGGCCGAAGGTGGCCACAGCCAGGAGCGGGCCGTGGTGGTGGTGCACGGCGCCGTCGCACCGCGCCAGTAAGAAGAGCCGCAACCTTAGGTCGCGGCGGACCAGGCAGGGGCCACCGGCGTCTCCAAGAGGCGGGACCCAGAAGAGGTCCCCCGGTGGCTCACAACCGGCCAGCAATATAGGTCATCTGTTACCAGGAAACTGGGGGGTGTAACCCCCCCCCCCCCCGACCAGCATTTAAGCCGGACCCCACTGGGTCCGCCATTTCCATAAAAAAGGGGTTTCACCCCTCGTGCCCCGCTTGGCCAGCGTCGAGTTGCGGCCGGCTTCCGAGCCGGGCCACAGGCCGCACGGGTTGGGTCGGGCCGCGCCAGCCGGGCCGGGCTGCACCCTTCAGGCTGGACCCGGGCCCGGGTCGGGTCGACCCGGTTCGGGCTGACCCAGTGGGTGTTGGGCCGGGTCGGACCGGGCCCAGACCCCCTATTTCGAACCCTTTACGGTTAAATGGAAATATCATGATCTACGGACCTCCGATCGATGCACCGTTAGTTCCGTAGGATTCCTTTAATTGATACAGTCATTTCGGTATATTAAACTCAAGGTTTCCGAAAATTTTGGGTATGACCGATTAGTTCGAACCCGAAACCAACCGGCCCCTCGGAGCGGAAACATTTATAACTTGAGATCTGGACGTTTGATTGACGACTCATCGACTTTGTTGGATTCCTCATGGAGAGACAGTTTTTTTGGTATACTTCACCTATGATTTGGACACAGTTGGTGTATGGCCGGGTTGGATTGTACTTTAAATCCAACCGGGCCCCTAGAACAGAAAAACTAATAACTCTCAGATTGGACGTCAGTTTGACAAACTGTCGGCAGCATTGGTAATATCGTTGAGTAACGGTCCCTTTGAGTATAACCCATGAGAGTTCGGGTGTAACACCCCAAGCTTTCACGATATGTTTCTCTTTCAATAATGCAATAGCTTTCATTATACGCAAGTTTGAGATTATAACACGCCGCGACCAATCAAAATATCCATTATGATTAGTAATACCCACTTTTTTGAAATTATATATATTTTATATTTAAAAATGGACTTCATTTTTGGATTTAGAATATCGAAATTAGCCTATGTTGAATTTTTTGTATTTTTCTGAGAACTTCCAATTTTTGTGAATAGTGAAAAATACTTAAAAACAACTTTTTTAATCAAAATAATTTATAGTGATAAATTATACTATTGAGTGGTTTTAAAGAATAATTAGAATATATTTTTACCATTTTATCCAATGGTGGTCATTAGAATTAATTTCACTTTGAAATTGGACTTAAACAATTGTTAATCTTTTGATTGATATTGTTTCTTAAAAACACGCTATTTGTTGTGACAGCAAGAATTAATTATAAAATTAATTAATCCAACTTATATGTTTGGAATTTTTTAAAATAGATATCATTTTTGAATTTGGAATATCAATTATATCTTAGGGTGAAATTTTGGCATTGTTCTGAAAAACATCAATTTTTGATGAATAGTGAAACCACTAAGTGGTGGTTAAAAAAACTGATTTTTCGTTTAAATAAAACATTACCACTTCTGTGATTTTATTTTCAAAAATCCAACATACATGGTTTTCATTAAGAAGTAAAATTTGGTTCAATGGTATTAAAATAATTTTTTGGTGAATAGTAACTTTTAAGTTTAATTAATCGTGATTAAAGGTAATTAGTGAAATTTAAGGTAAAAATGGTATTATAAAAATATTAAAATACCCTTACACTTGTCCTACCACTATTGGATGAGTCATTTCCGGCCAAGACAATCCAGGGGTCAACTTGGGGACCCCATGGAGCCACTTTGGCAGGAAAATGACATTAAAAACGTTTTATTTAATGTTAAAATAAAAATGTCACAAACATGAGTTGTTTTACTAAAACAATTTTTTAATGGGGTTATACAAGTCATATTTTGGACTATAAATATTCATTATAAATATAAAAAGATTTCCTACATCATGATAATTCATCTATAATTTTTAGACATTAAATAAATTAAATTATTTATGACACCATGATGATGCAGCGATTACCTCATTAATTAACGATTTAAATAAAATAAAAAGATAATGTAAAATATAAAACTTACACTTTTCAAAAACCTATTGGATGAGTATATTTAGAACACTTATAACCTTATCCTAGATATATACAAGTGTGGGACCTTTAAAATCCGAAACTCATTATATAATAAAGTAACATTTCATGACTTTGTAAGAGTGCCCCTCCTCTCCTCTTATAAAAGGCCCCCACCACTACCACCTTATTCACACCTCTCAAGCCTTTGGCTCGGCCAACCCCTACCCATTTTGTCTATCCACATCCTAATATTACTCCTAGAAGCCTCACTTTGGGCATAAGTCTTCCCAAGGAAGCCTTTGAGCTCAAATTAAAAAGAGTTACCCGTTTTTAAGGTAATGTCTTCTCTTATGTTATTTTGTTTTATTTTGCTTCTCCAACCCCTTAAACTCTTTATATTACTTTATTTTGTAACAAAAACATTATCTTCAATATACTAGGATGTTGTTATAATAAGTATTATAGCTACACTTACACACACCTACATCTAATGGTTAAAGAACATACTGTTTCTATGGATGGTGAATTTCTACCTCACGAAACGATGATTGTTCAACACTCATATAACACCTTCAAAGGTGGCCATTAAGATGTAACTATATTTATATATGACATATAATATGTTTATGTTTTCCTTAATCTTATGTATTTTTCATTTATGTCATACCTTTATGGTTTCCACTATGGGTAAACACGATATTTTCATTTTAGGAAGTGCGGACTACCGCCCCCTCAAAGTGATTTGAATCATTAATGCCATATGTGGGATGTATAAATGATGGAGTAAATGGTATTATACATTATATTATAATGGAGTTATATTATACCTTTATATAATTATAAATTAATTCCAATAAATATGAAATATAAATGAAAGTAACGTTCATGCGTACGTACGACTTACCGTCTCCATGAACGGTGCATTTCATTTCTTACCTATAAAAGTTATGTAATATTATAAATGAATGTATATACTGGATATATATGATTTATATGATATCTACATCATGAATATAATTATGGATATAATGGATATTTTACCACATGAACAACTTGTAATTTTAAGAAGTTTATTTTTGACTCAAGTACCAAAGATCGACAAAATGACCGTTATTAACATAAATAATTACATAATGTTCATAACATGGTAATAAGTGATATAAAAGGAATAATAAACTCTAAAAATGTTCTTAAGAAATTATAAATTAACTCTAGTTTATTATTCAGGAAGTTAAAGAACGGTCGAGTCAAGTCGAACACGAGGTAAGGGAAATTCTTAACCCAATTTCTGTTCTTTGGGTTAATCTCTTACTTTCAAATTATGTCATGATATTATTATGTAATATCTTGTATTTGTACTTCCTTTATGTGTATTTATAGTGAATACACATAATAGATCTATTTTATTTAAAAAAATGATCTTTGTAAGGGAACTTCTTAACCCAATTTCTATTCTTTGGGTTAATCTCCTACTTTCGAATTATGTCATGATATTATTATATCCTATCTTGTATTTTTAATTTCATTATGTATACTTATAGTGAATACACATAATAGATCTATTTTATTTAAAAAATGATCTTTTTAAGGTACTTTGTCTCAATCTCCATTCATTGAGGCATATTGTTTTTATACAAAAATTTTATTTATGCGGTGTATAAACCCCTTTGACTTTTATGTTTATTCAAAATGAATCTCTTTATACAAAGCATTTTACTAAATGACAAAAAGGAATGTTTTTCCTGTTCTACGTATGCGGCGACAACGACTTCTCTTCCACCATGACCATTATTTGAGTTTCGGCTTCCTCTACAAGCCATAACCTTTTTTTAATGAAAAATAATTACAAAGTTTTAATTTTCTTTTATTTTGGTATTGAAAATGGTTTTGAAAATATTTTTATTATATCAATGTGTTGTATTGATATCTTGTAATTGAAATATAAAAATTTTATGTTTCATTTATGCATGTTTTATGTGATACGATTATGTTATGGTTTATGATATGTTTAAACCTGTTTATATGAGGAATGCATTGGACTTAATAAGTGACGGGTGGAGCCCGCTATAGCTCCACGATGCATCAGTAGGTGTCATGAGACAAACTAGTGTCTTGTCACGAGGCCTTGACAAAATCTTATTTGTGGTCTTGGCACGAGGCCTTGGCTACGTGGTTATGATAGTCTGGCATTATCCATTCCATCATTATGAAAGTGGTTATTGATATTTCATGTGATTATTTGACCAGTATAATATCCATGTGAATAAGTAAATGGCATTATTTTATTTTACTTTTTCCATATTGTGTTGAATTTCAAGTTTGAAAGGCTTTTTTTAGTTATACATTGCCTTAAATGTTTATGTTTGTTTATTAAAGCTTCCGCTATATTGTTATCCTTACTGAGCATCTGAGCTCACCCCTTTCAATGTTTTAATTTTTCCAGGATGTGAAGAAGTATTTTAGGAATGACCTGCAGGGATAGTCTGAAGGGGATATGAGTGTGGAAAATGGAGACTATGTTATTGTAGTTTTTCACTATATGATATAATGTAAAATTTATGAATGTATCTAGTGTTTCCATGGCTACTAAACTAATCGGTCTTTCGAGACATGATCTTTTGTGATAATGCCAATGTTATGATGTAATGCACCGACTCTGGGTAACTGGGGTCGGGGCATCATAGTTGGTATCAGAGGCAGTTTAGTACTAGCCTTGGAAGCTAGATTTAGAAAAACTATGATTAGGGAACATAGCCATAAGATATACTTTGAGGATTAGTATAGAAGAACTTCTTAGAATTTTGGTATTATAGATATTTTATGAGTTTTCCGAGCAATACATCCCTGTCTGGATACAAGCAGGTAGAGGTGGCTCTGGCACAGATGTACCTAGGGGTAAAACCCGAAAACACCGCTTTGAGCTAGACTCGAACGGGAACTGCTGCACGACAACGGGCCTTGCTGTACTCTTGGTTACGACACTCCCGGGGGATATGCGTAGGATAATTCTCATTTTATTTACAAACCATTATTAAGGGTTTATGAGTAAATACTTCCTCAAAGAAAACATTTCTTTTTATGATTATGGATTATATCCATAAACTGTTCAATTTATGTTAAGTGTTTTACAAGTAGGGAATTATGTATTTTGATTCCTAAACTAATCTAGTTTATGCCATTGTTTAGAAATTGATCCTAGTGGGAGGAACGGAAACTGTATCAATGCACGCACTCCATGTAGGGATTTCCCTCCTGCTCAAGATAATTATAGTGGAGCTGGAGATACAACTGGTGCTGATCAACTTATCACCATACTGGGACAACTCACTCAGGTTATGAATAATAACCTTACTCGTATGAAGCACCCTAGTCTGCAAAGTGGAGGATCAATGTTAGACCGCTTCATGAGGAAAAAACCACCAACATTTAATGGGGGTACAAATCCATTAGTGTCTGACCAATGGACAAACTCCTTAGAGAAAATATTCCACGCCTTGGGGAGTAGCGAAAGGGATAAGGTTGTCATGGCAGTTTACTGGCTCACTGGAGATGCCGATCAATGGTGGTCGCTGATTCAAAACATGAAAGAAGATGAATAAGTATCTAATATGGAATGGAGGGGGTTCAAAAAGATTTTCTTAGAAAAATACTTTCTTCATGACCATCAAACAGATATGGAAAGGCAATTTCTGAGTCTGAGGAAGAAGGAGGATGATAATGTCGCAAAGTATGAGTCTAACATTACACAGTTAGCAAGGCATGCAGCAGATTATATACGTAACCCAAGAAGTAAGATTGATCATTTCTTTGATGGGTTAAAACCATTTCTCTGTCGAGCCTCAATCTCACAATCTTTCTCATCGTACAAAGATATAGTCTCGTGTGCTATCAAGACAGAAAAGGAATTCTCTAAATCTTATGACAATAAAGTAAAGCAAGAGAAGAAGAGAACGGTGGAGCAAGAGACAGATAAAAGGAAAAAGTGAAATAAGGATTTTCTATTATGCGATAATTGTGGGAAGAATCACCCCGGTACTTGCCTAAATGGAATGGGAGTTTGTTATAAATGTGGAGAAAAGGGTCACCAGGCTCGTGATTGCATGGGAAAGAAAGAGGCTATCAATGTTGAATGCTACAATTGTAGGGAAATGGGGAATTATGCAAATTAATGTCCTAAGAGTCAGGGAAACTTACCTCCAAAAAGGCCAAGGGATCAAAGATAATCTTATGTTGTTACTACAGTTGAAGTGGAATGATTAATGTATTGGTGCTTTTGGACTCAATGATTATATTCTGGTTATAAGGATAATGTGATATATATATATAAGGATTGTACTTCAGTACTTGTTGTTTTCATTAAGGTTTTAATATGATGAAGGTAATCATATTTTTGTATGTGACAATAAGAGAAACTTTACTTTATTTGGTGAATCTGATGTTACAATTGATTTTGGAATTTTGAGACCTTTTAGAGAAAGTCAGGATAGAGGTATTTTGGATAACTATAAAGGTTGGAATGAATTAAGTTGAACTTTGGATAGTATTGTTTACGTTTAAAACATTTCTGAATATTATTTTTGGAATATTATAATAATATAGTTTTAGGAAAAGGACAACCTGCAGGTTGGGGGATAACCCGTCGCGTCGGACAAAGCTGCAGGAATCGAACCCACAACCATAGTGCGAGAGGCCTTTATTACCAACCACTAGCCTACAGGAAGTCCCTGGTTATTACAAAATATCTTTCCTAATCTAAATGGTATGTTTTAATATTTGGAACCTTATAAGATTGGGAAAAATATAATATATTTGAGTTCTATTATCTTTTTGAGTGAAAGTTGGGTTTGTGGTGAAAATTTATTAAAGAATGAATGTCTACATGACAAGTAAGTATATCTACTTACGTTCTTAGTAAATCTCTTAAATAAATTCCTCAACTTTATGAAAGGTAACTTAAAACAAAAACGTTCTTGGTTAACTTTTCCAAATGGAGATTCAATGACCATTTAACCAATCACAAGTTTGTGATTTTATTGTGGTTAAATTTCTCCTAATCATGTTTTCTACAACTCTCCGTCAAACATTGATAGTTTTTTTTCCTCCATATCCATATTTTCATAGAATCTTAGTATGGGCTATCTCGGGTGACCTTTGTACTTCTCTTTCTTTCTTTTAATGTTATATTTTTATTAACCCTATTTCCGATGTGGGTTTTCCACAAAGGTATTTTCTATTTTCAACCTTTTATTTTCGAAGAACATTTTCAAATTGTGAGGATGAAATTTATTGAAGGAGGGGAGAATGTAACACCCCAAGCTTTCACGATATGCTTCTCTTTCAATAATGCAATAGCTTGCATTATACGCAAGTTCAAGATTCTAACACACCACGACCAATCAAAATAGCCATTATGAATAGTAATACCCACTTTTTTGAAATTATATATATTTTATATTTCAAAATGGACTTCATTTTTTTATTTGAAATATCTAAATTATCCTATGTTTAATTTTTGGTATTTTTCTGAGAACTTTCAATTTTTTGTGAATAGTGAAAAATACTTAAAAACAACTTTTTTAATAAAAATAATTTATAGTGATAAATTATACGATTAATTGGTTTTCAAGTATAATTATAATATATTTTTACCATTTTATCCAATGGTGGTCCTTAGATTTAATTTCACTTTGAAATTGGACTTAAACAATTGTCAATCTTTTGATTGATATTGTTTCTTAAAAACACGCTATTTGTTGTGACAGCGTGAATTAATTATTAAATTAATTAATGAAACTTATATGTTTGGAATTTTGTAAAATAGATTTCATTTTTGAATTTGGAATATCAATTATAGCTTAGGGTGAAATTTTGTCATTGTTCTGAAAAACTTCAATTTTTGATGAATAGTGAAACCACTAAGTGGTAGTTAAAAAAACTGATTTTCGTTTAAATGAAACATTGCCACTTCTGTGATTTAATTTTCAAAAATCCAACATACATGGTTTTCATTATAAATTAAAATGTGATTCAATGGGATTAAAATAATTTTTTGGTGAATAGTAACTTTTAAGTTTAATTTATTGCGATTAAAGGTAATTAATGAAATTTAAGGTAAAAATGGTATTATAAAAATATTAAAATACCATTAAACTTGTACTAACCCTATTGGATGAGTCATGGAAGACCAAGAAAATCCATGGGTTAACTTGGGGACCCCATGGAGCCACTTTGGTAGGAAAATGACATTAAAAACGTTTTATTTAATGTTAAAATAAAAATGTCACAAACATGAGTTGTTTTACTAAAACAATTTTTAAATGGGGTTATACAAGTCATATTTTTGACTATAAATTTTAATTAGAAATATAAAAAGACTTCATACATCCTGATAATTTTTTTATAGTTTTTATACATTAAATAAATTAAGTTATTTATGACACCATGATGATGTAGTGATTACCTCATTAATTAACGATTTAAATAAAATAAAAAGATAATGTAAAATATAAAACGTACACTTGTCAAAAACCTATTGTATGAGTATATTTTGAACCCTTATCACCTTATCCTCGAGATATATAAGTGTGGGACCTTTAAAATCAGAAACTCATTATATAATAAAGTAACATTTCATGACTTTCCAAGAGTGCCCCTCCTCTCCTCTTTTAAAAGTCCCCCACCACTACCACCTAATTCACACCTCTCAATCCTTTGGCTCGGCTAACCCCTGCCCATTTTGTCTCTAAACATCCCACTATTACTTCTAGAAGCCTCACTTTGGTAATAAGTCTTCCCAAGGAAGCCTTTGAGCTCAAATCAAAAAGAGTTACCCGTTTTTAAGGTAATGTCTTCTCTTATGTATTTTGTTTTATTTTGCTTCTCCAACCCCTTAAACTCTTTTTATTCCTTTCTTTTGTAACAAAACCAGTGTCTTAAATATACTAGTATGTTGTTATAAGAAGTATTATAGATACACTTACACACACCTACATCTAATGGTTAAAGAACATGTTGTTTCTGTGGATGACGAATTTCTGCCTCACAAAACGATGATTGTTCAACACTCATATAACACCTTCAAAGGTGGACATTAATATGTCACTATATTTATATATGATATATAATATGTTTATGTTTTCCTTAAGCTTATGTATTTTTCATTTATTTCATACCTTTATGGTTTCCATTATGGGTAAACATGATATTTTCATTTTAGGAAGTGCGGACTACCGCCCCCTCAAAGTGATTTGAATCGTTAATGCCATATGTGGGATGTATAAAGGACGGAGTAAATAGTATTATACATTACATTTTACTGGAATTATATTATACCTTTATATAATTATAACTTCATTCCATTAAATACGAAATAGAAATGAAAGTAGCGCTCATGCGTACGTACGCTTTACTGTCTCCATGAACGGTGCATTTCATTTCTTACCTCTAAAGGTTATGTAATATTATAAATGAATGTATATACTGGATATATATGATATATATTATATCTACATCATGAATATAATTATGGATATAATGGATGTTTTACCACATGAACAACTTGTAATTTTAAGAAGTTTATTTTTTACTCAAGTACCAAAGATCGACAAAACGACCGTTATTAACATAAATAATTACATAATGTTCAGAACATGGTAATAAGTGATATAAAAGGAATAATAAACTTTAAAAGGTTCTTAAGCAATTATAAATTAACTCTAGTTTATTATTTATGAGGTTAAAGAACAGTCGAGTCAAGTCGGACACGAGGTAAGGGAAATTCTTAACCCAATTTCTGTTCTTTGGGTGAATCTCCTACTTTCAAATTATGTCATGATATTATTATGTCATATATTGTATTTGTACTTTCTTTATGTGTATTTATAGTGAATACACATAATATATCTATTTTATTTAAAAAAAGATCTTTTTAAGGGAACTTCTTAACCCAATTTCTATTCTTTGGGTTAATCTCCTACTTTCGAATTATGTCATCATATTATTATATCATATCTTGTATTTGTAATTTAATTATATGTACTTATAGTGAATACACATAATAGTTCTATTTTATTTAAAAAATTATCTTTTTAAGGTACTTTGTCTCAATCTCCATTCATTGAGGCATATTTTGTTTTATACACAAATTTCTTTTATGCGGTGTATAAACCCCTTTGACTTTTACGTTTATTCAAAAGGAATATTTTTATACGAAGCATTTTACTAAACGATAAAAATGAATTTTTTTCTTGTTGTACGTATGTGGCGACAACGGAATCTCCGCCGTCGTGACCATTATTTGAGTTTCGGCTTCCTCTGCAAGCCATAACCTTTTTTTAATGAAAAATAATAACAAAGTTTTAATTTTATTTTATTTTGGTATTAAAAATGGTTTTAAAAATGTTTATATTATATCAATGTGTTGTATTGATATCTTGTAATTGAAATGTGGAAATGTTATGTTTCCTTTATGCATGTTTTATGTGATACGATTATGTTATGGTTTATGATATGTTAAAATCTGTTCATATGAGGAATGCATTGGACTTAATAAGTGACGTGTGGAGCCTACTATAGCTCCTCGATGCATCGGTAGGTATCATGAGACAAACTAGTGTCTTGGCATGAGGCCTTGATAAAATCTTATTTTTGGTCTTGGCACGAGGCCTTCGCTACGTGGTTATGATAGTCTAGCATTATGTATTCCATCATTATGAAAGTTGTTATTGATATTGCATGTGATTATTCGACCAGTAGAATGTCCATGTGAATAAGTAAATGGCATTATTTCATTTTACTTTTTCCATATTATGTTGAAGTTCAAGTTTAAAAGTATTTTTTAGTTATACATTGCCTTAAATGTTTATGTCTATTTATGAAAGATTACGCAATATTGTTATCCTTACTGAGAATCTGAGCTCACCCCTTTCAATGTTTTAATTTTTCTAGGATGTGAAGAAGTATTTTAGGAATTACCTGCAGGGATAGTCTGAAGGGGATATGAGTGTGGAAAATGGAGACTATGTTATTGTATTTTTTCACTATCTGATGTAATGTAACATTTATGAATGTATCTAGTGTTTCCAAGGCTACTAAACTAATCGGTCTTTCGAGAATTGATCTTTTGTGACCATTCCAATGTTACGAAGTAATGCACCATCTCTGGGTAACTGGGGTCGGGGCGTCACAGTTGGTATCAGAGGCAGTTTAGTAATAACCTTGGAAGCTAGATTTAGAAAAACATTGATTAGGGCACATAGCCATAAGATAGGATTTGAGGATTAGTATAGGAGAACTTATTAGAATTTTGGTATTATAGGTATTTTATGAGTTTTCCGAGCAATGCATCCATGTCTGGATACGAGCAGGTAGAGGCGGCTCTGGCACAGATGTACCTAGGGGTAAAACCCGAAAACACCGCTTTGATCTAGACTCGAATGGAAACTGGTTCATGACAACGGGCCTTGCTGCACTCTGGGTTACGACACTCCCTGGGATATGCTTAGGATAATTATCATTTTCTTTACAAACCATTATGAAGGTTTTATGAGTAAATACTTCCTCAAAGAAAAAAATTCTTTTTATGATTATGGATTATATCCATAAACTGTTCAATTTATGTTAAGTGTTTTACAAGTAGGGAATTATGTATTTTGATTCATAAACTAACCTAGTTTATGCCATTGTTTAGAAATGGCGCCTAGTGGGAGGAATGGAAACTGTATCAATGCACGCACTCCATGTAGGGATTTACCTCCTGCTCAAGATAATTATAGTGGAGCTGGCGATACAATTTGTGCTGATCAACTTATCACCATACTGGGACAACTCACTCAGGTTATGAATAATAACCTTACTCGTATGGAGCACCCTGATCCGCAAAGTGCAAGATCAATGTTAGACCGCTTCATGAGGCAACAACCACCAACATTTAATGGGGGTACAAATCCATTAGTATCTGAGAAATGGATAAGCTCCTTAGAGAAAATATTCCATGCCTTGGGGAGTAGCGAAAGGGAGATGGTTGTCATGGCAGTTTACTGGATCACTGGAGATGCCGATCAATGGTGGTTGCTGATTCAAAACACGAAAGATGATGAAGAAGTATCTAATATGGAATGGAGGGGGTTCAAAGAGCTTTTCATAGAAAAATACTTTCCTCGTGACCATCAAGAATATATGGAAAGGCAATTTCGGAGTCTGAGGTAGAAGGAGGATGAGAATGTCGCAAAGTATGAGTCTAACTTTACATGGTTAGCAAGGCATGCAGGAAATTATATACGTAACCCAAGAAGTAAGATTGATCGTTTATTTGATGGGTTAAAACCATTTCTCAGTCGAGCCTTAGTCTCACAATATTTCTCATCGTACGAAGATATAGTCTCGTGTTCTATCAAGACAGAAAATGAATTCTCTAAATCTTATGATAATAAAGTAAATCAAGAGAAGAAGAGAATGGTGGAGAAAGAGGCAGATAAAGGGAAAAAGGGAAAGAAGGATTTTCCATTATGCGATAATTTTTGGAAGAATCACCCCGGTACTTGCTTAAAAGGAAGGGGAGTTTGTTACAAATGTGGAGAAAAGGGTCACCAGGCTCATGATTACAAAGGAAAGGAAGAGGCTATCAATGTTGAATGATACAATTGTAGGGAAATGGGGCATTATGAAAATGAATTTCCTAAGCGTCAGGGAAACATACCTCCGAAAAGGCCAAGGGATCAAGGACAATCTTATGTTGTTACTACAGTTTAAGTGGAATAATTAATGTATTGGTGCTTTTGGACTCAAGGATTATATTCTGGTTATAAGGATAATGTGATATATATATATAAGGATTGTACTGCAGTACTTGTTGTTTTCATTAAGTTTTTAATATGATGAAGGTAATCATATTTTTGTATGTGACAATAAGAGAAACTTTACTTTATTTGGGGAATCTGATGTTACAATTGATTTTGGAATTTAGAGACCTTTTAGAGAAAGTCTGGATAGAGGTATTTTGGATAACTATAATGGTTGGAATGAATGAAGTTGAACTTTGGATAGTATTGTTTATGGTTAAAACATTTCTGAATATTATTTTTGGAATATTATAATACTATAGTTTTAGGAAAAGGACAACCTGCAGGTTGGGGGATAACCCGTTGTGTCGGACAACGATGCAGGAATCGAACCCACAACCATAGTGCGACAGGACTTTATTACCTACCACTAGCCTACATGAAGTCCCTGGTTATTAAAAAATAGTTTTCCTTATCTACATGGTATGTGTTAATATTTGGAACCTTATAATATTAGGACAAATATAATATTTTTGAGTTCTATTATCTTGTTGAGTGAAAGATGGGTTTGTGGTGAAAATTTATTAAAGAATGAAAGTCTACATGAAAAGTAAGTATATTTACATACGTTCTTAGTAAATCTCTTAAATAAATTCCTCAACTTTATGAAAGGTAACTTAAAACAAAAACGTTGTTGGTTAACTTTTCCAACTGGATATTCAATGACCGTTTAACCAATCACAAGTTTGTGATTTTCTTGTGGTTAACTTTCTCCTAATCCTGTTTTCTACAACTCTCCATCATACCTTGATGGTTTTTTTTCCACCATATCCATATTTTCATATAATCCTAGTATGGGCTATCTTGGGTGACCTTTGTACTTCTCTTTCTTTCTTTTAATGTTATATTTTTATTAACCCTATTTTCGATTTGGGTTTTCCATAAAGGTATTTTCTATTTTCAACCTTTTATTTTCGAAAAAAAATTTCAAATTGCGAGGATGCAATTTATTGAAGGAGGGGATAATGTAACACCCCAAGCTTTCACGACATGCTTCTCTTTCAATAATGCAATAGCTTGCATTATAAGCAAGTTCGAGATTCTAACACACTACGACCAATCAAAATAGCCATTATGAATAGTAATACCCACTTTTTTGAAATTAAATATATATTATATTTCAAAATTTACTTCATTGTTGGATTCGGAATATCAAAATTTGCCAATGTTGAATTTTTGGTATTTTTCTGAGAACTTCCAATTTTTTGTGAATAGTGAAAAATACTTAAAAACAACTTTTCTAATCAAAATAATTTATACTGATAAATTATACTATTGAGTGCTTTTAAAGTATAATTAGAATATATTTTTACCATTTTATCCTATTATGGTCATTATAATTAATTTCACTTTGAAATTGGACTTAAACAATTGTCAATCTTTTGATTGATATTGTTTCTTAAAAACACGCTATTTGTTGTGACAGCGGGAATTAATTATAAAATTAATTAATGAAAATTATATGTTTTGAATTTTTTAAAATGGACATCATTTTTTAATTTGGAATATCAATTATAGCTTAGGGTGAAATTTTGGTATTGTTCTGAAAAACTTCAATTTTTGATGAATAGTGAAACCACTAAGTGGTAGTTAAAAAAACTGATTTTTCATTTAAATGAAACATTACCACTTCTGTGATTTTATTTTTAAAAATCTGACATACATGGTTGTCATTAGTAATTAAAATGTGGTTCAGTGGGATTAAAATAATTTTTTGGTGAATAGTTACTTTTAAGATTAATTAATCGTGATTAAAGGTAATTAGTGAAATTTAAGGTAAAAATGGTATTATAAAAATATGAAAATACCCTTACACTTGTCCTAACCCTATTGTATGAGTCATAGCCGACCACGAAAATCCATGGGACATCTTAGGGACCCCATGGAGCCACTTTGGTAGGAAAATGACATTAAAAACTTTTTATTTAATGTTAAAATAAAAATGTCACAAACATGAGTTGTTTTATTAAAACAATTTTTAAATGGAGTTATACAAGTCATATTTTTGACTATAAATATTCATTAGAAATATAAATCTATTTTATACATCATTATAATTTTTTTATAATTTTTATACATTAAATAAATTAAATTATTTATGACACCATGATGATGCAGCGATTACCTCATTAATTAACGATTTAAATAAAATAAAAAGATAATGTAAAATCTAAAACGTACACTTGTCAAAAACCTATTGGATGAGTATATTTCGAACCCTTATCACCTTATCCTAGAGATATATAAGTTTAGGACCTTTAAAATCTGAAACTCATTATATAATAAAGTAACATTTCATGACTTTCCAAGAGTGCCCCTCCTCTCCTCTTATAAAATCCCCCCCCACTACCACTTTATTCACACCTCTCAAGACTTTGGCTCGGCCAAACCCTACCCATTTTGTCTCTCCAAATCCCACTCTTACTCATAAAAGACTCAATTTGGTCAGAAGTCTTCCCAAGGAAGCCTTTGAGCTCAAATCAAAAAGAGTTACCCGTTTTTAAGATAATGTCTTCTCTTATGTTATTTTGTTTTATTTTGCTTCTCCAACCCCTTAAACTCTTTTTATTCCTTTATTTTGTAAAAAAACAAGTATCTTCAATATAATAGGATGTTTTTATAAAAATTATTAGAGCTACACTTACACACACCTACATCTAATGGTTAAAGAACATATTGTTTCTGTGGATGGCGAATTTTTGCCTCACAAAACGATGATTGTTCAACACTCATATAACACCTTAAAAGGTGTCCATTAAGATTTAACTATATTTATATGTGATATATAATATTTTTATATTTTCCTTAAGCTTCTGTATTTTTCATTTATGGCATACCTTTTTGGTTTCCATTATGGGTAAACACGATATTTTCATTTTAGGAAGTGCGGACTACCGCCCCCTCAAAGTGATTTGAATCGTTAATTCCATAGGTGGGATTTATAAAGGATGGAGTAAATGGTATTATAAATTATATTATACTGGAATTATATTATACCTTTATATAATTATAACTTCATTCCATTAAATACTAAATAGAAATGAAAGTAGCATTCATGCGTACGTACGGCTTACCGTCTCCATGAACGATGCATTTCATTTCTTACCTCTAAAGGTTATGTAATATTATAAATGAATTTATATACTAGATATATATGATTTATATGATATCTACATCATGAATATAATTATGGATATAATGGATATTTTACCACATGAATAACTTGTAATTTTAAGAAGTTTATTTTTGACTCAAGTACCAAAGATCGAAAAAATGACCATTATTAACATAAATAATTACATAATGGTCATAACATGGTAATAAGTGGTATAAAAGGAATAATAAACTTGAAAAAAGTTCTTAAGAAATTATAAATTAACTCTAGTTTATTATTCAGGAGGTTAAAGAACGGTCGAGTCAAGTCGGACACGAGGTAAGGGAAATTCTTAACCCAATTTCTGTTCTTTGGGTTAATCTCCTACTTTCAAATTATGTCATGATATTATTATGTTATATCTAGTATTTGTACTTTCTTTATGTGTATTTATAGTGAATACACATAATAGATCTATTTTATTTAAAAAAATGATCTTTGTAAGGGAACTTCTTAATCAAATTTCCATTATTTGGGTTAATCTCCTACTTTCGAATTATGTCATGATATTATTATATCCTATCTTGTATTTGTAATTTCATTATGTGTACTTATAGTGAATACACATAATAGATCTAGTTTATTTAAAAAATTATCTTTGTAAGGTACTTTGTCTCAATCTCCATTCATTGAGGCATATTTTGTTTTATACAAAAATTTATTTTATGTGGTGTATAAACCCCTTTAACTTTTACATTTATTCAAAAGGAATCTTCTTATACGAAGCGTTTTACTAAACGAAAAAAAGGAATGTTTTTCTTGTTGTATGTATACGGTCACAATGACTTCTCCGCCGCCGTGGCCATTATTTGAGTTTTAGCTTCCTCTAGAAGCCATAACCATTTTTTAATGAAAAATAATTACAAAGTTTTAATTTTCTTTTATTTTTGTATTGAAAATGGTTTTAAAAATGTTTTTTTATATCAATGTGTTGTATTGATATCATGTAATTGAAATGTGGAAATGTTAGGTTTCCTTTATTCATGTTTTATGTGATATGATTATGTTATGGTTTATGATATGTTTAAACCTGATCATAGAGGAATGCATTTGACTTAATAAGTGACGGGTGGAGCCCGCTATAGCTCCCCGATGCATCGGTTGGTCTCATGAGACAAACTAGTGTCTTTGCACGAGGCCTTGACAAAATCTTATTTGTGGTATTGGCACGAGGCCTTGGCTACATGGTTATGATTGTCTGGCATTATGCATTCTATCATTATGAAAGTGGTTATTGATATTTCATGTGATTATTCGACGAGTAGAATATCCATGTAAATAAGTAAATGGAATTATTTAATTTTACTTTTTCCATGTTATGTTGAAGTTCAAGTTTAAAAGTCTTCTGTTTTAGTTATACATTGCCTTAAATGATTATGTTTATTTATGAAAGCTTCCACTATATTGTTATCCTTACTAAGCATCTGAGCTCACCCCTTTCAATGTTTTAATTTTTCAAGTTTGTGAAGAAGTATTTTAGAAATGACCAGCAGGGATAGTCTGAAGGGGATATGAGTGTGGAAAATGGACACTATGTTATTGTAGTTTTTCACTATATTATGTAATGTAACATTTATGAATGTATCTAGTGTTTCCAAGGCTACTAAACTAATCGGTATTTTGAGACTTCATATTTTGTGATCATGCCAATGTTACGCAATAACGCACCGACTCTGGGTAACTGGGGTCGGGGCGTTACATCGCGGTACAGTTGTGATACAGCCGGGATGGTTCGTACACAAAACCAACCAGGACCCTGTGACTAAAAGGCTGATAACTCACAGACCGGGTGTTCGATTGACGCGTTGTCTATTTCGTTGAGACCCCTTCGACAAGATGGTTTTTTTTAAGATACTCTATTTGAGTTTTGTATGACTATAGATATCGGCCGGGTTAGAAACGAGCGTATTTAGAACCGAGCCCCTGGAATGGAAAAGCCTTTACCTCTCAGACCGAGTGTCTGATTGACGCGCCGTCTGTCGTGTTGAGTTCCTATTGACATAACATAACATTGGGATAAATCAAATCTGTACTTTGTGATAGTTTATGTATCAACCCCTTGCCTTATTGAGCGGACCCTCCTGGAATCGAGTGTGCTGTGTACGGGAACCCTAGAGATGGTTGCGACTGCGACAACGATGACGACTGTACTTGGGATCCTACGTGGGTCCTACAGCGAGGACGGTTGTACGTGGATCCTTCGTGGGTTCTGCAGCGAGGATGACTGTACTTGGATCCTCCATGGGTTTGGCAGTGATGACGACTGTACTTGGATCCTACATGGGTTCGGCAGTGATGGTTACTATACATAGATCCTATGTGGGTTCGGTAGTGATGACTTCTATACTAGGATCCTACGTGGGTTCGGTAGAGGAGATTATTCAGAGGCTATATCTAATCATCTCCACCCCTCTTCTTGAGTAGTATACCTATGTGAGCTAAGTCTTGACTTTCAATCATTATCATCGATGTGATTGACTTGAGATTTTCTGTGTGGATAGGGTTGTGATATCCTATGTGGACTGGGTTGTGATTTCCTGTGTGAACTTGTTGTGATTTTCCTGTGTGTACTAGTTGTGATTTCATGTGGTGGACCAGTTGTGATTTCTTGTGTGTAATGGGTTGTTCTTTCTTGTGTGGACTGGGTTGTACTTGGGATCGTGAGTTGGATTCGAGCTGGAACTAATGACTTAGGTATATGTATGGGCATATACTTAAGTAGAGTCGGTTGATACTTCGTGTTTTTATCTTTTCTTTGTAGTTATCCTTGTTGGATTTAGTGAGACCTTGAGGGTCTAGGGGTCCCTACTGAGTAACATTATACTCACCCCTGCACGGGCTATGCCCGCACCTCGTTGTGTTGGATGCAGACGATAGACAACGCTGATAGAGATCGAGTGTACGAGGACTGGACGGTACCCGGAGGTGGGTCTCACGACGAGTCAGTACCCAGAGGTGGACTTCACGACGAGACAATACTCGGAGGAGGTTAGCGGGCGAGATCATTTAGGAGGCTATCTGTACCTACCCTTCTGGTAGGATCCGAGGTTGACGACCTAGGAGGTGCTTCTTTATTCTAACTATTTTTCTTTTCTGTTGTACTTTCGTTCAGCTATAGCTGTAGTTTACAGTTGGGTTTGTATTCTGGCCCATTTATTATTCAACACTTTCTTTTTTACTTAGTGTATTACTTTCGCTTGAACTCTAGTTGGGTGTGTTTATGTTTTTTTAAGGCAATGCCTTCCCTTTTATCAGGATTTAAGCCTTTGGTGCTAGTCGCCAGCCCCTGGCCTATGGATGGCGGGCTTGGGGTAGTAACAGCACGGGCCCTGAGGACGGGTCGTGACAAATTGGTATCAGAGAAGTCGGTTCTATCACAGAACTCAGGACTCTAATCATTCTTTTCTATGAACTAATAGTTTCAAGAGTATTGGGTGTGGTTTTTAGTCCAAGGAGTCCAGTGTGGGTGCGGCAACCGACGAATCCATACACCAGGACCTTGACCTATGAATTCCGACTCAGTGCACGAAAACGCTGATTGTGTGTGTGTTTCAAGAGTTTCTTTTGTGGTCTCTTTGTTTCATCTCACCAGGTATATTGTACTAACCATGGCGCACTTGTTTCTTCTCAGGATGGCCCCACGTAGGAAGCCAGCTGGGGTTCTGAGTTATGTGTGAGATGGCAGCCCACTGAGAGATAAGGCCTCAGTGAAGGGCCCCATTACAGCAGAGGCCACCGATGTTACGAGGTGAGGCAGATTCCCAGGTAGTAGTGGACTGGATGGAGGTGATTTCTAGAGTTCTACTCCTAGTTTAGACACTAATAGAGTAGATGGTGATCTTGGCTACCAATGTTTTCCCACTGAACGACCATGAGGTTGGTCCGTATAATAATGAGGCTTTGGTACGTGGATCGATGCCTAAGATAGTACCTTTGGGTAGTGTTACAGATACAACACTACCTATTGGTCAGTTGTTTCAACTAGAGGTATCGGTAGATGACGCATGTAGTCTTAGTATCTTACACGTGTTTCAGCATCAGATACCCCTCAGGTTTTGAGGTGAGCCCTACTCATGGGTTGCTGAAGACTAACTTGAGGTGGTGGCTGAGAGTTTCTAGAGCTTATACAGCTTCAACAGGATGACATGTCAGTAGTTGAGTATTCATCAGGGTGTACCAAACCATTCCTGGTAATCAATGAATATGATGTGATCAGTGCTTTAGGGCTCGGACTTCTGAGCTGGGTGTGTCTAAAGGACATCTGAGCCATCACTTTCTTATATGCTATAATAATTATTCTATGGTTCTAGAGAGAACCTTTGTGGTTGATAATTCTTTGGCTGAGTGGATACAGCCAGTGAAGGTTAGCAGTGGGAAAGAAGGAACCTGGAACTAGTCTCGGAGACTTTGGCGTGTAAAATCTTTCAAGAAGAGGAAGTGTTAAGGACAGATGAATATGCAGAGCAGTAGACGTGGAAGCAGAGCTAGGAGAGCAGCATGTGTTAGTGTACATTTTGACATGTTACAACCACCCACCTGTGTACTCCCCGCCAGGCTCAGGGAGCAATAGGGCTGGGGAAGAGAGTAGCTGCATGCGGTCAATGAGTGTTACCCAGGGGCTCTAGGAATGATTCGAGGAATGGTATGTGTCTATTATGAGTTGCCTTATTAATAGACATAAATACCAATCATTCCTTTCTTCCATGAATCTTGTCCCAGTCCTAGAGTTTACGGTTAAGTCGTTGACTTGATGCTCACGTCTGGAGATACCTTTGGGAGGAGACTCGATAATCACTCTTACGCCAATAGTGTGATCTGACCCTTGAGGAGAGAGTTTCGGTTGAAACCTCTTGGTGGCAGCGTCGAGGCCTTACGACTTCAGTTTGGGTATGGACTAGGCAACCACAGTTCATAAACAGATTGAATTTATTAGGAAAAAGTTTGTGGTTTACCTACTACGTTGGGATGGGTTTTCCTTGGTCGACGAAAAGGAAGCCCCAGGCAGCACAGGATGGAATCATGCATAAGTGGGTGCAGTTGATCACTCATGAGTCGGTCAGACGTAGATTTGAGCAAGACTTTTCCAGAGTTGTTGCACCACTTTTAGTATTAGCGAAGAAGTGGAAAACCCTTCGTGTGTCTAGGGATATGCCAAAAGATCTTTTCAGGAGATGAGGTAGATGTTGACTAGTGCGGTCATTTTGAGGCTACCGGAGAAGGTGAAAATCATTCAGGAGTGGATGAAGACTGCACAAAACATGCATAAATTCTATGTTGATAGGATACGGAGACCACTGGAGTTCGAGGATGGCGACCACATTTTCTTATGGGTCTCACCTCGACGAGGTCTGCGGAGATGTGGCCGAGGCGGCAAGTTATCTCTGAGGTTCAACGGACCTTTCTAGGTCCTCAGCAGGGTAGGTGAGTTGGTTTACCGCTTGACCTTTCCACCTCAATTGCACCGGGTGCACGATGTCATCCACGTATCTCAGCTGAGGAGATACGTGCATGACCCTTCACACATCATCGACCACAAGGAGCTGGACATCGATGACGGGGCGACATTTGCGGAGGTTCCAGTAGAGGTTTAGGATCGACAAGAGAGGGACCTACGAGGACGGTCGATTCCTCTTGTGCACTTTCTTCGGTAGCACAGGAACCTCCAGGGGAGCACATGGGAGCGGGAGGCTCAGATGCGTGCTCGGTACCTCCTTTAGTTTATATAGTTTGTGAAATATCTTTACGGGGATGTAAAGACCTGAGGTGGGAGTAATTTAAAGACCCATAAATTTCAAGGAAATTTTTTTCATAAATTCTTTGGGATTTTATGAGTACGAAGTTTCTGACGGCACCTAATTCTGAGGCCCGGTGTGCCCGGAAAAATTTTCCGAAGTTTAGCATGGGTATGTTCAGTGAACGAAGGAGCGGGTTTTTCGATCTTTTGAACCGGTTCTCGGAATTGAAATCTGAGGGCACCGATGAGTTCGCAGCACTGGTAATTGATTAAGGGGACCTTTATCGCAGTTGCATTTTAAGTGGGGTTGAAATTAATTATTGGGGGAAATATTTTAAAATAAAAAAAATTGGTGGCACAATTTTATTTTTATGGTTGGTGGTTAATTTCTCCCAAAGGGAGTAGAAGGTGGGGCCACACCCACATAACAACCCATCGGAGGATATTTGTGGGGTGGGGCCAACATGTGACCTAAACCCTTGATCTTCCCTAAACCCCTTAAACCCCCCATTAAACTCTTTGTGTTTAATGTTGGAAAACCCCTTTTATTAAATTGGGTAACTCCTCCTCTCCCTAATCCCCCACTTTAATTCATGCCAACACACACTGAATCAATTAATTGAATGAAGTGATTGAATTTTGTAAATTTGAAGGAATGGAATGATTTAATAAAATAAGAGAAGACTTATTTTATTTGGGGGGGTTGGCTTGTTGTGGAAGGATTATGGGAGAGAGCCTTTGTGTGAAGAAAGAAAGAAGCTCCTCCTTCCTTGAATAACGTCATTCTCTTCAACGAAAAATGACTCGGTGACCCCGATTTCTCCATCCACTTCTTCATCTGTGATAAGGGAGGGGACGTCGACACGGGAGCTCTGCGATGACGTGCAATCATCTCCTTCTCTTCGTGATAAAATAGGAGAGGCCTTTTCCTCGAGTGCACACTGATCGCGAACATCTTTTTGAGTAGGGGTTAATTCTTTGGTTCGTGTTTATTTATCGTTATTCATTGCCTAAAGATTGGCTACTTGATATCGTCATAATGGGAGGAGAATGGACTGCAAAAACACGGCTGATTCTCCTCCCTTTCTTCTTGGTGATCATCATTGACGTTTGAGGCAAAGGCAGCGCGGTGCCAGTACAATGCGTGGGGACGAAGAGAACCGCAGCCGGAGCGGGCCGCGACTGCGGTGCGTAGCGCCGTCGCGCTGTGCCGGTGATATGAGACGTGGGCTTTGGCCGAGGCAGACCAGGTAGGGTCAACCGGCCAACCGGCCACCGGCGTATCCAAGAGGCGGGACCAAGAAGGGGTCTCGCGACGGCTCACAACTGGACGGCCATAAAGGCTGGCCATTACCAGGAAACCGGGGGGTGTAACCCCCCCCCCCCCCCCCAAACAGCATTTAGGGAGGACCCCACTGGGTCCTCCGTTTTCAGAAAAAAGCGGCCACACCCCTCGCACCCTGCTCGTCCAGCGCTGAGCCATGGCTGGCTTCCGAGCTGGGCCGCAGGCCGCACGGGCGGGGCCGGCCGCGCCAGCCGGGCCGGGCCGTGCCTGACGGGCCGCGCCGCGCTCAACCGTGCCGGACCCGGGCCCAGGTCTGGTCGACCCGGTTCGGGCTGACCCAGGGGGTGTTGGGCCGGGTCGGAACGGGCCTAGACCCCCTATTTCAGACCGTTGACAGTTAAACAGAAATATATTGAGCTATGAAACTTCAATCGACGCACCGTCAGTTGTGTAGGATTTATTATATCAAGTCCATTGTTTCAGTATATTACACTCAGGGTTTTAGGAAAAGTTTTTGTACAGCTGGGTTGGTTCGAACACGAAACCAACCGGGCCCTCGGAGTGGAAACCCTTATAACTTGAGCTCCGGACGTCTGATTGACGAGTCGTCGACTTTGTTGGATTCCTCATAGAGAGACAGTTCTTTTTCTATACTTCACCAGATATTTGGACGTAGTTGGAGTATGGCAGGTTTTTTATTATACCTAAAATCCAACTGGGCCCCTGGAACGGGAAAACTAATAACTCTCAGATCGGACGTCCGTTTGACGAACTGTCGGCGACATTGGTAATATCGTCCAGTAACGGTCCCTTTGAGTATACCCCCTGAGAGTTCAGGGTACAGTTGAGATACGGTTGGGTTGGTTCGTACACAAAATCAACCGGGCACCTGGGACTAAAAGGCTAATAACTCAAAGACCGGGCGTCCAATTGACGCGACGTCTTTTGAATTGAGACCCCTTCAACGAGATGGTTCTTTTGTGATACTCAAAGTGGGTTTTGGGTGACTATGGTTATCGTCTGGGATAGAAATGAGTGTATTTATAACCGGGCCCCGGGAACGTAAAAGCCTTTATCTCTCAGACCGAGCATCCGATTAACGCGCTGTCTATCATGTTGAGTTCCTATTGACGTAACAGAACATTGGGATACATCAAATCTGGACTTTGTGACAGTTGATGTATCGACCCCTTGGCTCATGGATCAGACCCTCCCGGAATCGAGCGTGCTGTGTGTGGGAAACCTAGAGCTAGCTGCGACTGTGACAACGATGACGACTATACTTGGATCCTAAGTGGGTTCGGCAGCGAGGACGACTGTACAAGGATCCTCCATGGGTTCAGCAGCGAGGAAGACTGTACTTGGATCCTCCGTGGGTTCAGCAGTGATGATGACTGTACTTGGATCCTATATGAGTTCGACAGTGATGGTTACTAAACTTGGATCGTATATGGGTTCGGCAGCGACAACTTCTGTACTAGGATCCTACAAGGGTTGGGCAGAGGAGATGATTCAGAGGCTACATCTAATCATCTCCACCCCTCTTCGTGAGTAGTATACCTGTGTGAGCTACATCTTGACTTTCTATCATTATCATCGATGTGATTGACATGTGATTTCCTGTGTGGACAGGGTTCTAATTTCTTATGTGGACTGGGTTGTGATTTCCTGTGTGAACTTGTTGTGATTTTCATGTGTGGACTAGTTGTGATTTCCTGTGTGGACTAGTTGTGATTTCTTCTGTGGACTGAGTTGTTCTTTCCTGTGTGTACTGGGTTGTGCTTGGGCTCGTGAGTTGGAGATGAACTAGAATTTATGACTTAGGTATATGTATGGGCATATACCTAAGTAGAGTTGGTTGATACTTCGTGTTTGTATCTTTTCTTTGTGGTTATCATTGTTGGATTTAGTGAGACCATGAGGGTCTAGGGGTCCCTGATTTGTAACGTTATACTCACCCCTAAATGGGATATGCCCACACCTCGTTGTGTTGGATGCAGACGATAGAGAACACTGACAGAGATTCAGTGTACAAGGACTGGATGGTACCCGTAGGTGGCCCTCACGACGAGTCAGTACCCGGAGGTGGACTTCACGACAAGACAATACTCAAAGTAGGTTGGTGGGTGAGAGCATTGAGGAGGCTATCTGTACCTACCCTTCAGGTAGGATCCGAGGTGGACGACCCAAGAGCTTCTTCTGAATACCAGTTGTTTGTATTTTCTGTTGTACTTTCGTTGAGTTGTAGTTGTACTTTACAGTTGGGTTTGTATTCTAGCCCATTTACCTTTCAGCACTTTCTTTTGTACTTAGTGTATTACTTCCTCTTGTACTCTGGTTGGATGTGTTTAGGTTTTTTAAGGCAATTCCTTCTCATATATTGTGATTTATGCCTTTGGTGCTATTCGCCTGCCCCTAGCCTATGGAAGGCGGGCTTGGGGTAGTCGCATCATGGGCCCCGAGGACGGGTTGTGACATATTTCACCACTAATGATTGAAATGTTTAGATTCCATTGTATATTAGATACATACATGATTCTCACTATTCATTTCAAAATAAGAAATTAAACATTAAAATATAGTGATTGAAATTTTATTTCATTTAGTATATCCCTAAAATTATTAATAAATCCTTTATTGTTGTCCTAGATATGTGAAGAAAAAAAATTTGTGAGAACATATACTAAGTAAGGTAAAACATACAATTGATACTTACATATAATAAAAAATGCATTAATAATTTAGTATAGATAAAAATTAATCAAAAATTTCATTAAATTAATATAGGTTATTTGGAATAAATTCATGGATGGAATCAAACATAAATATTCACATGGTTAGCAATAAATAGTTTCGCATTGATAGAATGTATTATCTCAACCATCACAGTCTTACGATCAGGTCTTATTTTCAAGATATCAAACATAAATATTTCATGCATACATCTATTACCCAAATGATATTTTCTTATAAGACCAATCAATGAATCAAGGAGTTGTAATAGGACCCAACTATAACATATTAAGACAAATTAATTCCTTACATGAAATAAATGAATATCAATTATATACATTATAAAATAAAACATTCTAATTGAAAAAATAGCATATGAACAATTTATATATTGCATTATAAATAACTAGAAGAAAATGATCAAAAGCCATGTAAACTAATTTGGTGGATGATATTAATGATGTATATCCATATTAATGCAGAGGATTTATACAATGATGTTGACCTAGATTGATATAATATTAAAAATAAATAAAACATTTCTTTGAAACCATGGGAAAATATAAATATTTATATGATTTTATAAATAAAAAATAATTGGAAATTTTTCATTATTTCAAAATAAATATGGATACATTTAATGTCATAATCAAATAAACTAATGGTTATTATACCGGGAAAACCCATTCAGTTAGTAACTATTTAAACAATGAATCTTTTTAAACTTTTGGTAAAAAGTATAAGGAATATTGTTTGGAAAATGATAAGAGTACTCCTTTAAAAACAATTCTAATAAATTAATGTATTGTTTAAAAATAATTTAATTAGTAATTTAATTTTTTAAGAAAAAATTCTTGAAAAAATTTACAAATCATGGAAATTGATGAGGAAGTATGTTAGTGGAAGATAAAATAATGTCATCCTTCCTTAAAAAATTTGTTCTGTGTGATATAATGTTAAAAATTGATGAAAATGAAATGAAACTTTTAATTTAAATATATATACATATTATATGGAAATATATGATTTATTATAGATAATGATCATTTGAACTTTCTCCACAATTATTTAGTCAACAATTAAATTCATTTTAATGATATTGAAACTTGATTTCCATAAGTAAAGTAAAAAATTACTCATATTTTTCTTTTAACATCATTGAAAATAAATTTATATTTATCTTATTTCTATTATAGAACCATATTAACTCATAAATTATCTTATATAACCATTTTAATAAATATTTTTACATGTATATTAATAAATCTTTATTAAAATTACTATTCGGGAGATAAATGAATCATTTTTTGAATGCTTTGATTATATTGTGTTATCACAATATTATTAATCATTGTTCAATCACACAAATTATTTTAGAAATTCAGTTATTATCTTGTTATTTTCTAAAATCACTAATATTCAACATTTTTTAATCAATTATGTCATAAACATTATAGAAACATTCATGTATGTTATAGACCCGACCTAAACAACAACTTGGTGTAAATACTGATTGAGTATGAATGTGAGAAGGTATTGTTAAAATATTAAATTTATAAAATATTATTAATGTCATAAATAATATATATAAACATTGTATACAAGTTCATTACTATTTATAAAAGTATAAAGTTGTAATGAAATTTATCTCTCATAAAGACTGTAGTATGTACGTACGCCAAAACAATACATCCATTTTATAATGAGTTAAAGGCGAAGATATAATGTAGTATTACATCATTATAGAATTACTATTACATCATAAATATAATAATTCTTATGTAAATTCATTATTATAATCATCCATTATATGTCTTTGTAGAAAATGAATCATATCACGACAAGGAGGTGGTAGTCTACCCATACACATGAGTGATACAATAATTTCCCATTTGGTGGAAAATAGGGGGATGTAGTATAAAAAAAATCTTACTATAATCCCCATATACTGATAATACTCAATTAATTATATTAAATAGATAAATATATTAGAAGTAAATTAATGAAGAAATAATCATTGAATGTGTTGGTAAAGATAGTAACTTCTTCTTTATAAGGCTTCCATTGGAGTACATGTTAAGCCATAAAAGGATTGTCATAGGAGAATAAAATATGAAAATCAAATAATAGAAGGAATCTATGATGTTTTTTGGGTATGTTTTTTCTAATCTTTTGGCCTCATTGTATATGAATAATAGCTGAGATCATGTTCCCAAATATAAATGAGTGGAGGGACACACATGAAATTAATTAATATAATAAAATAATAGTGTTATTTTCATGGAGAATTCAACCAAAATAGAATACATTTTAAATAAATTATATCATACTATCAAAAAATCATCATACACTAATATTTAGTCCGGTATATATGATATTAATAACCTTACCACATAGTTTATCCCCCTCATTAAACCCTTTAAACCTTTACCCTCATAATAGTTTTTCTTTAGTTTTTAATATTTTTTATATCCAAAAATTAATATATACTAATTAAATTATATTAATTATTAAAAATAAAACTATTAATTATATTTTACTATATTATATATCTATATGTTCAAAAAATAAATCTTAACATATAATTTTAAAATACACAGGAGGCCATTTTAGGAAAATTAGGTCTTTTAAGCATGAAATATATTTTATAAGAAAATAATGTATAATTTTGATTCTCAAAGAATTAAACAGAATATGATAAATAACATTATACCTTTTTTCATAAAAAATAATGAAAATTGTAATGTAACATATTGAACATGATTCTCATAGAGAAGAACTAAAAAACGTTTTTTTTGAATAGATAGTTTATATTGATTTCCAAAATTATTAGAAATAAAATCTAAATTCATCATCATATTTTTATAGAAATTATATTGATTATTAAATATATATTTTTTATAGAGAAAATAGTCCATATAATTTAATGTAATTTAAATATCATTATAATATCATAAAAATAAAAATATTTTTTATATTATTGTATTTTAATATTCACCGAGATATCAATTATTTTATAAAACTAAAAAAAATAACATTAATATAATCTTGGAACACTCATTTCAAAAATGATGTCCATTTTTTACAATATAATATCTTAAAATTACAATATATAACAGTAATAATTCCCACCTAAAACACATAGAATTTTTTTTATGTAGAATATATACATCTCAACTAATGTGAATTTATTCTTAAAAATTTTCTTATAACAACTCAAATATTAATATTTTTTATTGAAATCATTATTTTTATAAAATAAATATATTGTCCATATATTTCATAATTATTGCATTCCTATTGATACCAGATGACCCAATATCTATGATATAATAGTGATATTGATAAAACAAATAAGGATTCAAATAATATTATGGATTTATATGGTATAATATATGTAGAAAAGAATAAATTAAATAGAACAAAAATTCAGGAGGTGGTACAAAAAGTTAAAAAAATAGGGATACCAAATTTTGTTATATCCCTTGAGAGATATCATATAATATTAATATGATGTATCAATTTTTTTCATTGTTGTATTGTATGATAATTCAAAATTTTAATGATAAAATCATTAATTCTACATATTCTATGTCACACCCCGACCGCGGACGTCCGTAATTTTCCTTCTTTCTTGGTCCCGGTTTAAATTTTTCGAAGATTAATTGTGGTTGGTGGTTTTGCGCCGGTGCGCGGTCACCGCATCGCTAGCAGTTACCGTGATTTCAGCCCGGGTGACTATGTGCTCACCCGGCGTTTTAAATACTAATGTTTTTGTGTTGACATTTTATTACTCTCACTATTTAAATTGTGTTATTACTATTATATTTATTTTTAATTTTATATGTGTTTATATATGAGTATATGTTGTGTATATATATGTATATATATACATATATGTTTGTTGTATTTGTGTTTATATGTTTTTTTTATATAAAGGTATATGTATATACATATGTCTATATATATATTTGTGTTTATATATGTGTGTTTCCTTATTATTATCTTTTTTTTAGTGGTTTTATTATTCTAAATACTTTGGTTATAATAATTATTATTATAATTAGCTAACTTATTATTTTATTGTTATGATTATTATTATAAAGTTTTATTATTATTATTATAAGGTTTTACTAATATTTTTGTTATAAATTTTTATTTTTATTAAGATTAGTTTTCATTATTTTTATTTATCCTTTTATTATTATTATTATCAATTTTATATATATATATAAACCTACTCTAACCCTACCCCCTATCCCTCTTATCTCCCGCAGCCGCCACCTCCCTCTTCCCCGTTTCTTTTTCTTTCTTCTTCTCGTTTTCTTCTTCCTTCTTCCCTACCCGCACCGTTTCCTGCTCCCCGCTGCACCGCCTCGCTCCGGCCAGCCCCGCCGCCCCGCTTCACCCGCGAACCCCCTGCTTCCCTTTCCCTCGCCGCACCCAGAAGCCGCGCCGCCTCCAGCTGTCGCCGTCCGGCGACCCCGCCGGCACCCCTCCATCTCTCCCACTGCACGCAGCGCCCCTGGCCGCGCTCTCCTGCTCCGCACCCCCCCCCCCCCCTCCGGACCTCCGCCTCGCCTCCTGCTCTCCCCCTCGCCTCCTTCCGCCTGTTCCCGACGCCGGCCTCCTCTTCCCGACCCCTGCTCGCCCCGGCCTCCCACGTATCTCCTCCTTCAGCACCGCCTCGGCCGCCCTCTTCCCTGCACCCTCCTCCCGCTCACCTCAGCGCCGCACCACCCCAGCGCCCTGCTCCTCCGCCTTGCTCCGACCTCGTCGCCGGCGCTCCGCCGGCCTTCCCTCCCCCTGTCTGACCCCTGTCCGACTCCCTGCTCGCACCGCTCCTGCTCCTCCCATCGCCGACCCGTCTCCCCCCCTGCACGTGAGTTTTTTTTTTATATTTATTTATCTTTTGTTTTGTTATAATTATAATTATTACATTATTATTATTATTATTATTATTATTACATTTATTATTGTTATTACTATTTTAATAATATTATTAATCTCATTACATCATTATTATGATTATTATTATGTTATTACTATTAATACTATATTATTATTATTATTATTATTATGAATATATTTATTATTGTTTTAATTATTATTATATTATGTTGTTATTTTTATTATTATATTATGTTGTTATTACTATTTTTATTATTATCATAATTATATTATTTTATGCTTATTATGTTAATATTATTATATTATTAATATATTATTATTGTTATAATTATTATTAAATTATTACTTTATTATTATTATCATATTATTGTTGTTATTATTATTATTATTATTATTGCGCTATTATATTTATTATTGTTGTTACTAGTATTATGTCATTATAATTAATATGTTAATATTATTGTTATGATATTATTGTTACTCTTATTATTATTATATTATTATTATGTCATAATAATAATAAAAATTATTATTATTATGACATTACTATTACTACATTTTGGTTATTATTACATTATTATAATTATTATTATTATTAGTATGTTGTCATTAATGAGCCTGTTTAACGGCCTATTGTTTTAGGATTGGGTTGACGGTGCGGTACGGTGCGACCATCACGCAACGGGAGTCTTGCGCCGTGTCGTTTCGTTCCGAGCTGCGTCTTGAGGTAGGTCTCCCATTGCACTCGCCTTTAAATTAAGAATTTATTTATTCCTTGCCTTTTATTGGATTTCAGTAAATTTAAAGGGATATTTAGTAGTTTTTATCGTGTGGTGATCTGCTGATGATAAAACCCGTTTTTAATTCTAGCGTTTCATTGAAAGTGTCCTTCTTGGATTTAGTTTTGTGCTTCCATGGTAGTATTGCTAAATGGTTCTTCCTGAAAAATGAAAGTCATGTTAAATTGTGTTTTGAAATGCTTTTGGCGTGTGTAAATTTGTAGATGCATTGTTTATGGAAAATGGTGTTTTCTTAGAACCTTGATTAGAGAAAATGTCGTGTGACCTTTGAACTTGTTTTGGAAACTTTATGTGTGGCTCTTAGTTGATGAAAGATGTTTTCCTTTGTTACGCGAACAAAAGTTTGGTTTTCATTTGGGAAATGGTGTTCCTTCAAAAAAATGATTAAAGGCCCGTTTGGCTCTTGATAAAAGTGGGGTGCGTTTGGTGATTGGAAAGTGACTCTACTTGTGAAACAAATGTGTTCCAGGTTTAAGATGCTGATTTGAGTTTCTTAAATAAATTTCTAAGTGCGTTTCTGGTTTTCAATGAAATGGCGTGTGTCATCCCTCTTTAAAAATGCTTTCGTCTTAAATGATCAAAATGTAAATGACATGACGGCCCGGTTGGCACTTTATCAAATGTGAAGTGATTATATATATATATACGTACTTGTGAGGGCATTTCTACAGGGGGACTTCCCTTCGAGGGTTGTCGTGTAGTGATGTCCGTGTAAGGGGTTGGCAAGTGCGGTGAGATGAGTCACGCGTGCGAGGGTCTCCCACTTACACAGTGTTACTAAACTACCACGGGTTCCTGGGCGTCTTGTAGATTATCGAGTGACGGTTGCTTGCTAACCCTGATTAGACGGGTTAGTACCCCCTGGAGTTACAGACAGGCCAGGAGGGATGTGCCACTGGTTGGCTGTTAGGGCGGCGAGTTGGTTATTGACTATGGAGTACCATGCCGGCAGGTAGTCTGAACCTGAGTACGTCCAGGGGTTTTCTAGGGATGTTCAGGATCGCCCATGGTTATTGCTGATAACTTCTAGTTCATTTGTACTTGCACTTGGTTTTCCTTACCTGTTTACCTTTACTTGCACTTGTTTTCCCTGCTTGTTTTCCTTCAGTCATATTTCACAGCCTATACTGTTAGACTTTGAGAAAAATGGTTTTCAAATGAAAATGCTTTATTCGCTTTGGGTTAGATTTGAAAATGTAACACTTTGCTTTTCAGAATGAGTTTAAAACTAATGAAATGGAACTAACTTTCGAAAAAGAATAAGGGAAATGTCTCGTGTTTTATTTTCAAGTAAAACAATATGAAAAATTACTTTTATACATTATAGTTCAAACCTGGATTATGTAGATTCTATATTTATTGGCAGTGCTTTGGGACTTGTTGTTGGGCTCACCTACTGAGTACTTTTGTGCTCACGCCTATCTTTTACCATTTCAGTCGCAGGTCTTCTCTTTTGAGTCGCTCAGTGTTGGAGCGAGGTTGCTCTCTAGTTGGGTGGTGACCTGAGAGGTCACATGGAGGTACGTGGTTGTGTGGCTTTTATTTCTTTTCCGCTGTCAGTGTTTTTTTTTATTCTGTTCTATTTACTTTTGTTTTGGGCTGAAATCGTTCCCAACGATCAAGTCTTAATGCCCGGCACTGGTTGCCATCCCGGGGGGATCGGGAACGCCCCTCGGGACTTGCCGCGGACCGGCTCGGGTGACCGGTTCAGGGTCGACCCGGGCTGGTTCGTGACAAAATGGTATCAGAGGTGGTTCTTGTTATTTGGGTTGTTCGGTAGAAGGAGATTAGGACTGTCAGAACTCGAGGGGTAAGTACGGGAAGAGCGTCGCGAACTCTTGCTCGCACTGATCCTCGAGTTACCAGGGGTAGTTCGGGAATTGTGTCCTTGTCTTTTCTGGTTTGTCTTGGATTGAGAGATGATAATGGAGGCAAGCCGACGTTACATCGTAATTTCACATGGAGTAGTGACCCATGTGGAGTCCGAGTACGTGGTTTGAATTCCCCTAGTGGTCGACGCTGACTTGGGACATGGCCCACTACCATGTCGTCAGGTTGAGTGTGACTACTAGTCCCTCATTTCTGTGATTGATGCAAATTTGGATGTTGCTTTCGTTTTGGTTTGTGTGAGTACGTTGTTTGAAATGAAAAAGGGTTTTTGAAAATTTGACTGGTTTCTTTAAAAAGACTTTATATGTATAAAATGGGTTTTGAAACTGAAATCTCTTGATTTGAAAATCTGTTGTTTGCTTGGAATTGGATAAGAATGATTTGGGTTGAAACCTCGGTTCCTCTTTATGAACGTTTTCACATGTGTGAGAATGCATGGAAAGTGTGTGTTGATGCACGTATAAATGTAATGTGAATAAAGACATGTGCAACGGGTCATGGGAGTACCTGGGTGTGTATTTGAAGTTAAAGGCTTGACTTTGTTTTCTAAATTGGTTTTAAAGGGGAAACGGTTTTGGAAAGTTTTGGTTTGAAAGTGGATTGGTTTTTAGAAAGTGATCTTGAGAAAGGGTGGTTTTGAAATCTAAAATAAAAAAAGGATTTTGAAAAGGAGATTTTATTTTGGATTGTGTTCGTATTTGTTTGGTCCTTGTGCTGACTGTTTTTGTTGAAGGTGCTTTTATTGATGTTGCTTCAGTTTGATGTTGGTTTTGGCCTTGTGTTTTATATGTCGCTCAGGAAATGCCGCCCAGAAAGGTCTTTAAGGATTCGGATATGTCATGCCCAGATTTTAGTCCTCCTCAGACTTTGCCTGTTCTCCATGGTGATCAGGGTCCGTTAGAGGCAGTGGAATGGCTCGAGGAAGTGGAACGTGTATTTAGAATATTGGGAACTCCCGATAATGTTAAGGTTCGTGCAATTATGGAGTTGTTTGAGGGTCCAGCTCTGGACCAGTGGAAGATGGTTACCCCACCGTCAACGCAAGGTGAAATGACGTGGGATGTCTTCAGAACCGTTTTCATCCAATGGTTTGTACCTGAGGAAGTGAAGCTGGAGAAAAAGGGACAGCTTGTGCATATTCAACAAGGCCAACGGACGGTGAAGGCATATGTTGACCATTTCAAGGAACTGATTTCCTTTTCTCCAGATGTAGCGTCGCATGAGCTCATGAAGGCCTCTCTTTTCACTGGAGGTCTTCGTCCAGAGATCAAGGAGCGTGTCCTCCCTTCTAAAGACCTTTGTTTCGAGAAGCTGGTGGAGAAAGCTTTCTTGGCTGAGTTGGTTTCCGGTGTGCGGGTGGTTACTACTTCAGCGTCCCCTGTTGTTGTTCATAAGAGTTCCCCCTCTGGTGAGGAAAAGGCGCCAGAGATACCTGTCCCCAATGAGTTATCCCCTTTGGTCCCAGCTTCCAGTTCATCAGATCGTTCGATGGTATGCTTTCAGTGTGGTCGTTTCGGGCATTTAAAGCCGTCTTGTCGCAACCCTCCAAGGACGTGTCATCGCTGTGGTTGTCTGGGTCATCTGGAGATGTTTTGCAAGAAGCGTCACTTGAAGAGGAAGCTGTGATGGGAGAATGTCAGTACCTGACTGTGAGGCAGAAGATGCTTCAGCCATCAGAGCCCCAGCCACAAGTCTCGGGGTGAAGCTCGCGCACAGTCAGGAGTCCCCAGGGGTGTGAAGCCTTGGTCTAGGCTTTGTGTTCTATGTTAGCAGTGGAACAATCAAGATCTTCTAGTACTTGTTTTTCTGCTGTTAAGTTTTGACGTTATGGTATGTTCATTGTTTTACCATGGGGTTATCATGGATTTGTTCTATTACAATCCAAGTAGTCTGGTTTATGTAAATGTGTTGTTTTTCTAAAAAGTGACAATGGACTTGTCCTATGATAAATCTAAGTGGACTTGTCGTGTGGATGTAATATTCTAAATCGTGTGTCCTTCTTAAAAGTGTGTTTGACTCTCGTGTGGGTTGACCTCACTTTAGTTATGTTGTCGATGTGGTTATGCTTTGTGGACTTCGGTGAATCAAATCTCCAATTTGATATTGGTTAAATGTTTTTCTACGGGTTTTCCCTGGTGTTGAAGTTGATGACTCTAGTCGTGGGTTCAAGGTTTCGACGGAGGCGCTGTAGTAATCGTGCTATAAGAGTTGGTTTAAACCGGTTGGGAGTTCCCACGTCGACCCCCCCTTCCCGGGGTTTTCTATTTAGATGGTCAACTTTTCTGCACTAGTTAAGTTCTTGTGGTGGGGAGAACCCCTTCGTGTTCTCCCCTCAATCTCGGACCCCAGTTTTCTCTTGAATCGGTCGGGTGTGACCTGTGTAGAGTAAGGTCATCCCCGAGAACCTTAGTTTCTTCAATTCCTTTAGTTCTGTTTGGGCGTAGACTTGGTTTTTGGCTGACTTGTAACCTGGTGACTTTCTGGGGGCAGAAAGTGTCTGTGGTGGGGAGAATTGTCACACCCCGACCGCGGACGTCCGTAATTTTCCTTCTTTCTTGGTCCCGGTTTAAATTTTTCGAAGATTAATTGTGGTTGGTGGTTTTGCGCCGGTGCGCGGTCACCGCATCGCTAGAAGTTACCGTGCTTTCAGCCCGGGTGACTATGTGCTCACCCGGCGTTTTAAATACTAATGTTTTTGTGTTGACATTTTATTACTCTCACTATTTAAATTGTGTTATTACTATTATATTTATTTTTAATTTTATATGTGTTTATATATGAGTATATGTTGTGTATATATATGTATATATATATACATATATGTTTGTTGTATTTGTGTTTATATGTTTTTTTTATATAAAGGTATATGTATATACATATGTCTATATATATATTTGTGTTTATATATGTGTGTTTCCTTATTATTATCTTTTTTTTAGTGGTTTTATTATTCTAAATACTTTGGTTATAATTATTATTATTATAATTAGCTAACTTATTATTTTATTGTTATGATTATTATTATAAAGTTTTATTATTATTATTATAAGGTTTTACTAATATTTTTGTTATAAATTTTTATTTTTATTAAGATTAGTTTTCATTATTTTTATTTATCCTTTTATTATTATTATTATCAATTATATATATATATATAAACCTACTCTAACCCTACCCCCTATCCCTCTTATCTCCCGCAGCCGCCACCTCCCTCTTCCCCGTTACTTTTTCTTTCTTCTTCTCGTTTTCTTCTTCCTTCTTCCCTACCCGCACCGTTTCCTGCTCCCCGCTGCACCGCCTTGCTCCGGCCAGCCCCGCCGCCCCGCTTCACCCGCGAACCCCCTGCTTCCCTTTCCCTCGCCGCACCCAGAAGCCGCGCCGCCTCCAGCCGTCGCCGTCCGGAGACCCCGCCGGCACCCCTCCAGCTCTCCCACTGCACGCAGTGCCCCTGGCCGCGCTCTCCTGCTCCGCACCCCCCCCCCCTCCGGACCTCCGCCTCGCCTCCTGCTCTCCCCCTCGCCTCCCTCCGCCTGTTCCCGACGCCGGCCTCCTCTTACCGACCCCTGCTCGCCCCGGCCTCCCACGTATCTCCTCCTTCAGCACCGCCTCGGCCGCCCTCTTCCCTGCACCCTCCTCCCGCTCACCTCAGCGCCGCACCACCCCAGCGCCCTGCTCCTCCGCCTTGCTCCGACCCCATCGCCGGCGCTCCGCCGGCCTTCCCTCCCCCTGTCCGACCCCTGCCCGACTCCCTGCTCGCACCGCTCCTGCTCCTCCCATCGCCGACCCGTCTCCCCCCCTGCACGTGAGTTTTTTTTATATTTATTTATCTTTTGTTTTGTTATAATTATAATTATTACATTATTATTATTATTATTATTATTACATTTATTATTGTTATTACTATTTTAATAATATTATTAATCTCATTACATCATTATTATGATTATTATTATGTTATTACTATTAATACTATATTATTATTATTATTATTATTATGAATATATTTATTATTGTTTTAATTATTATTATATTATGTTGTTATTTTTATTATTATATTATGTTGTTATTACTATTTTTATTATTATCATAATTATATTATTTTATGCTTATTATGTTAATATTATTATATTATTAATATATTATTATTGTTATAATTATTATTAAATTATTACTTTATTATTATTATCATATTATTGTTGTTATTATTATTATTATTATTATTGCGCTATTATATTTATTATTGTTGTTACTAGTATTATGTCATTATAATTAATATTTTAATATTATTGTTATGATATTATTGTTACTCTTATTATTATTATATTATTATTATGTCATAATAATAATAAAAATTATTATTATTATGACATTACTATTACTACATTTTGGTTATTATTACATTATTATAATTATTATTATTATTAGTATGTTGTCATTAATGAGCCTGTTTAACGGCCTATTGTTTTAGGATTGGGTTGACGGTGCGGTACGGTGCGACCATCACGCAACGGGAGTCTTGCGCCGTGTCGTTTCGTTCCGAGCTGCGTCTTGAGGTAGGTCTCCCATTGCACTCGCCTTTAAATTAAGAATTTATTTATTCCTTGCCTTTTATTGGATTTCAGTAAATTTAAAGGGATATTTAGTAGTTTTTATCGTGTGGTGATCTGCTGATGATAAAACCCGTTTTTAATTCTAGCGTTTCATTGAAAGTGTCCTTCTTGGATTTAGTTTTGTGCTTCCTTGGTAGTATTTCTAAATGGTTCTTCCTGAAAAATGAAAGTCATGTTAAATTGTGTTTTGAAATGCTTTTGGCGTGTGTAAATTTGTAGATGCATTGTTTATGGAAAATGGTGTTTTCTTAGAACCTTGATTAGAGAAAACGTCGTGTGACCTTTGAACTTGTTTTGGAAACTTTATGTGTGGCTCTTAGTTGATGAAAGATGTTTTCCTTTGTTACGCGAACAAAAGTTTGGTTTTCATTTGGGAAATGGTGTTCCTTCAAAAAAATGATTAAAGGCCCGTTTGGCTCTTGATAAAAGTGGGGTGCGTTTGGTGATTGGAAAGTGACTCTACTTGTGAAACAAATGTGTTCCAGGTTTAAGATGCTGATTTGAGTTTCTTAAATAAATTTCTAAGTGCGTTTCTGGTTTTCAATGAAATGGCGTGTGTCATCCCTCTTTAAAAATGCTTTCGTCTTAAATGATCAAAATGTAAATGACATGACGGCCCGGTTGGCACTTTATCAAATGTGAAGTGATTATATATATATATATATGTACTTGTGAGGGCATTTCTACAGGGGGACTTCCCTTCGAGGGTTGTCGTGTAGTGATGTCCGTGTAAGGGGTTGGCAAGTGCGGTGAGATGAGTCACGCGTGCGAGGTTCTCCCACTTACACAGTGTTACAAAACTACCACGGGTTCCTGGGCGTCTTGTAGATTATCGAGTGACGGTTGCTTGCTAACCCTGATTAGACGGGTTAGTACCCCCTGGAGTTACAGACAGGCCAGGAGGGATGTGCCACTGGTTGGCTGTTAGGGCGGCCAGTTGGTTATTGACTATGGAGTACCATGCCGGCAGGTAGTCTGAACCCGAGTACGTCCAGGGGTTTTCTAGGGATGTTCAGGATCGCCCATGGTTATTGCTGATAACTTCTGGTTCATTTGTACTTGCACTTGGTTTTCCTTACCTGTTTACCTTTACTTGCACTTGTTTTCCCTGCTTGTTTTCCTTCAGTCATATTTCACAGCCTATACTGTTAGACTTTGAGAAAAATGGTTTTCAAATGAAAATGCTTTATTCGCTTTGGGTTAGATTTGAAAATGTAACACTTTGCTTTTCAGAATGAGTTTAAAACTAATGAAATGGAACTAACTTTCGAAAAAGAATAAGGGAAATGTCTCGTGTTTGATTTTCAAGTAAAACATTATGAAAAATTACTTTTATACATTATAGTTCAAACCTGGATTATGTAGATTCTATATTTATTGGCAGTGCTTTGGGACTTGTTGTTGGGCTCACCTACTGAGTACTTTTGTGCTCACGCCTATCTTTTACCATTTCAGTCGCGGGTCTTCTGTTTTGAGTCGCTCAGTGTTGGAGCGAGGTTGCTCTCTAGTTGGGTGGTGACCTGAGAGGTCACATGGAGGTACGTGGTTGTGTGGCTTTTATTTCTTTTCCGCTGTCAGTGTTTTTTTTATTCTGTTCTATTTACTTTTGTTTTGGGCTGAAATCGTTCCCAACGATCAAGTCTAAATGCCCGGCACTGGTTGCCATCCCGGGGGGATCGGGAACGCCCCTCGGGACTTGCCGCGGACCGGCTCGGGTGACCGGTTCAGGGTCGACCCGGGCTGGTTCGTGACATTCTACTTTTTATGTCGTAATTTATGACTCCTAATGTTGATTTATCTTTGTTATAAAAAATAATATTGTTTATATAACTATACTCTCATTAAATATTGGTCAAAATTGATTTTCCAAATATATATAAGAAGTCAACCGATATAACCAAATGTTTAACTCCCATAATTACATAAATGGGGAATATATAAAGGGTATAATACTATTTTTGTGTGCATGTGTGTGATTCTATAAAGACATAGAAAAAGATAAATTTTATATATTCACCCATCAACATTTTTGTAGAAGCTCCCAGAATACCATGGCCATTTAGTGGCTATCTCATTTCTATTAAATATTCTAGTGGATGTTGTACTTAATGTATAATGGGGATTCAATCTTCAATAACAATTCAATCACCTCTAATAAAACACCATGTATTTCAATAAATATACATCATTACTCATTACATGTTATACAATTATTTCATTATGATGTTAATTTTTCTTTTTTGTTATTAAATGATTGATTGAGAAGAATAATTTGTGAATTATAGTAATTGTATCTGGTAATTATCAACTAAAATGCATATGTGGTATAAGATCCACATATATCAGCGAATCAAAATGATTTCTATCATTATTATGATAAAAAATAATATTATAATATTTCCCAAATCATAGTGCATGATATATCGTGACTAAGTGGCTTCTATTTGATCAATCTGCCACACTCTTTGATATAAGATATCTTTATCTACAATATGGTTTAGAAAATTCACAGGGTATGACTAATATGATTTATTATGTACGATTTATGGAATACCAGAATTTTTGATCTATACTATAATTTATGATGGATGTGTTATCATTTCTAATGATAAACAAAGTTTTTATGAATATAGGGAATTTTTTTATAATGATTACATATTCTATATCATTAGATATGGTTTCATTCATAAGTATTCCATCATTGGAACCCATATATAAGTGACATTAAAATATGTAAGGTACTTTCCATTACACAATTAACTCTTATAGGAATTTTTATTAATATTTAATGGTTTTTCCATTATGTTAAAATTCAATATAAAATTAAAATATGCAGTATACCCTATATCCTAGATAATGATTTTAGCATTCATAGGAAAATTTACATTTCATAATAAGATAATAAAATGAGATATGTATGGATATATCAACATTTTACGGTTAACATTTTATGAAAGTGATCATTTAAAAAATTTAATGAGTCGCATATTGTTATTGAAAAAATATATTTTTATTCATAAAATATGAAATTAGCTAAAAATAAGTAAAACTAATATTTCAGAAAAATAAAAACATATCAGGTTTCTATAAAATATATGTTGTATATAATATAAATATGATATTTTTAGGAAATAAATGAATAATAAATGTTCTTATATATAAATAATTTTCTTAAAATAAATAAAACTTTTCATTCATTTTTAACCAATTTAAATAATTATATTTATGGATTATTATATAATTTTAAAATTATATATGCAATTATATGATTAACAAGTTAACACTTATAGATTATCAATCATGCCAAGAGGAATAAATTATAATATATTGTATATTCCATTTAATCAACTATTTATGTATTTAATTTGTTTTGATGTATATGAAATTAATTAAATTAATATTTCATGACTTATAGTATAAATATAAAGTGTTTATATTAAAACTATTAATGTGGTTTTTATTTATTTATGTTAGTTAAAAAATAAGGGTAAATATAAAAAAGTGATAATATATAGAAGAATGGATAATTAAATATTTATAATTGGATTGAATGAAATTCAAATCATATGATAAGGCAATTTTTTAAATCATGTTTAATTGTGTTTGGATTATTGACTATATGTTAGTGTAATTAATAGTTAATATAAGGTATTTGAATTATATAAATAATTAAAATATTTGAAATATCATTATAAACTTCAATATTATAAATTTTAGCATATATTTATTGAATATTACTTATAATAAATGATATGAATGTTTTGGTATTTAAAATGAATATAATAATTTTAAATTAAAAAAATATGGAATTTTTATTAGGTTTCAAAAATATTAAAGTTATTACTTCCATATTTATTTATAAAATATTCAAAAAATATCATCAATATATATATATAAATATGTGAAATAATAATATTTTAAAAAATATATTTAATAATTAATTTATTTATATGAATTTTTATTATTATGAATAAGTGTATTCTTAATTTTATAATTACCCAAATACATCTAAACAATTCATAAAACTTTAGAGTCCCATTAGAAGTATTATTCTCAATTTATTTTCCTTCAACCCTAAGTTAAAATTTTAATTATTGATCATATAATAATTATATTTATTGAATATATTTTGACAATATCAGGTATTGGAGTTATATTTTTTTTGTAATATCTCTTAGGTAATGTATCATGATATTTATGCATTTATTGTTAGACAACCATCTTTTCTGGAGGCTAATTTCTTATACTCTAATAAGGGGGTTGGATATCCATGGTTTATAGAATAATCATATAGGGTTTTCATATTTATTATAATTCTAAACATATAAATTAATAGTTTATATACCATATTCATAATATGTATTTAGATATTGGTAAATATATTTAGCTTCTATTATTTGGTAAGAAATATAAATTGTGAGTTCTGTAATTTATTATAAATTAATATTAAATAAACATACTATATTAGAGGTAAGAATGGGATTCTGAAATTAATCACTAGATTCATGAACATATTTAATTGGATTAATATGAGATAATATAATTGGATTCAACCCCATTTTAAATTGTAACTGTAAGATTCATAAATATGAGAAGTTTTCTAAACTAAAATAATCGAGCTGTTTATGAAATTTGAACTCTATGTTTCCTGATATATTATTATAAAAGTAAAGATTGTAATGGGAAACCATAATATGATTATGTACCCTTCCATACTGTTTTCTATAAAAATAATTTTGATAGCCTAATAAGGTTATCTTACTAAAGAATATTTATGATTTTAAATCCATATAATGGACTGTAGAAAATGGTTGTCCACTCAACTATCCATGAAAAATATTTAATATGATTCATAGGATTCCTTTCCTAAAAACTATATTTTGAGATAAAAGTAAAAACAATAAAATTTAATACTCAAAATATAGATCATAATAAATTAATGGGCATGGTTAAATTTTAAATATGGTAATTATTTCAGTTGTATTAATTTCAATAAAATTTATTGAAGATAAGATGTAAAATACGATACACAATTCTTATAAGATTTGTTATATATAAAAAGATTCATCATTGTCACACTTATCTAAATTATTTCCCCTTAATACGGTGACCCTTATTCTAAGAAACTATACATATTTTTAATTTAATATTGATTCTCATGTAAAAATAATCGATATGTTAATGAATTCCATACCATTGATAGTTAATAGTTGTTGATGTTATTAAATTAATGAATATAAATTCTAATGAGAGGTATTAATATATTCAAATATATAATCAATGATATATATATAATATTGACCATGAAAATATTTTCATCACTCATATAATAAATATGATTGAGTATGCTAATGAATTAGTGGACCATAATGATTCTTTCAGGCTACAAGGGCTTACTAGATTCATCTTATTATCTTTAGTGGAAATTTTCCCACAATGTTCTTTAGTTTCTAACAATTTTACTGAATATTTAAAAAAAATAGGATTTATTTTTTGGGTAATGTGATGATTAGGTTATTTTAATTTATGTAAATTAGAAGAGAGAGAATTCACAAACCAAATGAAAAATAATTTGTAAAAAATTCGAAGAATGTTTCTTCTAGTCATTGTTAAATCATGATAAATCAAAATTATTTTATACAGAAGTGGTAATAATAATTAAATATGATAAAATAATCTAGAAACCTCAAATGGGATTGTGAAACATCTTAACTATCAATTCTATTTAGTAATGATATATAAATCCATTTCTTATTGAAGGTAATATGTAAATTAGTATGATTGTGATTATTTAGGAGTTAATATCATTTTTTCTATTGATAAATCAACTACTTTTACTTAATTTTAATTGAAAAATAGATTATACATTAATTATTTAAATTTCATAGATTATATCACATTCTGATGGATTAATGTATTATATGTGGATCTTTACCACTTTTATGTAATAAGACATGTGATATTGTTTATTAATATATATTATTTGTAAATAATATGATTTTAATAAATAAAGGAATATGATTCAAGAAATTTATAAAATAATTTTGAATCGGAAAATGTAAACATTTATTATCTAGGAAAAATATTTTATCCATATATTTGTTGAAATATGAAGTATGGTGTTCCCACTGCTTATTATTGAAATATTATAAACTCTAAATTCCTTGTTCGAAAATAAATTTCACTAAAAATAATGAATAATATAAAATAAAATAAATTAACATTTTATTTGATAAATGTTCCTAGTAATGTAAAAACGTTTTCTTCCAAAACATAATGGATATATTGTGATTATAATATTACTATTTTTTTTTCTAATCATATTATAAAGTGAATTCCAATTTTTATCTTAAAAATTATTCAATGCTTGAACATTATGAATATAAATAGTTACATTAGATACTGAAATATTTCCGCAAAATTTTTTTGAATGGTTTATAAGAGTGTCTATAAGGAAGATATAATGATTTATAAGTAGAATGAAAAGTGTAAATATCATAACAATTGATGTTGTTATGTTAAGAAGTATGACTATGTACATGGAGTACAACTTTATGAAAATGATTACAAAATCTCAACTTCATTAAAACAACATAAAATATAGATTGTAATTAGTGAAAAACTATTTCTGTTTTATCAATAATGTACATATAGATGTTATATTAATTATATAAAGATATAATGATATAAAAAAATATCTCTAAAACTGGGTAAAAAAATAAGTTTTATTAAGTGGTGTATCAAAAGAGATATTTTTAGAAGTCAAATATATATTGTTTTCTATTAATAAATGTTTTATGAATTTATAATATATAATTTCTGATGAAATAAATTATCTTAATTATAATAATTTCACAGTGGATAAATTTATTTTGTAATGTGAAATTTAAATTATACAATAAATATATAAAAAACTGTAGTATCTAATCAATGATCATTATAGGGTATTATTTGAATTAATGATATGTTGATATTAGAGGAATTAAAATTTTATAATTGAAACAAAAATTTATATATGATATACAATGAAGATATTCGTGAGGTAATAATTCGATACATATTATATATTATACCATTTGGAATATTTTTTTATCCTTGGTATACATCATGATGTAATATAATTTTGAATAACCATTACATATAGTGAGAAAGATAACTATAATGATAAAATAAATATGTTGATAAATTCCACATTCATGAATTGAGGCCTAACTAATCAGGGGTCTATAGGCATGATAGTGATCACTTGTGTAGTTTAAGCTCTACCAAGATAGAATTTTCCCATTTGGAATTTTAGTAAATAAATATTTTTTAATGATTTAGTTGGAATAAGGAAATTCATGGGAAAACATTTTGTGGGTAGCATCTGTGGCTCAGTGATACTAGTATAAGGGACATGTTATGTGCTCATCAACAATATTAATTCATTTGTTGTATAATAAACATTGATGGATAATTTATGAGACTAGATATTGAATTAGTAGGATTATAAAGTATATTAATTTTCCAAGTCTATTGTTCATTTGATATCATGTTTCTAATGACTATACTGTCATATAAGAAATATATATTATACTGCTTTTTATCAAAATATTTATATTCAGATATGAGTTTTTTTTTTACAATGATCACACTATAACCATTTAAAGTATATACATAATTGTTTCATTGTATAAGGAATCTCATTGGAAATATATATGAAAATGGGATTTACTATTTTTTTCAACACTATATTTTCCCATTGGGTAAAATTGTTGTACCATAAATTATTTATTAAATTTGGGATAAAGTGTTTGTTCAAAAATAAAGTTTGTTTGATAAATAATATCTATAAAATATTGGATTGATTCATTAATATTTTTTAAGTTGTGAAATTTACATAGGGGATTTTATTGTAAGAATGAGTTTTCATTTTGAATTAAAATAATACTATGATATAATATTTTATTATATTCCCTAAGTCATATCCTATGATATGTATGTATCTATGATCACAATTTCAACTATTATTATTTACGATATTAAACTATGTGTGATTATTGAATATATACTACCACATAATTTTCAAGGTATATCATTTGTTATTAATAAATTTTTTTATTTGTTAATGGATATTAAAACATATAATAAACAATGTATTATTCAATGAGTATTAAAAATTATTGTATATATATTATTTTTATGCATGTTTGCTACCATGGGATGAAAACTGATGTTTAAATCCATTTATTATAAAATGTTATCATATATAATGGATACAATGCACCTGTTGGAATATCAGAGATTGAAAATTTTTAAAAAAACTATCTTCGTCTTAGATCATCATTTCACTTTGAAGATAATTTTTAGGAACACCATTAGTGTTCCAAGGTCCACTCATGAGGAATGAGAAAACTATATTTAAATGAACTACATATAGAGGTGAGAGTTCGATGGCAATAAAATAGTGATATCTACCAAGAATTCTCATTAGGGTCTTATAGGGAATGATATTACATATTATAGATTCTATAGTTTGTATTTTATATTAGTGATTACGCATGTTGGTTTCTGGATAATACATCAGTGATATTAATAGTTTTATTCTTTTCATAAATTCATTTTTTATCCAAGAAAGACTATGTAGTTCTATTATTATAAATACTTTCATTATTTTTTTGGGGAAATATTTATGAAAATTTATTGATCCATAAAATGAATTTCATAGGAAACAATCAAGTGTATAATAGTGTTGGGGAATGGAATTTAAAAAAATCATAATAAATTTTATATGTGATGATATTCTACCATGGTTATGATATTTTGTGTGGGTTGATATGTTTTGAATATTTACCAAATTAAATAATTGGATACGAACTAAACTAGTTTTTTTTAAATAGAATTTAATTTTTTATTGTGAGTATAAATTCAAGATAAAAACCATTGATTATACTTATAATAAACTCAAAATTTCTAAAACAGTAACCATTATTTGATTGCATGTATGACACAAGACACCAATTTTATAATGGAATATAATATCTTGAGGCATAATAACTTATATAAAACTAGAAATAAATTTAATATATTTTTTAGATTCCAATTCATGTATCTTTGAATTTGATTTTCTTTAATTCCAAAAAAAAAAATCTACCAATGCTTTTGTCAAATGCAAGACCTAGTTTAACCAGAAAAACAATATATTATGAAAATATTATTATTTAACATAATAGGATATAACCAAGTAGTTAAATTAGTGGTTATGAATATTATTAACTAAATAATGAAAATATAAGGTTTTAAAATTTTTAAAATGAATAAATTGGTTACCTTTTAATTAGAAATGAATATCAGTGCCAATTGAATATAGAGGGTATATTTTTACAAAAATATATTAGTATGCTTATAAAGAATGTTTTCTACATTTAAAATAAAATAATTAAAATTAGTGAATATTATTAATTAAATATCTATGTTATATATTCAATAATTTAATTTTGACATTCAACACACAGATTTGATATGAATAAGTTAAGAACATACCCAATATTTCACCTAAAATTTTATATTTCAATAAAGGCACTTTTAAAACCATTTAATTGAGAACCATCATTAAATGAATATCTTAGAAATTTTATTAATATTATTTGTAAATATAAATATAATAATTGAAATAGAAATTTAAAATTTGTTTAGATTTATTTTTTGGTATTTTGTTATGATGTTTCTATTTTTAATGATTAGTGAAAATAAAATATTTTATTCATAAAATTATTTCTCATCAAATTTATATATTTGGTAAAATTCCATTTTTATTGGTTTTAATGATTAATTGGATAAATTTTATAGCTTTAATCTAATTTATTTTTTATAATAAATTTCACATTTGAAATTCGATATAAAAACCTATCATCCTTTTAAAAAAAATCACTTGAAAACCCCTTAATGCCATACCGTATATATAATTAAATTTTAAATTATTTTCTACCACATAAAATATTGAATTTTGAATCATTTATTACAAATTATTTATTATATTAATTTATATTTTATAATATGTTCAACTTTTTTTTCACCAAAAAATATTAGTGACTATAATTAAAATTAATTACAACGATTAAGTAGAAATTATGCTTTACAAGGGACAAAACCTTATACAGAAATGTAAAAATAAACTACAAACCTATTCAAAATACATTTTATTGTCATATTTTTAAAATATTATCTCTTCTATATAATTTTTACTATTATGTTAGCCACTATAAATGGGAACAATGTGGGTATAATTCTATTTCCAAAAATTTACAACAGTGCCACTCTTTCGCTATATCAAGTCTCTCACCGCTCTGACTTCCACACATATATCATGCCAATTTTAATCATAACAAATAGGCCAAAATAGACCCTAAAATATATAAAATCATCATATAAGCCTCTATTTGGGATTATTTCTATATAAGTAATCTCATTGGTTCAAACCAAGGAATATGTTACTTCCTTCACCTAGATCATAATTTTTATTTACATTCTCTACCCCTAAAATATTTTTTATATATTATATTATAATGTCACCGGTATCCTAAAAATACTGAGACATTATTATGTAATTTATTGAACCAAAAAGTACACATAATTCCATCTAATTGGTAACAAACTTACTGATTATGTTTACAATAAACTACTGCCTCATGAAACAATGATTGTTCGGTATTCCATTACCACATTTCTTGTTGGAGATTGTGATAGATACATTGTTTCTATATGATCTATAAGATATTTATAATTTCATTATTCTTCCTTATTTTTTATATAGATAAAATATGTATGTTTTCTATTTTTGGTAAATACTATAACATCATTGGTAGATGTGTGGACTACAACCCCATAAAAGGGATGTGATTCAATAAAATGTTACATAGAGTGTAAGATTAATGATTTTAATTTAAAATATCATTTGCTAAGAAAATATATATACTATTTTCATGAAATTATTAAATTTATATAAATATAATATATATCATTTTCTTTATCATCCTTTCACACACATCCAAACTAATAATGTAATTTGAGGACATCTGAACTAACACCTCCTCGACTCGATGTGATTACTTTTACATTACAATAATTATATATATATAAGTATATAAGATTAAATAATATGGTATTTATGATATAATTATAATTTTTAAATTATTAAAATTACTTATCCACATTCCATAAGGATCATTTAAAATTGGAATTTTTGTCATGCATATGTAAAACCCACCATCTAAATGATTATAACAGTTGTTAATTTTTTTAATAACCATATTTAATGACCCTAATGACCAGAGCTGACTTACCAATGTTTTTGTTGACACATAAACCTAATTTCGTAAAAACATCATATGTAAACATAATTTATTATGTTTTTATATTCAACATGGTAATAATTGAAACAATGTAATTATAAATTTTATAAATCTTATTAAGAATTAATATAAATAGCATTAGTTTATTATTCATTTATACAAAGACATGCAACATAAGTCAGACTCATGGAAATATTTTTTCATCTAACTTTTTATATCAAAATGGTAAACGACATATTCAACACAAACATATTTGTGTGGTGAATATACTATCCATTTTAACTTAATATATCATAAATTATTTTATATTAATGGTATATAAATTTTAAATTTTATTATTATTACTTTTCTATCAATAGCTATTCGTATAGAAATTTCATAACTCAATTCCATTTTATTGTGTTATATTACTTTCTAGTTGAAATTAATATTCTATGATTATGTGTATATAAAATATTGAAAATAAATTGATTTATATTATTTTATATTATTTTTATTTATACTTGATAAAAAATATTTATGCATTGATTGATTGTCACATCATTGTTATCGTCTTTTCAAGGGTTTACCACACTATCCAATTTTATTCAAGATACTTTACACTGGATTTGATTAAAAACAATTATATGACAATAATTTCATAAATTATTTAATTTTATCTTCCAATGGTTATTAATTACATTTTTAAAGTATTAGTTCAATTTTCCACTCTATGGTACTCATAATATTTTAGATTTTTTTATGAAAGCTCTACATAATTCTCTATTTAGTTGGAGGACAAGTTTACTTCTAAAAAACATGTATTGTAAAAATGTTTTAAAAAAAAGTTTTTAACCGTTCCAAAATTATTTATTAAATATATTTTTAAATATTTTCCAATTTACAATTTTTTTCAATGGAATGTTTTTGTCACTTTCTGAATAATGAATCATTCTACTATTTTATCTAGAAAAATGAATATTTTTTTAACTCATATGACATGTATATATTTACCCATGGTTAGTTATTGAAACCATACATTTTTTTAAAGGCATCAAATTAAATAAATTTTAATTCATGAGTGATTTTCAATTAAAATTATTATCAAAATGTTAATATAAAAAGTATATTTTCATCAATAATGTTTTCAACAATAATTTTATAATATTACCATTAATCAATGAAAATATCTATTTATTTTCTTCCACATATTATATATTATGTTGATGTTATCCCTATTCTCCCTATAGATGGTTTATGATTGAATTTTATGAGGGTATCATTAGCATTCACATCTTTTATTTCTTTTAGTCCCTTGAAATATACAATTTCTTATGAGTTTTTCCCTTAAATTTCTCTTGAATATACACATAATTTTTCATGGATATGATTATTTCTAAAACACTATACCATTTTTTTATATAGTCATTATGTTGAAATATATTTCATTATTTGTGGAAATATGGATAAATCTATATCCTTTATTCAAAACTGAAATTTTATAAGGCATATTGTTTAATAATTAAATCCACTACTCTATAAGAGGAATTATTTGTACATTTGGTTTAGGGTGGGCCTTAGACATTATATAGTCCCTCAACACATCAAATATTTCTCATGAGACAAATTAGATGATAAAATTTAACAATTTTTTACCTGTAGTTTTGATCTATCTGAGGGATATATCATAAAAATAAACATTTACATGTTCCTGAGATACGATATCCAATAATTAAGTATTTTCCTCATTTTTATTCAGTATTTTTTATCCATGATATTTTCACTATGAAAAAGTATTTGGATTCATTTCACTCTCACTTTATTCAATAAATAGAATCTGTTCGAGTTTCTAACATTACCATAATTATTTTTCATTATCTAGTTAATTTAATGTCATGTGTTTCAAATTATTAATTTTCAAAATTGTTTATGCACATCCATTATATATTTTTTATTTGACGTTATGTGTGTTCGATAATATACCATATAATAATTATTTTTCTCATTGATTCATTATTTTTTCTTCTATACTTTACCCTTGCTATGGATTTTATCTCAACCTTTTTTCCTTTCCCCAGGAATCCAAAAAGTGAACTTTGAATGTTATTGATGTATATACTAGAAGGAATAAAGTTATCCAATAATGAAAAAAATAATGTGGTAATTTTTTGTATTAATTTGAAATACAGTACTATCTTATATATATTATTTATGGATACTAATATAATATGTGGTCCTTTGGCATTCAATTCGATATAATCATGACATTGTGATGGTGGTGGACACTTACTCTAGGATCTATTGGGTTTGGTTGCTATATTTTGTATTAATGAAATTATAGTAGATACATAGGGAACTTGATTGAGGAAAACATAGATTAAAAAAACATATACCTAATGTATAATTTGACGATATGCATATAATAAAACCATATAATTTTATAATGTATATATTTTGTGAATTCGACATGAAATACATCTTGTTCTTGAAAATAAAAGTGGACATGGTTATGGAACATATGTTCTTAGTATTAACAACTCCTAAAAGGTGTTTTGGTCCTGACTCTGCATCACCTGGTATACAAACATTTTCTTTACTATTCACATGGTTCAACACTAAAAAGGAATAGTTTTAGGGATGTTCACATTTTCATTGCAAATCATTAAAATGGATTTGGACAATTAATAACCTAGGATAGGCGTAAGGTGTTTTAGATTTAATATAACATGTCATGATTTAAATATCTTATAAATATTTTTCTATTTCTCTATGACTATTTTTACTCTCTCTATGATTTCCAATTTTATTCAAGTGTTGGAACCCTAAGGAAACAATTTAAAGTATAACATAATGAAACATGTTGTTACAATGAGTAACAAAATGATGTGTTGATATGAGAGAAATATATCATGTTTATTTGTAATTACTTCCCCCAAAATATGATTAAAAAATATACCTAAAATAACTCACCAAATAACTAATGAATAGAAGGAATTATATTTATTAGATTTCATGTGGTTGAGACAATAGAGATAAGAATTATTGATATCCCCTAAAAAATAAATGTTGAAGGAGACACTAAGGAAAGTGTATCAATGGAACTAGGAAAAGATTTATTTGTTGGAAATAAGGACATAAAGAAACAAATTTGTGAGATAAATGTAGAGTGTGATGGAATTAAGTAAAACTCATCCTGTGAATTCAATTTTAGATTATTGACGTAAATGTGGGGAACCTGATCTTTACCTGAGTCAATTTCATCTTCTAAAGCATAAACACCAATCTAAGCTATGATCTATGTGTATGTATAGGGATAACATATTTATGTTTTGGGGATACGTTGAAAACATACTTAAAAGGAAATTTAGTTATTAACCTTATTTTGAGTATGTCTATCATCATCGCTATGATTTTTTTTTTAATTCCAATGTCAAATGAGGAAAGGCACAATTTCAATTTGTAATGGTGAGGAATCACACAGTGTCTAGATAACCCTCTCATATGGTAAATCCATAGTCATTAGTATCCCCTAGATCATACATTTTTAAATAACCTTCAATGAGTTAGATCATAATTTTATTTAAGGTTACCCATAAATACATATTGTGTTATCATGTGGGTATGAAAATAATCAACCATTATTTTTTCAAATGAGCGTGTATATATGTGTATCAACAAAAAAAAATTCACTCCATGTATTTGAAAGGTGTATGTTTTTTAAAATTTATAAAATATAAAAGAGACATGTTTTTAAGGAGGGAAATGGGTTTTTTGATATATATATCCATGGTTATATGATCAAAATATGGATTAATATATTTTATTAAATGCTATTGTGTGTGGTAAAATTCCATATCTGAAATGGAAACGAGGACCATGTTATTTTCTTGGTCAACATAAATTTTATGATGGCTGAAACAAAAATCCAGAAATGTGGAGATAAGTTTTATGATGAACCAATGTATTCGGCCCTATTTTAGAATATTTTTTATGACCACTTTCAAGCTCACCACTCAATGGTTATATATAATATGGTTTCATCTTTAAATTGGGGTATGGTTTTTCAATTAATTTATTTTTATGAAATTCATTTAGACATTATATAAATATACTTCATCTAAGGTAATTCTAATATATCACTTTTAGTTTCCAAACTTTTGATTTACAGGGAATGACATCACTCAATCCATGTCTCCAATATTATAGATTTTTTTAATTTCTCTCAATATTCTTTCATTTATTTGGTACACAAATGTTGTTGTTTTTAAAATTATCATCATTATTTGAGTATGGTTTGATAATCAATCATTGTGGCCTATCAAAGTGTATATATCCATTTATTTTAGTGTAGGTTTATCCTTAACTCATCAATTATTTTATAGTATACCACAATTATTTAATCAAGGTAGGGGTTTAAAAACTATACATCATATATTTGAAAAAATTAATGTAAAATTATTTGGTTTACTTTATTTGGATGGTATGTTTAAACTTAAAAATGATAAGGAATTATGGTAAATAAATTAAAAGTGTAGTCAGTAATCATATGTGACTTATATAATTCAATGTTATAGCTATTTATTGAAAAAAAATATTGATGTTTTCTGTTATTTTGATAATATATTAAGTGATACACGTGAAATGGTGTGAGTGATTTTATATAATAGACCCACATAAAAAGAATTATGTTTTAATTATTTTAATTAAAAATATGTTATATGTATATGGGAATAATATTTATTCATACCATTTCATATCCTTATGGAAGGATGAATAATAGTGTCTATTTAATATTATTTATTTTTAGTATGTCTACTATTGGTTTTCATTGATTGTGATTATTCTAATGTGGATGAAATTGTTTTTGGTAGGATATATTATGGTTATAATTCCATGATTTTCAAAAAAGTACCATTTTTTATGTGGTTGTGGAGGATGAGATGGTATTAGCTTCAAATAGTGGCATTGTTGGCTACATGAAAATGATAAAGTTTTTTTAAATTTTATTAAGTGGGAATAAAAATTCTTGTTATCATTTATAGGTATTGTGAGGTCCTTTTTGGTATTGTGTGTGTTTTTGTTTAATTCTTTGGGAGGTTCCTATGTGAATTCTATTTTGGAATTATTTTCTTAATGACATCAAATGTAATATGGGAATGAATTTTTTAATTTATTCAATTGTGATGATCACGGTGTTCACAGTTATATTATTATGACCATAAGAGTTATTGGACCAATTTTTATGTCTTATTCCCTCACTATTATACTCCTTCTTATGGTTTCATTGATGGTGATTTTTAGGGTCACTCACTCTATTATGTTTATTCAAGTAGGTGTTCCTAGTGGGGGTAGGTCATAAGAATGTAATATTATTACTATATATGAGAGTAAGTATAGATAATATTGTTAAAAAATTCCATGTATTTCATGTGTTTTATATGATAACAATGTTTGTGGAAATTTGATTTTTAAGATGGAAGGGATACCATCTAGGACACATGGGTTGAAAAATTACTAGTTGCGATAAAATGGTATCCAATTGAAATTTATAGGGTGTATATACCTATATAAATAGGTAATATAGATCCATATAATTAAACAATCATGAAAGGTGTGTTATTGTTACTTGAAGTACCAATTTCAACTTATAAATTTTTTGAATTTATAATTTTGTATGAGAAGACATACCTAACTACACATGGATATATATATATATAAAATTATTGAATATAAATCCTTAAATGAAATTGTTTCCATTAAATTGGAATTCCCACTAAAACATAAATAGGGTTTTCCTCAATATCATGCAATTTACACTCTATATACCGAGACCTTTGATATATGAAATGATAACTTCCCCTAGACTTGGCATTAGTAGTGGGTGTGACGGTGCCTCTTCTGATCCTTATGGTATTCTACATCACCATGGTCTAAATGTAAGAGAAGTACATTATGGGTATCGAATATTATGAAGTAAGGTATTTTACCTTTATTATTATTTTATTTATTATAATAATATTATTAATTAATATTTGGAGACTTACTTTTGGTATTGTCCAATAAATGAAACTATGATGACCTTGAGTGATACTTAATGAAGTTGGTGATGATCATTCTTTAGAATTGGTTTGGGCTACACCACTAGAATTTTCTCATGTCTTTACACATATAGAACCTCCTATTGTTCTTTATTGGGTCATTAACGCATATATTCTAGAGGTTTTATAAACGAGTGGTATAACGAATTTAAAGATCCCCATGAACGACCTATTAAATGGAAGGTATGACAAGGTAGTTTCAATAGTGGAACCATTCAACCTTATTCAGTGAATATATTCACCTGGACATATATTCATAGATAGAGGTTGTTCTATAATTTTTTGAGCACATTGAGATACATATAGAAAAGGGAGTGAAGCATTTTACTTATATTTTTTGAGGGTCTACTAATTGATGGTAAGATATTTTTGGCCCATGAATATCATCATTTAGACATAGGTTTATGGGATTTACATACTACATTTTATGAAAATATATTTATTAATACGATGTGGACTGAATGAGATGAATAATTTATACACATGGGGATGGACAAATTAAATTTTATACGCTACATTAATTATTTCATGGAGCTTCAATGGGTTATTATTTCTCTCTTTGTTGATGAGTTGTCTAGGGAAAATTAATATGTGGATGGACTCTTATATTCCATCAGTTCATAGGTGTATGTCTTCTGATGGACTATTCTATCCAATATAGTAATCCAAATCTACATAAATAATAGAAATGAAAGGGGAAAATGAATTTGTGGTCCTTAGCTATTCAATATCTTGACCGGGTAGTACATCTACCCACGGAAGGAGGTTATATTTATAGATTTGTATAGAATTTAATGTATTTAGAGTGTATGATATGGTATATATGTATTTTATCACATGTTTATTAGGATATGACAAAAGATTCCCCATTATAGTAATAACCTAGTTGAGTGTTTTGAAAGTGGAATGATGTGTTATATTTAACATTTTTTATATAAATTTCCACTAGTGGAAAGTCAAGGGGTGTCTGATCTAAATTTATGTTTTAGAGAATGATAATTAGTCCCATTTCCGATGGTGATCTATAGTATTACATGACTTATAGGTCTAGGAGGTTGATGAGTCTAATAAAGTTATTATTTTGGTATATATCACATATCGGGAAGACCTGCTCAGGGAAGTCAAGTTGTGGCGATGGGCCGTTGATTATTCCTGATACATGTAGTGCATCCGTCACCTATGGAGAATAATGGAAGACCATATATTATTCGATTTATGATTTTATTATAATTGATTATAGTTTAATGTTTATCTTATATAGGTATTTCCCACAAATTCAGATATGTGGATATTCTAGAATGTCAGGGACCTATGATCAAATACATTTTTGGGGTGATGAATCATGATAATATATTAGTAGTATGATCAAAATGTTTATACTAATACTAGGACTTCCCCTAGAAATTTAAGACTAAAATTTCATTTGATAATTTTCATACTCAATGTTTTATTCTTTGAAATCATTATCATGATAGATGGGTTTTTTTTTAGCATTCATGTATTGATTGTTATCACCAGAGGGTTCCCATAACATACACTAAGGGTGGTACATATATATATGTGTGTGTGTGTTAATTTTATATCAATTCTTGTTATGTTGGAACTATTAAATGTGGGATATATGGAGTGAAAAAGTAAATTTTTATTCATTTAATGACTGATTAGGTAGCACGTAAGATATAATGTTCTCCTGTAGTGGACTATTATAGAGACTTATTCCCTAGTTATTTTTTAGGTTTAATAAACATGATAGAGGTATATTTAATATCAATCTATTAATAGAGGATTAATCGATATCTTTTTTCATTACAAGATTTATCCTACAAAACTTTTAGAAATCAAAAGATCATTAGAGTACCTATAATCTAAAGTGTTTATAAAAAATAGATAATCCCATTACTGTTCAATCATTCTTTTCTCTAACAAGGTATACAAGACCTATAAGATTTTAGTGTATTATTGATAGTTTAATTGGAATAATATTGAAAACATGACTCAAAATAATTATATATAAGGGAATTTTGAGATGTACCATGGTTCTATGGTCTTCTAAATGATAGAAAATTGGTCGATATGTCAACATGTATGAGTTAGGACATTTGACATTAATCAAACAAATTTTGAAATATGGTATAAACATTACAAATATATTTTGATGTTCTTCGTTGAAATGAATTTGAATATAAAATTTATGGACATGATGAATTCGCTTTTCTACCATTACATGTATTTATTTATAGTGGTTTTTGTAAATTATATCCTCTTATATTCTCAAACTCAATACGCTCATTCCAAAAACATTGATATAAAATTGGGTGCACTAAAAAACAATAAGTTTTATGAAATTATTTATAAATACCACTCTTATGGATATATAATATTCATTTCCTACGTCACATCAACATTGAATTAGGAGTGTATTTATACTAAGAGAGGGAGAGATATGTAGTATCCTTGCATCATTCCAAGAACATATTTGATATACAACGATTCGTTGGGATAAATGAACTCTATAATTATTTTATTGTATATGTTTTCACACCCTTTAAAACCTCTTATAGGATACGTAAAACGTTTTTTATTTTATTATGGATTAAATCTTGTGCAAAGACATTTCAGAGTTCAATGTAATGTTGAATTTAGAATAGCAACAAATTTTTATGATGTCTTGTAGTGATTATAGTATTGTGAAAAGAATTTCCAATATGATGGGGTCCAAAATGATGAAATGTATATTGGGTAATAGAATATGGGTCTTTCCAATTTGGGACTCACGAATGTAGTTAAAAAACACATGTTCTTAAAGAATGTGTAGTTTTCCAATATTTACACCATTAGAGACATTATTTTTAGAAGACTGGGTTTTGGTGTATATAGACCTTATGAGTCCCAAATAACAATTCACTAAGCATCGTAAGAACATTAGCTTGTGAATATGGGTTAAATACATGTAGTCATTAAATTTTGATCTTGATTATATTCTAGGGAATGGAAATTTTTTGGAAGATGATATAAGATGGAAAAATCAGAAACAAGTATTTAATGAGACCGGTAACGAGTTTTAGTCGATGGATCAATTTCTAATATAGATATAGTTGTTCATGATTATTATGGTAAGCATATTATGATGGAACAGAAGGAGACCTCACCACACCTAGATTAAATAATTATGAGAAAACATTCATACCTAGATAGATTATTCATAATGGATAGTGTTTAAGGGAAGGACACACTACCTGGTTGGTCCATTAAAAAAATGTGATCTTTCACATTAATTTTCCTAAGGGGTTCCAAATGATATACTAGTGGACATAATTTTGGAATATTTACTTCTACATCGATATTAAATCATTGAATCAACAAAATGTATAGTTATTTACACAAACAATATAGTTGGTCAGGGATGAAGATTAACATAAAAGTTTTTAAAACTTGGTCTTCCACATATCTGTTGGGGATAATGAAAAACTATAGTCCACAGTGATTTTACAATCATTAACCATTACTGAGTTGTAATGGGACAATATCACCATGGATTTTGTTATGATCTTAATGAGATATCATTGTAGTAGTGATGCATTATCGATGACTATTGACATAATGAAAAATGACAGAAATTTATTTTTAATTGTAGAAAAATTTTAAATGGATGATCTGGGGAGGCTATGTGTAAGATAGATGATAAAAATTAAGGTATTCACATGTACTATATTATCATACCGTGTTTATTATGATAATATATGACTCTAAAAGTAATTATATATTTCCCTTGGTTTATACATGATTATGATAATGTCCTATAATCCACAGACTGATGGTCTATTCATGTTCATGATACAGGTGATAGAGAACATGCTTCAGGCATGCCTCTTTAATTTTTGAGATTCATTGGATAAAAATATAACTTTTAATAAGTACAATTATAATAATATAATCTGTTTCCATATAAAAAATTGATGCTTATGAGGGCTTATATGGTATTCAATGTAATTTAACACAATAGAGGTAAGACAAAGGAGAGGTAGTGATACTGTGATTCCATATCCTTTAGGTGACTATGAAGAATATACAACATAACAAATAGAATATAAGTACATATTAGCATATACATAATTTGTTTCACAATCACTATGGATGGGTTATGGATATTATTTTTGGGGATAGATTCATCTTGTGTGTCTAGATGAGAATAGGACATCGATAGTTTAGGCAGAAATGTATGTTATCACCTTTGTTCATCCGATCTTCTGTGTTTAAGGAGGAGGTCAGTGTATATGCTTATTACTTTGAAATCCCTCATCAATACGGTGGTATGGACAACATATTTAATTTTTCTCATTTACATCATTAACATAGATACCCATCCCACATCCTTTAACATTATGAAATAATCCTTGGGAAAAGATAAATGGCATGGCCTTTACTAGGATCACCTTTACTTGCAAGACAATCACACATGAAAATACCTTCCTCGAGATGTGTGTGACCAATGTGTCTTGATAAAATAGGTTTATGTTCTTTATACGAAAATAATTAAGATCTTATTGAATATTTATATTACCTTTGAGAGATTACACAAGAATATTTTTGTCAGATTTAACATCAACCATGTCATGTTAATATTGTTTAGTTAGTACAACAAAATTCCAGTATGAATAGCTCTGACCTCACAAAAAGTGAATTCACCAAACCATAGAGGGAGCTAAAACATAACAGCATCAAACCACTTCATTCTAGAACCAACCCACATCCCCATATATATCCTTTCAAATAGGATCCATTAATATTTAACTTGAAACCAGATGTGGTGGGTTCATGGCGATCTAATAACCAACAAAGAGGATCAGTGACCCTCAACAATTTTTGTATGATTAGGTAGAAAAACAACCAGAAGCTTCAAGGCCCATCCACTCAAATAATGTTAATAGAGTTCTGACCCAATATCCTTGACACATGCATGGATGATGAGGAGACAATAATAATGACCCTCTCTAGCTCTATTATTTACTTTCCACAAGACCCAACACACCACCACAGAAAAGCAATCATTGGACTTTAATGATAGAGCATTATTGATCCATCATTAGAAATCATGGAAAAATTATATCATCAATGGAATCCCAATGCATAATAATTCCAATACTTTTTCTAATTAAATCCCAAATAGAGATCTCTCATTCACTCCTAATTAAAATATGCCATAAATATTCTCATCTACAGTACATGAAACACCAGAATTTAAATGCCAAGACAAAACATCTTCTTTGAATATTAACATTGATCTGTAAGGCACAATACCTCACACAAAAAACAAAAAGATTCATCTTAGGCATTATTTGTTTCCTACAAACATTTTTATCCCATACATCAACCATAGTATACTAACAATAAAATTCACCAAATAATTAATGGTGAAGAGTAGATTTTTTCGTAGTAAACACACACCTATATGTATCCTCTACAAAAATGATGTTATCAAAGACACACTTATTCATAATCAAAAGTGTGGAATTAATCAATCCATGATTCTTGATTTCCACTCTGAATGAGATTTCTATATTCGGGAACCCTTGAATGAAATGAGTTCCACCAGCCTAATTGTCCTTTCAGAACCAAATATCATAGTGACAAACCTAATAACAAATAATATATTTTAGTATATCCAAATATTGAAAAAATCATATTTTAATACATGATTCCATATTGTAGTTATTCTTACATCATTTCCAAATCATACCCTTACCTATCTAATATTTAATTTTACCTATGAAATGATACATGAATGATCATCCATGCCAATCATGCATATATACAATTAATGGTGTCATCAAACCACCATAAGTTAATTCCACCCTCTTAAACTAGTTTTATATTCTTCCCAAATCTACTAAATAGAATTTTTTTTCTTGATTGGAATCATATATAAACCATTTCATTATTTGAGGTTTATAGGTTGATAAAAGATTATGTAATATAATTTTATAGTACTACCATCCCGCCTTAAAAACCTATCTCATACTAATGATTTAAAATAAAAACATGGATTTTACCAAATTTATTATCATATATAATCTATAATATATAAAAATTTTAAACTAAAAAATATATATATTTTAAAACCATTAAAACTATCAAGTGTGAAAAAAAGGTAACTAATTTTGAATTAATTTTAATTGAAGTTAAAATTTTAAAATAAGGTATAATTAAATATCATTACAATATTATAAAATCCATTATTAGTTGTAATGTTTTATTTTTAGGTATATATTAAATATATAGTTTTAAATGGGTTAAACAATATATCCCAAAATTTCAAACTAATCACAACAATAGAACCAAATCATTATTTTAACTGTGGGTTACATGTGGATTGTTGATTTATAAATCATTCTTGTTTTAATCAGAAAGGGTGATTCCAAAAATAATATTGTTTTTATGTACAAGGATGTTCATCATAGTAATATAATGTTACCAAATCAACATAGTGGCCACAAAATGACCCTTATCATATTATCTCAAAAACAACCTTCAAGATGGTTTAAATCTATTATTAATATATGGATTGAATCTCACCAACTTCATATTACCATTTAAAATTGTAGACCCTTTATGAAAATTGGTTTTTAATTCAAGTTCATATCATTTCATAGAAATATAAATACATATAATATCTCCCTTAAATTTTTAATAATAAAAAATAAATCATTATCTCTAATTTTGACCTCGAACAAGAAACATTTCTTCCTGGAATATTTCTAGGAATGACTTTCTCCCCACGTTATCGGGATTCTCCCATAATTTCTTTTTAATAATAGTGTTTCATGGGTTGTTTCATGTTCATGGTTTTCCATTTTTTCCTCCTCAACTTAACACCTCTTAGTTATATAATAATTATACATTCGTGGGTTGATTATTAAATAATTAAAATCATTTTACAAATATTATTGAACTATTTTTAATATAAATTTTCAATAAACAAAAGAAAAAGATTTTTTGGCCTGATATCATTATAAGAATAGGTGAATAAACCTAAAACATGAAAATCAAATAAAACATCATTATTTTAACTTGTATAATGAGATCTTAAATCCCATTGAGATCCTAAACCTGTAGAGGATATCCTATAGAATACTCAAATGAAATGTATGATGCATAATTTTTATTAGGTGAATAAACATTATAATAAAACATACCATGTTATTCAAATAGAATAACATGATATAATAAAATATAAGGATTATAAAAATAAAATTATTAAATAAACTAAATATTAGGGAATATTATGATTATGGAAAATAGGAATTTTGGAATAAAAATAGATTATATAATATCATAATTCAAAGATAACAGCCATGAAAAAATCATATAGTGGATAATGTAGCAACATAGACTAGTATCACTCCATAAGCCCATTCATATCATCCCAAGAGAAGAAAATATTCCCCAACGCATTGGATTGAGATCCAGTACCACCCATCACAAAATATACAATCTTATGTGTCTAAAAAATCAATTTTAATAATAAAATATAAATTCAAAATCTCTCATGGAATGAATTTATTTGAATAATCATTAATTATATGTTAATCAATATAGGTTTAATAATTATTCATAATATGAAAAGGAATTAATCTTTTTTTGCATTCATATGTATGTGAAAATTCATATTTCTCAAAATATGGTGTCCATTTTGAAAGGAATGATTAAAAATTTCGAATAATTTGGTATATAAATGATCAATAAATATTTTTTTAAAGATGCAGTTAATGGAATTAAAATAATAATATGTGTGAAATTTTAGTTAGAATGTTGAGAAAATCCATATTGGTTAAACCAAAAATATTACGTAAATTAATGGAGTCATGAATGTGAATAAATAATTTAAATTCGTGTTTTAGAAAGTGATTATAGATATAAATGTTCTACTTAATCGCGTTAGGATTCACAAAAGGCATTGGAGAAATGAACATTAGGTATTTGTCAACACTTTTTTGAAATTAAGAATAATCTAGATTTTTTTTAGATATATAATTTCATAGATTTTAAATATAAAATAACTTAAAAGTGAGTTATAATGTGATTTAGAGGGATATTGTTAATAACCTAATGAAAAAGGTTTCTTTGGAGATATCTCATAGGTTAGTTTCAAAAATTATTCAACATTTTAACATGATTTTCAATGTAATAAAATAATATTCATTAATTACATTTTTCATAACCCTTTAAATATTTGTTTGATTTATCGTAATATTATTATATTAAATTATGAATATTTTAAATATCTATAATGATTAATTCATTTGTTCAGATGATTTTTATTTCATAGTTCCATGGTATGATCACTTGTAGAAATTTAATGATGCCATTGTCAAATGGGTCATAAATTCAAGAAGTAAAACGATATGGTACACATGTCCTTCTATAAATTTTCATATTTCCAAATAACATTTTTATTTTAAACATAGTGAATATTCATTTTGAAATGACATTACCATTATAGAGATAGTTCATTTTTATTGTTTTATAAAACAACATAAACTAGTTTTATTTTGTTTAATATAATATCCATATATTAATGGAATAAAATTAAATAAGTTATAATATAACTATAATCACACTATTTATATACAATCATAATTTCAGGACTATCCTTGAAGCTGGTTGAGAAAAATAATGTATGTTGTTCATGGAGATAGTGAACAGGCCATACATGGGTGGTAGAAGAACAATGAAATTGAAAGATGTTAGATTATAATTTTTCCTCATCCTTTGGTTCCATCCAATTAGGTCACCCATTCCGGATCAATCAAATGGTATTTGTATGCTACTATAAAAAATATTACATGGTTTGGTTGACTGAGTAAACATTTGGGTAGAAATTCCTTATACTATAGGGCATGGATGTACTGGTATTAAGGGTTGGTGAGAGGTGATATTTATAAGTGGATGATACATACATTTTTCAATATTATATCCATTAGTATATAATTTTAGCTAAACACTACCAATTCTATTGATTCTAGTGACTATATTCATAAAATGGTGCAAATGAGTTTTAACTAATGGGTTTTTACATCATATATGACTACAAAATTCATCTATTGATCTTATAATGTTATGTATAATATTTTTTCATATTTCACAATTATTAAAAAATTTAACAATTTTAGAAAAATACCAAAAAAATAACCCAAACCATTTTTGAATTATAGATCCAGAAAACAAATACATTTCATGAAACAAATTTCTTAAACATGATAAATTTTATTTCAATATAAAATTTATATTTTTTGAAAAAATATGATTTTTATTAACATTATCAATTTTCATACCCATTTAAAAATAAAAAACAATCTCATAAATTTATATTATCATTTTATTGAAATATAATAATAACATTTAAAACTAATTTATGAAATTAAACATTATTTTAATCCATTATATTTTTCATAAAAATAAAAATAAATCATTTATGTTTTATGAAATATAAACACTTATTTAACCATTTATATCAATGATTTAATTATATTAGGTTTTATATATATCACATTATCATTTGGAAATATAATTAATACTATTTAACATTTTCATATAAGAGATTAAATTTCTAGATAATATGTTACAATTTCTGATTGTCATATTACTATTCAAATGGTAAGATTATCATTTGAATGATCTGATTATTATAGCAACAATCATATTCAAAATACTCATGTGGGTTACCTACTTTTTATAAGTAACTATTTTTTTGTTAATCTTTCAGAATATTTTATTTCATCTCAAGGTTATGTATATTTTTGTTTCAATATTTAATATTCCACTATTACCATTGGGCATCATTTTTACAGCATTGTTTAGTAGTACAATTATTCTGGTTGAATGAGTATATTCTAATTTTCCTATTATATCCATCACATATTCTTTTTTTACCAATGTAATAATATCAATTTGAATGAAAATATTTATTCCCTAAATATATGGTTAAATTTTATGTAACAAATAATATCTAATTATATCATGTGTTTCGTATGCATTATATTATATTACTAAATATGACATACTTATATATTAATAAGGGAAATTGAATTACTAACGTTGGGGTCACTACATTCTACTACCTTTATAAACTTCTCCCTAATATTTTAATTTTACATACCATAGTTTATATAATTGAGGGTAATTATAATAAAATGCTCCATTTGGATACAATTTCACCTCCTAAAACTCATTTTTTCTACATCTTACATTGAATATATGAGTTGTATTGTTGAGTAAAATGTTATAAATATGGCCTAAGATTATCATGAGATTTGTCTAATAAAAGAGCCTACTTTCTATCTATAACACCCTTAGATTTATTACATGGGAGATTTCTAGTTTGTTCTTCCATGATGGGTAGAAATGGAATACATAATGTACTTAAGACTAGTTTGGAGGGGGTTCAATTCAATTAGTTGTGGCTCCAATGTCATTATGGATATCAAAGGGGTCAATATAACAATAAAAAATCCTACAGTTCTCCCCAAATAGTTTGACTATATTTCATGGATATATGAATAGAATAACATTATCTCTAAACCCAAAATCTATTACACATTGATGATTTCATCACATCCCTTCTAGAAACTGTACGAATCATTGATGTGTTATTCGATGATCATGACATTTTCTACTATTTCAACAAGCATTTTAGGTCCATAAAACATGTATTCTCCAACATCACCCATCATACATGTTTTATTCATATATTCCCATAAATATCATCATATTGATATAGTTTGTTGATTTATTAGAAGCTATTTCTATACAATATCAATATTAGAGGAATATGTTGATCTCACCATCCATTAATGTACATCATTAAAAATTTCAACACTTATTATATTGTCTAGATATTCTAGTGATATTGGACATCATTTTGGTGGTGATAATCCATATAGATGTTCAACACAGATTGTCGAGTACATTTTAGAAACATTCAGAACATAGAGGTAAATGTCATATTATAATCAAATACAATTTATAGTGGGGTTCCATGTATCCTCACCACATAGGAGATGTATATACTCACAATTTGATCAATTGGGAATTAATGATGCCTTAAAATGAAGTAGAAAGTATTTTTATGAAGATATATAAGAACCCATATATAATTATTTCCTCTAGAATTCCTCATAAGAAAAGAGAAAAATTATAGTGTTCTATTTTCTGATTTCCTTGTAGTTGTGGGTAATAGTTTCAAGATTCACATGGTATTTTCTCTCTCCGCCATCTCATAATGATATTCCATGATGTTTGATGTATATTTAATGATATAATTCTTCATATTCCCCCCATAGTAGTTCTCTCGATGATATCATTAAATATTAATATTTTCTATGTTGATGAAAAGGGATAAAGTAAGAACCTATGATTTTAAAATGTAGTTGTATAAATATATATTATTTTTTTTGACATCTTGTGATGCATGAAACATTGATTCTAATAGAATCAAAATTTATATACCATTATAGCCTATCCATTAAAAAGGATTATGTAACTAATTATTAATAAATACTTAATATATTATTGTTTAAAAATTAATTAAAAATAAATAATTTTAATCAATTTATTATAAACAAAAATTATTAAAATTTATTAGTAAATGTGTATTATTTCTAAAAAATAAGTTTTATGTTGTCAAAATGTTTTTAAAACAATAAATTGAATTTTTCATTATTAGTTAATTATTTAAATGAAATTTATATATTATGTATTAAATAATATGTTTTAACTATCATATATTTTATTATATGAATGTGACAATATTATAAATCTCATTTTATATTATAAAATGTATTTCTAAAAAATTTATTTTTTCATATTCCTCACATTTATTTTTAAATGATATTATTCCATTTATATATTCAATTTCCTCAAAAATTGGTTTCATCTTTTTAAATCATGAGGATTATATTTTCTAAATATGATTCCTTTATTTTTATTCAATATGAATATTATCCCCAAAAAAATTATTGTAACCCAAGTAATCATAAAATGAGTAAAATAGGGTTAAATCTTTGGTATAAGGGGTTAAATGTTATCCAACACATACCATAGTCCAATTAGATGTGTGGTTTTCATTCATTTCACTGACATTATTATATATATTATCACATTGTGACATATTTCATTGAATATAACCATTATTTTAATTTTTTAAATGAATTAATAAAAAATGTCACTCTTATAAATTTAATACTCTAAAATGTTTACATAAATAAAAAATGATGATATGATCAGTAATATAATTTTATTAGAAATTTATCTTATATTTTTATCATAATAAGTTATTTATATATTTTATTAATTTACTATTTACCTTAAATTAGAATGTAGTACTAACACATATTTTATTCAATTAATAGAAAAATAAAAGAAATGATTATACGAAAATATTCAAAGAAAAACAATTTAATTTAATTGTTTTATTGAATGAATTTTATATATATATAATATAGAAAATTTATTTGTTTTATGATTATATTATAATCCATAATTTCATTTTTTTTTATATATTTTCAAATCAAATGAATAGTTTTGAAATTGATATTAATAATTCTTATTATATATAATAAATTGATAAATTATCTAAAATTCATAAAAATATTTTCATAGGCCACATGAATGTAATAAAGATTAATATTTTGATCCATTTTTCATTTGGGAGTCAATGTTCCATTTATGAAAACATTCATAACCCCATAATACTAAAATAGTTATTACCATAGTGACGGTAAAAAATAGTTGATGAGGGTTTAATAATAATAGGAAATTTTTAAATGAAATAAAAAATATACAAACATTAGCAGAAAATGTTATTATAACCACATCATATATTTCTATGTATTTATTTCTATTTAGAACTGTTTTTCTTGATAATAAAATAATTTTATTTTAATATTTTAGGAAACACCATGTCATTCATCTACATCCCTTATAAAAGGACACCCCTTATTTCACTTTTTTACACAACATTGAACCTCCCATATTGACCTAATATAACTCATTTATCTTCTAAAATTATTTATATTCATTATAGAGGTGATTTTATTTGTAAATGACATTTCTATATTTTTAATGGGATATCTAAATGAGTCTATCAAAGATAGAGTCAATCGTCTTACCCAAACCCTTTCAAATTTTTATTATAATTCAAAAAAATATGTTATATTTATCATAAAATTATAATATCTATATCTTGAATATATTTAAATTATATCATAATCATGAAATCTGTAGTATCCAAAATATATTTTATCAAATGTGAATTGAAATTATCACTTGCGTGTATGTGTGGACTATCGCTTCCACTTAGTAATACAACTCATTTTCCATCAGCATTATTCCTAGTAGGTAATTATTATGGATGTAGTGATAAAATTTGATGTTAATGATAAAATTTGTGTATTTTATTTGTATTCATATATTTACATTCTTACCATTCAATACATTGGAAAAATATAACTTCGCTCGGGTTTAGTTGTGGACAACCACCTCCAAAAAGTGATGTAATTATTTCCAATTTTTTATACATGGATTATAATAAAGAATGATTTATGTAATATATTAGATATCTAAGATATAACAATGATTTTTTAGGTGATTTATTATTTACATATCTTTTTATTTGTCTATTAGAATGTAAATACATAGTATATGCAAGCATACAACCTACATTTTAACTAAACAGCGTAATTCATTTTTCAATATCTATATTTAATGAATGATTGAAAATATATATAATTATCATATATGATACATATTTCAGGATTAAAACCATTTATATTATGGAACAATAATTAAATTAATGGAACAGAACTACTAAAACAAAATTCAGATAAAAAAATAAATATTTAATAAATGAAAATAGTGATTTTAACAAGGAATTTTTAATAAATGGGTGCTAAAATATGTTAAGTGGATAATTTATGATATTTTATATATTAAAATGACCCTTGAATTGAAATATAATAAATTTAAATATATAATGTCATAGTTTAAACCACATTTTATGTATATTGATCTCATGTAAGGGGTTTTATGTTGCAACATCTTGGTCAGTTAGGATTATTTTTTATTATGTTTCTTATTATGAAATAGTATCATACAATTCATAAGAAAATTAATTTTATTATCCTCTTGTTTTTTCATAGATTACATGATTTATTATTATTTAACTCACTTTATGTAATTAGGAATACATTATTATAATTTTAAGGAAACCCAATTTTATTTTTCTCTTCTCTAAAATACCAGTTTTTTATTCTTTATATGTATTTTTAAAAATATTATATGGAGTGTTTTTAATATTTTAATATAAATGTGTTAAACTATATTTTACCTATGATTAGATATATTAATTTTTTTTCATTTAATCATCTTTTTATTTCCTAAATGGGGTGATTTTTGACATTTTTTATAAAAGTGACCAAGTAATGTTTTCTTTTAACTAATTTAAATGAACCAAATTTTTCACTATCTTGATCTCTAAATAAATTAGGATTCATTCACATGTTTAAATGGTTATTTTTAATTAATTTAATTTTAATGGTTTTATTTTTTTATATTTTATATAAGTGATGTCAAAGTGAAAAGTGAACATTCCTCATGACAGACTTAAAGTGATTATTAAAAGAAACTTTATATATATGCTAGAATCTATTAAAGTTACATAAATTTATAATATGAGTAATATCCAATATTAAATTTATTATTCATTCTCGATATGGTTTGTTTTTATGATGAAAATATTTTAATGAAAATCATTTATTCTCTATGGGTTATGGTATGATTAAATGATGAATTTATTTATGAAACACATTTCTTTCCCATAGGATCGATTGCGATGAAATGTTTATGAAGTTATTACCATTTCATTGGTAATGTTATATTAAATTGGTTTTGATATTGTGACACACATATATATGAGTTTCGTTATGTAACATGTATATATGGAATTACAATTCTCTCTATATCACTGGGTAATAATGGATATCTCATTAGATAAACATGAATAGAATATAGGGTGAACCAAGTTCATTAAGGGACTATGTGTGCGATGACAGTATAAGGAGTGAACCATGAAAAATATGGTTTATTAAGGATTACACCCAATCCACTACAATAGTTTTTCTCGTTTACCTAGGATACTAAGAAAATTACATTCAATGATTATGTTGTTTCAAAAAATCATTGTTTAATTCTAATGCTAATATCTCATTGATGTGGTTTGTAAATTCCAATATTATAAATGTCTTATAAAAATCCATCCATTAATCTATGTCTCAATAATGTGATCTTTTATATGATGTTCATGATTTTCATATCTAAATATCATGTTATTATACCTATATTCCAATGTCATTATTTAGGGATTGTTGATATCTCCCTTATATACCATTAATAAAAATATTTTATCAACCTATATTTTGTTTCAATTCCTTAGGTTATGAATAATGTTTTTTAATATTATGTGTATAATAACGGTGATTGTTTTTATGAACTATGTGGGAGATAATGTAGATCTTTTATGATCAAGTTATTTGCACATCTCAGATTCCAGAGATTCTAAACCCATTTGATTCTGGAATGGATATTTATATAATTTAATGAATATTCATAAATTAAGAGGTGTTATTTATTTATGAAAGGTATGATTCTAGATATTTTTTACCTTGGAATGTTATAGTTATCTTTTTAATTTAGTATAAGGATATATTTATGATCACACTCTGGATAGGTCTATGTAAAGGATAAAATCCTTAAAATTTGAGGGTGCATGTAGAAGACATAGGTTAATACTAAGGTGGAATGGAAATTTTTTTTGATTTTTATACAGCCAATAAATTAACATAATGGAATATATGGGTTCCACTCTGATTCTTATTTCTCAAAATATACATTTTTAATTTAGTTATTGGATGAAACCAGAATAAAATGTGTTAATACATAATTATATGGAAAAAAGAAATTATTTTCCTCCTGAGAAGCTATATTTTTTATGATATTGAAGGAAAAAAAATAATTTCTATGCCTACTAAATATTGTCAAGATATTAATTAAGATAAACCAAGAAACAAACAAATGAGTTAAAAAAAATTTATGGTGTTCTTCATGAAGTAATTCCAACATTCTTTTTATGGGTCCATAGAAACATAATTTGATATAAAATGGAATAATAATTTGGGGCAGATATTTTATATCATATAGTTTTTATATAATGATAAATTATAAAATTTTATCTATATTTAATAAGTTCAAACAGATCAATGGTGGATTATTATAAAGATCAAAAGGAAACTGGATGATATTGACTCCATAGGGTTTGATGATATTAAAAATATATATTCTAATAATTCATTCCTATTATAAATTGTTTTTAAATGGTTCTGTAATTCCATGAGATAAAATATAAGGTTAATGAATCAATTTATACATATGAGGAAATTTTTAAAATACATTCACGGTATGATTCAAGAATTATCATCATGATGAAATTAAGTTTTATCGATTCTTTAGTGTATTAAAAATATTCTTCGAAAGGCATTAACTATATTGGACATCATTAGAAATGAAAATATCATTTTATGAGTCATCTAAGAAGTAATTGAAATTTCAGATACCAATAAATAAAATTTATTTCAAAGTAAACTAATTAAGTAATAAAAATAAAATATTAAAAACCATACATATAAGAAAATTATCTATTCATTTTTCTCAATAGTGAAATAAACCATGAATGAAATTTTACAAAGGGGGTTATTAAATGTTTTAAATATGCAAAGCTAGTTTATAATTAAATATAATTATTAATTAATGGGTAGAATAATTTGTATAATAATGGGGATAATGAACAACAATATGAAAATCCTACTCACCAGAGTTTCAAATGCAATAAATATTGGAATTATTATAACCAGTTTTAAATATCAAATGGTAATTATGATGATCAATGTTAGAAAAAACTTAGGTCAAAAGAAAAATGGAAGTAACATATTTTCGATAAATTTTATGTGGATAACATGGATTTTTTATTGGTTTTGGTACAATTTAATTTATAGGGTTTTAATTTGAAAATCAAGGTAAATGTTTTTTGGTGGTGATATGGAGTTATTATGGTTTTATATATGGTGTTTCCCCATGTATTAGTGTTGGAATTTCATTTAGATTATTGATGTTGTGTGAGAAATATACTTATGACATGGGGTCCTATAAGTGGATTTCTGATTCACTTACCAAGGTAAACTGATTTATATCATTGTAAAGGTTCTACGACATAGACCTTCCATAATGTTATGCTTTGAGGTATAAAGAATGAAACCATGTTGATATGTTTTTTTGGGGTGATTTTGTTTTTATTTTACTTTTCGGGGAGTAAATATTACATTTTTTTAGGCTACATTATGGTATTATTCTTGAATAATAAGATATGGGCATGGTCTGCCCCAAGGTTTCTAGGATATAGTTATGCCAGTGGTGATTGTGGCGTAAAGTTATTAATTAAACAACAGTATTAGGTAAAAATCATGGGACTATAGAGTGGATTGGGGTTCATTTTCACAGTCTTATATTTTTCATACTATTTATGAAAACATGAAATTCTTCTAAACCAGTTATTCAACAAATTGTCTCTCTTATCATTTGATTCCCAATAGATCTTTTCAAAGTCCATGACACCCCTTTTTTTTAGAAACATCTCTATGAATTAGGAGGTCAATTTATAGTTCTTCCACCTCATTCGTGTGGTAAGTGACTATACACAATGGTTTTAATTCATGAATCATCTAATGTTTATATAAAAATCATTTTTTGGTTTAATATATTTATTAATATTATATCAATGTATTTTTTTTAAAAGTGAAAAACATGTTTTTAATGTGATTTTTCATTATCAATTATTTTGGACATAATAGGTGTTTTTTGAAATAAAATAATGTTGGTTTTAATAAAATTTATTTTTTTATGATTTTAACAGTTAATGATTCTATAGTAAAATTAAATATAAAATTTAATCATCCGTTTTAATTGTTTTCATAAATCATAGCACAATAATAATCTTTGTGTAATCGAGAAATGGACATATCAATCATAGTGTTTTTAATAACACTAGATGTTTCATATTGAAAATCACTAATTGGACTCAATATATATTGTAATGAAATGGAACCTAACATAGTGATTTCTTTTATGAGAGTATAGATACTCACATAGGATAGATCTCAATCATTTTCATTGTCATATATATTTGGTTTAACACAAGATGGTATATTCCTTGGATGATTTCTCACATTCTTATCATATGATGTATCCCATTGTTATTTAACTTATACTAATATTATTTCTCATATGTACCTATTATATTTATTTCTCTTATTAATATGAAATGATTTTATGATTAACCAATAGTTTCTGTAAAAAAAATTTGTGTCTTATGAAAATGATTTGTAAACTATATTTTTTTATAATAGTGTTATCATTTAATGATACCATTATTTGTATTGTCTCATTGGTGAAATACTCTGCAGGTTTAAACTGAAACCCAACTTCTTTATTTTGTAATTTATAGATGTCGTTTGATAGGAAACATTTAATGTGAATGGGTATATGTATTTCTTAAATTTATCTAAATTTCCATTACCTATGTCGTGGTGTGGTGTAGAGGTTATGGTAGGTCTTAATAGAGTTTTATCTTATAGATTTCTAGTATTTTATTCTAAATCATCATTTTAGTATTTCTTTTGTATATATCGATGACATTTACACATTTTCCACTTGTTACCATATTTACTAATCCTTTGTACATGGTAATTATTATTTTTCACACATCATTATGGGTTGGACCATATTGGATGACATGCCATGTTGTCCTGATATTTTTCATCACAAAATAATTCTAGAGTGAATACCAATCTGGAATTATTATGACACAACCATAGTTTATATATGATTATTTATTTTATATTTTTTAGGATAATGGGATTTAAAATAATGATTGAGGACATATGTAGGGGAGACTCACATATGTGTCTAACCCTAGGTTTCCATTGGTGGTCTGAAATTTTTAACAGGCCTGCGATTAGTGTTGTAGTAAATTTGAATGATATGGATTTTAATTATATTTGAATGAATAAATTAATTATTATTATTTTCTTATTTTTTATATAATCCATAATTTATATGAATCCATTATATTTTTAGGCAATAATATTGATATCATTTGTAAGACATATGAATTAAAAATTTTCTCTTAAGCATATATGTTTTTGTATTATGTTTATTAAGAAATGCCTCCAAGATAACTTCTTCTGAATCCATGAAAGGAAGATTTGAGACAAGTCCTATATATTTATGATACGATGGAACCTAATATAGTGCAGTATATAATCTATGATATTCAAACATTGGGAGATACATGTATTTTATACCGTGGATGAGTAGTGGATTATAGAGTAACATTTTCTTATAAGAATCCTCCAATATTCCATGGTAATAAATGACCCTAGTAATATGAACAATAATTTTAGAATATTCATAGGATAATTATTTTTATTAAAACCCCATTGGACACTAGTGTTGGGTTTTCCATGTATATATTGAATGAATTACCAAGGAGATGGTGGGATTCCGTTAAACAGTCCATGTTTCACAAGGTTATTACATATAATTCATTCTGGAAGATATTCAACCCATAGTTTTATCCGTAATTATTGAATGTGGTGGAGACCTAGGAGTTTCATAACCATGAATAGTGGTTTCATTATTTTTTTTATCCAACCCTTTATTTAGATTTATATTACATAGAAACATAACTTTTTAAAAATTATTAGTTAAATCATGGAGTTCTATGATATGATTGAGGGATGATATTCAATCATTTATCATTCTCTTGGGCCTCCTGATCATTATGAATATTGTCAATAATGTTTTATAGAATATTTAATCTTTAATAATATATAAATATATGGGTGCATTAGTATATATTCCAGTCTTACAAGATGTGTATTATTCCAAAAAAATGAAACACAAATGTTGATCGGTTATTACTAGTTTCATATGATTTTTATGATAACAGTAGGTTTTTTTCATCAGTACGGGATTCCTGGTCAAGCCAAAAAAATTATGAATGTACACCACTCTTCTCAACATTCTTTAATATTTTTCCATCATAAGAATTTTTATTGAAGGATGTTAGAACATAATTATTATGGATCATATCTAAACAACATAAAAGTAATGATGATAATCATTTGTGACATATATACTTAAATTTGGGTAAGAATCTGTTTAATTTAATTTTTTTACATGGAAAAAGGAAATGGTATTTGCGAGGAAGTTAATGTTAATCACTAGATATATTAAACACATATTTATTCTTGATCCTATAGGGACTGTGGCATATCTGATATCTCTTTCACTGAACTTATCTCAAATTCATGAATTGTTCCATGTTTGTCTGATAAGGAATTATATTCATGATCAATCACTTGTATTGAAATCTAAGGTAATTTTTCTAGTGAATTATATTTTCTATGAATAAAAACTCATATAAATCATGGATCATATTTAAAATATGATAACTAACAATATGACTCATGTTGTTAAATTTTTCATCACGAATATAAAATTCCAATATACGTCACAGGAGCATGAGGATGTCATGAAAATGATATATAATAGTTTGTATATATTACAGTGATTGAAATTTGATGATAAATGTTTTTATTGGGGTAATAATTAATCACCAGAAGGTGTTTCGATATAGATCTATAAATAAATTTGACTTCATTAATAGTTTGTGACACATGAAAACAAGATTATAAATAGACTGTAATATAGTATACCCCTATAACATTGCAATTAAATTGTATGGTATGAATATTACTAAATAAATGTTTAAAATTTTATTTGTTTTGAATGTATATAATAAATTTATTTTTTATCAATTTAATTTAAAGGATAATAAAAACCATTTGTTAGTGAATGTAATATTTTTCATTAAAAACTGTTTTTATTATGGTAATGTTATTTAATCAATATAATATAAATTTTCTAATATATTTTATTGGTCATATGAAATTTATATATTTCTTAATGATATATTTTTATAATTCATATAATATTTTTCATTTCAGGAGAAAATAATATATCTCTAGTTTAATACATTGAATGATATTTTCCTAAAACATGTGGTTCGTCATGTTTTCTCCCATAATTGAATATGATTTTATAAATGATATAGATTTTTAATATTTAAATTAGGATTACATATTTTTTATCATGAATAAAATATTTGGTATCTTAATCTATTTAATTTTTTTAAAAATGAATAGTATCATTAATAGGGTATTATCATCAATATAAATTGAAATTAGTGAAATTGGATTAAATCATTTTGAAATAGTTTCAAAATTAATCAAACGCATTTCACTAGATTGTTGTATTAGTTGAGGTTATTTATTTATATCCATGTCTCAAATATATGGTATTTTGGTTCCTTGTTTATTTTTTTATGAAATTTATATTTATGTATGTAATGAATCAACAAAAATAACTCTACCTTGATGTTAAATTCTATAAACCTTTTTACATGAGGAATTACAAATGATAATATTGGTTATAAATTTTTATGTAAATTAGTAATTTTTTTTATAAAAAAAAATAATTTATAATTTTTGAAATTAAATAATAAACATAAATTCTAATACAATTTCAATGCACTATTTATTAAATTAATTGAAAAATGAAATAGAAAAATTATAAAATTTTAAAAATAAAAAAAAAATTAGTTATTTATGTACAAGAAATTTTTAGATACATATAATATATTATGGATATTTATAAATATAATATTATAATTATCTTTTTCTATGTGATATTACAGACAATTTAAATGAATAGTTCTAAAATTAAGATTACGGATTTTTAATAATAAATAATAATTCATTGAATAATATTAAATTCTTAATAACTTTATCATTAACAAAGTGAATAGAAAATTGTTTAACCTATCATCAATAATCCATTTATGAGCCACATTTACATTTATATTAATATTCATAACCCTTTAAGACTGTGATAATTCTTATTGTGGTTAAGGTCAAAACAAAATGATGTATTGGTTAATCGAAAATATAACATTTCAAATGACACAAAAACTTGTTTAATGATAATTTGGAAATTTTATTTTGACTACACATCATTTATAATATAATTAATAATAATTTGGTATCCTTTATCATAATAATTTAATTATTACATTTTATTCATTTATGAAATTCCTAGTGTGTCCTCTACAACAATTATAAAAGACCACCAATAATTTCACTACTTTACATGAATTTTAACTTTCATGGTACACAAAATTATACACATTTATGTTATAAAATACATTTTCATGATTTATAAGTGTTGTTATTCATAAGATTACCAAGATAAAAATTGTAGAGGACTAATGTGTTTAAATTTTATAATACACTCACTACTTGTGTTGCAATTTTTGGATGTAAAAATATATAAAAAATTATGGAAAACATGTAACAATTGAAATATAGAATAAAAGTATAATAAATAAAATGAATTAATAAAGGAATTCCCATGTGGTGTCACTAATAAATAAACAATAATAATAAAATGTGAAAAGATATAATATGATTACATTTAAGATTCTCTTGAGTACAAATAATGTTTATAAATACACTTCATTAGTAAATAATTTGTCAAACATGGATGAATACTAATATAAAAATATTTATTTCCAACTTTATTAATGGAAAAATTTAAAAAAATTATGAAACTATTAATAAACAATATATATTTATAAATTAAATATATATGATTAATATATTGTTGATATTTTAGGTAATGATGACCATGTTTTGTCACAATAATATATCAATTGTAGTCATATTTGAAAAAATGTATTTTATCATTCATGTCCCAATTTATTTACACATAATATGTTTCATTAAAAAATGATAGAAGTTGACTTCTGTTAATTAAATAAATACTATCTTAAAATTAAATTCTCTCAAAAATGAGATAAAAAATACGCACTAGTCTTATGGTGCCTACTATGATCCAATATGTCGAATTCTACCTTCAGAATCCACCATTAGGAGGATTGTGAAACCTTCATCAGGCTTAAATAACATGTTCCAACTACCCTTACAATTTCATAAGGAAAACTATTCCTAATACCCAAATTTATATCAATCTAAACATTAGTGTCATTGATCTTATTAACTATATAGAACTCGGTTTAAATGTTTTATTTCCTTAAGATTTCTCCATGGTCCCTCAAGGCTAGTGACTAAAAATGTGGCTCATAATATACACTTGGTTATGGATTTACACACATTTCAATGGAAATATTGGATCGATGACCTCTAATTTAAATCCATCATGATTTTTCCATATGTGCGATTTATTCAAAACAAAAATACAATTATTATTATAAAACGAAAGTGTAATGATATTTGATACCACATAATTCATGAAATGAATGATTACAAGGACTGTTATAATGAGAAACATCTCATACATAATTTTCCATAGAAAATGTGTGATCCAAACCAAGAATATGATATTTGAGGAAAATTGTTGTATAGGTTATGTTCCAAAAAAATACATCTAACGACATCTAAATTCTCAACCTTAATGTTGGAGCTCATCACTATTCCATATAAAACATGATCAACTAGTCGATCTGAAACAAAATTTTTCAATTCACATATAATTACATAAACCATCATAAAATATAAAATCCATATCTACCAATGTTTCTAATCATGTTGTAAGAATAAAAAGATCATTATGGGGAAAACAAATTATTCTGTAAACATCAACAAATGAATAAGTGATCTACCAAATATGACTATATATTTAAATAAGTATAATAATATAGGATTTTAGACATCAATAAAGGTATATTTTAATATAAAAAAATAAGAAATGAATTGAATAAATAGTAATAATGTGTTTTCTATAATTATTAAATACATATTCTAGTAGTTTCAACACTAGTTTTACCTAAATTTTTTAAATTCTAAAATCTATAATGAACATCTTGGGGAAACTATGTTACATATACCAATTAAATTATCTCAAAGATAGTTATAGAATATACACATCCTATGGGTAATAAAAATTGTGTATACTTTTTTGGGGCCTCATCCTATCAATTGGAAAAGGGGAGGTCCATACATAGAAAGTAAACTACAAGAATCACCCAACCGAATTTATAATTTAAATTAAACTTTTTTATAAATTTATATGAAAAAATATGTACACATTCCAAATATAATTTGTTTATAAATGGTTAATATAATATCGATTAAAAAAATAATTTAACAATGTCATCATTCACCAATTTTATTTATCAATTTAATAAAAAAAATCATGCAAAAACTACAGACATACACAGGGTATAAATATTCATTATAGAATTCATGTATAATATAAGAATTCATAATACATAAAAAAATATTATTATTAAAAAAATTTAAAACAATTTTTATGATTATATAGAATTTAATCATAAAATAATAATTCTAACTAAACAACAATACTTTGATACACTCTAAGAAAAAACATACATGTGTTCGTATATATAAGAAATTAATTTTGATCCTAATTTCATTAAACTAACATGATTCTAATTTAATAAATTCAAATACTCTTTATCAAGAAATTTTTTTTATGTAAAATAACATAACTAGTGTCATATATTGATAATTTTTTATTAAACATATAATTTTTATTTTTATTTTACTAATAAATAACTTTAACAATAATATTCTTTACATATACACGACTAAAAAAAATCACATTACAATGTTTAAATAGATTAATTGTGTGTTCAATGGAAAGAATATTTTCATAAATAATCAATAAAAGATGTGTGAAAAATAAGTGGAATTGAATTTAAAATTCATTTAATAATAAGATCTACATAAAAATTTAATTTTCTTAAAATATATTAAATGATTATTATATCATTTACATATATAGGGATATAATAGTGTAAATATTAAAACACTGTTTTTTATGGGGAAACACTTCTTCTAACCATGTAAAATAAACTACCATATCCACAATGATACAATCAATCAGCTAGGGGATAGGTGTATTTTTTTATATATCCCATTTAGGTTTAATTGGTAAGTGGTTATATCAATTGAAATATTAGGTTTTCATAAAAATATTTGGACTATATTTATATATTAATATCCAAATGAGGAAAAGGATATAGATTTAGACTTATTTCATAATCTCACAAGTTTCCTTGATGGTGGTTTAAATCAATATTCACTCAATGATTTCAATATCAAATGAAACCTATTCCAAAATTAATCTTCTAACATATTAATATCATTTTGTTCAAAAACTAGGTTGGATCAAATATTTCCAACAACAATATTCATGTAAAAATCAATATAAATTTTTTGTATTAATAGAAAATGAAAACTACAAAGTAGAATAATTTAATTTATAATATCATCAATATTAAATGGGTTTTCATAACAAATATCCAAACAACCATCCTAGAAAATATTTGATTCATTATATTAATAAAATTATTTGAAAATAATCATTTATATCTTTGAATTTAACCAAGATTATTTCCAAATTCATAATAGAAACTAAGGCACATTGATGTCAGGAATATCATAAGAATAACATATTGGTTCATGGGCATCAAAAAATATAAATGATAACTATTTAAATACAAAAAAAAAATAAGGTACAATTCAAAGGACACTAATATACCCCTATGGACCATTAAATATAATTCTAATAAAAAATAAACCAATCAAAAAAATCAATAGTTAAAAAACCTAATGGGTTAACTTTAATAATATCCTTTTTAATAAATAAAAATTAAAAAACAACACTAAAAGATAAATAAATTATGAAATCATTAATCAATTTCAAACAAGAATTATAAAAACACTAGAATAACTCACATACCAATCAATCCCTCTAAGGATATTATAGGATGATGAAAATTAATGTACTTGAACATACCTAAGAAAGAGAAAATAATTTTTTTGGAGTTTTTGGTTATTTTTTCATGACATTGTAAAATATCACTCATTAATATGAATATATAAGGAAAAACATAGATGATAATTAATTGGGGATAAAATGGATAATATGGGAGGAAACCAACCTCAAACTGGTGGAAAAGGCCATGTTGTTAAATTATCAATGTGAAGTAATAATTTGGGGTGATAGAAGCCATCTAGTGAACTCATTGTGGTAGGTTAATGAGTTTATGGAGTCCCTTTTTTAGAAATATCTTAATTTATTCCCACAAAAACCACACTCCTTTTAAAAAACATCCCCTATTCCAAAAGAAAACGTTATGGGTGACAAAGGATCTTTGGCGGAGACTCGTGAGCCATTACATGATCCATTATATATCCAATGAGTAATAATAGAGGCAGTGGGAATAACTAACCTAAAAAATGTTGGTGAAACCTATATAATCCATCCATGGTCAATAGAAAATGGTTCCAAAATGAGTTATTTGAGTGTACATCTCAGTAGTGTTCTTAGTGGATAGGGAAATGATTTTAATGAGTCGTTAATTTAAGGTTTCAAATAATTTATATCTAAAATAAAATTTTACCAATATCTAAAATAAGATACAAGGATTTTAATGGGACTCTAATTAGAGAGGACAAAAATATATTTAATGTATAAAAGAATGATATATGATACATTAGTTACGTAATAATGTTATCCATCACTCCGCAAAACACATCCAACCACCACTAAATGATTTTTTCTCCAACCCCCCTAAAGCTCAACCCGAGTTCTAAAACTCCTATGAAGCCTCAATCCATATCCAATGATACTTGTAATTCTATATAGAATCACTCAAAACCCAATAGAAATAATAAAAAATACATAATATTGTATTCAAAAAATAAATTTTATCAAAAATTAAATATAAATTATTTTAACATAATCTCATTATAAAACCTTAATCAAAGTCATCAAGGAATTTATAATAATAATCATAGTTGACCAGAAAATCATTATATATCTACAAAAAATCAAAATAAAATATTAAAATTGTTTATTTTATTATTTAAAAAATTTTGAATACAAAATAGTTTTCCCAATATCATTAATATATTAATGATTTTTAGTTGGATGAGGGATATGAAAACCAAAATTCTGTCATATTATTATTAAAATAAAATATTAAATTTTATTGATACCTAGGGAAAATTAAAGGTCATACAATGTCCTCATAATATGATAAACTATTTAAAAAATATTCAATAGAGGTCAAATGTATTCACTCTAAAAAAACTTTATATTGGTGGTAAAATTGTAAGGAACACACAATATTTTAAAATAAATTCCATGAAATGTCCATAAAATCATTAATGTGAAATAATTAAATTCATTTAATTTTAATTGTATATGATTTTGATTTAACATTATTCATCTTTTTTAAATATGTAAAAGACGATAAAAGAGAATAAGGGTGAAAATATTTAGCGAACAGTTTGTAGTTCATTGGTGGAGCAATGGGTTTGAAAATTTCATATTTAGATAAAATGGATAAAATATATTATTGATTTGATCAAATTAATTGAAATAAAATGGTTATGATTTATCATATCTATGTGATACGATGTTATATTATAAATAATTGTGTTTATAAATAAATGGGGGAATTTTTTTGCTGTCATGGTTATGTTTAATGTGAGACTATTCCATGTTTCAAAATAAGCTAATAAAAAAATGATATATCCATTATAAAAGATATTATCAAGGATATTTTTCAACATATAAATCCTTTGATCATACCACTTAATTAAATAATATTATTTATATAATCATATTTTCATAATATTATTACAAATAAACAATATATATCATATGATTTATATAGTTTATTATTAAAATATTTATTATAAATTAAATTATTATATTTTTTCAAACATAAAAAATTTGGTGTTTGTAAATATAATATTATGGGGAGAATATATTATCTGAGAAACAAGGGTAATTATATATAGACATAGAGAGGTTATGTTCTTAAAAATATGATGTTGAACCCTCTTAATACAAAGCCGATTTTTTTAATTGTTTCTAAAAAAGGATGGAATCCTTGATATGGTGAATAAAATTTTCCTCAGAAGAGAACAAAAACTACTCATGTGACCCTATACTTGATCAAAATTCAATTCACATAGATTATTGGGTATGAACCAATGTAATTTCATGTAGGGTTTCTATAATTTCTTAGTTACTATGATAAATTTCCTATGCATGTTATAGTATCACACCAGCCTCTATCACACAACCTGAATATATTAAATAACTTCTAGATGCTCAATTCTATGACCATGTCTCAGGATTATACTAATTCTATGAAAAAAATTATAAATCCTTCCAATATACCCCCCCCCCCATTATCATATTTTCCAATAAATAGACCGCAAGAATCATTATATTCAGTATTACATTGATGGACACATGGCAATAAAACAGAAACATGTACATAATGAAAACCCTTTCTATGCATACACATGTCTTCTAGAACCATGCTCACATGTATTCTATCTCCCTTTATGATACCCATTAAAAGGAATAAATGTATGGAAAACCATGGATTAAGGTATTTTATGTACCAAATATTTTAATACATCAAATCCATCATGGGAGACCAATACATCCCTTGTTCTCACAAACATATATAAAAGACCATACACTAGATAGAGCAATACATTCCCCACATGATGGTCATTCCAAGAGGTTACTAAACTTGGGAGAAACCTCTGTTAGTTCCCTTAACATGAGTTTCCTATAACCTATTCCCATTACTAGGGTGACCAATTTCCTCTACCAATAAGTTTGTCAAAAAATTCACCTAAACCTTGGTGGGGAAACCACATTATTCTTTAATTTATTGGGTGATATATTCTCCCTACAGCATATCGATAGGGTAAACCCTCCCCCAAGCCTTCATAAAATACTATCCATTTTTTCCTATTTATAACCTGATTGAGCTCTACTAATTGTCGATAAATATTTTAAAAAGCATACACTAACTGTCACTAGGGTCACCATTTCTCCTTATATATAACAAAGAGATTTTATTTACCACAAAATTATATAAGAGAGACCAAATTACCCAACCACTAATATGGATTCCACTTCACCCTACGTCACATTAGCGATCCATATTCACCCAAGACCATAGAAATGTGTTTTGTTTCACTTCTATACCCTAGTAGAGAAAATATTTGTTCTTGTACTAAACAATGAGAACCCCCTCTTCAAAAGTCTATTTCAATGGATCCATCTTCACATAGGTCACATTCCAAGGAACGTTCCCATTCAGGATACCTATATGACCTATTAAATTTCATGACTATGCTTTACACGTTATCATATATAATTTAATTCATGTATTTCCTTAATAAAACATGTTTCCACCATTTTCAATAATGATTAGTAACAAAATCATATTTATAATTATAATTTATTCAATTGATAATGAATAAATCTATTTTGGGTAAATTAATGGAAACTCCACAGGGTTCATGATTATCATCTTGGTGGGAAAATAATGAGTCTCCTCTCCAATATATTTGGTTATACTGTGGAATAGAATGACTAGAAGATTTAAATGTGGTTTTATTTCATTTTTGGTTCCCAGTAATAGACTATGAATTATTTTTGACATGCCATTTGTGATGGGATCTTTTCAAAATTAGACACTAGTAATTGGTCCAAGGTAAAAAGACCCATGGTAGAAAAAAATGTAGTAAGAAACTTTTCACGAGATGCTCTACTGTGAACAAATGATTTTTCATGACATGGGTTTCCACATTGAAAATTTATTTTACTGATATATATATATATACTTAATGTCAATGAGAATAGTATCCCCTAAAAGTATTATTTGCTACAGGATTAGTGACCCATATAACATAATAAAAAAATATATAAAATATATAAAATCAAAATCAAAATATTAAGAAAACAAAAAATGTCACACTAATATATAAAATAAATATTATATTAGTAAAATACAATTATTTAAAAATTGAAATACATAAAATTTTAAATTTATGAACTAATAACTATATTTATCAAAAAAATGGTCATTCAATTGTTAATCATAATAAATGTATCTAAAAAATACATAAATCACTAAAAATGGGTAGGTTCATCTGAGGGAGGTGGTGAATGGACACCAACCCCATACCCTATGGCTAACTCCGCATGTACTTTATCATCTTCTATTACTTCAATTCATGTTCTTGATGATTCTCCTCTAATTAATGCCCATGTTACCCAAAAAAACTCTTCATGCTCTCTAGTTGTGGTATCTATAGCCTCATGGTGAGCTCACAACTTTTTATTATATTTTTCAGTCGATGATGACAACTCTCTAGGAGTTCCCCTAGTATTGGATCATGGCATAGTTTCATTACCATATTAACTCTCAGACATCAATTGAGAGCTAGTAATAATAACATGTCATTTCATGAAGGCATACTGAGTCACATAAAAACATTTTTCATCATAAAATCCAACTAAACTGGGGTCTTATTCCTTGAACATAGAAGGAAACTCATCTTATATGTGAGTAGTTTCAGACTCACATTACTCCATCATATGAAATTTGAAATAAAAATTGTGAATATATTTTTATTAGTTAATTTTTAAAAAATAGTGTTGACTAAGATTCCGTGTTGTTAACCACCAAAACTATGTAGAGTGTATGTAATCATAACACTCCATAATATCAGGCTCCTCAATATCCTATATGAAAAAAATAATTTACATAAAAAAGTATATAATTTGTTATTTAAAATTGCATACAGAATATCAGTGATGAGTAAAAAATTTGTGAATAACATATTTATTTTCGACATTCTCTCTCCCCTATTTATTCTAACCAAATAATGTTATCCTATGGATGTTAGATTCTATAAAATATGAGAAAAATACTTCCCAAACTAGAAAGGTGACATAATCTGTTCGATCAATACAATATAAAAGATCTGAAACATTGAATCGATCTTTATTCAAAGCTATATTCCTTAGATTATGCAAAATATGATGAGTTCAGTCACACATGAATTCCACCAAGGTCTCCCAAATAGAGGTCTTCATGCTATAATCAATGGGATAGCATAAACCATACACATAAAAATAATATAATAATATTATCTCAAATAAAAGTTTCATAATAAATATTATATATTTATATAGAGTTTAATGATGTAATATTCACTTCTGAAAATTAATGGGAATACGATCCGACATCACCCATTATACAAAAAAATTCCACCTAATATAACTCCCTTTTATAGTATCTATGGTAAAAAACAATAATAAAAAATAAAAAATATATTTTAAAAAATTATTTTAGATAAATAAGGTAGTTTGAAATAATGATAATAATAATTAAAAAAATTATAGAATTTAACATACTTATAAATGCATGTGTGAAAATCTTGACGTGTAAATTACTAGATAATAGGGTTGGGAATCATAAATCATGGAATACTATGTCCCTTATGAGTTATTGAACTGTATGAAACTGAAGGGTCTAAAGAAATATCATTATTTTCATCAATAGGTACAATATCCTTCATCAAGATACAAAAAATCATATCACAATTCTTTTCTCCATTATTTAACTTTAAAATATTGTTGTTATCAAATAATTGAAGATGATAAATATTTTTATATTTATTTTTAATATAACCAATAAATAAATGTGTCATTTTTACTCTTCATCCTTATCTATATATTAAATGGTTTCAATATCATCATTCTATTCCTCATTATAATCATATTGAATAAGAGATTCATTTTGGACATCAATTTTTAATTTGAAATCATTAGTTACATCATTGATATCGTCATAACTATCGACATGTAATTAGTGGGTTTCATCATAGATATTCATCTATTTTAATTTAAATGTTGTCTTTGGGTCTCTCCCTTTAAAATTTTAATTTTTTTCACATCCATATAACCACATTCAACATTCATTAACCTATATTCATGGGATATTATTTCTATAATTATCCAAAAATCAATTAATTCTGTTGATGAATCATAATAATTAGAATAAAAAAATGGATGTCCTTGATGAGCCAATAAAAAGGATTCATGTAATGCAAGAAGTATATAATATTAATTTTCAATGATTTCATGATGTGGATGAACATGAAATACTCTATAAGTATCAAAATAATGTAATTTAAACAAGATTTTATAATTTTGTATCAGATAACACAATTTAAATAATTCTTCTATAATTCCATAAAAGTAAACTTCATATTTTATATTCTCAAATCCTCTCATGAAAAAACCATTATTCAGTGTTTTTTATTCACCAAATTCACTTATTTTAAATTAAATGTCATTCATTGTTTATTCATTATAATATTTTATCATTTCGGATACTGTTTTACTCAATACACATAGGCTATGAACAAATTTAATATCTTTTGGTGATTCCTAAAAAATTGAAAATAAATACCAATATAATTATTTCTAAATTTATTATATAATTTAAACAAAAATAATTTAATTTAACATTCATTAAGTATAGTAAGAAAAATTATGTTCCTGAAACATTTCAAGGGAAGCAGCTATAATTTTTCGAATCTATTTCAATATATGATCATCATATAATCTAAAAATATAAAATTATTAATATAATATTAATAATATATAAAATTGTGATAGTTGAACTCAGTATTAAAATAGTCTAATTTCATCAATGTTTATAAAATCATGTGTACGATTCTTGTGATGTTCATCATCTAAAATCAATCACGCATGAACTCCTGAAAATACACATTTAGGTTTATTAAAAAAATAAATGATTATGTAGTGCAACATTAAAATTTCCCTCATTAAAACCCATTTAGTTATGTTTTGAAAAAAAAAATCATGTTTTATATAATGGGATCATAAAAAATAAATTTCTTATTGTAATTAAGGTTTTATAATTGAATCATCAATTGATGCTTTTCTGTATTTATTTTTCTTTAGTTTCTGCATGCATCTCATGTGTGGGTACATTCATTGGAACCATTCCATCCCAAAAAAAATATTTATACATAAAATGTAATATTATATCATGCATTGAATCATAGAAAGCTGGTAGAAAAAAAACACCCAGTTGACATAAAATAAAAAAAATCCTCTTGCAATATAGTAACTATATCATAGTTTATTTTTTCCAAAAAAAATTCTCAAAAAAATATAATATTTATATTTGAATATCCAAAATTAAAAAATGTATCAAACCTCTAAATAAAATCTATATATGTCATTACTATATAGTATGTCAATCATTACATTTGAATCAGGTGATATGAATATTTCTGACACATCTATCCAAATTCGAATCGAAACCATCAAATAGTCCCAAATCCACAATCCTCTAACAAAATAATAAATTTTATTCTTTGGAAAATTTATATTCTACTTTTGGTTTCATTAATATTTTTGATCTATCATTTCAAAACGTATCACATTCTAGTCATGAGAATATTATCAAATGATTTGATCATGTACTTACATTAGCTTTTGTCTTACTAGGTGTGTGAAAAAAAAGCATAAAATATATTATCAAAACATTTATTGTAAATATTTATGAAATTAAACATGTTACAGGACCAAAAATAAAACAAATATTAGAGATACTAAAAAATAATTCCTTTAATTTAATAGTGATATTTCCGAATGACGTCTATTATTTTTTGGTTTATAGTCTGTTAAACATCAATGAGAGTTTACAAAGATATGAAAAATTATAAATCAATACATGATATCATTATTAGACATCCATTTCATTCAATTTTACCTTTTCTAAAATGATTTTTGTTTCTATAGGAAGAATTATCTATTGGAATAAACATGAAATCTGAGTCAAGAAAAACTAGGTTTTCTCTCATTCATGAGCATAAATGCTTTTTATCACTCATATAGTATTGATATGTTTTTGGATATCGTGTAGTCGAGTCAGATAACAAGCAATATATAGGGTAGCCATAAATTGTTCACATTAATGTATCCTAACTTAGGAAAATATTATTCCCCAAAAACATCATATGTTCTGATACCATTACATCATAATAAATTTATCTCATAAATCAATGACTTAAAATAAACATAGATATTTATTTTTATATGTCCTTGAATTGATAATATTTAAATGTTTATTGTAAATTACTTAAAATCCAAGGATGTATGATATATATAGCTACAAACATAGACCAACATAAAAATTAATTACCATATGAACCATATGGATATTGTCCATCAGTAAAAAATTCCCAAATTACATGATACAAACTAATAAATAAAAATAATAATTGAATGGTCAAAAATTTCCATGAATCACAATAATAGGGTTGATTGGTGCTTTTATCAGTTGAAATATTATATTTCCCCATGAAATCATTGATAATTTATTTTATGCAAAAAATAATTTCTATAATTTAGCTGCAAGATAGAAATACCTTAACTGTTTATCATGTACTAATCCATACTTCCCTAATTAATCCTATTTTTCCTTGATTTTCTACATGTAGGACAAGTAACTAATAACAAATTTTCACCATAATATATGATTGAATCAGTATAACATTCGAGAATAATATGATATCTTAGAACCAAATTTTGATCCCGCCTCTTGCTCTAATAGATATTTATAGGCAACACATTTCCTTTAAGTAAAAATTATTTAACCATGGAGAATATTGGATAAATAACTATTTGAAATTTTGTTACCTAATTCAATAGACATCTATTTTTTCACAACATAAAATTCTATTATCCTGTAGAGAAGATATAAGAAATCATCAGTAGCCATACGAAACTCATAAAATCAAGATTTCACTATTATATGAGTTAATAAATATCATTCAGAGTATCAATTTTTTTAATATGGACCAACAACCTTAACTACTAAATTTTGAAACTGTGACGGGTATTAAACCAAACTATTAGTTTCATCATTGGAACTATGTTCACCATGATTATAAAATAAACATAATATTTATGAAAAAAAATGAAATAGATGAACACCCATGTTTTGAAATGATTCAAATATTCTTATATAATGTTTCTTATATCGAAACATAATTTTCCCTTTTGAAACAATTTATGGGTTAGATGATGAAAATGGAAAAAAATATTTAAAACCTTCTACATATATTATTTTTATATGATAACAGTTTTTATTTCAATGATGATTTATACATTCATGATTTTATAATAAAGGTTGTTGTCTACATCCTTGAACAATATTTTTATAAAAATAGAAAATAATAACAAATATTATTAATAATCTAATATAATAAAAAGACTATCCAGAGAAATTATAAAATAAAAAATTTCAATATACATGTAAATATTATCAATTCTATCTATATATTGTTAAATTTTTATTATTCAACAAATGACTGTTAAATATTTATAATTACTATTAAATGTTTTATAAATACTGATAGTAATATTTATAAGAAATATATGGATAACCTAGGGGCATGAGGGAAGAATGTTGTGGTTATTATGAAGGACATGGTGAAGTGATAGAATTCAGTGACCCAATATTCAGATATTCAGGAGGAGAGGTAATCAACATCAAACCTATAAGTTTACCTAATCTAGAATCTCCTTTAAACTATCTATGCATAAGGTGAAATGAATTATTTCACTCCATCGTCTCTTATAACCCCACTACTTCATGCATTCGTTGAGCATTTACCATAGAGAGAGAATAAATTGCACATAAATTCTTTCAATCATTCATCTCTATCATCCCCTATGGTTCATTCACCCCATGCACCTCAAGGTATACTCTCTATTTTTAATTTGGTAAATATTGGTTAACTTTTTTTATAATAGTTAATAGTTGTAATTTTTACTAAACACTTCTCATTTTTAGTATTTTATACAAAATACCACTCATTGTCAGTTTTTTTTACAAAATAACATTCATATCATGTATAATTTACTAATTAGCTCTAATTATAGGTAATTTTTAGAAATTCAATATTATTTTATATATTATTTTTTTAATTTCCTTTGATTTCATTTATTTATTACTGATTACCACTCATTAAATGTATTTTTCACTAATTACCCCCAATTATAGGTATTTTTAACTCATTACAACACCCTATAAGTATTTTATACTAATAATTGATAATTATATTAATTTTTAATTAAATAACTATAATTTCTATAATTTTGTTTCTAATTAATGATCATTTATGATATTTTTTTACTAAATCATGCTCTTTATTATTATTTTTTACTACATGCCACTCATTGTTGACAATTAGTAAAAAATATCACTCTATGAAAGTATTTATTTCTAATTATCTCTCATTTTTTATAATTTTTACTTATTATCTCTCATTGATGTATATTATACTAATTAAAGCTCGTTAGTTATATTGTTTTTAATTATCGCTCATTATCTATATTATATTACCAATGACTAATCATAACAGTTATTTTTTAAATAATTACAACTCACAACCTATATTGATTTACTAATCACAGCTGACTTCTGCTAATTTTTAATAATTTTGAGTTATTACAGATAATTTTAACTACTTAATGATAATTTCTGATAATTTTAACTAATTTAAACAAATTTTAGTTATTAATAATTAATTAATGATCATTTCTAAAAATTATTAATAATTAATTCTCATTATAGGTAATGTTTACTAATTACAATTCATTATATGTAATTTTTAATAATTACCACTAATTTTAACTAATTAAGGATAATTTCATATAATTTTAACTAATTATCACTCATTTATAGGTAAATTTAACTCATTAATGCTTATTGTCATTAATTTTAGCTTATTGATTCTCATTTCAGATGACTTTTTGTAAATCTTCCTCATTTTTTTTATTATTAATAATTCATTTTCATTATAAATAATTATTAATAATTACCTCTCATTATATGTATTTCATTTATAATTATAACTCATTTTAGCTTGTTCATAATAAATCTCATTCATTACTACTAATTTTAACTAATTAGTGCGAAATAACAATTATTTTCACAAATTAACACTGATTTCGGATATTTTTCAAAAAAATAACTCATTTAAAGTAATGTTAAATAAACACCACTCATAACAGATTATTTTTAAAAATTACTGCACATTACTTTTATTCTATGAAAATTACCACTCTTTCATGGTATTGTTTACTAATTGCCACCCATTTCCACTAATTTTAACTCATTACCACCCATTAATGCTAATTTTAACTATTTGTCACTCATTTCCACTAATTTTAACTGATTAAAGCTCATTTTATCTAAATTTAACTAATTAATACTCATTTTCACAAAATTTAACTCATTATTTTTAATTTCTACTAATTATTCATAATTTTCACCCAATTTTGAAATTTTTTATTAATTGATGATCATTTTCTATAATTTTTTCTCATACATCCTATTTTCTAATTTTTCCTGATAATATCTAAAAATTACAACTAATTTTTAATAATTACTGCCTTTATTGTTTAATGATAATTTGTACTAATTAAAAGTATATATTTCAAATTATAAATAATTACTTCTGATTAAAAAAATTACTCGTAAATAAATATACATAATTATAATTTTTAAGAATTAATACTAACTATATATATTTAATTCTATTTAACACTAATTACTTATAATTAATAATACTAAATTATTACATAAAATAAAATAAATAAATTAAAAATTAAAAACATTAAATACATAACATAAAAATAAATATTTTTCCTGGTGAAAAACCAAATATTTTTTTCCCTGTGAAAAATATTATTTTAACTAAATTAATTAAGTGGTTTGTATTGTAGAGGAGTATATGAGAGCTTTGATGAAGTATGAATGAAATCAATCATGCAGTATATATAGGTTATATTAGTATATAAAATATTATTTGTGATGAAACCTATCATAATTAGTACCCCCATAAATATTCCATATAAGAAAAAAAATTAACCAAATAAATATATGTGATAGTAGAGTAAAGTAGAAGTTATAAGATTTAAATATTGTGTGTAGATACTCAATTATAAGAGGGGTGAATTTTATTATAAAAAACATTCATTTTGAACCATATGAAAAAAAATGTTTTACAATGTTAAACATGGTAAATTCACAGATCCGCTTCTAGTTCTATGAAACATACTTCCTGAGAGACCGTAAATATAGATTTGGAAAATAAACTTAGGAAAATATTGATTTATAAAATATTATACTCTAAAGAGTATAGAGTCTTATTTATTATAGTATAAAAGTATAAGAATGTGTAAGAAAACAATACATTTTTTCAATAACCAAACTATAGCAGAAATAAAACATGAAATTATAAATCAAGTGACATTTATTCTAGGTTGTTAGATAAACAACTCTTTTGGGTAAAAGATTTACTACTTGTTACGTGTTATTGTTTCGTGTTTTCTTTCAGATGTAATTTTGATAATGAAAGAATGTATTGTTTTCATATACTTTCTTAGACTTGTATACTCTGATAAATAACATTCTATACTCTTTAAGGTGGAATATTTTGTTAATAAATAATTTCTTATGCTTTTTTTCTTGATCCATACTTTTGAACCTATGTATGTTTGTTTCTTAGAACTAACAGAGAATCTATAAATTTTCATTATTTAACTTTGTTAAAAATAATTTTCCTTAACGACAAAAATGGATGTTCATAAACATAAAATTCTCCCCCTCTTGTAATTGAGCATCTACCTACATTATTTGGATCCTACAATTATTATCAAAGGTAGCTTCTCTAAAATACTTATACCTATATATTTTATTTCCTTCTCAAAATCATTTTCTTGTACTAAATTTTCTAGCATAACTTTTTATATTCAAGTATTGCTTAATAATTTGAATCATTGATTATAAAATTTTTATAGTAACAAAATTTTGTGGAAAAGATATTTTTCTTATAGAATGATAGGTATAAATGTTGGTTCGATTGAAAAACATAATCCTGTTAGAAAATCAATTTTTAATGGCAATGATATTGAGTAATGAAGAGATATAATAAAGTCTATTTTCATTAACACTGGAGTAGATAATATTGTAATGATCACTAGGGAAGACAAAATTCCACTAAAGGAATTCAACCCCATCTTTAATCAAGAATGATCACAACATCAACTAAATTATAGGGTACACAATACTTTGTTGTGTTCAATGAATAGGAATATATATAGTCAAATATCTTCTTGTGAAGCTTCCAACAATATGTGGAATAAACTTAGCATTACAGACATTGGAACTTCTAAAGTGATAAGGACTAGAAGAGTAATTTTAATAGTAGGATATCATGAGTTTGTTTTTCCATAAGGATAACGAGTTTTCAAAGTGAAACAATGATTTGTGACCATTGTAAAAAGTATTAAATGTATTGGTGAAAAATGTTTTGATGATGAAATTCTTGGGGATAGGATTATAGACATTATTCTCAATGAGTGGGAATAAAAATGAATAGCCAATGATGATAATAAGAAATATTCTCTAATTACCCTTGATGAACATTTTTTAAATCTTCTTCAACATGATACAATAATAAAATGAGATGATGATATAAATAAAATGATGAATGGAATTGGAAGTGTATCCATTACTACTACTAATGTAAAGAACCTAGAAATGATTCTAATATTCAACTCTATGAAAGTCAAAGATCTATTTGAGTCTAGTGAAAGTGAACATTTCGAAAATCAATCATCTTAACTTGCTCAAAGGATGAACATAATAGTGGGATGGAACGGATTTCCATGTAGATATATGAAGAATGAAAGAAAATACATGAAAGACATGGAAGTCACATGCTATATATAAAAAAGACCCGGACACATCACGATCGATTGCTATATGCTCAAAAGAAATGATAGAAATGAGAATCATTCGGAGAGAAGTAGAATGGAGTATTACAAATATAACGCCAAGAATTTTTTAAAGGCTAATGATACATGGAGTTATAGTGGTGGTCATTCATCTGATGAATCTTCATATTGTGAATCATCTAGTTAGATGAATATTGGTCTTGTAGGAAGATTACTAATTAAAAATCATTGTCTTATAGATATGGTACACAATGATGAATCATTAATAAATATATGATTAAATGATAATTTTTCAAATGATGAATATTATGAATTTTCAGATGATAAATCTTCCTCATCAGAAGATAATACATTACCATCATTTGAAGAAATTTATAGATTTTCAGAACTACTTGAGAATGAAGACTATAAGATAAAAAAGAATTTAGAGAAACCAAACTCATGAATTTCTATTTTTACAAAAGAAGTATCAGATCATTATAAGGATCTAGATCAAAAAACTATTGATTTTGAAATTATTTATAAAATTCTTATATAAGTTAAATCTGATAAGTATACAATTTTTATAGATATTGAAAATTTCATTTCTAAGAAAAGTGTATTAGATGCTAACTCATGTTCTAAAAATAATGACTTTGAGGATAAAAATTTAGGCATCATGCTAAAATATAAATTTTTTTCTTTAAATAATAATTTTTTAAATTTTACACTAGTAATGATAGAAATTGATAAAATGTATTCCCAAATTAATCCTTCATTTAAAAGATCAATAATTGGTTATAATAATTCCAAACTTGTTTTTTGTAATGACTATTTTTTTTCCCAGTGTTCCAATTTTTACTGAAAGTCAATATAGAAGACATTGGGAAAATAAATTTTCTTTAAATAAAACCCCATATCTAGGTTTTCATAAAGCTTTGTTTTCTATGAAAATATGGATTACTAAAATATTACTTTCTAAACATTTTGGATCCAATAAATTTTGGATTCTAAAATTATAAATCTTTTATTTTCAGGAAAATAATAAATATACCAATAGAAATACATGTTACATGGATAGTGGATGATCCCGACATGGGACTTGTAATGAAAACATCTTTGAAAATATTAACAAGTCCAAAGGGGGGAAATTAACTTTCAGATATAATTCCTATGGAGATGTTGTTGGTATATGTAACATTGTTCTTCGTGGAATAACATTAATTTCAAATGTTGTATTTTTTAAGTGTATTAAGCACAACCTCATTAGAATATGTCAATTATGTGAGGATGGTTACCTTGTGAATTTTAGGAATGATAAATACTTACATCCCAATTCCAAGGATGAGTTTATTCTTTCTGCACATATGCATGAGAATGTATAAAAAAACATTGAAGACATTAGGAACTAGGATCATCATTTCCTTAGTGCAATGGAAGATCAATCTTGGTTAATTTATAGAAGGTTAGGACAATGTAACCCTAATAACCTTTGTAAAATGACGTAGAAAATTCTCATTTAGGATCTATCAGAGCATAGATTTTTATTTTCAAAAGAATGTGATCATTTTCAATTTAAAAAGAAACATAAATAATGTTCTAAATTAATCGGAGAAATCTCAACTTCTGATACATTACATTTATCACAATTGGATCTTTTTGGTCAATCACAAACTCAAATTATTAGTGTCATATACTCTATATTTTATTTGTTGACAATTTCACTAGATTTACATGGGACTATTTTCTTGCAACAAAATATGAATCTTTTTCTAATTTCATTTTTTTTTATCACAAGTTAAAAATCAAAAAAATCATCCATTTATAACTATTTATAGTGATCATGTAAGAGAATCTCTAAATTCATATTTTGAAACTTTTTTTAGTATGTAAAGAATTACTCATATCATCTTAGCTGTAAGAACTACTCAACCGAATGGTGTTGCTGAATGAAGAAATATAATTCTTAAATAGATAACTAGAACCATGTTGAGTGAATATTATATTGTTAAAAACATTTGGGATGAAGCTTTTAATACTCCTTGTTAATCTATAAAACAAGTTTTAATCAATCTGTTTCTTAAAAAAACACCATAGGAGTTGTGGACTAGTCTTAAACCTAGACATTCATTCATCAATGTATTTTGTTGCAATGTATTCATCACAAATACTAAAGATTACTTATATAAATTTTCATCCAAATATGATTGAATAATTTTCCTCGGTTATTATACTACTTCTGAGGCTTATAGAGTTTTTAATAAAAATACTTATACTTTAGAAGAAATATTGCATGTTAAATTTATTAAATTTGATCCTTTTGTTTTTAAACAACCCCAACCTGTATCCTTTGATGTATGTTCAAAAACTGACTAACAACAATCAATATATGTTCTTATAATAATGAAAATATTTTGGAAAATATTTCTGAAGAATTTACCCCAAAATATTTTCTACCATACATTGAGGAACAGATTGTACAAAACCCAAATTAGTTGTTTCTTAAGAACCATCCTAATGAAATCATCATTAGTGATGTGAATCAACCTATAAGGACTATAATTTACTTATGAAATTAAATATAACATATAACATTCCATTCCTAATTATAAAAAAAATCCATGAGGATGCTTTAACTATTTATTGTTGGATTAAAGCCATGCAAGATGTGAAATATGAATTCGAATGGAATAATGTATTTACCTTGGTTGAAAGAACTAAGGAAACAACTGTAATTGGAATAAAAAGGGTCTTCGGAAATATGTGTGATGAAAATGGAATTATAGGAAGAACTAAAGCTATATAAGTTGATAAAGGCTATAATCAACAAGAAGTTATAGACTATGATGAAACCAATTCACTAATATCTATACTTGAAGCTATTCACATTTTACTTGTGTTTATAACTTACATTAATTTCAAACATTTTCCAATGAACATGAATTTTTCTTCCCTTAATAGATATTTTAATGAGTATGTTTATGTTTAACAACCTCCTGGTTATGAAGAAACAAAACATCTGGAACAGATTTTATGACATACCAATGTCTATAAGTACTTAAACAAACCCCTAGAGCCTGTTATGATTGGCTTACATGATTTTTGTTACAAAAAAACATATGTTAAGTTAACTTTTGATCCATCTACTTTTATAAATAATGATAGGAATAATGTTTTTATTTTTCAAATATATGTCGATGAAATTATATTCTTCCCAAATCTACAATAATTAACTTCTTTATTTGAGAATCTCATGACATTTTAGTTATATATTAGTATAATGGTTGTGTTAACATTTTTCATATGTTTTAAAAATTTTCAAAAAAATAGAAGGAACATATTTATAAAAACATAATTTTATTAGTTATCTTCTTAAATATTATTGATACGACAACAGTTATTATATACGCTCATAAATCAGTACCTCAAAATATCTTAATCTTGATGAAGATGGGAAATCAGTAGATCAAACATCATTTAGATGTATGATATGAATTTTACAATAATTGATAGAAAGTCATCCAAACTTAATGTTTTCAGTATTCTTATGTGTAATATATCAATCCAATTAAATTGAATCTCATTTAAATGCAGTGAATATAATTTTTCTATATTTAAAGGGAACCATGGATTTAGGACTTTTCTATACTTTGAGAAATAATTTTATATTAAAATTATTTTCCAATCCTGATTTTTTGGATTTAAATGGATAAAAAAAAGTATATATGAAACCTATCATTTCTTAGGAGATTTTTTAGATTCATGGTTATTCATGAAAAAACACTCAATATCACATTCTACTGGTGAAGCTAAATATGTAGCAGTTGGATGTTCTAGTTCTCAAGTGTTGTAAATGAAAGACACACTCATAGACTATGGAATTAATTTTACCAAAACAAAAATATTGTGCGATAATACATATTTCATTTCTATAAGAATAGTTGATGCACATCACTCTCATGATAATCACGTAGATATTAGGCATCATTATCTTAGGTATCGAAAACATAAATGAGATCTTATTTTACTATTTATCAGAACTGAATATCTAGATACTAATATTTTTAAATTATCATTATCCTCCGATAAATTTTAATACATTAATCAAAAGTTAGGAATTATAATCGTAAGTTAATCTTCCGTATATAATATCTTTTGAAACCGATATTCTTACATTAAAAAACACTTTTTCATAGGGGAGTACATTTTTTCATGCTTAATCATTTTTTTTCCTTAGAAATTTTTTTCGTAACCATATTTTTCATTTACCTAATAAAATTTCATAAAATCTAATCTTATTCAGTAAAAATAATCTTCCTTACTAACAATGGTTTCCTAGAAATATATATGGTATGATTTCATAATTAATTTTTTTCCTTTCATAATTTATTTTTTATCATTATTTAACTATATAGCAGTGGAAATAAAACTTGAAAAAATAAAAATTAATGTGTAAAAAAAATTTAACACAAAAATTAGGTTATCCAACAACCTTGTATAATGTTCCTTTGATTTATACTTTCTTGAAAGTCTATCTTACCCTCACTGGGGTAATCCATCTATATGAATATTAGAATCTATCTTTCTATCCCCGCAAGCCCTAAATCTTTATCATAGCTATCACCTCTGCCTTCATATCCCCTGATGCCCTCAATTTTACTAAACAAAAAACAATGTCGCCCAAAGAAAGTTGAAGAACATGTTCATACCTGAACAAAATTTTCATGAAATGAACAAAGCATGAGAGTCGTCCACTCTATTGAAATCACTTTAAAGAATCAAATAATGTAATCTCCATTATAATGAAATGATATTGAGATCCTTCCATTGATCTCCTATTTATATGAAATACTTCAACTATTAGATCCCTCCTCCAATGGTTATATTATTCCATGAATTTTAGAGGGACCTATACATGTTCCACTCAACCTATGGTTAATTAGAAACAGATATTACGACATTGTTTTATTGTTAAAAAATTAAGTAAAAGGAAAATAAAGAAACATAAGAAAATTTTTAAATCAGAAGTTTATGGATAAATAGATTTTGTAATATAAATATGTAAACCATCAGATTCTACAAAACCAGGTAATTCAAATTCTGTTTTAAAAAAGATTCAGAATCTGAATTCCAAGTATTCTAGAGTATGAATTCCAATGAATTCAGAGTTAGAAATATGAGGAATTATGAGTCTGAATTCATAGAAATTATGAGTATGAATTCAGAGGAATTTGTTTTCTGAATTCTAAGGAATTGAGATTCTGAATTATGAGGATATCGGAGTTTTAATTTGGAAGAATTCATTTTCCTAATTATGAGGTATTTGGTGTCAGAATTCTAATGAATTCAAAGTCCCAATTATGATGAAATCAAAGTCTAAATGTTGAGGAATTTTGAGTATGAATTTTGATGAATATGGAGTCTGAATTATAAGGAATTCTAAAACATACTTTTTGAGAATTTGGATTCTGAATTTCAAAGAATTTAGAGTTAGAATTTAAGATAATTAGGAGCCAGAAAACAAAAGATTCTATATTGAAGGAACAACAAGATCCATAGGTTTTAGATATGAATCTTAAAATTTTTACTTAGTTATAAAATGATTTTAGTTTTGAGATGTTTATAAAATGATGCAATGAAAACCAAGGTAATGATAAAAATTTTGATGGAGAAGGAAAATTTCCCTTATGAAAATAATCCTTAGAGAAAGATAATTTTTCCACATGATAAACTATTTCTGATATTCAAAACATAGAGGAATGGAAAAGTCATAAGTAAAACATAATGACTCAAGTATTATATAAATAATGAATCAATAAATTCAATGAGGGGGTTATATAGGTAATATTATTAGGGACTTTTTTATTTATGATGAAACCCATTGCAATTAGCACCAACCATAAATACGCACAGACCATTATGAAGTTATTTTTAACAGGACCCATAATAAATACTCTTCTTTCAAAATTTTATTTTTTACATGAATAAATTCCCATTTCGAATCAAAATAATGATGAATGATATTTGAGAAATAGGTATATAATTGTCACAAATACCTTTCCTATCGTTGTGCATTTGAGGAGTTCTAATGGTAATTATGAACAAAATATTTTCCAATCGTAAATAATTTTTTATTTATTTCTATTTGTGATAGGTGATGGGTTGGTTGAAAAAAGACCGTCAAAAAACCCACATTTTTATATTGTTCTTAATTTATGTTTTCATTCGTTGGGTTAAATTTTTGAAAGATTTTAGAGCATTGAAGAGACAGAAACCTATAATATTACTACATGTGTGAAGTCTCAGACCCAGTTTCCACTCAATAGTGCCATGAGCATGGTCGGAGACTTGATCTCAAGTGCATCTCCCCAAATTCCAGAGGATATTGACTTGAACTGAGGGCCTAGGTGTGTCCATGGGGGGATTATTCATTCATCACCAATGTCTAACATAGCAAGATATCAATACCTGATAAGTAAAAAAAGTATAAAATCATATATAATAAGTAAATCACATGAATAGATTACAATGAAAAATAAAAACACACATACAATAATGATTATTATTCATATATATAGAAATCATCCAAAATATGTACACAATAGTACAATATAGTACATGAATCAAAAATATAAAATTTATAATTGTATCTAATCAAACATCACAAGCCTCAGCTCGGTCCCATGATCCCCTTATCTAAAGGATTGATCATGAACCATTAGTTGGGAACTTTCACTTGTTTATACCTAAAATTATATACTTTGTTTGGGTACCCCAGGTAGCTCAAACATGGTGTTAGGCTAAATCTTTGTAGGAAACCAACCAAGGCCTAGTTCCATGAAGTCATTGAATATATGTATATTGTGTAGGATGTAATGTAATAATGAAGGATTTACTGAAAGTAATCATACTATAATGTCAAGGCTCGCATTTTATAAAAAATTAGTTCATTTAGAAAGAATTATTGTTAATTAAAAGTAATTCCTTTTTCATTTGTTATTAAACTCAATTAATTATTAATTCATGGGACCTAACATCCCTGGTAGTTATATGCTCGAGTGATTTCTTAGAGTCCATATAAAACGTTTAAGTGAAAACCCGAATACAAGATGGTTCTTTGGCAAAAAATACATGTTATATATTCCATTTCCATCATTATTCATTTATGAACCTGATATCATCCTTGGAATTTAGATTTCATAATGTAGTTACATTTCTAGGTATAATATAAACCAACACCCTACAAGTTATTCCATGGAGATCTCATAATAACCTACACACCACTCTATGTGTGGTATAACATCCATTCAATTCAAGTACCTCTTTGGGGATCCACTAAGGTAGGCCAAGTGTCACACATGATATGTATGATCAAATGCGCTCTGAGTCTATACATTGAAATCCATTTGGAAATTCAAGTATCACTCGGGATATAATAAAAATCCACCATGAGTCAATCCTTAGATGACCATCAATGATTCTATGTGTCACTCAGGCGTAGGCAAGGTGGAAGCCACTTGAGCCCATATTTGTAATTTGACATTGAATTGATGTGTCACCAAATGCATATTCATAATAATTAATTAAAATTTAATCAACATCACTTAATCAGATAAAATTTAATATACCAAGGTCAATAATAAGAATGATTCATTTACAGCTCACCTAAAAATGTGGCTAATGGCAGGGGCTAAGCATTGAAACATTTCCGCTCAATTACTCATGTGGGTAATTCATTAAAATAAAAATAACATGAATAAACAATACATTATAAGGAATGGGCCAGGGGTCCTGGTCATATTAACCATTACCATTATTCAATTCATTTACAATTTATTTAACAATCCAGTTCATGAATTCAATTTACAATTCACATCCCATGAGATAGGGGTGAATGAAACACTCTAAGATATGAAATTCAAGAGCCACCCACAGTGGTACAATTCATTTTTAACCCACCCAAGGGGTGGTTATATATAAAGTTACATAATATATAAACATTAATTCAGGAAATCATTAATTATATAGACCATTCTTATCAATTTAATTATAGTTTTAAAATTCATTTCAAGGAGATTCTTTGTGAATTGGGAACATGAAAAAATGGAATACATAAACACTCTACAATAAATAAATGGAATGATAACCCCTACCATATGTTTGTAGTGGATAACATATCTAGTAATAGCTCCTAATTCGACTCAAATTAGGAGAAATTTATTTAATGGATAAATATGTAAATAATATAGAAAATTACCTTCCACATAATTAGCATAGCAGATACCAAACCAAATAAATAATAACACAAAAGAATCTTTGAAGTCCCTGATATAGATTCAATGGGACTAACATCACTTGACTTTGGTATTAGATGGATATTATCACTTGATTCCAGTAATAGTCATTAATAGGAGTCCTCAAAAGCAAAGTGATGACCAATTTATTAAGAATGATGGAATTATGATTAAAATAGATTTATTTATAGGATGATCATAAATTCACAAAAAAAATATGGTCGCATGGGATGGAAACATGGTTGGGAAAAACTTATTCCAACCGTGTTCATCCTTATGTATGATGTGGATCCCCACGTGGTTCACATTCACATTTTGAGTAACCATATGAAAACCATGAAAAACTATACTATAAAAATTATTGAAATTTTATATTGGGTGTGTTCCCTAAGTCCCATGGTTTATCAGACTGTGTTTCTTGTAGCCTCCTTTTAACAAGCATAGCATAGTTCGATGTAAATGTGTGGCCGGCACCACATAGTTTATTTTAAACATGTACAAGGACAATTTTACCCAAAGGTTTGGTTGCAGGATCCGAACCTTCCCTAGAATCCCCCTATACCACTATGATCTCCATGGTCATCCATATTTGGACAAATTTAAAAATATAAACTAAAAAATGTTGGAAATAAAAGGATTCATACCCTAATATAGAAATAAGTTATTATAATATCACCCCTTTAAGAAATTCAACCCCAAATTCCCTTCCAAGCCTAGTGGAGTACAATCAGTAAACAACTCCATCCCATATGATCATACATTATCCTCCCACTCCCATGTCTAGTACTATATATGTTGGTTCATCCATATCACCCTTACAATAGGAACTATCCAACCATAAATAAACTTCATGGTACAATCAATAATACATATCACATACTACTCAAAAAATCATCTATCTATAACTCAACCTTATTGGGATAAAAATCATGAGATGTGTCTCCATAGTAACATTGTGGAGATGTTATATGGAAGACATCATGCATGGATTCATACCTCTGAGGTAACTACAACCAAAAGGCTACTAGCCTTTCTATTTCTAGAATATCAAATATCACATCATAACGTGGTGAAAATTTACCTATCACATGGTCCTCTTATTTCCATGAATCAATGAAACTTGTTAAAATACTTAATATCTAACCCGAAACAATAGAGTTTATCTATGGTGTTTGGAATATGATTTCCTATAATATTTATTAGTAACCATCTACTTCAGAATCAACTGCACTTGTTATGTGGCCTCCTGATCGGAATGAGGTGCAATCATAGCTAAATATTCTACCTCTAACTAATATATGTGTGATCGATATAGCCTAATATATATATATCCTTATAGGGATTCACCAATATAGTATCCAAAATGAAATTACTATAGGTTAATTAAACTACATGTATATGCCTCTCCCATTATCTTCCAAAATCTAGAATGCATGGCCACCTCACGTACTCAACCACTTGTAACATACACTCTGACTGTCCATCAGTCTGAGGTTGGAATGTTGTGCCAAGAAACACCTATCTACCTAGTTCTATTTTCAAACTCTATCACAAATAATATAGAAACTGAGCCTCCCTATCTGAAATGATAGTTTTCAAGTCCCCATGAAATCCTATTGTCTGATGGATATAAAACCTACCAATTATATCTACAATGAGTATTTCTTTGAATGAAAGGAAATGTGAAACATTTTTTATCCTGTCAACAACAAACCAATCAACTTCATTACCTCTAGGTTAAATTTTAAATCCTAACAAAAAAATCACTCACAATGTCATCTCATTTTCCACTCAGGAACGGGAAGCTGCTGTAAATTTCAGGTTGGTTGTTGTTGTTCTTCATTCACCTGATGACAGGTGGATAACCTCTTGAAAAAACTAGCTACATCTCTTTTCATTCATGACCACCAGTATTGTCTATCTAAATCCAGATACATCGTTATGATTCTAGGATACACTTCCCATGAATAATGATTACTGTCTCAAATCATATCCTCTCACATGGGAGAGAAAACAATACGTGAACATGTACATTATTAATTTCATCCTTACTTGTGGTCTATTTACACCTTAAAATAGTATCTTGTGACTTAATGTATCCAAAATTGAACTGTGTGAACAACTGAGGAAAACTAAAAATAATACACTAAGTAAGTTCTCTCATTTGTCCTCAAGTACTAAGATATGTTTTCCATGAAACTATCCCCTTGTATAAGAACATGTCGCAGTCCAATAATTGAATCACTATACTAAAAAATGTAAATACATCATATATATAGAAAAATTAGTATGAGTTATTAATTCAATCACCATTTCAGAACCAGAAATCACATCTTGCAAGAATATTCCCATAAAAAATATGTTATTATTTTATTTAAGACTATAATCAACACAACCTAGTGTGAGAATTATTTTATGAAGTTATTACAGTAACTAGATAATATATGAAACAACAAACCATCGATACATCTAGGAATCCTCACAGGAAACTACATCTCTCACATTTAATGGGTCAACTAAAACTCCTATCTTTGAGATAATGTGACCCAGTAATTGAATTTGAACCATCTAGAAGAGGAAATTTCTGAGCTGAAAATATAACTAATCCTATATCAATGAATTACATACAATCTCATGATTTTTTGTGTTTTTATTTAGAGTGTGAGAAAAATCCATGATAAAATCCATGAATACCATGATAAACAATTCATATAAGAATTCATGACTCCATTCATCTCTTTCATGAAGATAGAAAGCATGTTCTTGAGACCTAAAAATATAAATAAAATGACATATAGAATGTACATTTAATGAAAATATGTGTGACATGGGTCTGATTATCTAACACACACCTAATGATAATCAGATCTCAAATATATCCTTGAGAGAACCGTAGTTCCTCAAAACTGATCAATAAAATAATCTATCCATGGAAGAGGATAATGTATACTGACCATTAGTTGGTTTAGTTTTTAGTAATCCACACATAGCCTAACGTATCATTACTCATTTTTTTCAAAAAGGACCAACTATCAAAAAATGGAGAAGTATTACGTTAGATAAACCAATTTTCCACTCATTCCCCTAGATTCCTATTGATAACATGTATCTTAGTAGTAGAAATCCTATAAGGAAGAATTTATATTTATTCCTCTTCGAGAACTATCTTTGTATAGAAGATTATCTCTATCTTTGAATTTAATGCTAAAAATTTATTTTGGAAAAGGTCCTTGAAATTATTGACCAATAAGGGTAGATATTCTTGATATGTTCCCCGATTAAAAAACTAAGAATATGGGAAATCATCTCACCATGACCACGATGCTTGGGTCCTTCACCACTATCCTAGAAATCCAATTCACCGTGTGAATAAAATATTTTTCCTTTGGGAATTTAATAGAAACCCTTCGATAATGGAATTCAACAAAATAATGAATGGGAACCAACCAATCCAACTTGATAAAGATGTCAACACCTGTCATCTTAATGAAAACGAGTTCAAATACGAAGTGACACAAGCCAATCTCAAAGGGGACCACCCTAAAATAATACAAATAAACTATTCTAATTCTCAATGTATTATCATGAATAATAACACATGTAGAATTCTGAACACTGAGACCCAGGATCTTGACAATGGTCACTGATATAATTCTATGATAATACCCTACATCAAATTGTTCCAAAATTAATGTAGATGCTACTGAAATTGTACATCTCATAGTAAATTTATTGGGATAATACTCCTCATGGGTCAGATTCAATGTATATATCTGGCTTTATCCATATCTCTATGATACCACAAGGGTTCCTTAAACATATCCAATCTAGTCTCACTATAAATTTAGAGTCTCACTATGATGGTCATGACCACTCACTCATCGTAATCTACTAAATGTAATCTATCTCCCTCCTAGATGAGAATCTATTGACCCTTCTCCATAACATGGAGTCATTATAGACTCTCTCTCTCTCATTGGATTTCATAAGAAACATTATAAAGAATTTCTATAGATGGCCACTTCTTTCCACTAGATCAGCACATGACTGTGTCCCTCGTACACAAATGCCTCGTATTTATAGGTCAATCGTACATATAGAACTTCAACTGGATACCTGAATACATTATTTGTATTCTAACGTCACTATGTTGAATATATATACAACGCTTCCTACTACTGTTCTATATAGTAATAGATCTCTATGAAAAAATTCCCCTTCTCACACCCCCACATTTATGGAGTGACACTTTATAATAATATCACGATGCACTATTACCGAAATGGTAGTAAGTTGAAATACATTCCATGTGAATAGATTTCAGACTTGATTCCATCCACAAATATCTTAGATTTAGATAACGTGTCACCCATTATAATAGTCGTGATATGTTCGAGCTTAGTAAAATAGACCGAATAATGAAACATTGATAGCATGCTCAGTTCTATATGCTAGACCACATAGTATCAATAATACATGAATGTATTGAGTTAGAAATAATCATAGAATGATGTATGAAAATCACTATCATCCATCTACCAATGGTGTTCTATCAGAGTAATAAAATCCCACCATCTCTTAGAATATTTATGAAGCATATATGTGTGATTATTTACCCTCCTCTCAGGAGGTGTGTCTAGATACATGATGATAAATAAAATTAAATCTTTCCATGAATCCACATCTTGTGGACCTTTATACCAAAAATATTTAGGTGTATACTACTTCTGGTACTCATCCATCAACACTACTATAGTAATTACAGGTTGTGGTGCCCCATTAATGGTCTGAATGAATAAAATAAAACACTTATGGAACTATGCCTCATTACCTATGTCTTGTAAAATTAATGGTGTCATAGTTGGATGTTCTGGAGGATCTACTGGAATCCCATGGCCGAAAACATCTAGATAATGTTCACTTCCACCCTCTTGGTGCACAGCTATAGGATGTTGGTGTGGAATACATCTAAAATTTCCTTGATTATGCCTCATAAAATAATATTATAAAATTTTACATCTCAAAAGAAAAAAATATAGGAATATAATAGCTACAAGACTTATTATAAAAGAAAAGACACATTTTCTACTCATATAGTCAGGTTTGGGAAATGTACAAATCATATAAAAGTAAGAGATTCTACTAGCATCCACTACAAAGGATAGGTCTGAGTTATGTTTTCTATTATTAACAATTGTAGTTTCATTTCATTATCACATTTATTTACCAGTTTATTTGTTTAACATTTTTTACAATTTATGTAAATGGTTTGAACTAATTCTTCACCAAATTTTGATTTATAAGGGCCCAAACACCTCATGAATCAAAATTTGGAACCCACCTAATCCACACCATAATCAATATCAATAGATTATTTGGATAAATTTATCATATATATACATAATGTGATAATGATAATGATAACTTTTGTTTCAATAAAACATGAATTTTATCTATATAATAGTTAAAATATTTATTCATTAAGATAGTTACTCCCAAACAAGTACATGAACTTGGTACAAAATTTATACAGTGTCTAGATGTAGTAAATACCATGATGATCCCCTATGATCATGTAGACCCCAACCGGTTTCCAGACATGAGTACATTTGATGGTTATGACATTGTCCCCCTAGTTAGTCATCGTCGTAGAGGCCATATGGTCCACCACCTTGTTACCTTGTCACCATGTATGTCACACCTGAATGTCGATGTTTCTAATGATGCCATTAAATTTATGGATGATGAATGAAATTGACCAGGAAGGGGAACCATTCATGTTCATTGAGTCATGAATGTTCATAGAATCCATTTCAATCTGATTGGAAATGATACTCTTCTAGAGGTATAGTCTCCATCCTTTTTAGATTTTCATGGCCTCCATCTGGATTACTATACCCTATGCATAGAAATATTAATACATGAGAATGAATGATCCCTTGAGTTCATGTACCCCACCCCATTAATCTTGAGATACACGACCCATTGAATTTCAGTTTGAGCCCTGTGGATAGTGGTATACACCTGGCCCAATGACCCCTCATCCCGACGAGCATCTACACCAAATCCACGGTCGACTACAGGGATCTCAGTGAGGGGAACTATACACCAGTTCGTGAATCATTTAAGTAAATCCCTGAGAATGGATTGGGTAATAATACTAATGGACTTTTATATAGTCATAGTCCCTTTAAACAGATCCTTATGCATGGCCTGAAAAATACACCAACAACCCACGCTCATGATGATGTATCATACCATTATTTCTGATCTAAAGGACTCTAAAAAATAGACCCATGATTCCATGAATGAGGAACCAATACCATCCTTTACAAAGATAGAAGTTAAGTTTCCAAAAAACATCTAGACTGCCAGGGCCCATTCTTCTTTGAAAAGCAGGTGATATGAGATCTCATACTTATGAACAATGCATCATTGAAATATAGAAGCCTAGTTAGCCCCATATTCTTCACATTGTCTTATGTTGGAACTACATGGTTCAAAATCGTCTAGGTATGAAATTTAAAATTTTATTTCACTCTCTGACATCATAACACTTTTTTTCTATAATCCTCACACCCTTGTGTTGTTGATATTAGGAGGAAGTACTTTGAACAGAAGTTCCCTGACCTAGACCCCATGAAGAATCATTAATATTGTCCATAATTGAGCTCAATGAGATTAAACACTTCCTGTTGTTCTTCGATCAACACGTCTTTGAAGAAACAAGGGGGAATGATGGTCTCTCTGAATGACACATGGGGAGCTAGATACCCAGTGAATTTGAATGTGGAGCCCTACCAATTATGTGGCCAAGATAGAATACCCCTTTCCCTGTAAAATTTATATATATCACAACACCAATAACAACAACATGAAAAAATAAATTCATCCTAAATGGAATGACATAATGCATGGAATGTGATTCATATAATGTGCCAAAAATGATAAATGAGATGGAATACCCTCATTACACTAGGTCACAAGAAAAAGAACCTACAATCATGACAATAATTACATCAATATTAAAGTCCATTAGTCAATAGTGTATTCAGATCAAGTGTGATGGTGAAAATCTAAAAAACTAGAATTTAATTAGATGCAATTTGAATTTTTCATGTATAGAGGTTAGATACACCTATGAACATCTTATTATAGAATTTATATTCCATAAAACCCCTTTGTAATATCTCAAAACAATAATAAAAACTAGAAAAGAATCTTTGAAACCACTATGTAATGTCCCAGACCCAGATGCCACTCAATAGTTCCCTTATCTCAGTTTTCCCCATGGACTCATGTGAATCTACCCAAATTCCATAGGCTACCAACATGGTACGAGGGACTAGGTGTAGCAATGGGAGACTTTATCTCACTTCCAGAGTGTAGCATAGTGGTGTATCTAAAATAGATATATAGATGAGGAATAAAATCTTATAGACAATAAATAAACTATAAGAAAACATAAAAAACTCAAAGGAAACATATATCAAATAACGATTATAATACATGTATCTTAAAATCCATCAACACTAATACACAATAGTATAATACAATACATATATAAAAACTAAAAAAAGAAAAATTATCATAGTTGGAATCGTAAGCCTCATCTCAGTCCCATGCTCCCCCTCTCCAAACCAACAGTCAGGAACCTAATGTATGGTGCTTTCCCTTGTCCATACCTGAAATCATAAATTTTATTTAGTTACCCAAGTGGGCCCAAACATGGATTGAGATTAAATCCTGGTAGGAAATCACCCATGTTCTCGTGTCATCATATCAGTAAATATATATAATATTAGTGCATCATGTAATATAATTGGCAGGAAATTACTAAATGTAAGCATCCTATAAAGTCTAGTTTTTCATTTTATATAAATATAATTTAATTTTAAAAAAAATTCTATGAATTATAAATCATTCATATGTAATTTATATTCAAATTCATTTAAATATTTTTGTCTCAAGAGCTCAAACATTTCCCAACGTCCCCTGTAGTGATATGCTTAAAGGATTCCAGATAGGTAATCTATAAAGTGTAAGACAAAGACCAAATCTGAACTTATTGTTGGTCTTGGAAGGTAGGTCATATAAACCATTTCATTCATTATTAATTTATAAACATGATCCTTTAATTATCTTTCTTCATTTAGAATATAGGTATAATTCTAGGTATAATATAAACCAACACCCTACAAGCCCATCCATAGAGATCTCACATGAACCCAAGTATCTCTCTAGGTTTGGTATAACATCGATTAAATTCGATTCTATCCTTGGACATCCACTAAGGGAGTCCAAGTTTCACCCATGGAATATATGATCAACTTCCCTTTCATTACTTCCTTAGAAATACATTATTAATTCAATGTATCACTCTCTATATAACCCCCCCGCCCCATGATTTCATCCTTTGCATTCCATTAAGGAGTCAATGTTTTACACGAGAATAAGAAAGGTGGAAGAAAATTTATTCTCTTCATTATGTTCATCATTGAACCCATGATTTACCCAATGCGTATTGATAATAATTAAATAAAATTTAATACACATAACTTAATGAATTCCCTTAATCAATACCTTGGTCAACATGAAGTATAATTAATTTACACCTTGCCTAAAAGGTGGATAAAGGCATGAGCTAGTCATATATGTATTGCATCTCAATTACTCATGTGGAAATTTCATTAAAACTAGAATCACATTCTTAAAAAGAAATTAAATTGAAATGGATGAGGGTCATGTTCATTTTTTCACTTCACATTAATTAATTGATTTTCTATTGATATTGTAATTCAAATCATTGATAAATTTACAATTCACATCCCATGGTAATTGGGTAAATGGAATAATATAAGGCATCCAACTCATGATCCAACCCCAGTGGGGTAACACACTATCAACCCACCCTTGGGGTAGTCCAAAATCATTCTCCATAACCTATAAAAATTCATTGATGATCTCTTTAATTACATTGGTCATGATAATAAATTTTATTCATGGATTTAAATTTATTTCAAGGGGAAATACTATGAATTGGGAACACTAGAAAATGGTATATATAAAGAGTTAACTATAAATGAATGTCTTTAGACCACATACTGTAGGTATGTAGTGGATATCACATACAACAATATCTCTATATTTTACTATGACTAGGATAAAATCGATGAAAAGATGAATAACCTAGTAATGTGAAATACTACAATCCAATGAAATAGTGTAGTTGATACAAAACCATAATGGAATGATACAAAAGGAATTGAGAACTCACCGATGCAGATCCATCGAGAATAACAATGCTTCATTTTGCTATCAGAAATAGAAGACAAATAAATTCCATGAACGGTCATCAAGATTATCTATAAAAAGTGTGGTTTTATTCAATTTATGAAGAATGGAAGAATTTGGTTTTAAATATAAATAATTAGGGGGGAATAATAAATTCATCCAAAAAATAGGGTCTAATGGTTAGGCTAAATGGCTGGCTAAGCTTTGTGCCAAATGTGCACAACCTAATGTATTATGGGAACCCCGGCACAATTTTCACATATGGTGTGAAAAATTTTGAGTATCCCATGAAATAATCCAACATAAATATTGAAAACATTTTTTTATTAGTGTCCACACCAAGTCTCCTAGTTTGTCAAACTATGGGGCCTATAGTCTCCCTCTTTCTAGCATAGCACATTTAGATGTGACCATGCAGCCTACCATGCAAGGTTCCTTCTATCATTGAATTTTGAAAATTTAGCAGAATGAGTGGGATTTGGGATCTTATGGAACCCCATACACTCCTGATAAATATATAACATCCAACATAATTCATATTAGTCCACATTTAAACATTTAAAAGTATAATTAATGAAACAAATTGGATTTGTACCTCATGAAAAAATCTTCTTTATACAATATGAAAAAATCACAACATGAATATATTCTATGAAGTAGATTTGTGTAACATTCATATAGTGAATGGGATATTGGTTATAATCCTTTCATCACACGATGGTCATTCATGATTTGAATTGGTTTACAAATATTTTAGATAAGCTGAAACAAATTTTGGGCTATGTGAGATCATGAAGATTAATGACATGATTCCTAAATTCACATCGTGAATCAGGGCATGTTTAGTTTTTATATTTTATTTTATATCCCAATGATTCCCATAAATAATTTTTCATTATTTCCTTAATTTTTAACATTATTATATTTTGGGGTATCCCTTCGATCATAGGTTATGCCCCATCAGTTCTAAAATCATTGATCGATAATAATAAATGGGTTTCTAGTGAATCAAAAATTCAATTGGGGATTACCTATTTTAGGCGGGAGCTCTTTTCCATCAATAAAATTTTATTAGAATACAAAGGAACTTGGGATTATTGTAATGATTCCTCCATTTTTTTAATGGGTTTTACACACATGAAACAATGTTAATATTTTTTTTACTGTTTGGATTTGAATATAGATTTTGGGATCCATACATTATATCATTGAAACATTGATACAAATATTTTCTCATTTGGAAAATTTATTTGAAACATTCTTATGAATATTGGGTTTTGGGTTCTATCTACGAAGTCATGGGCTTAGTGAGAGGCCATGATTTATATTCTATAATTACCTGATGAGATAGACATTGTTCTTAGTTCCAACTGCAATGGTATATGGGGTAATTTCTACCAAGTGATGTCTTTAAGGATATGATTCCATGGTAATGATAATTGGGATTTCATTTAGAATTCAGTGGTTCATTTTTGTTTAAGAACATAGATTTTATGTCAAAGGGTTTTTTATATACAGTTTCAATATTTAGAAATGTTAACATATATTTAGTTATGGTAAATTTGTGAGACCAAGTCATCTTATATATTTTTTATTTTTAGAAATATTTAATATAATTTCGATATTAGTGCTGCCAATTTTATGTTTATGTGACATAATATGGTAGTTTCTATACTATATTGTGGGAAAAGTACCTTTCCAGTTTTTAAATAGTTGTAATTATTCATGCAGAAAATATACACTTTCATGATATGATAACCCGTACCCTTTTTACAAATTATTTTATGAAATATTACATAAGGAAAGACATAATACAATACAGAAGAATATGGGGCCAATTTTGATTCAAAAATTAGAAATGTAGAATAATAAATTTAAATAGGTATATAGTTATACTATTGAGTTACTCAATATTGTTCCATTAAAATCAATTTACCCTCTAATAATGTTTTTTATAACCCAAGACGTATTTGAGAATGGCATGAGCTATAAAGAGAAGTATGAGAATAGTAAAATGTTAAAATGTTGAGGGTAATATGTGGGAGTAATGACGCAAGTCAAACTAATCTAAAAGGATCGAGAATCAAAAATATTTACATCTATGCATTATATAAGATGATATCATCAAGGAAATCTGGGAATGTGACAACAACATGAAATATGACGTCATAAAAACATGCATTGGATAATAGCTAAGAAATAAAATCCTAGTTTTCTTATGAAGATTCCCAATTCAATCTACATGGTATCTCATGAGATAAGAACATTACCATGTGAATTTTAAGTGTACATAGTACCTAAAAAACCCACCACATTCTTGTATTGTATATGAATTTTTTCAATGTAGATCACATAACATAAGAACATGTTTCATCATTTTTAATCATACAATTATTTAGTATGTGTTACATAAATTTATTTAACAAATGAGTTATTTATATGTATGTCATGTTGAATACATTTTAATTGGAATGGGGATGGTTATTAATAAAAAAAATTTATCATTTCAAATCAAAATATAACATTGGTTGCATAATAGGTGTATATAATGGTTAATATAAGGATTATATGAGAGAAAAATGGGATCTCTCGTTTTATGGAATTTATAATTATAACAAGAAGTATGTATGAAATCAAATTAAACTATTTATATTTTGAAATAAAAGATCATAGTAACAAATGTTCTTGAATAAAGTAGAGGGTGAGGGAATACCTTAACATCAACATTGTAAAAACTTTTTTATAGATTATATTGAGAATGGATAAAAGATTTCAACTTCATATAATATTATACAGACTATAATAGGATATATATTGGATTACATTAAAACATAATCAAATGAGTTTGAAAGGGATAAATACCAAGAATGGATTGAATGATAGAGAAGAGTAGGAGAGATATTGTACACTGAGAAAGGGATTCTAATATCATTGGATGATCTTCTCAAGAGCTTGACAACAACAGATGACGTATTTTGAGATGGATAATGTAAAATAATTATATTTTAATGTACATTTATTTTAAATAAATTTAATCAATTTGATATCATGTTGTACGTGGAACACTAGTATTTTAAATGAAGGACATTATGATTGATATTGTATAGAAAGTGAATCATCGAAGTCAAACAACACATTAAATATATTATTTACATATGATTATTAGAAACTAGTTATTGAATTGGCAGGAATAGTGATTTAAATAAATTATAAAAAATATTTACAGAAAATTCATAATCAATTAAAATTTATTGATAACAAGCACTCATATTTTATTTACAATAATTTATTCTTCCAAAAAAATTATTTTCCCAAAAAATGATTGTCACTGTTATTTACGAGAAAATAATTTAATAAGTTTTTTCCACATTTATAACATGTATTTTACTAAATTTATTCTATATTTGAATTTATTATATAAAATTTTTCTCAGTGTGAAATATGTGTGTTTTTTATAAATGGTTTATTTGATGTGGATTTAGAGAAAAACCAAAATTAAAAAAAAATTATTTAATTAAATAATATTAAATAACATTTATTCATTCAATTAAATTTAAATGTAATTAAAGTATTATGTTATTAAATTTAAAATAATAAATCATATTTTTTCCAAATTTTTACTATATTATAAGATGAATTTATTATTACACTTAAAAGAAAATATATTAAAAAAATTTAATATGAATAATGTCTCTACATTTTAAATAATAATAATAATTTTGTTATTTAATAAGTAAATTAAATTAATATATTATATATCAGAATATATAAATTTAATCCAATATTAGAATTACTACAATTCATGTGGTTAATAAAATATCATCTTAGGCCTAAAAATGTATTTCCTAAAAAGCAAGTTTTTGCCCATTTTGTATCTTTATCATTGAAATATAATTTCCATCTTATATTGATATTATTAAGTAAAATTTATTCCATATTTGGAATCATTAAAATTAAAAATAGTTAATATCTTCAATATACTTTTTATCAAAATTAATAGTAAAAATATTAAGAAAATTTAATTATCAATGTTATGGATAGAATGGGTTTAACAAGGGATTAAACAGATATGGTTGGGGATAAAATTTCAAAATAAAATTCAAAATCCTATTATGGAAATATTTTTAACATAAAACATATATGAATTAATAATGATCCATTTTTTGGCATTCTGGAATTTGAAAAAACAGGGTATGATTTAATCTGTTCAAAAATTCATTATGTCCTCCTCCTCAGATATAAAAATGTACTACCTCCACAAATATTTCCAAAAATTTAATTCTATTTGTATTAATTTAAACATAAAAAAATATCCACCAAAAATCCTTATCAATATGTTTATAGTACTATTGTTCACAAAATACAATCCTAGGGTCCTTTAAAAGAGATCTAATAATGGTTTTATAAGTGATGGTAATTATCTTTGGTATGCTCTTTCATTATAAGTATTCCTCTCACACATTCAATTATGTCATAAAAATTATAATACTATAACAACAGTATCTCCCATATATTGATATGTAACTAATTTTGTAGAAAATAAAAGTGCATTTCCTCCTCAGTAAAATGGGAAACACATCCATTGATTGTGTGTGTCGCAGACTTCAGCCACAAAAACTGATATAATTTTTCCCCTCCCATACAAAAATGAGATGTAATAATTATTTAAATATTGTATATATTATATTTTATTTATTATCTAATGTTTGTTTACCATCCACTTCTTTACCCTATAAACCACTAAGGTAATGACATCATTTATCCTCCATATGTACAACCTACTTTCTCTACAAATCGATGTGACTTATTTTCTAGGTCCAAAATTCATGAATTGTATTCAAAATTACTAAAATTATTAAATATGATATTCATAAAATTAACATTATTATTTATGATACATTATTATATCCTATACATAATAATGGAATCATTCATAGCAAAACACACATGAGAAAACAAATCCATCGACACCCAAATCAGTAATAATATAAAAAATAGTTAATGACTAGGTGGTATGATTTTTAGAAGGACAATATTAGATATTAAAAATAGTAATATGGTTATATTATAAATTAATATAACGTTTAAACACATTATACAAATTATTATGGATTTTTTGACCAAAATGAAGTGAGTAGTAAGGGATTTTGTCTTCATTTCCTTTAATTTAGTTATATTGTAATTTTATGAACATGATTTATTTATATTGGGGTATATAAAAACCCATTAGAATGTAATATAATGAATCATAATTCATTCATTGAATTTACTATTTGTTTTTAATTAATTCTTCCAAATGGGATTTTATATGAAAATAACCAAGTTTGAAAGAATTTCACTACTCAATTTCTTTTCATTGTGTTATATTACTTCATCATTGTTTTTGATAGTCTATGATTATTTGATTAAGTAATTTTTATTTTCATACATTGTATTTAAAAAAATTAATGTGTTCACATTTCATACATATAATTGATTGATGTATTAATTCTCAATTCAGTGTTATCACTAGTGTAAGGGTTTCTCTAATTAAATTGTCTTTATTAGCCCATGTATTATATTATACACCAATCCACTCTTCTAAGTCATATCTAAATCCAAATTGATATGTTATATCAGTATCAATTTTTTATTCATGGAATATAATCTATAGTTTTATTCCATTCATTTCATGGTGATTATTGTTAAATATATAACAAAGTAGTATGAGATTTATGTTTAAATTTAATTTTAATAAAGAATGTATATACATGAATTCTCATTGATGAGATTTTTTGATAATTTTCTAATTAAAAACATATATTTAATTCCTCTATTAATATTGATTATTACTTCAAATAATCGTTTCATTATCCTAAATTGTTTTATTAAATTTAGTGAGAAAATTCTTTAAAAAAATATGGTATTATTATTCTCTTCGGTTCAAAATATTTTTTCATACCAATCTATGTATTCCTAAATAATTTAAAACATGTTTTAATATTTTTATTTATATACAATTTTACCCATAAATGAATTTTAAAATATTGGAAGAAATATTCCTCTCATTTTCTAAACAATTTTCAAATTACTTTTTTGAAGAAAAAAAGTAAAATTAATCATTGATTTGACATACACAAATGAATGCAACATTCTTAAATCCATGAAAACCCATTTCATTGATGTTAAATTAAGAGTATTGAAGGGTTTTTCTTTATGGAAAATCTTTTTCCAATTTTTTTGGGAAATTCTTCATTTATTAAAATAATTTTCAAACTAGAAGGTTATTTTCCAAATGATTGATTTTAAGGAACCAATAATATAGTATTCATATTCATCAAAACAATGACCATTTATTTGACATATACCTAACTCATTGTTTGTTGTAATGATACCATCCTTATCCAATATTAATATGGTTTAAAATTAGTTTCATCATGAATGTTATTGGAAGTACCTTTTATGATTGTTTTTTATAATCGTTAACTTTCACATGAAATACTAACTTATTTGATATCATCATAAATTACATTTCCCATAAAATTCAATATTTTGTTTTCATTGATATTCATATTTCATGAACAATATATGTTTTTTTAAATATTTCTACGCAGAATGTTTTTTTATGTAATGTAATATTTTCTATATTCTATATTCTTTATTAAATATGAACATTTATTGATAAGTCATATTGTTCATTGATTTATTCAATAATTCTATTTATAATGAAAGTGATGGAAATGTCATGATGGGAGGGTCCATGAATTTTATAACCCCTTGATGCATCAATAGTCTGATGAGGTTATTAGTAAGTTATCATTAATGCATTTTTATCAATTGATTTAAATGTTCTTTTGAAAGGATTTGATGGTATAAATACCATCATGTCTCTTATCATGATGTAAAATATTTATAATTTAATTAATTAATTAATTAACTATTATTATCCTCCAGATTATTTCCTTGATAATATATATGGAGGAAAATATTTCTCATTTTCGTGATTAAATAGAATGTAGGTTTATTTATTGACCTTTAAATAATTATTATGCCTTATCCATTCTTGATATACATGTAATTGACATAACAAAATTTATATAATGATGTTTCCATTGAATATTGATTATACTGTATGAATTTATTTATTTATTAATTATATATTCCACATTAATTAACTCTTAATAAGAATCATAGAGCACACTTGTTTTATTTTCTGTAGACATTATACGAAAAAAATGAACAATTGAATCAGTTCAAGGATGCACAATTTTTAATTTTTTCATGTTCAATTTAAAATTTTCTAATGTAATGAAAAACTCAAATTTTTATAATGTTTACCAAATAAAGTTAGTCCATCTGGTTGTTATCATTTGTATCAAAATCCAATATTCACATGCGTCCTGAGTGAAGGACTTATTGTGTACCTTATATGACACTTCATTATGATATACCTTCAATTATATCAACATTCATTACGAATAATTTTTAATTATTTTATAATTAAGGGATACCAAAAAAACAATATATTGTATTCATATGATGTTATTTTAATATTTTTAGTCATGAGAAAATTTTTGTAATTCTAAAGAAGAATATAATATTAATTTCACAGATTCCCCTTTTGAGGATTTAAATGATGGGATTTTCACGTGATTGTCAACATTTTGGTATACTCTAAATTTGGATGAGGTATATGGAACCCTTAGGTTCAACATCATGTATTATAAAATTAAAAAATTTCTTTTTTTTTTGTAACTAGTTCATTAATGATAAACCATTGGATTAATAAGATCATTAATATTAATGAAATAATAGTAAATTAAAATTATTTTTTTTTATGAAAAAATTATACTAAAACCTAGTATATAAAAAATATATACTAATTAATTATATTTATGGGATAATCATAATATTTTTATTTGAATTTATAGGAATTATAAAAAAAATTACAAAAAAATGCCTTACATTGAAGAGATAACCCATAACATCTAACAATGTTTTTTGGATTGATACCACAACAGAGGGGACATGATGTTCTACTAACTACCACATTCCTCAGTGATTTTTTGGTTAACATGTCATTTTTTATTTGAAAAACATTATATATAAATGTTAATTTGAAATTTGGGTGTTACATTTCAGGTTTATCTATTAATATATTATATTGGATAAATTTTTCAAATCAATTTGGTTTTAGTCAAAATTTATTGACATGAGAAATAACCGTTCACTATTATATATATCTTATCATCCATTAAAAGTTAATTTTAGAGATTCAAGAAAAAAAAATCTTTTTTTAATATTCATTCCAATTTGTATGATTTAAAGATAAAATTGATCAAAGAGCAACCAAATGGAAATTTTTTTATGAGATAGAAAGATAGTATTTATGTATTTTTCTTATGTTCTTAAATTTCAAATGAATTCAACATGTTATTGAAAAGGATCCTTAAAAACTGTCATATTACCTTAATATTTGATTAATCAAAATGAATTTAACTCTTCAAGTATTTTCAATTTGGGGGTTTTTAAATTCTCTTGAGCTTTTAATTTCTTGTTATCAACGATCTCTACAACTCTCTATAATTATTTTTTATTTTCTTCCTTGTAATAATATTCACTTATGGAAATAATTTTACTACTTATAATCCAGCATATATGTCAATATAGATGTTACTCTTATTTCCCTTTAACTAAATTATGTGAAATTTTTATTAACCATTTTTATTATTTGGGTTTCCATAAAAATGAATTTTCTAATATGTAACACATGATTTTCAAAAACAATATCAAATTGAAATAATAAACTTCATTCATTGTGGGGAGAATGAAATAGCAATATATTTTATGGTATAATTATTTTAATTAAATTTATCCCCTTTAATATCTTTCAGTATACTCAATACTGGTAATCTATAAGAATAACATTTTCTTCGATAGTGTATAAGATATGCAACAATGAGGATAAATAGCAGATGAAATATATTATATTAATATGACTGTTACAACAAATTAATTGAGTTGGAAGGTATTAATAGGATTAAATAAATTATTAATTATAAATATTTCATAATCAATACAAATTTATTGATAAAAAACAATCAAATTTTTGTAAACTGAATTTATTAATCAATAAATATGTTATCATCAAAAATGAATTTTACTGCTCTTTGTGATAAAATTATATAATTAAATTAATAAAATTTTAAAAAATGTATATGAAAAAATTATCACCATATTTTAATTTAGTATATCAAAATATTATTGTAGTGATATTGTGGGATTTTTCCGAAAAGTTGAATTTTTAATAAATAGTGAAAAATACATATTTTTTAAATATTGTTTTGTCTCTTAAATAAATTATGTAAATTTAATGTACCATAGTGATTTCAATTTTTTTTCAAAGTATCACAACTATTATTTTAATTTAATAAATATAATTAATTACTTACGAATATTCTTTATACCTAATTTTTATATGTGAGTATTTTTAGGTTAAAAACTGAAATATTCTAAAAAAAAATAAATCCATAATGTTCCTCCATATTAATTAATCAAAAAAATATTTAGTAATGAATGATTAAAATTATATTCATAGATAATATGTATATATATATATATATGAATATAGGTCCATCTCAATATGATTACTATCCATATTGATAATATTAGATTATTAAATACATGAAAATAAATTTATTGAATACTAATTTGTAGATATTTTTTGGGTTTATCATTAATAATATTTTACCACTTCAATGTATATAATTACATAAAATGGAATTAATATTTTGAATAATAATATTTAATATTATATTATATGATAAGCATATTTTCATTGTTTTAATAAACTATAAAATAAATTATAAAATAATTACAGCTGTTATGGTTAAAATGTGTTTATCGGGGCTTGAACTAAAAACAAAAGCATTAAAATGACCAAAAAACATGAATAAATCATATTTTATGAACATATTTTGATCTTATGAAATGTATTCACTTATAATGAGTCATTTTTATTGTTTATTCATGAGAAAGTTAGGGATGCGATTTATTATTTTAAAAAATTCTATGTGTGTCCTCTTGCTCAATTATAAAATACACTTCATCTCGTAACATCTTTACACCTCTATAGAATGTTGGGTGCTCCAACCAAGAAAAAAATGTCCCCAAAAAATTATATCAACCATTATATAGGTTCTGGAAAACACAATGACCCACCTAGTTGTCCTTAATAATAAGTCCAAATTAGATTCTTTTCTGAAATCGTATTTGTCTTAACTAAGATAATTCTTTTTTAATTATTAAATTTACATGATCAATTATGTAATAAACTTACAATATAATAAATCTTATACCTTTCATAATATAATATTTAATTACATATATTACATAATATCTATCCATTTCCCCCTCGATCAAATACAAACCGAGACATTTCTTATATATATGGAGGTTTAATGCCCCGTAAACCGATGTAAATATTCTTCTATAATATAATCAAATGGGTATTCATAAAATTGAGAAAATTCATATATATATAATGACATGAACCGTCCCCCAGGGCCCATTCCGTGACAACCCCAAGCCTGTCTTCCATAGTCTAAGGGCTGGCGACTAGTACCAAAGGCGTATTCCCAAAAACATGGAAGGCATTGCCTTTATAATCTGTAAACACACGTAACCAACCACACTGCAAGATAGGAACACAAGTATACTAAACTGTAAACAGAGTGAGTTTAGTAAGTAAAAAGGGGCCAGATAACAAGCCAAACTGAAAAGTACAAGTACAACTGAAATGCTATACAACTAAAGAAAGAGAAAACAGATACTGGATCATCCTCCAAGGTTCCTACCTGAAGGGTAGGTATCGATCGTTGTCCCAGCACTCCATGTATATCAGTCTCCTCCATGAACCGACTTGTCGAAAGGTCCAAATCCATGTACCATCCAGTCCTGGTACTATCGGCCTCATTCAGCACTATCGGTCGTCTGCATCCAACACAAAAAGGTGAGGGCATATCCCGAGCAGGGGTGAGTCTAATGATACTCATTAGGGACCCCGAGACCCTATAGGTCTCACAAAATTCAACAAAGATAAAACAAAAATTATGAAATATACAGATGATCAAACTTAGGTATATGCCCAATCATATACATAAGTTATCAAGTTATCCATCTCATTCATGAGGAAAAGAAAGAGATTCTAACTCTTCTCAAACCTGGATTTATTCTAGGGGTAGTATCAAGTAGCACTACAAACACAACGTCGAACACCTCGGCTGCTGGAGAAATCCTCCTCTATCAAGTATAGTGGGCATGTCACGTCACATAGAGGTGCTTCCCACTAACCTTGGATTGTTGAGTTAATTCTCCTGTCGAGTATTGTGGGTCTACCATGTCACATAGAGGCACTTCCCACCGTCGGTCTTCTGTGTCACATAGAGGCTCTCCCCCTCGTAGCCTATTGAGGTACTCCTCCTATCGAGTACTATGGGTTTACAACATCTCTAAGGTGCTCCCCACCGTGGGTCTACCACATCAACAAGGCACTCCCCACTTTGATAGTCGAGTCACTCCGAGTCAATATGGTCAGCAGTCATCTAGTCTCAACCAGCCACTATGTCTCTGCACTATGCACACGCGTCTCCATGAGGTTTCACTCCACAATCTCTTGGTCGATACTACAATTTCAAAGAAGTCCCATGAAGAAGTATCTCAAAGGATCTCCAAGTCATAGGGGTCTCAACATAACATACGGCATGTCAATTTGACACCCAGTCTGTATGTTATTAGCCTTTTATTCCCAGTAGCCCGGTTGGATTCATGCTCATTCCAACCTGACTGTTCACCATCAAAATACAAAACACAATGGGGTATCACTCAAAGGGACAGTCTTGCTCTAAGATTTTTAGTGTCGTTTATAGTTCATCAAATGGATGTTTGGGGCCAATGTTATGGCCAAAAGAAAGTAATTGGGTCGTTCTAGGCCTGGGTATGGTCTGACCCGGTCAAACTGACCCGCTAGATTTGGCCCCACCTGTTGTGCGGCCCAGCCCGTTTGGTCTGGCCCGACAGGCTGCGAGGGGCCAATGAGGGCCGCGAATGTCCGGGAGGTGCAAGGCTGCAGAGCGGATCAGAAGTCCATTGGGTGGCGTGAGATGGTGTGGGTTAGTGGGACGCATGCGACGTGATATGGGGCAGCTCGGAGGGCCGCGACGAGGGAGGTTCGACTGGGACGCGAGGTCGGTTTTGCTGGGAGACCAGAGTGTTGTAGGGGAATTGGACTGGTTTGGCTGGGAGGCCGAAGTGCCGCAGGGGTGCGGGGCCGATTCGTCAGGGAGGCCGGAGAGCTGTGGGTGTGCGGGGCCAGTACGGCCATGAGGTCAGAGCCCCGCAGGGTGGCACGGATAGGGTACGAAACCGAGGTGCGTGGCCAATTCGGCCGGGAGTCCGGAGCGCCGCGGGATTCCCGGCTGGGGCGCCGAGCCGGGGTGTGCGACTAGTTCGGTCGGGAGTCCGGAATTCCACAGGGGTGGCGTGGGTCGCAAAGGCCACAGGTTGCAGCGCCGTTGCCTTCATCACATTCGTTTCCTTCATCACCTTCCTCCATTTCAAACAGTACACTAAAAAAGAACGACGGAGGGGTCAGGCCATATTTGTTTTTACAACACCATCCATTTTTAGAGTAGTTAAAAGTGGTTCACAAAGAACAAAGCATGAATGTGTATGGAATATATTTTAACACATCATTCCCCATAACCCACGTCAATATCTATTCCTAAATCCTATAATAGAATAATAAGGGGAGAACATGGGAAGTGATAATCAATAAACCCATACCTCGTTTACTTGATGACGTTGGCATGAGGAAGATGGAGAAGTCGGCGACGTTCATCTCATCCGCCACACACCTCTAATCTCATGTTCGTGCGTCGGCTCATCATAGTTGAAGATGTTTCTTGTCAAAATTATTCACCGGGGAAGCATTCTTCATGGAAAAAGTGTTCTTCATTTTTATAAGCTTTCTCCAAATTCAACCCAAAAGTAAAGTAGGGACAAAATAATATATTATGCCTTCTATTCTATTTTTTGGCACAAATACAAATTAGCATAATCAATTAACATGATTGGAATATTAATGGTATGTTATTTGTAAAAATTAATGTGGAAGAAGTCAAGAGGTGCCTCTATATTAATGTGGCAGTTGAGTTGTTTTTCTCCATAATGAGGGGAGTTGAAGAGGTGTAGACCTCAGATGGTCACCACCACCATAACCTCTCATGGGAGGTTAGGTTCGAGTGGTCCCCACCACCAAAACCTCTCGAGGGAGGATAAGTTCTGGTGGTCTCCACTTCTCAACATCCACATGGAAGTTTAGTTCCAGTGTACCCCACCTCCCAACACCAACATAGGTGTTGTAAATAAAAATAAAAATGTCACACACTTTTATTTATAATTTATTCTTACAAGAAAAACCCAAAAGTGAAAATTCACCCCCGAACATCTGTCGTTGATGTGAAAGTCTCCTTATGTGAAAATATGCACTGCGAGTTCAATGATGCACCTTGATTTCAATTCCGATCACCGGATCAAAAGTTATAAAAACCAGCTCGTACGTTTACTGAACGTACCCGAAAAAAAATTCAGAAATTCGTTATGGGCACTCTGGGACTCGGAATCACAAGCTGTCAATTTTTGTGAACTCGTAAAATTACCCGTTATTTAAAAAAAATTACATGGAAATTATAGTTCATTGCATCATCCCCACCTCAGGCATTATGTCTCCAAAATCCACAACTCAAAACTAATTGAACAAGTGGGGGTACTGAGCACGCATCTAAGCCTCCATCTCCTATTTGACCTCCTAGGGGTTACCGTGCTACCAACGAATGCTTACAAGAGGTATCGACCATCCATGAAGGACCCACTCCTATCAATCCTCAATATCAACTGAAACCACAGTAAAAGTCACCCCTTCATCGACATCCATCTCGACATGGTTGATGATGTGAGAAGGGTCATGCACGTATCTCCTCAGCTGGGACACGTGGAAGAGGTCATGCACCTAGTGCAACTGAGGTGTAAGAGCTAAGTGGTATGCCACCTCGCCAACTCTGCTGAGTACCTGAAAAGGTCCGAAGATCCATAGAGATAACTTTCCACTTCGGCCAAATCTCCGCAATCCTCGTCATGGAGAGACCGGTAGAAAGACAAGGTCGCCAACCTCAAACTCCAGAGATCACCACCTCTTATTGGCATTTGGAATATTCCTACCCTATGTAGTCTTCATCCACTCCTAGATGAACTTCATCTTCTCTCTGGTAGCTCGGACCATCTCTGGTCCCACAAGTGTTGAGTCCCCCGGGTCATTCCAGCACAAAGGTGATCTGCAAGGTCACCAGTACAACACCTCAAATGGTGCCATACTAATGGTGGAGTGATAGTTGTTGTTGTATGAAAACTCCAAAAAAGATAAGTGATCCTCCTAGCTACGACTGAACTTGAGGGGAAAATCACAAATCATGTCTTTGAGGTTCTTAATGGTCCGCTCAGTCTGACCATCCATCTAAGAATGTAAGGCAGTGCTCAAATGATGTTGCCTCCCGAAAGCCTCCAGCAACCCCTTCTATAGCCAGGAAGTAAAATGTTCATAATGATCAGAGATAATCGTCAATGGTACTAAATGTATCCACACAATCTACTGCACGTAGAGGCATCTCAATCTCTCTACTGAACCCTGATCTCTGATCGGTAGGAAGTGGGATGATATGGTGAGTTGGTCGACGATCACCCAGATTGAGTTAGGACCTATGGATGTATGTGGAAGTCCTATCATGAAGTCCGTTTATATCCCATACCACATTCACTCTAGGACCTCTAATGGCCGAACCAATCCTGTTGTTACCTGATAATCTTCCTTCACTTTCTGAAAATTGAGGCATTGAGAGTCAAACACTGTTACTACTTTCTTCATTCCCATCCACCAGTATTGTCATCAGAGATCCTGGTATATCTTCATCGCTCCCGGATGTACCGCTAGAGGGTATGTGTGGAACTCCCACAATACGCCCTCCTAAAGTGACATAAGTACCATGGTACATCCTCTGAAGTGGATAACACTCTCCACACTTTCATAAAATCCAGAAAGTGCCTATCGTGTGGATATCTGAGCACATCGTGTCTCACAATCAATGTCCCCACACTGTGCCTCCCTAACTCGCTAAAGAAGTGGGGGAGTGACTATAAGAGACTGAAGGAAAAATGATCCATCTCTATCCACAAAGGATTTCTACAATGCGGTTAGATGCTTCCTCGCCTCGCCTAGCAGCTGTATACCAGAACTCCAGCAGATTGCATCTACAACAATGTTCCCCTTCCCTAGAGTAAAGACTATCTCGAAGTCATAGTCCTAGAGGAACTCAAGCCAACGTCGATGTCTCGGTTCAGGTCCTTCTAATAGAAGATATACTTGAGACTCTTGTGATAATAGTACACTATAAAACGTTCACCCGTAAGATAGTGTCGCCACATATTCAAGGTTAATACCACTATTTCTACCTCTAGGTCATGCGTTTTATAGTTCTGCTCGTGTTGTCTCAGCTGTCAAGAACCATATGTAATCATTGCTTGCTTCTGCATTAGAACACATCTGAGTCTGGTCCCTGAGGCATTGCACTAGACTACACACCCTACGCCCTTCCCCAGTATCCTCAGAATGAGGTCACTAGTCAACCTCTGCCTCATCTCTTGAAAACTATGCTGGCATCTCTCCGACCACACGAAGGGTTTCCCATTTTTCTTCAAGGATGATAGTGGTACTACAACTCTGGAGATGTCTGGCACAAACCTCTGGTAATAACTATCCAAACCCAGAAAACTCCATACCTCAATAACACTCCTGGGTGGATCCCAAGCAAGTACCACCCCAATCATCACTGGATCTACTACAACTCCAGCATCCGATATGACATGTCCCAGAAAGTGAACCTCTTAGATCCAGAACTGGCACTTCGAGAGCATACCATAAATCTTTTTCTCTCGGAGTGTGTCTAGTACTACCTAAAAATGATAGTCATGCTCCTCGTCAGTAGTCAAGTGGATCAAAAAGTCATCGATAAATACTACTATGAAGCGATCAAGGTGCGGCTGAAGAATCATGTTCATGAGTCCCATGAACACTGATGGAGCATTTATAATGCCGAATGGTATAACCAAGAACTTGTAATGGGCATACTGACATCTGAAGGCCATCTTATGTACATCATCGTCTCACACTCTAGGCTAGTGATAGCCTAATCTGAGGTCAATCTTCGAGAAACATCATGCTATCTTTAGCTGATCAAAGAGGTTTTCAATCCTCAAGAGTGAGTACTTGTTATTTCCAGTCACCTAGATAAGTGATAATAGTCAACAAAAATCCTCAAGCTCACATAATCCTTCTTAGTGAACAGAATCAAGGCTGCCCAATGAGAAACACTGGGGCGGATGAATCCATTCCCCTATAGGTCCTCTAGTTGTACCCGCAACTCACGAAGCTCCGCGGGAGCCATCCGATTCGCTGGTGTAGATATCGGTGTCATCCTAGTGTACAAGTCAATGTAAAAGTCCACCTCACTATGAGGTGGTAAAATTGAGACGTCATTAGGGAAAACATCTTCATACTGGTCCACCACTACATGATATCTCGGACTCTCCACTTCAACCGCTCTGAGGGTAAGGCTAGCTATTTGATGAGTAATTGGTTGTACCCTCCTCTGGGTAAGTCCATCCTACACTACAAAGGCTCCATTCTGGTCGGTGTAGGTAAACCTGGTCCCATCTATGCTGACACACCGCACATTGCACATAATACAGTCAATCTAAGGAAGGAATGTAGATAACCATTCCATACCCAAGATGATGTCGTAAGGCCTCGACGCCGCTACTCAAAGATTCCAGCCAAAGCACTCACCTCCTAGTGTAAGCTCACACTATCGGCACCAGTGCGTAATCTTCAAATCCGCTCTTGTATGAGTCTCTAGCCGTAAGGATCGAACCAATGCCTCCGTCAGAATCTCCATGCTCCAAAAGTGGGAAGTGGCAATAAATGAATGATTGGAACATGTGTCAATAAGTACTGTAGCTAATGTGGAGCAGACAAAGATCATACCTCGTACCATCTTCTGAGTGCTATGATCATATGCCTCAGCTGCCTAGATCTGAGCTCTCCCTTGTCCACCTACTCCCTACAGTTGGGGTGGACCTGCTGGTGGTGTTGGTGGTAAGACCTCGAATTGTCACCCACCACCAGCTTTACGACCATATCCTATACCATGTCCCCATGCTCCATGTGGACCTCCTCGGATAAACCATTGTATCTACCTAGGTGGTCCTTCGACCGTCTACAGATCATCCGAACGGCATCTCAGATAGTCACATGACATGTGATTCTTCTCGACACATGCATAACACTGCCCACTCCTATCATGACTAGCTCCGCATCGGGTTCCCCAAACAACCGATCCAGAGACATGCGGTCATCCACCTGTAGGTCTGGACCTCTTGGACCTCTATGACATCTGTCTACTGCCAGCTGCATAAGACTCCACTATGTGACAACTAGTATAGGGTATCGTTGTTGGTGACTACTCTGCAAGGAAACTATCCACCAAGAGGGCACTCTCTAACACCCCTCCTGTGTCGAGATGTTGTGTGAGTTCACTGAACACATGATATCCCGCCTGAGCCCCTGCTCAAAGGTCTAAGCCCTGAAGAATGGGTCTCATACCATATCTGGGGAGTAGCGTGAGAGGTAAGTCAACATCGCTGAGTACTGAGCCACATTCATGATGCCCTGTTATAGATGAAGAATCTCATGTGAGTGCACTATGTGAAGAGTCATTGAAACAAACTCTGCCCGAAACAGGCTCTTGAAGTCTTCCTAGAGAAGCTTCACTACATCGTGAACATAGAGCATCAAGATCCACCATCTTCCTACTGCTGCCTGTAGAAGGTAGGCGGAAAAACTCACCATGAGATCAGTTAGTGTCCCTACAAGTTGGAAAACTCTCTCCACAGCCTTCATCTAATCCTCAGCTGCCAAAAGGTCTATCTCTCCCCTGAAACTGGGAGGTCTCTAATGTTGGACCTTGTGCAACCAGCTCAAGCGGTGTGAACCATCTGTTGTAGGTGCTCGTGGCATCGGTTTCCCAACAGGGAGTGGTAACGCATGTGCCTCTGCTGGTGCCTCTACTGGAAAAGGGTCCCGCACCGAGGCTTCATCTCTCGGTGGGCTATGAATGCATAAAACTCTTAGAACTATAGCTGGTTGTCTGCATGGAGTCATCCTAAAAATAAATAGGTCTATCATTGTCAAAAGTTATACCTGGTGAGCTGAAAGTTATACCTAGTGAGCTAACTCAAAATATCACAAATAAAACATTTGAATACACACACACAATCAATGTTTTCATGCACTAATTTAGAAATCAGATGTCAGGGTCCTGGTGTATGGGTACGTCGGTCGTCGCACCATCAATGGACTCCATGAACTAAAACTGCACTCATTACCCTTAACACTATCGCTTCACATAAATGATTAGAGTCATAGTTATATGGTATAATTGACTCCTCTAAAACTAATTCATCACGACCAGTCCCCTGGAGCCCATGTCGCGACTCCCCCAAGCCCTCATTTCTTATTCCAGGGGCCGGTGACTAGCACGGAAGGCGAATTCCCTAAAACTGGGAAGGAATTTCCATTATAACCTATAAACACACATAACCAAGCACCCATCAAGATAGGAACACAAGTAAACTAAACTATAAACTGAGTGAGTGCAGTAAGTAAAAATGCGCCAAAATACAAGCTAAACTGGAAAGTACAAGTACAACTGAAATTCAACACAAATGAAGAAAGATAAAAATAGCTACTTGATCATACTCTGAGGTTCCTAACTGAAGGGTAGGTACAGATCGCCTTCTCAGCACTCCAAATCTTTCCTTCTCCTCCATGTACCTGAATCATCATAAGGTACACCTCTATATACCATCCAGTTCTGGTACTCTCGGCCTCAGCCAGCACTGTTCGTCATCTGCATCAAACACAACAATGTTCGAGCATAGCCCGTGCAGGGGTTAGTATAATGAAACTCAGTAGGGACCCTGATACCCTCTAGGTCTCACAAAATCCAACAAGGATAAAACAAAAGGTATGAAGTCAATAGATAACCGTAATTAGGTATATACATATACATATACCTAAGATATAAATTAATTCATCACAATCATGAGGAAAACACAGAGGCTCTGAATTAGCTCAAACCAGTATTTATTCTAGGGGTAGTATAAAGTAACATTCTGAACACAATGTCGAACACCTCGGCAGCTGGATAACTCCTTATCTATTGAGTACAGTGGGCCTACCATATCACACAGAGGTGATTCCCACTATCCTTGGACTGTTGAGGTACTCCTCCTATCGAGTATCGTCGGTCTTCCATGTCACACAGAGGCACTCCCTGCAATGGGTCTGCCACATCACACAGAGGTGCTCCCCCTCATATATTACTAAGGTACTCCTCCTGTCGAGTATCGTGGCTCTGTTGTGCCACCAAGGTGCTCCCCACCATGGGTCTGCAGTGTCACCAAGGTGCTCCCCACTTTTCTAGTCGAGTCACTCTGAGTCGAAACGGTCAGTCGTCGTCAAGTCTCATCCAGCCACTAGGTCTCTGAACTATGCTCACTCCTCTCTAGGAGGATTCCCTCTACAAGATACTAGTATATACTCCAAATTCCACAAAGTTCCATGATGAAGTATATCAATGTTCTGCCACATCATAGGGGTATCAACGTAACCGACAGCGTGTCAATTGGATGCCCAATATGTGAGTTATTTTCTTTTTAATCTCAGGGGCCTGGTTGGATTCAAGATCATTCCAACCTGATCGTTCCCCATAATAATCCAAAACATAGTGGGGTATTGATCCAAGGGACCGCCTCACTCAAATATATCCAGCGCCGCTGACGGTTCGTCAAACGGACGTTCGGTGCCAATGTTATGGCCAAAAGAAAGTAACTAGGTCGTAGTGGGCCTGGGTCCGGGCTGACCCGGTCAGCCCGGCGCGGCCCGGCCCAACCCGGTCCTACCCGACCCATTCGATCTGGCCCGTACAGTAGTGCATCCCAACCCATTGGGTCTTTCTGATCGTCCTCGTGGGGCCGTGGATGGCTACGAGGCGTGAGGCCATGTAGAGGCTCGGAGGGCGGTGCGAGTCGGGGCGGATCGAAGGGTCGGAGAGCGGCACGAGTCATGGAAGCTCGGAGGACCACGGTGAGGGAGGTTCGGGTGGGGTGCGGGGTAGGTTCAGGCAGGAGGACGAAGCGTCGTGGGGGTGCAGGGACGGTTTGGTCGGGAGGCCGCAGCGTCACGGGGGCGCAGGGCCAGTTTGGCCTGGAGGCCGGAGCGCCGCGTGGCGGCTCGGCCAGGGCGTAGAGCCGGGGTATGGGGCCGGTCCAGCCGGGAGGCTAGAGTGCTGAGGGTGGCTTGGCCGGGGCATGAAGCCGGGGTGCACGGCCGGTTCAGCCCGGTGACCGGAACGATGTGGGGGCAGCGCGGGTCATGGAGGCCGCAAGTTGGGGCGTTGTTGCCTTTGTCACCTTTGTCACCTTCCTCCATTTCAAATATTACACCAAAGAAGAACATCGGAGGTGTCAAACCATGTTTGTTTGGCCCACACCATCCGCATTTAGAGTGATAGAAAGCGGTTCACAAAGAACGAATCATGAATATGTATGGAAGATATTTTAAAACATCATTTCCCACAACCCACAACAATCTATATTCCCATATCCTGAAAAATAATTAGAAACGGAGAACATGGGAAGTGATACTCAATAAATTCCGACCTCGTTTTCCTTATGACGTTGGCATGAGGAATAAAATGAAGTCGTCGACATTAATCTCATCCACCATACACCTCGAATCCTGGGCTCGTGTGTCGGTTCGCCGTAGTCGAAGACATTTCTTTTCAGCATTCTTCATGGAGGAATCATTATTCTTTGGTGAAGCTTTCTCCCAATTCCACCCAAAAGTATTGTGGTGCAAAAATAATAGATAATCCCTTCTATTATTTTTGTTGGCCTAAAATCAAATTAGATTAATCAATTAACATGGTTGGCATATTAATGGGATGTGTGTTGGCCCAATTAATGTGGAGGAAGTGAAGAGGCTCCACCACATTAAAAAGGGGGGTTGAGAGGTTTTTCTCTTTAATGAGGGGAGTTGAAGGGGTTTAGACCACAGGTCATCCCCACCACCATATCCTCTCATAGTAGGTTAGTTTTTTATGGTCCCCACCACCATAACCTCTCTTGGGAGATTATGGTCTCCTTGTCCCCACTTCTCAACTTCCACATGGAGGTTTTGTTCTAGTGGACCTCATATCCCAACACCCACATGGGTGTTTAAATAAAAATAAAAAAGTCACACACTTCTATTTTTATTTTATTAAAACATAGAAAACCCAAAATCTAACTTTCACCCCCGACCATCTGTCATTGAGGTTAAAGTCTCCTTAAGAGAAAACCAGTGATACGAGTCCCACGGTGCCCTCAGATTTCAATTCCGAGCTCCAGTTCAAAATTTAGAAAAACCTTCTCATATGTTTACTGAACATACCTGAACAGAAGTTCAGAAATTCATTCTGGGTACTTCGGTCCTCGGAATCACATGCCGTCAATTTTCGCGGACATGTAAAATTCCCATTTAATTAAAAAAATTACATGGAAATTCTAGGTCTTTACATATAATACATATTCTATAATATTATATCATAAAAATTAATGTACCATCCACACCATTCCCATATCACCCATTAATGGATTGATATCATCGTTTGGGTGTACGTATGACCTACCATCTCCACGAATTGATGTGGCTAATTATATGTCTCCATCCTTTCGGAATATTTAAATGAAATTATTAAAATATGTAAATAATATATTTATAATATTAATATCATTATTTAGGTGACGTAACAATAATATATAAATAATAATTTGAATATTAATGACCCAACACATATCGAAAAATAAGGCAAACAACACAAGAAATATTAATAAGAAGAAATTATTATTATGGAATGGGTGGTTAGATGATATAATAGGATCATATATGACATCATAAACATGAATTTGTTTCTATGATAAATTAATAACATTATTATTGACATTATAAATGATAATAATGTGCATTTAACTAAATGGAAGCATGAAGTAAGTGATTCGGTTTCAATTTTCTTTCATTGATGATTTTTGTAATTTTATGCACTTAGATTATTTTAAATGATATTAATACAGCCCAAATATCTAGAAATATCATTATATTCTCATAATTCATCATTTTTTATTTTTTTTTAATTTGAATTATTGAACCTAATGTAATTTTATTGGGAATTTATCATGTTGAAATAAATTTAAAAAATTAATTATGTTTAATTGGATTATATTACTACTTTATTGATTTTTATATTATATTATTTCGTGTGTTACTAATTTTGGATATATTATACTTTATTGATTTTTTTGTATTTAAATTTTAATCACACATTTAATTCATCGATTAATTATCAGTTCGATTTTATGATCATTGTTGGGGTCGCTCATCTCAAATTATCATCTTTGGGAAATATGTTATTTTATAAACAAATAATCTATTATCTGGTGTATATACTTACTGATTTATATTTTTTTTCCTAAATATTTTTATATTCATGGTATTTAATATTTCATTTAATGATATTCATTTCATGGGGCAAACAATCCAAAAATTACCAAATTGGTAAGAGATTTTTGTTTAAATCGCACCTAAATAGGGATTGTTCACATAAGAATTTACATTGAATGAAATGTATTTTATCATTATATAATAAAACCATTATATTTTCCTCTCCTATAGTGATTAATGATGTTTTCAAGTAATAATAATTTTTTTTCTCTTTGTTTTAATAATTATTATCAAAATGTTTTTAATAAAATATGATTATATTTATCTATTTTGTCAAAAATAATTTTCTCTTCAAAATTCATATTTTAAAAAAAATTGAAAATTTTATTATAGTGTAATTGTTTGTGATAATTATTAAATATAAATGGATTTAAAAAAATAAATTGAATTGTCCTTTACTTTTCAAATAATTTTATTTTATACTTTTCTTAAAAAATGTGAAAGGAATCATTTTTAAGAATAATAGAATTAACAAAACATCCCCACTAACATGGCTATTAATTTTTTTTAAGGATTATTTAAATATTTAAATGTTGTTTTTAAATAAATTTTAAATTATAATATTTTGGGAAATCATTGTTTTTAAATGTGATTTTAAAACTGAAAATGGTATTTTTCTCGAGAATATTTCTAAATCCCTTTTTATGGTATTTGCATTCATCAATGACAAAAGTAAATTATTTTACATATACTACACTAATGATATGTTGGAATGAGATGATCATTTTTCACTATATATATGGTTTACAACTAGTTTGACCAGAGAATTTATTTTCATTCTTTTTCATGATTTATTTATGATATATTTATATTTCTCTTAAAATATTCAATTTCATATAATAAGAAAACAATTAAATTACCCTAAATATCCATATTATTTTTCATTAATATGCTTATTTTGAAACTATATGTTTTTTCCACATATTTTCTGTTACATTGAATGTTATTTGATTGAATGGGGAAATATTGATATTTTCCTTATATATTAAATATGAATATTTATTGATAAGTATTATAGTTTATTAATTATATCATTCATTTAATATATAAGGAAAGTATTGGACATGTAGTGACATGTGATGCTCAGAATTTTATAGCCCCTCCATACATCAATAGTTTCATGAGGAGAACCGAGAAACTAACATTGAATGTTTTTTACACAATGTAAAAAATTTTCTTATGAAAGTTCATTATGGAATAGATAACATCATTTATGATTTCATAAATTCTAATATAAATATTTTCCTTCATCAGGAATTATATTTTTATTATACAAGATATTGTTACATTGATATTATGCATTGATGCAATTTATGATCATGATATTGACAAAAAAAATCTTGTTTGTTTAGTTATATAACACTAAATGTTGATTATAATGTATCAAAACATTATATTAATGATACTGATTTAATGGAATGATTGATCATAAATTTACATTAACATAATGATTATGAATTACATTTCCATGACAGATTCTGCTTTATTTAATTCTTTTCGAGAATCTGATATCACTCTTAATTGTTTCTATTTTCCATGATATAAATAAGGAATCATTTATTGCATTCACAAATGAAAAAATTTTAAATTAAATATGTTTTATTCAATGTTTTCAAATGTAATTCCAAACTCAAAAAATGTTTTCAGTTTACCCAAATTGCTAAACAATTCTATCATTTTGGATTCATTCTCATGTCTATAGCACCAATGAAATAATGTATACAATATCTGAGGGCTTCTGGGTTGAATTTTGTTATATATTGGTGGTGAAAAATCATGATCAATTGAGTTTTATTAAAGGGGACTATTTGGAAGGGTGGATATTAATTAAAAAGTGGGGCCAATTATTTATTAATTTTTATACATAGGTTTTAGACTCTATAAGAGAAAATTATTAATTGCACAGACCATCATGACGCCTGTCTACCCATAACAAATATATAATTGATTTGTATATATGGAATACATATACCCTTAACTAATGGTTTTCATCATGGGTGACACAACTACCTCATTCTTTAGTGGACTGAGATATCAAAGAAACTATGATAACTTTGATTCTCATGATAATTGGGATATGTAGGATGCCCCCCTTGACTGAAACATGAATATGTAGGGATGCATGGCACTCATATATGGTCTATATATATGAAACTAAAATGTCTTGTTTTAATCATCTATCTGTATTTTAATCCATGCATTAACTAGGATACATAGGTTTTATCATAATGGCTCAATCCCATCCTGGGAATATTAACTGCCTCCCTGTGTGGTAGAAAATTCTTAATCTATTAGTTATATGTATTCATTACATCAGCATTTGTTCATTACTATGAAATATATGAAGAATCCTAGATATATTCTATTTGAATTGATAATGAGATTCCCATATTTTAATTATAAATGAGAATTAACCTATAAATCATTATATAAGGTTAATTGATCCCGTATTTGTATTATAAATAGATTCCTGAATGTGCCTTAAGTAATTTACCGTGTCTTAGAGTAGGAAAATATTCCTCCCAAAAGGAGTCCTATGAGCCTAACATCCCATTTTCCTGACCAATGAGTGTCTCTATGTTTCTTTGGATCTAAAACTACAATTGACCACCAGTATTTGGAAAATTGGATTCAACCCAATTATGGATCAGGGGCCAATTTGGAGTTTCTATTAAGAATGAAAATAGCATCCTAAAGACATTAGTTGTGAAAGGACACAACATATGTATTTAAGAAACACATCTCCCCATAGAGGTAATGTCACTATATCATTAGTGTAATGATCATAGATTAAATTTCTTGATAATTTCTCTCATAGTTCTTCGGATGGGACATTGATTTTTTCAGAGGCATAGACTAAACTATTTCATATATCATTTGTACACAACCCACTCACCTTTTGGATTCATTAATTAATATCACAAATCCCTACACACTAGTGGGTATGGTGAGAATTGTTTTAATAATTTGTATCTTATTTAGCTCTACAAACCTCTAATTTAATTAACTATTATAGTAAAAAAATTCCATTCCATGTTATCTTGGTTAATAATATTCTAAAAGGTGTGAAATAACTCACAAAATAATGATAGTACATAAATATTCCAATGATCCTATTACTCTCCATCATAGATGTTGGTCTGGGACATTTGTTAACTAACCCAATCATTGTGGGATGCACTAGATATTGTATTTTAGTTATTAAAATTCACCTATAATTTTACTATCAACATAAAAAACATTAATTAAATGTTCTTCAGTTATAAAATATCATTTTTCAGATTGTCTAGACAACATTGAAATTCTCATCATGTTCCACTTATGTTTTTGTGTTTATTATAATATCTTATTTAATTACCACTTCAAATTTATCATGGTAATATCTATGGACTCAATTAATTATGTCTATGTGGATTTCTTGAGAATTTATGAGGCCAAATGGAAAAAAAATGAAATCATTATTCTTGTACCCTTTATGAAAATTTATTTTGTGGATATCCTCATATTTACAAATTAATGGACAATATAAAATTTTGAGATCACATACAGAGAAGTACTGGACTTCACATAGCTGATCGAACAAGTCATCAATATATGATAGATGATACATGTTATTTTTTTATCTTATTGAGCTCATGAAAATCAATATAGAGCCTCGCAAACCAATCCTCCCCCATGATGACGGAAAATAGTGTACTCTATGTTGAATAACTATTGAATATAAACCCTTTATAAAGAACCACTTAAAATTTATTCTTCAACTATTCATTATCAAAAAATTTTATTCAATATAATGTCTTAGATATTGAAAAATATCAAGGAAAAATTTGGATTAGAAACTCAAATTCATTACATGGAAGAATCGAAGGGATGAACTTGTATTATATCATAGAGAGATTTGGGAGAAAAAGGGTTGCATAATTATTTCTAAAATTTACATTGGTTTTTTACATGAAAATAAAATAATTAATAATAATTATATTGTATTCTTATCAAGGAAGAATGAAAAGGTTCATTAGGAGAATCAGTATGAAAATATAAATATGGGAGATGTTAAATACATGGTATTAAATAATGTCACCATTTAATATTTTCATAGATACATATAGTCCCATAATTTTTGGTGGTTTGTAAATTGTTCTACCAAACGTTTTTGATATTAAATAATTCATATACTAGTGAAAGAACCCTCCATTTAGTATTTTATTGTAGATATAATCATTTAAATAATATAAAATTTATTTATCAATGGGAATTTTCAAAGTATTTAACATATAAAAGTGAAATTATGAACATTGAAAGGATAACACAAAAAATGACTTTTATTCCTCAACTAATAAACTTCTTCGATTTTTTCAATGTAATCCAATATATATTACCTATGAAAAAATAGAAAATATATTTTTTCTCTTTTATTATTGATTGTAAGTAGCTTTTTATTTTTCCAATGTGTATTTTTTATGAGTGTTATATTAGGTTTTTAAATTTTCCACTTTATCATCCACTAGGTTACAACCAATATAAATCCTAATGCTCCCATTTTGCGGTTATAACCCCAATGAGAAAATATTCCATAGCCACAACCTTTTTTTTAATCTAATGAATGATTTTATCTCATGAAAAAATATATTCAATACATAACAATAATTTAGGTATTCTTTAATATGTTTTTCCTTTACCATATGTCATTACTAAGAGTTTTTAGTCTCAAAGGCTCTAAATAACTAGAGTTTCCATAGATAAAAATTATATATAACCTGCCATTCATAAATAATATTTAATTTATTTTTAAATAATAAAAACATAATAAAATTTAAAATTATTTTGATTATGGATGTCTCTGTGAAATTATATACATTATATAACAACATGAAACAATGATTCAATGAAATTATGTTATAACTCCACAAATTTTCTTTAAATTCCACTGAACTTCTCAAAATGAAAGGAATATCATAGTTAACTATATAATGAATAGGTGAGATATAAATTAGTGTAAGGTAATAATCAATGAACAACATAATGGCTTTAAAACATGTGACTAAACAGAAAGGTCCTGGTCATGTAATATGGGTGTGATTCATGAACATGATCATCATTGAAGGATATAAAATGATAAAATCAAAGAAATATTGGTTGGTGGAAAACCCATAAAATCTAACATCATTAAAAAATTATTGTCGAAAAGACACATCATCATTTCTAATGATGCACAGTGTAAAGTTCCAAATCTTAGTAGCTCGAAGCTAGTGTCGTAGTTTATTACATTGGTACTAATAAGAAAAGATTTCATCCTCAAGTATGGAAGAATTTATTGTATTGGGAAAACTAGATAAATACATCGGATTTAAATAAAAACATGAAAGGAAATGAAATATAGAAACACCATTAGAAACATCCCTAAACACCTAGATTATCCCTACTAGACATTCATAATAGACATATTCTCATCCTATAGAAAATTAAAACATAAGGAAGGGGTGCACTAAGAGGGATAGTAAGGGTAGAAATTACAGTGGAAGATTATATATGTAAACATAAACAATAGTGAATGGTTTATAACTAAAAACATGTTCAATTATAACATAATCTTGAGAAGAATGTTGTAGCAATAAAATCCGATTAAGTCAATCTATAAAAATAATAATATAAGAATGAAACATAAAAATGGATATTCTACTTCTTAGATAATCCCATTCATTATCAATTACTAATATCATAATGAGGTAATTAATAATATCAGACATAATAATCATACTGTAATGTCCTCAATCAATACATCTACATAAATTGTTAAAACATCAGCTAGAACCTTGTCTAGTTTGTCACAGTAGACCTACTGATGCAATGAGTTGTTATAGCGGTCATATCACATACTATGTCCAATATGTTCCATATTTTTAATATATAATGATATATTTAATTCATATTGTTCCATAACACTTTTAAATAGTTCAATCATGATCACATATTAATGAACTCAAATAGAATCATTATAAATTTATTGAGAGAAATACACTTTTTATTTGAAAAGAAAAGTTCATTCATAAATCATTTGATTTTTTCATAAAATTATATTTTAAACTATTACATAACAAAATAATGTTTTGGGTAATGAAATTATTTTTGAAGAATAAATTATGTCCAACTAAAGTTAAATAGTGCAATAATAGTTCTTAAAAAACATTATAAATGGGCCACTCCCATGTGGTTTAATAGAAAATATAAGAATATTTAAATAAGAAAAAAGAATAATTATTTAAATAAAACAAAAATTATTCCAAGATAACATTTCATGATAAAAAGGATGATTTTATAAAAACATAGGTTTATTAAAACAAATTATAGAGTGTACCTAAAAATGGGTATGAAATTGGTATGTTCCCTTTAATCGGGCTTGCTTATCCGAATGAATTGAAATAGAAATCCTTATATAACACGTATATCCCCATAAAATAAATATTAACTAATATGGATAATTGACTTTGGAAAAGAAAAAAATAATTTAGAATAATAATATAAAAAATTATGAATTACATTTGAGTAATGAGATAGAAAGTGTGACCTAGTGAGAGAATATAGATTTGGGTAGAATCCCTAACCAAATTTCAAACAGTCGAACCGTATGCCCCTTAAAAATTAGGATCATAAAATTTAACATTTAATACCATGAGGAAAATTATATTCATGATATTATAAATTAAATTTTAGTATACATACACCACTCATAATAAATAGTGGTGAATAAGAAATGTCTTAGATAAATAAAGGTGAGATTATGAAACACTATGCCTAGACTAAAAGTGTTTTGAAATTATTATTAGTGACTCAGAAAATGAAAATAGTTTCATAAATTAATTTATAACCAAGTTAAAAAAATTTATTTAATATAATTTTATTATTTTAATTTATGACAATTTTAGTTATTTATAAGATTTAATCTTGTCAATCATATGTGTCTTTTTCATGGTTTTCATGATCGATTCTCTAATACACAAATAAAAAGGATTATATAATATTATAATAGTTATACTTAATTAAAATTAAATTTTTTAAATGAATATTCATAATATTAATTTTTTTATAAGTAATTTGTTTATTTTTCCTGATTATGAATCATTATATTAGATATTAGTTATAATCATTTACATTATTTTGGCATATTTTTATCAGCGAAAACATGTTTGGTTTGATTAATTAATATTACGTATATTTAATTGTTTTCTAATATTAAATAATTATTAAAAAATATATAATATTATTTTTTAACCATATAAATGGTTCAATGACGATCCCTGAAGGTGTAATTGAAAAAAAAATAATTTTGTTTATGAATGTTGTATATTGGAAAATTACGAAGGATGTTTTAATATTTAATATAAAAGGAAACCGAGAATAGTTTTAATAGTGTATTTTCCATTTACGTAATAAAAAAAATTATATATAATATACTACTGTATTCATGCATTATTTTTTAGAGAAGGCTAGTGAGGTATAATTAAAGAATAGAAAATGGAATAAAAATAATGGTAAAAGAAAGAAAATTTACCTATTGAATTTCTTCTCCATGGGTTCCTCGTTAATGTGTTTGGGTTTGGACTTTTAGTGAGAAAACAAACCTATGGAATTGGATAAGATACTTTGGGAGGGGATTGGGTTTTAATTGGACAACAATAAAGGTTTAAGTGTTGTAAAGAGAATAAGTGGTGAAGGGTGGTATTTATTGTTGAGGAGAGGGGTGTTTTCTCATTATATTATTCATTAGTTTATATTATTCATCAATAAAATTAATAGGTTTATAATTATAATTAAATATATCAACACAAAAAATCATAGTTCGATATTATGGGCTTAATTATACCATAAATCATATATGACTCAATGTTTCATTTATTTATCTTATAATGAAAATTAATCTATATAATTATTCACAAAAAATATGACTATTTTTGAAAAATACCAAAAAAAAATAATACTAACAATTATTCGACTTATTGAATTATTAAATGACCTCTATTTTATAAAAATAATTTTCTTAATATGGGAAATGTATTTTTTTAATTAAATTCATTATTTTCTAAAAATAACCCAATTTCAAAATTACATCTGATTTTATAACACTTTGAAAATTAATTAAGGTATCCTAAAATTATCTTATAATCATAATAAAATTATATAATAATTTAGAAAATTATTTTATGAATGTAAATTTTCATTTTTGTCATTATATTAAAAATAAAATGTAAAATAACATTTATGTTCTACAAGAAATACCAACACTAAATTTATCAGTTTTAAAAAATTAATTTACTTCTTTACTAATATAAATATACCATATTTTCATTTATAATATACCTAAATGTTATTTATACTTTAATATATGATTATTTTGTTCTATTGGACACGTTATTAATCCTAATAGTCTTATTATAATTCCAAAAGTCACATTATCATTCATCAAAATTGATAATTATCTGAAAAATACCAAAAATTTAACCAAAGGAAATTTTGATATTACTTTGCTAAATAGAATGTTAATATTTTAAAATATAATTTATAAATGTGTCAAAACATTTATTTGAAACACATTATTCATTAAATGGTGGTAAAATTATGTTTAGAAAAATATATATTTTTTTATGTGTAAAATTGGATTTATTATAATCATGTTCCTATACTAATATTTTGAATGTTTGTAAAAATATTAGATTGAATATATTATATAAAAATTTGATTAATATATTTCACTAATAGTGTTTCATAAAAAATCATTATGGGCAAAAAATTATTATTTTTTAAAATACATTGTTAATGTTCAATTGGTTTTTATTTCTAATTAATTGGTTTAATTAAATAATTTTAAGAACATGTGTAATATATAATTTTATAGTTTAAATAATCTCATCTATTTCCTTTATTACTAACATCTAAGAGATAGAACTAATAATTGAATAAAAATATTTAATCATGTTTTAATCTCATATGTTTTCCAAGATGTTAAATTTAATAAGAGCCACTCCATTAAAACATGGGGTGTTATATACTCCCCAGCATAAATAAAATGTGTCCTCATAATTTAAAATTGTACTTGATATTTTATGGTTGTTAGTTGAAAATTATTTTCTGTTAAACCAACATTAGAAATATAGTTAATAAAATATCCACTTATTAATATGGAAATTTAAAAAATGAATGTCACCAAAAAAACTATGATTTTGGGTATGAAATAATTTGACAAAATAAATATCTAGAACATGGAACTGAAATATAAATATCATCTTATGAATTATAATTATAGATAACATGATCCTTATAATATTAACCATCACAAAATCATCAATATTTTGATTGGTTAAAAGACTATTTATTTCTATGAAATAAAGTTAAATAATTAATTTTTTTGTTCCAAAATATTTTTTTTCAAGAGATGAGGATTATTTTAATATTTAGATAAACATAAATGATTATCGTCCATGTAATAAGCATAATCTCTTCATTTTTTTCTCTTTGATATATTATCACTTCATCCATCACTTCTAGAAATGATTGTTGAAAATGAATTGTGTATGCTTAAATCACTTTTATGAACCATAAGATCCAAAAGTCATTTCATAAGCCTCTAAATGATTACCAAAATAATAATGGTTATCACTTGTTATCCAATATGATATAGTATATGTTTATATTAATTAATTATTTTTGGAATCCTTTCATATGTTGTTGATCATAAAGCACATTTAAAATATTTCTATCCATATTCATATAGAAAAAAATTATAAGTATGGTAACTAATGTTTCAAAATCAACAAAACATAATATTTCCAAAAATAATGTAACTCTTTCTATCACATTCCAAATATATTAATTCCTCAGTCTATTTTAATCTTTTATGAATCATTCAAGATTCCAATTTCGTAAATAAGAATTACGTATTAACAATCCATATATATCTTATGAATAATATATATTGAGAATTATTGATAAAATAATCAAATAACATAATTATTGAATCCAAATGAAGTCATATTACTCATTACTCATCATATGATGTAGTAACATAATATTGATCATTATCCAATTTCTTCTTCGGAGCTATATTCCATTGACACTAAGGGAATTCATTTTCATAGTTTCCCTTCTCATTTTAGATAAAGAATTGAACATTGTAATTTTCATTCCTTTCCCTATAATCATGAGTATGGTATAATTTTTATCAACAATCGAAATATAATCAATTTCTTATTAATCATATAGCAATGAAATTTTTTCAATATTATCACATGTGGGAAAATAATTCATTAACTAATTCCACTTATATCACTTTTTCCGAGCAATCCTTTTCGTCCCTTTATTCCCATTGAAGCCATATTACATGGATAATTATTTTATATCTTGTTATAACATTATATTATTTCTTCATATGATGAAAATATTTTGGAGACCACATCCCTTCAAAATAATGTCTTAAACTCATTGATTAAACAACCATTCATAGTATTTTGATTTTGTGCATTTATGTTATTCTCATTATTTATACTATGATCCATTTCTACAAAATGTTGTACACTAAATTTTGTTATGAATCTGTCACGACCCACCTTCACCAAAAGGAGGGAAGGGCCAGAAGACTGCCAGGACCTTCCTTCTTTAAGTTGAAGGAGAGATAATGACCCCCCGAAACCCACCTTCAATAGGTCCCGGAGTGGCGACTATCACCAAGGGTATAGAATCACACACTAAATGGAAGGCATTAACCTTTTTCTATTTTACAGGATCGGAAGATAAGATGATGGAACCCAACAACTCCAAAACTAAATGAAAAGTAAAGCCAAAAGTAAACCATTCCCACATGCATGTTTCAAAAGTAAAATCCACAAAGTACAAAAGGTGACTACAAAGGTAAGTACCAAAGGAAGAAAAACAGCAACTACAACTGCCCCAAAGGTCTGAGCTAGTATGGTCTTTCACGATCCCCGAAGTCCTCCTAGAAACCTGAAAGTAGTTTTATATACATAAGGTGAGCATACAAGTACACTCAGTAGGGAAAACCAAAGACTCTCGTGCACAAGTGGGGGAACGTACTAAAGTCCCGTGAGAAAAGGAGTAAGCCAAACACCTATCAAGGTAAACTATCCACCGAAGCCTCACCAAGGCACACTCCCCAAATAAGACAAGTCAAGTAATATATATAATAAGAGAACATCGATGTTTGGGTACCCCGCGCCACTTCCCTATGGATTATTGAGACATCCTACGCATCAAACCAATCCCACCATTCTCACCACAGTCTCACTGCCACACCTGCCCACACACACCTGGGCCACAACCACACGTAGTCCCACTGCCAAATCTTTCCCACAAACACCTGGGCCACAACTGTCACATGTAACCATGCCTGCAAACACCTAGGCCAGAACAACCACAACCACGCCCGAAGACACCTGGGCTAGAAGATCCACTGCCACGCCCGAAGACACCTGGGCATCATCCAGAAGACAGTTATGAAACCACCTGCCGCACACACTTGGCCAACCACCAAACTACCCCGCCCAAAGTTTTTTGGGATAATAATGGAACTTAGTCCATCACAGTCTGGACGAAGATACTTGGGAAATCCGGGAAAGGGAGAAGAAAATGAGCTAATAACCAGCCACTAATAATAGTGTTGGGAAAAACACACTCCCCCATGAAATGGGGGTGTTCGGCACTAAGTGCTCAACGTGGATGGGGAACGAATAAGAAACACAAACTACAAGTATATAAGTATAGATAACAAGCACTCACCCAAAGATTAGGTTTTTCTTCAGCCAGCCTAAAGGACACAACCAACACCCAAGTCTGAGTCACGACTCTCGCCAACAAAACCCATTTATCCCATTCTTGTTTCATGTTCAGTAGTAATGTTTAAATAAGTTTAACCACTAATGGGAAACTAGTAAGCAAAGCCACAAGTCCAGGAAAGTAAACAGTCAAGCATCAACCATAACACCCACACCCGGTTCTCAACAACAGCGGATCCCACCCCAATTTGTGATATAAACAAGGTAACCAGCCGGTCTTAAAACTCGCAAATACTAAATCCATAACAACAGGGGATCCCATCCCTGATTCCACAACAATCGAGAGTATAAAAATAATGGATTTCATCCCCTCCCACATCTCCAGCAATTAGCCCGTAAAAGGAAACCACCAAACCACTACCACCGACACAAAGCAGGGCCATGCCTGTATTTTCAGATTTAAAAGATTTTACACGCTCCATGATTTCAATTTCTATGTGCTTTATCGGGGGTTATCATAGAAGGATCGATCCTGGTGCTTTCAATTTATTTAGCCGAGTATACGTGATTAACCAATTTATTTTTCACAGCAGGAGTTTACAATTACAAAACAATCGATTTAAAATACTATGAGGGGTTCATTAGTGCACAGACAACGACCACCAACGGCCTCAATTTTCAGAAGGCGTAAGCCATGATCATAAAAAAAAATAAGCAACATCAATGATCACAGCCCCCCCCCCCCCTTCATTCTTTATAGAATTCTTTCATTATCTTTATTTGAGTCTCGTTTATCCAATTCTACAGAATCAAAAGCACGCCCACCCCGCATGATAGACAAAAGAGAGAGGCGAAGGAGAAATTCTCTACTTTTTGATCGACGATCGACGCTTAGGTCGGGCGCAAAACTTTACGCATAACGATGCGGCTCGCCCGATGCACGAAAATCAGATCGTCAGGACAAAAGTACTCCTCGTCCAGGGTGATCGAGAAAATAAGAAACCCAGGGAGAACCCTTTAGTTATAAGGGCCACAGACAGTTGAGATAAGAATGGGAAACCGCGTAAGGCGTGGGTTCGTGGGTTGACCACGTGGCCCCACACATTATTAAAGGGGTCGGGTGGTTTAAACTGACACACACCAGGTTGATTCATGAAATAATTAATTAAAACATTTATGCATGTTATGGGGCTTTAAAACACGCTTAAAAGAGTCAAATAGGTTTTAAACCCCAATTTGTGCAAAAAGGGAGTGCTACTGGAAAGAAAACACGTGGTAGGCCAGAGCCACCGGTAGCTGAGAGCTACTGGCGGGTGACAGCTACCGATAGCCAAGGTACCGATAGGATGCAGCTACCGGTAGACCGACCTACGAGTAGGCTGCAGGTACCAGTAGGCCGCGCTACCGGTAGGCTGCAGCTACCAGTAGCCCGACCTACCGGTAGGCTGCAGCTACCGGTAGACCGAGCTACCGGTAGACAGAGCTACCGGTAGGCTCCGGCTAACGATAGACCGAGCTGCAGGTAGGCCTGCTACCGGTAGGCTAAGGCTACCGGTAGGCCTGCTACCAGTAGGATAAGGCTACCGGTAGGCCTACCGTTGGCCAAACATCACCGAGATTCCCAGACCAGAAAACTCAATGCGAGGTTTTCACAAAGTAATGGACCCCAAAAACTCGGGCCATTACATCAGATACCTCTTAAACGATTATCATCCTTGAGAATCAAAACAAACTAGAAGAGAGGGTCCGAACAACCACCTCGAAGATACCTCTTAGGAGTGAACCCATGCTAACTAAAAACACTTCCAACATACCATGCCAAACTGCCCAGGCATGTGGGTTGGGGAGTCTACCCCCCATGTCAAGATATTATCCTCTTTTGGGCGGCACTGACTCACCCACACGTGTTTAATCGCATCCACCATAATGCGTCTTGATTAGGGGTCGGGTTCTCTCCTCCCCCATAGCCAGGTCTTTTCACACACATTCAGAGGAAATAAAACCAGTAAATTTCATAGCCAAAAAGACAAAACATTCTATCACAACAGGTACAATAAGGAACAAAGCTCAAAACAACTCTAGGTACTGTGTACGCATCTGTGCTTCCCTCTCCCACGTACTCTCCTCAAGCCCACCATGTCTCCACAACACACGAACCAAGGTAATGGTTCACCCATGAAGCACCTTCTCCTTGCGATCCTCGATCATCACTGGTCTCTCCACAAAAGTCACGTCGTCCTCGATGTCTAGCTCACCCCAATCAAGGACGTGTGAATCTTCATGCAGATACCGACGGAGCTGGGACACATGGAATAAATCATGTATCCTCAGTAGCGGCGGTGGTAACGCTAGATGATAAGACACTTCGCCGACCCACCGCAACACTTCAAAGGGTCCGATGAACCTGGGAGAAATCTTACTCCCCTTGTCGAACCTCTGCTGCCCACGCCGAGGGGAGACCTTCAAGAACACGTGGTCTCTAACCTCAAACTCCAAGGGCCTTCTACTGGTATCTCCATATGACTTCTGTTGGTCCTGGGCCACCTTCATCCTTTCTCGTATGAGCTGAACCTTCTCTATCATGCTCTGCACCACTTCTGGGCCAAGGATGCATGCCTCTCCGACTTCGGTCCCACACACAGGTGAACGGCATGGCCTCCCGTACAAGGCTTCAAACGGGTCCATACCGATGTTAGAGTGGTAGCTATTATTGTAGGAAAACTCTACCAGAGGCAAGTATCGCACCCATGATCCCCCTAAGTCCAGAACACATGCCCGCAGCATATCCTCCAAGGTCTGGATGGTGCGCTATGTCTGTCCATCTATTTAGGGGTGGAAAGCAGTGCTAAGGCGTAGCTGGGTGCCAAAAGTATGTTGCAATCCTCTTCAGACTAACGAGGTAAATCGTACATCCCTATCTGACACTATAGACCTCGGAACCCCATGCAACCGCACCACCTCATCCACGAACCTTCATGCCAAAGCATCCACTACACTCGACTCCCTGATCACCAGAAAGTGAGACGATTTCGTCAACCTGTCCACTACCACCCATATGGCGTCGTATCCCCCTTGGACCTTTGGAATTCCCGTGAATAAATCCATCGAGATGTCGTCCCACTTCCACTCGGGGACATCTAGAGGCTGTAGTAGCCCGCCTGGAACTCAGTGTTCAGCCTTCACTTGCTGACACACTAAGATTTTGGCCACAAACTATGCCACTGCTCGCTTAACTCCAGGCCACCAAAACTGCCTCTTCAGTCCTTGGTACATCTTGGAAACTCCTGGGTGTACTGCCAGGGGTGAGTTGTGGAACTCACTGAGAACCTTGTCGTGCATCTCCTACGGAACAAACAACCTTCCCTGGAAAAGCATCTGGTTCTGACCATCCTCTGTCCATCCTTCCAGAGCATTTCCCTGGTCAACTCGGTCACGCATCACTTCGCACTCCGGGTCTCCCCACTGAAACTCATCCACTTTCTGAAACAGAGATGACTGCACTTTCATCTGATATAGGCAGCCTCTACCACTATCCATCCTCACATCCAGTTTTAAAGCATCCAACTCCTCCATCTCCTTCTAGGCATCTGCCGACTCTAAGACCGCATCCTTCTGCATCCTCCTGCTTAAGGCATCAGCCACTACATTTCCCTTTCCCTCAGTATAAGAGATCTCGAAGTCGTAATCCTGGAGGAACTCCACCCATCTCCGCTGTCACAAGTTTAGGTCCCGCTGGGATAAGATATACCTCAAGCTTTTGTGGTATATGAAGACCACAAAGCGTTCTCCGATGAGGCAGTGTCGTCATAACTTCAGCGCAAAAACGACCGCTTCAAGCTCTAGGTCGTGGGTGGCGTAATTACGCTCATGAGGGCGTAGCTTCCTGGACCCATAAGAGATCACCCCTTGTTGCTGCATCAACAAACATCCCAGGACTTGTCCTGAAGCATCACAGAACACCTCATAGGTTTCCCCTTCTTCTGGTAATCTCATCACTGGGGAACTAACCAACTTCTCCTTCAGATAGCTGAAGGCTGACTCACACTACTCACACCACACGAAAGCCTAGTCTTTCTTGGTCAGGGCTGTCAAAGTGACTGCTACTCAGGAGAAGTTGGGTACGAACCTCTGATAGTAACCTGCCAGCCCAAGGAAACTACGGACCTCTGCCACATTCTTGGGTGCTGGCCAAGAAACAACTGCCTCAACTTTTGACGGGTCCACCACTACCCCCTTCTCAGACACCACGTGCCCGAGGAAGTGCACATCTTGTGTCCAGAACTTGCATTTTGACAACTTCCCATAGAGCTAATGCTGTCGGAGGACCTCCAAAACTGTCCTCAAGTGCTCTACATGGTCCTCCTTTGATCTCGAATAGATCAGGATATTGTCGATGAACACAACCACGAACTGATCCAAGTACTCCCGCAATATGGAGTTCATAAGTCCCATGAACACAGCTGGGGCGTTCGTAACGCCAAAGGGCATAACTACAAGCTCGAAGTTTCCATATCTTCATATGAACGCCATCTTCGGGATGTTGCCCTCCTTCACTCTCAGCTGGTGATACCCAGACCGTAGGTCGATCTTTGAGAACCATCCTGCCCCTTTCAGCTGGTCGAAGAGATCGTCTATCCTCAGAAGAGGGTAGCGATTCTTGATCGTCACCTAATTTATCCTCCTGTAGTCTATGCAAAACCTGAGACCATCATCTGCCTTCTTTGCAAACAAGACCGGAGCACCCCACAGTGACGCACTCAGCCAAACATATCCCCTCTTCATCAGATCGTCAATTTGGATCTGCAACTCCCGCAGCTCTGAAGGTGCCATCTGGTAAGGAGCCATCGCGATCGGATGAGCGCCGGGTTGCAGGTCTATCTCGAACTCGATATCACGTCAAGGGGGTAGAGTCGTCACCTCCTCAGGGAAGACGTCCATAAACTCACGGATGATCTCTGGCACTTCCCCCATTTCAGCATCTACTAACCCTACTGACAGCTCAGCTAACAAGGAGAGGAGGGGTTCCTCTCGCCTGTCGCCCTTCTGACTGCTTCGCTCGCTGGTGAAAACAACACGTCGGCCGCCCAAGTCTGAGAACATGACCCTTCTTCGGAAGCAATCTATGACGGAACACACCGAGAATATCCAGTCGATGCCTAGGATGACACCGTATGGCTGTATATGTAGCAGAAGAAGATCCTTAACTGACTGATGCGTCCCTATCATCAGTCTGCATCCCCGACAAACAAACAACAAGTCGGTCTGACCCCCGACTGGTGTGATCAACACCAGGGGCACTAGAAGTCTCTCAGCATCTAGACCCAAAGCTCGGGCTAGACTGGGTGCAACAAAGGAGTGCGAAGCTCTGACATCGAACAAGGCATAAGTAAGGGTACTAAACAAACTGATCGTACCTCAAACAACCTCTAGACCTGCTGGAACTGCTGCCTCTACGGCGTGTAACTGTCCATGCCTAGCTCCATTGACCCTCGGCTATCAGCCACCTCCCCAACCATGCCCCGGTCGAGGTCCCTGAGGAGCGCCCTGAGATCGGCCTCCTCCTCCTACGTCTTCCCTCGGAGGAGCGGGAGCTCACTGTCCCTACTGCTGCTGCTGGAAAGGCCTGGATGGAAGCTGCAGCTGGGGCGGGTGGTGGGGCTTTCCGCCACCACCGTACTGTACCGGGTCTGGGAACTGACTCCAGAGATGTCCAGGGCTCCCACAGATGAAGCACCGCGGTCCCGAGCCCAAAGGAAAAGGGAAAGGACCAGGGGATAAAAATTGAAACTTCTGCGGCCTGCTCCCTGCCGATCGGAACCTGGAGGGTCCTGACGCTGGAGGCCTGTTGTTGATGGCCTTCCCCTTCGATGGTCCCAGCTAGATCCCCTCTCGTGATACTTTTCCTAGATCATTCATTCTCTCCACCACTTCGGCCTTCTTCTGGACCTCTAAGTACGTCGAAAGGGTAAAGGGGGTAACAGCATACTGGGGGGAGGGTCAGAGCGCCTCCTCCAAACGTCTTGCCTAAGACTCCTCGTCGGGAAAGAGTTCCAGAGAAAAATGTAGGTGGTCCTTGAACTTGATCCCTAGATCCCTCACTAACATACTCCCCTGTTGGAGGGAGAGTAGCTCATGTCTCTTTTCTGCCTTCATCGTCGAAGAGAGGAATTCTATCCGGAACTGCCTCTCGAAATCAGCCCATGCCACCTCATCCTCTCTCCTCTCCCCCAGGTAAAGCATCCACAACTGACGTGCCGCTCCCCGAATCTGGTTAACGGACAGAGGAACCTAGTACTTGTTCGGGGGCCGAATCAGGCTGAAATCTATCACTAGCTCCTCTATCCAGCCTTCTGTCTTCATGTCAGAGGTGTTGCCCTCATACTTCTCGAGGTTCTGTTGCTGGAAGGCCCGAAGAGTCCTCTTCCACTGGTCATCCTCCTCTTCTCGGTTAGCTCTATGTTGATCATCCAAGGTAGTCTGCGGGGCCTTGATCACCTGTACCACACACAGTCACCTTCCAGGTGCCATAGCTACAAGGTAAACAAAGAAGGCCTAATCCCAAGTAGTGCAGAACATTGTCTTTAAAACTTCTTAAACTTTTAGTTTATTCTTAATTCCCAAAACACCCTAGAAACATGAGAACAAAAGTCATTATGATGCATGTACCTTTCCTAGGGGATCTACCCTACAATCAGTGTGGCCTCACTCGGTCGTTCGGTAGGTCCATAGTCCTTGCGTCAGATCACGAGGGGCCCTAAAATCCCGTGTCCTAGCCATCTTCCCTGGCCTAATTCACGCACCGAGGTCACCCCACACTGTTTCCTTACCATCCCATGCAATCCTCACTATGCCTAACTCCAGACTCCATCCTATCTCTCAATCATCACCTCTAATACCATTCTGTCACGACCCGCCTTCACCAAAAGGAGGGAAGGGTTAGCAGACTGTCAGGCCCTTCTTTAAGTTGAAGAACAGATAATGACCCCTGAAACCTGCCTTCAATAGGTCCCAGAGTGGTGACTAGCAGCAAGGGTATAGAATCACACACTAAATGGAAGGCATTAACCTTTTTCTGTTTTATAGGATTAGGAGATAAGATGATGGAACCCAACAACTCCAAAACTAAAAGAAAAGTAAAGCCAAAAGTAAACCATTCTCACATGCATGTTTCAAAAGTAAAAGCCACAAAGTACAAAAGGTGACTAAAAAGGTAAGTACCAAAGGAAGAAAAACAGCAACAGAAACTGCCCCAAAGGTCCGAGCTAGTATGGTCCTGCACGATCCCCAAAGTCCTCCTGGAAACCTGAAAGAAGTTTTATATACGTAGGGTGAGCATACAAGTACACTCAGTAGGGAAAACCAAATACTCTCGTGCACAAGTGGGGGAACGTACTAAAGTCTCATGAGAAAAGGAGTAATCCAAACACCTATCAAGGTAAACTATCCACCCAATCCTCACCAAGACACACTACCCAAATAACGCAAGTCAAGTAATATATATAATAAGAGCACATCGATGTTTGGGTACCCCACGCCACTTCCCCACTGGTTATTGAGACATCCTATGCATCGAACCAATCCCGCCATTCTCACCGCATTCCCAATGCCACACCCGCCCGCACACACCTGGGCCAAAACCACACGCAGTCCCACTGCCGAATCCCACCCGCAAACACCTGGTCCACAACTGTCACACATAACCACGCCTACAAACACCTAGGCCAAAACAACCACCACCACGCCCGAAGTCACCTGGGCTAGAAGATCCACTGCCACGCCCGAAGACACCTGAGCCTCATCTTGAAGACACTTGGGAAACCACCTACCGCACACACCTGGACAACCACCACACTACCCCGCCCGAAGGTTCTTGGGCTAATAATGGACCTCAGGCCATCACATCCCACCCGAAGATACTTGGGCTATCTGGGATAGGGAGCAGAAAAGGAGCTAATAACCATCCATTAATAACAGTGTTGGGAAAAACACCCCCCCCCCACCCATGAAATGGGGGTATTCGGCACTAAGTGCTCAACATGGGTGGGGTGTGAATAAGAAACACAAAACTACAAGTATATAAGTATATATAAAAAGAAATCACCCAAAGTTTAGGTTTCTCTTCAGCCAGCCTAAAGGACACAACCAACACCCAAGTCCGAGTCACGACTCTCGCCAACAAAACCCATTTATCCCATTCTTGTTTCATGTTCAGTAGTAATGTTTAAATAAGTTTAAGCACTACTGGTCAAGTAAGCATAGGCACAAGTCCAGGAAAGTAAACAGTCAAGCATCAACCATAACACCCACACCTAGTTCTCAACAACAGAGGATCCCACCCCAATTTGTGATATAAACAAGGTAACCACCCAGTCTTAAAACTCGCAAATACTGAATCCATAACAAGAGGGGATCCCATCCCCGATTCCACAACCATCGAGAGTATAAAAACATGGTATCTCATCCCCTACCACATCTCCATCAATATTCCTGTAAAAGGAAACCACCAAACCACTACCACTGACACAAAGCAGGGACATGCCTGTATTTTCAGATTTAAAAGATTTTATATGCTCCATGATTTCAATTTCCGTGTGCTTTACTGGGGGTTATCACAGAAGGATCGATCCTGGTGCTTTCAATTTATTTATCTGGGTATACATGATTAATCAATTTATTTTTCATAGCAGGATTTTAAAATTACAAAACAAGCCATTTAAAACACTACGAGGGGTTTATTAGTGTACATACAACGACCACCAACAGCCTCGATTTTCAGAAGGTGTAACCCATGATCATAAAAAAAATAAACAACATCAACGATCATAGCCCCCCCTTCATTCTTTATAGAATTCGTTCATTATCTTTATTTGAGTCTCGTTTATCCAATTCTACAGAATCAAAAGCACGCCCACCCCGCATGATACACAAAAGAGAGCGGCGAAGGAGACATTCCCTACTTGTTGATCGATGATCGACGCTTAGGTCAGGTGCGGAACTTTACGCATAACGATGCGGCTTGCCTGAAGCATGAAAATCTGATCATCAGGACAAAAGTACTCCTCGGCCAGTGTGATCGAGAAAAGAAGAAACCTAGGGCGAACCCTTTAGTTATAAGGGCCACGGACGGTTGAGATAAGAATGGGAAACCGCGTAAGGCACGGGGTCGTGGGTTGACCACGCGGCCCCACACGTTATTAAAGGGGTTGGGTGGTTTAAACCGACACACACCAGGTTAATTCATTAAATAATTAATTAAAACATTTATGGGCATTACGGGGCTTAAAAACACGCTTAAAAGAGTCAAAATAGGGTTTAAAACCCAATTTGTGCAAAAAAGAGAGCACTACTGGAAAGAACCCGTGTGGTAGGCCAGACCCACCAGTAGCTGAGAGCTACCGGCGGGTGACAGCTACCGGTAGCTAAGATACTAGTAGGCTGCCGCTACCAGTAGACCGAGCTACCAGTAGGCTACAGCTACCGGTAGGCCGAGCAACCGGTAGGCTTCAGCTACCGGTAGACCGAGCTACCGGTAGGCTGCAGCTACCGTTAGACCGAGCTACCGGTAGATAGAGCTACCAGTAGTTGCAGCTACCGGTAGGCTGCGGCTAACGGTAGACCGAGCTACCGGTAGGCCTGCTACCGGTAGGCTAAGGCTACCGGTAGGCCTACCATTGGCCAAACTTCACTGAGATTCCCTGACCAGAAAACCCAACTCGAAGTTTTCACAAAGCAATGGACCCCAAAAACCTGGGCCATTATAGAATCATAATGCGTAACTTCAAACCATAAAAAATATTGACACAAATTTGAAATTTATTTTTAGGTTATCTAATAAACATAGTTTCATTGGGAATATATTTACATTTAAATCCTTAATAATGTTTTATAAAAAATTTTGAATAATTTTAATCATGTCCCCTGAGAGTGTTAACTGAGGTGCACAATAAGGCCCATTGTTGTGTACCTACTTACACTGAGTTATGCCTAACACACCAATTTCGAATTGTTATCCCCAAGTACATCTATGCTAGAACTACATCCACTTGTAGTATCCTAATAGAAATGTATTTCCAATAATACCAACAATATTTATATCCAATACAAATTATAGTATGTTCTTATATTCTTATCCTCATTGACTTTCTTATGTTTATGTTCATGAATATTTGTTTTATGAATCTAACCTCTACAGTTTCTATTCAAAATCCTACGATACCCCCTGTAAAGTCTCTAAACCTAGTAGCATGGTGCCAATGCCTTAAATTATTACATTACTTCTAAGAAAAATAGTTCATATTTCAATGGACTGAATAATTTACTAGATTTGAAAAACCACACACACACACACACCCACACACACACATATATATATATAGATTTTAAATTAAAAATAAAATGAAAAGTCTTAGAAAATCTAATGAAAACATCCTTGAACTCCTAGATTTTCTCTGCAAGTCATTCATAATAGACATCTTTGCATCTTTGGGAAAATTAAATCATATGAAAGGGGTGTGATCTGTTGGAACCACTTTTTGTATAAGGTTGTATTTATTGTCAATAGTTCTCAATGAAGATCAAAATAAAGGAGATCAAGAATTACTCCAATGAAATGGAGGAATGGAGATTCAGAAGATTGTTGTGCTGATCGTAAGTTCAAAGAACATGTGTCAAAGGTGATACATTGTTTACAACAATGAAGAATGTGAGGTGTAATCCATCTGAGGATGATTAAAGAAGAATGGGGTTTTTGGATAAAGTTCATACAATTACTCATGATTGCATGAGAACCATGCAAGAGACATCTTGATGAATAGAATCACATAGTTTGCATGAAGTAGATCATGACGGTTGATGAATAAGACAATGTTCCAACGATTGGAATTCTAAGAAGGTCGTGCAATGATTGGAATTCTGCGATAGCCATGCACATCAAATTTTGATCGAAGATGATGATGCTGAAGCTATTACTTAAAATAATACATATCAAAATAGTGGAGTTTGTGATAAAAGTAGAATAGTTGTTGAACGATACATATCACCAAGAAGAAGTGTTTTTGAGGTGATCGTTCTTGTTGACAAAGCAAACAGACGACATACAAATTTGTTGACAAAGGAGATTCCATGGTGGCATGTCAAGTTCGAGGACTATAGATAATGATCCATGTATTATTCAAAGAACATAGACAAAGGAATGGATGATCTGGAGGAGGAAAAAAAGAGCAGATACAAGGTGGCGCCGTTTTCCAGTGTTTGCCAAATTTTTGGGGTCCAAAATTTGGATGTTGGTGAGCATCACGAAAAGTGGATTTCCATGAAGATCATAATTTAATATGTAAAAGTCATGAGTCTCACGAAGATGGGATGCATGGATTGGATTTCGTGAAGACTAGAAGAATGGAGGAGGTTATTCTTCACGATTACGTCAAGCTTCGCGAATGGCAGAGGCTGGAGAGCTCTGCGATAATGAAGGGCTTTGCAAGGGAGCTTCGCAACGATGAAGGGATTTGCGAGGGAGCTTCGCGGCGAAGGTGCAAAGTAATTTACGGGATTCTACGTGATTACGACGAGCTCCGCGAATGGAAAATTTCCGTAGTGCTTCGCGATTTTGAGAGAATTCTGGCAGGAACTTCAGAGCTTCGCAATTTGAGCTGACATGGCATTGATTTCGCGCGGAAAGTTCTAGGGTCGGTGGAATTGCCTATAAATAGAGGTTAACCCACTCAAGATAAGTAGAGAGAATTTTAGAGAAAGTCCTTTGCTCTCGGTTCGTAAAGGTCTCTCGCGAAGGCAGTGTGATTCACGAAAGAGGAGCTTTGCGGTGGCTATTCTAGCTCTGTGAAAGTCGTGCACCCCGTGCTGGCTCAGTGAGCTTTGCAAAGAGGCAGGAGCTCCGCGATAGCCGAGAATTGTGAATGCTGGAGCATCGCGAGAGTGCTTAGTGATTGAGCTTTGCGAAAAGGCAGGGACTCCGCGAAGGCTTGTTTGAGCTTTGCAAAATTGGGAGCCTTGCGAAGTAGGGTACTTTGTGAAGGCCTTTTCCAAAGGTTGTTTGCCCAGTGGACAGGGGAAAAGGGGGTATTCATCAGTGGTTGGAATTTATACTTTAACAGAGCATTAACTCAGGACTCTGATGCAAGCAAATTCTCATGTTGAACAAGAGACAAAGACCTTCATGTCTATCTATTGAAGAGACCTTCACGTCTATAAACTGAGTGAGACTTCACCAACGGCAGGGATCCAGGGGGAGTCAATGGGAGTGACCCGAGGGAAGCAGTGAGCTATCCCTGAACCTTTGTAAAGGCAGTGAGCCTGGGACAGAGTGACTGTGCCCGAACAATTGTAATCTACAGCTAGTGAAGCATAGTGGATTCAGGTACGACTGACAACCTGTCAGCGTATGCTCCTTGGACGTAGACCTTAGTGGTGAACCAAACAAAAATGGTTGTTTCATCTCTCTTCATGTGAATGTATCATTACTAATCATATCCTTCATACAGTTTTAAGTAGTTCCTACCAACTTGGGAACAAGATCCACAACTTTAAGAAGAAAAATTTGACACCTTGATTCACCCCTCCCCTCTCAGGGTGTCCTGGGGTCCTACAAGTGGTATCAGAGGGAAAGGTTGACGTATGTTGGATATTCTCCAGTAATTCTATTCAGAAGAGGATTTGAGTTTCTTTCCTAAAGTCAACAATGAAGAGCAGTCTTGATGAAGATTCAGTCATTTCTGAGCAGAAGTCTACATCTAGAAAGACCCTGAAAAACAGGAAAAAGAAAGAGAAAAAGCAGATAAAGAAGTCCCTCATGACCAAAGAATATAATGTGTCTTGTTCTCCATGCCATTCCAATTATGAAGAAGCATCAGGCTTGGAAATTATCAATCAGGTGGCTCGGGATTCTTCCAGAGGAAAGGATGACACCCCTAATTCAATCTTTCAGGAAAAACTCAAAACATATCTGCATGATATTCCTGAAGAAAGGGTTGCGATTATTTGTAGCCTATTCCAATCTATACAGGTTGAGATCACTTGATTAGAAAGGGAAGCTGACAATATGGAAAAGTGGTTGGAAAGAAAAGTTCTGGAAAGTATGAAGCTCACCAAATAGGTGAAAGTCTTTGAAGAAAAAGAGTAAGTCAATAAGACTCTAAAATAAAGGATCCATGCACTTGAAGCTAAGCTGAAGAAGAGAAATGAAGTCAAGAGTTTTTTTTTGGAATAAACTTCCATGAAATTCAGGGAACTTGACTCTTTGTTACAAAACAAAGTTAAGATGCATGAGGATGATGTTGAAAGATTGTAGAATATTTGTGAAGAGAAGATGATCATGATTGAAGATCAAAAGATCATCCTCAATAATGAAAGTCAAAAATTGGAAGCCCAATTGACAAATCTTGAGAAGACACATATTGAGACTCCAAAAAAGAATGAAACATGAGATGCTGGTACTCAATGTTCATTGGATGCTACTAAAGCTGAAGTACCTCCAACATGTGACAAGAAGATTATGACAACTCTTGAGTGTCCACCTCAAGAATCAGTCGCTGCTGGTACTCAATACTCACTGGAGGATTCTATTGTCAAAAGACCTCCAACATGTGATAAGAATATCAAGACTTCACTCATTGATCTATCACAAGAAACTGAGAAAGTTAATGTACCATCCAAACCATCTTGTACTCATGTTTCTAAATACGTTCCTACAATCATTGCAGGTTGGAAGAAAAGTTCTAAGCAAGTATGGATGAGGAAAGGTGAGAAGAATAAACCTACCACCATGTCTAGGGTGGATGAGAATCAAAAGGAGGAAGTTGGTTCCTCAAATAGAGAACAAAAGATTAATAATATGGCCCAACAACCTCATACAGAAAAAACAAAGAAGAAAAGATTTGTGGGCCAATGTTGGTGCTGCAAAAGATTTGGGCACTTTTCACTGGATTGTTTTTACAATCCATTAAATGGAAAAGCACAGGGAAAGTCTATATCAAAGGGAAGGAATCCAAAGAAGAAGAAGCAACATCCGCAGATCCAGAAACATCTGTTCACCACAAAAATATTTGGAATTCTTGATAACATCTGTGATGTATGCAACGGTAGAGGTCACGTGGCAAGTACATGCCCACATCAATATGCTTTCACTGTTGATAAGAAAAGAATACCTCTGACGCCGAAAAAGAATGAAGCAGCTACCTTGGGAAGAAATCATAAGAATGTTGTGAACGCACAATTTCCTAGGAAGATATCAAGTAGGGAAGCTGAGAAGACCCATGATTTTAGATCCATGAAATTGAAGGTTCATTCATCCAAAAGAAAAACTAAGTGGGATGAAACTCAGATGAACCCATGTGGAAGACCCAAACCAGCTGAAACAGTTCCAAATTACATATTGGTCATCTGGCCAAAAGATTTGAAAAGAATGAGGAAACATGAAGATGAAAAGGCCAAGGCTGGTGACAAAGGAAAAGGAAAACTTTCACATGATGAAGACACAGTGCATGAGATATTGCAAACAAATAGAAACACACGTTTCAAAGAAGTTCTGTGTGAGAGATGAAAGAAATATGGTCACATTGCAAAAGGATTCCTAACCTTAATACTAGAACAAGAAGCATTCCTTAATAGGAGTAAGAATATATCATTCATGATGGTTGTTAAGAAGAAAAATTCTCCACACAAAGCAGAAGAAAATGTGAAAAGAGCCATGCCACATCAACACATATCAGAACATATGTTCAAATGTGCAGGCATGAAGACTGGAGTGAACAGAGGAACTTGGTTCAGAAAAGAACCTCAACCATGAAGGTCTTGTTGATGAAGCAAGGAGAAACCACCTTATTCCCGTAATCATTTGTGTATTGTATTTGTTCTAATAATGCAGGGAATTGAAGGGGAAGCATGCTCTCAGGGGGAGAACCTGAGAAGTAGTGAATGTTGTCAACTCTTGATATCCAAGATAAAGAAGATTCCATCCTTAGTAGATTATTCAATTGATATTCAAATATTATGATGATGAAGGATCACTCTTGATGAAGATGATGAGGAGTGTTTCCCTTGAGGGGGAGAAAAATGAAGAAGCTTCCACAATCACTGTGTCAATCAATATCAACTCCAGCTGGACTCAAAAGCAGTTACTCTGTGAATTTCTTGAATAACATGTCAATGGAGAAGGTATGCCATTTCTAAATCTCTATCCCTTGGCTACTGAGATTAAAGATCATTCTACAAAGGGGGAGTGACTTAATTGATCAGTGAAATAAGAAGAATGGATGTTCCCCAAGGTCACTTATCCTACAGATAGCACTTGAATGTTTTTGATCAGTTTGCTGATGTAAGTGCAGGAATTTCAGGTTGATCATTCCCTATCACATTTTATTTCTTATTCCTGAAATAAAAGTGGTAAACCCTTGAAGACAAAATACATGAGTTCTCATCTCATGTTGGTATCATGATCTGTGAATAATGGACAGCCTTGTTGACTTAATCAAATCCTCTTGTTTTCTACATCGAGCATTTCTCAAGTAGACTTAGAGTGAAATGATTAATGAAATATTTCTTAAGTATGGATTGATACCCTCTCTACCAGGTGCTTTGTATTTCTTGTCAATAAGGGGGAGAGAAAGTGAAATGAAAGTTTGAAAAGAAAAGTTGATTGAAGGGAAGATTCTCATTTTGACATTGACGAATTAATTTCAGAATATGTATAAGGTATTGACAACAAAATACAAAGGGGGAGATTATTGGAACCACTTTGTGTATAAGGTTGTATTTGTTGTCAATAGTTTTCAATGAAGATCAAAATGAAGGAGATCAAGAAGTACTCCAATGAAATGGAGGAATGGAGATTCAGACAATTGTTGTACTGATCGTAAGTTCAAAGAACATGTGTCAAAGGTGATACATTGTTTACAACAATGAAGAATGTGAGGTGTAATCCATCTGAGGATGATTAAAGAAGAATGGGGTTTTTGGATGAAGTCCATGCAATTACTCATGATTGCATGAGAACCATGCAAGAGACTTCTTGATGAATAGAATCACATGGTTTTCATGAAGTAAATCATGACGATTGATGAATAAGAAAATGTGCCAATGATTGGAATTCTAAGAAGGTCGTGCAATGATTGGAATTCTTCGATAGCCATGCACATCACATTGTCATAGAAGATGACGATTCTGAAGCTATGCCTTCAAAGAATACATATCACAGTAGTGGAGTTTGTGATAAAAGCAGAAGAGTTGTTAAACGATACATATCACCAAGAAGAAGTGTTGTTGAGGTGATCGTACTTGTTGAAAAAGCAAACAGACGACATACAAATTTGTTGACAAAGGAGATTCCATGGTGGCATGTCGAGTTCGAGGACTGTGGATAATGATCCATGTTTTATTCAAAGAACATCAACAAAGGAATGGATGATCTGGAGGCAGACAAAAAGAGCAGATACAAGGTGGCACCGTTTTCCAGTGTTTGCCAAATTTTTGGGGTCCAAAATTTGGAGGTTGGTGAGCATCACGAAAATTGGATTTCCATGAAGATCATAATTTAATATAGCAAGGGCATGAGTTTCACGAAGATGGGATGCATGGATTGGATTTCGTGAAGACCAGAAGAATGGAGGCGGTGATTCTTCGTGATTATGTCAAGCTTCGCGAACGGCAGAGGCTGGAGAGCTCCGCGACGATGAAGGGCTTTGCAAGGGAGCTTCGCGGTGATGAAGGGCTTTGCGAGGGAGCTTCACAGTGAAGGTGCGAAGTAATTGATGGGATTCTCCGTGATTACGACGAGCTCTGTGAATGGAAAATTTCCATAGTGCTTCGCGATTTTGAGAGAATTCCGGCAGGAACTTCAGAGCTTCGCGATTTGAGCTGACGTGGCATTGACTTCATGCGGAAAGTTTGAGGGTCGGTGGAATCGCCTATAAATAGAGGCTGACCCCCTCAAGAGAAGTAGAGATAATTTTAGAGAAATTCCTTTGCTCTCGGTTCACAAAGGTCTCTCCCGAAGGAAGTGTGCTTCGTGAAAGAGGAGCTTCGCGGCGGCTATTCTAGCTCTGCGAAAGTTGTGCGCCCTGTGTTGGCTCAGTGAGATTCGCGAAGAGGCAGGAGCTCCATGATAGCCAAGAATTGCGAAGGTTGGAGCATCGCGAGAGTGCTTCGCGATTGAGCTTTGCGAAAAGGCAGGGACTCCGCGAAGGCTTGTTTGAGCTTTGAAAAATTGGGAGCCTTGCTAAGTAGGGTACTTTGTGAAGGCCTTTTCCAAAGGTTGTTTGCCCAGTGGACAAGGGAAAAGGGGGTATTCATCAGTGGTTGGAATTTGGACTTTAACAGAGCATTAACTCAAGAATCTGATGCAAGCAAAGTCTCATGTTGAACAGGAGATAAAGACCTTCATGTCTATCTATTGAAGAGATCTTCACTTCTATAAAATGAGTGAGACTTCACCAACGGCAGTGAGCCAGGGGGAGTCAACGGGAGTGACCCGAGGGAAGCAGTGAGCTATCCCTGAACCTTTGTAAAGGTAGTGAGCCTGGGACAGAGTGATTGTTCCTGAACAATTGTAATCTACAGCTAGTGAAGCATAGTGGATTCAGGTACGACCAACAACCTGTCGGTGTATGCTCCTTGGACGTAGCCCTTAGTAGTGAACCAAGTAAAAATAGATGTTTCATCTCTCTGCATGTGAATGTATCGTTGCTGATCATATCCTTCATACAGGTTTAAGTAGTTCCTACCAACGTGGGAATAAGATCCACAACGTTAAGAAGAAAAAGTTGACACCCTGATTCACCCCTCCCCTCTCAGGGTGTCCCGGGGTCCTACATGATCATATGCTTAGTAATTGTAATCAATATAAAATAATTTAAATAAAATTAATATAAAACGTATATTCTGGTAATTATCTAAAAACAAATTACATAAAAAATCATGATCCTAATATGGCCGGAATAATCGTTGATTAAATCATGGAATATAAATAATGATATAAGAATAAATCATAACAATTTTTTTTAATAGTCGATAATCACATGGATTATCAGTTATTAATATGATAATGGGGAAATGATTAATTTTTTACATCATAAAAGATCCATAAAGGAATAATTCATGGAATCTTCATAACTTTTTATGGGATTGGGAAGAAATCCATTATAGTTTTTCCCCCTAGACCTACCAATGAATCGAGGGGGTAGAGTGGGCCCCTTCCATCACTTACTTAATCCAATGCCTTCCTCATATAAATAATAAAAAAAATTATTAAATTTAAATTACCCCATTCCACTTTTAAATATTTTTATCATAATCATAGATGGAAATACTTTAATAAAATAATTGTCAAATTCTTGAAAAAAATATACTATTTCATTGAAAAAAATAGTACTTTAGAAAATCATTTATATATGTCATTAAAATAAGATGTGAAACACATTTATCCATGAAAATAAATGGTATGGATAAATAAATTATTTTTTAGGCATAAAAATATCCAACTGAATTGATATAATGTAATAAGAGTTTTTATGTATCTTTATAAATTTTCCACTCTCTTGTGGTATATAATAAAATATAACAGTATTTAAATAGGGAAAAAATAATTATTTACATAAAACAAGAAATTTAATAATAAAGATTTACATGAAAAAATTATTGATTTCATAAATTTAATTTTGTATTAAATCCAATTATGAAGTGAACTTGAAAATGGGTAAGAAATTAGGATGCTCCCATTAATTGAGCATGATTATCAGGAAGAATTGAAAAGGGAAACAATATGAAACATTTATATCCACATAAAATATAGATAAAATTATATAGACATGTGATTTTGAAACATATAAATAGAATTTATAATGATTATATAAAAAATAAAAAATTACATTATGGTAAAGACAAAGAGAGTGTAACCTAATGGAAAAAATGGTGATTCATGTAGAATCTCTAACCACATTCAAAATAGTCAAACCATGTGGCCCATAAAAATAACGATCATAAAATGAAACATAGAATACCATGAAGAAAAATATATTAATTAATATATACATAACAATTATGTAAACATGCACAAAACATAATTAATAGTGGTGAATAAGGAAAATCTCACAAAAATAAAGTTGAGATGATAAAACCCTTACCTTATGTGTGAAAGCATTTGGCACTGGTATATAATGTCCTCGATAATGAAATTTGATTCCTTAATAAATTAGTTCAGAACAAATTTAACTTTTATTTTATTAATTATAATTTTATTATGTTTATATATGTCATTTTGATGAGATATAATATTTAATTTCATCTATTGGTAGTGTTTTTTTCCATAGTTTTCATGACTGGTTCACATGAATACATGTTCAAAGATTATGTAAAATTGGAACATTAATCTAGAATTAAAATAATTTGTTATTAATTAAAATTCATAATATTAATTGGTTATATAATTTTTTTTGTTGTTGTTTGTTAGGATGAATTATTAGACAAAATGTTAGTGATAATCATTTAGATTATTTTTGTGGTTTTTGATCATCTCAAAGTAGTTTTGTCTCATTAATTAATATTTTGTTTATATAAATGGTATATAACATTAAATATTATGTAATAAATATAATATAATCATTTTTAGAATAAAAATTGTTTTATGACCATTCATGAAGGAGAAAAAAACCATAACATATCATCCACAAAGGTTGTAAATAGGCTCCTTGAAGATTTTGTTTTCATCGTTAAAATTAAAGGAAAATAAAAAGAGACTTGAAGGTGGGTTTTCAATTGAAATAATAAAATTAATTTAAATATAAGATACTGGATTTATCATAAATTTTATTATAGAGGAGGTGAGATATGATTAATTAAATAAATGAAATTGAAAAATAAATTAAAGGAAAAGGAAAGAGGATTTACCTCTTGAATTTATTCTCATAGAGAACCTCTTTATGGGGGTTGGGTTTGAACATTTGGTGAGAAGAAATGACACTGCATCATAGATAGAGGAATTGGGATATTATTTTATACAAATTAGACAAACTTTAAGGATAAAGATAATGTTAAAAGAAGAGGTGGTGGATTGTGGTATCTATAAAGAGGGAGAGGGGTGTTTTATCATTATTTTTTTCATTAATTTATTATTTCTCCTAAATAAATTGAATATCATGGAAATAAATACTGAATATATTTTAATAATGAAGTAACATTCTATATTATGGGATTACATCATCCATACATCATCTATGACTCAATAATTCATATATTTAGCTTATACAATAAATTACCCTATTTAACTATTCACTCAAATTTCAACTATATTAGACAAGTTGAAAAAAATAACTGTGACATTTTTTCCAATGTAGAATATTAAAAAATGAACCCCATTTTATGAAAATAAATTTTTAAAAATGAGATATTTAATTTATAATTAAAATCCGTATTCATTCAAAATGCAAATTTTCAAATTATAACCTTTTTCAACACTTCTAAAAATTAATTACGGTCTCATAAAATTATCTTATGATCACAAGAAAATTAAATATTAATTTATGATTATATTTAATGAAAATTAATTTTATTTTATTTCATTATATTGGTTATAAAAAATTTAATAACATTTGTGTTTCAAAAAAGTACCAACACTTAATTTATCATTTTTAAAAAATTTGTTAAGTTATTCAATAATATAAATATAAAATATTTTCATTTATAAAATAAATAAATATTATTTATACATTAATATATGATGTTATTGTACTAATTTCTACATTACTATTCCTCTTTGTCACATTTTTATTTCAACTGTCACAATACTATTCGTCAAAAATAAAACTAATAATAAAAATTTAAAAAAAATCAACAAAAGTGAATTTTGATAACATGATTTCAAAAATAATGTCTATTTTGTCAAATATATTTTATAATATTGTGAAATTTTATATTTAAAAAAGTTTTCCTTAAAGGGTGGTGAAAATACATTTAGAAAAATATAACCTTCTGTGTCAAATTTGATTTTTTCTTATCTTATGCCTCTAAAAAATTAGGAGGAATGTAAAAATAATTGATTGAATATATAATAAGTAAATTCATTAATATCATTCACTAATATTTTTTACTAAAGATTCACTCTGATAAAAAATAGTTTTTGTAAAAATATATCATGTTTGTTTAATAGGTTTTAATTTTTAGTTAGTTGGTAACCAATTAATTAATTTTATAAACATGTGTTATCTATATTTTAATAATTTACATAATCTCATTTTATTTCACAATTTCCAACATAATTGAGATAAAATTGATAATAAAATAAAAACATTTAATCATTTTTTATGATTGTATGCTATCATAGATGTATAATTTCAATATAGAGGTACCATAAAATCCTCAGGTGTTACACTTAGGATAACCACCCATGAACTATAAAAGGAATCTTAGTAGATATAAACATTAATCAGTGCATTAGAGGGATATAATAGCTTTGGATTACTCGTCACATTCATATAATGTTCATGAATTTGTTTATCCCATATTTCAAACACCATACGAACATCATTCTTCTCTATTAACACCATTATTAAGGAGTGTGAGTTATATTCATGGAATTTCATCATCATATAAGGATAATTAAATCTAATTAAATAGGTTTGAATAAAAATTGTGATTGTTATTCCCTACACAAATGATGGGTGTAGAATATGGTAGGATAACTTTTTGCAGTATAATAGGTGTTCATACAGATTCATATAAGAGATTAATTAGATATAAAGGTGATTTATCATTATATGAAATCTATATGGACACTTAAAAGGATGTTTAAAAATATATTCCAACACAAACATTTGTATATAGAAAGGTATTATACAATGAATTTTCATGAGAATATAGGATGATATAACCCCCTTAATTAGGTACAATAATGATGTAGGTAATGGTTATGAAGAGAGGGGATAAATGATATCTCATACATAGATATTAAATTTGACTGTAAAGTGATATTTATAAAGAAATAAATTTTTTATCTATTGATATTCAGATATATGAATACATCAAATTAATTGAATTGAAAATATTAGTGAGGGATCCCTGGCATTGATAAAAATATTCTAAAGTCTTGGGAGTATATATTTATATTCGTGGGAAAACCATTATACAGATTTATAGAGTATGGAGAGAGTGACATTGCTTATAACGAGTTTTCTGTGAATATGAGTGGGAGGATGGGAGTGTATTTACTAAAAATATCTATAAATTTTGTATTAATTTATAATCATTCTTTTTGTAATCTATATTATAAAATAATCTTTAAAATATTACATCCCATTTTTTTCTAATTTTTTATGAAAAATAAGTTGTGTCTAAAATATTTTAAATATCCATGAATAATACCCTATAAAATTAAACCATTGGTGATGTGAGAGAGAAACCTATTTATAAATAATTTATTATAATACATGAAATATAATAAAGGTTATGTATGATTCATTAAGTTTGTAATAAATTAGTTAACTAACATTAAAAATTAATGTTAATGTTAAAAATGTTTTTGGGTTATGGATTCCCATTATTATATTTATTACATAACTTTCGGGATATTATGTTTTCTTAAATAAAATTATATTTGTATTGAATTTTATTTTTACCTAAAAAATCTTATTTCTCTAAAAAATAATAAAAATGAAACTTTTGGATTATATCAATATGAATATTTAAAAAATTAATTATTTAATGATAAAAAATCTATTAATACATTAATTTACTCATTTAATTAGTAATTATAATTTACTGAAAATTAATTTATTATATGATAATAATACTTTTAAAACCTTTTTAAATTTTATATTATAAATCTTTAAAATATGTAATCTATTATATATAAATAAACATGATTTAAAATATTATTTGAATGTTAAATTTATTCGTAAATTCTAGAATTTATCAACAAAACTGTTTTATTTAAACTACATAATTTTCCATAAAAAACACAATTTCAGTTTCATCATATCAAAATATAATTTCAATCAATTAAATTAAAAATATAATAATAATAAGGGATAAATATAGTCAATAATTTATTAGTATTTAAATTTTAAATATCATAATTCAATTTTCAAGGTACAAAACCCCATTTTACACTAATGTATTCTATAAGGGTATTGGGTATGATGATGGGGAATTCTATGGTTGGTTTAGTGATCCTGGATTCATCTGTGATCTCAATAACCATTAAATTCTCTTGTAAATGGTTTTTTTGTACTTCAGTTTTTGAATTTTATCTTAGGATTGGTCAATAGAAAATAATATTTATTCCATATAGAATTTATGCTCTTATAATTGGACTTCATAGGGTTTGAATATATGATTCATGCGAATTTCATCTTTTACCCATGTCAATAGGATTTTATCATCACCCTAAATAAATATTAGTAATAATATTCTCTTTAAAACAAGCATCTTATCAATGATTAATGATTCATAATGTAATTTTAAGTCCATAATGATATATCTCTCCAAAATAGATTAAGTAGTGAATCTTTTTTTAAACAAAAAATTATATAATAAGTCATTTATTCATTCAATAAGAAAGAATCATTTACAAATTTGTGGGTTGTTATAGATTCTTTTGAAAATTTTGTTTTCAGTGATACAGAAAATGACTTGGATTCTTAATTCAATAGTTGGGATCAATGATTAAATATTTTGGTTTGATAGACGTGTTGCATATAATGTTCATTTCATTATCTAGAGTGTTTCCTCTTTAGTTATAGGGTATTATACCAGTTTAGAGTTTAGATTCAAGCTTTAATTTTTTTCATCGATAACCCAATGTTGCTATTTTTTCATCATTTACTAATGGATTCATCATATTTATTATCAATTGGAGTGTTGAATTAATAATTTGTAAATATGGAATTGGTTTATTTATATTTTTTTTCCTTGAATGTTTTGGTGTCTCCATGTATAGGAAAACTATTTCTGCATGTAACTTAGTTCATGGATATTGGAAATTATTTCCATCCATTACTATTTATGGAATTTGGCCTAAATTTATTAGCACCCCTTCTTTTTCCAAGCTAATTGGAGAGTTTTGGGTTGCTATAAATGGAATTAGTTAGGATGGTACATTACATGGTATAATATTAAATATATTTGATTCGATGATATCTAAAAGTTATTCGATAAAATGATGTAGCATAAAATTTTATACTAAAAATAATGTTTCCATGGAAGTTTATTTTCTTAAAAAAATTGTTCTTAAGAACATAAAGGTATTACTTCAACTCATCATCATGGGTTTTTTCAATAATCTCTATGTATAAGTTACTTAGGAAGAGGCTTCCCACTAACTATACATTTTCAAAATGTTTATGTTGTTTTGAAACTATAATATTATGATTAATGTATTAATATATAATATATAAGACTGAAATTATGAATATTTAAACTTATAATTTATCGACTCTAAAATAGATAATAGTACCCAAATGCCACCAGTATGGAGAAAAAGGAAATGTGAGAGGTACCAGCTAAGAACATTGATGTTGATTAAAATTAGGTAAACTAGGATTGAGTTTAGTGTATGATGAAAAATATTCCAAATATTAAAAAGGGGCCTAGGACTATGGTACCTCACAAAGGGATTTACATAGCAGTATTTCTAATGAATAATCCACTGATATTTTGTGGTGATTCTAGATCCGAGAAATCATAGTAATTTCATATCCATATGGCCATAATATTTAATTTTTTAAGGACACCATATGAAATGGATGTATAGTTGTGATCCAATATGCATTAAGACCCTCATATAGAATCATAGATATAATCAAAAAAATATATATTTGATCAATAAATATCTTGTAAATTATTTTTGTAACTATTTAAAAAAATAGTTTTAGAAAAATTATAAATAGAGAAGACAATAGACTTATTTCAGCAGGGACCCATAATCATGAATGGGGTTGAAAATACAGCTAAATTCACTTACCATGATCACATAATAATAGTAATAATGGATAGTATTATAAAAAAATCTCTAATATTTGATAATGGGATATGAACAATGGTTTTATAAAAAATATTAATGGTCTATATCGATAATTATTCAAAAATGGTATATATAGAACATATTGGATAAAGATAACAGTCTAGAATTCCTATTTCAGGGGACACCAATTTTAACTTGAGTGTGTGTTTGAGAATGAAAATGTTTTTTAATCACCAAAGGTAGGGTATGTAACGCCCCGACCCCAGCTACCCAGAGCCGGTGCATTACTTCGTAACATTGGCATGATCACAAAAGATCAAGCCTCGAAAGACCGATTAGTTTAGTAGCCTTGGAAACACTAGATACATTCGTAAACGTTACATTACATCATAAAGTGAAAAACTACAATAACAAAGTCTACATAGTCCACACTCATATCCACTTCTGACTATCCCTGCAGGTCATTCATAAAATACTTCTTCACATCCTGGAAAATATTAAAACATTGAAAGGGGTGAGCTCAGATGCTCAATAAGGATAACAATAATGCGGAATCTTTCATAAATAAACATTAACATTTAAGGCAATGTATAACTAAAACAAAAGACTTTTAAACATGAACTTCAACATAATATGGCAAAAGTAAAATGAGATAATGCCATTCACTTCTTCACATGGATATTCTACTGGTCGAATAATCACATGCAATATCAATAACCACTTTCATAATGATGGAATGCATAATGCCAGACTATCATAACCACGTATTCAAGGCCTCGTGCCTAGACCACAAATAAGATTTTGTGAAGGCCTCGTGCCAAGACACTAGTTTGTCTCATGAGACCTGCCGATGCATCGAGGAGCTATAGCGGGCTCCACCCGTCACTTATTAAGTCCAATGCATTCCTCATATGAATAGGTTTAAACATATAACAAACCATAACATAATCGTATCACATAAAACATGCATAAAGGAAACATAACAGTTCCACATTTCAATCACAAGATATAAATACAAAACATTGATATAATAAAAACTCTTTCAAAACCATTTTCAATACCAAAATAAAAGAAAGTTAAAACTTTGTATTTATTTTTCATTAAAAAAATGATGGCTTGTAGAGGAAGTCGAAACTCAAATAATGGTCACGGCAGTGGAGAAGTCGTTGTCGCCGCATAAGTACGGAAAGAAAAACATTCCCTTTTTTCGTTTAGTAAAACGCTTCGTATAAAAAATATTCCTTTTGAATAAACGTAAAAGTCAAAGGGGTTTATACACCGTATAAAAGAAAGTTGTGTATAAAACCAAATATGACTCAATGAAAGGAGATTGAGACGAAGTCCTTAAAAAGATTATTTTTAAAATAAAATAGATCTATTATGTGTATTCACTATAGGTACACATAAAGAAAGTAAAAATACAAAATAATACATAATAATATCATGACATAATTGGAAAGTATGAGATTAACCCAAAGAATGGAAGTTGGGTTAAGAAGTTCCCTTACCTCGTGTCCGACTTGACTCAACCATTCTTTAACCTCCTGAATAATAAACTAGAGTTAATATATACCTTATTAAGAACCATTTTTAATTTCATTATCCTTTTTATATCACTTATTACAATGTTATGAACATTATGTAATTATTTAAGTTAATAACGGCCGTTTTGTCGATCTTTGTTACTTCAGTCAACAATAAATTTATTATAATTAAAATTTGTTTATGTGGTAGAATATCCATTATCTCCAGAATTATATTCATGATTTAGATGTCATATATATCATATATATCCAGTATATACATTCATTTATAATATTACGTAACATTTAGAGGTAAGAAATGAAATGCACCGTTCATGGAGACGGTAAGCCGTACTTACGCATGAACGCTACTTTCATTTCTATTTCATATTTAATGGAACGAAATCATAATGATATAAGTGTATAATATAATTCCAGTATAATATAGTGTATAATACCATTTACTCCATCCTTTATACATCCCACATATGGCATTAACGATTCAAATCACTTTGAGGGGGCGGTAGTCCGCACTTCCTAAAATGAAATTATCGCGTTTTACCCATAATGGAAATCATAAAGTATGCCATAAATGAGAAATACAGAAGCATAAGTAAAACATAAACATATTATATATAATATATAAAAATAGTTACATCTTAATGGCCACCTTTGAAGGTGTTATATGAGTGTTGAACAATCATCGTTTCGTGAGGCAGAAATTCGCCATCCACAGAAACCGTATGTTCTTTAACCATTATATGTAGGTGTGTGTAAGTGTAGCTCGAATCCTTCTTATAAAAACATACTAATATATTGAGGATACTGGTGTTGTTACAAAAGAAATGAATAAAAAGAGTTTAGGGGGTTGGAGAAGAAAAATAAAACAAAACAACATTAGAGAAGACATTACCTCAAAATCGGGTAACTCTTTTTGATTTGAGCCAAAGGCTTACTTGGGAAGAGTTATTCCCAAAGTGAGGCTTCTAGGAGTAAGAGGGGGATGTTGGTAGAGTATTTGGGCAGAGTTTGGCCGAGCCAAATGGCTTGAAAGTGTAAATGAGGTGGGAGAGGTGGGGGCCTTTTATAAGTAGAGAGGAGGGGCACTTTTGGAAAGATTGAAATGTTACATTATTACACAATGCTTTTCGGATTCTAAAGGTCCCACACTTATATAATTCGATGATAAGGTGATAAGGTTTCGAAATATCTTCATTCAATAGGCTTTGGACAAGTGTAAGCCTTGGATTTTGCATTATCTTTTCATTTTATTTAAATCGTTAAATAATGAGGTCATCGCTGCATCATAATGATGTCATAAATAATTTAATTTATTTAATGTCTAAAAATTATAAAAAAATACTATGATGTAGGAAATATTTTTATCTTTCTAATTAATATTTATAATCAAAATTTGGACTTTTGTAACCCCACGTAAAATTTTTTTAGTAAAACATTTTATGTTTGTGTCATTTTTTTACTTTAACATTAAATAAAAGTTGTTTATGTCATTTTCTAACTAAAGTGGCTTCATGGGGTCCCCAAGTTGACCCATGGGTTGTCTTGGTCGGCCATGACTCATCCAATAGTATTAGGACAAGTTTCATGCTCATCTCATATTATTAAAACATTATTTTTACCTTAAACTACACTAATTACCTCTAATCGCGATTAAGAAGTTAAAAGTTACTATTCACCAAAAATTATTTTAATCTTATTGAACCACATTTTACTTCTTAATGACAACCATGTATGTCGGATTTTTGAAAATCAAATCACAGAAGTGGTAATATTTAATTTAAATGAAAAATCAGTTATTTAACTACCACTTAGTGGTTTCACTATTCATCAAAAATTGAAGTTTTTCAGAACAAAGCCAAAATTTCACCCTAAGCTATAATTGATATTCCGAATTCAAAAATGATATCTATTTTACAAAATTCCAAACATATAAGTTGCATTAATTAATTTTATTATTAATTCCCGTTGTTACAACAAATAGCGTGTTTTTAAGAAACAATTTATATCAAAAGATTGGCAATTGTTTATGTCCAATTTCAATGTTAAATTAATTCTAATGACCACAATTGGATAAAATTGTAAAAATATATTCTAATTATACTTTAAAAACACTAAATAGTATAATTTATCACTATAAATTATTTTGATTAAAAAAGTTGTTTTTAAGTATTTTTCACTATTCATAAAAAATTAGAAGTTCTCAGAAAAATACCAAAAATTCAACATAGGCTAATTTCGATATTATGAATACAAAAATGAAGTCCACTTTGAAATATAAGATTTCTATAATTTTAAAAAGTGGTTATTACTATTCATAACGGCTACTTTGATTAGTCGCGGTGTTTTAGAACTCGAAGTTGCATACAATGCAAGCTATTTCATTATTGAATGAGAAGCGTATCGTGGAAGCTCGGGGTGTTACATTCTCCCCTCCTTCAATAAATTGCGTCCTCGCAATTTGAAATTTTTCTTTGAAAATAAAAGTTTGAAAAGAGAAAATACCTTTGAGGAAAACCCACATCGTAAATATGATTAATAAAATTTAGCCTTAATAAGAGGGAAGGGCAAATGAAAAAGTCACCACCCAATTATGATCTCGATTAGGAGAACATTGGTGTCAATTAACGACATATAATTAGAGGAAAAACGTAAATATTTGTAGGGAGTGATTGAGGTCATCAATCACAATCAACTGTCAAATTGAGGGCCTCAAAGCCTTCAATCTATGTTGATTTAAAATATCATCAGTTCAACAAGACATAAGGTATTAGGATAACACATTTTTTTGTTTTAATATCCCTTTACTAAAGTTTAAGAATTAATTTATTCATTGAATAAGAGATAGGTATATATATATTTATGCTTGACAGTTAGAGTTTCAACCATCAACTCATCTTTCACTCAAAAAGATAATAGAACTCAAAAATATTATACTTAAACTAATTGTATAAGGTTCCAAATGTTAACACATACCATTTAGATTAGTAAAATTATTTTGTATTAACCAGGGACTTCCTGTAGGATAGTGGTAGGAAATAAAGGCATGTCGCACTATGATTGTGGGTTCGATTCCTGCAGCTTTGTCCGACGCGACGGGTTATGCCCCACCCAGCAGGTTGTCCTTTTCCTAAAACTGTAGTATTATAATATTCAAAAATAATCTTCATAAATTTTTAACCTTAAACAATACTATCCAAAGATCAACTTAATCCACTCCAACCTTTATAGTTATCCAAAATACCTCTGTCTAGACATTCTCTAAAAGGTCTCTTAATTCCAAAATCAATTTATCAGATTCCCCAAACAAAGTAAAGTTTCTATTATTGTCACATACTAAAAATATAATTACCTTCATCATATTAAAACCTTACTGAAATCAACAAGTACTGCAGTACAATCCTTATATATATATCACATTATTCTAATAACCAAAATATAATACATGAGTCCAAAAGCACCAATACATCAGTTATTCTGCTTCAACTGTAGTAACAGCATAAGATTGTCCTTGATCCCTTGGCCTTTTCTGAGGTAAGTTTCCCTGACGCTTAGGGCATTCATTTGCATAATGACCCATTTCTCTACAATTTTAGCATTCAACTTTGACAGCCTCTTTCTTTCCCTTGCAATCACGATCCTGGTGACCCTTTTCTCCACATTTATAACAAACTCCCATTCCTTTTAGGCAAGCACCGGGGTGATTCTTCCCACAACTATCACATAATGGAAAATCCTTCTTTCCCTTTTTCCCTTTATCCATTTCTTGTTCCACCATTCTCTTCTTCTCTTGCTTTACTCTGTTGTCATAAGACTTAGAGAATTCCTTTTCTGTCTTGATAGCACATGAGACAATATCTTCGTATGATGAGAAGGTTTGTGATACTAAATCTCGACAGAGAAATGGTTTTAACCCATCAAAGAAACGATCAATCTTACTTCTTGGGTTACGTATATAATCAGAAGCGTGCCTCGCTAACCTTGTAAAGTTAGCCTCATACTTTGCGACATTCTCATCCTCCTTCTGCCTCAGACTCAGAAATTGCCTTTCCATATCTACTCGATGGTCACGAGGAAAGTATTTTTCTAAGAAAAGCTCTTTGAACTCCCTCCATTCCATATTCGATACGTCATCATATTCCTTTGTGTTTTGAATCAGCGACCACCACTGATCGGCATCTCCAGTGAGGCGGTAAACTGCCATGACAACCTTCTCCCTTTCACTACTCCCCAAGGCATGGAATATTTTCTCTAAGGAGTTTATCCATTGCTCAGCTACTATAGGATTTGTACTTCCATTGAAGGTTGGTGGTTTTTGCCTCATGAAGCGGTCTAACATTGATCCTCCACGTTGCGGATCAGGGTACTCCATACGAGTAAGGTTATTATTCATAACCTGAGTGAGTTGTCCCAGTATGGTAATAAGTTCATCAGAACCAGTTGTATCTCCAGCTCCACAATAATTATCTTGAGAAGGAGGGCAATCCCTACACAGAGTGCGTGCATTGATACGGTTTCCATTCCTTCCACTAGGCGCCATTTCTAAACAATGGCATAAAATATATTAGTTTATAAATCAAAATACATAATTACATACTTGTAAGATACTTAACATAAATTGAACTATTTATGGATATAATCCATAAAAATGTTTTCTTTGAGGAAGTATATACTCATAACCCTTCATAGTGGTTTATAAAGAAAATGAGAATTATCCAAAGCATATCCCCCGGGAGTGTCGTAACCAAGAGTGCAGCAAGGCCCGTTGTCGTGCACCAGTTCCCGTTCAAGTCTAGCTCAAAGCGGTGTTTTCGGGTTTTACCCCTAGGTACATCTGTTCCAGAGCTGCCTCTACTTGCTCGTATCTAGACAGGGATTTATTGCTCGTAAAACTCACAAAATCTCTACAATAACAAAATTCTAGGAAGTTCTTCTATACTAATCCTCAAAGTCTATCTTTGGGATATGTGCTCTAATCAGAGTTTATCTAAATCTAGCTTCCAAGGTTAGTACTAACCTCCCTCTGATACCAACTGTAACGCCCCGACCCCAGCTACCCAGATCTGGTGCATTACTTCGTAACATTGGCATGATCACAAAAGATCAAGCCTCGAAAGACCGATTAGTTTAGTAGCCTTGGAAACACTAGATACATTCGTAAACGTTACATTACATCATAAAGTGAAAAACTACAATAACAAAGTCTACATAGTCCACACTCCTATCCACTTCTGACTATCCCTGCAGGTCATTCATAAAATACTTCTTCACATCCTGGAAAATATTAAAACATTGAAAGGGGTGAGCTCAAATGCTCAGTAAGGATAACAATAATGCGGAAGCTTTCATAAATAAACATTAACATTTAAGTCAATGTATAACTAAAACAAAAGCCTTTTAAACATGAACTTCAACATAATATGGCAAAAGTAAAATGAGATAATGCCATTCACTTCTTCACATGGATATTCTACTGGTCGAATAATCACATGCAATATCAATAACCACTTTCATAATGATGGAATGCATAATGCCAGACTATCATAACCACGTAGTCAAGGCCTCGTGCCTAGACCACAAATAAGATTTTGTCAAGGCCTTGTGCCAAGACACTAGTTTGTCTCATGAGACCTGCCGATGCATCGAGGAGCTATAGCGGGCTCCACCCGTCACTTATTAAGTCCAATGCATTCCTCATATGAATAGGTTTAAACATATCACAAACCATAACATAATCGTATCACATAAAACATGCATAAAGGAAACATAACAGTTCCACATTTCAATCACAAGATATAAATACAAAACATTGATATAATAAAAACTCTTTCAAAACCATTTTCAATACCAAAATAAAAGAAAGTTAAAACTTTGTATTTATTTTTCATTAAAAAAATGATGGCTTGTAGAGGAAGTCGAAACTCAAATAATGGTAACGGTGGTAGAGAAGTCGTTGTCGCCGCATAAGTACGGAAAGAAAAACATTCCCTTTTTTTCGTTTAGTAAAATGCTTCGTATAAAAAATATTCCTTTTGAATAAACGTAAAAGTCAAAGGGGTTTATACACCGTATAAAAGAAAGTTGTGTATAAAACCAAATATGACTCAATGAAAGGAGATTGAGACGAAGTCCTTAAAAAGATCATTTTTAAAATAAAATAGATCTATTATGTGTATTCACTATAGGTACACATAAAGAAAGTAAAAATACAAAATAATACATAATGATATCATGACATAATTGGAAAGTATGAGATTAACCCAAAGAATGGAAGTTGGGTTAAGAAGTTCCCTTACCTCGTGTCCGACTTGACTCAACCGTTCTTTAACCTCCTGAATAATAAACTAGAGTTAATATATACCTTATTAAGAACCATTTTTAATTTCATTATCCTTTTTATATCACTTATTACAATGTTATGAACATTATGTAATTATTTAAGTTAATAACGGTCGTTTTGTCGATCTTTGTTACTTGAGTCAACAATAAATTTCTTATAATTAAAAGTTGTTTATGTGGTAGAATATCCATTATCTCCAGAATTATATTCATGATTTAGATGTCATATATATCATATATATCCAGTATATACATTCATTTATAATATTACGTAACATTTAGAGGTAAGAAATGAAATGCACCGTTCATGGAGACGGTAAGCCGTACGTACGCATGAACGCTACTTTCATTTCTATTTCATATTTAATGGAACGAAATCATAATGATATAAGTGTATAATATAATTCCAGTATAATATAGTGTATAATACCATTTACTCCATCCTTTATACATCCCACATATGGCATTAACGATTCAAATCACTTTGAGGGGGCGGTAGTCCGCACTTCCTAAAATGAAATTATCGCGTTTTACCCATAATGGAAATCATAAATTATGCCATAAATGAGAAATACAGAAGCATAAGTAAAACATAAACATATTATATATAATATATAAAAATAGTTACATCTTAATGGCCACATTTGAAGGTGTTATATGAGTGTTGAACAATCATTGTTTCGTGAGGCAGAAATTCGCCATCCACAGAAACCGTATGTTCTTTAACCATTAGATGTAGGTGTGTGTAAGTGTAGCTCGAATCCTTATTATAACAACATCCTAGTATATTTAGGATACTTTTTTTGTTACAAAAGAAATTAATAAAAAGAGTTTAGGGGGTTGGAGAAGAAAAATAAAACAAAACAACATTAGAGAAGACATTACCTCAAAATCAGGTAACTCTTTTTGATTTGAGCCAAAGGATTCCTTGGGAAGAGTTCTGCCCAAAGTGAGGCTTCTAGGAGTAAGAGGGGGATGTTGGGAGAGTATTTGGGCAGAGTTTGGCCGAGACAAATGGCTTGAAAGTGTAAATGAGGTGGGAGAGGTGGGGGCCTTTTATAAGTGGAGAGGAGGGGCACTTTTGGAAAGATTGAAATGTTACATTATTACACAATGATTTTCGGATTCTAAAGGTCCCACACTTATATAATTCTAGGCTAAGGTGATAACGTTTCGAAATATCTTCATCCAATAGGCTTTGGACAAGTGTAAGCCTTGGAGTTTTCATTATCTTCTCATTTTATTTAAATCGTTAAATAATGAGGTCATCGCTGCATCATAATGATGTCATAAATAATTTACTTCATTTAATGTCTAAAAATTATAAAAAAAAATACTATGATGTAGGAAATCTTTTTAGATTTCTAATGAATATTTATAATCAAAATTTGGACTTTTTTAAACCCATGTAAAAATTGTTTTAGTAAAACATTTTATGTTTGTGTCATTTTTTACTTTAACATTAAATAAAAGGTGTTTATGTCATTTTCTAACTAAAGTGGCTCCATGGGGTCCCCAAGTTGACCCATGGGTTGTCTTGGTCGTCCATGACTCATCCAATAGGAGTAGGACAAGTGTCATGCTCATCTCATATTATTAAAACATTATTTTTACCTTAAACTACACTAATTACCTCTAATCGCGATTAAGAAGTTAAAAGTTACTATTCACCAAAAATTATTTTAATCTTTTTGAACCAAATTTTACTTCTTAATGACAACCATGTATGTCGGATTTTTGAAAATCAAATCACAGAAGTGGTAATATTTCATTTAAATGAAAAATCAGTTATTTAACTACCACTTAGTGGTTTCACTATTCATCAAAAATTGAAGTTTTTCAGAACAAAGCCAAAATTTCACCCTAAGATATAATTGATATTCCGAATTCAAAAATGATATCTATTTTACAAAATTACAAACATATAAGTTGCATTAATTAATTTTGTTATTAATTCCCGCTGTTACAACAAATAGCGTGTTTTTATGAAACAATTTATATCAAAAGATTGGCAATTGTTTATGTCCAATTTCAATGTTAAATTAATTCTAATGACCACCATTGGATAAAATTGTAAAAATATATTCTAATTATACTTTAAAAACACTAAATAGTATAATTTATCACTATAAATTATTTTGATTAAAAAAGTTGTTTTTAAGTATTTTTCACTATTCATAAAAAATTAGAAGTTCTCAGAAAAATACCAAAAATTCAACATAGGCTAATTTCGATATTATGAATACAAAAATGAAGTCCATTTTGAAATATAATATTTATATAATTTTAAAAAGTGGTTATTACTATTCATAACGGCTACTTTGATTAGTCGCGGTGTTTTAGAACTCGAAGTTGCATACAATGCAAGCTATTTCATTATTGAATGAGAAGCGTATCGTGGAAGCTCGGGGTGTTACAGGGTAAATCCGAAAAAAAAATCTACCTATAATCAATCCATAAAATTAGTAACTTTTCCTCCATGTAAAAGTAAGGGACTCGGATATTTCTAGTGTGTAAGTAATTGGAATACGAATTATGATTCCACTCTACATCTAATGAATTTCCACTAATTTAGATAGAAAGTATATTTCAATATGTATTTTCATAAACATATAAAATTAAAAGGCATAATTGGTTTGATTCATCATTTTGATTCATATGATAGGATGGAATAGTTCCATCATTGTGGTTTTTATCCACATACCCCTATGAATTAGGGTATATCTAAGAACACAATGGTAGTACTATTCAATCCTTCATAGGGATGCAAGATAATTTTTTCCCAGCTGATCGATTGTTATATGAAGTAGCAAAGTAAATCTTGAATAATAAATCGAGTCCCTCAATAGTGCAAGGTATTATCCTTCTGAAATCTACTCCTATTTGTGTATTATTTGATAAATTTTCCACAAATTATTTTATTGCAAATTATGTGATTAAATAAACATGGTTACTCATTAAAATTTTGACAAAAATATAGAGTATCATGACACACTTAAGATATAGGTAGTGAAAACGATTCAAGTTTGCATCATTTTCCATTTTCATTGATGTGGATAAATTTAAAAATGAAAATATAGGGATAAAAATATATTGTTATCTATTCTTGCAGATTGACAGTATTTGGAAATTTTTTTCCCATATTGATTATAACTCTATTCCAGTTTCATTCACATAATTTGAGGTAACTATTCTCATATGAAATGTGAAGTGGGATCTAAATTATGGTAGGGAGTCACCCCAAAATTTATTGAATGTATCTTTATCTGGTTAGTTAGTAAAAAAAACTTCATGTTCTGTAGATGAAATTTGAAATATTAACTTTCTATAAATGTGGATTTATACACTTGTGTCTTTTCACTTGGGTTTTGTAGGTTACAACCTGAGCATGAAATTGAATTTTATATTGTATATCCTAGGAATAAATTTCATTTCACAACTTTTATATTAAATATCACTAGTAGTGATTCATGAATTATTGGTCTAGATAGGGGTGTTGGAGAGTAAAGACCCTATCAGAACAAGTACATCACCTTGAGATGCACTAAAATAATTTAATGAAGGAAGAATATTATTTCAAATTTAGTGTTGATAATTGTATTCTGAAACAAGATATGATTTAAAATTGGATGCCTTTAACTCAAATTAATGATATATTTAATAAGTTAATTTATGAAAAGTTTTTTTATAAGGATGATCTCATTTTATGATATCATCATATCATAGTAAAAAAAATTGGATATTGAAAAGACAACATTATGAATTCATTATGGCCATTATATAAATGTCTCCATTCAAATTTTTTCGATGAATTCAACTCCATTGTTAATTTAATTGGTTAAAAATATCTTCCACAATTACTATTATATTTCAGTGGTATTTATTGAATATATATTGGTCTACTCTCAATACACGAATACCAAAAAAGAAAAATTGTAAATCTTCATAAGTACATTCAGATATAAATATTTTTATGCTATGTTTTGGAACTATTAATATTTAATATGAAAATTATATTTTAATTGGATTTTCATTTATAAGAAGGGAATATATATTAATCCATCATAGATTAATACAAACATCTCTAGGTAGAAACCTATGACAATTTTCAAGGGAAAAGAATTTTTTTCATTAATTGACAATTATTATATCATTTTCATGATTTCACATGGATCAATTACAATTTGACTACTATTATAAGAATGGGTGTTCTCTTCACATGTGATGGTGACTGTTAGAAATATTTCCTAGATCATAAAGACAATATCACCTAGAATGTCATCCTAATGTTTCCCAAAATAGGTCAGGGTTATCTGGTATATTTTTTTGTATGAAGATATTTTTTTTGGTTGTTTTATCCAGTATGATGATTTTATTGTGTCCTATGATTCAATTTATTTGAGAGAACATTAGAATACTCATTTGATTCATGATCTGTGACATCAGTGGTTGTCTATGAATTAATTATCTAGAATAACATCCTATTTAGATAAAGACTTTATAGAACATAAGTTTTTGAAATACCTCCCTTTTTAGTTGGTCGAGAAATTGACCAAATGAAGCAAGATGGATTACCACTGTATGATTGATATAAACTTAATATAAAGACTCGATAAAGGAAATTATTGATAACATGCATTGATTCAGAAATCATTTAGACAATTGGTTAGAGAATCTTCTGATCATTGACTTCTGATTACTATGAGTTTGAACATCAATCATGATTATTCTAAAAATAATGAGAATTGTATTTCATTCCCAGTTGATCATGTTCGTGATTTATTGTTCCCTAACAAACATGCCTAGAGATATTATCCAAACACAATCATGATTATGAAAGACATTAATTGTCATGATACTTTTATTGTCTAGACATGGGTTAAAAATAAATTGTTATTACTTTTGAATCAAATTGGTGTTTCATAGTCATTACAAGGTAATCTTATTTAAATGTAGCATTATTTGGAATTTTATATTCAAATTTTTATTCATAAAAATTTAAATTCGATGAAATATATTTTATAGTTGTTATGTATAAAACATGTGATTTTATATTTTTTAAAATGTAAAACATTATTTTTGTTAAAGAATTTGATTCAACAACTTGATGGAATGATTAAATCTATTCCTATGCCTATATGGAAGTGGCATCCAAATTCATGAATCATTTTCATAGGTCTACTAATAATTCTTCAGATGATTAATTCTATTTTTGTGATTATATATGGACTCACCATGTAAAAAAATTCTTTTAATTAAATATTCCAATAAATTTGTGAATTTAGAAAATATTTATATTTGTGAATATTGAATTATTTATGGAATCCCATTTTTTTTAATATCTAAAATTGGTGATCATTTTACATTTAAACTATAGTGATCATTATAAGGGGATTTAGGAATATAGATAACCATGATCATGAAATATCATCCTCATATAGATTCATGTTCAAAATAAATAATAAATAAATTTGGAATATATACATAGATCTTTTCTTATAGATATTAGTAGATTTTGGGATGTTAATATGTCTTTGGGGAAGTTATCCAATAATAATAGCTATCATGTCATGATACAATTTTTTTCCATGATTGAATTATATTTTCATCCCAAAATTCTATACTATATTATATAGAAATATGAGAGGCTTCACTGATTGGAATAAGTGTTATCCATGAGACTATGGATCAGAGCTGATATAATTTCATCGTAGACAACAATTTATTATCGTTATCATTCTAGGTCAGAGACTATGTCTTTGGTAATGAATCGCTAGTAGTCGATGCTTAGAAAATAAGGATAATATACCTCTATATAATTTTGAACCATTTTATATTGTTGAAGGGTGTGGAAATGGTACATACCATTGAGATTTACAATTAAAAGTCTATGTTATCTATAATTCTTTTAATGTCTTTCAACTAAAGAATTATCAGTGGGATTCCAATCATATTATTATTTGGTACTATGATATTTACAATTATAATGTAATGATAATACATATTCTTGTTCAAATTTGGGACATATAAGAAATATATTTTTGAGTAAATATATATCCTTGGCATGAGTAATGCATAAGAATAGTATCATCCAAGAAGAAATATGGGAAACAGATAAATTTATGATGGATTAGTTCCATTATTGTTTCAATGTCTCCAATGTCCTATAGCATCATGAGGATATAAATCCTAATGGATAGGGGAATATAGAACCCTCTATTTGAGGTACACTATATTTTTATTATAATTATATTCAATATATATTCATTGAGACGATTTGATGGTTGAGTTTTGATGGTTAATGAGAATGTAATATGGAACTTGGGATACATTAATTCCTAGAAATTTTAATGGTTATTTGTGATGTCAAATCATTCTAGGAATGATATATGATTGACATTCAATGTGTTAGTGGGGTTCTAGGAAGAATAAGAACAAAAGTTAGAACTAAATCATGATGTGAAATTGTTTTCATAATTTTATTCTTACAAGAAAAAAATTTCAATGAATGAGATATCATGAATATTCAATATGTGATTCCTAAATTAACAATACGAGTCATGTTATTTCTTGTGGTGATTTTTAATTATAATTCCCTAATTTTTTTATAAGTATCTCTCACTTCTCTCATTAAATTTTATCCTTCAATAGAATAATTTGGGAAATAAATTTTATCTATAAAAAAACTCTATTTATATTTCAATATTTGATCTATTGAAATCAATGGGATTTTAGAGGTTTATGAATGGAATTATGGTTTATCAATTTGAGGTATTAATTTTCCTCCCATATAATTTATTGGAACACATTGGATATTATGTGTTTTTGAAATATTACACCTATACATTTCAAATTTCTCTCCTTGTCAAAACTCAAATTATAATTTAATTAATTATTTGTTCACAAAACAATTTTGTGGGTGTTACCTATAATGTTTTCAAAAACACTACATGATTTTTTTCAAAAGAAATTTTTTTCACATTAAATTCCATAATGGGGGTTTGGGTGTCAACTATAAAGGAAAAGAAGTTTATGTTCATGTTATTAATGGTATGAGGATTTATTAAAACTAATATAGTTCATGTTATTCATTGGAATGGGACAATGATGAATTTAAAACATGTAAAGGTATGGGGGAGGATGTATCACCACCCATAATAATATAGATTTCAATTGGCATACACAATTGAAAGAGAGGGACATAGAGGGAACATGATCATTTATGTAATATTTGATGTTTTTATTTATGTCAGTATTTAAAAAGGGGGACTTATCATTGAAATGCCTTATTCTGGTAAACATGTTTATATTATATATTTTATATTGTGAAAACTATTTTATCATATTAGAATATTTTTCCATTCAATTTATCATTCTAGTGATCTAACATGTTTATTTTTTTAGTGGAATGTGTAGAATGTATCTTGGGGGTTTCTTAAATGAAATGATTACTCACCCAATACAATTTCTATTTGGTTCATATATAGATGTGGTTTTCAATGATATTCATAAAGTACTTTTTTATATAACCACTTGAAATTTTTTTAATATGAAATTCTATTTTTGACTAAATAAATTCTTTATTAAATAGTGTAGGTATAGATGAATCCTGAAATAAACATATAATTTTAGAAAATTGTAATTTATATCCTATCATATTTAATCTACCATTAATCATCATAATCGATGATGATATTGTGGTTGTATAGTGACCATAAGTTTTAGTATATTAATCATTATGATTTACTTTAATTGTCACATACAAAATAATTGATGACATCCCACATTTGGATTGAACCCTAAGAATCCTATTTAAATGATATTTTGTGGTAGATAACATTACATGGATTTTACCTTGACCATGAACATTCCAATATTCTTCATCAAATTCATGAGCTAAACCATTAATATGGGATGTTTAGGCTCATTGAGATCAACACCAAAACCATGTTCTCTGAACCACAACAAGAAAATCTCACAATTACACACCTTACCATCAGTGAATTCATTCGTGTAATAAAAGAAAATGTATATACACTATAATTATATGAATATTTAATTTGTAAATAATATAATGTTTTTATTAATATTTATTTAAATTATAGTGATCAAAAAATCTATGTTATGAATAAGATTTCAATATGTTAAATCTAAAACTATATTTTTTTTGAAAATATATAATTTCAATCAAGGCAATCCATTTGATGAAATTCATCAATTTTTAAAATAAATGAAATTTTAATAATATATTATTAATAAATAATATTTATTAAATATAAATGGTAATATGATTTTATTAAGTAAAAAAAATAAGAAGGTCCTAGAAACTATTATTATAAAATAATAATATTTTCAATTTTATATAGAAATTTTATTGAAAAGTGTAAAATATTATATTTTGAGAATTATTTGGCTAAAATGAATATTATTTTTGAATTCTTCATATAAATATTCTCCAATTATTATTTTTTCTTCATTTTTGACGTAGTTGAATTTTTTGGTGAAAATTAGATACAAAATAAATTTACACTGTGTTATATGAAATACTAAAAACCCCAGATTATGGAAATAAATTATATAATGAGTATCCCTAAAAAATAAATTTTCCAATTAAAAAATGTGTTTATATGTAATTTAATTTAATTTAATAACCCATAATGGATCATCCAAAAAATATTTTATATACAAAGGTATTCAAATCAATTCATTATATTCATGGCTCACATCCACCTCACTAAGTGTACAATTTTAATGATTTTGGTTATTATACATATATAAGAAAGAAAAAACTACTCTTCTGCAGAAATCACAGGAAGAAACCATTGTTTATTTTTTTAATTAATTTATCATATAGAAAACAAATCCTATGATGGGAAATTAATAAAGAAATTTCCAACATTTTTCTATTTAAACCAATTCATTGTATAATTTATCTCCACTAAGTACCATTTTTTTCATGAAATAAAACTACCTTCCAAACTCTAAAGTCCTACATCATTTCTCCAATTCTCTTATGAATATGCATTCATGATTTTAGAAGTGTCCCCTTACGGTAAGGGATCCTATTCATTTCCTCATTATTCTGGAAAAATCTATGTATTATGCCATTTAATTTCAAGTACTTCTTATTGGGTTATATCCTTACATATCCATATTTCTATCTTGATTATTTAAATAGTGATTTGAGACATCATTCACTCTCACTAATCATTTCTATGTATCATTATCTACCTTCTTCTTTTGGATGAAATCTTCCAAATATTTATTGATCCAATGAAATATATAATGAATTAAAATCACTATTTACATTCATGTACATTTTCCCTGAAGTAGATATTTTTTTATTTGGTAATTCATTGTATATATCATACACTACAGAATCATGTTATTAAGTGGGATTAATGACATCCTTATGTTATATGATATATGTGGAAAACATAGGCATGTACATGATATAAAGGTGATGGTTGGGATCAGAATTATATAGACCTTTAATTCATTGGTTAATGTTTTTATTTCATGTGATTACATGTATGGTTATTCAGTGGATATAATAAGAACACTCTGTTATTATTTCTTAGTGATTATCTTTGAAATTGCTTTATTAATTCATGTTTTCTGTTGTTTCAAAATTCCTTAGTTAACATTTTTCAATAACGGTATTTTATTCCTCATTATCAATGATTTTGGTTCTTACACCTCTTATTATTCATTTATATTCCTATTGGATAAAATTTAATTCTTTTCCTCGTTTTATGATTTTATTACTCTAATACTAGTATTTATATCTCAAACCTTTCTTATCTGTGTTTCCTGGTAATCCTTTGTAGTTTTATAGGATTTATGGAATTTTATATTCATGTTAAAGAAGTGTTATATAATTTCCTTATATCTAATATGCAAACTATTATACTATGATAGTAATTTCCAAAACATAATACACTTCACAATCATCTATGATCAATTAACTTATAACTTTTTGTAATAAATAATCAATTAAATTGTATATACAACATGGGGTTCCATAGTTGTTATTTGAGAAAAAATATTTATTTTTGGAATTTGGTTTAATAAAATCTAGTGAAATCATTACAGATTAGAAAAAAACATAGTAAAACATCACAAAAAATTTCTAATGTATAGAGTATTAGGTTTCAATGAAGACACATCCATATATGGATACTAAAACTGACTATAGCTCGGAAATAGATGTACCTAGATGAAACATCCATGAAAATAGTGCGTTTAGATGGTGTCAATAAAAACATAGTGCACCATAATTTTCCAGGATACCCACATGATTCGAAACACCTAGAGGATGTGCAGTATTAAATTCACAATCCCTATACGAACCATTATAAAGGGAAAAAATTCCCATAAGATTTTTTATAAAGTAAAAGTTCATGAAAAAACATATATAAAGACCTAGAAATTCATAGTTATTATAGTATATGTCATTTTTGAGTTATTCTATTAATTTTCATGGATTACCACATATGAGTTTAATTGTTTAAAATTACTCATCCTTAATTATTTTTGTATTCTATTTAATGGGTGTAAAAATGAGAAACCAATTCATTAACAAATGTGACGTGAAATTTGATGACTACCATAATGAGATGGTTATCCTAATGGGAGTATGAATTATTAAATTGTAGAAAACATGTTCCCAATTGAATGAGGTTTTGAATAGAAATAGGAATTAATATAAATAATTAAATCTCCCAAATAAATATAAAATTTTATTTGATATGTTTATGTGACAAAGACCTCTAATATTCAGTGGATATTATGATACATTAATTTTGGAATAATATATAAACTCCTTTAAAAGATCATATATAATAATCAACAATCAGTACAATAGAGTTCCATGCAGACTATTTATCATAAAAAATAAGAAGCCAATCAATGGACGGTGTTGATCAAAAATAAGAGTATGGAAGAGTGGGTCGAATATATATATTAGAATGAATTTAAGAAAATGTTTTTTAACCAGTATTTTACTCACAAACTATTACTAAAAATTTCGATTGATTTCCTTTACCTCAATAGAATTGATGATGAATCCATTAGTTTTTATGAATAACACATTGAAGAAAAACACAATACTCCCCCATAAATTTCATTACCGCAAAATAATCTAAAATAATATCATTTTAGTTAAAACATAGTCAATGAAAAGATTTATAAAATTCAAAACATGATAAAAATAAATAATATTTCTAATATAACCTCAATGTTGAAATTGAGATAATAATATCTTTAGGGCCACATGGGTATATAGATAAGAATAATGTAATGCAATTTAATTATAATTCTGTAATGGTGAAATCTCATGGGGGAATGAAATTATGACACCCAACTTTTTAAATGTGTTGGATGAAGTATCATTGAAATTTCCAAAATACTATGAGGAAATAATTCTGGTGTGGATAGGTATTGAACCTATCGAGGGATTTATTATGGGAACACCTCACAATAGAAGGTGGAAATTTCAAGAAATGATCCTCATGCAGTAGAACAAGTGGCAGAAATTGTGTTTGAAGAGTGAGACAGAGAGTAGCCCCATGAGAATTTTTCTTACTTCATGTAGTTTATTGAAAATTACCGAGGGATGGTTGTAAAATTTTTGTCTGATCATACATAGGATTTTTAGTTGTATCACCTTCTAACATTTATCAAAGAGGGTGGACCTAATATAGTAGAAATATAGATTTATTCTACAGAAATAGTTATTGAACTCCCGGAGAGTCTTACCAAAAAGTGAGTGCAACTGACTTATTATATATTAGGTGGTTTGTTGATGAATTGGTTGTACATCACGGCTTATGATGGTAATTAAGATAATATATAGTGGAAGTAATTTCAAGATATGTTCTTGGATATTTATTACCCATTGATGCTCAAACATGAGAGGGTGGAAGTGTTCGTGGGGATATCCTAGTGGAGTATATCTCTAAATATCTATGCTATATGCTTTAAAAATATGAAATGATTTTATCTAATGTTATTATAATATGAGGATACTACAAAATAGTGTTTTCTGTATGGGATTAAATGTTATATAATGTCCCATTGGAATATATTTCGGAGGTAAAAGTGTTTAGATGTGATAAATTCTTCTCTCATTGTTGATGGGAATATGAAGGAATCCTCTATGAAAGATAGCTGGATTCTGTTGGATGACATGGAGGTATTTATTCTGAGAGTAAGATTTTTCTCTGTAACAAATCCATCTAGGGTGAAAATAATAAGATTGTACATGTTAATGTTTCAGCCACACAAGACATTGCCTGATTTAACTATCACCAGTGTGGTAATTCAAGACACATTCATAGATATTGTCCCCAATAGCCAGTAGATTGGTAACCTTACAGAAGGATGGGATATCAATAATGTGTAATCTGGAACCAAAAATAGGTGGGTTGTTATGTAGTTGCTAGACAGAATCATCGTGTGGGAAATGGATCTTTTGTAACATATCAGTCTTGGAGTTTGAGTTATGTTGTCCATAGTATTAAAGGTAGTGGATGTGGTCCTTCTAGGAAATAAATCCTATATTATCATAGTAGCGTAGCTCAAGGAACACTGCCAACCTCACATGGAAGAGGGTTTGGATATATTCATATAGTTCTGCATACACATGTGGATAGAATGGATGGATTGTCGATGGTTAGAGGTACTATTCTTCTTGCTTCTTTTCATTCGAGTTCATTTTTTTATACTGATGCATCTCATTCCATTAATTATGCGGAACAAATTAATGGGATAAAACTAACAGTATAGTTTGTGGGTGGTTTTATGATAATCGATATATCATTGGTATTATGGTCGAGAGACATCTTTTTGTGAAATGGGTGTTCTCTCATGGTTGGGTGTATTTTTTTATATGGGATCTCTATATATTGGATATGTGACGTTTTGGCCAATTTTTTTGAATGGAATGGTGAGTATAATACTAAAGACACAATGATTGATACCTCTTGAGGTTGACCTTTACAACTCATGATGGTGACAATTATGATCACCTAGAATAATGGGATATTAAGGTGCGATGGGAAAGACTAGTTCATTAACAACTATAAGATCAACCTCCCATGTATTAATTTTATTATTGGATAATGGGGGTGTAAAGAGTAAATAATTCCAAATATAGTAGAGTAGTTCTAGTATATAATTAATAGGACATCTTATTTATTTCACTTGATGGGGATGTAGAGTTTACTATTGTTCTTGTGACTAGACATGAGACAGTTTCCACTCCACCTTATAGAATGGAACCAATAGTGTTTCATGATCTCATGCTTCAACTAGATGTTATTTTTATTAGCTTTATATCCACATGATGTTTTCACATTAGGGTTCTTTGGTTCTATTTTCTATGATGGTTGGTGTCATTTTGTGATTTTTTATCAAATAATGGATGTTGTGTAGGATGATAGTGAATAAACAGTATCCTCTTCCCCGTATCAATGAATTTTTTGACTAGTTGAGAGAAACTTATGTTTTCTATAAGATAAGCATGTGACTACGGTATCATCAGTTGAGATTTCAACCTTCTTACATACATTTAACTGATTTTAGTGGAAGTTATATCTATTATGAATATTTTGTGATTTACTTCAGGCTTACAAATTATATAGAATTATTTATTCCCTATATGAAAAAAAATATTCCCCAAACACAAAGATTAGTTATTGGTAGTGCTTTTGGATTAAATCATGGAGTTCTATGAGAATCATGATGATCCAACCAAATATATTTATGTCGTATTGAGTACACTGAGAGAGAATCATCTATATTCCAAGAGATATTGTTTCAATTTTTTATTGAAAAATATCACTACATGGGTCTCATCATCTCAAAGGAATGTGTTTCACTGGACCTAGATAAGTACTTGCAGTTGTTTCCTGGGAACATGCAAATTATTTTTTTATTCCCATAACATTATTGGATTAGAGTGATATTATCATAGATTAATATGGTAATTTTCCAAGATTTTATCACAAATGTTTTTCTTGTCCATGAAATGGGAATATATTGAAGTTCCTAATGCATGTGAGTATTTTTTTAAGGATTTGAAGATTATTTTAAAAACCCCTCCAAACATGATCCAACCTTAGACACTGGAGGAGTATATTGATTTTTGCGACACATATGGGATAAGATAAGGAGGAGTTTTGATGTAGCAGGATCGGGTTTTGGAATATTTTTTTTGGATGTTTAGGCCTCATGAATGTAAATACCCAAGGAAAGACCTAAAATTAGCAGTAATGTTTTATGCTTAGATTTTTTGGATTCATAATCTATTGGGTTGAAATTTTACAGTGTATATAGATCATAAGAAATTAAATTATATAGTTTTGAAACGATATTTAAATATCCATAAGTTTCAGTGGTTTGAGTATACGTTGAATGCTGATTTTGAGCTAGCATATACACCCTAGAAGGGAAAGAATCATTCATGATATTAGAGAAGATTACTTAGACTCAGGTTTTTCATAATTCTAGTTAATGTGTAAGGAGATAAATTTCCTACTGAGAAGCATGTTGTTATTCTAGATAACCATTGGGTAGGTATTATTAGTGTCTAAACTTTTTATATAGATCATGGAATGGATATACCAGGATCAAGAATATTTCTCTATGAGAGAATGCATTGAAGGTGGGGAGTCACATTCTAATAAGACTATAGAGTAAGATGAGATAATATATATATGTGTCATCTTGTTGTTCCTACTTGTCTTTAACATGTTCTAATGTGGGTATTTCATGCCTTTACCTGGTGGTGTATCATTGATTTACCAAAATGTACCAGGACCTATGAAGATATTATTATTGTTGAAAATAAAAAATGTTATTTTAGGGTTTGTGACACGATGGAACACCAATAAACTGGTGAGGACCAAGAATCAATTTCCAGGTGGTTTACTATAGTCATTTTCCATTTCAAAATGGACATCAGATAATTTTAACATGGATTTCATTGGGGATCTTCTGATGATGCCTTAGACGAATGATGTTATTTAGGTTATTTTTGATAGTTTAAAAAGGTGAAGCATTTCATTCACGTATGGAAGAATATCAATAGACCAGTTGGGACACTTATATATTCAAGATAAATTCCATCCTCATGTGTTTCCCTGAAGAATTTTTTTAGACTATGACTCACAATTTACATTGTGACGCTGGAAGGGATTGTTGAAGGATCTTGCTACACAATTATTCTTGAGTATAGAAATACACCCACAGAAATATTGGTGGTTGAAACATACTATATGGGTTCTTGAGGAAATTTTACAAACAAGAATTATTGATTCTTGTGGGACTTGGTAGAATAACCTTGAACTGGTGTATTTTTTCAATGAAAACAGTTGTCATGTGATTATATAGAGTGACCCATATGTGGATATTTATCACATTATATGAATATCACCTCTATGTTGGATGTAGGATGGTGATTTTGAGTTGTTGGGACCGAGTCTCGTGTAGAAGAAGTCGAAGAAGGTTCTTTTGATTTGTTTTTTGGGTACGAAAATGAGTATATAGAATTTATATATTAATAGATGAGAATAACCCATTGATTTTGTAGTGGTTTATCATGTGTTCCTTTAACTGTCACCTAAATTGGGTCACCATGGGAATTGGATATCGGGAAAACTGGCCACCATTTTTGATTGCGTGTAAGTGGTTGGGGTGAAATCGGGTTAAGGTCATACTGAATAGATCTTCCAAATATGTATAGTGGGTTGAATTACATTTCCCATTTGAAAAAACATCAGTGGGATCACCCAGAACATTCTCATGTGATCATTGTGAATGATTTTGATCTTGATATCGATGCCTCCTTTAAAGAGAATTATATACGAGTTGTTGATCATAGTGAGAAAGTGTTTCAAGGAAATACTATGTCAATATTTCATTTATTGTGGAAACAATGGCATGTTCATGAGGAAAATTGGATTGGGAGTTGGATTTGTAGTCTCAATGGCCTGATATTTTTGAATCAGATTCATATAGTTTCTAGGGAGTACATCTTAAGGATGATCTATTATTAAGTTGGGAGATTGTAAGGCTCAATACAATTAATACATCTCAATCATACTAATTTTAGGTAAAAAAAATTCTTTTCTTTTGTTTATGTTGTTTGTTTTTTAATATAAGGAGTTTTGAGTGAAATTACTTATTATATAAAGGGTTTTTTACAGTACAAAATTGGCGCAATGTTTTCCCAAACTATGCACCATGTACTAGTAAACTATGCAACCCTGGAATTTGGGGAATTATTTTTTGTGGAATTGTTTGTATAATTTTGTACCCTCTAATTTGTAACCACGTGGCCCATTAATATAATTTTGATGGATAGGAACATGGTTTGGGAATATCGACCACCTCGTATTGGATTATGTGAATGAGAAAGATTAAACTATTGAAAATTTCATAAATTTTTTCCAAACCCTTCTCAATTATCCCTGAACATACCCTCTCATCCCTAACTCATTTATATCATTTATCAGATGCTCTTAGTTGAAATAAAGTTTTTTACGATCCCAATTCTTATTGAATCAATGATCTATTTAACAAATATGAACATATCCCAGTAAGATTTTCTAATCCTGATTAGTTTTATATATCTCATAAATATTTCTATAATCATTTAAAGGAATATTTTCCACAATTATTAATTCTTTATATCATGTTATTCATTGATATAATATTTTGGATCATGGATGTAGCTTATGGATCTAGATATTATTCCTTGTTGGATAATTGAACATTTGGATTCAATTTTGGGATTTCTGTTAGCAAGAATTCATCAATAATATTAAGGTAGGTGGTCTATTATTCAATTCATAATGTATTTATTTAAATTAAGTGAATGTAATTTTAAATTCTATTTTTCAATTTTATAAATTTCATCTAGAATTAAATTACTTTATTTTTCTAATTAATTAATTAATGGATTATCACATTTGATTAACTAAGGGTGTTATGCGATTGGAATGTTAAATTAATTTTTTCATTGGATAATAGATTGGATTATGGAATTTATTTTTTAATTTAATGAGTAATTGAATGATTAATGGGAATTGTAGAATTTTTGTCTTAACCGTTGTGGTTTAATGAATTTTATTAATAATGTTTGATAAATGGATTAATAGTGATTTGTTCATAATATTCCACATGAATTCTACTGAAAAATCATGAATGTATAGGTAATTGAAATGGTATTCCATGATGTAAATTTTAAATTAGGGGTGTTACTAATTATTAGATTTGTTAATTACGATATATGTGAAATTTTTGAGTGTTTGATAAATGGGTTGTTGGGAATGGACTGATTCATAAAATACCCATGGGATGTTGTCATAGAATTTTAGACCAAATTTCATTCTTGTGAAATATTAGTATGGGAAACTGAATGAAGCCTCTAAATCCCATGTGTGATTGATGTATAAATGGTTTTTGAGGAACAAAATGATGCTTCAGATACCAACGGGTACCTATCCATGCAATTCTAGGACCAAAATGATGTAGTTGGATTATGGTTCCATGGGGATGTTAACACTAAAATTGAAATAGAATTATAAATTCAATTCCATGATTATGATGAATTGGTATTTCTCTTATTTGATTTGGTTTGACCCTTACATGATCTGATATATGCAATAATTGATCGGGAGTCATCATGAACTGACATAATTATGTTTTTAATTAATGAAAAATGAGATTTTAACTATTTACCTTATTTTACATTTGTATTTTTACAACTGAAAACATTGTTATAGATTGGATATTTTTTAGGAATTTTTTGTGGTGGCCTACAATATTGTACTCAACCCATACTCGAGCTACCTGATCAGTACCTGAATATACTCCATGTTTTTAAGACATGATAATGGAAGCATCCCTACATTAGATGGATGATCTAGGATGGATAATAAATTAGGGAATGAAAAATGGTGTCGGGACCCCCTTGGAATTTTTTGGGTCTCTACTTTTGGATTGATTATATAACACATAACCTGAACTACAAGTTAAAATATTTACTGATTTAGTTTGGATGTTGTTTCATTTTTTGGTTCCTAATGTGAAACTAATCTATTATTGATTATGATATGATTCTATTTATTTCCCATTATTATTGAGTTATTTGTTGTTCAATTTCTGTATTTTCATACTATAATAATTGGATATAATATAATCATGTTTTTATTAGACCTTCACAGGTAGTCGGAATCATACATCATACGAGGATGCGTGTTTGAGGTTATGTAATCGACCGACTTGGGGAATTGGTTCGTGTCACCCATGTCGGGATGTTACACAAAAAATGCATCATGATCAAGTTAAAACAGAGGAAAAAATTTTACCATCTTCTATAGATATACATCATCCTTCAGTACATCTTTAATATAAACATGTATAAATGTTTGAACACACATTTTAGAAAGTTAGGATTTCTCTCCTCCATTCAGGATTTCTAGATACATATTTATAAATCTATAAATATTGGATCTTTCTTATCCTCATTCTTGATAAACTATCATGATCCTTTTGTCTCAAATAATCAAGAATCATTTTCGCTTACCCAATGTGGTAATGTGTAGTGTAGTTAAAAAAATTAATCAGCTCCATCCATCATCTCTAGAACGTATTATACTCGATATGTATAAATATATATTTTGATATTTTATGAATAAAATGTCTGTAAATCCTTTCTAAAAAATATAATAAATCCATATATTTATTATAATAATTATTATTGGTAACTCCAAATCATATGTTGTAATTTTTATTCATGAACCTCTAATTTTTGTGAAGTGTATGCAATAACCATATTGTTCTCCCTGATAATTCCTCCCATTCAATTCTTTGACACATCTCTATATATTTCAATCAATTCTAATGTTTAGGGAAATGTAATAACAGGTGTACTAATTATTATTATCATTAGTTTGTTGATATTTTAACACGTTCAAATATCTATTAGAATATAGATCCCTTTAGAGTTAACATAGAATTTGGATTAGATTGTAATGATAAATTATCCAAAAACATCAATAATATTTAGTGAAACCATGAAAAATTAGATATCATTCAAAGTGGATGTAATGGGAAAACATTCTATTAATTTCATATATTACTAATTTATATATAAACCCTCTCATGATATTATATTACCTAAAAAATCATTTTATTTTAAAAATTCATACTTTTAAAAAAATTCATACAGTTTCCCCTTACATTGGGTCTTCAGAACAATTCTGAAGTGATCTTATTTCCCAACTTTTCCAATGGAATATAATGATGCACTATTATAAAACATACCTTTAACAACATAAGCCTGTATCAATACTAAAAAACACTGATAATATGTTTTTTTATCATCGATAAAAAAAAACTAATAAAAGCTAAAATTTATTAGCACTTTTTTATGTCTGATAAATGGTAAACTTTGTCATTGCTTTTCTATAGAATAGATGAATGGCACCCATTATCAGCACAATATTATTATCAATAATAAATTGTACTCTTTATTAGTGTGTCTTTAGCAATTATAACAGTCTGAATAAAATGAAATTTAATATAAATAAAAAATAAAAAATGAGTATATAAAAAAATTCAAAACAACTTTATTAATTAATAATTTATTGATTAAAGTGAATATATTTAATATAAATATATAGTAAAATAATAAATATTAATGATTATTATATATTAAATATATAGATATGTAAAATCAAACAAATAAACAAAAAAAATTAAATATGTGTAAATTTAGAAAAACATTAATCATATTAATTATTTAATAATTATTGATAAAAAAGAATAATTATAATATACATAAAAAAAGATTTTAAATATTTGTAAATATAACATTTTTAATATATATATATATAATTAATAAAATTTAATAACTATACCAAAAATAGAAATGTATAACTTATAATAACTAATACTAGAAATTAAAAATTATAAAATTATAAAATTATTCAAAAAAATTATAAAGAAAAAATTATAAATAAAAATGAATATTTCTAAAACACACAGACACACATATATATATTAATTATAAATAGTAATAAAAACATATATTAAATAAAAAAATTAAGAATGAATAAAATGTAATGCCTATAAATATATTAATGCTTTAATGATTTTTACTGATGTTCATATGAAGTTATTCATTAATCCAATTAATATAGACATATATTAATATATATATATATGTAAATTTATATAATATTTCCGAAATTATGATTTATTTAATATAAATTATTTATTCTTAAATTAAATAAGACATATATTTAGTTAAAATGGATTAGAAACAAAAATTCATATTAATTAAAAATATAGTCAAATTTCATCAAGCGATTGACATACTTAAATGTTCTTTGATTTATAAATTTTTCATAAATAAAATTTGAGTCACATTCAATTTAAATACATATATTAAATAAATGGGTTTTTATATATAACACTCACACAAATGCAAATATTTATGCAATTAATGAAAATTATATATAAACAAATAAACATATTTTTTTTAATTTCTTCAAATTTTATTATTCATTATATAGTTTTATTATAACATCCAAGATAGATATAATATATTATGTATTTAATTAGTAAATTATGTTGATTATTTTTAATATTTTTATTTATTAATTTTAATATATTTATTTTTTTGAATTTAATTATTGTCTATTATTTATTTTTAAATATTAATTTACCATTATTTTATTTTTAATATGTATTCATCTTTACATAAATATATATACATATTTTTTAATTATTTTTATTTAATTAATAAAACTTATCCATTTTTTATTATTTTTAAACTTAACAATTTTTAATAATTAAAAGTCACACATTTTTATAATGCATACATTTAAAATTATATATTTAGCTGGAATTTTAAAAATATATTTGTAGATAAGTATTTATATAAAATATATTAATAAAATTATGTAATATAAATATATTAATAATTTTATTAATTTATAATTATAAATAAATAAATAATATATTTCAAAATATATATATAATTATAAATAAATTATTATTTAATGTTAGGGGGCTTGACCATGTGGTAATGCCTCCCCTTAATCATGCATCATACCCTAGTTCAAATAAAGGTGTGAATGAATTTCTGATGGAGGTGATGACAAAGGTATAACACAGGTAGGAGGTGACAAAAGCATGACGTAGGCTGGCATTGATGTAGGCATGGCATAGACAGATGATGATGGGGGTATGATGTATACATTACGCTACACTGAGACATGAGGCCTATTTATGGGCCATTGGTCCATGTAATGGGATTTATGCTCAAAGGGCCTTCAGGAAAGGTATTGAATAAAATAATGATTGATTGGTGTATTATCCCATGGGGGCTATGGATAGCCATTCCAGCCTATGTGTTTGGTGTGTGTTTTTAAAGTAATTGTACCCCAAGCACATAACATATATAAATGAATTAATATATATATATATATATGTTATGTATTTATTTAAATAATGAATATGTTTTCTACATTTATATTTATTTTTTATTTTTATTTGTATTTTTATTTTTATATTATATTTTTTTTATATAAATATTAATTATAAACATTTTTATATGTTTCAATAAATAAATATATATTATTTAATTATAAAATTATAATAAATATATTTAAATAATGAATATAATAACTATATTTATATTTATATTTATATTTGTATATATTTAATATATATATATATATATATATATTAACAACCAAAAAATATTAAATCAATTATTTCTTATTTCATATCCTCTTGGTATAATTTTAAATAAACAATGTTATAAAATTATAATAATTGAAATTATATTTTTTATTTAGTATCATTATATTTTAATAGTAATTATTATTCATAATTAATAGTATTCAAATTAATATTATATAAACCATCTAAAAATAGAACTGAATATTATTATTTTATAATGGGATTATTTTTGTATAAATATATTTAGTTGATTTCATTTATAAAAATAATGGTAATTAGAAGAAAAAATTTATTTTATCAAAACGAACTTTATTTTTTAAGAATACTATATTATAAAATTATAATTTGAATGGATTTATTTTTATATAAATTCTTTATTTAGAAATGATAGAAATAATATAATAATGATATATTAATTTTTTTATCATAATTTGAAAACATTGAATAAACTATTATTTTTAATGTATTATATTTTGTAATATTAAAATTTAAAATATTTTATATAACCTATTTATTAATATTTACATTTTATTAACATTTTAATGTGATATAATTTGAAAAAAATGACAAAGTAATGTGTTTAAGTATTAAATAAAAATTATGATATCTTTTTGAAAAATTTGTTATTTTTTTGAATTATGCTTATATTATGAAATTAAATGTTTTTATTAAAAATAGATAATATTTTAATAAATATTTTTTAATAAATGAGAAAATAATAATAATGATATAATAAAAAATGGAAAATCAGGCATAGGTATTCAGGGGCGTCAACCACGGGTCTTCATGAGAGTGGATTGTGTCCAGCGGAGTTGATTCGTGCCGAGGGGAGGCCAAACTGAGCGATAATAGTCAGTGGCCTATCAGTTAGTGAATATGGTGTTCATGTACATTCGAGTTGAGGCCAATAATGGCTCTGGGAGTCCCAAGCGGTGTCGTCTGGGTGGGATGTCTCGACCCTAGATGAGGAAAGCCACTTGTGAGAGAAGATCTAGTTTCACCAAAGGGGTTAGTCTGGGAAAAAGGGTTTCAATTTTTCCAAATATTATGTAGGTGTTTTCTTTCCTTTTTTATGGTTTCTGATTATTCATTTTTTCTAGCTCTGATGTTCATAATTCTGATTCAGATTTATTTGTTTATCTTTCTCAACCTTTGTTAAATATTTTTGTAACCCTTTTCTATAGGTTTTTTCATCGTGAATGTGTTTTTATTTACATTCATCTATCAATAAGTATATTATATTTTTTTCTATGTTCTCTGGATATACTTTTATCAATTTTCTTTCAATCTTTTTATCTGCAGACTTTATTATTTTGTTACATATTGTTTCTATCATTTTATGTATACTATTTTTCCTCATGAATCTTTCATAATTCAAAACATGTCGATCAATCTTGTTAATGTTTTCCAATTGATTATAAATATAAGTTTTTTATAAAAATTATGTGGATATAAAAGAACATTCCTACGTGAAAATGAAAATTGTTTATTCTTATGTTAGTGTAAAAATGAAAATTGGAAAACAAATTGGCATATCAAAGATGAACTATGAGAGTTTGAAGGTTCTGATTTAATACCTTTCAGGTAATGGTGGAACTGATTTTATTTATTTTCAACAAGTTCCCAATTTTCAAAATTATTAAGGGTTCAATTTGATTTTTTTTTATTTGACCATGACATATATATATAAGTGTCCATATAAATATACACAAACATACATTTTATTTATGAATTTATTATGAAAAATATTTTGTTATAAATTTATGTTTCAAGGGATTCCATAAAAATAAATTATTCTTATTGATTTATGTAATGGTTTGTTTAATTTTTTTCCTTATTTACATAATTTTATACATAAAATATTATGTATTTATATCTACCTATTTTCAGAAATTATATAAAAATGGTTATGTTTTAAAATCTATTTCATAGAGAATGTTTCGAAAGGGATATTATTTAGATTCATTAATCAAATCATATATACGGTTTTTCTACGATTGATACTGATTTCAAATAATCAATTATGTATATGAGAAATATATATATATGTATATATATATATATTCATTTTTATATAAATGATGTAAATTGATTTTTTGAATTAAAAATTGTCATGTTATTCTAATTCAATTCTATATTCAATGGTTTTAAATTTTGTTGAAAATTTATCATTATATTGTTTAAAATATTTACATAAGGTTTCTATAAAGGATTATTTATATTATTTAATCTTTTATTACAAACATGTTAATATTTCATCTGTTAAATTGTTTCTTCACCTCCCAATATATCTTGCATTGTTAGATATGTCCATTACAAAGTTATCTTTGTCATATCAAGTAATTTTATTCCATTAATTTGATTCACATATATATTAATTGAATTTATATAAGAACACTATATTATAAAGAGTATTTCTCAAAAATAATTTTATTAAGATTTTCCAATATATAATTATTCTACGACACGAATTAAGTGAGTTTATTTTCATATATATAAGATAATTTGTTGAATGTACTATTTTCAAATGTTTTGGGTAATGAATTAGAATGGAAGGTCCATTAAATGTTTTCATCCAATTTTCACTAGTATGATTGATGTTATGTTAAGGGGAGTGAATCCAAAATATTAATGGGGCTTTGTTCCATATCAATTATGACTAGCAGCCTTATGTTCTTATTATGGTTTTCCATATATCATTAATGAATTAGAGAAAATTATAATTTCAATGGAAAAATCTTAATGTTTGATTAAATTTAGATTATTTTGATAAAATAATAATTTAAAAAAATTATTTAGTATACAAATATTATGAAAATCATTTTTTATATACGTATTTTTATTTCAAGTAATTTTTTAAAAATATTTTATTAATGTTTTCAAGACCCCTTACCAAGAAATTTAATTCTCCCCCAATTTTATAATGTCAATATAAAAGTTCAATATGATGTAATACATTGGACACACTCACTTTTATAGTTATCATGCATAAAAGCACATGGAAATATATTTTATTTTATTTTTAAACTACGATAATTTATATGATTTGTGTAATCTTTCAAATACTTTACCAAAAAAGTTCTTTAATATAAAATACTATGAATTTTTCAGTTAGATTTTCTAAAAAAATACACATCATCTTTCAAGCACTGAATCTAAAAGCGTCGGTTCTGAGTTTTACATTTTCTATCAGAGGAATGGTTTAGAAAACATTAGAGATTAGATGTTATTATTTAAGTGGTTCAATATAAGAGTCCTAGTTTTCATAATTTTTAAGATAGAAATTCATAACATTCTGGAGTACAATGCATCAATTTTGAGGGTTCAATTCATTTTATGTGTGGAATAATTTAACATTCTAGAAATATTAAATTATTTATCATCAATTAAATGGATTATTTTTACGATTTTAAATAAATCAAGTTATTAAAATATAATTTATTTTAATTGTTTTAATTAATTAAAATACAAATTCAATATAAATATAATTCAACATTTATTGTTTTGAAAGAAATTTTAAATTATCATTCTAAAAATACATTTTTATAGTATTAATTTTTCAAGTTAATTATTTTAGTATAAATGTTTTTATATGATTTCATTTATAAAAATAATAATTATTTGAATGAAAAATATATTTTATTAAAAGATAATTATTTTTTATTATGTTATATTAACAAAATTAATTTTAATCGAATTATTTTAAAATAAATCACTTATTTTGTGATGATAGAAATAATATATTAACGATATATTAATATGTTTTATCAAAATTTGAGTATATTAAAAAAAGTATTATTTTTTATTTATTTATGTTGTAATATTAGAATATCCAATATTTTAAGTGAATTTTTTTAATATTTGTATTGTATTAAAATTTTAATGTGATGTTAATTGAACTGAATAAATAAAGTAATATGTTTCAATATTAAATCTATATTATAATATAATTTTTTAGAAAAAACATTAATTTAAAAACATTTGAACTTTGGTTATATTAAACAATAACACGTTTTTATAAAATTATAAAAATACATATATAAATAATATTTCATTAATGAAATGAAATGAAATAATAATAATGATATAATAAAAAAGGGAAATTGGTCATAGAGTTATTGGGTATGTCAGGCATGATTTTTCACAAGAGTCAACTACGTCTAAGGTAGTTGAGTCGACCTGAGGGGAGGCTGAACTGTGTTTCGAGCGTCTATATAGGATTGGTTGCTAGAAGTTGTGTCTAAGTGCCATCAAGATGAGGCCAAACACAACTGCGGGAATCCAATGTGGTGTCAGCTGGGTGGGATATCCTGATCGCCAATGAGTAATTCCTTAGGAGAGAGTGGATCCATTATCTCTAAAGAGGTTAGTCTACAACATAGGGTTATGATATTTCCAAATATGAGAGGTTTCCTATTTTTCATTTGTTATAACATTGATGTTCGTCTATTTTTCTTTTTTCTCCTTTGATCGTATCCCTATTATGTCAAATCTGGTTGTAAATGTGTTTTTCTTTACTTTTTTCTACAGATCGATATATTATTTTTTCAGTTAATTAGATCGAATTATACCAATTTACAGTCAATATATTTATCTATATACATTATTTTGTTATTTTATGTTGTTTATTTCATTGTATGTATACTAATTTTTCCTCGGGTGTCTTTATTAATACACATCTTACTGAGAAAACATGTCTATGGTTTCTAATTATTTTTAAATATATATTTTTTTCATTATTAAATATGAGTGGCAATAAAATTATAGTCATTTATGAAAATTTAAATTGGTATTTCTAATATAATTGTGGAAATTCATATTAGAAAACCAATTTTCACTTTTAAGTGGAAGTAAGAGAGTCCAAGGTTCTGATTTTATGCCTCTCATGTAAGGGTGGTATTGAATATTTTTATTTTCATCCTGTTATCAATTTTAGAAAAATTTAATGTTTTAATTTGATTTTAGTTTTATTTCACCACGATATATATATGTGTGTGTGTGTGTGTGTAAATATTAAAATATATAAAAACCAACATTTTGTTTTATGTATTTTTTATGACATGGATTGTTTTTAAAATAAAATTTAAGGAATTTTTTATAAATACTTCATTCAAATATATTAATGTAAGGGATTGTTTAATTTTTTCATAATTTAAAACATTTTATACATATATGATTATGGATTTATATCTACTTATTCACAGAAATCATATGAGAGAGGATTTGTTTAAATATTTATTTCTTATCATATTTTTTTAAATGGAAATTGTTTAGTTTCACTTTCCAGGTCATGTACATGGGATTTCAAATATTTATTTTTATTTTGAACTATCAATTACGTTTGGGAAATATAAATATATACATGATTATATCGATATAATTATTTTTTTAATATTTAATAAGGGGATAGTTATTTAATTCTAAATCTATATTCAATGTTTTAAAACATTTTTATAAATTTTTCATTTTATTATTTAATTTTTTCGTATAATTGTTTTTGTAAATGATAATTGTTATCGTTCTATTTTACATTACAAAACAAGTTATTGTTCCATTTGAAAACATTTTTGTGCACCTCATCACATTTCATTCATAGATAGATATTGCAATTATCATGTTATCATCGACATCTCATGTACTTTAAATCTTTTATTTCCTTGTGAATATATATCTACGGATTTTATATATGAACCCTTATTTTATATCCAGGATTTTATAAAAATATATTATTATAAATTTTCAAATAAAATATTGTTCCATGCTAAAAATTTATTGAATTTATTTTACTCTATGGAAAATAATTTATATATGTACTATTTCAAATTGTTTGGGGTCATGAATGAGAAAGGAAGTTCCATTAATTGTTTTCTTAGAATTGTCACTAGTATGAAAGATGTTTTATTAGGGGGAGTGAAACCATACAATTTAAGGGTACATTGTTCTATATGAGTAATGACCTGGGACCCTACATTTATTTAGGGTATAACAAGTATAGGAAATGAATTTTTAAAAATTATTATTTTTAATGAATAAATCCAAATGTTCTTTCAATAATAACTATTATGAGAAAACAATGGTTTTGAAATTTTTTTAATTTTTTAAAAAAAGTTACGAAAATGTACATTTATATATGTTTTTCTATTTCAATGAATTTTTTTAAAATAATTTATTGGCATTTTTAAAACCCATTTCTATGAAATTTAATTCTCATCCAATGTTTTAAAATTATTTTCACTCGTCACATTGACGTTCTATATTGGACGTCCTCACATTTGGAGTTATCGTGCTCCTTAGCATGGTGAAATTTGATTTAATTTTTTTGTAAACTATGATAAGTTGTATACTTTTTATGATCCACCATAACGTAGATCGAAAAAGGTCCACTTTTTTATAAAACACAATGAACTTTTCAACCCTCTTTTATAAAAAAATACACAGCATTATTTTGGCAATAATTCCCAATGAATGAGTTTGAAAAATTAAAAATATAATTTTATAAATAAATATATATATATATATTGATAAAAATTTATTTATAATTATAATATTATAATAAATATATTTTTAATATTTATATATTTTTTATCTTTGATAAATATATATATTTATATTTATATAATTATATAAATATATATAATCATATAAAAATATTTATAATTATAAAAAAATTATAAGTAAATAATAATAATATATTTAAAAATATATTTATTTATAAATATATTTAAAACATTATATAATATATTGATAAAATTATATATTTACAATTACAAATTATAAATTTAAATTTTCATAAAAAATATTGATATAATTATAGATAAATAATTACATATTTAAATAATTATAGAAATTATAATAAATAAATACATTATTATATAAATATATTTAAATTTTTTTAATTTATAATTATAATTATAAATCCTTTATCAGAGATAAATTATTATCGCTCATAAACATGACTTTTATCTGCCCTTCTTTAGTGATGATAATGATAGAGCATTAACAGCACCGATGAAACATTGATAAAAGTTATCTTTCTGGGCACTATAATTTTAGTGGTCGTAATGATGAATTTTATTTCTATTATTTTAGTTCTCATAATGTTTCATATTTATCAATTCTAAATAAGCAAAGATCAATATAACTTTTTCAAATACTTCTTAATTTTTTGGTGATAAAATTTACATTTAGTAGTGCCTTTTAGGAAGTGCTGATTGAGGTCTCCTTGATCATGTTAAATGAACCTTAACTACGACTCATTCAATCACTATTATTAATATTTCATGGAACTACCATATTATCAGTGCTCCTACTCTATGTTTTCTGTAGTTAATCATGCATTGAATCAATTTTATGTTATTTTTTTCTACCTCACTCATTAATAGTTTTTTTTATTCCGTAGTGTTGGTTATTTTTGTCTTCTCGACCATAATATACCCTACTTATCTTCTCCCATCACTATAGATATGATTTACCATTCTCATTCTTCCTCATTATTCTTATTCTTATCCCCTCCATAAATCATGGCTCTTACCATTGCTCCCACTATCTTAATCATCATCACCACTACCATCCGCAAAATCCCATTTTTCTTCATATTCTATCACTTCTTCTCTATAAAAGTAATCTGTGGGTTTTAATAATAAATCTGCTATTTTCACACATCCAAGGTCACTTTTATGTGATAAATGTTGGGTTTCTGGTGGTTTTTTTCTTTGATGATATTTTGATAAAGTGGTGTTATAAATTATGATGATTTACTAATAAATGGATGTCTTCGGTGTGTTTAGTAAGTGTTATATTTGACTGAGTTATTATCTAATGGGTGTTAGAACTACTGCGGTGTGTTTAATTTTCATTAATGATTATTTAGTGGATCTTATATCCAAGGAATGATTATTTTATAATGGTGTGTCTTGTAAATCATCTAATGCTTTTAATGTAAATAAATTTATGTTTGAATTTTTTTTTATTAATCTATATGAATCGTCTAAAGTGTGTTTAATTTACCAAATGAGTGTTTTAATAATTAATGAATGTTGTTTTCTTGCATTGTGAATGGGTTTTTTTGAATGTACATTGGATTATAGAGTTTTTAAATTGATTGTGGATATTATATATTTAAATGATCATCTTGGGAATTATTTGATTGTGTTTATGGTGAAATTTCAATGTAGGGGAATTTATTTTGTAATTCATTTTGAGTGAAACAATAATAATATAAGAGTTATGTGGAGTTATCTTGTTTTTCCAATATATTGTTTAATAATTATATAAAATTCTTATGGGAATTTTTCAAATAAACCCTCATTAGGTTGTATAACAATTTCATCAAAATCTTATCACATCCTAATGTTATTTTCTTCATCATCTATATTCATATAGAACACATATATGGATCATCCTAAAATTATATTCTAAGGAAAATTAGATTTTAAATTATATTGTATATAGTTAAAAATAAAATAAAATTAACTTATTATTTATTCATGTTTGTGGTTTATATCACTTCGTATTTACAACTTGGATTGTTATTTTAATTGTCAATATAATGTATGAAATTGTATTACTAATTTTATATCATTATAACTATTGATATTTTGTTCATCAACAATATATTATTCCTAAATTTTTCTATTTATTTATATTTAATTATATATTTTGAAAATAGTAATTACAAATTTATATAATTAGTATAATGAAATGTTGAGTTTAATTTATGATCAAACATTTAAAATCAATGTTATGATTTATTTTTAAAAAAAATATAAATGGAATATAAATTTATAAGTCAATGGTGAATCATTTTTTTTGAATTTTTTTTCCTTTATTTCATTTGGAAATATTTTTCATTTCATTGATTTTATTTAATTTATAAGGTTAAATGTAAAATAAATTCTTTTTAACCATAAATTTATTGTTTTCAATTTATAGAAGGTGATAATGAATCTTAGATGGATCACAGCACTATGAAAAAGTATCCCATAAGGGTATGATTGCTCTGAGGTTATTCATGGCTAATAAAAGTAACCCATATGGGTAAAAAAATGTATAAATTTACTTATCAAAGTTTTTCTTATGGTATTTATGTGTTAAGAGGGATTATATGATCACCTTATTAGAGAGTTGATATGGGGTATAAAATCATGTACAATACCATACTACTTAGTGGGATAACCTATTATAGTTTGGACCTATTAGTCGATCAAATAACTAACGTTTTCTTCATATTTGAGACGTGTGAGTGACTAATTAAGGCATACTGACTATGAGATTATATAATGAGTGGTAGGTGGGGGTGACATTCAATGCCTAAGATAAAAAATCTTTTTGTATCGTATATTAGAATATCATGGGTATTATTCGAGCACCATGTATTGAAAATTATATTGTGTTTTATTATATAGATGACATTGATTTATCAAGAGATAGTGTGAGGGTAAGGTGACATTTATGTTATTTGTTTTTATCCATTATGGATTTTCATATGTTATGTTAATAAAATTTATTATTTCACCCCTTGTGAGGTTAATTATTAAGAGAACCAATTATTTCAAGACTTCCTCATATTGAAAATGCACATCCTAATAAAAAGTTAATGGTATAAACATTTCATGATTTGGATTCAATATGTACATGTGAGGGATATCACTAAGGGATTATATTAGGTGCAAGTCATTTGAGGTTGAATCTTATGTTACCTGTGTTATGGTTATTTTCCTATGGAGATAGATATTTTATCTACTCCTATGACTCAACTGATAACCTTTTATTAGTGAAATAATTTGAATTTTAGGGGAAAACCCTGTTATAAACTTATGGTATAATTAGTATAATTAAGTAATATGAAATGAAGTTGGTACATATGATAATAATAATAATGTACCAGTTAGTACACAATGTCATTACTTACATGGGTATTTTTATTGTTTCTACATTGAACATATACACAAATAAATGATGTTTTATATTTCAGGGTCTCTGTTAGTATTTAATTATTTATTTTTATACTCACTCCCCAAACATGAACCGCAATGGGCACATATATCTTATATTCGAGATACAGGTAAGGGAAAAAGACTATTATCCTGAATTAGAGTTGGTATATTTCAATGGGGATGATTTGATGTTCTCATGGTATTTTGTGGTAGTTTTTAGCATTTCGATATGAGATATTAAATTTTAAATTAAGATGTCATAATTTAAAAGGTTTTAAAGAGAAACATTCATACTCACTATATTCATCTCCTGAATAGTTAATACTGAATTTTGATGCTTGAAATTCATCCCACATAATTTCTATGTTTCTTAAACAACATTGGGTAGTATCCTTCTATAATGATCATTAGTTCTCAGTATGGGATGATAATACTCAGAGAACATTAAATATAGTTTCATGTCCATAATTTATAGAGGATAAGTCTTTGGAAAAAATTGAAATTATTTCTTTTTAGGGAATTAATATGATGGGGATGATAGTTTTCTTAAACCTTCTCCTTTGAATGGGTTATTAGGATAACACCAAGAAAAGTAGATTAATTATTTTCTTAAATTCAATTACTGATTTCCTTATAAATTGATGAAAAAAATAATTTGACAAATGAGTATGAAGATGGAGTTAAATAGTTCATCAATTATGAAACAGAGCATCAATATAACGCTTCTCAAATCCTCTTTCTATGTTTACATTGTTGTTATTGAAGAAAAATTGAATATTTGAAAACACATGAAGACAATGCCTTTTATGTATGATGATGTTACCAATCCTAAGAAATGATATATTTTTTATGCTGAAATGTTAAAAATTTTAGGGGATCAAAAACATGTTGATTGAATAAATAATGAGGTCGCATCAGTGTGTTGAATAAAATTTTCAAGGAAATAATTAAGTGTCTAAAATATGAGGTTAGTTTCAATCAACGTGGACAACATATTGACCCCAATAAGTCAATGTTCATTATATATACTGGGGTCATAATTAGGATGAATATTTTGGTTGATATTGGTTTATACTGTCACATCCAACATGTAATAATGGAAACCCCTTGGAATGTTATAAAGGTATTTTTAAGATATGTTTTCTCTATTTTTACAAAAAAAATATAATTACACATTGATTTATTTTTAATTATTCCATATAGATTTAAATTATTTTATATTATTTCTATATGAAATTTGTCTTAATGGAATCTGGAAAATACCATAGAGGATTCCAGAAACTTCTTACCAGGTTACATCATTAGGATGACGATGGGAACATAATGCCCCAACCACCAGTTTGTTTTTCACATATTATAAATCATGGAATATGGAATGATTTCATCATTCACCATGTTGATAAATACATTCATCTTCATTTAATTAAATAAAATAATATTTTACATTATTTATTTTTTTCAAATTTTATTAAAAATTTTAATTTATGAAATAATAAGAGTGCTGAAAATAAATAACATGCATTAAAAACAATCTACCCCCATCACTATGAAATCTTAGGGAACTCTTCATTATAGAATAAATTGGTATGTATTTTAAATAAATAATAAAACTTTTATGTTATATGAAAATACATATGTTTCTATTTTTATATTCATATTAATGAATCAAAATCAAAATCCCTCCCATCCTACATCATGTGCAATGGAAATAGGCTTAGGTAAATAACGAGGGTAAACTAGTTGATGGAAACACAAAAACATTATGGGGAACGTGTGTGAGTATGAAATAATATAAAATCATTGTGATTTATAAAATTATTAATGAAATTGTATATTTTTATTTTCATATTTAATATATTTTTTAGAAATAAGAACAAGTAATGGCCATACATAAAGAAAAACTACTTTTAGTAGATTTGAAGCATCTAGAAGAAGATGATCACATTAAAGGGTTTGGTTTTAGATTTCCTCAATGAATGTATTTTGAGAAGATAATACTAAATAAAGATACATACAATATTGTGAAAGGATAATAGGCACCAAGTTATTCTTTAATGGATATTGTTTTCGGGTATTTTTAAGAAGAACAATGTATAACAAAGGATCAAAGTGAACTTGTAGTGAAACAAACATTCACATAGGAAAAAAAATATTCCCTATAATGTAAAGGTTATTTACTAATATCTACCATATACATTATGCATGTTAATTGATTTTTTCAATAGTTTTTCTCCTAAATTTGATTAAAAAAATTGATAACATAATATTACAATGATTTTACAGTGTACAATTGTATGTGATATATATTCATCATCACCCACAAACCTCCTTATTGCAAGGGGTATGGATTATAATACCAGGGTAGATATTCTAAACCTAAAATGACTCACAAAAGATCAAACAATATTATATAATTAAGTAAAACATGATTCAAATTATGAGTTTCTTGTTCTACATAATGGTGTGAATATTAAAATGACTAATGATGCTATTGGAAATTTTATAGAAATGAATGTGTAATCATTTAAAGATATATTTGGTAAGTCTATAGAAAATTTATTCAATTGGAAAACAAATAATAATTGATGAAAATTTTCTAAAATCAGATATTATATTATAGATGGGTAAAGAAATGGGGAAACAGAAGGTTGGATTAGGATAATTAAGTGAATCAAACAAAAAATAAATATATTCTTAGAAGAGTACCTTCACACTAAAAAACCCACAAAAACATTAATTATTATTAAAAATTCATGACAAGACCAAATTTAATGATAAAAATATTTCATACATTCTATATGAAAAATAAATATATGGAACTATCATAAAAGTCATTATTGATCCAGAGAATAGAAATTAAATTCTCAAGCATGATTGGTTGGTAGTCTCAGTTGTGAACACATACATAAAATAGGTTTTCATAATATGCATGTCCACAGAGTTATAAAATATGTTCATTAATGTTGTAAACTATAAGTATTTTTTATAAGATTTTATATTACTACTCTATAAATGGAAAACCCAGAGAAGCACAATTTACATTCATTAATATGAATATAATTTCTATAGAAAAATATACTTCAGGGAAGGATTAAATTAAGAAGAAAAAAATATGAGTTACATGATGTGTATGAGAAATGTAATGATGAAAAACACTTTTTGATGACACAAATGTAGAATTAAAACTATAAAATCTAGTCACATAATATATAATTTTATTTTAAAAAAAAACATATTGGTTTTTTTGGAAGAAATGGATGTTGATTACAGTCAATATGATACTTGAATTATTTATTTTATTTATAGAATAAATAGATATAAAATAAAGGTCCCACACATTATGTGTATTGTTAATTTTTAATATAGTAAAATAAAACTTCTGTAGGTAAACATTGAATTATATGTTTTAGTCAGTGCTTGAACAATAATTTTGTGATTATAGGGAGGTCACTAAATATAGGATAAATAATTCAATGATGTTATTTTATGAAAAAAAATCCTACAGATTATAAAATATGGAATCATATTATAGTATTTATAGATATACCTTTCTATTAAAAAAAATTTCCAAATAATTTATCTATTTTGTCAATATTTCTACACTGTCTTAAGTAAGATAATGAAAATTATTGTGGATATTTTGTCTTCATGTTTATGGAAGATATCATAAATCATTAAAATAATAACATCCTTAAAAAGTTAATTTTTTAACATAATTATAATTTCATTAAAAAGTATTTCTTATTATTTTATTTTTCAATATTTTCATTATACTACCAAGATTATGAACCTTGTTTGTACTCAAAAGAGTAAGAGAATTTGTTTATAGATGATTGTAAAACATACATGATTTCATAATTCTTATCGAACAAAATTAATGGATTACCTTCTATATTTATTATCCATTATAAATAATGATCTTATAAGTATATTTGGGGTGTGAATCGTTATTTTAATAATTCTTATATATTATATTTTATCTATTTATCAAGGAGATGTATAAAGAGTATATAAATTTATTTAGATGTGGTGACCTATAAATAATAAAATTGTTTGGAAATGGTAGAGGTAGAGTGAAGATGAAGGTGAGTTATAGGGGGAGGAAACAGAAAAGGTGGAGGTTTAGGAGAAGGTGGATTCAAAGATAGAGGTGGATGAGGAGATAAAGGTTGAGACTGAGGGAAAGAGGAGATGAGGATAGGTCTTGTTGACAGTAAAAGTTATTAGTAAATGGAGTTGAATTTGGATTATACCAATGAATTTTTATAAAAAATTTTGAAAACAGAACACGACACTTTTCACTTATGATATGATATTTTTTGAAAGTGTTTTAGGTTTCTTATTGGGGATTGTTTTTCGCAACATATTACAGTGATTTTTTATAAGAGTTTAAGTGGATAAATATTGTTTTGAAACAAAACAACCATCAATTTTATTTTAAATTGATTATAATAGTATATTATTTCTATTATCAAAATACATGTACTATCAAATATTTCTGAAGTGTGAAGGAAAACACACACCAAGAATAATCCAAAAAATAAATAATTTATCTAAATTCATTACCAAGGTTTCAATATATTGAATATTAAGTGTCTAATTAGTGGAGCCAATAGTCACTTATGAGTTATACAACACCAAACTAGTCTACAGATTGGTATGTAATAGAGCTCACATTTTGTCATAGTTATGTTTCTAATAAACCATTAAGTCCAGAAAGTCTAAGAGTGATATATTGATGTAATCCCATAAGTTGGAGATTGTGGTCATCGAAGAGGGATGATTTGAAAGGATCCATTACATCAAATGAAATGAACCTACATTATGATGAAATACTTAAAAAAGGAAAAACCACATCAAATGAAATCATGAAGTACTAGAAATCCCTATGTAGTCCCCTTTTAAAATTATATTAAGAGCATCATCCAAATCCTAGAAAAAATAAATTAAAATTTTCATCCACTAAATCAATAATTTTCAGAAAATAAAAATATATTGGTTTCACATTGGTCAGATATACAATTATCTGGGTTGTTCGATAATCAATTAGTGGTTTGATATAATATCACAATGTCTTATGAAATTCATAAAATTAACATTCATTGTTCATGTACACATTAATTATATAAAATGATCCATTTTGAGAAGATCATTAATTAAAACTCATCATCATTCTCAACAAAAAAATGAGAACATTGATATTACCATTTTGATTAATTAAAACTAATGATTTTATGAAATATTATATTATAACACATAATATCAAAAAGGATATATTAATATATCTCATAATTGAGGATCATTAACAGATGCCATATATTTTATTGTAATTTGGATACATTAAAGTGGTATAATGACGTTTCATAATGTCAATAATGGATAAGAAATTTATAATGGGGTTTAATATCTTTTGAAAATACTTGTTGGGTCACACTGAAGTTTTTTCCATTAAAAAATTAAATGGGTTTTCATGGAGATTTTACTCTCTTTGATGGTGAATGGGAGTGCTGTATTTTTTTATGTTCCCCAGAACACATAAGAAAATATTTATTTTAGACAAATCAATTATTAATAATAGTATTAAACTAATGATTAATGTTTTATAGTAGTAATTTATTTTTTCAAAAATGATTATTTACTCATGTACACTGATCATTCACTCAACAATGATGATTCAATCATGATAATGCAATTTTATTTTTATTCTAAAATGCATTCAATATTCATGGTTATCAAACCACAATATATTTATATGAACCTGGATTTGGAATGAAGTATTGGATTAAAATACATAGTGCAATATCTTATGCACCAATGAAACACACAATGTGTCCAATATGACTAAAATTATGTGTTATTAGTTTAAAATTGGCATTTTATTAATAAATTGTTTTATATTTATGATTAAATTATTGATTTATAATGTTACATGCAAATTAATTTTTTTATTATACATGTGGATTATATTTCGTGTGTTTTGGTGGTTAGTTTGAAGCTATTGATGCCCATTTGAGGTTGGACTTCAACACTAAAATAGATATAACAACTATAAATAAATTGGACATTAATGTATACAAACATATTAAAAACTAAACAATCATGTTCATATATTCTTGATAATTTTGAACAACGATTCATATATCATTTTTTAAATGTATAAATTTCTGTCATTTCAAACTAATACATTATGTGAATAGTATAAGTCAATGAAATGATTTCTTATTTAGAATAAAATTTTAGTAAAAATCACATGTGAGAAACTAAAAACCTTGAAAACACATTCTGATTTTTTGATACATTATAAATAATATAAATATTTCATTTTGGTCATGTAATAATTAGCCTCAACTCAATCTGATGCATAGTGTGACTAATATGATTCCATGCATATCGTTTTATTTAAAATTGGGCTTAAGTTTTGAAAAAAAGTAAAATAACAAACTAACAAATGAAAAAATGAATTTAGATTTTTTTTATACTCTAGAAAATTGATTTATGTCTCATTTTGTATGTGTAGGAATCTATTATACCTTAATCTGATACATTATGTCCTTGGTACAACTCAAATTTTTTTTATCTATTTAGAATTAATATTTATGTTCACGAACTATCAGTCACATAGATTGTTTAAGCACAATAATATTTTAGGGATAATTTATTGAAATGATTAAAAATTACTTTAAATTTTTTATTAATCATTATCATTTCAATGTGATACATGATGTGACAAGTATGACTCAATGAGAATAAATCCAGTTTAAAATGAAATTTTATTAAAAAAAACAAAAGTGACATACTCGAAACCAAGATAATACATTCATATTTTTCTAATACATTAGTAAAATTATGCATAAGTAATTTAGGATTTATAGGAATCATTCATACGTCAATACGACAGACAGTGTGAACGGTGTGACTCCCACAGTGTATTTTTATTTAAAACTAAAAATACTTTTAGTAAATAAGACTTATGACATACTGAAAATCAATAAACACATTCATATTGTTTTGATTTTTATTAAATAAACAATAAATACATTTTTGATGTGCTATAATTAGATGCACCTCAATCCAATACCAAATATTCATAAGATGAATCAATGTGTCCATTATTAGTTTAAAATTAATATTTTATTTCAAAAAGTCTCCCACACTAAATACAATAAAAATTAACCTACATTGACATGATAATACAATAAATGTATTTAACAGTAATTTTTAATTTGTAGGAATCAGTCTCAAATCAATGTGACAAAAGATGTGACCGATATGACTCAAAGTGTATATTTCTAGTTTAAAAATGTTATTTTAGTAAAAAAAATCTATATTACGTACTCAAAATTGATAAAACGCATTAGGATTATTTTTATACTTTACAAAAATTCTTCATAAGACATCTATGACATGTAATAATGAACATAACCTCAATAATATTCCTAGTGTGGCCTGTATGACTCCAATTGTGTCCTTTTATTTAAAATTAAAATTAATTTTATTAAGAAAGACAATTTCCGTACTCCAAACCTAGAAAATGAATTTACATTATTTTGATAGATTAATAAAACATTACAGTAGACACATTTTATGTTTAGGATTCATCATCACCTCAACCTGATACACGATCTACCTGATTTGACGCAAATAGTCTATTATCAATTTAAAATTTAGATTTTATATTTTTATAGTATCACTCCCTGAATACTAGTAAAACATAATCTGATTTTATTAATAATTAAGGATAATGAATCAGATATCATTTTTTATTTGTAGGAACAAGTATCACATAAATCCAACAAATAATGTGACCGGTATGACTCAAAATGAATGTTTCCTATTTAAAATGACAGATTAGTAAAAAACACAAGTGATGAATTCAAAAATCAGAAAATATATATTTTTTATTATTTTTATACCTCTAGAACGCAATACCTATGTATGTTTGGATGTTTAATAATCTGATGTATCAAAATTATATGCACAGTGTGACTTGTATGACTACAAGTGTGACTTTTTAATTGAAATTGACATTAAATATATTAAAAATGAAAACTGACATACTCAAAACCGAGAAAAAACATCAAGATTATATTGATACTTCATTAAAATGATCTAAAATCCCTTTATGATGTTTATGAATCTGCCAAACCTATATAAAAACATGATGTTCTTAACATTAATCAAAGTTCCTCTTATCAGTTTTAAATTGAAATTTTAGTTCAAAAAGTGTTAGCAATAAAAAACTAATCGAATGCGTTAAGATTTTCATAATTATTTAGAATGAAAATTCATATGTCATTATTTATTTGTATGAATTTTTCTTATGTCAAACCTATACAAGATGTGACCGGTATGACTCAATGTAAAAGTTTCTGGTTTGAAATGACATTTTAGTAAAAAACAAAAGTTATGTACTCAAAACTAAAAAAATGAATACACATTTATTTGATATGTTTTTAAAATGATCTATAAATCATTTATGATATTTAGGAATAAAACTCACACAAAAATTATGCATGGTTTTACCAGTATTACTGCAATCTAATCTTTCTAAATAAATGCAACCTTAATGTTTGTAAAAAAGGCAACTAACAGACTCAAAATCAAGAAAATGGATTTTGATTGTTTTTATACAATAGGAAAATGGTTCATAAGTAAATTTACACATGTATAAGTTTTTCATAAATAAATCAGATATATAATGTTTTAGACATGACTCAATATATCCTTCATCTATTTAAAATTTACAATTTACTTCAAAAATTCTCACCCAATAAAAACAATGAAAATGCACTCGGAATGTGTTTAAAATTTATTAAAATAATTTGAAAGTCATTTTTATGTTTTGAAAATATTATCACGAGAAACAAACACATGATGCGAATGGTGTGACTCAAAGTTCGTGTTTTTAGTTTAAAATGGAATTTTAGTAAACAACAAAAGTGAAGTACTCAAAACTAAGATAACACAGTCATATTTTTTTGATACATTATGGTAATGACCCATAAGTCGATTGGGATTTGGAGGAATCTTCAACACAAAAAAAATTATACTTTTTGTGATTTTATGACTCTATGTTTATTTTTCAGTAATTAAGTATCATGTTAGTTTTAAAACTTTCTTCTTGTCACCAAAATCTAGACAATGAACCTAGATTATTTTCTCATTATTCTAGATTATATTACTTAATTAATTCGTCATAATTTTTCTCTTATGAATATTTATTAAACATTCATATAAATAATTCTTGAACATGAATTAGAAATAGTGTGACATTAATGAATCAATCACAACTCAATCCGTTACACATTGTTTCTTATATGACTCAAATTTTAGATTAAAATTAACACATTATATTTAATTTAATTATTTATAATATTATAGTCTTGTGAATTTTTTTCTTATATATGTGTTATTCTTTTTTCGATAATGGGTGGTTTATTCATTTTAATAGGTGCATTATTTTTCTCTATAATATTTTTATCATCTTTTTCTATTGTAAATTTTCATTCATTAAAATTATATATTCATATCTAAATTTTTGAGTCATTTGTTCTATTTTTTATTCTATTTATGCTGCTGCAGTGAATTTCTACAGCACAATATAGTATTTCCATTTATTAGTTCTTTTTTTAGCACTCATAAATGATTTCTTTATTAAATTTTTTTAGCACTTATAAAGGTCCTCTTTATCAGTTGTTTTTTAGTGCTGATAAAAAACTAGGACTATTAATCGAGATCTGGTTGTCAAAGATTCTATAATACTAATAATGGAAATTTCTAGCACTATTTAAGGCTTATTTTACAGTAATGAGTATCATCTTTAATGACTCCCAAAAAATTATCAATGTAATTAATAATTACATAGATTATTATATCCTTGAGGAAAATTGGGGAATTAGTAAGACCAAATGGCATCTCTACATATTAATATTTTACATCACTCATACAGAATGTTATCTTGGGTTTATCCTTATTATTAACCCTCAGTAGTTGATATCTATAAAAAAGGTCAATTTTGAAAAATTAATGATCTCCACCAAGTTGATCAAACATGTTTTCAATATGTGGTTGATGATACCTATTTTCTTTTTGATATTATCCAGTTACTTATAATCAATGCAATATCTCATCTATCCATATTTCAAATTATAAATGAATTGGATCACCCTATTATGATAAATTTGTCCGGATGAATCCCTTTTTAATTTTTTTCTTTTATTTTATTAATTAGTTCCTAAGAATCAATCAAGTTCATTTAAAATATATTATTTATGTTTTTTTAGTTACAAGTGTTAGATATTTTGAATAACCAAACAGATGATATAACAAGAAAATAGGAGACTCTTCCTAAATAAAATCATACCAAATTAGAATATCATAAATTTTTAGTTTCTCAAAATGTATAATAAATTTTTAATACTTTTGAATGTGATTAATGATCTATTCAATGGGAATAATTTCCCTCAATAGTTCATATATATCATCAGAGTGAAATATGATCATAATTTGGCTTATAATAATAAATGTGATTTCCATTCTAGGGAAATTTATGTGGGATTTATGTATACAAAACAAATATATTCTTATGATAAAATAAAGTTTTACTATATTTTTAATACAATGATTTACATGTATAATATTTACACAATCATCTACCAAATAAAATTCAGTCATAATATGAAATCATCACACCCTTAGGGGTTTTCCCCGCTAATTAACCATATAATCATTAATGATTGTACTTATAATTCTTATATAATTTTAAAAATACAATTGAATTCATATACCTACCTCAAATAGGGTACATCAATATTGTAGAATAACTATAACCACCTCAATATTATCACTCTATATTCTTTTACATAAACCTGAAATTGATTACATGACCATCAAACATCATTAATCTGAGCAATTAACCATCAAAAATAATTCATTGTATGTCCAAAACATTAAACTATATTTTCAATCAATGAGTCCATAAGTTTAAACTATTTAATTAATTGTAATAATGTATTAAAATACATTATAATGGTTTATAAATATTTTGTGAATTTCTAAAACACATCCACTAAGATTAGGAAAACAATTAAGCAGTAGTGCTGATTTTTTTAACCAAGTGATGATGGAGTCAATGTCTAATGCACACCTTTAAATATTACTAACCCTCTGTACAACTATTATATATCTAAATCTGCATGTAGTCTCTATAAATGGATGTAATTTATTTAAAACAAAAACCTCTATCCTTCACAAAAAGTTTAGAATATTTTCAAATACTAATTATTATCCTTTTGGGTATCACTAATGTTTTCAAATCATGTTTTACAAAGGAAAAATAATCCTTTAATTTATATAAACTATGTTGATAAACACTATTCCTAAATTGATATCACAACTTAATATATTAATATTCATTACTTTACAATAAATCCAATGCCAAAATCTCCTCATTCTACTTCCATTGGAAAAAAATACATTAAAAATAGTTCATATGTTAACTAAATCATCTCTAACTATGGTCTACAAACCTATAACCACTCTAATACATATAATAAATTATAATATTCTTCATGAATTTAGTAATGGAATCATAAAAAAGAGTGACCTTGGAATCTCAATAAAGTTAAGCAAGAGTGATATCAACATAACATTAGAATAAGGGTATGAAATCCTGATATAGGTATTCAAAAACCATAACCTAAATATCATATATTAGAGACATGAGATATTGAATAAATCAATGTAGTTCAAAAGTCATGAATCATAGAGGAATCAATGAAAAAGATCCATGATAGTATGAAATTGGTATAAGAAATAGATTTTTGGAATATATGTAAGCATCGAAAATCTTATGTAAAGGAAATCCACTAAGGAATTAATAATATGTTATGCTTTTGATAACCACCCTTGTATTAAATTTCTTATTAAGATAATATCCCATGTACCCTCTTTTATGATTGGTGTAACCTTTTGTATACCCTCTTTTTGGCCAAGAATAACCTCTATGTACCCTCTTTCAAGATTGGTATACCCTCTTATGTAACATCTTTTTGGCATTGGATAACCTCCCATATACCATTTTAGATAATAGAACGTTAATAATTATCAATAACATTTGAGTGAGATATAGGTCTCACCTATCACATTATAAAAATAATACATGTCTCCTACCCAATATCATAAAATATTCATCATACCATGACCTCTGGAAGGTATTGTGTTTAATAATCATTTCATCAACTCTTATTACAAAATCCATGAAGAAGAGAACGGTTTCACAAAGATTTTCTCCAAATTATAATAAACCATAAAAATAAAAAATTTGGATGATATCATTATATAATATCCCATATACTGATTATGTTACAGCAAATGATATCATCATATATTTAAAAGTATTTTAAATTATCAATTATATTATTTCATGAGGAAAATAACCCTTCCACATTTAAAACACATATATAAAATCATGAAATTCCCCAAATGTTAAAAAAATCATTGAAAATAAATATAGTGACATGTAATGAAATTTTTAAATCATTTAGTGTTCTTGCAGTCTTTAAATACCAATCATGATGTAATCCTTGAAATGATTATTCCTTACATGTTTCTTTATTAACACCAAAGAGCAGTATTCAGAAAATTACAAGATGATTCCTTTTAAAAAATGTTTTTTAATTTAAAAAAAATTATTTTAAAAATTCATTTTAAAACAAAAAGAAAAATAATTCACATATTTTTAGAAAACATTGATATTCGATAGAATTTATTTTCAATGTAATAGGTAAATTATGTAGGTTATCATTAGAATATAATATTATGGACCCTTGAGTAGAAAAAGAGGAGAAAATTATGGGAAATATGAATTCTCATAAATTAACCATAGGTGAATAAAATTCATATGATTTTAAGATATAAATAACTAGATTTCATTATTGTATCTTATTTATAAAAAAACCCAAATAAACAATTATGTTGTATCATAATACCCTCACAACATAGGTATCATTTGTATCATAAGATTATTAAAATAAAGAACCTTATATGGATATGAATATCACATATCATTCCTGATAAGAATCATAAAATCAATGAATATTTTCGATATATTCCTCACAAATGAAAAACATGTTGAATAATCTATGTGTCCCACATAAAATAAATGTGAGATCAATGTTCATTACCAAAAAAATCATCATTCATCAAAAAAATTAAAACCTCCAATATAATAAATATAGGTTCACTATAAATTTATTCTAGAAATAGAACCATATATATCATATAACATATTAATTACATAAAATAATTTATTACCCTTTATTTTAAAATTTCTTATTAAAATTACATTTCAGTTTAATACTTCTTGGAATTTCATGCTTATCTCCATTTATTATTTATGATAATTATATTTTGATTATGGTTTCATCATCAAAATAATGGTAATCATTATATTAATATCATATTTTTTCATTATAAATATATTTAGACAAATATATGAAATTCATAGATATAACATGTATTATAGCTTCTATGTAAATGATATGTCGTATATACTTGTTAACATCGATTCCATTTTCTTGATAAAAGGAATGAATAAAATTTAAACATTATTTAAACCTTCTAGAATTATTTTTATAACATATATTGAAAATATATTTACTATATATACCCTCATTTCTATCCATTTCAAAATAAAATATAAAACAATATTCATCCCCTCTTGGATGTGGTAGTATGAATATAGAAACGAGTAATGTTATTGATTTCCAATTGATTGGGAGGTAAAAAGATAGATTAGATATTATAATTCAATGAGAATAATTATATCATATATATCATTTAAATATCTATATATCATCATTTTAAATATCCATGATAGGTGGTTATGGAAATGGAATTACATCGATTTTCATGGTGGTAGTCCACTATACATGAAATAGATTGATTTTTACCAATTTGATTGACTAAGAGATAGATAATTTTACTAAGTTATCCAAATAAAAACAGACTATATGTGATATATTTAATGACCAAAACTATTATTAATAAAATTAAATTTATTTTAAATAAATTTCTCATAGATATACAAAATAGATAAACTCCTTTTGTTTTATTATACCCAATTGGGTTTGAATAAATGGGAATTATCCATACTATTGATAATATTTTTTTCTAACTATGATCACAAGACTATTATTAATATTGGGGTAAAAAAATACTTTGGACCTAGAGAAAGGAAGTGATGGCCTCAACAAGTAAGATTATACCCTATAAAGCCCATTAATTAGAGCATCCATGGGAGGTAAAATTTTTGGGCTATTCCCAACACTAATACAAAATTGAGATCCATTAACAAAGACATGAGAGAAACCATTTATGAGATATGTTCAAACTCATCAAGATCACAGCCCAACCCATGTTCACCGAACGGCCCCATGAAAGCCCCTCTTTCTCTTACCTAACTCTTAAGGTGAGTGCAGGTGTAATAAAGGGATATGTAACAAGACACTAACATTATTATTATGGGAATTATTTTTGTACATAATATTTAATATACATTAATTTTATTACTGTTACATTGTAAATGATTTTCAAATCACAAATAGTATTTATGGATAATATCAAAATTCAATTAAAAAATATATATTTATGAATTTATTATTTTTTAAATGTTTAATATTTTAATAAAATATTATTATGAAATTAATTTTATTAAACAAATGAACTCATAATTCATATGATGTCTATTTTAATTTTTATTATTGTTTGAAAAATCTTTTTTCCAAAAACTGCCAATTTTAAATAAATGAATGATATTATTTTAAAAGTGAAAATTCAAATATTATGAAAATTATTTAGATAAAATGAATATTAAATTTTTTAATCCGTACGTCAAAATTATCAAAAGGTGAATTTTTCAAATATTATGAGAAAATCAAATTTCTACGTGAAAATTAAATACCATATAAATTTATAATGGGTTTTATGACATCATAATGACACAATAGTGATTTAATAAAATACTATATAGGGTATCATCAAAAAAAATATGCTTCCATTAAAATAATTTAACTTTAGGTTAATTTTATTTATTTTTTAATGCCTTAGTGAATCCTCCATGTCTTATAAAATATTTTATGATTTTAAAATCATTTATTAGAATGTGTGACTCATGTCCACATAAGAAATGACATTATTTTAGTTTGTATGGTCCAAAACCAAAAAAATAAACAATTCCCTCACCTCTCTTATATAAACCCAACCAAGAACCCATTCTTATTAAATCATGATCTTTGAATCTCTACCAACCTCTTCCCCATACACCCAACAGTCCTCCAATGGTTCACCTAATCTTCCATGAAGCCTCTCCAAAGACTTTAGAATCACACATCCAAATAAGGGATCATCACCCTTCTCTCATCCTTTAAATATAAGATCCTTGTTTAAAATTAGCTTTTTTTGTTTTAATTTGTTTTATTTTCCCCTTTTATTATCAATTCTATATAGTCCGTTTGATTTTGTTTCAATGGGGGATTATTTATCGAAACCCATTTAGACACATACCTATGTCGTTTCTATGCCAAAATTTTGATAGGGATTTCTCTCTTTTAATTTCCATTTCAAGATCTTCATTTTTATAATGCATACAAAATTCCATTTTAAGTGTTTTAATATTAAGATTTATGATTCCCCACTGAGTAATTCTTTTATAAATTATGGTAGACCATTTTCTCTCTCACCTACCCATTTTATGAATTTATATATGATGTCGTTATACTGCTGATATTTGCCCAGCTATTTTATATGACAAAATCAACTTCTAGTGAATCCCATACCCATTACTCTATCAAAAGTATTCACCTTTATGTGAATATATTAATTTATTGGGGTCATACATGTATGTATTCCTCATTTTTAAATAATGTAATAAATGATTTTTTTGAATGAGTGAATTTTATATGATCTATGTGTCACACTTTAGCAATATATTGAAATTTATATGAAGGTATTCCTCTAATAGCGCTCCAATGCACAATGTAATTTGAAGTATCATTATATGTTATACTAGGATAGGCATCTACCTAATTCATTTCTAAGAAATTTTTCCATCTTTCTAGTACATTGGTTTACTTGATTCTTTTATGTTAATGAGGTAGTGTTTTATGTCATTTCCCCATTTCCATGTTATGATAATCATGTTATACCATTCCTTAATGTTCATTTTTCTCTTATAATTCATTTATTTTTCTATTTCCTAAAATTTATTCTATTCAACATTTTATTCCTAATTTACTCCATTACTAAGCTTTATATCTCACATATTCTTTATGTATGTCTCAGGTTATCCAATGCAAAGCAAAGTATGATGGGACATTTAAGTCATGTAAAAGAAGTTTTCAATAATGATTCATATTTTAGGATTAAAGTTGTTATGTAATTTTCTTAATCCCTAAATACACTAGGAATCTCAATATTATGTGTTTTTAGTGAATGTTTATGTAATAAATCATGTATAAATATAAAATAAAAATCTAGGATATTATAGTTGGTATTAAAGGGAGGTTTAGTTATTTTTTAGATTAGGATTTGAAAACCCATGTGTATCCCTTAGGGATTAGACTATGTATAATAAATGAATCCCAAAATTATCAGTGGTGTAGAGTAAGTGATTTATAAATAAAATATATCCCATTTCTGGGTACAATCGTGTAGAGGTGGCTCTGAAAAATATGTATCTATGGGTAAAACCTGAAAACACCACTTTTATCATGACTCGAACAAGAATTGGTGCATGAAAACAGGCCTTGTTTCACTTTTAGTTTGACACTCTCGAGTGATATACTTTGGTAATTTCATAAGAATACTATAAACCATTGTTATGTGATCAAAAAAATTCCCCTATGAATATGTGTTTGTAATTTTATCATGGATAACATAGATGAATCTTATAAATTCATATGTTAATGAGATAAATGTAATTTATAAGTTATCCCTTATTTTAATTTTATTCCTTAACGAGTTTAATATTTTAAAATATATACCACTAATTGTTACTTTTATTTTATCCAATTGATGATAATAGGAGTTATCGGGCAAACAACTGATGTGAAGATTAATGTGATTACTAGCGAAATGTGATGCCAAATCTGATGGGTCTGGGAATCAAAAACATTGTCATGATACTCTATCAGTTAAATCATGTTTTGAATAGAAACCAAGATTAAGATGAATGTCCAATGACCCATAAGAAATAATAAGTCACAATTAAGGTTGTCATTAGAAAAATCCTCCTACATTCAATCAATCATCTGATCCCTCAATCCCAAAACAATGGATAAACTCCATTGAGAAGTTATTCTACATCCTTCAATGTTCAAAAAATAATAATGTTCTTTTGTATGTTTATCATATGGAAGGTTTTACTGATAAATTGTTGGAATTTATCAAAAATAAGAAGCATGAGGATGTGATTCAGGCGATGGGATGGAATGATTTCTGAAAAATGTTTTCAATAACTATTTTCTCTCCACCCTCTATATTAATATGAAAATATATTTCCTTTAATTCATGTGAATGGATGATAAATATGTTGGGGCGTATAAGGGAAACTTCACCAGGATTGAAAAACATTCCTTGGGATTTTCCATTACCCACTAATTTATGGTTGACCGCTTCCTTGGTGGGATATAAACTAGCCTATAGAAATCCCAAGTGATATAAGACATTGTCATCTATGAGGATATTGTTATATGTACCTTCAACATTGATATGCGGATCAATGAATCTTCTGAGTATCATGGGGATAAAAAGTGGAAATCGGAAATTAATTCTGGTGTTCCGATGTATAAATCCAATGGTTCTAAATAAATTAAAGCATCATGATTGTAAAATATGTGGAAAGAAGCATCCACAATTTTTCTATTGGGGATGAGGAAATAAATTAGTTGCAGGAAGGGCACCAAGACAATGATTGTCAGTAATAAAATCCCACAACTACGATAGAGGTATGGAACAATCCATTCGACTCTAAATTCATTGTTCATTTCTACATATACAATGAACTGGGGATATTTGTGAACCAGTTCCCTAAGCCAAGGGTTTTCAGTGGAAACCAACAAACTCCAAGGTAGAAAGGGGAGATTTTTCCATCACTACAACCTAAGTGAATCCCAATAACAATATTCTGACACATACAATTATTATTCATTAATGGATAGAAAACATAATTTTCTATTAATGTTTGATAGAATCTTTTATATACCAAAATTTTAGTAGAACAATCAAAACACCACCATATATAATAGAAGTAGATATGTCAATGAGAATGGAAAAAGGGGAAATTATTAAATACTATAAATATAACTCCACCCCCATCATGATTTTTTTATTTATCTTTTTGGTTATCTTCATTATACACCCTCAAGTGTAATTTTTTTCAATTATTGTCATGGATTTACTTTCCCTATATAGATCCAACATATGTTTTTGTGAGATAGAAATCACTTTCCATATGGTGAATCAACACCTGGTTCGATAAAAGTTCAAGGAGGAGGATAAATCTTATTTAGAACCATTATCTCAAGAATGAATATTGCATCCCAATGAGAAAACATATAGTTATCAGATATTAGATTATATAGAAGGAACAATACTCAAATACATTCCTATTGTGAGGTAATCTATTGATGTGGTTATCAAGGAATTTTCTGGTCTTCCTCATTGAAGAGATGGTTAATTCTCTATTGATCTTATAACCAGGGAATTGCAAATATCCAAGACTCCATATAGAATTGATATTATGGAGATTGAGGATCTAAAGAAACATTTATAGAATAATATAGATAAATGGATTATACACACTTGTGCATGACCATGCGGTGCACTAGTCCACTTATTAGAATATAAAGACGGTTTGATGCTCCTTTGCATTGATTATCATGAGCTCAAAAAATTATAAATAATGAACAAGTATCATTTTAAATAGTTGATGAATTTATCATTGAACTATATGGTGGGAAATACTTCTCCTATGTGGTTATATAGTCTGGATATTACCAAGGGTGAATAAGGAGGATATCCCCTGGATAGGTTTACGTACATGCTACGGACAGTATGAATTCACAGAAATGGATTTAAAACTCACTAATGATCTAAAAATCATTATTAATTTTATGAATATAGCCATTAAACCTTGATAAATTTGTCATAGTCTTTATTTATGATATTCTAGTTTTATCTAAAACCCAGGAGGAGCATGATGAGCATCTGAGAACTATGCTAGAGGCCTTGCGAAAGGAGAAGATCTACACAAACTATAACAAGTGTGAATTCTGGTTAAATAAGGTTTCATTATTGTGTAATATCATCACAATAAATGGGATATCTATGGATCCATACAAAATAAAATAAATTGCGGGATGTATGAGGCCCAAATATTTGATGGATATCCGTAGCATCTTGGGGTTAGCTGAATATTACGCTGATTTTTGACAAATTTAAAATGATTATCAAAACCTCATTCCAAGTTAACTCATAATGGTTTAAAGTTATCTAGTAATTATGAAAGTGAAGAAATAATCAGGAATTTGAAGAAGAGGCTTATCACTACCCCTAAGCTCACACTACCCACAAGTGGTGAGCTTTTTGTAATCTTAAGTGATGCTTCGAATATGGGCATGTGATGTGTGTTGATGCTGAATGATAAATTCATTAAATATTCCTCAAGTCAGTTGAAAATTAATGGGAAAAACTATCCCACACATGATTTGAAGCTGACTGCAGTTATCTTGGCATTTAAAATCTAGAAGCATTACCAATTTGGGGAGAAGTGTGAAATATATACGAATCACAGAAGCCTAAAATTTACATTCACACTAAAATAGCTTAATATGTTCCATTGAAAATGATTATATCACCTTAAGGATTACAACTTCTCAATCCATTACAACCATGGAAATGAAAACAAGGTGGAATATTCTTTATGTATAAAATTACAAACAATTATATCTTCAATTATAATTTAAAAAGATCCAATCCTCTTCAAATTGATGTTTATGGACCTGAGAATCATAAATAAGTGAACATCATAAATCATATTACAAATAATTGCTCAACCATCACTTTTGAAAAGGTTAATGGATTCTAAAAAGGATGATGATGTATTTCAAAGAATGTGGAAACTATCAGAAAAGGGAAATCCTCAGAGTTCATTGTATCTCAAGAATGAATTTTTAGATTTGGGTCAACACTATGTTTTCCATCAAGTCAAAAAAAATTTGTATAAAACTTTTGGACAAGGCACATAGTTTGAATTTCTCCTTTCACTTAGGATACACGAAGATGTATACAGATCTCCTGGAGAACTATTGGTGGGATTCCATGAAGAAGGAGATCACTTAATACAAATAAAAGTGCATAGTATGTTAGTATGTGAATGATGAGAGGAATAAGTCTAAGGGGATGATGGAACCATTACCCATACCAAAATGGAAATGGTAAAACATCACCATTAACTTTTTCAATCAACTTCTGAAGATATCAAAATGAAAAATGATATCTCATTTGTTGTGAATCATCATAGAAAGACTGCAAACATAATTTCAATTATAGAGGTTTTGTAAATGGATCAAATAGGAATTATATAAATTAGAGAATTTGTTAGGATGGATGGAGTACCACTATCAATTGTGTCTTATCGAGATCCAAGATTCACCGTTCTGTTCTAGAAGAGTAGCCAATATGCTCTGAACATAGAGTTGAACTTCAGAATGACCTATCTCTCTCAAACTGATGGCCAATCTGAGTGGACTATCTAGAAATCTGAGGACATTTTAAGAGATTTCTTAGTGGAAATTAAAGTCGCATGGGATACACATATTTCTTAGGTAGAGTTCTCTTACAACATTAGATTCCACTCCATCATACAAATGGATCCTTATGAATCCCTTTAAGTGAAGAGGTGTCGAACACCTGGATGTTGGGATGATGTTGGGTAATGAAACCTGAGGAAATGGTGTAGAACACACAATGATTATCATATTTGACAAAAAGAGATATGATATCAATTGTTCTAAATATGGAGTGATTGATGTTGGAGATATAGTATTCCTCTTTATTTCTCCCTGTAATAGATTCATGGGATATTGGATGAAGGCAAAGATAAGTCCAAGGTACATCAGGCCTTTTGAGTTCCTCGATCACATTGGGGTAGTGTCCTATCAACTGCAACTCCACCCAACCTATCTCAAGTGCATGATGTATTCCTTTTGTCAAATTTAAAAATGTACATACCAGACCTGTTACATGTACTCATAAAATAAGTGGTATCCTTGTCGAATGACATCTTATATGAGGAGAAGATGGGGAAGATCTAAGATCATATAAAAAAATATTAATGTAATAAGAAAGTTCTCCTCCTAAATTTGTTGTGGAGAAACAAAAAGTTTGAAAAATCAACATATGAACCAGAGGAAGTGATGATCTAGAGTTACCATCACCTATTTTATTTTTGGAAAAATAAATTTGGATGGTGAAATTTATTACAGATGGTAGATTGTAACGACCCCAACTATTATGAGTAAATTTCACATTCAAATTACTTATGGATAAAGAAATCACATGCAGTACTCTTGTTTTATTATATCCAATTGGATATAAATGACTATTAAGAATCCTTACTGTTGATAATATAGTTTTTTAACAATGATCAAATAAATAGTATAAAAATAGGTTTTTAGTAAATCTTTTTGAAAATGCAAAAAGAAGTGATTGCCTCAAATAGTAATATCGCACCCTAAGAGGCACATTTATTGGATCTTCTGATGGAGATAGAATTTATGGTATTTTACCTAGAGAAATATAAAGATGAGATTCATCAACGAAAGAATTAAATAAACCTTTAATGAGAAACATTCATGCTCATCGAGATCACGACCCCAACCATGTTCACCAAACAGACCCATGAAATCCCCAAAATCGCACACCTTACCCTTTGGGCATATGATGGTGTAATAAGGGGATATGTAACAATACCCTATCATTATGATTATGTGAATTAATTTTTATAGAATAATTAATATAATTTCATATTATTATTGTTACTTTTTAAATGATTTTCAAATCACAAATACTAATTTTTTTAAATATTCAAATTCAATTAAGGAATCTATTATGATGAATTAATGGATATTTTAATTAAATAGTATTTTAATAAAATATTATTATTAAATAAATTTTATTATATATAAATTATTTTATAATTTTTATTAAGTCAATTGTATTTTTTATTCGGGTTTTAAAACCATTTTTGTGAAAACACATCAATTTTTAGTAACTGTCAGTATTTATTTTAAAAATTAAAATTCAAATATTATGAAAATTATTTAGATAAAATTAATATTTTTTTGGGATTAGGGCATTAAAATTAACCAATGGTGAATTTTTCATATTTTTCTGTGGCAATGGTGTTTTTGTGAAAAAATTAAATATCGTATGAAAATATTATGTGTTTTAGGACATCATAATGACTGAATAGTGATATAATTAAATACTATAACTGGTATGTTCGGTCAAATATTTTTTTAATTTAAAATAATGAAATTTTATGTTTGTTTTATTTATTTAATAATGCATCAGTGAATCCTCTAAGACATATAAAATATTTTCATATTTTCAAATCATTTCCATGAAAGTGTGAATCAACTCCTCATGAGAAAAATAAATATTTTAAAAAAATTAAGCCCTTAGCTTTTTATAATATTGAATACAACACCCCATTTCCTTAATTTGTGGGGAAAACAATGGGATTATTTTTGGTTTTGAATATTTTTGTCTGTACTATCCAAAAGAAAAATAATAAAGTATTCCTCAACATTTCATATATAAACAAACCCATTCACCGATTACTCTTCACTTAGGCACTTTAAAGATCGACCTAAATTTTTTCCCTACTCCATATTATCATCCCAAGGTGCCACTAAGCTCCCAAGAAGCTTCTTCCTGGTGTATGGTTTCTAAAATCAATGTAATGGATATTCACATTTCTCTCTTCCTTTCAATCCAAGAACCTTGTTTGAAATTAGGATTTATATTTCAATTGTTTATATTTTCATCCATTTATAACCAGATATATACATTCCATTTAATTAAATTTCAATTAGGGATCATTTATCCTCCCTCGATTAGATTCTTACCTACGTCGTTACTATGCTCATATTCTTTAAGGGATTTCACTACTCTCATTTCAATTTCATGAAATTCATTTGTATTATAAATCAAAAATTCTATTTCATTTTTTGGGAAATTATATTACATGATCCCCCATGGTAGAGTTTATTTATAAATGATGAGATACCCATTTCACTCCCATCTACAAATTTTAAGAATTTTCATATGACAGTGTTATACTGCCAACATTGCACCATGATTTTCTATGCCAAATTCATCATGTAGTGAAATCCATAACCATTCCTCTATCAAGGGTATTCATCTTTATGAACATATATTATTGATTTTGGAATTTAATTTATGTATTACCCATTATATTATCACGGAATAAATGATACTATTGAATGAATCCATGTTACAAGATCTATGTGGCACACTAAAGCATGATATTGGAACATTTATGAATGGTTCTCCCTAATAGATCTCAAATGAATTGGGTAATGTTTTTTATCATGATATGTTTTTTGGGATAGGGGTTTACCTAATTTATTTATAGGACTCTTTTCTACCATGTTGGGTCAGGGGTTTAACTGATTATTTTATGTTAATGAAGCCGTGTTTATAGTTGTTCCTACATTTCATTGTTATGGTAATAATGTTATATCATTCCTATATTTTCATGTTTCCCTTATAATCAATTTATTTTTTTTATTTTCAAACATGTATTATATTCTCAATGTAATGCCTAATTTTCTCCCTTAATGGGCTTTATATCTCACCCTTATCCACAGTATGTCCTCATATTATCCTATGCAATACTCAGTATGATGAAATGTTGTAGTCATGTAAATGAAATTTTCAATAATGATGTGTATTTAATTTTTTATATTGTTATGTAATATTCCTATCCCCCAAAGACACTATACATCTCAATATTCTAAGATGTATTAAGTGAACATTTATGTTGTAAATCACTTTTAAATATGATATGATATATAGGTTATTTATAATATAAAAATGTTATTATATTAGCATATTTCAAAAAAATATATGTGGATTTAAAAAATTAAAAAATGAACACATAAGAAGAATACATCTTCTATTAGAATCCTCCGTACATTTTCAAAAATATTATTCATATGACTTTTTAAAAATAAAAAAAATCTATATTACAAGGGGAGGATGTGTGAATGAATATTTTTAGGGCATGGCTAATAAAATAATTTCGGAGTGTAAATAAGTGAAGGGAGGATAAGTCCATTTATAATAGAGGAGGGATGGAATTTTAAAAATATTCAGTACTATTAAAGAAAGGATGGTAACACTCAATCCATGTTCATCTAAAATTGATAATGAATTTTGTGGTGGGATTATATTATTGTTTTAAACCACTAAACAATAATTGATGTTATTCCATAGGATTCTCAGTTTATTCACTTTTACTATTTTAGATTTTACAGTCGTATCCAGTCTCTTTTTATTTACCTATGTATTTTTTTATTTTTTATAATATATTAAATATTCCTTATTAAATAATTTTTCCTATTTTTTTACATTAAATCAAGTTTATTTTTAAAAAATCCAAAATATTATGATAATTAACATTAATATATGTCCTTGTAATGTGAAAAAACTTATTTTATCTTTAACCATAGTTGTTAGTTTATAGAATTTGTTACTAAAATTTATCAACAATAATTTATTTATTCCTACTATATAAAATAATATATTATGTCTATTAATATGGAATCCATTTTTTAAATTATATTAAAAAATGTTGTATAATTTAATTAAAAATAAACCATATAGATGTGCAGAAAATTGGGTTTTCCAATGAATTTTTTGTATATGAATAAAAAAATTTATTTTTTAAAAATCATAGCATTTAATCCACATTTAATTATATATGTAAAGACCGGTTTCAATCTAGGCCGAGGTAGACCAAATACAAAGCCTATAGGCTCAAGGACAAGTGGCCTATGAGAATACCCTAAAAGCCATCAGGCATGAAATAATTAATGTTATGTCAAATGGCTATTTTTTCCCAAAGGCCAATATTTTGAATAGTAATTCTATAGAAATTGGGTTGCAACATTATCACCACTACTACATTAAAAGAAATAGTAACTACCTCTTTTATAATAATGTCAATGGGGCATAAAATGTTTGAATATCAAAATTTAGTATGAAATTTATTTCATTGACATAAAATAGATTTGTCATAATATAATTGAACTAATATTAATTTTAGAACCATATTAAATTATTATTTAACTATGTAAATTACATAAATGAAAATATATTTTTCAAACCAATTGTTGTATTTTATATTATTCAATAATAAATAATATTTTTAAAAAAAATTAAAAAATTAACCATATGATAATTTTAACATTTTGATTATACAATTAATGGTCATTGTGTAAAATTACTTTTATAAAGTAGAGGGGGTTATATTTTTCATTTGTTCACAAAAATCAATGAAAATTATTTTTTTAATAAGAAATATATATTTGATGTATACACAATATTTAAAAGATATTATAAAGTATTAAATGAATATATTTTATCCATCTAAAACTATTTTATTTAATATTTTGAATATATTTACTCATTTTGTACTAACATGTTTTAATCCTATGATAGAATAACCATGTTAATAAAATAATACTAATAGTATATTGTAGTTTGTTAAAACATCATGCCATGTGTAATACAAGATATCAAAGATATTAAAATTATATTATAAAATGTTCCATAAAATGGGGTGTTACACAAATTGAATAAGGAAATTATATTTTATTTACTACATAATAACCCTTGAAATATCTTAGTGATTCTTTCTACACCCACTGTTCTAGAAAAAAATAGAGAGACTATATCTATTTCTTATCTCATGTATGTTTGATTAATATAATAACATATTCAAATAAACCAAGAAAGTATGAAATGCACAATGGTGTAACATTTTTTGTTCATCAAAACACCATTAATATTATTTTCCCTATAATCCATTTTTATTCTATATGAAATTAACCCTTCCTAAACCATTCAGCATCCATTAGTAAACAACATTTATAGCATTAAAGACCTATCTTCATGGTATTTTCCATGCTTCTACATTAATCAATTCCATCGATGGAAATATGTTTCTTTATATGGAGTTATTATAATATATTTTTTCTATGAAATAATATTATTTAATTAGATCATTCTAATTTGGTCAACTAGAATCCAATACATAATAAATTTATCTCATTATTTCATAATACCAATAATTCATGTTATTATTTACAAATCCCTTGAAAAAAATATACATGTGTTTTTGAATAACAACATTATTATAAATTAGTGAATCATATACATTCCCGTGAATTGAAAATGAAATCCCACTATTTATCATAAATTGACCCCTACCACATGAACCTAAACCCCATGATGTAGAATTCCGATCATAATGAGATTAAATTATATGTATTCTTTGATTATTATTGTAATGAGAGAGGCACCCACTCATTCACATCTAGTTATCCATGCCTCTATATCATATAAAACCCTCATACATTACCTTTTTATTCATTTCTTCCTTAACATAAATATCAAAAAAAATTATCAATGAATATTTATTTCAATCCCCATGGAATATTTTTTAGTATTGTCTTAATTTATATAAAATGTTATCCAATAATTTGGGGTATCGTATTGTTTTTATTCTATTTTCTATAACTCTTATTTAACAAAATTAACCCTGAAATAAAACACTAGCTACATTGTTATAACATTCAGAAACGTAAAATGAATATGAGAGCGACATCATTCTCATCATGATTGAATATCGAAAAGGGTGTAATGAGTTGATTTTTATACTCTTCTAATTATGAATTCACCTTTATGTCATAGAATATAATTTGAAATTTAAAATGTAAATTTGAAAAATGTACATGGCTAATAATACATAATGGGATTCCTGAGAATAAGTTGATTCTTACATACTAATTCTCCCACATCTCATATTTAGGGAAATTCAAGGAATTATAATGAGATGAAAAATATTGATGGGTCTAATTCATTTCTCTAGAATAATACATGTTATGATCATGGGGTAACTCAAGCAGGGAATGAATGAGATCACTATTCTTATCATACTATATATTGGATCATATAATCCATTTGAAATTCATGAGGGAATAGTATTGGGGTTCTTGGGTGACCTCATATATTTGAATCATCATTTTCAAATATACCATTAGATTCTTCATCATAATTATTCGGCCATTTTCATTATTAAATTGGAGTCGATTATATTTATAATAAAAAAAATTATGCATCTATATTTCATAATCATAAACCCATACATGATAACATGTCCATTAAGAGACCAAATAATATATCAATATAGTAATACATTGTCTTTTAGGGATGGTAATGTTTCATTATATACATCCAACCACTATCCTTCCATGACTATATGATTTTTAGGAAACAAAACTGCATAATCCTTTATCTCATGAATTAACCCCTATATGTAGTTAAGGATTAATTACCTATATATTTTTCCTTGGTATATCTTGTTAAATTTATATCAATTTATGATAAATATATTTTCCAAATATTTTATCTATTTAATCAATCATTCTGGGGTCATGATTTTATTTATCAATTTCAATTTAATTCTTGAGTGGATTCAGTTATATTAATATTATTTTTCATGATATTTAAAAGTTATAATACACTTATGAATAGTCAAATGAAAATGGTAGATAGCTAAATAATAGATTAAAGAAATAAAACCTATTATTTCCATTTGTTATCAGAAAAATAGTGCAGTACATAGATAATGGGTTATCTATTCATAATAGTGATATATTATAAATTTCCCTATATGGAAGCTATGAGTTCATTATTTGATTTTTTGAATTTTTAAACACAAAATAGAAGGATATCTAGAACTATATCGTTGTCTTCCTCTATATTATTTGGTATCTCAACCTCAACAGCAATATGCTTTTCAAAATTAATGAAATGATTGAAGTTTATTTTATTTCCATCATGTCTTATCATAGCGGTGTTTGGATACTATAGGAAGCATCTTATATGAATGGAATACCTATAAAAAATATTATTTTTCATATACCTACTAATAATAATGATATTTATATAGAAACATGATGTCATTAATTCTATCTAAATGTTCCACTGACACTTCTTCAAGAGTAGTAGATTTGATGTTTTCTTATGTTCTCCCATATTAATTGTCTCTTTCACTATAGTGTGGATTAACCGTTGATAAAATAATACTTAAGCTAATATAGGGAATATATTATGAATATTTTGTTTCCTAACATGTATACCATTTTATAGAGATATGTATATTATATTTTATATTTTCATCGATGTGTATTTATGTGAGGAGAACTTTACATTGAGGGCCTCAAGGTTTTTCCTAATGACTCTCATAGGGTGTTAAATATATTCAGAGAACAAGTCAATCAATGTTATAAAATTAAAATGTATATTTTAACTTGACGACCAAAAAACATTCTCAGTATATAGGGGGTGTTGAATTTAAATTGTGGGGGAAAAACATAATCCATAAAATCTACTTTATTTTCTTCGTACTACTACATTTTATGAATCAAATGTTAAAATCAATAGTTTAATTCCATATATTAAATCATGTTATCTATATGGTACTCACTTAACCTTGATGTAGTTAATTTGTAATATCTTCTCGATTATTATGATGTCATAAAAAATAATCGATATTGATTATTTAGTCGTTGGTTTTATTTTCCATGTAATCATATGTTCCCATTGTTCTATCATCCATCACCATATGAGAACTATTTCATCATATAATTAATTGGGCAGATGATTGTGCACTACCATCTTCTTAGGAAATTAATTTATCAGTTGGTGGGTAATATTTTTAATTATGAGGTGATCATGGTGGTACACTCTTATAAATATTATCAATAATGTAGGTTGCATGTGACCTAACTATTTATTTTTCATTAATTAATCCACATTACGATACATGATATCACTATGCTATAATATATCGATTATCTCAACTGTTATACTGGAATAGATTTATAATTTTAATTTTATATTCCATATTTCATATAGGGGTTGGAAATTAAAAATATGACAAAGGCTTATTCCATATTCACTATTTATTGAGGTCTCTCGACATGACCAATATATAGTTGATACATATAAATTAAATTATAACATTAATATAATTAAATTATTATATAAGAACACTAACTATTATATGATATTTATAGAGTCTTGGGATATATAAGAACTTACATTGTTACACTTAGTTAATATACATGATATTATTACCCATCCACTATCTAGGTTGGATAGAGTAGGAATTACTAACAATCCCTTCAAAATAGTTGTTATGAATAATGTGTGATTATCATAAAATTTCATCTGGTTTTCCTCTAATATCACAAAAAAGTGAAAATTAAATATGGTGTTAGATTCAAATCAATGAATCATTATCTCATAACTCATATTCAAATGAAAAATATGTTGAATTCAAGTATGAAATCAAATGGAAACCCCTTTAGTAGTCAAGATTTTCTTTTCTAGTGTGTAATCATTCTATTACTATTTTACTTCCTTTGAAGTAGTATCATTCCAAGTCATTATTTTTTCGGGTACCTAAGGTTTCATGATGGATGATTGACTCATATCCTCTATATCTGAAGTCACCCTTTCACTAGAAGATACCCTCTATTTTTCTGGTGCAACCATTCTTATAACAGCATTATAAAGCCAGTATGGTGGACTTTATGGATCCCATTAATTAATTTTCCATTTACATTACTTAAAAAATGAAAAGGTGAATAATTATGTAATATTTAAAAATTATAAATACAATTAAAACAAAAAATTAACCATAGACATACATCCTCATGGATGGTAAATTCAACCCTTTTTCTTCAAGGCATCAGTTAATCACACCTAACACGGTGCCCTTTTCCACAATGTTTTTCACCAAAATAGTGATAAGAATTTCCCAACTTGTAGAATAATTGAGAATATACATCTCTATAATGTATTTTCCATATTCAAGGAAGTTTTCCTCAATGTAAATACTTATAGTGTATTTGGGGTTTCATTTTAGGGGAAAGGGATATGACACTAAAGAGTGGCCAATAACACCATTAATTAGTAACTAATAACCAAAGAAACAATGTTGGATTGCCTAAGAATATTTATATTCATATGATGCATCAACATACCCTACATCATGATTTTGAAACATCCTGATTTTTTAAAATTAAATATTATAGTCGATGGCATACAAGATAAGCCACATTGGGCTTAAATCAACAAATAAACATTATTTAAATGATACTGTTATAAAAAAATAGATTAAATATGAGGGTCTAAATTATAATTAAAAATTTATTAAATAAATATATAGGTACAAATCAATATAAATGTATTTGTATGTTCTTTTAAAAAAATCATAATATATTTATTAATGTTATTTTATTCATCAAAAATATATTTACGTTAAATATGATTTTTTTATTAATTTTATGAGAAAATATTATAATTTCTAGAACATCATAAAATTTTATTCATCACAATGAATTTAATTATTTAATTGAACATGAAAAAATTATTATAACATAAATTGTTTAAAATTTTATGAAAATATTGTTTTTCAAGGAGTAGAGAAAAATAATAATTTTTATTGAAACATGTATTTTATTTTTTTATTTAGATGATAAATTTATGTTTTCTTTAATTTAAAAATTATATGAAGTTTATTTTTACATAATAAATATTTTTATGGTTTTCTAAATGGATTTTAAATATGAATTTATTATAAAATAATTTTATATATTAAAAGGTAATTTTTCTAAAATAACATTTACTATTTCATCTGATAGTTTAATAATAAATTAAAATATAAATTATCTCTAAATTTTATTTCAAGAAATATATTTTATAATTTGAATTATTAGGTGTGACATCCCAACCTGAACCATCGGGTCTGAGTAGAAATGCCACATTACTTCATTTGTGCCTCCAATTATAAAATAGGTAGTCGACTGGTTATGAGGGTCCATGTACATCAATGGAGAGACTATTACAATTTTATCACATCATAGGATCAATAATTAAAAATTAAAAAATAATTAATATTCATTTTATATATGAAAATTGCTAATGAAATACATTTTATGTAAATAAGAGCATCTTTTATTTTGGTAAGCTTGTCGAGAATAAATAAAATAGATGATAAATAAAATAACTATTAGTTCCTCCAGTGTTTTTCCCAGTCTTCTCTAGAACTATGCAAAACCTACTTAGATATCCACCACACCAGGACTCTCAATAAACCTGACAGACCATCAAAATTCATGATTAGCATTGAGTACATTACTATAAAGGAATCATATAATGCATCCTTAACCTGATGTGCACATGTATACATGTGTGTTCTATAATGATAATAAATACAAGATGTTCGTAAACTTATAATCCAAAACCAAGTGGTGTTATTATAGCACAGAATCCAAAAAAAACAAACCATATCATCTCTAGATGCATGAAACTATATATATAAATGTATAAGAAGAAGAAAAACAGTGTGTATATGGAATCCTCACTACAAAAAAAAACTGGGTTTAGCGGCGGTTTTGTGGCAGCGGTTCACAAAACCGCCACGAAACCCAAATTTTTTCAGAAACACCGCGACCCTTTCCCCCTCCCCGACTGCGTTCCCCAAACCCTCCCCGATCCCCCCCGGCCTCGGAGACCACTGCGCCCCCCACACCCTCCGGCGACCCCCGCACTCCTCGCTCCCTCCGGCGAAGCCCTCCGGCGAAACCCGCACTCCCCGCGCCCTCCGGCAAAGCCCTCCGGCAAAACCTGCACCCCCCTGTGCCCCCCCTCGACCACTGGTGACCCCTCGAATATATATTATTGTTTTTAGTTTAATTCTTAACCATTGATCTAGTTTCCATGTATATTCATCATGCTTAATTAGGTACTGCATATATTTTTTTTGTCTCATTCCACGGAAACATGGACCTCTGATTTATTGAGTGGTTATTTTATATTTTTGTGTGGAAGTCTTAAGTCTTAATTTTATTTATTTTGAAAACCAATTCCCATGAGTTCTTATATGATTCCTTAGAACTAGTATCTAGACTAATGATATTAAGAGTGTGCCTTGGGTATGTCATGGGCCAACTCTAGTGCCCAGGTCATTGGTGACCCAAAGTTGGTTCAAGAAAAAAATAGTATTACAGCCTAGGTAATTAAGAGATATTATGTACCAAGATCCAATTTGATATTTGTATAGTAATTATAGATTATATATATAGATGTAATAAAATGATAGGAAGGTGTGGGGGGATCCCCATGAGATCTTTCTCATTCACTTGGGATATACTTCTTTATACCCCCCTGATTTTTCCATTATATGTTTTTATTATTTTATTTTCATAAAAAGTTGAATTTATAGATTTCTATGAAGTTTTATATGGTTGATAATATTGATGTGATGATTTTGGGTGAGGTCTTAGACATTATTTAAGATTCAAACTTTAGTGTGGGATCCTTATTTGGTTAGACTAGGATGACATAAATCTAGATTAACCATTGGTGTGTCATCTCATTTGGTAGGGTTTATAGAAATGGTTGGGTAGTTGGTCTACTCAAGGGTAATAAGTACTCATGGTTGAAATCATTTTATAAGGGATCCCTTAGTCTTTTTTAAAAATAGAAGGGTTTTTATGGTGTTTTTTTATAAAAATGGAAATGTTTATATATTTGGAAATAGTTAATGGAAAATATTGATTATTTATTTAATTTTTAATATCTATATTTTGTTTTAGGAAAATGCTATGGGTTTAGGTAATGTTTTATAAAATGAATTTAATGTTTTTGGTTAATCATTTATATGGGGTACATGATATTTTTGAGGGATATCCTACTTTTTTCCTTTAATATCCCCTATATTCCCATATTGGTCAACATTTAGATTATATAAAACATAAAAATGTAAATAAAATACCTCCTTCTTTACATGTTGTGAATCATAGTCTCATATGTGGAGCTATAAAGGAGGTGTAGCTATCCGGTGGTTGGTTGGATCTTGGATTTTTTAGGGGAAACATGGAGGTTCTATTTGGGTGATTTATTAGATAGATAAATATTTAGTTGGGAGATCTTTAATCCAACGGATTTATTAATCTGAGTGTGTCTACATAGGGTTATCCATTTCTTTTTACCAATATTGCAAGAGTGAGTTATTGATTTTATATTATCTATTATAAACTAAATCATGTTACTCTTAATAATTGGTATCCTTTTCTATGAATTTATGATTTATTCAATCAGTTTAGAGATTCTTTATGGATTTTGAAGATTGTTCATCGATTAGGTTATCAGCGGTTAAAGGTTTGAGCTAAAGGTGTGTCCAAGATAGAATTTCAAACACTATATAGTAATTTTTTGTTTTTGGTAATTCTATTTAGGGTAATGGAGAAACCATATGTATTTATAACTTTGATAAACCATTTTTTATCCTTTTTTTCATTCGGGACTATATTTATCAATGATATATCGGTATGATCATGATCCTATGAGGAGCATGAAGAATAGTTGGTTATGTTCTTATACACATTGAGATATCATCATTTATATGCCAATATACTGAAATGTTATTTCTATAATCAATAGGTGACATTTTTTGGTCGTGAGTTCTCTAAATCTAGGATATTAGGGGATATTGAGAAAGTAGAATCTATAATTTCTTAATAGATTCATACTAATATTGTTGAGATTCATATTTTCATTGGTTATGTGGTTTCTTATTCTTGCATTATCTTGGAGTTTTCTCACATATTCATTAAAAATATAGTATTGACTTGGAATGGAGTGAATTTTTAGTGGGATGATAAATAAAAAGATTCCTTTTATGAGCTAAAAAATATATTGACATCTACACCTATTCTTATTTGACCAAAGCCAAGGATTCATTATAAGGTCAATAATGAGGCCTCCAATGTGATGTTAAGATTTATGTCAATATGGAGGAATGAGTTTTAGTAAATGGGTCTTGAAACTTATAATAAAGGTCATGTCATTATAGAAACCTTGACCATCACCTTATCTTTATTTTTTATTTAAAGAAGGTATGATTTCATATTATGTGTATTGGGTTTTCCATGAATGGTTTTATAGTATGGATTTCATACCTAGGTATATGCTTAGTGAGAATTCTCTATTGTATTTTCATGGGTGTAATTTTTTTATTGACCCTGACACCCCCCACGCCCCGTGTGGCCTCTGGCGACCCTCGCACCCCCCGGCGCCCCCCGCGACCCCTTTCGAATTTGGTAATTTTTAGTTCTTCCTTGATTCTTTGATTGCTTCTCATAAACGACGGATAAGTCATTCATAGTAATTGTGGATTATTTATTTTTGTGGTTTATATATTTCTCCTACATTTATTCATGTATTCATTACTAAAAGTGAGAATATCCATCCACAATTTGAGTAATTTCTTGGAATTTATATTGAGCAGTTGGTTCCTTTGAGATATCACTTAATATTATTTACAACTCAACTCTTTCCAAGAATATAGATATGTTCAATAGATTAAATCCCATCCTATAGACCAATTTCAATTCCAATGGTTTATTTTACAAAAATCCATGTGACTTCTCTCCCGTGTAAATTTGGTCCATAACGACATGTCTTATCATGGATAATGAATTAATTAGGTGCTTCATGTTCTGTAAACATATCCCATTGGAAACCATAAAAAATATTTGGGTAGATAGTGCTATGATAAGTGTGTAACCCGATATTCTTATTTCTCCTCAATGAGGTGTTGACGCTGTCTCTTATGGACCAGACTTGTTCGGTTGGTCTGAAGTGGTAAATGTGATCAATGAACCATCTTTATTATATTATGCATACTTTATGATCAATGGTTCATCTTTATTATATTATGTTTCTGTAATCTTACACTATCGTATATTTTGTGTAGGCACATTGTGATATACATGGATAAAAGCTGGATCACATTACCGAGGAACACACCTCAATATGTTAAGGGTTTGAATGAGTTTTTAGATTTTGCAATTTCTAATCGATCCGTTGAAGGGAGAATAATATGTCCATGTCCTAAATGTAAATTTAGAACATGGTTGAAGAGAGATGAAGTTTATGAACATTTAATTCTGAAGCAATTCCCTGATCAATATTTGTGTTGGATTTGGCATGGAGAATCAAACAATACAGAAATATTGAGGACTGATGTTAATCCACAGAATGAGGTCCCAAGTCTGTCGCCAATGGAAAATGAAATGCAAAACCTCATAAATGATGCATTCGGCACTGCAAGACACCACTATGAGCATCAAAACATATCAGAACAACCAGAAGAGGGTGGTACAAATTGCAACGTGACAAGTGATGTTTTTGAGACTGTAACACAAGCATATCAAGATTGTAACATAACATTGGATCCTCCTCTTGATTCTGTGGAGCCAAATGTAAGGGAAAACTTCAGTGAGGAAAATGTGTTTCATGATTTATTTGACGATGGAAATCAAGAGTTTTATAGTGGGTGTTTGAAATATTCAAAGCTTTCATTTCTGCTGAAGTTGTACCATATCAAATGTCTATGTGGAATTACAAATAAGGCAATGTCCATGTTATTGGAATTGATTCGTGATGCATTTCCTGAAGCAAAAATCCCAGAATCGTTTTATGAGATGAAAAAAGTTGTAAACAAGTTTTTTCTGAATTATACAAAAATACATGCGTGTCCCAATGATTGTATGCTTTACTGGGGAGAGGATTCAAGTAGACAGAATTGTAAGAAATGTTCTTCTTCTAGATGGCAATCAAAAGGTGATGTTGGAAGTATGACTGAAAATAATTTCATGGAGAAGAAGAAAAGGAACACACCTACAAAAGTTTTGTGTTACTTTCCTTTGAAGCCTCGATTGTAAAGATTATTCAGGTCATCAAAAACCGCCGAACACATGAAGTGGCATTCTGTAGATAATAACAATGATGGGTTAATTAGACATCCACGAGATTCCCAATCGTGGAAGACATTTGATTCATTACATCCATATTTCTCAGCTGATCCTAGGAATGTTCGATTGGGATTGGATGCCAATGGATTCAACCCATTTGGGACTTTGAGTACGAGTTATAGCATTTGGCCAGTTGTTTTGATCCCTTATAATCTGCCTCTGTGGATGTGTATGCAACAAACATCTTTTATCATTTCGATGATTATTCCTGGAAAACAAATTCCTGGAAATGATATTGATGTATACCTGCAGCCTTTGATTGAAGAATTGCAGGAGTTATGGAGCAACGGTGTTGAGACATTTGATGTTTCTTCTAAAACAATGTTCAAAATACATGCTTCTTTAATGTGGACCATTAGGGACTTCCCTTGGCTTGGGAATTTATCTGGTTGGAACACTTATACGGGTTTGGCTTGTCCTGTTTGTAACTTTGATTTCGAGCCCAAACGGCTACCTCACAGTAGAAAATGGTGCTTCTTGTGTCATCGAAGATTTCTTGATGCATCTCATAGATTTCGGTTGAACAAATCAAAATTTAATGGTTCCATTGATCGTAGACCACCTCCAAAGTTGTTAACTGGTTCTGAAATATTGACACAGCTTCAAAATGTTAAAACAGAATTTGGGAAGGTTCATCATTTGACTGATAGTGGAAAACGAGTGTGAAGTGCATCGTCAAGTGAAATCAGAACGCAACAATGGAAGAAGAAAAGTATATTCTTCACACTTCTGTATTGGGAATTTAATTCTTTGCGCCACAATCTTGATGTGATGCATATTGAGAAGAATGTATGTGATAATTTGATTTTCACATTACTTAATGAGCATGGAAAGTCGAAGGATCATCTCAATGCTCGCAAATACTTACAAGTAATGAACATAAAACGTGATCTCTAGCCAGATGAGAATGAAAAGTATGCTCCTGCCATTTTTTCAATGAAAAATAGGGATAAAGATGCGTTCCTTCGAATTTTAAAGAATGTGAAAGTATCTGATGGGTATTCGAGTAACATCTCGAGGTGTGTTGATTTGAAGAATCGTAAGTTATATGGATTGAAAAGTCACGATTCACATGTTTTGTTACAACAGTTACTACCATTGGCATTGCGTACATTATTACCTAAAAACGTTACTGCTGTTGTACTGCAATTCTGCACATTTTTCAGGAAATTATGTGAGAAAACTCTACATCCTTTACAGCTTGACAACCTATAGGAGAGGTTTGTATTGACCCTTTGTGAAATGGAGATGATCTTTCCTCAATCGTTTTTTACTGTCATGATGCATTTAACTGTGAATTTGGTTAACGAAGCTAAATTAGGAGGCCTCGTTCATTATCGATGGATGTATCCAATTGAGAGGTATTTTATTTATATGTTTCCAGTTAAGTAAACAATATTTGGAATTTAAATAAATGCATAATATTATTATTATTTTTCACAGATATATTGGGCATTTGAAAGAATACGTGAGAAATAAAGCTCAACCAGAAGGCTCTATTGCTGAAGGCTATTTGGCCGAGGAGTGTCTCACCTTTTGTTCCAGATATTTGGATGATATTGAGACAATATTTAATCGATTTGGACGTGTTGACGACACATCAACTCAATCTCAAATGCATTAGAAATCAAAAATATTCCATGCTATTGGCCGATCAGTTGGGAGGACCTCATACGCGACACTGACAGAATTGAAGTTATTACAGGCACATAGATATGTGACACTGAATAGTGAAATTGCAGATCCATTTATTGAAGAGTTGAGGATACAAACAAAGAAACGAATGAGAGGCCGAACACGAAATGAAAAAGATATAACGAAAGCTGTGAATAAAGATCTGGTAGAATGGTTTGCACGACGTGTAAGTTTATAAATATTGCAATAAATACGAATATTAGTTTGACACATACAATTTGCAAATCTATTAAATTATATTTTTATTCTTCAGATCATGAATACTGATACTCGAGAAAACTTGTCAGAAGATTTGAAGTTTCTTGCTAGAGGTCCTATAAAACAAGTTAGAAAGTTCGATGCTTATAATGTGAATGGTTTTATATTTCGTACAGTCGATCGATAAATGGGTTTGAAAACATAGAATAGTGGTATATTTACATTTGCTGAAGTGGAATACTATGGAAAGTTGCATGATATTATTGAATTAAACTAACACGGTCATTTTTCTGTTTTTTTATTCAAATGCAAATGGGTCGATATTATCAGAGGTGTTAAAAGAGATTCCTTGAAATTTACTTCTGTAAACTTCTCTCGCTTGATAGATGTTGGTGATCGTGAACTGCATGATCCATATATCTTAGCATCATAGGAAAAAATTGTATATTATGTGAATGATGTTGTGGATGAAGGGTGGAGTGTAGTTACTCACGTAATACAAAGAGATTTGTATGATATGGGTGATGAAGTGGAAGATTTGACCTCTGCAATTGAATTTCATCAACAACAGGAAGCAGAATTATTTTTCCATCATGATATTGAAAATATTAGTCTATCAAGGATGAATGAAGTGGATGAAGCAATGGAGTAGGAAACTGACATGATTGAAGGGGAAAATGATTGTATGTACAATTATGTATTCATTCAGCAACCACTTGTTTCATTTCTGTAGTCATTCATTATCATTGTTATATATATTTTGTTTGTTAGTACTGGGAATCTATTATCATTTTTAATTTTTTTTCTGCATAAATTTTTTGAAATATATATTCTGAACTTAATTTTATTTAATTAAATGACAGGAATCCCAAGGAAGAAGCGGTACACCATTTCATCTACTTCTGCGACAGATGATGATCCGTCTGTCCCCATGGCATCTGAGGCAGCAGCTGCCTACATCCCAGCATCATCTCCCCCTGCACCATCTCTGACACCGTCAGTGGATGTCTCATTAGAGGATGAGTCATCGCCTCCCCCTATAGGAGCCTCAGCAGCGGGGCAGCGACACGCCCCTTCCAGTTCATCACAGACATTCTGGAGGGTCACAGTCATAGGTACAAATTTTAATTAAATTAATTTATTGCATTTTGTTTATAGTAATTGTTTGCTAACTGCATATGAAAAAAATGCAATCGTGGAAAAACACTTAAAAAGTTCTGATGTTTGGAACATGAATGGAGAGAAGATAGTGGTGCCATTTGATTCTTATGGGGTCCCGACGGATGACACCGCAGGTTTACTTGGTCAGATTATAGGTCAGCTGGCAGCGGAGCCCATTTCCTTACCTATTTCATATGATGATTGGAGGCATATGCCTCCAAACTGGAAAAATGATGTTTTTGATTCTCAGATAAAGGTAATTTTATTACTTTATGGTTTAATTGAATGTCATGTTACTAATATATTCAAAATGAATTTCTGTATACAGATGTTCTTCCACTTTACCGTTGCTGATGTGATAGCACGGAAGTGGACATTGAAAAATCTTGGAAAAAAATGGAAAGATTTCAAATGGAGGTTGTGGTGTGATGCCAATGATACTTTATTGACCGTGCAGCAGATGTATGAGAAGCTACCCAGTGGGGTACCGAAAGAACAGTGGAAAGTTTTTTTCGATAGCCATCGTGATGAGAAGCGGACGGTATTGAAATATATATTATTATATTATCCTCATTTTACATTTATACATGTACATGAAGAGGAGATAGACATTGAATACATTACTGTTAAATTGAATTTTATTTATTTCAGGATCTCTCAAGACAGAATGCATCAAACCGGGCAAAACAAGTCATCCCGCACACTACGGGCTCAAAAAGCTTTTCTAGAAGCCGAATTTCATTGGTAATATTTTAATTAGTTTAAATATTTATAAGACAATATTATCTATTTAACATATTTAATTATTGATTTATCTTTTTTTAATGAAGTCACAGAGTTTAGGGCATGAAGCATCCCGAACAGAACTGTGGCTGGATGTTCATAAAAAAACAGATGGAAGTTTTGTTAATGAACCTGCCAGAGAAGTTGGGGTATGAAGTCAATTATTTATTATAATAACTTATTAACAGTTTTTACTGTGTTAATATATATTGATATTTGATTTATAGGTAAAAATTAAAGAAATATGGGATGTCAATCCTGAGAAATCCTACTCAGTCTCCCAGGATGACCCGGTTGGTAAAGTCCTTGGGAAGGAGCATCCTGGTAAAGTGCACGGGATGGGTTTTGGACCCGTACCATCTGAGGGATTTGGCAGGCCATCAGGGATTTCAGCTATATCTACTCCTAGTTCTGGTCATTTCATACCTGAAGATACTCAGAGGGAGATTTCTTCTCTACGAAAAACAGTTCACCAGCAGGGGGATCAGATATCTGCTTTGCAGAAAGAGTTTCTTGAAATACGTCAGCATATGAGCAGATATGCCCCCGGTGGTAGTGCATCGGCTAGTGGTGAGCAGGTAAATCACAAAAAAATCAAAATCATTTAGTTTGCACACTTTTATTGGTTTTAAGTTTAATTATAAATATGCAACAATATTTAATTTTCAATATAATGTTCTTATAGGTGGCAGCAGGTAGTGGAGATGAAGGTGGAGAGGGTGAAGATGCAGCATCAGATGATGAGTAGTAGTGTTGTTGATGTGTTGAACAAGTATGAGAACGGTTGGTTTGTATATGTAACATGTATATGGCACATAGTTTCCACCAAACATTTCCATGTCCTAACATTTTTTTGATTTCTCATGTTTACTTCTATGCATTTTATTTATTTATGATGTTTCATTTTATGTCTTGATTTCTCGAGTGTGGTATACATTATTCCATTTATGCCTGTGTTTGAATTGGTACCACATCCAATGAGAATACCATATATGTAACCCATATTCATATCATTTCTACTATATAGCAGCATTCGGGTAGCCCCATTTTGTAAGCTCGATTCTTACCATAACTGATTCATAGAAGTACCTAGGCAGTCCAACTGTGTAAGTCCCATTCATATCATTGTTGCTCCATAGCAGCACCTGGGTATCCTAGCTGTGTAAGCCCAATTCATACCATCACTATCAAGGCCCAATGAGCCACAACACATTACACTGGCATGAAGAAATTCCCACCTGACAGGCTAATCTTAGACAATACAACCAACATACCAATTATGCTGATAAAGAACTCACGCTCTTACTGACATGGAAAGAGTGTATCTTGGAAGCCTCCCACAATACCTAACTTTAACTGTTATCAGTATAACATGAATCTAAGCATGTATACACTCTATTAGAACACCTAATATGCATCATTACAATAACATCCAAATAATCATAGTTTAACTTAACTTATCCGCCAAATAACCATGTCAATTATTCATGTTAGACTTAACAAAACACAAGCACTACCCATGCTTTTACATTCACAATACCAAATACAATGATATTACTAACTGAATACCAAACCACAATACACCTATATACCATCACTATAGAACAAAGTGTCTAAACTTACTTTCATTTTTTTAATGAACTCATAGACCTAGGATAAGTCCTCTCTTGGATTACATACATAGAAGAAAACCCTCATCAGGTGGAAATGAGAATCGCTATTTCACTTGATTAGAACACTCCAATCACCAATATCCCAAAATATATCTCAATATTACTAGTCTCTCTCAACCCTAGTTCACATGTCACATCCTATATAGGATACAACTCATGGAGAAGCATCTATGAACCCATCTCAAATATCACGAGGAAAATCATAGGCCAATATACCCACTCGAGGGTTCTCATGCATATCACAAATCCCATACCCAATCCAACTATGAAATCTAGGTTACTAATCCTAACTAGAAATCGACACACCATACTTACCCTGAAGGATAAAGATCACATACATTCACATATATATTAATGACATTATCTTATGATAATAACTATTGTGAAAAATCAATATCATTTGGTTTGGTTAAGTATAATTCCACCAATAAGTTATTTAGGAAAACATTAGATAAGTTGTTGAAATTTTAAAAAACTCAAACCTATTTTGTTTAACGAAGTCAATAAAAACTATATCATGATGCATCCCATCCAACCTGCAACATGATGACCATCTTGGGATGTATACATGAAACTCTTATCTCATATCCAATGACATAACTCAAATACTCAATAGGAATCATGTATAACCTACAAGATCATAAACCATACTCTCTCAAGCACCATGCACGGTTAGCGTGTTGTCCAACCTAAAACACACGCCAATTCACAAGTTACCCATTTTCTATAGTAGTCATTAACAACCAACCCAAAACACACAACAAACCATACCATAACATACATTCTATAACTACTCAAACATCCATCTTTGGAACAAATTCTATACCCATATAAACATAATTTGTTCTATCCCATAACAAAAATCCATTGTTAAAAAAACTCAACCCATATCACAATCCACCCATGAATGTTATATCGGCCAACTTAGAGCATAACCAATTACATATCATTACACATCACCATGGTTAGCATGATCACATAAATTGTATCAAAATTCATAACCATTTATTATACAGAGTATTAGTATCCATATAATATAAATCAACCCTTCTTAAAACACATAAGAAATTAAAGAAGCTAAAAACACATATACATCTTGGGGGTCACATTGATTGGTTACTCACCAAATTGTGATACATAACTTTCCTTAGGTTGGACTCCATAACATGCAACATTTTCTCATATCCTATTTTTCAATGAATACTACCATGTTATTTGTTTTTATGGTGTCTCCTATTCAATATTCTGGTTTGATTTGTTTTTTAGGGCAGTGGTGTGGTAGGAGCAGAATTGTTTTTTTTTTCAGGTCAACATTTAGCGGCAGTTTTAACCGCCGTTAATGCCCTACTGGTCATCATTTAGCGGTGGTTATAACCGCCACTAATGCCTTATTGGTTAGTATTTAGCGGCGGTTATAACCACCGCTAAATGTATTATGTTTAAATTTAGTGGCGGTTTTCACCGCCGCGACATAGGCGCATCAAAGGCCAGAATATAGCGGCGGTTTTAACCACCGCGAAAAAAAGTGTCATCTACGCATAAAACCGCCACTAAATGGTCAAAAACCGTCGCGAAAAGAGGCATCTACGATGCTTTTCTTAAACCGCCGCGAAATAGTAAAAACCGCCGCTAATAGATTGTCAATGCCCAATTTCGCGGCGGTTTTTGTAAACCGCCGCCACACCCTATAGCGGCGGTTTAAACCGCCGCCAAATGAAAAAAAAACGCCGCTAGGGGCCGGTTTTGTTGTAGTGCCTCATGAAGTAATAGAGGTTATACTCATTGTCATTCATCCCTCCAAAGGTTCATCTCACCTAAATCATCTAGATGATAAAATTTATTACTCACATAGACCAGGCAATCATGTAGTCAATAGAAATTAATAAATCAAGGACACCTCAATAAAACCCTTAACATGATAGCATGGCGACCTTGTACCCCCACCTTGTTCTTAGGTCCCACATTATTATCATCCCAACCATTAATTCAACCCCACTAGAGGATGAATATGTCATGTTGTTCCACTGATCTCAAATATAGTGAAAATTATTATGTATTTACAACACATATATAGAGTGAGAATATAAGTAGGAAAAATATATCTAAATAAGTACATGAAATCACACACAACTACATGTGACCATAATAAAACATGGATAAAATCTACACTAATATCATTAATGGAAACACAATGGGTCTTATGGGATACTTACATAATCACATGTGATGAAAATCAAGAACTATCTATCAATGTACAAAAAATATATAATTATCAATACGATAAGTGTAAACAATATCCCCATAAGTTAGGTAATATCCAAACTCAAAGTCATTGATGTCAACTAATGTATTAACCACCCTATGTGATTTGATATCTAGAGTGAAAACCTAAATAGTTGGTAACACCTATTTAATCTTTTTTATCATCAATGTCTACATGTAAAAGCCTCAAGAATCATCAAGGTTTCCTAGTCCCAAAAATTACAGTATTGTTTAAAAAATAGTAAAATATGACATGTGATAACATTTTATCTGTCTTAGATAATTTTAAAATTATAATTTAAATTATCACATGAATTATATGTTATATTTCATAGATAATTTCTAATTCTCCTTAAAATGTTCACATGTGATGATATTTTATATCTTCTAGATAATCAAATAATCATTTAAATCATCACATGTGATTATATTTTAACATTCCAAGATAATTTACAAATTATAATTTCCATTATCACATCTGGTGACATTTCAACATTCATAGATCATTTCCAATTATCATATAATTTAACACATGGGTTAATATCTTATCTCTTCTAGATAATTTTTAAATTTCCATTTAAATTGTCACATGTGATGATATTTTTACATTCCTAGAGAATTTCCTATTAACATTTAAATTATCACATTTTTATGATATTTTATATTTTCTTGATAAATTTTAAATTTCCATTTAAATTATAAAATATGAATATAATATATATCTCATAGCTAATTTTTAAATTATAATTTTAGTTCAATTTATGTGTCTTAAATTATCATTTTCCAATCAAGATTTCATAATTATAGATAATATTATGTGATATTGCATTTAATTTTAATTTTAAAACATAGTAATCATTCATTGGAAATCAAACAAAATTATCTTTTTTTAATTTTTCTTCTAACTTATCCTTTTATAATATGGTGAAATTATATTTTGATAATTTTATTATGTTAACATTAAATAACTATCCTTGGTAATTCAATAAAATTATCATTTTATAATTCCTTATAAATATATTTTATAAGTTCATATAATTACACTATTAGTTTTATGTAAAAATATCATGACTATTTTTTATTATTATCCTTCTATAATTTCCAAAAAAATTATCATTTTATAATTTTTATAAATTAACCATTGAAAATAATGCACAACATTCATCTGTGGATAATGTTTTTTAATTATAATATTATTATTTATATTAAAATTTATATTTAATTTTTTTTAAAATATACTTATGTATCATTATGGTATTATACCATGAGATTTTTAGGTCTTAACAAAATAATTAAATTCAATGACTTTTTAGTTAAAAAATATTATATTTAAATACTAGGATTTGTGGTTCTATTACATAATTTTTTTTAATGAATTTATAAGATATTGAAAAGGAATAGAAAAATTAAATAATTTTAAAAATCCAGAAAGTCGACTCAGTTATCCTAATGTTATCCACATGGGAGGTATAGTATGAATACTACTAGAAGTAGCATCTCAGGTTGGATTAGTGGGATTTCTAAAGCATGCTAATGAAAATCATGGAATAGTGGAATTTATGGGTATATTCAGTGATGAAGAATAAAGGTTTCAAATATTTATAAATTCCACAAATCTATAAGAATCATGAAAATAATAACTTCAAATTTAATATAGGATTCATCCAAAAAAAATATCCATGCAATGAATTTATATTCATCCCATTAAGATGATTGGAATTTTTAATTAGTTTACAATGCTTAAATTTGAATATTCCAAAAACACCGAGGGTAATCAATGGAGGTAATATAATTGGGAAGGAAAATAAAAAGTAAAGTTAGATAATAAATTAAGTAATAAAATTAATTATTTAATTTAAATATTAAATAACATAAATTATTGAGTGAGCACATCAAACATCTGATGCGTAATAATTTTCCCCGGTTTAGGGAAATCCCCATATCATGAAGCTAATGGTGATCTCATATTTCTCAAATGAGGCACCATTTAGGAGATAATAAATTATTTCCATAAAAATAATATATTATGATTATCAAATTTCTTATCTCCTTGTGAAATATATCAAAATATCTGACATGAAAAAATTTATACCCTACCTATTGTAAATCCCACATCAAGGATGTAATTGTTGTATTAGATATCCCACATGATGCACTATATGGGAGATATTTATTTAATTTTGGAAAAAAATTGAAACAATAAATAAAATATCCTCATGTGTGATCAGACCAAACTATTGATGAACACAAAAGACTTTCCCTCACTAGGATATACTACACCTTCCAAACCTAATATTTTTTTATTACATATACAAAGAATAAATTGAGAGATATTAATTTTTTTTAATTGTTTTGTTCATTATATATTATATTAAATATTTTTATTTCATATTCATTAAGACTCTACGAGCCTCATATTCTGAAACAAACTTAGTGCCTAAATCCAATAATAATTCAATGAATATTAAAATAATTTATCTATGATTTAACCCTAAAAATCATTTATCAAATTTATTATGTGTTTATTATTAAAAAAATAAAATTCCACATTTTATGTACTTATATATTATTATTAAATATGTTTTTTATTATGAATAAAAATATATTATATTATAATACTCCACCTCTATTGTATCCTCATTCCAGATAAGTATCTCAAGTGTCCTTTCTTGAACAACTCAGGGAACTGATACCAAATATCATATTCACATTCGCACATTTCCGCATAGATCATTCAATGCTACCACTGAATGTGGACTAGTTGTTTTGTATTTACATACAACACCTTATCAATCTGATATATCATCCACATTGGATTCTCCACATAATATGCATTAGTCTCGATCTCAATATTCTCACCATCAGAAACATCTATTGTGTTAGGTATGTACCTATGAAGAAGTGACACCCATAACACACCGTGAAAAACATGATAGCAATTAGGGTTGGTCTAGAGATAATAAGCCACTACCCCTATCTTCTCAATGATCTCAATAGGTCTAATAAAAGGTGCTTCTATCATTTCTTGCTTCCTTAGAAATATGTTTCCTCACCAAGGAGTCACTCCCAAGAGAACCATACATCCCATCAAAAACTCAAAGGGTGTCCTCCTATAGTCGGTGTGTGCTCCCTATCTAATATTATTGGTGACCATCCTCTTCTATATAAGCATCACTCTATTAGTGGTCTCTTAATCCATGCCAGGGTGAAAAACTAGTTCCTTTTCATCCTCATTCTAATAAAGTAGGGAATGACATAACCTCCAATAAAGGTTTGCATAAGGTTACATCTGAATCAAATCCTAATATCTTTTATTGTAATAGAACTCAATCAAGGCTATTTGATCATGTCATTCTCCAATAAATTCTAGTACTCAATCTTGCAGCATATCTCCATGTATTTGTATCATTCATAAAGACTATCCATCTATATAATGATGTATTTTCATGCATAATCTTATCTGCCTCTCTAAAAAATTATATAATACCATCAAAATTTATCACGTAAAACATTAATCTCTATCTGAAAAAATTATCTACATAACTCTATTCAGGTGTAATATCCCCATAAAAAATTATTTCTTAGCTCCTACACTCTATGATCCTCTATGAATATTAGGAAAACAGAAGCCTTCATTATCTAATAAAAAATCAACCAAATTTCATCATGACTTCACATGGTCCTTGGTAACCCCATAGAAACAATCCATTGAGGAATCCCTCCACTTACTCACTGGTATCACAAGTGTCTTCAACAACCTAGAAGGACGTTGGTGCACAACCTTTACCATCTGACTGGTAAGGCGTCCAAAGATGAAACTTGCAATGTCTCTCTTCATCCCTACCTTGAAGAACACTTGATTGTAGTAAAGAAATAACATGGTCACATAAGAATACAGAACCCATACAAAGGTATGAAAGTCCCTCATTACCTCCTCTCTAATGGATGTTGGGACTACCACTATCTCAAGTACAACACTCAAATCATTGTCACCCAAAGTCCATCTTGGTATTAGGTCACCATTTGCCTATTTCTCCCTCATCACAAAAAACATTGGGTCCCAATCCTAAAAACACATCACCCAATCCATAAAAGAATATGTAATTAAAAAATTTCATGAATTAAAACATCAAGGATCCTCTAAATAATCAACCCTTCAGTCAGCCCAAAATATTAGCAAGCGTCATTGATCATCTAAAGGCCTCTCTCCAATCATCTTCTCACCCTCTATCATATAAATTATAGAATAAACAATGAAATAACCAATCCCAGGATCATACTCTATTTCAAATTTGAACTTCTAAAGAAACATAAATCGCCACCTCTGTTTCAGTTACCTCTATGTGTTGATATAGAGAAGGATCTTAGGGCCCGTCAAAAAAATAAATCCCTCATCGAAGAGATAGTGACTCCAATATTTTTAACTGTGGAACACATTTACACGCATATTTCAATAGAAGAATACTAGTTTCCTTATAAGCTAGAGTGACACTATAGTGGAAGTTTAATGTGGGATACAGATAAGAGTATATTGTTCCTTCATCATTTAAAAGATGGATATAATATTATCCAATCAATTGAGATGATCACCAACATCTGATCTACCACATTATGTGTATTTAAATTTTCCCATCTTCTTTATCCATTAGATTATTAGTCTTCAACCCACATGAATGATGTCAATTATACCTAACCTATTATCAATTAAATGCATTAAGATAGTTTGATCATAATGATCACATGCATGAAATCATTATATTTCATGAATTATATGATATAATAAATTGTATAAGGGATAATTGATTTTATCATGAACCAATTGCATGAACTAGAGACATCACATTAGTTCATGAAATTAATGAATGACACACATAAGTGACATTATATAGTGTTATTTAGATTACATGAATAAATAAATGAACCATGAGAGACTATCTCCTTAATAAGAATGTATCTTTTATTGGATGAAAAATCTATAAGTTGTAGATATTTTTGAATGGATTATTCAGGTTGATGGTCATCGAGCAGTCTAGAAGTGTCACATGAATTAACATCAAAACATATTGCAGTTATGTAAGAAGTATACTAATTAATTTCATGATCAATGAACTGATTATGTGAATGCATTATTATTTTTGGAACGCATGGAGAATCCAAAGTCTTTGAAATTAGTGAAATCCCAAGATCCTCAATGCTTTGAATAAGTCTTCACGATGAATTAAAATATTGAGTAAGAATAGAGAATATATTCCCATATAAACCAGAGTTAGTTTGAGTGTGCAAACTAATTAAAATGAGTATACTCAGAGAGTTCTAAAAATGCAGTTTTCCATGTTAACGATTTACAAAAAAAATAGAGATGTCCATGTTACTCATTCATTAGAAGGAGTACCTTTTTGGACCATTGTACTAATGCAATAGACTGACCATCTGAGTCTTATAATCTCATGAATGAACCCATGGACAAAACTACAATCTTGTGGAGGAACCCATGAATAGTGATTAGTTTATCTGAATCATATATACGATGGTTGGGATAAATCCCATGATCCCTTAAAAAATTGTAGGGGGAGATCTTCCAAGGATTTCTTGGCACATGTGAAGCAACAAGAATAAGATTCATAAAAATTTACAGAATGAATGAAGTGAACCATTCATGTATGTTATCTCTCGTAAATTTCTATACTATCATGAAACATTTGATAAAGAGGCCAATAATATTTATACTAAACTAATTACTTTTTATAATTTTATATATTCATCAAATAAAAGCAGTCAATTGTTTTTCAAATACAATAATATCTTCTTCTTTATCTTGAGTGAGGAATAATTTGAGGAACTAAGAGATTTAATAATAACAATGGAATATATATATTACATGATATATATTTTAACCATATAAATTTGTGTTAAAATTCTTCATCAAATGTAATAACCATAAATTATTAGTGATACAATAATAAATTCCTGAAACTGAGTTTGATCCTAGAAATGAGTAAGATTTTGTTGAACTTTTGGAAATATATTTTCATTTTTTTCATTTTTTTCCTTTTTTGGAACATAAGAAAATTGTTACATCAATGAATGAGATATAAATGATTTAATTGACCATAGATTTTGATATAAACTGTTTAATTCACATAATTTACCACTTATTAACACTCACCCCCATCATAGTGGGTTAGATATTGGGTTTTTTGTGTGGTATTATAGAAAATCAGGATCCCATAAAATTATCCCTTAGTGGATTCTACTATAGATATTGAAAATTCTATGAATCTTAATGGAGTTCCATATTCTAATGGAAATAATATTTATCAGTGGAAGAATCTAATTCCTCTGTGATTACTAACAAATTTTCAAGAAGCAAGTGATAAAATCTCTTTTGGTTATCCACCAATTAATAGCGATGGTTCCATGTGTTTTAAAGGTACTAAAAATATCAGTGTTGATGGAAAAAATAATTTATATACTATCATCATTTTTAGACAATTTTAACAAAAGGGTGATGGAATTGGAGATAGTTATAGAAATGTAGGAAAAAATATGATATGTATTATAGAAACATCTAAAAAATGAGAAGACATGAAATCAGGAGGGAAAAATTTTAATAAGTGATGTTCAATGAAGATGAAAATTTATATGATTATTTAAAAAGCGTAAATTATATTGTTATCCATATTATTGGCTTTTTTGAAAAAAAGATGATACCAATGTGGTTAAATATTTAATGATAAACATTCCTGATAAATTTGAATAAAATATTTCATCTTTGAAAAAAATCAAAGACATATTTGTAGATGAATTTCACAAAACCTGCATAATTTATGATAGGATAAAAATATATAGTTTTCTTGATAATAGAAAAAAGAATAAATGGATTGTAAAGCTATAAAAAATTCTTATGATCATGGAGGAAGAACTAATTGAACCTACCATTGAGTCATATGAGGATGGTGAGAGTGATGAGAATCACATGAAAATATTATCTCTCATATCAAAAAATCATTAAAGGTGAAAAGATATGTATAATATAAAGCTCCAAATTAAATGTTTTTTTGTAGTGGTATTTTAAATTTTTTGCCAAATTGTATTAAGAAAATAAAGTTTATTGAATCCAATGAATAAGAAGAATAATAATAAAATTAAATATAATAGTGTAAGTAAACATTAAATAATTGTAAATTCTACAATAAAATTAATGAAATGAAAAAAATATTATTTTGAAAAGAAAATGAGAAGCATGTAGGGAAAATTGGTTTAATATAATTTTTCCACAACTAATGATTTTGTGGATGAATGTTCATGAAATTAAACTATATTTATGAAACATATTTATACAAAAGAAGTCAGTTCTAGTAGTGTAGAATAATGAGTAAATGAATATTGTATGATTCACATGCTAACAATAGATCATAAAGTATATCTAAAAAGAAAAACTATACTTAAGAAAGATGTTAAATTATCTAATAAGAAATTCGATAGATTTGAGAAGGTAGAAGATGATTTTCATAAAAAGTAACATGTTTAAATTCAGGATATTAACATTCTCAAGGTAAAAGTGATTTTGTAATAAAGAATTATAATGCTATGTGAATGTAATATTTAGAATCATGAGGTGGATCAGAATAAGTATTAGTCGAGATACTTTAAGGTAGATAAGACTCTTAGAATGTTGAAGATTGATTATGAATATGTTATTAGAGAAAATTTTGAATCATCATATAATTCTCATAAAAGTTTTTTCAATTATCAAGTAAACTCATGATCTATCAATCTTGAAAATATTAAATTAGTATTACATAATAGTGCAGATATCATGAAAATGTTTGGAAAAACATGGTTTCATAAAAACTCTTAAAGTTTTTTTCCTATATTGGGGTGGTAGAGAATAACCAAAATATTAATGGCTCCTTAAAAACTACAGAGAATAAGGGATATAAAATTTCAAAACATCATGTTGACTATTGGTGATAGTCTAATCACTTTTTTAGAAAATCAAAATCCAGTTGGTACTGTTGGAGCTATCTAACCTATGGATATAAATCCCTTTCTTTTTAGTATAACATGTCTCCCAAAATAAATAAAATAAGAAGGGAATTTTGGGGGATAATTTTGGATAATAATATAATAGACTTTTAATATGGAAAATAAATAATGAAAACAATCATGTAGTGCCTAATCAAAATAGGTTTGAAGGAATTAAGGGGATTTATTAAATATCTGACCAGTAATGTCACTATAGTTAAGTGTTTCTGAATATTATTCCTACACAACTAAAAAACTATTCAATTTGAGAATATTATACATAAAAGAAAGAAACAAAGTCAATAATGGTGGATGTTTCTTTAAATGCTCTCATAAGGTTATGACTTTGAATTCTTATTACTGTTTTTTAATCACGTATTATAGGAGATAACACAATTTTCAAAAATATTGAGGAAAATTATGGATGTGTTAGGGACATTGTAAGTGAGATCTTGTTAAAGATAAACAGAATTGGGTCATCTAAAATAAAACCATCTAAGAGAAATTCACATGATATTTTATTTTTTGATGGTATCAAACATAACATATATAGTGTTAGTAAATTATGTGATAAAATAATTTTTGTTATCTTTTATAATAACAATTGTTTATCAAGATAACTATCACTAGAAAAAAAAATTATAATATGATAAATAACTAGTGGAGATTTATTTCATATTGGATACCCTAGTAATTTATGTCATCTTAGTAGAAAAACAAAAAAAATAGAAAAACAAACTTGGTCATATTGGTCAAAATAATTTGCGAAATATCTTTAATGAAAATGTGGTCATATATTTTCCACAGTTATATAGTGACAATGATCATGTCTGTAAAACCTCTCAAAATGGGAAAATTTTCAAGGTAAACATAAGAGACTGAAAAAAAAATTACAAGCCCTATATAATTAATTCACTCTGATTTAGGTGGACATATGAAAAATCAATGAACATTATGTGACATTTAATTTATTAAATTAATTAAATATTCCACATGAATGATAATAGTTTTATTTTTAAGGAACATCTCATCGGAATTTGATATGTTCAAGTTGTATAAGAGGGTGGTTGATTGAGATATTGGTATTCACATCATAAAATAAAGATCATAAAATGTTATGGAATATACTAGAAGTTATTATGAATATTATCATGAAAAATATGGAATAAGGAATAAATATATCACCCCCATTACACCACAATATAATATATTTTCATAAATAATGAACAAAATTATTGTGTAAATGGTTATAATTATTCCTAATAAGTTTGGTAGATCAATATTCATTTGGATTGATGTACTCTGTATAGATGTACATGTTCTGAAATGATATTTTATAAGAATAAATTCAAATTTGACTTCATATTAATTGCATTATAATAAAAAATTATAAATTTTGATACATTTGAGTCATTAGGAGTCCTTAAAAAATCATAATGAAAATAAATAAATCATGATATAGGTGGAATAACCTATGAATATGATTGCACAAACAATATCAAGGTCATGGAACTAGTTACTGAAAGGAAACCTCTTGTTGAAAAATATGCAGGAAGTGTTGATTTTTTCCTAATATATGATAAATATGTGATTTCTAAAACCAAAAGATATTTAAATGGTTTAAGAAACATATGGAAAAAAGAAAATATCATTAGAGAACATTCTACCATTATGAATACCATAATAATGCAATGTTATAATATGAACACTGAAGATAAAATTTGAAAATGGTTGTGAATTTAAAACTATATGTCACTTATCTATATAATTGAGCATAAATAAATATGATAAAACTTTGAACATGAAGGGTGGATTAAGGAGAAGAATGAATAATAGAGTCATATTGAATATTAATTCCCCAAGGGGTATTATTCTAATACTTAATGATAAATATATCATTTGAGCCAATTGGATTTATAGAAATAATGTAAATGAAAATGGAAAAAATGTTATGATTATACCCACACTTGTATGATAGAGATAGTCACATGTACAAGGTGTTAATTTTGAATTAATATTTACATCAATGGAATGGATGGAAGATATTGGAATGTATATTTTTATTTTAGCTTACCTAAAATATACCATTTATCAAATCATTGTCCTACCAGAATTATTAATTTCTGATCTTGAAGAAGTTGTGTATATTGAGGGACTAGGTGGTTTTTTCATGAAAATGATAACACATGAGTATAAAAATTGGAAATGACTATTTATATATTAGAACAGGCCCCAATGTCCTAGTATTAAAAGATTGATAACTATACAGCGGAGTTAAAAAATTTCTAATTCCACTTTGATAGAAAAATTTATATTAATTAAATTAAGAGTGGTATGCTTACTATAATTATATAAGTTTGTGATATGATATTCTTAGGTGATCATGAAATTGTTTGTCAATATTTTTCTCACAAAATGTAATTACAATTTCCAATTTTTATTCTTGGTGGGCATAGTAACATATTGGGATTAAAAATCATATAGAAAGGGTGTTTTACTTTTTTATACAAAGATAATTACTCCATAGAATTATTGAATAATTTTTAAATGAAATAATAAAAGTCCATTTCTACACCCATTGAATTGGTTCTAGTCTATCTAAAAATGAAAATGGAGGTAGTATTAATAAATGAGAATTCAGAAGATTAATGGAGATTCTACTTTATCTCTGATCTTTCAGAGTAGATATGGCATAAAATTTTAGTTTAAAAGGTAGAAATTAGATTGATCCAAAGGATTCAAATACTATATATGCTAAAATAATTCTATGATATATCAATGGGGATATAAATTATTGTCTTTTTTATTAGAGAAGATATATTTTAAATTTATTTTGTTTTAAATATGCTTATTGGGTTGGTTATAAGTATTATAGATGGTCCACATAAAGTGGAATTTTTTTACTAGGAGATAGTTTTTTGAGTTGGGACTACAATAAACCTAACTCAGTAACACTGAGTACTACAGACAAAAAATATAAATTTCCTACTTGTTCGTTCACATAAATGATCAAGATGGTGATGAATTAAATGATTTAAGTATTGAAATATAAAATCTTATCAGAATTCACTATGATAATAAAATTTTAACATTTTATCCCAATTATGTTAAATACACTAAGAGAGTGGTGAATCTGGGTCTGAATTACTAAAAAACTATCAATCATATCATGTTTCATTATTAATCTATACACATTTATCTCTCTTTCACATTAAAATGTATAAGTAGAAATGAAATATTTCATGAGACAATATGGTTATACATTGTTCACCCCCATTAGGATACGACTAAAAAACATTCAATGGAAATGTGAGGATGTACCAAATCCCCTAAGGATCAATTCCAAATTATATGATCTGGGATAGATCACAACTCTGCCTAGATTAATTTCATTTACAATGTTTTGTGTTATCTCACTACATTCTAAAGGTTCACTCCCAAATTCTTTCTCTCTAGATCACTATCGGTGGAAAGGATCAAATTCCTACACTTCCTTTGGTAATTATAATGTAATTTATCCACACATTGTTTATGGACATGTAGGTCCATTCTATTTCCTGAATGAGTACCTGATCAGTTGCAGATAGATGCTATGTTTAATTCCCATTACCTTCCATAGATGAAATCCCTATTTCAACATACCGTTAGTTTCTAGAAATTTATTTTGGGAAATATTTTTATCCTTCCCCAAATACACTTTCTTCCTTCGTGAACTACCATTAATATTATTCATAATGTGTTGCACCCCATGGTGTGCATGCCTCATGGTGGCCTCATTCATCATATACAACCCCCTACTTCATATACTACTAATTCGTTTTGAACAATGTCTACCATGTGGTCCCTTTTTCCTTTGTAGGCTATATATCCCAGAAAACTCATTTTGTGGAATGCTACCAAAACCCTATTCACCCAGCATAGAATCCACCCTCATGAACATTTCACCTTCATAGAATAATTCCTCACAAACTATTCTCTTTCATAGAACCCTCCATTGTGAACTAATTTTGGCATCACCAAATCCATCACTGAGTATTGATCTGCTAAAATGAAATATTCCCTATTTAAATATTTAATTATGGGTCAATATATAGGAAAATTGATCCCCAAAACCAATTTATCTGAGTTAACCAAAACATCGAGGAAGTATAGAATCCACCATGATCTACTATATTGTGTGAATAAGACCTTAGTCCTTTATAGCGTCCAATGTCTTTCGTAAATGAGAACATGTTGATCCTCTACAAATCACCGCCTCTATTGCAAAAATGATGAGCCTATCACCAATAATTAGCCTCCCATGAACCACAAACCTCTCATGAACTAATTCTATTATGCAGTCACTATAGCATGTCACAGGGTCCACAGAGCACTACTATGAAGAAAATAACCTTTTATGATTTCCTTCCATGTTCTACATATCTCATTTTGTGTTTTGTGAACTATAATTCACAGTTCATGAACTATGATACCCTTTTCAGAATTAATTGATTTTCTATAAAATAAACATCCAATTTGGATTCTTAAAAATATGGAAAACAATGTGAAAATTTGGAACATTAAACATATTTATATGTAACAAAAACTATACTAATACACAGCCATCTATCACTATCAACAAACACAATCACCCCAAAAACTCATAGATATCACCTTGAGAAAATTAATCAAAACAATATCTTCCTTTGGGTTATTTGATAACTCTACAAATTTTGAAACCACATTAATGATTCTTCCATTTTCTATAATTAGTCGCATCTGGAGATTTGGATGACAATCAATGATATAATAAACAAACAGTCTAATCCTAATGGAAAAATTATTGGCCTGATAAAGATGATTTACATGCAAATATCAAAAATCAATCACTTCATTCGCGAGGTTATCATCTGATTTCATCGAGAAATGCATATTCCATGATATATATATATCGATTGATCAATCACCATTAACATCGTCAGGTTTAAATATCCTCTTACATCACTTCTCCCCTGTCAAATTTTCACTTTGTGTTCATTATAAAATTTTACCCACTTTTATATCAACAATTTCTCTCCGTTTTTATCAATCCTCAAGGTAACTTCTTTGTGGTCTTCCCCGATGTAATGAACACATATGACAACATTAGGGAAAATCAAAACGTACCTCAAGAATTGAGGGCCTCACATCCACACTATTTCAAGTGTGGGATGTTTAATGGACTTTGAGAGCATGTCAATTCTATTAAAAAGCTTCATTGGGTAATTCCATTGATAGAATATAGATAAAATGTAGTTTAGTAGGGAAAATATTCAATGTCACAAGCCCTTAATCCACCTTCCCCTTGATTAAATGATATATGATTTCAATTATCTTTTCCTCAAGAGATGAACTAAATTATTTCTATTATTTATAGCATTGGAATTATCATAATGGATTCTGATCAAATATTTTACGTCAACTCCCATATCATCAAGCTACTTCTTTATTTATAATAACTGTGTGAACACATGGGTTGCTACAATATATTCAAATTCTTCAGTTTTCAATGAAATGTAATTCTATGTATTAATTTTATAAGAAATATAAAATCCTTAAAGAAAGAATGCACCACCAGATTTTGATTTTCAACTATATACTAAACTCATCCAATCTACATTTGTATATCCCAATAACTCTTGGAGAGATTTGAAAACATATAGGAAACCAAAATTTATCATTCCCTATATATAAAGAATTAGTTTTTTCACTATAGGATAGTGTGTTTATTTAGGATTCATTGATCTCTTGCTACATATTATGTGGGAAAAATATATCATGTCCTCTCACTATCATGTACAATAATCTTCTAATTATTTTCCTATATTTTTTTGACATTAACGACATTTCCTTCATCATCTTGTGACAGTTTAATCTGAGTAGCCACTAGAGTCTTCATCACCATGGAATTATCCACTTCAACCCTTATTATAACCTCCGTAGCATATTCAAATTGAGATATAAATGTTCCATTTTATTCATCTGTCACTTTTAAGCTAAGGAAAATAGTTAGTTCACCAATCATTGACATTTCAAATTCAGATTTAATGAATTCTAAAAACTCAGTGCATTTCACTTCATTTCATCCACCAATTAATATGTCCTCAAAATTAAACAGCATCATCTTCCATTGATTACTATCACTATTGACATAGAAATTGTAATCAAATCCACCATATTGAAAAATGAGGATCTTCAAAAAATAATATACCCTTGACTTTTGTGTTCTTAGTTCTTTCTTCATCAAATATTGTGACTTTTTCAGCTGAAAAAATATCAATTCTTGTCTTCATTAATTATAAAACCTCATTGATAATCAATATAAATTTCGTCTTCTAGAACCCCATTCAAAAATTATAACATGAAATCATTATACAAAACATTTAAATTTTATTCCACTAAAATGGACAAGATTATTTTTATTGTATCAAGAATTTTCATAGGTGAAAATTATTTTAATACAATGACACCATCTATCTAAAAATATCAATTACATAGTTGTCATTATTTTTTTTGTATCACATCAACATATTGATTCATTGTAATGTGGAATACTTATTTATTCATGATGACATTCATATCCCTGGGCCTCGAAATAATTGACCATGTCTAATTCATCATAATTTGGTCATTCACTTAATCTATATCCCGGATATAGTTATCATCCCAATTGTGTCCTCAAGAAATTTATTCTCTACCAGTATTTATAATGAATCATGCTATAGATTATTCATCCTCATTGTCTCAGTTGGCAATGTCTAATAACCAATTATGTTCTATCTATAAATTTTGGCTATTCTCTTCCATTGTCGAGAAGACACTAGTTTTTACTCATCATTTTCATTATCTGAATCTTATTCTAAATCGGCCTCTAGAATTGTAACATCACTTGATCTAATTATCTTTTCATCACTACCTTTTTAAGACTAATATTGTATTTGATGTTGATTCATCTCATTACCTACTATAGTTATATCATTTTTCATCTACATTTCCTAGACTAATTATTGATTCATTTATATGTTTTTATGTTCTTTGAGTATCAAATAAATATTTTTTTATCCCCATGAGATTCAAAAATCATGTGTTTCTCCAAATTTAGAATGAAACACATACTTCTAAATAAAAAAATCACATCAATGTTGGATTATTTCTATACCATGGATCATATAAAGTATTATTTTATTTCAAAGACAATAATTCTTTATTTGACATGAAGAGTGATTTCATAACTTCTTCATTCCATAACATCTTTGGATGGTCTTTATCAAAGTGAATTTTTCTAGACATGTTTTTGATAATTTGATTTCTTCTCCCAACTACTCCAATTTTCTATAGAGTTCATTCTACAGAAAATCAGGGCCTCATCCCATGTTTATAAAGATAATACTCTAAATATCTATTTTTTAACTCTATTCCACTACCTGAATGGATCTTCAAGATTATATTATTATTATGTTTTTAACATCCCTTCAATATTTTGTAATGAAATAAGTATCCTCGAATTTATTTGGGATTATTGAGTTTCATTCCATTTTGCTGAAATCATCAATATAGATATCATAATATCTCATCCCATCAATATATCTTGATGAAATAGGTTCACACACATCAATATGCACTAACTCCATCAATTTTCATGACCTTTTATCTTCTATATTATTTCTATTTCGAATTATCATCCATTATTGACCAGAATCACAAATTTGTGTATGACTACAGGATAACCTAGGAAGGGGTTGATAAGAATCAAATTTCACCATATCCTATAATGATTCTTGGACCAAGCGACAAAGATGTTTATAAAATAACTCTTTTTCTTCTTCCGTGGACAGAAAGAACATATCTTCTTATCCACTCCCAAGGTAGAGATTCCCATTCATACACATTCCATTGAAATAAAATGAATAGTTTATTTATTTATTACAATGAAATTATTAGAAAATAAAATTGAATTCACTGAATCACATATTTGGTTGACACATAGTAATATGTTACTATGACCTTCAAAAACCAATACATTTACACATCTCAGGTATTTTCCCCCAATTTTTTTCCTATGCTAACAAATACCAGGTGTTCATTATTACCAAATCTAATACTGTATTATTTTTCATGTCTGGTTTATATTACTAGTTCCTTATTTCCTATCACATGTGAGGTGAATCCACTATTAATGATCCATATTCTAGTTAAATATAATTCTTTGGAAGAAATCTATGCATCCACATTGTGTTTAACTATTTTATTTTTGGTCGATAATTTTTTCTTCATACCCAGAACAAATTGATAGTCTTGATCATACTACATGTATGATGGTCCAACATAATTTTGAAATGATGTAATTTTATTTTTTACTTTCATTTTATCTAATTATAAATTGAATTCATGTTTATGATCACATTCCTTATATTCATACATATCTCTGAATTGTTGATGGAAAATGTATTTCAATATGATAAGATCCCTTACACCAACAACTGTCACCATAAAATGAAGTTATGTAATTTTGAGTTTTATATGGATGCCTTTGTTGGCCTTTTTCTATTCGGTAACTATTTTCTACAGAACATACATTTTTTTACTGCCCCATATTTCCAAAAAATAACATCTCATATGTAACACCCCAAGCTTCCATGGCACGTTTCCCTTTGAATAATGCAATGGCGTGCATTGTACGCAACTTCGAGATTCTAACACACCACAACCAATCAAAGTAGCTGTTATGAATAGTAATACCTACTTTTTGAAATTTTATAAATTTTATCTTTTGAAATGTATTTCATTTTTGGATTCTTAATATCGAAATTATCTTAGGGTGAAATTTTGGTACTTTTCAGATAACTTTCATATTTTGATGAATAGTGAAAATTACTAAATTTTAATTAAAAACAACTTTTTTAATCAAAATAATTAATAGTGATAAATTATTAATTTGAGTGGTTTTAAATAATATTTATAATATATTTTTACCATTTAATACAATGTTGGTCATTGGATGTAATTTCACATTTAAACCAGACATAAACAAATGTCAATCTTTTGATAGTTATTATCTCTTAAAAACACGCTATTTGTTTTGACGACAGGAATTAATTATTAAATTAATTAATGCAACTGATATGTTTTTAATTTGGTAAAATAGACATTATTTTTGAATTCATAATATCAAATATATCTTAGGCCTAATTTTTGGTATTTTTCTTGAAACTTTCATTTTTTGATGAATAGTGAAACCACCAAGTGGTAGTTAAAAAACTGAGTTTTTCATAAAACTTAATTTTACCGCTTCTGGGAGTGGAATTTTGAAAGTATGAGCAACACGGTTAATATCAAGAAGTAAAATTTGGTTCAATGAGATGAAAATAATTTTTGGTGAATAGTAACGTTTTACCTTTATTTACCACGGTTAAAAGTAAATAGGGTAATTAAGGGTAAAAATGATATTAATATTACCCTAACACATGTCATGATTCTATTGGACAAGTGTATCTCGACCAAAAACAACCTTAGGAGTAAAATATTATCATTTAAGTCCACTTTTATTATATTAGGACATTTATTATTATTTAATTCAAAGAAGAGTTAAAAGAGTTAAAATCAATGTTTATTTACTAAAACATTTTTAATATAGGGTTATACAAAAGATAAATTTGATTGTAAATATTCATTAGAAATCTAAAAATATTTCCTACATAATGGTATTTTATTTATAATTTTTAGACATTAAATAATTTAATTTATTTATGACACAATGGTGATGCAGTAATTACCTAATTAATGAAATATTAAAATAATTGATATTATAAATATCAAAATAAATGTAATTTGAGACTTTTTATGAATTACACTAATTTTATAGGTTAATATGACATATTAGGATTGATTATATAAATTGTGTTAGAAGTAATAATGCTGTTATGAATTTATCAAAAACAAAATATCCAATAGTGTCAAAATTGACATAAAAGAGTTTTTAAAACAAATATTATATTATTAATTTATATTCATTTTATAAAAATCTAAGGTTCATCCAAGATACTTATATCATGATAGGTGTATCATTAATGTACCACTTTGGGGTCGATTGGATGTATATAGTAAGTTTATAAACCATATAATATAAAAATACTAAGAGACATTGTAAAAGTGAAACTAATTAACTAAGAGTTAATACTTAAAGATAAGGTTAATATAATGACCCAAACCTATATAAATTCTGTTGGTTTAGTGGTTTTCGACCCATCCCCACCTTAAAATTTAAATAATCTACTTTGGATCCATTAGAAACCGAATATGAATTTATTATAAAATAATATTTTTAGCTTTTCCAAAGGTGCCCCTCACCCCTCTTAGAAAAGGGCACTCCACCTTCTCACTAATTCACACATTAAAAGCCTTTTGGCTCAGCCAAACCCATACCAAATACTCTCTTAACTTCCCTCACTACAACATAAAGGCCTTATTTTGATCATAAATTCAACCTAAGGATCCCTTTTGATCAAATCAAAAGGAATAACCCAAAGAAGAGGTAATGTTTTCACCACCCTCTTTCAAGTTTCTTTCTTCTTCAACTTCTTATTTCTTTGTTATTTCTTTTAAAAAATAATAACTCTAATATCTTCTATATACTGTGATGTTATTATAAATATGGTACAACCATATTCAGTATTCTATCCATCCTTTGAATGGCATGTCACCATACGTGCGTATGTACGGCTTACCGTCTCCACGTCGTGGTGTAATTGTCATTCAATAAATTATTATTTGGATGGGTATAATAATGATGTGTAACTAATGTAAATAATAAATATAAAATTATAATTATTCTTTCTATATTATATACCATCCAATTATATATTATTTTAACATCAAAAGAATGATATTGTCGCTCGTGCGTACGTACGGACTACCGTCTCCACGAACGCGATGAGATTCATTCTCCATCGTATCCATTCAAGTATAATTCTCATTTCATGATTAAAAATAATGTATAAGTACTTAATATAATTATGGATATGAATAAGATACAACCTATCCATAACAAACACGGCTTATGTAACAAATAATATAAAGGAAAATGAGTGAATTAACACCCGAAATAACGATAATACTAAGATATTATTAACAAATCAATGTTAAAAGATCATATATGATATCATATTAATATAAATGATTATTGTATAATTCAATAACAATTATTTCACCATTATACAAGAGGTTAACCTACTGTCGACCATGGAAAAATTACAAAGTAAGGGGTTTCTTATCTCACTTTTAATTCCATGAGAGTTCCATTGTTCACCACTTATTTATTACATGTGGTGTGTGTACTATCCATGTTTGTATTCATTATGTAATATACTTTAATTCATGTATATTTACATAATCATTGTATGATCCTTCTTTAATGGGTGTATGTTTTTTATGTTACCAAATCAATAAGGGAATTTGAAATTTCAATTTCCACTCATTCGACTTTACGCATACTTCATTGATTATTTACTCCAAGATTATGTGTAGAATCACTATTCATTTGATTATGTCATAAATTACACTCCCCTTTCTATGGATATTATTTTGATACACATAATCACTCCATTGATAAATTATCAGGTCATTGGTATGAACTTGATAAGTGTAATTTTTACTCAATCTCGATTTATTGAGTTAAACATCTAATTCATTGGTGTCGTTTTTACAAGAATATGTGTGAATTTCCTTTGATTGCTTTACACTGAATATCCAATAATATTGAGTGTATTTATATTTTTCACTCATAATTATGTCGTTGATTTATCCTTAACCTAAGGATATGGACTTTATGAGAGACTTCATCTCAATTTACATTCCATTGAGACTTCTTTGTTGTTATACACCAAATCACTTTTATGTGGTGTATATAATGTACTTTTACATAGTATATCATGAATCCCTTTATTCTCATGATATTAAAAAGTTTTGATTACCTAAATTATTTGTATTCAAGTGTCTCTCTTTTGGTTAGAAAAACTAACTAAAATACTATTTTTAAATGTTTTAAAGACTTATTCTTCTAAATCTTTCTCATTAATGTCCATGTTTTAAAAATGGTTTTAAGGATTTATTTATATGGACATTAAAGTTTTAAAATTAAAACTCCTTTTAAAAGTTTCAAATTGGTATGGGACACTTTGATTCTAAAATCTATTTTAAATGGATTCTTGGAAAATAGTGTGACTTTTAAATGATTTCAAGAAAAAGGGGGATATTTAACTCTAATTGTTTTGATGACTATTTTCATCTATGTCAATATCCTCCATCATTATCGATTGAGGTTAATATGATACAATACAATCTTCCATATTGTATCTAATGAGTTATGTTTTACTGTGGATGTGTTATTTTTATACCATTCATGGTTTGTGGATAAAGTATTGACATTTCGTATGCTAGTTTTAATACGAATTTTTATGTTATGTTTAAAACTTTTCATATGAGGAATGAATTAGACTTATTAAGTGATAGGTGGAGCCCACTATAGCTCCTCGATGCATCGGTAGGTCTCATGAGAGAAACTAGTGTCTTTGAACGAGGCCTTGACAACATCTTATTGGTAGTCTTGGCACGAGGCCTTGGCTACGTGGTTATGATAGTCTGGCATTATGCATTCCGTCATTATGAAAGTGGTTATTAATATTTTCATGTGATTATTTTACTAGTATAATATCCATGTGAATAAGTAAATGGAATTATTTTATTTTATCCTTGCCATATTATGCTGAAGTTCAAGTCTAAAAGGCTTTTGTTTTAGTTATACATTGCCTTAAATTTTTATGTTTATTTATGAAAGTTTCTGCTATATTTTTATCCTTACTGAGCATCTGAGCTCACCCCTTTCAATGTTTTATTTTTTCCAAGATGTGAAGATGTATTTTATGAATGACCTACAGGGATATTATGAGGGGATATGAAGACAAAATGTTGTTGTAGTTTTTCACTTATTTATGTAATGTAAAATTTATGAATATATCTAGTGTTTCCAAGGCTACTAAACTAATCGGTCTTTCGATACATGATCTTTCTTATGATCATGCCAATGTTATGTAATGATGCACCAACTCTGGGTATATAGGGTCGGGGCGTTACATCATACATGATGCATTCAAGTTTGGAAATAATGAACTACTGATTCAAAATTTGGTTCTCATAATCTAATATTTATGATTCATACCCAAATAAATCACCAAACTGGGAGTGAAATCTTATTTTCTAGTTTTTACCATTACTACTTTTTATTTTCAATCCTGCCACATACCAGTTGTATCATTCTGATTTATCATTTTCCATTCTGGACACATGTTTTTCTATTTCATGGTAATTATGAATTCTTCGTCTATTTTTTCAATTTCATTTGCATCCTACATTTCTAGAATCAATAGATTCTCTTGACCATTTAGTTTCCTTCGCATATGGACATCTTACTCTTCATGTTCTTTGAAATGTTTGATTTGACCGTTTCTAGTATTAGTCAAACTATCACTCTCTATTTTCTATTTATCAATTTTGACATTGTACTCAAGAATCTTTTCTGATTTATTTAGCTTTAATGATTTAAGCCTTTAAATTTTAGCCTCTATCGCAATCTTATATTCTTCTTTGTGGTTGAGTGAATTTTTATTCATCATTAATAACCAGATTGGGATTCATTGTTTTGGATCTCTAAATTTATATTTTTCTATCTAGATTTTAATTCAACCTAAATATAAACTCTCCCTTTATCTTCATCTATGTCATAATCATTATATTCCCTTGTTTGGGAATTTATTAAAACAACCACCATATAATATTTTTCATGATCCTTACAATATTTTAATTCTTCTTCCTCATATTCTTATTAAATGTCATCTTATTTGGAATGGAAACTCTGCTTTTTGAAGAAATATTTCATTGTACTCATCATACCGTTCTTATTGACTAATTACTTCTACTTAGTAATTTCATCACTTTCATCATAATCATATAAAAACGTTTTATAACACTTTGGTTCAGTATTTATAGTCATTCCACATTAAAATCATGTAATTAGATGTTTCCATTTGAACAATCCTGTTATAATTTAATGATTTTTGGCTATAAATAACATGAAATCATCCATATTATCTTCCTCCAAACTATCTTTAACATTTTTATTCTTCAAGAGGTAAAATTACAATTTTATGGGATTCCCCTTTCCCATAACGTGGTTTTCAACATTTCCCATCTCATATGATATAAAAAATACTATCAAAGATAATCAATTTCAAATTTTTCAGATCATTATCGTCAAATACTGAAACATTCATATTTAACCTATGTGGTAGTTTTCTCAATATATTACTAAAAATATTTATGTATTTAATAATTTATATAAGTCCATGAATGTATTACACAATAATATTATCTCATTTAGTGAATGTACAAATAGATTCATAAGGGTGCATTCATAGATCATCATACATGTTCCATTTAACTAGGAATTTTTCTTCAATTACTTTTTGAGTGGCCCTCATAAATATATAGCAATTTTTTCCACATAGCATATGATTTCATACATTGAATCACCATTTTATAGGTTTCATTGTATACGTATCCCCCTTAAACATTGAGACCTTTGTCTTCAACATCCTATCCCTATGCAATTCTCTATATAAAACATTTTTTTCCATACTTGAAAAAATAAATTGGCATTATAGCTATAAATAAATACATAACCAATGATTAAAATAAGTATTTCATTCAATTATTCGATATTTTAAAATTTCTCCCATCATTTATTAGAATCCATTTGTGATTAACATCATAAATATATTAAACTGAGAGAGAACCACTAACATTAAACCTTTTCTTTTGATAATAAATATTAGACCAATTCAGTAAAATATCTAGAGAGGTTTGTGAATCAATGTATGAATGATTAAAACAACTTCCGATTCGGGTCTCATTTTGTATTTAAAAAAACTCAATTCGGAAACATTCCTATAGAAATGTATGAACTGAAAAATATCATGCATGAGACACATAGATTTTACATGGTTCGACCTCACTGGGATACATCAATGGAGCATAAAATAGATATTTCATGATGTACCCAATTTTGTAATGCCCACTAGAAAATTACAAGCTTCGAAAAATAACACTTCTACACCTAGGCTCACTACATGTACAATGTATTGGGTCATATCACTACCTTCACAAGTGATGCTCCCTAACTCAATTTATCTAGATCAATATTAGATTAAATTTTCACCCACTTCATATCCATTTTCTCGTTGTAATAGAAAGGATCCTCAGAATGTTTTTTTTTGACATTATGTCCCTTCATTTTCATGAATGAATAAATACATGGCTATAAATAGATACTCTTTCAATGTCATGTTTTCACATGTATATAAAATCCACTTTTATGTGCATTGTTAGATGATAAAAATTTCTTTCATGAATTATTTTATTAATTCCAATAATATTCTTTCCCACTCCATGATCTACATTGAATCTTCCACATACTATGTTTCATGTGGGATTCATGTTCATCTATTTCATTGAGGAATCATTCATTCTTCACAGAGAACTGATATCTCATAGATTACCTTTTCTATTTTGTACATATTTTCCTTTGTGGGTTATAGAGCCACCCAAATACCTAAGGAAAATTTTGCCCGTGAATCTCTTCACCCTTCCTAGAATACTTCCCATGATCTGTTCTCATTCATGGAATTCTTCCTCATGAAATATTTTCATTCATGGAATTATCCCTTGTCAAATACATCAAACAACAGTGAATTTTTCCTGTAGTAATTTTATTCTCTAATAATATTTTATCTAAAAAACTATCTTATTGTGGGATTTTATATATAAAAATAGATCCAAAAAACCTACTAATCGGAATTACCCGAACTATGCTGCATTATAGCCTTCACCACAAAATGATATGCGGTCTATATAGAACTGTTATCCATTGTACATCCAATATTTTCTAAAAACAGAAACCCTTTTCGGATCCACAAATCTTCACGTCCACTCATTAAATAATGATTCTCTCATATTAAATTATCATTTTGTGAACTACAAACCTCTCGTAAATTGATTATGCTATGTGGTCTACACATCATGCTTCACAGTACACAAATCACTACTATGTAGAAATCATCTTTTCTAATTTTCCATCACTGTTCCACTTAACCCCTTTTTTGGTATGTGAGCTATGCTTTGTGGTCAATGATATTTGAGATACTTTTTGGAACTACTTTTTTTTCATAAAATAAACTCTTGATTTTCAGGACCGAACCTGCATCACCATAAACACATGCTTCAGCAACACCAACCACACTATTTCCAAATCATCTAACTTTATCCACACAAAAAATTACATGAAAACACTAATCCGGAAACTTGAGTCATTTTATTCGAACATTATAGGTATTTCTAAAAAACCAATGTAATATTCATGATCTAACATTATTGATTACTGATTTCATTTCATCAAAGAGAAGGTTTCAAATGGAGACATATGCTTGAAGTTTATTCAATCTTCATATTAATTGGAAGAAATCATTAAAAATGTTGTTAATATAGATAGATTAGAGAAACTATGGATGAACATGGTTTTTTATCAAATTCTGAGTAATTAAAAACCCTTGATTGATTCACCAAAAAGAGATTTATATTTTCTTCCAAACTAAGAGATAATTTGTACTCTTCTTCCTCATAAGAGATTGGTTCTTGAATATTATGATGTGTTTATTATTAAAAATATGGATCATTGGGATTATATATGTGGGGAGTTATTTTTGAAATCCATTAGATGATTATTGAGACTTCATTCACATGATTTTCCATGCATGCTGATTTATTGATATATTAGACATCCTTTGTTATATATCTATAGTTTTCTACATGAATTTCACCTATATAAACATAGATATGATTTGATAAATTAAATGTTCAAGGATATCCACAAGATATCATCCCTCTATACTTGATGAAGAAATAATATTTAAAAGGAGGAGAACCTGTTTTGATAAGATATATGTTATTGGAATACCCAAAATAATATTTGAATTAAATTTTCCATAAGGGATAGAAATGTTTCACCACATATTAATCTATTATATGTGTTAATATAGAAAAAATACAATCGATAATATTGATCCCATGTTTCATTTTTGTAGCATTTATTGTCAATGATTCAATATGTGTTGGTTGATGAAGTGGTTATTCTAGGAGAATTGTTATGAAATCACATGGTGGGATTAGATTTTATAATATAGAAATTCTATGTTTTCTAACTCTAATAATTTTTTATCTATTCTACAATGATTAAGTACTTTGGATAATGACTGAAAATTTATTGAAACAAAATTCCATCAATTATTTAGTTTTAGTTGAATTGAAGTAGAGAATTAAATATAAATAAAGTATTATGAAGATTATTTTGAACAAGAATCATTACGACATCATGGTATTATATATTCTATAATTATAATATTTTTTAAATATTCTATTGAACATAAATAATAAATATGGGACAATCACATTATCCCATGTGCAAGCTAAATCCAAGAAATTTTGGATGATTCCTAAACCAAATGAGAGGGACATCCCATAAGGTCCCACATTGAGGTAGGATGGGTGAGTTGGATATGCCATGTATCGGCCTCCATGAGCATACACCACTAGAGAGAAAAGGGGTAACTAGGCCATGCCATATGGGAGGATGTTATGTGAGTCAATATGGATGGGAGAAGAACCAATACTCCCATCTACTAAATGATGGAAACAGTTTTGCATTTAAATAAGATTGAGGATGCAAGGGTCAATTGAAGTGGGATGTATATAAAATTTTTACTATTCATATTTCATTAAAAATATGTATAGAACAAGAGTTTTTAAATTTATCCTACCTCTACAATATGATATCCCATGTCACATGTACTTGAGTTCACCTATCATCCTCATCCTACAAATGATGAGGCTTCTTCCCAAAAGAGCGAAGACAACTAGAAATCATGTGTTATCAAGAAAATTCAATGAGACATGGTTTATCATGTATACCACATACATAAATCAATATTTTTCAAGGATGATATTATTTGAATAATTTGATTTAGAATAGTTTAATCAGGATGTGTATGTATTATTCATAAGAACTAGTGACATCGGATGAGTTCATCTTATTAATTAATGAAAATCATTAGTGGAATCACATAATGTTTATGGAATTAAGTGAAGAAATTTAGTAATTTTTACATGTTGTTGCATGAATAAGAATGTATCTTCAATAGAATGAACCTTCCATAAATTTAATTGAATGTATATTTAGTTATTCAGGAAGATCCATACCTTGCAATCATGTTTGTAACATGAATTCATTTTGAAACTTACCGTAGTTTCACATGGAGTCCAATAAGGAATCATTTCATAAATGATATGATCATGAAAAGTGATCAAGTGATCATTGTATTGATGTGTGGAGAATATGAATTATTTTGTATTCATGATATCCAAATATCATTGGTGCATTGAATAATTCTTCAACGTAACTTGAAATTCAAAGGATAAGTAGTAAGGATATGCCAATATAAACTACGGTTAGGTCGAGTGTTTAATCTACTAATATTTAGAATATTAAGAGATCTCTAAACACAAGGACATCAATGTGATCAATCTATGTGAAGGAATGGATGATTGTATGACTCTATCACAAGAAGGAATATCTAGGGAACCATTATGGTTATGTGAATGATATGTATAGAATGTCTTCTGATCTCATGATGGAACTCATGAACACAACTTTTTTCATGTGAGGGAACCCATAGATAGTTCTTTGGTATCATGAAACGCATCATCAAAAGTATTGAAACAACACTTGATTACATCATATGAAGGTAGGAGGATATCATGAAATCCTTACTTTGATTTTATGAAGTTGTTTTAATACAACTTTTTCACCATTACCCAAATAAGGAAGTTAACCTTTTATTCAGGATTTCTCTCATGTATGTGATTAGTATCATGAAACTATGTGGATCATGCCAAAAATATTTATATAAAACTATTAAGTTTTATGTAGTTAAGATATTATGTGAATAAGATTAGTATATTTTTTCAAAAATAATAATATCATCAACATCATCAATAATTAAGAGGAAATTATTCAAATGTTTCATTTGGTATATAAAATAAATCTATCTATATATTGATTGTATTTTACCTATATTTTTTTTTGAAAATTTGTCGAAAACCAATCATCACTAAAAATTAAAATTGATAACAGAATACATGAATCAAACATTATTTATCATGGAAATGTTTTTTCTTTTGTCAACACTTTTAAAGAAGTTATTTTTTTCTTTTAATGACTCCCATTTTTTTCATACAAGAGATGTGTTACTTTATAAAATTAGAGATTAAGGCATTAATCAGCCATATAGGTTTAACTAAAAAGGATAATTCATAAAATTTACCCAGGATTCACTACCATCAGTGGATCTAGATTTGGGATCTATATGTACTATGTCTCCAAAAGTAATTATCCATAAGTGTATTTATTATCTATGATGAATGTGTATAATGTAATCTCATTGTAGAAATAGATATTTTATCTTCCCATCAGTCAAAAAATTTATATATGAAAGGATTTATATAATTTTAATAAAATTATATTATTAAAAACGAAATTGGGAAGAAGATAAGTCTTTTTTTTAGAAATTGTGGAAAGATGCAAGGATGAAATTTGGATAATGGGACTAATAAAAGATTTATGCATGGAAGGGAATATTACATGTAAATGAAACACGAAATTGAAGGTAAAAAGTTTTCTATTTATGTGAATGGATATAACGATCCACATGATGAACCACAGAAACTCAAATTTATCAAAAGCAATGAGAGTTGTCATTATTATAACCTGTGATCAAAGATGAGGGTTACTGATGATGTTTTATTTCAACAAGCTCTTAATGCTACATTAAAAGATAAATATCATGTAAAATATATTCAATTTTTTGATTATGATAATGAATTGTTGAATAGTATAATAGAAATGCACTATAGAACTATAAATGTCTTATTGGAATTTGGATCTAACCACACTTTTATATATGCATGATTTTCCAAGGATATCACATTACCACATCAAGGATTATATATTGAGTTCATAATTAAAGATTCAATAGATAAAATTTACATGTATCAACTATATGATTCTTTTATATTTTATGTTTCTATGAAGGTGAATCCTTCAAATATTGTTATTATTATTCTAGTTGAATTTTATGTTTTTTGGTCATGGATTGGATTGCATTATATAAATCCAATATTAAATTTCTATGGAATAGAAGTCACATGTGATATTCTAAACAGAACTATGATTGACTATTTGTGTAAGGATAAATGAAAACATAAAATATAAATTACATCTATTTTATGGGTCTTGATAATATATATTGACCTGTGATTTCTTATCTACATGAGGATAAATGTGAACATCCAAAAGAAATTACTTCTATTTTATGGGTCTTGAAATTAAATATTTTTTTTAAGATTTTACTAGACTCATTGTATCATGATGTATATTTTTAAATATAACTCATACATGGTACTGCACCTATTTAAAAAAAATACATATAAAATGGACCTGATTGAGTTATAGGAATTGAAGAAGGAACTATGGGGGGATATTGATAACATGTTCATTTATACATGTTCATCACAATGTGGGGAACCTATTATCATTTTTATGAATAAAGATAGATCAATAAAAAATAACATTTATTATTATGAACAAAAGATGATTGAATATTTGATTAAGTATCTATTTTCATATATTCGTGATTTTTTTAATTGTGATGATTTTAAAACGTATCAAATTTTTAACATCCTTTTGAATACTATCAATTGCAGTTAAAAAATTATGATATACTGAAGGTAATATTTCTTATGGGGTATTCACGCTATGAATTTATAGTGATTTCATTTTTTCTAACTAATTCCTTCACTATTTTCATAGATTTAATGAATAATATATTTATATATTATATTGGAATGTTTTTGGTTGTAATTATATATGATATCATAATATAACTAAAGAGAAAATAAGACCATATATATCATATTAATATTATACTAAAGACCCTTTGGAAGGATAATCTGTATGAAAATATTTCCAAGTGAATGTTTTAGGTACAATTAATTTTAATTTTTTGGTCATATAATCTACTGTGAGGGAATATTTGTGGATTATTAAAAGGAATAAGTTATTAAACATTAACACATACAAACCAGTATGACAATGATAAAAATATATTTTTACATTATTTTTGTTTATTTTCAATTTTTATGATGAATTTCATTGGGATAACTAATCCACTATCTGTGTTAACAAGAAAGGGATTCGAGTTCCTTTAGAATAAAGAATGTGAATAAGATTTCATTAAAGTTATGTAAAGGTTGGTTCATGAACATATTCTTATACTTCCTTGTAATGGAAAAGGTTTTGTGATTTCTAATGATGCATCAATGAAGTGGTTGGGATTATTTCTTATACAGAATGGATGATTAGAACTTTTGTGTCAAACTCATTAAAGGTTCATGAGAAAAAAAATCATGAATAATTATTTTGAGTTAAAGATTGTAATTAAATTATTAATGAAATGGATTAATTATATTTTTAAATAATGGTCTAACATATATACTGATCTAAATAGTTTAATGTATTTATTCACCTAGAAAAAGATGAATATGCAATAGAGAAAATGGATGGATTTTATTGAGGATTATGAGGGTTGAGTACATTACCTCTCTATTAAATAATTCAAGGGGGTGTTGCTTTGAGTCGAATTTATTATGCTAGAGTTTCTATTTTGATTATCACAAAATATACAATATTTTTATATTTTTATAGTATGGTCATTAACTATTCAAATAAGTGGATGAGTCATATCTTACATATATGAATATTCAAACATGTATCCATGTTAAGATTTAAGTGTATAAAATGAATGATGTTGTTCTATAAAAAAGAATTAATTTTACTTGAGTTAATCATTAATTATGATGAAATGATAAGTTTTAGAACTATGTATGTGCTCCATCACTAATAGCCTTGAAGAAGGATCTACAGGAAAAAGTTCAAAGAACATCATTCCTTCTTCATCCAATAAGTACGATGATATATATAGATGTGATAAATTATTTATAGAGGGAAAATAGGAAGAGAGATATTCCAGATCATGTACCTTTATTATTAGTATGTCCTAAAGTTATGTATGAGATATAAAAGTATATGGGTTTTGTACAACCAGTACCCATAAAATGGAAATAGGAAAGTATCACTGTGGATTTCATTTTCACACACCTAAAATTATACTAATGCCATAATAATATTTGGTTTGTAGTCAATATCCTTATAAAGTCAACACATTTCATTATTACTAGTGAATATTTCAATATTGATCATATTTCTATTATATAAATTAATGGATTGGTAGTGTTAGCTTGGTTAAAATATTCTATTCTATCTAATGGGATTTTAGGATTAAAACAATGTTATGGTGAAGTATTTAGGGAAGTATAGATATAATTTTTTGTTTCAATACTTAATATAATAATATAATAGATGGATATTTTGAGGGAAAAATTAAAACTCTATATCATATAAGAAGATCGTATTCATTAGATTTCAGGTGAATTTTGGATAATCACATTCCTCTTATTGAATTATCTAATAACAATATCTTTCACTTGAGAATTCAAATAGATATTTATGAATCCATCTATGAAATGAGGTGTAGAACAATGACATGTTTGGATGAAATTAGAGAATTTGAGGTATTAAAAACTAATAAAGATAATTAAATCATAGAGACAGTTTGATCCATTTAAAAGCACAACAAAGAATCAAACAATCTATAGATGAGTTATGATAACAATCTCTAATGGGATCTGGTATTTAATTATTTGAGAAGGTATTCCTTCAAATTTTTCAATGTAATAGGTTTGCAATATTAAAAATTATTTGACACCTGAGATTTGTATATACTGGTACCATCTAGATTCTTGACTGATTTGGAACAATATCTTATTTATTGTCACTTCCACCAAACAAGCTTTTTCTGCATAATGTGTTATATGAATATCTTTTGGGGAAGTATATAAAAAATACTTCACATATAAAAAATTAAAATTTCATAATACTAGAGAACAATCATTCCTATTAAGAACAACTAATACAAATCTTGGAACACATAGATAATGTGTTACATAAGAATTTTGCTCACCTGGTTAATATTTTCATGGGGAATAATTATGTAAAATAAGTTATAAGGTTTCTTGATGATGAAATGAAATATAGAGAAACATATTTTTTTTATTGGAGTATTATTATTTTGATATATTATTTCTTTTTACTGGTAATATAATGTAACAAACTATGATTTTATATGTTTTTCCTTTGAAATAAACAAAATTAATTGATATGTTTCTTTACATGAAACCCCACGTCTAAATTTACCCAAAAAAATAGTATACCTTTAAAAACTAGCCATTATATTGGTTGGTATGAATACGATTAACCAGATTAAAACGTATATCAATAATTTTTTTCCAAAATTCAAAATTATTGATTAATTCCTATTAAATAATCCTTAAATTTATTATTTATTAATTAAACTTGATATTTTTAGATGAATTGAATTTTATACAAGTTCTGTATTATTATAAATAAAATATTTTAATCAAATTTATTGTTAATGTATGAATAATAATTTATTTATTAGTTATCTAATGGCTAGGAATGACGATGAAATCATTTCTAGTGAGAAGCAATATTTTTTATAAAACCATTATATGTGTAGTGGATTTTTTTATAAATTTAGAAAATAAATTTTGAATAATGATTTTAATTAAATTTATATATAATATATTAAATCAAAAAAAATAAATTCATTTTATAGTTTTACTTGTCACCAAATGAATGTAACTTTAGTTTTATGCTGAAAATACATTTTTCTATAAACGTGTTTTCATTATAAGTCAAAAGATTATTTTAAAATTAAATTTTATTAGTTATAGAAATTTAATTTTATAAAATGGGTTTAATATTTTTAATTATTATATCCAAATTTTTTAATGATTTCACAATCATTTTGGTCAAAATAAATAAAAAAAAGTATTATCACTATTAATGTTAGAACATGTTTTCCAGGGGATAAACTAAGAGATAAGGGTGCTATTGCAACATAAAATATTCTTATTATTATTAGATGAGAATGTATAAACCCTATATTATCATAAATTATAATAATTTCCCATTTATATTAATAATACATGATAAGAACAATATTCTTGTTCAAGTATATATAGTAATTTCATGTGCTTCTTCTCCAACACATTTAAAAGAACACAACATATCATCTCTTATTCATGAAATTTGAGCCTTATATATTATACAGTACATACAAAAAACATTATATATTACTTCAACTAATCTTGCATCATCTTATATTCTCTTAATACTAATCTCTCATAGCTTACAACGTAATCTAATGGTTGTCTCTCAAAGTAGATGTTTAAATCTAAATCGAGAACGTTTATTTTTATTTCTACATCAAACTAATCTAAACCATTTTTATATACCATAAATAAAAGAATAAAACATAATAAATATTCTGAAATTTTATTATTATTTTGGAATAACCATTTTCCACCATCATTCCATCAAATGGAATATAAAATTATTGCTCATACATACATGTGGACTACCACCTCCATGTCATCAAATGATTTATTTTCCCTAAACCCCTCATATTGATGGATTTAATGATTGATTAATAAATATATATTACTTTCAATATATATTTATTATTATATAATAATAAAATATTATTTTCCCTTATTTGATTATTTTTATTAGAAAAATAAAACATCGTTCATGCTTATGAACAACTTACCATCAATATATATGGTGTAATTCATTCTTAAATCTCTAACTTTTACGGATTGAAATAAATATGTAAATAATGGCTATATAGTACATTTTTATCATTATTAAAATTACATATTTTATGTACGATTGATCATAGTAGATCGAATGGAACTTTCGAACCGAATCTTATAAGAAAATCAAAATAGTTAAATACCAAAAATGTTGATTCTAATAATGAATTATTAATAAATGGGTTCTAAATTTTATAAGTGGATAATATATGGTTTTATAATTTATTTACTTATTATTTGTATAATTATAATAAATCTATATTTGTTATAAAATATTTTAGATTTCTTAAGAATCAATCCAGTCATATGTTAAGGATTTATGATCTCACTTTTGTTTATATGAGACAGAAACCATATTGACCACAAATTTTATTTTGTGATAAACATCCTACTTATTTGATATGATATATCATGAATATATTTAAAATAATTTTATTTAAATTTATTAATTTCATAATGGTTTTGATTCAAAAACGTCCAAATTTGTATGAGTTTTACATTACTATCTCATTTTAACAGATATTGTTAATGCTTAACTTTATGATAATAAAATTATATAATATATATCTCAGAAATCATAATTAATTTTTTATCATATAAGTATTCATGTATGTTAAAATTTTTATTCTAATTAGTATCTTTCTAAGTACTTAAATTTTTAAAAAGGTATTTTTAAGGGAAACATGCATTTTTTTCTATTCAGTTAGGCATATTTTTCAGCCATGTCAACATATTATTTAAAAAAAATTATGTAATTTTTTAACTTTTATTCATTAATTTTTTATATTAATTTTTAAACAAGATTTCATATCAGTAAAATGAATTAAAATAAATATTCATTTTATTTTTCGAATAAGGTACTTTTTAAAAATGGTGTGAATAGTGTCATTTTTTTTACATAAACCACATGAATTGATTTTCTTATCCTCATTACTACTCTTTCCATTAAATAATCCATTAAATGTTCCCATGGTTCTTTTTAAATAAAATATTTTACATAAAATTATGAAATATCTAGATTTTAAATAAGTGGATTAAAAACGATAATGGTATTTTCCCTGAGAAATATTTCACAAGCCTTTTATTGTAATTTTTCATCCATGATAAAATCCATTAATGTTTATTATGCTTTACATGGGATAAAATTTAATGATACCATGCTTATTGGTTCCCTTTATTATAGTTGATTAAATAATGAAATCTTGATGAAACTCGTTTTATTTTCAATGTATTGAGGTATTTTTTCATAAAAAATCTCTTAATCATAAATAATATATATAAATGGATTATGATTATGTGATGGGTATTTTTTTATAGATATATAATGCATTGGGTGAGGAATAATTTTTTTTGAATTCAAATGGGTACATAAGAGGTTATCCCATTCTGAATAGAATATGTACATGAGTTTATCCCAAGCCTAAAAAAAGGAATATGGGTGGTTATATGAACACTAAAATGTGATTAATATCTTATTGGGTATCCTAGACATAATAAATCTTTAATTATGATTATGCCACACTTTAGGACACTCTTTGATGACATTATTTTATTCCAATATTATGTAATGATGGATCATGTTCTTTTGTTATTTTATTATTCTTATCTTATGAACTATTAAGATTTGTTCCATGACTATTGATAATTATATATGAATATTAGTGTTTGATTTTAATATTTTAAGATCATGTTGTAATACTTTTATTCTCATGTTATGATTGAAAATGATTATTGATTGACATCTCTCGTGTTCTCCGATATTGAGTATATGGGATCACTCTTTAATATGTTTCCTTTTGCCCAGGATATGAATAAAGGTATTAGGTATGATATATCCAATAATAGTGATAGTTTTGAGGAACATATTTGGAGGTTATCTAGATCATTATGTTCCACTTGTTTATGTGTCTAGGTTTATAAATACACTAAAACATTATACATCTTTCATTAATTATAATTATATATATTGATTATTTATATAAAAAGATGTAATATTTACGTATTAAATGTTATTTTATCTTTAGTACCATTAAAAATTAATCTATTTCATAATGGATAGTGATGAATGTTTGGTTCTTCTCAAGATTTAGGCATTACACCACAATGCCTGGGGTCAATGTGTAACGTTCCATTGCATTGTTTTTAGGGTTCCCTGGTAATGGGTGTTCTGTCATGATGCATGGTATCACACATTAATGATCTATTATTTTATTTTCAAAATTTGGATTTAAATATATAAACCATCAGGTTCTCATATTTTAGTTTTTTCATATAGAAGTTGGAGTTGTCCATTCATTTATTCTCTTCCACCCATTTCTCTCCCTTCAATTCAGGTGGACGTGGATTATTTAATTTTAATTACCAAGGGATATAAACTCTCATATCTTATCCCTTGATCGACTTCCTCATTATTATTTTATTACAACACTGTTGGTTTGTAATTTTCAATTAGTTTTCGTACATTATGGATGAATCACATCACTATGAAGGGGATTCCATATGTATTGTGTAGAGGAGTCTTTAGAATTATTTATTATAATTATTTCATTTAATTTTTATTGAGTTATGTTTCTATGTGAATTTTTATATTTACTTTGTAATATTGTGATGAAATTATACATTTATTTAGTTTTTTAAATTTGGATTTTTATATATTATATTTGAGAGAATATCAATAGGGGACCACACTTATTGGATCATGGTTTAGTGTCAGCACATCACATGGTAGGATTGGAATAGAAAATTAAATTTTGATATATTTTCTTTAAAAAAAATTAATTTATTAATTTTATGTGGTTTATGGATGATTTGACTTCTTTTTGGCCTATTTTTATTCTATTTCATCTTTATATTATAATATATATCACTATTCATGTTGGTGTCTTTTATATTTTTGAGACCCCTCTTTATTTAGTTATTTTATATTAATGTGTTATCATTACGGTCATTGTATGAATGTTCACATAAAGTTTTTGATATCAAACTATAGAATAAGGTAAGCATTCATCAAACAAATTTATAATATCGATATTATAGAATGATAAATAGTTTATTGGATCCATTTTGGTTGAACAAGTTCCAATTACCCATTTTATGTTTTCTTGGTGGAATGAGTTAGATTATTAAAAATAAATAAGTTTTCATTCTTATATGAAATTTAAAAATGGGATAATTTCACAAAGTAATTTAGAAGAAAAATTGATGATTTAATGAAATGGATTTATATAAGAATTTCTTAATTGATAAAGAATTCTATAAAAAACATTTTCATTGGGATTTTTTATAGTGGAATGTCATGATTAAAAGAGTATTTTAATGACTATTATATATTTTTTAATATGGGTTTGTATTGTTTTTTAAATAAATAATTTGATATATTTTTTATATGGAATTTTTTAATTGACCACTTATGAGAGATTAACTATTTTTAAATTCACATATATGTGTGTGAAATTCATGTCATGGTTTGTTTACGTGTTTTTTTTTATTATTGTATCATGATTATATTTAATTATATTAGAACCATGAGGTATACGTCCCATTGGGTGATATGTTATTTAGATTTTATTTATATTCATTTTAGGTTTTCTTCTAGAGTGGGTCTATAGGTACATGAGGACATGCTTGTTAGGGGTGGGTGATGTTATGAAAGACTGAGTTCGTAGGTTGTGACTCATATGGAATGTTTATCCATGATATGGGTATAGATAGGGGAAATGAAATTAGTGTTTCCTCCATGTGTTGTTAAGTGGATGATATTGAGTTTCCCAATATGTTGACATGTTGCATTCCTTTTATAAGTTAGTGTTACATGGCATGGATCGTGATATTTATTATGATTTAGTTTAATGAACCTCAAGATAGTTTGTTAAAACTCATGGGTGACTATGTCCAGAAAAAATATCAGTATTAGTGAGTGGAAAATTTCATATATATTTTTTGGTTTATGAGGATCTATATGTTTTTTTTTCAGTCAGTATATGATATCCTATAGATGATTCTCTTTATCATTAGTCTCTATATGTAGATAGATGGATGAGATGGATCTATGTGGGATGGTGGATAATACATGGGACATGATGGTGGGATTGATGAAATATAGCATACCCATAACCTTCTATGGACCTATCATATTTAACCCCATTTGAAAGACATAGGCACTTGGTTAATGTTAATGATGGGATTGTTATATGACATGATTAATGAAGGTGATTCTAAAAAGATATAGTTTCATGTGGTCGGATCCAACTTCTACTATTACACAAGATTCATGTAATTGTGTCAATCGTTCTATATGCCGCTAATCATTTTTTTTCATTTTCATATGGCCGGTTTAAGGGGTTGTCGGTACCCAAACATCATTCCCTACCATCCAGTAGACCACAAAACCTCCATTCAAACTTCAAAATCAAATTAAAATTCAAACTCCAGCCGCCTCGAGCCGACCCGAGCGTCCACGTACCCCTCTGCGCTGACAGGCCTCGTGCCGTGCGTCTGCAACGTCAGTCTGTCTGTTCAGTCCGCACGCCAAACGAAGGCCGAGTGATAACCCTCCACCGTCACGCGCCACCCATCACCGGCGACGGAACCATCATATTCATCTCAAGCCGTGAGACTGAACTCCGGCCATCGTCGACACCGCAAATCCAACGTTCCTCCGGCATCACCATAAAATCACCACCAGTAGAAACACAGTAGGAACAAACACACACAAAAAACAACATCACCGGCGACACCGTCGCCATCGCCATCTCCAAAATCAATGCCTCACCGAAGGCACCAAAAAACGCAAAACCAGTACAACCATACATCACCTCCCCAAGAAACGAGATGAGGAAGAAACACAAACCATATCCGGAAGGTCAGGCATCACAGGAACCACCCAACCGCACAAACAGCACCCAGAAACTGAAGACCCCGCCACCACCAGCCAAAACGACCGCTTCAGACACGATGGAACCCCACCGCACTCTCCAGGGAGAGGCCGGGACCCCAAGAACCACCGACGCAAGATCGCGACCATCAGACGCTGAGAATCACCCCGCCGGGCACCAGTGAACTGCCGAGAACGAACCCTGGGGCGCTCCGGTTTTTTAATGACTTACTAACTCATTGAATTTCCATTGTAGTATTTATATTGGTTGACATGTGTTTCATGGATGGAAATTTTTTTATATATTTTTTTATATTTTATTTTAACTATCATTTCATTTGTTTTTTCAGGGTTTTCATTTATTAATAGGTGGTTAGATGACTGGTGGGTTAGGTGGGACTCTAATAGTTGATTTATTTTACATAGATTGAGACCACATGGTTTTATGTGTATTGAGATGAGATAGCTAGGGTGTTTTACCTCATTATGTCACGAGGGTATACAATTCTCACTCTAAACTGTTGTGTCCTTATTAGGGTTGGAAATATTCAATATATGTAATTTGGTTGTGTTTGTCTTCTAAATACCCAAGAACTATTATAAATTGTATGTGCATCACATGTTACATTTTTTGGAGGGTTATTTTCATTGAGAACTATTTTTTAATCTCATTAATTATTTTTATATTCTCCCAATTAGTCACAGTAACACTTCATGTTGAGTTGATTAGGATAATTTAATTGGGTCATTAATATTATCCTATAAAATGAATATGGAATTATTTTTAATGTACATTGGTAGATCTTTTTGATTCATTTTAAGAAATCATATCATCTGGGAGATGAATACATGGATTGTAATTATCCTAGTACTATAGACCATGGAATCCACATGAGTTGATCCAGTGAGAAGGGTTATATTGAATTGTATATTAAATATTCCATTATTGTAAAATATTTAATTTATTCAGTGTGTATGAATATATATTTTGTTTGTATTATGATTTCATTATGATTTTAATATCATTTATATATTTCTTTTTTGTTAATTATATAATCTATTGTTTCTCTTTATTCTTGAATATGGGTCCCCCACCTATCTATATTTATCTGTATATGTTTTTGGGTATCCTTATGTCTAGATGGGTCATGCTGAATTTTTTTTATGTTAATAAATGATCCTGCGGGTATATTTTTTATGTTATAGTATTCTCATGTCTATATTAGGCCAATTTTTATTATAATAACAAATATTTTATGAGTTGAAATTCCAAAGATCACACGGTGATCCCCACCCATGTATTGTTCATGAAACATAGGCCAAGACATTATAAAGTTGGTTTATATTTTCTTTATTGTTTGGAATATTTTATTTAGAGGTGTATACAGTAATTAAAACTCAAGATGTATATGAGAAGAACACCAATAGAGCCTGGATATGGTTCAAACATGATTTTATAGGAGCTGTCTAGTATCTGGGAAAATGAATTCTATGTATGAGTGTGGTGTGGGACTAATAAACCCAATGATGAATAGATGAGACTCGGAAAAATTTATAAGTCATAGCTTCAAGACAATGAGTTGTCAATTCATTTCTTTAGTGGAATTAATAGCTCATTATACACACAACAATAATTAGTTTTGATTAACATTATTTATAATTTGAATACATTATTGATCGAAGAAAATTATAGTTTTCTTAGCATCCCGAACCACCTCCATATCTTGAGTTTAGTTGGAGGTGATAAATGTCATTAATTGATATCCCCAAGGAAGTATTCACTAACAATAAATGTCGAGGGCTTCATGAATAATTGGGAGGGTGATTTTCCCTTTGAAATAAAAAAACCACAAAAATGTTATATTACTAAATAACCACTACATTATACATGATAAAAATGTATTAGAACTCAAAAGATACCTTGGTAGAACAAAACAAATCCCAAACCAAAAAAAATAAAACCAAATAGAGTACCATTCAATATAATAAAATAAAAAAACTCAAAGGCTCTAAGAAGAAACTCCTTTTATCAACTCCAATATTGATGCTACAACACCATAAGACTACTTAATAATCACGATGAACCACTAATGAAATGTGATTCATAAACTTTACACGTATCTCAGAGTTCAACATCTACAAAAGAACCAGGGTTCTAAAGAAATAGTGAGTAATAATACTCAATATCCTTTACCCAATGACATACCTACTCCCGAATGTAGGATAGAATGACTTATCAAATTATATGAAACAATAATATAAAAAAAATAAAAATTTCAAAAATTTCAATCAATCCAAACACATAACAACCAAGAAATTTTACACAATAAAAAACATTTTAATGAATGAATCTCAGACAATACATCAAATTTTTCATCCAATTTTCATTGTCATATCCCATTTAATTTCATATAACACAATACATACTCTTAATACACACAAAAACCTCAACCACCCATGATTTTTGTTACCTTTTACATTGGAAATTCACATCCATAACGCATGCCCTTTTGTGGTAATTCACGAGCACATTACAACCCTTTTATGGTGATACTTCACATCCACTAACCCTTACCATATCAACTCAAGATTAAACATTTCATCTAAACCATGAAAAATCATCAATTTCCAACCATTTATATAAAACTATATCTTTTTATTGAAAATACTCTTATGAAAACACTCATGGAAACAATATTTTATCCAAACAATGCAAAAAACATTTCCAATATCCATGAGAAAAAAATTTCAAATCGTTAGTGCCAAAAACAATTCAAAAAAATATTTTATTAAATCCTCTCTCACAATGCATTAAAAAATTATAATCAAGCAATTGATTTAAAAATTATCATTTGAAAATCATATAATGAAACATATTGAAAAACAATATAAAAATTTCCCAAAAAAAAAGTCACCACAAAAGGGGGTTTTAACCAAGATTCACACAACAATTTCACCATCAATTTCATGAAAACAATTAATTTTAGACAATAATTGTAGTTTTAGCAAGAAGAGTTGAAAGTAAAGTGGCCTACCTCTAGTGTTTATGCAAAAATGAGTAGTGGAAGAAATGTTCGCCAAATCATGTTGAAAACTCAACAAATCATCCTTAGATCCTTTCCTATAACATCAAAAGGTTTACAAATATAAAATATTTAAATAAAAATATATCAATCTATAAAAAGTATAATTATCTCTAAGAAATAGGTAGTCGGGGTGAGTTTATCATGGAAAACCAATAAAACTACCAATAAAGGAGACCTACTAAAGGGGATTCACCTTTAAAGTACCAAGGAAACCCCTATAAATGATTTTAGAATTATGGGGAGAGGTTCCTTATCCTTGTAGAGAGGGAAATACTGAGTGATGGTTGAAATGGAAATGAATTGAAGTATTTAGGGTTAAAAGTATGTGAGTACCATTATTTAAAACCCAATTTTTATCCCAAATATATTTATCTAAATGGTTTTGAAAATTGTGTTCTAACCATGTCCCTGGTATAGTTTCAATAGGTAACCGTGAATGATTGGACAACATAGTTTGACCAATAGTGCACCAACCTTGTGAAAGCCAACTATCTTGAGTAGAACTATTTACCGGGGGTGGCCACATGGTTTTATAACCATACACCTTAGTCATGTGAAACCCCATATTCCACTACTTCAAATTACATCATCTCATGGAGAGGTTTTATGGTTTTAACAAGTTGTTCTCAAAACCTACACCCTTATAAAATCCGAAAAACCTTCCCAAAACCATATGAACTCAACCAAGAATCAATCAACCTATTTATAAACATAAAATTACTTACAAATTTTTAAAAAACTCTAATAGGGGGTGCTACATTTTCCCCACCGTTATCCATTCTGTCCTTAGAAAGTAGAAACCCATCACTTTTCCAAATGAGAATGGGGCATTGTTAGACCATTTATTTCTCTCATTTCCAAGTCTCTTGATAAATAAGACCATGTTACCAATAAACCCAAACAATATTGATCTTTTTCCATCATATTAATTCCTCATTTCTATCCACAATATAAACTAGTATGTGCACCAATAATGTGTGATGCTCTAGATCAACATGATCCCATTGATTCACATGGTCATTATTTATCTGATACTTATTCAACTAAGATAAATGAAAAATATTATGAATCAAACTAAACTATGGTTGGAATTCCAACTGACATTCCACCTCTACAACCTTATCATGTATCTGAAAACAAAAAAACAATATCATGAATATAACATTTCATGCATTCCAAAACGATGATGTCCAAGCCTATGAGATATTCTAAAGAACACATGGTTACCCACATAAAGTGAAAACAATCATAGACGCTAATCCCTATATGATTTATTATGACTCTCAGTAATATCTATTATACTCCTGATCAACATAATCTTCTCAATAGACTTTAGGGAAAGGGTTGGCCAACCATTATGGTCTCACATGTTTCCACCTAACAATGTGGATAATGACATGGACACACATATAATGATTTTAATGGAGCCATATGCATTGAGGCTTGAAAAACATTTTCATTCGAGAAATCCACTAATTGTAATGTTTCCTATGATGTGCCACCAAAAGCCATAAAAAAGTCATCAACATGTCTTGTAATGTTTGAATCATACTCTTTAATTCCCAATTGAATGGGGATGATATGTCTTACCCATTTTCAATTAAGTCTCAAGGTCTTATTGCACGTATTTCTAGAATCAATATATGAAATTCAGATCTATATCTGATAAAATCAAAACTGGAACACTATTAATCATTTCCACCTCATGGATATAAATTATGGACTTATCCTATAACATAAGAGATTCCCGAATAGGGATGAAATAGTCCAGATTTGGATGTTTTTACATAATAACCCATATGGTATTATGCATCTGAACCATTATTGGGATACAGATAACAAAAACTATAGATATAAAATCCAATTTCCATATAGGGATTGATGAATACAACAACATACCTTCTAGTCACTAATTCTCAACCATGTCTTGCTGACATGTCAACCATATCGATACAAACTCAAACACTTTTCATTTCATACCATCCCACAAAAACTACACCCGCAACACCATATATATTTTTTGAATACTAGGGTGGTAAACCATATTGAATAACTATATACAGTAAGAATTTGTTCTTGACAATCCACTGGTACGAGAATCGAATTTTAAAACCACAAAATTAACTCCCATATACATTACCACTCTAAATGGTCTCCCCACTATTGATTTTATACCTCATAGTCACACATTCCGAATCACTTCTCTATGCCTCTTTCACCCATCTGACCAAATCAGGATCCAATGAAATAACAAAGAAAATTGATCTGTCACCTATGTTTTCACATTCCAAATTCATATCGGGTATTATTGATATCAACAACCACTAATATAAAGATTTTTTTTCACCTGAACAAATGAAATTATTCTCAATCCATCTTCAAACAAATTTCCCACCTCGGTGTGTAAATCAAGTCAGAGTCAAAAATCTGGAGATATTAAATCCAACTCCTATGTCTGAAATTCAAATATACCTATGAAAAAATATTCATTATACTCATATGATTAGTAATCCATTTGAATTTCTCACTCAGGATATAGTGACACCATGTTTTCAAATAATTCACTATATATTCCCATTCCAAATCATGTCTTGGTTAGTTCTTCTCATCAGTCCTCAACTATCCTTATCCAAACAAGTCCACATGATCCCCTTACATGAGAACACACCCCGAACCTCATCTTGATTCATCACAATATTCCACATACATTTTTCCTACTTCTGAAAAAACCATGATTAGTTATGAATTATGGAAAACTAGAATCACATCAAAAGACATCAGAAACATCTCATTAAATTTATATGGAACATTCTTCCTTGTCAAAGATGTCATCGGTGAAAAAATTCATGAGATGTCACAAACAAAGAATCGTTAATATCCAGCTAGACCAAGGAATATTTTTATCTCAATAACATTATTTGGAGGATTCCAAAAAATAATACCATCTATATTCTCATGATCTATTGAAACAAATTTCTCAAATATATAATGGCTGTGAAACTGAACATATTTTATGAAAAAAATCACACTGATAATTTTTCATAAAACATATGATCTCTCAAGATTCCCAACATTTTTTCCATGTTGTTCCCATGGTTAGACATATTCCTTGAATACATAAATATTTCATTGACAAAAAATACCCTTAATAAATCCAGATATATCAAAAATATATGATTCATCAATTCCATAAATACTACTGTTGAATTTGTATGAACAAAGAGAATAACCAATTAATCATATTGGACATATCCCCCCCTAATTTTTTTGGAAAATATTCATTCCATACTTTTAACTGATGATATCCTGATCTCAATTCAATTTTGGAGAACAACTGAGTTCTACACAACTAATCAAATAGATCATCAATGATTGGTAGTGTATGTAATTTATTTATCATAACTTGTTTAAGCATTTTATAATCCACAAAAAAAAGGAAGGCTTCAGAACACCTATTTAACAAACAAGACTGGTGCTACCCCTGATGATGTGCTAGGCCAGATGAAGCCTTAGTTTTCTAGCTCTTCCATCTACAGTTTCAATTCCCTCAATTTTGATTGTTCCATCTGGTATTACATAATAGGATTAAAACTAGACCATTTAAAGAGATCTGTTGTAAACTACACTTCACAAATGGGTGGAAACCCAAAGAAATATTTAAAAAAGATACCCCAAAACTAATCAAAAACCTTCAGGAAACCATGCCTTTTGATTTATTTCACTGATTTCAATAATGAATCTCCAAATTGATAAGATATAGTTCCAACTTCGGGTTCTGTCAAACATTTTTCACCCACCTTTACCTTCTTATCTTCCTTAAAGAGATGTTTGATTACATCATTAGTCATGAAACTAGTCATTATGCATAATAATAAATGTAGAACTTAAATATCATCAACCAATCCATACACGATATTATATCATAAACATCCATTTGAATCAATGAGAAGTCCCATATCAACTCCTCCCCATAAATATTTATACAACATGATCTACATAGAAAGGCTCAAAACTCTCTCTGACCAATTAGAGTTTGATGTATTCAAATATAAGGCATTGTTTCTACATTCGAACACAACAAATAAAAATCTCAATAAGAAAAAAGAGAATGAGATTCATGTATATCAAATAGTGGTATCATAAAGGGTTAATTCAATATAATCGTACCATGAAACATGGATGGTCCAGTTTATCCATCCACAATAACTTGTTTAGATCCTTGCACCGTCTTATTTTCCACACTTTGATCTTTATTACCATGCTATAATTTTCCTTACTCATGATTCATGATATTCCTTGAATATCCAAGTCTATATATGCACTCATGATAAATGGTATGTTTTTTCATTCATCCCCTCAAAACATTTGATGCTTACTACCCCTGAGAAGTGTCCCAAACACTAGACCATGTACCATTGCGACAATATCACTAATGGTTTTCCATGTGGATGAAATTGTGGTATTATCTTTGTGGTGTTATATATTCCCTCTTTATGTGGAATAGATTGCTAAATTTAAAATATCACATCATTATCTTGGGATTAAAAGTTTAATTCACTGATCCTCTCATCAGATTATTAGCCATACTTCCCCCTTGGATATATGTTTCTTTCATCTTCTTTCTCCATACATTAGTATTCCCACTATTTCCCATAAGTATCATGATACCTCTTCCACTAGTATCACATAAGATATCTCTTTTAGTCGTTGTTGATATATTTACCATCTCTGCATAGTTTCAAATATAGAGATCTATAATTTTCGATCATATTTCATACCTCATCCCATATTAAAAATTGGGCACCTTCAAGGATGAACAAGCCACTACATCGAGTGAATAGAAGAAATAATTCAAAAACATAGCCCCATATATCCTCACTAAGAGGTTATCCAATTTTAATTTGAAGAATCCAAAAATAATTGAATTCTTAATGGGTGAGGATATATTTTTTGGTCAAAAAAATACATTAATATACTTGGATACCAAACCTTGTTCCACGTTATCCTATATCAGAAACTCCTATAACTAACATACAAGGTCTTCCAGCATATACTTTGCTAACATGACATTGAACTATGCTAGTGATCCTAAAAAATATATGCCCCGATTCATTTTATTCATCCATATCTCATCTATTTCATGTTCCAAATAACCATAAGAGATGGGTTGATTCTACTTTTAAAACTAAATTGAATGGTCTTAATTCTTAAGCTCATCCATTTTATTCCCATTAACCATATCCTATAATTATTTAACTATGCTCTGAATCAAATTTTTGTTAAACTCAGGCTCAAGTGTAACCTCATTTCCAACAGCTTTCTCTAGTTTGTCTCTATAAAGACAACATGGTGCCATTTATATCAACACAACACCCAACCTAAGTATCACTCAATTGAATCTGAAGGATTATAAATTGAAAATAAATAACATTGAAACTATCACAACAATTATTTTCAAGATTTTACATTTCCTATGTTCAATATTTTGTTTTTCAGAAAATATCCACTATGGTTTGAAAATAATGTCACTTACAAAATTCCACAATTGTTCTATATTCAAAAAATAACATTAGAAAATAATTTCCTCATCTTTTAAAAATAATAACATTCGTAGATCAATATAAATCATTACCCAAAATGATATATGAAATCCCAGTGGTATGAAATTCATATTGTAATCATTATGCTCGTATCCTGGAAAAACCCATGACAATGAGTTTATAATGCCAATAAATGTCTCTTAAACACTAATGTAACAAAATAAATAGTTATAAGAAGTCTAGAATAAAAATGGTAGAGAAATAATTTTATACAATACATTTCATGATTCAACAATAAAACTACCAACTACCATGCAAGCTATGGGAATAAACCCAGAATTAATTCTGACTCCAATTTTGATAACCAAGGCCAATGGACCAATTAAACAAACACCACATGTAATATCTCACACACCTCCTGGTACTGAGTTGAGGTAGAGGTGCTACTTGGCCTTAAGAGACATATTGAGGATCAAATGTATGGAGATAAATGATGATGGCTTCATAAACAATTGTTTGATGATTTTAACTTTGAAACTAAAGAAAAGCCAAATGTGACAGTAACAAATAACCACTACATGATATGTGATAACAATTTATTATAACTCAAACTATACAAATGTACCACAAAAACCAACCCAAACCAAACCACGAAAACCAATATAAGTACCATGTGGAAGAATAAAGTGTAAAAATTCAATAATTCCAATAACAAAAACCATACATCCACATTAATCTCTATGATCCAACCCCACAATACCTCCCATGAAAAATGATAATCAACAAAAGATATGTGATACTATACATTTACCTATATCCTAGAGTACAACATCATCCAAAGCACTAATGTTCCAAATCGGGGGTCAGTAGTAATATTGAGTAGGAATTCTCCCAATGACTAACCTACTCACACCACAATTATCAAACTAGTTAGCACAAAATATAAACCATTTATATAAAACCAATATACATGTCAACAATTTCCAGAATTCCAAACACATCTCTACAAAGTTAGTTCAACAAAAAAAACTAATTTTAATGAATGAAACCCAAACAAGTAATTAAAAATTTTCCATTTCCATTGGCATTAAACATTTCATTTTATATAAACAATTGAATTCACCTCAACCAAAAAGACAACTGAACCACCCAAGCTTGTTTTTAACATTTATGGTAGAACTTTACAACCATAACTCATCCCCTTTTTATTATGGTACTTTACAACCACATTCCAACCCATATATGGTGTTACATCATGAACACTAACAGTCCCCATTTCAAATCCTGTTTTAAAAATTAGGCCAAACAAATTTAAACCAAATATTTCCAAATATTTCAATAAATTGTCAAATTTAATTAGAACAGTTATAATATAACTTCCAATATAAACAACTTTGTAACCAAACAACGCCAAAAAAATTCCATCATCCATTGAAAAACTAATTCCAAACATTCATTCTAAAAAATTGAATGAAAAACATTTTTATTGAAAATAATTTCACCATAAATTTCATAATTTTTAATAAGAAACAAATTTTATAATATTCATTAAAATCCAATAATGAATCATATTACACAAAAATATAATAATTTTTCCCAAATTAAAAAATCATAACCAAAGGGGATTCAACCATTCTTTTCATCTCAATTTCACAATCAATTTTAATAAAAATAATAAATTTTAAATCAATCCTTTGATATCAAGAAAGTGGTGTTGAGAGAGAATCCACCTATGTAAATGATTTTTTGGGGAAAATGAACATCAAAACAAACACTCAACAAATCTTGGTGAAAACTCCAAAAACCCACCTTTGATCCCTTACCCTATCATCAAAATGTAAAAAATATACAATTATTGGAATAAAAAACCCTAGATCAATCTGTAATAGAAGTAGATCTAAGAAACTATTAGGTATGAATGAGTCGTATATAAAAAACCATGAAATGTCCCAAAAATAAAACTTATTGTAAGAGATTTTCCTTTAAAGCACAATGAAAACACATAGAAATGCTTCTTAACTTATGGGAAGTGGTTCCCTAGCCTTAGACAGAAGGAAATCTAGAATGAGTATTGAAATAGGGAATAAATGTGACTTTAGAGTTAAAATCATGTGAGATCAATTTTGAAAAAATCACATTTTAACCTATACGTGGTTAATAGCATGGTTAGGGAAATCATGCACTCATTGAGCACCTACAACTCCCTCAAGAGGGTACCTCAGACGATGGTACAACATAGTTAGACAAACCATGCACCAATCGTGTGAAATCCTACTCACTCAAGTTTCATGGTTTACCTTGATTGGATGCACGGTTTGAAAAATCATGATCCTTAATCATGCACCAATCCATAGTCCAGTATATCATCATCCATAGTTTCTTGGAGAATTTGAACAGTTTTCACTAACTTTGTGCAAACCGTTCACCCTTAAAAATTCATAAAACCTTCCCAAAAACCTTATTAACTCTACCAATCCTTAATGAACCACATATTCATATAAAAAGGCATAAATGGGCTATATAACTCAAACCATGTGTTTTACATATTTGATGTTTTTAAACATTTTATGATTAAATTAGATTAAAATATATATTGGGTGAATGATCGATTGATTAATTCTTATGACTATTTAGAATACATATAGAAATTGATTTGGTGGTTATAGAATTTACAAAAAACAGGTTTTTGGAAATATAAACTCATGTGGTGTCATAAATTATTTTCTAAATGGTTTAGAAATTTTTGATTTGGGGAAATATGATTAAAATCGTTTTATTACTTTATTTAAAAATGATTTCAAAAAAGTATCATGTTTTGAGGTAATGACTGGTTATACTAGATTGCTTTCGATTTTGGTTATGGTTATTGTGAATCACCATTGATTTAAAGGGAATTCTGAGAAAACTATGTTGGGTTTTGGTGTGTGTTTAATGTTCTTACTATGTTTTCAAACCAGGAACATAATATGAATTATTAGGATGTGGGGTTTATTAATTTATGATAAATGAGACCATGGTATTTTTAAATTTTACATTTTAATTGTCTCTTAGAATTTTTTTTATAGAGACTCGTGTTTTTGGATTGATAAGAGTGTGTTTAATATTAATATAGGGTTTTATATATAATGCTTGATGTTTTATATATTTATCTATTGTTATGTTTTTTTATTAGGTTATTATAATGGTGGGGAGATCCATTATTTGGAATCATCAATAAGTACACAGATTATTGGTTAGATCACCAAAAGAATAGAGATTTAATAGTTTCTATCAATTTGTTGTTTTGGATTAAATTGATGTGTACACATAAAATCATAGGGTTTTTATGTTGACTTTGGTCCAGGTGATTAGGTTAATTGAATTGGATTCTAAGACTATTAGTGGGTAAATAAATGTAATATTATTCTTATGAGGAGATGGTGATCATGTGAGGTTGAGTGGGTCTCTTAGGGATTAGGAAACAAGGCCTTATGTGAATAGTGTGTTCGAGTGTTGGAATTTCACATAAATATCATAATTGGTATTTATTGATACAATGTTGTGGGTTTATGTTTCATTGGTGATCTGAGTTTTTCATGTTTTATAGTTCAAGGACCATTGATACATATCAAGGATGAGAATTATTATTGTTGGGAGTTTATATAAACACATGGATTTTATTGTTAATAGAGCAGAAGAGGGGGAAATTTCTTTTTCTTCATAACTCTATTTTTTAAATATTTCAAAAAACACTTTTGAGAGGATGATTTTCTATGGTTATAATGAATGTTGGAATTTTAATTTTTTTACTCAAATTGAGGGAGGTTTTTAGTTCATGGTTTGGATGTTTTTTGTGTTGTTCCATATGTAAATGTTTGGTGGAAAACACAATGTGATTCTTCAGATGTTTTTTAATGAACATCATATACACATAGATGACCACACAAAGATAGGATGAGTTTCAACGTTATATAGGTGTTTTATCATATTATTTTTCGATATTTATTGAAGGATTAATTTCATAATAATGATGAGTAATTCTATGCTATATCTATATAAGAGTAAGTTTTAAAGTTTGGGGAAGATACATTTTTTAATAATGTGTATTGTTTATTGAACCCAATAACTCGATGTGATTAGTTTTAGAAACTTTTAAAGGATAATTGAGATTTGTGGTGGGTAATCATTGAATCTCTATTCCAAATTGGAATGTATAATCATGTGCAACACCTCAATTTTTTTATGCCACACATTAACTCATGAGTACTGTTCTTTATGACATATGGTATTTTTTAGGCTATTTTGAGGCATCCAGGAGACATGATATGAAAACAAACAGAGAAAGTGTGTTAACTATTCATTAATGAAGTTACATAAGCTTTGTCGACTCACAGATGAGGCTCTTTGGATGATATGGGTTAGATTGGATAACACTTTATTATTAATAGAGGCCACCAGCTAGGTAGTGGAATTCAAAGATGCTTAGTGAGGATGTTGGATTTATAGTCATTTTTTTAAAACTTTTTGTATTATCATGTTTTCTGATTCTCTACGGACTTATATGACACCCAACACCCTAGTAGCTATCTCCAAGGATATTCTACTGTGATAAAATTCTTTAAACTCCTTCATTTGATTCATGAACCTCAAATCAATCATACACTTTCAATCTTTTGAATCCTTACATACAGTTGTATTGTATTGTCCCAATTGTGATTTTGATCAATTTTAGTCATTGATCATGAATACTAGGGAGGAAGAAGAAATAAAACTTCTGGAATGGAAATATTTTAAATTCACATTTTTTGAAAATTATTTCCCTATTTAGAAATAAACTAGGATGAAAATAAAGTTACAATTATTAATCAAAATGTAATAATTACATGTTGCAGAATATAAATCTACCTTTACATGTTTTATTAGGTGTACTACAGATTACGTGAGAAACATTAAGTGAAATACTGATCATATCTTTGAAGGGATAAATCCTTGTCTCTAAAGGCTTCCAGACTCTCAATATTTTTCTTTATATGACGAACTAGTTTTAATCTATCAATATAGAGTGGAAAAACTAAATGTCTAATGGATTATAAAGGAGCCACTAGTTGAATAATTTGGTAGGTAGAAATAAGATAAAGAAATGATAGTAAATAATGATAATTCCATATGAGATAAATGTTGAAAGAATAACCCTATTACATTATTTAAGGGAATGAGAGTTTTCTACATGTGTGGAGATAAATGGGAACATTATTTTTGATAAAAGGTAATGAAAATTTTCATTGTGAGAGGTTTCCACTGTAAGGATATGGTGAAATATGAAAATGAATTTCTCAATCATCAAGTGAATATACATCAGAAGAAGCAACGAGATCAATGTCAATATTATTCTACTGATACTAATAATGTGAGAACATGAATTTAATTTTGTATATGGATCCAAAAATATATTTAAAAATTTTTTTGATGAGATAATCCTTATAAGAATAATGAAACTTATAATTAATTTATTTTAGAACAATTGGATAATGCATTTGAAAGCATGTATTGACTGGTACCAAGAATGTTATTTAGTGGAAAGTTTGGATTTTTAGAAAACATATGATAAATGGACTATAACCCTTCATATGTTCTCTTTATTAGTATAAAAGTTGAAATGATATTTTTATGGGATATTATTTTTTCCATGAAATTCGACAGTGATGGTATGTTTTGTGTTATATTTTCTAGTGTTTAATACATGTTTAGACCTATGTAATATATTGGACAAACCATGATTTTATTTTTAATATAATTCAGGTTTTCATAAAGGATTTATGTTGATCAAGTTAATCACATATTTGGAATGTAAATTCAATATCCACATAATAATCAACGAAGAATATAATATTGATTTAGTGACATATATTCTAAATTTGGGTACACATATTTTGGATGAGCCATAAGGTAAACTATTTATTGAATTCATTATATTGAATATTAAGTTTTATTTGAAAAAATTTCCTAACCATTATAATCATAATAAATGATAGGAGGAATATATTTTCAATTTATTATGGATCTTAGTAAACATTAAGCTTAAATTTTAGTGTTTGAAGGGTAAAAAAATCATTTTTGATATTCGTTTCTCAGAGGAAGATATGAATTTGAAATAAATTAAAGAGAAAAAATGATGATAGTGTGCCTATGAAATATAAATATATCAAATAAGTATATTTACATATATTCTTGGAATTTAAAATAATTCCTCAACTTTAGAAATATGACCATGATTTTTTTTCTATTATCAACATTTGTAAAGATATCAATGACCATTTGAACACCTCTTTGTTTTATGGATTTTTGGTCATTGAATTCCTAATAATATTTTTTCTACCAATATAAATCATTAATTGGGTGTTAGTTTTCTCCTCTATTACAAGGTTCTCACATCGAACATACTTTATTCTATTTGGAATCCTAGTATGTGTTATTCCATATGACTTTAGTACTTCACTTTCATTATTACTAATGGAATTTTTTATTAATGTTTTTTCTAATTTTCTTTTCAACAAATGAGTTTTCAAATATAAAAATACTAATTTTTTAGTCAAAGATCAAATTAAAATAACAATATTATTTTAAGGTGATGATAATTCAACTATATTAAATTCTGAAAGAATAATATTATATTCAATAGCATATGTGACATGCAACACCGAGAACAAATGAACCATAATATAGAAAAAATTATATCAGTCATTAAATTTGTGGTTGTGAATAGTACTATCTAAATTATGAAATGTATATGGTTTATAAATGTAATGAAAATTATAGTATACCTATTTATTATAAATTAATTAAGTATCTTTTAAAAGGAAAATAATTTCTTTCTAAAAACGACATTTTGTCTTTAAGTACAGTTTATTTACACTTTGAACTCATAATTTCATAATTTTTTTCACATTTAAAAACATTATTTGAAAAAAAAAATATTTGAAATAATCAAATAAAAAATATTGAAAAGTTATTTTTTTGTAATTATATTAAATTTTTTATTTTTTATTGAATTGTGAGAGATAATTAATTTTAATTGAAAACTACATTTTTTAAAAATTAATTATAAAGTTTAATTAAATTTTTAAATGTTTTAAGGATAAATTATTTCAATTATATGTATATATATGGGTCAAATTTTAGATATTTGAATCATTTTAATATTAAATTTTGATATGAAAACTTTGTAAACTTTTGAACATTTTCTCTTTAAAAACATATTTTCATACCACGTGTGAGGGATTAATTTAAAATTTAATTTTTACACATCTATTTATATAATTTGGAAAAGTTGATTCAAATTTTTGAATCATAAATATTTTTATTTAATAATAAGTTAAAATTATTTGTTTACCAAAATTAATATTGAAATAGGTAAAAATTAATTATTCCAGTAAAGGTATAAAACTAATTCACCAGGGGATTTAAAAAAATATATGAATAAAAATGAAATATATAGTTGTATAAAATATATTTTATGGTCATATTTCTAATATATATTTTATAATTATTGTTAATATTCTCTTGTCAAGACTTTTTGACTATAAAAAATGTGGGTACACCGCTTTCTTTTCAAAATGTACTATTGTGCCACTAACCTTACTTACAAAAATGCACCTTCTCTCCTCTATTATTTAAACTAACACACCTATATGGAACATCAAATAACAACCCAAATAAGATCAAATACTTCTTCCACTAATTATATAATATATATTATGGGATAAAATACAACCAATGAATTTTTTCAATAATCCTAATATGGATACCCGAAGAAGAGGTAACGTTCTTCAATGATAGTTTTTATTTTATTTTTTCCTCCACCACAATAAATTATAATTAAAAAATTAAATAGTAAAATAATTTTGTTACATATAGATAGATGGTGTAAGTTTATTTCCATTACCATAAAACATCCCCATTTCTATAAAATGGCCTATGAAATCCCCATTCCTATGAACGTTGGTCTACCGCCTCGTGAACTGATGTCAATCGTGTTTCCATTACCACCACTCAAGTTAGGGTATGATGAGGGACATAAAGTATATATATGATATATTTAACATAATAATACTCGGGTACTAATTATATCCTATATAATGTTTTTTTACTTTATATTCTGTTGTTTATATGATAATGTCACACGTGTGTACGGGTGACTGCCTCCCCGTGAAGCGATGTGATTCGTCATTTAATAACTCATTACATTGAAACCCATAAGGACAAAGTTAATGATTATATTTTATATAAATGGAAAAATTATGATATTATTTACATATTTATCATTCTTAATGGATAACGTATATATATCTTATTCATTATTACCTTTTCAATCATTGAAAGATGTCAATGGCATTGTAGTACTTGTGGACTATTGCCTTCACAGAATGATGTAACTCACATTTCATCATTTCACCAAATGGAATATAAATATTAGTATATTTAAAAAATAATGATAAATAATTTATGATATTTTATGTATTAATGAAATATAAAATATTTATTAGCTCATTTCCATAATGATATTTTATAAATAGAAAAGTTTCTCACGCGTTTATATGACCTTCTGTCGGAATGATTGTAATTTACATTACATATCAATAAAATAGTTCAAGATAGTGACTAAAATTATAATAAATTTATATATAATAATTATTATTTATTTAATATTATTGTTGATATAATGATACTACATAATATGTACCAAAACTGGATATTTTAGGACTAAACACGCTTAAGAAATCAACAAAATTAACACAAGAAACAATGAAAATAATGAAATATTATAAATTAATGGGGGATTATACATTATAAGAGGATTTTATATGATATTATAAATAGTCATATGGTTCTTTTATAAGTTAATAATGTGTTCAAAACCTCAATAAAATATGTTAAATAATGTTCACCCAAAGGGAAACTTGAGGTAAAGAACATCACCATAATTTCCTTTCATTGATATATTTTTTAATGTTTTATACCTATTTTTTATTATAAGGGTTAAATAATACCCATTTTAAGTGTAATATAATTATTCATTGATAAATATTGGTATTTTATGTTTTAATTTTAATTCTTTCTTCCAAGGATATTTGACTTGAAAATTACCTTGTGCTAAAAGGTATTGTACAGTCTATCTTTCTTTTGTTATTTATTTCTTTTTTCATCAAAAAATAAATTTCTTGTGATAATTTTATATGATACAATTTATTTATATTAAATATATTTATTCTTCTATAATATATATGGTTATTTTATTTAATGTATAAAATTAATAAATATGGTGTTTACATCCATAGTTACTATATTAAAATGTGATGTAATGATAAATATGTATCGAATACTCAATATTGATATTTAATGATAAGGAATATTGATTCATAGATTAAATAAGTCATTCGATATGTGTGAAATTTATCGGACCTGTAGTGATGTGTGCGTCTCGGTACAATATATCCCCTTGATGCATTGGTTGGTCTCATGAGACATATAACTTGTCTAGATTTAATAGGTTTCTACCTATTGTTTTAAACGACATTATGTAAGGTCACAATAGTAGAGGTATCATGATTCTTGAGTACATACATTGCAATAATTATGAATTCTATTCATTGAAAATTCATTTATTATTATCTAGGATATTTTCAAAATGATATTGTGGGTCATGAATTTTATTATCATGATAGAGAGGTTATTAAATGGAATTTGCGTTTAGTTATTTACCATACCTCATTGATTATGATTATAGATTCATAACAAATTTTTTTTACGTAACACTTACTGTACATTTGATTTCACACTTATTTTTTTCCATTACTCAGGATATGAAGAAGATATCATTGAATAAGTTTTCAAGGATACAGTTCATTTAATTTTTTTTATTTTCTGTTCCCAATGTAAAATGAGAATCATGTATTTATATTGATCCCTAAAAAATAGAAACCAAATTTTCCTTTAGGATTTGTCCCATTGTATTTGTGTCAATGTAATAAAATTGACAAAACCTCCATGCTACTAAGGTCATGTTTGTTAAGTCGTTTACTTTTTGGATCTAAATTATTGTCTCCTAAAAATTTAAATGAGTCACAATAAATTTATCATTTATTCTTATTTTCTCTTCTCATGGACAAAAATATATAGTCAAGACACTTCGAGTAGGATCATATCTATTACAATTTCTCAAAGTATCTCAATTAAATTTATAAATAAATTGATTCACTATTATTTAATGAAATAAAAACATCATATTATATTTATACATGTTCATATTAATTGTTTTAGAGAGATATTTGGTGAAAATAAAATGTACCTCATCTTTAATAATCATTTTTAGAACACCCCAACTATAACATATCTTCATAATCTCTAGCTAAAATCACAAAACCATTGGGATATATATAAATAATTATGATTAGATCTATAAAATTTATAATTAATTCTAGATGAACATATATTTATCATTATGGGAATCATTTATTTCACTGAATGTCATCTTTTCCACAACATCATCTATTCTCAAAGATAGGGCTTGAAAATAAACATTTTCTATTTATTTAAAAATTAAATTACAACTCAGTAAATCACTGATTCAATTCCACTAAATATTAATATATTACAATATAATGTATACCTTAAATCCTATATGAAATACTCTAACATTGTTTAACATATTAATTAGATAGTAAATTCTTATATATGCATACATCATGTTTACATAGATTATGTGTCATTCTAATAAATCTCACATCATGTTTATGCTGATAGGATTCATTGAAATGATATGATAGAAGATTCTATCTAAAAGAACACCTGACCATGCTCATAAATGTCCTGAGGGGAATTATAAATACTCACTCCCTAGTTAATTGTGATTTATCATTAAACAAATCTCAATATTAAGGATTTCTCTTGAAAATTATAGTTAACACAACAATGAATCATTTATCATAAATTTTGTCGGACCATCCATACATTGGATGTTAAATGAATATTATGTAAATATAACAAAAAATTAAATTAAATACACATACTGAATTATTACGATACAATCCATTTAGATAAATATAAAACATTATCCATAAACAATAAAATATAGCATATAATAACAAGAACCAATAAAATAAACTAAAAGAAGATATAAATATTTATTTACCCGTTTATGCATCGATATAAAAAAAATAGAAAAAAGATCCCACACTAAATTTAGAATTATAAAATATCTAGAATCACTCTCTACCCCGAATCACCCATCGTCTAACAAAATAAAAAAACACCAGTCCAGCCGAAACATAGAACCTACAAAATGATTAGGCATTATGGATACATCCCATTAGGTAACCACCCACCAATTATATACAATAACTTTATATAAAAATTTCATGAATAATTGATTTAAAATTCCACATTGAAAAATACAGTGCATCCAATGGTTTTAAAATAACACTATATTCGATAGTGTATTCAACATAAGACACTAAAATTAAACGAATAACAAAATATTAATATTTAATGATCATCAAAAAATATTCATTGATTTTATGTGTATTAATTGAATAAAATAAATTATTATATATATATAAATTTCATAATAAATAAAAATTTATTGATAAATTCTCATAGAATAAATACTTAATTGGTAGTAAAGTCATTTTATTCATCCAAATATTTTTTCACCAAATGGGTTTAATTATTTTTTTCATAAATATTTTAATTAATTTCTATAAAATTTAAAATAATTATTTGGTGAAACTAAAATCATTTCAATTTATGAATATTTGAATTATCTTATGATGAATATTTGGTATTTTTCAGAATAAATCCAGTATTAGGTGAATACTAAGAATACAATATTTACGAAACACGATATCTTTTATAATATCACAAAGACATAAATATGATATAATATTTTACTTTATTTATTGAAAGAGTAATTTATTATAATATAACATTATCATTTCAATAGTAATTCGAAACATGTAAATTATAATTTATTTCCTGATAAATATGAAAAAAAAATTCAATTTCGATACAGATCTTGTTTAGTAATAGAAAATTCAAAGATGGTGTCCAAAATTGATATTTGATTAGATGGAAATATTTTATCAAGATATTTATAAAATATGATATAAAATTTAAGATCTTAATGTTTATATATGAGTTTTTTAGTTATATGAGAAGTGACTTATCCAAAATCTTTTGCAATGCTAATTCAATGCTAGAAAAGTAAAATTATAGTATTTAAAAAAACTCATGAAATAGAAGTGAGTAATTATATATATATAACATGTATAAAATATTATTTGAAATTAAATTAAATTAATTTAACGATGTTAATTTATTATTTATTTTTAGTTATGAAATAATTACATTAAATCTCTAAACAACACTAATATAGTATTCATGCAAGATGTTAGAAAATCAAGTAAATGTTATTAAAAAACTATAATTATATTTTTTTTATTATTTGAAAATTTAAAAAGAATATTGAAGAAAAATATACCATATTTGATAATTTTTTTATCAATATATTCTAATTTCATTTTTATCATGTCTTTTTCAAAATCTAATTATGTGAAAAATTCATAAAATGTCATTAAGAGTATTCTCTATTAAATAATAATTTGTTAAATTATTTAATAGTTATAAAAATATTTCAATAGGATAATTATGAAGAAAAATACTGAAAATGTTCATCCCATTTATATTTATGAACCAAATTTCTCTTTATTAGTAAAATTATTACCATATAGTTTTGAAAATGTCATATCCATAGTTAATGATTAAATTATTTAAAGAATGGATTAAACCAAATGAAAATGTTTATAATGATATCTAGAACTATATAAATTTTATTGGTTGATTACATATTGGCCAAATAATTATTTTCTTAAAACTATATTCATTTTGGAACCATCATACATGATTTAGATAGACATTATATTTTAATATATCATTAATTTTAAAAAACTGAAATTAATGATATTATATAATAAAAAATATTTTGATAAATGATTTAAAAATCATATAAATAATATATTCATCCACGTAAATGGGATACAATTTCTAATATCTACCGTGATCCATTTCTGGCTCAATTTTCTTTATATTGTAACTTTCTAGACTCTTAAAGAGTTAAAAACATTGATATCATGGTAATTATCAAAAGGTTTAACACATGGTGTGGGGGATTAAAAAGAGATAAGGGATAATAAATCACCTAATATTTTATAAATATTATATAATGAGAGTATTTAATCTAATAATCATTTTTCTAAATTAAATAATTTTTATCCACTTCAACCATAAAATTTATTTATATTAATGTAATAATTTAAATATTTCCAAGAGGGTACCTCCTCTCACATATAAACGGGAACATATTATCATACCTTAATATAACATTTTGAGCCTTATAATTTGACCAAAATATGATCAATTATATTATTAGGTTCCACATTAATTTTTTATGTTATTTTCATCTAAAAACACCATTCTATGGGTCCTTAATAAGTAATTTAAATAAGGCTTACCAAAACATACCCAACCTATCTGAATTCATTTATTCTTCAAAAATATACTTAATTAATGTCACATATTATTAAATAATGACTTAAATATGTTAAATATAGCGAATTATTATTATTATTTTTGAACAACCACAATTCACCTTCTTCCCATCCATTGCAAAATGATAGAAACGTGTAGACTACCACGTCCACCAAACAAAAGGATTTGTTTTTCATTCCCAATTTATAATTATGGTAATAAATATAGATTTAATTAATATTTAATATATATTATATAATAAATATCATGTAAATAATAATAATTATTTGACAATATTTCATTACACCAATTAAAAAATGGAAACAGTGTTCTTGAGTACGTATGGCCTACCACCTCTAAAAACTGTGTAATTAATTTTAAAATCTATATAATTTTATAGATGATTATAAATATATATATATATAATTAATATAAATTATATATATTTTAGGGTTAAAATTATTGGGATTGTAGAAACCTTATTACATTATAAGGAACAAAATAGCAGAATTCAATCTTCGAAGAAAAATTATATAGATAACACTAGAAAATGATTATTTTTATGATGAATTGTAAATAAATCATTGTTAAAATGTAATAAGAGTATAATTTATGATTTTATAAGTAAGTAAATTATTTTATTAAAAATTATAATAATTTTTTTCATTACACAGTAGGTTAGTGTGCTTTTGATGCTAGTGGAACTCAAGGTAAGGGTTTATAGTCTCTCTTTTATTTCTATGAGGCTTATTCTATATTCACAACATAATTCTATTTTGTGTGGTATATATGTTCCATGAGTATAATTTTATATGAATTCATAAAAATTATGGGAATTTAAATTTTTATATACAGTTATCACTGTCATTAGATTTTGATATAGATATTTGTAAAGTAGTAGGATTTTATTATATAATTGGATAGTTTATCAGTATTTTTTGTGATTAAGTTTATGATAATGATAATTTATGATCTACCATGAAGGTAACTCATTAATTTTATTCTCCTCTTGTTAATTTTTTATATGAGATTTTTTCATTTAATTTTCCACTAAAAAGTTTTCAAGAGAATGAGGAATCATTTTTTAATGAAAACTGGAATTATTTATCTCTACTATTATTAATACCTTTTAATCTATATCCATGTTTTCTCAATAATTATTTCATGATTTTTTTAATATTATCTTATGATTGTTTAATGTCATTTTAAGAAATTATGGAAATTTTTAATAATCATTTAAAATCAACCTTATTTTCATTTTACAAATAAGGTAATTTTAAATCATGACTAAAAATGTGAAAGGAATTTTTGTTTTTACATACAAAACATGAACATAATTTCTCACCATCATGACTACTAAAGGAATTGATTGTAACATTCATATTTTTAATGTTCCATTTAAAATAAAATTATTTTCATTAAATTTTGGATTTATTTTTAATATGATATTTCAAATTGAAAATCTTATTTTCATAAATAAATATTCCAAGTAATATTTTAATCCAAAATTTTAATCTATGATAATGTAACGTCCCTAAAGGGGGATCTACTAAATTGGTTCCCTAAGCCAAGTCATCACATGAACTCAAGTGCACCTCACTGAATACCAGATGTTTATGAGTAGTAGTGAGGGTCTAATAAGCCATGTAGGGATATTATACCCTCTTTAACAATGTTGAACACATCCTTTATCAACTTAAATAGAAATAAAATATGTAATAGTCAATAAATATGTGTTTCCAAACATCTCCCAATAGTGGGTAAAAACCCAAAATAATCAATAACCATGTCATGTCATGCTAATAGTTCTATAATGAAAGAAACCCTAAATAAATAAAAACATTCAAATCCCTAAAATGGTCATGACTCCCTGTCTATAACCTCATCCATGAAAATACCATGACCATCTAATCTCTCAAACATATGGCCTTTTACATTGACTAGAATTTATACCATGAAATATTATCGGGTGGCCAGTAGTGGTCTGATTGATGTGTGAGTACAAAACCTAGTAGAAAACTGCCAATATTGTCTACAAAATATCCAGTATAATTGATAGTGCATGCATAAATAGAATAAATAAAAATGTACACCAAATAATACCATGGTATACATTAGATAAAAATGTGTTTTCTAAACATTTTTTTCCTTAATAATGTATTCACTATTTATACATATTCTTTATTTAATCCATCCTCTTCATGTGTTCCATGGGTTTGACATATACATCAACTAAAAATGGGTATAATGAAATAAATCACATTACATAAGGGAATAAGTTATATCCCTGTCTTACATGGGATATTAGAACACAACTATCACATTATCCTCCCATCGAATCCTCAGTCTAGGTGGAATTCATCCATTAGGGGAATAGAGAAAAGTCCCCTTACCTAACCACTTCATTGTGGGTGGGGTGTAGAGTATCAATCATACTCAACCTGTGGGAGGATCCTCAGTCCTTTATCCCACATCCCAATCCATATGAACATTCCTATCTATTCATTCACCACCCATATATGGGTGGGGTTAGAGCATAAGTTTGATACCGACCCATCGTAGGAACATCAGGCCTTAATCCTACCATACACATACCATATCGCAACCATACACAACCAATACAAATAGAAATCATAGCCCATATTTATTTACAAGGAAACTAGTATTTTTTTACAACCTATTAACTCATTCACTACTAGAAAAACAGGTATTTGCGACGGGGCATTTGCGACGGGATCCCGTCGCAAATAGCTCGTTGTTGAAAACGGCGTCACAACAACACTTATTTGCAACGGGCCCATCGCTAAAGCCTTTTTTTGTGACGGTCATTCTCCCCGTCGCAAATAGTATTCTGTATTTTTGTAAAAAACTTTTAAAATAGTTTTTGCGACGGTACCGTCGCAAAAACTATTTTTTAAAAAAAATAAAAAACTATTAATAATATTAGTATTTGCGACGGGCATAGTATCCCGTCGAAAATAGTATAAAAAAATAAAAAAAATAAATTATTAATAAATTATTTTAATTAATATAATAATAGAATTATAATTCACAAACAAAAATAATTAATTATTTTAATTAATATAATAATAATAGAATTATAATTCAAAAATAAAAAATAATAGAATATTAATAAATGATTTAATTAATATAATAATATTAGAATTATAATTCATAAATAAAAAAATATTAATAAGTTGTTTTAATTAATATAAAAATAATAGAATTATTTTACATTCAAATATTAAAATAATTCAAGTATTACAAAAAATATAATTAAATTATAATATTATAAAATTTTAATATATATATATATATTAATATTATAAAATATAAATAATTTTATTATTCATATTAATATTGTTATTTAAAAATATAATATTATTAATATTTTATAATGAGAAAAAACTAAGAATAGAAGAAAAAAATATTTTGATTTCCCAAATTTTATAACATAAATACAAACTCTAATCTGAAGGAGGGGGGAGGGGGGTGGGGGATCTGCAGATGGTGGTGGAGGAAACTCCATCCCTAAAGCATGAGTGAGTCGGCGCATGTACTCCATCTTCTCCTGATGCTGCTGCTGCCACCGACTCGTCTGCTCCTCGTACAACTGTTGCTGGCGTTGACGCTCCTCCTCATGCTGCTGACGCATCTGCTCCTGCTCCTGTCGGAGACTCTCTATCTGTGTAGTCTGAGATCGCAACTGATCCTCATACTGTGTAGTAGAAGAAGATGCACGAGCTCCTCTCGAGCTGGACGCCGACATCGCAGCACTGCCATAATAATCTCCGGGAGTCAGTCGAGAGCCGATACCAACTACCCGGACCTTCTCGAAGGCATACTGGGTGGCCTGCATCCATGTCGCCTCATCAAACTGACGGGCAGTGGTCTGATCTGATGACTCGGCCTGACTCTCAGGTCGGGCCTGTGACGCTGCGGCCTCATATGACTCATATAGTTGCAATTTAAAATTAAAATTGTGAATATATTATATGCAGTTAATTTTTAAACTTGAAAAAAAAAATACTGACCACGATGTGATGCTGACGATCACCTCTGAGCTCCCCAGTAGCAGGATCACTATACATCCTCCGATATACGTTGTACTCTGTAATATCGGGGTGCTCGACAGCCTATAAGAATAAAAAATAAACTGTTAATATTTATAGTTATATAAAATATTTATAAATAATGTACATACCAGATGCTGTCTATGAGTACTGAAAGAACGACTCCCAGCTCGATGAGTCACCTCCTGTATCCCCCGATTCTGCCTCCCCACCTATGATCTCCTCTGAAAGGCACCACTTAACTAGTGCGCACATAATCCATCCCATACATGGGATGAAATATACTCTGGTCGGTGTGCTCTACATGACTCCTCAAAATCTGACACTCCTGCTTTCTTCATCGCAGCTTTTCTTAAATTGTGCAAAAACTGACGAAGGCGATCACGCATGGCCACCTCCCATGCCTCGTGGATGGCGTCGCGCATGGTATCCTCGATCGGATACCATAAACCCTACAAATAAATCAAAATATCAAGTTAGAAATGAAATAATTTTCAAAATAAAAATTATTTATTTACGTACGTACCAACCAATGGCCGAACATGGCCTGCTGCACATCAATGGGAATCTGCTCCCATGTGGTCCACAGCTGAGAGAAATAGTTGCGCAAAATAGCGTTGCCCTGTCCGACTGCTATATGTGGAAAACTAAAAAAATAATAAACATTTATTATGTGAATAGATTAATAAAATCTTAGTCAAATCCACAGGTTATCACACAGGTTATCACACAGGTTATCACACCTCCGTGTGCGTGGATCAAACCCAAGACGTGTACGTCGCTCGGGGACGGTGTCAGGAATCATCAATCGTGCAAGACCGCGCCCCCTTCGCGTACTCCCTGGAGCGCCTGCAGGCTGAGGGTCATCTGTCAGCAACGCATCCGCATCGAAAGTCTGGTCAGCATCCGCCAACTCATGAAATGTGGCCTCGTCCATCTGAAACAGAAAATGTTAATGTTAGCAAATAATTGATAATTACTATTATATATACATATATACATATATACATATTATGATTTTATATAAATACCATGGAATTCTATCAGTGTTCATCTTCATCATCATCTTCATATATGTCAATGTCATCTTCATATTCCTCCTCAACATCATCGATATCCATTCGAGTTACAGTTGCTTCATCTCTTACCATTTCAAATTCATAAGTGACATCATTAACATCATCGTCATAACCGACTCTTAAATGTGGGGTGTCGTCATCGATACTCATGTCTCTTTGAAAAAAAGATTGATTTTGAGTACTCTCTTGAAAAACTTCAATTCTTTGCACATCAGTGAAAGCACATTCACTTTGACTAAACTGATTGTCTCGAATTTTGATTTTTATTATACTCCACCAATCAGTCAAGTCTCTTGATGTTGCACAGTACTTTGCATAATAAAATTGATATGCCTGTTGAGCCAATAAGAATGGTTCATTTACTGTGAGAACACTTTTACATTTAATATCGATGATTCCATGAGTCGGATGAACACGCACGCCTCTCTCTGTATCCAACCACCGACATTTGAACATGGTTATGTAATGTTGTCCAAGATAACAGAGTTCAATGATTTCATCAAGTATGCCATAAAAGTCAACTTCATTTTCTCGATGATGAGATCCTCTCAAGCTAACTCCACTGTTCATTGTTTTTTTCGATTCCCCATATGCATGTGTGTGGAATCGAAATCCATTCACCACATATGCATTATAAGTTTTAACAAGTTTGGAAGGTGGGTTACTCAATACACACAGCCGTTTGTCAATTTTATCAGCATGTCGAGACACCTGAAAATTTGTGAAATAATTATCAATATAGTAAACTATACATTGAATGAGTTTCTAAAAGATAAAGAATTTATGTTACCAGTTTTTGAAACCACTGAGAGAAATATTTCAGTCGACGTTCTTTGAGAGAAGCTGTTGTAATTTGTGGAATTTGTTTCTTGATATGATTATCATACAACCTATAAAAACCAAAGTTATTTACTGTAACATAAATGATAGAATAAGTGATATAAACACTTACAGTACAACTGATGTCATCTCTTCACAGTTGAGCAGAACATACGTATGAGCTCTCTAATGTTCATCATCTGAAAGCCAGCGTTCATAAACACCACCAAAACCAAGCTCTGACTGGTTAAAAATAGATAATTGATTCTCGATTTCATCAATATTCCTCTCGTTCCGTCCCATTCGGTTGTGTTTTGAAGGATACTCAGATTCAAAATAATGGGAGCAGAAAAAAGATATTTCCTCTTGCAAATAAGCTTCTACAATAGATCCTTCAACAGATGCTTTGTTACGTACGTTTCTTTTCAATTTTTTCATGCATCTTTCAAATGGGTACATCCATCGAAACTATACCGGACCTCCACATTTGGATTCATATGGAAAATGTAACATCAAATGTTCCATTGAGTCGAAGAAAGACGGCGGAAATATTTTTTCCAGTTTACATATAATTACAACAACATCTTTTTCAAGTTTTCCTAGAGCATCATAATCTGCCGTAGCCGCACAAATTTCCCGAAAAAAATGAGACATGTCTGTTATGGAATCCCAAATCACAGAATTCAACAGACCTCTTAATCCAATGGGTAGAAGTCTCTCCATTATAACATGACAATCATGACTTTTTAATCCAGTAATATGACCATTCTTTACACATCTACCCAAATTAGAAGCATAGCCATCTGGAAGTCTCAGATCTGCAATCCACTGACAAAATAATAAACGGTTTTCTTTAGACAGTGTATAAGCTGCTTTTGGTTTCAGTAACCTTTCTGTTCTGACATTCTCAAATAGTTCCAATTCTGGACGCCTGCAAATTTGGGCAAGATCTAAACGTGCATTTACATTGTCTTTGCTCTTTCCTGGCGTATCCAAAACTGTATGAAACAAATTATCAAAACAGTTCTTCTCAATATGCATGACATCTAACATGTGTCGGACCAACAGATCAGACCAATATGGAAAATCCCAAAATATGCTACGTTTAATCCAATTGTGTTCTTTCCCAAAACCAGAAATTTTCTGTTGATTTATTGTGGGACCAAAAGTGATGGGAGGTAATGAAAATACAACTGATTTTAACTCCGAACCTGATAGCATTTTTGGAGGTCCATCCCTTTCAACTGTTCCTTTTCTGAAATGAGATCTGTTTCTGCGAAAAGGATAATCGGCTGGAAGAAATCTGCGATGACAGTCAAAATAACAAGGTTTCTTTCCATGAATGAGAATAAATGCTTTGTTCACTCCCATACTGTAAGGACATGATTTCTGATCATGTGTACTCCATCCAGATAACATCCCATAAGCCGGGAAGTCACTTATTGTCCACATCAATGCTGCTCTCAGTATGAAATTCTGTTTCATTGCAACATCATATGTACTGACACCAGTACTCCACAATAAATTTAATTCATCAATCAATGGCTTCAAATAAACATCAATATTTTTCTTCGGATGTCCTGGAATTAGTAAAGTCAAAAATATATATGGCTCCTTCATCAACATCCATGGAGGTAAATTGTACGGAGTTAAAAAAATAGGCCAACATGAATATTGACTACCATAAGATCCAAACGGACAGAAACCATCAGTGGAAAGGCCCAGTCGAACATTTCTAGCTTCTAAAGAAAAGGATGGATGCACTCTATCAAAATGTTTCCATGAATCACCATCGGCTGGATGATTCAAGCTTTTATCGGTTGAAATATTCTCTTTATGCCGTGACATCATTGTCGTTGTATTCTTAGACATGAATAAACGCTGAAGTCTGGATGTAAGCGGAAAATATCTCAACTGTTTTACTGGAATCAAACCAGACTTCCCGTGTTGTCCTTCTTTATATCTCAGTTTCCCACATGTAGGACAACTATCCAACGACTCATTTTCCCAAGAATATAAAATGCAGTCATTTGAACATGCATGAATCTTCTGACAATTAAGTCCCAAATTTCGAACCAGACTCTTACTCTCATAGTAATTTACAGGTAAAACATTTCCTTCGGGTAACAGTGTTTTCAGCAAAGAAAATATCTGGTCAAAACAGGTGTTTGACATTCTGTTATCTGATTTGATAGCCATAAATTTTTCAACTGCTTCTAATTTGCTCATCTTGCAGCCAAGATATAATGCATCCTCAGCAGATTTCAACAACTCATAAAATTCAGACGGTGCCAACTCAGGATTTGAATCTATATCAGCCGGAGTTTCTGTATGTTGAACAGATGAACCTGCAACATCATGTACTAAATCTTGAAACCGGGATGGATCCGGAATCAAGTTGGTATCACTTGCTCTGGAACTGCGTTCACCGTGTTGATACCAAAAAACATAATCTGGTTGAAAACCAAAACGCAAGAGATGTTCTCTCACTTTTTCAAACGTGTCAAACGTTCTCAATGCACATTTTCTGCAAGGGCATTTTATTTTTCCTTTTGAAACAAATTCTGAATTTGATGCCGCAAATGATAAAAAAGTCTCCACACCCTCAACATATACTGGATTTAAACCAGAACCGTTTGGATTTCTACGTTGATTTATCCATATGCGGTCACCTAATAATGATTGTTGACGACCTCGTTGTTCCATATTTCTCTATAAAATATAAAAGCATTACTGGTTTTGAATAATTTGTTAGAAAAAACACTCAAGTAAAGATTGAATATATTGAGAATAAAGCAAAACATGTTACAAATATTGATAATTTTAATATTTTATTGATTTTTTATTATTTTAATAATACTAATATAATTTTTTCATAAACATTAATTATATAATAATAACATTATTACATTATTAGTATATTTTATTATTAATATTAAAAAAACATAATTTTTTATATTATATACAATTCTCCTTTCATTTGTGTGTTTAACATTCTGTCTCCACATGTAATATTTGCATTCACTTTCACCTCTCCATTGGCGAGTAGGTTGATAATTTTGAAAAAGAATGCGAATATTACATGTGGAGACAGAAAACACACAGATGAAAAGAGAATTGTATATAATATAGAAAATTATATTATTTTAATATTAATAATAAAATATACAAATAATGTACTGATGTTATTATTCGTAAATATTGGTAATTATTTCTAATTATTGGTAATTATTTCTAATTATTGGTAATTATTTCTAATTATTGGTAAATATTGGTAAATATTGGTAAATATTGTTAAATATTGGTAATTATTGGTAAATATTGGTAACTATTGGTAATTATTGGTAACTATTGGTAATTATTGGTAACTATTGGTAATTATTGCTAATTATTACTAATTATTGGTAATTATTACTAATTATTGGTAATTATTACTAATTATAGGTAATTATTACTAATTATTGGTAATTATTACTAATTATTGGTAATTATTACTAATTATTGGTAATTATTGGTAATTATTGGTAAGTATTGTTAATTATTGGTAATTATTGTTAATTATTACTAATTATTAGTAATTATTACTAATTATTACTAATTATTGGTAATTATTACTAATTATTGGTAATTATTACTAATTATTGGTAATTAATACTAATTATTGGTAATTAATACTAATTATTGGTAATTAATACTAATTATTGGTAATTATTACTAATTATTGTTAATTATTACTAATTATTGGTAATTATTACTAATTATTGGTAATTATTACTAATTATTGGTAATTATTACTAATTATTGGTAATTATTACTAATTATTGGTAATTATTGGTAATTATTGGTAAGTATTGTTAATTATTGGTAATTATTGTTAATTATTACTAATTATTGGTAATTATTACTAATTATTACTAATTATTGGTAATTATTACTAATTATTGGTAATTATTACTAATTATTGGTAATTAATACTAATTATTGGTAATTAATACTAATTATTGGTAATTAATACTAATTATTGGTAATTATTACTAATTATTGTTAATTATTACTAATTATTGGTAATTATTACTAATTATTGGTAATTATTACTAATTATTGGTAATTATTAATAATTATTGGTAATTATTACTAATTATTGGTAATTATTACTAATTATTACTAATTATTGGTAATTATTACCAATTATTGGTAATTATTACCAATTATTGGTAATTATTACCAATTATTGGTAATTAATACCAATTATTGGTAATTAATACCAATTATTGGTAATTATTGGTAATTATTACTAATTATTGGTAATTATTGGTAATTATTGGTAATTATTGGTAATTATTGGTAATTATTGTTAATTATTACTAATTATTGGTAATTATTACTAATTATTGGTAATTAATACTAATTATTGGTAATTAATACTAATTATTGGTAATTAATAATAATTATTACTAATTATTGGTAATTAATACTAATTATTGGAAATTATTACTAATTATTGTTAATTAATACTAATTATTGGTAATTAATACTAATTATTCCTAATTATTACTAATTATTACTAATTATTACTAATTTTTAGTAATTATTGTTAATTATTGTTAATTATTACTAATTATTACTAATTATTGATATTTATTACTAATTATTGATAATTATTAGTAATTATTACTAATTATTAGTAATTATTACTAATTATTAGTAATTATTACTAATTATTAGTAATTATTACTAATTATTAGTAATTATTACTAATTATTAATAATTATTAATAATTATTGGTAATTATTAATATTTATTATTAATTATTACTAATTATTGGGAATTATTAGTAATTATTACCAATTATTGGTAATTATTGGCAATTATTACTAATTATTGGCAATTATTACTAATTATTGACAATTATTGGTAATTATTGGTAAGTATTGTTAATTATTACTAATTATTGGTAATTATTGGCAATTATTGGTAATTATTGGCAATTATTGGTAATTATTGGTAAGTATTGTTAATTATTACTAATTATTGGTAATTATTGGTAATTATTACTAATTATTGTTAATTATTACTAATTATTACTAATTATTGGTAATTATTACTAATTATTGGTAATTAGTACTAATTATTACTAATTATTGGTAATTATTCCGAATTATTACTAATTATTGGTAATTATTACAAATTATTGGTAATTAATACTAATTATTGGTAATTAATACTAATTATAGGTAATTATTACTAATTATTGGTAATTAATACTAATTATTGGTAATTAATACTAATTATTACTAATTATTACTAATTATTGGTAATTTTTCCTAATTTTTCATAATTTTTCCTAATTTTTCCTAATTTTTCCTAATTTTTCCTAATTTTTGGTATTTATTACTAATTATTACTAATTATTGCTAATTATTACTAATTATTGCTAATTATTACTAATTATTGGTAATTATTGGTAATTATTGGTAATTATTGGTAATTATTGGTAATTATTGGTAATTATTGGTAATTATTCCTAATTATTCCTAATTATTCCTAATTATTCCTAATTATTCCTAATTATTACTAATTATTACTAATTATTACTAATTATTACTAATTATTACTAATTATTACTAATTATTACTAATTATTACTAATTATTCCTAATTATTACTAATTATTCCTAATTATTACTAATTATTACTAATTATTGGTAATTATTGGTAATTATTACTAATTATTACTAATTATTGGTAATTATTGGTAATTATTACTAATTATTACTAATTATTGTTAATTATTGGTAATTATTCCAAATTATTGGTAAGTATTACTAATTATTGGTAATTATTACTACTTATTGGTAATTATTACTAATTATTGGTAATTATTACTACTTATTGGTAATTATTACTAATTATTGGTAATTATTACTAATTATTGATAATTATTACTAATTATTACTAATTATTGGTAATTATTACAAATTATTACTAATTATTCTTAATTATTGATAATTATTGATAATTACAAATAATAACATTATTAATATATTTTATTATTAATATTAAAATAATATAATTTTCTAATTTATATACAATTCTCCTTTCATCTGTGCGTTTTCTATCTCCACATACAAATAATACATGTGAAGACAGCAAACACACAGATGAAAAGAGAATTGTATATATATAAAAAATTATATTATTTTAATATTAATAATAAAATAGACTAATAATGTAATAATGTTATTATTCCTAATTATTGGTATTTATTACTAATTATTAATATTTATTCTTAATTATTAAAAATTATTACTAATTATTCCTAATTACCATTAACTATGAACAATACTAATAATTTAAATTTATTAAGTAATAAAACAATGTAAACATAATTAAATTACAACTAATTAAGAATAATTGAAACTAATAAAAAATTAAAAATAAATATTAAATTAAAATGAACATAAATACCTTGAAAATTGATCTGCTCTGATCATTATTCAAAACATTAATATCAGCTCCGGAGAAAAAAATTAAACTGGAGAAAAACTGAACTCTAGAAATATAATTTTGAGAGAAGGAGAAGATAGAGAATGAGAATGAAATGAAAAAAACGAATGGGGGTATTTATAGGTTAGAGTATTTGCGACGGGCCCATTTGCGACGGGTATGCCGTCGCAAATAGTATTATTTGCGACGGTACCCGTCGCAAATACCTTAGCCAACATTTATTACGGTCAACGGGTAAATAGTTATTTGTGACGGGACCCGTCGCAAATAACCACCTGCCGACATACTATTTGCGACGGGGGAATATTCCCGTCGCAAATACCTTTTACCGCCGCCGGTTATTTGCGACGGGAATATTCCCCCGTCGCAAATAAGTTTCCCGCGATTTGGCGCGCAAACCGCGCCAGTCCTTTTGCGACGGGGAAAGTTGTCCCGTCGCAAAAGGCTACTTATTTGCGACGGGCAAATAACCCCGTCGCAAATAAGTTTTTAACAGGACTATTTGCGACGGGATTAAATCCCGTCGCAAATGCCCTTTTTTCCCGTAGTGATTTTCCTATTACATTACAGGGCCATTTAACCCACATCTCATTCTCATAACATAACCCATATTTTATATTCAAAAAATCAATTACATTATCTAATAATAAATAATTACCACACATTATAACATACTCACAAATTACCATTCATTTACCCATTTATCCCATTTATCATTTCAAAAGCATTTTCCCACTTATACATTTTAATTACATTTATTATTTCACATAGCATAAAAAAATATTATATTCAACCGATTAGGTATACCCCATTATTCACATGAACTAATCCATTCAACATATTCATTAATCCCCTTCTTAAATAAAATTTGACATATCCCCCCATTTTGACATTACACTACACATTTACAGGTTCACCAGTTCATATGAAACAATCCTCTTAGGTGATTCGAACAAAATTCATTAAGAATTTGGCATAATCTTATTTAACCCATTTTTCAATTTTCATGTTGTTAACCACAAAAAATTATCCCATTATAAAAACCTAGAAAAAACTATCTATTCTATATTTTCATTTCTACTCAACATATTATAAATGTTCACTTTGGGTTCAACATTATCACAACTCAACTCTAAACATACCCTTACCAATTTTTAGGTTTAGGATTTCTGGTGCACCCAATGGGTGGCCTTAAATTATTTTAATCATTCTCAATGCATCCATTGAGATCATGTGGAGTTTCATTAATTAATTTTACTACCATTTAATATAATCCTAATCAAGGTAAAAAATGAATAAAAACATTGAATCAAGATCTCAAAACACATGGAAAAAGTTATAACAAAACTATGGGATATAACTTATAGAACACCTACCTATAATTTAACAATGAATAGACTCTATATTATAGTTATTGATCCCAATTCAAACAACCTTATAGGCCCTAAAAATGGTTCCATTATAAATATATGGTTTTTTGATTTGGAAGAAGATTAAAGAAACAAAAAACCTTAATCTAGAAAAGAGAGGCAAGGGATGTGATAGACATACATGGAACATCGATCTGCAACATAAAACTCATGAAATAGATCACGAATGAAGGTGATTTACCCCTTGGAAGCTAGGGTTAAAAATGGGTATCTCTGGGGTTTAATGAGGATGAATTGGGGGGAAATTGGGTAGAGATCTTAAAATTATATAATGTATAAACTATAATTTTTCCAACAATTACTGGGTGACATGGTATACCTGCACGATTTTTCAAAACATGTGCAAACCATATACAAACCACTCTCTAAGGAAGACGAGGTCACATGGTTACATAGGATGATTCTAATGATTAAAAAACTCAAATCCAATCATGTGATCTTCCACTGTCCAGGTATGTATGATTTTTCTAGTAAGGCCACACAATTTACTTAACTATGCACCAACCGTGCGCCTTTCATAGTTTGGCCTGGTTTTCCTTCATTTCAGTACCCAAACCCTTGTAACACCCTTAAGTACCCTCATTTTCTCTAGGTTCTATTCATCAACTAAAATAATATATTACAACCAAAATTTATACATGAATTCACATTCATTAAGACTAGGATCTTACAACCTCCACACCTTATAATTCTACGTCCTCAAATAGAATTCCCATGCACGATTGGGTTTCCAAAAAAGTGGGATCATAAAACTATTCAGGAATAACCATTACCCATACCCATGTTTCCACATAAACATCACCATGATTCCATAAAACCAGAACCAGAGGCACATTATTACCCCACATGACTTTCTCACTACAATCCACCACTCGAGCCGGATACTATTCAAATGATGTATCAACATTAATCATACCTCAACCACTAGGAAGCTAAAGGGAATCCTAGGAAACACTATCTATTTCACAAATTAAGTAAAGATCACTCACAACACTATACATTTGTAGATGAACCCATCATCACCCCATTGGTCTGATCTTCTTCTCATCTCCTGACCCAAATCACTTGGAACCATTTTACTATGTTTCCAAATACCATATGTTGAACGTAAACTGATATCACCTGAAAGAAAACACATGGTCTTTCCAACCACATGTCTGGACATACATTGAACCTCTGATCATGTTTTGATTATCTCATTCCATAACTATACATCCAAGATAAAAATAAACTATTTGGGAACTCAACCGATGAAACCCAGGACAATGGTCAATATCTGGACGAATTCTCACATATTGTGATCAATCATCTTCTTCAAACAAAAAACTATGATCACATCATTATCCTTCCACTTTATCAACTTTTTTTCATATCCACTATTTAAGAAGTACTAGACGAATCAGAACTCAGTTTCCTTATCTGAACTGACATGTACTATATAGATTTTGACCAAACATCCATAAGTAATTTACCAAGTATTAGAACCTAGCCCTATCTTTAGAACTAGCTGGGATAGAAATTCCTACACCAACCATTTATGGATATAAATAACGACCTTAGTTAATTTTTCTTTTATTCCAAATGACACTTGATACTAAAACATCAAACCATAGGTTGGTCTCTATCTCCAAACCCAGTCATGTTTACCATCATAGGTCAGACCACCCTTGACTATATTGTATTAGAACTCCCATCTTACATTAATGGTAAGCTACCCCTTTTTCACCTTCCAAACCCACCTACTAACCTTACGCCAACCATTATCATCCAATGTTCCTACCATGATCATACATGACATATGGTATTATTCGTTTAGCAAAGCATCACTTCCCCCAAACTGTAATCAAGATCCACCACACCAATCAGTATTCCCATCAAAAGCCCTTTACCATTCATACAATAAATAATGAATCTATGATCTCATTAAAACCAATTAAAAATACGATATATACTACTCACCCAAAATCATCCATTTAATGTGGTTTACCACTCTCCAAATTCGTCCTTTTCTCCACGCAAAGTTGACATATCCCAAGTTGAATCAAACATGAACGGTTATCATCACCATTGACATGAAACTGCATCACATGACATGGTGATTTCAAACACCAATTCATTCCAACACCACCCAATGTAACTTAGCTGAGTCTACATTTGATATTCAATGGATTTATTAAACCCAACATCTCTTGTCAGTGACTGTTGTCACATCTCACCAAACCCATTAATGACTAGAAAATAATATTTTCATATTAAATTAGAACCACTATGATCACAATGCCAATTCATGTCTAAATAAACCACTATAATGAAGCCCCACTTATAATCTATGAGGGACCTAGTGGGTACCTCATAGGTTCCTCATTGGTATCCCTGTGTAACTACACCATTTAATCATTCTCTTATCCACATTATGGACTAACTTATCTATCCCCACCTTAGGTGTCTTATTAACATTGAATTCCTTGAGGTGTTCCAACTACCATGGATTACACTGAATCACAGCTTAAACAACAATACATTGACATGGATTTTGATATTTTCCTAGAATTGTAAATGGAATATCACATTTTTAATCTTACTAGCTTCCATGAAGGGAAACCATTACATTCATTGATAACTGGTTCCTCCTAAGGACCTCACCTGAAACTTCCGATTGTCTATATCCCATCATCATGTTCCATATATACCACCTCCATGAGTGTAAATTCCATGATGTCCCTTATCCAAGAACAACACATTCATGTATATTGGAATAATGATAAATCTTATCAATGTTCCTATGATTATGTCATGATATTTTTCATGCTCGTCACTAGCTGAGGAAATCTTAAATGTTGTCAAAAAAACCACCACCAAATTATCTATTATGGATGTCACATCTTACTATGAGACACAATGACCTAATAAGACTCTAAGGCATCCCTACTATACACATCTAATCAGAACTTAATCTCCATCGCTCTGGCATGATTTCTAACCTAGAGTCACCACCCCTCCATAACCATCTTAAAAGAGGTTTTGAATCGACATTTCCTATAAAACTACATCAACCACACTAGACAAGTTCTTCTACCATGTCCCAATAATTATCATCCAAAGAAAAAAATGTCTACCACACCTATCAAACAAATGGCCTATAAAAAAATTTACCTAAGCATAGCACAGAACCTTATTACTCTCTTAACCATGCTTATTAGTTAGTCAGCCTCATTGACACAATGTCATTCTCAATATGTCACCCAAAAACCAAACCATTCATACAAACAAGCTCATCCACATGACCACCCAGACCATTGGTGTCACCTTAAAAATAAATAATATAATCATTCTTTAGCTACCCTTGTCTCTTCCAATTGAAGTCTATATCGAGACCTCCATTAATCGCATCCATATAGTTAGGTCAGGAATAAATATAGTAGAACCATTTTAAATGAACCTTATAACCTACAATAATAACTCAGGTTCCCTTATGATAAAACTAGGGAACAACCATACAAATTATAGAAACATCATGCTACACATTATGAATCGTTTTTACCTCATATAAATCTCTCATGCATCTCATTCCACAGTAGCCACATCACAAAACCACCAATATTCTTCTTATACCTCGTAGGCTAATCTTGTACCCAGAAATACTCTCTGTGTCACACTAAAAAATTCCAAAACATCCACATGTGGGTCACACACCCAATAGCATTGGGAACCCAATCTGACCAATCTCATAGGTCACTATGAAGAGAAAATGATACCAACTCCCAAAACTAGAGTCACAATATGTAAAATTAATTGGTCATCATTCCAAACCATACACATCAAGACACGAACAAAACAGTGATCGTGAAAGGCACAGTCACCCCCATTCCGATACACATTGTGCCTATTAAACAAACAGACCATTTATTCTAAGATAGACACCAAAGGTAACCATAAACATACATCAACTCTGTGATCCAAACATCCTATGTGGGATCCAAAAAACAACTTTCTTGTTCCATAATCGGATGATCCCCAAAACCCAGGAACCATCCTTATGGTCCAGCATCCACTCCCTACGGTCATGACCCAAGAGATTTTTCCTACTCGCATTACTGAATAAAGCCTCATGACTCAAAGTCAAAAGCATACCGAGGGTACTGTAAGCACAAATCCTATTACATATCATAACCATAAAGTCCTCAATAAACACATTGGAGAATTATCTGTATTTTTAAACCACAAATGGGAATGATCTCACACTATCATCCTTCAACAACCCACTTCACGTCCATTATCCAAATGGAAATTATCAAACATTCAACTATACCCTATTAGATCCCTACAGAGGGACACAATGAGTATGGGGTAAACATAATTAATTAATCACATGTCCCTCATACAACAAATTTCAAATACATCTCCTCTTTTACCACACAAATATTTTCAATTATACACATTCTCTATTTCAGAACATGTTATCATCCACATTTTATCTCATATTCACCTTCAATTACTTAAACTTCAGTGTCCATATAACTATAACTATGAAATATTTTCTCTGTTAGACCTCATCAAGACTTTACAATTTATCACAAACCAAAATTTTAACATTTTTTTATACACATTATTCCTTTACTATTCATTTAAATTATTTTCATTTACTGGCATGCATTACCCTTTTAGGGAATATTTTATTAAAATTTTTCTATAAGGTAAAATGAATTATACACTCCATTCCCCATACACCCATCTAGTGTGTTCCAATCAGGATTCATGAAACCAATGTCCTTAGGTGCCTAAAATGTTTCACGAATGCAGAACCTCGTGTCATTCTAGCCATTGGAAAAATATTGTACATAATTCACATTAAGTAATATATTCATCATCCAACTGTGAAATATCATTAAACTATAATAACACCCATCAATAAAAACAATTCCCACCCTGGGTGACTGGGTTTTTCCCTCCTACATGGGTTCACTATTCCCATGAATGATCCCATTATGAAGGCCCAACACATTCTATCTTCTTATATACCTTCCCAATTAACAAGACCCCAGAAATAAACTTCTTTGACATATCTTTGCAACGTCCTCATCTCGGGGTCCACTAAAATGAAACCATGAACCGAGTCATAAGATGACCTCAAGTACACTTCCCCATATGCAAGAGGTTTCTGACTAGTATAGAGGGACTAATAAGACAGATGGGGATATTATACCCTATTTACCATAGTAGTCCATAATAATTAAAATAATAAATAGTAGAAAGAATTTTTAATAATCAATAAAAAATCATAGTGAAACATATCCCAAAAAATATATAGAAACCAATAATAAACATTATCCATGTCATGTCATTCTAATAGTTCCATAATAATGGAAACCCAAAATAATGATAGCTATCAAAATCCCCATAATGATACTAACTCCCAGTCTGAATCATCATTCACACCCATACCATGGAAAACTAATCTCCGAAGTATATGTCCTTTAACCTTGTCCGAACGTACAACTATGAAATCACCTAGGATACCCAACAAAGGACTGAGCATTTTGTGATTCAAAGACCACACATAATGGTGTCTACAAAATATTCAATCTAATAGAATGTTCATTCATGTATGGAATAAATTATAATGAAAAGAATAGAATATTAGGTATCCATTAGTTAACAATGTGTATCCCACCATTTCTTTCATTATTACTATATTAACTATTTATTCATCTTCATTACATAATTCATCATCCTCATGTGTTTCATGGGTTAATCATATACACTAACTACACATGTGTTTTTGGAAATCAATCACTATTTATAAGGGAAAAGTAGCATCCCAACTTCACTAGGGGTAACACAACACAACCAACACATTATCCTCACCTCGAAGTAGTTGTTCGAGTAGAATACATCTGTTAGGGGATTAGGGGTTTATCCCTTTCCCTAATCCATACATTGTTGGAGTAGGTTATAGTATCAGTCTTGTTTGACCGACAGGAGGAGCCCCAATCCTTTATCCCACACCCCAAACCATGTTTATATGCTTATATATCAATTCACCCAACATATTAGATTGTCATTAGAGAATCTGTTCAAATCAAACCCGTGGGATGAGCCTCAGTCCTTAATCCCACAACACAAAAACTATATAATAACCAATTATAACTAATTAAATTTTCAATCATATCCCACCATAATTAATATGGAAATTAATATTTTCCATAACAAATTATCTAAATTTTGAATTAAATTACATGTCATTTTATCCAACTTATCATTCTTGAACCATAACCCATTATATAAATTCAACAATTCCAATACATTATCCAATATTCACCATTTACCATTCATTAGCCCATATTCAGTCATTACCATTCACTAGCCCACATGACCCATTAATCAATTCAAATGCATTTTCACCATTATGTTTTTTGAGGTAAAATTCATATTTCACATAGCAATAATGAAGTTCCCAGTAAGGATCAAAGTATCACTTATAGGGGGAGGGGTGAATCAGTGATATCTTTTTCTTTTTAAGTTTCCCCTTTTTGAAACAACCTTCACCTCCAGTTAAAGAGCTTCTTCCATGATGAACACACACAACCACATGAACACAAGATTTACAGGGTTCATTACTCAAAAAGAGTATCTACATCCATGGTATGGTACATAAACTATCCAGTACCACACAATTAACTAGAAAAAAATAATTTGATGTATAATACAACGAGTAGGATATAAACTAACACTCGTGTAGCACTTCGAAAACAATACAATAGTGTGTGTGCTCTCTTTTAGCACAAATAGGGTAATATAATGATTCTGTGGTGCTTTATGAACTTTCACAAATCAAATCATTAAAAATAATTATTCAATTTCCTACCTAGAAGATGGTAAGAACATCCTGGTGAAAACAGATAGCACGTCACTCCCTGTTTGGGCGCCTCCCTACTTGTGTGTCACCTGCTTGCGTGCCACACTGCATGCGCGGCATCTGCTTGCGTACCTACTCACTACTTGCATTCCACCATTGAGCACAACTCAAACCATGCGTGCCACATTTTTCTTATACACATACCACTTCATGAAATCACCTCCCTGCTTACGTGCCTCTGGAAACTTGCGTGACAAAACATGCACGACAAAACTTGCATGACACCTTACTTGCGCTCATTATAAATAACCCTCATCTTGTGCGCCACTTCAGCTTGCGCGCCGCCATCTTCTATTTGCGTGATCAGTGCACCCTCCACTAATTATGTGATCAAATCTCAAATTTTCTCTTATGTGTTGATCCCTTAAAAAATAAGGAGGTTGGTCATCTATTTATAGGCATTTTGGTGACTTACACGCCACATATACTTGCGTGCCACTCAAGCACTAGCACGCCAGGGTTGCGCGCCCATTAGACTTGTGCATCGGTTTATGACTTGCACGCTAATTTTTAACTTACGCGCCACTTTATTTACTTTTTCATATTTTGATGGGATGATCTTGAAATATGAAATTTGTGCCACTTACACTTGTGCGCCAATAATTGTGTTCCAATACTTGTGTTCCAATACATGCGTGCCAATACTTGTGTGCCACTTTCTTTCCTTTTCCAAAATCACTTCATTACACTCTCTACCCATCATAAGGCTTGAATAAAAATTTCTCAAAACTTATGATATTTGTGAAATAAAAATCAACAATGCATCGTCATAGTTTCAAAGTCTTTTACAAAGTGAATTGATTTAGATTATTTGACAAAAAAATAAAACACGATGTAACTGCAAACTTTTCTTTATTCCTTATCCATCCAACTTGGTCCCAACAATATCCCCCTTCGGATTTTTTTGTCAACCATGATTCATAAATCCCTAAACATTGTAATCTTAAGCAATGGATTACTTATCAATAACTCTAAGCCTACGTGAGCTAACTCATTGTAAGAAGCAAGAATTATTGACAGCCAAAACCATGCTGTCCAAAAGCAGTGACTATGGAGTCAAATGATCGTATCTCCTCAGCCTTCTTCCGAACATCTTTCATTCTTTTACTTCATCATTCATCACTTCTTAAACTTTCCTAGAAAACAAAATTGTTTCCTAAAACCACTCCAACATACAGATAGAATAGTTCACACACATACATGCTGGATTCACAGCTTACCCACCGCTCCCCCTTTATGCATGAATCTATAAGGATAGATTTATGAAACAATTATCCCACTTGAAAACACTATCCAAATTCCAAATGAGAGTTGGGACAGAAACACGTACCTTAACCTTGATGAGAAGGAGGTTGGACACCCATGTTCAAACTTAATTTTTCAAATAGTTCCTTCGGTAAAGGTTTTGTTAATATATCATCCACTTGTTAAGATGTAAGAACATAATTCATCCTCATTTAATTATTCTCCACCTACTAGTTGATGAAGTGGTACTTGATATAAACATGTTTTGAATGAGAATGTTGTACCATATTTCTTGTAAGATTTATTGGGCTCTGATTATCACAACCCAAGAGCAAAGGTTGCTTTACATCAACAAGTAGATCTTCTAGTTGAGTCTTCATCCACATTAGTTGAGTTGCAGCATGAGTAGTGGTAACATAAACAACATCATTTGTGCTAAGAGTCACTGAATTCTATTTCTTGGTATGCCAACTAACACAACATTTCCCTAGAAGGAAAACTTCACCAGATGTGGATCTTCGATCATCAACATTTCCATCCCAATCAGCATCAGAATAAAAAAATAGATCAATATTTCATGAGACATCATACATGATTCCAAAATTTATTGTTCCTTTGATATATCAAAGAATTTTTTTTTCAAGCAATCAGATGTGATTTTTTAGGAGCACTCTGAAATATTGCACATAAAGTGACAGTATAGACAATGTCAGCTCTTGAGGCAGTCAGATACAACAGAATTCCAATCAACTTTCGAAACTCTTCTGATCAACTTCCTTGCCTTATCCATCTTTAGAAAACTTGGTTCCCTGTGAAATTTGTGTGGAAACTGGTTTCAAATTTTCCATGCCAAACTTCTTCAGAAGTTCCTTAGTATACTCTTCCTGTGATAGAAAAATGTGATTCTTCTTCTGTGAAATTTGTAGCCCAAGAAAGTACTTCATTTCTCACAGTATATACATCTCAAATAACTTATTCATCTCCTCAGAAAATTTTTCACATGACCTTTAATCATTTCTAGTAAATATAATATCATCTACATAAACAATAATGATCAGTGAAAACTCATGACATTCCTTGATGTAGATATTTCTGTGAACTTTCCCTTTCTTAAAGTTCATGTTCTTTAAGAAAGTATCCAATTTAGAATACCATGCTCTCAAAGCCTATTTTATCCCATACAAATCCTTCTTTAACCTACACACATAAATTTCATCCTTTCTAATAACAAATCCACAAGGTTGATCAATGTAGACTTCTTTGTCAATGTCACCAATCAAAAATGCAGATTTCACATCCATTTAAACGATTTTGTATCCTCATTATGCATAAATAAAAAAATATTCTGATTGTTTCTAATCTTGCCACTGGAGAAAAGGTTTCATCAAAATCAATGCATTTAATTTGTGAATACCCTTTAAAAACCAATCTTTATTTGTTTCATATTACTTTACCTTCTCCATTCATCTTGTTCTAGAAAACCCACATTGTACCAATGATGTTCTTGTTGTCTGGATTGGGTACAAGTTCCCAAGTATCATTCTTCTCTATCTGATCATTCTCTTCACTCATTGCATGAACCCATTCTTGATGCTCAAATGCTTCATTTAAATTATTCATTTCAACTTTAGAATAATAATATGTATGTGATATATCATTCATTGTTCATCTTGTTTGAACCCTCTGATTTCTATCTCCAATAATATTTTGAGCCTCCACTTGCTTATTCAACTTTGGATGAGTTGTTTGAACTCCATCTTCATCACTTGTGATTTCTGAGTCAGATTCATCTTATTGAGTAGGATTAACACAGTATGCAACATTATCAGAATTGTTAACAAAATCTTCTCTATCCTTCTCAACTTCCACATTATCATATGATTGCTTTTCTTTCTCAACATTTTCAACAACTTTTACATTTGAAGAATAAATAATTCATCATGTTTATTTGTTGAGACATCTATATCTTTTTCCTTTGAGAGCATAGCCTAGAAAAATTCCATCATCTACTCGTTTCTCAAACTTTCCCAGGTTTCCACCTTTCTTCTCTAAAATGCATTGACTCCCAAAAACTCTTAAGTTTTTCAGACATGGATTTTTTCCATAGAACATTTTATAAGGAGTCATATATGAGTTTGGTCTAAAGACACATCAGTTATGAATATACAAAGTAGTTCTCATGGCTTTCCTCCAATAATAATGAGAAAGACTATGTTCAAGAAACATAGTTCTCCCCATTTCCACCAAACATTGATTCTTTCTTTCAGCAACCCCATTTTGTTGAGGTGTGTATGGTGAACATAACTCATGAAGACTTCCATGATTCTCAACATAACATTCAACCTCTTCATTCTTATACTCACTACCATTATCAGTTTTCAACTTCTTCACAGAATACTCACATTATTTTTCTACTTTCCTCCTAAAACTCATAAACATTTTCAGAGAATCTGACTTATGTATCATGTACATAACACAAGTAATGAGAGTAAAGTCATAAATTAAAGTAATGAAGTACTTATCTCCATTTGTTTATTTCTTGATCATTGGTCCACATATATCAGAATTTATAAGTTCTATGGGTTGTTTTGAATGAATATCAACTCTCTTACAAAAAGAGTTTGTAATCTTCCCTTTTTCACAAATAGTGTAGCACCAATATCTTCTTCTTGATAAATCAGGCATATCTCAGACACTATCTCGTGTTGATAAATTTCACATATTTCACTGACACATATGTCCTACCCTTTTATTCCATAACTGATTTTCATCCACTACAACCATGTAACAATAGTTCTTCACTTCACCAAATTGGAAAAAATTCTCTCTTGTACGTTGTCCACTTGTAACTACATTTCCATCATTTTCACTTTTCACAAAAAATCCATCTTTTCTAAAGATAACTTTGTTTCCCTCATCACAAAGTTGTGACACAATAATAGGTTATGTTTCATCCCATCAACATATAGTGTTTTCCTAGATTTTATATTTTCTTTTCCAACGATGGTTGATCCAACACCTTTGATCCTTAGAGATTCATCATTTCCAAATGTCACTATTATTTCTTTGAAGTCTTTCACGTTCATCAACATCATTAAGTCACCTAGCATATGAGAGGAACATCCACTATCAAGAATCCATTGATATTATCTTTTTGTATCTTTCAATTCAGTTTCGATAGCAAGAGCTTTTTGTTCTTCCTTTTCCTTCATTTCCTGTTGTGATTCCTCCAATTTCCTAGCCAAGTCCATTTGTTCTGGCCAGACAACCATCCACTCTTTCTTTTCAAACTTATCAGACCTATCCCTTTTAGATTTTAAAAACTCTGGCTTTTGAGAATTATTAAGAATCTTTTGATTCTCTGGTAACACACTAAGGAAGACATTGGAAAGATGTCCAGGTCAAACACATCTTTCAAAAATAGTTTCCAGTGGTTGGAACCAATTCTTAACTTTCACACCAGTCTTCTCAGATATATTCTGAAATTTATTTGGAGACCTTCTATTTTGAAAGGGTTGATTCCCCTCAATCCCTGTCTTTCAAAACATGTGGAATAGTTGTAATGTTGTTGGTTGAACCAACATAAATTTTCCATGTGATAAATACACCACAATACCTGCAGTAACCATCGAAAGAATATTTTCCTCTGAAACTTTTATACTGACCAGATTTGTGAAAACGCTTCTCAACAAACTTCTTAGTAGAACTATGCTGACCATCAAGCTTCATTTTCTCATTTGTAACTCCCTTTCTCAGTTCAAATTTAACTGCACCACAAGTATTAAAAGTCTTTCTTGACTCATTATTTTTATCCACTTCTGATTTTTCATCATTGCTAACTTTGACCACATACCTGGTCTTTCCATCCTTGTTTTTATCAGAACTAGTTCAATCTTTCATTTCAACCTTAGAAGGTAACTTTTGTGGAACCTTGTTTGGTTCATTCTTATTGGAACATTCACCATCTTCTGAGATATATTTTTTGAAACTGATATTAATTTCTTTATATTTATAAATTTTCTATTAGAAAAGTCCCAACTCTTCATAATTTGCCTTCAGCTTTACTTTAATATGATCATTCTAATTCTTTTTATTTTCAAGAGAATTTTTCAGATCATCAATATCTTTTTCCATCTTTATTTTCTAATTAGTAAAACCTAATTGATTGTTTAATGTCGAATTTTCATTTATCAGCTTGTTGTTTTCCTTCTCAAGCCTTCAGATCTTCCTCAAACATTCTTTCAACTCTTCTTTTATATGATATTCTAGTTGAGTTTCTTCTTCTTCTAAAATATTTCTCTCATACTAATCATTATTCACTTCACTAATAAAGGTATAATCTCTAGTTTTTTCAGAAAATAATTTCTCGGATTCATATTCAATGTCTTCTTCATCTTCTTCATTAGATAAAAAGCTTCATCTTTTTTATTTGAAAAACTTTTTATCCTTCCCCTTTGAGAAATATTTATCTTTTTCAGCTTGTTTCTTCCACAACCTTGTTGTACTTATTTTATCATAATCACTATCTTCTTCTTTTTTCTTTTGAGGATAGTTATCCACAAAGTAACCAGTGGCTCTACACTCAAAAAAATTCAAGGGATGTTTAACCCTGTATTTCCATGTTCCTCCTTTCACATTCTTAGAAAATAAGGATAAAATTTCATCAAAATTTTTACATACCTCATCTTCATAATTGGATTCAACAACATCATCTTCAATAAGAGTCTTCTTTTACATCTCTCTCTTTATATCCTTGAATGTCATTTCTCTATTAGATTTTGTTTTTTCCTTAAATGTCTTCTCCCTTCTCATCTCATAAGTAATGAGAGTGCTATCAAAATCACCCAAAGATAATGTTTCAGGGTCTCTATCTTCTAATGAAGACACTTTAGCATCAAAATTGTCAGTTAGAATTCTCATGATCTTTTAGACAACTGTATAATCCTATAATGTTTCACCAAGAAATCTGATTGTACTGACAATATCATTTATCCTGGTAAAGAAATCCCCAACAGATTCGGATTCTCCAATTTTCAAGTCTTCATACTTTAGTCTCCAAATTTTTAGTTTAGCCTTCTTCAATTTTGTATTTCCTACATAGATGTTCTTCAGTTTGTCCCAGATTCTATTGGTTGTAGAAACATATTTCACTCTTAAAAATTCACACTCAGAAAGAGATGAGAGTAACACATTTTTAGCTCTTCTATCATTCTCAAGATTCTTTTTATCGACAAGAGTAAGAGGAACCTTATCATCAATATCAAGAAATCCATCTATTGTAGTTTCAATAAATTTATATCAAAGAGACATAAGATACGGCATCATTCTATCCTTCCAGATGTGATAGTTATTTCCATAAAAAATCATAATCCCCTTATTGTTCATGCAATTTAGATTCTCCATCACAATATCTCTTCAACTACTTCTTCAGTGAATAAATGAAGGGAACCGGTCGTATTGATACCAATTGAAGTTCCCAGTCAGGATCCAAGTATCACTGAGAGGGGGAGGGGGTGAATTATTGATATCTTTTTCTTTTTAAGTTTCCCCTTTTTGAAACAACCTTCGCCTCCTGTTAAAGAGTTTCTTCCCTACTGAACACACACAACTACAGGAACACAAGATTTACAAGGTTCACTACTCAACATGAGTATCTATGTCCTTGGTATGGTACGGAAACAATCCAATACCACACAATCCACTAGAAAACAATCCTTTGATGTAAAATAAAACGAGTAGGATAAAACCTTACACTCGTGTAGCACTTCGAAAACAATCCAATAGTGCGTGTGATCCCTCTTAGCACAAATAGAGTAATGTAATTATTATGTCCTTCTTAATGAACATTAACAAATCAAATATTTCAAAACAATTCTTCACTTTCCTACCCAGAAGCTGGTAAGAACCTACTAGTGCAAACAGCTTGCGCGCCACTCCCTACTTGCACGCCTCCCTACTTGCGTGCCACCTGCTTGCGTGCCTCACTAATTGCGCACCACCTTCTTGCGCACCTACTCACTACTTTCATGCCACCATTGAGCACAACTCATAACTTGAGAGCCACCTTGGGCTTATACATAGCCCTCTTCTTGATAGCTCCCCCCCCTACTTGGGCGCCTCTGGAAACTTGCGCGACAAAACATGCACGAAAAAAATTGCATGACAACCTACTTGCGCTCCTTATAAATAACCCTCAGCTTGTGCGCCACTTCAGCCTGCGCGCCACCCTATGCTACTTGCGCAATCAAATCACCCTCCACTACTTGCTCGATCAGAGCTCAAATTTTCTCTTAAGTGTTGAGCCCTAAAAAAATGAGTATTCTATTCGTCTATTTATAGGAATTTTAGTGACTTGCATGCCACATATACTTGCATGCCGCTGTAGCACTTGCACGCCACACTTGCGCGCCCATTAGACTTGTGCGTCAGTTTATGACTTGCGCGCCAATTTTTAACTTGCCCACCACATTATTTCCTTTGTCATATTTTGATGGGATGATCTTGAAATATGACTTGCACGCCAATAGTTTCACACCAATACTTGCGCGCCAATACTTGCACGCAAAAACTTTCACGCCAATACTTGCGCGCCACTACTCACGCGCCACTTTCTTTCCTTTTCCAAAATCACTTCTTTACTCTCTCTACTCTTCATAAGTCTTACATCACAAGTTCTCCAAACTTATGATATTTGTGAAATAAGAATCAGCAAAGCATCATCATAGTTTTCATGTCCTTTACAAAGTGAATTGATTTATCTTCTTTGACAACAAAAGATAGCACTCTGTAACAACATACATTTCTTACTTCTTTATCCATCCAACTTGGTCCCAACAAAAACCAAATATTACATTCATCATATTATGTATACATCATAATTATAATGCATGAACCAATTTAACATATTCATAAATTCCCTTTTTACACGACATTTAACATATTACCCTTTTTTAAAATCCATTAAACATTTACAAGGTCACCATTTCATATTATCCAATCCTTTTAAGAGTTTCTATAAAAACATAGTAACCATTAAATATAATCTCATTTAATCCATTTTCTCATTTTTTGACTTTATAAGAAAGCCATTATGACATTATAAAAAACATATAATAACTATAAATACTCAATTATCAATTCCAATAGTCATATTCCACATGTTCACTATGGGAGATATTTTTTTACAAGTCAACTTTACACTTTATGTTACCAATTTCTAGGTTTGGGAATATCGGCACACCTCATGGGTTGCCTTAAATCATTATACTCATCCTCAATGCATACCATTGGGATCAAGAGAGGTCCAAATCATTAATTTTACAACCATTTTACCAAATATATCTCAATGTGACAAAAGTTCAACAATATAGAATAATGATCTAAAGACAAATTCACAAATCTATAACAAAATGATGGGATATAACTTGTAGAATTTCTACCTAGAATCTATCAATGATGTCGCTATTAATCGTAGCCTTAGATATAGATTCAAACAACCTTCAATGCCCCAACCTAGGTTCCCCTAGAAAAATAGGGGCTTTGAGCATCAGAATAATATTGAAGAATCTAGAATTCCTAATTTGTAACTGAGAAGAAAGGGATGTGATAGAATTTCATAGAGCATTGATCCAATACTGATGACACTCCAAACATATTATAAATGAATGATATCTCCCCCTTTGAAGCTTGGGATGAAATGGGAAATCTCTAGGGATATAAGAGGAATACCTGGTTGATAAATAGTATGGGGATATTAAAATACCATAATAAAAAACTATAAATTTTTCAACTATTACTATGCCACATGAAATACCCACAGGGTTAATCGAATAGTTTTCAAATTGTTATTAATTTACTGTTTTATGAAGGGGAAGTCACATTGTTACTTGGGAATCACTTTACGATTTAAAAATCATTCTCAATGGTATGTTATACCACGGTCCAAGGATAGAAGATTTTCTTTGAAAGATGCACAGTTTACTTAACCACATGTCCATCATGTTGCTTTCACAATTTGTCCTAGTTATCCTTCCATTCATGCCACATACAACCTGAACACTCTTGAGGATCCTCATATACACATGATGCATTTAATTAACCAATACAAAGATATTGAATGAAAAATTTATTTGAGGACATACCTTTAAGAAGTATAGGACCTTACATATAACAACCATTAGTGTTAATTATGATTTATTGTGGATATAATTCCATGATGCCATCTTTATTTTTTTCCTTTATTTATTATGGAGTTATATGTTTATGAAACTGTCATATTTTCCACTTTTTATACTATAATGATATATTAAAATGATTATTAAACTCATTTCCTTTCTATGGGTTATGATATATTATGATTAATTTATGATCTTATGGAGAAGATATGTATGATTTTCATTATATGATGGGTGGTCCCAGAAATAAATAAACATGAAACTATTTGGGTAACGATTTTGTTATCATTATATAATAAGGGTTTTCATTGGGAGTGAACTAAGTTAAATATGAGATTGTTCCACTATGATATTCTTGAGAGAGTAACAATATAAATGATACTATAGAATGTGGTGTAAACCCAATCCACTATGATAATAATGAAAATATGTGTTTACTATGTAAACAAATCTCTATGGGTTTATGTGTACCATAAATTTATATCATATAATAATGTTATTATCTAAAGGAACAAGTTCTTGGATTCCTTTTTGATTCATATCTTATGAAATACAAATAATTATTCCATGATTCAAGATTATTATCTATGATATTTTTTACTGTTGTAAAATGTTAAATTCATTTCTCATTCCATTAAGCTCGTGTTAGGCATAAATGATAAATAATATATCCCTTTAATCCCATTTTAGAGTAACTGAGCTAACCCTTTATTATGTTTCTCTACAACAAGTTATAAAGAAATGTTTTAAGTCGGATATTTATCAGAATAGTACTATGGGGTGGATATTTTTGGGTGATGATTAAGATATTTCATGAAATTAGAATATTTCTTATCTAGGCCTCAAAAAATAAATCTATATTGTTATGTAATGGATTATAATGGCATATAATTAATATTCATATTTTAAAATGTAATATATATTTATGAAAATTATGGGTCACTATAAATGGTATAAGAGTAGAGTTTACAATATCTTTAATGATTAGGATTAGATATATTTTTGGAAAACCCCACAATATCTCAAATTATTGGATATCCTTTTGATCTCTAGGTAAAGAAGAAGTCACCACATGACCCACTAGGGACTTCCTTAATAAAAATAATCTTAGAGATACTCCCCCATCCCGAATATAATAGGCCTTTGTCTGATGACCAGTGATGAGTTGCCATATCACATACATATGATTCCTTACTCTAATGTATATATAAAAAATAATTAATTTTCATACAATAGTATAATTTTGAAAGATAAATAACTCATAATATATTTTAATTCACAACATCTATTCTGAATTATTGTACAATAAGCAGTACAATAAAAGAAAAAGGGAAAAATTCAATACCACAGAAAACACTAAAAGTACATATCCTAGTGAAATAACATGGGATGCTACCCAAAAGAAACACCTAGATACATAGAATGTTCTTATAGAATAACTTTTATTCAACTATTCCTTACAAACTCCTCGTCCACCTAGGGATTTAATGAAGGGATTTTCTTCTATAAATGGCATGACTCATGCAGGAAAATCCCATGTAAGGGTGATTATAAACATACATAATAAGACATTGTGAAACAACATACATGAATAATCAAATATAGTGGAGTCGGATCAATACCACGAAGTTATGTTATTTATAAAATGACAAAAACAACCATATTAACCCATATATTCTCATAATGAAACCCATGTGAGAGAGAATGGGTATATCAATCTCAATAGCCCAGCTAAGAATAATGGTCTAACTGTGGCTCTAATGGTCTAGTCACTAATGACCAACATCCCACAGTACCTCATGAAAATAAGGCTAGGGGGATTTTCTCAAGATTATATTCCATAGTTGAGTGGGAACTATATTTTATCTATTATCTCTCCATACCTCTCAAAAATCATTTTGGGCGGCCTGCTCCTCACAAATCAACTACATGGCTATGAGGGAACAATCTTCAGTAGAGAACCCAATCCCTACAGGAGACCAATGACATTGGATAAAATATCATATATATAGGACTTACACCATATATATTATTAGTGGATTCCAAATATATCATTATAAATAATATGGGGACCATTTCCCTAGTGTGACATGTGGTTTCAAACCCCAGTAACACCCTGATGATCACTCGTTATTGAAGTCACCAATGAAGAAGCAATGAATAAATTTTCTCACTTATTACAACACATTCCATATTTCCAATTCCAAAAATTATACCACCATAGTATTCTACAAGGAAAAACTCTCAGGATTAGATACTCAAGGACTCAAATCCGTGTATTCAAAAAAGGTAGATGTTATTATGGAAAGTATATGATGGGTATATAGGGTAACATATCTAGGGAACTCTATTCAAAACCAAGGCATGTCAAAACATATTCATGGTTTGGTTAGTCATGTGTGAGTACATGAAATGTACATGAGGTACATTGTGTCCCATTTCTGGACGGGTGATGCATGTGTATTATGGCACATTCTCGTGTACTTCATCCCATTATCTTATACTATAGTGATACCCATGTACACGGTCACGATTGATTACAAGGTTCAGCCCATGTAATTTGTTCATAAATGTGTGCCTAGTCACTTGTATGCCCATTTAGTCAGATATTACACTCTGATCCTCTAGCATTAGGTCACAAGGCATGTGATAATCAAATTATCTAAAAACCCTAGACAAGGTAGCCAAGGGACGACATGGTATGTCTTATAGAATAATACGTCGTGTATCCCAATATTTTATACAATTCCATAGTTGTTCATGTATATTCTCCCACACATATCCACCATATTTGATACTGATAGTGTAAATGTAGTAGATCCAAAATCTATATTAACCACCCTCTACAACTCGTTAGAAGTTAGATTCTTTCCATTATTCACTTAGAAATGATCATCGTCCCATCCAGAAGTACTACATGGACTCACATTGTGATCTGTTGTCACTCACACCTAAATTGGATATCAATCATCATTATTGGATGTAAAGTAATTCCTAAACCAAGGAAAATTATATTGAAATTAAAAATTGATCCCATTATATTAATTTTCGAATGAATCAATAGAGCATTTCATACATCATTGATTTATGGTTTTTTCATCATTAACATTCTCAGGATCATTCAATTTCATGTAATAAATGGTCCATAATACACTACACCAATTTTTCGACATTAAAAATTTCCTCCATATTTATATTTTTACATCCCAATAATTATATACCATTTTAAATCCTAGTTCTGTGTTATTCTATGTGTGATTCATATTCAATATTCCCACTTTTGAAGTGAATGTTTTATTTTTACTTTTTGTGATGTGTGTTTTCAATAAAAATATTTACAAATATCAAACGCTAAAATAATGAAAATACGTCCAATTTTGAGAACATAATTTATTAAATATGGTATAATGTAACACCTTAATATTTTAAAATAAATCTATATTGGATAGCAATACAACACGAAACACTGAGCTTAAACGAACCCAATTTGTTTTGAATTTACGATCCATAAAACATAGCGACTGAATTAGTGAGTTTGAATAGGATGAAATTAATTATGAAAGATATATAAAGATCAAAATCAATAAAAACATTATTGAAAAATTCTTCATAAAAAGTACTCAATTTTTAGTAAAGTCCATTATACATCAAATTTTTTTCATCTAAAATGATATTTATTGCATTTTATGTGTGAATATAATAAGTAATTTAAATACAATATATAATTTATATTTGTTAAAATTTTTATTTTTTAAATCAACAAATAAAAATTACCTTTGGGTTTTTTTAATGTATTTTCTAAAGAAATTATATTTTTTGTGAATACAAAAAAAATAATATTTTATGAAATACATATATTTTATGAAATCTCCTTGAAATAAATTTGATATTAATAATAATAAAAAATATATAATTAATCATGTATTATAATTAATTAATAATATCATATAGAAAAAATTCCAAACATATATATTATAAATTATTTCTTGATAAGTTTGGAAATCATTTTGAGTGCCGACAAACTTCTTATGCGGAACCCGAAAAAAACATACTTGGTGTTCTAGAAAAATATTTCAATATGTGGAAGATTTTTCTCAACATGGTTATTAAATATATTATTTATTATATTTAAAAATATATATGAATTTTATAGTTATATATCATTTTACTTATCCAAATTCTTGTGCAACAGTTGCATAAGGTTGGAAAATTCAAAATAACATATTAAATAATATTTCATGACATATATGTGAGTATATTAAAATATTGAAGAAATGAATTTGTTTATTTTGAAATATATTAATATTTATGATGTTTTTATTATTTTTATATTGAAATAATTACATTAAATTCTTATATGACACTGACACAATTCCACTCTATGTAGTGGAAAAATCATGAAAATAGTATTGAGAAAAATATAAGTAATAATTTTTGTGTGTGTTAAAGATTAAGATGAATTTATAAATAAAATTATTACATATTAGAGATTTATAAAAAGCTATATATTCAAATTCAATTATTTTAATTTTATTTTTGATGTCATGATATGTGAACAATTCTTAAAATGGAATTAATTTTATGTTCTATTAAATGATATTATACTAAATTATTTAATATATATAAAAATATTTCAAGATGAAAATTTTTATTATAAATAGTAAAAAATTCCACCATTTTCCAATTAAGATCAAATTTTTTCCTTATAAGTAAAATTATAACCACTTAATATTGAAAATCCATTTCCATAGTAAATGATAACATTTTTTAACACTGGGGTCGAACCAAATGATATGATTTAAAATGACATCTATACCTATAAAACGTTACTAGGGGATTATATTATGTCCATATAAATCTTATTATTGAATCCATTTAAATTTTGAATCATTTTACATGAGCTAGACTCATACAATATTATAATATTTTCATTTATTTTCAAAAATAACCATAATGATTTTTTATAATAAAATATAATTTATTAAAATAAATAATATTTAAAAAATATATATTAATCAATATGAATGGGATATGTTTTAAATTACCATAAATTATCTATTTATGTGTATCCTCTACTCTTATAATAACTTTCATGGCACCTAAAGATTGAAAATCATGTATATCATGTTAATTTTTAAAAGGGGTTAATGGGGTGATAAAATAGAGAGATAAGAGTTAAAAACATAAATTCACCCAATTTTATTTAATGTGAATATTTAGACTCAATCTAATCCTATATATTAAATATATCAATTTTTATCATATTTATCATGAAAATTATTTTATATTAATTTAATACATTATGTAATTCCAATAGTTCTCCTCTACTCACTTACGAAAGCGTACATCTCCTCATCTCTTCCTTAAACATTTTGAGTGTTATAAATCAACCCGAATCTATTAAATTCTCTTATATACATCCATAATCATGATTTATATGTTTTTTTCTTCTTAAAATATCATTCAAAGGGTCCATATGAAGGAATTTAAAGGTGGCCAACCAAAGAATAGGTAATCTTATTTTCCAATCTCTCTAAATATATTTATTCTTATACAAACTCAAAAGACATCATATTCATTATAAAATAATTAAAAAAGTGTATTAAATATAAAAAATGATTATTAATTTAATTATTGAAAATTCATAATACACCTTTTTCCCATTCATTGGAATTTCATAGTGTCACTGTGTGTATGGGAGAATAACCACCACTAAGAAAGAATGTGATTCATTTTTTATATTTTATCTAATCAGGTGGTAATAAACATTTATTAATGAATATATAATATAAATATGATATAAAAATGATCAAATGATATTTAATATTTATTTACCACTATATTGATCCTTCAATTTTAAAATGAAAACAGTTTTCCTACATATGTACAACCAACCATCTCTGTGAATAGGGAATTTCATTTTTCAATCTCCACCATTTATGGATGACTAAATAAATAAATATTTAATTAATTAATACATATGATAGTTATATAATTTTTAAAATTCTCTAAATTATGGAACCATGGTCAATGTATAAAGAGAAGAAATGCAGAACCGGAACATCTATAAAAAATAAAATAATTAATACAAGAAATGATGATTTTAAATAATAATTATTATTAAGTGATCCCTAAAATGTTATAAGGGAATCATATATGTTATTAATATTATTTAATTAATTATATTATATAATTATAAAAAATTTAAATTTATTATAAAATATGTTAGAGGGATTTAAAATAAATTGGTACTTCATATAAGGGTTTCTCATCTAACATTTATTTCTGTGAGACTTCTTCCATATTAATTACTTTTTTCCCCATTATGTTGTATATACTTACCAATAATTTATTTTTTATTAATTTTATTAAAATAATGGTAATTTAAATAACTAGATAAGTGTATCAATTTCATGGTATTTTTATTAAAAGTTTACCAAGTATTCAGGATTTATAAAAAATTCCCACTGTTTACTGAGATTGATTATAATTAATTTTATGATGATAATATTTTCTGATGTAACTGTAAATAATATAATAAATTTTATTTCCATTGGAAAATATTATATACAAAAAAACATCATTTCATTTTCCTGTCATTAAATAGTGAGTATACGAATTTAATATTTTATTATGATAAACCTCTATTATTTATCTCTTCATCTGAATATCATTTTAATTCCATATACATGTTTTTTTTTAAATTATGATTTTTTTAATATATATGACGAATGTTTAGATTAATTTTTACCCAATTTTTTCTAAAAAATGGGTTGAAAGGATTCATCTAATTTTGATCCAAATGAGGTCATTATGACTCTTTACCAAAAATGCTAATAGAATATTTGCTTTAATATAGACAATATGAACAATGTTTTCCCACATTATTACTTTTAAATTATTTTAATATTTCATTTTAATTTTCCATTTTTATTTTATAATAAAAAATCTGATAATATTTTTGGAAATATTGTGATTTGAAACATTTTAATTCAAAATAAAAATGTTTTTTTCCTCAATGAATATTCTGTGTAATATTTTAATGGAATTTTTTCAAATATGAGAACATAATTTTTTGTTTTTAATTCCATATTGGTGATATTAATTAATGAAAACATACATATTTTTTCTCTATATTGTTAATGGGAATTGTATTTTTATGAATCCCATATATTTTCTATGATTATCCTATAATTTAATATTTAAATGTTTCTTAAAATCATTTTATTTCCAAACATTATGATATATGATGATTGATTTTTGATCTTATGGAATAAATATATATAATTTTAATTATGTGATTTGTGGGAATAAAATTATACATCCCTCTAATGAATTGGTTAAATATAGAAATCACATGTGATAGTATGGACTAGAATAGGGAGTAAAACTTGTTCAGTATGAGACTCTACACCCTATGATCGACATGGGGGTAAACCTTGACTAATGATATGATGTAATATGGAGTGAAGCCAATCCACTATAATAGTCAAGATATACATAATTATGTAATTATTTTCTATTATTATGTTTATTCCATGTACTTATGTCTTCTTCAAATATAATGCAGTCATTGATCATATTCTTTGATTATTTTCTGATTCATGTCTGCTGAATTTCCATGATTCTTGAATATTATCTATGATTTGTTTTTTATTATTTCTAAATATTAAACATATGTTAACAAATCATTATGCACATTTTTTTCTTAACTATTCTTGGATATCATTATTTAGTACCCTTTTAGGGCATTTGAGATCACCCTTTATTATATTTACAATTAATATTTTATTAAAAGTGGTTTTTAGTATAGTTTTCCCAAGTAGAGTACTATATGGGAAGATATCATATGGATAGGTTTAATATTCTTTATAAAAAAAAATAGGAATGTTTATCTAATATCTAAATATTCTTAACCTATATTATTATGGCATGGATTGTAATGTTTTGTAATGATTATTCATATATTAATATATAATATCATTATATATAATTTATCAGTCCTTATAAATAATGTTTTCCATTTTATAACCCATCAAGAGAGTAAAACATAAATGTCAATTAACTATTTTTTTCTACATTCTAATATAACACATTTCCCTAAAAATAATAGGTCTTATAAATTCATTTTTCATTTATATATATTTGAAACCATTCTTGAAAAAAAAAACAAAAATATGACATTTTTATATTTAAAATTCCTTTCCAAACTAACCATTCCATCCATTTCTAAAACAAACCCTCCCATAGATAGAAGATAACAATTAAGAAGCAACTCATGTTTGAGAAGAAATATAAAATAAACAATAACATATTGGTGTTACAAAACATTAGAACAATTGAAAAAATAAGGATAAAACCCCTATGTAAAACCTCCTATCATAGTACAAGAATAATGGGATATTAATCTAGTCACTAATGTAAAATTATCCCAAAATAGAAAAAATCACCATTGGATGACCTACAAGGACATTCTCATCATAATAGTCCCATAAAACTCATCAAGACCTAAAATCATCCCAGGATAATGGGGATACCATGGGGAATATGATTAGATATTTACCTAGTTACTATCTATTTAAATAAAATAATAGTGAGAGTTTTCACTAGACTGAGACTCTACTTAGTTACTTATAATTTACATGAACAAAAAATAAATTATGTAGGAGAAAAATTATTTATATAAATCCACAATTGAGTACAATAAATATCCCATACCTCATATACAACACCGTCACATGGAAAAACCGAAATCATATAACACATATATCATAAATTATAATAATAATAAATAACCCATCACATTAATTGTAATGTCCCAACTCAGGATCCACTTAACCATTTCTTTGAGCTAGTGGGTCACATGGACTTCAGTTCCCCTCCCCATATGCCAGAGGCTGCTTCCTAACAGTAAGTTTGAAAAGTGATATGGTGATGATATTATACCCTCATATGAGAGTGGCATAAAAGATATAATGGATAATAAAATAATCAAATAAAGTTATATAAAGAGACAATGTAATGACTAGACTAATAACATGCCTTAGTAGAAGCATGATACAAAAAAATAAAATTTCACAATGAAATAATGTAATATAATGTGGATGTGTAAATAACCAAATTACTATATCAGTATCAAAATAAAATAGGATGTTTCATATATAATGATTTCACTACTTGCTAATATCAAAAAAGGGGGAATATGGAAAATGAATATAAATCATTCTATACCAAAATGAAAAGGTCTAAAAGTATAATCTAGTAGAATCTAAAGCATATTATATGTCCTTTTACCCCAATTTACATATTATAATCTATAATAATCAATCATATATAGCATAGCACATTCCTATATCCATACTTGTATAAAAGTACTATACACAGGTGCCAATGGCTGGCCAAGTAGTGTGAATGATAAGAACCCTATAGGACACCCCCAATGATGTCTAGTAATAATCCAACATGTATATATAAAAACATTAGTGTGAATGTATAAAAACTAATAAATGATTCTTAAATAATAAAGAACAACCAATACAATTTTCTATGAGACTCCTTGTGGGCTCTAAAAGCTTCGGCATAGACCGATGTAAGAGTATGATTAGTAATAGTAATCAAATATAGTAATAATATATATAGTATAGTTATATAATGTATCCATATATACACACAAAGTATATCAAAATGTATGTTGGAATATAACTGGATAGTAGGTGTTTGTTAGACCTGGGGAGTAACTCAATCATCTAAAACACGTTTAATAATCCTTATGCTCATTCAATTAGTGCATGAGATGGATATCATAATTATTGAGATATGTCGTACTCCACACTCGATATGGTTGGGGAGGAATTAGGCTAATCACCTGATACCGAGGAACATGGAATTTCATAACCATAACCTTGATAATTGCATAAAAGTTAGAGTTGTAAGGCTAAACACTCAATGTATGGGATCTTGAAACATCAGGTTCAATATAACCCTTAACCATCAATTCACATAAAATATCAATGGTATTATTGTAACTATAATAATAACAGAGGAATAACCTCATATGAAATTTAATAATCAAACAAAATATACAAATCGGTGTCACAATTCATTTAATCTATATGAATAAATTTAAATTTTATGTATCATTAACCATGCCTTTTCCACCAATTTCATTTCATTTGAATAAACCTATTTAATTCCCTTAACCAAGGGAAATACATTCCATCAATACATTTAATCCATTAAACAGACACACACACAAATATATATATATCATTAAGAAAATATAATTATAAGGTTTAAATAAGAACATATAATGTGATATTCCATTTAAGAAGTTACACATAAGGGTGAAATTGAATTTACAATCCTAAGATAACTCTTAGGTGGTGTTTAGACTATTGAAAAATTTTATAATGGAGGGTAAATTATTTGTTTCACCCAAAGTGATATTATAGAATATTTTCATCATCATCTAATTACCTACAAAGTGAATATAAGAGTGTAACATTTGGATTCAATTTATTTATCATGAAAATTAGTATTTTATGGAAACACACATAAATGGCTGGCGTGAGGCACAAGGTAGATGATATAAAAACATCAAAATGTTTATAAAATACAATAAAAGCTCAAACCATATGGTTACTGATGAATCCTCATCTAATATGTTCTTTAAATCTAAAGTATATTGGATGGAATCAAATGAATGGTTCAACGCTTTGCATATATAGAGAATGACATAACAGTAAAAAATTTCAATAGATATGAATGATAATAAATAATGGATGAAAAAGAAAATGATAGTTTACCCCAAGATATCCAATGTTTACAACAATTAATTATTTAGAGTTTGGATCTATGTGACATAGAGATCCTAGGTGGAGGAGAAATGAGATCCCATGATAGGGGGAGGAATAGTTCATCCACTATAATGAGTGGAAGAAAAGAGATTAGTGATATATTAGAATCATTAAGTGTAAAAATAAAATTTCACCCAAACCGATTGGGTATCAAGTTTTGGTTGCATGGTTAGCCAATCCATGGACCAATTGTGTGCACCTCACTATCGTATGAGGGACCCTACACGGGGTACGTGAAGATTTTGGGTACCTGTGAAAAATTCATGTGTGAGCCACTATCACAAAACCTTATACATTGTGTATATTCATGAGCCTAGTTTTTCATGGTTTTAGAAAACATGGTACCCCTATTCCTTCTATAGTACCCCACATGGTTAGGTAATCCATGTAGGATTGTTTCACATTTTATCTTAATCATGAATCCCATTACATTTTAATATATCATTCTGCTTTAGGATCCAAATGTGCCTTGAACACTAATGTAACCTCCATAAATCTATTAGGTAATATTATAATGGCTACATCAAAGAACATAAATAAAATTAAATGATATTTACCATTGGGAATAATCTTGTCGTGACAACCACCCCATATTAAAAAAACTCAATCCCAAGTTACCCTTATAATGGTACATTTGAATCATTTGAGAAAATATTTTCTTCTAATATCTTATATCATCCTCCAACTCCCAGGTCACATTCTGTACTTGGCCATTTTACCATACAACCCATAGTAAGGGAACTAACATTTTTTTTCATGTCTTCGTACCTCGATCAAATATACACATTTCATACTCATCAAAGGAAGCCTCTACATCCAACTCAACCACATCAGGATGTAAAACATGTGGAATGTAAAGATAATAATGGAGATGGTAAGTTGCATCAATAGAATCATGAATAGACTGATATCTCTAAGGATGTGTTTTGTCGTAATACACTGGTCAGATCTGTTTCAAATCCTCAAAGGGTCCAATGAATGAAAGTGAAAGATTACCATCCCTCCTGATACATCAATGTCCTAGCTTGGGTTAAACTCGCAATGAAACCCTGTCTCCATCCCAAAACTCATTAGAACATTATAATTAGTTGGAATATGAATGATATCAAGACATAGCTATTATCATAAACATTATGATTAACTTGGCCTACATTATAGTGTCCTGAATGAGATGTGGTACAAGCAAAGATACATCCCCTACCTCTGACTAGCATATATGTTATCATAATTTCCAATCACATAAGTACTTATAAGGACCCATATCAATTTTAGATTCATTTTTTTTTATTATAGATATCAAATAGTGGTATGTTTTTATCCTAGGAACTCCTTATGTCGTGTACATATGCATGAAACATGTACACAAACACTTGAATCGTACGCTCTAAATGTCTATTGATCTAAGAGTGATAGGTCATGTTCAGAATCACCAATGTTCTTGATGCCTTCTACAACCCCATCTAGAAATAATATCTAAATTGAGTGTCCCTATCAGATATGATATATTGTTGGTCTCCATGAAGATGAACGACCTACTAAGAAAACAACCTCCCCATATCGTATATCAAAAAGGTCTGTTGAATAGGTAGAAATTTTACAAACATAGTAAAATTGTAAATGGAAACCCATAGTGTATCATTTCCATAATGTGATCTAGGAATACGAGTCATATAATCCATTAAAAAATCATGCCATTTCATGTCACCAAAATATAATGGCTTCAAAAGTCTATCCATTTTATGATGTTATTCCTTCATCTACGGACTAGTGGAACATAGAGTGATAATGTTTTCTATCTCATGATTCATTTCAAGATACCAAAACTGGAGATTTAATTCCTAATACATCTTGGTGACACCATGATGTATATCAAAAATATAGGTGTGAAATTTTAACATTAGCTCATCACTGATGTTTCCTAGGACGCATACACACCCATAAAAGGGTAATAGATCATCATCATCAGTGGTACAACTACAAGATGAATCATCATATCATATACTTTCCCTCAATAATAATTCATCATGAACTGAAATTTTCCTCATCATTACCCATTCTAGAAGGGTATAAGTAACTGTTAATAATGCTAGGATAGTCGGATCATGATCCCCATAAACATAATAATACATCTCTCAAAAGAGGTCCACGGGACACCACTCACCACTGGAGTCCCAAGAGACCTATGTATGAGTCTTTTGGATCGGATCATTGGCTATAGAATATTTGTTCCCTATCGTGTATATATGTTCAATATGAAAGGATTGAAGGTACTTAAATGATCTATGATACCTGAAATACAGATCAGGTTGTTTAAAGATATACTTGAGGCTTTTCTAATCAATGAATTCCTAAAAAGTTGTCTTCATGCAAGTTGAATCTCAAATAGCATAGGGAATAAATGACTTCTGCTAGATTGAGGTCTTTAATTGAGTATTTCCACTAATGATGCTTCAAATAATGAAAACCATTAACAATGACTCACTCTTCCTACTTTAGAACATCTCCTAGACCGATACCTAGTTCTTCACTGTAAAATGTTCAGGTCCTTCACAGATTATGATGAATCAGTATTGGAATTGATGTTAATATCCCCTCAAAATCTTGAAATGCTACTTTATAACCTTAACACCTAGTGAAGTTCATACCATTTTTAGTTAGTGATATAAGCAGTGTTTGATGGTGTGATAAATAATTGATGAATAGTCATCAATAACTAGAGAGCCCCAAGAAACTCTATATGTCCAAGATGTTATTGGGTTTATCCTGTAAAAATACATCTCTAAAATTATATTGGTCAAATGGATATCTTTAATATGAGATAATTTTATATAATAAGTGGACTTTTTCAATCTAAAATGGGAATTTATTGATCTTAACAAATATATGGTTCTCTAAGAATGTATTAATAACGGTCCTTAGGGGGTTGGCATGGTCATGTCGATAACAAGAATACAAGAATATGGAATCAATAATGACTACCATGACTGAATCTAGATATGGTTAGAAAACCAGATTCATTAGATCCAAAAAATAGGTGTTTCATTGAGACCGAAGGACATGACCGAGTTCTCGTATGAACAATTCCACCTTCTAAATCTATGTGAGGTATGTATGATGACATGACATGAACCTAATGATATCCCAAACCCAAATAAATATTCCAAAATGCTCAATCTTCATAGATATAATCAAATATGTCTTTTACATGTGGATATAGTTACTGGATCTTTATAGTATGTTGGTTTAATCACAAGTAATATACACAAATCCTAAGGGTACCATCCTCCTTCATGGAAAAAAGGAATGATGAACCCCAAGGATATGTGTTGGGATGTATGAATCCTTTAGCCTCAATCTCCTCCAATGATTTCTTGTGTTTAAAAGCTCTATAGGTGACCTCTTGTAAGGAAGAATGATCAATGGTGTAGATCTTAAAAACAATTTGTTGATTTGAGCTATCAATTTTTTCATCCCATTATTCATAGATCCAGATAGTGAAACTTACCTTTCCCATTCCCCCTTATTCACATGTCTATCAGCTTATGGTGATGTAAATGTCACCCTTCGATGATAGTTGTCAATATGGTCTTGATATGTAACTAACCCATCCATCCTAATAATTACATCGAGCCCTATCAATATGTGTACAAAAAAATCCCTACAAAGAAATATTTTCATATATCAAGGATGAAATCCTTAAAATGGTTTAAACTCTTTGATTTGTTACCAAATGTTGTATCAAGCATTATAACACCAGATATTTTTTCTATCATGAGTGATAGACTATCTAATATTGCTTTTGATTTAAAATAATGATACATACATGTGTAAAATAAAACAAACACTAAATTGGAGGATACTATAATTGTATATATAAAATTAGAATTATCAGTGCAATACTCTTGTATTTTAGGATCCATTGTAAATAACGATATTGTTATGTGAATCTAAGTCACAACCTAACTGCACTAAGAAATCCAACTGTGGTGGCACTGATAATCATGTGTCTGAATACCTCTACCCAAAACACCACCTCAGCCTGATAATCAAGTACATTCCAGCCGTCTTCTTGATGAGATTCTACTATTCAAACTCTAGAATGTGCTTTACATGCAGATACACTCTTGGTAGGAACTAAAGTAAAGGTCCTAGAGAAGAAATGGATATGTCACACCCTATCGTAGCCTCTTCATTCTAATGGATCTCATAAACATTGTTATTTTTTATGTACCAAATTCCTGCACTGGTGATTTAATCACCCCACCCTAATCAAGGATCAATCCACAACTACCCCAAGCCTTCCTACATAGTCCAGGAGGTGGAAAAAATATTCAAGGAAATATCCTAAATAATATTGCATTTCTAAATTTACCTATACACACACCTTTTAATATCAATACTAAAGTGGATAAGAATAATGATAAAAAGGTTAAGCATTTCAAAAGTAATCCAAGCACAAAAAACCACTACGGTTTATAGAAGTACGATAGAGTAAACTAAAAAGGAAAAGGGGAAAAATACACACCCAACATAAATTTTTTCCCAAATTGAAAATAAATTGAGAAACTAAACTATAGAGAGATACCAACTCATGGTTTTCAAGATATGACCACCACAGAGGTTACAAAACACCCATTGTCCCTATTATCCTTTGAAGTCACCACTAAACTATATTTTTTATGTATTAAACAATGCATGTGTGGGAAAACCCAATGTAGGGGTTAATATTTACATACCACGAAAGACACCGTGAAATTTTAATGTGGAGTGGTAATAGAGACCCCTAAAAATATAAATATAGTACATAATCAATAGGATGTTACTCAACCTAAATGAAGAGAAATTGTAACATCATCCATGATCAAAATGATTAACATGTTGTATAGGTGTACTACACATCGAATATTTGAAACCCATAGAAAATGATTATCCTCATCCAACAACAATAATCTAATCACAGAATGCACAAGGCCTACCCCAAGAATCATATTAAACCATTGAAGGATATTAACCAAATACAATGTTATGGATTATAAATAAATATATATAATTAGTAATATAATCCAACATGAGAGATAAAGGGTATAAACATCTTGAATTACAATATAAGAATATTTTTGTTAATAGCTCCAAAACTCCAATAACTATTCCCAGCATCTCGTTCATCTTCCGGTCAAAATGAATAGAAATAAATCCATGAATCCTAATTATGTCTCATAGTTTAGGGAACTAACCTCTAGGTATATAGACCATGACCTGGTAAAATATGATGTTTCCAATTAATGGATATATAGAGGACCCATACCGTGTTCCAATTGGAGAGTTCCACTCTAATAGTTGATGGAGAACATATGCATTTCCCATCACCAGGGTTCCACTCTAATAGTAGAGGACTCATTCATAGACTAGCTAGAGAGTTCCACTCTTAAACATGATATATATCCCATGACCTATGCCAACATGAGTGTTTTACACTATTGGTAGAGGACGCATGTCCATATTAGCTTGAGTTTTCCACTCAAGGACTCTATTGAGAACCCATGAAAATCCTATTTTGGGGTTCCACTCTATTCATCAAAGACCCATGCCCAGCCCCTCTAGAAGGCTCCACTTATAAAGCAATTGGTGATCCTTCATGTATATTATTTTCTTCGAGCATCACCTAAACAATAATCCGGACAGTAATATCTCAAATCATATCCCAATGGACACAATCGAGGCAACCATCATGTTTTGTATGATTAAAAAATATCTATAGACTACTCATGGGAAAATATTCATATCCAAATGATGGAGATACAGGAGATTAATGTTACCTCAAAAGGATCCCAGGTGTACACAACATGTGATGGTACCCACACAATATGTAGTCCTACTCAATCACATGGTCGTGTCCCAGGATATACACGTCTCAACAACCATGTTGTCATACATAGCATGTAGGGGATATAAACGTCAGGCTACTGCAACACATTTTCCCATCCATGTTCTTGGTCATGTGTTTTTATACATGTTGTGTTCATGTACTTTGTTAAATGGCATGAATTTTCACACGATGCATCTCCTATTTCCCTAGTAATGTTTGTTTACTAAATCACATGGAGTGTTCCCATCCTTGTGATCCGCCACATGCCCCTTCCACTTCTAGAATTGGTAAACAACATGTAGGATGACTACATAGCCTTCCATATTTATAAATTCCCAAAACCATGTCCACTATAGAATATGTGCAACATGATGAATGTTCACCAAAATTCTTGATGTGTAATTTTTTTCATATAAATCATTATCTTCACACCACACACTAGTTCAATCATTTCAACATCGATTTCAATTGAAATATCTCCAGAAAAATGGAACACCATGTTACAATTGGTTGTTTTTTGTCATTGTTTCATATAAATCGAAATATGTCATTTTGTGGGGTCTCATCGTATGCACTGCATGAAACTCTACCACCTGAAATCTTTGATTCAGGATTTGGATAAAAAATTGATCTATTGAAATGTGTATGCAACCAAGATGCATCCACAATTTATTAATCAATCCAGCATATGTGTTTTTGTCATGATTCTATGGGTCCGAGCAGTCTTGGTACTGCCCAACACTATCCATGGGGTACAACCAATGAAGAACACAAAGCAATTTACATAGAATGGAAAAAAGTGGTCTATCAATCGCATTGATGAATTCATGGACAATGATAAAGAATGCAGATATCTCATATAAGAAAACCAATGTATAATTAATTAAATCAGTACACAGGAACATGCAATGTTCATAAATTTAGTGCCTAACATAGAAAGGAATATTATACTAAATAAATTTATCCAAAATGGTGTAATCCATGTTTTGAAAAGTACTACATGGATATTGGATCATTCATCATCAAAGATCATGCTCACCAATGATTAATGTAAGTCATTTCCATCACTACTCTCTTGTCTTCTCTAATCTTGAGATTCTACATTGTCTCATATGATCTATAAATTTAAGGATGTAGGATAATCCTTTTAATCCTCCTAGTGTTTATGTAGAAATCCCTAAAGGATTCTTCATAGTGGTGAATATATATAAATTTATGTTTTGTTAAAATAAACAATTAATTAATTTAATTAATTAATCAACTAAACACACCAGCAATGGGAGAGATATCTGAACACCCCACATAGACCTATTTTAGGTTGCTCTTAGGGTAAACATCATGTTTCACACTCAAATGAGGATTTAAATTTCTAATCAAAAAATCCATTTAATATTTATCTCATTTTCCATAAGAAAAATTTTATGTTTAATATAAAGTATATTTAATTTTTTATAAAAATAATTATGAGCACACTAGGCATTGAAATTTCACACCGTCTCAACACCTGGTTGTAGAAATATATGATCAAATTTTTCAATATTATACAAGGAATAAACTAGATATCTAATTCATTCCCACATTCATGATTTTTACACATAAATTAAATCTAAAAAACAACTAGGAATATTGAGAATGCATCAATCTCTCCCTCTCATGGGAGCTCTAATACATTTTCCCATCCTTCCAAAACATGCGATCCAAGGGGATGGATCATCGATCTATGGTCCTCTCCTATCGATCCAAGATCACCATAGGGTGTTCTGATATGGTGCCTCTATCCTCGATGTTCATCTCACTATAGTCGATAATTTGAATAGGTTCTGACATGTATCTCTTCATTTGTGACATGTGGAAGAAATCGTTTACCTGATCCAATTTTGGGGGTAGGGTGACGTGGTAAGTAACCTCACCAACCCTCTACATGATCTCAAATGACTCAAATAACCTCAATGATAACATGAATTTATATTCAAACCTCTGAAATCCTTAGCATGGGGTGAATTTCATGAAAATGTAGATTCCCTACTTGAACTCAAATGGGATAAGATGACGTTCTATGGATAATTTTACTAGTCTAGGAATTATTTATTCTCCCATAGATGACATGGAACTCCTATATAATCACCTTCCACATCTCTAAACGGATAATATATATATCAATGATCACTATAACACATAAGGGTGATCTAAAAGGTCTCCCATTTAGTTCCATAAAATGTTTGATACCAATTGTAGAGTTATAGATGTTGTTGTGTTTATACTATACCAAAGAAAAGTGATCATCCTGTATCCAAATATTGATTAACATGCATGGACTATTCCAATCTTGCATCTCATGGATTGTTTAGTCAGTATTCCCAATGGTCTGGGTTTAAATGTTTTTACTCATACTTATCTACATCTTGAATTCCTTATGCATTCCTATCCACAATTTTGATGTGAACTCTGCATCACTATCAGAGTCAATATTTCTACGACACTACATGAAGATGAAAAATATCCCATATGTACAACTACCTCATACTATCCAATGAACTCTGATCCCTAATTTCAAGGATTTATATTGACATTGTGAGTTGTTTAATGATCAACCAGATGACCTCATGTCCCTTCACAATCCACAAAATCCCTATTAAAATGTCTATGGATATGTTATCTAACATCAACTATGGTATCCCAAGGGGATGCAAAAAAAACAATCTTAGCCTAGTGCTCATTCTTCCCCAACTATAAATTAAGTAACCAAGATACTAACTTAGAAACACTTCATCACATTTTGGACAACCAAACATGATGTTAAAGGTATCTATTGGGCATACCCACACCGGAATGAACATCTATTGGAGAATTGTCGAACTCTCACATTACCTCTTCTCAAATAATGACTTTGAACACCATCCATACCTAGAATATGATTCCCTGATTATCTTCTTCATAATATCAACCTAGTGATTATGTAGTCTTTCAAAACCTCAAAGTGTATTTCTCACTACTTGGACTTCTTCACATTCTTAAGAAGTAGAGGATTCAACACCATCAACTGAATGAAATTCACACCCTCAACCACTACTAGGGTCATCTATATGGAAGACAACTTCTCATAAGCTTCCAAAACAAACCAAGAATGTGAAATCCTAGTATATAAATCTACTACTATGTTTCCCATCATTAGAGTATAGACTATCTTGTCATCATAGTCCTATACTAACTCAACTAGAGTCATTGTCTTATTTTGAAGTCTCACTCTGTGAATATGTACCTGAGACACTAATGGTTGGATTAAAACACAAAATTTATCCCACAACTGTTAGTTCCTCGACATATTAGGTAGATGGAAACTAATACTAGCTCTAGTTCATTAGTCCCAAAGTTCAACTCACGGGGTCCTAGCTGGACCAACATGTATGCGATGAATTCCTACCATTGCATCAACAAATAAATGATCTGAGCACTAGCGGCATCTCAATACTTTACTTATTTTATGTTATACTCTAGTAGTCTAATCACAGGAGCACTCATAAACCTCATCCTAAAATCATTGAAGGATACCTATCATTATTTAGTCCTTGTAAATGACTTCCCTTTCCAGGTTTGTGTTGTCAATGGGGATGCATTCCTGGGGAATTCTTCCACAAACCTCCTTTGTTACCCTACCATATAATGAAAATCAGCAGCTATGGCATGCTCTTGGGTGGATCCCAAAGAAACATTGTCTCAATATTTTCAATGTCCAAAACTAAACCATACTTATAATTGAAATTCCTCAAAATATGAACATCATGAATCCAGAAAAATCTCTTCAAGATATTTTTTTAATGTTGGTTATCTCATTGAAAATCCCAAACTAACCTCAAGTGCTCTGCATGATCATCCAATGATGAAAAGTATATGAGGATGACATCAAATAAAAATAACCAATAATTGGTCCTAGTATGTTTGGAATATCAGGTTCATAGTATTCTAAAACACATATGGGTAATTCCTCACACCAAAGGGAATCACCAGTAACTCATATTGTCTATTGAGACATTAGAGTTGAAACTTTGTAATATCAGCCTCACAAACCCTAAAATCGTGGTTGTGAGACCATAGATTACTCATTGAGAATCCACATGGTGACCCATTACTAGTAAAAGAGGCCTTCAATCTTCAACAATGGGTACTTTTTATTTATCATGGTTCGGTTCAGGCAATGATAATATATGAAAATCCACAATCTCACATCTACCATCTTCACAAACATCATTGGATCTACCTAGGGGGACAAACTAGGCCAGATGAAAAATTTCTATTAAAGCTCCTCTAACTACAATAAAAAATTACAATGATTTAGTGGGTCCATCTAATATTCCATAAATGTTATCATAGTGGTCTTGATATTCCAGCCGATGGAACACACCATCTCCCACATCGGAGGAAGTCCCGAAACATCATTGGGGAAGACAGCCACATAATCCTCCAAAACCAAAGAAATCTAGTTGCCTAAAGAGAATTCTCCGCCATGGGATATACATTCTAACTAATGAGTGATGGTTTGTTGTTTCCTGCTAATATAACCCACTCATCCATCAATGATATCTCTATTTCCCATAAAGGTGAATCACGTCAATCAATTAAAAGGAATATTATTCATCTATAGTGACAATCAATATAGGTAGGGACCATGGACAACCAATCAATTACCATTATGACATTAGAGATCTCCATATGATAACAAATGGTCACATGTGATCCACTCACTTCGAAAAGATAGTTTGTAGTCACTACTATAAAAAGGGCCTTTAACAACACTAGAATATTCTTTTATAATTAAAAAATTGGTGATAATTTAAGAACGATTAAAACCCCAACACTATAACTAGTGCTAAAAAAGAATATTTACAAGACCCTCTTTAATATCTCTAGAAATTTGTTGTTAAACTAGTCCGTTAACAACATTGTTTTCCTAATTAATGTGAATGTTTAATAGTTCTTTTTGTATCTCTGATAAAGGGGGACTTTAAGAGTGATGTTTCACATTTATAAAAGAAACACTATTAAGGGGGTTAAAAAATATTCAAACATCCATGAGGATCTAATCCCTTTATCATCACTATCACAACCCCATTAATAGTTTCCCACCAACACATTATCAGTGATTTCCACCCCCTATCAACTCATTTCAATTTTCCAACCACTTGAGCGCCCTCCTATATTTGAACCATAAACTTCTCCATTAATGATGGAATGCCTTTACCACTAAACTGTGTTGTTTTGATGTCTATATAATGATATGTTTATATATATATATACATATACTTAAATATTTTTATATAAATATTATTAAATTCATTTATACAAAATATATGTCTGTGTGAGATTTATATAGTTATATTTAGTTAAATATATTATATATTATTTTCATTTACATGTAATAGAAAATAATATAAATACATATATATTAATTAATGCACACATATATGTATTTGTTTCTATTATTAAAAAAAAGTTGATATTTTTTATTACATTTTTTGAAGATGTATTAATTTACATATATTATAATATACATTTTTACGACAATATACACATATATCTATTTATATGTGTGATTTAGTATATTTAAATATAAGAAAACATGCATATATTTGAATATAAATAATATTAAATTTTAAAAATATTTAAAATTTCAAAGCCATACTATTAGTATGACTTTAATATGTAGGTATAAATTCATTCTCCAATGGAAATTGGAAAAAAGACCCCCTTAAATATGGGCGAAAATCCATAAAATGTAAAAAAAATTAAAGTACACTGACTAAAAACTCAGTTTTGGATGCCTTTTTGTGACTTCTTGGCCTCAAAATATGTGATAATGGATTTATCCTATGTCACTAGGGTGTATCAATTATCATAGCCTTTGATTTGATATGTGGTAGACCAAAAATAGACAAAAAGATCAAAATATATAGTCATTTTCTATTAAAGTTACATTTTATTATTAGTTTAGATCTTTTATTAATTTTTAGATTTTTGTTATATTTAAATTGATATTTAATTACTATAAATTGATAAAAATAAAAATAAATTATTTATTAAAAACATTTTTTTAATTATTTTAAAATCCATTTCCACTAAATATCTTATATATTTAAGGAAAATTCATATATGCCTTATCTAGAATATATATTTTTTAAAAAATATATTATATTAATAATAGTATAAATATTTTCATTTATTAATATAATAATTTTAATGAAATATATATTATTTGAAGTATACTTTTAACAGAACTTGTAAAAAAGCACAGATAATGTATGCCCCTTTAAGAGTGATGTTTTTGGTGCTGTTAAAACCCTCATTAACAACATTTTTAAGTGTTGAAAATGGGGTTCTTTAATATAATTTTTTTCTAGTGTGGTTAAATTCCTAGCATGGGGATAACATGATTTTGTAGTAGTGAGTTCTGGTAGATAAATGATACATAAGAAGCATTCCCATTATGAACCATATGATGAAGTTGTTGGGATATTACTTCCAATTGGAGCTCCATATCTTGTATCAACATTATAGAGATGATGGAATGACTATAAATATTGTTTACTAATACTGAATAAAGAGTTTAAAACACACATATTGTACCTCATATCATTTCATGCTATACATGTTCATAAGCCCCCAGAGCTTGCAGTTGACCTAGGCCCAAACCATCTACTCCCAGAGACTAATGTAGGATACTTGGTAGTGTTGGGGGAAATATCTCATATCGTCTCCCAACAACCATCGATCATCTTACTCCACTTCTAGATCCACCTCTTTATGGGACTCCTATCCCACTTTTGGGAGATCCCGAATCAAAATGTTATATCTATCATGGCGTTTCAATAGCTACATTCTTGTGCTCCTCACCATATCAGGTAGAACATTTGTACACTATATAGCCTATCACATCATAAAAAATCTTTTCCTCTATATGGTATATCTTGGTGGTCTAAATTGTCATAAGGCCATATGACCACATGTTTGCATTTAATAACGATAGTATCGTTGTATCGAGATCCTACTAACTAACGCCTGCAAGCAGTTGCATACGACTAAACTCTATGAAGAAAACTTTTATCTCTAGAAACCAGGCATCCCTATGAATGATATATATTTGTCACTAGTGACCTCTACAACACCCTGACATAGATGTGAATTCACGAAGGAACCAAAAATAGTAGATATAACTCGTCGAAGTCCATGCTCAAATTTTTCTACCTGGATGTTGTCGTCTCAAAACATGTCAAGGGAGTATTGCATATGGTCTTTGAACATCATAATGTACTCATCCACTATCATCCCCCTATTTTAGTTCAATATGCTTTTAAATTTGGACTGAACACAAAAAGAAAGGGTATTACTCCCCACATAACAACTACTAAAAGATAGTCCAGAAGAGTGTTGTCTCATCATGCATCATGATAACAAGACTATTCCAACAAAAAACTACTCTATGGAAAACACTAGATTCCAGTACAAAAACCAAGTCTATCGGTGTCTAAATTATTCTGAAAAAATGGGTTGTTGAATCTATCCAACCCTATATTTCCTGGGGATCTGGCTCATCATAGATCCTCAGTAGTCTCTAGTTCTGGAACTTATTGACTAATCTATGAATGAAAGAATCCTCATCCTATATTGTTATGATTATATGATTCTAAATAGATGGTGGTGCTACTACTTGCCCACCTGGAGGAAGAATATCACCAGATGTCCACTAGACTGAGACATTATTTCTCATCGGATCATTATCATTATTCAGAATGGGTGAACTAGCTGGATAATGTTGCAGAGGAGTCAAGAAAGTTATAAAGACATACCTCATCCAGAAGAGAATATAAATATTTATATATAATAATGTGGATCAGACTCAAAAAGTACAATAAGATACAAATTCCAATATGATGAATGTACCATTGATCCTAGTACCCAATGTCTTGGTTTGATGAGTCAGTATGTATGTAGTCAGGGTCCTAGTAAATGGATAAATTTTCCTTTGGTCCCATCACTAGATTCATTGTCTTGAGATCTACACAAGTGATACATTGTAACTTTTTCACTAATACCAACAATTTCCCCATAAGGGTACTATATTAAAACACATATGATAGAATAACTACTGTGATGAAAATCTTTCATGACTAGAACATAACTAGGGATCGAGATGAGACTACCCTAAGAATACCTTTTAGAGGAAAGGGGTGATGACAGAAAAAGAATGGTATATATTAAATGGGTGGGATTTTCCTCATGTACCTATATGAACACACCCCACCATCTCAGTTCATAATTTTATAGGATTCATAATAAATATATGCAACATTCATAAGGTAAACCAAGCATTAAAAACCTCTATGATGTTCAAAAGAGTGACTGTGCAAACTGGAGATTTAAGAGGAAAGCACGCATCCAAATAGATATATGTCACAACCTAACAAAAATTAAAATGTAAACTACTGATAAAGGCCATATTATAATCTCTAAGCTATGACCACCTTAAATGAGTATATAACCCAGTATCTCATTGATCCATTTAACTAACCACTTACCTGACCGTCATCAACATAAGACACGACACGTGTGGGAAACTCCAATGCATGGGGGAGTAAATACATACCAATTAGGATGCCCCAAAAGATGAAGGGGAATTAGGAAGACACAAAACATGAATTGAATTATATTTGATAGTAAATATGATGTTCCTATACCAAAACAATAAAAATTAGTATTCTCATCTACACACAAAGGGATCAACATAGTGTGTATTTGGATTACCCATAGATTCATTGTCACCCATAGGTTGAGTGTAACCTCATCTGACTGTGGGAACCTAAAAAAGGATATAAAATGACACACCACATGTTTCTTCATAACCCATTCTAGGAGAGTAACCAAATATAATTTTATGGATTATAGAGTTATATATATCCATAGTAAATAGATCGAAAATGAAATAGAAAAGGGATCTCTATCTAACACGTCATCCCATGAAAATAGTTTCCAATAACTCTATAACTCCTACAATGATGACTAGAATCTCACACTTTCTCATAGTAAGAAGCATCCATGTTAATACTCACCTCATTACTCTTCCACATAGTCAAGGGGACAGAATATCTCGGTGGAGGATTCATGCCCAGTTACAATAGTAGGGTTCAAATGAGTAGATGGATAGAGAAGCCTTACCCTATTCTAGTTAGAGGGTTCCACTATAATATTTTATGTATGATCCATGCCTTTACCAGCATGAGGGTTCCACACTGATGGTAGACGAACCATACCTAGTACAACTAGATGGTTTAGCTTTAAAAGGTGATAGAGGATTCATTCCATATGACAATAGATGGTTTCCACTATTATGGTAGATTACTCAAGACCATAAAAGATGGAGGGTTCCACTATATGAATCTTTAAAAGACCTATTCCCATCCCAGTTGGAGGGTTACACTATTATAATCAAGAACCCATTCCTATCCCATCTAGAGGGTTCAACTCATAATGAATTTGGTAACAATATTTGGCCATTTCCACCTTCGAGCACCACCAAATCAAGACTCATGTATGCAACATCTCAAATCGTATCCCAAATACTAAATATAATAGAATTATCATGTTCTATGTGAAAAAAATTTCTGAATAGGATACTTGTGGGAAAAAATATGATTCAAATAAAGGAAATATGAGTAATTGATGTTTACACTGAAAGAAATAAGGGGTAAAAAATGTCTGACGCTCCCCCCTTGGAATGTGTCCCCACTCCATTTCCTAGATGCGCCCTTTGATGAACATGTATCATCCAATGTATATTTGTACATGAATTGTAGTGGATATACAAGGCATTCCCATTCAATATACGGTCTCTTCCAAAAAAAAATTTCGTGTCCACGTATCCAAACATTGTTAGTTAACATGGGTTCTTGGCATGCCTATTCACATAGGGTGTAGCCCAAGTCTATGGTCATGTCTATATACTATGGCATATGTCATGTTCTTATATATGTTCTCCACTACAAGGATCATCCACATGGATAATAGGAACTTGAAATTTTATAATTCTATAAAATTTTCCATCCTTATAGATTCTCAAAACCCACATTGTCATACCATTGGGGACACACAAACATTGTTTATCATGGTACACAATGTGTATTCATTCATTTCATAAAAATCAGGATATTCACTTCAGACACTTGATGTGTCCTTTCTTCTACGATGTTAGCTTCATTCCTTCACGAATGTGGTAGAAATGGTCAACATTGGTTGTTTCCATCAATTGTTTCCATGAAATTGAATTCTATTATCCCATGGGGGTTCTCCATATGCCCCACACAAAACTTTTCCACCATCCATCATTGTTTTAGACATTCAATCAACTAATAAATCACATAAACCCCTTATATTTATACCTAATTTTTTTATCAATCCATCCCGCATGTTTTTTCTATTTCAAGTGTCCGATCAAGCCCAGTACTTCCCGAAAAAGTCGAACCTAGACTGTGGGGTCCAAATAGTAAAGAATGTGAATCAACTAAAGGGTGAGTAACAAAAAGAAGATTTTATAATCATGGAAAAGAATTCTTGGACAAAAATAAAATATAGGGATATATGAGGTTATAAACCCAAATATTAATTATTTAATTCACTACAAGGGAACCTGTATAGTTCACCAAATAAGAATATACTATATAAAGGATTATTCATCTCAATAAATTTAATAATAAGGGTTTAATCTAGATTTCAATGACTATAACCTAGATAATGGATCATTCATCATTTAGGAAAATGATACATAAATATTGAATTAAGTCATTGTGTTCACTACACTCTGATCAACACTAATCCTTTGATTTTTCATCATCCAATATGTCCACCAATGGTAAGATGAATGATTAAATGTAGAATCCTATAATTTTTTATCTAGGAATCCTTGGAGGATTATCCATATCAGTGAATTTATAAACATTTCAGTCTAGTAAAAATAATTCATTAATTAATTTAATTTAATTAATTAACAAACTGAACACACTGCCAATATAAGAGATATCTAAATGCACCACACTAACCTATTTAATGTAACACTTAGGGTAAATATCTTGTTTCATATTGAAAAATTGTTTTGGATTTATAATCAAAACATCGATTTAATAGATATCCCATTATCATAAAAAAAATATTTCTATGCAATATAAAATATATTTACTATTTTTCTAAAATTGATTTCAGGAACAGTAGGCCTCAAAATAGCACCTTGTCTACATTCATTGATCTAAAAATATTTATTTAACTATATAAATGTATTAAATGTAAAAAATAAAGTCTTTATATGTAACATATAAAATTTTTCTATCAATGAGTTATCTTACTACATCCCCCCCTGTGGAAACCCTAGATGCAACACTTGTGCATGCTGGAAAAAATAATGACAGATCTAGGTGTTGAACATCCTCAATTCCCACCATAAACATCCATTATATTCATCTCAGTAATAATTTATCGATTTTATATACCAAAAATAGTATTCATCTTAAAAATATTATTCTATGATTGTGTTGTATATACAAACTGATCCACAAATTTTTAGACAATCTTATGATCATCACTAGATATAGTATGAGTGAAATGTAGCATATTTTTAAAATGTGTGGAATACTCCATGATAGATATAGCTCCCTAAGGTACGTTAAAAAACTATCTATCCTAGTCATCCCTCAGAGTATATGTAAATATGTATCAATAGATGATCTTGGAGAATCCACCAAGATCATATTACGATGTTGGCCTACTAGGGAAATAACATCCCACTGTCTCTTAGAGGAATCACGTAGCATATAAGATAAAAATAAAACTCTCCAATATTGAGGTGTATCTAGATGATAATAAATAGAAATCATGGCCTCCATTCATGACTTTGAACCATGGTTTCTCCCATCCCCTAAAAAGGTGGGGAGGATGCCACTGTAGAAACACCTGAGTCTACTATGGCATTGTCGGGGAAGGTCGAGCGACACAATTCAAGATTTCCATAAAATGGGAGAAACCCTCTAAAAATAGGGCCTTGATTCCCATATAATAAAAAAAATATGTGGTTTCATATGTGACAATTTGAGAGGAATCACTACTGGACCAAGACCCCCATCTTAAGTGCATGGTCTTCACTGCCATTAGGGTGTACCACTCAAGGATATCATGGTGGTAGAATTATACAATTCCAAACAGATTCATTAAAAGATAATTTCATAGTATAAATGAATTTATAGATATGTAATTAGGATTGGTAAATATAATTCATAGTTCCTTGATTCCCATATAATTCGTATAAAGACCATAACATGCCATATAAACATAAGGGACTCAAAAATTCCCACTACTATAGAGGGGTATGGGTCTAGGTCTCATAACACATGATGAAGGTTCTAGTATATTGTGTTTCAATATCACTTTTTAGAGGAAATTTCACATTAATTTCAATAAGAATTCATAATTAGCAGTTAAATTTTTAATTTAAATGTTTAAATTTGATTGAGATTATAGTCTCTTTTATATAATACATATATCTCGATCGATATCCTGTAGGTCCAAAACCCACAGTATATTTTAATTGGATAATTAAGGTTTCGTCACTAATCTATATTAGGAAACAACATTTTAATTGATATTGGTAAATAATTAATTAAATTATATTCTTCCAGTAATAAATGTCAACATATTAAAATATACTATTATTAAAGAATTTATTATATGCAATAAAAAAATTCATTAATGTAATAGATGTTTCTTGAACAAAAATTCATGACATATATATACATAATTTCCTCTAATGATACATGTAATAGACACCTTAAATTAATCAAACTAAAGTAAAATGAATTTCAACGCAATAATAAAAGTGGTAAAAGCATCTCAAAAAATATGTTTTATCCAATAGTGAGGTCATCCCTACCTAAATAGGAGAAAACAAGCAATAAGAATAACCAATCCTGGGTTATTTGGGTTTCCCATGTATGTGGGTATGTTACTCCAAGACATAGGATCAATACCAAACTCTATTAAATCATATCATCAACTCTAATACCCTTATAGGATGACAAAAGGGGAAATAAATATTTGATGTCACTTTTTAATGTCCCAACCCGATATCCACTTTCAATGTTCCCAGAGAAAGTGGTTGACGTAGCCTCAATCAGGAATCCCCATATTCCTGAGACTTTCTCCTAGTTGGGGGAGTGTAAGGTGGTAGGGTGAGGAGACTGTACCCTTTTATCAAATTGGAACCTCAAATAGAATAAATATGATGACAACAGGGGAACATATATAAACAGACACTAAAATAACATGACCATTAACCTCTTATAATATAATCATAATATAAAAGAATAACACATTTCAATAAAATAAAATTACCAAATGTAGAATCATAAATAACCAAAAAACTATAATAGTATCAAATTCCAATAGTTTGAGTCATATATATTGATGTCATGTCATATTCATATACAAAAAGGGGTAACTGGGGGTAGACATATACAACACAGTATAAAAAAAACAAAAATCAAAAAAGACTACTCCTCAAGCATCTTGAGAATATTTTTATTCCTATTCACCCATGATTCATAAAATAAGATAAACAAATAAATCATTTATATTAGGTTTAATTACCTTATCCATACTTTCTGAAAAGTAATCTACTCTGGTACCAAAGGTCACATGAGTAAGGTGTGAGATAAAATCCAAGAAGGACCCCACCAATTGTGTCTAGTAACAATCTTGCATGTGTACATCAAAACCTAAGTGTGTATGTATAATGAATAATAATAAATTCTTAAAAATTAAATACCAAATGGATCTAGTTCCTATGGGACACCTGGCTATCTCTACATGCTTCTGTATAGGGTAGTTCAGAAGTCTGACCAGTAACAATACATATATATTGTAAAAATATATATAGTATAGTTACACATTATATATATTGATATTAAAATATATGTAACGACATATGTTGGCATATAGCATGATACTAGGTTATAGTTAGACCTGAGAAATATATCAAGAATCCATAACCAGTCTAATGATCAATAGGTTCAGGAAAATGGTACATTCCCTGATTCCCTTAGTGAATTTGAAACATCATGCTCAATGCATGAGATATGTCGGGTGAGGCGCCATTCACAGAACTTAATATAGTATAATTTTGAACATCCAATCCATCTATTGGATAATATTATATTGCTAAGAGGCATCATGATCAACACCCAATGTAAGGGGGTCTTGAAACATCGTACTCAAAAAAACCCTTATCCATTATTCCTCATCAAATATAAATGGAATGGTCATAATAATAATAAATGTGGAAATAATTTTAATAATCGAACCCAAAATATAAATGGGGGTCACATTTCATGTAGTCCATATAAATAAATATATCATGTATTCATAATTAGGTGTGGCCATTCCAACCATTTACACAAATTATAATTCACACATTTAATTCACTTAAGAAAGGGAAATCATTTTAATCAATTAAATAATTAAATTTAATTTATATTTAGGAAAGTAAAAAATATTATAAGGTATAACCAAACACATATAAGTTTTTATTTCCAATTAGAAAATTACCCAAAAGGTGGATTTTCAATTTCAATGAAAAGACGATTTCTTAGGTGGGTTTTATATCATTAAAAATTTATATAATTGTAGAAAAATGATTTAGTGTAATGAAATTGGTAGAATATAAAGAGTTTAACATTCTCTAATTATATATAAAGGGTATGTGGTAGTGTAAAATCACGATTAAATTAATTTCATGATAATTAATGCATTTTATCATAATGTGTGGTAATGGGTAGCTTATGGAACAATAGTGGAATTTTGAAAACATTAAAACTTCTAGGGAAAGAAAATAAAACACCCAATATATGGCCATATATGACTCATCAAACAATATGGTATTCATATTTTATGTATATTTGATTAAATTATAAGAAAGGTCCAGCAACCTGAATATAGAGATAGTGAGCATGCACCATAATAGAAAAATAGATATGATGGATAATGATTACTAGGGGAATGGATAATTTTGGACATACCAAAAACTATCTAATGGAACTAATATAACATGATTTGGATTTCGGATTTTAAAGAAATATTGATATCTACATGTGGGAGAAATGAGACCTCATGGGTGGGGGAGAAAAATTTCATTTGCTGTAATGGGAGGACAAAAATAGAAGGGGTGATATTTTGGATTCATTAATTGTAAAAATGCAATTTAATGTAAACAGATGTGTTTCCACGGTTTCGTCACATAGATTGACATACTTTGAGCAAACTTTATAGGATCCACGATCCTAAAACCCTCTATTAAATACACGGTTGTGTACCTAGGGTTGCATGGTTTCAGAAAAACCATGAGGTCTTCGCTCATATAAGTTCCATTTCATGGTTAGGGAAACCAAGCAAGATATGTAGCATGGGTTCTCTTAACCCTGATGTTGAGACTTCGTCCACAAATTTTGGGGGTCCAGTCCCTGAACAATCCCTACACATCATTGTGACCTCCATTACTCCATTAGGTAACATAATAAAAGAAATATCAATGAATTTTAACTGAAAAAACTGATTCAAACGATTTATTTATTTGGATCATTATTGGAATAAAAATTTAATATGGGAACCAACGAGGGTCTCAAGAGATAAAAACTCATTAGAAACATCCAAATGAACCTTCAAACAAGTGTTAAAATATGGTGTTGAATCATTTTCCCTTAATTTTAAAATAATTAAAATTTAATAATATGAAAGTAATTAGAAATTAAGATTTTTAATATTTAAATAATTTCATTACAACACGGATTCTTCTTTAAAACCCCAAAATATACCCTAATCCATACATTTACCCCAAGTATCTATTTAAAAATCCCCACACAAATTTAATCATACACATGGTAATATGAAAATTGTAATTCAAAATAATCCAATAAAAACCCATAGAAAACCATTTTATTCCAGTCTTGATAACCCCATAAGAATAATTTAAGACATAATAAATGATTTGAATATCCATATACATGAAATAGAAACAAATTTTTGACATTAAATTATTCAATGAATTGATAATAAAGAAACATATGATAATCAATTCCCTTAAAGAAAAAAACAAGTCACAAACAATCACTATCAAGAGAGAATGTATGAATCTGAATAAAAACCTTATCTTTAATCAATCAATATAAAACTATACATTTTTAAAACATAATAAAACGTCAAATTCATTCCAAAATGGTTTTAGTGTTTTGAAGAGAATCAAAAAATCCATGGGATAGGAAGATGAGAGAAGTTAGAAAGGAGGAGGAGATTACCTTACATAATATCATGAGATTAGAAGTAGAAATATGATTCCATGTTATAGGAATAGATGGTCTTACAAAATCTTTATCTCATGATGGGAACGTGAGAGGAGGATTAAGAGGGTTATAATCCCTAAACAAATAATAGTAAAAAATGGTATTTTGAAAATTTAAAAAAACAGCCTACATAGAATTAAGATTTCATGGCATAGCCAAGATCCTCACACTATAGATCTCTACCCATGGAGGGATTGTTGCACAATATGATAGGGACCGTGAAATATCTATCAAATAAAAGGTAAACATGAGGTTTTAATACAAACATGAGATCATATGACATGGTTCATGGACCCTGGTGCGAGGTCATAAAAATAGAAGGGGCCCTAGCCCACTGCCTAATAACCTACCTAGCATAGGCCATTCTGGTGCATCAAAAAACCTCCTGGAACACAAACATCAATATGAAACACCTCTACTATTTTGTGGACTTCATAGAATGAACATTTACCACCTGAGGCACCCCATGAACTTATTCTAGGTGATGTTCTTCCAAATATCAATTCTGAAACACATCCCTAACATCACTTGAACCTCAATAAATACATCCATTCATGATCAAAACCAAAAAAATTAAAAAAATTGAATTTTAAAAAAAACCAATTCTACTATAAAAATAATAATGTTTTTAAATAAACCATGAAACCTATTCCATCTTCCATGACCATCCAAACATAATTACCAAACAATGAAAACAAATCACTTAAAACCCCAATATCTCTAACCGTAACAAAACAAAAACAATCATACCATAGTATCCCAGGGGATGGAAATTCATTCGTGTCTACCCACAATTTGGAATTCATATAAAATTTGAAAAAAAAGAAAAAGGTGTTTAGAGAATGACATCATCAAAACCATGCCCCACCAACTAATCATATCCAAACATTCTAATAAAACCAATCAAAATACCAAGTATTTTCCACCTAAAAGATCATCCAAACAGATCTAACCAAGAATAAAATTGATTTAATTAAAAAACATGGGTTTTAGACATGGGACACCACACATTTTATTGATAATATAATCCCTCAACCATTGGAAAAAATCTCACAAAAAATCAAAGAATAAATATGCACAAACATGTTCCCATTGAGAAGAAATAATTGTCCCTTATAATTAAGAAAGGGACTTAGGTGTCCCATTTCATCCCACTATGAATTTATAGCCCAATGAAAATAAATTAATAAAAATAAACCAATATAGAGATAAAATTTTAATAACCAATTAGAAATGTATCCATGAACAACCAACAACCAAAGGAGCACAAAAAAGAACTCTCGTGAAAAAATAACCCACAAATCACCATAATAATTGATTAGAGCCCAATCCAAAAATAAGGATCCCACCAATTGAAGAAAAATCCAAAATGAGACCATGACTACATCTTATTTCAAGAAAACACCAACCACAACCCTAATGGGAATGAAAAAATACACAATAGAATGAAAAACCCAAAACATATCGATTCCTAGATATACAATCCTTTATAGAGTCTAGGAAGAGTCTATAACTATGGAAATTCATTTTTGTGATCAAAATATCTATCTGAAAGGAAAAACTGAAAAATAATCCCTCTATCTTCTCACTCAAGATTTTTGTGAGGATCAAAAAAATAAAACAATACATGATCACATCATGCCATGTCATATCATTTAAGAAAAGTCTCCCAATACAATCCAAGTCACAAGTCAAGAACATAATAACTCAAAAAAAATCATGTAAAATAGAATGAAATCATAAATTGAAAAAACCACTTTCATTCATTAAATCATTATTCCATTTGAAAAAGATCTATAACTTACATTGAAGTCATACACACACATTAAACTAGTCAATCATTTAAATCCACATATTTCATTCGGAAAATCACCAAACCACATATTACAGTCCCTTTACAAATATAAAACCCTTATATCAATTTGAAAACAAACCAATAAGGGTTGGTTTCAAAAATTCTTCTCTAGGAAACTTCACTTTTAGTCCAAAAAATGCATCTTCAAATTTATTCTATGGAATAAAAGTTTCCCTAACAAAAACATTAATTTAATAAATTCTTTAATTTTATTTTGAAAACACCTAGACACATCCAAATTTTGAAATGAATTCAACCATTTCGAATAATAATTTTAAAAAACAAACCCCATTTAATAAAAATTCCATTAGGAATCAATTAAAACAAAAACCAATTTACTAGAAATACATAATTTCACCATCATATATAAACGAATCATAGAACAATAGAATTATAAAAAAATAGATCCAATATAGTATCACCTCACAGGACCAAGAATAACCCTTTTTAATTTTACATACTACCTTAAGAAATCAAAGGAATAATGTGACAAAATAAAAAACAAAAATATGATGTGGAACCATGCATGTATTGACTCATGATTGATGGCCCACATTCAAATAATGAAATATTCCCTAGAATTTCTATAAAATCAAGTGCATAATTTCAACCTAGTTTATTAGGCCATGTAATATAATTGAAAATACAAAATTCATCCCTTTTTGTATCCCAGAATTAAATGAGTATCCCCAATGGAATTAACAACATTACAATAAGCATCAAATAACACAACCACATATTATTGGATTAAATAGAAAAATATAAATCTTAACCACCCCTTTAACTCGTGTATCAAGGTGTGAAAGAGATCATCAGACTCTCATCACACCTACCTCTCGAGTCCCAATATACCTATCTCTATAATACTCGATCATTCCATAAATAACAATATTTTTTCCTTAAGAACCAACTCTCATACCACGAACCTAGTCTTTAATACCATTTGTATCATCTCTGGCCGAGATGCCACCTAAACCAACTCCCAAACCGCTATATCATTAACCAATGGGGCACTCCTAATCCACATAGGATAGAAAATTGTTTTGGGGAATGAAATAAAAAACATTAGGAATGATTTCATAGTAAAATTATTCTTAAAAATACGTAAATGATTTACCAAAAATCAAGAATAGAGCGTCTATACATTGGACATCCCTACAAAATTCGGTAAACATAACCAAAAATAAAATACAAAAAAAATGATTCATAACAAATAATAACGATTCAACAAATTTTCATAAATATAAAACATTTTCCATAAGAAATAACAAATCATGTCATAATAAGAAATACTATAATAATATAAAATATGAATTAAGTAGGGTTATCATAGCAGATACATCAATATAGCTATAATAAAACAAAAAAAACGAGCCTAATTTCATCTCCATACGACGACTAGATTCTCTCAAAATTTCTTATCACCCGTCATCATCCCAACGAACAAATGTGCATTCTATCTGAATCCAAGAACCTGTATTATATATGGGCATAAGATATATCCTAATGGGCCACCACCCAACAAGAATATACAATTCAATTATACAATAATTTCATGAATCCTTGTATGAAAATAACATAGATGAATGTAATGATTTCCATTTTATAACTCATGAAAAAAGAATATAAAATTCACATTAATATAAATTAACATTTTTCTCATTTCAAATCCAACTCCTTTCCTTTATAAGAATAGGTATTACAAATTAAGTTTTTTAAAATACCATTACCAAACCATTCATGAAAAAACCAAAGATTCCATTTTCATTTCAAAATCATTATCACAAATCAAAAATTAAAAAAACTTCAAAAACACACCCATATATATATAGAATATATTAATCCAGAATCACCTAAAGGTTATGAGGAAGTAATAAATGAAAAAACATATATGTGTTATTTTAGAGTAGCATAGGGTAAAAATAAATCATGGAAAACCCCTAATTGAAACCACCTAACATGGTAGAAGAACAATAGGATACAATAATAGGCACTCATGAAAAAAAACTATTAACTATAGATAAGAACCATAGGTTGATCTACACTGAAATTTGTATCATGGTATTCTTATTGACCAATATAGTCCCGAACATAATCCCATGATCATGGAGCCAACATGGGGTCTTTTTCAACATAGTCAGCTACCCTATTCATCTCAACATAGATATAATAAAAACTTGAGTATATCACTCATCTAGTATTCTATATAGTTATCTTAAACTCCCATGACCTTAAAACTATCAATAAAGTGAGAAATAAATTGAATTAACACATAGATTAATTGAATAAATATATTACACCACACCTCCATAACACTAACATTGAATAACCCCAATTACATCATACATTCATCACGAAGGGTAATAATCATAAAAAAAACAACCATGGGGGAAACCAAAGATAGTATAGTGATCTAAGAGCCCATTACAAATTGTCAACTGATCATTAAAAAAAGTAATCTCAAGGTGTGGATTCATTTTTTCTTAATGTAAACGTCAATAAATTCATACATTGAATGAATTTTTAAACACACCTTTTTTATATTTCCAAAATTTATTTAAAAAATTGATTTACCCTTTAAATAAAATAATGTAGCTTAATTATTTCATTTTCCGCAAAAATCTCCTTGAAAAACATCTTGGGAATTTAATAGGAAAGTTCTCATGATTAAACATTAAATTGAAAATAATCCAATAGAAATACATATAAACTAGCATATGAAACTAATTGAAACACATTTAAAATAGTATAAATGTTAACCCAAGATTTATATATAATTATAAATAAATTTAAAACAAATTATAACCCCTAAAGTATTCCATGATTTCTTAATTAATGTATACCAATAGAAAAACCTACCACAAATCTAGAAATAATTCACATCCAATCTCTTTCAGTGGATAATGTAAGAACAATACTAGAAACGTCATACATGATTCCTATACATAAAAATAAACAAGATTAAAAATTACCCAAACCTAAAAGTTTTTAAAAATATGTTATTGGGATATCATAGAAATGAAAAACCATGGAGAAAGGAATAATAGAGAATGGAGAAGGAAAAAAAGATAAAATTACATTCAAGAATCGCTAATAAATTGAATGAGAAACAGATGACCATTGTTGAGGAAAGGAGGATCTCATATGAGATCTATCATAATCTAGGTACAAGTGTGGGGGATGATGAAGAGGGACCAAATCCCTAAAAACAAGATAGGAAAAAATGGAATTTTAACCATTTTTAGATAAAATATATCCTTCATTGATGATATATTCGATAGCATAGCTAAGGGATCCACGTCATGGAGATCTATCCATTGTGGGCATGATATGGTGTGGTATATAGACCATAGTGAAGTATGATATGTGGTGGGGTAATTCAGGATTTCCCCTCATCATGTATCCTCTAGAATGGTCCATAAACCACAACATAGTCTCATCAAAAATGGAAAGGGCCTTGGCCCCCCACCTAGGCTTCGCCTCGGTGTAGCATGTCCTCTTGTAACATGGTTTAACCAAGATTATAGACTATATGACACAACACATAATGATATAGTGTGAACCCTTGTATCTTGTATAGGAACTGATATATGAATCATGTTTACTTTTTATGTGTCTTTTTATCCCAAAAATAAATTATAGAAACACCAAAAACATCATCTAAACCTTGACTAATACATTCATTATCGATCTTAAACCAAAAAAATTATAAACAGAAGAAATTTAAAAACAAAAATGATTATATAGGGTCATAAGGGTGACATATTCATGATTACAATGACTATCACTATTTTTACAGACATGCTAGAGTTTGTTTTATAGTGAAATTTATTATGTGTAAAAATTCATGTTTAGAGAACTCACCAAAATGTCTGAGTCTTATGATGACATGTATGATATTTACATTGTCATTTCTATCCATATATCCAGCTTTTCATATCCTTATGAACTCATGCACGATGTTTACAAATAGTATATTTAGGTAAAAACAACTAAATTATGTATACAAATAGTATATATATTATTTACTCATGGTAAAAATATTTTCAGAATATTTTTACATAGCACTATAATGGTGGTTATATAGAGCCTTTATATCTAAGATGATTTATACAAATAATCCCATAATAAGCCAAATTTTTTCTTTGAACTCCAAAATCCCAAATTCCATAATAGATAATTAGTTCCACTATAGATCAACTCATACCACCACCAGTTACATCAGTACACCATTGGTAACTTTGAAAACATTTTCAAGATATTACACATCATTCCTAAGGATACATGAAACATATATACCCAGCATAGTGTATGCTTAAAACCAACACTGTAGACACCATACAACTTCTTCCTCAGAATAAATTTCCCTTCAAACATGTGGTATTCTCACACATTTTAGCATTCATCACAGAAAACACACTAGAATGGAATAGTCTATCAATATAGATATCATTCCTTAATTAATTCCCATATTCTCAATCTCCCAATGTATCTAGCTTCACTCTCACTCTTCCAAACAATGTTTTGTAGCACTAAACTCTTTAGTATATTTCATACACATGAGGATAATTATAATCAATTTATTACTGTTTGGGGACACATACATTGCAGCCACCTCTTCCAAACTCTTTTTCTAATATAATAATGAATGTTTGAATATCCAATGGAATACATATACTCACATTGGTCCACACATCCCGGGTATCACATCTATGATAAACATAATGGATGGATTCTCTATACATCACCAAAATATAAATACTTTGTGATAATATATATCAACATTCTCTATTAGAAATTAATATAATCATGCCTTGAATAGAACTTCAATCTCCCCCTTTAGATTTGTTGTCAATACTTTGGAAATGAAAATACTTGAATGCATATAAATGTTCCATAAAAGATCACATTTTATCTCTCCCTTCACGATATTATATAAAAAAAAGAAAAATGAATTTATTTCTCCTTGTTAAAACAATATTTGTGTAGAGTGATCTTCTATGGGAAATTTCATCCCTCCTTACTCAAATGATTTGAAGAGAAATATTCTCTTATTAGTTTCCTCATCATTCCATGTTCTCCCCATTTATAGAGATATTCATTCTCATACATATTATAAACTCATAGCACCACCATTTTCTTATCAATTATCTTTATGTATGTCAACTCTATGTCTATGTGGGATTTCCCAGTGTAGAAAACAAGAGTGAGTAAACCAAACCATTAAAATTAGCCATTCACATTTATCAACATGGTTCCAAATTAAAAATCAAATATTTTTGTATTGAAAAATAATTTTTTGGATCATTTATAATCCTTCACTCATCTAAAAACACAGATGAACATTCATTTGAATTTTATTTAAATTAAATGTTTTTTCTAAATCACAATTCCTTGAGGATTAAAAAATCATACACTGTGACTGGGACAAGAAAAATATTATCATAACATAAACCTCATTTTTTTGAGGTTATGGAGATTTAATTTTTTATAAGGAATATCATATTTTTTCAGACATGGTCATCCATTTTAGATCCCTCTCAAGGAATATTCAAGTTAATTTTTTTTATACTTGTTGTTTATATTTTTCAAATTTGTTAAAAAAAATTTATGTTTAATGATATATTTCAAAGAACTATTTATTTTTATCAAATAAATTATTTAATATAAAATTTTAATTATATTAATTTTAATAATAATAATTAAGGGGAAACATTATAGATAATTATTATTATTTTAGATTTCTAAAATATATAAATTATAAATGTATATTATTAATTTACTAAATAATGAAATTTTATATATTTGATTAAGAAAATGTAATTTTATTTATTTATTTAAAAAATATTATTTATATATATAAGTTAAATTGATATTAAGAAACATATTTCATTATATATAATAGAAAATGTAACATTTTCAAAAAATATATATGTTTTATATGTTAAAAAACGTGTTGCATGTTTTTTCAAAATAAATTGTTATGATTTGATAAAAAATTATAAAAAGTGAATATGATTATAAAATTCATTTTTAAAGAAAAAAGTGAAGGTATATTTATAATAATAAAAACACCATAATTGCAGAAAAATGAAGACAATTGGTATGAAAAAAATATAGGTGATTAAAAGTAAAAAAAGGTACACTGATTTAGAAAAAAGATGAAATTATAAAATGATTAAAAATAATATAATAATAAAGGTAAAAACTAAATTGATATTGAGAGGATATTATTCAACAACACAGCATAAGAGAAATCCCCCATCATCAAATCCCGCTCAAACTAGGATACATGACTAGAGCACATCCAATCCAGGCCATTCAATCCATTTCCTCTATTGATTCTACAATTTCCCGATGGACCAATTTACTTCCATCCGTTTGATTTCTTTCATCCTCATCTAGGCCATTGGGCTGAAAATTTTTGATCATCCTCCTCCTTTTTAGTTTAATACGTATGTTTCGACCATCCAATCTAACTAGATGAAATCTCATCTTCCCTTATTTTCTATAGTCATCTTCTCTGTTGGTAACATAGTTATGCCACTCTTGTAGGCATCAACCTCCATCTCAATCATTGGTCCAATACATGTCTCTTTTCATAGAAACAAGAAGTTTTAGTTATCTTTAATCCCATCCATGACCCATGCTCATATTCTATCCATTTTAATAAATATTCCTCTTAAATTACATTGATGATAATTTTTTTTTGATCTGAACAAATTGATCAATTGAGTCCAATCCCATGACCAATTTGTCAAAATGGGATGTTTTTTAAATAAAATGAATTTTTATTTAAACCCCCTAATTCATACATTGAAACACCCGACCATCATCCTCTCAATATCATAGATTATTTTTACTCAAAAAATTAAACCCCAAGAGCCACTTTTGATGCAAACCCAGGTAAGGGAATTATTATTTCCCACATCATTTTTTAAGGGATTAGTTATTATTATCATGTTATGTTGTTTTTCAAATAAATAAATACGTATATATAAACCTATTTTTATTTATATAACACTATAATTTCATATAAGGAATGTGTTTTAAATATAATATTATATCTTATATCTTGTAAGGGTGTATTATAGTTTTTTATATTATGGTTTTTCAATAAATATATGTTCATATATATATATACACACATATAACACTTATTATTTTCAGTATATATAATAGTTAAGGGATTCAATTTTAAACATTCATTATAAAACTGATGTATGTAAGGGTTTATCAAGTTAATTTTTTACAATGTTATACATACATACATACATACATATATATGTTTGATCTTATCCATATAACATATTATTTTAGAGTTATGGGTTGTGTTTTAAATTTTTTTAGAAATTGATTTAATATTTCAAATTATATTATAATGGTCTAATCTAATTCACAGAATTTTTTTAGATGTGAATGTAATTATATATATTCATGTATATTTAAATATATATGTATTTACACAAATATATCATTCAATTTTAAGCATATTTGCAATAGGTTTTTTGATTTTAACAATCACTTCAAAAACCTATGGTTAGAAAGTATTTAATTCTATTCAATTTATCTGGATTTTTATTCCTATGTATATATATATATATAGTTTTATACACATGTAAGTAAATTTTATTACTTTCATATATTTTATGAATTTATCAAAATTAAAAAAATAATGGTTTATGTTTTATCAAAACATATTGTTCTACAATTATGTATATATATATATATGATTATAGTATATATATGTATAAAGGTTAAACCCTAAATAATAATTATTTTTTAAAAAATATTTTACAATATGGATATAATCTCAAATTTTTAATGGAAAACAATAAAAAACATTGTTTCTGGTGTCCATTAAAATTTTAAATGGGATTACTATTTTAAACCGATTTTATTCTTTTAGGTATATATTTATTTATATCTATGTATTTATTATTATTTATTCCAATAGGTTAATCAATAATTTTCAAATCCATATATGAAGTCATGATTTATTCTTATTATATTGTTTTGATGTTATGATAATGTGTAACCATAGTATTTATATGATAATAACTATCGTTTTATGAGACATCTCATAACATGTTTTAATTTTACGTGAAAACCTGTCATTTCATGTAAAAGAGTGCATTCAATACTCATAGTATGTCATGAATGATTAGTTATGGAGATCATCTAATTTATAAATTACACTTCATGAATTTTGGAGATCTTATATGTATTTATTTCATTATCCTATTTATTTCTGCATTCCAAATAAAGAATGTTATTTTCATAGAATATGTATACCATGTTTATATTGAAAACTAATGATGTAAGGAATGTGTTGGACTTATTATGTGATGGGTGGTGCCTTCTATAGCCCCTCAATGTATTGATTATTCACATTAGATAAAAAAGTGACTTGGAAAAAGGCTATGACGGTTTGGTTATGTATGGTTTTGGAATCAGGACTTGGCAACGTAGTTATGATGTCCCACATTATGGATTCCCTATTTATAAATCTATTTTTTGACCTTCCACATGACTATTTGACTAGTACACTATCCATGGTTAAAAATCATTCCCTTATGAACATTTATATTTGTTTAATTAATCCATTTTATATTTTCAAATATAAATGGTAATTTTTTTTAATTTAGGTATAATCTTCTATGTATAACAATTCATTTATAAAGAGGGATAAATATTTTCTCAATCTATAAAAAATGGTTAGAACATTATCTACCATTTAGTTGTTTTCATTTATGTGCTTAATAATAACTGATATCCTTTTATGATTAATTTTTAAAAAATTAATATTTCATGTGAAAATTTCTATGTACACCCATAATATATCATGAATAATTATAGTTGGAAACTATCTAACATTTAAGTGGTATTCCATGTATTTTTGTTCATTTTTGTGCATAATTTATAATGAATTTTATATGTTACTTTTATGTGTGTATTTTAATTTGAGAGAATGGGTTCCTCTTTAAAATGATTTCAGTAAATATCAAAAAAAACATGATGACATGTTATAAGAAATGTTATTTTATTTTTTAGAAAATAATTTAATGTATGTATTTTATTACAATGTAATGTTCTAAAATTTTATATTAATTTCTAAAAACCCATCTTTTTGGGAAATTTAAATTCTCACCCTATTTTTTAAATTAAACATTACAAGTTTTGTAGATTTAATAGTGACATACATTATGTTGTCGATACATAACACTACAGTTTATTATTTGTAAAATTTTGATGAAATGTTACAATTACTTTTAATTCTCAAAAAGTATGACCAGTAATGAACCTTTATTGTGCAATGTGATGTGTAATTACTCATATCCATTTTATAAAATAAGTACACAACATAATTTAGAACTTGAACTAGACAACTAGGGTCAAGGTTTTATAGTTTGTATCAGAGGAAAATTCTAAAAATATTGGAAATTTGATGTTTTCATCTAATCGGTTGAGTATAGAAGTCTCATAGTCCTAGTTTTTCATGATTCTGAAGGTGGAAATTCAGATTTCATTTTCTTCGAGGAAATGAATCATGCTGAAACAATTCTATTGAGAGGGAAATAATGAATCATCATAGAAATTATATATCTATTTTTATTATATAATTATTTAATTTATTAAATTATGTTATAATTGAAACAAACTAACAATATTTTTTAATTTTTTTTCTTAAAAAAATAATTGGAAATAATATTTTTTAATTAATTTTATTATAAGTTAATTATAAAATATAAAATTAATTATATTTATTTTATAAAGATATCAATTAACTCTTTTGAAAAATATTTTTTTTATGTTTAAAAGAATATTTTAAAATGACAATTTATTTTCATAAATTATTTATTCAATATAATATTTTAATGATAATATTATTTACAATAATAATTCAGGGTAAAACATTTTAGAAATATTTTATTATTCTTTTACATTTATAAAAGTAATAATTTATAAATGTATAATTTTTTTTACAAAAAAATGCACTTTTGTAAATTTGGTTAAATAAATATAATTCTATATATTAATTAAAAGCGAATTATATATATATATATATATATATTTAAATACAATAAAATGATATTATAAAAATAATTTATTTGTATATAAAATAAAATTTTACATTTTCATAGAAGAAAGATATATTTAATATGTTATATAAATAGGTTGTATGTTTTTTCAATATATATATGATATGTTTTGATAAAATAAAATGATAAAAAAATAGAAAAAAGATTATAAAATTGATGATTAAAAGGAACAAAAAACACTGAATTTATAGTAATAAAAACACAATTATTGAACAACCAATTAAGACAAATGATAAGTTAAAAAAATGTTTTGTTATTGAAAATAAAAAATAGAGCATTGATTTCAACAAAAAATAATAAATATTAAAATGGTTAAAAAATCAAATAATAATAAAGTAAAAAATGATTTAATAGGAAGAGATTCTTCAACCATGAAATGCATCACAAGAGAATTATTCCCATCAATGAATCCCTCTCAAACTAGGTTTTATGATCAGACTATGTCCAATCCATATCGTTCATTCTGTTTCCCCACTTGATTCCTCTATTTCACGATGGGCCAATTTCTGTCAATGTATTTAATTTCAGGCACCTCAAATGGGATATCAGTATGAAAAATCTAGATCGGTCTCCCCATTTTATGTGCCATGCATTTGTTCTGACCATCCGATCTAAATATACATAATCTCAACCGACCCTTCTTTTAACCAGTCATCTTCCCCGTTGGTAATATGGTCACACAAAACTTGTAGGCTTCAACGTCCACCTCTATCCTCGGCCTTATAATCACATAATTTCCTAACAATGAAAATATGTTGTTATCATTAAACCCAACCAGTGAACTATGCTCAGTTTCCATCCCTTTTAATATATATATCTTTTCAACTTCGTTGATTGGAACCCTTGTTTGATCTGAACTAATTGGCCAAATGAGTCAAAATTAGGGACACTTTATCAAAAGGAGATGTTTTTAAAAGAAATTTGATTTTTTTAAACCACCTTATGCATAAATTGGTACACCAAACCCTCTTCCTCTCAAAGGCTCAGTTTATTTCTACTAGAAAATTCAGAAGCCACATCCCTCTTTCGATCAAAACCAAGGTAAGGGAATTGATATTTTCATATTTATTTATAATGGATTAGTTATTTTTGACCATATTATGTTTTTTGATATATATTCAAATATATAAATATTTGTATATATAAACCTTTATTTATCTATATAACATATTAACATCAAATGAGAATTATGTTTTCAATTCCATTTTCTAATCTATTTCTTGTAAGGTTGTATTGTAGTTTTTCAAATTTGGTTATTACATTTATATGTTTATATATATTCATATATAAACATATATGACATATTTTTTTAATATATTTAATAGTTAAGGTATTCATTCTTAAACATATATTCTAAAACTTATTTCTATTGGGGTTCAACAAGTAATGTTTTTACAAAGTTATACCTATAAATATATACATATGTATATATTTATGAACCTATCCATTCAACTTTTATTCTACTTATGAGTTATGTTTTAATATTTTTTAGTAAAGGATATTTTATTTGATATTATTTTTAAGGGTCTAATATTCTTTATCAAATTAAATTAGTTTTGAATATGTATACACACACACACACAGATATATATATATATATACACATATAAAATGTTTGATTTTCATCATATATGTGATACGAGTTTTGATTTTAAAGATTAATTATAAAACTTATGGTTTGAAAGTATTTAATAATATCCAATTTACAGTAATTATTATTAATATGTAAATGTATATATATATATATATATGTATATTTATACAATTTAATAAACATGAAATTAAATATAATTATTTATATCTATTTTATGAATTTATCAAAATCAAAACCTTAATGGTTTATGTTTTATCAAATTATTCTATTCTACAAAGATGTACATATATATATAAGTGATTTTTGTATATATTTATTCATGTAAAACGTTTAAAATAATATTTTTTAAAATAAAAATTTATTTTTCCAATATGAATATAATCTCTAATTTTTAAAGGTGTGCAATAAAAATATACAATTTTTTTATGGTGTGCCTTAAAATTTTACAAGTGATGAAATATTATATCATGGTTATCATTTCATCTATATATATATCTTAGTATTTATAAAAAAAGTTTAATCATTATTTTAAAAAAATAAATACGATATTAGGATTTATTCTTGTTCTATTACTTTGTGGTTATGATTATGTGTAACCATAATATTTAAATGATAATATCTATCATTTTAACTAAAAAGTCAAAAAAATATTATTTCATGTGTGAAAGATGTAATTTCATGCGAGAAACTTCATTATCACGTCATGGTACGTCATGAATGATTAGTTATGTCCATTATCAAATTTATAAATGACAATCCGTTCATTTTAGAGATCATGTATATATTTATTTCATTATCCTGTATATTTTTTATTTCAATATAAATATTGTTATTTAATTTTTGCATGTATACGTTGTTTATGATTAACCCCATTCATATGAGGAATTCATTGAACTTATTATGTGATTATTGTGGCACGCTATAGCCCCTCGATGCATCATTAGGTCTAATGAGACAGTCTAATGTCATAGCATGAGGCTTTTAAGGTATGGTTATGTGTGGAATTTGAACGATTCATTGACATTGTAGTTATGATTTCATCAATTATGAATTACCTCATTATTAATCTTGTATATGAACTTATATGAGAATATTAGACTAGTAGAATATATGTGGTTAAGATTCATTCCCTTCTGAACATTTATATGGGATTAACTAAAAGGTTTTATATTTTCAAAATTACATGGTATAATATTTCTATTTATGAATATGCTTATATGTATAACAATTAATCTATATGGAGTAATTAAAATATAGTTTCCAATATATAAATAAATTTTAGAACATTATCTATCATTTAATGGATTTCATTTATGTGTTAAATAATAACTGAAATCATTTTATGTTAAAAATTTTAAACAACTAATATTCCATGTCCAAATTTGAATCTACACTCTTTGTACGTAGTGGATAATTAATTTGTGCCCATTATCTAACTTATAAGTGACATTCCATGAATTTGGTTTTCAATTGTGTGATTACATTATAATGAATTTTATATGTAACATTAAATTATGTATTAAAATATTTGACCATGGGTTTCTACATAATATTATTTTTGAAACTTTTGAAAAAATAATGACGACATGCTATGATAAAGGTTATATTATCTTTATGAAAATAATTTAAGGTATGAAATTTATTACTAAGAAATTTTTTAAAATATTAATTTCTGAAAAACACATTTTTTGGTAATTTTAAATGATCACCCAACAAAATAAATTCAATTTTACATGTTTAGTTGACTTATCAGTGATATACTTTTATTTATGGAGGTATCACAGTGGAGTTTATTTTTTGTATAGTTTTTAGGTATTATATCAATTGTTTATAATTCTTAGGACCCTAGGATGGTAAATATTCTCTAAAGTGTATTGTGATTTGTAATTACTCAGTTCAATTTCCAAAAAAAAATTACTCATCTTCTTATAGCACCGAAACTGGGCAACTTGGGTTGGGGTGTTATAATTTCATACAATGTTGTTTTTTGTTTGAAATACTAAATTATTAGGCTCTAATTTATGTGATAATCCAATTCTATATTCAAAATTCCACCCACAATTTTGTGGTTGGTTTATTAAGATATTTTAAAATCAAATTTTTTATACATTTTTATTTTTTTCCCCACACTTGTAGATAAAATAGATTTAGTGCTTATAAAATTATATAAACAAGTGGATGAATTCTTCCATGAGAAATATGTGGAGGCATATAAATATATTCTTATTATCTATTCACTACCAATATCAATACCCTTTGATATAAAAATTAGCTCTTATACTTGACTGGAAATAAATCATATCTTAGATTATTAAGAGGATTTAGGTTCTGTTGTTTCCTGATTTCTCAACATTTCTCCAATCTCTATGAACATCAGGTAGAGGGATTATTTTACATTCATATATAATAAAATCATATTCTCCCAATTTCAGTACAAAATCGGTTTTTATTCATCATTCCTATTTTTTACCTCATGGAGGGAACAATAAATCATTTTTAAACTTCTATATTTCACATCTAGTAGCACATCCTTGACATTCATAATTAATTTCAGAATATTTTATATAGAAATGAATATTATTTGTAATTGAAATCATAAACACATAATTTTAAATGACTATTATTTTTATTTTTTAATAAAATAAATTTATGATTATCTGTTGAAATTGATTCTATTTCTCAATTAGATTTCACAAGTTTTGATATAGTGTTACATCTTATTACTTGTATAGAAAATACTTCTTACAATTAATAAGCTTATTTATATAGATATTATTTTTTATAAAATAATTTATTTATTTTAGATGATATATATTCAAAAAATTTACAATGTGATTTATTTGGAAAACCTTTGACGACAAAATAAAAACTATGATGTGTTTTATCAATAAAATCATCTTCTGCATAGCTCAAATCTTATTCTGGGGAATAATTGAAAAACTATTTTAATAAAAAATACCAATACTAATACCTTCATCTATTGGTGATTCCTCTTTTCTATTTGAGATTTTTATATTCTTTTAATATTTTTATCTTATTACTTTTATACAATGTTTTTCAAGAAATTTAAGATTATTTAGAAACAGGAATATACATTTCTTCCACTATCAAATGATCTAAATTAATAAAAATACACATAATTATGTTCGGATAAAAATACTAGGAAAAATAAAATTTATATTAATCTATAGAAATCATATGCACTAATACCATTTTAATTGTTCCTAATGACCAATGCAGACACCAAGGAAGTGGGTGAATTCGGTGCTGTCTAATTTTTAACATATTTCCTAATATTTTTTAAATTTTTTACAAAATTTATTTATGAAAATTTTTCAGTTAGAATAATTCAATTAAATTATGTTTTACAATGAAATAATTCCACATGCAATGCATATAAATTAATAAAAATATGGAATGCGATGTTTTTATATGGTTATATGGAATGTTTTACTCCTTTACAATGATTGGTTATTGAACCTAATCGCATTTTCTCTACAATAATAAATCATTGTATACAATAATTTATTATTAACCCACTAGAATAGAGTCTCACCATGCATACAATTTCTTACCTCATATGGTACATACAAAAATTCATATTCACACAGAAATAACATATTTGTGTAATGATTTCCGTACATAAACAGATTCCCAATGATTCTGTAGTGTCTCACTGTGTATAACATTCCTACTCACTTCTGGAGTATATCTAATGATGTAATAAATATTTTTCAACATCATAAAATGTTATATTCTTCATCTCAGCACATTTTATTCAACAAAGAAATGTTCATCGAGAATATATGCTCACATCTCGGTATTTAATTTCTACTCATATTCACAAAACCTCAATAGATCTAATAACTAGTATTTTTAAACCCAATGAGCACATGTCATCCTATAAAATATATTAGATCAACCATTTTTTAATGGATGAAATACATTATCAATATCATATATTTAAGTTTAAACTTTAATCTTATTATTCTCTTCTTTAGCATTGTCTAGAACATAAAAAAACTAGATCAGGTATTTTTTTATTACTCAAATGAACTTCTTCGACAATTTCGTATCACCGTCCTATTTTTGTTATTTCTATTTGGGAGTTCTTCGGTTATTAACTTCATTTCAAACTCTCAGTTAAAAATTCTTGAAAAAATTATCTCTACCACTTTCATGATTTTAAATATAGGTCACCATAAATTGATGCACTATATATATATTATAGAAAAACCCTTTAAATTAGTTCCATGATAACATTATCAAATTTTTACCCATTTTTAGTATTTAGGATTTCTCCCATGATCTCATTTTCTTTTTGTATATCAATTTTTTTATCCTATAAAATTACAATATTTCCATTTAATTTTTATTTCATTCTCATTTTCTCTTCTCATAAACAAATAGGCCTCTTCTAGATTATTTCAATAAGTTCAGATCACTTATCATCTTCTGAAAAAATCTTAAGGAATTCAATAGCTAAAATCATTCAGAAATAATGTATAAAAAAATTAATCAACTCTGATTTAGGAATCAACATATTATTCACTTTAGATTGAAATTATATTAAAATACAAATTACACCATCATGAATACGAATTTTCAGAACATCTAACAAAGGTCATCTCATTATCAACGGTAGATAGAATAAAAACAATTTAATAAAAATTAAGAATAATTGTTGTTCCATTTTAATTATTTTTAAATAAACATGTAATTTTTTACCAGACTTCTTTTATTTCTATTAATAAAATAATTCCTTAACCTATCACTAAAGTATATTGAATCATAAAATATTATGATGATTTAAAAATTAAAATCCAACACATTAAATCAATAAGTTAATTCCAACTAATTTTATAATATCTCAATTTATTCTAATAATTAAATCCCATATTACATTATCTTCCTTTGGTCCACTTTTTTATACTTTAGGATTATTAGACTTGATTTGAAGACATGAATTAGAATCTCAAAAAAAAATTAAATCCATATAGAATTTATGTTGAATCTTCATATTTCATTTTCTTCATTAGAAAATTTATATTGAATGCTACCTATTTTATAGACTTTATATTTATTTAATATTCACTAGGGGTTGATGTTTGGGAGATTTTCCATCATTTAATGTAACATATATTTATGTTTACACATATTGATACCTCAGATAGATTATGCTTGTGTGGGTGAACATGATGATTATGAAAGTATAACTTCTTATTTACATGGCATAAATCATGCTTATGTTAAAGAAATTATTAGGTATGATAATTTGAGTGATGTTTACATAGAGGATAAAATGATGTTAATGGGGAAAAGTATGATGTATAGGAAGACATGTATGGAGTGCTCACAACATTAATTCATGTTTAATGTTCCATTCCTAGTGTTTACACAGTCATGTATTACCATATATCATGATTTTCACATAATTATTAAATATTACGTATTGTTTACACAAAATAAATTCATGTATACACATAAAAAATGATAAACAAGAAGAGTCTAGATGATGTTTGTTCACTTATCTAATAAAATCAGATAATGGATACATATTAGTAGATTAATTCTAATATAGATCCATAATCTCTAATATTATGTATACAATGAATCCCAAACATATCAAAATGTCATCATTGATATCCAAAATCCAAAATTTCTCAATATGACCTTATATCCACGTGTGATCCACTTAAAACAGCTCAAATTACATCAATGAACAATTGGGAATTTAAAAAACCATCTCAAGTAATTAGGAAACATTCTCTAAGACACTTGTTGTATATATACTCAACATGGAGTATTAATTATCCTTTACAACACATATCTTATGAAATCAACTTTACCCTAAATAATCCATCAACCGAGTGGTGGCCTTATTGATTTTATCATTTAAATAAACTAATAATATAGGTTGATTTCTTATAACTAAATATCTATAGTTACTTACATCAGAAATACATTTTAATGGTCTCCATATAGCTGGCTTAACTCTCACTTTTCCAGAAAGATATTATTATGACTAAAAAGATATGTACATGTCATAAACATACAGAACAACATGATAAATCAATTGATGTTTGGGGATTCTCACATAGTATCTAGCTCTTCCAAAATTTATTTCTAATATTTGAAGGACACATTTAATATTAAATAAAATCCATCTATCCTCTTGTACACATACTTCATGGGAATCACATTCAAGCTCTATAAAATTGGTGGATTTTCAATCTACCACCCAAAGTGAAATAAAAAAGGTAAAGATATATATTTACATTCTCTATTGATAAAAAACTCAATCACACAAAAATGGGAACATTAGTAAGTGGTCTTTATTTTTCATACTCCCCAACTCATTGAGTGATTTTATGTTTTTGTATTGTCCCTATGGTTATTTTTGGAATGTTTTCATGTCATGTGGGATCTCAACCCATAAAATTTGATGATATTTTAGAAACCTAATAATAAATATGGATTTTTTGGATTTTTAAATAGGTTATTCGTAGTTCCTTGGGCTAATGAGTATTTGTGGAATATTTTTATGGATTTTTTTGGTGTGTGAGTTGTATTTTGAAATGTAAAAAAGATTTTATTTCAATATATTATTTCAAAAGGTTTATATTTTAATGATTAATTTAAATGGAAAATTATTTATTTAATCAAATGGTTTTTGAATGTTTTTTCAAATCAAATAAGGTTTTTTTCTAGAGGACTATTTCCATGGAATTTTGGACAAGGGCCTAGAGTGATCATAATAATATTTAATATCCTTATTAATGGTTTATAAATGTTTATTACATTTTATATTAATGTAAATACTTAAGATGTTGTATCATGTGTGTTTTGATCCATTTGACCATGTTTGGTTTTTTCTCCATTTTATAAATATTGTCTAATTATTTGGGAATCTTTTTATAGTTTTGTGGAATGTCGTCGTAGTTTCATGATGATTCAAGATATCTTCATAACCATGATAGGGGAAATACCATAGCTGATGGGTTTTTTTATGAAATATTGAGTTACATTTTTGGATTCATACTCTCATAGTTCCATAGGAACCTTGGTAGACCCTTTAGATGGGCATGTGATATTAAGACAGGTTGAGTTCAAGAATTATTTCTATTATGGAATAAATATCATCAAAATTGATATATATATATTTGATAATAGTGATGGAGGCTTAGTTTTATTTTTATATGTTATATTTTTTGTTTCCATTATATTGTACATGGTATATGCATTTTATAATACATTGTTGTTATAAATGATGCATGAGATGTAGTTTTTTTGTGATGGACATCTATATGGAATCACAAAACCCATTGGATGTGACTTCTAGGTCAAACATCATGATTGAAATTTGAAAAAATTAATAATGTTAATTTGGTTTGTGTGGTTATTAATGTAATTGTTTTACAAGGTTATAATTATTCTTTCTATAAATTTCACTCTTCCCTATAAGAATTTGTACATGGAGTAATCGTTTTTGATCCACTAAGTGGGAAAACAGATGACCCTTAGGGAGAAATTATATGATTTATAAAAAATAGTTAACCCATATCCCACAATGACTGAATATAAGGTAACACCATAACTATGATAGAAACACTTTTTTGATGTTGAAAATGGGTTTGGTGTTTCATCGAAGTGATCATGGCATAGTGTGAAGATCAACACATTATATTGTATGATCCATATCAAAAATGAAATTTTCTTCTTGATATTGATCTTGTGATGTTCTTTTAGTTTCCTTATATAAAGTTATTATGAGGATTGAAAAGTTGTGATTGGGTAGAGAATGAATGATTTGTTATGTTATTCAATGTACATGATCTACATTATTTGGATGATCCATTTTTTTATCATGTTTTTTTATTCAGTGTTGTTTGATAGTTTGGTCCATCTCTAATTGTGTGTTCTAGTTTTTTATTACTTGAAAAGTGGATTACTATTGGGCCCACATTGAATGAATAATTTTTTGTAGTCTCATATAATTATTTTATCCCATGATATTTAACAATTTTGGTGTATTTATGGGTAGTGATATTATCGCGGTTCAGATGTGACCCGAATGACTGAGTCATTGTAGATGGAGTGATACTATAACACCCCCATTTTCAGTTATATATCCATTTCATTTTGTATTTTCATGTAATATAATTTTTGGATTGTGTTTCATTAAATTTTTGATTATTTTCAAGTTTTTTAAAGGGTTAGTGATTTGATCATTGTTAGCTGAAATTGGGAACTATATCCATGAAACCATACATGATTTTTTCCGAGTCACAAAGAAATTTCACAGTTAGCACATGGTTTGGACTGTACATGCATGTTCCATGGAAAAATTATACAAGTGGATACAGTGGGAATGGAATTTTGGAGCAATGTTTAAAAAACCAATAGATCCTGTGATGTGATTATATTCCCTTGAGGGATTAGCACTGCATGGAAGGTGATATGTCTTCCTAACTATTCAACATAATTGTGTTTCTGCCTAGGTGATATATAAGGCCCCGACCTTAAACCTTACTTAACATTCAATTAAATGAATAATTCCCATTGAGGATCTTTTCAGGTTTAGAGTTTTAGAGAATTAGATCTTAACTATTACATCTCAAAAGATTACAAAGTAGACATTTCTACTAAGTTTCCATAAAATAAAAACTCTTAAAAAGAAACATGTCTAGTTCCATGTTTTATATAGCATGACATTCCCTTGATCCCATCATTGACACTATTCCACATTAAGTCCTGTGAAAAACATTTCAAAAAAACTTAGGGTGAGCATAAAAATCTCAGTAAGGGAAACACAAAGAATGAAAACTCCTAGTTTTTCAAAACAACAAGTAAACCATGTATACTTTATCAAAGTAACACTTTTCACCTTTATGAAGTATTAAAAACTCTTCACTGAATAAAAGATCAATACTTACCCTTTTGTAACCAAAAGATTACCATAAAACCCATATAAAGAACACATAACATATAAAGGTAACTTAAGATATAAACATACTTAAATGGAATAACCATACGGTCGACTTACACACATATCACTTAATGGAATATCCATACGGCCAACTTCCATACCCAATGCATTGGAGGTTATAACGTAACCACCCGTCTTGGTATTCACGGCACCACCCGTCATATGGTTTATCACGTAACCACCCGTCAAATGTCCAAGTACCATTATAAAATCATAAGACATAAAACAAATATAATAGAAGGAAAACATTTCTACACTTTTATCACAATATATCACTTAAATATATTTACATAACAAATCCATTATAAAAACCATTTTCAATACCAAAATACATAAAAGAGTATATGGTATTTTTTTCATTTTAAAAACATTATGGCTTGTTGAGGAATCCAAAGACCAAATAATACTCGCGGCAGCGGAAAAGGTCGTTGTCACCGCGTACATTAAAAGAAACATTCCTTTTTGTAGTTTTGTAAAACGCTTCATAGAAAAAGATTCATTTTGAATAAAATTAAAAGTCAAAGGGGTTTATACACCGTATAAAATAAAGTTATGTATAAAACAAAATATGTCTCAATGAAAGGAGATTGAGAGGAAGTCCCTTACAAAGATCATTTTTAAATAAAATAGATATATTATGTGTATTCACTATAAGTACACATAAAGAAAATACAAATACAAGATATGACATAATAATATCATGACATAATTTGAAAGTAGGAGATTAACCCAAAGAACGGAAATTGGGTTAAGAAGTTCTCTCACCTCGTGTCCGACGTGACTCGATTGCTCTTTAATATCCTGAATAATAAACTAGTGTTAATTTCTACTTTCTTAAGAACCTTTTTCAAGCTTAATATTCCTTTTATATAAATTATTTCCATGTTATAAGCATTATGTAATCATTTAAGTTAATAATGTTTGTTTTGTCGATGTTTGGTTCTTAAGTCGAAAGTGGACTTCTTAAGATTACATGTTGTTCGTGTAGTCAAAGGTTCATTATATCCAGAATGATATTAATGATTTGGATATCATATATATCATATATATCCATCATATACATGTATTTATAATAGTATATAACATTTAGAGGTAAGAAATGAAATGCACCGTTCATGGAGACGGTAAGTCGTACATACACATGAACGCTACTTTCATTTCTATGTCATATTAATGGAATTAAAACCAAATGAGAGATATGTATATTTTAATTCCAAAATTATATTCATAATTTAAATGTAACATACATCATATATATCCATTATATATATGTACTTATAATAGTACATTACATTTGGGGATAAGAAATGAAATGCACCGTTCATGGAGACGGTAAGTCGTACGTACGCATGAATGCTACTTTCATTTCTATCTCATACTTTAATGGAAAGAAATAATAATGATATAAAGTTATATTATAATTCCATTATAACATCATATATAATAACTTCAAATCCATCCTTTATACGTCCCACATATGGCATTAACGAATCAAATCACTTTGAGGGGGCGGTAGTCCGCACTTCCTAAAATGAAGATATCGCGTTTACTCATAGTGGAAACCATAAAGGTATGACGTAAATGAAAAATACTGAATATTAATGAAAAAATAAACATATTATATATATCATATATAAATATAGTGACATCTTAATGGCCACCTTTGAAGTTGTTATATGAGTGTTGAATAATCATCGTTTTGTGAGGCAGAAATTCGCCAACCACGGAAACAGTATGTTCTTTAACCATTAGATGTAGGTGTGTGTAGGTGTAGCTCTAATACTTTTCATAAAAAAATCCTAGTATATGTAATATACTAGTTTTGTTACAAAATAAATTAATAAAAAGATTTTATAGGGTTGGAGAAGAAAAATAAAACAAAAGAACACAAGAGAAAACACTACCTTTAAAACGGGTAACTCCTTTTGATTTGAGATCAAAGGCTTCCTTGGGAAGACTTCTGCCCAAAGTGAGGCTTCTATGAGTAAGATAGGTATGTGTAGAGACAAAATGGGCAGGGTTTGGCCGATCCAAAGGCTTGAGAGGTGTGGGTAAGGAGGTAGAGGTGGGGGGCCTTTTATAAGAGGAGAGTAGGGGCACTCTTGGAAAGTTATAAAAGGTTACTTTATTATAAAATGATTTTCGGATTTAAAAGGTCCCAAAATTATATACTTCGAGGATAAGGTTATAAGAGTTCTAAATACACCCATCCAATAGGTTTTTGAAAAGTTTAGGTCTTAGATTTTACATTATCTTTTCATTTTATTTAAATCGTTAAATAATGAGGTAATCGTTGCATCATCATGGTGTCATAAATAATTTAATTTATTTAATGTCTAGAAATTACAAAAAAAAATTATCTTGATGTAGGAAATCTTTTTAGATTTCCAATTAATATTTATAGTCAAAATTATGACTTGTATAACCCCATTTAAAAATTGTTTTAGTAAAACATCTCATGTTTGTGACATTTTTATTTTAACATTAAATAAAAAGTTATTAATGTCATTTCCCTACCAAAGTGGAAGTTGACTCATGGATTTTCTTGGTCGGCCATGACACATCCAATAAGGTTAGGAAATGTTTCTAGGTCATTTTATATCATTAAAACATTATTATTACCTTAAACTACACTAATTACCTCTAATCGCGATTAATAAACTTAAAAGTTACTATTCACCAAAAAAATTATTTTAATCTCATTGAACCAAATTTTACTTCCTAATGACAACCATGTATGTTGGATTTTTAAAATTCAAAACACAGAGGTGGTAAAATTTCATTTAAACGAAAAATCAGTTTTTTTAAGTACCACTTAGTGGTTTCATTATTCATCAAAAATTGAAATTTTTCAGAAAAATACCAAAACTTCACCCTAAGCTATATTTGATATTACTAATTCAAAAATGATATCTATTTTAAAAAATTAAAAACATATAAGTTACATTAATTAATTTAATAATTAATTCCCGCTGTCAGAACAAATAGCGTGTTTTTATAAAACAATATATATCAAAACATTGACACTAGTTTAAGTCCAATTTCAAAGTGAAATTAATTCCAATGACCACAATTGGATTAAATGGTAAAAATATATTCTAATTGAACTTTAAAACCAATTCAAAATATAATCTAATAATGTAAATAAATTATATTAAAAAGAGGTTTTGAATTAAAATACAACATTTTTCACTATTCATTAAAAATTGAACCTTATCGGAAAAATACCAAAAATTTACACAAAGTAAATTTTGATGTCCCGATTCTAAAGAAGAGTTTTATTTGGTCCAATGGAATGTATAAGAGTGACCAAAACTATATTTAAAGAGGGTTCTCCATCAAAAGGCGATAGTTCGACCTTTTAGTTAATATTAGAGTATCTATGCCTAAAATTGAATTCTTTTTCTTATTTTAAGCCTTTATCTTTTATTGGATAAATATAAAAACATTTAAAAAACATATATAATCATATTCTAGTTATTTTATTCATTCCCGCCAATATAATGGCTATGTGATAACTACCATTTAAAATAATATTATTATATTACTAGTGTGCAACGTAAGATTTCAAAGAAACTCATTGTTGCGTATCGGGTACGCTATCGAACATAGAAACCCCTTTAAAGTAAAATTAATATTTAATTCGAAAATATTAATAAATATGAAAATGTGTTATTCTTTATTTACCTGGGATGTTACATCCTTCCCTCCTTTTGGTAATTGCGTCCTCGCAATTTTATTCCCTTATAAAAATAAGTGGGGGTATTTATCCCTCATAGAATTTTCAGATTACCATGTTGCCTCTTCAACCATATGGTTTTTTCACAAAACCTTTACCTGGTGAATTACCTTATTTCGCAACACTTGCTCTCTTCAGTCAATAATCTGGACTGGTTGTTCTTCATAAGGGATATTTTCTTCCAACTGAACTACCTCTAGGCTCAAAACATGAGATGGATCTGGCATATACTTTCTCAACATCAAAACATGAAAAACATTGTGTACCTGAGATAAACTCGGAGGTAATGCCACTCTGTAAGCAACTGATCCAACTTTTTCCAGAATTTCATATGGTCCAATGAACCTTGGACTCAGCTTTCCTTTCTTACCGAATCGCATCACACTTTTCCATGGTGAAACTTTGAGAAAAACATGATCACCTACCTCGAAAGATAGATCCTTCCTCCGGTTATCTGCATAGCTCTTCTTCCTTCTCTGAGCTGTTCTCATGTATTTCTGAATCAACTGAACTTTTTCTACCATATCTTCTACCAATTTTGGTCCCATCAGCTTCCTTTCACCCACTTCATCCCAAAAAGATGGAGTTCGACACCGTTTACCATATAATGCTTTAAACGGAGCCATCTGTATACTGGAATGAAAACTGTTATTATATGAAAATTCAACCAAAGAAAGATGTTGGTCCCAACTTCCCTGATAATCCCTAGAGCAAGCACGTAGCATATCCTCAAAGGTCTGAATTGTTCGTTCTGACTTCCCATCTGATTGCGGATGAAAATTTGTACTAAAATTTAATTCAGTACCCAACGACTTTTGAAGGTCTTTCCAAAAGTTAGAAGTAAACCTGGGATCACAATCAGATACAATGGATAGGGGAACTCCATGAAACCTGACTATCTCTTTAATATACAATCGAGAAAGTTAATCTAGATAGAAAGTATCTTGAATAGGAAGGAAATGAGCAGATTTAGTCAAGCGATCAACAATAACCCAGATTGCATTATTACCTCGAGATGTATTCGGTAATCCCACAACAAAGTTCATGGATATATTTTCCTATTTCCACTCTGGCACTGGTAAAGGCTGAAGCATCCCTTTCGGTAACTTCCACTCTGCTTTAACCTACTGACAAGTCAAACACTTCACAGTAAAATCAGCAATATCTCTTTTCATTCCATCCCACCAGTAATACTCCCGCAGATCTCTGTACATCTTAGTACTGTCAGGATGAACTGAAAACGGGGAACTATGAGCCTCACATAACAACTCATTCTTCAACTTTGAATCACAAAACACACATAATCTCTTCCCAAACCTCAAAACACAATCATTATCAATGTTGAATTCAGGCAACTTACCCTTCTGAACCAGCTCTACCTTTTTCTGCAACTCATTGTCTTTCTTCTGTGTTGCTTAATTCTGTCTGATAGGGATGATCTCATTGATACCTGAAACAAAATAGAATAACTTCTTGCACCAACAACTTATATTACAAATTTCATCAAATCAAAAACCAAAGGATCTCATTCCAAACGTAGCATGGTTAATGAAGCATTACTTTTTCGACTCAAAGCATCAGCCACTTTATTTGCTTTTCCTGGATGGTAATGAATTGTACAATCATAATCCTTAATTAATTCCAGCCATCTCCATTGTCTCATGTTCAATTCTTTCTGAGTGAATATATACTTTAAACTTTTGTGATCAGTATATATTTCACACTTTACTCCATACAAATGATGCCTCCAAATTTTTAGAGAAAAAACAACAGCAGCTAATTCCAAGTCATGTGTAGGGTAATTTACCTCATGAGTTTTCAACTGACGTGAAGCATAAGAAATTACCTGATCATTCTTCATAAGGACACAACCAAGTCCCTTCAACGAAGAATCACTATAGATAACAAACTCACCATTCCTGGAAGGAAGTTCCAAAATTGGAGCATTCACCAATCTTCTTTTCAACTCTTGAAAACAATCATCGCATTATTTTGTCCAGATAAACTTAACACCCTTCTAAGTTATCTTAGTCATTGGACTAGATATCCATGAAAATTTTCAAAAAACCTTCTGTAGTAACCTTCCAAACCAAGAAAACTATGGATCTCGGTTACATTTGTGGGTCTTGGCCATTCTTCAGAAACTTTTGTTTTAGCAGGATCAACAATTATGTCATCTTTTGAAACAATGTGACCAAGGAAAGAAATTTGTTGTAACCAAAACTCACACTTGCTGAATTTTCCATACAGTTTCTTTTCTTTTAAGGTTTGAAAGATAACCCTTAAATGACTTTCATGCTCCTCTTTACTTTTAGAAAACACCAAAATATCATCAATGAAAACAACCACAAACTTATCCAAGAACTCATGGAAAATTCTATTCATAAGGTCCATGAATACAGCAGGTGCATTGGTTAACCCAAAAGGCATAACTACAAATTCATAATGGCCATATCTTGTACGGAACGCAGTCTTCGGAACGTCTACTTCTTTTACTTTCAACTGATGGTACCCCGACCTCAAGTCAATCTTCGAAAAATAATGAGCTCCCTGGATCTAATCAAAAAAATCATCGATATGAGTCAAAGGATACTTGTTCTTAATAGTAATGTTATTCAAGGCTCTATAATCAATGCAAAGTCTCATTGAACCATATTTCTTTTTAACAAACAAGACAGGAGCACCCCATGGTGATGTGCTAGGTCGAATGAAACCTTTATCTAATAACTCCTGCAATTGCTTCTTTAACTCTAAAAGTTCAACTTAAGCCATTCGATAAGGGGATTTTGAAATTGGATTAGAATCAGGAACTAAGTCAACAGTAAATTCAACTTCTCGATCATGAATAATACTAGGCAACTCATCAGGAAAAACATCAAGATACTCATTTACCACTGTCACATCATTAATCTGAACAGTTCCTTTATTTTCAACAATATGTGCAAGGTAACATTCATTTCCATCTTTTACTAGTTTCTCAACTTCTTGATATGTTATCAAAAGCAAGGGTTCATTTTTGTACACAAACTAAAAATCTTTCTGAAAAGAAACCATTTTAGCTCTGCAGTCAATCTTAGCATGATAAACAAAAATCCAATCCATTCCCAAAATAACATCAAACTCTACTAGAGGCAAAATAATAAGGTTTGCAGGTAGATTCTTTCCGCACACAAGGATAGGAAGGTTCTTATAATTTCTTTTTGTCTCAACGTTCCCTACGGGTGTTTTTACCATAAGTTCAGGATTCATATCTTGAGATGGAATTCCCAATTTACTAGAAAAATTCTTAGAAATGAAAGAATGTGTAGACCCTGAATCAAACAACACATTGGCATAATCTGAACAAACAAAAAGTGTACCTGATACTACTTCATTCGATGGCCCAACATCTACTGAAGTATTTGCAAAGGATTTCACCACCCCTTTCTGCTTGTAGTCTGGCTACTTTCCCTCAGTTGAGTTCTTCGTTAGGCACTCATTTTCATAATGACCCATTTCATTACACTTAAAACATCTTACCGCTAGCTTTTCATTGTCTGCTTGTTCATCTTCCTTACAGTTACGAGAAATATGACCAGACTTAACACACCGAAAGCACTTTCCAGACTTGGATAAACATTATCCAGGATGAATTTTACCACACTTCTCACAGGATGGATATTTGGTTTTCTTACCTCCTTGTTTCTTTGATGAATTCTTCCCCTTTTCCTACCAACTGGACCTCTTATTCTGTTGTTTGTCAAAGAACACCTGATCATCGGAAAACTCCATTTCCACCTTCTCCGCACATCGAACAAGTTTTTCATAACTTTTGAACTCACGAGAAGCTAAATCCCTTCGATACTTTGGCTTTAACCTTGAGTAAAAACGGTTGATTTTACTATCAAGATCTCGTATGAATTTTGGAGCATACCTTACCAGTCGAGTGAACTTTTCTTCATAAGTATCCACTGAGTCATCCTCCTGCCTCAATTCGAGGAATTGTTTTTCCATCCTAAGACAAACTACCTTAGGAAAATATTTCTCAAGAAACATACCTTTGAATTCGTCCCAGTGAAGATCATCAATCTCATCGCTATCATTGATATTTTTCACCATCGACCACCACTGATCAGCTTCACCTTCAAAATGGTAAACTGCAAGACTAACCTTTTGATGTTCTGAACACCCCATGACATCAAAAATCTTCTCCAGTGCTTTAATCCACCCTTCAGCTAGCACAGGGTCAGATAATCCTCTGAATGATGGGGGATGTTGCCTCATGAAATGTTCCACCACTGACATGTTCCTCTGTGGTTGATCTGGATGATCTCGTGCATGGATACCACCACCATTTATAGCCTGATTCAACTGTTCCATTACAACAAAAAACTGTTCAGTTCCGATTCCGACCATCTCGGGTTGTTGATTTGGAAGGTTGTCTTCCTCCTGATTTCATCCCAACATAGCTGCTTTGTTTCCTCTGTGGAAAACCATTCAGAACACAGAAATATCTTAGGTGAAGCAACATGGTAATCTTTAAATTTTATATCATTTCAATCATGTCGTAAATTAACTTATAATTTAACAATTTTCTAACTCCTAAAGTTGTCTAAACCGACCTATGATACCAACTATAAGGCTCCGGCCTTAAACCTTACTTAACATTGAATTAAATGAATAATTCCCATTGAGGATATTTTCAGGTTTAGAGTTTTAGAGAATTAGATCTTAACTATTACATCTCAAAATATTACAAAGTAGACACTTCTACTAAGTTTCCATAAAATAAAAACTCTTAAAAAGAAAAATTTCTAGTTCCATGTTTTATATAGCATGACTTTCCCTTGATCTCATCCTTGACACTATTCCACATTAAGTCCTGTGAAAAACATTTCAAAAAAAACTTGGGGTGAGCATAAAAAGCTCAGTAAGGGAAACACAAAGAATGAAAACTGTTAGTTTTTCAAAACAACAAGTAAACCATGTATACTTTATCAAAGTAACACTTTTCACCTTTATGAAGTAGTAAAAGCTCTTCACTGAATAAAAGATCAATACTTACCCTGTTGTAACCAAAATATTACCATAAAACCCATATAAAGAACACATAACATATAAAGGTAACTTGGGACATAAACATACTTAAATGGAATAACCATACGGTCAACTTCCACACATATCACTTAATGGAATAGCCATACGGCCGACTTCCATACCCAATTCATTGGAGGTTATAATGTAACCACCCGTCCTGCTATTCACGGCACCACCCTTCATATGGTTTATCACGTAACCACCCATCAAATGTCCAAGTACCATTATAAAATCATAAGACATAAAACAAATATAATGGAAGGAAAACATTTCCACACTTTGATCACAATATATCACTTAAATATATTGACATAAAAAATCCATTATAAAAACCATTTTCAATACCAAAATACATAAAAGAGTATATGGTATTTTTTTCATTTTAAAAACATTATGGCTTGTTGAGGAAGCCAAAGACCAAATAATACTCGCGGCGGCGGAAAAGGTCATTTTCACCGCGTACTTTAAAAGAAACATTCCTTTTTTTGTTTTTTAAAACGCTTCGTAGAAAAAGATTCTTTTTGAATAAAATTAAAAGTCAAAGGGGTTTATACACCATATAAAAGAAAGTTCTGTATAAAACAAAATATGCCTCAATGAAAGGAGATTGAGACGAAGTCCCTTACAAATATAATTTTTAAATAAAATAGATCTATTGTGTGTATTCACTATAAGTACACATAAAGAAATTAAAAATACAAGATAGGACATAATAATATCATGACATAATTTGAAAGTATGAGATTAACCCAAAGAACAGAAATTGGGTTAAAAAGTTCCCTTACCTCGTGTTCGACGTGACTCGATTTCTCTTTAATCTCCTGAATAATAAACTAGTGTTAATTTATACTTTATTAAGAACCTTTTTCAAGCTTACTATTCCTTTTATATCAATTATTTCCTTGTTATAAGAATTATGTAATCATTTATGTTAATAATGTTTGTTTTGTCGATATTTGGTTCTTAAGTCGAAAGTGGACTTCTTATGATTACATGTTGTTCATGTGGTCAAAGGTTCATTATATCCAGAATGATATTCGTGATTTGGATATCATATATATCATATATATCCAGCATATACATGTATTAATAATAGTATATAACATTTAGAGGTAAGAAATTAAATGCACCGTTCATGGAGACGGTAAGCCGTACGTACGCATGAACGCTATTTTCATTTCTATGTCATATTAATGGAATTAAAACTAAATGAGAGATATGTATATTTTAATTCCAGAATTATATTCATCATTTAGATGTAACATACATCATATATGTCCATTATATATATTTACTTATAATAGTACATTACATTTGAGGATAAGAAATGAAATGCACCGTTCATGGAGACGGTAAGTCGTACGTACGCATGAACGCTACTTTCATTTCTATATTATACTTTAATGGAAAGAAATAATAATGATATAAAGGTATATTATAATTCCAGTATAACATAATATATAATAACTTCAAATCCATCCATTATACGTCCCACATATGGCATTAACGAATCAAATCACTTTAAGGGGGCGGTAGTCCGCACTTCCTAAAATGAAGATATCGCGTTTACCCATAATGGAAACCATAAAGGTATGACATAAATGAAAAATAAAGAAACTTAAAGAAAACATAAACATATTATATATATAATATATAAATATAGTGACATCTTAATGGCCACCTTTGAAGGTGTTATATGAGTGTTGAACAATCATCGTTTCGTGAGGCAGAAATTCGCCATCCACGGAAACAGTATGTTCTTTAACCATTAGATGTAGGTGTGTGTATGTGTAGCTCTAATCCTTCTCATAAAAACATCCTATTATATGGAATATACTGGTGTTGTTACAAAAGAAATGAATAAAAAGATTTTAGAGGGTTGGAGAAGAAAAATAAAAGAAAAGAACACAAGAGAAAACACTACCTTTAAAACGAATAACTCCTTTTGATTTGAGCTCAAAGGATTCCTTGGGAAGACTTCTGCCCAAATTGAGGCTTCTAGGATTAATAGAGGGATGTGTAGAGACAAAATGGACAGGTTTTGGCCAATCCAAAGTCTTGAGAGGTGTGGGTAAGGTGGTAGAGGTGGGGGTCTTTTATAAGAGGAGAGGAGGGGCACTCTTGGAAAGTTATAAAAGGTTACTTTATTATAAAATGATTTTCAGATTTAAAAGGTCCCAAAATTATATACTTCAAGGATAAGGTGATAAGAGTTCAAAATCCACCTATCCAATAGGTTTTTGACAAGTTTAGGTCTTACATTTTACATTATCTTTTCATTTTATTTAAATCGTTAAATAATGAGGTAATCGTTGCATCACCATGGTGTCATAAATAATTTAATTTATTTAATGTCTAAAAATTACAAAAAAAAATTATCTTGATGTATTAAATATTTTTAGATTTCCAATTAATATTTATAGTCAAAATTATGACTTGTATAACCCCATTTAAAAATTGTTTTAGTAAAACATCTCATGTTTGTGACATTTTTATTTTAACATTAAATAAAAAGTTATTAATGTCATTTCCCTACCAAAGTGGATCCATGGGGTCCACAAGTTGACCCATGGATTTTCTTGGTCATCCATGACACATCCAATTTGGGTAGGACATGTGTCTAGGTCATTTCATATCATTAAAACGTTATTTTTACCTTAAACTACACTAATTACCTCTAATCGCGATTAATAAACTTAAAAGTTACTATTCACCAAAAAACTATTTTAATCCCATTGAACCAAATTTTACTTCCTAATGACAACCATTTATGTTGGATTTTTGAAATTCGAAACACAGAGGTGGTAAAATTTCATTTAAACGAAAAATCAGTTTTTTTAAGTACCACTTAGTGGTTTCACTATTCATCAAAAATTAAAGTTTTTCAGAAAAATACCAAAACTTCACCCTAAGATATATTTGATATTCCTAATTAAAAAATGATGTCTATTTTAAAAAATTCAAAACATATAAGTTACATTAATTAATTTAATAAGTAATTCCCGCTGTCAGAACAAATAGCCTTTTTTTATGAAACAATATATATCAAAAGATTGACACTAGTTTAAGTCCAATTTCAAAGTGAAATTAATTCCAATGACCACAATTGGATTAAATGGTAAAAATATATTCTAATTGAACTTTAAAACCAATTCAAAATATAATCTAATCATATAAATAAATTAGATTAAAAAGAGGTTTTGAATTAAAATACAACATTTTTCACTATTCATTAAAAATTGAACCTTATCGGAAAAATACCAAAAATTTACACAAAATAAATTTTGATGTCCCGATTCTAAATAAGAGTTTTATTTGGTCCAATAGAATATATAAGAGTGACCAAAACTATATTTAAAGAGGGTTCTCCATCAAAAGGTGATAGTTCGACCTTTTAGTGAATATTAGAGTATCTATGCCTAAAATTGAATTATTTTTCTTATTTTAAGCCTGTATATTTTATTGGATAAATGTAAAAACATTTAAAAAATATATATAATAATATTCTAGTTATTCTATTCATTCCCGCTAATATAATGGCTACGTGATAACTACCATTTAAAATAATATTATTATATTACTAGTGTGCAACGTAAGATTTCAAAGAAACTCATTGTTGCGTATCGGGTATGCTATCAAACATAGCAACCCTTTTAAAGTAAAATTAATATTTAATTCAAAAATATTAATAAATATGAAAATTTATTATTCTTTATTTACCTGGGATGTTACATGATACCTTGTAGCACATGCATTATTGATGCACAATTTGAAAAATTGTCTGGCCTAAACATATGATGTGATTTTAGTACTGTAAAAATTAATTTTTATTTCTTATTAAGGATCTGAAACACTAATTTTTTGCACTTTCTCTATGTATCTTGATCTACTATAATATCCAAGGGACCAATAGAAATATTTATTCCTTCTGACATAATTATTCATAAATTTAAGTGTCTTAGAGTTTCTAAATTGGTGGTAAGTCCTAATTTTCTCACATTCTCTTCAGATACTCTAATCTTCACTCACCCAGATTATAATACACATTATTTTATGAATATATATATCCTATGTTGGGGACCATGATGAAATATTAAATAATCTATTAATGATAAGATGTTTAAAGGCCAAATCTAAATATTTCATGTGTCATTACTCAATTTCCTAAATCATAATAAAGTAGGTGGAATCACTATCATTATACTCATTTTATAACACTAAATATTTCAGTTTGAATCCTATTATCTATTATTTTATTGGAAAAATATATCGGATTTTGTAACTAAATCATTTGTATTGAAATGATTCTCACAAGGAGTTTGATAAATTGATTGAAATAAATTTGTTTTCAAATTAAATTTTTTATGTTGAATAATTTGATATCAGTACTTATAATGCATGGTGTTGTGTTTTCATGTGCAATTAGGAGAGAATACTGGAAAGATATGACACCTTCAATGTGGTATGGTGTAATGTTGTGATATACCACCGTCAAATAGTTTCACCATTGGATATATTGGTGAATGGGTGACTCACCAATCTCTTATATAGGGATATCCAATTTTAATTCCATTGTATTTTTGAGGCTTTCAAAATGGATTGATCATTCCATGTGGTGTGGAATGGAAGAAACAATTATTTAATGTGTATTATAAGTTGATATTGTATGTAGTTCTAATACAAATGGATTAATTTATTCTTCTATATTATATATAAAATATGATGACATATTCATTTCCTAGTGTAATGTATTGGGATGTATTTTAAGTATTAATTATTATTTTCAACTCACACCAAGCATGGAACAATTTTTTGGAAAATATTATATACTAAGATACAGATAAAGAAAAGGTTTTTTCATTTCTCTATTGGGATATGAAGATTCATCCCCCCTTAGTGGGTATTCCAGAAATATAGATCTTTGTTGGTTTCAATAGATTGATTCCTCTTGGGTGTTACTTTATTTGGTTATCTTTAGGTTTCACATATCATCCTTATTAATTTCTTAGTACTACTCTGATGATATTGGTTCTTGCTTTCTAATTTTTTATAAACCATGCTTCATATGGTTTTTTTGTTGATTTGTATTAATTATCACTTGGATGTGTTGTTTCATTATGTAAAATCACCCCCCCCCCCAATATTCTTCTAAGTCTTTAACATTTTGTATCTCACTTTTGTGTCATGGGGATGTCACCTAAATTTATTTTCACTCCACCTTTTCTCAGGAATAATAATTTGTGCAGGATATTACAATTGGTATCAATCTTATTCAGAATTTATATCTCTTTGGGAAGGTAGTGCAAAGATAGGAATGTAGGAACATGAAATTTATAACATAAAAATACATTTTTATTCATTTTATATTGAACTTATGTTCCAAGTGTGGGGTAAAAAAGTGTTCTAAGAAACTTCTGTGTGTGTTTTTATATCATCTTCATGGTTTCAATTGATGAGTTTTTCATATCATGAAATGTTAGTGAGACATCCCTCTACGACTAAAAAATTCTATTTCTATTTTATAATTTATGGAAAAAGGTTACAATGGATAGATTTTGAAATGTTTGGTTAAATTTATTTTAACTTATTGTAGTTTGGAATTTTATAAGACTTTAGTTTTAGTGGGTAATTGAAAAATTGTGTAGTTATATGTTTGTCGAAAATGGCACCCAGTAAATTTCAATGAAATCAGCTAGAGGAGGCCATAAAAATGTTGTTTCACCTATGCCCTAGGAAAGTCAATATTTTTTTCAAATCATATTCATGATTTTTAATCTATTGATAGAGGGAACCAAAACGATGAACCCTGAAAGGTTGACCACTCCATACAGTTTCAGAAATAGAATCTACCCATCTTTCAAGTGGATTATGAGCCTGGAAAAGTTGATGTGTGACTGAATAGAAAGAATAAAATCCTTTAATTAATGGGTACACCATTCTAGCTAAATTTTATGTTAGTGTGGTATATATTGGAGAATCTTTCATGAAAATAGAGTGATTTAGCTATCCAATATAGACTCCACAAAGGTCTTACAAGTGAGGATATTAGTGTCATTTCAAAAAAAATCTTCTATAACTCATTAATGATATCACTAATAATGGATTTTTGTATCCTTAAATTAGACAAACCATTAGTAATGTAGTATAGAGAAATGTTTATGCACATCATTTATTTCACCCTAGAGGTAGATGATGGGGTTTCCATGAAGGAACACATCTTTAAATTGGGTTTGAAATAAAATATTCACACTAAAATATCCATCTTATTTATTAATAATTATATAAAGATAGTTTATAGGGAGAATGTGATGGAATGGAATCCTGTTGTAAATCATATGAGATGAAGTATGTATGTCTCTATAGAAGTTAATGGGAACTATAATTCCAAGAATAATAAGAAGAGGTACCCTTATTAAAAATGAGGCATTGTAACTTAGGCTCAATCTATAGTATTTATAAATATTCATCACACACATAATAGTAATATAGTCCATTTCCATTATGATTGTTTCACTCATATAAAGTGATACCGTATGGAACCACCATGAGATAGTCACAACTATCATGTGACTGGTATATTTAGTGTTATTATCATGGAAATCCAATTTATAGTATTGGAGATGTATCTCAGGTATCTTAGAAATCTTATAATTCAACTAGATGACCTTGCCAAAAAAACTCTCTTCCACATAACTGAATAAGGCAATGTAATTCTTGGAAGACCATGACTCCTCATATAATGTAATATAAATATAGATGAAAGGATCAATAGAGTATAAGTAAAAATTAACATGGTTCTTGTAAGATGATCAAAAATGATCAATCTGGTCCATTGACTCTGCGAGGTATCATACTCATGAATTGAGATCATATTAATGTCATGTATCTTACTGTATCATCCCAATATTTTATTTTTTTCTCACTATTTTTTCATATGGTTTTATTTTTTGAAATTTTTCTATATTTATTGAAACATTAAACACATATTATCATATGAGAGTGTTTATCCCTCAAGTGTGCATTGGGTTTTATAACTACTGATAGCGATGAATTAGATCGGGGTTTCATCATTCTTGAGAAATAAATCTATGAACTAATTTCTTATTGGATTAGTTGAAAACCATTGTGAACTACATCAATGGTTATTTCTAGCATTTTTGTTTCAGATATTATGTTTGTTTTAACCAAATATTTAATGGAGGATCAGATGTGAATGAAATTATTGGAATATATTCGGTTACAATGCATCATATTATATATAAGTAGATTTCATAAATTACATTATTATTTTATGAAAAAATCATACATTATTATTTTTCAACCATTATTGATTGATTTCATAATGTAGTTACAATAAATTTCTCTAGGATTCCCCCTAAATGTGAATGGAAATTTATGATTTATCACCTATATAGAACCATTCATTATTTCACTTCCATCATATAGGATGTTACTAATGGAATTCAATGAATTGATATTTGAGTTCAAAGTGTTATAAGTAAAATGGTTAATTTGACCTATTATGACTCCATGGTAAACACCCATTATTTTTATAAAATAAGAGAATGAAACTCTTTGACTTTGGGTTTATTATCATAATCTCAACCTTGTTTTGATAAATAAATGATATCCTCTTCCAAAAAGCAATGATCTATTCAATCAAATGAGGGGATCCTAGAGGTCCTCTAAAAGTCTATTATGCTCAGGGTATAACCAACTTTGTGTTCATAGAGTTAAATTTCCAATGATATCCTTCAAGAGACCCTATAGTAGATTTAAATATATGGTTATTCCCTTTATTCATAAGAATGTAACAATGTGTTTATAGAATTTCATAATTGTATTTTCCAATGGTCTCTTGGCTCATTTGTAGTTTTTTACATCGATGTTATTATGTTGTGTTCTAGGACTAAGTCCGATCATGAATGACACTTGATATAGTGTTGGATATCTTGGGAGGACATCAATTTTATGAAAACATTCAATGTATGTTTTATCTATACAATAGTTACATTTACATGGCCATTTCATTTTTAAAATATGGGACTCAATAGATCTTAAAAAGGTATATACTATTATACTACAATTATTATTTCATGTATATATAAATATTTCTATCTTATTATTTATTAAAAGGGGATAATCATTAATTTTCAAATCCATATATGATGTTAGGATTTATTCTTATAATATTAATTTTTTTTATTATTATGTGTAACTAAAGTATTTTAGTGATAATAGCTATAAAATTTATGTGACATCTATAAATAAGTTTAAATTTTATGCGCACAAGCTATCATTTCATGTGCAAAACAACATTAGATCCTCATGGTATGTAATGAATGATTAGGTATGGATATCATCTAATTTATAAATGAAACTACATGATTTGTTGAGAACATGTATGTATTTATTTCATTATCATGTTTATTTGTGCATTCGAAATAAAGAATGTTATTTTTATGGCGTATATATACAATGATAATGTTTAACCCCAGTCATATGAGGAATGTGTTGGACTAATTATGTGAGGAGTGGGGCCTTATATATCCCATCAATTCATTGATAGGTCTCAATAGATAATCAACTATCTTGGAACAAGGTTATGACAGTTTGGTTATGTATGATCTTGGCATGAGGCCCTTACGGTGCTGTTATTGTAACAACCCGATATTTTATGATAAGTATTCTTTTTAATTTATTTGATGTCATGTGTTTTATGCTACAACAAGATTATCTTGTGCTATACGCAACACCGTATTAGCTTGCAGTATACGCAACACTATTCTTAGATTGTGTTACACACAATTTCAAGTTCGTTTGATAATAGTCATTCTACGCAACATTGAGTGTGTATATATATATATATATATATATATATATTCAATGTATAAATTAAATATGGTTGGATTCTGTTATATGAAACAGCAAAGGAGTCTTGCACAACACGCAACCCTAACTTGGCTTTCATTACACGCAATCGCGACCTTCCTCGATAGCGTGTGTTGTACGCAATACCGGGTTTTACTAAACAACGGTATATTATTATAATATTATTATGAACTAGCTGTTATGAATAGTATTAACTAAATTTTTAATTTTATAACATTATTATTCATCTTACACATTTTCTAGAACATGGTATAAGAACAAAATAATTTTTTTTTGGATAAAAGAAGTATTTTTTAAAAAATGCAGTTTTACCGCCTTTTGATGGCGCACCCACATTAAATCTAGTTTGTGACAAGTTTATAAGTTCAATTTGACAAAATAAAATTCTTATTTAGAATCAGGATATAAAAATTTACTTTGGATAAATTTTTCATATTATTCTGATAACTTTCATATTTTAATGAATAGTAAAAACACGCTATATTTTAATTAAAAACAACTTTTTTCATCTCAATACTTTATATGGTTAAATTATAATATTGAATGTTTTAAAAGTATAAATAGAATATATTTTTACCATTTAATATAATTTATGTCATTAGCATTAATTTTACATTGAATTCATAGGTAAAAACATTTCAATCTTTGGCAATGTTTTAACTTTTAAAACTCGTTTGCTTAACAACAGGATTAATTTTAAATTAATTACTGCAACTTCTGTGTTTTGAATTTTGAAAAATGGATTCCATATTTGGAATCAGTGGGTCCAAATTATGTTAATAGGTTACTTTTATTTTTTTGATATTATGAATAATAACTACGGTAATTTTTTTATTTACTACGGTTAAAGGTAAATAGGGTAATTCAAGGTTAAAAGAATATTATAATAATTCAAAATTACCTTGACACTTACCCTAAACTTATTGGATGAGTATTGGCCGACCATGGGCATCCTTGGGTCGATTTTGGGACCCCATTGAGCCACTTGGTAGTGACAATGACAATTTGGATTAATTAATTTAATGTAAAGACAAAATTGACATTAACAAAAATCTTTTAGTAATTAATTTTTATAAGGGGTTATATAAATTATATTTTCGACTATAAATATTCATTAGAAATATAAAAAGATTTCCTATATAATGATATTTTTTTATAATTTTTAGACACCAAATAAATTAAATTATTTATGACACAATAATGATGAAGTAGTTACCTCATTAATAAATGATTTAAATAAATGAGATTATAATGATTAAAATATTTTCCAAAACATATCCAATTCTGATTGGATGATTTTATTTCAACCATGAGTCATCTTATCTTCATATTTAATGATTTTTGGACCTTTTGAAACCGAAGATAAGTTTATAATAAAATAATATTTCCACACTTTCCAAAGGTGCCTATCTCCTCCCTTTTAAAAGGGCACCTCCTCCCTCTCTTCCTCACACCAATTTGAGCCTTCAAGATCGGCCAACCCCTGCCCTTTTCACTTCCCCACTTCCTTAGAAACCTACTAGAGGTACTGGTCTTCTCAAAATACCAACTCTAGTGCTTTAAGAGAAAGTTTAAAGGAGGCACTTCGAGAAAGAGGTAATACCTTCTACCGTTTTCTTCAAGTTCCATTCTTCTTCTACTCCCTCTTCTTTAGTTGTTTCATTATGAGGTAATAACATCAGTATCCCTCATATACTGGTATGTTATTATAAATATGAAACAACCCTATTTCACCTCTTATCCATCCTACGGAAAACGAAATCACCGCGCGTGCGTACGTACGGAATACCGTCTCCACGCCGTGGTGTAATCTGTTTTCCTCCACCACCTTACTTGGATGGGTATAATGGTGAAAATAAATAACTATATATGATTATTGTAAAGTGATATTGATTCTTAAATAGTATACATACACTTCCATACAATTCCATGATCATGGGAACGATATCATCGCTTGTGCGTACGTACGGCCTACCGTCTCCACGATGTGATACGACTCGTTCTATATGATCTTCATTGAATAATGATTATATAAATGAATTGAATGAATTAATATGATATATATTACACTAATACCATTCTTTAAATGATTTATCTATATCCTATAAAGAGAAATAAGAATTTATTCGACAAAACACGCATAAGAACAAAAAAGTAATAAACACCCGAATAACAAGTAGTAATGAAATATTACTAATAAGAAGCTAAGAATATGACCATATATGATATCATAACAATAAGTATGATTCTGGAATAAGTCAATAACATTATTTAAATCATCATACAGGAGGTTTGGACACGTACAAAGCATATCAGACCTAAGGTAAGGGATAATTATTCCAATCTCATTCTTATCCGAGATTGTTTACTCGTAAGTATTTACTGGGGGTTATGTTTATTATCCATGTCCATATGCTCTCAAAATGTTTTCATAAAATGTTTACTTTACTTCCATGTATGTTTAAGACATTTTTACCCTTTTCTTACTTTTACCACATCATATGGAAGAAATATTTCTTTTGTTTACCATACGAGGTACTTTTTGACTTTTCCGACAAAAGTACGAGGAAATTGTTATTTTTTTTACTTATACGGCGTGAACGGATTTTTACGGTTTCATAACGCCTCATTTTCATGAAGCTTCCTCTACAAGATTTTATGATTATTTTCAACAAAATCCTTTCCTTTTAAAATTGAATGGCATTTTGTGAAAAGAAAATGATTTTGAAGAAGAAAGGATATTTTCCTCAGGAATTCATTTCAAGTGTTTTATCAAAACCATTTTCCATCTAAGATGAAATTATTTCATATGTGTATGTTTCAAGTATAATGTCTCTATGATTTACATGCTTTCACTTTTCTTATGATGAAATATCCATTTGTTTTATATGGATTATGTGATGATGATATGATGTTTATGAAACCCATTTTATTCTTTGGGTTATGATGAATGTTTTAAGTTTATGTTGTGGCACAAGTAATAATGATTTCATTATGAGATTGGTGGGACCTATATCTCCCTCCAATGCATTGAGTAAAGATTTATATCTCATGAGATAGACATGGCTGGAACGGTAAGTTAATCCGGTTCAGTGTTACAGGACTGAAACGAAAAGTGAGCTCGATTCAGAGAAGGACTTTGTCCACTAAGATGGTCATGACAGTAATGCCTTGGCTACTATGGAAATCATTACATGTGCGTAATGGATGCCACAATTACATGATTTATTCCTATGCTATTTTATCATGATTGATGATCCATTATGATCTATGCCTTACGTACTGCCATGTTTTATGTCATTGCTCAAGATTTTGATGTTTAAATATTATGTTCATGTTTTTAAGTTCAAATGTATATGGTTTGTTTTATTTTCTCCATGTTTACCCTTACTGAGCATTTGAGCTCACCCTTTTTATGTTTCTTTTCCCCCAGGATTAAAAAAAAGGTTTTAGGTAAGGAAACAAAAGGGGAGGATCGTTATGAGAGATGTTGAAGATCTTTCAACATGATTAGAAGTTTATATTCCAAGTTTCCAAAGACACTAAACTATTACGGTCCTTGTGTGTCTGTTTTTGTTATGCATTAGATATTCCGCAAAAGTAATGTAATGTCCATGAACGTCAAGCTTCGGGTCTCTACAGTTATGATGTCCCACATTATGAATTCCCTCATTATTAATCTAGTTTTTTACCTTCCAAGCAATTATTTGACTAGTACACTATCCATGGTTAAGAATCATTCCATTATAAACATTTATATTTGGATTAATTAATTAGTTTTATATTAAAATATATACATGGTACAGTGTATTATATTTCTGTATAATCATATATGTATAATAATTCATTTATATGGAGGGATTAATATTTTTTAAAACTATAAAAAATGGTTAGAACATTATCTACTATTTCATTGTTTTAATTTTTTTGGTAAATAATAACTAATATCAATTCATGTTCAGATTATAGAAAACTAATATTTAATTTAAAAATTTGTATCTCCACCCTTGGAATATCATGAATAATTAATGTGTGGTCATTATTTAACTTATAAGTGGTATTCCATTCATTTTTTTCATGTGCGTTCACACTTTAAAATGAATTTTATTTTCAATTTTTATATGTGTATTTTAATTTGTGAGCATGGGTTTCTCATTAAAATGATTTCACTAACTCTCAAAAAATTAATGATGAAAAGCTATGAGAAATGTTATTTTCTTTTTTGGAAAATGATTTAATGTATGTATTTTATTACAATGAAATTTACTATAATTATTTATTAATTTCATAAAAATCTACTTATAGGGAATTCTAAATTATCAACCTATTTTTTAATTCAATATTATTGGTTTTGTAGATTTATCACTGACATACATTATTTTTTTCTAGACATAACACTGCAATTTATTTTTAGTATTATATTGTGGATATGTAACAATTGCATCTAATTCTACAAAACTGATATCCAATTACTCAAATAATTTTTATAAAATAATTACACAACAAAATTTAACACTAGAACTTGACAATTGGGGTCGTTCAAGGAAGCTGTGACGGGAGTCCCAGACTCGGTGGTTAGATCGCTTCCCTGTATTCCGGCGATTCGGCTGGAACCTAGGTTTCCGGAGAAGGTGGACGGTCTCCCTGTGGTGGAGGTTTCGGAGAGGGGTCTTTCGGATGCAGCCGCCTATCACAGGCTTTCTCTCGTTGCTCGTTTTGGACCGAATAAACATCCCTTATAGGTTTTCAATCTTTGGTTGCTTCGTGGGGTCTTCTTCAGCCAGCCGCGGTGTTTGAGTTTTCCATGTATGCCTTTTGCGTTCACTTGTTTAATAAGGACGATTTTGTGCGCATTTGGTCCAGGAAGGGTAGATTTTGTGGTTCTCGGCGTTTCTCTTTATCTCGTTGATCATGGGACTACCATTATGGGAGAGAATCTTCAATGGCGGCGGTTTGGGTTAAGCTCCCAGGCCTTCCTCTTCTACTGCAAAACCCGGCATTTTTGGCTGCTATAGGCGACTCTTTAGGGAGTTTTCTCTGCTCAGATTTGGCTACCGAGTCTCTCATGGACGCTGCCAACCCTAGGGTTTGTGTTGAAATGGATCTTCTTTTGAAATTTCCTCCGTGTCTTCTTATTAAGACTCCGGAAGGTTTCAATTGGTGGCAGCGGTTGATTTATCAGGCTCCTCCGAGATTCTGTTCAATGTGCTGTTTGCAGGGCCATTCGGTTGAAGTTTGTCGTAAAAGGAAACTGAGAATTCGACTCCAGGGTGATCCCTTGGTGAAGGGTAAGGGTGTCCTTCAAAGTCCTTCGGCGGTGGGGTTAACATCGGATCCCGAATCCAGTGTCCCACAAGGATTTTCTGGTGCTTCGGTGACTGGCGAGGATCGGGGGTCATCTTTTCAAACGATAGGGGAGATAGCTGCTTTTATTCCTCCGGATTGCGCCAAGTCAAAGCCTTCAGCAGAGTCTCTTCCATCACTGCCTTTGGTCCCCAATCAGTCTCTGTCTCCGGTCTCTAGGGAAGATTCGATTAAATTTCCCGCGTCGGCTTGGGAGGAGGGGGATTTCTGCGAAGTCATTCCTGGTCTTCTCCCGGCTCTGACCAGGGAGCTTCAGCCTCCGTCTCAATGCTTTCGAATATCCACCATTCTTGCTCCGGAGTCAATAGGGAGATCCCTGTTGATATCTTCTGGTTTTAACAAGAATGTTCAAGAGGTGGTCCCATGGAAGGCACCTCCAGAAGGGGTGACGAGGGAGGTGCGTGCTGCTCGGGGTTCACCTTCCAGGATGATGTTGCTTTCTCTGATTCAAGAGGATCTGGTTCCTTGTTCTTCTCCAACATCGCTGGTTAACAGATTTTCCTTGATTGAAGAATCAGATAGCCCTCTTAAGCAGAAGATTCTTACGCCGAAGAAGCTGGCGTCTCCAGATGGTTGCTTCAGAACGGTTACCAGATCTATGTCTAAGGAAGATGGGAAAATTCTCCTGGCTCCGAAAACAGGTACGCCTGTTCGGAAGGTCAAGAACCCCATATTTTAATGTTGTCCTTGATTTTGTGGAATGCACGGGGGTTGGGGTCACCCGCAAAGGGAGCTTTCATGGCTTCTTAAGTCAGGAAACATAATGTATCGCTTGTGGTTATTTTGGAACCCAAACAGGATCCCTCCAAGATCAATATTTTTGCCAGGAAGATGGGATTTTGGAGTTATATGCATGCGTTCCCTGAGAACAAACCTATATGGATTTGTTGGAAAAGGAGGTGTAGGTAGATGTGTTCCAGGATTTGGATCAATGTATGATGGTCAGGATCTCTTTAAGGGGAGCTATTATTCTGTTTTCTTTCATTTATGCCAGTGGTGACGGGCAAGGTAGAAGGTCTCTTTCGGATTTTTTAGAGTCTTTTGACTCGCTTGGTTTGCCTTGGTTTGTAGGCGGCGATTTCAATTCTATTGTTGATTCTTCGGAGAAAAGAGGAGGAATAGGTACTGATAATGTTGGCATGCAGGAGTTTAGAGACTGTATTGCTCGCACAGGGCTTCTGGATTTGGGTTCTAAGGGCTGCAAATACACGTGGTGCAACAACCGTAAGGGCACTAGCCGCATTTGGAGCCGTCTAGATAGATGTTTTCCAACATCCAAGGTTTAGACTTGTTCTCGAAGGTTACTGTTTTCCATCTATCTCGAATTCTTTCGGATCACGCCCCGCTACTGGTTGATTTGGAAAGAGGTGAGCCTGATAATATTCCATTTTTATACTCCTCGAACTGGCATCGGGTTGACGACTTCTTACAAATGACGAGATAATCTTGGGAGAAGGAAGAAATTGAGAGAACGTGAGTTGGCCTCTCGAGGCGTCTTAGGCGTCTTAAGCAGGACATAAAAGGATGGTTGAGGAACAAACCGTTGGTTGATATCTCAGTCAAATCCTTGCAAGCAGATATTGATACTTTGGAAGTGGAGCTACAGAACAATTGGGATGAGGATAAGTTTTTGAGACTGTGATAAACATAATCTTTTGACTGCACGTTTGTTGGAAATCGAAAGATCCAGCAAACAAAGATCCAGATTTCGATGGCTTAAGGAAGGTGACCATAACAATGCTTATTTCCAGGTCTGCCTTAAGGAGTGGAAAAACATGATAATTAATATCAGGCTTGAAGATGGGTCCTATTCTTCTGATGTGAATGTGGCAGGGAGGTTGGCTCTACAACATTTTGAGAGTTTACTTGCTGGGGAGGTATCTGTTCGCAGTCATGGCTCCTCGGAGGGAGAGATAGATTTTATGGATAGTTTACCAAGACTGATCGTTGAGGAGGATAACCTGGCCCTTAAGGCTATACCTTCAGGGGAGGAGATTTGGGGAATAGTTCGCAGCATGCATCATGACAGCGCTCCAGGACCAGACGGATTCCCGGGAGCTTTTTATGTGGCATCTTGGGACTTTGTCGGGAATGATGTCATTGCGGCGGTTCAATACTTTTTCAGAGGTGGATCTATCAATCGTAGTTCATGCTCTTCCAGGGTGGTCCTTATTCCAAAAGTGAAGGACCCGTCCGATATTAATCAGTATAGACCCATCTGCTTCTACAATGTATCTTACAAAATTCTGGCTAGTTTGATTGCGAAGAGATTGAATGGGGTTATTCCTCATATCGTGTCTCAGGAACAACATGGTTTTGTTAAAGGTAGAAGTATTCAAGGTGCGATCGGCATTGCTAAAGAGCTGGTGGAGGATATTAACAAAAAGACTATCGGTTCCAATATCATCATCCAAGTGGATATGGACAAAGCTTATGATACAATGGAATGGGATTTTGTCATTCGGTCCATGAGGTGTTTTGGATTCCATGAGTGGGTATTTGATCTATGTTTCAGATGCTACTCCTTGTCGTGGCTATATATTTCGATTATGGGAAAGGGATTTGGTTTCTTCAAAAGATTGCGGGTTGTGCGACAAGGGACCCTTTGTCGCCCATCATTTTCATTCTGGCTCAAGATGCCTTATCTCGAAACCTCCATAGAAGTATGGATGAAAGAAGAATCATCCCTTACAAGCAGACCGAGGATAGTTGTATTTCTCATCTCATGTTTGCTGATGATATTCTCCTCTTCATTAATGGTAGGCGGAGATCACTACATAACCTCTTGAAGATCATGGGGGTGTACGGTGATTTAAGCGGACAAAGAATCAATGAAAGGAAGAGCAGTGTTTATATTTCCAATAAATGTTCTTCTAGGAGAAGCAAGGGAATTCAAGACATTCTTGGAATACAAAAGAACCAGTTTCCTATGATTTATCTTGGGGCACCGATCTCCTTTGGTCGGATTAAAAAGTCTTTCTTTGATGATATTTTGAATAGAATTATGGGGAGAATTGTTAATTGGAAGAGCATATTTCTGTCTTTTGGTGGGCGGGTTATGCTGATTAATAGTGTGCTAACCTCCATTCTGATGCATACTTTTTCAACAATAATTCCTCCAAAAGGAACCATTGATAAGATGGAGAAGATCATGAACAGTTTTTTATGGGATGCGCACTCCGCAGGCCGATATCACTGGGCCTCCTGGAAACGTATGGCTAAACCAATGGAGGAGGGAGGTATTGGATTAAGGGACATTAAAGATGTCATTCAATCTTTACAAGCGCGACTGACTTGGAATGTTCTAGTGGGGGAATCCATATGGGCCTCCTTTCTTCGAAACCGTTATGGAAAACAGTGGAAAGACTGGGGCAACCGTCATGGCAAGTTGTCGAAGCTGGCTAAGTATGTTCTGCATCATTTGGATGAGCTGCAGGAGGTTACTCAATGGGTCGTTGGAAGAGGAGATATCAATTTCTGGAGGGATAACTGGGTTGGAGATAAACTTTTATTTTCAGGATGTCCGAGGCCTGATTTATCTTTGAAGGAGGCAAGCTCTTATCCTTCCCTGTTGGAGGCCATACTGAGCAAGGAACAACTAGATTTTTTCCTTTTTCTATTACATTTACGGAGGAGGCAGATAGATGCTGCTTCACTAAGTCACCCTCGGGTATCTTCAACGGGAGGGATTATAGAGGACTGCTTCATGAGATACCTGCTCGGGATGAGTGGGATTTGCGTTTATGGTGTAAGGTTATTCCCACGAGGATGAATTTTCTGGTGTGGAGGTTGCGGAATCGAGCAATTCCAACCGAAGATAATGTCCAATCAAAGGGCATTAAGCTGGCTTCTCGCTGTTTTTGCTGTAGTAGTACACAAATGGAGTCTGCTTTGCACTTATTTTGCTTGAGTGAGTGGGCTACTGGATTGTGGTCTATGATTGATGTTCGGATGACTGTTAGGAGAGATTATGAGTCGCTGCAACACTTCATTGGGTTCTGGTTTATGGGGTCAGACCACTGTGAGATGGAGAGTAGGACTCGATGCATTGTGTTCAGTGCCATTTGCTGGAAATTATGGGATGCGTGGAATTTGACCGGAATGGATGAACGGCCTTCGATGTCTTTTCTTCAGGTAAGAGCTAAGACTCTCATACGTGAGCTGATCTCAATATTGAAAGGCGGGCACCGATCATAGGTGCTTGGTGGGTTCCTGAGTAATACTAGTGTGGTTAATAATCTGCAAAGTCGATGGGTTAGATGGATCCCTCCAGCTAATGGTTTGAAGTTTAATGTTGATGGTTCTTTTAGGAATGGTTACATGCGAGGGGGTGGTTTGCTTAGGGACACAAATGGACCAGTTTTGATGGCTTTCATCGCTTTTTATGGGTCGGGGAACTCCTTGTGCGCGGTGGCGAAGGCCTTTCTCTGCGGTTTTTCTATATGCAGAAGATTCGGCTTGCAGGTATTGGAGGCTGAATCAGATTCTGAGATTCTGGTACGGTCCATACAAGGGCAAGCAGATCCTCCATGGAATCTGATTTATCTTATCAGAAGTTGTTCGAAGGAAATAAACGAAGGGTGCAAGGTTCATCATGTGTGGAGAGAAGCCAATTTTGCTGCGGATGCCATTGCTCGAGCAGCAAGTGAAGAGGAGCCGCTTATTATATATTCCAGTTTAGGTTCACTTCCTCAGGATTGTAAAGATGTGGTTCGGGGGGATGCCCTCAGACTTCATCACTTCAGACCACCGTGAATGTTCAGATGTGATTTTGATGGGGTCTTCACCCATCCTTTAATAAAAAATTAATTCGCAGCCTAGTTTCTCATTATTCTGAAGATAGAAATTCAAAATTAATTTTATTGTACAAAATGAATTGCGAGGTCACAAATATGTTTAGGGAGAAATAGTATTTCATCCCTTAAATCCCAAAACTAGTTATATTTTATTATTATTTCATTAAGAAGATTAAGTTATAATTTAAACAAAATACTCTATTTTTTAGAATTTTTTCATTAAAATTAAAATTGAAATTATTTTTTTAAATTAATATGATAATAATTTAATTATATAACATCTAATTAATTATACTTATTGTTTATAGTTTTCAATGTATTATTATTAAAAATATTTTTTTCCCTATGTTTAAAGTGATATTTTAAAATTACTATATATTTTTTTTCAAAAATGTTATTTAATATAAGATTTTAATTATAATGATAATAATAATAATAATTTAGGGTAAATCAAATTAAAATTTTTTATTGTTATTTTATTTTAATAAAATTTATAATTTATAAATGTATATAATTATTTTATTAAAAAATGAACTTTTATATATGTGTTTAGGAAAATTTGATTTGATTTATTTATAAAAAAGATATATATATATATATTTAAAAACATTAAAATGATATTATAACAAAAATTTGTTTATATATGAAAGAAAAGTTTACGTTTGTTTAAAAAATGATATGTTTTATATGTTAAAACTACTGGCGGCGTGATTTTTTAAAATGAAGCTGATAAAACAAAATGATAAAAAAAGATAAATGATTTGAAAATTTATTATTTAATGAAACAAATAAATGTGAATTTATAATAATAAAGACACAATCATGGAACAACATATTAAGACATAATGTAAGATAAAAAAAGTCATGTGCTGTATTATAAAAAAGAGCATTTGTTTAGAAAAAATAAGAAATGTTAAAATTGTTACAAAAATAAATAATATTAAAGTAAAAAATTATTTACAATTAATAGATTCATCAAACACGCAATGCACCACCTGTGAAATCCCCCAATCAATTAATCCCTCTAAAACTCGGTCGTATGATCAGACTGTGTCCAATCCATGTCGTTCAATTCCCTTCCATGATTGATTACTCTTATTCATGATGGGCCAATTTCCTTCTCGAAATTTGATTTGTACCAACCTCATCTGAGTTATCGGTCCAAAAAATCTGGATCTGTCTCCCCTTTTTATGTGTCATGTATGTGTTCTGACAGTTTGGTCTAAATAAACACATTTACAATTGACCGTTTGTTTCTCCAGTCATCTTCTCCGCGGGTAGGCTTGTCACGCTACACAAGTAGGCTTCGACAACAACGTTTATCCTTGGCCCCATACTCACCTCATTTCCTAGAAACAACAAGATGTCATTATCTTAAAACCCAACATGTGACCCAAGTTCAGATTCCGTCCATTTTAATAAATATATCTCACGAAATTCATTGATTGGGACCCTGTTTTTTCCTATCCAATTTTTCAAATAGGTCAAAACCAAGGGCCAATTTGTCTAAAGGTTATGTATTTAAATTAAAATATCTTTCTATTTAAACTCGCTTATGCATACTTGGATACACCCGACCCTCTTCCTATCAATTTCATAGTTTTTTCTACAATAAAATTCAGAAGCCACATCACTCTATTGATCCAATGTAAGGTATGGGAATTATTATTGTCAACATTATTTTGTAAGGGATTAGTTATTTTGATAACATCATGTTCTTTTTCATATATATACATATGTATACATATATGTATATTTAAAACTATGTCTATCTATATAACCTAATAATTTCATGTGGGTATTATGATTTCAATTTCATCTTCTAGACTATATCTTGTAAGGGTGTTTTTTAGTGTTTCAAATTTGGTTATTACATATATATGTTTATATATATTCATATAAACACATATATAACATATTATTTTAAGTATATTTAATATTTTAGGGATTTAGTCTTAAACTTAAATTCTAAAACGTATGCATGTAAGGGCTCAACAAGTAATTTTTTTTTACAAATTTATACATATATAAGTATATATAAATAAGTATATATGTATGAACTTATCCATAAAACTTATTATTTTATACTTATGGGTTGTGTCTTATAATCTTTTAGTAAGGGATTTGTTATTGGAAATTATTTTTTAGTGGTCTAATATAGTTAATTGAATTTCTTTAGCATTGAATACATATATATATATATATATATGTTTATATACCTTTATATATAAAAATATGTATTTACACATATAAAATGTTCTATTTTCATCAAATATGTGATATGGATTTTGATTTTAAGGATTACTTCTAAAACCTACAGTTCAAGGGATTTAATTATTTCAAATTTACAACAATTTTTTTCATATGTATATATTTAGTTTAATACACGAGTAAGTAAATATAATTTTTTTTATCTATTTTTAAAATTTATCAGAATTAAATCCTTAAGGGATTTAGTTTTTTCAAATTATTTTATTCTACAAAGATGAATATATATATGATTTTTGGGTGTGTATATATATTCATGTAAATCCTTGAAAATAATTTTTTTTTAAATAAAAATAACGTTTTTCCGATATGAATATTATCACTAATTTTGAAAGGTAAATAATAACAAAGCACTATTTTCTTATGGTGTGCCTTAAAATTTAAAAATCTTTACAATTTGATATCACATTTATTATTTCATATATATATATATATATATTTATATCATAGTATTTATTAAAAAGTTATAAATTTTATTTTACAAATATATATACCAAGTTATTATTTATTCATGTTCTATTACATTATGGTTATGATTATGTGTAACAACAGTATTTAAATGATAATAGATATAATTTTCTAACAAGTCATAAAATTTATAATTTTATGTGTCAAATTTGTAATTTCATGTGCGAAACTACGTTCTCACATCATGGTATGTCATGAAGGATTAGTTAAGGCTGTTATCTAATTTAAAAATTATACTTCATTCATTTTAGAGATCATATATGAATTTCTTTCATTATCTAGTTTTTTTAATTCTATATAAAGATGTTTATTTACATATTGCATGTATACATTGTTTATGTTTAACCCCATTCATATGAGGAATGTATTGGAATTATTAAGTGATTAGTGGGGTCTGCTATAACCCTTCGATGTATCGGTAGGTCTCATGAGACAAACTACTATCGTGGCACAATTAATTGACGGTATGATTATGTTTGGTCTTTTAACAAAGCCTTGATGTGTAGTTAGGATGTCCTGCATTTTTTACTCCTCATTATGAATCTTGTATTTGATGTTCCACAAGAATATTTGACTAGTAGAATGTTTGGGGTTAAGAATCATTCCATTATGAAAATTTATATGGGTTTAACTAATAAATTTTATATTTTCAAATTTACATGGTATAATATTTTTATTTATGTATATTTTCATATGCAAGTAAAATCATCAATATAGAGTGATTAATATTTTGTTTCCAATATATAAATAAATTTTATAGCATTATCTATCATTTAATTGTGTGAATTTATTTGTTAAATAATAACTGATATTGTTTTATGTTCAAATTCTAAACATGTAATATTTCATGTGAAAATTTGTATCCACACGCCTAGTATGTCATGGATAATTAATGTGAGGCCATTATATAACATATAAGCGAAATTCAATGAATTTTTGGTCAAGTGTGTTCATACTTTATAAGGGATTTTATTTGTAACATTTAATTATCTATTATAATTTGTGAAGATGGATTTCTCTTTAAAATGATTTTAGTAACTCTCGAAAAAATGATTATGACATGCTATGAGAAATGTTATTTTATTTTACTAAAAATAATTTAATAAAGGTAATTTGTTATAAGGAAGTGTTTTATAATAATTTATTAATTTCTTTAAAGAATTTATACTGGGAATTTTAAATGCTCACCCTACAAAAGAAATTTATTTTATAGGTTTAGTAGATTAATCAGTGGCATACATTTCTTTGTGGATGAAGTACATATGAGTTTATTTCTTGTACCGTTTTTATGTAATGAATCAATTGTATCTAATTCTCTAAATTCATGGCCTATAATGATCCTCTACTATTTAATGTGATTTGTAATTACTCGGTTCATTTTAATAAAAAAACTACACATCTTATTTTTGCAATGGCATTGGGCAAATGGTGTTGGTGTGTTATAATTTTATATCATGCTGTTTTTGTGTTGAAATACTAAATTATTAGGCTCCAATTTAAGTTATACTCCTATTATAAATTCTAATTTCAACCCATTATGTTGTGGTTGGTTTCTTAAAACTTTTGGAAACCCACATTTCTATTAATTTTAATTTTTTCCGCACACTAACAGATAAAATACATTTCGGGAAAATAAAATTATTTAAATAGTGGGATGAGTTCTTGCATGAGAATGAGGTGGATGAATATAAATATATTCTAATTATATATTCAGCACAAATTTAAATTCCTTTTGATATAAAAATCATCTCCTATACATGAGTGGAAATAAATTATTTATTCTTTTACTGAAAAGATTCAGGTTCGACAGTTTCATGATTTATCATCATTTCTTCAAACTCTAAGAACGTCATGTTGGGTGAATATTTAACATTATTAAATAATTTAAATATAATCTCGTAAAATCAGTTCAACATCTATTTTTATTTAACATGCATATTAGTTATCTCAAGGAGGTAACTATTAAGCATTTTTAAACTTTTATAATTCACATCCAGTATCACATCCTTCACTTTCACAACTAATTTGAAAATATTTTATAGATAATGAGATAATTCTTGTAATTGAAAACAGGACCACATAATTTTAAATAACAACTCTTTTAAAATTTTAATAAAAAATTAGGATTTTCTAGGGAAATTTAATCTATTTCTCAACTAGATTTTACTATTTTGGAGATAGTGTTACATCAACTAACTTGTATCGCCAATGCATCTCCCAAGGAATATGATTCCTTATTTAGAAATGATTTATCATTAATTACATTCATGATATGAGATGATATATATTCAATAAATTTTCAATTAGATTTCTTTTTAAAACCATTGACAATAAAATAAAAACCATGAAGCATTTTATCACTAAAATCCTCTTCTGCATAGCTGAAAAACTATTTAGAGGAATAATTGAAAAAATATTTCAATAAAAATACCAATACTAATTCATTCATCATGTCGTGTTTTTTATTTTCTATTTGATATTTTCATCTTCCATTTATACTTTTGTCTTATTTCTTTTCTACAATTTCTTGGAAAAAATTTCATATTCTGTAGAAATACGAATATTCATTTATTCCTCTGTATGTTGATATACATTAATAAAATAAAAATATGCACATCAATATATTCAAATAAAAATAATACGGAATATAAAATTGAGATTATTCTATAGGAAACATATGCACTAATATCATCATAATTTTTCTTAATGATCGATTAAAACACCTTGGAAGGGGTGAATCAGGTGTCGTCGAATTTATTAATTATTTCCAAATTGAATTTAAATATTTTACCCAATTTATTTATGAATATTTTTTTAGGTAAATTAATTCGATCAATTTATGTTTTACAATGAAATCATAAAACATGCAATGCATGTAAATTAAAAAATAGGGAATTTGATGTTTTTATAATGTTTTACTAGAAGGCATACACTTTTCCAGGATTGGGTATTTACCCCAATCGTAGTTTCTCTACTATAATCAATCATTGTATACAACTATTTATTATTCACCCACTAGCATACTATCTCAACATGCATGCAATTTCCTACATCATATGGGGCACACCCAAATTCATCATCCCAAAAAAATACATATTTTTTCTATGGTATACTTACATTGATTGATTATTAATGTTTCCATATAATCTCATATGTAAAACATTCCTACTATCATATGGATTACATCAAAAAATCTAATCTAGATGCTTCAACATAAAAAAATGTGACCTTCCTCTCAGCACATAGTATTCAACTACAATATTTTCATCGAGAATATATGCTCGCATCTCGGTCTCTAATTTATTCTCAACTACATAAAAACTCAATGGATCTGATCACTTGTATTTCTAAACCCAATGAGAATATGTCATCCTATCAATTCTACAAGCTCATAAATTTTTAGAGGCTCGAAACCAAATACTAGGAACTTATATGTAGGGTTAATCTCTTCTTTTATTATTATAATATATAGCATCATCTAGAACCTCAAAAAAAGTAGATCGGATTTGTTATCTTCTTTAATACTCAAATGGACTTCTTCAACAATTTAGCATCATAATTCTATTCTTATTTTTTCTATTTTGGAGTTGACCAGTTATTTACATCATTTCAAACCCTCAGTTCACAATTCCCAAGAAATTGTACCTCTTCCTCTTTCTTCATTTTAAATATAGGTCAGCATAAAATGATATTTTCAATATCTATAATATAGAATAAACCTTCAAATTAGTGCCATGATATCATTCTCATTTTGTACTCTTTTTTAAAATATATGATTTCTCCAATGATCTCATTTTATTTTCTTATATCAAAGGTTGTCTCCAATAAAATTAAATTATTTCCATTTAATTTTTATTTCATTCTCATTTTCACTTCTGATAACCAAGTAGACCTATTCCAGTTAGTTCTAACTAGATCATATCTCTTATCTTTTTTTGAAAATATCTTATGTGAATCTATAGAAAAAATCATTCATTGTTACTTTATTAAATAGATTAATCATCATTGATTTATGGATCATCATATTCTTTATTTTACAGTGATATTTTATAAAAATCCAATTAACTCCATCATGAATAATAATCTTTAGAACATGCGACTAAACTCATCTCATTATCTCATCCGGCTAGAATCACAAAAAAATTAAGATTAGTTATATAGCGGTATGAATTATTTTTACATAAATGTGCAATTTTCATTCTAGACTTCTTATATTTATAATAATTTCATATTTCCTTGAACTCTCACTAATGTATCTTAAATAAAAAAATTTGTGAAGATTATAAAATTAAAATTGCACTCATGAAATCAAATAGTCAATTCCAACTAATTTTAGAATATCACAATTTATAATAAATAATAAATTACATGTAACGTTATCACCATGGGGTCCTCTTTTTTATACCTAAGGATCATATCTATTGATTTGTATACATGAATCATAAACTCACACTTATTTTTAAGGATAAATCCTTAAATAATAGTTATGGTATCATCATATTTCATTTTCTTTTTTTGATAATAAAAATGGAATGACCCATTTTTTAGCCAGTTAAAATATTGATTTTTCACTAAATGTTGACGTTTGTTTAGATTTTACATCATGTATATGTAAATTGTATTCATGTATATTGATATTGATCCATAATATAGATTATTCTTTGGTGGGATAACATGATGATTATGAAAATTGACCTTCATGTTAACATAGCTTAATCATGCTTATGTGAAGGAAATTCTTACAGGTGATAAATTGAGAAATGTTTACACAAATGATCAAATAGTGTTTATGGTGACATGTATGATTTCTATGTAGACAAGTATGGAGTGCTCGCTACATAATTTCACGAGTTTGGTGGAATGAATAGTGTTTAAACTGGCATGTATGACCATATATCATGATTTTCACAAAATTATGAACTCTTAGATGATGTTTACAGAAAAGAAATTAAGGTATAAACAAAAAAAAGGATAAATTAGAAGGGTCTAGATGATGTTTGTACACTTCTCTAATCATCTCAGATAAGGGTTACATTGTAGTATATTAATTCTTATACAGAGACATTTCCTATGATATTATTTATAAATAGAATCCAAAACATAGTCAACTTTCATCATTGATCTCAAAATTCCAAAAATCATTAATATGACCTTATATTTACTTTAGATCAACATATACCATCTCAATTTAAATTAAATAACCATTGAGAATTTATAAATCCTAAAAAGATAACGATGAAACATTCCCAAGGACTCTTATAGTGTATATACTCAACAGGGAGTATTAATTAACCTTCACTACACATATCTTAGAAGATAAAATTTTCCCTAAATAATACATCAACCATGTGGTACTCTCATTGATTTTATAATTTAAATTAAACAGTACACTAGGATGAAATATTCTAATTAAATATCTAGTGTTACAATCTTTAAAATTTGATTTTAATGTTCACCATGTTGCATGCTTCACTCTCACTTTTCCAAAATGTTATTGATATTATTAAACAAATAAGTATATTTCTACACATAAGGAACAACATGTTAAATATATTTAATTTTGGGGCTTCTCATATAGCATCTAGCTCTTCCAAAAAAATTTAATATTTGAATGACCCATTGAATATTATATGGAATCAATATCTCCTCTTCTACACATACTTCATGGGAATCACATTAAATCTTCAGGTAATGGGTTAATTTTCAATATACTACCCAATGTTCCATACTAAGTGAAAAGATATATATTCACCATATCTATTTATAAAAAAAACAAAAAAATTGGAATATAAGTAAGTGGACTCTATCTTTTATACCCGATTACTCATTTTGTGATTTTAATTTTTTTGTGTTATCCATATAGTTATTTTTTTTCATGTTTTCATGTCATGTGGGATCTCAACACATTGAATGGAAGGATATATCAGAATCCTAATAGTCAATAGGGATATTATATATATTTAAATAGGTTATTGGTATTTCATTGGGCTAATGAGTTTTGGTGGTAAATTTTATGGAGTTTTTCTTGTGTTTGTAATATATTGAAAAGTAAACGACATTTTATTTTAAAATGTCATTAAAAAAGGGTTTTTATTTTAATGTTTAATTTACAACTAAATGTAGTTGTTTAATAATTTTTTTTGGAATGGTATTTCAAAAAAAATAATGTTCTATTCTAGAGAAATGTTTCCTTGGGATTTTGTACAAGGGCCAAGAGTGATCATAAGATGCATTTAATAACTTTTTAATGGTTTATTAATGTTTTTTATTTTATTTTAATGGAAATAATTGAGATATTGTATCATGTTTGTATTTATCCAATTGACCAAGTGCGGGTGTTGCTCTATTTTATAAATATTATCAGATTCTTTGAGCATATTTTAATACTTTTGTGGAATTTTGTTGTTGTTTCATGATAATTCAATATATTTTCATAACCATGAGAGAGAAAATCCCTTAGGTTAAGGGTTTTTTATATTATATTGAGATTGATTTTTTTCCTTCCCTCATAGTTAGATAAGAACCTTGGGAGTCCACTACTGGAAATTGGATCTTTCCCAATGCTTCTATACCAACGGTTTGAAAAAACCGTTGGTATAGGTCCCCGTTCCCAACGGTTTGGCCAAACCGTTGGGAAAGGCCCCCAAATTGGCCACTTATCCCAACGGTTTGGCCAAACCGTTGGGAAAGGCCCCCCAAATTGGCCACTTTTCCCAACGGTTTGGCCAAACCGTTGGGAAAGGTGGGCCAAAAATTCAACATTCTTCCCAGAATCAAAATCACAACCAAATACCTATACCAATGGTTTTAACAACCGTTGGTATAGGTCTATACCAACGGTTTTAACAACCGTTGGTATAGGTACTTCCATTTTTTATCAGCCCTTCATACCGAGAACATTATATAAATCAAAATTTAAAATATTTATGAGAATACATATATATATTTATGTAATTATGATCACAAAAGTCATGTTAGGTTAGTGGTTGAGTCGTTCAATGATAAACAAGGGGTCCTGGGATCAAATCCCAGCGAATGTTTTATTTTTGGAATTTATATACCAACGGTTCCATTACCGTTGGTATAGATTTCATATTACCTATACCAACAGTTTCCAAAACCGTTGGTATAGGTCTATACCAACGGTTTTTGGAAAACCGTTGGTATAGACCTATCCCAACGGCTTACTTGGCTACGGTTCTCCAAACCGTTGGTATAGGCTATACCAACGGTTTGGAGGCCTATACCAACGATTCCAAACTGTTGGTAAAGGTTAGTTTTCCAGTAGTGGTCCTTTGGTATGGGTGTTTCATTTTAGGACATGTTGAGTTTCTAAATTCATTCCATTATAGAATAATGATCCATAGAATGGATCTATAGATTTGATAATAGTGATGGATGCCTCATTGTATTGTCCATATGTTTATGGTAAGTTTCCCATCTATTTTACATGGTGTAAACATTTTTAAAGAAATTTTTGTTATAAATGAAGCTTGAAAAGCAGAGTGGTTTTTTATGATGGAAATCCATATAGAATCTTGACACCCATTGGATGTGACATCTTGGACCAATATAAAGATTGAAATTTGGGGAATTTATAATGTTAATTTGGTTTTTTATGGTTATTGATTTCATTATTTTAATATGTTAGAATTCATCTTTCCCTAAATTTCATTATTCACCATTAGAATTTCTACCTGGAGCAATAGTTTGTGAGCCTCTAGGTAGGATGGGAAATGACCCTTAGGGTAAAATTACAGGATTCAGGAAATATAGTAAAACTACATCATTCAACGAATAAAAATAAGGTATCACCATAGCCATTGTACAAACTATACTTTGATCTTGATAATGGTTTTGGTGTTTCATCCAAGTGATCTGGGTGGAGTTTGAATATCAAGACATTATACAGTGTGATCTATCTCAAAAATGGCATGTGCTGTTTGATATTGAGCTCATGATGATCTTATTTTTTCAATACATATAGTTCTAATATGGATTGAAAAGTTGAGATAAGTTAGGTAATGAGAAATTTTTATGTTATTAAATGTATTTTATCAACATTAGTTGGGTTGCCCATTTGTTTTATCAGGGTTTTTTTTTCTGTTTTGTATGATACTTTGGGCCATATTCAATCATCTGAAATAGTTTTGTTTATTTCTTGACATGTGGTTTATATATGGGACCAATTTAAATGAATACTTTTAAATATTCTCATATAATCATTTTATCGCTAGATATATCAAAATTTTGGTGTATTGATGGTTAGTGATATGATCGAGGATTGGATGTGACACAAATGAGTGGGTTATTATGGATGGAGTGATACTATGACACCCACATTTTTAGGTACTTTACCATTTCTTTTTGAATTATCATGTTATAAAATGTTTGGAATATGTTTTGGGAAATTTTGGATTGTATTGGAATGTTTTATAGTGTTTTAATGTGTGAGTCATTTGATCATGGTTAGAGTAAACTATGAACTATATCCATGAAACCATACATGATTTTTTTTGATTCACTTGGGAAGTGTATGGTCAAAAAATGGTCTGCACAGGACAAGAAAGCGACAAGGAAAAATCTTAGAAGGTGATACTGTGGGAATAAAATTTTGGAGAAATGTTTGAAAAACCAATAGAGCCAGTCATGAGATTACATTCCCTTGAGAGGAGAATTGCATGGTCGGTGCTATGTTTTCCAAATAGTACTACAAAATTGTGTTGCTACCTTGTTGATACCCAGTGCCACATGTATGATTGGGGCATAATTTAAAAAATTGTGTGGCTTAACCTTTTAATGTAAAGATAATACTATTACAATTATTTTTTATTTTGTATTAAGGACCTAAAACCCTATTTTTTCTCATTTTCTCAATGTATCATGAAATTTGAGGCCTTGAAAAATGTTGTTTCACCTATGCCCTAGGAAAACCAATATGATTTCCAAATCATAGTAATGAGTTTTAATCCTTTGATAGAGGGAACCAAAAAAATGAATCCTAATAGGTGGTTCACTCTATATAGTTTCATAAATATAATCTACCCATCTTTTAGGGGGATTATGAACATGAAAATGTTGATGTATGAATGAATAGAAGGAATAAAATACTTGAATTCCATGGTAAACCATTGGAGCTGAATGAAATGTTAGTGTTGTATATGTTGGAGGATAATTCATGAAAATGGAGTGATTTAGCTATCCAATATAGACTCAACCAGAGATTAAAAGGGAGGATATTAAAGTTATTTCAAAAAAATCATCCTTCAAAAATATACGATATCCTGAATAATGGATTTTTTATACTTCAATGTGAAAAGCCATTAGTAATTCAATATACAGACATGTTTATGAACATATATTATTTCATTCTAGTGGTATATTATTGGGTTTATTTGAAGGAACACTTCATTAAATTTGGTTTTCAATAAGTTATTCACTATAAAATATCCATACTATGTATGAATGATAATAAAAATATGGTTTATATAGAGAATGTGGTGGAATAAAATCATGCTAGTATTCCAATTTGATAATGTATGTCTATCTCTAAAGGAGTAGTTGAGAACTATATAGTTAGGAATAAGAGGAAGAGAGAAACTTATTCACAAGGAGGTGTTGCACCTTAGGCTGAAACTATTTTCTCTATAAAAATTTCTCAAATACCTAATAGTAATCTAGGGAATTTACATTACGGTTATTTCACTCATATGAAGTGATAATATATAAAACCACAAAGATAGTCACAATTGTCATAGGATGGGGCATATTTAGTGTTATAATCACAAAAATCCAATGTCTGGTATTAGAGATGTATATCATGTATCTTAGAAATCTTATAATTCAAATGGATAACCTAACCACAGAAACTATCATCCTCATACCTGAAGGATCCAATTTTATTCTAAGAACACCCCGACTCCTCTGGTAATGTAATATCCATAATGACTAACAGATTAATGGAGTACATGTAAAAATTTATGTGGTTTTGCGAAATTGATCACATATGATAAATCCGGTCCATTGACAATGCGAGGTTACATTCTCTTGAATTATGACCACATGAAATTCATTTTTGGTAATGTATTATCCCACTATTTTATTTTTTTACTCATTTTGTTGATCATATGGGATTATTTGTTGGAAGGTTTCCTTGTTTATTGAATAATAAAACACCTCTAAACCAATGATAGTGTTGATCCCTCCAGTGTGCATTTTTTTTATAACTATCAATAGTGATGAATTGGTTTGGGATATCTTTTCTCTTGAGAAGGAAATCTATGAACTGATTTTCACAATGAATAAGTTGACAACCTTCATGTCCTACATCAATGGTTATGTATTCAATGATTAATAAACATATTCTTATGGTATTGACAATATATTTAAAGGATATTGGGATGTGATTGAATGTAGTGAAATACATTCAATGATGATGGCGCCTATTATGTATTATTTGTTTTCAGAAATTACATTATTATTTTTTGAAAAAATCCTACATTGATAATTTTCAACCATTATTGATCGATTTCTAAATGTATTTCCAATAAATTTCTCTAGGATTCCACCTAAATGTGATGTGAAATTAATGATTCATCTCATACATGGGGCCATTTTTTATTTCACTTCTATCTTATAGGATGTCACCAATGGAATTCAATGAATTAATATTCTAGTTTAAAGCGTTATAAGGAAATTGGTAAATTTTACCTAGTATAACTCAATGGTCATCACCCATTATTTAGGTAAAGAATAATAATTGAAGTCTTTTACTTTATGTGCATTATCATAATCTCAACCAGGTTATGATAAATAATTGATATCCTCTTCCAAAAAAAATGATGATCTAATAATCAATTTATGGGAGCCCAGTGGTCATATAAAATTACATATGATCAAGGTATCATCAACTTTGAGATCGTAGAGTTAAAATTCCAATGATTTTTTTCAAGAGCCTCTATAGTCGCTATAAATATAAGGTTATTCCTTATAGTCTTACCAATTCACAAAAGGTTTTAATGGAATTTTTGAATTGTATTTTCTAACGGTATCTTCACTCATTTGTAGTTTTCTACATCAAAGATATTATGGTGTATTATAGGACTACATCCGATCATGAATGACCCCTGACATAATGTTAGAAATCATGCAAGAAAATCAATTTTATGAAAAACATTCAAAGGGTGTTTTATGGATACAATAGTTACATTTCATTGTCCTTATCATTTTTAAAATACTCGTATCAATAGATCCTGAAAAGGAATATGTTGTTATCGCTCGAAATCCAATGAAGAAATTTTTTGAGATAAATAGTTTCTTTGAAATAGTATGATATCTCTGATTCTTTTTTCATGATTTTTAATGATTTGTCATGAATTTTATAAATTATGATAGCATTGAAAAGGAATGATGATCCTTTTTAATTGATTGATAAGTTCCAGGAATCATTTTAAGAGTTTAAGGTCCACCATACATATCACTAATCCTTATATTGCAGGAGTCATTACAATTATGTGTTTTCTAGTATGATGCTTCTAGATCTGGGTTGGGATGTGTTATCGTAAAGATATATCATTTTATAGCATATGTATCACAAAATTTATGACTGAACGAGAAGAATTATCCAACATGTGATTTAGATTTAGATGTTATAGTCTATAATTTAAAAACATAGTGTCGCCACATTTTTTTGTATTAAGTTAATGTTTTCATGGATCATAATATCATGAATCAAAATATATCATAGATGGATTTTTATCTAAGCCATCATAGATGGATGGAATATATCTAGAATTATTAATTTCAAATAATGTATACAATGGGAAAAGACAATTTTTTTCATATTAATTGTGTAGTAAGATATATAATCGTTTGGATAAAGATGCATTTGATCAAGGGATGTTAGTATTGATTATAACTAATGTGAATCGGGATTGTTTTGAGCAAGGTGATGTGGAAATTTTATTTTATTTATCACTTATTCCTAGTTTGGTTGATCTTTTTAAGGATGTTTAGATATCTAATCAGGAATACATATTTATGAGGTAAACATATAATGATAGGGAGATTATTAATGGATGGATTCTATATGGGAGATCTATTATGTTTTTAAAAAATTGGATTATTGTTTTTCCAACTAATTAGGTAGAGAGTCTTTATACCTACCAAAATTCATGATTTATTTTCATCCTTGAATCTAGAAGATGAATAATACATTGAAAGTACAATTTTAGGGATGAAATGAAGCGGAGAGTGGTGGAAAAATATTTCTGGGTACTATAGAAGGCACTATAGAAGGCCCTATAATAGATACTGTTTAGTAGTGTAGCAGTTAGAACTATTCATCAATATAGACCTTTGGGCCACCGGTTTGGTCATCGAGTCTTGCAAGGATTTCGGGACACATAAGACCTTCTATATATTTGTCTCTCAAGGCCTTTTGGACACATTAAGGCCTTATATTAACCCAAAGTCTATCGAGGCACATGAATTAATAGATGTATCCGTCAAACAACAAGGGAAAAGACTCTAGACGAGGATTCAAGGAAGGCACAACCACAAGGGAAGAGCTAAACTGAATTTGATGAATCAGTGGGTATCACATTGTCATCAGTACTAGGCCTTTGCTGGTTTTCATAGGATATCTAGCCAACCAGCCCTGCAAAGGTGGAGTACCGATATCATGACATGTGCTGGGGAGGAGTAGTTCCAAGTTGTCTTGTCTCGGTGATTCCCTCGAAGACATAAATGTCATGTAATTGTCTCTAAACCTTAAATAATTGTAAAGGTTTCACCTCACCCCTTGAAATTTGGATTACAAAAAAAAAAATAAACATGAAGACCTTCGACCCATTCAGGTCAGGTCATTACGTATCCACATGTTAAGATGGTGCACCAATAACTAGATGGTATGATGCGATCTTTACATTTTGATGTCTAGAAATGGGATAAGATGAATATTTATTTTATCAAAGGTCTAACAAGAACATTTTGGAAATATGATTCCATATGTGTGATTTCATATCATCTAACGAAGTTAAACTCACTTGATCCAAATTCATGAACTTATTATGGTCGAATAATTTTCAAAAACATGCACCAATGAAGGTTTAAAGAGGAATGTAATTCTACTTCAAATTATGTCTGACTGGGACCCCATGTTTACATCATGGTTTTGAAATTCCGTGAAAAAATATCTCATAACTCATTTGACCATGAGCATAGTGTATAATATTTAAATATATGGTCAGTTCATGAGGATAATAAAAATTTTGGAATATATTCATAGATCTTCAATGATGGATTATTTGGGTTCATGGGAAGTCCAAATACCAATATTGGAGTTCTCATTCATTAAAAGTTTTCATACCTCAATACATATATCATTTTGAACTTTTTATGGTTATCCTTGTTGTTTGTCACATTATTGGCTTGAAACTTGTGAAACATCACTCTATAGAGCTATCCAAATGAATAAGATAATATAAAATATTCGAGTGATAAAAAAGAAAATAGAAATGGATCTTATTTATCAGAATTAATATACAAATCATCATTGTCTACCATTATCGTTTGATGTGAATGATTATGTCATTTTGAGAAAGCCTTTATGGCTAGGTTATTCACATTTTGTTAAGTAGGGAATGTTATATATACAGTACATTTGCAAATTTTGGATACTTAAATGTGTTGGTGATGTGGTTTATCAGTTTTATTTACTTCCATGGTCCAGTTATTTGACCAAACAATTTGATTTATCTCTATTGAATAAGTATCATCATTTCCTTGACTATGCTATTTTATGGGACTATATTGATCTTGATTTGGATGCAACATCAATTCATGTGATTATATGAATGATTGATTGGAAATTGATGCTATGACTTGGGAAACACATAATTTTTCCATGGAGTTTATATCAATGTAGTCAGATTCAGGAAGTGACATGGGAACATGAAAAGAGAATGTTGGTTTTCTGGTTTGAGCTCTTCCAAAATAACTATGTTCTCCAACCTTCCAAGGATATAAAGACTAATTTTGTGGAGAATGTAACACCCATTTTTAGGTATATTACCCTTTTATTGTGTATTTTAAAGTTTTATAATGATTGAGGTTATGTTTTAGGTGTTTTTGGAATGTTTTGGAAGTGATTCAATGGGTTCATGGCTTTTAAACCATTAGTGGAAAACATTCAATGTCACTAGGAAACCATGTATTATGTTTTTAGAATCACTGGGTAGGGGTACATTTGGCACACGATGTGGACATACTATGATAGTGCCTAGGATAATACATTTAACTGGAGGTAGTTGGAATTGAATTCTTGGTGTGTGGTGTTCCAAACCATGTGAATCAATCGTGTGAGTACCTAGGTGATGTAGATTATCATGTTCATGGTAGGAACAAAATTTGAAAATCAAAGTAGATGTTATGTGAAGTTAGATATCTAAATATAAAGTTTTAAATTGTATTAAAGCCTCAAAACCAACATTTTTCTAATTTTCTTTTAGGATATAGAACTATTCTCCTCACTTAGGCTCCGTTGGAAATTTCATTTTATCTAAAATGAAAATTTATAAAATCTATGTGTGTTAGACATCTAGAATTTGTGGTAATTCCTCATTTAAAATCATTCCATTTATATCCTCTCATATTCTCTCACCCAGATCATTATATCTATTCTATCATTAATAGATCTATTTCATATATTATGGATGTAGAGAAATATTTTTGGATCTTTTTATGATAAGAAATTTCATGTCTATGTCTAGATATTTTATTGTCTCATTCCTTGATTTCTATATTCATCATGTACTATGTGGATTCTTTCTCATTATACTCATTTGAGAACATAATGTATTAGTTTGTAGACTACTTTAAATTTATATGATAACTATATTCACTTAGTTTCTATATCCTTAGTTGTGAAATTTTCCTAACATGTTGTTTGATATATTTTTTGAATTAATATGTGTTTTAAAACAAATTATATTAAATAATTTGATATGAGAACCTATCAAAAATTATTATGTGTGTTAATGTCTATTTGGGACATATTAAGGGTAAAATTGTATCCTATCAATGTTGGATAGAGTAATGTTGTGAAGTACCACCATCAAATTGGTTCACCAAGAAATATCTTTGTGAATGTATGACTCACCACCCATGAGTATATGGAGTTCCATGGTTTCATATATTGTGTGTTTGTGCGTGGGTGTATAAATGGATTGATTATTAAAAGTGGTAATAATAATAAGAAAACCTATTAATAATTTATTTTGAGTGGATCATTTTCAAGGTTTTAATATAAACTATTTAACTACATACCTTCAAGTTTAAATATAATTTTCTAACCTATCCTAATTCATATAGCATGGGATGGGAAGTTGTTATGGATTACCTAGTGATTTTATACTCCCCACTTCTCGGGAACATTGGTGTGTTTGTTGATATCATATAATAAGATATAGTTAAAGAAAGGGTTCTTCATTTTTCAAGTGGTGTATTAGGATTACGCACTCCCCTTTTTGCTTATGGTTCTTGGTGATCCCAATTAGTGTAATTTTAGTAATTCAACATTGGTGTTACTGCATTTGGATGTATTTTTTTATTTTATCATCCATATTAAATGTTACTACTTTAATGTTGTCGTTCCTTGGTTTTTATTTGGTTTGAATTTTTATTACACATATATCACTTTGTTGTTTTGTTTGTTTGTATTTTTTATCATTTGGTTACATTGGTTCACCAAGACTAATCATCCCCCAACATTATTCTATACCCTTGTAATTGATTTCCAACCCTATATAACATAGGAATTTCACCTAAGGATTGTTCCACTCTTCCTATAATCATGCCAATGAGTTGGGACATGATGCTACATAGTCTATATGGTTCTTATATCGATAGGACGTGAGTGTAAGTGTGGTATAACAAATTTGGGTTCTGTGTCTTCTAGCCATGTAGGAAGAGGTATTACATGAATTTTCTTCTGGTTTAATGTTTTCTAGTGACTAATTTACACTAAGAACTAATTTTAACTATCTCATAATATTATCTCACCCATCCACTTGATCATAGTAGCACTCGATTTGTCGAGGAGAGCATTGGAATGCTACTAAGTCATTGAAATCACCACATAATTGAGTATATGGAATAGGTTTGATATACATGGGTATATATACATATTTAAATATATTGAAAATGTATCCTTTTTTTGTTATATTCCTGGATAGGAATGATAATAGTACTATAGTTTGGGGATTCAACAATGGTTGAACAAGAATGTTGCGGTGGAGGCCACTATTTATTACTTTGTAGTTAGTGTACTATATTTTGACTACTATTGATTTAGCATGTTTATTTATTATGATTTTTTATTTTTTTATATTATTCTACCATTTCATTATTTATAGTTGACACATAATGTTGAGTTAAACTAGTATTTATTCTATAATATGGGGCCCCATTTGGGTCCAAGTTAATTTGACTACATGTTTTTGGTTGTTATTTTATATAGATGGGTCATGCTAATTTTTTCTATGTCAGTTCAAAAACATTTGTGTATGTAATAAAGGGAATATTCACTCCATGACTATATTAAACACTCACTACCAGTGAGAGACATTTATAAAATGGGGAGACATGTATGATGTCTTATAGATACCAACACTCAGGTACAATTTTGGAGAGCTAGGTTTGGGAAATGAAACCAACATCTTGTGACATACCCTTCAATTAAAAAAAATATTTTTTTAATTTTGTGTAAAGACCCAGAAATTCCATGTAATGTTTTTTAATTATATGGGAATTTTTCGAGTCCGAAAAAATTGACGACGTGTGATTCCGAGTCCCGGTTTTCTTAGAATAAATTTCTGAACTTTTTTTCAAGTATGTTCAGTAAACGTGTGAGCAGGTTTTGAGAGCATTAGAACCGATGGTCAAAATTGAAATCTGAGGAAACCGTTGAAATCGTAGAGCCAATATACGATTATAGATACCTTCACCTCAACCACATTAGGATGAGGTTGAAAGTTAGTTTTCATTTTTTTCACAGAAATAAAAATATAATAAAGATCAAATTCATAATTAAATTTTTACCTCCCAATTGAATTCATGGAGGTGGGGACCACCTGAGCTAGAAAGCCCATCAATTTTGAATTCAATGTTGGGGTCCACCTGAACCCATCATTAATGTGGGGGAAAACCCTAGGAATCCTCTCAATTAATTGTGCCAACCCAAAACAATAAATTGTGCCTATTATTTATATCATTTATTAAAAATGTGTCAAATTTAATTTGATGATGCTTTTATATTGGCTCCTCATTACCGTTTGGAGGATTGGTTGAAAAAAAAAGATAACTTGTAGAAACTCTTCCTCCCATAATGAATGCTCTCACCATGGAAAGACACGCTCTCCAAAGAAGAATGCACTCTCCAACAAAGAAGACCCTCTCTAATGAGGAACGCCTTTAATGAAAAAAATCCAACGTCCATCCTTCCATCCTCACCGACTTCAAAGATCCTTCGAGGTAGGGTTTGATGTTGATTTATACCCCCTTGCCCAGTTCATGTCGACCTCCTTGAATTTAAGAACATTATTGCCACTTGTGGTCATTCTAAAATGGAGGGAGTGGGCCAAACATACACAACCCGACCCCTCTGTAACCATTGTGGAATCTCTGGTGGTCTTGAATCAATGGAGACTTCCTAAGATGAGTGCAAGAAACTATGGAATGTTGAATTGGACACCAGGGCATGCTCGGTGAGCCGAGGAATATTGTCGGCGACCCATGTCGGCAACCAGCACCGATGGGGCTCAAGAGCGTGGGTCGGCACACTGGACAACTGCGAAGATGGTGGCGATGTAACCACACATTCGGAGAAGGGTCGTGTCCCGTCGGCCGCGGCAGGTGACAGATTTGGTGGCACGCATCCGCTATGCCTGGTGGAGAACTTCTATGGTGCGATGCCGCAGTGGCGAAGGAGGGGTTTCCAACTCACTACCGGCTGCCGGGCAAGGCAAGGCATGCAACTGTTCCGCGCGGAGGAGGCTGGCCATCAGGCCAGCCTGGGAGCTGCGGAAGGGCACCACACCGCAGGCTGCCGCACTAAGGGCTGGGCTGGACCTTGCAGGCCAGGCTGGACCCAACGGGCCGGGTTGGACCTAGGGAAAGACCCAGGTCAGGACGGCTCGACCCGAACCAGGTCGAGTCGAACTGGACCGGGACCAACTACGAACCTTTTTTTTTCTTTCAGCCATATCTTGAGTTATGGGCCTCCGTTTGACGAACCATCTATGGCGCCATAAACCTTGGGTCCATATGGAACTTTTGGTATAAACTAAATGAGTTTTGGGTAAGGGTGTGGTAAAACCAGGTTGGATCAAACTTGAATCCAACCGGTCCCTCGGGACAAAAATACCAATAACTTACCGATTGAGCGCCTGATTGATGCACCGTCAATTGCATTGAGACCCATTTTATGGGGACGTCCTTTGGGATACTTTCTCATGGGACATAATGGTAGTGTGAGTATCAGTTTGTGGCTTAAGGAGAGGATCCTCCTGAAATCAAGCAAGATTAGTATAGGAACCCTGTAGCAAGCTGTAACATGTGAAAGGGATCCTATGTGGGTCTGAGCTAGGGATCCTTTGTGGGTCTGTTTTTGAGAGTATCAATTTGATCTGTTCTAGTAATCCATGTGGGAACAATATAGGATCCTAATTGGGTCATTTGTACTTGGATACAATGTTGTTTAGATGATGTACTAGGAACCTATTTGGGCCTGATGATTTAGGATATTACGTGGGTCTGATGATTTAGGATCCTACGTGGGTATGCCTATTAATAGAGTAAGATGATTCAGTAGTTCTATGTAATCATCTATACTATATTACCTAAGTTATACCGGGTGTGTGATGAGTCCTTTACTTTGTGGTAATCTACTATGTGAATTACCTTTGTGGTACTTACCGTCATGGAGATACCATTGTGTTAATCTGCTGTGTGGCGTACCATTGTGGTACTTACCTTCATGGAGATACCTTTGTGGTAATCTTCTCTATGGAATACCCTTGTGGTACATAACTTTGTAGTGATACCTTTGTGGTATTCTTCTGTGTGGTGTCCCCTTTGTGGTACTCATTTTTGTGGTGTTACATTCGTTGTATTCCATCCATCGTGGAACAGTTGATCTTTGGCTTTTGAGTTGGACCTTGTGTTTCCTCTGGAATGAGATGGGTATACAAGATAACATAGGTATATGTATGGGAATATAACTAAGTAGGGTTGTCATATGTTTTCATTCATTGTGGTTTATCCATTGTGGGTTTGTGAGACCATCGAGGGTCTCAGTGTCACTATTGAGTATCATTATACTCACCTCAGCACGGGCTGCACCCGCACATTATTGTGTTTGGTGCAGATGACGGAGATCGCTGACTGAGGACGAGAGTACCAGGACTGGTGGTAGCTCTGAGGGGGACATTTGACAAGGCGTACCACAAAGATGACTGTTCGAGAGCTGTACCGACCCATCAAGTAGGGTCCTTTGCGGGAGTTCACATGAGCTATTTCAGTTTATTTGTACTTTTAATTTTTCTTGTGCTTTCTAGTTGGGCTTGTATTCAGGACCCTTTTCATACTATACACAGTCATCTTAATATTAAGTTTGCTTGTGTTCGTATCTTTTCGTGTGCTTTTTTTGTGTGTGTTTATAGGTTATAAAGAAAATTCATTCCTTATTTTTAGGGAATATGCCTTTCGGTGCTAGTCGCCAGCTCCTGGCCTTGTTAAGGTGGGCTTGGGGTAGTCACGACACGGGCCCCAGGGAATGGGTCATGACATGTTGGTAATATTCCAATGGTTTTTAGTATTCAAATTGTATAGTTTTAGTAAAACAGTTGATTATGGGTAATAATTTTTAAATAAATACTTGAACATGGCATGAACATGACACGAACTGTATACATGATTAAATAAATGAGTTGGGTTTTAGATGATTGTGTGAGGCACAAAAACATGACCATTTAAATATTTTATAATTGTATACATATTTTATTAAAAATACTCATTTTTTTAAAACATGTTTGAATATTTTATTTGGTTTGTAAATATTTGAATTTTAAATGTAATTTAAATTTATATAAATCAATTAAAGAATATGTATAAATATAATAAATAACATAAAACATGATTACTTCAAATGATCAGCTAACCGAGCCAGGTTTGAGGTTCAGCTTGTTGTTGTGGATATTAAATTAGCCAACACAACATGAATTGAATTCTCACCTACACATATAATTTAATATAATTTGCATAAATGACATACAAAAATATATTTTCAAAGTTTATTAAATTATAAAAAATGGAAAATTATAATGATCATATTAATTCACCATTTTCATTTTCTAAAGGTGATCTATGTCATCGTATACAATTAAATTGATATCAAAATCCCTATAAAACAACTATTATTACAATCAATAGTTATATATAGTTATCCTCGATTTTGTAGTACAATATTATAACATTGATTTATTAAATGATATGTGAAGTGATCTACTAACTCATATGAGAAATGTTTTCTTGAACAAAAGAAGTGCAAAAAAGTACAAATAATTCATGAAGGTTAATTTGTATGCTATGTTGCAATCATGATAAAGTCATAAACCCCTTTCTAATAATTTTTTCATGATATTGACTTTTCTCAACTTTTGATTCTTATCCTTCTAATTTGTTTCACTAACATTAATATTTCAGAAAAAATAAAGACACATACAAGTTATTATTATACTGTCTCACAATAATATCTGTAAATTATAAAAATTAAAAATGTAAAGAATATATTTATAAAATAAAATATATGAATATATAAAATACAAATAAATAGTATATATATATATCTAAATTTTACACTTTATTCATTAATAATAAATATATATATATACAATGTATAAACAAATAAAAATTGAATATAAACAATACATATAGAGTATATCTTATAATGTACACTCTGTATAAAGTGCACAATATATAAAATATACATGTAAATTAAAATTTAACAGTATTTTCATAAAATTAAAATATTTGTGTGTGGGTATATATATATATTTTTCATAATATGAATACATATAAGGTTATTATATATATGGACATGTAATTATGTTTATATTGACTATAAATATGTGTGTGTGTGTCTTTGTGTGTGTGTGTATGTATTCCATGGTATAAATATGTTTGTGTGTGTGTTTGTGTTCATATATATATATACACACAAATTAATCAAAAAATTATGTGTAAAATTTTCTCAAATAGAATACACACACACATAAGGATATGTATAATCATATTACACAAAACACAAAAATATATATATTCTTACATATATATATATATATAAAGATATAAAGATATAAGCATGTATATATTAATATATGTATACATATATATATAAATACCTATATACATACAAATATAAAAACATAAAGACATAACTACATACTTACATACATACACTTGCACAAACACATATGTTTGTGTTTGTTGATAATGATATATTTTTACTCTATATATTGAAATAATTTTTCTGTTTTCTATGGGAGAGAGACTATGTGTGTTTGTATCTATTTTCAGACAATGATGAAAATCAAAATCAATTAAACCTAAATATATAATTAATTATTTAAAAATTTTAAAAACAAATTAGTGCATTTCATAGATTTTGATGAATATTTTTATGAAGTATTGGGAGAAAACGTCATAGGGAATCACTTTGGCACATAGATTGATAAGTAAAAATTAATGTTGTTACACATAGGTTTAAATAGAAATTGATATTCCCTTAAAAATTCATTCTAGAAAGAACTACAAATTCTTTATTTTATAAATAATTTAATAATCACCATTAATAAATGACTCCTTCAAAATAAATTTTTAGCAGTGATAAAGGTTATCATCTATCAATTTTAAATGAGTACTTATAAAATCCAAAATATGTATAAAAAATCAACAAACCTTGTGATATTGGTGAGGTTCGATCAAGACACCCGATTCATGGAACCATTTAGACAAACAATTGATCTAGAATGTTTAGTTACTTTTTTTCATGTTTTTCATTTAAAAATAATTATTATATAATTTTGTTACCACAACTCAATAGACCCAGATATAGGGGGTGAATTAGGGTTAGTAAATTTTCTTCCTCACTAGGATATGTCTCTCATGTTAGAATTATCAATAAAAAGATATTAGAATTTAGACACACACATCATCTGATTATAATAAATGTGATGACAATGTATTTTACTTGGTTAAACGTTAATGGAAAATCTAAGTGTAATATATTGATGCTTTGTCGACATACTATGAGGTATAATTTTCCACTATAGGTGTTAAAAAATTATAATAATGATGCACTATTGATTCCTGGAACACTTTCTCATCTTGAATTATTGTATAATTATTTGAGTCAAGAGATACAAAAAATACAACATACAAATTTCATATAATATTTTTGAGAATATCATATAAACCCAAAACAAACGACGTTGTTATAATTTTACTTTATTAATTCATCATTAGTAACAGTTCTTCCAAAAATTCAAGTGTTGTTGTTTTCTTATAATTCTTAGTTAACTAGTTTTAGTAATAGCCTTCACTAATATTATTTATTGATTTTTATATTCAAATATTTTTTTACTCAAACGATTTATATATTTTAATGAATAAAAATTCCTTGAATTTAGAACTAATAATTCAGTATCCTTTTTTAAATTCACTATAACACTCCATTATTTTCATATCATTTCTACATTATTTCCTATTAATATCATTACCTTTAATCCCCACAAAGTCTACAATATACATCAACAAGATTTTCATTAATTATCAATCATATTTTATGATTTTTAAAATTAATTATATTCCACATGGATTATTGTAATCCTTCATTCATACATTCATATGTAACTGTGCTACCATTATAACTATGGTGTTAATTCAGATATCTAAAATCTATAAAAATATATAATTTAAAACACTAATAATATCATAGAATATTTTTATTTAATCTCATCATGATTTTTTATATCATCCCAAGAACTTTCCATTTGTGATCTGTAACTGGTTAAGGTTTCTAATAAATGATAATAGAATGAAACATATATTTGTACTCTAATATTGATTACCCATATCAAATTGTAATGGGAATAATAAATTCATACTTCTATTCTCATCATGTCGACTCTTAAATTTCAATGGGACGATTCATATATATAACTCTTTAAATATAAATGAACTCTTCAGATCATCATTAATCTTATGTGCGAGACTGCCCCACACACATATGAAGTTAAACATCCTACATATCAGTAATATTATTTTGTATCTTCTTACTTATTAGATAACATCTCCAACATTACATATGTTGGTATCCTTACATATTCTTCATTCTATACAATAGCATGTATGTTGATAATATTCTTACAAATATATAAAATTTATTATTTTTTTGGTTCTCATCAAACTGAGGTATATTATGTATCAACAAAAGATTCTTAATTATCATCTTACATATTAAAAATCCTCATTCGTTTTTCAAATTTAAAATTTTAGATGTTTTCATATAATTATGTTACGCCTAGAATTTTTCCATATTGACACTTTTAAACATCTCACAAGTTCAATCAGGCTCCATAACATTGTAAAAAAACATCCCACATATATTACATATTGAATAGAAATCGATGTATTTTTCATATTTATGCCTTAGGAATATATTTTGAATATAGAGGATGTTAAAGACTTATTAAATTTCTTATAAACATTCATAACCAATTTTCATCTTTTAAATATATATATAAGTCCAAACTCCTCCAATTACATGTACTACACTTGGGAATACAATGTCTTTTAATTGTGAATAAAATCCTATATCATAACGTTTTTCTAATTTATTATCCCTATTTTTATTTTTATTTCAATCTAAAATAATCAATTTTTCAAATTCAAATATGTTTATATTCTTACACATCCCTTTATGCACTACTGACATAGTATTTTCCTCTTTCTTCTAGTTTCTCAATATGGTTTTTGTTCAAATTCACTATCTACTTGTGAACATCCAACTATTGAATCCAAGATTTTTTATTCCACTTATCTACCCCTTTGTAAATAAAAATCATATTTTATACTCCCTTGAATAAAAATAACTAGGAAAATACCCACTAATAAACTCTATAAGATAATAAATCCAATTTTCATTATAAAATATAGTAATTATATGTTACTGAAAATTATGATATCCCTATAATTCATATCAAATCCCCAATTTCATTCAACCATTCATCCAATATAGTACCCCTAACATTCTATTAAACATCAATAGAATATAGGAATCTATAATAAATATACAAATACATTGTAATGAATGATATACATAGAGATAGGGGACATTTTAAAGCGCCTAAGGTAGAAGGTAGTGGTTGAAAAATGAATTATAATTTTTTTCTCAAATGATTGAGTGGACAAAAAATTAGCCTTGATATCAACCAATTTTTTATTATTTATATTATAACCCATTCATACCACTACATGCTCCATATTTTACTTGATTAGGTGATTCTTGATTTTAATATGATTCATATGGGTGTTCTATTACTCTTATAAAACTGGGTTTTAATAGCACTAGTAATGGTTATTAAACAATTATTATAATTTTTTTTCTTGAGAAGATATATTTATGGATAGGATTTTATAGTGATCACAAAATAAATTTCGTAAAGGGGTCCTTTAAAAAGGTAAAAAAGGGTTGCTAAATTCCCCCATTAACAAAACATTTATAGTATTATTAAATGGGGTAAAATTATATTTTTTTTGATCTCTATGAACACAAACCCTTCATAAGGGATTCTTTGGAACCATTAAAATTGATCCACCCCCATTGACAACACTTTTCACCACAAAACCCCTTAAATAGAATATTCTAAATTTCTATCATTTTGTGCACTCATGTATTTGAACACTTCACCTCTCCCAAGATGATGTAAGACCTTTACAACTACACCATGTTGATTTGTTTTCTATTAATGATAATTTTGTATATTTATATATATCATTACATACATATATATATTTAATTAAATATTTGTATAATTATTTTAAAATACATTCATAAAATATATGTTTGTTTGTTTGTGATATATATATTCATATTTTTTAATTATGTTTTATATTATGTTGACTTAAATATACTCGAATATAATATAAATATATATTAATTTATCAATACACACATATATGTATAATATATATATATATATATTAATGATGTAAAAAATCAGATATCTTTTAAAAAAAATTATATAATATGTATTTATTTACATATATTAATATATATATATATATATATATTTGTTTATCAACACACATATGTTTTATTATATACAGTACATGTATTGGTATATATATACATATTTGTAGAGTTGAATAAGGTAAATAAAATGGATTGATTTTTACAACAAATAAAATAAATAGTGAATATTTAGTTTATACATTTTTAAATACATTTCTGCCTAAATATGTTGAAATATTTATTTACAAAGTGATTTACTATCAGTAAATATATGTAAATATGCATTTATTAATTATAAATAAAACTAAATTATGAAAAATTAAAAAATATCAAAACCATGACATCGATATGAATGTAATCACTGGGCATAAATTCAGTCCCCATCAAAATAATATAATAAAACCCCACGTAAAAAATGCTAAAATTTCATCAAATGTTAAAAAATTCGGATACCCAGACAAAAAACACATTTTTAGAGGCATTTTTTGCTTTTTTTTCATCTAAAAATGTTGATTATGGACTCCCTAGATGATAAGTATGTATGGAACATTTCAGACATTGATTTGATATGTTGTAGATCTTAAAGCAACACTCGGATCTAATGTTATTTTTTTTATGTTCAAGTTATATTTTCTAATTATCATAGATCATTCATTAATTCATTTAATATTTATTTTGTATAACTATTAGTAAATTACCATTAAATGATAATAATTATAAAATTATTAATTTTTAATTATTTAACATGCCAATTTCAAGGAATATCTTATATATTAAGGGTAATTTATTATTTATCATTATCTAAAAAATAAATAAAATATACCTGTTATATTTATGTCAACATAAATTTATAAATATATTTTTAATTTAAATATATTCTTAATGAAACATACCCTTTATTAGTGATTTATTTCTAGTACTAATAAAGTGAGGCCTTTAGTAGCGATTTTTAACAAGTGATGATAAATGGGTCCCTTTAACAACAATTTTTTATCACTATTAAAGACCCCATTTCATAGAGCTCAAAAATGAGTTCTTAATGGCCCACTGTAATAGTGATTTTTCTAGAATTGAAAATGTGGTGGGGTTATTAGTAGTTCATTTAGTTAGGAATGTCAAATCCCTTATACTGGATAAAGAAGCATTTTAGTTTCTTATACTAGATTCTTAGTGATTTCCATAAAAATTTTTCTTTCACAATATATCACCCTTGATTTACCTATTTTTTTGAAAATTTCCCCAAGATAATACTTCATCCGTATGAGTTGGTGAATAATTTTGTTAATAAAATATACTCGGAATTTTTAATAATAAGAGACATTCATTTTAGTTTCCTGCTCATCCTGCTCACAAATCTTTTTCCAAAGAGCCACCACTTTTGGATTCAAATACCACCACATCAACAGCATAATCGATCTCAAAATATATTGATATATCATGATTATTCATTTATTTTAATACAGATAAAATCATGATAGTTCCTTAAACACACCTCATAATTTTTCTCATACAACTAGTTGTATTCCATTGGACTACTCTAGAAGCGTTATCATAAAAAAATTTTCAAAATAAATATCTTGTTAAGGATTTTAAAAGTTAATAAAATCCTAATTATTTTTCAATATAAAGATGAATAAATAGTCCTCCCATTATTATAATTATAAGTCTTTGATCTATTTTGTTAATTTTTTACATGGGTTTTGAATAATGCATATTTATCTTTTTCAATAGAGCACTTGTATTTTTTATTGTGAAACGAATGATTATCCTTATCTATGAATCAATTAAAACCATAGAAAATAGGTAAATATTCCTTTAATTAACATCTCATGTTCTAATCAAATGATATTAACAAACTCTTCTGTTTAATTTTTCATTCTTCCAGTATATTTGATATCATCAACATAAATAAGAAACAAATATTATTCTTCGTTGGATTAATTCATTTAATGGTTGGATTAAACACCTCTTCTTTTATATTCAGATATATTAAAATTGGTTTCATGTCAATCATTCCATATACAAGACAATTGTTTTATGATTTATAAGGCCTTCTTCAGTTTTTACAACCTTTTTTCATTACTATCAATCTAGAAACACATCAGTTATTCAATACACTATTTCACCTTAAGAACACTATTGGAGAATGATATTTTTATGTCCATATGAAATATCTTGTAGCCTATTTTTATTTTTCTTCCATGAAGTGTCTAATTGACTCATGTTATGCTACTAGGGTGTGTCATCCTTGACATGATTACCTTCAATTATTATATTGTATTTTCACACATATGAAGCCTTATTAATAACAAACATTATAACACCCCATGATATTTTAGGAATTTACTTGTATATAATTATTATTTTAAATAGAGTTTATCACATGATATAGTAAACATAAACAAACCACAATAATTTCTTGTTCATATAAATAAATTACAATGAAAGATAAATATTATGAGAATGAAATATAAAACAAAATGATGAAAAGTACATGTTGAATAAATCCTCATATAAATAAAAATACCCTATATATAAAATCTTTATCATTACCATTTCCCATAAAATTCATAACCTCGATTTCAAACTATGAAGCTAATGAAATTAATATTAAATATTAGATACAAGTTTCCATTTATGTAAATGAAAAGATATTATTTATGCATGTAGGGATATATATAGAATCTAAATCTTTTTATTATATATATGGACATTTTGATTATATGAAAATCTATATTATATAAATGCTGCACCATATCTTTTGAGTTATAGGATATAAATACACATAATATCATTATAAAATATAAGTACAAATACAAATAAATGTTTTGAGGTATTATTAGTATTTCATATAAAACACATTTTTCTGATATAGGAAAAAATATAGGTTCACTGTGATTTTCACTAGGTCAAGTCCATTAAAAACATGAAAAAATATTTCTTGATTGACGTTATATAAAAGGAAATTTCAATATATTTTAATTCATTATATGATTCATCCTCATTGAATCACCACCTTCCACTACAACCATTTAAATTCTTACCCTTATGTATTTTGCGGATTACGTGATGGGATTAAATTAACTCATATGGAATTTTAAAGGAGAGACGAAGCCCAACATTCTTAAGAGTAATATTTCCAGACACTAGATTATGGGAGTTGTCTTTATTTTATAATCACTATATAAAAATTGGAATATATGAAGCTTTGATGATAGGGGTTATTCTAGAAATCAATATGATTTTGAACAATAACTGGAGAACTCTCTGGATATAGGTGGACTCAACACTCCTCATGCATTCCATAAAACTCAATGTCAATTATCCATCCTAGCATCTTAATGTTTATTTTAAGGATATAATTGATTATTTTAAGTGAATTTAATTAATAGAATCATATTCAATCAGGTAATTTAATTGATCTATGGCCAACCTAGCTATCATGGGAGTAGGTTTGGGGTGCATTTTATTCTATTTTTGTGTTAGTTTTAATTGAGGAAACATTATTACATGATATTTTTAAAAATGAATTGTTTTTATTTCTAAATATTTTTAGACGTATTAATTTTTCCAAGGTGATTCATTTAAAATTAATGTAAAAAATTATATTTTTATTATTATGTGTATTTTATAAAATTATCATTTCAATAAAATATATTTTTAAATAGTTAATATAATTAAATAATAATGATTTATTTTAATGAAAATGTATAGATAAAATTTTACAAATTCATATTAAACAATTAAATAATCTTAAAGAAGTAGGAATATAATAATTTTAAAAAATTCCTTTCAATGTATTATACATTACCTATATATCATGTATTTTTATAAAATGAAACTAAATTTTTTGTTGTATAATATTGATATTGAAGAAAGATACTAATAATATTTATACATATATAAATTCATATTCCTATAAAAATATTTACTAGAAAACAAATTGGAATAAAATATTTTATACTTAAAATGATTTTTTTGGAATAACGTGTTTATGCATTATGAATTTTTATATTAAACTTAATTCATATCATTTTTATAATTTAAATAAAATAAAATGAATTTCATGTTTTATAAAATGAATATTCAAATTAGGTAATGTGGGAAATTTATGTAATCACCTAGAATTTCTGTGGAAAAGTTTTTCATAAATTCATGGAAATTTTATGAGTCCGCAAAAATTGACGGCGCGTGATTCCAAGGCCTGATGTGCCCGAAATAAATTTCTAAAGTTTTGTTTGGGTACGTTAAGAAAACATACGAGTGGGGTTTTTTATAACTATTGAACTGGTTCTCGGAAATGAAATCTGAGGGCACCGTTGAACTCACAGCGCTGATATTCTCTTAAGAAGACTTCTACCTCGATGGCAGATGGTCAGAAATAAAAGTTATTTTTTGGGGATTAGTGAATGAAATAAATAAAAATAAGGTTGTGTAAACTTTATTTTTATTAGTTGGTTAAAACCACCATGTGGAGGTTGGAGGTGGGGACTACCACACCTAAACCTCCCATGAGTGGTTATGGAGGTGGGGCCCACACGAGGTCTAAACCTCCTCTTCTTGTTTATTTTGGTAGGGACCACCACGGGTTAAAACCCTTTGAAACTCCCCTTTAATGGGGAGAAACCCTCCACCTTTCATTAAGTGTAGGGTAGCCTCTTCAACTTCCCTAACACATAATGTTCCAAATCCTTCACATTTAATTAATCTACCCATTTTGAATTAATGACAACAATTAAATAATAGATTAACTTAATCTATTATTTTGGGTTGGAATTTGTCTTTTGGTGGAACAAGAGAATGGAGAGAGCATAGGATGAAAAGATCTCGCCAACGAAGAACAAAGAATGTGTTTTTCCAACGAAGAACGATGGTGTGGATCATCTTTCTCTTTCTTCCTCATAACCCCTTTGATGTTGGACGTCTTTGACCGACCATCCCTCCTCCTCATCATCAAAGAACCGGCGTATGAGATTGGATTGGATGTGTGTGGTGGACGCGGTGAATGATGAAAACATTGTCTTCTTCCCCACGACTCCATCAACGAACAATGATCAAATATAGGGGTTCAGGGATTGTTAATTGTTTCACGTTCATCATTTTACTCCAATGATTAATAATCGAAGCTGCATGCTATCACTCTAACACAGAGGGGGCGGGCTGAATGAACACGGCCCAAACCCTCTGCCTTAATTTTTGGATTTTGATGCTAATCGCGACATGAGTTTGGGTTGAGTGATTTTCATCAATAATGATTTCAGATCAAAGGCGACGTCCCGAGGAGTGTGCGGATACTTCCGGAACGAGGATCAGTCCACCAGAACTCATCCAGTGACCCGCAGAATGTTCGCCGGTGGATGGAACTGATGAACGTCACCGCGTGGATGGAGGAAGCGCAACCGCGCCACTAGAGGCGTAGCCCACGACCGATGGGCCGCCGTGGTGGAGCAGCGACCAGCGCAGGGCCAGCCGTGAAGAAACTGATGGCTCGAGCCATCAGGTTGCTGGAGAAGGCGCTCCAGTTTTAGAAGCCACAAAATAGCTAAGACATTCGAGAATCTAGGGGGCGCAGCCTCCCCCCGGGACACGGCTAGGCCGGGCCCCATGGGCCTCCAGCCGCGGGCCTCACGCGGGCAGAGCCCAACGCGGGCCAGACCCCGCGCGAGCGGGACCCAATGTGGGTCGGACCTAGACCAGGACGAACCCAGCGCGGGCTGGGCTGCCCCCGCGGGATGGGCCGCCCCATGGGCCAGGCTACCCTCATGGGCCGGGTCTGATCTGCAGACCGGGTAGGATGCCAGTCCGGACCCGGGTCGGGCTGGGTCTGTCCAGCTAGGCCGGACCGGACCCGAACCCGTTTGACATATTTTTCAATTTATTGCTCATAACATGAGCTACGATCATCAGTTTGATAAACCTTCTATGATTACAAAAACCATGGAGTAAGACGGTTATTTTGGTATACCCCACTCGAGGATTGGACACAGTTGGGGTACGACTAGGTTTGATCGAACGTAAATCCAACAGGGCGCTTGGAACGGAAATGACAATAAATCTCATATCGGGCATCCGATTAACGGGCCGTCTATTGCGTTGGATATCTTATGGAGGGACAGATGTTTTGGATACATCAACATAGGACTTTGTGGAAGTTTATGTATCGACACTTGGATTGAGAAGAGGACCATCCTGGAATCAAATGTGACTTATGGAAACCCTGTGGATGGCAGCTCTCTGTTGACTGTTCCTGGATCCTGTGGGGGTTCGATAGCTCTGGCTGATGTTCATGGATCCTGTGTGGGTTTGAATACTCTAAAGACTCTTCATGGAACTTGTATGGGTTCGATAGCTCTGACTACTATTCCTGGATCCAGTGTGGGTTTAACATCTCTAAACACTGTTCATGGATCCTGTGTGGGTCTGAAATCTTTGATTTCTATACCAGGATCCTATGTGGGTTTGACAGAATTGTTGATTTAGTGGCTATATCTAATCATCTATAACTCTCTACAAAAGTTGTCAACCTTTGTGAGCTAAGTCAGTGAATTTTGTGTTTTCCTCATGATTGAGAAAAATTATTTGATAACTTAGGTATATGTATGGGAATATACATATGTGGGGTTATCTGTTGATTTTATACTTGATATTTATCCATGTTGGTTTTTGTGATACCTTGAGGTTATCAGGGTCCCTATTGAGTATTGTTATACTCACCCCTACATAAGCAATGCCTGAACCTCTTTGTGTTGGATGCAGATGACAGACAAAGCTAACTGAGGCTGAGTGTACCAGGACTGGACAGTACCCGGAGCGGGACCACACAGCGTGATAGTACATGGAGGAGACAAATGGACGTTGAGTGCGGTGGAGGCTATCTGTACCTACCCATTAGGTAGGATTTTGCAGTGGATGATCCAGGAGTTGTTTCCCATTTTTCTAGTACTTGTAATTTCATTTTCTTGTACTTTAAAGTTGGGCTTGTGTTTCCGGCCCCTTTTACATTACACCACTCTTTTTTTATACAATTTTACTTAGTTTTTTTCTTCCATCCTATACTATATTCTTTGCATTTTCAGGTTATATAGGCAATTCCTTACAAATTTTAGGGATTTATTCATTTGGTGCTAATCACCAGCCACTGGCCTGTAGAAGGCGTGCTTCGAGTAGTCATGGTATGGGTCCATGGGGACGGGTCATGAAAAATTGGTATCAAAAGAGTCAGTTCTACCATAGAAATTAGGACTCTTATATTTTCTAAGAAGAAATATTGTTAAGGGTATTGAGTGTGGTTTTCAGTTCAGGGTGTCCAGTGTTAGTGTTGCGGCTGACGTATCCATACACCAAGACCCTGACATCTGATTTATGACCCAGTACATGAAAACATTAATTAAGTGTATGTTTCATGACTTGTCTTTGTAATCTATTTGAGTCATCTCACAAGGTATTACTTATTGACTATGGTGCACCTATTTCTTTATAGGATGGTCCCATGCAGACAGCCAGCTAGGGTTCCAGGCTTTGTACAAGATGGTATCCCACCGAGTGATGAGGCCTCCGTGCAGGGCCCTATCATAGTGGGGGCACTAGTGATACCACTACCTGTTGGGCCACCGATGCCACCATCCACAGTAGCAAATAATGCACGCCACTTGAGCACATTGCACAAGTTCCAGCACCAGAGGCCACTCAGTTTCATGGGAGAGATGGACCCAAAGGAGGATGATTATTGGATGGAGGCTATGGTGAGAGTTTTTTGACTAGTGGGGACACCAGACGACCTTATGGAGATCCTTTCCACGAGTCTCCTTCAGGAAGCAGTAGGCAGATGGTAGAGCTTGATGCTGCAGGTGCATGGCGAGGCGACACTTCTATGGGAAAACATCAAGAGCCTGTTTCGGGTGGAGTTTGTCCTAGCCACCTTACATGTTGGGCGGATATAGTAGCTACTTCATCTGTAGCAGGGTAACATTATGGTGGCACAGTTCTCAAAGAGATTCACCAACCTATGGAATTACTCCAAAAATATGGTGCGAGATCCATTCTTAAGAACTGAACCATTGAGCAGGGGATCAGGCGAGAGATCAGTGCTTCGATGATCTCACTCAGAATCCTGACACATGCCAGGGTGCTAGAGCACACCATCTTAGTGGAGTGTTTCCCTGCTGAGCTGTCACTAGTAGTGAGACCTGCCACTGGGCATCACGTAGCGAAGTCTTCTACAACAAGCAGCAGACAGATGTCGCAGATATCCATGTGTACTAGACCGTCCGGTGGAGGACCTCAGTACATGGGTTCAGTTGTGCAAGACACAAGAGACATAGCCAATCATTCAAGGAATAGGCAGTGTTTCACATGCGGCGGGTAGGGTCACATGGCTCGTGACTATTCGACCCACTGTTTGGATGATCAGTAGACAGTTGATGGACCTCCCAGGTAGAGGCAGAGGTTCGGTTGAGGTGATCCCTAGGCATAGGAAAACATGGAAGAGGATATGGTCATGCAGTTGGCGGTGGGTGACATTTCGAGGTGTTACTACCACCACCACTAGGAGGTCCACCCAGACCATAGGGAGTAGGTAGTCATGGGAGAGCTCAGCTCCAGGTAGCTAAGGCATATGATAATGGCACTCTGGAGATGATTCAAGGTATGATCTATGTCTACTCCACCTTAGTTGCAGTTCTTATAGACATCAGTGCCTGTCACTCTTTCATTACCACTGCCCTAGTTCGAAGCTCGGAGATTATGACATAGTCGTTGGTTCAATCCTTACAGCTAGATACTCCTATGGGAGCAGACTCAATGATTACGCACTGGTGCCAGTAGTGTTAGCTTACTCTTGGAGGCGAGGGCTTCAGATGAGATCTCTTAGTAGCGGTGCTGAGGCCTTAAGACGTCATCTTTGGTACTGACTGGTTATCTACAGTCCATTCCCAGATCAAATGTATTAGGTGCAATGTTTGGTGTGTTCACACATATGGGACTACGTATACCTTCCCCGACGAGAAGGTAACCTTTAAAACATCGCACCGACTTACTCGGATGAGTGTTCAGCCGATCACTCATCAATTGGCATGCCTTAACCTCAGAGCAGTTGATGCGAAGAGTCCAAGCTATCCTGTAGTGGTGGACTAGTATGCAGATGTTTTCCCTGTTGATGTCCCAGGTCTACCTCCTCACATAGAGGTTGACTTCTACATTGACTTGTACCTCGGTATGGAACCAATATCTAAACCAGCATATCAAATGGATCCCATGGATCTTCGTGAGCTACGGGTATAACTAAAGAATTTGAAGGGAGAGGGATTCATCTGGTCCAGTGTTTCTTCTTGGGCATCCTCGATTCTATTTTCCAAGAATGTGGAAGGAAGCTTGAGGATTTGTGTCAACTAACATCGCATGAACTAGGTGACTGTGAAGAACAAGTACCAAATCTTGAGGATTGAGGACCTCTTTGATCAGCTGAAGGGATCACGGTGGTTCTCAAAAATAGACCTCAGATCAGGCTATCACCAGCTCAGAGTTTGAGAGGAGGATGTGCAGAATATGACATTCAGATGTTTGTATGACCACTATGAGTTCTTGGTTAACCCATTCGGCATAACCAATTCTCCAGAAGTGTTCATGGGACTCATTAACAGGTTTTTCTAGCCATTCCTAGATTGATTTGTCATATTCTTCATCGAGGACATTCTAATCTACTAGGATAATGAGGAGGATCATTCCTACCATTTATAGGTAGTACTGGACACACTCCGAGAGAACCATCTTTATGGTAAGCTTTTGAAGAGCCTATTTTGGATCTAAGAGGTTCACTTTTTGGGACATGTTATCTCGGAGGCTGGAGTTACAGTGGATCCAGTGAAGATTTAGGTGGTACATGCTTGGGAGCCACCCAAGAGTGTTACAGAGGTACGGAGTTTCCTGGGTTTGGCTGGTTAGTACCGAATATTCGTTCCAGAATTTTCTAGAGTTGCAGCACCACTATCAGCCTTAACGAATAAGGGGAAACCATTGTGTGGTCAGAGAAATTCAAGCAGTGCTTTCAGGAGCTGAGGTAGAGGCTGACTAGTGCCCCCCCATCATGAGGCTTCCTGAGGAGGGTGTAGGGTACGTAGTTTACTACGACCAATCAGGGATCAGACTTGGATGTGTCCTGATGTAGGAGAGAGTAGTGATCGCTTATGGTTCCCATCAGCTGAGACAACATGATCATAACAACGCTACCCATGACCTGGAGTTAGTAGCTGTGGTCTTCACCTTGATGATATGGTGACAATATCTGATGGGTGAGCATTTCATTGTAAACTCTAACCATCAGAGTCTCAAGTATATTTTCTCTTATAAGGACCTGAACCTGAGAAAATGATGTTGGCTTGAGTACCTCAATGACTATGACTTAGAGATATTCTATACTCCTGGGAAGGGGAATGTTATTGTAGAAGCACTCAGCCAGAGGTCTGGTATACAGCTGTTAGGCGAAGCAACAGAGCAGCTAGCCTCTTTGCAGATAACCTTTATAGATAGAGATGGAGAATCTTTCCTTTAATATCTCATAGTCACACCCCCACTCCATTAGAGAGTAAGGGAGGCACAATGTGGGGACACTGACTGCGAGACACGATGTGTTCATATATCCACAGGGTAGGCACCTGATGGATTTTCTGAAGGTGTGGTGCACATCATCCTCTTCAGAGGACATACTATGGTACCAGTTTCACTTCAAAAGGAATTGTTGAGAGAGTTCCACACATCCCCATTAGCGGTACATCCAGGAGTGTTGAAGATGTACCTGGACATTCGATGATAGCACTGGTGGCCAGGAATAAAGAAGGCAGTTGTAGAGTTTGTCTCATGATGCCTCACTTGTCATCAAATGAAGGTGGGGCATTAGGTACCAGTAGGCTTGGATCATCCTTTAGGGGTCCCAGAGTTGAATTGGGATGGGATATCCATGGACTTCTTTATAGGAATTACACGTACATCCTGGGGTCATGACCCGATTTGAGTGATTTTCGACCGACTCACCAAGTTGGACCACTTCCTATCGATCAGAGATCAGAGTTTAGTAGATAACTTGGGATGCCTCTATGTGCAGGAGATTGTGCGACAAAATTTAATAATTTATTTTATTGTATCTGATAGTGATGCACGGTTTACTTCCCAGCTATGTAAGGGGTTGTAGAAGGCTTTCGGGATGTAGCTTCATCTGAGCACTACCTTCCATCCTCATACGGATGGCCAGATTGAGCATACCATTCAGACACTTGAGAACATGATCCATGATTGTGTCCTCAACATCGGTCGTAGCTGGGAGGATCACATAACTTTGATGGAGTTTTCATAAAACAACAGATATCACTCCACCATTAGGATGACACCTTTTGAGGCATTATATGGGTAACCTTGCAGATCACCCTTGTGTTGGACTGACCTTGGGGATTCAGCACTAGTGGGACCATAGATGGTACGAGCTATCAAGAAGAAGGTGCATATCATCGATGAGAGGATTAAGACTGCATAGTGTAGGCACAAGTCATATGATGACAGGAGATGAAGGCCTCTAGAGTTCGTGGATGGCGACCACATCTTTTTACGTGTCTCAACTGGATAAGGACTACATAGATTTGGCCGAGGTGGTAAGTTAACTCTAAGATTCATCGAACCTTTCTAGGTCCTTGGAAAAGTAGGTGAGGTGGCTTACCACCTGGCACTTCCCCCTTATTTGCACCAAGTGCACGATGTTTTTCATGTATCTCAACTGAGGAGATATGTTCATGATCCTACTCATATCATCGAACATGGAGAGTTGGACGTCGACGATGGAACGACTTATACAGATGTTTTAGTAGAGATTGAGGATTGACAGGAGAAGGACCTACGTGGACATGCGATACCTCTAGTGCGCATTTTCTGGCAACACGAGAACCTCCAGGAGAGCACATGGGAGAGGGAGGATCAGATTCATGCTCAGTACCCCCACTTGTCTGCTTAGTTTGAGTTACAGCTTACGGGGATAAAAATACCTAAGGTGGGGAGAATGTAATGACCCATAATTTCCATGGAATTTTTTTTCTTAAATTCATGTAAATTTTATGAGTGCACGAAAATTGACGGCGCATGATTCCGATCCCCGATGTACCCAAAATCAATTTCTAATGTTTTGTTTGGGTATTTTCAGTAAACACACAAGCGGGTTTTTTTATAACTTTTGAACCGGTGCTCGGAATTGAAATCTGAGGGCACTGTTGAACTTGAAGTGCCGATATTCACTTAAGAATACATTCACCTCGATGACAGATGGTCAGAAATAAAAGTTAGTTTTTGTGTTTTTAGTGAAAGAATTAAATAAAACTAAGGTTATGAAAATTTATTTTTATTAGTTGGATAGAACCTCCATGTGGAGGTTGGAGGTGGGGAACATCACACCTCAACCTCCCATGAGAGGTTATGGAGGTGGGGCCCACCTGAGGTCTAAACCTATTCTTCTTGTTTATTGTGGTGGGGACAACTTGTGGTTAAACCCCATTGAAACTCCATTTAATTGGGGAGAAACCTTCCACCTTCCATTAAGTGTAAGGGATCCTCTTCAACTCCCCTAACACGTAATGTTCCAAATCCATTACATTTAATTAATCCACCCATTTTTAATTTAGTGCCAACAATTAAATAATAAATTAACATAATCCATTATTTTTGGCTAGTATTTGTCTTTTATAGGAGCTTGAGAATAGAGAGAACTTTGTAAGAAAATATCTCACCAATGAAGAATGAAGAACGCGTTATTCCAACGAAGAACTCATGCGTGGAGAATCATTGACTTTCTTCCTCAGAACCCCCTTTTACATGGGACGTCTTCCACCTATCTTCCCTCTTCATCGTCGTCAACAAACTGGCACACGAGCTTGGATTGGAAGTGCATGGTGGATATGACGAATGACGACAACACCTTCTTCTTCCCCTCGACTCTGTAAACAAAAAACAAAAAAAGGTAGGGGTTAAAGCGTTGTTAATTTTTGCACATTATTCTTTTTTACTTCATGGATTATGAATCGAAGCCACATTCTATCACTCTAACATGGAGGGTGTGGTCCGAACGAACATGGCCCGACCCCTCCACCTTACATTATGGATATTGAAGCTAATCGCTACATGAGTATGGGTTGAGTGATTTTCTTCAAAAATGATTGAGGATCAAAGTCTACATCCCAAGGAGTTCTTGGATACTTCTGGAACGAGAATCGAGCCACCGGAACACATCCGGTGACTCACAGAAAGTTCACCGACGGATGGAACCGGTGAATGTCACCACGTGCACTGCGGCGGTGCAGCGACGGCCGACGTAAGGCCTTCCACGAAGAAACCTGCGGCTCAAGCAGCCGGGTCTCCGGAGAATGAGCGGCGCAACCACGCCGTGCAGTGGAGAAAAAGGGGGTCGGAACGATGGAGGATGGGGGGCCAGCATTGCCGATCAAGGGAGGAGGCGCATCACATCTGCGCCGCGTAGGAGGTAGATGGCCGATCGGCCAGCCGGGAGGAGCGGGACCCATCGCATGGGTCCCGTGTGACATGGACCGACACCACGTGGTACCAGTTTTGCAATTACTCAAACGACTAAGCTGTTTCGAAATCCAGGGGATGTAGACTCCCCCTAGACACTACTATGGTAGACCCTATGGGCCGCCAACCGCGGGCCTCGCGCGGGCCGAGCCCAGCGAAGGCTGGACCCAGCGCGGGCTGGGATGCCCCCAGGGACTAGGCCTCCCTTGCGGTCCGGGTTGTATCTATAGACCGGGTCGGAACCCAATCCAGAACTAGGTTGTCCAGATCAGTCCGACTGGGCCATACCAGACCTGGACCCTTTAGACCTATTTTCATCTCTTTTTCTCGTAATATGATCTACGAGAATCCGTTTGACAAACCGTCTACGACGACATAATCCTTGGAGGAAGAAAGTTCTTTTGGTATACCCCACTTGAGGTTTGGACATAGTTGGGGTACTACTAGGATGGATTGAACATAAATACAACCAGGCCCTTGGAATGGAAATACCAATAACTCTCAGACCGGGCATCCGATTGATGCGTTGTCTATCGTGTTGGGTATCTTATTGATGGATAGATCTTTTGGATACATCAAATCGGGACTTCATGGTAGTTTATGTATCAACACATGGCATCTGGATCAGACCCTCATTGAATCAAGTGTGACTTGTGGAAACCATGTGGTTGGCTACTCTGAATCGACTATTCCTAGATCCTGTGTGGGTTCGACAGATCTTACTACTATTCCTGGATCCTATGTGGGTTCAACAGCTCGAAAAATTGTTCCTAGATCCTGTGTGGGTTCGACATCTCTAGATACTATTCCTGGATCCTGCCTGGGTTTGAAATCTCTGACTACTATTCCTGGATCCTGTGTGGGTCCAAAATTTCTAATTTCTGTGCCAGGATCCTACGTGGTTACAATAGAATAGATGATTTAGTAGATACATCTAATCATATCTAACTATCTAAAAACGTTGTATACTTGTGTGGGATGAGTCAGTAACTTTTTTGGTTTCCTCATGATTGAGACGAATTAAATGATAACTTAGATATATGTATTGGCATATTCCTAAGTGGGGTTATCTGTTAATTTCATACTTGGTGTTTATCCTTCGTGGTTTTATTGAGACCTTGAGGTTCTCGGGGTCCCTATGGAGTATCATTATACTCACCCCTACACGGGCTATGCCCGTACCTCATTGCATTGGATGCAGATGACAAACAGTGCTACCTGAGGCTGAGTGTACCAGGACTAGATGGTACCCGGAGCTGGACCACGGGCACGACGATACACAGAGGAGACAGACAGATGTGGAGTGTTGTGGAGGCTATTTGTACCTACCCTTCAGGTAGGATTTTCCAGTGGATGACCCAAGAGCTGTTTTCCCTTTTTCCGGTACATTTAATTTTAGTTTCTTGTAATTTAAAGTTGTGCTTGTATTTCTGGCTGCTTTTACATTTCAACACTCTTTTGTTATACAGTTTTACTTAGTGTTTTGCTTCCAGTTTGTACTCTATTGTGTGTGTTTTCAGGTTATAAAGGCAATGCCTTCCCAATTTTAGAGATTTATGCCTTTGGTGCTAGTCACCAGCACCTGACCTATGGAAGAAGATCTTGGGGTAGTCACAGTATGGGTCCTGTGGGATGGGTCGTGAAAATTTAATTTTCAATAATAAAAATATTATAATGAAGTAAAAATTATATACCAAAAAATGGTAATAGGGGTTTTAATGAATTTATTTGTGTAGTTCATATTTTTAATAAACTAAATTGGTAATTAGTAAATGATAAATTTAATTTAAAGTTCTGATTTAAAAATAATTTTTAACAATATTTTGATTAGTAATTTATACGAAACAAAATTAAGAACATGTTCCATTTAAATAATAATTTTTCTACAAAATTATTTTTTTACATATGTTATGTTTTAATTTAAATGTTAATTATATCGTACATTTAAATTGAATTAGATTATATTGAGTAAAAATTTTGATTCATCACATTTATATTTTTTTATATAGGACATTTTATAATTTTAGTAAAAATATAATTACTATGGTAAAAAATATTAAACAATGTAAATGGGTGTAAAAATAGGTGAATTAGAATGGATCAATTTTTTAATTATAATTATATTTGTGAATTTGAAATTAATTTCTTCTATGTGAGAGTCAATCCTAAATATATCATGTATAATTCCTCCCCAAATTCGTAAGGAATACAATCTTTACCCATCACTAAACATAATTTTTCAACGAATCTTATCCCATAATCACCTAAAAAAGGAGTTACCCTATACCCATTATCTCAAATTAAATATTTATTAGCACACAAAAAATGATCATGGAGATATAAAATATTGCATTCGAAGGGAATCACCAAATCTAAAAGTATTAAAATCATGTTGCAGGGAGTTGATATTAGTTAAAATTCAATGCGGATCCACAAAGATACCTTTAAAAGTAATTATATATATTGTCGTGTTTCCTTCACACCATGTGTGTACAATTTACACTCCATTTTAATGAAGAGATCTGAATATCCTTATGTGGTAAATCAAATTCCATTGAAAATTCATCACTAACTTCAGGATGTTTTTGGGAATAATTGTTTAAGTCATAGATTTAGAAATATAAGAATACAAACTGCATAACGGATGCCCGTTTTCATCACCATATCTCTTATGAGGAGGGATTTTCCTTCACTTTATAATAATAAATACTAATAATAATTGAACCGTTTCCATCATTGATAATTCAACCTATCGTATACACCCATCAATGTATTCCTTGTATGTATTGAGTTTGAGAAAAACACATAGCACAATCTAATACACCTAGATCCCATGCAAGATACATTACATGACTATTTAACATGCATGAACTATGGTGATGAAACTAATTATCTACCTCCCAAAGAGACCAATATCCATAAACATAATCCATGCTTTCTATGGGGTACACCAAGGAATTGATAATCATGTTATAGAGCTACAATGTGAAGAAAGATCTAATGTCATTATACTAAAATGATATACCCATTAAGACATTAAGAAAATACCATTTATTACTAGCCTATTCCACATCAATGAACAAGTTTTTATCCATATCATGTTAACAATTAATATAGAGGGAACATTTTGAAAACAAAGATACTCTTTCACTATGGACCATAACATTAGTGGATCTAGAAAAATGTATGCCATGATATAAGATGTATTTAGAAAGTATAGAGTAACCCTAGACAAACATTACCTAGGATTAAAGTCATGTAGATTCTGCTTGACTTTCTCAAATCCATCAAAGGTGAGACTCCATGAGCATATTAGATTAAAAATACCGAGATAATCATCATTAGTTAGGGAGATGGATTAGTTAATAAGATTATAATCATTATCCAACATTTTATTATGATAGTTAAGATGGGTTCTAGATTCATGATATTATAGATATGAAACTGGGATGCTCAGGATAAACTAGAACCATCTAACCGAATATTCAATCCTAAAGGTGATACCCACCATCCAATGATATGTCATGAGAAGTCCCAAAGAATCCAATACACCTCTTAAAATATCTATAACATCTGGTATTTAACATGCCTCGTGTCTAGACCAATATTCATAACACTCCCATATTTGGTGATGATGAATCCTTACCACACTAATTTTCTGTTAAAGGTATCCCATGTTAACATTAATTTCAAACATGTCATTCCTTCATAAAAAACAATGATCCCACCTAACCCCAAACTTCGTTGCAGGCCGTGACCAAATCACCAAAAAGGAATTGTCTATACATAAGAGAATCCCAGTTAAATACATAGAGAACCATTTCAATTTTCTTGATGACCATTTTTGGTGGCTAAATAACTCGGAGAACTTGTATAGTTTAAGTGGTGAGAAAATTGCTGCTGAGAGTGATCCTACCTCAATAAGTCTAAAATATTTTTTCCTACAGGAAATATGTCGAATACTTTTATCAAAAAAATCTATAAAAATAATGGATCTTAGTTTTTCTAATATAGAGGGGATACACTAAATAAGATTTATTAAATTTACCTTTACAGTGACCTATCCATTGTTCAATTAAGCAGGTGCATCTTATTGAAGAATATAGGAAGATGAAAATATTACATATAATCATTCTGCTGGATTCTTCACTTCACTATTAATATTTACTATGTATTTCTAAAAATTTCATAATTGAACGCGACCTTCCATTGAATAGGAAAATAATATCCTCCCTAAAAATAGATGATTGAAACATGAAATTAATTTTATGTACTAAGGAGGACTAATTTAACCTCTTATAATAGCATTTTATATGTTTCTACTCAATTGATCCTTATAAAAATATAGTCATGGAGATAAATGATATCATTAAATTATACAATGATTTTTTTTGGAGAATAAAAATGTATTTCTGAGTTGGAGGTATAGGAACTAAGGTGAACAATGACTTTCCAAAAGTATTCCATATACCCACTCTAAGAAACAACATCTCCAAAGGATTTTGAGAATCCAGTTCAAATCCATCCTATCATAGGATTTCTATAATTCAATTTTTGCCATAATTTTTGTGCTGACCACTTTCGGATCATGAAAATTTGGTATTTCGTGTGCCAAAACAATAGATAATTGTGTATTCCCCTCTTTTATGAATCCATGTTTCTTTCATGAAATCATCACATGTAGTTAAATATTAATTTGATCATTTTACATATTATAAGGTATTTTATATGAAATATTACACATACTAATTGTTTTATATTTATTAAATTAGTTGAGGTGTTGCTCTTTAAGAATCACAAATAATGTGGTAGATTATATAACACTAGGAAGATACCCACCTTTGAAGAAATTTAGGATATCTATAATCACATCATTTTTTATGATATCCTTTGAAGAAATATGAAAGGATCTATGAAAACCACTTGGGATAGGGGCACTATCAGGATTGAGATCATAGATGACACCTTTAATTACTTCTCCATAATAAATATATTGCATTCTCTGGTTCATCTAATTATAATTATAGAATGGGATGCAATCATGAAAGGATGATTCATCATTAACTATTGGGTATATTCTTATCCAAATTAAAATTTGTTACAGATAAAATAATAGAGAGATAGAAAACTACTAGAGGGCCAAGGGAATCAATATCACTTTTATAGGAACCTGTAGGTTTATATCATAGTGAAACTGGATGATGGGGGATGCTGAAATCACCTTTTTTTCATGATTGATGATTAATCATACATTTACACAATGAAAAACATTGTGATCAATACAATTTAATCAAATAATATTGAAAATTTAACAATTACAGATCCAAATCAAAATATCCTCACATATTATTTATAATTAAATAATGAAATTATATTATTACCAAGTGATTAGTTATTTCATTGTTGATAAATCTTAAAATGTTTCTACATTTTACTATCATTACATTTTAGTAATCAAGGGTAGATTCCCTTCGATGGTTATCCAAACACGTTCCATGAACACTAAACTAAATCATTGAAATCTTTAGGTGATATCATGGAAGATACTAATGCTTGCATCATTCATATTTAATTTCCTCGATAAACGCTTCATTGAATTATTCTTTTTTTTATCTCTCTAGAATTGAGAGTGGTGGTAGAGAAGAATCTATCTCTATTATTGATACTTAAAGAGGGATCTCTCTAGGGATTTGGTAGGTTTCTATCCAGATGTAATTATAAATAAAAAATGATTTCTCTCTATAGAAAAATAATATAATTGGTTTTATATACTGATAGGTTTAGAAAATAATATTTTCATACATGCCCTTATTATTTTATCAAACCCTGTGAAACTCCATTTCTATAATAATAATGTTATTATTACTTTTCATGATAAGTACTAAACTAATGAGTTGACATAAATATTTTTTTATTCAAATAATATTTATATTATATTATTTATCACCAGACTGTTAATATCAGTCTATAATTCATCCGTAACATTTATCAGGTCAATAATAAGGAAAAATTATTTAATAAATAAATATGATGACATTATTCAACAATAAATAAATATATTATATTCAATAAATAATAATTATATATTTCTTAAATATTCTAATCACATTATATTATCTCAATTAATTGGTAATATAATATAATCAATCATGAAACCATGAATATTTATTATAAAATGTGTGGTAAAAATATTTATTCATCATTTTAAATAATAAATGATAAAATATTATTTTACTATTATTCTTGACACTTATTGTGTGACCCATTAGGCTTCTTTCTTAGTGGAATCAACATAAGCTACCTAACACCTATATTTAGAATCTAGAAACATTCCAAGACACCCAATGATATATAATTTAATGTCAAAATTACATAATAACTCATAGATAAACATACAATGTAATATAATACCTTTATTGTGATATCTTTCATCAACTAGGTTATATGATGGTGTCATCATCTAATGTTCTCGATAATCCATACATTGAATTTTTGAAAATAAATTATTGTTATTGAACACCATGTCCATTTGTTTATTTATTCTACATCATTTCAATAAATTTTTTTAAGATATAAACTTCCATTAAATAATATAAGGGATTAATCCTTTCTCACATTATTCATAAATAACATATTACTCGAGACACACCCTGTGTATCCTACCTTACTGTGAACATATATTAACATGGTTATTTACAATATAAGAAATTATTGAACTTGTAATAATCCTTCATAATAATCATAATGTATAAGTATCAACATACACATCCAAAGATAGGAAAATCCAAATTCATAATAAAATATGGATTTCTTATTGGCGAGTATCACTCTCATAATATATTACATTGTATATTACAAAGAGAGTGTACCATGAGATAATGGCTTAATGTCATATGAATCTACACTCATAATATAAGGTATCATTTTTTCCTCAAATTATATCATCAAACTATCTGAGAAATATTAATGAATACTATCGTGGATCGACTTGGTTCTCATTATAACCAGGAATTTCTAAAACCTTTTAATGTGAAAACCACTCTTAAGATATTTTCAATTACTGTGTCATGAAAATTTAAAATCATGGTGTGAAAAAAAATCATTAATATTCACAAAAATGAATACAAATTATCATATAGTACATTAAATATGGTTCAAGGGAACCAACTGCAACAAACATCCACTTGCACTAGAGGAAATTGATAATAACATTATGTCTACTAACTCTCACATGATGCCCATGTTTCTAGTGATATAGGCCTTATGTAAAGGGGTCAACCATTTTATTTTTTCTAGGAAATATATTTACTACAACTTCACCCCTCTAAGAAAAATACCCCAAGAGGTGATACTTTATGAGTATGTGATGTGTCCATGGTTTTTACCATATATATTTTTCAATAGCCATATTTGTTGTATTATTACAAAATAATTTGATAGGGTATTTACTGCAAGGGACCACATCATGATACAAGATTAAATATTTTTACAAAATTTCATCCTTGTCTACATTAGAAGCCTCTATATACTCATTCTTCACTCTAGAATCAGTGAAAAAATTGCATATTTGAACTCTTCTATTTCAAAACTCCTCCAATGAGACAAAAAAAATGTCATGAAAATGAAATCATATCATTATTACATATTTAAAAAATATAATTATTATAACCCCTAATGACTAGCCTGTCATCTCCTCCATACACTAGGAACATATTCATTGTTAACCTCTAAAACCTACATGTTTCTTTAACAGTACACCAATTTTTGTCTCATAGATGATGTTGATATCTCCATACTATTCTCAATGAATAAGAAACATCAGGTCTAGTACATAGCATAGATTTCAAGATTGAGGTTTTTGCAGTTTCATATGGGATGTTACTCATTATCTCTTTCTCATGTTGTGTCTATGAACATATTTTATTTGAAAGATATATACAATGTGACCCTTTAACCAAACCCTCTCATGGATTTTTCCATGCCAAATAACTTTATTATCTGTTAAATGTTTGTACATTGTCTTAGTCCATCCAGACTCTTATATCTATCAAAAATAATCTTGATCATTAAGATATATGTTGATTCACTTAAGTATTTCATAGTTAAAGGCTTCTTTAACTAGTCATTAAATGAATTTTAGAGTATTTTTTTTAATTTCAAATAAGTAATATTTCATCCATATATACTACTAGGATTACAACTGCATTACCAGTAAAATTTTGTAAGAACATGTATCACATCTATTCTTAATGAAAATTGATTTATTTTATAACATTACCAAAAAAATGTTCAATTTCCTTGATGATTTCTTAAATCTAGAAATATATCTATGAAACTTCTATATCATTTTATCATCACATGGTGTCACAAACCCTTCTGATTGTGTCATGTTGACATATTTATAAGTGGTCCAATTAAGTATAGTTTCTTTGACATCCATATACCAAATTTCATAGTCAATGTAATTTTATATAGAATATTAAATTCGTATGGATTTAAACCTGGTAGTTAGTGAGATGTTTTCTTCATAGTCAATTCCATGAAAATTTTTAATCCATTTAGACAATAATTTTACCTTATAGGTATTTCATTTATCTTTCATTTCCAATTTCTCATGAATAAATATTTCCAACCTAATTACATTACATCAATAGGTACATTGACCAGTACCCTAACATGATTTGGATTCATGGAATCCATTTCGGAATTCATGGCTTGTTTCCATCGTTGATCATATAATCTATTTTCATTCTCATTATAGGAGAGTGTCTCATCATTTTAAACTAATAATGAGTCAAAATCATTAGTGACTAGAAAAACATATCTCTATCGTTCTCTAACCACTCTAGTGCTCTTATGCAATACTTGTGTTTCATGAAATACTTCTTCCATTAAGAAATGTGGAATAAGTTCCTATACCAACTATTGTGTATCTTGAAAATTAACTTCATTGAAGTCAATTTTTATATCACTTTCCTCTTTTAGGATATGATCCCTCTCATGAAATATTTCTTGATTAGAAAAAAATTAACATTCTTTTATGAGGGGATGTATATGTTTTATCACATTATTTCCCTATCATACCCTACAAATACACATTCTACGCCATGATTCTAGTTTGTTAACTTCGAATTCCATAATAAATTACCCACAACATTATCCATATATATGTGTAAAAATGGGTTTCGTTCCACTCCATATTAAGAATGGTATTCAGTTTTACAGATTAGTTGGTACTTAGTTCAATTTATATGTCATAGTTTGTAATGAATACTTACAAAAGAATAATATAAAATCTACATGACTCTTCATCAACCTAATCAAGTCTAACAAGGTACAGTTCCAAATTTCACTAAAACTACTCCACTGTGGTGTCTATGGTGAATTTTGTTGAGTTATAATTCCAAACATCCATATAATGTTGACAAACTCTTAGTTACAATATTTACCACCTCGATCTGATCGAAGCTTCATTATCTTATTTCCTTGTTTTTTCTCTATCTCATTCTTGAATTCTTTTAATTTATCAGTGGAATATAATTTAAAACTCATCATGTATAGATATCCATATATACTCAAGTCATTAAAAAATATTTTTATATAAGAATACACACCTCAATAATCTACTAGAAATGTCCTACACACATCAGTGTGTAAAAAACCTAGAGGGTTTGTTTTCCTTTCACCATACCTAATGAGTAGTGCTTTAATAATTTTTCCATATAAACAGGAATGATATCATTCAGGAGTTTTCAGCTCAAAAGACTCTAATTATCCATCCTGAAAGATATTTTTAAAAAAATTAACAATTACATGAACAAGATGATGATTCCATATTTGTTGGTTATATATGTCATGTGATCATCAATTCATATATATTTCCAATTCCTTTTTTTCATAATTTAATACATAAATTCGGTTATTTAAATGTGTCATATACCTCATATGTTTTAAAATTTGTGGATGAAGTCTTGGTTTATTTGGGGAACGAGGATACATAACATTGAATAAAGGGTGGTATACAATGCATGGATGTATTAATCAAGATTCTAACACATTTCATCATCGAGACCCACATCAAAAACTACCATTAAACTACACCCTTGGGAACCATAACATATAATTTATTAATTAAAGGAACAACATTAAATTTAAAATTTTAAAATAAGATCATCTATATCTTAGTGTGATACATAAATTAGGTTCTTGTTAATTTTTGGAACACAATAACAATTTTATAAAATAAAAATCAGTCTTGTGGGCAATGAAAGGTGGTATTCATCAATGGGTAAATCAGGAAGTCTGACACACTTAGTTGCTCCAAAATCCACCTCTCATCAATAATTAATTTAGAATCTACTTAGTTCAGGTATTTGTATATTTATGTGGGCACTAAAAGGTATATCTAATAACCAATGTGTAAATATTTAAATATTACACTTGATAATGAATTAACCTTTTGCTTCCCCTTGCTTCTATGTTAAGATCCACTTCTAGTGGCCTTTCTTACAACATTAGAAACAAACTGCTTCGTTTTTCATATCTTTCCTTGGGATCATTCACTTTTTGAAGGGATGGTCCTCAAAAGATTTATATTTGTCCTGAGTCTTATTCTCATTCACCTTGTTCTTCAGTTTCATATTAATCACAAGGACTATGGGGTATTAATTCCCCATTTCCTTATCCATGTGGCTAAATTAGGTAATATGCTCCTTAATAATACACACATTATTTATAAGGACCCAACCTTAAAACCCTACATAATATTGAATTAAATGAATAATTCACATTGATGATCTTTTCAGGTTTATATTTTTAGAGATTTAGGCCATAACTATTACATTTCAAAATACTAAAAAGTAGACACTTCTACCCAGTATCCCTGTTTTTTTACAAAACATGAACTCTTGAAAAAAAAGTCATGTCTAGTTCCATGTTTAAGATAGCATGAATTTTCCTTGATCCCATCCTTGACCCTATTCCACATTATGTCCTGTGAAAAACATTTAAAAAACATGGGATGAGCATAAAAAGCTCAGTAAGGGATACAAAAAGAAGTAAAACTGTTAGTTTTTCAAAACAACCAGTAACCCATAAATACTTTAACATAAGTAATAATTTTCACCTTTATGAAGTAGTAAATAATCTTCACTGAATAAAAGATCATTACTTACCCTTTTGTAACCAAAATATTACCATAAAACCCATATAAAGAACACATAACATATAAAGGTAACTTGGGACATACACATACTTAAATGGAATAACTATATGGTCGACTTCCACACATATCACTAAATGGAATAGCCATACGACCGACTTACATACCCAATGCATTGGAGGTTATAACGTAACCACCTGTCCTGGTATTCATGGCACCACCCGTCATTTGGTTTATCATGTAACCACTCACCAAATGTCCAAGTACCAATATAAAATCATATCACATACACCAAATATAAAGGAAAGGAAACATTTCCACATTTCAATCACAATATATCACTTAAATATATTGAAATAAAAAATCCATTTTCAAAATCATTTTCAATACCAAAAATACGTAAAAGAGTATAAGGTATTTATTTTCATTTAAAAAACATTACGTCTTGTTGAGGATTCCAAAGATCAAATAATACTCGCGGTGGCGGAAAAGGTCGTTGTCACCGCTTACGTTAAAAGGAACATTCTCTTTTCGTCATTTAGTAAAATGATTCATAGAAAAATATTCCTTTTGAATAAAAGTAAAAGTCAAAAGGGTTTATACACTGTAAAAAAGAAATTTGTGTATAAATGAAAATATGCCTCAATGAAAGGAGATTGAGACGAAGTCCCTTACCTCACGTCCGACTTGACTCGATCGTTATTTAATCTCCTGAATCATAAAATAAAGTTAATTTGTACTTGATTAAGAACATTTTTCAAGTTTATTATTCCTTTTATATCACTTATTACCATGTTATAAACATTATTTAACCATTTAAGTTAATAACGTTGATTTTGTCGATATTTGGTGCTTGAGTCAAAAATGAAAACATTATATTTACTAGTTGTCCATGTGGTCAATAGTCCATTATATCCAGAATGATATTAATGATTTAGAAATCATATATATCATATATATCTAGTATATACATGTATTTATAATAGTACATAACATTTAGAGGTAAGAAATGAAATGCACCATTCATGGAGATGGTAAGCCGTACGTACGCATGAACTTTACTTTCATTTATATTTCTTATCTTAATGTAAATAAAACATAATGATACATAATTATATTATAATTCCAGTATAATATAATATATAATATCATTAAAACTATCCTTTATACATCCCACATAAGGCATTAACGAGTCACATCACTTTAAGGGGGCGGTAGTTTGCAATTCCTCAAATGAGATTATCGTATTTACCCACTATGGAAACCATAAAGGATTGATATATTTGAGAAGTACAGAAGCATAAAGAAATAATAAACATAATATATATCATATATAAATATAGTTCCATCATAATGGACACCATGAGAGGCAGTAAGATGTAATTGAACAATCATCGTTTCGTGAGGTGTTAGTTTGCCATCCACAGAAATGTTATGTTCTTCATCCATTAGATATAGTTGTGTGTAAGTGTAGTTAGAATCATTATCATAAAAAAATCCTAGTATATTTAAGATACTGGTGTTGTTACAAAAGAAAGGAATAAAAAGATTTTATGGGTTGGAGAAGTAAAATAAAAGAAAACAATTTAAGAGAAACCGTTACCATTAATTTGGGTAACTCCCTTTGGTTTGAACCAAAGGACTTCTTGAAGTGCCTTCTACCGAAGGTAAGGATTATAGGAGGAGGAGTGGGATGTAGGGATATTAATTGGGATGATTTTGGACGAGCAAAATGGCTTGAGAGTTGTGAGGAATTGGATAGAAATGATCTTCTTTTATAAGGGGGAGGAGGGGCTCTTTAAGAAAGTGTGAAAATATTATTTTATAATATAATGATATTCGGTTTATAATGGTCCAAAAATCATTATGTTTGAAGATAAGATGACTCATATTCGAAATAAAATCATCCAATCAGGATTGGACATGTTTTGGATAATATTTTAATCATTATAATCTTATTTATTTAAATCATTTATTAATGAGGTAAATAATGCATCATTATTGTGTCATAAGTAATTTAATTTATTTGATCTCTAAAAATTATAAAAAAATACTATCATGTATGAAATCTTTTTATATTTCCAAAGAATATTTATAGTAGAAAATATGACTTATATAACACTATATAAAAATTAATTACCAAATGATTTTTGTTAATGTCAGTTTTTTCTTCACATTAAATTAATTAATCTAAATTGTCATTATCACACCCAAGTGGCTCAATGGGGTCCGAAAATCGACCCAAAGATGCCCATGGTCGTAAATGGTTCAAAAAATAAGGTTTGGACAAGTGTTAAGGTAATTTCGAATTATTATAATATTCTTTTTACCTTGAATTACCTTATTTACCTTTAACCGCTGTAAATAAAAGTCAAAAGTTACTATTCACCAAAAATTATTTTCATCTTAATGAACCACATTTTACTTCGTGATAACAACCATGTATGTCGTATTTTTGAAATTAAATACAAAGAAGTGGTAAAATTTCATTTAAATGAAAAATTCAGTTTTTTAACTACCACTAAGTGGTTTCACTATTCATCAAAAATTGATGTTTTTCAGCAAAATACCAAAAATTCCGCCTAAGATATATTTGATATTTAGAATTCAAAAATGATGTCTATTTTGAAAAATTCAAAACATATAAGTGGCATTAATTAATTTTAAAATTAATTCCCGCTGTTAAAACAAATAGCGTGTTTTTAAGAAACAATAACTATCATAAGATCGACACTTGTTTATGTCCAATTTCAAAGTGAAATTAAGTCCAATGACAAAAATTGGATAAAATAGTAAAAATATATTTTAATTTCAATTTAAAACCAATTAAAAACATAATCTAACCATATAAATAAAGTAGATTAAAAAGCAGTTTTGAATTAAAATACAATATTTTTCACTATTCATTAAAAAATGATCTTTATCGGAAAAATTCCAAAAATTTACAGAAAGAAAATTTTGATGTCCCCATTCTAAAGAAGGATTTTATTTGGTCATATAGAATGTGTTAATGTGACAAAAAGTAGATTTAAAAAGGGTTCACCATTAAAAGGTGATAAATCGACCTTTTAATGTAAACTATGCTTAAAATTAGATTCATTCACATTTTAAGCCACTATATTTTATTGTATTAATGTAAATACATTTAATAAACATGTATAATCATATTGTAGTTAGTTTTTGTACATTATTTACAATACAACGACTAGGAGTTAACTGCCATTTAAAATAATAATATTATATTATTAGTGTGCAATGTATGGTTTCATAGAAACCTGTTGTTGTGTATCGGGTACGCTATCGAACATAGAAACCCCTTTAAAGTAAAATTAATATTTAATTCAAAAATATTAATAAATGTGAAATATGTCTTATTCTTCATTTACTTGGGATGTTACATCCTTCCCCCCTTTTAGGAATTGCATCCTCATAATTTTTATTCACTTATCAAAATAATGGGGGTATTTATCCCTCATAGAATTTTCAGATTCCCAGGTTACCTCTTCAATAATATGGTTTTTCCACAAACTCTTTACTTGGTGAATTACTTTATTCCACAACACTTGCTTCCTGTGGTCAAGAATTTGGACTGGTTGTTCTTCATAAGAGAGGTTCTCTTCCAACTGAACTACCTCTGGGCTCAAAACATGAGATGGATCTGGCATATACTTTCTCAACATCAAAACATGAAAAACATCGTGTACCTGAGATAAACATGGAGGTAATGCCACTTTATACACAACTTATCCAACTTTCTTTAGAATTTCATAGGGTCTAATGAACCTTGGACTCAACTTTCCCTTCTTACCAAAACACATCACACATTTCCATGGAGAAACTTTGAGAAAGACATGATCACCTACCTCAAAAGAAATATCCATCCTCCGATTTTCTGCATAACTTTTCTATCTGCTATAAGCTGTTCTCACGTGCTTCTGAATCAACTGAACTTTCTCTCCCATCTCTTCTACCAATTATGGTCCCATAAGCTTCCTTTCACCTACATCATCCCAAAAAGCCAGAGTCCGACAACGTTTTCCATATAAAGCCTCAAATGGAGCAATCTGTATACTGGAATGAAAACTGTTATTATAAGAAAATTCAACCAAAGAAAGATATTGGTCCCAAATTCCCTAATAATCCGTCGAGCAAGAATGTAACATATCCTCCAATGTCTAAATTGTTCGTTCTGATTGCCCATCTGATTGAGGGTGAAAAGCTTTACTAAAATTTAATTCAGCACCCAATGACTTCTGAAGGCCTTTCCAAAAGTTAGAAGTGAACCTGGGATCATGATCAAATACAATGGAGAGGGGAAATCCATGGAACCTGAATATCTCTTTAACATACAACCAATAAAGTTGATCTAGAGACAAAGTATCACTAATTGGAAGGAAATGAGCAGATTTAGTCAATCGATCAACTATAACTCAGATTACATTATTACCTCAAGATGTATTTGGTAATCCCACAACAAAGTCCATGGATATATTTTCCCATTACCTCTATGGAACCGTTAAAGACTAAAGCATCCCATTCAGAGACTGTTTCTCTTCTTTAACCATGCTGACAAGTCAAACACTTCACAGTAAAATCAGCAATATCTCTTTTCATTCCATCCCACCAGTAATACTCCTGAAAATCTTTTTACATATTAGAATTGCTAGGATGAACTGAAAACGGAGAACTATGAGCTTCACATAAAAACTCATTCTTCAACTGTGAATCACAAGGCACACATAATATCTTTCTAGATCTCAAAACACAATCATCATCAATGTTAAAATTAGGCAACTTACCCTTCTGAACCAACACAACCTTTTTTTGCAACTCACTGTCTTCCTTTTGCACTTGCTTAATTATGTCTGATAGAGATGATTTCACTGACACCTGAAACAAAACAGATAAATTTTCTACAACAACAACTTCTATGCCAAAGTTCATCAAATCAAAAACCAAAGGATCTCGTTCCAAACATAACATGGTTAATGAAGTATTACTTTTTCGACTCAAAGAATCAACTGCTTTATTTTCTTTCCCCAGATGATAAAGGATCATGCAATCATAATCCTTGATTAATTCCAACCATCTCCTCTGTCTCATGTTCAATTATTTCTGAGTGAATATATACTTCAAACTTTTGTGATCAGTATATATTTCACACTTCACTCCATACAAATGATGCCTCCAAATTTTTAAAGAAAAATCAACAACAGCTAATTCCAAATCATGTGTAGTGTAATTTAACTCATGTGGTTTCAACTGATGTGAAGCATAAGCAATTACCTGATCATTTTGCATTAGGACACAACCCAGTCCGTTCAACGAAGCATAACTGTAGATAACAAAATCATCATTTCTGGAAGGTAGTGCCAAAACTGGAGCATTCACCAATCTCTTTTTCAATTCTTGAAAACAATCATCACATTCTTTTGTCCAGATGAACTTAATACCTTTTCAAGTTAACTTAGTCATTGGACTAGATAACCGTGAAAATTTTTCAACAAACCTCCGGTAATAACCAGCCAAACCAATAAAACTATGAATCTCAGTTATATTTGTAGTTATTGGCCATTCTTAAACAACTTTCGTTTTAGCAGGATCAACAGTAATGCCATTTTTTGAAACAATGTGACCAAGGAAAGAAATTTATTGTAACCAAAACTCACACTTGCTGAATTTACCATAAAGATTGTTTTCTTTTAAGGTTTGCAAGATGTCCCTTAAATGAATTTTATGTTCCTCTTTACTTTTGGAATAAACCAAAATATCATCAATGAACACAACCAAAAACTTATCCAAGAACTCACGGAAAATTCTATTCATAAGATCCATGAATACAATAGGTCCATGGGATAACCCAAAAGGCATAAATACAAATTCATAATGGCCATATCTAGTATAAAACCCGGTCTTCGGAACATATGCTTCTTTTACTTTCAACTGATGGTACCCCAACCTCAAGTAAATATTAGAGAAATACTGAGCTCCCTTGAGCTGATCAAACAAATCATTGATATGAGGCAAAGGATACTTATTCTTAACAATGATGTTATTCAATGCTCTATAATCAATGCAAAGTATCATTGAACCATCTTTCTTTTTAACAAACAAGACAGGAGCACCCCATGGTGACATGCTAGGTCGAATGAAACCTTTATCTAATAACTCCTGCAATTGATTATTTAACTCTAAATGTTCAATTTGAGCCATTCGATAAGGGGGTTTTGAAATTGTCCTAGAATCAGGAACTATGTCAACAGTGAATTCATCTTCCCGATCAGGTATAATACTAGAAAACTCATCAGGAAAAACATCAAGGTACTCATTTACCACTGTCACATCACTAATCAGAATAGTTTCTTTATTTTCAAAAATATGTGTAAGGTAACATTCATTTCCATATTTTACCAGTTATTTGAATTCCTGATATGTTATCAAAATCAAGGGTACATTCTTGTACACAAACTAAAAATCATTCCAAAAAGAAACCTCTTTATCTCTGCAGTAAATCTTAGCATGATAAACAGAAAGCCAATCCATTCCCAATATAACATCAAACTCTACTAGAGGAAAAACAATAAGGTTTACAGGTAGATTCTTACCACACACAAGGACATGAATGTTATTATGTTTTCTTTTTGTCTCAACATTTCCTCCAGGTGTTTTTATCATAAGTTCAGTATTCATATCTTGAGTTTGAATTCACAATTTACTAGAAAACTTCTCAGAAATGAAAGAGTGTGTAGACCCTAAATCAAACAACACATTGGCATAATATGAACAAACAAACAGTGTACCTGATACAACTTCATTTGATGGCCCAACATCTATTGAAGTAGTTGAAAAGGATTTTGCCACCCCTTTCTGCTTGTAGTCTGGCTGCTTTACTTCGGTTGAGTTCTTTGTTTGACACTCATTTTCATAATGACCCATTTCATTGCACTTAAAACATTTTACTGAATGTAAATCAAATTTCGTCCTACCATTACCCTGATCTTTTTCAGTGAAATTACGAGCCTTATGTCCCATTTTACCACATCGATAACACTTACTAGAATTCAAAAGACATTCCCCAGCATGCTTTTTACCACAATTTTCACAAACTGTAAACTTAAGTTTCTTACCATCAGACTTTTTTGAAGAGTTCTTCCCTTTTTCCTGCCACCTCGATATCTTATTCTTTTGTTTGTCAAAGAATACCTGATCATTAGAAAACTCCATTTCCACCTTCTTCGAACAACAAACAAGTTTTTTATAACTTTTTAACTCACGAGAAGCTAACTCCATTAGATACTTCATCTTTAATTCTGAGTAAAAACGGTTGATTTTACTATCAAGATCTCATATGAAATTTGGAGCATACTTTGCCAGTCGAGTGAATTTTTCTTCATAAGCAGCCACTGAGTCATACTCCTGCGTCAATTCCAGGAATTGTTTTTCCATCCTAAGATGAACCACATTAGGAAAATATTTCTCAAGAAACATACCTTTGAATTCATCCCAATCGAGAGCATCAATCTCTTCACTATCCCTGATATTTTTCACCATCAACCACCATTGATCAGCTTCACCTTCAAAATAGTAAACTAAAAGACTAAAATTTTGAGGTTATAAACAACCCATGACATAAAAAATATTTTCCAGTGCTTTAATCCACCCTTCAGCTAGCACAAGGTCAGATGATCCCTTGAATGATGGGGTATGTTGCCTCATGAAATGCTCCACTACTGACATGTTATTCTGTGGTTGATCTGGCTGATCTCGTACATAGATACCACCACCATTCATATCCTGAGTCTAATGTTCCATCGTTGCAACAAACTATTCATTTCCAATTTTGACCATTCTAGGTTGCTGATTTGGAAGGTTGTCTTCCTCCTGATGGCGTCCCAATATAGCTGCCCTATTTCCTTTGCAGAAAACCATTCTGAACAAAGAAACATATTAGGCGAAGCAACATGGGAATATATAAATGCTATATGATTTCAATATTAAAATAAATTACTTTATGGACATTTATTTAACAACACCCTAACTCCTAAAGTTATTTAAACGGACCTCTGATAACAACTATAAGGACCCGACCTTAAAAAACTACATAATCTTGAATTAAATAAATAATTCACATTGAGGATCTTTTCAGGTTTAGTGTTTTAGAGAGTTAGGCCATAACTATTAAATTTCAAAATATTACAAAGTAGACACTTCTACCCAGTATCCATTTTTTTACAAAACATGAACTCTTGAAAAAAAATTCATGTCTAGTTCCATGTTTAAGACATCATGAATTTTTCTATGATCCCATCCATGACCCTATTCCACATTATGTCCTATGAAAAACATTTCAAAAACTTGGGATGAGCATAAAAATCTTATTAAGGGATACATGAAGAATTAAAACTATTAGTTTTTCAAAATAACAAGTAAACCATGAATAATTTAACATAAGTAATACTTATCACCTTTATGAAGTAGTAAATACTCTTCAATGAATAAAAGATCATTACATACCCTTTTTTAACCAAAAGATTACCATAAAACCCATATAAATAACACATAACATATAAAGGTAACCTGGGACATAAACATACTTAAATGGAATAACCATACGGTTGACTTCCACATATATCACTAAATGGAATATCCATACGACCAACTTCCATACCCAATGAATTAGAGGTTATAACGTAACCACCAGTCATGGTATTCATGGCACCACCATTCACTTGGTTTATCACGTAACCACCCATCAAATGTCCAAGTACCAATATAAAATCATATCACATACAAAAAATATAAAGGAAAGGAAACATTTTCACATTTCAGTCACAATATATCACTTAAATATATTGACATAATAAATCCATTTTCAAAACCATTTTCAATACCAAAAATATGTAAAAGAGTATAAGTTATTTATTTTCTTTTAAAAAACATTACGGCTTATTGAGGAAGCCAAAGATCAAATAATACTCGCGGCGACGAAAAAGGTCATTGTCACCGCTTATGTTAAAAAAAACATTCTTTTTTTTTGTAGTTTAGTAAAACAATTTGTAGAAAAAGATTCCTTTTGAATAAAAGTAAAATTCAAAAGGGTTTATACACCGTAAAAAGGAAAGTTGTGTATAAATGAAAATATGCCTCAATGAAAGGAGATTGAGACGAAATCCCTTACCTTGCGTCTGACTTGACTTGATCATTCTTTAATCTCCTGAATAATAAACTAAAGTTAACTTCTACTTGTTTAAGAACCTTTTTCAAGTTTATTATTCCTTTTATATCACTTATTACCATGTTATAAACATTATTTAATCATTTATGTTAATAACTTTGATTTTGTCGATATTTGGTACTTGAGTCAAAAAATGAACACCTTATATTTACAAGTTGTCCATGTGGTCAATAGTACATTATATCCAGAATTATATTCATGATTTAGATATCATATATATCATATATATCCATTATATACATGTATTTATAATAGTACATAACATTTAGAGGTAAGAAATGAAATGCACCATTCATGGAGATGGTAAGTCGTACGTACGTTTGAACGCTACTTTCATTTTTATTTATTATCTTAATTGAAATAAAAAATAATGATACATAGTTATATTATAATTCCAGTATAAAATCATATATAATATCATTAACACTATCCTTTATATATCCCATATAAGGCCTCAACGAGTCACATCACTTTAAGGGGGCGGTAGTCCACACTTCCTCAAATGAGATTATCGTATTTACCCACTATGGAAACCATAAAGGATTGATATAATTGGGAAGTACAGAAGCATAAAGAAATCATAAACATTATATATATCATATATAAATATAGTTCCATCATAATGGCCACCATGAGAGGTGGTAAGATGTAATTGAACAATCATCGTTTCGTGTGGCGTTAGTTTTCCATCCATAGAAACATTATGTTCTTCATCCATTAGATGGAGGTGTGTGTAAGTGTAGTTAGAATACTTATCATAACAACATAATAGTATATTGAGGATGTTGGTGTTGTTACAAAATAAATTAATAAAAAGATTTTAGGGGTTGGAGAAGTAAAATAAAAGAAAACAATTTAAGAGAAACTGTTACCTTTAATTTGGGTAACTCCCTTTGGTTTGAACCAAAGGACTTCTTGAAGTGCCTTATTCCTAAGGTAAGGATTCTAGGAGGAGGAGAGGGATGTAGAGAGATTAATTGGGTAGATTTTGGATGAGACAAATGGCTTGAGAGATGAGAGTAATTGGATAGAAATGGTCTCCTTTTATTAGTGGGAGGAGGGGCTCTTTAGGAAAGTGTGAAAATATTATTTTATAATATAATGATATTTAGTTTATAATGGTCCAAAAATCATTAAGGTAGAATATAAGATGACTCATATTCGAAATAAAATCATCCAATCAGAATTGGACATGTTCTGGATAATATTTTAATCATTATAATCATATTTATTTAAATCTTTTATTAATGAGGTAAATACTGCATCATTATTGTGTCATAAATAATTTAATTTATTCGATGTATAAAATTTATAAAATAATAATATCATTAGGAAATATTTTTAACATTCCAAATAATATTTATAGTCTAAAATAGGACTTATATAACACCATATAAAAATTAATTACTAAACGATTTTTGTTAATGTCAATTTTGTCTTCACATTAAATTAATTAATCTAAATTTTCATTATCACTCCCAAGTGGTTCAATGGGGTCCCAAAATCGACCCAAAGATGATCATGGTCGTAAATGACTCAAAAAATAAGGTTTATACAAGTGTTAAGGTAATTTTGAATTATTATAATATTATTTTTACCTTGAATTACCTTATTTACCTTTAACCGCGGTAAATAAAAGTCAAATGTTATTATTCACCAAATATTATTTTCATCTTAATGAACCAAATTTTACTTCTTGATAACAACCGTGTATGTCTTATTTTTGAAATTCAATACACAGAAGTGGTAAAATTTTATTTAAATGAAAAAGTCAGTTTTTTTAACTACCACTAAGTGGTTTCACTATTCATCAAAAATTGAGGTTTTTCAGAAAAATACCCAAAATTACGCCTAAGTTATATTTGTTATTAAAAATTAAAAAATGATGTCTATTTTTCCAAATTAAAAACATAGAAGTGGAATTAATTAATTTTAAAATTAATTCCTGCTGTTAAAACAAATAGCGTGTTTTTAAGAAACAATAACTATCAAAAGATCGACACTTGTTTACGTCCAATTTCAAAGTGAAATTAATTTCAATGACCAAAATTGGATTAAATTGTAAAAATATATTTTAATTTTACTTTAAAACCATTTATGAAGATAATCTAACCATATAAATAAATTAGATTAAAAATCACTTTTGAATTAAAATACAATATTTTTCACTATTCATTAAAAATGAACTTTATTAGAAAAATTATAAAAATTTACACAAAGTAAATTTTTATGTCCCCATTATAAAGAAGGATTTTATTTGGTCATATATAATGTATTAATGTGACCAAAACTATATTGAAAAAGGGTTCTCCATTAAAAGGTGATAAATCAACCTTTTAATGTAAACTATGTTTAAAATTAGATTCATTCACATTTTAAGCCTCTAACTTTTATTAGATAAATGTAAATACATTTAACAAACATGTATAATCATATTATAGTTAGTTTTTGTCCATTACCGCCAATAAAATTCCTAGGAGTTAACCGCCATTTAAAATAATATTTTTATATTATTTGTGTGCAATGTAAGTTTCAAAGAAACCTGTTATTTCGTATCGGATAAGCTATCGAACATAGCAACCCCTTTAAAGTAAAATCAATATTTAATTCACAAATATTAATAAATGTGAAATATGTCTTATTTATCATTTACTTGGGATGTTACATTATTTATCATCTTATAATTAACAATAATACTAGGGAACGACTTGGGTAGTGAGGAATGTATGAGATCTATGTTCAAATCACATGGGAATATAATCTGTATGATGGATAAGTGTTTTATGAATCCAATAAGATTGTATATATGAGGCCAAGATGGTACAAAAACACCAAGATTAGTTGTAAACAGGTTATTGGAAATGTCATATTACTCTAGTCTCTAATTCTGTTAATAGACATCATAATAGTGATACATCATGGTATAAACATCTCTATCCTCACGAAGCCTGAAATTCACATTTCTCATGGATGATTGAATAAAACGGTAAAGATATATGGAATCATTTAAATGTTTTTCATAGAGAGATAACAGTTCCTAACTTTCTTCTTGACAATGCGCATTAATAATTGGTTCTTTCAATACATAAAATTTCTTTTCATGGTGTAACATATCATGTAATTTCCTTTTCCACTAATGGAAATTTGTTCTAGTGATAAGTTTATATTTATAAAGTATTAATAACAATGATATGATTTGTTTAATGTTAATTACTATTTATACAAATTAGAACAGTCATAATTTGGTACATTATTTGATAAAACTTTTAGAATGAAATATATATTATTTATTAATCTCTCAATATCCATCATCATTGGTTTTGAAATATCTTAATTCATGGATATTCATCGGGTAAGGATCTATATTACATTCTTATCACCCTGATTTTCTTTGATCAAGAAATTTGATGGGTTTTAGATAAGAAGTCCAAATTCCAACTCCATTAACTAATATTTTCATGAACTTTTTAGTGGACTACCTAATCCTGAAATCCTTAAATTGTATTTAATCAACCATTGCCTCTAATTTATGTAAAATAATAATTAGGAAGTAAACCCTTTATGTGGAAAAAGTTAATTCAACCCAAAAGATCATGTTATAATTTCCTGATAATAGAAAGAACCTAAACTTTTGTAGGTCGTGCACATTGATAAATAATACGATTTTAACTTATGTAGTTTAAGGATATACAAACTTAATATATAAAATTGATAGATTTTATCTTTTATGTGCAATTTACAATTACAATCTTTATGACATGTTTGTTAATATTAATTGGATTTTGATAAGTGATTAACCTTATCCTAGATAATTTTTAAGAATAAATAAATTTATTTTTGTTCTAAATCTCATTATTATTAATTCATTTATTCAAGTGATCGCAATAAAAAAACCATAATGAAATTACCTAAAAACATGAAAGAAATAAAATAATAAAGTGGTATGATCATAAGCTATTACCAATGGTTACATTATCTAGGTGATGATAAAATAAATTTTGACCTAGGGGAAAACACCTTTAACCATTTAAGATTAATATTGCAGATGTCCACCAACCCACCAATGTATGTCTCCAAGATTTGATTTGCCTCTCATAAAAAATTGAACAACCTCCAATGGATAACATGCTCCATCCATTACATATGCATTTATTCAAATGTAAGTGAGGGGAAAAAATTAATAGTATATTATGATTAAATAAAATAATCCATGGAAACATAGACACTTATATAATTAAAGGAGGTATGACACACAAGAAGAAAATTAATTTAAATAAAATTAATGTAACCAATCACATTAAAAGGTATAGTATATACTCATGATCATCTACATGCATGCAATGAATTAAAATTTTAAAAATATTCTCATTCAATTAAACTTGTTCTTATATAAGATAATTTGGACAAGAATAAATGAATTATATTTAGTATTTAATAAATTATAATATCTTAATCATTTTCCAAATTTTCATGAGTTTCTAATCCATCACAATTTTAAACAAATTAAATTATTTCATTTAAAATTACCTGTGTATAAAAACTATACATTAGAGGAAATATGGTGAGTACCCATACGAACTACCCAATGTATATTAAACTCATACACTATATACTCTTGATACATGTTGAATACAAGAATTATCATTCATTTTCATGATTTTTACTATCATAATAATGAACACACAAATAAACATAGTATTTACACAACTTGTTATGCTTCAATGCATGTATAATAATAATTATAATACAATATATACATGATATGCATATCTAAATGTAAATTAAAAATAAATTAGAAAATTATATATATATATATATATTAATTACCTGGTGTTTACTATAAACTTCATGAAAACACGAAAGACTTGTTTATATGGTTTGAGTTTTATAATAAATTGATTTTTTATTTTATATAATTTGAAAAAAGTACATGTTGGGTACATTTAAGCTACACATTTTATATTATTCCAAACATCAATACATGAAACATTTATAGGTACTATATGTGAAACACATCCATGGAAAATATTGTAGTACACATCATGTACATGGTATTCATAGTTTGGGGTCTCCGAGTTACACAGTAACCAGTTATGTAGGTCGTGTAAGAGGATACACTACCCATCTGTGACTCTAGGAAAACTTTACCTCAACAGAAGTTAGATGTTCTGTACTCTAGGTGGTTTTCCGATAAGTTGGATTGGTCAAAAAATGTTTTTAATTAAATTCACTATAGTTAATAAATTAACAAGTCATGAATTAATTACAAATTAATATAATGTGCATAAAACACTAGTACAAGGTGTGTAACTCTAGATTAAACAACATTTAATCTTGTGTTGTCTGTCCAAACTCTTCGTCACATTCGGATTGGTTTTTGGAATTTATTTATATCATAAAATTAATTATTTTTATTATATTTCTTTGAAATTAAGTGGAATAATGAATATATCATAATTCCAATGATATAACGATTAAACTAGAATTTAAAAATAATAATAAATTTTTCAATAAATCATCAATATTTAAATAATTATAAATAATTATGTGACCCCACTGATAATACCTCGTGAATGTTATTGGCACAAAAGATGTAGCGGATGAGGAAAGCATAATGCAGCTCATTTTTTTGATAGATAATTAATTTGCCATTAAAATGATGATAAATTATATGATCAACAGAATATAATAAATGAATATATAAAATAGAGAAACATGTGAACCAAAGTGCATGATCATTGCATAATATTTATAATTCATTTATGAAATTAATGAATTACATGGAAAGAAATTATTTCTTCATTTATATATATATATATGTGTGTGTGTGTGTGTGTGTGTGTGTGTGTGTCGTTGTCTCTATGTCGTATTGTAATTGTTTTGTAGGAATCAGAAGTAGATTTCAGCCTGCGGGGAACTGCATGAGTTCCATGAGCCTCTGAATATCATTGTAGGAAACACTGGGAGATTTCCGGATAGACATGAACACTTGTGTCATTTGTCTTCGATTATCATAGAATAATCTATATGGAAGGTTTCTCTTCACTCATTATAGACTTTAGTGTGGTGGTGGTATAGGATAATTATCAATTATATAAAGTTTTATCATAGATGTAGCTTTCCTAGGCATTGAGATGATTCTATTTGGATCTCATTGAGAACAAAAAATAAATTTACTCTATAGAAAAATAAATTAATTTATTTTATATATCTCTAAGGTTTGAAAATAATATGTACACATTTTCACTTATTTTTTCTATAATCCCATCAAAACATCTTGTTTATAATAAAAATAATATTAATATTTTACATGACATGTGATAAAATCGCGAATTAAGATAAATATTATTTATTCGACTAATATTCAATATAAAATATTTTTTATAAACAATTAAACTTGGTTTTTCCTTCCTCCACTATATTTGTTGATCCTTGAATAATTTATATTTATTTAATAAATAAATATCCTAGAATTTTTAACCAATAAGTAAATAAAAATTATATTCACTAAATAAAAAGTAAATATTAGTGAAATATTATTTTCACATAATATTCTCTCAAATAACAATTGATGAAATATATGTGATAAAGAAACCATTAATATTTATTAAACAATATGATAAAATAATATTTATTCAATTTGATAAATTTTTTATATTAATATATTTTTTAACTAAAATTTATGATACACATAGTGTGTGACTCTCTAGATATATTTCATTGTTTCATTAGGTGAAGCAGTATAAAGTCATATGTTTTCATATAACAACACACCAAGACACCCATAAAAAAATTAGTTAATGTAGAAATTCCATAATACATTGTATTAATTCCTACAGTGTAATATAATCCCTTTATCATGATAAATCCAATCCATCAGGTTACATGTTGTCATCACCAACCATTTTGTTATGTCTCTTTCTTTGAATTTTTAAAAATAGAACATTCTTATTGAACCCCATAGTCATTAATTTGTTTAGGTTATATTATTTCCATAATTGGAAATGAGATATAAAATTATATTTAATAAAAAATGAGACAAATATTTTCATGAATTATTCATTAATGAAAATAGTACTCATGTTGTGATCAACATATTCTACCTCATCATGAACATATGTTGTCATAGTTTATCACTATGTAAATGTACATGAATTACTATACTAATTAATAATATTCTTAAAGTATGAGGTTCAATGAACATCTCTACAAATAAGAACATTCAATAGATCATATAAATGTGTACTTCGTACTTTTTGGTCTTGTTCTCATAATATCATACATGAGATATTACTAATGGCATACTCAATGAGAAGATGTCTCAAATTCCAATGAGTTTCCACCCCAGAGAGCCAATATCATTTATGTACCTAAAATTATTTATTTCAACTATATAAAATATATTAAATAATGTTTTCATTGAACTTATATGTTCTCATCATAGCAAAGAACTACTATGACTTTTCAGTTTGACAGCTACTCTTATGAAATTATCACATTTTTCATCACATAGAAGAAAAATCAGGATGTGATAAAGAGTATTAATATAAAAAATGAATACACTTCATCATAAAGTATAGATAATCTTGTTCTAGGTAACTGACTCAAATAGGACCATCCTACATTTTCATGTGGAGATTTCTAATAAATTTTTCACTATGATGAACACATTGAAATAATCCTAGATTATGTCACCTCTCAACCAGATAGATTTTAATATTTCTCGATATATCTTTTATTCTTCCAAAATTATATCAGAATGATTATTTTTTATAGGAAAAATCTATTTAGGTATCATTGTCCCAAGACTCTTGGATACATGAATCCAATTGGTTAATCTCGTTCTGAATGTCTTCTAGACTATATGAATTACAAAGTTTTCTATCAAGAATGATGATCATATCATATTTAAGTTGACTTGGTTTATTTTGGAGAGTCATCCATAAATTCCAATGCATTATATTTTCCCATGATGCTTTAATGATATGTATAATGTTAATTTTTATGTGTATTTTTTTGGAAAAGAAGAAGATTAATTAATTTTTTTCTTGGTGGTCAGACATGAGAAATTTTGACGAGTGGTTGAAAAAAATAGTAATAAATGATTGAATGAGGCCTATTAAAATCTTGAAAAACATTCAATGTTTGATAATTATTTTTCCAAATGGTATAATATTCTAATATCTCTGTGTTTTTTATTTCACCAAGTGAATTAGACACCTGAAAAACCACGATGAAGAAGTTTATTCACTATTAGAATGGTTTTCAAACATTTCATGGCCATTCTAGATACATTAAACCCTCCTTTATTTTCTGATTCATTGATAATATTGTTGAAATACCCACCATTAATCCAACAATGAATTCCGCGGTCAAATAATGATAAGTAATTTCAAATTAATTATCATTCATGAATTTCACATTCTTTTTAAATGATGGATATGTACATCAGTGTTGAAGATGTGGTAATTTCCATAATGATATACTGATAATTTTAATAGGTAATATTAATATGTATATAATTTTTAGAAAATACATATATGGTTGTATGAGGGGAAGGAACATGAATGAAATTTATAATCAATAGTTTCTATGAAAAATATTTGATAGAGTCTAACATTTTTTCGTTCAATATCTGCTAATATAGAGGCACAATGTTTTCTAAATAGTTTTAAAGATAAAGTCAAATGTGGTTGTGGAGTCTATTACTCATGAAATCCAAATGACAGAAGAAATAACTAAGATATTGAAGGAGAAGCTATATGGATTTTGTATTTACGAACTGAGTAGTCTAATTTATTTTCTTCTCACACAAATAAAAATGATCATGTGACCATTCAGATTAATAGAAGAAAGATTTTTTTTGGAATAATCACTCCCACCACATGTGAAAGACATGTTTTATGTATGGTTTCCTTCTAGAGATAGTATGTAATAATAGTTGGGATACTAAATGGAGGCCCAAGGATGAATATATGTAATAGCATTCACCTGCAAGATTGAACGACGATGGTACTAAATGAATGGGGATATGGGAAAACCCATATCTAGGTTGAATGGAGAAACCTAGAAGGAAGAATGATGATGTCAACCCCTCTAGAAGAGAAAAACATGACATGGGATCATCTGAGGATGAAAACTGCACCCATAGTGGAGAAGAAAGCACATCCTATTGGGAGGACCGAGAATAGGTTAAGGGTCCCCATCATCTGAATCTACAGTGGGGCTTCGAGGATCCTTTTTCATTTTGTGAGTGGGATGGTAATTGACTATATTAGATAAATAGTTTTCGGATTGATGCCTATAGACCAATCCATATGTGTCTCTATTTCATATACATTATCCAAAGGGATCCTAGGCTCCGCTAGAGATCATCTATCAACTAGGATAATAAAAACATCATGGGGAAAGCTTACTAGAGGGTAACCATCATCCAACATCAACCTGGGAATAGTGATGGAGTTTGTTCTTTTTCATCTTCCTTAGTAGGTGTCTAGTAAACCTACTCTACCCCCATGGAAGTTGGAGATTTATGGGGGAGTTATGTCAAACATGACACCCCCACTGTGGATATTTTATGAGGACCTAGTGTTCCTTCCAAAAATCATACGAGATATGGGTGATTTTATATCCATTATTAGAGAGGCTTTAGAGCTCCAAGAGGAATAATGAAAGGGAGTTTTGTGATATGGGTATTTTTAACCATTATTCATGGTAAAATAATGTATATTTTTTCTCTATGTCTCTCTCATCATGATCAGTGAATCACAAAAATGTTTTATCGATTGAGGTTCTAGCAATACGTTGGTGAGCGGTGGATTTTTTTTATGATAATTAAATTTCAAAATTCTCAGAATCATGATTTTTAGTAAAATTCTCAATGTTCATGGTGATCCAATTCCATAGTATCAAATAACATCATAAATGGATCTAAAACGATCTCCCTAGGATCAGCACAATTTTGGTCAAACATTTTTTCATATAGTACCCCCTTTCCAAAGATGAAGTTACTATTCTGATGCAAGTGACTTTTCTAATGAGTTTATGGAAGATACTCTAGTGATCCACATCAATGAATCATTATAACCACATAATCATGTGATCACATTTGTTGATATTTATTTGATAATATCCTCTCAAATCGGTGTACGATTTAAACAACCCAAAAGTCGTTTACACCATTTTTGACTGTAATGGATGCAAAATTTTTTCTCTTTTTATCCCTATTCAACAAAAATGGTTCATAATTGAAATTACAATGGAGGTACCATACCTGGGAGGGATGATCTTGTTTACCTCATCAGACAAATCTATTTGGAATTCTCTAATTGAAGATATACTTAATGATAAGGATCATTTTGAACCCCCCGAGAATGAAGGTGTCAACCCTGATGCATGAAGGAAGCAAAGTGTAAGAAGCTGAATAAGATTTTGATCAGTCAAATCCCCAAATGGAATGATAACAATGTCTACCCCCATGTTCCAAAAGATACCGACACATAAAAATATTCAATGAAGTTGGAAATATATACCATTCAACGACCACTAGGAACACGATCCTCATGTAGAAGTAATTGATGAATCATCATCTACAAAGATGAACCACAATAACCAAACACAAAAGTGGGTTCCAAATCTTGGTGAACCAATTCTAGGCTACATGTAAGATTATAAATGATAAAGATCACGTTAAAAATCTAATACACACACTTTATAATTGATGGTATACAATTGTCGCCTCCCTTTGCAACTCAAAACATAGAGTAAAACAAACCATGGAAATGGTAAAGGATGTTTTTTTCAATGTGGAGGCCCAAATGAAGGATTCATGTCACATGTTGATGAAATATCTCATCCTAGAGAAGATACAAAGTCAATAAGGTGGATGTTGTGATGTATTAATTAGAGGCTGAAAAGATGTATGGGAAGTTACACATTTTTTAGGAGACCATCATAAAAATAGTACCATTGTGGAATTGAGGGACACAAGAAAACTAACTATCAAAATATGATACATTAAAAATTTACAGAGTATTAATCATTAAATAAGAGATGAATATGTTCATGTGAGCTTCATTTGATATGATTTTTATTGCTATGAATATTTGGAAGATACATGATTTCATACATCAAGCCAAGACAAAAAAAGTGTTTTTGATATAGATGCATTGTACCACATTACTCACTATAGTGAATATTTAATTACTTATCAGGATAGTGAATTTTGTGTAGTCGCATTTGGAAATATCAGTTTAGAGGAAATTTTGGATTGGGTTATATCCATGTACTATTGAACATTTGTTGTACAATCAACCAGAAGGATTCTAAATTTGTTCCAAGACATCAAATCAAACTATTTATAGGTATAGCCTTTGATAGATAAGACTATGAAAATATCATCAGTAATGGAGAATGGAATATGAAGAAAGGAGACATCATCTTTGTCGATGGCTCATATGTAGTACATTGTACAAAAACTGATGTGGAGAGATTTGCAGACAACCCCAACATGGTGGAAGGAGAGGCATTATCCAAACTATGGAATAGTAGACTCAACAACATGAGTGAAAGAGGGTTATATAATCTGATGAAGAATAAGTACACCAGTACTGAAAAGTATGCATAACTTGATCCTTGTAAATACTTCTTGAATGTGATGTATCATAGAGTATCAATCATCATTGACTCATCAAATATATCATATTTGTTGGGTGTAGTGCACTCTGATGTATGCAGAACCATGGTGGTGGATTAATTGAGAGGTAAAAAATACTTCATATCATTAATTGATGATTCCTATCAATGGGGGGGGGGGTGTGGGGGTGTTCTTCTTGTAGGCAATGGATGAAAAACTGAAAAAATTCAAGATTTTTCAAACCATGGAAGAGCATGAATCTAGAATCTAGATAATATGTCTTCAGTCAATCAATAGATGAGAGTACACATCAAGTGAATTTGATTCCTTTTTCATGAGTTAATGCATCTGACATAAGAGGATAGTCCCACACACAACACAACAAAACATAGTTTCATAACAGAATAAAAAACCTATCATGGAGATGGTTAGAATCATGATGAGTTTGGATAATCTCCCTATGCTATTATGGGGATAATATGTTTAGGTTTCATGATACCTCATCAATATACCATCATAGGTCGGAATGAATTTTTTCATTTCACATAAGATATTCTCTAGTAAACATCCCTATTACTCTAATTTACAAGAATTTTTTTGTTCTGAATTTGCACATGTATCCATGGAGCTCTACAGAATCATGATGATAGATTAAATCCATATATATTAATGATCTATGGAGGTGAGGAGTTTAGATACAAGATTTTAGACTTAAAGGAGATAAAGGTGTTCAGAAGATGAAATTTTTTTCCTAGAGAAACAGACGATTGAAGACATTCAAATTGCTAGAATTTCTCGAAGGGAATGTGATGAGGAATCAATTCATGATCCAATACATATAGATGAATAACCTATCTATAAAGAGGACTTTTTAATGATGAATTATCATCAGGGGACTAAGAGGAAATATCATATTATATTGAGAAAGGGAAAGTAAACCCTCTCTAAAATAAGATACATAACCATTATAGGAGCTTGGTGATTTTGCGGCTCTAGAACGTAGAATTTCACAACTTTGAAGATCATCATGGGGAAGGATTATGTCAAAAAATTATTCAAATTTAGATTAAATATTGAAAACTAATGAGGGGGATCATGAATGATATGGAGAATCATATATTATTTCATTTTCATTATATACATGAATTGATGAATAGAGAGCTACATAGTGTTTTGACGATCTACATGAATGTAAAAATGATGAATATGTTGGAAAAAGATGATTCATAAAGAATCTGGACCATTGAAGGTTTTATGTAGGATTGTAGTAGGATGGGGATAATTTATGGGGTTTATTCTATTCCAACTTCATTACTAGGTGGCTGGTACACCAACATCACCCACCATGTTATATGGGGACTAGTGGTGGAGTTGTCTCAATCATGATGCCCCACCATGGAAATTTATAGAGGGCATAGGAAGCCTTCCATCATTTTTCTAAGAAAATGAAGATCATATATCCATTGTTAGATATAATTTATAAAACCATCAGAGAGAAAGGAATGTTTCTAGGATAGGTATTTATTAATCTTTATTCTTGGTGAAATATTTTTTGTCTTCTCTCCATTAATCATTCTTCATGATCAGTGAATCAAGATAATGTGGATGATTATTGAACTCCTTGAGTGAAGTTAAGAGAGTTGAAAAAATAAATTAACCAAAAATTATGATCGATGTATAGGGGAAACTAAATACGGTATGAATACTCCCAAGGAGGAACACCACAACTATTACCAACATCCCGGACTATACCCCATCTTCGATAGGAGGATAGAGAATGACCCAATAGGAAAAAGTCCTTGTAGAATCCCATGTAAGAGCCATATAAAATATTTTTTTATAGAATAAGTTAATATACCCATACATTAGTATAAATATAATATAGAAAAATAAATATAATGATCCATTTATAGGAAGATATAATCTACCACGGAATATTGGATTCTAAATGTCCCTTCATCCACACAAAGGAATTGACATAAAGAGTCACATATTCCATATAGAATCACTATGTAGTGCGAAGTAAACAAAAGGAAAAAATAAAATCCTTGATAATAGAAAACCGAGGGTCCCATTCTATATTCTCTTCAATCATCTTGTGAAAAAAATAAATACACCCTTTCTACAAGAGCAAGCCTCATGGGACTAAGCTTGAAAAAATCCACCCTTTGAAATAATTTTTATACAAAAGGATCAATGATTCAAATTTTAAAATTCCACTAGATAAAATAGACATCATAAATCAATAAATCATTTTCAAACCACTTGGGGAGCCCAATAACAACAAAATTTAGCCACAAGTTATCATTGATATTAATCTCCCATAGAGTTAAAATTTACTAAATCCAACTGAATATATGGATTAACATAAACAAAGTCTAACTAGGATAATGCTTATTGGATCTGAGGAATGTTCAAGATGGATGATTGGGGGGGGGGGGGGGTACATATATGGATAGGTTGAATGAATATTTTTGAATAGGTGAGGGGGATTAGACAAATAATGAGGATCCTTCATCTTAAAATCATGAGCGGAAACTAATGTTAGTTGTGAGTCAGCCTTATTTGGACGAGAAAACAACACTGTGGAAGATGAAAATCTATGATGCATAGGTTGATCACCTCACCATGGTGGATGTGTTGATGCTGATGAGGGTTGGGATGGGTAAAAATGACCTCCAATTGGTGAAAAATAGAAATAGGGGAAATGAAAACCCTTAATTAGAATTAATGAATTCTTTTATATAATACTAAGTTATAATTTAATATCATTTAAAATTTCAAAATATTTTTTTTATCATTTTTTTATTTTTTTATTCTAAAATAGCCTTAATTATTTTTGTTCTTTGATCCACATATTACCAATGAAATGCTTGGTGGAGGTGTAGAAACCACCAGTAATACATGATGCACACTCTCTATCATGATTCCATTGTTTAGTATTTGAGAACTCAATAATATCAATACCTTTATCCATCCTAAAAAATATTACTTTGAATCTATCTAAAATCCCTACATATTTTTCCTCTCTAAATGACAAATACTAGGTTTCAGAAACCTCTATTCATAAGAAAATTATTTGATCCCTTCATTCTTATTGAATTAATTGTGAATATTTGTTCCATAATTAATTATTAACAATATCAAATAAATTTTTATATAAATAATGGTGTTTTTCTCATATCAAATTTCATTATTTAAAACATATTTCATATCTATCACTTGTGTTTTATGTGATTCATGTACAATCATATGGATGTCTTTTATAATAGTTTTATGGAATATAAGGGGGATTGAAAAATCTATTTCAAGTGTTTTTGTTCATTTTCTTTTGATTTAAATGTTATAAAATTTGTAACTAATTATGTTGAATTAATTTTATTTTCAATGATTCATATACATTCTTCTTTTACCATGATCGTTTATGATGAATATATTTTGACATTATCATTCTAAAAATTTATTTTCTCTTTCTATCTTGGGAAATTACATCATCATTGAATAATCTTCTAGTTGATAGATTTAATTATTTGTAAAAATGTGACAATTTTATGAATAATTCTCCCCATTACTAATGGATTCTCATCCTTTATGTCCATATACTTTTTTCCCACAAATATTTTATTTTTTAAAATATAAATACATATCATCCCAGATTCTGTTACTATTTCTCTTTACCTTTTTTCAAATGGATGTTTTATTATTAATTTTATCAATGTGGGTTTTATTGGAAGTGTTTTAAATAGCCACAAAGTTAGTTCATCCTACAATTGAATACTTTATCTTCCATAGAAAATTTCCTCTTTTTTTAAATTATTTCATTTTAATATTCCTTTATAAATATTTATATGGAAATAATGTTCTAAAAAAGTAATCATCTCATATTTATAAAAATTATTTCCCAATGTCACATATAATGTGATTTTCAATTAGAATGACCATCCATATAATGGTATAAAAGAGTCTTTTTTAATGATTTTATTATAATCTCAATTTCACAATTTTTTACTATTTTTCATAATGATGCTTCCATTAATTGATCACATGGTTTTTCCAAGTAATATATGTTCCCATTATTTTTTTAATATATTCTTTTGGTAAAATAAATTTTATGAAAATTAAAAGAACATTTTTCTTTTTTTTTTCAATGAAATATTCTAATGCTTTTATAAAAGGGTTTTTTTCATCGATGTGAACACCTATTAATGTTTTTTATTATTCATAAGGTATATAATCTAATGATATCCCCAATATTATTTCCTTGGATGCATTATGATCATGTTATGTAATTTTTTTCATAAAAAATGTTCCTTTGTCTATAGTAATTTCATTTATGATGGAATTAGGACGTTTTTAGTAATTGTGGAACACATGTGAATAATTTGTGATTATGAGATCAGTGGGCCCATTATATCCCTCCAATAACTTGTGTATGATGTTATAGCTCATGAGATAATATTTGGAAATGTTTTTTTTCTCATAAGTCATTGCATGAGAATCATTAGATTTCGACACTACGTAATTATTGGGAATCATTGGGTTTGATCAAATTATAATTTTTGTTAATCATTGGGTTTTCTAATATGAAAATTCATGTGAATTATTGTGTTTTCTCACAACTAATTATTTTGTAATGAATGTGTTTTATCTAAGTGTAATGAATTCTTATGCTTATTTATTTTCCATGTTTTTATGCATATGTTTTTTTCATGATTCAGGAATATAAACTCATGTTATGACACACCTGTTAGTCAAGACAAACATAATTTCTAAATCCATAATCTATTACTCAATTTTTTTGATATATCTTTTATTAGGTTGGATTTTATTATATTTTTTTCTTACACATTTATTAGTTTCTCATGACCGTATTATAATCTTATTCTCATTTATTATATTCAGTTGGGATAAATTATTTTATCCTTATTTATTGGTTGATCACACTCCATCATATGCTAACTTCCCTGGGTAATGAAGAAGGGTTTTATGTATGATGTGTTTTAAAGAGTATAATGTGTCATGAATATTTTTTGTGAAATATTAATGAATTTTTTTAAAATAATAAGATCACATAACGAATACATAATGATTTTAAATCATGTGATTCTAAGATTATGTGTGAATTTATGAGTCATAGTGTTTCAATTATGAAATTTATTTAAATAAATGTGCGTCATGAACTATTCATCTCAATTGCTATCAAATCATATGTGTAATGTTTGTATTTTTTCATTAGTTTTGAGAGTGTATGTATATGTAACTCTAGTTGGTATTAGTTAGAGGTATAATTATTTTGTGGGGTTAGTATTGGATGAATACAAATATATAACCTAAATACCCAATGATGAAAAAATAGATATTCTATTAACCAAAAATGTCATAGGATGAAATAAAGGTCTCATAATTTAGGACATATTATTATTTATTTCTCCAGAACTATAATTTCTTACTCTAATTATTATTACTTGATACTCACACTAATATTATTCATTGAGTAAATTGTAATAACCTAGAAGAATTGAGTTAACATAATTAACCATTCCAAAAACAAAAAATTATAAGTGAAAATTTTAGATTCAAGGATGTTCATGTGATAAAGACCATGGTGGAATGAAGATTAAACATACTATATTTTGGAAATATGGGAAGAATAACCCAAAAAAAGTATCAAGTGAACAAAAAGATGATTTAAGAATGGTAAATAATGGAATAATGTAATAAAAAACTGATTACAAATAATGTGTCGAGTTAAAAAGATAAATTTAAATAATGTTATTTATAAGATACAACAAACAACTCAATATTTTAAATGAATGGAATTTGTGAAAAAAAGCAGACTAGTGAACGAATCCAATGGTTGATGATGACAATCAACATCACTAACCCTTGAAGAAATGGATAAAGGGAATTCTTATACTATCATAACTACTGAAGTGGGACATGATGATGAAGTTGTGTATGGTACACTTATCAGGCACTAAAAAACTAAAAATATCCTGTTTGATATTTTTTCTACCCACTCATTTATAAATATTAAATTTTACAAGAACATAAATGATTAGATATTTAATTATAAATGAAAAATCATTTTATTGATAAAATTACATCCCATATTTATAAATAATCCCCAATTAAATTTTAATAGAGCATGTTTCCAATAAATCTTTTTATTCTCACATTAGTTCAAATTGATGAGATTTTGGGTATGGATTAGCTATCTCTTTATAGAGGAAATATTAATTGTCATGATAAGTAAGTCACATTTCCTATTACTAATCAGTATATGATCATCTATCATTACCAAGATTAATATTAAGCCCCCTGTGGTTATTAATTCAATTATATAGGTCATAATTCTATATCATGATGTGTATTTAACTCAAATAGTTATGGAGGAACTCAATTTAAGGGATATTCATACTATGTGGAAGAATGATTTTCAAAGGCTTACTTAAGTTATTAATGATTATATCTACATTGAAATTATAGATTGTGTCATGTATATATTTTGGATACCCAAAACTATTTTCATCATTAAGAGATTGTAAAAATTATGAGGACCCAAATTACATATTGGGGAAGATTGTGACACCCAGAGATTTTAGAATGAATTTCCATTTGAATGAATTGTTTCATAGGAATCATTGAATATAAACAAATTGTGATAATTTTTATTGAGATGAATATATTATAATGTATGATAAATATATTATGAGAGTGAAATATGAAAAAAAAAATATTAAGAAAATTAAAGTGTAATAAATCTACACATAAATAAAAATACAAAAAAATATATATACCATTATGGTCATCTATAAATAACGTAACCATGATTTTCAACTACCTAAGGAAATGAATTAGAAATAATATATACATGTTGAGAGGAATCTAAAAAAAACTAGTGATTTATGTAATGATATATACAAAAATATAATCATTCCTTTATATAAATGCTTGATCGGCCAATATATTTGTTAAGATTACAGGACCATTGAAATATATCACTGATTTGTTAGGTATAAATACAAGTAATGAAATTTTGAAATATATTTTGAAAGGATATGAATTGTTACCAAATCGTATAAGTAATCCATATGAGACTCATTTTTTCCTTCATATATAAGTGGATGAATCAATAGGATTTCACTTAGACCAATATTAAAATGAACATTGACAAGTGAACTATGAGAGAAATCTTCTAAAGTATAACTTCAAGCTCGTAGAAATCACTGTGAGATCCAAGGTAGTTGAGTCAACCAACAAAAATGGCACCATTTCTTCTCATACCATTAGTATTTATGAAGTGGTATTAAAAGGATTTTAGGTAGAAGTTAGTGTGTTATAGACATGTAATTTTTAATGTAGTAAATTAAATATTTTCATTAATTCCTGTATTTTATAAATTTTTCATTTCTATAAAATTTACTATTAATGAATAAATATAAATGAATAATATTATTGCATGTGATAAAAATTTAAAGATAAAATATTATTTAATATTGTTAAATAATTATTCAATGTTAATGAATTAATAATAAGATCATTTAATGAGAAACAATTTTAATGATTTTTATTTTTTATATGTATTGTATTTTTATATGAATAAAATAATTTTCCACTATTGAATAATGTTATTAATGAATTATATTAATAATATATATATATATATATTAAAATTCATCCATGTATTTTTACTTGGTTTGGAATATGGGAAAATTGTTTTAATGCTTACAAAATTCATTTTTCTAAAACATAAATTTATGCATTATGCATTATTATTTTAAAATTAATTTTAATCACTTTTCGAAATTGAATAATGTAAAATGTATTTAATATTTTTAATAAAATTTTGAAAATTAGGTGATATTGTAAATTATCAGTAGTATAAACAGTGTTTTCAATGTCATGGTTTTAACCTCCGATGTTAAAAGTAATTTGGGGGATCTTTAAATGTTTGTTTTAAGGAATAAAATTTTAAAAGAAATAAAAAACCCCCATTGTCAGGATAGTTTTGAAAATATTGTTTTCATAAGAGAAAAAAACCATTTACCACCAATTTTATAAAAACTGACCTTACATGATTTTTTAAATATCACATCTTAAAAACCATATTTTATTTTCAATTCCTCCACCCACCTCTCCTGACCTCCAACGACACAGAGTGTTGATTATACCATTTATGATGATCAATATTCAATTTTTAGTATCTTTTTATCTAATTTCCTTATTAGTTTACCTCCATCATCTAGCCATCATATTTTTTTTACTTTCATCAGTATTATTAAGCTTCTGGAACACCGATTCTAGTCATCCATGAACAAAAATTTAAGGATTTTACTGGTTATTGTTCATAGTTATCATTTTCCAATAATTTTATTCAATATTTCAATTTTCTACCTATTGGAACAGACTTTGATTGAGTTTATGGGAATTCAATATCTATTTTAAATTATGAAGTTCAATATTTATTATGTAATTTTATTTTTATTTTTGAAGATAAATTTATTATTTATTAGATATAAATTTGATTCATCAATTCATATTCTTATAATATTTTTATGGTCATTTATAAATATTTTGGGATAAAATATATTGGAAGTTATAAATTTCGTATGAAGATTAGTTATTTTTTACCTTATGTTTTTTTCTAGAACATTTTTTATTTATAAATTAGTTTTTTATAATTGGTTTTTCTCTTTAAATAATATTTTTAATAAATGCTTCTCGTTTATAAATTGTATTTACTAATATATTGTTTTTTGGTTAAATAATTTTTTTTCTATATTTATTTTCACATTGAAATGGTTTTTATAAAATATTATTTTCCAAATTTTATGCAAGTTCATTTTATAGGATTTTATATATTTGTACTCATGTGGATTAAAATTTTTCTTGGATAGTTTTTGAACATCTTGTATAATTGTTTGTTATAATCAAATAGTTATCAATAATTGTTTTTAAATATATGTTTTATGTTTAAATTTAATCTGTTTATATACATTTTCAAATATTATTATGTATTAATATATTCACCTTTTATATAGTGATATTAGGTAATTTCTCAATCATAATTAGAAAATTTTTCAAAGAAATAATGATAAATATAAAAAGGTATTTGGTGATTTAATTGAATTTCTAAAATGAAATATTCTAGAAAATGATTTTATTTTCAGTCTATTCATGAAGGGTAAAAAATAGTAATTTAAAATTTGAGATAAATCATGGATTATCTCATTTAATATGGTTGGAAGAATAATTATACAAATTGGACAAGAAATTGTGAAAAAAAAATATTTTAAACATCCAATATTGATGAAAAAATTCAATCAAAGAAAATGGATTGTATTGAAGAAATAATGCATGATGTTGGATTTGAAACCATTGAAATAATAGTTACCATTGAATGATTGTTTTGAAATTTTGTGAAACCAATATTCATATGTTGGCATAAATTTATAGTTCTATTAGTAGTTATGATATTATATAACTTTAAAACATGAAATAGTTGGAGGGATAAATGTTTCCTAGATTTGTTTTAACTTTTAAAAGTGTTACATTTAAAAGGAAACACTCATCTAGATTCCAATTATGATGAAAAGTGAATATTATGATCAATGGGATTAAGGTATGAAAACCATATATTCTTTCCCCAATTATTGTGTATTTTATAGTAAGGTTTATGAATGTTTATTAAAATTACCTAAATATGGGACATCAAGATAAAATATTAATCAAATTTTTTGCATTGATTCATTATTAAGTATCGACATCAAATCTCATTATAATGAAATTTGGTTAGATTTTATAATTTTTCATTTGAAGCATCCATTTTAAAATTCAAAATAAAGAAAAGGGTTAATTGGATATTTAGTTCAGTGTGCTACTAATGGAATCTTACATCACCCTAATGCATCACCATATTGAATAAAATTTGAAAAAATAAAAATATTTTTTGTAGTGATGATAAAAAACTTAAAATGGGACTATGCATGATGGAATGAATCCATATTGGAGATTTAGTATTTAATATATTTAATGGGTTTTCTTGTTTATAAATTTTCATAATATATATGTATGAATATTAAATATATTCTTATGAGACTGATATTTTCTTGACCAAAATCGATAGGAGACAAAATTGGTGTGTATATTCCAATATTGTTTTATGATTTGAAATAATTATGGTGACATTTGATAAAATTTTTTCTTCATACCAGAAAGAGAATTTTATTTTTCATTCTATGATAATTTTCACTATAAACAGATTTTCTACCTATGGAATTTTATATGGATATAGTGTTTAAGGACATAAGGAAAATCCAATTTATGAAGATGAGAATACATATTATTAATTTCATAATGAATAAAAGTAATAAAACATGATAAATAAAATATTTATTTTGGATTGATCATCCATATCATCGATTGAATAAAGAATTTAATGATTTAAATGATTAAAATATCTCCACACAACCATTTTCTTCCATTAAATATTATTATAGGGTGAAACAAAATAAAATCACATTTGTAAATAAAGAATGTTTTTATCATAAACCAATATCTAGAAGGAAAAAATATAATATATTTTAACTATTTTAATGTTTTTTTAGATATACAATTAAAAATTGATGTTAGGAATATTGGTAAAACCATATGTGATAGTTTGATTGGTTATTTGTTAGATATAAAGTGAAAAAAAGAAGGATTTAATCATATATTATACTTGATATCCATGAGAATACATTTGGAGATAGCTCCCACGGTGAAAGGAAATAGAGCATATTCATCTCCACCATGTCACACATTAAGAAATGGCGAGATGATTAATTTTTTTACTGTATTTTATGGTATAAAAGTACCCATAATGTATTATTTAAATGTGGAGAATATTGTGTCAAGCAAGGATTATAATTTAATTGGTATGAAATATCACTAATTCTATGCAATTATGAAGAAACTCCTACTGTTCACACATTGTGGAATTTTTCTATCACCAATAGGAAATACTATCATCATGTAAGGTTATTTTCTGAAATATATTTATTGGAAATTAATTGATCCTAATTTATTTGATATTTTTGTGAATGAAGATCGACATACACTTCATCTACTTGAATAGTATTTACCACCTACATTTTTGGATAATATGTATCATTTAGTGATTAATTTGGTGTATGAAATAATAATATGTGGGGAAGTTTATTTTCATTGGTTGTATAATTTTGAATGATATATGAAAATTTTAAAGGGATGTTTTAGTGTCCTCATCTACTAGAAGCCTCAATTGTTAAAAAATATGATTTGGAATCGGTGATTGAGTTCTCTAATTATTACTCATATTAAGTTGAGTATATTGGTCAACCTACATATAGACATTTGATTTTTGATAGATAAGGTAGAGGGATTAATGAAATAATGGAAACGTATATTCCATATGATGAATTGATTCAAGAAAATTTATACATTTTGAACAATAAAAAACGAGGATTAAAAATATATATCATCATATGTTGTTAAATAATATTTTATTATAAATGAAAATTGGTAGATGATCATGCATTAAATGATATGTGTTTCGTGGTTTAAAAAGAATGTCATCACAAATTTAACCACATCAGAAACATTGAAATTGTTGTTTGGGGAACCATCTCTTAATGTGATCACATGGTCTAAATTTTATAATATTGTGTATACATTTAAACATAAAATTAGGAGGAAAAAATAATGTTCCAAATATTTGTGTTAATGATCATAGTAGTAGCACCTAATTTTTTGAGATCCAATGATAAAAAACACAATTTCTGAATAAATGTAATTATTTTTAGTTCTTTAGGATTTATGGAAAATTTATTATACTAAATATCATGTAACATTGTTTATGTGACACTATGTTGTAAGTAATAGTGGTGTGAAACATGATAATTATGTGTCTACACTAGTTAATTTGAAAATATTTTTTTGTAATGTGGATCCATTTATCATGGTGACAGATGAAAATAAAATATTTTATATCATTGATCTATAAGATGATCAGTGGTTTGTCATTTTTTAAGGGAAAATAATACATTTGTGTAATAATTATAATGATGATGTTATGGATTTACATGAGGTTTATCCATATATTATTTTATTTTATTATGGTAATAATAAATATAATATAGACATAATCCATTTTGTATAAAAAATGATCTCCCTGAAATGATATGTGGGAAATACAATATTACACTCTAAATTATTTAGGTAAATATTTGTTAATAATATTTTTAAGAATTTAAATTTGTAAAAACTCTATATTTTATATTTGGATATTTAATTATATATATGTATTATTCAAAATATTTTCATGGTTAATTTTATATTCAATATTTGGGTTTTAACTTTTTTTTAAATAAACTCTTCCTACGTCATCATGTTATGCTTAAATATATGCATATAAAAACACATTTTTCAGAAAAAGATATTTAAATTAATTTTTAGATCATTTATATTATTTTATATTTTATGTTTATATTTAATAATTTCACAGACCTATTTTATAGTTAAGATTCAATAAATCATTTTTTAAACATATATATGTGTTACACTAGTTTTTTACTAGAATATTTTTGCAGTCATTGTATTTCTACATTCACATTTATAAAAAATGTAGGTACATAGAATATTATTACATTTTTCAATTTTAATGATAGAAAGAATGGTAGTGGAACCTTTACTAAGGTATATATCTATTTTTCAATATTATTAAATTTTAAATAATATAATTACATAATTAATGTCAATATTTAATTAATAAAAATTAATGGAAGACTACAAATGCACCTCTTATAGAGAAGACTTATTATTATAATATAGAGAATATTATTCCTATAGTTGGAAGATGTAGGATAGAATGTATTTGAAAACATACACTTTCTCATAGCGAATAGAGTATAAATATTAATTTGGAAGATAATAATAATCCAACCAGAGAAATTTAAGGGTAGTTTATGTCTTATATCTCTAGGAATAGACATTGAATTATTAGAAATGTAATCCTTATAGGAAGTCCATTGATAAGATGTTGAAAGAGCAGTAACAAGTGTCTATAATGATAAAATATCCCAATCAATATATATATATATATATATACTTAAATGAAAAATATATATTTTATTTGACTAATATTTAATATATTCAATTACATATGATATTAAAATTTATATAAATAAATTAAATTATGAAAATATTAATATTGTTGAAAGAAGTTTGATAGAAGTATTTAAAATAAATAATGAAAAAATTAGGGTTTTGAGAAGATATATAATGAAAACTCAACACTCGTGTTTGGGGTTATAGATACAGTTACGTAGAATAAATTTATCACCAATCGATATGATGAAACAATTAATATATGATAATTATTTAATATTTTAAAATTTTCATTTATATTACCTGATGAATTATTTTTTTATTTTTATATAATATTAATCTATGAGATTTCATCAAGAGATCCATTTTTAGAATTTGTACCCTCATACATTATCACGTTGAGGGAATCATTTACTAGAAATGAAAATGAGTAAAAAATAATGAGGCATTAAGAGTAAAATGTAATAGTGATTCAAAAGAGGTCTAGTTATGTCTTCTATCTCCACCCACTCACCCGGATAAATGAAAAGTTTTAAGAATTGAATAATGTAAATTATTGTATAGATAAATCAATGATTTTAGCTGATAGAATTGAAAAAAATTATTCTCCCTGGTAGTTTTTATTTATTAAATTAATAACACCAATATACCATTTTAATTTATGATTACTTGATGGCCTTTAAGATAATGTTATGCAGAGGAATTTTTTCCTTGAGTGTGGAATTCAAAACCTAGATAATAATTTACAATATCTATAACACCCCAGCTACATAAAAATATTTGAGGTAGGAGTTAGTATTAAAAATGTTTTTTGTTATAAATGTAATAAATAAAGAGACCTAGAAGTAGATTCCTTAAAATATTAGTTGAATGACCAAATAATGTCCCTGGGAGATAATATTCAATAAGATATGTAGCTAATGTTAAAATAATTTATGAGAAAATCAGAACTTATGCATCTTACATAGTTTGTGAAACCTATACAACATGTGTATACTACCCAGCATGCCTTTTATGATCTTCAAACTCTTCATTAAAACTCAACCTTTACGGGGAGTTTTCCTCTAGATATCCAAATTTTAATATTATATCTTACAATGATGTACCAACTTTTGGGGATTATGTATATCATAAACCTGTGTAGTTGGGTTTAATAAGAGTGTTTTTAGATAATATTATTGACCTAAATTCCATACGTAAATTTCCTTTAAAAGAAGTTACTAAAGATAAAGATTGCATCAGTTATTTTTTACTTTGGTCTTCTAGAATTCTTTGTCATCTGAAAAATAAGTAAAGAGTTGTTTTTATGTATTATTTATATTTGAATGAAAACAAATTATAATTTGATCTTATATAAAAATTATACAGGAGTATCTAAAATAAAAATAACTAGTAAAAAAGGAAAAAAACTAGGAACTAATAACATCCAATAGTTCTAAGGCTCTAGATGGGCTAAAAAGATTATTCCATATTTATTATTATATAGTTAATATTTTTTGTGTTTTAGATGATGTATAATATATGTATAAGATTCTATCCATTGATAATATTGAGAAAACATATCATGAACCATTTTATTATATATAATCTCAATTTATATATAATATAGTTTTTTTTGAATTTATGTAAATTATTGTTACGTTTTTTCTTTTTTTAAATAAATATGACTTATGGTGACTTAATATATTTCATATTTAACTATGTATCTATGAATGATTTATATTAAAAATAATTCCACCAGTGTTTATAGTCTTATATATCCATAATAAATTTCATCACATGTACAATATCTAGATAACGATGACAAAGTAATATATATATATGTGTGTGTGTGTGTATTTGACCGAATACAAAATAGAGATATTGGGTGTTGGTTTTTTTCATTATATGATGGGTAAGAAGAATAAGATAATTATAAAATAATATTCATTATAATACCATTAATTGTGAAATTATTATTTTCTACTTCTCATTAGATGTTTGTGTATTTGTTCCCCATGAAAGAACATTATATTGGTTTATACATTTATTAGGTGGTGCTTGTAAATTTTTTGGCACATTGTAAAAAAAGTATGTTTTATTCATTTTTACATGTTTTCCCTTTTTAATTATTATTATTTAAAAATGTTTTTTCTTTGATATATATATTAAATGACATTTCATTTATAATTTTTAATGAAGATCACTTGTTGATACATGAGCCAAATAAAATCTAATATTTGAAATTAATGATAAAAATATTTACTACTAGATAATAATTGTTTTTTTTATATAAGTATATATTGGTTACTATTTTAAGCTTATGTTTTATAACGTCAATTTCATCATCAAAAATGATTTGTGGAATGTGGTTATTATGATTCAAGATTCATGTTCGAGAGAATAACAAATTGGTCACAAACTGAATTTAATATGATTATTTAGATTAATTATTTTATATTTAATACCAAAACAGTATGTTTATTAATATAATCACATTCATTGTAATAGAATATTTTAAATAATTTTTTTTGTATATAAATGATGACTTTACCCATATTTTCAATTTGATTTAAATATATTTTTTATGTATGAATAAATTTTAAATTTCTACTATGTCTCTTCAATTTAATGTTTAAAAGATGAGTATTTAAAAAATAATTTTCTAGATAAATTTTGTATATTATGTTTATTTACTACGTTTTTGTCAATTTTATAAAGGTTTTTGGATATATTAAACAATCACAATAGTACACACGAATCTAATTTATAAATATACATCATGAATACCAATGCAATTGAGTAATGAAACCATGAACCCTTAAGGGTGATAGAAAATCAATGAATCAATGAAATATGGAAATCCATTATGTATTTTGTCTCTAAAAAATGTAACAAAGATACTAAACAGGTTTAGAAAAATCTATATATTGAAACAAACATAATGAAATTAAATTTGGATAAACATTTCACTACCAACATTATATTGTACCCTAAAAATAAAATAATGTAAAAATATATTAATATAAATAAAATAAAAATAATTTAAATAATTCCTCACATTATAAAAGTTATCAATTGGAATTGAAAATATTTTCTTAATGTAAATTTTATCAAAACAAAAATAAATTTATTTTTAATGATGGGGAAAAAAATAAATAAATATTATATACGATACAAAAAAATCTTTGAAAATTAGTTTACAAGATATATCAAAATATTTTTTAAAACCATCCACTAAATAATTCATTAAATAAACTAATATTTTTAATCGTTGATTTGGGTAATCAACATGTAGGTATCTCCCAGGTGCAGCCAATGAAGTCACTCAATAATTTGAGACATCTAATTTTCTTCATTGAAAAATGTATCAACCTAATGACCTCCATGGAATGATTTGTGATTAACAGAACAAACCCAATGAACCATCAGAAAATATTTTATAACCAAATAATCCAAGATAAGACAAAAACTGATTAATGAATCACAACATCCAAGATATACAACAAAATTAATGTTATGTTATTTTTATTAATTAACTTCTTTTGAATCCATTAATTTGAGAAATCACATCAAATTTTTTATTTTATCTTAACTTACTCTAATTTTTTTTGTTTTGTTTTTATGCAAATATAACATTTTATTTATGTTTAATATCATAATATTATATTATTTTATCTTATAACATTCATTTTTACTGTATATTTTCTATGTTGTTGAGTCTTATACGAATTAAGGAAATCACCATAATTGAGGTTTTTTGAAAAATATTTAGATTATATGATTATATTTTATATTATGAATTACTTCCATTTTAATTACTATTTAATAAATGAATATTTATACATTTTCTTGTTTTATTTTACAATATTATATATGTTTTTATAGTGTAATTTAGTACTTTATATTATGTTTATTTTAATAGGTTTGCATATTTTTTGGGGAATGTAGTTTAATGAATTTCATTAAAAACATTAAATCATTCAACATGATCTTTTTTTAAACTCATGGCGAATCAAAATTATACGGTCTTGAATATTTCATTTTCCGAAAAGCCAATATTGAAACCCACAGTCCATTATAAATGATTATGAAAATAAAAAGGAAATTCACTATGGAATATTTTCCATTTTGGTTTCTATATTGTTTTTCTAGTAAGAATAATGTGTAATGTGGGTTAATTATGAGAATTTACCAAAAATTAGCATTGAAAGGAATAGTCCACATCCTTTTTAAAGTAAGACCAATTTAAAAAGTCCTATGGTTGATTTTTCATATTGGTTATGTACTAGATCTTATTTTGAAAAGGTTTTTTTTATTTCATGTTAGTTTAAATTATAAAACAACCATAGAAAGAAGTATTCAGTGTTGAATTTTATTAAAAAATCGGATGTTGAAGCTTTCCTTACTTTCACTTTTTGTTTATGTTATAATGTGTGTTTTTTAAACAACTGTTAAAAAATTATTTTTATATTACCTACATAAATATTAGTTAATAAATAATGTTAAAATATATCTTTACACAATTTATTATTTTTAGTCATGAAAACAAGTTTACAAGGTATAATATAATTACAATAGTTAAGATAAATAATTTAATTTCAAAGAATTTTTTTAAATTGTTTTGTAAGTTTATAATAATAAATTAATTTGATCATTTTTACAAGTTGAATCTTGTGAAATGTTTTAATTTATAAAATAAATAAAAAGAATAATTTTGATAGTAATTGATATGATATAGGATTATAACAGATAAATTATAAATAATAATTTTTCTATGAACCTTTTTTTTCTATATATATGATATTTTAATTATAAAGTTTATTTTTTAATATCAATAAATTAAATAAGATTTAATATAGTAAATATTTGGATTCCAATCACAAATATTGTATATGATAGGTGAAATTATATTTTAATAAAAATAATAATTTCCGTAATTACAAAATTTAAAAGGTAAAAGTGGGTAAAATTTTCTAAATTATCTTGGATGAAATAATTTTTTTAATTTAATCAATATTTATACATTCTAGATATATCTTTTTACATATGAGATCCAAACATTAATTTATTACAACAAATTCCTCTCCTAACTCAATTAAATCACATGGGATTCCATCTTTACCCTTCAACTACCTTAACTATTCACGGAAATTTCCCTTGATTTCCCATATAAAAGGTGATGTTCTCGACACATTAAAAAAAATCAATTCCTTTTAATATTTGTTAAATACTTATATATTTTCCCACACATTATTCCATCTCCTACATTTGGATGATTCTAGTGACATGATAACTTTCAAATTCATTTATTTTTGTATATGTCTTAATAAGAAGTAGTGGTTTCTTGAAAGAGATTAATGTTCTTTCATGGAAGTCTAGATTAAAGGTAAGAGTTTTTACCATCCAAATTCTCATTATTTGAGACTAATTCTATATTCAGTATTTGATTTAATTTTTTTGGTTTGTATATTACCACGTGGTTGCATTTTATCATACTATTCCAAAAATTAGTGTGATTTAAAAATAAATTATATATCCATCATTTGATATTTATATGATTTTAATTTTACAAAATCTATAAGGGTTTTTTTGATCCACTTTCTTTTCATTGAATAATATAATTTCTTCTACGACATTGATCTTCTAAAATGATATTATTTTTCAATTCAGTTTATAAACCTATATATTATCATTATTTTTTTATTAAATTACTTTTTTAGACAATGATTTTCATTTTTTTAATATCAATTTTCATTAAAAAATTCCATCATATATAATATTTCCCACAATCACAAATGGATTGTTTTCCTCCATTTTCCATATTCTGTGTTCCTAAAAATTTTTAAATTTATTATTTTGAAATCCTAATATGTTTTATCCCTTGTGATATTTATACGTATCTTTACCTCATTTAAAAAGGAATGTTTATTAATATTTTTAATGATTTGGCTATCGTTAATTTTATTAAAGGTTAAAAAGACCTTTCTATCCACTATAATATATTTAATATTTTGAAACATATTTAATATACTTTATTTTTTTATTTATGATTCCATTATTAATATTTTTCTTTTATATTGATTTTTTAAAAATTATTCTAATTATTATCCAAAAAATGATATCATAATGTGACTTATTAATTTATTTTCTATTTTCATGAATTATATTATAATGTAATAAAACATATCTTCTTTTTAATTTTTTTTACATTAATTCCTTAACCCTTTTTTAAATTTTATGCATAATGAATCATCCTTTATATGTTATCATGGTATTTAAAAATAATATATATTTCCATTATATTATTATTTCATTATTTTAAGATAAAATTTATCAAAATAAATTGATATTTATTCTTATTTTTTAAAGTAATTTTATAATTATCTTAATTTTTTTATTCATTTTCAATTTCCTATAATGTTTTATATTATTTATTAGATACATTATCTAATTTAATAGTCCATGGTTTATATCATTATTTATTTTATATATTTTTTTGTTAATGTTTTCATAAAACCCGATTCATTTTCATAGGATAATTAAGTTATTTTGTTATTATAAAGGATTTCAAGATAATTTAGAACACATATGTATTATTTGGTATTATATGATGGGTGGTTCAATTATATCCCATCAATGAATTTGTTAAGGTTTTAAATCCCATTTGATAATTTTTTGTTATAGTTATATTTTCAATCAAGGTAATGAATGGGTTTGATTTTGTTTGATCACAATATATTGTGTGAGGATGAATGTGTTTTTGCATAACATTATGTATAGGAATCACCAGGTTTTCTCATAAAAAAATTCATTTGAATAATTGGGTTGTATCATAATCTAATTCAATTTCATGATTATGTTTTATCACAAAACTATGCATGAACATTATTGGGGTTTTTCTCAGAATAATGTGTGGTCATCTATTGGTTTTCTTATAAGATAATTTGCTAGAATTATTGTGTTTTCTTGAAAAAAACTCATGGTAATAATTGAGATTTCTATATGATTTTTTGGATCATATATTTTTTTTTCAAAATTTAACGTGTGGTAATCATTGTGATTTCCCACAAGATAATCCAATGACATCATTTCTTTTTTCTAGCAATAAATTTAGTGTTCATAATGTTGTTTTACTATATATAAATTCATATAATTGAATGGGTTTTCTCAAAATGTTTTAATTTTCAGTGATTGTCTATATTATGATGTCTTATGGCTTGGTTATCCATTCATATATCATAATTATTGCCTCATTTTCTGACACTCCCATTTCACATATCTTATATCATGCAAAATTTCATATTCTATAAATTATGATTTCATGATCAATGTCATATTAGATATGATTCTTATACAATATGATAATGAACATTTATTATTTTCACATTCCCACATGATTATCTCCTACGATCATATGATCTTTGATTTTTATCTCTTATGTTTACCCAAATAACATAGAATGGGAAATCATGCCTTCTTATTTTAACATTCCCTATATAATGGAAAATTGTTTTGTGTATAATTTTCCTTGATGGGAATTACCAGAGAAGACTATTTCTGGTAATTAGTGAAATGTTATCTAAAATATGAAGATCATGTTGTTAATCACCAAATAAATAAATATTTTGTGTTCTATTATTATGTTTTAATTAAGTAGATATAATGCTGAAATTATAAAAATGATGTATGATATATGTGTGTTAGTCCAAAGGCATCTTACTTTATATCAAATCATATGTTTCATGATTTAATTTTAGTAACAGTTTCATATGTGATTTTATAGGAAACATTAAAATCACCATGTTCATGAAATTTGATTCTAATGATCGAAATTTTCCTAAAGATGATGTGGTGTTTTGGCCCCTAAAAAATCATCCGTGTAAGGGGTTTTTCAATCTGGTTTAGCTCCCCATTCTTGGATCTTAACCATGATTCACCCTTTATATCCCATTCAAATTATGTTATTAAAATTTCTGATAGTAGAGAATCATGTACTATTATCCTAATCTATCACACCAAATTTGGAGTAGCATTATCACAAATTATATCACATTGATTATGCTGTGTTATTCTATTTATATTATAAATCATATGTTTAACTCCTTTAATATTTTATTTTTCATCTTACCAAAACTTATACTGTTCATTTCTAGGAAACATTATAAAGCCCTGAAATTTATATAGACATCATCATCATTTGCACATAACTCATCAGGGATTATGCTTCTTGATTTATTTTTTCTCTTTACATGATATATATAACATCATTGGATTCAATAATTTTTCCCATCCTATTTTTAATGAATTTAAAGTGTTAACCAATCACTAATTTTCCCTAAAATACTCTATTATTCATTGCATCAATATATTCTCCTTGATTTCATTTTATATTATTAATTTATAATTTTATTAAAAAACACAAATGTACTTATCTGATGAATTACATACATGAAATATCATATACATGGTTTGTAAATCTAAAAGGTTGACAATGTCCTGATTTTCATAGTATATTGTGATCAGAACATCCTCTTTCCCATAATGTTGAGAGATAATACTATTAATAAGAGTCATTTCATCAATGTTGTTCACTATTAAATTTAGGAATTCAATCGTCTCATTATACAATGATGTTTTTATTGAGGATACCACATAATGAATTTCATCAATTTTCATGTAGTTATCAACATCATTATATATGTACTATGTTACATTATCTGATCATAAAAATTATAATACTCTCGATTTGATTTTCCCATCTCCTCATATACTGCTTAATTCACTCTAAAACCTCATTTGTACTCTACATGAACATGACACAATCCATTTTATATAATCATAAATATTGAGGATGAAGTAACATAATACAAAAGTCCCTAATAGATTAATTTGGCCAAGAATTTCAGTGCTAACCGATTAAAGAAAATTATACACCCACATCTTATTTTATTGATAAATGTTACGTAACATCTTTTACTGCATGCATTCATCACACATACAGTATTATACATAATTCAATTAAGGGATTTACACTACCACATATATCTTAGAATAGTGTTCCATAAAAATTAGTGGGTAAGTACAAACATTGGATAAATTAATCATTATCCTTTACACCATTTCAAAGAACATGTTATTTTTAATATCATCCCGCTAATAGATACAAATTTTATTCCAACATTTTATTATGTTTTTCCTAGATTTATATATAATTAAAAATATTTTTTAGTTTAATATAATCTGAATACTAGAGCCACAAAGTTAAATTACTCTCAAGCGGTTGATTCTCAACCTATCCAAAAAGTGTTCTTCCTTTCACTTTATCCAATTATCCAAAAACCTAGTCTATTGGATTCTTTTGATCATAAGGACCCCATCATTGAAAAAAATAAATTTTCCCAAAAACTATCTCTATAAATTTTTTAATGATGTTCAAATTTATATTCATATGTTATAAACACCCACTATTGATGATGTAATTACCATTATTATTATTTACAGTGTTATATACAATATTATCCATATTTACTTTCTATGTCATCATGTTTTCCTTCTAAGAGAGACCTAATTGAGTATATGTGTTGGAATAAATCTTATTACATTAATTATCATAATCTTCATTGTAATATCCACATTCTTATTCCAATATAGTGTATCTTTTTTTAGGGGAATCAAATTATTATTCCTTTCATTCATTTTATTTTGAACTCTATTATTGATGTTCCCAAATCACCATTTCATATACTAATCTACTTTGTTACTAATGTTCAAATATAGATACTAGTATAAATAAAACTAAATTATTCCCTAATTTAAAAAACATGTATTTGTTCTTCTTTTCTAAATCAATTGTTCTTCCTCTACAAGTAGCACTCAAACTCTCTATATTATGACATGGTATGGCAGGAAAGCCAAAAAAATTTGAAATTCATAATACTAAAATATGTTCACTTCTATTCCTCCACATGTATCATATTTTTTAGTCTATTTAATTTATTTTCATAATTTGGATAATATGCTTTTTACTCAACCTTCTAATTTATTTTATTTTATATTGTTAATATTTCTTACGATGATAACTCTTCGTAAAATCTAAATCAGGTATTTACACATTTCCCAATAATTTTTTATTCATGATCTTATCTTGAACTTTTGATCCCCACTTTACTCCTTTTAATATTTTTATATCATAGAACCTCTGAAATTGTAGCATACATTTTTATTCACTTGTATTAACATTAGAGTCCATAACACTATTCACAAAAACAACTTATTCTTCTACAGATTCATGTTTATTTAATTTATAATTCATACAAGCATTATGGTTATAAAACTCTTGGATATATTCTTAAATATTTATTTGGTTACAAGTCACTTCTACCGATACATTATGAATCAGGGTTATATCTTTTAACACATTATATTGTTATTTAATTTTTTCATCAAGATGCCCCATATATTCTGAGGATTCTTTTAGGAAATAATTTTTTATGTTTTGATTCTAGAAATATCAATATTTTTATGAGTGCCCCCATTTCCCATATTTAGGTAATAAAAAAATTTAGTTCAATTGACATAGTCTGCTTTAGACATACCATTTCAAACGTTTTCAAAATATCATATTTTTATTTGATTTAAATCCAATTTATTTTTCCTATATTTAATCATTATCAACTATCACTTCTTTTCTCACAAGAATTTTTTTATACAATTTATTCATCAAATAACTTCCTTGTTTAAGGTTCATTTTATAGGAAATTTTATTCATGTCCTATATATGAATTTGAACTCACTTTCATCCCCATTTATTCTCTTAATAATCATATTTCCAATGGGTCAAACCTTTACACATTGGAAACTATCCAAGGGTAGAATTTCTATTAGTACATTATTACCTATTTTGGTCATTATTATCACTATATATAGAAATTCATCACTAAAAACCTCTTATTCATATTTATGATTAGTTATGTTAAGATTTAATATGGATTTGAATTCCATTTACTTATTTGTTTTATTTTTTCCACTCCACCTTAATTAACATAATATTGTCACACAACTTGCTAAGAATGTCATCCATTGATAACTAATACATGATTTATTCATTAGCAGAACATAAATTTAGGTTCTAAATGGGCTGATACCAACTCAATATCTTTTTCAAATTTTTTACATAAATCATTTATTAACCTATTACATGCATTTCTGTAATCATCTGAATAATATGATGGAAACCCCTCATTATAACAACAAAATATATTTTCTTAAAAAATTAAATATTTTCTTCATTAACCCTGCTTTCAAATTTATATATATTATTTAACTAACATAAAATTTCTATTATAGTAGTGGGACTCATCACATTTATATAGATCTGATTTTATAGTGTAGTAAGAAATGAATTATGGGCTACGGAATTAACATCAACAATATTGATATCTCTTTAGAACATAAAAAATACCTAAAAAAACTCTCCAATACTATATAAATATAGTAATATAATTATTTGAGTCCATGAACTATATATGAAATACCATTTTTCATCTAGATTTAGCAAATTTACCCATCGAATAAAGTAAATCTTTTAAAATCTATTATATTCCACATGAAATCCAATAAATTACTCCACTAGAATATATCTCTATAAAACCTAATTTTATGAGAACATATAAAAATAACCTATGTGGGGGATGAATTAGTGTGTGTGGATTTTATTCATCTCCAAGATATTTTTATCGATTATGTAAGAGAATTGGAAATTTTTGTCCAATTGTTGAAAAAGAAAATTTAGGAAATATTATTTTACATGGTATATTCATAAAGGATAAAACAATATTCACACTTTAACAATGTGTTGGAATAATATGATGTGAAACTATCCACTACATGTGAAACAAATGTTTGGGAATGACACACATCTGATCCATAGAATACAACCACTTATTAATTACTCATGTACTACATCAAGTGAATATATACAAAACAAAACATAAACATGTTGTTTTCTTATAATATTTTCAATCATATAATATAAAAACCATAATAGTGACGAATTTATCATTTTTAATCTACCTTTATTTAGTTCTATATCATCAATTAATTATTATATAGTTGTATCCATAGTTCTCCCAATTATCTAATACTATTAAATGCACCATGATTTTATTCTTTTAAATATATATTAAAAAAATATTTTTACCAAAATATTTACATATTTTAAATATATAAATTCAATGAAAATACCACTAAAAATTTATTATTTTTTAATTATAAATAGTTCCCCATTATTTTTGGACAATTATTCAAATATACCCAGAGGGCATCATAAATTCTATATGCGATGATGAAAAATTTAATTTATAAAAATAAAACAATGATACTAAATTTAAATAAAATGAATGATTTTGAATTTTTGAGGTTGTAACAATACAAATAGTTAATGAGTTTTTTTGTTTCCAAAAGATCTAATTTTATTAAATTTTATAGTGATAAATGATTAGATTTATTGATTTAATGAAAGTGGATAATGAAAGTGAAGGATAATATTAATTGTTTTTGTAGATAGATGATGATAATGCAATGGGGTTTTTTAATTTCATGTTAAGGATGCAATTGGATTTTATAAAATAGGTTCATTAAATCATGATTTTTGTTGGAGTCAAGACAATTAAAATCTAATAGTTATGGAATTTCATTATTGACATGAAAACCCCCCATTTCCCGGGGTCTAATAATATCGGGTTTCACTTAATCAAATTTTTATCGATACCGTGTTTGACCCTAATTTTCCCTAAATTATGAAATGTTCATGAGATATTTAGGATTTTTAGTTTCAAAATTATAATGATTAATTTTAATTAAATTCTCAATGTTTATGATAAATGTAGTATAAATGGATATGAAGATGAAGGTAAAAATCACACAAACCAAATACATGAATAATGGAAAAAAATCGATCTAATACACCATAACCCTTATATATACACCCTATAACACGATGGATTTACCCCCATATTTTTTAGATGAATGAATAAAAGGTGAGGAGAAAATAAATCATAATGGAAATAATGGATCCCTTTGGGAGGGCCCTACATTGTACAACTTCTCACTCCACGCATTGGTATCCATTTAATCTAGATTAGTCCAAAAGAAGTAAAAATAGATTAATTTTGTAGGATATATATATGACTTGATTTAATTTATTCCATAATGTAATGGTTCGAAAATGGTTCAAGGTTTTTTCAACATTAATGATTTGGTTAGGAAATGAAGATATTCAAAATCTCGTGGAGAAATTCACGTTGTGGAATTTACACCACACATAATTTTTCAGGATGTTATTATTTTCTTCATGTCATGTCTATCATTTCTTTACATACACAAGTACACATAATTTATGCATTAAAAATGTTCAGTTTAATTTTTATATTATATAAGCCTCATTTTTTCATTGTACTTCAGTTTTATGCCTCAGATATTCTCCATGAATTTTTTTTAGAAATCTGGTTCCAATTTGGCAGTATAATTATCATCTTTTCATTCATGTTCCATGATTTATTGTATCATACCATCAAATAAAAGTAAATAAACTCTAAAATTTTCATTATTAATATTTTAAAAACAATAAGTAATAAATTTAAATAGCATACTTTTTTTAATGAAATAATGCTATCAAATACCCCCACACCGAATTCATTGTTGTCCTTAAAGATGAAATATGAACATACTAAAATGGAACTTACCATACCATTCATACAATTCAATTTCATTTAAAAAAATTGACCATATGTAAAATTAAATGGTCATGAATTACTTAATATAATAATTCAAAGCCTCGATTATCAATGAGACTATTCACCTAGGTATTTTAATATTTTAAATTTGAATTAGATACACTTTTTAAATAATCCATTTACATTTTTAAATTCATTATTAATATGATTTACAGTATCAATTTACCTCACCTGATTTTTTCTACTCATCATTAAGGTATGAAAATATAGAGTTATAAAAATATCTCAGGAACATGTAAAATACCATATAATTGAAAGGCATCTAATATATCCACCATTTAACGTCAGAATAAAAATTTATAATGGAATATTCACCATTTTGGTTAAATAAATCAAAAGATTAGGGAATTTAGGTAAAATTTGTGAATTAAATATGGATCAATAATGAATTTAAACTCATAATTAATTTTTCTGATAATCCAAAACAACTCAATTAAAATCTCATATTCCCTAGTATTTCAGAGAAGGATCATAAATAGATGAAATACTATAAATGAAACAACCTATTTTGTTATTATTTTTTAATTTCTTATTTTTTTGAAAGTTGTTCTAGGGACAATTATCACATCCACAACCCAAACCGTATTGATATCTTCACAAAATTTTTATAACATTCATAACAAGACCAATTATCAAATAATTGGTTCTTTTTGAATTACACAAAACAAAAACCATTTTTTTTCTTCTATTTAATATTTTTTTCAATAAGGATTGTAATAAATATTATGAATGTGCCTTACCCAAATCTCATGAATCATTCCACATAATTATTCACTATATATTGTATGTCCCTTACACCAGATTTCGCTTCCCCCACTATTATTTTTGATAATCATGAAATATATTTAGAGGATGGAATGAATGGAAAAAATAGGCTTGTAATTTGGATAATTTCCTAAAAATCCTATTCATAGATTCTACGTGCATAAAAAGGAATAATGAATTGTAGGATATGGGAAAATGAAAATAAAAAGATTCCATAATTATATTAAAATTGATTTTGTTTAGTGAAATATTTATTAACATTAAATGAAAGATAAAGAATAATATTATCCTATGATTACAAATAATTCTTACAAATACTGAATGGAAAAACTGGCTCAGTGGATGACTCATGAATGAGATGGATGGATGAAAGAGTTACTAATGGAAATGGATACAAATAATTAAATTAATGAATTATGATATCTAAAAAAATTTATATTTTAAATGATTAAAATTATATCCTAAATCATGATTTATCCAATCCTAATACACAAGGTTATCTCTCATAATTTTCCCCTTTTTATTTCAAATTTATTAACAACAAAATTGAAATTCATGGCATGGTAATTGTCCTAGTCATTTTTTTGTCTCTTCATTCAGTTGATTAAAGAAAGAATCAAGATAGGGAATGAAATTTTATCTTTAAAAAAATATATACAATTAAATTTAAGGAATATATTTGAAAAATACAGAATTAAAACACTTACACCAATTTAATCTTTTGTTTCAATCATGGTTTTGCATGTTCGGCCTGCTATAGACTCCAGACATGTAAGTATCTTTCATGACGTGTAAATTTTATGTATCCTCATATATTTATTTATGCCACATTCTGTGAGCATAGGTCATTATGGTCATACAAATTAAAAAGAAATATTATAATTATTTTTATTAAGAGCAAGCATGCGTCTAAAAATATAAAATTTACAAACAAAAAATATTGGGTTTCCTCCAACAAGTGTTTTTTACCACCGTTGGATAAAAAAATCCTTATATAGCTTCATTTAATGTTAAAGATGATTGAAAATTTTGTACCTCTTGAGGGTCCATAAATGGTCTCAGTTATTTTTTATCTGTGTATGACATGGATGTCATTATTCCCTAAATATCATTATTCTTCCTTATGGTAGTAATTTCATGATATCAATTGGATCGACAAACCATTTCATTCACAATATTTAAAAAATAAATGGATGTTCATGCCACATTAGTATAGATTTTCCTTTCTCAAATATAGTGGATTTGTTCTATCCATTGGTTTTACTCATCTTTGTTTTCATATACTATTTCTTATTTAGTAGAAAAGTCTCTTCCACAATGACATCTAACAAACATTCCTATTTATTTTGAACAAAATACTCATAATTAGGTGTATTTACATCACTAAAATCATGATCCTCTTGAAAATTGTAGATTTTCATTTGATTTTGGATGTTTAAAGTTACATGATCACATACAAATTTCAGACGGAGTTCTCAACTATTCATGTAGATAAGTGCATTCCCTGTGGCTAAAAATTACCTCCTAAGAATAAGTATATTTTGGTTCTATTCCATGTTCAACACTATAATTGAATGAGGATGTTTAATTTTCAGACTCTAATCAGGATGTCTCTAATGAGTCCACGGGGATGCTACACTGGTTGGAATGCTAATTTGAGTGAAAATTTTATGGGGTTAAGTCCATCTAGTCCCAAACTCATGAATTTTGTGTACGAAATTATATTGAAACTCACACCATAGTCAAAAAAAACATTGGAAAATGTGTTATATTCAATAAAGATGGAATTTTTAAATCTACATAGAATGCATTGTCTCTGAGGTACTTCTTTTGATACCACTACCAGACACCCCCATGAGTATGGAATGCTTCCAATATCTTCCATCAACTTATTATTGGTTACCAGATACTTCATGATTTTTTCTTATATCGACATGTTCTCAAGAGAGTATAAAAAGGTATATTGTTTTTTAATTTTATAAAGTGATCCAAATATTTACATATCTTCACATTTTTCATCACTTTTTCCATTCGTTCTGGAAACAACATACATTGATTATATTTAGGTGGTTAGTCTTCTTCATCTTCTTCAACTACTTGTCCCTTGTCAACTTCCACTTCTCATAAATCAACTAGTGGTTTGACATAATATTCAATTCCACGTCCTTTTGTTTGATTCCCACTTCCATGTTGTATAGATTTTATATCATCAAATATGCATACATCATGGAATCTTGGTATTTTTCTTCCAGTATCTCTCTAAAATGATCTGTAATTTTTCTATATGTTGTTCCCAATTCATTAATGATACCTTTTGGTTCTATATTTCTTGTTAATTTTGTTGAGTAAGGCCCCATAAGCAATCATAAATGTAATTAGTAGTTCTTCCAATGTATGGACATGTCTTATTAGTGTGGGTCCTTAGAGTGCTTGCTGTTGGTACCCTTGTGTTCATTATTGAACTCACTATCCTTGTTTCGTTGGTCTCCATCCCTGAAATTAATTACCACGATTGTATCATCATTATTATCATCATCAATGCACATACCATGTGGTTTTTCTACAAGACCATCATGATGCCCATATTCAAGGTCAATGTCCCTAGTTGTGCTGCCATCTAGTTATTGTTGTTGATTTCATGAACACATTTTCATTGTGTCCCTTATATTTTCCACTGAAAACTAATTCTCTCCATTTCATCTAGCAAGTTGTATAATTCTTTAAGATAATTCTTAATTAATGATCCTCCACCTAAAACATCTAGGGTTTAAATTTTTCCAAGAAAATTAATTATATAATTTTTGGATAAGCATTCATATATCTACTCCATGATGTCAGAATTTTCAAGTCATATATTTAAGTGATTTCTAGGAATAATATAGATATTTATCATCATAATGGAAAAATATTATATGTTTAACCATATTTCTATTTTTCTGATGGTGGAAGGAATATGGTGTAGAAATTCTTTGAAAACTCATCTGATATAGTGACAGATTAGATATACATGCATTGAATACAATCTTGAGATCTCTTACATAATGAAAATTGGAAAAGACAATGTCTTACTGCATTTATTATGGTATTCTTGAACTGAAATGTGTCATAGAGAATGATAATGTTTCCCATATGGTTGTTCGAAACATCATCTGGAACATCATTTTATTTAACACTTTTTTTGATAATTGAAATTATATAAGTATTGATCTCAAAATGATTTGTAGAAATATGGGTGCAAGGATTCATGGATGAAAAAAATTGTTCAATAACTTCCCTTAGTCTTTATGTTTTTCTATCCCTTGATCTATTTAAAGTGATACAAATGTTTGGTTGATTATTAAACCCCCTATAGCAGCACATCATTTTTTTGATGGTCATGGTTCAAAAATGAGTTTATTCTTGATGATGTATTTCCTCATTAACTGAGTGTTTTAGTTGTGCCTTCAAAATATATGATCCAGAACACATAATACCAAATGTAAAAAGATAAATTGAAATAAATCAATAAAATAAATAAAATTTGAAATACTAAAAAGTAAATTAGATTATTAAACTCTAACTATGATATTTAATGTAATTAATTTTTTATCTTATGAATGCTCAAGATCGAACCCCAAGAGAGGGTTAATTAGATTATTTTGGTTTCCAGTGATTTTATTTAATTAAATTGCAGAACGTGGTGAGAGAAGATGTTTTTTACGGATTTAGTGAATGTTGAGAATGAAAACCAATCACACGATTTATTATTTTTATAGAAATATTAGGAATGTGCATTATGGTTTTTTTAATATCAGGGTTTAGGTGAAATTAAATTTTAGAATATCGGTTGATTAATTCAATATTGATGTTAGAGTGATGATGAGGAAAATCCAATGGCCATGGTATCTCACTGTTGATGTAGAAGCCCATTATTTACCTTGGTGTTATAATTTATTATGTCATCAAATCAAGTTTGTCACAATACAATTTTTAAATATGATTTCAACTTAATTTTAAAATGGTCATTCCTTATTTACTGTCTTATGTTGCACAATTTTAATGTTCCTTTTTAATTAAATTATCAATTGTCGTGATAAAATTCAATGAAATGAATTTGAATATAAATATTGAAATCATAAAAACCAAAAACATGAATAACATAAAAAAATCAATCCATTGAACATTTCCCATTTTATTTACATAACCCTATCACACTGTGGGTTTACACCCACATTATTGTGATGTGAGGATAAGAGGGAAGGTGAAAATATAGAATAAATTAAAGAAAATAGATCTTGAGTAGGGACCAAAATGGCGCATCCTCTCACTCAATGATTTAGTCTCCACTAGATCTAGATTTCACCAGAAGTAGTTGCCTAACCTTCCTTTTTTGGCTCTATTTGGTAGTGGAATTAATGAATTTTATAAATTAATGGTCTAATGGTGGGTTATGGTGGGTCCTACATTAATGATATGGGAAAAAATTAAGATTTTCAGAGCCTGGGTGAAAAAAATCCCATTATAGAATTTACATCACATCTAATGGTGTTACACAAAGTGTAATTTTTCACGATAGTTTTAATTTTATTCATGTCATGTGCTTCCATTCACCACATTCCCTAGTACAAATCATCATATGATTACACAATGTGTAATTCCATTTTTTATTCTCCAAATCCTTATTTTTTTAGTTCTCTTGTATTATTCCCTAGAAGTGCCCCATGATCACCCTGAAAAATAGGATGTATGTTTAGAATTTTTTTTTCTTCTTTTCGTTCCTTTTCAATTATTCTATGTATCCTGCAAAAAAATTCAAAGCAATAACTATGCACCAAAATTTACATAATTAATCATTTAAATATAGGTATTGATAAATTAAAATACCATTCAATATATGTGTAAAATATAGCTATCACATTTACATAATTTCCCTTGAAAATAATGGTCTTCAATATCCAAAAAAATCCATAATATTCTATAGCCATATTTTACTGAATTTTCAATAGTATGTTTCAATTGATAATATACATTCCACTCAAAATGGATTATTTTAATCCACCTTGAATACATTAATATTCAATGGTGACACCAACATTTTAAGACATCAATTTAGATCTATTATAATGAAATTAAATAATTAAAAATATATCAATTTATTATTCATTAATCTTTGTTTGATTTTCCACGTCATCCCAAAAACATCCCTACTATTATACACAATAATAAGATGTTTACTAGAAATGACAAGGGAATAACCCTTTTATTTATTCCCTAATGTCATGTGATGATTTCAAAAAGGTAAATAAAATAAACCTTACCAATTCATACACTCATCATGATGACTATTATATTCAACTAGGATGACCCCTATAGATCACACATTTCAAAAAAATGAACCATACATTTTTGTAACCATTTTACATATGAGACTTCACCTCATACATATAAATTTGAACTTATTACATCTCACCCAACTTATAACATAACAACGTACTTCATTAAAGTATTATCTATCATAATATACATGGATTCTTACCATTATAATATTCTTCACTCAACTACATATAAATATAATATTCTTATGTATACAAGTAATTATTTCCATTACTACATTTCATCATACAGAGGTATATTTTGTATCACCTCTTGTTTATTATACATATTCTAACATATCATGGAGTCTCATGCCGTTGTAAAATATTCATCTTCTGAACTTCTTTTCTAATCAGGGAATTCTTTTAATTTTCAAAAATTGATTCTTCTAAACAACTTATGTATTTAAGAAGACTCCAATACATTATCAAAAAACTATTACCATATAAATAATGTATTCAAGGGAACTCTTGTACTTTTCCAAATCGGATACTTCTCAATATCTTACTTATACCAAGGGACTCCATGACTAACTGAATTTCTTAAATTTATAACAAAACTAAATACATGGAAAACTATTATTGATAAGTCTAAATCTCTTCCATATTCTTCATGTACTCATAGGAATATCATGTCTTATAATTGGAAGAAAATCCAATATCATAGGATGAAGTTACAACATAGGTATATAAAAATTTATTTATATATAAATGCATATTATAAATATACTAAAATATGATCATATATATATTTCAACTATTTGAATATCATAAAGTATATAAAAATATTTATATTAATAATAATGATATACAAAATATTTTATCAATTTTTCATTTTATTTAAATATTGAAAATTATATTTAAAAAATATTAGTATTCATATAAATGATTAATTACATATTAAAATATTATTATTAAATTTTAAACATAATTAAATTTTAAATAAATCATTCCTTATATAATTTAAAAAATCACTATCTATTATATTTTAAAAATTATTATTAATTAATATTTATAATTACGTCATTATTAATAATTTAAGTGAAATTTTAAGTATATACATATTATAAAATATTATTAGTAATTATATTCCCAATATTGTTAATTTTATTTTAAAAAAATTCAATAATTACTAAATATATAGTCATAAAAATATATTATTATTATGATTATGATTTATATAATTTTTTATTATTAATTATATTTACATTAGTAATTTTATTTTATAAAAATCACTATATGTATAATATTATTAATTATCATCAAATTATAGTTTTTATTAATTACTATTTAAATATTTATTAATCATGCATATATTATATAATTTTTTTATGTTTTGTAAACAAACCTATATATAATTGTTTATATTAATTGTATTTGTGTAATAAATTATGAAATTTAATTTAAAGAATACATATTCTTAGATACATTTAAATTAAATAATTAAAAATTTATAGTTATATTATATATACATATAAATATATATAAATTTATTTAAATATTAAAAAATTTATATAAATAATTTTTCTTTTGATAATTAAATGTTACATTAATTTTATATTAATCAGGATTATATAATAACATTATAAATATAATCATTGGTATATAAATAAAAAATTTGCATATACTGTTAAATGATATGAAGGATTATCACTCATGGTGAAATCGAAATCCTTATGAATATATACACACAGATAGATATTGTCACGACCCGTCCTCGGGGCCCGTGCCATGACTACCCCAAGCCCGCCTTCCATAGGCCAGGGGCTAGCGACTAGCACCAAAGGTGTAAATCCTGATAAAAAGGGAAGGCATTGCCTTTATAAAATTAGACAAACACAATAGAGTACGCAACATAAGTAATCACTAAGTAATATTGAATACAAAAGTAAGTGCTGAAATGTAAATGGGCTAGTATACAAACCCAACTATAAAGTATAGTACAACTAAAAAGCCAGTATAACTACAGTAATGTAAAACAACAATCACTGAGTCGTCCTCCGAAAATCCCACCTGAAGGGTGGATACTGATGGCCTCCTCAGCACCTCAAGTCCATCCGTCCGCTCCATGTACGTCTCACCAAGTGGTCCACCTCTTGGTACCGTCCATCTCTACAAGTCTCTACCTCGATTAGTGATGTCTGTCGTCTGCATCCAACACAACGTAGTACGGGCATAACCCGTGCAGGGGTGAGTATAACGATAATCATTAGGGACCCGAGACCCCCAAAGGTCTCCCAGAATCCACAAAAGATAATCCTCAGTAGAAAGATACAACCACAAAGTATCAACCAACCCTACTTAGGTATATGCCCATACATGTTCCTAAGTTATCAATCTCAGTTCGGCTCCAACTCTCGCGCCCGAGCATAACCAAGTCCACATAAGAAGTAAAGTCAATCACATCAATGATAATGTTTTAATGTCAAGACTCAGCTCACACAGGTATACATCTTTCAAATAGTGATTGAGATGATCAGATATAGTCACTGATTCATCTATGCTGTCAGACCCACACATGATACAAGAACAGCTAAGCTGTCAGACCCACACGAGATACAAGACCAGCTACTCTGCCAGACCCACACAGGATACAAGTACATAGGTCAAACTACCGGACCCACACATGATACAAGAACAATTACTCTGTCGGACCCACACAGGATACAAGTACAGAGGTCAAGCTGCCGGAACCACAAAGGATACAAGAACAGTTACTCTATCGGACCCACACATGATACAAATACATAGGTCAAACTGCCGGACCCACACAGGATACAAGAATAGTAGTCATCACTGTCGAACCCATAGAGGATCCCAGTACATTAGTCGTCGCTGTCGAACCCACAAAGGATTCCAGTACAGTATTCAACACAGTCGCAGCCAGCTCTGGGGTTCTTGCACACATCACGCTCGATTCCAGTAGGGTCCACTCCTCAAGCCAAGGGGTCGATACATAAACTATCATGAAGTCCAGATTTGATGTATCCTGAGGTTCTGTATCATCAAATGGAACGCAACACAACAGACGGTGCGTCAATCAGACACCCGGTCTGGGAGTTATTTCATTTTCCGTTCCAGGGGCCCGGTTAGAATTATGCTCATTCCAAACCCGACCGTTTTCCAAAGTTGTCCAAAACTCACTTAGAGTATCACAAAAGGACCGCCCCATCTCAAGAATCGCAATGCCGCAGATGACGCTTCGATCAGACGGGTGGTCGTGAAGTTATCTGCATTTAAGTGAAACAGAACCGGCCCGTCAAGCGCTGTGGGCTGGCGGGTCGGCCCGTCCTGGCTCGGTGAGTTCGACCCGACAGAGTGGTCTGCCCGGCCCGGCCCGAAAGGGCATATCCTGGCCCGGTGATAGGCGGCCCAATCCGTGCAGCCCACGGCCAGGCCTGGCGGCCAACAATGACTCGTCCAACTGGTCGAGCGGTCCAGGGGGCGCGGCCCACGGTTTTCTGAAACATCGGGGTCAAGCGGTGCCGCCCCTTTTACCCGGCTGACCAAAGACGGCCAGATCTTCTGGCGTGAGTGGCCTACACGGGCGGCCCACTGTCCTCCACACGCGGCGCTGTGACCTTCATCCCGGCCAGCAGGCGGCCGACTGGTTCGCCGTCGAAGCGGCCCACGGAGCGCGGGTCACGGTCCTCCGCAGCGCGACGCTAACTGACGCTGCGAGACTCTTGTCCAGCCGGCTACGGACAGCAGGTTCTTCTTTGACCAAGTGGCACGTTTTCGGGCCACGGTCTTCCCCTCTCCACACGACATTCGGTGTTGCGGTCCTCTGACAGGCCGGTGCATGGCCGCCGCCGCCTCGGTCGTCCCCGCCTCTTCCATCTATGCCTCCATCGTGAATATAAAAAAGGATTAACGTAGGGTCGTCAGGATGTGTTCGTTCGGCCCGAGCCCTCCACGTTAGGAAGTAGCAGAAGACCGATGATAATCCAAAAAAATCAATGAAGAATGGGGTACAATTATTCACTTCAAGAATATAAAAAACCCCTACCTCGATTCCATGAATAGTTCATGCCAATGAGCCGCAGAAGACGAGCATCGCGAAGGTCGGGCGTCGTGGTAGACGGACGTCACTAGTACAAATATGACTTTTAGCGGCCACCAAAAGCTGTCTTTAAAGGTCTATAGCGGCTGCCTAGCGGCCGCCAAATGGCAACTGCTTTTGGTCTGTCGCTGTTGCTATCAACGAACGCCATTTGGCGAACGCTGAAGGCCATCAGGTATGACCAACAGTGTCCTCCGATTGATGGCCACGATAGCTGATCCGACCACAGGCTACAGTGGCCGCCAAATGGCGGCCGATGTAGCTTTTAATTTTTTTTTAAAAAAAATATCAAAAATACTATGAATACCACATTAATCTCGTCGTCATCTTCCATGCTCTGCAACCCTCATCAAATATAACTACATATCAAAATTTAATAATAAAATTTGTACCAAATAAAACCTATAAACAAATAATTGAAACACATTAACATATTTCAATTCAAACTTACTATAACAGATCGAAAGTATACGATTTTCAAAATATATTCATAATTTCGATTATTGTTTTAAAAATTTAAAATAATTAATTCTATTGTTCTAATTACAGTGTTCCCCCAGTGATTTTAGGTCAATCCGATGTCGTACGCTCTGAATTTGACAGTTTGAGGCCTGTTTTGGCCGTTTATGGCACCAGAAGTGCGTTCTCCGTCAGCACGGGCACACGGCATCTTCGATTGGCATGACGTCTGCCCGACCACTTCACAATTCACTCACCCATTGTTTTCGTCCGGTTTCAGGCCAATCTGACATCGTTCGGCCAGTTTGGACCACCCCACGCGCCTTTCGGAAGCGCATCCAACAATTAAAAACTGCATATTGAGCCATTGCGCACAAACCGCACGTCTGATTGATGTTTCATCTCCTCGTACATGTCAAGAATAATAATTATAGTGTTCCCCTATGATTTCAGGGTAATCCGATGTTGTACGATCTGAATTTGATAGTTTGATGCCCGTTTTGGCCGTTTATGGCACCAAAATTGCGTTCTCAGTCAGCAGGGGCACAGAGCACCTCCGATTGGCATTCTGTCTGCCTAACCACTTCACAATTCACTCACCCGTTGTTGTCATCCGATTTGAGTCCAATTCGACGTCGTTCGGCCGGTTTGGACCACCCCACGCGCGTTTCGGAAGCGCGCCCAACACTTTAAAAGCACATATTGAGCCTTTGCGCACAAACCACACGTTTGATTGATGTGACATCTCCTATTACACATCACGAATAATAATTACAGTGTTTCCCCTGTGATTTCAGGTCAATCCGATGTCGTACGCTCTAAATTTGACAGTTTGAGGCCCGTTTTGGCCGTTTATGGCACCCGAATTGCGTTCTCGGTCAGAGCGGGTACACGGCACCTCCGATTGGTGTGACGTATGCCCGGAAACTTCACAATTCACTCAAAAATTGTTGTCATCTGATTTCAGGCCAATCCAACGTCGTTCGGCCGGTTTGGACCACCCCACACGCATTTCGGAAGCGCAACCAACACTTAAAGAGAGCATATTGAGCCGTTGCGCGCAAACCACATGTTCGATTGACGTTCCATCTTCTCTTACACATCAAGAATAATAATTACAGTGTTCCTCTGCGATTTCAGGTTAATCTGATGTCGTACTCTCTGAATTTGACAGTTTGAGGCCCGTTTCGGCCGTTTATGGCACCCGAATTGTGTTCTCAGTCACCGCGGGCACACGACACCTCCGATTGGCGTGTCGTCTGCCCGACCACTTTCCAATTCACTCAACCGTTGTTTTAGTCTTATTTCAGGCCAATTCAACGTTGTTCGGCCGATTTGGACAACCCCACGCGCGTTTCGGAAGCGCGCCCAGCACTTAAAAAGCGCATATTGAGTTGATGCACGCAAACCGCACGTCCGATTGATGTGATGTCTCCTCATACACATCAAGAATAATAATTGAAGTGTCCCCCTTATGATTTCAGGTCAATCCAATGTCGTACGCTCTGAATTTGGCAGTTTGAGGCCCGTTTTGGCTGTTTGTGGCACCCGGATTGCGTTCTTGGTCAGCACGGGCACACGACACCTCCGATTGGCGTGCTGTCTGCCCGAACACTTCAAAATTCACTCACCCATTGTTGTCGTCTGATTTCAGGAATATCCGACGTCATTTGGCCTGTTTGGACCACACCACGCGCGTTTCGAAAGCACGCCCAACACTTAAAAAGTGCATATTGAGCCGTTACACGCTAACCGCACGTCTGATTGACGTTCCGTCTCCTCATACATGTCATGAATAATAATTACAGTGTTCCCCTGTGATTTCAGGTTAATCCGATGTCGTACGCTCTGAATTTGACAGTTTGAGGCCCGTTTTGGCTGTTTATGGCACCAGAAGTGCGTTCTCGGTCAGCGTGGGCACACAACACCTCCAATTGGCGTGCCGTCTGCTCGACCACTTCAAAATTCACTCAACCATTGTTTTCATCCAATTTCAGGCCAATATGACTTCGTTCGGCCGGTTTGGACCACCCCACGCGTGTTTCAGAAGCGCGCCCAACACTTAAAAAGCGCATATTGAGCCATTGCACGCAAACCGTACATCCGATTGAAATTCCATCTCCTCATACATGTCAAGATTAATAATTACAGTGTTCCCCCTATGATTTCAGGTCAATCCGATGTCGTACGCTCTGGATTTGACAGTTTGAGGCCCGTTTTGGCCATTTATGGCACCAGAATTGCGTTCTCGGTCACCGCAGGCACACGACACCTCCAATTTGCGTGCCGTCTACCCGACCAATTCAAAATTCACTCACCCATTATTGTCGTCAAATTTCAGGCAAATCCGACTTTGTTTGGCTGGTTTGGACCACCCCACGCGCGTTTCGGAAGCACACCCAACACTTAAAAAACATATATTGAGCCGTTGCGCGCAAACCGCATGTCCGATTGATGTTCCGTCTCCTCTTACATATAAAGATAAATAATTACAGTGTTCCCCCTATGATTTTAGGTCAATACGATGTCGTACGCTCTGAATTTGACAGTTTGAGGCCTGTTTTGTCCGTTTATGGCACCAGAATTGCGTTCTCAGGCACCGCAGGCACACGAAAGCTCCGATTGGCGTGCCATCTACCTAACAACATCACAATTCACTCACTCGTTGTTTCTGTCCGATTTCAGGCCAATCCACCGTCGTTCAGACGGTTTGAACCACCCCACGCACGTTTCGGAAGTGTGCCCAACATTTAAAAAGCGCGTATTGAGCCGTTGCGTGCAAACCGCATGTCCGATTGATGTTCCGTCTCCTATTACATGTCAATAATAATAATTACAGTGTCCCCCCTATGATTTCAGGTCAATATGATGTCATACGCTCTGAATTTGATAGTTTGAGGCCTGTTTTGGCCGTTTATGGCACCCGAATTGTGTTCTCGGTCACCGCGGGCACACGACACATCCGATTGGCGTGTCTTCTACCCGACCACTTCCCAATTAACTCACTCTTTGTTGTCGTCTGATTTCAGGCCAATACGACGTCGTTCGGCCGGTTTGGACCCCCCCACGCGCGTTTCTGAAGCGTACCCAGCACATAAAAAGCGTATATTGAGCTGTTGCGCGCAAACTGCACGTCCGATTGACATTCTGTCACCTATTACACATCAAGAATAATAATTACAGTGTTCCCCCTATGATTTCAGGTCAATCTGATGTCATACGCTCTGAATTTAATAGTTTGAGGCCCATTTTGGCCGTTTATGGCACCAGAAGTGCGTTCTCGGTCACCGCAGGCACACGACACCTCCGATTGGCCTTCCGTTTGACCGACCACTTCACAATTCACTCACCCACTGATATCGTCTGATTTCAGGCCAATCTGACGTCGTTCGGCCGGTTTGGACCACCCCACGCACGGTTCGGAAGCGCACCCAACACTTAAAAAGCGCATATTGAGCCGTTGCGTGCAAACCACACGTCCGATTGACATGTCGTCTCCTCTTACACGTCCAGAATAATAATTACAGTGTTCCCCCAGTGATTTCAGGTCAATTTGATGTCATATGCTCTGAATTTGATAGTTTGAGGCCCGTTTTGGCTGTTTATGGCACTAGAATTACGTTCTCGATCACCGCGGGCACACGGCACCTCTGATTGGCATGCCGTCTGCCTGACCACTTCACAATTCACTCACCTATTGTTTTCGTCTGATTTTAGGCCAATATGACGTCGTTCTGCCGGTTTGGACCACCTCACGCGTGTTTCGGAGGCGCGCCCAACACTTAAAAAGTGAATATTGAGCCGTTGAGCGCAAACTGCACGTCCGATTGACATGCCGTCTCCTCGTACACATCAAGAATAATAATTATAGTGTTACCCCTGTGATTTCAGGTCAATCCGATGTCGTATGCTCTGAATTTGACAGTTTGAGGCCTGTTTTGGCCGTTTATGGCACCAGAATTGCGTTCTCGGTTAGCGTGGGCACACAACACCTCCGATTGGTGTTCTGTCTGCCCAACCACTTCAAAATTCACTCACCTTTTTTGTCGTACGATTTCAGGATAATTCGACGTCGTTCGACCAGTTTGGACCACCCCACGCGCGTTTCGGAAGCGCGCCCAACACTTAAAAAGCGTATATTGAGCCGTTGCGCTCAAACCACACGTCCAATTGACGTGCTGTCTCCTATTACACATCAAGAATAATAATTACAGTGTTCCCACCTGTGATTTCAGGTCAATATGATGTCATACGCTCTGAATTTGACAGTTTGAGGATCGTTTTGGCCGTTTATGGCACCAGAATTGCGTTCTCGGTCATTGCGGGACCATGACACCTCTGATTGGTGTGCCGTTTGCCCGAACACTTCACAATTCACTCACCCATTGTTGTCATCCGATTTCAGGCCAATCTGACGTCGTTCGGCTGGTTTGGACCACACCACGCGCGTTTCGAAAGCGCGCCCAACACTTAAAAAGCGCATATTGAGCCATTGCGCACAAACTGTACGTCCGATTGAGATGTAGTCTCCTCGTACACATCAAGAATAATAATTATAGTGTTCCCCTATGATTTCAGGTCAATCCGATGTCGTACGCTCTGAATTTGACAGTTTGAGGCCCGTTTTGGCCGTTTTTGGCACCAGAAGTGCGTTCCCAGTCAACGCGGGTACACGACACCTCCGATTGGTGTGATGCTTGCCCGAAAACTTCAAAATTCACTCACGCATTGTTGTCGTCCGATTTCAGGCCAATACGACATCATTTGGCCGGTTTGGACCACCCCACACACATTTCAGAAGCGCGCCCAACACTTAAAATGCGCATATTGAGCCGTTGCGCGCAAACCGCACGTCCGATTAACATGCCGTTTCCTCTTACACATCATGAATAATAATTATAGTGTTCCCCCTATGATTTCTGGTCAATCCGATGTCGTACGCTCTGAATTTGACAGTTTTAGGCCCGTTTTGGCCGTTTATGGCACCAGAAGTGAGTTCTTGGTCCCCGCGGGCACAAGACACCTCCGATTGGTGTACCGTCTACCTGAACACTTCAAAATTTACTCAATTGTTGTTGTCGTCCGATTTCGGGACAATCCGATGTTGTTCGGACGGTTTGGACCACCCCACGCGCATTTCGGAAGCGCGCTCAACACTTAAAAAGTGCATATTGAGCCGTTGCGCGCAAACCGCACGTCCGATTGACGTTTCGTCTCCTCATATACATCAAGAATAATAATTAAATTGAATCCTAGGAACCCTAGAAATATACAGATATCGAAAGAGTTCTTGGGCTTCTCCCAAGAAACAACTGCCTAAACTTTCTCTCCATCCATTGAAACACCTTCCTCTAAGATTATTTAACCCATTAACTATACCTAATCAATACAAAAGTGACATATATATAGTTTTGCGTATAGTCGATGATCAATAAGTGTAATCTGGATGATGTCAAGATATGGGTATTATCAAGTCAGTTTGGAGTGCACAAAGATGTCATCCACAAATACTATATAATTTATCAACACAAATGAAATTACCTCATGCATGGGGTTCATCCTCATCTGGATCACCAATATCACTGTGATGTCCACCAGCTGTATTCGGATCCTACAATATATATCAATATTATGTATCTTAAACATATCAATACAAGTCAATCTGAGTATGGTTTGTTTTAATGTTTAACTGTGGAGTCACTTGTTGCATCGTTATTTCATTGATACGTGATGAAATCTGTGACAGCCTCTCCTCATAATCTGCACGCAACTGCTGAAACTACGCATTCATATTGCACTGCATATCCTGCATGGAAGCATCTATCTCAGTCTGTGTGCGCATCCCTGAATCTTTTCATGCACCCATCGCATCTGCTCTAACAAATGCACGTCATGGGACACCACCACCATAAGTCAAAGAATTACCATGACCGTCACGCCCCCCGACACGGTGAAATATTTCATCTCTACGCACAGTACTACGACGTTGCTCCTCTGGAAACTCTGCTAACTAAGCATCAAAATGAGCCTGCATAATATAATAAATCAATGAAAAAATATGAATAATTTATATATAATAAAAATACAATTATTAGTAAATAATTTTCTTACTATAACACCGTAAACATCGGGATCACCCGCCCTACGAGTCCTCACCCATATGGACATCCGATTGATCGGCTCTCCACGTTGGTGTAACTATAATAAAGGGGTTCACAATGTTATGCTACAAAAATTTTAAAATATGAATGAATTGTGAATTTTAAACTTACATCATTTCTAAGCTGTGACACATGTCGAGTGCCAAGTCTAGAAGGCGTGCCCTGTATCGCCCAATTATGTGAATGCCGAGCAGACTCGGTCTACATTCAACAAATTTAATTAATCGACATTTGAAAAATTAGTCATTTATAGATTAAAAGTAATAAATCTTACCATTGCCGCCTCACTTGACCAAAACGCAACCAAATCCTACCACTGCTTGGGAAGAATGCCCGGAGGGACTCACTGTAGAATGTTGGGCACACCCGCAAATGGTGTTCAGTGATCTCTCTTCACCCTTGACTTGTAATCTTTTCATAATTTTCGGCATTTGGACATACATACAGCTCGAAACTCATCTGGACAGGATGTAAAATTATCCTATTAATTTTTTTTTCAGTAGATGGGACAATAATAATAACAATATCATGAAAAATTAAACAATGAATTTACCTAAAACTCCCTCCATAATCTTTCCATCATATCCTGGGGGAAAGAACTCCATTCACGAGTCATCAGAGAAAATCTGTGTGATTCTCGTATCATATGCCCAAAATGACGACTCAATATAGTACCACCTTCTCCGACTGGATGAAACATGTCATCAAATAACACATCCAATCGGGCTCCAGAGTTCCAGGATCGAACCCCTCTACCCGGACCCCTGATTCTGCTAGAATATGCACTAGATCCTGATAAACATAAATTCATAATTCAATTACAATATAAATTAATGATTATAAATAGTTAGGGAAATATACACAGAATATTACAATCAATTAATTTAAAAAATTGAAAACATACATACCGAAAACATCAGGTGAACCACTATGACCAACCTGTGACATGCCTACATTAAAAGAAATTATAGTTAAATCAAGCAATTTTTATACATATACAACTTATAAATATTTTTACAAACAATAACTGGGGATATAATTACAATTTTCACTAATCATGAAAGTCTATCATATCTCTTTCAACTGTCTCTCTGGCCCATGGTATATCTCCATCTCGTACAACTACTGTTATTTGGTCAAGTGTTTGATCAAGAAATGTGACAACGTCAGGTTCTTCTTGGTCAATCAGAAGAGCCCCTCTTCTAGAAATTTTCACCACAACTTTCCAATCAGAATCAATGCCGAAAAAGTAAACTTGTTCTGCCTGCGATGTTAGTATGAAGGGATCACTGCTTACTCGGTCATCTTTATATAGAATATTGTAAAAGTTTACTAATGTAAATTGGAAGTTATCAACTTTCATTCCATGAACCAGATCGACCCAATAAGACCTTAACAATATGTGTTTTAAACCACGACCATAAACAAACTCAATAATATCTCTCAGCAATCCATAATAATAACCCGCATCAACAAAATAACAACCAACACCACTATTTTGTGTGGCTCGGTTCATGTCAACATCTCTAATACAAAATCGAAATCCGTTAGCATCCAAAGACTTGTAGCATCGAGCTGTAATAAATGGACCATCAGCTAGTTGGTTGAGTTCTTCGCTCACAGGATGGGTTAAATCACCTAACTTTTGAATCTCCAAAATTCACATATATAGTTTAATGGATAAAGGATTGTGAAACTACAACTAAGTTTCACTATAAAAATATTAAATCAATTATACATACATGAGTCTTGAACCACTCATGAAATGTGTTGAAATGGTGTTTTTGGATTTGATAGTCAGTTGCACGAGGCCTTTCACGTTTCAACTCAACGATATGCATCCTAAATCACAACACAATATAAGGTAAGTAATAAAATAAATATAAAAACAAAATACACATCAACTATGAAACTTACTTTATCAATGGAAAAACTGCTGGAGTGTTGAACAACACATATTAATGAGATTGAACCCACTCATCATTCCACATATCAAACGTTATTCCTTCTCCAATTGGACCCTCATCATTATGGGAGGGGTTATCTATATTTGTTTCAACCTCATCAATATATGAATCAAAAAAATTAGTACACTCATCCATTAAATATCCCTTGGAAATTGAGGCTTCCAGACGAGCTTTGTTATGTACATATCGTTTAAATGTATTTAAGTATCGTTCTATTAGATACATCCACCTGAATTATACCGGACCGCCAGCAGTGACTTCACCAGTTAAATGAACAGTCAAGTGAACCATGACATCAAAAAAAGACGATGGAAATAGTTTTTCTAGGTGACATAGTGCAAGTACAATAATATCTTGCAGCTTTTCCAAATCACTCATGCGATGATTCCTTGAACAGAGCTATCTGAAAAAATTAGAAACTTAAATTAACGGCTCAACAAACTGGGTAGGTAAGAAATCACAAATTGCTATAGGAATTAACTATTGAATCATAATATGATTATCGTGACTTTTCAACCCCTATAATCTCATGCTCTTCATATTCAAACGCTTGGAAATATTAGATCAATAACCATCTGGAACCTTAATAATCTTCAAAATTGATATAAATGTTTGTTTCTCTTTTTTACTCATTGTGTACTGTGCAATAGGCATGTATGCACGATTTCCTTCACCCGGTTGTAAATGTAAAGGTTTTCTCAATACCATTTCTTGCAAATCACGTTGAGCATTAGCACTATACTTTGATTTCCCCATGATTCCTAAAATGGTGCACAATATATTATCACATACATTTTTTTCAATGTGCATCACATACAAATAATGTCTTAAAATATTATATTTCCAATAAGGAAATTCAAAAAAATACTCTGTTTCTTCTAATTATGACTCTACTGTCTATTTGAAGCAGGAATAGAAGGCAATGCTGGAGCCAATAAATCTTGAAAATCATACATTGTACAGATGTTTTCTTGATCAAGTTGTGCACAAATTTTAACCCCAGACAATATTTGTGGTGATGGTTCATACTCCCTATTCCCATCAAACGATACACGATCTTTTCTGAATCTGTGAAAAGGAGGAAGAAAGCACCTGTGACCCAGATATGACCACTTTCTACAGTTCTTAAGCCATATAGATTTCTTACTCTTATTACAAAAAGGGAAAGCAAATTCTCCTTTTGTACTCCAACCTGATAAGTTATCATACGATCGGAAATCATTAATTGTCCATAACAAAGTAGCCCGAAGTCTAAACATTTCAATAGCTTCCAAGTCAAAAATCATTACACCATCAGCCCGAAATTATTACAGCTCATCAATCAAATGTTGCATGTACATCGATTTTATCGCCAGGTCCTCTTGGTCCATCAATTAGAATTGACAGTAACAAAAAAGGTTTCTTCATACATACCCATGGGGGAATGTTGTATGGAACCAACACCACTGGCCATGTACTATGTGCCTCACCAACCATGGACCTAAATGGGTTAAAATCATCTGCTACCAAACCCATTCGAATATTACAATCATCTCAGGAAAGGTCTGGGTGTCTTTGATCAAACTCTTTCCATGCCAAAGAATCTACCGGGTGAGTTAATTTATCAACCTCTTTCTTTATCTATGAATTACAAGTCATAAATTTAGCAATTTTAGTTGACATGAAGAATCTCTTCAGTCTAGGTTTTAGTGGGAAATAACGCATCTGTTTAGCGGTAACTTGTTTCCCTTGATTCAAGACTCTCCCAGAAAGAATCTGACTACCTTGATTAATCTCATTGGTCTTCCACCTGGATGTATATCAAACAGTACAATTATTTAATTGTGCATTCTCTTTTCTGAACAACATACAATTATTGCGACATGCATCAATTGTATCATATGTAAAACCAAGATCACCGGTCAACTTCCGAGCTTGATAGAATGACTTTGTAATATTCACTCCAGCAGGGAGTACTTTCTTCAACAATACCAACAACATGTCGAATGAGGTGTCTGACCACTGGTTTAAAGCCTTAAGGTGTAACAATTCAATGATGAATGACAGTTTACTAAATTTAGTGCATCCAGGATATAATTCAGTACGCGCATCATTAATAATTTAAAAGAATTTCAATGCTTCTCCAACTGCAGAAGAACGAGGATTACTCGATCCAATGTCGTCATTTACTATATTACTATCTTCAGGTTGAAACTGGCACATCATATCATTGAGAATTATGTTCATCGGATTAACTATTCTTGAATCAATATTCATATGAATACTTTCCGAGTGATGACATGAAACAAAATGTTCTCCATGACGTGTCCATGTCTTATAGTTTTTCAAAAACCCATTCAAAAATAAATGTTCTCTAACACTATCTCATTTGAAGAGATATCTATATGCACATTTTTTGTATGGAAAAAAAATCATATCGCTTGGAAATCTGTCAGTGAAATCCATAAATTGCTTAATCCCCTCAAAATATTCAGCCGAAAACCTATCTTGCATATCAATCCCGCTCTTATCCATATATGTATTTAATAGAAATTAAAAGTGAAACATCTTATTTAAATTCTAAATGAACACATATCAATAAATTTAAAAACCAATGACTTCAAAGATAAATTTGAATGATAAAAAACATTACCTGCATAGGACTCGACCGCAGGTAATGGGGTGCGACTCGATTGCAGATTCATGACGGTGCAGCGACTTGACGACAGGGGTTCGACGACCAGAATTGAAAGCAGCGAAACCACTGGATGAAGTGTGGGAGGGTTCTATATGGCGGGGCATGATGAACCGGAAGGGTCTTACGGAGGCAGGACGTGAGGACTCGCTGGAGGGATGCAGTGGGGCTGAGAGGGGACGAAGGGGCAGGACTGTCTAAAGGTGCAGCGCAGGCTGTTAGGGTCATGGGTGGCGCAGCACGGGGTTGGGCCAGGACTTTCTGAAGGTGCAGCGTAGGCTTTTGGGGTCATGGGTGGCGCATCGCGGGGTTTCGGGTGGCGCAGCGCGGGGTTGCAGTTGGCGCAGGGGGTCGCCGGGGTTGCGGGTGGTGCAGCGTGGGGTCAGGGTTGTTGGGGGTTGTTGTGGGTTGGGGTCACCGGGGGTCAGGTCGCCTGGGGTAGCCAGGGGTCTCCAGGGCTCGCAGGGGCTCGCCGGGAGTTGGGGTCACAGGGGTCACCGGGGGTCGGGGTGGCCGGGGGCGGGGTCGCCAGGGGTGGGGTTGCCGGGGGCGGGTTCGCTGGGGGCGGGGTCTCCCGGGTCGAGGATGGTCACCGGGGTCGGGGTCACGGGGTCAGGGAGGGGACGTCGGGGGATGGGTCACCGGGGTCAGGGTAGCGGGGTCGGGGGGCGTGGTCGAGGGGGGTAATTGGGGGGGGGAGGGTTGGGAGGGAAAAGGGGGTAAAATTAGGCATTCTATGTAGCATCAGCCATTTGGCGGTCACTGTTGACAGCATTACCGGCCGCCAAATGGCAGCTGCTATAGGTCTCCCGCCTCCAAAAGTAAAAATTATAGTAGTGCATGAATTCCGTTGAAGTCGGGATGCGCCCGAGGAGGAAGCATAGCCGACGTTCCTTGCGGGTGACTCCTCCTATTGTGGCTTGGGTGAAGATCGAAGTCAGCTTCGACGTTCTTCGATGGTTCTTTGTTGGAAGGTAGAATCTTTCCTCTAATTCTCTAAAGGTTCCACCACAAAAATATTTTCCAAACAAATATTATAATAAGACTCCCCAATATAATAAACCTTCCATCCATTTCAAAACAATTAAAAAATGAAATGTTAACACAAAGATTAATTAATTATGAGAGCTTAATTAATTCAATTGGTGGGGTTGGCACAATCAATGAAGGGAGGTGGAGAGTAAACATTTAATGAGGGGAGTTTTCAAATTAATTAAGGGGTGTTAATGGGGAGGTGAAGGGGTTTGGGTTTGTGTGGGCCCCACCACACTAAATCCTCTCATGGGAGGTTATGTGGGTGTGGGCCCTACCTTTAACTTCCCCTTGTAAGAAATAACCACCACCAAACAATAAAATTGTTCACAACAATTTTATTTAATTTAATATAAATCCCCAAAAAAATTAACTTCTCCGCCCGAGGAAATAAAACTGCGGTAAAGGTCCCCTTAAGCGAATACCAGTGCTGCGTGTTCATCGGTGCCATCAGATTTCAATTCCGAGCACCGGTTCAAAAGATTGAAAAACCCGCACATACGTTTACTGAATGTACCTGAACAAAACTTCAGTAACTGATTCCTGGCACACCGAGCCTCGGAATCAGGTGCTGTTAGAAACCGAAGACATGTAAAATTCCAAAGAATTTAAAAAAAAATTCCTTTAAATTTCACGGTCTATACAGATATATATTTTATACTCTTTATCAGTGCTAAATTATGTGTTCATAAAGTTCTAATATTACCAGCACTCCATTTTAATGTATATAATGATGGCCTTTACTAGTGCTTGTTAAAATCGATGATAAATGACACTTATTTATTTTCCTTATTTTTTAGTATTTTATGTTGAAAAAATATACTTGTTCAAATTAGAAAAAAAATTATATTTACAATGATTTGATAATTATCCTATATTAATATAGAACTATTATAAAAATATGACAATCAAACAAGAGCCTTTGTATCACTTTTTTATTAACCATGTTAAAAAATAACATTATTACCAATGATATTTTCATTTTATATACCAAGATATTTAGAACATCCTTCAATAATTTTTTTCAATATTGACATTACATTTTAGGATATTTATAATATAGTTTCAAAATTTATGCTCCATTTTATCTGATATATGTTGATATTTACATTATCCTATAATTAAATTGTACAGTTTCACTTTATTTCTTTTTCTAACATTACATATCACTAAAAAGTTTTAAAATTATTATCAACATATAATATATATTGATAATAATTATAGAATAATTTACAATTATTGGATAAATAATATGAAAAAATATAATAAAAATTTCTATTTTCCCTCATGTTATGAAAAATATAATCATATAAATTAAAATATATTTTAAAAATATTTTATAATTTTTTTTAAAAAATATTAATAAAAATTTGTAAAAAATTATATTTTTAATTATTATATTTATTATTATTTTTTATGTTTACATTATTTAAAAATTCTGTATTATTTTGTAAATATATTATGTCATTATTAATTTTAAAAAATATTCTTCTCTTGTGAAATTGTATTCAAGATTATAATTATTAAAATTCTTTATTTATTATTACTCTTTAAATATGATTACATAAAAGAAATATATTCAAATTAAATAACATTTTTATTATTTTTATTGGAGATATAATACACTTTTTGAGCAATTTTCTTCCTATTTTGGGATTTTGAATCCAACATTGGAGTTTCATACAAGGAGCACCATGTGAGAAGTGGGTGTTGCTCATTTGGGTGGGTCGTGTGTTTAGTGGACATCTCTCACTATTCAGTGGTTTCCCACCAACCCTCACCTCACAATGATCTAACAATTACTATTCAAAATCTCTTCCATATGACCAAAAAAATATGGTGAATCCGATAACATCTTCATTATTGTTGATATACAGTTGCACATCAGTTCAACAACTATTTTTTTAGCTACCTAAAGAACCAAACCATGATCTATGTAATATTAATTTATTTAGATTGAGTAGAATATGTTCATTATATATTTAATGAAATTTATTAATCAATTTCTTAATAATAATTGTTTTATCACTTTATAGTGACTTAGTAATCCTATTAGAAAATTACTATGCTGATACTACACAAAAGAGACATATTAGTGAGTATGTTATTTGAGCAATGCGTATGATGAAAAATACTTCTCTTATTCCTGATTGGAAAATTGGGGTAGATGTTATTATTTTTTATTAATCCTAGAATCCAATAAAGAATGAATAAGATGACTTATTTGACCCAGACTCAATATTGGATGAACATAATAAAGAAGGTCAATGGTTGCACTTTATCCCCTTCATGGTGGGAGAACAAATACACGATTTAATGATCATATAAACATTTATGGGATGAACCATCTATTCCCTAAAAATCCTAGATTTTATACATGTATTGAGTTAATTGTTATCTTAAATACTTTTCCCATTATGATTACTAAAATTTTCAGATGTTCAATTTTCATTTATTTATTATATATATATTCATTTATTTACGCAACAATATGAAATTATAGTAAAAGATATTCTCTAGAACCCCATGAATGATAACATGTTTTGTTAAGATTGGGATGATCATATATTTTTAATTTGGGATATACAAAGGTAAAAAATCCAGAATCATTCACAACCTACAATATGTAGGTGAATAACTCTACAAGACATTGTTAATGCAAGCCTAAAATATTACGTGTGTTTACAGAGTCATTATTTTGAATTGTATTTTGTATTTTATATGATTTATATAAATCAATTAAACCATATAAAAGGGTTGAATATGTAATATTTTAATGAAATTTAAAAAAACATTATAAGTATTTGACTTATAAAAATTACTACAAAAAATAAAAAACTTTATTCCTTTCATTTATTTTTTAATTAACCAGTTTTTTAAAGTGTTTGTTCTGTTTTTACTTATATAGAACCAAGTATTAACATTATTAATCAATTTTTATCTTGGAATACCTTAAATCTAAGACTTTTTTTTCTAAACCCCACATTATGGGATTTTACCATAACTTCAGGCTTCATTTTACCATGCCTAACACAACCCTCCAATAGATTTGAAATCCTAATACACTTGTTTATTCAAAAAATTATCACATTCCAATTCTAAGGGATTTCTCCCACCATTCTTCTACCATTATACAGATATATTTGATACACAAACTATTATCCATGAACCATAAATAATTTGTTTTTCTACATTCTAAAATTATTTTCTCTTAGAATTTATTTTTATTCAATTTTAACAAGCCATAATAAGAATTTACTTGAATGATTTATGATTTATTATATTGATTATTATTATATTCCCTCCATAGAGAAATTTTATTTATTTTGTTGTTAACATAGTTACTTATAAAAACAATATATCTTATAATTATATTATAGAAGTTCATGTGTCTACTGTTTTCACATATATATAATTATTTGATTCAATACCTTATTTTAAATAACCATTCATCATTTTAGAAAAAAAATTATGATTGTTGTTTATTAATTTTTTTTTGATAAATAATGATTATTTATTATACACCACTCATAATAATGATAAATCATACATAATCAGGTATTTAGATATTATAGGGATGATTGGTACCAATTTGGTTTAGTACTGATGTACCAATATATCCAAGAATATTTTGTATGGTTTTAGTAATAATTTATCATATTTTGAATTATTTTAAGAATATAAACATCTCTCCCTTTTTATTTTTTAATTTTATACAAAATAACAATTTGAATATTTTTTATGTTCATTTTGTGCATTTGTGTGTGTGTGTGTATGTGCATAAATCTGTATCAATGTGTGAGTGTTCTGAAATTGAAACATATTTATTGGATTCCCTAAATGACATGACATATTAATATGTTGTAATATATTATATTGATATTATGATATCTATTATGGGTTCACCTGGGACAATATTTTAATGATGTCAATGGTAAATGTTTAGAATTGTAATTATGTTATAGCTTGAATAATTATTTTCATCGTCTAAAAATATTATCCACCCAAACATGGCTAAAAGAATTTTTTCAATGTCTTTTAAATATATATATATCAATATTTTTTATTTTATTAGAAAAATAGTTTGATTTATTATGATTCCAAAATTGTAAATTTTTTGTTATAGTTAAATAAATATTTCTTTATTAAATTAATATTTTATGTAATTTATATTATTTTTTTATGATTCTTGTTAAAATTAACTACATGTTTTTACTTGTCAATATATATACAACATACAAACAATAATTTCACTGAAGAGTCAAATGAAATGCTAAAATAATACCCTATAGATTTGTACATTAGTTTATTTAATGACACATTAATCATATTATAAAAAATTTTGGGATATTTTTGTCAAAAAATTCTTGTTGGGTATATCATGTTCGATGTTATCTATATAGCATGATAAAATAAATTAACCACATTTTTTTAGTAATGTATCATTTTACTAAAATTATATACCCATTATGTTTCTAAATTATCATTTTCCCATGATATTATTAATAATAATAGAATATGGGGACTCCTTGAATAGGACACAAATTTCAATATTATTTATTTACTATTCTAGGGTGGAGAATATAGTTATTTGTATGAAAATTTATTTCATATGTTATATCAAAATTTCATGGAATAAATTTCATGGGGTGTGGATTAATAAGCCATATCAAGCGGCAAGAGGGGGTAATGTCATGTTTGTTTGGAAAAACATCTCCATGATCTTGAATTCATTTAGGATAAAAAATATTATTCAATATCTTATTATAATAATGGTTATAATTTTAATCATAAACTATATTTTGACCATAAATTGGTATCATGATTATATTTACTAATAATTTGGATGATATATTATAATAAATGAAAATATCTTAAAAATGATTCCTTTAATATATGTCTTATTTGTTTGGTGTTAGTTACATATAAAAACAATATCGTAATCTATCAATTTTTTTATATAAAATAGTATCCAATTGAGTTAAATATGAATTATTACTAAAGTGCGATAATATTTTGTGTCTTAAGAAGAAAACATATTTTTTTAAAAAAAATGGAGGAGCCCTAAATGTGGTTCCAAATTTTCTTCTCATATGTAATCAATTATTATATGATTAATGAACACAAAAATAAATTATGTATAAGGACCCAGCCTTACAACATTACATAATCTTGAATTAAATGAATAATTCATATTGAGGATCTTTTTAGGATTAGAGTTTTAGAGAGTTAGGCCATAACTATTACATTTCAAAATATTACAAAGTAGACACTTCTACACAGTTTCCATTTTTTTTAATAAAATAAAAACTCTTGATAAAATGAGTCATGTATAGTTCAATGTTTAAGATATAATGAAATTTATTTGATCCCATACTTGACCCTATTCCACATTATATCCTGTGAAAACATTTCAAAAACTTGGGATGAGCATAAAAATCTCAGTAAGGGATACACAAAGAAGGAAAACAGTTAGTTTTTCAAAACAAAAAGTAAACCATGAATACATTAACATAAGTAATACTTTTCACCATTATGAAGTAGTAACTACTCCTCACTGAATAAAATATCATTACTTACACTTTTGTAACCAAAATATTACCATAAAACCCATATAAAGTACACATAACATATAAAGGTCACTTGGGACATAAACATACTTAAATGGAATAACCATACGATCGACATCCACACATATCACTAAATGAAGTAGCCATACGAATGACTTCCATACCTAATGAATTGGAGGTTATAACGTAACCACCCATCCTGATATTCATGGCACCACCTGTCATTTGGTTTATCTTGTAACCACCCGTCAAATGTCCAAGTACCAATATAAAATAATAACACATACAACAAATATAAAGGAAAGAAAACATTTCCACAATTCACTCACAATATATCACTTAAATATATTGACATAAAAAATCCATTTTAAAAACAATTTTAAATACCAAAATACATAAAAGAGTATATGGTAATTATTTTCTTTTAAAAACACTACGACTTGTTGAGGAAGCCAATATATCAAATAATACTCACGGCGGCGGAAAAGGTCGTTGTCACCACTTACGTTAAAAGAGACAATCATTTTTGTTGTTTAGTAAAACCCTTTGTAGAAAAAGAATCCCTTTAAAATGTCAAGGGTGTTTATACAGCGTATAAAAGAAAGTCGTGTATTAAAACAAAATATGCCTCAATGAAAGGAGATTGAGACAAAGTCCTTTAACTCATGTCTAACTTGACTCGATCATTCTTTAATCTCCTGAATAATAAACTAAAGTTAATTTATACTTGCTTAAGAACATTTTTCAAGTTTATTATTCCTTTTATATCACTTATTACCAGGTTATAGACTTTATGTAATCATTTAAGTTAATTATGATCGTTTTGTCGATATTTGGTACTTAAGTCAAAAATGAACTTCTTATAATTACATGCTGTTCATGCAGTCAATAGTTCATTATATATAGAATTACATTAATTTTTTAGATATCATATATATCATATATATTTAGTATATACAAGTATTTATAATACTACAAAATATTTAGAGGTAAGAAATTAAATGAACCATTCAGGGAGACGGTAAGCCGTACGTACGCATTAATGCTACTTCCATTTCTATTTCATATTTAATGGAATTAAAACATTATGATACATAGTAATATTATAATTCCAGTATTTTATCATATATAATATCATTAAATATATCCTTTATACGTACCACATATGGTATGAACAAGTCATATCACTTTGAGGGGGCGGTAGTCCGCACTTCCTCTAATGAGATTATCGCGTTTACCCATAATGGAAACCATAAATGCTTGATATAAAAGGAAATTAAAGAATCATAAAGAAAACATAAAAATAATATATATCATATATAAATACATTTCCATCATAATGGCCACCATTAGAGGCGGTAAAATGTAATTGAACAATCATCATTTCGTGAGGCGTCAGTTTTCCATCCACAGAAACATTATGTTCTTCATCCATTAGATGGAGGTGTATGTAATTTTAGTTTGAATCCTTCCCATAACAACATCATAGTATATTGAGAATACTGGTTTTGTTACAAAATAAAGGAATAAAAAGAGTTTAGGGGTTGGAGAAGTAAAATAAAAGAAAACAATATAAGAGAAACTATTAACTTTAATTTGGGTAAGTCTGTTTCGTTTGAACAAAAGGACTTATTTAAGGGCCTTCTTCTTAAAGTAAGGCTTCTAGGAGGAGGATAAGGATGTAGGGAGATTAATTGGGCCGAGTTTGGATGAGCCAAATGGTTTGAGAGGTTCTAGGAATTGGATAGAAGTGGTCTTCTTTTATAAGGGACAAGAGGGTCTCTTTTGGAAAGAGTGAAAATATTATTTTATAATATAATGATATTTGGTTTCTAAAGGTCCAAAAATCATTATAGTATAAGATAAGATGACTCATGGTCTAAATATAATCACAAAATAGTAATTGGAAAGGTTTTGGATAATATTTTAATCATTATAATCTTATTTCCTTAAATCATTTATTAATGATGTAAATACTACATCATTATTGTGTCATGGATAATTTAATTTATTTGATGTCTAAAAATTATAAGAAAATACTATCATGTATGAATTATTTTTAACATTAAAATGAAAATTTATAGTCAAAAAGACAATTTATATAACCCCTTTTAAAAAATAATTTACTAAAAGATATTTTCTTTTGTCATTTTTGCCTTTACTTTAAGTTAATTAATCTAAATTGTCATTATCACTCCCAAGTTGCTCAATGGGGTCCCAAAATATACCCAAAGATAACCATGGTAGTTAATGACTCAACCAATAATGTTTGGACAAGTGTGAAGGTAATTTTGAATTATTATAATATTCTTTTTACCTTGAATTACCCAATTTACCTTTAACCGCGGTAAATAAATGTCAAAAGTCACTATTCACAAAAATTTATTTTTTATATTATTGAACCAAATTTTACTTCTTGATAACAACCATTTATGTTGGATTTTTGAAATTCAATTTACAGAAGTGGTAAAATTTCATTTGAATGAAAAAGTCATTTTTTTAACTACCACTTAGGGGTTTCACTATTCATCAAAAATTGAAGTTTTTCAGAAAAATACCAAACATTCCACCTAAGATATATTTGATATTCAGAATTCAAAAATGATGTCTATTTTTCCCAATTAAAAAATATAAGTGGAATTAATTAATTTTAAAATTAATTCCCGTTATCAAAACAAATAGCGTGTTTTAAGAAACAATAACTATCAAAAGATTGATACTTGTTTATGTCCAATTTCAAAGTGAAATTAATTTCAATGACCAAAATTGGATTAAATGGAAAAAATATATTTTAATTACACTTTAAAACCAACTAAAAATATAATGTAACTATATAAATAAATTATATTAAAAGGCACTTTTGAATTAAAATACAATATTATTCACTATTCATTAAAAAAATGAACTCTATCGGAAAAATACCAAAAAATTACCCAAAGTAAAATATGATGTCCCCATTCTAAATAACGATTTTATTTGGTCATATAGTAATTATTAAATTGACCAAAACTAAATTTAAAAAGGGTTATCCATTAAAAGGCGGTAAATTGGCCATTTAATATAAATTATAGTTAAAATTAGATTCATTCACATTTTAAGCCTATAAATTTTATTGGATAAATGTAAATACATTTAAAAATCATGTATAATCATATTGTCGTTTGTTTGTTTCATTCCCTCCAATACAAAGGCTAGGAGTTAACTACCATTTAAAATAATAATATTATATTAATAGTGTGAATCGCAAGATTTCAAAGAAACCCGTTGTTGCGTATCGGGTACGCTATCGATCATAGCAACCCTTTTAAAAGTAAAATTAATTTTTAATTCACAAATATTAATAAATATGAAATATGTATTATTTTTTATTTACCTGGGATGTTACATCCTTCCCCCCTTTTGGAAATTTCATCCTCGCAATTTTATTCACTTATCAAAAGAATTGGGGGTATCTATCCCTCATAGCATTTTCAGATTCCCACATTGCCTCTTCAACCATATGGTTTTTCCACAAAACCTTTACCTGGTGAATTACCTTATTCTGCAACACTTGATCTATATGGTCAATAATCTTGACTGGTTGTTCTTCATAAGAGAGATTTTATTTCAACTGAACTACCTCTGGGCTCAAAACATGAGATGGATCTGGCATATACTTTCTCAACATCGAAACATGAAAATTATTGTGTACCTAGGATAAAAATGGAGGTAAATCCACTTTGTACACAACTGATCCAACTTTCTCCAGAATTTCATAAGGTCCAATGAACCTCGGACTCAACTTTCCATTCTTACCAAAACGCATCACACTTTTCCATAGGGAAACTTGGAAAAAGACATGATCACCTACCTCAAAAGAAAGATCCTTCCTCCGATTATTTTCACAACTTTTCTGTCTTCTCTGAGCTATTCTCATGTGCTTCTAAATCAACCGAACTTTCTCTGCCATCTCTTCTACCAATTCTGGTCCCATCTCCCTCCTTTTTCCTTCTTCATCCCAAAAAGTAGGAGTTCGACAATGATTTCTATATAATGCCTCAAATAGAGCCATCTGTAAACTGGAATAAAAAATGTTATTATATGAAAATTCATCTAAAGAAAGTTGTTGGTCCCAACTTCCCTGATAATCCATCGAACAAGCACCTAAAATATCCTCCAATGTCTAAATTTTTCATTATGATTGCCCATATGATTGAGGGTGAAAAGCTGTACTAAAATTTAATTCAGTACCCAACGACTTCTAAAGGCCTTTACAAAAGTTAGAATTAAATGTGGGATCATGATCAGATACAATAGAGAGGGGAACTCTAGGCAACATGACTATCTCTTTAACATACAACCGAGAAAGTTGATCTAAAGACCAAGCATATCTAATAGAAAGGAAATTAGCAGATTTAGTCAATCTATCAACTATAAACAAGATTCCATTATTACCTCGACCTGTCTTTGGTAATCCCACAACAAAGTCCATGGATATATTTTCCCATTTCTACTCTAGCACCGGTAAAGGATGAATCATTCCATTAGGTAACTATCACTCTTCTTTAACCTACTGACAAGTCAAACACTTCATAGTAAAATCTAAAATATCTCTTTTCATTCCATCCCACTAGTAATACTTTCGAAGATCCTTGTACATCTTAGTACTGCCAGGATGAACTGAAAATGGGGGACTATGAGATTCACATAACAACTCATTTTTCAACTGCGAATCACAAGGCACACATAATCTCTTCCCAAACTACAAAACACAATCATTATCAATGTTAAAATTAGGAAACTTACCCTTCTGAACTAACTCTACCTTTTTCTGTAACTCACTATCTTCTTTCTGTGCATGCTTTATTCTGTTTGATAGAGATGATCTCACTGACACCTGATACAAAACAGAAAAATTTCCTGCACCAACAACATCTAAGGCAAAGTTCATCAAATAAAAAACCAAAGGATATTGTTCCAAATATAACATAGTTAATTATGCATTACTTTTTCGACTCAAAGCATCATCCACTTTATTTTCTTTTCCCGGATGGTAATGGATCATGCAATCAGAATCCTTGATTAATTCTAACCATCTCCTCGGTCTTATGTTCAAGTTTTTTGAATGAATATATACTTAAAAAATTTGTGATTAGTATATATTTCATATTTTACTCCATAAAAATGATGCATCTAAATTTTTAAAGCAAAAACAACAGCAGCTAATTCCAAATCATGTGTAGGGTAATTTAACTCATGTGGTTTCAATTGAAGTGAAGTATAAGAAATTACCAGATCATTCTGCATTAGGAAACAATCAATTCCTTTCAATGAAGCAACACTGTAGATAACAAACTCACTATTTCTGGATGGTAGTGCCAAAACCGGGGCATTCACCAATCTCCTTTTCAGTTCCTGAAAACAATCATCACATTCTTTGGTACAGATGAACTTAACACCTTTTCGAGTTAACTTAGTAATTGGACTAGATAATCATGAAAATTTTTCAACAAACCTCCATTAATAACCTTCCAAACCAAGAAAACTACGAATCTCAGTTATATTTATTGGTCTTGGCCATTCTTTAACACCTTTTGTTTTAGTAGGACCAATAGTTACGCCATTTTTTGAAACAATGTGACCAAGGAAAGAATTTTTTTTTAACCAAAACTCACACTTTCTGAATTTCCCAAAAAGTTTATTTTATTTTTACGTTTGCAAGACAACCCTTAAATGACTTTCATGTTCCTATTTACTTTTTAAATAAACCAAAATATCATCAATGAACACCTGATCATCGAAAAACTCCATTTCCACCTTCTCCGCACAACGAACAAGTTTGTCATAACATTTGAACTTAGGAGAGGCTAACGCGCTTCAATATCTTGGCTTCAGTCCTGAGTAAAATTGATTTATATCAAGATCACTAATGAAATTTGGTGCATACCTTGCCAATCGAGTGAACTTTTCTTCATAAGCATCCACCGAGTCATTCTCCTACCTCAATTCTTGGAATTGTTTTTCCATCCTAAGATGAACCTCCTTAGGAAAATATTTCTCAAGAAACATACCTTTGAATTATTCCCAAAAAACATCATCAATCTCATCACTATCCCTGATATTTTTCACCATCAACCTCCACTGATCAGCTTCACCTTCAAAACAGTAAACAACGAGACTAATCTCTTGATGTTCTGAACAACCCATGACATCGAACATCTTTTCCAGTGCTTTAATCCACCCTTCTGATAGCACTGGATCAGATGATCCTCTAAATGATGTGGGATGTTGCCTCATGAAATGCTCCACTACTGACATGTTCCTCTGCGGTTGATGTTGATGATCTTGTTCATGAATACCACCACCATTTATAGACTGATCCAACTGTGCCATCACTACAAAAAACTGTTCAGTTCTGATTCCGACCATCTCAGGTTGCTGATTTGGAAGGATGTCTTTCTCCTAATGTCATCCCAACATAGCTGCCATGTTTCCTCTGTGGAAAACCATTCTGAACACAAAAATATCTTAGGCGAAGCAACATGGTAATATTTTAATGCTATATGATTTCAATATTATCATAAATTACTTTATGGATATTAATTTAGCAATACCCTAACTCCTAAAGTTATCTAAACTGACCTCTGATACCAACAATAAGGACCCAGCCTTAAAACATTACATAATCATGAATTAAATGAATAATTCACATTGAAGATATTTTCAAATTTAGAGTTTTATAGAGTTAGGCCATAACTATTACATTTCAAAATATTACAAAGTAGCCACTTCTACATAGTTTCCATTTTTTTTTCATAAAATAAAAACTCTTGAAAAAAATAGTCATGTTTAGTTCCATGTTTAAGATAACATGAATTTTCCTTGATCCCATCCTTGAACCTATTCCATATTATGTTCTATGAAAAACATTTCAAAAACTTGGGATGAACATAAAAATCTAAGTAAGGGATACACAAAGAAGGAAAACAGTTAGTTTTTCAAAACAACAATTAAACCATGAATAATTTAACATAAGTAATAATTTTCACCTTTATGAAGTAGAAAATACTCTTTACTAAATAAAAGATCATTTTTTACCCTTTTGTAACCATAAGATTACCATAAAACCCATATAAAGAACAGATAACATATAAAGGTAACTTGGGACATAAACATACTTAAATGGAATAGCCATATGATCGACTTCCAGACATATCACTAAATGGAGTAGCCATATGACCGACTTCCATACCCAATGCATTGGAGGTTATAACATAACCACCCATCCTGGTATTCACGGCACCACCTTCCATTTGGTTTATCACATAACCACCTGTCAAATGTCCAAGTACCAATATAAAATCATAACACATACAAAAAATATAAAGGAAAGAAAACATTTCTACATTTCAATCACAATATATCACTTAAATATATTGACATAAAAAATCCATTATCAAAACCATTTTCAATACCAAAATACAAAAAAGAGTATATGGTATTCATTTACTTTTAAAAACATTACTGCTTTTTGAGGAAGCCAAAGATCAAATTATACTCACGGTGGCGGAAAAGGTCATTCTCACCGCTTACGTTAAAAGAAACAATCATTTTTTTCATTTAGTAAAACTCCTTGTAGAAAAATATTACCTTTGAAAAGTCAAGGGTTTTTATAAAGCATATAAAATAAAGTTGTGTATTAAAACAAAATATGCCTCAATGAAAGGAGATTGAGACGAAGTCCCTTACCTCATGTCCGACTTGAATCGATCATTCTTTAATCTCATGAATAATAAAATAAAGCTAATTTATACTTTCTTAAGAACCTTTTTCAAGTTTATTATTCCTTTTATATCACTTATTACCATGTTATGAACATTATGTAATCACTTATGTTAAAAATGATCATTTTGTTGATATTTGGTACTTGAGTCAAAAATGGACTTCTTATAATTACATGTTGTTCATGCCTTCAATAGTTCATTATATCCAGAATAAAATTCATTATTTATATATCATATAGATCATATATATCTAGTATTTACATGTATTTATAATAGTACATAACATTTAGAGGTAAGAAATGAAATGCACCGTTCATGGAGATGGTAAGCCGTACGTACGCACGAACGCTACTTCCATTTCTATTTCATATTTAATGGAATTAAAACATAATGATACATAGTAGTATTATAATTCCAGTATGTTATCATATATAATATCATTAAAGCTATCCTTTATAAGTACCACATATGGTATGAACGAGTCATATCACTTTGAGGGGGCTGTAGTCCACACTTCCTCTAATGAGATTATCACGTTTACCCATAATGGAAACCATAAAGGCATTCTATAAAAGTAAATTATAGAAGCATAAATAAAACATAAACATAATATATATCATATATAAATACAGTCCCATCGTAATGGCCACCATGATAGGTGGTAAGTTGTAATTGAACAATCATCGTTTCGTGAGGTGTTAGTTTTCCATCCACAGAAACCTTATGTTCTTCATCCATTAGATGGAGGTGTGTGTAAGTGGAGTTAAAATACATATCATAACAACATCCTAGTATATTTATTATACTGGTGTTGTTACAAAATAAAGGAATAAAAATATTTTATGGGTTAGAGAAGTATAATAAAAGAAAACAATTTAAGAGAAACCGTTACCATTAATTTGGGTAACTCCCTTTGGTTTGAACCAAAGGACTTCTTGAAGTGCCTTCTGACTAAGTTAAGGATTCTAGGAGGAGGAGAGGGATGTAGGGAGATTAATTGGACAGATTTTGGGCAAGCCAAATGGCTTGAGAGGTGTGAGGAATTGGTTAGAAGTGGTCTTCTTTTATAAGGGAGAGGAGGGGCTCTTTAGGAAAGTGTGGAACAATTATTTTATAATATAATGATACTCAGTTTATAAAGGTCAAAAAATCATTATAGTCGAAGATAAGATGACTCAGGGTCGAAATATTATCATCCAATAGGAATTGGATAGGGTTTGGATGATATTTTAATCATTATAAGCTAATTTATTTAAATCATTTATTAATGAGGTAAATACTACACCATTATTCTGTCAGGCATAATTTAATTTATTCAATATCTAAAAATTATAAAAAAATACTATCACGTATGAAATAGTTTTATATTTCCAATGAATATTTATAGTCACAAAGATAATTTATATTACCCCTTCTAAAAATTAATTTACTAAAAGATATTTTCTTTTGGCATTTTTGCCTTTACTTTAAGTTAATTAATCTAAAATGTCATTATCACTCCCAAGTTTCTCAATGTGGTCCCAAAATCGACCCAAATATGCCCATGGTCGTTAATGACACATCCAATAAGGTTTAGAAAAGTGTTATGGTAATTTTTAATTATTATAATATTATTTTTACCTTGAAAAACCCTATTTACCTTTAACCGTGGTAAATAAAAGTCAAAAGTTACAATTCACCGAAAAATATTTTCATCTTATCGAACCAAATTTTAATTCTTGATAACTATCATGTATGTCAGATTTTTTAAATTCAATTCACAGAAGTGGTAAAATTTCATTTAAATGAAAAAGTCAGTTTTTTAACTACCACTAAGTGGTTTCACTATTCATCGAAAATTGACGTTTTTCTGAAAAATACAAAAAATTCAGCCTAAGATATATTTGAAATTCAGAATTAAAAAATGATGTCTATTTTTCAAAATTAAATGCATAGAAGTGGCATTATGTAATTTTAAAATTAATTCCTGTTATCAAAACAAATTGCGTGATTTTAAGAAACAATAACTATCAAAAGATTGATAGTTGTTTATGTCCAATTTCAAAGTGAATTTAATTCCAATGACCAAAATTGGATTAAATTTTAAAAATATATTTTAATTTAAGTTTAAAATCAACTAAAAATATAATCTAATCATATTAATAAAGTAGATTAAAATGTACTTTTGAATTAAAATACTATATTATTCACTATTCATTAAAAAAATGAACTTTATTGAAAAAAACCCAATAAATTACCTAAAGTAGAATTTGATGTCCCCATACTAAATAAGGATTGTATTTGGTCATATATAATGTATTAAATTGACCAAAACTATATTTAAAAAGGGTTCTCCATTAAAAGGTTGTAAATCGGCCTTTTAATATAAATTATTCTTAAAATTAGATTCATTCAAATTTTAAGCCTCTAAATTTTATTGGATAAATGTAAATACATTTAAAAATCATGTATAATCATATTTTAGTTACTTTTGTTCATTTTCTCCAATAAAATGGCTAGGAGTTAAGTACCATTTAAAATAATAATATTATATTATTAGTGTGCAATGTAAGATTTCAAAGAAACCCGTTGTTGCATATCGGGTACGCTATCTAACATAGAAAACCTTTTAAAGTAAAATTAATATTTAATTCACAAATATTAATAAATAAGAAAAATATCTAATTCTTTATTTACCTGGGATGTTACATGATGTTTCTTGAAAAAAATGTATCATTGATTTAAAATAATTTAAATATATGAATATTTTAATATAATTAACAAAGGAGTTGAATTTCAATATTTTTCAAAGATGATACATCTACGTGGGAAGTGACTCAACCAGTTCATTTCAGATTCATTCCAGTGGAATAAAAAAATTATAAATTTTAGTTTTATGTCCTCATATATTGTGAATTTATGTTAAACAGTTTATAGAGGTTAATAATCTAATGTTATTTTAAAAAATCAGCCACACCATTGAATGGTAGTAAACATAAATACGACCTTGATGATTATCATTTAGATGATATAAATAGTGATGTTGAAACTATATCGATCCTCATATAATGATGGATTTTTAAATTTTCTATAAATATAAATATGGATTCCTCTAATATATCTATTTTTCATTTGTTAAGAATCATAAGTATAATTATTATTTTAAAAAATCATATGACATGAAACCATAGATCCTTTATTCACTATTAATTACCAAATATAATAGATCAAATAAAAAAACTCATTATAAAAAAGTATGATGTATTAGATATTTTTATGATATAGTGGGTAAATTTACTTTGAATAATATTTCTTAAATAATTCACAAAACATTAGAGCATTATATTGATTATTATGTAGATTAAACTATTTCTATTATATCTAAATAGCAATATTTAAATGAGATGTTTTCAAAAACAAAATTCTTGGTCTCAATGAGTCTAATTCATTTATCATTAATGATATAGATATACACCCCAATATAATATGTAATTAAATTTATTATCATTTAGTATCTTTCAATTCTACATAACATAACATTTTAGAAATTATTGATAAATAAGGTAAAAATGTGGGATACAACATAAAAAAACATACATTAGAAACATGGCTCCTTATAGGGTGATAAAACATAATCATAATATAGTATCAATAGAAATATATCTCTCATACGAGGTAGTATAAATTTTGAATTATTATAGTGGTACCAAAATTTCAATTCCTATATTGAAAACCATTTCATTTTGGTATCCATCACTAGTCCCGAAATTTTGTCTCCATCAAGAAATTCAACATACATTTATGTTATAATATCTAATAGGATGGAATGGTCCAAAGTCCTTAATTTTTTGGATAATCCTATTTTTAACTGAGTTGAGTGGGACCCCTTACATTACCAGTAATCCAAGAGGCATATGTATGAAAACATGACCCAAAGGGTTAGAGTCACAATTCCTATTACAAGAACCAAAGTTCAAAATATCAAAATACACTATAAATACCCTACACAACATATATTTCAATGATAACACATAACTTCCAGCCTCACATAGCTATAGGCTAGTATTTCACCATGTTGAGCTTTATTGTTCATAGAACTGACGAAAATTTATATACCATCTCTTCATACCAAGTACAGTTAACTATACTTTGGTAGTTGAATCATTCTCTAATTTCACTTATAGGGACTGATCATGTGCAATCTAACATAACTGATTTATGTACCTAAGGCCATATCCCTTAGTATCCCATGGCCTAATGGCTTGAGCTATATTTGAGGCCACATGGTTTAAATGATTTAATCACTCTCTAATTATAACAAAAACCCTACCCTGAATATTAAATCCCATGAAATATTTTTTTCAAATGTCTATTGTTGAACTAGAAAAATCAATGGAAGTGTATCAATTAAATATAACTATAACTGATTTAAGATTAAATATTTACAATTTATCATATACTACTTCAGGAAAGTTTAATATATCTATACATGGAGTCATATTTAAATCCTATTGATCATTTTTATCAGGATTTTAGGCTAGTAAAATATCTAAAAAATCCAATAGTCTAATTATAGGGATTATATTCAATGATAAGTATCAATGATCATAGAATTTAATGAACATTGTTGAACTAGTTGTTACTTTAGTATTTTTTGTCAGGAAAAATGCTCAATGACCCCATCTAATTCATTTCTAGAAAAAGATTAATATTGATGGTTCTCTTCCAATGATCAACTGGTGTGGAATGTATGATATATTTTTAATAAAATATTCCATAAATAACTATTATTTCTATATATTTATTCTACATATAGCTCCATCACATTCTCTTGATGAAGTGAAAATATTTCCACTTCAACCTTTAATACATTGGATGATAATAAATAGTCCATGATATTATAATCCATAAATAACTAAATTATTAATAATTTTCCATATTAATATCCTAAAATAGTATAATATAAAAACTCTTATATGGATATACCAAAAAAAGAAAAGTTACAAATTCATAAAATGAATATTATCCACCACTAACAAAATAGGTAGATCATTGGCTAGAGAATCATATTTTAGATACTATTATTATTATATCCATTATGCTATTAACGATTGACAAGGGTTATCAAATTAGTTTCATATTTTAGGGTGAGAAAAAATTCATAATACAATCCCTAGGTCAATAGTGATTACCATTGATGTTAAAATGTCTAAAGATTTTTTCATGAATACAATTTAATAATTATTTTCAAATAGGTACCCATAAAATAGGGAATTATATACTAGAAAAATATATTCCTTTAATATTCTCTTTATTCTATAGTTGACATTGAAACGAGACATAAAATAAACATGACTAAATTATTCGGATAAATAAATGACATTCAAATTGATACAAATATAATATTTGTTGAAACAACAAACATATATATTTTACTACTGTAAATAAAAGGTCAATTAAAATAAATAAACATTCCGCATTATTTGAATCCATTAATGGATTTCATTATTTTATATGGAATAATGAAGAAGAAAATATTAATTGAAAGTCTGAACCATGAGTAGAAATATAGGGAATCAATTATAGAAAACACCAAAGACAATTATTTTAATTTGAGACATTCAAGCATATCCAAACATAGGAACTAATTCCCAACCAAAAATGAAAAAGGATGTGTTGATTATAAGATATTAAAATGTGATTTATCTGAATTCTTTTGGATTATTTCAGTGGATGATATGGATATCTTATTAAATTATTAGAAGAATAAATTCATAGATTATTAATTTATTTAATGTACTGGTGTGATCTTCAAAATAAATCCAAATAATATTTTTTTTATAATTTACACCAATTTTTCTAAGTTTAAATCTAAGGAATAGAAAATAAAAAAATTTCTATGTAATTAATTATTTTCCACCTTGTATCTACTTTATATAAACCCCTTTAGTGTGTTATATTTTCTTATTGGCTTCATTGAGGGTAATATATAATGTTATAAATTATGTTTTTTATTTTATTATCATACTATCAAAATAATAAAGTAATGAATTATTTTCACTAGTAATTCTCATATTTTATGTGTTGTTATTGTTTAAATTTTAAGGGATTATTATTATAAATTTATTATGTTAAAAAAATATAGATGTTTATATGTTTCTAAAAAAGTAATATTTTTTCATTTGCTTAAATTTTAATACATTGGTATCCGAATAATTATTCAGTATATATGATTTTATTATCATTGGTTTGATGATAGGTAAATATTAAAATAATTATTTTTTTATGTATGTGAATTATAAAATTAAAAATAAACATGTAAATAGGGTACCTTATTCATAAGGTGATGCAAGTTACTGAATAGGTTGTTGATGTGTGAAATGTGGTAAATAATATTTAACTAAAACACTTAATTTATAATAATTTCATTAATCTATTTTCAATCTTTATTATTCGTAATGTCATTTTTGGTGTATTTTTTGTGATTCATAATTATTTTCTTATCATCAATCATCAAAAATTGGTTTTAATAAAAAAATTTCTATTTATAATATGATATATGTATTTGGGTATTCATTATATTATTTTTTCCCATTTTGGATCCTTTTCAATGCTACATTTTCTCGAACAATGTTGGATTATTAAGTGTTTTGTATTATTTACAGTTTATATTACTATGGAAATTGTTTTCATTTTCATAGAAATAATATTGTGTGAAAGTAATTATACAAAAATTTCATTTGACTAATAAATTTTTTATTACATAACTATTTATTACTGAGTCCCCTTGTATAATAATAATAATATTATTAACCACAATTTATAAAATATTTTTTCTTTCTATTAGATCTAGTACAATGTAATGAAATTTAATCACTATTTTTTCTTGTTCACTATATATTATGCTAATTTTTTCCAATTCAATTATTAATATACATTAATATTTAGATATTAATCTATTTAGTCTCAAATTAGTTAAGGTTATCCCACCAAGAAATGTTATGCATGTAGAATTTTTTTCCATATATTGAAAATACAACTATACAAATATATAATAAATAAAATTTTCAATAAATCCATAAAAATAAATTCTATAATTTTTTTATATTTATAATTCTTAATATAATATAAATAAAAAAGGTTATTCGATATTTCTTTCTTAATAAAAGTAATATAGGAATTATATGAGTGGTTATTTATTCTGACAACTTGGATTTTTTAATACATGGATTGAAATGATTTTTTATATATATAACACTCAATAATTATTCTTCACTCAATATTTATGAGTTTTGTTTCTATTAAAATAATTTATTTTTAGAATTTAATGATCCAATTATTATATTTGAGAAATCCCAAATTCAATGAGAATATATACCATTTAAAATTTATAGTTGATATTGAATAACCATTTTATGTTCTTATTGATGTGTATGGTTTGATTAAGATTACCATATTTTAAAAATCTATACAGAAAAATTATTTCAAAAATTATATTATCTAAATAATCTTATAAATAGTTAATTTGAATTATATATTTATTTACCTTAAATAAAATAAATGTTTAAATTGTAAAATAAATAAACATATTATACACCATCTAAATAATCCGTATTAGAATGATATTTTTAAACTTATCTAGTTTTTTTATACTTATGTGTACCAAAATTTGTTCTATTTTATCATCAATTAATGAAAGTTACTATGTACCTTGTTAATTAATATTTATATCCTAATATTTTAAAATAATTAAACCTATGTGTACTAATTGGGATTGTTTTGTAGTATCACCTTAAATTTTAGGGTTGATTTAATATTGTTTAGTTTTATCATTTATAATTTAATAACAATATTTATTTTATATTGTTTTCCAATACTCAAACACTATAAATTTGAATGTATGTAAGAATTGTTGATAAAATAATTTTCTATTATTACATATTTTAATATAATTAGGCATTCAAGACACATACCTGATGGTAATTTCATTACAATCATTAATAAATTTCCAAATATTTCCTTTTTACAATTATTTGACCAAAAATGCCAATTTCATGGTATTATGTATGAAAAAAGTTGTACATTAGGTAAAAAAATTCTTTATTCATTTACATTATTTGTAACTTTAACAGGGGTGTAATTGTGTATCCCTTTTCCACATCACATTATGAGACAATTTTTAGTCATGGGGAGTTTTGATATAGTGTCCTAGAATAAAAATAGTTTCAATTAAATATTATAACATAATCTTGATTTATTTTTTAGTGAAATATTTTTCCTTATTTAAATGAAAAAGTGGTAGGTTTTATTTAAGGATCATTTTATGATTTCCTAAATTATTTGATTTTTTACCTTGAAATAAACTTAATTTTATGAAATTTATATGTTTCTAATTATATTAACTATTCTATATAAATAAAAAAATTTAACCTATACTATTCATATTGAGTTAAATCAGGGAGTTTGGTTATTGTTATTATCTCTCTCTAGTTTGTGTGAGGAATTTATTAACCATATATTGATTATTATTTTCACATTAAAATTAATTATGGATGTAAAATTATTCACTGGACCATGATCCCACTTCCTATAATTTCATTAAATAGAATAATTATTATGATGAGTTTTATATAAATTAAACCCCTAAAAGATTGGTTGTTATCCCCATAAATAGTTTGGTAGAGGAAACTTTACATTTAATGATTTTTTACTAACTGCTATAATTATTTTACTAGCATTATTTTATCAATAATGAAGTCCATATAACCATATAAATATTTTTTTCCAAAAAATATTTTTTTATTATAAATATCATTTTCTTAAATGAACATATAATATTTATAAAAAATAATATATATTAGTAATATTTGTGATGATATTCAAATTCACCTCTTGATTGACATATTTTTTTTGGATTGATATTCAACTTTGTGTAATAGTTAAATGTTCTATACTATGAAAAATTATATTAAGGGAATATAAAATAATAGGTATTATAGTTATGATTGAACATTTAATTATTTTTTTAAAATTTTTATATATGATTTTCATAAAATTATAAAGTATTAATATATAATTTTTTTATATATTTCTATTTGATTTTTTAGTTTCTATCCATTATTTTATCTAATAAATTCATGATACAAAAACCTAATAGAAACATATTTAATCTTCACATAATTGGATATCAAATCATTGAAATACCCAAGAATCGTTTTGTTACATTTCAGTAAATGATCAATTCCCCTTATTCATTCCTCAATTTTTCTGATATGTGAACAACCTAATATTTAAATGGTATTATATTATAATTTTTTCAATCAATATAATCATATATATAAAATTTTATATGGTAATTTAGATAGAGTACATCAATGGAAAAAAGTAATATAGGATAAATTAATGGATTAATAGTATATAGTTTTTCTTATAAGAAAAAATGAAATATTAATCTTGTTCATTATTGATAATGAGATTTTACATTAAATATTATTTTTTAAGTTTTTATGGCTTTTTTACTTTATGGTTTCATGTTTCAGGTTTCAATGTAGGTGTTTGTTCCGTTTTTTGTGCGCAAGGCTCCCATAATGGTTGGAAAATTTTTCAGGACTCATAGAATCATACGTTTGCAACACTAGAGAGATTTACTAGACATCCTATTTTTTTAATATTGTTCCTACTTATTTTAAGGTTGATTTTAATACAGTGTTCTATATTTTTTTAGAATATCATGAGGTTATGCTACCTGTTCAGTGTTTACAACTTTTACGAGAAACTATTTTTTATTTTCTCCCCAAACATTATGACTCATATGATGTTATTGGTTTTCTCTTGTTTGTTTTTTATTTCAGATATAGTTTGTTCCTTTGTATATCCAAATTAAGTTTTTTTTGGGGTAATTTTTAATATTTGTGTTGTCGAAGAGTAGTTTTTAACATAATGGTATTTAGTTGGTAATTTTAGTTATATTTTTTTAAATATGTTGTGATTGTTAATAAATGAGGTTTCTTGATTGATAAAGAATAAATTATGGTAATTGAAAGGATGTTAGATCATTGATTTAGGAATTATTATATGAATTATTTATAAATTTTAAAAACTACTAGTATTATGGAATGTAGTGTCGAACCCTAGAGATGGAAAATGTAGTGTGAAAAAAATGGAAAAAAGAGAATGTCATGAAGTGATGGTGAATATACATGGTGAATAACAACAAATTGTTGTAGACCACACAATTTATGGAGTTGAGGGAATTTTACAATATGTAATTGATATCAAAAAACACTTATTTTATGGTATTAATAATAATGTGATGATGTTTTAATGAGGATTGGATTAACTGACTAGAATGAGATAAAACACCACACTAGATAACTCTTGTAATTAATGTTATGTCAAACATAAATAAATATGAGGATGAATGTTAAGGAAGTAGAGTCAACCACATCATTTTCTAGTTAGTAATTCATTTATTGTAACTAATGTAAAAAGGAACTCATCTTGTCTATGTTTGATAATTGGGGTGTAGGGAAAATAATCTAATAAAGATACTGAATGGAGAAAATTAATGAAAAAAATATTTTCTTTGTTAAAATCAAAGAATTAATGGGTAGTAATATATTTTTCTCCATTTTATCCAATATCAAAAAAAAACTTAATTACACAGAATATATGTAGTAAAAACCAATGTATTGTATGATGAAATCATCATATATAAAAATATATAGATAAGAGGATATGAAAATTCTATAATGATATCACTTCCTTCCCCCCTCAGAGTCTATTGGGATAGTGAAAAAAACATGAGGGGGTGAATCATGGGTGACTATATTTTACTGATTACACTCAACATAAATTCATTCATCCATTAAGTTGATCAAATATCAATCATTGGATATGATCTATGGATATTTATTATTCAACATCTCCACTTTTACCACATATTTTTTTGATAATGTAAACACTACTATAAAATGGGACTATACTAATGCATCTTTACCCACAGTTTAAAAGATACATTGGTTTATATGGTATGTTTTTACCTATACCGACAATTCAATTAAAACCACGGGTATAATAAACCCAATTTGAACATTTTATCAGGATCCTCCACCCTATTTTTCATTTTCTCTTACACATATCCCATGTGCCTCCCTTGAGCCCTGGCCTCTCTTCCCTCTCCGCCCCTCACTGACCTTAACCACCCACCCTCACCATTGCAGCATGTCTCCCACCTACCTCCCTCAGCCCTCATTCCTCCACGACCACCTCTGCCTCCTCCTCCCAGCCCCCGCCTCTTTCACAACGGCCTCCTCTACCTCCTACTCTGACTCCTCATAGCCATGACTGCCTTTGGATCTAAATCTCGACCCATCCCTACACCTCCGTTGTATCCTCCACCTCTACCTCCTCCCTGATGTAGCCGCCTCCACCTATGCACCATTAAATATTGTTATAAAGGATATATATGTGTGTATAAATCCATATTACACATGAATTTCTTGGTATATTTGGTAAAAGGATGGGATTTCATGGTAATATTTTCAATTCTCTTCTAATTCTTGTCATGCATTTTAAAACAATTCTTATGTCAATTTTATCAAAAAACCAGGGATATGTTTTTATAAATCAATCGTAGTTATTTATTTTAGGGTGTTTTTAATGTTTTATTGGTCCTCCACTTCTCATATATAATTTATTTTTATCACCTATGTTTGTATTGAGTTGTTTTTTCTCCATTCATGACTCCTTACAATTTAAAAAAATGAATGCATGGAATTTCAAACATAATATTTTAATGGCTTACATCCTTTAGTATGTATTTAATTTTTTTTGGAAATAATAATATATTTTAAAATATATATCAAGTATTCATTGAGGGTTTCTCCTATTATTTTTTGTTAAAATTTATTTTAAATTTATTATATACATGTACTGTTTTTTTAATTCAAAATTTTCTCAATAAAAATTGTTTTGTTAACTCATGATATTGGTTTTTTCTTTATAAAAAACACTAAATTTCGATATTTTACACATTTTTTGTGTTTATGATTAATAAATATTGTATTTGAGATTATTGGATGTTTATAAAAATTTTCTTTTAACGTAAATTTTTTAATGTGAGTTTTCAATGTTTTTTGAGTTTCATATTAAATAGTGAAAATGTTTTTATATGGAAATTGTGTTTAATTTTAATTAAAAATTATCAGCTCAATACTTTGAACTATTTTTTTTGAAAATATATTTCATGATTTGACACTTTCATAAAGTTAAGAAGTTCTTGTTGGGACATTAAAAAATATTTTTTGGATGATACATTGATTATTTCTTTTTTCATCTTATTAAATGAATGAAACATGGATTATCAAGTAGGGGATAACTCATACAAGATGTGATATGGTTTATTATATATTATTAATTATTCATGTGATTTATCTTCTATTTTTAGTCCCATTACTACATAATTTGATTGTGGAACTGGGGAAATTGTATTAGGTAACCTAGAAACAACTATGTTCTTTATACTCATCTAGTGTGTCTCTCTGACTAGTGACATTTTATAAATAGTTCCATCATTGAACTAGTGATGTTTTTTTATCTCCATCATGTTAGTTGAGGTTTTCTCCCAATCTAGTGAAGTCATTTCACTATCTAACCACAACCTTAGTTTTCTTATATCAAAATGTAGGACATTATCTAATTTTAGTTATTTATTTTATGTATTATACTATATTTATATTGAGTTCCTTATCTATATTTAATAAACTATGTCACAATATTTATTCTTTATTTTTTTCCTGTATACTTATTTTTATTATAAGTTAATATTAACATATCAAAGAATTATTATAACTAGATTTTTAAATGTGTGATAACCATGTTATGGATTGTTTTGAACGTAAATAACTCAATTATTTTTAAAATCATGTCATAGATATTATTTGGATTCAATGGAATTTTAATGTTTTCTATAAAAAGGGATAGACTCAAGGTTTAAAATTAAATCAGTGTTGTTTCATAAATATTGTAGTTTAATTATAAAATTTAATATCAATATTTTAATTATGTATTTTTGTTTTTTTAAATTATAACATGGACCTAATTTCATAATCTATTTTTAAAACTAGAAAAAAAGGGTTTTATGAATAACAAATATATATGGGGTATATGGTGGACACCTCTTCAGAATATGTATGCTCAAGCCTATATAAATTTTATATTCATCTCATCTGGTAGATTAGTTCACATTTTATTACACATTTTTACTATATTCATCTATTATGGTTATAGTGTAGAGTCATGATGGTTATTATTGGTAATGAGGAAAATTGAATCCTTGTGTTTAACCCTTTTTGTTTATTATGCACTGTGTATATATTAGTCATTTTTCCTTCCTATATCTCAATATCATCTTCTCGTTTATATAATACCTTTTATGTTATAAATATCGTTAATATATATATATATATATATATATATATATCTGTTACTTGTTTCTTATGTTTCATATTTCGCATCTATTTAGTAGAATTGAATGGCCATTTGAATAACATAATAGTTATGAATGATTTTTATAATATTTATTTTTATGTATTTTCTATGATAATTAGGTGAAAGCATTCCTAAAATATTATTTTTAATGACTTAGTTATTTTCTATAGCACATGGTGGTCAGAACATACTCTATATTATATCATGGTTAGGATCATGTGCATGTTTGAAGGGTGTCTTAGGTGGGATTATGGCAGACATAAAGTAGTAGACCATTTTATCCATGTTATTTCCATTATCCTGATCATACTGTCCTTTCTAGATTCTCTTTGGTTGTTACAAATAAAACTTTTTAGTTTTTACTGAATGTGTTGTACAACTATAATGACAAGATCAAATGGGCCATTATTCCTTAACATCAGGTAGTACCACATAATTACCCAATCACTACCTTTCTAGTTTATTTAAAAAATGTTTTCATATTTCCATGTTACTTCTCTTCAGTTTTGTCGATGTATATCTACAATGGAATGAAAATATTAGATTTTTTTTCTAAAAATATAGGACAATACTCCAGAGTATAGAGCCTATCAATAATATATCCTTTGTAATTTCTTGTGGTGTTCACATGTGAGATTCTAAAATTTTACATGATTTAATATTAAATTGAATGATACCTCATTGATGCCATGACATCAAAATTCTAAACAATTTTTCAGGCATTTCTAGTAAATGGATATGAATGTAATTCTAGTCGAACGAAGAACCATTTAGTTTTGGTGAATTTTAAAATTAGGTTACATAAATATTAATCACTTGCATATTAAGATATTTTATTCACTTTTTATAAGATAAAAATTGATATATACTTTTGATGGGTATTTATGGACATAGAGTGGAGAAAGTATTAGAATCTGTTCATATAGAAGTAAAAAAACATTGTTCCACGAGATGTTTCATCCATGGTTCATGTTGTTATCATGATGGGTTAATACCATTTTCATTTTAAAATTTTACCTCTATATTTCATATTCATAAAATAACATTCATGTAAATGCAGGATTCAAGAACCCCAACTCTTATATTTAGGGGTTTTTTGAGGATGATTTTGTGAAAGTAACTGAATTCTTCAATTATTTTGTTATAATAACTTTGAAAATCATGGTTTATAATAATTCTCATTAAAGAAATTTTTAGTTTAATTTGTAATTCATGGGTGAAACACAGTTGTATTTAATGATTTTGGCCATTATTTGGTTAATATTGTTTTTTAGATATGTTACAAATTTGGATGATTTTTCTGTAGAAATGTAGCATTGTGCACACATCCTATATAAGATAGAAATCATTTATTAGTAGGATTAAGTGTATATAAAATAATACTTAACTACTGGGTTTTAAAAATAATCTATGAAATATAAAAGATGAATGTGTGGTGTGTCATTTCATGTTAGGTATTTTTTTGACCTCTAAATTTCATATTTTTCTATATGTTATAAATATAATTATTTAAATGTTCATTAATGGGGTTTTTATAGAGGTTTATATGAGTATGATTTTTTAGGTTTGGGATAGGATCTTCCATTATTGATATGTATAAAATCATGTACTGAAACCCAACCTAACATTTCTTTAATAAAAAAGTCCCAAATCTATTGATATAGAAATAAAGATCACTATGAAAGTCACTGTAGGATACTCATAACCTCACACACATTAGATAGGATAGAAATAATCTAACTAATAATATCTCCCATTTTCCTCCTCATGATGATACATATATGTTTAGAATTCCTAACATGGTATGTAAGAATTGAAGAGGATCTTCTGGAATCACCTTGTAGAAAATATCAACAGAATGATTTGTAGAGTTAACATGTTAAAGAGTAATGTTCTTCTTATAATGCTCCCAAATTAAGTAAAAATAAACTTTAATGTATTTTTTTTGTTCATGGAAGGAGGAGGGTTAATTTTAAATTCTTCTTTATTATCACACGAGATGTGTGAATACTAATATTGGGATAGCTGATATTATGGTACTTAAAACTTTTTATTGGATTGAGAGATAATGCCTTGATGACTTCCGTTATTTTCTTTTTCTTCAGCATTGGAGTCTGACATATGGATGAAATTTTTTTATAGCTAGCTATTCTTGGAACCTTTATTTATCTTCATATTCATCAATGATTTTATAAACCCATTTTTCTTATAGGGTGATCTTTCAAACTGGGTCTCTCATTTAGATCCCTCAAATTAGACAGAAGAATGGAATCAATAACATCCCTCATAGTTAACACCCACAAATTATAGTCTTCTTTACATTTTAAATTTATTGTGAATTCTATCATATATTATAAGAAAATACTAAAAATCAATTTCATACCCCTACACTCATTTCATCCACTTAGTCATTCTCAATAATTTCATATATGGTTGTGATCCTTCCGATTGTACAATTTTTTGGTCACATCCACCAAATTATATTATCATGTCTCCATATTCATTGATAATTATATTACATTAGGCCAAAAAACATAGTTAGTTTTTTTTTTCACATTTTAATATTTACTCAATATATATTGGGTCTTCAAGTATAATGCGGTCTATAGATCGTATGGAAAATAAACAATATCAAGATTCCAATATAGTTAAATCAAAACATTTGTTGATACTTTTCTGTCAAAATAATTTTATTCTTGGATATAATCCATTCATTGGATCTCCTCATTAAATATTAAATTTTTAATTCTTCATTATGATGGTGTTATAAATGTTTTATTCCTAGATTCATACTAAAATTTATATCTCATTGTATTCATAAATATAACATTCTTAAAACATATACTCCCTCGCGAATCAGTTTCTATTATCATTTTATACATAGGTAAATTCTCTAATAATATTTATGTGGATGATGTAAATAATCCTTCTAGAAAAATAGTTCAGATAATATCAATGTCCAATTTGTGATGATAGGATCTTATAGATTATGTATGTCCCATTTTTCACAACATCAACCAAATATAACATGTAGACCCCCTCTTGAATCTTCATTATTTTTTACTTCTTTACTTGTATATAGTTTAGCATTTCAATAATTCTATCATTTTCTAGTTTTCTTGGAATAAGAAATTCAATACTAATCAAATTTATCCAACATATCTTCTGTTACCATTTTCTTAACACTCCCAAAAATTTTATAACTATAAGAATACTCCATTGCATTTGACCTATTTTTCTATAAATTCCCATTAATATGTGATGATTTCACTAATCTCATATTTTCTCATGATTATTTTCACCAAAACATTTCATGTTGTATCATCAATAAAAGCAGCATATAAGAGTGGTCTTCTATGATATTGAACCATATATATACTGAATAATTTTTTGTGAACCAAATCAACCTTATCATTCAGTTTTGAACTATATTTGTATTGTTTTTTGGATTGGTGTTGCATGATATGATTATGATGATGTTTGGGATGAATTATTGGAGCCCCTGTAGTGGACCAGACCGCAACTGGTCAAGGATATCTACCCATAGTTATTGGATGATGTGTATATTATTTCTGGTGTAACTATCTATACCCACGATTTTGTAAAAAGTGGGTATAGATGTTTCCCACTATTTAAATGAGACATTGGGTATTATAGAATTCTATAGGATTGTAACCAACATTTATTTAAAACCTATGTTATATCTATATATTGATGATTCTATAGTCCATAGTTTATAGAACTATGGGTATAATATATAGCAACGGTTTTAGAGGCTATAACCACTATTCAAAAAAGTCGGTATAAGAGAATTTTATATTAGTTAAAGTAAATAACTCATTGGTATTTATAAAAGTTTCACAAAAAATGTGGGAACCTAACCCTTGTAGTGTCAACTCCCATTGAGTCACATATTTTTTTACTAATTATTGTTTCCAAAAGTTACAATATGGTGTGGGGTGTTACTATACTAACCCACTATGTCGATCCCACAAATTACGTCGACAAACATAATGAAAACTCTTAACAAAATATTATAGCACCTCCTTCTGATCATTATGATATTTCCAATCATTAGTAGGATATTTTTTATTTATTCTTCTTCAACTAGAGTACTTGCACGTTAACCTTGTTCTAATTCCATTAAAATAATTTCAATAGGTTTCACTTTTAAACTTGACATTAGATGTTTTATTCTTCTCAACATTATTTTAAACATGATATTTTGATCTTATCAGCTTTTCTCAGAACATAATGATTTGTAATCCTCAAAACATCAAAAAACACATCAAATTATCAGAAAATTTCATAATGATTTCAAAATGTTTATTGTATAGTTTTTCATCATTATAATGTATGGCCTTACAATGATATTATAAATATCCTAAAAAATAATTTTGTTAAATAAACTTTTCTATTTGACCCAATCTATTCTTGATCATAACATCATAAATTTATAAATCAAAATTAAATTGGCCACACCTCTATGAATTCATAATGAAATATTTGTACAAATCAAATTTATAACCTGATATTTTCACAACTCAAAATTATAAATTAATATTTATAAAATTAATCTTTATAACTAGAACATTGAAAAACTAAACATCATAATTTGATCATAGTAAAAGAAATCATTATATCTAAAAATTTGTATAACTTACCTTTATTACACAAAATCCGTACATCTCAAAATTATAAAACAATTTTTTATAAAAAAACATTATAACTCAAACATTTTAATAAAAAAATTTTGAACACAATTTTTTTATAGCTAAAAATTGGAAAAATATTTAAAAAAAATCCATCCAAAAAAATACAAAAAAGATTTGATATAAGAATCCTCAAATTATTTTAATAAAATTTTTATATCATTTATTTAATATTCCCCATCTTCATCTGGTGAATTATATAAATCTATGGTGAAAATTATCCATCTCATATGATCAAATTTCTCTATCTAGTAATCTTAATAATACTTTTAAATTTTATAACCTAGTAAACATTCAAATCATCTTAAACTACTTCTTTTGATAATGTTAATAATTTTTATTAAAATTTTAAATCAAATTAATATCAAATATTATTTACATACTATGTCTAATACATTTAAAATATTTCAACCATCAAAATAATTTAAAAATAGTCTTTTTTAGAAATAATTAAATAAAAATTTCCAAATGGGAACTTGTGTAAAAAAATATTCTAAATCCCAGAACACTTTATGTAACCATGATTTTATAAATTTGGAGGATCATCGATGACTATAATAACTTAAATAATAAAATCCATAGTAAAAATTTTCAGAAGCACCATAAAATTTTCCAGAACTTAGTTGATAGAAATTTCCAAAAAATTGATTAACTCAGTTATTTGAAATGTCCATAAAAATTGACCAAGTGATATAATATTTTAAAAAATATTGTTTTATGCGATGTTTATCTGGTTGTCATTCTATATACTTTCTAGTATTCATCTACAAAAATATTACAAATTTTAAAGTGTAAACTAATAGGTTTGTCCCTATTTGTAATATATATTTTTATTTTTCATCAACATTCAAAATTGTCCCCTTAAATCACAGAATTTATTTATATACAATGGAAAAAAATACCTCAAGATGATATAATAAAAAATTCACTACATTTTCTATATGTACATATTCATCATCATTATAAGGATATTAATTCAGTAATTACATGAATTTATTACATAACCAAATCATTAAAATCTGGTTTCATATACTTTGGTTGTTTGGAATTTATCTTTTTATTTTATCTATTTTAAGTTTCTATAATTAATACATCCAATTTTTTATGGGGGACCATTCCATGAATTTCATAACCATTAATTCCCTTTCTATTGTTAGGTTTATATATATATCATGGAATTGGTTGCACTTTTATTCACTCATTATTTAAAGAAATTAATGTGATGACTTTTTATCAACTCAAAAACTCCCTTCACAATAACATTACTTGTCATTATGATACCACCCTTAACAATACAATACATAATCTTATTAGACATTTGTGATTCCATTTTCTTATATTTAATAAATTAATTATATTGATCATTATTCTTAATATCTTCAATCAAGGAACATGAATTAAACTTAATTTCATTCACTTTTAACTTCCTTACATCATCAAAATAATCAAGCTATTATTCTATGCAAACATTAAGACCATGTTCCATTTGGACATTATTTTGATACTTACTCACAAGTGGTTGGATTATCCATATATTTCTTCACACCATTTTTATTGGAAATAAAAATTGTATAATTCAATTTATTGGTGTTAGTTCATATAGATTCATAAGATTGTGTGTTTACCCATTTACTCAATATATCAAAAGATGGATCATATTATCATCTCACATTCTTTCTATCACTAGATTGTGTCTTTTTATAAGTAAAAATATTCTTAGAAACTTTTTATGTTTTTCTTTTCTTACCATCTTGTGATTTTTCAACATGAACGACTTCCATATTTCATAATTTTACTTATATCTCACAGAACATTAAATTTAATGTGTTCATATGATCATTATAGAAATTCAATTTCTCTTCACATTAATGTTATAATATACATATTTTTCCTTATTAAAATTACCCACATATAATATGGAATTATAAAGTTCAATTTACAGATTTTCATTGTTCTAGAGTTGATTATTATTTATATCAATGATTTCATTGTGTGTATACTATTGTTCATGTAGGTTTATTCAGACAACATCAACGAATAACTTATCGCATAAAATCTTCCTCAATGAAACTTATGTAAGAGTTAACATTTCATCATAGTTAAAAAAAATTTATCCTTAGTCGTAATTAGTTTTGTAATGTAGCCACACTTATAACCCTTTTAAAACCATTGAAAATGATTGTCACACTCTTCCTGTAGTAAATTTTCATGCTCTTTCAATATTTTCGATTTAACTTCTTGTTAAGAGTTATTAATATCTAATTTAGTTTTCAGTATATTAAATACTTCATTTGAAATTTATTTTATAATATTATTATTGTAAAAACATATTCACAATTCTTTATTATCCGTGTTGAAATATTCATGAGGGATTAATACCATTTATTTTCTTCCTTCTGTGTTATTAGTAGTGTTTTACACTCACTAACATTCATCATGTAGCTAATTTTTATAATTATAATGTTACTTGATAAAAGAAAATATATTTTTGATAAAAAAAGAATACCCTTAATTATGTTATTAATAAACTTATTATAAATTTCACCAATATATTCAACCGATTCAAATTCATCATAGCTTGAAATATCATCATCTTATTTTAGAATATGTGTTGTAATAGATTTCTCTCTAATTCTTCATATCACTTTAACATTAAGAGTCTGAGAACCTTTGTTATATTATATAAAGAGGCTTTCATCCTTAACATATGTTCTATATTTATCTAATTATTATTCATATTTATACCTCATAATATTATATCCCATAAATTAGATTGTCTTATATTATCCTCATCTATGAAATATCTTACTTATTTTTCTATTTTTTTCAAAATTATGAAATTATCACTTCATACAGATCAATGAATAATAAAAAGGAATAAAATAAATATAGATCTAAATAGTGGTAAAATTATAATGAAAACTATTGAGTTTCCAAGGTAATCATTCACTCACCAAGACAGTAGGGTGAATCTAGGGTGACCAACATTTACTTATCAAGGACAACATTAAATCCTAAATTCATTATGCTGACCAAAAAATTATATTTGGTTAAGATGCATGTATATTTATAAATCTCCCTCACTATTTTCTGTATTGTTATAAAGACATGGTATAGTAAACAACCCATGCAGATTTTTAAAATGTCCATCCTAAATATAAGAAAATAATATTTATCTTGATGATTCCCATTGAGTTAAAGATTATTACATCAATTAACATTTTCAAAATTACAATGTGTTGTGGGAAGTTACTATCTTATCCCATAGTGTACATCTCTGATAGAAATTCTCCCTACATATGATTATACAGACTCCCACAAATTTTTAATATTCCTCCAAATATGATTAGTAATTCAATAATAAATTCTTTTGTGGGAGTAATTACAAGAAATAATTGTTCTACTTCTGTTAAATTTAATTTCACAGCTCCCACTTTCTTCATAGGAATGGTAAATTATAATCTTAACAATGTTATTTGTAACTTCATATTATGGTGATCTCAACTTTCCCCATAACCTAATGTTACAGAACCCATAAAATCTCTACAAAACTAAATATTACTTGATTCCTCTGGTAAAAAACATCCTCTATTTTTCTCACCTCTACTCTACTGAACCTCATCCTCTTGCTCTGAATCTGCTCAATAATTTTTAAAGGCATAAATTACACTAAAATTAAGGAATTGCCATTGTCCCTAAATTTTAATTTCCTACTCAACAAAAACATTATTTTAGCACCTTCAATTCCTCAGAATAAATTAGAGTCAACATTATTCATCAAATTTTCCTCAAATCTCATCTGTATAAAAATCATTATATCATCACATAATCGTGGATAAATTTACAAAAATTGAAAGTATATCTCAACATGATAACCTTTTATGGATCTACAATGATTTTATAAAGTACTCAAACATCAATACAATATATAAAAATCTATTTATGATAGTACCTAGGTTTTATCATGACATCATAACTTCAGAAATAAAACATTATACAACCACATATCCATTATTTCATAAATCTAACATTGTACCAATCATCTTTATCACTAAATATTTGTATAAATAAACATTATATATAAAAAATTATATAGATCAACATTATAACCAAGAATTTGTAGAAATACTCATTTTATGTTGATGATTTCAATGTTCAACATTATAACATGAACTCTGTACAACTAAACATCATAACTGAATATTTTACAGATCAATTTTATAACATTAATTTATAAATATTAATATTATAACGTGATTATTTTATAGCTCAAATTTATAAATCAAACATTATAAAAATCTACATTATAACTTGAGCATTTTTCAAATAAAATCGATCATGTGAATTTAGTAAATATTTTGGATAAGTTTCCATGACATCTTCAGGTGAATTTTTGTGAATATTTGATATAAGAATCTTTAACTTTTTTATTGAGCATTGTAAAACATTTGTGAAGAGTATATTTTAGATATGTTCACACATAAACATCTATTAAACATACTAATAATATTAAACTAATCTATCTAGTAAACATTAAAATATTCTTAAATTACTCTATCCAGTAAACTTACATTACGTCAAAATATTTCCCATATAGTAAACTTATAAATAATTTTAACTTTCTCTATCAGGTACCTCTACAAACATTATCCTATCTAAATAATTTTCAAAAATTTCACTGTCTGAAAACATTAAAAAATTATATCTAAAAAATATTGAATAAACATAGATTGAAAATCTAATACCTAATGTCAGAAACTTCTATGATTATTGAAAAATAATCTTACTTACATAAAAACCCCATTAGGATACTCTATTGAAAATTTATTCAACTTACACAATATATTTTCTACAATCTATTGAAAAAAAATAAAATTATTATATTATCATCATTGAATGGGAACTCCACTATTGTTTCTATTGTGAGTGTCAAAATTCAGTCAAAAATCTAAACAAATAAAGATCAATAGAGGCCTTATCAAATTTAATTGATCAATCCCACACAAGGAATAACCACCAGCAATCTACTCGTGGGGTATTCTTCTTGAAAGACTAAAAATTGTTATTTTTTATTCATCATCCCAAATTCATTTATAATATATTTCATTTTCATTTTCATGATAAAAAAATATATTGGTGACTTCTTTTTAAATCATTTTCATGGAACTTAAGAATCAATGGATTCATCTTCCTCTTGAATTCACACATGTGATACATAGATTCTTTAACATGATTTTCATTGATGATGATATAGATTTAATTCTTCCTCATTCAATGGAATTATATTATCAATAATTTTAGTTTATTTTCTTTAATTTAGAAATTTGGATGCTTTATTTCATGGTTCATATCCCCAAACACCATTCGATCACTGTTGTGTGGGTCTCAAAACATATTTATTCAAATGAGAATTTTCTTTGTTGATATTTTTTATTTATTTTACATGAAATGTTCAACAATGATTTGGTTCATCCACTAACTGTTTTATCAAATTAGGTTCCATTTTATTTAGGGACTCCAATGTAGGACTCAAAAACTGGTTTCCATGATTGTTTGAATATGAATGCCACTCTTCATGGTTACATGACCAAAACTATTTCTGGGGTGAATTTTAATGATCAGTGATCCAAATTTGTATAATGTAACATTAAATTTGTTCTATGATGCATTGTATACATTTATATATAGTTCTATATACAATATGACCTTTACATGGCCCCAAAATTTTTGTTCGACAATTTCACATGTCTCTAAATTTACCATTTTGTAACATAACTCCTCCAGAAAGGTCCTCTACATAAATTAAAAAAAAATGGTATTATACCATTTTGAAACTAAGTAAAATAGAAACAATGCACAAAATAATTAAATAAATAAATTTTTGAATTAAAAAAATCGTAATTCGAAACAAAATTAAATAATTAATTTATATATTAATAATAATAATGAAGTCCATGAAATTTTTTGAAACTAAAAAATGGAATTATGATAGAATAAAATCAAGAAATTCATAATAAAAAAATTACATGAAGACTTATTTTCATTAAGAAATTAATAAAATAATGTTATATAATTAGTTAAGAAATCAAATGTAAGAACATTTGATCACTTGAACATAAGAAAATATTTTTTTAATAATATTTATAATGAAAAATAATTTCCACCCACAAGTTACCCAATATCCATTAATTTAAAAATAAAAAATATTTTTAGAATTTAAAAACAAAATAATTACAAAAAAATATGTGGAAAATTGTTTCAAAATTATCCCACATCAACGTCCTGAACACTTGGTAAATTTCATGACCTTATGTGATCCTTTGATAGACACAATATAGAAAACTAAGATTAAAATAGACACTATTAGTGACAGAAATGAGAGACTCATCCATCATTGTATATTCTATAACTCAAATATGAATACATTCACTATATAATTTCAATCCATGTTTAGGTTCATGTTCTTGGGGAGATGATAAATTTCAGCTTAGTGGAATTAAAACATTAATAATAAGAACATACCATTATAACACTATACCAGGTTACTTATACAAAAGAGATATTTCTCACTTCTTGGAAATAAAAAAAATAAATTTATTATAAGATAATTACACCCTTCTATTTTATGTTCAAAATTCTTGTCACCTAAATTAATTCATTATTGAAACTTAAACTATTTATTTTTATTTTTACTATCCATGAATATAAATAATACATACTGGATTAACAATTGTATTTTATTTCCTTTCACACCAAGTGCCTAAAGTCTCATAGATTCATTGTAGGATCCTAATTACATATTTGAATACAGTTTCAAATAACTAACATGAAAATCATATTAATTTATCTCCCTGAGGTGTTCTATGATAGAAATGATAATTAAACTATATTAATGGTCATATTCTATTTACAAATGTTATAATTACAATTCAACAATGATAAAAATAACAATACTCTATTTCCAAGTTACTAAATTGAATTATATATATTGTGTTAAATAAATCACTCAAAAATCATGTATATTCAATAATAATATACCCTATTTGATTCATAATATCTAACATGGATTTAACAACTTTTTAGAAATCATTATATGATATTGATTTTTAATGACACTAATTTTTGATATTTTTTTATGTGTAAAATCACTGAAGCATGTTCAGGAATATTGAATTAACTCTCTCCTCCCCACTTAAAACCCATAAATTCCCTCAATGTTGAATCATAAGGTGGATGAAACAAGTTGAAATAGTTCAATTCAAAACAGATATTGAAATATGGTATTAAGAAGTAGTCTACATGGTCATAAGTAATATATAAATTATTTTTCAATATAACTCATTCAATTATAGAAATAAAATCATTCCAATGCTTTATATTGGATACTACATAGAAACATTAGAACATAAATGGAATGTGTCTTTTTAATAAAGATAAATGATTAAAAATTGGGGTCATAAATGATATTCAATATGATACACAGATTGAAACTAGAATAATGAATTTAGAAATAAAATATATCCAGAAAACAAAAGTGACATAATTTTTTTTACAAATTTATATCATGAAAAACTCTATACTATAAAAAAACATGTATTTGACATTGATAAATTAGAATAAAACATAAAAAATATATTGGGTTGTAAAAAAATTTTAGAAATAAAACAATATACCCATGATGTATAAGAAATAAAATTAATGTTTATATTGGTCAGTCCTTCTATTTTATTTTTGAAATATCATTAGTTTCATGATAAATTAAATAGATATCTAAAACTAAATACCATTATACTTATAATGATAACATTTAAAGATAAAAATTGCCAACATTTGAGATAAAGAGAGTTTGGTTCCAGTGGAAGATGTTGCAGATCATTTTTCACATGAAGAATAGTAGAAACATTAATCTTCTGTTAATTTTCCCGAATCAGTTAATTTTGTTCATATAGTCACATGACAGACTTGGTAGTGAAGCCAAAGATCCTGTACCCTAGTGGATCAGGCTCCTGCATGGCATCCAAAAGACCCAGGATCAGATCCGTACGGGGGAGAATTCCCAAGTTAATGTAGCAGGGCATTGTATCAACACTGTAGTAGGTCACTGTAGTAGTGGCGGACTGTAGCAGCGGTAATACTGTAGCGGCGGAGACACTGTAGCAGGTACTGTAGCAGCATAGGCATTGTAGTAGTACTATTCACCGAGGGGTTATTTGGGCAAAAAAATGGTCTTTCTAGCCCTGTTTGTAGGCCACTTGGCCTTGGGCCTTTGGGCTATATAATGGGTCACCCTCTACCCAGTCTAAAGAGGCCCTTTATTTAATAATAAATTGAGGCTTCAACCCCAACCTTTAAAAAAATAGACTTGGTAGTGAAATGGTATATAGTCTCCCTTACTGAAGTTTGTTTTCAAACCATTTGAATATTTCACACATCTGATCACTTTTTTCATTCATACGGTCAATTAATCTCTTTGTATCATTAATCCAAAAACATTGCCAATTTTTTTCATGGGTGATTTTCATGGTCTATTGACCAACAACATATTCAAATCATTACAATTACAATTACAATTTTTCTCTCATGATCATCTATCACACTTCGACTATTAGTTCATGGTTTTTAACATCCAACCATTTATGAATTCTGTTAATTTTTTATTCTAAAAATTTAAAATAAAAAATAAAATTTTATAGATTGAAAAACTAATTAAAATAATGAAATTTTTGTGATAATCCTAAAGCGGTTATATATTTTGATCAAGTACAGCTAGAAAACCATAGGATTAACACAAATTTAAAGGGAAATGTGTATTATTTACTAAGAATCAAAATATATTTATATATACCATGAGTTTGAACTAGTACCATTTTTGGAATACACCTTTGTCAATATCATTTATGTCTCTATCCATTTCATTATAAATCTTATGAATTATTAGAGAGGGGAAAATATAAAGTGGTGTCTTCCTGGTTCATTATCTAGAAAATTATGTGTAGGGGTGAGGGAATTCAACTATTGAATGTAATATTTCTGATGGATCAATCTAATAAAATATTTCTTCTTTGACTAATAAGATTATCATCATTCTATTTTACACTATTTCATAATACAAAAAATGTAATTCATCTTAAATAGAACTAAAATTAGAAAATTATATAGAAAAATATAGTTTAAAAAGACCCCTAGTAGGTGTTTATTTAATTCCTAAAAATCCCTCAATGATATCACAACGTTGATTATACTTTTTAATAACTACCCATGAAAAATAAAAATCATACCCAGGATTAATAAAAAGAAGAAAAATGATAATAAATATTTATCTATTATATTTGAATCTACAAAAATATGATCAATATATTAGTCTCTATTATTTAATAGTGCTCCTATGAGTAAATATAGAGTATTACAGAGGTAGTCAAGCTATTCTATCTTTTTTTTGAAAAAAATGACATCTACTTTTGTTTGCATCATGGAATGGTAAATTATAAAATTTAATTAGTCCACATTTTATCTATTAAAAATAATTATGAAATTTATTATAATTTAAATCAACCAATTGATAATTAAAAATTCATTGATCTTTTAAATTATGTTTATCATCTTGAAGTTCTTCATGATACATCTCTCACCCCCCTTCAAAACATGTCTCATTATGTGGGTCTTCTATTTCCATATTTTATTATAGGGGAATGTAAATCTAAATAATGGCATCGCCAGTTTCTTCATTCACCTCTTACATCATTTTTCTTTTTCGTAGATCTATTTTTAAAATTTATATAAAAAATTTATTGAATTTTTTACATGTTATTTGGTTCCTATTTTGATGACTGACCCAAAAAAAGAAGTTCAAGAGTCACTAAATAACCACTAATTAATTCATAGGAAGATATTTAACCATTTTCCAGATGTTAAGTAAATAAAATAATATATTTATTATATCATTTCTTACAACTAAGAGATTTATACAGGTGAAAAATATTGCAATCATTATGATTTCATCACTATTGAAATTTTTAATAAACAACGAAAACACAAATAATCACTAAATAAAATTAGTACTCCATATAAATGATTTAAATTTAGGATAGAATTGTTATTAATTAATCAAAGACACATTTATAATCTCTAAAAATATAGCAAATTTCTATCATCAGGATCATTCCCAAGGAAACAGTTTGATTATCCTAGTGATTCTCTAATTATCATTTTGTTCATTCATTATATTTTTTTTAAATAGTACAACATGGTAAAAATAGGTATAATTATGGAAGAAATTATATATATCCTTGAATGGGTGAAAATAATTGTTAATGATATGTGGATGATAACGTCAAAATGAACATGTCCTTTCCTTTATCAATTCACTCTACAAATACCTATCATGATTTACATATATATTAAACCGCTAATTTTTATACTCACTCAATGTGTTTTCAATGCCTTCTAAACACACCATTAAAACTGAAATCATTGAGCACAAATTTATATAATGTTTATAGTAGATGATAACCTCCTAAAAGTATAAGTCCCCATCCTTAAACCTTACTTAATCTTGAGTTATTACAAGATTACACATTGATGATCTTTTTAGGTTTAGAGTTTTAGAGAATTAGATCATAAAACATGCATTACATCCCACATTTAAACAAAGTGGTTACAATAAAAGATAGTATTCATTTTTCCCATCAACAGAAACATATTTAAAATAAAACATGGATTCTTTCTTGACACTTTCTTGACACTATCATCATATCATGTACCCTTCCCTTGACCTGTGAAAAACATTTCAAAAACTTGGGATGAGCATAAAAAGCTCAGTAAGGGATATAAAAATATGGAAAGGAAACATGAGTACATGTATACATAAGAATCAATGAAATCATACTCTACTCATAAAACATAATCACTTTAACATACCTCATCAAATGATGAATAAATCATAGAAATCATAAGACATAAAGGTAACTTGAGGCATTTATAACATTCTTACGTAGGGAGTAACCCACTTGGTTACATTTGGAATACCCATCACAGTATATTCATTAAATATCTTCAGAGAAACCTTAACGTTTAACTCCTTCACATTACCCAATGCATTAGAGAGCTATATCGGGCTCACCCGCCCTTAGTTTATCACGGAACCACCCATCTTCATAATAATGCCCAAGAACCATAACATAATCGTATCACATAAAACATGCATAAAGGAAACATAACATTTCCACTTTTCAATCACAAGATATAAATACAACACATTGATATAAAAACATTATTAAAACCATTTTCAATACCAAAATAAAATAAAAGTAAAACATGGTATTTATTTTTCTTTTAAAAAAAGGTATGGATTGTAGAGGAAGCCGAAACTCAAATAATGGTCACGGCGGCAGAGAAGTTGTTGTCGCTGCATACGTACGACAAAAACATCCCCTTTTGTTGTTTAGTAAAATGCTTTGTATAAAGAATATTCCTTTTGGATAAATGTAAAAGTCAAAGGGGTTTATACACCATATAAAAGAAGGTTGTGTATAAAACAAAATAAGCCTCAATGAAAGGAGATTGAGACGAAGTCCCATACATCGGGTCCGACTTGACTCGAGCGTTATATAAACTCCTGAATAATAAACTTGAGATATTTTTTACTTGCTTAAGAACCTTTTTCAAGTTCATTATTCCTTTTATATCACTTATTACCATGTCATTAACACTATTTAATTATTTAAGTTAATAACGGTTGTTTTAACGATCATTGGTACTTGAGTCAAAATAAACTCTTTATAATTACAAGTTGTTCATGTATCCATTATATCCAGAGTTATAATCACGATTTAGAAATCATATATATCATATATATCAAGTATATACATGCATTTATAATATTACATAACATTTAGAGGTAAGAAATAAAATGCACCGTTCATGGAGGCGGTAAGCCGTACGTACGCATGAACGCTAATTTCATTTCTATTTCATATTTTATGGAATGAAATAATAATGATATAAAGGTATATTATAATTCCAGTATAATATCATATATAATACCATTAATTACATCCTTTATACGTCCCACATATTGCATTAACGAATCAAATCACTTTGAGGGGGCGGTAGTCCGCACTTCCTAAAATGAAGATATCAGGTTTACCCATAATGGAAACCATAAAGGTATGCCATAAATTAAAAATACAGAAGCTTAAGTAAAACATAAACATATTATATATCATATATAAATATAGTATCATCTTAATTGCCACCTTTGAAGGTGTTAAAATAATATTGAACAATCATCATTTCGTGAGGCAGAAATTCACCATCCACGGAAACAGTATGTTATTTAACAATTAGATGTAGGTGTGTGTAAGTGTAGCTCTAAAACTTCTTATAACAACATCCTATTATATTGAAGATACTGGTGTTGTTACAAAATAAATGAATAAAAAGAATTTAGGGGGTTGGAGAAGAAAAATAAAACATAAGAACACATGAGAAGACACTACCTTTAAATCAGGTAACTCTTTTTGATTTGATCTCAAAGGCTTCCTTGGGAAGACTTTTACCCAAAGTGAGGCTTCTAAGAGTTATAGAGGGATGTGGAGAGACAAAATGGTCAGGGTTTGGCCGAGGAAAAGTCTTTGGAAGTGTGGGTAAGGTGGTAGATGTGGGGGCCTTTTATAAGAGGAGAGGAGGGTCACTCTTGGAAAGTTAAGAAAAGATACTTTGTTATAAAATGATTTTCGGATAAAAAGGGTCCCACAATTATAAATTTCTAGGATAAGGTGATAAGGGTTCGAAATCCACCCATACAATAGGTTTTTGACAAGTGTAGGTCTTAGATTTTACATTATATTTTCATTTTATTTAAATCGTTAAATAATGAGGTAATCGCTGCATCATCATGGTGTCATAAATAATTTAATTTATTTAATGTATAAAAATTATAAAAAAAATATCATGATGTAGGAAATATTTTTATCTTTCGAATGACTATTTATAGTAAAAAATATGACTTGTATAACCCCATGTAAAAATTGTTGTAGTAAAACAACTCATGTTTGTGACATTCTTATTTTAACATTAAATAAAAAGATATTAATGTCATTTTCCTACCAAAGTTGCTACACGGGGTCCCCAAGTTGACCCACGGATTGTCTTGTTCAGACATGACACATCCAATAAGGGTAGGACATGTGTAAAGTTCATTTCATATTATTAAAACATTATTCTTACCTTAAATTACATCAATTACCTCTAATCGCGATTAAAAACTTAAAAGTTACTATTCACAAAAAAATTATTTTAATCCCATTGAACCAAATTTTACTTCTTAATGACAACCATGTATGTCATATTTTTGAAATTCAAAACACAGAGGTGGTAAAATTTCATTTAAACGAAAAATCAGTTTTTTTAAGTACCACGTGGTGGTTTCCCTCGTTATGGTACCCATTCAATGTTTATTTCTCATCCCATTTTATAAAATAATTTTAATATTGTATTAGTATTAATATGAATGATTATAATTTTTCCCCCTGAATATTAGATTTTTGTCACGACCCCCACCTCAAAAAGGTACCATAACGAGGGAAGAGAGATAATAACTCTTTGAGTCATGCCTCTAGTTGACGTTATGATAGAAATGTGTACAAATTTTTTAATAAAAATCTATATAAGAGGAATTACCATCCAAGAGAACAGATTGAATAAGAATATACGAAGGATTATATAATCAAGACCTAATTTGAAATACATATAATGAAAACCCGTGTGAAAAAATGAAATATCATACAACACTACTACAAATTAATGGAAAACTAAAAGTTTCAAAACAGTAAAAAATGGATGTGACCACAAATCCCAAACAACTATTAAAATGCCATGTGATAATGATATCAATCAAACTCTCCAACCATCAATAAATAACATGAAAATTATTTTTTATATACAGATTTTGAGTATAATAATATTATTAGTTTAATCCTTCTTAGAACATCCTCTAAAAATAAAAAAAGGCATACTAAAGAAAAATGAAAAATAGTGAAACTAAATCATCACCAAAACAGATATACCACTTTCCTAGACCCACCACGGCTAACTTTTTCCAAATCACATACAATAGAATATTTAATAAAGTAATGAAACATAAAGGGTGCCTCACTAATACTTCCCCACTAGTTTTCTGCTCTTTCCTAACATCCCACATCTTAATCCATCTCTCTCTAAAATAGGACATCTTGAAAAAAATGTAAAGGAATCAAAAAAGTAAATGTATGTGTCACATCATTACATCCACATATTCATATATTGTATCATATTATTTTTTGAGATCCACAGTAGGTCAGATGATGTGTATCATACATTAGGTATTATACCTCAAGCCATTATATCACTTACACCTAGTATGTACCTCAACCTAGAATATATATTCCATACCTATAACAATCCTTTGGATACTCTATCAAGTAATAACTGTGTGGGAAATAACCACATTCCAACACATCACTCTATACACGTATAAGGGAAAATAAACTATTTTTTATACCAACAAAAGTAACTAAAATTAAATACAGTAGGGCCATAGGTAGTAGTAAGCCATCCATCATTCTAACTAGATTTTAGGGAAAACACCCTGCTAGAGTGGATTAGGTGTTAGTTAACTTAACTAACATGATTGTTGTAGCATATAAAATAACAAAAAATGCATGATATTATATATCTCTCAAAAATAATATAGAGGTCACCTAGTGCCTGAATTAAGTACATCTAATGTCACTAGAACTCCAGACTTCTTCAACTAATACTAGATATCCTTCAATAACCCAAGAATTAAAAAAATCCAAATCTATTAATTATGTTATTTTAATCATTTTTATTCCATTAATTAATTAACTAATCATTAATTAACCATTAATAGTTTTCTAAATTAAATTATATTATTCATTTATGTAAAGAATATTCCCTATATGAATAATTCAAATTATGTCCATGGGTTTTCAAGTTTAACATCTTTCCACATTTGAATTCCATCAAAACAAATCCTATGGGTTAATAATACATATTAATTATTAAACCCATCTCATAATGAATTTCCTCTTGAAAATCCATCCTAAAATACCACAAAGAGGAAACATGCAACCAAGAACATCCAACTTGCTAAACCAATGGGAATGGAATATAGGTAAAACATGAACACCCACAATTGACCATTAAACGTACTCAAAAGACAGAATCCAAGATCTCAGTATCACATCAATGGGTAATCCCGGATTTAACCTATTACACTATCTATTTTTTATCCTCAACAACCACATGCATATCCCAATGTATATCTACATCACATAATTTAATAGTAACTACATCATTCAGGCCTCCACTATTACCTACCTCATCAGTATTCCCAAGCTCAACCATCCTAGGCAATCATTATATCCAACCCTCCATAAGCCATCACATTCAAAAATGAATATCACATTTAGATAAAATCACTAAATTAGTTTGTAACTAACAAGAATAGACAAAATAGAAATATAGTCCATACAGTATGGCATATATCCTTCACACATAAATGAGCTTTCACTGCTCCAAACTCAGGGCACTCTACCTTCTCATGATGCTGGGAAACTCCGGCCCCAGAAAATATCTATTATCACACTACCTATTCTTTTTCCATGTTAAATTAACTAATTAATTATCATAGGATCCAAATATTGGAAACCTAAAACATTAATTTATAAAAACATATTAAATAAATCAAACTAATTAATTTAAAAATGCTCCCAAGCATACATTCCTGTTTCAAAAATCTATGATAAGAACCATTCTCATTAAAATTACTATTCATTATTACCCAAATGAATAATCATGATTCACATTATTTATAAATTCCATTAATCATGGAATATTACATTTAATTAAACTTCATTATTACATCAATTTAATTATCATCATATTGACTCAAAACCCAGATTAAAGACCAACCTCTTCATTATTTAATCTTAATCCAATTAATTATCAATTAATATTTGATTTATGCTCCTTACCAATTTCAATATTCTAGTATAAGAATAAGAAAATGATAACAAATCATAGAAAATATGTAACAAAATCATGAAAAAAAGGAAACCATTCATAGTGGTAGAATAAACATCCAAAAGCGATCACTATAAATTTATTTATAAATCATGTTCGATATATTATAAGATGAATCATATTTCCATACAATGGGATAATCCACGATAAATTTATTTTTTAAAATAAAAAAAATAGAATATCTGACTCCCCTAACTAAAATGTATCGATTTTATTCATATATGAACGAACCACTATTGCGTTTCCAGATCAACCCTATTAGGTGAAGATACATCTTTACAAGGATGTTGTGGCACTAAAAAACCACACACATCCAAGAATAACTCCATTAAAACCATGGTGATAACTGACCATCAAATGGAAATAACAAATTAAAGGAATACAGTTGATGAAAAATGAGAAAATATGTAGAACATACCTCGGTTCACCATGGATTGATGTTAGAAGCCAGTGATCGATCCCCTTCAAAAGAATAACAAAATACCTTGAGGGAGGACAACCTTTATCTTGAATATTAATAGGGATTTCCATATTTAGTAGGGTTTAAAGAAAAAACAAGTGATTTAGCCTTTTATAAACACAGTAATTAGTAAATTAACAAGGAATGTAACTATTTACATGTTGTGTTAAGGTTGGGTTTAATTTTTTTTAAAAAACATCACCTTGAACCATTAATATTGTAATTAATACATATTATATAACTCCAATGAAATTACCTTAACATGTTGTGAACATAAAATACTCATTTTGGAACACACATATATGCTATGTATTCTCCATACTTCTAAATTTTAGTAGCCAAGCACATCTAGACACACTCTAGGAATCCTCTAAGCACAACAGGCCTCAGAAACATAAAAATGATTATACTACATTAATCTAATCTCCTTAATAAAATAACAATGATAAAATTATAATCCTTGAAAATCCAAAACCAAATCCTATGCGAAAACAAAAAATAATTCATCATAATAACTGCTACATAGAATACCTCTCATGGATCTCTACATTACATGATCTCGACAACATCATACAAGGATTCTAATTCAAAAACATAAAACAACAACAACCATCTCTAAAACACTCTCTCTTAGGAGGTACTTCTCAAATGAGAGTAAATCCAAAATAAAAAATAAGAGTAAACCATGTCATAAATATGAAATTTCATCATCTAAAAGAGAAAATGTTACCAGAGAATATCTAAATATCATATAGTATATGGTACTTAATGCACATCTACAAATCGTATTCATATGTACAACCCTTTATTCCACGATGCCTCCACTGGATACAATCAAGTGAATAGAATGCTCACACAAAACCTTCTACTGGTTGTCTTGTATTTCCACAATCCACTACTCAAATATTTAATTATTATAAACATTGATATATTCCTAATTGATTACATGAGTCATCATGGATATGAAAATGGAGAAACGTCATGTGAAAAATATCATGTATTCTTTACATCTATGGGGGATGTTTTATCTGATACACAAGGACTCCAATAAAAGAAAACAAATTAAATCGACGAAAAAATGAGGGGGAATCTTACTTCAAAAACCAATCTATCAACCACAATAATGAAGAGTTACCTATAGGAACATGTGATCTCCAATTTTGAACTCTATAAGTATCCTTATATTATTTTCATAGGATTTATGATGATACAACACTACATTAATTTTATTTTTAATTACGTAAACCATCTCTGTCATAATCTATCCTTATTTAGGCCAATGTACTACTACATATTTATGTTCAATCTTGTACACTGGATAACATAAGGTCACATATTAAATATATTAAATTACTCTATAAAAATAATGTATATGAAACTATTATTGTATGAAAACTCAACCAATGGTAGGTCCCTCATCCACGGACATCCAAAACCTAGGATACATTATCACAACATGTATTTCAGATTCTAGATGATTTGATATGTCTGACCATTATTTTATGGATAAAAATAGATTTTTAGGAATTTCCAATATCAAAAATCATGTTGGATACCTCTCCACGACCTTTAGGTTAATTTATGATCATGAACAAATATAATCATTCTTGGACCCCATGTAGTTGCACCATCTCCTCTAGATACTTCCTTGATAAAACCTCAAATGTGTTCCACTCTAAGATCAATATATAGTGGGACTATTTCATCATATTAAATTCCACCATCCTTTAAGAATTAGATCCTCACTATATATGAGGTAAACCAATAAATATTTCCAATGATATGTCCTCTCACCTCAACTTGGGGACATCTAATAGTTAGAGAAATCCATCGATAACTTGGTGATCAACCTTCACCATCGACTAGATCAAACACAGAGAAAAAAAACAATAAATGAATTACTCAACCTAGGACCCTAAAATTTCAACTGAAAATATAGTATATCTTTTTTACGTGGTATTTCATGTTAAGGGTATGATATAGAACTCACAAAGAACAATCTAAAAAATTAATGAAGGAACAAAAGACTTCCCAGAAAAAACCCTAGTTATTTTCAATCCTTAGTAAATCCATCATGTTAATATCCAAAATAATTAGTCACTCTATTTCTACACCTCAGAATCCCCCAAATGGGGATCCTCCACCAGCTTCACCAAATATTATTGCACTGTAATCTGGAAAAGAAAAAAATCTACTTCTAATATCTCCCTAATCTTGATATATCACTGAGAGTTCTTCTATAACCCTCTAAGAATCTCATGATTCACGTCTTCCTTCACCTTTGGACATCCCACCTAGTTCATCATCTATAAGATTTTCCATTTGTATCATATATGAAATATCGATGTTTAAATTTTATAATAATTCCATCAATCGAGGTTGATACAAGTTCTTGTCATGATAGGATAACCCATTCCTCAATATCTTATGATTAGTAAATACTATTGACTTCTGACTGTTGGGGTAATATTTTCAAAACAACAATAAAGACACCACTTCCACTCACACAATATCATGGGTGGAATTGATACGCTCATGGGGAAGTAAATATTGAGACACATAAAAACTAATCTTTTTTCATCAAAACCCAGACCGACCAAAGATGTGAGGCATCATAGAAAACATCAAACGAAAATCCGTCTGTTTGAAAAAAATTAACTATATCACTATACTACTTCACCTTTAGGTAATCAAAAACTATTAGGAACCAATTAGTTCACAAGAATGAATAATCTATCCTGGTATAACATTTCATAGGAGTCATAACACTACATAAATTATCTATTAACATCCTATAATAAACAAGAAGAACAAGTAAAATACACACCAATTCCACAATCTTGGGGAATTACCAAGACAAAAATACCACTATCATCAAAGGATCCACAACTAATCCCTGATAGGACATAACATCACCCATGAAATCAAGATCAAAAGTCAAAAAATCATACATTGATAACTTCATGAATAGATGTTCTCGTTGATGAAATCCCAAAATGGTTGGAATAATCATTGCACAATCCTTCGAAGATGAATGGTACATATGGATTTCAATGTTGAAAACTATCATGAACATATACAAGGACTATATTAACATTGCATTCAACAAACCCATGAATATATTTAGAGAAATCATCACACAAAAGAACATCAAAATGAACTCATAATTTCGATGATGAAAATGGAATGTAGTATTCAAAATATCCAAATTCATTACACACATTTGAAGATATCATTACTAAAAAAATCTATGATAACCAAATATATCCCTTCATCTGATCAAATAAATTATCAATCAATGGAAATGAATAATAGTTATCTGCTATCACTTGGTTCATATGATGATAATTAATAAAAATACACAAAATATCATTTTCCTTCCTAAAAAAAGACACCTGGTGCACCCTATTGTGACACACTTGTTTAAAAAAATAATAATAATAACAGATCAACATGATGTAATCAAATCTCTTTCAACTATGAGAGAACTATCCAATAATAATACATAGAGATAAGAGAAACACGTAGTTGTAGTTTTATCCTAATATCAAATACCCATCGAGGGGGTAATGATATAACCTTGACTGGAATGAAATAGGGGGAATCTTATATAACTCTAGGAAACAATGACATCTAAAAATATTAATAAATCAACATCAACATAGATAAAACATTGGATATGGATGGAACATGCATCTGACCTATATAAGGGTCTTACTCGCCAACAAAATCTGTATTCCTAATATTAGTATCAAACAACAAAACCATCAATCTAATGAAATCACCAACATCCTAATATGAATACATAAAATAAATGATATGGATGATGTCGTATGGATCTATCAATAAATATATGAAATATCCACATGTGCAGAGTTACCCCAACATTAACTCTTAGTATTTTCTTACTTCAAATATGTCTTCTCAACCTCAAACTAGTGTAGTAAATTATAAGAGTACATGAAGCCTATATAACTAAAGTAACAAATTATGGGTGAGGGTAGGTGATATAAAGATCTTTGAATCTATTAATGAAATGATAGAAGAATGTACCCATGTAGAAAAAAGAAGATGGTACCTTGAATGACATATGGAAAACTTTTATAAGAAATGCTAATGCATGAAGATGACCATCACTTTCTCCACAAATTTTATTTACCTTTCTAATGGACAACTCTAACTCCTTGATATTATCTTGGAGGATGATGATAATATCAAGGTTTCCCTCTTCTTATCAGATTCACTCTATACTGATCCGATATTGGAGAACCATGTTGTTGCTACCGCAACTGTAATTTCCTCAATAGTGAACCTTGAAGAGAAACATCTGGTGCATGCTCACTCATTAATAATAACCTAAAACTCCATAAAAAATAATGTATATGATCTCTTTAAATAGGACCAATATCCACATCCCCTAGATAAATAAGAAGTTGAGGGAAGAAAATTACCCTTGCATGACCAAAATGTATTCTCTCCTGAAAAAAGAGCTCCCAATACCAATGATCTTATTCTTGAGGAACATGATGAATTCTATCACATGGTGATTCAGTTATAGAAAACTCCCTCTCAAAAAAATATTCCCTACATAGCACCTCAATACAGATCTTCTGCATGTATGGGGTGGCCTGGTGCTAGATCTTAGGATAAAAAACCAACTCAAACTACATAATCAAGGCCTCCTCATCTAGATGCATTTATGAACCATTTTGATGAAGGCTCATAAAATGGATCCCAATAATTTACATGATAGAACATCACTATTAAAGGGTAGGAATCAAAAGGAAACATTCTTTATTCATGATTGAATAAAAAAATATTCTCAATATAATTCTTAGAACTCCTCCCAGGAAAAATATGACACCTCACATTCCTCGAGGAAAAAGAACCACCAATACCTCACTGGTCCTTGCAGTATTATCACAGCCAATGAAACCAATTTCTCCCTCAATGAACATATCATATTAAAAGATATATTAGATTCTTCCTAACTGTATTCTATGATTGAATTTGAAAATATACCTCATACTTCTATATATTATTGAGCTGGAACTGACATATTTTCCTTCTCCATGCATCGTTGTCATCAAATTCACACAATGATGACTTGTAGAAACACCCTAAAAAACATATTTGGTGAAAAATTGATGAGTATGTCAAAATAGATCCATGAAGAAAATATCAACAAACTATTAGTCTAAACAACCTAGAATATTTAATATTTAAAATCAATAAATTATTTATTTTTTATGTTGTTAATATCTTAACCATTCCCATGGTTAATCCATTTAAAATATAGATTAAATTAATAATGATGCATAATCCTTTGCTACATATCTAACTCGAAACATGTATCATTTAGTATACTTAGTAACTGAAAAGGTTAATGAATCCAATTACATGGGCCCTAATTACCCATGTCACATCCAGTCTCCCGTGTTTACATCTGTTACTAAACATAACTGACAATATTTCATTACCAATCCAAAAAACCTCACCATTTACTAACTCCATACTAAATCATATCCCTCAAAATTAACCTTTGATACCACTCTATCATGACCCCATACAAATAAATATACTCTAATAAGTGAATATATATAGTGACATCCCTATTCCAGCCTCTAGTAGGTCTTGGGTCAGTGACTAGCACCCAGTGTAAAATAATCATGCATATATGAGGCATTACACTATTTGAGAACCTGAATAATATAGAGAAAATAAGGTCACTGAAATCTGAAAATGATAATATATATATATATATATATATATCCCTTGTGAATACAAGAAGTGTCCAACATTAGTATAACAACTAAAATGAAAACAATATTTTCCGAAAAGATATAAACATCAGTGACCTCAATTCCCAAATAGATCCTTCAAAAACTTTGAACTAGTAATATATAGTCTATTCTACGAACATATCTAAATGGCATGAAATACAGTTTATATATACATACTGAGAGCATAATAATATACTCAGAAGGATCATGCCTAAAGCCTATTGAGAAATATACAATGAAAACATTATAATATAGTGTGAACAATTATGAAACATACTCATCAACTAAACATGTATAGAATGTTCCTAAACACACAATGGATAACTCTCACCATTAATCACATACAATATATCTTAAAATATGTGAATGAAATATCAATTAGTATCCCGATCATGCTTCCCCAATAGAAATCCATTCTTCCTCAACATCACACGTCTTAATCCATCACTCTCAAAAATTGGTCATACCTAAAAAACCTAGGCAAGGCATCACAACATACACCTCATGAATCATAGCATACCACCTACATATCCACATATAGTAACCGTATAGTTTTTAGGATCCACCATAGCTCATTTGATATTTATTTTAAATCAAGTTTTATATCTAAAACCATTACATCCTATATACCATGAAATTATACCATTCCATAAAACCATAAACACTTTATACATATAATAATACTTTTGATACTATATCATAAATACATTTCTGAAATAACCATAATCCATCACATCCCTATACACACTTATATGGGAAAACTAAACATCATGAATACTGACATATCTAACTACCAAGATAAAAGAGTAGGTCTCGAGGGGGTGGTCATCCATCCAACCTCCCATCGAGATGTTGGGGAAAACACCATACAATAGTCTAATGGGTTTTAATTTCCCTAATCGATATTGATCGGGAAGCGTATGAAATCATAGAATATAAATCATATTTTATTGTTCATAACCACATGATGGGAATTACCTAGTCCTAAACTCAACTACAGTTAACATCACTAAGACTCCTGGATGACTTAGCTAAAACTAGATATCCTATAAGCACAAAAGAATATAAAAGTAGAACATTGATTTATTATTTTATTTTAATAAATTTAATCCCATTAATTAATTATATACCAATTAATTAACCATTAACATTATTCCACATTACATAAAATTATTCATCATATTAAAGTCCACACCCTCCAGGAATAAATCAAACTTTGTGAATGGTTTATCAAGGTAAGCATCATTTCAGAAAATACAATACATTAACAACTACCCCATGGATTAATAATTAATTAATCATTTTTAGAATCATTTAATATCCCAAAAACATTAGGAAAACAATCTTAATATACCACCAAGAAAAAAATTTATCCAAGCACATCCTTGCACCTCATGTATGTGGAAAGGGAATGCTATTAAAACCAGAAAACTAGATATTTTCCACTAAACAAATTAAAAAGATAGATCCCATATTCCACAAACACATCAATTGGTATGCCCTTATAATACCAATTTAATCATCTATAGCGTCACACCAAAAACAAGTATGTCTATCCTGATGCATTTATCTATAACAATTTCCCCACCCACCATATCATTCAGGCCTCCCACGCACAAATCACATCATCCTTCCCAGGCTCAACCATCAAAGTCTTACACTCTATATGGGACTCCCCTCCCCATAAAATAGAATAGTTAATCTTACATACATATAAAATCACTAAAGTAAAAATAAACTAACCAGAAAATCCAAGAAGAAAATCTAGGTCTTAAAACATGTCATCCATCCTTCATACATAAACGAGCTCTCATATCTCCAAACTCAAGGTACTCATCATCTCAATAAAATGGGAAACATAACCCTCATAAATTGTATTTTATATAAAAAATGGTTTTTATTCCATATTCCACTAGTAAATTCATTATCAAGATCTCCAACTATAGGCATCGTAAGGCATAAAGCTATAAAAGGATACTAAATTAATTAAAAAATGAATTTAAACATGATCCCATGCTTACATTCCTCTTTAAATTAATTATGAGAAGTTCCAATATTTTTAAAAATACATTCCTTTATTTTCAACTAGCATAATCATGATTTAAATTATTAATCAGTTCTAATAATCATCAATGATTTAATTTTATAATACATGCACATTGTATCAATTTTATTATCATAAAATTACATGGACCACAAGATAACAAAAATGAATATTCTGTAGTTACTCTTATGGTAATTAATTATTAATTAGTTATGAATTTAAATTACATACCAATTTCAAAATTTAATTTAAAATATAATAAAATTCCATAAAATCAAGTCATAGATATCAAGATATCTAGAAAATCAAGATGAAAATTTTTATAATGGGGTAATGCACATCAATATAAAATCACTAATATTTTTTTGTTATTTCAGTTCAATATATTATTAGGTTAATTACATTTCCATATAAAGGGATAATCCATGGTAAATTTACGGTTTCAAATATATATAACATGATAAGAAATGTATTCCCAATCTCAAAGGACTAAATGATCTTTACATGAGAAAAAAATACTTTTGTGGATCCTAATGACATCTCTTACATGAAGCTTCATCAATCCAAGGTTGTTGTATAAAATCTATATGAAAACCGACCAAGGGAAAGTATATTAGAATCAAGGAAAAACCATTCCATCAAATGTAAAGACCAAACATGACGAATGTGATAAAAACCGAAAAGAAAAGAGGTAGATCATAACATTGATCACCAGGGGTTAATGTCAGAATCCACTGATTGATCCCCATCCAAGGAATCTTAAAACACCCATAAGGACGTCTTATGGTCTCCTAGAAATAGAGATCGAGTGTCATTAGTTGTAGGGTTGAAGGACAACCCAAGTGATATATACTTTTATAAAAATTATGAATAGAGAATTTACATGGTGTGTAACAATTTAAATATCATGTAAATTTTGGGTTTTAGATATCTCTTAAAATGAAATGACATTAACTATTTAATCATGTATAAATTCAAGTCTTGTAACACCATAGAAACTAGCCTTAATAAGATTTTATCTTCAAATGAATGATGCATAACCCATATACATGTTGTGTATTCTCTCTAATATCCAATTCTATTAGATAAAACCATTAATACTTTGTCTTGGGCCCTCCATGAACCATGAGCGTCAAAAACATGCATAGGGTCTGAATACAAAGAACTAGACCCTTAATTTTTGGTCATTAATGAAGAAAGTGTAATGAATGTTTTTTATTCGAAAACACACAAACACACAAATATATATATATATATTGGAACATTATATGATTTTTTATTTAACGAATTTCATGATTATCTAAAAATCTATACATAAATTGTTCAAGAAATAAAATTTTAGTTTTATTTGTTATATATCTAGAATTATGGGGTTACTAATTAAGGTATTTAATATTTGGTATCATATTTGGGTATAAATAAGTTTAGGGTTAGGATCTTGGTTAGGAAATAATTAAAAAACAATTTAGAGATTCTAAAGAGGTCTTCATGGGAAAAAATGTTGATTTTTTATTTTATTCTCATTCGTCACATTTTGATTATTATAAGGGTTTCTAATGTTTTTTTCCATATATATCTTTTCTTTATTATGGTTATCTATAGTGTTAGTAGTGTAAATTAAGCAATAAAGAAAAAATTGAATAATAATATTAAAAATTAGAAACCTAAAATAGTTTGGGTTTGATTTAACCAAATTATGGGTCTGTTAACTCATGTACCACATGGAATAATCATTGGAGACTATGAAAATAAGTGACCAAATTATTCACATTGAAGTATGAAAATTTTGGAAAATATAATGTGAAAAAATTCATTTTTTTAAACGTTAGTAATAATTATATGCTAAGGATGGATAAATTATATGTAAATGATCTTTGAAGATTTAGGTTATTAAATGCATCAAAAATTAACTCTCGATGTGTATCATATTAAAGGTAAAATTGATCAATGTTGTTATTTAGTTAAGAATATAATAGAGAAGAATGAGATTGATACAACGGAGTGGAATGTATCTAAAGATAATAATCTTGAAATTATTTTCCTAAAGATAATTGATTAATATTGAAATAGAATCTTTTGCAGGTGAATTGAAATCAAAAGGAATCAGTTGCCACTTATGAGTTAAAATTTACAATATTAGAATGGTATGTGTTAAATTTTTTCCCCAATCATAAAAGTAATAATAATAGATTTTAAATTAGTTTTAATCCAAGATTACAAAGGGAATTGGTCAGTCATGAATTTTTATATTATTATAAAATTTTGAAGTGTATGGAGATGTTGGAAATGGTGTTTATTTACTTTTATAATGTACAACTCGTAAAAGATAACAAATGATCAATTTGGGAATCTATAGAAATTTACAATAATAAAATATATAATGGTTAAAGAACAATGATAATTTTATTCCCAAAATATGCTAAAAACCATTCAATTGAGTGTCTTATGGGTTATGGTAAGTGTTATAAGCATGTTAAATCTGATAACTGACTCATGATTATAACTAAATGTATAGTATAATGTTAAAAAATGTAGGAAATGGTGAATCAAATCCTTATCAAGATGCTACGTTAATAGTGATATTTTTTAACTGAAATTAAATGGGACATTATTCATGTAGATATTATCGGATGAGATCTCATGAAATTGATCAAAAATATCCTAGGAATATGGGTTTGCCATATTATTATGCTATTATAACTAAAGAAGAGGTATATCTAAATTTATTTCAAAGTCTGCGAACAATTTTTATAAGTTGTTTTTATTTTTAAAAAAATAAACATTAATTTATTGTTGTCAATAAATCACAGAACAAGATTTATATTTTGGTTTGTTGGAATGATGTAGTAAGAAAAAAGACAACAAAACATAGTTGTAGGTTTATGAAAAAAGTTGTATTATTGAAGTGATTATGTATAATATTTTAATAGTTAAGTTTTTATGGAAATTATATTTCTATTATAGGGGGTACATAAATTTAGGATTCAATTTCTATGAGGGGAAGATTATAACAACAAGAGTATTTTTAACAGAACATAACCTTTATGGTATATTAATACAATTGAGTATGAATTTATAAATTTAATTTCAAATAGTATATATTTTAATTTTATAACTGAAAATATATTATAAAAAAAACTAGATACCAATTATAAATTATAAATTCTAAATTATTATGTCTCATTTATGACAGATAATATGTTTTATTTAAAGTTAAAATAGGTTTCCTTAACATGATTATTTTATTTTATCTATGTACATAATTATTTAATTTCATGAAATTTTCATGAATTGATATTTATGATAAATACATTGATTACAATTAATATTTATAATTATCATTATATTATAAATATATTTATTAAAATATAGAACATGAATAAGGATTTTCATTTGAATGAAATAATTATTATTCTATGTAAACAATTTATCTATGTACAAATTTTTTATTTAATTAATTATTTGTAAATTTTATAAATTTAATGTGATAAAATTGGCATTATTTTTGGATTCATCATGTTCAAATTATTTTATGGTGAATTGTTTTTATTTTTCAAGGAAACATGGGTTTTTAGTGAATAGTTAAGAATATTGTTTTAAAAAAATTTATATTGTTTTATATAATTATTACAATAATATGTATTAAATTGTATAAAACTCATGTTAATAATAATTATTTATAATATACTGAAAAAAGAATAAAAAATTTATCCAATTCATAAAACTTAAATTCCGTTCCAAGAAGAAGATGAAAATCATTTTCAATGTTGATGCAATGCTTGCACATCATTGAAAAAGTATAAATTGATTTGTTTGAGATAATATTTAATACTTTATATCATAATTTTTAACACCAATGATTATTTTTTAAAATAATAAATTTTTATTAATATTTGTTTATTATCAATTTTTATAGTAGGATAAATATCTTAATATTTACTCAGTGCTTGCACGGGGTAAAAAATGTCAAAATTGTTATCTTAAAAATGAAATCATAGTATAAATTAGAAAAAAAATAATGAACGTTTGTAAATTATGATATTGATAAAAATAAATTATAATTATATAATTAATTATTTTTTTTATATTATAAAATTGGATATTAATCCAAAATTCTTATGCATTAAAAATTAAACGCATGTTCAATAAAAAAAAATATAAATATAAATTTTTAAAAAAAAATTAAAAGTGTCTATTTTTTGATGAATTTGGATATTGAAATTTTTTTAGGATAAAAATATTTTTTAATTAAGAGTATAAAAATATAAATTAAAAATCCCAATTTATCTTGATATTTTTAATATTTATTTTAAAAAAATAATCCTTAAAAATACTTTAGAGACTATTTAATATAAGCCAAGATTTATAAATTGATTAAAAATTATAATATCATTTCGTGGATCAACTGAGATGGTTAAGGCTATATTTTGAAATACGATTTCTATTTCTGATCCAATTTTCATTATAAAATATCATTTCAGATAGTTAAATTTTTTGTATTTCTGAAAATGTAATCAGATGTTTCTTATAAAACGAGACTCATTCTACCCTTTTCAAAGAACCTTTTAATATTATTTTCACTACTTTTTCTAGAAATAAACCAATATAAAATTCTTTCACCACATTGAAAAATATATTTCCTTGATGAAACTCCTTTATTCATAGGATTTGGATTGAATCCAAATGTTTTGGTTTAAGGGGAAAGGTAAGGGTTTCCAATAGTACCTCTTCATTATTATTTATGATTCATTGCTGTAAAAATAATTTAAGACTCTAATTAAATATCTTCCCTGATTCAATACCTATGTAAGTTTTATATTTTCAATCAATAAATTATGTAATATTATCTATTAATCATTATTAAACTCTTTCAAAAGATTATAATACATTAATATAAGGGTTTTTGGAAATATTTTTTTTTCAATTCCCCTATTAATCATTTTAACTACATAAGTAATCATTATTCGTAACCATAAAATAATATTATTTATTTGATATTATTTTCTATTAAACTGTAATATTTATTTATTATTCCCTCGTTTTAAATTATTTTAAAATTTTATCAACTTGGTAGTTTTACCCTACCAATGTAAATAATTATGATTTTATAAACTTATTTATTTCTTGTAAATTCATTAAAATTTATTTTATGATTGAATAAAACATTTATATTGAATTAATTCCATTTATATACTTACGTAATTATATGTTAACCTTAATAATAATGAAATTAAACGTAAAAAATCATATTCATTTTAACCAATAAAATAAGATAATAAAAAAGATTCTCAAAAAAATAATTATTCCATGACATTTTTAATTTCATTTATTATTGAATGATAGAGAAACAAAAATATAACACTTAAAGATCTTATTAATTTACTGGAAAATAAATTTTTGTGGTTATAATAATACAAAATCCTTTTTTTGGATACTATAAACTGAATGACCTTAGAATAATGGACGTGAACAACAACAATTTAGTAATGGAATCAAAATTGATAATAAATGATTTAAAATAAACGATTATAATGAAATCTAAATAAAAAATGTTATGAATAAATTATATAAATTATATAATTTATTATCTATGTGTATATATGTTTTCTGAGGAGAGCCAAGACTCAAGGTATGGTGTTTTCTTCTAATCCATTACATTAAATTTTATATGGTTTATATTTTATGTCCTGATATAAAATCTTTTCTATGAATTATATTTATCATATTATGGTGGATAATTATATTTTTTTCATGTCGAATTTATTTTTCCTCTAAAAAGTTAATGTTTTAATTCATTCTTTAAAAATGATTATATTTCTTATGGGTTATCTCAAGAGTTTGTGATTATGATATAAAAAGTAATTATTTATGAATTATATGTTGAAATTAAATCTCTTATGGGTTTTATTCTTGTTATGGTTCTTGTAAATTTTATATAATGATTTAATGGATCTGATATTTCTATATAATGCATTGGTTAATTATTAATTCTATTAATATGTGAAATTTGAATTTACTAGTTATGTTATTCCATTATAGGTTGGTAATGTTGGAATTTATTGTTTATGTTATTCCACAAAAAATAATATTGGATTTAAGTAATTATGTTATTCCTATGAAAAGTTGACATGAATATGATATTCTAAGTATCCTTCATGATTATTTTATTTTTTTCATGTTTTCATATGATATTTTTATATAAATTATTTTGATAAATAAATCTCTTTATGGATTAAAAATATGTTCATATTCTATTATGATACTAGATAATATTTTTTATGAATGTATTTTTCAATGGGTTTTCATTTTTTCAATCACCTAAATTTTTTTATCATTATTTGACACCCCTAAATGAGGTTTATACTCATCCCATGTTTTCAAAATGTTTTTCACTTATAGTAAAGATTAATAATAATAATTTTGAAGTCTATCACAAAATATGAGATGTTAGTCTTTAATGAATATTGTGAAAAGAGTTTAGTTAATTGAAAAAAACATATATATTGAAAAAGTATGGGATGTGTTATTTTATTGATTTACTAATATCAAAAAATATAAACATAAGTGTTAATCAAAAGGTAAGTAATGAATTATTTTATATAACACTTTTAATTATAATGTATCTATGTATATGGTGTTATAAGTATAGTTGAAGCTCAATGAAATGGACATGAAAAAAATGAATGGTTTTAATTAAATCATTCATAATTTAAAAAAACATTTAAAACCACAAGAGAAATAATAATTGTAATTCATCATAATTGAAATATTAGATTCAACATAGACAATATTTAAATTTCATCATTATTTTATACATTAGATACATCTTATGGTAATGTCATTTAAATGTAATATTAATTTTAGTTGTTTAGTAAATATTCATTGGGATGATATGTAAGGGGAAAAAATAAATAGATATATTTTATAGTGGCAATGCATAATGCTCATCCAATTAGAAAGTAAATATATAATAGTTATTATAGACCCATACATTAAATTAACCATCATCTATACATGTCAATACATAAAAATTATTATAAAGAAAAAAATCAATGTAAATTGAGATTATATGTAAAAGAAAACAAAAAAGATGAATATATTCATAAAATTAACTCCATTTTATGTTGTACACCAGTAAATTAGTTAAAATAATATTCAAGGTCCACCTGTCCAAATGTAATAGTAAAAAAATTTGACATATTATATTAAAATAAATGTATATATAATTAATTGAAAATGTGGATAATAAAAATAATAGAATAAACAAAATATTTAAAAACAAGAATGAATAATAAAAAACCAAAAGAGATTTCAATTTATTTTTAATAAAAATAATAATAAAATAAACACAAATAAGAAAGAAAATTCTAGATACGAGTCAATATGTGGAGAAAAAATTGACAGAGGCGGGAAGGACCCAAAAATGAAAACTAGGGGAATAGAACACATGAAATGGAAATAAAATATCTACACTAATTAAAACCCAGATAATGTAATGAAGAAACATGTTCCAAGGTTGAATATGGTGAATATAAAAAAAAAATAAATGAAAAATATTCCATGGACACCCATGTATCATTCAAGATAACACATTTACCTCTTGAGAGATTATTCGGAGGATTGATGCCATATATGTTTTAAGAATCCATTTTTCTTATCCTACTATTCAATATATATATATTTTTATATTTCTCCTCACTTTTATCATTGTGATGCAGAGATAAGGGTTATTAAAAATTATTTTTATCATTAAATTCTTCTTTCTTTTGGAATTGTTTTACTCATCATTTTGGAGGTTGTACTTGTTGAATACCACTACTAGAAAAGTATGTCATTCCAATTGTTTTTAACCATTGTTACATCAATCAAAATACTTGTATATCCTAGACTAATGGATTGATGTGTCATTGGATATAAACTATTTGACATAGGTCCCCTAATTGTTTGAAAACACCATTTGTATAATACATTATACTGATTATTTTAAATCAGTAAAAGACACCCATACCAATTGTTTTACTAAACCATTAGTATAATCAATCTATGGAAAATAACCCAGTGGTGTATATTAAAAAAAGGCCTCCCAATTATTGTTTAATTACTTAGCCACTAACCCATAAACACTGTATATTTTTTTATACAAATATGTCTATAAAAATAGTTATGATTTTATTGTATTTCTTATTTTTATACAGAAAAACCGCTTCTTAATAAAATAACATAGGCCAATGATTCTTAAAATTATTTGTAAAGACCTATAACAATGGTTTTCTAGAATAGTTGGTATGGTACCTTGAAAAAAATGGGAGCTATACCAATGGTTCATCCAAATTTTTTGTATAATATAACTTATAATAATGGTTTAACCAAATAATTTTTATATGTGGTTCCTAGACCAATGGATTATTCAATCCTTTGGTATACATCCCTTATACTAGTGGGTTGACCAAGACATTACTTTAAAAAAACAGTATATTTAAAATTTTCATTATTGTAAGTATCCTAAATTATATATTACTCCTTTTAGTTTTTTTATTATTTAATTAGTTTACATTAGAGGTCTTAATATTGTTGGTGCTTGTGTTAGTATCAAACCACCATGATATTATTTATTTTACTAAATTTAGTATAAAAGGAAATGATAAATACATATATTATTGGATCATTACATTATAAAAAATATCAAGTTCAATAAGATTTATGGGATAATTTCTCATAATTAAAATAAATTGAAAACCCATATATATATATAAAAAGTACAAAAAGGGTTTTGGTAATCAATGATAGGAATTTGAGAATTATTAGACTCAATATTATCAATAAATGTAGAAAACATGATGATGATTAATACTTTAGAAGCATTATCTATAATTAGATTCTGAACCAATGAATTTATTATAATGATATTTTTATATTTTTAAGGGGTTTCACCAATTTGGGATAATTTCTCATAAATTAATTAGCATCAAATGGGTAGGTACTCTGACTATGAGGGTTACAAAAATAAAGAACATGTTTTTTTGATTGACCAACACTATGAATGAATCTATATCTAGGGTATTGGTACTAATACTTTGATTATATTTATTACAATAAATTACAATGTAATTATTTTATACCATTTTTTATATTTATAGATTGTTTTCATTATAGATGATTAGATCAAAAACGAAAATGTCCATTAATTTAAGGAATATTAAGATAGGTTATTCTTATAAATGATATTTAATCTATAAAAATGATTTTAGGCAAAATATATTTCCATTATAAAAAATTTCTATATTTTTATGTTTATTTCTAATTCATATCACTTGAATTATATTGAAAAATATTTCTCATAATGTATATTGGAGATCCTATGTCTACTGGGATGATTAGGATACACACATCAATGATCTGATTTATAGGATCATAGGAATCATTAATAATTTCAAATGTTGTAATATTTTATATGGAGATATGATGGAACAAATTAGCATTATGTTTTTCTAAATTCTCCTGAACATTATATTTTTTATTGTCCCGAAGCACATCTTAAGTAGAATCAAAACATCCCTCAACACATTCATTTGATATTGTCCTCATGACCTCAAATGCCATTATGTTTTCAAGGGATAAATATAAAACTGTTTGAATGTGGAGGTATCTTATGGAAAATCCTTAAAAAAATACATCCATGATAAGTAGTAAAAGTATTCCAAGGTTGTTACTATGAGATACACTATATGGGAGAAGTAATTCAAATTTAAAAATATTATAAGTAAACATATTCTATTCATTATGTGCACTCAAGAAAATTTTGTAGTTTGTTTTCTTGAACTGACATGTTTGGTAACTGATATATGCTTTCATTATTAATGAATTTTATTATCATATTATGATATTAATTTCCATGAGATTTTAATGTGATAATTTATTAAGAATTTTAGTGATGCTGAATGGTCATAGTTGTTCCACACTATGGTGAGAACCTAATGGTTCCATGTTAGTATTTTTATTAATTATTACATGGATTCATGATATTTTCTACTGAGTCAGAAAAATTATAAGCTATCAGGGGTGGGTCTGGTAAGTCATCAAGACACCTTATCAAACTATTCTCCCATGATAATCTCTATGATATAAGGTTATGACGATCGAACGGTGAATATGATATACACATTTTTAGGTGTCAATAGATGTTCATATCCAAAACTATATGTATTCATCCTTATTCTTTATGATTTTTATTAATGAATATCTTGAGTCATGTAATTTTATCTATTGACAAAATATGTGACATAATATGATCATATCGAAGTAGAACATGTTCTGTTCATTATGGACGATATTGAATTAATTGATAATATGAGAAAGGATAAATTACTTCTTTCCCACGGTCGATGTAGGTATCGTAGTCCTATAAATAGAATGGAACTTCCTTGTGAAACTAACAGTTGAAGAATTCAATGGGATAGTTCATTATAGAAGGTAAAAGAATGAGGGATTGAGTGTATAAATTAATGTTACAAATATGAAACATGCAGGATTTTAGATATCACAATAAAGGGATTATATTTTAATGTATATATTCATAGGATGTTATATTTCATCTCATTAATAACTTCTTTTTATATGGGTACCTCTACATATTGAAAGACACAAACATTGGACATTATGAATTTTTTACAAATTCAATTGATAATGATTCCTATAGATTCACACAGTACGTTTATCGTCCATCACGATTAAATTCAGTGTTGAATTTTAATAGATAGAATGAATAATAATTATTCACCTTTGGTTCATCATAAATACATAATTGGAAGTTAATAAAATTAATAAGTGATATTAAAAAATAATTATTTTCAATGTTTGGATAATATAATATTTGTAATATATATTGATAAATAATGGAGTGATGTTTATTTAATAAATAAATATTCATTATTCAAGGATCCTTAAATTTCAATGATGGAAAGTGTGATGAGCTTTATGGTTGGATTAATAATTCTATAAATGATATTTGATTTTATATTCTTAAGATGTTTCACATTTTAAAGGGTTATTATTATTATTATTTTTATTAGCGGGTTGACTTCTAATTATAAATTTGGAAGGGGCCCCTTAAAACATTTTCCAACCCAAAACTTTCCATAATAAATATATAAATATATTGCATTTCTTAATGACCATTGTTGAAAAAAATGGTTAGAGATAGAATCTATTAATACATATACAACCATCTATAGATATATAATTTTATCTTGATTCATCCCCATTCTATCCATCAAGAGGATATCAAGAGTTATTCCTCTTATATGAATAACACCACTATGATCAACCAGGAACAACACAACTGATCAAGATCAACCATGCTTTCAAGAGATGATACTTTGATGAAGTTCAAATATTTTTATGCACATATGTATCACCACTATTGTAATTATACACATGAATCATTTAGAAAATTGATAGTGTCCTAAAATCTGGTTAAATAGATCATTATCAAAGAGGAAATTACATGTTGAGGTAATTCTAAATCTAATCATAAATTAAATATAGATTTAATGTAAATATTCCCTATAACAGTTCTAGTATTTTTTTTATTGTAAAGAAATCTATGGTTTTTATCATACCTAGAATTATTTTTTATTTATTGTAATAATTATTCATAAATTAAGACATTAAATTAGAGTTTCTAATTTCACAAAGGAAACTTCGCTATGCCTGAAACCATCAAGTGGTTTCATTATCATCACTTTTTTAATATATAAATATTTATTATTCATTTTTCTTTTTCCAATAATTCTCAATTTCTTTTATATTAAATAAATTCATTAGTAATATCCAATCATCATCATATCATTAGTTATTTATTATCACTATCATAAATAGTAAAAACATATTATGATTAAGAAAGATGAAACATTCAAGAAACACCTTATGGAGGTACAAGAAGTTATGACTAGAAAAATCCACAGTACATTATGTGTAGTAACAAAAAAAAACACATTGTGTATTATTTTTATCTTGTGCATATATATATACCGAGTTAGATCCAATAAAATTGGATCTAACATCTGGTAAAATATTATTTGGGTGTAGATCGGGGAAGTCTAGCACATAGGTTGAAGAACTACATTCCATGTAACCACTATACATGATAGATAACCCTTGTATCCACACACCTAAGAAATTTTTTTTCTAACATTTCATGAATAAAATACACAACATGGGTAATAACAATACATGAAAATATGAGGCCACTCATTTTGTAATATAGACAATATAACTTGTACAATGAACACATCCACGATAGAAAAACACGTACAATCCCTTGTTGTGTGCAGTAGACATGGGTAGAAGAAAGTAGACACAATGATGTTTATTAAAGACATTACAGAAATGTTAACATGAATATGAAAATTAAATATATTATTAAACCTATTTACATGTGTTCCATGAAACATTTTTTGATATTAATCACTATGTCATGGGATTTTTAATTATACATTGAATTATTTTATATGTTAAATTAAACATCGAAATGTCGGGAATGGACATTCCTTTTGTGTACTCTATGTGCATCTTATGCATATGGATCAAACTATGTAATTTGGATGAGTACAAGTCATTTCCTCCAATTACAATTGTATACTATATAAATTTTAATGGAAATTAATATTTTTTTTAAATTATGTATGGTGGGTAGTTTAGGATGATTAGATGGAATTAAGAAAAACCATATTAATTGGATTAATTTACAGAAAACTATCAAAATTAATAAACAAATTGAATAAATTTATAATTAGATTGAAAATTTATTCTCCTTAAATATTTCATGTATTATCACGAGATTAGACAATTCCTACACATGTGTTTGGTTTCATTTAATTTATTTTGGTTGAATTAAAGGTTGTACCCTGCATTGGATCCCCTCCCCCTTATTATTTAATGAACTACATGCCCAAAGTTTATTCTATGTATCCATATTTATCAAACCCATTAGATACCCAATACAAGTTGTGAGTAAAATCTATTGTAAGGATGGATATGCTATGTCTTTGTATGATTTCTAGGTCTAGGAGATTGATGAAACTAATCATAGTGATATATAAGAACTAAGCTGGAATGCAATAATAGGAATCAAGATACAGTTCATGGTGTTTTCCCATTTTTAGAGGGTTATTTTATCATGAATTTGAAAAAATAACCATTATAAACCCTCAATGTCATTCCTCTTAACATTCATTTCTTTCAGTTTCATTTTTATTTATATATACTTTGGATTCAATGTGATCACATAAAAAATGAATTAACCAAAATGTATGATATAATATACTAAAATTTAATTGATTTTAAATCTTATCAGACATGTTTAATCAATTATATAAAATACACTTAATATTTACAAGGAATGTGATAAATATAAAAAGTTATTTTACATAAAATTATAAAAATACCTAACCTAAAATATTATGTCGGTATATCCCTCCAATATGTATGTTAGAGTCTAAATCATCGATCATTGATCACAATGTTTGCGTGCATTATATTAACATAGAACTTTTAAATTAATTATTTTGGTTAACATAACATGTTATACTTCAATGGAAGACTACCTAGGAAGGAATTGGTGTAGCATTGAGGTAAGTAAATATGAAATCTTAATCCAATATTCTAGGACTGGGAAGTCTATTCAACAGATCAAGGAACTATGATTTCATGTATTTGGAATGTTGATGTAGGGGGAGATTTCCACCTTTTGGAATTAACCCCCTCCACCCATAGAGAACCATTTCTTCCTCTCCGTTTCCTCTTAGAACTGTTTGGTTTTTTTAATTATTTCCATTTCATTCCTCTCCATTTTCACCACTCATATTTTTCTCTCTATTGTAGTCTCCATTGGATATATAGTAAACTATAGTGGTCTGGTTCTTCTAGATTACTTTCATAAAGATAAACTCATAGTTATTCTTAAATATTATGGCCACTTTCCTCTAATATAATTACCCTACCTGCAATGATTAACCTTTCCATATTTTGGTATGATGGTGTGTGGTTGATTTTGGATGGTGTTAGTGGTTGTGTTTGGTGTCGAGGGTTCATCTCTCCTAGTGTTCTCCTTGTCATATGTTTTTTATGGAATCAAATGGTCTAGGGGTGCTATGGACTTCCTTAACAATGTCAAAAAATACCGTGGGTTGGAGATGGTGTTGAGGTTTCTTTCCCCTTTTTATCTTCTTTGTTAACTTTGATCGATGGTTTATTTCTCAAATTTTTTTTCAATGGAAGGGGATGGTTGTCCGGTCCATCATTTTTTCCCACTATTGAGGCCTTTTCTATTCCAAAATCTGCTATGGTTTCCTTATTATATATCTCTTGATGGTGTGCTGGTCTGATGTTTTATTCCTCAAAGAGGTTTTAAGAAGTGATATTTAGTGTTCGTTGGTACTCTGTGTGGTGCAACCATACTGATGGTGTTTTTGGATCTATCTATTTTTTATATGATTTTCTCCAAGGAAATTCATAATCATTATCCTCTTCCAAATTGATTTTCTAATGCTATAGATCCTTGATGTATGGTTATCTCTAGTGTTGTTTTGTGAATTCATGGTGGAAATGGTGGTCTCCATTGGACATTTTTCGGTCTGGTTTTTAAATTTGTTGGTTCTGGTGTTCTGATCGGTGATAAAAAGGGGAATCTGATAAATCCAAAAAAATGAATTAATTTTTGAGACAACATTGTTTTCTATCTCTTCATTTTTTAATTTTAGTGGGTGGATCCATCTAGTTTGTGTTATGCCTTCTTTGAATATTGGAGGGTGGATTAATTTTTTAGTTTGACTCAGTGGTTCCCACTTAACAAAAAAGTTGTTCATTGAGAATTTTTTTTTCATTTAATAGAATGTTATTGGAAAGTAAATCCTACCAATAAACTATCAAAATACATTTTATGCCCATGTCTAGGTTATATTAAAGGGAATATTGACCATCAAAAATATAATATCTAAGATACAGGATATTCTAAAATTGATACTGAGGGATATTATTTTTTGAAAAACATATTCCGAGAATAAAGGAATTAAATTTAATTTTAATTTACTAATTAATTTTTATAATCAAATATATATTAGTTGTCTACTTTTAATTTCGGAGAAAGGCAAAATCAATTATATTTTATGATATCATCATGATCCATTCTATAGAAGGAAAAAATTCTCACTAATGAAAATTTATTGGAATGGTATTGGTGCTTATGTGTTTTAATAATCCATAAATGAATATTATATGTGATGGAAACCCCACATCATCAGTCACATACCAATGAGGCTAGTGATGAAGAAGTATCTCCATATATAAAACAAGTGGATGATGTAATGGGCATCCAATGATTCATTACCTCCACCATGTCTAACGTGGTTCAACATAAATATGATGATACGTATTTGTGTGATACCATTTTTCAGTCTCAAGATCATTATATAGAGAATGTGATATTAGATAGATATGAGATATCCAATACATTGTTCATGTGAAATAATAGTGATTTGGTGCTAGTTGAGCAATATGTAATCAATATGGTTGGTTATATTAACATCCTAGTCATCTTGCTGTTTAATATCCCTAATGATCAGCACATATATATCATTCTATCCAAAATACCTAATTATTTATATAGTTTTTTGTGAATTATAATATAATTAATAAATAATAAACATTTTCGGAACATCTTACTCTTATTCACAAAATTTATAAATACATGGGACGTGCCAAATCCATGGTACGTATGGTGAACAAGAATATTAGGAACAAGGAAAATGAGATGAATACTAATTCCATGTCTAACGTACTACATAAATATCCTTCCATGATGTATTATATCCAAATTAAATCAAAGAAACATTATGTGGTGTGTTTTTCATGTGTTTATTATGGCCACTGGAAGTGGAATTGCACCTATAAAAAGAAACAAGGGGATGCTTAAGGTATTTTTGTTATCCATTGTAATCTTTACATATCTACATCTTGTATATTAGATACTTCATGTGGTGCTTGGATTTATATAAAAATTTAAATCTATGTAGACATCATAATGTTTCCCAAGTTGAGGTAGATCAATAGGTTTCCAATGATCCTAGTTTCTCTTATTTCTCCATTGGAGACTACCATCTCAAATTTAAAACCTAATTTAGTTTGGTTTTTAATAATTGTAATTATGTGTTGAGTGTTGCCAATATAATCATATATATTTTCTGGTTTAGACATGGATGGATTTATTTTAAATTATGGAAATATGAATATCTATTTTTATAATGATACAATATGATATGTTAAAACATAGTTGAATAACATTATTTATATATAAAATTATGAAAAACAAATATTGGAAATTGATAGTGACAAAAACAGGTGTGACTCATTTATCACCTAGTTAAAACATCATCATATTGGTCATGCAATCTTGAATAATTTATGAAATAATTGATGTGTATAGACTCCTTTGATCTTAAACCATTTGAAAAATGGGATGCATATTTAAAAATAAATATAAGTAAACAACGGTTAAGGGGTCAAGGTGAAAGGGCCATAGATCATATTTAATTGGTACGCATTGATGCGCGAGGAACATTTTTTGTATATGATAAAAGAAAATTTTCATATGTTATTACTTTTAATGATGAATTGAAAATGCATTGTAGTATCTAAATAATTATGTGATAGTATGGATATTTGAAAATATTGAAGAGTTCAATAATGAATTTGAGAAACATATTGTAAAAAACATTATGAAAAAATGACCATATCAATGTGTTAAATGTCTTAACAAAGAGTTTATAATTTTCTATGGTAGTATGGGATTTTATCTCAAATACATAAACCGTATACAACACAATAGAATACTGTTATATAAATGAGTAACATTAAAAAACATGACAAGGTAATGTCAATGATGGATAATGAAAACCATGTGCTATCCTAATAGGGATATGCATTATAGACAACATCACATTTACTAAAACGAGTACCAAATAATGTGGAAAACAATATTACATTTGAGTTATGAAGTATAAGGAAACATAATTTTTCCCATGTTCATGCATGGGGTTGTGAGAAATTATTTAGTGCTAGATCAAGTAACCAAATAGAAACCTATGTTATAATGTGTACCTTTATAGGGTGCCACAATAAAACAAGGGGATACTATCTATAAAACCCTTATGAAAAAAAGTTACCTTCACAAGATATTTTATATTTCTTGAGAGGGATAACATCCCAAAGGTTGATTGTGGGATGAAGATTAACTTCAAATATGCTGATACTCATAATACACAAGATTATTTATAGGAATAGATTCTAAGAGTCTCTATTTAAGAATTTTTTTTATAAATACAAATATCTCATCAGAGTATTATAGAGGTAGGATAAACATATTGATAAAATTTTCTTGTCCTTATATATGTTGACTCATTACTGGTTGATAATCATGATATTATCATCTATGAGAATATTATAGATAGCATAAATATTTAAATATGGAAATAATCTATGAATTATTAGATGGATTCCATGAATCACTCCCATATGTGTGTTCTAATAAATACAACAGTTAATATAATTCCCGTTGGATGTAACTGGCCTTTCGAGAGAAAATTGGAAATTCAATGTAATGTAACTACCTATATATCACATCCAGTGAAAATACTATTTAAAAAATCTAACACTTTTTACTATGATGAATCTAATTATCCATTTACTGTGTTTTAATATATACAATACTTATTTCCATAATATATTTCAATGTTATGAAATTTGGATGATGGAAGTCAAATTATCATTATATAATGTGAACCAATAGGAGGATGCACATATGACACTACTAGAAGGTTTTTCAATAATTTATATTTCCAAAAAAGGTATAAAAATTTGATATATCCTTTTATGAATTAATGAAATCATATAAGTTATGTATAACTCCATTCGATTAAGAGATAAATGAATTTGGTTTCATTATGAAATAATGTGAGCAGTGTGATTAAAAAAGGATTAGTGAGAATATAATTATTTTATAGTAATATTTATTGAATATATATTACTAATTTGATAAAAAGAAACCAAACATAAAAAGGCTAAGGCATGGTTGAGAATTTGATTTTCCAAGAAGTACTTAGGTGAAGAATCCAACATTATAGGGATCACAATCATACATGATAGATCCTAGTAGATTATTTGACTAGTTCAGAGTACATTTATTTACCAGATAATGAAGTGGGTGAGTGTTGAGAAATTGATAAGAGGATTGGTTCTCAGGACACAAGGTAAAGATCATTCCAAGTAGATTTTTCCTTAGAAATATTATTAAAAATGATAATGAGTAATATACAATATTATTTTATGATAGGATACAACATATTTTCCATGTTATGTATGATTATTGTAGTTATTTAAGCCATGATAATGAAATGATGATATCAAGAATACCCTAGAGAACATCCTTGGAATGCTATTAAGGATATCTTTATGTATCATAGGTGAACTCATGAAATATTCTTATTGACTGGAGGAGTTTAATATATAGTAATCGGGGGTTATATAGATTTTAGATTTTAGATGGATCATAATGATCTGAAGTCATTGTATGGATATATGATTTGTCTTAATAGAGGAGATTTGAGTTAGAAGTGTTCAAACAATCCAGTTTTCACAAATTATAAAGTATATTTTGAGTATATTGTTGCTTTTTATACATCCAAGGAAGGAGTTTTTATTCACAACAATTTCTTAGAGAATTATTTTTTTCCTATCAGGAAATACACTATAAAATATTACTATGATAAAAATATATTGCTGTCCATTTCCAAATAACCAAGTTCACAACAAAGGACAAAGCATATAATTTAGAAATTTAGTATCATGACATATTTTTCACAATGAGGATTTGTTTCAGTGTGTATTGTATCCATAAAAAATTAATGGTTGATCCGTTGATAGAATCAATATATCATCACTGGAATGAGTATTATATGAGAGTCAGTGGATTGTAAGTTGTTATTTGTTGAAACTAGTTCAAGAGGGATTCAATTTGATATGTAACATCCCAGGTAAATGATGAATAAGAAATTTTCATACTAATTAATATTTGTGAATTAAATAATAATTTTACTTTAAAAGGGTTTCTATGTTCGACAGCATACCCAAGACACAACAACGGGTTTCTTTGAAATTTTACGTTGCACACTAATAATATAATATTATTATTTTAAATTTATTTTATCTCTTAGCCATTTTATTAGAGGGAATGAAAAAAACTAAATAAAATATGATTATACATGATTGTTAAATGAATTTACTTTTATCCAATTAATGTTAAAGGCTTAATATGTGAATGAATCTAATTTTAAGCATATTTTACATGAAAAGGATGATTGAACAACTTTTAATGGAAAACCCTATTTAAAAATAGTTTTGGTCACTTTAATACATTATATTTGACTAAATAATATCTTTATTTAGAATAGAGACATAAAAATTTACTTTTTGTATATTTTTTTTTGAATTTTTCCGATAAAGATCAATTTTTAATGAATAGTGATATTTTTTTTGTATTTTAATTCAAAAATTAATTTTAATATAATTTATTTATATGTATAGATTATCTTTTTAATTGGTTTTAAAGTGTAATTATAATATATTTATACCATTTAATACAATTTATTTCATTTTAATTAATTTTCTTTGAAATTGGACATAAACATGTATCAATATTTTGATAGTTATTGTTACATAAGAAAACGTTATTTGTTTTAACAATGGGAAATAATTTTAAATTAATTAATGAAACTTATATATTTAGAATATGGTAAAATAGACATCATTTTTTAATTGGGAATATCAAATATATCTTAGGCTTATTTTTTGGTATTTTTCTGAAAAAACTTCAATTTTTGATGAATTGTGAAACCACTTAGTAGTATTTAAAGAACTGAATTTTTCATTTAAACGAAATTTTACCACTTCTGTGAATTGAATTTTGAAAATCCTACATACATGATTGTTATTATAAAGTAAAATTTGGTTCAATAAGTTGAAAATAAATTTTTGTGAATAGTAACTTTTGACTTTTATTTACCGCGGTTAAAGGTAAATATGGAAATTCAAGGTAAAAAGAATATTATAAAAATATAAAATTACCATAAAACTAGTTCTAACCTTATTGGATGAGTCATTTAAGACCATAGACATCTTTGGGTCGATTTGGGGACCCCATGAAGACACTTGGGAGTGATAATGACACTTTAGATTAATTAACTTAAAGTAAGGCAAAAATGTCAAAAACAAATATATTTTAGTATATTACTTTTTACAGGGCGTTATATAAATTGTCTTTTTTACTATTAATATTAATTAGAAATCTAAAAATATTTCCTACAACATGGTATTAGTTTTATAATTTTTAGACATCGAACAAATTAAATTATTTATGACACAATAATGATGCATTGTTTACCTCATTAATAAATCATTCCAATAAATAAGATTGTATATTTTAAAATAACATCCAAAACCTATAAAATTCTTATTTGATGATTTTATTTCAATCGTGACTCATCTTATCTTCGTCTCTAATAATTTTTGGACCTATAAAAACTGAATATAATTATATAATAAAATAATATTTTCACACATTATAAAAGAGCCCCTCCTCCCCCTTATAAAAGGAGATCATTTCTAACCAATTCGAAAAACATCTCAAGACTTTTGGATCATCCAACCTCTTCCCAAATAAGATCCCTAAATCCATATATTTATCCTAGAAGCCTTATATTAGGAATAAGGCACTTCAACAAACCATTTTGGTTCAAACCAAAGGGAGTTTCACAAATTAAAGGTAATAATTTATCGTAACTTATTTTCTTTTATTTTACATCTCCAACTCCTAAACTCTTTATAGTATATTATTTTATAACAACAAAAATATCCTAAATATACTAGGATGTTGTTATGTGAAGTATTCAAACTAATCTTACACACACCTCCATCTAATTGGTGAAGAATATACTATTTCTATGGATGGAAAACTAATGCCTCACAAAACGATGATTGTTCTATTATCTCCTACCGCCTCTCTTGGTGTACATTACGATGACACTGTATTTATATATGATATATATTATGTTTATGTTTTCTTTATGCTTCTTTATTTTTCTTTTATATCATGCCATTATGGATTCCATTATGGGTAAACTCGATAATTTAATTTGAGGATGTATGGACTACCGCCCCCTCAAACTTACATGACTCGTTCATTCCATACATGGGACATATAAAGGATAGAGTTAATTGTATTATATATGATATTATACTAGAATTATAATATACCAATTTATCATTATGTTTTAATTACATTAACAAAATATAAATGGAAGTAGCGTTCATGCATATGTACGGCTTACCGTCTCCATGAACAGTGCATTTCATTTCATACCTCCAAAGTTTATGTACTATTATAAATACATGTATATACTGGATATATATGATATCTAAATAATGAATATAATTCTGAATATAACGAACTTTTGACCATGAGAACAACTCGTAACTATATGATGTTCATTTGTGACTCAAGTACCAAATATTGACAAAAAGAACATTATTAACTCGAATGATAACATAATGTTTATAACATGGTAATAAGTGATATAAATGGAATAAAAAACATGAAAAAGGTTCTTAAGAAAGTTAAAATTAACCTTAGTTTATTATCCTGGAGATTAAAGAATGATTGATTCATCTCAGACACAAGGTAAGGGACATCATCTCAATCTCCTTTCATTGAGGCATATTTTGTCTTAATGCACGAGTTTCTTTTATATGATATATAAACACCCTTGACATTACAAAGGGAATCTTTTTATATGAATAATTTTACTAAACAACATAAATGAATGATTATTTTAACTTAAGCGGTGACAATGAACTTTTTCGCCGATGTGAGTATTATTTGTTCTTTGTCTTCCTTAACAATCCATAATGATTTTTTTCAAGGAAAATAAATACCATATACCCTTTTATGTATTTTGGTATTGAAATTTGTTTTGATAATGGATTTTTTATACCAATATATATAAGTGATATATTGTGATTGAAATGTGGAAATGTTTTCTTTCCATTATATTTGTTTTATGTGTTATGATTTTTTAATGGTACTAGGACATTTGACATGTGGTTATGTGATAAACCAAATGACTAGTGGTGCCGTGATAAAACCGGAATGGTGGTTACATTATAACCACCAATGCATTGGGTATGGAATTCTGCTGTATGGCTATTCTATTTAGTGATATGTGTGGATATCGACCGTATGGTTATTCCATTTAAGTATGTTTATCACCCAAGTTACCTTTATATGGTATGGTATCTTTATATGGGTTTTATCAAAATCTATTGGTTACAAAAGGAAATGTAGTGATATTTTATTCAGTAAAGAGTATTTACTACTTCATAAAGGAGAAAAGTATTACTTATGTTAGTGTATTCATGGTTTAGTTGTTGTTTTTAAAAACTAACAGTTTTATTTCTTTGTGAATCCCTTACTGAGATTTTTATCATCATACCATGTTTTCTAAATGTTTTTTACATGACATAATGTGGAATAAGGTAAAGGATTGGATCATGGAAAATTCATGCTATCTTAAATATGGAACAAGACATGACTGTTTTTTTCAAGAGTTCTTGTTCTGTGAAAAAATGGAAATTGAGTAGAAGTGTCTACTTTGTATATATTTTTTAAAATGAAATGTAATAGTTTTAGCCTAATTATCTATAACTCTAAACCTGAAAAGATCCTTAATGTGAAATATTTATTTAATTCATGATTATGTAATTTTTTAAGGCCGATTCCTTACAGTTGGTATCAGAGGTTGGTTTAGACAACTTAAGAAGTTATGGTATTGTTAAATAAATTTCCATAAATTATTTTATGGTAATATTGAAATGATATAGAATTTTCAGATTACTATGTTTCTTTGCCTGAAAAATTTCTGTGTTCAGAATGGTTTTCCACAGAGTAAAAAAGGCAGCTATGTTGGGACGACATCAGGAGGAAGGAAACCTTCCAAATCAACAACCTCATATGGTCATAATCGGAACTGAATAGTTTTTTTGCAATGATGGAAGAGTAGAATTTGGCATTAAATAGTGGTGGTATTCATGCACGAGATCAACCAGATCAACAATAGAGGAAGATTTCAGTAGTGGAGCATTTCATGAGGCAACATCCCCCATCATTTATAGGATCATCTGACCCTGTTCTAGCTGAAGGGTTGATTAAAGCACTGTAAAAGATTTTTGATGTCATGGGGTTTTCAGAACCTTAGAAGGTTAGTCTCACAGTTTACCATTTTGAAGGTGAAGCTGATATGCGGTGGTCGATGGTGAAAAATATCAAGGACAATGAGGAGATTGATGCTCTTGATTGGGATGAATTCAAAGGTTTGTTTCTTGAGAAATATTTTCCTAAGGTGGTTCATCTTGGGATGTAAAAAAAATTTCTGGAATTAAGGAAGGAGGACGACTTATTGGATGCTTATGAAGAAAAATTTACTCGACTGGAAAGGTATGCTCCAAATTTCATATGAGATAATAATAGTAAGATAAATTGACTTTACTGAAGACTGAAGCCACGATATAGAAGAGAATTAGCCTCTCGTGAGTTCCAAAGTTATGAAAAACTTGTTCAATGTGCGGAGAAAGAGGAAATTGTGTTTTCCGATGATCAAGTGTTTGTTGAAAAACAACAGAATAAGAAGTCCAGTTGGCCGGAAAAGGTAGAAATTCATCAAAGTAGCCTGGCAGTAAGAAAATAAAATATCCATCTTGTGAGAAGTGTGGTAAAAATCATCCTGGATAATGTTTATCAATGTATAGAAAGTGATTCTAGTGTGGTAAGTCTGGTCATATTGCTCGCAACTATAAGGAAGATGATCAAGTAGGCGATGAAAAGCCATCGGTAAGACGTTTTAAGAGTAATGAAATGGGTCGTTATGCAAATGAGTGTCTAGTGAATAACTCAACTGAATTAAAGTATCAAAATACTAGAAGAAAGGGGTGGTCAAATCCTTTTCAACTACTTCAGTATATGTTGGGCCATCAAACAAAGTATTATCAGGTACATTGTTTGTTTGTTCAGATTATGCCAATGTGTTGATTGATTCAGGGTCTACACACTCTTTCATTTCTGATATGTTTTCAAATAAATTTGGAATTCTATATCGAGATATGAATATGGAACTTATGGTAAAAAAACCAGGAGGAAATGTTGAGACAAAAATAAAAACAAAATAACCTTCATGTCCTTGTGTGTGGGAGGAATCTACTTGCAAAACTTATTGTTTTGCCTCTAGTAGAGTTTGATTTATTTTGGGCATAGATTGTCTGTCTGTTTATCATGCTATGATTGAATATAGATATAAAGCGGTTTCATTTCATAATGATTTACAGTTAGTGTACAATAATGAACCCTATATTTTGATAACGTATCAGGAAGCTGAGAAACTAGAAAAATATGGAAATGAATGTTACCTTCCTAATATTGTTGAAAATAAATGAACTGTTTAGATTAATGATTTTCCAGTTGTAAATGAGTATCTTGATGTTTTTTCTTGATGTGTTTCTAGGAATTATACCTGATCAAGAAGTTGAATTTACTGGTGACTTAGTTCCTAATGCTAATACAATTTCAAAACAACCTTATCGAATGGCTCAAATTGAACATTTAGAGTTAAAGAAAAATTTATAGGAGTTATTAGATAAATGTCTCATTCAACCTAGCACATCACATTGGGTTGCTCTTGTCTTCATTGTTAAAATGAAAGATGGTTCAATTAGTCTTTTCATTGATTATAGAGCATAAAATAACATTACTATTAAGAACAAGTATCCTTTGCCTCATATAAATGATTAGTTCAATCAGCTCCATGGATCTCATTATATTTTGAATATTGACTTGAGATTGGGGTACAATAATTTGAAAGTAAAGGAATCCAAAATTATGAAGACCGCATTTCATACTAGATATGGCCATTATAAATTTTTAGTTATGCCTTTTGTTTAACCAATGAACCTGATGTATTCATGGATCTAATGAATAATATTTTCTATGAGTTCTTGGATAAGTTTGAGGTGTTGATCATTGATGATATATTTTTTTATTCCAAAAGTAAAGAATATTATGAAATTCAATTAAGGGTTGTCTTGAAAACCTTAAAAGAAACTAAATTGTTTGGGAAATTCAGCAAGTATGAGTTTTGGTTACAACAAATTTCTTTCCTTGTCACATTGTTTCAAAAAATGGCATAATTATTGATCATGTTAAAACAAAAGTTGTTGATGAATGGCTAAGACCCATAAATATACCTGAGATCTGTATTTTTCTTGGTTTGGCAGGTTATTACCAGAGGATTATTGTGAAATTTTCACGGTTATCTAGTCCAAAGACAAATTTAACTTGAAAAAGTGTTAAGATTATTTGGACAAAAGAATGTGATTATTGTTTTTAGGAATTTAAAAGAATAGTAGTGAATGCTCCAATTTTGGCACTGCCTTCCAAAAATGGTGAGTTTTATATTTATAGTGATGCTTCATTGAAAGGATTTGGATGTTTCCTTATGCATAATGATTAGGTAATTGCTTATGCTTCATGTCAATTGAAACCTCATGAGTTAAATTACCCTACACATGATTTTGAATTAGATGCTATTGTTTTTGCTTTAAAAATTTTGGGGCATCATTTGTATGAAGTAAAATGTGAAATATATACGGACCACATAAGATTAATGTATATATTCACTAAAAAAGAATTGAAAATGAGACAGAGGAGATGGATTGAATTAATTAAGGATTATGATTTCACAATCCATTACCATTCAGGAAAAGAAAATAAAGGGGCTGATTCATTGAGAATAAAAATTAATGCCACATTAATCATGATACATTTGGAATAAGAACCTTTGGTTTTTGATTTGATGAACTTAGGTATAGTGGTTTTTGGTGTTGGGAATTCTTATGTTTTGTTTCAAATGTCAGTGAAATCATATCTATCAGATAGAATAAAGAACCCGCATAAAGAAGACAGTGAGTTGCAGAAAAAGGTAGAGTTGGTTCAGAAGGGTATGTTGCCTTATTTTAACATTGATAATGATTGTGTTGTGAGATTTGAGAAGAGATTATGTGTGCCTTGTGATTCACAGTTTAAGGAGTTGTTATGTGAAGCTCATAGTTCTCTATTTTCAGTTCATCCTTGTAGTAATAAGATGCACAAATATCTTCGAGAGTATTACTGGTGGGATGGAATGAAAAGAGATATTGCTTATTTTACTGTGAAGTGTTTGACATGTTAGTAGGTCAAAGAAGGGAGGGAGTTACCGAAATGGATTTTTCGGTCTTTACCAGTGCCAGAGTGGAAATGGGAAAACATATCCATTGACATTGTTGTGGGATTACCGATGACATCTCAAAGTAATAATGAAATCTGGGTTATAGTTGATGGATTGACTAAATATGCTCATTTACTTTCTATTTGAGATACTTTGTCTCAAGATAAACATTCTCGGTTGTATATTAAAGAGATATCCAGGTTACATGGAGTTCCCCTCTCCAGTGTATATGATCATGATCCCAGGTTTACTTCTAACTTTTGGGTATGACTTCAGATGTTTTTGGGTACTGAATTAAATTTTAGTACTCTTTTTCATATGAAATCAGATGGGAAGTCAGAACAAACAATTCAGACCTTAGAGGATATTCTACATGCTTGTTCACTGAATTACCAGGGAAGTTGGGACCAACATATTTTGTTTGTTGAATTTTCATATAATAACAGTTTTCATTCTAGTATACAGATGGCTCCATTTGAGGCCTTATATGGAAAGCATGTCGAACTCCATCTTTTTGGGATGAAGTCGGTGAAAGGAAGCGGATGGGACCAGAATTGGTAGAAGAGATGGCAGAGAAAGATCAGTTGATTAAGAAGCACATGATAACAGCTCATAGTAGATAGAAAAGTTATGCGGATAACCGGAGGAAGGATATTTCTTTTGAGGTAGGTGATCAGGTCTTTATCAAAGTTTCTCCATGGAAATGTGTGGTGCGTTTTTGTAAGAAGGGAAAGTTGAGTCCATGGTTCATTGGACCTTATGAAATCCTGTTGAATGTTGGATCAGTTTCATACAGAGTGGCTTTAACTCCAAGTTTATCCCAGGTACATAATGTTTTTCATGTTTTGATGTTGAGAAAGTATACACCAGATCCATCTCTTGTTTTGAGCCTATAGGTAGTTAAGTTGGAAGAGAATATCTCTTATGAGGAATAACTAGTTCAGATTCATTACTGAAGAGAGAAAGTGTTGTGGAATAAGTTAATTCACCTGGTAAAGATTTTTTGGAAAAACCATACGGTTGAAGAGGTAATGTCGCAATCTGAAAATGCTATAAGGGATAAATACCCCCACTTATTTTGATAAGTGATTAAAAATTTTGAGGATGCGATATCCAAAAAGTGGGGAAGGATGTAACATCCCAGGTAAATGAAGAATAATATATTTTCATACTTATTAATATTTGTGAATTAAATATTAATTTCACTTTAAAAGGGTTGATATGTTCGATAGCGTACCTGATACACAACAACGGGTTTCTTTGAAATCTTACGTTGCACACTAATAATATAATATTATTTTTTAAAATGGAAGTTAACTTCTAGCTATTTTATTGTTAGGAATGAACAAAACTAACTACAATATGATTATACATGATTGTCAAATTTATATACTTTTATCCAATAACAGGTATGGGCTTAAAATGTGAATGAATCTAATTTTAAGTATAATTTACATTAAAAGGTCGATTTACCACCTTTTAATTACGAAACATCTTTAAATATAGTTTTGGTAACTTTAATACATTTCATTTCACTAAATAAAATCTTCTTTTATAAATGGGACATCCAAATTTAATTTTTGTAAATTTTTGGAATTTTTCCAATAAATGTTAATTTTTTAATGAATAGATAAAAATATTGTATTTTAATTAAAAATGAATTTTAATCTAATTTATTTATATGGTTAGAGTATATTAATAATTGGTTTTAATGTTTAATAAGAATATAAATTTACCATTTAATCCAATGTTTGTCATTGGTATTAATTTTACTTTGAAATTATACATAAACTAGTATCAATCTTTTGATAGTTATTGTTTCTTAATAACATGCTATTTGTTTTAACAATGAGAATTAATTTTAAATTTATTAATGAAAATTCTATGTTTACAATATGGTAAAATAAAATTAATTTTTGAATTCGGAATATCAAATATAGCTTAGGCTTAATTTTTGGAATTTATCTTGAAAAACATCAATTTTTGATGAATAGTGAAGCCACTTAGTAGTATTTAACAAAACTGACTTTTTCATTTAAATGAAAATTTACCACTTCTGTGAATTGATTTTCAAAAATCTGATATACATGGTTTTTATTAGTATGTAAAATGTTTTTAAAAAAGATGTAAATAATTTTTGGTGAATAGTGTCTTTTTACTTTTATTTACCACGGTTAAAGGTAAATAGGGTAATTCAGGGTAAAAAGAATACTATAAAAAAATATCAAATTACTTAAAATTTTTTCCTAACCTTATTTGTTAATTATTTTACGATCATTGGCATATTTGGGTCGATTTTGGGACCCCATGGAGCCACATGAGAGTGATAATGACACTTTAGATTAATTAACTTAAAGTAAGGCAAAAATGACAAAAAATATCTTTTAGTAAATTAATTTTTACAAGGGGTTATGTAATTTTTCATTTAGAATATAAATATTCATTGTAAATATAGTAAGATTTAATACATCATGGTATTTAGTTTATAATTTTTAGACATCAGATATATTAAATTATTTATGACACAATAATGATGTAGTGTTTACCTCATTAATAAATCATTTAAATAAATAAGATTTTAAATATTACAATAACATCCAAAACCTGTCCAATTATTATTAGATGATTTTATTTTGACCATGAGTAAAATTATCATAGACTCTAATGATTTTTGGACCTTTAGAAACTGTATATCATTATATCATAAAAAAATATTTTCATACTTTCCTAAAGATCCCCTCCACCCCTTATAAAAGGAGACCATTTCTATCCAATTCCACACACCTATCAAGACTTTTGGCTCATCCAAACTATTCAAAACTAAGCTCCATACATCCCACTATTCAACCTATAATACTTACCTCAGGTATAAGGCACTTAAACAATCCATTTTGGTTCAAACTAATGGGCGTTACCCAAATTACAGGTAATGGTTTATCTTAACTTCTTTTATATTATTTTACATCTCCAAACCCTAAACACCTTTTATTAATTTATTTTATAACAACACCAGTATCCTAAATATACTAGGACGTTTTTATGAGAATAATTTGAACTACACTAACACACTCCTCCATCTAATGGGTGAAGAACAAACTATTTCTATGGATGGCTAACTAACACCTCAAAAAATGACGATTTTCGATTTTCCCCTACTGCCTCTCATGGTGCCCATTAATATGACACTATATTTATATATGATATATATTATGTTCATTTTTTCTTTATGCTTTGGTATTTTTCTTTTATATCATACCTTTATGGTTTCCATTATAGGTATACACGATAATTTCATTTGAGGAAGTTCAGACTACAACCCCCTCAAAGTGATATGACTCATTCATGCCATACGTGGGATGTATAAAGGATAGAGTTAATGGTATTATATATGATATTATACTGGAATTATAATATACCTATTTATCATTATATTTTAATTCCATTAATATAAAAAATATAAATAGAAGTAGCATTTATGCGTATGTATGACTTACCATCTCCATGAAAGGTGCATTTCATTTCTTACCTCCAAATGTTATGTACTATTATAAATACATGTATATAATGGATATATTTGATATATATGATATATAATTCATGAATATCATTCCATATATAATGATCTTTTGACCATGTGAACAACTTGTAACTATATGGTGTTCATTTGTGACTCAAGTACCAAATATCTACAAAATGAGCATTATTACTCGTAATGTTTTTTTTCAAGGAAAATAAATACTATATACACTTTTTTTGTATATTGGTATTGAAAATGGTATTGATAATGTATTTCATATGTTAATATATTTAAGTGATATATTGTGATTGAAATGTTGAAATGTTTTCTTTCCTTTATATTTGTTTTATGTGTTATGATTTTATAATGGTATGTGGACATTTGACTGGTGGTTACGTGATAAACCAAATGATGGGTGGTACCACGATAAAATAGGATGGGTGGTAACATTATAACCACCAATTTATTGGTTATGGAAGTTTTCCATATTACTATTCAATTTAGTGATATGTGTGGAAGTCGGCCGTATGGTTATTTCATTTAAGTATGTTTATGTCCCAAGTTACATTGATATGTTATGTGTTCTTTATATGGGTTTTATCATAATATTTTGATTACAAAAGGGTATGTAGTGATATTTTATTCATTGAATATCATTTAATACTTCATAATGGTGAAAATTATTTCTTATGTTAAAGTATTCTGGGTTTACTTGTTGTTTTGAAAAACTAACAGTTTTCCTTCTTTGTGTATCCTTTACTGAGTTTTTAATGCTCATCCAAAGTTTTTGAAAATGTTTTTCACTAGACATAATGTGGAATAGGGTCAAGGATGGGATCAAGGAAAATTCGTGATGTCTTAAATATTGAACTAGACATGACTCGTTTTTTCAAGAGTTCTTGTTTTGTGTAAAAAATGGACCATGAGTAGATGTCTCTACTTTTTATTTTTTTGAAATGAAATGTAATAGTTATGGCCTAATTCTCTTAAACTCTAAACCTGAAAAGATCCTTAATGTGAATTATTCATTTAATTCATGATGTTGTAATCTTTTAAGGCTGGGTCCCTACAGGATAGGTTCCCCATAATGTAATTTCATATAAATTGATAAATTTTTTTCATTATTAAGGAATTTCATTATCACATAATAATTAACCTTCTTTTTGAAAATTTCATGTGATAATGTCCTAAAAATTTGTGTTCCACTGACAGGACATAGTAGATCAATGATATGATGACATCCATATGGTATCATGATTGTAATATTGAATATTATTTTATGAATTGATGATATTGCATGATGTTAAATAAAAAATTTATTATATAGGGTTAGGAGGACTGTAAGATGTTGAGTAAAATTCTCAAGATGTTCTCCTTTGAAAATATTCATGATATGAGGTTATGCGAGTAGACCCACCAGTAAAAAAATAAACATTTCCCTTTTTAATTAGATTTTCTTACCTTCAGATGTTTGTATTTATCTTTATACATTATGGATATTATTAATTATTATAGTGAGTCATGTTCTTTTATGTATTTAACATAACTAAGAAAACATATGCTCACATTAAGGTCAGATAGGTTGGGTATGTCAAGAGGGATATTGAATTAATTGATAATGTGAGTATGATTAGTCTCTTCCATACCTCAATGGAAGATGTTATATCAGGCCCTACAATGTAATAGAACTATCTAAATACAGTCATGCTTATAACATTCAATATCATGTTTATTCCGAAATGTCAAATATAGAGACTTCTATATATGTTAATGATACCATCATGAATCTTTCTTGATTTTAGATATTGTGATAAAGGTATTATATTACATGGTCCGAATTATAAAAAGGTTGGATGTCATTAATATATTAACGTCATTCTCTCTAGGTGGATTGGACTGTTTCTAGATGAAAAAATTAAAAATTATGTGGTTATTCTTAATGACAGTGAGAATGATTCATAGAGGATCATAGACATGTCCATATCCTGGGGTGGTTAAAAAAGATATTTACCCTATGTTTAAATTTCTTATAGTGGTTAACCGTGGTTTTATACATTTAGGAATATAGAACATTCAGATTGTTCATTTCTAATGACAGAAAGGTGAGTTATTTAATTTTGTTGATTTTAAAAATTAAATAAATCAATAAACAAATATATTGAAAATAGATTAATGTCAAAAGTGACTTAAATAGTTATATGATAATGATGATCATGCCATGTTCAGTTTTCCAAATGTAATGTTATCCGAGTAACATGTTCTCTAATAATCTTCTACTATATCATTTAAAATCTGTCTCCATTATCTCTTCCTCTCACACTATATGTCAAATGGCGATGGTGATAATATTCCTTTGTAAAATATTACCTCAGTATACCCTCCTTACTATATTTTAAATCATTTTAGTGAATACCCTCAATTGAATTGGGAAATACCCAATCATGTCTTGTTATTTTCCAATCTACCAAAAATTCCCACTTCTCATCCCACATGTACTAATAATAACTGAGTAATCATTAATAATACATGGTTTCTCCTATAAAATATAAAATATTACATAGTGGAGGGAGATAATTAAAATGTATGTTGTAAGTAATAATAAAAAATCTAAATCTAAATAAAACTGAAATTGATAATTTTTTTTATTCTAATATCAAAACAAACATAACGAAATAATGAAAATAGTTTTATTCTATAAAGTGAATAAACAAAAGAATTGAAGAAAGGAAAACCTCTACATACACAACATCGTAGAATTTAATTCATCAATGATAAGGGTATCTAAGAATAATGGGAAGAAGAAGACATTACAGAAAAACTGAAAATAAGAAAAGGTTGAAGCAAAATTTTCCACTCCAAAATCTATCTGTTGAATATGAGCAACATTTCTTCCCACAAGATGTCTAAAATTAACTATGATATATTCTTAATTATTTATTTTAATGGTCATGGATATCAACCATAATCATTTCAAATAATTTGTATCTATGGATGAAAAAATAGTACTAAATCTATGCAGCCCTCATTTTTATCTATAAAGAAAATCTACTTCTTTCTTTAATATGATATGTGCATCAAAAAGATTAATATGTGAATTTATAAATAAAATATTATTCAGATGTGATATTTTGATTCTAATTTAGTTTGAATCTATAATTTCAACATTTGGTTTCCTATATCACTTGATATTCCTCATTTACATGAGGATTGGTCAGTTTTATCGATAAAAATGATTTTCCAAAATTGGTTGATTAATTTAGGCCCCATTAAGTTCCAACTAATAATAGGTGTATTTATTAAAGTGGAATCCCATGAAACTGAAATTATTAAAAATAATTCCTAAATTTTGATCACTATTGAAAAATTTAGTGTTCACATATAGATATGATAGAAAATAATATTAATTCTAGAATTAATTAATTTACACATATTAGCTTAAAACATCCATAAAATCCATGAATTGATGAAACTCGTAAAAAATTTATAAATAATATTGGATAAATCGGTTTAATAGACATAAAAACAATTAAAAATATTATCTCTATAAATTCTCCAACACTAAACACTTTGACATCAGGACATATATACATCAAAATAAAATCGAAGAATATTTAAAACACGTACTAATGAGATCCACCAATTTAACGCTTAGAAAAGAAATATACCATACCTCCTAAATAATTTTTTTTTCTTGTTATCAATTCATAAAATTTAATCAATTTCAACATAATTTTTCCTCCCATCCACAAAAAACATTCCTGAAATTAATTCCATCTCATCACATTAAATGTTAACATTCAACACCAATATTTTTCATCCAAACCTAAGAAAGAGACAACACATTCTTCAAAACAACCAAAATCTCCACACACATTGAGTCAAGTATTTGTTTTTTTAATGTTGTATTTCTAGGGTTGTTCAGTGTCTTTTTATTAGTAGGTTGGCATGCCAAAATATTTTAGGAGGAAAACAAGGGTTTATATAATTGTGATACAAAATTGCGTGATTCTATTTTTTGTTAGAGTATGGTCTCCTCTTCCCTCAATTTAGAAGTAAATAAGCTCTAATAGTCAAGAATTGTTTTTGTAATGTAACACCCATTAATCACTTATATAGGAATATGATATATAATTAATCCCCTTTACCAAAATTGAATTTTTTTCTCTTGTATTTTAAAATTCTTCACTTGTTGAATTTTTCGGCAGTGTGGGTGATTCTAATTTCAAGGTGTGTGTGTGAGTTATAATACCGTATATTGAATGAAAATATATCTTTTAATCATCACAAAAAATATTTTAAATTTATTTTATTACATTTTCATCTAATTAATTTATATAATTCTAGTAAATAATCTCTAGCATGTTACAAGTTTTAGAATAATTTAATTATTTATTAAATAACATCTATTAGTATCTTATTTGAATCCAAATGTATTCGAAAATCATATCTAACAAAAAATGATAGCTTCCCCAAAAGGTAAGTCCCGCTAGATCATGAATTTTCACTTCAATAACTAGATGATTTGACAAAATTTGTTTATAATGTGGATAACCTAATAGTAGGAAAATGTTGTCTCATTAGGTAATTTGATTTAAATAATTAGTGGAAATACTTGATCAACAATAATATCAGTTTAGGTTTCCCCTGATACTAATGAGATATAAATTCCATATGTATATATATCTCATATATCGTCTCTTAGATTTACATTAAATAGTAATTTATACTATTATAAACCACATATTGTTTTTGTTTCACATTTAAAAATTATTTAAAAAAATTTCGGGAAAATAAGGAATAATTTTTTATGGTAAAAAAAATTCATGTTAAAATTATGGGATGTAATCGTAGTGTTCAGTTAAATCACAAGTCAGTCCATTATATTATGGGTACTCGGGGATCACTTTAGGATTTAGAATGAGGCACTTGAATTACTCATCATTGACAATTTTAATTCAATCACCCTTGTCTATTTATAAAATAATCCAATAATATCTCTTATCTAATAAAATTAATTAATAATTTTTTTAAATATTAAATTTAAAAAATGATAGATATTTACAATTATATTGGTTTGTCTACTATTATGAAAGTAGTTTAAATTTATAACATGTTTCTATTGAGTAGTGTGGAATTTTTTTCTATGATAAATTACATTATAGTGGATAACCTATGTATTCTCTAAATAGCAGTACACACCAATGACATTTTTCACATGATATTATAGAAAGCAGAGTTATTGAAATTTATAGTCATTTAAAATAGATGAAAGAAATAAATAATGAGTTAAAAAACAAATTGATGACGGTGGTGATTAAAAATAGTGATATGAGATGGTTTATCGGGTCTTGTTTAGTGTTACAAATGAAATATTATCCAATTTCCATGTTATCCAATCCTCTTTGTATAATCCTATTAATTTGAGACTCCATGATCACTTCCTCTAATGACCATGGAAAAATGGTGATGGTGAGAATAAATCATTTCATAATACTATGTTGCACTTTCCTCCTCCCAATGTGTGGGATAACTTTAGAAAATTAACTCAATTGACTAAGGGAATACCTGATTGGGTATTTCTAATCCGAAATATTTAAGAGTGTACACTACCCTCCCACACACTGAAAATCACGGAGTACTTCACCACTATTCAATGGACTGTTTCATTGTTTATAAATTGGATCATAGTGGAGGGAGATATGATCACCGACCAAGGTAATAAAAATAATAAATTCTAATATCAAATACATTCATAGTTGATAATAAAAACATATTTTTGAATATCCTCATAGAATAAAGGAAACTATTTTATTCTAATTAGTAAAGGAATTATAAAAAGAAAACATCAAAATTTCCAACTAATATGACATTTACCCATCTATATGGATGTTAGTAATTAATAATGTGGAATTGGAAAACATTAAAAAACAAAAAAATTTGAAATAAGTTGAATATATTATTTCCTCCAAGTAATATGGCTATCAATAGTTTTCCCCATTCCTTTCACCATAAGACTAGTATTATACTAGATGCGTTCTTAATATTTTTTCATAATGTTGTCGGATGACCCTAAAAAATTGAAATTATTTTGACATGTGGATGAAATTATATTCCCTAATTAATGAACCTCAATTTTCGGATAGAAGGAAATATTTATATTCCACCACATTGACATGATTAAAGGTTTTATTAAAAATCATTTCTCAAGTAAATTTAATGGGGATGTGGAGTTTGAGTAATAAATCATATAAAAATTGACCCAATTAATTTTGTTTCACTTATCCCAATATATACATAATTTAAGGTGGAATATTAAATTTTAGAAACCAAAATTATTTTACATGTTGAATTATTTTTTTACCAATCTAGTTAAAATTAGAAATATGACTAGATAAAGAAGTTGAAACCCACAAAAAAAGAATTTATAAACACAAAATTCCACAATTTGGATAATTATTTAGAAACAAATTCTAAAAATATAGACTTTATAGAGAAAAAATAATCTTACAGAGTTAAGAAATTTTCACATTTAATATAAAAAATCATTATAACAGAGAAGATGTAATTAAGATCAATATGATAAATTTATGTGGATTAAATCATTAAAATACACATGAAAATAAACATAAATATTATCTCTATCAATCACACATGACGTGTATCCACATTATGAGTTCTATTTAATATGGATTTAAACAAATTAGAACAACATATATTAATTCGGTTTTCATTGATCATTATCAATTAATCACATGCTTATAAAAAGAATAAGTGAGTTAAATAATAATTAATTTTTATTTTCATGATCTAAGGAATATAATATTAATTATATTTATTAACAAATAAATCAGTGATATTTATTTACTATGTAAATAGTCATTACCAAATGGCCGGTAAATGACTATAAACAAAATATGAACGATCTTAATAGTTCAATTTGAAATTATATAAATAATATTTACTAAAATATTATTAAGTATTGTGAATTTATTATGATTAATTAAATTATTATTATTCTTGGGCAAGATTTCAGCTAATAATTTTACACTTGGAAAGGAATTGTGTGAAATTTTTATACCATAATCACACTATAAAAAGTTTATAATTATGTAACTTTACATAATCACAATTAACATGCATATTTGATAAATGGAGTCTCTCTCATGACTTAGAGATAGATCTAATTATCAATAATTCATTCTCTCTTTCTCCTCTCTCAATCTATTAAGTTAACATCAATATTTATTTGTCCTTCATTGAGAATATTGATGTGAATGACCATGAACAAGACAAGTGATCGAGATCTGCCACCCTAGAACACAATAATTAAATATTAATGTTTATAAATGATGGAATACAATTATATTATCACTAGTTTAATTTTCATAAAGTATTCTACAACATTATGATTTTATGGTGAGATATAGTCTACCAGATCATCAACATTGATGGAATTACTAGTTGATGTAATTGTATATCTTCACATAAATTCATATTAAATTACATATGAAGATCTCCCCTTCTAGTTTTATTTTTTATATAGTAAAGAAATATATGGTTTCATTATACATGAAATTACTTTTCAGGTCAACAATGATTGTTCATAAATTAATACTTCAAAATGGATGATTTTTCCTTAACACCAAGGCACTTCTGCAATGTCCAAAACCATTACAACAGCCTCATTGTTGAAAATACAATAAGGTCTCCCCTAACATACTTTTTGATCATTCATTCACGATCATTAGAATATGTGAGGTTTATTTTTGAAAATATTATTTTTGGTAGAAAAATTCACATACTAGACTATCAAACCATAGATATGATCTTTTTTATAGAGAATGGTCACCCCACTAATATGGTTCCTCACATAATATTGAATATAAGAAATTCATTAGAAATAGCAAACTGTTACAGGATCCTGATCAATGCATCATTACTCCAATATAATTTGGGTTATTCAAATCAAATGATAATCATATACTCATGAATGTTTAGTAAGATATTGATGTGGTATAGTAGATTATTTATGGTTCTGGTATCATTCTACTTGGGTTTTCATCTTTCTTGAACACACCTAACATGCCTCTTTATTTTTCATATTTTCATGTAATTTCTCAGAGCAGTGTCCTCTTATAGGCTAGGTAATAGGTGAACCCACCCCTTATTCCTCTCATATTTACTATCTTTCTAGTGATTTTATAGTCTCCTACAGGGTTTTACTTCTATAAGTTCCCCACAGATCCAACCTTATCACTCACCCATAGGTGGAATATCTTGATATTAGGGGTGGTGGATCCTATGATCTTATTAGCTGTCATTCTCATGTCAGGGACCTGTTGTGACCTTATATGGTTCCCTCTATATGGCCATACAAGGAGAGTCTATCATGTTACCCTTCCCCACCTCCAAAGTACCTTATCCCAACCATCCCTTTGATATCCATAGAGAGGAAACATCCAAATATAATCTATGGTTTATGGTTAAATTTCTTCCCGAGGGTGAATTTGAGGCTGTTATATGGTTTAAAAATGGTCACTAGTGAATAATTCTTTAGTTGATATCTCTTCATTTATGGGTTTCACTTTATTTGTCATGTTTTGAAATATTCATAGACGTGTATCCATTTCCATCATGAATCGATAATCCTTTTGTGTTCATCCACTCTAAAAGATTTATTTCATCAGGGAATTGGCTAAGGAGATCTATAAATATGAAATAAAAATGTTTCTCGTTATGAACTGATCCATAACATTGAATAAGTGATGTGAAATTTTATTATCATCATTGGGGATATGGCTTCTAGGTCTACCCCTACATCTTCATAATCTATCCATCAATGCATTAATGATTAATTTGGTGATTACTTTAATATAATGAGGCCACATTATAGATATATTTTATAATGGTTACACATATTTTTATAGGTTATATAAAAGCCCTCGACCCCATAATATCATCATACATGATATTTAAGAAATATAATTTCTTATACAGTTATAATATTCAATTATTTTAGATTTTTTCCCATTTTCACATTTAAGGCTACTCAATCTCGACCTGTAGAAAGTGATAAATTCATATCTCGACCACAGAACATGTACATGTTATAATTTATGAATACCCAGATAGGGAGTAGAACATTTAACTCTATAGTGTAGTTATTTCTTAGGGTTGTTAATTCATTAGGTTCAAGGAAGGGTGGCATGGTTTAGAAGAACATCCACCTTCAGTATCCCCATGGATTCTTCTGGAAAAACCATTGGAACCAACTTCACATTTATAATTCTTTGATCTTTTGTTTCATTTCCAAGTTGCTTAGTTAGATCGCATGTCATCTATAATTATCTTAAAGATACATGAAACCCATAGATGAAATATTGTTCGATTAGATGTCTCCTCAAACTTTTTTTTGTTGATAATCAGGTTCCAATATATCCATCACAACTTAATGAGGAGGCCTTATACCAAGCGATGCCTCATTTTCCTAAGGAGGGTTTTGACTTAAAATTACTATATCTATCTCCCATTAAGGATCCTTCCTAAAATTTTCAACATATCTTTGATCTTTATTATCATTATGATTTTACGATCATTGGGGTTGGGATCCCAGGAGTGCAATGTTCTATCTTTTATAAATAATTCCATGTTCATTCCAAATCCACCCATACCAATATCTAAAATCCCCAAATTATATTAGGGTTCTAGATTTTGTTGATGAAGATCAATTCTTGATTATACCTTATTGAGACGTTCAAATTAAAATAAATAATATTACTAAATTTATGGTTGTGTAGTCACTCGCCTTAGACCAAATATATGTTTGGTAACATTTCCATCTATGTGAAATCTCTACATACCATTGGGCTTACCCCCCTTTCATTATACTCTATTGCATCAAATTGAATAATAGGGGAATTGGTTCCCTATAAAAAGTGAGATTTTAGGGAATGTTCTTCTTCATTATAATGTTCCAATTTTATGTATTAAAAAACCTAAATTCAAATAATCTTCCATAAAATATTTTCCAACAAAATCCATATTCTCAACTATAATAATGGAAGGTTGATTAATTCCCATATAAAGATATTCTTGGAGAACCAACTATAATTGGATTTCATTGAGGCTTAACCCTAAAACATTACCATTATGTTCATTAAATTTTTAACCTCGTTTTTCATGTATATAATTTATGAATAATGTATGGTTTTGAAATGTGGGGACCTATAGAAACCATATTACACCTTTATTCTAGTTCAAATAAATTGTTTTGAAGAGGTGGAATTAACACAATCCTTGACCAATCAGAAAATAAGGGGGAGGTTGATACCCGAGAAGGTACTTGAATGATTTTAACTCTTTTCTTTTCAATAAAAACCTCATATATATCAGATTAATAATTTAACAATCCAAATGGTGTAATAATAATAATAATTGTTTTATAATATGGAGTGATCTAGGATGATGTCTGCCAAACATTTAGGCAATTTATAGCTTCCATCATTCGTGTTTCACTAACATGGGTTAATTTTCAATAACCAATAACCAATTCTTATTTTTATACAATTCATGTTAACCATTGATAAAAAATTATTTTTTATAATCAGTGGATGTAACATAAACCCATTATTGAGACGGTGTGTTCATCTTTGATATAACCTATTCTAAGTCATATAAGGTGGTGTTATAAAATAATCTAGGTACATCGAATAATAATTATTTTATTCTAAAAAACAAATTAAGATAGCTCAAAAAGTATATCAATTAGTTTTATGGATAATTACAAAAACAATGGGATGCATGAATTTTTCTAATCCATCACCACCACAATGCTTACTAGATTAAAGGTTTTTTAAATTAGGAATAATGTATAGAGATTGATCCAGAATCTAGTGGATAACAAATTAAGATATAAATATAAAATAATTAAATGATTTTATAAGGGATTGTATATTAATCAATAATATTAAAATGAAACTAATGGATATTACCCAATCTATTTGGGTTAATATAAAAATCACTTTAGTAGACTCTATATTCATAGGTTTTCATTTAGGTAATCAATATGACAGTATAGAGGTTTGAAAAAGTTGTAAATTTTGGAAGTATTATTTAGTAACATACAAAATACTATTGGTGAGTAGTATAATAATCTCTAATAATCCATTTTTGAAGAAAAATAGATCAATGAGGCCATTAAAAACAATAACTCAGGCAGCACCCTAAGATTACTGGATTTCAATGTTCCTTTTGCAAATTTGTAGGGTATCTCATTAGAAAATAATTCATAATATTATTTCATGATTACTTCAAGGGTTCTTCCATCACTAGAGTTACCATTTCCATATTCCATTTCCTCATCCCAAAATTTAATTAAACCATTGGTTTTATCCAACTTTTTCCATAATCATGATAAGTTTTTCTTTAATAGTGATTGTATATATTCTTAATAGAAGGATATAGTGTAGCCCGACCCCTCAAATTTTTATGAAGACACATATATTCCTCTATAGTGGAATCATTAAAAGAGATATTTATGTTTCATTGGAAATAATATCATGCCTCGATATACATGTAGTTATATCTACTGTTATTGTAAAAATTGACATGGAAAATGTTATGAAAGGATTGAATAGAGATTCATCTTATGATTATTGTGATGGATTATCTTCTGTGAGTAGTTGTGTGAGATCCTTCAATGCTTCATGTCCTTACTATAGTTAACATTATTTTTTAAAGGGAAGAGATCTAGATTCTTAAAAAAATTTAGGCCTTATTTAAAGAATATCATTTCTCTATGAGAATCATTATTCTTGATTATAATATCATCAACATCAACATTAACAATGTTATTTCATGCAAGTTGGTCAAATATTTAATAGGTTGTTGTGGATTAATTTTCATCTCTTATTTATTAATTAATATAGGCATTTACTTCTTAATTAATGAAATAAGTAACTCTATTAATGTGTTTAAGTAAATCCTAAATTTTTATGGTATCAAATGTAGATAGTGGATCAAAATATAAAAATGTATAATTTATATCAGAAACAAATATTGGGAATAAGGGTTAATATTACTAAGGATATGATAAGAATATATTGAAGGTAATTTACTATAGACTATATGAGAAAGGAATTTTCTGATGGATAAATATGTATCCAATGTTTTTATGGTCATTTCATATGGATTATGATATGGATTCCAATTAGAAAATTCACTTTTGTGCATTTTGAGGAAGGATTATTATGTAGAATTATGTTCTCTCTTATATTCTCATGCATGTTTAATTAGTATGCAAGGATCCTAAGGCTGTGATAATGAATATTGAACTCATAATTAATTGTTTCGTATTAGATTCTTACTTAGAAGACCAAAATAGTTGGTCCAGATTGTCAAGTCAATATAAACATATTAATGTATGATGAATTAATTTCAAGAGTATTTTTGAAATTAAGACAGACAAGAATGATAAACTGGGTTGAGATGATATATTATTGAAACCCCTCAAAACTAAATTCATTAGAAAAAATGGGGACACCCAAAAATCTTGGCATGAGGTTTATTATGGTTGACAACTATTACATAGCCTAAAATATTTCATCTATACAATATATTACTATTATAGATGGATAATTGTTATAAGAGAAATCAATTTTTTAAGGATAATTGTGTAGAAACCCCTCATTACGTACTAGAGTGTCTTTTCTCAGATTTTTTCTTAATACATTCCACTAATCATCATGTGTTCATTGTTATAGTCCACAGTTATTCCAAAAAATTTATGTATAATAGTATTTATCAAGTAAATGGACTTAACAACGATCTCTAATCACTTCTCTCAAAGAACACTTAACTAGTACTAAATACTAATATATCACATGTATATATTACATCTATATTGAAATAACCCACAAAATTGGGATAAAAGAAATACAACTGATGCTTATTTTTTTGGCATATCAAGAATCATGAAATCTTTAATGCTGATGATAACCCAAGGAAATATATTCTTCAAGACATCAAATATTTGTGTTGTTATAATATAAATGGGTAAATGGTGTTTTATTTTATTACTAAAGGTGATACGGAGAATTTCATCTAAAAGTCAATCATGGTCCTATCTAGGGCTAGTGTGTGGCACAACTCCAAAAATTTTCTATAGATGTATACTTTAATGATCATGTAGGTGTTGGAATGGAATAATACTATTGATTAATCATTTTAATAGTAGTCTTTTAGGTTATATTGGAGTAACTAAATGCATTCCAGTACTAACTAATGAATTCTAATGAGGTTCAATGAAAAATTATGTCCCTTTAAATGGGTTTTAGTCTTTGCTTGTTTTGGGAGGATGTTTTTCTACAATAACCCTATAATAATTTGATTCTAATATCTTCAATTCAGAATGGGGATACCAATAGATCTCAAGGTTATTAGGTTAACTAAAAACAACCATATCAAAGGCAAGATCTCAATATATATGAGTCTTATATAAAAAAAATTAGTATTAGTTACGGTATCATATTAGTGTATTGGGGAATACCATCCTATAAATTTTTGATTATTTATGTGGTGTAGTTTTTTCCAGGAGAAAGATCTAGAAATAACATCTAGTATCTTTATTTTCTATTTGAATAACATTAATATATATAAATTTGATTTAGAATTATCCATGGTGGTCAATGATTTGTTGGGTTCCCCACCAAACCTCAAGAGTATTGTTGGTCTCAGTTCGCTAGAAAAAACTACATTAAACTTTATATTACATGAATAATAAAGAGAGTGAATATTATTATAAGTATCTTATAACATATTGATTGTTGTTTGTCATAACATTGGTGTGATGATGTCCAATAGTATTTGTTACATTGAAACGGTCAAAATAGTTCCCCGATATAATGTGACCATTGAAATTACATGGTGATATTATTAAAAATATCTCTGTATTAAGATAACATTCTCTAATACAGAACCAGATATGATGAATTTAGGTGTGATTATATAACAACCCAAACTTTTATCAGTGAAATATCTCCCTTATTATTGTAACTTAATATATTGTAAATCACATATAATCACTTATAGACCATAATAAAAACATTACAAATGAATAATTAATTAAATAATAAGTATTTCTAGAAGTCAAGTAACCAATACTGACAAAATAACAACATTAAATTTGGAATTGTAATATGACCCTCAATAATAGTAAACAGACCCAAGCAATAGAATTCTCACCCATAAATGTATAATTTTCTTTAATATAAAATGTGAAATAATGATATAATTATTTCATAGTATAGGGAAATAAATATTTAAAAATTATTAACTAAGTGTTTGTATTTTTATAAGTCATATATACTTAATTAGAATTTTATAGTTATTTTAATAATTTAATTTTTTTTTCATAAAATGTATTTATAAATTAATTTTTTTTTCTAGTGAATTTATTATTATTTTATGAGACCTTATTAATTTTTCAATGTGTTACAAAGTTAGTTATAATTTTAAAATCTATATTTTTGATGAAAATGATGTTTATAAATAAAATGAAAACTAATCATATTTAAAAAACAATTTTCATAAAATGGAGTAAATATTTTAATTTTATATGTTAAAATATGTTTAGTATGTTTTTTTCGGATTTTTCTAAGATTCATGAATTTTTTTGAATAGTAAAATATGTTAATTTATGATAAATGCTAAAAACATGAATTTTTTAATCATTATTTACTCATGATTGATGTTATTGGACATTAGTGCAAACTCACATGTTATTATTACTATATTTTTTCATAATAATCCTCATTATTTCTTATCTTGATCATAATAATAAACTAATGATAAATATAATGATAAAACACCCCTATCATCCACTATAAGTACCACCCCTCCCCCTCTTCTCCTCACACCTCTAAAGCTATGACATTAGCCTAAAATATTCCCAATACTCTTCCCTAGACCCATAACCACATCCATGATCTCTTGGTATCATCATAATACCAAAACCTATTCCCAAAGGAGGATCTCAATGAGGAGAGATTTATGAGGTAAAATACTCTTCTTTTTTTCATATAAAGTCCTTTTCAATTTCATATATTTTAATATTTTATCCAAAACTCCCTTTTTCTAAATGGAATTATACCTCATTCACCATACATATACAACAATTATATGATTTTAATGAAATATAAATCATTAAAAGATTCTTTTAACTCTTTTATTATAAAAATTAAATTGTCTCTCAGGATGTGTCAATTTACCAACATTGTGGGCGATACACTCCAATTTTCCTTAAAAGTAATAAGGGGTTTCAATAAAACAATAAAATTGATGAAAAATTGTAATGTTTTTTATATAACCATATTTATGTTCTTGAACTAACTAATAAAAATAATACTAAATGATTAAACAAAACGAGTCTGTTGTGATCCAAAAAACCACAATATTCACTTAAAACGATCATTATTAACATTTATCTAATGATTCTTCATCAAAAAATATATAAAAATTGATTTTTTATTCATGTAAAAATTTTTAATAGAATTTATGAAATAAAATAACAATTCTGGATTTTTACCCACATGTTAAATTAACATTCATTCACCTATACAAGTGAATAGTTCATGAAAACCATAAAAACAAATGATATCGAATGGTGAAATTAAACTCTATAACTCATCGTAAATCCCATAAATGAACTAAATAAAAAAATAATGAAAAAATTCATGTATAAATGGTTTATTATTTGTTAATTAATGATTCTAACGAGATTATACATGTTATTAATGCGATGAAATTTGTTGTACCCAATGTAAGGGGAATTCACGAACCCAACTATCTTTCATTAGGTTTTTATTCTTTTTCCCCATTTTTAGTATGAATTTTTATTTAATATCATTTACTAATCATTATAATATGTTTTATTTGATATAAATTTGTTTTAATTTAGTTTATGAGAAAATAATGTTTTCTAAAAGAACACTTCTTTTATAAAATCACACTTTTAACTTCTCGAGATTGTTTCTTCTCCACTAAAGCTTGAGGGTATTTATATTTTATTCCCAAATTAAATTTCGAACAAAAATTTATGAATGTATGTTTTGAAAATTAAAAATATTATTTTCCATGGGTTATTTCATGTTAAATATTTGTATATGTTCTATGTGGCATGAATGATAATGTAACTGTGATGATGTGAAGGGTGAACTCAAAATTCTATAGCACAATGATAATGTTATGATGTGTTGGTTGCACACAACATTTTTTAGAGACAATTATTTGGGTAATGTTAAGTATATCATTAAAAAAGTGAAATATGGATGAATAAGATGATATATTTTTTAACAACTATGTGTTATATTTTACCACTATGATAGGATGTTTCATTTTTATGAATTAACACATTCCATTCCATTATCTAATGCTTCATCTCATGATTATGATAATGATATTATGATTATACTCACCCCATGTAATATTGTTTCATGTTCCAAACTATCATATTACTAGGATTTTAGATAACCACTTTTTTTGATTCATATCATCTACTGATTACATGTTTTAAGGAAAATTCAATGAAAAATAAGAAGATAGATAAGAAGGAATTATATAAATGATAATGTTTTATTTTTTTAAATGTTAGTTATAGTACTAATTCTCCTAGGGAAAAAATATTTTGGATCCTTAGTTTTTAATGATTTAAAGTTGTTTTTATTTAATATGATGTAATATGATATAAAATAAAATGTTTGGTTTCTATAGTTTTTATCAGAGTATGGTTTACATAATTTTAGAAATAGGATTAGAGATCCATAATTAAAACCTTTAGTATGAGACTAAGAATATGTTATCACCAATTAATTTTTTTTACAAAATTCTAATAATATATATCCCTCATGATATGTATTTAGAATTTTAATATATTAGAAAATGGTGGGAACCATGGGACACTATGCCCAAAACCCTGGTGAGGGTCAATGCAATGATTTCCCAAATGACATCTCCATTTCTTTGGGTGGTCAGGTTATGAATTTTATACTGATTTTTACCCAGCATTATCAAGTTATGAACAATAGCTTGAATAATTTTGAACAACTGGCTTCATCTAAAAGCAAAAAACAATCTATAGAATTTTTTTTCAGAAACAATCACAGACATTTAGACATCGTCCAATCCACTAGTTGTGGAATAGTGGGTTAAATCGATGGAGTAGATCATTTATTCATTACCACATTCCATTCCATTCAAATTTTGGTTAGAATCTCAAAAACTATGGATATAGGTTATAGCCATGGTTCAGTGGATTGTGGGTGGTATTGGTGTTGATATAGGGAATGTCATGTAACCATTGTTTCCAACCATGGATAAATACCTGTAGCAAAGGATAAAAAAGTGGTAGAATCTTAAGACATATAGGGCCTATAGAAATAGTTTTAAATCATTACTATAGGTTATCCAATTTTAGAAGCAAACGCTCTCACAACACCCCCACTCTAGTATCCCACACCACCACTCCCTCTGCAACCCCTCCCTTACCCATACAATCCACCCTCCCTCCCCCTTGCAATGATCCCCCTCCTGTCCCCCTGGATAGCCTCACCTGAACATTCCCCACCCCGACCCTGGATAGCCCCCCCCTCGGCACACCCCCTCACCCCCCTCCCTAGACAGATCCCCATGCTGACCCCCCTTGCACCCCAGGTAGACCCTCTTGTGAACCCCCTCCCCCTTGACTCCCCCTCACATGTAGACACCCCTCACCCTGCACACACCCTTCCCCCATGTTCCCTCTCTCCCCCTGCCCCCACCCCCTCCCTAGACAGACCCCCCATCACACCCCCACCCCCTACGCACCCTTCCTGGAAAAACCCCACAGATGACCCCATTGCACCCCTCCCCCTACAGACCCTCCTTTCACCCCCTACACACCCAAAAACTCCCTCTATAGACCCTACTGGTCTCCCCTCCCACCTGGACACCCCCTCCACCTAGGATCCCCCCTCCCTCACCCTACTGACCTCTGCCCCTCCCCCCTGCACCCCCTCTTCCATACCCTTCCCCCTTCCCTATACAGTCCCCCCCACCCACATCCCCTCCCTCTGCACCCACTCCCTGGAAAGACCCTCATCAGATCACCCATGCACCCCTCCTCCTACAATCACCCTTCAACCCACCCTACACACCCTCACTCCCACCCTACAGACCATCCTAGGCACCCCCTCCCACCTAGACCCCCCCACCCTTGAACACCCCTTCCCCAACCCCTAACACCCCTTCCCCCTCACCCGGCCCCTACCCCACCCTAGCCTTCCCCCTTCCACCCCCTACTCATTCACACCACCCCTCCCCACCCCTCCTCACTACACACCCCATTGAACTCCCTTATTCTCCCCTCCCATCCCTACAAATCCCAACCCCCACTACCCCTGGACAGACCTCACCTCCCTCTTCCATATACACCCCTCCCCCTACACCCCAAAGGAAGGACCCCTTGATAAACCCATCGATCCCCCATATACACCCCTACTCTCTCCATTCAGACCCTCATCGACACCCCCTCCCTCATGAATAACCCCTACCACCTACCCCCTACCATGAATAAAACCTTCTCATTCCTTCTTGTACCCTCTCCCCCTTTTAATTTCCCCTCCCTGGATAGACCCCCCCTCCTGACCCCTTACACCCCCACACATATGAGCCCCATTACCCCCCCTATGCGCACCCCTAATCTCCCCCCTACAGACCCTCCTTGAGACCCCCTCCCTTAGAAACACCCTATCCCACCTCTTCACCCCCTCAACCTTTACACCCCCTTCCCCTCTCCCATTCACTACCCCCCACCACCGTACCCCCCTGATATACCCCTCTAAGACCACCCCCTCCCCCATGAACTACCCTCCCCCTACAAACCCCCTTTCACCCCTACACCCCCCAGATTCCCCCTGCAGTCCCTCCTGGACACCCCTCCATCCTGGACACCACCCTCACCCTACACTCCCCATACCCCTCCTTCCACCCCCAATCCATGCCCCCCCAACCTGGACCTCCACCGTTGCACCCCTACTCTTGCACACCACCCTACCCCACCCCATACTCACATCTCACTCCTATTTCAACCCATGCTCTTGCCCACCCCCTATACCCTCATGCACCCTCTTACCCTACCCATTCTAATGTATAACCCCCTACCCCTCCCCCATATGAACCCCCTCTAGAACCCATCCCATTTATTTTATAAGCATACATGCCTCTATCATTTTATAATTTGAATGAATAATGGGTTCCCATTAGTCACTTTTCTCCCTAGCCTCCTTATTTTCTAAACTGACCACAATATTAGCAAACACCTTCTCCTGGGTCAAATCTTCAAATTTTACAACACCTAGTTTTTATTCCATCACCACCCTATGATACCCCATCTATATTCCATGTTAAAAATTGACCACTCCTTTAATTACTGATCATGAGACATAGTATTACCCTCTTTTCTCCTTATTTCATGGCCATACCATTCACACCATACCCCCTTCACACCCCTCCCTTCCCATTGGACCCCCTTCCTCCATCACCTCACAGAACCCCCTACCCCTCAACCCATGCAAACCCGCTACTCCACCCTCCTACTTACACCTCACCTGCACCTACCACCATTGGACCTCCCCATCCCCCTCCCTTCCCCATTAACTCCATTCCAGTCTCCCCATCCCGACCCATACTAGTATCCCCCTACAAGTTTTTCTAAAAGTCCCCCCACAATACACCCCACCCCCTGTCAGCCCCCCATGACCAGATCTACATGAAATACATTCAACCCAAACCAAATTCTCTGTTTACAGAAAGTATGTAGAAGATGTGAAATGTAAGGTCACAAAATTGAGATGTTCATTGAAATACTTACAGGAAAGTTTCTTATATTGTGAAAAGAATGAATATTCAAAAAAACTAATAGGAGCAGTCATTCAATACTAATGATTTCAAGATGACATTTGATATGCTCAATGAAGTCTAAAAACCAATAGAAGAGTGTTTGGTTTAGCTTGAATAATTTTACTATACTAAACAAATTGAACATGCACAATTCAGTTCTATTAATCAAGGAAAAAAGTGAATGAAATTTCACTTTTCTGGGAAATTTGGGATGGAGAAAAAAATCAATATAAGGTTCCAATACATTAGAGGAAAATATGGGAATACGATAAAAAAGTTGTCAAAAAAGAAGAGTTTATATCCCATGTTTATATTGGAATGAAGAAGAATGAAAATAGGGTAGGGAACACCCACATTAACTATTTCTTTTAAAGAATCAAGAGTTCCCCCATAATTCCTTATTTTGGATTAATTGTGAAATAATATGTAAGGAATTATAGGATTTAGATGAGTGTTGTACACACTGCACAATAAATGGGAATGTGGATGTCAACCAAATAGATGAGTTTTTCATAGAGTTCCAATGTTTTAAATCAACCATGATAATGATGAAGAGAAATAATCCCTTGAGGTGGTGCTTTCATAAGATAGATCAATCAAACATCAATAAGGTGAAGTGCATTTGGTTGTTTGGATGAGATTTAATGGCTATTGTATTTGATTGGTAATGTTTTGATGAATACTTGGGGATATGGAGAAAAAAGTGTTCCAAGTGAAGTCATCATGTCATGATATTCCTAGATAATATTAATTAATGGTAAAGTAAAAAAAATTCACACTAGTATGAATACAGTTGTCATTATTTTTTTCCGAAATGTGATAATTCTTGAGTCGTTACATCACAACTTGAAGATCACATTGAAATGGTTTGGCCATGAAATTTTGAGACCTTGTTTGGTTTGGGACAATAGGTTACATCATGATGGAATAAAATTGTTCATGGTATACATTGATCACACCAAAATTTTCCCACAATGCCTAGAAATTCAGTTATTATGGGGAAAAGTTTGTTGTGTTGCAGAGAGAATATTACTCCGACTCGTGATCACATCGTGGAGTATTTGGATGTAAAAATTCATTTCCCCTTTAGAATTGAGGTTAGATAGGTCATATCGCAATTGAGATTGATGACACCGCAATTCCCTTGTATTTCATGTATTTAAGAGGTAACCTATTTTTTGAAACTATCATATCATGCCAAGATATACCTTGTTGGATGCACACTCCAAGATACAGTTCGATAATAATTTTATTTTATTAGGCACAATGTAACAATTCATAGATAAATTATTTTCATTGATCTTTGGAGGTCTCTGTCAAAATATCTATGTTCTTAAAAAATTAAAAGGATTAATTAAAAAATAGTTAAACAAACATTTTTTCTGTGTATCCAAATTTTTTTCCTACTATAAAATTTTAAAAAAAACTGACAATCAATGATTGGCCTTAGAAAGGATAAGTGATGTTGACTAACCATGTGAATAAAAAATTAAAAGGTGGTTAAATAGTAATATTTCTTCAAGATACATCCCTATATTGGACATCCACACTAAAGTAAATGAAAACAGAAGAAATATAGTATATAGAAACACAAAAATGAAACACAGAAGTTAATCTCTCCACTACCCTGATCTCCCTCACCTACAGAGAAAACCACGTAGCTTCCTCATGTTCCCTTATGGACCCCTTAGTAGAATATAACTACCCTTCATCCTTAAAATGTGGTAAATGGACTATGTGGCTGATGTGATAAAGAAAATAAAATAAAAACTAAACTACAACATAACTATTTCCTATGAAGAATTATATCTCTAGCATATTACATTTTTTGTTGAAAATTAATGTTGTTGTGGAAACCCACATTGATTTTTGTATGTCAGGAAGATGATTTTTAGTAATTCAAAACTTTTATACAAAAAATGAATAAATATAGGAAAAGTATACCTTTTTTTAAATGTTTTTTTTATATTTAGAGTGATTTTTTAGAAGTCTAGAATGATGCATATTTAAATCCTAAAGTCCATCTGTTGCAATTGTAATCAATGTTGTAAAATGAGTTATAAATGATTTTATAATTTAGTTATGTTTGTTTGATATCCAAAACAATAATAATTCCCATAATAATGGAAGAAGGAAACTAGAATACATTGAGAATATATCAATTGTATAAATATAAAATCACTAGACATAAGCATAAGCATATGATAATATGGTATAAAAGAATATAAAAATTAATTTGTAAAAAAATATATACATAAAATATAGTTGTAAGGGGATCCTGAACAAATATAAATCACAAGTATCAACATTATAATAATTATTTAGGATATTTAATAAATTATAATTATAAATAACTACTATATAATAAGGTAATTCATGTTTAGATATAATTGGTATATCATAAATAAATATGCATTGAAGTGGAGTCCAGTATAATTCATAGAAACCCAATACCCCATAGTTAAACCATCTGAAACATGAAATAAAACCCTATCCCTCTCCACATAGCCCCCCATCAGCAACCACTACCCCCCTTCCCACTTCCCCCACCCCCACCCTACACCAAAACCCCCACCCCTCACCCCCAACTCCTCTACACCCCTTCCCTACTTGAACCAATTTTCTCCCCCTTCCACCCAAACCCCTCCTCTATGCACACCACAAAATCACACCCCCCCGAACCCTGCCCCCCCCCCCCCCCGAACACCCTCCCCACTACTCCTAAACCCTCCCACCTCTATTGTTCTACAACAGAACCTCCTGCCCATGCCCCCTAACATTGTAGACCCCCAACACCCTCCCACTCCACTGGACCCTACATACCCCCCTACAATGTCTCCCCCCTACAACTTCCCCCTTACACCCCACCTACACCCCCACCACCATCACTCAAAGACCCCATGCACCCACCCTATTCCCACTTCCCCTATAGACCACCATATATCCTACCCCGATGAACCCTACCTTTGCCCTCCCCCTCCCCCCCACTACCCCTGCAGCCCCCACCCCTCCAGACCCCCATACCCCTTCCACCCCATCTGAATTTACTTTGGTGAGATTTTTAACCAAATGTCTAGGGAATTAAAGATAACCACTTAGATCAACCAATCATCCAAAATCCCAAAAAATACAAAAAAACATAAATACATTGTATAATTCCTGTAATATTAAATGATTAGGGTCAAAAATATCAGATGTTAGGGATATCATTTCTCTCACTTGGCCCAGCTATAGGGTTCTATACTATTCATTTCCTCCATGAAACGACATAATGATCAATCTGAGTAGTCTGGTCTAAAAATATATGAAGTAGTTCATATCTATCTAAGGATTATTCATGAAATATAGGTTCATGAAGGGTGGGGGAAAGTGAATTCACAAATGCGAAAAGATAAAAAAATGAATACCCATTTATAATTGAAAATAGAGAAACATAATTTCAAATATATAGAAAGTATTACATGCCTAATATGTGCAAAAACTCCTTGAATTGAGGCACTAATGCATGCCATCCTAGTAATCTTAATATATATTTAATCCTAATATATTAAATCCAATTATAACCCAACATTATTACATTTTATGGAAACATCATCTATTAATCATTTCATTATCATTAAAAGTATGCCCACATGATTAACCTACCACTACAAATAGGTGGACGAAATTACTATAAAAATCCCAAAAGAAAACACATTAATACCCAATTGATACTCATATCCCTTCAAATATAGAAAATATAAAATTGAAAATGAAGAAAGTACAACATTATAAAAATAACTATGAAGAATGGAATATAAAAACTGTAAACAAAATATTTGTGGATAATCATATGTTGTTAATTGTGAAAAGTCTTCTCATTACTCTGGGAAAAAAACATAGTTTTATCAATCTTTTGTTGTTGGGAAATGGATATCAGGACAAAATGAAAATTTGAAATACATAATTTGGAAGTAATACAGTTGAAATTCTTAATGGTTTTTTGAGATAAAGACCTAGTTCATATTATATTCATAAAAACACATGAATCATCAAGAATACCTGAGAAAAATAGAGTTAATCCAAATCCCAACAGCATAAATCAAACCAAGATTTGTGCAACCATCATCACCAAGTCCACATAGGTGAAAAATCACTCACACATATCCTCCCTCCAGGAAACCCCCTACAACCCCCTCCCCCAGCCCCTCCTCGACACCCCCTGGACCCCCTTCCTCATGGACACCTTCCCTCCCTCTTGTAAATTGAAAAAACTTATCTCCAATAAATTTAGAATGTATAAAATGATAAAATGACTACGATGAATTGAAAATACAAATAGTAAAAAATACCTATTTATAATCTAATGTTATTGATTGTGACATGTTTTTACACCCTTTAGGAAAAACAATTAGTTATAACCATGTTGTCTTTCCCAGTCTCACATTGAACTGCAACCTCTTACTAGTGGAGGACATGTTATTAGATGGGTAAAATTAAAATGAAACATGAAGAAAAAACTGATTTTATACTCACCAAATTAATTTTCTCAGGATTATAGGTCGATCTCTATTAGAGAGACTCATCCATCATCTTCTTGGATTTCTCTACATCCTAGTTCCAATCTACTAAATACATCTTTAGGCAAGCATCAATGTAGTACTATTGGCTATGCTCAAATAATGGAACAAACTCTTTTTTGATATATTTAAACTATGTATATTCATATAAAAATATAAATATGTTCAGTGAAACTAAAAAAGGTACCACCTAATGAAGCAATTGGAAGATTAGACTGCATAAAATCAGAGGGGTGACATACGAAATAAAGTGGTCATCTCATAGCAACGTCAGCAAGGAGGCATGATAGTCACGTACACAGAGGATAAAATTCAATATAATAATAATAAAACCTTACTAAAATATAAATAAACAAACATAATAATAATATAATTAAATATATCTAGAAATAGATAGAAACACCACAATAAAATTAAATATTGCAATAATCAATCTTCATTGCAAAACAATATTAAAAAAATTAACAATGCAAAAATAAAATTCACATCAACAGTGAGTCTCAATATCAGTATCATCATAATCATGAAAAAAACCTAAAAAAGAATATACTATTGGGGTACGAAATCATTTGGAATTAGGGGAATTTTGTAATTATTGGATTTTAGAAACAATTACACCATTAAATATCTTATTTTTTGAAGAATAAATTTTCATTAACTTAATGAGGGTTAGTTTTTGTATGTTTAATTAAATATTTTACAATCATTGTAGTAAGTACTGTCTAATTTATGGGGAACTTTTAAAACCACATATCATAGTAGAGGTTTTATGTATGATAACTTAATATATAAATACTTCATAAAAGTTTTTATCCACATACTAAAAAAACTCGATGTTTTACAATGCATTAAATCATGTAATCCACTTATCCAAAATCATGATAAAATGAGGATTAAGGTCATGAGATAAAATACTGGATTAGAGTACTTGTCTATTGAGTTTATCAATTTCATCATATCCAATGGTATAGAAAAATTTGGACATTTTGGAAAACACGACCATATATTGGAATTAGTGGGTGTATGGATAGAAATATTCTTCAGTGAGTCTGAAGAATTCGTTAAATCTTCGAGTGGAAAAAAACCTTCTGAGTAGATGTTTTGACTATAGAAGGGTACCTGATTAACAATTTACCAAATACATCTAATCAGTTCAAACATCTATACAATATTTGTATTGTTAAACAACCTTACAATGATCACATAATATTATATTAGTGTTCATACAATGCCCTTCTTAAAACGTTTATGCTTCAACGATGACCTATAATTTTCTTTATAAAATTATATAATGGATCCCCCACCCCCTCCAGGACACCCCCTCCCTCTTAGACACCCTGCTCCTGCTTGGACTCCCCTCCCCCTCCCTCAACAACACCACCCCCTCCTAGACATCCCCACCCTCCTAGATACCCTCCTCCCCCCGCATAGGCACCGTTATAGACCCCCACTCTTGGAAACCATCTTGGATAACCACTCCCTCATGGACACCCCCAGGACACCCCAAACACTCCTGAACACCCCTCCCCCACACTCCTAGACAACACCTTCCCCTGGAAACCGACACCCTCCCTACATAACACTAACCTAGACACCCCCACCCTCTCTCCTAGACACCCCACCCCCTGCAGACCACCACCCCTTAACTGTATATTTAAAATTTCAATCAAAGTAAAATTGATATTTTATTTCATGGACCAAATGACATGAAATTTCTATGTGAAAAATGATTGTTTCAACTATTGATACAGTAAAAAGTTTGAATGTGTTCAAATGCATTTTCTTCTTTCACAGTTTTCTAAGTAATCCGAATTTAATTATTTTCTTTCTGAATCTTTTATCTATCATGCATAGATTTATATATCTAACACTAGTGAAATTTAAAACTAAGAAAAAATGATGTTTTATGTGTTTTTAACAGATATAGAAAATTTTCCTTAAAATATTCAATATCATAAATAGTTATCCAATATACTTAGATACAAATCATTAAATATATTTCTTCCTAGATTTTTTGATTACCTTAAAATATACATAATAGTTACAATTGATAAATAATGATATTGTACCTTTTTTAATTATACCATGATATTATATATTTTATATCAAATGTAATTGAATCCATAAAAATTCTATGGGAATATTAATTGATATGTAATTAGTATATTTGTTTATGTAGTTATACAAATTACACTGTAATATTTCTCTAGAAATAGTTGAAAACTATAAATGAAATACTAAATGACATAGAATATATGTAAAAATTGTAATGAATATACTGAAAAATTAAAATTAAAATAAATAATGATATGTATTTCATTCTTAATGTATAACATTGGTATAATTACTTTTTTATTAGTCTGGATTGATAATTGTGCTAACATTATTTGAATGAAATCATAATAGAAATGAAGAATGAATGAAAATTCATTAAACATGTATATATTATTATTATTTCTATTATACTCGAGTGAAAAATATGTATCGTTATGTTAAAAAACACTGATGATCATTTTCTAAAGTTATTTGTTTGTGAACATGTATAAGAAGGAAAACCCTATAAGGAAATAAAAGAAAAAATAAGTCTTGTAAAAATGACTCATATATTTAGGTATTTATTGTATTAATTAGATTAATTTTAAATTTATAATATATATTATGTAATAATGTACATTTTTATGGACGTTGAACATTTATTTGGTTCATGAAATTATTGAAATCTCTATTTTCATGAATATTTTCAAAGGGCTAGAGAATGTTAAAAGTATTCTGTTCACATGTTTAGTGTTTATTTGTAATGTTGAATTTAGAAATTTCAACACTTATCATTATTGTTTTAAATTTGATTAAATTCGTCTTATTTTGAGACCTAAAATAATTATTTTCCTATCCTATATTTATATACATTTTATAGTCATTTCAATTATGTTAATATATTTGTGAAATATTAGTGACCTTAAAAAATTAAAATATAATTTACAATAATTATATTTTTTATGAATTTCTAGTCCTTTTAGTTAAAAATATCAATAGAGATAGATCATCTATCATCATTGATTAATAGTTTCAATCTAAATCTTGAAAAATATTTTTTACAGTTAATTAAGCATTAAATACATAATGATAATAAATAAATAGATTTAATGGGAATAAATAATTCAAAATAGAATATTAATGTAAAAAAAAATAAATTTAATCTTTTGAAACAACCAAATATTGTCTAAATGACATTTTGGAATTACACATAAGGTGTTACCATATAAACTATAACGATTTATGTGGAAAAAATATATAATAAAACTTATTTAGATATCATCAACAAATATTCTAATCATTTAAAAATTTATCACTAGATATTTTGGTTCCACACTCTATGTGAATGAGTATTCATATATGTTCCAAACATCAACTGGATAGGTCTACATTCCATGAAATGTGGATCCACATGACTCATCATCTTTTATTACACATCATATAACTCTTTTTGGACCCACATTCCATGTGTGATAGGTTAACACACTATGTATCAGTAATTTAATGAAGTCAGGTCTCATTTGAATACACACTGACAATCCCATGATTCATACATGATGTATCTTTAGGAGAGACGTGTCATGTATCCTAGATGCACGTGACTTGGTATACAAGGGTTACTACTGAGTGACTGTTTGTAGGAACATATTGTGTTATTATAATAAAACATCATGTATGTGGTGACTGTATGACTGTGAAATTTCATAAGTATAACCAAATCATCACATTAATTCATCAAACTGGATCTAAATGGGAAAAAAGATGGATATATTAACATAATCATAGTAAGAATTTGATGCAAAATGAATTAAATTAATATAATAACAAGGAGGGGGATGATTACCTAGAGGGGGTGGCCATATAGGAGGTTCATAGGATTAAGAGGTGGGGAGGACACCTATGAGCAGCATGAGAAGGGGGAGGTGGGGTGTCCCATATTATATTGAAGAGTTGGGGAGGATGGGTAGAGATGATAGTACATGGTGGGGTTTCCATGTTTTGTGGTTGCGAGGGGTAGTGTCGCGAGGGTGATGAGGATGGGGTAGCATCATGAAGGCTGTCAAGGAAACATCGGAGGTTGAGTATTGGGGAGAGGAGAGGTCATGAATGTTATCGATGAACCATCAGGAGATGAGTATTGGGGAGAGGAGGTCATGAAGGCAATTTGGGAATAAGAGTCATGTCACATAGAAGAGAGGCCACAAAGGTCTTCTGGGAAGAAGGGTAACATCGTGGAGTTTATGAAATTTGATTAAAACCTACCGTCACGTGTTTAATTTGACTTGGGGATATAAATTAACATATACCCCTGAACCTCTATAACTATGGATATAGGTTTGTGGCTATAGTGTATATCCAAGTAGTGGGATAAGGTGAATCTCTTTGTTTATCATGTGGATGGAGAGGTCAATCAATGGTGGGATTTGATGAAGAACACCAAGATGTGGTGGAGTGGGAAGAAATTAAGATAATATTTCTCAACAGTTATTTCCTAGAATATTTTTCATACAAATATGGAGAGAGTATTCATATAGCTAATGAAAAAAGAAGGAAACATTCTCACAACTTACAAAGAATACTTCACAAGGTTTCAAAGGTACAACTGGGGTTTTTCTTTCAACACTGATAGAAAAATAGATTGATTCTTTAGTTATTAAAAAACAAATCATCGAGAAGATATTTTAAATAGAGATTTTTTATTTATGAAGTTGATGTTATATGTTCTCTAAAAGTGGAGATGGAGTTTGTAGAATGGTCACATGGCTAAGGTGATAAGAAATATAAGATGGAGATCAAAGTTTTATAATCTAAAGAGAATGTTTGAAAGATAAATCAATATCCCACATGTCTAAAATGTGGTAGAAAATATCTTGGGATCTTCCTTAAATAGATAGGGAAATGCATCAAGTGTGGGAGAGAAGGCCACTAAGCTAATGAATTCTGAAAAAGAATCATGAATTAAGATAATGTGGTGGATGAATGTATAGAACTACCCAGGGTATAATTCTACATTTATAAGGAGAAAGGGCATTAGGCATGCTAGTGCACTAAACCTTGAGTTCGTTAGGGTAATCTACGTCATCGTCCACCAAATCCAAATGATAATGGGGAGGATTATTCCATCACTAACATTGTATTAGAGAAATAAAATTTAGTTGTATAGTGTACACATCATATTCTCTATAGTATTGAAAAAGTGTTATCAGATTCTAGGTCTACCCATTCCTCTACTTCTTCCTAGTTTTCTGGAAATATTTAATTGAATCCCAGATACCTTGAATTAGAGATATCAACAAAAACACATTGTGATGCAATCTCTGAAACCAATCTTTTGGACTCATATGTTATTGGTGTATATAGTGATATTATTTCAATTAATCTCTTAATAATTTACTTTTGGGAATTTGACACTATATTAGGGATTGATTGGATCTCATTATATAGAGAAAATATAAACTTCCTCGAAAAGGAAGTATCTTTTAATAATAAAAACCATCCCATTATATTATAAAGAAATTCCAGTAATATCATGAATATTCTTTGTAAAATTCTTCAGTGTTTTGGGTATTTATTCCATATGAATTTGCATACCTCACTAAAATAGTTATATCAAAGGATATTTTCAACTTAGTCTAAATTACCATCATGAGGGACTACAGTTATGTATTTCTCAAAGAGTTACTTAGACTCCCCCAGATAATCATTTAGATTTCTCAATAAAACTCATATACTGAGCAAATCATAACACATTTTTTTCATATAGGATGTCTCATATTGAACTACAGGAGGTCAATAAATAGATGTAAGAGAATTTGAAAGAATGGTTCATAAGCACTATTGCATCACATTATGGTGCACCAATGCTTCTAGTTACGAAGAATGTTGAGTTAATGTGGCTGTGTATCAATTATCTAGATCTGAAAAATATAACCATAATTAACATTTATCCTTTTACAAGGATTTAGGATTCATACATTAAGTTATGAGGATCTTAGTACTTCACAAATATAGGTTTTCTTTCTAGATATCATACGCTTAATGCGACGATAGATGATATTCAGATGAATGCCATCTGTATATGGTATGTGAAGTAAGAGTTTTTTGTGATGATCATTTGACTAAATAAATCCCATTCAATCATCATAGATTTAACGAATAGACTCTTTATAAATTAGATCGAAATTTTTATGGTTGTTTTTATAGAATAAATTATCATATACTTCAACAGATAAGGAGAACATGAAGAACATTTAAGGATTGTATTGGTAATAATATGGGAGAAGAAGGTTTACACCACAATCAACAAGTGTGACTTTTTGATACAGTAAGTAACATTGTTTTGACATGTGATCATATGTGATAGATTTTATATGGATGCTATAGAAATTAAGGTTGTTTTTGAATTTCCCAAACCCTCTATAGTCATGGAAACTCTTAGCTTTTTCGATTGACATGGTATTATGGATGATTTTTGAGATGTTTCCCATGATATTATATATCTATAACTATGATAATAAGGAAAGGTGTAATGTTTTTCTGGATGGATGATTTTACAGAAATCATAATTGAGCCGAAGAAGTGGTTGATCACTGAACCTATACTCACATTACAGAAAATAGGGGAATGTTTTCTGATATATAGTGATGTTTAAAGGAATGACTTGGTTTGTGTACCCCCGAAAAAGGATAATGTGATAGCCTATACCTCACAGAAGATGATGATCCATGTAAAGAACAACCTGACACATGATCTGGAGAAAAATACAATGATTATTTCCATTAAAATATGGTGAAACTAACCTTATGGTGAGAAGTGTTACATATATACCGATCACAAGAGACTAAATAATATATTCCCAAAAAATGATCTCAATATGAATCAAAGGATATAGCTTGATCTAATAAAAGACTAATTTTTTTATTCATTGTCATCTTTGTAAGCCTGACAATGCAGCTGATGATCATAAAAGAAAAGAACTTACTACTCTATCCATGTTGCATATTGATAAAGACCCTACCATCATGGATATGAAAAGAATGGATTCTAAAATAATAATGGAAGGTAATATTTCCTACCTTTCGAATTGATTTCCCAACTATCAATACATGAGATAATTATAGAGGCATAAATGGATGTTCCAATGTTACAAAACGAGGTTACTTCTATAAATGAAGGGAATTTTAAAGAGTTCCATAATGATGGTGATGGTGAAGTTCAGTTTAGAACAAGGATTTGTCTACCATAATTACCATGGATAAAGATGTAGATATTGGACAATGCACATAGTTCAAAATTCTCTATCCATCCTTGGAGTAAGAAGATATATTGTGATCTCTGAGAATACTTATGGTGAGAAAAAATGAAGTAGGATATTTTTAGTTATATCTCAATGTTCCATATATCAATCATGATAATGTAGAGTGAAAAAATTCTATAGGGTTGCTCCAACCTTTACCGATAACAATGAGGAAGTGGGAAAATGTCACTATGGATTGTCATGGGTCTCCCGATGACATCCAATGGAAATAATGAGATATGGGTTATGGTAGACCGACACACCAAGAATAGCCCCTTTATCACCATTCTAGAAGATATATTGCTTGAACAACTTGAAAATATATATATGATGAAAGTGATGAGTATCATGGGATTGCACTCTTAATTGTCTCTTATCATGATACTAGGTTCCGATTTAAATTTTGTAGGAGTCTACAACATGCCTTGACTAATGAATTTAATTTCAACATGACCAATTTCCCAAAAATTATGTCCAACCAGAGATGACTATTCAGATTCTCAATGATATGATAAGAGACTTCCTTTTGCAATGAAAAGGTGGTTTGGATCATCATCTCCCATTGGTTGAGTTATCATACAAAAATAGCTTCAACTAGAGTATTCAGATGGATCCTTAAGAAGCTCTGTGTATAAATTGATGTAGAACTCCAACATGATGGAAAGAAGTTGGTGAAAGAAAGCTACTTGGACATAACCTTGTAAAATACATGATAATGATAGTCCATTACATAATAAAAAATATCAAATCTACTTAGAGTCAGACAAAGAGTTATGCTAACAACTCATAATGGAACTTGGAGTTTGATCATGGAGATAAAGTCTACCATTTAATATCACCATGGAAGATAGTCATGTGGTTTGGAAGGAATGGGAATCTAAGCACAAGGAATATTCACCCATTACAGATCCTAGATTGCATAAGAGAAATAGAATATAATCTTACACTTCGACCGAATATGGATCAATTTCTTCTTGTGATACACATATTACTCCTGAGGAAGTACATAAAAAGTCTCTCACATGTACTAAACTCAAAGGTGGTACAACTGGATGATGGTCTCTTGAATGAGCACCAGCTAGGAAAGATTTTGGACTGGAGGGATAAAGTTATACCCAATAATTAAACTCATAATTTAAATGTGTTTTGGAGGAAACACATGTATGACGAAGAAACATGGTATCCATAGGAGGTGATTATAGAGAATTATCATCACCTGTTTATGTAAAATGAAAGTTCAAATGAAACAATTCAGAATGGAGAAATAATGTAACAACCCAGAATATTATAAATATAATATATCCTTTTTATATAAATATAATATAGAATAAATCACATATAATAATTTATAGACCACAATCAAAAAATTATATATATAAAAAATGAAATAAGATGTATTTTTTAGAATTTAAAGAACTAATACTGATTAAATAGTTACTTGACATTATGAATAGTAATATGACCCATATGAAAAATAAAATTATGAAATGAATAATATCCACACCCATGGAAGTAAAAACTAATATCTTTTTCATATTATAAGTAAAATAATTATATAATTATATTATTGTTTAAGTAAGTAAATATTTTTAAAATTATAAATTATCTGTTTGTATTTTTCTAAGTCACAAATATTTAATAAAGATATTATAATTAATGTAACAATTTTAAAAAAAATTATATTTTAACATTGTATTAATAAATTAATATTTTGATGTCTTATTATTTGAATATTATTTTATGAGACATTATCTAATATTTCAATGTGTTTAAAAATTAGTTTGAATTTTAAATTATATATTTTCACAATAAATAATGATTTTTATTAAAAATAAAATTAATCATATTTATAATATAAATGTTATAAAATTCAGTACATTTTATAATTCAACATGTTGAAAAATGTTTGGGTGGATGTTTTAAATTTTTTTTATGAAATATCAGAATTTTTGGTGAATAGTGGAATACAGTAATTTATAATAAATCCAAAAAACCTGAATTTGTAGGTCATTTTGTTTTTTATGTGATGTAACAGACAATTGGTATGAACTCACTACATCTAATTTCTCTATTTAGTCATAGTATTCCTCCCTATTTCTTGTCTTGAGAACAATAATAATCAAATTATTAAAATAATGAGAAAACCCCTCTACTCCACTATAAATAAAACCGTTTGCACCCTCTTCAACATGCACATCTCAAGCTCTATTAAATTCCTAAATTCATGCAAATAATCTTCCCTAGCATGATCCCCACATATATGATCTCTTGTTATCATCATAATTCCAAAACCTCTTCCCAAAAGAGGATCTCAATGTGGACATATTTAAGAGATATATTCGTTTCTCCTTTCATTTAAATTTCTTTTCAATTTACCTTATTTTCTTAATCTATCCTTAGATACCTTCATATAAATGTATTTATAACTATATTAACTTTTATATACTATAATTTTATCCTTTGGATGGAATATCCACAATTAAACTCCTCTATCTTACTCTTTTTTTATTAAAATGAAATCGTCTCCCATAATGTGTCAATTTCGTGACATCATGGGTGCTGTACTTTCATTTTTCATAATGGTATTAAATGATGTCAATAAAACCATTAAATTGATGAAAAAATATAGTAAATTGTATGTTATAACCATATTTGGGGTTTTTATCAAATATATAATGAAATACAAAATGATTAAACTAAACAATTTCGATAATATAAAAAAACCACCAAAATTAACATAAAACAGTTATCATTAAGTTTTATATATTTATTCTTCCTTATAAAATATAGGAAAATTATTCATAGGATATTTTAAAAATATTTAATATTATTGATGACATATAATAACAACTTGGGATGTTTACCAACATGTTACTGAACATCCATTCAAGTATACAAGTGAATCGATCATGAAATCCATGAAAACAAATGATTTTAAACAATGAAATTAAAATATATAACTCGTAAAAAATACAAAAAAATAATTAAATAAAACAATAATTAATAAAAATCATAAATAAAAGGTTCTAGGATTTTTATATAATTAATATGATAAATAATATAGGAAATTAATGCGAAGAAAGAATTTTTACTCAATGTATGTGGAATTATAGAACCCTAAACTCTGACTTTGGATTTTTCCTCATTCACCATATTTTCAGTATGGATATTAAATGAATATCATGTACTCATAATTATCATAAATTTTATTGGATATAAATGTTGTATAAATTATTTTATTAAAAACCAAATATTTTCCAATAAAACTCTTCTGTCAAAATGAACAGGCCATTTACTTCTCGAGATTGTTTCTAATCCACTCAAGGTTGATGGTTTATATATGCCCCCCCATTTCTTTTCGGAGCCCAAATATTATGAATTTATTTTTTTAAAATAAAACCCATTACATTACAGTTTTTAATTTTTGTACATGTTTGATATATGTTCTATGTGGAATGTATATTAATGTAAATGCGATGATGTGATGGGTCCGCCCAAAATTATATTGCGTAACGAAAATGTTATGATGAGATCAGTGTGACAAGAATTATATAGTGGTCTAAAGAATTGGTTTATTGGAAGTATCTCAGGAGAAAAGTGAAAAATTCATTAGCATGATTATATATTTGTTCACAATTATGTTTAGTAGTTTACCACTAAGACATGGTGTTTCATTTTAAGGAATTTACATATTTTATGCCAGTATGTAATGTGTCCTATCATGTTTATACAGTTGATGTTATGATAAAACTCACCTAATCTTATATTGTTTCATATTATTAACTATCCGCTTATTGGGATTTTTTCTTTCCCCCTATTCGATGTATGTCCTCAAGTGATTACATGTACTAAGGAGAATTCAAGTCCCAATAAGATACTAGAGAATAATAAAATAAAAAATGTTCGTGTTTTATTTTGTAAATGTTATATGTGGTCTAAATTTTCCAAAGACACTAAACCATTAGATCCTCATGGTGTAATTTTTTTAATTGATTTTTTTATAATTATAAATAATATATGAATGAATAACCAGGGTTTCTATTGATTACATTTATGTGGATGAGACTTTATCTTATGAATGTCAAACATGGTAATTTCTGTAATAGGTGATAATGAAAACATGCATGCATGTAAAAAAATTTTATGTTTATTTCTAATGGAGTATTACTATATTTTAAAATATATAACAGTCATTTTACTTTAATATTATCATTACTATATGTCATGACTCATGAACATATATTTACTAACAAATATCCTGACATCATATGTTCACGTGAAGTGGGGTACATTGGATGTGTCATGAATGACATGTTATTAATGGATAAGATGAGTAAGCGTTTTTCACCTACAAGTTTGTAGAAATTGTTATATTATACCTTTTATTAAAATGAAATAGTCATATTAAATTAAATGTTAATGGATTATTGTTGTGTTTTTTTAAAAAGATATTGAATAGTGTATCGGTTGTATAGTTGATGACATATATGTGAAATCATCTTAAAAAGATATTGTTACAAATGGATTATATTACTGAATATATTTTTACATATGGATTTTGACATTGTGACATTAAGTTATTTCACATTGGTGGCTCAACCAATTTCTAGATATTATTCATCGATATTCGGTAAACCTACGTAATGATAATGAAAAAAAATCCAAGTATGTCACACACAAACTATTTTCAATAATAATGATTAAATTATATTTTAATTTAATTAATTTTATAAATATGATTCTCAATACTAATGAATAATTTTATGAATTTTTTATCAATCAGAAATATATATTTAATGTTTAATGAATTTTTATTAAATGGTTAGAGGATAAAATATTTATTTATAAGTAAAATATCTATTCATATATTCAATAACATTCTAGGAGTTCATGCAATCCAATATCATCTCTTGTGATAAATATTAATTTTTAATACCTAAAGAAAATATTTATCATTCCACCAAATGATAGACACCATAAAATAAAATTATATTTTTTATCATTACATGGAATGGGATTTGAAAATTATTATATTATTTTTTAAAGGTCATCATGAAATTAAATAATATTTTATACTAAACCAAAATTAAATAAATATATGGTTATGTTCTTATGTTGGGGTAATTAATAATTGAGAATATTTTAACGAAACTAGATTATCTTCCAAATTCCCCATTAATTATTCCTCTTTTAAATGAGAAGAATGAGAATTAATTATTCAATCCCAATGGATCTATAATGAATCAAGATGAAAAAATAACATATCTCCTCAAAGCTAGAACAATAATTAAAATTACTATTATTTAGAGGTAACAAGTGTATGTGTCAAATAATGATAGATGTATTACATAAATGGATCATACAATAATAATGACATTGATTCGAACAAGGTTTATCAGATGATCAACAACTTCATCAACTAAAAATGTTAATAAGATGAGGTAACTTTTATTAGATTTAATTAAAATAATTATAAATTTAATGGGAAATTCATCCTCTTCGGCTAAAAGTTTATTCATTGAAAATATTTAATGGAACAATTACACTATTCATGACATTTATGTCTTTCATAACATGAAAACGGTAAATTGAGTCGACCAAAAACTTCCTGTTTATTTTCCCATTAGGCACTTTCATTGTACTGAGAGCATTTTAGTATTTTTTAGAAAATTAGATCATCAAAACACATGTTAAATCATTATGTGAGGGTCCAAAACACATGGAATAAGGGGGATAAAGTGTCTAAAATTATTCCCCCAAATATGGCTAAGAGGAGTAGATGATTATCTATTCAGGCATTGTCTCTTTAGTATATGTTTATATTAAATTATATGAGATGATTTCCTTGGTCTCTTCTGTAAGAACGCGGTTCTTATTCTTGAAGTACGAGTTACTTCTTTTCTATTTCCCTTAAGTGTTTTTGAGAAAATTAGGAAAATGGGGAATAATCCCAAATTTTATGAGTACACGCCGTGTGATTTTACACACCCCATGTACTTTGGCCGTGTGTGATGAGTACACAGGGTGTGTAGCCCTGTCGGCAATGAAAGGTGTAAAAACCGACTACACACCGTGTAGTTTGTATTTACACGATGTGTAGTCAGTCGGCAGGTGAATAGTAAGGTGGTGGAAGTAGCCGCCAGCTATGCCACAGTACATGCTATATAGTCAGGACTAGACGCCTTGTACTCATGTTGACGGATGAATAGTTCGGCGGTGCCGACAGAGGAATAGTTAAATGAGAAACGTACACGCCGTGTAGTCAACAACACATTCAGTGTAGTTTGTTTTTTTTCTTAAAATGGGCAGTAGCCTCCTCTATTCACAAGGAAGTCTTAGAACCAGAGGAGGAGTCAGGAGAGAGGGTTGAACCTTCTAGGAGCTCTAGATCACACGCCGGAAATCCGATTCCGTCTCTGTCGATCTCGTTGGAACCATACGGGTAAACCTCTCCTTCTCCTTAAGCTGTTCTTACCAATTATTTCCTGAGGGGGAAGTTATTTAGGTTTAAACTTGTTTTTGTTTTTCCCAGATCTACGTCTTTCTTGGGAGTTTCAGGAATCATCATTCATGTATATCGATCAGGGTCGATCGAGGTTGGTGGCTTGGTGTTTAAATTCCAACAGTTGTGCATTGTTGTGTACCATTGAGCTACAAACCCATGTTGGGGTGTCGTGTGGATGAGGCCTTGGATGTTTTGAATACTTAAAATTGTATAGGTAGTTGAATGTAATCATAAACTGTTGTTTGGGATCACAGCTTGGATCCAGGACCACCCCGGGGGCGTGTTCCTCTATTTAGCCGTCTGGCCAGGATACCCAAGGGTATGCCATTGTAATAATGATTATTGAATTTACTTGAGAGTAAGTGTATGTGAATTGCTTTTTTATATGTTGGGCATGGCCCAGTTACTTGTTTAGCCTGAGGGCAGTGTTTTACTTAGCCAGAGGGTAGTGGTAATTTTAGCCTGAGGGAAACTTATTTCGTTCTTATGGGCAATAGACTCTGTGCCTAAGAGAGACACTTCGTATGCATCAGGGAAATATCTATTCTGCCTGTGGGAAATTACCTGAGGGTTTTGTTCTGATTACCTAGGGGTAAGAGTTTACTTGTCTGGGGACACTAACTATCTACTTAGAACATTCACTGAGGTGATGTGTTATATTAAATGGATAAAATGAATATTAAAATGGCAATATAACTGGTAAAGTTAGTTACTTTTGAGTACTGCTTAGTTTATTGCATTTACTACTGCACACTATTGTTGCATATTTTCACACAGTTGGGCACATGCCTTTGGTGGGTGCCTACTGAGAGTTATTTCTCACACCCTGTTTGGGGTCATGTCTTCGGCCCCAAACAGATTACATTTCTATAGGTTAGGATAAGGGCAAGGGTCCCTATACAGGTACTTGAGTGTTTCTGAGGTGTAGGGGAGCATGGGAATGAGCTCAGGCTCGTGATGCTGCCGACTGTTCTGTTTTGTTCTGTTGTACCTGTAATTTCCTTTGCATCGTATTTTACTGATGTGTAACATGTTCTAGTTCTTTTCATAGAATTAGAGACATGTTGCATCATTATCTATATAACTGTTGGTTCTCTTTTACTGTAGTTGTTTATTTTAACTGAGTATGGTTTATTTCTTCCGCTACTGTTGTATGTTGTATATTTTATTCCACTATGCTACACTTTGACAAGTGAGGGCATAGTTTCCCCACTATCTGAACTGGGCCCTCACTGCTAGTCGGCAGCCTCTGGCATTTGGGGAAATGCGCTTGAGTTCATGTGACCAACAGGGTTTTGGGCACCCGTTGAGTGGCACCAGGGCCTGGGATGTTACAAAGTGGTATCATAGGGAGGTTTCGATCCTCCTACCTGTGGGTTATGGGCCCACATTGCCCAGAATTTGGTGGATAATTGGATGTTTACCGTATTTAAAACTCAGATATGTATCCAAACATTGATTCGCGGGGATTATGGGCCCTCACGGGTCGTAATTTGTCACTTAGGAGTTGTTTCAGTGGTTTTTCTGGGTTCTGGAGTAGTATCAGAGGCCTACTATCTAGAAAACCTAGGAGACATGCCGTGTAGTTCCTTGGACACACACCGTGTGTTCTTCTAATCGAAAAGAAAAGAAAAATTTTTAAGTACACGTCGTGTACCCTCAGTACATGCTGTGTAGTTTCTTCCCATATCATAGAACATGTGGGCGGGGACATGGGGAAGGGAAATGCTTGGGGAAAACACGCCATGTACCATATGTACACGCCATGTACTGTTGACCCGGAGTCCGACCATGTAACTAACAAAAATGGGATGGTGAAATCTTCCCTAGTACACACCGTGTCAATGATGAACACGCCGTGTAGTCTGGCCTGGGGACCCGGCCGTGTAACTAACAACACGGGTCAGTGTAATCCTTTCGTGTACACTCTGTGTGTATATGGAACATGATGTGTAGTGTGATCCATGTATCCGGCCGTGTAATTAACAACACGGGTTGGTAGATCTCATCCAGTACACGCTGTGTTCCTGAGGAACACGACGTGTAGTCTTGTCCGAGGATAGACCGAGTGGACATAGCCATGTGGATGGGGAAATGGGGTGGTGTACACGCCGTGTTCGGGTGTAACACGTCGTGTAGTATAAAGCCGTGTAGTCGGTCGTGTCACAAATGACACAGGCTGTTGTAAAATTATACCTTCCATGTTCTGTAGAGTAGACACACGCCATGTATTTTTGTTCAACAGGAAATGTGTGGCATAGCCGTGTAGGACTCAGTCAGGGGAAGAGAAGTCAGGTACATGCTGTGTAGTCAGTATACACACCGTGTAGTCTTATTTTGAAAATCCTGAATGCCTTCTTCTTCCTGTTCCCCTTTTGGTCCCTTCATTTTTCATACTGTGATAATCTTGATCTAAGGTGTGTGTTTGACCTTGTAGAGTCATGCCGCCGTGACGACCACATGTTGTTAGCCAAGTGAGCAGAAACGATTATACTCCAGACATGGTGGCCCATGGGCTACCAGTGGATCCTCCAGTAGAGCCAGATGCGGCGCCAGCCATTATACGAGACACATACGCAGATTCGCAGTTTCGTGAAGGCTTTATGCCGTTCACGCTGACCTTTCAGAGAGCATCACTGGCTACCACATCTATGGCTAAGATGACTTGTATATTCCAGCAACAGAACCCGGCTACGTTTTCAAGGGTTGGTGGACCACAAGCTGTGGACTCTTGGATGGGATATATGAAGACTATTTTCGATAATCTTGAGAGGCCTCCAGGGCGGAGGGTCAAGCTCACGACTTATATGTTGCGTGATTCCACCAAGAGGTGGTGGGATTTTACCACCCAATCAGAGAATCACAAAGACATGGCATGGTATGATTTTCAGAAATCTTTCTATGACTTCTTCTTCCCAGAGACACTGAGGGAAGATAGAGATTGAGAGTTCATGAATCTACAACAGGGCGCTATGTCGGTGATGGATTATTCTACTCATTTCACCGAGCATCAGCATTTTCACCCGTTCTGGTGGGTAATGAGATGTTGAGGGCCAGGCTCATTAAGGATGGTCTTCCATATTACATCCTCGCACTGGTGAATGTTATTAGGTTTCCTACTATACATGCTATTGTGAACCACACACTGATCACAGATAGGAACCTGCGGGAAGCTAGTGGTGTGGTCCAGGGTGTTTTAGCCCCAATTTATGGTATTATTTCTACTGGGAAGAGGAAGAGAGAGATGGAATTCTCTCAGGGTGGAAGTACCAGCCATAATAATGTTTTAGGTGGCCAGGTCATGTGCTACCAGTGTGGTAAAGAGGGGCACAAGAGACCTCAGTGTACACAAGACCCATTAGAGTCCTGAGATTTCAGCCAGATGGGTCATATGAAGTGCTTTTGTAGGGCATTTCCACCAGTGGATAATGAGAGGGGTTCTGTGCAGACTCCGCATATGGGAGCAGGACCAGCAGCTTCTTACCTGTTGGGAAACTTGAATACGTCAGGGTATGCAGGCAAAGATGGTGTTCGTGGCCGTGGTAGCCAGACACCAGGATCTCAGAGGCAGCAGGGTGGGACAGCTCAGGGAAGCCAGGCTGTGTCGTAGGGCTGCAGCACTGGGCAGACATATGCAGTGCAATAGACCCAATATGAGTAGGATCCTAGACCTTCTTCTATCAGTGGTACTATTATAGTATCTTCTGTCTTATCTTCAGTACTTTTTAATATGGGTGCTACACATAGCTTCATATCTATACTAGTTGTGGAGAGCCTTGGGCTCTGTGTTTCTTCTTCTGCTGTAATGATTCTAGAAACTCCATTGGAAACTAGAACGGCTGGTGTGCGTTAGTGCAAGGAGTTCCCCCCTTGGGGTTGGTGGGTGCCACTTTCTATGGGACCTCTATGTCTTAGAGATGATGAGCTATGATGTCATTCTCAGGATGGACTGGTTGGTTACCTTTTGATCCTTTGTAGACTGCTATCATCGCAGGGTGCATTTCACGTCACTAGAGGGTGGAGAGTTTCTATACAAAGGAGAATGGGATGTTCAGGTGATTCGATCTAGACCAGAGCATCGTGGGCGAGGTGGATTCATAGCCCAGATTACAAGTTTATATCTGGATGATCAGGGGACTTGTTAGAAGGATCTCCCTCTAGTGGTTGATTGTTTCCAGGATGTCTTCCCAGATGACTTTTTAGGTCCACCTCCAGAGCGTGAGGTGGATTTTTCTATTGAGCTTGTGCCAAGAGCAACACCGGTGTCCATTCCTCCTTATAGGATGGCTACACCAGAGTTTCAGGAGCTCAAGATACAGTTAGAGAAGTTACAATCAATCATTTTTATCCGAACCGGTACGTCTCATTTGGGTTCATCGGTCCTCTTTGTGAAGAAGGCAGACGGTACCCTCAGACTCTGTGTAGATTATCGGAAGCTTAACTAGTTGACGATCAAGAACTGATATCCCTTGCTAAGAATTGATGATCTTTTTGATCAACTTCATGGAGCATGAGTGTTCTCGAAGATAGACATGAGATGAGGATATCATCAGCTTCCCGTGAGACCATCAGACATTCCAATTACAGCCTTTCAGAGTAGATATGGTCTATACGAGTACTTGGTTATTCCTTTTGAACTCACGAACATGCCAGCAGTTTTCATGGCTCTGATGAATCGTGTGTTCCATCCTTATCTGGATTCTTTCATGGTAGTATTCGTGAACAATATCGTAGTGTACTATCACACTCAACACGACCATGCCACCCATCTTGTACTGCGAGAGAATAGGCTATATGCTAATATCTCAAAGTGCCACTTCTAGATGTACCAGATTCACTTCCTGGGTCATATCATCTCAGAGGCAGGAGTTGCAGTAGACCAAGAGAAGGTAAGAGGAGTAGTTTCCTGGGATCATCCGAAGAATGTGTTTGAGATAGAGAGTTTCTTGGGGATGGTCAGTAACTACAGGCATTTTATATAGGACTTCTCCCGCATAGAAGCATCGTTGACGTGTTTGAATAAGAAGGGTGTGATGTTCATTTGGTCAGAAGCTTGCGAGACAGCCTTCAAGGAGCTGAAGGGAAAGTTGACATCAACACCAATCATGATACTCCCAGAGCAGGGAAAGAGCTATATAGTTTACTATGATTCATCGGGTATTGGGTTGGGAGCTGTGTTGATGCAGGGCAATCAAGTTGTTGTGTACGGGTCTCGGCAGTTGAGGCCACATGAGAAGAATTTCTTGACACATGACCTCGAGTTGGCTGCAGTTGTTGATGAATTACGCTGTTGGAGACATTATGTCTAGGGAGAGTATTTTGTGGTTTTCACTGACCACAAAAGACTCATGTATATCTTTACTCAGCATGACTTGAATTTGAGGCAGTGAAGGTGGGTCAAATACCTTCAGTCCTTCGATTTTGAGCTTTCCCATACACCTGGTAAGGGTAATGCAGTTGCTGATGCACTGAGTAGAAAGACTCAGACATAGGCAGTTCATGAGGCCAGTGGTGAGTGGAAGCTTATGGCTTTGTTCTCTGAGATGTATTTGGAGGTGAACGATATTCAGGGGCAAACCTATCTTCCATCTTTAGTTGTGACTTCTACCCTCCTGGATAGAGTGAGGATGAGACAACTATCTGATTCAGAAGGCCTAGTTCTATGGGAGTCGGTGGCAAGTGAGGACCCTCTTCCTGGGTGGATGATAGGCAATGATGAGGTACTGTGTTTCCATGGACAAGTGTGGGTTCCAGGGGATATACGCGAAGAGTTGATGCGGGAGATTCATGCTTTATCTTGGGTAGTTCATCTAGGAGTTACCAAGATGTATCGTTACTTGAGACAATAGTACTGGTGGCTGGGTATGAAGAGAGAAGTAGCTGGTTTTGTTATGAGATGTTCCACCTGTCAGTAGGTGAAGGCAGAGCATTAGAGGCCATCTAGACAGTTAAAAAAGTTACCCATTCCAGAGTATAAATGGGATGAAATCGCGATGGACTTCATGACTGGGTTGTCAAGGTCACCTTGAGGCAATGATGTTGTGTGGGTTGTTGTGGACAGACTCAAGAAGGTATATCACTTTTTTCCGATCAAGGAGACCTTCAGTGTTGACGAGAACTGAAAGTTGTATATTTGAGAGGTTGTACATCCTCATGGAGTTCCTCGTTCTATCATTTTAGATAGGGATACCTGTTTTACGTCTCGTTTCTGGAAGAGTTTTCAGATGGCACTGGGTACACAGGTGCTTCTGAGAATAGCCTACCACCCTCAGACAGATGGTCAGTCAGAGCGTACAATATAGGTTCTTGAGGACATGCTGAGGGAATGCATCCTAGACTTTGGGGGATCTTGGTAGAATCATATAACCCTAGTCAAGTTTTCCCTTAATAACAGTTTTCAAGAAACTATTGAGATGAAACCTTAAAAGGCTTTATATGGTAGGCCATGCTGATCACCCTTGTTCTAGATAAAGGTAGGTGGGGAATCTTTACTTGGACCATGACTTGTGTAGGAGACTTATGAGAAGGTCCAGTTGATTCAGAAGTGGATGGCTACCACACAGTCTCATCAGAAATCTTATGCTGATCGCTATAGATGACCCTTGGAGTTCATGGTCGGGGATCAGGTTTTCTTACGTGTTTCGCCAAGGTTGGGACATAGGTAGATCAAGAGACAGGGTAAACATTCACCGAGGTATGTTGGGACATTTGAGATTCTGAATAAAGTTAGGATGGTTGACTATTGTTTGTAGTTACCACAGAGGTACAGGGCCATGCACAACGTCTTCCTTGTAGCTCAGTTACGTCACTATCATTCAGACACGTCTCACGTCTTTCAGCCCAAGGAGGTTGAGCTTCAAGAAGATGCGTCCTTTGATGAGCATCTGGTTCATATCATTGATATGAGCATGTAGGTTCTCTGAGGCCGGTGAGTTCCTCTCATATGGGTGCTATAGTAGCATGGCCAAGTCTAGGATGAAACCTGGGAGTGGGAGACCGATGTACATGCTCAGTGGCCAGAGTTGTTCTGAGCGTTATCTTCATCACCTATGGAAGGGAAATTTGGGGACGAATTTCTTTAAGGGGGGATGTTTGTAAGAACCTGGTACTTATTCATGAGGTACGAGTTTCTTATTTTCTCTTTTCCTTAAGTGTTTTTGAGAAAATAAGGAAAATGGGGAAAAATCCCAAATTTTATGGGTACATGCCGTGTACTTTTCCACACGCCGTGTACTTTGGCCTTGTTGGATGAGTACACATGGCGTGTAGCCTTGTTGGTGTTGAAAGGTGTAAAAACTGACTACACGCTGTGTAGTTTGTATTTACACGCCATTTAGTTAGTCGACAGGTGAATAGTAAGGTTGTGGAATCAGTAGCCAGCTGAGCGACAGTACATGCCGTGTAGTTGAGACTACATGCTTTGTACTCATGTTGAAGGATGAACAGTTCGGCAGTTCCTCCAGAGGAACAGTTAAATGAGAGAATTACACGCTGTGTAGTTTTTTTTTGCTTAAAATGGGCAGCAGCCTCCCCTATTCACATGGAAGGCTTAGAATAGGAGGAGGAGTCAGGAGAGAGGGATGAACCTTTGAGGAGCTCCAGATTGAACGTCGGGAATCCGATTCCTCCTATGTCGATCTTGTTGGAACCGTATGGGTAAACATCTCCTTCTTCATAAGCCATTCTTACTAATTCTTTACCAAGGTGAAGTTATTTAGGGTTGAACGTGTTTTTATTTTTCCGAGATCTACATCGTTATTGGGTGTTTATGGAAGCTTCATTCATGTATATCGATCTGGGGCGATCGAGGTAGGTGGCTTGGTGTTTAAATTCCAACTGTTGTGCATTTTTGTGTACCATTGAGCTATGAACCCATGTTGGGGTGTCGTGTGGCAGAGGCCTTGGCTGTTTTGAATACCTAAAATTGTATAGGTAGTTGAATGCGATAATCAACTATTGTTTGGGATCACTGCTTGGATCCAGGTCCACCACGGGGGTGCATTCCTCTATTTAGCCATTTTCCCAGGATACCTGAGTGGATGCCATTGTAATAATAATTATTGAATTGCCTTGAGAGGAAGTGTAAGTGAATTTCTTGTTTATATGTTGGGCATGGCCCAGTTACTTGTTTAGCCTGAGGTAAGTGTTTTACTTAGCCTGAGGGCAGTTGTTATTTTAGCCTGGGGGAAACTTCTTTCGTGCATGTGGGCAATGGACTCTGTGCCTGAGGGAGACACTTCTTATGCTTGAGGGAAATATCGGTTATGCCTGTGGGAAATTACCTAAGGGTTTTGTTCTGATTACCCGAGGGTAAGATTTTACATGTCTGGAGACACTGACTATCTACTTAGAACGTTCAACGAGGTGATGCCTTATATTAAATGGATAAAATAAATATTAAAATGGCAATACAACTGGAAAAGTTAGTTACTTTTGTGTACTACTTAGTTTATTGCATTTAGTACTACACATAGTTGTTGCATATTTTCACATAGTTGGGCACGGGCATTTGGTGGGAGCCTACTGGGAGTTATTTCTCACACCCTGTTTGGGTTCATTTCTTTGGCCCGAAAGAGATTATATTTCTATAGGTATGGATAAGGTCAAGGGTCCCTATACAGGAACATGAGTGTTGCTGAGGTGTAGGGAATCATGGGACTGAGCTCAGGCTCGTGATGCTTCCGGCTCTTCTATTTTGTTCTGCTATACATGTACTTTCCTTTGTATCATATTTTACTACTTTGTAACATGTTCTGGCTATTTTCATAGAATTAGAGACATGTTTCATCATTATCTATATAAATGGTGGTTCTCTTTTATCACATTTGTTTATTTTAACTAAGTATGGTTTATTTCTTCCTCTACTATTGTATGTTATATATTTTATCCCACTTCATTACACTTTGACAAATTAGGGCATAGTTTTCCCACTATCAGACATGGTCCATCACTGCTAGTCAGCAGACTCTGGCGTTTGGAAAAATGGTTTTGAGGTCATGTGACCAACCGGGTTCGGGGCACCCGTTGTGTGGTACCCGGGCCTAGGACATTACATCTGCAACTTCTATCCCCATTGAATTATTTAGGGATCAATTTTTTAATATATTATTTTATTTTAAAAAAATATTCATGTTTTCATTCAAAAAGGGATTGATGCATTGGGGAATGATTTCTTGGGTGGTTCCATCCCATCCAAATAAAATTTCATTGTATAGTTTCTTTATCATAGTATATTACCCAAGTAAGATCATATATCATCCCTATATATATATATATATTCTCTGAATCATTCATATAAAAAATTCATTTAAATAACAAATAATCACACAATCAAATGAAATAACATTTTAATTTCATTAAGTTTGAGTTATATTGGAAAATTATTTTAAAAAAGTTGTTAACAATTCTCTATAGTATAACCAAACTAAATTATATTCAATATTTCTGGTAAGTGTCACTTTTAATCATAACTTTTTGGATGGAGGAATAATACATGGATGGGCATAATTTCATAGTAAAGGAAAAAATAAGAAACAATAATAAAATATCATATCAGTGAATAATATTAATATATTGTTCAATCAGCATAAGTAAAAAAGTTATGACTGAATAAGAATAGTCCATAAAGCATTGTTCAGGCATGAAAAAACGTAAAAGTATGGTATATCTTAGAAAGATAAATTAACATGGAATGTAAAATAGAATGAAATGAAAATAAACATTTAAAGGTGTTCTAATCAATTTAATAGGAAACCATCTGAGAAAACTCAATATTACCAAGCCTTTGTGAATAAACTCATTATTTCCATGTAATAAAATATGATCAAACACATTATTTATAACAACCCTGATCTTTATTACACACTTAAATATGATTTATTTCATAATATACTCAATTGATATAACATAGAATATAGAGAGGACTAGTTTCTTTGGGGCTTAAGAACAATACATAACATCTTAGAACATAAAACAAACAAAATCATAACTGAAAACTTCCTTTACATAACCACTAAATTCCCTCATACTTGGCATTGCATGGGATAACCTGAGGACATGCATAAGAAAAATGTGGCTATAAATCATAGAAAGGGAATAAAAATGAAATAACATAAGGATTTAAATACATGTTAGACAATAGGCATATCAATGGAGCACAAGAGAAAAATGAACATAATGGTATGATAAAACATGATAATCATAACCTTGAAATGTGGCAACAACACTTAACATGGAATTATCATGAGCCAAGGCTCATTGCACATAGAGCATGAGGAAGCCCTCATTGCCTATGAATCACAAGTAAAAACTCATTTCACTTGAGTTCTAATGAGTTAACACCCATTGAACATGATTTATCATGATACTATACTTTACCCAATTCATTGGAGTGCTATTAGGGCACACCCTTCTTAAACATTTCATTTCATGAATAAGTGTGGCACATGGATCATATAAAATGCAGTAAATCAACATTATACGTTATTCCATGATTATGTAATATTGAATAAATACATGAATGTATCATTCAATATGTATATGAGCATAAAGGGGAATACTCTTTATAGAGAGATGGGTATGTTTTTCACTACATAGTGATCTTGGCTTGAAAAAACACAGTGCAATTTGGGCTGCATAACGGCGTGAGATAAGGATTCATAAAAACAGTTGATTAGAGAGAAAAGGGGTGTATAATCATATTTAAATGGAATGGAATATAAGGGGGACATATATAGATGTGTCCCTACAAACGTACTTGAATTTAGATGCATAATACAAAATAATTACTTGGATGTAAAAGAGGATATAGAAATATCTCATAGAATTTCATAATGGTAATGAGAATATATCGGAGGCATTAATGATAGATAAATGGGGTTCCCATTATCCAAAAATAAAGAAGGCAGTATGGGGGAGGTTCAAAATCATACCCCAACATTATTAATTGAAAACATGTGTATAAAAACTTAAAGAAAATTGGATAACAATTAGAAAGGAAGAAATACCTTACTTGGAATTGTGATCCCAAAGGCTTGGTAGAGGATTGAAAAAGGATTCTTGGGAGTTTGAGGCACATTGGGAGGATTCTACAGAGAGGAGGGAAGGGGTTGGTTGAAATCCAAAGGTTTTGAGTGAAGAAGAAGTGGGATCTTGGGTGGGTTTATATATGAAAGTAGGGGGAATTCTTTATTATTTAAGTTTGGGAAATCTCACATTAAACTAATCAAAAACACAAACAAGCCCATGGTTTTCCCATGGTTTTTTTCAAAAAGGAGTTTCAAAAATTTTTTTATAGTGCCAATGTCCGGACATTTTAAAATAACAGGGTTTCTTATGTAGAGGTGAGTCACACTCTCTTGGAAAACAATTTAAAAAGACAAAATGTTTTATTAGCATCAAGGGGTCCATTAAAGAATTGCTAAAAAAATCAAACAAACCCAAAATCACATTATTTTAATGGTAAAAAATATATTGGTTGAACATAATGTTTATAATATTTTATCACAACACTATTTGGTCATTATTATGTCATAAAACACATTATATATTTAAATGATATTTAATTTTTACCCAAATATTCTAATGTCTCAAAAAAAATATAAGAAATTTACCATTGGATAATTTTGACACCATGATTACAAAAATAATATTCATTTTATCTAAATATTTTTTTATATATTTGAATTTTTACTTTTCAAATAAAAACCGACATATCACAAAAATTAATGGGTTTTGATAAAAACAGCTTTCAAACCATAATAAAAGTTACAATTGCCTTAATAAAATTATAATATCATTTTTATTTAATAAAAAGTAATTTAATAATACTATTATTATATTAAAATATTATTTAATTCATATATCCATTATTTTATCAAAATAGATTTCTAAAAATACTATTTGTGCTTTAAAAACTATTTACAAAATAACGATAACAAAATGAATGCACATTCATTATACACAAATAATTTACATCGTTATAGTACTAGGGTCTTGTTACATAACCCCTTATAACACTCTCAAAAGACCAAAGGGTAAGGTGTGTGATGATAACAGACTCTTGGGGTGGCTCAGATAAAATCACATGGGTAGTAATCTCTATTAACATCCACTTCTCCTGTAGTAGGTTCCGCTCAAGCTTAACGTGTTCAAGTTTGGATTCGGCTTGGTAAAGAGTGAATCCCAATGATGCCACCTCCTTTCCAAGCTCCGATAAATGGGCTTTTATAGGGCACATCTACTGGATGAGGCCACATCTTCTTTTGCCTGAGTAAATTTGATTTTCTAAAGCCCTATATTTATATTAATCACGTGATCACTGTTCAATGAATATATAAGCAACGATCAAAATTCAAAACGTGGTTTTAAAATCCAGAAACATAAAACCAATGATGTTTACATTTTCTATAACCATAATATGAAATTTAATTAGATAAAGAGGAATTTCCATTAATGAATGTTTGGGTCATTACAATATTCCCCCATGAGAAATTTCACCCTAGAAATTTCCTTTTTCCACACTAAAAAAAGTGAAGGTTACTCTACTTCATTACTTCCTCTGATTCCCACGTCGCTTCATAAAACTTGTGGTTTCACCACAAATCCTTCACAAGGGGAACTATCTTATTTCATATGACATTTACCCTACGATGTAAAATATTCACTGGTTGCTCCTCGTAAGAAAGATCATCCTCTATCTATAAAACCCCAGAAGAGAGTACATGTGAAGGGTCTATTATGTACTTTCATAAGAGGGATACATGAAAGGAATCATGTAATTTGGCCATGGAAGGTGGAACTTCTATTCGATAGGGCACAACCGCTACACTATCAAGAATATAAAAGGGTTTGATGTACATAGGACTTACAATACCTTTTTTTTCAAACCTCATCACCTTATTCCATGAAGATATGTGTAGAAATATCATGTCACCAACATTAAACTCAAGGTCTCATCAATGGTGATCTGCATAACTCTTCTATCGACTATGGGATGCCTTGATATGATGTTGAATGGTTTTCACCTTCTCCACCATTTCCTCAACCATTTATGGTCCTAGCAGCTTACGCTCATCGACTTCATCCCAACATGCCAGAGTTCTATACCTCTTCTAATACAGGGCTTCATAAGGTGCCATTCAAATTCTTGAGTGGAAACTATTATTGTAGGATAATTCAACCAGTGGAAGATGTTGTTCTCACCCTCCTTTGATGTCCCTAGAACACACTCTCAACATGTCCTCAAGTGTTTGGATAGTTCACTCGGATTGGCCTTCAGTTTGAGGATGATAAGTCTTACTGATATTCAGCTCAGTTTCTAGAGCATGTTGAAGACTCATCCTAAACATAGAGGTGAATCTTGGATCTTGATCGGATACAAAAGATAGTGGAACTCCATGCAGCCATACCACTTTTTTGGTATATATATGTGCCAGCTAATCCAATGAGAAATCCTCCTGAATTTCAATAAAGTGTGCATACATTGTATAATGATCCACAAAAACCCAAATTACATTGTTTCCTTTGGATGTACGGGGAAAAAGCCCATAGTGATGTTATCCAATTTTAATCCTGGTATGGGTAATTTTTGCATCACCCCCTAGGACTTTGACCTCTCTTCCTTGACTTGCTAACACACTAGGCATATTGATTTATACTCAGCAATCTCTTTCTAAATATTATCCCACCAATAATTCTGTCAGAGATCTCGATACATCTTTGTGTTTCCTAGGTGAATAGATGAATTTGAACTATGTGCATCATGAAAAAGTTCCTTCATCAGCTCCAGACATGATTGAACACATAGTCTTTTCTTAAATTTCCCAATTCCTTCTTAATTAACATTTAACTCTCAAGATTTACCTTTTATGATAGCTTCCACTCTCTTCATAATCCCACATCATCATTTTCATCATTCTTTAACCTTTCCAAAATAAATAGTTGAGTAATCATTAGTGAAATAATTGATGATGTTCCCTTATTTATGATTCCCATGTCCATCTGCATCAAATTTAAGAAGATTGTATCCTTCTCAATTCTCATCAATGATAGGATTGTTAGGTTCTGTATACTAAGATAATCTTCCACCTTTGTTCGCATACCCAGAGTGGTAATGGATTGAGAATTCATAGTCTTTGATGAGACCTAACTATCTCCATTGGTGCATTTTCAACTTTTTCTATGAGAATATATACTTGAGGCTTTTTTATTCTGTATATATTTTACACATATCCCCCAAGAGATAATGCCACCAAATTTTTAAATCGTAGAGCACCGAAACCAACTCCATATCATGTGTCGGAAAATTCTGCTCATGAACAGTCAATTTCCTTGAGGCATAGGCAATGAATTTTAATTTTTCATCAACAAACATCCCAAGACCTTTTTCTAAGAATCCCTGAATAAAACAAAAATTTCTCCACTTGTGGGTAATGTGAGCACGGGTGTTATGATAAGCCTCCTCTTTTACTCCTTGAATATTTCTTTGCATTCATCACCCTAAGAAAACATTACTCCCTTCTGAGTTATCTTGTTTAGAGGGTTGGACAATCATGATATTTTTTCACAAATCATCGATAATAACCATCTTACCCCAAGAATATTTGGATATCCATTAAAAATTTTGTCCTTGGACATCCCTCAATTGCATCTTTTTTTGATGGATCCACCTATATCCCATTGGTTGTGATGATATGTCCCATGAATGAGACCTCATTCAACCAGAACTCACACTTGCTAAACTTTTAATAGATATTCTCCTTCAGAAAGGTCTCCAATATAGTTCATATATGATCCCCATGATCCTCCTTGGTTTAAGAGTATATCAGAATATCATTGATAAATACTACCACAAATTTTTCAATGTAATCTCAAAATACTATATTCATCAAGTCCATGAAGATTATTGGAGAATTAATGAGTCTAAAAAGAATTACTATGAATTCAAAGTGCTTGTATCTTCTACGATAAGCATTATTGTGGATATATTCCCCCTTTACCCTTACCATATATTATCCCAACCGTAAATCCACCTTGGAGAAGTATTGTGCTCCACGTAGCTGATCGAACAAGTCATCAGTTTGTGGGATAGGATACTTGTTCTTTATCGTGATTTTGTTAAACTCACGATAATCGATGCAATGTCACATTGACCCATCCTTCTTCTTGACAAAGAGGACTGGTGCACCCCATGATGAAGCACTTGGTCGTATATACCTTTTATCCAGATTCTCATGTAGTTGGTTCATCAGCTCCTAAAGCTCCACAACAGACATTCTATATGGATTCATGGATATTGGCAACACCCCGGGTATAAGATCAAATGACAATTAGACATCTCTTCAAGGAGAAAGACCGTGAAATTCCTCAAGAAACACTTCATAGAATTCCATCATAATAGGCATGTCTTCAAGGATGGTTTCCTCGTTAGACACAATCACTGAGACATATATATGTGCTCATAGGGAAGTGATATCCAAACTTGAGATGATGGAGCTAAAGAAGATTCATATTCCTCCTTATAGTTGTATATAATCGTGGGTCGATTCTCTACATGGAGAGTGATTTCCCTCTCACAACAATTTATGTTTTCTCTATATAAGGAAAGTCAATCCATGCCAAGAATTGCATCAAATTCCATTAGAGGGAGTATAACAAGGTTCATAAGGAAATTGAATCCACATATTATGAGAGGGGGTAGTTATATTCATGGGATGGAATGATTGCCCCATTTGACGTAATAACTGATATCTATACTTCCATGATATATGGTGGTGTTGTGATTGTTCTACTAAACTTTTTGGATATAATAGAAGTTGTATAACTTGAATCAAATAGTACGTTTTCTATTCTTGAATGAATAACTAGCATACTTGTCAGCACTTCATTGACAGAGTTATTTTTAGTAGTATAGATGGAAAAAGCTCTCCCTTGCTGCCTTGAAGGTTGTTGGGTGCCTTTGAAAACTCTTGTATTAGGGAATTGATTTTAAAGATTCCCTAGTTCTATGTAATTGTATAAATTAACAATGCATTGAGGTTCGAACAGAGCATTCATTTCCTCTCTTGTGGACGTGGGTTTTTCTTGTCAGTAGTTAACAGCTCGGTTCCCTTCTCTTCAACCCCTAAAGCATTTACTTGTCCCCTTCAGGAAATTTACGAGGTTCTTCTTTCCGAACCTTTGGAAAGTAGGGTGTTGGATTTTTTAGCACCATTGGATTTATCCATCAGACCATCAGCATTAAATTCCACCTTTTTCTTCAGATCCCCATGATACCACTGAGATTCTATGATCTCCATTTGGACCTTGTGGGCACATCGAACAATTTCATTATAGTTATCAAATTTATGGATCTTCAACACTTTCCATAGGCTAGGCTTCAACACTCCAATGAAGAGGTTAACCTTGCATTCATGGGTAATGTCAAATCCCTAGGTGTATCATGCATTTCTTGTGATGTGTCCCTTTTACTCTCCAACACATTCATCGACTTTTTTTCTTGAGGGAAAAGAAGTCCCTTTCCATATTAAGTCGGAGGGTGCACATAAAATATTTATTGAATAACATATTATAGAAATCCTTCCATTCCAACTCCTCAATATCTTCATCATGCTTCATATTTTTTTATCAACATCCACCATTTAACAGCTTCACCCTGCTTACGATAAACAGCCAAGAGAACCTTCTCTTTTTCGGAACATCAAAGTATGGATAAGATCTTTTCAATAGAGTTGATCCATTGTTCAGTAATTGATAGATTGAATGATCCATTAAAATTAAGAGGCCTTTGTCTTAGTATTATTTTGATAGTGACTTATTGTTTCTTAGGGGGGATGAACGTTCCTCCTAACCCATTTTTTCTATTCAAAGCATGAGTTAACTGAGTGAGTATCATGACAAAGTTCATGATTCCTGCTCCCATCAGATTGGGCATCTCATAAGCACTGTCATCACATTGATCATCATATCGGTTGTTAGCCCGAGTCCTCCTATTACCATCCATTGGCTAGAATACAAGGAAATTTTGGGGTTACACATAAAGGGTAATCCAAGGAAAAAACTAATGAATTTTAAATAATTTTAATTTCCTTACACTATTAACTTATATGATTCAATCTATGCTATTCATGATAAAATTTCTAACATATATTCTTAGGGGAATTTTCTTTTAATTCCCTTAATAATGGTTCACACTAAGCTTATGAATTTATGAAATCATATCCCCCTTGGAGTGTCGTAACCAAGAGTGCAGCAAGGCCCATTGTCATGCACCAATTTCTATTCAAGTCTATCTCAAAGCAGTGTTTTCGGGTTTTACCCCTATGATACATCTGTGGAAGAGCCGCCTCTACCTACTCGAATCTAGACAGGGATGTATTTTTTTGATAAGAAACTTTATCAATACCCACCAATACATTGGGTTGTTGTTATTATACTTATTCTTGTCTCTTAGTCTTCAATAGGGTTTTCAAATCCTAATCCCAAAAATAACTAGACTTATCCTCTAATACCAACTATAACAAAAATTCTCTTTATTAAACACATAATAAAGATTTATTACATGAAATCATAAGTTGATACAAAATAGTAGATCAAAAGGTATAGTGTATATGGGACATAGGGTCACTACATAATAGATTAGAACATAAAACAAACAACATCTTTATTTAAAACATCCTTTACATGACCACTAAATTCCCTCGTACATAGCATTGCATGGGATAACCTGAGGACATGCATAAGAAAAGGGTGAGCTATAAAGAAAAGTAAAGGAATAAAAATTGAATAAAATGAGGAATAAAATACATGTTGGATAATAGTCATATCAATAGATCACAAGGGAAACATGAACATAAAGTCTTGATAATGCATGATAGTCATAACATGAAAATGTGGCAACAAAAATTAACATGGAATTAGAATTTGCCAAGGCTCATTTCACATAGAGCATTAGTAAACACTCATTGCACTTGAAGCATGAATAAACCCACATTTCACTTGAATTAGCATTATTCAACACCAAATGCACATGACATATCATTGTACTATACATTACCCAATGCATTGGAGCACTAATAGGGCGCACCCTTCTTAAACATTTCTTTTAAAGAATAAGTGTGCCACATGGATCATATAACATGGAATCAATCAACATTATAAGTTCTTCCAATATTATGCAATGTGAAATAAATATATTAAAGTACCATTAAAATTTATATGTTCTTAAAGGTGAATAACCTTGATAGAGACATGGTTTTGGTATTCACTACCAAATGATCTTGGCTAGGAAAAATGTGGTGCAATTTCAACAGCATAACCGCGTTACATAAGGATTAATGAAAATGGTTTATGAGAGAGAAAATGGGTGTCTCATAATATGTACATGAAATGGACAGTAATGGGGTCATATAGATACATTTCCTAACAAATTTAATGGAATTTAGTTGCATAATACAAACGAATTACTTGGATGTAAAACATGAGAGTGAAATCTTTCACTGAATTTATGCATAGTAATAGTTGTATATGGGAGGCATTTATGAGAGAGAAAGGTGTCTAAAATTATCCAAACATAATGAGAGAAGTATGGGGGAGGTTCTAAATCATACCCAAACATTTGTAACTGAAAAAAAAATTGCACAACAACTAACAGAATATTGGACAATAATTGGAAAAAAGGAATCCCTTACTTGGAAGTGTGATCCCAATGGTTTGGGAGAGGATTATTGGGAGCTTGGGGAAACATGGGTGTATTATTGAGAAATGAGGGAAGGGGTGGGTCAAAATAAAAATCCTTTGAGTGAAGTGGAAGTGGGATAATGGTTGTGTTTATATAGGAAGGGGGAGGGAATTCTTTATTATTTTGGTTTGGGACACCTCACATTAAACTAATCAAAACCACAAACTAGCCCAAGGTTTTTGCACATGTTTTTTTCCTAAGAGGATTGGAAAATAGTATTTTATATGGAAAATGGCCTAACTTTTCAAAATAATATGGTTGCTTATGTGGAGGTGAGTCACACTCTCAGGGAAAACAATTTAAATATACAAAATGTTTTATATGCCTTGAAGGGTCCACTAAAACTTTGTAAAATAAATTGTGCAAACCCAAAATCACATTATTTAAGTGGTAAAACACATATTGGACGATCATAATGTTTATATTATTATATTACATCACTATTGGGTCATTATGATGTCATAAACCTCATTATATATTCTAATGATATTTAATTTTTTACCCAAACATTTGAATCTCTCATAAAATTATGAAATATTCACCGTTGGATAATTTTGACTTCTTGATTCCAAAAATAATATTCATTTTATCTAAATAATTTTCTAAATATGAAAAAAATTATCTTTTAAAATAAAAACTGACATTTATTGAAAATTTATTGGTTTTGACAAAAACTGCTGTCAAACCATAATAAATATTACAATTGCATTCATAAAATTATATGATCATTTATATTCAAATAAAAGTAATTTAATAATAATAATATTTTATTAAAATATAATTTAATTCCAAAATATATTAATTTATAAAAATAGATTTCTAAAAATACTATTTGTTCTTTAAAAAAAATTTACAATGTAACAATAATAAAATGAATGCACATTATTTATACAAAAATAATATACATAGTCATAGTGCTAGGATCTTCTTACATAACCCCTTAAAACAACCGCATAAGACCGATGTGTATGGTTTGAGATTGTGAAGGATTATTGGGGTGGATCAGATAAAATCTCTTGGCTGGAAATCTCTATTAACTTCCACTTCTCCTGTAGTAGGTTTCTATCATGCTTAATGTATTCTAGCTCAGATTGGGCTTGGTCAAGATCGAATCCCAATGAAGCCAACTCCTTTTTGAGCTCTTAAAAATGGTCTTTGTATTGAGAAAGTCTACTAGATGAGGCCATATCTTCTTTTTCTTGAGTAAATGAGATTTTTTAAAGCCCTATATTTATACTAATCATGTGATCACTGTTCAATAGCTATATTAGCAACAGTCATAATTCATAATTCTATTTTAAATGTAGAATAATAAAACCAATTATTTTCACATTTTATATAACCATAATGAGATAGTTATTTAGATCAAGAGTAATTTCCATTAATGAATATTTGGGTCGTTACATTATTCTAATTTATTTTGGAACATAATCATTACTTACATGAATTAAAATGCATGACAACTAATTATTCCAACATTTTGGAACATACTCTTTACTAACGGAATTTATGTGTTAAAAAACACAATATAAACATGAATTTTTGGAGAGAAATAATTTTTTCCACATAATATAATGTGAGAAAAATAATGAATAAAATCCCTTATGAAAAAAATCATCCTTTATATTAATTTAAATTTTAGAACAATCTTTATTCCTAATACATTTTGAACAAAAAAATTATGTCCACACATTTATATCAAATGAGATATGAAAATTAACAAATGTTTAATTTTTGATATAATACCCGAACCATTAATCATATATCCATATATGTGACACATGTAATCACTTATTCAATACCTAATAAAGAACCCATGGAATGAATTATGGTCTTAATAACATTAAAATATGGTGTCACAAAAATTGACCTAAATAATATAATCAATTGATACAAAAAAATTCAATCACCCAAAATAGTGTTCCATAAATAAATTTAGAGGTTGGTTCATGAAAAATGACTTTTAATAAAAAAACGACTTTTCTATAAAATTATTAATATGGAAAAAAATATATAAAATATTTTTAGATGAAACATTTAACATTGGACAAAGTAATAATATTTTGGATAAATAAAGATGTTAATTTTCACAAAGTATACTTTTGAGAAGTTATAAAGAATGATCTTTAAAAATAACTATTCTCAATTAAGTCTTCACAATTATGCCTTCAAAAATAAAAAATGGTTTCATACAATAAATACGATTTAAAAAAAAAATATTTCTATAAATATTCATCAAAAAAAGGAGACTTGAAATGTAATATGGCTTTCTAAAATGTTGATTTAAATCTATATACAACTTTTCAGATTAAAAAATAAACTACAATAGGATATCCTAGAAATTGTGTAATGTTTGTATATAAATTATCGAGTAAAAGATAAACTAATTTATTTGTAAAGATGGAAAAAACTAAAATATTTTGAGTTATATTTATTGAAAATTAAAAAAGTAAAAAAGGATAAATATGACAATTTTAGAACATGATAATGTAATTAAGAAGTTCCCAAGATATCGTTCTATATAATTGTTCATGTAGGTCATTAGATGTAGCCAATCATGATCATGGAATAATTAATGAATCAGTATGGTTGTAAATGTAGTTTCATTAGGAATAATATCATTATTATAGATTAATAATGATATTATATAGATATTTTTCAGTCTGAGATTCATATTTGAATAAATTGTAAAAAAAATATATATACTAAATAAAAAAAGAGATATGTTATTTGATGGAGGCGGTAGGCTATACATTCGAATGAATAATGTTGTCATTTATAATTGAATAAGAAGGAATGAAGGTATATAACAAAATATTACGTCATAATAATTTTTATGTCATGATAATATTATTTATGCATAAAATAAATAAATTTTACCATCCATGAGATTTGATGTTTAAATGGAAAACACATCACTTTTGTGGGGTAGTATTCTACAAATACAAATGATAAACATGTTTTTTATTGTTGGATAGAAATGAATAAATAATGATAGTAACATTTAAATAATTCTTATTAATAATTATAATAATAATTAATTATATTATATTATAATATATTTGGGCTGGGGGTTGTAAAAGAATAAATTATGGAATGTTGAGTGAATACAGTTTCCTTTTGACATTTCCATTAAATTATGTTTTGAAAATTAGAAACACTCTATCTCAAGGAAAATTTTGTTCCCCCATAGATTTATCTTATTAAGGAAAATTCTCCTTCTCCAAGGTAATTTTCTCCTTACCTATGTTTACATTGTTCATTTTATAGTTACAGTTATTCTAACTCATTTTATTTCAAAAGTCTAAAAATCAGTTTCACATCTAAAATCTCATAATTCTATAATTTCATAGATATAGTGTATCCTGTTTTCAAGATCAAAATTCAGGTTATGAATTCATTTAAATTCAGGTTCTGAACTCTGAGAAATTCAAACATAGAATTATATGAAATTCAGACTTTGAAATCTCTAAAATTAAATTTTTGAATTATGAAAAATTTAGGATTCGAATTCTCAAAAATTCGGGATCCGAATTTTTTGAAATTCAGACTCTGAATTCTCTGAAATCCGGACCCCCAATTCTCTGAAATTCTGGTTCTAAATTATCTAAAATTCGGACTCTGAATTCCTCATAATTCTGACTCCATGTACTTTAGTATTCATATTTTTAATTCCTTATAATACAGAATCCGAACAACAATGATTTATTTTATTCACGAGTTTATTTAATTAGACTCCGAAATTTATTTTCCCTTAGACTTTGAACATTATTTTTCTCTAGACTCTGAAATTTTATTTGTTTAAGAATACATATTTTTCTTAATCCTGTTATAGATAAGAAACAATGTCATACAATATGTTTCTAAATAACTGTTGCTTGAGTGAAACGTATACATGTCCCTTTGAGATTTAAAGAAATATATGACCATTAGAGGAGGGAGCTGGCCATTTGAGAATTTACTATAAATAAGATCTCATTTGAACGAGCTCAATAAGTGACTCAATTACTCTAGATATTACAAGCTGCTGATGTGATTTCTATAGGGAGAGACTCTCATGCCTATTGTGTAGTGAACAACTTCTTTAGCTTGCTTCCTGTGACTCTGCATGATTTTCTATAAAATAAAGGATTTCCAGGGATATGAAGAAAAACGTGTTGACTTCCTTATTATTTGAGGACTTCTGTGGATAGGAAGACTGATATTTTAACTACCTTAATAGTCAAGGGATTGTGGGGATAATATTACAGATTCTGATATTACAATCAAGGGCTTACCCTTATGTGGGTAAGACAGATTTTCATGAATGTATAAATCAAGGGACCTTTATCCAAGGTTGCTGGATACCCTTCTCTTTAGTTTAAAATATTTCATACTTATTACATGTTTTTTATAGCATATATTATACTATATTTTGATAAAGGAAGAATATATTATCTTCTAATACTTTTTTCTTCTTTTTTATTCTATGATAATTAATATTATCTATTCTTTAATGTAAAATATTTTCCTTGTAATCTTTTATTATGTTTCATTTCTAAAATGATATTTCTGGAACCTATAATGTTTGTATAACTAATAGGTCTTGTGAATTTTCATTTTTTAGCATTGTTTAACATTGTTTTCTTACGGTTAAAAATGGACGTTTTTGAACTTACAATTTACCCCCTCTTGAAATTAAGCATTTGTGTTCATATTTAGATCAATCATTTAGTATTAGATAAGGTCTCCAAAATACTTATATACACATATAAGTTTTATTACTCATGTCTTAATTTTTCTAAATATTTTCCTTCCTTAGGAAATTTTATCCTTATTTACAATATTTTACTATTAATAAGTATATGTGAAATGATATTCTCTTTTCGATGGTAGGAATGAATGTAGTTTTGATTGAAAATATAAATATATATTTCATGGATATGATTATGAATATTAGATAGATCTATTGAAGACTTTATTCATTAATACTAGAGTGGACAACTTTTTTAGGATTACTAGAGAATACATGATTCCTAATAAGGAAGTTAGAACATTAACTAATCAAGAAAAGTCAGAATATCAAATAAATAATGAAGTACACAATACTTATTTGTGATCCATGACCTGGAATATATATAGTCATGTTTTTTCATGTGAAGCTGGAAATTGTATTTGGGTGAAATTGGAGGTAACACATTTTGGTACATCCAAGGTTATAGACTAGAAGAGCTATTCTTAGAGCAGAATATCATGGCATTATATTTCCTTATGGAGCACTAGTGTGTAAGGTACACAAAAGGTTTATGATTATTGTTAACAGTATACAATCCATGCATGAAGAAGGTTTAGATGATGAGGGACTTGTGGAAAAAATTATATATATCATTCCTAATAATTGGGAATTGAATAGAACAACTATTGATGAAAATACAAAATTATATCAAATTACTATTGATGGGATTTTTGGAGCTCTTCTTCAAAATGAGACAAGAATGAAAAGAGTTACTGATATGAATATGAAAATGAATGGAAATGGATGTGTAGCCTTCACAACTACTAATGTTAATACTCCTAAAAGGGTAACAAGATCCAATTCCAAGAAAGTAACTGTTTTATCAGAATCAAGTGAAAGTGACCATTCTGAGAATGAGCTAGCTAATTTTTCTCAATGTTTGAATAAGATAGATGGTAATAAAGACTTATAGTATAGATTTAAGAAGAAATAATAAAAGGAAAAGAAAGATTTAGCAGGTACTTGTTATGAATGCAACAGAGCAGGGCATATAATGCCAGATGGTACTTTTCTTAAGAAAAAGGATAGAAAGTAAAACCACTCTGAGAATATTAGAAATAGGTACTAAAAATATAAATCTAAGAATGTTTTGAATGCTAATGACACCTGGAGTGGCAATAGTGGTGATTCTTCTTATAAAACCTCCGAGTATGAATCTTCTTGTCAGAAGAATCTTGGATTACTAGCTAGATTACAATTGAGAATCATTATATAATGTATAAGGTATACAATGTTGAATCTATAACCAATAATCCCTTAAATACTAATTTCAATGATAATAAATATTATAAACATTCATATAAAGAATATTATTCTAATGAAGATAATATATTACCTACTTATGAGGAAATTTCTAGGTTTACTATGGTTTGAAAATGAAAAATCTAATGTCATGAAAAATATAGATATGGAAAATTCTAGAATTTTAATTACTCGTAAAGAAGTATAATGTAATTCTATGGATCTTGATAATAAAATTTATGATTTTGAATTTATTTCAAAAAACATTGAGGATGTTATTCCTAAGAAGGATAATGTTTCTAAGGATCTTGAAAAAGTAATTTCTATTTAAAATATTTTAGAGACTAAAAATAGTTCTCAAACAACTATTTTTTAGGATAAAAAATCAAATGTTAAACTAAAGTTAGAAATATTTTCGTTAAGTAAGTGTTTGTCAAACTTTACCTTAGGTAAGGAAAACATTGATAAAATGTATTCCCAAATTTGGCATATAAGGAATAATTCAGGTTTTAGTTATACTCATTATACAGTAGTTTTTTAGTAATAACTATTTTGATCTTCAAAGTTCTCCATTCTGAACTTAATGTCAGTGTGGTGGAAATTGAGAATTTTTTTTTAAAAAAACTCACTCGTTAGGTTTTCATATTGCTTATTTTTCTAAGAAAATGTGGATACCTAAAATTTTTCTTTCTAATGTTTATAGAAACAAGAATATTTGGGTTCTGAAAGACTAGCACTCTTATTTTCAGAAACAATAAAGAAAGTACCAAAAAAAATACATGGTACATTGATATTGGATGTTCCCAACATATGAATGATAAGAAAAACTTCATTGGAAACATTATCAAGATGAAAGGAGGAAAACTGACTTTCAGAGATAATGCTAAGGGATAAATTATTGTTATAGGTAGCATTGTTCTTCTTGGAAAAAAATATTGATTTCAATTTTTTTAATAGTCTTAATCAAAACCATATTGACATAAATCAATTATGTAATGATGGTTACATTGTGAATTTTAGGAATGATATGTGTGTTGTACACAATTAGAAAGAAGAGTTTATTCTTTCTTCCAAAAGGAAAGAGAATGTATATAAACTAAACTTAGAAGACCTTCAGATCCAAGATATACCATGTCTTAGTGCAATGGAAGATCATTCATGGTTATGGAAGTGATGTTTAGGGAAAATAATATTAGGAACCTATGAAACCCTCCACAAAAGTATTAGTTAAGGTTCTACTGGAGCTCAATTTTGATTCTTCAAATGATTGTTATCATTGTCAATTTGGCCCATGACATAAATCAAGTTTTCAATCAGTTGGTGAAGTCTCAACTACTAATGCATTAGAGTTGGTGCATATGGATGTTTTTGGTCCAACAAAAACTAGAAGCACTGGATTAAAATATTATGTATTTGTTTTAGTTGATGATTACACTAGATTTATGTGGTTCTATTTTCCAGAAAATAAATATGATAATTTTTATTATTTTAAAATCATTTGATCCCAAGTAAAAAATGTGAATAACCTTTATTTGATACTAATTTATAGTTATCATAGAGGATAATTTCAAAATTCTAATTTTAAAACCTTTTAAAGTAAAAAAGTCATAACTCATTACTTCCCAACACCAAAAACCCCTCATCAAAATGGTGTGGTTGAAAGAAGAAATAATGTTCTTCCAGAGATAACTAGAACCACATTGTGTTAATATTAGATAGAGAAACCCTTTTGGGCTGAATTTGTTAGTACTTATTGATATACTATAAATCGAGTTTTGATTAGGCCATTTCATAACAAAACCCCTTATGATTTATATAATGGTAGAAAACCTACACCTTCCTACTACAAGGTATTTGGTTGCATGTATTAATTATGAATACTAATGATAATTAACACAAATTATCACGCAAATCTGATGAAGGAATTTTTATATGCTACACCACATCTTCTAAGTCTTATCGAGTTTTCAATAAAAACACTTTGACATGTGTTAAATTTGATGAAACTGATCCCTTTGTTTTTAAACAACCTCAAACTATATATTCAGATGTGTTTTCAAAAACATATTATTAACCATTAATAGAAGATCCTTTTGATAAGGAAAATGCTCCATAAGATGTTTCTAATGCATTTACCCCAAAATATTTTCTACCTTATGTTTATGAATTGTGTTTACAAAACACTAGTCAGTTGTTCCTTAAAAATCATCCCAGTGATTGTATCATTGGTGATGTAAATATACCTATAAGAAATCGATGATCCTTATAGAATGAAGTATAACATCTATCATTCCATTTGAAATTAGAATAAAAAATCACTGATGAATCTTTATGTGATGATGATTGGATTAAAGCCTTTAAAGATGAGCTAAATGGATTTTAATAGAATAATGTTTAGACCATGGTTGAAGGAACCAAGGAAAAATCTGTTATTGGAGTAAAATGGGTCTTTAGAAATAAGTGTTATGAAAGTATTATAATATTAATAAATAAATAAATATTAGTTTTTAAAGGCTATAATCACCAAGAAGGAATAGACTATGAAGAAACATATGATCCAGTAGGTAGACTTGAATCTATTCGTATTCTACTTTCATTTACAAAATTCATTAATTTCAAACTTTTTCAAATTGATATAAAATTTTATTTCCTTAATGGATATCTTCAAGAAGAATTTTTTATTGAAAAACCTTCTGGTTTTGATGATAGAAAACCTCCTGAACATCTATTCAGTCTTACAAAACCTTTATATTGACTTAATCAACCTCTTAATGCCTGATATGATATACTTATATTATTTTTGATACAAAACAATTACATTAAATGAAATGCTGATCCAAACCTCATTATAAATAAGGATAAGAAAAATGTTTTGATATTTCAAATTTATTTTGATGACATTATATTTGGTTGAACTCAGAAATCATTAACTGATTCGTTCGGGAATCTAACGAAATCTATGTTTGAAATGAGTATGATGGGTGAGTTAACATTTTTCCAAGGTTATCAAATTTCTAAAAAACTATAATGAATTTATATATCCCAACATAATTATATTAATGGTATTCTAAAAATGTATGGATATGAAAACACCATGAGTATAAGTACTCCCATTAGAACCTCAAATTCACTTGATCTTGATGAAGCTGTTAAACCATTGGATCAAACATCATTTAGAGGTAAGATAGTAATTCTACTATAATTGAAATATAATCATCTAGAATTAATTTTTTTAGTGTGATTATGTTCTAAATATCGATACAATCCAAAGGAATCTCATTTAAAGGAAGTGAAATAAATTTTTCACTCCTTAATGGGGACCATATATTTATGATTCTTTTATACTCTTGAGAATAATTTTGTTGTAAAAAGATTTTCAGATGAAGACATTGGTGGATGTAGAATGGATAAGAAATGTACATCTGGAACTTTTCATTTCATTGGAGATTATTTAGTTTCATGGTCATCCAAAAAGAAACACACAATAGCACTTTCTACTACTGTAGTAGAATATATAACATATTGACGTTTTTGGGAACAAGTGTTGTGGATGTAACACACACTCACAAACTATGGTATGAGTTTTACCAAAACACAAATATTGTGTGATAATACTAGTTACATTGTATTATGTAAAAACCATGCACCTCAATCTCATGAAAAAATGTAGATATTATACATCACTTTCATAGGGAACACACACAAAAAAGAGATATCATTCTTTAATTTATCAGAATGAATGATCAACTTGCTGATATTTTCAAAAAATGATTACCCTACTATGGTTTTGAATTCATCAAATATACATTAAGAATAATAACCATATGTAATATTATCTGTTAAATTTTTGTTGAAACTTATCTCCTAATATTAATAAATGCATTTTCATTGGGGGAGTACATTGGCTTGGCAGTCATTTTTTCATATAAAAATTATTGTAGTCAAAATTTTCATAATCTAATTTTCATAATCAAATTTTTTGTTAAATTGGATTTTAAATTCTCTAGAATCTAACATCCTTGAAGAATAATTTTACTCATTATGGATAATTTCCCTAAGCAATATGAAATTTATGTTTCCATTCCTAAATTTTTGTTACAATATATTTACATGTTTTTATTTTTTGTTTTAAATTTATTGGATTAATGTTTCCTTAAATTAGATTGTTTATCTAAAAAACCTCAAAAGATCAGAACCTGTCAAAATCCTTCTTCAGTTATCATCTTCACCATCAAATCTGATCAACAATATTTCAACAGTTGGATCAAGTAAGAAATTTGAACCGTCACCTTAATCGCATATCTAATGACCCCCTCCCAAATATATGTCCCACATCGATCTTCATTCTATAGCAATATAAATACTTACTGCTCTACTCAAGGTTGTTCTGAATATTCAAGGATTGCTTAATTCTGAATGTCTGTTGAGCCATCTCCTGAGAAAGAAATGTCTTTTGTAAATGAAATCATTGTGTGAAAAATATATAGAGAGAGGTTAGTTGATCTCAAATTCATTTCTATGTATGATTCAATTAATTCATAGAATATTTAGTTGAATGGATGGGATTATCTATGTATATCATAATTGAGGGCACAAAATCCGGTTTATCTAGGGTTTTTAGTTGAGTTCTATGAATGAGTATGTTTCATCAATGAAGGAGGAAAAGACAAGTTTTCCTTCAAAATATATGGAAATAGCAACACCATTTCATACAATATGTCTACCAACCTAACTGGAATTCCTTTTGAGGGAGAAGCATAGTTCTATTCTCACAATTTACATGATGTAGCTGGATATTTTGATAAGGATAAAGATATATAGTTTCTTGGATTGATTGAAGTGAGGACTCTGAAAATAATTCATCTCTCTATGAATATTCGGATTCATTTTCTATGGGTTCAGGGATTTCACATTTCAATAAAAAGGAACAAGGATACCCTGAAAAAAAGTGATATCTATGCATTATGTTTTTTGATGAATCTCATAATGATAAATTTACTAATGTATGTTTTGATGACAGTCAAGAATATAAGGAATCGAACCCTAACTTCTCAGATTATCATGTATCTAGCTATTCATTTGAAGATTAGAGTTCTTTGTTATCAGTATTTAATAATTCCTTGTAGTTCAAAGCCAAGGAATTTCAATTTAATGTAGTTGAGTGATGATACTATAAGAAGACTTTTTTTTTGTTTTTCGAGTGATTCATGACAATTTTATGATTTTTTAGAAGCTGAAATCTAGGCACTAACAAAGAAAATGGAGGTGAAAGAAACCTCCAAGAAGGGTGGAAATAAGAGGAAGGCCATGGAACCAGAATAGAAAGAGAAAACTCATGCGGCTATGGACACTCAGTCAGCACCACCGAAGCCAAAGTAGGAAACACTCCTACTTTAATTATGTAGTGGATCAGTGGAGAGAAGAGATGAAGAAAAAGAAGGAAGGGGGACTATGTTTGGCATGGATCCTAGTGATGATAATTTATTAGAGATAAAGGTTACTGATGATCTTGAGAAGCATCAGAAATAAACGAAGTAGAGGAAGAAGTTATCTAAGGCTGATTTTGTTTAATTCCTTCTCAAGGATACAGAGAAATAATCTAAACAAATCCTAGTTCCATAATATTTTTTTCTAGAATCAATTCCTAAGACTTTGGGAAAGAAGGTAGTGATCTCATATATAGAAAAAGATGAATAAATTTTTCAGGAAGAGGAAGTGGAAATAAAAGAATTAATAGAATAAGAAGAATGAGAAGAAGTGTATCACACTGATGATATCATCAAGAAAGTTGAATATTACCATGAGAATGAATGTCAATATGTAAAATTATAGATCCAGACATTCCAAGACTAATCCTCACAAATTTTTACTCCAATGAATGATGATAAGGGTCAGGAAGAAGTCTATAAGCCCACAGACGTTGAAAGTGGAAATAATGATTTTATTCAGCCAGATGATATTATGGTAGATGTTGAGAAAAAAAATTGATGAGGAAGATAAAATTGTTCAGTTATCAGATAGTGATCATGAATAACCTAAATCAGAACAAATCATTAATAGAACTGATAAGTGAAAGAAGTTTTTGGTCTATAAAACTTGTAAATATGTAGTGAAAAATAAAGTTGTTAGAAGATCGTCAAAGTGGAAAGAAAAAGGGTTAGAAAAAGAACCCTCACCAACCAAACATTCTAATTCTAAATTGTCCTCTCTTGGACAATATTTTGTGGTAAATATTTGAAAAATTTGCATGGAACTTTTCCATTATTTCTAAGTATAGATTTGAGGAGTTAGTTTCTTCATCATTCATTCAATCAGAAATCAAGATCAGTTTCAATGCTAATGGATAAATTTGTTAAACATGAGGCAGATTTCAAATCCTTTCTCATTAGTTATGAGGATTATAAAAGGTCATAAAAGTAGATTACATGATGTTTAAGTAAGACAGTCAAAGACTGGATAGCTTTAGATAAATTTCAAGGTAATGTGAAAGATGCCTTTGAAACCAAATGGGTAAAGATTAATGATATTACTAAGATATTTGAGAAACTAAAACTCTCGAATAGACAAATCAGAAGAATGAAGTCAATGAATTAAATGCGAAGCATAATTCAGTGGCCATGAATTATGAGAGGAAAAGGGATCTCAGAATCGAATTTGATGAGAATCTGGTTAAGCAAGAAGATGTGTTGAAAGCTCTAGAAGAATGTCTTAAGGCTCAGGAGGAAAATATTAGATCCTTGGAGAAGTAAAGAGAAGATCAAGATTAGTTGCATAAGCATATGGAATAGGATCACAAGGATCTCTAGAAGCTAAAAACCATTATCAAGATGCTGATGCCGATTGAGAAAAAAGAATACTTTTTTTCCAATTTCGATATTCTGTTGAGTTTCTTACTTGTAAAAATTAATTAAATATTAATTAAACGTTGGTTGTTTTATATATATTTGTTTGATTTGTACTAATTTTTCATTCAGGTACCATTTTTTCCATTCCCTTTATTTTTATTTAAAATTATCATTAGGGGAGAAAGTAATGATAAAAAGATTACTGAGTAAATAATATATTTCCCTATGTAAGGGGGAGTTCATCTAAGGGAATGTTCTTATCAATGAAGATTTTCTTATGAAAGAAAAGATTTCTAATTCAGGAAATCAAGAATATGGCCCTTAGGGATTCCAAAGCCTAAGGGGAAGTTAGCTATATTCACATTGATCTATAAGTAAATGGGAGATAAGTTTTTTTATAGGTCCATAAAATTTCTAGGTCGTTATATTATTTTTAGTAAGGATGTTTATGATTTCCAAAAAGGGTGAGATTTTTGAGTCCACAAAGATTCCTTATGAATTTTCTGTTTATTTCTATAGTCTAGAAATCAGTTTTACATATAATATCTCAAAATTCTATATGTTATTAGATATAGAGTATTCTGTATTGAGGATACAAATTCAGGTTTCAAATTATCAGAAAATCAGATGCATAATTCTCTTAAATTTTGGTTCCAGATTCGCTAAAATTCAGGTTCTAAATTCTCTGAAATCCAGGTTCCAAATTCTCTAAAATTCAGACACCGAATTCTCTGATATTCAGAATCCAAATTCTCAGAAATTTAGGATCTGAATTCTCAGAAATTCAGGTTCTTATTTTTATGAAATTTTGGTTTTGAATTCTCTGAAATTCAACTCCAAATTCTCTGAAATTTAGACTCTGAATTCTCTGAAATTCAGGTTAATAATTATATAGAACTCATACTTTGAATTACTCAAAATTTGGACTCAGAATTCATTAGAATTTGGACTTTGAATTACTTAGAATTCATACTCTTAATTCCTTCGAATTCCGTCTCTGAATTCCTTAGAATTTAGATTCCGAGTTCCTTGGAAAATAGAATCTGAACATCCATGATTTATATTTTCCATGTTTTTAGACATTGAACTTTATTTTTCCTTAGACTCTAAACATTATTATTCCTTAGACTCTAAAATTTGGATTTGGTTAGGCAACCACATTTTTCTTACCCCTTTTATTGTTATAAAATGATTTCGTACAATCTATTTCTATCTAACCATTGTTTGAGTGAGATATATAGAGGTCCCTCTAAGATTCAAGGAAAAATATGACCATTGGAGAAGGGAGCTGACCATTGGAGATTTTCCTATAATAAGAGATCATTTGAATGTGGTTAAAAACTGACTTGATGAATCTAGAGAATACATTATTCTGAAGTGATTTTTAGAGAGAGTGACTCTCATGCGTTGTCTGTACTGAACATCTTGTTTAGTTTGCTTCGTGCGACTCTAATTCATGATGTGTACGTTTGAGGACTTCTAGGGATAAGAAGACATAAGTGTCAACTACCTTAATGATCGAGGACTTCCATGGATAAGAATACATAGGTTACTAATACCTTAAAGTTTGAGGGCTTGAGAGGATAACAATAAAGATTATGATATTCCTTTTGATGGCTTACCCTACTGTGGGTATGATAGAATTTCATAAAGTATAAATCAAGATAACTTAATCCAAGGTTGTTAGATAATGTTCACTTTGGGTTAAATTATTTCGTACTTGTAACTTGTTTTGATTGAATTTTATATTCTTCTTTGTTTTGATAAATGAATAAAGTATAATCTTCTTATACATTCATGTTCAATTGTATACTCAGATAAGTAAGATTCTATAAAATTTTTTTTAGAATCTTTTCCTTGTAATCTTTTATTAAGCTTCATTTCCGGAACAATATTTCTGGATCCAAGAAAGTCTGTATAACTACGTGGTCTTGTGAATTTACATTTTTTATCATTTTTAAACCTAGTTTTTCTTAGGGTTAAAATGAATGTTTTTAAACATACAATTAACCCCCTCTTGTAACTGACCATCTATATTCATATTTTGATCCTTCATGGATGAATCAAATAGGGGAGGTTATATAATTACGTATGAGAAATTTATCTTCTCTTGGAAATGACATTAATAATGAAGGGAGATGGGAAATATTAATGACAAAAAGTGTCAATAAAGTGTTTAAAATATTTTATGGGTGGTTAAATTGCATAATTTCATCAAAAAATTCATTGGATAATGATAGAAATTAAGGGGATGAATCGTTCATATTTTTTAGCATAAGTGAATGGTAATTTTTAGTATACCAATTAATTTTCAATAATTAAATATTATTATTCAATGGAAAGCTATTCCGTAATTTGAAAATATAAAGTTTATATTTTTATAGGGCATATTATCCTTCCCACCACACATTTCTAGATAACTTCGAGTTATTTAATGGTTATGTTTTTTTACTTTTTAATGTTTTATAGAAACGCGCCTTTATCGTTTTAATAAAATTACAATCACTGTAATTACTTAATGATTCAAGTTGAATGTTAAATGAATTTTTTTTTGGAAAATGTTGATTTAAAATTTTAAAAATAATATTAGAAAATAATATTTATAAAGTTAATAAATGATTATTTTTTAAAATAAATAGATAATTTGTTAAAATAGTTTGAAGAAAAAGTTTTTTGTTTCGATAAGAATTTATTTCTAGTATAAAATTTTCAATGTTATTATAATATATTAAATTATTTTTATGATTATAGGAAAATAAAAATTTATTTCCTTTAAAATAAATAAATAAAAAGTTAATGTAAAAATATTTATTTAAAAAAAGACAAAAAAAGTTTAAATTCCATAATTTTTTTTCATAACTTCTAAATATTGGAAATATGTTTTATATCTTCAAAAAACCATTTAAAATAAAAAATTTAACACTAAATTATTATTTAAAAAAATAATTGTTTTAGAAACTAATATTTCTTTCTCATATATTGATATAATCATAACACATACAATTTTGGTAAAACATTATTTTTCACCACTCACTTCAAAATCTAGTATTTCTCAATATCAAAAAAATTAAACCTAGATTAATTTTGACATGATGAATTCAAAAATAATGTTCATATATATTTTTTAAAATTATGAAAATTATAAATATATCATTTAAATAAAAATATAATATAAAAATATTAATTTCTTATATTGAAAAGTTCATTTTTGAAAAATTGGGGTTTTTAAATTTTATTTCTTATGCATTTATAGTTGATTAAATATTTTAATTTAAAATATGATTCATTATTATAAAAATGTTTCAATAATATTCATATAATATATCATGTCTCATTTTTGTTTGGTGTTGCGTGTGAATTTTTTTTTCAACTACTATATTAATTAAGAGAGAAAGAAATATACCAAAATAATATGGTGTTAAATTTCCCTAAATAAATTGAATCCCCACATTTTGAATACTAATATTGATTTTTTTCTCCCATAATATAATCAAAATGTCTTTCATGGTTGAGTATCATGTGTCATATAACAAAATTAGTTTCAAAAGACATATCACAATCATAATACCACAGATATATGATAATGGTTTGGTTTCTAATATGAATAATATATCCCTGGTAATTAATATATTGTCTACATGAATATAAAAATAAATATTAGTGAAGAATTATTAAGACTTAGATGTAGCATAATCCCATAATTCATTATCAAGATTCATACACCATAGATAAATAATGATACCACCATGAAATTTTTATTTATAATTCAATTGTTTATAGTGGGTGAAAACTAACATGATATAATAAATCCACAAATTTAGAGTGGATACCACCTTGAATCGCTATATTATAACTATACACTTTAATAGTAGTATTTTCATTGATTTTTTCTTTTTTCTCATGGTCTAAAAATTTGTTGGTTTATATTATCATTATAGTCCATTAGAGTAATTCACTAGTTTCCATTATCCAAAAGTTCCCCTCATCTAAAACATCTAATAAAAATTTATCCTTATGAATAACACTATTTTTCCATCATGTTAACTTATATTTTAATTTTTTCATTGGAATATTATTGACCAATTCAATATTTTTTCATGGATAAAACATCTTCATGTTACATGATACATTATAATATGTGTATCCTCATATACATTTGATGCGATGAAAATTTATTCATCATTCCATTATAATATTAATCACCAAATATTCTAGGAAACATTATCATTATCTTATTTGTTGTGATCGAAAGTTCAACAGTAGTAATTTCATTATTCATATATCTCGATATTTGGGTGATATATCTATTAAATTTTCATCACCAGATTTTATCCCACTTGGTATATTATTATAAAATGTACTATATTTTCGATCATGTCCACTATAAATATGGTTCCTCATAACTCCATCGAAATTTGAAACTAATATAAAAAATCATGAGTGATCAATATTAATTACATAATGGAATTATGATAAATTAATCCCTGAAATGTTTTACTCTTGAAACCACTCACAATATCATTCATTACAAAAAAAAGCACTCTTGGATCAATGTATTATTTTATGGGTTAGGTTTCTAACAAGTATTTATTACTGAAATTCTATGAAACCTACTTTAACAAGTAATTAAGGTGTTGGACCACTAGGAACAACCAGTTGTCCTAAGAACATGTGGTCCCCTACCTGGAACCCACACACGTGTTAGATAATATCATCAGACTAATGAATATACCCACATGAAAACACGTGTTCTTTCATAGTGCTTATTCCTAACTCATACACAACCCAGGGTACTTCAAATATGGTCACCCATCCTGATCACTAATCTAGTTCATAAAAGAAAAACTTTACAGTTCTAATTTGGTATGCTCTAACTATGAATGGTGTAACATAATGACATGGGTAATAATTTTTTTCATTTTAACCCTTTAACATTATTGTGGTGTTATTGTCACACCCTCTTTAAATGAAAAATCAATTTGACCCATATTTCCACCTATATTGTTCCCCAACACTTCCAGATATGTTCATATTTTTATTCCAATGCTTCATATATGATAATTCAATATTTATAATAATTTTTTCTTAGTTTATTATAATGATTTCAATTTTCATATATTCTATTAGAAGATTGGCATGAAGAATGCATAACAGGCGGACCTTATTTTATGATTACTACTTCAGTGGTGTGTTTATATAATGTATTTTTACTCAAATTGGAGTATGATATCCTTTTAACATGGTATCTACTCATTGGATTTAGGATTTGGGGTTGAAGCCTATCACTTGATGCCTTGTGGATTTTGAGTTTTTCATGTTGCCTTAAGGATATTGAGTTGGTTTTAGATATACAATGAATTGTGTATTGTGAATATTAACTAATTAATTTTGGCCTCTACATAGTTTACTCTCTTGTTTCCCAATGGATTCTAGGTGATACATTAATATTCTCAGGGATAGTTTTAAACGCATACTGACATACTTGATTTTATTCGGCAAGGAGACCAAGTACGTGTGGATAGAGTTTTTTAGAAGCTTTGTTAGCATATGATAGCTCAAATTTGGATTATATGTTTCTTCTTATAAATAAAATATTATAAATATTTAATACACAATAATAATTTAGAACATTAGGTTGGGCAACTATTAACGGTGTACTACTATGATTTTTACACACACTACTCAATCATGTTGGTGTGCCTATATATTTTATGGGTGATCTGGAAAAAGGTAAGGGACATATAGTGGATAGTTGAGTATAATATAATGGATCTAGTAGACAACTAGTATATACTTTAAAGTAATTTCAATGTATTTGTTTATTAATATATTAACTATTAAACAATATAGGCCTTCAACTTTGGGAGTTACATTATTATTTTTCCATGTATCCTATATTCATCTTTCCACATATTTACGATGATGATTTTTTATGTTGTTTATTTATTACTATTTATCCTAATTCTGGGGACATATGTTAAAATATAATATATATATACATATTTTTATTATATAAAATAGTTATTTAATTAATTTCCTTGATTTTTTTATAATTTCGGGATTGATTATCTTTGAATGATATATATGTCTTGTCATGAAATTATAATATATATTTACAAGAATTTATTAGTGAAACAATGAATTGTACATTTTTATTATATATATATTATGATGATAAATAACATTCAAGGATTGAGACTAGAGTTAGTTCTAGGAGGGTTATACCTTGGGTGGCGGGTGGAATCCAAGGAGAAACCTCATGTGATAACATAGACTAATTAGTGATTATCCAAATGGCGTACTTTCTTATGAAAAATAATTTAATTAATTTTCTAGATTATTTATCCATTTCATAGTCTTATAGGAGTACATGGGAAGAATGTTGAAACAATCCCACAATGAGGGATGTTTCTACCTTAACACTTGATGTGTTGGAGAATGCAGTTGAGCATGCACCAACATTTTCTCTATAGTTTAAGTAGTGTCGCTTCATTAGTTATAGCCTGAATTCCCCGAAGGTCTTCTTTTTTATTTTATTATAGATAATACCCCTTTTAATATTTAAAGGGGAACCCGTACATGAACCGTAGGCCCATGGAACAAGGCCTGACTGACCTGCAATACATGACCTGAAGGCCCAAAGGAATACCAATTGCATATCCAATTTCAATACCCTTCTTTTGATATGATTCCATAAAAGATAATGGATCATAATAAAAGAAATTAATGTCTTGGAGAATTTAGGAATCATTAAAAAAATACATCACTGTAGGGTTCACCAATATTGTTTTAGAATAAAATTGATAGCATTATTATGTTTTACAGTGATCCAAGTGAAGGTGAAAAACCAAAATATATTACCCAATATTGAAAAAAAATTCTAATTAGTAATGGAGATCTTGGTGGTTCTCCATGATTAATCTATGATCTGGTTATCACCTGTCATGAGATATAAATGGGGATTTTCTAAAAATGACACTTTTTTAAAAGTATAAACTACATGAGTACATATTGATGATGCTGTGCCTGATAAAAGATTGTAATAATTTCTTTTATTTCATGAACAAAATATTCCTTCTTAATTTGTAGTCGTTTATAATATTGATCATTGAAAACATACTCATATATATTCCAAAACATTGGTATCATAATATGAAACAAGAGATATTCTTGATTATGATTTTATCATATCATAATGATTACAACATGTTGAAATGTGACTTATATAATATAGTGGTGAGTTTCCAATGAAATGTGGGGTTTCAGATGGGATTATCTATGTACCTGATAATGGTGAGGTAATTGTGGCTTATAAACACATTAAAACATTTTTCGTTTCCGGATATTCCTTAACATAGTAGGATAATAATGATAGATTATTTAGAATTTATGCTGACTATCATCACCCTTGACAGTGATTACGAATAATGTAGTGAAAATTTAATTTTTTTACTATTGTGAAGAATATTACTTGAACAAATGATATGATTGAAGAAAAATCATGTTTTAAAATTCCCTATAATTGTGGTCAGTTGTGAGGCATAATGTGATTAATATATATGTTTTCTATGGAGTAGTTCTAATGAATACAAATAAAGTTTTAGTCTATAGGTCGTGTATTCTACAACCCCATGAGAGATTCTACCCTAAAAATGATTTAGAGAATTTATCTTTCATCCATAATTTATTTTTTGGAGACACTATATCTTTAGAAAGATATTTATGATTTACAGGGTCCATAAGATCCTACTATATATTTTCACACTGAGGAAAATGTACATTAGAAAAATTAATGAGTTTGAGTATCTATAGATGTTTGAAATTTAGATTGAATATGCACTTGAGAATGTTAATGTAATGGTATATTCTATTTGACGTATGATATAGGATGAGTATGATATTGGTGAGAGGCCCTCAGATGAGAAATTATGATAGATGGTATTTTGGATGACTGTATGATGGATTATTGTGAATAATTGGGATCTATGACTTGTGACCTGTTGGTTATCACATGATCATCTGTGGATAAGGTGATGACTAGACAAGAGTTATACCCCAAGTTTTATGTGACTAGTGAATATCTAGATAGTGACAATCTGATGACTATATGGTTGATGAACTATGATGTTGTGATCTTGGAACATGGGAGAGTAGTCATCCATATTATCATAAAATATATTCTAATGAGAGATTACCATACTTATATATTGAAATTAAATATTGGTATGACCATAATGTATCATGGATTCAGATTCCTGTTTTGGGGTCGGAGGGGAAGTGGTATATTTTTTGATTCATATCTACATTCCTCGCCTCTTAGAAGGTAAAGGCCCTACACTAGTGACCTTTTATATTCATCCAGAAACATCATAACCAAGTGTATGTGGCTAGAATTCATGATGTACTATTTTATGGGGTTACCCAAGAATATAAGAATACATGACATTGTCTGGGTGATTGACGATAAACTAAAGAAATTGACTCACTTAATACCGATTAAAGAAACTCACTTAGTAGAGGAGTTGGGAAAGCAATATATTTGGATTAGTATATTCTTAAATAGATTTCCATCATGTTTTGTTTCATATAAATATTCATGATTTATGTTGTGGTTATTGTAAAGAATGTAGAAGGCCTTAGGGGCACATTTTTGGTCGAGAAAAGCGTATCCTCCATAGACATATGGAATGTTCGAGTGTATGATACACATGTTAGAGGATATGATTAGATTATATGTTATAGACATTGGAGGAATTTAGGATTATAATCTATTCTATGATGAGTTCAAATAACCCTATTTTTATGAGTCTTAAATTCATATGCCACTTTACATGGCTCTTTTATGGATGCCATGTCATTCACCACATTGTTGGGATGAGGTAGGAGAGACAACAATTATGAGGAAAAGTTTGGTTTAGATGATTATTGACTAAATTAAGTTGATTAGGAAGTTTTTTATCAGCACTTAGAGAAGGATGATATCATATACATGCTATAAGAGGAGTCTATTAGAGTCATATATGGGTGACCTGGTTTTATTGAGAGTGACTACTCGGTTAGACCATCATTGTATAAGGAAGAAAGAATAGATAGCACTATAGTTTTGGGACATTTCATAATTATTTCATGGGATTAGATAGTGGTATATTGTAATACCAAAATATTTTAAGGTTACTGTCTTTTTAAATTTAATCTCTTGGATAGCTTACATTGCACACAACACAGAGCTTAGGTAAACCACTATATACTATTAATATTAATATTTTAAATGTAATTATCTCATAGATTTATAATTATTGAATATGAATAGGATTAACTATCATATAAAAATATATTATTGAACTAATTGGATACAAATTAATTAAAAATAAATATACAAACTAATTTAATAGTAATGAATGGTTCTTATAAAACAATTATTATAAGATGAATGTGTTTTATCTAATAAATTAAATTTACCACTATCGATGAATGATATTAATAATGATTATATAATAGATATTGAATATTATTTTCAAAATTCATCATTTGTGATTTCTGTACATAGTAGAAAAATAAATCATATTTTTACCCATAAAAGATATATTATTCTAATGGTAGTTTTCCCACCTTTTGATGAAGCAATTGACATAGAACTGAATTTAGACACTTATTATATTTGAAATTCAAATTTATTTTTGAAATAAGAATATAAAATTTATCTTGATTTAGTTTTTGGTATTTTTTGGATATATTTTATTTTATAAATGAATGTAAATAATCTTAATCAAAAACTGAATTTTCATCTAAGTAATTTATAATATTAAAATATATTTTAAGTTGGGTTCAAATAAAAATTAGATAAATATTAATTCTATTTATTCAATTATGTTAATAATAATATTTTTTTATTTAATTTGGATATATAAGATTTTTAAAGTACAAAAATTTTCACTTTAAAACCCTGATTTCAGACCTGATCTATGATATTAACGTTATATTAATTTTAGTCACATGTGTGTTTTTATTTTTTAATAAATGAATTCTGTATTTGTATTCATATGTTTCAAATTTTTTAAATAAGAAATTTATATTTTTGAATAATATGAGCAGTAAACATAGTCATTTTAATTACCATTGTTAAGGAAAAATATTGTAATTAAGAGTAAAAATAATATTATAAATGTTATAAAATTTCCCAAACCATTTAAATAATTTAATTTGATGATTTAGTATCACCAAAAATGATCCTTTGGCCATTTTAACACTTATTGGACCCACTTGGAAAGAATTAATAATTATATAAAATTTTAATTAATGAAAATTCAAATATGTCATAAACATTTTTAAATAATTTTTTCATTTTGAATATCTGAATATTAAAAATATATCATTAACTATAAATGGTAATTTTATAGTTAAATTTTTTTCTTCATCATGGTGATTTATTTATTTGTTTTAGAAAATTAATAATAATCCTAAAGTCTTACACAACGATGTTGAATTAATTGATTAATTAAAAGATGTTTAGGTTAAATAACTGTTAAAATATTAAAATAATTATAACTTTAGATAATTAATTTCATGATTAATTTTCTAAAAAACTGTTAAATTTTATTGATGTGTTAAAATTATTAGTTCAATGACATCTAGTTTAATTTATTTCTATATAATTCAATGTAATGAATAGTGTTAAAATTTTCATTAATGTTATATTAAAATAAATTATATTTTATTAAATGATATAAAATTTATAGAAATATAAATATCAGAAAAATGATTTATATAAGGTTGAAAGGTTATAAATAATTTATTTATTTATATTTTTATGAATTAATGTTAAAATATTGTCTCTCAATGAGTACAAATCCATGTTGTCAATGTATGATTTAATAGTATTAAATAAGGTTTAAAAAAATATAAGGTAAGTAATTTAACCTAAAAATCTCTAAATATTATTGGATGAGACTATTTCATCCCATACTCATATTATATTATAAATAAATCAATTGGGTGACTTTTTAAATTGTAAATTAATTATATTAATTTAATATGTTGAGAGTCTTCCCAAGATGCAGCTCACCTGAATTATAAAAAGGCACATCCTCTATCATTTTTTCACACGAATTTGAGCCCTCTCGATGAACCAAAACATGGAAACTTTGTTTAAAAATATCCAAATACATGTTTTGGATATCCTTATATTCCAAAAAGACCTAACCAATATAAATTAAGAAGAGATAAAAAAGATTTCTTCCAAAGTAGAAATAATCATTTTTACTAACTCATCATGGTTAATTTCATAATCTATGTCCCGTCCATTTGTTTTTTCTATGATATCTTAATATATCCCATGTCATATATATTATGAGATGTTATAATTGTTATTACGTTAAAAACATATTACACATATTATCCATCATACGAAAAAGAAAAACACCTTGTCTGTGTGTGTATGAATTACTATCTCTAAACCATGGTGTAATCATTATTTCATCATCACATTATTTGGATGAGTATAATGATTGAAATAGTGTATATATATATATTTGATATTTATAAAATTATATTTATTCTACGAAAATTTATATACCATCCAATTTTGTACCCTTTCACTAATAAGTGGATCATACCCTCGCTTGTCCGTATGTATGACATGCCGTCTCCACGACGCGATGCGATTAATTATCCATTACAGTTTTCAAAAATGATTTTTTAAATTTATATATTGAATAAATATGGCATCTATGGAAATAATATCTCTGTACAAGTGGGATAACTATATCCTAGGCACATGAATCATGACATACACAATGAAACATGAAGATAAAAATGAAGTAGTTAACATTCGAAACAAGTGTAGTGAAATACTATTATAAAAAGGGTGATAAGATGAAAAGAATTGTAATGACCTGGATTTTACATGTAATTTTCTAAATTATAAGGGAATATTATGAGTCTGTGAAAATTAAACGTGCACGATTACGAGTCCCAAAGTGCCCAAAATGTATTTCTGAACATTTTTTTGTTTTAGTTTAGTAAACGTGCGAGCGGTTTTTCGTAACCTCTGAACCGGTGTTCAGAATTGAAATATGAGGTCACCGTTGAGCTTACAGCACCAATATTCATTTAAAGAGACCATCAACTCAACTGCAGTAGGTCAAGGGTGATTGTTATCCTGTGTGATTTTTGTGAGAGAAAATAAAATAAACTAACATTATTTTATTTTTGAAATTTAATCCTCCCAGTTTGTTTTTGGTTGTTGAACCACCCAAACATGAAAACTCTTGATTTGAATTCAGTGGGGTGGGGGGACCACCTGACCCTTGATCTCCCTATTTAATGGGGTATGTGACTCTTGGTTTCTTTTCCAATTAATTTTCAGAAAATAAAATTAATTAATATGACAACTCTAATTAAATTAATAAATATAATTTAATTGGTTGGCTCCTCATTTTCAGGATTTTGGGGAATGTGTTGGAAAAGGTAGAATTGAAGAGGGACTTGGAGAACATTCTCCAACCAAGGAAGTCCTCTAATGAAGAACGTCTTCTAGAAATGACGAACAAGGAGCCAACCTTGGAGTATAATGCGGGAGCAACGAATGCCGACTCTTAAATGACTTTTCCTTCTTCGTCACACCACCTCCAATGGAAAATCTTGGTAGGTATTGTTGTTTTTATAAACTACTTACCTCTTTCTTGTCGTTCTGGATGATTTAAGAACAACTATGTAGCTTGCAATAGTTCTAACGTAGAGGGTGCGGGCCAAATGAACATGACTCAACCCCTCCATAACCGTTGGGGATTTTGGTGTTCTTTATGGATTTTTTTTGGGTTGATCATATCCCGAACGTGGTGGTACTTAATCGATGATGACATCCCCAGATGACTGCGGAAGTTTTCATAATGAAGATTTGGCCACCGGGGCGCACCGGGTGCCCCAAGGAACGTCTCCGGTGACTGGTACCGGTGACCAGTGCCAGTAGGGCGTGGGAGAAGCGGACGACACTCTGGCCAACCGCAATGATGGTGGCGGTGCGACCACAATGCTGGAGGAGGGTTGTGGCCTATCGGCCTTGGCGGTTCAAGGGTGGTGTTCGATGCACGATCGGCTGCATGAAGAGGGTGTTGGTGCATGTCTGTACCACCGGGCATGTAGGGTGACGTGGCACGAGGCCTTGGCGACAAAGGGGGGAAGGGGGCCTGCTTGGTGCCGACCTTCGGATGGGGCAAGACGCGTAGGTGGGTTGGTCGTCTGACCAGTCTTGGAGTTGAGCGAGACCCCAGGCCCTGCATGCCAGCTGCCGGCGCCACATGGAACCAGCTGTTTGGCCACCAAACTCGAACGACTAGGCCATTTTTGGTACATAGGGGATGCCTCCCCCTTTGGTGGCAGCTAGGAAGGACCCCACCACGGGGCCACCCAGCAGTGTGCCAGCCGCGAGCCTCCTGTGGGATGCCCCCTGGGTTGTGCCGGCTTGTCGTGCTGGACCCAGCAGGTCTGGTCAGATCCTACGGGCCTGGTTGGACCCCGGTTCAGACCTAGGTCGGGTAGGCCCAGGCTGGGTCGGGCTAGGTCGGTCCGACCAGTTCGGACAGGACAAAGACCATCTTCGACCCCTTTCCACTCTTTCAGCCATAACTTGATCTACGAACATCTATTTGATGAACCCTATGTGGTTCTAGAAACCATGGATCAATAGGGTCCTTTTGGTATACCCCACTTGAGATTTAGATAATGTTTGGGTAAAACCAAGTTGGATCGAACACAAATCCAACCGGGTCCTCTATACTAAAAGGCCAATAACATACTTACCAGGCTTCCGTTTGACACACTGTCTATTGCGTTGAGACCCCAATTACGTGGCGGTCCTTTTGAGATACTTCTTATTGGGACATCGTTGAAGTTGTAGAATAGTCTTGTAACTTGAGAAGCGGACCCTCCTAGGATCAAGAGAGCTTAGTGTAGGAACCTTGTGGATGGCTGTAACATAAGAAAGGGATCCTATATGGGTCTGTTCCTTGGGATCCTATGTGGTTCGGTGATTTATTATCCTACGTGGGTCTGTATTCTAGGATCCCACATGGATCCGCTCTAGGAATACATGTGGGAATACTCTAGGATTATACGAGGGTTTACTCAACTAGGATCCTACGCGGGTCTAATGATTTAGGATCCTATGTGGGTCTACCTCTCAATATAGTAAGATGATTTAGTAGTTACATATAATATTTATTACTACTATATATATGTTATACCTAGTGTGAGATGAGTTCTAATCATTGTGTTGATACCATTTTTGTTCTTCTCTCTGTGGTGTTACCTAATAGGTACTCACATGTATGGTGTTACCTTTGTGGTAATTCTTCCTTTGTGGACAGTTTTTCTTTTGGCTTAGGAGATAGATCTCTATGTAATATTGAAAACATAGGTATATGTATGGGTATACACCAATGTATTGACGGTTGTTACTTAATATATTGTAATTGTACTCTTACTTTTTTGGTTTATCGTTTGTGGATTATGGGAGAACTTCGAGGGTGTCGGGGTCCCTACTAAGTATCATTATACTCACCCCTACATGGGTTATAACCACACCTTGTTGTGTCTTGTGAAGATGACATAAATAATTGATCGAGGCTAAGGGTGATGGATATGAGGTTTCTTGGAGGTGGGCTTAGACGAGACGAACCACATGGAAGACTTGATTGAGAGTTATACCTACCATTCATGTAGTATTACCAGTGGATGATCTAGGAGCTATTTCCCTTTCAGTTGTACTTGTACTTTCTGTTCAGCTTGTATACTTGAACTTACATTCTGAACATGTTTTTCTATAATAGTTACTTGTGGTTACTCTTTGTTGTGTTTTCAGACTATGTGTGTTGTAAGTTTTAAAGGTAATTCCTTCCCGATTTCTGGGATATGCCTTTCGGTGGTAGTTTCCAGCCCCTGGCCTATGGAAGGAGGGCTTGGGGTAGCCACAACACGAGCCCCGAGGATGGGTCATGACAAAATAGTATTAGAGGAGTCAGTTATAATATAGAACATTGGACTCCGATCATTTAAAGGAAATAGAATTATGTGTTTTGAGTGTGGTTATAAATTTAGGGAATCCAATGTTGGTGCGGTGACCGACGTATCCATAAACCAGCACCGTGACTTCTGATTTCTGAATCAATGCATGAAAACACTGAATGAATGTGTGTTTTGAAATGTTTTGTTTGTGATCACTTTGATTCAACTCAACAAGTATAACTTATTGACCGTGGCATGCCTGTTTTTTTTTCAGGATGCGTCCATGTAGACAGCTATCACAGGTTCTGGGTAGAGCGAGCTGTGACAACCCACCGAGTAATGAGGACTCGTTGTAGGGCCCTATTTCATTAGGGGCACCAGTGGAGGCCCCAATGGTACCATTACCTGCTGGGCCGCTGATGCCACTATCCCCAGCAACCGATAGTGCACGCCACTTGAGCGCGTTGCATGAGTTCCACTGGTAGAGGCTACCCAGGTTCAAGGGTGAGATAGAGCCATAGGTAGTAGAGGATTGGATGGAGGCCAGGGTAAGAGTTTTCCAAATGGTATGAACAGCAGCTAAACTCATGGTGATCCTTGCTGGTAGTCTTCTACATATAACAACATGAAGATGGTGGAGCTTGATGCACCAAGTTCACGATGAGGTGACATTTCTCTGGTTTAAATTTGAGAGCCTGTTTCAGGCTGAGTTTGTCCCAGTGACCCTTCGGGTGGTGCACATACATGAGATTCTTCATCTGCAGTAGGGCAGCATGGCTTTGGCTCAGTACTCAGTGGGGTTCACAGACCTACCGAGCTACTCCATTGATATTGAGCGATACCCACTCTTTAGGGCCCAGACCTTTGAGCATGGACTTAGGAAATAGATTAGGGTTTCAATGATTTCTCTCAGCATCCCGACACAGGAAGGGGTGCTAGAGTGAGCCCTCATAGGGGAGAGTTTTCATGCTAACCAGTCACCAGCAGTGAGACTCACTGCTAGGCATTATGTAGTGGAGTCTTCTGCAACTGGCAACAGGCAGATGTCATAGAGGTATAAGAGGAACAAACCTATAGGTTGATGTACCATAGGAATGACTTGATCTAGTTATGTACTTACCATTCATGTAGAATTCTGGGCGGATGATCTAGGACCTGTTTCCCTTTCAGTTGTACTTGTAATTTCCGTTGGGCTTGTGTACTGGCCCTTACATTTTGTACACTTTTTACTATAGTAGTTACTTGTGGTGAATACTGGTTGTGTTTTCAGACCGCGTGTGACATTGGTTTTAATGTCAATTCCTTCCCGATTACTGGATATTCCATTCAGTGCTAGAATCCATCCCCTGGCCTATGGAAGGCGGGCTCGGGGTAGTCACGTCATGGGCATCGAGGACAGGTCATGACAAATAGCTGTAAGGATCGAGCCAACGACTCCAATGAAATATCTAAGCTCCAAATGAGGGTAGTGGCAATAAAATAATGAATAGAACATGTGTCTATTAGTACTACATTTAAGAGAGAGTAGACATAGATCATACCTTATATCATATATGGAGCAGCGTAGTCATAGGCCTCAGCTTACTGGAGCTGAGCTCACCCCTATCCACTTGCACCCTGTGGTCGGGATGGACCACCTTGTGGTGGCAGTGGTAACACCTCCTATCATCACCCACTACCATCTGCATGACCAGCTCCTCATCCACATCAACCTTCTCAGTGTGGACCTCCTCGATCGAAGATCTGTCTCTACCTGGGCGGTCAATCGACAGTCTGATGATCATCCGTATGGTGGGTCGTGCAGTCATGATCCATGTGACCTTGCCCGCCGCATGTGTAACACTGCCTTCACCTCGAATGACTAACTCTCTCTCGGGAGCCCCACACACCTGACACTAAATCCTACGAGAAGGGAGCATTTGCAGCATAGGATGGATTTACCTTGAATATAGTGCAGCTGATCACTAATCAGTTGGCTAGCCTTACCCTCAAGGTAGTTGATCTAGAGAGTCTGAGCAACCCTGTAGTGGTGTAACAGTACAAGGATGCCTTCCATGATGATGTTTCGGGTCTAACTCCTCACATAAGATGGAATTTTAAATTGACTTATACCTTGGGGTGACACAAATATCTACACCAGCGTATCAAATGTCTCCCACAGAGCTTCATGAGCTACAGGTACAACTTGAGGACTTATAGGGGAAAGGGCTCATCCAGCCCAGTGTTTCTCCTTGTGTAGCCCCGATTTTGTTCGCCAATAAGGTGGATGGGATCTTGAGACAATGTGTTCACTATTGGATTTTGAACTAGGAGATCTTGAAGAACAAGTACCCACTCCTGAGGATTGATGACCTCTTCGATCAGTTGACGGGATCATAATGGTTCTCAAAGATAAATCTCATATTTGTCTATCACCAGATCAGAGTAAAAGGTGGGGATGTGAAAATATGGCTTTTAGATTTTGGTACGACCATTATGAGTTTTTGGTCATGTAGTTTGGCGTGACCAATGCTCCAGCGGTGTTCATAGGAAACATGAACATGATCATTCAGCCATACCTTGATCTCTTTGTAGTAGAATTCATCTACGAAATTTTGATCTACTTTACTACTGAGGAAGAGTATGCTTATCATTTGCAGGTAGTTCTGAACACACTTCGAGAGAACCAGATTTATAGTAAGATCTCGAAGTGCAGTTCTGGATCTAAGAGTTTAATTTTATGGGATATGTCATCACATAGGCTGGAGTTGTGTTTGATCCAGTGAAGATTGAGGCGGTACATTCTTTGGAGGAAACCAAGAGTGTGATAGAGGAACGAAGTTTCATGGGTTTGGCTTTATATTACTAGAAATTTTTGCCAAATTTCTCATGAGTTGCCGCACCATTATCAACGTTGGTGAAGAAGGGGAAACTGTTCATGTGGTCAGAGAGATTCCAGCGGAGTTTTCATGAGGTGAGTCAAAGGCTTAATAGTTCCCCCCTCATGAGGCTTATGGAGGAGGGTGATGGGTACGTAATCTACTACGATGAATCAGGGACCAGTCTCGGATGTGTCCTGATTCAGGAGTGATGAGTTATCACATGGGGTTCTCGATAGCTGAGAAAACATGAGTAGAACTTTGAAACCCATGACCTTGAGTTATCAGGAGTGGTATTTGCATTGAAGATGTGGAAAAACTATCTGATGGGAAAGCGTTTTATAGTCTACTCATATCATCAAAGTCTCAGATATATCTTCACCTACAAGGACTTGAATCCGAGTCAGTGACATTGGCTTGGGTTCCTCTAGGACTATGGAATCAAGATATTCTATACTCCTGGGAAGGGGAATGTTGTAGCCAATGCACTCAGTAGGAGATCTGGTAAACACCTACTTGGTGAGGCGATGGAGTAGCTGGACGCTTTTCATATATCCTTTATGGGTCGAGATGGAGCAGCTTTTCTTTAGTCTCTTATAGTAATTCCGCCACTCTTTTAGTGAGTCAAGGAGGAAGCACGTGAGGACACTGACTATGAGGATAGACGTGCATATATATCCATAGGATAAGCACCTGATGGATTTTCTGAAGGTGGGTAGCATGTCATCCTTTTCAGATGATGCACCATGGTACCAGTGTCACTTCGGTGAGAAGTGTTGAGGGAGTTCCATACATACCATTTAGCAGTGCATCCAGGAATGGAAAAGATGTAACATGACATCTGATGACATCACTGGTCTCTGAGAATAAGGAAAATAGTAGCAAAGTTTATCACTCAGTGCCTCACTTTTTAGCAAGTGAAGGTGGATCATTAGGTAATAGTGGGCTTAGTTCATCCTTTAGAGGTCCAGAGTGGAAGTGTGATGTAATATCCAAGGACTTCGTGACATGACATCTACGTAAATCTAGGGGTGATGATTCTATCTAAGTGATCATCGACTGTCTCACCATGTCGGCCCACTTCCTACCGATTAGAGAGAAGGGTTCAGTAGAGAGCATGGAACACCTCTATGTGCAGGAGATTGTAAGGATTCATTGAGTGCCTTCAATGATTTTCTCCGATCATGATGCATGTTTTACTTCCCAATTATGGAGGGGGATTGAAGGAGGAATTCAAGACTCATCTTCAATTGAGCACATCCATTCATCCTCAGATGGAAGGTCAGACATAGTATACCATTTAGACCCTTAAGGACATGTAGCGTGCTTTCATTCAAGATTTCAGCCCTAGCCTGGATGATCACTTGCCTTTGGTGGAGTTTTTGTGTTCAACAATAGTTATCACTCTACTATCTGTATTGCACCATTTGAGGCATTGTACGGTTGACCTTATAGATTGACATTGTGATGGACTGACCTAGGGGTGTCAGCACTCGTTGGACTATAGATGGTTCGGGCTACCAAGGAGAAGGTGCAGATATTCTTGGAGTGGATGAAGACTGCATAGAGCTGGTAGAAGTCTTATACCAACATGAGATAGAAACCTATGGAGTTCGATGATGGAGACCATGTATTTTTATGAGTCTCACCTCAACGAGGCTTTTTGATATTTTGCTGGGGTGACAAGTTATCTCTGAGGTTCATCAGACACTTTAAAGTCCACAGTAGAAATGGTGATGTTGCTTACCAATTTCCTCATCCAACTCAGTTGGACCGGGTGCACGATGTTTTCCTCTTATCCCATCTAAGGAGATACATTCATGACCAATATCACGTCATCGACCATGATGAGTGAGAAATCAACAATGGGGGGACGTTTACAGAGGTTCCAGTAGAGATTGAGGATTGACTAGATCGGGTCCTTCATGGGCGGTCGATACCTCTGGTGCACATTCGCTAGCAGCATGGAAACCTTTAAGTGTGCACTGGGGAGTGGGAGGCTCAGATAGGTGCTCAGTAGCCCCAATTGTTTCTATATCTTGTGTTTTGGATTTTGGGGATACAAATCCCTGAGGCAGGAAGAATGTAATACCCATATTTTCAATGTAATTTGATTTAATTATATGGGAATATTATAATCCTGTGAAAATTAAAGGCACGTTATTCCGAGGCCTAGATTTCCTGGAATGAATTTCTGAAATTTTTTTGGGTACATTCAGTAAACGTGCATGTGGGTTTTTATAACTTTTGAACTAGTGCTTGGAATTGAAATAAGAGCACACTGTTGAGCTAGCAGTGCCAATATTTTCTTAAGAAGAACTCCACCTCAAATACAGTAGGTTGAGGGTGAAAGTTAGTTTTTTTGCTTTTTGTGGGACAGAATAAAATAAAATAACATTATTTTATTTGTGAAATTTAATCCTCCCGGTTTGTTTTTGTTCGTGGGAATCACCCAATCATGAAAAAATATCTATTTAAATTCAGTTCTGGGGACCACTGACCCTTGAACTCTCTGTTTAATGAGGGAGGGTACTCTTGGTCTCTATTCTAATTAATTGTGCCAATATAAATTTTATTAATGTTCCCACTCTAATTAAATTAATAAACATAATTTAATAGGTTGGCTCATCATTCTCATGATTTTTGGGAAAGTGTTGGAAAAGGGAGAATTGAGGAGAGTTTGGAGAACATTCTCTACCAAAGGAAGTCCCCCAACAAAGAATGTCTTCCAGAAATGAAGAATGAGGAGCCAACCTTGGATTATATTACGGGAGCAACTAACGCTGACCCTTTAATGATTTCAACAACTTCCTCATGCGACCTCCAATAGAAAGTAATGGTAGGGATTATTCGTTTTGTGTACACCAATCCACATTCTTGTTGTTCTTCTTGATTTAAGAACAACTATGTCTATTTCTAGCGTTCTAATGCAGAGGGTGCGAGAAAACCTAAAAAGGCATGACCCCTACGCAACCTTTTTGGATTTTGTTGTTCTTCGTAAATTGTTTTTGTGTTGAGGTAATCTCAACTATGGTGGTCTTTAATCATTATAAACGTCCCGGGATGAGTGCAAGAGTCTTCGGAATGAAGATTAGGCCACCAGGGCACACCTAGTGGCCCAAGGAACGGTGCTGGCGAATGGTGTAGGTGACCAGTGCTGGTAGGGCTCGAGAGCGGTGGTTGGCTCTCCGGATGACCGAGATGATGTCGGCGACACGACTGTACCTCTAGAGGAGGGTCATAGCCCATCGGCCACAACGGAGCAAGGACGACTGCCGGCGCACGACCGACAATGTGATATGGGTGTCGGTGCAAATAGTCTTATAGGGGGATGCGAAATGATGCCGTGGCGGCTAGGGGGGTGGGGGTGCCTCATGGCGGGCCACCAGAGTTGGCATGGTGAGCGACCATTCCACGGAGGTGGGCTGGTCATCCGACTAGTGGAGGAGCCGAGCGGGACCCTCGGGTTCCTCGTGCCAGTCACCGGTGCCACGTGGCATTGGCCAAATGGCCACCCAACCTGAAAGTCATGTCCATTTAGGGTACCCAAGGGGTTCCCCCCTGGGTGGTGGCTAGGGAAGACCCCACCGTGGGGCCACCCAGCTGCGGGCCTCCTATAGGCCGCCCACCACGGGCTGCCCACTGGGTCGCACTGACAGGTCAGGCCTGACCCAGTAGGCCAGAATGGATACCGTGGGCCTGGTTGTACCTATGGCTAGACCTAGGTGGGCCCAGGCCAGTTTGGGCCAGGTCGGTCCGACTTGGGGGGGGGGGATGGGACCCAGACTAGCTTCGACCCCTTTCTGTTCATTCGGCTATAACTTGAGATACGAGAGTCTGTTTGACGAACCGTGTGCGGCGCCAGATACCTTGTATTGATAATATCCTTTTGGTACACCCCACTAGAGTTTGAGTTAAATTTTGGGTATTGAAAGGTTGGATCAAACACTAATTCAAATGGGCCCTTAAGACTAAAATGCCAACAACTTACAGACTGGGTGTTTGTGTGACGCACTGTCTATTGCGTTGAGACACATATTATGTGGTTGTCCTTTTGGGATACTTATTCATGTGACTTTAAGGTAGTTGGAGCATCGACCTATTCCTTGAGGAGAGGAACCTCCAAGAAACAAGTGAACATAGTGCGGGAACCCTGTGGCTAGCTGTAACATGCGAATGAGATCCTATGTGGTTCTGTACCTTGGGATCCTATGTGGGTCTATGCTTTGGGATCCAACGTGGGTCTGTGTTCCCAAATCCCACATTCATCCTCTCTATGAGTACACATGGAACTACTCTAGTATACTATGTGGGTCTACTGTACTAAGATCTTATGTGGGACTGATGATTTAGGATCCTACGTGGGTCTACCTCCCAACAGAGTAAGATGATTCAGTAGTTACATCTAATCATTATTACTATCATATATATGTTATACCTGGTTTTAGGTTAGTTCTAATCTTTGTGGTGAAACCATTGTAGTTATTCTTTGTGTGGTTTTACCTAAGCGGTACTCACTCGTGTGGTCTTACCTTCGTGGTACTTCTTCCTTCATGGACAGTTGTACTTTTGGCTTAAGAGATGGAGCTCTGTGTAATCTGAACAACTTAGGTATATGTATGGGCATACACTTATGTAAGGATGGTTGTTACAGTGTTTCTTGTGATTGTACTCCTACTTTTTCGGTTTGTCATTTGTGGATTTTTGGAGACCTTCGGGGGTCTCGGGGTCCCTACTGAGTATCGTTATACTCACCCCTACATGGGCTATGCCCTCCCCTTGTTGTGTCCTCTGCAGATGACATACAAAATTGATTGAGGCAATGGGTGATGGACAAGATGTTGCTCGGTGTTATACTTAGAAGAGATGTACCACATGGACAACATGATCGAGAGTTGTACTTACCCTTCAGGTATGATTCCCAAAGGATGATCTAGGAGTTATTTCCCTTTCAGTTGTATTTGTACATTCAGTTGGGCTTGTATACTAGCCCTTACTTTACACACACTTTTAACTATAGTAGTTACTTGTGGTTACTCCTTGTTGTGTTTTTAGACAGTGTGTGCTGTAGGTTTTAAAGGTAATGCCTTCCCAATTACTAGGATATGCCTTTCGGTTGTAGTAACCAGGCCCTGGCCTATGGAAGGTGGGATTGGGGTAGACACGACACGGGCCTCGAGGACGGGTCGTGGAAAAAAATGATCATATATGGGATCATAACTATTAATAATATAATATTATAAATTAATAAAAGAAATTAAATAATTATACATAGGGTTCAAATATGTACAGCTGAAATCAGACCTATGGTATGTAATTTTCATCTCACATTTATTTCGATGGGATACATTCTTTATTCAACACTTATATTTTATAGATTATGTACTAACTATTTAATATAATATAATTAATATACCAATTTTCATGGTTTTTAATTTTTAATTATTTCTAATGATATATAATATTCCACTGATAAAAACCTGGCAAGGGTTTAATTCACAATATCATAATTACTGGTCATTGTTTTTGCTTAGGTCTCTATTGTGAAATATTTCTCATCCATGTGAGTGATTTATGAAATGTTTTCCAAAATGTTTTAAATATTATAAAAATATTTTTCATTGTATTTTCTTTACCAATTTTTTCATTTTTAAAAATAATTTTACGGGAAAAAATATCATATTCCAAATGATGAACATTATTGTTTCTCTAAAAAAATAACAAAATATGTTTTGTCATATTATCATATGTGGAATGATTGGATTTTTATGACTTCATGAATATTTAATAACTTCAACCATCCATTACAATATTACAAGGTTATTTTCAAATAAAATTATTTCATTTTATATTTTTTTGTCTTTTTAAATAAATGGTTTCTTAGTAAAATGTGCATTTCTCACAAAAAATCAATGACTTTTTTAGAATATATTCTTCTCTTTCAAAATCCCATATTATATCTAATGATTAATTTATATTGTTCCCATATGGTATAATTTAACATATTTTATTGAATTGTTTATGATTCAATTTTATTGTGGACATGCCATTTTGATACCCTTCCATGTTTATGTTCAATATTTTCCAAATTCATATTCTTGTTTTTAATACTAATTTTTATGTTGTTTATGATTCACCCATTTCATATTGGGAATTCATTGGACTTGGTATGTTATGGGTTGGGATTTCTATATCCCCTAAATTCGTTTGTAGTTATGACAAGATAAACTAGTTTATATATTAGTTGAGGCCTTACCAATTTATGTATGGTGTCTTAGCTGAAACATTGATGATATGTCTATCTTTCCCAGCTTTATGTATTCCATCATTATGATATTTATTTTTGATATTACCTGAAATTATTATATTATTATATTATCCTTAGTTATGATTTATTATAATGTGATTATTTTGGTGGAATTATTTGATTATCTTTTATTTATTTCGTATTGGGTTCATGAATTTGTTTAAATGAACCATGTTGTAGTTATTTAACTAAACATAAGGTTTATTATTATCTATTCATTATATTGTTTTTAAAAGTTACCGTTACTGAGAATTTTAGATCTGCCCTTTCTTATGTTATATTTTTTCACTGGATTTCAATATGTATATTTTGACTAAAATTCAGGGTTATGCTAAAGGGAATTATCGTGTTGTTATAGATAATGTGTTTTATTATTTTCTGATTTAAATGTAATTTAAAAATCAAATATCTATCTAGTTTGACAACACTAATAAACTATTCATTCTGTTGGTATGTGCATTATTATTTATTATAATAATGTAATAAAGTAAGGAACTAGATCAATGCTACATGAGTCTGGGCGATTAATATTGGTATTAGAGCAGGTTTATTAGATTCCTTGTGAACTTGATTTAGGAATACATAGAATAGGGAACAAAACACTTAGGATATCTTTTAAACCGAATTATAAGATAAAATCCTATAGTTTTTGTAATGAAAATGGAAAACCTAGGATAAACCTAAGGATTCATAGATTGATAATGTAATAAGATTATGAAATCCTATAAATGATTCATCTTGACTATGTGATTTATCACAATCATTAGGGTTTCCCTAATTCTGATTTTGGATTTCGTCCATGGATTGAACCAAAAGGAACTGGATTAAATTTTAAATTTATTATCAATATGTGGAACATGTATGTCACTGATGCTATACTAGATGGAAAAATAATAAATCTTAGATTTATTTTCATTAACATAAGATTTATATACATTATCATGGATTTATGATTTTAATATTATAAAAAACCTGTTGGTTTTTTATATTATTGGGATTTAATCAAGATTACATATATTTATGGAGAAATTTGTTGTAATACACCCCACTTGTTTAGTATGTGTGAAAAATTTTATTTAAGGAATATTAACTTTTCATTTTTTGAGAATAGTTTTAATTGTAAGGATAGTTGTTAGGAATTATATGATCAATATATTTATGGTAATTGAAGGTTATTATATTATTGAGAATTGAAAATGAATCATATGATATATCTTTTTTGTTTGACACATTTATTTTATTTTAAATATATTAAGTTTATTTTTTAGGATACTTATCAAATTTATTTATAAAATTAATATAGCTTTAGAAAAAGTACAATAGCTATTCAGGTGACACCCATCAAATATGGCAAGGCCACATGATTTGAACCCACAACAAAATGTAAACAATATTGTATATTCTACAACAAAACAATGTGAAGACATGTTTATTATGAATCTTTTTTAGTTAGATTAATTTATGGATGAAGAATAAGATGACATTGCGAATATATGTTTTATCGAATAGATAACAATAAGATTGGAAATTCATTTGGGGTTTAAGTGATTAATGTTATTCCGGAAGACAATTGATAATTTTGGGAACCCTATATTATTAAAGTAAACATAATACTATTATATTTTATTTAGGAATAAGGGTTTAATTATATTTTGGAATAATATATGATTTATTATGGACTAATGGTGATTCACACTATTTATTGTAATGATTACTGTATAATGAAGATTATTAGGGATATTAATAATTATTTGTGAGACTTCAAGAGTAATTGAATTTGTTTGGAGTTAATAAATAAAATTTTTTTGGAAGGAATCATGATAAAATAATTCTCATTTTTATGTTTCATTCTTAGTCTATAATATTTTTGAGTAAGGATATCTATTTTCTCAATGATGTATATTGATCGTTGGGTATTACTAAAGAATGTTTGAGATAAATGTAGTTTCTATTCATATAAAAGATTATTATTTTTGGAGAATATTTTATATTATATAACCATTATTTTGGATAAATTTTAAATATAGGATGAATACATAGTTATATATTTGAGGATATTATGATCCATATAAGTTGATTCAAATTCATTTGGAATGAAAAAATCATCCTAAAGACCCATTGTTTAGATAAAATGATGATTTTGTGGTCTAAAATGATTAAATGATGATACTATACATTTCAATTATGTATTCTTTCTTATATTAAAAGTCTTTTATGTGAATTTATTCCTTAATTCTTGGAAAAATATTTTGTATTAAAAAGTAAATTTTCTTACTTTTATCAATTTCATTTCAACCCATCACATATTTAATGTGTTGTGGTGGTTAACTTTAACATTTTCAAGTTATCTATCAATCAAAATTAGTATTTTATAGTTTGGTTTATCTTCCATATCTATAATTTCATTCAATTAATAATATTTTGTCTTATCTCTGGTGACCTCGATACTTCCCTATAATAATTTTATGTGAAAATTTAATTAATAATTTTTTTCAAAATAGGGTTTCTATAAAGGTGTTCTAAAAATTAAAAACATTGATACTTGGCCATAATACAAACTTTGTGGGGAAAATATTATTTAGGGATCAGATAATAAAAAACCCCATGATTTTATGGTATACATCTTATTAAATTTAATCAATTCAATAACATAAGTTACACGCAACACTAAGCTTAGAAAAAAGGATTTAATAAAAAACAAAAATATGTAATCGAAATAATTGGTTACCATTTAATTTTATATATATTTAAAAACCAATTTTATATACTTTAAATGTTTTTATAATAATTATTAATATATGAAAAAGGTGTTTTATCATAAGATATTAAATTAATTAATATCAATAAATTATCTTCAATAAATTTATATATAATATTTCCAATATAATTTTTAACATCCAACCAAGGTTTTTTATAGAAATAATAAAAAAATCAAACATTTACACAGAAAAAAATGTTCTTCAAATTGTAGTTTTGTCTCCATTTTATGGAGCACTAGTTTTAGAACTAATTTTTTACAATTTTTTAAAAAATATTAAAAATATAAATTTTAATTTTTAAATAATAACATAAAAATTTACTTTGGTTTAATTCTTCGTAATTTTATGATATGTTTTATTTTTTGATAAATAGTACCAAGATAACACATTTTAATCAAAAAATAACATTTCTTCTAAATAATTTATAATGATAAAATATTTTTTAAAATTGTTTTAATAAATACATAGATCAAAAATAAAAATAATAACTCAATTATGGTTATTGGAATCTATTTTTATTGAATATGGATACAACAATATCTCAAACATTAGAAAATTTTCACTTTTAAACACTAATTTCACGCCAAACATATGAGATTAATTTTAAATTAATTTTACCCCTATATTTTTTAAATTTTAAATAATTGATTCAATATTTGGAATTACAAGTCCCAAAAATACATCCCTTTTTTTACAATACCGATATTCAATATATTAATTTTATTTACCTTGGTGAAGGTTAAATCAGGTAATTAAAAATCAAAATAACCCACTTTGGAGAAATTTTAATATGAAAATAAATTTATACTTATTTAATATTTTGAGAGTTTCTAAAAGTGCCTCTCAACTCAATTATAATAGGTTACCTCATCTCCAACTTATTCCCACCTCTATTAGCCTTATATCATGTCCCAAAACTACATATTTAGCTTCTATATATCATTATCCATGTTTTTTGGATCTTTTCTTTAAAAAACATCTATATATCCCTTAATAACAAATCTAAAGGATGTCCTATTATAAAAAGATATTTTTTTAACCGACATAGCCAATTTCAATTATTCATGTAATTCATCTTAAAGTATTTTTTTGCATAATAAAATAATAAATATAGTATCAAATATATTATGATATTCTATTATGAGTATGGTAGTTCCATATTACATCTTTTATCAATACTATGAAAAATGAATGTACCCTGCGTGCATACGTATGGATTACTATGTCCACATAGCAGTGTAATATATTTTTTCATCACCACATTACATATGTTAGAATAATGATTTAAATAATTTATATATATGATAATTATGACATGATACATATTATATAAAAAATAAATATACTATACACTACATTACCCTTTCACCAATAATGGAATGATATGATTGCTCGTGCTTACGTAACACCTAGCATCGACACAATGTGATGTGATTCATTTTCTATGTTCAACATTCACAAATGATTATAAAAATTTATGTAATAAATCAATATATTATATATGAACATAATAAAATTTTGTTTCTAACCTAAATATATTTTATTCACAAGAATTGTGTCTTACACAATGACACGTTAATAGGAGAATGAATCAATTGACAAATGAATCAATGGTAACAAAAAAATATTACTAATAATGTGTGATAAGATGATATAAGTGGATCATATGTGATATAATAAATATGAATATAGTTCTGGAATAATTTAACAACACGTTTTAAACCATTATACTAGAGGTTCAAATATATACAATGGAAATAAAACATAAGGTAAGGGATTTTCATATCACTTATATTTCTATGGGATAGATACCTTAATCACTAATTATTTATTTTCTATTGTATATATACATACCCTATAATATAATATAATTAATATAAATAAATTAATGGTATTTAATGTTTTATTTTATTTAATGAGGAATAGAATTAAACTGATTACAATGCGGCAAGGGATTAATTTACAATCTCGTCATTAATCGAGATCCATTCAGTTCAAGTCCCAACATAGAAATATATATCATCTATGACTGTGTTTCGAAGAATTATTTTAAAAAATATTTTAATAATATTTTATTAATATTTAATGACTATTATTTATACATGCATAACTTTATACAAAATGGTTTGAAAGAAATCTTTTTTCCCAAATAAGGTACCTTTTGAATTCTCTAAGAAAATTCAAAAGGGATGTTCGGTTTTAAACTTATGAAAAATGGGTGGATATTTCATCATATAGGATGATTTAATATTAGGAATACTCAATAAAAAATTAAATCTTATTTTCCAGGAATGTTTTTTCAATTATAATTTGCGATAATTTAAATAAAATATTTCGAAGTAAAAACGGTATTTCACCCAAAAAATAAATGATTTTATTATAGTATTTTCATCTATGTAGATAATTTAATATAAATAGTATCCTTTGATTATGATGACCTATTTTTTATCATTTATCATATTCTACTGAATGTTAAGTGATTTAGTTTGACTGGGGATGTTCTAGTTTGATATAATTCATTGAATATAGTTATAGAATTCAGATTCTGTTTGGTAGTATTAAAAATAAAGGATTATATGGTCTATGTTTCACCACATTCATATAAGGAATGAATTTTACTTTTTATGTGATGGAAATGTTCCTTTATATCCCCTCTTTGAATCGATAGGTCTCATGGGAAAAAATCATTTGGGTTTTGGCTGAGCTCTTACCTATTAATGTATGTTGTCTTCGCAGAAGGCTTAATGGAATGTTTATGATATAACGCCTTATATATTCATTCATTGAGAGATTAGTAATTAATATACATGAGATTATTATATTAGTATAATTTCTAATTTTATTAATAACTCCCTTTTCCCCCAAGGGAAGTATCACGTGGTTACCACTTTGAGGGGTCTTGTGGGAGGTCTCTATGTCTAGTCTCCACGAATACTTTTAGGGGTAGTATAAATCCTTATTTGTTTCTAATATACTCCATGAAATATTATAATTTTATAATATTAGTGGTTATGATTAGAAATATTGTAATTATTTATATGGATTTTTTATAATCATTTATTCTTTTATATTATCCTTATGATTATATTTAAATGGATTATTCTTCAGTTATTCCCCAGACCATAATGTTTATTATTATTTATTAATGATATATTTTGATATATGCATACCATTACTGAGGATTTGAGATCACACCTTTATTATGGCTTCTTTCTCCCCACGATTTCATGATTTATATAATGAATAATTTTAAATGTTATACCAATGGGAATAGTGGTGTTCTAAAATAAAATATATTTTTTATTTCACATTTAAAATGTAATTTAAATTTCAAATATATATCAAGATATAAAATAATAATAAAATATTCGGTCTATTGGGATGTAATATCTTGTATTGATTGGATATGTAATAAAGTAAGGGAACAAATATTGTTTACTGGGGTCTGGGTATGTAAACATATCGTCAGACCGTCATTATCACTATTGAGTTATGAATGATGTGTTTCATGTGCCATAACTATAGAGGTATATGGATGATCCTATACATGTCATAAACTCCCTAGATATTTAGTTTGAGACTGATGAATCATATGAGAAGCATTTGGTGTATATTATAGTCATGAATGAGATAGTATAATAAGGGAAGAGGTTACCCCATGCCCAAATTTGATTGTAGTATGATCGAATATAGGGGGATATTTGGGAGTGTGAGTCATATGATTGAGCTCTCTGGCCTGAGTTATCTAAGAACTACCTCTATTTATATGTATCTGTGATTAGAAATTGATTGAGGGGGACAATTTTATTACCCTAAATTTTTTAGAATAATCAACCATAATTTTTTAATATTTTATGATTAATTTTTTTTCATAGAAAAATTTAATTTTCAAATAAAATTATCTTAAATAATAATTTAATGTATTTATATAATTATAAAAGACCTATTAGAATAATGGAACATTCTATGTAATATTTTTATAGTTAAGAATTATGTTAATGTGAGATTATGAGGTCTTTAGAGTAGCAGTGATGATAAAAAAATATAAAACATGTTATTAAATGTGAAGGCTATTTTTTCATTAAAAATAAAATAACTCCCCAATAGTTCCCTATGTGATAAATTTGATCCACCTGTTTGGTTTGAGACGAGGGGTTTATTAAAGGATCTACATAACATTTTTGTGCGTCATGTGTTTGGTCTGATCACATGTAAGGATATCTTATTAAAGATTTTTTATTATATATTATTCACCAACATACTATAATATAGTTCAATTTGTGTATCATCCAAGAAATCTGAGACAACAATTTGTCAAAAAATGTGAGGTTTACCTTAGATGTGACATAAAATTTATGTGCATTTAGTGTTTGTTCAGATCACACGTGATTATAAAATATTAAATTATTTATTATTTTTTTATAATATATTTATTTAAAAACATAAGTATTATTCATATTATACAAATACTGTTCTAATTTCATCCATTTTACATAGTTGTTTTTGAACAACCAGAAAATTAACACTCTTTCCACCCATTTCATTAATAATGCATTAATGTGGAGAAATTAAAGCCTCTATAAAAAATTTCTGGTTATATATAATTTTTTTAAGGGGAATTGAATTTGATTATTTAGGAAAATTCCATTAGAAAAGAGAAAATTTCAGAACAAAATAGTTCTATGAACTAATTCCACCAATTTATGTAGATCCAGAAACCCCTTTTTGTGTGACTAGGAAACATAATTTTGGATGAGAACCAGGTTCGACACAAAGGTTCTTCGTATTCTCCTCTTTTTGATATTATTCCCAAGTTTTGTGTTTTCCATTTTGTTTTATTTATATAATTTATGCCATTTTTTCCTCTATAAATTTTTTAAAATGTGCTTCAAATTTAGGAAAAGCTATAACAAATTTTTTCACAATATAAATTTATAACTTTTTAGTGGATAAATCTCATTAAAATTATAAAATATAAAAGAAATAAAATATCCAATTATAATTAGACTGTATTATCAGGGTATAATCAATAATAATTATCAAGAGATTATTTTTGTTGGATTATTAATAACATATTCTTAGGAATTGTTAAATAATAATTTCTTTGAATTATTCCGAGAAAATTATAAAATTAAAATCACATTGAATGTTTAGTGGATAGTTTTTTAGAAATATAAAAAGATAATTACCTAGGGTTATCAAAATATAATTATCAAATAAATTTTCAAACTATTATTGTCCATGATTATCAAAAATTAATTATAATTTTTATAAATTTATATAAAAAATAACTTGTCAATTGACAATATTTGAAAAAATATCATAGAATAATTATTAACGGATAATTTATCAGTAACTATCAAAAGATAATTTGTACATTACAAATGAATAATTTATGAATAAATGATCATAAAATAATAATATATGGATGATTTATAAAATAAATTTTCAGAAGATAATTATTTAATTATAAATTGGTAATTATAAGGGATGCGTCAAGTGAGAATAAATTTTAAAATTATAAAAGGATTATTATTCATATTATCTAAAGATAATTTTCATGAATTATCATGAGATAATTAAACTATATTATTAAATGAATATTTATAGAAAATTATAAAATTAATTATAGAAGTTTAATTTATGGTAAATTATCAAGAGACAATTACAAAAAGGATAATTTATAATAATTTATCAAAATATAGTCATTACAATGAAAATATTCGGAACAAATGTATTAATGTAAATCAATAATTTTAAAATTATATAAGAGAGATAAAATATCATGAAATTGTTTATTTTAATGATAGATTAATGATTATAAAAGATGTATAATGTATCCTCTCATGTGATACTTTATATATTTTTAAATAAAATAGATGATTTTGGTTCTAGGAACCTTTGAAAAATATCAAACATTTTTTGTCAACAACTATGATAATAAGTCATGGGAGTAATCATTCTTGATTATCATGGGTTTTAGCTTAGATTTTGAGAAACATAGGGTGTTCTATCTACATATTTATGTCTATAACTATAATTTATTATGTTTCATACCCTATTTGGATCTTTTTATACATGTTTACATGATATGATGATTGTATTGGTATATTGGTATTCTTGTTTACCTTGTGGCAACATTTGGGTGACTCTGTATCTTGGGATACTAAATGATTTTCTTCTATAATATTTATGAGATAGATAGACAACATAATGATGTTTGAATCACATGTTGGATATATGATTATTCAATATTTCTCATTATGTGTGTAGTTGTTATTATCGTTTTATGCATTTCATGATTTCCTTTGGAAGATTGGTCAGTTTTTTACTTGAAAAGTGGTCATAATGGCATGATTACTACTAGAGGGGTGTGTACCTGGAGTGGAATGAAGAAAAAATGGTTCATGATATACATGTAACCTTGTATCTTAATTACACATATTATATTGTTAGTAGATGACTGAAACTCAAGGCCTTGTGGATTCTTAGTGCTTATTTATGCCTTGTGGATTTGGAGTAGGTTGCAAATACTTGATTCCTTATGGATTCCATTTATTACCGGATTCCATCTGTATTATAGGTAGAAAAATCACTCAAACCCTTGGAGATAAGAATAGAAACATAAAAAATTATTTGTGGCACAGTTTGGACTCCAACTAGCATACTATATATTTTCTATCATGGAGTAGAAGAAGTTATGTCTTGGGGTTTGTGGAGACATTGTTAGGACACTAACACATTATTATGGAATATTTTTTTATTCTGGTAACACAATTATTATTATTATTTCATACACTATTATACATGAGAACACATGGTTGCGGACGCATTGGTGCTGTCCTACTAAGTCTTTTACTCACACTATACTTGGGAATTTGAGAGTACATGTAGATTTCATGAGGTATTTGATGAATGAAAAAAACATATGAATTATGATTGAGTAGAGATTCATAAAGCTAGTAATGATTTTTGATGAAGTATGGAGGACTATATGTGTATCTGTTTACTTATGTACAACTCATTATATAGGGTTTTCATGCCACATTCGGATTCGTTTTATTTGTACGACATGTATTCCATCTTTATCACTATGCATGTTTAATATAATATTTTATTTATTATTTATTGTTTATTGTTGATAAAGTTACATGATATTGGGGGTGCCATCTTCCAGCTAATTAAATTAGACACTAATTGTTTTTTGATATCCTCTTGTGTATAGGGAGATGTGCATGAGTTCACCTGGCATTCTTGCTCGAACATGGTGATTTAGTTCAGGGTCATATAGGCAATATCATATTACATAACCTAATTCTTTATCATAATAAAATATTTATAATACCTTGAAAAGATACTGTGATTAACAAAATCATATCCCTTGGGAGTGACTATCCAGGTGTGCGGTCTTAGGCCCATTCATTATACACAAAGAAATACCAATTAATTAAAGAGGGATATAGTAGTAAAACCATTAATAATCGATAAAAATTTATATCACTTAAAATACATCATTAATTTTATCACAAAGAACTGATGAAAATAAAATTTTTTCTGGCGACATTTCCTAACAGTATCATGGAAGATGAATTAAAAATTTAAAATGTAGAAAAAAAAATTAAATCAGCCAAAAAAATTTCATAATAACATTTACAGGGTGGTCAGTGAAAAATAACTTCCATGGAAATAATTCCTTAATAGATAAATTTTAATGAGGTACCAAAAACATATTATAGTTATTATATAATGTCTATAACTATAGTGAATGTGATGATGTTATGGTTCACATTGAAATGTAATTCTTATAAAGGTAACTTTTCGAAAAAAATGGAAAGAATACATCTTGATAATCAATATTTTTAAATAAATTCTAATATTCAAGCCTTTAAAATTAAAAAATGGTTTTAAAAATGTTATGTAAAAACATTTAAAAACCCATCTACTATTAATAAAAATATATCCTTAGAAAAGGGTCCTTGAAAAGACATAATGGTCTATAAATGGTCAAGGGAATACTCTAGAAAAAAATTTCTTTAAAAAATATTCAATAACATATCCATGAAATGAAAAAAATATTCAAAAAAATATTTGGAGTGGATGTTTATTTTTTTTAAAGAATGAAGTTTTTTTCAAATATTTTGAAATAAATTGTTTAAATCGCACATTATAATAAATTTAAAAATATTCATTTTGAAAATATTAAAAGTAATTAAAAATTCATTAGAGATATATTATAATTATTTATACAAGTATAAATGGGATAATTAGTGGTAATATAAAATATAGAAAAGGTTGGGAAACAATCATTAAGGAAGATGAGAATCATTTTAAAAATTGTTATACTATTGTAGAAGAAATAAAAAATGAAATATCCTTGAATTAATTATTTTTTTCCTATATAGAATTAGAAGATATTGTGAAATAAAATCATAGTGTGGAATCATCTAAACATGGAAGAATGATGTTCAAGAAGAAGTGTTCTAGGTCAATAATGGGTATAAGTTTACACATACCCTTATAACCTTCATATCTTATGAATTGAAAAGAATTTAATTAGAGAAAATTATATGGTTTTTCAAAAAAATTAATTAAAAAAATTGTAATATAAATTTATTATTTATTAATCATATCATATCAATTATGTCATGCTAAAAATAAGAAATATGTATTAATAAATTATATTTGAGACAAAGAACAGCTTACCGTAATTCATGACTTCCACAAAAAAAATCAGTATCTTTTATAAAAAAATATTATATTAATAAAATATTTCATAAACTTATTCATAAATATAACCTTTTATATAGTTCAAATATAAATATTCATTGTGAATATATTAGTTCAATATTGCTTATTTTTGACATTGGGAGCTAGAAACATTAATTGTTGTGTGTGTGATTTGAGATGTCAATTTTGGTACCCATTATTCGACACAAAGTTCATATTTATAAGATAATATAAGTTATTATAATATATAAATAATAATTAATTATAAATCTAATATATCATTCCATAAATAAAATTATTTATGTTGCATTAAAGTGGAATTAGTTTAAGCTTTTTTTGGAAAATGTTTCCTCTGAATATGATATTTCAATAATAAGTTAATTAACTAATATTAACATTAAAAAATCATAACCCTACACTAATTTTTTGTTAAATTCTAATAGTATAATTATTTATGATCCCATTTTAATATGTGTTATACTTTTATAAAATCATTAAAGTAGGTGATTAGACCAACCCAAATTATAATATATGATAACTAATGGATATGTATGGTTATAAAATTGATTATACAATTACTAATAAATAATAATTATATTATTTAGATATTTTAATTTTTTTAATAATATATATTATAGTGTTTCATAATGAATAAATGAACTAGATGAAAAATGCGACACATTACATCATATAGGAATTAATTTGTACGTATAGACAATTAATGATTTCATTTCTCAAGGAAGAGAGGAATGAATGTATATAATAAATTATTTTTTAATGTCATTTTTTGCAGGTAAAACATATTTATTCAAAACATAATTACTCATTTCTATATGTGAATGTTGGTGGTGAAAAAATGAAAGGAATCTTATAATGTATTAGTGCCCACATACACAATATTGAAATTGTTTAGATGTAAGGGAATAAATAATTATATTGTAATAAATATATAAATATTTATTCATTTTAATAACATGTAATTCATTATATTATAATGTATTTTTGGGGTTCTATGTCAATAAATATTAATGAAAAACTGATTAGAAGTGAGACACCTATATAGAATAATATAAACCTATCATGGAAATATCCAAGATTTTGAAGGGATTTCAAAAATATTAAGGATAAAATGGATCAATAATTTTGGATATTTTTATATTGGATTTGATGTTTTTGGGGTTTAATTTGAAATGTCAAAGAATATGAGTGGAATGATGAGGCAGATGTGTTCTACTTTTATATGTGAAGAGAAGCATAATTTTGGGAGTACCCATTACCTTTCAACAATAGATTGATATTATTCAATGGGAAAATGTTCAAAAAGTGTAAAATGTTAAGTAATGATAGTTATTCAGACTCTAATCTTCTACACCACTCATTTCTGAGATAACATGGGGTAATTTAATGCTTCTTATTTTCTTATTTATTAAATTTTACACTATTGTACATTTAAAAAAGTAATTACATTTAATGAAAAAAAGGAAAAATTACATTATTAAATTATTTTAGAATGATTGTTTAATATTTTAAAATAATTATGTAAAATAATATTTTCATTTTTTAGAAATATTAATTTTTTAATAAACTCACATATTTTGTAAAAATATTTTCATGAAAAATTTTAATTCTATGCTCAGAATTTATATGTAGTATATATTTTTCAATGTTATTAACTTTAATGAGATTAAATTGTTTATAATAAAAAATAAAATATTTTTATAATTAAAATAACACGAAATCAATTTGTACCATTAAAACATTTAATTAAATGAAAAAACGAAAATTGTTTTTAAATAGGAAAAATGACACTTATGTAATAAATAAAATATAGGTTCTTTATGTTAGAAATAACATTTTAAAATAAATAATTTGACTCCTTAAATAAAATATAAATAAAATTAATATTTTTATAAACATAAATCTCTTTCTCATATATTGTTGATGTAATAAAATCTACAATTTTTCTAAAAACATCATTTTCACTATTAATATTTTTGTTGAAATACCCAAAAATAAACCTTAATATAATTTTGACATGATGAATTAAAAAATTAATTTCCTTTTAAAAAATAAAAAATTTAAACATTTTTATTTTAAATGAAATAATATAATAATAATAATTTTAATTAAATAACACATTATAAAACTATATGTGTACTTAATACTATATTTTATGAATCTATAATTTATTTTATTATTATTACTTAATATAGGTTCTATAATTATTAATTTTTTCAATTTAATTTTCATCAAATATATTGCATCTCATTTTTGTTTAGATTTACATTGGAAACAATATATGGGACTAATTATTAATTAAGAGAAATAATATATTCCAAAATATAAAGATGTTATAAGACCAATCCAAAAAAGAGGTAACAATCATTACTCTAAATTAATTTGTATATTCTATATATGAATGGAAATAAAGGTATACCTATTCATGGTAAGGATTTGGATTTCATTATTTGGGACTTACCAAGGGATCAATTGGACATCAGTAATAAGCATGACTCATATAATAACATCCTATCAACTTGGCTTTATATTAATATCATCTCCTATAGTTAAAAAAGTATTCAATGTTTATATTTCATAATAGGTCGCTAAAGCATATAGGATCCCCACAATGTGAACATGTATAATGATATTTTTATTAGTTATTCTCACCTGAAGATAAAGAATATTTAAATGATAAATGACATAGAAAAAGATATCAATGGGAGAGACCAATTCCATAAATTATTGAATCATCACATAGTCATTTTTAATTCTCAAAAGAGTACAGGAAATATTGAACATGGTTATTGGGTACATTTTATTCCTCCCACATATGGTTATATTATCCACATAGACAATTCCTATAAAATAGAAAAATTTGAGTCATGGGTATATTCATGATATATGAGGATTAATAATTATATATTACAAGTCATACTATCATTAATGATTCCCAATTAGTGTAAAATATTGGGACTTATATATTTTGATCACAATTTCAAATTATGAAATAATTTAATTTTACAGAGTGTAATCTTGTAACAACCCAAAAAATTTACAAAAATATAGTCCACAGCTTGCATAACCCGCAACACAAACATTTAAGATAACATAGAAATAATATTAAAATATTAATATTTAAAGTGATAGTTATTAACTACATTTTGGATTTGATGGTATGAATATGACTTGAAACATTTTGAAAAAAACTTATAACTTTTTAATAAAATGTGTAAGAACACAATTATTTGTTAAGTCATTTTATACTTTAAAAATGATTTTTTCTATAAAAATTATTTTATTTAATATTACACATGGAAATTGAAAATAATTTTTTCAAAATTTAGAATTTATATTTTAAATAAATAAAATAATATTTTCTGTAATCATATAATAATTAACATTCTGTTATATTTTGGAATTTTGTTGAAACATGTTATTTTATAGTTAATAGTGAAAAATATCGATTTTTTTAAATATCCTCCATTATTTTTATTAAATAAATTAATTTAAATATCCCATTATAATTAAGATTTGGTCTTAGAGTTATATACGAAAATTTTAATTTATAATAATCTAATTAATTAGATTTGAATCATAAATATTCTTGATTTTGATATGATTTAATTTTTTTGTGAAAAATTATTTTTTATAAAACCTACATTTCATTATGATTTTTTAATTTATTAGAAAATTAATATCTATGAATTATAGAGGTTAAATTTATAAATATTTATTTTTTAATTGGATTCATCATAATTAATATTATTAAACATGTTCAACTTAATTTTTTCATCATTAATAATAAAAATAGTGAAAAACATTTCACTATGTTGAATAACTAAAACATTTTAACATTGGATAAAATAATTCATAAAAACACTTTTTCATATTATTTCATATTTGATTATTTATTTTTACTCTTATCCCCTTTGTAGATTTAATTTTTATGGGACACTTATTGATGTAAATGACCTATATGCAATTTTAATTATTGAAAATTAAAAAATGTCACAATCTCCAATTTAAAAAGAACTTATTATTTCACATAGGTATAAACCATATATGTTAATAAACATTAAAAGATATTTTTATAATAATTTTATTATTTTAATTTTTTAATATATTTATAATTTAAATGGATTATTTAATTAACATGAATAATTATAATGTGCTGACACAATGCTTGTGCTAACCGTATAAAAAACAATGTAAATTATTTTAATAAGATAAAAAGTATATTATTTTTAATGAATTATGGTGTCAAAAAATTTTGTGTCTACTATTAAGGTATAATTTATTTTAAATGTGTTTACATTTGTATAATTTTTATATAGATTTATTTAATGGATAATAATATGGATAGTTTCATAAAAGGACAATAATGACAATGAATTAAAAATAATATTATTATATCATTTAATACTTATTAAAATAATTAAGTAGGAAAATTGGGATGATAAATTGTTTAAAAGTTCATGAAATTTTGATTTATTATCAAATTTCTATCTTATAAAATGATTATAAATCATTAAGATAAAATATGTTGTTACTATTGATATGGCTAAATAGGTTAATTAAGGGGTTAAAAAAATTGATAAAAGTACAAATAACCAAAAAAATTTATTAAAGCTATTTGGTTGGATTTATTTAGACATGAAACTTCTAAAATTAGAATATGATATATTTGTTATCGGGTTTTTCATGAAGTAACATTATAATATTTTAAAACATTATAAAATTTCAAGTGTGAATCTTACATAAATTATAAATGATCCCCCCTTTAGTCTTTCTCATCACATGAGAAATTTATCTCAACAAAACTCTAGAAAACTATCTACTCAATATACTCATCCATTTTCTAGATGTTTTTTTATTACAAAATTTACAACAATAGGATTTCAGAGGAGATATTGTATAACACCCCATGATTTCATATTATGTTATCTCTTCAATGTATTTCTATAACTTGTGCTACATGCAACACTGAGTTTGAGCGCACCACAACTTAACAAACTAGCTGTTCAAAAAAAGATGTTATGAATATTATTAACCACATTTTAAAATTTATATATGCTATATAATTTTTGAATTAATATTTTTGTGTTTCTTATACATAATATAAGAAAAATTCAATTTTTAAGATAAAAGAGGTAGTTTTCAAAAAATGAAGTTTTTCCATATTTTAATGGGAACCACATTTTAAATATAATATTTGACACTTTTATATATTCAATTTAGTTAAATTAAATTATTTATCAGAATAGGGACATAAAAATGTAATTATTATATATTTTTGTTACTTTTTGGACAACTTTCATATTTTGATGAATAGTGAAAAATACAATGTTTTAATTGAAAACAAATTTTTTCATAGAAATAATTTATATTGATAAATTATAAATTTCAATGGTTTTGAAGTATAATTAGATTTTACATTAATAATTTCATACAATTTAGGTCATTATAAGTAATTTCAAATTTAAATTTGACGTAAATGCATGTCAATCTTTGGATTGTTTTTACTTTTTTAAAAACCCGCTTTTTGGTTTTGACAAAAAGAATGAATATTAAATTAAAAAAATGAAAATTCTATGTTTTGAATTCGGGAAAATGGACTTCATTTTTGAATTCAGAATATCAAAATTAGCTTAGGATGAATTTTTTATATTTTTCGGGAAACATTCAATTATTAATGAATAGTGAAAAACACTACATTTTTATTTTAAACCAACATTTTATTTAAATAATAATGTATTTTATTTAAATTTATTTTAAGTCAAAATAGATATATAATATCTATATATCTTTAATTTAAATCATTGGATTCATTTTATAATATGTTTAGATATATAAAATTTTATTGAACTTTTTAAATCCTTTTACCCACCTTCTCAAAGCCTTATAAAATTTGCATAAAATGTAATTTTACTACTTTATTGACATTAATTTCAAAAATCCGAGAGACACAGTTAATATCTATATGAAAAATTTTGTTCAATAAGATTAAAATAATTTTTAGTGAATAGTATCTTTTGACTTTTTACCGCAAATGAATGTTAATAGGGTAATTAAGAGTAAAAATAATATTATAATTACTCTAACACATTTTCTAATTAAATTAGATAGAATTAATTCGACTAAAAAAACCTTAGAATAAAAATATGATCCTCTTGGGTCAACTTGGATTAGATTTGGAAATTTATTATTATTTTATTTAAAGAAGAGTTAAAAGTGTTAAATTCATTATTTAATAACTAAACCATTTTTAATATAGGGTTATACCTAAAAAATTTATTAGAAATAAAAAAATATTTTTTACATCATGGTATTTTATTTATAATTTTTAGACATTAAATATTTCAATTCATTTATGACACAATGATGATGCAATAATTACCATATTAATAAAAGAATGAAATAAATGGTATTATAAATATTGAAATAAATATAATTTCATTTTTTTATGACATCCAAAAATTTAATAGATGAATAGTACATTTTAGGGTTGATTCAATGTATCTTTTTATAGGTAATAAAGTTTTGATAAATCTCACAAAAACCAAATACCAAATCGTGTCAAAAGTGAAAAATTAATTTTCAAAACAAATACAATATTATTGGTCGATATAATTTTCCAAAATAACTATGGTTCTTCCAAAGGGATTAAATAATTTTTTATATTTCATTAATAAACCACTTGAGGTTCTCTTGTATGTTTAGAGTATGTTTATTAACCATAATGTGTAAGAATACAAAAAGACATGGTAAAAGTTAAACTAATTAACTCAAAGTTAAATCTAAAAGATAAGGTTAATATGTTAAACTAAACTTGTCTAAAACCTATTAGTTGAGATTTTTTTGACCCATGGCCATCTTATCGTAGAATTAAATCATTTTTGAGCCATTAGAAACCGAAAAGTATTTTATTATAAAATAATATTTGAAGCTTTTCCTAAAGCGACCATCACATCTCTTATAAAAGGTAACTTCCCCGTCTTCCAATATCACACCTCCAAAACCATTTCGCTTGGCCAAACCCTTACCAAATATCCTTCCAACATCCCACTCATTAACCTAGATTACTTACCATGATCATAAGGCCAACCTATGGAGCCATTTTGATCAACTCAAAAAGAAACACCCAAAGAAGAGGGAATAATTTATCCACCATCATTCAAGTTATTTTCTTCTTCTAGTTCCTATTTCTTTGTTGTTTCCATACCAAAATAATAACTCCAGTACCTCCTACATAATTTTATGTCACTATAAATATGGTACAACCATATTCGTTATTCTATCCATCCAATAATTAGCAAGGTCACCATATGTATGTACGTACGACTTACCACCTCCATGTCATGGTGTAGTTAGTTATTCAAACACTTCATTATTTGGATGGGTATAATAATGAGTATAATGGATGTAAATAATAAATATAACATGTTAATGATACTATATATATTATATACCTTCTAGTTACATAAGATCTCACTACCAGTATAATGATATTGTCGCTCGTGCGTACGTATGGATTGTCGTCTCCACGACGGGATGAGATTCATTCCCACGTTCACCATTCAACGATGATTATAAAAAAAAATATTATTTATAATTATTAAATATATGAAATAATAATTTTACGATATATATATATGTATGTATTTACTAATATATATCTTATTTACAAACATTCGTTCAATACGATATGAAAACTGATATAACATTTATGTGTACGTACGACCTACTGTCTCAAAAAAAAAGTGCCTTCCATTTCATATATCTATAAATTATAAATATTTATATTCTAAATATATATTATATATAAATTAAGGATATTATTCTGGAATTATTTAAATCATGATCTAAATTATGCGATCAAGAATAACAAGTTAAAACGCTTTTGATAATGAAAGCGATTATTACCCAAAATGTTAATTTAACATGAAAATCATTATTAAATTTGTAGAATAAAGTCATAAATGAATCATGTATGATATAATAAATATGAATATGGTTCTGTTATAATTTAATAACATACTAGGGTCATTATAAAGTAGGTTAAATGTACCCTCAACCGAAGGAAATTGCAAGGTAAGTGTAAATTCCTCAATCTCATTATTATTAGAGGTTGTTTATGGGTATGTTTTTATTGGGACATATTTATTATCGATGTACATGTTTCATAAAAGAGTTTTCAAAGGGATTGTTTTAAGGGAATATTTTATTAAAACATCATTTTAACTATTTTAAAAATGTATTCTTCTAAATCATTCTCATTAATTTCCATGTTTTCAAAATGGTTTTTAAGGACTTATTTATATAGAAATGAATGTTTTTAAAATGTTAATTCCATTCAAAAGTTTCAAAGTGGTATAGGACCCATTTATTCCAAAATGTATTTTAAATTATTCCTTCCATGAATGTGTGACATTGAAATTGTTTCATGAAAAATTGATATGTCTCTCAAAGAGTTTTAAAAATAATTTTCATCTATGTCAACATCCTTTGATGGATTTTTAACTTGTTTGAAGTTGATTTATTATGATAAAAATCTTCCATATTTTATTTAAGGTAACGTGATATGTTTGATTGTGCATGTTTTATTTCTATACCATTCATGATTTATGGATAAAGTATTTTCATTTCATATGCATGTTTTAATACAAATGATTATGTTATGTTTTATCTATTCCATATGAGGAATGTGTTGGGCAAATTAAGTGATGGGTGGAGCCCGCTATAGCTCCTCAATGCATCGGTAGGTCTCATGAAGCAATTAGACATGGAATAGGCCGAGTTTATTCCCAATTTGAGATATGTTTTTTCACGAGGGATTAATAATTTTTAGATTTCCTGGTTGATGCCTTGACAAAATGATTCAGAATGTCTTGCATTATACATTCCCTCATTATGAAAATAATATTGATGTTCCATGTGGTTAATCGAATAGTAGAATGCCCATGAAAATGATTTATTATGGAATTATTTATTCTTTTTATATATCTACCATAAAGGGTTCATGATTATTATTTTCAAAGGCGTGTGTTTTCAATAATTCATCATGCATATTGTTTTTGTTATCTTCCTCTAAAATTTTTACCATTAATGAGCATCTGAGATCACTACTTTCTTATGTTTTATTTTCCCAGGATTTCTAAGATGTGTATTATGATTAGTATGCTAGGTTAACCAAAAAAGAATAATGGTGTTCTCAAAGAACTATTTATGGTGTATTTTATATTTGAAATTGTAATGTGAAGTGGATCTATGTAACATATTTCCAAGAATTCTAAACTGACCGGTCTTTTGGGACATGATTACCTTGTAACATGCCAATGTATTAAAATAATGCATCGACTCTGGGTAACTGGGGTCAGGGTGTTATAGTTGGTATTAGAGGACGTTTAGAAATAACCTAGGAAACTATATTTAGAAATACTCTAATTATAGAACATCTCCCTAAAATAGACTTTGAGGATTAGTATAAAATTACTTCCAAGAATTTTGGAAATTTAGATATTTTGTGTATTTTCTAAGAAATATATCCCTGTCTGGATATGATTATGTAGAGGCGGCTCTAGAATAGATGTACCTAATAGTAAACACACCACAAAGGAGTTTCGAGCTTGACCCGGGGTATCCTTGTACACGACAATGGGCCTTGCTGCACTCTTTGTTTACGACACTTGTGGGGGATATGTTTAGGATAATTCACATTTTCATTACAAGGCATTATGAAGGATTCAGGAGTAAATACTTAATCAAAGAAAACATTTTATGATTATATATTATATGTATAACCTTTTCAACTTACATTAGGTATTATACATGTTTGGAATTATGCATTGCAATTTATAAACTAACTAGTGTATGTAATTTTTTAGAAATGGTGCTTAGTAGAAGTAATGAGAATTCCATCAAAAAGAATGATCGAAAGACTAATAATGATCTTATCATTTATGGAATTAAGACAAAATTTAAAAAGGAAAATATTATCCCACATATTACCATCATATAAAGAAATAGTATCAACTTTTAATAAGATATGTAATGAATTATATGAGTTCTATGGCTTTAAAGATAAGCAAGCAGATAAAAGTATGATATAGAGAAAGGTGGATAAAGGGAATAGGGGAATGAAGGATTTTCCCATATGTGATAAATGTGGAAAGAATCATCTGGGTAAATGCTTGAAGGGAAGGTTAATTTGATATAAGTGTGGAGAAAAAAGACACCATGTATGTGATTGCAAAGGTAAGAAAAAGGATTCAAATTTACAATGATTTATCTGTAAGGAGTTGGTACACTATGCGAATCAATGTCCAAATCATCAAAGTATATCCCAAATGGTGCTGTTGGATAATAGTCAAGTTGTGATACAACAAAAGATAAAGATGAACGATTTGAGTTCATATGTTGTTATTAAAGTATTTTTTTCATTTTAGTATTGTATTAATTATTTACATGTTATATGAATTATAGAGTATATAAGGATTGTACTGCAGTACTATTTCATTTAGGACTTGAGATTGTGTGTAACTAAGAAAAGTGACACAATAGCGGGTAATATTTTTTGGAAAATATATGGTTGAGAAAATGATTAAAAATAACATGGTTCTAATATCGAGGTGGTGATTTTGGAATATTATATGATTGAATTGGATAAATTATATTGGATATTATTGACCTCCTTGAAACTGATTAATGTTTTGTATAGTATACCACTGTTGGAGTTTACAAAATTTTTTGAAAACAAGGAGTGTATCCAGTATTATATAATGAATAAGGGAGAATAAATGTAATAAATATGGTTTTATGTTAATTCAATGTGTTGCCTCATTTTAATTGAATAATCGATGAAGGTATTCACATGTTATTACGTGGAAAAAATTATCTTCATCGTGTTTACCATATTTATAAATTTTTCACTATGAGATTGGACTGATGTATTTTGGATAAGTCAAAATGTTGGAATGACTTAAGAAATAAATTTGATTATATTGTTTAAGGTTAAAAAACTTCATAATATTATTTTTTGGATTGTTATTAAAAGGACAACCCGGTGGTCGGGTGACAACACATTATGTCCGGTAAGGCAGCGAGACTTGAACCCACAATAGAAGGGTGACAACGGTGCATCACCTACCACTGGCCCAAGTGATGTCCTGGTTTGTAGGATGTTGTTTTTTAAATGATCTGATAGATGAATTATAAATTCATTTTTTTAACCCAATACGATTAGGATAAATAAAATATTTTTGAGTTCTATTATATTTTGGAGTGAAAGATGAGTTTGTGGTTGAAATTTGTTAATGGATGGAACTCTATATGTCTAGTATTATTTTTCCTACATATTATATGAAGAAATTAATTCTTAACCTTTAGGGAATGTATTCTAAAACCAATAATGTGTTATCCTAATTCCATATGTTTTGTTGAACCGGTGATATTTTAAATCATCGTAGATTGTTGGCTTTAATGCCCTAAATTTACACTTTTTTGTGAATGATTACCTCATTAAATACCTAAAAATATTTACATTTATCCTCCTATTATGTGTCACTAATTTCCACCAATGTTCTCTTAATCACGATTATAATTTGGTGGTGACTTTTCATGTCCCTTTCCCTCTTAATAAGACTAAATTTTATTAACCCATTTTCTGATGTGGGTTTTCCATAATGGTAATTTTTTATTTTAAAATTTTATTATAAAAAATTAAAATTAAAATTGTGAGGAAAACATTTATTGAATGAGGTTAGAATGTAACACCCGTATATTTCATAGTATGTTATCACTTAAATTTATTTCTATAACATGCGCTACACGCAACACCGAGTTCGAGCACACCACGACTAAACAAAATTGTCATTCAAAAAAAGATGTTATTAATAGAATTAACCACATTTGAAATTTTATATATCCTATATATTCTTAACCATCATCTATTTGGTTTTCATAGACATAATATAAGAAAAATTCAATTTTTTTGAAAAAAGTGGTATTTGACAAAAAATGTAGTTTTTACGTCTTTTAATGGAAACTCATTTTTAGATCCAATATTTGACACATTTATATATTAACCATAATATAATTAAATTCTTCTTTATAATAGGGACATAAAATTTTATTTTGGATAAATTTATGGCACTTTTTCGATACCTTTCAAATTTCAATGAATAGTGAAAAATACTATTTTTTAATAGAAAACAACTATTTTAATTGAAATAATTTATAGAGTTAAATTTTGAATTTAAATTATTTTTAAGTATAATTAATTATATATTTATCATTTAATACAATTTAGGTCATTATAAGTAATTTCACTGTTAAATTTGACCTAAATAAATGTCGATCTTTTGATAGTTTTTATTTTTTTTAAAACCCGTTTTTTGGTTTTGACAACGGGAATTAATTTTAAATTAATAAATGAAAGGTCTATGTTTTGAATTTTGTAAAATGTAATTCATTTTTTAATTTTTAATACAAAATTATCTTACTGTAAATTTTGGTTTTTTAAACATTCAATTTTTGATGAATAGTGAAAAACACGTTGTTATAATTTAATACCGACATTTTATTTAAAAAATTACTTATTTTATTTAAATTTATTTTATGTCAAAATAGATATATAATACATAAATAAGTTCAATTTAATTAATTGGATTCATTTCATAATATTTTTAGATATATAAAATTTTAATGAACTTTTTGCCGACTTTTACACACCTTTAAGGAGCATTTGAAAATTTGAATAAAAATTATTTTTACCACTTCTTTGAGTTGAATTTAAATAATCTGAGAGACATTGTTAATATAAATAAGTAAAATTTAGTTCAATAAGAATAATTTTTTTTGAATAGTAACTTGTGACATTTTTTTATCGTGACTAATAGTAAATATGGTTATTAAGGGTAAAAATGATAATATCATTATGCTAACACATGTCCTAATTCTATTGGATAAGTTTAATTCCACTAAGAATAACCTTATGAATAAAATATGATCCTCTTTGATCCAATTGGATTAGATTAGAAAATTTATTATTAGTTTATTTAAAGAGGAGTTAAAAGTATTAAATTCATTATTTAATATCTAATCCATTTTAATATAGTGTTTTACATAAAATTAATTTGACTATAAAAATTTATTAGAAATATAAAAGGATTTATTACATCATTGTATTTTGTTTATAATTTTTAGACATTAAATAAAGAAATATATTTATGACACAATGTAGATGCAGTAATTAACTTTTTAATGAAAGAATAAAATAAATGGTATTATAAATATTAAAATAAATATAATTCCAAAGTTTTTATGACATAAAAAAATTTTATAAGTGAATATGACATGTTAGGGTTGATTTAATTTTTCAAGTTATAAGTAATCAAGTTTTAATGACTATCACATAATCCAAATACCAAATACTTTCAAAATTTTAATAAATTGATTTTTTAAACAAATACTATATTATGGGTTGATATAATATTCTTAAAAATATAAGGTTCATACAAAGGTATTAAATAATATTCTATATGTCATAAATGAATCACTTGAGGTTCTCTGGGAAATTTATAGTATGTTTATTAATCATATAGCATAAAAATAAAAGAAGACATGGTAAAAGGTAGACTCTTTATCTAAGAGTTAAATCTAAAAGATAAGGTTAAAATGATAACATAAAATATTCTAAAACCTATTGGTTGAGATTATTTCGACCCATAACCACCTTAACATTTTATATAAATCATTTTGGAGCCATTATAAATAGAAATTATTTTATTATAAAATATTATTTCAAACTTTTCCCAAATTGACCCTCACATCTCTTAAAAAATGGCACTTCCCCTTCTCTCAAAATCAATCCTTCAACGCCATTTGGATCAGCCAAACCTTGCCCAAATATCCTTCCAACATGACTCACATCAATATGGAGCCCTTAAATTGATCTGAAAGCCATCCCATGGATCCCTTTTGATCAACTAAAAAGGAAACACTCCAAGTAGAGGTAATAATTTCGCCACCGACTTTCAAGTTCTTTTATTCATCCAGTTCCTATTTCATTATTGTTTCCATACCAAAATAACAACTCCAGTTCTTCCTAAATACTGTGATGTTACTATAAATATTGTACAAAAATATTTGTTATTATATTCATACTATTTATGAAAAGTCATCATACGTGCATACATACAACTTACCGTCTCCATGTTGTGGTGTAGTTTGTTATTCAGACACTTCATTATTTGAATGGGTATAATAATTTTGTTTAACTGATGTAACTAATAAATATAAAATTTTAATGATTCAATATATATTATATACCATCCAATTACATATGATTTCACCAACAATATAATGATATTGTCGCTCGTGCATACGTACGGATTACCGTCTCTCCAACGTGATTAGATTCATTCCCACTCTCAATATTCAACGATGATTAGAAAAATATATATGATTAATATGTATGTAATATATTGAATTATAATGATACTGTAAATATATTTGTATATGTGTATGTACATACTTATATCTTATTCTTTTACTTCCATTCAATACGATATGAAAACAGAAACAACATTTATGCGTACATACGTCCTACCATCTCCATAAACGGTGCCATCCATTTCATATATCTATCTGTTATAAATATTTATATTCTAAATTTATATTATATATAAATCACTATTTATATTATGGAAGTATTTAAATCATGATCTAAATGATATGATCATGAATAACAAGTTAAAACACGTACGATAAAGAAAGCGATTATTACTCAAAATGTAAGTTTAAAATGGAAATCATTGTTAAATGGGTAGTATAAAGTCATAAATGAAACATGTATGATATAATAAATATAAATATAGTTATTGTATAATTTAATAACATACTATGGTCATTATATAGGAGGTTAAATTCACCCTCTACCAAAGAAATGTGCAAGGTAATGGTTAATTACTCAATATCATTATTATTCAAGATTGTTTATGGGTATGTTTTTACTGGGACATATTTATTTTCCATGTCCATGTTTCATAAAAGTGTTATCAAATGGATTCTTTTTAATGGAATATTTTTTAAAACTTCATTTTAAATGCTTTAAATATTTATTCTTCTAAATCATTCTCATTAATTCCAATGTTTTCAAAATGATTTTTAAGGATTTATTTATATAGAAATGATTTTTTTAAAATTTTCATTCAGTTAAAAAGTTTCAAAGATGTATCGGAAACTTTTAATAAAAAATATCTTTAAATTTCTTCCTTTCTAAAATGTGTGACTTTTAAATGCTTTTATGAAAAAGGGATATTTCTCTATAAGAGTTTTACAAATCATTTTCAACTATGTAAACGTCCTTTGATGGATTTTTAACTTGTTTGAAGTTGATTAATTATGATACAAGTCTTTCATATTGTGTTGAATGTTTTGTGATATTAATGATTTGGGATGTGATAATTTTATACCATTCATGGTTTATGGAAAATGTATTGACATTTTTTATGCTAGTATTATTATGAATGTTTATGTTATGTTTAAACCTTTTAATATGTGGAATGTATTGGACATAGTAAGTGACGGCTGGAGCCCAGAATAGCTTCTCGACACATCGGTAGGTCTCATGAGACAATTAGATGTTGAATTGGCTAAGACCTTTCTCAATTTGATATATGGTTTTGGCCTAGTCCTTAATCATTTTTAGACGTCTTTTCCAAGGCCTGGACAAAATGTTTCAAAATGTCTAGCATTATACATTCCATCATTATGAAAATAATATTGATGGTTCATGTGGTTATTCGACTAGTAGAATACCCATGACAATGTTTTATTATAGAATTATTTACTCTTCTCATATTTCTACCATATATTGATGATGTTTATTATTTATAAATGCATGTGTTTTCAATTATTCACCATACCTATTGTTTATGTAATATTCCACTAAATGTTCTGCCCTCACTGAGCATCTGAGATCACCACTTTCTTATGTTTTATTTTACTAGGATTTCAAAGAAGTGTATTATTTTTATATGTAGGGTTAACCTAAAAGGGAATAATGGTATTCTCAAAGAGCTACATATTCTATATTTTATGTATGAAATTGTAATGTGAAGTTGATGTATGTAATATATTTCCAAGACTGCTATACTGATTGGTCTTTTAGGACATGATTTCCTTGTATCATGCCAATCTATTAAAATAATGCACCGAATTTGGGTAACTGGGGTCGGGGTGTTACAATTGTTATTAGTGGAAGTCTAGAAATAACCATGGAAACAATATCTAGAAAAACTCTGATTAGATAACATTACCCTAAAATAGACTTTGAGTATTAGCATATAATAACTTTCTACAATTTTTGTAATGTAGAGATTTTGTGTATTTTCTAAGAAATACATCCCTATCTGGATATGAATAGGTAGAGGTAGCTCTAGTATAGATGTACCTTGGAGTGAAAACTCCGAAAAGGAATTTGGAACATGACTCGGGGTATCCTGATACACAACAACGTGCCTTGCTGCCCTCCTAGTTAAGTCAGTCCCAGGAGATATGCCATGGATAATTTACATTTTCATTAAAAGCCATTATTAAGGATTAAAGAGTAAATACTTCCTTAAAGAGAGCATTTTATGATTATAGATTATATGCATAACCTTTTTAACTTACATTAGTTATTTTACAAGATTGGAAATATGCATTGAAATTATTAAATTAACCTAGTGTATGTAATTGTTTAGAAATGGTGCCTAGTAGATTAAATTAGAATTTAAGAAATATGCATGATTGAAGGATTAAGAATGATTATATCATTCATGGTATTAAGACAAATTTTAAAAAGGGAAATTGTATCCCACATATTCTCATCATATGAAGAAATAGTATCATGTGTCAATAAGATAAGTAATGAATTATCTTTGTCCTATGGCTTTGAAGGGAAGAAAGAGAATAAAAGGCCGGTATAGAGAAATATGGATAAAAGAAATAGGGGAAAGAAGAATTTTCCAATATATGGGAACTGTGAAAATAATCATCGTGGTAAATTCTTGAAGAGGAGGGTAATTTGTTATAAGTGTGGAGAAAAAATACACCATGTATGTGATTACAAGGGTAAGAAAAAGGTTTCAAATGTAAAATTTTCCATCTGCAAGGAGTTGGGACACTACCGGAATCAACGTCCAAATCATCAGAGTATACCCCAAATGCTGCTATTAGATTATAGTCAAGTTATGATACAACCAAAGATGAAGAGGAACTATTAGAGTTATTATGTTGTTTTTAAAGTAGTGTGTCATTTGAGTATTGTATTAATGATTTACATGTTAGAGTAATTATAGAGTATATAAGGATTTTACTATATTACTATTTCATTAAGGACATGAAATTGTGTGGATCCATGAATAGTGACTCAATAGTGAGTAATTTTTTTTGGAAAATATATGGTTAAGAGAAAGAAAAACCATAATATGGTTCAGATACTGAGGTAGTGATTTTAGAATAACATATGATTTATTTGGATAAATTATATTAAATAATCTTGACTACCTAGAAACCGATTAATGATTTGTATATTCCATCGTTGTTGGTGTTTTAAAGATTTTTGGATATAAAGAGTATATCTAGTATTCTATAAGGAATAAGGGAGAATGAATGTAATCAATAAGGTTTTATGGTACTTAATGGTGTCACCTCATTTTAAAAGAATACATAATGAAAGTATTCACATGTTATTACGTGGAAAAAAGGATCTTCATTGTGTTTACCATCCTTACAAATTTTTGACCGTGACTTTGGAAAAATGTATTTTAGATAAGTCTAATGATTGGAATGAATTAAGTTAAACATTGGATAATATTGTGTATGTTTAAAAAAATTCTTCATATTATTTTTTGGATTAAAAAAAAATCCAAACCCGGGGGTCGAGCGACAACCCATGATGTCTGTTAAGGCCACAAGACATGAACCCGCAACCGAAGGGCGAGAAGGGTGAATCACCTACCACTGGCCCAAGTGATTCCATAGTTTGTATATTGTAGTTTTCTAAAATGGGCTGACAGATGAATTATTAATTCATTTTCATTTAACCCTTTACGATTAGGATAAATAGAATAATTTTGAGTTCTATTATCTTTTCGGGTGAAATATTATTTTTTGGAAGAATTTTATTAATGGATGGAACTCAACATGTCACGTATTCTTTTTTCTACTTATTCTAGAAAGAAATTAATTCTTATCCTTAAAAATGGTATCCTAAAACCAAAAATGTGTTATCATAATTCAATTTCTAATGTTGAACATATGATATTTTAAATCATTGTAGATTGATTTATTGGAGGCCCTAAATTTTACAATTGTTTGTGATTGTTGACATCAATCACTCCCTATAAATATTTACATTTTCCCTCCAATTATGTGTCTCTAATTTCCAGCAATGTTCTCCTAATTGCGATCATAATTTGGATTGAATTTTTCATTTCCCTTTCCCTCTTATTAAGACAAAATTTTATTAACCCAATTTACGATGTGGGATTTCCACAAAAGTATTTTTTTATTTTAACCATTTATTTTCAAAAAACAATTTAAAATTATGAGGACAGTATTTTTTGAAGGATGGGAGAATGGAACACTGCAAGATTTCATAGTATTTTATCTCTTCAAATTATTTCAATAACTTGTGCTACATGCAACACTGAGTTTGAGTGCACCACGACATACAAAACTAGCAATACTAAAATTGTTATGAATAGTACTGACCACATTTTAAATTTTTCATGGAATTTCTATATGATCATCATTAATACAATGGAATCACCCAATTCCTCACTGAAGTCGAATATATTTGACATAATATTCTTGAATATAGTGAAGTAGTAATCAATTATGTTTTACTAAGAAATATATATATCCTCAATACTAATTATTAAGATATATATTTTCATCTTGATCATTGTACATACCTTAATAATATTTTTTATGTTTATACCACACTTATTTAGTAGTATACAATATCATCACATTTGTAAACACCTTGGATGAAATAGATATTAAAATGATTTTTTTAGTCTTCATATCTCGTTAAATATTTATTTTATCAGTAGATTATATATATTCACCTCTATTTATGGGTGGAAATACCAAGATGGATCATTAAGAACTTCAAGACACAAATATATCCAATATGAACTCAATACATTTTTTTATAATAATGGAAATTATTTCTATAAAATGTAACCACACCTCTTCTATACCTAAAACTTATTTTATCAATCATTATAAATAAAGAGATAATTACAAAAATGGAACCACATATTCTAATATCAATCGAAATCCACAGTGATTTCAATGGATAGACTCAAAGGGGAATGTATCATTGTTGTTCAACATTCACAATTTTTTTCTTTAGAAAGTAACCCATGTGACTCAATAGGATCTTATTAATTAATTACAAAATATTTAAAAATAATTTCCTAAAAAATATATAATATAAATAAGATAAAATAAAAAACAAATTTATTAAGTTCATCCTCTGTGTGAGAGCCTACTACAAGAAGTAGCTGGTTGTTATCATGGGCCATAGATTATTTGGTAAAATATTCTTAGCAATTGCAAGTAGAACGGTCTGATATCATCCTATAACCCATTCTTCTTAGCAACTACATTACCTCATATATGTTATATTATATCATTATAGATAAAATAATAAATGAAACACCACCTAATTAATACCATCAACATAAATTGGTTTCATCATCAACTCGAAGGTGATATTTCTTTTTGATCCCATATATATAAAGCACCAGAAATAATTCTCTTTTATTTAGTATAAAATCACCATAAAAATATATCATATGTGATAAAAAAAATATGGATAATGTACTACTCTTTCTTGTTTTATGAAACACCATTGAGGGTATAATATTTTTACCTCAAACATAGCACTATAAGCTCTGATAAATATATTTTTAAAGGGTTTCATCCTTTGCTTCAGGTACTCTAACTTGTTCTTCTAAAAAACTCAATCACTTAATCAATACATTGTATGATTGACCAAAATATTATCTATAATTAACCTATAATTTTATATAGACTTAATAATATTAAAGGTACTGAATCAAAGAAAAATTAAGTAACACCCATTGAAATTAGTATCATAATTTGGAAATTGTAGAATAATTTCAAGCAATAAATCAAAATGTTTTATCATCAAATCCACTCTTTGGGATCACCATTATAAAGAATGGGCTTATAAAAAATTTTCCATCATGGGAAGGTTATCCATGTTGATTTATATTAATTATATTCTATTATAAAATCCTCAGAATAGTAGCATAAAATCATGAAATAATTAAAAAAATATCGAAACCTATTCAATCTTCGCAGAACGTGGAAAAAATAATTTTAATTTTTATATGAACAGTGTACATAATAAAAACTAAAACTGTTAAATAAAATTTATGATCACAACATAAAAATAGTATACACTTTTTAAATCATATCTTTCATCACAACTTTATTATCATGTGATTTAGGAATATAGTGAAAAAAGAATCATAAAAATTAAATTACTGTAATTCTTGAAAATAGATAAAAAAAAATTATGTAATTTCAAATCTATTTTTTTCTCTCATATGTTTTTACTCTTCATGATATGAGGATTATGGTTATTTCATGTTTCTCTGATCATAATTTAATTATGAATTTTTAATCATAGTAGAATGATACGTGGTTCATTATGTTTTTTCTATTTTCAGAATACTAAAATCTAGAAAAATTTATAATTCTTTTACTCTATAAATCCCATGATTATAAAGTGTCTTGAGGTATTATTTAACCTTTAGAACGTATGAAATGTCCCCCCTACAAGTTTGATTCTTTACATGAAGTCCAATGTGTTATAGATAATTCATATGCTTGTAATTATAATGTATTATAGAATATAGAAATTTAATAATATAGAAATACTCAATGTCCCACGCATAGGAATAATCCATACATCATCCATCAACAGCTTAGGGATATGTTTCTAAAATATTAAAAATTAATTATTTTCTAGATTTATTCCATAAATAAATACTAATACCCAAATCTGAATTCATACAAATATATCAAATGAATTATGGGATAACTCCAAAGTAATTAACCTGACATGGAATTCATACAATTGAATTCCAATGTCATATAAAAAATTCCTAACAACTTTTAAAAGGCATACTCTATAGGCTCCTCTAAAACAATAATTGTACTTATGGTAACTTATAATCATATACTTCTAATCTTTTGAAAAAAATTTCAAACATGCTAATTTTTAATTTCCGAAATATTTATCAGGAGGGTCAGAACAAATTCAATTACAATCATCAATTCAATGGGGAACTTAAATTATAATGTGGATAAATAGTTGATAATTAGTATTTATTGATTAATATGTCATTAATATATTTTTTCACATATAATATAGCACTTCCGATAATTAATTTTGTGTATTTTTTATAAAATATGAAATAGCTATGATTCTTTAACCAATGAAATGTTCACAACATGAGTGTAAAATTATCACCACAGATCATATTTCACAGTAATTAAAACTATAACACTGATGGGGTTGGGATGGAATTAAAAGTGGGATCCTCAAGAAAAGAACATCCTATCATGATGCAATTTCTATAACATTTCTCCCATGTATTGTAATATTTGGTATGTCTATAGGGGTTCATTTCTCTTATTTTTCAAGGGAGATATTTGAATTCTTTTCTTCTTACTTTTTAATTTTAATATTGAGATTGTTAGATAGATTATTCATTACCCAAAAATATGATAGTGAGATAATTTATTTAATTTTTTATATTTTTTATACAGTTATTTTGGATGTTTTATATGATAATTATATGTAATTTATTTTGGTTTTCTCGTTTTTTTCATATTCTATAGAAATTTTTTCATTTGAGATCCCAATCCTAAGTGCCCTGATAGTGTTATCCCAATAATCATATTGATGTTTTTATATATCATGAACAAGTATTATCATTTAATGTTTTCACCATTGGTTTTTCTGGATCAATGGTGGTTCATGAGATGAATATTGGATTAGTGGTAAACACCTGGATGTTGAATTTCTAAAGGGGAATCTCTAATAGGTCACACAAAGTGAGGTTTCACTATATGTTCATGCTTCTATTAATAGAGAATGTTCAAGAGTGTTTATCTATATTGGTTTATTTCAAATAAAGATGCATTAAGTATAATAAAACAAAGGTATATTTTTAAAATTGATGTTTTCAATGTATTTCTCACCTTTTGTTTTAAAAAAGTAAAATTTTTTCATTATGAAAGAAACCTTTAAATATTGGAAATCTACCCTTTGTTTCTTAAAATCCTCACTATCCTCTCTCCAAAATATATCTCCACCCACCCCATTTTCCAAAGAATATCATCCAATGAATGGTGTACACTCAATAAAATAAAGGGAGGTGATGATGTTTAGGTGAAGTAATGGGACATTCTGAGAGCTATTTGTTTAATATTTTTAATAATTAGATTAATTATTTATAATAATATAGTTATTTATTATGTTTTTTAAATATATAAAATTATTAAATATAAAAAATTCATTTATTAAAAATAAATTATTTATTTAATTACATAATAATTAGTTATAATTAAATAATTAATGAAATATTTAATAATTACTAATTATGAATAATATTAAAATAATAATAATATAATTAATTAATAATGAATTTCTATTATTATTAATAATTGTTACCAATTATTAATAATTTAAAAATATTAATTGCATTTAATTTCTGATTTTTTTAAAATAATTAATATTAAATGGCGAGGAATGGTAATATATGAGAAATGATCATTTGGTTTTTGGTGGTGTTCTTATGGGAAACCTCCTCATCTAACATTTTGGTTTTTAACATTTTATACGTGAATGAGCAATTTTAGCCATGGATTACATATCATGTCTCTCGATTCAATGATATAATTTTCATTTTTTTTATTACTATTGGGTGGTGTCTGATTTGGGAATTCAGCCTATGTTTAGTGATATAGGCTTCACCTATGAATTAATCATGTTACCATTAGATTTATGAATGTTAACCTTTATGAAACAAAAAAGACTATATAAATAGATCATATTTTATAATATTTAGCTGAATTTTTTTATTCATTAAATATAAATAAAACATATATAATAATATTTAAATAAATTTAATATCTATTATGACAAATTTGTAAAAATAAAAAATTATTATTATGTATAAATAACTATTCCCTAATAATATTAATTTAATTTTTAATTAATTGTAATTTATAATAATTATTAATAATAAATATTAATTAATATAATTAATAAATACTAATTACTAATTACTAATATTTTTAAATATGTAATTTCATTAGTTAGGAAATACCCATAGTTGTTTTATGTAATTTTTATATATTATAACTTTTAGTTAGTTTAATTATTTTTGGTATGATTTCGTTAAATTTACTTAAACTACTTCTTTTCATTGTCACAACATTCATATAGGTAGTCATCTATTTGGTAATAAATTTTATTTTGTTTTTATTAACCAATAATGTGATTTATTTTTTGGATGTAGTATTATAAATATGGTTCATTTATATTTTATCAAATAAATTTTATTGAATTCATTAAAATTGAAATCCCTCACTAGTGAGGATCTATGGGTAGTAGGAATTTGCGAGGGGTTATGCTAGCCTTGGAGCATTGGATCTATTAATAATGTTATTAGGTGGATACCTATGACACCATAATTTATCTCCAACCTAATTTTGGTTTCAAATGATTAGTAACCATTAATTAAAAGTTTTTTGTTTACAATATGCAGAAGACGCAATTGGATAGATGACAACATCTGTAATTTTTTTGCGAGAGAAACCTAGACCATTAGTTGTATAAAATTTTATATATTAATAATATTGAAATTTTTTAATCTAGATGATGGTATATGATTTATAAATAATTCTTTATAAATAATGATACATATAATTAATATATAGAAATTGACAATGAGACGAAATAAGGATTCATTCTTTGTGAATTTTCACAGAATAAAAATAATCATATTACAATAATATGTCTGATAAAATTGATAGATATAAATAAAAATTTATTTTTATGTACATTTTTTTTCATATATCAACTACCATTGATATGTCATTTATAATTTTTGAGGCATTCCTTGTACAAGAAATTTAACAATAACTGTAAATATTTTACATTGTCTTACACATGATGATATAAATCGAATAATTCATGAAAATTTTATAATTATAGGTAATAAAGATATATTTTTTCAATAATTTGTTTAAATGTACAATATAATGAGTGACTATGGCATATAAAATATCTGTTACATTGTGAAGATGACAAGTTTTATGCATCAACATTAATAATTTAACAGTTTGACAATAGGTTAATGTAACAATATGTTGAGATATTTTTTTTAGAAAAATAATGTCCCTATCAAAATGAAAGTATAAATGATTTGTTAAAGAAGGTCCTTAATAATATTTTGATTATATTGTGTAACCTATAGAATGGGTATACATAGTTGAGAATCTGAACACTATTAGAAAAACGTTTTCCGATCATGGTTTTTTAGACACATTATAACAAACTATGCCTATAGGTTACAACACGCCATAGTATAAAAAAACACTGAAAAAAATATGAGCTATTGTCACTTTTTTGGAGAATCATGATAATATGGGTTTGTGGTTGACAAATAGTTTGGGTTTTGGAAAACCTTGATGAATGGTTGGATCTATATTGATAAATACCAAAAATAATAACCATAGATCATCCAATTGTCAATCTTGTAAAAATTATTATTGTAGGATAATATTTTCGATTAAATATTATTATATTATTTATTATATTAATATAATCATATTATAACACAATTAACACACACATAAACATGTAAATAATAAATACTTCATAGTCTAGTGGTTTATTAGTCTATAAAAATATACATGTTAAGGCGTCAAAACGCAATACCCATTCATTTCATTAATTATTTGATACATATGTCCATGATTTTAAAATAATATAAATAGGTTAAAACCATGATCAATGGTAGATACGTTTATGATATGGTAACCATAATAGTAGATTATATCCTATAGTCAAGATTATCAATAAAAATCTATATGGAATCTTCAATGATAATTTGATAAAAATTGTGACTATAGACTTACATTGATGGAAGTTACAAACATAGTTTAAAAAACTATTATTATAGGTTACCATCATAGTTTTGGTGGATAATTCCATTTTTTGATGTTTAAAAACAACCTTATTTTTTATATGTTGTATATGATGCCTTTTTTTAATGATGACGTATCTAATGAAAGAATTAGATATAAAGACACCAATATGGAGGCAGAAGTAGAAATTGGTGTGAATAAAATCATCATAAATTATAAAATATTAATGAGAAATATTCCTAAATTAATTTTCATAATGTAAAAAAGTTATGACATGTTTTCCTTTATTTTATTAGAATATTTTTACACTTGTATGTCAAATTCATAGAGGAATAAATTATATATATAGAACTATAGACAATGATTTATTTGTTAAAAGATATTTTCAAAGTAAATATTCAATAAATATATAATTGAAGAAATATCATATAGAGAGAAAAATTAGATATTTTTTTGTAGAGACCATTACCCAAATACCAAAATATTATCATGTTATACCGCCACATGACCTCAAGTTAACCTCCTAATCACAAGATGCTAGTGACTAATTTTGGGGGTTTTTGGAGCACCAATGGGAGATGGTTTACACCTTTTATTTAGTTAAGTAATGTAAAATGAAAAATAAAAGAATGAAATATAATAAATTCATCATATTAAAAATTTACAACTCATATGAATGTCAAAATTATAATAGGTATCTATTTTATGAGGCTAATTGGAAACCCCAATCTCTAGTGTCTAGTTTCATCACCAAGTGGAACATGACTAAAACAAACATCAACCATGATCATAAAAAATCTACACACTTAAACATGTACCTACATATACCTCTAAGATAGACCATGAATCATCATTTCCATTGGAGTGCACATACTGGGTCTGAGAATGTAATAATTTCTGGATAACCACCATGGTTCCAAGATACATGGAATATAATCATGTGTGTGAAATGAATTGATTTACTCATTTAAATAAATATATATATATATATATATATATGGATTTATAAATATATATCAATAAAAATATAACTATATAAAATCAAGAACTATACAAAAAATATCAATAATAAATGTGAACTCCCACCACCAAGTGGGTTTATTACATGCATACCCACTTCAAGTCTAGGACCAGAAATATTAGATAAAATAGTGAGGGAAACCATGATTCCAATACCAAAAATATTAGAGTATGGGTGAAGCACATATACCATTCAGGGGGAAATGGGATCATTCATAAAAGGGTCAAGATATTAGAAATGAACATCTAATTCAAGGAAATTGAATTAGGTTTACATGATTTTAGGATTTCTAAGTATATTTAATTTATCATTCTCTAGTAAAATTAACATATATACAATTAATTAGATAGAGAACAATACATTCTTAATAATTATCAACTACTATTACATAAATCATTCTCAGATAACAATTTCAATATGATGACAATGATATATAATATAAAAATAGACAAATTCTTGAATATTCTATATTAAATATCAAATTAACAACCTTCAAATCAATGATACAAAATATTATACTAAAAAATCAAGAGAAAAAAAATGAAAATTTCAATATATAAACCAAGAAATAAAAAAACATAATGAAAATCAATAAACATGTTATTAAAGAATATATTATTATGAAACTCTGGGGAAAAGTTATAAAAACTCTAATATATAGAGTGTAGTGAAATTTATGGTTCACTAAAAGAGGTCCACTCAATGCTATAATTATATCACATATAGTAACAAGGGTGAATTGGTAATATATTACATAAGAGATTATCTATAATATCATCCATAACAAATACATACTTATAGTATCATAGGGGGAAGACAATATGAGGCATTATTGTTGAATATGATACACCAAATAAATATATAATTACTTCTATTTTTTTCGTACATATAATAAATTTTTACGAAACATGGTTTTAGGTAAAAGTTTCATTATTAATTTCATTTTTACCTTGAAATATATTTTTTTAAACATGGTGTTAAATAGGGTTTTAGAAAAGTAATTATTTCATAAAACCAAGATAAAATTTAATTAATTTATATGAAACCAATATGATGTCTAAAACATTATAGAAAATAGAAAATTATTGTTTATAAATAATCATTTTATATTGGGTAATAACTCTTCAATTGAAACTACTTTTTAAGCCACATCATTTATTTCCAACTAATTAACCAATTGATACCTATCCACAAATGAAGAATCTTAACTACATTTACATATTGATTATTGGATTATAACTTATGTTGGTTAATGAGTATTTTAATTACCTCCATAATTAGAAAATTAATGGCGATAATAGAGAAATGAATCTAATTAAAATTGATACTCTATATATGCTTCTAAATTTAACATAGTAAAATTATTTAAATCCAATACCATTGTAAGTAAAAAATTATAACACCCCAAGCTTCTACGGTACACTTCTCTTTGAATAATGCAATAGCGTGTGTTATACGCAACATCGAGTTCTAACACAACACAACCAATCAAACTAGCCATTATGAATAGTAATACCCACTTTTTGAAATTTTATAAATTTTATCTTTCAAAATGAACTTCATTTTTTGATTCGGAATATCGAAATAAGCCTAGGGTGAATTTTTGGTATTTTCCTGAAAAACTTCATTTTTTGATGAATAGTGAAACCACTAAGTGGTAGTTACAAATCTGAATATCTCATAAAACATAATTTTACCGCTTATGTGAGTGGAATTTAGAAAATCTGAGAGACCCGATTAAAATCAAGGAGTAAAATGTGGTTTAATGAGATGAAAACAATTTTTGGTGAATGGTAACTTTTTTACTTTTATTTACCACGGTTAAAAGTAAATAGGATAATTAAGGGTTAAAATGATATTAATATTACCCTAACACATGTTCTAATTCTATTGGATAAGCTTAATTCAACTGAAAACAACCTTAGGAATAAAATATGAACCTTTATGGTCCACTTGGATTAGATTAGGACATTTATTATTATTTAATTCAAAGAAGAGTTAAAAGAGTTAAAATCAAAGTTTATTTACTAAAACATTTTTAATATAGGGTTATACATAATATAAATTCAATTATAAATATTCATTAGAAAGCTAAAAATATTCCCTACATAATGATATTTTATTTATAATTTTTATACATTAAATAATTTAATTTATTAAAGACACAATGATGATGTAGTAATTACCATAATAGTGAAAAATTAAAATAATTGATATTATAAATACCCAAATAAATATAATTTGAGAATTTTTATGAATTAAACTAATTTTATAGGTTAATATTACATGTTAATATTGATTTAATAAACTGTGTTATAAGTAATCATTTTGTTATAATTTTCCCAAAAATCAATTTTCCAAATAGTGTCAAAATTGACATAAAAGAGTTTTTAAAACAAATATTTTATTATTAATTGATATTCAATTCCTAAAAATCTAAGGATTGGCCAAGAGACTTATATCATGATAGGTGTATCATTAATGTACCTCTTTGGGGTCTCTTGGAGGCATATAGTATGTTTATTAACTATATAATATAAAAATACAAAGTGACATGGTAAGGGTCAAACTAATTAACTAAGAGTTAAAACTAAAAGATAAGGTTAATATAATGACCCAAACCTATATAAATTCTATTTGTTGAGTGTTTTTAGACCCATACCCACCTTAAATTTTAAATAATCCACTTTGGAGCCATTAGAAACATAATATGAATTTATTATAAAATAATATTTCCATCTTTTCCAAAGGTGCCCCTCACCCCTCTTATAAAAGGGCACTCCCCCATCTCACTAATTCACACATTCAAAGCCTTTTTTCTCGGCCAAACCCTGACGAAATACTCTCTTTACTTCCCTCAATTCAACCTAGAGGCCTTAGTTTGATCATAAATCCAAACTAAGGATCCCTTTTGATCAAATCAAAAGGAAGAACCCGAAGAAGAGATAATGCTTTCACCACCCTCTTTCAAGTTCCTTTCTTCTTCAACTTCTCCTTTATTTGTTTTTCCCATTCTAAAATAATAACTCCAATATATTATATATACTGTGATGTTATTATAAATATGGTACAACCATATTTAGTACTCGATCCATCCTTTGAATGACATGTCACCATACGTGCGTACATACGGCTTATCGTCTCCACGTCATGGTGTAATTGTTATTCAATAAATTTTTATTTTGATGGGTATAATAATGATGTGTAATTCATGTAAATAAAAAATATAACATGATAATGATTCTTTATATATGATACAACATCCAATTATATATTTTTTTAATATCAAAAGAATGATATTGTCGCTCGTGCGTAAGTACGGACTACCGTCTCCACGAACGCGATGAGATTCATTCTCCATCATCTCCATTCATGTATAATTATCATTTTATGATTAAAAATAATGTTTAATGACTTGATATAATTTTGTATATGAATAAGATACAACCTATCCATAACAAACATATCTTATGTAACAAAACATATAAAAGAAAACGAGTAAGTTAACACCCGAAACGACGATAATTCTAATATATTATTAACAAAGAAATGTTAAAAGATCATATATGATATCATATTAATGTATATGATTACTGTATAATTTAATAACAATTATCTCACCGTTATAAATGAGGTTAACATATCCTCAACCAAGAAAAAGTACAAGGTAAGGGTTTATTTCTCAATCTCTTCATTATCCGAGCTTGTTTATACATAATAATCTACATGGATTTCTTTATCATCCACATACATGTTTCTTAAAAATATATTTTAGAAATTTTTTACTATTTACAAGAATATGGGTTAATTTCATTTATACCCTTTTTTGACTTTTTATAATAGGTTTATAAAGGAATATTTCTGTCGTTTCCCAAACAATTTTCTTTTTAACATTTTCAATAGAATTAAGGAAAGAATGTTTTTTTATCTTATACGGTGGGTGCGGCTATTTTCCGCCGTTATAAAATCATCAAATATTCCTTACAATCTTATAAGAAAATTTTCAAAGTAAATGTTTTATTTTGTAATTATGTGACTCTTAAATAATTTCAAAATAGGAAGAGATATTTCTCTAAAAAGAGTTTTGATTTCATCTATGTCAACATCCTTTGATGGATTTTAAGGTTATTTGGAGTTGATTTATTATGATACAAAACTTCCATATTGTATTGATGGTTTTGTGATATGTTTGACTGTGGATGTGTTATTTGTATACCATTCATGGTTTGTGAAGAAAGTATTGACATTTCGTATGCTTGTTTTAATACGAATGTTTATGTTATTTTTAAACCTGTTCATATGAGGAATGCATTGGACTTAATAAGTGACAGGTGGAGCCCGCTATAGCTCTTCGATGAATCAGCAGGTCTCATGAGACAAACTAGTGTCTTGGCACAAGGCCTTGACAAAATCTTATTTGTAGTCTTGGCATGAGGCCTTGGCTATGTGGTTATGATAGTCTGACATTATGCATTCCATCAATATGAAAGTGGTTATTGATATTGCATGTGATTATTCGTTTAGTAGAATATCCATGTGAATAAGTGAATGGAATTATTTCATTTTATTTTTTCCATACCATGTTGAAGTTCAAGTTTAAAAGGATTTTTTTAGTTATACATTTCCTTAAATGTTTATTCTTATTTATGAAAGTTTCCTCTATATTGTTATCCTTACTGGGAATTTGAGCTCACCCCTTTTCTGTGCTTTATTTTTCCCAGGATGTGAAGAAGTAATTTATGAATGACCTGCAGGGATAGTATGAGGGGATAACAGTGTGGACTATGGAGACTATATTGTTGTAGTTTTCATTTTATGATGTAATGTAAACTTTATTAATATATCTAGTTATTCCAAGGCTACTAAACTAATCGGTCTTTCGAGCCTTGATCTTTCTTGTGATCATGCCAATGTTATGTAATAATGCACCGACTCTGGGTATCTAGGGTCAGGGAATTATAGTTGGTATTAGAGGAAGTTTAGTAGAAACCTTGGAAGCTAGGTTTAGATAAACTTTGATTAGAGCACATAGATTTAAGATGGACTTTGAGGATTAGTATATAAGAACTTCCTAGAATTTTGTTATTGTAGAGATTTTGTGAGTTTTCCAAGAAATACATCCCCGTCTGGATATGAGCAGGTTGAGGCGGCTATTTCACAGATGTACCTAGGGGTAAAACCCAAAAACACCACTTTGATCTAGACTCGAACAGGAACTGGTGCACGACAACGGGCCTTGCTGCACTCTTGGTTACGACACTCCTAGGGGATATGCTTAGGATAACTCTCATTTTCATTAAAAATCATTATGAAGGATTTATAAGTATATAATTCCTCAGAGAAAACATTTTTATGATTATGGATTATATCTATAAATACTTCAATTTATGTGAAGTTTTTTATAAGTATGGAATTATGTATTTTGATTCATAAACTGATCTAGTTTATGCCATTATTTAGAAATGGAACCTAGTGAATGAAATGGAAATCGTATCGATGCACACACTCTATGTAGGGATTTCCCTCCTGCTCAAGATAATTATATTGGAGCTGGTGATGCAACTGGTGCTGATCAACTAATCACCATACTGGGAAAACTCACTCAGGTTATGAATAACAACCTTACCCGTATGGAGCACCCTGATCCAAAGCATGGAGGATCAATGTTAGATCGCTTCATGAGGAAACAACCATCAACATTCAATGGGAGTACAAATCCATTGGTAGCTTAGCAATGGATAAATTCCCTAGAGAAAATATTTCAGGCTTTGGGAAGTAGTGAAAGGGAAAAGTTATCATGGTAGTTTACCACCTCACTGGAGATGCTGATCAATGGTGGTCATTGATTCAAAACATGAAGGAAGATAATGAAGTATCAAATATGGAATAGAGGGAGTTCAAAGTTCTATTTTTAGGAAAATACTTTCCTCGTGACCATCAAGAAGATATGGAAAGACAATTTCTAATTCTGAGACAAAAGGAGGATGATAATGTCGCAAAGTATGAGGCTAACTTTACAAGGTTATCAAGGTATGCTAGAGATTATATATGTAACCCAAAAAGTAAGATTGATCATTTATTTTGAGGGTTTAAACCATTTCCCCGTCAAGTATTAGTCTCACAATCCTTCTCGTCATACGAAGACATTGTCTCATGTGCTATCAAGACATAAAAAGAATTCTCTAAGTCTTATGAATTTAAAGCAAAGCAAGAGAAGAAGAGATCTTCTGATCAATCTGGGAATGGAAATAAGGGGAATAAATGAAAAGTTGAATATCCAAACTGTAGTAAATGTGGGAAGAAACACCCCGTTACTTTCTTAAAAGGAATGGGAGTCTGTTACAAGTGTGGTGAAAAAGTCCATCAAGCTCATGATTAGAAGGGGAAGAAGGGAAACCGATGTCCAATGCTACAATTGTAGAGAGATGGGACATTATAAAAATGAATGTCCTAAACATCAGGGGAACTTACCTCAGAGAAGTCCAAGGGATCAATGGTAAGATTATGCTATCACTACTGCTGTGGTAGAAGCTCCGAAAGACGTGGTGGCAGGTAATTTAATAGTTTCCTCAAGTTTAGAAAATGCATTATTTGATTCTGGATCATCACATTGTTTCATATCTTCCCATTTTTCTAAGAAAATTGGATATTTCCAATTTGATTTAACAAAGGAGTTGTTAGTTAAAACTCCTAAGGGAAGTATCATTGCAACAATGATTTGTGAATCAGTCCCCATTAGAGCACATAAATGTTCTTTATCTACTGATTTCATCATCATAAGTATGATTGAGTTTGATATAATCTTCGGTATGGATTGGATTTCTAACCATGATGCGAATATTTATTGTAAGAAGAACGAGGTTACGATTTTTGATGATGATTATAAAGAACACCTTATCTTTAGAGCATAATCGTAACCACCTAATTCTTATCTAGAGCCACCCCAGTAGCTCAACTAAATTCAATTATTGGGGAGGAAGAGAATGAAATTATAGTGGGTGAGGAAAGGAATGATCAAATAGAGGATGTACCTATTGTGAAAGAATATGTATATGTGATTCCAGAAGATTTACCTGGACATCCTCTAGAATGAGAAGTTGAGTTTTCCGTTGATTTAATTCCTGGATCAATGCCTATATCGAAGACCGATTATAGAATGGCCACTGTATAATTAGTTGAACTAAAGAAAAAACTAGAGGAATTGAGTAATAAGGGATTTATTCACCCTAGTGTTTCTCCATGGAGAGCCCCTATTCTTTTTTTTAAAAGAAATATGGATCTATGAGGTTATGTATCGACTACTGGGAGATCAATGCTATAACAATAAAGAACAAGTATCCCCTACCTCGCATTGATGATTTATTTGACCAACTGCATGGAGCTCAATAACATTCAAAGATTGACCTTCGATCTGGATACCATCAGTTGTGTGTGAATAAGGAAGACATTCCAAGGACATCATTTCAAACCAAGTACAAGCATTATGAGTTTACAGTAATGCCTTTTGGATTGACTAATGCACCCTCTGTATTCATGGATATGATGAATAGAGTTTTCAAGGAATATCTCGATGAATTTGTGGTGGTATTTATTGATGATATCTTGGTATACACCAAAAGCTACAAATATCATTAAAATAACTTGCGCATTATCCTAAAGACTCTGAGAAGACATGAATCATATGGGATGTTTAGCAAGTGTGAATTCATGCATCAAGATATTTCTTTTCTTGGCCATATTGTCTCTAAAGATGGAATCACTGTTGATACTTCTAAGACCAAGGCAATCCAAGAATTGCTTGCACCGAGGAGTATAAATGAGGTACGTAGTTTTATTGGTTTAGTAGGTTATTATCGACGTTTCATCCATAATTTTGCCCGGTTGGATTACCCATTAACAAAGCTCACACTTAAAGGGGTTAAATTTGTTTGAAAAAAAGAGCGTGAAGAATGTTTTGACGAACTGAAGAGAAGATTAGTCGGTGCTCCTATATTGAATCTACCATCGGGGAATGATGGGTTCTTTAATTTTAGTGATGAATTGAAGAAAGGACTTGGTTGTGTCCTTATGTAGAATGATAGGGTTATTGCCTATGTATCATGATAGTTGAAAATTCATGAAAAAAATTATCCTACTCATGATCTCGACTTAGCAGCTATGATCTTTACTTTGAAGATATGGAGGCACTACCTATATGGTGATAAATGTGAGATTTATACTGATCACAAGAGTTTGAAGTATATTTTCTCACAAAAAGAACTGAACATGAGGCAAAGGAGATGTCTTTAATTACTCAAGGATTATGATTGTACGATACACTACCACCCGGGGAAAGAAAACAAGGTGGAAGATGCTTTGAGAAGAAAAGATCATGGAGTTTTGAACAATATGAAAATTGAAAGGGATCCAATTTTCATGGATATAGTGAAGATGGACATGGGAATAACCAGGGAAGGTGAAACATCAATGCTTTTTCAAATGGTTGCCAAACCATATTTACTAGAAATGATTAAGAGTTCATAGACCGATGATGAAGAATTTCAAAAGAATATTAAAGCTGTAAATGATGGGAGATTGAGAGACATTTTGTATGAAGAAGCAATTTTGAAATTTGGGAAGAGGCTTTGTGTTCTCGATATACCTGATCTAAAAAGGAAATTGCTGGATGATGCTCATAGTTCCAATTTCTCTATACACCCTGGGAGAACCAAAATGTTTAGAGATTTGAAAGAACATTTTTGGTGGGAAAACATGAAGAGGGAGATTGCTAATTTTGTGTCAAGATGTATGGTTTGTAAACAAGTTAAAGTTGGAAGGCAACAACATGGTAGAGTATTTCAACCTCTTCTCATACCTGAGTGGAAATGGGATAATATCACGATGGACTTTGTCATGGGACTACCAAAGACTCCAAGAAGGAACGAAGAAATATGGGTTATTGTTGATCGTCTTACCAAGTCAGCACATTTTCTTGATATAAGAGAAGATCTACCACTAGAACGTCTATAAAGACTATATATTGATGAAGTTGTGAGACTTCATTGAGTACCCCTATCGATTATTTCTGATTGTGATCCCAGTTTTACTTCAAGTTTCTGGAAAAGTCTTCAGAAATCCTTGGATACTAAACTTCATTTGAGCACTGCCTACCACCCTCAAATAGATGGACAATCAGAATGAACTACTAAAACCTTAGAAGACATGTTGAGATCCTGCTCACTTGACTTTCAGGGTATGTGGGATCAATATTTACCTCTAGTAGAATTTTCCTATAACAATAGCTTCCATTCGAGTATTCAGATGGAACCATATGAAGCATTAGACAGAAAGAGATGTCTCACACCAACCTGTTGGGATGAAGTTGGTGAAAGAAAACTTGTAGGCCCAAAACTGGTGGAGGAAACAATGGAAAAGGTAAAGGTAATCCAAAACCACATAAATGCAGCTCAAAGTAGGCAGAAGACCTATGCCGATAACCGAAGGAAGGATTTGGATTTTCAGGTAGGAGATTATATTTTCTTGAAGGTATCTCCATTGAAGGGAATTATACGTTTCTGTAAGAAGGGTAAATTGAGTCCCAGGTACATCAGAACTTTCGAAATTCTAGAACAAATTGGGGCTGTAGCTTACCATTTGGAAATGCCACCAAGTCTCTCCAAAGTTCACGATGTCTTCCATGTATCACTGTTGAGGAAATACATGCCTGATCCAACACATGTACTCACCTATGAGGAATTAGAACTGGAACCCGATCTGTCTTATTGCAAAGAGCCCATCAGGATTCTTGATACGAGAGAAAAATTACCGAGAAACCGGACGACTTGTCTGGTAAAAGTTTTGTGGAGAAACCATAAGATTGAAGAGGCAACGTGGGAACCCGAGGAACTTATGATGAAGAACCTCCTGAGTCTTCTCAAGAGGAAGTATTCTAGAAATTTTGAGGATGAAATTATTTGAAGGAGGGGAGAATGTAACACCCCAAAATTCTAAGGTACGCTTCTCTTTGAATAATGCAATAGCATATGTTGTATGAAACATTGAGTTTTAACACACCACAACCAATCAAACTAGCCATTATGAATAGTAATACCCACTTTTTGAAATTTTATAAATTTTATCTTTCAAAATGGACTTAATTTTATGATTCGGAATATCAAAATTAGCCTAGGGTGAATTGTTGGTATTTTTCTGAAAAAAATCATTTTTGATAAATAGTGAAACCACTAAGTGGTAGTTAAAAAACTGAATTTTTCATAAAACATAATTTTACCACTTCTGTGAGTGGAAATTTAGAAAATCCGAGAGACACGGTTAATATCATGGAGTAAAATGTTGTTCAATGAGATGCAAATAATTTTTGGTGAATAGTAAATTTTTACTTTTATTTACCATGGTTAAAAGTAAATAGGATAATTAAGCGTAAAAATGATATTAATATTACCATGACACATGTCCTAATTCTATTGGATAAGAGTAATTCGACCCAAAAAAACCTTAGGAATAAAATATGAACCTCTTTGGTCAACTTGGATTAGATTAGGACATTTATTATTATTTAATTCAAAGAAGAGCTAAAAGAGTTAAAAATCAAAGTTTATTTACTAAAACATTTTTTATATAGGGTTATACATAAGATAAATTAGGTTACAATTATTCATTAGAAAGATAAAAATATTTCCTACATAATGATATTTTATTTATAATTTTTAGACATTATATAATTTATTTTATTTATGAAACAATGATGATGCAGTAATTACCATAATAGTGAAAAATTAAAATAATTCATATTATAAATACCAAAATAAAAATAATTTGAGACTTTTTATGAATTAAACTAATTGTCTAGGTTAATATGACATGTTAGGAATGAATTAATTAACTTTTTTTGAAGTAATAATTCTGTTATGATTTTCACAAAAATCAATTTTCCAAATAGTGTCAAAATTGATATAAAAGAGTTTTTAAAACAAATATTATATTATTAATTGATATTCAGTTCCTAAAAGATAAGGTTAATATAATGACCCAAACCTATCTAAATTCTATTTTTTGAGTGTTTTTTGACCCATCCCCACCTTAACCTTTAAATAATCCACTTTTGAGGCATTAGAAACCGAATATGAATTTATTATAAAATAATATTTCTAGCTTTTCCAAAGGTGCCCCTCACCCCTCTTATAAAAGGGAACTCCTCATTCGCTCTAATTCATAGATTCAAAGCCTTTTGTCTTGGCAAAACCCTACCCAAATACTCTCTTAACTTCGATCACTTCAACCTAGAGGCCTTAGTTTGATCAGAAAGCCAACCTAAGGAGTGATTTTGATCAAATCAAAATGAAGAACCCGAAGAAGATGTAATGTTTTCACCACCCTCTTTCAAGTTCCTTTCTTCTTCAACTTCTTCTTTCTTTGATATTACCATTCTAAAATAATAACTCCAATATATTATATATACTATGATGTTATTATAAATTTGGTACAACCATATTCAGTATTCTATCCATCCTTTGAATGACATGTCACCATACGTGCGTACGTACGGCTTACCGTCTCCACGTCGTGGTGTAATTATTATTCAATAAATTATTATTTTTATGGGTATAATAAAGATGTGTAATTCATGTAAATAATAAATATAACATGATAATGATTCTGTATATATGATATACCATCCAATTATATATTATTTTAATATCAAAAGAATGATATTATTGCTTGTACGTATGTACGGACTACCGTCTCCACGAACGTGATGAGATTCATTCTCCATCATATCCATTCAAGTATAATTCTCATTTGATGATTAAAAATAATGTTTAAGGACTTGATATAATTATGGATATGAATAAGATACAACTTATCCATACCAAACATGGCTTATGTAACAAAACATATAAAAGAAAACGAGTAAGTTAACACCCGAAACGACGATAATTCTAAGATATTATTAACAAAGAAATGATAAAAGATCATATATTATATCCTATTAATGTATGTGATTCTTGTATAATTTAATAACAATTATTTAACCATTATAAAGGAGGTTAACCTACCCTCAACCAAGGAAAAGTACAAGGTAAGTGTTTATTTCACAATCTCTTCATTATCCGAGGTTGTTTATACGTAATAATATTCTGGGATTTCTTTATCATCCACATCCATGTTTCTTAAAAATGTATTTCAAAACATTTTTACTATTTACAAGAATATGGGTTAAAGTCATTTATACCTTTTTTTGACTTTTTATAAGAGTTTTATAAAGGAATATTTTCATCGTTTTCCAAACAAGGTTCTTTTTATCCTTTTCGACAGAATTAAGGTAAGACTGTTTTTTAACTTACACGGAGGGTGCGGCTATTTTCTGCCGTTATAAAATCTTCAAAGCTTCCCTTACAAGCTTATAAGAAAATTTTCAAAGTAAATGTTTTATTTTATAATTATGTGACTCTTAAATGATTTCAAAATAGGACGAGGTATTTCTCTAAAAATAGTTTTGATTTCATCTATGTCAACATCCGTTGATGGATTTTAAGTTTATTCGTAGTTGATTTATTATGATACAAAACTTCCATATTGTATTGATGGTTTTGTGATATGTTTGACTGTGGATGTGTTATTTCTATACCATTCATGGTTTATGAAGAAAGTATTGACATTTCGTATGCTAGTTTTAATACAAATGTTTATGTTATGTTTAAACCTGTTCATATGAGGAATGAATTGGAATTAATAAGTGATGGGTGGAGCCCGCTATAGCTCCTCGATGCATCGGTAGGTCTCATGATACAAACTAGTGTCTTGGAACAAGGCCTTGACAAAATCTTATTTTTAGTCTTGGCACGAGGCCGTGGCTATGTGGTTATGATAGTCTGACATCATGCATTCCATCATTATGAATGTGGTTATTGATATTGCATGTGATTATTCGATTAGTAGAATATCCATTTGAATAATTGAATGAAATTATTTCATTTTATTTTTTCCATACTATGTTGAAGTTCAAGTTTAAAATTATTTTTTTAGTTATACATTTCCTTAAATGTTTATTATTATTTATGAAAGTTTCCGCTATATTTTTATCCTTACCGGGAATTTGAGCTCACCCCTTTTCTTTGTTTTATTTTTCCCAGGATGTGAAGAAGTAATTTTTGAAAGACCTGCAGGGATAGTATAAGGGGATACGAGTGTGGACTATGGAGACTATATTGTTGTAGTTTTTATTTTATGATGTAATGTAAACTTTATTAATGTATCTAGTTATTCCAATGAAACTAAACTAATAGGTCTTTCGAGGCTTGATATTTCCTGTGATCATGCCAATGTTATGTAATAATGCACCGACTCTGGGTATCTAGGGTCGGGGCATTACAAAAATGCTCAAAGGGGATGCTTTGAAATTATTTTAGAATGTATAGTGTCCATAAAATTTAAATCAATAACTCAAATCATGTGAAGTTCATAATTCCTTGAATATATAAATAACACTTTATTTTGAAAATTATAAGATAATAATCATTGTAATACCTTAAAATGATATTTAGACTATGGTACTAGATAATCACATCACTTATCCCATTTTAGAATATGAGTACACTTTTTTTCATAGATAATTTATTATCCAGTGACACATGTTTTCTACTCATCCTCAAAAGACTTAATATATTGATTTAAATGGTATAAATTAGACACATGAAGCATTTATTGAAAGGATATAAATTTAAGAGGTAATATTAACATCAACATGTTCAAAAGATAATTAACTCTCATGTTAATGATATTAAATCATACAAATGTTGTTTAAATAATAATTTAAATATATTTTAGTTAATCATAAAATTTATTCAGTTATAGAATAGTGGTTTTTTAGAAAATTTCATTTGAATAATCATGTTTTCTTTAAAAACTCATTAATTCATATTTTTAGGTTCTTAATAGAATTTCATTTATATCTTAAGGAAAGCAATTAATGGAAAATCCAATAGTACATCCTACAGAATTTCATATGTGTGAAGACAACCTACCATTAACACTGCCTAGATGAAAAATCTTTTATACACCATTGAAAACATAAAAACACATAAAAGCACATTCAAAACTATTCATAATTAATTACCCATAAAATCAAGGATTAAATATAGAATAATCATATGTAGCATTCAAAAACAATGTAATAAAACAATAATAATCCCAATATCCATTAAATAGATAATATTTCTCATCAAATCAGAAATAAATTTCCCATTATTAAGTTTCCAAAACATGAAAATCTAAAAAAATAACCACACAAGAGGAATTAATCAAAATAAGGAATAAATACCTATAAATGACTAACATGAGACTTATTTACCCCAAAAAATAATGGATTGGTCATTGAAATATATTTAACTATGAATTTAGTGAAATCCCGTGTCATTAAAAAAATTGGAAATAATATTTAATGAAAAATCATAAAAAGAGTATATGTGAGGGTTTTGATGTATATACCATATATTTGGAATAAAATGATCCCATGAATGAACCATTGTTTAAAATTAAATAGGTGGGGGAATGAAGGACCAACATGGACCCAATGTGGATCTCTCTTATAGTTGGTATAAATGAGGGATGATGGAAAGGGAAGAAATAAATAAATGGGGATGGGGGTAACGAAAAATTGAACCCATTTTAAAAAACAGTGATCCAATATACTGGGTAAATGGAATGGGTCACTGGGTACCCCGTCAAACCAATAGGAATCCTTAATATCTACATAGTGTAGTGATTTCCCATTGGCCTCCCACAGGGTATCCTATGTCAAATATTGTTTTAAATTATAGTTGGAAGAATCCCTCATACACTAAAAATTCATAAGCCCCAACCTCACCTCAAATCATGAAGCAAAAAAATCATTAATTCTCCCACTATCATCAAATATTAACTCTTGGTTCCAAAATATAAAATTACCCTTCAACTAGAAGAATATATTCAATTTTTCTGATACATTAACAACTCATGATTACCACCTATGACCATGATAACACCATAATTAATGTTATGGCAACATGGGTCATTATATCCTCCCACTATATGAATTTACATCCATGAAAATTCTAATGTATATTCTTACCCAATGATATCTAACTTGTAAGATACCGGATCATCTTTTCAAGTATGTTTTTTCTTTTCTGGTCGTTTTTGATAAAAAGAGGAAATTCATGAAATTTTCAATTCTCACGCCGTGTACTTTATGATTACACGCCGAGTACTCGGTTACAACAAGTAGCTGTGTGTTGGCTGTGTAGAGGCCATGAACTTGGTCGTGTAGGGGTATCATAAAGGACTCCTAAAGCAAAGTATAAAAATGGAGAGTACACGCCGTGTACCTCAAAAGTACACACCATGTACTTACTTATTTTTCATTAAACGTATCGAGGTCGCGTCAAATCACAAGAATCGTCTTCTTCTTGGTTTTCTTCATCCGAGAGAACCCTTACGACCGCAATCCTTCTCCCAGCCCCCGAGCCTCCATCCAAACTCCAATTCGACCGATGTGGATTTCGTTGGGATCACCCCGGTATTCTCTCTCTTCATCTTGAGCTTTGTTTCATGATTCCTCTTATTTTTCAAGTTATAATGGGTTCAATGTTTTAGATGTTTTTTTAGATCTTCCGTCTTCCAAGGTGATTCAAGCCTAGAGGTTCACGTATAGAGATATTCCAACGCCAAGGTAGGTGGTTTGTGCCATTCCGTTGAATGTCTTTGATTATTATGTGCAATTTTGACAAATACCCTTGAACAAGGTATTGTGTGTTTACCATTTTACCCCTATTTATTTCCTGTAATGATTTTAATCTTGTGTAGAGGTTAATTGGATATGAATAGGGTTGATTGATTTGATTTGGTTGTGTTTCCAAGCATGTTATGTTACGAATATTCGTCTGCATATCATTTGGCCACCTTTCATGTATTCCATTACTTTTGATGTAGGGAAGAGAATTTGTATTTTGAAATGCTTGATATGCTGTATAATTGTTAGAAAAGTATTTTTTTAGGTTTACATTGGCCATGTTGCACTTCTATGCTTGTTGTCCTACATAGGGCCGTGAGAACCTGGTGTAGTAGACTATAAAGGGAATTGACCGAGTGAGATTCCTCAAAGTGTCTTTGAGAACTTTAGTCTATAAGTGGGATTAACAGAGTGAGCTTCCTCAAAGAGCCTAGGATCAGTTGGGTCTATAAGGGGAATAGACCGAGTGAGCTTCCTTAGAGAGTCCTTGACTGCTTAGGACTATAAGGAGAATTGACCGTGTGATCTTTCTCAGAGAGTGTTTGAATTACTTGACAGACTTCGGGATATGAGGGGAACTGACCATGTGAGCATCCTTAGAGAGTCCTTGACCTTGGGGATATAATGGGAAATGACCGTGTGATCTTCCTCAAAGATTACTTGACTACCTTATCCAATAAGGGGAATTGATTGTGTGAGATTCCTCAGAGAGTCATGTTTTACCGTTGAAAATAAGGGTAATTTACTGTGAGAACTTCCTTAGAGAGACATTATATATTCTTATAAATGAACTATAAGGGATATTCTATGTGCACTTCCAAGAGGGTTACTATGCTTGAATAGTTGTATTTGATATCTGGAAATTGTTTCTGTAGAGTAAATTTCTTGTGTACTGCTTCGGTAATTTTACCTGCAATATATTCAATAACTGTTAGGCACAGATCTGTGGGTGGTTGCCTACTGGGATTTAGTTTCACACCCTATTTGGGCCAAGATTTTGGGTCCAAAAAGATTATATTGTTGCAGGTATAGACAGGGGTAAGCACCCTTCTACTTTATGTACTTGACTTGATGTGGAGCTGGAGAGCATGGGAACAAGCTTAGGATTACGATGCTGAGGACCTGTTCTATTGATTCTTTTGTAATTTGGTTTAGTGCTTCATGTATTCCATCGTTGTGACTTGTTTGACTATTTTCTTAGAAATATACATCATGCATCATTATATATATATGTTCTCCAGTTGTTTATTATTTCAGTCTTCTACTGTTTACTATTGTTGGTATATTTACTGCTTCCACTATTGTGAATTAGTTCCCTTCTGCTATGTTACTCTTCATATGAGGGCATAGTTTCCCCACTATGACACCCATGGTCTTCACTACTAGTCAGCTGCCTCTGGTGTTTGGGGAAATGCACTTCAGGCCATGTGACCAACTGGGTACTCGGCGCCTCTCGCTGGATTTTGAAATCGTGATGTTACCAAGTGGTATCAAAGAAATTATTTTCTCCTGACATACTGTTTGAAGCCTTTAGCCATGGATAAGATGGAATAGGTACTTGGTAATAAATTGTTCCTGGGTGTATCTAACTCGTGTATAGGGAAAATGAAATCTACCTCGTTTAATTGCAATTTATCTAGTTTTGTAATTATTACAGTTGATTTTATTTCACCTTGAGTGATTCACGTGTTTTGTGATGTTACCGTTAATGTAATTGAGGTTCTGTTTCTAACTCAACATGGTGATATTAGGGTATTCCATCACATGCATAATATAGGTACATGCTAGAAATCACATGTCATGCACTCTTGCCATGCCATCTAGGATGCTTTATCGATTGAATGTTGTTGTGATAGATGTTGTGTAATATATGAACGTTGTTGTGATAGATGCCTTGAAAAAAAATCAAGATTATTGAATGGGTATTTTTTTGTATGTTTTTGTTTGAATGAACTCCAAACATTGGTTCTTGAGGTGTTATGGGCCCTGATGGACTAAAATTTTGGTGATCATTGCTTGGTCTGCCTTGTTATAGCATGTATAAGATGAAAATCTTTGAGTTTCGAGGAGTATGGGACCTCACAGATCAGAATTTGGCACATTCAATGTTCATTTCAGTTTTTTTCTGGGTTTTGGAGTAGTTTTTGAGACTTACTATCCAGAAAAGTCAAGAATACATGCCATGTAATGTTAAGTACACGCCATGTGTTCATCAGTTCAGGAAGAAATTATTTTTCTTAAGTACACATCGTGTACTTCATGTACATACCGTGTAGTCTCTAACCATGTCATAGGTCGTTTGGGAAGAGACACGGAATAGGGAATGTCTTGTGGGAGCACATTGTGTACCTATAGAACACGCCATGTAGTGTTGACCCTGTGTCTTCCCGTGTAACTAACAACACAGATGGATAAACCATAAGCTATACACACTGTGTCATGACTAAACATGCCGTGTAGTCTAACCCAGGTACCTAGATCTGTTACGAACAACACAGGTCGGTGTTCTCCTTTCACGTACACACTGTGTCTACCTTGAACATGCCATGTAGTGTGAGCCGTGTGTCAGGACATGTCACTAACAACATAGGCCTTGTGAAGCTTGTCTGGTATAAGCCATGTAGTCATGTTTTGTAAACTTGAGTGCTTTCATTCTCCCGTTCCCTTCTTACACTTCTGGTTTTCAATCCATGATAATCTTGATTTAAGGTGTGTTCTCGACTTTGCAGAGTCAAGCCACCGAGACTTCCCCCCAATGTTCGCCTGTTTCCAGGCGGTGATCAGACACCAGACATGGTGGATCGGGGACTACCTGCAGATCCTCCTATGATTCCAGTCTTGGCACTAGCCATTATACCCGATATAGGTGCTAATGAATAGTTAAAAGAGGGATTTTTTAGGATGATTTAGACCTTCCAGGGAGCACAGAATCCTGCCCCGTTGATGACAGAATTGACGTGGTTATTTCAGCAGCATCATCCTCCCAAATTCTCAGGGGATGGAGGACCCCAGGCTGTATAGTCATGGCTTGAAACCATGCTGGCGATTTTTGAGTATCTAGAGATACCTCCAGAGAAGAGGGTGAATCTCACTACCTACATTCTTTGAGACTCCTCCAAGAGGTGGTGGGATTTGATTTCATAGGCAGGATGCCAGCAGAATATAGCTTGGATAGAGTTTCAGCACATCTTCTACGATTACTTTTATCTGGAGAACATGAGGGCCAATCGAGCCCAAGAGTTCATGAGTTTTGAGAAGGGTACACATATTGTTATAGAGTATTCCTCTAGTTTCACAAAGCCTCAGTGTTTCATGCCTATTCAAGGAGGTGATGATTTGTTCCTTGTACAGATGATTGAGGATGGCCTGAGGCATAACATCCGATCTTAGGTGAACATCTTTAGGTTGACTTCGATATTATCTATCGTTAACCATGTGCTGATCAAAAAGCATAATCAGATGGATTTTTGGAGCTGTGACCCAGGGTGGATCGGTATACAGAGTTAGTATTCATCTTACTGATAGCATGAAGCGCCGCATGGAGACTGCACGAGGAGATCAGAGTAGGCGAGATGCATCTTCTGGTATCCAGGTGGTGTGATAATAGTGCGGGAAGAGCGGTCATACGATGACACTTTTCCAGAGGGACCTGGAGGAGTGGAGATCTAGTGGCAAGATTTGTCACCTTTATCTCTTCTATTAGTACTTCTCACCAGCATCTGGTGATCGAGGTTCTTCTATGACTCCGTGTTCTGGGTTAGCACCACCAGTTTCTCAGCAGTCTGGGATCTGGAGTTCATCCGACCATTCAATCTGAGGGAGAGGTCGTGCTCTTGGTATCCAGTTGCCCAATTTTCAATGACATCAAGGTGGATCAGCTTAGAGTAGTCAAGCAGGGTCACAAGGCCATGATACAGGTCATACTTTAGTAGTGGAGCAGACCCAGCATGAGAAGGATTTAAAACACTCTATTGTTCGTGGTACAATCTTAGTAGCCTCAGTTTTACCTTTAACTCTTTTTGATATCGAGGATTCCCATAGATTTATATCGGTTGCTGTTTTGGAGAGCCTTTGTCACTCTATATTTTCTTCTGCTGATATATTAATGAAAAACACTCCATTGGAAACTAGAACGACAGGTGTACGTCAGAGAAGAGAGTGATGTCTACAGGTTAGTGGGTGTTTCTTCTTTTGGGACCTCTATTTCATAGATATTACATGCTATGATGTCATTCTTGGAATGGACTGGTTAGTTCAATTCCAGGCAATCATCGACTGTTATCACCGCAGGGTGAGTTTACATCACCAGAAGTTGAATCTTTTCTTCATCAGGGAAAATGCGATGTCCAGGGGAGGAGAGTGGGACCCATTAATTATGAGTTAGGAGGTGTTATAGCCTAGATTACTAGTCTATATCTCGAGGACCAGGGGATTTCACAGTTAAACTTTCCTCGATTGGTGGATCGATTCAGATATGTCTTTCTAGAGAACTTTTTAGGTTTGCATTCGGAGCATGAGGTAGAATTTTCTATTGAGCTTGTTCCATGAGTGGAACCTGTGTCCATTCCTCCTTATAGGATGGCTACAAATGAGTTGCAGGAGCTGAATAAGATGTTGGAGGAGTTGCAGGAAAAGGGTTTAATCCGACCTAATACATCTCCTTGGGGGTTCACCTATATTTTTTGGGAAGAAGGTAGATGGTACCCTCAAGATTTGTGTAGACTATCGAATGTAGAACTAGTTCACAGTGAAAAACCAATATCACTTGCCTAGTATTGACGGTCTCTTTGATTACCTTCAAGGAGCCCGAGTGTTCTCGAAGATTGAAATGAGATCCGGTTACCATCAGTTGTGTGTTTTACCATCAGATATTCTTCTCTCAACATTATGGAGTAGGTATGGTCTATATGAGTATATCATTATTCCATTCGGTCTCACGAAATCACCATTAGTTTTCATGGAACTGATGAACCTAGTGTTCCATGCATATATAGATTCCTTCTGGGTGGTTTTCAGGGATGATATCTTGGTGTACTCTCACATTCGACACAACCATGGTAATAATCTTGAGATCGTTTTGATTTCACTGAGAGAGCATTATTTACATTCTAAACTCTAAAAATGCCACTTCTGGATGGATCAGAATCATTTCTTGGGTCATGTTATCTTAGATATAGTAATATCAGTAGACCCAGCGAAAGTGAGAACATTAGTTTCCTGGGAGCAGCTGAAGAACGTCTTTGAGGGACTGAGTTTTCTAGGGATGAATGGATAATACAAATGTTTCATATAGGACTTTTCATGCTTAGCGGCCCCACTGAAGAGCTTGAATAAGAAGGGTGCAGTGCTCTTGTTGTTATATTCTTGTGAGTCAGCCTTTCAGGAGCTGAAAGGAAGTTTGACTTCGGCACTGATACTAGTCTTTCCAGAGCAAGGAAAGAGCTATACTGTTTACTGTGATGCATCAGGTTTTGGGTGGGATCTATGCTTATGTAGGGTGATAGAGTCATTGCGTACGAGTCTCGTCAGTTGTGGCCACATGAGAGGAATTACCAGACGTATGATCTTGAGTTGATAGCTGTTGTTCATGCCTTACGCTTTTAGAGACATTATCTTCTAGGAGAGCACTTTGTGGTTTTCATAAACCACAAGAGTCTCAAGTACATTTTCACTCAGCTTGATCTGAATTTGAGAAAGCAATGGTGGGTTGAGTACCTTAAGTCCTTCGACATTGAGCTTGCCTATACCCCTAGGAAAGGAAATGTAGTGGCTGATGCATTGAGTAGAAGGACTCACATATAGGCAGTTCAGGAGGAAAGTAGTGAGTGGAAGCTCATGGTAGTATTATATTAGATGTATTTGGAAGTGAATGATAGTCAGGGGCATAGGTTTCTTTCTTCATTTTCAGTTACCTCTACTCTTCTTGATCGAGTGAAAATGAGGCAGCTATTAGAATCACAAGGCATAGTCCTGTGGGAGAGCATGTGAGGAGAGCTATTCCAGAATGGACCATAGGCGAGGAAGAGAAATTTCATTTCTATGGGCGCATATGGGTGCCAGAATATATACACGAGGAGTTGATGTGGGATTTTAATTCCCCTTTTTGGGCAATTCTTCTTGGTGTCACTAAGATGTATCATGATATACACTGTCAGTATTGGTGGCTTAGTATGAAGATATATGTTGCTGGTTTATTCATGAAGTGTTCTATGTGTCAGCAGGTGAAGGTGGAGCATCACTGACTAGTAGGTCTTTTACATCAATTGCCCATTCCCAAGTAGAAGTGGAATGACATCGCAATAGATTTCATAACAGGGTTGCCGAGGTCCCCCCAAGGGAATGATGTTGTTTTGGTTTTCATTGAAAGGCATACAAAGGTTGATCACTTCTTGATAATCAAGGAGACCATCATTGTTGATGATTTGGGATGGTTTTACATCCGTGAGATTTTACGTGGTCTTGGAGTTCCACACTACATTTTTTCAGATAGGGATTTATATTTTACTTCTCGGGTCTAGATGGGGCTTCAGAAGGATTTGGGTACACAGGTACTTTTGAGTACGGCATACCACCCCCAGGCAGATAGCCAGTCCGAGCGTACGATTCAGGTGCTTGAAGACATGATCCGAGTTTCCATCCTAAATTTAGATGGTTATTTGGATAAGAATATACCTCTTGTGGAGTTTTCCTAAAATAATACTATTCAAGAAAATATTCTGATGGAACCTTATGTGGCTTTGTACGGTAGGCCTTGTTTATTACCTTTATTTTGGCTGGAGGTAGGAGAGGTTGCTTTGCTGGGACCTCATCTTGTTCAGGAGACCATAGAGCAGATAGAGTAGATTCAGAAGAGGATGGATACTACACAGTATTGATAGAAGTCTTAAGCTGATCAATAGAGATGACCTCTGAAGTTCGAGGTCAGGGATCATGTTTTCTTGTGCAGAACACTGAGTTTGGGACATAGGAGGTTTAGGAGATAGGGTAAGCTCTCACCGAGGTATGTCGGGCTGTATGAGGTTGTGGAGAGAGTTGGACCAGTTGTCTATCAGTTGCAGTTACCCCAGATGTACCAGGATATGCCTGACATTTTTCACATTTCTGAGCTCCGACGTAACTTTCCAAACGTGTCTGATGTCTTTCAGCTCGAGGAGGTTGACCTCGAAGAGGATTCAACATTAGAGGATCATTCTATCCAGATTTTTGATCGCAGTACAAAGGTTCTCCATTGCCTATCTGTTCCTCTGGTATGAGTGTTATGGCAGCACAGAATGGTACATGATGAGACGTGGGAGAGGGAGGCCGATGTACGAGCACAGTGGCCAGAACTGTTCGAGGTTTCTTCTTCTATGCCATGCTATGGAAATTTGGGGATGAATTTCATTAAGGGGGAAGTTTTTAAGAACCCAGATCTTCTTTTCAGGTATGTTTTTCCTTTTTTGTTTGTTTTTTGAGAAAAAGAGGAAATTCTCGAATTTTTTTTAGTACAAGCTGTGTACATAGTTTCCACAGGTAGCCGGGTGCTGGCCGTGTAGTTTCCATTCACACTGTCGTGTGGGGTGACAAGGATGCTGCCTAAAGAAGAGTATAGAAATGTCGAGTAGACGTAATGTAATTCAAAAGTACATGATGTGTAATTTTTTTCATTAAATGCATCGGGGTCACGTCTAATCGCTAGAACCATCTTATTCTAGGTTTTCTTCGTACTAGAGAACCCTTACGACCTTGATCTATCTCTGAGCCTCTGAACCTCCATCTGATATCTGATTCAACTGATGTAGATTTTGTTGGGATCACCTTAGTAAGCACTCTCTTCTAATTGAGATTAATTTCATAATTCCCCTTCTTCCTCATGTTATTATGTGATGAACGTCATTGAGTATTATGTGAAATTTTAACTAGTCCCCTTGAACGAGGTATTCCATGTTTACCATTTTCCACTGTTGATTGCCTTCCATGATTGTATGATTTTGTAGAGGTTAATTGGTTATGAATAGGGTTGATTTCTATTCTTTGGTTGTGTTTCCAAGCATGTTCTGTTATGACCGTCCGTCTACTTAGCCTTTGGAATCCTTGCATGTTTTCGTTGCCTATTGTTGTAGGGTGGAGAGTTTGTATTTTGGCATGCTTTTTATGTTATAGAATGGATATCCAATTAGTTCTATAGGTTTACATTGTCCATGTTGCACTGATATTCTTGTCGACCAACACAGGTCCGTGAGAACCTGGTGTAGTAGACTATACGAGGAATTGACCGAGTGAGATTACTCAGAGAGTATTTGAGAACATTAGGATATATGGGGGATTGAATGAGTGAGATTCCTCAAAGAGCCTAGGACCACATGATCTATAAGAGGAATTGACCATGTGAACTTCCTCAAAGATTCGCTGACTACTTTAGACTATAAGGAGAACTGACCATGTGATATTCCTTAGAGAGACATTTAATTACATGTACCAATTTGGGGTATAAGGGGAATTGACCATGTGAGATTCTTCAGAGAGTCCTTTACCTTGGTTCTATATGAGTAATTAACCATGTGAGAATACTCAGAGATTCCTTGACAAAATTATACTATAAGGGGAATTGACTGTGTGAGCATCCTCATAGAGACTTGTTTTACCTTTGACTATAAGTGTAATTGACTGTGAGCACTTTCTCAGAGAGTCATTATATATTTATATTACAGAACAAGAAGGGATAGGATGTGTGCTCTTCCTAGAGGGTTACTATGCTTGATTAGTTTTTTTGGATATGTAGAAATTGTTTCTACTGAGTACTGTTCTTATTTACTACTTTTTTACTTTTACATGCCATATATTCACAAACTATTAGGCACAAATCATTGGGTGGGTACCTACTGAGATTTAGTCTGACACCATTTTGGGCCAGGATATTGGGCCCTAACAGATTATATTGTTGATGGTATAGACAAGAAAAATCCCATTCTACTTCAGGTACTTGACTTATTGTAGAGCTGGAGAGCATAGGACAAAGCTTAGGCTTGAGATGCTAAGAAGTTGTTCTTTTGTATGTTTTGTTCTTTGTTTTAGTGCTTATTGTATTCCAGCATTATGACTTGTTTGGATGTTTTCCTAGAAATATGTATCATGCATCATTATATATATTTGTGCTGCAGTTGTTTATTATTTCAGTCTTCTGCTATTTACTATTGTTGGTATATTTACGACTTCCAATATTGTGTATGTGTTCCCTTCCACTATGTTACTCTGTCAATGAGAGCATAGTTTCCCCAACATCACACTCAAGGCCCTCTCTACTAGTTGGCAGCCTCTGGCATTTGGGGAAATGCGATTGAGGCCATGTGACCGATTGGGTACGGGGCACCTCTAGGGGGGTTTCATTACCAGGACATTACATAACTATACATATCCAATAAATAAATTATAACATACACTAATCTCATTACAGATAACTCGAAAATTGACTTCAAATTATTAAAACCTAACCACAATATCTACATGGGACCTAGAATAAACCTCAGAGTACTTATAAAACATTTAATTCCTATTTCCTAAATCTAATAAAATATAAAAAATATCCCGGAATTCAATAAATCTCATCCATCCCACTAGAAAATAACCTAATTAGCCATCACACATCAATTGAGTGACTCCTAAAACCCAAAGTAAGACACTAACCACTACAATTCATTCACACACAAGGTGTACCACAACAAATTTAGTCATATATGTACCACTATGTAGACCTCCAAAAACTAAAATAATTCCCATTATAAGAATTATATTGGTTATTATTATCATTATCTTCCAATTATCTTAGACAATAAAAAACAATATTTTATTAAAATAAAATTTTAGGCTTCATTTCAGAATCTCATTTTAAAAAGTTTATTAACAATACAATTGAATAAAAAAACATTACATATTAGAATTATTTTAATGAAAAACATTTGTCAATAGTATTGAAACATTACTACAATATTAATTTAATCACCTTTTTGTAAAACATTTTCTATTACTTATTTTGAAAAAAATAATTAAGTTTAAATAATCAGCTTTGAAAACATAATTATATTAACATGGAAAATTTTCTGTGTGAATATTAAAAAAAATCTATATATTTTATAATAATCATATTAATAATATCAATAATCCTGGAAATATGACAAAATATTAAACTGAATCATGATAAAATAAAAAATAACTACTCACATGATAGATGTATTAGAAAAGTAGTTCATTCATGATCTAAAATAGTAATTCTAGAATGATTAATGAATGATATATTAATTATTATTTACAATATATCGACTAAAAAAAGATGAATATTTAACAAAGAAACATAAATATAGAGAAACAATTAGTAACAAGAATAATAAAAGTTATTATGGTTAAAGAATAATTTGTTGATTCATGTCTACCTAATTTTAATCAATATATAAAAACACTATTTATTTATTTGTTATATTTTAGTGGGAAAATATGAATTTATTCTAAATATATTAAAATTAAACTGTGATAAAAACGTTGAATGGAGGTTTCACTATTGTTCTTATAAATAAATTCCAACTCATAATGCATTGTTAAATACTAAACATGTCTCACAATTGAGCCCTATAAGACATTAATGAATGTACTATTCCATAGACAAGGAGCCTGATCAAATACCTCATCTATTATGATGATACCAAAATAACTACCTGGACAACATTATTAACTACAGATTTGGCCATAAATAGGCCTTTGATTATTATATGTGTTAATTATAAGTTTTGACTATCCTAACCCATGTATACTCTTAATATCAGCATTCCCAATAACTATAAATGAGTAATGATACAATATCTCAAATATGGTACCATTTTTTATTAACCATGAACTAAATAATTATACAATGCCAATCCACAAATCCACATGAACTTACGTGTGCCTCCTGACCAATAAGGCTATTTATTGGAACTTGGGTTTTAATAACATTAGTGGGTTATGTTTTATCCTTTCTATATAATTAACTACATGTGAACGAAAAATAAAATGGTCCAAATATAATAAATTTCATATAAATAAAAATGAGTACTCAAACAATTTCCAAAAAGTAAAACAGGTCATCAATTTGCAAGGGTAAATTCAAAATAAATAATATCCAACCTCTATTTCATTAACCATGTTAAACATGGAACATTTTTAAATCATATATGAACAATAAAAACAACTCATACATAAGTCTATATTTTTTTTCAAATTCCTGTAAGATTTACTATGAAGCATCATTTCCACTAGAGTGGACATGAAGGGTGTGAGTAAATAAGACTCATTAGGAGACCATTAAATATCCAACATAAAAGGAAATCACTTGGGAGTTTGAAATGAGTCATTATAATCATTTACATTAATATAACTAAAAATGGGTCAAAAAATGATATTAATAACAATTTAGTATTAGAAGATAATAATGAACATTAAAATTCAATGTCAACTATATATGATAACTCTCTACAACTAGAGGTTGTGATCCTAACATACCTACTTCAATCCAAGTTTAGAGAATCTTAGATAAATTAGTTTAATAAAATATGATTCTAAAACTATTAAAACAACAGTTCATGAGAAACACATTTCACATTTATGGGTAATTATTTAATGCATAAAAGAGTTAAAAAATACAAGATAAACATCACATTTAGGGAAATGTTAAAGGGCTTACATGATTCATGGTATTGTGATCTCACACCATTCATAATTCATTAAATATGTTAGAAATACTTATAATTAATATTAATAAAAAATATTCCCACTAATATATACATATTATCTATTAAGGAAGTAACAGTGAACAAGGTATCATCTACATCTATATAAAATAATAAGAATTATATAAAAATGTAACAACATACTGAATATATCATTGTAGTAGTCATGATCTACTAAAATATTCAATATAATGATTATAATTAACAATAAAATAAATGATAGAAATGATAAAATATGATTTTTTACATATCAAATAAATAAATTGTAATTCAAATCTGATCTTTTTAAAAATATAAATCATGAATAACCCATAAATATTACATTATGGAATAAAAAAATAAAATCATTAAGAAAAATGAAAAATAGGTATTAGAATAACATTTCATTATGAAATTATAGGTTTAATTTATACAAAATAAAATATATGCCAGATTGAGTAAATCATGATGACCAAAATCTAGCCTTATTATGATCCAACACTAGCATGGTAGTAACTAGTTTTATATAGTAGTATAATAAGAAAGAGTTCAATTATTATATTAGTCATAAACAATACATACATATTGGAACTGAAGTAAAGGGAAAAATGTTTAATTTAATATACTAACATAAGAATATAAATCATACAAATGTCTTATTTGATATAATGAATACAATAAAAAATTAGTTAAGTTAAATATTCAACTAAATTGGATGTTTTACCTTAAAATGAATAAATGATTGATAATTTTGTCTTAATTACATTTTAGAAATGTTTTGGTTTTATACAAACAAGTTATAATTAAATATTTATATATAAAATCAATATTAATTTTAATATATAAAAAGGTGATTTCCACAAACCTTTTCATTGAATAAAATGAAAAAAAACAAGGAAAAATTAGAGCATCTATTTATTTCACACAAATCACTGGCCCTCCACACATGGGCATAATTTTTTCCTAATCATACCTAAAATCATTTTCTCTGCATCTTTAATGGTGACACAATCAATCATATGCCCTCGACCTCATCCACAACCCCCGGTGTGAAGGGCATCAAGATTTATTTCTTGTTGAAGAAGACCTTCGATGTCTGGGTCATCTGAGACAGAATCCCTAAAAAGTGTTTCATCTTGATTTTAGTCCAGTTCAACTCGTCCATGTTATCTCCAATGACTACTAGGAATATATCCTCCATTAAATGATTTAGTCTATTTCCCAGAGCCATCATAGCCATATTCACCTTCAATCGGAACTAGGTTCTCCACCAGAGTCTTCTCTGTCATCTACTGATGGCCAAACATTGTTTATGGGTGTTGCATCAAGATTGCATGTTTGTTTTCCCTTGGATTATCCACATCATCAACCACAATATGACCTGCAACACTATTAAAAACATCAAATGTGTTAGCAGTGGTCACCTTCACCTTTGTAGATGGCTGCGGATCAGTCCTACTAGTTAATGGAGCCAGAGGAAAGATGAGAATAGAATTTCCAAGATCATCAGCAGGAGGTTGGATCTACTTTGTGGGAACTTCAGAGGGTTCTTCAGAATGTACAAAATTCATTAAAAGATCAACATAGTGTTGTTCCAGCACTGGGTATATAAGCCTTTTCCCAGCGCTTTTATCAACAACATTAGATGTAGTAGAGACAGGTGAATTATCTTTACCAACAATAGACACACTTTGTTAACTTCCAGAGTAGGGGTGATATACTGTGACCTGAGTAGTGAGACCCACAGTTTCCAGATCTGGAGTGTAATCTTTAGAAACCTTGGTCTCACATTCACTTCACTTATTTACAATGTTAGCCCATTACCGAGTTTAATTTTGGTTAGAAACATTTTTATTTTGCACATATATATCAGGGGAATTCAATTTATCATTCAGGGTATTGACATCACAATGTCCAGCAGTAAGAGGTGATGGTTTTACCATCTCCTGTTTATATGCCAGGGCTAGATGTGGATCCAATGTAACAAGTTGTGACAACATCTAAGTATCATTTTCAGTAGCTAAAGAATCACCAGTAATCCCAACCGTTTGGGTAAATTCAGAGGAACCAGTATTTTGAGATTGTTTATTTTTGAAGAAAGAACTAATGTCATGACCACGTAAAGAGAAAAAATCCCAAATTATAGATCTCTTAATTTCGAGAAATCATGTACTATACTCATACAGTTTGAACAGAAACAGGGAAGGTTTTCATATTCAACATTCAGTTCAGGTTCATCTACATCATCCTAGAGATAAACCTTGTTTATTAATGGAGAATAGATACCTACTTCAACTAAGAATCTAGAATAGGGTACATATATAGCGGTTCTAGTTTCATTATCCTTGTTAATCAAACTCTTAAGGACAAAGCAATGTCATATAATATTTGAGGGTGCCATAGAATCGAGTTTAAGCCGTATACCTTCAACCAAGAGTGAACTGAAGTATTACCTACTTCAATGGGGTTGAAATTTCGGTCCCATTCAAAGATGTGCAGTGCTCCCAGTTTGAAGGAAATTGATCCATAGCCCTTGGATCACATCTTGAGTTCATCAGAGGGAAATAGGATGTTGTAGAATCTTTTTCTTAAAGCGACTCACTTCCCAGAGTAGAAGCCCCATATTTCCAACAGTCATTGTGTAAGTTTCTCGACCACCAATGGAACAGAGCGTATGGAAAAAATGTGACGAGCTATTATGGAGTGTGCCCCAATCTCGAGACGTTTCGATATTGAATATATATCCTCATTGACGTGAGAAACTGAACCCTTCTTATAGATTTTAGCATTAGACCCTTTGAAGGATGAAAAAATAAAATTTGGGGAATTGAAATCTTTTATCTTAGAGTGTAGTGGACATCAATTCATGATTACTGGCTCTGTCGTGCACTAATGAGACTCGAAGAGTCCATAAACAAGAAATTATGCCATGGATTGCGATGGAAAAGAGAAAAACCATAACCTTCATTTCTATGAGCTGATAGAAGATCTGTATCGTGCCCCTTTGTGTCATGCCATCATCCATAAATATTACTTATAAAACATTATCTAAAATAATAAAATGAGTGTTTCTTGAAAATATATTTTCTTTGGGTAATAAATTGATAAGTAAAACAAAATGTGTTTTTGAAATCATCTCATTTTATTACATAATGTTAATATAATCATTAAAATTCCACAAATTCAAACACTTAGATAATGATACATTTAGATTTTTGACATATAACACTTATAATATAAGGTGTTAAGTAATGAACTCTCCAAAAAACATGATTAAGTTGATAATATGGAATTGATTCTCATAAACTTGGATACAATAGTCATGCTTGTCAATTTACCCATGTCCAATTAAATAAATCCCCAACTTTATAATTCTATAATATTTTAATAGGGATGCCCTATACTATAAAATAATGTCTAATATACTAATATATTTTTGATAAAACTCAAGGAAAGTAAATTATGTGCACAATTGGATATATTAATAACACATTCTATAGATAATTATATGTTAATTAAACATGTAACACACAAAAACCACAATTATAATATTGTTACTAGATAGTCACATGACTTGTCTCAATTAAGAATAGAGAACAATTTGTTCTCCCAAAATAATTAATTGATACATGAAACATGTTCTCTACTATAGTGATTATTATTTAACATATGGACATAATGCGTATGGATTTCAAACATCAAGCATGTAATTTCATGACAGAAATATTTAGAGGTAATATAAATATCAATAAGTGAAAAATAATAATTAACTCACATAGTATTGAAATAAAATTGTGAAAAAAAGTTCAAACCCAAAATTTAAATATAAATTTGGTAATTTTATAATTCAACTATGTATAGAATAATGATTTCACAAAAAACATCATTTGAAAAAACTAATAGGGTTTCTATGAAAATAATTTAAATAATATATGTTGAAATTAATCATTATTTTATTTATAACATATGGAAACCATGGTAAATAAAGATTATGTAAGTTCAATATATTTCTATATGGGTCTAAATCTCTAACCAGGTCTATAGCATTAATGACACATCCTTTATAATTCAGTTATAATATATAACCCCCTATGAGAAATAAAAAAAATTTAATTACCCATGAAGTAATAACATCCTTATAGGAAAGACAACTGAAACCAAAAATGAACAATCAATCTCACCAATATCCAACAAAAATCCCAAATCATTGTACATATATAGAGCCACAAATCCAGTATAAATAGTAGGAAAACTGAAATAATTTGTTTTTCAGAAAATAATTTAATAAGAAAATTAAAAAGGTTTTTATCACTTACCCAAGACACTTTTACCAAAAATGAAGATTATAGGATACATTATAATTGATTTCAATATTATATTGGTGATATACTATGTGATTAATCCCATTTATAGTATGGTATTGAATGAATTATTAATAAATTAAGAAAGGATATAGTAAGGATGAGATAACCATACAATAAATTTAAAAATACAATGAATCTAATTTATATTAAGAGGTTCTATATATGTTAAAGGAGAACCAAAAGCGGGATAAAGTGGATCATCCTTATCGATGGGTGAAATTATTGTTGAATGAGGGGTATAAATAATTAAACTCCCAAAGGGAAATGAATTAAATAATTGCATTCTAAAAAACTATTAACTATTATATTAAGAACACAATACAGGGAAACTACATAACTGGTGGAACTTGTAGGGAACCAATCCCAGTTTGTAGGAAAATGGTTACATTGTTTCATCCAATCAGGTACCATGTGTCACATATTATTCTAAATACTAGCTGGATAATACTAAAGAAATACCACTGTCCATAATTTGGATCCTCATATTAATCCATGCCAAAAAAGGATAGAAAAATCAAACATTATCAATCATATTTAAATTCAACTCTAAAAAAATAAATAAACCTCTATCGAAAAAAATTCAAACAGGGCCGTACATTAACCACCAATAGTTCCCACTTTAGACTATGACAACATTATAAATAATTGAATTAGTAAATTGGAAGTTATATTCAGGCATTGAATATGAATAATGTATGTAATATATAGTATGTTATAAAAAATTAAATTTTGATTTCACTTTATTGATGTAAAAGTTAATAATTTTGTATATTTATACATTTGAATGTGTTACATTCCTTACACTTGCATCAATGGAAACCATAAACATGACTATAGGATATTTGATATTTAATTGGTACAAAATATTATTTTTTAGATCAGATCAAAATTTTAAAATATATCTCAGTACCTAGAATAGGTTATAATATAAAAAAATTGTTATATAAGATATCATTTAAGAAGTACTATATGGAAAAAGATAAGGTAACTATAAAATTATATAGTGATTGTGATTAATATAATCAGGTGTAAAAATATATTAAAACATTGTTAAGTCTTAAAAATAATTTGTGCTCCACCACGACAAAAAATAACATGTATTATAAGATAACCAAATTGATTGGGAACATGGAATATTTTATTGGGTTTTTATCATTAAAATCAGGTATTTGAAGGATATAAACAGAGAAAAGTCTATAATATGCATTTAAAAATTAAAATAATTCCATATAACTGGGGTGAAATATAAATAAATCCTTTAATATAATTATAAAACCAAATTTATATTTAATTATTTATATAAAATAAATTCTTGGAGTGTATTTTCATTTTATTTTTTATCATCTTTTTCACCAATGTCCTACTGGCCAATAAAATTGACATTACCGTTTCTTTTTGAGTAAAAAAATTATTCATGTGTTATCCACATAAAATCTATGAATGTAAATATATGATTATTTATATATCATGTTTTTGATTGAGGGAATCAAATACATCACAATACTCATTCTTGGACATACGTATAATTTGTTTTACATTATCTACCTAAATTATTTTGATATGTGGTTGGAATTTCAATAATTCTATCTAGAGGACATAAAATGAATATTACATAGAATGTGGATTTCATGGAAACAATGAAGTATATTTTAATTTTAAATAAGTTAAAATTAGAATAATATCACTTAAGTAATTTTTTAAAATTTATTCCTTACAATCACAACATTTAAAATAATAATAAATCAATTGTTATATTAGTTAAAACATGTCATTTATTATCAATTAATTAATAAATAAGAATTAATTTGATTATTTTATATTAATTATACATTTACTGAATCATTAAATCAATAAATACCCTCCCATACTGTAACTCCCCAAGATTTCATAGTGCATTATTTCTTCAAAGTAATTCAATAACATGAACTACACGCAACACCGAGTTCAAGCGCACCACGACTTATCAAACAAGCCGTTCAAAAGAGGTTATGAATAGTATTAACATAATTTTGAACTTTATATAATCCATATAATTTTAGAATCCATATTAGGAGTTTCTTAGACATAATATAATAACAAATTCATTTTTTTAGATAAATGAAGTATTTTTCAAAAAATGCAATTTTACCGACAGTTAATGGTGAACCCTTTTTAAATCCAATATTTGAAACAATTATATATTAAAAATTACAAAATAAACCTCTTCTTTATAATCGGGACATATGAATTTAACTTCAATAAATTTTTGGTGCTTTTTTGATAACTTTAATATTTGGGTGAATAGTGAAAATTACTAAATTATAATTAAAAAAAACCTTTTTAATCAAAATAATTAATAGTGATAAATTGTGAATTTGAGTGATTTTAATGTATAATTAGATTATATTTTTACCCTTTAATCCAATGTTGGTCATTTTAAATAATTTCACAATTTAATTGGACATAAGCAAGTGCCATTTTTTTAATAGTTATTATTTCTTAAAAACATGCTTTTTGTTTTGACAACAAGAATTAATTTTAAATTAATTCAGCCACTTATGGGTTTTTAATTTAGAAGAATGGATTCAATATTTATAATCTGGAGGTTCAAATTTTGTAAATTGGTAACTTTTATTTATAGACATTTTGAATAATTACTTCTGTAAATATTTTATTTACCATGGTTAAAGGGTAATCCCGATAAATAAGGGTAAACCAATAATATTATAATAATATTAATTACCCCAAAACATGTCCTAAAACTATTGGTTGATACATGTATGACCATTTTTATCTTTGGGACTATTTTGGAATCCCATGGTGCCACTTGTAAGTGATAATGACACTTTATGTTAATTATGTTAAAGTAAATACAAAAATGACATAAGCAAATATCTTTTAGAATTATTTTTACATATGGTTATATATGTTATATTTTTGACTATAAATATTAATTAGAAATGTAAAAAAATTTCCTACATAATGGTAATTTATTTTTTATTTTTATATATTGAATAATTAAATTTATTTATGACAAAATAATGATGCAGTATTTTCCGTATTAATGAAAGAATCAAATAATTGGTATTATAAATGTTAAAATAAATATAATTTGATAGTTTTTATGAAATACACGAATTTTATTGGTTGATATGACATGTTAGTATTTCTTAAATGAATTTGGATCGAATTAATAAAGTTAATAAGACTTTAAACAAATCAATTATTAAATAGTGTCAAAATTGACATAAAATGGTTTTTAAAACAAATATTATATTATAAATTGATATTATATTCCTAAAAATTTAAAGATCAACCAAGAGACTTATATAATGATAGTTTTATCATTAATTAACCACTTGGGGTTCACTTGAAAGTTTATATAATGTTTATTAACCATATAATATAAAAATTCAAAGAGACATGGTAAATGTCAAACTAATTAACTAAGAGTTAAAACTAAAAGATAAGGTTAATAAAGTGACCCAAACCTATATAAAACTTATTGGTTGAGTTTTTTTCGACCCATCCCCACCTTATCCTCGAAATAAATCAGTTTATATCCATTATAACCATAATATGAATTTATTATAAAATAATATTTCAATCTTTTCCTAAGGTGCCCCTCACCCGTCTTATTAAAGTGAACCCCACCTTCTATCTAATTCACACCTTCAAAGCCATTTGGCTCGGCCAAACCCGGACAAAATATCCTCCCATCTTACCTCACTTAAACCTAGAGGCCTTAGTTTGATCATAAAGTCATCCTATGAATCCCTTTTGATCAAATCAAAAGGAAGAACCCGAAAAAGAGCTAATGATTTCACCACCCTCTTTCAAATTCCTTTCTTCTCCCACTTCTTCTTTCATTGTTATTTCCATTCTAAAATAATAAATCCAGTATATTATAAATACAGTGATGTAATTAAAAATATGGTACAACCATATTCAGTATTCTATCCATCTTTTGAATGACATGTCACTATACGTTCGTATGTACTACCTACAGTCTCAACGTCATTGTATAAATGTTATTCAATACATTATTATTTGCATGGGTATGATAATGATGTGTAATTGATGTAAATAATAAATATAACATGATTATTATTCTATATATATAATATACTATCCAATTATATATTATTTTAATATCAAAATAGTGATACTATTGCTCGTGCATACGTACGGATTACCGTCTCCAGGAACACGATGAGATTCATTTAACAACGTATCCATTCAAGACTAAATTTCATTTGATGATTAAAAATTATTTTTAAAGACTTGATATAATTATGAATATTAATAAGATACATCCCATCCATAACAATTATGACTCACATAACAAAGAATATAATGTAATTCGAATATGTTAACACGTGAAACGACGATAATACTAAGATATTATTAACAAGAAAATTTTAAAATATCATATATGATATCATATTAATGTATATGATTATTTTATAATTTAATAACAGTTATTTAAAAATTATACAGTGGGTTATCCTACCCTCGACCAAGGAAAAGTACAAGGTAATGGTTTATTTCACAATCTATTCATTATCTGAAGTTGTTTATACGTAATTATCTACTAGGACCTCTTTATCATCAACATCCATGTTTCTTAAAAATGTATTTCAAATCATTCTTACTATTTTATAGAATATGGGTTAAAGTAATTTATACCCTTGTTTACTTTTTCTATGATGTTATGAAGGAATGTTTCCGTTTTTTCCAAACAAGGTCCTTTTAACATTTTCGACAAAATTAAGGTAAGAATGTCTTGTTTAAATTATACATCAGGTGCGGCTATTTTACGATGTTATAAAATCGTCGAGGCTTCCCTTACAAGTTTATAAAAATATTTTCAATGTAAATGTTTTCTCTTATAATTATGTGACTTTTAAATGATTTAAAACAATAGATATTTCTCTCAAATAGATTTGATTTCATCTATATCAACATCCTTTGATGGATTTTAAGCTAATTTGAAGTTGATTTATTATGATACAAAGCTTCCATATTGTATTAAAGGTTTTTTGATATGTTTGATGGTGGATGTGTTATTTTTATACCATTCATGGTTTATGGAGAAAGTATTGACATTTTGTTTGCTAGTATAATGTTTATGTTATGTTTAAACCTTTTCTTATGAGGAATGAATTCGACTTAATATGTGACGGGTGGAGCCCACTATAGCACCTCGATGCATCGGTAGGTCCCATAAGACAAAGTAGTGTCATGGAACATGTCCATGAAAAAAATCTTATTTGTAGTCTTGGAATAAGGCCATGACTATGTGGTTATGATAGTCTGGAATTAGGCATTCCATCATTATGAAAGTGGTTATTGATATTGCATGTGATTATTCATCTAGTAGAATATCCATAAAAATAAGTAAATTGCATTATTCCATTTTATTTCTGCCATATTATACTGAAGTTAAATTTTAAAAGGTTTTTGTGTTAGTTATACATTGCCTTAAATATTTATGCTTATTTATGAAAATTTATCCTATATTGTTATCTTTATTGGGAATCTAAGCTCACCCCTTTCTATGTTTTATTTTTCCCAGGACGTGAATAAGTATTGTATGAATGACCTGCAGGGATATTTTAAGCATAAATATCTAGTGATTCCAAGGAAACTAAACTAATCGGTCTTTTGAGACATGATCTTTTATGACCGTGCCAATGTTATGAAATAATGCACCGACTATGGGTAGCTGTGGTCGGGGCGTTATAGTTGGTATCAGAGGAAGTTTATTACCAACCTTGGAAGTTAGATTTAGATAATCTCTGATTAGAGCACATAGTCCTAAGATGGACTTTGAGGATTAGTATAGAAGAACATCCTATAATTTTGGTATTGTAGAGATTTTGTGAGTTTTCCGAGAAATAAATCCCTGTCTGGATACGACCAGGTAGAGGTGGCTCTGGTACAGATGTACCTAGGGGTAAAACCTGAAAACAATGCTTTGAGCTAGAATCGAACGTGAACAGGTGCACGACAATGGCCCTTAATGCACTCTTGGTTACGACACACCCGAGGGATATGCATAGGATAATTCTTATTTCCTTTAAAAACCATTTTGAAGGGTTTATGAGTATATACTTCCTCAAAGATTTTTTTTACGATTATAAATTATATCCATAAACTGTTCAATTTATGTCAAGTGTTTACATGTTTCGATTTATGTATTTTGATTCATAAACTAATCTAGTGTATTCCATTGTATTGAAATGGCACCTAGTAAAAGGAATGTGAACTCCATCAATAAGTATGATCAAAGGAGTAAGAAGGATCATATCTTTCATGGTTTTAAGAAAACATTTAGAAGGGAAATAGTCTCCCATGTATTCTCAACAAATGAAGAAATAGTATCATGTGTTAGTAAGATAAGTAAATAATTCTCTGAGTCATATGGCTTTGAAGGGAAGCAAGAGAAGAAATTGATGGAAGAGAGAAATATGGATAAAGGGAAGAGGGAAAAGAAGAATTTTCTCATATGTGATAATTGTGGGAAGAAACACCATGGAACATGCCTGAAAGGAATGGTAGTTTGTTATAAGTGTGGAGAAAAAGGACACCAAGTACGTGACTGCAAGGGTAAGAAAAAGGATTCAAATGTACAATGCTTCATCTTCAAGGGGTTGGGACACTATGAAACCAGCATTTAAATCATTAGAGTATTCCACAAATGATGATATTGGATAATAATCATGCTTTGATACTATCATAGATGAGGAGGTATGATTATAGTTCTTATGTTGTTATTAATGAAATATGTCATTTGAGTGTTGTATCAACACAGTACTGGTTATAGTAATTATGGAGTATATAAGGATTGTACTTTAGTACTATTTAATTATGGACTTGAGATTGTGTGGAACCAAGAAAAGTGACTCAATAACATGTTAAATTTTTGGAAAATATATGACAATATGGTTTGGATACCGAGGTACAAATTTTGGAATAATACATGATTGATTTAGATAAATTATATTGGATATTCTTGACTATCAGGAAACTGGTTAATGAATTTGGATGTAATTAATAAAGTTGTTAAGACTTTATCAAAAATCAATTATTAAATAGTTTCAAAACTGACATAAAGGAGTTTTTTTAAAAAAATATTATATTATAAATTGATATTCTATTCCTAAAAATCTATGATTCAGACAAAAGGCTTATATAATTACAGGTGTATCATTAATTAACCACTTGGGGTTCTCTTGGAAGTTTATAGTATGTTTATAAGCAATATAATTTAAAAATACAAAGAGACATGTTAAATGTCAAACTAACTAACTAAGAGTTAAAACTAAACGATAAGGTTAATAAAGTGACCCAAACCTATCTAAACCTTTTTGGTTGAGCTGTTTTCAACCCATACCCAACTTATCCTCGACATAAATCTCTTCTGAGCCATTATAAATCAAATATTAATTTATTATAAAATAATATTTCTATTATTTCATAAGGTGCCCCTCACCCCTCTTATAAATGGGCACTCACCCTTCCCTCTAATTCACACCTTAAAAGATATTTGTCTCGAAAAAAACCATCCCAAATATCCTCCCAACTTCTCTCAATTCATCCTAGAGGCCTTAGTTTGATTACAAAGCCAACCTATGGAGCCCTTTTGATCAAATCAAAAAGATGAACCCGAAGAAGAGGTAATGATTTCACCACCCTCTTTCAAGTTCCTTTCTTCTTCCAATTCTCATTTCTTTGATATTTCCATTCTAAAATAATAACTCCATTATCTTCTATATACTTTTATGTTATTAAAAATATGGTACAACCATATTCATTATTCAATCCATACTTTGAATGACATGTCACCATACGTGCGTACTTACGACCTATCATCTCCACGTTGTGGTGTAATTGTTATTCAATAAATTATTATTTGGATGGGTATGATAATGATATGTAATTTATATAAATAATAAATATAACATGATAATGATTATGTATATATGATATAATATCAAATTTTATATTATTTTAATATCGTAAGAGTGATATTGTCGCTTGTGCATACATACGGATTACCGTCTCCATGAACGTGATTAGATTCATTCCCCATCGTATCCATTCAAGAATAATTTACATTTGATGATTAAAAATAATGTTTAAATACATGATATCATTTTGAATATGAATACGAGACATCCCATCCATAAAAATTATGACTCATTAACAAAGAATATAGTGGAAAACGAATTCGTTAACACGTGAAACGACGATAATACTAAGATATTATTAACAAAGCGATGTTAGAAGATCATATATGATATCATATTAATTTATATGATTCTTTTATAATTTAATAACAATTATTTCACTATTATATAGGAGGTTAACCTACCATTGACCAAGTAAAAGTACAAGATAAGGGTTTATTTCACAATCTCTTCATTATCCAAGGTTGTTTATATGTAATTATCATCTGGGACCTCTTTACTATCCACATACGTGTTTCTTAAAAATGTATTTAAAATCATTCTTACAATTTTATAGAATATGGGTTAAATTCATTTATATGCTTGTTTACTTTTTATAATATTTTTTTAAAATAATCTTTCAGTCGTTTTCCAAACAAGGGCCTTTTTAACCTTTTCGACATAATTAAGGTAAGAATGTATTTTTTAACATATATGGAAGGTGCGGATATTTTCTGCCATTATAAAATAGTCGAAGCTTCTCTTACAATCTTATAAGAATATTTTCAAAGTAAATGCTTTCTTTTATAATTATTTGAATTTTAAATGATTTTAAAAAAGATATATTTCTCCCAAATAGATTTGATTTAATCTATGTCAACATACATTGATGGATTTTAAGTTTATTTGAAGTAGATTTATTATGATACTGAACATCCATATTTTATTGTAGGTTTTGTGATGTGTTTGACTGTAGATGTGTTATTTTTATACCATTCATGGTTTATGGAGAAAGTATTAAAATTTCATATGCTAGTACGAATGTTTATGTTATGTTTAAAAATCTTCATATGAAGAATGAATTGAACTTAATAAGTGATGGGTGGATCTTACTATAGCTCCTTGATACATCGGTAGGTCTCATGAGTCAAACTAGTGTCTTGGAACAAGGACTTGACAAAATCGTATTTGTAGTATTGGCCCAAGGCCTTGACTATGTGGTTATGATAGTTTGGCATTATGCATTCCATCATTATGAAAGTGGTTATTGATATTTCATATGATTATTCGACTAGTAGAATATCCATATGATTAAGTAAATGGAATTTTTTCATTTTATTTCTACCATATTATGCTGAAGTTCATGTTTAAAAGGCTTTTGTTTTAGATATACATTTACCTAAATCTTTATGATTATTTATGAAAGTTTCTGCTATATTGTTATCCTTACTAGGAATCTGAGCTCACCACTTTCTGTGTTTTATTTTTTACAGGATGTGAAGAAGTATTTTATGAATGACATGTAGGGATAGTATGAGGGGATATGAGTGTGGTCTATGGAGACAAGATGTTTTTGTAGTTTTTCACTTTAGTATGTAATGTAAACATTATGAATGTATCTAGTGATTCCAAGGCTACTAAAATAATCAGTTTTTCGAGACTTGATCTTTTGTGATCATTCCAAGGTTATGTAATAATGCACCGACTCTAGGAAACTAGGGTTGGGGAGTTACACGTACATATTAAATAATATTGAGAATTGGATTAAATAATAATTATATTTATATAATATACAAATATAAAATAAATGTTATATTCACACATATAAAAAAATTTGTTTATATTTAACCATTTAATGAATAAATATGTGATAAAATTCAAATAAAATTTTTATAAAATAAAAATTATTATAATTTAATTGATTTTAACATGCGAAGATATTTGATCCATTTTATTAAAGAAATAAATCTATCATTTTAATTTGGTTGAGTGGAAAACATTACATGAATGGAAGAAATATCAATCTATAATTACAATATAATTTTATATATCTACGGTCCAATTGAATAAAATCCTTATTTTCTTGTACCAATATCTGATACTATGAATTGAACTTCTACAACAGTCACCCATTAAAAGAATACCTTTACAGTCCCATCATTTCTACAATGTCACCACTCTACATTACTATCATATCTATAATACCATATGACCCCCTCCCCCCAAGGGGAGCCATTATAGGTGGAACCCTAAGATCATACAGTTTAAAGGGGTTTCCTTGCCACTAATAAAACACTAAGGGTTGTAATTTATAATAAATATAATTCGAATAAATATGATATGAGAAACTAGAAATATTTTTTAAAAACATTAATTAAACTAAATTCTATTGCAATTCCTAAAAAAATGGTTTGTTAGCCTTAGATATCTTTCATCAATGGAATTTGGTCAAACATTAAAACAATGAATGAGAAAGTCAATAAACCATGGAACCCATAGAGAGATCGATAATTCATATAAATAACAATGACAATATTCTTATGAATGATTTTATGTAAAATAATCCATTTTTCAATCGATACCTCATCATGAATAATTATAACAACCCAGCTATATATATCATATTTAAACATGATTTATTACATAAATATTCACATAATACAACTATGAGGATCAATAGGTCTTGTGTCTTTCGAAATTAGGAACACTATATAACAACTTAGGACATGAAATAAAACATCTTTATTTCAATCTTCTTTTACATGGCCAAGTGATTCCTTCATTCGTAATACTGTATGGGATACCCTAAGGGCGTCTATAAGAAAGGGGTGAGCAATAAAGCTCAGTATGTTGGTAAGAAAGTCATAAAAAGAATAATATAATAAATTTTTGGAAATAGGAATATCAATGGAACATAAGAGAAACATGAACATAAAGGAATTATATAAAATTTTTATCATAACATGGAAATATTTCAATAACATAAAACAAGATTTTAGCATGATACAAGGATTATTGAACATGGATTTTCATGTGTAAACCCACATTTTTCATGAATTAGCATGAGTAAACCCTCATTGATCATGGTGTATAATGATATAATTAATTTCCCATCAGTTTGAGAATGATAAGACATACTAATGTTTATCTCACTATTCAAATTCTATTGTAGAATCTTCCATAACATAATGGATAATATTTGATCTTGATCCTAAACAATTGATAGTAGTACACCATATAGGCTTACCACATCTCTGATTTATATTCGTTACTATAGATCCAATGAGAAATCCCTTGAAATCACATTGAAGTGTGTTGTCTTTTTAAGATGATCCACATTGACTGAGATAGAATTGTATCCTTTTGATGTCTCCAAAATTCTACTGAAACAGACCATGGTGATGTTTTTCCATTTCCTGGTTTGTATGGGTAATGGTTTCATCGTCCCCATGGGATTATACCTCTCATCCATCACTTGTTGTCATACCAGGCACTTTGATGCATACAAAGAGATCTCCTACTACATGTTACCCCTTGAATAATTCACCTGGAGATCTTGATAAATCTTTCTATTTCCTTGGTGAATAGTTAAATTCTGTATATGTGCATCAACCAAAAGATCATTCCTAAACTCCAAATTTTATGGAACACATAGTCTTGAACCAAATCTCATAATTATTCCTTCATTAACATTGAGCACTGATGATTTTATTTTTTTGGACTATTTCCACAGCCTGATGAATCACACATCATCTTTCAATCATCCTTTATGATTTCCAAAAGTGACGGTTTAGAAATCATTTGTGAAAGTATTGATCATATTCCACACTTTAATATTCTCATGTCCATATTCATCAAATATAAGATGATTTTATCCTTTTTAATTCAAATCAATAAAATATTTGTTGTACCCTTTCTATATAGAGCATCTCCAACATTATTCTCTTTCCACAGATGGTAGTGAATAGATTATTCCTAGTTTTTAATCTACTCTAACCATCATTATTGGCTCATATTCAACTCTTTTTGTGTGAAATTATACTTGAGGATTTTATGATCTTTATATATTTCACACTTTTCCTCGATGAGGTTTTGTTGTAAAATTTTCAAAGCAAATATCATTTTTTCCAACTTCAGATCATGTGTTTGATAGTTCTACTCATGAAATTTCAATTTCCTTGTTGTATAGTCATTGATTTTTTCATTTTACATAAAATCATATCCCATTCCATTTTTTGAAACATCACTGACTACCAAAAAATGTTATCCACTTTTCAGTAGTGTGATCACATGCATGGTGATAATCCTCATATTCAACAACATGATACACTCTTCACATTCATCATTCAATGAAATAATGTCTCCCTTTTGAGTTATCATGATAATAGGGCTTGAGAATCATGATAAATTTCACAAAAATCAATGATAACATCTAGTTAACCCACAGATGGTATAGATATTCATCACAATGGTTGGGCTCGACTACCCCCTAATTTAATTTTTATCATGGGATCCATAGATATCCAATTACTTATGATAATATTCCCCAGTAATGATACATCCTTCAACCATAACTCACATTTAGAGAATATTGTATTAGGGATCTTCTATAACAAGGTCTCTAGTACATTTCTTAGCTTCTCCTCATTAACCTCTTTGATATTGACGTATATTTGAATATTTTATTTAAATAAAACCATAAAATTTTCAAGGTTATCTTTCAATACTCTATTCATCAAGCCCATGATGATTGTTGGAGAATTTTTGAGTCTGAAAGGCATTACTATGAATTCATAGTGCCCGCACATTGTTCGAAAAGTAGTCTTGGGGATATCCTCCTTCATCATCTATACATGTTAATACCCTAACCTCTTATCCACCATGGTTAACTATTGTGCTCCATAGAGAAGTTAGAAAAAGTATTCAATTTATGGAAGAAGATAATTGTTCTTTATTATGATTTCTTACCTCATGATTATTATTTAAAAGGTGCATTAACCTATCCTTTTTCGTGATGAGGAGGCCTAGAGAACCCCATAGTGAAGCACTTGGGAATAAAAACCCTTAATCTAGATTCATCTTTAGTAGTTTCTTTAGATCCTCATGCTCCAAAAGAGAAATTCTACTTGGAGTCTTTAATATTGGCAATAACCTAACTATAAGATAAAGAGATAATTAAACATCCCTTATTGGAAAAAGAATATGTAATTCCTCAGCAAAAACACTAGATAATTCCCTCACAATAGGAATTTCTTCAAAAATGGTAAATTCCATATACTAAATCATCTGAGCAAGATATGTGCACTCAAACCAATCAAACGGCCCGAAGGCCTTCATTTTTTTAAACAAAACCCACTTTTATGTGATGAAGGGGAACCCTAGAAGACATCATCGACTAAGGACAAATCATGACCTGAAGGTCATGCCAGACAAACCATACTGACTACATGGATCACCCCTCCTTAGAAATTGAACGTGAAAAATAACTTCATCATTGGAAAGCTGAATGACAAACAAGTGTCCTATATCATAATTATGGCCCGATATGATGGCTGATTCCATACCCACTCAAACATCCGAATCCAAATAACACTGCAACGATGAATAACATCTCTGGAACCTCCTCTGGGGCCTGATCTGCATTTTCTAGTCTGGGTGCATCACCAACAAACAGAATCACAAATGAAACCATTCCACATATTGAAATGACTGGTCCATAGTGCATCAGTGACCATCCTTGACAAGCCCTATTTCCCTCTACTAAACACCCCCGCCAATGTAGACATAAGCTAAAGAGACTCACAGGTGACACAAATGCCATCAGAATTGGGAAAATAATATAAAACTAGTCCAAACACGGATAACCACTACTAGATCCACCCAATTGAAGCAAATTATAGCAATACGGATGCTATCCAGTTGAAGAAAATCACCGAAATACTAGGTCTACAAGTTGAAATTAATCACAGTTCTACCAAATTAAAACACGCAAAACTCTGAGAAGTCACACACTAGAATCACCTCCCCTCTGAATCACTGCAATTCAGGGGATGATCCACACCAGAAAACCACTAGAGGAACACATGTATGCACCAGAAGCCGAGAACCATGGTCTCACTGATGATGCTAGAAGGCACACCGAACAGACATATGTTAGAGCCACAATGAGCCACATTGTCGATAGAAGGGTGAGCCGCACTGCGCCAAACTCAAACACTCTGATGGGAAATGATGACACTGACCCCATGAATTACATCAAATTCCACAAGAGGGAGTATGAAGATGTTCTTTGGGATGTTAAATCTACAAATTGTGATAGGGGAGGATTTATATTCAGGGGAGGAAATAATTTCCCCCTTTTTTGTTCTCATCAATGTCTCTACATCCGTGATTTTTGGGGGTATTTGGATTGTTCAAATAAAAATTATTCATTTAAAATAATAAATATAACTAGCATAAAAATGTGTATTTTCAATCCTTGAATGAATAACTATGTACCAGTCACCTCTTTGTCATTGGGATTCACATCATGAGTTATTATTTCATAAGATTTATTTTACTGCCTTTATGGTTGTGGGTTTCCTAAAAAAATACATGTCTTAGGGAACATCATTAAAATGATCCCTAGTTTATTGCAGTTTTAAAAAATGGAAGATGTGTTGATATTCAAATAGTGTGTTCCACTCCTCTGTCATAGCAGTGGGTTTTTTCTTGTTTCCAATTATTGGTCATTTTCCCTTTACTTACACACCTAAAACATTTCCTTGTCCCATTTAGGATATTTATGTGGTTCTTTTTTCCACACCTTTGGCTAGTGGGGGGATGAATTTATTATCACTAGAAGATTTATCCATCAGACTGCAAGAATTAAATTCCAATTTTAGATTCATAACCCCATTATACCCCTGGGATTCTCTGATCTCAATTTTGACATTGAGGGAAGATCATACAAGTTTTTCATATCTTTCAATGTCACATATCACTACGGATTTCCATAGTCAATTTTGTACCCTACCAAAGAAGTGGTCAACATTGAATTTGGGGGTAATGTCAATGACAGAGGTATATCTTTCATGCCATGGTATTTTCTCCTTCTACAATCTGATGGATTATTCGACTACTTTCTTAATGGAATGGTAGTAAATTTCCATCTTATGCCAAAGGTTCCATGAAAAATATTTATCAAAAAAATTTCTAGAAAACCATGCATTCTAACGACTCGATCTCTTCCTCGGGATTCAAATTTTGATCAATGAACACCATTGATCAGATTCACCATCCATATGGTAATCATCCCAATAAACATTATCTTGTTAAGAACATTAATGTATGTAGATGATCATCTCAATGGAGTTGACCCATTGTTCAGCAATTCAGGGATCTGAAAATCTATTGAATATAGGAGGCCTTAGTCTCATGAAGCTTTCACTTGTGGATTGTTCTATATTAATTGTTTATGAGGGGGGGGGGGGGGTGGAAATTCCACTTGAATAGATTTTCTATTAAAAACATGAGTAAACTAAGAGAGTATCATGATTTTTTTGATTCTAGTAACAATCTGATTGGTCATATCATTAGAACATTTATCACATTGATCTTCGCATCTGTTGTTAGCTCGACTCCACCTATTACAGGAAATTGGATAGAATAAAGGTAAAATTTTATTTAATTATATTAAAATATTAAACACATAAGGGAAATAAAAAGAAAAAATGTTCTAACTTATAAATTACATTTACTTTAAAAACTTATAAATTTGTAGGCTTAAATCTAGGTTATCCATGATCTATTTCATAATGTATAATCTAATAGGATTCATTTCACAATTGTTAATGTTTCATACAAATCTTATGAATTTGACACATTATATATCTTAGGAGTGTTGAACCAAGAGTACGGAAAGGCCCATTGTTGTGCATGGGTTCCCATTCAAGTCCAGCTCAAAGTGGTGTTTTTAGGTTTTACCACTAGATACATATATTCTAGAGTGAACTATACATGTTAGTATACATCTGGGGTTTTATTTTCTTGAAAAAACACTTACTATATACTCACCATAATTTAGGAAGTATTGTCTTATACTTAGTATTATACCTATGTCTTTCACTATAGTTTTATAAACCTAATCTCAAAAATAGATAAACCTATTCCTTGATAAAAACAATATCCATCATGATCATTAATTCATATATAAAAATTCCCTATTACATATAAAATGAACATAATGAAACTCCAAGGAATTAGAGAACTACTGTCATGGGAAATTTTGATCATTACATAACAACATTGTACTTGAAATAGAACATATTTATTTCAATCATCATTACCATGACCAACTCATTCCTTCATAGTTAACATAGGATGGTACAACCTCAAGAAATATATAAGGAAGAGGTGAGATATAAATCCCATTAAGGGAGTAAACAAGGAATAATATGATGAATAAAATACATGTTAGGCAATAGGAATATCACTGGTGAACATGTGAAACATGAACATAAAGGTATGATATAACATGGTTATCATAACATAGAAATGTTACAATAACATACAACATAATATTTGAATGAGCCAAAGATCATTGAACTTGTATTAGAATGTATAAAAACTCATTAAAAATAAATTATCATGAGTAAACACTCATTTTATTTGGAATATCATGATAGTAAACAATACCCAATTCATTGGAGCGCTATAAGGGAGATCCCCTCCTAAACATTTCAATCTCATCCTTAAGTGTGCCCCATAGATAAGATAATATGGACTTATTCAACATAATAATTAACTTTAAAATAAATTAATGTGGAATAAATAGAGGAATTTCTATAATAAATAAGTATATGTGGAATAATTTTAATACCCTGGATTATGAAATGGGCATGGTATTCACTAAATGAGTATTTGGGCATGGAAAATCACAGTGTAATTTCGGAAGTTGAGCAACGTGATATAAAAATTCCTAAAAATTGATTTCAAAAGGAAAACTGGTATTCCATCATATATAAATGAAATTTACAATTAAGGGGTCATATAAATATATGTTCCAACACCTGTAATTTGGAAATAGATGGAATATCATGATAGAGAAAAATTAAGTAAGAGGAGAAATGGGATAACTATTACAAAATTTCCACATGGTATCAGGTGTACATTGGAGGGATTAATGAAAGATAAATATGTATCAAATCATACTAACATAATAAGGGATTTATGATGGAGGTTATAAAAAATACCCCATTATTTTTAATTGAAAAAATCTGTGTAGAAATATAAGGAACATGGATAAAAAGTTATAAGAAGAAATCCCTTACTTGAGTGTGGAATTAAAAATCATGAAGACCTACTTCATGAGAGCATTGGGAACCTTGGGAGGATTACATTGAGGGTGAGGAAGATTAGGAATGAGCTAAAATTATTTTTAGGGAAGATAAGTGGGAGATTTCATGTGTTTATAAAGAAAATTTCTGTGGCATTCATTAATATTTCATAAATACTGGTTTTGAAATCTATATAATTAAATATTCATAACCACAAAGAATCCAATGGTTTTTGACCATAGTTTTTTCCTGATAATAATGAGAAACATTATTTTAAGAGTAAAAGGGCCAATTATAATAAAATACTTCCATTTCTTTTGAGTCGGTTTGTCAGGCATTGCTTGAAATGATTTTACAATCCTAAAATATTGTATATCTCTTGGAGGAATCACTAAGGCTTTATAAAATAAATAAAACAAATATAAAATCAGATTATTTTAATGTAAAAACGTATATTGGGCCTATAATTCCCATTATTGTATTAATTACATCATTTTGGGGTTATTATGATGTCATTATCAAATATTTTATTTATAGGGTATTTATTTTTTACCCTAAAATTAGACTCTTTCAGTAAATTATGAAAAATTCACCATAAGAAAATTCTGACATCCTGATACTAAAAATAAAATTCATTTTATCTAATTTTTTTTTTCTAAATATATGAATTTTCACTTTCTAAATTAAAACCTATTTTTTTTTTAAAATTCACGAGTTTTGACCAAAACAGTTTTCAAACCCTAATTAAAATTTTATTTAACTTCATTAAAATTATATGATCAGTTATTATTAATAAAATTTATATAAAAATAATAATATATTATTAAAATATTAATTATTTTAAAAATTTATTAATTTCGTAATACAAATTCTGTAATTAGAAATATACACTTTTTGTAATTTCGTATAAAAACATTAATCATATCAAATTGATTTCCTAATCATATATATATATGGAATTGATATATTAGTCATTTAAAACAATTTATTTTATATTATTATTAATGAAAACTTTAGTTTAATATAAAAATGAATATTTTTTTAAAAGTAAAATTTTTACCCAAAAATAAATTTATCACATTCAATTTTTAGTGTAAAAATGACTATTATCTTTATAGAATTGATGAAATAAAAATTCTGTTTATGAAAAGGGGTTACACAATAAGTAACTAATACCTTCTTACATAACTGCTTTTAAAAACCACATAAGTCAGATGGGTAAGGTGTGCGATGGTGAAAGTCTCTTAGGGTGAATTGGATAACATCGTATGGGAGGTAATATCTATTATTATGAACTTCTATCTTAGGAGATTTCATTATATATTAACTTGTTGAAGGTCGGTTTGGACATGTTCAAGAGAAAAGACTAGTGATGCTACCACGTTTCTGAGCATGGACATATGAACTTCATATGGCCCAAGTCGACTTGATGAGGGAATTATCAAATTTGTCTATGTTGAAAGGATTTTTTAAAACCCAATATAAATATAAATGGTGTGATCACTATTAAATGGCTATATTATAAATGGAAATGATACACAACGGTCATTTAAACATAATAATAAAAAAAGAGATCATGCATTTTATATATCAATAATTCATTAAATGAAGGGGAATTTTATTCATAAAAGAAAAGGTCGTTACAAGGATTCTTTCTTGTGGAATCATAATTTTAACATGGTTTATCTTTCTCTCACATACCAATATTTATTTTTCTATAAACAACTATCACCATGGATTTTTTATAGACACCTCAATATAGTAAATGATCAGAATATAAATTAATTAGAAAGAGGGAATTTTATATTATCCATTTAATTGATGATATACCACTTATGAAACAAATAAAGAAATATAATCCAAAAATAAATATACTATGGTTTCTATTATTCATCAATGTATGAAAATCATGATAAAAAATTATAATGATCTAAAATCTAAGGGAAAATACGAATTATCATATATATTAACATTTTATAACTTATTAATTATGTTGTGTTCCTATTGTCAATTAGGTTTTCTGGAACTCCCTTTTTAGAGATCACTTAGTGTCAACTTCATGAGAAGATGTATCATTACTTATAGTCTCCCAAATCATGATAGTTAAAGAAATTATATATTCTATTATACTAAGGTATATTTACCATATGAAATTGTTTTATGAATATCATCATAGAATGTATTGGTTCTCATTATTGTGGGGAACCCCTCAAACCTATGGATGTGAAAATATTTTAAGGAAACTTGAATATAAAAAATATAGAATTAAAATCCATATTTGATAGTAAAATGATTTGGTAATTGAAAATACATGAAAAAGATGGTTGAAGGAAACTAAATTAGAATAACATCCACATGGTCTTGGGTTAACTTCTATCATTTCTCAACACGTTATTTTTTATATGATTTGTATAATTTTTATGATGTATAACTTATATATTACATTTTTCATTTAATCATATCAAATAATTTATCCCTCATGAAATAAAATATAACAATTACTAAGATATGTATCCCATGATGGTTTCACTCTAAAGATGATTTTCTCTTTTTAGGGTATTTATAATTTTATAAAATATGGAATTGGGTTTTTTCATAAAAACTATGATTGAAATAATAAATATCAGTATCTATAATAATAGAATGAAATAATGTGATGAAATAGTGGATAAATCTAGTTTATTTTCCTAGTAAGTATCATATTTACTATCAAAAAATAAAATTCCTAATATATTAAAATTAATATTTGATAAAAATAATATTTCACAAACAAATCACTCTTCAAATTAGAAATAAACTCTCTACAATCATAATATGTTGACCATTTTCTAATGAAATATTATAAATTTATTATGTAATTTTTGACAAAATAAATAAATTTTGTATCCTTTTACTCACCGAGCCAAATCAGGAAGAAGAAACCTAAATCAAGAGTCTATATATAATTAACATTTATCATTCGATGAATTCAAAAACTAACCAACCCAAAAAAATAGAATCATATTTGATTTAACATTAAATAGAGTAAAAAAATTAATCAATAGTAAATTTATAAATTAATTAATTAAAAATAAATGTAATTGTTGTTCAATTAAAGGTACAAAATCCATTTAAATGAGAATATATCTAATAATTAATAGTATAGAGACTCTTAAGATATCCAAAAAATATATTTGTAGCTTAAATAGATAATTGTTTATCCTAACATGGATAATAATACTACCAACTCTATCTTCTCTTTGAATACTTAATTGATTCGTTCAAAATCTAGATTTTTTAATAGTAAATGAACTAAATTCATGATAAAATGGGAAAAAAATAATTTAAAAATTTCCCATTAAAATACATTGATTTCATAAATTCTTAAAATCTATCCAAATAATTTTAATTATGAAGTAACATTATCTAGGATGACTCCATGTTAAACTCCAATGATTTTATGATATTACCCTATCTAAATTAACTCCCCCATGTTATTATATTTCAACTATTGCTTTGTTGAATATGTAATTATTTATAATATGGGTTTAAAGAATAAAACTTATATAGTACATTTTCCTCAATTAAATTTATAATTACTCAAAACCTGTTATAAAATAGTTTCGCTCCTCTTTATCCCAAACAGAATAGTTGTGGCCCCCTTAAATTCCAATCATATCATTTTATCTAATAAATATATTTCAATTATTTTTTTAGTCTAATATCTATATCATTTGATGGAGATACCTGTGTTTGAAAAAAATCATTTCTACCTATATTCTTAGTAATTAATTAATGTAGTGTATTTATTATATATTTATAATGGTTATAGGTTTTTATAAAAATTTTATTTTTAATGTTAGTAGAATTTAACTTCATCCTGAGTTGGTTCATAGAAATATCATGTGTATTTAGTCACAACGATCTTTGTGTTCATCCATAATAACCGACAATGCTGTTTTTGGATAGATATTACTAAATAACCATAAAATCATAAAATCATTCCATTAATAATATCCTTGGATATATTTAACAATAATATCTTTCTCAAACATTTGTAAATCGCCAAAATTCTAATATTTCTTCACCAATATACCATAAACTACATTTGAAAATTTTACTGTTCTTGAAAAAGCCATCCTAACAAAAATAATTCTTAATACACTAAGAAATATCACTTGAAACACACACTCACTTGAAACACACACACACACAACACACATACACACACACATATATGTTTCATAATGATATATGAACCAAACAATATCTTTATAGTCACAATAGTCTATAATAATGAATCCCTTCATAATCAGGTAACCAAAAAACTACGTTATATTATTTAGTCGATCAACACTCAAAATTTATTAACAATAAATGATGGAATTTTTGAAAACCATTTCATAAAATTATATGTTTTAACTCATGGATGGATTAAAACTGTAATAATTAGGGATCCATCATTTATCCATATTTAAATGTAGTAGTTCATTTCATCATAACAATATATTATTCAATTATACCACCAATATGAGCCGCATCTCCAATTTATTTTTATCAATTGAACCAAATACCAACAACTAAACATTAAAAATTGAATCTAAAAACATAAGCATGACATAATTATATCTCCTATCTTATCTTATAAAAAATGAATGATCTTATGAAGCACCATTGACACACAACAATAATGAACTGGTCCAGTCTATCTATCATAACAACAAAATTTAACCACGAATAAGAAAAAAAACTCAAATTAATTTATTTAATGTTCTTTATTGATTGGTCTAACATCACTCTCGATATTTATTTTTAAATTATATTTAATCAATTATTCTTATGAAAATCAGGATTCCCACCTATAATTATTATATTGTGGAATATCCTTCATCATTCTCTATTAATCAAGAAATTATCAATATAATTCATGTATATACAACTATATTCAAGAAATAATTTTAGTTGTTCATAGTTTCAGGCTCCATAGGTATTCCACTACATTCATAGAAATAAAATTATTGAAACATTGATGGGTTTAATCGTATCAGAACTTGTGTTATTAAAACTTTTTTTTTTCAATTTCTAGAAACATCACACATGAAAGACCTCACCATTAGATATTTTAACAATGATCTCAATTCCACTTAAAATATATTCTTTAAGGTAACTGATTTTTTAATTATTATTAAAAATCCATCAATAAAAAAATATGATGAATTTTATGAAATTACATCATTTATACATGGGATCCATTTTTCTCACTAATATGGGGTAGTCAAAAATTATTTATTATGAATCCACTAAAATTCAAGATTATTCATATGTACACCTTCCTATTACACTTAGGGAACTCAATAAAAATTTTAATTTATTAAACAAAAAATCCAATAATTAATATCTAATATATAACAGTTGTAGTAAAATCTCTTAAATGAGTAAAATATTTCCTTACTTAAAACTATATAGTTTCTCAAAGAAATATAATTTGATGAAAAACTACAAAATTACTCTGTTGAATAGATCCATGTTAAAATTCATTTAATATATGACTAAAAATTATAAAAATAATTTCAATGTTCATTTAAAATCATGTTTTAAAAATTTTAATATTCAAATAAAAAATAATTTCTTTAAATAGTATCTAAAAAACAATAATCCACCGAATATTACCAATAAAAGAACCTCCCACAATTCATTTTAAAATTCATTAAAAACTAATTCTATAAAAATATATATATTGAACTTCCATATTCTCCAAAAAAATATTTAAATTAATTTTTCATATTTGAAAATTTAATTCAATGAAAAAATTATAATTATACTTATAACATTTAATCAATTCCCTAAAAAAATCATATGTTATATTAATTAATTCATAGAAATAATTTTTTCCCAAAAAGTATTCAATGAACTTGTAATAATCAAATAATGATAATTTCATGACAAATATATTATGAAATATCATAAAACATAATGTATAAAACATAGTAAAATTATGTCAGACCAAATTCCCCCATACTATTTCCTTTCCTTTTTCAAATGTAATCATTCTATCACAGTCATTATAATAAAAACTAGTAAAAAATTATTGAAAATGAAACCTATAATGAAGTAGTGCCTAAATTATATTTTATTCCTTGAAAAAATAGAATTTTAAAATATCATTAGTCCTTACAAATGAAATGATTTTGAGAAAAATATTGAATCAATATTTAAAATGAAGTATGATTAATTTAATTATACAATCATTATTCTTACTCAAACATATTTTTTCAAACTCACTTGTTTTCTCCATTGGATGACAAATACCAAAATCAATAAATATATATAATTAATATCAAATATAATTATTAAAATAAAAACTAAAAATTTTAACGGATGGGTAACTTAAATCCACAAATATTATCTCTAAATAATAAAAAAATAATTCATAAACATTAAAAACCACAAAAATAATCCATTAATTTTTTTTCTTTTTTATATTACTTAAAATATTGATTTCAACATTTTAATGCAATTCATGAAAGAATATTTAAGAGAATATGTATATCGTTTTCCTTGATTTACGAGATGAATTTTTTATAAGGTTAATATACAAATACTACCAAATTAATTATATATATAAATATATTTTTTTACCACAACATAGAAAAAAATTATTCACACCATAATAAAAAATTATCACACCAATGAGTATAGAGAATATTAATTGTATTGGATAATTTTGAGAATTTTCGAGGAAAATATTATTTTTATTTTAAATAATGTTCAAAATTATCCAATTATAAAATCAACATGGTTCACAATAATATTCATATTGTAATATGATTACCTCTAAATAACATCCATTTAACATAGTCAAAGTATAACTATTTTCAGGCAATTTTCAGGAGTGCCCATAAATTTATGTACAATTTATCTTGAAGAAAAATTAAATTGATCATTATAAAATTATTTGAAACATTTAAATAAAAACATAATCTATAAAATTATTTCCTCCACTTATTTCATAAATTTTACTCAAAATATAGTAGTTATATTTGAAAAAAAATCATAAATTTAATTGGAAATAAAAGATATAACAAAGATGTATATGACTAAAAATTATTTGTACGTTGTGTATTTAAGAATAACATACTCCCCAAGAGGGGAAGAGAAAAGATATCAAAAAATATTCATCAAATTTCCATTCTTTGTAAACAAATTATTCATAAATGTGTGTTTTAACAATATAATACCAAAGGGAATCATGAGACTAATAATAAAAGGTTTATTCTACCGGGAATGTATTTTATAAACATTAGATAATAAATCATTATGATTATGATTGTAATGAATACAATTTATTGTTTTATAATGATTCTTTATTTAGTTATTTTTAGGAATTTATATCCGAATTAAAGGAATTTAGTATTACGGGAATTAATATGGAAACACTATTTTAAACCCTATGTTATACTGGAAAAGTGAAACACTTACATATGGTTTCAACCCAATGATAGGATAGAAAAGTTAAACACTTGTATATAGTGTTAACCCTACAATATGCTTAATAGTTTTCAATTAGACCAGCATCTTTATGTTCAGAAAAATTTCCAATGTATGGATCAATAACCCTATATTGAATGTTGGGAATACTATTTATCAACCCTATGTATGAGATTTTGAACAAATGGGTAATCAATGCTACATTCAGGGTCTTATGATAAAAAGTTGAATGTGTGTATTATCATACCTGTGATCCATTTTTCCGTTATATTACATGAAGGTTAATTTATTGATAAGAATCCATATATTGGTAGGATCCATATGTTATGCAGCTCAACCCTATGTTGTGTTTAAAATAGTAATGCTTTTATTCCATGTATTTAATCTGGGATTACTACAATGATAAAATTATAATTGATGATAAATTCATGGATCTTTATGATTGTTTCAAAGAACTATATTTATTAGTGATACTCCCTCATGTTTATAAGGGATGTAATGACTCCCCTAGCCTATTGTAATTTAAATTTCTATGGTCAATCAGGCTATTGTTATGGATCTAGAAAACCAAATCATGTTATCTGTTCAATATATTTCACCATAGTATTTATTAAAAAATATGTTTGTTATATGAAATTCACATATGTGACTGTATTATTCAAATTATCTATGACAGTGTGGCTACAAGGAATGATTGATTCTGAAAAAATCTACACTTTGAAGATATACATGTTCCATCATTTATTGTTGTATGATTACAACTCCTATTTAAATTACTACCATATTGACGACAATTTTTTCAACAAGGAACACTTTATAATGTTTTCTTCATGAAGATATTCTTTTCTGAAGAAAAATATACATAATTTTTAAGTTTTGTGCTGTGAAGTTTAACTCAAAACTTTTAAATCAATATCTTTTTATTTATTGGTGTTTCAACTACTCCTACTCAGTTGTGGTGGAGTATCATTTTCTGCAGCTACATTGTACATAACCAGGTCCCTATTTTTTGAATAAGAAGGATGTGGAATTATTCTTATTTTAATGGAGTAAATTTCCTCCACTAAGTTGTATAATATTGGTTTTGATGTAAGAAGAAGATAATAGTGAAAGTTTCAAAGTGCAAAAAAGAGTGATTGATAGAGTGGACTATGAGATATTTGTACCCCGAACCACTATAAAAAGTTGGGTTATTTATTTTTGTTTATAAAATGCATATTATATTTACAAAATTAAGCACTGAATGTCCATATAAATCTTCGTGGGTGTCAAAATCAATAATTATGGAAGGTTTTTGAAAAGACAAAATTCACCCCCTCTTGTATTACATTGTATATTTCGACCTAACACATCTTACATGGAAGTAAATTTTCATATGTAGGTCTTATGTCTAAATTTAACTGAAAAAAATTTATATCACCCATTAAAATAATTGTTTATGATATATTTTTATTGATGTATTCAGTATTTTCTTATAATGTATAGGCCATTCATAGTAATTGTTCATTATTTATTCCAAAAAATGAAAAAATAATTTATTCTCCACTCAATCCTCAAATAGATCCATGTTATATTTTTTAATAGCATGATAATCCATATAATCTATCTCAAATGGTGGGAAGAGGTATCTCCCATACCCTAACCAAAAATATAATATTCAAATTTTAGTTTTTAATATTAACTATATCTCCAAACAGAATAATCTAATAACAAATTACAATACTTCCATTTCAGTTGGACTATCTTTTCCAGAATATGATTTATTTCAATGTTTGTAACTTCATTTATTACCAATAATTTTGTATGGACTGTTCTAAATACCTTTGGATTAATAATATAAATCAACCACACAACCTATATAATTTTTTATAATAATGGGTGCCTTATTTAGTAATAATGATTATCAAAATCCCAAACCTATTAAATAGGTTGGTGTAAGAATATTGATAAAATTCTCAATATAATATCTCTTAGATAAAAAAAATCCACCAAACAAGATATCTTTTCAGTAGAAAGTATGATATAAATATATACAATTGAAATAAGAAGACGACGCATGAAATATATACATCAAATTTCAAACATATCATAGAACATCCGATTTTTTGTATAATATCCTTTATCATTGTTATATTCTTTTGATATATAAAATTTTATATGTGACATAAAACTAAAATGAATCATTGAAAATGATTTTTTAAAGCATCTTTAAATATATGACATTAAATGATTTTGTTTTTGATTTTATTTGGTAAAATATTCTCAATGTATAACTAAATATTTAGATTGAATATATTTATGAATCTTTAATAAAACTCTTAATGTCAAGATCTCATCGAATGTAACACAAGTATGGGGAATTATATATGTAACTCCTTGAAAAACATAATAACATTCTATGTAGTTACTTTAGAAACCATTTTATAATTTCTCAGGCTTATTTATTTTTAGGAACATCAAAAACCATTCCTTAACACTTTATTTAGTATGCTGTTCTTCATCAGCCTATGTTTCCCTAATAAATTCAATATCTTATTGTTAATTTTCGAAAATAGTGGATTTTCTAATAAAATATCTACCACTATCTTCTCACTAACCTTTATATATTTAAAATAATAATAATTCCCTACAGAAAAAAATCATCATAAATAACATTTGTTTTGATTCATGTTTCCTCATTAATAACATGATGATATATTGGTTAGTGAACAATCAGACTTCAGATCCTAGTATATAACATCTAAAATTTTCAAAAATAAAAAGATAATATAAAAAATAATTCCTTCTTAGTGGATATGTAATTATCTTATATAGAATTCAAGTTTGTAGATGCATAATATGGAATAAGAAACATATTTTCCACCCTTTAACATGACACATCCTAACAAAAAATATGATACGAATGATTTTTCTAGACATATGTTCCAATGGAATATCTAATAAAAGAACCAATGTAATGTAGGAAGACACAATAATTTGTCTTATTTAATCAAATCCATCCTTACACCTCTGAAAAATAAAAATTTATCTCATTATTGGAGAAATCTTGATAAGGGAAGATAATTTTTTTAAAATACTTGGTAAAAATTCTATTAAATTTAACATGGTAATGTAATGAATTCACTTCTTCCTCTATATTTGGGTAATAATGTGATAATATATTCTACCTTGGAATTATTAACATGGATATTATCTCATGAAACCACATGTACTAACACAATACCACTATCAACCATTAATTAAAAATTTTAATTGTTTAATACATGTTTTTTTAACAATAATGGTTTTCTATGAAAACACCTATAATTATAAATAATTATGAAAAATAGGTTTATTTATTATAAAATAATCCATATAATTTCCATATAATCCTATTAGAAAATCATTGAAACCCCACATCATAAAATTTGAAAGGTTATTAGAGAATAAGGCCATCCACAATGAATTTTCAAATAGAAGAAGTACCAAATGGATACATAAGTGTAGACTTAACTTAATCCTTAAGTTCTTTGTAGATATAAAATTAACTTAATATATAATTTAAATAATAATTATTTCATATTTCAATGGGACACTCACAGATTTATTATAGTGATGAATGATGGTAGAGATCCTTCAAAGTAAAAATGTTGAGTTTCTTTTTCCCTAGAGAGACCCTCCATTTATTTTAGAAAGTAACTAGAACAGTCTATATAAATTCATTCTTATACACTATGAAACCATAATTTTTTTGATCTATTTTCACTGTACCTACACATTAACCATTATGGTTTGTAAAAATTATTCCTAACCATAGTAAAAATTTCACCTCCTAATTGAAAAATACTATGATAGTAGGAATCAGTATTTGAATGTAACAGACAAGTTTATAATTTTCTTCTAATATAATCCTATTTATCCAGTTCAAATGAATATTTCCAATAACATCTAATAATATCTATTTAATGTTTTCATTTTATATTTAGGAAAATCTAAAATATTATTTTCTTATTCATTGTATAGACCAATTACAATATTACCCAAATGATTTCCATTTCCCATAAAAGATGAATATTTATAATTAAAGGAATTTTTTTCTACTATATATATATATTTTCATTTAATTTTTTTTAATTTAGTGTTTTAATAACTCCAATACACCAAATGTTTTTCCTAAAATACTCCTAAATCAAATTTTTTTTATTAATAATATTAGTAAAGAAGCGTTGACCCTATTGTGAACAAAGAATAATTTTTAGTAAACATTATAAATTTAGTGCAATATTCATCATTATATTTACAGTATTTATTAATTACATTTTAAGATCAATATATTATTTATTATCCCAAATAATTATGAAAACCTTTATGTGAATTGTTAACAAGTTAATCAAATGTAAAATTCTTACCATTTTTAAATAAGTAAATATTAAATATATCATTCTTAGATGGTTCAAATATATAATTTTCTATACTGAAATCAACATCACAAGTAAAAACATGTCATTAAAGGAAAAAATGTTCACAAATTGTATAATGTTTATTTTTAGAAGCATTTAATAGTTATCTATAATTTATAGTTCTTGGAAATAATTCCATGGAGAATTAATCAATCATACTGATATAGTGAAATGATTATTTCTCTAATTGATATTTAATTGAATAAAATCTATCAATGTAAGCTATTTTTTATATATTATATTTTTAGTGTTATTTTGGGAATATTTATGGTTTTCTTTAAATATTTATGGAGTATTATCCCATAAATGTGTTGTACATGTCTGTTTAATCTATAATAAATGATATATAATAAATAAAAATTAATAAGAAATACTATATCCTTCACTCTTAATGGATAATTTTTAATCATACCAGATTTTATTTTTGGGCTTCTATCGCATAGTTAGATTACCACATTAGCGGTTTTGACTTCATCAAATTATTGTGCAGACTAAATATTGTGAGGCATATCATTTGATGAAATTTATAAACCAAAAAGAGACTCGTGAAACACAATCTTTTTTATTAATCATTAAATGGTAATGGTTCTATATAATATGATTTTCAATGTATGCCTATGTTATATCCTTAGAAAACAATCCTCCCAATGTTCACTTTCACTCATTGGTTAAACTTCTTCTAAAGGGAGTATATTTTTTAAAAAAAATACTTACTCTAGAATTTATTTCAATGTATATAATAAGTAAATATTATTGTAAACCTCTACAAAATTTTCTAAAATCACAAATATCTCAAACATTATTTTATTTTCTACACTTTTGGTCTATATTAAGAGAAATAAAATACATATTTGGGGATAATTTGATATTTTTTTCAATTTTTTTCTGCCCAAAGTTCCCAAGAATCTCTTAAAATATCTCTGGGTTCTCTCTAACTAAACATCCACTATTGACACTTATTATTATTTTAAAACATTTTTTTTCAATCTTAGTAGGTTCACTATGGGGTATTATCTTATTTATATTTTTTAATTATGAAAAATGATACTTATGAATTTTTAATAAGTTAATGTTTATTGGATATATCCTATATATTCTTTAATTCAGTTTCACTCTTATATTCATTTAAAAAGTTGTTTTTCATCTATTTTCAAAATATTTTATTTTTTCACAGAATATTGCAACTCAATTTATTATTTATGATACTAGTATGAGTATATATCATCTCTATTTGAGTTACATTTGTGTTTTATATGATCCATTAATGTGTAAATATTTATTTTAGGATTCATTTAGTTTTTTAAGTATTTAATTTGGCTAGAAATTACTCACTAATTAGTCATTTATTTATTACATTTTCTTGAAATACATAACAGGTGGAGTGTTGATATATTATTAAAATTATTAGGGATATTTATATTTAATATTTTGGGGAAAAATAAATTTATTTTCCAAATAAACATAAATATACTATTTAATGGTTTTCAATGACACTATTATAACTATGTCCTTATTCAAAGGTTATTAGATGGTTGTTGGTCTAGAAATATATCTATTGAAACATTTTATTTCAATCCACTAGATACTCTTTCAGTTTAGGGAACTAATCAATAGTGTGTTATTATGAATAAAAAATATATGATAGTGAACAAGACATTTAAAGTTTGGTTTATCATGTTTTTTCCCTGGTGAGGAATTTGATAACATCATAGATTTCAACCTAGTTAAAAGATCAGTCCAGTGACTCAAAATAAATCTATATTCATATTTTCAAATAGGAACTTATTCTGATATTTTCAAATCAATAATTTCCCTAACTAAATTTGTTTTAGTATTTTTGGTTATATTAAAAATTGATATCCATGAAGGAAATTGGTTTTTCCCTCTATAACACCAATTTTAGTTGTGTTTACTATTCTCTTGTTATTGATTAAAATAAAATTATAAATTAGTAAATGAGAAGCTACTTTAAAAGAATATGTTTGGGAGAGATGGAACAAAATATATTTAATAGTTCCCAATATGTTTATGGATTTTTACCTAGCATCTTATATTTCCATGATAATCTGTTCATGGATGAGAGTTATCATAGAAGTATAGAATAAATTTTCTTTTAATGTTAACCCAATATCATGTTAATTTATTTTTGATGTATATTTGAAGTAGTTAAACAACCCATTTTCTATACTATATAATGAGTAAATTAGGAACCTAATTTTTATTTGAACTTTTCTAACATCCTATGGTTTTATTTTAACAAAAGAATAACAAAAATCATATAGGTGCTTATGTTGACCTTCATAAAAAAGTCTGGTCAAGCCAATAAATGTCAATTTTTCTTATGATGTTTGAATTATTTCCACATTTAGTTAAATTTAATGAGTAACAAAAGTAATAAAGTTGGAATAATTATTAACCAGTAATTAAACTAAAAAATGGATTTATTAATGGGTTTTAACTGAATAAATCAATTTTGAATTTATTGAGAAAAATCATGCACTTAATTTTCTATTTCCGGCATTTTTAGGTGAATTGTGATTATTTATATGATTAAAGAATGAAATTTTAGAAGTCATCATTGCTAATATTTGTAAAATAAGTTCTTTATTTACATATTCATAGTAAGAAATGAAAATGTGTAACATTATATTATGGGAAATGTGTAAAAATTGATATTGTAATGTGCACAAAAAATAATTTCTCTATTATAGTTTCATGTGTAACATAATTTTTTAGAACGAGAGTGATCATAAAAAACGTTTTGGATTTATGATTGATGAAATACATAGTTATGTATAACAAAGATTATATGTAATATTTTTTGGATATGAAAATCATACATTTCATTTACTTTTGGATAAATATATGAAACATATGATTTATTTTAAAAATAAATAAATAGAATAATTTCGATGCTCAATGTGGGTACATAACCATTTTAAAAAAAGGAGATATATAAAAAATTTCCTATTTGGAAATACCATTCATAACATATTTTTTAGAGGATGATGATGATATATAATATTTTACAGATTTCCAATTCTAATAAAAATAGTTTATACATAACCTTATTTAATATAGTGAAGGATGTGCAATATATTGTAGTTTTGAAGTTATTACAAATGATATGGAATATAATTTCCCACAAAAGGTATGATATAAAATAAATTCTTACAAATAATAAATGATATATAAGAAAATGTGCCCTAAAATATGGACAATTTAAATATTTTTATATTTATTATCCAATGTTGTGGATATATAACATGGTTGCCCATTTCCAACATTAAAAAATGGTGAAATTAAATTTTGAAATCCAAAATATTAACATGGATCATAATAAATTAAAAATTTTGTTCCTCTAAAATTCATAAATTGTGTATTGAAGATCTCTTTCTTGTTTTTGGAAGTCATTCAATGAACTAAAGATGATGTAGATAGAGGTACAAAATTACATAGATGAAAGATTTTAGTAATTTTTATTCATGGGTTCTACACACATTATGTTTACATATGGAAGGAATTGAGATATACGATAGTTAAAAAATATAAAAATTGAGGATTTGGAAGGAATCAAGGGAATACTAAATCCGGTCAAGGTAATAAATAAAACTTGATCCATCCACATGAGAGAGATCAATCATTCTGAATGTGATGGGCCTTGAAAATTATATTTCTTATATAAAAGGAATAAGTCTTAGTGTACAAGGGGATAATTAGTCAACTGAACTATAGGGTTTTGTTATTTCAATAAGATATTTTATTATTATTTTTTTTAGTGGTCCTAATCAAATTATGTCGCATGAAATCAATATTTTTTGAGTCAAGTATTTTCCCCCTATAATTAATTCTTGTGTTTAGTTGACTAAATCTCTTTTTTTGAGCTTAATGGTTGTGTTTTCATACCATAGTTAGTAGTATATCTACATTGTTTATTTAATTTTCATATAAATTACTTTATTTCTTCACTTGTTTTCACACATGAACACATGTTTCATCATGACAACCAATATGACAGAGGTAGGTATTGATTGATTCCATAGTGATTTTGGATTCCATATTACATGAAATGAAAATAGAAAGGGGTGAGGGGTATATTTAATTTCCTTGTCTAAAACAAAATCACCAAGGATAGAAAATTGGTTACGATATCGTCCATTAATGGGAGATAAATTGTGTGTTATATTATTGAATTTAGGTTTACAATGTATGTTAGGAAATATATTTTTTAGACTGCTCTCTTTATTGATGAATTTAAATAACCCTTTTATTTTCAAAAATAACACAAAAACATTTTATATCTATTTCCAAAAAACAATGAACACTTACATAAAATAAATAACTCTTAAAACGTCATCTTATATAGAGACAAACAAAGTCTGATTTTATAGAATTTTACACCAATTAAAATTTATCTACTATGAGGCTCACAACAGCTACCACATCAACCTGGCACAATTTTAAGTGTGGTAGGGAAATGTTATTGTTTTTATTTTTTAATATTTATTATTTATTGTAGTGATACAAGACCTAAAATAGTATTGATCAACAATTTGTTTTTGATCTTTAATTTGTGAAAACATTACATTCTAGAGTCCAAAAGATTAGAATAACTGAGTAAATGTAATGGGACTTCCCAATTACATCAGAAAACTATTTTTCATATTTTAATACTTCAATGGATGTTACTTTATTAAGGAAAACATGGAATATAACATATCTCAATTGAAAAAAACACTCAGATAATTCTAAGAAGATAGTTTAAATAATAATAATTTTGATTTAAAACTAAATAATAAATATTATTCTTAACATAAAAATAGATAAATAATACTAATGAATATGTTTAATGGCTCGGAAATAGAGGACCCCATCAATTATTTTGATGAATTTTGGAATGTGTTAAATAGAATCAATCCTAGAGGATTCCCATAATCCAAGATAAATTCGATGCAATTTTCATTCACCATAGACGGAAAATCCACGAAGTGGATCTATAATTTATATCCAAGATATTTCCCGACATGGGAATAACAATAGAGGGCCTTTCTCTTGAAAGTATTTCCTAAATAATGATGTACTAATTTGAGGATGTTAATTTATTGATTCAATCAAGCTAAGGGAAATTACTATGTGATTTTCTGGTGAGATTCAAGAGGCTAACAACATCCATCCCACCTAATGAAAATGAAGATAACTATTTCCTATTTTATCTTCACTATATACTATTAAAATATATAATGAAACAATGGGATGCTTATTATAGATGAGAATTGATAAAAAAATCATCTCCTAAAGGTTAATAATTAATATATAGGATATAAAAGAAATGTAAACTATTCTGATTAAGATATTTTTCTGGTAGATAATATAAGGTAATTACTTTTTAATACACCTTAATATAATCTAAAATAGAATAAAGAAATTATCATATGAAGTAGCTTACATTAAAAAATGAATATAAAGAATCACTATCTATACCCCCATGAGTTTTCTGGTTATACAATTATTTAGATAATTTAATTTATTTTTCCAAAGAGTTTGTGACTAAAAACTACGAATTTGTGTTCCAATATAAGTACCAAAACACACCATGAAACCAATGATTTTAAGGGTTCTATATATTATAGAATGGATCTGGAAATTTGAAACCATAAATTCCCCATTTTAAACATAATAAAAAAAATAATTTATGACGAAACTATTATTGCGAATAAATTATCTTCCCTTTAAAATATACCAACCTCATATGAATAACATAGAACCCTCTATGAAAGACATGAAGAGATAGATGGTTGATTCCCAATGTAACCAACAATCCAAACTTTCAACACATGGATAAAAACTAAACAATAAAAAAAGTTTATTTGGATAAATCATTTATTTTATGAAATACTTATTCAGTCAAGGATCATGTATGAATCCTACCTTATAAATTACAAACCCTAATTTTAATACATGTTATATTTTTTTGTATAGTGAAAGGTTTGTGATGATAATCGAAGAATCAGTACAAGATTCTATGTTTGGATGTTGAAAACCCAAGGAAAAAATATTATAGAGGACCTATAAATGGACATGTTGGATACATTATTGAAATTGGAAGTCAATATCACTATTCCAGATGTAATAAATAAATTTTCATGGAATGAAAAATTTTTCAAGGATATTTTAACTAATAAAAATAATACTATGAGATAAAAATATATGTCTAGGAATAAATGTTTTTTCATCAATAACTCTATAATTACTTAGAAAATTTCAAGATCCACGTACATTAACTATGACATGAATTAAAAAAATAACTTACTTTTACTAAGGTATACTGTGACTTATGTGAATAAATAAATATTATGCTCATTTAATTTATAATTCCTTATAGATATGATAACTATGGACATCCAAATTTATTTTTATATTAGAAAATGAAACAATTTCATTTTAATTATGTTTTTTGGAATATGCATTGGTAAGAGTGAATGTATTACTATTCCCTACTAATATTTACATCCTGAACCTAGAAAATGATAGAGTAGTAATCAGTTTCCCTGCCACCTTATCTAAGACATTTTTAAGGACTATTAAAACCATAAAAATTGTTCATAATGGAACCCTTTCATTTAATTTTGGAAAAGAATCTAATATAATTTGTATTCAAGATACATTGAAATAAAATTAAGAAGGTTATTAATTTTTCAAATTATATCATTTTAAAACTACCTTTTGTTCTAAGGAATAAATTGAAATATTTAATGGAATATTTAAACTAAGTGCATCAATAAATTCAATAGATATTTCTCAAAAAACTAAATTTTTAAAATTAATTTAATATGGAAGTAACTTGTATTCGTGATTTGTTTAATGAAATCAATAAATAATGACCTGATGTTTCTGTTAAATATATTTCCTATATATATAATTTTATCATGAACGTTATATGAATGGTAAAAATTGGTCTAACACAACCATTGGAACACCCAGATGAACCAAAACCCAAAAAGATGCCATCTAATCTGAAAAATTATTATATTAAACAAAAATTAATTTTTTTTAAAATAAAATAAATTAGAAACTAATCAATATCAAAGAGTGCTGAAAATTATGAAATCATATATTAGTCCCAAATGATGGTCAATAGCATAAATTTTTTTAAATAGTTCCTTAATCAATGTATACTAGATCATACTAGTAATTAAGTTAAAACCTATGATAAACCTCCATAAATTCCCACCCATTACATATGGATGTTTAAAAACATAAAATTTAAATATTATTTGGAGATCAAATCATATATCCAATATTAGATTCTTAATGCTTGTGACACATTCCTATTGAACCCAAATCGATTAATATCACCATTATTGAAAATGAAAACAATGAACTAGTCAACACTAGGATTTAAAATAGTTGGATGGTTTGTGTTATTAATTGAAAACTAAACAAATGTGATTTGTTAAATTTAATATATGTTATATGGGATAGAATACCATTATTTTATTCATTAGTATTCTATTTATTACTAGGATCTCATAAGACAAGATTATTAAAGAAAACTATAATCATCTACACCATTATTATAGTTTCATAAAAAAATAATGAATTTTACACTATTTAATTCTCTATGTAAAAATTCAAATATGCATCATTACAATCATTTTGGTTCCTAATTAATGATACATAGTGTTATTTCTTGATTGAGTTACAGTATATGAAACATTTTTTGAAATCCATATTTATAATATAAATTTTTCTAAAGAGATTTTCTGAATATAAAATTAGTTTAAACAATAAAAAATTACATTTTATAATAGAAAAAGTTAATGATATATGAAATATAATATCAATGGAAATAATTGAAGTAGAAAAGTACTAGTTTATCATCATTTCTACATCAAATTATAACAACATTGTGAAAAATAAAATAATATTTCTAAGAGATGCTGGATATTATTGAATATTAATTATATATTTTAGAAATTTTTTTTACCTATTACTTTCATGATATATAATAATGTTGATTTTTTGTTTGAGGAACCATATATTAATTATTTAAAAAAAAATCATAAATAATGTTAGACTATAGCCCTTATAATCAAACCACTAATGTGGAGGGAACCGTTTTTGTGTTGTGTAATTACAATAATAAAGGAACATGAGTAGAATTATCCCAAAGGATAAATTTCCACTCATATTTGATATCTAATTATTTACTAATCTTAGAAAATAATTAAATGAATTAAAAATCAATAGTGAAATGGTTCTGGTCAATATTTATTGCATTGTATTTTTTTTATATTTGTCAGGAATAAAAGAATCAATTTTTACCAATCATTCTAAACCTATATATTTAATCATGAATGGAAATTAAAAACCCAAGTAATATTTAATACCATGAAATATGAAGTAATGGTACTAATGTTGTTATAGTATTTATAGGATCAAATTTTCCAATAGGGTTGGACTACCTTAGAAAATCATCAGTGTTCATGAAATACTATTCTATAATATGATAATATAAGTTATTAAAATGTGATATAGAGTGTAATAAAAGTAATCTACAACCTATCACAAACAATATAATTGGAAGGCCATGGTGTCCAATTAAGAAATTAAAATAACAATTTTATGGAAATTTTATTATAAAAGGAAAAAATATAGGAAGAATCTACATAATGCACTGTGGGTATAAAAAACTGCCATAAAAACATTATATGTTTCTCTCTTTATAGAATAGGTAATGGTAAATTTTTTCCCATACATATTGAAATATATCATAAATACATATAGGATGAGGGGAAAATGAATCTATAATTTAATAAGGTTTTATAGATATGAAATCTCCAAATAAAATAATTAAACGATATATGTAGAAAATATTTTTAGAACTCCCTGTCTTATAATGAAATAAAAAAGTATATCCATGATAAAAAAATTTATATAAAATAATTCCATTTTAGTAATAAATTTTTGTTATTAAAATCATTCATAGTATGTTTCATTCATTATGGAATGGAATATTCACAATTCTTATTAAATTTACGTTTGGTTCAACTGAGATCATAAGTGTTGAATCATTGAAACAATTTAATGTGAATGGGTTGAAACTGAAGAAATTTCATGATGAATAGACAATAGAGGAGTCCACCATCCTCCCTATTTAATATGAATAAATATTCCTATATAGTATATTTAAATTACAATTATATTTATACTCATATATAAGGTATATCATTCATTTTCATTTTCAAGAAAAAAATAAATTATAAGATATATCATAGACAAGCGTGGGGGAGGGGAAAATTTATCAAAAGATGTAAATAAAATTTCAATTTTTCAATTAATTGTTATATGGATATTCCATGAAATAATAATATAAATGGAAATATGAAATTATGACATATTTTACATCCCCTTAATAAAAATTAAAACAACCAAGTTACACTGTCAACTATGGAAAACATTGGTTTTGCAACTAGGTAAATGAGTGTAATTGGAATAACAATAGTGTAATCAAAATTAAAATGTGATGAAATCAAAAATTTGAACATAAGAATATGTAAATTTCCTTCTTTATTTGATTATCATTTTAGTGAGTGCCCCTAAATGACATTTGAATAGATCCTATGAACTATGGTTGGATAACTATTTGGGAGATGATATTTCTATCTTCCTAAGTCAACAAATCACATGAGTATGTGATATATCCATCAAATAAGAGTTAGAGAAACCTGAATTTTACTTAGATAAGTATGTATTTTATTGTATGGATATTACAATTATAGTGTCTACCATCTATTTTGGGATTTTTTTAGTTTCATGTATATTTTTTCACATATAATACGTTCTTTGCAAAATCATGGAATGGAAATATCTAATAAGTTAAAATTAAAAAAATGGGATTCATTCAAGAATAATAATCATTCATGAAGAAAGTGAATATTATATATGTGAATTTAATACATAAATTATCATCTAATTTTAAAAATTATCATAGGAACATGGAGTATAGTGGAGATTGATTTAGTAATGTTCCACTACATAAAATGTAAATTTCAATAAATTCCATTCTATTTTTACTCATGGTACTAGAACATTTTCTTGAGGGATAAGTGATAACCTTTTGAAATTGAGGAAATTTCCCTGTTTTGGTATGATGGATTTATTATTTGGAAACCAAGGTAATTGTAATAATAAATCTATTTCAGTTTTCAGTGATATTCATGATTATATTTTATATGTCCATTTTCTGTATACTTATTTATGTAAATTGTTTTCAAAAAAGAAATCACATTTTCTATCTACTTTTATTTTTCTTGAATTAAATTATTTTACATAAAAGATAATTTTTTTAGGTATTTAATTTGATAAAATTTACTTCATTTTTTATATCTCCATATTAAATATATCATATGGTGATTTTATGTTTTTTTTGAAAAGTATGATATTTCTGTTCATGATGAAAAATAATAATTATTACAAAACTATAATATAATTTCATTAAATAATTTATTTTTTTAGTGAATCCTTATTTCAGATATGGTTTGAAATTAAAAAAATTTATATTTGAATAATCTTAATATAAATAACTTTGTTAGAATTGACATTATATTTTATATTGGTATAAGTTCAGTTTTATTCTTAAAACACTTTTTTATATAAAATTTACCTTCATTTTATTTTTGGAAATTATATTATCTATAGACCTGGGTTTTTCCTTGTATCACTTTAAATTATTTATAAATATATTTAAAGAGTTAGGTGCTGAGTTGACGTTCTATTCTGAGTCCTGGAGTGCCCAAAATTAATTTTATAAATATATTAAATATATTTTATATTTCTTTCCAATGTTTCATTAAGGTAAAAGGGATAACTGTTACACATGTGTTAAGATTAGGTATCTGAGACATCAATTGTTTCTAGAAACGCATTTTTATCCCTAGGAGCGACATAAAATGGTTTTCATTGGATGTTTAGACAACTCGCTCATAGGTGGTTCATATTAGTGAATTAATTAATTAAATTATAACCAATGGCCTAATTAAAAGTAATAAATATGTCATTAGGGGAATTTGGACAAGGTCGGATCATATTCAACTATTCTTCAGTGAGATATTTTTCTTTCTCCTCTATTTTCATTGAACAAAAAACCTCTAGATCAAGGCGGATCGATGTGCAACGGACACGCCGACATCTTCTAATCGTTGGGTGGAGGTGTTATTTACAAGAAATAAATCCAAACAAGAGGTAGAACTCATAAATTTGGTTTTTCTCCCTTTTTATTTTACTCTTTCAAATATAAAACATCATGTATTGATCTGTACTCCAATTTTTAAAACTATTCAGAAGCACAAGTAATGAAACATTAATTTTTCAATTTTATGTCATCCGAAATTCACATTCATGATATTAGTTAAATAATTATCGTCCAATTATCATAAAAAAATTTTCCTGTGAATTTATCCCCTTGTTGTTCTTATTATTCACCATTAGAACCCTCAGGTTCCCATTTTGATAGTTATAAAGAGACCGAGCCCTATTGGGTGCCCAAATTTGTAGAGGATCAATAAAAGCAAAGTGTAATGTTGAATGAACCCTAGATCCAGGAAGGTTATGGGATGTGTATGAAAAAATTGATGCTTTGAGGTTGAATAGTAAAGGTTTAAGGATTCATTGGCTATTGAAATGAATGATGGTTTATTAAATCATCACCGGGTCTATTTTCGAGTGAACAATAGCCGACGAGCATAAATCATGATCAAATCCATGAGATAATGTAAGGATAGATCTAAGATCTATGATAGTTTGAACATATTTTATGCATGAAGGAAATATTATACAATCCTAGGGTTTTTGGAAAAACCATGACTATATGCCTTGTTAGATGATGAACACATGTCATGTTGCTCCTTTATTGAGGTGGCACAAGGGTTTGGGAACTCGTAAGGATGGTATAATGTCTGCATTCAGTAGACTCCATGTAGTTCCACCATGTGTTAATGGGCTATGTAGTGAACATACATGAATAGATACATTTGATGTACAATGTACATGGACACGGGTTGACATAACTAATGGTATCCCATGTGAAACCACATGTCGTGTACCAACATACACAGAAACGTCTAGAAGACACGATAAGGTCCCCGGATATGAGGGACATGCTATGTAGTCCACCTACCTATTGTGTTTCCATATATGGGTAGGACCCACGTTATGAGTAGATACATGTCCATGTTGTGATGTGGAACCACAGACTATGGGGGTCCCCTCACACACCGTAAATTAGTTGAGCTCTTTTGAGAAAATTTTTTAAAGTTAATATCTTTAACAATTTGAACTCTAATTTTCCATTGTGAGATTACTATCCGGAGTGTATTTTAACATAGAACATGATGGATCCCTTATATGTTGATTTTGATATATGACACTAGTATTATAGGATTGGAACTAACTGAGGTGATACCGGATGATTGTAGTAATCTTATAGAATCACCAGTGCAGTACGAGGTTTACCTTTATCTAGGATATGTAGTGGTGTTCCATGATGGTAGTTCAAGACCTACCATCCAGTAGGACTAGGAAATGGAATTCCACGATGATATATCCATGTTATCCTCCATTAGGACTAAGCAGTGGTGTTTCTTGAAGTCTTGGTCATATACTCAATCTGGTCTAGGTAGTTGCGTTCATGGATGGAATCTTTTAGGCATAGCCATCCATCTTGGATGGGAAGTGGTGTTTCTCTGAAAACTCAATATTAATACCCTCTAGTTGGACTCAGATGTGGAATTCCTTGATTACCATCCCGAGCAGTACCCTCCAGCAGGGTTGGGTAATGGTGTTCCTTGATGACTACCATAGTAGGACCCTCCTATCGTACATGGGAGCAAGATCATTTCCTAAAAATGAGTGAACCCACGAATTTAAGGCTCAGTGATGAGGCATGGTTTTACCAACTGTCAGATTCATGAGAATGAGGGATTCATTCACCACTGAGGTGTTTCCTTGTAGGGCGACTTAAAACCATGCAGGTGAGTAAGTTCCACCCAATACGGAAATTATCAAGGTTTGGTGATTGAGTTCCATAGACTTGTGTGCCATGAGAAGATGCATGAGGTAATGGGAATTGTAGGAGGACATTTCCATTTAACTATTGGCTACACATGTTCGATGGTTGAGCTGTGAGATTGATATCCCTTTACACTCTAATTTGGAATTCTTTGACAAGGCATATATATCATACTTTAGTACCCACTCCCTAGGTATAGTTACTCTTCTTCTGAGGGTGGAAATGATGTGTGGGGTAGGCCATGTGATTTCCATTCCAGACATCTCATGGTTGGATAAGTCCACTCTCCTGGTATATTTAGTGAATACTCAATGAGATGTTGATATTTCCACCACGTTGAGATCCTTGTGTTTGGGTCAGTTCACATTCACACTATTGTTTGGTTGATCTATACTCTTTTAACGTACCATGATCAATATAATGATTTCCTATTTAGTATTATCTCTTACATCTCCACCTTATTCTTTTTGGTCATTTTACTAGGTATGTATATACTCCACCCTACATGGGATTTTTCCAATAATTATTGTGTCGTTTACATTCAAGAGGCATATCGATTATGACATTAGACGAGCTTAGGGATAAAGATTTATTGAACTGCATGTTCTTGTCGTAGCTTGGGATACAAGAGCAAGGATCTTTGTTTCTTTACCCACTTCTAGTTTTTTTGTTTGAATTTATTTCTAGATGGGATTTTACATATACATCTTTTATTCATTTTACACTACTGTAGTATGTTCTGTTTAGTGGTCCATGAATCTTTTAGTTTATATATAACAATTCTCCATATTTCATATATTTTCCCATTAAAATTTTTCTTCTTCTTGGATACATTATCATGTACATGTACATAAGAAAAAGGCTCCTCAAGATAGTTAGGAATTCGTATTTAGTCCCCACAACTGGCCTATTGAGGTTGGCTTGTTGTAGTTGCAGCTCGAGCCCTAGTATGGACTGGGTCATGATAGTATAGTGTCATTAGATGTTATTTCCTTGGGTCCTTGTTCATAAATTCCCTCATAAGGATAGGTTGGGTTTAGTCAAATATATTCAAAGGGTCTAGAGTGTGGATCTTATGTTTTATATTATAGTAATGGTGTGGGCGGGCGATGTATCCAATAACCAGGAAACTAATTCCCTACTTTTTAACTCGACACCCTAATATGTTTTTGTTTTAGGGATCAATGATACATACATTTTATAGGATTGAGTCTTTTACTATCCTTATTGAGTTTTTTCCCTTTATTATTATCAATATATATATATATATATATATACATATTCTAATTTAACCATGACACTCCTTAACAATTATCAATATTCCTCCATGATGCCACCCATCTAGTATACTAAAATTATTTCGTGATGATGACCTGATGAGGGATGATGCCTCAATTAAGGGTCCATAATGTAATACCCTTCCTCCTGGTGTTCAAGTAACACCCACTTCACTTGTTGAGAAGTATATAGTCCCAGTAGAGTAGGCTAACATCATGTGTAGGCTGATTGAACTCCACAAGATTCATCTTTATTGACCACAGAGGTCAGGTTGTGAGCCAAAAACCTTGGAGTAAGAGGATTGGATAGAGTAGGTGGTCCATATATTCTGGTTTTTTCAAATAGAAAAAGATCAAATGGTGGTTTAGGTAGATAGTTTTTTCATAGTGTAGCTGGGTGTTGGTGGAGCCTGGTTATCAAGATGCATGACGAGTTGACACACTTGTGGGAATACATCCAAAAGATGGTTCTTGAAAAGTAATACCCCTATTTCTTTGACCCATTCAGATTCACGATCTTATGAGGCTTCTATAGAAAGGGATCTCAGTTTTATAATATGTTTCTAGGATCAAATAATTAATAGTTTATGTCTCTATGTAATCAGATATGTATACATTAGAGAATGAATGATTGGGAAGGGACTCCCTAGGGAGATCCAAGCAAGAATAATTCCCTTGTGAATCCCCACCTATGTCAGGGTACTATAGAGGGTTCTTTTGATTGAGACATTTCTATTGAAGGGATAAAATATAGATGGTGCTAGTAGTGGGTGTGATAGAGATGAGTGGTCTACAACTAGAGGGATGTTTCAGAGATCATGGAATAAGATTCCCTTCTGTAAGAAAAATTATGGACATATTGATATAGTGCATGGGTAGTGAATGGAACCAAGGAATCACAATGTGGGTCAGTTTTATACTTGTGACGGGTGAGGTCACATGGTATATGAAATCCTGACCTGATAAGATCACCATTCTAAGAAGACAGCTAATGTACCACCATGGAAATAACAATTCTATGATCAGTGATCTCCCAGGACTGGACGAGTTTTCCCCCAAGCAGGCAGTGCTAGTATAGGATTAGGAGGAGATATAAGTGGGGTATTATTCCATGAGGTCCTCCCACCACCACCACAATGTGTCACCTATTAGTCTCAGGGAGCTAGCGGTCGGGGCCATAACGAGCTCTAAGCTTTGTAAATTTATGATCCTATGTTGCATGATATTATTTGAGGTAAGATATAACACCCCAGGTAAATAAAGAATATGTCATCTTTATATTTATCCATATTTTTGAATCAAATATTAATATTACTTTAAAGGGGATGCTATGCTCGATGGCGTACCCAACACGCAACAACGAGTTTCTTGGGAATCTTACGTTGCACTCTAATAATAAAATAATATTATTTTAAATGGTAGTTAACATGTAGCCGTTGTATTGGCGGGAATGGATATAAATAACTAAAATATGATTATATATGTTTTTAAATGTTTTTACATTTACCCAATAAAAGATAAAGGCTTAAAATACGGAAAGAGTTCAATTTTAGGCATTTATGCCCTAGTTTTTCACTAAAGGTTCACTTATCACCTTTTGATGTTGAAACATCATTAAATATAGTTTTTTTCACTCTTAAACATACTTTTGGACCAAATAAAACTCTTATTAAGAATCGAGACATCAAAATTTACTTTGGGTAAAATTTTGGTATCTTTCCGATAAAGTTCTTTTTTTAATGAATAGTGTAAGATGTTGTATTTTAATTCAAAACCTATTTTTAATCTAATTTATTTATATGATTAGATGATCTTTTTAATTGGTTTAAAGTGAAATTAGAAAATATTTTTACCATTAAATCCAATATTGGTCGTTGGAATTAATTTCACTTTGAAATCGGACTTAAACTAGTGTCAATCTTTTGATACTTATTGTTTCATAAAAACACGCTATTTGCTCTGACAGCGGGAATTAATTATTAAATTAATTAATGTGACTTATATGTTTTGAATTTTGTAAAATAGACTTCATTTTTGAATTCAGAATATTAAATATAGCTTAGGGTGAATTTTTGGTAATTTTCTGAAAAACTTCAATTTTTGATGAATAGTGAAACAACTAAGTGGTACTTATAAAGACTGATTTTCCGTTTAAATGAAATTTTTCCATCATTTTGTTTTGAATTTCAAAAATCCTACATACATGGTTGTCATTAAGAAGTAAAATGTGGTTCAATGAGATTATAATAATTTTTTTTGGTGAATAGTAACTTATTAAGTTCTTAATCGCGATTAGTGGTAATTAGTGTAGTTTAAGGTATAAATAATGCTTTAATAATATGAAATGACCTAGAAACATGTACCAACCTTATTGGTTGTGTCATGGCCGACCAAGAAAAGCCATGGGTCAACTTTGGGATCCCATGGAGACACGTTGGTTGGGAAATGACATAAATAACTTTTTATTTAATGTAAAAGTAAAAATAACACAAACATAATATGTTTTACAAAAACAATTTTTAAATGGGGTTATAAAGATCAGATTTTTTATTATAAATAGTCATTGGAAATATAAAAAGATTTCCTACATAATAGTATTTTTTTATAATTTTTAGACATTAAATAAATTAAATTATGTATGACATAATAACGATGCAGCGATGACATCATTATTTGACGATTTAAATAAAATGGAAAGATAATGTAAAATCTATGAACTACACATGTCCAAAACCAATTGTATGAGTGTATTTCGAACCCTTATCACTTTATACACGAATTATATCAATTTGGGACTTTTTAAAACCGAAACACATTTTCAAATAAAGTAATATTTCCTTACTTTCCAAAAGTGCCCCTCCTCTCCTCTTATAAAAGGCCCCCACCTCTACCTCATTTCACACACTCCTCAAGCCTTTGGCTCGGCCAACCCCTGCCCATTTACTCTCTACACATCCCTCTCCTCATCCTAGAGGATTCCCTTTGGGCAGAAGCCTTTCAAAGGAAGTCTTTAGGCTCAAATCAAAAGGAGTTACACTTTTAAAGGTAATTCATTCTCTCATGTTAATTTGTTTTATTTTGCTTCTCCAACCCCCTAAACTCTTTTTATTTACTTCTTTTGTAACAACACCAGTATCTTAAATATACAAGGATGTTGTTATAAGATTTATTTGAGCTACACTCTCACACAACTACATCAAATGGTTAAAGAACATACGGTTTCCGTGCATGGCGAAATTCTGCCTCCCGAAACGATGATTGTTCAATACTCATTTAACACCTTCAAAGGTGGCCATTATGATGTCACTATTTTTATATATGATATATAATATGTTTATTTTTTTCTTTAAGCTTCTTTATTTTTCATTTTGGTCATACATTTATGGTTTCCATTATGGGTAAACACGATATCTTCATTTAAGGAAGTGCGGACTACCGCCCCCTCAAAGTGATGTGATTCGTTAATGCCATATGTGGGACGTGTAAAGGATGGATTTAAAGTTATTATATATGATGTTATACTGGAATTATAATATACCTCTATATCATTATTATTTCTTTCCATTAAAGTATGAGATAGAAATTAAAGTAGCGTTCATGCGTACGTACGGCTTACCGTCTCCATGAACGGTGCATTTCATTTCTTATACCCAAATGTAATGTACTATTAAAAGTACATGTATATAATGGATATATATAATGAATGATATATCTAAATGATGAATATAATTCTGGAATTAAAATATACATACCTCTAATTTAGTTTTAATTCCATTAATATGACAAAGAAATGAATGTAGCGTTCATGCGTACGTACGACTTACCGTCTCCATGAACGGTGCATTTCATTTCTTACCTCTAAATGATTATGTAATATTATAAATACATGTATATGATGGATATATATGATACATATTATATCCAAATCGGGAATTTCATTCTGGATATAAAGAACCTTTGACCACACTAACAACATGTAATTGTAAGAAGTCCACTTTCGCCTTAAGAACCAAATATTGAGAAAACAAACATTATTAACTTAAATGGTTACATAATGTTTATAACATGGAAATAAGTGATATAAAAGGAATAATGAACTTTAAAAAGGTTCTTAATCAAGTATAAATTAACTCAAGTTTATTATTCAGGACGTTAAAGAACGATCGAGTCAAGTCGGACCCGAGGTAAGGGACTTCGTCTCAATCTCCTTTCATTGAGGCATATTTTATTTTATACAAAACTTTCTTTTAATCGGGGTATAAACCCTTTTGACTTTTAATTTTATACAAAAGAAATCTTTTTCTACAAAGCATTTTACTAAACGACAAAAATAAATGTTTTTTTAACGTACGCGGTGATAACGACCTTTTCCGCCGCTGTGAGTATTATTTGGTCTTTGGATTTCTCAACAAGCCGTAATGTTTTTAGAATAAAATAAATACCATAAAATCTTTTATGTATTTTGGTATTGAAAATGGTTTTGAAAAAAGATTCTATTATGTCAATATATTTATGATATATTGTTATTGAAATGTAGAAATGTTATCATTCCTTTATATTGGTTTTATGTTTTATGATTTTATACTGGTACATGGACATTTTAACGGGTGGTTACATTATAAACCATATGACGGGTGGTGCCGTGAATACCAGGATGGGTGGTTACATTATAACCTCCAATGCATTGGGTATGGAAGTCGGCCGTATGGCTATTCCATTAAGTATGTATGGAAATTGACCGTATGGTTATTCCATTAAGTGATATGTGTGGGAGTCGACCGTATGGTTATTCCACTTAAGTATGTTTATGTCCCAAGTTACCTTTATATATGTTATGTGTTCTTTATATGGGTTTTATGGTAATACTTTGGTTACAAAAAGGTAAGTAATGATATATAATTCATGAATGGTTTTTACTACTTTATAAAGGTGAAAAGTATTACCTTGATAAAGTATACATGGTTTACTATTTGTTTTGATAAACTAACAGTTTTTATTCTTTGTGTATCCCTTACTGAGTTTTTATGCTCATCCCAAGTTTTTGAAATGTTTTTCACAGGACTTAGCATGGAATAGGGTCATGGATGGGATCAAGGGAAAGTCATGCTACCTAAAACATGAAACTAGACATGTTTCTTTTTAAGAATTTTTATTTTATGGAAATTTAGTAGAAGAGACTACTTTGTAATCTTTTGAGATGTAATAGTTATGTTCTAATTCTCTAAAACTCTAAACCTGAAAAGATCCTCAATGTGAATTATTCATTTAATTCAATTTTAAGTAGGGTTTAAGGCTGGGGCCTTATATAAGATCTGTGTTTATTCTTCACCACAATATATATTAGTTTAAAAAGGTTCTAACCCTTCATTAATATATCGACTTGTGGTGTGGGATTTCATTCTCCAATTATCTATTCTATCACATTATCTTTTTTTGAGGATCTTACAAAGAAATATTCATCTATGTATTTCATCTTCCGATAGTGAGAGATATTTCTTAGAGGTTAGAGGTTCATGTGGGACTTATTGGACATCACTATCATACCCTATGAAATCATATTTGGCATCTATTTTCTTTCTATGGTTCAATCCTAGATCGACTGTTGTCCTAAACCAGTCATATGAATATGCATTTATGGGATGAGGTTATCTATTCTTGATGAAAGACACCTCATAGATGGGAAGTATGGTGCAATGAGAAGGAGGATAAAACCTATTACACATTATTTATCAATAATAAAAAATATTCTAGTAGACTCCTAATTCATTTTTATTCTTTTAGCTATGTATGATTATATGAAGATCATTTTAAATGATGTTCTGAGACTGCCTCTGTGACAGGAGATGGAGTTTTACATTGATTAACTACCACGATCTTCCCCAATATCTTATGTGGCCTATTAGATAGTTCCCACGAAGATCTAGAAGATACGATTATAGTTGAAGGACTATAACAATAATTTTTTTTTCAAACCCTGTGTATCCTTCTAGGAAGCTCTATTTACGTTCATGAAAAAGAAATAAGGGAGATTGCATATTTGCATGGATTTACCTCACATGAATAAGGCCATGATAAAGAACAAGTATCCCTTTCGAATGATTTATAACCACTTTTATTATATTCGAGTTGTGAGATGGATCTCTAAGATTGATCTCAGGTCCGACTCATACTAGTTGCGAGTTAATGGGGTTGATATTATAAATTGGGAATATCGATGTCAACATAGAACCTAAATGTTTATTGGGGTTCCATTTTCATTGTAAAATTCCCCTTTTATATTTATTTCTTTGATGGAACAAATATTCCATCCTTATATGGACCGGTTTTTTTTGTCTTCATGGGTGACATATTCTTCTACTATGTGATAGAGGAGCAACATGCAGAGAACTTGAGGATAGTTCTCGATTTTCTTCGAGAGAACTAGTATTAAGAAAAGATCTTGAAGTTACTATTATAGATACATGATGTTCAATTTCTAGGGATGTTCAATTTTTAACAAAAATTTTCCATGGATCCATCAAATATATAGGTTTTTCCTGCTTGGGTTCCCCCGAAGAATGTGTTAGAGGGTAAATTATTTTATTAGTTTAGTGGGGAACTACTAAATATTTGTGGTAGAAATCTTTAGGATCACAACCCATTTTACTATTCTAACACATAAGGGAAAACCATTTACCTAGTTTGTATAGTGTAATAATTTTTTTGAGGAGATGAGGAATAGTATGATGAGAACCCTAAATTTTAATCTAACAAATGAAAGGGTTGATATTGTAGTGTATTGTGATTCCACGAGATTTGGGATTGGTTGCATGTTGATAAAAAATGGAAAATCATCTGATATGGTTCGAGGAAGATGAGACCTCATATGATGAACAATGTGACTAATTAAAAAGAGATATCATTGGTGGTCTTCACCATGAAGATGTGAAAGAACAACTTTAGGAAAGAGCACATTGTACTTTAATTAGACAATTAGAGTCTCAGGTATGTCTTCATTCAAAGAGATCTAAACAGGAGTAATTAGATGCTGATGCAGTTTTTACAGTACTACCACATCTATATAGTCTATACTATGGGAAATGTAAATGTTTTTGAAGATATTTTATTAGGAATTCTCATTAATTCCAATTGTGGTAAGATTTTGAGAAGTTAACTTCCCTACAACTATTCCCGGTGGTGCCGGAGGGTACAACCTTATTACAGGATATGTTGTTGGAACTATCTATCCATGACCGTGTGAATGAGTACCAACAGGAAGACATATCATGAGAAGGACTATGTGATTAGAAATACAAGGTGATGAACCATATTGATATTATGAAGGATGGAATCATGAGATCTAGTACCGAATGATGATAGGGGTTTTAGTCATGATTCTGGAAGAGGTGATGCCTGAGTTATACACATCCCACATTCTTGTAAATCATGGTGTTTGAAATATGTAGAAGGATCATCAGTAGTATTTTTGGTGGTCCGACTTGAGATAAAGCATAGGTGAGATCATCACATGATGCCTCACTTGTCATCAGATGAAGGTAGAACACTGGGTACTGGTAGGCTTGTTGCAACCTCTGGGGATTCTAGAGTAGAAGTGGGACCACATATCCATGGATATATTTATAGGTATTCCACAAAAAAGAAATATATATGACTCCATTAGGGTGGTATTAGACCGACTAAAAATGTTTTTTCACTTCAATTCTATTTGTGTATATAGTTCGGTAGAGATTTTGTGATAGTTATACATATTGAAGATCATATTCCATCATAGGGTTCAATCGATGATTGTCATCGATTATGATGTGTGGTTAATTTCATGATTGTGGAGAGTCCTATAGAAGGAATTCAGGACCCAATTGCGTCTGAGTAAAACCATTCACCCATAAAATGATGGATTTAATGAGTGAACTATCCACGGTCTAGAGGATATGTTTACGACTTGGATGTTGGATTTTGTTCGGAGCATGGATTATAACATTCATTTGGTATAGTATTTCTACAACAACAGTTACAACTCAACGATTTGAATGAAACCTTTTGAGTCCTATTATAGGAGACCCAGAAGGTCACCCGTGTACTGGATGAAGATTGTAGTGTCCCTTATTATCAGCCTAGAGTTGGAGCATCCATAAAAGAAAATTGATTAATTCATTAATGAATAGATGAAGAAAACTCCGAATATACATAAATCTTATACAGATTTCCATCATAGGACTTTGGAGTTCGATCTGGAATACAATGTATTCTTTAGAGTCTCCCCATAATGAGGAATTTATAGGTTCATACATGTAAAAATGATATCACCATGGTTCATCTGTCTGTTTGAGATCATATAGAGGATTGTAAAGGTTACCATCCACCTCTCCTTGCCCCAAGAGCTGGAGCGGGTGCATGACGAATTATATGTGTCACGGCTAAAGACATATGTGTATGACACTACAAACATAAATGATTATAGTTATCTAAAAATTTCTAATACATACAACATTTCCATGAACCTGGTGGCAATCAAATTCTGAAAGGAGTGAACCATGTCAGGATAGACCAAACCATTGGTTAGTGTGTTGTCACAACACTGAATTGTGAAAAACATTTCCTTGTAGCGGGAAAACCATATGTGGGGTCATTATCCCATATTTCTTTCATAGTTTTTCATTTTAGGGATAAAAATATTAAATGGGGTATTGATGTAAAGGGACAATTTTTTTCTATTTAATAGATTGAAATATTTCAAAATATATTTCCAGAGTTGGAACGAAGACGATGTTCAATTTTGAGGCCCTTTATGATGAAAATTATTTTTATAAAAAAATTAAAAATATTATATATTGTGATCACTTTATTATTTTTCAAAAATGGGATAAATCATACATGGTTGATTGGATCAAAAATATATGAACACAGTTGGTTCCTTAACACAGTGTTTTCCATAGGTGCAACATAAAATGATTCAACGCATGACGTTTGGACACCTCCCTCATTAGTTATGCATTTATGTGAATTAATAAATAACCATTAACATAATTAAAAGTTATAAATAATTATTTAGTGTATTGTTTCCACGTTTGGATCATATTCAATCATTTTTTGTCGAGAGGTCTCCCTTTATCCTCTTTTGGAAATGAACGATAGTCCTTTGGATTCTAGTGGATGGAAGCACAATGGATGCACTAACCACTTTCGATCATTGTGCGAGCATGTTAAACAGAATTGAAAAGTAAAAAAAATAGGTAAGACTCATTAATTGGTGTTTTATCACTTTTGATTAAATTTTTTAGTAGATTAAATGACATTCCTTGATCTACACTCCTATTATAAAACCTTTTTGTGATCCTATATAATGAAACATTATTTTATAAATTTTTTATATTCCATATTTCACGTTCATTATCATTTTCCATGAATTATTGACCGAAGATACTCAGAACATTTTTTCTAGTGATTTTCTTCTCCGATTCTTTGCAATATTTGACTTTGGAATCCTACAGTTCCCTGTTCGATATTTGTCGGGTAACCTGAGCCTGATCGAGAGCCCATATTCATAGCGGATGGGTGAAATATAATAGAATATTGAATCAGCATAGATCTAATTATCTTGAGAGATGGGGATGAAAAAATCAATGGTTTTAGGCTAGATTGTCGAGGGTGAAATTTGTAGTAGTAAGAGAAATAAATGAGGGTTTACCAAATATTCATCAGAGCTGTTCTCCTGGGAATGACGATCGGTAAACACAAATCACGGAAAAATCCACCAGATATGGGAGGAAATGATTTATGTTATATATTGGTATTATTAGATTTGAAACAAGATGGATGGATTGAAAAACCTATGGTTTCTAAAAAACTACATGTCGTGTTTGTTAAAGAACTAACAACACATACTCCCATTCCAGTGGCGATTCTTGGGTTTGGGAAATCATATGGATGCAAAAATATGTACATCCTTGACTATTAGTTTAGTGAATTATTTTTTGAATCAACCATATAGTCTAAATACATGACCAAAGACACGCCATGTAAACTATTTATAGACATTGGTTGACCACATGGATGATATCCTGTGTTAACCCACATGCCATGTACCCACTGTAACGCCCCAACCCCAGTTACCTATAGTCGATGCATTATTATGTAACATTGGAATGATCACAAAAGATCATGTCTCAAAAGGCCGATTAGTTTAGTATCCTTGGAAACACTAGAAACATTCATAAATGTTACATTACATCATAAACTGAAAAACTACAATAACATAGTCTCCATATTCCACACTCCTATCCCCTTAAGACTATCCCTGTAGTTCAGTCATAAAATATTTCTTCACATCCTGGGAAAAATAAAACATGGAAATGGGTGAGCTCTGATGCTCGGTAAGGATAACAATATAGCGGAAAAATTTATAAATAAACACAAACATATAAGGCAATGTATAACAAAAACAAAAGCATTTTAAACTTTAACTTCAGCACAATATGGAAAAATTAAAATGAAATAATTCAGTTTATGTATTCACATGGATATTATACAAGTTGAATAATCACATCTAATATCAATAACCACTTTCATAATGATGTAATTCATAATGGAAGACTATCATAACCACATAGCCAAAGCCTCGTGCCAATACTACAAATAAGATTTTGTCAAGGCCTTGTGCCAAGACACTAGTTCTTCTCATGATACCTACCGATGCATTTAGGAGCTATAGTGGGCTCCACCTGTCACATACTAAATCCAATGCATTCCTTATATGAAAAGGTTTAAACATATCATTAACCATAACATTATCGTATCACATAAAACATGAATAAAGGAAACATAACATTTCCAAATTTCAATCATAAGATATAAATACAAAACATTGATATAATAAAACCATTTTCAATACCAAAATAAAATAAAATTAAAACATGGTATTTATTTTTCATTTAAAATAAAATTATGGCTTGTAGAGGAAGCCGAAACTCAAATAATAGTCACAGCGGCGGAGAAGTCGTTGTTGCCACATACATACGACAAAAAAACATTACTTTTTTTGTTTAGTAAAATGCTTCATAGAAAAAATATTACTTTTGAATAAACGTAAAGGTCAAAGGGGATTATACACCATATAAAAGAAATTTTTGAATAAAACAAAATATGCCTCAATGAAAGGAGATTGAGACGAAGTCCCTTACATCGTGTCCGACTTGACTCGATCGTTATTTAATATCCTAAATAATAAACTAGAGTTAATTTCTAATTCCTTAAGATCCTTTTTCAAGTTCATTATTCCTTTTTATCACTTATTACTATGTTATGAACATTATGTAATTATTTAAGTTAATAACAGTCGTTTTGTCAATCTTTGGTACTTGAGTCAAAAATAAACTTCTTATAATTACAAGTTGTTCATGTGGTAAAATATCCATTATATCAAGAATTATATTAATTATGTAGATATCATATATATCATATATATCCATTAGATTCATGCATTTATATTATTACATAACATTTAGAGGTAGGAAATGAAATGCACCGTTCATGGAGATGGTAAGCCGTACGTACGCATGGATGCTACTTTCATTTATATTTCGTATTTAATGGAATTAAATCATAATGATATAAAGGTATATTATAATTTCAGTATAATATCATATATCATATAATTAACTCCATACTTTATATGTCCCACATATGGAATTAATGATTCAAATCACTTTGAGGGGGAGGTAGTCTGGACTTCCTAAAAACAATTATTGTGATTACCCATAATGGAAACCATAAATGTATTCCATAAATAAAAAATACAGAAGCATAAAAAATAAATAAATATAATATATATCATATATAAATATAGTGGCATCTTAATGGCCACCATGAAAGATGTAAAAAGAATATTGAACAATCATCGTTTCATGAGGCAGCAATTCGCCACCCATAGAAATAGTATGTTCTTTAGCCATTAGACAAAGGTGTGTGTAATTGTAAATCAAATAATTATCATAACAAAATAATATTATATTGAATATTCTTGTGTTGTTACAAAATAATGGAATAAAAAGAGGTTTAGGGGTTGGAGAAGAAAAATAAAACAAAAGAACATAAGAGCAGAGATTACCTTAAAATCGGGTAACTCTTTTTGATTTGAGCCAAAGGCTTCCTTGGGAAGAATTCTACCCAAATTGAGTCTTCTAGGAGTAAGAGAGGGAAGTTGAGAGAGTATTTGAGTAGAGTTTGGCTGAGAAAAATTGCTTTGATGGGGTGAATAAGTTGGTAGTGGTGGGGGAATTTTATAAGAGGACAGGAGGGGATCTTTTGGAAAGTCTTGAAATGTTACTTTATTATGAAATTATTTTTGGATTTTAAAGGTCCCACAATGATATATTTCATGTATAAGGTGATAAGGGTTCCAAATACACCCATAAAATAGGTTTTATACAAGTTTAAGTCTAAGAGTTTTGCTTATCTTTTCATTTTATTTAAATTGTTCATTAATGAGGTAATCACTACATCATCATGGTGTCATAAATAATTTTTTTATTTAATGACTAAAAACTATAAAAAAATTACCATGATGTAGGAAATATTTTTAGATTTCCAATTAATATGTATAGACTAAATGTAAACATATATAACCCCATGTAATAATTTTTTTAGTAAACAACACATGCTTGTGACATTTTTATTTGTACTTTAAATAAAAAGTTATTAATGACATTTTCTTACCCAAGTGGCTCCATGGGGTCCCCAAGTTGACACATGGATTGTCTCAGTCGTCCATGACTCATCCAATAAGGGTAGGACAAGTTTGAAGGTAACATCATATTATTATAACATTATATTTACCTTAAATTACACTAATTACCTTTAATCGTGATTAATAAAACATAAAAGTTACTATTCACCAAAAATTACTTTCATCTCATTGAACAACATTTTACTTACTAATGACAACCATGTATGTAGGATTTTTGAAATTCAATTCAAAGAAGTGGTAAAGTTTCATTTAATCGAAAAATTGGTTTTTTAATTACTACTTAGTGGTTTCAGTATTCATCAAAAATTGAAGTTTCTCAGAACAATACCAAAAATTCACCCTATTCTATAATTGGTATTCCAAATTCAAAAATAATTTATGTTTTAAAAAATTACAAACATATAAGTTTCATTATTTAATTGTATAATTAATTCCCATTGTCAAAACAAATAGCGTGTTTTTAAGAAACAATATCAATCAAAAGATTGATAATTGTGTATGTCCAATTTTAAAGTGAAATTAATTCTAATGACCACTATTGGATAAAATGGTAAAAATATATTCTAATTATAATTTAAAACCACTAAATAATATAATTTGTCACTACAAATTATTTTTATTAAAAAAGTTGTTTTTAATTAATTTTTAGTATTTTACACTATTCATATAAAATTCAAAGTTCTCAGAAAAAAATGAAAAATTCAACTTAGGATAATTTTGATATTCCGAATGTAAAAATGAAGTCCAATTTGAATAATAAATTTTATAAAATTTCAAAAATTGGGTATTACTATTCACAACGGCTACATTGATTGGTCGCGATGTGTTAGAATCTCAAACATGCGTAGAGTGCAAGCTATTGCATTATTGAAAGAGAAGCGTACCGTTGAAGCTTGGGGTGTTACATTCTCCCCTCTTAAATAAATTTCGTCCTCACAATTTGAAAATGTTCTTCGAAAATAAAAGGTTGAAAATAGAAAATACCTTTGTGGAAACCCCACATCGGAAACAAGGTTAATAAAATTTATCCTTATTAAGAGGGAAATGGAAATGAAAAAGACACCACCAAATTATGATCTCAATTAGGAGAACATTGGTGGAAATTAGAGGCATATAATTAGAGGAAAACGTAAATATTTTTAGGGAGTGATTGAGGTCATCAATCACAAACAAGGGTAAAATTGAGGGACTCAAAGCCATCAATCTATGAGGAAAATATCATCAGTTCAACAAAACATATGGTATTAGGATAACACATTTTTGTTTCAATATCCCTTTACAAAAGTTTAAGAATTAATTTATTCATAGAATAAGAGAGAGGTATATATATATATATACTTGACAAGTAGAGTTTCATCCTTCAACTAATTTCTACCAAAAACTTATCTTTCACACAAAAAGATAATAGAACTCAAAAATATTAAATTTATCCTAATAGTACAAGGTTCCAAATATTAACACATACCATTTAGATTAGGAAATCTATTTTTTAATAACTAGGGACTTCCTGTAGTCTAGTGGTAGGTAATAAAGGCTTGTCTCACTATGGTTGTGGGTTTGATTCCTAAAGCTTTGTCCGACGTGACGAGTTATCGCCCGACCCGCAGGTTGTCCTTTTCCTAAAACTATAGTATTATAATATTCCAAAAATAATCATTAGAAATGTTCTAAACGTAAACAATTCTATCAAAATTTCAAATTAATCCATTCCATCCTTTATAGTTATCCAAAACTCACAATCCAAAATTTATAAGGAAGTTAAACACAATGAAGATCCTTTTTTCCGCGTAATAACATGTGAATACCTTCATCATGTTTTCTTTTAAAACACTAAAACATCATTAATTACCATAAATCCTTATTGATTACATTCATGATCCCTTATTCTTTATAGAATACTAGATATACTCCTTCTATCCAAAAATGTATACAAATCATTAATCAGCTTCATGGAATTCAAGAATATCAAATATAATTTATCCAAATTAATCATGTATTATTCCAAAATCACTATCTCGGTGTTAGAACCATATTATGGTTTATCTTTCTCTCAACCATATATTTTCCAAAAATTTCACCTGCTATTGAGTCACTGTTCTTGGTTCCACACAATCTTAAGTCCTTAATGAAATAGTACTGGAGTACAATCCTTATATACTCTATAATTATTATAAGCAATATATCGTTTATACAACACTCAAATGAAATAATTATTTAATAACAACATAAGAACACATAAATTTTTCCTCATATGTGGTAAAATCATAACTTGATTATAATCCAATAGCAGCATTTGGGGAATACTCTGATGATTTGGACATTGGTTTTCATTGTGTCGCCACTCCTTACAGATGAAGCATTGTATATTAGAGACCTTTTTCTTACCCTTTCAAGCAAGCACATGGTGTCCTTTTTATCCACCCTTATAAAAAACTACCATTCCCTTCAGGCAAGTTCCACAACGTTTCTTGCCACAGATATCACATATTGGAAAATTCTTCTTTTCCCTCTTCCCTTTATCCATCTTTCTCTCTTCCATCCTCTTATTCTCTTTCTTCCCTTAAAATACATAGGACTCATAGAATTATTTACTTATCTTATTAACACATGATACTATTTCTTCATATGTTGATAATACTTGGGAGACTATTTCCATTCTAAATGTTGTATTAATATCATGAAAGATATGTTATTTCTTACACTTTGGATCATACGTATTATTGGAGTTCACATTCCTTCTACTGGGCACCATTTCTACACAATGGAATAAACTAGGTCAGTTTATGACTTGTAATGAATAATTCCAAACTTGTAAAATATTTAATGTAAATTGAACAGTTTATGGATATAATCCATAATCATAAAGATGTTTTCTTTGAGGAAGTATATACTCATAAACCCCTCATAATGGTTTTTAAGGAAAATGAGAATTATCCTAAGCATGTCCCCCACAAGTGTCGTAACCAAGAGTGCAGCAAGGCTTGTTGTCGTGCACCTGTTCCTGTTTGAGTCTAGATCATAATGTTGTTTTCGGGTTTTACCCCTAGATACATCTGTTCCAGAGTTGCCTCTACCTGCTCATATCCAGACAGGGATTTATTGCTTGGAAAACTCACAAAATCTCTATAATACCAAAATTATAGGAAGTTCTTCTATACTAATCCTCAAAGTCTATCTTAGGGTTATGTGCTCATATCAGAGTTTTAATAAATCTAGCTTCCAAGGTTAGTACTAAACAGCCCCTGATACCAACTGTAACACCCCGACCCCAGTTACCCAGAGTCGGTGCATTATTATATAACATTGGCATGATCACAAAAGATAAAGTCTCGAAAGGTCGATTAGTTTAGTAGCCTTGGAAACACTAGATACATTCTTAAATGTTACGTTACACAATAAAGTGAAAAACTAAAATTACATAGTCTCCATAGTCCATACTCATATCCCCTTCAGACTATCCCTGCAGGTCATTCATAAAATATTTCTTCACATCCTGGGAAAAATAAAACATGGAAAGGGGTGAGCTCAGATGCTCAGTAAGGATAAAAATATAGCAGAAACATTCATAAATAAACACAAACATTTAAGGAAATGTACAACTAAAAAAAAGCCTTTTAAACTTGAACTTTAGTACAATATAGAAAAATTAAAATGAAATAATTCCATTTAATTATTCACATGGATATTCTACTAGTAAAATAATCACATGCAATACCAATCACCACTTTCATAATGATGGAATTCATAATGGCAGACTATCATAACCACATAGCCAAGGCCTCGTGCCAAGACTACAAATAAGATTTTGTCAAGGCCTTGTGCGAAGACACTAGTTCGTCTCATGAGACCTACCGATGCATCAAGGAGCTATAACGGGATCCACCCGTCACATACTAAGTCCAATGCATTATTTATATGAAAAGGTTTAAACATATCATAAACCATAACATAATCATATCACATAAAACATGAATAAAGGAAACATAACATTTCCAAAATTCAATCACAAGATATAAATACAAAACATTGATATAACCTTTTCAATACAAAAATAAATGAAAAGTAAAACTTGGTATTTATGTTACATTTAAAAAAAATTTATTGCTTGGATAGGAAGATAAAACTCAAATAATGGTCACAGCGGTGGAGAAGTCATTGTCACCGCATACATACGACAAAAAAATAGTCTTTTTTCTCATTTAGTAAAACACTTCATATAAATAAGATTATTTCTGAATAAACATAAAAGTCAAAGGGGTTTATACACCATATAAAATAAATTTGTGTATAAAACAAAACATGCCTCAATGAAAGGAAATTGAGACGAAGTCCCTTACCTCGTGTCCGACTTGACTCGATCATTCTTTAATCTACTGGATAATAAAATAGAGTTAATTTCTACTTTCTTAAGAAATTTTTTCATGTTCATTATTCCTTTTATATCACTCATTACCATGTTATGAACATTATGTAATTATTTAAGTTAATAACAGTCGTTTTGTTGATCTTTGGTACTTGAGTAAAAAATATACTTCTTATAATTACAAGTTTTTCATGTGGTAAAATATCCATTATATCCACAATTATATTCATGATTTAGATATAATATATATCATATATATCCAGTAGATACATTCATTTATAATATTACATAACATTTAGAGGTAAGAAATGAAATGCACCGTTCATGGAGACGGTAAGTCATACGTATGCATGAAAGCTACTTTAATTTATATTTATTATTTAATGGAATGAAATAATAATGATATAAAGGTATATTATAATTCCAATATAATATCATTAACTCCATACTTTATACATCCTACATATGGCATTAATGATTTAAATCACTTTGAGGGGGAGGTAGTCTGCACTTTCTAAAATGAAATTATCGTGTTTACCCATAATGGAAATCATAAAGGTAAGCCTTAAATGAAAAATACAGAGGCATAAAAAAACATAATTATAACATATATCATATATAAATAAAGTGAAATCTTAATGGCCACCATGAAAGGTGTTAAAAGAAGATTGAACAATCATCGTTTCGTGACGTAGTAATTCGCTACCCACAGAAAAAATATGTTCTTTATCCATTAGAGGAAGGTTTGTGTAAGTGTAAATAAAATACATCTCATAAAAAACTCATAGTATATTTAATATACTAGGGTTGTTACAAAATAAATTAATAAAAATAGGTTAAGGGGTTGGAGAAGAAAAATAAAACAAAAGAACATAAGAGAAGACATTACCTTAAAATCGGGTAACTCTTTTTGATTTGAGTGAAAGGCTTCCTTGGGAAGACTTCTTCCCAATGTGAGGCTTCTAGGAGTAATATAGAGAAGTTGAGAGAGTATTTGGGTAGAGGTTGGCTGATCCAAATGGATTTGATGGTGTGAATATGTTGTTAGAGGTGGGGCCTTTTATAAAAGGAGAGGAGGGACTCTTTTGAAAAGTCATGAAATGTTAATTTATTACCAAATTATTTTCAGATTTTAAAGGACCCAAAATGATATATTTCAAGGATAAAGAGACAATAGTTCGAAATAAACCCATAAAATAGGTTTTATACAAGTTTAAGTCTTAGATTTTACCTAATCGTTACATTTTATTTAAAATTTTCATTAATGAGGTAATCACTGCATCATCATGGTGTCATAAATAAATTTATTTATTTACGGTCTAAAATTTATAAAACAATTACCATGATGTAGGATGTATTTTTATCTTTCCAATTAGTATTTATAGTAGAAAATTTAACCTATATAACCCAATGTAATAATTGTTTTAGTAAAACAACACATGTTTGTGACAATTTTAGTTTTACTTTAAATAAAAATTTATTAATGTCATTCTATTACCCAAGTGGCTCCATGGGGTCCCCAAGTTGACCCATGGATTGTCTTTGTCGTCAATGACTCATACAATAAGGGTAGAACAAGTGTAATGGTAATTTTATATTATTATAACATTTTATTTAACTTAAATTACACTAATTACCTTTAATCGCGATAAATAAAACTTAAAAGTTACTATTCACCAAAAATTATTTTCATCTCATTGAACCACATTTTACTTAATAATGACAACCATGTATGTCAGATTTTTGAAATTCAATTAACAGAAGTGGTAATGTTTCATTTAAACAAAAAATTATTTTTTTAACTACTACATAGTGGTTTCACCATTCATCAAAAATTTAAGGTTCTCAGAAGAATACCAAAAATTCACCCTAATCAATAATTGGTATTCCGAATTCAAAAATGATGTCTATTTCAAAAAAATTCCAAACATTTAAGGTGCATTAATTAATTTTATAATTAATTCCCATTGTCAAAACAAATAGCGTGTTTTTAAGAAACAATCTCAATCAAAAGATTGACAATTGTTTATGTCCAATTTTAAAGTGAAATTTATTCTAATGACTTCCATTGGATAACATGGTAAAAATATATTCTAATTATATTTCAAAACCACTAAATAATATAATTTATCACTATAAATTATTTTGATTAAAAAATTTGTTTTTAATTGAAGTTTATTATTTTACACTATTCATAAAAAATTGTTAGTTCTCAGAAAAAAATGAATAATTCAACTTAAGATAATTTCGATATTTCGAATCCAAAAATGAAGTCCAATTTGAATAATAAAATTTTTAAAATTTTTAAAATTGGGTATTACTATTCATAACGGCTACTTTGATTGGTCGCGGTGTGTTAGAATCTCGAACTTGTGTACAGTGCAAGCTATTGCATTATTGAAAGAGATGCATACTATGGAAGCTTGGGTTGTTACATTCTCTCATCCTTCAATAAATTGCATCCTCACAATTTGAAAATGTTCTTTGAAAATAAAAGGATGAAAATAGAAAATACCGTTCTGGAAAACCCACATCGGAAATAAGGTTAATAAAATTTAGCCTTAATAAGAGGAAAAGGGAAATGAAAAAGTCACCACCAAATTATGATTGAGATTAGGTGAACATTGGTGGTAATTAGAGACAAATAATTGGAGGAAAAACGTAAATAGTTTTAGGGAGTGATTGAGGTCATCAATCACAAACAAGTGTAAAATTGAGGGCCTCAAAGCCATCAATCTATGATGAAAATATCATCAGTTCAACAAATCATATGGTATTAGGATAACACATTTTTGTTTTAATATCCCTTACCTAAAGTTTAAGAATTAATTTATTCATATAATAAGAATGATTTGTATATATAAATATATATACCTGACAATTAGAGTTTCAACCTTCATCTAATTTCTACCAAAAACTTATCTTTCACTCAAAAAGATAATAGAACTCATAAATATTAAATTTATCCCAATCGTACAAGGTTCCAAATATTAAAACATATGATTTAGATTAGGAAATATATTTTGTAATAACCAGGGACTTCTTGTAGGATAGTGGTAGGTAATAAAGGCTTGTCTCACTATGGTTGTGGGTTCAACAACTGCAGCTTTGTCCGACGCGACAAGTTATCGCCCGACCCACAGGTTGTCCTTTTCCTAAAAATATAGTATTATAATATTCCAAAAATAATCTTCAGAAATGTTTTGACCTTATACAATTTTATCCAAAGTTCAACTTAATCCATTCCAACCTTTATAGTTATCCAAAAATCACAATCCAAAATTTATAAGGAAGGTAAACACAATAAAGATCCTTTTTACCGCCTAATAACATGTGAATACCTTCATCATGTATTATATTAAAACACGGAAACATCTTGAATTACCATAAATCCTTATTGATTACATTCATGATCCCTTATTCCTTATAGAGTACTATTTATACTCCTTCTATCCGAAAATGTATACAAATCATTAAACAGCTTCATGGAAGTCAAAATATCTAATATAATTTATCCAAATAAATCATGTATTATTCCAAAATCACTATCTCGGTATCATAACCATATTATGGTTTATCATTCTCTCAACCATATATTTTCCAAAAGTTTAACCTGCTATTGAGTAACTTTTCTTGGTTCCGCACAATCTTAAGTCCTTAATGAAATAGTACTGCAGTACAATCCTTATATACTCCATAATTATTATAACCAATACATCGTTGATAGAACACTCAAATGACATAATTATTTAATAACAACATAAGAACTCTAATTATTCCTCATCATCTGTGGTAGTATCATAACTTGATTATTATCCAATAGCATCATTTGGGGTATACTCTGATGATTTGGACATTGGTTTGCGTAGTGTCCCCACTCCTTGCAGATGAAGCATTGTACAATATATTCCTTTTTCATTCCCTTGCAGTCATGCACTTGGTGTCCTTTTTCTCCACACTTATAACAAACTCCCATTCCCTTCAGGCATGTTCCAAGGTGTTTCTTCCCATAGTTATCACATATTGGAAAATTATTCTTTTCCCTCTTTACTTTATCCATCTTTCTCTCTTCCATCCTTTTTTTCTCTTGCTTCACTTAAAAGCCATAGGACTCAGATAATTCTTTACTTATCTTATTAACACATGATACTATTTCTTCATATGTTGAGAATACATGGGATACTATTTAACTTCCCCAATGTTGGATTAATACCATGAAAGATATGGTCCTTCTTACTCTTTGGATCATACGTATTGCTGGAGTTCACATTCCTTCTAATAGGTGCCATTTCTATAAAATGCCATAAACTAGGTAAGTTTATGAATTGTAATGAATAATTCCAAACTTGTAAAATACTTAATGTAAATTGAATGGTTTATGGATATAATCCACAATCCAAAAGATGTTTTATTTGAGGTAGTATATACTCATAAACCCTTCATAATGGTTTGTAAGGAAAATAAGAATTATCCTAAGAATGTCCCCAGGGAGTGTCGTAACCAAGAGTGCATCAAGACCCATTTTCATGCACTAGTTTTCGTTCGAGTCTAGCTCAAAGTGGTGTTTTCAGGTTTTACCCCTAGGTACATCTGTGCTAGAGTTTCCTCTACCTGCTCGTATCCAGACAGGGATGTATTGCTCGGAAAACTTAGAAATTCTCTGTAATACCAAAATTCTTGGAAGTTCTTCTATATTAATCCTCAAAGTCTATCTTAGGGTTATGTTCTCTAATCAGAGTTTTTCTAAATCTAGCTTCCCAGGTTAGTACTAAAATGCCTCTAATACCAACTGCAATGCCCCGACCCCAGTTACCCAGAGTCGGTTCATTATTACGTGACATTGGCATGATCAAAAAAGATCAAGTCTCGAAAGACCAATTAGTTTAGTAGCATTGGAAACACTATATACATCCATAAATGTTACATTACATCATAAACTGAAAAAATACAATAACATAGTCTCCATAGTCCACACTCATATCCCCTTAAGACTATCCCTGCAGGTTAGTCCTAAAATATTTCGTCACATTCTGGGAAAAATAAAACATGGAAACGGGTGAGCTCAGATACTCAGTAAGGATAACCATATAGTGAAAACTTTCATAAATATACACAAACATTTAAGGTAATGAATAACTAAAACAAAATCCTTTTGAACGTGAACATCAGAATAATATAGATAAATTAAAATGAAATAATTCCATTTACTTATTCACATAGATATTCTAATAGTCAAATAATCACATGCAATATCAATATCCACTTTCATAATGATAGAATTCATAATGCCAGACTATCATAACCACATAGACAAGGCCTTGTGCCAAGACTAAAAATAATATTTTGTCAAGGACTTGTGCCAAGATAGTAGTTAGTCTCATGAGACCTACCGATTCCTCGAGGATCTGTAGCGGGCTCCACCTGTCACATACTAACTCCAATTCATTCCTTATATGAAAAAGTTTAAACATATCATAAACCATAACATAATCGTATCACCTAAAACATGAATAAAGTAAACATAACATTTCCAAATTTCTATCACAAGATATAAATACAAAAAATTGATATAATAAAACCATTTTCAATACCACAATAAAAGAAAAGTAAAACTTGGTATTTATTTTTCATTTAAAAAAAAGTCATGGCTTGTAGAGGAAGCCGAAACTCAAATAATGGTCACGGCAGCGGAGAAGTCTTTGTCGCAGCATACGTATGACAAAAAAACATTCATTTTTATCCTTTAGTAAAATGATTCATATAAAAAGGATTCCTTTTGAATAAACATAAAAGTCAAAGGGGTTTATACACCATATAAAAGAAATTTGTGTATAAAACAAAATATGCCTCAATGAAAGGAGATTGAGACGTAGTCCCTTACCTCGTGTCTGACTTGACTCAATCATTCTTTAATCTTCTGAATAATAAACTAGAGTTAATTTATACTTTATTAAGAAACTTTTTCAAGTTCATTATTCCTTTTATATCACTTATTACCAATGTATGAATATTATGTAATTATTTAAGTTAATAATGGTCGTTTTGTTTTATCTTTGGTACATGAGTAAAGAATAAACTTCTTATAATTACAAGTTTTTCATGTGGTAAAATATCCATTATATCCAGAATTATATTAATGATTTAGATATCATATATATCATATAAATCCATTATATACGTGAATTTATAATATTACATAACATTTAGAGGTAAGAAATGAAATGCACCGTTCATGGAGACGGTAAGTCGAACGTACACATGAACGCTACCTTTATTTCTATTTCGTATTTAATGGAATGAAATCATAATGATATAAAGGTATATTATAATTCTAGTATAATATCATATATAATATCATTAACTTAATACTTTATATATCCCATATATTTCATTAACAATTGAAATCACTTTGAGGGGGCGGTAGTCCGCACTTTCTAAAATAAAATTATCGTGTTTACCGATAATGGAAACCATAAAGGTATGACAAAAATGAAAAATAAAAAAGCATAAAGAAAAAATAAATATAATATATATCATATATAAATATAGTGACATCTTAATGGCCACCATGAAAGGTGTTAAAGAATATTGAACAATCATCGTTTCGTGAGGTAGTAATTCACCACCACAAAAACAGTATGTTCTTTAACCATTAGACGAAGGTGTGTGTAAGTGTAAATAAAACAATTCTCATAATTACATACTCTTATATTGAATATACTGGTGTTGTTACAAAATAACGAAATAAAAATAGGTTAAGGGGTAGGAGAAGAAAAATAAAACAAAATAACATAAGAGAAGACATTACCTTAAAATCGGGTAACTCTTTTTGATTTGATCCAAAGGATTCCTTGGGAAAACTTCGGCCCAAATTGAGGCTTCTAGAAGTAAGATAGAGAAGTTGGGAGAGTATTTGGGAAGAGGTTGGCCGATCCAAATGGCTTTGATGGTGTGAATAAGTTGGTAGAGTTGGGGGCCTTTTATAAGAGGAGAGGAGAGGCTCTTTTGGAAAGTCATGAAATGTTACTTTATTATGAAATGATTTTCGGATTTTAAAGGACCCACAATGATATATTCAGGGATAAGGTGATAAGGGTTCGAAATACACCCCTCCAATAGGTTTTAGACAAGTTTAAATCTTATATTTTACCTTATCTTTTCATTTTATTTAAATTATTCATTAATGAGGTAATCACTGCATCATCATGGTGTCATAAATATATTTATTTATTTAATGTCTACAAATTATAAGAAAATTAGCATGATGTAGTAAATAATTTTAGATTTATAATGAATATTTATAGTCAAAAATTTATCTTATATAACCCCATGTAATAATTGTTTTAGTAAAACAACACATGTTTGTGACAATTTTATTTTTACTTTAAAAAAAGTTATTAATGTCATTTTCTTACCCAAGTGGCTCCATGGGGTCCCCAAGGTGACCCATGGATTGTTTTGGTCGGCCATGACTCATACAATAAGGTTAGGAGAAGTATAAAGGTAATTTCATATTATTATAACATTATATTTACCTTAAAATAAATAATTACCTTTAATCGCGATTAATAAAACTCAAAAGTTACTATTCACAAAAAATTATTTTCATCTCATTGAACCACATTTTACTTAATAATTAGAACCATGTATGTAGAATTTTTGAAATTCAATTCACAGAAGTGGTAAGGTTTCATTTAAACGAAAAATAAGTTTTTTAACTACTACTTAGTGGCTTTACTATTCATCAAAAATTGAAGTTTCTCAGAACGATACCAAAAATTCACCCTAATCTATAATTGATATTCCGAATTCAAAAATAATTTCTATTTTAAAAAATTCCAAACATATATGTTTCATTAATTAATTTTATAATTAACTCTCATTATCAAAACAAATAGCATGTTTTTAAGAAACAATATGAATCAAAAGATTGACAATTGTTTATGTCCAATTTTAAAGTGAAATTAATTATAATGAACACCATTGAATAAAATGGTAAAAATATATTCTAATTATACTTTAAAACCAAAAAATAATATAATTTATCACTATAAGTTATTTTAACTAGAAAATATGTTTTTAATTAAAGTTTAGTATTTTACACTATTCATAAAAAATTGGAAGTTCTCAGAAAAACGAAAAATTAGACTTAGGATAATTTTTATATTCTGAATCCAAAAATTAATTCAAATTTGAATAATAAAATTTATAAAATTTCAAAAAGTGGGTATTACTATTCATAACGGAAACTTTGATTGGTCGTGGTGTGTTAGAATCTCGAACTTGCGTACAATGAAAGATATTGAATTATTGAAAGAGAAGCGTACCATGGAATCTTGGGGTGTTACATTCTCCCCTCCTTCAATAAATTTTGTCCTTGAAATTTGAAAATGTTTTTCGAAAATAAAAGGTTGAAAATAGAAAATACTTTTGTAGAAAACCCACATCAGAAATAAGGTTAATAAAATTTAGCCTTAATAAGAGGGAAAGGGAAATGAAAAAGTCACCACCAAATTATGATCTCGATTAGGAGAACATTGGTGGAAATTAAAGACATATAATTGGAGGAAAAAATAAATATTTTTAGGGAGTGATTGAGGTCATCAATCACAAACAAGTGTAAAATTGAGGGCCTCAAATCCATCAATCTATGATGAAAATATCATCAGTTCAACAAAACATATGGTATTAGGATAACACATATTTGGTTTAATATCCATTCCTTAAAGATTAAGAATTAATTTATTCATAGAATAAGAGAGAGGTATATATATATATATATACTTGAAAAGTAGAGTTTCAGCATTCAACTAATTTCTACGAAAAACTTATCTCTCACAAAAAAAGATAATGGAACTCAAAAATATTAAATTTATCCTAATCGTAAAAGGTTCCAAATATTAAGACATATCATTTAGATTATGAAATATATTTTGTGACAACCAGGGACTTCTTGTAGGCTAGTGGTAGGTAATAAAGGCTTGTATCACTATGGTTGTTGGTTCAATTCCTGCAGCTTTGTCCGACGCGACGAGTTATCGCCCGACCCACAGGTTGTCCTTTTCGTAAAACTATAGTATTATAATATTAAGAAAATAATATTCAGAAATGTTCTCGCCTTAAACAATTCTATCCAAAGTTCAACTTAATCCATTCTAACCTTTATAGTTATCGAAAACTCAAAATCCAAAATTTATAAGTAAGGTAAACACAATGAAGATCCTTTTTGCAGCGTAATAACATGTGAATACCTTCATCATGTATTCTTTTAAAACACTACAACATCCTGAATTACGATAAATCCTTATTAATTACATTCATGATCTCTTATTCCTAATAGAATACTAGATATACTACTTCTATCCAAAAATGTATACAAATCATTAATCAACTTCACGGAACTCAAGAATATCGAATATAATTTATCCAAATCAATCATGTATTATTAAAAAATCATTATCTCGGTATTAGAACCATATTATGGTTTATCTTTATCTCAACCATATATTTAAAAAAAAATTAACCTGCTATTGAGTCACTGTTCTTGGTTCCACACAATCTTAAGTCCTTAATGAAATAGTACTACAGTACAATCCTTATATACTCCATAATTATTATAACCAATACATCATTGATACAACACTCAAATGAAATAATTCATTAAGAACAACATAAGAACTCTAATAATTCCTCCTCATCTTTGGTAGTATCATAACTTGATTATTATCTAATAGCATCATTTGTGGTATACTCTGATGATTTGGACATTGGTTTGTGTAGTGTCCCCACTCCTTCCAGATGATGCATTGTACAGTAGAAAACTTTTTCTTAACCTTGCAGTCACGCACTTGGTATCCTTTTTCTCCATACTTATAACAAACTCCCATTACCTTCATGCAAGTTCCAAGGTGTTTCTTCCCATAGTTATCACATATTGGAAAATTCTTCTTTTACCTCTTCCCTTTATCCATCTTCCTCTCTTCCATCCTTTTATTCTATTTCTTCCCTTCAAAGCCATAGGACATAGATTATTATTTACTTATCTTATTAAAACATGATACTATTTCTTCATATGTTGAGAATACATGGGAGACTATTTCCCTTCTAAGTGTTGGCTTGATACTGTGAAAGATATGATCCTTCTTACTCTTTGGATCATATGTATTGTTGGAGTTCACATTCCTTCTACTGGGCACCATTTTTATACAATGGAATATACTAGGTCAGTTTATGAATTGTAATGAATAATTACAAACTTGTAAAATACTTAACGTAAATTGAACGATTTATGAATATAATCCATAATCATAAAGAAGTTTTCATTGAGGAGTTATATACTCATAAACCCTTCGTAATGGTTTGTAAGGAAAATGAGAATTATCCTAAGCATATCCCCCGGGAGTGTCGTAACCAAGAGTGCAGTAAGGCCCATTGTCGTGCACCAGTTCCCGTTCGAGTCTAGCTCAAAGTGGTATTTTCGGGTTTTACCTCTAGGTACATCTGTGCCAGAGTCGTCTATATCTTCTCGTATCCAAACAGGTATGTATTGCTCATAAAACTCACAAAATCTCTATATTACCAAAATTTTATGAAGTTATTCTATACTAATCTTCAAAGTATATCTTAGGGATATATGCTCTAATCAAAGTTTTTCTAAATCTAGATTCCAAGGTTAGTAATAAACTGCCTTTGATACCAACTATAACACCCCGACCCCAGTTACCTAGAGTCAGTGCATTATTATGTAACATTGGCATGATCACAAATGACCATGTCTCGAAATACAGATTAGTTTAGTAGCTTTGGAAGCACTAGATACATTCATAAATGTTATATTACATAATAAAGTGAAAAACTACAATAACATAGTATCCATAGTCCACACTCATATCCCCTTTAGACTATCCCTGCTGGTCAGTCATAAAATGTGTCTTCACATCCTGGGAAAAATAAAAAATGGAAAGGGGTGAGCTCAGATGCTCAGTAAGGATACCAATTTAGCGGAAAGTTTCATAAATAAACACTATCATTTAAGTAAATGTATAACTAAAACAGAAGCCTTTTAAACTTGAACTTCAGCACAATATGGAAAAAGTAAAATGAAATAATTCCATTTACTTATTCACATGGATATTCTACTTGTCGAATAATCACATGAAATATCAATAACCACATTCATAATGATGAAATGCATAATGCCAAACTATCATAAACACATCACCAATGCCTCGTGCCAAGACTACAAATAAGATTTTGTCGAGGCCTTGTGCCAAGACACCAATTCGTCTCATGAGACCTACCGATGCATTGAGGAGCTATAGAGGGCTCCACCCATCACATACTAAGACCAATGAATTCCTTATATAAAATGGTTTAAACATATCATAAACCAAAACATAATCATATCACATAAAACATTATTAAAGGAAACATAACATTTCCACATTTGAATCACAGGATATAAATAAAATACATTGATATACTAAAACCATTTTCAATACAAAAATAAAAGAAAAGTAAAACTTGGTATTTATTTTTCATTTTCAAAAAAGTTATGGATTTTAGAGGAAGACGAAACTCAAATAATGGTCACGGCGGTGAAGAAGTCATTGTCTCCGCATATGTATGACAAAAAAAAAACATTACTTTTTGTCGTTTAGTAAAACACTTCATATAAAAAAGATTCCTTTTGAATAAACGTAAAAGTAAAAGGGGTTTATACACCATATAAAATACATTTGTGTATAAAAGAAAATATGCTTCATTGAAAAGAGATTGAGACGAAGTCCCTTACCTCATGTTCGAATTGAATCGATCATTCTTTAATCTCATGAATAATAATATCGAGTTAATTTCTAATTGCTTGAGATCTTTTTTCAAGTTCATTATTCCTTTTATATCACTTATTACCATTTTATGAACATTATGTAATTATTTAAGTTAATAACGGTCGTTTTGTCGATCTTTGGTACTTGAGTCAAAAATAAACTTCTTATAATTACAAGTTGTTCATGTGGAAAAATATATACATTATATACAGAATTATATTCATGATGCAGATATCATATATATCATATATATCCAGTAGATACATGCATTTATAATATTACATAACATTTAGAGGTAAGAAATGAAATGCACTGTTCATGGAGACGGTAAGCCGTAGGTACGCCTGAACACCACTATCATTTCTATTTCGTATTTAATGGAATGAAATCATAATGATATAAAGGTAAACTATAATTCCAGTATAATATCATATATAATATCATTAACTCCATACTTTATACTCCCCACATGTTTCATTAACGATTCAAATCACTTTGAGTGGGCGGTAGTCCACACTTCCTAAAATGAAATTATCGTGTTTACCCATAATGGAAACCATAAAGGTATGCCATAAATGAAAAATAAAAAATCATAAAGAAAACATAAATATAATATATATCATATATAAATATAGTGACATCTTAATGGCCACCATGGAAGTTGTTAATAGAATATTAAACAATCATTGTTTCGTGAGGCAGTAATTCGCCACCATCAGAAACAGTATGTTCTTTAACCATTAGACGAAGGTGTGTGTAAGTGTAAATCAAATAATTATCATGAAAAAGTCATATTATATTTAATATACAGATGTTGTCACAAAATAAAGGAATAAAAAGAGTTTATGTGGTTGGAGAATCAAAATAAAACAAAAGAACATATGAGAAGACATTACCTTAAAATCGGGTAACTCTTTTTGATTTGAGCCAAAGTCTTCCTTGGGAAGACTTATTCCCAAATTTAGGCTTCTAGAAGTAAGATAAGAAAGTTGATAGAGTATTTTGTCAGAGTTTGGCCAATCCAAATGGCTTTGATGGCATGAATAAGTTCGTAGAGGTGTGGGCCTTTTATAAGAGGAGCGGAGGGGCTCTTTTTGAAAGTCATGAAATGTTACTTTATTATGAAATGCATTTCGGAATTTAAAGGTCCAAAAATGATATATTTCTAGGATTAGGTGACAAGGTTTCTAAATACACCCATAAAATAGATTTTAGACAAGTTTATGTCTTATATTTTATCTTATCATATCATTTTATTTGAATTGTTCATTAATGAGGTAATCACTACCTCATCATGGTGTCATCAATAAATTTATTTATTTAATGTCTAAAAATTATAAAAAAATTACCATGATGTACGAAATATTTTTATCTTTCCAATGAATACTTATAGTAAAAAAGTTAAAATACATAACCCCATGTAATAATTGTTTTAGTAAAACAACACATGTTTGTGACAATTTTATTTTTACTTTAAATAAAAAGTTACTAATGTCATTTTCTTACCCAAGTGGCTCCATGGGGTCCCCAAGTTTACCCATGGATTTTCTTGGTCAGACATGACTTATCCAATAAGGGTAGGACAAGTGTAAAGCTAATTTCATATTATTATAACATTATATTTACCTTAAATTACACTAATTACCTTTAATCGCGATTAATAAAACATAAAAGTTACTATTCACCAAAAAATATTTTCATCTCATTGAACAACATTTTATTTACTAACGACAACCATGTATGTTGGATTTTTAAAATTCAATTCACAGAAGTGGTAAAGTTTCATTTAAACAAAAAATTAGATTTTTAACTTCCACTAAGTGGTTTCACTATTCATCAAAAATTGATGTTTCTCAGAACAATACCAAAAATTCACCCTAAGCTATAATTGACATTACAAAATCAAAAATGATGACTATTTTACAAAATTTGAAACATATAAGTTGAATTAATTAATTTTATAATTAAATCCCGTTGTCCAAACAAATGGTGTGTTTTTAATAAACAATATACAATTGTTTATGTCCAATTTTAAAGTGAAATTAATTCTAATGACCACCATTGGATAAAATGGTAAAAATATATTTTAATGACACTTTAAAACCACTAAATAATATAATTTATCACTATAATTTGTTTTTATTAAAATATTTGTTTTTAATTAAAGTATGAAAATTCAACTTAGGATAATTTAGATATTCAAAATCCAAAAATGAAGTCCAATTTGAATAATAAAATTTATAAAATTTCAAAAAGTGGGTAGTAATATTCATAACAGATACTTTGATTGGTCGCGGTGTGTTAGAATCTCGAACTTGCGTACAATGCTAGCTATTGCATTATTGAAAGAGAAGCATACCGTGGAAGCTTGGGGTGTTACACCATTGTACAAAGACAATAATTCCAGGTAGAAGGAAACAACCATACAAAATTTCCTGATCCTTGTATAGGTGGGTCACTCAATTTATTCCTCCTAAAATATGTGTATCCCCACATATATGGGACCCATGCACTGACCAGAGACATGACCAGATAGTGAAGAGGGACCACATGCAATGTGGGTCCCCTCAAATGTTGTGTACAAAATGATATCTCTTGAGCGACCAATGACCATCAGTATCTCCTTTGTTGAAACTCATATTTTGTCCCACGATATGCCTATCATGAGTGTTTTTTGTGTAGAAAGAGAAGGTTTCGTCAAAAGTGTCTTTTGGGATATTATGTAAATCCTCTAGGTTTGGCATGCACTAGGGTGACACCCAATGATGGAATTGATCATATGGAATCACCAGAGAAGTATCAGGCTCACCCTCCAGAAGGACTAGGTAGTGGAGTTCCCCAATTGAATTTCTATTCATACACTATAGTTGGATGGGGTGGTGGAATTCCCTGATGATCATTCCATGTTACCATAAAATAGGATTGGGCACTAGAGTTCTTTGTTAATCAATGCATATACTATAACTGGGATAGAAAGTGGAGTTCAAAATGAAATCTCCCTAGACTAACCCTCCCACTGGGGTGACTAGTGGTATTTCCCTGAGGACTCACTAGGATTACCCTCTAATAGAAATTTCCATTGGAGTTCCCTAGACTCCTTCCTGAGCTGTACTCTCCTATTGAGTTGGGCAGTGGCATTACTCGATGTCTACTAGAGTAGGCCGCTCATGTTTTACCTAGGCACGAGATCCATTTGTAAAATAGGTGACCCCTCGATTATATGGGACAATGAAAATGAATGTTTTGAAGAACCATTAACTAATGGTAATGATGGTCACTTTCCCAAAAAAGTTGCATCCTTAAGACATGACATAAAACCATGTATGTGAATTAGTGGCACCCAATGCATACAGTATCTGGAGTTCTCATTGAGTACCTTCTACATTTTCATCCTCATAAGATACATGAGTTGTTTTACAATGTACGTTGCATTTACCTTGGAACTATTATCTACTCTTCTTCTCATGCTAGAATTGGAGATAGAGATTCTATTACTCACACATTTAGGATTCATTGAATATATATATATATATATATATATATATATATATATATATATATCTCATACATAATTACCCACTCCTTTGATATAGTTAGTCTCCTTCTAAGAGGCAACAAAAGGAAGGGAATTCCATGTGATATACATGTTTAGATTATTATGGATAGATGAGTACACTCACCTACTATAGGTTGTGATGCATTGACTAGAATTTCATCTTCTCACTATGTCTAGTACCTTGTGGTTAGATGAGTTCACATTCAATCTCTTGTTTAGATAAGATATACTCTTTTAACGTAAATTGTTCTATCAAATTAATTCATTTTTAGTAGTATATTTTCCTTCTACCCTTTTACCGTTTCGGCATTTTACATGGTATGTATATACTCACCCTATTATGGGATTTTCCAAACAGTTTTCATTTCCTTTTCAGACGACGACCCAGTTGATTATGACTTCAATGGAGATTAGGGATACATATTTCATGGATCGCATACGGTTGATATATATGGGAATAAATAAGCTAGTATCTTTGTTGCTTTACTCTTTTCCAGTTTGTTCTTTTGGGAAATATTTATAGTTGGGTGTGTACTTTTCTAGAATCTTTCAGTTTACACTACCATACACTGTTCTATTTAGCGATCTATGCATATTTTGGTTTATTTATAGTAGTAATGAATCATTTATTTCTTTACCAATACAATTTTTTATTTAGTTACATAAATCTATATGAATATGTACATAGGAAAAGGAATCCCTAAGTTAGTAATTCCTCTGATTCTACTCACCACCACTTGGCCTATATAGGTGGGCTTGGGGTTGTTGTCCCCCGATCCACACTAATGGTCAGGTCTTGATATATTAAATGTAATTTATACCATTTACAAAAATTAAACCATGAAAAATGGATATAATATTTTTAATTAGTATGTAAAAATTTAATAAAGTGGTTAATTTAGGTTTTGATCATTATGAATTGTAACAATTGTAAAAATGTTGTCACCATAGAAAAATTTGTAAATATGTTAATTTTTATTATAACCAAATGATAAGGTAATTTTTTTTAAAAAAAATAATATTTTATGCTTTTATTTTAACCCTTATCCACTATCCTTAGATCATGAATTGATTAAGTTCCCCTAAAGCATGAGGGTAACTAAATATTATTTTAAAAGTTCGAATAATTACAACAGTGTTCACCCCCACACGTATAAAAGCAGACCCGATATTTTGTATTCTTCATATATTATTACCCTTTTATATAAACCGAGAGCATCCTAATTACCTTAAAAACATCCATCTCATCATCCTATACGTATTAATATCATCAAATGACAGATTCTATAAGGCTTAATGTGTATAACAAATGAGTTTTCCAAATGAAGATTCACAAATTATAATAGAGTGTTTTCATGTTTATTTATTCTTATGCCTCATTAAAATATTATTTATCCATTCTAATTAAATAATATCATTATAAAATAATTACTGAAATTATATTATACTAATTATTAAAAAAATTTGTCATATCCTTTTCCCTCCGATGGGGAATGAAAATATTGGTCATTTGTACATTTGGACTACTACTTCCAAAAATCAATGTCTCTAATTCTTCATCAGAAACTCATATTAATTGTTACAATGAAAGATGAAAATAATTTATATCATATTTATGAATTATTTATGATCCAAGAAATATTATTATAGTTATATTATTTTCCATGCATCTGTTTTAAATTGATGATGTTCCCCATTTATATGGGTGAACTACCACCTCCATGAAACTATGTGGTTCATTTTTAATTATTTCCTCACAAGCCTAGTTATAATGATTTAAATAAAAATTATAAATAAAATTTATGAAAAAGGTATGATCTTAAAATTGTAAAATATTATTTACTTTAATTCTTTTCCACGTACTAGATAAATGAAAACAGCCTTAATGTGTACATATAAAAGAACGTCACCAAAAAACGATGTGATTCAGTATTAATGACCACAATTTATAGATGAATATAGAAGAATATTTAATTTAAAAAATAATAATTTTATGATTTTGAATATATTTTAGATTATGATACAACCATACATTTAACCATGTAAAATCTACCTATGTTTTTTCTGGTTATAAATTGTACTACCCCCCAATAACCAACATAAACCCAACATTTTTATTTACCAAATAGAAATTGGTAATAAATGAAATAACTTGAATAATAGTAATGGAATGATAATGAAAAAATCATATTAAATTAAATAACTAATATATTTTTATTATTCAAAAGTTAAATAATGTACAACTGTTGATTGGAAAATATGTATGTGATTTTTCTTTGTAAAATATTTTTAAAGTAATCATTTCTAATATGTATCATCCATATTAATATTAATAAAAATATTACAAGAATGATCCTATTTATATATAGAATATTTTTATAGTTAATACTCAAATAATTTTATATTTATTTAATGTATTTTTAAACAGAACCTCTATAATATTTTCAGTACGGTTCATTTTAACATTTTTTACTAGACTGAAAATGATTATTATTTAACTTAAACAACATGACTGATTATTACTACTATTTTAGTTCTCATTCAATTAAAATATTCATATTTATTTTTTATTGATTTTAATGAATTTCATATTCTAATTAATCATAAATGGCTTCACATAAATAGTTTTTACAACAAAGCTTTATTTCTCAGGATTTTTATGAAAAAATGGGAGGTGATTTTACATATGTATTCAAATGACATTTCCAAGGGATTTATAAATGAAATGTAAAATTATAATAAAAATATGGAATTATAATTATTAATTATAAATAATTATCGGTTTTCCTAATATATCGGATGATGATGAAATTGTCCCATATCTCTCTCCATTACATTTGGTAATGATTATTCATTAAAAGAAAAAAACATGGGTGACAAACAATTAGGTTAATCATATGGAATTAACTGTAAATAAGTTATTAGGAAATGGGTTAAACATGAGGGGAAATAGTTTATGAATATAATGCTTCAAGAAAAATAGTTCATGGTTACTAAAAGGTTTTATGGAAATATTTGGGTTTCACGATGGGTGGATTTTTTCAACCTTTAAAGGTGAATGGATTGTTTTTGAGGAAACGTTTTCGTATGTTATCATATTCCAATTGATTATATCATCATGTTATATGATTGTGATGGAATTTAATGTTTTTATTTGAATTATCATTCATTTTATCCTATGGATTTGTTTTATTTATATTATCAATGTCTTATTGTAAAAAAGATAAACATTTTATTTGGTTTTCATGTTTTTCACTAAACTAAACAGATGATTTTATTTTAATATCTCTTACTTAATTTCATTTTGACATAATTAGTTTTAAATTACTTTCTTAGGATCTTTGGATGTTTAATAATTATAGAAATTCCAATGTTAATAAATCAATAATAATGAAATTTTTTACCAATGAAAAATGTGTGAAAATTTAAGAACCTATTTTTATAGTAAAAATGGAAAATGTGTAGAAGAACCCATTTTATTGTTTAATATTTTATCCAAGTCACAAAAACTATAAACATAAAAATTATTGGATATGTAACAATGTATTATCTTTTTTATAATTCATATAATTACTAGAATATTATGTTGTGATTAATTATATATCGTGTAATCAATTTTAATTTATTTGATAATTTTTTTCATTTTCACCTTTAATTTCATATCATTCAAAACAAAAATTTTGATGTTTATAATAAATTTTAATCTTGTATTGGACTAAAAAATGGATTATATTCATATTTATTTATTAATTAAACCATTTTATTATTTTTATGTGTATTTTTATTGAAGGGTTAAGTTGATACTCATTACCACGAATGTATTTATTATCATAAGAGTGGAATAAATAACAAACCTTTCACGATTACTCTTATTCATGTCAGTTTCACCATTTTTTTCAGATTAATGACACTGATGAGTGACATTGAGGCTTAATACCAACATTGAATTTAATATCATAGGAGTGGAAATGACTATCATATTTTTATAAATCATTTTATTCATATTGGGTTAAGCATTTTGATTCGATGAGTGTCGGTGTAAAAGGGTGAATTACACACTAAATAAAACCCTATTTTTTTTTATTATAATAGGATTTTAGAAAACTAAAATCTTTTCATGATTCTATTTATTCAATTTGGGTTCACAGTTTCGTTTATGACAAAACTATAAAGGCTACCTTATCTAGGAATGTTCAATGTGAATGTAACTAAGGGTTTAATTTCTAATGGGAGGTAGTCAATAAAGTTTCAAACAGTCAAAAAATTAGAATCCATGTTAGTTGAAATGAGGGATGGATGGGAAAAGTACACCATTTTATGGTGGGTTATTTCCAACACTGATACTCTCATATTGATGTATTATATTTCAATGAATCCTTCCAAAATTTATTTGAAAGAGGAGTTACCTATGTGCCAATAATTTTATTAAGAACACCTATTTATTAAAATAAATACATGTATTATTGCTTCTAAATATTTCTGTTGTGCTGAATAATGTTAGGTAGTTCAGTCACATAGTTGGACACTATGATTTTTAGGACCATATAAGAAGGTAGTTATTATTGTGCAGTTGGGATCAATCCCAGGAGAAGGGAATCCTAAATATCATATAAAGGGAATCAGAACTCCATTTTCCAATGTCTCATAATAGGGAATATCATATATTTTATTTTCATGTAATGAGGTACAATGCCTAAAAATTTCACATTACGTGTTAATAAAGTTAATGTAAAAGTATAAAAGAAATGGATTTTTTGGACTTACACATGTGAAATCCTTTCTGGATCATCATATCTATTAGTAATTGAATAGGAGAAAGTATGATTTGGTTTTACAAAGGGTATTAAGCCCATAATTTATTATTCGAGTCAATTCATGATGAAATCACATACTTGTTACATGTTATATAGTGGATAATTCATGGATAATCACTAGAGGTATCCCAAGGACATCACCATGGAAGGATGATTTTCTATATTATCATCAATTGGTGGTTGGGTATTATCATGACCTGTCCCAGTGGGGTCCACGCTGTGACTCCCCAAGCCCGCCTCCAATAGGTCAGGGGGTGGTGACTAGCACCGAGTAGGCATATCACTAACATGGGAGGCATTGGCTAAGTACCTGTACACACGCACACATCTCCAAGACCACAAATGCTGAAGTGTAAAAAACTAAGGAACAAAATGCATGCATACAACTAAATACCAACCAACAGAGTACGAAGAAAGGTAGAGTACTGTAAAAGTAAAAGTAAATTGGGCTAGAATACATGCCCACAAAAAACAAGAAAACAAGAGTCTGAAAACTGCGAAGTCCAACCTGTAAGCAAAAAAGGTACTGGGACTGATGCTCGTAGCCATAGGAATGCCTCGGCCTGTAGGGAACTCAGAAAGCTCGGCCCCGTCTGGGTTCACCCTGGACTCTGTAAAAAGGCTTCTCGTCTGCACAAGACACCAGGCGTACAGGCAAAGCCCGTCCAGGGGTGAGTATAACAATACTCAGTAGAGTACTGTTCGAAGATTTCATGATTCACTCGTTCCGGGAGAACAAACTCCATGAGTCTTATAGCTCTGATGATGTCCGTCCAAAAATTGATGTTCATCGAGAACCGTCACGAGAGATATCTACACTCATTATGGGAGACACACTCCTGAGTGGAAAGGTTACGATAGATAGAATAACTCATTATGGAAGACACACTCCTGAGTGAGAAAGATCATGATACACATATGAGGATCACTGCCAGGACCATGGCGGATACCGCGACTCATCCGGAATTCACCTTCTAGGTAGAGGATCAATGCCCAGTAGAGTTGGTCACGTCGAGGCCTCACTCTACCTACGGTTTGGAATGGATAGAGGATCTCGATCCGAGCCTCTCATATGGATGCGTGACTCTATCACAGAATGTTCTGCTGAAGGGATCATAGTCCTGAAAAAGGAAATGATACCTGAACTTCAGGGAATGAGAATAAGGGGCACTATCCCAAATGAAAGATGTCTGAGGCATGGTGAACAAGAGGACCAAGCCATTTTTCAAAAAGTACACAACGTGTCGAAAATATACACGCCGTGTTGTCTACTCCTGGGTACTGGCTGTGTAAAATGGCCCGTTTCGTAGTCTGGTCATGTAGGAAAAACTAAGTACATGGCGTGTAGTACGGTGTACACGCCATGTCTGGGTAACTGGGGTTGGCACCGTGTACTCTGGCCATGTACCCGTACATGGTCATCAACCTGTGTACTCCAACCCACGTAATCTGCACACGGGGTGACCCGTGTTACTGGCCACGCCTGGCCGTGTGATAGAGTACACAGTCATGTACTCCATCCTGTGTCCACGTATCCACGAGATATATGCAGAGCTCCGCATAGCCTCTTCTGTCGCACTGTACACGTCGTGCCACCTAAAGTCGTGTAGCTCATCCCATGTACGTGTACTGCCCAATGTACACACTGAGCTTCGGGGAAAGTCCAACACGCCGTGTGATTGAGGTCACACACTGTGTGATTGACCTCTGACCGCGAAACCCTAGTCATCGCCGCTAGTACTGCATGACGTGTTCTTCGGAAGTACATGCCGTGTATTCTGGAAATTTCCAGAAACGACACTCTTTTCCAGCGCGCCTCCCGTTATGCTCTAATCGTTGATCCAGGTGTCCGATCGCCATGAAACCTTCATATTTTGGTCACCCAGATGCCACGAAGCCACTTACGATGTTTTCAGACCTCCGATCAGCTCCAAAAACATGTTTTGATCTTCCCACATGAAGAATGCTCGAAAAACGCTCTTTCCGATCCTGTCTGATTCGTCATCCGCCATCGTCGTCGCACCTCCACAAGGTCATTGCGGTGTCGAACCTTCGATTTGGGATCGTTGCATCGCAGAACGGATGCGCAACGATCCGTTGTTCGTCACCCTGTGCAGAACATGAAGAATGCGCGAGGAAGGAAGGGGGAAGAGATCCAAATAAACAAATTGAGGAATGAACCTCTACCGTCGTTCGTTATGGCATTGATCTGCTCCCATTAATAGGCTTAAATGGAGAAAGAATCGACAACAACATAAATCATGGATCAATTCCCCAAAATCATTCCAAAAAATATCTCCTACAAGAACACACAAATTCACAGATCAACTTGTTCGTGGAAGATCCTTGTTCGGGGTTTAAACTCAAAAATGGGAAAAGGGAATTGAAATAAAAAATCCCTAACTTTCGAAAGGATCGATCATTGACGAAGGTGCCATGCTGCCGTTTTCATCGAGATCCTTCAACATTGCTGGAGTAGAGATTCTCGACTTCGATCCGTCGTCGTTCGTCGCTGAGAGTTTTCTCCAACGCACCACGGATTCAGTAGAGGTTCCTCTCAAACATCGACAAAGATCAACAATTGTTCAACCCTTTAAAAAGGGAAACAAGATTGGCACTTAATTACGTGGTGATATTAATAACTCCTACATGCCTATTCTTGAGTCATTATGATGCACCATTAGTTAAGGAAATAGATATCCCATCGCTCCGTAATAAAGAGTCCAACTTTCCATTTATTTTTCATTATTCCACATCATTTAATTAAGGAAACAACTGCCCTTTTTCCGTGCTGCAGCGGTTGTTTCCATAATATAAAATAATCATTTATATTTTTATATTTTTTTTATTAAAACATTCGAAAATTAACATTTTCCCTCAACCCATGATGGTCGAGGTTAGCCTCATTCTTAGGTAAATTCGTTTTCCCAGACACAACGGTGTGCTTAGATTTTAAATCTGGACATCCATTTGGAAACTGTCACAACCACGCACAAGTGCCGACTTACATAACTTAAAAAAAGTCCAAACCACCATTCCGTGCTTACTGGACCTCGGAATGATGTGCCGTCTTCGTGCACGGTCTCGAAATAATTCCATATAATATTTAAAAAACTAATAAACGGAAAATCCGAGACATTAAATTCTCCCCACCTTGGGGATTTACGTCCCTGAAAAGCCAAAACAAAGGCTACTAAAAAAGATGAGGGTACTGGGCACGAATCTGGGACTCCCGCTCCCACGCGCTCTCCTGAAGATTCTTGTACTGCCACTGGATGCGCACCAAGGGAATCGATCACCCATGAAGGATCCTCTCCTGACGATCCTTGATCTCCACTGGGTACTCAGTAAAAGTCACTCCATCCTCGATGTCCATCTCACCCCATTCGATTACGTGCGATGGGTCATGCACGTACCACCTCAACTGCGAAACGTGAAAGACATCATGTACCCGTTGCAACTATGGCGGTAGAGCTAGGCGATACACCACCTCTCCAACTATGCAAAGAATCTGGAAAGGTCCGATGAACCTCAGAGATAGCTTGACACCATGGAAAAATCTCCGCAACCCTCATCGAGGTGATACCCGAAGAAATACGTGGTCTCCCTCTTCGAACTCCAGAAGGTCTCCTTCGTCTGTCAGCATAAGACTTATGCCTACTCTAGGAAATCTTCATCCTCTCCCGGATGATCGGCACCTTCCCTGTGGTAGCTCATACTAAATATGGACCCATGAGTGCTGACTCTCTGGGGTCGGTCCAACAAAGAGGTGACCGGAAGGGTCTCCTGTACAAAGCCTCAAATGATTCCATACAAATGGTGGATTGGTAGTTGTTGTTGTACGCAAACTCAACCAGTGGTAGGTGGTCCTCCCAACTACGACCGAAGTCAAAGAGGCAGGCTCGTAACATATCCTCCAGAACCTGAATGGTCCTCTCCGTCCGACCATCCGTCTGGGGATGAAACGCTATGCTCAAGCTTAGCTGAGTCCCAAAAGCCTCCTGTAATTCCTTCCATAGCTGGGATGTGAGGCACACATCTCAGTCTAAGACTATAGTCAAGGGAACTCCATGTAGCCGAACTATCTCATGCACATAGAGGTTTCTCAAGCTCACTACGGAACTCTGCTCCCTGATAGCTAAGAAGTGGGCCGACTTGGTGAGTCGGTCAACGATCACCTAGATGGAATCATGCCCCTTGGACGTCCGTGGTAAGCCTGTCACAAAGTCCATCGATATTCCATCCCACTTCCACTCTGGGACTTCTAGGGGGTGAGGTAATCCCGTTAGAACCTGGTGCTCAGCCTTCATCTGATGGCATGTGAGGCATCGAGAAACGAACTCTGCTACTGCCTTCTTCATTCCTGATTGCCAGGAATGTCATTGGAGGTCCTGGTACATCTTTTCTACTCCAGGATGTACCGCCAAAGGGGATGTGTGAAACTCCCTCAGGACCTCCTCCTGCAACGCCACTGGTACAATAGTGAATCCTTTGAAAAGAAGTACATGCTCCACACCTTGTCAATATCCATCAGGAGCATGTCCTGTGGATAACTGAGCACATAAAGACACATAGTAGACATCCCCATGATGTTCCTCCTTAACTCCCTATAAGAGTGGAGGGGTGACAACAATCGACTATAGGTAAGCTGTAACCTCTCCATCCATGAAGGATAACTGTAACGCGGCTAACTGCTGTGTCGCCTCACTCAACAGCTGTGAGCTCGACCTTCTTCTAAGATAATCTGCCACCTTGTCCCCCTTTCTTGGAGTATAGATAATCTCAAAATAATAGTCCTGGAGGAACTCTAGCCAATGCCTCTGCCTCAGATCTAGATCTTTTTGTGATTAGATGTACTTGAGGCTCTTGTGGTCAGAGTAGACAATGAACCGCTCGCCCATAAGGTAGAGTCACCACATCTTCAATGAGAAGACTACCGCTGCTAACTCGATATCATGGGTCGCATAGTTCGGCTCATGTGGCCTAAGCTTCCACGAACCATAAGCAATCACTGCATGATGCTACCTCAGGACACAGCCGAGCCCGGTCCCTGATGCGTCGTAGAAAGCTATGTACTCGACACCCTCCTCCGGCAATCTCAAGACTGGGGCACTTGTCAAAATCTATCTCAGATGCTCAAAAGCCTACTGGCACTTTTCTGTACACATGAAGCGTTACCCCTTCCTGGTCAAGGACATCATCGGTGCTGATATCTGAGAGAAATATGGAATGAATCTCTGGTAATATCCTTCCAATCCAAGGAAGCTTCGCAACTCCGTTACGCTCCGAGGTGGCTCCCATGCTAACACAGCCTCCACCTTGGATGGGTCCACAACCACTCCACCTGCTGATATGACATGTCCCAGAAAGTGGACCTCCTGAATCCAGAACTGACACTTCGAGAGCTTTCCATAAAGCTGGTGCTCACGAAGTACGTACAGAACCATCCGCATGTGTCTCACATGCTCCTCCTCTGACACCGAGTACACAAGGATGTCGTCAATGAAGGCCACTAAAAACCGGTCGAAGTATGTCTGGAAGATCCGGTTCATCAGTCCCATGACCACTGTGGGGGCATTCGTCATGCCGAAAGGCATCACCATGTACTCATAGTGACCATAGTGGCATCTGAAAGTCATCTCCAATATATCCTCATCCCGTACATGTAGCTGGTGATAGCCAGATCGAAGGTCATCCTTCGAGAACCACTGTGCCCCTCTTAGCTGATCGAAGTATTCATCGATCCTTGGCAGTGGATATTTATTCTTCACCATCACCTGGTTTAGGCGTCAGTAATCCATGCACAATCTCAAAATCCCGTCGGCCTTTTTGGAAAATAGGACCGGGGCCGCCCAATGTGAAATGATGGGTCTCATGAAACCCTTGATATTCAAATCTTCCAACTGTACCCTCAGCTCGCAAAGCTCTGCGGGAGCCATATGATATGCCGACAAGGAAATTGGTGTCGTTCGGGGGTGTAATTCGATGTCGAAGTCATTTTACTTATGGGGAGGTAGTCCTAGAACATCTTCGGGAAATGAGTCCTCATACTCAGTCACCACTGCTGGAAATTGAGAGCTCACAACATCTACTGCTCCGAGGGTAAGGCTAGCCAACTCATGAGTGATCGGCTGAACCCTCCTATGAATGAGCCCATTCTGTGTTGACTGTGTTTCCCTTTCTCCGTAAAAGGAAAACCTCATTCCATCACGACGGACACACCGCACCCTTCACCTAAAACAGTCAATTTGGGCATGGACCGAAGTTAACCAATCCATACCGAGAATGACGTCGTAAGGCCTCAACGCTACCACCAAGAGGTTCAAACCGAAACTCTCACCTCCAAGGTTAAGATCACACTGTCTTCAAAGGTGCGTGATCATCGCGTCTCCTCCCGTAGGTGTCTCCAAGCATAAGGATCGAGTCAACGGTTCTACTGGAATCTCTAGGTTTTTTACAAGATATGTGGCTATAAGGGAATGACTGGCACCTATGTCTATGTGTACGACAACTAAGGTAGAAAAGACACAGATCGTACCTCGAATCATCCCTGGAGCCCCAAGGTCATATGCCTCGACTGCATGCAGCTGTCCTCGCCCCGATCCCCCAGCTCCCTGATCCTGGTGCGGACCTCCTAGGGGTGGTGGCAGAAGTAAGTCGAAGCATCTTCCACCACCTACAGCTCTCCCTACTCCTCTTCCACGTCCGTTGCCTGGCGGGTCTTCCTGCTCTGTTCTCTGCCTCTGCCTCAGTGGGTCATCCACTGCTTCACTGTCAGCAGCTTGACAGGTCAGGAAATCTCTAGCGATATGTCCCCTACCATCACATTCATAACATCACTTCTCCCTCGGCTGACTGGATCCAGCCTGAGATCCCTGGATTGTCGATCCTCTATCCTGGGTCCTCCTATGACGTTTCCTAGGTCCAGATCCCTGTGCCTGATGTCAGCTCCCTGCTACCGGGGTCTCTGCACCTATCTGCCTGCTACTGACTGACGACGGCTGTCTCTGCTCCGCCAAGATGATCTCGATCACCAAGGCCCACTCAAGCACTCCAGCATAAGTGGAAATGCATAGAGGCACGAAAATAACTTGGATGTCACACTGTAGACCTAGTTAAAAGGTCCGAGCTTTGAAGTACTGATCCCAGACCATATCCATCGAGTACCTGGTGAGGTTGGTGAACCTCAATGAATAGTCAGATAGTGTCATACCGCCCTTCTGGAGCAGAAGAAGCTCCTGGATGCATACATCTATCAGCGTAACCAGAGAGAACTCTTCTTGAAAGAGTCGCTCAATCTCCATCCATGAAAGAGTCTCCTCTTCATGAGTCTTTGTGGTCAGACTCCACCATCGTCCGACTGAACCATGAAGAAGGCTCGCTCCTAGGATCACAATTTGGTCTGCTAGTGTCCTCACTAGTCGGAAAACCATGGTCACCGCCTCAAGCTAGTCTTCAGCCGCCTGAGGGTCAGGATCTCCTTGGAACTTGAGGGGTCTCTATCTTTGGAACTCACGGAGCACGCTTAGCCTGAGCCCCTCGCCGTTCGGTACTATAGGTACCACTGGATCCTCCACTGGTGGTGGTATAACAGTTGCACCACCTAGTGGCAATGCTTGGGGATCTAGTCTTTGTATCGAATCCCCATCACTAAGGGGGTCATCCTCGTGATCGTGCTACTGAACCCTGGCGGGTATGCATCGTGAAGGCATCCTGAAAACAAAGATGATGTACTATGGTCAATGAGTATATCTTGATAGCTGAAACAAAGGACATGGAAAACACAACCCCATTATTATATGATGCATGTACCTTTTATTTCCCCGAAACTAGTGTTTTACTGAGCTAAGTCGAAAAGCTGGTTATTAGAGTCCCGGTGTATGGATACGTCGACCGCCACACCAACACTGGGGTCCCTAGCCTGAAAGACGAACCCGAAAAACTTAACACTATTTCCCCAAACCAAACTCATAGAGTCTTGGTCTTAAGGTAGAACCAACCTCCTCTGATACCACTCTTTCATGAACCGTCCCAGTGGGGCCTGGGCCGTGACTCCCCAAGCCCGCCTCCAATAGGCTAGGGGCTAGGGACTAGCACCAAGAGGTATATCACTAACATGGTAGGCCTTGCCTATGTGCCTGTACACACGCACACATCTCCAAGCCCAAAAATGATGAAATGTAAAATAGTAATGAACAAAATTCATTCATACAACTAAATCTCAACTAACAGAGTATGACAAAAGGTAGAGTTCAATAAAAGTAAAAGTAAATTGGGCTAGAATACAAGCCCATAAAAAACAAACAAGAGTCTGAAAACTGAAAAGTCCAACCTGTAAGCACAAAAGGTACTGGGACTATTTCTCATAGTTGTAGGAACGCCTAGGACTATAGGGAACTCAGAAATCTCGGTCCCGTCCTGGTCCACCCTAGACTCTGTCAAAAGGCTGCTTGTCTACACAAGTGACCAGACGTGCGGGCAAAGCCCGTGCAGGGGTGAGTATAACAATACTCAGTAGAGGACCCTGAAAACCACAACCAATACACAAAGTATAGGTGCAGTCAGCTATGCACTGTATATATCTACAGAACATATAGAACAAACTAGATATACTCAAAACCCAGAACCATGGTCTAGAGACAAGTCACACAACCGCATACCCCCGTAAGGGATTCTGTTCTAAGATTCCTTGAAGCACTCATTCCAGGAGAATACACTCCACAAGTCTTATAGAACTGATGACATCCGTCCGAGAAGTGTTGTTATTCGGGAACCATCATGAGAGATAGATACACTCATTACAGGAGACACCCTTTTGAGTGGAAATGTTACGATAGATAGAAGAACTCATTACGGGAGATACACTCCTGAGTGGGAAAGATCACGATACAAAGATGAGGATCACTGCTAGGGCCATGGAGGATACCGCGACACATCCGGAATTCACCTGATAGGTAAAGGATCAACGCCTGGTAGAGTTGGTCATGTCGATGACTGACTCTACCTAGGGTCTGGAATGGATAGAGGATCTCTATCCGGGCCTCTCAGATGGATGCCTAACTCTATCACAGAATGTTATGCTGAAGGGATCAAACTCCTGAAAAAGGAAATGATACCTGACCTTCAGGGAACGAGAAGAAGGGGAACCAACCCAAACGGAAGTTCTCCGAGGCACGGTGAACAAGAGGACCAAGACGTTTTCTAAAAAGTACACGGTGTGTCGAAAATATACACGCCGTGTTGTCTACCCTCGGGTACTTCTCATGTACAACGGCCCATGTCCTAGGCTAGTCATGTAGGAAAAACTATGTACACAGCGTGTAGTACAGTGTACATGCCGTCTCTGGGTAACTGTGGTTGGCACCGTGTACTCTTGCCATGTGCTCGTACACGGTCATCAACCCGTGTACTCCAAACCACGTAATTTGCACACGGGGTGACCCGCATTACTGGACTCGCCTAGCCTTGTGATGGAGTAAACAGTCGTGTACTCCATCCCATGTCTGCATATCTGCGAGATACATGTCGAGCTCCGCGTAGCCGCTTCTATAGCGTTGTACACTTCTTGCCTCCTGATGTCGTGTAGCTCATCCCGTGTCCATGTACTACCCAAAGTACATGCCAAGATTCGGGGAAAGTCTAACATGCCGTGTAACCGGGGTCACATGCTGTGTGATTCTTCTCTGACCCCGAAACCCTAGTCACCGCCTCCAGTACTACATGGCGTGTTCTTCAAAAGTACACACTGTGTATTCTGGAAATTTCCAGCAACGATGCTCTTCGTCGGCGCACCTCCTGTGTTGCTCCGATCATTGATCCATCCATCCGATTGCCACGAAACCTTCAGGTTTTGGCCGCCCCGATGCCATGAAGCTGCCTCCGGTGTTTTCAGACCTTCGATCGGCTCCGAAAACGTGTTTTGATCTTCCTGCATGAAGAACGCTCGAAGAATTCTCTTTCCCATCTGGTCTGATTCATTGTCCGCCATCATCGCCGCACCTCCACAAGGTCATTGCAGTTTCGAACGTTTGATTTGGGATTGTTGCGTCACAGAACGGATGCGCAATGATCCATTATTCATCACCCTGCTAAGAACGTGAAGAATGCTCGAAGAAATAAGGGGGAAGAAATCCAAATAAACTAATTGAGAAACAAACCTCTGTTGTAGTTCGTCACAACATTGATCTTCTCCCGTTAATAGGATTAAACGGAGCAAGAATTAACAACAACATAAATCATGGATCAATTACCCAAAATGAACCCAAATAAATCCCTCCCGCAAGAACGCACGAATCCGCGGATCAAATTATTCGTGGATGATCCACATTCATGGTTTAATCTCAAAAACAGGAAAAGGTAATTGAAATAACAAACCCCTACCTTTCTGAAGGATCGATCATTGACAAAGGCGCTGCACTTCCATTATCGTCGAGATCCTTTAATGTTGTTGGCGTAGTGATTCTCGACTTCGATCCTCCGTCGTTCTTCACCGAGAGTTTGCTCCAACGCGTCACCGATTTGGCAGAGGTTCCTCTCAAATGTTACCAATGATCAACAATTGTTCAACCCTTTAAAAAGGGAAACAAGATTGGCACTTAGTTACGTGGAGATATTAATGACTCTTACTTGCCTATTCTTGAGTCATTATGATGTGCCATTAGTTAAGGAAACATACATCCCGTCACTGCGTACTAAAGAGTCTAACTTTCCATTTATTTGTCATTATGCCACAACATTTAATTAAGGAAACATCATCCCATTTTCCAAGCTGCAGCGGTTGTTTCCATAAAATAAAATTATCATTTAGATTTTTATTTTATTTTGTTTCTATTAAAACATCTGAAAATTATCTTTTTCTCTCAACCCGTGCCTGTCAAGGTTAGCCTCATTCTTAGGTAATGTCGTTTTCCCGAACGCAATGGTGTGCTCAGATTTTTAATCCGAGCAACCGTTTGGAAACCGCCACAGCCGCGCACAAGTGCCGACTTACATAACTTAAAAAAAATTCAAACCACCATTCTGAGCTCACTGGACCTCGGAATGATGTGCCGTCTTCGCGCCCAATCTCGAAATAATTCCATATAATATTTAAAAAATAATAAAAGGAAAATCCGAGACATTACAGGTATTATAACTAGTATGAGTCCCATATATGGAAATGATGAGGATTATCTGAATATAATGAATATTTGAGGAAGATGAGAAGACTTTTTGTCTAATATAATATGGGAAAAAAATGAGAGAAATGTACAGATAATGAAAATTTGAGGATGTTAAGGGGATTTTCTCAACTCAATATACATTAGGTAACCATAAAATGAATATTATCTCATGTTAGACGAGGGAAAGAAAAAGGGTAATCACCACTATAGGTAAAAAATTTCATATTATTGTCATCACATAAGGGAAATGTTATGTTTGTGGACTTTTGGTATATAGGTTGTTGAGGTTCCCTATATATTATGATAAACAAGAATCAAATACCATATGGATTGGGAAATGTAGTTTAAGGTAATATAAGGGTATTGATCCATGGAATCTAACATGAAATGTAAGGATGTTCACTATAAATTTTAGATCCATGCAACTAGGACTTAAATGTTGATCATTTTCTATCATCCAATTTATGAAAATAGAATGACCCACAAAACCCCTAATGAAACATCATAAAATTTCATGTTTTTATCATGTTGCAATATATCTTTTAATGTTTTTATTCTTATAGAGGTGTTTCTTGGGGATAAAGGGATTTCAAAGTTACTATTTTTGTGTATAGAGGCATAGTGGGATATATAGCGGTTGAAACATGTCCATCGCCTAACCCCAGGGGGTGCAAAAACCAACAAGTGATGATTGATGTAAGATATCCAATTTAATAGATACCACCATCATAAAATGGCCACATAATAATTGATGTACTTAACTAAGGTACCCCGACCCGCTAGAGTCTAGAAACTGGCCATCCAGGGGTTCTCAATTAATTATCCCATTGATATAATTTTAATCATTTTATCCAAATATGATTAAAGAACTAAATATATCCCAAATATGACCTTAATGTTTCCTGATCAACTAAGAGTTCTTTCTCTTGGGGTACGTAGATTCCACATCCTCTCATCTTGGGACATGTTGACTTGACCAATCAATTGGAATCCATCAAGGAGAGATCTATCTAATCTAAGGATAATATTATTTATTTATTTTGAAATATTCTTCAATCTTGGAAATGTTTTTCAGATCAATGAATTTTCACATGGATATAATGGATAATTCATTATTGACTGATATATTTCTATTGGATTTCAAGAATTGGTGAAATCTCTTTGCTTGATCCATGATCATCTTTTGGAGATAAATATAAATTTTATGTTGATGTGGATTCCACATCGTGGAATGATATTCTCCTTGAATCCAAAATATAATTGAACAGTTGTGATCTCTTGGGACTTATTCTAGTTAATGATGATGTTTGGGCATGATATCGGTGTCATCTGTTAACGATTCAAGGAAATTGGAAGCAATGCGTCTAATGTAGTAAGTCTTTACCATCTTGAGACCTAATATGGAATTATTTGACTTTCATGGGTTCTGTGTATATTCCTTGTTTTTAAAAGCTTGCATGGTATGTTATTTATCTAATTTATGGGTTTCTCTTGAGACCTTTTCTTAATATGTCTTATGTGTGCCTTTTTATTTATCACCATATATGTGGTTATTTTATATCTATTGAATATTTTACATTTAGGATTATCCTTGTATATATTTTTCTTTACATTTGTTTTATATTATAGAACATTGAATAGTTTGTTGACATATTTTCATTTTCTATTTCATGCATCAAATGTGAATTTATGTATATCAATTAAAATATTTATTTTATTATTTAGGATGATAGGTGGTCTTAAATGTATTATATATCCCCAAAGAGGGTGGTATTGGATGACATTAATCATAGGTTTTATAACTAAATATACGATAGATAGATCAAGAGTGTGTAATATTTTTATCCCTTGGGAGGAGAATCCCATATGCTCTTGGAAGATGGTCTATGTGATAAAATTATGTGTGGATTAATAATTTCATTGAAAATTTGCAGAGTTATATCAATCCAATTAGAGTTGGTATATGAGAACCATCATTACTAGTACATGATTACATTAGTAATTTTTAATTAATGATTCTTACTACTTAATTATTTTTTCTCTATATGTAATTTTCATGTGACAATTCCTTACTAAAATATGGTGTTCTAAACATTTCATAGTAGTTCCCCACTATGATGAGAACTAGGAGGTTCAATTACATCATTCATTAACATATGTACTATGGATATATGATATTATCAGATGTGGCACAGATGATACAGGATATATAGGGTAGGTGTCTCGTAAGATAAGGAGACATCTTCTCATGGTGTTCGACTTTGTAAATATCTAAGATACATGGTTACGAGAAGAAACTCTCAACAAGAAATACACACTTTGATGTTTTATTCCATGCTCCTATTTGCTAAAATTATTAATGTTCCAAATAATTTATGATTATCATTAATGGATATCATGAATCATGTAATTTTATGCATTAAAAAAACTATTAATACACATGTTCTTGGTGATGTAGGATATGTTCGGTGTACCATAAGTGATATTACAATAGGGGATAATGCAAGAAAGGACATATCCATTTTTTCACTTGATGGAAGTTTATTTCTCATAACCTTCAATTAATGGATTATTTCCTAAATAAATCCATTTATGTGGTTTTCAATGAGTGAATTCATTCCTATAAGGTCAAATAAAGACACAAAGAGCATAAAAAAAACATGATTTGAGGTATCATGATAAATGTGATTATATTACATGGTATGAATTCTCACTAGGATAGATATCATTACGACATTGACTACATTATATATGTGTTCACTGGTGGGTCATTAGGAAATAAACTTGCAATTTAGGATTTATTCATAGTTCAACTATGAATTATTCCTAATTGTATTCCAATATAGAGTATATGAAATATAAGATAAATTCAACTATTGAATTTAATAAGTTATCTAAAATAATATTTAGTTAGGTTTGGTTGATCACTATAATTTAATCACTAGTAACTTGAAATAACAATGTATTGTAGAGTATAAAAATAAATATCCGTTTGAATGTATTGGTAAATATTATATTTTTTATATTATATTTATAAATATATAATAACGTGATATTTATTTATTATATAGTCTATAGTCAAGGATCAGAAAATATCATTTAGGTAAAGAAGACTGAGATTAATTTTATGGTTAAAAATTCAATAAATGTAATTTATTTATATTATTGCTTTTTTATAATATTAATAAATTATTAATAATATTATTATTGTACATTGGGTAAACAAATAAAAAATATGGAAAGGGATTATGATCAATTTTATAACCATAAACCTTCAATAATATATATCAAATTATAATAGTTTCTAAATTAAATATTTTTATACATTATGGTTTATGGGAAATGCATTGATATAAATTTTTCTCTAACTTCCTCATATCATAAGTCATGAAAAGATAATTAATATTTATTCTTCCTTAATGAATTTTTTTTGGATCAACCATGAACAACGCAAGTGGTCAAGATTGGCTGTGCTAGAACCATGTGATTCTATAATGACATACAGAGATTTTTCATCACATTTGGATCACTAATAAATGGATTCTTTACTTGGATACCACTACAAAGTGATGGCACAATTAGATCTAGCATATTCTATCATCATTGAAAGAAGAAATTATAAGTTGAGGAAGTTATAAATCATCTTATAAATTAATTATATTGTTCATGGTAAAACCCTGTAATTCTGGTTCTGTTACATTCTTTTTTCAAGTAATAAATGGTTTTGATTATACATTACATTGTATTTCATGTTTAACAATTATTATTCCTATAGTGACACAAAATGATGAGTTTTTTGTCCCACTAAAGGTGATTATGCTACACCCCAAGAATTCAAATGGTACAAGAGTGGTCACATGTTTAATTTTATAATTATTTATTATTGGTTGATATATTTCATGTGTTTTAATTTAACATCACTTATATAGATACATTTATATATCATAACATCATAGTTTTTTCCTTTAATAATTCTTGAAAACATAACTTGTAATATGTTATGGTATAAAAAGTAATAAGAATTTGAAGAAAACAACTTCGAGGTGCCAAAGGACTTCCCTAGACAAAACTAGATTACATGGCATGCATATTCTAAACACATATCATGTATTAGTGCAGTTACATACTTATCTCATCATAAAGTAAGATATATAAGAGTTAATTCGATCTATATCCCGAAAAAGGTGGATATGAAGGTAGATACAAACCGACATGAACATGTTTTTAAGAACTACACAATATGTAACAACCATACATGATTTGTAGTATTCTGTTTCATGCATCGACGAATATTGGGAGACACTGTGTGGCCTGTGTTAGATACAAAACATGGGGATGAAAATTCAATGAGACTCTGAGGACACACATCTTTTAATATAGAGTTCACATTATCTACCTCGAACTCTTTTATGATCAGAAACACAACAAGTCATAAGGAATGTGTTATGAACCGAAATAGAGGACAATGCGAGATGAGTAAAATATTACATGGGATGTAGTCTTTCAGAAGTATTATTCGTATTTTTCGTAGAGATAACAATGAAATATATAAATAAACCTAGTCTGATGTGTTCTTTGTGTCATTAATTTTGTAGTACAAGACATGTCATAATATTAATAGTTATATATTGAATAAAATATTGTGTAAAAAATTGGAGAATACACACAGTTCTGAACAAGTATACTTGTGTAAATAATTAATTTTAAAATTATATTATTTTTTAAAAAATTTATAGATTATTTTAATTTATTGATTCGTGGTTGGAATTAAGATAAATTTAAAATAATTTATTTATTTATGGTGAATTACATTAATTAATGAACATATCAAAGAAGATGACTATAAAATTTAAAATGAATGTTTTTTCATGTTTTAAGGATGATTAGGAAATTAAAACCTCCATTTCTTTGTGATTTATTTATTTTAATATGCTATTATTAAATTAAAATTTATCATCTTTATGTCATTACCTCTTCATTATAATGTATGGGACTATGTTCTTGAAATTTATTTTATATAATCCATGTTTTTCTTGTCCATTGGATTCCCTAAACCACATGTGATAAAAAATTTATATAATTATAGATATCCTAGGAATAAGGAGGTTTTATAAGTCTAGGAGTTGAGGAGAAACTGTTCAAGATGATACACATGCGCCATGGTGGAATGTTACAACATGATTTATGATATAGTTCAACGTGTTTTCATCTAGGGATTAGGGATAGTTTATTAACATATATACAAACTAACCATTAGATAATATAATGATCATGAAACTTATATATTATTTCATTTATATTCATTGTTATTTATTTTCATAGGATCATGTCTTACGATCACCTTTTAAATGAATTAACAACGATATAATATGTAATTAAATAACATAAGATAATATGTGAAGGTTTTGTCATACTTGGTTAATAACATATGTAAAATCAACTTTATATGAACATGGAATGTTTTACTATAGTATTTTTTAATATAGATAAAAAACCATCTAATAAAATGTTAATACGGAAAAACCATTCACTAAATAAGTTAGAATCAACCTCATAGTTCATGTTCCTTGACAGTGTGATGTTGGGGTACTTTATAATAATAATGATATGCTAGATTGATTTATAAGGTTGAATTAACCTAGTTTCTATGAGTAGTTGACTTCCAAATAAGGGCATTGTGTAACCAATAAGAAATTGTAGATGAGATATTAATTAATTATTATGTTATTGTGAATTCAACTATATGGATCACGAAAATGTGTGTTTATGTATTTGTAAGGTTATGGCATCTTAATGCCCATGAAAAAATTTTTATGGACTATGTTTTAGTTCTGAGAATGGGAATATGGATCATTTCCACTAGAATTAATATGTAAAAATATATTTTAAAAAAATACGCTGGGGGATATTGGGTATCGAAAAAATAGTTGGAGATTAATGGAATATAATTGAATTGAATTTTATTAAGTCCTTTTAAAATTAAAAAATCTCTAATTATCTTCCCTTAATTTTTATAAATAGGAAAAAAAATCACCATGATTCACACTAGGAAAGGATAACATTTTCTATAGTAAAAATTTATAGAAATGATATAGGTTATTAATTTTTTTTACTATACCATGAATATGAATAATGTGTGGTTGAAACCCCACTCTGAGTGTTACATGAAAAAAAGGTTAGTGAGGATGATTTATCCAAATATTAGATTCATCTAGATAAAATAATGGGTTCACGATGTTTCTTGATATCCTATATGTCAAATGAGATTTTAATTTAATATGAATATTTGGAAGAATAAAACATCGATTCTCACTATTGGGATTTCTATCAAGAGAATGATACATTAGAGAGATCTGAGATCACAAATTCACTGTTCACATGTATGAAAAAAGAAGACAAAGACATGTGTGATAAATGTTTTCAATATGTTTAGTAATATTAATTTCATTATAATATTCATGTTCAATATACCTAATGAGTTGGACATAGATTTCATTCTACCCTCACTACCTCAAAACTTCTACAGTTTTTTTATAAATTATAATAAGAGAAAGAGTTAGAATTTTTTTTTAAAAATTATAAATATTTTTCTCCATGTTGATAAACTCATGGGATGTAGGAAACAAAATGTACATATAGTAATGAATAATTTGAGGAACTAGATAACAATCCCCAAGATTCCTTCATTGTATTTGGATTCATAGATTCATCCTTCCCTAGAATTGATGATTTATATTCATGGAATAGAATAAGATGATATATGTTTTATAGGTGGAAAGCAGGGACACTAGAAGAGGAATTGATCCCAGAAAATGAATCTAGTGAAAGAATCAAGTGAATTGGTTATTGCATGTAATATTTATATGTCAACATGTTGGGTACATGATTCTACACATGGTTATCACATTTATATTCAAATCCATGAACCATGTAGATTTTAAAATCTTTCAACGTGTTAGGTTGTTGAAAAATCTACCAATTGAGCGATACTTGTAATTCATGGAATTGGAGAATACCATATCACATTTCCAACATATTTTATTATGGTTTCAATGGATTTTTATTTTGTTCCTAGTGATATCAAAACATATATTTTTTTATTTTGAAATGGAAAATTTTAATTTTAGTTTAATAGTTGAAAGATGAAAATTTTATAATGATATCATATGTTATGTTATTATACAATTGAATAATGGTATTTATGTATTGAGTAATGAAAACCTAAAATTTATAATTTATAAGGAAACAAATATAGATGAAAATTTTAACACCCCATAGTGGGATCACTATCTTGTCCATGTAAATGAGAATTCATTGAAAAATTTCTATCAAGATGGTTACTTAGAATATTTTAACCCGAAACCACATCAAATATGTCAAGATTTTTTAAAAGGTAAGATAAATAATTCTCTATTCGATGGTAAATGTGAAATGACCATATATAATCTAAAATTGGAACATAATGATGTGTGTAGAACATTTCAAGAACATTTTAGTGGTCTATTCTCATAAAATATGAGTTTTAGTAATGACTTCAGTATATTTTGTTATGTCGAAATGATGTTGTATAAGTATGAATCCTTTTGAAAAGTTAAAATATTTAAATAATGAACATAGAAATAATATTGGTAAGAATATAAAGACATTTATTTGATAAAGGTAGAGAATATCATAATTATTTTTTTATCAAATTCCTAGGGCAGTATGGATTTTTTACTATTTAATCAACCCTATACAATATAATAGAGAGGCATTAGTAAAAGTATGATATTTACACTACATGATATAGTGAGATATATTATTTTTCAGATATGTTTTCCATTATCCCTCTTTGGATATAAATTACTAACAACACCATACATGAACAACTGAGAAAAATAAAGTGGAGAGTGGTATTCCCAACTAGTTTTGGAGAAGAAAGAATTCATTTTTTCATCTGTTCATGAAATGGTATTGAAAAGATTTTCTTTAGGATATATTCAGAAATAATTGAGATCCCTAAGGAATGGATTTTATATTTATTGGGTATCATATGGAAATAAGGGTATAATATCTATCTAACCAATTAGACTAGAATGTAAATGTGTTAAGAAAGAATATCATTCATGATGGGGTCCTTAAGGAGGATACTGAGAGATTTATTGAATTAAATGAAGCTAATTCTTAAGACATTTATGTTTTGGTATAAGAATATATTATATAGGACCCCATAAAAGTATTTATCGTAAAACAACTTTATTTCATTGAAGTATTGGAGAGGTATAATAACTTGTAAGATATGGATTTCATCACCAATAACAGTCACTCATTATTAATTGAATGTATTGATACATTATTCTAAAAAGATAATGTAAAGATACTATAATATACAAGATGTAAGTATGTTGTGAATTATGATATGGACTCCATGTATTAAATCAATGTTTGGTTATGGTCGATCCCCCAGTTGATATAAAACCCCTTTGGTTTAGTAGGTGGTGAAGATAAAAATTGACATAGTGTGTAAATTAAATACCTATAAATAATTTCTAGAGGATAAATAATTTATAAAATCTATTTTAATTGACTACAGAAAAACCATTTCTCAAGATTCCATGTTTTAATCCATCATAAATTTTCTTTTCTTATGTATCATATCAATACATAAAGATTTAAAAAATTCTTGTCAAAACTTAATTTTAGAATCAGATCATTATAAATGTTGTGTACAAGAGTAAAATAGAAGGAGTATTTAGTATAAGAAATAATAAAAAAATGAATGTTTCATAAATCGATTTATTGATTAACTAAATTATAAAGGACATGGAACAATAGGTTTGTTAAAGACAATGACTTGGTTACCTTTATAATGGATGTGAGGAATGTGTAACACCCTGAGTTCTTATAATCCATTTCAATTGAATAAATTAAATTTTATTGATGTATTGTGTTATAAGATATACAAATATAATATTGTAATACATAATAAGTAATTTTTGAATCCTTTTAATTAAATACTTCTTTTCAAACTAAAATTTGGATGTTTTATAAATTTTATTGGCCCAAAATACTTTTTTTTCAAATAAGAATTTCAAAATTATCTTAGGGTAATTATTTTGGTTTTTTTAAAAGATTCATGTTGTCATTAATAGTGAAAATACAATTTTTTTTGACAAAAGTATTATCTATTAAATAATTTATACGGTAAAATTATGCTTTAGATGTGTTTTAAATTATAATTAGTTTTGTTTTATTTAAAATAATAAAAAAATTAAAAGTATATTATACATGAATATATTATAAAAATATTTTTTATTATAAAAGTTTGTTTTTACTGAAAAAATAATTTAATTGAATTTTACTAAAATTATTTACAATTAAATTGTGAAACATCTATATTTTAAATCATAAAAAATTCATGAAAAATTTGTATTCATAATAAAAAAATTATTGAATAGTTCCCCTTGATTTTTTACCAATATTTAAAGTAATTGTGGGAAAAAAATTACCGATGTATAGGGTAAATTTTGTAATACAATATGAAAAATAAATAATAAAACTATTAAATGACCATGACGTATGGAAAAAAACTTATTGGAATAATTTAATTTCACCCCTAACTCAAAACATTTGAAATTGAACAATTTAATTGACACTTTTCTTAGAAAATACTTACATAATGTTTAAATGAATGAAAATCAATAAATATATCCTTCCTTGTGTTAAATATTTTATATGTATGAACATAGAGAAACAATAATATTATAAAAGAAAATCAACTATTATATTGATATTTATTAAATTTTACGATATAAATTTATTTTTTATTTTCAATATGTGAAAAAATTATGTTAAATTCTTATGTAACACTAATGCAGTTCATGTGTAACAGCATAATACTCAATAAAATGATTATTATTAAAATGATAATAACCAATAAATGACTAAAAAACAAGAATAAATATTACTAGTTGAGTATATATCATCTTTAATCATCTAGGGGTCTAATTAATGTCATTTTGGAGCCATATGAACATGATTATGTCCTTTTTTGTATTTAATTAAATGAAATGTCAAACAATACTCAGTCTTATATTAATTAGAATAATATTTTTAATATGGGGTCAATAAGAATTATTCTTATCTATAAATACTATTTTTAAAATATAAAATATATATCTACATCATGGTAGATTATATATAATTTTTATAAATTAAATAATTACCAAAAATAATTAAACATTGATTATGTTGTAGTTATTAAACAATTTGAAAAATACCAAATGACATTAAAAATATTTTAATTGATATAATTTGAATTAATTAAAGTTCCAAAATACATTTATAGGTGAATATGATATATTATAGGTTTATTAAATTATTTTGTTTCATGTTATGTTTATGTTTTGATTTTTCATAATGTCAATGTAATTGATGGTGTCAAAACTGACAAAAATGTTATTTTATAAAAATTATATTTAATTAATGTATTTGTTGATAATAAATTATTTTAAAATTTCCAAGTAATTTTTTTATGTTCTAAAATTTTATAAATTATTTATTTATTTATTTTTTAAACCATATAACTGAACAATTACAATGATTTAATATTATATATTTGGTTAAAGTAGTTATAGTTCAAATGTGTAAATGATGTGTTAATAAAAATTATAAAGTTAAAAACAACACTATTTTTTTTGTAAAATATATTAAATTATGATATTACAACCCTATATTATATTAACATTGAATAAATTTCCATTTTAAGGTATTTTTATTGAGATTTAATTTATTATAAGTTACTCTTTTGAGAGTCTCCAAAAGATCTTATCACCTTAATTATTAAAGAATACCACATAACTAAAACTATTTAAAATTATTAAACATTATATATTGACCATAGTCTGAAAAATTCTCTTATACACATCCCTAGACACATTCTAGAGGTCACATTTATCCCATAGACCAATAGATATAACCCTTAAAGAATATTTAGAGAAGATGATTCCAAGAAGATGTAATCACTTGGAAAGATTAATTTATTTTTTTAATACTCTTCCTTAATGCCAATAAATCTATTATTTTTTCCAAAAATAATATATTTTTTATTATTAATACTTGTAAATGTTATAATAAATAATAAAATAAAATCATACACCCTATTTCCCATCAATCATGAAGAGAAATTATCTCTCGTGAATATGTATGGCTTACAGAATCAATGTAGCGATACAATATTTTTTAATTTGAATATTTTGTGGATGTGTATTATGAATGGTTAAATGAATAAAAATTTATATTTTTTTATAATAATCATTCATTAAAATTTTAATTTTTATATAACATTCTTTTATTCCATCAATAGAAAAATAAAAGTAGTGTTCATGTATACATACGGCATACCGTCTCCATGAACGGTGTAATTTATTTTCATTAATTAATTATAAAAATGAATATAAATATTGATATAACTATTAGATATTATTTTAATACAATTTTTATATTTTTTTATTATATGGGAACAAATATCAAATTTTACGCTCCAAGGCTACCGAAAAAAATAATATTGGAAAATAAAATAAGTATAATCCATAATAGTTATTTTAATAATACTATATTATGAAATAAAACATAATATATAATAAATATAACATAAGTGGAATTATAACTACATAGTTATTTAATAAAACAATAATAAATATATGTTTATTGTATAAGTGGTTTCAATGTGATGACAATAAGAAGAGACATGAGGTAAGAGAATAATTGACACGATTTTTGATTCATTGGGTTAAGCTATAATATTATTGATTACATCATTATAATATTATGTTTGTATTTAAATTTCATTGTATAAAGTTTTATTTCCACTTTTATTATTTATATTCACATTTAATACTCATAATTTTTTAGTTTGATTAATTTCCACTCAAATGATATGAGAACTGTTATGGGATTTTTAGTATAACTTTTATTTCAGGGAGACTAATGTTGTATTCACCACATGATTATTTTTTGTGTTTTATATAATTCCCATAAATATAACATATGATACCTTTCCAAAAATTAATTTCTACTTACATATCCATTTGATGATATATCTTTCATGGTGTTTGCTGTTTAATAATTTCCCAATCAGTAAGGGAATTTTGTATCAATTTTTCTTTTTTGAGACAAATATTATGATATTCATCTATAGATTAAAATGAGGGGAATATATTTTCATTTAAAATTTAGTATCATGAATATCATTGTTTTTATGTTATTATATGTTTTATGTAAATTTGTTCCTTATTCAGTCAGATAACTGTGTTCATTCAAATCAATGTTTTCTGAAATTGTTTTAAAAATGTTTAAAGTGATCATTTGAAAATTTTTCAGAAACAAATATATAAATGAGGATAAAAATAGTTTTAAAATTTAAATTGAATTGTTTTATGATTATTTTAAATGAATCTAGTTTTATAGATGTTTTATGATTTAAAAGAATATTTTTAAAGTGAAAAGGTTATATTCCACAAGAAATGTTCGAAAAGGATATTTCAAAATTATTTCTCATCTAAGATGATTTCCATTAGTGTTACTAATTTATTAATAGGGATATTATCCTTGGATAAAATTATTATTATGTCTATTAATTTTTTATGTTTTTGATGGAATATTGTTTATAATTTCTATTTCTTTTTCATGGGTTATGTTCTGATTAAATGCTTATGAAACCCATTTATTTTCATGCGTTATGATATAATAAATTATTAAATTCTTATTGAAGTCATTAATGTGTTTTTTATTATTTGATTTATGGGAACAATATCTTCCAATAATGCATTGGGTTATGATTTATATCACCTTATATAATCATAAGAAACAAGATAAAAGGATTGATCTACAATGGGATGAAGGAGAAACCAGATCAATTATAAGGAAATGATAGTGACTAGGGGTGGAGGTGTGTTGTGCTTAGTAGGTGATTCCCCCGGGATGTTTCTAGTCATATTCGGGAAATGATCCTTTACTTATATTTAATAATATTACATTTTTATGTGTTCACTGCAAATTATATGAATTAATCTTATTTACGCTTTCAAGGTTTATTCTCATGATTTCGTCATGATTCGTGTATAATGGGATACCAAAATAAATTTCATAACTCATGTATATGATATTTTATATGTATGGTATGATATTATAATGTTATTCTCATATTATCATACCATTTTATTTATGATTACACATTTTTATCTTCATTGTTTATCCTAAATCAACATTTGAACTCACCCCTTTCTAATTTTTCTTCTCCCAGGATATCAGAAATGATGTTAAATGAATTTAATCTAGAATGATTTCACATGAATTATGATGATAACCTATTGTAAAATATGTAATTATGGGTATATTAGGGGATAATGTTGATATTTAGGAATGAGTTGTTTATAAATCTTAATTTTTAAGAGATTTTCCTAATTGTCTAAAACTATATACCTAAAAGGTAATTGGTTTGTAAGTGATCCAATATTTCCTTATGATATTGTATGTATTGTTATAAAATATTGGTTCACATTTATCAGTATCAATGTCAGAAATTTAATGTTTATCTTTATAGAATCATATCCAAAAGTTAGGATTTTGGGATGTAACATTTGGTTTCATATTAAAGATTAGATATTTTTGGATATTTGGGTGTTTAATAGGGAAGTCATATTAAGAGTTATAGATACCATCATTGGAATATAATACTAGAAGTAAAATGTCTCATAAACCCCATTTATTGTTTTATCTTATGAAATTTTATGTCCACTGATGTTATTTTTGGAGACAATTATTCTTTTGGTAATAATGTGTAATTAAATTTTGTGATGGAAGATCAAAAGTATGAGATAACCATTAGGGTTAAAACATTTTTTTAATTATAAAAATTATAGACTTATTTTTTAGGATTTTATCACATTTCATGAAAATAATATGTATAATAGAATTTAGTTTTATAAAAATACAACCCATAGGATTGTGGATAACATGTCACATCTGGTAAAGCCGTGTGAATTGATCCCACAACTAAATGGTGTCCAGGGTTCAACACCTATCATTAGACTATATAATGACCATGTTAGTATTTCATTTTCTTCATAGCAAAATTCTTATATGGGAAATGGTTTTTTACAATTTTTAAATGAAATATTTATCATATTGACATCAATGGAATTTGAAATTTATTTGGTGTTAAATGATTAATGTTATTTCAAAATACCATTGATATTATGGGAACCCAATATGATTATGATATGAAGAACACTGCATGATTTTATTCATGGTATAAATTTGGAATTATATTTTTGAACCATATAAGATTTTGTTTTGGATTTTTGGTGATTAATGTTTTGTATTTAAATTGTTGATGTATCTTGAAAATTTTTATGGAAATTTGTTTTTGGAAAGACAAATTAAGAGAGAAAAATATTATTTAAAGTAAAATGTTAAAATTTACATTAGAAGACTATGTGATCACATCATTATAATTTTTGGATTTTTGATCATTGTTTAGAATAATTACTGATGAATTTTTTTTGTTAGTCATTTTTAAATGATCAAGGTGGAACATTGAGTATTATCATATAATGGATTGTTGTTTTAGGATAACTATATTATATTATTCTAAATATTTTGGTTTTGATACATGTATATTTATAGGGGAATATATTTTTATTTTATTTTGGAATTTTTGTTACATAGAAAATGATTTTGATACATTATGTATGAAAAATTAATCTAGAATACTCATCATTGGAGAAAAATATGTGTTTATGGTAGAAATTTATTAATGGATAAAACTATAATGTTCAAGTAATTATATTTTCATACGTTGTTAATCTTTATAGTAAATTAATTCTTAAACACTAGGAAAATGATATTGGAAAAAAATTAATCCATATAAATCAATTTTCTTTTAACCAATTAAATATTTAAATCCTAATGATGGTTACCTTTATGAATACCATGTTTCCAATCTCTCTGAATTATAAATTGATAATTATATGTCTCTGTCATGTCTAGATTTTATCTTTTTATTATTTTATCCTATTTTAGAACATAGATTGATAGTGACCTTATCATCTCACTTTCCATCTTATTAATAGAACATTTTATTAACCCTATTTAAATTTTTCGTTTCAAAGAAATAAATTTTTAATAATCAACCACTGATTTTATAAGTGCAATTTCAAATTGCAAGGATGTGATGTAATTTTAGAATTTTTAATCAAATCAGAAATGACACATATTGACTATATATACTTATAAATTTCTTTCAAATTCATTATTAGTTCTATTTATAACTATGGAGAAATTACATACCTAATTCATCACATATATTAAACATGTTGTTAATACCTCATGAACAAGATATTACATACATAGAGTAACTGATATAAATTATGGATCATGGAAATAATTTTCTAAAAAAATAAAACACTGTCCATGTTAATTTATTGTAGAGAAACAACATTTTTAAAAAAATATGTATTGGTACATGGGGATACTGTAACATACCATGTAATTAAAGAATAATATATTTTCATATCTATTTCTATTTTGGAATTAAATAGTGTTTTAGAGGCTTAAAATGAGAATAAATCCAATCTTAAGCGTAGAATACTCTAATATTTTTTAAAAGATTGTTTTACCGCCTTTTGATGGTGAACCATTTTTAAATATATATTTTGACAATTTTATAAGATCTATTGGTCAAAATAAACTTATTCTTTAGAGTTGAGACATTTAAATTTACCTTGGATAAATTTTTGGTATTTTTTCTGACAATGTTCATTTTTTAATGAATAGTGAAAAATACTGCATTTTACTTCAAAAATGCTTTTACATGTAATTTAATAATATGGTTATATTATCTATTTATTTAATTTTCATGTGTAATTAGAGTATATTTTTACTATTTAATCCAATGGTGGTCATTATAATTAATTTCACTTTGAAATTGGACATAAAAAATTGTCAATAGTTTGATAGACATTATTTCTTAAAAACACGCTATTTGTTTTGACAACGGAAATTATTTTTAAATTAATTACATCAATTTATGTGTTTGGAATTTGGTGAAATGGATTACATATTGTGAATTAGAAGTTCCAATTTATTTAATTAAGACTCTTTTGTTTTTAGACATTATGAATAGCGACGACGATAATTATCTTTAATTATCGTGATTAATTACTAATCAGGTAGTTAAGGGTAATAAAATAATATCATAATAATATAAAAAGACCCCAAAATGTGTCATAATTCTATTGTTTATATCATGGAAGACCATGGTACACCTTCTACCAACTTAGGGACCCCATGGAATCTCTTTTGTGTGATAATGACATTTTATCATTTTATTTTTTAAAGAAAGGAAAATATAACAAAAGTATATAACACCTAAGTAAAAAAAATTTAATTATGTCTAAATAAATGATATCTTAGAATATAAATAGTAATTGGAAATCTAAAAATATTTCCTACATCATGGTATTTTTTTAAAATTTTTAGACATTAAATAAATTAATTTATTTATGACACCGTGATGATGTAGTGATTACCTCATTAATGAACTATTTAAATAAAATGAAAAGATAATGTAAAATATAAGACTTAAACTTGTCAAAAACTTATTGTATGGGTGTATTTCGAACCATTATCACCTTATTCGTGAAATATATCATTGTGGGACCTTTAAAATCTGAAAATCATTTTATAATAAAGTAACATTTCATCACTTTCCAAGAGTGCCCCTCCTCCCTCTTATAAAATGCCCCACCTCTACCCGCTTACCCACACATATCAAGCCAACGGATTGGCCAAACCCTGCTCATTTTATCTCTCCACATCCCTCTCTTCATCCTAGAATCCTTACCTTAGGCAAGAATCTCTTCAAGAAACCCTTTTGTTTCAAACTAAGGGGAGTTACCCGATTTAAAGGTAATGTCTTCTCTTATGTTATTTTGTTTTATTTTTCTTCCCAAACCCCCTAAACACTTTTGATTCCTCTTTTTTTAAAAACTCCAGTATATTAAATATACTATAGTGTTTTTATGAGAAGGATTTTATTTACACTTACACACACCTTCGTCTAATGGTTAGAGAACATACTGTTTCTGTGAGTGGCGAATTAATGCCTCACGAAACGATGATTGTTCAGTGTTCTTTTAACACATTTCATGGTGGCCAATAATATGTCACTCTATTTATATATGATATATATTATGGTTATTTTTTCTTTATGATTATGTATTTCCCATTTATGGCATACCTTTATGGTTTCCATTATGGGTAAACACGATAATTTCATTTTAGGAAGTCTGGACTACCTCCCCTCAAAGTGATTTGAATCATTAATGCCATATGTGGGATGTATAAAGGACGGATTTAATGATATTATTTATGAAATTATACCCGAATTATAATATACATTTATATCATTAGGATTTTATTCCATTAATTATGAAATAGAAATGAAAGTAGCGTTCATGCGTACATACGGCTTACAGTCTCCATGAATGGTGCATTTTATTTCTTACCTCTAAATTTTATGTAACATTATAAATGCATGTATATACTGGATATATATGATATATATGATATCTACATCAAGAAAATAATTTTGTATATAATGGATATTTTACCACGTGAACAACCTGTAATTATAAGAAGTTTATTTTTGACTCAAGTACCAAAGATCGACAAAATGACCGTTATTAACATAAATAACTACATAATGTTTGTAACATGGTAAGAAGTGATATAAAAGGAATAATTAAGTTAAAAAAGGTTCTTAATAACGTAAAAATTAACTCTAGTTTATTATTCAGGAGATTAAAGAATGATCGAGTCAAGTCGGACACGAGGTAAGGGACTTCATCTCAATCTCCTTTCATTGGGGGATATTTTGTTTTATACACAACTTTCTTTTATACCGTGTATAAACCCCTTTGACTTTTACTTTTATTCAAAATGAATCTTTTTATACAAATCGTTTTACTAAATGAAAAAAAGGGTTGTTTTTGTCTTACATATGCAGCGATAATGACTTCTCCTCCGCCGTGATCATTATTTGTGTTTCGGATTCATCTATAAGACATAACTTTTTTTAAAATGAAAAATAAATACCATGTTTTAATTTTCTATTATATTGGTATTGAAACTGGTTTTGATAATGTTTTGATTTTATCAATGTGTTGTATTGATATCTTGTGATTGAAATGTGGAAATGTTATGTTTCTTTTATGCATGTTTTATATGATATGATTATGTTATGGTTCTTGGGAATTGTTTATGAAGATGGGTGGTTCCGTGATAAACTAAGGGTGGGAGAGCCTGATATAGCTCTCCAACGCATTGGGTAACGTGAAGGAGTTAAATGCTATGGTTTCTCCAAAGATATTTAGGGAATATACTGTGATGGGTTTTCCAAACGTAACCATGAGGGTTAGTCCCTATTTAAGAATGTTATAAATGCCTCAAGTTACCTTTATGTCTTATGATTTCTATGAGTTATTCATGAATCTTATGATTTTAGGAGGTATGTTAAAGTTCTTATGTTTTATGAGTAAACTATAATTTCATTGATTCTTATGTATACATGGACTAATGGTTTCATTCCGTATTTTTATTTCCCTTACTGAGATTTTTATGCTTATCCCATGTTTTTGAAATGTTTTTCATAGGTCAAGGGAAAAGTACATGATGTGATGATAGTGTCGAGGAAGTGTCAAGAAAGAATCCATGTTTTATTTTAAAAATGTTTCCTTTGATGGAAAAAATGAATATTGTCTTTTATGAAACCACTTTGTTTAAATGAGGAATGTAATGCATGCTTTATGATCTAATTCTCTAAAACTATAAAGCTGAAAATATCCTCAATGTGTATTCTTGTAATATCTCAAGATTAAGTAATGTCTAAGGTTGGGGCCTTATAGTTGGTATCAGAGGTCAGTTTAGATTATTTTAGGAGTTAGAATTCTATTAAATTATTATCAAAAAATATTTTTTATAGTAAAATTGAAATGATATAGAATTTGAAGATTACATTGTTGCTTCATCTAAGAAATGTTTGTTCAGAATGGTTTTCCATAGTGGAAATAGGGAAGCAGTGATATGAAGGCATACAGAAGGAAAAGAACATCCAAATCAGCATCCTGAGATGGTTGGAATTGGAACTGAACAGTTTGTTGCAGTAATGACGCATTTGACTCATGCAATAAATGGTGGTGTTATCCATGAAAAAGATCACCCATATCTATTGTAGTGGAACATGTCAGTGGTGTAACATTTCATGAGGCAACATCCCCCATCATTTAGAGGATCATCTGACCCTGTGCTATACGAAGGGTGGATTAAAGCACTGTAGAATATTTTCGATGTCCTGGGGTTTTCAAAAAATCAAAAGGTTAGTCTTGCTTTTTACCATTTGGAGGGTGAAGCAGATCAGTGGTGGTTGATGGATAAAAATGTCATGGAGGCTAATGAGATTGACGATCTTAACTGGGATGGATTCAAAGGTATGTTTCATGAGAAATATTTTCCTAAGGCTATTCAACTTATGATGGAAAAAAAAATTCTTGTAATTATGGCAAGAGGACGACTCAGTGGCTGCTTATGAAAAAATGTTCACTCAATTGGCAAGGTATGCTCCAAATTTTATCTAAGACATTGATAGTAAAATCATTCATTTTTACTCAGGATTAAAGCTAAAATATCAAAGGGCTTTAGATTCTCGTGAGTTCATGTGTTATGAAAAGCTTGTTCGATGTGCTGAGAAGGAGGAAATGGAGTTTTCTGATGATCAATGTTCTATAACAACCAATAGAAGAAAGGACCGAGGTGGCAGGAGAAAATGAAGAGTCCTTCAAAAAGGTCTGATGGTAAGAAAACTATGTTTTCAGTTTGTGATAAGTGTGGTAAAAATCATGTTGGGGAATGTATTTTAAATTCTAGAAAGTGCTACCGATGTGGTAAGATGGGACATAAGGCTCGTGATTGCACTGAAAAAGATCAGGGTGATGGTAACACCAAATTTTATTTATAGTTTTTGAAAATTTTCAAGTGCAATGAGATGGGTCATTTTGAAAACGAGTGTTCGAAAAAGAGCTCAAATGATGGGAAACAGTCATACTATAAGAAAAAAGGTGTGGTGATATCCTTTGCAAGTACTTCAGTAGATGTTGGGACATCAAATGAAGTGACATCAGGTACTTTTTTTATTTTTTCAGATTATTCCAATGTGTTGTTTGATTCAGGGTCTACACATTCTTTCATCTCTGAAAATTTTTCTATTAAATTGAGAATTCCATCTCAAAAAATTACTCCTGAACTTGTGGTAAAATCATATGGGGGAAATTTTGAGGCAAATAAAATTTATAGGAATCATTCTATCCTTATCCGTGGAAATAACCTTCTGGAAAACCTTATTGTTTTACCTCTAGTTGTGTTTGATGTTATTCTGGGTATGTATTGGCTCTCTGTTTACCATTATAAGATTGACTGTAGAGATAAAGAAGTTTCTTTTCAGAAAGACTTTCAGTTTGTGTACAAGAATGAATCCTTTATGTTGTTAACATATCAAGACCCAGAGAAAATTGTAAAAGATGGAAATGAATGTTACCTTGCACATATTGTTGAAAATAAAAGAACCAATCAGATTAATGATGTGCCGGTGGTAAATGAGTATCCTGATTTTTTTCCTGACGAGTTTCCTGGAATAATACCAGATCAAGAATTTTAATTTACAATTGACTTAGTTCCTTATGCTAAGACAATTTCAAAACCCCCTTATCGAATTGATCAAATTGAACTTTTAGAGTTGTAGGAGAAATTGTAATATTTATTAGAGAAAGGTTTCATTCGACATAGCACATCACCATGGGGTGCTCCTGTCTTATTTTTTAAAAAGAAAAACGGTTCAATGATACTTTGAATTTATTATAGATCCTTGAATAACATCATTGTTAAGAACAAATATCATTTACCTCATATCGATGATTTGTTTGATTATCTCCAGGGATCTCAGTATTTTTCAATGATTGACCTGAGATCGGGGTACCATCAGTTGAATGTAAAGGAAGGAGATGTTCCAAAAACCATGTTTTGTACAAGATATGGACATTATGAATTTGTAGTAATTCCTTTTGGGTTAACCAATGAACCTACTGTATTTAGGTACCTTATGAATAGAATTTTCAATGAGTTCTTGGATAAGATTGTGGTTGTTTTCATTGATGATATTTTGGTGTTTTCTACAAGTAAAGAGGAGCATGAAAGTCATTTAAGGGTTATTTTTCGAACCATAAAAGAATGAAATTGAATGGGAAATTCCAAAAGTGTGAGTTTTGGTTGTAAAAAATTTCTTTCCTTGGTCACATTGATTCGAAATATGCAATAATTGTTGATCCTGCAAAAACAAAGGTTGTTGAAGAATGTCCAAGACCCACAAATGTAACAGAGATTTGTAGTTTTCTTGTTTTGACAGGCTATTACCGAAGGTTTGTTTAAAATTTTGCACGGTTTTCCAGCCCTTTGACTAAGCTAACTCGGAAGGGTGTTATGTTTATCTGGACAAAAAAATGTGATGAATGTTTTCATGAATTGAAAATAAGATAGGTTAATGCTCTGGTTTTGGCACTACCTTCCAGGAATGGTGATTTTGTTATCTACAATGATGCATCATTGAAAGGACTTGGTTGCATCATAATGCTGAATGATCTGGTAAATGTTTATGCTTCACTATAGTTGAAAACTCATGAGGTAAATTACCCTACACATGATTTGGAATTAGCTGTTGTTGTTTTTGATTTAAAAATTTGGGGGCATCATTTGTATGGAGTAAATTGTGAAATATATACCGGTCACAGAAGTATAAAGTATATATACACTCAAAAATAAATGAACATGAGACAGAGGAGATGGATTGAATTAATAAAGGATTATAATTGCACAATTAATTACCATCCAGGGAAAAGCAAATAAAGTTGCTAATGCTTTGAGTCGAAAAAGTAATGCTTCATTAACCATGCTATGTTTAGAATGAGATCCTTTGGTTTTTGATTTGATGAACATTGGCATAGACGTTGTTCGCGCAGGATATAAGGCCCCGACCTTAAACATTACTTAATATTGAATGAAATGAATAATTCACATTGAGGATCTCTTAAGGTTTAGAGTTTTAGAGAATTAGATCATAACTATTAAATCTCAAACGATTACACAATAGACACTTCTACAAAGATTTTTTTTAAAAACATGAACTCTTAAAAAAAAGAGTCATGTCTAGTTCCATGTTTAAGACAACATGAATTTTCCTTGATCCCATCCTTGACCCTATTCCACATTATGTCCTGTGAAAAACATTTTAAAAAAACTTGTGGTGAGCATAAAAATCCTAGTAAGGGATACACAAAGAAGGAAAACTATTAGTTTTTCAAAACAACAAGTAAAGCATGAATACTTTATCAAAGTAATACTTTTCACCTTTATGAAGTAGTAAATACTCTTCACTGAATAACAGATCACTACTTACCATTTTTAATCAAAATATTACCATAAAAACCATATAAAGAACACATAACATATAAAGGTATCTTGGGACATAAACATACTGAAATGGAATAACCATACGGTCGACTTCCACACATATCACTTAATGGAATAGCCATACGACCGACTTCCATACCCAAGTGGCTCCATGGGGTCCCCAAGTTGTCCCATGGATTGTTTTGGTCGGCCATGACACATCCAATAAGGGTATGACATGTGTTAAGGTAATTTCATATTATTATAACTTTATTTTTACCTTAAATTACACTAATTACCTTTAATGACGATTAATAAAACTTAAAAGTTACTATTCACCAAAAAAATTATTTTAATCCCATTGAAACACATTTGACTTCTTAATGAAAACCATGTATGTTGTATTTTTGAAATTCAATGCACAAAAGTGGTAAAGTTTCATTAAAAAGAAAAATCGGGTTTTTAACTACCACTTAGTGGTTTCACTATTCATCAAAAATTGATGTTTTTCAGAAAAATACCAAAAATTCACCCTAAGATATAATTGATATTACGTATTCAAAAATGATGTCTATTTTAAAAAATTAAAAACATATAAGTTTAATTAATTTATTTAATAATTAATTCCCGCTGTCAAAGCAAAGAGCGTGTTTTTATGAAACAATATATATCAAAAGATTGACACTAGTTTAAGTACAATTTCAAAGTGAAATTAATTTCAATGACCACCATTGGATTAAATGGTAAAAATATATTCTAATTTTACTTTAAAACCAATTAAAAATATAATCTAATCATATAAATAAATTAGATTAAAAAAAGGTTTTGAATTAAAATACAATATTTCCACTATTCATTAAAAAATGAACTTTATCAGAAAAATACCAAAAATTTACACATAGTAAAATTTGATGTCTCGATTCTAAAAAAGAATTTTATTTGGTCCAATAGATTGTATAAGAGTGACCAAAACTATATTTGAAGAGGGTTCTCCAACAAAAGTCGATAAGTCGACCTTTTAGTGAATATTAGAGTATTTATGCTTAAAATTGAATTCATTTCATATTTTAATCCTATATATTTTATTGGATAAATGTAAAAACATTTAACAAACATATATAGTAATATTTTAGTTATTCATATTCATTCCTTCCAATACAAAGGCTACGTGTTAACTACCACTTAAAATAATATTATTATATTACTAGTGTGCAACGTAAGATTTCAAAGAAACCCTTTTTTGCGTATCGGGTACTCTATCGAACATAGCAACCAATTTAAAGTAAAATTAATATTTAATTCGCAAATATTAATAAATATGAACATGTTTTATTCTTTATTTACCCGAGATGTTACATCCTTCCCCCCTTTTGGGAATTGCGTCCTCACAATTTTATTCACTTATCAAAATAATTGGGGGTATTTATCCATCATAGCATTTTCAGATTCCCATGTTGCCTCTTCAACCATATGGGTTTTACACAAAAACTTTACCTGGTGAATTACCTTATTACGAAACACTTTCTCTCTATGGTCAATAATCTGGACTGGTTGTTCTTCATAAAAGAGATTCTCTTCCAACTGAACTACCTCTGGGCTCAAAACATGAGATGGATCTGGCATATACTTTCTCAGCATCGAAACATGAAAAACATTGTGTACCTGAGATAAACTCGGTGGTAAAGCCACTCGGTAAGAAAATGATCCAACTCTCTCCATAATTTCATATGGTCCAATGATCCTTGGACTCAACTTTCCTTTCTTACCAAATCGCATCACACTTTTCCATGGTGATACTTTGAAAAAAACATGATCGCCTACCTCAAAAGGGAGATCCTTCCTCCTATTGTCTGCATAACTTTTCTGCCTGCTCTGAGCTGTTCTCATGTGTTTCTGTATCAGCTGAACTTTTTCTGCCAACTCTTCTACCAATTCCAGTCCCATCAACTTCCTTTCATCTACTTCATCCCAAAAAGTTGGAGTTCAACACCGCTTCCCATATAATGCCTCAAATAGAGCAATCTGTATACTAGAATGAAAACTGTTATTATAAGAAAACTCAACCAAATAAAGATGTTGGTCCCAACTTCCCCGATAATCCATCGAGCAAGCACGTAGCATATCCTCGAAGGTCTGAATTGTTCATTCTGACTGCCCGTCTAATTGTGGATGAAAAGATGTACTAAAATTTAATTCAGTAACCAACGACTTCTGAAGGCCTTTCCAAAAGTTTGAATTAAACCTGGGATCACGATCAGATACAATGGATAGGGGAACTCCATGTAACCTGACTATCTCTTTAAGATACAAACTAGAAAGTTGATCTAGAGAAAAATTATCTTGTATAGCAAGGAAATGAGTAGGTTTAGTCAAGCGATCAACAATAACCCAGATTTCATTATTACCTCGAGGTGTCTTCAGCAATCCCACAACGAAGTCCATGGATATATTCTCCCATTTCCATTCTGGAACTGGTAAAGGCTAAAGCATCCCTTTCGGTAACTGCCACTCTGCATTAACCTGTTGACAAGTCAAACACTTCACAGTAAAATCAGTAATATCTCTCTCATTCCATCCCACCAGTAGTACTCCAGCAGATCCCTGTACATCTTAGTACTTCCAGGATGAACTAAAAACGGGGAACTATGAGCCTCACATAACAACTCATCCTTCAACTATGAATCACAAGGCACACTAAATCTCTTCCCAAACCTCAAAACACAATCATTATCAATGTTAAATTCAGGAAACTTACCTTTTGGAACCAGCTCTACCTTTTTATGCAACTCACTATCTTGCTTCTATGCTTGCTTAATTCTGTCTGATAGAGATGATCTCACTGACACCTGAAACAAAACAGACGAACTTCCTGCACCAAAAACTTCTATTCCAAATTTCAACAAATCAAAAACCAAAGGATCTCATTCCAAACGTAGAATCCCTATAGGAAAATGGTTAATAGCGATGGGATATTTGCGACGGGAATTATTCCCATCGCAAATACCTTTCGTAAAGGTTTATTTGCGACGGGCAACTATTCCCGTCGCAAATAATCAGTTATTTACGACGGGTAAAAAAAAACCCGTCGCAAATAGTTTGGCACTAAATGCACGCCAAACCACGTGAAGTTTATTTGCGACGGGGTTTCATCCCCGTCGCAAATAACCGGCGACGGTTAAAGACTATTGGCGACGGGACTGCAGTCCCGTCCCAAATAACCCCGGCGGCAGGGGTTATTTGCGACGGACCCCATTGCAAATAACTGTTTTAATGCCGCCCATAATTAAATGCGGTCAGGGTTATTTGCGACGGGGTTCTATCCCTGTCGCAAATAACCGGCGGCGGTTAAAGACTATTTGTGACGGGGTTGCAGTCCCATCGCAAATACCCCGGTGGCAGGGGTTATTTGCGACGGGCCCCGTTGCAAATAACCATTTTAATGCCGCCAATAATTAAATGCGGTCAGGGTTATCTGCGACGAGCCCTGTCGCAAAAATCGTTATTTGCGACGGAAAACCCATCGCAAAAAAACCCGTCGCAATTAATCCAACCTATAAATACTGCCAACCATTACAATTTCCCCACTCTCAACTCTCATCCATTCCAATTTTTTCACTCTGAATCTTTTACGACTTTCAGTTGTAAATTTTTTTTTCCGACTTCGAGGATTCAGTTGGGGGTGTTCTACAATTACAATGGCTCGACATTGACATCGCGTTTAAGGTTTTTTCTGAATTTTAATTTAATATTTATTTTATTTATTATATTTATTTAGTTTAAATTTTTAGATTTTTTTTTGATTTCTAATTAGAAATAATTATGAATAAGTATTAATAATTAATAGTAATTAGAGACAATTAAACACTAATTAATTTAAAATAGTTAGCTGTAATTACAATTAATTAGCAGTAATTATGAAAAATTAAAATTAATTTGAATTAATTAATAATTATTAGAAATAATTAACATTAATTAGTAATAATTTATAATAATTACCAATAATTAGTAATAATTACTAATAATTAGTAATAATTAATAATAATTCCCAATATTCAGTAATTGCTAATATTTGTCAATATTTTTTCCAATAATTATCAATATTTTCCAATAATTGGAAATAATTGTCAATATTTACCAATAATTAGGAATAATTACCACTAATTAGGAATAATTACCAATAATTAGGAATAATTACCAATAATTAGGAATAATTACCAATAATTAGGAATAATTACCAATAATTAGGAATAATTACCAATAATTAGGAATAATTACCAATAATTAGGAATAATTACCAATAATTAGTAATAATTACCAATAATTAGGAATGATTCGTAATGATTACCAATAATTACCAATAATTAGTAATGATTCGTAATGATTACCAATAATTAGGAATAATTACCAATAATTGGGAATAATTACCAATAATTAGGAATAATTAGTAATAATTAGCAATAATTGGTAATAATTATCACTAATTACCAATAATTAGTAATAATTACCAATAATTATTAATAATTAGAAATAATTACCAATAATTACCAATAATTAGTAATAATTAGTAATAATTACCAATAATTAGTAATAATTAGTAATAATTACCAATAATTCGTAATAATTAGTAATAATTACCAATAATTACCAGTAATTACCAATAATTAGTAATAATTAGTAATAATTATCAATAATTAGTAATAATTACCAATAATTAGTAATAATTACCAATAATTACCAATAATTACTAATAATTAGTAATAATTGCCAATAATTAGTAATAATTACCAATAATTAGTAATAATTACCAATAATTAGTAATAATTAAAAATAATTACCAATAATTACCATTAATTAGAAATAATTACCAATAATTACCAATAATTAGTAGTAATTACCAATAATTACCAATAATTACAAATAATTAATAATATTTAGTAATAATTAGTAATAATTAGTAATAATTAGTAATAATTAGTAATAATTAGTAATAATTAGTAATAATTAGTAATAATTAGTAATAACTAGTAATAATTAGTAATAACTAGTAATAATTAGTAATAATTAGTAATAATTACTAATAATTAGTAATAATAGGTAATAATTAGTAATAATTAGTAATAATTAGTAATAATTAGTAATAATTAGTAATAATTAGTAATAATTAGTAATAATTAGTAATAATTAGTAATAATTAGTAATAATTGCCACTAACTAGTAATAATTACCAACAACCAGTAATAATTACCACTAACTAGTAATAATTACCATTAACTACAAATAATTACTAATAATTATTAATAATTAGTAATAATTAGTAATAACTAGTAATAATTACCAATAACTAGTAATAATTACCAATAATTACTAATAATTACCAATAATTACCAATAATTAGTAACAATTACCAATAATTACCAATAATTACCAATAATTACCAATAATTACCAAACATTACCAATAATTACCAATAATTACCAATAATTACCAATAATTAGGAATAATTACCAATAATTAGGAATTATTACCAATAATTATTAATAATTACCAATAATTAGGAATAATTACCAATAATTAGGAATAATTACCAATAATTAGGAATAAATACCAATAATTAGGAATAATTACCAATAATTAGGAATAATTACCAATAATTAGGAATAATTACCAATAATTAGGAATAATTATCAATAATTAGGAATAATTATCAATAATTAGGAATAATTACCAATAATTAGGAATAATTACAAATAATTAGTAATAATTACCAATAATTAGGAATAATTACATTATTACATTATTAGTATATTTTATTATTAATATTAAAATAATATAATTTTCTATATTATATACAATTCTCCTTTCATATGTGTGTTTTCTGTCTCCACATGTAATATTTGCATTCTTTTTCAAAATTATCAACCTACTCACCGATGGAGAGGTGAAAGTGAATGCAAATATTACATGTGGAGATAGAATGTTAAAAACACAGATGAAAGGAGAATTGTATATAATATAGAAAATTATATTATTTTAATATTAATAATAAAATATACTAATAATTTAATAATGTTATTATTATATAATTAATATTTATGAAAAAATAATATTAGTATTATTAAAATAATAAAAAATATATATAATATTAAAATTATCAATATCTGTAATAGGTTTTGCTTTATTGTCAACATATTCAATTCTTAAAGGGTCAATTTTTAGGTCTATCTCAATAAAAAGTTTACGTCAGTCGTGTATGATGTAAACTCTATAATTATCCTTGCTTGAGGGTTATTTCTAACAAATTATCCAAAACCAGTAATGCTTTTATATTTTATAGAAAAATATGGAACAACGAGGTCGTCAACGATCATTATTAGATGACTGCATATGGATAAATCAACGTAGAAATCCAAACGGTTCTGGTTTAAATCTAGTATATGTAGAGGGTGTGGAGACTTTTTTATCATTTGCGGCATCAAATCCAGAATTTGTTTCAGAAGGCAAAATAAAATTCCCTTGTAGAAAATGTGTATTGAGAACATTTGACACGTTTGACAAAGTGGGGGGACATCTCTTGTGTTTCGGTTTTCAACCAGATTATGTTTTTTGGTATCAACACGGTGAACGCAGTTCCAGAGCAGGTGATACCAACTTGATTCCGGATCCATCCCAGTTTCAAGATTTAGTACATGATGTTGCAGGTTCATCTGTTCGACATACAGAAACTCCGGCTGATATAGCTTCAAATCCTGAGTTGGCACCATCTGAATTTTATGAGTTGTTGAGGTCTACTGAGGATGAATTATATCCTGGTTGCAAGATGAGAAAATTAGAAGCAGTTGCAAAATTTATGGCTATCAAATCAGATAATAGAATGTCAAAAACCTGTTTTGACTAGATATTTTCTTTTCTTAAAACACTGTTACCTGAAGGAAATGTTTTGCTTGCAAATTACTATGAGAGTAAGAGGATGGTTCGAAATTTGGGACTTACTTGTCAGAAGATTCATGCATGTTCAAATGACTGAATTTTATATTCTGGGGAAAATGAGTCGTTGGATAGTTGTCCCACATGTGGGAAACTGAGATATAAAGAAGGGAAACATGGGAAGTCTGGTTTGATTCCTGTAAAACAGTTGAGATATTTTCCGCTTACATCTAGTCTTCAACGTTTGTTCATGTCTAAGAATACAGCGATAATGATTTCATGACATAAAGCGAATATTTCAACCGATAAAATCTTGAATCATCCAGCGGATGGTGACTCATGGATACATTTTGATAGAGTGCATCCATCATTTACTTTAGAAGCTATAAATGTTCGACTGGGCCTTTCCACTGATGGTTTCTGTCTGTTCGGTTCTTATGGTAGTCAATATTCATGTCGGCCTGTTTTTTTAACTCTGTACAATTTACCTCCATGGATGTTGATGAAAGAGCCATATATCTTTTTGACTTTACTAATTACAGGATATCCAAAGAGGAATATTGATGTTCATTTGAAACCATTGATTGATGAATTATGTTTATTGTGGAGTACTGGTGTCAGCACATATGATGTTGCTACGAAACAGAATTTCATACTGAGAGCAGCATTGATGTGGACAATTAGTGACTTCCCAGTTTATGGGATATTATCTGGCTGGAGTACACATGGTTAGAAATCATGTCCTTACTGTATGGGAGAGAGCAAATCATTTATGCTCATTCATGGAAAGAAACCTTGTTGTTTTGACTCTCATCGCAGATTTCTTCCAGCTGATCATCCTTTTCGCAGAAACAGATCTCATTTCAGAAAAGTAATAGTTGAAAGGGATGGACCTCCAAAAATTCTTTCAGGTTCGGAGTTAAAATCAGTTGTATTTTCATTACCTCCCATCACTTTTGGTCCCACAATAAACCAACAAAAAATTTCTGGTTTTGGGAAAGAACACAATTGAATTAAACGTAGAATATTTTGGGATTTTCCATATTGGTCTCATTTGTTGGTCCGTCACATGTTGGATGTCATGCATATTGAGAAGAACTATTTTGATAATTTGTTTCATACAGTTTTGGATACGCTAGGAAAGAGCAAAGACATTGTAATTGCACGTTTAGATCTTGCCCAAATTTGCAGGCGTCCAGAACTGGAGCTGGTTGAGAATGTCAGAACAGAAAGGTTACTGAATCCAAAAGCAACTTATACACTGTTTAAAGAAAACCGTTTATTATTTTGTCAGTGGATTGTAGATTTGAGACTTCCAGATGGCTGTGCTTCAAATTTGGGTAGATGTGTAAAGAATGGTCATATTACTAGATTAAAAAGTCATGATTATCATGTTATAATGGAAAGAATTCTACCCATTGGATTAAAAGGTCTGTTGAATTCTGTGATTTGGGATTCCATAACAGACATGTCTCATTTTTTTCAGGAAATTTTTGCGGCTACAGCAGATTATGATGCTCTATGAAAACTTGAAGAAGATGTTGTTGTAATTATATGTAAACTGGAAAAAATATTTCCGCCGTCTTTCTTCGACTCAATGGAACATTTGATGTTACATTTTCCATATGAAGCCAAATGTGGAGGTCCAGTACAGTTTTGATGGATGTACCCATTTGAAAGATGCATGAAAAAATTGAAAATAAAAGTACGTAACAAAGCATCTGTTGAAGGATATATTGCAGAAGCTTATTTGCAAGAGGAAATATCTTTTTTCTGATCCCATTATTTTGAATCTGAGTATCCTTCAAAACACAACCGAATGGGATGGAATGAGAGGAATATTGATGAAATCGACAATCAATTATCTGTTTTCAACCAGCCAGATATTGGTTTTGGTGGAGTTTATGAATGCTGTCTTTCGGATGATGAACATCACAGAGCTCATACGTATGTTCTGCTCAACTATGAAGAGATGACATCAGTTGTACTGTAAGTGTTTATATCACTTATTCTATCATTTATGTTACAGTAAATAACTTTGTTTTTTATAGGTTGTATGATAATCATATCAAGAAAAAAATTCCACAAATTACAGTAGCTGCTCTCGAAAAATGCCGACAGAAAAATTTCTCTCAGTGGTTTCAAAAACTGGTAACATAAATTATTTATCTTTTAGAAACTCATTCAATGTATAGTTTACTATATTGATAATTATTTCACAAATTTTCAGGTGTCTCGACATGCTGATAAAATTGACAAACGACTGTGTATATTGAGTAACCCACCTTCCAAACTTGTTAAAAATTATAATGCATATGTGGTGAATGGATTTCGATTTAACACACATGCATATGGGGAATCAAAAAAAAACAATGAACAATGGAGTTGTCTTGAGAGGATCTCATCATCAAGAAAATGAAGTTGACTTTAATGGCATACTTGATGAAATCATTGAACTCTGTTATCTTGGACAACATTACATAACCATGTTCAAATGTCGGTGGTTGGATACAGAGAGAGGCGTGCGTGTTCATCAGAATCATGGAATCATCGATATTAAATGTAAAAGTGTTCTCGCAGTAAATGAACCATTCTTATTGGCTCAACATGCACATCAAGTTTATTACGAAAAGTACTGTGCTACATCACGAGACTTGACTGATTGGTGGAGTATAATAAAAATAAAAATTCGAGACAATCAGTTTAGTCAAAGTGAATGTGCTTTCACTGATGTGAAAATAATTGAGGTTTTTCAAGAGAGTACTCAAAATAAATATTTTTTACAAAGAGACTTGAGTATCGATGACGACACCTCACATTTAAGAGTCGGTGATGACGATGATGTTAATGATGTCACATATGAATTTGAAGTGGTAAGAGATGAAGCAACTAGAACTCGAATGGATATCGATGATGTTGAGGAGGAATATGAAGATGACATTGACATATATGAAGATGATGATGAAGATGAACACTCATAGAATTCCATGGTAGTTATATACAATCATAACTAATATATATGTATATATAATAGTAATTATCAATTATTTGCTAACAATATTAACATTATTTGTTTCAGATGGACGATGACAAATTTCATGGGTTGGCGGATGCTGACCTGACTTTCGATGCGGATGAGTTGCTAGTAGATGACCCTCAGCCTGCAGGTGCTCCAGGGAGTACGCGGAGGGGGCGCGGTCTTGCACGATTGATGATTCCTGACCCCGTCCTCGAGCAACAACCACGTCTTGGGTTTGATCCACACACACAGAGGTGTAATAACCTGTCTGATAACCTATGGATTTGACTAAGATTTCATTTATCTATTCACATAATAAATGTTTATTATTTTTATAGTTTTCCGCATATTGCAATCGGACAGGGCATCACTATTTTGCGCAACTATTTCTCTCAGCCTTGGACCACATGGGAGAAGATTCCCATTGATGTGCAGCAGGCCATGTTCGGCCATTGGTTGGTACGTACATAAATAAATAATTTTTATTTTGAAAATTAATTCATTTCTAACTTGATATTTTGATTTATTTGTAGGGTTTATGGTATATGATCGAGGATACCATGCGTGACGCCATCCACGAGGCATGGGAGGTGGCCATGTGTGATCTCTTTCGTCAGTTTTTGCACAATTTAAGAAAAGCTGCCACGAAGAAAGCAGGAGTGTCAGTTTTTGACGAGTTATATTGAGCACACCGACCAGAGTACATTTCATCCCATGTATGGGATGGATTATGTGCACACTGGTTGAGTGATGCCTTTCAGAGGAGATCATCGGTGGGGAGGCAGAATCGGGGGAGACAGGAGGTGTCTCATTGAGCTAGGAGTCGTACTTTCAGTACTCATAGATTGCATCTGGTACGTACATTATTTATAAATATTTTATATAACTATAATTATTAACAGTTTATTTTTTATTCTTATAGTTTGTCGAGCACCCCGATATTACGGAGTACGACGTATATCGGAGGATGTATAGTGATCCTACAACTGGGGAGCTCAGAGGTGATCGTCAGCGTCACATCGTGGTCAGTATTATTTGTTTTCAAGTTTAAAAATTAACTGCATATGATATATTCACAATTTTAATTTTAAATTGCAACTACAGGTGTCATATGAGGCCACAGTGTCACAGACCTGGCCTGAGAGTCAGGCCGAGTCATTAGATCAGACCACTGGCCATTAGTTTGATGAGGCGACATGGATGCAGGACACCCAGTATGCCTTCAATAAGGGCCAAGTAGTTGGTATTAGCTCTCGACTGACTCCTAGAGATTATTATGGCAGTGCTGCGATGTCGGCGTCCAGCTCAAGAGGTGCTCGTGCATCTTCTTCTCCTACAAAGTATGAGGATCAATTGTGATCTCAGATTGCACTGATAGAGAGTCTCCGACAGGATCAGGAGCAGATGCATCAGCAGCAGTAGCAGCGTGAGGAGGAGCGTCGACGCCAACAACAGCTGTACGAGGAGTAGATGAGTCGGTGGCAGCAGCAGCATCAGGAGTAGATGGAGTACATGCGCCGACTCACTCATGCATTAGGGATGGAGTTTCCTCCACCAGCATCTGCAGATCCCCCCCTCCCCCCTACCCCCTCCTTCAGATTAGAGTTTGTTTTTATGTTATAAAGTTTGTTAAATCAAAATATGATTTTTTTTCTATTCATAGTTTCTGTCTCATTATAAAATATTAATAATATTATATTTTGAAATAACAATATTAATATGAATAATAATATTATTTATATTTTATAATATTAAATTATATATATATTAAGATTTTATAATATTATAATTTAATTATATTGTTTTGTAATATTAGAATTATTTTAATATTTGAATGTAAAATAATTCTATTATTTTTATATTAATTAAAATAACTTATTAATATTTTTTTATTTATGAATTATAATTCTAATATTATTATATGAATTAAAATCATTTATTAATATTCTATTAATTTTTTTTGAATTATAATTCTATTATTATTATTTTAATTAAAATAATTTATTAATAATTTATTATTTTTATTTGTGAATTATAATTCTATTATTATATTAATTAAAATCATTTATTAAAATTTTATTATTTTTTATTTTTGAATTATGATTCTATTATTATTATATTAATTAAAATTATTTATTAATAATTTATTATTTTTATTTGTGAATTAAAATTCTATTATTATATTAATTAAAATCATTTATTAATATTTTTTTATTTTTGAATTATAATTGGATTATTATTATATTAATTAAAATAATTTATTAATAATTTTTTTTATTATTTATAGTATTTGCGATGAGATACTATGCTCATCAAAAATAGTATTTTTATTATATTCATTAAAATAATTTATTAATTTTTTTAATTTTTTTTTAAAAAAACTAATTGCGACGGGCCCGTCGCAAATACGATTTTTAAAAGTTTTCACAAATATATGAACTAATATTTTCGACAGGAAGGATCACCGTCGAAAATAATACCTTTCGCGACAGGCCCGTCGCAAATAATTGTTGTTGCGACATAGTTTTCTGCGACGGGCTATTTGAGACGGGCCCCCGTCGCAAAAGCCTATTAGCGATGAGATCCCGACGCAAATGCCCCATCGCAAATGCCATAATTTTCAGTAGTGCATGGTTAATGGAGCATTACTTTTTCGACTCAAAGCATCAGCCACTTTATTTGCATTTCCCGGATGGTAATGAATTGTACCATCATAATCCTTGATTAATTCTATCCATCTCCCCTGTTTCATGTTCAATTTTTTCTGAGTAAATATATACTTTAAATTTTTTTGATCAGTATTTATTTCACACTTTACTCCATACAAATGATGCCTCTAAATTTATAGAGAAAAAATAACAGCAGCTAATTCCAAATCATGTGTAGGGTAATTTACCTCATGAGTTTTTAACTGACGTGAGGCATAAACAATTACCTGATCATTCTGCATTAGGACGCAACCATGTCCCTTCAACAAAGTATCCATGTAGATAAAAACTCACCATTACTGGAAGGAAGTGCCAAAAATGCAGCATTCACTAATCATCTTTTCAATTCCTGAAAACAATCATCACATTCTTTTTTCCAGATGAACATAACACCCTTCTGAGTTAGCTTAGTCATGGTACCAGATAACCATGAATTTTTTTCAAAAATCCTTCGATAGTAACCTACCAATCCAAGAAAACTACGGATCTCTGTTACATTTTTGGGTCTTGGCTATTCTTCAACAACTTTTGTTTTTGCAGGATCAACAGTTATGCCATTTTATGAAATAATGTGACCAAGCAAAGAAATATTTGGTAACCAAAACTCACTCTTGCTGAATTTTCCATATAGTTTCTTTTCTTTTAAGGTCTGCAAGATAACCCTTAAATGACTTTCATGCTCCTCTTTACTTTTAGAAAACACCAAAATATCACCAATGAAAACAACCACAAACTTATCCAAGAACTCAGGGAAAATTATATTCATAAGGTCCATGAATACAGCAAGTGAATTGGTTAACCCAAAAGTCATAAATACAAATTCATAATGGCCATATCTAGTACAGAACGCAGTCTTCGGAATGTATGATTCTTTTACTATCAACTGATGGTACCCCAACCTCAAGTCAATCTTTGAAAAAAACTGAGCTCCTGGAGATGATCAAACAAATCATCGATATGAGGAAAAGGATACTTGTTCTTAATAGTGATGTTATTCAAGGATCTATAATCAATGCAATGTCTCATTGAACCATCTTTCTTTTTAACAAACATGACAGGAGCACCCCATGTTGATGTGCTAGGTTGAATGAAACCTTTATCTAATAACTCTTGTAATTGATTCTTTAACTCTAAAAGTTCATATTCAGCTATTCAATAAGGGGGTTTTGAAATTGGCTTAGAATTAGGAACTAAGTCAACAGTAAATTCAACTTCCCAATAATGAATAATACTAGGAAACTCATCATTAAAAACATCATGATACGCATTTACCACTGGCACATCATTAATCTGAATAGTTCCTTTATTTTCAACAATATGTGCAAGGTAACATTCATTTACATATTTTAATAGTTTCTAAAGTTCCTTATATGTTATCAAAATCAAGCATTCATTCTTATAAACAAACTAAAAATATTTCTTAAAAGAAACCATTTTAGCTCTACGGTTAATCTTAGCATGATAAACAGAAATCCAATCCATGCCCAAAATAACATCAAACTCTACTAGAGGCAAAACAATAAGGTTTGCAGGTAGATTCTTTCCATACAAAAGGATAAGAAGGCCCTTATAATTTCTTTTTGTCTCAACGTTTCCTATGGGTGTTTTTACCATATGTTTAGGATTCATATCTTGAGATAGAATTCCCAATTTACTAGAAAACTTCTCAGAAATGAAAGAATGTGTAGACCCTGAATCAAACAACACATTGGCATAATCTGAACAAACAAATAGTGTACCTGATACTACTTCATTCAATGGCCAAACATCTGCTGAAGTAGTTCCAAAGGACTTCGCCACCCCTTTCTGCTTGTAGTCTGGCTGATTTCCCTCAGTTGAGTTCTTCATTAGACACTCATTTGCATAATGACCCATTTAATTACACTTAAAACATCTTACCGTTGGCTTTTCATTGCATGCTTGATCATATTCCTTAAAGTTACGAGCAATATGACCAGACATACCACACCAAAAGCACTTTCCAGAATTGGATACACATTCTCCAGGATGAATTTTACTACCCTTCTCACAGGATGGATATTTGGTTTTCTTACCTCCTTGCTTCTTTGATGAATTATTCCCCTTTGTCTGCCAATCAGACCTCTTATTCTGTTGTTTTTCAAAGAACACCTGATCAACGACAAACTCCATTTTCACATTCTCCACACATCGAACAAGTTTTCATAACTTTTGAACTCACGAGAAGCTAAAGCTCTTCGATACTTTGGCTTTAACCTTGAGTAAAAATGGTTGATTTTACTATCAATATCTCATATGAAATTTGGAGCATACCTTGCAAGTCGAGTGAAATTTCTTTCATAAGAAGCCACTAAGTCATCCTCCTGCCTCAATTCTAGGAATTGTTTTTCCATCGTAAGACGAACCACCTTAGGAAAATATTTCTCATGAAACAAACCTTTGAATTCGTCCTAGTGAAGATCATCAATATCATCACTATCCCTGATATTTTTCACCATCGACCACCACTGATCATCTTCACCTTCAAAATGATAAACAACAAGACTAACCTTTTGATGTTCGGAACACCCCATGACATCAAAAATCTTCTCCAGTGCTTTAATCTACCCTTCAGCTAGCACATGGTTAGATGATCCTCTGAATGATGGGGGATGTTGCCTCATGAAATGTTCCACTACTAACATGTTCCTCTGTGGTTGATCTGGCTGATCTCGTGCAAGGATACCACCACCATTTATAGCCTGAGTCAATTGTGCCATCACTGCAACAAACTATTCAGTTCTGATTCTGACCATTTCAGGTTGCTGATTTGGAAGGTTGTCTTCCTCCTGATATCATCCCAACATAGGTTCCTTGTTTCCTCTACCGAAAACCATTCTGAACACAGAAATATCTTAGGTGATGCAACATGGTAATCTTTAAATGCTATACCATTTCAATCATAACATAAATTAATTTATAATTTAACAATTTTCTAACTCCTGAAGTTGTCTAAACCGACCTCTAATACCAACTATAAGGCCTCGACCTTAAACATTACTTAATATTTAATTAAATGAATAATTCAAATTGAGGATCTTTTTAGGTTTATAGTTTTAGAGAATTAGATCATAAATATTACATCCCAAACAATTTCACAGTAGACACTTCTATAATGGGTTTTTACAAAACATGAACTCTTAAAAAATGTGTCATGTCTAGTTCCATGTTTAAGACAACATGACTTTTCTTTGATCCCATCCTTGACCCTAATCCAAATTATTTTCTATGAAAAAAATTTCAAAAAGACTTGGGGTGAGCATAAAAAGCTCAGTAAGGGATACACAAAGAAGGAAAACTGTTAGTTTTTCAAAACAACAAGTAAACCATGAATACTTTATCAAAATAATACTTTTCACCTTTATGAAGTAGTAAATAATCATCATTGAATAAAAGATCACTAAGTACCCTTTTTTCAACCAAAATATTACCATAAAACCCATATAAAGAACACATAACTTATAAAGGTAACTTGGGACATAAACGTACTTAAATAGAATAACCATACGGTTGACTTCTACACATATCACTTAATTAAATAGCCATACGGCTGACTTCCATAACCAAGTGGCTCCATGGGGTCCCCAAGTTGACCCATGGATTGTTTTGGTTGGCCATGAAACATCCAATAAGGGTAGGACATGTGTAAAGGTAATTTCATATTATTACAATAGTATTTTTAACTTAAATTACTCTAATTACCTTTAATTGCGATTCATAAAACTTAAAAGTTACAATTCACCAAAAAAATATTTTAATCCCAGGGAACCAAATTATAATTCATAATTAAAACCATGTATTTCATATTTTTGAAAATAAATTCACAAAATTTGTAAAGTTTCATTAAAATGAAAAATTAGTTTTTTTAACTACCTCTTAGTTGTTTCACTATTCACCAAAAATTGAAGTTTTTCAGAAAAATACCAAAAATTCACCTGAAGCTATATTTGATATTCCGAATTCAAAAATGATGTCTATTTTAAAAAATTAAAAACAAATAAGTGGGATTAATTAATTTAATAATTAATTCCCGTTGTCAAAACAAAAAGCGTGTTTTTATGAAACAAAATATATCAAAAGATTGACACTAGTTTAAGTCCAATTTAAATGTGAAATTAATTCCAATGACAACCAATGGATTAAATGGTAAAAATTTATTCTAATTTAACTTTACAATAATTCAAAATATAATATAATCATATAAATAAATTATAATAAAAAGTGTTTTGAATTAAAATACACCATTTTTCATTATTCATTAAAAAATGAACTTTTTCGGAAAAATACCAAACATTTACACAAATTAAATTTTGATGACCCGATTATAAAGAAGAATTTTATTTGGTCTAATATATTGTATAAGAGTGACCAAAACTATAATTCCCCGGCCTTAAACGTTTCTTATTATTGAATTAAATGAATAATTGACATTGAGGATCTTTTCAGGTATAGAGTTTTAGAGAATTAGGACATAACTGTTACATCTCAATGATTACAAAGTATAAACTACTACTAAGTTTCCATAAAATAAAAACTCTTAAAAAGAAACATGTCTAGTTCCATGTTTTAGATAGCATGTCTTTCCTTGATCCCATCCTTGACCCTATTTATCTTTACGTCCTGTGGAAAACATTTAAAAAACATGGGATTAGCATAAAAAGCCCAGTGATGGATACACAAAGAAGGAAAACTGTTAGTTTTTCAAAATAACAAGTAAACGAAGAATAATTTATCAAAGTAATACTTTTCACCTTTTTGAAGTAGTAAAAATACTCTTCACTGAATAAAAGATCATTACTTACCCCTTTTGTAACCAAAAGATTACCATAAAAACCCATATAAAGAACACATAACATATAAAGGTAACTTGGGACATAAACATACTTAAATGGAATAACCATATGGTCCACTTCCACACATATCACTTAATGGAATAGCCATACGGCTGACTTCCATACCCAATGCATTGGAGGTTATAACGTAACCACCCATCCTGGTATTCACGACACCACCCGTCATATGGTTTATCACGTAACCACCCGTAAAATGTCTAAGTACCACCATTGCACATAAAATATTGAAAATATAAAAATTTCAATTATAGAATTTCATTTTCAATCATAATAAGTAATTCCAAGATATTGAATTAATCAATCGATTTTCAAAATTCATTTAAAAGAGATTTTTGAATCAAAGTGTCCCATACCACTTTGAAGCTTTTAATGGAATTATAAATTTAAAATATTAATTTCCATATAAATAAATACTGAAAACCATTTTGAAAACATGGACATTAAAGATAAATATTTAGAATAATGAATCTTTCAAACATTTAAAACTATATTTTTGTTAAAGAGTTTTTAAAAAAATTAGAGACTCTTGAATACAAATAATTGCGGAATGACATTTAATTTGAACTTTATAATATCATGAGAATAAAAGTATTCATGATATAATATGTCAAAGGATAGTATACACACCATATAAGAGTGAATTGGTTCATAACAACAATGAAGTCTCAATGGAAATGTAAATTGAGAGGAAATCCATTATAAAGATGGTATCCTTAAATTAAGGATAAACCTACCACATAATTATGTGTGAGAAATATAAATACACCCAATATAAGTGGATATTAAGTGTGAAACAATCAAAGGTAATTCACACATATTCATAGGATGACATGTTCAAGAAGTACAAGTTGAACCCAAAGAAATCAAATTTGGGTTAAGACGTTCCCTTGTAAAAATTCAACAGCCTAACGACATCACTTCAAAATTCCGAAAATTAGTAGATGAGAGAGATAATGGTATCTCATCAGTTGGACATAAAATTTACATTAATAAAGATATATAATAAAATATCCCAACATAATAAGATGTAAATTAAAAGACATAACAAAAGAAGTCTTTTAAAAAGATGAGGGTGAATGGTTCCCTTAACAACTTGGGTAACTTTCGAAACGTACACCCCATGAAAGAATGACCATAAAACATTGATGTAAACACTCATAAACGAAATTATATTACACAAAGATTAGAATAATGGGCAGTAAATACACCACTCAAAGGAAATGGTGGAAAATGTAGCATATATTCTCACGGGAATAAAAGTGAGATGAAAAATCCCTTACGAAAACTCGACAGCCTAACGGCGCCACTTAAAACTTTAAAAAATGGATTTATGAGATAAAAAATGGTCTCTCTTAATATGAACATAAAAATTAAAAAATGAGTAATATAAAATAACATCCCCAAACAAAAGAAATATGAGCTTAAAAGAAATCAAATAAAAGAGTGTACTTAAAAAGAAAGAGAGAGGTAGGATCTCTTATGAAAATTTGGCAGCCTAACGGCGCCACTCAAAACATCCAAAATGGATTGATGAGAGAAAATAGGGCCTCTCATCATATGAAAATAAAAATTAAAGTATGATAAATATAAAAGAACATCCCAATCATAAGAAATATGAGCTTAAAAGGAATGACATAATAGAGTGTACTTAAAAAGAAAGAGAGGGGTAGGATCCCTTACCTCAAGTCTGACTTGTCTTGTTCGTTTATTTATATTCATGAATAATAAACTTTGGTCAATTTATAATTTCTCAAGGAACTCCTTTAAAGATTATTATTCAGTTCATATCACATATTATAATGTTATAATAATTGTTTAATAATGTTAGTTCATATCAGACGTTTTTGCCGATGTTTGATACATGAGTCAAAAATGAACTTGTTTGAAAATGATTTCCCATGTAGTTATAAGTAAATAATTTCCAGAATAGTATTAATGATAAATATATCATATATATATAGTAAATATCCATTTTATACTATTCCATAACATTTGGAGATAAAAAATGAAAAGCACAGTTCATGGAGACGGTAGGCCGTACGTACGCATGAACACTACTTTCATTTTTTGTCATATTTATGGAATTAAAAATAAATGAGATATATATATATATATATTTTAATTCCATTATAGTTTATATGTTATATAGGTCACATATTTTCATTAATTTCATTCTTTATACATTCCATGTATTGCATGAACGAGTCACATCACTTGAGGGGGCGGTAGTCCACACTTCCTCATATGAAATTATCGCATTTGCACAACATGCAAAGAATAAAGGTATGTTTTAAATATAAAATACAGAAGAATATAGAAAACATAAATACCATATATATCATATATAAAATACAGAGACATCATAATGGCCACCTTTAAAGGTGTTAAAAGAATATTGAACAATCTTCGTTTCGTGAGGTAGTAATTCGCCGTCCACAGAAACAGTATGTTCGTTAACCATTAGAAGGATGTGTGTGTAAGTGTAGCTCAAATCCTTATTATAACAACATAAAAGTATATTGAAGATACTGGTGTTTTTACAAAATAATGTAATAAAAAAAGTTTAGGGGGTTGGATAAGAAAAATAAAACAAAAGAATACTAGGGAAGACTTTACCTTTAAATCGGGTAACTCTTTTTGATTTGAGCTCAAAGGATTTCTCGGAAAGACTTATTCCCAAAGTGAGGCTTCTATGAGTAAGAGAGTGATTTGGAGAGACAAAATGGGTAGGGGTTGGACGATCCAAAGTCTTGAGAGGTGTGGGTAAGGTGGTAGAGGTGGGGGCCTTTTATAAGAGGAGACGAGGGGCACTCTTGGAAAGTCTTGAAAAGTAACATTATTATAAAATGATTTTAGGATTTTAAAGGTCCCACAATTATATATTTCTAGGATAAGGTGATAGTAGTTCTAAATTCACACATCCAATAGGTTTTTGACAAGTGTATGTCTTAGATTTTTCATTATCATTTCATTGTATTCAAATCGTTAAATAATGAGGTAATCGCTGCATCATCATGGTGTCATAATTAATTAAATTTATTTAATGCCTAAAAATTATAAAAAAAATATCATGATGTAGGAAATAGTTTTAGATTTATAATGAATATTTATAGTCAAAAATATGACTTGTATAACCCCATGTAAAAAATGTTTTAGTAAAACAACAAATGTTTTTGACATTTTAATTTTAACTCTAAATAAAAAGGTATTAATGTAATGTTCCTACCAAAGTGGCTCCATGGGGTCCCCAGGTTGACCCATGGATTGTCTTGGTCGGAAATGACTCATAAAATAAGGGTAGTACATGTGTCAAGGTCATTTCATATTATTAAAATATTATTTTTACCTTAAATTACACTAATTACCTCTAATTGCGATTAAAACATAAAAGTTACTATTCCCCAAAAAATTATTTTAATCTCATTGAACAACATTTTAAATCCAAATGACAACCATATATGTCAGATTTTTGAAATTCAAATAACAGAACTGGTAAAGTTTCATTTAAACAAAAAATCAGTTTTTAAACTACCACTTAGTGGTTTCACTATTCATCAAAAATTGAAGTTTTTCAGAAAAATACCAAAAATTCACCCTAAGCTATATTTGATATTCCGAATTCAAAAATGATGTCTATTTTAAAAAATTCAATACATATAAGTTTCATTAAGTAATTTAATAATTAATTCCCGCTGTCAAAACAAATAGTGTGTTTTTAAGAAACAATATCTATTAAAAGATTGACACTAGTTTAAGTCCAATTTCAAAGTGAAATTAATCAAAATGACCACTATTGGATTAAATGGTAAATATATATTCTAATTTCACTTTAAAAACAATTCAAAAGATAATATAATCATATAAATAAATTATATTAAAAATAGGTTTTGAATTAAAATACAACATTTTCACTAAAACTGATCTTTATCGAAAAAATAACAAAAATTTACACAAAGTAAATTTTTGATGTCCAGATTCTAATGAAGGATTTTATTTTTTCAAATATAAGATATAAACTCTTCAAAAGTATATTTAAAAAGGGTTCGTCATCAAAATGTGGTTAATCGACCTTTTAAAGAATATTAGAAGATTTATGCTTAAAATTGGATTCATTCGCATTTTAAGCCTCTAACATTTATTGGAAAAAAAGTAAAAATATTTGACAAACATATATAATTATTTTTTAGTTATTTCTTTTCATTACCGCCATTACAACGGCTAGGCGTTAACTACCATTTAAAATAATATTATTTTATGATTTGAGTGCAATGTAAGATTTCAAAGAAACTCTTTGTTGCGTATTGGGTACACCATCGAGCATAGCATTCCATTTAAATTAATATTAACATTTTTATTCAAAAAATGGATAAATATAAAAAGTAATATTCTCTATTTACCTGGGATGTTACATCCTTCCCCTCTTTAGGTAATTTCATCCTCGTAATTTTTAAAATTGGGCTTGGAAATTCATTGAAAGCCCCACATCAGAAAAGGAGTAAATTAAACTATCACATTAAAAGAAAGAAAGGGAAGTAAAGAGGTCACCCGAGTTAACCCATACTAGTATTCCATGAAAAACTGGATATGGATGAAAAAAATAAAGGGTCATGTTCTGAGGGAGAGTGATAGAAAACATGTTTATGAGAAAGTTAACCATAGGAAAATCACAAACTGTTGATGGGTTAAATGGTATTTGATTCCCCAATAGAAAACATTAACAAACAATATTTTTGTTTTTAAGTTACTTTTCATTGAGGAATTTATTTATGTGCTTAACTAAATCATAAGGAAACATACTTACATGTCGTGTAGACTCTCATCTCCTACTATATTTCTTACACAAACTCATATTTTCTCCAAAAGACGAGTATTTAGGATGACTTGTTCATATTAAGAGATCTATAATAAACTTATAGAGAATCACCAAATCCACAAAGGATAACTATATAATTCCCATGTCTTTATACTTTAACCAAAACCAAAACCAAAAAAGTTAGTACAAGATTAGATAATCCAGAAATGGTTAACCCTTTATAAAAAAAATCTATTCTTAATCTCTAAAATTTGTCCAATAAAACCCAATGTTCAACGAAGAACATTCGATAAAAAATTTGCCCATAAAATTATTCAAAGTAAACCAAACTAAGATTGAAACCAAAATATTTGAAGGATTTAATCACATAGTCTTCCAAGGTACAAATTAACACTTATCTCCAAATAACATCAGTTGCTCTTAAAGTCTCATATTGAAAAGTAATTAACCTAATCACATATCCTCCATGATAGGTTAATAATTTCCATAGATAACCCAAAATAAATTTACTCTTGATTCCTAAAATCATATAACTAAAAAGAATTAGTCAAACTAACCAGTGACTTCATGTAGTCCAGTGGTAGGCGATAAATACCAGTCGCACTTTGGTTGTGGGTTCGATTCCCACAGCTTTTTCCGACGCGACGGGTTGTCATACGGTCTACGTGTTGTCCTTTTTCCAAAACTACATAATTCTTAAAACATTACCCAAAACGAGTCAAAATATTAAAAAATTATCATAACATATTTTAACCTCAAGTTTATCTCATGCCTTTTATTTTCCATCATATCATAGAGTATCCCATAATTACCTAAAAAGTAAGGATCATATAAACACTAATGGTTACCTTTATAATTATTACCGGAACTTCCACATCGAGTTGGACATCTCGTACATGATGCATTAGAGAACTCACCAAGGTTCAAGTGGTTGATCATGACTCCTTGATAGTTGGTTTAGCACAACCATGAGATTCATCATTGAATCCCCCATTTCATCTAGTCTCTTAATCAGATAACCACCGTAGTTTCCATCAAACCAATTGTCACTTTGGTGCATGCTAGATCCATCCATTTACTAAAAATAGAAATTTCAATGTGTTTATATCAACAAAATCATCATGTACTAATGAGGAAGATAAACACTAAGATATACTTACTCATTCACTTTATCTAAAAACTATGACTCATTCTGAAATCCTAGCCATTATAGTAATGTCACTTATGCTTATAGAATACCCTAACCTCTAAAGTTATCTAAATTGACCTCTAATACCAAATATAAGGCCCCGACCTTAAACGTTACTTATTATTGAATTAAATGAATAATTCACATTGAGGATCTTTTCAGGTTTAGAGTTTTAGAGAATTAGGACATAACTATTACATCTAAAAGATTAAAAAGTATACACTTCTACTAAGTTTCCATAAAATAAAAACTCTTAAAAAGAAATATGTCTAGTTCCATGTTTTAGATAGCATGTCTTTCCTTGATCCCATCCTTAACCCTATTCATCTTTATGTCCTGTGGAAAACATTTCAAAAAAATGGGATGAGCATAAAAATCCCAGTAAAGGAAACACAAAGAAGGAAAAATGTTAGTTTTTCAAAAGAACAAGTAAACCAAGAATACATTATCAATGTAATAATTTTCACCTTTATGAAGTAGTAAAGAAACTCATCACTGAATAAAAGATCATTACTTACCCCTTTTTTAACCAAAATATTACCATAAAACCCCATATAAAGAACACATAACATATAAAGGTAACTTGGGACATAAACATACTTAAATGGAATAACCATACAGTCGACTTCCACACATATCACTTAATGGAATAGCCATACGGCTAACTTCCATACCCAATGCATTGGAGGTTATAATGTAACCGCCCATCCTGGTATTCACGGCACCACCCGTCATATGGTTTATCACGTAACCACCCGTAAAATGTCCAAGTACCATCATTACATAGAAAATATTGAAAATATATACATTTCAATAACAACATTTAATTTTCAATCACAATAAGTAATTCCATGATATTTAATTAATCAATCCATTTTCAAAAATCATTTAAAAGGGATTTTTGAATCAATGTGTCCCATACCACTTTGAAGCTTTTAATGGAATTATAATTTGAAAACATTAATGTACATATAAATAAATACTGAAAACCATTTTGAAAACATGGACATTAAAGATAAAGGTCCAGAATAATGAATCTTTAAAAAATTTAAAACGATATTTTTTTATAGAGTTTTTAACAAAATGAGAGACTCTTGAATACAAATAATTGCAGAATACCATTTAATCCGAACATTATAATATCAAGAGAATAAATGGATTCGTGATATAATATGTCAAAGGACATTATACACACCATAGAAGAGTGAATTGGTGCATAAGAACAATGAAGTCTCAATGGAAATGTTAATTGAGATGAAATCCATTATAAAGATGGTATCCTTAAATTAAGGATAAATCTATCACATAATTATGTGTGAGAAATATAAATACACCCAATATAAGTGGATATTATGTTTTAAACAATCATTGTTCATTAATACATATTCATAGGATCACATGTTCAAGAAGTACAAGTTGAACCCAAAGAAATCGAATTTGGGTTAAGACGTTCCCTTGTAAAAATTCGACATCCTAAAGGCGTCACTTCAAAATTCAAAAAATTAGTCGATGAGAGAGAGAATGGTATCTCATCACTTGTACATAAACTTTACATCAATAAGGATATATAAGAACATATCCCAACATAATAAGATGTAAATTAATAGACATAACAAAATAAGTCTTTTAAAAAGAGGAGGGTGAAAGGTTCCCTTACCGACTTCGGTAACTTTCGAAACATACACCCCATGAAAGAAGGACTATAAAACATTGATGTAAATAATCAAAAACAAAATTATATTACACAAAGATTAGAATAATGGGATGTACATACACCACTCAAAGGAAATGGTGGAAAATGTTGCATATATTCTCACGGGAATAAAAGTGAGATGAAAAATCCCTTACGAAAACTCGACAGCCTAACGACGCCACTTAAAACTTTCAAAAATGGATTTATGAGATCAAATAGGGTCTCTCATAATAGGAACATAAAAATTACAGAATGAGGAATATAAAATATCATACTAAAACATAAGAAAGATGAGATTAAAAGAAATGAAATAAAAGAGAGTACTTAAAAAGAAAGAGAGAGGTAGGATCTCTTACGAAAATTCAGTAGCCTAACGGCGCCACTCAAAACCTCCAAAATGGATTGATGAGATAAAATAGGGTCTCTCATCATATGAACATAAAAATTAATGTAAGATTAATATAATATAACATCCCCATCATAAGAAATATGAGCTTAAAAGGAATGACATAAAAGAGTGTACTTAAAAAGAAAGAGAGGGGTAGGTTCCCTTATCTCAAGTCCGACTTGTCTTGTTCGTTTCTTTATATTCCGGAATAATAAACTTTGGTAAATTTATAATTTCCTATTGAACTTTTTTAAATATTATTATTCAGTTCATATCACATATTATAATTTTATAATAATTGTTTAATAATGTTAGTTCATATCATATGTTTTTGCCGATGTTTGGTACATGAGTCAAAAATGAACTTGTTTGAAAATGATTGCCCATGTAGTTATAAGTAAATCATTTACAAAATAGTATTAATTATTAAAATATCATATATATCCAGTAAATATCCATTTTATACTATTCCATAACATTTGGATATAAAAAATGAAAAGCATCGTTCACGGAGACGGTGGGCCGTACGTACGCATGAATGCTACTTTCATTTTTTTTGTCATATTTATGGAATTAAAAATAAATGAGATATATATATATATTATAATTAAAGTATAGTATATATGTTATATAGGTTACATATATTCATTAATTTCATTATTTATACATTTCAAGTATTGCATGAACGAGTCACATCACTTGAAGGGGCGGTAGTCCACACTTCCTCATATGAAATTATCGCATTTGCACAACATGAAAAGAATAAATATATGGTTTAAATATAAAATACAGAAGTATATAGAAAACATAAATACCATATATATCATATATAAAATACAGTGACATCATAATGGCCACTTTTAAAAGTGTTAAAATAATATTGAACAATTGTTGTTTCGTGAGGCAGTAATTCCCCATCCACAGAAATAGTATGTTCTTTAACCATTAGACGGATCTGTGTCTATGTGTAGCTAGAATCCATCTTATAAAAACATCCAATTATATTGAATATACTGGTTTTTTTACAAAATAAAGGAATAAATAATGTTTATGGGGTTGGAGAAGCAAAATAAAACAAAAGAATACTAGGGAAGACTTTACCTTTAAATCGGGTAACTCTTTTTGATTGGAGCTCAAAGGCTTCCTTGGAAAGCCTTCTGCCCAAAGTGAGGCTTCTAGGAGTAATAGAGGGATGTGGAGAGACAAAATGGGCAGGGGTTGGATGATCCAAAGGCTTGAGAGGTGTGGGTAAGGTGGTAGAGGTGGGGGCCTTTCATAAGAGGAGAGGAGGGGCACTCTTGGAAAGTCTTGAAAAGTATCATAATTATAAAATGAATTTAGGATTTTAAAGGTCCCAAAATTATATATTTATAGGATAAGGTGATAATAGTTCTAAATCCACACATCAAATAGGTTTTTGACAAGTGTAGGTCTTATATTATACATTATCTTTTCATTTTATTTAAATCGTTAAATAATGTGGTAATCGCTGCATCATCATGGTGTCATAAATAATTAAATTTATTTAATGTCTAAAAATTATAAAAAAAATATCATGATGTAGGAAATATTTTTATATTTCTAATTAATATTTATAGTAAAAAATATGACTTGTATAACCCCATGTAAAAATTGTTTTAGTAAAACAACACATGTTTGTGACATTTTAATTTTAACTCTAAATAAAAAGATATTAATGTCATTTTCCAACCAAAGTGGATCCATGGGGTCCTAAAGTTGACCCATGGATTTTAGTGGTCGGCCATGACTCATCCAATATGGGTAAGAAATTTGTCAAAGTCATTTCATATTATTAAAACATTATTTTTTCCATAAATTACACTAATTACCTCTAATCGCGATTAAAACTTAAAAGTTACTATTCAAAAAAATTATTTTAATCCCATTGAACCAAATTTTAAATCCCAATGACAACCATTCATTTCATATTTTTGAAATTCAAATCACAGAAGTGGTAAAGTTTCATTTAAACGAAAAATCAGTTTTTAAACTACCACTTATTGGTTTCACTATTCATCAAAAATTGATGTTTTTCAGAAAAATACCAAAAATTAACCCTAAGCTATATTTCATATTCCGAATTCAAAAAGGAGGCCTATTTAGAAAAATTCAAAACATATATGTTGCATTAATTAATTAAATAATTAATTCCCGCTGTCAAAACAAATAGCGTGTTTTTAAGAAACAATATCTATTAAAAGATTGACACTAGTTTAAGTCCAAGTTCAAAGTGAAATTAATTCCAATGACCACTATTGGATTAAATGGTAAAAATATATTCTAATTTAACTTTAAAACCAATTCAAAAGATAATATAATCATATAAATAAATTATATTGAAAATAGGTTTTGAATTAAAATACAACATTTCCACTAAATCTGATCTTTATCGGAAAAATGAAAACATTTTACCCAAAGTAAATTTTGATGTCCAGATTATAAAGAAGGATTTTATTTTGTCAAATATAAGATATAAAATCTTCAAAAGTATATTTAAAAAGGGTTCGTCATCAAATGGTGGTTAATCGACCTTTTAAAGAATATTAGAAGATTTTTGCTTAAAATTGGATTCATTCGCATTTTAAGACTCTAAAATTTATTGGAAAAAAAGTAAAAATATTTGACAAACATATATAATCATTTTTTAGTTAGTTCTGTTCATTCCCTCCATTACAATGGCTAGGCATTAACTACCATTTAAAATAATATTATTTTATTATTAGAGTGCAATGTAAGATTTCAAAGAAACTCGTTGTTGCATATTGGGTACGCCATCGAGAATAACATTCCCTTTATAATAATATTAACATTTTTATTAACAAAAAAGGATAAATATATAAATCAATATTCTTTATTTACCTGGGATGTTACAAAAACTATCTTTGAAGAGGGTTCTCCATCAAAAGGCGATAAGCCGACCTTTTAGTGAATAATTGAGTATTTATGCTTATATTGAATTCTTTTCTTATTTAAGCCTTTATCTTTTATTGGATAAATTTAAAAACATTTAACAAACATATATAGTCATATTTTAGATATTTCTATTCCTTCCTTCCAATACAATGGCTACGTGTTAACTACCATTTAAAATAATATTATTATATTACTAGTGTGCAACGTAAGATTTTAAAGAAACCCTTTGTTGCATATCGGGTACATCATCGAACCTAGAAACCCATTTAAAGTAAAATTAATATTTAATTTGAAAATATTAATAAATATGAAAATGTTTTATTCTTTATTTAACTTGGATGTCACACATGAAGTTCTTCTATTTTGTTTCAGGTATTAGTGAAATATTCTCTATCAGACAGAATTAAGCAAGAACGGAAGAAAGACACTGAGTTGTAGAAAAAGGTAGAGCTGGTTCAGATGGGTGTGTTACCTGAATTCAACATTGATAATGATTGTGTTTTGAGATTTCGGATGAGATTGTGTGTGCATTTTGATTCAAAGTTGAGGAGAGAGTTGTTATATGAAGCTCACTACCAGAAAATCTGGATTCTGCGCCTCTGGACACGGGCGACCGCCAAAGGAGGTCGCTATTGATAATAGTAGCGACCGCCAATGGCGGTCGCTAACATTAATAATATTTTAGCGGGATTTCTCCCGCCCCCGCTTCTGTCTTCTTCATTTTCCCCGCTGCAACCCTCCGCCCATGCCGTTCCACAGTAGTGTCGGTGTCGCCCCCCACCGCCACCCCTACCTCGGCCACCACCGTCGCCACCCCTCGACACCTCCCATTTCCCCGCTGCAACCCCCACCGCCACCCCTACCACACTCGGCCACCACCGTCGCCACCCCTCCCTCCGACCACCGTAGTTCCGCCATGGCCGGCGGCCACAGTCCACCGCGTGCCCACCGTCGCCACCCCTTGACGCCTCCCATTTCCCCGTGTGCCCATCGTGTTTTCTGCATAGGGCCTTTAGCGACCGCCATTGGCGGTCGCTATTGGTCTTTATCGACGGAGCAACAACGACCACCAAAAGCGGTCGCAAGGCGGCCGCTAAAGACCATTAGCGACCGCTTTTGGCGGTCGCTAAAGGTGAACATTGTAGTAGTGATCATAGTTCTCTGTTTTCAGTTCATCCAGGCAGTAGTAAGATGTATAGAGATCTTGAGGAGTATTACTGGTGGGATGGAATGAAAAGATATCTTGCTGATTTTTCTGTGAAGTGTTTGCCTTGTCAACATGTTAAAGTAGAGTGGAAGTTATTAAAAGGGATTCTTCAGCATTTACCAGTTCCAGAGTGCAAATGGGAGAATATATCCATGGACTTCGTTGTGGGATTGCCGAAGACACCTCGAGGTAAAAATGAAATCTGGGTTATTGTTGATAGCTTGACTAAATCTGCTGATTTCCTTGCTATAAGAGATAATTTTTCCCAAGATCAAATTTCTCATTTGTATCTTAAAGAGATAATTAGGTTACATGGAGTTCTTCTCTCCATTGTATCTGATCATGATCCCAGGTTTACTTCTAACTTATGGAAGGCCTTCAGAAGTCATTGTGTATTGAATTAAATTTTAGTACATATTTTCATCCTCAATCAGATGGTTAGTCAGAACAAACAATTCAGATATTGGAGGATATTCTATGTGCTTGTTCGATGGATTATCAGGGAATTTGGTTCCAACATCCTTCTTTGGTTGTGTTTTCTTATAATAACAGTTTTCATTCTAGTATACAGATGGCACCATTTGAGGCATTATATGTGAAGCAGTGTCGAACTCCAGAATTTTGGGATGATGTGGGTGAAAGGAAGTTGATGGGACCAGAATTGGTAGAAGAGTTGTTAGAAAAAGTTCAGCTGAAACAAAAACACATGAGAACAGCTTAGAGCAGGAAGAAATGTTATGCAGACAATAAGAGGAAGGATCTCTATTTTGAGGTAGGTGATCATGTCTTCCTCAAAGTTTTACCATGTAAAAGTGTGATGTGATTTGGTAATAAAGGAAATCTGAGTCCAAGGTTCATCGGACAATATGAAATTCTGGAGAGAGTTGGATCAGTTGCATACTAAGTGGCTTTACATCCGATTTTATCTCAGGTACATAATGTTTTTCATGTTTCAATGTTAATGAAGTACATGCGAGATCCATATCATGTTTTGAGTCCAGAGGTAGTTCATCTGGGAGAGAGTCTATATTATGAGGAATAACTGCTCCAGATTCTTGATCATAGGGAGAAATTATTGCGGAACAAGGTGATTCATCAAGTAACAATTTTTTGGAAAAACCACATGATTGAAGATGAAACATGGGAATCTGAAAATGCAATGAGGGATAAATACCCCCACTAATTCGATATGTAAATAAATTATAGGGAAAAAATTTTCTATAGGGGGGAAGCATGTAACATCCCAAGTAAGTAAAGAATAATATATTTTTATATCTATGTCTATTTTTGAATTAGATAGTGTTTTAGAGGATTAAATGAGAATAAATCCAATCTTAAGCATAGAATACTCTAATATTTTTTAAAAGATTGTTTTATCACCTTATGATGGAGAACCATTTTTAAATATATATTTTGAAAATTTTATAAGATATATTTGTCAAAATAAACTTAATCTTTAGATTTGGGACACAGAAATTTACCTTGGATAAATTTTTCGTATTTTTCTGACAATGTTTATTTTTTAATGAATAGTGAAAAATACAATATTTTACTTCAAAAATGCTTTGTCATCTAATTTAATTATATGGTTAGAATATATTTTTAATTTATTTTCAGGTGTAATTATAATATATTTTTACCATTTAATCCAATTGTGGTCATTAGAATTAATTTCACTTTGAAATTGGACATAAACAATTGTCAATCTTTTGATAGATATTGTTTCATAAAAACACACTATTTGTTTTGACAGCAGGAATTATTTTTAAATTAATTAATGAAATTTATGTGTTTGGGATTTGGTGAAATGGATTCCATATTTGGAATCAGAAGGTCCAAATTATGTAATTATTTCTCTTTTATTATTGGACATTATGAATAGTAACGGCGGTAATTATCTTTAATTATCGTGATTAATTAGTAATCAGGTCATTTAGGGTAATAAAATAATATCATAATAATATAAAATGACCAAAAAAAATTTCCTAATGATATTTTTTGTATCATGTCCAACCATGGGATTCCTTATACTAACTTAGGGGCCGCATGGAATCAATTTTTTGTGATAGTGACATTTTATCATTTTATTTTTTAAAGAAAGGAAAATATAATAAAAGTATGTAACACCTAAGTAATTTTTTTTAATTTTCTCTAAATAAATAATATCTTATACTATAAATATTCATTGTAAAGATAAAAGTATTTTCTACATCTTGGTATTTTTTATAATTTTTAGACATTATATAAATAAATTTATTTATGACACCATGATGATGTAGTGATTACATCATTAATGAACGATTTAAATAAATTGAAATGATAATGTAAAATATAAGGCATAAACATGTCAAAAACCTATTGTATGGGTGTATTTAGAACCCTTATCACCTTATCCATGAAATATATCATTTTGAGACCTTTAAAATCTGAAAATAAGTTTATAATAAAGTAACATTTCATGACTTTCCAAGAGTGCCCCTCCTCCCTCTTATAAAAGGCCCCCACCTCTACCCCCTTACCCACACCCCTGAAGACATTTTCTCAGCCAAAATATGCTCATTTTATCTCTCCACATCCATATATTCATCCTAGAAGCCTTAACTTAGTCATAAAGCTCTTCCAGAAACCCTTTTGATTCAATCAAAGGGGAGTTACCCGATTTAAAGGTAATGTCTTCTCTTATGTTCTTTTGTTTTATTTTTCTTCCCAAACCCCCTAAAATCTTTTTATTCCTATTTTTGTAACAAAAATAGTATATTAAATATAATATGATTCTGTTATTATAAGTATTTGATTTATACTTACACACTCCTCCATCTAATGGTTAAAGATCATACTGTTTCTGTGAGTGGTGAATAACTGCCTCATGAAACGATGATTGTTCAATATTCTTTTAACACCTTTCATGGTGGCCATTAATATGTCGATATATTTATATATGATAAGTATTATGTTTATGTTTTCCTTATTATTCTTTATTTTTCATTTATGGAATACCTTTATGTTTTCCATTATGTGTAAACGCGATAATTTCATTTTAGGAAGTGCGGACTACCTCCCCTAAAAGCGATTTCAATCGTTAATGCCACATGTGGGACGTATAAAGGATGAGTTTAATGATATTATATATGATATTTTACTAGAATTATAACATACCTTTATATCATTATTATTTAATTCCATTAAATATGAAATAGAAATGAAAGTAGCGTTCATGCGTACGTACAACTTACCGTCTCCATGAATGGTGCATTTCATTTATTACCTCTAAATGTTATGTAATATTATAAATGCATGTATATAATGGATATATATGATATATATGATATCTATATCATGAATATAATTCTAGATATAATGGATATTTTTCCACATGAACAATTTGTAATTATAAGAAGTTTATTTTTGACTCAAGTACCAAAGATCGAAAACACGACCGTTATTAACTCAAATAATTACATAATGTTCGTGACATGGTAATAAGTGATATAAAAGGAATAATGAACTTGAAAAAGGTTCTTAAGCAAGTATAAATTAACTCTAGTGTATTATTCAAGAGATTAAAGAATGATCGAGTCATGTCAGACACGAGGTAAGGGACTTCGTCTCAATCTCCTTTCATTGAGGAATATTTTGTTTTATACACAAATTTAATTTATATGGTGTATAAAACTATTTTACTTTTAATTTTATTCAAAAATAATCTTTTTATACAAAGCGTTTTCCTAAATGACAAAAGGGAATGTTTTTGTCATACGTATGAGGCGACAACGACTTCTCCGCCACCGTGACCATTATTTGAGTTTCGGCTTCCTCTACAAGCCATAATTTTTTTTAAATGAAAAATAAATACCATGTTTTAATTTATTTTATATTGTTATTGAAAATGGTTTTGATAATATTTTTATTATATCAATGTGTTGTATTGATATCTTGTGATTGAAATTGGTAAATGTTATGTTTCCTTTATGCATGTTTTATGTGATACGATTATTTTATAGTTCTAGGGCATTGTTTATGAAGACGGGTGGTTCGGTGATAAACTAAGGGAGGGTGAGCCCGATATAGCTCTATAATGCATTGGGTAATGTGAAAGAGTTAAACTATAAGGTTTTTCCGAAGAGATTTAGGGAATATACTGTTATGGGTATTCTAAACGTAACCATGAGGGTTACTTCCTACGTAAGAATGTTATGAATGCGTCAAGTGACCTTTATGAATTATGATATCTATGAGTTATTCATTAATCTTATGATTTTATGAGGTATGTTAAAGTTATTATGTTTTATCAGTAAAGTATGATTTCATTGATTCTTATGTATACATGGACTAATGTTTTCATTCCGTATTTTTATATCCATTACTGAGATTTTTATGCTCATCCCATGTTTTTGAAATGTTTTTCACAGGTCAGGGGAAAAGTACATGATGTGATGACAGTGTAAAGGAAGTGTCAAGAAAGAATCCATGTTTTATTTTAAATATGTTTCTTTTGATGTGAAAAAAATGAATAATGTCTTTTATGTAACCACCTTGTTTAAATGTGGAATGTAATGCATGCTTTATGATCTATTTCTCTAAAAATATAAACATGAAAAGACCCTCAATGTGTATTCTTATAATAATTCAAGAGTAAGTAATGTTTATGTCTGGGGCCTTATAGATATAGTGAGGCATACGTATCCGGATATGTTTGTTTTTGAATGATAAGTTTCTGGGGACAAATTAATTTGGGGAGGGGGAGGTAAAATATAACACTTTGAGTTCTTATGTACCATTTTTTTAATAAATAAAATTAAATTGATATATTGTGTTTCATCCTACACAATTATAATCATAATCTACATGAAAACAAAATTTATTGTGCATTACACACAATATTGAGTATCTATGAAGCAATATTTTACTATTCAAATTATTTATATAAAATAATCTTGACATATTAACTAATTAAAATGAATGAATAATATTGAAAACATCAAACAATTTGTGTATTATATATTAACTGAAATGTTTTGGAATCAATCAAATATATTTTATAGTAATAAATTAATAGCAAACCAATTTCAAGAATAAAATGTTTTATTTATATAAAATTAATTTTCAACCATTTAATGGAATACAAATTTCAAAAATTAAATTATTCACATTCATAAATATTAGTTGAGAAAATAAATGTATTATTCAAATCCTGAATGTTAATATTATCTTATAATTATTATTTTTTTATGTGTTTTGTCTTATTATGAATTGTGAAAATACTAACTTTATTAAAAGATCTATTTTTCTTCCATACACTTAAAAGGTCAAATTCTATTTTTGATTTTTTATAAAATTGAAATAGTTAAATTTATGTAAAAATAATATAATAATATTTTAAAACGTTTTATTGATAAATTTAATGAAAAACATTTTTTGTTTAAAATGAAATATTTTTTAAAAATTATTTTCATTATGTTTTACTGATTTTATTATCATTTTAATTATGCAACATATATGTTTTAGTTTTTTAAAAATTAATGGAAAATTTGGAATCAAAATTTACACTATTTTTGAATAGACACATTTAATGTTTTTTCCAATATGAATATTAACCATGGTACATTTTTTAACCATGGTAAATGGTAAATAGGGTAATTTTGGTTAAAATTAAAATTATGACTATAGAATGACCCCAAAACATGGGGAAAATGTATTGGATAAATTTAACATGATTCATAATCCATAAGGTTTGTTGTTTAATTATTTAATGGTCACTTTTGCAAAAAAATTGACTATATTATATATAAATCAAATAAAATCAAAAAATCTCACTTTCTCTATCTTAAATATATCATTTGTGTCCACATAAGAATAAATGAGTTTAATAATGACTAAAAATTATCATATTGAGATTAATATTTTTAGTTTTATGATTGAAATTTATTTTTGATTTCTTTTGTGAAAAATATATCTTTAATGCTTATACAACCCTGATGAATTCCAATTGAATAAAATGAAAAATCAATTAAATTATTATAATTAGAATGATAAGAACATTAAAATATCAAAAAACCTGAATAAATATTATTATTTTTTGTGTATATATCTACCATAAAAATATAGGGATTGAATAATGACTATTTGGATCCACATGAATATGATTATTAACAATATTGAATTTATTTTAATGAATTGTCAAAAATGAAAGTCGCTTATATTTAATAAGTATAATATTTGTAAAATTTGGATAAAAAGATGATATTATTAAATATAAATACTATTTTTAAAGATAAAATATTTATCTAAAAAATTGATATATATATTATTAATTTATTTATTTACTAAAAAATTACACAATTATGATGTAATAATTATTTAACTAATAGATAAATAAATAAACGATATTAATCAAATTACATCAAATATAATTTAAGTTAATTAATATCCCCCCTAAAATTTGTAGCTTATTATGACATACTCGGGGTGTATTATATGAATTTTTTGAACTTATCTTATTGTTTCAATATTCTTAAAGTCAATATAACGTGCAGTGTGAAACATTACAATAATGATATTTTATGAAAATAATATTTTATTAAATTATTAAAAAATCATAAAATTATTTAAAAAATTCTAATTTTTTATTATATGTTACACAATGTCCTAAATTTACTATTTATGGAAAATTGAATCTACATAAGTAAAAGATTACAAGGTTTTATTATTAAATATTTTTACCATAGTAAAACATAAAATGGTTAACTAAAGGTTAATAAAAATGATGTGGTTTATAATGACACATAAATATGTATAAAATATAATGAATGATGATATTAAAATAAATATTATCTTAATAATAGAAAACATGTTTGTTTAGGTAATTTAATTCAAATTTAATTTATTTTTGTTTTATCTTTCGATAATTCTCAAATGTTCCCCTTAACTCAATTTTAAATGGACTTGTCCTCAATCACTTTATTTTGTCTCTTTAAGACATGTATATCAACCATACTATAACAAATTAACTTCTAAATTTCTATAAAAATAATATAAAGGAAATGTTTGTCTCAAATAACAAATCCTCCAAACCTTTATGTGTCATCTAAAGGAGATGTTGTGAATAAGATATAATTGTTCTAACCGATCACTTTATTTTTATCAACTCTTACTTAAATTATCTTAATCTATGATGTTTATGATAAAATAATAAAATAATTATCTAATATATGAGGAAATTTAGTTATTAATATTAAAAACCCATTATACACCCTCTTTTCCATCAACCAAGAAGTCAAAGTATTGCTCATGCATACTTACACCTTACGGTCTCCGCTTAGCGATACAATCCATTTTTCATCACCATATTTTATAGATGGCTATTATGATGAGTTTAGTGAGAATACATATATATATATGGTTTAATAATTATTTATAAATTTATGAATTATTATTTTCATTTCTCTCAATCCTTCAATAAATAAATGAAAATAAAAATAATGCCAATGTACGACCTACCATCTCTAAGAATGATGTAATTCATATATATTATATAAATTTGGATAAATATATAAAATTATTATATAATATAATTATACCATGATTAATATTATTCAAATTATGGAAACATATATCTAACTATAATGGTCAAGACAACCGAACCAAAATAGTCTTGGAAAACAAGTTATCACACAGAATAATGATTTAAATAAAATATAATGAGAAACAGATGATAAGATCTCATAAATAACAAATAAATTGTATGATTAATATATATTTATGGAATAAATTTATAATAAATCCATATTTATTTAACCATGTGTTTTAATGTGAACAAAAAATGTCGAGACTTAAGGAAAGGTAATTCTTAACAAAATTTCTTATTCATTTTGTTAGAAAACTATTTTATTGATTATGGAATTATATGATTATTTGTGAAATGAATATTGATTATATTATGGGTATATAATTTTTTTTCTATGTATATATTGTGAATATACATAATTCATCTATTTTATTAATGTTTTCTTCAATGATATGATAAATCTATGGGTATTTCTAGTTTGACATTTATTTTTGCAATATCCACATGATATTTTTCACTTATTTATTATGTATATTATATTTAAGTACCATGAATATAATAAATGATCCCTATCCTTAAATTTATGGGTATTTAGATATCCATTTTATGATCTCTCATTCATGGGTTTTACAGTTCCAATGTCAGCAAAATGGTATGGTAATTTGGTCTCAATTTTCCTTATTTGGGATACATGTTATGTTATGAACATAAATTATTTTACAACATTCATAATTAAATTTGAAATAATATCTAAGGAGTATCATTATTTTCATGATAATATATATTATATAAACTTTTATTCACTAATTAGTTTGAAATATATGTTACATAAAATCAATATTTTCTAAAAATATTTTTATATTTCAATAAATGTTATTTTAGGAATTTTTGAGGAAAAATGATTTCAATGTTGATTATAATTGTCTTTAAAGAATTATATATAATTTTTCCATTGTTAATTTCAATTAATATTCTTTTATAATGTTTTTATGATTTAAAAAGTGATTTTCAAAGAGAAAAGAATATTTTCCCCATGAATTTTATTAAAATGATTTTTTTTAAAAATCAAATAAAATGATATCATCAAGGTTACTCATGCATTACTCTATATATAATCTAAGTATACCATTCTAATTATATCTTTGAATGTTATTTTTCTTATGTTTGGATGATTTTTATCAATTATGTTTCTTTTTCAGGGTTTCTATTACAATGGCATTTTTATGAAATCCAGTTTTTCTCATGGGTTATGAAATGATTTACAATTTATATTCACGTTGAACACATGTTTATTGTTTTCATTATGTGATGTGTGGGACCAATAAACCCTTCCAATACATTTGTTAAATATTTATATCTCATTATATTATGATAGTAAATAAGTAGAAAATAATGATTCATTATGAGATGAATGGGAAAGATGATGCACTATATGAAAGGGAATTTGACGGTGGATAGTGGTGTGTCCTGCCAAGTACGTTCATCCCCCATGAAGTGCCATGTCATGTTTTTGAAAAAATCCTTCATTTATACGGAATTATAATACATGTTTATGAATTACCACTCATTTAATTTATTATCCCTATGTTATACATTCAATGTTTATTCCCTTGATTTTTCTCATGGTTCAAGTCTTTTGAAATTTCTTTATTTATTTCATCACTCATCTATAAGATCATTGATATTCAGGGTGTGATCTTCAAATGTTTTGGCCATGTTCACATACCTTTATCTTCAGGATTATTCTTATGTATCTTTGGATTTTATCCTTAATGATCATAGGATATCATAAATATATTATGTTTTTTTATCCTAGGTTTTGAGAAAAGACGATAAATGAATTTTATCAATAAGGATTTCAAACATATGGTTTTGATGACATGTTGTAAAATTAGAGAATATATGTATAATGGGAGATAATTTTTATTATTATGAAATAATTGTGTATGAATATGTTGTTAACATTTTTTAGTAATTCTATAAAACTAGAATCCTAAATGGTCCTTGGGTATTAATGTGATCCTACATTAGATTTTGATTTCTTAATTTCTGATGGAAAATATTGGGAAACATTTATCAGTGTCAAAGTAAGAACTGTAATGTCAATTTATTTATCACAGGATCCAAAATTACGAATTTTGGGATATTATGACTTGTGTATATAAGTAGATTAGTGGGAGTACAATTTTTTTCATTGTATTATATTTTGGAAATATATTAATAGTTTAAAATGATATTCTATTCTTCCAAAAGGTTAAGGAATGGATGAGAAATGTATTCTTCATAAAGAACATTGGTGAAGTGGCCTACATTCTTGGGTTTAAGACAATGTGCATATATTGAATAGATACTAAAGGGGACCACTATAAAATATTCCAAGAGGGGATTTGTTCCAAGGTCACATGGAATGAATCCTTCCTATAAAATGTTCCGTTAACATAAGTGGAAAGGGAGACATTGAGTAAGAACAAATACACATCTATAATATGATCTATCAAGTATTCCTTTTTATATATGAGGATTTCTCAATCCTATTATTTAATACGTATATAAAGAAATCATGATGATCTAACTGAAAATCATTGTACTATTTTTAAGGTAATCCTTTTCAATTTTAGGCAAACTAATTATTTTTTCATAGTGTATGGAGGAGTTGATGAGATATTTATTAAGGGATATATATATATATGCTATCTCTTACATAGATCAGAGTTATCTACATTCATATTATGGATATGTATTTTCAATCAATGAATGATCTAAAATTTGGAATAATTCAATGAAGCTGGTTCTCATCGATTCTAATGAAATATTTTAGAGTATTTCAGTTTCTAATTTTTCAAATAAGGTAGTTTGGATTCACATATTTATCCAACATCTTCATGTTGTTCTAATTGGTAATGATCCTTTCTATGTTTTTTGTGATAACACATTAGTGGTGGCCCTCCCCCAAGAATCGTGGTCACACCAATAGAAAAATTACATACATCACATGTTTCATCTCAAGAGATATTTTTCTCAGGGAGGTCAAGTTAAATTAATAAGTGAAAAACAATATATATGTAATGAGGAATGATTTGAGATCCAAAATATTTTGTATAATTATATTTTATTATATAGAATTTATCATGGATCAAAGACATATTTTCTAGGCATATGAATCTCTACCACGATATAATGGGGAATTCATTCATGATTAAAGCCTATACTGGGCATGATCTATTACATGAATTCTAAGTGTAGCCACTCTATTATGGGGGATTTGGTTATGTTCAAGTGAATTTTCTTCTCTTGTACTGATATTATTTTAATCCCTTAATGAATAATAGAAATCAGTATTAATTGACTACATGTTTAATGTCCATACTATCTTCGACATGTGTATAGAGTTGTTGGAAATTCTGGACTTTTGTATGTTATTAGTATATGAACCCTTTCCTGGTTTGGTATTATTAATGTACATGGGTATCCCACGAGACATTCTCATGGAATTAATTTTTTATTCCTTTGTATGTCCAACTTTATGTGTGCATACTTCAAATTAATGGATATTTGATATACCATGACTATTTCATGAAATATTGTACCTTAATTATTTACTATTTCAAATCTTATGGAAAGAATATTATGATATATTTATTCTTTATTTGTAATTTATTATTTATGGAATTTTTCACAGCTGATGAATTTTTTTTCAATTCTTGTTGGTAGGTGTTCTTAAAGGATTTAGATGGAACCATATAGGAAAGAGTGGATGATATAACTCAAAAATTGTAACTTGGAATACTAGATGGATTGTTCTAGATATTAGAATGTGACTAGGATATTGGGATATAATTTCAAACACCATTGAAAGGGGTAAATATTCTAGAATGATGTGCTAATGGGAAATTTTCCAGTAAATATGTAGTGTTCCATTTATTTTGGTTTGTCAAGAATGCATGACATTAGATAAATGTATTAAAACATGAATCATGGGTGTGAATTAAACTTAAATGTCGGAATATAGTTATTCTATAATGGTCAAAAAATGTTTTCATTATTTGTAGATGGAGTCACGTAACATGAATTATTTAATGTGATGAACAGTTAGGAAACTCTTCCTACATGGCACTAAATCAGTTCAATTGATGTTTGGAGCATCATAGTTAAAAAATGATAACTCAATATATGATTGGTTGGATTATTATACATGAAATTACCTTTAAATCGAGACATACACCTCTATATACATGCGATGTTGTGATAATGATGTATTATTGGTGTCCTACTAGTTTTATACTCACACTATAAACTAACATCTTGGTGCATGTGAAGACTTAATGATCACTAATCCAGAGAAGGAATGGGGCCAATTGATTAGATGTTCAGGAGCGTAGAGTGAGGATTTTGGATTGGTTCATGGAAAAAAATTAGATATCTACCACTACATATTTTATTTAAAATTATCCAACATTTTTACATAAAACTTTCAACTGACCATATTGGGGAACCGTTTGCTTGATATTGTATATACTAACATGGGTCTTTTATGGAATCTAATTTACGTTATTTTACAATATATTGTCTTTTACTTATATATTTGTTTCTAAATTTTGCTACATGGATATGATTATCAATAGTATAATCAATCCATGTAATCTCCAGACCATTGCAGCAAGTTATCAACTTATTGTGTACTTAGAGGCATGCGTGAGTTCATGTTGAACATCAGATCAAATATGGTGATTCATGTTAGGTTGTTTCATCAATGACCATGTGTTACTTTCTCTCTATGAGGAAAAATAGATAGATGAATATTTTTATTTCATTGGAGAACGCAGAAAGGGAATGAGAGGGGATTATATATTGGTTCTACCCAAGTAAAATTCATTTTTTGTAAATGGGAAGATATTTAAATATAAATATGGTCTTATTCATGATCTACTCATTAAATATATTTCTGATTTAAACAAAATAGGATTCCTATTTTGGTTCATCATTTCGATTAGTAATGGTTCACAAATTAAAATTATGGTTGAGGTTTACACTTGGGAGGATTCCCATACATGAAAACATTAGGAGTGTATATACTCAATTTAAAAGAATAAACCAGGAAGAGTTTATTTACAAAATTTTCAAATTAAAATTAAGAGTAGTATATAGACTCAAGGTGAATGGGTTTAAAATAGAAGAGTATATCACCTTTAGGTAATGAAGGAACCATGGGAAATATATTGACTCATTGTATTATAGGTACCCATGAAGACTGTCTTGAGTGATGAAACTAGTTTAGAGGCATAAACGTTAATACTACCACAGCTGGGTTGTGTCGGGTCATACACCTAATAAAAGTCCCATATATTGATTCCTATTACACAAAAGGGGTGAAAATCTAATATTTAGTAGGGATTATAATAGAGATTTTATTTTACAAATGACGTAGTAGGTTAGTTAGATAATGGTGTACTATTTGGGATTAAACTGATATGGACATCCATATAAGTGAACAATGTAGATTATATAAAATGAAGGTTATTATTAGGGATTATTCATATATTTTCCAATTAAATCAGTGGTCTTGGATGACTGAAAAATATTTGTGATGAAATCATTAATGAAAAATATCATGGGTCTTAATCCTAAAAAGGAATCCCAAATTAGGGATGTATTGGGATATGGGAGGGAAATACACTTGACATAAGGTGGAACGTATCCTTAAAGAAGAATAATAGTTATCTTTTCTAGATTTTTAACCATGGTTGAAGGAATATATAAAGGAATTTGGGGTTTCTTTTATCCATATATGTTTCTTTCATGATGATTGTGACACCAGTGAGGTTTTCACATTTTTGAGGTTCATATATAATCTAATATGGGTCTCTTAGTTATCATTTTGTGCACAAGGCCCATAAGAAGTGCACCATGTGAAGTGTTTATAGATGTATATTACTTTTCATTGTATCTCATATATGTGTATTTAATTTCACCTTGTTTCATTAACACATTTGTCATTTTTATGTAGATTTACTAGTGCATATCACCTTAAATTATTCTTCTAGTATAGTTCACCTTGGCTAATTCACATAGCATTGTTTACCTAAGACGAGTCACATAGTATCTACAGTTACCTATATGTTTTCTTTGGAAGTATTTAATTAATGGGATACATTTCAATTCTCCCATTCTTTGTGTTCATGCATTGGAATTGATGTAGGGAATTTATAGGCATGTTTTGGACCACTAGGCTCTGATGTATGGTACTACACAATGGATTCATAATTAGTGAATAGTAAGGTGGAATTATTACCTAGAAAATATCATGAAGACAACGAAAAAAATTTAGGGGGAGTAAAAGATGACTTAATGGGTAGAAATGTGTGAGATTAATAGTTGAATCTGGGATGTAATCCTATAAATAGGATGGTTGGTGATTCGAGATTATATGCATTGAGGATCATGTCACCTATGATAATTTTATGAGAAGATCATGTAGTATACCATGAGAAGCTGTGTAGGGTCATAGAAGTTGATTTCTAAACTTAGTAGGTATTAAAAATCATGGGCTATTAGTAGTTTCATATTGGGTGTCATTGGATATTTCCACATATAGCTATAGTCATGTGGTTTCTAGGAATTTATATAGTATTCGTCTACATTCTCTTGGTCTTCTGTTGAAGATACAATAATTTTTTCCACTAGGAATACCCACTCAAGCAACCATGCATGTAAATTAGTTGAGGGGCATAGTATCTAGGTGATGAACCTACTAGATTCTGGCAATTTCAATTAGTATCTATGCGATCCAGCATGGTTTTGTCATGCTAAACTTGAGGATATAATATAATGCTCATAAAAATTGATCTATGAGTCTATTTTTCCATAAAAAAAATCTGATCCATGCTTTGAAAGTGAAATAAACTGCCTAATATGAGGTATTTACCCCAAAATGATGTTTTATAAGTGAAAAAGTTCATGGAAGACAATTAGAATTGGGTTTTCATCTTTGAAGTCCCTTTTATTAGTAAATGTAAAATATAGGGATTAAACCTAGAAGTAGGTCCTCACTAACACATCGATAGATTAGATTTTTTCTTAATTAATACTTATCCATTGTTGTATAAGAACTCATGAAGCATTACCAAATACCATTCTCTTATTGTTAGATAATAGATAAATATTTCTACAGAAACTGATCATGTGTTGTTTGAGTGAGAAACTATCCATGGATTTTGAGGTAATATAAATGGATAGAGTCTTTTTATGAAAACAAAACTTTACCATATAATTAGTTAAATTTGAAATGAAATTTATGTTAGCACATAACTTTATACACTTTACATCATGAATTATAAACTTATGTTTGACATAATACAAATAAAATGATCAAGAGGCCTAGTGAATTTTTTTAATTATACATATATCAACGTTACATTAAATTTGAATACAATTACAATATTTAAAAATATTTAAAATACCCATAAAAACTCATTTATCTTCTAAAACCATATGAGATAATTTTGGTCTATATATAATAATTTGGTATGTTATAACTACCAATATGTGAATAGTGAATTCATCATAGGATAGAATTAATACATGTGAGTTAAAAGGCCTATAAAGGTATAATAAATGGTATAGAATCCTAATAATTGACATGAAATATGATAAAATATGATAAAATTAAGGTAATAAATGAATGTAAAAATAATATAAAACATAACATCATAAGCATAAACCATGACATCATAAAATAGCAGTTTTAGGTTATCATCCAATTTACAATATATAATGTCACATAAAATTGAAACATTAATCAATAAATTAGAGGGATATATAATATCTGGCCTAACTATCACATTAATATTATATATTGACATTATGTATATAGATTTGTGTGCCACATAGATCATATAACACATGAACTTATTTTATCAAATTTTATAATAGTAATATGGTGTGTGAATTACACACATGGATTCCCCTATTCATTGATCATGAGTAACACATAATTGAATAACCTTGATTAGAAGAGAGTATGGGTATTCACAACATAAAATTTATTCATGGTAAATCATGGGACAATTTCAATAGTGCAACAGGTGTATAATAAGGTTAATAAAAGAGATTAATGTTATTGAAAGGTTGTCTCTAATTACATGGTCTTTAAAATGATAATAAATAGTTGAGTAAAAATACATACCCCACATGAATAATTTTTTTTCAAAAGGATTAATATAAATAAAGATCTTCAATAATGTGGAAGGGTATTCAATCCCTTAATTTGATTATTTTATTCTAAAACATGATAGGATCTTATTAAGAGATTTTTGACCAATTATGAGAGATTGAGAGAGGGGTAGTGAGACTAACTTCATTTTCAATTGATTTTGAGTGAACATGAGTGGTATTTTTTGAGAATTTATATCAAAATCAAGTGGAAGTTTTTATTAATTTCAAAACGTAGGTTTTGTTCTACAGGTGTTAAAATAATCCAAACAACAAAAAACCCCATGTATTATTCCTATTTTTTATACCTAAGAGGATGATATTTCAATATTTTATTATTCTATGAACTAAAATACTTTAAATAATAACATCCAGGATGCTGAAGTGAGTCATATTTATAATAATTTTTTAATAATTTAAAATAAAATATATGTTTATAGAGTATCTCATATGGGTTTGAAGAAATTATAAATTAACTTCAAAAATACATTACATTAAATGGAAAATCAATTTTTGGCCAATGATTCCCTTTATAGTAATTATTACATAACCTTAAGGCTATTATGATGTAATGATAATTATCATATTTTTATATCATATTAAAATATTAACCAAACATATTGTTCTATCAACACATTATAAAAAAAATCCATATTTGATAATATTGATAGGATTATTTCTAAAATAACATCAATTTTTCCAAAATAAATTTCTAAATATGATAATTTCCACCATAATTTAAAAAATCTCATTTATTGACAAGGAATAGATTGTCTGAAAATTAAAACATTCTAATCCTTATAAATATTAAATAGAACATAATGAAACTATATTATCATTTATTTTTAAATAAATATTATTTTATAAAAACAAAATTTATATGAAAAAATATATAATTTAACAAAAAATAGTTTTTTAATATAAATAATATATTTATATAAAATATAATTTTAGTTTATTCAAATCAAAATTTTATTTTTAACAAAATAATTATTTAGTCATATATATAGAAAGTAATAATCAAAAATGGATTATTTTAATAGTTATATTATTAAGAAAAATCATACTACTCATGTCTATGTAAATAAAAATTTATTACACTGGAATATTACCTAAGGATAAGGTGTGGGATTAATGTATATTATTCATGTGGTTTGATGAATATAGTTTGGGATATGAAATCAATTACCACGGTGTAATCTTATAAATTGTTTCACTCAAGTTTTATTTATTGAATCTCATCGTGGAATTGTCAGGTGAAAATAAAAGTGATTCCAAAACCAAAAGAAGCACTAATATATGTGGTTTTTGGGAATTATCCTAGGGGTTGAGGATATCACATATTCCATCCATGTCATTTAGATATTATTATATCCTATAATATATTGTAATCTTAATGAACAATGTACCCAACAATATTATCAATGGTTATGATGCTTAATAGTGTTTTAAGTATGACATGCTATATTTTATTATTGTAAAAAAACAATTATGGTAAAATTAATTTCTCTAACTACATTATTTCATTTTTTAATTAAATATAGAAATTCATTTAAAATTGTTTAGGCCATTTAATTTGTTACCCTTCAGAAACTTAAACCATAAAATTTCATTTTTTACACTAAAATAGATGAGGTAAATTTGTTTCATCCCCTCTCCTAGTTCACAAGTAACATCCTTAAACAAGTTGTTCCATCGTGACACCATTACAAGGTGAGTATTCTCTATTCATATATAATTGTATCTAAAATATAAGGACTTAAATAGATGCTCATTTTGTAAATGATCATTATCAAAGGGTACACACTTTTGATCCAGTACATGCAAGGTGTCTGGCATGTACTTACTTAGGAGGGATACAAAGATCATATCAGGTAATTTAGAATGGTAATGTGAGATTCTAGTCGAGATGCTACAATTATGATGTGATCAATGATCTCAAAGGGTATGATATATCCTCAGATAATATTATACTTATTTTCAAACCTCAGAACATTCATCTACCGTAATATATTAAGGAACACCTTTTCTTCTACCTCAAACTCTAGGTTTCCTTGATGAAATCTTGTTTAAATTTTATATTTATTTGTCATTAATTTCTTATTTTTATGAATGGGTTAATTATTCTCTTTCATAAATAGAATAAGATTAGGTCCCAACATATTCTTCTCTCCCATTACATACTTGTATTTTTTTTGTCTGAAACCACTTCCTATATAGAACATTTAAGGTTTCATTGGAATTATAGAGTTTAAACTATTATTATATTATATATTTAATATAGGAAGTTATAGATCCCAACATCCTTAGAAATCCATTGAACCAGATCACCACATATCCTTCCGAGAGTGAATAACACTCTTAGACATAATATCTATCTAAGGGATAAAATAAGTATGGAAAATCATCTATATATCACATTCATTATGATGGGTTCTCCAAAACCATGTGGTGTACCACATATCATGAAGAGGATAGATGGAGAATGCAATTATATGTAGTAGTACCACTTCTATTTCGGATATCATTTAATGTTTATCAAGAGATAAATCTTTCCAGATATAAATTAAATTTTCTTAATTTGTATGGTGATTGACTACCACCCAAATGGAATTATTTCTATTAGATGTCACATAGAGTACTATGAAGAAATACATAGTTATGTATTCCCATTTCTACACAAATATAGTTAATTGTTTCATTATACCCATAGACTTATATCAATCATCCTTAACATATTGGAAAACCACACATCAAGATACCAATTATTCAATAAATCTCTTCATGTTACCCCACTATATGTTCTATTTATGTTATTTATACATCTATGTTCATTATTATGAATAGTGAAGGATGATATATGAAAATTATCCAAAAGTTCCATTTTTTATTTATTGTTTTTATGGGAAATAGTTTTGATTTCCAAGCATTTTAGCTCTATATATATTATAGTTTAACTCAATATTACTCTCTACATGTTTTGGAAACTCTTTATCTTCCTTTTAGGTCTCCTTGATCCCCTTAAGATTAAGTGGTTTAAAATTTATTTATTTATGGTGGTATAGAATTCATGTTAATATTCCTAGAGTTATCCACTTATTGAACAACAATACTAGATCAATTATAATCCTAATCATATATAGGGTTGTGGGAAACATTATACTCAGAGCATCAAACACATTCTTCACATTATAAAGATAATAATGGATTGAACAATCAAAATATTTTATTATATATTACTACCATTTTTTCCACAATTTGTTTTTAAATTTCATTAATATGAACATGAGGATTTTATTATTTGTATATAATTCACACTTCTCCCCATATAAATAATATCACCAAAATGTTTATTCATTGACAACTTCAGACACATCTAAATCGTGGGTTTGGTAGCTCTTATTATGTATCATTAATTTATGATAGGAATATGAAATCACTTTTTATATTGTATGAGTAAAGAATTTATTTCATTTTTGGACTCCTTACTATAGATCAAAATTACTTCCCCACTAGTGGGTAAGGTGAGCTCAATTGTTTTGATTAGACTCTTCATTAACAAAATTAAAACTATCATTTCATTCATCAATCCATAAATACATTACTCTGACTATGTTATCATGGATTTTGAGACTGAAAATCAGGATGAATATATCAAAACATAAAGATGGTACCCATTTGAACAAAGGAAACTATTTATCTTTGTCCTTGATTTTTTGGTACCATCCATTAATTTACTCAATCTTCAAAGGATCAATATATATTACTATGAAAATGATAACATTCCAATAAAATTTTATATTTACCATCAAAAATAATAATTTATTTTACCTCACATATTACCTTTACTTTCATATGTTCATTGGTATACCATTAAAATTATCTTCATGTTCATCCTATCATTTATAGTTGGAACGAATATAATCCTGAAAGACTTTAAATAATTTTTTGTGGAATTAATTAAAGACTCTATTACTGATTTCACCAAAATTTATAGAGAATTTTTTATTTTTACTGACATCAATATTATCTCATAGTGCCTTGACCTTGTATGAAAATTAGTCTTGGTGATATTTTGATTCATTACCTTTACATGATACTTTCTCATCTAAAGATCCACCAAATAAAATTACGGGGATCTATTTAGATTACTGAACAAGTTATAAAACCATGGAAGTTGATATATTTTATTTGTCATGATAATTATTGTCTCATGATGATCAATCAATGGTGTACTGAATGATCCTCCTCAAGAGGAAATGGATTGGCACACACCATTGTAAAGAACATGGGCATATAAACCCACTGTCCAAATTCTCTAATTGTTTCTTATTAATCAATTTATGTTAAATAGTTTCAATTATATTTGGATTATTGGATATTAAAAAAGTTTTGTGTATAATTTTTATCAGGTAATCAAGCATTCATATATGAGGAAGAAAAAAAAATACTTTGGGGACATATAAACATTTTTTATTATTATTGGAATTTCCAGAAGTATATATTTTCATTATCATCAATCATTTTATTGGGATATACATTCCCATAATTCAATAATATCCAATATTTATATGATAATTCCATAGGTGATCCAAATTCCTCCTTACCCTTATATTGAATGAGTTGGTGATTTTTGAAATGCAGGGTGATTTTCTACTTTAAACAATTTAGGTTATCTCAATATAAAGAAAGAAAACATATAAATATAATTTCAATTTTTTTTTAAAAAATTCGCGTATGATAATATTTTTAGAAAAACAAACAGATCCCAAATATTGATCAAACAATGGTATATACTTCAAATGAAATATTTTCCTGATATTTAATTTTTATAGATCACAAGACATCAATGTTTTGAGGTGGTTTTTTAATAGTTTTATAATTTTTTATTGATATGAAATAATTCATATAAAAGTGTCCAATAGAACATTCTATAATCTAGAATGAATAACTAGAAAACCTATCACCACTTCGTTGTTAAGATCATCCTCAGTTGTTTTGATGGAATATGAATGGCCTTTCTATCTAAGCCATGTTAATTATTTTCACAGGTTATCTTCAACTACCCTTGGCTTTGTGAAATTATATTCATAGTTTCCAAGTTCGTTATAGTGGAAACACTGGATAGTTACTATGGGATGACATGTTTTTAACTTTTGTCCATTATATTTGTATAAGGCCCTAACCTTAAACATTACTTATTATTGAATTAAATGAATAATTCACATTGAGGATCTTTTAAGGTTTAGAGTTTTAGAGAATTAAGATATAACTATTACATCTCAAATATTACAAAGTAGACACTTATAATAAGTTTCCATAAAATAAAAAACTCTTAAAAAGAAACATATCTAGTTACATGTTTAGATAGCATGTCTTTCCTTGATCCCATCCTTGACCCTATTCATCTTTATATCCTATGGAAAATATTTAAAAAACTTGGTATGAGCATAAAAATCCCAGTAAAGGATACACAAAGAAGGAAAACTGTTAGTTTTTCAAAACAACAAGTAAACCATGAATACTTTACCAAAGTGAAACTTTTCCCCTTTATGAAGTAGTAAAAACTCATCACTGAATAAAATACCATCACCTACCCTTTTGTAACCAAAATATTACCATAAAACCCATATAAAGAACACATAACATATAAAGTTAACTTGGGACATAAACATACTTAAATGGAATAACCATACGGTATACTTCCACACATATCACTTAATGGAATAGCCATACGGACGACTTCCATACCCAATGCATTGGAGGTTATAACGTAACCACCCGTCCTGGTATTCACGGCAACACCCGCCATATGGTTTATCACATATCCACCAGTAAAATGTCCAAGTACCATTATTACACATAAAATATTGAAAATATAAACATTTCAATAACAACATTTCATTTTCAATCACAATAAGTAATTCCAAGATATTGAATTAATAAATCCATTTTCAAAAACCATTTAAAAGAGATTTTTGAATCAAAGTGTCCCATAACACTTTGAAGCTTTTAATGGAATTATAATTTTAAAACATTAATGTCCATATAAATAAATATTGAAAACCATTTTTAAAACATGGACATTAAAGATAAATATTTAGAATAATTAATCTTTAAAAGATTTAAAACTATATTTTTGTTAAAGAGTTTTTATGAAAATGAGAGACTCTTGAATACAAATAATTGCGGAATAACATTTAATCCAAACATTATAATATCATGAGAATAAAGGGATTCATGATATAATATGTCAAAGGATAGTATACACACCATATAAGAGTGAATTGGTGGATAACAACAATAAAGACTCAATGGAAATGTAAATTGAGATGAAATCCATTATAAAGATGGTATCCTTAAATTAAGGATAAATCTATCACATAATTATGTGTGAGAAATATAAATACACCAAATATAAGTGGATATTAAGAGTGAAACAATCATAGGTCATTCACACATATTCATAGGATGACATGTTCAAGAAGTACAATTTGAACCCAAAGAAATTGAAATTGGGTTAAGACGTTCCCTTGTAAAAATTCGACAGCCTAACGGCGTCACTTAAAAATTCAGAAAATTAGTCAATGAGAGAGTGAATGGTATCTCATCACATGGACATAAAAATAACATCAATAAGGATATATAAGAAAATATCCCAACATAATAAGATGTAAATTAAAAGACATAACAAAAGAAATCTTTTAAAAAGGGGAGGGTGAAAGGTTCCCTTACCGACTTGGGTAGCTTTCGAAACGTATACCCCATGAAAGAAGGACTATAAAACATTGATGTAAATACTCATAAATGAAAGTATATTACAAAATGATTAGAATAATGGGCATTTCATACACCACTCCAAGGAATTGGTGGCAAATGTAGCATAAATCTCACGGGAATAAAAGTGAGATGAAAAAAATCCCTTACGAAAACTAGGCAGCCTAACGACGCCACTTAAAACTTCCAAAAATGGATTTATGAGATCAAATTGGGTCTATCATATTATGAACATATAAATTACAGTATGAGGAATACAAAATAACATCCCCAAACATAATAAAGACGATCTTAAAAGAAATGACATAAAAGAGAGTACTTAAAAAGAAAGAGAGAGGTTGGATCCCTTATCTTGTGTCCGACATGACTCGATCGTTCATTAATCTCATGAACAATACAATTTGGTCAATTTATAATTGATTAAGGACCTCCTTTAAATATTATTATACAGTTCATATCACATATCATAATGTTATAATAATTGGTTAATAAATTGAGTTCATATCAGACGTTTTTGTCGATGTTCGGTGGATGAGTAAAAATTGAACTTGTTGGAAAAGAATTTTCCATGTAGTTATAGGTACATCATCTCAAGAATAGTATTAATATTTTAAATGTCATATATATCCAGTATATATTCAATTTGTACTATTCCATAACATTTGGAGATAAAAGATTAAAAGCACCGTTCATGGAGACGGTAGGCCGTACTTACGCATGAACGCTACTTTCATTTTTTTGTCATATTAATGGAATTAAAGTTAAAAGAGATAGAGATATATATATTATAATTACAGAATGATATCAATCATTTAGATGTAATATATGAAATATATATCCATTATATATATTTAATTATAATAGTAAATAACATTTGGAGATAAGAAATGAAATGTACCGTTCATGGAGACGGTAAGCCGTACGTACGCATGAAAACTACTTTCATTTCTTTGGAACATTAATGGATTTAAAACTAGAATATATATATATATATTATAATTATATTATAATATATATGTTATATATATCACATATGTTCATCAATTTCATTCTTTATACATTCCATGTATTTCATGAACGAGTCACATCACTTGAGGGGGCGGTTGTCCACACTTCCTCAAATGAAATTATCACATTTGCACAACATGGAAAGCATAAAGGTATGTATTAAGTATAAAATACAGAAGCATATAGAGGAAATAAATATAATATATATCATAAATAAATATAGTTCCATCATAGTGGACACCATGAGAGGTGGCATGAGAAGATAGAACAATCATCATTTCGTGATGCAGTAATTCGTCATCCACAGAAACAGTATGTTCTTTAAACATTAGACAGAGGTGTCTGTAACTTTACCTAGAATACCCCTCATAATAAAATCCTAGTATATTGAAGATACTGTTGTTTTTACAAAAGAAATAAATAAAAAGTGTTTAGGGGGCTGGAGAAGCAAAATAATACAAAAGTACACTAGGGAAGATATTACCTTTAAAATGGGTAACTCTTTTTGATTTGAGCTCAAAGGCTTCCTTGGGAAGACTTCTGCCCAATGTGAGGCTTCTAGGAGTAAAATAGGGATGTGTAGAGACAAAATGGGTAGGGGTTAGCCGAGCCAAAGGCTTGAGAGGTGAGAGCCTTTTATAAGAGGAGAGGAGGGGCACTCTTGGAAAGTTATCAAAGGTTACTTTATTATAAAATTATTTTCGGATTTTAAAGTTCCCAAAATTATATATTTATAGGAGAAGGTGATAAGAGTTCTAAATCCACCCATACAATAGGTTTTTGACATGTTTAGGTCATATATTTTACATTATCTTTTTATTTTATTTAAATCGATAAATAATGAGGAAATCACTGCATCATCATGGTGTCATAAATAAATTAATTTATTTAATGTCTAAAAATTAAATAAAAAAATATCATGATGTAGGAAATCTTTTTATATTTCTAATTAATATTTATAGTAAAAAATATTACTTGTAGAACCCCAATTAAAAATTGTTTTTGTAAAACAACTCATGTTTGTGACATTTTTATTGTAACATTAAATAAAAAGTTATTAATGTCATTTTCCTACCAATGTGGATCCATGGGGTCCCCAAGTTGACCCATGGGTTTTATTGGTCGGCCATGACACATCCAATGAGGGTAGGACATGTGTCTAGGTCATTTCATATTATTAAAACTTCATTTTTACCTTAAATTACACTAAGTACCTTTAATCACGATTAATAAAAATTAAAAGTTACTATCCACAAAAAATTATTTTAATCTAATTGAACCACATTTTACTTCTTAATGACAACCATGTATGTTGGATTTTTGAAAATCAAATCACAGAAGTGCAAAGGCTCATTTAAATGAAAAATCAGTTTCTTTAACTACCACTTAGTGGTTTCACTATTCATCAAAAATTGAAGTTTTTCAAAAAAAGACCAAAAATTTACCCAAAGCTATATTTGATATTCCGAATTCAAAAATGATGTATATTTTAAAAAATTAAAAACATATAAGTTTCATTAATTAATTTAATAATTAATTCCCGCAGTAAAAACAAATAGCGTGTTTTTAAGAAACAATATCTATTAAAAGATTGACAGTAGTTTAAGTCCAATTTCAAAGTGAAATTAATTCCAATGACCACCATTTGATTAAATGGTAAAAATATATTCCAAATAAACTTTAATCTAAATTAAAAATACAATCTATCTATATAAATAAATTAGATTAAAAAGTGGTTTTGAATTAAAATGCAACATTTTCACTAAAAATGATCTTTATCGGAAAAATAACAAAAATTTACACAAAGTAAATTTTGATGTCCATATTCTAAAGAAGGATTTTATTTTTTCAAATACACCATATAAAATTTTAAAAAGTATATTTAAAATGGGTTCTCCATCAAAAGGCGGTTAATCGACCTTTTAAAGAATATTAGAATATTTATGCTTAAAATTGGATTCATTTCCATTTTACGCCTCCAACATTTATTAGATAGAAGTAAAAATATTTGACAAACATATATAATAATTTTTTAGTTAGTTCTGTTATTTCCCACCTTTACAATGGACAGGAATTAAATACCATTTAAAATAATATTATTTTATTATTAGACTGCAACATAAGATTTCAAAGGAACTCGTTGTCGCGTATTTGCTACGCCATCAAGAATAGCATTCCCTTTAAAGTAATATTAATATTTTATTCACAAATTTGGATAAATCTAAAAATGTCATATTCTATGTTTACCTGTGGTGTTACATCCTTCCCCCCTTTTGTGAATTGTGTCCTCGCAATTTTAAAATTGGGCTTGGAAACATCATTGAAAATTCTACATCATAACAAGAGTTAGTAAAACTATCACTTTAAAATAAAGAAAGATAAGTACAAAGGTCACCCGAGTTAACCCATACTAGGATTCAATGTAGTAAAACATGGATATGGAAGGAAAAAAAGGTTCATGTTCTGAGGGAGTGTTATAGAAAACATGTTTAGGAGAAAGTTAACCACCAGGAAATCACAAACTTGTGATGGGTTAAACGGTATTGGATTCTCCAGTAGGAAAAGTTAATGGGAAATTTTTTTTAAGTTACTTTTCATTGAGGAATTTATTTTTGAGCCTAACTAAAACATAAGAAAACATAGTTATTTGTCATGTTGACTTTCAACTTTTACTATATTTCTTACACGAACTCATATTTTCTCCAACAGATGAGTATTTAGGATGACTTGTTTATATTAAGAGATCCATAATCAACTTCTAGAGAATCACCTAATCCACAATAGAGAATTGTATAATTCCCATGTCTTTAGACCTTAACCAAAAATAAAACCAAAAAGGTTAGTATGAGATCAGATAATACCCCAAAAAGATAATCCTTTATAAAAATGAAATCTATTCTTAATCTCAAAATTTTTTCCAACAAGACCCAAAGTTCAACGAAGACCATTTGATAAACAATTTGTCCATAAAATTCGACAAAGTAAACCAAACTATGATTGAAACCCAAATATTTTAACGATTTAATCACATATTCTTCCACAGTACAAATTAACATTTATCTCTAAATAACATTAGTTTCTCTTAAAGTCTCACATTGAAAAGTAATTAACCTAATCACATATCATCCATGATAGGTTAATAATTTCCATAGATAACCCAAAATAAACATACACTTTATTCCTAAAATCATCTAACTAAAAATAATTAGTCAAACTAACCAGGGAAATCACGTAGTCCAGTGGTAGGCGATAAATACCAGCTGCACTTTGGTTGTGGGTTTAATTCTCGCTGCTTTGTCCGACGCGACGGGTTGTCACACGGTCTGCGTGTTGTCCTTTTTCCAAAACTATATAATTTTATAAAATTATTCAAAAAGAGATAAATTCATCAAAAATAACCAAAAAATATTTTAACCTCAAGTTTATCTCACGTTGTTCATATTCAATCATAACGTATAGTAACCCACAATTACCTCAAAAGTAAGGATCATATAAACCCTAATGGTTACCTTTATAATTATTAGCTGAACTTCCACATCAAGTTGGTCATCTCGTACATGATGCATTAAAGAACTCACCAAGGTTCAAGTGGTTGATCATGACTCCTTGATAGTTGGTTTAGAACAACCAAGAGATTCCTCGTTGACTCCCCCATTTCATCCAGTCTGTTAATCAGAGAACCAACACAGTTTCCTTCAAACCCAATGTCACTTTGGTGCCTACTAGATCCATCCATTTACTAAAAATAGAAATATCAGTGTGAGTATATCAACAAAACTATCATGTACTAATGAGGAAGATAAACACTAAGATATACTTACTCATTCACTTTAACTAAAAACAATCACTCTTTCTTGAAATCTTAACCATTATGGTAATGTCACTTATGCTTAGAGAATAACCTAACCTCTAAAGTTGTCTAAATCAACCTTTGATACCAACTATAAGTCCCCGACCTTAAACATTAATTATTATTGAATTAAATGAATAATTCACATTGAGGATCTTTTCAGGATTAGAGTTTTAGAGAATTAAGACATAACTATTACATCTCAAAGATTACAAAGTAGAAACTTCTACTAAGTTTCCATAAAATAAAAAAATCTTAAAAGGAAACATGTCTAGTTCCATGTTTAGATAGCATGTCTTTCCTTGATCCCATCCTTGACCCTATTCATCTTTATGTCCTGTGGAAAACATTTCAAAAACTTGGGATGAGCATAAAAATCCCAGTAAAGGATACAAAAAGAAGGAAAATTGTTAGTTTTCCAAAACAACAAGTAAACCATGAATACTTTACCAAAGTAATACTTTTCACCTTTATGAAGTAGTAAAAAATCTTTACTGAATAAAAGACCATTACTTACCCTTTTGTAACCAAAATATTACCATAAAACCCATATAAAGAACACATAACATATAAAGGTAACTTGGGACATAAAAATACTTAAATGGAAGAACCATACGGTCGACTTCCACACATATCGCTTAATGGAATAACCATACGGCTGACTTCCATACCCAATGCATTGGAGGTTATAACGTAACCACTCGTTCTGGTATTCACGGCACCACCCGCCATATGGTTTATCACGTAACCACCCGTAAAATGTCCATGTACCATCATTACACATAAAATATTGAAAATATAAACATTTCTATTACAACATTTCATTTTCAAACACAATAAGTAATTCCAAGATATTGAATTAATCAATGCATTTTCAAAAACCATTTAAAAGTGATTTTTGAATCAAAGTGTCCCATACCACTTTGAAGCTTTTAATGGAATTATAATTTTAAAACATTAATGTTCATATAAATAAATACTGAAACCCATTTCGAAAACATGGAAATTAAAGATAAATATTTATAATTATAAATCTTTAAAAAATTTAAAACGATGTTTTTGTTAAAGTTTTTTTAACAAAATAAGAGACTCATGAATAAAAATAATTGCGGAATAACATTTAATCCGAACTTTATTATATCCTGAGAATAAAGGGATTCATGATATAATATGTCAAAGGAAAGTATACACACCATATAAGAGTGAATTGGTGCATAATAACAATGAAGTCTTAATGGAAATGTAAATTGAGATGAAATCCATTATAAAGATGGTATCCTTAAATTAAGGATAAATATATCAAATAATTATGTGTGAGAAATATAAATACACCCAATATAAGTGGATATTATGTGTGAAACAATCATAGGTCATTCACAAAAATTCATAGGATGACATGTTCAATAAGTACAAGTTGAACCCAAAGAAATCGAAATTGGGTTAAGACGTTCCCTTGTAAAAATTCGACAGCATAATAGCGTCACTTCAAAATTCAGAAAATTAGTCGATGAGAGAGTGAATGTTATCTCATCACTTGTACATTAAATTTACATCAGTAATGATATAGAATAACATATCCCAACATAATAAGATGTAAATGAAAATACATAACAAAAGAAGTCTTTTAAAAAGAGGAGGGTGAAAGGTTCCCTTACCGACTTGGGTAACTTTCGAAACGTACACCCCATGAAAGAAGGACTATAAAACATTGATGTAAATACTCATAAACGAAATTATATTACACAAATATTAGAATAATGGGCATTACATACACCACTCAATGGAAATCGTGGAAAATGTAGCATAAATCTCACGAGAATAAAAGTGAGATGAAAAAAAATCCTTTACAAAAACTCGGCAGCCTAACGACGCCACTTATAACTTCCAAAAATGGATTTATGAGATCAAATAGGATCTCTCATAATATTAACATAAAAATTACAGTATGAGGAATATAAAATAACATCCTAAAACATAATAAAGATGAGCTTAAATGAAATGACATAAAAGAGAGTACTTAAAAAGAAAGAGAGAGGTTGGATCCCTTACCTCGTGTCTGACATGACTCGATCATTCTTCAATGTCCTGAATAATAAAATTTGGTCAATTTATAATTTCTTAAAGACCTCATTTAAATATTATAATTCAGTTCATATCACATATTATAATTTAATAATAATTGGCTGATAAAGTGAGTTCTTATCAGACGTTTTTGTCGATATTTGGTACATGAGTAAAAATTGAACTTGTTGGAAAAGAATTTTCCATGTAGTTATAGGGACATCATCTCTAGAATAGTATTAATATTTTAAATGTCATATATATCGATTTTATATTCATTTTTTACTATTCCATAACATTTGAAGATAAAATATTAAAATCACCGTTCATAGAGACGGTAGGCCGTACGTACGCATGAAAGCTACTTTCATTTTTTTGTTATATTAATGGAATTAAAGTTAAAAGAGATATATATATATATTATAATTCTAGAATGATATCAATCATTTAGATGTAATATATGAAATATATATCAATTATATATATGTACTTATAATTGTACATAACATTTGGAGATAAGAAATGAAATGTACCGTTCATGGAGACGGTAAGTCGTACGTACACATGAACGCTACTTTCCTTTCTTTGGCACATTAATGGAATTAAAACTAGATGGGAGATATATATATATATTATAATTCCAGTATAATATATATGTTATATATATCACATAATTTCATCAAGTTCATTCTTTATACATTCCATGTATTGCATGAACGAGTCACATCACTTGAGGGGGTGGTAGTCCACACTTCCTCAAATGAAATTATCACATTTTCACAACATGCAAAGAATAAAGGTATGTATTAAATATAAGATACAGAAGAATAGAGAGGAAATAAATATAATATATATCATAAATAAATATATTTCCATCATAATGTCCACCATGAGAGGTGGTATGAGAAGATAGAACAATCATCGTTTCGTGAGGCAGTAATTCGCCATCCATAGAAATAATATGTTCTTTAACCATTATATGGAGGTGTGTGTTAGTGTAGATAGAATACTCCTCATAAAAACATCCCAGTATATTGAATATACTGGTTTTGTTACAAAAGAAATAAATAAAAAGAGTTTAGGGGGTTGGAGAAGAAAAATAATACAAAAGAACACTAGGGAAGACATTACCTTTAAAACGGGTAACTCTTTTTGATTTGAGGTCAAAGACTTCCTTGGGAATAATTATGCCAAAAGTGAGGCTTCTAGGAGTAAGAGAGGGATATGGAGAGACAAAATGGTCAGGGGTTGGCCGAGACAAAGGCCTGATAGGTGTGGTTAAGGTGGTATAGGTGGGGGCCTTTTATTAGAGGAGATGAGGGGCACTCTTGGAATGTTATAAAAGGTTAGTTTATTATAAAATTATTTTAGTATTTTAAATATCCAAAAATTATATATTTCTAGGATAAATTGATAAGAGTTAAAAATCTATCCATCCAATAGGTTTTTGACATGTTTAGGGCTTATATTTTACATTATCTTTTCAATTTATTTAATTTGTTAAATAATGAGGTAATCACTGCATCATCATGGTGTCATAAATAATTTAATTTATTTAATGTCTAAAAATTGTAAAACAAATATCATGATGTAGGAAATAGTTTTATATTTCTAATTAATATTTATAGTAAAAAATATGATTTGTATATCCTTATTCAATTTTTTTTTAGTAAAACAACTCATATTTGTGACATTTTTATTTTAACTTTAAATAAAATGTTATTTATGTCATTTTCCTACCAATGTGGCTCCATGGGGTTCCCAAGTTGACCCATGGAGTATCTTGGTCTCCCATGACACATCAAATGAGGGTAGGACATGTGTCTAGGTCATTTCATATTATTAAAACTTTATTTTTACCTTAAATTACACTAATTACCTTTAATCGCGATTAATACAACTTAAAAGTTACTATTCACCCAAATTTTTTTAATCTCATTGAACCACAACTTACTTCTTAATGAAAAACATGTATGTCGGATTTTTGAAAATCAAATCACAGAAGTGGAAAAGTTTCATTTAAATGATAAATCTGTTTCTTTGACTACAACTTAGTGGATTCACTATTCATAAAAAATCCAAGTTTTTCAGAAATATACCAAAAATTCACCCTAATCTATATTTGATATTTCGAATTAAAAAATTATTTCTATTTAAAAAAATTAAAAACATATAAGTTTCATTAATTAATTTAATAATTAATTCCTGCTATCAAAACAAATAGCGTGTTCTTAAGAAACAATATCTATTAAAAGATTGACACTAGTTTAAGTCAAATTTCAAAGTGAAATTAATTCCAATAACCACCATTTGATTAAATGGTAAAAATATATTCTAAATACACTTTAATCTCAATTATAAATATAATCTATCCATATAAATAAATCAGATTAAAAGGAGGTTTTGAATTAAAATGAAACATTTTCACTAAAAATGATCTTTATCGGAAAAATAACAATAATTTACACAAAGTAAATTTTGATGTCCAGATTCTAAAGAAGGATTTTATTTTTTCAAATACAACATATAAAATTTTGAAAAGTATATTTAAAAAGGGTTCTCCATCAAAAGGTGGTTAATCGACCTCTTAAAGAATATTAGAATATTTATGCTTAAAATTGGATTCATTTGCATTTTACGCCTCTAAAATTTATTGGATAAAAGTAAAAATATTTGAAAAACATATATAATAATTTTGTAGTTAGTTCCGTTGTTTCCCGAAATTATAATGGCTAGACGTTAACTACCATTTAAAATAATATTATTTTATTATTAGAGTGCAACGTATGATTTCAAAGGAACTCATTGTCGTGTATTTGGTACGCCATCGAGCATAATGTTACCTATAAAGTAATATTAATATTTTATTCACAAATATGGATAAATATAAAAATTTCATATTCTTTATTTTTCTGGGGTGTTACAATTTGTGGGTTTCTAATTTAATTATTCACTCACTAGGCTCTCTTCCATACCATTCAAAAATTAATTTCAATTTCCCATTTTGGAATATTCCACGATTTTTATCCTCATAATTTTAGCATGTATGGATTTAAAATTTAACCCCCTTATGAAATTATCAATTTCTACACTAGATATGAAATAAATTCTCCAATAATTAACTCTATCACCATGTTACCCTTAATATTCAAAAAATCCAAGTTCATTATTGATGGAATGAAAGACAATGTAGTGGAAGCTACCAAAATATCAAATCACTAAATATTATCATAGATTCATCTTTCTACAACTGAATAACTAGTGTGATTTTCTATCATAGTTAGGGGAAAAAATGTAATTTTGATTCATGTATTAGGACTATTTATTCACACAACATGATGGACTCTTCTTTCTTTTTCATCAGGCTAAGAAAATCAATCACTATTTTATGATATAGAGTATGAGAAAGGTATTTACCAAAAATATTTTCCTGAATTATTTCCACTCAAAATATTTCATTTCATCCTTTGGATTCATATTCATGATCAACATCAACAATTAATTAGATTAAACCTCTATTAAATGAATATTCAACAGGACCTTATCTCTCATATATCATTGAATAATAATAAATATATTTTCAATGGATTTTATCCATTTTTCAATGAATAAGTTATTTGAAGATAAAAATATTTTTTTAGGTCTATATCATATTTTTTTCCCAATTACATCATGATATTTATTAGGGGGATATGAATATTACTTATTATTCTCATCTCTATAAAAAACTTTTTTGTAATTGAGAAAATATTTTCATGAAGTTCTTTACCCTTTCTCTTCTAATGATAGGCATCTCATTTAGGTTCTCATTATATCTTCTGTCCCATTTGTTGTTGACATGTTTCCTATTATTTCCACTTATTGACTGAAATAAATGAAAATTAGGGATGATAATTTTCAGACTATTAAGCCTATAAAATCAAATCCATGGACATTTAATGGATAACCCATACATGACGCATAATCCCTATCATATAAATTTATCGGTTTCAATCTATGTTACCCAAGGAATATTTCGTAACATTAAAATTTAAGGGTATTTTTTCCTTCACAATGGTTTTTAAAAATATTATATTAACTGAATAATAACCCCCTCTAGTTTATTTATTGGGTTTACATTTTATAACACTTCATCATGCATCAGGTAATGATCGATCTAGTATCCATTCTACGAGTCTTAGGGTTATTAAACATAGAAACATCTGTTTAAAATACACATCTATTTTATAATAACAAAATGGGGATGATTGTTCTCATAAAACAATGTAATATACATCTAACAAAAAATTATTGTCATATTCATGTGTTTTTCGATATGGTTTTATAATCTTAACTCCATAAAATTTGATGACCTTTATCTGATACCATTTATAGAATCATATTTATTTTGTACAAAATATTTTCAAACTTATTACATAAATATTTACATATTGAAATTCCCAAAGTTTGAGTGGTTTATATATTTGGGTAATTAGACATATATCACAACAACATGAAACAATGATATAATAAAAATATTTTAAACTATATATCATTCCATTAAAAAATATTTAATCTTCAAAAAATATATTATATATCATGGGGGAATATATATGAATTGATACTCCATAAATGATAATAAGTGAATAATTAATGAATAACATTATAAAAGTTTTACATGTGATTCATGAGGCATATTATTAGGACATAAAATGGTTGAATAATAAACATGATCATAAAATCGTGTTATAATTTGATAATTTTATGGAAGCATTGGAATGTTGTAACAACATAAAACATGACATAATAATAATAAGTCAATGATAACCACTGATATATCATAAAATATTGTGCTTGGGCTAATGACCCATGCACCATATGTGGTATCTCATGAGATTAATGAATTAACAAATAAAATGGGGGAATTTATAATTCTAGGTCCACCTGTTAAATTCTTATTATTTATATACATTAGTGTTCCACATAGATCTTATACCATAGGAAAATATTTCATCTTATTTAATCACTTTATTGTAGAGTGTTGGCCTCATGCATAGAATTCCCTAATCAATGATGGATAATAACATATAAGTTAATACCCTTTAATGGAAATGGGGATGATTATTCCTAATTGAAATGTTCATCATGTAAAATCACACGATCATTTTAGAAGCCTAATGGATGTACATAATGATTTATGGAAGAAATTAATGAGAGTTTAATTAGGTATATTATTTGTTAGGAATCATAATTATAGTAAAGGGGTTTATAAATGGAATATTACAATATGAAAAATTGAAAATCGTAAGGATTAAAAAAATAAAGTTTTCGAAATAAAGAGGAAGGGGAGAGATTTCCTTACCCTGAGAGGGTTCTTCTAAAAGCATAATCTAATATTCTTATGTTCTTATAAACATACTGGGAGGAATTTATTTAAGTATATTGAGATTAATATAATAATAAATGGTTTATGAATACTTTTTATTGATAGGTTGAATTATTACATAAAAAAAGAGGGGAGTTCTATATGAATATCCAAACATAGGTTTTAGACTCAAATTGATAAAATAAATAAAACCACATAATTCCCTAGGTTATTCCCATTATATCTACAAAATTGGTTTCATTTTAAATATTTTTTTTGGACAACAACAAAACAACTTAGTATAATACCATTCCTAATGTGTATGTGAGTCATTCTTATAAAAAATTAATTTTTAAACCTTAAAATATAGTATAAAATAATAAGGAATCATTATTATTTGTAAAATTCATAAAATAACATAAAAACTGCATTTTTTTAGTGGGTAAATATATTTTTGGTTATAGATTCAATCTATATTATTTTTTAGTCACTTTTTTGGACATTATGATTTAATAATACATACCATATATTTATAATGATTTTCATTTTTATCGAAATAATTTAATACCATAGAAAATATGTAAATACTCAAAATTGAATAATTTTGAAATATATATTTCAAAAAATATATTCATTTTATCTAAATAATATTATAATTATTAAAAATATTTACGAAGAAATAAAATTCCTCATTTATTTAAAAAATAATTTTTTTTGACAATTACAACTTGTTTAATGACTTGAAAATTAAATTAGAGGTAATTAAAATATATTATAACATTTATAAAATAAAATGTAATTCAATAAGATTATTTGAAAAAATTAAATTTTATTTAAAAAAATATCAGCATTATAAAAAATATGACGTTTTAATTGATACAATATATTTCCCAAAAATTAAATTTTAGTTTCTTTTTTTTTGAAATTATAACTATTATAAAAAATATCATTTAATCATATATATATATATATTTTAAATTACAATGAAAATAGAATTATTTAGTCATTATTTTATTAATTATAAAATATAAATATTCACACCACATGGTTCTTGATACAAAAATCCTTATCCCACTAATGGGCGTCATAAGGGTGAGATGTGAAATGGTGACTACTTTTTCTTATGGTTTGGTGAACGGGGTTTCAGTCATGATCTTGATGAACATCAACATATCCAATAAACTGCTTTTCTCATGTTATATTTGTAGAATATCATATTAGTGATTGTTAGTGGAAGACCAATGTGATTCCAGTGTCCTTGAAATCTATTATAAATGGGCATCATATGGTATGATCATACTAGTCTAGGACACAACTTCTTATGTTTCTATTCTTTATTCTTATATATATTAATAGAATTTTATGTTTATGGTAAATGTAGGAAACTATATTATCAAATATTATGATTCTTAATTTTATTTTAAGTGTGAATGGTTATATTTTATTTATAGTCAAAAGAATCTATATAGAGAATCTATTTTATATTACTACATTATTTAATTAATTCATATGAAAGGGAACCTGATTATAAAATCTATGTCTTATTGAAAACATATTTTATTCTATGGTGAATCAAGGTACCTTTTCAATGTTACAATCACATTTGGTGAGATTTGGGTTCTTACACATTGGAGGGAAGTTGTATTTCAAATGTAGGAAATCAACTCATAGATATTTTTCACCAATAAGAGAATATCGACTCATGGTGCTTGGGTAAAAAATAGGAAAGATTTACTAAATAATTTTTGATTAATAAATAATGATTTCAAATAATGGAATTTGATTGTTTCCTAGAAGATTATTCAACTCGAGGCATTTGGGATTTCATATGGAATATCATTGATCAAGGTTTTTATATCCAATATAGTAAACCTATATATTCTAGGATAAAAGGGAATAACTAAAAGTCGAATTTATGAATAGTTCAATGATATGATATTTATATGTCACCACATATCTTATGGTAGTAGGAATAAATACATACAAAGATCTAAAAATGGGCACTATGTTAAGATAAATCCCTTTCATAAAGGGAGATCAATTTCAATATAGGTCCATGGAATAAGAACTCAATGATGAAGGCTTCTATTTATAAATGTAACATATATAGGATATGGGTAATAGAAACAAAAAAAAATCTCATGTGTAGGGATCTATGTATCTATGGGGATGTTCAAGGAATTTGGTTCATGTGAAAAAAATGATACGAAATATAGGGTAAGCTACACTATGTATTTCTAGGTTATAAATGATAGATTGTATTTTATATAGTTTACTGTCATGTGATATGCACTAGGAACACTCAAATGGGTTATGAGGTACACAAATTCACTCAAACTATTTCCTAATACAATGAACCTAGTGATCATAATTTTCTTTTCACTATGGTTAAATGGTTGTATAGATGATATTTACATCATTTAATTATTAACCTAATTATTTCTTAATCCATGATGGAGAGTCTAACTAACTAGGAAAGTGGATTTTTTTCTTGCCACCATTTTTGTGGTTTTAACCTGATATGTTTTTTTCCATTCCCAATTTTAGTCACTCTATATTTTCCGATTTTTATTTAACATGTATTCCTTGAGAGTGGAGACTAAACTTTTTCCAAGGATTCTCATTATGGGTTTCCAACATGGTGAGTGTTATGTATATTTATATAGGAAATTTAAGGTCATGTAGGCCAAACTGAAATAGGTGGGGTTTAAGGTCATACCACATTGATGAAATGATGGGAACAACCTATATTGAATGAGTGAGATGATACACGGTGTGATTTAATGGCTAATGTATAATATATAAAATATATGAAAAGTTTTTATTTGGTTCATGGAAATGATATGTGGTCTAATTATCTATTATAAATGTGTTTTGTGTCTCATATCAAGGCTTTTGGATTTAAAATATTTTATTATATTCATGAGGCCGTAAGATTTCCAATAAGAGTATCTCAACATAAGCCTTTGGTAATTTGACAATGTGTATCCCAAGATGAGGTATTTGTTTCCACATATTAGAAGAACCCACTGATATGAAATGTCACAAGAATAAAATTTCTTAATTCATCTCTGATATTGGGAACCATGAATGAATCTTTTACATTTACAATTTTTTAATCTACCTGAACAATTGGGTTACAAACAATTTAAGTACTTATATTTTATTTTCTTTGTCAATGGGATATGATGACTGGTATGAGTAGGATGAAAATTAGTAATCATGAAAACTAGATCGAAACAATCAGAAGAATATCTCTTGGAGTTATGGGGGATATCCTACACTAAACCCCATAGTGTTTACATCGCAATAATAATGAAAAATCTGATATTTATAATTAGATAACAATGGGTCCATTTAGATCAGTCATTCCCTATTACTAATATTTCTATAAAAGGGGAACCATGTGAAAGGTCACAAAATTTTCTATTAATTCCATGATAATGAGTAATAATGGCATTGGTTGATTTATACATAAAAAAAATATTTTGTGCGTTCGTGGATAAAAATCTATTCAAGATTGGATAGATCAACCTAAATGTAACACCACTATATAATGAAAACATTCTAAAAAAAGAGTTATAACATGAAACTTTTATATATGAAATCACATGACAAGGTGATCCAACCAATGTGTTGGGATAGTATTTTTATAAAAAACAATGTATCTTGGCTATATCTTAAACCCACTTGATGAAGGAAAGGAATATTTTCTCTGACATTGATATAGTCTGGGGGAGTCTAGTAAACATAACACAATTTTTTATAGGTCTATGTGGTGTCACACAAAATCTATTTCCCTTTTTCATTTGTTTTGTATCATTTTCATTAAATAAGAAGACAAATGGTTTAGATAGATAATACATTACATTTACTAATGATTCCCTTTATGGGTTTCTATATAAACATGTTTTCAATATATTAAGGATTTATAATTTTTTGTCATTCCATTTGGAGAATTTTGAGTGAGATTTTAATGTCATACAAATTTGAAAAAATATATATGTTATTATGGTCCTGATACATAGAAAAATTAGTAAATTATTATTTCCATGATGTTGTACCATTTCACAAATGAGAATAAGATAAGTGATGATGATGACACTACACATCCCAAAATGTAAGGAATCCGGAGACACATAGTTCATGGATGTATCCTACATATTCCAATATAATATGTTAGGAGAGATGAAATTTATTTAGATATTTCCGATTGTCCTATGAGAAAAAGTCTTATTATCACTAAAAATTATATAATTTGGAGAATCATAAATCGTAATATTTTTGTATATCTCCAACATAGACTAAGATCATATGTATAGAGAGATTATTTTTCATTCAAGATATTAGCTAGGACCATGATAACAAATATCTAAATCACTATTTATAATTAATTAAAATTAATCAATCCATACATTGTTCTTCAAAGTGCCTCATCTTTACTAATTTATCTCATATATGAGAGAAGAGAAAAGTTGTTTCACCATAGTGAATAGCTAATTAATGAGATGAAATAGGTCAAAACCCCAAAGTGAAATGGGGAATTACCATATATTTTCATTTGGATGAAAACACTAATGGATATCCCTAAGATTTAATATCCGGTCATGAATTAATACATATCATATAAAATTAGGAATCAAGACAAAAATAGTTATTTTATTACCACTATATAATTAATGATGATATTTAGTTATATCAAAATTTTAATTGGAGATTCCTATAGGGAAAAGTATATGAAATCTAAAAACCACTGCATATATTGAATGTAAAAGAATAGATACACACATAGTTCTTAATATATAATACATACATATATCTAGATCATGTGTACGTAGGAAGGTGAAAGAGTTACATATTTCAATACATTTGAACATGGAGGATTGATTATTCCAAAATACATCTCACAAGGTTATAATACTTATGTAATCTTGTCATTATATTCAATAGGATTGGACACATTACGTAGTCATAAGGCCATATAGGATAGACAAAAGTATATCATTACTTATGGTCATAAAAGACAGGATAATTCTATATAGATTAATGTTATGAAATTAGGAAACATTATTTGCAGTTTCATTTCATGAATCAATGATAGTTATCATATTGGTTAACATCATGGGAAGAGGATTCCAATGGAAATCACATCAATGTGGTATATTACCAGACTGATGTTCTGAGAATATGAAGTATACTACTAAAAATGTTTCATACTAAGGCTCTAGATACAGATAGTATAATTCATGGATTGTGCACCAGATTGGGTCTATAGGAAATGATGTTATAACTAGTGAAAAGAGGATTTGGCATAGATGATACATTCATTAGGATTGTCCCGAACTGATTCTCTATTTCCCATGGATGTTATATATATTGAAGGTTTCAAGAAAGAGGTTCTAGACAAGGAAATTATACTATGAAGTAGGTGTCAGACTGTTGACCTAGGCATATATAATATATTTTTTTATGTGATAGACTGCTACTCTAGAACATGGTAGTATACTAGTTTTTTTGGTTGGTGGAATAAATCTCCATATTTATGGTTTAAATGTAAGAGTAATTCTCCATGAATGTTTAACATGGAATGTTTTAATGGCTTGGACTAATACTCAAGGCATTGTTGGTTGTGGTACTTGAGATATACATCAAAGAGGTGGTATATGAATGAAAGTAATTTTTGTGGGAACTAGGACAGATGTGTCGAGGTCCTAAGTATGATATGTGGTTTGGGATGTAAATATAAGTTTGATATGTCTTATATTATTTTCCCAAATAATAAAATAATCATATGACGGGTTCAGAGTTGGGACTAGTTTGGTTGTGACATCCATGGTTATGGAGGCACTCGATGTTTGGGATACATAGTAATGGAAACATTCTCAGAGACACACCTACAGTGTCTAAAGTAGGTATGTATGATCAAGGTCTTGAACCAATATATTAAAGGTATTTTTATTTTTATTTGTTTTCAGTTATTTTTTATAGGTTTAGTATTTTTAGGGTAATTCAATTTGGGCTGTATTTATCAATTAATGGTATTAGGTGGCTTAAATAGATTGATTTCTCACCACCTCTATATTTGATGTAGTATATATAATGAACTTATTTATTCTTCAATCTTAACCACATATACACAATGGATTAGGGGAAGTCCTTCGATTTCAAGGTTGAGAAAGATGCTCATGTGGAGTACATAGGTTGAGAGGAAGATGCTTTATAGGGTACTGGAAATAGGTTTGTGTTATGTATCAATTTTGGAAATAGGTCTTTATATATTCACTTATTTCATTATTTATGGGTATATATTTTCCTTAGTTGGTGATAATGATTTTCTGTATGACATGGATCTTCAGGACTGTATCACATTTTATTTTATCAAACTATGTTTAGTTTCAGTTTAACCATCCTTCCAATTTCACTATTGTGTATGTCGTTTTTTATTTACTTCTAGTTGTCAACTTTATTATAGGGGTATATTCTCTTCATAGTTCAACCATTAGACAATCACTGCAAGTCTACACCATTTGGTGTTTGAGGAGGTGTTCATGAGGGCTTGTGGAAAATCGTCTTAGGGCACCGGTTTACTGGCATCTAAATGGGGATGTTATATAATGATATAACATATCCCCAATAGAGAATAATAAAAATAAGCTTCATTATGTAGATGAATATAAATACCAAAAAAATCACTAGAAAATTATTTATAAAAATAAAATTTTTACAATGAAAATCATCTTAATCATATTTATAGAGTATTAGGAACAAATTTATATTAAAATAACTTTACAAAAATTTAAACGATTCCACAAAACAATGATAGGAAGTAATTGTATTCAATCCTTATATATTGAAAATCATTCTTATAGCACTATTGTAAAAAGGTTAAAGAGAACCTTGACCAGAAAATGTTGAGAACATTCCATTCAAATAAAAATTTAACAACTAATTTATGAGGAAATATTTCTGAATTAAATCATTTATAGAATGTTAATTTTTTTCGAAATATTGATATGGATGAAAATGATTCTTGACCAATGAGAGAAATTAATTCATATTTTCATAAAAACATTTCATTGCAACTTTATGTAAAAAGGATAGGAAATTAGTAATATTATATGAAAAGATTATGAATAAACATAGTATAATAAAATAGACATTGATTATTATATAAATATCAAAAAATTCTCCTATGGGATTCTTCAACATTGACAATGCTATATAATGATGAGATTTTGAAATAAAGTGTTTTTTCATTTGAAACATTTGAATAATATGCCCCATGTAAGAAATATATTCAATTATAAATTTCCATACCATGATGAAAAATATTTTAATGGTGACATTAATCAAAGGGATAGTATATACACCACAAAAAAATAAATAAATGGTTAATATGGAATATGTCTCAATGAATTAAAAGTGAGATGAGAATCTCTTATCTTAGTTGTGAATTCATCCATATGAGTCCATAACTCATTTAAAATAATAATATATTTTTTATAAATATATCAAATAATCATACTCATATATAGCATTCCATATATGTTTTAATGTTCTCTTTTTATCACACATTATTTAACCAATCGTTATTTATATTATTATACTTAGTGATAACTACATCAACTTTCAGGTATGATTTAGTTTAGTAGTTTTAGTATTTGTTATTAAATCATGGTAAAATCATATCCATAATGTTATAAATTATATAAATATCTTGTATATTCACTATATAAGTATTTTAATTTCCATAAAATTTATAGATAGAAAATTGAGTTACAACGTTACTGGAGACGGTAGGCCGTACAAATGCACATTTTTTTTATTTTCATACCAATTGGATGGAATAAAGGATAGAAATAATTTATATTAAATTAATATTTATTATATTATATATAAAATATATATAAATTATATTATTTTTCGTTTTCATCGATGTCAAATTTATATGAAAAATGAATCACATTGCTTTATGGTTGTGGTAGTCCACAAGTACGCACAAGTTATGTTATGGTTTTACAATTGATTAGAAGGTAATAAAGTATGTGTAATACTATAAAATAAGATGTATAATAACATCATAAATAGAATACATAATAATTTCATCCATCATTATATCATTTCATGAAATATAGTGATAGAAAAAGAATTACGTAGATTTGTGAGGCGGTAGTCTGTCGTACCGTTGGTCAAAGATTTCATTTCTTATTTAATAGAAGAGAAGAAAAATGTAGGTTATTACATTAACTTAACAATATATCAGTATATTTAATTAATTTTTTTTATTATTCTATAATATTATGATATTATTTTACTAGGATATAGAAATAAATAAAATTAATATTCATGGTCCAGAATTATACATTTTCATCGAAGGAACATTTTATGTTAATACCCAAATCATTCCTAGATTGGTTTTATGATATAAATAGGGAGAATTTATGATGATTATGGTTTTAAAGAAAGGCATTTGGTATGTATTTTATTTTATAATGTTTTTTTAACTGTGAAGAGGGTAAAAGAGGGGTTCCCTTTTATAAATGGGGGGTGGAGAAACACATACAATTTTTTATAAGAATAAATTATACCCATATTTTTCACATGAAAAATGATCTAAAATGGATCCTTCTAGAATCCTAGATGTTATAATGGAAACCTATTAGTGTAATATTGGAATTATAGATGTTTTTAGGTTATTTCATCATTTTATTCTTTGTTTAACCCCTAGTAATTCACGATTACCTTGACCACAATACATTTTCAGTGATCTTTCTACATAGTATAAACAAAATATTAAGATACCAAAGTATTGGGGTCAATCCCCTTAAAAAAAAGAAAAATACAGCACCACCACCTTTTAAAATGGGTAGGGAAAACCCATTACATGATTGTGAGGCTAGAAGGATCAACCCACTACAAAATCCAATACAGCCACCCAAAATCCATTACATGCCCGAAGGAAAAAAAAACCAAAATGTTCAGAAAATGCTATTATGATAGAAGCAATCAATGTCCAGTGCTAGAAAGCCAGAAAAAAATAAAAAAAGTCCATTAGATACCAATACAATGCCCCTACCCTAAGGTCATCGTCGGACAACCTTGATGGTCCCGACCACTAGCCACGCCTGAAGCCTCTGCCGCCTCCAAGGGCACCCACGGGATGCCTAAGGCACCACCATATCCAATAGAGCTCCACAGTCACCATCATAAAAAACCTAGAAAATCCATCAACGCAACATCCTAAAACCGTAGCTATAGCAGAAGCCACAATTTCAACTTGTGGCACAGCCAGAGCCACACATCTATGCAGAAGTCCATCAATCCCACCAAAGACCCCACAGAAACCATCAGCTGTAGCCAGATCCAGAGCCCTCTTCCACCATCGAAAACCGCTCATGGAGTGATCCAACCCAAATCGCTCGCAGCCAAACAACGTGATAGAAGTCCATAACCAACCGAATAAGACCATATCTGGTCTTGGCCTAGGGAATCCCATCAGTGCTGTATTGAGAGAAAGACTATTGCTTTCCACATACCTACCAATAACCAGAGGAGGGAGAACCACTGAACCAGGAGAGGAGGATGGTGGTGACAATTGAACCTTAATGCGAAGCTATGCCCCTTAGAGACTCATCTCCCTATTAGATTATTCAAAAAAATATTATGATAGAACAATTACTTTATATATATTATTCTGATTCCAAATTATTAATCTATTTTTACAAATTAAATTCAATGAATAGAGTGAGTTCAATTTAAAACATAACACACAAACATGATGAAAAATTTATTTTCCAATGGATGATTTATTAGAAGTATTAAATTTTTCATATCAAAATTGAAAATTTATTTAATTAAAATGATCTAAATTGGATCGATAATTATATAATGGTACTAGTTATACATTTAAAACAGTTTAAAAATTATAAAATCATATATTATTTAAACTAAAAAGTAGTTTTCCAAATAGAATCGCAAATTTTCACTACTCATGAAAATAATTAATATTTTTTTAATAATTATAAAATATAACTCTAAGATAATTAGGAAATTGTTATATAAAAAATAATGTTTATTTTTTCAAATTAATATCTAAAATTTTTATAATGTATATTTATAATATGCTTGTAGAATGGGATGAAAATCCTTTTTAAAAAATATTTGTTAATCATAAAACAATATTTATTCTCACTTGATGTATAAAAAATATTATATGACACATAAAAAATTCTATTGATTATATACCTTATGAAATTTATTAAAATTATACAGCAATAGTTAATATATATATTTATTAATATAAAAATTAATAGCCTCCATAATAATGGTTTCATTAGAAAAATATTTTTATTAACATCAAATGATTTTTTTATTTATAATCATGTCATGAATAATCAATTTATTTTATATCTGTACTAAATATAAATTAAATAATGTTGATATTTCAATTCGTACATGTGAATTCAAAAGTTAGGTTATACCGGTTATATTTAAATGATATGTTTCACGGGTTTTTTTAGTTTGTTGTTTTTTTCAAATATGATATGAAATATAGTGTTATTATTTTAAAATATTGGGGTGTTACACGTTGGCTTATTCCAGCAGTGGAGTTATCATAGGTTGAATCAAATATTGTAGTTTACATAATATAATTCAACTAGTATCTGTAGTTATATATATGTATTCTTAAAATGGAATGAATATATAAGATACATATCGTTTCTCACTTTCTCATTGTTTAGGAATTAGAATTAAAGTAGCATATTTATAGGCATGTATTGTGCTTATATGTTCCTAATTAGGTGGTTGTGGCATGGAATACTTCCCACTGCATAATTAATTAATGACATGTACCTTAGCACGATCATGTACATTCCCAAAAAATGAACGGGATACTTATTGGATGTGTTTGTATGTGGAGGGGTATAAAATCTCAAGGTGAATTTGGATAGTGATTACATAGTCTCAAATGATGGTGATATGCATGAACGTGTGTGGAGGATCTCATCATAATGGTGTGTAATAAAATATGACTAGGTTCCCTATTATGAAATGTAACAATATGAAATGGTGGATGTCAATTTCACTAAATATATACATGATCATCTGGAAAATTAGTGGTCACTCATGAGGTTTCATCATAGATGTCTGATCAAAGAACTAGTTATATTATTTATATGCGCTTTTTTAGTAAACATTTTCAATATCTTGGTCGTATCTTGGGGTCTCACATACATTGTTAATTAGAAATACCTACTCAGTCATACTCTAATGGAAATTGAGAAATATTCTAGGTAACGAGGCTATTTTCTAACTATATTATGGAAATATCCTATAGTATTTACTAAAATTCATGTAGTATAATCATTCCATAATAGAGGTTATATTAAAATATTCATATATTTTGACTCATGAGTTTGTTTGTTTTCCAATACCAATAATATTCAATCCCTGAATTGGAAATGATCCATGGGATCTGGTGTATTCCTAATATATGGGTTTTGAGAATATATAATGTTCCAATAAGTCCCTCAAAATTTTGGTTTTCAGATTTATATGACACTTCATCTACAATTATGAAATATGTGACCTAATCATAGAGGAATGTTTTGGCCACCAAAAAACAATAATCGGAAACATTATTAAGAAATCTCAACCACACGATGGTATAGAAAATTTTTGGAGTATCTACATTGAATTCTATTGATCACTGGACATGGAGAACCATTTATAATTAAACTCTACATGTTCTCTCTAAGCATGGAACATGTGATGGATTCAACCGAAAACTATTTTAGATTAATTTTTTCATACCAATGAAAATTTATTAAGAGAAATCCTTCCCTTAGTTTTAGATTTCCTATATTTTTACACATGAATGTAGAAAGATAATATTGAAAAGGATATAATTGTGTTAATCACTACTACTACTTTTTGGAGAAATATTATATACATAAAATATTATAAGCTAAATATACGAATACATAAAATTCTACTGTTTTAAAATGTAAAGAATTTGTAAAGTGATGGAAAACATAAATTATTTTATCCGATGGAGCTTTATTCATAACTTAATCAAGAATAAGAATGTTAAATGTGGTAATTTATTTACTCTAATGGGATGAATAACCTGATTCTAGAAGTGAATCTTAATTCTAATATTTCATCATGAATAATAGGAAACATTACACTTTTTCAATTAAAAATATGATACACATGTTTTTTAAGAAAAAATTAATATTTATCATTATATATAAGATAAAATATATTAGATAACATTTTTTTATAATGTGGGTATATAATATATTTTCCCCTTCAGAATTCTAGGAATAAAAAAATCGGTGGAATAATATTATACATAATATCATAGAGTTTTCTAGTTCTGAAGGGAATAGCTAATTCAAAACAAATATAAATAAGATAATGATGTATAACATATTGAAATATATAAAATTATAGGAAGGAATATTACATAATATTATTTACCTCATGAATGGTGGCTAAGTAACATATTCGTGAACTAGAAAAATGTATTTTATGAAATTGGATTTCCAAATCTGAAGAATGTAATACACGATATATACATTTCCAAATATATGGGTACGTAAGATAGTTTTCCCTAAAAAAATTAAATTTTTAAAAATTAAAAATGAATTTTCTAGGATAAATTATCATCATCATAAAATTAAAATTACTTCCCATCATTCTTCCCAAATATTTGAAAAATTTTTGACGCCTCAATTTGAAAAACACCCCACAAATCGGGGAAGATAGAGATAGTGGGAATGAATTGAAAATTTGGGAGATTGGATAAATTCTCATTAATATTATTAAACCCTTGGATTATTACATATTTAATACATTGAATATTATGAGAACATTTCATTGAATCACATGAGTATTCTAAATGCATTGAGTTAAAGTGACTATCAATCTAGGATGAAAATAATAATGATTCCATATATGGGAGTAATATTAATAGTCATGAATTGGAAGGACCTAGTCATTATTATACATTCATAAATTGAATTATTCATAATATTTAAAGGGATAATTAAAGAATTAATTGAGGGTGTTTAACTACTCCCAGTAGAGATTATAGTTTTCTTCATTAATTTATGTGATCCTTCTCCAGTGATAGAACAATATACTAATTGATTTTGATCGAATGAGAGTTAACCTAGCACATGTAATGAAAATATATTTTTAATTGATTAAATATATATTTCTACTTTAAATGAACTATAATTTAATGTTAATAGCTGGATATTTCCATTGTTTATTCCATTTTTATTATTCATAATTTACATCATCAAAAGTTTTGTGCAAAATTTCAACTAGATACTCTTAAAATCTCATTTTATATAGGGAGGTGGATAATAATTTAGGATTTAGTAAGGATTCATGACTGAATGGAATGGTATTTGTAGGGAGCGAATTGGTCATTGTATTCCCCAGAATGAAATGAAATCATAAAGTAATGGAAAATGGATGATGTATCAATCAATTAGTGGGAGGGAAAGAAAGGAATATAATTTTCAATCATGATTTAAAATATATTTGACGAAATATCATAGGAAAGACCACTAATTTTGAATCTTATCCCAAACACGTTTTATCTTAAAAGAAACTACGCAATCATAATTAATCAATATGTTTTCCAACAGCCATTGAACCCACACACAAAAAGAAAAGCATAGTAAAAAATATATTCTCTCGGCATACAACATGAGTTCCACATTTACTAAAAATCACTAGGGTTCTATTTTTATCCACAAGTATCAAGATAGTTTTTGACATCAATTACTATGAAATTTTTGGGGAAAATATATTTTTCATATCCTTAACTCAAAACCAGTAACAAATTCACATTTTTCATAGATGTTTTCTTTATTATATACATATGGAATATTGAATTATTTCAAAATTATTTTTCATAATATTTTTATGATATCTTACTAATACTTTTGTTTTTGTGAATTAATTATTTCAAAACAAAAACCAAATTATTTAGATTTTTTCATGATTTCAAACTCTTATATGTTTTAAAATGGGTTTATTTTCTTCTTCTATATTAGAAAAAAATATCTATATTACAATTTTCAATCTATATCAAGATATATTTGAAAGATAATAGTTTTGGGGTGACTATAAATACTCTATGAAATTTAAGGTAATGATTTATAAGCTATTCAACAGTAATAACAGTAGAAATATTAGATTTATAGAGCATGTAAAATAATTTATTTTTTCAAAAAAAAATTAATATGTTTGTATTCTAAAATATAAAGAATGTTTTTTTTAAATGTGTAATGATCATAGGAATATTCACTTACGATTGAACCAATTTGAATTGAAAATGTTTCATGAATTATTATCAACAGATTTATCCGCTATGAAATAAATTATACTATTTACAAAAGTGTTTCGTTCATGGGGGTTTCACTCTAAGATCAGTCTTAATTGAAAATATTTTTTAAAAAATTTAGAAAATATATTTTTTGAGTATTTTTATTTTAAAAAAAATTCAATTTAAAAAAATGTACAATTAATAATAAGGGAATGTTAGAGTGGGATGAAATAGATACAATATCTAGTTCAATTTTTTATTAAATGTCTTCATCACTATCCCAAAACAGTATTCTTAACAAATTGATGATAATTTGTGATTACCAGTAATATATCATACACATAGAAATATTTAAAGATGAAATTCACTCATTATGATCACTATATATTGAAATTTTATGTATAAAAATCTAGAAATTATTTAATCAAATAATTGTTATGATGATTAAATTTTTAATCCTTATAATCATAACTCTAACTCTTTAATAAAAAAATTAAAATATGAATCTAAATTTATTCAACACTCATCAAAGCATATATTAACACACAACTCACTTAGATATACAATATTACATTTTATATGGGTTATCTGTAAAGATATGATAAAAATGAATTTATTTTTAATGGGCGAATAATTTACGTTGAAAGAAAAATAATAATCATCGAATTATAATAAATAAACCATTTGTAAAAAAATGATAATGATTAGTATATTTCATTGGAAAATCTCCTTTTGTCCAACCATGAATGATGCATTCTGACATTGATAAAAAAATTACTAGATTCTTCTTATTCGAGCACACTACGTAGTTTCTCTCCAAATATTTAATTATTAGAAATAGACACATTAAAATATTTACTTACTGAATATAAAAAATTATCCTTATTAAAATAAATTATATTGATACTTCATTCACCTCTCTATAAAATTATTTGTAGAATGTAACACTGATTAACATGAAAATTGTCAAAACCCCAGTGACATGATCATACTTTCATAACAAATTTCTCCCATATAGAACTCTATAAAAACACCATCTTAGAAATAACTAAACATATTCCTAATCATGGTTTAAGAAATATCAATTCAATATAATTTATTCTTCAGTATGTTTTATTAAAGCTATTAACATGTTTGAAAAAGGTTTCACATTAATTTCATCTAATTTTTTTTTCAAGCCCATTGAATTATCATAACAATATTTCAACAATTAAAATTAATTTTAGTTATTTTTATACTCATATATATATGTATTCTAATAAGAACACATGTTTCGTACAATATCATCTATTAGACAATTATTAAGATACCACCTACTATTAATTATATTTTAATATTTTTTATTTTGGATATTTTTTATTCATTATATTTTCTTATTAATAAATTGAATTTAAAATTATTTTTATTTAATTTAATTCATATCAACACATTGGGTCATCAGACACATTAATCTGTGGCTTTATCAACTATAAAAAATGATACATACATTAGATGAATCTCCCCCAATAACATTAATAACTTAATATATTTTTATTAAAAAGCCCTTGGAAATAGTTAACAATTATATCTTGCTTAATTAATTTAAACTCATTAGGTATCAATTTATTATTTAGCATTAATCTATAAATAAATGTCTCATACATTCATCAACCTTGAAAATTACACCATATCATAAATATATCGTAATGAACTAATCATTCCCCCTAAAACTCATATGAATAGGATTCAGTACCATGGGTATAATAAAATCTAACTTAATATCCATAACAACATCAAGAATATATATCTTCATCTAAAAGAATAAAAAATTCCTTTTAATCATCATTAAATATTCAATATTTCTCTATAAGCCATCAATAAAAGAATGTTAAAACACTATATCTGTTGATTATTCTATTCAATCAATATTAAATAACATCAAGAATTGATCTTTGGTGAGCCACCATTCATCCCTTTTCAAATTTAGTATCTCATTCTTGAAAAATGATCAACCAGTTTATCCAAAACAAAATTTTATCCTCAACTTGAACACTTATACATTAAAAAACTAGGGAAAATTCATCCATAATTTTTAATTTGAATTTTCTAAACAAAATCCTTACCTATGTGTAACTCTTGAATTTAATAACAATAAATAATAAAACCTTGGATAACCCATCCATTCAAAATGATGAATAAATAGTGTATTCTATATATTTTAAAATCTAAATCAAGCAAAAAATATGATACCAAATAATCATTATCAATATTTTAGTATTCATCAATTGGTAAAACATCATTCTTGATATTGATCATCCTACTCCCTTCAATTAATTAATTTTATCACAATTATGTTCATGATATATATTTAATTGATTTTAAAATAACCATTATTGTATTAAATCAATTGATCATTAAACATTATAATTAATTCAACCCCCCCTCCCACACACACATTGACAATAAATAACAATCCTCAATTCATCAGAGTTTGATGTTCATCAGTTAATCCAAAACCATCATCCAAATAGATTTTTTCAAATATTTTATAGTTTAATAACACATTTTTAGAATCTATTACTATCATTTCCAAAAATAATATATATAAACTTCCCCTTATGTTATTCTACAATGTTCCTCAATTCCTATTTTAATTTCTTATAAAAGGCAACTCAATTTTTTTTATTCTTATACAATTACTGATAATAATAAAAAAAATTAAGTATTATTTTGTGGAACTACAATATTAATAAATTATATCTAATATTATTTAAAAAAATACTCATTTATTATAAATCAATTAAAAACAAAATTATTAATAAATATACCATACAATTAACCTTGTACTAATATCATAATATATTATATAATTATGGAAGCCCGATTTTGATCAATCTATCACATGAAGCAGTCAATGTAAAATTTAATACATGATTTAAAATATTCTTTAGATTCATTGATAAAAATGTTTGAAACCAAATTTTTTTCAATTTATAAGCTATGAACCCCCAAAATAAAATAAAATTAAAATTAGCTTGAAAATAAAACAATTTCTTTAAATATTTTCATTCATTTAATTAGAAATTATATTTAATGTATAGTTTTTGGATATTTCATATTCAGATATAAAAAATTATCATTCAATACGTTTTGTTAAATATAATTCAAAATATACTTCCATTGAAAATGGAATTACTCTTTCATAATTCCATTTAAAATTCTAAAAAATATTATATTTGATAAAAATATTTCAATTGAACATCTAAATTATCTTGAAAGAATATTTCGATTAAAACATCATCATCTAAACTGATGTTCAATGAATATTTATGAATTCATTCTCAGAATTATTAATAAAGTTTCTACAAAAAATTCCACAAATTAATCAATGAAAATAATATCATTTCACAAAATATTTAAGGACAACAAATTCCTCATTTAATGTCTATATTCTCAAAAAAGTAACAAAATATTTTATTAAATTTATTATAGGAAAGAAATTATAATTTTGTCACATCAATGAATTTAGTAACTAGGATAGACACATTTAACCTAATAATTTTGACTTCATATTCTTTATTAGTACATCTTAATAGATTTCATTTCCAAAATATATACATTCTTCTTTTTTATATATATATTACCTATGATATATATTGATTTTAATGGAATGGAAAAAAATTATTTGATTATCATATTATCATTGGATTTTCATTACCCTAACCATGTTATAATATTAAACTGTTCATTTTAGAAAATAGTGTATACCTACTCTCTCATAATTGTTTCATAATATTTTTTATATACCATGAACATATACTATAAATTAATTTAGTACATTTGGATAATTTTATATATTTTTAAATGAGACTCTACTGAATTTAATATTACATAAAATATCTTATATAATAAATCCATTCATCAAATTGAATATAAATATATCCATTATCATGTCTTGTGACAAAGAAAAAATTCTTATCTTCAATTTTATATTTTGTATATATCAATATCGTGTCAAAGTATGTATATTCACTTATTTCAAATAGACTCTTGGGTATATATTAATTTAGTTTAATCCCATAATGATAGGCTTATTTTTCTAAATCATTATAAGAAACATGTAATTAACCATGTCATAAAAAATTTTAAGATAATTACCAGGTTTTCAATAATAATGTGTCCCAAAAATACATTCTTATGAAAATTATTAGAACGATCAAATACTATTAATTGATATGATATTCACATTCATTTCTAGTAAAACCAAACTGACTTATAAGTACATTAAAATGAATATTTCATGATTTTTATGCTTTCTTCAATCTATAAATGGATTTATATATAAAATATAACAATAAATATTTTTTTTATATTTAATTACATTTATTATATTGGGGATTGATATACTTAATGAAATAGTGAATAAAAAGGTTCTCTATAACATATTTTCTATTTTTAGTTTTGGTTAATTAGGGATCTATTTTTAAGAATAATGGTAAATAATTATTTTCTATCAGTTTAAATAATAGAAATAAAAACTATATTTCACATAGATTATCATAAAAAACACCATAGAAATTCTATATATAATAAAAAATCAACTTAATTATAGCATATTTATTAAATAATGTTTGTAAAATAATTTTTTACATCATTTATAATAAATATCCAACAAAAAACATGATTTCATAATAGTTAAATTATAACATATGGTAAATTTATTTTTTATAAAATTAAATTAAAAATGATTTAACATACCTATAATAAATGATAATCTAATAGAATAATGAATCAAAACTATGAAAAAAATAAAATTACAACATAACTGTATAAAAAATATTTACACCAAAACTATGTTAACTTTATAAGTACCTTGTAATTTCGAATTTAAACATTGAAAATAAACATTAAAATAGAGAAAAATAAAATAAAATAAAATTTCTAAATTAATTATCCAATTTTCATTGTAAATCACTTATCTTTTTCCTTTTAAAACAAATAGATTATAAGAATGATACAAATTAAAAAAAATTATAAAAAATGTATTCTTTAATATAATACAAATATAAATAAAGGGAAATTCTATAATAAAATTTAACCTTTTAAAAAACTATAACTATCATAGTTTTAAATTTTTAATAAGTAAATCTAATAAAATTATAAACATATTTAATTTTTACATATTGATAATTAAATTTATTTTTTCAGAGAAGTTATCAATTTAAAATTGCATTCTATGTATCTACTAAATTATATTACATATAAATGAAGTCTAATTTACAAACACATAAGTGATCTTTTTTATCTACATTCATATCAACCAGTTATAGTTTATTCATTAAAAATTTAAAATTATAATTATGAAATAAAATAAAAATTTATTATAACATAAAGGTTTTAAAATAATTAAAATTCCATACCTAATTCTTTGTAAACGTTTTCTATTATTTCCCCATGTATAGAGTATAATATGTGTGTTTCTGTTTCATGTGGAGAATATTCACAAAACATTCAATATAAATAGATATAAAAAAAATATATTGTGTTTGGTTATTTAATTTAGATAAGTAATAACTTATAAAATATATTTTCCCCATTAATATAAGGAATCATGGAAAACTAAATTGTATCATTATGACTAAATTTTCAAGTATACATTATTAATTCTTTCTCCATTATTGTAACGATTATAGGATAAATAAATTTTGTGTCCATGATTACATACACCGAAATAATATCAATAATAAAATGTTTTATAAGATACATAATAAAAAACATTGTTATTCTTCTAGTTTAACAAGATATTCTTGACGAATATGTGATAACTATAATGTGCCATGTCCATATGGGTCTTAAAATTTGAACCAAAATTTAGGAAATAATTTTAACCAAGGATTGGAATTGAATATAGAGAGATTTTAATTTTAAAAGAGTTGTTTAAGAATATTGTTTTTGATCCATGGGGTTCCTTGTTTTTTTGGGAATTTCTTATGAGAAATATGTTGAATTTACGAGGTTTTGGAGATAATTGAACTGGGTGCATGATTTGGGAAAGATATTTTTGATAAAATAATTTATATACCCTTATATAGATAGATTTTAAATTAAAATTATAATAATAATACTATGTTGAAAATATTATCACATAGTTTGGAATAAATAATTTCGATCTCAGAGAAAACTTTGTGGAATATATTTGACTTGGGGCTTATCACATAGTTTGTGCATGGTTACATAAAAACCATGTGAAAAATCATGGACTAAGATAGTTCTATATCGTATATAGAGTATTGGTTTTATTAATCTATGTGACCCCATTGTGCAATTGGATGTATATAGAGAGAGTAAACCACACGGTTAGTACATGGTTTGGTAAACCATGCTGTAAAATTATATAACATATGATATGTTTATTTTTATCATTTCCCCTATGAATTTCTAATAAGAATACTACTTTATTTTTCTCTTCCTCCTAAGGTTCATCATATCTGAAAAACAAATATCCTCAATCAATTTATTTACCACCATTTTGGGTGATTCTATGTATGTTTTTTTAGTGATTTGTGGTATGTATCTCATTCCACAAGTCATGTGTTTCATCTAAGTATTTTCAAAGTAAATATTGATTTTTAGAACTAGGTATTTGATTCAAATTACACTAGAAGAAGATGAAATCTCTTGGTTGAGATTGGGAACCAACTCTTTAATGTAGGAGGATGTCTTTAGGCTATTTTCACATGTATCCACACATTGTTTTAAATTGTATGATATCATTTTGATTGTTATTATTTTTTCATAAATTTTAAATTAATTTAACTATGAATCCGTCATTTTCTATTAGGTCTCATCCTAGGATGATTCATTGAGTGGTGTGTGTCTTATCATTTGATTAATAATTATTCAATATGGAATTAATTTTTTGATTCAATTATAAATTACTTAAAAATTATTGATTCTTTTTTATTAATTTACATTGGTTTTTTTGTGATTTACATTTTTCAGAATTAAAATGATCATATAATGGATATAGTTTGGATTTTTTGAGCGTAGAACGAACATGGTAGATCTTCCAATGCATAAAGTTACTGTTTGAAATCTATGGTCTATGTTAGGTGTTTATGTGTACATACCCTTATGGATTTTGAATATTTTATCTATATACAAAATACAGTATCATCAATATAAATTATGAAATTATTTAAATAATATGATTCAAAAGAAATAATGATATGATGGTGTAGACTGCTCAACTTTTTAATGGCATGATGACCCTCTACACTAGCTTGACTTCCACAATTGAAGTTGGAATTTTCACTATGACTCTTGTGATCATATAAGAGGGGTTGTGATGTTAATTAATATAGATGACCCTAATAATATAGTTGTGGATCCATGGAATGCATTTGGAAAAGGTTGATAGGAAATATGTATATTAGCAAAGGTTTTATTTACCTGATCGACCTTGAGCGACACAGGTTATGGAGATTTGCCTCGAACCATCCATAAAGACTAACACAAATTATTCTTACTAGTGTGGCCTATAATTTCATTACTTGAATATGAGTTAAAAGGGTCTTGCATCCCAGGGAAAAGTAATGGGCTAGGGAGTCCTAAATTGTGTATTGGTAAACCCCAATTTAGTGCCCAATTTTTTCAATGACATATGGGACACAATGGGTGCCTTAGTGATATATAACCCTAGAGAGATGTTTTGAATTAGAATAGGTTGGGATGAAATGTTTGGGTTTTAGAAAAAAAATTTATATTTATTTTATTCATGTTGCGTCATTTTGTATGATATTAGGGTAGTTTTTTTTCTTAATATGGAGAACACCTCTAGGGGAATTCTTTTATTATGTGTCAGTATTTGGATGAGAAATATTATATAGGGTAAGACTGCGTTACAATTGGTGGGGTTTCCATAGTTATTATTGCATGATTTATTTGGTTTAATAGGATAAATATTTTTAGTTACATTTTCGAGGTATGGTATACTAAAATCATATGTCAGGCTAACAAAACACAAATAATGGAGGCCTGTGTTACTTATTGGTATACCGTGGGGACATGAGACTATAATAAAGGGAAATATTCATTGGTATTTTATCAAATAAGATAAGAAACATGATGAATAATGTTTGGTATATTGGGATTATAGTCTTATGGATCAATAATTGGGCGTGCATAATGCCCTATATAAGATTAATGTGGTTTGGTTTATTTATATTTCCATAGTGTTTTAATTATATTTAGAATTTCACGTGTAAATATCACGGAATTTCATTATATTATGGGACCAAATTGGTGGTTACCTATTGAGTTATGTACTCACACCCTGATTAGGGTTCCATAAAACATTTGTACAAAAGAAGATGTTCATTTGATGTTGTTATAAGTTGGTTTTAGGACCATGGATATGTTTTGCAAATTCAACAGGATATCTTGGATGGTTTATGTAGAATGGGATAGAGTGCAACTCAATATAGCCAAAGATCCTCCATATTTGGTAACATTATTTTTGTTATGTATATGTCAGTGGACTGGTGAACATCAAATTGATTGTGTTTGTTCATGGATGTATAGTCCCTTTATTATATCAATTTATCAATTTCTTTTAATATGTATTATCATTATTTTTTGTGTTTATTTCTGTGTCTATATGTTTAATTATTTTTGTGTTTAATGAAAAGTTCATTTTATGTAAAATTTTACACTATAAAACATGTGGTATAACCACCCAATAGTAACTCCATAGACCCCCACAACATGTTGGCAACATATAGTGTTTGGGAAACCGCATATGTGGTCACATGGTGGTCAGGTCCAATTATTGACTATAGTCATATAGGACAGGACATTACAATAATCGAAAAATATGGTTAATAATTTAATTAATTTGTGACCCAAAATTTTTATAAATATATATTCCATGATATCATTTTTTTCAAATAATTAGTGTATAATCATACCCAGTAATGAAAAAACTCATTAAAAGTTCATAAATATTAAAAAACATAATGTTATATGATAATAATATAAAATTTCTTTATAGAAAGTATCATGAAAAGTTAAAAGGGACTTACAATGTTTTTTAATTATATATAATAATTATTTAACTTTAATTCTTTCAATATATATATATATATATTAATGTATTAATATATCTATAACACAAATATGAGATAAAGGATATAATATAGGAATACATAAGTGGTAAATTATCAAACAATTCTAAATCGATTAAGCTAAAAATGTTACATAATTGGCCTCACTATAGAACCCATATTAGTAAATAATTGTAATATACCATAATAATATTCAATATATTATATATTTATCCATAGATTATTCATTTATATCTAACAACGATTTAGGGTAACCTGAATATAATATTGATCGACCCAGGAACACCCTGAGAGTGGGAGTGGTGAATTAATGTGTCAATTTTTTTAATAAAATAGATCTTGTTCCCACAAAGGTAGGAAACTGTTAATCTTGTCTAATGTGAAATAGAGGAAACAAACAATTATAATTAAAAGAAAACACAATAATATTACATTGTTCACCACTAAGGGATGCATCAAGGAACATAACCCAACAAGTTTTCAAACGTACCAAAACCCACTAATCATAACTAGTTGTGTAGTACAATTGTTTAACACTATCACTCTATGATAGTTTCAATGCCTTTATATGTTTTTAGGGATAACACACTATGTCCCAGAAATCGCATATGTTGACTCCCCCATACTCAATACATAGTAATAAATCTACAATCAGTTTATTGGCAGTAGGGACTCTTTAATGGGTTAGAATTAAATATCGAATCCTTTAATGTAAATAGATTCTTCATTGATGTCATGTTTTCAACTGTAGACATATTTCAATTTTCCGGGAATAGTTAGTTCATGAACTGTTCCTCCATGTACTAACCTCCTACCTTCGTGAACCGTACTACACTGTGTATGACGAGTTCTTTATCTTTGAGCTTCTCCAACTATATATTGTATTTCATTACTTCCTCTACATAATTCATTTCTCCTCTTATAGTGAGGAATACACAATGTACTTCCTTGATCCATGTACTACCTTCAGAAATCACATCTGTGTAATGCATATTCTCTATAGAACAAACTCATCATATACGAAATGTCTTTCAAGAACTAGAATTCTTCTTCCACATACTATCATTTTTGAACTGTGTTGGGCTTCATCAAGTTCCTTTTTTATTTTCAAATGATATCATTCTAGGGTTTTCTACCCATGAACGACTTCAATATTTCACCAAATTTGTCTTGTATTTTTAATTTGAGACTCGCATTTTAATAATGGTATCAGTTATATATATATAATAAAATAGATCATTATAATCTTCTAAACCATGATTTATCCAATCTTATACATATAACCACCTTTACGATGTATCATGTATCTCCCACAAACCATATTCCCTATGTAGAAGCATAAAGAAACATCTCATTTTGTCAAACCAAAACCTTCATGGATTCTCAAAACTCTTGCTTTCTTTCATGAATGTCATGCCATCCCCCAAACCAATTTCTTTATTTGATCATTAGGACTTACTGTGAACCTCCTTCGATTCAAGAACTGTTCCCCCTACATGATCCATATTCATTTCTTCAGTCATGGTTTGTGGTTCTTTATTCAGTATGCTATATTTTTTGATTTTTTAACTATTCCATGAACATGGTCTACATAACACAATACTTTTTCCGAACCACTTCATTTTCCAAAAACAAATTCCATATTTTGTGGACCAAAAATTTGGAAAACCCTAGCAAACTGTACCTCATACAATTCTTCTTTTAGCCTCAATCATATGAAAAAAATATATGAAAACAATTTCATCAACCCAATGTAGATTGAAAATAATAACAAACCATAGTCAATATCTAGAAAATTACATCCTTTGATCCAAAAAATATATCATCTCATATTCTACAATACGTTACTCGAGATCATCAACATATAACTCCATGTAGTTGGGAAAATATGTAAGTGGAGTTGTTGGATTGGAATATTAAATTTTCGGTGGAATATTAGGCTATGAATAAAAAGGTGATGTGTTGGATATTCATACTGACAATAAATTTTCATCTCAGTAAAAATTGACTATAATAAAAATATAATCCAATACTTTGTCATCCTTACTACCTATAAAATAGTTGTTTCTAAATTATCTATTTTTCCATTAATTAGAACATAACTCTATGATGTTACTAAGTGAAAAGATACTTTTTTAATTGCTAAACTTACCACATATAATCTTACATGAACTAGGTGTTCAATATTGTCCAATGTTGTATCCAAACATATTTTTCATACCCTAAGGTATGAAGATCCTCAAATTTCATATCTCTCTAAGGGATTTCTGTAAAGAATGTTATAAAAATGTATTTGTATATTTATAATTTTAAAGAGTCTAACCAAAAAATTAAATAACTTATTACAATCATTTATGTGATAGATTTTGAATATTTCATAAGATATGTTCCCATTATTCATCCAATCCCATTTCCATTTTCATGTATATCAAGTGGTAGTGGGGTCTTTTTAGAGTCTTGATACTCATCTCATAAATCTTTAAAGTCTTCATCAATCATTTTCTGATTTAATAAAGGATACACTCTATGTCATAATGTATGGGGGTATTTTTTTATTGGATATCTTAATGAGATATACTCATCTCATGTTATGTAAGGAAAAATGAATCATTTTTATTGTCCTTATTCCTAAATATAATTATATTTTAAAAAAGGGAACATTTCAGTTCCAAAAAATGATTCAACATAAATAAAGTCAAAAATATTATTCCATAAATGTTATATAAATCCAGTATATATATATATATATATAAAACATAAATTTTAATTTTTTCCTCAAAAAAAGATGAACGTTAATTTTTTCATTTATTTAAAATCCCTCTATTTCCACCCAATAAAAGATAAACATCTCACATGGATATTATTAGGGAAAGGTAAATCATATGTCATCTAATGAGAAGGAAAAAATTACATATATTAGTAAAAAAAAATTCAAGATAAATAAAATAATAATAAATTATGTTAATAAAAAAGTCTCCCATTATTGATATAATGTCATCTGATAGACACATTATCGTCCAGAAATAAATATACAAAATTTCATTATACTTCTAAAATTTACAACACTCTTATGTTGATTGGAATTTTTAGTCATACTGTTTCTATAACCACTAAACATGATAGATATATGATGGTCTTAGAAATGAGCAATTGATATTTTATGTAAATGTGTTCAACTATATTTAGAAACCAATGACGAAGTATATTTACCATTAGATGTTGAAGGGAGTTGTATATAATAATATGATGGAATATCAGCAGAAGTTTGTTTACGGTGATCCCTAGAATATGTCTTAACTCTGGTGTTTCATGTAACATTATATTATAATTTATTTAATGAAGAATTTGTAAATAATTTTTCAAATCCAACAACGTTATACTAAATTGAATAATAATTAAAAATTCATATGAATAGAAAAAAATAATTTTTTTAATACATCTTTGTTAATTTAGTTAACGAAAATGAAAAAATACACCGACAGCATTTATGAGACATGGAATTATATAGAAATAAAAACAAAAAATAATAGAACGATAACTCAAATCCAGCTATTATATTTAAAATTTACTAAAAATTAGACAATTATACAAAAACTCAAAACAAAAATAGATATAATATTTATTATATTATTTATATTTGATAATAAAATTGATAAAAAATATTGAAAACATTTATTTTTTGGGAAAAAATATAGGCATTAGAAAAGAAACTGTCACGACCCGTCCCCCTAGGCCCATGTCGTGACTACCCCAAGCCTACCTTCCTTTGGCTTTGGTATAGATACTAGCACCAGAATGGAATATCCCTAAAATGGGATGTTATTTCCTTTTATCCTGTACGGACACAAAGTCCACGAACACCACACTCCACGTCAGCTTGTCCCCTCTGAGTACCACCTGGTCCTGGCTCCCTCATGTCCTAGACCCGCTACTTGACATCAGGAAAAGACACAACAAGGTGCGGGAGAATCCCATGTATGGTTGAGTATAACAATATTCAGTAGGGATCCCAGGACCCCCGTTAGTCTCCTAGAGTTCCATAATGGAAAAACCATAGAGAAATACATCTATCTCAAAGCATAAATTAATAGACATCAACTGTACTTAGGTATATTCCCATACATATACCTATGTTATCAAGACATAACCATCTCATACAAGAGGGTAGAATAAAAAAAGGTAACACCACAAAGGTAGAAGTACCACACAGATTACACCATGAAGATAGATGTACCACACAGGTAACACACGATGATAGAAGTACCACACTGGTAACACCATGAAGATTAAATCAAAAAGGTAGAAGGACCTCATAGGCACCACCATGAAGATAAAAGTACCACACAAGTCACATCACAAAGAAAAAAGCATGAAGGTAACACCACAATGATATCACCACGAAGGTAGAAGTACCACATATGTAACACTACGAAGATAGAAGCACCACACATGTAACACCTCGTAGATAACACCACGAAGGTAGAAGTACCACATAGGTAACACCACAGAGATAAAACCACGAAGGTAGAGGTACCAAAAAGTTCATACCACAAATATAGAAATACCACACAGGTAACACCGCGATGATAGCACCACAAAAGTAGAAGTTCCACATAGGTAAAACCACAATGATAGAAGCACCCTATAGGTAACACCACCAAGATAGTTTTACGACATATGTAACACCATGAAAGAAGAAGTACCGCACAGTTAACACCACAAACATAGAACCAACATAGTGGTAATACAATAAATATAGAAGCACCACACAGGTAATTCCAAAATGAGTGAAGTTCCACATAGGTAACACCACAATGGTTGAAGTACCACACAGGTAACACCATAAAGTTAACACCATGAAGTTTAAAAAATCAACTCACTCTAAGTATAATTTAAGTACAAAAGTACATATAATTTTTCATAATATAGATCATCTTATTCTATTATGGGGCACTACTACTGAGCCACACAAGATCGATAGGTACTAACCCCTACTTCTCCACACAAGATCTAACCCACATGGGATCGATATAGAATAACCCCTACTGACCCACACATGATCTGACCCACACCAAATCGGTATGTGATGGCCCACACTGGATCACTGAGTGTTGATCCACATAGAATTTGAATTGATGTGGACCCACATGAGATCGATTGTTGCGGACCCTAACAGGTTCGATGTTCTTTATTCATGTTACAACTAGCCACTAGGTTCCTCGCACCTAGTGCCCTCGAGTTCCGTAGAATCTGCCCCATGAGATATTAGTCATAATTCTACTTCTACTAATATTCACAAAGAGGTAACCCAAAGGACCTTCATGTTGTAAGGGTTCCAACGTGATAGACGGTGCGTCAATTGGGCCCATGGTCTGTTAGTTATAAGTGTTTCTATTATGAAGGTCTGGATAGATTCAGGTTCAATCCATCCCGACCATACATCAACTATCTCAAAAAATAAAGTAGAGTGTGATCAAAGGAAGGTATCGATCTAAGGATCCCAACACTAGAGACAGTTCATCCAATGGATATATGTTTCTCATGATATGGCCCTTTATGTACATCTGGGCCCGGTGGGTCCAGGTCATGTCAGTTCTGGTCGGACTAATGCGGCCTGACCCGGCATGGGCTGGGCCATGGTGGGCTCTTCCCACTGGCCAGAGGTCCGTACCGGCCTGCACGGGGGAGGATCATCCTAGAAGGTGGTGGCACACAAAGGGTGACCTGCAAGGGTTACCTGGCCTGCAAAGGGTGCGGCCCGGCCCGTTGGGAGGCGGCCCGCTAGGCAGGCGGCCTGCTAGATGGTGGACTGCTGGGTATGTGACCTGACAATATGAGGCCCAGCCCGCATGGAGATGGCCCATAGTTCACATGAGTGGGTGAGGGGTGAGTGTTTCCCCCCGGTATCCTGAACGACCCGTAGCGCGTTCTGATTTGTGAAACGGAAGCTCCACATGGGCGTTTCCCGGTCACCGTGAAACACGCCGGGTAGGTGCATATTCTGTCTCAATCGTGGAATCGGCTGCTAACCTCTGCCCATTGGTTGCACACTGGTTGTTCCACCTTTTTGATCACTTGCGGAGCACTAGTAAAGTCACCTCCCCTTCTGCGGCCGACTGATGTATCAGCCGCCTCCTCCGACCGCGGTGTCTAATGAGTTGTGGGCCATTGCTCACCAGCGGTGCGCTACAGCGTGTTTCACCTCCTCTGTGTCCAACTAGAATAATCCACTATGATGACCCCCACAGTTTAGTGTTGTTCCCTCGTCTTACGGCATGTGTTGGTGTGCTGCCTCCTTTGTAGCCTGTTGGTGTCTGCGTGCTGGCGGTCTTCCATGGAGGGCGCAATTGTATAAAAGTAGCAGAGGGTTAGGTCCAGGTTTGTTAAGCATGTGTCCTCCAAGTTAGATCATAATCATGAGGGAGGATTAAAGGGATCAATATATTTATTTGACTTTAAAAAATGACAAAACACCAACATCATGAATGATGGAGAAATGCATGCAGTTGAGGAAGTGGGTCAGTGTTCCCCATCCCCGCAGCTAACCTCCAACGACATCATATGATTGTCGATCATTGGTTCGGGGTTTCAGTGCCTCTCATAACCACTCGTTTGAAGTTTCTCTATCCTATAAGGGTTTGGAATATCAGAATGTTTTCATCACTTTGTTTCTTGGTGAAGTAGGGCCAACACCTCTCCACATTCTCCATATAAATATGAGAGAGAGAGGGTACTTAATGACATTGGGAATTAATGGGGGTTCATTTATTAGGAACATTACTAATTTTCCAATGAAATATTTTCTTATGCTTTAATGGTCAATCCATTTATTGTCACGACTCACCATTGGCCCCACTTTTTCAGTTGTCCGTTTGAGGAAACGAAATAAATTAAAAAATTTCTATGTTATTTTTGTTATTCTTTAAAAAGTCCCAATACTTATTTTTTAACACAAGTATTATGGTAAATGTGATGCCTCCCATATGATAATCTTTATGTGTGGATTCAACGGTTCCCTCAAAAGTTTAATCTGAGCACAAATTCAAAAGTTATAAAATTTCGCTTAGGCGTTTACTGAATGTACCAAAAAAAAGATTTAAAATTTTGTAAAATTTACCCTCGACCCGCGCCGGTCATGGTTAGGCTATGCCTAAGGCAAAAAATTCCCAAATAACTCAACGAGACTCTCATATTTTCAATCTGAGTTACTGTATAGATATTATGGATTTTAAAATAAAATAATTTTCACTTAATTATTATATTTACTCCCAAAAACTAACTTTCACTGGTCACCCGCGCCGGCCAATGTAAGTATCAGTCTAAGGAAATCATACCCTCACATGTTCTATGGTGGTCTATGGTTTCCAATCTGAGTTTCTGTTCTTGAGTTATAAACTTTTAAAAAATAAAATATGATAATTTAATTATTTTATTGACATTTATGGAATTTTTTTGTTTTCCCACTAGAGGCAAGTGCCGAATAAACTCATGTCATGCCTAGGGTAAACCAACCATCCTGAATGCAATGGCCCCCTCAGATTTCTGATTCAGGAAAAAATTAAATGTTATTCCACTTTTTTAGGAAAACTGCTTTCGCATGCTCAATAAATCTTAAAAAACATCGAAGGATCATTACTGGAACTCTAGGCCTTGGAATCACGTGCCGTTTGATTTCACGGTCTCTAAATAATTCCATATAATTATAAAAAAATCCCAAAAAATATGGGCCTTTACATTCTTCCCATCTTAGGGCTTTTCATCCACGAAGCCAAAACATAGAAAAAGGAACTAATGAAGGTACTAAGCATGAATCTGAGCCACCCACTCCCATGTGATCTTTTATAGGTTCTATGCTGCTAGCGAATGAGAATCAGAGGTATCTGTAACATCCCCAAATGATAAAGGGTTAAATGACTAAATGATATGACTCTTGTCAACAAGGTGCACCTTCCTTTTTGGGAGCCTATCTAATTAGAACTCCACAGTTAAGCGTGCTTGGCCTGGAGTAGTGATCAGGATGGGTGACCTTCTGGGAAGTTTCCCAGGGTGTGTGTGAGTGAGGACAAAACACACTGAAAAGAACACGTGTTGGCCTGTGGGGACTATCATTAGTCAGATGACCCGTTCGGGCATGTGGGTGGACCCTGGGGTGGGCCTCATGTGTCTGTAGAGGCAGCTGGTGGTACCTGGTGGGCCAGGACCCGACGACCATGTTATAGAGAACAAGAAATAAGTAAAATATTATAAAAACAAATTTATTTCACATGGAATTGAATAAAAATTAATATATATATATATATATATATAATAACTTGATCCTATTCATTAGACTATTTAACAGAAATTATATAAAAATACAAATAATATTTCTGAAACATGAAATTATTTAGACATATAAAAAATAAATATATAAATGATTACTCAAACACAAAAATTACATATAAAATTGAACACTAATTTTAAATTGATATAAAAACAAATAAAAAATATTTAACATATTTGATAAAATATTCAACTTGAATAAAAAATGTATAAATAGTATATCAAATATTTTGAAATTTTTTGAAATGTTAAATATAAAATGAATATATTGTACCAGTAACATTACGAGATTACTAAAAGATTATATTATCATATTCCATCTTAATAATTGATCTTTATAGAACAATACATGTCTTTGATGTGTTCATTACTATCCTCTAATAATATTTCTTGTGAAGTAGGGATCTCATATAATTCATAATATTCATATTATAATTACATTCAAAAAATATAATATTCCATTGAATAATAATAGGCCACATCACATTTGACGTATTAAGAACATAGAAAATTTGTATTTCATGTGTTTCTATGATAAATGGGAAACATGTGTATTCTACTGTATTGATATTTAGTAGTTTCAAACTATACTCATCATGATTAAAAATATTTTTATTTAAAGCATATTTAAAATTTTATATAGAATCTCAAAATATATTTTAATTATAATGACCTACACTTATTACGTTATATAATCTTGAATTTAGTCAAGAAATAACATCCCATCACCTTGATGATCATTTCAAGTTTATATATTTAGTTAATTGGGACATAATAAATTAATAACATTACACCTTAATACAGAATGAATAACATAAAAAAAACATTCATTTCTTCCAAAATGTAAAACATTAAAATAAAACCTGATTTCATTGACAATTCCTTAAACATTTAATTTGGTAACTTTTTTTCTCTTTCACATCTTTATAACCAGTGAGAATCATTTAAAAACATGGGATGAGCACAAAAAGCTCAGTAAGGTATATAAAAAAAGAAATGAACAAATTAGTAGGTGAATACTTGTTATGTGTGATTTTTTTTAAAAATATATACTTGTCCACCATATATACTTACTCTTAATAAATGATATTTGAAAAAGATCCCCACAATACATAAGGACATATATAAAACCATAAGTTCTCTTGTGTCATTTCTAAAATAATCTGTAACCCTATCTTCCACCTTATAATTTGTAAACCTCAAGACTACATTACAATTTGTCTAACCATCATAGTTACACTTTGAGTAACCTTATGAAAGGCCAGCAACATACGCACACCCAATTCATTGGAAGGAAATATATTTCCAACAATTAAACATAAACTATTATGAAGAACCAGAACATAATCATACTACATGAATTATTTCTTATAAACATTTGTTTTGAATTTTGTAAAACAAAATTTTAAAAGGTGTTCTTAAAGGATAATCCCTTACAATCATCATATAAGTGATGTTAGACTTATTAGAGTGGATGTAGTATATATATAAACCATGAATACACATAATTCAACATAATATAAAAAAATTCATTCCAATTTTTTTAATACCACATAAATAGTGATGTAGAATGTAAACCCAATGATTATAAATTAGGTTGTGAATTTCCATACCACAGGTTCTTGTTAATTAAAAATCATTTAAAACTATTTTATAATGTTTAAAAAAGTATTATTAGTATTTTAAATAATCATTTTAATATTTGTAACATCTTATATAATCATTTTTTAACATCATTGAACCATTTAATTGTTATATTCTCTTCCTTCCATTGTTTGTGGGGTGTTATTTGCATTATTTCAATGATGAGTTCATTTTAGATATTATTATCGATTGGAATAGAAAATAAAAAATTGGAAGGAAATGATATTTATTTATTTCTTGTAATAAAAATTATTCTATTTATCATTATGAGTTCTGTTATTAGGTTGATTCAAAAGATAAAACATTAATGATGTTTATTTAGGAAATTTTGGCGATTCTTCAACCGTAATGAACTCAATTTGTTTCATAAATTTTTAACATGTGTAAAAATTGATTACATAAACTTATATAATATATAATACATAAATTATAATCTATTTATTCCATACAAATTGTTTCATTAATAATCTTTAAAGAAATAATGTAAATTGAGATCACATCATCCATGATATCAGTAAATCAACACATCACATACGGTGTTTTAATTTCTTGAATTAGTGGAATAGGAGAAGATTCATAATGGAGAATAATCAATGAACATGATGAAATACATAATATATAAAATATTAGATAATTTATATATATTTGATAAAGGTATTTTTTAGAACAAAATGAAAATAATGGAATCTCTAAATAAAAGAATAGTTGAGAAATCCCTTATAAAAATTTCACATCCAAATCGCATCACTTAAAAATTTATAATATATATTGATGAGATAAAATGGATAGAAAATAATTCATAATTTTTTTTAGTATATGGGATATGAAATGACATATCCTTGAATATGAAAAAGTTAAAAAAAGAATAACATAAACTGACTGCTTGAAAAAGCGAAGGGCGGTGGGTTTCTTTACCTTGTTTAGTAACTCCAAGAACATGAAGTTTGGGACCTTTGGTGCTTGAGGACACCTTGGAATGAATTTTTGGGAGGTAAAGAGACCATAGATTCATTGAGGAGGAATTTGGAATGAATATAATGAAGGAATTGGATAGTATTTATAGCAAAAGTGAGAAAATATTTTATTAATTTCCTAGGAACACCTCATTAGTCGTATTTGAAAAACCATGGTATTTACCATCGTATTTTACTAGGGAATAGTCTACATGGGACTCCTTATAACATATTTTACTGTACAAAAGTCGACAATAATTATTAGATCATTATTACATAAATAATGATTTCATTATACACAGTAAAACTAAAAATTGTATTTTAACTATTCACTGAAAATTGAACAGTTTCAGAAGAATCCCAAAAAATCACCGTAACCATTTTCTAATTTTTATAATTAAAAAAAAACTATTTTTTGAAAATAATTTTCAAAATATTATTAAATTAATTTCTAAATGATATCTACATTTATTAAAATATATCTGTTTTAAATATATAACATATTTTTTAACACGTAGAAAAATTAATTGACATCTCATTATCTTATATAACTAAAAATATAAAATAATAATACAATTTACTATACATTAGGGTCATATTAATATTAATATTACTATTCATTAAGGTTTGTTACTATTCACCAAAAAACAAGTTTGTTCCATTAGACTCTAAATAACTAACCAATAATAATTGTTGATTATGGTTTTTTGAAATTCAAAACATAGAAACTACAATATTATTTTTAATTTCTAGTGATAAATATCAACATGAAACAATGTTTCATGAATTTCAATGTATTTTTAAATCCATGAGGTGTTACATTATCCCCACCTTCAAGAAATTGTTCCTTGCAATTTTATATATTTATTAAACAATGGAGGGTATCTTTCCCTAATAGAATTTTAGACTCCCATGTTCCTTTTTCAACAAAGTAGTTTCTCCAAAAATCATTTACTTGGTGGATTACCTTAATTCACAATACATGTGCCCTTCCATCAAGAATCTGAACTAGTTTCCCTTCATAAGAATGGTTCTCTACTAGCTGAACTACTTCTGTGTTCAAGACAACAGATGAATCTAGAAAAAACATTCTCAACATCAAAACATTGAAAAAATTATTTACCTAAGACAAACATAGAGGCAAAGCTACTCTTTATTCTACAAGTCTTTCATCCACTTTTATTTCAAAAGGACCGATGAAATGTGGACTTGTAGGACCCCGAGACACCCTGAGAGGGGAGGGGTGAATCAGGGTGTCATACTTTTCTTTTAAACTAAAGGATCTTGTTCCCACGTTGGTAGGAACTAGTTGAACCTGTATGATGTATATGATCAGCAATAAAACATTCACATGCAAAAAAGATGACATAGAAATTTTTACTTGGTTCACCACTAAGGGATATGTCCAAGGTGCACACGCCGACAAGTTGTCGGTCGTACCTAATTCCACTAATCTTTAATAGAGTGGATTATAATGGTTCGAGCATTGTCACTCTGTCCCAGGCTCACTGTCTTTACAATTGTTCAGGGATAGCTCACTGCCTCCCTCATGTCACTCCCGTTGACTCCCCCTGACTCACTGTCGTTGGTGAAGTCCCACCCAGTTTATAGACATGAAGGTCTCATCATCATTTCTCAATGAAAGAATCCTCTGTTATATGTAGATTCTCTGTTGAAGTCCAACTATCACTCGTTAACTGATCTTCAACTTTTGTGCAGCTCCAAGAAAATCAGCAAGCCTCAACAAACACCTAGCACGCAACACCAAGACGGTGCACAACTTTTAAGGACGACACACAAGTTATAACAGACACGCAAGTCCTCCTTCAACACTTGTGCGACTCAACATTCTTGGGAATAAAACTTGCGCGACTCGGCTTCTTTTCAACCCAAATCGATTTTGTAACCTAATGGAAACCGGTTGCGCAACACCAATTCTGGCGCAAAAGTATCATCAAATCACTTGCGCGACTACTGGACGGGCAGCAAACAACTATCGTGCACCTCTACCTTGCGTGACCCACCAACACTTGCGCGACTTCAACACCTACGCGACAAGAGATCTGAATTTCTTCAAGTCCAAAGTTTGTGTTAAATGAGGAGGGGTGGTCTTCTATTTATAGGCATTCAGATACCCTGCGTGGTGGCACGCAACTCTTCCCTTGGCACATAAGTCTTGGTGCGCAACCCTTCTGTCCTCCTAGACACTTTCGCGACCAACTTCCAATCATGGGCACCCCTATTTACATTTCTATATTTTGATGATCAAAATATGATGGTCAAACGGAGCGCAACTTTCCAATCCTCTAAGGTACTGGCGCGCAAGTCCTTTCACAGCACGCAAGTCACTTGCGTGACTAAGCCAATACTTGGACAACCCTCTTTACATTGCCATATTTTCATGTTATCATTCTGAAAAACATCAGGTGCCCAAGTTTACAAGACTCCAAGGCCTCGGTGCACAAGTCTCATTTCCAAAAACACATTTATCCATATTTCAAGTTTTGAGGCCCAAAAATTTGGCAAACACTGGGAAACAATGCCATCTTCAATACTGTTGTCTGCTTGAACTGTATGATCACATTTCTGGTACACGTTCTAAACTTCCACTGAGGGTTGACAACAAACACAAACCATACTCCTATTAATGAACAGAACATCCATGGTTCCAACAATCTCCCCCTTTGGGTTTGTTAGCAATCAGAAAATAAATTCAATAGATCCTCATGCAAACCAAAAATGCAAGAATCAACTCGTCCAACACTCTAAGTCTACGCGAGAAATGTTCGGTGTACAAAACAAGAGATGAGGCTTTAATTGGGATCCTGTGTTTTGGAATTCTCAAAGATGACCTACTCGCTGAGTTCTTGAGTTCCTTCTCATCCTCTGACTCTAAATTTATTCCTTTCTCCCCCATTGGAAATAAACCCAAACTTTGGTACTAGTTCATTGTTAAGCTCAAACCACATCCCCTAGATAGTATCTCCCCCACAAACCTGCATCAAAAACATAAAAAAATAGTTAACAAAACTGGGGAGATAGGTATTGAGTAACCTCCTTATGCACTGGGAGGTGGCTGAGCACTGAGGTTCAACCGACGCTTCTCAAACACAGCCGCTGATAGTGACTTGGTCAGGATATCATCTACTTGCTCATCCATTCCCACATGATCCATTCTAATCACACCTTTCTCAACATTCTATTTGATAAAGTGATACCCGATTTCAATATGTTTTGTATGAGAATGCTGAACAAGATTCTTCGTAAGATCAATTGCGCTCTTTTTATCACAGTAAATCACCATTAGTTGCATCACCACATCGGCAATATCTGTTAATTGCTGCTTCATCCATAGAAGTTGAGTGCTTTCCATTGTGGTAGAGATATACTCATCTTCAGTAGTACTAAGAGAAGTACTTTCTTGTTTCTTACTCAACCAGCCAACACATTTCTGCCCAATATAGAAGGATCCACCACTGGTGGACTTTCTGTCTACTACATCACCAACCTAGTCAGCATCAGAAAACTCTGATAATTCAATGTCCCTACTTGCAGAAAAATATAACCCAAAGTTGTGTGTACCATGAATGTACCTCATGATTCTTTTGACTGCCACCATATGTTCCTCCTTTGGACTACTCTGAAAGCAGGCCGCAAGACATGTGGCAAAGTCAATTTCTAGACATGTCGCTGTCAGGTACAATAGCCTCTCAATGATCCTCTTGTACATAGTGGGATCTACAAAGGTCCCATATTCATGTTTTCCATTTTTATTTCCAACAGCAATTAGAGTTGACATTGGTTTGGAGTCTTTTATATTAAACTTATTCAGCACCTCTCTTGCATATTTTTCCTGTGAAATGAATGTGTAATCCTTTTTTTGAATCACCTGCAATCCCAAGAAATATGTGAGTTCTCCAATCATAGACATTTCAAATTATGAATTCATGTTATTAGAAAAATCATCCATAGATTTCTACCTGCTGCCGCCAAATATGATATCATCAATGTAGACTAGAACCATGAATTGGTCTTTTGGAGAATTCATCACATAGAGATTGTGATCTACTTCACCTCTTTTGAATTCCAGTTTCTTGAGATACAAATCCAGCCGTGAGTACCACGTACATAGTGCCTGCTTCAAACCATATAGAGCTTTTTTCAGTTTAAAGACCTTTGTTTCTTCAGTACCTAGAACAAAACCCACTGGTTGTTCAATGTAGACTTCTTCTTCTAGAACACCATTCAATAATGCTGTCTTGACATCCATTTCATATACTTTATATCCTCTTTGGAGTGCCATGGAAAAGAAAAGACTGATTGATTCTAGTCTAGACACTGGAGAAAACTATTCTTCAACATTAATGCCTTCAATCTGGGAGTATCATTTACATACTAGTCGTGCCTTGTTTTTGATAACACTTCCATGCTCATCAAACTTATTTTTGAAGATCTATTTGGTACCAATCACATTGCTACCTTCGGGTCTCTGGACAAGATCCCAAGTCTGATTCTTGTCAATCTGGTCGAATTCTTCATTCATGGCTTCCACACAAGATTCATGCTTGGATCTTCTTAGAATGAGGATGGCTCCTCAACTGATAGAAATGCATATTGGGCATTATTTCTTCATCCTTCTTGTTTGAGTGGGTGCACTCTTGTACCCAATTATGTTCGATGGATCAATCTCAGCTCTTCGATTTCCCATGTGAGGTTGAGATCTATTCTCTTCAGCCATAGTTTATTCTTCAGATTCCTCTTCTGAGTCAACATCATGATGTGACTGCTGAGTGATTTGTTCACCTTCCTCTATTTCAGTATTTGTATTTACACTATATTCACACTCATCATCATCTTCTATATCATCAGCATAGCTATTATTGGAAGCACTTGGGGTTTTCCCTTCAATGATCTTAACATCATTACTTTTCACAATCCTCCCCAAGCGTTTATTGAGACACTTGTAGGCCTTTCTATTCATTAGATATCAAATAAAAATTCCTTCATCAGCATTTTCTCCAAACTTCTCTTGATTTCCTTCTTTATTCCGGATGAAACATTTACTTCTGAAAACAAAGAAGTATTTGAACAACGACTTTCTTCCATGCCACAATTCCTATGTAGTCTTTGTTTCTCCCATATAAAGCCCTGCTCGATTCTGAATGTGCACTGCAGCTTCAACAGCCTCCTTCCAGTAATGGTGAGAGATACCACTCTCAATCAGCATAGTCCTAGCCATATTGTTGACCTGTCGATTTCGATGCTCAACAACTCCATTTTGTTGTGCAGTTCCCACATCAGCCACCTCATTCTATATTCCCTATTTTTCTAGGAAATTTTCAAACACTATGGACGTGTATTCCCCTCCATTTTCAGATCTCTGGACTTTTATTGTCCGTCCAGTATTATTCTCAGCAATCTGACGATATGTTTTCATGCAATCAAGTACTTGTTGCTTCCTGTGAATCACCATTACACAAGCCATTCTGCTATAATCATCAATGAAAAGGATGAAGTACCTTTCTGCATAGGTTCCAGCAACATTTATTGGGCCTCATATGTCTATATGAATGAGATCAAGAAGATGTGATGCCCTTTTCTTCTTTGGCCAATATGAACTACAGACCCGCTTCCCAAGAATAAAAGCATCACAAGACTTTTCCCGTTCACGTTTTAGAATGGGATTATCCATAAATATCTTCTTCTTAGATATCATTTCCATGTCTTGTTGGTTAATGTGCCCCAACCTTCGATGCCACAAATTGTTTTCTTCTTCAATAGACAAATAGCAGGAGTTTACTTTTCTGTCAACCTGATATAAGTTTCCATCTGTTCTACAACCTTTTATAAGAGAATTCTCTGTTTTTCCTTTTATAGTGCATCCTTTTTTATTAATGGTTACTATGATCCCTAAGTCACAACATTGAATAACACTGAGGAGATTGTGGCGTAGACCATCCACCTAAAGAACTTCAATTTTCTTCAGCTCCATGTTGGTGAGAGCAGTATTCCCACTGGCTTTAATCTTCAAATCGCCATCATTACCAAAACGTACTGTTCCATCAACCTTCTTTTCAATGTTATTCTAAAGGTCATCATTTCCCATCATATGGGAAGAGCACCCACTATCAAGGATCCAGGTGCGGCTGCTATTTATAGCTTTGAGGGTTACTTCTACATGATTGGATTTCTCTATCTTCTTCTTCTCTTTCCATGAGATATTGGATTGAGCATAGGATACTGATGGCCTTTTAATACTTTCTTCCACATAATCGGATTCTTTATACACATAATCTTCTCCCAAAGGGGGAAAACTATTTATGAGAACAAAAAATCATCAAGAGGATGAAAAGTGGCCCGTCTTTGAGTGTTGTATGAATTTTTCCCGTCGTACCACTGCCTGCAATACATAGATTTATTGACAAAGTAAGAACAATTAATACAGTAACCATAAAAGCTATTTCTTCTATAAGATAAAGGATATGAAATCGGTCTCTTTTGTTGACTTCCCAGATCTTCCCCATTCAAGTATCTCCTTGCCACATTGCAGTATGACACGGTATGGTCCAGATAACCAAAGAACTGATATTTCATGAGAGGAAATGTCTTTTCACTTGAATTTCTCTTTATTCCTTATTCCTTGGGAGAATAGTTGAACTACCTGTCATTTATGATAGTTTGAGGATAATTTTCAGTTCTTCTTTTTTTTTTGGATTGAGGGTTTGTTTTTCATCATTTCAGGTAATGTTTTAGCATGTCCAACTATCATCTTGTCATTCTTTTGGCTCTCTTTACTTCCAGCAGTTGATGTCTCAGCTTCACAGCCAATTCCACTCTTTCCCATGAAAGTGGGTCTTTGATCACTTAAGATTTTTCCAACCCCATCTAAACCACACTTGGATCTTGCTAATAATTCTGCATCTGAGAATCTTCTAAAATTAATTTTCTTCTTTCCCTCATTTGTTATTGATTGACAGTCAATTTTACTTCGAAGAGTAACAAATTCTTCCTCAAGTCCCTCAACAGTCATGGAATTCTCTTCCAGTCTGGATGAAAGGTCATTTATGACCTTTTCCTGTTCTTCAATTTTACACATTAGTTCCACAACATAATCTGTTCTTTCATGGATTGAATAATGAACTCTCACTAGTTCTTGTAGTCGTTAAATCTCTTCTTCAAGCTCATCAATATATTCTGATGATTCTTCCACCATTTCCTTCCACTTATTACATCTCTTACATTTATTCTGATTCTTGGAAAAAGAATCCTTAAATTGATTCTTTGAATCAGTATTAGAAATAATCTGATTATATTTGTCTTTATTGATCAAGGGTTCTGACTTTTCAACCGTATACATCATGGAAGCATGCTTTCCCGTTTTAAATTCGAGTTCTTCTTCGTCACAAAATTCATTATCCTCATCTTCCTCTTCATAGACAAAACTCATCCTCTGTATTTTCTTTCCAGATTTGAAGTCCCTATTTTTGAAAAATATTTTTCAAGGAATGTCGATGTTCTCATCTTTAGTAACTTCATCATTGATCTTTCTTAAACATTGATAGGCAATGTGCCCAAATTTTCCACAATGAAAACATGCGAGAGGTAACTTCCCTTTGAATTTCCCTTTTCCCTTCTGGAACTTATTTGCAATGAGAGAAAGAATCTTTTTTCTTCATCATCTTCACCGATACTATCTTTTGAGATTTTCAGTTTATCCATGGCCTTGAATTCCATTTCCTTTCTCACATGAGTCATAGCATCTTCTGGTTTGACTCTCATTTCGTAATCTACCAAGCTGCTCAGTAGATCATCCAGAGAAAGTTTGGAAATATCTCTTTCCTCAAGGATGACACTTTTGCATTGTACAGGGGTGGAAGTCTTCTAAATATTTTATTTAAAATATCAATGTCTTTGATTTCTTCACCTAGACCCCGAATTGCTCCAACCAATTCAGTAATTCTATTGAAGAATGAGTCTGCATTCTCGTCTGGGTGCATCTTCATATCATCAAACCGATTGTGCAGGACTTGTAATTTTGACTCCTTCAATTTGATATCTCCTTTATAAATATTTTTGAGTTTATCCCACATGGATTTTGATGAGGTGAAACTCATCACCTTTAGATATATCTGATCAGAAAGTGCTACGGTGAGTGCATTTTGTGCTTTAGCATTTGTGTCAAGAATTTTCCTGTCTGTGCCAGTCATAGCCAGGCCTGTTGGATCAGTGACTTGTATTACTTGCATAGTGGAAAAAAACTTCCATTCCAAGATATCTTAGAAGATATCTCATCCTGTTCTTCCAAATTCGAAAATTACTTCCATCAAAGAGAGGGACTCTTCTAACATTGACTGCATTCTCCATGGCGACAAAGGACAAACTCAATGCCAACAACCATTACTCTTTGATACCACTTGTAGGACCCCAGGACACCCTGAGAGGGGAGGGGTGAATGAGGGTGTCCAAGTTTTCTTTTAAACTAAAGTATCTTGTTACTACATTGGTAGGAACTAGTTTAACCTGTATGATAGATATGATCAGCAATCAAACATTCACATGAAAAAGAGATGACACATCAATTTTTACTTAGTTCAACACTAAGGGCTATGTCCAAGGAAAAGACGCCGACAAGTTTCCGATCATACCTAATTCCACTAATCTTTACTAGATGTGGATTAAAATTGTTCAGGAACAGTCACTCTGTCCCAGGATCCTTGCCTTTACAATTGTTCAGGGATAGCTCACTACGTCCCTCGGGTCTCTCCCGTTGACCCCCCGGACTCACTATCATTGGTGAAGTCCCACTCAGTTTATAGACATGAAGGTCTCTTCATCATTGCTCAATTAAAGCATCCTATATTACATGTAGATGCTCTGTTGAAGTTCAACTATCACTCGTTAACAGATCTTCAACTTTCATGCAGCTCCAAGAAAATCAGCAAGCCTCAACAAACACCTAGTGCGCAACACCAAGACAGTGTGAAACTTTTAATGACAGAACAAAAGTTATAACTGGCGCACAATTCCTCCTCCAAAACATGCGCGACTCAACCTTCACCGGAATAAAACTTGCACGACTCAACTTCTTTTCAATCAAAATCGATTTTTAACCTGATGTAAACCTATCGCGCAACTTCAATTCTGGCATGAAAGTATCATCAAATAACATGCACAACTACTGGATGGGCAACAAACAACTGTCGCGCTGCTCCACCTTGCGCAACCCACCAACACTTGCGCGTCTTCATCACCTGTGCGACTGGAGCTCTGAATTTCTTCTAGTCCAAAGTTCATGTTAAATGAGGAGGGGTGGTCCCCTATTTATAGGCATTCATATACCCTGCGCGGTGGCACACAATTCTTCCCTCGGCGTGCAAGTCTCGGCACACAACCCTTCTGTCCTCCTAGACACTTGTGCGACCAACATCCAATCTTGGGTGCCCCTATTTACTTTTCCATATTTTGATGATCAAAACATGATGGTCAAACAACGCACAACTTTCCAATCCTCTAAGGTACCAGCTCGCAAGTCCTTTCACTGCGCGCAAGTCACTTGCACGACCAAACCAATACTTGCACGACCCTCATTCCTTTTCCATATTTTCATGTTATCATTCTGAAAAACATCAAGAGTGCATGTTTACCAGCCTCCAAGGATATGGTTCTCAAGTATCTTTGAAAAAAACACATTTATCCATATTTCAAGTCTTGAGGCCCAAAAATTTGGCAAACACTGGGAAACGATGTCATCTCAAATACTGTTGTATGCTTGAACTGTATGATCACTTTGTTGGTACACATTCTGAACTTCCACTGAGGATTGACAATAAATAGAAACCATACTCTAATTCATGCATATAACATACATGGTTCCAATAGGACTTAGCTTTCTATTCATACTGAAACGTATCACACATTTCCAATGGGAGTTTCTAATCAAAATATTATCACCTATCTAGGAAAATAGTATTTCCATATGTTATATGCATAACTCTTCTGCCTGCACTAAGCTTTCCCCATGTGTTTCTGGATTATATTCACTTTCTCAACCACTTCCCCTAATAATTCCATCCCCTTCAACTTTCTTTCACCAACTTCAACAAAAAACACTGGAGGTTGACCCCGCTTCCCATAAAATTGCCTCAAAGTGTTCTATCAGTAAACTAGAATGAAAACTGTTATTATAAGAAAAATCAACTAATGAATGATGTTTTTGCCTACTTCCCTAGTAGATAATTGAAATTTCTTGAAGCATATCCTCTAATGTATGAATCATTCATTTTCACTGGTCTTTTGATTGAGGATGAAATGATGTACTAAAATTTCTTTTTCTGCCAAATTTCTTCTGAAGGCCCTTCCAAAAGTTAAAAGATAACCAGGGATCCCAGTCTGATAAAATGAAAAAATGAACTCCATATAACTTGACAATATCATTAAGGTAAAACCAAGAAATATGATCCAATGACATTGTATCTCGAATAGGAAGAATATGTGAAGATTTATCCAGCCAATCAACAACTACCAAAATCACATTATTACCTCGAGATGTATTAGGTATTCCCACCATAATGTCCATGGATACGTTCTCCCATTTACTCTCTAGAACTAGAAAGGGATGAAGCATCCCCTAAGGTAACTGTCATTCTTCTATAACATGTTGACATGTCAAACATTTATCATAAAATCATCAATATCTTTTTTTATTCCATCCCACCGATAATACTCCAGAATATATCTGTATATCCTAGTACTACTAGGATGAACTGAAAATAGAGAATTATGAGCTTCATAAAAATATTCTATCTTGAACTGAGAATCAAAAGGCATGCATAGCCATTTTTAAATTCATAAATATCTATATTTATTAAGGTTAAATTCTGGAAAATTACCCATTTGGACCAATTCTACCATTTTTTGTGGCACACAGTCTTCATTATCCGCTTGATTACTTTAGTATGATTACTATGAAAACACTAAAACCTGAAATAAAACCAAGGTATTCCCTACATAAAAAAATTCCTATAAAAATATCAGGAAATCATTAATCATGGTATTATATTCCAAATTTATCATGGTTAATGATGTATGATGTTTTCGACTCATGGAATCTGCAACATTGTTTCCCTTTACATAATGGTATTTGATCGTGAAATTGGAATATTTTATCAGTTCACACCATGTTCCCTAACTCATGTTTAATTCATTCTGAGTTTATTTATATTTCATACTTTTGTTGTCAATATATAATTGACATTTCACTGCATAATATTGATGCCAAAAAATTTTCAATTAAAATACCACTGCTGCTAATTACATATCATGCGTGGGATAAATTAACTCTAGAGTATTCTTTTTTATTAAATTATATGAATTCACTGATCATTATGCATTAAAACACAACCATGTAACTTCAAATAATCAAAAAATTAGATGAAAAACTCACAATTTTGGGACAAAAAGTAAAAAACTAGACCATTCACCAATCCTATATTCCACTCATGAAAACAAAAATCACATTATTATTTCCAATATAATTTAATACTTTTTATAATTAACATAGTTAGCGGGTTAGATAACCACGTAATGACTTCCTCTAACCATTGGAAATACCATTCTAATCCTTAAAACTACGAATCTCTATGATATTTTTAGTTCTTCTAAAGTCCTCATCCAATTTTGTTTTGGAAAGATAAACTATTATTGCATCCTTATTTACAATCTTGCAAAGAAAAATAATTGTTGCAACAAAAATCAAACTTTCTGAATTTTCCTTACAATTTGTTTTTGTTTCAGGTTGTCAAAATAACCCTTAGACGTTTTTTCCACTTGACTCCTAGAAAATAATAGAATTCCATCATTAAATATAACCACAAACATATCCAATAAGTCTTGAAAAATTCTATTCATAAGATCCTTGAATACAACAGGTGAATTAGTCAAACCAAACAGAACATAAAAATAATAACAATTCCCATATCTAATATGAAAAACAATTTGTGGGATGTAATCATCCTTCACATTCTAGTGATGGTATCCAGATCTCATGTCAATCTTGGAAAAGTACGGAGCACCCTAAGCTGATCAAACAAGTCATTTATATGAGGTAAAGGATAATTTTTTAAGTAGTTACATTATTCAAAGCTCTATAATAAATGAAAAGTCTCAGGGATCCATCATTCTTATTAATGACCAAAACATGAGCACCCCATGGTGAAGTGCTAGGAAAAACGAAACCTTTATCATGAAAATCTTAAAACTGATTTTTCAATTCAAGAAGTTCTATTTGAGCCATAAAATATGGGGTTTCTGAAATTGGCTAAGAATCATGAACTTAGTCGATTGTGAATTCTACTTCCAATAATATATGAAACCAGGTCACTCATTAGAAAAAACATAAAGGTATTCATTTACCACTAGTACATCATTAATCTGAATAATTCCCTTCTTTTCAACAATATGTGCAAGATAACTGTCATTTCATTCTTTCAACATTTTCTTAGATTCCTTATATGATGTCAATTTTATGTGTTAATTCTTGTATGAAAACAAAAAAATATTTCTAAAAAACAACTTCTCTATATCTACAGTCAATCTATGTATGATAGACATAAATCCAATCCATTCAGATAATGACATCAAACTCTTCTAAATTAATAACATCATGTTTTTAAGTAAATTATTTCCACATAACATAATATAAAGATTCTTATAATTCCACTTTGCTATAGAATTTCCCCATGGTGTTTTAACAATCATTTATGGTCTAATGTTGTGGAGGTGATATTTCTAATTTACCACAAAATTCTTTAGAAATAATGAAATGTGTAGACCTCGTACAAAAAACAGTAGTGAAATCTATGTAAACATAATGATTACATGGTACAACTTCGTTTGAAGGACTGACATCTACTAATGTAGTCGCAAAGGATCTCACTAAACATTTTTACACATATTCCAGCTTATTTTCATCAATTGGATCTCCCTTTGGGCATGAATTTTCAAAATGTCCCTTTCTCTCCAAATTTTAAACACTTTACTGTTTTCTTATATGGATTAGTCAAAAGTTCATTTTCATTACAATATCAGGCCATATTTTTTAACATACCACATCTAAAACACTTCCAATTTTTTAAGTCATTCCATAGGGAGCTTCTTACAACACCTTTCGCAAACTGAAAATCATATTTTCTAACCATCAGATTTAATTGGTTGAATCTTACCCATTGCATTCCATATTGACCTATTCATCTAATTTTTTCCAAAATGCATGTTATCAAAAAAAAAACTCTATATCTACTCTCTTAGAACAACAAAAAATGTTCTTATAACTTTTAATTTCATGGGAGGGTAACTCCCTTCGATACCTTGGCTTCAATCTTGTGTAAAAATGATTGATTTTGGTATCAAGATCCAGAATATTATTTGAAGCATTCCTTGCCATTCAGGTGAACTTATCTTCATTCACATCCTTTAAATATACCACTTTTTCTTCAATTCAATGAATTTATTCTCTATCCTATGTTGTACAACTATAAGAAAAAAATCCAATAGAAGACTTTTTAATTCATCCAACTCTAAGGAATCAATATCATCTAAATCCCTAATATTCGTTACCATTGACCACCAATGAAAAGCTTCACCTTTAAATCAATTAATGGAAAGGGTTGACTTTTGATTATCTGAACATACCATATCATAAAATATTTTTTCAAGGGATTTAATCAATCCTTCAACAACTACTAGGTCTGAAGAACCATTTAATGAAAGAGGGTATTGTCTCATAATGTGCTCCACTATTTTCCTGATGTATTTTTGTACCAATATTTTTTTCTCTTTCATGGATTCCACTACAATTTATTTCTTGATTTTTTTGAGCCATTAAAATCACACAAAACTCAGTTCCAATCCCTACCATTCTGGGCTGCATATTCCAAAGGATATCGTTCCGATGGTACCTCACCACTTCAACTTCCCTACAATTTATGCAGAAAACAGTTCTAAAAAATACTATCTTTTCTGGAGAAACATGGAAAACAATAAATTCTACAACATTTCAAATTAATCATATAATAAAAATCATTTATGTTATTATGTTAATATCATCCTAAACACCAAAGTCATATATACCATCCACTGATACCAACTATAAGGAAACAACATTACAACATTAAATAATCCTGAATTTAGTTAAGAAATCACATACTTTAACAATGAATATTTTTTCATTCTTAGTGCTTTTGATAATAGGGACATAATACATTCATAATATTACACCTTAATATAGAGTGGATACCATTAAAACTAAATTCATTTATTCTCAAATGTAAATATTTTCAAATAAAACATGGTTTGGTTGGAAATTCGTCAAACAATTATCTTGGATTACTTCATTATCATAAACATCCTGATAAACAAGGAAAATAATTTAATAAAATGAGAAGACAACAGAAAGCCCAGTTAGGGATATTAATAGAGGTAAATAACTCATTAGTGTACTTGTAACATATGAAATCATTTTCAAAAGTCATACTTGTCACCCATATAAACATACACAGGGAAATATTATATTTTCCCCAGATCCCTATAAAACCTAACAAAATAAAAAAAAACCATAAATCTATCTTGGGGGATTACATTCATAATCTGGTAACACTCTCGGCTACCTTATAATTTGTAACCCTCACAGCTCCCTTACAATTTCGGTAACCATCGCAATTACACTTAGAGTAACCATATGACCAAGCACAAACATACATATACCCAATGAGTTGGAGGTAAATATAGGTCCCAAAATTCATTGTAAATTTTTTTTAGAGCTCGAACATAATTATAAAACATTAATAATTTCATTAAAACATTTCTTTTTAATTTTGTAAAAAAGAATTTTTAAAGAGGTTCTTAAAAGAAAATCCCATTATAATCATCATATAAGTGAAGTGAGAATTAATAGATTGCATGGAATATGTATATACAATTTAAATACACATAATTAAAAGTAATATATTAAAATTCACCTCAAAACAATTTTAATACCACATTAATAGTGAAGCAGGATGTTAACCCTATAAATGGAAATCGGGTAATGAATTTTCATACCCCTAGTTTGTCATACATAAAAAAGTTCAAACCACATATATAATGGTTAAAAAAGTTTTTTATGTTCTTTAAAGAAATATTTTCATATATATAACATCTTATATGATCATTTTATATCATATTTTCTCCATTTAATTGATAGTATTTTGTTCCTTCCATTGTTTTAGGTGTGTTCTTTACATGATTTCCATGATGGGTTCATGATAGATGTTCTTGTTGATTGGAAGTGAAACTATAGAACTGGAAGGGACTGAAATTTATGTATTTCTAGTATCTAAATTATACCATTTATCATTTTGAATTTTGACTTGAGGATGAGTCATTAGTCAAGACATTATTGATATTTGTTTAGGCCACTTTGGCAATTTTTCAATTGCAATGAACTCATTTGGTTTCTTAAATTTATTTAAGGTTAATAAAATGATTCCAGAACCATTTATAATATATAATACATAAATTATAATAAGTTTAAACCATAAATCTGTTTTCATTACTAGTCTGGAACAAAGTAAACTAAATTAAAATCACATCATCCACGATGTATGTAAATAGACACATCACATAAGGTGTTTTAATATTAGAATAAGTTTAAGAGGAGAAGTCTTTTAATGTTGAATATTCCATAAATATGATGAAATCCGTAATATATTTGATACTTTATTATTCATGTTATCTGATAAGGGTAGGTGAGGAAATAAAAAGAAAAGAAATGATTCTCAAAATAAAAAAAGTAGAGAAATCCCTTATGAAAACATAGTAGCCTAACGGTGTCACTTAAAAATTCATAAAATATTTCGATGATAGAAAAGGGGTCTCTCATCATTCATAAACAATATGTTAATTAAGGGGGATATTAAATTAAATATACCCACATAATTCAAATGGAATAAAAACAATAACATAATATTGAATGTTGAAAAAGAGAAAGGTGGTGGATTTCTTATCCTTGCAGAGTAACTCCATAAACATGATGGTTGGGACTATGGGAGATTGAGGACACTGTGAGAGGACTAATAGGGAGGTAAAGAGACTAGATATTTTTTGAGGAGGAATTTTTAATGAATGGAATTTAGTAATGGGTTGGTATTTACATAAAACATGAAAGAATATTTTATTAATTTCCAAAGGACACCTCATTAGTGGTATTTGAAATACCATGGGCTTGCCCATGGTATTATCCCATGGTATCGGCCACATGGGACAACTCAAAAAGAATTATTGTTCCCAAGTCTACAATAATAATTTAATCATTATTACATCATTAACGATGTCATTAAACACAAAAAAACTCAAAACGGTATTTTTTCTATTTACGGATAATTTAACTATTTCAGAAAAATATAAAAAATTCCTTCTAAACATTTTTGAATGTCTAGAAGTAAAACAATGAACCCCATTTTCTGAAAATGATTTTCTAAATATTATTAATTTAATTTTTATATAAAATCATCATTTATTAAAAAATAACATTTTTAAATCTATAACTATTATTTGAGCACGTTGAAAAATTAATCGACATATCATTATAATATATAAATAACAATATAAAATAATAATATGATTTACTATTCATTAAGTTCATATTAGTATTCATATTAATATTTAGTAGGTTAGGCTACTATTCACAAAAATCATGTTTGTTCAATTAGACTCTAAATAACTTAACAATAACAATTATAGATGACTGTTTTATTAAATTTAAAACATAGAGGATGCAAAATTATGTTTGAAGTATAGTTATAAATATCTAATTAAAAGAATGATTCATTAATATCATTTTATTTTCAAAACCATGGGGTGTTACAATAAATAATATATAATAATTTTTTATTACCTTCATAATTTTCACTTGAAATAGATATAGGGTTTTATATTTTACAGTAAAAAATGAATTTGTAATGAACAATGATACTCTACAATTCATAACATCACTTTTGTTCGCCAAGACATTGGTATAAAATGAATAGTTGTTAATGTCATTCCCATCCCATGTTATCACAATTAAACTTGAACCACATGCAAACCATCCTAAAATTTCTAACACATAAAATCTACCATGAAAAATCAATTTCATCAAGAAAAAAATGCTTTTATACTATCATCTAATTCCCACGTATCATTCTTGAAAATATAAAAGTTCATTAACACATTAATATGAAATTATATATATATATTTGAGGATCATCTAGGTTATTCAAGATGTATAAATATTATTGGATTATTTTCTAACATTTCAATGACTTTACATTCAATATGTTGATCCCATTAAATCTAAAATTAACTAAATTATTGAAATATTTTCGCAAACTAATGCTCAACTATAGATGAGTAGTCTATGTAAAAAATATTCCACCCCCTTAGAAATATAATTATGAAAAATACATTCTTTTGGTATATATGGTTTCTTAATATACCCCATTAATATATTAATATAAGATTAAAATGATACATCCATCATAGATTTTCAAGATTAAAAAATATATTTCTCCCAACAAATGATGGATTAAATTTACCATGATATCAAAAAATATGGTGGAAAATATATTTTCACATAAAAGTAAATATAGGCTAAATCATTGCCTAAATTTTTCTTGGAATTTATATATATCATATTGTTATAACTAGTAACAAATAAAACACACCTAGATGATAACCAATAGGACATGGATGGGTGCTATTTAATATAATACATTTGGTATGAGTTTTTTCATTACAACATAGAAGCTACATTATTTAATGCATACTAACATAAAATATTTTAATGAAATGTTTTTTAACTTATAGGAATATATTTGAGGAACTATGATATATTAGAGGAACTAAAAAATACTCATTTCCCCCCTCTTGAATAATTTACGTCGTGCTAGAGGTATGTGTGTTAATTTTCTTTTATGAGTGATAGCTAACTTCTAAATGTATTCCCAATGACATTATGTATAATCTTACATTAATCATATACTTATAATTTCCTTAATATCTAACAGTGTTCCATTAATAATGTCATATATATTCATTTCAACATGAATCACATATATCTAATGTTGAACCTTTTGACATATCAAATATGGAAGTTCATAAATAGTTGACCATTTTTTCTATATTTTTATTATTACAATTTGAATGTGTCTTTCCCAATGTGATATCATTTTTTTACATTCACTAATAATTATTGGATTAAAATTAAATTTTAACTGTATATAATTATTCGGTGCATTTTATTTCCATTGATTATCATTGATAAAAGTGATTTATATAGAAATATATATTATGTACCTAGAGTACTATATCAAACCATATTTCTATTATATTTTCCCATTATTTTTAATAATAATATATATAATACATTCCCAAAATCCTAGAGGCCACATGTCATTAAGAAATTGTTACAAAAACCATTTACATAAGGTAAATATACAAATTAATTTCTTAAAACTCCATAATGTGCTCCCAGTTTCCATTTATCTTTTAATAATTTATGGGATAACCCAGGTACAGACATAAAGAAAGGGTGATCTATAAATCCCCTAAAGGGACAAAAATTACATCATTATGATAAATAATACATGTGAGTCAAGATATGTATCATGATAATTTTATTTTGTAAGAAACATTTATCCTCAAATAGTATCAATAATGGATAAAATAAAATAAAAGATCATGGTTTCATAGGAATGTGAAAACAATATAAAACATGATGTCATAATATTATGTTTGGACTAACTAGTTTAACATCCAAACATAGTGTTCCTGGGATAATTGGGAGTGCACCATCCATTGTATATGATGACGTGAAAACATTACCCAAATCATTGGGGTGGTATTAGGGTTCACCCTTCATATTTCAATCATCATATGTTTCACCTTGATCATATAACATAATAAAGTATTTTATAATTTGCATCCCATGGTTATGCAATGTGGGTTTCACACATGGATATCCCCATGTAATGATGTATTTATATATCTTGGTAAACTCCATGGATCATAAATTATCCTGGGTATTCAAAAGACAAGGGTATGTCATTGAAAATAAATGGATAATTTTAGAGGTATAGAGAGTTTACATGAATGATCATTGATTGTAAAATTAATTGTGGAAGGAAGTATCATATTATTTGGGAAACATTGGACATTAATGTAAAATTAATATACACAAAATAACATAATCAACAGAGAATCAAATGAAGTCTTGGAAAGGAATTCCATGAATCGAAAAGAGTATGGGAGAGAAATATTTACCTTGAGAGGTATCTTTTTAATAATTAGGAAGGGTTATATTAAACATTAGATGTAGTGACCTGACCCGAGAATCCTAATGATGATTTTTACTACAATTACATTGTCATAAGTTATAAAAATATCATGTCTTATAGGAATTAATAGTGTATTTGTCTTGGTAAACATAATACAATAATGATTCATGTATTATAAATCTATAGGAACTGGAAGCAGTGAAAGGGAAACATTGGGTGGGGCCCATATATTCCTTTTCCATAATCAATGACCAATCCATGATCAATACTAAGATGAAATATAGTATCCATAGATTAAAATAAATGATTTAGAAAATTGAAGAATGATTCTAGATCCAAGAGATAAATGTTCTTTCATATCATGTTTATTGTTAATTAAATTAATTTCATAATGAAATGAATACCTGTATCATTGGTAAATTCTTCATTGATGTTGATAATCATCTAGAATGACCCATCCAGATTTTCTTGTTGCTCTTTCAAGGATCAAAACTAGAATCCCTCTAATTATGATCCACACATGATCTGATAGCCTCCGATTGATACCACTAGTTCTCCAAGTGCTAGCACAGAGAAGAGAGTAACTTGTGTTAGTTTTTCTTGATCACTTGTTCTTTAGTCATGAAGAACATATATCATTCATTATATGGGAGAGAATAGGATTCGAGGGAGAAATTATTTGGCTCAACAATTATCAATTCATCAGGATTTTAGTTCAGTGTATTTAACAATAGATGTACTTGACTATTTATCGATATGGGGCTTCAGTTATAATATTTAATTTTATAAAAGAATCTAAATACATTCATAATCATATAGAAAAACCATACTCATAATATTAATATTCCTTCATTATTTATGGTCCACCAATATGCACAAAACAAAATTATAAATAATATTCCACATCACAAAATAGTAGTAGCATTATTATTATTTTAACACATACCAACAAATTAAATAATTTTTAACCATTTTGAGAATGATTATTTTACAACTGAACCAACCTTGGTCTACCAAAACTCCACATCCATTTAATGAACACTTGAAAAAATATGTAAATAATTTATTCTCTAAAATAAATATATTATTTTAAAATTATAAATAAATATTTATTAATTAATCAATAAAATAAATAAATTGTTTTTACTCACAATCTTGTGAATGAATATATATTTAATTTATCCGATCATTTTAACTTGAATAAAATTATTCCATGATCTTGACAATAATATTTATTACATAAATTAAATTCTAATAGAATTTATCTAAAACTACCAAAATCACATAATGTGTGACCCATAAGGATTTATTCTCGTTGGTATTAGGCGGGCTTGCCTAATATCTTAATGTACTTCATAGAAATAGGTCAATAAACCCTAGAGAATAAACATAATGTCACAAAAATGACATCGACATACAAATCCTCATTATGAAATATAAACCGTTTGTCTCAATATCTTATCATTATGGTTTCAGGATAGTTTCATCAACTATTATGCTTGAAACATCATTCTTTAACTACATGAAGTAAACTCATAGTTACACCACTGACATGATATTTTACATGACTGTTTTATTTCAATCATAGGGTCGAGATATCAAATTCTATAAATGGAAGGGACAAAACCTTACTTGACTTATCCATTAATAACAAGCCACTCATGAAGCACCCAACATTCCCAACATTCCTACAACATATGTTTCTGTCAGTAAATCAATGTGTGTTGGCCATGACATGTAATAATGATAATCTTAAATTATAATGAACATTACACATGCTCAAAGATAGGAATATCATATGACACCAAAACATGCATAATTCCTACTGGTGGGTCTGTTATCATATTCTACCATCTTGGATATTACCATGTGCAAACATCAGGAGAGGAAGTATCATCTACTTAAGAGTACTCACAACTGATAGTCTATATACTTTGTGTCAGTTCATAGTATATCATCTAACCATATAACTATATTTAAGAATGTTTTCATAGCATTTCAGGGATCTCATCATAGCGGAGAACATCCATGACCTTATCAATTCCATAAATACTATAAGACATTATTACATCATTGTCATGCATAACAGTGAAAAATATGTAATAAGATGGTTAATATTTATATACATAAAATATCCATGTAATCAATGTACAATCAGTTTGTTTTAGGAAAACATCTCTAAAAAACTTCCATTTGGACTAGATGCATCTTCCTATGACATTCAGTCTCCTATACCTAACATGGTGATCATGTTTCTAATAATTCAAGGCTTTAGTAAAGGGATCCAGCATGTTGTTTTTTGTGGATATAATGTTCATTGAAACATCACCTCTTAGAGAATAAGCACCCTAGGGATGATTCTTCTGAGTTATGTGCTAAGTCCACTAATGTGACCATGGATATTTTCCAAGATCCACCGCTATAATATTATCAAAATAGAGTGCGATGGGATATTTACATCTAGGTAGCACATATAGACCATGGAAAAAATTACTCATCCAAACATCTATATTAACTACCTCAAATGATGAAATATAGGTGGACTCCACTATAGATTATGTCACCATACTCTGCTTTCATCTCTTACAGCTTATAGAACATCCATTCAATGTGAATCTGTATCCTGGTTGAATCTTCATGTCATCCTGATCTCTCTGGAAACTAGCAATTTCATATCCTATGAGTACTATTTTCTCATATCCTCCATAATTTAGTAACATATCCTTAGTATGATATGGATACATAAGGATACTCTTGAATACCATAAAATGGAAAACACCTTGGTCACCATGATATTAGCCCACCACACTCAATATATAGGTAGTATCTAGCCTAGTACATAGAATGATTTACAATACTGACCCAATCAATGATGCATATGGAGTCCATGACATTCTCCCTCTTTCATCGTGTTTTTATGACGTATTTTCTTATAATGAAGAATTACATATGTCAACGGAAAAAATCCACACTTGGATTTTTCTATACTAATTATCTTCAGTATCTTGTCAATATATGTACTTTGACATTGTCTTACGAAAAATCTTGGATAAATCACAATAGATCTGGATCCCAATATTATATGTGGCCTCACACACATCCTTTATTGAGAAGCATTGATTTAATATTTCCTTAACATAATATAAGACTGCTTTCTCATTTTCAATGACTAATACGCCATCATCATATAATATTAGACATAACAAGTTAACTCCCACATAACCGTTTTGAGACAAAAGGCTGACATTCATTCATGATAAAACTAAATAATTTGATGGATTCATCGAAATGAATTTTCCATGACCTGGATGCTTTCTTTAATCCATAAATGTATTTTTGCAGTGTGGATACCTTATTGGCATCCTTTGAAAAATCTTCTCTATGAGAATCCCCATCCCAAGAGATGATACTTCATAATTATTGGTTCGGTTTGCTGATGTGAACATGACTCTTTTTCAAGAGACAGCGTTGTAGAATTATCACAATAGATTTTGATGGCGTCTTTCCTATTATCTACCACATCCAGCTCTGAGTTGAAGCAGTGCATTCAAAATGTTTCTTTTAATACCTCAGAAGCTACGATCTATTCTGAATCTACTATATAATATGTGACCAGACTCTTCTTCCATCTCTTCTAGATCAACATACCTCCATTTAAAGTGAATATGTATCCTATTATTGACTTCATGTCATCATGATTTATCTGGAAGATAGTAAATGCATATCCTCTAATGACTAGTTCCTTATCTCCTACATAAACAAATAACATATCCTTAGTACACCTAAGATACTTAAGAATAGTCTTGACTTCCATCCAATGGTGGTCACCTAGGTCACCATGCTATCTTCCTAAAATACTAAATATATTGGCAACATCTATCCTAGTATATATATTTATTAAACCGTGCCTTAATAGACTATACAACTGGAATCTCATTTCCATTGAGTCATATGTCATCAATATATACTATTTTAAAAACATTACCACTCTATCTAAACCATTTGTAGACCCTAGGATCATATTCAATATTGATAGAACCAAATTCTATTATAGATTCACCAAAACGAATGTTCCATGATGTGGATGCTTACTTCAATCCATAAATGGATTTAGAAAACATTGATAACTTATTGGAAAATATTAGATTCATAAAACCTTATGTTTTTACATTTATAAATCTTCCAAATGGTTATCATTAAATAAGGTTGTTTTGATGTCCATTTACCAAATCTCATTGTCATGGTAAGCTGTAATGACCAATCGTGTTTTGATATATTTCATTATTGGAACTATAGAAAATGTTTCATTATATTCAATGTTGTGATGCTTCATGTAACCTTTTTCAACCCATCATGCCTTATAAGTAGTGAATTTCCATTCCATGTTCAGTTCCATCATAAATATCCATTTGAAACCAACATGATTTACATCAATAGCAGGATCTACCACAATCTAGACTTGGTTTTGGAACATGGAATCCATTTCCGAATTCATGGCTTCCTACCACAAGGAAATATCGCTTCCACATATTGCTTCCTTGTTGGTTTTAGGTTAATTATAATCAACTAATAACGATTCACTATACTCAGTAACTAGAAAATATACCATTTCAGTTCTATAACCTATCTTGTACTATTATGTAGTTCTTGTGTCTCTAGAACAATACTTTCTTCATTGGGGCATTATGGAATCTGTTCTTATACCAACTCCTGTGTACCTTGAGCCTCGACATCATTGATTTCTAACTCACTCCCATTATCTATTTTGGAGATGTGATGCATTTCAAGAAATATGGCATGTCTTGAAACTATAACCACTTTGTCTTAGGGGTTGTATAAGTAATATCCACTTAATTCCTTTAAGAATCCTATAAAGGTACACTTTTTTCCTCTGGGTGTATGTTTTTTACCTAAAGAAGCCTTAAAAAACTATTCACTACCCAACACATGAAGATTAGATAACTTGGATTTCCTTCCACTCTAAAACTCATAAAAAAACCATTTATCAATTTAGTTGGTAGATGTTATAGTATGCACTTTTCTATTTGTAATTAAAATACCTAAAAGAGATAATGGATGACTATCACTACTCATCATTTATTTCACCATTTAAAACATGGTGTGATTCCTCCTTTCACTTACTGCATTCCTCTAAAGCATGTAAGGAAGAGTGAGTTGGGATAAGATCTAAAACTCCATTATGTAATCAATGAATGATTTATTAATATATTCTCCTACTCTGTCTGTGAAGTGTTTCATAATCATCAAAACATGCTGGTTCTCAACATCATTCCTGTATTCATTGAACTGATCCAAATAATATGACATATAACTCATTATTTATATATATCCAGATCCTGTAAAATCATTAGTAAAAGTTATGAACTATGAGTACCCAATAATTTATTGAATTAAAAATTGATCACACATGTTGGTATGAACTAATTAAAGAAGCACCTTGTCCCTTTCACCTTTCCTACTAAATATGTATTAGGTCAGTTTTTCTTGTAAACACTCATGAAATACGCCAAGGGGATTTATTTCAACACAATCTAAATATACATCTTGATGAAACCATATCCTGTATTTCTTGATTACATGACTAAGATAGTGATTCCAATGATGAGTGTGGTGTGAATCTTGTAATGTATATTTGTTATCAATTTTTATTACTTGGTTTTTTCAATTCATAATGTAAAGGCTATTATATAAATATTTCTTACCAAAAAAAATGTTATATTTGTAAAATAAGAAGAACTCATTTACAAATTTTAAATAAATACATATTCATCTAATTTTGATACATAAATAATGTTTTTAGTTAAAGAAGGGACATAAAAAATAACCCTTTAACACCAAGATCATCCATGTTGTAAATGCAATGTGGTAGTCCCTAGCCACTATAACATAATGTGTAGCTCTGTTGGATTCTAATTCATCTACCTTAACTTGGTCTATTTTCCTAAATCTACTAGTTTCTTTTATATTAATTTGTTTTTGAGCACCACAATCTTTATCCAATACCCAGTTTTTAGAAACAATAAATTTTCAATCAATAAAAAATGAACCTGAAGATTCCCCTTGCTTCTTTGTCTATGTACAATTTTCCTCTAGTGGCCCTTTATTCCATATTCTAGAAAAATTTCCTCATATTCCCTTGAGTCCCTTTTGATATTCCTTTTCCTAGAAGGCCATGAAAAAGCATTGTTCTTAAAGTTCTTTGTCATCCCTTTCTGATTATTCACCATAATGATAGAAGTCTTTTCATGCATCATATCTTTTCCACATGGTTAATGAGAATAATAAGATCAGATAGAGACTTCTTAATGTTGTACATATTGAAATTAACAACAATTCTAGACAAGCTTTGAGAGTGTGATTCAAGAATGTGATTGGTTCCAAGTTATTCAGGGAGTTTAAACATTAGAACATATAGTTTCTCAATGTAGCCAATGATTTTGAATACATGAGGCATAGGTGGGACACCCTTTCCTAGCATACTCTGAAAGAGTTTTTTTAGAGATATTAAACTGTTCTTGTCACACTCTCTCATGGAAAAGGCCATAGAGGTGCCCAACATGCTATAAGAATCCATGTTTTTGTGAGACTTTAAGAACCCATTTGAAATTAATGATATAATTAAAAATTGAATGCCACCACATCGTTTATATGTTTCTCCAAGTACATAAAATCATCACCACTCACCTATTTCGTAGGCAGATCATGAAATTCTGACTCTAGCATGTATGACTTCCATTCTAGGTATTGGACTACCCAAAGGCATATAAACTATTCCAGCAAGTCATTGACTGTGAGGATGTTCACTATATCTATATATGATCATATGGATAGTGTGGTTTACCACATTGTAATTTTATTCTAAAATTAAAAGTGAAGCACATTAGTAGATTCTTTATAATATTTTATGAGAAATTAAAATATAATTTTATTAAATCTCCCACTATTTTATCATGGCGTAATGGCCCTCACCATTGAACTAGAAATGTCAAATTTCCATTACTTTCTATTGTTATGGATCCATATTCCCCTTTACAAAAACCCATCAAGGGTTGGTCAAGATTTTTGAAGGTATTTATATAGGTAGGTCTTTTCCAACTATAGGCCTACAACATCTTGATCTGTTGAGTAGACATCCCAATCCAAAAATCCCGACATAGGTTTCCTCAAAAATTTACTCCAATATTACACCATGTCTAACAAGGGATAATCCTCATGATGAAATGTGGTTATGTCTACCAGAAACCATTCATATAGGTTTTATATATAAATGTATGTGTCCCTTCAATGCATGGTCAAACTCATAGTTTTATAGAGTCATTCTCATAATCATGTAACATAAGGATTTGTCTGACATAATATTTTATTGATGCATTTTTACCTCTTATGTCTAAATTGCTTATTATCATTATAAAATGATTGTTAATATTAAGGGGACCATAATTAAGTGATTAAGCATGTCAAGATAATATTTAAACTTATTTCTGGTTTATTTTACATCCATCATTTGTTCTTGTTAGTTAATTAATTATTTGATCACGACAAAAGATCCAAAATTATAAAACATACTACTGGATGAAATAAAATAACGTAAAGGTCATGATCATGAAATTTTATAAACGTTATTTTATCTAGTGATTGATGAACTAACCCTAACCATTGTGAGAATAATCTTAAACATTTTGGGTTCGTGTTTGTATAATTCCATATGTCCACCTCATTATCTCCTGGCATTGAATTTTCCTCATCTCTATCTTGAACAACCTCCAAAATCATGGGAGTCCCATCCATTACATTTGTTTTTTAACTCTCGCACAGGTGAGGGGGGATAAAAAGGGGTTTACATAAAATAAACATTGTGAATGCAAGACCTACATATTAACGAGGGGAGATGGCTCGCTGACTATACTATTAATTTTATAAATAAATTAAATGGATATCCAATCACATACAAGGGTCTAGTCTTTCTCATGATCATAAACAAATATGCATCAAATTATGTAATTAAAAAAAATAATTCAATTATTTATAAATTCTTATTAAAATAAATCACATTTGAATTGATTAATTATTAGATTTAATTAATCAATCCTTTTATCTTAATCATTCTCTAAATTTTATTGTCGTTCTCATCCTTGTACATAAATTCACCTTGGAGGTACACAAGTGAATACCTATTTGAATCTACAAAATATGTATTTTTTTCATATTGTTTTACTCTTCAAATACGTGGAATAAATAATTCTACAATGCACAGAGAAACAACATATAGTACAATGTATTCATGATAAGTAGTTCTAAAAATTACAAAAACATTAAATTTATAAATTTTTGTAATCTAGTAAAGTACACAACATGTAGTTCTTACTACATGGTGGGTAAAACCTTTACGATTTTCCCATAGTATATGCCTTGGGACCTGGCATGGGAGGCTTGCTACAGAAACAATGGAGGATATGTCTTCTACATTTGTAAACACGTCCTGTTGTCCCCATGTTACCCGGGTACCGGTCAGCTTAATACATATATAGGATAAATGGATTTTCCCATGACCCAAAGAGACTACACGTCGTTTGTAGTGCACCGCATTGCATTTAATCAAGTAATCATGTTCCTATCTATCCCGATCAACACACTGTGTAAAAATAATTATAGCTTGTGTACTTAATTCACATGTCTTGTGTAATTGATGAATTACTCCCAATGTGCTAAACATGACTACATAATGTGTTTGGAAGAGAACACGACATGTAGGTCCAAACACACAATGTGTACTTTCATGTCACCAGGGAAGAATGGTCGAGACCTCATGATGAGTTCTTTGTTTTAATTTTAATCCAAAAATTATTCATTTTTGTGAAATCAGTGATATAAAAATGATGAACATATCTTGAACTTTCATATTATATTAATGATAAAACATTTAATTAACAAAATAAATTATTAATGAATAAATAATATAAAATAATTTTATAATTATAAATGATGATGAACCTCCCTATGATACCACATGTAGGATCTATAAAAACTAAAATCACAACATTGGGTGGGGACGAACATTTCCTTTATCGTAATCGGTGACCAAGTAGAGATCATTACGACGATGTATTCCTAAATCCATGGATTGGAATAACATATTTAGAAAAAATGAGAATTCTTCCAGATCTAATAGATAATGGATCTTTAATATCATGTTTATAATTAATTTATTTAATTTAATAATGAAACAAATACCTAGATCTTCATTTATTTCATCATTTACGATTTTGATTATCAATAATGACCCATATATATTTACTTGTTGTACTTGTGAGGATCAAAACCATAATCCCTCTAGCGGTGATCCACACATTCTATGATGGCCCCAATAGACACCACTCATTCTCTGAGTTCTTGTGTAGTGTAGCGAGTGTCTTGCATAGGAGGATCATGATCGCTTGTTCTCTGGCCATGAAGAACTTATCATTATCTTGAGATGAGAGGGATGTGGATTCAAGAGAGATATTTTTTGGCTCTACAATTCTCAATTCAAAGGGTATGTAGTTCATTAAATGGCACAATAGATGTACTTCTCTATTTATCTACATGGTGATTCGGTTACAATATTTAATTTAATAATTGATATTAAATACATTCAGAACTTAGATAAAACCCATACTATTAATGATAATAAAATGTCATTATTAATGGTGCACCAACAAAAAAATGGAATTATAAATAAAATTCCACATCACAAAATAATAGCACCATTATTATTATTTTAACATATTCCAACTAGTTAATTATTTATTTACCACCATGCAAATAAATATTTTACTAATAGATTTTCCTTGGTCTGCCCAAACTACACTTTGATTTATTGAACACCCGAAAATCTAAATAAATAATTTATTCTATTAAATCAAATTTTTTACTTACAAACTAGTAAATACTTATTTATTAAATGATCAATATTATAAATAAATATATTTTACTCATAATCCGGTGAATAAATGTTTAATTAATTTATTTGATCATTTTAAATTGAATATAATTTTTCCACAGTGTTGAAAAAAAATTCATTTTATAAATAAAATTAGAATAAAATTTAACTGATACCACTAAAAACACTTTATTTGATAGCCACTATGATTCTTTCTCGTAGAAATCTGTCAGGCTTGCCTATAGTGTAGGTGTACTACCTAAAAATGGGTGAAGGCACCCAAGATAAAGAACATAATATTGCAATAATGACATCCACATACACACAATCACTATGTAATATAATCATGTTGTCTCTATATATCTTCCAGAATGTTTCATGATAGTGTCATCAACCTTTTTTGTTGATTCATTAATTTTCCACTACCAAAAATATACTAATTGTTACACCTGTTTGATAGAATTTTTGAAGACGGTTCGATTTCAATAAATGGGCAGATATATCAAATTCCATAAATAGAAGGGAAAAAAAATCCAAAATTGAATTATTCATTAATAACATGGAACTCGTGATGTACCCAACGTACCATACTTCTCACCAACATATAGTGTGACAATTTTCTTTAGTAGATAAAATTGTAAGAGTCCTGACAAGTATTAATGATAATAATAATGTATAAGGACCATTACACACGGTCATAGATTGGAATATCTGATGACAACAAAACATGTGAATTCATACTAGTGGGACGGTTCTCATAAACTTTCTTGTTGGAGATTACCAAGTGCGAACATCATGAGAAAATGTCTTGTATACTTAAATGTACTCGAACATGATGCTATGTATACTATGTTCCCTATCATAGTATGTCATCCAATTTCAGAACTATATTTAAGAATATTATTAAAGCATTTCAAGGATCTCATCATTGTGGGTAACTTCCATGACCATAATAATGAAAAAATACTCTAGGACAATACTACTTCATAGTCTGGTATTATAATATAAAATATATAATAAGATGTTTAATGTTTAATACATTAAATATCCATGTAATCAATGTAATGTCAGTTAGTTCTTCATCACCAACTCTATGAAAATCAATACAAAATCTACAAAATATATATTTTAGAATAACTTTATTCCATATTGAATATCCATGAATATATTTTTTAATAATATTTAATGAATATGGGGGGATGAAAAAAATTAATAGTGATATCCAATGAAATGTAAGGGTTATGTTCAATGGATTAAATAAAGAATAAATAAGTGTAATCAATATATAAAGTCAATTATGGAACAAAATTTCATATAATCAATAATCATAGATGCTTTTTCATAATAAATATGGAAAGGTAATTAACTATAATCACATACAATTAAAATAAATGGATATAACATCTTAAATATAGAAAAGTAAAGAGAAGAATTCACATTACATTTAGTCAATAAATTGAGAGTTAAATGCTTCCCTAGAATTTGTCATAGTGAAAATATCATTGATAATAATGAATGAATTCAGAATATAGTTAACTCATAAATAGCTGATGTTATGTATTTAGAAAATATTACACAACCATCATCACCATTCACACGATTTATAATCTACAAGTAATAACCCTTATATATTATCTTAAAAAGATTGTCTTATGAGGCATATTTTTTTTCATCAAAGACCAATGTTATACAAAGACCCACACATCACTTTGGGTCCATACATTTCTTATATATCGAATGATTTATTTAATTCTAGAATCAAGGTTCAATAACATAATATAAACATATTTATTAATGTATATAATGGTGAAATTATTTGAAAATTAAATAAAATAAAATACAATGTTATTCAACATTTATATAAATGATATATCGTTGAAAAGATAATCATATCCATGATAATTTATATGGATAATTATGAGGAATTTAATTTATAGTCAATATTTTAAGATGAATTTGAAAATGAATAATGGAAGTGAATTTTAATACTATCCTTGGTCAAAATAATCAGATACAACCAACAGAATGAATAATGACACTATCAATACATCATATACCCACTGGAGTAAGAATAAGGGTTGTATTAATGGATGGATCACAATACAATAAAAATATTATTAGAATAAATCTTGTGGAAACAATCCAATTCATTTTGAAATTTTTTTGGTAAAAATTTTTTATTTGAAACTCACTTCAAATCATATTTTAATTAAAAATATATTTGCAAAATTAAAAAGTATTAGTCATCTAAATGACATTAGTTAATTCCATAAAAGGTAAAGAAACAACCCATTTGAATTATAAAATTATTAAAAAGTTATTTTCTGTGAATGTGGCAAGAAGATTACTTAGAAAAAAAATTATACTGAAAAACCGAGTGAAATTTAATTTAAATAAATACTTTTTAAAATGATAAAGAGAACTTTGTGATTTTTTGGAAAAAACGGTTTGTATGAAGACAGAGTTCTGACTGAAGTGAGAAATAAAGTAAAATTTCATTAATAAATTTTCTCAATAATTTTATATACGAATGAGTGAAGAAATTTTAATATTACTATAAAAATAAAATGAATAACTATATGAGAAAAAAATAAAACGTTCATTCCACAGATATCAAATAATTTTATTGAACTAAAATTCAAAAATAAACATTTTCTATTAGAATGTGATAGAAAAATAAACCCTTTATGTGACTATAAGGTTGAAGTGAACAACAAAAAATAAATCAATTATGTGTATGAGTTTTTAATCCAAATAAAATTTGTGGAATTAAAACATAAGATAATAAAATTACATTATAAACATAATATTACAATATTATAACATTTGGGGAAATAACATAACCCAATAAAAATAAATTGTGTTATTTAATTCGTTAACTCTTGGTAAATTTTAATTAAATTACTAATTATTGTAATTAGTCAAATTGAAACATAAAATACAATGATGAATGACTTATTCATTATATTTCAACTCAAGGTATATTATATAAACCATATAAAATTAATTAGATTCATAACATTTCAAAATTTATTAATGAACTGATATTGATATGGAATCCCATTATTTGTGAGTATCATTTGAATAATGAGATTCATGAATGAATGAAATCATTAGAATCCATTAAAATAATATAATTAAAGAAAATCATGATTTAAAATTTCATGGGTAATTGTATTCACCAAAAAATATAAATGCGTGTTTAATGGTGACTAATTCACACATAAATAAAAGTGGAACTAAAAATACCCTTACATCATAATTTAATTTTGGTTATACATTATTTAATGTCATGTATAATCATAATTCTCAAAAAAGAGAAAAGTGAAACTTAAAATCCTGTAACCTCGCAATTTTCTTTTGGTTGTACTAGTATTATCCTTTTTTATAGCAGTTTTCACCATATAATTCATGAATTCTGTAACCTTATTAATATGTATAATTTCATATAAGATCATTTTAAAACATTTTATAACTTTTTTTATTAACCATTTATTTTTATGATTATTTTCGATCATAATTTCCTAGATTTTTTAGAATGTTCTAATTTTTTATTTCTTTCCATTTTTTTATATCCTGGTGTAATTATCAAAATAATGTAAATAATGATTTAAATATAATATATTTTCAATATATATGTATTTACATTAATCCATCAAATTTCTTGATAGGAAATTGAATGCACCGTTTTGGGAGGTCGTAGGTCGTACATACAGATAAACAATATATCAATTTTATTATAATATTAAAAGTAGGAATATATAAGTTACACATATACATATATTATAATTAAAATATATTAGAAATATATATATATATATATTATATTTTAAGACAATATTTAATACATACCATGTAAAGCATGAATAAATCACATCACTTTGTTGAGGTGGTAGTCCGCACCTCAAAAAATGATGATATCATATTCACTTAAAATGAAAAGCATAATGTTATGTGTCATGTAATAATATAAAAAGATAAAAGACATTATAAATATATTATATATCATTTAAAATATATAAATCCATAATTATTCCCCTCGTTCAATGAGGTAATGGATGAACGAACGCCATTGGTTCGAGATGCGGTAGTTAGTTGAACACACAAACAATGATTGTGTATCCCATTTGATGTAGGAATTAAAATTTATTGGTTTTAACCATAAAATAAAAAGGTATAAGTATATTTAATATAAAAAGGTTATTATATAACAATGATATAATAATAACTTAAGATTTGGAGAAATTAATAAAACAAAAGTGATAATTAAATAACTTCACATCTTCTTTTGAAAAATACTGGTTGTTTTTACCAAAATAATTTCATTATTGGATTTATTTCCAAATTTAGGATTCTATAAATTGGTTAGGGAAATTTTTAAGTAATTTCTCCAGGGATTGGTTGATCCAAAAAACATTATTATGTTGAAGAAATGAGGGCTAAGGGTTGACTGCCACTATAATAGAGGTAGAGTAGATTTATTTTAAATACAAAAAGGTAAAAACTATTAAATGGGTATCCATTAAATAATTTTCTTCCAATAATGAACCAATTTTTATATAATGGGAAATATGGTAGAAATAAATAACCTTAATACTAAACGTTAAAAACTTCATAAATTCAATTTCACCATTATCACTTTAATTTATTTTAATATCCTTCACATATATATTAGTTTAGAAACTAATTTGATCGTTATTTTAATTAGAAAATATTATGATTAAAAATATTTAATCGTTTTTTTCTAAATTCAAATCACATAAATTACAAGAATTAATTTAATATTAATCTAGAATATTAGATGATAAAGCTAGTTTTTATGGTGAAATTTTTTAAAAGACTACAACATTTTTATATCTAAATTCAATATAAAAATGATTATAATGAACTAAATTGGTTTAATATTTTTATTATTGATATATTTTATGAGAAAAATAAATTTCTAATATATATTATCATTATATATTATTTGGATTAAATTTATTTAAATAAAATTAATTAATTTCCACTGTTCATCAAAAAATAAAACATCTCATAAAAATACCATAAATTCCACATAATTTAATATTATAATTAAAATTTAAAAAATGAATATTTTTTTCAATATTTTTTAAATATTTGTATAATTTAGTTTTAAATGATAAATTCATTTAAAAGGTAGAAAAAATACCTTTAAAAACTAATGGGGTTTTTCTATTAATCTTAATTTATCTTATCGTACACATATAAAATCTAATTTATGTGTGTCAAAACATTTGATTGAATATATAATATATATACAACATAAATACAATTTATTAATATTAATTAATTTATTTTCTTAGGAAAAAATTTCCTTGGGGGCATTTAAATATTTTCTTATAAAAACATTTTTTTCTATATTAAATTAGTTTTTATATTCATTTATAATTAATGGATAACCAATGAATTAAAGCATATACCAGAGAGGCTCAGCCAGAGGATAACCCCCTGACCGTTTATTAAAATAAAAGAAAATATAGTCAACAAGCAGAGAAATTCAAAAGGAGTTACATGTCATAAGAACCATACCCATCTCCACATCCCTGGTAGCAAGCTTCCTCCGCAGTAGCTGATTCCCATTCCAAGCTGTCATAATGCTTCAGAACCTTAGCATATTTTCTTCGCAAATTCATGTGTTCCAAGTATAAGAGCTCAGTATTACCACCATAAGACCTAGTGACCAACAGATTTGGCAGAGAGGAGTAGTCCTTCTTTGACCTACGTCGCGGAGGGGCAGTCAAAACTTCTTGGGTCTCAGTCATCTTCGACCTCCCGCCTTGGAGCACATCACTAAATGAAGTCTTGATCATACCACCAAAGTTCTTCTTGTCACTCTAATAGCAGTCCCCCCATTTCCCAGTGATGATCACATTCTGGAAATTATCCTCCACTCCATTTCTCTGCTGGAAATGGTCATTGGTGTCAACAGTAAGACACCTTAGCTGTTCCATCTTCTCATAGATAATCAAAGCCCCCAACTGCACAACATTGGAACCAATGCCACCCTTCTGTGAAGAATACCCATTCTCTAATTCATTCAAAGGGAGATCTTCCCCCACATTCACTTGATCCAACACCTAAGAAGTAGCAGCAGTGAAGCCCACACCCTCATCATGCACAGCCGTCCCTTGTGCTCCATTGGCAGCATCCAATAACCCCAGAGAGCCACTCTCACAGCCAACAACATCCAGCATACCATCACTCATATTCACTTCTCCCTTGAAAAAATTCTCCACCTTTCCATTAGATAAATTCACACACAAACCATGCTGTAATTCCTGCTCAGCTGCAATTACACCTGCTTGAAAACCCATTATACCAACATCAGACCCATCCTTTGCACCAGGTTTTAACACTCCATCACCCAACTGCAGATCATGTCGAATCCTACTGAACACTGTAGACACAGCTGGATTTGGAGGTACCTCAACATACTTCTTCAAGGGAAATGCAGCCTGGTTCCCCACACTACCAGCATTACCAGAAACCACACCTTCAGCGGGCATCGGCCCCAGCCCGTGGGGATTGACTACCCTCTCCCTCGGGTTAGAAATTCTTCTGCCTACTACCTCTGAATGACACATTGAAGCTGTATGCCCCAATTGGAAGAATGTGTTATAGTAGTCGACCTAGGATTCAAAGACCACAGACTGCCTGCAGCGAAAATCTTCTCCCACAGTGAGCCAAATCCAGCTGACCGGGGGCCTTGCAACGTCCACCTCCACACAGATACGGGGATTTATCAGGTGACTAATAGTTGACGTCCGAACATCAGAGCAGAGAAATCGCCCCACCATATTCCCAATCATACGGATTGTTGTAGGATTTTGGAAAGGAAGAGGGAGTTGAGGGAGACTAACCCATGCCGATATGGTTGAAGGATCACAGTTCATACATAGATCAAAGGACCAGAGAATGAGGAAGAAGCGGCATCCGTTGCATCTACAAGGGGCACCAGACCAGGATCGAATCAAATCCTCCTCTGAGGAAAACCAAATCATGAAATGGCGTTAGTGAAGAATCCCAACGACATCATGATCTTGAAAATCCCACTTACCAAAAATGAAACGGTCAAAATCATCAACTGAGGGTCGTCGCTGAGAGAAACGAGCCACCAGTGTAAGGTCCAAATGGCTTGAAGCTTCAGAGAACTACGAAGGTGAAATCGACAATTGCGGTTCACCCTGATGAAGATTAGTAACTTTTGGGCATAACAAAATCATCGGGAAATCAGGGAGAGATATAGGGCTTGAGAAAGGAATGAATGATTTTCGAGGGATCGGAGGCTGTGGCCGCTCCCCCTCCCCCCTTCCACATCCTGGAAGGTGAGGGAAATCATCTATGAGCGTCATATAGGGTTTGATCACTGAAAACTACCATCTCCAACGCCGCAAGCAGCCATGAGTCACCGTCGCCATCTCCAATTAAAGCATTTAATTTTTTATATAATTTACTACAATTTATATAAGCTAATTAAATGACTTTTAGATAATTTTTATTTGAAATAATGATTTTATTATTTTTTTTAATAGGTGATCTTGCGAGTAATATATTCTATCAAATAAACTAGTAGTTTCGTGCGATGTCGGCCAATATAGTATTGAGTGCATTTTAAGATATATGATAGAATGGATTTATTTGAAATAGTAAATATATTTAAATGTATTATAATATAATATATCCCTATATTATGGTTTCAATTTATCATATACTCAATTAAATATGATTTTTATATTTTAATATTTCGGGTTGTTACATTCTCCCCATCATTAATAAATTTCTTCCTCACCAATTCAACTTTATATAGTTAATGGAGGGTAAAAAAATTGGAAATACCATTTTTAACAAACCCACATCATATAATATTTAATAAAATATAATCATTATAAGTGAGAATAAGATTAATAATGGTCAAATGGAATAAAAAATTATTCAGATTCTTAGTACAGAAACATTAGTGGAAAGTGAAGTTATGGACACAGAGGAATAAAATAAATAATTATAGGGATTTACTAATGTCAGTTATAACAAGAAGAAAAATGGTCAATGAAATTTTTTAGGACATAAAACCATAAATAGATTATGATTTAAAAGTACCTCAGCTCAACTAATATTAATGTATTAGGATAAATGTATTATTTCAAGACCTGTTTCCATGAGGTGAAGAAATGTATTATTAAATAATAAGATAAATATATATATACCATTAAAAGATTTTTTTTTGTTATATCAATTTAAAATTCATAACTTTAGTAATTCATTATTTTTATACACCTAAAATTTAGTATTAATAGATAATAAGATCAGTAGAAGAATCAAATGTATTTCTATATAATTATAAATGTATTTCAGAAATAATATAGTAAATAACTTAATCTATAATACTAAAAATGACACTATTGATTAATAATTATTATTTATTTGTGAAATTTCTAAACTAAAAATCATGACCTATTTTATAGGATAATTTTTAGGCCACATGTTGGAGTGAAACCCTTATCATCTTTCAGAAATGGGTTCAAGCCCCACTACCTTAACAGATGTGATGGGTTCCCACAATTCATAGGGGTTATCATATTTAAAAAATTCATTAATATATTTACTATTTTATTTCCAAAATGTATGGTGTACATTGGTGAAATTAAATTATTCATTAAATAAACTTTTTACATGGGTTTTAAATAAAACATATTTTTCATATATTTGAATAATTATAATTTTTTTACCAACTCTAATGTTTATTGATACATTTAAAGCCATGTTTATAAAATGTAACAAAATTATTCCTCACATAAATATCCAACTAAAACATTTACTAAACTAATACGATGTATATCCAATTTTTTTTTTCTAAAATACGCTTAATCCTGCTAAAATCCCATCACATATAACCTAATTTTTTTAATTAAATGATCTTCTTTTCAATATTAAATTCATTAACACATAATGGTATCCATAACTGTTGTGGTAATTAATACATAATTAATTTTAATATAAAACAAAATCTATATATGATTCATTCTTCTAGTAACAAGAATACAAATAAAAAATTTATTCAATAATTTAATTCATGAGTATCAATAAAAAAATAATTCAACTATTTTATTTTCACATAAGTCCTTAAAAGTTAAAGGGATTAACATGTTCATTCATTTTTATTAACTTTAAAAAAAAATAAAAAATGGTTTGTAAATAAAATTTGAATTATCATAAGAATAGTCCCCAAGAGTGTCAAATCAAGTGTGTAACATGGCTAGTTGTCATATAAAAGGATAATATAGAATCAGGTCCAACAATAAATTTTTGTAGTTATTACTTATTGGTATATTTATGTCAGATCCACATCCATGTGTACTATCCAGGCAGTGATGTATTATAGGAAATAATAATATAATATCTAATTTACAAAAAAAATTGTATTTTATTCAATAATTATACTCAATTTCTATAATAGGGTTACATCCAATAGTAATTTTTTTCTAAATATAGTTCCATATGACACTATTGAACAATCTATAATAACAACTGTAGAGACTCGACCCTATAAGCCTCAATCCAGTGTCTACTACCTTTACATTAACATGTGTTACTAATAAACCGTATCCCAATTGACTAAATAGATTTATATAATTGGTAAAATGGATGAATTCACAATTATTATAATAAATATTAAAATATAACTTAAACTGTATTTTTTTATTTTCTTGAAAACATCATTCCATCAATAATTTCCTTGAATATATTTGTTAGTACACTTCATGGAATACTGAAAAAAGGAAAAAAATAATATTCCACTCTAATGATAATAAAGGGTTATGTACAATGGATTCAATAATTAATCAATAAGAACAATAAATATTGGATGGTAAAATTGAACACACATTCTATATAATCAATTAATTGAGAAGGTAGTGTATAAAAAATGTGGTAATGAAAATAACTAGAATCAAATGCCATTAATTTAAATTGAAACGGAATAATCCATATGGAAAGGAAAATATTCGAATATTCATGCCATTTAGTAAATAAAATGAGAATAAAATTCAACCATATATTTTATCATAGTGAAAATATCATGGATAATATTAACTAAATGAAAATATTAGGAAAGGATTAAATATTTGATGTTATGTATTTAGATAATGAATAAAATAATATAATAACAATTCATAGGCTATTTTAATCTATAGGTAGTAACTCAAATAATGATAACATTACTAATTTGTCTTTGGATACATACTGATTCATCAAGGGGCTATATGATACTCTTCCCCACTATTCAGTTCAGGTCTATACATTCCTTATATATCAAATAATATATTTAATTCATTAATCAATGATCTTTAATATGAATTAGCTATATTGTGAGATGGATACATATTTTTTAATATTTCACCAGTCAATAATATAAATTTCAATTTAAAACACCCCATATATAAATGAGACATAATTTATGAAATAATCATTTCCCTAATAAATGATATCGATAGGTAGAGAAAATTTATTTTCTATATAATATTTCAAGGGGAATAGAAAAACTAATCATGGAAGTGATATTCAATACTATCCATGGAAAAAATAATAATGATCCATCTAGATAAATAATATGGATGGAATTATTACAATATATAATCATTTGATTAACAATAAGGTTTATTTTCATAGATGAATATGAATATAATGAGTAAATATTTAAAAAAATCATGAGGGAAATATTTTTTTCATTTTGATATTTTTTTTTGTTAAAAATTATTTTCATTTTAATTAAATTTAATAACATTTTCATTAGAACTATTTTTTTAATGTTTTTAAGGAGAAATCAATTAAATTATAGTGGAAAATTCTTTATATGTTAAAAAGAACATTCCATTTTATATTATAAAAAGGTTAGAAAAGAGAATTTGTGAAAAAATACTTAATGATTAATTTTATATATTCTTTTGAATAGAATAAATCAGAAAAAAAATATTTTAATAAATAATATTGAAATGTATAATGAATCATATTGAATAAAAATTGGAAAACATAATTTTTACCAAAACAGATTTCCGACTTAAGAGAGAAATGATGTATGATTTTATTAAAACAGACTCTGAATTATTTTACAAACAAAGGAGTCTAAAATAGGTAATTTATCCTAAATATATCTTTAATAACCAAAAGATATAATAATTAAGGGGTTGTTATAAAATTATAAAATGATTTCATTTAACATAAATTATAGAATAATTACTTTTTATTAGAATGAGATAACAAGAAAACCCTTCAAAAGTACATAAAGTTGATGTCAGAATAAACCAATGAATCAATTATGTGTATCAAATGTAAATAAAAATAATTTTTTTTACACCCCCCATAATATAATAAAAATCAATATATAGATATTTTTAGAATATTAATGAAAAATAGGATGTAAAATAACATAATGAAAAGAAATTGTGTAATTCAGTTATTCACCATATGGATACTTTTATCCCAAATCCCCACATGTAATTTAATTAAAATTGAAACATAATAAAACAAGAATAATGGAGAATTTATGATATTTTATTCCAAGGGTATTTCTATAAAACATATAAATGTAATTTTGTGTTTAAAAATATTATATGCCTTAATTTAATGAAATTGAGATGAAATCCCATACATTTTGAGTATCATTTGAATCATCAGATACATGGATGATTAACATAAATTGTAAATTTTAATGTCACTAAATTAATTTAAACCATGGTATAACACATATGGGTTTGTATATATTCCATAAAATTGTAGTGAGTGGTGAATATGGAATAAATATCATAGAAAGTATAGTGAGATTAGAAATATTGTTACCTCTTTCATTACTTTGGGTCAACATGATTTAAATTCATTTATAATGGTATTAAACATTTTAATAACTTATGAACATAAATCATTAATATTTATAATATCATTTATCAATATTTTATTACATCTTATCAACATTTTGTTAATAATATTCAATTATATTCATTATTTCTGGCGTTAATTGGCTTGTTTTTAGAGTTTGTTTTGACTTGTTATTTTTTATTAATTTTAAATAGATAATTATTTAATAATCTAAAGAATGTAAAACATGATTTAAATAGAATTTATATTTAAAATATATTTATTTATAGTATTCCATAAAATTTTGTCATAGGAAATCGATTGCATTATTCGTAGAGATTGTAGGGTATACTTATGCATGAACATTTTCTCTATTTTATTATCATATTAAAAAAATGTTGGTGGTATATATATTTATATATTATCATTATAGTATCATTTTAATATATATATATATATATATAACACATATATTCATTAAAACCATATCTAATGAATCCCATGTAATGTGTGAATATAACAATTCACTTTGTAGAGGCGGTAGTCCACACGTACACAAATAATGTTATCATATTCATAGAAAATAGAAAGCATGAATGTATGTTATATATAATAATCCAAGAATTATAAGTAAATTGAAAATATCATATATGTCACATATAACCTACAAATCTATCTTCAATCCCATACTTGAAATATTGTAATGGAAGAAAGAATGACATCAGTTCGTGGGGTGGTATTCCATCATACAGCTGAACGATAATTGTATATCTTTTTTGATTGAATTGATGTAAGTCATAGTTAATACGCTAAACATAATAAATTAATATTATACTTATGATGTATATTTTATTATCTAAACATTATCGTTGAATAAAGGAATTATTAGAGAATGAAATAAAAAAACTGTTATCAATGAAGAACTGTTATACATAGAGTTTTGATTCAATAATGATATTAGGTATGTTTAAATTTGATTTTTAGGGTTTTATTGAGAAAATAAGACTTCATGCATGTGAATAATTGATGAGGATGAGTGCCCTTTTATTGTGGGGGTGTTACATTCTTATAAATACAAAGAGTTTAACACTATTGGGATGATTACCAAACATAATGTTCCTCCAATAATGATCCATATTCGATTAAATATGGTATATGGTATAAGAAATTCCATAAAATCAATTTCTGATAAGTTTTTATGTCATTTTATCATTATGATAAATGTTTAACCACTATGTAAACTAATTTTCACCTTAATCAATGTAGTTAATTTTTATTGATTAAAAATTTGTGTTTCTGTGAAAATGTAAGATGAACATCAAATATATAATAAATTATTCTATTTAATAATATTTAATATTTTTTTCTAGATGAAAACTAGATAATTGGGAAATATATATTTTTAAATTAATCTTGCGTATGAGATGCGAAAGCAGTGTATAAAATGTAATATACTCAAAAGATTACTATGTTTTTATATATAAATTAAGTAAAAAAATTATAATAATGAATTAAATTTAATTAATAGATTTATAATCAATATATTTTTACTCTAAAACAAATTAATAATATAACTCGAATTTAAAAAAATTCTGTACATAATATAAGAATTTTTATTTAAAATTTAATATTTTTCAATAATAACCAAAAAATAAAACATCTCATAAGAATTCCAAAAAATAACTCCAAGAAAATTATGAAATTATAATATAACAATTGAAGATTATATTTTATTATATAATTTATAAGTGTTTGAATTTTTTAAAACATGTTCTCCACGTTACGGTGGAAAAACTGCCATTATAAAATACAAATTGTTATTTGTAAAATTGGACTGGTTCTGATCATATACCTATGAAATAGACTAAATGAATGCAAAAATAAATAATTTAATATTATATATATATATATATATATATATTTCATTGATATCATTTAACAATAATATTTCATTTAATTATTTATTACAATATTCATTTATCTATATAAAAATAGTTATATATATATATAAATATCTCAATTATATTAATTGGGGGTTTATATTTGTTTAATATTAATTTCTAACCAATGAATTAAAGAATATGAATTCATAATTTATTTAATTATACTCACAACCTTCAACTAAAAATATATTTGATAATATTTTATTTTAAATAATAGGGTTAATATTATTTAGTAAAAAATCGTTCTTGCTTGTAACATAAGCTATTGAAGAAAGTCATCATTGTGTGCGAAGTAACCTAACTAAATATTGTATTCACTACAACCTATAGTATAAATTTATTATATTTTGAATAGTAAATATATTTTAATATATTAGGATGGAATATTACCTTCTATGATTATATTATCATGCATCATACGCAATTGAATATGATGTTTATATTATAAAATTTTAGGATGTTAAATTATTAAATTCTTTAGAGGGATATAGAGAGGGAATATTGGAATAATGTCATACAATAATTTTTTATTAAAGTCTAATGGGGTATATATGGCCATGAAATGATAGGGTATTTTTAATTAATTTCCAAACATAGGACTTGGACACCAAATTAATAGAAAATACACTACCATTGATCATTCCAAGTTTTCCAATGGAATTTTCTATATAGATTTTTTTAATAATTTTTTATTATAATAATAAAATTAATTTAAAATAAAATTCATGGTTTTAATGCGACTCTTTCTTATAAATAATTATTTCTATAACCAATAAATATGTTATAGGTTTAGGAATATTAATTATAATATTTTGAAATTAATCACACTTCACTAAAAATAAATTATTTTAATGGATTCACCCAATATTCATCCTGAATGACTATATTATATTTATTAAATCACATTTTGGGTTGTTAGGATGTTACAATACATATACCATATTTATATAACATTAAAATGTCATGAAAAAATTTGATTTTTCATATAAAATTATTAAAAAAATAAAAATTTAATAATTTTCAGATGTTGATTTGAGAAATAAAAATTCTTTTTCCAAAAATAATTTTACAAATTTGATAATTATCTAATTTAAATTTAAACGTGTATTTCTTAAAAAATATAATTTTTTACGTCACCAATAATATGATGACCATATTAAAATTACATTGAAATTAATTAATTCATTTTATCAATCACATTTAAATAAGTATAGTTTAATTAGACTATTTAATGATAATGTATTTTCTTTATAATTTATTGGAATTTTTTACAAATGTTTTTTTAAATTGAAATTATATTTATATTCAAAAAAATAGAATTTATGTTTTCTTATATACAAAAAATATATATTTTTAAATTAATTCTATACTGAAGATTAAATAAGATATAATGATAAATTGATCACTATAAAAATTATATTATCTATAAAATTAAAATTTATAGATTGATACACCTATGGTGAAGATACATAATACCTTCATACTTTAGTACACTTCCTACGAGTTATGTGTGTGATGACAATACTTTAATTTGATATTTTGGTAAATATAGTTTTGCTGGTGATTTCTATACGCTTGAAATTCTATCATAAACAATTTTTCTTGAATTTTAGTTGTTGAATAACAACATCATTGTGGGTGTGGGGGGGGGGGGGGGGTCCCAATTATTCTATCTCTAAATGAAACTCCAATAAATGAGCCTCATAAGGTATTATAATACTATTTTATAAGTTTTTCTCTTCCTTCAACATTATTTATATTTTATTATAACCCATAGTATATACTAATATTAATGGTCACTATATAAAATCAATATTAACAATAGTGGTAACCATTAATGATTTTTATTCCCACTAATCATTTGCTGATATATTTTATAGTCCTAAAAAATAATAAATAAATATAGTGCATGAGTTTTAAATGAATAAATTACTTTTTAAGGATAATATTCATTCACAATAAGATTTTATTTATAAAATTATGTGTCATTACATTATTACATGAATGTAATATTTTCTCAAAATTTCATTTCTACCAAAAAAATAGGGTACTTTTTATTTATCAATTATTATAGTTCCCATAAAACTTCCTCAATCATTTATTTCTTTTATAGTACTTTGAGCTAGTGAATTTAACTGTTTCATATATGTTTCTATTTAGGATATATGACATTCATATATTTATCCTTCTATAAGATTTCATTCTCCAATGTAAAAACCATTGGATATAGTACATGTGAGGGGTTGGGAATGTAGAAACAAAAGAGGAGAACCGGAAAAATTTCAAATAAATGAGATATGTTAGGTGGGGCTGCTAGTTCATTTATTTTTCTCAATCATTAGAGTTGGATATGTTTTCTCATATGGTAATTATTTACATTATTAATAGTTGAATTTTAAAGGAAACATATAATCCTTTATATAATTTTATAGGATCAAAGGTCAATTCAAGATATGTAAAATAATTTCCTTTTCTTATAAAATAACTTTTTTCACTATACAAGGATATTTAATCCATGCCTAGAACATCCTTGAATACCACTAATTAAATATGTAAAGGATTATATGGAACATCATCACAAAAATATTGACATAGTAAATGTTATATTAATGGGATTGAATAATTCAACAATTTTTTGTTTCCACTGATAACACAACATCCATGTTTTGGGGTTGTGTGTGAATAGTTATAAAACAAATTGGTGATATGAATGAATGTATGGAACCAAAATCAGAATGTAAATTTTCTATTATTGAATTAATAACTAATGTATCTACAAATACATCACTTTCAATATCAACCTCATATATTTTTATATAATGTTATCATCCTTTATCTTTAGGACATGGAGTTTTTTTGTTAGTTAAAAGTGACAACCCTCAGCTTAACAAATTTTTTCATAGAATCCATATTATTTAAATTTAAAACAATTAATAATAGGATGATGACTAACTGGAACCATCTTTTCTTCAGTCACTTCTAATCGACTCTTCCACTCCCTTGGACATTAATTATCCTGATTATCAATCCTTTTTCACACATGGAGAATTCCCATTTTTCATTTAAAAAATTTCTTTGATGATTGTCTATCAACATTTGATTCATTGGAAATAGGAATTTCATTCACCTATTGTGTTATAATATTTTTCACCCAGAATTAAAAAGCAACATATGATTGACATCTCTAGTACATTGTGACGCTTGAGATTTACTAATCCCTATTTTGGCTTTTAGGGAAGATTATTTATTTTCCTCATATCCGTCAAGGTCTCTAATTACAAATATTTTTATATAATCATAATTAACCCCTTAATGATGTTATAAATTATATATTTGGGTTTGATTAATAAGTCATAGTCATATCATGAGATACATAATATTTTTATGCATTTTCCCCAATGGATTCATCTAATATTTTCTTATTTTTTTGTGATTCCCTCTCCATTTTGAGATAGTTTGTGTGAGGAAAATATTTCTATAAAAATATATTGTTTTGTTCTATGTATAATGCCCAAATTTAATCTACACGATTTTTAATTTTAATGATAATCAAATAATATTTATATAATACCACTAGAAGATAAATATAAATCTTTATATTCCATTATTTGGAACATTTTGGGAAATAACATAAATTCTCAATGGATATAATCTATAATTCAATGATTAATAGTTTGGAAGACCTAGATAATGTTGGTGGAATTTTTTCACCTAAAGGTCTTGACTAAATGTTTATCTTTATTAAGTGAATCCTAGAGTTACATATGATTAATTTTGTTCATTAAAACCCGAGTTAGTTGGGAATGATTGTATATGATGTTCAGGACTCATACAGTTATTTTGTTTGTAATATCAATTGAAAAATACATACACATCCCAAAATATTACATATTGATATTGTTCCTTCAATTTCCATAACTTTTTAAAATAAAAGGAAACATTTGAATGATAATAATTATTCTATTAGTCAAATTAAAAAGTAAACGATGAAAAAATAAGTATGTAAGTGTAAATGACATGTATATCATATTTTATGTATCTCTAGGTTTTAAAATATGCTATATATTTCAATTTTATTATTAACATTTCGAACATAACAATATATTCATGTCCTTCATAATTTTTCATAATAGTCATGATACCAAAAAAATTAATATCCCCATGATATATCTTCCCACCATGGGTGTCACTTAATGATTCCTAGAGACAATTTCCAAAAGAACACAACTATGCCTCCCCATATGTCATAGGCTTAGGACTACCATTGAGGGCATAGGGTGTGTCATTGTGGAGACTATACTCTCATAGATACGGACCAAGAAAAGTGATACATAACAAATAAAAAATGGGTGAATCAGGAAATATAATAACTATAACACACACACTCCATAGGGGAAAAATAATTAGAAACATACAAAAGTGGAAAGAATAAATAAATAACATTAATGATAAATAAAAAATATGTGGAATGTAAACCATAAGTATATAAAAGAGATGATAATAATTATTCTATGTAACAATTATAAATTATATCATGGGAAACATGGGAAAAATTATTATATCATTTTCCCTAAAAATAAAAAATGACCAAAACAACAACTACTTGCATAACCAGAATAGGCTCGGTCTGTAGCTCTCATTCTCCATCTATGAAAACTAAATCAAACATCAGATTCTATACCTATAAAAAACCTAATATGGTTCTAATGTTTAACAAAGATGGGTGTTATATATAATCAAAACCAGCCACCATCATTAGTTTATAGAATAATATAGTTCATTAAATATAAAATGAATAGTTTTCCAATAATATAAAATGTCAGTAATAAATAATTATTTAGTTAACACATCAGTATGGGTTCCTTAATGCATAATTGATCTATTTTTCTAGCTTTAGCATATGGTGGTTGTATGAGTCAATAGGAACTACACAAATAATAAGATCCATGCATTGGTCATCATAAATATTGAAAAATATTTGGACTTACCCCAAGATTTCTTTTTTTCAGAGTGCCTCACTCCTATGAAATATTTTAATCATCCTCAGACATTAATAATAATAATGTATCACATTTATTAAAAAACATCCATCAAATCAATTATGGAATCCTGATACCATCCAAGGAGATTAATAAAACATCCAAAGGGGTGTTGTGGGAGCCTCTGGAATTTAAAATACTATCAAGTCTGTTAATGGCAACCTACAATGGAATAACTCAAATAACTATTAACATGGTAACCTCTAAGAATTTCCCTAACATCTCAAAAAGCAGAACAAGAAATCCCATGAGTCATAGAATATCTAGATTTCCAATGAGGCCATCCATTGTTTCTCCCCAAGGGAACTAGGGCCAGGGATGACTATTATTAATCTTACTAATGTTCCAATCCATGGAAATCCAAAAGTCTTCTCTATCACATCTAGTAAAAATAGATACACATCTGGGTGATTCAATCCATGATATCCTTTATGGGGAACCCTTTCGTTCTCATAGACTATAAGAATATAACGAAAATAATACATGATCACATAACATCATTAGGATATTCTAATATCCATATCATAATAATGATATGCAAAAAAACGTTATTTATTCCAATCAAACATGGATTAAAGAAATATGTATTGATCATATGCACAAGAAGTGTGCATAATGTGAAATGCAACATGATTTTCGCATATGTAGAATGTATAACCAACAGAAATTGGAATATAAAAAAATAAGTAAATGGAGTATGATAATAAGACTTAATATATAGGTAAAAACACATGACCTATAATTCAATTTAATTCAATTCATTAATAATAGAATTTATTACATGTTCAATAAAAACATGATGGTTTACATCACAAGTTAATGAAAAATAGGTTGTTTTAAGTGGGAACACCCATAGGGTGGCTCCCATCAAATAGGAATCCCCAAGGTTGGGTTTCAAATTAATCTAATTTCATAATCAACATATGTAACCAATATTAGTAATTTTTTAAAATCTAAGAGGAACTGTTCAGAAGGCCTGATGCATGTCACAATATCATATGATATTTAAATGATTAAACTAGAAAGAAGGAATATAAGACCTATGTTTCCTCTTATAAGATAGCTCATTAATTTTCAACTGACTAATTAAGCAATAATGAGTATTATATGAGAAATCATCAAATACATTGAAAATATGAAACATGAGGTTTCACATAAATAGTGAAAAATATTGAAGAATGAATGATGAAAAGAAGGGATAGGCATGTATATCATACCCCATCATTCCAAAACTCATGAACAATAGGGATTTAGATTCCTAAATAGTGAGTGAAAGAAAAAACCATCAATAAAGGGGGAGGGGAGATTCATGAGTGAAGAAGATGGAATGGATGTTAGTTAAAATATGGTGGATGATATGGGTGAGATATTAATCAATTTTTGTGAGTATTGAATTTTAATCCCACGTTCATGGAAATGGTTTTGATGCACAATTGGCTAAACTATGTTCCAACAATGCTCCATGACAAAACCAATGTAGGAACCTCACATGGTTGGGAACACAGTTCGGCTAACCATTCATAGACCAAGTAAAACACCTCTGAAAATTGTCTGAGAGAAGTTTCACTCACATGAAGGACATTGAGAATGGTTTCAAGAAAACCATGAGGAACCTTACTCTCGAATTTTTTAGTCCATGTATTGTGAGAAACTTTTCTAAATGGGATGGATGATTTTCTACTATCTGCGTGGCCTTGTTTACTTGTCAGAACATTGGATCTCTAGGATATGTAGAATCCCCAAACACCCTCATGACCTCTATGAATCCATTAGCAAACATTACAATTGAAAAATAATGTAATTAATGAAAAAACATAATGTAATGAACCATTTAGTATATCCAAGATATTAAAACCTCCCCTCTATAACACAAATCATCCTAGAGTATCAGTTTCAATGGTGGTAAAATTTAATCAGATAAAAGTTATAACCAATTTTCAGATGCGTTATCCAATCCCTCCCACATGTCATCTGAAAAATGGACATGCTACCATAGAACCCATTGTAATGGAACTAACTATTATTGAAGATTATTATTTCTCTGATCAATTATATGTATTGTATTCTACTCAAAGTATGCATCCTCTTCTATCTCAATATCACCCAGGTCAAATGAATGAGATAGTTCAACATGAAACTGATGTAACTGATATACCTGGATGACATCTTTCATCAAATGATACCTATGATATTTGAACAACTTATAGTTTAACATCCCATCTCCCTCCACTATCCTGAAAGACAATACATAATGGGGTGACAACATTCCCTATTTCTGAGTTCTCATATGAGCCAACCTGGGCACAATACGAATGGGGGAAAAATGTCACACCTCAAACTCTAGATATCAACGATGATGATTAGTACACAGCTTTTTCAAGGATAAAGATGAATAAATATGTTTATAAAAGAAGTGGACTTCATATGTTGTCTTCTAAACGAGTCATGAACCCAAAATCACTACCTAACATTCCTCTAACCATAAAGGTGAACAAAAGAGACTACCGTAAAAGTCCTCATACAGATCCATTTGAATCATTTCCTAGAGTCTATTGATGTAATAAAAAGTAAAATTATTTACATTTTTTTCCCTAGAACATCCCAAATCAAGGTCAAATGCCCGAAGCAAGTCCTCAAGAACCCATATCATCATCAATGATTTCCTATTGATGTGAGGATGATATATTGTACTCAATATAACCTATGAACCCATTTAATTATATAAATCATTCAAAAAGCACAACATAAAGTTGGAATCATTGTTTGAAATGATATAATTAGGCACCCCATAATGTTTAAAAATCATTTTAATGTATATAAGTCCAATATCATAAAATAAGAAGGTCTCCTAGATATGTAGTAAGTGTAAAACCCTAGTCAAACCATTGATGATAACCCATACCACATCACATCATTGTGTTGATCTAAGAAATCCAATCAAAAATCCCATGGGTATATCACTCCTCTTCCACATAAGAATGGATATAGGATTTAGAATTCTAGAATGTTTATGGTGCTCTGAATTCACCTATTAATAGGTGGGACACCTCCTAATGAAACAATCATTTTACCTCTCTATACCTGGACATCAATATTGATGAAATAAATATCAATACATCAATGTAATTCTATGTTTTACTACAAAAATAATATCAGGAGATTACACCATTTAATATTCATGTATATCAATAGGGACCGAAATCAAGAAACCAACTAAGAGGTGGGTTATCACAATAGACACTCTTCCTCTAGATAATGCCATAAGAATAAAATAGATTCCACATTCTCACTAATTATAGAAGAGAGTATATCACTACTAGAGATGTTATAACTAACTAGCCATATTTTTCTAAACCTACAGGTATATCTCAAAAAACAGATCCATCAACTGCCACTCACTAATAGCCTCATGGATGGAATGTGTTTGAGTCTTCCAACTCAAGGCCTATATAATGAAAATCCCCATATAGGGTTTACTATAAATCTAATTGTCAGAAAACTATATGTATTATACATACTTGCATTTCCTGAGATTCAGGTCTCACTATGTGGAGATGTATTTGAGACTTTTTTAATCAATGCATGTAATTAATTTATCACATATTTTACAATTCCTCCATCATCATATAGAATGAACAACAACTTCATTCTCTAGGTGATGCATAGGGGTATTCAACTATTATGGTTTAAGATAACATGACCAATTAGCTACAACTTGGTCACCCTATATCAGATCATAACCAAGACTAATTCAAGATGTGACATGATGAACAATATTTTCTCTATTAGTATCTATAAGAATTAAGTTCAATACTAATTTCCATTTTCCATTTAAATCGTAAAATGATATAACTTATTTCTTAGAAAAGATGAACATCACTACGTTCTTATTAAATCCCATAAGAGACTCTTTTAAGAGGGATAAGTCTAGTATGAATCTCTTATAATAGAATTTAACCTCTAATAAAATTTGTGTGTCAAAAAAATTACTGATATAATCCTAGGAAACTATGAAACTCACCTTATATGGGATAATATATATTACTACATATGAAATTATATTCCCCACATTATGAACCATGATGATCCAAAAACAGTGTTTACTAAGCTTTGTATATAGTTGTTTCTCTATCTATGTATTTGGAAAAATATCACGATGGGTGAAATGGTCTTATCTAGTTAGAGAATACAATAAGATGTCATATACTAAGAACACAAAAAATTAATCAACATAAAAGATAAAATCATGCTGTGTTAGAGCTATATAGACTATTGGAACATTTCGGTTTCCGAAATACATAACCATATTATTGAACATGATATTCCTTATGTGGAATGCAATTTTTGGTATGTCCAATGGTCTCACATGATCCTTCAGGTATCATGAAATCACATCAATTTTATAGAATGTAGTCACTCTTAGGAGCTCATCAAAGAGGGAATCTATATGAGGTAGTGGTTATTGTTTCTTCACCAGGATCCAATTAAATAAATTTTCATTCTTAGAAAATCTAATTTATCAATCCATTCTTGATGAAAAGGACCAGTTAAATCAATGAAGATATGATTGGTTGGAGAAACCCTTTTCCATTTGATCTAAAAGTTACTTATTGAGTTCTTTGAGCTCTTCGTTTTCCATATTAAAAGGATGTATGGAAACTAGTATCGCGCCTAACACTTGATCAATGGTGAACTCAACCTCTCTATCATGAGGTATTCTAGAGAAATATTCATGGAAGACATCCTATAATCAATTTATAACAAAAGGGAACTCCACCAACTACATACCATGATAACATATTAAGAGACACTCTATCAGGGTTGTCACCCCACCTAGCCTAGTATGATCAGGTATAGATGGGCTAATATAGATATCCCAATATCCATTATAAATATACATTCACCCTTAGATGATGAAATGAACATTTATTAGTGATATTGATCCACATGTTCTTGGTAAGGAATATTCTAGTCTATTCTGAGAATGCTAATGAATCTCATTGTCCTAACGATGATGGAATTGTAGAGGTAACAATACAATCTCATCTCAAGGGTTACTCCTTTCATTTTAATATGTCATATAGTATGACCAAAAGATGGGTTTAATGAGTTATCAGGACTTCAATGTATTTTATCAGTTGTCCTAGACATCCCATAACCACATTATATATAAAATATTTATGTTCCCCAATTTAAATAAGGAACAAACTAATATAAACACTATCAGTATAGTACCTCATATATTTGAAGGACCTAGAATATGCTCCATAGGAATGTTTTGAAATGAAAAAATATGGCTCGAATAGTGGCCCGATGATACTTCTCAACTAGGATCATTAGTTCACCTATATTGACTGTAATGTTATGAGGTCAGACATCCTTGGTCATGGAAATCACCTCGTACTAATCAGACATTATAAGACCAAATCACAACTTAACATAGAATCAAGGATCATGTACCTGAAAGTAGTGTTGGCATGGTTCCCATCTTACTCAACACAAGAAAATAATATTGAAAAAATGATTAAGGTGACCCATCCAACCTCAATCCTAACACTCAATTGTGTTCCTTATGAACAACAATATCTTATGGCTTGGTTGGCCACACTGGAGATAGACCACATAACAATCATTTCATGTAAACTCTCTAAAAACCCCCACATGTGCACCTATGAAAAGATGCTTTCTCATTCCAGATGAATTATCGCCCTGCCACAGAATTTATCCACCCTGTCTGACATTTCCAACTTCTTCGAGGTTCCCTTCTATAATAAGAGACCTGTTCAATCTCTTTTGAAATAGGTATCAATATAAATACAACAACATATGAACATTGATAATATACAATAATGTCCTCTAATATCCAATGTGTTTTCATCTCATCACCAGTCAAAGACAGAGTGAATTGATGGAGCTCAATGAAATGGGAATACTACTGAATAAAATTAATAATTTCCTACATAATAAGTTTAATCGTATAGGAGTGGTCGACTCTCAAATAGTTCGGGAAAAGGTGATTATAGAATTATATCTACATGTACAATCAGATAAAGAAAAAATGATTCTATTCATAAGGGATCATGTAAGACTAGTGCATTGAGGAATATCCTTATAAGAAATAGTGAAAAAGAACATCCACTGTCAAGGAGTCATAAGATGGTCAATTATCAATTCCATTGATTATAATGACGATTTGGTAGATTGAGGTCCACTATTACCTAAGAAGGTGGGATGATGTAACTACTATAAATCCTGAGTCAGCACTACCATTGAAGGGGAATGTTGGGGAGAAACATGAATGGACTATATAAACTAGAAGAAAAATTCATATATGAGATCCTTTATAACCAACAGAAGTAATATAGAGGTACAACATGTATAGATAAAGGAGGTCTGATGGGTGGCTCAGGTACCTCCCCCTACAGAGTATGCTCACCTCTCCATTCTTGGAATATGTAATGGGGATATTGTAGTATAATATATCTATAATTTTCAAGAATAGTATTTGGACAAGATATATAGTAGACCAAAAATTTATAAGAAACATGATTGAGTCCTTCCTATGACAAGGAATAACCATTTGTCTTCTCCTGGGGAAAGGACTATGTGGTAAGCAAAAGTCATAAAAGGATCATAGGTACATTGGCTAATACCCAATATGATAGTCAAGGCATGGTCAATGTCCCTTAAAACATTGAAAAAGTATGATATATGGAATGTGAAATGAACAGTATAGAGGAAAACACCAATTACATTTCATTTAAAATTTGAATCTAGTGATAAGCTTTTTATGATTTTTTATTTAAATTAATTATTTTTAATTAATATATAAATATTACATCACATATAACGATATCACCAATTCCTAATTTTTAAAGACCATTGAATTTAAATAATGAAATGTTCACATCGACTATGTATGACATGGCTTGGACATCTAGAATAAAAATGTAACATGTCATGAAAAGTGATTTTTATCTTATTTACATTTAAAATTCAAGAGAACAAACCCCTTAAATTGCCCTATGATTCAACGATTAAAGTAAATAATTTGTCATAAATGGATAATTTAGGTGTTATCATCAATATATGTGGGAAAACACCATATTGAATGTGTTTTTTTACTTTAATTGATTAAATTTAGTCTTATTTTTACAAAACCCAACATAGTTAAACATATAATAAGAAAGGCACCACCGAACACATACAATAAAAAATACATGATTGATATATATATTAAATACCATAAATCATGGAAATTTCGTCCTAAGGTTCCTAACATGATGCATGAATTTATAAATCCTCATATAATTGGGATATGATTGGAAAAATCCCATAATAATATTATCAATAATAGAAAAAAATGAGAATCACTAAATAAGAAATCCATGGAACTATAACAAGAAGAAATTGGAGTTGAATTTACCCATCCTATGAAATTAGGATTTCCCCTTAAACATGGTTAACAACTCCAATGAAAATGTTCATAATGAAATTATTGTATTCATGGTGTTCATTATAAATCGAGCATGTAATAAAAATTAATAAAATAATATTTTATACAACTTTGTTGAATCCCACACAAGATTATAATTAAAGGTGTTGTGATTTGGTGTCCATGATTCCTCTAGTGCACCTCCCAATATGAAAGAGGCTATATACTAATAGAAATGTCATTGGGTGTGTCTGTGGGGAGACTATTCCAACATAGATAGATAAGTATAACATCAATATATAATAAATATGAAATATTGGAATAAGACAATAAAATAATTGTACCAATCACTCATTGTACAAGAAGAAGTAGTATGAAACTGAAAAAATAAAAAAACCATAAATAATTTACATTAATGATAAATAAAATACTGTCATAACCTAAACCACTAGTAGATACAAAATATACAAACGATGTCTTCTAAATATAGAAAAATATTTAATGGGTAATAAGGGACACATTCATGTACCACATGTAATCAAAATCGAAAAAATCCAAAAATGTATACTACTAAAATAACAAGAAAATGACTGTTACATTTATCACGTTATCTATCATAGAAACTTTTAACGCCATTGTATGATAGAGGCTTCCCTTTATCTATACTAGAAATCACAATTTCTTATTGGGTTTCAAATATCAACCATGAAGATTTTGAGATATAATACCAGTAGACCTCCACTAGTGTTGACTAGATCTATTCTAGTTAATGAATTGTAAAATTAATAGTGTTCTAGAAACATTTAATTCAGAATATTTTTATATATATATTATTTATATATAAATAAAAAAATCCATATGAGTTCCCCAATTGTTAGATGACCAATTCTACCTTCTTGCCCTAAGTCAGATGGTTGAAACATGGGTACGCATACAAGTAATAAAATATACACATTAGACAACATAAATAATGAGACATATGTTGTATGACCCAATTTCATTATTTAGTTTGGAGATCACATCCCTATGATATTATTTAAAATTTATCATAATTTTATAATAATATGGACTCCTTTGTTATCAAAATAGTCATCTATAAAATCCAGCATGAAATCTTGAGGCCATCAATAGGGATCTATAATGAATACCATGGGTAGCTGGAGGATCATATAATAGAACAAATACTATATATTCCATCCATGGTGGCCTATTACAGCTTCTCTTATACCAATATTTTCCAGAATACTTTTGACCCCATCCTCAGTATCATATATAGGGATACATGTAATACCTAGGGCATGAAATTTCAATTTTTTCAAAAGAGCCCATTAATAGTTGCTCCCCTAGGAAACCAATGTTACTCTTGATAATAAACAATCATCACATATTTCAATCCATGGAAATCATAGGGTCATTCATAGTATATCAAGAAGATCTATATATATATAACAATGAGTCCATCCATGAAATCCTTATGTCGAGACCAGTGTTCTCTCCCATCCCATAATCAAGTGAGGCATAGAAAAATCCATATCATAACATCAACAAGGAATTATATTATATATATGATAAGAAATAAAAAACAGATAATCATATCCAATAAAAAATGGAAGAAGTCAAAAAGTATTGGGAACAAGAACATCCAATGAGAATAAGGTGGAAATAAAAATTATATAATCATAAGTAAAAAATTTCACTCAAAGTCAAAGGTATCATTGTGTAAAGCATGTAAAAGTGATGTTATAGAATAATAATTATCTTTATAGGGGTAAAATAATATAGTACAATTCACCTCAAATATATTAATTTAGTAATTTATTAAAAGAAACACATAGACATCATGGATAACATCTCATGGAAATGGAAAATTGGTTGTTTATCTTTAGAACACCCAAGTGGTGACTCATAACAAGGAGGACACCCAAGGATGGGTATCACAGAATGCTAGTGCAACAATCAACATGAAAACCCAATTAGATAAATTTAATTATCATCATTGAGGCATCTCTAAAAAAGACTCATGTGAATAATTTCTCCTCACAATATTAATTCGATGAAACTAGATTGAAGTAACTAAAAAACCTACATTGGCCTCATATAATACTACTCATCTATTGTTGACCATCAAATTTATCTAGAATGAGGGATATGGATAAAATAGTAAAATTATTTGAAAACTATCACAAATATAATTCACATGAATATTTGAATAGATGGTATACAAAATGTAGAATAGAAAGGATAAGATTTTAGATTTTAATGTGAGAATTCCAATGCACACCACAAAGATGGATTCTGAGTATGAACAAGGGAGTTATAAAAAATTACCCTGGAGGGGGAGCAGAGCTTCATTAATGGGAAACATGGATTTCCCAGAAATGAAAAGAAGGAAAAATATAGGTGTGAGTTTTTAAAAATTTTATGGAAAAAAATGAATTTCACCCAAATAGACAATGTCTCATAGTTTAGCAGCATCATTGGAAAAAATCATGCACCTACTATGTGCTAGGATACATCCCTAAGAGGACCCTAAATCAACTAGGTGTAAAAATTCTTAACCATGAATTTACCATGTAAAATTACATTTAAACAAGTATGAGACAATTTTGACAAGCATGCATGCATCTATTCATTGTTTCATGGAAACCATGTGGAGCACCCTACTCAAAGACTCATGAAGAAGGATCAGATAAACCATGAAAGATGGTTGGCATAGTTTCACATAAATTTGTGGCCAGTCCAGTTCTCAAAACATTTGGGTTTTATGTTACAAAAAATCACCAAACACCATTGATACCTCCATAGATCCATTTGGAAAAATCAAAAGGACCAATGAATAGAATTAATCTAAAAACTATTTGTTTGTACCATTGAAAAAGCTACGATATTTCAACAAAGATTCGAACAAGTAATTCATTGAATACATTTTTCATTCCCTAGGAATAGGTTGAGTTGATTCCCAATTATCCCATTCGAGTTTAGTACCCAAGGTACATTTTTTCTTGTTCCAGACCAACTTATAGCATCCAAATAGGATTTTTATTCCCTAGAAACCACATTATCCACATTACCAATATTTCAAAATGATTTTTAATATATGGAATTATCCCAAGGGTTATCACTAATTCTTTTCATTTTCAATACCCTAATATAACTACACATCTCCTTGATACACATTATAACAAACAATATTTTTAATATAGTTAATTTAATATTTTTAATAGAAGAATTCTAAAAATAAAGTTATAGAAAATAAGAGGAATAGTTTATTTAGAAAATTAGATATATATATATATATAATATTTAATTGACATATAAAATAAAACATATAAATTTCAAAATCTATAATATTCTCAAAGATTCATTTAAACTCTTAATACTACATGGGAAACCAAAGGAGATACGTAAGGAAAGGGTGAGTTATAAATAATAGAAAGGGAATAACCATAAAGGACCAAAATGAGAGATAATACATGTTATCCATTATGAATATCATGATAACATAAAGGGTTAAGACTCATACATACTAAAATTGAATCATTACATAAGAAAAAGACATCATTAAATTATGGTATCATATGAATATGAAAAATCAATAAATTTGGGTTCATAGGTATTAATAAAATATAACCAACAATAAATCATATCATAGTGTGAATAAGAAAACAATCCACAAAACCTATATGGTATATCATGAGATGAAACCATTTCTCATTTCATTGGAGTGTTAATAGGGTTTAAACTTTATATTCCTCACTTAACATTTTCTACATTGATAAAATAACATAATAATGTATTTTATAATTTTAATACCTCGGTTAAGGATTATGGGTTTCATACATGTAATTACATAATAAATTAATTATAGTTATATATTGGTCGATAGTATTGAATTAAAATAGTTTTGGATTATCAGAATAGGATGGTATGGAATGGGAAATCAATAGATTATTTTGAAAGTGTAATGGGTGTACATAAATGTTCAAAGAAGGGAATAATGAGAGTGTAATATAGTATATCAGTATTTAATAATGTTAATTATAGTTAAATAAAATTCCAAAACATAAGAAAACATAGTCAATTGGTAATAAAATGTATTATAAAAAAGAATGTTCCAGAATGGAGAAGGGGGGATAATCCCTTACCTTTACACATTGCTCCTTTATGATTAGAAGTAAATCCGTAGAAAAAAAGAAAATATTTTAGAGGGATATAGACAGATTATGTGAGAGTTAATTATTTCATAAGTCATTTGGAGAGATTAGTAATATGATTATATGTGGGTATTTATAAATAAAGGGATGGAATTATCTATTATTTTCAAAACATATTCCATGGACACCTAATTAATAAAAAATAAAAATTAATTTTACATTAAATTGTATTTTCCAATGCTTTTCATAAATTGGTGTGGTTTTTAATATTTTATTAGTTAGTGGATCAAACTTATTTAAACTATACAACACATGATGTAGAGATGAGTCAGGTTTATAATGCATTATTTTATAATTCTTAAAATATGTAACTCATTTTGGAAGATTCATTACATGTTTTTTAAACTTATATAATCACACTAAAACCACATTATAATTATGAAAATCACAAATATTGTTGAAAATACCTCTGTGGTATATATTACATCATTTTTTTGGGATATTCAGATCTCATAATAGCTTCTATTTATTTATACAATATTTAATTTTAATAAAAAAATCCAGTTATCACAGAAACATATGAAAAATTCACCATTGGTTAATTTTGACATCATGGATTAAAAAGTCACATTTATTTTTTAATTTTTTTTTTCTTAAATTGAAAATTTATGATTTAAAATAAATCAACATATTTGTTGAAAAATATTATTTTTTATGTCCCCAAAAATATTATGACCCTCTATAATTTATAGTAGAAATCAATAAATTATAGTATCATTCATATTAAAATATTATTATTTTAAAAGAAATATATATTAAAATTAGTTTTATTCAAATTAATTTAATTAATTATAGAAGACTGTTTTAATAGAAATTATATATTTCATAAAAACATACTGTTTTTGTATCACCATAAATACATCGAATTTTTATAAAATTTATTATATACTCGTGTTAATAAAATAATAAATTGAAAGTGATTAATATTAACATTACCTTATTTATAGGATAAAAATTTAAATATTTTTATGGGTAGGGTCTAGATATATATCCATTTATTCTTCTAGAGTATTCATTAAAGGTAAGTGGTGTGATAATGTAACATTATTTTGGTGGTACAATATACACAGTTATGGTGATGTTATATAAAAGCATGATCATGTTCCATAAATGGTTATCCCTGTCTTTGAGTTGTTGAATCCAAGAATCAGCTTGGTCAATAACGATGCCATGTTAATCCATTTACTTTAGATGCATTGATAAATGATCCTCATATGATATGGTTGTCGTGGTTGAGTCCATCATATCTTTCCTCTACATCAATTTTATTTTTGTATAACCCTGAATTTATACTAACCGTAATGGTCATTATATAATAGTTATATTATAAATAGTAATGATACTTAATGATAATTATTCCGAAAACCATATAATAGATATATTATATTATAGTCAAAAACAATAATGAAATGGGTTATAAAAATATAATATATCTCTATAACATAATAAGACATATATTTATTCATAACGAAATTTCATTTATAAAGGTTGGGGTTGTTACATAAACAATTTTTCTCTCACATTTTAGTTGATTAAATGAAGTCCCTTATTTAAATATTAGATTGGATTTATGACCCTTATCACTGTATCCAAAGAAATCCATATACTAGGATGTTATATATAGTGAACATAAGAATCACATGCAATAGAAAATATTCCATTTTAGATGAATTATACTATCTGATACCTTCCTCCCTTTAGAAATTCATATAATCAATTATTGGTGATAGGAAACAAAATTGTGTTGTTTTGGTTCAGAAATCATAAAATATAACTTCATATATTTCCATTCATAAAAAATAAAATAGAAATATTATTAAATTACCAAGAAAACATTCCATAAAGTATTTTTATATGTATTTGATATAGAATTATCTCAAATTTTCAAAGTCTATGTTTTTTATTTCTTGAATCTTTTCAAAAGTTTGTATTTTGTTGAATGATTTTAATCAATTCTTTACAATCACCCATATGATGTAATTTAACATCATATATTAACTTATCGCAATGTAATAATTATATTTTTTTATGAAATTTGAATTTTAAATAAAGAATTTAGTTGGGTAATTGTAAGATGATACATAATTTATTTTGTAAGGGTCTTGGTACATGAATTAATAACTTAAACAACCTATGATTTTTATTTCAACTTATACCTTGATATCTCTTATTTAGAACACTCATGTAGTCCTTCATATTCCATCCTATAAAGTAAATAAAATAAGGAAAATCTTTTATCTTTATAAAAAATTATCCCATTGTGCATGGTATTTTTTATTTATAATGAAAACATGCAAGATAATTTTCCTCATTATATATTAAATTTAATATATGTAGTAAATATGTAAAAAAATTATCACATTATCTATTCATGGAATTTAACTTATCCAATATAAATATAGTTGGTAAAAAATTAAATTTCAAATAACTTGTATATAATGGTGATTCATATCAATATAAAATCACTAGATCATTGGTTCTTTCATAATTTATTCTCCCTTGATATCACTAATAGTTTTTTTTTAATTTGATTAGTCTTATCAATTAAAAAATCCCAATCATCATTATATAATGAATTCTTTCTAATTTCACCATGTCAAATAAAAGGAGTTTAACTAAAATTATATCCCTGAAAAATTAAATGATCATTAATTTTTTTTCATGGAATCTACTTCATATTTAAAATATTAATATTGTGATAAAAAACATATCACTGTTTGAGAATTGTTTTAAAAAATCAAAAGGGACATCAACCCATTCGTCCTTTTAATTACATTTCCATCATTCTCTAATCCAAATATGTTTAATTATAAGGTACAAAAAATTTTGTTATTTAAAATATGTTACATAATTTTGAAATTATAACTAAAATATACTGTCAAATATAAGAATAATAAATAATAATTTTACATAATAAATAACAATAATTTTTTTTAAAACTCATATAATAATAAAAAATATTTTTTAATAAAAAAATAAAACAACATTTAAATGTTATTTTAAAAACTATTCATTTTTTATAAATAATGATAATATATTTTATAAATAAAAACCAAAAAGATTGATAAAATAATGAAAAGTCATTTTATAAACATAAATTAAAAAAAATAAATTCCCCAATGAAATAATAAAAAAATAATTAATTAAAAAGTATAAATTAAATGAATAAGAATAATTTATGAAAAAATATAAAAAAATTAAAAAACACTCGTTTCATGTGATAAAAAATACAAAAACATCAAATTAAAAATTATACTAAAAACAAGAAAAAGAAATAAAATAAAACACTCATAAATGAAAAATATTATTTCAAATAATATTATAATAACTAACTTATGTAAAAACTATAAATAATAGGGAAATCCCCCAATCAAAAGAAAGGACCAGATAAATTTTTCCCCATAAGCTCATGAAAAATTAACTATGTAAAAATCCTAAAATTGTAATACAAAGATATCCTTAGGGGAAATGTGGGACTGAAGAAAACAATAGAGAACTCTTAAAATAGGATGCATGTGGTGAATTATGATGATGCTGGTGGCTGATGGATACTGAAGTATATTTTTGGTTGGTAGGATCAATGATAGTGATGTTTGGATTCACTTTGGGAGTGAAATTAAATTTGGGTCATGTGAATAAAATAAAACAATTCCATGAGCCTAGAATTAAATAATTTTATAAAATATATTAAAATTGGCATCTAAAATTTGTTTTTCCACATAGTATGTAAAATTAACAACATGTGAAACAATGAATTATGGGTTTTTTAGACCGGTTAAAAAAAATAAAATTAAAATAATATACTTTTACATTCCAAGAAATCCTATATAATAATGTTTTATATATAAACTCTTCTCTCACTATTTATTATGGACTTTATGTTATGATGTCAACTCCTAATCATATTTATCCATATCATCATAAAATATTATCTTCATTTAATTTTATCTTTTTTTGATTTGTTTCAATTAGAAATCCATTTATTTTCGTATTATATTCACACTTATATCTATTTGAATATATAAATATAAATTTATTAGCATGTGATATAATTTTTTTTGGGTCTTATTTTTCTAATAAATTTTATTATTTTTTTACATTTTAGTCTACTAATTTTAAAATCATTTAACATTCAATATTTTTTTAAATCCTTATTTATCATTTATATTATCTTCATTTTGATTTATTTTTTCAATATTTCATAACAAAAATTTGAAAATATTTCAATTATCATATAAAATATCATAATAAGTATACATTAATTATATCATATATAATATCATTATTATATATATTTTTTAAATTATATATATATATATATTAACAAATATATATGTGTGGGAATATAGTAATTATATCAACAAATGCATATATATATATGTACTATTTTATTTCATGATTCAACATCCCTAGTTATTCTTCACAACACAAAAACATGGGAGTTTTATAGTGGAAATCCAGTACCTACATCACTCCAATGTTGTGCATCACTGAAAACATCTACATGCTCGACCAATACCAATTCTTCTCAAATGTGGTAGGCAAAACATACCACTATATTTTCATCACATTTATCTACCGTGATGAGATATATATCTATTGTGAATGAATATACAGTGTTACCATGAACCAATATTGAATTTACTATGTAGATATATATTAAACTACAGTCAGTTCTAATCTACCTATCACAAAGGATTAATCAAGATACAATGAATTAGCATTGAACTTACCATGATGTATTTTTATACTCACCATATATATTACATGACCTACTCTAGTGGAATTTATGTTTGCATGACTAAATTTTTTGATTGTGAATGATTGACTTTCCATAAAATGTGAATGTATAATTATCCCACCATGAAAAATTTATATGTGGTCATGAATCCACTCCATGTTGTAATTATGTATCTTATAATTAACTTTTATATTATTTGTATTGATTTAAATTTTATAATTACTTAAAATAATTTATTTTTAATGTGTACTCAAAGTCATTTGCCAATAGCATAACACACATTTAACAATTGTCCAGTATTCCCACCACATGAAAAACATTTTTTCTTGTTTAGTACTCTGACCTCATCAAAAGTGATTCAAGCAGTTTGTATATTGACCAGATGAGAATATTAGTCACATGATGATTAAATATACTACATCTCAAATATCTCGTGGCCAACACATCATTTTCATAAATTTCTAAAATATATATTTAAAAAAATCATATTTTTATTGTTATTTTGATGTATTTAATTAATGAAAGTTTATTAAATTCATTTTAACCTTTATATAACATTTTACAATAATTTTTCATTACAATGAATATTTATAATTTATTTTATATGGAAAATATCACAATTGTTATTATGAAAATAATAATTTTCAGAAAAAAAATTTATCCACCATTTATTATATATTTTAACTATTAAATTAGTACAATCATGTCTAATTTTTTTTAAAAATTATTTATTTGTATAATTATTATTTACCATAATGATCATATCCAATGTTTATCAATAATTTCATGAAAAAATAGTTCCAAAATTCTCAATGCATGAGTTAAATAATTAAAATTAAATTTAATAGATATATTTTCACTGATTAATTTTTTAACAAATGGCTGTATAAGAAAAGATATTAAGAAATTCTATGATTTTAGAGTAACATAAATATAATTACAGTTGAAATGAATATAAATCTATGGGATATAATTAACTAGACAATGTTCATTCAACATGATTGATTATGACTATTACACATGATCATAGTAAGAGAAGAATACAATAATAAAGTGATAATTGTATAGAACTAAATATATTCTATAAATAGTTTCCTATTTTTATGTTTATGAAGGAATTTTTTTTAATCATTTACTACTCAATTGACCAAATATCATGGGCCTCAATGATGATAATGGACAACTTCTCCACTACGAATAATATTTTTATGGGTTTTCATCATTTTATTTCATATATTGATTTTTTTTGTTCTGTATTTGGTTTCATATTTTTCAATACTATATATATTTTTCCGCAAGATTCCACTTGTCTAAACTGATGTATATGTTTTGACCCTCGAAAAAATGATATGTGTGTTGTGACTCCTATAAAAACATTTCATGATAATAATACTAGATGAAAAAAAGTATGTAATCATTAATTTGTTTATCAATCACTATAAAAAGAGAGTCATTAATGAATTCTAGTATTATATTTGAGTGGATAATATTCAAGATTATAATTGTATCATGGTGATCACAACTACTATAAAATCATCATCTGTTCTATACATTACTTTCTACTACACAAATAACTCATTTAATAACTATGATAATAATAAATTTATTGATTAAATTTTTGAAGGACTATTCACCCCTATAGTAAATCATTCTTTGTCTCTGGGAAATAACAATGGATATCCATGGGTGGTGTTTTTTAATTGATGTTTCATAATTTTTACATTATATTTATGAATATACCATTATCATAGATATAATATTCTATAGAATGATCAATTTCAATGTAATAGATTGTTAAGACTTTGTGGGGTATAATAACATTAGACCACATCACTTCAATAGATGAATTCTTTATTTAGGGTTGTATTAGATAGATCTATCTCTATGAAATACAATCTAGAATTTTGTGCTATAATGTAAACACCTTATAAACTACCCAATATTGATTTATAAACTCTAACCCACAATGATGTAATAAAATATGTTCTTTGATACAAGGTTATATATTATATGTATTTCCCTCTTAGTGAAAATACGTATGGACAAATTTCATCATGTAAATTTTCACTAAAATATAGAGGTTGTAAATATTCACTCATCAGGGTAAAAATTAATTATTAAAGAGGAGTTATATCAGTAGACACCGAGCTATGTTTCATGAATTTTTATTGAATAATTATGAGGAAACAAAGAATATATATAGTTGACTAAAAAAATTAAAATATTAGGGTTTCACTTTTGGAGACCCTGATTATTGGTGTTCATTTTAAAACAATAATTCATACCCTACAGAAAATGCGGAACTCATTGTTATATTCAGTTAAATAAATTAAGGATTCTAGTGAGTAATGCATGGATGAACTAATAATATCACTTCTTCCAAATAAAATACCTTTGGACAATGTTAATAGTGATTAAAATGAAAAATGTAATTCTATAATATTAAATTATGATATAAATTATTAATATAATTCATCTAATTCTATGTTAAAAAAATAAATAAGGATAAAAAGATAATTTACTAATAGATTCTACATGTACCTGCAAGGAAATAGGTTTTAAAGTGTCCCAGATGAATTCATCACATAGATAAAAATAAATTAACTAAGAGATGTAAAATAATTTAAAAAATGACTCAAAACTGATATTATTAGATAAATTAATATATGACATATAAAATTATATTGTCCCAAATGAAAAACAATTTTGAAAATAAAAACAAAATGAGAATGTTTTAAAATAATAATTTCATGCATGATGGAGTTTCACATCCGAGTTATACATGTAATGGGATGATACAGAGAGTGAAATAGAATTTATGAATATATTATTTACATAAAAACATATTAATGTGAAAAGTAATTTTTTTATTATAGTTCATTTTATGAGTCTTATATTGAAAATGATGTTAAATAAATAACTGAACAAAATAAAAAGTTTCAATGTGATATTTCGGTAATGGATTTAAAATTACAAGAAAAAAGGGAATATATGAATACAAATGAAGAAAACCAATCACTGAATGATTATGATTTCTATAATGTAGACGAAAGAATGGTATAGATTAAAAAGCCAGAAATCTCAAATATGACAATGAACAAATGAAATATTTATTTTCAAAACCGATGAAGATCAAGATAATATAAATAATTTATATTTTTAATCTAAATAAATTTGAAATTATTTTCAGAATATCATGTATGAAAATATAAAATTATGGAATTCAAAAACATGATTCAATGTGAGAAGTTGTGATGAAATAATATTTATTAAAAAAAGGGAATGAAAAAAATTAAATGGGAAATTAGTGGATTAAAAGAAAAAGTCTATATTTTCTCAATGTAAATAATATTTTTTAAGATGATGTTCATAATTAACCAATAAATATTATACTTGATTTGTTTATAATATACAGGTTCGTATGTCTAACAGAATTAATTTTCCTAATGGAAGGGAATTTATCAACTATAACATGATTTACATTTAATATAAATGGGAATTGGGAAAAAAAATGTTCACTAATAATTAATAAATCATAGGGAAACACCAAGAATTTTATGTACAATAATCTATATTATATATTACCCTTCAATAAATTTCATAAATTACTTTTGGACCTAAGATTATTACTACCCATCTTGTAGGACCCAAAAATATCTTTTGTACGAAAATAATTATATATATATATCTTAACAGAAATCTTGTGTAAATAGTTATATTGATATATGCCCTATAGATAGTTGGTGATCATGGAACATGATTATTGAGATCTATAAATATTTATCATTTTAATTCATATGAAAAAGGAATTATCACTATCAATGAAAGGTAAAAAAATGTAATGTTAGTGGTTTCAATGAAGAAAGTGAACTAAAATCTGTTATAATTTACAAATTATTGTACGTTAAGTGATTGAAAAACAATTTACATAGTATCTGTAAAATAAAGAAAATGGAATAAGGGTAATTATTCATGATAACAAATAAATTTAATATAAATATAGTATTGTTTTATTTATCTCTAATAAAAATCAAAATATCTACTACATTAAAATATCTTAGAACTAAACCTTCAAAATATAAATTGATTTAATGCTATAAGAAACGTCCTTATACATTGGAATATAATATTTTGATGTGATATTCTTCAAAAATTCTACAATTTCTGAAACAATTAATGTTTTTGGAATGTACAAAATTTAATGTGAGTATGAATTTCTTGTGTTATTCTTGTTTAAAAGGAATGAAACAGAAATTGAATTTAATATTTCATAATAGTGTTAAAACTATTAGATGGTTTTTACAACATCATATTGATTTATTTTGATCCATGATAACAACTCTATTTGGTGTAATAAGATATGAATTTTTAATTTTAGATGATTTTAGTAGATTCCACTAGACATTTTCTTATATTATAAAATGGAAACCCTAATTAATTTTATTATATTTCTAAACCAATTCAAAATAAAAATGATAGTTTAAAAAAATTAATTAAAAGTGATAAATTTGTTGTGTTTTTTAGAATAAATTTTGAGAGAATGTTTTATGATAATATATATTTCTTTACTTTTTCGTCCCCAAGATGATCAAAAAATGGATTTAAATAGAGGAAAATAGTACATTCCAATGAATAGTCAGGGATATGCTATATTAATTCAAAATACAATAATATTTTTCAGATGACTATGTTATCAATACCTCAAATAAATTAAATAGAATTTATATGATATTTATGTTAAATAAAAACACTTGTGAACTTTATAATGAAAAGAAACCTGATGTTTGATACATTAATGTTTTTGGTTTAAATGTCTATATTTTAAATACTAATGATAATATAGAAATGTTTGACACAAAAATGTATTAGAGAAATACTGTATGGATATATTAATAATAGATACTATTATAGAGTGTATAACAAGATAACCATATGAATGGAGAAATATATAAATGTAATATTTATTGAAAATAATGAAATATAGAATATAGATTCAATTAATATAGTTAAATAATTAAAATATTCCAACATTAATGAAGACAATCATTGAAATTATGATACATAAGATTACAGGGAGCACATATCTTCTCAATATGATCTTATTAATATGAAAATAAATTGACATAATTCATTTGAAATTCTAATTAGAAATTTTGAATATGGAATGTGAACTAGAAAATAATTTTTAGATTTTCGTGATAATACCTCCTTTCATGCAACTTTTTTTCAGTTAAATTGTAATTAATCTTTGAAAAATTCAAATTTAAATTTTTTTATCTATGATGAACTTAAAAAATATGAATGAAATAATGTGTTCAATATAGTTGAGTTTCATAATGATAAACTATCTTATTGAACCAAATGTAATTTTTGAACAAAAATTGTACAACTCTTGTAATATATTTTGATATACAGAGAGACTAGTTTCCTAATGTTAGTTGAATGTATAAATAATTGATTTTTAATATTCATTTATACCAGTAACAAGAATAGAATACATTCAAATTCAAATTATTTTTTCATGCTTTTATAATTTTAAACACATTCAAATAGAGATAAATAGTTCCATTCAAATGGTTTAATTTATGAATATTTCAATCTAAATCAATCACTTGGTTTAGAAAATGATGAATTTCTAAATAGTTATTTCAGACTATATAATTCATTGTATAGTGTTATTAATGCAATAAGATTTTAGTATGACATAAAACAACATTTTTTTCTAAAAAATGAATTTAAAATTTTTTTTAACTAGATTTATTTATAAATAAAAATTAAAATGCTATTATTTTTATAAAAATATATGTTAATTATATTTTATTTGGATAAACATAAATTATATTATCTATGATTTACCTAAATTTGTTAAAAATTAATTTTCTATCATCCTAGTGGATGAATTAATCTTTATTATTTTCATAAAAATTTTAAAAGTAAAATATTTATTTTTTATAAATCAATAAAAATATTCTTAATATTTTGTAATAAAATTAAATCATGATTTATGTTAAAATATGAGAACCCAAATGAACACTATTTATGAAATCGATGTGGTTGAATCTTAAAAATCTATACAAAATAAAATATATATAGAAATGAAAGGGAATTTTTTTTAATTTATCAAGGCATGCTATTTTGTTTTTAGTCTATATGTGTGCAACATATTATCCAAATGAAAAATAAATTATTTGAAAAGATTTCTAAAATATAAATATATTTGTAAATGGAACTATTTACACGAGTTTATTATAAACCAATTATAATTGTTTCAAATTATCATTTATTCTAATTATTACTTGAAATGTTATTGACTTGAAAGTAAAACAACACCATGTATTTTCCACTTAATAGTTTTATGTTTTATATCATGGGGTTCTAGTAAGAAACACTTACTTAATTTTTTTTATCTGAGGTTGAGTGCATCGTTGATGTAAATTTCTTTGCTCAATTTCATTGGATAAATAAAACTATCTTATTTCATTTTTTACTTAGATAAAAATATTATACTCCATGAAAATATATCTACCATTTCGATATGATAAAATACTTTTGAGAATTTAAAGGAGAAAAAAATATATTCTAGATTTCATTTTAAGAGATCTTATTAATAAATGAGACATTATTATAGAATTTTCTCTATCATAAATTGAGAATATAGATAAATTTACAAAATCAAGATTCCCTATGAGGTCTTTGAAATTATGGATTAATGAAGGAATGATGGATATTTAGTTTTTAAAATATTAAAAATCATTATTTTATTTGATTTATATCTTAGTTATATATTCATGGATTCAGGGGGAGTAATCCACATCTTGATATTAATAATCATTATTAATGCAAGAATTTTTTCTATCATAAATTGACCATTATATTTTGGTTTTTCAATTTACATGAAGGGGTATGTTATTTGTTCTCATAGTTAACTTATCAATTTTCATTATTGGTTTATTAAAGTTAAAATACTTCCTTTTTTTTAAATTTAAATATAATATTAATTCAATATTCATCATTTATATATTAACCATGTTTATTCATGTACTTAAATGTTCAAAAAAATGGCTTTCCATTTTATTAAAGTATGTTTTAAATATCATAATTTAAAATACATACATTATTTCATTTAAAAATACATTGTTTTATATTTTTCTTAAGTAAATATATATTAATAAATTTATATTTATGTTTATTTGTGTGTGCATACATATATTAAATATATATATTGAATTTATAAAAATATTTTTACATATATAATCTTTTCACACATCATCTTCTCTGCATGAAGAACTTCCATAAACAATGGCTCTCATGTGCTGGACATTTTTATACAGAATCACCCAATTCTCTTTCACTACAAACAACCATGGTAGTTTGATATTGAAACCCCAATATAGTACAACTCCAAAGTAGTGTACCCCTGATTGAATTCAAAATATCAGCCAAAATGAGTCCTCATTACCTATAGTAGGTGACACCAACATCCATATTCCCACCATACACACCTAGCATGAAGTGATTTTTTGCTACCATAAGTCCATATATGAATTTTCAATACAACTATATTTAACTAAAAATAAAGGTATATATGAAACTACCTTGAGTTATATTATAACTACCACGATACTTATGTCATCCTACAATGCCAAAGTAGAGAAAATTGCATGATTAAATTTTATAATTATCCTGGATATTATAGAACCTACCATAATGATATGTGGGTTACTTAACGTATAATTTATGCTACCAAAATAAGGCATTTATAAAAACTATGAATGTGAAATTAACCTATAGTGAATGATTTTTCAAGTGAATATAAAGGAAATATAACTTGTTGTGTGGGTATTTTAATAATACACCATGTATTTTTATGAAAAATTAATTTTTCAACTGACTAACTAATTTGTTTAAGGTCTTAACCTAGTCATTATACTAGACATATTACATTATTTCTTCACATAATTAGTATACCGACTATATATAACAATTATTCACAAGGTCATTATACCTAGCACATGAGTAATGTATCACAGTTAATACATTCTTAGTTTATTTTTATAATATAAATATTATATAGAATAATATTCATTATAATTATCTATAATTAATTAATTACAGTGTGTCTATGAATTTAATTTCCTACTTTATATTTTTTAATATATATATATAATATATTTTGTTTATGTAAATAATTTGATGGGGAAAATATCGCTAAAATTAAAATGGAAATAATAATTTTGATAACAATTTTTCAGGCCTTGTTTTTTATATCAATTTAATTGTGAAATTACATCATGGTTTGATTAAATATTATCCTAATTTTTATATTGATTTCTATAATTCACATTTATCATAACAAAAAAGTAAATTTTTTCAATGTATTTTCATATAGAAATTAAGGAGTGTGAATATTCTCTATGTATAAGAATTAAAATTCATATAATTTTCAATAAATATATTTTGGATGCTTATTATTTTATAAAATGGATTTATATTCTTATCTATTGAGACACTCAGTGATTACGGATTAAATGAAATGTATTTATCTATTTTAATTTGAATAAATGAATGTGATAAAATTTACTAAAAATATTGGTTACACAACATTAAAGACGATGATTGAATATGATCATAATGAGATAAAAATAAAATAGTCGTCAAATAATTATTAAGTACTAAATATCTATTTCATTTACTATTCCACAGCATTATTTATAAAGTACTTTATCATTTTGATCAATAAATACTACTATGATTAAATATATTGAGATGTGTCAGTGTTTATCATCATAATATCTACTTATAATATTAATTTATCTATAGTTGGCCTTCATTATATTTCATGTCTCGTCTATATGTTCATCTAGAGACAGTTTCATCATTTCTCAATCAAAATATATTTTTCTATAATATTTACAATATCTAAACTGATAGTTGTGTTGTGACTACAATACCAATATAAGGTTTGTGGTGAATCTAGTAAAAATTCATTCTTGATTATACAACTTAGTGGGGAAAATCTATTTAATTTTAAATTGGGTTATCAATCCCTACAAAAAGAGAATAATTAGTGAATAATAGATTTCTCACTATGTAAATAATCTCAAAGAGTAGAGTAGGATATTGTTGGCCTAAACTACATTAAAAACATCATGTGTTAAATGTATTAGTATTCACTATACAATAAATATTGTTAATCACTATGATATTTATAATTTGATAGATAAATTTTTAAAAGGCCCATTCAACCAACTATACACAATCATTTAATATCACCGATTCCACTATGATTATGGAATTTTTGTTTTTTGTTCCTCAAATAATATCTATCTCTAAACATATATATATATATATATATAATTAAATTGGTTTTATTTATATATTATATATTAAATGATATATTCTTTACCACACTAAATAAAACACTTGGTTATATTTTTATCACATTATTTCCAATATATATTATTAATGGAAATATTGAGGAATTACATGACTCCAAACCGATGAATCCACTAATATGTACTTCTGGAAATATTCAATGTGGAGTAATTTAACCTATATTATATGTATCACAATATCCATTAAATATAAAATGCAATTTTGTTTAATTTTCATGTTATAAGGTATAAACAATAGCAATGTTCTTCGAGCTCATAATATTCCAACCATCATTAATAGTTTAATCGCTTCTCTATTTAGAAGATAAATATAAACTTCACTTCATAGAATCTTAAAAAATCTAGTTAAAACTTTTTCATAGTTATAAATATTTGAGTATAAAAAATATTTTACATACAAGTTATTATAATTTTAATACAGTATTTAATGGAATATTTACATAAATAACCCACATTCTTGATTATTACTGTTGTTATTCAAATAGTGTCACTTATTGAAAAATAAAAATAATAATTTTCTACTTATATATTCCCTCTTTATCATTATTTTGTTATAAGAACATTTATTATAACCCTTAAAAATTGACACTATAACAAGTCTCTTAGACTTCCCCTTTTTGATCACCAAATGAATTGAGTATATTTTATTTATACAATTATTATGTACATAGTTAACCAAATCAAAATGATCTCTAATGGTTTTTCCAATAATATTAATTATATAGTCATCATATCAATCAAATAAACATAATGATATATATCAATAAATTAGATGAATATATATATATATATATATATATATATATTTTCAAAATCGATCTTTTCTAATCCATTTACATACCAAATCATTTTATTTATATATAAACTACAAAAAAATACTTCTTCTAATATGAATTTAAATGCTATATTGAATATCTGATTTATTTATTTCCTCATTTTAAACTTATAAATTTCTTAGAGATGTTGTAACATTTGGTATGCATCCATTTTTAAATTACTTTCTTGTATCTTAGTTGATATTAATGAATAAAATATGCAATAAACATCACATAAATTATTTAAGTACGAAATGTAGAATTCCTTACCACTCTTTATAAATTTCAAAAATGGCTAAATAGATAGGGGGTTTTGGTAGATTATATTTTGATTCTTTTCATAGTCCAATTCACTAGAATGTATAGAATTCAAGTAAATTTTTTTCATTAAGAAATAAATTTATAAAAAAATAACGAAATTCATATGTTATGTGTTTGGAATTCCAATTTCAATAATATAAAAATGTAAATTGTCTATTAATGTAAACTTGTTATTTATAATTATTTATTTAATCCCAAAATCAATGACCATAGGATTTATAATATAAAGACTCTAAGATATTCTTAGAGAAAGTGTCCATATTTTACATTTCATGTCAAAAAAATAAAACAATTAAATACCACTATAATGTATTGAGGAAGTATTTATACATTCTAAGAATAATAACTTGAATCTCCTTTTCAGTTGAATGCACTACCTGATCAAGAAATCATGTACATGGATTTAATCACTATTATCCTCCAATTTGTTATTAAAAATGTTGTTCCCACTTCTCTTAATGATAATTTGATTTTGTCAACTCCTCACTATGAACAAACCCCCCCCAAATAAATAGGTAATTTTGTAACCTTATCCATTTAAGATCCTAGATATATTATATCAGTATAAATCAAATAATCTACGGAATTTAATAGCTTCATAATTTATTTTTATGGATTTTCATTAGTCCTGATAATGCAATCCATTTTTTCATATAATATTCATTAATTATTAAATTTTAATTATTATATAAATAACTGACCAAGATTTAATTGTAATGTATTTATCTAACCATTAAATTTCATGTTTTAGGATTTGAAAAATCTAGGTGATGATTAGGGGAATAAAATTTAGCATTTGAGATGAAGTTTTATCTAATATCTTGTTTTATAATGTGGATGTATGTTATGTGTCATAGGATGAAATTTATAAAGAATTTATATGGTGCAAAGATTGTGGTTATAGAATAGGACCCTAGTATGTATGATTTTATATTCCTATTGTTTTAGTGGTACCTGTGGAATGGGATTTGAAAAGTACCCCAATATTACGGGGTTTGGGTTCCTTATCTTATCTTGGTAGGGAAAATTTATGAAATAGTGTCTATAAAACACTTTTTATGTGTGTAGAATTCTGGATTCTATAGCATAGATTTGAGTCCAATTTCATTGTATAATTTTGGGGTTATAGGATATGAAATATGATATGAAGGGTTTTCTTCTGGGGACATTGTAAGTATGATAGGATAATGCTCATTGTGTTCTAACCACTCTTAATTCTCCATTTTTATGAAAGTCTTATACATTATATCATCAACAATAATTAGGTTCCATGATAATCTTATATTTTTTCACACAAATAAATATCAAGGATTCCATTAATTTCATTCATTCAATATCATCCTATAAACTATTGAGTTAATTAAGGGTGATGTAGAAAGACATTTGTATCCCCTCTTACTTGGAATCAAATATTCATTATTGTTGATCTAATTATACTCCATCCCCATTGTTCTTTTATTTATCTACATTAATCATCTATATATGGTTGTTGTTATAGTATAAGACATGAATGTGAAAATTAAATCGATGGTTTTGTGTTTTATTTTTTGAATGAGGGTTTTTGGACATACTTTTTGAATCATGTAGATAAAATGATAAAATTTTCCATAATTTTGTAGCAAATAATTTTATACAGATCCAGTTGTGTTTTGGGATTTTCTATCACTATATTATTTTTTAAAAATTGTATGATTAACATGCTCTTGTATTGTTTGGGTGAGTATAAAATATATAAATAATAATTATAATGAACGAAACATAATGAATGTAATGGGAAATGGGTTATTCCATATGTGTTTTATATGGTTCGATTTTATTATTATCAAAACTATAACTAAAAAACATTCATAATGTTGATAAATATGCATTAATATCTTATTTTCTTGTTGAAACTTTTCTTTCATAAATTTATAATCCATTAATGGTTGTAATTGAATTTGTTTTGTTAATTAAGATAATGATAAGATGTTATTTTAAAAAGGAAAATTCATTTGTTGTTTTAGTGTTTCTAAAATCAGTTTTCATGGTATTACTGTGATTTTGTGTGTGAGTTGTGAATATTTTTTAGATGTGATTGTGGGCCATGGGGGGGGGGATTTTCTATTGTGGTCATTAGGTAATGTTCTTTATGTGTTTCTTAGTAAGTATTGGGAAGACGTGATGCATTTCCTAGTATATTATGAGATGTGGGGATGTGTTGTTTAGGATGATATGTGTTACAAGATGGTTTTATGGTAGTTCATTGTAGTGTAATAGAAAATTATTGTGGTTTGTTCAATGGGGATAAGTTTTCTGATCCTTAATTCAATGATTTATCATGAATTTCATTATGGGGTTATGGAATGGTTAGTCGTTTGGAGGATCATTGAAGTAACCTTATAATTGCAGAATAAAACATATCTATTAATGATGAATTTGAATTTATAGATGGTTGGGATTGGGTTTTAATTATATATAAAGTATTATGTATTAATGAAATTAATAAGGCTTTTAATTATGAATCTTTAAATGGAATAATAATATAATTAAAATGGATTTAGAAATTATTTGTGTGGTTGTCTTGTGTGGGAAGTGGATGATATATAGTGTGATATTTTGAAGTGGTGGAAATGTGTGGTACAAGTTCTATGGATTTGATGGACGATGGTGATGATTTTTTTATATGAATTGATTTTTATGACATTATATCTATCAATATATATTTCTTTATTTTCATTGTTATTTCTACATGTTCCTTACTTGAGTTAGATATCCCTACAAATTCCCAAATGTTTTTTTGTTCTGAGTGTATTTTCCACCATCTAATTTGGTGAGGATGTATTTACAGATACCCCTAATCTTATCTTTTAATTCAATTTGTTGTGTGGTGGATTGGTTATGTGGATGCTATTATGATAGTTCATGGGATTACTCCATCTTGGAGGAGGGAATGTGGTTGATTTCCTTCATATTCATGATACCCTACCTAGAAGGATATGAGATGAGGTTGTGATATCTACTCCATATGCTGATATATGGTCTATGGTGGAGGTCAGGATTCTAGTATTGATGTAATGAAGTTAATATGATAAGTTTGACCTCAAGGAAGGTTGATAAAGGTTGGAAAATATTTTAAACCACATCATATCCAACAGTATTTCTATGGTGTGTTATTGCATGGATATAGAAGCTAATGAGAGAAGATCATATTTAATGTTGGGGAATTGTTGGGGAGAATCTGTTGGTATGTGTTTGTGTAGATACCCTTTTATATAATTTCGATATGATTTAATCAATCATTTATAAGATTCTTGAAATGTGATCTTGGTGAGGCTAGGGAATACATCAGCTAATATAATATTGCTGGTTCAGATATTTTATCACTAATACATCTATATTCTACACCCACATATCCTTGAGTGATATTGATTATGAAACAATTGATTATATGATTAATTCTTGACCCAATATATATAGAAGTTTTTTTAATTTTTTGGGTTAATTTAGTGACAGATATGTATAATATTTTCTTGGAGAATGTGATTTTCAATGGAGATTCATCATATGATTATATTAGTATTTTATCATAGTATTTTATTTGTAAGAAATATCCATTCATTGTGTGATTAATATGGATTTTTTATATTTATATTATGAAAATGATTGTTTATTTATTTCATTATTCCTTTTATATAGGAGGGTAATTTCTCACATATATATGTGCTCTACACTTAATTCAAGTCTCTAACCTTGGCCTGTTTGATATATGATTTAGAGGGTAGCTCTAATATTCAATTTAATCTTATAAGTGATTCCTAGAGGGATATAGTATTGATATATTGGTATCATAGATCATTTTTTATATTTATCATTGAGATTGGATTTTATAATTAGCGGCTATTTCATTTTGTGGCAGTGAAACAATATCCCTGATCATGGTGCACGTCATTGACCAATCAGGCTTGCTAGTAAATGTTATTTTAGTTTCCCCATAGATATGATGTATGGAATATTATTTTACATAATTTCTAGGAAAATTGTTTTCCCCTATAGGTTGATATATTGAAAAGTTACATACATTATGAATGATTACACTAGTGCTTATGTATGGATGACAATGAGGAATTTGAAATAAATGTAATTATTTGAATTGTATATGATAGGTTTTTACTACAATAACTGTGAGTTTGGTTCAATGTTTTTTGTGATTCCATCTATTCATTATTTTCATGATTATTAAGTTACGGTATTCAAAATAATGATTTAGTAAACTTTAAAAGGGTTGAACCAATTATGTATTATATATCATGGAGGATGAATTTTTGTGAGTTTCAGTAATAGCGAATATCAAATTATTATGGGATCATATCTAATATAGATAAAATGTTCCAAAATTAAGATATCAAGATCATTTTTTGATTTATATAAGCAATTTTTGAGTGTCAGGTTCTACATAAGGTTAGTTTGATGTAGGGAGTAATGTAACAATATTTGAATTTATATTTTAGTTAGTGGAATGAAAAAAATGTTCATTAGAAATACTTTCCATTGATATTTCTGGAATATTATTATCTTTTATGGGAATGGAGATGCAGATGTTGATGATTTTATCTCTTCAGTGGGGGAGCTCGTGTTTTCCAGATACTAGAATTACAAGCAAGGTTCTACATTGATTCAACCTAATATATTTCTCGACAATGAGTCTAAGTCTCAACACTATGAGGACGCACTACATATTTCTATTTGATATGTTGATACCCTATTTCCGTTGCCTAGGTTCATGGGGGATTAAAATAAAGAATATTTTATTTAGATTATTTGAACTCAACTTGGGTCTTCTGGAGAGGTTATGCCTCAAGGTTCCTTTAAGATTTGAGTTATTTTTGGTGGATCAAAATATCTTGGGCAACCAAGGTTATATTCATCTGGTAGTATATCTTAGTAGTCTTCTTCTTGACTTGTTTTTGGATGGTGCTAGTTCCTCTATTCATGTAGATTTCATTACACAAGTGTCATTTTCCATTGAATGCTTTATTCATCAATATTATATTTGACAAACCGTTATAAGGGCTCAACATGGAATGGGTGATCAGGTCCTTATCAACCCCATTATTACTTGTTTCCATATAGATAGAATTAGTATAGATTGTAATGTATATGGGATCCATTGAGGTGGGATGATGATGGTGTATGATATCCCCATGATTTCCCTCTCATGTGGTGGGAAATAAATGATTGTGGCCTTGGATATTGTTTTTTGAAGCACAGTAGATGAGAATGAGAGAAGATTCTTAATTCTGTCGATTTTCAAGAATTAGGTGGGATAAAGATCATATGATGTACCATATTCTTACCATCTATTTTAGTCTATTATTTATTTCATTAATAATCATCAAAATCCATTTTCGTACCAATATTGTTCAACTCCATCGGGATTGTGGTGAAGAGGCTTCCAATTACCATGGTGTTGACTGCTCTAGTTAGATGCTAGAGGAGGGTGATTGATTTATGTCATAGGCGTGAGCATATAATGAATGTAAATTTGTGTAATGGTTTTTTTTAAATTTAGATTCAATGATTACATTTACATGTTGTCATTAAATATTGGTACAATGTTGTCATTTAAATTGAATTTTTTTTCAGTAATTGGTGGTCGATGTTGTGGAGGGTCATTAACTGACATTCATTGGTGAGTGGGAGAATAAAATGTGCGAATGATTATTTGAGATCTTATTATTTAATTGGAATCATTAAAATTTGTATCAATCTAGGAAATGAATGTGGAGTTTCTTAGTGTCATGGAGGAGTTCTCTAATTTTTTTTGGACTAAGTTATAGATTTATCCCCTCTAAGTGATAAAAATATTGGGATATATCCGTAGAATCATGCCTCTTCTATTTTAAGGGAATAATATTTATCAAAACATATGTGATTTGGGAGATTAAAATTCAGAATAACCACCTTATGTGAAATTTATTTAATCATCCTAGTGTTTCACCATGAGATTCTACAGTGTTTTTCATCAAAGTGGAAGAATTTTCCATGAAGGTTAGTGGTTACTAGTGGTTGAATGAGGTGATTATCAATAACCCTGTCATCTTATGAGGATGAAAAATCTATTTAACTTTTCAATGGTAAGAATTATGGTATTGAATGTTGATTTCTGATCCAAATATCATCAGCTGAGGGTGAAGGGAGAGTACATCATAAATACCATTTTCATGTTTTGTTATGGAATGTAAGAGTTCGTGGTGATGTAGATTAGTGTAATGAACACCTCCGATGTGTTTAAAAGTCTTGCGAACATAGTTTTCCATGAGTTACCAAATCAATTTTCAATCATATTAATTGATTGAATCCTTATGTACATGTGGTTATACGAGGATCATGTTGAAATCCTTAGATCCATTCTACAGTTGATTATTCACCATCAACATTATTTTAATATTTATAAGTGTAATTTCTGGGAGAAGGATGAAAACTTAATTGGACCTCTATTTTGTTTGAAAGGGGTGTTCCAAGATTCTTAATAGAATGAAGTCATTTATTCTTAGCAATCAAATAAATTTTTTGGGGTCCATATTTTACTACCTCTCATTGGATATTATTATTGGATCATGTGGAAATTATGTTTGGTGCTGATACCATTGAAATCCTTGACCACAAAGAATCAGTCATTCTCATAGATTGATCTATATCAGGATGATTTCAATTACAAATTGTTTGGGTTGATCAATTGTCATATTATTTAGATTCTATTAGAGGGAATGTTGTTTTGGGTGCTTCTTAATTCGTCCTGTCTTGGTTTTTGTTGTATATTAATGTACTAGAGAATAGTGATATATTAGAGTTTCGGGTTTTTACATCCCCATTAGAATAACTATGCATATAATGATATCATGTTGGTGGAAATGTTTTTTTCTTTGTATGTTTTCATGATATTGTCTCCTTAGTGTGGGTTTTGTGGTATTTATTGAAAATAAAATACCATGGTAAATTTTCTTCAATTGGGATATAATTTCATGATAGAAGAGGTAGATGGATATTCTCATGGATTAAGAATTTTAGATCTCCTATACCCTAGTAAAAATTACTTTTTTATTATATGAAATTTTATGAAATACATATCTAGATGTTTTTCAAGAATCGAGAGATGTTTGGAATGGTATGAAAAATATTGTGTTATTGAATCCAAATATAGAGATGGCTGGTGGTAGAGGTTTCCCATTTTAGATAATGGTGAAATCATCCTTGATGGTGTTGGCAGAGAAGTTTTATTTGAGAGACTTGGATTCATATGTGATAAAAGAGCATGGAATCCATGATGGTGATATGGAGTAATAGTCATAGGATATATGAATTTAAATATTATTTTAGGGGAGGTTTTCAGAATCATCAGTAGTGAATGGGATGGTTATCTTTGAGTATCATTGATTAATAATGGAAATGCATCATTCTAAGGATATGATGTATCCGGATTTAATGGGTCATATTTGGTGTTTTGGGATGATGTGGTCAGGGTATAAGATCATATCAGTGTGGTTTTCCTTTCAGTCGGTGAGCATAGAGCGTTGTGTTTGTAGTGGTTTTTTATTGTGAATTCTATTCCCTAAGTGGATGATGATATAAATATCAGTATATATTATTCAATGTATAACCTAAAAATTGTTCAGATGTGATAATATTATAGTGATCATAGATCAATTTATGATCCCAAATCCCATAGATTATGGAGTCAGGTATTGTGGATCTTCTAGTGAGGTGATATATGAATGAGGTAGTGCAGTTTCAAGGGGTACACAGGAATATAATTTATAATCATGATTTTAAATTTAACTATTAATTCTATATATGAGTTTAGTCATATTTTTTATCCCACTTACACCTTAACACTACATTACATCCATAGACGGATGTACATATATAGTAGAAAATCCAAAAACTTAAAGTTATTTTAAAGATTGAGCTCTTGATTTTGGAGTATATCTGGTAAATTATTTACCATTGGATGAGTTTCATTATAATAAAAGATATTTCTCATCTAGTTGGATGAATCCTTTTGAGGATTTTTATGTTCATCTCTATATGTACTATTGTGCTAGATATAGTTTTGAAGGTTGATGCTCCATGTGCCTAATATGTTGTTTTTCATGACTAAGAAGATTCTAATTGTATGAGAGTATATGAAAAATGAAAAACAATGTCAAAACTCTAATGTCAAACGGTGTAGGAGGCCATTGGAATTAGAGGTTAGTGATCTTGTGTTCTCGAGTGTTTCCCCACTTCATGGGTAGTGACAGTTTTGATGCGGTAGTAATCTCCCTCTTGAGTTTAATTTTCCTTTCAATGTGTTGTATCATGTTAGCAAGGTGGATTTTTGGCTGGAATTCCAATCACATAAGGATTGGATCCATGCCATATTTCAGGTGTCATAGAAACATCATTGTCTTCAAAATGAATCTTGTTTCATGAACTTGGGACATATAGATGTAAAATGTTATACAACATTCATAGACTATAGCATCCCGCCTTTTTATCATGTAAACTTTCATTACATTTTACAAAACCGAGGATCTTTAAGGTTTAGTGTCTTGGAAACCAGGAACTTTAAACATGAAAACATAAAACATTCTTATAAAACACTTTAAAGGCTTCTCCTCATGATCATCCTAGGTTCATTACTACATCACATAACCTGGGGACATACATAAAAAGAAAGGGTGGGAAAAAATCCCAGTAAGGGAAACAAGAGAAACATTTTACATGTGAACTTGAGATACTTCAATAAGGTCATGAAAAGAACTTTAAGGCATGAGAAAGAAATCATGAGATACATAATAATAAAAAATAACATTTTTCATAACTTGAAGATGTGGCTAAAACATTTAATATTGACAATAGTTTCGTTTAACCAAGGTCCATCCCCAAGGTGTCGTTAAAATTACCAAGGTTATTCACCAAGGCGTCGTTAAAATGGTCATCTCTAGAGATTAAGTCTTTACCCAATGCATTGGAGCGCTATCAGGGCGCACCCTTAAATTTTCCTTTATTATAATGTGATCCACCTATATAATCATCAAACATTTCATAAATAACCCATATAGCATAAAATAAATGGGTTTCATTTCATAATCACAACGTTTTAAAAAATGCTTTAAAGACATGATCTTTACATCACTTTAAAACCCACAGAAAAGGAAGGTGGGTCTCATGTATGTAAATCCCAGAATTTAAAATAGAACATTTTGGTATATATGTGAATACCCCATTAGAATAATGATCTTTGAGTATTCACATAATAATATAAAACAACTTTAGAAAAAGAGAGAGACATTTTGAGAAGGAAATTTTGCAGCATAACGGCTACGTTACGAGGTTTTAGAAGACATTAAAAAGAGAGGGAAAATGGGTCAAACATTCATAAATGACCCATAAAACAGTAGATGGACAGAATAATAAGGATTCATGATCATGGTAATGAAATTTCAAGGACATACCATTTTAAATGAAAAACATGGAAGGAAGTCAAAAATTAGATTTCTCTTATGAAATTTCGGCAGCCTAACGGCGTTACTTAAACTTCAACAAAAATGATTTGAAAAGAACAAAATAGGTTCTCTCATCATGTGAACATAAGAGTTCAGTATGATAGATATATAGATTATTCCCCAACATAATTAAAAATGAATTTTAAAGACTTGACATGAAATTAGAACTTTGAAAAGAATGAGAAGGGTGAAAGAATCCCCTAAAAAATTCGGCAGCCTAACGGTGCCACTTAAAACTTCAAAAATACTGAATTGAAGAGATCAAATGGGGTCTCTCATCATATGAACATAAGAGTCCAGTATGATAGATATAGAGATCATACCCCAACATAACAAAAAGGAACTTGAAAGAATTGACATGAAAGTAGAACTTCAAAACGAGAAGTGTGAAGAACTACTTAAAAATTCGGCAGCCTAACGGCGCCACTTAAACCTTCAAAATACTGAATTGAAGAGATAAAATGGGTTATCTCATCATATGATCATAAAAGATCAGTATGATAAATTTAGATATCATACCCCAACATAATAAAAAGGAACTTTAAATACCTTACATGAAAATAGACCTTGAAAAATGAGAAGGGAGAAAGAATCTGTTACAAATATTTCGGCAGCCTAACGACGCCACTTAAAACATCATAAAAATAAATAATGAGAATAAGAGGGGATCTCCCATTATATGAAAATGAAAAGGGCAGTAAGAGGAGTATAAAATAACATCATCCAACATAAGAACATGGAGCATAAAAGGAATGACATAAAAGAGATTACTTTAAATGAAAAAGAGGTGTCGGATCCCTTACCTTAAAACGTAACTCTTAAAACTCAAAGGTTGGGACCTTGAGGGCTTGGGGGAACATTGGGAGGACTCCTTGGGAGGTAATGAGACCATAACTTCGTTGGGGGAGAGTGGGGAGTCGAATGGATGAGAGGATGGCTTGGTATTTATAGGGAAAGTGAGGGGACAAGGCATTAATGGCCAAGGGACACCTCATTAGTGGCTTTGGCAAAACCATGGGCTTGCCCATGGTATTTGCACATGGTATTGGACATTTGGGACACCTCATACCTTATCATACTATTCATAAGTCGGCCATATTGATTACATACTTAATACATCATTTAATGATGTCATTAAACACCCGTAACTTAAAAACTATATTTTCACTATTCATCGAAAATTCAACTTTCTCCGAATAATCCCAAAATTTCACCTTAACCAAATATCAATGCTCTGATTTCATAAATGAACTCCATTTTATAAAAATAATTTTCTAAATATTTTTAATTTATTTTTTAAATAAATACACTATTCACCAAAAATTCATTTTTTCAGAAAAAAACCCCAAAAATTACCATAACATAATATCGGTGCTCTGAGTTCAAAAAATAAAATCCATTTTATAAAAATAATTTTTTTAAATATTTTTAATTTAATTTTTAATTAAAAATACACTATTCACTTGAAAAAACTAATTCTTGAATAATAATTTATGAAACCGTTATTTAACAATTTTATTGAATCACATTTCTTAATCAAGGTGCGTAGATTATATTAATACTTTCTTTAAGTGAGATTACTAATCCATTTGGACACATTACTAATCCTAATCATAAAATCACTATTCATATTTTACTATTCATCAAAAATCATGTTGATCTTATTAGACTCTAAATTTCGTACTGAACATAATTGTAGAAGACCATTTTTTAAAAATCATTACACATTTTTAATTATTTGAGGTTTACATAAATATTTTTAAAATATCTTTTTTCTAAAATTCATCAAAAATATGCATACTATATTTATCTGGTCATTTAAAAATTCATAAACATCATCATAAGAAGAAATCCCAATTTTTATTTAAAACAAAGGATTACACAAGGAAGTTATGGTCTCCTTACATAGCCCCTTATCTCACCAGCATAGGACTTAAGTGTAAGGTGTGCTAAGGTGAGAGAATCTGAGGGAGGCTCGGCTAACATCGCACAAGTAGTAATTTATATCAGTTTGAACTTCTCGCAAAGGCGATTCCGTTCTAGCTTCGCACGATGAAGTTCGGCTTGGGTTTGGTCCAGAGCAAAGCCCAGTGGTGCTACCTCCTTCCCAAGTTCTGTTAGATGGGCTTCGATCGGTCCAAGACTACTGGGTGAGGCCATCGAATCTTCTTTCTATAATAATTAACCAAGATTACTTGCATTTAGAGAAAATAATCGAAACGTTTAGTTTACAGCGATCATATTGACGAATGGTTATATCACAATCAAAACCCAACGGCCTCATTTTAATTATACTCATGTTATAAAATAAAACATTTTTGATGGGTATAAAAATAAAATAAAATAAAACAACACACAAATTCGGAAACAAGATTTATTCAAAATTTCGGGTCGTTACATTCTTCCCCCCATAAGAAATTGCGTCCTCACAATTTTTAAAATTGGGTTTTTAAATTTCATAGAAAGTACCAAATCTGAAAAGGATTCAGTAAAGTTATTACTTTAAAATAAAGAAAGGGAAGTACAAAGGTCACCCGAGTTAACCCACACTAGGGTTCCGTGTAGGAAAACATGGACATGGAAGAAAAACAAAGGGTCAAGTTCTGGGTAAGAGTGATAGAGAACATGATTAGGAGAAAGTTAACAATAAGAAAATCCCAAACTTATGATGTGTGTAAACGGAATTTGATTACCTAGTAGGAAACTTAAACCAACAACGTTTTTGTTTTACGTTCCTTTTCATAATTTCGAGGAATTCATTTACTACATTGAAAATATACCTACCTTTATGTAGAGTTTCATCCTTTAATAAGTTTCTACCCAAAAATAATCTTTTCTCCAAACTATGAGCATTCAAAACTACTTGGTCTCATCAAAACATAAGAATCATCTTCTAGAGAATCATATAATCCACAAAAGATTGACTATATATTTCTTCTATCTTTAAACATTATCCAAAAAACAGAAAGGTTAAGGTAAAACAACTCTTCAAAAAATAAAGAATCCCATAGGAATGGAAACTACTTTTAAATCTTCAAAGTTCCATGGTACTACCCAAAGTTCATCATAGACCACTCCATAAATAACGGTCATTAAGATTCCTCAAAATAAACCAAACTAATATTGAAACCCAAATACAAGAAGGATTTGATAACATAGTCTTCCAAAATAGACTTCATTATTCATCTCCAAACAACATCAACCACTCCTAACATCTTATAACAGAAGTATCTAACCTAAACAAATTTTACCCAAGATAGGTTAATCATTTCCATAAGTAACCTAAATTACTATAAGTCCACCTTAAATTTATCGATTCTTCAAAATATATGTCAACCTTACCCCTCAATGAAAATACTGTAGTAATCTATTTACCTCGATCATATAGGGTCCCCAAAATAGTGAACGTCTTCCAAAATAATAATCATATTTTAATCCCCTAATCATCCCTGTCATATTAATATGACAATCGTCACATTTCCTATCACATTGGTTGTTGGGACATGTTCTTCCATTTCCCGCCATTAACTAAGAAATGAAACTATAATTAGGGGCTTAAATACATAGCCAATAATCATGAAAAGGAACCAAAATCATATAAGGATAACTTGTAGAAGAAAAGTATACCCTAACATGTGATCCCCTAGGTTCCCATCTAGGTAATCCATGATCGTATATTCTTATGTGAATCATTATTTTATTTTATCTTTGTTCCTTTAACAATGGTTCATACTAAGCTTATGAATTTACCAAAGTATATCCCCCGGGAGTGTCGTAACCAAGAGTGCAGCAAGGCCGGTTGTCGTGTACCAGTTCCCGTTCAAGTCTAGCTCAAAGCGGTGTTTTCAGGTTTTACCCCTATGTACATCTATGCCAGAACCACCTCTACCTGCTTGTATCCAGACAGGGATGTATTTTCTTGGCAACCCCTTACTCAATACTCACCAAAATACTAGGACGATTTACTATATTTTAACTTTTCTATAGGCTTCTTCCTAAAGTTTTCATATCCTAATTTCCACAAATAACTAAACCATACTTTGATACCAACTATAGCATCCCGCCTTTTTATCATGTAAACATTCATTACATTTTACAAAACCGAGGAACTTTAAGGTTTGTTGTCTTGGAAACCAGGAACATTAAACATGAAAACATAAAACATTCTTCTAAAACAATTGAAAGGATTCTACTCATGTTCATCCTAGGTTCATTACTGCATCACATAACCTGGGGACATACATCAAATGAAGGGGTGAGCAAAAAGCCCAGTAAGGGTAACAAGAGAAACATTTTACATGTGAACATGAGATACTTCAATAAGGTCATGAAAAGAACTTTAAGGAATGAGAAAGAAATCATGAGATACATCATAATAAAAAATAAAATTTTTCATAACTTTAAGATGTGGCTACAACATTTAATATTGACAATCGTTTCGTTTCACCAAGGTCCATCCCCAAGGTGTCGTTAAAATTACCAAGGTTATTCATCAAGGCGTCGTTAAAATGGTCATCTCTAGAGATTAAGTCTTTACCCAATGCATTGGAGCGCTATCAGGGCGCTACCTTAAATTTGACTTTATTATAATGTGAGCCACCTATATCATCATCAAACATTTCATAAATAACCCATATAGCATAAAATAAATGGGTTTCATTTCATAATCACAACGTTTTAAAAACAGCTTTAAAGACATGATCTTTACGTCACTTTAAAAACCACAGAAAAGGAAGGTGGGTCTCATGTATGTAAATCCCAGAATTGAAAATAGAACATTTTGGTATATATGTGAATACCCCTTTAGAAGAAAGATCTTTGAGTATTTACTTAATAATATAAAAGAACTTTAGAAAAAGAGAGAGACATTTTGAGACGGAAATTCTGCAGCATAACGGCTATGTTATGAGGTTTTAGAAGACATTAAAAAGAGAGGGAAAATGGGTCAAACATTCATAAATGACCCATAAAACATTATATGGACAGAATAAGAAGGATACATGATCATGGTAATTAAATTTCAAGGACATACCATTTGAAATGAAAAACATGGAAGGAAGACAAAAATTAGATTTCTCTTATGAAAGTTCGGCAGCCTAACGGCGTTACTTAAACTTCAACAAAAATGATTTGAAAAGATCAAATAGGGTCTCTCATCATTTGAACATAAGAGTTCAGTATTATTGATATAGAGATAATTCCCCAACATAATTAAAAAGGAATTTTAAAGACTTGACATGAAAGTAGAACTTTGAAAAGAATGAGAAGGGTGAAAGAATCCCCTAAAAAATTCGGCAGCCTAACGACACCACTTAAAACTTCAAAATACTGAACTAAAGAGATCAAATGGGGTATCTCATCATATTAACATAAGAGTCCAGTATGATATATATAGAGATCATACCCCAACATAACAAAAATGAACTTGAAATAATTGACATGAAAGTAGAACTTCAAAATGAGAAGGGTGAAGAACCACTTAAAAATTCAGCAGCCTAACGACGCCACTTAAAACTTCAAAATACTGAATTGAAGAGATCAAATGGGGTCTCTCATCATATGATCATAAAATATCAGTATGATAAATTTATAGATCATACCACAACATAATAAAAAGGAACTTGAAATAATTTACATGAAAATAGATCTTGAAAAATGAGAAGGGAGAAAGAATCCGTTACAAAAAGTTCGGCAGCCTAACGACGCCACTTAAAACTTCATAAAACTAAATAATGAGAGTAAGAGGGGATCTCTCATTATATGAACATGAAAAGGGAAGTAAGAGGAGTATAAAAGAACATCCTCCATCATAAGAACATGGAGCATAAAAGGAATGACATAAAAGAGATTACTTTAAATGAAAAAGAGGGGTCGAATCCCTTACCTTAAAATGTAACTCATAAAAATCAATGGTTGGGACCTTGAGGGATTGGGGGCACCTTGGGAGGACTCCATGGGAGGTAATGAGACCATAACTTCGTTGGGGGAGAGTGGGGAGTCTAATGGATGAGAGGATGGCTTGGTATTTATAGGGAAAGTGAGGGGACAAGGTATTAATGGCCAAGGGACACCTCATTAGTGGTTTTGTCAAAACCATGGGCTTGCCCATGGTATTTGCCCATGGTATTGGCCACTTGGGACACCTCATACCTTATCATACTATTCATAAGTCGACCATATTGATTAAAAACTTAATACATCATTTAATGATGTCATTAAACACCCGTAACTTAAAAACTGTATTTTCACTATTCATCAAAAATTCAACTTTCTCAGAATAATGCAAAAATTTCACCTTAACCAAATATCAATGCTCTGATTTCAAAAATGAACTCCATTTTATAAAAATAATTTTCTAAATATTTTTAATTTATTTTTTAAATAAATACACTATTCACAAAATATTCATTTTTTCATAAAAAAACCCCAAAAATTATCATAACATAATATCGGTGCTCTCAGTTCAAAAAATGAAATCCATTTTATAAAAATAATTTTTTTAAATATTTTTAATTTAATTTTTAATTAAAAAAACACTATTCACTCGAAAAAACTAATACTTGAATAATAATTTATGAAACCGTTATTTAACCATTTTATTGAATCACATTACTTAATCAAGGTGCCTAGATTATATTAATTCTTTCTTTAAGTGAGATTACTAATCCATCTGGACACATTACTAATCCTAGTCATAAAATCACTATTCATATTTTACTATTCATCAAAAATCAAGTTGATCTTATTAGACTCTAAATTTCGTACTGAACATAATTGTAGAAGACCATTTTTTGAAAATCATTACACATTTTTAATTATTTGAGGTTTACATAAATATTTTTAAAATATCTTTTTTCTAAACATCATCAAAAATATGCATAATATATTTATCCGATCATTTAAAAATTCATAAACTTCATCATAAGAAGAAATCCCAATTTTTATTTAAAACAAAGGATTACACAAGGCAGTTATGGTCTCCTTACATAGCCCCTTATCACACCAGCATAGGACCTAAGTGTAAGGTGTGCTAAGGTGAGAGAATCTAAGGGAGGCTCGGCTAACATCGCACGAGTAGTAATTTCTATCAGTTTGAACTTCTCGCAAAGGCGATTCCGTTCTAGCTTCACACGATGAAGTTCGGCTTGGGTTTGGTCCAGAGCAAAGCCCAGCGGTGCTACCTCCTTCCCAAGTTCTGTTAGATGGGATTCAATCGGTCCAAGACTACTAGGTGAGGCCATCAAATCTTATTTCTATAATAATTAACCAAGATTACTTGGATTTAGAGAAAATAATCGAAACGTTTAGTTTATAGCAATCATATTGAACAATGGTTATATCACAGTCAAAACCCAATGTTCTCATTTTAATTATACTCATGTTATCAAATGAAACATTTTTGCTGAGTATAAAAATAAAATAAAATAAAACTACACACAAAATTCGGAAACAAGATTTATTCAAAATTTCGAGTCGTTACATAGACTAACCCAATGAATTCCTATAAAGATGAGATATAAAGATAAATTGGAAATTGATAAAATTTGTGTATTTATATTAGTGACGTAGTTGTATGGAGGAGAGTATTATGGTACATTAGAAACAGATTTTTAGTAAATATCAAGATATTTTTATAGATATTTTTAGTTATTTAGTAAGATGTATGAAATAAAATTAGTTTTAATGATTCAATTGCACATACTTGTTTTATTGGGTATCTTTTATTGTTTTTATTTAATTCCTTCATAGGTAATGTTTTATAATTTTATAGGTATCTCTTTTGGAATGCATAGTTGTTGTTGTTCATGGGCATTCTTATGGGATTAGTATCTATTTTAGGTTATATGAATAATTTGATAGGTGTCTAATGTAATGGTATTTGTCTTCTAAAAACATAATTAATTCTTTATTTGGTGTTTGATATATTTTGAGGATATTTTATAAATAGAATGATGTGTTTGAGATGAAATTTTATCACGATGTTTTTCTTGTGGAATGATAATAATTGATACATATTAGAAGCTATAATGAATAGATAAATAATGTAGCGAGTATGTTGTTTCTATGCATGACCCCTAGAGGTTTGATTTAGTGACACTATTGATTTCTATGAGGCTATATCATGGGTGTTGTAAATTAGCCTGGAGCTATGGGGGTCGAGTACATTTTCTTGGTTGGATGGGTGGCCGTTTTTGTTTAGTTACTATGAAACACCATGTCTTGGTCTAGAAGTATGTTCAATATATCATGCGGTGGATGATTTTTCCATATTTGTTTTTATGTTTATATGACTCAAATTTAAAAATGAGGGGTTTAAATAATTGATTTTGAAAAGAAGTTGAACTGAGGATTGTTGTGTGGAAGCCTCTCTTGCTTTAGCATATTTTTGTGAATACCCTTCGGATTTTATTGTAGAAATTAATTAGCCAATGTAATATTTTATAATACCTTCCTAATTATAATTTATTGGCTTCCCTAAATTTCAACCATTAATCGCTCTTCCCCTTGAGCTATGGAAGCTCATGGATGATTTATTGTGACCATTCTGGCCCCTCTTTTGTTGATTTGATACACTACTTAGGTTTTTATTATCTATTATCTAAGGTGATCCCATTCATTTTTTCTTGGATTCATGTCAATTATTCATATATGGAAGTTTAAAAATATATGATTTCATTAGACTATGAGATTTATAGTTATTTTTTGATGTCAGATGATGTTTTTTGGGATACTGAAGATCCTCTTAGGGTGATCTCTATCATGGGATAATATATTCTTGTATTTTTTATTCACATAAATTATAAAATATCTGGTTGAGGTAGAAGATTCTATTACACATATTTTTTTGGTAAATTATGGTATTACAATTCAATATTAATATTTTGTAGAGTATAATTGATTTACCTCATAATTATAATGAATCATGTATAGTTACATAACTATGGAATATAGGTTTTTTTCAAAAAAAAAATTCATTCTTCCATGTTATATTCCTAATGCTTCATGCTTTTACATTTTTATTATTGAATATAATTTAGTTTGTTGAGAATTAATAATTTTTTTATTTTAATATTCTTGAACAAAACATTCATAAAATTATAATCAAATATATATTGTAACCACCAACGAGCCTCTACCTAAGTGGTAGAGGATCCTTCTAGGAATCGAAAAGACCCAAGATCAAATACAAAAATGGGAGGAATTAATGAGTAATTGTAGTTGCACTGTATAAGCACTGTATAAGAAATTTAGAAGGTACTATACTAGCAGAGGAACTATAACATAAATGGTAATATAATGATAGTGGTAATGTAGCTGCAAGAGTATTGTCATAGTACTATTCACTGAAGGGCCCACTGGGCCAAAAATGGGCATTCAGGCCTTGTATTCCTTCCACCTGGCCTTGGGCCTTCGGGCTATGTAATGGGTCTCCATCTACCCTGAATAAAAGTTGTATTTTTTTTAATTCTGAAATTATTCTTCAGCTCCAAATAATAAAATAACCCAAATATCATTGCTAAAATGGTTATGTAATGATTGATAAATAAATTATGTTGATATAAAATAGAAAATGGGGTTTTAGTAGTGGGTCTTCTAAAATACATTATCATTTTCATGATATGAATACATGGACCAATAAAGAATTTGTTGTGTGTATGATTTGAATATTATTATGGGATTATTATTTGGTTGTTTCTATGAATATTTTCAAATCCATTGGTTATTTTGTGTTATTCATTATGGAATCATTTTCTAGTATTCATTTTGACGTGAATCAATATTGGTTAGAATTGAAATTATTTTAGTTTTTATTTATTATGGATGGTTAATGTGTAATGGGATGTTATTGTGGGTTGGGATATATGGTTATTCGGTCCTTACTTTAGTTTGAAAGTGGTAATATGATGTTTTTTGGTGGAAAAATTACATGGTTGGTTAATGTGGTATTCAGAATAGTTTCTTGGTAGTAGATGAATATAATGTAACTAGATGTGATGAACTAGAGTTTGTATTTGGATGATAATGTGTTTTTATTAATTTTGAAATTGAGTAGTTTAATGAATGAAAAAATGTTGGTAATGATGAATTTATAAATGAAAAAACAACTTCATTAATTAAGTAGTTGTAAATGATTTGTGTGGATGTCTATTTAGAAAAGCTGTCCAATTTTTGTTGTGATAGATAGAAGTGGTGATAATGTGTTGGGACAGTAGTATGGTTATGATTGTGGAATGTGATGGTATTGTATTTATGTTAAACCATTATTATATAATTTTGAGTGGATACTGATATATGTTCTTATATTTTTTTATTATTATTAATCATTCCCCACACGAGTTGGATACCCTAAAAAACTCCCCAATGTATTGGGTCCAATGTGATTTCCATAACATCTTGGTTGTCAATGATAGATGGTCGGTGACCCCTTATACCATAATTTCCCTTCACAGTACGGTGTTTTGGACTACTTCTAGGAATGTGTTATTGTTAAATGGTGGGGTGTCACACGTGGTGGGACGAGATCTAGAGGCAGATGTCCTTTACGTCCACAAATCCCATCTACGATGGTTAGGTAATGTGGTTGTGATGTGTATTCAGGATGTGGATAAGTGGTATTTTGTGGCTATTTTTGTTATCATAGGTAAGGACTGATATCAAGATGGGATGCATGAACCTATAGGAGGTTGGGATAAATTGGGCTATAATTTGAGAAATATTAGATAAGGAAAGATTGTTATAGTATGTTGCAGTGTAACTATGTAAGGTATTGGGATAAAGATGTATGAAGCATGGGATAAAGAGAATAAAATCCTTGGAGAAGTGGATGTGGGATGCTTGTTCCTATATATAAATTATATTATGTAAATACTCTTAGATGTATAACATAATTAGTGATCCTTGGTTAGGATAATCGATAGTAAATCTTGAAAGTGATTGTTGGTTTATCTAATTATAGATCATTTCATTAGTACGTTTCATCCTTATTTTCACGAGAGTTATTAAATTTGATCCTAACGAGTAAACATTTTCATCTCATCCAAATATATATATATATTTATAATGATTTTCTAGTTTATAGGGTATTTTGGTAATTGTGGTGAAAAGTATTAGATTAGAGATTGGGTTTTGTTGTAGAGATGTTTCCAAGGACATTTCTAGTATTTTACCTTGGGGTATCATTTTTATGACATATTTAAGAATTGTGGGATTATTTTGGACAGATTTTATTTATTTTATAGCAGTTATTAGTGGTATATTTATGTATACCTCTAATATATGAGGATATTTCATCCTATATTTTTTTTGTACCCTTGGTTCTAGTACCTAAATGGGAGTGTAATAGGGAAATGATTAGGGGGTTCTCTCATCTTTATAGTTGGGCCTTGAATTTTTACTCCTATCTAAAGACTTCATCATATTCACTATAAAATATTTCTCCTGAAAATAATATGATTTAATTTGAGAATGAATTTTAATTACTATAAATGTGTGATCACAATCACATTTAATAATTAACCACACAAATATAAATGTAAATTTATATAATATAGTCATGATCATTAAACAAATTTTTCATTCATCAAGTGAATTTCAATGAATATACAAACTAGGGTGAATAAATCCATGATTATGTAATAACTAATTTTCTAACACCCATAAGTCTCATATGTTTCACCTTTTTTGGTTTTTTATTCATTTATATTCTTGAACATCCTCCTGAGGTAATCAAAATTATTATAATTGTATACTCTAATAAAAGAGGGTGTCTTGAATATTTGGACTCACATTTAAAAATTAAATATATTTATATATATCAATATATAATTTAATGATGGAACTTCAAATAATTCATCCCAATTAATTTAATTATAATTATTACCAATTTAAAAAATTAAACAATTAAATTATATTAAATAAAAAAATACATACATATATAAGTAGGTATAGTTGATGATAATTTATAGTTAAATATATTCATAAAATGAATAAATCATTCAAAAAAATTCTGATGTCCATTAAATAATATTTTATATATTTTAAATTAAAAAATTATTTTTTAGTTCCACTTATTATCTTTAACGACCCAGAGTTTACATGCATGGTTATTACTTCATAATTCAAGCTTACTTATTAAAACATATAACAAAACCATGATAGGACCGTATAGGTATACTGTCTTTAAAAACTAGGAAACATAAAGAATTGATTCATAAATCATATACATTTTCTCCCATTTATATCATCATATCTAGAGTCCCTTTGGGCATATCCTACTTAATACCCTTCTTCCTGACCTGGGGAAAAGAAAACATACAAAAGGGTGAGCTCAAATGCTTAGTAAGGGTAAACAAAAGAAATATCAATCATATAATATTCATAAGAGCAAAACGTTTTGAAAATATTAACCTACAAAAGAGATCATAATATCATAACATGGGATAAATCATAGTATTAAAATTTAATCCCAATAATCATAACATAAAACATGAAACTTTGTTCCATAGAAACATAATAATAGAAAATAGTTTCATATTATTCAAGGATCTTTTGCAAGACCATCATAGCGGAAAAATTCCATTACTAAATCGAGTTCACTCCTCATTCCATTCCTGTATCACTGAACTAGATTAACTTGTCATTCCAGCCATGTCTATCTCATGAGAGATAAATCATTACCAAATGCATTGAAGGGAGATATAGGTCCCACCCATCTCATAATGAAACCATTCTTATGTGTTCAACAAAATCATAAAGCATATATCATAGCATAACCCATGTAATAAAAATGGGATTCTTAAACATCATCTCATCGTAACATAATCCATGTAAGAGAAAAGTACTTCATAAAAATAATTCCATCATAACATAATAAAATAATTTTAAAAATAAGAATAGAAATATAACCCTATATTATCTTAGATGGAAAATAATGTTGATGAAACACATGAACTCCATTCTTGAAGAAAATATGCTTTCTACATCAATTTTTTTTCCATTCTTAACATGTCATACAATTTTAAACTATAAGAAGTTAATTAAAAATAAACTTGAAAACTTGTAAATTAAGATTCATGGAAATAATTTTATTTGAAATCATGAAAATCCATTCATTCCATATAAGTTATATAAACATTTTTCTTGTACTTTGGCAGAAAAAGTCAAAAAGTACCTTGTACTAAAAACGACAAAAGATTCCTCTCATATCTTTTACTGAAATATCACCAATGGGTAAAATTGGATTTAAACTATTGTATGAGGATATAAATAATAATACATATTGAGTAAACATGGATGTGGATGATAAATATGCCCCAGTAAATTCTGAAGTATAAATAATCTCTTATAAAAATGAGATTGTGAGATTTTTCCTTACCTTGGGTCTGATATTCTTCGTACGTATTCGAACCTCCTGTATAATGATTTAAATAATGTCATTGAATTATTAAAGAATCATATTCATTGTTATGATATCATATATGGTCATATTTTTATCTTTTTATTAATAATATTTCATTACTACTTGTTATTCGGGTGTTCATTGCTTTATGTTCTTATGCGTGTTTTGTCGAATAAATTATTATTATTAATTTTATGTTATAGATAAATCATTTACAGAATGGTATTAATATAATATATATCATATTTATTCATTCAATTCAATTATATAATCATTATTCAATGAAGATCATGTAAAACGAGTCACATCACATCATGGAGACGGTAGACCGTATGTACGCACAGGCGATGATATCGTTACCATGATCGTGGAATTGTATTAAGTGAATCAATATCACTTTACAATAATCATATATAATTATTCTTTACACCATTATACCCATCCAACTAATGTGGTGGTGGAAAACAGATTACACCCCAGCGTGGAGACGGTATTCTGTACGTACTCACGCGCGGTGATTTCGTTTTCCGTAGGATGGATAGAAGGTGAAATAGGGTTGTTCCATATTTATAATAACATATCATTATATGAGTGATACTGATGTTATTACTTCATAATGATGCAACTAATGAAGATTAAGTAGGAGAAGAAATAAATTTGAAAGAATTGGTAACAAATATTACCTCATCTTCGACATGCCTCTTTAAAACCTCCTCTTAAGACACTAAAATTGGTCTTTAAAGAATACCGGGACCTCTAGTATGTTTCTAGGGAAGTTTATAAGGGAAATTTTCTGTGTTGGGTCGATCTTTGAGGCTCAAAATTTTGTGAGGAGGAGAGGGACGAGGTTCCCTTCTATAAGGGGGAGAAGGTCACCTTTGGAAAAACGTAAAATATTATTTTATAATAAAGTCATATTCGGTTTTTAATAGCTCTAAATTAATTTATATCGAATCTAAGGTGGGGATGGGTCAAAATCCTCTCAAAAAATAGGTTTTCGAGAAATTTAGGTTACTATTTTAACCTTATCATTTAGATTTAACTCTATGTTAAATAATTGACTTTTAGTGTGTCTTCTTGTTTTCTTAAACTATATGTTAATAAACATACTATAACAAGACAAAAGAACCACAAGCGGTTCATTATTAATATATATAACATTATCTAAGTCAATTTTAAGAACCTTAGATTTTTTAGGAATAAAATAACAATTACCAATATAATATTTGTTTTAAAAACTATTTTATGTCAATTTTGACACTATTTGGTAATTTATTTTTGTGAAAATTGTAACAGCATGATTAGTTCAAAAAACTTTAATTGAATCAATAATAACATGTCATATTAACCTATAAAATTAGTTTTATTCATAAAAAGTCTCAAATTACATTTATTTGGATATTTATAACACCAATTATGTTAATATTTCATTAATAAGGTAATTACTGCATCAACATTATGTCAAAAATAAATAAAATTATATAATTTCGAAAAATTATAAATAAAATACTATTATGTAGGAAATATTTTTAGATTTATAATGAATATTTATAGTCTAATTTATCTTATGTATATCCCTATATTAAAAATACTTTTAGTTATTAAACTTTGATTTTAACTCTTTTAACTCTTCTTTAAATAATATAATAATAAGTGTCCTAATATAATCCATGTGGACCTAAATGGTCATATTTTATTCCTAAGGTTTTTTTTGGTCAAATTAAACATATCCAATAGAATTAGGACATGTGCTAGGTTAATAATAATAACATTTTTACCCTTAATTACCCTATTTACTTTTAACAATGGTAAAGAAAAGTAAAAAGTTACTATTCCCAAAAAAATATTTTTATCTTATTGAACTAAATTTTACTCCTGGATAATAATTGTGTCTCTTGGATTTTTGATATTTAACTCATATAAGTGGTAAAATTATGTTTTATGTAAATTGAAAATGCTCCTATGAGGTGGGTAAAAGACGATAAAAAGTTCAATAAATTTTTTATGTATCTATATTATGTTAAAATTACTCTAATGAATTACGTTGAACTTATATAGGTATTATGTATCTATTTTTTCTTAAATTAAATTTAAATAAAAAGAATTATTATTTAAATAAAAAGTCTGTTTTAACCAATAACTTAGTGTTTTCACTATTCATCAAAAATTGAACGTTTTCAGAAAAATACCAAATATTCACCATAGGCTAATTTCGATATTCCGAATCCAAAAATGAAGTCCATTTTAAAAGATAAAATTTATAAATTATCAAAAAGTGAGTATTACTATTCATAACGGCCAGTTTATATAATATTTTAATTACATATCGTTGTTTAGTGAAAGTCGGTATTACGTACAATGAAAGCTGTCGAGGAAGGTTGCTCTTGCATGTAACGCAAGCCAAGACAGTGTTGTGTGTAGTGAAATATTCCTTTATTAATATATATAACATAAAAACAAAATATTTCTCATAAAATCTCAGGTGTGACGTTCTACCCCCCTTAAAATGAATTTCTCCCTCGAAATTCATCTCTTTGTAACAAACAGATGAGGATACCTCTCCCTTATCATATCCTCAAGTTCCCATGTAGCTAATTCTAATTGGTGGTTCCTCTAAAAAAATTTGACCAAGCGAGTGGTCTTTTTCAATAGAACTTTTTCTCTACGATCTAGAATCTCTATCAGTTGTAATTCATAAGAAAGATCTTTCTCCAGCGGTACAACTTCTGATCTTAGTACATGTGAAGGATCAGGTATGTACATTCTCAAGAGAGATATATGGAAGACATCATGAACTTGAGAGAGATTTTGTGGAAGCGACGATTGGTAAGCTACCTTCCCAACATGATCCAGTATTTCTAATGGACCGATATACCAAGGTCTCAGCTTTCCATTCTTTCCAAATCTCATTACTCTCTTCCAAGGATATATTCATAAGAACACTTTATCACTAACTTCAAACTCTAGTTCTTTTCTTTAGTTTTAGGGCATTAATTTTTGTCGAATATGAGCTGCTCTTATGCGTTGTTGAATAGATCTGACCTTTTCTACCATCTCATCAACAAGATCAGTTCCTAATAGCTTTCTTTCCCCAACTTCATCCCAGCAAGTTGGAGTTCAACATTTCTTTCCATAGAGAGCGTTATAAAGATCCATCTGAATACAGGAGTGAAAGCTATTATTATAAGAAAATTCCACCAAAGGTAGGTGTTGATCCAAACCACCTTGGAAATTAATAGAGCATGATCTCAACATGTATTCTAGAGTATGAATTGTCCTCTCAGACTGACCATCTGTCTGAGGATGATAAGCAGTGCTGAAACTCAAATCTGTATCTAGAGTTTGCTGAAGACTTCACCAAAACTTCGAGGTAAACCTTGGAACCCGATATGATATAATTGAAAGTGGTACTCCATACAATCTTACCACATCCATTACATATATCCAGGCATGCAGATTAAGAGAAAAATCTTCTCTAATAGCAATGAAGTGTGTCGACTTCGTAAGACGATCAACTATTACCCAGATTGCATTATTGCCTTTAGATGTTTTTGGAAGTCCAGTGACAAATTCCATAGTGATGTTTTCCCATTTTAATTCGGGTATGGGTAATGGTTGTAACATGCCATTAGACTTCAGTCTCTCATCTTTAACTTACTGACAAACCATGCATCGAGATACACATTCAGCAACATCTCTCTTCATACCATCCCACCAGAAGTACTCCTTCAAGTCCCTATACATCTTCGTGCTTCCAGGATGAAAAGAGAATGAAGAACTATGAGTCTAATCCAGCAGCTCCTTCTTTAATTATGGGATGGGAGGAACACAAACCCAATTTATGAACCTTATTATCCCTTCACAATTAAGGTTGAATTCAAGAACATTTCTCACCTTTTTTTGTAACTCTACATCTTCTTTTTGTGCCTCTTTTATCTTCACATGTATAGATGGTTGAACATTCATTTGAGAAAGATATGATTTTTTCCCATCCCTTATAATTCCAAGATCCATCCTTTGTAAATCCCTAAATATTGGATCTTTTGTGATCCTCATCATGGATAAGCTTGCATGGTCTTGTCGACTTAATGCATCTGCCACCTTGTTTTCCTTCCTAGGGTGATAATGAATTGAGCAGTTGTAGTCCTTAATCAGCTCCAACCATCTTATTTGGTGCATATTCATCTCCTATTGTGTGAAAATATTCCTTAAACTTTTATGATTAGTATAAATATCACACCTTTCACCATAAAGATAATGCCTCCATATTTTTAATGCAATGATTACCGCGGCAAACTCCAAATCATGCGTTGGGTAATTTTGCTCATGGATTTTCAACTATCATGAGGCATAAACTATCACCATATCATTTTTCATGAGAACACACCCCAGCACCTTCATGGATGCATCACTTTAGATCACAAATCTTTCTCCACTACATGGCAGTGTGAGCACAGGTGCACTGGATAACCTTCGTTTTAACTCTTTGAAATTATCTTCACACTCCTCCGTCCAAACGAACTTAACACATTTTCGAGTCAACCTGGTGAGTGGATTAGATAATCGTGAAAAATCTTTCACATAACGTCGAAAATATCCAGCTAGACCAAGAAAACATCTGATCTCTATTACTTTTGTTGGTATCAACAATCTTTCGATAACCTCTATTTTTGCTGTATCTACAGATATCCCCTCATTTGAGATTATGTGACCCAAAAATGAAACTTTTTGAAGCCAAAATTCACACTTGGTAATTTTTTCATAAAGCTTATCCTTTCATAGGGTCTTTAATACAATTCTCAAGTGATCATCATTTCTTACTTACTCTTTGAATAGACAAAAATATCATATATAATGACTACCACAAACAGATCAAGATAGTTTCTAAAGACTCTATTCCATAGATCCATTAAGATATCATGGGCATTAGTAAGACCAAATGGAATCACTATAAATTCATAGTGTCTATACCTTGTATGAAAATCCATCTTTGGTATATACTCTTTTTTGACCCCTAATTGATGATACCCTGAACAAAGATCAATCTTGGAAAAGTATTGAGCTCCGCGTAGTTGGTCAAATAAGTCTTCAATGCGTGGGAGAGGATATTTGTTCTTGATAGTGATCTTTTTATGTTCTCGATAATCAATGCAGAGTCTCATTGGTACATATTTATTCTTAATGAACAAAACATGTTCTCCCCAAGGTGATGCACTAGGGCGTATGAATCCATTATCAAGATTCTCTTGGATTTGTTTCTTTAATTCCTAGAACTCAATTGGGGCCATTCTATAAGGTGTATTTGAAATGGGCATAGCACCCGGTATGAGTTCTATTGAAAAATAAACTTCACGATTTTGTGGAAGACCGAAAAATTCCTTTGGAAAGACATCATCAAACTCCCGTACAATGGGTGTATTCTTAATTGTGAGTTTCTGTCCAACCATTTAAGATAAATAACCTTCATTTTTTTGAATCTGGACCCATAAGATGGAAGAAATTTTCACTGGAAGGTTATATTCATCCTTGAATCGATAGATTATAGTAGATTGATTAGGAATATTAAATGTGATTTCCCTTCTTTGTCAATTGATATGAGCTCTGAATAAATAAAGCCAATCCATGCCAATAATCACATCAAATTCTACTATAGGATGGATCACAAGATTTTTAGGAAACTCTTTCCCACAAACTTCAATGGGAGAAGAATTGTAAACATTTTATGCGACTGTTGTGCCATTAGGGGTTGTCACAACTAACTCAATATCTAACAGCTTATGTAATATGGATATACCCTTAGAAAATTCTTCAGAAATAAAAGAGTGGGTGGATCTAGAAACAAATAAAAAAATTTCTACTTTAGAATGGATGATATGTGTACCTTTTACCACTTAGTTATCATACTCCACATCGCCGATACAAATTGTATGTGACATTCCTTTGTCTTTGGACTTAAGAGTTTGTTAACGTCAATCATCATAAACAACCCTTGGATTAGAGAATTGATTGGTATAATTCCCCATTTACTTGCACTTGAAACATTGATGTGTAGGAGGTTCATTCTCTGTATCCATTTCTTTGTTTTCATCATTAGATATCTTCTTCCCATTATTTCGATATTCAACTGCTTGATGACCTTATTTTCCAAACTTAAAACTTTTACTTGTCCTTTTAAGACAATTACCTCCATGTTTCTTTCCACACTTTGTGGATAAGGGAAAACTCATCTTCTTTTCAGTGTGGTCTTTAGATTTTACTTTGAGTTCTATGTTCCTGTCACGACCCGCCCTCGGGGCCCGTGCCGTGACTACCCCAAGACCGCCTTATATAGGCCTGGGGCTGGCGACTACCACCAAAGGCATAAAATCCCGATAACTAGGAAGGCATTGGCTTTATAAAAGAAAACAAGCACCACAGAGTACAAGCAGAAACAAAACACTAAGTACAAAAGAAAAGATGAAAAGTAAATGGGCCAGAATACAAACCTAAAAGAAAGTACGACTACAACTGAACAAGGTACAACAACAAAAAGACAAACAGCTGGAAGAAGGAAGCATCTCCTGGGTCATCCTCCTCGGATCCTACATGAAGGGTAGGTACAGATATCGCAGCTCCTCGTCGTCCACCACGGATCCTACCTGAAGGGTAGGTACAGATAGCCTCCTCCACGCTCTCGTCCGTCAACCTCCTCTGTGAGACGTCACGTCGTGTAGTCCACCTCTGGGTACTGGCTCGTTGTGTAGTCCACCTTCGGGTACCGTCCAGTCCTCGAACACTTGACCTCCTTCAGAACTGCCCGTCGTCTGAAACCAACACAACGAGGTGCGGGAATAGCCCGTGCAGGGGTGAGTATAACGATACTCAGTAGGGACCCCGAGACCCTCAAGGTCTCACTAAAACCAACAAGGATAACCACAAATAAGATCTCAACAGATAACCTCTACTTAGGTATATGCCCATACATATACCTAAGTTATCAAGTAACCCATCTCAATCATGAGGAAACACATGGATTGTGAAATCAACGGATAACCACTACCCAGGTATATGCCCATACATATACCTAAGTTATCAAGTGACCCATCTAAACCATGAGGTAAACACAAGGTCAAAAGTCTCAGTTCAAACCAGGATTTTCATTATTGAAACCGTAACTGCTGAAGAGCTCCGTCTCTAGAGTGTACAGTGGTCCTGTCACGACTCCGAGGTACTTCTCACTAACCTAAGACTGCTGAGGCACTGCTCCTGTCGAGTACCGCGGGCCTGCCACCTCACACAGTAGTTCTTGCCGCCGGGGTCTTCCACCAAACACAGTAGTGCTCCCCCCTCATAGCCTATAGAGGTACTCCTCCTGTCAAGTACTGCGGGTCTGCCACCTCACATAGTAGTGCTCCTCCGCTTTGGGTCTGCCACCTCACAAAGTAGTGCTCCCCACTGGGCTACGTAAGTCACTCCGAATCGAATCGGACAAGAAGTCTTCAGGTCTTTTCCGGCTACACGGTCTCCGTACCCCGTACGCTCGTCTCCGGGAGGGTCCGCTCCACGAGCTACAAGTCGATACTCCAAGTATCTCAAAGTCCCACGAATAAGTATTTCAAAGGAACGCCTCGTCATAGGGTTCTCAATGAAACAGACGGCGCGTCAATCGGATGCCCGGTCTGTGAGTTATTAGCCTTTTCATCCCAGGGGCCCGGTTGGTTTCATGAGTGAACCAACCCGGCCGTATCTCAATTGTACCATGAACTCCCATAGGGTATACTCATAGGGACCGATACTCAACGTGATCACTAACGCCACTGACAGTTCGTCAAACGGACGTCTGGTCTGAAAGATATCAACTTTTCCGTTCTAGGGGCCAGGTTGGATTTCGGTGTGATCCAACCCGGCCACTATCCATCTGCATCCAATTATCGGGCGGAGGATGCCAAAAGTTCCGTATCGTCAACCGGAACTCAACTCAACAGACGGCGTGTCAATCGGACGCCCAGTCTGAGAGTTATTGGCCATTTCCGTCACACACCAACCCTGGGAAACTTCCCAGGAGGTCACCCATCCTGATCACTACTCTAGGACAACCACGCTTAACTATGGAGTTTTAACCATGTAGGCTCCCGAAAAGGAATGTTCACCTTGAGTATAGTATACCGAAACGACCGTCTCGATCCTAGGATCGCGTTGCCGCTGACGACGAGTCGTTTGGAGGCCCGTAGCCCAAGATACAGACATTTTTCTGAAAGTGGTCCGAAACTGGGGGGTCTGGGCCCGGGCCGACCCGGCCCGGCTCGGAAAACCCGGCCCGACAGGCGGCGCGGCGGCGCAGCCTGGGCACCGTTCCGGTGCTGCACGCGGGGGGCAAAGCCCCCCCCCCGTTGAGACCCGCGACACCTTAATTGGGGCCGCTTTTGAGACCCGGCCGGGGAAAATTAATTCCCCCGGTCACCACTGTCTGGCCGGCCCGCACTGGACGGCCGGTTTCGCCAGCAAGGACCGGCGATAGCCGGTCCTTCCTTCACCGACACCGGCGGCCCGGTGCCGGCCGCCAGTCAACTTGCTCCGCCGCGGCCCGGAACCGGCCGTGGCCTATGCTGTCCGGCGCGATGCGACAACATCGCTTCCCTCCGCCGCGGCCCCGCTCCGTCCGCGACGCCTTTGTCTTTCTTCGACGCGACGCGACGGCATCACGTTCTTGGATTTCATTCCATGGCGCGGCACGACGGCGCATCACAATAATTGTCGTGTGATTCCCTCATGGTGCGACGACACCACGCCATCCCGTTCCATCAGCAAGGAAACAATTATGAACATAAGAGGGGGGTTCGGCCGTGTTGGTGCGGTCCGGGCCCCCCTCTCGTTAGACAAAAACATTTAATCCTTTATCCTCAAAGTTTGACATTCTAGAATCAAGAATGTAAAATAAATAAATAAAATATCACCAATCCCCTACCTCGGATTCAAGTGTGGTGCACACCAATCAAGCTGCGGAAGACTAGCGTCGCGGAAATCGAACATCGTTTCCGTTGACGTCGAGGTGCGTCCGAAGAGGTACGTCGCTGGAGAAGCTTCGTAAGCTGACGGAGATAGTCCGAGGAGGAAACGACGTCTCCTTTCGTTGACACGGAAGAAGATCGAAGAAGCGGTATCGTCGATCTTCGGAAGCACACCGGCTATGAAGAAGAGAAGCGACGTTCTTCATCGGAGCTTAAGTGTTCTTCGTGTTCTTCGTCAAGGTTGAAGAAGATGGAGAGAGCTTCTCAAAATCTCTCAAGGTGGCAAAGGAGACCAACCCAAAATAAAATAAGCTTAAGCCTTATTTTATTTACAGAACTAAACATTTGAATTTCAAAAGATAAGAAAAGAACCATTAATTCGTAGAATTAATTCAACGAAAGAAACAACACATTTAATTTACGAAATTAACCGCCCAATTAAATGGTCTGTTATGAATTTAAGAAAACGCGTTAGTTGACTTTCATAATGACGGGTTTTCGCGGGTGCGTTACTTAGCGGAAAGAAATGGCGGGGCTTGTGCGAGCCCCACCTCACAAATATCCTACCAAGAGGGTAGGATATTCCTGGATAGTACCCTATTCGGTTCAACTCAGTTTAAGCCGCTTTTAAGTGGCTTCTTGTGGCCTCCAAGTGGCTTAAGTGAAATAAAATAAAGTTGTCGAAAAAAATTATTTTATTTCTTAACCTTAAGCCCGAAAATTTAAAAACCACACCCGAGCAAACGCAACTCCGGAAGAGGCATTTATAAGCGAATACCGGTGCTGCGATTTCATCGGTGCCCTCAGAATTTGATTCCGGGCACCGGTTCAAAAGTTAGAAAAACCCGCTTGTCCGTTCACTGAACGTACCCGAGCCAAACTTCGGAAATTGATTCTGGGCACACATGGTCTCAGAATCAGGCGCCATCAGAAACTGCGTTCCTGTAAAATTCCAAAGAAAATTAAGAAAAAAAATTTCCTTGGGATTTAGGGGTCTTTACATTACTCCCACCACAGGGCCTTACGTCCCCGTAAAGCTTCACCACAAACTTAGGGAAACAAAGCGGTACTGAGCACGCATCTGAGCCTTCTGATCCCATGTGCTCACCTGGAGGTTCCCGCACTACCAAAGAAAGTGCACAAGAGGAATCGACCGTCCTCCTAGGATCCACTCCTGTCGATCATCGATCACAGGAACCTCCGTAGAAGACACTCATCGCCACCGTCCATCTCCTCATGGTCGATGATATGCGAAGGGGTCGAGCACGTATCTCCTCAGTTGGGATACTTGGAAAACGTCGTGCACCTAGTGCAACTGAAGTGGATGGGCCAAGCGGTAAACCACCTCGCCTACCCAGCCGAGGACCTAGAAAGGTCTGTTGAACCTCGGAGATAACTTGCCTCCCAGGCCACATCTCCTTAAACCTCATCGAGGTGAGACCCGTAAGAAGACGTGGTCGTCATCCTTGAACACCATAGGTCTCCATTTCTATTAGAACTGAAACTCAAAAGGCTGCTGCCATGAGGGTAAGGTTGACCGACTCAAGAGTGATCGGTCGGACCCTCCTGTGCAAGAGTGACCCTGCGCTGCCTGGGGTTTCCTTTTCCGCTGACCAAGGAAAACCCATCCCGATGTATCCCTAAAACTGTCAATTTGAGTATGAACAGTTATTGCCCATTCCATACTCAAACTAACGTCGTAAGGCCTCGATGCTGCCACCAAGAGATTCCAACCAGAACTCTCGCCTCGAGGGTCTGACCACACCGTCGGCATAAATGTGATTATAGAGTCTCCTCCCAAGGTATCTATAGACGTGAGTGTCAAGTACACGGCTTACCAGAAACTCTAGGTCTAGAACAAGATTTGATAAAGCGAGGAATGATTCATATCGACGTTTGTTACTACAGGAGCTAGTAGTGGACACAGACTGCCCCTTGAATCATTTCTAGAGCCATTGGGTCACACTCCTTGACCGCATGCAGTCACACTCTTCCTCCGCCCTCCAGCTCCCTGAGCCTGGCGGGAATAACTAAGGCGGGTGGTTGTACCATGTTAGGATGTACACCACCTCATGCGGCTCTCCTAGACCTGCCTCCATGTCTGCCGCTTCGCAGACTCATCTCTATTTAAAGCTTCCTCTTTTTGAAACATTTAACACGCCCGAGTCTCTAAGACTGGCACCGGTTTCTTGTTTTTTACTGCACTGTGCAGTCTTCATCCGATCCTGGATGAACTGCACCTCCTTTAGTCTCACAAGAGCTGCTAAAATTTATCCTTTGCTGAAAAGAGTAACCTGGTCTCATCCCCTGGATGAACCACATTAGTTGCCTAATACATTAAATCCCTACATGAATGATGCATTCATGCCATGGATGATGTCGTAAGGCCTCGATGTAACTACCAAGAGATCCAACTGTCACTCTCGCCTCCAAGGGTCGAGTCACACTGTCGGCATCAGTGTGAGGTCACTGGGTCTCCTCCAGTAGAAATCTCGAAAGTGAGGGTCAGGTCAATAGTTTAACTGGGACCACTCAGTATCAACCAAACAAAAAGGACAGGAAAGCAAACATCACAAGATAAGTGTCTTTTTATTATTGCAGCTCATAATACAAAGACACGAATACAAAATCAACATGGAACTAGAAGTACAAAGGATGTATCCACTAGTTCCACTCCTGTCCATCTGCTCCCAGAGCTCTACTGCCTTGTCCACTGCTCGGCTGTTTCTCAAGCACTCGCCGCTGCTTCTGTCTCAGTGGCTCCTCCAACACCCGCTGATCAACCGTGCGGGGGGTCGTACAGTCACGTGCCAAGTGACCCTTCCTGCCGCAGGAGAAAAACACTCAGTTTCTGGCATTCCTGGCTCTGACCCCACCCCGGGTGGCCCGCACCACTGATCCTAAAACCCGAGATCGTCCAACTGCTAGTCTGGTCCTCCTGGACATCTGCATCATCTGTTTACTGACCACAGATGACTCGGCTACTGATCAAAAACCCTACGGAAAAGGCAGAAGCTCCCATACACGCTCGGGGTGTAGAGCTACTGGCACAAACTCCACCCTGAAGAAGGTCTCGAATTCTTCCCATGTGAAGGCCATCCCATCGCAAAACTAGAAAAAGTGGCTCCACCACCTGCCTGCTGCTGCTTGAAGAAGGCTGGCAGCAAAGATCACCATGAAGTCTGTCGGCATCCCCACTAGCCTAAAGACTCCCACCACAGCCTCCAGCCAATCCTCAGCTGCCTGGGGGTACTTTCTCTCCCCGGAACCTGGGTGGCCTCTGGCGCTGGAACTCGTGCAGCGCACTCAAGTGGCGTGCATCTCCTACTGCTGGGGCTGGTGGCATCGGTGGCCCAACGTATGGTAGTATCATTGGTGCCTCTGCTGGTGCCTCAACTGCAAGAGGGCCCTGTACCTAAGTCTCGTCGCTTGACAGGCTGTCAGTATGCACATCTCTCTGGGCTCTAGCTGGTCGTTAGTGAAAAGGCATCCTGAAAGAAACAACGTGACACGGTCAAAAGTTTATACCTGGTGAGCTGACCTGGTTTGAGATGTTTTAAGGGAAAACCTTTGAAAACACACATGCAATCAGTGTTTTCATGAACAAAGTCGGAAATCAGTTGTCAGGGTCCTGGTGTATGGATACGTCGGTCGCCCGCACCAACACTAGACTCCCTGAACTGAAAACCACACTTGGTACTCTTAACACTATTGCTTCACAGAAAGAAACATCAGAGTTATAAGTTCTGTGATAGAACCGAACTCCTCTGATACCAATTTGTCACGACCCACCCTTGGGGCCCATGCCATGACTACCCCAAGCCCGCCTTCCATAGGCCAGGGGCTGGCGACTAGCAACAAAGGCATAAAATCCCGATAACTGGGAAGGCATTGCCTTTATAAATAAAAACAAGCACCACAAAGTACAAGCAGAAACAAAACACTAAGTACAAAAGAAAAGCTAAAAAGTAAATGGGCCAGAATACAAACCCAAAAGAAAGTACGACTACAACTGAACAAGGTACAACAACAAAAATACAAATAGCTGGAAGAAGGAAGCAGCTCCTAGGTCATCCTCCTCAGATCCTACCTGAAGGGTAGGTACAGATATCACAGCTCCTGGTCGTCCACCACAGATCCTACCAGAAGGGTAGGTACAGATAGCCTCCTCGACGCCCTCGTCCGTCAACCTCCACTGTGAGACATCACGTCGTGTAGTCCACCTCCGGGTACTGGCTCATTGTGTAGTCCACCTCTGGGTATCGTCCAGTCCTCGAACACTCGGCCTCCGTCAGCACTGCCCGTCGTCTGTAACCAACACAACGAGGTGCGGGCATAGCCCGTGCAGGGGTGAGTATAACGATACTCAGTAGGGACCCCGAGACCCTCCAGGTCTCACTAAAACCAACAAGGATAACCACAATGAAGATCTCAACAGATAACCTCTACTTAGGTATATGCCCATACATATACCTAAGTTATCAAGTAACCCATCTCAATCATGAGGAAACACAAGGATTGTGAAATCAACGGATAACCACTACCCATGTATATGCCCATACATATACCAAAGTTATCAAGTAACCCATATCAATCATGAGGTAAACACAAGGTCAAAAGTCTCAGCTCAAACCAGGATTTTCATTATCGAAACCGTAACTACTGAAGAGCTCCATCTCTAGAGTGTACAATGGTCCTGTCACGACTCTGAAGTACTGCTCACTAACCTAAGACTGCTGAGGTACTCCTCCTGTCGAGTACCGCGGGCCTGCCACCTCACACAGTAGTGCTTCCCGCCGGGGTCTGCCACCCAACACAGTAGTGCTCCCCCCCCATAGCCTACAGAGGTACTCCTCCTGTCATGTACCGCGGGTCTGCCACCTCACATAGTAGTGCTCCTCCGCTGTGGGTCTGCCACCTCACAAAGTAGTGCACCCCACTGGGCTACGTAAGTCACTCCGAATCGAATCGGACAAGCAGTCTTCAGGTCTCTGCCGGCTACACGGTCTCCGTACTCCGTACACTCGTCTCCGGGAGGGTCCGCTCCACGATCTACAAGTCGATACTCCAGGTATCTCAAAGTCCCACGAAGAATAATCTCAAAGGACCGCCTCGTCATAGGGGTCTCAACGCAACAGACATCACGTCAATCGGACGCCCGGTCTGTGAGTTATTAGCCTTTTCGTCCCAGGGGCCCGGTTGGTTTCGTGAGTGAACCAACCCGGCCGTATCTCAACTGTACCCCGAACTCCCATAGGGTATACTCATAGGGACCGATACTCAACGTGATCACTAACTCCACTGACGGTTCGTCAAACAGACGTCTGATCTGAAAGATATCAGCTTTTCCGTTCCAGGGGCCCGGTTGGATTTCGGTGCGATCCAACCCGGCCACTATCCATATGCATCCAATTCTCGGGCGGAGGATGCCAAAAGTTCCATATCGTCAACAAGAACTCAACGCAATAGACGGCGCGTCAATCGGACGCCCGGTCTGAGAGTTATTGGCTTTTTCCGTCTCACATCCACCCTGGGAAACTTCCCAGGAGGTCACCCATTCTGATCACTACTCTAGGCCAATCACGCTTAACTATGGAGTTTTAACCAGGTAGGCTCCCTAAAAGGAAGGTGCACCTTGAGTATAGTATACCGAAATGACTCTCTCGATCCAAGGATCGTGTTGCCGCTGATGGCGAGTCGTTTGGAGGCCCGTAGCCCATGATACTGGCATTTGACCGAAAGTGGTCTGAAACTGGGGGGTCTGGGCCCGGGCCGACCCCCCCTTGGGTCGGCCGAACCGGGTCGACCCGCCCCGGGCGGCGACCCGACCCGACGACCCGGCCCGGCCGGCGGCACGGCGGCGCGGTGCGGCGCGGCGGCGCGGATCGGCACGGCGGCACAGCCTGGGTGCCTTTCGGGTGCCGCGCGCGGGGGGAAAAGCCCCCCACCCCTTTGAGAACCGCGACCCCTTAATTGGGGTCGCTTTTGAGACCCGGCCGGGGAAAATTAATTCCCCCGGCCACCACTGTCCGGCCGGCCCGCAATGGCCGGCCGTTTTCGCCCGCAAGGACCGGCGACGGCCGGTCCTTCCTTCGGCGACACCGGTGGCCCGGTCCCGGCCGCCGGTCATCTTGCTCCGCCGCAGCCCGGAACCGGCCGCGGCCTATGCCGTCCGGCGCGATGCGACGGCATCGCTTTTTTCCTCCGCGGCCCTGCTCCGGCCGCGGCACCTTTGACTTTCTTCGACGTGACGCGACGACGTCACGTTCTTGGATTTCTTTCCACGGCGCGGCGCGACGGCGCCACGCAATAATTTCCGTGCGATTCCCGCATGGTGCGACAGCACCACGCCATCCCGTTCCATCAGCAAGGAAACAATTATGAACATAGGAGGGGGTTTCGGTCGTGTTGGTGCGGTCCGAGGCCCCCTCTCGTTAGACAAAAACATTTAATCCTTTATCCTCGAAGTTCGACATTCTAGAATCAAGAATGGAAAATAAATAAATAAAATATCAACAATCCCCTACCCCGGATTCATGTGCGGAGCACGCCAATCAAGCCGTGGAAGACTAGCGTCGCGGAGGTTGGGCGTCGCGGAAATCGAACATCGTTTCCGTTGACGTCGAGGTGCGTCCGAAGAGGTACGTCGCTGGAGAAGCTTCGTAAGCTGACGGAGATAGTCCGAGGAGGAAACCGCGTCTCCTTTCGTTGACATGGAAGAAGATCGAAGAACCGGCGTCGTCGATCTTCGGAAACACACCGGCTACGAAGAAGAGCAGCGGCGTTCTTCGTCGGAGCATAAGTGTTCTTCGTGTTCTTCGTCAAGGTTGAAGAAGATGGAGAGATCTTCTCAAAATCTCTCAAGGTGGAAAAGGAGACCAACCCAAAATAAAATAATCTTAAGACTTATTTTATTTACACAACTAATCATTTGAATTTCAAAAGATAAGAAACGAACCATTAATTCGTAGAATTAATTCAATGAAAGAAACAACTCATTTAATTTACGAAATAAACCGCCCAATTAAATGGTCTGTTAAGAATTTAAGAAAACGTGTCAGTTGACTTTCATAATGACGGGTTTTCGAGGGTGCGTTACTTAGTGGAAAGAAACGGCGGGGCTCGTGCGGGCCCCACCTCACAAATATTCTACCAAGAGGGTAGGATATTCCTGGATAGTACCTTATCCAGTTCAACTCAGTTTAAGCCGCTTTTAAGAGGCTTCAAGTGGCCTCCAAGTGGCTTAAGTGAAATAAAATAATGTTGTCCAAAAAAATTATTTTCTTTCTTAACCTTAAGCCCGAAAATTTAAAAACCACACCTGAGAAAACGCAACTCCGGAAGAGGCGTTTCTATGCGAATACCAGCGCTGCGATTTCATCGGTGCCTTCAGAATATGATTCCGGGCACCGGTTCAAAAGATAGAAAAACCCGCTCATCCGTTCACTGAACGTACCCGAGCCAAACTTTGGAAATTGATTCCGGGCACACCGGGTCTCGGAATCAGGTGTCGTCAGAAACTGCGTTCTTGTAAAATTCAAAATAAAATTAAGAAAAAAAAGTTCCTTTGAATTTATGGGTATTTATAGTTCCCCTTCTTATCAAACCCATATGATTGATGGGTTACTGAAATATCCATCTCAACCTTGAGATCACATTGAACAATTTCCTCATAGCTATTGATGTCTCTTATGGATAATGCCCTTCGAAGTCCTGGTTTTAAGCATCTAAAAAATTGATCGATCTTACTCTCAGGTTGGATAATAATTTCGGAAGTGTACCTTGAAAGTATTGTAAAATTTTCTTCATAGGTACCAACAGATTCATCATCCGTTTACTTCAGTTCATGAAACTCCTTCTCCATCTTTGTTTGAAGAATATGAGGGAAGTACTTATTGAAAAATATGTTCTTGAACTCATCCCATTTCATGGACACAATTTCATACCTTTGCCTCGTATTCTTAATAAAATTACACCATTGATTAGATTCACCTTCCAAATGATATACCACTGAGATAACATTATCTTGTTCAGAACATTGTAGAACTAAAAATATTATTTTAGTGGTACTGATCCATTGTTCAGCCACTAATGGATCAGAAGACCCTCTTAATGAAGGTGGACGTTGCCTCATGAAGGATTCAACAGAATTTTTCTCCTTCCTTTTCTCGTTTTGAAGTCCTGCATGATTCATAGCTTGAGAAAGTTGTGTGAGCATGGCTACAAGATTTTTCATTCCATCTCCCATAACGTTTGGTTGCTCAGGGGGATAATCATTTCATTTCCCATCGCATTCAGTATTAACATGGTTCCTTCAGGTTCCATCCATTGACTAAAACCCAGAATCATTGTGGGAGAAACACTAATCATAACAGGAAAACAACATAATCTATAATAAAATTCCACACTTTAGGAATTATCATAGGTTACTCAGGTCCATTTCTAAAACACTATTATTGTGTTCTATGCATAAACTTATCCTTATGGTTCTTACTAAGGCTTTCATATACTAGTTTCCTAAGGTTGACTATACCTTTCCTCTGATACCATCTATAACGACCCATACATTACATACATGGTTATTACTTTACAATTGAATCATAATTATTACAATTTATAACAAAACAATGATTGGACCGTATAGCTATAGTGTCTTTAGAAACTTGGAAACATAAACAACTGGTTAATAAATCATCTACATTGTCTCCCGTTTATTTCATCTTATCTAGAGGACCTTTAGGAATATCCTACTTAATACCCATATTCCAAACCTGGGGAAAAGAAAACATACAAAAGGGTGAGTTAAAATGCTCAGTAAGGGCAATCAAAAGAAATATCAATCATATCATATTCATTAGAACATAACTCTTTGAAAATATTAACCTCCAAAAGAGACTATATTATCATAACATGGGATAAATCATAGTAGTGAAATGTAATCCAAATAATCATAAATTAAAACATGTAACTTTGTGGCATACACACATAATCATAGAGAATCATTTCATATTAATCAAGGCCCTTTTCCAAGACCATCATAGCAGACAAAGTCCACTACTGAACCGAGTTCACTCCTCGTTCCAGTCCTTTATCATCGAACCAGATTAACTTGTTGTTCCAGCCATGTATATCTAATGAGATATAAATCTTTACCCAATTAATTGGAGGGAGATGTAGGTCTATCCCATCTCATAATTAAACCATTCACATGTGCGCCAAAAATCCTAAATCATATATCATAGCATAACCCATGTAATAAAAATGGGATTCTTAAACTTCGTGCCATCATAACATAATCCATGTAAGATAAAAGGACTTCATGAAAATAATTCCATCATAACATAATCAAATCAATTAAAAAATAGGGATAGAAACAGAACCCAATGATATCTAAGATGGAAAATAATTTTGATAAAACACTCGAACTCCATTTTTGAGGAAAATTATCTTTTTACTTCAAAAACATTTTTCCTTTCATAAAATGTCATAAAATTTTAAACTAAAAGAAGTTAATTAAAAATAAACTTGAAAACTTATAAAGGAAGATTCAGGGAAATAATTTTCTATGAAGTCATAAAAATAAATTCATTCCATATAAGTTAAAAAACAGTCTTCTCGTACTTTGGGCGGAAAAGTCAAAAAGTACCTCGTACTAAAAAGGACAAAAGATTCCTTTCATATCTTTTACTAATAACTCACCAATGGGTAAAATTGTATTTAAACAATTGTAGGAGGATATAAATAATATTACATATTTATTAAATATGGATGTGGATGATAAATATTCCCTAGTAAATTTTGAAGTATAAACAACCTCATATAAAAATGAGATTGTGAAATTTTTCCTTATCTTATGTCTTCGTACATATCCGAACCTCCTGTATTATAATTTAAATAATGAAATTGACTTATTAATGTATTATATTCATTTTTATGATATCATATATGGTCATATTCATACCTTCTTATTAATAATATTTCATTACTACTTGTTATTCGAGTGTTCGTTGGTTTATGTTCTTATGTGTGTTTTGTCGAATAAATTATTATTATTATTTTTAGGTTATAGATAATTCATTTAAAGAATTATATTATTATAATATATATCATATTTATTCATTCAATTAATTTATATAATCATTATTACATTAAGATCATGTAAAATGAGTCGCATCACATCGTGGAGACAGTAGGCCATACGTACGCACTAGCGATGATATCGTTCCCATGATCGTGGAATTGTATTTAAGTGTATGTATAATATTTCATTATCAATATAAATCTACAATAATCATATATAGTTATTCTTTACACCATCTTACTCATCCAATTTTGGTGGTGGTGGAAAATAGTATACACCAAGACGTGGAGATGGTATTCTGTATGTACGAACGCGCGGTGATTTCATTTTTCGTAGGATGGATAGAAGGTGAAATATGGTTGTATCATATTTATAATCACAAATAATTATATTATTGATACTGATGTTATTACATCATAATGAAACCACTAAGTAAGAGTAAGTATAATAAGACATAAATTTGAAAGAATCGTTAACAGATATTACGTCTTCTTCGACACGCCTCTTTGAAACCACCTCTTATGGCACTAAAATTGGTGTTTATAGAAGACCAGGACCTATAGTATGTTTTTAGGGAAGTTGATAAGGGAAACGGGCAGGGTTTTGACGAGATTTAATGCTCAAAATTGTGTGAGGAGGAGAGGGAGGAGGTGCCCTTTTATAAGGGATGAGAGGGGCACCTTTTGAAAAAAGTAAAATATTATTTTATAATAAAGTCATATTCGGTTTCTAATAGCTCCTAATTGATTTATTTATAATATAATGTGCGTATGGGTCTAAATACTCTCAACCAATATGTTTTAGACAAGTTTAGGTTACTATTTTATCCTTATCATTTAGATTTAACTCTAAGTCAAATAATTTAACTTTTAATGTGTCTTCTTGTTTTCTTACAATATATGTTTAATAAACTTACAATAACAAGACAAAATAACCCCAAGTGGTTCATTATTATTATATATAACCTTATCTATGTAATTTGGACGATCCTAAGATTTTTAGAAATAAAATAACATTTAATAATATAATATTTGTTTTAAAAACAATTTTATGTCAATTTTGACACTATTTGGTAATTGATTTTTGGGAAACTCATAACAGCATGATTAGTTCAAAAAAATTTATTTAAATCAATAATAACATGTCATATTAACCTATAAAATTATTTTTATTATCATGAAGTCTCCAATTACATTTCTTTGGGTATTTATAAGATCAATTATGTTAATATTTCATTAATAAGGTAATTATTGCACCATCATTGTGTCAAAAATATATTAAATTATTTAATATATAAAAAATATAAATGAAATACCATTATGTAGGAAATATTTTTAGATATATAATGAATAATTATAGTTGAATTTATCTTATGTATAACCCTATATTTAAAATGTTTTTAATTATTAAACATTGATTTTAACTCTTTTAACTCTTCTTTAAATAAAATAATAATAAGTGTCCTAATATAATCCAAATGGTACTAAATGGTCATTTTTATTCCTAAGGTTATGGTTGGTCAAATTAATCTTATCTAATAGAATTAGTAAATGTGTTAGGGTAATAATAACATCATTTTTACAATTAATTACCCTATTTATTTTTAACTGTGGTAAATAAAAGAAAAAAGTTACTATTCACCAAAAATTATTTTTATCTTATTAAACCACATTTTACTCCTTGATATCAATGGTGTGTCTTGGATTTTTGAAATTCAACTCACAGAAGCAGTAAAAATATGTTTTACGTACAATTGCAAATGCTCCTATGAGGTGGTTAAAAGACGGTAAAAAGTTCAATAAAATTTTTATGTATCTATATTATTATATAATTACTCCAATGAATTACATTGAACTTATATAGGTATTATGTATCTAATTTTTACCTAAAATAAATTTAAATAAAAAATGATTATTTAAATAAAATATCGGGTTTAACCAATAACTCAGTGTTTTCACTATTCATCAAAAATTGAATGATTTCATAAAAATACGAAAAAATTCACCCTAGGCTAATTTCAATATTCCGAATCTAAAAATGAAGTCCATTTTCAAAGATAAATTTTTTTAAATTTCAAAAATTGGGTATTAATATTCTTAACGGCTAGTTTATATAATATTTCAATAACATATCGTTGTTTAGCGAAACTCGGTATTGCGTACAATGCAAGATATTGAGGAAGGTTGTTCTTGCATGTAACGTATGCCAAGATAATGTTGTGTGTAGTGAAACATTCCTTTGGTGATGTATATAACATAAAAACAAAACATTTCTCATAAAATATCGGGTGTTACATTATACTTATGTCCCATTTAAATATTCCCAAATAATATTTTAATTTAATAGTGTCTGTCCTTATAATTTTATAACAATTAATATAAAAATCATATGTATAGTCACACTTAATATGAATTTATATAATTTCCATATGGGTGTTGAATCCCTAAAAAGTGTCTATTGGTTTTTTTTGGTGTGAGGATAAATCATATCTATCTATACAATTTATGAATTTTTTATAATATGTCTCATGGATTAATTATTTATCAAAAATTACGACCTATAAATTAACTATATCACTACAATGGTTACTCCCCCTTGGAGAATCATTTGACCAGCTCCCTTTCCTCCCACTTTGTGACTGGAAAATATCACCTTAGTTTTACCCATAACAAAACTCTCGGGGTGGATTCTACCTGGCTATTTTTTTGGCATTTCAATGAGAACCAATTTTTGAAAAAATAATAATAATTGTAATTGTAATTGAATCCCTCAATAATAGTGAATAATTCCCTAAAACCCTTAGTTATCACAACCATTGTTATCCACAGATTGCATTGGTCAGTGTATGTGAGATCTACAGATACCAGAGCTACCTAGATGACATCATCAATGATAAAGAGTAGGTTTTTAAAATACAAATATGGATGATGACATGAGATTTATACAATTTATGATTTTATATATTAGGATATTTATAATTTTTTTTGAATTTACTTAAATTTATACATATTTTCTTATTTCCTTATATGTTTTTTACTTTACTGAGACATAGGGACTATCATCATGTCAAGTTCATATTTGTGTATATGGGTTTTTGGACATTCATATCGGTGTCTCTGAGGGTCTTCAAAAAATTTATGATTTTTTATAATTTATCTAAATAAATGGAAAATAGTGATTTGTAGAAAGAATTTAATTTTCTATTTGTATTTTCATCTAGTAATGTTTACATTAATTTTCTTTTATATTCAAGTAACTGAAAGTAAGTGTATTAATGACTAGTAATAATATATTGGATAATCCAATTGATTTCCACAATGAATTTCAACTAAAACATAATATCATATGACAATTTATTTTACATGGACATTTCAAGTGGTAATTTATAGAGGTTATTTCCAATTTATTATTTCTGTGAATTTCATATTCAATTTTTGAGTATCAACTTTTCTTGGTAGTTTCTATTGAAAATTTATAATTAAAATTTATGATCATACGATAACACATAATATTTTGAAATGATTTAATGTGTTGGCATTTCGTAGTTGGATTTTACAATTAGTTAGAATTGATAAATCTTTAAAGAACTACCATCATTATATATAATTTAAAATTAGGTAATTTATTGTATTCATTTTTATAGTGATATTCCATTGGGATTTTTTTATGGAAGGAATAATTTTTTTGTAGTGGAAAATTTTCATAAAATATGTAGTTTTAGTTTTAAAGGGGAATTTCTAGTGGTAGATTTTATGGGGAATTTTCAACGTTTATTTCCACCAAAAATTCTAATTATAATCTTCCATTAAATTTTTTTATTTCATACAATAATAATATTTTTTAATTACCATTTGATTCAAACATGAATTTTTAGATTAAAATATGCAGTTTGAATTTGATGTTTAATATAAATTGAAATTTACTTTGGGTTATTCCATTGAAGATTTCCACCAGGTGATTCCAATGGAAATTCTTATAGGTAAATTTATCTTAAATTTCTTCAGTGAATCACCAGGGGTAATTTCTAGTTGAAATTTAAAAATTATCATACCCATTAGATATTATAATAGGGAATTAAAACATGGAATTTATACACACTCATAATTTTATTTTTATATATCTAATAAGAATACCTACTAAGATTTCCCTATTTAAATTCCCACTATAAATTTTCAATTAAATTAAAGTATGATTTTTTAATTCTTAGTTGATTGATTTTAAAAATGGTATTTCTATATTTCAAATTGAAATTTAAAATTGGATACACATAAAAATTTCTATTATGGATTTTTAAAAAACTCACAGGAATTTTTTTTATTTTTGAATAGAATAAATTTTAATGTTATTTATAAATTTAGACATTAAATTTTCAATTAACATAAAATATAAATTTAAACAGAAGTGATTTTAATTGAAATTTCTTACTAGATAATACCTTGTTGAAATTCCTCAAGTTATATCTCCTATGAAATTATAGAGTGGATACTCTTAGTGGTAATTCTATGTAAAAAATCATATTTTAAATTCACTGTGGATATTTCTAGGGGAAAAGTATAGTTTATTTCAATTATACAATATAATTGATTTGAATCAATTGAAAATTTAATCTTTGAATCCCCATGGGAAATTCATTTTTTGAAATCCCTTGTGGATATTAAAATAGAAAGATTCTCAAATAGAAATATGTATGTAGTGTAAAATTAAATTAGAAAATTCCATAAGAATTTTTCAATGGGAAACTTCTAGTGAGAATATCAAATGAAATGTTCCACTAGTCATTTTCCATTTATTTATGAGAAATTATTGAAATTAAAATTTTCATTTTCATTTGAAATTTATATTTATTTAAGGTGGAAATATCCAGTATGAATATATAGTGATAAATAATGTCCACTGTGGAATTATAATTGAATCCGAAAAAATATAGTTGTGCAGATGATGTATTATTGCAATATATAATATGAATTTAAAATTTCATATAGTTGGGTGTTTCCACTAGGAGTTTCTACATGTAAATTTTAGTGGTAATCTCTTGTGAAAATGCCTATGAACCCAAAATTTACAATTCACACAAAGAACAATCATATTTCAATTCCTAATTGTTTTAAATTGGAAATTTAATCTCCCAATGTCTATATTTATTTTCCAAAGGAGTTTCCCTTTAGAATTGGATTGCATAATTTTTAATGGGAAATCATAGTTTGAACTAACACTTGAAGCTAACTTTTTCCACTTATATAGAATATGGTATCATAAGAAATGATGGTACTAATTTCAAAAATATTCTATTTTATTGATTGAAAAATAAAATATATCTATTTTTGACTATTATGGTTCATCCTTGAATGGATTATGTAAGATATTTCTATATATTAGATCAAAATATATATAAAATCAAATAAAATTTCCTAAATTCATTAAATTTTTTTAATCAGGTTATGAGATTCTTAATACCATATTTTGATTCAATGATTTTAAAATATTAAATGTCACCATTTTATTTTTAATAAATAGGTAAAAAGTTTATTAAATTTTTTTTGACATATCAGGATTGATAGTAATGTTAATAACTGTTGGATGATTCCATAAATTTTGAATTGTGGATGGCAACATAATATTATTATATACCTATAAATTTAGGATATGTATTTTATCAATATTTGGGTTCTAGTTTTCATATGTTGATAATATAATGTCACAAATCATTTTAAAGAGATTATTTTAAAAAATTAATGATTGTAGCTGAGAGAAATATTTCTCCAGTATTTCCTGATAACTTTTCATTTTTTTCTAGAACAAAATTATTCCCCCCCCCCATTCTGTTCAAATGTGGGTTGGAATTTTCTAACATGTTTTGAAAATATCTCATAATTGGTGAAATATTATTTGTATACTTCAATACATGTCCATATTATAACAAATTTTTAAAAAATAATTCACCACCCCATTAAATGATTAATTATCTATAGTATGTTTAATTTTAATGTACTAAGCTTCATTTACATATGTTTATTTACAATGATCATTTTGATATTCCTAAAAATGAAATAATTATAGTATTGGTATGATGAGAAGTCAATGAATATTCCAAAAAAAAAATAATGGGAACCCCATTATTTTTTAGATGTAGTTTTCTTGATGTCGAATCTGTTCTACTAGAAATAACTAAGGTATTATTACTAGAACGTGTATCTGAACAATATTTTATTCTAATATTAATGTCTAATATATTAATATCATAACTTATTTATTCAATGATCCATGTAGAATACTAGTACAACAAGATTTAAGGGTATGGAATTATCAATTCCTTCAATTTTTAAAAAAGTTGTTCAATTGGTTGTATTTAAAACACAACCTCCCCTGACCATAGAAAGATAAGAAATAGTTATTTTAAATAAGAATATTGTGGGATTCTATATGGATAATGTGGAAATATATAAAAAGGTAAAGATACAATAATACTAACTAAATTATATGAATATAATAATTTTTTTAGAGGGAAAGACTACAAATTATGGATAAGGATGTGATTAAATATTTATTTGTTCAGAATAATGGCAGTGTCGATGAGGATGATGATATTCCAAAAAACTCAATTAGAAAAAAATAACTTGTAACTACATTTAAAAAGAGATCATATTAATATCATATATATAAAATAGATTATAGGGAAATTAGTATTATATATATAATCTTGTTAGATTAAAATTTCCTTAAAGAATTAAGTATGCATGAATCCAAAGGCCATGAAAAGTCTGGTGTTACTTTTTTTCCTTAAATAAATAAATGTCATTGATTAGAGGTGTGTGGTATTGGGTGAGATGAGTAAACAATGAATATATATATATATATATATATACGATACTATGAAGAAGAGACCATCATTACCCAAAAATCAAATTGTGTTACTACCTAGGGTGAGGGAAATATTCAAAACATTGTCAAGAAACATGATTCCAGACTGCTACAAATAAATCTGAATACCAATAAATATTGGTAATGATACATCATTAATATATTTATAATTTATTACAATATATTTTATTCTTTAATAATGATGAAAATTTCCTCTAATAAAACAATTTGGTATTCTTGAAATCTATAGATAAATCATAAATGATTACATTGAAGAATAACATTGATTAATTAAAAATAGGTGCAAACCAAGTATGGTATGTGTCATAATATTAGTTTTATAAACCATAATATATTTTTATACATTATTAAATTTTTTAAAAAATTAATGTATTCATAAAAAATAATAATTATATAATGATTAAATCATTGGATTATGAAAGGAGTTGCTGAAACAGAAAGTTGTTATTTTATGGAAAGCACATTTATGATAATATTGACTTTCAATTTGGGAAAATGAATGGCATTTTTGTTCAATGATTTATGTTCCAACAGTTTGTGTTTAAATAGAGTAATTATTAGATTAATTTATATTCTCTTTTGCAAGGCTTCTCGGGAGTTTTGTATTAAAAAATTGTGAAATTAATGGAAATCCTACTAAAAAGGGAAGTTGAAGATGACACGAGGAAGTCTATGTTATTATTTTTCCCATAAAATCATAAAATAACTATTTAAATTTTTTATTTAGGGATATGAAATAGTATAGTTCGATATTATATCATGATAAAAACTATTCAAGGAACGTGATATGGAAATACATATATCCAATATTTAATCCGTGTCATAAGAAAGAATTCACTGTTTATTTTTTAAAACACATTAAAATATGGACTACTAATTCAATTTCATAGATGAAATCATTTTTTTAAAGAAAAAATCAGCCTTAATATTGTAATAAATTTTTCGAACACAAAATTGGATATGAAAATTGAAAACAATCAAACATTGTTATGCTATAATTTTGATTATGGTTTCTTCATTTTTGTATCTTAGAATATTTATAAACCTAAGGTACAATTAAATGCAATTTTTATAAAAATGAAGTAGTGACCGATGATTATATATGAATTTTATTTTTTAAAATGATCCTATAATAAAAATATTGAATATAGATTATAATAGAAAATGTATTTGGTTATTTTAAAAATTTGTTATGAAAATTGAGTCATTCGTTTACTGAAACTGAAATTCAGATATTTATTAACGAAATAAAATTGTATTAGATTTTATGATAATTTGGGGTGGAATTTAATATTTAGTCAACCATATAGAAATTCTTATAATGATAATATTGATGTAATATGTGATCTATGATAAATTTTGAACTATAATTTGAATTTTCAATGTCATCACTGTCAACTATTAGAGTCAATTATAATTTTACAGTGATGAAATATTCCCAATGGGAATTAACTTTTGAAACATTTAGTGGAAATTCCAACTATAACATATGATTGAAATTTTTTAATATTTATTCAATTAAAATATCCAATGGAAATATCCACCAGTGAGTTTCTTCAATAAAATATGTAAAAGGAAATTTTCTCTTAAAAAAATTGACAATTACAAATGAATATTCACCATATGAATGACTATTTGATGTATTTTATGGTTGTATGACACTATAATTTTCTAATTAAAATTTTCAGGAATCAAATTTTAATTTTTAATTATTTCCATTGAATAAAATTTAATTTATAATATCTAGTGGATATCCATAGTAAATTCCCAATGAAATTTATTATACATTAAATAACTAGAAATCCTTGGAGACATAGAAATAATTAATTTACATAAACATTATATTATTATTCATAATTGAACCAATTGTATAAAAACACCATAGAGAATAAAAATATAATTATTTAGAAAAATTAGATTTCAGGAAGAGTTGGATATAGCCTAACATAAGCAACTGAAGATGTAGATCTGATAAATTATTGAATGTTTCCATTGAAATTTTTATTTTTAAACTCTCTCAATAAATATGATTTTTGTTTTGCCCTTTTAAAATATTACTGTTAGAGTTACTACTATCATAAATTTCACCTCTAAATTTATATAAACTATTAATTTTTATTCATTTAGAATATGATTTTTTTAATGATGAATATGATTATGATGATAATTGTTTTCATGTTTGCTGAATCTTAGAAATGATTATATGATTTCAAAATATACCACAATAATTAGAATAAAATTATTCTCTTGTTTATCCCTAATTTTAAAAATAATTTTTTTATTAATAATTTTTTTAAATATTATTAGGGGTGCATAAAATTATAATTATATAGACAAATAAATGATTAGAATATTTGAATTCCTATAAAGTGTGTTTGAATATTATTTTTTTCAACCTATGATATGATAATTAAATTCTTACATTTAGATATATTAAAGAACAATCATTTATTTCAGCATCGGATAGTTCTTTATCGCATCCCAACAAAAACATTGTGTCGTTATTTTTTCATGGTATCACTAAAAAATTTATTCATCCACATAAGAATAAAGTAAGGACTTCATAAATGTTTTGTGGTCTCTTAATTTTTTATATTATGACTCCACTATAGGGACTTTTCTACCTTATCTAGATAATATTTGAAGAAGTCACCACCTGTAACTGAATTTTTTTTATTGAAATATGTTATAACTTTTTTATGATGTTCAATATATGATTCATACTAAATTAATTTAGTGGGTATATTATTTATAGATTCTTAAAATTTCATATAATAATTTTTTCAATTTGATATGCTAATAAAATATACATATTGAAACACCTAGGATTTCTATATAAATGTGATTTCCATTTTTCACTACTATTGGAAACATTAACCATTTTTAATGCCAAATATTCTTCAAAAATATTAATTATCATATTTCTTGGGTGGTTTTCATAAGAATTTATATTAAATCTGTTATTGATATATAACTCATGTAAGAATTATACATATAGCCTCCTGTACTATTTTTAGATCATTATGGAAAAAATACATGTAACTATAAAATTTCATGAAACTGCCATTAATAGTAATAGATGAATCTTCTTAAACACTAATTGAAAAAAAAATTTGAGTGACCATTGACTTTGACAAATAATTTTTTTAAAAAAAATTCATCAAAAAACTTCTGAAAATATAAACCATGAAGTTATTGATCAATCTAAAAAAGTTAATATGTTTTTGTAGTCCAAATCAGTTGATTGAATAATTATAAAATTATATGAAAATTGATTATGTGGAATCTTTTACCTTCCCAAAATGATCATCTTTTTTCCACGATACCAAATCATCACCAACACATTATCAAATTTTTAAAATAATTCCACGAAAATTGTCTTACAATTGATGAAATATTTTAAAACACTTTGAAAGCTATCCTAAAATATTATCATTGAATTTTCAATTCTGTCATAGTATTCATAAAATAGTGAACCCATTTTCTAATAAAATAAAATATATTTTATAACCATGTGGAATTATTTTTACAAAATTCTTCTTGTATTTTTTTCTTCAATTTCACAAATTTATAGTAGACAGAACCCCATAAATGTAATTTTTTAATACTTCCAAAAATGATATATCATCATTCGTTACTGCTATTAAGTATATTTTAAAAATATTAAATATTTTTTTATGTGAATATGTTTTGTCTTTTTTATATAGGGTTAAAGTAATGGATTTAAATATAACCGCATTCTGATCGATGAAAATCATCTCTTGAATCATCCCACAATGAATATCATTAAATATAGTAAATAATCAACTATATGGGAGTGTTTTTTATCATATAAAATTAATGAACCAAAATCATTAATATACATATGATGGTTTTCAATTAAAAATTTCACAAAAGGCCTAAAATAAATATTTTTTTGACGATATTTTTAAACATAATAATGTCTCCAAAATTTTCATAATCCAAAATTATGTTGGTTACAATGACAAATATATTTAGAATTAAATTACTTATATCAGTTTCAATTAGTTCAGGAATAATGTGTCGTCCATGATTGCATTGCAGGGTATTGTAACATACCGTCATAATCATCATTAAGAAGAACCATATATATTTTGGACTAAAAAATTAATTTAGTTCTACTTGTTTATATCCTTGTCTCTATGTACCATGACTAATGGTTGTTGCAATTGAAATTAAATCATTTAGGATTAGATCTGCTTTATCATTTATATCAAAACTGGAACATTATTCTTCATTTATGTTTCTTTATGAAACCATAAAATATATGTCCTTTGGATAATTTGAAGAGTGGATACAATCCTCAATAAATTTATTTCACTTATACTACTTATTTATCATGTAAATAATTCCCATTTATGTAAGAAAATTGTTACGTATATTGGAATGTTTATTATTGTAATTTACATCCTTTTTATATGATAACCATTATCTTTCTTTTCTACATGTATACAATGTTGCTGATACTAGGATATCATCATTTTTGTTGTTGTTCTGTATACTATTTTCATAAACTTGATGAAAAAATTCCTCTTTATGAAAAATAAAATTATTATTATTAAACCCCAGATTTAAAATAAATCATAAGTGTTGGTATCTATATGGTACATTATTTATAAATGCTACTAGATGTTGTGGTTTCTTGTGAATTGAGAATGTTATATCTATCAATGAAAACTATTACATTTTAATTGGATACTGTAATTATTGTAATAACATGTTCCCTTTGTAATAGTTAGATGAATATTTCATAGTAATCAAATCTGAGGAAATTATTTGTTTTGAACTGTGTAATCCTTGTGTATTCAGATTGACCCCATCCATTCATACTTATAAAATACATGTGCAATAACATTGATTATATATTTAAATTCTCTCCTCAAATTATTAGGTTCAAAATTTATTCTATTGAATAAATTTCGAATTCACATTGAAAATTATTATTTGAAATTCTAAATCGAAAAACTGTGTAGAAATTTTCAATTCAAATTATGTTTATATTCCAAATAAAAACATGATATGAAATTTCATATTTAAGGAATTATGAAATCACAAATATGTTATTTTGAATCATTTACCTGTTTTCCTATTTAAATAACCACTGTGAATTCCTAATTGTAACTCGTAGTGATAATTTGGAGAGGGAACTTCCAGCAGAAATTCATATAGTATATTTCATGGGGTAAATTAGTAATTTCTATTCAATTGATACTACAATTGGGAAATCATATTTGGAATTTTTAGTATAAACTCATAATGAAAACTTTGAGTATGAATATCCACTTTGATTCCATATTAATTTTGAATGGAAAAAATCAGGATGAAATTTCAACAGTAAATCAAATTAAATATGACTTAACCGAAAAAATTGAATTTTCATTTTAGAATTCCTAATATGAATTGACAATGTGGCTTAATTTTAGAAATATGAAATTTGAATTTATTATAGAAATTCATAATGAAAATTACCAGTGGAAATTCTTATAGGTCCTTCTTGGAATCAATGAAATATTTCCATTGCATAGAAATTATCATTGGTAATTTTAATTTAAAATATCTTGTTGATACTCCCAATGAAAAATACAAGTAGAAAAAACCACATTGTTCTTATTTTAAATCCCATTAGTTAAATTCTAGATGAAATTTTTAGAATAAAACCATTAGAAATCACAAATCACTTCCTCTGATACAATTGGAAATTTTCGTGGGAATTTTTGAAAGGTAATATCATTAGCGAGTTTCCATAGGGAAATACAAGTTGGATGTTCCCAATCTGCATTCATAGAGGATTTTAATAGTGGAAATTTACTCATGAAATTCCATTATGTTAACTTTTGGAATCAATTGAAAATGTTTACTTCAAATCATTTATGAATTTCATGATTAAATTATTAATTTCATTTAAACATTGATTCAATTGTAAAATACTAGTGTAAATTACCATGATAATGTTTTTGTTATAATTATTACTACATATTTTAAAATCATCTAAATAATTCCTTGAATAAATTCCAAATTGGATGTAATTTAAACATTTAGAATGGGATGTCACAAAACAAATTAACATTTGAAATTATTGCATCAAATTAAATGAAAAAATATATTTTTAGTTAAAAAATACAATTTATGGAAATATTATTAACAAAATAATAAATGCACCCATTTTTTCAATTTTCTTTTTCAAAACACCAACTGATAATATTGAAAAACATGTAATTTCTCAGTATAATATATCATTAACTTTTTTTATAATGATTGAGAAAACAAATTAGGGAAAACTACAATATTCGTTTCAATTTGTTAGTGATAAAAAAAATACTTCATGTTATAATTTGTTCGTTGTTTCTCACAATAGAAATGATTCCATAGAAAACTATCAGGCAAGTTAGATTTTAATATTCTCCAAGATTCATCATGATCACTACAATAGTATCATAGAAAATTTGATAGATAGAGTAAAATTTTGTTTTTCAAGTGATGAATAAAATATATCCAGACATTATTTAATTTTGGCCCATGATATTATTTTTCATTCATATCTACTTTAATGACCATGATACAATTATATCACATAGATTAAATACAAGACCCATATTAATGGGTAGAATGATAGGTGGACCTGATACGATACTAATATATTTTTGATAGAACCATCCAACTATATCACAATATATATAACACTATAAGACACCCCCTTCTATACACATTTGTGGGAACTAACACCCCCTACATTAACCTTCTTAAGCACTAACCTACCATTATGTCAACACCACCATGTTACTATTCTGAACCACAATTAAAGGTTAAATTTTAATTATCACATCTTATAGATTCAATAATAGAAATTAAATTCCCATATATTAGAGTGATTATGATTTATGTCTCACCTCTTATAATATTATCATTTAAAAAGTAAAAAATTTAAGGACCCCTCCAGGACAGGCCATTTGGAACTTTTTCTTATTCATAACCCCATTCCAAAACACAAAAACAAATTCATTATTTGTAAAATATATATTTCTAAAATCTCATTTTTGACATTTAAAAAATCCACATTGTTTGATTAAGTAAAAACCTAAAAAAGGACACACAATATACCAAAAAATTAACCATGTTTATAGACATGAAAAAATAAACATTGAAATCCCAAAACATTGATGAACAATACATGGCCCCCATAGTCTGGTTGGGTTACTTCTGAATTAACATGAATATAGTGGAAAACTAACGCAGAGCATGTAAGAGATTTCTGATACATCATAATTTTAATATACAAGATTCATGTAAAAAAATTATTATGATTACACCATTAAATCACCCTAAAACCAACATCTTTTGATGATTTTCCACTAATCCAGGTGAACCACCACCAAACAACACCGTACATTCACTGATATTTACACTAAAACCCAACACCAATTTGGGATTACACTTAACATTATTTCCCATCACTTCCAAAAAGAAAAATATAACACCCTAAACAAAAATATTTTATTTTTATAGGGTCATTCCATAGTATATGTAATTATACCATGGTGAGGGGTGTGAAAATTAATATTGTTTACCATGTTGTAGGTCCAATTAAATCCTTTGAATTCTTTTTGTATGGACTTTATGATGGTTGTTGTCAATAAAACATTTATGGCCGTTAAAATATTATGCATTGGACATGGATGGAATTACACAATGATAGACCATGTGAACCTACGATGATGTGTTCAAGGTTTTTTTCGACACTAATGTGTGGAATTGCACTGTGGCCACAAGGGATACACAAAAAAGTAACTCCTGGTGGGGTATTACATTGTGACCTATTTGTACACACCATAATAGTTATATTTGGTTTTTTATATTTTATTTAATGGATATTAAATAAAAAACCTAATTATATGAGGGATTCAAAATTCACATATTGTTTATGAAAACAACCCACTACTCCTTATTGGATTATAACTTTTAGATTTGGTTTCTCCCATGTCAATTATTTGATTCAGGATTCATCAATCCTCATAGATCACCTGAGTTATGTATATAAATCATATTTCATTTATTTCCCTTCAATCAATATTTTTGTAATCTTATATAATTATGAAATAATTGAATGGATTTGATATATTTTTCCGGAAAAAATGATTGAGGTAGAATCATCAGGTAATTTTTGATGACTAAGCTTCTATTATACCAAGGGTGGTGTATATTACTCTTTCCATAGATTTTTTTTCACGATTGAAAGAATAATTTTATCTACAACCATGACAAATATGAGTTCATTACCTTAAATTAAATAAAACAAATATCATTTTTCACTTTGAGATCATGTAATCAATTTTATGTAAATTATTGGTTTTCTATAGAATGCATCGTTGTTATATGGATACCAAAGTGCAAGGTTTTTATTCTGGAATTATGTTTTTTTGGAATTATGGTTGTTGCCTCCTAATGAACTATAATGTTTCACACCATGAATAGGTTCTCATAACCTCTGTTAAGAAGGTTATGTGTATAATTAAAAAAGTCCATCATATGGATTAACATGTATAGAATGTTTGATTTTACTTATAGCCTATCATATTGTGGGATCAATGGATGGGGAGAGTTTTCCTATCCCATTTGGATTAGGATTATTAAAATAGGAAATACCTTATTTTAAGGATATGTATATATATTATTCACGTGAGATCCCACCTAGATTAATTTTATAAGTGTGTTGGATGTTATAATAAACATAATGAGATTAAATTTTGTAATGTTGGGTAAGGTGTTCAGCGTAATATAATTTTTATATGGTAATTTCATGGGACACCATGAAAAATCATGTTATTATTATTAGGTGGAATAAAGTCAACATGTTTCATTAGTTACTTATGTGTGTTATGGTTTTCCCATTAACTCAGATGTTGACTATATAAAGGGATTACATGTGCATAAATGATGATAACACATAAAATATGGGGTGAATTTCTAATTTTGATATGTTATGGTGTGAAATATATTTCTTATTTACATTATGACATGTTTAATGATAGGTGTTGTATTATTTTTTTACATATGGATCTGAAATGATCATCCCATTATCAGATACATTTGGGGAATTGGATGAAATGGACATATAAACATGGTTAATTATGATACGATATAGGAATAACACTCTTGTAATAAGGCATTTTTCTATGATTTATTTTCCTTTGTATGAACATTTCAATGGTTACGGACACTATTCCAATTAATTATGTTTTCATGGGGATGTTATTCACATTGGTGTTTTGATGATCTGGGACACTATACAAACTTATGGGTTATTACCACTAAAAAACTGTGACCAGTAATGTATATTGGTTTTCATGATTACTAAAAAAATACCAGATATTATTTTATTTTAGAATGATATAACCATGGTTAATTACATTGGAAGTTATGTGTTATTGTAAAATACTATATGAACAAACTCCCAAAATTCTTTTCGAATATTGTATTGTTAATCCTATAAAAAATGTGTATCACTAATGGAATTTTAAATCATTATTTTAAATTTTTTTATTATTTACTTATGAATATATAAAAATCTTCATGAAAATTTCATAGTATATGTGATTAGGGATTCCATAGGTTGTAGTCGATGGAGATGATCATATACCATTCATGGTAATCTTGATAACCAAGATTTTTTATTATTTGTGACCTTGGAAAGAGAAAGGGATAGTATTTTATAAATGGATGAGTTTGATATTTTGTATTGGGAATGGGGTAATTATATTCATGCACTATGGTGTGATTTTTTAGTTTCCCATCATATTGTGTTTAATTTTTAGACTATGTTGTATATGACTGAACCACATGAAATAATTCTTATTCTGGTATGAATCGTGTAGTTTTACAATACATCGTATGGATAAAAAAGTGTTATTTTTATATATTCATAGTTCTTATCTATCTTTATTATCTAAATTTTAATTATATGTTTGGAATAATGTATATTAGTATTTCATTCAATGATTTTTTATATTATTTATCCCCAGGTGTATAGTTATTACATGTTATCCATAGGCTCTCATTATGAGTTATTAGACAATTTAATATGAGGAGTAACATTTGAGTTATGTGATGTTACAGGTTTTTCCTAGTGAGGTGGATCATGGACAAGAATCTAAATCATGTTATCGAATCCATGTTTCATATTTTTTTCTATATCAACATGATATATGAAGGTGATTTATTTTTTGAGCTTTGAATTGATCTCATGCCTAAGAGTATCTAACACATATAAAGTGAAAGCCCATGTTATAATGGAAAATCTCAATTTTAATGCGTTTTGAGTGTTATGATTTTTTTTCATAATATAAAGCATTTATTATGAATTAATGTGATAATCAAATCCCAGGGTGGAATGTGTCATGAGTTTATGCTACATTTTAAATATACAAGCATATCAGGTTAAAAATGTACTTACCACTTATTGAGAAAATTGATTATGAAATTTGGTATTGATGATTAATGTTTTAATAATAATATATATTGTAATTTTCCATATAGTTTGATGGTTTAATTCTACTAAACATGTTTTATATTATAATTATGTATTTATATTTCTATGAATAATTACGTGAATCTTATATAAATAATGATATCTACCATAATAGTGGGTAGATGAGGATAAAGAGAACTCATGGATTTGTGATACCCTTTTATATTTTGTGTATTTATAACATAAGGAATCATATTTCTCATTTCTTATTATTAAATATATGATTTAAATACCCATTATTTATGTATTTTATTAAGTTTTCAATTTTTATTATTGTGAAAATAAACTACAATGAGCTTTTGTGGTGTTCTAAAAGGCTGCTGATGAGCATTCCACTCTGTTAATTGATAAAAACATAAATTGCATTGACAACTCCAATTGATCAGAATCCATGATAATGTCTACTAAATTTTATTCATTATTTCTGGCCTACATCTCCATGAGTGATTCCAACTATGTTATATTTTACCAAGGAGATTCAATTTTCGAAAAAAACAATATGTTTTAGATAGGAAGGGCTATATGATATTAATATTTTGATAGATTATATACAGTGTTCATTCAATATTCTTGAGAAACATATAATAGGTGATTGAATATTTATTTGTATATTATTTTAGGGCCAAAAAAATGTTTTTAGCATATCCAATATCTAGTAGTTCACTATATGGGAATGTCCATGAATAAATTTTAGGATCACTTCTACAAGAACATATTTCATAATGTATTGAGGGAAGAATGTTCTCAAGAGTTTACAAAATTTATTATGTGATGAATTTACGAGATAGACAATACAATTAATTCTAATAATTTTCCATGATTTTCACTCATGACAGATGGTGATGAGACTACAGTGGTTTCAAATTTTCAAGATCAGATTAGAATCCTGATTTAGTCTCAAGTGAACATTTTTTCAACATATATACTTTTCACTGGATGTGAATTGGGACTACATTAAATAAAGTAATGTAGTTGAGGTTAGATCTTTTGGGTAGTCTATTCCTCATATTGGATCCAATAGTGGATATTTGTGATGTTGGAAATCATGCTTTTGTGATTCTCATCGATGTAACGCTAGATTAGAAACTATGTTTCAATGATCAAATTCATCCCAACATTAGTCGAGGGACATCTAGTATAATATCAGGGTGTGAAATTTTGGAATACATAAATAACGTTCCATTGACCACATATAGAGTGTCTCTCATGTAGTTAGATGGGGTTATTTATGTTATTTCATTAGAGTTATTATCATCTATCTGGTTATAATGGTGATGTAAAAGACCGTATATATGTAAAAGGATATATTGATCTCCCAGATGTTATTTGTTTGGGTTCTTTAGGATGAATAGGGAGAAATGGTTTGTGGGGTTCTCTAGGTAAACTAGGGTAACAATGTAATGATTATCATTATATCCCTAAAACTGGAGGCTTGGACATATGATTGGGGAATGACAATCTTCATTCCATCGAGACAACTCTTACAAATCATAGTGATTAACTATAAACTATTTATAGTAATATTTTATCAAAATGAACTCTAGAATCAGTTTTTTTTATATTGGTGTCTCAAATTCATTTATATGCACTATGTTTATTGATAATTTTGTGATGATAATAGAGTATCTATATGAGGTGATACATATTAATCCTTTATTATAGGTTAAATCCAAGGGTATTCAAAAATTCCAAGAGTGATTTAGGATGAAGAGTAATTATAGGAATTTATGGGTTATTTTTTAAGACATTCATTGTCATCTATAAGATGGATTAGATGGAATGTTATCAATAACAAATAGACTATTATCATAGAGATGTATGCATCACAACTAATTATTGTGACTGTTATATGTATTTTGAGAGTTTCATTTTTAATAAGTATATTTGAGACCCAACCATAGGTAGATGAAATGATAGGAAACTGATTTTTCTTTTATTTTTATATGAATCAAGGAAATACATCCATTGAAATTTCCTATCACTAAGAAGCAGTTTTGGGAATTTTTCATAATGAATTATTTTTATGAATCCTTAGATAATGATTTTGTTAATTATTGATTTTATTCTATTTACATATCATATATCCATCCCTCTATTAAATATTTTACCTATAGAACATAGAAAATTAATAGTTTACCCAGAAAATTGTTAGGTGAAAGGATTCATTAACCATAGAACATGCTATTAAGGTGACCTATTTTTGTTCTCCAATAAATAAAATGGATCATTGTGTTAATGTGTAGATTCCCAGAGTTTGGAACAAGAGATAGTTAAGAATTGGTATCCACTATCTCATATAAAATAATTTTTCAATCTATTGAGAGGAGAAATTTAGTTTCTTATGTGGACATCAAATATTCATGTAATTTATTTTAGCAACATATATGGATAGTATGAGTATATTGGGATGATTTTTGGTTAGAATAAAAAGTTTAATGTTTTTATCAACCAAATGAATTGGGTTTTCTATCCTTATTTGTTTTTGTTTGTGGATATTTATGTTCATGATATTTTGATGTACTCATAATTGGTGGAATATCATGCTCAATATTACTATAATTCATTATATATAATGACAAATTATTTACCATATTAAATTATATAGAAGAGTATATGTTACGGATTAGATAGGATTAATTCGCAGGTAAATTGATATAAAAGGATTCCATATCCATGGACCCTAAGAGGATGTGTGCAATGGGTTCTCTCGAGAACCCCAAAAAAAATTATGAGACTTATAGCAGCTAGTTTAGGCCGGGATAAAATAGGATACAAATTTTAGGAAATTTCCTAATATGGAAGAATGCTTCCTTTTCATAACAAGAATGGGTTGGATATCAAATGGTTCAATCCACATGAGATATCCTTCAAGGAGTTAATGTTTAGGTTTTCATCATTGTCAATTATTACTATATATTAGATGGGTACGGATTAAACATTATACTATGATGTGTCATTGTTTTTTCATTGATACATTCATATTTAGGACATGTGAGGTATAAATTATGGTTATTGGTCGTTGATGGTACATGAGAATAATTATTCAACCATATATTTTGAGTTAGTAGAAGTTCTGTTAGTGATAAGATATTGGAGTCACTACTTGTAGGGAAAGTGGTACATGGTGTATATTGACCATTAGATGATTGAGTATATATTATCTAAAATGGGAATTCGCCTTTAACAATGAAGTTGGGTTATTTATTTATAATCCTTTTACAAAAATATTGCACATACTAATGTGATGGGGAATGTTTTGGTTGACATCAAAAGTAGAAAGACATGGGAATATGATTTGTTGGAGGCTAGAAATGAATAGTATATAACATTTCGTTTTTTTATAGTTGTATGTTATCAGAAAAAATCGTAAGGATGGGTTACCAACAAATTGTTAGATATCACATCTTTTCCCATTTATTGGGTTAAAGAGAGTAAATATTCAACATAGATTGAAATATTTTGGGGGAGAGTTCATATAATGGAGATCCACCACTATATCTGAACTTGATAATGTTGTGATTTTATATTGAAGTAGTATTGTTGTGGTACCTTGGGAGGATAAATGTGAACATGATACCAGATCGACATGCCCTGAGATAAGTTATTCACCTATGTCTTACAAAGTTGTCTCATGACATATGAAAGAAGTATTGTTGTCCCAAAATGAAAAAGGATGTGATGTGGTTTTTTCATGATGATTTTTATAACATTATATAATTGATGTGAAATAATTCCCCACATTTATGTTTCATCCATTTTCCATTCCAAAGTAAAAAATCGGATTTTGTGACATTGGATTTTGTGAGAGGACTGCCAAGGTCAAGACATGAAAGTGATGTGATATGGGATATTGATTACTAGTTGATAAAGGTAAATTATTTGATATCAATCAATGATATACAATAATGTCATGAAATTTTCAAATTAATTATTCATGACATATAATGTTTACCTAGGGATCCTAGGAAATATTTTTTCATATTGGAATACCCTATTGACATCTCACTTTTAGAAGGGGCTATAGAATGAACATTATAAATATGTGCATTTGAGAATATGATACCACCCATATATCAATTATCATTTTAAGAATAAATTATAATTATGAGATGGGATTTTTTTCCCATGTGTCATAGATTTCAGTGATTCATTGGAGTTATATATAAACATACCCATCTTCACTTAAAATAATAGTTATTAAGAGATAGTTAAAATAGATCCTTATGGGTGAATTTAAGGAAGGGTTGTATATGATTTTTTACATCTAGTGGATATTCAAACCATTACCTAAGTGATGAACCATGGATGCCTAGATGACGAGTTTTGATCACATTGTACTATATGGATTTTACAATATGAATATCTAGAACTAAAAAGAATTACACAAAAAGTAAAAAGGCGATGAAAAATTGTGACCATGGGCTAGGTCAGAAATAATTTATAGTTATATCTTGGAGTGGGAAAATAGAATTTTAATAGAAGGGTAAAAACATAATGTGACCCTGATAAGGGGAATTGTATTAGGGCCAATATGGTTATGCCTCAACTGAACCCTAGGGAATTTTTTATTGTTATGGATAAATGGTTTCTAAATAGAGAAACTGTAATTATAAATGAGTTCTTCATTTACCTAATGGTCCACATGAAACACTCATATATACTAAATAGTCTTTATTCTATCAATGTTATTTCTCCCTCATCGGTTCTTATGCTGATGAAATATCATTCCACGTTCATCACATGTTTTATAGAAATCATTACTCTCTGAAATATCATCCATTTTTTTTCCATATTTTCATATTATTATCTAGTCAAAAACAAATTTTGGGATTTGACCATATATTTGGAGAATCCATCATTACATGCATGTTTTTATGGTGATATTTAATTAGTGCGATTACAGTATACCAAGGTATGTGGTTCCTAATCATAAATAATGTTTTGTGAATGTTTTTGACATTCATTTGTAATGTAGTTACACCAAATGTGTGCACATGACCCAAAATCAATATAAATTAATGTCATTAATTAAATTGAGTGTTATTATGATTTATTCAGGCCATAAATGGTATTATACTTTTAATATCTCCCTTCCATAGTCACAGAATTCCATGAGGTTTGTTAATTTTATTTTAAAATTACAGTTTCTTGGTATCAAGGGGGTAATCTTATAATAAAAATAACATTGAGAATATCATATAAGTTATCATGAGATCTATTAAAAATAATAAGTTTATATTTATTAATATTCTATATGGTGCATAATGTTTATAGAATATATGTTTCCCTTATATGCACTGTTGACTGGTGGATTGGGTGATTGTTTCTCTGACTATGGATTTTGATTTTTTTGACGTACATATTCATTCATTTTAGGATCTGTATATTGGATGGGATGTGAAGTCCCAAATTCTTCATATTTAATAGTTTACCTTATATTATTTCATCCTTAATTTGATTTTCTTATTTTATGTTTAGTATTAGTTTTATTATTCCGTATCATTCTAGTGGTTATATTATGTGATGGAATTCCCAATTGGTATATTATTGTCCTAATGTAGATGAGATTCTACAATTTTAATGTGTTGATCTGGTGTGGGATTACATTCCCATTAAATTTGATGCTGCTCCTGGAATGTGAAGACAATACCATATGTAATTTTGAGGCCTATAGAATGAAACAAAATGGCCATTTTGTTTTTATATAATGCTATTTTAACTACCCAACTATATCATGTTATTTATGAGAGACCTTATTCTGATTATTATACATGGGATTAGACTACATTACCCATTATGTTATAAATTCTGGGAGGTGTTTGGGTTTATATATGTCTATGGTTATAGAATATATGAGATATGATTCTTACTCATGTTTCAAGGCTAATAACAAGGGATACATTCCCACATTATGATCATTCCTTGGGTGAGGGACTTTTGGGTTCACTTTTGATTATGTCACAAGGAGAATATGATCATTGTTGTGTTAATTCAATTAAAATCTATTCCAACATTAAGAATTTTTCCACATTTATGTAATATCAAATAATGTGACGTAGTTATTGTCAAATATTGACCATGTATAAGATATTATGTAATATTTATATGATGTTCATAGTGGTTATAAAATGGGGAAAGAATCTAGATTTCTATCACATTTTCTACCATCATATACCCATGACATTGGTTAACACATGTATAGTGAAAAATATTTGACTTTTATAGAGCCTATGAATTTGATAGTCATTATTGATGATTTTATAAATTCTCGAAATATGCGAAAATAACATCATCCATAATCTATATTTACAAAATATAATTAGTGAGACTATTTGTGGTGAACTATTAGGTTATACTCACACCCTAATCGGGCACCCTGGTAGCCTAACCAATTTCATTGTTAATAACCCAAATAAATAAATGGTATATACTTTTGTGGATATATTATATATGTATTTTATACTTGAAATAGGGTTAGAATAAATCATATACTTGAGTCAGGTTATATTGTTTCCACTTGTGTTGTGTATACATTTTTAATCATGTTACATATGATGGACCAAAACTAAGTCATTTTTATAATTTTATGAATTGTGTGAAATTATGGTAGTTCATTTAGTTATATTATATTCTATTAAAATAATTCATAAATGGAATATATCTATAACGTATATACTTTACAATTATTTTGGAATGAATATTAATTAATATTACTTATTATAATGTTTACTCTAATCTATAATTGTTTGTGTAGTCTTACTATGATATCCACAAATAATCATCACTGAAGGGTAGGCTCAGGAATACATGTAGTTACACTTGAGGTATGTGGGACTCTAATTAAAAAATGTGGAGGTGAACTGGGAAATTTATGTTACATAGAAATAATGAAAAAAATAAGACCAAAAGGGAACTAATTACGACAATCCCACTACTTCATAAAACATGACTCATTCTCAAGAACAATATCATGTATTCAACCTAATATAATATAGCATTACTTAATATTTCAATTCACGGTCATCATCCACATACCCTTGGTAAAACCATCCTAAGTAAAAAATCCAATTTAATTTGCTAAATTATATACAAATAATTACATATAATAAAACACAATACGGATATATGGAAAGTAGGTGAAATATGGTCCACCATCATTAACTTCCCTTCACGTCTACAAAAGGATCCATCAAATGAAAATATAAAAAAAAACTTGCAACAAATGAAATTCCTAGAAATATTATCATTTCCTCGTTAAACCTTATCTATCAGATACACCTCCCATATAATATCCCATATTGAAAACCCACTCTAACTCCAACTCAATTGAATCTAACACCTCAGATGAATGGAAACTCAACATATAATCACTATTGAGCAAAAATTGTATGCCCTAGAATAAGGGTTTTTCCCACCGCATACCTATAATATGTTGTCAAAGACCACTAATCCAAGGATCAACCCATAATAGGAAACAAAGGGTAAATATAATGGAGAAGGAATACTAGAATTGTAATCCAACAACCACAACTAGTAAGAAAAGTAAACCACTTCAATTACAATACCAGGAGGGAAAAATGAAAAAAAGAGCACAAAAAATACCTACCATGGAAATATCATCCTCTTCAATCACCAAATATTGACCACCATCCACCAAATCATGATCTACTAGAACAACCATATCGTCTCCCCAGTCACAAAAAACAACAATAGACCTAGGGAATTCTTGTAAATATGAACACAATATAGAGGGAGGTAAAACAAACATAATACACCCCTTGTGGGGTACTAATTGTGATGAAATAAAAAATTGGACAATAAGCCCAAAAAATAAATTTGAAACTTGAATATGACTATCCTTTTTTATTGTGGAGTAGAGTAATAAAAAATTGACAGTGAAATATGATAAGCATTAGAAAATGAATATGGGAATATCATATTGTTGAAAATACAATATGTCCTCATGAATCAACATGAACATTTAATAAATTTTTCCTGCATTCAAAGATTATATACACATGATTTCCATAATATCTGGGAAAATTTCACATTTACATTATATTTTGAAATTTGAGGATTAATGCGAAGATGATATAAATGCAATATTTTTACAGTCAAATTAGTTTCTAACATTTTATTTCCATGAAAATGCCTCAAACTGTGTGTTTTTCTGACCTATAGGTGATGAAGGTTTAATGAATCCAAATAGTGATAAAAGATAATAGGGGTTGGGATGAATCTACTATGAAATATAGGTTCCACCAATTGCCTAAGGGATCTTATGTGGGATAAAGATAAGGTGTATGGTCACTAATGTTATTTCATGAATCTACTGAGAGATAAGAATGGCCTCTAATGTAATAACAATTCAACAACTGATAATTATTAAATATCTAATAGTTACTTATTCCCGAACATAATATTACACAACCATATAATAGATTATTCATTGACTAGTCTACACAATGTTGAAAAACCACCGTACTGTAAACACATGATACAAAATATTGTATATAACCCATCATAGCCTCAAAATCCAGTGGATCCACCATCACTTCCAAATAGATCCTCTACCCCAAATAAATTTACAAACATGTCAAACCATAATGAGTATAGTGACACCCTCTTTTGGGTGACATAAACCATCACTCCATGAAACATCTATTAGAAAATATTATATTATGAAGATCCAATATAAATGTATTCACCACAAATTTTAACTTATAATTTCACAGAAATTTAATCCTCTCAAGAGTATAATTTCTATCCAAAAACAATATATATTATATACGAAATATATTACCAAGGTCTATTTAATAGTATATAAAATTTTTGATTCTACTGGTCGAAATGTTCCACTTGAATCTTCTATTTTACATCAGTAAGGGTGATAAATTTTAATCCATCCATGGTTGTTGATACAAAATGGATTCCATGAAGATTACAAGCATAACTCTTGTAGACCAATATGAACCCCAATATATATTATCTGATATTAATGATAAATCAACTAATAATATTCCCATGTGGTTAACATCTAAGGTAATGGATTATCTAGGAAGAAAAAAAATAACTGGGGGGATTTGTAAAAATATATAATGTATTATATTTTAATTAAAGTTATTTATTTTTATGATTTAGTATTATTTAATTTTTTTGTTAAATATTTCATTATATATATATATTATTTTACATCCATATCTCAGCCATTAATTGTGATCTATCAATATATCATGGTGGAAATAGGCTATCTTTAGGATCAATCCATGGAATAATCCTACCGATTATAGAGTCCTTACAAACTCAATTAATTTATCTGTTGAATTTTGGATATTGTTAGAGAGCCTATATGGTGTGGTAGGTCAGATGAATTAATATATATTTCTCTCACATTTTTTTTCTAAATGTTTCACATAATCTCCCATACAAGACTTATGATAATGTTATATTATCGATTAATGGCTTTATTATTAAATGGATTTTTTATTATTTTAGATTGAGGTAACGATGGACAATACTAAATTTATTACCCACTGTCACAATATTATTGATTAATGTGATGATAATATAATTTAGAGATTATAGAGTGAATTTATGATACACCCTTTTTAAATATTGTTTGTATTTTAGCATACATTTGTGTAAAACTACTGTGTTAAAAAAAGAATATTTTGTTAAAATGATAACGATGGTCATGATTACAATAAGAAATTCTTTCAACATAACAAACTATTTTTGATGCAACATATGAATATTTTTTAACCTATATTTATGAAACAAAAATCCCTCTATATTATATTTTACATATTCTCTTATATATAATTTGTATAGACAAAAATATTATTAGATATTATTTGAACTACTTACGATACGACACTGTTCATCCATAATGGTACACAAGGATTTTATATCGTATATTTATTAGCGTTACTATATGAAACAATTCAAAAACATTATTTCCAAGTGAGCACCAATTTGTTTTGTTTATATATATTTTATTCAAAAAAATAAAAAATAATAAAATAATTTAAACATAATTAAATATGAAATATTTATTGAGATCACTCTTTGATTTTTGTAAATAATGGGAATTAATTTAAAAGAGGTAATTAATGTTCATAAATTTTTTTATAGGGATGGGAATTTATATACTTAATTAAATAATTAAAAAAAATATCTTGAACCATTATTTCCTGAATACGTAGCTAAGGATCTAACTAAGATCATCAATTAATATTCAGAATTTAACCTTGTGGTGGAAGACTTAACAGATACACTATAATACCCACTCTGAGATCATGATGTGAATCAAGATCTTGAGGATAAAAATGAATCATATCTACTTCATAACCATTACATATACAAATTTTTAGAGGTTGATATTAATTAGGATATTAACGCTAAAATACAGAATTTATAGAACTAAACATGGTTTCTCTGTTATTTATATATTCTGGAATTAATTTAATAATGTAGTCCCACAACTATGATTATTTAAATTTTTTTACTTTGATTTTTTTCCTTAGTTGATAATGACAAATATTCCATGAAATAATTTTCTAGTTTAGAAGAGATAATGGCAGATCTAATAGAGATATTCATTTGTTTTTGTGACAATGATGGTATGAAAATAAATATTATTTTAGAATCACATCATGAAAAATAAAAAGAATAATAGATATTTTTTTGAGTAAAAATATCGTAACTTGTTGAAACATATATTTGAGAATAAGAAAATGGAAAATTTCCATTAATCTTATGCTCAATTTCATAAGAATAGAAGAGCTACAATTTCAATGTTGGTAATATTGAGTAATTTATGTATGGGGTTCTCCATATATATTTTAAAATGATGATAACTATTGTTATGGAAATGTAGTGGTTTCTACCAAATAATCCCCATTATTATTTGGACATGTAATTTATAAATATAATCACTTGGTTATATGTGGTCCAAGAATATATCTTCTCCCGGAATAACCTATGAAAATATACCCTTACAGTTTCTTTTTCAATACTAATAAAAATAAATAAATTATAATTTATTTTTCCCCTCCAGGTTTTCATGGATGTCAGAAGTAGTGGAATCATTGATGTTATTTAGTGAATATTTCAATTTAATTAGTACAATTTTATATATCTATATTACTATTAATGATGAATCAATAAAAAAGTTAGTAAATTCATATCATGACTGAATATGAATGTATGGACGTGTACAAGACATGTTTGGGTCTGTAGGCTGCTATTATTTTAGGTATTATTTTAATTTATTTGATTTATTATCTTTTAGGTTAGCATTGATAATAAATTAATACTAATTCCATTTAATATCATGCATTTTTTTTATATTTTAAATTTAAATATTATTTGAATATTAATAATTTTTATGTTGTTACTAAACCTGCTAAAGTGTTATTTCCGGAGGAAATAAATTTTGGTTAAATGTATTCCCATTATTTATGAAGGATTTCTAATGTACAATAACACACTTGATAGTTTTATATACCATTTTACATATTATTTTAAATTAAATTATATGGGACACGTATCTTATTTAAAAAAATTAATGTTCTGGAGTTTCTTTTCTAAAACAAATTGCCATAGTGATTTGACTAAGTGATAATGGAATTTCAATCAAAAAAATTATTTTTTAACTCTATTATCGAAACTATGGAATTTTACCTCTTCCAATCCATGAAAAAAAATAATTGCCTTATTTTTAGATACATTATATTATGAATACTTTCCCAACGTGATCTTGTTTGAAATGTATTAAATAATGAAATCCAGGGGTGGGATAAAAAATAAATTTTCTTAAAATATTTAGAAGATATATATTTCTCTTAATAATGACTCGGTGTAAATTTTACCTTGGGTGGTAGAAGAAAACTAATTATTTATATAATTTTTACAATCATGTCTTTATAGAAATAAATTATCAAAAAATATTGAATATAAGAAAATCTATCTTAAAGAAGAATCATTCTATTGTTCGAATACATATTTAGGAACACCCATATGAGATATGGTGTATTATGTTGGAGATGTATAATGGGTTTGGAAGATAATCTTAAACAAGCTTACATTATTATAAGTGGAATTTTTACCTAACATCACTATTCTCCCCATTCAAACCAATGTTTTTAAACACTTAACTCATCACAAAATTATAGTTAAAAATTATTGAAAAGTCATTTTGATTAGTATTGTAATTTTATCAAGTGATTAATGGAATATCATGTACAATACTCTTATATAATTTAAAATGATTTTTTATGACGAATAATTTATAGAAAATAATATTTTTTAAGTGAGATGGATTTTTTTCATAAATAGTTTTTAAGGTCTATTAATGGGAGGAACATGAAATTAAAATAAGTTATATAATGAAAAATATAAGTAGGAATGAATTAAATGTGTTTCATGATTGTTTTTAGCATAAGATTGTAATTCATGGATATTCATGATTTTGTGATGTATACTTGTTTCTGGTGTATATTTTATCTAGTCAACAAATAAATAATTGTGGTGAGTGATTCAGCATAATGATTAAATATTTTTATTTTGAAATTCAATGATAATATCCATATATGTTTTATACTCTTAGGTTAAATATCTGATTTTTTATCATTTTATGAAATTTATTGTGATTAATTATTAAAATATTCTAAATCCTTAATGTTAATAATAAAATTAATATAATGTATTTTCCTTCTGTTTTCATATCATAAATTATATTTTTTGATGATCTATAGGTGAATAAGTTAGAAACTAGACAACTGAAGATTAAAGATCAAGTGGTCTATGACAACACTTCATGGAAACATAAGTTCCATCCACTATCCAACTGATCATATATTGGATCTCAACAATGTTTCAAAATAACCATTGAAATCCCATGGAACCTCCTGCATATACATCAAGAATATATTTTAATCTCACACAAAATCATGATAATGAATCAAACATCAAATGTTTCTATAAGCTAAAACATTATTTTATTCCAATATATATGGTTTTATTTGCAAACATTCATAGACATCTTCAATAAACCATCATTTTTTTCAATTCATTATATTACCTTCAATTACTGATACAATATATCCTGACAATACAACTGATCCATTGTCACATACATACATAACCCTTATACAGAACACACATTATAGAAATATTGTATAAAAATTAGTTTTTCAATGCATGATTTTGGTAGAAGAGAGTAACCACTATAACACACTATCTATCATCCTACAACATAATTTAATGACACAACATAGAGTCATCATTATAAAAAATTACATAAAAAATAAATGAATATTTTATCTGCCCAGTAATTTTGGCTCAAGACATAAGACACAATCTATGAACCATACATTTTATTCTTAAGGGATAAATCACACTACATTAGAATGATACATAGTATTTTCATGTCATGCCTAAAATATTGTTCACATTGCATCATTTTGTTATTATTGGACTAAAACATACATGGACCCTTTATAAAGAAGGAATTCCATATATATATAATTAATTACCCAATGGGACTATGTGAGAACCAATTAAGAATTATATAACCATGTTATAAATCCCCTGATAAGAAGGACACATTTTTAAAACTCAAGGAAATGTGATATCTTGGATTGTTTGGAATTTATTCTCATAAGATTCATCAAATAACTAAATAAAATAAATTTGGATAGGCATATACATATGTAGTGTTATCATGTATTTTCCTTTTTATAAATCATATTATTAGATAAGATTTGATAATATATGATTATAATTTTCATTAAATTTATATACATATTTTATTTTCCATCACTCTCTTACATACCCATATTTATTTCTCGTTCTCTCACAATGGAGTGAGACTGACCGAAGGATCACACTCTAGATGATACCTAATGATTCTAGAGACTCAATACTATAGTTATAATTCATTAATTAAATACTGGTGAATTTTAGAGATATGTGGGTCTGTGTTTGATATGGGAAATCTTATTTAATAATTTTCATTTTTCTTTTTAATTTTTACATGAATTATTTCTTTTTTCACATAACCTAATTGAATATTTTTAAACCATGTTGATAAGGTTATGTGGATTTCCATTCAATGATCCTTACAGATGTGATGGATCATTATCAATTGATGAGAATCACTCTCACTATTTTAAGAGATAGTTATGAGAATAATATATATGTATTTCTTGGTAAATTAGTCTTACAGTAACTTTTTAATTAGAGGTGGTGTTCCTTACATTGGGATATAACTAGCATGTTTAAATAAGGTATAGGATTTCCAAAAAATCTATGAATTGAATGATATCGAATCTTGAAGTGTTTCCTTTCGTCCAATCATATTTATTGTTGTACATATTCATTTTTAGTTTCATTCTTGGAATTCTACGACACACATCATCATGTGATTGTGATTTCACTTTATTTTCTAAACAATAATATGTTTATAAGATTAGTATAAATTTATGAACTCCATTATGAGACAACCTTGTTCAACCACAATGCAACACAATCAGTTTATAAAATTTTTGTTTAGGTAATATAATTGGAGATCAATCACTACCCTATAAGAATATAAAACAATTGGAGATAGGCAATGATTCAGTTGATTGCAACATCGTTTTATGATATATATGTATATATCCATATATATTCCTTAATAATGACTGTAAAAAAATCAAATCCCTTTATATTCCCTGGAATTCCCCCTTTTCAATTATTTTATACAATATGAAAAAATAATTACGTAAATAAAATATTGTCATAATTGTTAATAAAGTGTAATATTTCTTTTAACTATTCTTGAATAAAATTTATTCACGCATTGTTCCTATAATTATAACCAAACAACTAGGTTGATATTAATTTTAATAAATTTAATTTAATTAATAATAAAATTCTAATGTGACCACGTTGATACTAATTAAAGAATCAATGTAAAGTGGAACTAGTGAGACAACAATCTTCTTAAAAACAATTAACATAAACATGAGTAAATTGACATAATTCAATTAAAAGGTGGATGAATTTTAATTTATAATTAATTTTTGAATCAAAATAAATACATAGTTAATTTTTTTATATTTTATATCATTATTTATGTTTCCAAATCAATCCACAATAATGTATATGTTATTATTTCTTCAAGAATAAACAGTTGACCTCAACTAGAAATATCAACACAACTTCTGAAATGATGAATATATCATTTTTGATATCTTGGGAGATATAATAACATAATCATGTTATTCCGGTCATTCAATTGTAATCAACCACATAAATGACATACTTCCTCTATAATATTTGATCATGATAGAAAATTGTTCTAATTATATATCCAGGTTTTTAAATTAAAATTAGATTTAATTAAAATTAGATATTAAAAAAATATTTTAGTTTTTATACCATGTTTCATAGTAGTAAAATTTCAAGAGATATGGTACATCACTCCTATAGATCCCATACCTCTATCATCGTCACCCTCACCTTGGTCTCCATTGTGAATACTCGTTACTATGGTGGTCTCTCTAGGACTCCTACTCCCTCTATATGTGGCTCTTCTCATGAGGTCTCTTATTTTTCTACCTTCTATCTCTGTGGCAGTGTCTTCTATTTTTGGGGTTTTGATCACATTCATGACTGCTCCACCAACCAGATATGTTGATTTAAGAACCATTTCTATTTTTATTTAGAGTTTGTCTCAGTGGTTTGGGATGTGTTAGAGGTATTTATTGGGTCCTTCTGATTTTTTTTGGGATTTGTTTTTGTTTGGGTAATTTAGTTCTCTTTGCAGTTGTGGCCTTCTACAAAGCCCCTTGATGTGCTCAATCTCTTATCTTTCTTCCAGATATTGTTATTTAGGGTCTATATTTTTATGCTACAGTTGATTTCATTGTAGTTTTGGGATGTGTTGGTCGGTTGTTCACTAGTGTTCCAATATCTACACCCATTGTTCACTCCTCTTATTCCATACATTTCAATTCACTATAGTTTATTGGGGATTATTTTTGTTGATTAGTTATTTCATCATAGTCAATGAATATGATGACTAGTTTTGTGATGATGTTTCTACTCATTTCCTTTGATTTTATGGTTTTGTGGTCATTATTGTGATGGTTATAATCATGAACAGATGTGTTTGATATTAATGATGTTGGTCTATGTTTCCATTGTGTGGACCCATGGAAATTAAGAGGATCCTCCATAGGTGAAACTCGTTGTCAGTTCCTTACATGTCTCATCTATTCCTTGATATAATCTTCCATATCCCCATTCCAATATAGTCTGGTGTGATGGATCAAAATTTGGGTTTGATAGGTGTTGTTCGTGCAGACGACGACTATCCAAGTGGCCCTAATAGCATGTGATTCTTCTTTTTTGGCTTTTTTGGTGGTCACTAGGTTTATTCCCTTGGTATAATTTTTTTATAGAAGAAATTTTATAACTTGATTGATTGTTTTGATTTGATAGAGAAGATTCTGATATCTCTTGTTTAATGGTTTTATTGATAAGGATTATCGACATTGGTGGGTTTGACCACCGTTGTGGTGATGAAGTTGATGATAGGATTATGAGGATGAAATGGTGATATGTATGATTATGAGGTTGTTTTTATGGACCCTACATGACTTACCAAAAGGAAAGAGGTGGATTTTTTCTCAAAATCTAATGGTCTGAAGTACTGTTTCAAATTTTTATTTGATGGGTTTTCATTTTTTTCTGTTTTTAATTTCATATTTCATTTTTATGTGGATGTTTTTAATTTTTTTAATATTTTTTGTAGTTGAATTTTATTTTTGGTATATTTGGTTCCCACTAATCACAACTATGTCATTTAGAAAATTAAAAAATGGTTTGTAAAATAATTATATTAACATTACAAATAAAAATCATTTATTTTATCATATTACTTATCAAAATCCATTTTACCTCCCATAAATAATAATAAAATAAATCTTTGGTGGAATGAATATTTCTAATATAACTTCATAAAAAAAATTTATTTAATTAAATAATATATACATATATATATTGGATTATTAACATGACCCAATTCCTATCATATGCATTTTTATTAAAATAATTATTAAACTAGGTTCATTTGATAACATATATTTTATATTCCCTTAATATGTTAATATATTTTTTTAAAAAAAATTAATTTAAAAATAAATAAATAAATATTATATTATTTCTTATAAATAAATAAGAGAATAATTTAAAATAACATATTCATATCTTGAATAATATTACTATATAGTTCACATTTAATATAATATAAATATCAATATAAAATATGAGGACTAAATTTATTCTTATGTGCTTCCCCTAGCATTATTTAAATGTGAAATTATGTTCAACCCATAAGAAAATTACTGTTATATATAATAAAATCAAGTCTCAAAAATAAATAATCTTATGACCAATAAACATTAAATATTATCATCTTTTGAAAATATTTGTTCAATTTAATCGCTTTATCAACCATTATCTCATCAATTAGGATCCATTCATGTGACATAATCCTTTATTATTGATTTATCATTATTATCCTTATAAATTTCCACTGAATCTAATATTTCATAATATTTAATTTTGTAAAATGATTCCAATATAATCAAATAGATCCAGAGTACATATTCATTAACCTGTAATGGAAAATTTTAATTTTTATCATCATATAAATTGTTTATTTGTCCCAAAAAACCAAATTCGATTAAAATTTCCCTATGAAAATAAATATCGTTTCCCAAAATGAATCCCCATACATAAATAATAATATATATTAATAATGGTATCAATTATAATTACAATTACATGTGAACTAAAATTAAATCTTTTAATGAATCATTAACACTATATTGTTTTATTTATTTGTTTTATCCATATGAAATCCATTCCATATGATCATAATTTTTTAATATGATATTAATATGTATCAATTATTTGGATTCCATAATACTTTAAATCCCTACATCTCATGTGTTCTATTAGACTGAGGTTTGTAGACTAAATGATATAATATTGGGAGCATTATCGTGAAAAATCATGTTTATTATCATAGTAGGGATCTAAGATAAACTAATAATTAAATAAATATTCTACGAAAACTAATCCATAAATATTAAATAAGTATAGTCAGTATGTGATACGAATTTGTATGGTACTGTAAATCACAAAATAAATTTAGTTTTCGGGATTGAAATGTAATATTATTATCACAAACTAATTCTATAAATATATTATCTAAAACCATGGAGTATTTCAATAAATAATTTTTAGAAGTTTAATTTTGATTATGAAATCAAGATATGGTAAGCATTATCTTATGACGCTTCTATATAAAATTACTAGAAAATGAGAACTTTTATTTAAAGAATTTATTATTACCATATACCATCTTCTATTTTATGGAAAATAGTTCATATTCATTATATGATATTTTAATAGGTTGATAAATAATTAAAAAATAGTTTACATCATTATATAATGACAAATAATATAAATCATTAGTGAGGTATTATTTTTGGAAGTCCACTTCACTTAATGTTGTGTAGATATCCTAAAGAAGAGTACCCAAGACACGTTAAGAAAAAAACATAGGTAATTGAAATGTAATCTCTCCTAAAACCCATAATGTTTTCCAAATTGAACCCAAAGAATGGATGTAGTGTGATTAGTTCCTTTGGAAAAAACAATATATAGAGATCAATTAAGAAACAATAATTCTCATGAATGTATAACCTATGAAGTCCACTATAAAATGATTTCTCCTTCACATATGATCTCAAATTTACCTTTAAATTTTTTTGATGGGATCCTCATTATCATCATTTGTATGATCAAGAGATGACCATAAGCTCTTCTCTCCCAACCGTCTTACAAAATTCATAAAAATTGTTTATATAGATTACATAAGCTAAAAAATAATTGATAATTATCCAAAATGAAAGTGTATTTATGTTCCCCAAAGCTCTAAAAAACTGTTATCCTTTGTGAGAAACCACTTCCTCTCAATCCAAAAACATTAATTTGAATGAACCATATGTATCTATTCACTTGAGTTGTGTTGCTTAAAAAGAATCCAAGGATACCATCTATAATTTGGGAAAATCCTCACTGAAGTGTTATTTCTTAAATAACCAATATGTCTGTGTATCTAAAGAGTGAGCCTTCATCATTTTACATATTAAATATTTGGGATATGTGCCCTTGCACTTTTCTCACCAATTAACTTTGGGATGTCACCTGATTATTCCTTATTTAAACATGGGTGAAAACCTTCCCCTCATTGTAAAACCCCCAGTGAGAGGAATCCTCCAAACTCATCAAATGATGGCCTTTTTTTATGATAGAGATATCATTTAATATATTCTCACATATTGATACCCAATAATCAAGATCTCCACCAATACCCCCAAATATAAACAACCATGGTTTTAAAAACACTAACATTCCCCCTTTCAATCATGCATCCCTTTGGAAAATGATATCAACCACATAACCTCTCATCTATATGGGTTCTATAATGTTCTTGATATTACTAATCCTCTTCACAAAGAGGGAAAAAATCTTGGAGGATGTGTTGGGATCCTTCCCAGTTTAGGCAATTAAACTAACCTAAAGCATGCAATATTAAATGAGAAGTGAGTTTGGTAGTATCTAGGACTTATATTTTTAAATAAATATATGTTTATATATAAACATGTGGATTATAAACACATATAATGATATTAATAGGAATCCATACTAGAGAAATACCCTTTACATTCTTTCTTGATTCCCACTATAACTACCCCATTATCTATTATAGTGTTTGAAGAAGGTTTCACAGTGAATCCCTACTAAAGTGTTCCCCAAACCATTTTTATATGATTTCATTCCTCTCATAACTTCCATAACCACTTCATCATCCATCCCCATATTGTTAAATAAAATCAAATATGGAATAACAACATATGTGTATGTGATATTGCAAAAAAAAATGTTGTCTGAATGACATGGTAATTTTTCTTATTTCACTCACTAACCACGAATCATGTGGTCTTAGGTACCCAAGATGAATATATAATTAGAATTATCAAAATGATATTTTTGGGCCTCCTCTATATGAGAAATAACCAAACCAAGATGAACTATGTGGGATTTGGTTCCCATCCTAATGATATACATTAGATGGTTCCCTAAGTTTCAATCAAAAAATATTAATTGAACTGTATGGGAATTTATTACCATACCAATATGAAAAACTTGACACCTACCTATGGTTCAAAACCAATACCTTTGAAATATCACAATTCTTATTATTAGATATTTCCAATGATATCATTCCCCACTCATAGAGATATATTTTGTAATGGTCTATTTATTTATAAATACTTTCACATTCCTAATCCCAACACCATTATTTTTTTACTCATTTTGTTAATAATTACTTACCACATGACATTAAATTACCAGATATTTCCCTTATCAGATAACCATAAGAAGTAAAATGTGCCTAGTAATGTTTCCCTAAAAATGTGGGTTCAATTCCTTTCATGATGAATTTCAGAATGACCTATCATTGTTTTGATCCCACCACAAATCCCACAATCAGATTCCTAGAATTATTCAAATTTTAGAGTGCCCAATTATGAGGCATTATATCACAATTACATAAAACAAGGCATTGTGAATTAAATTGTAAAATTATATTGAAAAACTATAATAAAAAAATATGAATATATTGATGGAAAAACTCTAAAAAATATAGGTAGTTCCATTTATAATGAATATTTGATACATATAAATGTTTCATGTCAATAAATAACAACAATCGATTTCTAATAAATTTAGTTTGAATCATCCATAACTATGTTTTGAGAAGTATTGACGAACATGAAATAAATATATCAGAGTTTCCCATAGTAGAAAATAATTCAATCAAATTGTGTTTTATGGGATCAATCGCACCACTTTAAACCAATTTGATCCACAAATTATTATTATACAACCCACGATTCTAATATGTATATATAAAATCATTTTAATGAGTATACAATGAATTATAAAAACACAATATTGTAGACCATAACAGTTTAGTGCCTTTGGATATTATGTACCCAATATTCTAATTTCGGGAAAGATCTTAATTGTATCTCAATATGATCTTACCAATTATTACTCTTCATAATCATTCCATACATTAAATATTTTTTCAAAATTTGGGGAGGGGAAACAAAAGAAATGGTGATCTTAGATGCTCCGTAACATTGGATATATTCTTATTACATTAGAACATGTGAATTAGAATATCATAATAAAATTTGAAAAACATTCCTTATATATCATATCTCATAAACATGGTTTTTGGATTAAATCATGGTCATTAATAAGCCAATAATAGTAATGGAATCAATAAAAAATATACATGAAAACATAATATTGAAATTAGATAGGGATTTATTGAATAAAAATCACATTATCACATTTGAACTTGTATAAATAGATACATTTTCATTCGTTATATAAAGTACCTGAAATTAGTCCCTCACCTATACTTATATACAAGCTACAAGATCCAGACATAACATTATAAATATGAAAGATAGGTCCATTCCTAACACTGTGGAAATGTTAATGGGTTCATGCATAATATTGTGAACATGTAATCAGGTTCACCTACAACATTGTTATCATGTATTATAGTTCACACATAACATATTTACCCATTATTTATACATATTTATCCAATAAATTGGGGAGAGATTTTGGTCCCACCAATCACATATTTGAAATCATACATATATATGCCACAAGATCATAATCCTTTCATCATATCATAAACTATTGAATAAAATGTGTTTTATAAGAATTTATTCATAGCATAACCTATGTATAAATGAAACATTTTGTAATTATTTAATAACATCATCTTATAAATACCCATGAAATAATGAGAATTCTTAATAACATATTTTTTAGGGTTTAACATGTTGATGTTAAATGGATTTCATAATTTTATTGACATGAAAACCCATTTTGAGAAAGAATAAAAATGAAATCCAATGATCATATCTTTAGTAAAGAATACATTGCATCAAAGGGTTTCTTAAAATATAGTGACTGATTTTGAGAGATCACTTGGACTATTTTTGTGGAAAATCACATTATGTTAAAATCATTTTTTTAACTAAAATTCACAAAACATTTTGATAATTTATACATATGAAATTAACAAAAAAGCTATAATTAATCCTTCAAAGAATATAATTTTCATGTTTGGGTAAAATTTAATTCATTCTGTATATACTAATATAAATATTACTTTCACATTTTTTTGATAAAAGTGAAAAAAGATTTATTTTGAAAATGGAATAAAGATTATTCTAAAAAAAACCTTTAAAAAATAAAAAATTGTGTAAGAATTTATTTAATATATCATTTCTATTGTTAAAAACATTATTAGATATTTTTATAAAACATGGTTTTAGAACATAGTGTTTTCTAATGAAGAGATAAAGAAAGATTATTTTTCTTAAATAATATTTAAAAATTAACATTAGTAATAAAATGCATAAAAAATGTATTATTAAATGGAAATATAAAGAATAAATATTGGATACGATTATTATTTAAAATTATATATAGGTTAATCATGATATTTAAACATAGGATACTAATTAATAAACAATACTGATTAGTGATGAGATTGTAACATAAATCTACTACCACATTAGTAATTATTTGAAACATAATTTCCATGAAAGGGAGATCCTAAAATGGATATAAAATACAAATAAAATTTCCATATAATAATCATAAAGTACATTCATGTGAGGAATATAAACCACATAATACAAATAACTAGTGAATATGGCATGTGTCTCATATAAGTAACAATTGAGATAGAGATCCCTTAACCTATGTCTGAACATCCTTCATACAAGTATGAACCTATTGTATAAAAAAATAATTTTATTATAATTACACAATAAGAAATAAATATATGTATATTTTATTTGATATATGATTAACATATAACCATTTATTTCCCATTAATTACCATTCCTTGTTAAAATCATATTTCAGTTGATAATCTCTTTATTTCCATTTATGTTTTGTTATGTTATATTTGGTCATCATACATTGACCATGGATCTATAATCAAAATATTATAAATCATGAAATAATTACCATATTTAAAATTAATTATACATTTAATTATAATCATGAAGTATATTTTTTCATAAATTATCTATGTTACAATCATGGAGAGGGTAGGCCATGGAAATTCATTAGTATTATTTCTATTTTTCAAAGATCATGATGGAAAAAATTTATGTAAAATTTTATCATTAATTAATTGTTAATATATTAAAAATTAAATATTATATCATTAAATATAATTATACATATCATCTAGGTTTTGGGATGATGAAAAGAGAGAGTTTCATCGCCTCGTGAAGGTTGTAGTCCACAAGTACATGAATAATGTTATCATCATTATATGAGTGAAAATGTAAGAATGAAAATGATATATAATTTATTATGAATGATAAATATGTAATTAATATAATAATTATATATAGTATATAACATATAATAATTTAATTCATCCTCATTATCTTCAATGTAATGAACTAGGGATAAGAGAATCACATCCCTTCGAGAGGTGGTAGTCTTCTATACACACGAGTGATGATACCATATACAATAAATAATTGAAATTAAAAGGTTATATATATGATATAATTACCCTGTAGGTATAATTATTTGATACATATCATATATAAAATCTATATCCATCATCACAACCAACCGTGAGAGGTGGTAATGAAAAAAATGACACCAGTTCGTGAGGTCACAGTCTACCTTACACTAGAATGATTATTTCATAACAAATTTTACTGAAGTTGAGAAGGATTATGTCATTAAATTAAAAAAATTGTACCAATGATACTAAGGATGTTATAATAGAATGTGTTAATAAAAATTGAAGGATTTGGAATATGAAATAAAATAAAATTTCTGATAGGAGAATGTTACCTCTTCATTGGGTTACCTACAAAGGTTTGAACCAAAATCATTAATTTATGGGATTTATAAAAACTAATCACTTTAGGATGATATAATATAATTTAGGATGTTATTTTTTTTAATTTTCTTTACAATTTCTAATTTAATGTGTGGGAGGAGAGGAATGGTGGTGGCTTTTTATATATGAGGTGAGTGGCACACATATAATTTTTTAAAACAATAATATGTAGCCATTAGTTTCATATGAAAAAAGGTATAAAATAGTGTATAATATAGTATTAGAAATTATATGGTCAAACTGTTTCCAAATCACATATTCTGGACAAGTATTTATTCAATTTAACCACATCATTTTATTTTATCCATCAATAAAACCATTCTACATAAACAATGATAATTATTTTTTATTATTTTCACAACTAATTTTGATGAGAAATTTATTATACCTTACTAGAATATTAATATTATTATGATTAAAAATATTTAAACCAATATTTTTATTTCCATTTAATGATGTGGAAAATTATAAATTAATATTAATCCCACAAATGTGATAAAAATGCCAGTTTTTGAAGAGAAAATGTTCAAATACTTATAAATCTTTTATATCAAAATTAAATTTCTAAATTATTCCAATAAAATAAATAATATATATATATATGATTAAATTATATTTTTAAAATATTTTTATCTATTATTTTTCTTTAATAATTATTTTAATGTTATGTCAATTTTCAATTAAAATCCCGAAATTTCCACTATACATCAAAAATATAATCCTTTCCACAAATTTGGAAAATGTCACCTTAATATAATTTTTCTATGATGATTGGAAATGTGATGTTTATTTTTTATAAAAAAAATTCTACATAAGGGTCCAACAACTTTAAAATAGTTGTAAAAAAGAATACAAAACAACTTTATAAAGAAATCAAAATTTTAAGAATAAAATTGGATTTATTCTTATTTATTTTATAAAAATCACATAAGATGAATGTTAATTTTTTATATATGAAATTAAAATTTACATAAAAAATCACCAAAAATTAATTTATTTAATTTATTGAGGTAAAAAAAAATTGTGAGGATAATTTTTTTTCAAAAAAAATAAATCATTTATTTAGAAATGTTTTATAATTTCATTTATATTTAACTGGTAACCAATGAATTAATTTTATATACACATGTATACCTTCTAGTTTCTTAATTTTAATAATAATACTCCTACCATTAATTCCAATGTCTAGGGGAAAACATTTATAGTAAATAATATTATATTAAGAGTATATTACATTTTATTTAAACATAATGTCATTTATAACACAATTTACACTCATTGAAGCATGTAATGAAAGATAAAATTTGTTATTCATGTATCTCAATATAAAACTACTGTTTTTACTAAAAAAATAATCATTATGTTTCATGTAACAAAAATTATCTAATATGTGAAATTCTTTTCAAAAAAATAATTCCCCAAAATTTCAGGCTGTTAAATTCTACCCCACAAAAAAATTATTTCTCACTCAAAATTCATCAAATATGTACCCAAAAAAAGGATCACTTTTCATCATTAAATCCTCATGTTCCCATGTATTTTCCTCAATATGGTGGTTTCATCAGAAAACATAAACTGGGTGAGTGTTTTTGTTTTGTAGAACCTTCTCAATACAATATGATATCTCTACAAGTTTTTACTCATAAAGAATATCATGTTCTAGTTGTATGAACATTTATTTAGGTATATGTAAATAATCTGCTATAAACTTCTTTGGGATATATACATAAAAAAATCATAAACCAGATAATGGTTTTTTAAAAGAACCAATAGATAATCTATCATCCTAATATGATCATTAATTTCGAAGTGACCAATATAACTAGGGATTTATTTTACATTGTATCATAAACATATCTAATCCATTATTTATGATTAGATCAGTTTACACTTCATCTAATACTACAATAAATTAAGTTGAATTTTATTTTCCTTGAAGAACTAACATATCATAAGATCTATAATAGATTTATAATTCATTCATTCTATCTCCTGTTAAAAAATGTTTTCCCTCATTAACCAATATTAATAAATTATCATTGATGAAGTAGAATGTTATTATTTAAATCCACATTGAAATTTCATAATAATCCATTCCATTCATGTTTAAAATTATAAAACTTCCCAAATTAAAACTTTATATACTAGTACACTGAATTTATCAAATCAATATAATATTAATCCCCCATATATCATAGAATATATCTTGTTGTAACATACCAAAAATATGAATACCTTCATCCAGAATACTCTTGAGAATGTTAATAACATGAATTACCATAAAAACATATTGACAAAAATTATGGTTTATAGTTCCATACATAAAAAAATATTAGATATATATTTTAAATATAAAAATGATTTAAACTATATAAATGATAACATAAACCATGTTGTCAACAAGTCATTATTCAATTCCAAGTAATCAGTGTTGTCCAGTTTTATTGTACATATCTAACTTTTCATTATCCAAACACCATTATATCAACATATGGAACAAATTAAGGGATATATTCTCTAAATAAAAATATGATTTTGTAATTAAATCTCATTTCTTATACATCATTACCATTTAACAAATTTTTTAAAATCCTTAACAAAAATATATATTGAAAAATCTTTATATTTTTCTTGATTCCATTTACATTATACTTGAATTATAATACATAAATAACTCAATCATCCTAGTTCATTATCAATAAATTAATTATGTTTCGTCATATTATTCCTAAATACATATTTCTGATTTTATGTCATCTACAGTCTCTTTTTTTCAATATTAAAACCATTACCAGTACAACATTTACGATTCTATTACAGGAAATCTGTATATGACGTTTATTATTATAATGACCATAATATACACATTTAAATCATTTAACATATTATGATACCATAGGAAGACCGTTATTCTCACCCATTTTGTTTAATGAAAATCAAATTTTTCCTCGTAAATTAATTTAACAATGTATTTTTCCACCTCACATTAAATGTATTTTCAATCCTTTTAAAAATTTCATATATTAGTTGTTACCACATTATTACCATGTAGAAAAATAAATCTTATTTTCATTGTGGTCTTCATCACACTAAATCTCTATGAACTATTTTCTTCTCTTCTTTTTTGAGTACAAGAGTTTATTATAGTTAAATTTTTTAATCATATTCCATGATTAATTATTATACATAATGAAAATATACATCACTTTAGTTTTTATCCCATTTGGTTTCTCATTAACACAATATATATCACATTCCACAGTGATCATGATCCTTATTGTTTGATAAATTGATTAAAACAAAAAAACCCTTGATTGGGAAAAAATAATCATATTGGGGTACCACATAACCAATAAAAATTACATAAATAATGTTTATGTCAAGGTAAATTAGTTTTAATTTATAACAACATAGATTTATCCATGGTCATTCATGGTCATCAAATACATAAACCATTCATGATGGTTTATAAAGATTTTTTGAATTTATAATTTATATCCATAGGGTTTTTTAATCCATATCATCATCAAGGATTGTTTTTATGAACCATGTGATGATTGAGGAAAGATAAATGACCCCTTTTTTAGTTATTACCCCTCATTACCACTATTCCCAAGATGCATCGACTCATAGTATCTAAATATTGATATAATTACTTGTAAAACAATTTCTTTATCCATTACAAAAAATCACACACATTTTTTCATACATTGAATCAACTATAGAATAATCTAGAGGAATATAAATAGAAATATATTTATAAATATCCATAGGTATCTCATTTATTTTATGTAATATAGTTTATAATATTTTAGAAAACCTATCCACTAATACCTACAATAGAGACCCCATATTCTTATATATAGTTATATATTTCATATTTTTAGATGATTATTCAACAATTACTTCAAAATTGAAAGGAGGAACACAATAGATTATATAATTTTTATGCATGGTAAATAATATTTTAATTCAATGAAATATATTAAATTTATTCAAAAAATATCTCCTCATTTCATAATATTTATAGACATACCATACAAAAAACATTTCTTCATTACCATACGATCTGAATCATAAGAAATTTCGATTTCAGATTCTTAATAACATTTAACAAGGTATATATCCATATATCATGATCAAAGTTATGATAACACAAGAAAAGAAATTGAAAATAATACCCTCTATATCATAGATCGATAACATGAATTCCTCTATAAATATTAGTACTTCATAAGACATGAATCATAATGGAATCAAAAGAAGATGACTCATTAGAATATAACATTATAATAATACATATATCTATAGCATAAACACTGGATAATAAAATTTTGATCATTTATAAATAAAAACATGTTCACTCCTTATATTATTGACATTAAATAAACCCCCCCACACTAGCACATGCACATGAATCCATGTTAAAAAATAACATTATAAAAATGAATGATATGTATATGCATAACATTATGAACATGTAATCAGTTTCATCCCTAATAATGTGAAAATGTATTTATGGCCATACATAAAATATCTAACATGTAATCAGGTTCATGAATACCATATTTAATCATAATTTATCCATTTTTACATAGTGCATTGAGTAGATATATAGGTCACATGATTCACATAACTAAATTAGTGGTACAAGATTAAATGTTCATTGATAATATAATAAATAATGAAATTAAATAGACTTCCTAAAATTTTTATCATATTACAACCTTTTGAAGAGTTGTATGATTCAGATTCAATTCATCCATTCATCATAGAAAAACTCATGATAAAGTAGGGGGTATCATAAGAATTGTATCAAGGTATACCATGTAGAATAGAAATGGGTTTCAATATAATATTTTTAGGATAAAAAATTAAGATAATAAAATTAATGTTATCTTTGGTTCACATCCCCAGTAATACAAAAGTTACATCATCAAATGTCATTTTAGATTGAGAATGATAATGAATGACCACATAAGGAATTTATTTATAGAAATCACTTTTTAAAAGACAAAATCTATTGATTTTTTTTGAAAATAATTTTCCATGAAAATAACCATGAAAACATACATATAAATCATTAAATAAAATAATATTTATTATGGTGGAAAAATATGTTCATTCCATACATGTTAAAACAATGATTTTTTCACATTTTCCTTAATATCAAAACATGCCTCTTTTTAAAAATGACATAAATATTAATTGGAAAAATAAATATATTAAACTAAAATATAAGTAATAATTATGTAAATAAATATATTTATAAAGATAAATACATTTTAAAATACATTTAAATAAAAAACAGTTCTTGAAGAAAATGTTTTTTCTAGCACTTAAAGAAATAAAATTAGTTTCCTTAAAATCATTTTAAATAATATTTTATATATAAATTTGTGGGAGAATATTAATATTACAAGAAAATATAATTAATAACAATAATAGGATATATTTAAAAAAATTATGTATATTTAAAACAAAATAAATCTTTCTAAGATAGTGAATCAGAAAAAATCTCGATAAACATTGAAATTATATTGTAAATCCATTACCACTTCGGTAATCATTTGAATGAAAATCACAATGAAAAAAAGATATATAATTATATTTGTAATACCAATTTTATTCTGGATAGTAATCATCAAATACATTCATTACAATTATATAATCCGTAAAAAAATAGGTGTTGAATATGGAATGGCTTTCATAGAAGTAAAATGTGATATAGCTATCCATTACATTAGTTCTCTACGTCATTCGTACACATTATAAACTAATATATGCTCCATATAATTTTATTATAATTATATTATAGTATAATAATCATTTATATTATAGAATATATGATTTAATTACAACCATTTATTATCCATTTGTTACAAATTTCTTGTTAAGATAATATCTGGGATAAAAATATCATTTTTTTACAAGTTTTGATATGTTATATTATGTCCACATTCATTGAGCATGGTAATATAATTTTTATAATAATATACAAGAAATAATTATCATATTTATTCATCTATTATACTTTTATGAATAGTCATGAAATATGGGTTTGAGAAAAGGATATATGTTATGATAATAGAGACAACATCTTGTATGCACCCTTGAGTAACAATTTTATTTTTCATAAATCATTATGGGAAAATGGTAATTATATTTAATAATTTATGAATTATAAAAATATATTAAATTAAATATTACTTCCAAAAATTTGTTATAAATATTATCAGTATGGTGCGGTGGTGAAAAGAGAGAAGAACGTACCTTTCTAAAGATAATTTCCCGCACGTACTTTAACGATATTATCATCATTCAGTGATAGGAAAGGTGATATGAAAAATTATATATAATATAATTATAATATTAAATATGTCATTAATATCATAATTGTTTCATACATAAAATATATATTCCTTAAATTTGTCCTTATTATCTTCTATGTATAATCTTAGTGAAAAATAAATCTCATCATATTACGAGGTGGTAGTAAAGCATACGCAAAAGAGATGTTATCATATCTCCAATGAAATGGAAATTAAAAAAATTTATTTATATTAAAATTAATCTGTATTTAATATTATTGTATAAATATCCTATGTATACATTATATCTATCATCATACCCAATCGTGCAAGGTGGTAATGAAAAAACAAAAAGCATCAGTTCGTGAAGTGAGAGTCTGTCGTACACACAATTGATGATTTCGAAACCAATTTGATAGAAGTATAGAATGTTTTAGGCAACTAACTTGACATAATAAATTATATGTATATGGATGATACATATATTATTATATTATTATGTGTTAATAATAATTGAAGGTAGTAAAGGATGAAATAAATTCAATTAGGTTCTTGGTAATGGTTTCATCATATATGGGAAACCTCTTTAAGTTTGCGACAAAAATTATCCTAGGATGGATTTATTACCAATATATGGTACTTAAGAATATAAAATGGATTTTAGGATGTTATATGGGTATGGTCTTATAGAAAAATTCTTTTATACTGTAAAATAGACATTATAGGGGTGATATTTATAAGTGAGGTGAGTTGAACAAATGTAATATTCTGAAATGAAAATTTTGTATCCACATACTTTTTTCATGTAGGAAAGGTCAAAAATTTATTACTATGTATAATTAACAATATAGGTAGATATATGTCCATTAATGTCATTTTATATATGGTTTTCAGTCATTCTAACACTTCGTAGTTCAGTTTAACCACATGGTAAACATATTTTTACAATAACAAAGGTAATTAATTTTTTCTTTTTTTAAAAATAAATTTGGTAAAAAAGTAATATAACACTATTAGATATTATAAATAATAATTATTAAAAATATGGAATACAATTTTAAAAAAATATTTCAAATAAGTCAAAAAAATTATTAAAAAATTATTCCTTCACACACTAAGAGAAATAGTGCTTTCATTGAGAAACTGCTCATTGGTTTACAATTTTTTTGTCCTAATTCAACATGAAAAATATTAGAATTAAAAAAATGGTATTAATATATATAAATCATTTAATATAAATTTAAAATGAATTTAAAATAGAATTATACTTTATAAATAATTTAAAAGAAAAGTTAATATCCAATTAAAATTCAATGTTTTTCACTACAAACAAACAAATTCATATTTATGTATATACCATAAATTTTAATAATTTCGATAATTATATTAATAAAAAACATTCCAATGAATATGTGATCACATTCATATTGAATATTAAATTTTTAACATTTTATAACGTTTATTTAACTCAATGTTCCAAATATCAAAAGATGCACTCATTATTGCATGTAATATTTAATAAAAGTATTTTTTTCATGTAATTTAAGATAAAAGTAATGTTTTTAACTCAAAATAATATAAGTGTTGTGTGTAACATAAAATATAAAAAAGATTATAATTATTTGGAAAAAAATATTTAACCAAAATTATGAGGTGTTATAGTTATTTTCAAAATGAACATAGTTAAAACATACTTTTGGAATGAAAATAAATAGTGTACCACAGACATGGAAACCCATTGGGTTTTTCTAGATCCATGAATATACCCCATCAAAAACCATCTAAATGGTGTAGAAAATTCATTAAAATGAATAACTATATTCAAAGTATTGAGTTTGTGAAAAAAACAGTAATCCCAATATAAATATATAATAAAAAACAATTCACCTACATGTAATGAAATTTTTTATTATATATTTTTGAAATAAAGAAGCTTTTCTATTTTAATTCCTTCAAATGTAATCATTTGTGCATGTGTTTGTTTACATAAGATGATATTTTGATATATATTTTTATTTTTATAACTCAGTAAATTCCAACAAAACTCTATTCAATCAAAATCGTTTACTTTTAATTGACATAGTCATACACATTAATATTTTTATGATTTGGGATCGAAAAATGATAAGGAATATATCCCCCACCATCAACTTCAATACCTTGTGGTAAATTAGGTAATTTGAGAGTACAATCTAAACAGGACTATCCCTACATTGGAGGTCAAATGTGACTCCCTCCATGACTTGAAGCCCGACTAACCATTTTCCCAGTGATGAGTGGTGTTGAAGAAACATGAGGTAGATATTAATATTTTAATATGTTTCAAGATCCTCTCTTCGGAATGAATCAATGGGAACCTCCCATATTATAGAGACATTTTCCAGGAGGTAGATAACGACCTCAGTATTGCATATGATTCACCTTCAAGGAATGACAGTAGAAATGTCTCTCAGATCTTCTATATAGCATCAAGCCATTATCCTATTGAGAATTCCACCATCTGGGACTAGAATTAGGTCACCTATACCCAGGAACCAAGGATATCCCATAAATGGTGGAAACAATACTAACATAAAGTGGGACCACCATTCCATTCCCACAAGAGAATCCACCCAATATGTTATGGTAAAAACCTATATTCTAGAACATAATAATGTACACATACAGTAAGCATTCAAGTTTATTTGGGTAGCACCTAGAGATGATTTTCTGTATAGCCTAACAACACATATGGGGAAAATAAATTGCATGCCCCCATAATTAAATACCATTGGTATATTCTCGTGGAAAGAGTATATCATGTCCGATAAAACATTTTCACTAAAATATGGGGATAGGAAAACTTTACCATTTTATCTATAGAATCCCATAAAAACATCTTTGAAGCAATATAAGGGAATATATACAAGCCATGCCACTCTATAAATGGTATTAATTATATGATGAATGTCACTGATGATAGTGGGTAGGAACAAATCACCACCCCCATAATCCTAGAATCTCATCCACACAATTTAAGGGATACCTTTGTGTGTAAAAACATTATCTCTGCCATTATTTAGGGTTTTAAATGAAATCATATAATAAATGGACTACACAATCAAGAAGGAATTATTGTCCTAATTAGAGATCATCAACCCATTCCAATAGGCAATTTTTGGAAGGCGAAAATTCATATAAATAGAAATGAAGATTCATATTATATCCAAAACAAATCTGGGGGTTCTCCTTTGTGGATGGCCATATATGAAACACAATTTCTATTAAATGAAACTCCACTATTTTGATTGATAACATCTAAGAAGATGTCTCGAAAAAGTAAATATGAAATACAATAGAAGTCTCATGTCATTGCTTTGATTAAATTTTGGTGATATTTAGTCCCTACAACATTTTCAATGGTATAAAAATATCTTATATAATCATTACCCAATCAAAGAAGAAGTTATTTTAGTTATGAATATATTCCATAAAACGATTCTACCAGAAAAACTGGATTTACTTCCCAGAGCATTTAATATGAAGGAATTATTCATGTTCTAAATACAATATATCATGACAATTCTCTACTAAATAGTAAAATTAAATACATCCTCCTAGTAAAAAGATCAAATAAAACAATTTCCTCACATTTACACTATCCACCATGATATTCCCCCTCTGGAATTTAAAATATTACTCCTCCTTATAAAGTACGATTATCAATGATTTTAATTAATCAAAAAGACCTACCAATATTAATAATTCATTTCAACAAGAGGTTTCACCCATTTTTAATTAAATACAATAAAGATATCATATCGTGATGAAATTTAGATGATGAGTATATACAAAAATGAGGCTTTCTATTTGACAAATAATTTTTTTTTTAAAAAGAAGATAGTCTGAGGGATGAGTAATTATCCAAATCACACATGGATATAATTACATAAATTAAACATCGAATATTCCTATAAAATATACTTTGAAAATAAGTATGGTTATAAACAATCCAATGTGGTCAAGTAAAATAATGTAATCACTTATAAAGGAATAACTGAACTCACTGATCATGAATAAACAATTTGTAACAACAAAAATCTGGTAGCCCGGATCTGGTGGGTTTCTAAAAAATTGGCTTAAATGAAAAGGGTTCGGGATGCACCCTTGTTGAGGGGTATAGAAAGGGAAAGTATCTAAACATTTTCTTAATGAATCATAGTGGATTATCATGTCCTTCTTATTAGAGGATTCTCTCATATTGTATACATACATAATATAATTCACCAAAATACAATTTATTTTGTTATTTTTCATTTTTTTTTATGAAAACCGTGGGAAATGATTTAGTTTTCTTTAATAAAACAAAATTTCATGTAAATATATTTTACCATGAAATTCCTAAACCAAAGAAATTAGAAATAATGAAATTGGTCATGTGTTTGGTTTTTAATTAAATCTTTATTCTCCTTTGTTTATTTAAATTATGTTTTCTAATAAAATTATTAAATATCATTAATTAAATTATATCCATTTATTTAGTGTCATAAAATCTCTAATCAATTATATAATATAAAATCAACATCCCCTTATAACTAAGGGTGATGAAATAACTCAATTGAGGTGTGAAATATTATTAGATCATTCTTCAACACATGCGATATTATCCACTTAATAGATCAAATCCATCATATGAACACCTTGAATCCAGTTGATGGGTGAAACAATATTTAATAAAATCATAGATGAATACTTGTTTTCATGTTATTGTATGAAATCAATATACTCATCCATGACTCTCACATAAATCACAAAGATAAAATAAAATATATTCTAGAATTACATAGATATTAACCTCCCTTAACCCAAACATCTAGTTAGCCACCCATTAAAAAAAGTCAGATTTTATAATGGAGGAAGAGGGGAGAAGACGGGATGCAGATAAAATAAAATTAAAAAAAAGGTAATTGAATATATAGAGAGATATAGGGAAAAATTTAAAATAATATAATACCACATAAAATAAAATACAAAAATAAAATAAATAAGAGAAATTGGAAAAATCTAAATATAAAAGAATAAGAAGACGAAAAATAAATACGAATAAGATGAAGCAGAAAAAGAAGAAATTTAATGGATGGGTGTAACAAAATTTGAAAGTAAATTCATGAATTAATTTATTATATGAATGGTAATTTATGAATACATTAAATAAAAAACAAATATATTAATAAAATAAATAAAATAATGAAAAAAATAGAAGCAACATCAGGTGTGCATTCTCTGATTCTCTGTCTGAACTCTCCTAACATGGATGAGCTTCTTTTATTTTATATATTGGGAGTATCTTAAATTTTTCTTTAAACCACGATTTTATATATATCCACAAATAAAGTTATGATACCCAAGTAAAATATATGGAAACACCATATAGAATTAGGTTTTCAATAGATGATGGTGTCATATCATGCAGGGAGGCCTTTTCTTGGACGTCATGGAGTCATGGGATTATAATCATTCATGGATGATGTGGAATAGACATTATAAGGGTGCAATGATTGTGGAAGTGGTGTTAGATCACCCTAGTGGTTAAAGTAGAGCTCCTCCTTCATACATAAATCATAGTGGCTAGATGAGGACACCCGATAGTCTTAACAGAGGTCAAATGATAATTCAAGAGTTATATGATGTGGTTTTAGTGTTTATTGGTGGAGATTGGATTGACCCAGTGATATCCTAGCAGTGTAATTGGTTCCTCCCAGTGAATAGAGGTAGTAGTTGGCGGATGTTTGGGGTCATTAGATAAGATCACGACAAAGTGTTATAACTTATTAGGGGTTAGTGGTATTGATATGACATGGTTCCATTTTGGTAAAATGGGAATAGTGCCACTAAAAAGTTTTAACCCATATAAAAGAGATAATTTTCTATAACATCATTTATCAATAATGGAATACATTAGCTATGTCATAAATCATCATTGGGTTGTGATATCGGAAACACACACACATACACACATGTTCTTCCAAGGCCAATGTCATCCTTGGGCTAACCCTTCTCCCTATTACATTCACGTCAAAAGTGCCAGTGTAGGGGATTGATTCCCTCTTGCTCATCCTCCCTTCATGATCTCTCTTGAGAACCTTCTTGGCTAACAATCCCCTAGGGGATGGCTATATATTTGGTGCTTGTTTTGGTTTGAGATATCTAATGAGAGCCACAATTTTTACCAAAAAATATTATAACATCAGATATATTGGGAAAAAACATCATCTGTAAGAAAATTTAATAATAAAAATTCCCCATTAATTTCCTTAATAAATTTGAACATTTTAAAATCCAACTTTTATTCCATTCCAATTAATATTAACTCCAAAAATATTTATACAAAATTTTTATTAAAATAGTGAAATATATGAAATTCATCATTAAAAACCATTTCAATCCATAAAATATATGTAATTTTTTAATAATATCAATATGTCAGATTTTATCCCACATAATCGAAAAATTTAATATTCTAGAGAGACTAGATTCCTACTTCACTCCCACAATACATCAGAAAACATGAAATATAATATAATAATTATGGTGAAAATATTATTATTTCATATAGTAAATCCCCTATAAAATTCATTGGTCTCTTATTCGTATACCAAATAAAAGAAAACATAATAATCAGTGATCTTAATTGCTCTATACGGGAAAATATAGAACACAATCTGTCATAATGTAAAAAACATGAATAATATGGAGAAGGTAAAATATAATCATATATTTCATATAACTAATTCCATAAAGGGTAATAAATTATTGGATAATATAACAACATAAAAAATTAATTGGATAACAACATCTAGTTTCATAATGATACATTACGTAGTGATTGTCATCATAATCATACCATCAATGACTTGTTCTACGAAAAAATGCGTAAAAATGTAAGGTGTATACCAAATAAACAAACTAGTAATTATAATGAGAACAAATAATACATATACTGGATAAAATGTGTCCCACTCATCTCATATTAAGTCTAGTTCATTAATAATTTGAATGGGGTGCAATTAACTCAATAATAACATTCATAAAAAAAACTAGCATATAAAATGTTTATATTTACACAATTAAATAAATATAACATAGTCTTAAGACAAAAATAGTAATAAGAAGGATATTATTAAATCATTAAATCCTGAATAAATAAAAATATTCGTAAAAAAATATTTCCATTGATTGAAATATATTAACCGTATCATAGCAGTATTTCATGAGGAAGATGAACCTTTAATTTTGAAATTCATTATTGAAAATAAAACAATTTCCAAAATATTAAGGATAAGTTTTATTTGAAAACATTCATTTAGAATTTTATTTTAACAATCAAAACATTTATCATTCATGATGGTGTAATTTTTACATTCTATTTATGTAAAAATAAATATTCCTTTCACATTTTTGATGAAAAGTCAAAAATTACATAATTCTAAAATGTAAATAAGATTCAATTCAATTTTCTAAAAAAATCTAATAATTTCTAAAAATAAATCTTAAAAATAAAAATATAATAGATTAAAAATCATTTGAAATATATTAATGAAAATATGGACATGGAAGGAAAATATTCCAAATAAAATGAAAAAAATCATGGTTTTCAAGGAAAACCATTTTTTTGTTCTCTTGAGTTTATAAAATAAATTAAAAAAGGTAAAATTTATTATTATTAAATTATAATTTAAGGAAAACATATAATGGTATTAAAATATAAATATTAAATAATTCTCTTAGGGGATACGTAGACATAAATAATCCCGAATAATGAATAGATTGTGATATAAACCTTTAACTAAACATCCAATTTCGTTGTATATAGTATTATTCTAGTGTATAAAAAAATTATTAACTATAATTATATATAAAAAACATAAAAGTATTTATATCTTATTATATGATCTACTTATAACATTTTAATACCCATTAATTAATAATTCATTATGAAAATTTCTATTTTATAGTGAAAACTACAGGATTTTTCATGTATTTTATGGTTCAATGGTTTTATTACTATTATATTTATAATGTTTACATCTTAAGTGGAATTTTAAAAATTATATAAAAACAATTAATATTAATTATATAAATATTCAGAATTATATTTTAATGGTAGAGAAAAAATTATTACATCGTGCATATAGATTGAAGGACTTACAAATGAATGAACAATATTTTCCATTTTAAAAATATTGTTTGATAGAATGGTAAATAATAATGAATAATTATGGAATAGTTATTACATAATATATATGAATATAAAATCATTATTACTATCCCTGAAAAGAGAAACATTAATAAATATCATTGCATTATAGAGGTTATAGTCCACACGTACAGACGAGTGGAATTTTTGTTTTTCAATGGATTGGATTGTAAGAAGGTTGATGTGTTATTATAAATTTAGAATAATAAATGTATCCTTAATATTATATATATTCATTAGTATCATATTTATAAAAATCCAATTAAATTGGTTATAAAAGTTAATTACACTACTATGTTAATGATGTATGTTTTACATAAGGATAAGAGATTGTTTTTCATATTATAGAAAAATATATAGAAAATTATTTTCCAAAAAACACAATAGCATATCCATATATTAAATAAAAATTATTTTTTATTTTATTATATCTAAAACAATTTAGTGTAAGTAAATAAAAAATTAACCTAAAAGTGATGTAAATATAATTACATTCTTTTAGAGAAACCACTATTGGATTTCTTCTTGTGGATCCCAGGGTTGGTCATTTGGGAAGGAAAAGTTTTTAAAGATATGGATATTGATGTTGTCCAAAGATTTTGGTAGATTTAGGTTTAGATAAATCCGAAAATATTTCTAATGGAGTCAGGGGAGGAGATTCCCTTTAAAAATTGAGTAATGTGATTCACTCGTAATTTCTTAATGTTTTAAAATATTTGGTAAGTATCATTCTTGAAAAAATGGAACCAGAATGACCTATATTCATTGTAGATAAGGTTATAGTCTAAACTAAACAAACCATTGAGTATTATGTATGTTTTTAGTTCATTATAATTCAAATCCTTTTCTATTAAACTTTTGATAAAACCGTTATGACCTTAACCACTATTATTTTTCAATATTGTAGTGTTATAATTTCATACATAAGGTAAAAATAGTCCATAAATGGCCAAGGGATTAATGTTTTGGTCATTTCTTATCCTAACATACCTAATTCAATATTTTAATGATTCAAAATAATTTTATCATGACACCTCCCACTTCCAACAATGAGTACCCCTCACGGGATCGTTTGAGAGAAGGGGGATATTGACCATGTTATTCCCATCTCTAATTTGCTCTGGTTGGAGAGTTTAACCAATGGTATAAAAATAATTAAAATGGAATAAATTATCTTGTAATATAACATTTTATATTGATAGATAACACAAATGAACCATTAAACACACAGTCATATATATATATATATATTTGAAATAAATCATGATTTCATTAATGATATTTAGTACAATACTAAAACTATTGAATTGAAAACAACTAATACAAAAAAATATTAATATTATAGTCTACAAATCCCAAATAGAATTAATAAAATAATTGACATGTTATATCAACACTAATATCCAACTTTTTCCTACTAACCTGAAAAGAGTTGATATATATTCATGTTGAGGATAGAAATATAATATGTGGGATCCTCCCCAAATCCTATTGTGAATAATAGAAAAAATTAATTCAAAATACCAACAGTAATTAGTGAAAATAACTACTGACCTAAACTGATATACTAATTTCCCATCCCCAACATGGCTACCTCTAATAAAAAATTGCACAAAGGAGAGAATATAATACAATATCAACAATAGAGGTATCCTAGTAGCTCTTCCCCGCAAGTTTTATTCTATACCCTATAGTCTCATGTACTTTGGAATCTCTATAAAAAAATAATTAATCCATAAAAAATAGAGTCTATGAATTAGAAAATTCCCCTTGTGAATCACATAACCACATCATCCCATATCAAATCAGTATATAAGAACTATATAGTATTTGGAAGATAAAAATTCATGTATGATGTTTATCATATTTAAAGAACAATATCTCTAGCCATCATAACCCATGCACCAAGGAACCTTAATCCTTTAGAGGCTATACATGTTATAGAACTAATAAACCATTGAATACAATATCTATAGATACATTTATATTAAATAACAACAATTAATATTTGAAATCCACACAAAAATATATAGTGAAACTAACCAACGTGCATATAAAGACATGAACTACCAATAGAAGGGGGTGGGGAAGGGGGTTGTTAGACATCCATCCTTGTATCAATAGCTTACAGAAAACAACTAGCTTGAGCCCAAAGATTATAATTAACTAGAACATATATGGGAAAGGTTGTATATGAATCCATAGAATATAGATGACATAACATAGATCAAAACCACAATATGGGATCAACCTAGTAATAAGATCAACTGAAAATTATCATCATGTGTACACCATGATGCCACTACTGGGGACTAGTTATCTTATAAGAATATAAACATATTAATGAAATATATTAAATTACATAATTTTCAATGAAAAAATCACATTATTTTAGTTAATTAATTTACCATAAATTAACAATTAACATATTTTACATGAATATTTATAATCCATCATTGAAAAGTTCACTCTGTTCACATGTAATCCAAATTTATACCAAGGTTTTTCAATTTTAACTTCTTATTTTTATTCCAACAAGATAAAACCCAAGAGTTATTTTATTTAATAAATTTTTTTAAACATTCGATAAATATAGGTACTATAGAAAGACCATCCTATGTAATGATCAAAAATAAACATTCAACCATCAAAATTCATTTTCCCAATGTAATTGGTAAAAAAATATTGGTATAAAATGTAACTAACCCACTATCAAATAATGTGATACATTTCTAGAAAGAATAAAACATTATCTAATCAATAGGTAATCCTTGCTTCAACTCAATCCATAATCATTGTTTTCATTCCCTGTACCATCATGTGTATCCTGATGCATTGTACCATTACTGGAATCAAATGCTACCACATAATCTTAGAATAATTCCTCAAATGAGATCAATCATCCCATGATCAGCCTTCCCAAGATAATATCACATCACATGGAAAATTTTAAATCAATATAATACCATAACACTTCATTAAAAAAACACAATCAATAGGAAAACTTGTCCCTAAAATAAGGAATTAATCATTAACATGAAACATGTTTCATTGCTCTGAGCACATGACATTCACCCTTTGTAATCATAGTTAAATGTAAACCCTAATCATATATATATATATATATATATCAAACAACATGTATTATTCTATAATGCATAAATTGATTTATTATTTCGAGGTTATACCCATGTGTAACATAATGGATCAACTATAAAAAAATATAATTTTTATTATATTCTCCCTTCACTTTATTTCAGATTAAAAAAGATTAAAGAACAATAATTCATTAACTATCCATTTTAAATATATCATAAACTCAAATTATCATTATTCATTGTAATTAATAGGATCTATTAACTCTTTGAATAAACAATTAAATTAAACATAACTAATTGAATTAAATTTATTATTATCATTGTTACATTAGTAGATTACAAATATTCATCATCTTTACTTATGATTTCCATTAAAAATTAATTCCTACATATCATTATTTACAAATTTCATCAAATTTCACATACTAATCCATGAACTAAAAAATTCCAAAATATTACCATATATATTGAACACTATCAAGAAAAACAATAGGCTAACCATTATCATCGTATAAAGAATCTATATTTGATCGCTATTCATAATATAACTTCTTTCTATAATCCAGTCCAACTATTATTATGATATTTTAATTTACAATCAAAGGGATAAAATATTATAACCAATATATTTAATATAAATTAATTGCTGAATTAAAAATATCAAACCTCATAGGTGTTGATGTTACTAATAAGAGAACAAGTCAACATCATATCTCCGGATAAACTCTAATTCATGAATTCTGCATACCTCAAAATATTCTAAACCACATCTACACAAAAAAAAATGATCATAGAACATATAGTGGAAACATAATCAAATGGAAATAAGTAAATAGAAGGAAAAAAATTAAATAACCAAAATAGAACAGAGGATAAGTGTCCTTGGATTTCTATAGAATGAAGATATATTTCAACAATCAATCCCCTTTGAATAGATCCCAATCACCTAAACAAAATGATACTGGTTAACTGATGCATGGGGATATAATACATATTGATTAAGAATACCCTAGGAATTTTAGGCTATAAATAATACTAAAAATGGCATATTTATAATTTAAACCCATTTATTACTTTCTAAATACTTCTATCATTATGTTCTTATAAAATACATGTCACAATAATCCACATGGCATCCATTTAATTGATTTTATACATTAAATATTTTCAAAGTTAGTTATCAAGAATAAATTTACTTAGTGTAGGATCTATATATTTGAGACATAAATTTAATTTTACATAACAAATTTTTATCCATCTAACCAACCTACTCAATCCAATACCCCAATTTAAGTTTTTAATCTCATTTACACTATAGCCCTTCCTTTATAAACATAAATCTCTTTACTTTATGATTTTAATACCCAATCACCACTCCATACCAATAAAGACTCCTTCATGAAGAAAAATCAATAGAATCATTGTATTATATATATTTCATGGATCTAGGCCCATACAAATTAAATATAATTTTTCATAATATAGGATTACTCTCATTTTTCAAACTACTCATTTAATTTGACATTAATGAAATCAATAGAGAAATTTAATTCTAATATAATCCATTAAAACATTCCTAAAATGATGTATTCATAAATAATATTAATGATTAACCATTAATAACAAAAAAAAATACTTTTTTTAGTAAAATTATTTCGAATGTTTTTCTACCTCTTGTATATGTGGTGTACCAGCGTTGTCTGTGCATTTTATGTATTTACTTCATCCTGAAATCTTTACAATAAATTTATTTGATATAAAAATTGAAACAATTTATAAATACATATATAACACAAAATTAATCCAATTTTATACCTTCTATAAAAATTTGTTGATATTAAAGACAATAGTGTGTCATTTTATATTTTTTTACTCCAAATATTTTTTATTCAGTTTCATTTATTATATCTTACAGATAATTAAATATTTTAATTAAAGTGTTATAGGTCATAATACCTTAATATAATAAGATTAATGATGGAAAATATTGGGTATATCACTTAGTTTTAGTCTAGGTTAACCTAATGTACATTTCGACTATGGTTACAAATGATTAACATATTAACTCTTCATTATTGGAAAATATAGGTTTATCATATTAAATAGTATTACTTATAGTTATTTACAATTTATAAACCTAATTATAAAATTAAATATCAATTATTTGAAGAATTATATTTATAATAATGGTATAAAGAGAGATAGAAAACTTTTTTTTGCAAAAAAATCATTTTCACATCTCAAAGTTGTTTTAATAATATGGCTATTTTCATTCTTCATCGAAAAAAAAACTTTTCACAAAATAACAATATTTTACCGAATGATTATTTTTATATTTTGAATTCAAAAATATAATTTGTTGAAGGAAAATATTTTTTCTAAATTATTAATATTATTTTTAAATCAAAATAATTCTTTAATCAATGTGTATTTAACTATTTTTTCTATAAAGATAGTCCTAATATAATTAAATCTCTAGTGTAACATTCTTTTCTCATTGAAAAATTACCCTTGAAGCATTATTAATGTTACATGATTATTTAATTATGGAGACTTTTTATCAAAAAATCATCAGCTTCCCACATCTTGTCTTTGATCATAAAATTTCTAATATATACCATTACTAGTAGAATTATCCAATTCCCTGTCACATATTCTGTAGTGTCAAGAATATATTATTCTCCTCATAATGATATTAATGAGATTAAAATTATTGTTCCTCAGAGGGGATAAAATGAATTGGATATAGAATTTACATCCTCAATAGATATATATAGAAAACAACATGTTCTTTTGGGAGACATGGTGGCATTTCAAAATTTCAATACAAAGATCCAATTAATTTTAGAATTTCAAATGGACCAATTTACATAGTAATAAGTTATCTTCTTTGAAGAATTCTTATAACAATATTCCATGAAGATACCTTCACAAAAAAATGATCACCCATTATAAATTCTAAATCATCCATCCATTTATCAGAATGTATATTTTTCCTATATTGATATTTTTACATTTGGGTCAAAATATTCATTACCTTCATCGTATTCTCCTCCAAAAGTCAAGGGTATTCATGATTCCCTTCACCATATTCATCCTAATAAGTTTATGTATGGAATATGTAGATATACAATTCGTTATATGGAATTATTCGAATGTTTTCATGGATGCCATTTTTGTAGAAAAATCTCTACCAATGATAAATATTGATCCCACATTCATTTTAATTCATTTAAAAGCAACCATTACATCTCTTATATTATTTTTGTAATCCTATCAGACTACCCATCAGTCTGATGAAGTCAGGTGATGCATAAATTCATATCAAAAGAAATATATTTTTGATGAGTTTTAAAATTTATAAAGGTAAGCATTATATCTTTTCCTGACGAAATAAAAAAAGTTATAATAGAAAGTATTACTGCATAAATCATATAGAGACGAGCAATATATTCTAGAATAAAATATTCTCTTATAGTGAGGATACATGATAACATGATGAGAAAATCAGTAATTAGCCACCTAGTATAATTTATTATATGATTATATTGAAATAAAATGAAAATTTCCAAAATAATTTCATTCATGTCCTAGGTATAAATATTTATAGTTCTCATTAATTCTAAAGGGTGTCATCTCACATGATTTAACTATTGAAAAACCATGAAACTTAATCAATAATATGAATTCTCGACATTATATCAACACACTGTAAATTTTCCATTAAATAAATATATTTCTTTTTCTTGGAAGGATTTTAGAGATAATTGAGTTATGAAAATCATATAATATTTATGTTTTATACACAGGACAATATGTTACATACATTCTATTTTAAAATTTAAGAAAAAAATCTTTATAAATAATGTTTTCAAATATTGAATCCTTAATGTATTATATTTTATTTTAAAAATTGCCATAAGATTTTAGATATAATTTTTTATATTATAAAAGAATTTCGTTTAGAATTATTTGAAACATTATTGATACTTCCCCATCCATAACTAATCACATATCGAAATTTATTTGGTCTATAAATATAGAATCCTTGGATATCCATCTCATATTAATAATGTGATGATATTTAAAAATAAATACATTGATAATATTATTATAAATTATATTTTGGTAGTGTATTAATAACCCATAACCATTTAGTAGTTATAGTAATCTATTATTCCTCACGATGATAACCTTTTTTGAAAATATGTATTACAAACTCTTATTATATATATATATCTTATATCTTCATCCATAGAGATAATGTATCCATGTCATCTTATAAAATATTATGAATTTAAACACAATATCATCGGTTTTATATTATTTCATTAATATTTAACATCCTTGATGTATACTAAATAACTATAATACCTTTCATAAGGTTAATCCAAGTATAGTTTTTTATGAGTCACAATATATGAAAACTATATCCCCATATGATGGTAGTATTCAAATTGGTTCTATGATCAACCTTCCCATTAATTATTCCAGACCTTATTAGTATTCCTCTATCCCTAGTTTATTATTCTATTTCCATGTAATCATGATTAATATTTTTTCTAATCCGGATTTTTTTCAAAAAAATACTGATAGTAACCTTCCAATCCATGAAAATAATATATCCGGGTTATTTTCTTCATTGTTTTCCATTCATTGATTTCAATTTTATTTGATGGATAAACTAATATTTTAACCATATATGAAATATGTAAAAGGAAAGAAATGTCTTGAACCTATAATACACACATTCAAAACTTTACAAATTATGATGTTTCTATAAGAGTCAATTTATTGATACATAAATAAATCATAGTCTCTTTATAACACATGGAATATAACAATATATAATCAACAAATAGCACAAAAAATTATTCTCACATTCGATGAACAATATATTTAAATGGTCATTAATAATTGAAGGTGAATTACTCAATTGAAATGGAATAACTATAAACATCTAATTTTAATACATCATATCAAATGTGATAATTACAGTATATTTCAATTTTTCCGCCGATTAATTATACATAGAATAGATATTATATTTTGAACAATATTGTGATCCATGAAATTCGTCAAACATGTCATCAATATTAAGAAGTTGATAATTATTGATAATAGTGAAGAGGTTTTCATACCTATAATAAATGAATGACCTCATAGTTCCATCCAAATTTTTTATAAATATAACTAGATATCCCCGTAGAGAAAAACACGGGCATATGTATCCCTTATCACATAGCTGATGTAGTTGTATCTTTGTCTCCCCTATATCGACAACTACCATTTAATAGGGGGTATAGATATTTAATTTTTTTTATCTAGGATGAATTAAAAATAAAACTCAACATCATAGTCTATTGGATTTGAACATTGTTCATGATGAAACACATCAATATATTTTAGAAAAACAAACTGAATCTTATATCAAATTAATACATTTCCCTTCCATAAGTTGTGTATTATCTTTTTATAATCCAATTTCATTAAGGATATATTTTTTAGGTGGATATAAATATGATTTATATAATGTATTATCCCCTATGAATTGGAGGGATTCCATACCCATATTGTAAATTAAAATCTCATTATCTCAGGAATAAATTATAGCACTGAGATTGAAAATCTAATCTATTCCAATGAGTATATAAAAGTAAACAACTTGTATAATGATAATTTTTTCAAAAGGTTATATCTAAGTGTAATAATGGGGATAATCTAACATATCCTTATTGTAATAATATATTCTCTTGGTGTTTTTATTGAAAATATTTTCCCTAATGAGAAATGGAAATATATAATTTTCATTAAAAACAGGGAATATTTAATTTATTGAGAAAATTTAGAGTTAAATAATGAAATAGATAAATCTGTAACTATGATCAATTTGTATGCTAACATATCATTAGTAAAATAAATAGCTCCTGCAGATACTGTATAAGCTTGGATTTTCTCAACTCGAATTATTTTGTAAAAATCCCATATATCATGAGACATTCATTTAGATCATTTCTCTTCTACATATAGTTAAATAATTTTAAATTATAAACATCATTATATCCCTTGAAATAATAAGAATAAATAATTTTCTATCTTATTTAAAGGAAACACCCATTCCCCACAAGTAGTTCTCGATGATATTTAATTGAATATTTATTAAATGTTAAAAATTCCACTATTGTCTTCCTCCCCTTTCAATATTTTATTTTCTAGATTGCTCAGAAACCATAGTTTTATCATTATTTTCATCAAAGAAGTTATTCTTGGATAATTAATTCTCTATCATGATATAAAAAGATAATATTTCTTCATATGAGAAGATGGTTTAGAAGACTTGTTCCCTTTGTATTATTTTATTTATACAATTTAAGAAGGATTTAATATTATTATATGGATTACGCACATAGCTTGTAACATACCATGGTAACATTTAAATGTTGGACTTATACATAATAAAATTTTGAACTTTATTTTTTTCTTCAAGTCATTCATTTTATCTCTAAATCCACTAACTATCATAAAAGGACAACACATTTTAACGAAAGGTACATTAACTTACTTCAGTTTAATGTTTTATATTTCCTCCTCATCTTTAGTGTTTTAATCAATGAACATCATTGATCTTTATACTTAATGAGATGATAAAATTCTAACAAAACATTATATATTTTATTACCTCCCAATGTAATATTTATATTTCATAAGGAACATATCCCCTACTCAACTACAAATAGATATGTATTTCTAAGCAATGATAGAGGTTTCTGATGTATAAAGTGTTATGGAATTGTAAGAAAACATTGAATATCTACAATAGAGTCCATATTTTCATGGTTATTGGTTATAAGCAGTATAGTCTACACCAATAAAATTATAATTTTTTAAACATATGAAAAATATAAAATTCCTGCTCTAGATTCATTGTATTTACCTAGTGTGAAATTTAAATTTAGTTTACCATAATTTATATGGTTTCCATCAATTTTTTTAAATTTTTTTTTTAAAAAATGGAATACACTATATTAGAAAATATTATGATGATTTATAATGTATAATTTGAATAATGTTAAAACTATAAACATCACATTAAAATTAATTCATATCTAATATTTGAATCAAAATCTCATTGTCATTGGAAATATTATCAAATAATAATTTTTTATTCAAATAATTTATAATTGTTAGTATATAAAATGTGAATTAATCCCATAAACACCCCGCAATTTTCAAACTAGTTGCATTATACAGGAAATAACACCAAGCATTCGAATTATGAAGAATTTATACTCAATCAAATCATCACAAGGTTGTTATTAAATAATGCATATGTTCCAAAAACCACATCTAATTATTTTTTCAAGGTAGGGATTTTTTATAACAAACCCACATAATATTTTCCTTACTAAAATCATTATGATGTTATCCAAAAATTAGACACACCCTAAGGGTTTTTAATATGGTTAGAGTCTCTAATATATGTTTTCTGAAATCTCATTCCGATGGTTTCTATTAAACATATTATTAAAAAAATTGTTACAGACCCACTCTAGTAGCGCAAACCTAGTAATTATTTTACTACATTGGAACAAAATATAATGGATAAATTCTCTACGGATCAAATGTTTTAATTGTTTTTCGAGACTATATACCAACACGATAAACACATCACATGTGAAACAATGAAATATCAAACAACAATTCTTATTATAAAATTTTCATTTAAACATGTAAATACATAATTTCTTATATATATCTCTCTCTTAATGGAATCCTGGGGAGAGTAAAATATAATAAAGGGTAATTTTATATTATTAGTAATGGAATGAGTACAATATAACATATCACAGTGTAAATAAAAAATGACACATATGGCCGAGGTAATGAATAATCCAAATGTCATATAATTATTTCCATAAAAGGGAAATAAATTCATTTATAAAAAATAATATAAATTAGGACTGAATAATAATAACTTGTTTCATAATTATAGAATGAATAATGTTGTACATAAAAATCAGACTATCAATACATTATACAAGAGAATAAACATAAATTGGTAATGTGTATACCAAATTCCAAAAATAGTTTCTCTTGGGATACATGCAAATTTATCTAGGGGATATAATTGTCCGTTTTCGTCACTTACTAATTCCAATGCATTCAACATATAAAACGTTTGGATGATAATCAATATAAACATTTGTATTGAAAAACAATATTAAGAAAATTTAATATTTACAATAATCAAGAAATATAATATAATTAAAAATCAACTGGAGTAATATGAAGTGTGGTCTCATAAAATCACAATGCATTTAAAGAATATTATCCATTATTAAATTTTAACCTGGATAAACATACTTTGAATGGATAACAGAAAGATTTATTAAAAAACAACTATATCATTTTCAAATTACTTACTAAAATAATATAATTTACTATATTAGTAATGAAAAATATCTTTTATATGAATATTTAAAATTTTTAATTGATTCATAAAATCATATAGTGTTTATGATTACGAAAAATTATATGCTGGACACATACATAAAAACAATGATTCTTTTCACATTTTCAATAAAAATTCAAAAATTACAATGTTTATAAAATTAAAAGTATATTCCATTGATTTTTATTATAAAGTAAAACATGGATGAAAATTAAATTAAAAATTAAATAATATAAGTGAAAAAATTGGGTGAATATTAGTCAAATATCTATATATAATGAAAATATTAATGACCAAATGGAAAAACGTTTGTTCTCTATAAAATATTGATTTCTTGTATTGGGTATTTAAAAATGAGGATAATGAAAATAAAAAATAAAAAATGAAATTATAATATTATGATACAAAATATATTGTTTTTAAGATAAAAAATATTTTAAATTTTTTATAGTGGAAACATAAACATGGGTAATATCTAAATAAAGAAAAGATTGTTAAATAAACCATTACTTCTTATTGGACTTTGTTTGTAAGAAAATTTATCCTTATTTTTAATAAATATATTATTTATATGATTTTATACAAGAATCATATAAATAGAGACAATATCTTATAATATCCACTTATAAAATCTCAATATCCATTGATTAATAATACTTTATTAAAATTGTCGATTCTGAGATGTAAACTATTCCATTTTAAGGAATGTTTCTATAAATAGATTTTTGTTTAACATATATATGATCGATAAATAACAATTAATATATCATTAATTTTATAAATATAACATATATTGATTATATAAATTCATGTAATCATATTTTAATGTTATAGATATAAATATGAATGACATCATTCATGGAGATGATATGTCGCACGTACGAGTGAACACCCATTTCACTTTCAGCAGAAGAACGAAATGAAATGTGAATAATTATTTATCATTATATAAAAATTTTAATACAATATATATCAAATATATTAATATAACATATCATTGTTACCATCAAATGAATGTGTAAAGGAAAAATGAATCACATCACTTCGTTGATGATGTAGTCCACATGTACAGATTAACGATCCTATCTCTTTTCCTAAGGATGCGATGGAAAGAATATCGATATGATATACTAATTCCAAAAATAATAATTTTTCAAAAAAAAAATATATTCCTTATATCAATCTTTATCACCATTTAATTGATATTTTTAAGAAAAAAAAATTACACAACAACTAGGATATGTTATTTTGTATGTACGCACATGTGATGTTTTTCCTTTTTTATATGATTGGAAATTGATGGATTATAATATTCCCATAATAATAACAAAATAACATTATATTATGTTTTCTAAATTTATAATTTGAGTATGATTATAATATAATTATTGGAAGTATAGTAAGAAATATGTTCCAATGAATGTATAAATGATAACATATCTTATTGAAAAATAATTTGAATTTCTTAATTATGACATAAGGATTTTTATTTTTGGAATATTAAAACATATATATTGATTATAATGAATTTGGGGATATATTGTTATATGTTTTGGTTGAGATATATGGGTCAATAAGTGTGAGGATGTGATATATGGTGGTGAAATTTTATAATTAAGATTAGGGTAATACTTATAATTAGTTAATGTTATAAAATAATATTTTGTAACCATTGGAAAAAATGGATTCTAAATAACTTATCATAGAATTTTATATGGTTAATATTGATATAAGACAAACCCACGAGGTATTATAGTATTTTATAGTCATTTAAATGCACAAATGTTTATATTAACCATCTAGTAAACTCGTTTGACCACAACTATGGAAAATACTTTTCCAACTAAAAGTGTTCTAATTTTACTTAAAATCTATCCATTGGGAAATAAATTTATAAGGGATGATGGTTTCAAATATTTCTTATCTTACTAAGACACTTTCAAATTTTTATAATTTTTAATTAAATTTTTTAATATAATATTTCATAAAATATCAATACTTAAAATTTTGAAACTTTACATATATTTTTACATTAATGACATAAAAATATAATATTAATTTTAATAATAACCTCCCAAATATAAATAATATTCTAAAAATATTGGGATGTAAAAATATCCAAAGTAAATATTACTTTTATTGTTTTTAAAATTATTTACATGATTTTTCAACTTATTGCGTAAGCAATGTGTTAATTTTTTGTATGGAATTAAGGTAATAATTTAAAAACTAAAAAATAAGAAAAAATTAAAATATTATAATAATTAAAAAATATTAAAAATCTACACTTTTAACATCACTTATCAATTTGTATCCATTGTGTATACATTTAAAAGATATTAATGTCCACCTAGTGACATTTTTGAATTTTGATTACATAAAATATTATAAAGATAATTTTCTTAGATAATTGTCATATAAATAATTAAATATATATATAAAGGTGATAAGGGTCCATATAATTTCATAAAATTTGAATTAATATGAAAAAATATGACTTTATCACTTATTATTAACATAGTTTATCCTAAAGTACCTTTTTACCATGTGACATATTTTTATAGATTTAATATTTGTTATTAAAAAAGAATAGTTGAAATTATTGAATAATATTTATAAAATTGATTCTAAATATGGAATAAATTTTATCAAATTTAATATATATAAGAGTAATAAATTCATTTTATATTAATTCTACAGATCATGATGAAAAAATTGGTTTTGAAAAAAATAATTTTTAGTCTAAATGTATTTTTCTAACATGATCAAGTATAATGTTGATTGATGTGTAATTATGTAATTTCAATAAGATATATATTTTAATATATGATCTAACTCAAAAAATAAAGGTATTTTTTTATTGTAAGGATTTAATAGTTTTACACAAGTCATTATTTTCTACTATTCACTGAAAAACATTATTTTTAGAGAAATATATAATTTCAACCCTATGATAATTTGTTTTTTCATAAAAAAATAAATAAATAAAATTAAATTGAATTTTTTAAAATTTAAAATTTATATTTTAACACAATTTCGAAAAAATGACTTGTATTGTTGAATTAGTTTTTTAGAAAGATAATATTACCATAATTGAAGAATAAGTGTTAGAAAATTAACCAAAGATAACTTATTTATAATATTTTTGTCTCTAGAAACTTTATAACAAAATATTTTTAAAAAGATTGTAAATATTATAAATACATCATATTTGTGTAATTAATTAAATTAAACATCACAATTTTATAGTAAAAATATTATCTTATATAGGATATTCCGATCACAATAATGAAATAGAATAATTTCACCTATAGGTTGTCCCATATGATCGATTATTCCTATTATAATTGAAATTGGGAAAGAAACATTAGGATTTTAATTGTTCATGACTTAATTATCTGAGTATCCTTCATCTGATGATCATAATCCATCCAAAGTACATATTAGCGGATATGGCGAAAATGGGGGGATGAAATTAACTCAAATACACCATAAAGAAATCTCTCTATATGGTAAATCATGAAATAAAATCCCCGATTTATATATCTCATGATCATACTATACACAGCACATTAAACAAACTCTATGGGGGAGTGTCTATACCATATCTATAAAGCTTCCATTCTTGTGGGATGAACCCATTAGAATAATATTACATAAAGATGTTAAAAATATCAAAGAAGACCATCATTTTGTGAAAGAAAAACATGAATTTATAAAATTGAAAATGGATGGTGGAATCTCATGTTTTTATTGTATATATCACCATGATCAGGTGTATAGAACTTTTCACTGAATCAATAGGGGAATGACCACAACGACAATAATGGAAATACAAGATAATCCATATACCATAGTAATTCATGAATTTTTCACCATAAAAAATACTTTAATGTAATACAATAATGTCGAAGGGGTTAAATTAATGGATCCAGAGAAGCCCCATCCCATAGATATGGGGGAAATATTTACCTTATTCACCACTCCCTTGATGATTATCCTTCCCCCATTTAAGAGACGCATTGTGAATCATGTCTAAAGTTTTTTTTCCCCATTGGGACTCATGTTTCAATATTGTATGTAATATTATGAGGTTTTTGGGATACTGTCTTTCCATTAACCTCTATAAATATTCCCTAAGATAAACCTCAAAAGAAATGATTCATCCTCATATCCATCACAATCCCAAACAACCCGTCAAGATGGAATCATATCACGAATATAATGAATTTTTAAAAATTAGATATTATTAGGAATAATAACCCTATTATCATTTATATGGAGGAGTGAATCATTTTTATTAAATATGAACTCATAATTTCTTTCAAAAATATCCCTTTAAATATAACTCAAATAAAGCTTGTGCGATGAATAAAAAGGGGATATTTATGTTCAAATTTTGATCCTCATTGAAAATATTTATGAAGGAATGAATAACAGAAGTCAAAGAAATTGTTAAAATTTAGGTTCCACCAAACATGTTTATCTATAGACACTATAGTGGAATTAAAATATTTAAAAGGGAAAAGGCATAGATACATCCCATATGTCACCAGATAATGTTAAACCTCATACATTTAGGGAAAGATTTCATCAATAATATTTATAAATAAAGAATCTATAAATAATCCATTATTAATTACATAGTGGTAATATCCATTCTGGTTATATCCTCCAAAAAATTCTTACATTGATTTTATAACATATATCCCCAAAAAGAGAGACCATTTCATTCTAAAAAAAGTAGATCTAGGTCATCTACTAAATGTGGGATCTATACAGGTGATAAATTTATTTTCACTATGGGAAGGATGTTAGGATTTCCCTAAATTAGTACTGAATCTATTAACATTCCATGTGAAATATCATTGGTCGTCCCAGATTGGTTAGTAGCTGCAAATGTATATAGTTGTACAAAAAATTCCTCCACCTATTATTTCAACTATTAATGTTCCACCACAACAATATTTACCCTCAAAACAGATTGTCATTATTCAGTCACTGATAGCCTTTTAGGTGGAAATGGTATGATGGTGATCACTAGTGAAACTGAATAGGAACCCCTTCCCATGTTTATATGTAAATCTCTCTCCCACCCATTTTGATAGTCCAAAATTCCTAAATTTCAGGGGAATTAGAAATCCAGAATGTCCCCTAAACATTTATGGGTCTCAGTGTCATCCAAATATTAGGATACTTAAGAAATATGAGATATCCAACCATATACTCTTTGTATAAATACTCGATGGTAAATTAGTTTTCTATTAAAAAAGTTTAACATTTTGGACTATCAGATGATGGAAATACCCTGATTTGTAATTTCATTACCAGTTTACTACTGCACTAAAATACCACACAATCCAGAAACTGTAAAATCTAAACAACATGAGAATAATTAGAGTCGTAAAATTAAATTCTTTGTTGAAGGTTTTGATCAATTACATGATCATACATCTCCCCCTGGAGGAGTTGTAGGATTTATTTATTGTGGTCCTATATTACATGTTACAAATGACACTCATCACTATCAAATATCAGGTAAGATTTCATAAAATTTATAACATTTCATAGTGGTTGGAGGTAAATATTATAAATGAAAAACTAATACTCATTCAACACCGGGGTCCAAAGTGATATGAACTGAAAAAAAATGAAACAAAAACAAATACACTCAAGCCATACCCAACATTGAATCCATATCATAATATCACACAATATCAAATAACACCCTTTATGGAATGGAAACAATACAAACAATATCAAAGATATGGTACAATAAAATAGAATAATCATCTTCTATATGAAAATCATATGAATATGGAGTATTCTTTATGAGGTGAACGTGTGATTGTATATATCATTTTATTCATGTAGAATATTGTTTTGAGATTTATAGATCCTATATGACCTGTTTAGGATGGGAGTAATGATATCCAAAATTATTTCCCAATTCAACAAATGGATTGACACAATATATTGATGTGATTTGATTTTAAATAAACCCTTCATAAAATGGTTGATTCTATACTGGTAAAATAAGTCGATATACTATCATAAGTGGCATGTATTTCTACTTATATTCTAAAATAAGTCTACAAATGAAAATAATTACCATGTTGGGGTACCAAAAATATAAATAATTGGATGATTAGAAATACTATCAGTTGAACTCCTTCCTTCTATGGGAATGGCTAGACCAGCCATTGGTACCACAAGTATCTTTTAACATGGTGAAATTAATCTCGTAGACACCGTAGTTTTCAAAATGTAAATTTTATAATATATATCGTATTTATTATGTAAAGGTCCATAAATAGTATTTTGAACGCATACCAATTCCAAAGAAATTCATAAATACTTCATAATTTATTTATATAATACTAATAGAATTGGAACCTTCTTACCAAAAAGTGCATCAAGAACCTCCATTAAAAACAAAATCCACTGTGGATTCAATTATTGACATTTATTTAATGAACCCCTTCTTTGATGATGAGTTCTTTTTTGAACTTGAGTTCCTTAAAATAGGTCATGGAACTACTGGAATAAGATACAGTAATCGAGGGAATATGGGAAGGCATTGTTGTGGATGCGCACAATATCCTAGAAAAATCCTTACTGAAGCTATAAACATGGACACATTCTATAGGAAATCACATTGGTGACACCAATAGTTGGATCGTTGAGAATATTTTGAAACATTCAAAAGAAAATAAAATCTAATTTTTTAGAATCGTGATAAATGAATGTGAAACTGTACAATTAGGCCATGTGAGTGGGATGACAGATTAAAATAATTCCATCAGTGAAAAGTGTTCCTTAATATTCATGTTAATTCCCAAACATGTCTTCCTAGAATACATTATTTCATAAATAACATTCAAGGAACAACTCTGAAATAGGAAATGAAAATCATTTTCTTCATATTACAACATCACGAATCTATTGGTTGTGGTTCTAGCCAAATTTTCCCATTTTTATCCTCCCAAGTTATCATAATATCAATGGGAAGAGGTATAATATTACAGATACATTCACCATGAGTTTTAAGATGAGGTCAATTATACTTAAGTATATCACATAGAGTTCGATTCTATGGAATTTCATATAGTTATATATTTTATAGAGTCTGGCACGACTATTGTACGAAAGTAAAATATTATACCATTGTATATTTATAGAAACATATATGATATTGATATCTAATGACACTTCAATGATAATTACATAGGAATCAAACTCATTCCAGTTCATATATTCCATTTGATATGTTATATTGATGAAAATTTTTCCCATGTTTCATTAACACATCTATGTTACAGTAGGAGAGACCATAAACCTCTTGGAATAATGAATCTCAATAACCCATTTTAATTATTCATTTTTTAATCTGAATTCATGTTTGTTACGCTTCATAAAATAGTTAATGTTTTATTTTTGTTCCTTAGATTCATAAATAATGAATAGTTCCCATATAACACCATAAAGATTAAAATATTATGTTAGTGAAAAAATTCGGATATTAAATGGTGATAAAAATCATTTTCAATCATTTCAATTAGAATACATCAATGTGGGGTTCTATTGGATAGAATAAAATCTAATCACTATAAGTGATTTCAATCTAGTTATTTCCACAAATATTTTTGATATTAACCTAGATAACCAATTTTTAGATCATGATAATGAATATGTTTTTATCATCAATAAAATTGAAAAAATGAGATTCAATTTCTATCAATATTAATCAGTTCTCATGTAAACTCTAACATTTGATTAACTAGATTACATTGAATAATTGTCCGATATCTGTAATAGTAATGACATAGTAGGTGGTTCCCGCATTTTTTCCCCTAGATCATATACAAGTCATATATTATTATCTAAATAATAAAAGACTCTAATTTCAATAATGTAATTTGACGATTCCTTTGAATCATTTTAATAGTTTTGTTATACCAATTATTCTTTTAGATTATAATATTACCCTTCATTACCCTTTACATGGGAGATTTCGGTAGAAGGATATGAAGAATGTGATCTCAATGATTCCCCTCTATCATTTGAGGGGTGTTTCTCCCCTACAATTGTGGATCTATATCAAATAAATTAGTATATAGATATAATCTTATGACCCACATTGATCAATGTATCTATGACTTTCTAGGAATAATAGGTTTATACCAATTTTCTAAATAATCACGAATATATTTTATTCTTTTGTTTCATAATAATTACTGATTCCAATCCCAAAGTATCTACCCACCATAGGGGGTTTCTAGAGGATCACCATGGAAAACAATATGATGCTAGAAAAATATATATGACTCACACTACCAAAGATGACATGGAAGATGATGAGCATATCATATTCAGTATCATATAGAAGGTACAATAAATGAATTTGGTCCCTAAAATCATCATAGTCAAGAATAATAAATTGAAATTAATATTTTCTTCGAATCTATATATCTCAATAGTATTTTTTCAAAAATTAATTCCGCAATCATAAATATAGAACATCTGATCGGTGATAAAAATATCTATCGATATCTTTCCTTTATAAATGAAAATTCTAGATATAACCAATTTAAAATGGATCCCAATGATAAATAATAGACAAAATTTAAATATCCCTAAGAAATTAATAGTTATAAAAGAATGCATTTTGGTTTAACATTTCTAGTCACACATATCAACATTCAATGCATCATATTTTCAGTAACATATTGGAGAAGGCCAATGAATGTTATGTTTAAGATTTGATGGTCAAATATAAAATAACTGATTATCTCTGTAACACCCCAAGCTTCCACGGTACGTTTCTCTTTGAATAATGCAAGGGCGTGCATTGTACGCAACTTCGAGATTCTAACACACCACAACCAATCAAACTAGCCGTTATGAATAGTAAAACCTAATTTTTGAAATTTGATAAATTTTATCTTTTGAAATGGACTTCATTTTTGGATTCATAATATCAAAATTATCTTAGGGTGAAATTTTGGTACTTTTCGAATAACTTTCATATTTTGATGAATAGTGAAAATTACTAAATTTTAATTAAAAAAATTTTTTTTAATCGAAAGAATTAATAGTGATAATTACTTAATTTTAGTGGTTTTAAAGTATATTTTGAATATAATTTTACCATTTAATACAATGTTGGTTGTTGGATGCAATTTCACATTTAAACCAGACATAAACAAGTGTCAATATTTTGATAGTCATTATCTCTTAAAAATACGCTATTTTTTTGATGACAGGAATTAATTTTTAAATTAATTAATGCAACTAATTTGTTTTGAATTTGGTAAAATAGACATAATTTTTAATTCATAACATCAAATGTAGCTTAGGCCTACTTTTTTGTATTTTTCTGGAAACTTTCATTTTTTGATGAATAGTGAAACCACTAAGTGGTAGTTAAAAAACCAATTTTTTCATAAAACATAATTTTATCGATTTTGTGAGTGTAATTTCGAAAATATGAGAGACTCGGTTAATATAAAGGAGTAAAATGTGCTTCAATGAGATGAAAATAATGGTTGGTGAATAGTAACTTTTTAGTTTTATTTACCACGGTTAAAAGTAAATAGGGTAATTAAGGGTAAAATGATATTAATATTACCCTAACACATTTCCTAATTCAATTGGACAAGTGTATCTCGACCAAAAACAACCTTAGGAGTAAAATATTATCATTTAGGTCCACTGGTGTTATATTAGGACATTTATTATTATTTAATTCAAAGAAGAGTTAAAAGAGTTAAAATCAACGTTTATTTACTAAACCATGTTTAATATAGGGTAATACATAAGATAAATTAGATTGAAAATATTCATTAGAAATATAAAAGGACTTCCTATATAAAGGTATTTTATTTATAATTTTTAGACATTATATAATTTAATTTATTTATGACACAATGGTGATACAGTAATTACATAATTAATGAAATATTAAAATAATTGATATTATAAATATCAAAATAAATATAATTTGAGATTTTTTATGAATTCCAATAATTTTATAGGTCTATATGACATATTAGTATTGATTATATAAATTGTTTTCAAAGTAATAATGCTGTTATGAATTTATCAAAAACAAAATTCCCAATAGTGTCAAAATTGACATAAAAGAGTTTTTTTAAAAAAAATTATATTGTTAATTTATATTCAATTCCTAAAAATCTAAGGATCAGCAAAGAGACTTATATCATGATAGGTGTATCATTAATGGAACAATTTGGAGTCTCTTGTTTGTATATAGTATGTTTATTAACCATATAATATAAAAATACAAAGAGACATTGTAAAAGTGAAACTAATTAACCAAGAGTTAATACTTAAAGATAAGGTTAATATATTAACCCAAACCTGTCTAAATTCTATTGATTGAGTGGCTCTCGACCCATCCCCACCATAAAATTTAAATAATACACTTTTGAGCCATTAGAAACCGAATTTGAATTTATTATATAATAATATTTTTAGCTTTTCCAAAGGGGCCCCTCACCCCTCTTATAAAAGGGAACTCCCCCTTATCACTAATTCACACATTCAAAGCCTTTTGGATCGGCCAAAACCTACTCAAATACTCTCTCAACTTCCCTCATTACAACCTAGAGGCCTTAGTTTGATCAGAAAGCCAACCTATGGAGCCCTTTTGATCAAATCAAAAGGAAGAACCCAAAGAAGAGGTAATGTATTCACCACCTTCTTTCAAGTTCCTTTCTTCATCAACTTCTTCTTTCTTCGTTATTTCTATTCTAAAATAATAACTCTGGTATCTTCTATAAACTGTGATGTTCTTATAAATATTGTACAACCATATTCAGTATTCTATCCATCCTTTTAATGGCATGTCACCATACGTGCGTACGTACGGCTTACCGTCTCCACGTCGTGGTGTAATTGTCATTCAATAAATTATTATTTGGATGGGTATAATAATGACGTGTAATTCATGTAAATAATAATTATAACATGATAATTATTCTGTCTATATGATATACCATTCAATTATATATTATTTTAACATAAAAAGAATGATATTGTCGCTCGTGCATACGTACGGACTACCGTCTCCACGAATGCGATGAGATTCATTCTCCATCGTATCCATTCCAGTATAATTCTCATTTGATGATTAAAAATAATTTTTAAGTACTTGATATAATTCTGGATATTAATAAGATACAACCTATCCATAACAAACAAGGTTTATGTAACAAAGAATATAAAGGAAAATGAGTAAGTTAACATCAGAAATGACGATAATACTAAGATATTATTAACAAATCAATGTTAAAAGATCATATATGATATCATATTAATGTAAACGATTCCTGTATAATTAAATAACAATTATTTCACCATTATAAAGGAGGCTAAACCACCTTCGACCAAGGAAAAAGTACAAAGTAAGAGTTTCTTATCTCATGTTTAATTCTGTGAGAATTCCATTGTTCACCACTTATTTATTACATGTGGTGTGTGTACTGTCCATGTTTGTATTCATTGTGTAATATACTCTAATTCAGGTATATTTACATCTTCATTGTCTGATCCTTCTTTCCTGGGTGTATGTTTTGTATGTTACCAAATCAATAAGGGAAATTGAAATTTCAATTTCTACTTATTCGGCTTTACGCATACATCATTGATTATTTTATTACAAGATTATGTGTAGAATCACTATTCATTTTATTATGTCATAAATTATACTCCCCTTTCTATGGATATAATTTTTATACACATAATCACTCCATTGATAAATTATCAGGTCATCGGTATGAACTTGATAAGAGTAATTTTTACTCAATCTCGATTTGTTGAGTTAAACATCCAATCCATTGGTGTTGTTTTTACATGAATATGTGTGAATGTCCTATGATTGTTTTACACTGAATATACAATAATACTGAGATTATTTATATTTTTTACTCATATTTATGTCATTGATTTACCCTTAACCTAAGGATACAGCTTTTATGAGATTTTTCATCTCAATTTACATTCCATTGAGACATCATTGTTGTTATACACCAAATCACTTTTATGTGGTGTATATAATGTACTCTGACATAGTATATCATGAATCCCTTTATTCTCATGATATTACAAATTTATTATTACATAAATTATTTGTATTCAAGTGTCTCTCTTTTGGTTAGAAACTCTAACTAAAATACAATTTTTAAATGTTTTAAAGACTTATTCTTCTAAATCATTCTCATTAATGTCCATGTTTTAAAAATGGTTTTAAGGATTTATTTATATGGAAAATAATGTTTTAAAATTAAAACTCCTTTTAAAAGATTCAAAGTGGTATGGGACACTTTGATTCTAAAATCTATTTTAAATGGATTCTTGACAAATAGTGTGACTTTTAAATGATTTCAAGAAAAAGGGGGATATTTCACTCTAATTGTTTTGATGACTATTTTCATCTATGTCAATATCCTTCAGCATTCTTGAATGAGGTTAATATGATACAATAAAATCTTCCATATTGTATCGAATGATTTATGTTTGACTGTGGATGTGCTATTTTTATACCATTCATGGTTTGTGGATAAAGTATTGAAATTTCGTATGCTAGTTTTAATATGAATGATTATGTTATGTTTAAAACTTTTCATATGAGGAATGAATTGGACTTATTAAGTGACGGGTGGAGCCTGCAATATCTCCTTGATGCGTCGGTAGGTCTCATGAGACAAACTAGTGTCTTGGAATGAGGCCTTGAAAAAATCTTATTTGAAGTCTTGGCACGAGTCCTTGGCTACATGGTTATGATAGTCTGGAATTATTCATTTCATCATTTTGAAAGTGGTTATTAATATTTTCATGTGATTATTCAACTAGTAGAATATCCATGTGAATAAGTAAATGGAATTATTTCATTTTATCCTTTCCATATTATGCTGAAGTTCATGTTTAAAAGGCTTTTGTTTTATTTATACATTGCCTTAAATTTTTATGTTTATTTATGAAAGTTTCCGCTATATTGTAATCCTTACTGAGCATTTGATCTCACCCCTTTAAATGGTTTATTTTTCCCAGGATATTAAGAAGTATTTTATGAATGAACTGCAGGGATAGTATTAGGGGATATGAAGAAAAAATGTTGTTGTGGTTTTTCACTTATTGATGTAATGCAAACTTTATGAATATATCTAGTGTTTCCAGGGCTACTGAACTAATCGGTCTTTTGAGACATGATCTTTCTTGTGATCATGCCATTGTTATGTAATAATGCATCGACTGTAGGTATCTAGGGTCGGAGAGTTACAATTGGTATCAGAGGAAGCTTAGTACAAACCTTGTAAGATAGATTTAGATAAAATCTGATTAGAGCATGTAAAACTAAGCTGAACTTTGAGGAATAGTATAGAAGAACATCCTAGAATTTTGGTATTGTAGATATTTTGTGAGTTTTCCGAGAAATACATGCCTGTATGGATACGAGAAGGTAGAGGCGGCTCTAGTAAAAATGTACCTAGGGGTAAAACCTGAAAACACAGCTTTGAGCTAGACTCGAATGGGAACTGGTGCATGACAACGAGCCTTAATACACTCTTGGTTACGACACTCCCGGGGGATATGCTTAGGATATTTACATTTTCATTACAAACTGATTTGAAGTATTATATATATTTGATGAGAGCAAATGACCTTGGTTAATCCTAATGTGTTTCAAATTTAGAATATGGTGACATGTTAATATCTAAATGATTTTATGACTACTGTTACTCACACAATGCTTTCTGGTTTTAGTCAATGGATGGATTCCAAGGAAGTCATAGTGACTTTGAGAATTATGTACAAGGTTGGAACGGTGGTGGCAATGAGCAACAAATTGGAATTTTGATAGGCGTAAAATATATCGTCTTAATGCCAAATCAATTTTCCAAAAATATGATCAATAATATATATATTAACCATTTCTCAGACTCAACAAAGAAGAGAAAGGTGATGAATGATAAGAGCTACAGCAGTGGAGACCATGGAGAAAGGAATCATCAATTTCCATCATGCATGAAATGTGGAAGGAGACACCCATGAAAGTGTCTCAATGGGACAAATAAATTCTTTACATGGGGGAATGAAGGACATAAAGTGAATAATTGCTGACGAAAAATGAAGAGTACTATTTAAGAAGATAAAAATGGTCCCAAGAATCCATTTACAATCATTTGCCGTAAATGTACGGGACCTGGCCATTACCCGAGTAAATGCCCTATTCTATAAGATATTTTATTGGTCAAAGAAGAAGCTATGTGGAAATAAATGGTTGGAGAAATATTTAAAAAGTATTAGTGATTCTTATTGATGGGTTTACTTTGGAATAATTTTATCTTGTATTTTTAACCCTATACTTTTCCATGTGAGAATGTTATTTGAGGAAGAATTATCTTTTCTCTTGTGAATATAGTTATAAATAACCATTTCATTTTATATGATCGTTGGGTTTGAGGAAATTATAAGTTATTATAATTTGCGATGAAAATGCATGGTATGAGATAAGATTTGTGGTTAAATTGTGTTATGGTTATTTTTAGGAATTTATCTCATTTTGGTAATGTTATAAAATATAGTTTTTGAAATTGGACAACACGCAGACCGTGTGACAACCCATCGCGTCAGACAATGCTGTGGGAATCGAACCCACAACCAAAGTGCAATTGGGATTTATCACCTACCACCGGACTACGTGAAGTCCCTAGTTAGTGTGACTATTATTTTTAGTTAAATTATTTTATTGATCAATAATAATTTGATTTGGGATCTTTTGTCTTATCAAATGAATACCCTTAGTATAGGAAAATGATTTGGTGATTAAGTGATAAATGTTATTTTGGATGTTGTTAGCTTTTTTGTTAACACATTATACCCATGGAAAATATAATAGTATGGGATTTCATTTAAAGAGTAATGGTGGATTTTTATCTATGTTTTTTTTGTGGATTTATAGTGATTTGGGTTATTTATGGAAATGAATAGGTTAATTACTTTTAAGTATGTGACTTTAAGAGTAATTAATGTCATTTGGAGATACAATTTAACTTGGAAGACTACATTCTTATAAGTTTTGGGTTTAAATATTAGTTTGTATAATATTGAAGGATTTTAAGGACAATTGATTATTTAATGGTATTTATTTAACTTTGGGTTATTGATGGGTTAATTTTAGAAATTAAGATTAGTGTTTTTTTGTCTCTAATGGAATATCCATTTGGGGGATCATCAGATATTATACTAATCATTTGGTTTTGATTAATCTCTAAAGACAAGGTAAATATATAGTTTATCCTACGTGGATCATGTATTTCTATAGAAGTTTATTCCAGCTCTCCTATTGTGACCAAGTCTTCTTGAATACTCATTGTTCAAAAAAATGAGTTAGTGATAAAAATTTATTAAAGAATTAAACTCTACATAAAAAAGTAAGTATATCTCATTATGATTTTAGTCAATATCATAAATGAATTCTTCATCTTTATGTAATGTAACTTAAAACAAAAAATGTTTTCCATTTACTTTTCCTACTGGGATACTAATGACTGTTTGTCCCAACATAAGTTTGTGATATTCTTATTGTTAACATTATCCTGATCATGTTTTGTATCCCTATCCACCAGAACTTAACACTTATTTTATCATCAATATCCATGTTTTCCTACATGGAATCCTAGTATGGGTTATCTTGGGTGACCTTTTTACCTCTCTTCCTTTCTTTTAAAGTGATAGTTTTATTGACTCTTTTTCTGATGTGGGGCTTTCCATTATATTCCCAAGCCCAATTTTTAAAAAATTACGAGGACACAATTTATTGAATGAGGGGGGAATGTAACACCCCAAGCTTCCACGGTACATTTCCCTTTGAATAATGCAATGGTGTGCATTGTACACAAGTTTGAGATTCTAACACACCACAACCAATCAAACTAGACGTCATTAATAGTAATACCTACTTTTTGAAATTTTATAAATTTTATCTTTTTAAATGGACTTCATTTTTGGATTCTTAATATAAAAAGTAGCTTAGGGTGAAAATTTGGTTCTTTTCGGATAAATTTCATATTTTGATAAATAGTGAAAATTACTAAATTTTAATTAAAAACAACTTTTTTAATCGAAATAATTAACATTGATAAATTATTAATTTCAGTGGTTTTAAAGTATATTTAGAATATATTTTTACCATTTAATACAATTTTCGTCATTGGATGTAATTTCACATTTAAACCAGACATAAACAAGTGTCAATCTTTTGATAGTTATTATCTCTGAAAAACACGCTATTTGTTTTGACGATGGGAATTAATTTTTAAATTAATTAATGAAACTCATATGTTTTGAATTTGAAAAAATATACATAATTTTTGAATTCATAATATCAAACATAGCTTAGGCATAATTTTTGGTATTTTTCTGGAATCTTTCTTTTTTTGATGAATAGTGAAACCACTAAGTTGTAGTTAAAAAACATAATTTTACATAAAACATAATTTTATCGAATAAATGTGTGGAATTTTGAAAATCCGAGAGACACGGTTAATATCAAGGAGTAAAATGTGGTCAATGAGATGAAAATTTTTTTTGGCGAATAGTAACTTTTTACTTTTATTTACCACAGTTAAAAGTAAATAGGGTAATTAAGGGTAAAAATGATATTAATATTACCCTAACACATGTTCTAATTCTATTGGAAAAATGTATCTCAACCACAAAAAAATCTTAGGAGTAAAATATTATCAATTAGGTCCACTTGTATTAGATTGGGACATTTATTATTATTTAATTCAAAGAAGAGTTAAAAGAGTTAAAATCAATGTTTATTGACTAAACTTTTTATAATATAGGGTTATACATAAGCTAAATTCGATTGTAAATATTCATTATAAAGATAAAACAATTTCCTAAATAATGGTATTTTATTTATAATTTTTTTACATTAAATAATTTAATTTATTTATGACACAACGGTGACGCAATAATTACCAAATTAATGAAATATTAAAATAATTGATATTATAAATATCAAAATAAATGTAATTTGAGACTTTTTATGAATTAAAATAATTTTATAGGTTAATCTGACATATTAAAATTTATTATATAAATTATGTTAGAAGTAATAATGTTGTTATGAATTTATCAATAACAAAATACCCAATAGTGTAAAAATTGATATAAAAGAGTTTAAAAAAAATATTATATTATTAATTTATATTCAATTCCTAAAAATCTAAGGTTCAGACAAGAGACTTATATCATGATAGGTGTATCATTAATGGACCACATTGGGGTCTCTTGGATGTATATAGTAAGTTTATTAACCATATAAAATAAAAATGCAAAGAGACATTGTAAAAGTGAAACTAATTAACTAAGAGTTAATACTTAAACATAAGGTTAATATAATAACCCAATCCTGTCTAAATTATATTGGTTGAGTGGTTTTAGACCCATACCCACCTCAAACTTTAAATAATATACTTTGGAGCCATTATAAACCGAATATGAATTTATTATAAAATATTATTTTTAGCCTTTCCAAAGGTGTCCCTCACCCCTCTTATAAAAGGGCACTCCCGCTTCTCACTAATTCGCACATTCAAAGCCATTTTGCTCGGCCAAAACCGGCCCAAATACTCTCTAAACATCCCTCAGTAGAACCTAGAGGCATTAGTTTTATCATAAATTAAACCTAAGGATCCCTTTTGATCAAATCTAAAGGAAGAACCCGAAGAAGAGGTAATGTTTCCACCACCCTCTTTCAAGTTCCTTTCTTCTTCAAATTATTCTTTCTTTGTTATTTCTATTATAAAATAATAACTCCAGTATCTTCTATATACTGTGATGTTATTATAAATATGGTAAAATGATATTCATTATTTTATCCATCCTTTGAATTGCATGTCACCATACGTGCGTACGTACGGCCTACCGTTTCCACATCGTGGTGTAATTGTCATTCAATAAATTATTATTTGGATGGGTATAATAGTGATGTGTAATTCATCTAAATAATAAATATAACATGTTAATTATTCTTTCTATATGATATAACATCCAATTATATATTATTTTGACATCAAAAGAATGATATTGTCGCTCGTGTGTACGTACGGACTACTGTCTACACGAACGCGATAAGATTCATTCTCCATCGTATCCATTAAAGTATAATTATCATTTGATGATTAAAAATTATGTTTAAGGACTTGATATAATTCTGGATATTAATAATATATAACCTATCCATAACAAACACGGCTTACGTAACAATGAATATAATGGAAAACGAGTAAGTTAACACCCGAAATGACGATAATACTAAGATATTATTAACAAATCAATGTTAAAAGATCATATATGATATCATATTAATGTAAATGATTAATTTATAATTCAATAACAATTATTTCACCATTATACAGGAGGTTAACCTACCGTCGACCAAGAAAAAAGTACAAAGTAAGGGGTTTCTTATCTCACTTTTAATTTCGTGAGAATTCTATTGTTCACCACTTATTTATTACATGTGATGTGTGTACTGCCCATGTTTGTACTAATTGTGTAATATACTTTAATTCATGTATATTTACATCATAATTGTATGATCCTTCCTTCATGGGTGTATGTTTTGTATGTTACCAAATCAATAAGAAAATTTGAAATTTCAATTTCCACTCATTCAGCTTTACGCATACTTCATTGATTATTTTACTCCAAGATTATGCGTAGAATCACTATTCATTTGATTACGTCATAAATTCCACTCCCCTTTCTATGGATATAATTTTGATACACATAATCACTCCATTGATAAATTATCAGGTCATCGGTATGAACTTGATAAGGGTAATTTTTACTCAATTTCGATTTGTTGAGTTAAACATCCTATTCATTGGTGTTGTTTTTACAAGAACATGTGTGAATGTCCTTTCATTGTTTTACACTGAATATCCAATCATATTGACTGTATTTGTATTTTTCACTCATAATTATGTTGTTTATTTATCCTTAACCTAAAGATACGACCTTTCTGAGAGATTTCATCTCAATTTACATTCCATTGAGACTTCTTTGTTGTTATACACCAAATCACTTTTATGTGGTGTATATAATGTACTTTGATATAGTATATCATGAATCCCTTTATTCTCATGATATAAAAAAGTTTTTATTACCTCAATTATTTGTATTCAAGTTTCTCTCTTTTGGTTAGAAACCCTAACTAAAATACAATTTTTAAATGTTTTAAAGACTTATTCTTATAAATCATTCTCATTAATGTCCATGTTTTAAAAATGGTTTTAAGGATTTATTTATATGAACATTAAAGTTTTAAAATTAAAACTCATTTTAATGTTTTAAAGTTGTATGGGAAACGTTGATTCTAAAATCTATTTTAAATGGATTCTTGACAAATAGTGTGACTTTTAAATGATTTAAAGAAAAAGGGGGATATTTCACTATAATTGTTTTGATTACTATTTCCATCTATGTCAATATCCTCCATTATTCTTGATTGAGGATAATATGATACTATAAAATCTTCCATATTTTATCGACTGAGTTGTGTTTGACTGTGGATGTGCTATTTTAATACAATTCATGGTTTGTGGATAAAGTATTGAAATTTTGTATGCTAGTTTTAATATGAATGTTTATGTTATGTTTGAAATTTTTCATATGAGGAATGCATTGGACTTAGTAAGTGACAGGTGGAGCCCGTTATAGCTCCTCGATGCATCGGTAGGTCTCATGAGACAAACTAGTGTCTTGGCACGAGGCCTTGACAAAATATTATTTTTAGTCTTGGAACAAGGCCTTGGCTACGTGGTTATGATAGTCTAGTATTATGCATTCTATCATTATGAAAGTGGTTATTAATATTTTCATGTGATTATTTTACTAGTAGAATATCAATGTGAAAAAGTAAATGGCATTATTTCATTTTATCCTTGCCATATTAAACTGATTTTCACGTTTAAAAGGCTTTTGTTTTAGTTATACATTGACATAAATGTTTATGTTTATTTATGAATGTTTCTGCAATATTGTTATCCTTACTGAGCATCTGAGCTCACCCCTTTTAGTGTTTTATTTTTCCCAGGATGTGAAGAAGTATTTTATGAATGACCTGCAGGGATAGTATGAGGGGATATAAAGACAAAATGTTGTTGTAGTTTTTCACTTATTATTATAATTTAAACTTTATGAATGTATCTAGTGTTTCCAAAACTACTAAACTAATCAGTCTTTCAAGACTTGATCATTCTTGTGATCATGCCAATGTTATGTAATAATGCACCGACTCTGGATATCTAGGGTCGGGGCATTACAATCTCATCGATCATTAGATAATTTTCTATGTTCTTTGATAGCATAGAAAGGTGATGAATCCATTGAAATTTACATTGGGGGTAAATTTGGGATGTTTCACTAATTCATTGTATGACACCATGAAAATGATGTTGACCGTGATAAAACTGTAGGATATCAAAAACAAGAAACCTCTTCCAAATATAAATGATTTAAGAGGGTTTCAGGGAAGCCCCACCTACATTTGATTCATCACAATAATCCATAAATGTTAATTTTTAACCTTCACCAAACCAATGAATAATATAGTTCCCTATTAGGGGAGTCATGAATATCATGAATCTTTTTAAAATATCATGAACTCCATTTAGAGGCCACCGATTCAATTGACCTCATGTTGATAGAAAAAACTCATTCAATATGTGTCCTATATAGAGTGATCACTGATATGCTTTCTACATATATGACTGATGTTATTATTGGTAATAAAATCTATTATCAATGTATATCAATTCTTATCTCTGAATCATGATATTTGAATATGAAGAATTTTTTTTGTGTTAATCTTTATTGTTAAAAAAGTAAAACACTACTTAAAACAACATGTGGTCCACCTGGTCTCACATAAATGTCCACTAAAATACATCCTCAACCACCCTATGTTTAATAGATGTTAATAACCATGAGTCTCCATATTAGAGTAGTTTTATGCTTAGTTCAAACCTTTAATAGAAATAAAAGGATTGAAATTACAATTTTTTTTGAGGAACCTTATACAGAAAAAAATCCATTGAACAACAAATTTAATTAAATTTTTTTTCCATTATTAAGATACCAAAAATTTGGCTGATATACATTTACAACACATTATTATTCCCATAATGAATAATAATGTAAGAACTTGACGATAACAGAGTCAATTTGGGGGTTATCCTGATATGAAGAGCTACAAAATATATAAATTATTCATTATTGTTTTCAAAAGGCTACCTAAAAATGAGGTGGAATACCAAAACCTATGTTTAGGTTAAGAACTAGAAATGTAGATACTTATATATCACATTAAATCCAAAGGCAACTCAGGAAAATTATCCAAGATGATCATTGGTGACTAATCATTCAAAACGGAAGTGTCAATTCCATTACATGACTATATATGAAATTTTATTGATAAATTTACATGGGAACGAAAACAGAGTCACTTCCCCTGTCAAAATAACACATATGAGGCAATATTAGTTAATGTTCCTATAAACTTGTTAGATCCCAATTGGGAAAAACCATTCATCAACATTTTACATATCAAAATGGTGCACAATTCGATGATTATATCATAGAATATGCCAATGATGTTAATTTCATTCCCAGAAAAGATAATTATGTAAATGGATTGATTAAAATTAAATTTGAATACCATAAAATTGGGAATCAACCATGTCAAAGAGAAAGAAAAGAGAAAATATTTTTATGGGAAGATAACCTTAATGATTTTTATGGTCCAACCCTAAAAAATTATATTATTATTGAGTCATTCATGGATTCCTCCACTGATTTATTGAATGAGGAGAGACCCTTAGAACAATAAATGATATACCTGGATGTGTCATAGTTCTGATTAATTTTGGATCATGATACACCATGAAATTAGAATTCTTCGGTATTATTGGACCATAATAAAATTGTATTTTTTGAAATTCACTAGGATATGTCATTTTAATCTGATACCTTATATCTTCATTTATCAACACCTACAAAATTTACACACATCCAAACATTCTTGGCAATTTTCAATATGGGGATTATATTTAATGGGTTGATTTCCTATTTCAATAACTACAATGTTTTTGTAAATTATTATTTACACCAGATTCTTCTCTATGTGGAATGAGTCCATTTCTCACAATTAATATGGGATAAAAAATCATCATTTTTTTGAAAAATAAATTTAAGATATTTTTGGAAACAGATAATATATTTAGGGATAATGGAAAAAATATAATATTCTATACTAAATGGGTGGAATTATCAATGTTCCATTCAGAATAGCTTCTCATCCTGTAACCATCAAGAAGAAAATTTTATGATAGATTATTTCTATAAAACATTATCAAATATACTCCAATAGAGGGTGGAAAATAATAATAAATCATAGTCTGAAAAATGTGTAAATTATTTTTGGGCCTATCACACCACTGCCATCATAGATATATAAGAAATCACATATTTCTATTCCTTTTAGATAGAATATATTTTACTAATTTATGTCCTACTAAAATCAGATAGTATTTATGTTTTTTGGATTTATATATGTAGATGATCATTCTAAAAATTATTTGTTTGATTGAAATAGATTTATCAGGAATCATTTTATATCATACCCCATTTGGAGAAGCACCAAAATTGGTTGTTGTAAGATTTCAATCAGAATGATCCACTAGATTTATTTCTCCATGTATATATAGAATTGGCACATAGGATTTTATTTCCAATTATATATAAAACTCCATAATACGAATGATTGTTGGGAGTACCCTAGTCAATTAATAGTGTGTACTTTAATGACACATATTCACTTACCTGTAAGGATGGAGAGAATATTAAAACCCTACCAATTTAATATATCTCAACTAATACTTTACATAATCTATAACATGATGGTGAAATGTATTAAATAATAAAAGGAAAATATCATTTTCCCTTATTATATTAAATTTTACTCTGTGTCTAGGATCCAAACAAAATGATGTTAATTTTTTTTTGCCAACAACCTTGTCATAAGATAATAAACATTATGACATCATAGTCTGAGTAGCATGAATTTAAACTACATAAATTAATTTTACATAGTAATTCATTTATCTAAAAATCACTAATTTCCATGTTTCATGGTATAAAATAGGGGAAAATGTATCTGAGACTTGAGAAAAAATGATGGGATTAAAAATAGAGACAAACCGTATTTGGTATTTTAATCTAGTCTGGGTAATATCACAATTCAATATTATTTCTCACATATTTCATAACATACATGAGCATATATATTTTGAATAATAATAGAATTTTCATCACTAAGATAAACCATAACTAATGTTATGAAACATTTTGTCCAAACAATATGATAATAAATATCATAAAGTGGCCTATTTTATATGGAATACTTTTATATAACATGTGACCTCGATTATGAAGTAAATTTCATAATAACTAATTATGTCTCACATCATTTTCTAAAAGATGCATAATGATTATTGTGCTTCTTATTAACGGACCATCCACAAAAAATTACTCCTAATTATATGTGTTTCAGATCTGTTTGGGTATTAACTTATATAGAACAATTTGTGGCTTCCTTCTTATTCTATGTTTTGATTTGTTCAATTCCTAAATCATTTTTACAAGGCCTGAGATTAATCTATGATTTAAAATTCCACTTCCATTTAATATTATTTATGTTGGATCTCTCTTACTTGATATAGAAATAAGGAATTACACTTAACATGTGAATTATATCCATGGGAACACAAACACACACATCCATTCTCCACGGCTCTAAATAGTAAGGATGGAATCTATTAATTATAAATAAAATCTAATTAATGTTGACCCCTCAATTTTGGCCTCAATCTCTAGTCATTAGACATTAATAAATATATATTTTTTACATATTCAGTTTATTCCATAGAGCATCAATACCCTATGTTCCTAGCATATGAGATTTCTCCACAACAATAATTTCCAAAAATCAATGTGTGGAAATATTCTTGACTGAGAGATATTTGTAGTGATGTTTGGATCATTTATACTAAGATCAACCGAAATATAAAACATTCCCACCATTTCTTTTATATGACAAATATGCACAAACAAAATTACAACATGTGATCTCTCATCAATAGACTAATTCTTGAAATTAAATGATCTTTTTCAAAAATATGATTCAGATATAAATAGGGTACCATTATTCGTTATAACTTTGAATTCCATAAATATCATTCTTGTGATATACTTATGGGAACTGTAATCCATTATCCTAGTCATATCCATGAGGGATAAAACCCCCCCTGTATCTATAAACATGATTTGTAAAAGAAACTAATTTCTATGAACTGAATGTGCCTTTATTCTCATTTAGATGAGATAAATAGTGATGTATGGATCCTCTATCTGATTCCTAGTCTAAATAAGACAATATAAATACCCTTTACCTATCGTATAATCTAGTTATATGCAAGAAACAACTTATTTGATAAATTTAGAGTTTAGTCTCTACATCTCGATAAGATCACAATCCCTTGTCATGGAGTGGATTGGGTTGAATTCTTCCACCATTACATTGGTTCAAGTTTTATTCATAAATCACATTAAATATCATGAGAAAATTGGATCACCATGAAATTTTATTGGATATCTTTGATGATAAAATACACCCCTAAGGGACACCATTATTGGACTCTACATAATGTTCCCCCAAAACGGATTTTCATTTTCACCACCTATATGTACTATCTTAATTAATAATTTTTTCCCAAAGGTGAAAATAATTTTTCATGCACACATCCAATAAATGTCACCATGAAATTTTCTTTTTGACCATGGTCCTTGATTTTTCAGGTGAACTTGTCCCACACCACTTTTCATTATTTGAACGACTCATGAAAAGATTTAATGTTTCAGTCCTCATGTTCAATATGGTGTCGAAAATTTATCAGCCTTAAGGATTTAATTCAATAATTATTATTATACCATTTATAAAATAAATATGACCTTAAAATCATGGAACACCTTTATGTAAATAGTTTTAAATTATATCTCTCTACCAAGAATTTCTGTTCCATACACAGAGATGTAGTTAAATTTGTGTTTGAAAATATTCTAGAATATTCATGTTCACCATGAACCCAATTCATTTTTATGATTCATAATTGAATGAAAATTAATAATTGATATGTTTACTTCTCCAGGATCTCTCTTTCATAGAAAATTTTGTAATTAGAATTGACTGATTATGTTCACAACCGTCCTACTCCAACTAGTCTCCATTGAATGAATAATGAATTAGTATTTTCATAATCACAATGGGTTATTTTTCTCCTAATGATCACATCCTAAACCACATATTATATCCATGGAAGGATTATGGTAATGTTCAATATACTCCCACCAATACCCATTATATGAGTGTGACAATTTGTTTCCACCATTACTGTTGGATATTTTATTCATATGGTTCACTATTTCCTATTGAGTTAGAAATCTATGTGTTATGGTTTATAAACACCACAATATATTTATTATGTAATATTTACCACCATCAATATTAAACAAATTTGTATCATTATCATTTTGAGGAAATTAATATTTGGTGAAATATATAAGTCCTTCAACAATAGCTATATTGTTATGACAATCAAGACCTTAAACTATCTATGCGATGGGAAATAGAACTACATATAGTGTAAGACATCAATATTTGTATTGAACAAAATATGATCCTACTCTAACTAATCTTACACTTCAATGGTATTAGTAAAAATCAATAACATAAAAAATGTATGAAAATTATTACATTAATAACCAAAAATGGGTGGCCTAATAATAACATAAGTATTTCCCACTATGATTCCCATAAATTGATCATTGTGAAATACTAGGGTGATTAAATAATTTAAAGACACAATACATATGAGGTCCACCATGAGTCCCATGTAAACATTAATTGACACTCACTAGACCCCTTTGATTGAGAATAGTCTAGGGAATTATTTTTTCATTTTGTCATTATTTTATAATTGAAGCATAACATCGTGGTAACCAACTATAATTGAACATGGGAAACCAATTATAATATTATCTATCATAATCCTTATTAAATTTATTATCATATTCAATAAAATTGGTGAAATTTATTTATTATAGTAATGGAACATCTTCTTATACTTATTTATGAGACATGTCTTGGAAATGATCATTTTGACTTAAATATTCATAAATTACGGTGGATATCATTATTCATATTTTACAGGATGAATGATGACAAACATGAAGATATTATATTTTCATATAATCTTATGTTATTGTGAAATATTAATTAATAAATAAAATGTTTTCATCTGAAAATAAAATAAATTTTCATTTATTATATAAAAAAGTGATTATAGGAGCTCCCATAAATCAAAGTGACCCTACGTAGGGAAAAAATGAATAACTTGAAAACAACCAGGTCAAGAACTAACAAATAAAATTCCATAGGTCATCTAATTCCATGTGATATATTTCAATCGATTGATTCTGGATTTTTTACTATGTGAATCATTATGATCAAAAGAATTCATTTCTCCAACTTGAGAATATAATTTCTCTCTCCTCCTTCTGGTGTCCAAAATCACTGTTGTTTCTTTAAAAAATAGGAAAAACAATAAAAATGAGGACCAAATTTTTATCTATTTCTACCCTCAATGAAGATACATTTTCCAAGACTCCCATTTCCACAATGTCGCATATATTCAACTCAAAGGAAACTCATTTTATAAGTTTGGTTATGAAATTCATAGTTTTAGTTTTATAATGATATTTCACTTCAAATTCTAGTTGATCATGGATAATATTCATCATTTGTGTGATAAAATATAAAACATAATTTTAAAATTCCCTTGTATTGATAATTATGAATAGTTGATAAAGATGATTATCCAGATTCTTCATTTTTGTAATCGGTTACTTTGAAATTAGGGAACAAATTTTTAAAATTATTTTTAAGGAGATGACATGTTAATGGATGTATCCTGGTATTTTAGAATAGAATCATCATATCAAAATATAATCTATTGTAAAATTTATTTTCTCAATATGTAACCAATGTCACTGATAAGGTAGAATTTGAAACATGGATTTAGGGAATCCTTATCAAGATGTATTTGAATCAATGAATCTTGAATAAAAATATTGATATGAATATTTTTAGGAATTAATATCATCATATATAATATTATTATGTCAAAATCCCAATGAATTTATATTAAAATTTCATGACTAAGAGTAATGGACTTATCATAATTATTTGAGGAATCCAGCTCAACGATGTTAATATCTTGTCATTTTTTCTTCGTCATATGATGTAACTTATTTTGTTTACCCACTAATAATGAATGGTGTAATATGTATTAGTGGAAAGACTCCCATTTGAGAGATATTCCAGTAATGTTAAATCCATACTGATTAATAATCCATAAATAAAATAATTATGGATCCAAATTTTCACATGGTTATCATGAAATCGGTTGTAGTCTGCACCGACATAATCTAGAATATAATAAGTATCATTGTGTTTTCTTAGTTGAATGCTTTATATAAATAACTTTTTTATAATTTCTAAAATTTGATGTAATTGGAACCAAAAAAAGTATTCCTTGTAGTGTTTTGAAATTTTTTCTCCATCAACCTAACTAAAATAACAATTTCTAGTATTGAAAACCAATATAATTTAGTGATTGTAGAGTATTTGATTATAGAATCAAATGTGCAAGTGGGAGACCTATAATGAGTAATGGAAAAAAGTAATTCTCCCAAGTTTGGATCAAGAGCATGAAAATACGTTATTATATGCCACACACATAAATGGGATAACAATGTGGGGTTTTTAAAAAAATTCAGGATCCATGGTTGTGTGTCTTGTCTCATAACCTCTGAGATGCAGTACCACCAAACAATGGAAAAGTTGGATTGTGCAGTAGTTTCTATGCGGAGACTCACCCCCATGGATCTTGAATAAATTCTTGATAGATCCTACCTACATCTAGAACAACAATATTCACTTAAATTTTAAATATTAGTTGATTTTAAATTAGTAAATTGTTTTATTTATATTTTATATGTGCATCTCATGTAGGTAATATCCACCCACATTGGAATATATCAACCATTCTGGAATATTTGAGATATAAATTAAACTGTGACTTTATCCTTTATCCCTATGGTTTACATTAATCATTCTCATGTGTGGAACAATTTTTACTATAAGAACCATCCAATTTTCTCATAGGGAATTCATGGGTACATTTCACTCTTGTACTCAATATAGAAGGGAGATGATCAATTTTTATCCAACCACAAATGCTAATGTTAATTGATGTATTAATATGCTTATTGAATTCCATTCCAATAAATTTTAATAATTCCATTTATTCTATTGTAATCATCATTATGTATTTTCAACCACTAAGAGAATGTAGGAATTCATCATACACAACCTGAAGAATAGGGATTGTCCTAATTTTATTACCAAGCTATAGGATAATTAAAACTTCTCCCTAAAACAGATGGAATTTTTTAGTCATAAAACACCATCAATTGAACTACAAAGGGAAGTGGTCCATAAAAGGATATATTTAGAACTTATTAGTACAAATAGAGTCCAAATTTAAATATCCTTTAAATTATTCTCTTGGTTGATACATCCTGGGTTCACCCAAAAACTAAAATTTCTCAAAGAAATTGCATCCTATAAGTAGGTCCCATTAAATTATATATCCTTTACTCCAATACTATATAATGGATTTATTAATAATCAAATATGTATTTAATTAAATTCCTCTTAAAATTTAATCTTTATCTATGTGATAAAAAATTTATTATTATATTCATGGATGATCTCCAGGTTTTGGTAAATATTCACTATTATGAAATCCCAATCCTAAAAATATGAATTTATGAAAAATATAATTTTGAATAGGGGTATCAATTTTATAAACAAAAGTGGAAAAGTGAATTCTATTAAATAATGGATTATTGATAAAAATTAGTTTCATAATTCTTTATAGTTCTTGATGGAATAACTAGATTATGTTAAACAAGTTGGGTTCATCATCCATGATAAAATCCTCGATGCAAGAAGCAACCCTATCATTAAAAATGAGAATAATATGCTCAAACAAAATATATCAGCATATATTAAAAACAAATTTATTTTATAAAATTATTTAAATAAAGAAATAATATTCGATCCAATATGATAATAGGTGAAATTCCATTGTGCTTAATTTTACCATGACCAAATATTCTTCACATAAGTTGTTCACCAAAACTATAGCTGCAAAATAGGTTAAGTCTGAAATATTATCACCCATTGAATTCATTCCAGTGGAATCAACTATGTACATAACTAATGAAATTTTATCCACATTACAATAAAATAGTTACATAATTTTTTTAAACATCAAATGCATTCTCCTGTTAACGAAGGATTCTCTGTAAGGCCACCCAAGTGTACTTTATAGGATGTAACCTCACATAAAATAATCTCCCAACAATGGAACCCAATAATGATGCACTAGCCATAGTAAAATTATGATGGTGATCATGTACATATATTTATAAATAATTACATCACTGAGAAGATTCCAATTATTTTATCCTTGACACAAAAAATCCAAAAAACTATGAATGGATGTAATTCCCCTAGGCTATTTGTAAGAGAACTCGGGTAACATGAAAATTTTGGGATATCCACCATGCCACATGGTTTTTGTGGATGATTATGAGATATTTGTTTCCCATAATACAATAATGAAATGATAATTCCATCTAGCAAAGGACCATAGAATAACATGTCAATACATTTATAATTAATTCATTTCATTTTTACTTCTTCCCCCTGATTAATTCTTAAATTTTCAATCAGATCCAATTTTGAAGGGGGGGGGAGGGATTTTGGTAACCCCACTTCTTAAAATATGTTTTCATTGTTGAAGAGAATTAATTGAGAGACATGGAAAATGGATAATAAAATGGAATTTAAATCATTGTAAAACAATTAATGGGAACCAAAATAATTCTTATATATGGAACCAGAATAAATTGTAACAAAAAATACCATATTTATAGATCAAAATCATGAAACATTAATAGAAGAATGACCATAAATTTTAACTGACATGCATGGGAATTATCTTCCTCCTATGGTCATAATTGTCAAATAAATAAAAACCATAGGTTCATCAATTGTATATTGTGGAAGATTGGGTGATAGAGAATATTTATTCTCACCAAACAATCTCTTTCAATTTGTAAAATAACCCAGTTATCTAATTAGTTTTCTAAAATAATGAGTGAATTGATAAATATTTTGATATCCATAGGGATCTTAATCATCAATGACCATTTGGAGGAACTACATTCCCTCTAATACAATAACTTCTGAAAAAATGACCCAAATCTACCAATACATTTAATGAATATTATTCCAAACATATCCAAGGAGTCCGCCAATAGAATAAAAAACCCCTCAATAAAGTGATATCGATCAGATAACCAATTCTGCAATGTGTGATATGATATATTCTTAATCATTTATCCCATGGATCACTTGGGAAAAGTCCCCATCAAATTCTCCCAATTATTACCTATAGGATGTCCCGTGAATCATCATTTTATCCAAAAGGGATAAAGCCTTTTTACCCCCCTAATGACCCTAAATGAATATCTCCTCAATGATATTTATGACATAACCATTCATTTTTCAATGGTAGTGAAATCATTTTACTAACTATCAAAATTAGGGACCCAATTATACAACCCTCCAGAAAAGCAACCAAATCCGCAATATCCATTTATAATGAAAACTAATGACCCCATTTGAAAAATCATCCCATTGGTAATGAATCTACCCAAAATAATATCCCTATCATATGGATTCTTCATGGTGATTATGATTTATGATTTCATTGGTAATGAGGGTCCATAACATAAACACAGTGGTTGGTACCTTCTTGGTACGTGTAGTAGAGCTAATATTCTTTATAACTCTTTAAATGTAAAGTGACTATGGAAGTATCTATGATGTCTTTTATCTAATAAATGGATGTGTAATACCTATTATGGGGGTTTCAAAATACACATTATGAATTAAATGAAATACCCCCAGGATAAATCCCTTAGTCTTGTATTTTGGTTATCAATCCATATCCCTTCCCATATATATCATTGGGAAGGGAGTAGGTTTCTAGGTAGTCCCTCCTAGAATTAGCTGCTAACCTATCTTATAAAAATTCATACATCTTCTTACATCCATATACAATTCCTCAATTACCTGAAGATGACTATTGATGTATTACCATGGGATTATAGATTAGTTTCATGTCCTATTTGAAAGTAATTATTCTATTGGAATGGTATTATATTGTTCCTTACGTCACACACTAAAGATGGATTACATATCATTATCACTGGAGTCGATCATATCACTAGAAAAATCAAAATTAAATAGATCGGCTCCTCCTTAGGTGTGTGCCCCAAACAAAACTAGCAACCATTGGGTTTGACTCCACTTCCAATATGATATGCATGACACCTCACTATTCATGAAATCCAACATCTTAATCAAATGAGTTGGGCTTTGATTCCCATTCCAATTAGATATGTAGGAGGAATAACTGAGGCTCAAACCTGAAAACATGACTAAACTATGTGCGTTTTTATTCATGTTCTTTTAATATATATAATATTCCTCCCAACAGAACAAACCTAATATCTTCAACCCATAACTCATATTATTCTTCCACGTTACCAATGAAATAATGCCCCACATGAAGGGCTACATTTCAGTTGGGTCCTTAAAACTATAAAGTTCAACTCATGAATTGGCCCGATGCTAGTCGATTCAAGTTATACATAACCAAGACATCATTGAAATATGAAGTTAAAATGATTGGTCTAGTTATTTTAAAATGACTTCACAAGGAATTTCATGTACTGTAATGTGGGAAAAATAGTGTTCTAATTCCCTTTATTAGAAAAAACAGGAATCATTATCATGATAATGATCCCAACATCAAACTAACCATCACATTCGTTGATAATTTTAAATTCCAGAGTACCCAATTATGAGGAATTATATAAAAATCCCATCAAATTAGGAATTAACATGTAAATAAAAACAATATGGTTAACCTATAATACTTAAAATTGTATCCATTGATAGTGAACCACAAATAAATAAAGATAATTCCATTTGCGTATATCATCTGATATATATAGATTCTTAACATCAATACAAGATAATAATCGATTTATAATAAATAAGGGATAACATATCCCTTACTAAGATTTTGGATGGATTCCAAAAATGAATTTTTTTCTATTAGAGAATCATGAAGTAGGAAGTGTATCCCCCAATATGTTATGAGGAGCCTATCCTTAGACCCCTCTAACCAATTTGTGTCTTTAAGAATCATTGAATAAATGTCTAATGTGACCACCAACATTAGGAAAAAAGCTTCATTAAATATCATGGGTATGTGAATTGTTGGGTGATTCAATTTCTAGGTATAATCTCATTAGATAAAATAAAAATGGTATGGAAAGTTTCTATATACTAATAATACCATTCATCCTATTTAGTGTGAAATAATCAAGAACATATTTTTTTAGTTAATAAGAAATTAATTTTAAATATATTAATTAGATATTAATATTTTTTGTATGTAATCATTGTGTGAATATTTAATTTGAAAAAATAACTCATTTAAATTCCATAATCATGTTTTTATTTTTTGGTTTCATTGTACAATTATAACATTGTATGAAAAGGTTTTAGAAGTTGTTAAAAGGATTATTTATGGCTAAATACCTATTTTATTACTACATGATATGAATTAAAATGATTAATTGGTCCTCATAAAAATATTGTAAAGAGATGTTCGAACACATAATTTTTTTTTGTGGATTTTAAATATAGTGTATTTATTAGGCTATAAAATATCACATGGCATAACAAGTCAAGGAGACCTTATATTAATGGTTCATTTAATTATTTTATTGTGGAAGAAATTATCATGATTGGATCCCCCAAGGGTTGTTATATAGATGATATTTTCAATGAGGCATTTATAAATATCTTAGTTAAACAACATTATATTTTTTGGTGATATTTTAATCGAATGATAAATCAATTTGAATAGAAATAGTGTCATTTCTATATTACTAATAACAACAGTTTCATGTTTTTGGTATTACTAGAGTAAATTTACAATGAATTCAGAAAAATCTACATATGGATTTTTACACGCACACACATCAATTTAGTATCTGCATCATTAAATATATATTTATAATTATATGCAGATCCATCATATCATCTATAAACTATTACAAAATATTCCAATGAACATAGGATAACTATTTTAAATTCCAAACCTTATATTTCATGTATGTTATTTCTTTTCATTTTATCCTTGCATTGATCATATCAGTTTTTAAATATTTATTGGTTTTTTTGGCAAAAATTATGTTTTTGGGATTTTTTCAGTGGATAAATATCTAGTCCACAATATCATTTAATATTTTTTCACTTCGGTTTTCCCTATGTTTAATGACTATGTCCAAATGAATAGTTTTAGGTGTTTTCCGAGGCATTGTATTCAAGGTGTAAACCTATCAAATAAAGCTATCTAACCTCTACATGGTGTGGTGGAGGTCAAGGTAAATATAAAATGGACTAGATTTATTCGCCAAGCCATAGTGATGGGGGGTTAGTTGTTGTTTATCCAAATTGACTATTTGATCTCCTGAGATGGTTACTCCAACTATGTGAAAATAGAATGGACGATATTAATGAGTCTCATAAATAATATTCCATAATTTAAACTTCAATTTTTTATCCTTTATTTCTAATTTCATATTTTGTGTGTTATTGAAGGGATTTTATGGAATTATATATGTTTTTGAAATAAATAATTCATTTATCAATATTCTTGTTCTTCATTAGTTGTTGATATGTTAAAGGGAAATATAGCTTTATTTGAAATCATCATTTTGTGAGCATCATTTTGGTTTTCTTCTTACTGTTATTAGTTTCTTCTTTCTTTCTATTTGTGGATACCCTATTGGGTGTTTTGTAATATCATATATGATTTAGGGGTTATATAAGACATTCATATCAATTGAACACTTTAATAACTATTTGACTTGAAAATGATTTCAAAATGATTTCGAATGCATGATTTCAGATTTGGGATATTTTTTTTAAAGTAATGTGATTTGTTCAAACTATTATATTATTAATTCTAAAATAATGAATAAATTTTTGGAAAATGTCTTCAAAATTTATTAATGATTTGATGAATTATTTTAATGATAATTTCGTGAGAAAAAAGTTGAATTATATGATATATTGGATGAAATGTACTGATTTTTTTTTGAAACGAATAATTATTTTAAAAAAATTTGTATTGTTCACGACTATAAAATTTCATGTTTCGAAACATTAACTTATGGAATATTTGAAATAATTTCATAAATTGATTTTAGATTGATTGAAATTGAAGGTAACACATTGTTTTTCTTTCATTTACTAAAATATACTGGGATCAATGGTGGTTGTTTGGGAATAAGACACACTAGGCCCAAATAATCCGTACATAGATAAAACCATTGATGATTAAAATGAGAGATAAACTTTGATGATGTCACATATTTAGTTATTTTGATTCATTCTCCTATTCCTACAAGGAATGAGATCTGGGGATGTGTCCACATATGGAGATATTTTTCACATATTGGTGTATTAACCCTTGTAATAACCTAATCCCAAAACACGTAATCATTGTTCTATTGCTGAAAATGAAATTTTTTAAATATTTTATACAATCTAATGACTATGAAATTATTTATTAATTTTTATTTCTAGAAATTATTATTCATGTTTATTTTGTGGAAATTTACAATTATAATATTTTTATACGAACCTTTAAAATGGAAAGAAAATAATTATTCATGGGTAATGTTGAAAATAAATCCATGATGTGTATAAAATGAAATTTTTCATTTTTGGTTTATTTTATATGGATTGATAAAAGTATACATGGTCAGATCCAATTAGGAAAATGTTTTGAACACATTAAATATTACATAGGGTGACTAGAGACATTATTATGTCTGGTCTTGGAATGAGGAATTCACCACTTTGGGGATGAGGTAATTTATGATAATGGGACTTTGGGTGTTATTAGTGACCAGTGGAGCTATGTGAAACACTCAATATATGGAGATATTATGATAATCTATTTTATTGATATGTGATAAATAATGTCAATGTACCATTAATGTAACATTTAATTGTAAAACAATGGTACCCTTTTATTGATAATTTTTTTCCATACCATAAGTTTATATATTCTATCAACTGTTTTAAAATGTTATGATTTTCTTTTGGTGAAATAATTCAATATAAATTTTTTATGTTATTGCTCTAGTTTCTCGACTATGGGTATTGCGAACACTCTTTAGGTCATGCCCAAATTGATTTGGGTACTAGTATATCATGTTATTTGATTAGGTTCAGGTACATTAATATTTAATGGAGGTTGATTTATATCATGGATGTCAAAATGTAGTCTGGGATTTCATAGTTGACATGAGACATGATTGTTGGGACTTAAGCGGAATTTCATGAGTGGGTACCGTGATATATATCATTGTAACTAGGCGTAAGATACCAAGTGAAGTTGGAGAAATTTTTCATTGAGGTATTTTTTGAAATTATTATATTAGTTATCCATGATTTGATAGTTTATTTTTGTTACAATTTTATTTATGAATAAAATAGTTAACATTATAAAGTATTGTGACTGATATTTCATTGCTACCTATTAATATTTTTTAGTACCATTCCATAAAAAATATTTCCAATAATAAATCAAGTGTGAGATAATGATGAACTAAAAAAAGTAAAACCACCATTTGACCAAAATCCCATAGAGTTAGTGGTGTTCTTGGTACTTTTAATCGACCATAGAGCTGCACATGTTTCTATTTAGATTTCATAGGTTATACATGTAACAAAAAATAATAGAAATTTTGTTAAAGATTTTATTTGTACAAACCACTATATTTAATGGAAATGAAAGATACTTTGGAGTTGAAAAATTCATTGGGAAATATTGAGTGACACCTTGAGTTTTTAACACATCATATTTTGTTATGGTTAAATATTCCTTCTTGATACATGAAGTGCCTTGCAAAAAATGGTGGGAATCTATAATTATAGAAAGAAAAATTGAGGTATTCGAGTAGAATGTCTTTAGGAAACTTTTCAATGAGAAATAAAATCTACAGTTAGTGGTGTTGGCTATGAACAAATTGTTACTAATTATTTTTACATGTGATTAGATAATGACTTAGTGTGCTAATTGTTTTGCTGAACATTCATAGTTTTCACCTAAAGTGGCACCGAATGAGAAGATTAGGGCTTATAGGATTAAAATGGGTATAAGATTAAATTTTTGATCTTAGGACCACATACATCTTTTACTAATGTTTTAGATATATATATGAAAGTGGAACATGACTTTTCTAGTAATCTAGAATGGATGACAGTTACTCCTACTCCAAGTGTAATTTTGGGAAATCCTATTAAATAGAAGATAAAATTGGTTAAATCTCATGGTGGAATTAGTTTTCAGTGTTCCTTCACCCCAGTATTCCTCTAGATCTGATTTGGATTATAATATAGAACTATTGACTTATTTTTAATGACTCATTTATGGGAACAAAATGAATTATTGCATTGAGTCACTAGATTTTTTGGACTATTATAGATTTTCAAGTATCCTCTCAAGGTTTTTATACATTTATGTAAATTTTTTTAGTGTAATAGACTAATAGATACTGCGAGGATACATGTCATAGTCATATTATCCAAAAATAGTTGATCTCTAGCCACATGTATTTGTAATGAGGCATCTTCACACAGTGGATGAGTCTCAAGTGGTAACTAGTGTGTTTCTTGTGATTGTGACAAGTACCATTACAATTTATTCATCTTTATTAACTACATTGTTTGAAATTACAACCTCTAATTCCATAATACAAAAACATTAAATTTTTTATTTTTTATATGAATCTCAATCCTTATATAATGTATGTTTCTATGCCTCATGAAATAAAGAGAGTTTAAGGTATCATATTTTCATCTTATATATTCTCAATTGGAAATAGATATCATATGGGACATTATTGTTATTGATATGAAAGCACTAGATTTATTTCTTGGGAAACACTATATGATTTCCTATAAATGTCATATTGATTATTAACATTGGAAGTTATCCTTTACTTCCCATGATGTGGAGTTCCATGTTTTTCTGGGAGGATAGAACTAGAGGTCAGTCCATGTTGGACATTATATTTCAGATATGGGTATAATGATATGCATGTATTCTATTGAACTGTAGTAGGAAAAATCAAGATCTATTCTCCCTCTATTAGCTTTTGAATTTTCAGAAGAGTATCCACATGTCATTTATAGTTTACCACAATAGTGGGTTTTAGAGTCATTTATCTATTTGGTGTACAATAATATGAATATGTCTATTACTTCTTACCTTACGGTAAAAATTGAAATTAAGGGGCATAAGAATTTTATGGATAATTTTATTCCCAATGGATTTTTTCATCCTTGTGTATCAACATGAGTAGCGCTAGTGCTTCTTTCTAAGATGGATCACGAAACATGTCTCTTTTAAAATGATTATATAAATCGAAATTATAATATTTTTAGGAAACAATATCTATTCCAACTACCTGATTATTATTTTTTAAATGGTTGAAGGGGTAATCTATGATTTATCTTCAGTTTAGTTATCTTTAGGTTAGAATAAAAGATTATGACACCCCAAATACTTATTTTAGAAGAAGGTATGACCACAATTAGTTTCATATTGTGTAATTGTTTCTCAATACTACTCTTATAGGTTTTATGGAATTGATTAACATGATTTTACACCAATATCTCAAAAACATAATTTTGATATTCATGGTTGAAATCTTAGTTTACATTAAAATATATGGTGATCATTTTCATCAATTTAGAAATGTTTTTAATATCTTTTTGAATCATGGATTATACAAAATGTTTGTAAAGAACCAATCATAAAATTGTGAAGTTATATTTATAAGTAATGTGGTCTAGAAACATTATATCTTTGTTGTTTATTGAAAGGTGAATTATGTTATGGAATGGGAGGAATAGAGAAATGTATTTCAGATTCACAAATTCTTGGGATTGATGTGATATTAATGCTAGTTCATTAAATATTTATCTATGTTAGATCATATGTTTATCACTCTCACTTAAGAAGGTAGTTACTTACATATGGTTTCTTGGATGGTATAAATTCATCGAATATTTGAAGATCCAATGAATTCAGCACTAGTTTTGTCTCTTATAGGGGATGGATAAGGCTATACTGTCTTTTATGATGGATCGAGTTTCTATTACAAATGTGTTTCCAATATCGGTGATCCCACGATGGATTATATTTCACTTCAGATTTGGAATCATGAGTAGAATAATCTCAATCATGATATAAAACATACATATATAAGGAATTTCCTTAATAGATACGTGATGTACATGTTTGGAGAGAGCATTACAATTTACATTAACTGTAAAAGACATCATTATATCTTATTAAAAAATATTTTATTCCTTGTTAGTGATGATTGTTGGAGTACCTGTAATATATTTATATTAACATTTCCTAATCCTCAAGTAAAAATAATATTATTAATGATGTTCTATGATGTAATTTAAAATCATAGGCCATGAGAAAATATTATGTTTCAGGGATAATCGTGGATCTATTTTCTTTCAAGCATTTAGACATTTGTTATAATGAGATTGATCTTGTTTAGAAAATTGTTTAGTTAGAATTTCCTATTCTTGATATAATCCTCTAGGATCATTATCACAATGTTGATTTTATATGATTTAAATATTATTTATATGGTAGGGATAATTTTTGTTGGTGGTATCTATATCTAATGGGAATCCTTTGCTTCAGGATATTTAATGGCAGTCCATCTTTAATGAGGGAGGTAATGATGGGATATTTTCCCCTTTTATAATGGTATGTTTAACCAAGTATAGTGAATATGTTTTATGATATAGAATAAAAATTACATTGGAACTATATAAAAATGACATTGTTGATTTTTATCCATTATTATACCTATAAACAGGTCAATAAAGATCATTATAATACTTTGGTTTTCCTCCAGTCCCTTCTTGTGCCTACATGAAAGTGGGATGAGATATCAATTGATACTATCATCTAGATTGAAGATAAACCAAAGGGAATGAATATGATATTGGATGAGATTGAATGATTGAAAAATTATACACACTAAACACCCATTAATGATATGTCCAAATTGGATGACTTCAGAAATATATATGAAAAAGAGATTATCAAATTTCATGGTGGTATGTCTTCCATCACTTTTTCATAAGGATTATCAGTTCACATATCGGTTTTTGTGATACCCCAAGAGTAAATGTGATATAAATTTATGTATAGAATAAAATACCATCCTAAGATATGAATTCAAATAGAATGAGTTATATATATTTAAGAGTACATGTTCCATGCTTGTTTCTTAGATCTAGGAGGAGTACTGGATGTTCATTTGTTGTTGGTCGAATTTACCTTTAATAATAGCTAGTAACAATCCATTTAAATAGAAACCATAGAGGAATTATGTGAATTTACTTTTTAAATATATTCTTGTTTGGCCATATATTGCTGAAACGTCACTTTTTTATCCAATGATGGTCTATGAGATGACTACTAAGATCGATAGGATGTATTAGAAAACCATAAAAAAATTCAGCTTGTATAAATATTTTTATAATTATCATCAATTTCTTATGGATTTCCCACATTATGATCAGGTGTTTTTGGTAGTTTCTTACTATTTGTTTCGCGAACTACTTTGTAAATATGGGATGTTTTAATTATGATATATTGGAATATTTGAAGCCATTGACAATATTTGAAAGGTGGATTATAAAATAGAATTCCCCCATTTTATGACAATGTTCCATGTTGTGTTACATGTTTCATATAATATAAAATATTATTCTGATCTATTGCATGTCTATAAGGTGGAGGACCATAGCGTAGAATCATATTAAAGCATGAAAGAGTAGTCGGTTCGACTTGCTAACTCTCTGATAAAGGTTATCCATGGAAGGTATATACCATTGTTTCACGTTCTATGGTTGCATGGTTATGAATCTCATGATACATGGAAGCATGGGGTATTAATGAGGGAGTAGTGGAGTTATCATTTTGTTGACCAACATACATGGTTTTCAATTCATTGGGTGGAAATCATTTTTAGTTTATATAATTTTAATATAACAACCTTCTCATGTATGTATATTATTTGATTTAATTTGACCTATTTGATTTTATTTTTGATTATGAATAATTTTTGGATTTAAATGGTTGATACGGGTGTGGGGATTTTATATTATAGAAATGTATATACCAATCCCTTGTCCAAAAGTTTTTCACATTGGGTGATCCCTATGTAAAATAGTTGGCACAAAATTCCTGATGTTGGTATTTTTATTAGTAATTAACTATTGGGTGTCTCCTTTTCCACCAGGTCCAATATTTCTATCTAGGACATAAAAGTGGTTGTTTCCTATATAAAAAATAATTAAATATTCACCATGGTGTTGCCTAGGTATTTTTGATGGTGGTATTATTTTTTAAATTCTCCATTGAGAGTTGTATCTCTTGAGGCAGTTACTCAAACTATGTTAAAATATAATATATGGTTTTAATGAGTCCCTCAACTCAATATCATTAATTAAAATAGATAATTATATATATAATCACATGAATATAATATATGGGTGTGTTCTTAAATGCATCAATGGAAATTACTGCTATTATAGGAGGATATATGGTTCCTTTGAACTGATTCATGATCAGTACACTATGATATCTATGAAAGAGAACTAGAGGATGGTTTTCCATGGATTTGTTCAGGAATAATTAGAGTATTTTTTATAATTAATTTCTATTCATCATTATATTTTTTTCATACAATTTTGGTTGTTTTTGTGATATTATATTGGAGTTGTATGGTTTTTTAAAGAACTTATTTCATTTGATACATTTCTTTTATGTTTTATTTGAAAAACGATTTGTAATTGATTTCAAAATATTGAATCTATAATCGTGATATTTTTTTAAATGTTAGGGTGTATATTGATCCAGTGTTTTAATTTAGTTACATATAAAATATTTATTAATAGATAATAACTTTAAAATTAATGAATGGTATGATGAAATATTTTGTTTATGGTTTCTTTAGAAAATATCAAATGGAATGATTTATAGTTTGAAATGAAATAATTTTTTTATTGATTTGTGTTTTGATGAAATCAATTTAGTTTTGGGTTAAAGAAGTGATGTGGTATGATTTGAAACACTAAATCATGGTTTATATGAAATTATTGTATGAATTGATTTTTGATTTTTTTGAAATAAATATTACACATTTTATTTCTCATTTCTATATAGCACATTGACAGTTAGGTAGTTAGGTGGGTAGAAAACACACTAGGCATGTATTTTCTCTACCAGGATGAACATTTATGATTAAAATTAAAAATATACTATGATGAGGGTGTGGATATCATTCCTTGGGGTGTTATAAAATTCCCTCTAGGTATGGAATCTAGGGATTTTTATACACATGGAGCTATATTTTACAGAGATGTGTTAGAATTCTGGAACTATCCTAACCTATATAATCTAATAATGGATCTATGATTGGAAATTATAATTTTTAACACGATTTATGTATGATAAGTATTCTTAAGTGATTTATTCATGAATGCTTAATATAAATAATTATTCATTCATATTTTTAAGGAAATAACCATTTTTAGTTATTTTTATACTCATCTTTTAAATGAATTTAAAAACATGATTTGTGATGAATTATAAATATATTTCTATGAAATTTTGATTTAAATATATGCATCTTTTGTTCATTTAAAATAATTTTATTATTAAATATTTAGTGATATCATATCAGGATAGTTTTTCTGACACCATATTTCTTTCCTCAAATAATTTCTAGACATCCTAGAGGTAGTTATTGGAAAAGGGAACAGATTGTATAAAGGTGATGTGTCTTTTTGTTTATATAAAATTGGATGTTTGTGGTGATCGATGGATAAATTAAAACACTTGTTACCCTTAGATATTATGATAGTTTCTTTAATGGATACATGATGACTTGATTAGATGTATAATTTTTGGGAAATGTACTTCAATACCTTTGGTACATTTCTCATTATATGTATTCCACAAACCCTCAATTTATGAATTCTCTCTATTCATTTAATCATATTAAGATATTCAAATGATAACATCAATATAACATTATTTATTTTGATTCCCAAGAGCTATTCAAAAGACAATAGGGTTTAAAATTCCCTTAGGGTCATTTTAGGAATGATCCAATTACAGCATTAGTGGCTTATATGGATTAGTTAATGACACATAAAGGGGAATTTTGGAATTTTTTTCTATAAAAAAATGAATCAATTTGATACATAAAATTAATAATTTAAAAATATATGTCAGAAATAATTCCATAAATATTATGAATTTGATATATTTTTCTTCAAGATAATTTATATGACTTTTATTTATTTTTAGTCTGATATAAGATCAAAACATGAAGTAATGTCTTATCCTGACATAATTATGAAAAATTGAATTTGTAAATTATAATGAAATATTACATTGTATAATAATTTTCATATATATTTATTCTATTAGATATTTATGTTGTTAATGTCATTATATATTTATATACCTTATCTTATATACCCAATAACTAAAAAACCAAAATACTTATTAACTCTGTTGTGACCCCCTTCCTCCAAATATTCCCCTCCTAAGGTGGAAATGAAGGAAGGGGGACAATGACCCCCCATGTATAGACACCATTATGATGAGGGGTGGTGACCAGCACCAAGGTTATATAAATCTCACAAAATGGGAGGAATTATCATTTTTATTGTAAACATGATTTGGATAGAAGATGTATAAACCTCAATATAACTCTAGGAAATATAGATATAAGTACCCAAAATCCATCCCACATAAATGTTTATAGTAAATATGCTAGAAATAAAATTAAACAACCCCATTTAAAAAACAAAAGAACATAGCTAAGCAGCATCATGACAATTGTAATAATTTCTGAGCTATTAATTCCATGCACAATCTCCATAATCTTCACGGAAACCATTTAGTAGAATTATTTTGTTTGGTGATCATACAAGTATAATCAGTTGAAATCCCAATGTCAGTTGTACACATGTTTAGATGCATATTAATATCTCATGTGAGAAAAAAACATAAACTAATAAAACCTAACATGGTATACAAGACACCCCAAGCTCACCAAAGGCAGACTCACCAAATAATTCAATTCATGTAAAGTAATATTGATCACATCAATGATAGGGTAACATAGACTACTCTCCTCCTCATTAGCGACCCTCCCATCCTAATGGAAAATTTCATGGAGCTCCTACCATTTCAGAAATTACCACATCACAACCCACCCCCACACACCTGGGCCCCACAACAAGTCCAACAAAATGGGAAAATGATGTTCATCCGATGTCACCATTACAAACGTGGGCCTCTAGACCACAAACCAAGTGTAGAAACCTGGGAAACAAACAGTATCACATCCCAGAAATCCCTAGGAAAGCAAAACACATCTAATATTGAATACACATGTGAAAACAAAAATCACCATCACACTCCTAGGACTCAATAACCACTACCTTCCAGATGAATATTAGTCTATCACCACCATAAAAGGGCAGTGGGAATGGCGGGTGGCCATATATCCATCCTCCTACAGGGGTGTTTGGGAATGAAATCATCCCCTATGAAAATGGGGGTGTTGATCACAAAGTGGTCAACTAGGGTGGGCTGTGTATAGAAAGAAAAAAAAGAAAATATAGGAATCTATATATAGTATCAAATATTCAAGACCAACCTATGGGATCTCAATGAAACTTTCAACTAAACTAAAAAAATGAAAACTCTAATGCAACCTTTAAATGTATTTATTAACACAATAAATATAAATATAGAAAGTTCATAAAAAAGCCATTCAAAATAAGACACAACTCAAACATACACCCAATCATCTCTTTTAACCAATAAACATTATTTATTAAGAGGTCCATATTTTTATTTCATTCCATAGTAGAAAACTAAAATCCTAGCATGCAACAAGTTTAACAATAAATAAACTAATTACTTATTTCAACATAGTTCATCAACAATTCCAACCACCACCACCATCATTCTCCAAAATCATTATTACATGTCCTTCCTATCAACATGAAAACCCCAATCTTGCTTACAACCCTGCAACATAAACCATCACAACCAACCCAATAAACCCAATTTTTGACAAAACCTAAACCATCACTCCCAAAAAAACATAAATATACCACAATCTGAACCTGCAGCCCTGCTACTCAAACACTGCCCATCCATTCAACAACCAAACAATTTCTCAACATGAGATACCATTTCATCACCAGTGTAACCCTATAATTTGATGTGCTCTCCACCCAAGCACTATGTAATCACAAAAGGAATAATATAGAACACAACCACACCAAAATTTCATGGTGTATTTAGATTTAGCTAACATATTCTCTTTAATTCCACTTCGATGATTTAGGGTTTATCAGAGAGAATGTTCAATCCTGAGATATCCATCTATTTAATCAAACATACATTGTTAACAAATTTTATATTTATACATTAGTTCCCAAAGGATAAACAATAACAACTAAAATCCATCATAGGTTCCCCAAAAAAACCACCAATTGTCATGATTTTTTGAAGGTATACAACCAATGCATATCACAATATCAGTATCCAATAAAACATAAGAATACATAAGATTTACCCCTCTCATGTACATTGAAAAAGAACTAATTCAATTATCTTTACTTGTTCATAAATTTTTTTTCTTAACAATGAAACATTCATACACCCACTCCACATGAAACACTTATTAAAATAGACGAAATAATTTTTACATGGAAGAAAAGATGATTGAATATCCTATTAGCCCCAAAATAGGGGGTGCACAAGAAGAAAGAGGAACCTCTATGGAAAATAAATCAATGTTCCCAACACAGATGCAAGGCTCCTTGGGAAATAAGCGTTATCTGATGCTCGACTGAATGAGTAAAGAGAAAACACAAAAGGGGGAAGGGAGCTCAAAATTAGAATATAAAAATCCTAAATCAATGGAGGAATAGTTTTAAAATCCATTAAACATCGATCACAAGCTAGACAACACATATTGATTGATATAAAGCCTCCTAAGAAATTAAAACTTAAATAAATATTTTAGTTCATTTGAAATGGATTCAAAAACACATAAATGAAGATCTAAAATCATTTTTTGTCAATTAAAATGTTAATGTGACAAATGTAAAAAAACTAATTTTTTTGAAACACCATAAAAACACTAAAATAAGGACCAATACTCATTTCGAATCAAATATAACATTAAAGGTGGTAATCTAAAAAAACTAGGGAAAATAAGAAATTTTGGAAAATTATCAAATTTACTTAACATTTGGTGAGTCACCGACACATGTTATAGGCGGATGAGTCCCCATTGTGACTCACTTATTCCTCCTACCAACACCACATATTGATTCCACATATAAATGGATGACTGACCATTATAACCCACCGTTAGTGAGTCACCATTGTGTGTCACTAAAGTGACTCACTGATGCAAATCACTGACCCCACCTACCAATGGAGGATAAAACGTCATGACCCACCATTTATGAGTAACCATTTCGAGCCACTTACCTAACTCGTCAATGTCACTCACCATCACCACCTACCAATGCCACCTACCAAAGTCACCATCAGATAGAAACTGGATTTTTGGAAAAATCTTCAAATTAGTTTTTTTGGGAATACCTCAAAAAATTAGTAATGATAATGTAATGGATTGGGGATGTCTGTTGCATTACATCAGATACCTCTCAATCTATTCCAATCCATGATAATTCAATACCAAACTGAACGAATTAGGGGCTGAACAGCCTCCCCATGAGATTCATCTTGAGGATCCTACTAGACATGAAACACCTCTAACAACAAAACACGTAAAATCACAACAATAAACCATAATATTTTTTGTGAGTGATGGATTAAAACCTCAATATACAATAAAAAAACTTCCACCATCTTCGAAAAAAATTGAAAAAAAGACACAAAAGAAAAATATTGCAACCAGGCTGACCTAAACACGGGAATTATGGAATACATCCATCCATTCCAAGATATCATCGACTCTAGGTGGCACTAAATTCACTGCATGGGTTTAATAGAATATTAATTAATATTTCTTGATTAGAAAATAACCCCCCCCTTAAGTATAGACATTCTCACATGTTAAGGAACAAGGAATTCACTCATCTCATAACAAACAAGGTTCAACCATTACATTACAATAGGAAAAAACTATGCAACACACAAAAATACTTTGGTTACATGGAAGATATCTATGTATCCCTTTATCATGTACTCTAATATAGGAAACCATTCATCAAAAACACATGATCTAATGGAATGGTCATCCCTCATAGCACCATCTCCTAATGATCTTGGATCTCTACTGGCTAATCCACAAACATCACATCATTCTCGACATCTAAATCTGCCCATTCAATTTCATCACATTTATTATGAGGACACATATAAAGGTGTGAAAAATGAAAGGAATCATAGACCCTATCCAAATACAATGGATGCACCAACTAGAATTATAGATCACAAACTCACCCCAACAACTCAAAGTGTCCAATGACCCATGGATAAATCCTTCTCCCCTAACAATTTTACGCTTCCCACATCATGTGGAAACCATTAACAGAACCTGGTCCCCAACCTCAAACTCCAAGGGCCTCCTCCTATGATCAGCATACAACTTCTATCGATCTGGTGTTGCTTCATCCTCTAATGAACAAGTTGTACCTTCTTAGTCGTACTCTTCAACATGTCTGGACCATGAATTATGGCCTCCCAAATTATGTCCAGATCAAGGGCTAATGACATGGTCATCCTTATGATGCATTGAATAGATCCATTACAATGGATGAGTGATGACTATAATTGTACTAAGACTCTCCCTAAGAGAATGTGTCGCACCAAATATCCAAAAAAGTCCATGACCCATGCTAGCAGCATATCCTCTGACCTCTGGATTTCCCGATCTATATATCTATCCATTTGTGGGTGTAAAGAAATTATTATAAATAAATGAATTCCAAAATCATGCTACAATCATATAAAGGCTTTCGACCTATGCCTTTCTTCCCAATCTTAGATGATTTATCTTCTATCTCTAGTCAGCTGCACCAACTCATCCACATGCCTCAATGAAATGGAATACAATGCTATAAACACCTAAATAACTGATAAGTGTGTTGATTTTTCATCCAATCCACCACATCCTAGATTTTAACACATTCTTCCTGATCCCCGGGTAACCCTATAAATAAATCCATCGATATGTCATCCCACTTCCACTGAAGGACATCTAGGGGACAAAAAAACCAACAAGTATATGGTGCACAACATTCACCTATAGACACATTAAGCGATTCACCACAAAAACTACCACATACCACATAATCCCATCCAACCAAAACTATTCTCTTAGGACATGGTACATATTAGAAATTCCTAGGTGTACCACTAAGGGTGAGCTATGTATCTCACAGAGAACACCCTCACGAATTGCCACGAGAATAGATAACATTATAGAGAACAACATCTAATTATAACCATCCTCCGACCATCCATATAGAGTTTCCCCTGGTCAACGTGATCTCACGTCAACTATACCTCAAATTCTCCCTTCTAAAACTCCTCCTCCAGTTGTATTCGACAATACTACTCAATCATCTGAAACAACCATCCTCTACCACTAACCTCTCTTCCATTTAAGATCAAGGCTTATAACTCCTTCATCGCATTACAATCATTTGTAGATTCCTGAAACACATAGTTTTTTGAATTCCTTCTTGAAGAATCAACCAAGAAATTTCCATTTCATGAAGTGTATGAGAGTTTGATGTCATACTCTTGGAGAAAATCTATCCTCCTCCTCTATCGCATGTTCATATCACACTGCGAAAAGATATACCTTAATCTATTTTGATTTTTTAGTAATAAAAAGTGCTCCCCAATGAGGTAATTTCCCCATAACTTAAGCTCAAGAACAACTGATGCTTTCTCTAGATCATGGGTGGCATAGATACGTTTGTGGGGACATAACTACCTTGACCCATAAGTGATCACTCCCAACTATTACATCAGCTCACTTCCAAAACCCAAATGGGAATCATCACAAAATAACTCAAACATCACCCCTTCCTCTAGAAACTAGAGTAATGGAGCACTGGACAATATCCCCTTTAGAGAGGTGAACACTATCTGGCACTTCTTACTCCACACAAATTTATGGTATAATTTAATCATAGTGGTCATCATAGCTACATCTTACGAGAAGCTGGGAACAAATGTCTGATAATAGCCTTCAATACCAAGAAAACTATGTAACATTACAAAATTCATAGGTGTTTACCATGAAGAAAACATTTCAAACTCAGAGGGTTCACCAAATACACCCTACTGCGAATAAACATGTCCATGGAAATGAACCTCTCACATTAAGAAACTATACTTGGACATCTTTCCATGGAGATGGTGGCATCGAAGAACCTCCAATATATTCCTTACATACTCGGTATGATCCTCCTATAAGTTTATGTGGATTAGGATATCATCAATGAATACGATGAAAAATCATTCTCTGAACTCATAAAAAACATAGTTCATGAGCCCCATGAAGCTGGATGATGCATTCATAACATCAATCATCGTAACTACAAACTCAATGTGCCCACACCTACACCAAAATGATATTCTTAGTATATCACCTTCTTTTAGACTCATATGGGGATACACAGAGCCTAGTTAAATATTAGAGAACCAAAAGGATTTATATAGGTTTTTGAAAAGCTCATCTATCATTGGGAAGGTATAATGGTTTATGACTGTTAACTAATTCAACATGGAATTGACTATGGACAACCATTGTGAAACATCCTCCGTTTTCATAAACAAAATCAAATAACCCCATGGTGACACACATGGAAAAGTAAATGACTTGTTCATCTGATCATCTATCTGAATCCCTAACTCTCATAGCTATGATGTTGACAATAGATATGGATCCAAAGAAATTAGAGATGCTCTAAGCTGTAAGTCTTTCCCAAAATGAAAAACATGTCAAGGGGGTAATGTCACAACAAACTTAGGGAAGATATCTATGAATTAACCAAAATCACTAGAACCTAATCCATCTCAGTATCCACTAATTCAATTGACAGCTCAACCAATAGTGAATTATGGGACCCCATACACTAGATACCCATATGAAAACACTTATCACTAAAGAATTTCACACAACATTCATCCATTTTTGAAAACATGACTGTCCTCTGGAAGGTGTTGATAATATAAGGAATAGACTACATCCAGTAAATTCCAGGATTGATATCAAATGGTTTTATCTGTAACAGTAAAAGATCCACATAGTACAGATGTGGTCCCCTCATAGGCCTATTTCCTCGGTACACGCCAAACATGGGGGTCTGACATCCGAATGGCATACTCAACACCATGGGCATGTAAAGACTCTTTATTTTTTTTCCTAAATAATGGCCTAGACTGGGTGAAGGGAAGGAATAAAATGAACCTGAATCCAACAAAGATCATGCAAGGGTACTAAACATGATGATCATACCTCGAATGATCATTGGACCTACATGAATTGATACCTCAATAGCATGCAACTAGACACACCTAGATCCACTTATCCTCTGCAAATTTCCGCCTCCTTGACCATGCGTGGGTCATGGTCACCATATAACACCATGAGTCTAGCCCCTATATAATCCATCTCCCATCAGTGGAGATTCAGGATGCTTTTCTAGGTGTTAGAACTACCATGCCGGAAATTGTTGTTGAGGTTAGCATTTAAATGTCCCAACAAAACCATGTTGCACTTGAACAAATTTTGGGAATGAACTATGGAGATTCCCACAGAATAAACAGATAAATAACACCAGCCCCAGACCCACAATAAAGGCATGAGGACCATAAAATTGAAATAGAATCTACTAAGGTCCCCTCCCATCCGGTCAGAACCTTGAAGACCCAAGCAACTGAGACCTGTTACAAATAACATTTCCCTTCGAAGAACAAGGATGACACCCCTACCACAGTATACCACCTCATGAGTGAATCCTCTCAACAAATTATTCATTATTTTGGACATCAATGTATGTCGACATGGTATTGGCAGTAACGACATACTAGAGAGATGGACAAGTGCATCATCTAGGTGTCCCACATGAGACTCCTCATCAAGAAAGAGTTCTGAATAAAAGTGAAGGAGAACCTTGAATTTGATCACTAGCTTTTATACTGACATACTCCCTTGTTGTAGGGAAATTATATTGTCCCTCTTCTTAGCCTTCATGATCAAAGATGCAATTTCTTCTTGAAACTCCCTCATAAATTTTACACACATAACATCATCATCATTCATCTCTACTAGGTACAGCTTCAACCACTGACTTGTGGCTCCCCACATCTAGATAACCTCTAAAGAAACCTTGTACTTCGTCAGAAACCGAATCATGATGGTGTTGATCACAAGGACCATAATATAACTATATATATCTGAGCCTGAATCGATTCCCTTGTACATCCTCAAAGTCTTTTTTTGGAAAGAACGTAGCATTTTCTGCCAATGTTTCAACCCATTGTTCATCAACTAAGTCGGATTGTTTGACCTACACTACCTATACTACACATAGATGATGACTATGTAAATTATCTGAAAGATAATCAAGGAATTCATAAGCATGAGTAGTAAGAAATGTTATTTCAGATTAATTTTAACAGATTTAACACTTTTTTATCCCATTAATTTTCCCTAAAACATTTAATTTAGTCAAAAATAGAATTCATTATGATTCATTTTCATTTAATAGGGTCTCAACCTTACAAATAGTGTCACCTCACTTTTTAATTTTGTAGGATTTCTGTCCTTGTGTGAAATTTTGGGGGCCATAAAAATAGTGTCCTAGATATTCTTCCCTAGCATATGTCACATACCAAGATCACCTAGCACTATTTCCAATCCATCCCATGTAGTCCTCATTTTTTCTAACTCCAAACCCCATCATATCTCTCAACAACCCATTGAAATCATTATTTCACCCCCCCCCCCCTCCAAAGATGCCCCTCTGGTGCTGGACATGATGGAAGAGAGATTAACCCCCCCCTGAGTTTCACATCTAGTAGGCCCCAAGGTGGAGACCAGCACCATGAATTTATAAACATCACAAAATGAGTGGCATTACACTTTTTTTAGTAACAATTATCTAGATATACAATGTATCAAACCCAAAACAACTATAATACACACACACACACAGATATATATATATATATATATATATATATATATATATATGAATCCAAAAATCATCCCACTTTCTTGTTTAATGTAATACTACTACAAAAACAATGAGATTATCTAGAGTAAATAACCAAAGAAGAAATATATGAAACAGTGTTGTAGTTGTCCATATTTCTAAGCTATTAATTCCTAGCATGTTGTCTGTAATCTTCTTATAAACCTAATATAAGTTTTCTATCATAGGGTGAGAAAATAAGTATACTCAGTAGGAATACCAAAGTCAATCATGTACATGTGGAGAAGCATATTAATGCCCCATTTGATAAAAAATTAGAAACCAATAGCACATAACAAGGTATACTATGCACCAAAACCTCACCAATAGAACACTAAACAAATAATGCAAGTCATGTAATTTAACATAGATCACATCAATTATAATGTATCGTGCACCACATTCCCACTAATTAGCTACTCTCACACCCGACTAACAGATTACCTATAACTCCCACCTCTTTGAAAAGTATGAAGTCAGATCCCACCCGCACACACCTTGGCCATATAGTTGGTACTGCATCTTTGGAAATCAAATATCATCACATATTAACTACAAAATCTTGTTCCCTAGAAACAAGTCTCTCCACCCAGACACATGGTCCACAAACCATGTCACATAACATAAACACATGGGAAATCAAAACACTTCTCATACTAAAGATTCCTGGGAAAACAAAACTTTCTCGCACACACCTGGGCATCACAAACCTCTAAATTACATTTTACTTTTTTCGCTAAACTAAATTGAAGAGAGAGCAGGGAAAAGATAATGTACAACCATCCATCCTCCCACCTGGATGATTGTGAAAGACTCTGTCGCCCATGAAAATTGGTCTATTCGGAACATAATTCTCAACTAAGATGGGGTGCATATAGAAAACATAAGGAAAATAAAGGTTTGTATATTTAGTATCAAAAACTCAATAATAACCTATTGGTACTCATTAAAACTATCACCCTCCATATGATACTGCTAACTCTTTAGCTGCTTTTTATTGAATTTATTAACTCCTTCAACAGTCACGTTAGATGTTAATAAAATAAAGTCATTCACAACAATAAAAGACAATAACATAACCCCAACCATCTCATTTAACAAATTATTCTTATTCATTAAGGAAACCACTTATTTATTCCATCCCCACATGGAAACCTCTCAATAATAGGATGAAACAAGCTACCTAGATAATAATCTCACTTCAAACATATACACTTTGAAACACCCATACCAACCTCTAGAATCCACATTCGTCAAAATCATTCTTCTTTAAAATTTCTAATAATAAGAAAACCCCCATCTTACTACCAAATCCACAACATACCCCATCAAAAATAACCTAAAAACCCTATATTATGACAACAACAAAACAATCATTCCCAATAACGTAAACATACCACCATCCAAACCTGAAACCCCACTTCTCAACCACTTCCCATCCATTTCACAATCAAACAATCTCTTATCCTATGATTCTATTGAACCACCTATATCAACGCCATAACAGCCATGCTCTCAACCCCATCAACACACAACCACACAAGAAAAAATATACCAAATCTATACACATTACACATCAACACAAACAAAGAACAGTTTATTATGATTTAGAAAACAAATCATTTATTACTTCATCTTTGATAATTTAGATGTTATCATAGAGAATGTTCGATACTTTAGAATCAATATATTCATCCAAAAATATATGGTTCTTCATTTTTATAATCATATAGTCATTAAAATGGGAACAAAAATTATTATCTACAAGACATCACATGTACCCAGCCAAAAACCACCAATGACCATGATTTTCAATAGGAATATAACCTATATTGATCATAATATCATTATCCAATAAAACATAAGACTTTGTCAGTTTTTACTCTCCCCTATATGTCTATATTAAATAGATTCGATTATCATTTTTTATTCAAAATTCATCGATTTTCATAGGAGAATATTGAGACACCCACACCGCATGATACATTAATTAAAAGAGATGATAGTATCCCTATATTGAAAAAAATGATCATCAACTCCTCGAGTACCAAAACAGGGTATGTGTAAAGCATGGGGAACCTATATGGATACATGATATTTCAGTGAAGCATAGAGGCTGAAATCCTTGTGGAAGAAGGGTTCTCATATGGTCAGTAGAAAGTATAAATAGAAACCTCACAAGGGAAAAAATTCACATCATTATAATGGCCATGGCCTATATCAATGAAGGAATTGTTTTAAAATTCATATAACTCATTTCAAGATCACAAAAAAACATTTAAACTATCTTAAACACTCATGGGTGTTAGGAAATTTCTGATATATTTTGAATCCACTAAAATAGATTAAAAACACATAAATATGGATTTAAACTAATTTTCTGTCAAATTAAAAATTTTAGGGGAAAATTGGAAAAACATTAGAATATTAGAAATTGTTAGAAACAATAAAAATTGATCATCAGTTAGGTGAGTATTCGACTCACGTAACTGATGGTTGATCCACCGTTGTGACTCATAGGTTCCACTCTCTAATTCAACCTACTGACACTACCTACTAATGATACATATAGACACCACCTACAAATTCATAACTCACATTCATGACCCACCGTTATTGAGTCACCATTGTGTGTCACTAACACAACTCACTGATGCCACTCATTGATACCAGCTACTGATGACACCTCCGATGGATGACTCACCATCAGGACCCATCATTATAGAGTCACTGTTGTGTATCCTTGATGCGAATTACTGATTCCACTCACTGACACCATCTTATGAGGCCACTTACCAATACCTCCATCCGAAACCACCTAGTGACGCCAACTACCAATGGAAAATTAGATATTTCAAAATCTCTTTAAATGAGTCACCATTACCTATAAAATACCTAAAATAATGTATTTTTAAAATATAATGGACTAAGAATGTTCGAGCCATTACAAAGTAGAAACATAAATTTTGAACCCTTAAATATATATACCCAATTTTTGAACCCACGTGCTTATTAAATCATAAACCCTAACCCAAATAACAACCATAAATATATAATAACACATAAAATATTTATATCCGATAAAAAAATATTTTCACCTCTTAAACCTATATTTTCTTTGAACCCATACCCTTTACCATCTACCCATATAATATTAAATCCATAAGCATTTATTCTCATACACTTCAACCCCTAAACTAACACAACATTTAACTCTAGAACTAATAAACTCTTTATATTTTAATACCAACAATATATTGGGATTCATTATTAAAAATACATTATCTCAACTCATATACCCTAATTCCCTATAATCAATAATGTAACTCATATAATTAGTAAATCATAGACCAATTAAATAATATATCCTATACCCATAAACTTTTATATAACCAGTACTGATATATCCCTTAAAGTCATTTACTTGTAATCTCTAACTCAAACACCCAAACTCTTATTTCCATTAGATAATAAAAATTATTTTCTCATTTAACCTAACATTCTAACACTTATAAACATATACTCATACACTCTTTAACCCCTAAAATAATCAAATTTTAAATTCTAACATGTATAACCATGAACTCTTATACCTATATACCATTTAATATTAAAAATTAAATATAATTCATAATCTACTCTAAATAAAATTTTTATTTGCATTAATTTTTTTAACATTTTCATTAATCAATTTACGGATTATTCGACCCTATCATGTCATCTACATGTCTAATATTGAGAATAAAATTATATTTATCCTGTTATTATACCATTCAATTCGGCACAGATCTTATAATTACTCAAATTAAAAATTAAGGCTTTGGTCCAATAAATGGCCATTCCAGACCATTCACATGGATTTGTTTTCTTTAGAATGTAATAAATAAACCCTTTGAACCCTCAAAAAACAAAATTACATTGGATTATATCCAATTAAACAAGATAAATGATTCAAAAACCAAGTGTAATGTTTTTTCATATTCTATTAAAAGAATGTTGACTTTTACAATTTGGAAAAAGTCACCTTATTAAAAAAGATATGAACTAATAGAGTGTAAAAATGGTATCTTACAATAATTCCCATGAAATTTTTTAAGTAAATCGAGAAGTATATAATAATATAAGTTGAGTACATGTGTAACTCCATTTTTTGAAATCCATCCAACCACATATATCACATACCAATTGACATGAGTTAAGATATAGTTAGTGTTCCATATAAATGCCATAATATCTATCCAAGATGCCCTGATGACTCATGAAAGATGAATCATAACTTTTATGAGGAGTAAAAAAATGATGTTGAAGTCACTTTGAGGACATATGTTGGACCCAAATTTATTACATCCGAAAGGATAAAATATTGATAATACTATGAATTTTGATTTAAATGGATGATGTGATTACACATATAAAATAGATTCACCTAGTAACCTTCACATTATGATCATTAATGGAAAAATAACAACATGATGGTCTTGGATTCCATTTTTAGTAATAGTCGATAAATATTTTAATCAATCCTATTAGACGAGTGTATTAAAATATATCAATGGTGTCAGTCAAAGGAATATAGTTTCAAGTAATAGAAAATCTATTATGTATTGTGATGTCATAGATGGAGTTATTCCGATGGATATATTGTAGTGAGTATTCCCCCATGACTAAAAAAACGATCCTTACATGTTATGACTGAATTTTTAAGGGAATTTTTGCACTATAGAGGATGTTATGAATTTAGAATAATTTGTGAAATAACTCAAAGATGAAAAGTGAAATGTATCTTAGATATTTTTAGAAGGAGTAATGTCTATGAATAATTGATGTATGAGATAAGGAGGGAGAACATTTGGTTGTGATACATCAAAAAGTATCAACAAATTATTTATATAATACTATGGGAGGTCCACCATATATAAAGATATGATCATTATATTTCTCAGGTAGATTGAAATGGTAGAATATGTAATGCAGAGATTCAAAAAACATTATAATAATTTTTTAGTGGAAAAATATAATTTTTTAGACTTTGTAAAATGGTTAGATGCAATGGACTAATCTAGTGCTTGCTGAAATTTTTTATCTAAGAAAAATCATATATTGAATTGGTTGAAATAACGTGATTGTAATTTAATCTATTCCTAATCACTGTCAATGTTGGTTCCAATACAATAATATCTACATAATGAGTTCATGAATAATTTTTAATGATTCCTTTATTCACAAATGTAATAATTTATTGGGGAATAATAATAAATTCATTAGTATATAGATGACGATCAGGATGTGTTTCTTAAGGATGGATGGATTAGATAAGAGATGTATCAACCCAATCATCATATCAAAACATAAGATAAAATTAGTTAGTTGTAAAACATCAATAATGATAAGTAACATTGGATAATGTTGTCTTAATAGTAGTTTCAATGGATCAATCCATATAATAAAATCAGAACAACATCAGAGTTCCCAAGAATATATTATTATGTATTTTCAACCCGTAATTATTTTGATTGGTAATGTTGTATGAGAACCTATAATGAAGGGACACATTGAAGTTATTGATATTTTTCATGACCATACCTACACTATTGAGATGTTTTTTGTATTAATCCAATAGAAAAATTATCATTTTATATTTTAGAATGATACACCTATAAATGAATTATTAGCTTATAAGTTATGGTTTTTATTTATCTCCATTAGACATATGTATGTCATGATGTAATACAACAATATGGATATAATAATTTATTCGACATTTCATATCCTACCAGCCAACTGGAAGGTATTCTACATTAATTCTATAAGATTATTTTTGACATAATCTATAATTACTTATATGTATAATATTATAATAATACCTCAAAACAATATTACACATATGTATGTGATAGTAATAACCACATATTTGATACCTATCTCTATCATGATTCATGCACAACTAGTAGTCCGAATCATGTTTCCAAAATCAAAAAATTAATTATCTTATCAAACAAACTGTCATGAGATTGTTTCACAATGAGATAGGGATTACTTGAGATTTTCGATATTTCTTCATCATCTGTATGGGAATATAATTATTTCATCTAGATAAATAAGATGATAGGGGACATGATGTCCCCTAGATTTTTGGATGGAATTATGTCCTCCATTGTCCACCATGTGAGAGATGAGCTTATTAAGATAGTCTTATGTAATGGAGAATAAAATTTCATAAATAGGATCATCTTTACTAACCACTATTAAATATATATTATATCCCCTCATTGAATATTTTATGAATAGTATGATGTCGGAATATCCAATGTGTGATTTCATCTAATTGATTAATGTGCCAATGATGCCAAAAGCATATTTTAATTTTTAATTAATTCTAAAATACATTGTATCAAATTCATTATCAATATCATGTTTATGATAAATTTAACAACCTATAATAAAATATCCATCAAGGTTAAAATAATAATGGTAATCTTAAGTTATTCATAAATGGTTTTACCTTTAAAAAATCAATACTAAATTCCAATAGAATATTATTTCCAGGTATAGAAGTAGGTATGTTAGAAAGGATATCATTGATGATTTTATATATCATTATGATAATGGAAATGAGCTTGAAGTAAAGGATTTCACATGAATTTTCAATATTACGATCTTTCATGTTTTAATTATAATTAACTTAATAATCTAAAATTTAACTGAGAGTTTTATTATGATTACCATGTAGATATTGATCTATCAAAAACAATGTGGATTTAATTATATTATGTTATGATGATCCAAAATAGAACCCCTCAATTGGTGATCAACATGTGTACATTTATTTTATAATTATTCAAATATAATGTCGAGTTCCAGATAGGATAATATGATCATTTGTATTTTCTGGATCATAAATAAATCCCTCTGAATTTTTGATTGTTTTTCTTATATCACATTCTTGATAAGAAGGAAGGATGTGGATGATTATTTCAGGATTGATTGGAAACCCCAGTTACATTATTATAATATTTAATTCTCAATATAGGAAAACCTTTTTGTACATCAATTTATTCTAACACAATCAGCGCCACAAACACATAAATGATATAGCCGTTAATATATATTTCTTGGTTTAGTGATCTCGTAATTGAACAAAGGAAATTAGATAATCTTCTACTCCTTAGAGGACCTCACATATAATAATAATTATAATAAAAAATATTTATTATTATTAATTTTATGTGCACAAATATCATGTATAATATGAATATCAACAAAAGAATTATCATAAATTTATATGATATTTAATACATAATTCCCATTTCCATGTAGTAAACTCGATTCATCGACCTGTTTAATTATTAACCAAACATTAAATAATTAATATATGATTCATCTAAAAGATAATTAAATATTATATTCATTGTGTAATGAATAAATTTTTATTTTTATATTCTTGATCCTAAGTAAACAATTATATATTGAATAACATTTATTATGCTTTAATTGATTTAACAGAGAAAAAAAATATTTAATTGGAAAGTCATGATAATAAATATTTATTAAATTATTCAACTCATATAAAAATATTGATAGAATAAATTTGATAAATAAGTAATAAATAAAAAAATTTCACACTATATATAACAGTATTTTTTTCAAAATGATAAATATAAATATTATATAATTATGTTGAATGGATACACTATGCTTATGAACCAATATAAATCTTCCTTAATGTATTTATTTAAGATTTCCTAATGTATAATATCAATGTACAGAAATATCTAAAGGAACTTATTGAGGAGAAAGATAATTCCACAGTGAACACAACCACATATTAAATATTTGTATTTAATATCTTCCCCATGTATCAATATCTCATCAAATATGTTGAATACTCACATTATCAAAATATATTCATGATATAATTCATTTATTATCTATAATGAACCCTTTAATACAACATGAAAATTGAATATAGTTTTCCAGTTTTGATCAAATACATTTATAGAGGTATTAACTTCCATAACGGTTGAAGTGACTAATCATTTATCAGCTTACTCATTAATTAAATATCATTCTTCATTCACCCAATCATTAATACACCACCATGAATATATGGAATTAATGTATTTTTGAATACATCAATGTACATGGGTAATAAATTTTATTAATAACAACATTAATTTATAAGGACCAAAACACACATTCATGTTCATAAATTTCCAAAGATAGGTTATCATGCAGAATTTTTACTTAGAGGTCAGTCCTTATAATATCTCATCTTGGAGATTTACTTTTCAGAACTACTTGAGATGAAGACTCATCCACATAAAGGAGTCAAGAAAAAAAATTCCTCGATATTTTTGTTTCAATAGATGAAATCTTATAATAATATTACTAATGTTTATTTATATCCTTATAACACAACAAGTTTCTCATAATAGAATTGAACTACAATGAACTTTTCAATGCGATGGATTCTATAGACATTGTTACATTATAATTATGGGAAATAAAATCAATATGTGAAATGGTATTTACTAAAACTCATGTCATTAAATTTTACAGGAAATATAAAGTATAATTTAGTTTTTTCTAGGTTACTGAATCGAGCATAATACCACATTGACTAGAGACAACTGTTATTGACTTGTAGTGAACTCTCCATCACTTGATATTCATGTTTCGTCAAAGATATTATTCATAGAATGGGGTTTCTATGTTATCCTCTTTGGATATTCTTCATATTATGTCCTTGGTTCTCTATAAAAAATCCATCAAGAGATGATACATCTGATGGATGTGTTTCAATCACTAATGAGAACTTGAATCCTTGGAAAATACACTACTATAATGTAATCATTGTAGAGTGTGATATGACTATTATTTATTCCCACCAAATCAAGATCATGCAAAATTATTAATATATGGATAGCTACCATTTCTATATAAGAACAATAATATTCTTGGAATATATTTTATAATGAGCAACCATTGTTGTATTTAAGATCATCCAACCCATAACTATCTATCAGTGGAGAAGATATATCTATATTGTGATTATAGGTTATCTTGATATATTTGGAAAGAAGAATTTTTCTATCCCTTTTCGACATGTTCCTCATCTGCCCAATAAACCCAAAGAATATAATTGGAATGTTCCAGATAAATTATGATTGTTCCAACCACTAAAAAATAATAGTATCCTATGTCATCTTGACATCTTTCTAACACAGTTAAATTAAACATAACATCAACCCTATTTTATAGCATGGAAATCATGACAGTCCATTTGGTTAATTCATACCAAATCCTTGAGATTCAATGTCCACCTTCATGTTTTAATGAAAACATTCTCCTAGAGAGAAAAATTCCATGTGATAATGAAAAATATACATCTATGATTATTCCATATTGGCTCTACTCAATATCTTGTATTATGTGTACCTTATCATATTCCAATAAGAATATGATATCTATTATGATTTAATTTTATACCAAGAATGTATGCAATTCTCTAAAGTCCATGGAGAATTGAATGTTTAACCCTGTCTTAATATACTACACAAATGGTATCTCATATCCAATTAGGATTATTTCACCACCATATTATATAAGAAAAATTACCACACTCCTACTAATCATCCAAAAAAATAAGGGCCACACTCATTCTTTTTTAAAAATATCCATTAAGGATTCATAAAAATGGATGTTTAAGGACTTTGATACAATGATTTATCCCTAAATGGATCTTTCAAATATTATTTACTTATTATCATTCATTAGAGTAAAAAATCATTTTAGTAACATCATATAAACATGTTCATTAAGGTTCCCATTATGGGAAATTATTTTGACATCCATATACCAAATTTTACATTCATGGTATGATGCTAAAAATGTATTATTTTAAAATATTTATATATAGAATAAAATGAAATTGTTTTTTCATAACATATTTATAAACATTATTCTAATCTCTTTTCCCTAGTCATGACATATAAGTACTGACTTGAAAATACATGTCCAAATTCATCATAAATATCAATTTTCATACAATGGGATTTATATTCATAGGTGGATCTACCAAAATATGTACAAGATTTTATTATAAAGAATGAATCTTATAATTCCTTGTATCATTCTATTTAGAAGCTTTCATCCTAATTACTTATTCTTTGTAGGACACATGCTCCTTATTATCTAATAATAATGAGTTTTTATCTATAGTGACTAAAATAAAATATAATTCTTGTTATGAAAATGATCATGTACTCATATATAATACTTATGCATCCAGAATATCCTTTTCCATGGGTATTTATGGAAATTTTTTTGTTAAAAATAATATAAATAGTGATTATGTAATTAATCAATTTTTATCATTCTTCCACTATCTCCATTGATGATGTGACCCCTATCAAGATACATGGGATTTATGTCATTAAAAACCTACATATATTAAGGGTCATAAAGGATATATCCATTGTATTACTTAGGATTTCAAATAATGATATATTAAGTTACTCAGAGTGAATAAGTATTAGTGAAAAAGTGATAGGTTTTGATGGATCATCATATGACCCTCAGTAATTGTTGAAACCCAAAACATAGGTTGATTTTTCTATATGTAATAAAATTCACGATTGTATATAAAAAATAATGAATAAAAATGGAGTACAATAAATGTTCAAACATATTTAGATTTAATATTCATCTTAGTAAGATTATTCATATTGAACATTATAGGAACAAAGAGACCAACACATCTTTCCTCAAAGTTGGGTACATTAGCCAATGGATCCATGAATCCTTTGAAAGGAATCACAAATTCTTAACTGTGTTATACAACCTTTGTTGTGGGATGAACAAACATTGTGAAGGGATGTCAGAGGTATGGGTGGGTTTTGAAGGTTCTAGAGCTATCACACACTTACACATGATTCCAAATGGTGAATTATCGCATAATTATATATACATCCTCAATTATCTTCATTTAATGGAGATAATTAGTGAAAATATTACATACCAAGTGATATCCCATAGAAAACTAATTTTATATTCCTATGGTGTTCATTAATTGAAAAAATAAATGAATGTGATTCTCTAGAAATAAATATCCATCTCATGGATTAGAACTAATTTAAATCCCTATGTGAAGGAATTTGGATACTATATACAAGATAACAGTGAATTAACTTATAGGCCAATAAACAAGTTACACAACCATGGAATAAAAGTGATTGTTTTATCACACATAAAAAATAAACACATAAACTAAAATCTCATTTTTACTTTATTCAAACCCCTGTAATCCTTTTTGAATCCATATGAACTTGTTTTGATATAGTTTCATCAAACTATAATCATTTGGGAATAAACACGTTGTTCAAAAATTAATCCTTATCAATGGAAATTTCTATGTGACTCTTATTGGTACAAAGTTAAGATGGAAAACTTTCCATGATGGGGGTAGGAGAATTTTCCTAAAAATTATTATATTAACAAATCATTATTTCAGGGATGAAAAAAATTAGTATGGTGGACAATAAAGGATGTTGGGCACAATAGGCACTTATAGTGATTATGATCTAACGAATTCTACTACACTATTCACCCCTTTAGTAAAAAAAAGATATGTCACCCACTATTTACAATATAATGGAATATTATAAATGATTTTTCTTACAAGGTGTAATAACCTAATTACAAATACTTTTTCCACTTGAGGATCAAACCCAATAATAACCATATTTTTAACACATGGAGGAATTACCAAAGTAGTATAGCTTGTTCCCTATAGGCACAATCCAATTTCATAACTTTTGTTTGGGTTTATAAACCAACTATACTTCCATTTAATGCGTAATATATACTATAAAAATTATAAACCCATAATAAGAATATGAATAAGTAGATCCAAAGAACTAGATGAACCATTCTAGTATTAGCCTCTAAAGGATGCAATGAAATCTCCAGAAGAGATGGATCAAATTATTTTTAGTACAACAATGAGAAGTAGTTCATCATTAGAAAAATGATAAAATTTTATAACTCATGTTATCATCAATACCTATTTAATTTTTGAATATATCAACTCTAAAAAATATAATAATTATCTACGCACAATAAATATAATAGTTTATGATCATTTCATCTATTAATTTCTTAATGAAATATTCTCAAATTGAGTTTCAAATAACAAATTATGATTTATCCCTTCTTTTTTCATAGGTGTTATTCCAAATTTAAATAATTTATAAATAAATTATTAATGATTACCAATATATTTTATAAAAATATTTAAGAAAACTTAAACCCATTTTATCATTTAATATTTAATTTGATAATGACCATTAATATTATTGCAATTTGTCTTGGCAATAAACAGGGTCATCTCTTCATATATTAGCCAATATAAATTTGATTGTATAATGTTCTATAATATTAGTGTAATTGTCCCCGCATGATTATCCAAAAGAGAAACCCTATTAATTATTTATAAAACATGTTAAAAATGATTTGTTAGATTCTATATAATTGTTATATTATTATTAAATAGATAAAATACTTATTATGACAATAATAAATTTTATGAAAATAGAAAAATGAAATATCAAGTAAAATAGAGTATATTTTCATGTTTTATAATATCCTTTATAATTTCAATGAATCACATAGAAAACTTCTTGTAGTCAATTCGCATCAGTAAATTCATGTAACTATTTTAGGTAAGTTAATTTATGTATCCAAATTAACGTTAGTGAACTCAAGTGTGGAAATCGATGATTTTTATTTATGTATGACTATTAAAGTAATTATTTACCATTATGTATCCAGATTAATAATTTAATAAACATTTTCTACATAACAGAATACACATGTATATATTTATCACATAAAAATATTTATTACATAAGAGATTCAAATTGGAAAAATCACTATATTAATTATTTAATAATGTCTTAAAAAAACCGAAGTTTCCAAAATATGAAAACAATATACATCTTGACTTATGTTATTTTAGAGAAAGAATCATACAAATAGAATAATAATCATTATATCAATTTCAAATGTATTTTTAGAATTTTATTATATTTCAATTGAGTTCATCATCAAATTTTTCATCATCTATAGCTCACATTTTAATCTAAATATAGCATAAAATTAATTCTTTAAGAGTACATGTTTCAGATAGAAAACATATATTTAACTATGATATAAATTTAGACATAAAATTGAAAAATTAAAATTTTATTTTTAATAATGAAATGTAATAATTATTTTACCATTTTATAAAAATAATAATCAAATAATTTGGTGTTATGTATCCCATTTTTTCATCAAAATATAGAAGGTGACTAATTCAGGAAAATTGTAAACATGGTTAATTGTCAATTATCTACATAAGAGAAGGGGGTTGCGTTAATTGGACTTGTAGGATAAATAGATAAATGAATTATCAAAGTGAGAATAGAAAAAAAGAAAGAAACCAAGTATTTAATGGTCTAAGATGACATAATTATCCTATAAAAATATAAGAATCTTATATAAAACTTTTCAATCAATCAAAGCATGAAATTTAAAAAAAGCTATGATCAAATAAAAATTAGGAATAAATTAATAAAAACATAACGGATATTATCATTTACATCATCGTAAATAAAGGATATATATTTTTAATTATTAAACCATAAAGTGGTTCAAGGGGAAACTCATCATTTTCCCCCTTTTTTATAATTTCAAAATCAATTATAACTCAAAAACATATCCCCCTTCATGAAAAAATAAAAAACATAATGATTCAATTGATAAATTTTTCTTGCATTAAAATAATTATTTTTTTCAATTAATATAAAATATATTATTTCATGAGAATAAATATAATCATTTGGAAAAAAATTTCAAATCATGTATATTTTAAAACACGTGTCAGAAATACAATTTAATCCAAGAAGGATTTTAAAAAATGATTGTTAAAAATAATGATAAAACCAGGATAAAATCTTATTTTGTCCAAAATAAAGGATAAGAAAAAAAAGATAACATCATCATGTATGCATGTGTACATTTAAAATAGTAATATAATACAAAAATATGTAATAAAATCAAAAAATATTAATTTTAAAAACCGATTCCATATTTCATATATCAAAATATTTTAAACTATAGATATAGAAAAAACTCCACCAAAAATCAAGACATATAAATGTAGATTTAAATATCTATAATAAAAAGTGAAAACATAATTTTAATAAATTTTTTAAAGTCAAAGGAAATTAAAATATATCAAAAAGTATAATTTTTTATATAAAAAAGTTCTCGGCATGTATTTTCGTTCTCTATATGTTCTCGAATTAAATGAAACTTAACATTAATGTTCATTTTTATAGTTTTTTAAAGGAATTTTTTTAATACATATATAGAAGAAATATTATAAAAAAATAGGTTTCTGCTAAATTTTAAAATCCTAATCAGAATTTTTTATCTATGTCCAAAAAGGATAAACACAACATGATTTAGCAACTACATATTTACATTCAGAAGTTAAAAGTGGAAGAAAAATTTATTTCATTGAAGCCAATGAAACTAATGATTTTCCATGTAAATGGAATATACATGAAGTGATCTACCAATAAAATTTTCTCCACAACAATTAGAATCATAAAAGATTATTAAATCAATATTAGTTTCACTAGAGTAAAATATTAAAATATTAAAATATTTTTTAACATATATAATGATCATTTTAATAGATTTAATGCGAATATCAATAGGGTCACATTGATATTTGAAACAAATGAATACTGAAAACATAATTTTTGGCCATAAATAAGTTAATTATAATATACATCATGTCATTCCTATATAGGTTTTTAAATAAAAATATATTCCATATTTATCCAAATCTATTTCAAAAGATGTACTCTTGTGAGTATTTTAACATTTAGAATATTTGAATCCAAATCGATTTACATATTCGTTATCATTCAGAGTTTGATTCAAGAAATTGTAATCATCTAATTGTAATTTTTCTATACTATGGAAGAATTTTAATAACCCCATTAACCTTATATATAATTAATAAGTCAAAAATAATATAAATTAAATAAAATTATTATCATATGATGATACAAATATAATATCTCCATTATTAATATTAACTATTAAAATATCACTAAATCTATTATTAATAAAAAAAATTAGATTAACCATTCCTTTGTTAGATCTAGGGTTCACGATAAAACTAGAAATCCATTCAAACCTGGATTGGGGATAATGTTTTAAGCCATATAATGTCGTATAATGTATTAAAACATTATTATGATGCTTAAAATAAAAAATTTAGTGTGGTTTTCTAACATACAAATCCCAATAAATATATCCATCAATAAATGGGACTTTGACATCCATTTTAATTATTTTGGAACCCTCAGATGAAACACACACTAATAATATCCTAACAACTTCAAACCATGTAACATGTCAAAAATATTAATCAAAATTAGTGACATCCTTCTATGAATAACCCCATAAAACTAATATTTCATTATTCTAAAATATATTTCTATATTCATAATTTTTATTTTTAATGATCTTTTTTGTTCCAATAACATGATAGTTTATTTGTTGTAGAATGGAATTCCAAATATTATAGAAAGTAAACTTATTTAATTCATATTTCCTAGCCATGACAAAATTAGAATCATCTAAATATGCATCAATATTCCGCAGTACAAAATCATAAATAAACAATGACCACAACAGAAATTCATAAAATGTTTTGATCTTAAATATTTATTCAACATTATAAATAACATTATATATTTTATTATCATTATAATATATATATGATTTTCATTATTTGGGTTAGGTTTACATGAAATAATCTCCCCCAAAATATGTGAAATTATTTCTTGAGGTATAGTAATTAAATGTTAATGTCTCTAAATTCATCATATAATTGACCAATATCTCCATATATATTTCTTAAAAACTATTCATAAAATGTTATATGAATCGATTAATTATGATCCATTGTTATTTTATTATATTCACTATATTATTTACTATTACATATATATTCTATGAAAATAACTTCATAATATTTTATAAATCGTTTAACTAATGAATCCAAATATTAATAAAATAACATTGAAACCAAAAAAATATAATATAACCATTTAAATGTTGTCTTCCATTCAAAAGATCATACAGTTTCTTTTTCTATAGACTCATAAAATTATTTATTCTAGAAACACAACCAAATGTATTTAAAACTTCTTACCAAAATTATTTATGCAAACTAAATTTGCTCGTGATGGTCCTATAAATTAGTTGAATAGTTCAATTTTTCAAATATATTATTCCATTTGTATGGTTTTTGTGGTGCTGAAAAATTGTGAATACTCTTTTCATCGTCCAAAAAATAGATATGTTCATGATTTTGGAATTCACTTCTATGATCACTTATAAATTAATTAATTAAATCACCTTCTTTATTTTTAACAAATTTACAAAGTAATAAACATATACAATGAATAATTTTTAAGAGTATGAAAGAAAACCAATTAGTATGTTTTAAGATCATCTATATTAATCATAAAATAAATTTTACCTCATTGTATAATTAGTATAATAGGGACAAATATATATAAATTAATGAGAGAATGTTTTTATATAGTTTTCACTTCTTTTCTGACATGAAATTTCTTTTGTGTTGTTCCACTTTCATTCCTGAATCACATATAAAGATGTAATCCTCTTTGTGTTTTGGTTAATATATAACAGTATTCTAGTGGGCATATTGTGTACAAATAAAAAATAATCCTTTTCCAACCTCACCTATAAAAAAATGTTTCCATATTTTACTAAATTTAAATAGTTGATGTTTTGATCATCTAATTAAAAATTATAATTGAATAAATATTAACTTATATGTTTTTATAAAACAATTCATATTTATCTATAAATAAATTTATTTATCATTCAAAAATTTAAGAAACATTACTTCATCACATAGTGGATAAATTAATATTAAAATATTCCTTTATTATTCAATATATAAAACCATTGAAATAAAAACAGAATAAAAAATTCCAACCTCACAAATACCTTTTACGTTTCCATTCCAATTATCACCAAATTACACATTACATATATCATGTTGATTAACTAATTGTAAATATTAGACATCACTAGTAAAGAGTCTTAATCATACACTTTCATTATATGATACATACATTTTATACTTTCATAGTATAGTTACTAAAAAATATATCTAAGAGGTTTTGGGTAACCATGAATATATGGGTATGATTGGATAAATATTTTATTTGGCTGGAAGCCAAAAAAAATTAAAACATTTTTTAAAATATATATATAAATGATAGATATTTATAAAAAAAGACGTAGTATGTCTGTGAGATTATAGAAATGAAAAGGAACATTCATTAAAATAATGAACACTAATATGAAATATAAAATAAGTATAAATAAATGCACTTCCATTAGATATTTTAATAGTGAATGCTTATTATATTTTAGTTAAATTATTATCATTACAAAGACTAGTCATCCTTTTTTGAATTTATTAAAACATATTTTTTGTCAATGATCTAAATTACTTTTAAAAAAGAAGTCCATAAACAATTTAAAATTTTCAAATTAAATTTGGACTAGTTTAGTCACCTTAGTAATCATATCATGATTGGTAATTTAAAATTCATAATATTTAAAAATAAAAACAACCGAACTATTTATTATATAATATTTAATTATAAAATATTTTAGATTCCCTTATGAATTTTCTTAAATTGTAGGAGTCATATATTTGTGATCCTAGAGATATTTTAGACTTTCACTTTTCATAAGAACATAATTATGTTGTATCTTGAGTTTCTTGTATAAAACAATAACTTTTTATATATTATGATCATGTTTTTAATCCTCTTTAGGATAATAATTACTAGTGTTTTTCTCATATTTAAATTAAGGAGAAGACTAATTTTTATAACCAGTTACATGATTTTATGAATCCAACAAACAATATATTGTAAAATTCTTTTTCAAACCATATTCTTCAATGGTAAAATAATATTCATTAAAACTCTATCCATAATCTATTTATATATTATCATTATTTTATTAAAAGCAATTTTTTGTTTTCTTCTTTATTCTATGGAGATTAATCTTGATCGTCCCAATTTTTCAACACTCAAAAAAAGTACATGTTATGCAGCATTAAAAATGAAATTACCTTTCTTTTTCTTCTTGTGATAATCCTTAGAATATTCTATCCCAGATATCCATCAGTGACCATTCTTCCTTATATATACACCAATATAAATATAGGATTTATAATTTCTATAACTACACTATAACGCAGAATCAAAAGAGTTAGTTGTAATAATTTATTTAAAATTATGTCCATTATTTGTTGAGTTATCTTCATTAAAATGATTTTGGTGCTCAAATTTATATTGTATTTATGAACCAATAAGACTATAATGTGCTTATATGTAACACCCGAAGATTTTAAAATTAAATTGAAATGCATGAAACATTGTTTTATATAGATATTTACAACTATCCTTCAAATATAACTCTACTACTTCTAAAATTTGAATTTCAAAAAATCGACATACATGTTTTCATTTAGTAAGATATTTAGAGTCTAAAAAGACCAAAATAATTTTTGATTGAATAGTAACATACACATTTGAATATTAATGTTACCCTTATGAATAGTAACATCACATATAACATACATATAATATTTAATTGAAGTAATGATATACCAATATCTTGAAATATGTAAATAAATGATTTATAATTTTTTATTCTTGCATTGAAATAATATTTTATTTAAAAATTAAATTCATCTTATATAGAAAATATTTTTGAAAAAATTTTCTTTATATTTTAATTCTAAATGACAAAAAATGGTAATTTTTTTTTTGGGATTTTTCTGAATTACATGAATTTTTTATAAATACTGAAATACATAAAATACTATATATATAAATTATCAGTTAAACAGACTTATGTTGAAATCATGGATGATGTAAGAAAACATATCTCTAACTTACATGAATATATTAATTTTTTTTGTCTTGGTATCATATAAATTGCTTGACTTGTAGTAAAATAATAAAATAGTGATTAAAATAATGGAAAACTCTTCTTCTCCACCACTATAAATACAACACATTTCCTCCCTCTTTGTCCCACACATATGAAGCCATGAACCTTAGCGATGTTCTGTAAAATAATCCTCTCAAGCCCCTTCCACACTTCCAAGACCTATTGGTATCACCAAAAGGTGGAAACTACGGGCCTTAATAAGGATCTCAAGGAGAAGAGATCAAGAGGTAAACATCCTCTTTTGTTTTCTTTATTTTTATTTTCATTTACTTTTCTATTATTCTTATTTACACACCTCCCATTATCTAAGAGGAATGAAAGATAAAATATCATAAATACTATGGATTTCATCAGTTTTATATAATATATTCCACTATACTTATTCTACTCTAAATCTTATTCTAGAAATTAAAACACCATCTATGATGTGTCGATTTACCGAAAATGTGGACGATGTGATTTCAATTAATTTTACTTCCATCGAGGCTGGTCAAGAAACCATTAAATGGTTTAACCATATTATAATTTATGTATTTTATCTTATATAAGGTTATGTAATCATTTTGTAAACATTTTATTAATTTATAAAATAAAATGATGTAATTTTGATCAAAGAATCCCCAAAATGACATAAACAAATATAAAAAATGATTCGACTTATTTATCATCCTCATATAAGAATTCAAAATGATAAATGGTATAATTTGTGGTACTGTAAATATATAAATATATTTCCATTTAAATTATGTATTTTTATTTCCAATCGACAATAATATCCATTATGAATTGATCATGGAAACTATGTGAAGAATGCACCCTAAAACAATGGAATTAACAAAATATTATTAATGAATTGGTGGAATGAAAATATAAAATGATAATGAAAGGTGATATAAACCAAAATATGTTTCTGTAAGAATTTAATAAAACATATTTAACCATTATACAATAGGTTTATACTCTTTAGAGAGATGTCATACCTGAGGTATGGGATCCTATCTCTCCCACATTAATTCAAGAATCACCCCTACGTTATGATTTTTTATTATTTAAGTCATGATAATGGGTTATGTCTTAGAACCTTCCCCATACTACCCTTATGATATATTAATGATGAGATACCCCATTTCTGTCTCATTAATCCCTCCTATGTACACCAGATACCATGCCAAAATTCTGTTAGTGAATTATAAACCAAATTTCAATTCTTTCAGATAACCATTAACTACAAGGGTATTATCATGATAATTTGACTTTTAAATTGTAATTTTATTATATATTATTGTATTTTGTTTATTTAATTAATATATACATATTACCTTCATTTAATCAATTCTCTCATTGATGCAATTGTATTTTTAGGGTACTTTCCTCTTAAAATCTTTTTAAATGTCTCCATTATGAAATCCAAATATATTGTTAATTTTTATTAAATAAGTTTACTATACTAATTTCATGGTTTTAGATTACCATAGTTTCTCCATTATATATTATTGAATAATAATATTTCATTACCTTTTGCGCATTGTTTATTTTCATAGAATTGATATTCACAAAAAATGGTATTTTGTAATGTGATTGTTTTTTTCTAAATGGTGTAAATGAGTTGTGAAGTGTTTATTCATGATATGTTATATGGAAATTATGTTTTTTAGTTTTAACAAATTTGAAACAAGATATTAAGCGGGAGCCTCATTATACCTCAAGATAAGTTGGTTTGAGCCCATTATGGCTCAAAATATGACAGGTGAGCCCCATTATATCTCTTGGTTGAATTTGGTAATGTGGAGATGGAAGTTTACTGAATTGTTATACAATGTGTAAGGGTGAATGTAAGAGTTATATGGTAAATATGTCCTAAGGAAACTACATGATTTTTTGTGATTATGGATTTATTAGAATTTATATTTTTACTCCACTAATGATTTCATCCCTTATATCCATTGCAATTTTTTTCTCATATGATGTTTTTAAATCTTTTTCACAGGTTATAAGGGTGTGTAATCGAAATATGGAAGATAATTTAAATGTTTGAATATTTGTGAATGAAATTATGTTTTATTTGAAATTTTTTATATTTTTGAAAAAAATGGATATTGTTTTAATTGAATCCACATGTATGATTATGAGATATCATGTATGTTTTATGTCCTAATTACCCAAAAAAATCTAAACATGAAAATATCCTCACTATGAAACAATGTATGTTCTTCTATAAAATTAATGATTATGTTACATTTTAAGGATGAGTCTTTATAGTTTTTATCTAGGGATGGTTTAGATAACATTTTGGGTTAGAATGATTCTAATTAAGTAAAATAATTGATTTTTACATTATTGATAATTTAAAATTGTATTTATTTTAAAGATTATAATTTTTCATCGACTATGATATGTCTGTTCAGAATGGGTTTCCATAGAATAAATAGGGTAGCTGATGTAGGAAGGCAGTTAGAGGCTGATACATGTCTGAATTTGGATCCTGGAATAGTGGGAATTAGAACCGAGTAGTTAGAGATATAAATAAAACTATTAACTATATCGATAAATGGTGGTGGTATTCGTGATATAGGGGAACCCAATCTACCATGTAGAAACATTACTTTTGTGGAGAATTTCCAGAGGCTACATACTCCATCTCTCAGTGTAACTGCATATTCATTGATATTCGAGGGATGGATCAATGCTTTATAAAATATATATGATATCATGGGATGTTCAGTATGCCAAAAGGTAATACTAGGCATTTAACATTTGGAAGGAGAATCAAATCACTGTTGGTCTCAAGTTAGAAATATGCGAGAAAATGATGATATTGATAGTCTAGAAATTGATGAATGTAAGAGCCTTTTTTCTAGAAAATTACATTTCTAAAATTGTGTGATATAGAATTAGGAAACAATTCATGGAATTGAGGTAGAAATATAATGTATATGTGGTAGTTTATGAATCCAATTTTACCAAACTAGTTATGTATGTACTAGATTTTACTTTGGATTTTTAAAGAATAATTAATTGATATTGCAGTGGTCTAAACCAATTTTTACGAAATGTTTTGTCTATACAATAGTTTAAAAGCTATGAAAAACGTGTTCTTTTTTCTGAAAAATTGAGATGTAGTTTTCTGATACATATGTTTCTCCGGATGTAATGAGTACGAAGTGGATAGGTTGTTAGGTATTGGGGTAGAAATCATAAAAGAAATATGAAGGTAAGAAAATCAATTTACCTTCTCAAAAAATGTGTGTTAAAAGGAACCTTGTTGAAGGACTAGTAAATTCAGGTAAATTTTATCTATGTGGAATGGTTAGACACATTCCATGTGAGTGCATGTAAAATGATCCAAAAATTAATGAGAATCTGATAGTGAGAGTCATTAACTGTAATGAATTGTGTCATTTTTTTAATGTTTGTTCAAAGATTGTAACTCAGGTAAGAAATCAACATGATTAGAAGAAGAATGGTGTTATGAAATTCTTTGAAACCATTTCAGCAGATGCTGAGCCATGAAATGAAGTGGTATCGGGTATATTATTTTATTCCTCAAATTTTTCTAAAGTCTTGTCTGATACAGGTTATACATATTCATTTATTTTATAAAACATTTTTTCAAAATTGGAAATTGATCCTGAAGAAATAATTCTAAAAGATATGGAAAAAACACCTACTGGTATTTTTTTGGAAACAAATTACAAGAATATTAATTTCTTTGTCTGTTGAATGAGTTTTCCTACAAACCATGTTTTATTGCCTATAGTACAGTTTGATTTTATTCAGGGTATGGACTCCTTTTCTATTTTTTTATATAGAGATTGTTTATAGATCTAAAGATGTTTTTTTTCAAAATCATTCAGTTTATATACAGGAACAAACCATACCATCGATAATACATCAAGAAGCTGAGAAACTATTGAAATATTGAAATGAATGTTATCATTCATATATCATTTAATATTGGGGAACTATCCAGATTAATGATTTAAAATTGGTAAATGAATACCTTTATGTCTATATTGATGTTTTTCATAGAAATATTAATGATTGAGTGGTTGAGTTAACCATTGGCTTAGTTCTTGATACGATGCCAATTTCTAAACCCCGTTATCAAACTGCTCAAATTGAATATTTGTAATTTAAAATGTATTTGCACAAATTATTAGATAAGGGATTCATCCACCCTAAAACTTCACCACGAGGTTCTCATGTCTTCTTTATTAAAATAAAATACGGTTTAATGAGGATTTTAATTGATTGTAGAGGATTGAATAGAATTATGGTTAAGTATATGTATACATTTCCCCATATTGATGACTTGTTTAATTATCTCCCATTAGCTTAGTATTTTTCCCCGATTGGCTTGAAATATAGGTACAATCATCTAATAGTGAACGAGGATGACATTCCTAAAAAATGATTCTATACTAGATATGGAATTATGAGTTTGTTGTTATTCCCTTTTTTAACAAATTCTCCAACTATATTCATGGATCTTATGAATATAATATTTCATGATTACATGGGTAAATTTACGGTTGTGTTTATTGATGAAATTTTTGTATATTTTAAAAGTAAAAAATAGCATGAATAAAAGTTATGTGTCATTTAGACAATTGTAAAAGAAAAGGGTATCGGTGGAAATTTTAGAATGTGTGAATTCTAGTCGCAAAAAAATTCTATTCATGGTCACATAGATTATAAAGAAGGAATAACAATGAATTCGGGTAAAATAAAAGATGTTGAAAAATGGCCAACACCCACAAATATAACTCATATTCATATCTTATTTGGTCTATTTGGATATTAACAATGATCTGTTGAAAATGATTTACATTTATTCATGACAATGAATATGTAAACGTAAAAAGGTGTTATGTTCATATATACAATAGAATGCGATGATGGTTTTCTAGAATTTAAAATAAGATAGTTTAATTCTCCAATTTTGACTCTAACTTCTTGAAATAGTTAATTTCATATCTATATTTATTCTTAATTGAAGGGATTTCATTGTGTTCTGATGTCAAATGATGAGGTAATTTCTTATTCAACATGGAATTTGAAACCTCATGAGTAAAATCACCCTACACATGATTTTAGAATTTTCAGCTATTATATTCCACTAACATTTAGATTCATCATTTATAGGTATCCAAATGTTAAATATAAACTACCCATAAATATTTTATGTTTATATTTGTAACACCCCAGGTAAATAAAGAATATGAAATTTTCATATTTATCCATATTTGTGAATAAAATATTAATATGGCTTTAATGGGGACGTTATGCTCGATGGCATACCCAACACGCAACAACGAGTTTCTTGGGAATCTTACGTTGCACTCTAATAATAAAATAATATTATTTTAAATGGTAGTTAACATATAGCCATTTTATTGGCGGGAATAGATAGAAATAACTAATATATGATTATACATGTTTTTAAATGTTTTTACATTTATCCAATAAATGATAAAGGCTTAAAATACGGAAAGAATTCAATTTTAGGCGTATATGCCCTAGTTTTCACTAAAGGTTCACTTATCGCCTTTTGATGGCGAACCATCATTAAATATAGTTTTGTTCACTCTTATAAATTCTATTGGACCAAATAAAAATCTTCTTAAGATTCGGGATATCAAAATTTACTTTGTGTAAATTTTTGGTATCTTTCCGATAAAGTCCATTTTTTTAATGAATAGTGTAAAATGTTGTATTTTAATTCAAAACCTCTTTTTAATAAAATTTATTTATATGATTAGATTATCTTTTGAATTGGTTTTAAAGTGAAATTATAATATATTTTTACCACTAAATCCAATAGTGGTCGTTGGAATTAATTTCACTTTGAAATCAGACTTAAACTAGTGTCAATCTTTTGATACTTATTGTTTCATAAAAACACGCTATTTGATCTGACAGCGGGAATTAATTATTAAATTAATTAATGTGACTTATATGTTTTTAATTTTGTAAAATATACTTATTTTTTTGAATTCGGAATATCAAATATATCTTAGGCTGAATTTTTGGGATTTTTCTGAAAAACTTCAATTTTTGATGAATAGTGAAACCACTAAGTGGTATTATAAAAACTAATTTTTCCGTTTAAATGAAATTTTGCCATATTTGTGTTTTGAATTTCAAAAATCCAACATACATGGTTGTCATTAAGAAGTAAAATGTGGTTCAATGGGATAAAAATAATTTTTTGGTGAATAATAACTTATTAAGTTTTTAATCGCGATTAGAGGTAATTAGTGTAGTTTAAGGTAAAAATAATGTTTTAATAATATTAAATGAACTTGACACATGTCCTAACCTCATTGGACGTGTCATGGACGACCAAGACAACCCATGGGTCAACTTGGGGACCCCATGAAGCCACTTTGGTTGGAAAATGACATTAATATCTTTTTATTTAAAGTTAAAGTAAAAATGAGACAAACATGAAATGTTTTACTAAAACAATTTTTATATGGGGTTATACAAATCAGATTTTTGACTATAAATATTAATTGTAAAGATAAAAAGATTTCCTACATCATATTATTTTTTGTATAATTTTTAGACATTATATAAATTAAATTATTTATGACATCATGATGATGCAGCGATGACCTCTTTATTTAACGATTTAAATAAAATGGAAAGATAATGTAATATCTAAGACCTAAACAAGTAAAAAACCAATTGGACGAGTGGATTTAGAACCCTTATCACCTTATACTAGAAATAAATCAATGTGGGACCTTTAAAATCCGAAACTCTTTTGAAAATAAAGTAACATTTTGTAACCTTACAAGAGTACCCCTCCACTCCTCTTATAAAAGGCCCCAAACCCTACCTCCATACCCACACTCCCAAAGCCTTTGGCTCGGCCAACCTCTTCCCATTTTGTCTCTCCACTTACCTCTCTTACTCCTTGAAGCCTCACATTGGGCATTAGTCTTCCCAAGGAAGCATTTGAGATCAAACCAAAGGGAGTTACCCGATTTTAAGGTAATGTCTTCACTTGAGTACTTTTGTTTTATTTGGTTCTCCAACTCCCTAAACTCTTTTTATTAATTAATTTTTGTAAAAAATCCAGTATCATAAATATTCTAGTATGTTTTTATAATAAGGATTAGAGATACAATTTCACAAACCTACATCTAATGGTTAAAGAACATACTGTTTCTGTGGATGGCGAATTTCGGCCTCCCGAAACGATGATTGTTCAACATTCTTTTAACACCTTCAAAGGTGGACATTAAGATGACACTATATTTATATATGATATATAATATGTTTATGATTTCCTTAAGATTCTTTATTTTTTATTTTGGTCATACCTTTATGGTTTCCATTATGGGTAAACGCGATATCTTCATTTAAGGAAGTGCGGACTACCGCCCCCTCAAAGTGATTTGATTCGTTAATACCATATGTGGTACGTATAAAGGATATATTTAATGATATTATATATGATAACATACTGGAATTAAAATACTATTATGTATCATTATGTTTTAATTCCATTAAATATGAAATAGAAATGGAAGTAGCATTCATGCGTACATACGGCTTACCGTCTCCATGAACGATACATTTCATTTCTTATCTCAAAATGTTATGTAATACTATAAGTACATATATATAATGGATATATATGTAATATATTACATAAAAATTATATATATCATTCTGGAATTATAACATATATATATATATCTCTCTCATTTTGTTTTAATTCCATTAATATGACAAAAAATGAAAGTAACATTCATGCGTACGTACGACCTACCGTCTCCATGAACGGTGCTTTTCATTTTTTATCTCCAAATGATATGGAATAGTATGAAATGAATATTTACTGGATATATATGATATTTTAATCATTAATACTATTCTGGAAATTATTTACTTATAACTACATGATCAATCTTTTTTTTAAACAAGTTCATTTTTGACTCATGTACCAAACATCGGAAAAAACGTCTGATATGAACTAACATTATTAAACAATTATTATAACATTATAATATGTGATATGAACTGAATAATAATCTATAAAGTAGGTACTTAGGCAATTATTAATTGACCAATTTTTATTATTCAGGAATATAAAGAAACGAACAAGACAAGTTGGACTTGAGGTAAGGGATCTTAGTCCTCTCTTTCTTTTTAAGTACACTCTTTTATGTCATTCCCTCTAAAGCTCATCTTTCGGGTTATTGGGATGTTATTTTATATTACACATACTATAATTTTTATGTTCATGTGATGAGATACCCTATTCTCTCTCATCAATCCATTTTGGAAGTTTTGAGTGGCGCCGTTAGGCTGCCGAATTTTCGTATGAGATCTAACCTCTCTCGTTCTTTTTAAGAACTCTCCATTATGTCACTTCTTTTAAGATCCTATTTGTTATGTTTGGGGATGTCCTTTTATATTACTCTTTCTATAAACTTTATGTTAATATAATGAGATACCCTATTTGATCTCATCAATCCATTTTTGTAATTTTTATGTGGCGCCGTTAGGCTGCCGAGTTTTCGTAAGGGATTTTTCATCTCACTTTTATTCCCGTGAGATTTATGCTACATTTGCCACAATTTCCATTGAGTGGTGTATGTACTTCCCATTATTCTACTCTTTGTGTAATATACTTTCGTTTATGAGTATTTACATCAATGATTTATTGTCCTTCTTTCATGGGGTGTATGTTTTGAAAGATACCCAAGTCGGTAAGGGAACCTTTCACCCTCCTCTTTTTAAAAGACTTATTTTGTTGGGTCTTTAAATTTACATATTGTTATGTTGGGATATGTTCTCATATATCCTTATTGATGTAAATTTTATGTCCAAGTGTTGAGATATACTTTTTATCTCTCATCAACTCATTTTTATGTGACGTCGTTAGGCTGTCAAGGGATCTTCTTAACCCAACTTCGATTTCTTTGGGTTCAACATGTAGTTTTTGAATATGTCATCCTTTGAATATGTGTGAATGACCTTTGATTAGTTTACACTTAATATATACTTATATTTGGTGTATTAGTTTGTCACACATAATTATGTAACTGATTTATCCTTAAACCAAGGATACCGTCTTTGTATGGGACTTCGTCTCAATCTCCTTTAATTGAGGCATATTTTATTTTATACACAACATTCTTTTATATGGTGTATAAACCCCTTTCACTTTTACGTTTATCCAAAAGGAATCTTTTTTATACGAAGCATTTTTTTAAACGACAAAAGGGAATGTTTTGTTGTACATATGCGGCGACAACGACATCTCCGCCGCCGTGACCATTATTTGAGTTTTGGCTTCCTTTACAAGCCATACCTTCTTTTTAAAAGAAAAATAAATACCATGTTTTACTTTTCTTTTGTTTTGGTATTGAAAATGGTTTTCATAGTGTTTTTATATCAATGTGTTGTATTGATATCTTGTGATTGAAAGGTGGAAATGTTATGTTTCCATTATGCATGTTTTATGTGATACAATTATGTTGAGGTTCTTGGGAATTATAATGAAGACGGGTGGTTCCATGATAAACTAAGGGCGGGTGAGCCCGATATAGCGCTCCAATGCATTGGGTAACATGAAGGAGTGAAACGTTAAGGTTTCTCCGAAGAGATTTAGTGAATATACTGTGATGGGTATTCCAAACGTAACCAAGAGGGTTAATCCCTACTTTAGAATGTTATGAATGCCTCAAGTTACCTTTATGTCTCATGTTTTATATGATTTATTCATGGTTTTATGAGGTATGTTAAAGTGCCAATGTTTTATGGGTAAAGTATGATTTCGTTATTATGTATATATGAACTCATGTTTCCTTTCCATATTTTTATAACCCTTACTGAGCTTTTTATGCTCATCCCATGTTTTTGAAATGTTTTTCATAGGTCAAGGGAAAGGTACATGATGTGATTATAGTGTCAAGGATGTGTCAAGAAAGAATCCATGTTTCATTTTCAATATGTATCCGTTGATGGGAAGAATAAATACTGTCTTTTATGTAACCACTTTGCGTAAATGTGAAATGTAATGCAAGTTTCATGATCTAATTCTCTAAAACTCTAAACCTGAACAGATCATCAATGTGTAATCTTGTAATAACTCAAGATTAAGTAAGGTTTAAGGCTGGGGCCTTATAGTTGGTATCAAAGGTCGGTTTAGATAAATTTAGAGGTTAGGGTATTCTTTGAGCATAAGTGAAATTACCATAATGGTTAGGATTTCAGAAAGAGTCCTAGTTTTAGATAAAATGAATGAGTAAGTATATCTTAGTGTTTATCTTACTCATTAGTACATGATGGTTTTGTTGATATACTCACACTGACATTTCTATTTTTAGTGAATGAATGGATCTAGTAGGAACCAAAGAGACAACAGGTTTGAAGGAAACTATGGTGGTTCTATGATTAAGATACTAGATAAAATGGGGGATTCAATGAGGAATCTCGTGGTTGTTCTAAACCAACTATCAAGGAGTCATGATCAACCACTTGAACCTTGGTATGATCTTTAATGCATCATGTACGAGATGAAAAATCCATGTGGAAGTTCAGGTAATAATTATAAAGGTAACCATTAGAGTTTATATGACCCTTACTTTTGAGGTAATTATGGGTTATTATATGATATGCTGGAAAATAAAAGGCATGAGATAAACTTGAGGTTAAAATTTGTTATGATCATTTTTGATGATTTTATCTCTTTTTGGGGAATGATTTAAGAATTATATAGTTTTGGAAAAAGGACAACATGCAGACCGTGTGACAACTCGTCGCGTCGGACAAAGCTGCGGGAATCGAACCCACAACCAAAGTGCGACTGGTATTTATCGCCAACCACTGGACTACGTGAAGTCCCTAGTTAGTTTGACCGATTATTTTTAGTTATATGATTTTATGAATTAAGAGTAAGTTATTTTGGGTTATTTATGAAAACTATTAACCTATCATTGAGGATATGTGATTAGGTAAATTACTTTTCAATACGAGACTTCAAGAGCAACTGATATTGTTTGGAGATAAATGTTACGATTTAACTTGGAAGACTATGTGACTAAATCATTCAAATATTTGGGTTTCAATCTTATATTGGTTTACTTTGAATAATTTTATGGTCTAATTGTTTATCGGATGGTCCTCATTGAACTTTGGGTTTTGTTGGACAAATTTTGAGATTAAGAATAGATTTTCTTTTTATAAAGGGTTATCCTTTTTTGGATTATCTGACCCTGTAATAACCTTTGTAGTTTTGGTTTTGGTTAAATCCTAAAGACATGGGATGTATATAGTTCTCTTTTGTGGATTAGGTGATTCTCTAGAAGTTGATTATAGTACTCTTAATGTGAACAAGTCTCCCAAAATACTCGTCTTTTGGAAAAAATATGAGTTTGATTAAGGAATCTAGTAAAAGTTGAAAGTCAACATGATAAGTGATTATGTTTCCTCATGAATAAATTCCTCAATAAAAAGTAACTTAAAACAAAAATGTTGTCTATTAACTTTTCCTACTAGGGAACCCAACACCGTTTAACCCATCACAAGTTTGTGATTTTCTTATTGTTAACTTTCTCCTAAACATGTTTTCTATCACTCTCCATCAGAACATGACCCTATGTTTTATCCTTCATGTCCATGTTTTACTACATGGAGTCCTAGTATGGGTTAACTTGGGTGACCTCTGTACTTATCTTTCTTTATTTTAAAGTGATTGTTTTACCGACTCTTGTTCCTATGTGGGACTTTCACGGATGTTTCCAAGAGCAATTTTAAAATTGTGAGGACGCAATTCCCAAAAGGGGGGAAGGATGTAACACCCCAGGTAAATAAAGAATATGAAATTTTCATATTTATCCATATTTGTGAATAAAATATTAATATTACTTTAAAGGGGACGCTATGCTTGATGGCGTACCCAACACGCAACAACGATTTTATTTGGAATCATACGTTGCACTCTAATAATAAAATAATATTATTTTAAATGGTAGTTAACATGTAGCCATTGTATTGACAGGAATGGATAGAAATAACTAAAATATGATTATACATGTTTTTAAATGTTTTTACATTTATCCAATAAAAGATAAAGGCTTAAAATACGGAAAGAATTCAATTTTAGGCGTATATGCCCTAGTTTTCACTAAAGGTTCATTTATCACCTTTTGATGGAGAACCGTCAGTAAATATAGTTTTGTTCACTCTTATACATTCTATTGGACCAAATAAAACTCTTCTTAAGAATCGGGACATCAGAATTTACTTTGTGTAAATTTTTGGTATCTTTCTGATAAAGTCCATTTTTTTAATGAATAGTGCAAAATGTTGTATTTTAATTCAAAACCTCTTTTTAATATAATTTATTTATATGATTAGATTATCTTTTGAATTGGTTTTGAAGTGAAATTAGAATATATTTTTACCATTAAATCCAATAGTGGTTATTGCAATTAATTTCACTTTGAAATCAGACATAAACTAATGTCAATCTTTTGATACTTATTGTTTCATAAAAACACGCTATTTGATCTGACAGCGGGAATTAATTATTAAATTAATTAATGTGACTAATATGTTTTGAATTTTGAAAAATAGACTTCTTTTTTTGAATTCGGAATATCAAATATAGCTTAGGGTGAATTTTTGGGGTTTTTTCGGAAAAATGTCAATTTTTTATGAATAGTGAAACCACTAAGTGGTACTTATAAAAACTGATTTTTCCGTTTAAATGAAATTTTTCCATATTTTTGTTTTGAATTTCAAAAATCTGACATACATGGTTGTCATTAAGAAGTAAAATGTGGTTCAATGGGATAAAAATAATTTTTTGGTGAATAGTAACTTATTAAGTTTTTAATCGCGATTAGAGATAATTAGTGTAGTTTAAGGTAAAAATAATGTTTTAATAATATTAAATGAACATTAAACATGTCCTAACATCATTGGATGTGTCATGGCCGACCAAGAAAACCCATGGATCAACTTGGGGACCCCATGAATCCACTTTGGTTGGAAAATGACTTTAATATCTTTTTATTTAAAGTTAAAGTAAAAATGAGACAAACATTAAATGTTTTACTAAAACAATTTTTACATGGGGTTATACAAATACTATTTTGGACTATAAATATTCAATATAAAGATTAAAAGATTTCCTACATCATAGTATTTTTTTTATAATTTTTAGATATTAAATAAAGTAAATTATGTATGACATCATGATGATGCAGCGATGACCTCATTATTTAACGATTTAAATAAAATGGAATGATAATGTAATATCTAAGACCTACAGATGTAAAAAACCTGTTGGAAGAGTGGATGTCGAACCCTAATCACCTTATCCTTGAAATACATCAATGTGGGACCTTTAAAATCCGAAACTCTTTTGAAAATAAAGTAACATTTTGTAACTTTACAAGAGTACCCCTCCTCTCCTCTTATAAAAGGCCCCCACCCCTACCTCCTTACCCACACTCCCAAAGCCTTTTGCTCGGCCAAACTCTTCCCATTTTGTCTCTACACTTCCCTCTCTTATTCCTTGAAGCCTCACTTTGGGCATAAGTCTTCTCAAGGAATCCTTTGAGCTCAAACCAAAGGGAGTTACCCGATTTTAAGGTATTGTCTTCACTTGAGTACTTTTGTTTTATTTTGCTTCTCCAACCCCCTAAACTCTTTTTATTCATTTCTTTTGTAAAAAATCCAGTATCATAAATATTCTAGTATGTTTTTATAAGAAGTATTCGAGCTACACTTTCACAAACCTACATCTAATTGTTAAAGAACATATTGTTTTCGTGGATGTCGAATTTCGGCCTCCCGAAACGATGATTGTTCATCATTCTTTTAACACCTTAAAAGGTGTCCATTAAGATGACACTATATTTATATATGATATATAATATGTTTATGATTTCCTTAAGCTTATGTATTTTTTATTTTGGTCATACCTTTATGGTTTCCATTATGGGTAAACACGATATTATCATTTAAGGAAGTGCGGACTACCGCCCCCTCAAAGTGATTTGATTCGTTAATACCACATGTGGTATGTATAAAGGATATATTTAATGATATAATATATGATAACATACTGGAATTAAAATACTATTACGTATCATTATGTTTTAATTCCATTAAATATGAAATAGAAATGGAAGTAGCATTCATGCATACGTACGGCTTACCGTCTCCATGAAAAGTACATTTCATTTCTTATCTCAAAATGTTATGTAATACTATAAGTACATATATATAATGGATATATATGTAATATATTACATAAAAATTATATATATCATTCTGTAATTATAACATATATATCTCTCTCTCATTTTTTTAATTCCATTAATATGAAAAAAATGAAAGTAGCGTTCATGTGTACCTACGACCTACCGTCTCCATGAACGGTGCTTTTCGTTTATTATCTCCAAATGATATGTTATAGTATGAAATTAATATATAATGTATATATATGATATTATAATCATTAATAATATTCTGGAAATTATTTACTTATAACTACATGAGCAATCTTTTTTTTAAACAAGTTCATTTTTGACTCATGTACCAAACATCGGCAAAAACGTATGATATGAACTAACATTATTAAACAATTATTATAACATTATAATATGTGATATTAACATAATAATAATATCTAAAGGAGGTACTTAGGCAATTATTAATTGACCAAAGTTTATTATTCAGGAATATAAAGAAATGAACAAGACAAGTTGGACTTGAGGTAAGGGATCTTACTCCTCTCTTTCTTTTTAAGTACACTCTTTTATGTCATTCCCTCTAAATCTCATATTTCTGGTTATTGGGATGTTATTTCATATTACACTTACTTTAATTTTTATGTTCATGTGATGAGAGACCCTATTCTCTCTCATCTATCTATTTTGGATGTTTTGAATGGCGCCGTTAGGCTGCCGAATTTTCGTAAGAGATCTAACCTCTCTCTTTCTTTTTAAGTACTCTCCTTTATGTCACTTCTTTTAAGGTCCTCTTTGTTATGTTGGGGGATGTTATTTTATATTACTCTTTCTATAAACATTATGTTAATATGATGAGATACCCTATTTGATCTCATCAATCCATTTTTGTAAGTTTTATGTGGCGCCGTTAGGCTGCCGAGTTTTCGTAAGGGATTTTTCATCTCACTTTTATTCCCGTGAGATTTATGCTACATTTTCCACAATTTCCTTTGAGTGGGGTATTTACTACCCATTATTCTACTATTTGTGTAATATACATTCCTTTATGAGTATTTAAATCAATGATTTATTGTCCTTCTTTCATGGGGTGTATGTTTTGAAAGATATCCATGTCGGTAAGAGAACCTTTCACCCTCCTCTTTTTAAAAGACCTATTTTGTTGGGTCTTTTAATTTACATATTGTTATGTTTTAATATGTTCTCATATATCCTTATTGATGTAAATATTATGTCCAAGTGATGAGATACACTTTTTATCTCTCATCAACTCATTTTTATGTGACGTCGTTAGGATGTAAAGGGAACTTCTTAACCCAACTTCGATTTCTTTGGGTTCAACATATAGTTATTGAATATGTCATCCTTGAATATGTGTGAATGACCTTTGATTATTTTCCACTTAATATCTACTTATATTTGGTGTATTCATTTTTCACACATAATTATGTAACTGATTTATCCTTAAACCAAGGATACCGTCTTTGTATGGGACTTCGTCTCAATCTCCTTTCATTGAGGCATATTTTATTTTATTCACAACTTTCTTTTATACGGTGTATAAACCCCTTTGACTTTTACGTTTATCCAAAATGAATATTTTTTATACGAAGCATTTTACTAAACCACAAAAGGGAATGTTTTGTCGTACATATGCGGCGACAACGACTTCTCCACCGCCGTGACCATTATTTGAGTTTTGGCTTCCTCTACAAGTCATACCTTTTTTTAAAAGAAAAATAATTACCATGTTTTAATTTTCTTTTATTTTGGTATTGAAAATGGTTTTCATAGTGTTTTTATATCAATGTGTTGTATTGATATCTTGTGATTGAAAGTTGAAAAAGTTATGTTTCCTTTATGCATGTTTTATGTGATACGATTATGTTGAGGTTCTTGGGCATTATTATGAAGACGGGTGCTTCCATGATAAACTAAGGGCGGGTGAGCCCGATATAGCTCTCCAATGCATTGGGTAACGTCATGGAGTGAAATGTTAAGGTTTCTACGAAGAGATTTAGGTAATATACTGTGATGGGTATTCCAAACGTAACCAAGAGGGTTACTCCCTACGTTAGAATGTTATGAATGCCTCAAGTTATCTTTATGTCTCATGTTTTCTATGATTTATTCATGGTTTGATGAGGTATGTTAAAGTGCCTATGTTTTATGGGTAAGGTATGATTTCATTATTTTGTATATATGAACTCATGTTTCCTTTCCATATTTTTATAACCCTTACTGAGCTTTTTAGGCTCATCCCATGTTTTTGAAATGTTTTTCACAGGTCAAGGGAAAGGTACATGATGTGATGATAGTGTCAAGGATGTGTCAAGAAAGAATACATGTTTTATTTTCAATATGCATCCGTTGATGGGAAGAATGAATACTGTCTTTTATGTAACCAGTTTGATTAAATGTGGAATGTAATGCAAGTTTCATGATCTAATTCTCTAAAACACTAAACCTAAAAAGATCCTCAATGTGTAATATTGTAATAACTCAAGATTAAGTAAGGTTTATGGCTGGGGCCTTATAATATTCACACAGATGGACATGAACATGGGGTAGAGAAAATGGAATGAACTGATAATGAATTATTATTGCACGATCAATTACCATCCAGGAAAAGGATACAAAGTGGAAGATGATTTGAGTCAAAAACATCGTGCATCAATAACCATGTTACATCTCTAACATGCCCACTAAATTAATGATTTGAGGAATTTAGTCTTGGAATTTTTTGTTACAGGAAATTCCTTTGTTTTGATTCCGGTGTGAGAAATGTCATCTCTCTCAGATTGAATCAACAATGTGTAAAAGGATGACTGTGAGTTACAGAAAAAGGTACAACTGTTTGAGAAAGGTATATTCCATGAATTTAATGTTGATAATGATTGTGTTTTAAAATTTGGCAAGATATTATATTTACATTAAGATTCCGAAATAAAGAGTTAATTGTTTTGTGAGGATCACTGTTCTCTATTTTCAGTTCATACTAGAAGCACAAAGATATATAGAGACTGTCGATTGTATTATTGGTGAGATGGAATGAAAATGGATATTGCAGATTTTACCATGATATTTTTGGAATGTAAATAGGTCAAGGAAGAGTGTTAGTTACAAAAGGGGATGGTTCATCATTATCGAGGTCCAGGGAAGAAATGGGAGAATATATCCATGGGATTTTTTGTAGGATAACAAATTCATCTGAAGGTAATAATTCAATATAGATTATTGTTTACCGACTAACAAAATCTTCACATTTTCTACCAATTTGTGATACAATTTCCTTAGATAAACATTCTCGATTTTATGCAATTTGATTTTTAGGTAACATGGAGGTCCTTTTCTTTATTGTATCTGATCGAGATCCTTGGGAATTCTGAAGTTGTTGGGCATAGAATTAAATTTTAGCAAAACCTTTCATCGTCAATCAGATGGGTAGTCTGAAAAAACGATTCAGCCTATGGAGGTTATTTTTCAAGCCTGTTAAATGGATTCCCTAGGAAGTTGGTATCATCATAGTTATTTAGTTGAGTTTTCTTATAATAACAATTTTTTATTCCAGTATACAGATGGCACCTTTTGAGGCATGGTATGTGAAGAGGTGTCAGACTCAAGCATTTTGCGATGATATTGGTGAAAGAATTTTTATGGGGCCGTAACCAGTAGAGGAGGTGGGTGAGAATTTGAAGATGATATTGTATCCCATTAGAACCACATATAGTTGGTCAAAAATTTATACAGATAACAGAAGTAACGACTTATCTTTTAAGGTAGGAGATCATTTTTTCCTTAAAATCACTCTGTTGAAAAATGTGATGTTTTTTGTTAAGTATGTAAAGATAAGTCCACAGTTCATCAGTCCATTGGAAATATTATACAATGTTGGACTAGTTGCATATTGAGTAGCATTGACACTGATTTTTTCTCATGTACACAATGTTTTTCATTTTTCGATGTTTGAGAAATTATGTGCCATATTCATCAAATGTTTTCAGCATAAAACTTGTTTAGATGAAAGATAACCTTTAATAAAAAGAGAAACACGTTAATATTCTTGATCATAGAGGGAAATTATTTCATAATATGGTAATATAACAAGTAAATTTTTTTTGGAGAAACCAAATGGTTGAAAAAGAAACATGGGAAACTAAAAATGCTATGAGGGAAAGGTAGCCTCACTAGTTTAATAGGTAAATAAAATTTTGAGGACACAATTTATAGAAAGTGGGGATAATGTAACACCCCATTATTTTAAATGTAAATTACAATTCAGAAAACATTGTTTTATGTAGATAGTTATTAATAGAATTAAATCATAATTTTACCACTTCTATGATTTTAATTTTAAAAAATAGACATACCTGGTTGCGATCAGTAAATTATTTTGAGTCTGATCAGACCAAATTTTTTTTATTTAATAGTAAAATTCCCTAATGAATAGTAATGTTGTGATATAAATATTAACATATCATTACTAATAGTAAAAAAACGTATGATATTATATGTATAAGATTTAATCTATGTTATGAGATACCCATATCGTGGAATAAGTAAATAGATGTTTTAAAATTATGATTTTATAGAATAAAATAATTTTTTATTCCAAAATTAAATTAATCTTATTCAGTACATTATTTTGGAAAAATGGGAAATAATTTTTGAAATATACTCATTGATAAATGGTTGGGGAATTTTTTTGGGATTTTTCTATAATACATGAATTTTTAATAAATAGTGAAATACAGTAAAACATTGTATATATAAATTATCACTTAAATACTCTATTTATTACATCATGGATGATATAAGAAAACATAACTAATTCTCAAATAAAATTAAAAATTTTTAGGTCTTCTAATAATAAATATTTTTTGACTTGTGGAAAAATAATAAAGTTATGATCAATATAAGGGAAAACCTCCTCTTCTCATACACTATTAATATCACTCATTTCCAACCTCTACCTCCCAAAACTATCAATCCATTAGGTCATCCTAAGATGAAACAAATAATCCTCTCAAGACCCTTGGACATGACCAATACCATCTAGTCTCACCAAAAGGCCAAAATCAAGGGCCTTATGAAGAATCTCAAGGTGAAGAGATCAAGAGGTAAACATCCTCTTTGGTTTTCATTTTTTTCATTCATTGTCTTTTCTTATTCTTTCCTCATATGCCATTACCCATGTGGAATGAATGATCCAGTATCATACATATTCTCTATTTCTCATTTTATATGACATTGACTATTAGAAATCTATTCCTCTCCCACATATTTAGAATATGAAACACCGTCTGTGATGTGTCGATTTACCGACATCGTGTACTATGTGATTTAAATTTCATATAATTCCTTCTAGAATGGTAATGATACCATTTTTATTGTTGATGTATATTATAATTTATGTATTATATCCTATATAAGGGTCTAGAATCATTTTTTACACATGTTATTATTTTATAAAACAAAATGTGTTCATTAGGATAGAAGAATCACCAAAATGATGTAAACAAATATCAATAATGTTTTAACTTATGAATCATCCTAATTTCTGAATTCAAAATTATAAATGGTATAATTTATGGTCCTAGAAATATTTAAACACCCTTCCATTCCAATTATATATTTTCACTTCCAAACGAAAAGAATATCTATTGTGAACCGATCATGGAAACCATGTGAAGACCACACCCAAAAACAATGGAATTATCAAAATATTATTAATGAATTGGAGGAATGATGTTACAAAATGATCATGAATGGTGTTATAAACTATAATATGTTATGTCAAATAATAATAACAATATTTTAACCTTCATACAGTATCTTTAAACATGATTGAGGGAAGTCAATCCTGAGATAAGGGATCCTCTCTTTCTTACATTCATTTAAGAATCACTCTGGTGTTATGCTCTTAAATTATTAATTACTAATGATGGTGTATGTTATTAAACATTACCCATACTGACCATATGATATATTAATGATGTTATGACCCATATATTTCTCATTATTCCTTCCTATTTACACCTGATAACATGCCAAAATTTCTTAAGTTAATTATAATCCCAATTTCCATTCTTTGGGTCAATCTTCAACATTAAGGATTTTATCACGCATAGATAACTAGAAAAATGTAATTTGATTATATTATGTTGTATATTATGTATTTATAGTATATATACATATTCCCTTAATTTAATCAATTCTCTCATCAATGTTATGGTATTTATATGGGATATTCATCTTAATATCCTTTTAAATGTTTCCATTATGAAATCTAATGAGATACTTATGTTTTTGACATTAGTGTACTAATATACTTTCATAATGTTCTATTACCACAATTTCTCCAATATATAATTTTTTTAATTATATTTCATTTCCTTTTGTAATGTGTTTATGTTCAATGAGTGATTTTCACAAAAAAATGGTATTCTAAAATTTTAATGTGTTTTTCTCAACAGTGTAAATGAGTTATGGAGTATTTTATTCCTCATATGTTCTGTAGAAATTATTTATCTTTTGTTGATCCCATTATAGATCATGATATTATTTTTGAGCACCATTATATCTCATCATTTGTTGGGTGGAACCCATTATAGCTCAAGATATGACGGATGAGCAACATTATAGCTCTCCAATGCATCAGGTACTCTAGAGATGGAAGTTGAATGAAGGGTTATTCCATTTGTTAGGGTGAATATAATATTGATACAATAAATTTTTAAAATTGAAACTTCATGATGTTACTCTACATATGGGTTTTTTGGATTATGGGTTTAATGGGATTTTATGTTATCACTTAACATACGATCTCATCCATTATATCCCTTAATGGGACTTTTGTGCTCATACAATGTTTTTAAATGTATTTCATAGGTTATAAAAATGTGTATGTGAAATAAGGAATAAAATTGGGATTTCATCATGATTTTTCAATTAAATTATGTATTATTTAAAATGATATATATATATTTAAAAAAAATATATTTTACTAATAGTATCTACATGAATGATAGTGATATGTTACTTATGTTTTATGTAATAATTACTTAAAATTATAAACCTGATATGACCATCAATGTGTTGAAATATTTGTTCTTGTATAAAATTACAGATTATGTAGCTTTTTAAGGATGGGCCCATTTAATATTCCTTCAAATTATTAATTTTATCTATATCTAATTTTTAACATTATACTTATTATAATGTGCTCTAAGAATACATTCAACAAGAAAATTATTTTAAAGAGTATCTCCAAAATAAATCACTAAATTTATAGTTATAATAAATATATTAAAAAATTTATTAAAAATTTAAAATTCTTCTATTTTAATTTCTTGATATTTTCTATTAAAAAACCTAACATAATTGAAATATTTTTATTATTACCAATATCTGTAACATGGATATTTTTTTCAGATATCATGAGTTGCTATACATATTGAAACACCACTATAAACATTCCTATTTATTTCACATTTTAATATGTTATTCACCTTTTCATTAATAAAACACATTATTTATTCATTTCCATCCAAATATTTAGGCTCACCACTGGGTAGCTTGTATGGATTTTTCATGATCGTCTAATGGTCAATGATTACTTTCATTAAAAGTTCTTCCATTCATGATCTCCAATATCCCGAATTTGTACCATAAAAATGACGTAGGTATGGTGATATCTATGAATTATTTGATAGAGTTCGTTCCTATATAAATTGTTATTTACCCATTAAGGTTATGTGAGAAAAACATTAACATAGATAAAAATATAAACAGGTCTAGGGGTTAAAATTTTATTCCAATAGTTGGTTCAGAGCAATGATTGAAAAGTAGAAAAGAGGTGGTTGAATTTTGGTTTTTATATTTTATTTAAATAAAATAATAAATTAGTGTTAATAAAAATTAGTGGGGTTCAAAATACATGAAAATTAAAAGAAGATATTTAAATAGTGATTATGATCCAATTCAAACATACATTTTTTAAAACAAAATATTAATTATCAAGACACACAAAGTAAATTAAAAAAATATATTTTTATCTAACAATACATAATGTTTTTGAAGGAGTCGCTCTGAAACCAAATGGTTTTTATTAGAATTTACACTAAATATTATATCCATATTTTATAGATTTACGAAAAGAGAATCCTCTATAAAAGTGGATATTCTAATCTATCTACTAAGGGTTATACTGAGATATCTATCAAATATAATCATATATTATAAAACAATCCACCATTAGATGTATCAGTTAAATAAAATTTATACCCCCAAGATATATTTTTCCATCACATCAAGTGACCTCTATTCATGAAACATGTATATATAGTATATAAAAACTCATATTCCATTGATTCATGGAAAAAGGCTAACAAAGGTGATGAATTCATCAAATTCTATTCAGTCATCTAACAATTACATCATATGTTTCTAATCTATGTAATCAATCATATCACATGAGACCCAATTGGAAATGTATATGAATTTACACAATGTAATTAAATAATGGGATAAATATATTTAACATTTCTTATAAGATGAGGGATCCCATATTAGTTATTCGACAATGGATTATATGATTAAGAACATACAAAACCACCCTCATATTTTCTAGGTTGACTTTTTTACTTCACTATTTAGAGTATCAAAGCCTTGAGGTTCTTAGGGTCGGTATCTCACCTAACTCTATCAAATGTTATTGATAATTAGGTTACACCCATAACAATATTTATGACTTTTTGAAATTATATGAGATAAACATTAGTATATCAATATATGTAAGAAGTATACACTTATTACCACATGAATATGTTCTTCCTTTCTTGAAATATAAATCTTTGTAACGAGTATAATACTATATTCTTTTTAAAATTTACATATCACAATATCCTAGAGTAATTCATTAGTATTGATTTCTCATTGAAACTAGAATTCAATGATTTGTTAGATATTATCATTTGACCATTAATGATATATAAATTACAAAACACAATAATAATAAATGAATTTTTTTCCTTTTTTATAATAGCATGTTACATATTCAACCATTACATATAATATCTCATGTTTATTATAACCAGATATGCTACATTGGCCTCATGTTGTTTTTAAAGTAGTGGTTTCATCAATAGATCTATAATATTCTTGTCTATAGACACCAAATTAATCCTTATATCACCCCACTCAGTGATATCTTGTATAATATGGTGTATGTAATGCATATTTTTGGTTCTTTTTGGTTATTAAGTTCTGTTAGATTTAAAAAAAATCAATATTTTTATCATTATATATCATAATTTCCAATCAAAAATAGCAATTGGCCCATGTCCAACAACAACAATCATGATCCCAATATCCCCCTTCACTATATCTGATATAGTGATGTACTACACAATAATTTTTGAGTCGTATATATTGTCTTGTTTGGATCAATTCAAATTAATTGTCCTACCATTTAGAAAATACATGAATCCAAAATGATATTCCATTTTATATTTTTCATATTGGAATCTAGAATATGTGTAAACAATTACATAATGTTCATCCTTTACCCTAAAGACATGGAAGAAATCCTATTTCCCACTTAAAAATGTAATAATATTTATCATAATAATCTAGTGATTCATCAAGAATAGATTTTTATCTACTAGTAATGATCCAAATATTAGAGAAAATAATTAAGTACATGAAATAAAATAAATGAAAGATCTAATTAAAAACATATAAGGAATTATATGCACAATTATTAAAATTTTAGAATGGCCTTTTATCATATTATGATTTCATTCATGAAATACTATTAAAGACCCCTACATGGAGTTATTTATACTAAACTACAACATAATTTTAAAATTATATGTGTTATGACTCAGTTCAAGAAACCTCTTAGAACTATTTCTTTTGATACTCATACATTTTTTACTCAGTCTCTCTATTATCATTTATTTTGAAAGATATAAATAAACATACATTCACCAAGTGAAATGTTAGGATTTCATTTTTTGATAAGATTAATTCTATCTACATACAATATCATATCCATTATGACACACACTCAAAATTAATTATATAATGATGAATTATGCTCTTTTTATGTGAATATAGTCACATTGATTGCATCCTTAGAACTGAAATTCCAACACATAGAATCATTACTCAGATAATAAATAGACTATTGAAACTTAAAAACATTATAATTATCTATTGGAATGTAAAAACGATTAGTCTATATAATCTACAAATCCTAGATTAAATTCCAAATAATGAATTTTATTTTTAAGATCTATTTGATTTATCAAATAATCATAATGACAAATTATCGATACTAAAATCCAAATTGACTATATCATAAAATAAATTGAAATATTTTATTTATTATCAATGCCATTATTTTTTATGACCTTTTACCATAAGGTATTCTATTAGTGTAGCAACTCTACAATTCATTATAATTTTATTTGATAAACCAACATACAGAATATAGTTCTTACCTCATTATATATATCCCCCACATTCAGAACATGGTTAGTGAACATGGATTCCAAATCAGATTCCACATTTCCTAAAAATATATAAGAATCAAAATTCTCAGTGAATTACTTGTAAGTTGTAGGTTCTTCACCTATGAAAAACAACTCAACATAGTTCTAATGTTAAATCAAAATCCCAATAGACCTGGATGAAGCCTATAATAAATTATAGGTTCTTATGTAATTTTTTATTCTAATTTACTAGCACAATTTTTAATTGGATCAACTTCAATCTAAAGAATATATTCTTTTTATTTGTTATAATCTTCATTACGTTATAATTTTATCCTACTAAAACATGGATTGATATGTTTTATTTCATGAAAAACAGTATGTCTTGAGACAAACTGTTTTTATTTGGGTTATAAAAATATTATATATTCAATCATTTGTTCATCCATTGCATATAATCTTAATATATTTAGAGTCAAGAATATTATAATTCAATATTTTTATGAATTCTTAAAAACACAAAATTTATCTAAACTAAAATTTGAAGCTTTTCCTAAACTATATATCATATTTTCAATTATGAATACAATAGATGGAAAATGATTTATTTTAATGTGAGTATTCTATATAGAATAAAATGTTAATTAAATTGTATGGTCTAATATTCTAATCATTGATCAAACCACATCACAAAAAGTAAGATTCCTCTATTTATCAAAACATTTATCATTATGGTGTACCAAGATGATGTATTTTTAAAATATTTCTATAATCTCATAGATGAGTATTGAATTCATATATTAGGTATTCTCCAAACTAACATGATCAAAAAATATTAATAATTCTCCCTTTTTTAGTTATGTAATTAATTTTGAAACTCAATGAAATTATCAGATGTTCTGTACTTCTGTTTCATCAGTTACACATAACCATAACAACAAAAGTCATTTGTAAAATTAACAATGTTCATAAAACAACAATTTACATTTGTTCTTATTAGTGAAGATACATCAATCTGTATGGAATCCATTATTACACTATCCCTCTCAAAATTTATCTTAAAATGATTGTTTTTTAATTTTCCCTAATAAATAACATTTATATATATTATATTAATCTTAATTAATTGTATTAAAAATCCATATTTATAGAGTCATTCAAAGAATTTATCATTCATCTATTGGAGGAGACAAAGAAATTTTTTGGTCGTATTATATTTAACCATTAATTTATTATTCTAAATCGTATAAATGTGATTATCCATATCTTTAATGTCAAAACTATTTAAATTATTCCAAATTAAAAACAACATTTTATTTCTTTATATAGGACAACAATTTACCTTAATTGAAAATGAGTATCCTTGTAAAAACTAAACAAAACTATTTTTATTGTATGAAGAATGTAATATATATCAAACAACATGTTTCATTCATTAGATATAATGATATTAACTGTTCCAACAACTAATAAAACAATTATTAGTTCATTACTAAGAAAAATATCTACTACACCCTTCATCAATTCCATCATATTTATATGTCTGTGATTATTAGAGAATATGTGTGACTAAATCCCAGTAGAAAATATCCATAAATTAGATGTAGTAGATTTAGTTTCATAAAAATTCACATTCATGGAACCTAAATGATTATGCTTGAAAATACTTCTCAATCTTTAATACTATTATTTTATTATTTTTTAGTTCATACATATTTTTTTATGTCAATATGATCGGTGTAAATTATTCCATGATATATTACAAGGACATATAAATACATGTTTATCCTAGTTTATATCTTTCCATTAACGAGTTTTAATGATTTTCTCCAACTAAAATTCATTACCTTGATCATTATATAAATTTATTAATCCATGATCCATATTTCATTATCACTTTAAATTAGTTTTTCATATACCAAAGCCATGATTTTTTACATAGGGAATCATCCATATCATTATAGTTATGATTTTTCTATAATTTAGAGGATAACCACTTATCCAAACCCAATAGATAGATTTACTCAACTCTATTCCTCTAGTATATTATCGGTTAAGGATCCATAGCTAGTATAACTAGAATTAAATTCCCCGAATAAGCTAAAAGTATATTATTTTTAGGGAATATGGTTTTTTTATAGATCTATCATATAAGATAATCCAAATTAATTTATTAATTTCCTTTCATACGTAAGATAATCTTTAGGCAGCTAGGTTTAGTATTAAAATACCTGATTGGATGATCGTGATAATAAAAATGTCACTATGGAAATAATACGACACTTAGTATTTTTTAATATTTCATTAATGGTCTAAATAATTTATTATACATAATATTAATATTTAAATCATAAATATTTAATGACATGCTATATTTATCTTCACATATTTTCTTTAATTTTTTTATGTAAAATTATTATGACATAGTTTTGAAATCCATTTTCTAATCACAAAATACATTTGCTCAAAACACATTGGTCTATAAATATTTACAAAACCCACATGTTTTGTTGTTCACCTTGAATAAATGTGAAATATATTCACACATATCTAAATAATTCATACACATAAGGGAAATAAAATTTTCAATTAAAGGTATGGAGTTAGGTGAGTATTTGAAATTCCGCATGCGTAAGCCTAGAGAAATATATTAGAAAAAAAATTAATGTTTGTGAAAAAGAAATCATATTCCTTGATAATAGGTAGTTCTACCCAAATTTCCTCTAACTAGGATGAAATTACACAAGGTATAATTAAGTTCATGACAATTTTAAAACCTCATATAAAAACATTACTAAAAAAATTATACAAAGCTATAACTATTATTGTAAATTATGTTCAATGTAGTTGAAAAGTAAATTTTATGATATCATACTAGGCATGAAATGAATGACACTATCCAGGAATTAATTTATAGGATACATTTTCCATATATAAAATTTAAATTTCAAAGTTTTCCATTAACATAAACAATAAAGTAATTAATGTATAAATAATCGTTTAATTATTTTTATAAAAATATTTATGAAAAATTCAAAAAATTAAGCTCACTATTATCATATTATAAATTAGTTTCTAAATGAATATAAGAAATTCACATTGAAAATAAACATGTAATATTTCATATTATCATTATATTTCATCTCAAAATTATTTAAACCATTAATAATATCAATCATTATTTTTTATATGGTTGAAATAATATATTTAAATAAAGAATATCTTTTAATTTAATTAGTTTTATATTAATTAATTATGAACAATTAATAATTGTAAATATGAACACATTATTATATTCATCTTATAAATTTTTAGGAATTAAAATATATTTCATAGGATTGGTAAATAAATATTTTATTTTGAAATCTCAATATATTATATATATATTTTTAAAATGTACAAATTATTAACATTTAATATCTAGTGATATTTTGTAAAAAAATAGTGCATAAAAATTGTATTAGTTATAAAAAAATAAATTATTTATTTCGAAAACATTTTTAGTCAAAAATACCCCAAATTACCTTTTGTAATGTTTTATAAACGTTTCATTAATATTTTAAATTTTAAGTGTTTAATTTTTTTAAACATTTTACCTTTCACTGTGAATTTTACGATATTGTACTTCAAATGATTTTTCCATTATAGGTAATTGAGTTGTGAGGTGAAATATAAGATGAAACCTGATAAATCCATGTCATGGATCCAGTTGTCAAATATAAGTTTTGGGTGTTTTGAGTTTTTAATATGACAACATATAAAAACACTACCGGTAGAACATGTCATCATTCATGTATAATACTAGTAAAGAACCATCATGGGAATCACTAGGTTGTGGTGACTATGATCATAAAATTATTATTTAACCATAGTAACACCATGGGAACTGGAATGATTTCATGGTGAAATATTTTGGGAATATAGAGATTAAACATGTTTGATCATTAAAGAAAATCACATTTATACAATTACCTTATTTCACTGGATCATCACATGACCCTTGGTCGTATAAATGTACCAAAACACAAATAGCCATTTATACATGGAATAAAAGTTAAAATGTGTATATAATTAACATGGAATAAAAAATAGCATATTTTAAACACTCAAATATTAGAAGCTTCTACATTCTTCTTGGATGTATTGTGCTTCATGATGGTCGTAAGGTGAAATATACATATTCCTCTTCCTTCTGAAGGGGGAAAATCATTCCAAAAATATGATAATGAATTTTTATGACTCCCAAATGATTGAAGGGTTGTAAAATACATAAACATGTGATGAATGAGCTTTAGGAATATAAGAGATAGTATTGGGTTGAGTGAAAATATTTGATATCTATCATACACTTAATCAGGAACGCAACATAGGAAATATATTGTCCTTATATAGGTAGCATCAATGATCATCACTAAATTACAGTCACCACCCATAATGTAATGTATTAGGTCCCAATACAGAACAATAGGTTTCTTTGAAACCTTATATTGCGCACAATGTTGAGTCATACTGAAAAATAATAATACAATATTATTTTCAATAGTAGTTAACACCTATCCGTTGTATTAGTGGGAATGAATAGTACTAATAGAAAAATGATTATATATGTTTGTTAAAGGTTTTTAAATTTATCTAATAAATTCAAGAGACTTAAAATAAGAAAAAATCTAATTTTATGCATAAATACTCTAATATTCTTTAAAAGGTTATTTACAACCTTTCGATTGAGAACACTCTCTAAATAAAGTTTTCGTCACTTTTAAATGTTCTATTTGACAAATTAAAATTTTTATTTAGAGTTGGGACATCAAATTTTACTTGGGAACATTTTTTTTCTGATAAAATTTTGTTTTTAATGAAGAGGGAAAAATAAAACATTTTAATTCAAAACAACATTTTTATCTAATTTATTTGAATGGTTAGATTATCTTTTTAATTGGTTTTCAAGTTTAATTAGATTATAAATTTACATATAATACAATTGTGGTAATTTGATGTAATTTCACTTTGAAATGGACATAAACAAGTGTCAATATTTTGGTAGTTATTATTTCATAAAAACACGCTTTTTTGAAAAATTGGAATTAAATTTAAATTAACTAATGAAAAATCTATGTTTTGAATTAGGAAAAATAGACACCATTTTTTAATTCGGAATATCAAATACATCATAGGTTAAATTTTTGGCATTATTCTGAAAAATATAAATTTTTAATGAATAGTAAAACAATGATTAGTAGTTAAAATGTTGACTTTTTAATTTAAATGAAATTTTATCGAATATGTGAATTTATTTTAAAAAATATTACATACATGGTTGTTAATAGTATATAAAATTTGGTTCAAAAATATGCAAATAATTTTTGGTCAATAGTAACTTTGACTTTTATTTACCGCGTTTAAAGGTAAATAGGGTAATTAAAGGTAAAATAATATTATAATAATATAAAATTACCTTAACTCTTATTATAAAAATATTTTATGTGTATTGGTCGAAAATTAAAATCCTTGGGTGAGTCTTTTGGCCTTTCAATGCCACTTTGGTAAGATAATTTTATTAATAACATTTTATTTAATGTAAAAAAAATCATAAACATGTATTGTTTTGATAATAAAATTTTAATGTGGGGTTATATAATTGAAATATTTGATTATAAAGATTAATTATAAATCTATTATTATTTCCTACATCATTTTATTTTATTTTAAAAATTTAAACATTTGATAAATAAAATTATTTATGACTCAATAATGACACCGTGTTGGCCTCAATACTGAATGATTTAAATAAATAAAATTATAAAAATTATAACAATATCCAAAACCTATAAAATTATTATATGATGGTTTTATTTAGAACAATATTCATATTATCTTTGACATTAATAATTTTTGATCATTTAGAAACCGAAAATCATTATATAATAAAATAATATTTTCAAACATTCCTAAAGAGACTCTCCTCCCACTTATAAAAAGACCTCACATCTAACACATTACTCACACCTCTCAACCCCCATGGATCATCCAGACTCTCCAAAAATAATCTCTCTAGATCCCTCTTTTCCACCTATAATCCTTACCTTAGGAAGAGGGGACTATAAGAAATCAATTTGGTTCATACCAAAGGGAGTTACCAGATTTAAAGGTAACATCTTCTTTTATGTTCTTTTATTTTATTTTACTTCTCCAACCCCATAAACACTTGTTATTCCATCATTAAATAATAACACTAGTGTCTCCAATATACTAGGTTTTTTTTCTATGATTTATTAAACCTACACTAACAGACACCTCTATATAATGGGTAAATAACATTCTATTTTTGTACACTGCGAACTAACTCCACACAAAATGGTGATTGTTAAATTATCTTATATCGCTTATTATGGTGGATGTTTTGATGGAACTATATTTATATGTGATGTATATTATATTTATATTGTATCTATGTTTCTGTATTTTTCATTTAAATCATACCATTATGGTTGACATAATGGGTAAACAAGATAATTTCATTTGAGGAAGTGCGAAATACCACCCCCTCAAAGTGATATGACTCGTTCATCCCATGCGTGGGACATATAAAAGATGGATTTAATGAAATTATATATGATATTATACTGGAATTATAATATACGTATTAATTATTATGTTTTCATTTCATTAAAAATACTATATATAAATTAATGTAGCGTTCATACGTACTTACATCTTACAGTCTCCATGTACGGTGCATTTCATTTCATAACTCCAAATGTTATCTACTATTATAAATACAGATATAAAATAGATATATATGATATATATGATATAAAAATGATTAATATCATTCTATAGATAATGAATTTTTGACCACATGGACAAATTTTAATTATAAGAAGTTCTTTTTTGACTCAAGTGTCAAATATCAACAAAACAACAATTATTAATTTAAATGATTACATAATGTTAATAACATAGAAATAAGTTATATTAAAATATTAATAAATATGAAAAGGATTTTATGAAAGTATAAATATACTTTAGTATATTATTGAATAGTATAAAGAATGAATGGTTCATGTCAGACACGAGGTAAGGGACTTTATCTAAATATCCATTCATTGAGGCATATTTTTTTTATACACAACATTGTTTTATACAGTGTATAAACACCTTTTACATTTCATTTCATTCAAAGGGGATCTTTTTCTATGAGAAGTTTTACAAAATGACAAAAAAAATTATTTCTTTTAACTTAAGCGATGACAACAACCTTTTCCCCTACCACGAGTATTATTCGATCATCAACTTACGTAACAAGCATTAATGTTTTAAAAAGGAAAATAAATAACATATAACCTTTTATATATTTTGGTATTGAAATTGGTTTTGATAATTTGTTTGTTATGTCAATATATTTAAATGATATATTGTGATTGAAATGTGGAAATTTTGTCTTTTCATTATATTTGTTTTATTGGTTATGAATATGTTGATGTTCTTGGGCATTGTTTACGTATACGGGTAGTTCCATGATTAACCTAGGGAGGGTGAGCCCGAGATAGCTCTCCAATGCATTGGGTAATGTGACAGAGGTAAATATTAATGTTTATTTTAATAGATTTAGGGAATATATTGTGATTGGTATTCCAAATTTAACTCCCTACATAGTTGTGAAATCAACAATTTAAGTATGATATGAATGCAAATAGTTACCATTATGATTTTTGAGTACTATGTCTTATTCTTAAATCATATGATTTCATGAGGTATATTAAAAAGATTATGTTTTGATGGACTAATGCATTCTTTTTTAATTTATAACCCTTACTGATCTTTTTATGCTCATCCCATGTTTGGAAATGTTTTTCACATGACATAAATGTGAATAGGGTCAAGCATGGGATCAAAGACAAGTCTTGATGTCTAAAACATGGAACTATACCTTACACATTTTTCAAGTGAATTTATTTTTGTGAAAATTGAAATTTAGTAGAATTGTCTACATTGTAATTTTTGAGATGTAATGTAATTGTTATTGGCTAATTCTCTATAACACTAAACATAAAAAGTTAATAAATGTGAATTATACTTTTAATTCAATAGAATTTAATGTTTTAAGGTTGGGTCTTTATATTTGGTATGATAGGCTAGTTTACATAACTTTAGGAGTTGGGATATTATTAAATTCAGGTCCAAAAATTATTTTATTGTATTATTGAAATGATATAGCATTTACAAATTACCATGTTGCTTGGCCAATGATATTTCTATATTCAAAATGGTTTTCCGCACAGGAAATCAGGACACTATGATTGGATGACATCAAGAGGAAAACAACCTTCCAAATCAAATACCTGAGATGGTTGGAATCATAACTCGTCATTTTGTTTCATTGATGAAATTGTTGACTTAGGATATAAATAGTGGTGTTATCTAGGCCCGATATCAGCCAAATAAACCAGAGAAGAACATGGGAGTAGTGGAGAATTTCAGGAGGCTACGTACCCCATCATTCAGAGGATCATTTGGCCATGTGATAGCTGTAGGGTGGATTAAAGCACTAGAAATGAATTTTTATGTCATGGGGTGTTCAGAACATAAAAAGGTTAGTATTTTTGCTTACTATTTTGATGGTGAAGATGATTAGTTGTGGTCGATGGTGAAAAATATCATAGATAGTGAGGGTATTGATGCTCTTGTTTGGGATGAATTCAAAGGTATGATTCTGGAGAAATATTTTACCAAGGTGGTTCGTATTAGGATAAAAAATAATTCCTAGAATTGATGTAAGAGGATGACTGAGTGGCTGTTTATGAAGAAAAATTCACTCGGATCGCAAGGTATGCTCCAATTTTCATATGAAATATTTATAGTAAAACCTACCATTTGTACTTAGGATTAATGCCAATGTATTGAAAGGGTTTTAGCTTCTCATGGGTTTCGATGTTATGAAATACTTGTTCACTATGCAGAGAATGTAGAAATGGAGTTTTTCAATGATCAAATGTTTTTTTTCAAACAACATAATAAGAGGTCAAGGTGGCAGATGAAATGGAAGAACTCTTTAAAATTGTCTTATTGTAAGAAACAAAAGTTTACAGTTTGTAAACATTGTGGTAAAAATAACTATGGGGAATTTCTTTTGAATTCTGTTAAGTGTTACCGATGTGGTACAATGGGATATAAGGATCGTAATTACACTAAAAAAATTATGTTAATGGTAAGAAAAAGTATTATTTATAGTTAGTATAATGTTTTAAAAACAAATAAATGGATCATTATGAAAATGAGTGTCTAACGAAGAACTCAACTGAGGTAAAGCCATCAGACAACAAGCAGAAAGTGGTGGTGAAATCCTTTGAAACTACTTCAGAATATGTTTCACCATCAAAAGGAAAAGTATCTGGTACATTGTTTGGTTGTCCAGATTTAGCCAATGTGTTTTTTGATTCAGGGTCAACATATTGGTTCATTTATGAGATGTTTTCTAGTAAATATGGAATTCAATTTCCTGATATGAATCATGAACATATGTTATGAAAACTATGGGAAATGTTGAGTGAAAGTGATTTTATAAGAACCTTCTTGTCATTGTGTGTAGAAATAATATACCTACTATCCTTATTGTTTTTCCTCTAGAAGATTTTGATTTTTCTTATAGCATGGATTGGATTTTCATTTATCATGCTAAGATTGAATGTTGAGATAAATAGGTTTTTTTCTGAATGATTTTCAGATTGTGTACAATAATGAACACGTACTTTTTATAAAATATCAGGAAGTTGAGAAACTAGTAAATGTTCTAAATGAATGATAACATTCACATATTTTGGAAAACGATGGAGCTGACCAGCTTAATGATGTGCCAGTGGTAAAGGAGTATCTTGATGTTTTTTTCTTAAGGAGTTTCCTAGTATAATACCTGATCCAAAAGTTGAATTTACTATTGAATTATTTCTTGATTGTAAGAAAATTTCAAAACCCCCTTATCGAATGGCTCAAATTAAACTTTTTTATTTAAAAAATCAATTGTAGGAGTTTTTAGATAAAGGATTCATTCGACTTAGAACATCACCATGGGGTTCTTTTTTCTTTTTTGTTAAAACGAATGATGGTTCAATGAGACATTTCATTGATTATTGAGCATTGAATAACATCACGGTTAAGAAAAAGTATTCTTTTCCACATATCAATGATTTTTTTGACCAGCTCCAGGGAGCACAGTATTTTTCAATATTTGATTTGAGGTTGGGGTACCATCAGTTGAAAGTAAAGGAAATAGACATCCCGAAGACCTGGTATCATACTCTATATGGCCATTATAATTTTTTAATTATGCCTTTTGGATTAACAAATGCACCTGTTGTATTCATAGATCTTATGAATAAATTTTTATGTGAGTTCCTTGAAATGTATTGGGATTATTTCATTGAAGTTATTCTTTTATTTAAAATTTAAATAGTAACATGCAAGCCACTTAAGGGTTATCATGCAAACATTAAAAGAAAAAAACTGTTTGGGAAATTCTGCATTTGTGAATTTTGTTTATAAAAATTTTTCTTCCATGGTGTCATTGTTTCATAAAATGGCTTACATGTTGATCATTCTAAAAAAAGTTGTTTTAGATTGGGAAAGACACACAAATATAACCGAGATCCATATATTTATTGGATTAGCAGGTTATTACCAGAGGTTTGTTGATCATTTGGCATGGTAATCTAGTCTAATGACTAAGTTAACTCGAAAAAGTGTTATGTTATTTTGGACAAAATAATGTTAAGATTTATTTAGGAATTGAAATGAAGATTAGTGAATGCTCTTGTTTTGGCGTTACCCTTCAAGAAATGGTGAGTTTGTTTTCTACAATGATTCTTCATTGAGGGGACTTGGTTACGTCCTTATGCAGAATTATTAGGTAATTTCTAATGCTTCACATTAGTTGAAACCAAATTAGTTAAATTACCCTACACATGATTTGGAATTATTTGTTTTTGTTTTGATTAAAAAATTTGGAGGCATCATTTGTATGGTGTAATGTATAAAATATATACCGATCACAAAATATTAAAGTATATATTCACTCAGAAAAAATTAAACATGAGATAGAGGATATGGCTAGAAATAATCAAAGATTAGGATTGCATGATCCAATACTATCTAGGAAAAGAAAATAAAGTTTCTTATGCTTTGAGTCGAAAAATTAATGCTTCTTTAACATTTTTACGTTTTGAATGACATCCTTTAATTTTGGATATGATGAACATTTCCATAGATGTTATTGGTGTGGGAAATAACTTTGTTTTGTTCTAGGTGATAGTGAAATAATCTCTACCAGATAGAATTATGAAAGCACCGCTTGAAGATAGTGAGTTTTAGAAAAATCTAAAGATGGTTTAGAAGGGTAATTTTCTTGATTTTAACATTGACTATGATTGCATTTTGAAGTTTGATAATAGATTATGTGTGACTTGTGATTAAAAGATGATGAAAGAGTTGTTATGTGAAGCTTATAGTTCACTGTTTTCAGTTCATCCTGGTAGTACTATGATGTACAGAGATCTTTGGGAGTATTACTGGTGGGATGGAATGAAAAGAGATATTGCTGAATTTACTGTGAATTGTTTGACTTGTCAGTATGTTAATGAAGAGAGGTAGTTACAAAAAGCTATCCTTCAATAATTACTGGTGCCATAGTGGAAATGGAAAAATATATCCTTGTATTTTGTTGTGGGATTACCAGAGACATCTCTAGGTAATAATGCATTCTGGGTTATTATTGATCTATTGACTAAATATGCTCATTTCTTTCCTATTTGATATACTTTGTCCCTAGATCAACTTTCTCGGTAGTATATTAAAGAGATGTTCAGGTTTCATTGAGTCCCCCTCTTCATTGTATTTGATCGTTATCCAAGGCTTACATCTAACTTTTTTAATGGACTTTAGAAGTCATTGGGTACGAAATTAAATTTTAGTATAGATTTTCTTCCTCAATGAGATGGGTAATCAGAACTAACAATTAAAACCTTTGAGGATATGATACGTGCTTGTTCACTGGGATACCAGAGAAGTTGGAACCAATATATTTCTTTAGTTGTATTTTTTTTTATAATAATAGTTTTCATTCCATTTTCTAGATGGCTCCATTTGAGGCATTATATGGGAAGCATCATCGCACTATAGATATTTGGGATGATGTTTGTCAAAGGGAGTTGATGGGATCTAAATTGGTAGAAGAGATGGAATAAAAAGTTCTGTTGATTTAGATGCACATGAGAACAGCTCAGAGCAAACAGAAATTTTACGCAGATAACCAGATAAAGGATAATTTTTTGATGTATGTGATCATGTATTTCTTAAATTTTCTCCATGGAAAAGTGTGATGTGTTTTGGTTAGAAGGAATTTTGACATCGAGGATCAATGGACCATATAAAATCCTAGAGAATGAAGGATCCATTGTATATAGTGTGGCTTTACCTCCATGTTTATCCCAGGTACATAATATTTTTCATGTTTCAATATTGAGAAATTATATGATAGATTCATCTCATGTTATGAGCCTAGAGGTAGTTCAGTTGGAAGAGAATATCTCTTATGAGGAACAACTAATATCGATTCTTGAATGAAGAGAGCATGATTTGCGGAATAAGGTAATTCATCAGGTAATGGTTTGGTTGAAAAACCATATGGCTAAAGAGGCAACATGGGAATCTGAAAATACTATGAGGGGTAAATATCCCAATTTATTGTATAAGTGAATAAAATTGTGGGGACAGAATATCGAATAGGGGGAAGGATGTAACATCCCAGGTGAATAAAGAATATTTAATTTTCATATTTATTAATATTTTTGAATTAAATATTAATTTTATTTTAAAGGGGAAGCTATGTTCATTGGAGTAACCGATATGCAATAACACATTTCTTTAATATCTTATGTAGCAAACAATGATGATTCATACTAAAAAATAATAATATAATATTATTTTAAATGTATTTAATGGCTATACGTTGTATTGGTGGGGATGAATAGAACTAACTATAATAAAATTATACATGTTTGTCAAATTTTTTAACATTTATCCAATAAATTTTAGAGGCTTAATATAAGAAAGAATCTAATTTTAAATATGAATACTCTAATATTATTTAAAAGCTCGATTTACAGCCATTTGAAGGTGAACCATCATTAAATCTTGTTTCAGTCAGTTTTATAATTTCTATTTGACAAAATAAAATTCCACTTTAGAATCAAAACATCAAAATTTTCATTTGTTATTTTTTTGTTATTTTTCTGATAAAATACATTTTTTAATGAATAATGAAAAATACTATATTTTTATTCTAAACTTCCTTTTAATATAATTTATTTATATGGTTATATTATCTTTTTATTTTTTATTACTTTTTAATTAGATTATATTTTTACCATTTAATCAAAGGTTTTTTTATTGGATGTAATTTCACATTGATATTAGACACAAACAAGTGTCATTCCTTTGATAGTTATTATTTCTTAAAAACATGATTTCTATTTTGAAAACATGAATTTATTGTAAATTAATTATCGCAAATTATTTTTTTTTTGATTTAGTTAAAATATACATAATGTTTGAATTAGGAATATCAAATACTACTTACGTTGAATATTTTGTATTTTTCTGAAAAACATCATTTTTTATGAACAGTGAAAATAGTGAGTAGTAGATAAAAAGAGGACTTTTTCATTTAAATGAAATTTTACATCTTATGTTAATGGAATTTCAAAAATCCAAAATACGTGGTTGTTATTATTAAGTAAAATGTGGTTCAATAAGATGAAAATAATTTTTGATCAACAGTAAAATTTTATTTTTATTTACCATGCTTAAAGGTAATTAGGGTAATTCAATGTAAAAAATATCATAATAATATACAATTACCATAACACTTGTCCAAACCATAATTTATGAGTAATGGATGACCTATACAATACATGGGTTAGTTTTTTGGCCTTTGAAAGCCACTATGGTAAGATAATGATATTAATAACATTTTAATTAACGTAAACATAAAAATACCATAAACATGTATTAATTTTCAAAAACAATTTTAATGTTGGATTATATAATTTATATATTTGACAATAAATATTCATTAGAAAGATAAAAATATTTCCGACATCATGGTATTTTATTTATAATTTTTATACATCATATAAATAAAATTATTTATGATACAATAATGATGCATTGGTTACCTCGTTAATGAATGATGTAAATAAATAAGATTATAAAAATTAAAACTATTTCAAAACCATTTTTAATTCTTATTGGATGGTTTTATTTTGAACAAGAGACATCTTATTGTTGAATTTAATATGTTTGGACCATTAGAAACCGAAAATAATTATATAGCAGAATAATATTTCCATACATTATTAAAGAGACCATCCCCCCATATAAAATGCCCTCACCTATAACCCATTAGTCACACCACTCAAGCCCATTGGATAGTTCAAACTATTCCCAAATAAGCTCTCTCGATCCCTATCTTCCACCTAGAAGAATTACCTTAGTCAAAAGGCACTTCAAGAAATCCTTTTGGTTGAAACCAAAGGGAGTTTCTTGATTTAAAGGTAACGTCTTCTTTTAAGTTCTTTTCATTTATTTTACATCTCTAATTTCATAAAATATTTTTATTCCATTATTTTTTAAAAAAATTATCCATAATATTCTAGTTTTTTTATGAGAACTATTCTAACTAAACTTACAAACATATCAATCTAATGGGTAAAGAACATATTGTTTATGTGGAGGACGAACTAACGCCTCATGAAACGATTATTGTTCAATTATATCCTACCACTTCTTAGGGTGAAATTTGTGATGGAAATGTATTTATATGTGATATATATTATATTTATATTGTCTCTATGATTCTGTATTTTTCATTTATAGCATACCTTTATGGTTTCCATAATGGGTAAACGCGAAAATTTCATTTGAAGATTGCGGACTACTGCCCCCTCATAGTGATATGACCCGTTCATGCCATACGTGGAACATATAAATGATGGGGTTAAGGAAATTATATATTATATTATAGTGGATTTATAATATACCTATTTATCCTTATTTTTTCATTTCATTAAAAATAAAAAATAGAAATAAAAGTAGGATTCATGCGTACGTACGACCTACCGTCTCCATGAACGGTGCATTTCATTTAATACCACTAAATGTTATGTTATATTATAAATTCATATATATACTAGATATATATGATATATATGATATATAAATCTGGAATATAATTATGGAGATAATTAAAATTTGACAACATGGACAACATGTAATTTTAAGATGTACATTTTTTACTCAAGTACTAAATGTCAACAAAACGACCATTATTAACTTCAATAATTACATAATATTTATAACATGGTAATAAGTGATATAAAAATAATAATAAACATGAAAAATGTTCGTAAAGAAGTATAAATTAACTTTTTATTATTCAAGAGATTAAATAACGAATTGTTTAAGTAGGACCCGAGGTAAGATACTTCATCTAAACCTCCATTCATTGAGGCGTATTTTGTTTTATACACAACATTATTCTATACAACGTATAAGAAACTTTTACTTTTCATTTAATTCAAAGGGCATATTTTTCTATTAGGTGTTTTACATAATGATGAAAAATAATCTTTCTTTTAACGTATGTGGTGATAACAACATTTTCCCCTACCACGAGTGCTATTTGATCCTTGGATTACGTAACAAGCTGTAATGTATTTAAAAGGAAAATAAATAACATATAATATTTTATATATTTTGGTATTGAAAATGGTTTTGTTATGTCAATATATTTATATGATATATTTTGATTGAAATGTCGAAATTATATCCATCCTTTATGTTTGTTTTATGTGTTATGAATATATTATATTTCACAAGAATTGTTTACGTATTCGGGTGGTTCCAGGATAATCCTAGGGCAGGTAAGCACGAGATAGCTCTATATTGCATTGGGTAACGTGACAGAGGTAAATGTTAATGTTTCTCCTAATAGATTTTTTGAATATATTCTGATGGGTATTCCAAATGTAGGTCCCTACATAGCAATGAAATCTATAATGTAAGTATGTTATGGATGCCAAAAGTTGCCTTTATGATTTATGAGTACTATGAGTTATTATTAAATCATATTAATTCTTGAGGTATGTTAAAGAGATTATGTTATGATGGACTAATGCATTCATTCTTTATTTTATAACCCTTACTAAGCTTTTTATGATAATCCCATGTTTTTAAATTTTTTTCACATGACTTAAAGGTGAACAGGATCAAGGATGGGATCGTTGAAAAGTCATGCTATCTAAAACATGGAACTAGACATGACTCCTTATTCGTGAGTTTTTATTTTATGAATAAAATTTAAACTGATTAGAGGTGTCTACTTTCTTATTTTTGAGATACAATGTTAAAGTTATGGCATAATTCTCTAAATCTCTAAACATGAAAAGATCCCCAATGTGAATTATCCTTTTAATACAAGATTATGTACTAATTTGAGGTTGTTTCCATATAATAAATATTTTAAAAAGGAACCTAGAAATGTCAAGGATAATATTCATTAAAATAATGACCTTGAAAATAGACCACAACATCACATGTTCCATCATGGTGTAGTGGATACTATTTTAGGTCAAATCCATAGAAAGGACTACGAAATCACTTCAAAGTACCATAATCATATACATTATAATATGGGATAATATCCATTAAAATTTTCATAGGGAATTACATCTTACGCATTAGTTAGAACCTGGTTTAGTATGTGTGTCATTTTCTATCATGTGTATCAACTATAGGATAGTGTAATAATATCATGAATGATCATTGATCTGAGCCTGTCCAAAAAGGTTCATTTTCCCCTATTCTCTAACACCACTCCATTATGGTATAAAAATTAGCATGAGTTGATATTAAATATGAAACTCTTATATATTATCAATGAACTGTTGATTTAGATATTCTATCCGTATTAATAGAAAATTCTCATTATCTTTATACCATGTTAATTCAAAAATTAATTCATTTCTTCCATGAACTTATCTATGGAATCTAATTGATAACATATTTGGTAGAAGTATCTATATGAAATAAATTCATTGTTAAATGTTATAATGTTTGATTATCCACCATATTCATTAATAGAATATTATCAACATGCATATTAGTGAACTAATTAAAGATAATCTATGGTTCATTCAATATTTAAACAAAATAAATCTTTGGTTATTTTTCCATTTGAAAAAGAATGACATAAATCATGTTTTTTTTTGTTTTTATGACTCAAAATAACCATCATTTTATATTTTTTTGAAGCACTTGTTTTTTACATGACCGAAATATTTGGGTGTGATGTGAGAATTTTGAACTAGATTACTAATTAATTTCCAAGACATGTTCCATGTAATATAATACATAAAAATAGTTATTTCTATATTCCATGATATAAAATATTATATCATTGTAAATGAATAATATATTATTCCCAAATTTGAAAATTCAATAATCCATATTAATATAGGGAATATCAATATTGTCATTGTTAATTATTGGCCAATAATCAAAATTATTTAAACCCACTATCATTAATGTTGGTAATATGAGTTGATAGTCAAAAAAAATAACCACTGTGAATCTAGATCTATTGTTAGATCATAGATCTTACAAAAACAAGGAAACTCATTATAATATATCTACTGCAAGTAATTAATTATAAATATTAGATAAAAAAGATATATCAATTACAAATTTTTTGAAACTTATAAATATCATTCAATAATTAACACACCTAAATATTTACCTAGATTATTTTGCATGGTTCAATTAATATTCTAATGTACCTTATTGAAATATATAAAACTAACGGCATATTATTCCCTTGACAAACCCTTGACCATCCATCTATTTTTCACACAATGGGATAGTGATTTAGAATTTCTGTTAAACTTGAAGATCTTCCTAATTCCCATCCTCTTATTCATTATAAGAACAAAATTATTTTTGTGGTTCATTTATTTATCTACCTAAAGAACGAGTGTAAGGATATCTATGAGGGACTTCTCATTGTTATATTAATATTCACAAAAAATATCGAGAATATTGGAGGGAGTGTTGCCTGCAAGATATCTTTGTTCAATTCACATGGTAGCATAAACAAAAGAATATCTAAAAACATAACATTTCCCATCATTATGATTTTTTGAGGACTGGACGATACATCATATATTCATTTTCATGTAAAAATTGTATTTAATGTCTCACACCTCTCTTGTTTATCCCTCTGCTACTAATGACCATAGATGTTTGTGTGGATAGAATATAAATTCATGGATTCATGTGAATTATAATATTAAATATAAATATAGATGATAACATAAAACATTGTAAATATAACATATCATATAATAAATTATCATGTATATAGAGTTCCTAATTATATGCCTTTGTAGAAGGAGGATTAGGACATTGGGACCCCTACAAATGAAACTTATTTTTATTATGTATTAGAATTCATAAGCGCTTCTACTAATCATGGATGTTACTGCTTCTAAGGAAGCAGTCTTTCTCCTCTATAGATCACAAGTATATGAAGATTGATGAATTTTAGATTTTATTCTATGATATAAAAAAAATTTATATTAAATTAATTTTATTAAAAAAATATATAATGGGTAATAAGTTTAATTAAAATTTTCGACTCACACTATTTTATCATGTATAAGTTTCTCGTACCAATAGAATATGAATATCCTTTAACATGGAATGTTTTGTGAAAATGATCCATATTTTCCTAATCATAACCAGACTACAAACATGATAATCATACTGTGTTACATATTTAATAATTATTTCAAAATTCTAGCTTGGAACTCTTTCATTCATTGAATGTATTCCAAAATACCAATCTCTTGACAATAATTTCTTCAACAGTAGCCTCAATAATTGAACTGAAATAACTGTTTTCATTAAATATGAGTCATGTTTTTTTAATTTAAAAAACATATTGGTTTATAATAATTGATAACTATATATTTATATATATGGACTAATTGAATCATTATATATGGGTCCATATTAACTCATACAATGAAATGTTTTTTAACATAATATTTACATGATTTAATTTTTATATTATGTATAAATTCATTATTTTATCCTTTACATGCCTTATTAATAATATATTAATTTTAAATAATTAATTAACTATGTTTGTGTAAAATATTTACGGATAATCCATTTATTTTACTTTATCATTCATGTATTTTTTTCTGATTTAATTTGGGTGATTGTGTTCTATAATATCAAAACATGAATTTAATTAAATAGATATAAGTCCCTCATGGAAAATAAGACAAATAAAATGAATTGATAAAGAGGCTATTAATTTTTGATTTATTAGCGAAAGAATAAACAAAATTATAACACTAGGGGTAAAACCCAACAAGATGGTCTTTCCCGGAGTTATAGCATTCCACCTTTGACAATCATATCATCATGGTTTGTTTCACCTCAAAAATACTTATAAACTTCTTCCTCTTAAGGAATCAACACCGATCAAATGTTTAACTTACAAGATGTTTGAGGGAACCATGAGTATGAGATACACAAAAGAACCATGGACATGGATGTCCACTATAATAATTGAGGGAGAGATGACTGTTATCCAATCATATCTAATTTAATAGAACATTGTAACAGGTTTTAACCCATTGAATAAAAATAAAATACATAAAAACACCACAAATAAATTGGTCAGTAAAATATTATAATATTTAATAAATATGCAATAACATCACATAAATATAAGCTAATATATATTTACAATAAATCATTTAATTATTTTAAATTTATAATGAATCAATAATACCTCATATTGATAATTAATTAATTAATTATCATAATTATTAATCTATGAAATAATCGAGATTCATAAATACCCATAAAATGTAATAAATTAATAAAATAATTTTTTTTTAAAAAAAATCAATAATTAACATAGTGTGTTCTTATAGTCAACATGTGGTGTACCCACCAAGACAATTCAACATATTTTTTTCCCATGTATTGTGTATTCCCCTATCATATATTGTATAAAATGTTCAATATATTAACATGGATTTTCAAATCTCATTTAACAAATGATGAATGTATTATAATAAATTCTCATGTAATATACACTTCTGTAACCTGAGAATCATTTACATTGATATAAATAAATTTCAATTAATATTAAATAAATATCACAATAATACCTTCATGAGAATTCTAATGGTATAGTGTCTTTATAGAGTATATTTGTAGTAAAATTATTTCCTAAAATATCATTAAAATATTTGACAAATTGTTTATCACGTAGTGCCATTTAAAATCATTTACTACTTAAAAACATTCATAAAAATCTTTTGAAATAATAACTGAACAAAATGTAATTTTATATCACTAGTAACAGTAATAATGGGAGAGATCAATTAATGATAATAGGGGAGACTAATTTTTTTAATGGTAAAAAATAATTATCATTTCATATGATATAATATTCAATAAGTCATAATCCATAAAACAAGAGTCATATCAAATTAATATGTTATAAAAATATAATTAATCAAACTTTCTTTAAATCATCCATAATCAATAAGGATCCATGAGAACATATAATAAGAACCAAACCTATTATTTTTGGCTTGAACAGAATCATGGTAAATAATTTCATGAGTTAAGGGTAACTGAAAAATTTATCCTAGTGGAAATAATCCAATAGTGTATTGGGTTCTAATTCCATTACCATAAACATAAAATTCAAATATCAAGGATCTTCACAAACTATTCACCAATTGGTAGACATGTACGATCCTTCTATGTACCATCACTGTCTTGGGACAATCACCCATGTACCATCTTGGGCATGAGATAATCTCTCATGTACCCTCATAGTCTTGGGAATATAACCTATCTACCATATTGGAATTTGTAAAACATATAGTGTTTTTTTTTTGAAGTCATGAGAAATAAAAAATATCCCAATACATGGGATGGACATAACTAACCCCCCATAATATAATAACTTACAATCCATTTATATTCCCAAAAAATGTAAAAGCATTCATCATTCTTCTATAGTTTAATTTACCCAGGATAAAATAACAACATACATAAATCATCAATAGTAAGTCACCATCAGAAACCATACTGATAAAGGAATGTGATGGTATCATAAGATCATATCCGAAGTAATTCATAATTATTCATGAATTGTTTTGACATGTATTATAAAATATTATAAGAGCCTTAGAAATAAAATTCGAAAAACCAAAGGAAACATCTTTTTTTATTTGTAAAATTTAAAAAATATAAAAAATGTGATTATGTGTTTATTTGTAAAATGATGTAATCATGTAATTTAAGTGAATCATGAACAAATAAATGATATATAGGAATATTCATCAATGTTGTAAACATTTAAAAAATATTCTCTTTAATATTTTGTATGACATGAAACTATATTATTTTCTAGAAATGAAAATATAGATCCTAAAAAAATTTGTAAATGAATTCAATGATAATAGATATATAATGCTTTAAATAATTTTATGGTGTATAATAAATTCAATTATAAAATTTAATTTACATATACATGATAGAGAAATAGTGTCGAAAAAAATTAATTATAACATTTCCTAAATCAATTCACTCATAATTTTTAAAAACAAATATGGGAAATAAATAAATAAAACAATAAAAGAACTATAATATAATAAAATTAAAGGGGTTTAAAAATAATAATTCCCCACAAAGGGAATTGAAACATAAATAGTCCTGATTTAAGTGTGATTTAAAATTAAAATAATTCATCCTTGATAATATTTTATTGTAAACATTATGAAATATATAACATTATATGGATTTTAAAAGAAGTATAATTTTCATTAAAATCAATATTTAATTCATTCATGGTAAATATATACAGCCTTGAGAATAATGGAGGTATAGAATACAAGACATATTTTAAATAAGGGAAATTGGGATGAGGGACCCCTTACAAATTTGATATCCCTTTAATCAATATCACAAAAAAGATAAATGTTGATATGGTTTTAAAAATATATTCAATTTAAATAAATATTTATAGAAAATACATCTAGAATTATATATGTCACATAATATAATAATTTGTGAATATTTAATATTTCTCAATGAAATAAAAGATATACAATAAACCATTATCTCAATTCCGTATTTTCTTTACACTCATTCTAACATTATGTGTAATATATTTATATTTATTATAAATATAAATTAAAATCATATTCAAACATATCTTTAAATATATCATTAAACAATAATTTTTAATCAAAACATTATTAAAAATAATTCATTAACATCACTATTTTTTTATTAATCCCTATGATTTTGAAGCATATTTTAATTTGATTGTTATTGTATTTGTACCATGGAAATGATAATTGAAAATTAATAATTTAATAAATATAATTACTATTTATTATATATAAGTATATAAGAATCCATGTAAATTGGTGATTAAAAATTAATTAATGCACTTCATGGGTGCGGTATTCTACACCTATGCAACGATGTTGTTTTCATTTTTCAATGGATTGAATGAAATAATAGTTCATATTAATTTATATATTCATAATAAAAAATATCAGATATATTAACTAAAATATAATTATTAAAATATTTGTAAAGTAGAAACAAAATATATATCACTTTGTTTCATGGTGGTGGTAGTCCATATATACACAAGTGAAAAATTATCAGTTTCTAATAGATGACTGAGTATGAAGGTAGATAATAATTTATTTTTATATAATCATATCTATGTTACACATATCATATATATACATTAACATTGTCTTTAGAAATATCCATGTGTGTTGGTGATGAAAAATAAAATACATCCCTTCATGGATATGGTAGTTCATCTTTTTTAATGAATATATTTATTTTTGAATTATATCGATTGAAGATTGAAAATAATTATTCCATTCATATAAAAATATTATTGTAAAAAACGATGTAGTTATTATTATTTTTTTATGGAACATTATGAGGAGGTGGATGTTGTGACTGAGATTATCACAAAGGTATAGACTGTTAGTTTTGTATTTTACATCATTTTTTAATAATTATTTCAATAAAAGTCAACAGGTATCGAGTTCATTCGGGCAATTTTTAAAGTGTTTTGCCCAAATGTTTAAAAATGATTACAAGGACACACAGTTAGTAGGATCCATTCATCCTATCTGACATGATTTTCTGAACCATGCATATTGATGTTTTTTTGTGCTTGTACAATTTTTCTTTAACCATGGGACCCAAGGTGCACAATTCTAGGTAGTTGTAAGCCTCTTGGTTATAGGAAATCCACATGGTTAGTGTACATTATGGAAAACCATATGTCCAGAACCTATTCCTCTATTTGTGTGGTTAAAATTCCCCATTAATCCAAAATAATCTTAATATTTAAACCCCTCTTCTTACTAATTATTCTCTCAAGTGGGTGTCTCTTCCTATCCCCAAAAATTATCCTTGTTCTACTCCCAATTGGTGTTTTATATCTCTTTCATCTAGTCTCAAAACGTCTCTCCTCCCGATCCATCGGAAACATTTGGTAATATCTACAATCATCTCATTTATATTTCATGTTTCTCTCCCCCACTGTTGATATTTTTGTTCTGACCTATTTCCCCTTAATTTTATGGTGTTGGAGGATTTATTTGACTTATCCCATTCTATAATTATTCAATCCTAAAAAAACATATGAGTAGAGTTCTACTACACAAAGTTAGATATAACCGAGAATTACAGTTTGTTCTATTTCCCGATAATGGATGTGACATATTTCACATACCAAAAGCATCCAAAAAATACTCAATAGTGATAAATATATTAAATTGGACCTGTTTAAATGTCTTTCATGAATCTAGTGAGTAGAGATTCATCACTATGGGTTATCAATTTGACCTAAACCACCCAAATGGGTGTGTTTCCCTCTTAGGTACCTTTTAACATTATCAATAATGGATAAAAATAGCTTCATGTGTAATTAAATATTACTAAAGGAATCAAATCAATGAATTAAATTATATAATATTTGATTGAACATGTTTTATCCCATTTATTATTAATTCTATATTCTTCACACATATTTTTATTATGATTTCTAGTCATGGCATTTTACGTACTTCCTATGTTAGGAATGTTTTATTGTGAATATTCTTTTTCCTTATTCCCATTCATTTTATCTATGTTCTTATATTAATTCATTATGTCCTATTTATTATACCACATTCATTTCTTTTACACTAGATTCCTTGAGGATTGTGTATACCTTTTTTTTGGTGTTTATTACCCTATGTCTTATTCCCTAGTCATTATTTTATAATTAAATAGAAATGGCATGGTACTACATGACACGCCAGAAGAAACCATTTTCATTCAATGGGTTGGATATCTGAGTGGATTATTTATAATTTTGATTAAAACCTTTTATCTTGTCGATAAATCAAGGATGTGATCATTGGAAGGATGACTATTCCATTCCTCAAAAGATAAGTGGTCCCATATATGATATACTAGTTCTTTATGTAGAGTTTTCATTGAAATTAGTGAAATAAGGGACACCATTACATGTCACATTGGTTTAATTCAATGGAATAGGTTGTATTACAGGTTCCTAATGAGACCCTTAAGATTCAGTTTTTATTTCCTTGTATGGGATCATGATACCATGTGGGGATTTATTGATTTCAATAATTTTATATATAAGATTCCAATTATTTTAATTATGATCATTTTTAATGATATTCTGAGGACAAAACCACCAAACCAAATCATATGCTTGGGTTTGGATCAAATTTTATATTTATGTCCTGAAAACCAATATCAAAATATTTTCACTTTTAAGGTTTTTATTTGATTGGTAATTAAGAATATGATGAAGCAGGTAGAAGTGGCGAAGTATCCATTTAAGAACCCATAATGATGTGTTATTTATTTATGGAGTTGTTTAATAGAATTTATTATTTTTTATGGAACACTGCTTATTTACATTACATGAAAAACATTTTATTAGACACTGTTGGTGGTGGCCTACTGGGATTATATATCACACTTGTCTTGTGAGACCATTCCCAAATAAGTCATCAGTATTAATTATATGTCAAAAATAGAACTATACGGCCTCAAATTAGTAATTGAAATTATAGGATGTTGTATGGCGGGTAAAGGATTGATAATATTATTGAGATTCATATATTAGAAAGTTTTTCCCTTTCATATGCCTTGTTATTATGTACTGTTTTCTGTTATATCCTATTTCTATAGAACACATTTGTATAGATACATAAAATACCATTGTTGTATTTTGGTTTGTAATGTTGTTTATTCCTCTAACGCTAAATGTTTATTTATTTTAGATTATTTATTATATTTTTTTTCTTCTACGATAGGTTACTTATTCAAACATTTTAGTGTCTTCTTCCTCTCATTAATCAATTTATTGTATATTTTTTTATTACTGTGACACACTCAGATAAATTTTGTTTTTGTTTTTTTTAAGACAAACCTTATGCTCTTGTAGCTTGTTAGAATTCTCAACTATTCAGGGAGGTGTGCATGAGGTCCTATGGCCCACCGTGTCATAGAATAATTAAGGTGAAACTAGGGTAGGAAACTAAAATGTGGTATCATAACACTTTTATTTACTTTAATATTATATTTTGGGTATTATAAATATTAAAAATATATAGTTTTTTGGGGTTGATCTTACTCTGGGGAGTAGGATACCAATGTATTGGAGAAACCAAAACTTCCTAGGTTGTATAAATGATATTATTTCATATAATATTACAGCTTTAGTGATTTAACAATTGGGTAACCCAATTTCAAAGTGATGTTATTATTATTGATAAATTATTAATATAACCGGTTTTAGCCTTGGACCAATGATATGACAGTGTATAAAATTCAAGAATCATTTTAATAACAACATGACTTAAATGGAATTCATTTATCTGAGCCGCATTTTATTTTTGAGTGAATTTACTAGGATGAATGTGCCTGATGAAGTTCCCTGATTATATGTAAATATATTTATGTGTATTGAAATTTTTTATAGTCATAATACAAATGATCTAAACATAATATTCATTCATTAACATAATATTTATTGACTTGTATAGGTTAATGAATACAATTTATCTAGTTGTTTATAACATGTAAAGCCATTGAACATTGGTCACATTGGTGAGAATGTTTTATGATTAGGATTTAGTGGATGCCACATTTCTATATAACATGTGGATGGGTCATTATAAATTTAATGTAGTTATATATCTAATAGAAACATTTAATTGTAATTAAATACCTAAATCAATTGAACCGAATTAAACCTATAAAATGAAATGTTCACCTTGTATGTGAAATATGTGAACAAAACTCTAACCCGACCAAGTTGTGGGAAGGAGGTTGTGTCTCTTGTGTATCTTATGATACCATTGTGTCATATTCCCCTAGGCAAGACCAAACACTTGAAGGAAGCTATCAATTGATCTTGGTTATATGGAGGCCTTTTACCTATCCATTATCATAATCAATTTACATATTTTCTTAGCCAATCCATTACAAACATTTTCTTAGTGGTTAGTATAGAACATTTAAATCTATTCCACTATTAAATGAATATCTTATATATAAAGTATGTGGATATGAGAACACTCTATATGTGGTGGTCTTGGATCCTACTATAGTTTTAATTATAGTTACACATGTGGTACCTCATACTGATATTCCATTGGGTTTCAATTCACTATATAATCATAGTGTCCTTCTTTTTATGTATTATGTTTAGAGATATCCCAGCCTTTCCCTGCTATGACATAACTGACATAAGACATTCAGCTGTAGTATCCTCTCACATTCTCAAGAGATGTCGAACCATAGGGTACTGATTCACTGTTATAAACTATTTTGTGGTTCTTCGACCTTCTAGATATGCATCCATAGTGGAGGGTCAAGCTTTATACCAACATGTTTCATTGTTTCTCTTACAGTTGGTGGGATACCATCTCTTATGGATATCATCATTGATTTATGGTCATATAAAATTTAACGAAGTCCTTATAAAATCACTTCTTTCTATAAAAAATAATGGAATACTGCATTAATTAGTTTTTAAGTCTCCAACAGTGATCTATTATATTGTTGGAGTATTCCTCTTGATTAACAAATCTACATCATTTATCTCTATATTTAAATAGTGACGAGTTGGCCACTTCTGGGAGACTCATAGATGAGCATGTATATACTATCTGGTTGATGGGTAAAATATTCTAGTTGGATACAATTATAGATATAATGATAAAAGACCTTATCCCATAACCGAACATCAGGGAATATGGATATTCAAGCCACTATAGATCACTATCGATGATGGGTAACAATAAATCTAGTTGTATGATTTTCCATTTTGATGGTACACTTGGATGTGTTTCCTCTAAAGTGGAATACACCGATGTCCTTGTGGTTTGTGAAAACTAAAGTAATCTAATACATAATAATACATAGTGGATGGGGAACATGATCGAGTGTTGATCATGCCGCACAATGAGTCACCTTCAACATTATTCTTGACTTTTCCTCTTGCCTATAGTGACTGTGGATCACATTGTCACCTCTTTTAGGTACCAGATAAGTGACACCCATATAGTTTTGGAGTTGGTTTTCTATAAGATATCCATACAATTTTTGTAGGGTCAATGGATGATGTAGTTAGGCTTTAGGGCCTCAACATCATCATAGTAGACCTACCATTATAGTTAGGAAGCATCTCATGGTAATGGTTCATGACATTTCAAAGAAACCTAGCCTATACACGAGCGCAAGTTTCCAATGACGTTGATTGTATGAGGAATGTTTTTCCCATTTTTATATATCTAAATCATAATATTTCATATATGTTATAGTTGTGGGAATTTTGGGACAATCCATTTAGTACTTATTTGGAATTATATCCCTCTACATGCTCTTAGGGGACAACTCAGATAAAATATTCCCATGCTAGGAGTTCACCATAGTGATTGGTGGGGTGTAATTTCATATAGAGTTTTTTTTATCCAAGAGATATCCAAATTAAATGGCATTCATGGTATGATCTATGTTGATCCTTATCATTCCACAAAATTGGGACAATTCCTTTAGATTGTGGGAGGTTTACCGCTCTCTGAAGTAGTCAATGGTGAAGTACAAATGTCCACTTCCTTATTTATATGATATCATGGACCATCTACACAGACAATATATTTTCAGTATGATTGATTTGAGGTCCGAATAACATAAGGACATATGATTATTTTATACATACCATATACATAGTTCAATAATAGGAATGCCTTGTAAGAGTATTCGGTTAACTAGTTTGTTCTAACAAACATGTCAACATTCATTATAGTTTTGATGAATTTGGTTTTCCAAATATATCTTCATCTCTTTTTGCTGGTATTCATAAATGAATTCATAGTGTATTCAAGAACAAGAAAAAACCATGCTTCAGATCATGAGATAATGTGGAGTATTATAAATGAGAACCAACTATAAGTGATGCTAATAAAATCCATGTTTGGTATAGTAGGATGAACATCATGGGTTATATAATTACGGATGATAGAGTATATTTTGAACCATATAAGGTGAGTGCAATTGTTTTCTCTGAGTAGAAAAAGAATGTGTTTGATATAAATAGCTTATTAGGGATCACTAGCTATTACATGTGATTCATTCAAGATTTGTCTGAATAGGTAGTATCGCTTACGGTCCTGATCATGATGGCAGTGAAATTCATCATGACTAATTCATGTGAGACAAAATTTTAGAAAATAAAGGGGAGAAAGAAATTTTCATCGATCCAAGTTCCACGTAAGCCATGTATATTCTATACTATTTATAATTATTCTTCCTGGATCGGGATAGGTGCAGTTTTGATGTAGGGAGATCGAGATACAGATTATGGGTCCCGTCGGCTGAGGCCACATGTGATGAATTAACAAACTCATGAACTCGGTTTTTTCTTCATTGATCATTCACTGAAATGCTAGAGGCACTACTTATTGGTGGAGCGATTTATTTTTTATATTGTCTCAAATATATCTCTACTCATAGAGAGTTCAATATAATGAAGCCCAGGTGTGTTGAATATGTGTAGTCATTGTATTTTGATATTTCTTATACAACTTTTATGACAAAAGTTGTCTCAGAATCCTTGTGTCAAAAAATATTTACCCAAGATGTCTAGGTGGATATCATTGTGTGGAAGATGTTGGATCCTTTTTATGAGTTGTACCTGGATATCCGAGAAAAATTTGGGATACAGGTTTTGGCATCTTTGGTTATGAAATCCAACATTCTAAAGTATATATGGATGAGGAAGCTATCTAATTCTAAGGGAATCTTATTGAGGGTGGGTGTTTTAGTTGACAATCCACCTCCTTATTTAAGTGATTTTGGAAATGAAACACTAATTTTCCATGGTAATTGGAGGGTTACATCATATATACACGAAGTGTTAAGAAGGGAGTTCCATTGAATCATTTTGGTTTGTTCATTATAGGATTTCAAAGGTGTACAATGATATGTATTACCTGGATCAGTTTATATGTATTAAGAATTAGATATTAGGATTTATCACACAGTGCTCCACCGGTCCCTAAGTGAAGGATGAGAACTAAAAACTAGATATATTTCTACAAAATCAATCTATTATATCATTGAAAAGGAAAATCATGACCGTGGATTTGATCATGGGTAGGTGATATCCCCTCGATTTAGTGATGTGTGAGGGGTTAGTTTCGATAGGATGACCATGGTAACCAACATTATACCAATATGAGAAACCTTATGTGTTGATGATCATGGATGAAATTACATTCGATAGATTTTGTAATGACATGGTGTTCCCTGTTCTATTGTTTCGAACAAAAAAACTAGGCTAACCACATGATTTTGCAAAGATATTCTGATGGGAAGGTATTCACAGGTTTATTTGAGCATATCATATCACCTTATGACTAAATGGAAATCCAAGTGGATAACATTGTTTTTGGAAAATATTCTTCCTGAAAAAAATTAATGATTTTGGAGGTTTATGGGAGAAAAATATTCCTCTTGGTTAGTTTTTTAAAAATTGATTTTAGGCTTGAGGCAAGTGAGGTTTCTCTACAAGTTCTCATATCATTCAGAAGACAATAAATCATGTTTAACTAATTCAAAAGTGTATGGATATAGATTATTCCAAAAAAAAGTATTATACTAATCATCTCCAACTACCTGTAGTGTGTGGTGAGACATAAGGTATTTTTAATTATATCTCCTAGGTTGAGAAATAAATTAATCAGATGAAAGGTAATGTAATTTCCCTGATATGTCCTACTTTTTGATATAGTAGAGAGAGGTAGGGTGGTTTCATATCAGTTACTATTACCTTTGATGTATAATATCATGAAAAACGTCTTCAATGTATCACATGATTGAAGATAACATGATGACCCATCATATTATTTTGACCTTAAATATATTGAGCTATAGGAATATTCATCCTATAAATAGAATCTGATTCATATCATTGATCAGGGCCCAAAGGTTCTCCAAGGCATGTTTGTCCCTTTGGTGGAGGTGTTATAGAAGCACAAAACTGTACATGATGAGATATAAGAGTGAAAGGATGATGTACATGAAAAGTGGATAAAAATCATCTCAGATGATATCTTACCACCCTTAGAAAGAAATATCATGGAATTTTTATCTTAAAGAGTAGAGATTTTGACCTCCCTACTTTTATCCAGGGTACGAGTCATTATTGTTTTTTAAAACCTTTGGTAGGAAATAACAGTAATGCCTTATGGTTCCTAAGAGGTTTCAAGGGAATCTGATGCTTATTTAGATCCTAAATCTCGAATGTTTGATAATTCAAATTGGGTCAGAAGGTTATAGATTTCATGCATGCTGACCTGTACGGTTTTTTTGCAACCATGCTTCCCCATGGTCATGGATATGTGGTATTGGAAGCCTCTTGGACAGAGTCCATTCACACAGGTGGAGCATGGTTTGGCCAACCAAGTTTCCAAACTATCTTACATTGTCCATGTGGGTAGAATATTTATTTTTCCATTAATTAATCTAATATTCAAACCCCTCATTATCCTTCTTTTTTTCTCTAGTGGGTGTCTCCTCCTCTCTCATATGTGAGAAATTGTCTACTCATCTATATGGTATTGGATATCGCTATCATACAATCACCAAATCAATCACATTAGATCCATTGTAAATATATTAGTAATATCAAAAATCATCCCATTTTTATTTCACATTTATCTCCATCAAAATAGTGATATTTAGTTGAGACCTATTTTTTTATACCTTCACGGTGTTGCATGATTTCTTCGATATAAATTTTTATTAATTGATTGGTGTCTTGGAAAAAAATGAGAGTAGTTATACTACAAAAGGTGGATGGTCTAGTTATTTCCAACATTTTTCATCAATTTATAATTTGTGTTCCATTGTTCCATGTAGTAGATCATTCTAAACATAACTTTAAATTTATAAATAAAATATATTGAATGTTCCTCAATGTACTACATGGCCTAAGTTACCGAACAATCGCTACTATAGCCGATAGATTTGACAAATTACACTAAAAGTGGGGTGTTTACATTTTATAGGCCTTTCCCCTTACTAGAAATGGTTAATCACATCTTTCAGTTTAATGCACATTTAATAAAGGATTCTAATCGATGAAATTAAATATATAAATGTTGACTCGCCTTGGATTAGGATCTTACACGTGATGTCTTAAATTTAATAATTATTTTAATATTATTTATACCCACTCCAAGCTATGAACTTCATATTGTATACATGTTACTTAGGGTATATTTTTTCTCCTTATGCCCATTCTTTGTAGCCATATGATTATGTTTATTAGTTATGCCCAATTACTTATACCACATTCTAATTCATTTAACCACATTCCTTTTGCTTGTTCCTTTCATACTCCTTTTTCATGGTGCTTATTTTTTATATTTCGTATTCCATAGTCTTTTAAAGTTATGTAATGGGAAATATCTATCTATCTTATGCCATGTTGAAATTTTATCATGGTTACTATGCCTTGAATAGTTGTGGGATGGGATAGAATATTGGTCTCGACATGAGGAAACTAAGGATAGACTCATCATTCTTGGAATGCTACTATGTAACCTTCCCATAGTTACCCTTAGATTCCTTGGAAGAGCTCCCCAGAAATATTATTTATTGTCCTTAGTAGAACCCATTCAATTAGGGAAAAACCATGGATGTGATCATTATAATATTGTCTACACTATGCCTTTGGTGATACTTGATCCCAAATGTACGATACCTTGTACCAAATCAATGTTTACCATGCGATGAGTGGCTAGAGGGACGCAGTTACAAGTCACCATTGATATAATCAGTGGTATATATTATATTAGAGGATCCATCAACAACAGTCATGATTCCATATGAATCACCATGGATGGTCTTAAGACTCCATATTATATTTTATTTATTTATTTTCTTTTTTACGTTTGATTCAACTTATTTTAATAATGGTATTCCTTGAATGATATTTCAATGATGTGGCCACCATTCCAAATAAAGTTCTTTTGGTTAGTTTGTACGTGTTATGTATCTTATGAAGACCCATTAATATGGATTATTATTTTTATTGATTTCATTATACTAAAAATTCTTCTTGGGTTGATGTAGGTAATATCATATCGGTATCAAATTAATAAACCGTGAAAAGGAATTTGTTATATATTAGTTAATTAAATGAAATTAATTTTTAGGGAACACTAATAATTTATATTTCATAAAATGGGTTGGTCTAGATACTGTTGGTGGTGGCCTACTTGGATTACCTCTCACACCATTCTTAGGGCACCTTCAATTCCCAAAAAACCTTCACAGTTCCATATATATACAATGTGAAGCGTCAGAATTAAATTGACTAATTTACATTTTAGAATGTATAATACGGATAGAGGAACAAGAATCTACAAGATAGTTTTAGCAACAAAAACTATTTTTTTATTTTTTATCAATGTACTATATTCCAAAATTCCCTATTTCTAATACAGACTTTTATATAGATACATGGCATACCACCATCATCTTTTTTGTATATATTATTTTTTATTAAACTTCCACAAGTACATTTTTTTTTTATAATAATCTTTTTTTATAGCTAGTTACTAGTCTAGTAATATTATTCTATCCTTCTATCATTTCTAATATTTATTATATTTTTTGTTATTGTTTTAATCAATGATAAATTAGTGCCAATACCCCCACAAACACACTTGGGGACCTTTCTATTTGATAGTTTCTTTGAGTATTAAGGGAGGTGAACTAGAGGTATTGTGGGCCTATGTCTTGGGGAATAATTGCGAGGAAACTAGTTATGGATGTAACAGTGGATGAAGATATAAATATAAATGATATTTTGTTATGAAGATGATCTCATCCTTGGGTATCTTCCATTGGTTTACACATCAATCCTTCTTTGGGTGAAATGTTTTTGGGACTAAGTCCTCTAGGAGGTCTATAATTATTTTTGGATCATATTTGGTCAGATGTTTCATATTTATAGGTGATCATTTGGTTTGGATAAGTTAGAAGAGGATGTTCCCATCTATAAGTGAGCAAAGTAACACCGTTGTAAATATTGTGAACATTCATATTTATAAAAACTATTTTCCAACAATATATACTAAAAATGGATATATATAAAATTAAGATATCTTTTAATGTAGAAATAAAAATAATAAATCTAATTTCGACACTTTTTAGAGGTATGTTTTTCCTTATATCAAGTTTAACCTCTTTTTAACCCTATTCACCCTACATGGTAGCAATCTTTTTACAACGTTAAATATTCATTATGGAGGAAAATAAAATTGAAAAGAATTAATATTATTAATTATTATTATTCATAATTTATAATAAATTTAAAAATATTCAAATACTATAGATTACAAAAATCAAATCCAACATCCATCCACAAAACACATAAAACCCATTTAATGAAAAAATGTAATTTGAAGAACTAATATGAATTTTTTCACATTAAATGACTTGTATAATCTATTACATTAATTTTAACATATTATATTGATTATATTGTTATAAATTTATGTAAAATAATTCATCAATATTTATTAATTTAATTTATAAATCTAAAATTATATTACACACATATAAATAGTTTTTTTTAGAAATTTCATGTTTTACCTTAGAATGAAATTATCTTTATTTGTCACTAATAGATAATAAATTTTAATGGAAAATTAAATTTTATAAATTCATAAACTATAAAATTATTAATTATTAATAATTAAATTAATATTAGTTAGATTTTAAATTAAAACATAAATGAATAAAACAATGTTTTAATGAAAAGATTTCCATTTATCCTTGAGTTATTTGACTTGTTTTCCTTAAAATTGAATTAAAATTTCATAAATATACTTAATAGATTTTATTAATTATTACATAAATTTATCAATAATGATTATTTATATCATTTCTTTAAATTATTAAATTTAACAAAAATTCATAATTCAAAAAAATTGTTTCTCAATAATTAATGGTATTTCAACATATGAGTTCGACCCATTTATAAATATAATTTTTGTTATAAATTTCATTCAACCATCTAATCATAAAATTTAATTATTTTTATAATTCATAATTCACCTAATTTTAGAGTTTCATCTCTGAAAAGTTATCAAACACATACATTTAATAAAGTGATATTTATTCATAACTCACATGGTGTTATATATAGAGTGTGTATTACTTTCACTCGTTGCATAAATATGAAATTGACGTGAAATTAATTGGAAATTCTCTATACTTTAATATAAAATCCCAAGGAATGTATGAAATTTACTTTCCATGTTGTCTTGGTTTAATTCCATAATTAATTTATTCTTCATAATTTATTCCTTGTGGTGTAAAACCTCATATGCTGTGTACTCTATATAAATGGGTATGAGTTAGACAATGTGTACACTAGTTACATGGAATCTAACTCCCCCAAACAGTCACATACTACACTGATAGGGACTCATCATGTGATCCATATAGTATAATAATGCATTACATTTTTTGTATTATGGTTATACACCATATAATATAGATGACTACAAACTATATGGGTAAGAATTCAAGTGAATAATATTTTTTATTAAATTAACTTGAAATATGTTGACAATACGACCACTATGCCATTGTTCGGCTATGTGATGTGTTCTCCAGCTATTTATGTGTAACCATGGAAGACATGTACCAACTCATGGAAGTCAATTTTTTGTTTCATTAATATGAATTTACATGCTGTGTAAAGAACTCTGACATTGATATCTATGATTAGTGAAACCATGTATAAGTGTAGTTGACCATGAAAATATGATGTGTAATTATGATACACACCATGTAAGATCATTATGCATCTAGGACACCAAACACTTATAGATTCTAACTTCATTCATCCTTCAATTTTTTTCCATGTTTTTGGCCATATAATAGTGAATGAATTTTACATCTCTTCATTATGGCAGAAAAATGATAATCAAAATGAAAAATATAAAATAGTGATGATATAAAGGAATAAATAAGTAACTATAAATTTGAATGTGACCACTATGACACAAATTTAATGTCCAAGGCATAGTGGAGGCTTTTCAGTCCCATGACCAATGTTGATTTTTCATTAGAATCCAATGATTAAATCATAATAACATGTCATAGAACAACATGAATAATGAGAATATAGAATGAAACATGAATATAATATAGTAGAACCAAGAGAGAGGATCATTCATAGTAAATTTAGAATTAATATAATAACAATAAATATACCATGGGGTTAAACTTTATCTTCAATGTAAAATTTTCTTAATAAAATATTTTAGGGGTTCACCATCATTATTATTTGAGGATCTAAAATAAAACCCCTATTCAAAGGTACAACATGAGCACCTCGGTCTTTGAATGGTGTAGGTAGAATTCTATATTCTAGTGTGTATTATTTGATCATCTTGTTTTATTAGTAACAATATGATGATAATCCGTTAATCATGAGTATTGTGTCTCTTATAACATTCTTGATAATGGATGGAATGTGGATCATTCTCTATAATAACAAATAGTTTGTAAATGATATTTCAATCTTGAAATAAATCATTGTTATAAAATACTCTATAGTATTATTCACATAATGACAATGACAGTAATTTATTTCTTTTGTAAATTTTATTACATTGTTCAATAAAAAAATTTAAAATTCCAACTTTTAAAATTTAAAAAATATAAAATGTAAAATATAAAATGGGAAAATATGGATTTCCTCAATCTACTGATACCATCTCCCCCCTTAACAAAATATTGAAAAGAAACAAATTATTATTAAACAATTTAATTTCTTAGAAAATGATAATATATAACCATGGGAGGAATTCTAGTGAATATTTTGTGAATTAAGGATTCCATATTTAGAATATTTAAATTGATCATTATAATAGCAATGTGATCATTGGAATAGTAACATGTCCCTTAGGAATTATAACATGATCGTTAATAATATTGACATCATCGTTTCAATAGTAATTTACCTCAATGTAATATTTTTTGATATAAGTAATACTTATGATTATTAAATTATGTAAATTTAAATATTATTATTCGATCAAAATAAATATCACAATTTTAAAAATAAGTTAAAATATAACAACATTTTTAATAATATGTATTGTAATGTATTTCATAAAAATCATATTTTTATATTAAAAAATAAAACTAAATAGGATATAAATTAATTTTGAATAAATGAATATCATTTTCTAGTCGTCACATTGATCTTCACCAAAGGTGATTTTGTTAATTATCTATACTAGATAAAATTTTTGTTAAATAGAAAAAAAATACAATTTTCACATAACTATTGTACCGTAAATTAGATGATTCGTGATGTAGTAACGAACTCATAAATTATAGAAATTTTGTATAGTAATTTATATATTTAATTTCTTAATTTATTAATTGAATAATAGTAAACATAAATTTTAAACCAAAAAAAGCACTTTTTGAATCCTAAAGTCGAAGGGATCACTTAAAAAAATTCTCTTTTTTCCACATTCGTTATTAATAAAACATGGAATTATAGTTATAAAAATTATTTCAAGTCATATACCTATTTATTATGTTTATATATAATTTATAATGTCCAAATTTTTCTATTACATTTTTTCCATTGATGTATTGTATTATTTAATATTTTGTTCTAATAATAAACCACTTCAAAATAATAAATAACCCCCTCTCTCCCCAAACCACACATAACACATTTTTAAATGCCTAAAATCTCCAAAAATCATTCATATTGATCCCATTATAATATATTGGGCGTTTTGGTAGAAGTAAAACTCCAAACAACAGTGGAGTTTCAATGTCATAAAGAGAATCCACAGTGGGGATTAAGTAAGTTTCAACTGACTCTTCTTCATTTTAATTCTTCACATTATTTTTTCACCACATGTTTTTAAAAAAACATATAATATTAAATATTAAATAATATATCATTATATTAATGATGGTAATTTACTATTATTATCATATTTACTATATATATATTAATTTGAAACCTCCATTTCCCACTCCTTCGAAAATAACCCATGAATGGTCGGGTAACAATCAATGAAGATGTTTTTAGTAAATTCTTATAACCAAATTCATTAATGGATATTATGAATTATATATAATATATAAACATGTTATTAAATTTATTTTAGGCTTATATTACTAATTATAATAATGTATAAATTACATTTTACAAAATAAAAAAAATTGAAGTCAAATGTGAAATTTTAATGTTACATATTATATCCAAATGACTACCCTATAACAGTTGAAATTTAAAAATATTATAAAATTAATATAAATATTATATAAATTTTAAATAATTTACATCCAAAACAAATTTCAAAAAAAATATATGTGTGTGTTATATATGTGGTTAAAAACTGAAAAAAATAATATGGGAATTATGGTAAGGGGATTATTGAACCGAAATCAATTTCTATGGATTATACCACTTTTAATTAAATAACACCATTAAACTCTTATTATGTTTAATAAATATCATTTCACATTTCCTCCCTTTCATTTTTTGGGATATACATGTTTCTATATTTATTTTTATGCCAAATATAATGATTTTTGAAAATGTTTTATCATTCCAAAAAAATATCTAATTCCACACATGATTACATTTGTCTAAACCAGATATTAAATTATTCTGATGTATGATTTCACTATTTAATATTGGAATCCAAATGTTAACTCAATTATTTATTATTTAATGTATCCAAATAATACATGTCCCTTTCCATTGGTTATTTCATGACTATGATTGTTATACATCTTTTGTTTCATGAGTGATTATTTTAATATTATAACGTGGAAGGTGGAACTATAATTATATAGTACAACAATTCGTTATAAAATTTGATACATCTCATGAGATAATGTCTATTATTTGTGAATATGATGTTATCTTTGTTCACAATGGTTATGTTATGATACTGAACATATCTTATGTGCTAATATAATGTGAGATTTTCTCACTAATAAGTGTAAATTTATACCACAAGGGCATGATGTTTCATTTTTATAAATTTCTATATTACAATCCATTAAATACATTTTCACTTATTATTATTATGATCGTACAATTATGATATGTAGATTATTTTAATGATACTATGGTGATGGTTATGAATACCAATGCTATGTTGATTCATATACATGTCCACCATTTTATTGTTCATATAGCTCACCACTCATTTTGATGTGTATCCCCAGGTGACTAAATTTACTAACGAGAATGTGATTTTTCAAAGGGATAAATAAAAATCATTTTAATGAATTTTTATGTTTAATTATATACATGTAATGTATAAGCCTCAGGTTTCCAAGACAAAAAAAATATGATCTTGGAATTTTATATCTTTATGTTTTTTATCTTAAAATGATATAATAGTCATGAATAAAAGTTCAGGTTTGTATATATTGAATCATAGTGATATATATTTAATTTTTTAATTAGTATTATATTTTGTGTAAATCTTTCTACTATGTTAATTTATTTATAAATTTACATGATATTTTTTAAATGGTAATCATAGAGATCTTGTAACATTTTCCTTTAATATTACATCATAAAATAATAAAATTACTGTTCTTTATATTTTATGTAATGTTTCATTAAAAAATTTCATTTTATAAATGGTTGTTACTAGTATAAACTAGTCCATAAACCGTATTATGGACAATGAAACGATTGTGCAAATGACATACCAGATGTGATAAGTTGAAGAGTTCCAAAAATCATGGGAATGAAAGATCAATTGTATGTGGAAATAATTAAGATCATAAACTATGAGGAAAATCCCCCCTCACCAAAATGGATCTACTATACATTGATTATTTTATATGGAGATTTCCATTGACATATACTGGATCTTCTGATCGACATATCGTAGGATAGAGGGTTAATTCATGGGAGATGATATTTTAATTTTTCCACTGTTATGTGTGTTATATGATGACTCTTCCCATTTATCATTTAGACTGAGAAGCCAATAAATAATGATAATAGATAAATAACAAAAATATAATGGATGAAATGGAAGGGATTTAGTGGGAATACTTTAAGAAAATATTTATTACAATATATTTTCCTTTGACTCTTTAAAAACATACAGAGAGAAAATTCATAGAGATGATGGTAAATGTTGGTGAATCTATCATGGCATAAAACCTAAAGATCATAACAATATTATAATATTCCTTTGGTTTTTTATCAACAATGATAGAAACATAGAAATATTCCACAATGGCTAAACACCCCAACTTCGTATATATAATGCCATCAAAGACCGTGGGAGTTATGAAGAAGTGGTCCAATGTGATCTCAATATAGAGATATTGTGAGTAGAATGGAACCTTGGATTAGGATATAAGAATATGGGAATGTATTTTCATGATGGAGGATCAAATTATAAAGGGGAAAGAGGTTCCAACTTCCTAAATTCCAACAATATATGAAGAAACATAATGGGATTTTTCAAAATGGAGTAGAGAAATTATTCAAGTGGTGTGCTGAATAAAATTAAGATCATGAATGATAAAGAGACATAAAGAATCTTGAAATCAATTCAGAGGAATGGAAGAGACCTCTTAATGTATCTCTCATTATTTAATTCATCAATTATTGGGAGAAAGGTCACTATTCAGCCTGGTCAACCAAAAAAAAGTCCTTGATTTTAATAAGAGTGACCAATCACCCACAAAAAAGGACTAAGAGAAATCATAATTCATCACTAATATTGAACTGGAGTGTGAAAATATTGTTTAAAATGGTAAACTACCTATTGAATCAATAATGGAAAAAACATTAAATTTATTTTCATTATATTAATTAAGTTTATTCAATGATGTTTTAAAGAACTATTTGATCAATGCCTCAATCACATGATGTAATATTTTTTGTTAAAACAGATATTTTTGTAATCATTGTAAGATAGGTGTTGGAAAAATTTTCCATATACATATGAGATATCATTCTTCAATTGGATCCAGAAATAATAACCTTGTGGGAATTAGATGATATACTTGGCATTGAATGAATCTCATTATATTGATCCCACAACAACTATCAGGAAAGTGAAATATCATTTCATATTTCAAATAATACAATTCTCCATTATAATTAAAATGAATATTATGAATCACCATTGGAATATTCCACATTGGTTTGACTGTTAATAAACCATGAAGATTAATACCATTTCAAATTTTTTGAGTCAAATGAATGCGTAAACGTAGTGGAAATTACCATTGTTAGGGAACATAAGGATGTACTTATCGAAGTGTTACCCAAACATCGCCTAGTCCAAAGGAAGAGTTATCAATAAATCTCATACCGAGAGAATCTCAAATCTAAATATTGATATATAGGGTGCCCACAATCTATTTTTAGTAGTAAAATCAATAGATGAATGATTATTTAGATTAATGGTTCAGTTTATTTAGTGTGTTACCGTGTAGTTATATAGTACTATTTCTACAGAAAAAGGATAGATCGATGCAGCTGTGTGTTATTTAAGAGGAGAAAACAAGATCACTATAATTTAAAGTATCATCATCAAATTATTAATTACATGTTCGATAAAATAAAATGAGTTCAATACTTATTAATGGTGGATATTATTTATTTATATTAGCAAATGATGGTGACAAACTAAATTATTTACAATAAAAACATTTCTAAAAGGCATGGGCACTTATGTTCATAGAGATGTTGATTAAACTTACTAATTTCTAGGAAATATTCATGGATTTTATGAATTGATTCATTAGAGACTATCTCAATAAATTATTTTTAGTATTTATCAACTATATTATAATATATTTAATATCAAGATGAACTTGAAGAGAATATAAGGATTTATTTGGAGATATTAAGGATAAATAAAATGTATTCTAAAATTTTCAAATGTGACTTTGGGAAGAGGAAATTATCATTCATAGGGAACATGATATCATGTGAGTAATTTTGGTGGCCCTTCATTGAAAATGGGAATTCATGTATCACCGAGACCCCCTATTTTTAAGGAAATCTTTAGTTTTAATCACATAGCATGTTACTAATGATGTCTTGTGAGAAATTTGTCACATTTAATTGTCACACTAACTAGGTTAACCTGAAAAGTTTCAATGTATGTCCAGATAGAATAATGTGATTATTATTTTAAGGTTATCCCGAAAGTTGCTAATAACATCACCTTTAATCACACTACCAATATGTGGATATGGTTTTGTGATATATAGTTACACTTCAAAGAAAGTGTTAATATGTGTACTCATGAAAAGTTATTGTGTGATAGACTATGCCTCATGATATTTGATCATTCAGGTGATGGATTATGTGAAACATGATTTAGAGTTAGAATCCATGATATTCATTGTAATGATTTGGAGGAAATATCTCAATGATGAGAATTAGGACATGTAAACCAATTATAAACTTCAAATTTATATATTCATATAAAAGGATCTAAAAATGAACCAAAGAATATATTTCAACTTAATTAGGAAATATGATTCCTTTAGACACTACCATCCATGAATGGTGAAAATAAATTATATTTTTCTTTTACGAAAAGATCCTTCTACTAGATTCATGATGAAGAATAATAATGACCCAATATTCATGATATGAATTGAATGGATATTAAAATAATTAAGACTAGAAATACACCTAAACATTCCCGAATAATTTTCAAACCATCCATCTATGATATAATTATGGAGGAACAAAGTGATGATTTAGAGCTACAAATGAAGGTGACATATGTAATGGAATATATTATTTATGATTTACCAATTGATGAAGATGGTTAAATTTGATTGGGAAATAGATATTTAATTGAAACATCGCTTGAGATAATGATAGTTCAAATAGATAATGAACATATCTCACTATCTCCTATCCATCCTGAATGTAAAAAAGATTTACCATGATAATTCAGATCACTTCTAGTGGGAAAATAAGAATAAGGAGATAGCATATTATATCTCATACTATTTGTGTTGTTAGTGAGATAAACTATATAGAAATTTGTGATAAGGGATGATGAAACAATTTCTTATAGACATGTTGAAATTAGATATCCTCACTGTGTAATTTGTGACTCGTCTCTCATATATATCCAAATGAATCAATGCAATATGAGTTTTTATTGATTGAATCACTAAGATAGAATTTTTTGTCACCGGTCAATCTAATTTTAGACTTGAAAAGAAAAATAGAATATATATGTTAATGAAGTGATGAGGTTGCAAGGGGTTCCACTTCTGATCATCTGTGGTTATGATCCGAAGTTCACATATAAATTATAGATTCTTCTTGAACATGATTCAAGTATTGAAATGAATTTCTAACTGAACTATTATACCCAAACTGATGGCCAATTCCAATGAACTATTTAGATTCTTGATGTCTTGCTAAGTGTAGGATAATAGGAATTTAATTTTGGATAGGATCATCCAATCCAACTAGTTGAGTTATCATATAATAATTGGCATACCTTAAGTACTCAAATATAACAATTGGAAGCTATGTATGGAAAGATAATTTGAACACAAAAGAGATTGGATGATGTTTGGGAATGAATGTTATGTGGACTTGATCTAGTGAAAGAGATGAATTAGATGGTTTAATCCATCCATTTACATATAAAATCAATATATATTTAGAAAAAGTTCTATACAAATAACTAGCTATAAGAGTTGGTGATCAATGTAGGAGAAAAATACTTTATTTGAATTTCACAATGAAAGAGAGTCATCTTGTATAGGATGAGAGGTATTATTATTCTTATTTACATTTCTTCCTTTGATATCTTCAATTACAAAAGAAAAGTGGAATATCAGCCTACATTTACACCAATTTTTGCTCATTTTCATGATTTGTTCAATTTATCTCTCTAGAGTAAGTATATACCTAAACCATTTAGTTACTCAATCAATATGTAGTATAACTATATATTGACCTCTCATATGAAGAGTCATCTATGATGATCATGTATCATAGAGACAATGTTCTACATGAAAAGTCAACTCACCTAGTTAGAGTGTCATGGAGGAAACCTATGATTGAAGAGGCAACATGGGAAATAGAGTAAATAAGGAAACAGAAGTACTCCCACCTATTCTTAACCAAGAATATGAGTTTAAATTCTAGTGGCTAAAATTTTTAAAGGTGGAAAACTGTAAAAACCAAGAATTTATAAATGATATTATTCTATTGAAATAAACATCTATTATAATATATTACATATCATCCTATATATATATATATAAATTTTATTCCATTGATAGTAACTATTACATTAATAATTAATGGAACAATATAAAATTCAAAACATTATATTTGAACAAAAAATATAATATATAAAATATAAAATAGGAAAATATATATCCCCCATGCCTCCACGAATTAAATCCTCCCCAACCCATAATAATAAAAAATATATAAAATATATGTAAACCAATCAATATCATCATAAATAAAATTATTTAATCTTATAAGTAATTGTTTTGATTTTTTTTTAAATATGGTATTTTTATTTTTTTGTGATATAATTTACATATTTGAATAATAATCTCATAGTTGGGAATAGTATCCTCACTGTTGGTAATGTTAGCTTTACCATTGGAATTTTAATTTTACCACAAAATAAATATTTGTGATATAAATAATTCTTATCATGGCTAACATAACTATATATGTATATTATAATTCAAAAAAATAATTATCATGATTAAAAACTCAATGAAATTGTAAGAAGTTTTCAAATAAAATATATTTTAATGTCTTTAATAAAAATCATTATTTTTATAATAAAAATTTATATTACTTGTATAAGAAATTTATTTTGATATAATTAATATCATTTTGGTAATGAAAAAGAAAAAAATGTTCAAGGATGATTTTTTGGTATTTTATTATTACTTCACTTTTCAGGAGAATAATAAAAATACATATATTCACATAACCAGTTAATCATATATTACATCATTCATGATGTAATAATGAAAAAAATATCTATATTAGGAGCTTAATTCAAGATAAATTTCATTTTTAAAATAATTCATTAAAATACAATAAAAAAATTTCAAATCCTAAAATGAAAAAGAAAATTCATAAACCTAAAGTTTAAAGTGATCTCGTAAAATAAAAATTTCTCTATATTCCAATTCTTCATTCTAATAAACTAATGAAACATTATTAAAAATAGGTTTAAATTATAAAACCAATTATATTATAATTATATAGTATTTGTGTTGTAATAAATTTTTAATTACCCATGTTAACATTGATAAATTAGTTTATACAAAATATTATTCAAAAATTACCCCTCACAAAAAGTAATATTAACCCCTCTCCCTCCCCTCAGTTAACCACTAATCCCCCACATTCCAAATCATAACATCTTATAATATAATTTATATAATTCCCCATATAATACATAGGGATATTATATATTAATAAAACTCCAAATTTCAATCGATTTTTATTGTCGTTCAAGGGAAGCTACAATGTGGATTAAGTTAGATTCAACTAAAAATTCATCTAATTTCTTTTTCAATTTCTTTTTCATCAACCATTATATAATAAAAACAAATAATATATATTAGGTTGTATGTAAAAATTATATTTAAGACCTTAACCTACTATAATTATAATTTTTAATATATATATATATATATATATATATATTAATTTAAAAACGTCCATTTAATGCTCTAAAATCATTGTGTCGTCAAAGGTTGGTTAACAATATTGTTGAGACAATGAAATGATAATTTTTATATTGACCATCTTGGATAGAAAATATGAATTATATATCTTATACAAAAAAGAAATTAAATTTATTACAAATTTTACAAACTAATTCTACAATTCTATAAATTAAATCTAACGAAATAGGGGAAATATATAAAAAATGGTAAACTGTTAATTAAACTAATATATCAAAATGTTATCCCTATAAATTAAGAAATTAAGAAATATGATAAAATGACTATAAATACTGGTAAATGATTCAAAAACTAACTAATGGGTCAATGTTTTAAAAAATAAATTTTTATTATTCAGGAGTCATGGAAGTGAAAAAATAAAGATAAACATATGTTTTGGGATTCTCAAACCAAAATCATTTTATTTTTGGTATCCTTTTTCAGTTGAATTTCATTATGAATACTATTCTGATGATTCATATATATATTTCATTCATAATTCAATTTACTTTTAGGATATATATATATTTCATCTTTTATTTTTTATCCAATTACAATGAATTTTCAACCAAACTTTTTTAACAAAAACTAATCGTCAACTCCTCATGTGTTGTTTATTATCCAAAGAATGAAATATTTTATTCCAAATGTATGTTCTCAATTTTTCAATCAGAACAAAAAATATTATTCTAATAATGTATTATTGAATAAATACATATGAAACCCATTCATTACCAGGGTTTATTTCATGACTGATACCATTCAACGTTCTATTTGGCATGCATGATTATGTAAATATTCTGATGTGATCGGTGGGTGATGAATTATATAGCACTCATATGCCTGGGGTAATTTGATTTATATCATGAGATAATGTGTATTATCCCTAAAATTGATGCTATATTTGTTCATAGTGATGATGTAATGATTATGTACATATGTAATGTGTGAACACAATGTTGTCTTTTTCACAACAATGTGAGATAATCGGTCAATTTTACATGAAATTTCATTTTATGAAGTTCAATATTCCATGAATTTATCTTATTTTTACCATCACCATTATGATTATAATCCTATTTTTATGACATAATGATAATAATTATTCTAACCCTTATTTTATACATTTAATTCCTAATTCATCAACTTACACGTCTTTTTTTCTCACCACGATCATTGATGTATATCCTCATGTGATTACATGTACTACGAAGAATATAAAACATTAGAAGGAAAAGGAAGAAGAGATTAAATAAATGATTATGTTTAAATTTTTAATATATATGTATGATCCCAATTTTCCAAATACAGTAATTATTTTTATCATTTGTTTGAATAACTATTGCATTTTTTCTTAAAAATGATGTAATAGCCATAGGTGAAAAAGTAGGGTTATTATATTCTATCATATTTTAGTGGCACCCCAAGTGATGTTTTTTGAAAAAAGAATAATATATTTAGGTTAAATATTATTCACAATAAATTATTCTCATTGAATCACCACATATGAATGTGAAAATATATAAACAGGTATATATTGAGGAACATATAGAGAAATAGTAATTGCACAAGTATCCTTACCTAATCTATTATCCCTTAGACAACTAAAAGACTAAAATAATTATTAGAATTATTAGAATAATTATTAAAATTATTCAATTGATGCATATATGTGTTGAAGATAGAATTAAAATCAACATAAAATTTTTTATTTATTTAAATGAAATATGTATTATCAATTCCATTATCAACCACTAATAATATCATATGCACCATTTTCATCATTCATTGAACCATGAATAATATATGTTTTATAAATATGACAAATAAAAAATATTATATCCATGATCTTATAAATTCTAATCTTTATATAACAGACTAAATAATGAAATATTTATTATATAATATTTATAATTTATTACCATTATAATACATTAATATATTAATAAATATATTTTTAATAACTTTGAGAATAAATATTTTTATAAACATTCAACTCCTTTTTACGAAGTTATTTAATAAGTGAGATAAATAAATACTTCATAAATACCATTTCTCAATCATAATAATAATATTAATACCTATTATCAAACGAACATATATTTTAATAGAGATCACTGTATAAAATACATATTGTAACCCTAAGGAATTTTCATTAGTACCACTATGTAGGTTTCATTAATGTTTAATATCAACATCTAGAGACACAAAAAGGTTCTCGTAGAGGAAAAGGATGATTCTATAATGATAGAAAGTCACATATCATTGATCATTTTGTATTATAATCCATTTTCCCAATATCTCATCAAGAATGTTTTTATATTTATTTCACTATCCTATAGGATTGATATGTATTTAATTTTATATTTAAAAATAAACCTCTAATACACCACATCCATTTTTTTTACATTAACTATTCCATTCAAATAAAAATTCCATGATATGAAATATTATAAATTTTGACCGGAAATAAACATTCTAGACATATAGTTTTATAATGTATCATTCATGACACACCAAACATATCCTAGTTCACCATAATCAAATTTCATCACAGTTTTTCGAAATTCAAAAAAATTACATGAGTCATGATATTTATTAATAATAATCATAATATTTAAGGATCGTAAACATGAATACAAACATAAATATCCTCTAAAAAGTAAACATATTGAATTACTACTTATGTATCTATATTTATAATCACCCATGTTATATATTAAAAAATCTGAACATTATTTGATAAAGACTCTTCCTCCTCTAGGAGTAATGAATTTGATAGCCTCCATCATCTATGTCTCTTCAAACAATTTCATTATGCCATTGTAATTATGGTTTTGTATATATTAATAACACATAAAGGTAATCATTATAATGTGAAACATCTATGAAATTTTCAATGTGATATATAAAAAAAGTCATTTTCACATTAATGATATTCGAAACAAAAATATGTATGTGATAAGGTATTTGTATATATTTAGGTATTTTATTATACAGTCAGTGTAATTTATAAGGTAGTCAATTCTAGGGGGAAAACAAAAAATAATTAATATCATTAAGAAGAATACCTAGGATACATTTGATGAAAGTTATTTGGGACATCCTACATTACCTAAAATAAACAATATCCTCCATGAGGGTATATACGATAAATGTTTTCTCATAGAAATATAAATATTCATTTAAAGGTTTTAGTGACTCTTATATACAAGTCTCATTAATCATTTCATGAGAATAATGATCCATAAAACCCTTATTTCCTCTCTAAATATTCAATTTATATTTATACTCAATTAGATAATATTTCTTTCAAGTTATATTTACCTATTTGGTCCATATATAGTACAAAATAATATTAAAAATTAATCAATTCCTTATGATATAACATAATTTATTTCTTTTATGGAATAATGATTTGTTTATCTAGTGAATATTACTCGCACCATGGATCCACCTCATCCCGTGGTATTGCTAAAATAGGTGTCACACAAAACCAATATTTATGCCTAATTGATTGAGCCTACATTATTTTACCATACTCAAACATGAAATTAAAAAATATTTATTAGATAAAGGATGAAATTCAGAAATTATATTAGAAGAGATCCATCACTCATAGACACACACAAGCCTAATCATAACTATAAATATTAGTTTTTTTAAATTTATTTATATTCCAAATTTAGATTTTTTTTATATTTTTACACTGTTGGTATTATAGAGAATTAATATAACAATATGAAATTCAACTAATTATATTTATAATATTACAATTAATGTAATTATAAAATAAAATTATTCTGATTATTATTATTAAAAGAATATTGTTGTCATAAAAGTGGTAGTAGATATATTAGTAATCACAATAACAATAACAACCCTCATCATCATCATTATCAAAATCATCAATAGATATGGAGTGTTTATAATCAATTAAAATTACACACACACATCCCAATGAATTTGATGTGGGTATAATCCCTCATTCTCTCAAAGGTTAACTCACCCATAATGTTAACCCTTTAATTTTTCATTTATTTGTAAGGAATATTTTTTAAATTTTTTCATCATAAAAGAATCTAACCAGAGGATTTATTTCCATTAATAAATACATAATTTTTATGGTTTTACCCAATATATGACTTCCATCCATATATGACCATTTCCAAGTCACCATTATTTCTACGAATACTATCATGCTACCCAACCAACTAGAATTATGTATTATTTTTATCTAATATTTCATTTTTTATCTACATCAAAATTATACATACATCATCTCATAATCTATAATGATGGATATAAATAAATCTTGTGGTATTCAATCTACCTCACCAACATTTAATAATTTATAAATTCAACATGTATTGCATAATTCTACAAAAATTCATTACATAAATCCAATCTTTGTATCACAAACTCTTGCATATGTTGTAGAACAATCCGTACATCAATGGTTAGTTTACCCTCTAGACTTTAAATTGGACTATACTATTACCTATTAATATAAATTGATTATATTTTTTTCATTCCAAGAAAAAAAAACTAATCCAAAACATAAAATATAAAATTAATGAAATCAATAATAATGAGCATTGTAATTATTATTATTACTACTAGATACAATAGGAGATTGTTACCAATGAAGCAAAACACAACTCTAATGAGTCCAAACTAGGCCATGTCACATCCATATCCACTTCCAAACAAGAAATCAGATAACTAAAATTTATATTATCCTAAAACACCATTCACAAATATAGAATAATTACTATGTATGTACATACGGGTTTTGGAACTGATTTTTAACTTGACTTCTGGGTAATATCGTTATCTGACGGATATATTATTATACTGTAAATCCATTTTATTATTAATATAACATTATATATTCACATTATCCATGAAATACCTATCAATTTAACCATTTATGTTGAATAATTGTAAAAATAGGTGTGAATATATTTATTTTGAAATTAATTTGGAGTCAATTAATTATAATATTAATGAATGATAAATTATATGTTAGTATTAACATTGTAATAAATAAATTTATTAATCAATGAAATAAAAATTGAAAATTATATTATTGTTATAACTATGTTTTATTTATTGAAAATTCAAAATTGTAATCATTTGATTCCATATATAAAAGAATCTAATTTAATAAAATATTATCATTAATAAATTATTGTATGATTTTTTTGAGAAAAATAGTCATAGAATTTTTTAAAAGTTGTATCATTTTGGATCCAATTAATGATGGAATTTAGAGAATTAATAATATTTGGCATGAAGAAATTATATTTTTTAATCCTAGTTCAGTGGTCATCTTTCATTAAGCTATAGAATCTTGGATTTTGATGTTGCAAGATAAATTAATTTGGGTATTCATGTATGATTTTGGATTTTGTGGAAGGGTTAGTGGTTTTGTTTTCATGGATGTGGGTCCACGTATTGTTTTATGAATGTAGGTGGAACATGGTTCCTAAAATGGAGTACCAGGTAAACATTTGTGTTAGTTAGTGAGGGTTTCAGTTCATGAGGACTACATGGTACCAAAAAAACATCCTCATGGTACCCAATTTCCCTTGTCCATTTTAGAAAATTTATGAAATAAATTTTTTTATTTGAATTTAAATCATATTAAAATATTTTATGGGTTATGATTTCCAAATCCTTCAACTTCATCTCCAATATATTTTTGAACTATGCAAGTTCTAGGTTTGTTTATTCACCCATTCAATGAAATTCACCCCTTCTATATAATTGTATTAATTTTTTATCCACATTTATTAAATTCTATATAAGATATAGATTTTATTTTTTATTTGAAAATTACATAGTGAGATCTTCACAAATCTTAGTGATTGGACCTCCATATTAAAATGAATACCTTAAGAGTTATATATCTACAATTCACAATTGTTTGTATATTAAGTGGCTAAAAATGTTTTCACCATAAATTATTATTATTTTGAGAAATTTGGGATACAATTGAGTGAATTGAATAGGTAATAGAGTTATTATTATTTGGAATGGATTTATAGTATTCTATGATAATGGTTTATATGGGTCGGTGGTACATTGTTTATGATGGATATTTATTTTTGATTTTTTATGAGACATTAAATTAAGTGTGATAGGGTATGTATAGATTAAATTTCAACATATCAATATAATAACTATATTTATATAGATCACATATGGATTTGGAAGGATATTCTCAAACACTTACAAAATTTATTAGCTACCCCATGCCATAACATCTAATCATATCATTCTAAAAATATTTTATTAATCATAATCATTATTATAGAAATATGAATATATTTTTTAATAATATATTTTACAACATCATGTAAAATAATTTACTAGAGTATTAATATATTTTAAGAAATTATATATAATCAATTCATTAAAATGTGGATTTTTTTGATTTTATAAGGATATTGGTTTTAAATGATTCAAAATACGCAATCCCTTAATATTTATATATAATTCAACAATACTATTATTTAATAACTTTTCATAAGAATATCTCATTACACTTTAAACAATCTTGTATTTATAAATCTTCCACTCTTTTTATTTATATTTCAGTGATTTTATTTAGTTTCATCAATGTGTATAAATTTTTTAGGATGTTATAGGGATGGTATTATAGAAAAGGTGGGTTTTCATTCTCTTCCCTCTAGAATTTTTATTATATCCTAGAAACATTCATAGAAATTAAGCATGAATACTTAATTGTGATTTATTAGGACCACCATTTATCAATTTTCCATCTCAAATTAGTTTGTTATTTCATTTACTTTATCCATATAAGATATAATTAATTCATAAAAACATAACCCAATATAAGGGTTTAATAACTGAAAATTTGAATGATTGACTAATTTGGTGGAGAAAAATAGAATGATTCTAACACATTCTGGTTTTCATAGGCTCACAGCCACATAAATTTATCATTATTTTTTAAACACTATAAAAGATACTCATTCTTTTTGAGTATGAGGATTAGTTCTAGTTTGTTCAAATATGTTAATTAGTGGATTATAATTACAAAACAATTTTATAAATTTTAACCATAAAATAATTTTCTACTAAAAAATAAAATTTTAATAGTAACTATGTTTATATCCATTAATTAAATGAATATTCGGTGTACAATCATCATATGTTCAAAATTACATTCATCGATAAACAATACACCTTAATGTTGTAAATAATTCTATTAAAATCGTAAAATGTATCAATGATTTCTCTTAATTATAATAACAACTCAAAAATGGTAATTTATATTGTCATTCATATCTTGGGATGAGATTTACAATAATAAAATTATTTAAAATGAGATTTTATATTCCATTCAATCATAAGTTGGTGTGATCATGTCTATCTATAAGTTAAGACCAATACCATAATTTTTCTATTAATTATTTTGCCATTTTTTATACTTGTGTATCTATTATTATATATATTTCCACTAATGAAATTATATTGATAAAACAATGACTGTCTGTCATACCTAATTTTAGGATGATATTAGTTTTTGGCATAGACTAACACCTCATTATTATAATAATCCAAACTTATTTCTAAAAATTATTGATGAAATCCTGATTTATATAAGTACATGTTTTTCAGGTCAAAACATGAGAAACATAAAATTCTAGAACATACCTTGACAACCTAACACATGTCTACTATTCTTACGATTTCGATAATTCAAATAGACTATAAAGCACATGTTACCTCTTGTCACCTTACCACATGTTGTACTCTACCTCGTTTTATGAACAAACTTTCTACCATGTGTTATATGAAAAAATTATGTCAATGGCATGAGTTGAATTTAAATTTGAGTTGGGATTACTATTCATTGAGAATAACCAAAGTATATTTTCAATAAACCTACAATGTGACATAGACAATACTATTGTGAGAATAAGAAAACAATCCATGTGATGAACTGCATCAATTTTTTGAATTAATTAAGTGTTGTTGCAAATGTTCCTAATAATTTCCTAATGACATAAATCAACTTATATATGATTGTAAATTTTTCTCCATGTAATATTTTGACTGTGACTATTATTGTAGTAACTACATGAGGAAAAATTTTATCACAAGATGTCATAAACATACTACATTTTGGAATGAACCTATTATAGAAAAATTATATAAAAACAGACCATTCCAACAGAATATATGTTTCCTTAAATGTGTTATATGTGAATATATCCTCACACATTTATTACTAATGGTATATATTAAATTTCAAACAACTATTTTTCTAAGCATTAATTAGTGTTTTATTTCATTTGTAACTACATTGATTATTATCCATTAGCTACATTTGAATAATAATCATGTTATAATGGAATTTATAATCATGTAATTAGCTAGTGAATTCATGGCCATATAGAATTACCTAGGATCCTACATTAAAAAAGGAATATTTATGAAATATCCATGAAAATCTAATTTTCAGAACCTCTTCTGACAAATTGTCATGCCCTTTAAAATTTAATTTGAAAGGACTTATAGACATTAAATGAATTAAATAATGATTGGCACATCACCCTATCAAACTTAATTTCTTAATCATTCTTTTTATGCGTTATATTCATTCTGGGTTTTTTATTTCCCTATTTATTTTCAAAAAATCTATTTATTAAACTATAAAGTACGTAATACTCTATCTTGTTTTTTAATTTTTATTCTGACAAAAAAATAGATTATTTACTATGGGACATCGTATATTGTCTTATCGGACATATAAAAATTGAAAAAGTTTTATTCCTATAATATGTTTTGAGATATTTTTTTATAAAACCATATCCTGCTTCTATATTATATTATTTATAGTAATGCACATTTCAATGGCTGATTTATAAGTGGGTGTTATTATTTCTATGTTTTTAATTAGCCCATTTGTTAAAATATCTCGGTGATTTATCAATTTTTCTTTTCTATTATATTAAAATCAAATTCGTTTCTATTGTTAGTTTATTAAACAAAAATTCCTTACGCTGGTTAACTAAATTTTTATTCTATAATAAAATTTATATGAATGGATCAGAAGTTATTATATTTAAATATGTATTTTAACTGGGAAATGATCACAATTTTGAGAATAAATTTGATGAAAAAATTATATAATGATTATATATTTTTTAATCTGAATTTGTAACAAATTAATGAATTTATTTTTTAATTATTTTTTATAACTTCTTTATCGGAAAATCAATTCACCCTCAACCCCACTCATGGGTATTCTTTGTAACACCCCAAAATGATAAAGTGTTAAATGTCAAGATGATATGACTCACGTAAACAATGTGCACCTTCCTTTTTAGAAGTCTGTATGATTAAGACTCAACAGTTAAGTGTTCTTAGACTTGAGTTGTAACAAGGATTGCTGAATTTTTGGGAAGCCTCCTAGGGTGTGTGTGAGTGAGGAGAAGAAACACTAGAAATGACACGCATTGGCCTGTGGGGACTATCATTAGTCAGATGACCTGGTCAGCAAAGTGGGTGGACCCTAGGGTAGGCCCACCTATCTGTGGGTCAATTGGTGGTACTTGGTGGGTTAGGACCTGATGGCCATGTTAAGGCGGGGTGGTTTTGCTGTCACTAGGGACCAGTTTTCACATTTGGTATCAGTGGAGGAACCCAACCTTAAGTGTCGTGCACTATCTGGGTTGAGATGTAGGGCCCACAATAGGGATGTTGTTCTCTAAAGGCGGGGTAATTGTAACACCCCAAAAATGATAAAGGGATAAATGACTAAATAATATGACTCATGGAAACAAGGTGAACCATCCTTTTCGAGACTCTCTCTGATTAAAACTCTACAGTTAATCATTCATAGCCTGGAGTTGTAATTAGGATGGGTGACCTTATGGGAAGTCTCCCAGGGTGTGTGTGAGTGGGGAAAAAGCACAGTGGAAAAGACATGTTTTGGCCTATGGGGACTATCATTAGTCAGATGACCCGTTCAAGCATGTGGGTGGACCCTGGGGTGGGCCCCACATGTCTATTGTGCAATTGGTAGAACCTAGTGGGCGAGGACCTGACGACCATGTTAAGGTAGGGAGGTTGTGCTATCACTAGGGCCTGATTGTTAAATTCTACATGAAAAAACATTTGGTATTAAAGTTCTTTGAAAATATTTTTTTACTATGATTTTTCTTTATTCTGTTATCTTAAATTTATGTTTTATCTAAATTTAATTATTTTTTGATAATCATAGAAAAAAAGAGTTTCCACTAGGTTTCCTTATTATTTTGGGGTAAAAACATTGATAAAAGGAAATTCATGATAAAAATTCATTAATAATGTATGTGATTCGGTATATAAATATTCATGGACATAAATACGAAAACCCATAAGAAGATAAATCTTCATTGAGTGATTCTACCAAGGTATTTTATGAACTGAATTATTAATATATGAATTATTTAATGATTAATTTATGAGTAGATGATGATAATATAACCTCATATTGTGTGAATTATATTAATATATTAGATAATTTTTCTATATCTAATGAAAAAACATCAATCATTAAGGGAGTGATTTTGAATATCTATAATATTTATAGATACACTTGAATTTAATACATCAACATTACCAAATTTTTTGGAATTCATAAAGCATTATACAAAAAAACACATAATTACCGTACTACTAAAGTGCATTTAGAAACATGGAAACACAAAAAAACAGAACATAAATTAGTTACATCATCCCCCCCAAAGTTCTTCTTCACTGGAACCCTTCAAAGAAATATCAATAATAATATATATCATCATAACCTAGGGGAGGGAAACATAAAAAATGGAGATCTATGATTCTTAATATGGGTAATCAAGGGAGATACATAAGTATAATCAAGAGAATAATTGTATGGGAACATGATAATTAATATAAATGATCATGTCGTTCATATCAATTCCCATAAAGATGAATCATTTCATAAGTCTTTGAAATTAATATGACATAAATCATAATAGAATAAAGAACATTAGACATGAAATCAAAACATGGTCATAAAACAAGGATTATTGCAGACACATAATCAAATATAATTATTTACATACAACTTAATTTATTTTTACCGAGAACATCTTATTGGACAATGTCCATTGCTGAACTGGGTTCACAACCCATTCAATCCTTATATTACAAAAATTTGTTCACTCTGCATTCTAGAACATTAATATTGATGTGATTTAATATATCATTCATGAAATGTCTCTATAATTTGATACAAATACTAACCTAATTATTTGGACAAATATTTAGGTACCACCCATAACATAATAAAATCATACATACATGTGCCAAAAATCCATAATTAATCATTACATAACCCAAGAAATGAAATTGGTATTATAAAAATGATATTATATCATATTCTTTTAAAAAAATTGGTTTCATTATCATTTCATCATAAACCTTACCAATGAATAGAAGTGGATTTCAATAGAATATAACCTATTAAAGAGAAACATGTTTCACAATCATCATTCTGTCAAAAGATATCCCATTCATGGAAAAAATATAAATAGAATCATATAAAAAATATCACTATAACTTCATTTTTAACTCCATTGGATGTTTTCGTATATGAGAAATAATTTTTAAATGTCATTTGAAATCATTTATCAAGGAATGTGTCCATTATTCTTTGAATTTTTTTTTAAAACATAATATTTATTGAAATCATTTTTCTTTGAAAATAGATTTGAAAATATATAAAGAAAACATTGAAAACAATTCATCATTTCAAGATCCATTCTAAATGAAAATGATATTCATGGATCTCTATGAAACATTTTTTAAAACATTATTTTTGAAATAAAACAGATTTTTAACCAAAGAGAGAAATACTATCATATTTTATTAAAAACGTTATTAATTATCATAAGTAACAGAGTGATGAGAATATTACTAACACACACATATATATATTTAATAAAAATATTATAATTAAATTCATTTTTTTCTTGAGATATGGATCATAATATTTCATTAATGTAAGCATAAAAATAATCAATCCTGAAAATGAATGAGAATGTTCCAAAAAATTATATAAAATGTTCATTTTTTATCATACAACACATGTAATAAATGGAAATTAAATGATACTTAATATATAAATAAAATATATATGGTCAGGATATGAAATGTAAAATGGAATTATATGCACCTCAAAAAATAATGCAGGTCCATAAGAAAACATGAGTCTCAATGGAGGAAAATTTAGACATATCTATTTTACTGATTTGGAACCTTTTGAAAATTAATCACCATTAAAGATATATCGTAAAAAAATTGTAAATATAGATAAATTTGATTATAATAATATTTAATTAGATCCTAGGTAAGTATACTCACTAAAAAAATCATGGGTGGTTATTAAGCATGTATCTCACAGAAAAAAAAAGTGAGATGAAATCCCCTTACCTTCTGTCTTGACGCTCATCGTACTCATTCAAAACTCCTATATAACAAATAATAGTATATTATAAATCGATTAAATAACCATATTCTTTTTTCTAGTACATTATATGGTTTTTATGAGGTTATATTACCTTCTTGTAAGTATCCTATGTTAAGGTTTCTCTTAGGGTAATATTCGATTTGTTAATTGCATGTGTCTTAATTTCATATATCTTTATTCCATATTCATATATCATGATTTCAAGATCTACCACATATTATAAATATAATTTATAATTATAATATTTTTACTATAATAATATATAATATATATGTCTGAAATATAATACACTATACATGGAGATGCTAAGTTGTACTTATACATGAATGTTGTTTCCGTTTTTATTATTGTATTTAATAATAAAAGGTAAATGAAATATGTGTGTAATATATATATATATATATGTAGAATTATTCTAGTAGTTTTATATATAATATATATCATATATGGTCACCAAAAGCATCCATAAATCATTCAATGTAGTGTAGGAATGAATCACATCAATTTGATGGGTAGTTAGTCCATAATTCATCAAACTAAATTATCAGATTTACAAAAAAAAATATAAATATATATGTGTTAATAGTATTAAAGAAGATATAATATGTGATAAATAAATTATATAACATATTTAAATAGATTTTTTACCATAATTTCTCTTAAGATAGCTGGTTATGGAAATTGGACTATCATCATTTTGTGAGACAATAGTTCATTATACACATAAATAGTTTGTTAATTACACATCATATATAGGTTTTTGTAAGTGTAGGTAGAAAATATATCATAAAAAATAATATTTTATTTAATATATTTTATTTTTTACAACAACGGAAGAATGATAGATGATTGAGTGGGGAAAAAATCAAATAAAAGAGCTTAATAGAAGATGTTTTATGTTAATCAGGTCAGTCCTTTTGGTTTGTACCAAAAATATTCCATAGACTACATTACTAAGGAAGGGAGTATTCTAGTAGGAATTTAGGGATGTTGGATAATTTATTAGACAGTTCTTGGTAGAACCTATGTGGTTTTGAAGGTGTGGGGAATTGGAATTGGAAGAGGCCTTTTATATTAGATGTGGGGTGACTCTCTTCTAAATATTTGAAGATGTAATGATAGACACATTTTTACTATTTAAACTGGATCCAATAATATACAAGATTCTATAAAAGAGAGAATATGGTCAATATATTTATTGAAAATGGACCCTAGAAAAGTATCTTGGTTACTTTGGGTCATAAATTTATGGTTTATTCCTCAGTTGTGACTTATTTTACTTTAATCCATGTAATTTTGTTAAATTAATATCACTATTTTCAGTCAAAAAATGATTACCTAATTAGAAATTATAAATTATTTTCATTCCAAATATAGTATCCCTCTTTCAAAATTATAATCACATACTTGGAAAAATTAATTTAATAATTATCCGATTGATGGGATGATACTGCATGTTTTTAATGTAAAAAGATAAAATGTTTGATAAGATATTATCTCCAATTTCAGTGGGAAATTCATTCCAATTACCTAAAATTTGTTAATTTATAATAATAATTTCTTATTAAAATATTAATCTAATTTTAAATATACTTTAACATTATAAATAAATTATATGTAAATGAAGTTTTGGATTAATAAACATTTTTTTAACTACTCAACGAAAAATCATGTTTCTTAGAGAAATCCCAAAAGTACACTATATGATAATTTTTAAAATATAATTAAAAAATTGAATTTTATTTTATAAAATTGAAAGTCTAAAATTTCCTAAACATAATGTTATTATTTTCACATAAGGATATTAAAATAATTTCATTTGTGAAAATATTATTTTAAAACATATATGAACTTTACCAAAATGTATATATTATATTTTCCATTTATATTATCTATTTAAAAAATTAGAAATCATATTTTAAAATTATTCATTACTATTCATATTACTATTTTTAATGGGTATGTTATAATTATATTTTTTGAATAATTATAAAAATAAAATGAAATTTCCACGAAACATCACTTTTATGTGTAAGGTACACCTAGTCGGTGTTGTGTGTGATGTATTCAAAGTCAGTGTTGCATGTAATGTATACCGATATTGTGTTATGTAAGCTGATTTGAATTTTTTTAATTTGTTTTGACTTAGTTTAATCAACGATATACACTATATTTCAATTTATTATAAAAATGATCCACAGAAACTAGGGGTGTTACATTCCACCCTCTATAAAATGAATTTAACCCATGAAATTAATTATTGGGTTAAAACCAAACGTGGGTATTTTTTTATTCATCATATACTCATGTTACCATGGTCCATTCATTCACTGGTAATTTCTCCACAAAAATTAAATAGGTGAGTGGTCCAATTTCATATAACCTTCTAAGATCTGTCTAGATTTTCAGCTGGTTGTTGTTTGTAAGAAAGATAATGATGCAATGGTATGAAATTTGAGTTTAGTGAATGTGAAGTTTTATGAATGTAAATACATATCAGATATTCATGGAATGGATCAGGGACTTGAGAGAGATTTGGATGATCTTCCAAGCGATAGGCTACCATCCCGATATGATCATGAATTTCTAAGGGACTTATATACATAGGGATTGGGTTACCATTAGTCCTAAATCTCTTTACTATCATCCAGTGTGAGATTTATACTAACACATGATCGCAAAATTCAATTTTTAGATCATTCCATTGGTTATAAACAACACTTTACTAACAACTTTGATCTTCCTTGATATTCTGATGAATGCTTCAAACACTATTGATCATTTCCTTAAAAATTTTAGGTCCCAATAGAATTTTTTATCTAACCTCATCCCAGCACAATGGAGATCTATTTTTTCATTTTATAGATTGAAAATGTTCCATCTAAATGATTGAGTGAATTTTATTGTTGTAAAAAATCGAATTGAATAAGGTGTTGATCCCAAACACCATTGAAATCTAAAGAACAATATATCAACATATTCTTTAGGGTTTGAATTTTTCTTTTAGATAGACCATTTGTCTGATAAGGATAAGAAGTGCTGAAAATAGGTTTAGTATCTAGTTCTTTTTGAAAACTTCACCAAAACTATTAGGTGAACCTATGATTCTGATCTGATACAATGGTAAGTAGTACTCCATACAAGCTTACCACTTCCTTAATTTATATCCTAGAACTCTGATCCAATGAGAAGTCATCTTCGATAGCGATGAAGTGTTATGACTTACTAAGGCGGGCGACTACCACCCTTATTTCATTAAACACATTAGATTTTATGGGTGCTCTAATGAAAAAAAATCCATACTAATGTTCTTACATATACATTTTGGTATGGTTAATGGATGTAATGTCACTTTTGACTTTATTATCTCATCCTTAACTTATTGGCATATAAAAAACTGAGATAGAAAATTTATGATATTTCTCTTCTTCCCATCCCCCAAGAAGTAGTATTTCATGTCCCTATACCACTTTGTACTTCCAGGATGAATAGATAATTAAGAACAATGAGCTTCCTCTAATATCTTGTTCCTCAATTTTTATATGGAAGAAACAGATACATATTTCTTGAAACATGTCATTCAATCATAATCAATTTTAAAATCATGAACATTTAAAACATTCTTGTAGCTCTATATCATCAATATACACCTCCTTGTTCATCACATGGATAGATGATTGAACATTCATTAGAAAATTATTTTACTTTTTCCCTTGACCATGATTTCTAGATCCATCATTTGAATGTCATGAAATATTGGATCTCTTTGGATCACCATCATGGATTAGCTAGTTTTTTCATTCTGACTCCAAGCATCGTTAACCTTATTTTATTACCCATAGTGGTATGACATTGAGCAGTCATCTTTCTTTTTAACTCTCACCATATTCTATAGTACATGTTAACCTCATTATGATTGAATATATATTTGAAACATTTATGATCGGTATATATATCACTATTTTTCCTATAATGATAATCCTCAATAACTATAATGAAAAAATTATTTTTAATAACTAAAAATCATGAGTAGGGTAATTTCTATCATGAATCATCATCTACCATGAGGAATAAGAAATAAAAATTTTATTCTGAATAATAAATAATCACAATCCCTTAATGGATGCATCATTATAGGTTAAAAAACCTTATTGACTATAGGGTAATATAAGAACATGGGAATAGACTAACCTTCTCTCCAGATCCTTGAAATTGTTCTCACATTCGTCTATCCATTGGAACATTACACCCTTATATGTTAACATGGTCAAATTATTATATTGTGCTTCAAAATTATCCCTAAACCATTGATAATATTTAGCTAAAACAAGATTTCTTTAGATCGAATTTTAAATGGTGTGTCTTAACTAGCCTACAATAGCCTCCGTTAATGATAGATATACAAGGTTAACATCTTTCTGAGATTATGTGACTGACAAATGAAGCCTTATGTTACCAAAATTTATAAAAAAAATTCAAATACAGGGTCACCTTCTTTATAAACCACAGTACAGCTCTCGAGTAACCTTGTTTCTCTTACTTCCTCATAGAATATGTAAGAATATCATGTATATAGACTTTCACAAACTGATTGAAGTAATTATTAAATACTTTAATAATTAAATACATGAATATGGAATAGGAATCAGTAAGACCAAAATTTATTACTATATATTTATACTTTCCTTGTGTTATATTAAATATTGTATTGGGTATACCAACTTTCAAGACCTATAATTAATTATATCCATAATATTGAGTCAATCATTGAAAAGTATTGATCCATGATTAGTTGATCAATGTAGTAAAAAATATAGGGAAGATGGGTTTTTATTGGTTTTTATCTTCAAAAACATATGATAATCGTTGCAGAATCACATTAATCATTATTTCTTTTTTACAATGAGAATAGATGCACCACAAGGTGACACATGTGGCCAAATTAATTCCTTATTGAGGATTTATTTTAGTGTCTTTTAAAATTCCAAAAAATCTATTAGGTCTATACTATAATAAGTCTTTTAAATTATTATGGAACATGCTATGAGTTCTATTGAGAATTAACATTATAATTTTAGTTGTAGTCTATGAAACACTTTCTCAAATAAATCCAAAAATTCATAGACTATATGTCTATCATTGATGTCAATTTTATCACTGACCATTTTATATAAAAAAACAATTTTAATATAAATTAATAAACAAAAACTAGATATAATATCCATATGAATTTTATATATATCGTTACATGGATGAATGATCCTAAGAGAGTTTAAAATATGAAACAAACCTTCCCTTATATGATAATTGATGTATTCTTTATTCTGGGAAAACCAATCGATTCCTATGTTAAAATAATATTCAACCAATGGATGAATGTCATTATTATCCGGAATAACATTCCCATGATCTTTAATAATAATGGAATCATAGTTGTGGGATGCAATCATAATACCATTAGGTGTTTTCACATCCAATTCAACATATAATCATTTTTTTTTGAATCTTGTAACACTTTGAAAAATATTTACATAAGAAAGAGTGGTAGATCTAGAATCAAATGTGAAATTATCAGTTCTAGAGTGGATGGAAAGTCTAACTATCAGAAAATAATTATCACCCCCTCGTTATGAATAGAAATTGCAAGATATTTCCCGTTATCCATCTGCATAAGAGGATTCTTTAGTAAATCATCATCCCCATCCATTGGGTTTGGGAAGTGGTTATTATAATTCCCATTCTCTATATAGTTGTACCTCTTAATCATGGGAGGTTCATTATGTGTGGATTTTTCTCCATTCACATTTTGAGCTTACATCTTCCTTTAATTTTTAAAATTTAATTCCATCTGACCATTATTTACACACATTTACTAGATCCCTTAAGAAAAAATCCTCCATCCTTCTTCCAACATTTATAGAATAATGGACAAATCATCTTATATAGTCTATGGTTTTTCAAATTTTCATTTCAAACCCATGTTCATTTTAATAACAAAACCTTTAGTTTTATACGTGACTCAACCCTCTATTCCAACCCTTATAACAAAATTCACAATCTTATCATTCTACTAATTCATGTTTTGAAAAAAAACATTTTTAGACATGTCTTTATTACACTGACGAAAAAATCAACATTAATTCTGGGTTAGAGGATAATTCATGAATCGTACCACATAATTTCTGTGAAGTTTTCCTCATTGGTACCAATAGATTTGTTTTCACATTATATAATCATAGGGAAATATTTCTGAATATGGGTGTGAAGAAACCAAGGAATGTACTTATTTAAAAACATGTTCCTGAAATTATTCCAATCAATGGATACAATCTCATCTTGTTTACTCATTTTTTTATTTGTGCCCACCACTGGTCTACATCGTCTTCTAACCAATAAATCGCCAAAATTAATTTCTCATGCACCGAACACTTGATAATGAAGAATATATTTTCAGTAGTTTTTTATCCATAATTCATAAAAAATCGATTATAAGACCCTTTGAAAGAAGGTGAACATTGCCTCATTCACTAGTCACCATAATGTTGTTCCCTCTTTTTCTCATTTTGAATCCCACCATTATTCAAAGAATAAGAAAAATATATGGGCATAGTTATGTGAATTTTCATTCTATATCCCATATCATTTTGTTTCGTATGATGTTAATCATTTCACTGTCAATGGAAATCACCATTACCAGGGATCCTTTGGGTTCCATCCATTGACTACAACCAAAATCATAGTGTAATAAAAATTTATCATAATGTGTAACCATATAATCATGATAATACATATATGTAATATCTAAATTATAAAACCTTCATAATCTATTACATATTAGGTTTATCTTAGGTTATTCGTATCCAACCTCAATTTATATCCTTCCGTATAGATCATGAAGATTTTGGGAATTCTGAATTTATATCCCCCCACAAATATAAAACAAGGTGTGTGGTGATTCCTACTATCTTGTACCAGATTACAATGAATTGGGTATGTACTATCATTTCAGTATTTTTACTCTTGGGTACATACCTTCTATATCTATATACACTTTTAGTATTTATATAAGGCTGTATTTCTAGGAACCCACCTAGTCTACCCATTCACAATATTCAAGAACATTTTCCAATAATTTAATATATTCGTATAATTATCCATCGAAATTCCATAGGATTGTAATTAATATTTTATAACACTAACTTACAAAGGATAACATAACCTTATCTATAATAAAAACTATAATTCCCTCACTTTTTATACATTGACATTATTTTTTTATGGAATACTTATTAATTTATTCAAATAGATGCACAAATACCGAACTACTCTAGTGCCTTGAGGAGCACAAAAACATATTTAGTTGTACATTAATCAGCTACATCATCATCCACTAGGTTATTCACAACTAAAAACCTTCCTAGACACATAAAAAAATTCTTCATATCATCATAACCAATGGGATGGAAACATGAAAAGGGGGAGCTCAGATGATCAATAAGAGTAAGGATGGGATTTACAAAAGCATAATCATGATTGTAAGGTTATGAGATCATGATTTTGAAATCAGAAGATAATAAACTACATAACGATAATGATACAAATGAATCTTGGAATAAGGATTAATAATTCATAAGGCATGAATCTTAATTAAATAAATAACAAACGCCATGAATTTATAACATAGTAATAAGTCATGGAATTTTGCCTGACAAAAAATCATATATAATCATTTCTATAGTAGTCAAGGAATCACAGAAGAGACCATATTAGTGAAAAAGTCCTTTATTGAACTGGGTTCGCACCCCATTCCATCCATATATTACTAAACATAGTTTACTCTTCATTCTATCACTATAATACAAAACTGATTTTATTTCTCATTTTAGTCATGTTTATCTCAAGATATATAATTCATTGCTGAATAAATTGGTTGGAGATATAGGGCCCACACATCTAATAATGAAATCATACACACATGTCTCAAAAATTAATAAACAGTCAGATCATAACCCATGAAATGAAATGGGTATTATAAACATGAGATCATGTCATAAAAAATGAAAAAATAAAGAATCCACAATCATTTAATCAGAAAAATAACCTACTCAATGCACAGGGTTTAAAAAGAATACAACCTATTAAAGAGAAATAAGTTTCATAAACATCATTCCAATTAATAATATTCATTAATTAAAATATGTGAGTGTAAACATAGAATAATTTCCCTAAAAAATGTGTGACACCAATGAATGTTTTAATTGGAGGGAAATAGTTTTTAATGATATTTTAAGAACATTTATTAATTAAAATATCATTTCAACATTGAAAATGGTTTTTAAAACATTAAACATTTTGAAAACATTTTTATTTGAAAATAGATTTTTAAATTTTTAAATGAATAATTGAAAATAATAATACATTTTTAAATTTTTTCCCATAAAAATTATCTTCAAGGATCCTAATAAAACATTTCATAAGATATTTCATAAAATAAGTTTTTTTGAAATAATATAGATTTCTGACATAAGAGGGAAATATTATAATATTTTACTAAAACAATTTCATAATTATCTTAAGTACAATGTAGGGATAAATTGTACTGACATGTAGATATATCATTTTAAAAAAAAGGATATGTAATATAATGAGTTTTATTGAGAGATAGATCATAATAATTCATCAAATAATGCTTAAAAATTAACAATCATGAAAACTTAGGAGATTTTTTCAATAAACTCATATAATATGTAATATAAGATCATAATATCCTTATTATAGAAGGAAATTAAATAAAGCATAAAATATAATGAACATAAATAAATTAATGTAATAATATATAAAATGGACGTATATACACCACAAAAAATAATTTTGGTTCATAACATTACATGAGTCTAAAAGAATGAAAATTGAGACAATTTTATTACCGATTCTGAAACATTTAAAAATTACACCCATGATATAAATATAATAAAATGGATATTTAAATACCTAAGAAATTTTTTATTATAATAAATAACTAAATAAAAGGTCAGTATACACACCTAAAAATGTAATTTTTTGTGAATAATGAATGTATATTGCACAAAAAAAGTGAAATGAAATCCCCTTACCCAGTGTCTTTAATATCATTGTACTCATTCAATATTATTATATAATAAATATAATGTTACTATATATATATAACATAGAACAATATTCTTATATTTAATACCTCATATAGTTTGACTATGACCATATATTACAAGCTTGTTAATAAACAAATGTTATGGTTTCACTTCAGGTAATATTCAGTTTGTTCTTTGCATGTGTCTTAATATATTATATATTTTGTCCTTATACATATATCATGATTTTTAGAAGATATATCATGATATAAATATTATTTATATTCATTATATTTTTTTTAAAATAATCTATATAATATATAATTATTAAATGAAAGTGACTATTCATGGAAATGGTAAGATGTATGTAAATAAAAACATTATTTCTATTTTTATAGTCTTATTAAAATAAAGAATGAGAATACAATATATGTGTACATATATATCTAATTATTCAACAAGAATTATTATATTTTGAATATCATAAAATTTTAGTATCCCATCCTTTATACAATATCGGTAGTGTGTGATCCATCACATCACTTTGTGGAGCCGATTGTTCACACTTCCTCTACTGAAAGTATAATATTTACACCAAATGGAATATATAAGTATATGTGATGTATAACGATTATATAATCAAAAATACATAATAAATATAATATATAACATATAAAAATATATTTTCCCTCATTATTTCTACAAGGAGATGTTGTAAAGGAAAATAAATAATCATTATTTTGTGAGGCGGTTGTTCACCGTATGCATAATTAGAATGTTAATTGTCTATAAGGTTGAGGTTTGGGTATGTTTGGGTAAAAAATAACATAAAAATATTATTATATTTATGATACTATTTCGATATTATTTTCGAATGCGTAGATTTTAGGGGTTTTGAGGAAGTAAATAAACGAAAGGAGATTGAGAGGAGTCATTACCTTTCAATCAGGTAACTCTATTGGTTTATGTGAAATGGTTTCCATGTATTTATTTGTTCCCTAGGTGATGCTTCAAGGATGTAGGTATGTATTTTGGGATGTTTACATAGATGATACATTCCAAAAAAAAATTGTTCTGAACATTGTGATGAATTTGGGGGAGAGGAGGGCTTTTTTAGTGGATAAGTGACCCTAATGTAAATATTTTAAGATAGAATTCCACCCACATTTTTCACATTGCATGTGCATCCAATAAGGAATAAATGTTGGGAAAATTGTGTTTAGCGTCAAAATATTTCCACCCAAAGGCTCTTGGGCATATTTTCAGGTAATTTTGAGTCTTAAAATCCAGGCTTTTTCCTCAGTTAAGATTACATTTACCATAATCGATGTAATTAATTTTAATTACATTAAATACTAATTTTGGTAAAAAAAAATTGAAATGACTAAAATTTTTATGTTTTTATTATATTAAAAATAAATTGCATTTTTCCAAAGTACAATCATATGAGTTATGAGAATTAATTTATAATTAATCGTCCGCATAAGATGACCCTATGCGGTTTTAAAGTAAAAATAATCACAACATTGCAAGGTTTTTTTTAATTTCAATGAGAATTTGGTTACATTGAACTAATGTAAATAATTGATAAAATAATAACAAATTTAATTTTTAACTACTTTAAAATGTAATATATCCTTATAAATATATTAGATAATAATGAAGTTTTGTTAAAAAAATTATGTATTTTTTCACAATTCATATAAAAATAAGTTTCTGAGAAAAAGCCCAAAAAGTAAACCTAAAGAAATTTCAAAATTATATGTTTTTTATTTTTTTTATCAATTATAATTTTTAAAAGTTTCTATAATTATGTTAATTATTTTTCATAGAAAAAAAATAAAATGAGTTTATTTTAGGAAATATTAGTTTTAAACATATTGGGACATTAGAAAAATATATATCATTCATTATTATTATTTTTATTTACATATAACAATTAAAAATAATATTTGAAAATTATTTATTACTATTAATGTTAATTTTTTTGGATATATTATAATTATCTCATATAAATAATTATAATAATGAAATGATGCTTCATAGAAACATCAGTGTTTCGTTTAACATGTTTTTTTAGTGATATGTCTAAAATATGTCATGTGAGTATTGCATATGCTGAGTCGGTGTTACTTGAAAATAATGCTTCACATACACCAATTCTAGACATAAATAAAAATTTCATTTATTTGAATAAATTTTCCATAAAAAATAGTGGTGTTACACTATTTAATATGATAATTCAATGATCAAAAATAACAAATCCATTATTAATATGTATATTATGTTCAAAAATATTTTTAACAAAATGTGTGAACTAGTAAAATAGATTACTGACAATGATCAATTTGTAGAGCTTCATATATGCAGACCATAGAGATAGAGAGTATACATTATTTCCACAAGGGAATCACATAACATTAGTACACTGAAAAAATATATAATTAGAAAAATGATGATATATAACGAATAACATATAGTGATCACATAGAATGTGGAAAAACCAAAAATTAAGTAAGTAAAATTTAGGACTTATGACTCTATATAAATAGATAATATTAATGAATAATTTTCAATTGAAGATGAGTCACATTCATGCATTGATGATAAACTAGATCAATTATCTAGAAATTTCAAAAAATATTATAGAAATAATATTTTCCTTATGAAATCAAATTAAAATTAAAATATTAAATTAAAGGGAATTTGATAAAATAATGTTAAAATGATGATATTATAAATTAAATAATATATAATGACATTAAATGTAAAGGAAATATCAATTTATATTATCCCAAGTTGATGTGAAATAATATATATGAGGATAAGGGTAATAAATATAAAAATGATATGAAAGGAAGTTATAGTTCCTATTGGGAAGCTCAAGCAATTCAATCCCAGGAAGACAAATTGAAAATGGAAATTCTATTTTTTGATTCATGAAAAATACATTTGAGCTATTAAATGTAGTTCATGAACTTCTTGTACATATTTATATTCCATCTGATACTAAAACAATGATGATATTATTTATAGTGATAAATTTTTTGAAATATATAACATGATAGAAGAAACATTTACTAAATTAATGGATAAAATTAAAACCATAAGAAATCAATATATGTGTATTATTATCTTAAAATTGATCCAACTATTGAAAATGGGAAGAAAGGTGAACTAAATAATGAAAATAATGTGTAAAAATAACTCAATAAAAAATTAATGAAATACCTGGAGAGATATGACAATGGAATAAATGCCCTTACCAATATTCATGGTAAATATAATACTCTTATTTATACCATGGGAATATTTTACCAACTTGGGAATAGTAAAATAGATGACTACATATTTATACCTGTTTCGCACGGAATCCGGGGATGACCTCCTGGACGGGAGATTCAAACATTCCGATCGGTTTCTAACGGGTCTGTTCATAGAACCGGAAACATCCAATGATTCCACATCCGTTTGGACCTACTTTCCAAAGGTAGGCGCTCATTAGCTTGTGGGCTAATGAGGCTTAGGAATTTGCATTGGTCGAGAGGATGGGAGGTCGGACTCATCACACCTTTTTGAGGGGAATTATTGTCTACTCCGGGACTCTCTTTATCGATTTAAGTTTTGTTCGTGAATCCTTATTACATTACGAAGTATAAAATGAGCTTTCCTTAAGTTTTAACAATCAATGATTAAATATGCAAGAAATTTAGAGAATCTTTTATATGTATTAGAGGTTCTTCATCAATAGAGAATCATCTGTATCTATTTAGAGATTCTTGGTCAATGGTATCCTTCTAAACATTTATAAAAGTCTCTTGGTCATTATGATGATCGGGCTGGTTTTAAAGCCACTCAGTGAGGCACTTGATGTTTATTGTCATTCAGAAGGGCATGGATTATTTCAAAGTTGGGATCGAACCCATAAATGGGCTACCTACGTAACCTTTGTTTTGGAAAAGGAATCAGAACCCACGTAGTTCGAGTAATGGAGTATGATGTTTATGATTGATGGCTCAAAGAATAATGTCATAATTACTTTTACACTCTAAGCTCACGTGAGTCATGCTCGGTGTGAGAAACAAGAGGTATTGGTAAAAATTAGACAATTGTGCCATGAAAGATGCAATCATAAGAAATTGTTTGGGGCTTATGTATGTATGACTGCCCAGATAAATGAAGGTTTAGGATTTACTTTTAGGGAGAAAATCCATGAACAAGGTCCATAAATTTATATGTGCTTTATGAAGATTTGAATACTCTAATCTTGGGGATTACTCCTATGGAGGATGCCCAAGTTAGGAGGGGATTTATAATTGGGTTTTACTCCTGAAAAGGAAACCCAAGTCAAGGGTAAATTAGGACTGGTTAAGAGAAATTTAAGGGGGCTTGGGGTTTACTCCGGAAAAGGAAACCCAAGATTATGACTGGGACTTACTCCTAAAAAAGGAGGCCCAAGATGAGATTATGACTGAGTCTTATTCCTGAAAAGGAGACCCAGGTTAGGGATTAAGTTTTGGGGCTTACTCCTAAGAAGGATGCCCAATTTGAGGTTGGGGCTTACTCCTAAGAAGGATGCCCAAGGTTATGACTGGGGATTATTCTTGAAAAGGAGACCCAGGTTAGGATTCTCTCATCTTAAAGGATGAGGTTTAATGAATGAACTCTCCATATTTAGTGACATAAGGATATTTAAATCACTATACTTTGAGAGATATTCCACAGAATTCCTTTTAGATAAGGAAGTCAAATCAAGAAATCATGCCATAAATGGCTTTGAAGAGTGTCTTGAAGACTGAATCTTGAAAAGGAAAGGTGAAATGGCTTAAGAGGGGTAAAATGGGAAATATGGGCACCCAAAAAGATAGGGGCGCGCAAGTCTTGAAAGGCGCGCAAGTATTGCGACGGCGCGCAAGTATTGGTCGCGCAAGTATACTTGCACGGCATGAGGGGTACTTGCGTGATTCTCAAATATCATTAGAATATTTGAGCGACTCTTTATAAATCCCTTTAGAATCCTCTTGAGGCTCTTCCAGAAAAGGGACGCGCAAGTTATATTGAAGGAAATAAGTCGGCATGCAAGTGTTTGATAAGTTTCAACACTTAGTCCTTCCTTCTTCTCTTTAGATCTTCCGTTCTAAGTAAGAAATTACCTTAGAAGTGTTCTGGAAGCTTTGAGAAGAGACTTGTGCGTCGGGAGCTTCAATCCAAGTTTTTGGAAAAAGATCCTCTCGAATGGGGGGCCCACAGGGTCTATTTATAGGCAAAATAAGGCCCTGGGCGGTTACCGGGCGGTTACCAATTAGGTCGCGCAAGTCACTTGCGCGACCAAGAGCGTCGCACAAGTGTACTTGCGCGACAGTGAGATAACTTGTGTGGTGCAGTTGTTGTCGATCCTTTATTCATGCCTTTGTCGATTTTTGATGTTTTCTTCAAAGGTTGAATCAATTTGAGCTCAGATATTCCCTTTTCCGATCTTTAGATTCTGTGACGAAAGGAGCGTCAGCAAAAGGCCCCCTCAGAGTTGGATCCGGAGAGAAATGAGGATTTGACTCTGAGGAAATCGAATCCATCCAAAGGAAAAGGGGGGCGCGCAAGTCTTCAGTGCGCAGAGGGCGGCACACAAGTTTGCGTCGCGCAGGCCTTAAGTGCTCTGGGTACGGCGTCCAGATAGGCTTCCTGGCCTATAAATACATGGCCTCACCTCCGTACAAGCATCCGGATTTTCGGACTTCATACCTTCTCGAGCTCTCGTCCCACAGGTCGCCTTAGCCGCGCAGGTTGCTCTGTTTTCTTGTGTTTTCCTTGATGTCACGCTACTGTAAAGGTATTTGTACTTGCACGGTTTATACTTGCGCGTCAAAAACTAGCGCGACACATGAAATACTTGTGCGCCATTGTTTAGATTTGTGCGACTTAATTCCTTGGCCATTTTTTCCGAATTCTTTCACAAATTTTATGAAAAATAAACCCATTTAAGAGTTAAATTTGTTCAAATTTTTGTGCAGATTCAATGGCTCCTAAGGGAATTGGAACGGCTGATGAACTGGCTAGTAAGAGGATTGATGACATGATGAACATTATTAGCCATGATTACTATGATATCTGTGACAACACTTTCCCAGATTTGGATAAGTACTTGAAGAAATATCATCTAAATTTCCCACAGAGCATCTACCTGTCTCTGTGTGGTCATGGTCATCTGCAAGGAGTCAATGTTCCAAATGCAAACAATTATACACCTGAGATGCAGCTGCACTTCTACTTCTCTATTTTGGTTATTCTGTGCATTAACAGTAACAACAATGGTGTGAACTTTAAAATTCTTCCTCCATGTCATTTCCTTGCAGATATGAAAATGGAAAACCCATGGGCTGAAATGTTTTCCACTAATGGTTGGTGGAGAGAATACAAACATGGTATTTGAGCAATATCTGAAAAGAGTACTCTCTCCAAATGGCTCTTTACTTCCAATGCTCCATTCTCAAATCCATGTATCCATCTTCCAAGTCTCTTGGACAGAAACAGATTCACTGTTTGATCAGCAGAAAATTTTCTCAAACCGCACTCAAGAACATCCTTTTACAATCGTTCCAAGAAGAGTTGGTATCACTACATCTCTTATTGTATCTAGTTGAATGAATGAATTCCATGTGGTTGCTAATGAAGCTCGGGGTGCCGTAAATCAAATGAAGTGTTATGTTGAAAGCCCCTTGTAATTCTTGAAAAAGAGAAGAGACTCCAGTCTGTGTATGTCCTTCTAACTCTTGTGTATCAATGAAAAACATTTTCACCTTCAATCATTTGTACCTGCATTCTTTCATTACCTGCTTCAAATTTACTTAATCCGATGGGCCTAGTAAGCATAGTTTGATCTTTACTAGGATTATTACAAATAATCCTACAAACTTTTATCTTTTTAATTGCTCAATATTACCTAAATTATATATAAATGTATATTTAGTGAGCTGGAACTTGACTTTTATTCAGAGTTCCTTTGTCTTTTGTGGGAAGTTTAAATTCATGCATGCTGGACATAAAGGGGCTAATGTTTAAGGTCGAAATAGCTTTGACCAAAATAGATTAAAATTGATTCAATTCCTTGACAATTTATCTGAAAACATATTACCATACTCAAGTATGAGAGAAAAAAATGTAAACTATGGCTTAAGAATATTTGAATCTGAGGAATGATATGAAAAAAGAGCTAAAAGGCATTAGATAAAGTAGTTTCCAAGAATGAAGTTACTATTATTTAACAAAACCCATTAGGGGGTTGAAATATGCAGGGCCACCTATGGGCATTGGCTGCATGGTCAAATAAATAGCATCTTTTGGCTGACAAGTCTGTTATGTGGACTGTTTATGCAAAGCCACCTATGGGCACGTGCTGCATAGTCAGGCAAAAGAACTCCCAGAAATTTACTTTCCTAGTGTTAAAAGCTAGTGAAAGTTTATGGAGATTCAAATTTTCTAAAGTATAGAGTTTGTTGTATGGAAAGAGGTACTTGAATATGGAGAAGATATTTCCGAACAAGAATATCGAAGAACTGGATGAACATCACTCCTACGAAGGTCTGACCCAAACGTAGGGAAGAAGAATAAACCATAGACTTGAATACTTTCAGATCATGAAAAAGGATATGGGACAAATATGTTAAGGATGGCTATTTTTTTGCGGATCCCTACATACTGTCGTTTAAGACTAATAAGGACAAAAGAGGCATTCTTCCCAAGAATGAAGTTACTATTATTTAACAAAACCTGTTAGGGGGTTGAAATATGCAGGGCCACCTAAGGGCATTGGCTGCATGGTCAAATAAATAGCATCTTTTGGCTGACAAGTCTGTTATGTGGACTGTTTATACAAGGCCACCTATGGGCACGTGCTGCATAGTCAGGAAAAATAATTCTCAGAAGATTGACATTTTTGTGATTAGAAGTCATGAAAAGGGTTATGAATATCTGAAAATATTTAAGGTTAGGATTATAACACATAAAGATGGGTATTGTCCAATGTATATAGAGATACATAGGTCAATGATAACCATAATCATGTTGTGGCTGGGTCCTGAAAACCTGGACATCACTACGTATCTCATAAGAATGAGAATCAAGCCATACGTAGTTCTTGAAATGCAGTTTTAACGTCGTTCCGGACGAAAGTATGAGTGATCTTAGTTTAGGGTCATAGAATTCGGACCATAATAATGAATACACATTGTGTGTTTTCATGAGGACTTTTCAGCCAAGGGACTGAAAGTGAAATTTGGGGTTAGGCCCAAAAGACTTGGCACTGGATTCGAGGGATACTTGAATGTTCCTACGTATACCATAAGGATGGGAATCAAGTCCACGTAGTTCTAGAACTACCCTTGGTACAAATTTGGTTCATACATGTGAAGGGTGAAAGGGGACTTTAGTGCAATGATGGTTTAACCTAAGATAAAAAGTTTAGGCATTACCATGTATGCATGTAGTCTTTTGAAAATGAAAACCATGATTGAAAAATCAATGTCAATAATAGTTCTCTCTCAAATGAGGAAACCAAAGAATATTGTAGTTTATTGTCGTACCGGACAAAAGTGTTTCATAGTTTAACGTCATATAACAAGGACGAAAGTGAATCAATGTAAAAAATATTGATTCTAGGGGCGGTTTCACGAATCAACATCATATGAGATGGTGGTGAACCGATGTGAAGAGATTATTTTTGGGCTTGAACCCTGGGAGGTTGCCTACATACCCAGCCTGGAGGGAAAGGATCAAAGTCCGTGTAGTTCAATTAAAGAATGAATTAATGATCAAGTTGTTCTTGGGGACAAAGATCTAATTAAAATGTTGTTGGGATTTACACATGGTTAGTGGCCCAAAGGGAGTATTATGGTTGATATTTTCTCTAAGATCACGTGATTCATACTCGTTGTGAGAAACAAGAGGTAATAACAACCTTAACGATGCACAGTTTAATGTCATGTAGGACATAAAAAAGGGACTATGCAGTTTAAAGTCTTGCAGTTAGGACTATTGCTGCTGCACAGTTTAGTGTCATGTAGCAGGGACAAAATAATAGTTTAGTGTCATGTAGGACATATCAAGGACTTTCTGTACAGTTTAGTGTCATGTAGTTAGGACGATGGGGATAATATAGTTTAACGTCATATTGGACGAAAGGGGGATAGTTTAAGGTCATATGCATGGACCGTGAATGGTGCAGTTTAATGTCATGCTGGACCTTTGATGATTATATAGTTTAATGTCTTTCCGGACGTGAGGGACTTTTATACAGTTCAGATTCACGTAGTTAGGACGTCAAAATTTAACGTCGAGAGATTTTCAAATAGTTTATGGTCATATACATGGACCAGGGATGATGTAGTTTAAGGTCATGCTGGACGGTTTAGGGAACTGTTTCACAGTTTAATGTCGTGTGGGACAAAGTTGCAGTTTAAAGTCATACTGGACCATTGCTGTATAGTTTAACGTCATATAGCAAGGACGAACTGGTGCTGTACAGTTTAAAGTCATGTAGCTAGGACTAAGGTGAACCAATATGAGGATATTAGTTCTGGAGACTTTTTTATAGTTTAACGTCATGCTGGACGATGAAAGTGCCACATAGTTTAATGTCATGTTGCTAGGACACAATATAGTTTAATGTCATCTCAGACAAATAAGGAACTTCTGTACAGTTTAATGTCATGTAGATAGGACATAATATAGTTTAATGTCATCTCGGACAAAATCATGAACCAATGTGATTGTTTTTGGATCTGGGAACAATATTTTGTGTTTTTAAAAAATAATTCTTCAGAAATCTGGCATTAGTTGGAGTCGTGATGTGTTCTCCATCCATTGAGATTAGAGAATATGCTCCATTGGAGTAGACCTTATGTATTGAATAAGGTCCTTCCCATTTTGGTTCAAGCTTGGGAGGCTTCTTTCCTGGAATCATTGGTGCTCTGAGAACCAATACCAATTCTCCCTGAATGAATGAACGAAGACGAACTTTTTTGTTAAAAGCTCGTGCTATTCGATTCTGATAGATTTCCAAGTGGTGCAAAGTGCACAATCATTTCTCATCTAACTGTTCCAATTCATTCAACCGCTTTTGGGATTGCTCATCTGTAGATAACTGATCACAAATGACTATTCTGAGTGAGGGAAATTGAACTTCAATTGGCAAGACTACTTCTTTTCCATATACCAATGAATATGGAGTTGACCGCGTTGCATTGCAAGTGGTAGTCCGATAAGCCCATAAAGCATGAAAGAGTTTATCAGGCCATGACCTATTATCTTTATCCACCATCTTTTGCATTATATTTGAAAGAGTCTTGTTGAAGGCCTCTATCTGGCCATTAGCAGCTGCATGATATCGAGATGAATGGTTGGACTTAATGTTGTATTCTTGATACAATTTCTTTACCTCAAAAGAACAGAAGTTGGTGCCGTTGTCCGTCAATATGGTATGAGGGACACCAAATATAGTAATGATGTTAGACATGATGAAGCTAACAATGCATTTAGAACTGTCTTCTTTGAGAGGTACTGCCTCTGCCCATTTGGAAAAGAAATCAGTAGCAGTAAGAATGTACTTAATCTGCTTGGCCGTAGCTGAAGGGTAAGGTCCCACCACATCAATTCCCCATGTGGAAAATGGACATGAGTATTTAGTTGTATGAAGAAACTCTGGAGGTTTATGAATGAAGTTGGCATATACTTGGCATGAATGACACTTCTTTGTGAAATTAACACAATCTTGTATCATTGAAGGCCAAAAGTATCCAAGCCTTCGAATTTGATCAGATAGTCTATTTCCAGACTGGTGGGCACCACAGACTCCTGCATGCACTTCTTTTATGATAGCCATTCTCTCTTAACCATCAATACATCTGAAGAGAACTCTATCAAAACCACGTTTGTAGAGAATTTTCTCGAGGTGGTTTGGGCTATCATAAAGAGTAAAATTGACCACACGTCGCCGAATTTGTTCTTTCTCGGCTCTATCAGGTGGAAGTGTTCCATTTTGAAGGTATTCCCTGATAGGTGACATCCATCCTGTAGTATGACCATACGGTTTAGGAATGGGACTAATTTCATTATTTTCCTCTGTTCTGACTTGAACATAAGGTGAAATTGCACGACGGTGGGCAATACATATGGTTGTCTCGTCCCGATTTGGATCTGCTAATGCTGTGGCTATATTAGCCAGTGCATCAGCTTGAGCATTTTGTGATCTTGGGACATAAGAAAATGTCGGTTCTGAAGGGAATTCCGACATTAACTCTCTGACGTAATCATACAAAGGGAATAATTCTTCTTTTCTGATTGCATAATCCCCATTGAGTTGTTTGATTACCAGGTCTGAATCACCTTTCACCTTTAAGTGATTCACTTGTGCTTGAAGCGCTAAGTCCATGCCTGTAATGAGAGCTTGGTATTCAGCTTAATTATTGGTACCACCTTCCCACAACAAAAGGGAATAAGGTAACACTGCCTTATCGGGAGAAATGAACTCAATTCCTAAACCAACTTTGTTGAATTTAGGATTTTCCATTTTCTTCCCTATTGGACTTCTAGAAGCACCATCAAAATACATTTCCCATGTTCGAGGACTCTCTTGAATAGAGAAAACATCCTCATCAGGGAGTTCGATATCTGAATATGTGTCTTCCACTGAAGGATGTTCAGCCAGGAAATCAGCCAGAGCTTGGCCCTTAATTGCCTTTTGAGACACATACTGAATGTCGAACTATTGTAGAATAACCGCCCACCTTGCCAGACGTCCTGTAAGCATTGGACGACTAAGGATGAATTTGAGCGGATTATTACGAGATACAAATTAGACCTCGTGATGTTGCAGGTAGTGTCTCAGTTTCTGAACTGCAAAGATTAATGCTAGGCAGCACTTTTCAATACTTGAATACCGGGTTTTTGCTACAAGGATAGTTCTACTGAGATAGTAGAGACTATTTTCATTCCCAGCATCATTCTTTTGAGCGCGAAAGGCACCCAATGATCTCTCTAAAGCTGTCACATAGAGGATAAGAGGTCTACCCTCAACAGGTGGCATGAGTACTGGTGGACTCAAGAGGTATTTCTTGAGAACATCAAATGCTTCTTGACATTCTTCAGTCCACTGGTAAGTGACTCCTTTCTTCAATAATTTGGTAAAGGGTAAACTTTTGCCTGCCAAATTGGCGATGAAACGCCGAATATAGGCTAAGTGTCCTTGAAGTCCTCTTAATTCTTTCAAATTCTGAGGAGGTGACATACCAAGGATTGATTTGGTCTTCTTAGGATCGACTTCAATACCACGATGGCGTACAACAAAGCCGAGGAATTTTCCTGAGGTTACCACAAAAGCACATTTTAAGGGGTTCATCTTTAAATTATGTTGTCGAAGCTTGTGGAATATGACTTTCAAATCAGCCAAGTGATTAGAAAATTGTTTGGATTTAACCACCAAATCATCTACATAGCATTCAACAAACTTCCCTAAAAGAGGTTTGAAGATACGATGCATGGCGCGTTGATATGTTTCAACTGCATTCTTTAAACCAAAGGGCATCACCCGGTAACAAAACACACCTTGAGGAGCTCTGAAGGCTGTATATTCCTCATATTCTGGGGCCATTTGGATCTGATTATATCCAGAATATCCATCCATGAAAGAAAGTACTTCATAGCCAGCTGTCGCATCAATTAAGAGTTCTGTAATCGGAACTGGGAAATCATCTTTAGGACAATACCGATTAAGATCTCTGAAATCGATGAAAACCCTAATTTGCCCGTTCTTCTTCTTTACAGGGACAATATTAGCCAACCACTTTGGATATTGAACTTCTCTGACGAAGTTAGCTTTGATAATCTTATCCACTTCAGCCTCGATTTTGGAAGCATAGGTTGGGTGTGTTCTTCTCGCGGCTTGCTTGAATCCTCGATGTTCTTTTGGTAAACCCAAATAATGAGTAGCAACATCAGGATCAAGCCCAGGAATTTCTGTATAATTCCAAGCAAAAATATCTTTATTTTTCTTTAGAAAATAAATATACATCTCTTTCTCTTCAAGGGTCATGGCCGCACTAATTAAAGTGGGGCGTGGATCTTTCTCTGTACCCAGATTTACTTCTCTGAGTTCATCCACAGTGGTAGAGATACCCTCTTCAAATGCTGGAGGAGCATCTCTAAGATCTTCCTCTTCCTCTTCATCATGTGTTATTTCTTCCGTTTCTACTTGCAAAGTAGATGAAAAAACTAAATTCTCATGATCATAAGAGATGTCAAAATTTTAACATTTTGAAGAAGAAGCTTCCATTTCCGACCCTATTGATGATAAAGGGTCTTCTTTGGGAAATAAAGAGGAGATGATGGATTGAGAATCGACATCATTATTCACCTCTGGTGTTGCTATAACTTCTTCTGGCCTGATTAGCGAAGTATAGACTTGTTGGATTTCAGCAGACGAAATGAAAACGTCACCACTTATGCTTTCATCACTGGTTGGTAAGTTACCAATTTCTCCCATGCTTTCTGGCTCGATTGCCGTAATTGACATTATGGATCTTTCCATTATAGTATTTTGATTTGGTCCTATTTTGTCAATTTGACTGATAGGTAACACATAATCTGTACTCATATGTGAAAATGGATTTATTGAAAATTTTTCCAAACCATATGGAGCATTAACTTTGGTAATTTCCTTCATTGTAGATTTTTCTCTTCCCTTCATGTGATAAAATTCCGCCTCAATATATTGAGACTCACATGTCTTGAACAGGGCCTTATCACCATACAATGTTCCAACTTGACCATCGAAATAGTATTTGAGACATTGATTGTATGATGAAGGAATAGATGCATTCTAATGTAACCAGGGTCTTCCAAGCAAGATATTGAAAGCTGAGTCTTGATCAACAATCATGAAATCCGAATTGGATACAAGATCTCCAAACTGAGTTCTGAGTGTAACTTCTCCCAGTGGTTCTTGTTCATTTTTATCATATCCTTGTAACATCATGGTAGAAGGAGATAAATCAGATTCCGTGAGGCCCAATCGACGAAGTGTACGAATGGGCATGAGGTTGACTCCTGAACCATTGTCAATGAAAGCTCTTCGAACATCTACACCATTGACTTTTCCAGATATGTACAAAGGTTTTATGTTCCCATGAACAACATCATCTTCATCTTTATCAGTAAAAGATATCACTGCATGGCATTCTGCAGGATTATTCTCTATGTGATAGATTTTAGCTGCAGCAATTTCAGCTTCAAACTCCTGAGGACTTGACAAAGATTCGATGAGTGCTTCCCAAAGATCTTTTGACATATTCAAAGCTTCCAAAATTGATAACTTGGCTGGTACATGGGCCAAGTGTTTCAATATATCATACTTTTGATCTAGAGGTCTGCGTTTCCCAATAGGAATATGTGGTTTAGCAGGTACCTTGTAAGCAGATGCTTTGGAAGCTGATGCATCTTGTATTGAAGCTGGAAACATCCTTGGTTTTGGCAGATTAGACTGATTAGATCCGTTTACTTGCTGAGATAAAGAAGAGGGAACTTTTAATCGGTCTTCCAAAATAACTGTGCCAAAACTGAGATGGCCATTGGCAGAAGAACTTGCTTGTTCTTTTTGAGCTCGCTGAAGGGCTCTACCACGAGTTTCTGCTGCATATACAGTGCTAGCAGGGGTAGAATTAGAGTAGTGGCTTTGGAAAGATCCACGTCTTCCCCTATATCCTGAACCTCTAGAACCTCTTTGGATTCCCTTATTTGATACAGGGAATTCAGGCTCATCAAGACTGGAATATGAATCTGTTAATTGAATCATATTAATAGAACCAAAGATTAACTCTTCGTCTGATAATGACTCTGCCTGGTTAGCCTGTTTAGGCTATACCGTTTGATGGGGCGGTTCCCGTGGCTTTGAAGTAGATGGCATGAAATCTGCCAGAGTCAAAGACAATTTAGGCTTTGATACATACTCATCTTCTCCTGAATCCTCTTTCTTCTTTGAATTGTGCTGCCCTTTTGATGATTTATCTTTTGATGGAGGCTTCACTGCAGCTTTTGTAGGAGACACAATTGGCTTCTTCAATTGTGTTCGCAAAATGGAATTGGTCCGATTGATTGTCTTTCTGACCATCCAATCATCATATTTTTTCGCAGTTTTTCTTTTGACTTCCTGCCACTCGCCTCTTTCCTCTGGATCTGTAGCAGTAATACATGCTACATGAGCTGAAGAACCCTCCAATTTGACTTGTCCCAAGTCGACCATCTTTTGCAAGAGGTCTTTAAAGACAAAACAGTCCTAGATGGGATTCCCCAACATTTGATGAAAGGGACAATAATTGGGACGGTCTTCATCTCCTTCCTTGTTTGGCCTCTTGGGCACTGGTAATTGAACCAAATTATTTTCCAGAGCTGAAATGAAGTAACCAGGAACTTGCTCACTTCGGAAAGAGTATGTTTTACTCTACATATCCTCAAATTGTTTTCATTGTTGATCTCTTTGATCATTTGGATGAAACGGCCTTTGTTGTTGGCATTCAGGAGGTGGAGTCCTTCAAGAAGATGAAGGTTTTGAATTAGATATAGGTACAGGTGCTTGTTTAAGCATAACTGTAGCAGTTTCTTCTTTACCCATTCTTCTTCCTGGAGATGATGGAATTACATGAGATTTAACCTTAGCCTGTATAAGGGAATCTTCAATCTGCTGAGAGATTGAAGTAAGGTCTCGAAACCCTCCTGTGTATTTCACAGGGATCAATGGCGTGCGTAATTCGTCACGCAAATTTTCCACACAGATTGGCAACAATTCCTCCTGAGGAAGTGCTAAACTCAAGGAATACGTTAATCCCTTCCAACGAGTAATTAAATCAGAGACTCTTTCATTCTCCCTTTGCTTGCAGTTTGTAAGATCGAAAACTGTCATTTTTTGGAAAAGTTGAGCTAAACTGAAGGAGGAATTTTTGACGAAGATCCTCCCATCCGATGACTGACTGGGATTGCAAGCTTGTATACCAGACAAAAACTGGTCCTTGCAAGGTTTGCATGAAGCATCTGAGTTTCACTACTTCTTGCTGCTCTGGAGTTCCCGTCATAGGATCACAATAAGACACGTAATGCGTCAAATGTTTTTCGGGGTCGCCTGATCCATTGAAAGTAGGGAAAACAGGGTTTCCAAAACTGGATGGAGGAGAAATTGAATCTACCCATTCAGAGAAAACATTCATTTCAGGTTGAACATGCGCCCGTTTCCCTTCCATAGTTTCTAACCGAGCTGTTAATGACTCAATAGTAGTTATTAACTTTTGAGAAACGTCAGGTTGAACTTGGTTTTGGGTAGGTGCAATGAATGGAGCTTGGACAGACGTGGTGGTTGGTGCTCCAACTGATGGTAGTGCTGCCAACCGTTGTTGCGTTTGACCCGTAGGATTAGACCTCTATGGGTGTAATGATAAAGGAGTATATTCTTGATCCATCTCAGTAGTTACAACAAATTCCTTCGGCTGTCGGACTTCAGCATTCTTAAGAAGAAGACTACTCTGAAGTAGTTCTGCATTCAACCTTCTTAATTCTTTCATTTCTTCCTCCTGTTGTGCAAACCTTTTCTCTATTGAGAGCGATTGACCTCCTTCAGAGGAAGGGTGAGAAGTAACATGATTCTTTCCTTTCCCCTTATTGGATCCTTTTAGGAGAGGGGGAAGTGGGTTACTTGAAGGAATACCCAGATTTTGGGTAAGCCTTTGATTACGTGTGCGCACACCTTCTTCATTTAGGTCTGTGTGCGCAACTTCTTGAGCAGGAAGATCTTCGTCTGATCCCTCTAATTGAGCCTCATCTGGTGAATCAGCAGCAACGGCATTGATGACATTAATGGATTCATATTGCATGGAATCCTTTCTATCAGCATTTCTATGATATTGTCTTCTTCTATGTCCATGATGAGACATGGAATTTCGTTGACTTGATCCATCAGGAACTTCTTGGAGAACCGTCACTTAGAGAGAATCTCTTGATAGCTTGGCTCTTAGTTCCTCTTAAGGCTTATTCCCTAATCGAGAGAATACTTACTTTCTCTGAGGGAGGGATTGAGGATTTGAAAAAGTCCCCAGTTTGGTGGACTGGGGATGTTCCTGCTGCTTCCACTCAACTCCTCGAATCCCATTTGTTGACTCTGAGGGTTGGGTTAGAGAAGTCCCCGGTCTGGCAAGCTGGGGTGTCTATTGACATGCTATGTCTGATATCTTCTTAAAATATCTCTTGATCTTGCGAATCTTAGTTCAGAAATTAGCTGGATGCATTAACCTGTATCCACTTTTATCACCTGGTCCAACAGATCGTTGGATGATTTCCGAAACTTCTATCATTTTATGACGTGTTTGCTCCAGACGAGAGGCTTGTGCAATATTCTCGCCTGCTTGATGTAGGAGAAATTCAACAACTTGTTCTCTATATACTTGATTTTGAGAGGAACTAGTTGAAGCCTGTTCTTGAGAAAGCTTTTGATTATGAACAAAGCCCATTGACTGTGGCCGGCCATGGGCAATAACATTGCATGAGACCATTTTCGGCGGGCTTTGCTGAATGGAAAGCACTGTGAAATGTAGTGCTCCGTGAACACTCCATCCTCTGATATGAACATCAGATGGATCATTGGCAATTAACTGACGCAATCTTCTTAGTACGCCAAGGCATGAACGTTGAAGGGTTCTCTGTTGCTTTTCAGCCTTCGGATACAGAGAGACTGATAGAGATGCCAAATCAATCTGACGTTGTAGCCCTTCTATTATCTTAAGATGATTTTCATATTCATCGTAAGATAATACCTTCTTCTTTAATTGACAAAGAGTTTTCCATATGTTGAGACGAATATCATGGATTCCATCATCCGTCAACATCTATGGAATGTCGTACTGGGAGTCAGCCAAAGGCCAAAACATGACTGGTACATCATCTTATGCCAGTTTTTTCCTCATGTTCATCATTTCCTCTTTATAATTAAATGAAGATTCTTCTACCTGTTTGGACCAGAGTTGGTGTTTCCTTGTTACTTCATCGGATTCAACAAGATTGGTAGAGAGATCACTATTCATGCTGGATGATGAATGACCCAGGGATGGTTCAGAGAATAACCTGAACCCCAGGCTAGCTTCTGATGGAGAAAGAGTTTCACCTGCTGATAGTAAAGCATCAGACATGACTGGTTTTACGTTTGCAAGTGCCTCGAGATAGGAGGGCATTCTCGTCACTACATTGCCTTCTGAAGAATTTTCGAGACAACGTGAATCACTACTGTGGAGAGGACTTTCGCAGCGAAGTTCATCACCATGAGGAGGACCGTCATGATGGGTTACAACAAAAGATGAAATCTCTTGCTCCTTGGTCTTCTGACCACACAGAGGGTTCCTGTGGCTCTTATATGAAGAAGAAACTTCAAGATTGACCAAACTTTCATGAAGCAAGTCTTCATGAGGAAGTGTCTGTTGAAGACCTTCAGAATTAATGTTCCCGTTATTGGGAACTGAGGGAGTAGAATCTTGAATTCCGACAGATAAATATCTGAGGGCTTCAAGAACTCCAGCATCGAGCAAGGTTTGGTTACAGATTGGTCTTTGATCTCCTGACTGTGCTGGGCGGATCTTTTTCTTAGATGCCTTCTTACTCACTTTAGAAACCACTTGATGACGAAAGTGATTGCTCTGAGCAGGTGTATGTTCCTGATCAGGAAAGATGGTCAGGTTAGGCTGACGATCTCCACTAAAATCAGGTGTATGAGCCTGACTTGGTTGTCTGTATGATATGGGGGAGTATGCCCCATAACCCTCTTGGACTGGAACAGATTTGTGTGTCTGTTCCGGAGTGAATCGTTGATGTGTCACTCCATTGCTAGGGATAGATTTATGTGTCTGTCCCTGTGATGATGCTGAAGCTATTATGATATCCTGGCAAGCATCCAGAATATGAGCAGGAATTTGCTTCTGCTCTTTCACCATTGACAAAATATGTTTGGTGACTTCAGCCACCGGAACGGGGATATACATCCATTCTGGGCTTGGAGTAGGTGTATGTGCCTGCTCCTGTCCTCCTTTTCCTGTCAGTGAATCCTGAAAGTACTCAAGTGTGGAGGCAGAGAGTTGAGTCTGCCTCCTGTTTGTCGTCGGGACTTTCCGACTGACTTCTCCGTGCGCTACCAAGCGAGACTGTTGGTAGGCTTGATTAGTATTAGCAGGTGTATGTGCCTACTGATTACACTTCGCCAAACGTGGTTGACGAGATCCATCATATGTAGTCAGACGAGCCTGCTGACTAACTGGTGATGTATAAGCAGGTGTATGTTCTTGCCTATGGTACTCTGCCGGAATTTCCTGGCGGGATTGGCGTGATGCTGCCAGACAAGTCTGCTGGACAGCGGAATTAAAACGGACATGTGTGTATTCCTGCTCGTTGTTCGCCACCAAGTTAGGTTGGTGGACTTCTCCGGAGATGGCAGGGATGACAACCTGTACATTGTTTACCGGATTCCGTCTCTGGCAGTTCATCTTGCCTGCTCGGGTTCGATGAACCTGAGCTGAATGCCTAGAGTCGGTACCCTCATCAGGTTGAGGGCGCACTACCGCACGTGTCTGGCAGCGATTGTTGATGGGAGCCCTCGGGAAGGACTTCTGTCTTTTGGAACTAAGGCCCTGAGGGACCTGCTCATTCACTTCCTCAGAGTAAGGGAGTGAATGGATATTCCATTCCGGGGATAACGACCCGAAACGGTTGGAGACGGTAGTCAGCACCGCCTGCTTCTTGATTGCTGGCCGCCGTTGTCCAGACGACCAGGTAGAGTTGTTAACTTGGAGGGCTTGACGAGCAGCCTCCAGAGTTGGGATAGTACCGCTGCGACGGTACTCCTTAACCAGTGCATTAGAAACCCAGTGTTGAAGACGCTGAGTTGGTGATGTCATCCTTAGAGCGGACGACATTCCAGCAGGAGTAGCAGCATTGGTTTTCACCGCAGCAGACCTCACAGTAGAGGTGTTCACAGCAGCAGTATTCACATGGGTGAATTTAAGGAAATCCATTTTGCAGAAGATCTTGAGAAAAGAGTGCCTGTTCCATATAACAGACATAATCCAGATGAATCCGGCCACTGCATCTTTTGGATGAGCATTTTCAATGATTGCTTTGTTGGCCCAAGGGGCCTAAAAAATAAGAAGAATATCACTTTAACTTGGTTAAGGATTCACGTCGGGTTCAGCATTTTTGTTTCGCACGGAATCCGGGGATGACCTCCTGGACGTGAGGTTCAAACATTCCGATCGGTTTCTAACGGGTTTGTTCGTAGAAACGGAAACATCCAATGATTCCACATTTGTTTGGACCTACTTTCCAAAGGTAGGCGCTCAGTAGCTTGTGGGCTAATGAGGCTTAGGAATTTGCATTGGTCGAGAGGATGGGAGGTCGGACTCATCACACCTTTTTGATGGGAATTATTGTCTACTCCGGGACTCTCTTTATAGATTTAAGTTATGTTCGTGAATCCTTATTACATTACCAAGTATAAAATTAGCTTTCTTTAAGTTTTAACAATCAATGATTAAATATGCATGAAATTTAGAGAATCATTTATATGTATTCGAGGTTCTTCATCAATAGAGAATCATCTGTATCTATTTAGAGATTCTTGGTCAATGGTATCCTTCGAAACATTTATAAAATTCCCTTGTTCATTATGATGATCGGGCTGGTTTTAAAGCCAGTCAGTGAGGCACTTGAAGTTTATCGTCATTCAGAAGGACATGGATTATTTCAATGTTGGGATCGAACCCATAAATGGGCTACCTACGTTTCCTTTGTTTTGGAAAAGGAATCAGAACCCACGTAGTTTGAGTAATGGAGTATGATGTTTATGATTGATGGCTCAAAGAAGAATGTCATAATTACTTTTACACTCTAAGCTCACGTGAGTCATGCTCGGTGTGAGAAACAAGAGGTATTGGTAAAAATTAGACAATTGTGCCATGAAAGATGCAATCATAAGAAATTGTTTGGGGCTTATGTATGTATGACTGCCCAGATAAATGAAGGTTTAGGATTTACTTTTAGGGAGAAAATCCATGAACAGGGTCCATAATGTTATATGTGATTTATGGAGATTTGAATACTCTAATCTTGGGGCTTACTCTTAAGGAGGATGCCCAAGTTAGGAGGGGATTTATGATTGGGTTTTACTCCTGAAAAGGAAACCCAAGTCAAGGGTAAATTAAGACTGGTTAAGAGAAATTTAAGGGGGCTTGGGGTTTACTTCTGAAAAGGAAACCCAAGATTATGACTGGGACTTACTCCTAAAAAAGGAGGCCCAAGTTGAGATTATGACTGAGTCTTATTCCTGAAAAGGAGACCCAGGTTAGGGATTAAGGTTTGGGGCTTACTCCTAAGAAGGATGCCCAATTTGAGGTTGGGGATTACTCCTAAGAAGGATGCCCAAGGTTTTGACGGGGGATTATTCCTGAAAAGGAGACCCAGGTTAGGATTCTCTCATCTTAAAGGATGAGGTTGAATGAATGAACTCTCCATATTTAGTGACATAAGGATATTTAAATCACTAGACTTTGAGTGATATTCCACAGAATTCCTTTTAGAGAAGGATGTCAAATCAAGAAATCATGCCATAAATGGCTTTGAATAGTGTCTTGAAGACTGAATCTTGAAAAGGAAAGGTGAAATGGCTTAAGAGGGGTAAAATGGGCAAGATGGGCACCCAAAAAGATAGGGGCGCACAAGTCTTCAAAGGCGCGCAAGTATTGCGACGGCGAGCAAGTATTAGCCGCGCAAGTATACTTGCGCGACATGAGGGGTACTTGCGCGATTCTCAAATATCATTAGAATATTTGAGCGACTCTTTATAAATCCCTTTAGAATCCTCTTGAGGAGCTTCCAGAAAAGGGACACGCAAGTTATATTGAAGGAAATAAGTTGGCGCGCAAGTGTTTGATAAGTTTCAACACTTAGGCCTTCCTTCTTCTCTTTAGATCTTCCGTTCTAGGTAAGAAATTACCTTAGAAGTGTTCCGGAAGCTTTGAGAATAGACTTGGGCGTCGGGAGCGTCAATCCGAGTTTCTGGAAAAATATCCTCTCGAATGGGGGCCCACAGGGTCTATTTATAGGCAAAAGAAGGCCCTGGGCGGTTACCGGGCGGTTACCACTTAGGTCGCGCAAGTCACTTGTGCGACCAAGAGCGTCGCGCAAGTGTACTTGCGCGACAGTGAGATAACTTGCGCGGTGCAGTTGCTGTCGATCCTTTGTTCATGCCTTTGTCAATTTTTGATGTTTTCTTCAAATGTTGAATCACTTTGAGCTCAGATATTCTCTTTTCTGATCTTTAGATTCTGTGATGAAAGGAGCATCAACAATACCTAGCTTTAGTTTTTCTAATTTTGTTTACAGTTCATAGTCTTCAATATTTTTATTTGTTTATTTATTTTATTATACGATATAATCATTGTAATCATTTAAAATAGTAATTAATTATTAAATATTTTTTTATTAACACCTTTGGACCTATGAAAATATGTGTATCAAAATAATTTTCTGTTTAAATATATTTTATAGGAAACCTACATAAAGTGTTCCAATAAGAAATTACGGTATATGGGTAATCGATGTTCATCAATATGATTAGGGAAAACTAAATATTTAAGAGTATAATTAATTTAGAATATCAATAAGTCACTCAATGTAACAATTAAAAAAGATAACTAATAATAATCCAATTATGTTATTCATTTTCAATTTTAATTTTTAATGTTTTATTTATATGTGGACTGATGTATAATATTTTACAATTTCCCAATTTATGAAGATGTCATTCATGTTATGTTCGAAATCAATGATTTAATGTATCTTATTATAGACAAGAATTAGTATTCAATTCCTTGAGAAAAGTGTGAAAATATCATTAAAACCAAACAAAAAGTCTCAACATCTCAAACATTAGAGTTTGATTACATGGATTTGTTTATACCTTCTAGTGAATCTATATTGGTAGGAATAAATTATTCAAATGTTAAAGTGGGTGATTATTCATTATATATATATATGTATTATTTTCTCATAAAAGTGAATCCCTTTCGTATTTCTCTAAATATGAAAGATTTGTAAAACATCCTAGCATAATTAAAATGAACACCATTAGAAGGTATCTTGTCCACGTGTTTAAAAATCATCAGTTTAAATAATTATGATCATATCATGTTTAGAGTCATAAATATTCTACACCTTGGACCCCGCATTATATTGGTGTGATATAAATAAGAAATATAACCCTTTAAGTGATATATAGGACAATGCTCAATGAGTTTGACATAATGATTTATTATTGGGAAGAAGCTGTAAACATAAATCACAATATAATTAATAGAGTATTTATTAGAACCATTTTAGAGATTACACAATTTTAATTAAGTAATGATTCAAAATAGAAATTTAATTATTGTATAGTTTTCATTTCTAATGTATTTATATGAAAAAGATTAGATAATTTCGATAAGTTTCTTTCCTAAAGAGATAATGGAATTTCCCTTAGATGTTTTAATCTAGAAACAAAATATTGTATTCAATAAAAGAACTATTAATGTAGAAGAATATATACATGAAAAAGTTGATGAAATAGAACGACATGAGCCTAATTCTCATATAGAAAAATTGGAGGGTGATTTTCTAAGTATAATATCAATGATTAACCTAGTGAAAATTTATTTTTACCTTGAATAATGAATTCAACATGTTCTATTGAACATAATGATCCAGAACCATTAAATGAAATTGAGGTATCAAGAAAATCTATTCCAAGAGTTGCTGGAAATCATATATATCACACCATTTATTTAGTTATATGATAAACTGATAATGTAACTCAAAATATATATTCTCTATGAAACATTTTCGAAATTTGTGCAGTATTTTCAAAACGTGGTCCTATGAATATTTATAATGATAATAATGATGAATTATTGGTTATGGATATGTATGAAGAACATAATTAGCGTGAAATATATCAGTTCTTGGAATTATTTATGTAACCCAAGGAACCCCCAATTATTAGTATTAAATGGATGTTAAGAAACAATGTTGAAGATTCATGTGTTGTAGAGACAGATTTTTTTATTGGACATTGAAATATTTATTGATACATTTTCGGAGCCTTTTTTTGAGAAGTCGTGAAATTTTGGGGAACACGGTTACATAAGTAAATTTTATTAAAATATAAAATATATTTATAATATTATCCAACTTTTTGTAATGAAAATTTAATAACCCTTAAATGGAGTTGTGGATCAAAAATTTAACATAATAAATATGTGTGGATAAGGATGTTTCCACTAGATGTGAGCTAAAGATGTTTGGTGTTGGGAATTTGAATATCACATCCATTGGAAGTTTTGATTAGTAAATATATATAATTAAATTTATTTATTTTACATTATTAACATAATGTTTTTTCATTTATAAATCCCCCTTTTTGGAAAATCCTAAAGGATTATCCGCACCAACACTGGGAAGCTTTAGTGGATTTCTATGCACCTTAATTTGGAAAACCAGTATCCATGGGTGACGAGAATATATATCCAACAAAATTCTAGATGCAACAATTTCCTTGAAGTGTCTCAGTTATGGAAAAGAACATTCATTGATGATGAAAAAACCAATCACGATGTATGATTCAAAAAAAATTATATAACCTTGATTTTTTAAACCCATGATCATGATCATATTTATGTCATTGATCTCCTCCAATTCCCAAATATTTCTTGCGCTGATGTAAATATTTTATTTATTAGTCAATTTTTTCTAACCCAAGATAACCTAATTTTATTTATTAATCTATAATTTTTGGACAATGATTTTTAAACAAATTTTTTATTCAATTTTCCCTCTAATTTTTCATTTTAGTCATGATTGGACCATGGTTTTGTGATTTTACATATCCATGTAAGACCGAGACGGATCATAACATCGTATTAAAAACTGTTTCATTGTTGAAAAAAGGATCGACATTAAAAAATTAATTTCAAGATGAGTCATTTTATAATATATGTTTATTTAATTTATTTTAAATCCTATGCTAATGGTGGAAATGATATAATATCAATAGTTCTACAGTGTCAGGTTGTTCTGGTGGACTTCGAACGGATTAAGGAAATCAATTTTATAGCTTTCGAAAGGCAACAAATAACAATCTAGAATGAAATCCTTTGATTTTGGGTGGCAATAAGCATAATACATGCTAGAGAAAGAAGAAATGTAATGATCAATCATAGATATTATTTTCTATGAAAAACGACACTACAAGTGGTGTAGTTTAAAAGACACACTATAGGATGGGCATTGGTTGCGTTAACAATTTTAATTGAATTACATGTATCACACACCCAGAGGGACCCTCACATTCCTTGTGACCGTATACTAAAGATGCATTGTGTACTCTAAAAGTACACAGGAACAAGAAGGGTTAAACGCATGTCAGGTGCATAAGAACATATACACTATATAGAGACATAGACATGACCAAGGACTAGGGGGAGGATCCCATGTGGCTTGGAAACAACATTTAGTCCACATACATTCCATTTAGGTTTACATGGGTGGGGATTCATTTACCAAAACAGATAAATATGTGGGTTGTAGTGGGAAAAAACACAATGTGGGTCCCCTTGCACACTGTGTACCACTTCATTCCTTTTAAATAGACAATAATATATCAATTTTTTTACTCAGATTTTCGCATGCGAGTAGACTATCCTATATCTTTTCCAGCATGATATGTGCTAGAGGCCTATGTACTATAAATTGAGATGAAATCAGAGATTTTATGCAAGTTATGCTTATTTTGCTGGTGTTCAATGAAGTTAGTTAACCACAATGATCCATAGAGTGGTACCCCCAGATGGTTTAGGGTGCATGTGATATCTCTATATACTATATGGAACACCAATAGCATTAAGGTGTGGGTTCTCTTTAGTATATGTGGTACCCCTGCCCTATCTGGTCATGGGTCCTCAATCTATCTTCATAGTGGTACCCCTATATGTCCTTAAGGTTCGAGTCCCCATTACACTATGTTGTAACCTCTGGATAAGATAGGGAGTGGGTCCACTGTCTATCTATTGAGTGTTACCCCACTATAGAATTAGCATACCAGTCCTCTTTAGTCTGAGTTATACCCTCATGATGGATCCAAGATTTGGTCCTCTATTTATCTACTAAGTGGTACTCCACTATGGAGTTAGGGTGTGTGTCCTATTTAATATGAGTTGCATATATTAGTGGATTAGGGAAGTGTTCTTATATATTTCTTCCTTCTAGTACCCCCTATTAGAAAGGGCATTGTGCCTTCATACATTATGTGGAACCCCCGATTCAATAGGGAATGAGACATCTACACACTAAGTTGTACCAACAAGCATATAGGGAATGCGTCCTCCTTACATTGAGTAGAACCACCCTAATGGACAAGGGAAGAGGTATTAATCTCTAATATTGTTCCGCCTAATCTATAAGGAAGAATGGTGATGTCTGGGTAATCCACACAATTACTTATTTGGATAGAGATACAGGATGATTTGAATTATTAATATACTTCTAGATCAAATGGCACTCTTTTACCGGGATAGTTCTTTTAGATATTGATCATCTTCTCCCTCATTTGGGTTTCATTGGTTTGATAATATTTATATATATATATATGTATGTATTTCATTAGATTGGTTAACTCGCTTTCATTCTATTGATCTGTCTACTATATATTCCTATCCTATATATTTGTTCTGTCTATTTAGCATTTGGGAATCCTACTTGGTATGTATATAATAACCACTAAAATATATTTTCCCACATATTTCATATATTATGAATAAAATAGATAAGACTTCAATGACTAATGATGTGATTAGGGATACCTAGTGCATTCAACCATGTACAATTGTAACCTCTTGGATATCAGGAGGTGGGTTCTCTTGACACTTTTAATTCGTGTTTATTTAGTTTGTTACATCTTGTTGGATGACTATGTATTTTTCACACATAGTTTGATTATTTAAAATGTCTTTTTGTTTGACTCCCTCTACATTTTTCATGCTTGGTATATGATCTTTAGTTTCCATATTTTTGATTATTCCTTGGCACTTATGCATTGTGATATTTTTGTGTGTGTGTGTACAAATATATTAAGAAAATGAATCACATTCAAGATATTCTAATCAGATCTTTTCACCACCATCTTCCCTACCAAGGATGTATTTGTGCAGTAACCTATCAAGACCATTGGTTCTAGTCATCAATATTTTTTTAGCAGAGCAGTCCATTCCTTAAGATGATATTTAGTATGGTCCCACTACAAATATTTTCATCTGATTTATAGAAACAATGTAAAAGTGTCTCGAGTAAAAAATTTATAATTTAGAAGAACTTATAGTGCTGGTAGATGTTGTATTCATTCACATGAAACTTGATTATCTTCTTTTCAACTCTTTGTCTTGAGACATTGGTTGTAGAGAATAATAGTACAAACATAATATAGGATTAAGTCTTTGACTATACTTCTTGAATGAAATACTGATTGTCTATATATGATCACATGACTATTTTACATCTTGATTAAATTTTCTATATAACATCGTAATGTTAGAAATCCATGTTACAATATTTGGATTGTGATGAAGATCGTATGAGTGATGATTCCCCAGTTCGAGTTTCATTAAATGAGATCATTTCTTCGGCAGGAAAATATTAATCACACCCACAAGTTGAGTAGTAGATCATACTAATCAGTTATGGTGGGGATTTATGCTTCCATATTGAAATATTTGAGTTAATGAGCAATAGTAAATGGATAAATTGTGAAATTAAAGATCCAAAGTTAGTGGAAGACTAACTACAGTCAGTAGTCTATGTTTTCAAGATTATGCAGACATCGAAATATCAGTTCATTGCATTGGTACCAATATAATTGTACAGTTCACCTTTGTGTTGGTGGATTCTTATTACCCAGATGTAATATGAGTTGATGGTCTCTTCAATCATCATCCACCAGCTATTCCCTGGGGAGGATAACTCTCATTCTAACAAATAGTTTTGATTAAGACTATTCTAGAGCTAAAAGGGGGGACGATGGTGGCCATTAAAGATCATGTGTTTCTACAACTAGTGTGTTACATCCATAACATGATCCTCAATGGAAAGTTATGATATTAGATGTTTGAGAAGTGTATTTAGTGTGGCATCCATGATAGTGTAGTACCCTTCTGCATCCCCACCTAATCTGGGGGGTGGAGGAAATAATGGGTGACAAAGAGATTCCAATCACAGAGACTCCAGGTAGATGTATATGATCGTGGGTGTTATTGGTTTGTGTCATCGGTATCATTTAGCAGGATCTATTTGATATAATCATAACACTATAGACCTTCACATGATCAGAATCAAGAACAAGGTTCTGAAACACATTGATTTCAATGATTAAAAAGGCATTTGAGATAGTGTGTGATGCAATTCATGTGACGGGAGAAGTCACATGGCATGTGATTTCTTGAGCCGATGTGTTTAGTAGAGGAGATTGATAGTTGGGTTACCTCCATGGGGTAGAGAACACAATAACCCGTGGACTCCCAAAACAGGGGATGTGTGACCCCCATATAGCTGTAGAAGGATGAGCTTTATTAGGAGGAGTATTTGGCAGTTTCAAACACCATGAGATTCTTCTACCTTCCCCACAAGGAAACCTATTTGAACCATATGGATCGGGTGGATGAGGTCACAAACAGATACATGCTATAGAGGATTTTGACCCTATGGGAGATTATATAATTGGAGTTATTATTATTTTATCTATATTATTTTTTTATTATTATTAGACATGTGGTAGAGTCATTACTTCATCAAAATTAACTTGGTTCAAGATATTGAGCTCCCAATTGATGGGTATACCTAGAAGCTTTCTATTGAGAATCATACAAGAAATATATCATTTATATATTATATCTCCCACCAATTCAAGATATCACATAGTGGACAGAAGTTCAAGTGGGACATTTTATTTATCCTGATGGAACCCTATGACATCAAATTTTGTATGGATAGGTTATCTGATGTTTCAGACTAGATTGACTGTCACCGTATATGACTCAGATGCCTTCTCTCTTGTGGTACATGATAATCAATTATTGTAGAATGAGATTTCATAGATGGAAAAGTGGGTTTTGTGGGTAGAAGGTTTCATTCCATCAACCAGCAGTTGGTGATTGTATCCCTTGGTGCAATAGACTCTTCATGAATTTCGATTTCTCTTATTATGGATGATTTTATAGATGTCTTCCATAAATAAATTTTAGGTCTACCTAAAAGGTAGTAGATGGATTATTGTATCAATAATAAACTTAATTCCACTCAGATAACTTATAAGACATATAATATGGCCTCTACTAATCCTTGAGAGTTCCTGTTGTTGTTTCAGGACCATTGAGAGAATAGTTTTATCTGACACAATTCATCCCCCAAGGCTGCTCTAGTATTGTTCATGGAAATGGTTGGTGTGAGATGTTTTTATTTTTTTATCATTAGTTCATGAACCGTGCCATGTTAATTAAAATGTACTAATTCCATATATCGATGACCTCTTTTATTATTTGGGAGGAATTATATGGTTCATAATGATCAATATTAGGTTTGGAAACTACTAGTTGTGGGGTTGCGAGGCTGATATACTTAAGCTATAATACTGATGATTATATAGACACTATGCGTTCATTGTGAATACATTCCCATGTACTCTAAATTGGAGGAGGAGAATGTAGAGAAAATGATGGTGGACATTCATTTACTTTTGGAGATCATTATTTATGGTAAATCTGGATGTCCGAGTTCATGATTCATGAGGATCAAATTATAGGGAACCCCATTTCTGATCCACGTTTGGTCATAGACTTATTGATGGATGATATAGTGCTCTCTTGGTATCCACCCTAGTGTATGTATGAGGTATATATTTTTATTATCATGGATGGTTACTATAAAGGGATTCTAGATGAATTCCCAAACATTTAATCCCCTTTTACTACCCTAAAATTGAATGGGTATTCATTTACCCATGATAAATAGTGAAATAGGGCCTTCAAGGAGTTGAGGATGAGGCTAGTGAGAGAACCTTTTTTAGACTATCAGAGGAGTACATAGTGTATTTTGTAATTTTTGATTCCTCATGACATATAATAAACAATGTGTTGATGTAGTTGACAGTTGTTATCCCATATGTTTAGATGAATTTAATACCCACAAACAGAACTACATGATTCACAACATAGATATAGAGGATGCAGTCTTCACATTGACTCTGTGGATGCACTATCATTGTGGAGAGTAATTTTTGGTATACTAAAACAATAAAAGTATTAGGTATGTCTTAATTATGATATAATAGAAACTGATAGAGTTGAACTTTTTAATGATTGTACAGGACTATAACATCAAGATAGTACAAACACATTGGGAAGAAAACATGGTAGCAGATTCCCATACCCATAATTCCGAAGATAAATTGTTGAATAAGGATAATATGTAGTTATCTTCCTTGGAGTGTACCCGGGTTGATCTGGATTTGTATATTTTCAATAGTAAATCGTGTTTACTCATATTATCCTTTACTATTTGAGGGAGTCCTAGTTACATGACATAAACTACGAGGTCTTTCATGAACAAATATTTTCATTAGATTTTCCAGAGGGATTTTTTGAAGGATAGAATCAGTTCAAAAATTTATGGGATGGAAATTACCCTATCCAGGATGCCGGAGGAAGTGATGAGAGAGTTAAAAACTTCTTCTATAGTTCTACATCTCGGGGTTGGTGTGAAGTACATGGATTTTCAGAGGTTGTTTTATTAGGCCCAACTAAGATTGAGTGTGGATGAGTTCGTCTCATGGTTCCTAAAATTTTAGTAGTCGAAGGATGAGACCCATTTTTCTTGAAGCATTGTTTTATCAAATTAAACCATAGATTGGATATGGGATGAAATATCCATGGTCATAATGATACAGTTTTCGCAAACAATGGTGGTTGATAATGTCATATCAGTTATTGTTGACTTACTCTCGAATTCAGATTACTTCCTTTCTATCAGAGCTCATAGGTTATTACATATTGTCAAAAATATCTATCCGTGGGAGATTGATTTCCTTCATTGGGTGTCATCACATATTGTATTTTATTGTGATGTGTGGTTGAAAACACTCATGAGGAGAGACCTACATGAGGTATTCATTAACTAAATAAGGATGAGTGTAGTCTGTCACCCCCTGACAAATTGGAATATAGATATCACTATCCTCGTGATGGAGGGTATTCCACGAGATTTTGTGTCAGACTTTTTCCGAAGCATGGAGGATCTCCTGCCCTTGGTAGAGTTTTTGTACTATAATAGATACAACACTATTAATATACTAAATTTTTTTGATGAACTATCTAGGAGGAACTATATGTCACTTGTGTTCTTTATTGAGATCAAATGTGAATTTATTTCTAGTCCAATATTGTTACATTCCATGAAAAAGAGGGTCCAGGTCATATGTGATAGGACGACGATAACCTAGTGAAGGCAACAATCCTATGTTGATCTAAGTCATATTACCTTTGAGTTAAAGTTTACAGAGATCATTTTCTTAATAAACTCAAAAGGATGAAGATTGTAGAGGTTCAGACTAAATTTCATGGGAAAAATTTCCAATCCCTTGTCCTTGTTCATTTCTCCAACAAATTCCTCAAGTTAGACATCATTGGACCATGGGGTCATGATTCTTGATTTTGGGATGGGTCCAAGCATGATCAGACCCCTATATTCACAATGGTTAATGGGGTAATGAAGTGAAGAATGATCAAGGAATATATTTCAAATTTACAATGTTAAAAGGATTTTTATTTCATATATTTATGATGAAAGATAAATGGCAACATCATGGGATGAGATGTGGTGTAGTTGTGCGATGTGGTTGGTATGTTATTTGTATAGATCCACATAATGGATTTTTTGGCCACATGATTGAAATAAATGGAGTCCAGGAAAATGATACATTGATTTATTATTGATTGAGGTAATATTTATTTCATAGGAGGCATTTTTAGAATACCGATGAAAAGATTTTTATTTCTATGAAAAGCATGGCTATGCACATCGTAGTCTGAAGAACACCTGAAATGTTGGTATTTGGCTGCAGTGTATGGGGTTTAACACAATTATCATTATCACATTCCATATAGGACCCCAAAAATATATGTGACCTTATTACGGTGACTCATCGTGTACTATAGGGTTACATAGACAAGTGATGTGTGATAAAGCACAAAGACAGAGTCTGGACACACTTACCCAACCAAGGAGTACATGTAGGACCTTGAGTGTCTTATAGAATCCATGTAGTCCCAGTAAATTCAATGTAATGAATCTTTTCAATTGATCTATCTAACTATCGGGAAACATCTGGGTGATGGAGTGGGACCACATGTTCTGTGGGTCCCCTCACATGTTGTGTGGGTCCCCTCACATGTTGTGTACCCCTTCGTTGGTTTTTATGAATCCTCAATATCAATTATACCTTTAACATGGAATTATATTTTGGATTATGTGTAGAATATCATAATTTGTTTTTCTATGAAAATTTTGAGGTTGGACCCTAGAGTGTTTTCTGAGACATGAAGTGAGCTAATCAAGATGTGATTCTTAATTAGGATGTATTCAACAATGACAGTGATTAGACAAAATCATTTGAGTCGTAACCCCTTAAGGACTAGGGAGTGGGCCCTCTATCTATGATTCGAGTTGTACCCCACCACTATGAAATTGTGGTGCGGCTCTACATTACCTTATGTTGTACCCATAAAAAATAAGTGCAGAGATCAAATATCTATCTACAATATGGAACCCTTATTAAATTATGTATAGTCCCTATTTACTCTGAGTGGTACATCCCTAGTGGACTGGGGTACTGGTCCTCTATCTATCTACAGAGTAGTACCCCCATGGACTTTGGGACCATGTCCTATTTACTGTGACTTATACCCTCTTGATTGATCTGGGTGAAATTAATCTTTCTATCTATTGATGGATAAACCCTATTGAGTTAGGATGTCGTTCTTCTTTACTATTTCTGTTACCCCCAACATGAATCATTTAGTTATTCCCCTATCTATCAACTTAGTTATTCCCCATATTAGATAGGGCATGGGTCCTCCTTACATTGAGAGGAACCCACCTAACACACTAGGGTGTTGGTCCTCTACCACCACGTTCTTCCCCCTTTAACAATAGAGAACGTGTCCTATGTACACTGATTATCACCCCATAACAGACTCTAGTGTGGGACCTCTTCTTTTATATTATGAAACTTAGTAGTGTGGCATAGTGTTGAGTCCTGACAGTTATACATGATAACTTATTTATATAGATGTATGAGATGTTTTTCATCATTTATGGACTTCTACAACTGAGGGGACTATTTACTTATGTTGGGAAATGATATAGAGTTCCACTTCTCCTTCATTTTGGTTTATTTTTTTTGATAATATATATATATATCCATGATTTTAAATTTTTTACTTTGTTTCATTGTGTTGAGATATATAATATATATTCCTACCATGTCTATTTCTTCTTCCCCTTCAATATATAGTGTGTTCTTATCCCCCTTCAGTATTAGGGGAATCCTACTGGGTACATTTATAGTCACGCCTACATAGGACCCTCCCGCACATGTCATGTCATATTCAGATTAATGATAGGTTGGTTGTGAATATAGAGGAACATAGGAATACTTATTGAATTATACCACATATGACAGTCACAAATTGAAAATTTTGAACTATGATATCATAGTATTTTTACATTGAATTGTTTCTGTTTGTGATATATTTCATATCGAGATTTTATTTTTTCACATTACTTTTCCAATTTACACTATTATACTCTTATAAACCCTATTGGTTTAGAATTAATTGTTTAAATTATATCATTTTTATCTTTTTTATTATTCATCTTAACATTCTCATTGAGATGGTTAGGTGTGTTCATATACATAAAATATGGAAAGGCCACCAATTTAGGATATGTTTTCTATGCTTTTTGACACCCCTAGTAATTGGGGTCATGTATTGGGTAGTTGCATCTCAATCCCAATTGGGTTCTCTCTCAATTGTAACAATAATTATAAATAATTCTAATTTTTTTTACAAGGATGTAGTCATAAAAAAGTTATTGATTATGAATAACCCATCATAGTAGTAGCAAGACATCAATCAATTGGAATGGTTCTTGAATATGATGGACATTTGGATTTAGAATTATATCAAATGGACTTCCAGATTTTATTCATAAATATTAATTTAGGTAATGATTCTATTATTGAAGAACCACCTATATTTTAAAGTCCTCACATTCCAAATAACGTTTTATATAAAAACATGATATGCATTGAAAGATTCTCCAATCGATTTTTATGATATAATAAACTAATCTTTTAGTCACAAATGGTTTTACCAAGTTATTAGAAGATCATATTATATTTATTATAATAATATTAAAATAAGGTTAAAAAGTTCAAATCTTTTTTTATTATATTATTTATGGATAATCATGATATTATTAGTGTGATAAAAATTAAAAAATAATAGAAAATGAATTTTAAATGAGTTTAAAAGGTGAACATAAATTAGTTTTTGGTTTTCCTATTTAAAAAAATATTATTTGAATTATTTTAAAATAATTAATTTATAATAAGAATAATTTAAATCATTTTTAAATGGATATTACTAAAGGCAAGGATACTGACATGAGTATAGAATCATTTTTGATCTTGATGAAAATGAGAAACCATTTGTTCAATCCTCATATGATGATGTGATTGAATAGTTACTATAAATTACTACTAGATAGCCTTACATAAGATTTATTTTGTGTATATGTTGTAACGCCCCGACCCCAGTTACCTAGAGTCGGTGCATTAATTACATTACATTGGCATGATCACAAGAAAGATCAAATCCCGAAAGACCGATTAGTTTAGTAGCCTTGGAAACCCTAGATATAATCATAATGTTTTACATTACATTTCAAAGTGAAAAACTACTACAACAACAAAGTCTTCATATCCACACTATTAACCCCTCATAATATTCCTGCAAGTCAATCATAATTTACTTCTTCACTACCTGGGAAAAATAAAACATAGAAAAGGGGTGAGCTCAAATGCCCAGTAAGGATAACAATATAGCGGATCATTCAAAATAAGCATAAACATTTAAGGCAATGAATTACTAAAACAAAAGCCTTTTAAAATTGAACTTCAACATAGTATGGAAAATGTAAAATGAAATAATGCCATTTACTTGTTCACATGGATATTCTACTAATCGAATAATCACATGTAATATCAATAACCACTTTCATAATGTTGGAATGCATAATGCCAGACTATCATAACCACATAGCCAAGGCCTCGTGCCAAGACTACAAATAAGATTTTGTCAAGGACTTGTGCCAAGACACTAGTTTGTCTCATGAGACCTACCTATGCATCGAGGAGCTATAGCGGGCTCCACCCGTCACTTATTAAGTCCAATGCATTCCCATATGAAAAGGTTTAAACATAACAAAAACATTCGTATTAAAACTAGCATAGGAAATGTCAATAATTTCACCATAAACTATGAATGGTATAAATATAGCACATCCACAGTCAAACATATCACAAAACCTTCAATTCAATATAGAAGTTTTGTATCATAATAAATCAACTTCAAATAATCTTAAAATCCATCAAAGGATGTAGACATAGATGAAATCAAAATTCTTTTTAAAGAAGTATCTCCTTTTATTTTTAAATCATTTAAGATCCATATAAAATAAAACATTTTCTTTGAAAATATTCTTATAAGCTTGTAAGGAAAGCTTCGACGATTTTATAACGGCGGAAAATAACCGCACCCGACGTATAAGTTAAAAAAACATTCTTACCTCAATTCTGTCGAAAAGGTTAAAAAGGACCTTGTTTTGAAAACGACGGAAAGATTCCTTTATAAACCTCTTATAAAAAGTCAAACAAGGGTATAAATGACTTTAACCCATATTCTTGTAAATAGTAAAAATATTTTGAAATACATTTTTAAGAAACATGGATGTGGATGATAAAGAGATCCCAGTAGATTATTACGTATAAACAACCTCAGATAATGAAGAGATTGTGAAATAATCCTTACCTTGAAATTTTCCTTGGTTGGGGTAGGTTAACCTCCTGTATAATGGTGAAATAATTGATATTAAATTATACAATAATCATATACATTAATATGATATCATATATGATCTTTTAACATTGCTTTATTAATAATATCTTAGTATTATCGTCGTTTCGGGTGATAATCGATTCGTTCTTCTTAAATGTTTGGTTACGTAAGACATGTTTGTAATGGATAGATTATATCTTATTCATAATCAGAATGATATTAACATTATTTTTAACCCCAAAATGAGAATAAGACTTTAATGGATACGATGGCGAATGAATCACATCGCGTTCGTGGAGACGGTAGTCCGTACGTACGCACGAACGCTACTTCCATTTAATTTTTATTTTAAAAGAATCGAACCCAAATGATACATAGGTATATTACTATTCCAGTATAATATAATATTTTATATATGTTACTTAAGTTCATTAACACCATCCTTTATACGTTCCATGTGTGGTATGAACGAGTCATATCATTTTAAGGGGGCGGTAGTCCGCACTTCCTCAAATGAAATTATCGTATGTATATACAACATGAAACTAATAATGGTTTGAAATAAAATGGAATTACAGAAGCTTATATATAAAATATATATCATTAATATCATATTTAATTACAGTTCCATCATAATGGCCACCATGAGAGGCGGTAAGATGTATTTGAACAATCATCGTTTCGTGAGGCGTTAGTTTGCCATCCACAGAAACATTATGTTCATCATCCATTAGATGGAGTTGTGTGTATGTGTAGTTTGAATCCTTCTTATAACAACACCCTAGTATATTGAGGATACTGGTGTTGTTAGAAAAGAAAGGAAATAAAAAGAGTTTGGGGGTTGGAGAAGCAAAATGAATGAAAATAATTTAAGAGAAATCGTTACCTTTAATTTATGTAACTCACTTTGGTTGGAACCAAAGGACTTCTTGAAATGCTTTCTGCCTAAGGGGAAGCTTCAAGGAGGAGGAGAGGGATGTGGGGAGATTATTTGGGCAGAGTTTGGACGATCCAAGTGGCTTGAGAGGAGTGAAGAAATGAGAAGGAGGAGTGCCCTTTTATAAGAGGGGTGAGGGGCACCTTTGGAAAAGCTAGAAATATTAATTTATAATAAATTCATATTCGGTTTCTAATGGCTCCAAAGTTGACTATTCAAAGGTTAAGGTGGGGATAGGTCGAAAACCACTCAACCAATAGAATTTAGACAGGTTTGGGTACTTATATTAACCTTATCTTTAAGTATTAACTCTAAGTTAATTAGTTTCACTTTTACAATGTCTCTTTGTATTTTTATATAATATGGTTAATAAACTTACTATATACATCCAAGCGACCCCCAAATGGTCCATTAATGTGGAACCTATCATAATATAAGTCTCTTGGCCGAACCTTAGATTTTTAGGAATTTAATATCAATTAATAATATAATATTTGTTTTAAGAACTCTTTTATGTCAATTTTGACACTATTCAATAGTTGATTATTGTGAAACTCCTAACAGATTTATTACTTCAAAAAAAGTCCATTAAATCAATCATAATATATCATATTATCATAGAAAATTAGTTTAATTCATTAAAAGTTTCATATTATAATTATTTGGGTATTTATAAGATCAATTATTTTAATTTTTCACTATTTTAGTAATTATTGCATCATCATTGTGTCATAAATAAAATACATTATTTAATGTCTAAAAATTATAAATAAAATATCATTATGTAGGAAATAGTTTTATCTTTCTAATGAATATTTATAATCGAAAATCCAACATGTATAACCCTATGTAAAAATTGTTCTTCTAAAAGATGTAAGCTTATGCCATTTTTATTTTTATTTTAACTTTATTAATATAATGTGTCCCTACCACATACAAGTGGCTCCAAGGGGTCCCCAAATTGACCCAAGGATGCCCCTGGTCGGGTATGTGTCCACCAATAAGGTTAGGACACGTTTTAGGGTAATTTTGTATTATTATAATATTATTTTTAACCCTTATTTACCGGATTTACCCTTTAACCATGGTAAATAAAATATTTACCGCAGTAATTATTCAAAATGTCTAAAAATAAAATTTTCCTATTTACACAATTTGAACATCCTGATTCCAAATATGGAATCCATTTTCTTAAATTCAAAACACAGAAGTGGCAGAAATTAATTTAAAATTATTTCCCGCTGTCAAAACAAAAAGTGTGTTTTTAAGAGATAATAACTATCAAAAGATTGACAATTGTTTATGTTCGGTTTAATTGTAAAATTATGTCCAATGACCAGAATTATATTAAATGGTAAAAATATATTCTAAATATACTTTAAAACCACTCAAATTAATAATTTATCACTATTAATTATTTTGATTAAAAAAGTTGTTTTTAATTAAAATTTAGTAATTTTCACTATTCATTAAAATATGAAAGTTATCCGAAATGTACCAAAATTTCACCTTAGGCTAAATTCGATATTCCGAGTCCAAAAATGAAGTCCATTTTCAAATATAAAATATATATAATTTCAAAAGGTAGGTATTACTATTTACAACGGCTAGTTTAATTAGTTGTGGTGTGTGTTAGAACTTGAGGTTGCGTACAACACACGCTATCGCATTATTCGAAGGGAAACATACCCTAGAAGCTTGGGGTGTTACATTCTCCCCTCCTTCAAATAATTGCGTCCTCGCAATTTCTAGGGTATTACTGCATAAAAAGACTCGGGTGGTTCTTCATCATAAGTTCCTCGGGTTCCCACGTTGCTTCTTCCATCATATGGTTTCTCCACAAAACTTTTACCAGACGCGTCGTCCGGTTTCTCAGCACTTGTTCTCTCGTATCAAGAATTTTGATGGGCTCTTCGCAATAAGACAGATCGGGTTCCAGTTCTAATTCTTCATAGGTGAGTACATGCGTTGGGTCAGGCATGTATTTCCTCAACAGAGATACGTGGAACACATCGTGAACTTTGGAGAGACTTGGCGGCATTGCCAATCGGTAAGCTACTGCCCCAATTCGTTCTAGAATTTCGAAAGGTCCGATGTACCTGGGACTCAATTTACCTTTCTTACCAAAACGTATGACTCCCTTCCATGGAGATACCTTCAGGAAAACATGATCACCGACTTGAAATTCCAAATCCTTCCTTCGATTATCGGCATAGCTCTTCTGCCTACTTTGAGCTACTTTGATGTGATTTTGGATTACTTTCACCTTTTCCATCGTTTCCTCCACCAGTTCTGGGCCTACAAGTTTTCTTTCACCAATGTCATCCCAACAGGTTGGTGTACGACATCTCTTTCCATATAACGCTTCATATGGTGCCATCTGAATACTCGAATGGAAGCTATTGTTATAGGAAAATTCTACTAGTGGTAAATATTGATCCCACATACCCTGAAAATCAAGTGAGAAAGATCTCAACATGTCTTCTAAGGTTTGAATAGTCCGTTCTGATTGTCTGTCTGTCTGAGGGTGGTAAGCAGTGCTCAAATGAAGTTCAGTATCCAGGGATTTCTGAAGACTTTTCCAGAATCTTGAAGTAAAACGGGGATCACGATCAGTAACAATTGATAAGGGTACTCCATGAAGTCTCACAACTTCATTAATATATAGTCTTTCTAGACGTTCCAGGGGTAGATCTTCTCTTATAGCAAGAAAATGTGCTGACTTGGTAAGACGATCAACAATAACCCATATTGCATCGTTCCTTCTAGGAGTCTTTGGTAGCCCCATGACAAAGTCCATCGTAATATTGTCCCATTTCCACTCCGGTATGGGAAGAGGTTGCATGACTCCTCCAGGATATTGCCTTCCACCTTTCACTTGTTGACAAACCATACATCTTGACACAAAATCAGCAATCTCCCTCTTCATGTTGTCCCACCAAAAATGTTCCTTCAAATCTCTATATATTTTGGTGCTTCCAGGGTGTATAGAGAAATTAGAACTATGAGCATCATCCAGCAATTCCCTTTTTAGATCAGGTAAATTGGGAACACAAAGTCTCTTCCCGAATTTCAAAATCCCATCTTCATACACAAAGTCTCTCAATCTCCCATCATTCACAGCTTTAATCTTCTTCTGAAATTCTTCATCATCGGTCTGAGAACTCTTAATCCTTTCTAGTAAAGATGGTTTGGCAACCATTTGAAAAAGCATTGATGTTTCACCTTCCCTGGTTATTCCCATGTCCATCTTCACTAGATCCATGAAAATTGGATCCCTTTCAATTCTCATTATGTTCAAAAATCCATGGTATTTTCTACTCAAAGCATCTGCCACCTTGTTTGCCTTCCCCGGGTGGTAATGTATCGTACAATCATAATCCTTGAGTAATTCAAGCCATCTCCTTTGCCTCATATTGACTTCTTTTTGTGAGAAAATATACTTCAAACTCTTGTGATCAGTATAAATCTCACATTTTTCACCATAGAGGTAGTGTCTCCATATCTTCAAAGCAAAGATCACAGCTGCTAACTCAAGATCATGAGTAGGATAGTTTTGTTCATGAATTTTCAACTGTCGTGATGCATAGGCAATAACTCTATCATTCTGCATAAGGACACAGCCAAGTCCTTTCTTTGATGCATCACTATAAATAACGAACCCATCATTCCCCGATGGTAGAGTCAATATAGGCGCATTTACTAATCTTCTCTTCAGTTCTTCGAAACATTCTTCACACTCTTTTGTCCAAACAAATTTAACCCCTTTACGTGTGAGCTTCGTTAATGGGTTAGCCAATCGGGCAAAATTCTGGATGAAACGTCGATAATAACCTGCCAAACCAATAAAACTACGTACCTCAGTTATACTCGTAGGTGCTGGCCATTCTTGGATTGCCTTGGTCTTAGAAGGATCAACAGAGATTCCATCTTTAGAGACAATATGGCCAAGAAAAGAAATCTCCTGAAGCCAGAATTCACACTTGCTAAACTTCCCATATAATTCATGCCTCCTCAGAGTCTTCAAGATAATGCGCAAGTGATTTTCATGATCTTCGTAGGTTTTGGAGTATACCAATATATCATCAATAAATACCACCACAAATTCATCGAGATACTCCTTGAAAACTCTATTCATCAGATCCATGAATACAGATGGTGCATTAGTCAATCCAAACGGCATTACAGTAAACTCGTAATGCCCATACCTGGTTCGAAATGCTATTTTCGGAATGTCTTCCTTCTTTACACACAACTGATGGTATCAAGATCGAAGGTCAATCTTTGAAAAGTATTGAGCTCCATGCAGTTGGTCAAAGAAATCATCAATACGAGGTAGGGGATACTTGTTCTTTATCGTTATAGCATTGATCTCCCTGTAGTCGATACATAACCTCATAGATCCATCTTTCCTTTTAACAAAAAGAACAGGGGCTCCCCATGGAGAAACACTAGGGCGAATAAATCCCTTATTACTCAATTCCTCTAGTTGTTTCTTTAGTTCGACTAACTCTACAGTGGCCATTCTATAAGGGGTCTTCGATATAGGCCTTGATCCAGGAATCAAATCAATGGAAAACTCTACTTCTCGTTCTGGAGGTTGTCCAGGTAAATCTTCTGGAAATACATCTACAAATTCTTTCACAACAGGTACGTCCTCTATTTGAACATTCCTTTCCTCACCGACAGTTATTTCATTCTCTTCCTCCCCAATAATTGAATTAAGTTGAGCTACTGGGGGTGGATCTAAATAAGAATTAGGTGGTGACGATTCTGCTCTAAAAATAAGGTGTTCCTTATCATTATCATCAAGAATCGTAACCTCTTTCTTCTTACAATAAATCATCGCATCATAGTCCGAAAGCCAGTCCATACCGAGGATTATATCAAACTCAATCATAGGTATGATGATGAGATCAGCAGATAAAGAAAATTTATGTGCTCTAATGGGGACTGATTCACAAAACTTTGTTGCAATGATACTTCCCTTAGGAGTTTTGACTGACAACTCCCTTATTAAATCAAATTGGAAATATCTAATTTTCTTAGCAAACTGGGAAGATATGAAACAATGCGATGATCCAGAATCAAATAATGCATTTGCTAAACTTGAGGAAACCATTAAATTACCTGCCACCACGTCTTTCGGAGCTTCTACCTCAGCAGTAGTGATAGCATAAGCCTGGCCTTGATCCCTTGGCCTTTTCTGAGGTAAGTTCTCCTGACGCTTAGGACATGCATTTGCATAATGCCCCATCTCCCTGCAATTGTAGCACTGAACGTTGGTAGCTTCCTTCTTCCCCTTGCAATCATGAGCTTGGTGGCCTTTTTCACCACACTTGTAACAGACTCCCATTCCCTTCAAGCAAGTACCAGGATGTTTCTTCCCGCATTTACCACAAGATGGATATTCAACCTTTCCCTTATTCCCCTTATTTCCATTCCTAGATTGATCAGCAGGTCTCTTCTTCTCTTGCTTTGATTTAAAGTCATAAGATTTAGAGAATTCCTTTTCGGTCTTGATAGCACATGAGATAATGTCTTCGTACGATGAAATGGATTGTGAGACTAATGCTCGACGGAGAAATGGTTTTAACCCATCAAAGAAACGATCAATCTTACTTCTTGGGTTGCGAATATAATCTCCAGCATACCTTGCTAACCTTGTAAAGTTAGCCTCATACTTTGTGACATTCTCATCCTCCTTTTGTCTCAGACTTAGAATTTGCCTTTCCATATCTGCTCGATTGTCGCGAGGATAGTATTTTTCTAAAAATAGATCTTTGAACTCCCTCCATTCCATATTTGATACTTCATCATCTTCCTTCATGTTTTGAATCAATGACCACCATTGATCAGCATCTCCAGTGAGGCGGTAAACGGCCATGATAACTTTCTCCCTTTCACTGCTCCCCAAAGCCTGAAATATTTTCTCTAGGGAATTTATCCATTGCTCAGCTACTAAGGGATTTGTACTCCCATTGAACGTTGGTGGTTGTTGCCTCATGAATCGGTCTAACATTGATCCTCCACGCTGCGGATCCGGGTGCTCCATACGGGTAAGGTTATTATTCATAACCTGAGTAAGTTGTCCCAGTATGGTGATTAGCTGATCGACACCAGTTGCATCACCAGCCCCATTATAATTATCTTGAGCAGGAGGGCAATCCCTACATGGAGTGCGTGAATTGATACGGTTTCCATTTCTTCCACTAGGCGCCATTTCTAAACAATGGCATAAACTAGATCAGTTTATGAATCAAAATACATAATCCCATACTTATAAAACACTTAACATAAATTGAACTATTTATGGATATAATCCATAATCATAAAAATGTTTTCTTTGAGGAAGTATACACTCATAAACCCTTCATAATGATTTGTAAAGAAAATGAGAGTTATCCTAAGCATACCCCCCGGGAGTGTCGTAACCAAGAGTGCAGCAAGGCCCGTTGTCGTGCACCAGTTCCCGTTCGAGTCTAGCTCAAAGCGGTGTTTTCAGGTTTTACCCCTAGGTACATCTGTGCCAGAGCCGCCTCTACCTGCTCGTATCCAGACAGAGATGTATTTCTCGGAAAACTCACAAAATCTCTACAATACCAAAATTCTAGGAAGTTCTTCTATACTAATCCTCAAAGTTCATCTTAGGTCTACGTGCTCTAATCAGAGTTTATCTAAATCTAGTTTCCAAGGTTTGTACTAAACTTCCTCTGATACCAACTGTAACGCCCCGACCCCAGTTACCCAGAGTCGGTGCATTAATTACATTACATTGGCATGATCACAAGAAAGATCAAATCCCGAAAGACCGATTAGTTTAGTAGCCTTGGAAACCCTAGATATAATCATAAAGTTTTACATTACATTTCAAAGTGAAAAAACTACTACAACAACAAAGTCTTCATATCCACACTATTAACCCCTCATAATATCCCTGAAAGACAATCATAATTTACTTCTTCACTACCTGGGAAAAATAAAACATAGAAAAGGGGTGAGCTCAAATGCCCAGTAAGGATAACAATATAGCGGAACATTCAAAATAAGCATAAACATTTAAGGCAATGAATTACTAAAACAAAACCCTTTTAAAATTGAACTTCAACATAGTATGGCAAAAGTATAATGAAATAATGCCATTTACTTGTTCACATGGATATTCTACTAATCGAATAATCACATGTAATATCAATAACCACTTTCATAATGTTGGAATGCATAATGCCAGACTATCATAACCACATAGCCAAGGCCTCGTGCCAAGACTACAAATAAGATTTTTTCAAGGACTTGTGCCAAGACACTAGTTTGTCTCATGAGACCTACCGATGCATCGAGGAGCTATAGCGGGCTCCACCCGTCACTTATTAAGTCCAATGCATTCCCATATGAAAAGGTTTAAACATAACATAAACATTCGTATTAAAACTAGCATAAGAAATGTCAATAATTTCACCATAAACTATGAATGGTATAAATATAGCACATCCACAGTAAAACATATCACAAAACCTTCAATTCAATATAGAAGTTTTGTATCATAATAAATCAACTTCAAATAATCTTAAAATCCATCAAAGGATGTAGACATAGATGAAATCAAAATTCTTTTTAAAGAAGTATCTCCTTTTATTTTGAAATCATTTAAGATCCATATAAAATAAAACATTTTCATTGAAAATATTCTTATAATCTTGTAAGGAAAGCTTCGACGATTTTATAACGGCGGAAAATAACCGCACCCGCCGTATAAGTTAAAAAAACATTCTTACCTCAATTCTGTCGAAAAGGTTAAAAAGGACCTTGTTTTGAAAACGACGGAAAGATTCCTTTATAAACCTCTTATAAAAAGTCAAACAAGGGTATAAATGACTTTAACCCATATTCTTGTAAATATTAAAAATATTTTGAAATACATTTTTAAGAAACATGGATGTGGATGATAAAGAGATCCCAGTAGATTATTACGTATAAACAACCTCAGATAATGAAGAGATTGTGAAATAATCCTTACCTTGAAATTTTCCTTGGTTGGGGTAGGTTAACCTCCTGTATAATGGTGAAATAATTGTTATTAAATTATAAAAATAATCATATACATTAATATGATATCATATATGATCTTTTAACATTGCATTATTAATAATATCTTAGTATTATCGTCGTTTCGGGTGATAATCGATTCGTTCTTCTTAAATGTTTGGTTACGTAAGACATGTTTGTAATGGATAGATTATATCTTATTCATAATCATAATGATATTAACATTATTTTTAACCCCAAAATGAGAATAATACTTTAATGGATAAGATGGAGAATGAATCTCATCGCGTTCGTGGAGACGGTAGTCCGTACGTACGCACGAACGCTACTTCCATTTTATTTTTATTTTAAAAGAATCGAATCCAAATGATACATAGGTATATTACTATTCCAGTATAATATAATATTTTATATATGTTACTTAAGTTCATTAACACCATCCTTTATACGTTCCATGTGTGGTATGAACGAGTCATATCATTTTAAGGGGGCGGTAGTCCGCACTTCCTCAAATGAAATTATCGTATGTATATACAACATGAAACGAATAATGGTATGAAATAAAATGGAATTACAGAAGCTTATATATAAAATATATATCATTAATATCATATTTAATTACAGTGCCATCATAATGGCCACCATGAGAGGCGGTAAGATGTATTTGAACAATCATCGTTTCGTGAGGCGTTAGTTTGCCATCCACAGAAACATTATGTTCATCATCCATTAGATGGAGTTGTGTGTATGTGTAGTTTGAATCCTTCTTATAACAACATCCTAGTATATTGAGGATACTGGTGTTGTTACAAAAGAAAGGAAATAAAAAGAGTTTGGGGGTTGGTGAAGCAAAATGAATGAAAATAATTTAAGAGAAATCGTTACCTTTAATTTAGGTAACTCACTTTGGTTGGAACCAAATGACTTCTTGAAATGCTTTCTGCCTAAGGGGAAGCTTCAAGTAGGAGGAGAGGTATGTGGGGATCTTAGTTGGGTAGAGTTTGGACGAGCCAAGTGGCTTGAGAGGTGTGAAGAAATGAGAAGGAGGAGTGCCCTTTTATAAGAGGGGTGAGGGGCACCTTTGGAAAAGCTAGAAATATTAATTTATAATAAATTCATATTCGGTTTATAATGGCTCCAAAGTTGACTATTCAAAGGTTAAGGTGGGGATAGGTCGAAAACCACTCAACAAATATATTTTAGACAGGTTTGGGTACTTATATTAACCTTATCTTTAAGTATTAACTCTAAGTTAATTAGTTTCACTTTTACAATGTCTCTTTGTATTTTTATATAATATGGTTAATAAACTTACTATATACATCCAAGAGACCCCCAAGTGGTCCATTAATGAGGGACCTATCATAATATAAGTCTCTAGGCCGAACATTAGATTTTTTGGAATTTAATATCAATTAATAATATAATATTTGTTTTAAGAACTCTTTTATGTCAATTTTGACACTATTCAATAGTTGATTTTTGTGAAACTCCTAACAGATTGATTACTTCGAAAAAAGTCAATTAAATCAATCCTAATATATCATATTATCATAGAAAATTGGTTTAATTCATTAAAAGTTTCATATTATAATTATTTGGGTATTTATAAGATCAATTATTTTAATTTTTCACTGTTTTAGTAATTACTGCATCATCATTGTGTCATAAATAAAATAAATTATTTAATGTCTAAAAATTATAAATAAAATATCATTATGTAGGAAATCGTTTTAGCTTTCTAATGAATATTTATAATCGAAAATCCAACATGTATATCCCTATGGAAAAATTGTTCTTCTAAAAGATGTAAGCTTATGGCATTTTTATTTTTATTTTAACTTTATTAATATAATGTGTCCCTACCACATACAAGTGGCTCCAAGGGGTCCCCAAATTGACCCAAGGATGCCCATGGTCGGGTATGTGTCCACCAATAAGGTTAGGACACGTTTTAGTGTAATTTTTTATTATTATAATATTATTTTTTTAACCCTTATTTACCGGATTTACCCTTTAACCATGGTAAATAAAATATTTACCGCAGTAATTATTCAAAATGTCTAAAAATAAAAGTTACCTATTTACACAATTTGAACATCCTGATTCCAAATATGGAATCCATTTTCCTAAATTCAAAACACAGAAGTGGCAGAAATTAATTTAAAATTAATTCCCGCTGTCAAAATAAAAAGCGTGTTTTTAAGAGATAATAACTATCAAAAGATTGACAATTGTTTATGTTCGGTTTAATTGTAAAATTATGTCCAATGACCAGAATTATATTAAATGGTAAAAATATATTCTAAATATACTTTAAAACCACTCAAATTAATAATTTATCACTATTAATTATTTTGATTAAAAAACTTGTTTTTAATTAAAATTTAGTAATTTTCACTATTCATTAAAAAATGAAAGTTATCCGAAATGTACCAAAATTTCACCTTAGGATAAATTCGATATTCCGAGTCCAAAAATGAAGTCCATTTTCTAATATAAAATATATATAATTTCAAAAAGTAGGTATTACTATTTACAACAGCTAGTTTAATTAGTTGTGGTGTGTGTTAGAACTCGAGGTTGCGTACAACACACGCTATCGCATTATTCAAAGGGAAACGTAACGTAGAAGCTTGGGGTGTTACATATGTGATAGTTTTAAAATAATTCTTCGTGAATTTATGAGTATCAACTCTTGTGTGGTGACTGTTATAAAAAATTTGTCCTAATATACATGGCATCAATCCTTTTCCTTAAATTATCTTGATTATTATCCTTCAATGGAGATATGATTTGAGGAAGGTCTCATGCTCTCTGTTCAAACCAAAGTCCATGTGTTTTAATTGAATATTATTACAAAAATTGTGAATCCAGATCATATTGATGCATGGAATACAAGGGTTGATGGGGGTGTTGAGAAAGGTAGTTCTTTCTCTTAACATAGTGGATCCGTATCAGGGGGAAGAAAATTATGTTTTGAGGTTTATCTTGAGGTGAGTACCAGCCTAAATGTAAGTGCTATAAGTTCTATCTAATATAATCAGTGTGAGAGACATGGATATATAAATTATCAATATCATAGAGACCCATTTGAGTGTTGATCTTGCTATAGTATGGGCCACATAACTCGTTTCTATAGGACCGTCCCACATGTAGTAATTTGATGTGTATTGAATACAACTCTTAGTTCAGGTTTTAGATTTAAAACCCCTATGTGAGGATGGGAGATGTGGTCGTGATTTTCATTCATAACAAGGTGGTGGCCATGAATATTTCAGCCAGAAAACCATTTTAAATTGATAGAATATTAATCCTATATTGAGTTGATAGTTTTTATCACAGGTTCGTGTTTCATGACATAAATATGCTACACAACCCACACATGAGGATAAATTCATTAAGTCATCAACATTTAGTGGTATTAGCTTATTAACCACTATTCTAGTATATCGTCTTTTTGATATTGGAGAATCACATAATTTTATATATGTACCTTTTGTGGAAATAGATGAGCTTTTTTTGTTATTTTATGGTCTTATAACCTTGGATACTCTGTTAAGGAACATAATGGAGGGTGTATACAAGTTCGAGGAGTGCCCCCAAAGGTAGGTGGGTATCACTTCATGTGTATTTATTTTTTCCCGGGCGATGATTGGGTTTTTATTTAAATGTTTGGAAGGAATGATTATTTTTTATCATTCCCAATTTTATTTCTACTGCTGGAGGGTGACATTCACATCACCATAGGGTTCTGTTATTTTTAAGAAGGGTGATTGAGATGTATATGAAATTTTATATTGAAAAGTGCATCGTGGGATAGAAGGATTGATTCCAGGATTCCTAGTTTATATCTAGATGATGATCTAATGGGTCATGTAGATTTTCCAATAATGTTTGATCATTTTAGGGACATTTTCCCCTATTCACATTTCTAGATTAAATCAAATGAGAGATATGGAATCCACCGTATAGATACTTCTAGGATCTCCACATGTATCCATTTCTCCTAATAGGATGACTATAAAAGGGTTTTAAAAGAAAAATAGGTATCAAGAGGACTTTGAGGATAAGGTGTTTAAATTACCCAAAACATCTCTATTGGGTTACCCGATACTTCTTAATAAAATGGGTGGCTTTACTCTTAGGATATGCATAGATTTTCAGAAATTTAACAAGTTAAAACATATGAAAGGGTATCCATTTCATTAGATATGTGATCTCTTCGATTGGGGTTGAGTAGATTGCGTTTTCTAGAAGATTGATTTGAGGTTAACATATCACCATGTACGTGTTATACCTTCAAACATAAATTTCACATATTTTCATAATCGGTATAATCTTTATTAGTTTCTTGTTGTCACTTTCAATGTGACAAGAAGAACAACTGTTTTCATGGAACTGAAAAATAGATTTTTCAATCCTTATCTAAATTCATTTTTGCTGGTATTCTTTGATGAAATGTTGTTGTTTATTAAAAATAGACATGACTATGACAAACATCATGAGATAATTTTTGATATGATAAGGTAAATTAAGTTATATTATAAGCTCACAATTTTTCAATTATGGATGCATAAGAATAATTTCCTTGGTCATGTTATCCCATAGATTGGAGTATCAGTTAACTTAGAGATAATGAGAGTAGTAGTTCCATGGGGGAAGAACAACAATGTCTTTAATGTTTGGAATATCATAGGGATAAATGGATATTATTGATGTTACATATAGGATTTATCATTCTTTGAATTTATCTTTTATGATATTAATAAAATGTGTGAAGTTATAATGGTGAGATACCAATGAGACAACCTTCTAGGAGATGAAAGGAAGATTGGCTAGTGCATTGATCATGATTCTACTAGAGTCTGGAAAAAGTTATACTATAAAATGTGATTCATATGGTATCAGTTTAGAAACAATTATAAGATAGGTGGAGAAAGTAATAGTGAAAGTGTCTTGTTAGTAGAGGATTCATGAGATGAATTACATACCACACAATATTTAGTTAGTTGTTTTTGTACTTGAATTGAACTATTGGAGACATTATTAACTTGGAGAACAATTTATTGTGTAGTGGGACCACAAATAAATCATTCGTATATTTACAAAACATGAATACAATTTGATATAGTGAATATGGGTTTATTAACTACTGTATTTCAACATATAGCTTCCTTATACACCTGGTAAAGGAAATACAGTCACTGATGCACTAAGCATGAGTACTCAGAAATAAGCTGTTTAGGAGGCCAGTGGTGAGTGGTACCTTATGGTATTTCATTCAGAGATGCATTTGCACATGCTAGATATTATCAAGAATAAATTTCTCTCATACTTAACGGTGACTTCTACAACTATATATTGCGCAAGGATGGGGTAGTTATCCGATATAGAGGGCATATTTATAAGGGAGAGTGTGATAGGTGAGGAACCCACCACTGGGTTAGACTATAAGAAATGATGAAATTATACGTATATATAGTTACATATGTGTTCTAGTAGAAATAGTTTAGGGTAAAATGTGGTAGTCACATGCCTCAATACGAGTAGTACATCCCAACGTATCCAAGATTTATCTTGATTTACATCAATACTATTGGAAGTTGGGGTGGAATCATGAGGTAGATGATAATGTCATGAGGTGTTCCCACTATTATTTAATGAATGAATATCACCAATGACCAGAGATGATTTTTTATATTTTTCCCATTACCTAGTTGAAATTAGATAATGTTGTGACATTTTGTGTTTCTAGATTACCAATGTCACCTTCAGGTATTAATCTTTTATAGGTTGTTATAGAAAATATGATAAAGGGCACACATTTCCTACCAATCAGGGAGACCATGTCAACAGATTAGAATTATAAATTGTATATCTATGAAATTGTGAGCCTTAAAAGAGTTCCAAATATTATGGTATTAGATCGGTATGTATAATTTATGTCAGTTTTTTGGTAGAGTCAGTTTTGTTAGATAGTTACATAGGTTCTTTTATGCATGACATACAACCCTCAAACTGATGGATAGTTAGAATACAAGATTTGTGTTCTTAAAAGCATTCATAGAGAATGATTTATTGATTTAAAAGGCTCTATATAGAGGTATATACACCCATAATTGTTCTCATAAAATAATATTTATCATTCTACTATAAAGATGGAACCTTATGAGTATTTTTATGGTAGGCCATTTAGATATCCTCTATACAACTTATAGGTTTGGAGAGATTGAGTTACTCAAATATTGTCTTGTTCCTGAGAATTAAGATCATTTTGATTTGGTTATAAAATAAATGGAACTAAATAGTTACACATAAATCTTACTGTGATCACTATCGATGATCAAAAGAGTTCGATCATGATTGTCTAATATTATTATGTATCACACGAAGGCAGGAAAACAGATGGATTAGGAGACATGGTAATATTTTACCATTATATGACAAGCCACTCATGATTCTGGACAGAGTCTAGCTAGAATCTAGTTAGTTGTAGTAACCCCAATTTTACTGATCCATGCATAATGAGATCCATGTATCATATCTACACCATTTTGACTCAGACTCATCTCATACTCATCAGTCGGATGGTGTTGAGTAATAGGTAGATTCAACTTTTTAATAGATTCATATTTTTATTGTTGATAGGAGCATAATGTTTTTTAGAGGATGAGTTATTCCTCTCTTATGTGTTCTATTGAAGAACAAACATTTATAGGTTGCGACTTGGGAGTAGGAGGCTGATTTACATGACCAATGGACGAAGTCATTCTCAAGTAATTTTTCTGATCACCCTTAGAATGGTAAATTGTGGATGAATTAGTTTAAGAGGGAAGATTATAAGATATCAATATTTCATATAATGTATGTTTATTTTCTTTTTTGGATTGATGTCTTGCATTAACCTAATATTATTTATTACTGAGATCACTAAGGTTTTGGTGGTGTTTGGGGCTTGTTCGGAGCCTGGAGACTGGTTTTTGCAGAAAAATGAAATGCCACCTAGTTAGAAGAAACTATGAGACCAAAGACACATAGATATTAGTGATAATGAAGGTTCTAGATTGTAGGATACTGGAGGCAGAACACTTTGAATAATATATGTATCTAGTGGTGCATTATTATTTGATCGACCTATACGTCTTTATCAAAGGTGTTTGTCGTGGTTAGTTCATGATTATTGAAGAAGTGTGCAAGAACCTTGTGTGGTTCCCCTTGATGATAAGAAGGGCACATCAATAGTGCATGGTTTAGTAAACTATGTTTTCCAAATAATGTGACCTAGTTAATTAGTGGGAAATAACTATTTTTTCTCTCTGGATTTATATTTTTGAAACCCTTCTACATCCATTGTTTCGAGTAAAAATAATTTGTATGGGACCCCCTTTTGAAGCCTAGCATTATTCTTTTCTTTCATTTTTCCATTAAATTCATTTCATGAACAACATAAATAATGTGGGTTCATTGCCTGTATGTTTTAAATTCCTCTTGTTTTATTAATTATATGAATTTATATCAACATAGTTAATTAGGTTCAAGCTAATATGTTTTATTCTCGTGGTTTTTTCCCGTTCATTAATTTTCTTCCCGTCCTGACCGAATTAGAGGTCTATACTGGATAAGTGGACATATACATATCATTGCTATGTTTTCTATAAATTTCCTACAACGTATCATTTTTTATAATATTTATTTACGTTTTGAAAAATTTTATTCTTTTGGACATTAACTCTAAAGTTGATTGAATTTATAGAATAAATTAATTAGATTCTTTTTATGTTTCCCATTCATACCTTTGATATTGTTTGACATTGATTGCCTTATATTACCCACAAATAGGGTTTCCATTGTAACATTTATTTCTTATATCACCACATTAGGAGAGTGTGATCTTGTAATTTTTTTGGATCATTATAGAATTGAACACAAATTTAATTTGATTGATTAATATAAGGTTATGAATCCATTCAATATGATCAATGTTTTTTTAACTAGTTGAAGGTTTAATTGGATTTTATATAAATTTATAAATTAGATGGATAAACTCAATAAAATATTATTATTATGAAAGGATGATGCAATTTACCAGATAAATTGGTTATGTTAGTGAATTCATCGGACGGGCACATTGTATCCTGATTCAATAAGACACAATGAACATTTCTACTCCATGGGTCATGATTATGATTGTGGATTCCATGGATTTTTTTAATCATTATTTCATGACCACATTTCATTCCATGGGCCTTTAAACACCATGGGTATATATTTCATGGACATACATTATCATGATCAATTGACATGTTCTTTATATTCAACCAAAGTCATTACTGAGTTCTTACAAGATGCTCATGGGAAATGATGAGGAAGCCATAGTCCTCCATAACATGGATCTGACAATCCATTTTCTGAAATTTGATTACATGGAATAGACATTATGTAATTTTTATATGAGATTACATGACATGTCTATTTTATATGTTAAAAATGATTATACAACATTCATATGGTTGATATTTTTTTATTCACATATATAGCTGTTGTTTTGGTATCAGATTTATTTTATTAAACTTGACACTATTACATTATTATTTCTTCATTACAATAGAAATTTTTTCATGAGGTATTTACTGTTGTTTTAAGGGATCTATGTGTGGATGAACAAGATCCAATGTAAAAAAAAATTTCGATAAATTTTAAGAGAGATGTGAGAACCTTCATAACATATCAGTTTCAAAACCTAATGATACAATAGAATTGTTGAAAAATAGTTTGATTTGGTTGTAACCAATATACCTTAATAATATCCAGGTAATAGAATTTACCTGAGTGTCATGGTAGTCCTTTAATATTCATTCATACATATGCACCATAATGGCCCAAGATTTCATATATTCTTTATTGCTAATCTTCCTTATATTGAATCCTCTAAGAAGGATGTGGGCCATCATGTCAATCTACTGACCTTGCTTCTATATAATGTTCAAACTATTCACTCTTATTTTTATTGATGAATTAATATCATGAAATTCTCCAACCATTTCTTCATCTGAGTTCATAAGTGGATCCATGTGTTCCATCGCTGAGGATATCTGTCGATGATGGTCTTCATTGGATCATGTCTCTTATTGCAGCCCAGGGTCCATCATATTTTTATCACACATGGGAATGATAGGATTAGAATCCTCACATACCCAAAACACCAGGAGATTGGAGATGTCGGCCACCTCTAGCTTGTAATAACCTTTTCAACTATTCATTGAGGAGATTTGTACACTTGTAAGAGCCTTTGGTGGAAACTTACCTATGTTTATGTATCTAGAAACAAGATTACTATGTAGGTTGGATAAATCCTCCCTATTTTGCACACTCCATATGTTCATAATGAAGCTATCAAAATCTATAATAGTTCTATTTCCATTCAGTGAATAGGATTTAAGACAGTCCTCCACAATAACAAGTTCCTTAAACTCAGTGGAGTCTGAATCCAGGTCAATTTCGTTTTGGGAAGCATCTACATCAACCAATGGGTCATATCCGTGATCCACCATTTTTCATTACACACTATCATCAATTTCATCTTCTCCTAACACTGCAACCTATTTTATGGTGTCAAATTTGATCCCTAGATTTAAAATTCTCAGCATATGAAATTCATGCTTCGTTAAACTATATTGAATTTTCTAAAACTCATGTCTTTTCAAATACCCATTCCCATTAATTTTAATAATGATGAGGTGTCATCCAGTTCCATAAACATGGAATCCTCACCTATTTCATTGGTCCTCATAGAAAAAATCCCTCATTGTAGCTTTATTTCATATAATTGTTGGATCCATCGGCATTTCTTGTGATGAAATCAAGTGGACCTCCCTCACTTCTGGTCCAACCCACCCTGGTCCTTCCCCGCATGCTTGTTGACCCCAAAATTCTAAACATTTTACACCCCACTATCAGTTAGAGGCATAAAAAGATCCTCATATGAGCATTCCACACTAAAATCACATTTCAACTATTGAAAAATATTAAAGACTCTTTGGTTATCAAGGGAAAAAAGAGAGGAATTTCGAATAATTATGAGATCCTAACATAGGGTTTGAGAAACAAGTGAGGTTGTGCGATCAACCCCTAACCATTGTCTGCCTTCATTTGATTTACCCCTGACGACAATCCCAACGGACCCCAGGGGAGGCCCTCCGGGCCCAGATGTCGACCCCCATAGAGCCCTCCATATTCACTTGCAAGAAGAAGACATATTCCAACGATGATAGAATTGAGAACAGAAGTTCATCCAGGACTCAATCACAATAAGTTTCTTTCACCAAAACTCCACTCGAATCGAGATATAAATCTATTCAACTGCTGGTTCTGAGATTTTGAATTCAACACATATAGGCAGATAAATTGGGTGACAAACAACATTGGTTCTTGAGTAAGAACAAAAATATCTATCAACCATTTTCCTATGCATGGAGATAATAGAGAAAGGCAGAATGGGGCGGGGGGGCTCAAGAAATCATACCCATGGTTCTGTTGTCAAAGCATCCCACATCATGTGATGATTAAAATACCATATTTATAGATGAAATTTGAAGCTATCTCAAGACCATTAATCCACATACCATTTAGATATTAGGTCTTTCGACAAAGAAAAATTAATTATTGTATGTCACTTGTTGGGGATACCCCACAGTGCATGTTCCTTAATCCCACAAAATTTAAAAAATAATCAATATAATATGTCTATTGATGTGATCCATGAGCTGAAATGAGAAACCAAGGATTGATAATGGAGAGATGAAAAATTGTTAAATTCAATGATTGAAGTCTTGAACTATGAGAAGTCGACACAGTGATATAACACCTTAGGGAAAATCATAATTTGTGGCTACCGACATGTACCTTTATAGACTTCATAAATGTAGGATGTTAGTAGGTAAATCCCCAACTATATAATTCTATATGTTTTCATATATGAACAGAAGGGAAGCACATGATAGTGCTATTCCCATAATTTTAGTTTGGACAGATCATTTTTGGTATTTTTATACCATTTTGATTCTTATATAACATTGGATTCCTGTATATGAGTTTCATGATTTTTACTGAAATGAAAATATCATAATATCATATTGGACAACTTATATATTTGTTATTTTATACATTCTTATTGAGGATTATAAGTTTACTTCTATTCAGTTAAATTATATGATTCTAAAACCTTATTTTTATGATTATTATAGATGTTATAAACTATTTTGTAAGGGAATAATCAATACACACACAAACACCCTAAGATGTCACTACTATTTTTTAGCCTTTTGAACATGCGGATGCACACTTCAAGTAATGTAACCCCAGGATCAGGGAACTATTTAGTGGATCCTGAGTCAAGGCGTTTTAATCCATTCATGAAACCCATAGAAAATCACAACCTAATGTTCCATCTTCATATTAAATAGTGTTGTAATGTTATGTGCCTAATATTATTTAGATAAATATATAATTTTAAATATATGTAATGGGGATGTTATAGAAAACTCTTATTTTCTAACTATATATGAAAAAATGATTGGTTGGTTTATACAAGAGAAAATGTTCATGATTTTGATAAAAAATTACAATATATATATTATTATATTTATTATATAATGTTTTAGAGGTGGGAAATAATACTTTTTCTAAGATTCATAATATAAGAACTATGGACTTGAATTTTCCATCCGGGTTAATTCTATTGTTTCATGTGATGAAAAATATATTATCAATTTATATAAATATTCCATGTGCATTGCAATTTCTTAAAGAGGGTATTTGATTCTAATTCTAATTTATTATGGTCTTCATTTTCTAAGTTGTTCCTTTTATAGGTAATGACTATATGTATAATTGTTTATATAAACATAGGTTTGAATGAGCAAGTATATGATTATTATTTAAAAAAATTATATTTTGAATTATATTGAATATTCTAGTATTTGATAAAATCATTTTGATATCATGAATATTGGTCATATTAAATTAATATTGAATTTTATTTTAATATAAAAACTATAAAATAGATAAGAAAATTCATGTGTCTGTGGAGAGTAAGTAAACAAGGATAACTTGTACTTTACATGAAAGGGATACATAGTTACTTGAATTGATAAACATAGAATTATTTAAAATTAATTTATTATTAATGACGGAATAAAATAAATATTTAATCAACTCCCTTTATTATTTTTAATGATATTTTCATTTTTTCTACAATAATGTAAATATGAGGAACTTTAAAAAAATAATTATATAAAATAAAATTTAACATCAAACCAACAAAAACATTACTTTCTTAAGATCAATTAGGGGTATAGAATATGTGTCCAATGAAAATTTTGAATATTTCTAATAAAAATAAATAATTCATAATTAAACACCTATTTATTCATCATTTTATATTGATACTTATAACATAAATTTTATATCATTGAATAGTATCATCAAAAATATTATTTTGACATGTATGTGACCCTCATGTTACATTTTATTTATATATAAATTAATGGTGAGTAATTTTTTTCATTTTGGATATTAAATTTTATATTTTTAATGGATTTCCTACTTTCATAGTGATCACATGCTTAATAGGAACCATGCCGATGACCCTCATATTTCAGTGGAAACTATGTGATTGACTCATATGCATGAGGTGCCTTTAGCATTGTGTGAGATAGGGTAAGAAAACAATGCATGGTTTCTCGTGATAAGTGTTGTAGTTTTTCTAACAACAGATCCATGGTTAGAAAATTTCTTTTTAAACAATGTGGCCACATATTTTGAGGGGTGAATATTTTGTAACTATAAACTCTACTGTTGTAGAACGGTTTAGTGAACCATTTTTCCAAAATATAAAAGAGACCAAGGTCTATTAATATTTGAGTTACCTCATTATCCCACATCCAAGATTTCATTTGTATACCTCCCCTACCTCGTTTAATTTGGTTATAAAAATGGATTGATATGGTGGATTCCTCCCATATTCCTCTTTCCATTAATGGCTCCATTCCATGGATTTTGAGTATCCTTTCCTAGTAAAACACTACATTATCCTTCTTCCATTTTCCATTTTATTCATTATTACCATAAACTATAACAACCAGGTAGTAATGTCTATGGTTTTTGTTGGTTTTAATTTTTTTACTATGGGGTTTTAGGTCTTGAAGAAGAAATCATCTTTCGCGACTTTGATTTTTCTATCAAATGCATATTGCTTCCTCTTTATTGAGGTTTTATTAGTGAATTTCCTTTATTTTATGTAATTCCTTGAATATATAAGCATGGAATTGGTTCATTATATTATTTCATTTCCAGGATCATAAGAAATCAAATACCTACTAACAAATCAAATTAATAGCCTTGAAAATCTAGATACTAATATAAGATCGGCATTATATCATGAATGAAAAACAACACAGTATATCAATTAAAATAATTATATCCCTTAGACTATCCATGTATGTTAGTCATAATATACCTCTTCACATCCTGGAAAAAAATGTATAATAAGAAAGATGTGTGCTCAGATGCTATGTATGGGTAAATAATAAAGTAGAAACTACAGCTATAAACTATTAAGGCAAGGTGCATAACTAAAACACTTGTCATTAAAACAGAATAATGAGATAAAATGGAATCTACATCCCAAATAAATCAATATTTTATTAAATTTTTTACTCTTATAGTCAATTAAAGGCATGTAATATAAATAACTATTTTTATAATACAATAATCCATAATGTCGGACATCATAACCACATAGTCAGGGCCTCATGCCAAATCCACACATAAATGATTATAAACCCAAACCAGTTTGTCTCATGAGACCTATTAATTGTATCAAGGGATATAGAGGGCCAACCCCATAACATAATAATTCCAATGAATTCCTCATAAGGAAATGGTGAAACATAATCAAGCTGAACATTCATATAATAACTATCATGAGAAATGTTCATACATTTACCATAAACTATAAGTGGAATAAAAAATTTCACACCCATAATCATACATATCATTGACCATTTATAATAATATAGCAGATAGTATCACAAAAAATAAATAGAATTAAGAATAAAACCAGACAATTGATGTTAACATAGATGACAATGTTACTAATAAATCCATTATAAATTTCGTTCGAGATATAACAATTTTTATTAAAAACTGTTCTATAAATTGACATTAAATTTATAAATAAATTATTTTAATTGAAAATATTTTTTTATTATGTAAAAAAATCTAGAAAACATCATGTCATCACAATGGTGGAAGAAATCCACTCACAATATATAAGTAAAAATAAATTCTTACTGTACATTGTCTAAAATGTCCCTCAAAGTACCTCAAAAGGAATACAACCAAATGTTTCCTTTTTATAAAATCGATCATGGGTAATTTTTTTATAGAAAATAGTAAAATAATATTATGAATTTATGTAAATAAAATTTTAATAATAATCAACATTGGTGATATATATAACTCCATAAATACTTATGTATAAACATTCTCAGATGATAAAGAGATTGTAAAATTAACCCTTACACCGTACTATCCATTAGTTAAGGATGTGTTAAACTCTTTTATAATGTTTAAATAATTTTTTTATTTTATTAGAAATTTATATCCATTATTTTTTATGTCATATATGATCTTATTATATCATTTTATTAAGAATGTTTCATTATTATCATTATTTCGTGTGTGGACTTATTTTTTTGTAATGTTTATTTTGTTGTGAAAGTTTAGTTTCTAATGTATCAGATATATAATCTTCATAAAAAATATAATTATGTTCAAAAAATTTGTATTCCATAATTATATAAATTTTCATAATAATTTTTAAATGGTTTTAGTAGACAATGAATCACATCGCGTCGTTGAGACGGTAGGCCATACATACTCACACACAGAGGTATCAATCCCTTAATTGCGAAATAGCATGGAATTGGATTGTATTTCAATTATGAATAATTGTTATGATGTAAAATTAATTATTTATATCCATTATAATTATTATTATACTTATCCGACTGTTGTAGTTTTGAATAAAAAATTACCCCACGACGTGGCGACGGTAAGTCATACGTATTCACGCACGGCGATATTATTATTCGTAGGATGGATAAAAGGTGGAATATAGTTGTCCCATAATCAAAATAACATATCATCATTTATATGATATATAATTAATTACATTTTATAGGAAAAAACATATTAAGAGGATGTATAAGATGAAATAAATTGAACAAAAATGGTAAATCAATTACCTCTCCTTCGAGTATCTTCTTTGGAATTGCACAGAAGGACTTCATAAGTTTTATTTCATCTAAAATTAAAGACTCTATGATGATGTAAGGAAATATTTTTTGGATATTTGGTTATGACATGGTTGATCCAATGAGTTTTGATGTGTGAATTACGGGGAATTATAGGTTCCCTTTTATAAGAGAGAGGATTGGCACTTTATGAAATTCCAAAACTATTAATTTATTATAAATTTATTTTCAATTCCAAATAGTTCCGAAGTGAGTTATTTATATGATAAGAAGATTATGAGTATAAATAATATCAAAATACTAATTTTACACATGTTTTGATATTATTTTTAACAATATCACTTTTTCCATCATTAATTTTTTTACATTTAAATGTAGTAATAATATTATAAATATTAAAAGGATATAAATATTTACTTATATGGTGTAAACTATACATAATTGGAAAATTTATGATAATTTGTACCTTATAAATATAAATTTGTCATTTTTAAATATTTTTATATTTTTAAATAATTTAATAAATTGTTATTTTTATTAAATATCTATTGTTTCAATTTTGAAAGTATTTGTTACATTGAAATAAATTAAAATAAATACAAAAAAATAACATCAAAAAACCATTTAATATACGATTAACCTATTACATTCACCTATACAATTTTTGGAGAACCCAAATGAGTTAAAATTACATTTCTTTTAATATTTTTTAAAATATTTATATGATATTTATAATAATAAACTTGATTATGCAACTCAGATGGTAATTATTTAATTTATAAATATTATAAATTAATTACTATGATAGAGATAATTATTTTATCATTTTAGAAACATTTTAAAATTGATGATATTTTATAATTATATCTATATTAAAATTATTATTCTTATAAATAAAGAGAATGTGACATTTTATCTCATTCATTGAAATTAATAATATCTCAATAATATTCATGGAGACGTGTCTGTTAAATAAATCCATTTACAAAAATTAGATTATAAGGGTTAAAATTTTATATAAAATAAGATATTTATTGGTGTGAAGTTTATTTTATAATTTATTTTCACCCTATGTTAACTGATTTACATTTAACCATGTTAATACAAATTTTTCTAATGTTATTGTTCATAATTGAAAAAAAAATTATACATATTCACATAATTTGGAATTACTAATTCCAAATATGGAATCCATTTTTCAAACATGAAACCATATAATTTGTATTTATAAAAATTAATATTAATCATGTTGATGGAACAAGAAAATATTGTTTTAAATGTAAAAAATCATTAAAATATTGATATGTGTTTATATCCAATATTAATTTAATAAAAATAAAATTACCAAAATTATTATAAATGATAAAAATATATTACAATAATATATTAAAACTAATCAAAATTATAATTTATTTGTTTATATTTTTCAGATGAAATTAGTGTGATTCAATTAAAATTCTGTATTTTTTCTATTCACCAATAAATGAACCAAAGTAAACATTGATATTATTCATTCAATGAAGAAGTTTATTTTCCCAAATATTATATATAATAGGGTCAAATATGGGATTCCAAATTTTTTCTCCATTAAAAGGTGGTAAAAATATTTTCTAGAAAAAAATCCTTTTAATGTGTAAAATTTGATTATTTATAATATTATACCTGTGAAATTGTTTGGATGGATTTAAAAACATTTAATTAATTATATAGTTTTTTAATCTCCTATTTTGTTAAATACTATTTATAACTATGTATTAAATAGCTAGATAGATAGATCATTGTGAACTCGAACTCAGTGTTGCGTCTAGCGCAAGCTATTGAATTATTTAAAAATTTGTTATCCATTGAAACATTGTGTGTTAAATTATTCCCTCCTTCAAATAATATCAACCTCAAAATTTATCAAATATCACTTCAAAAAAAAATTGGGTGGTATTTCATCATATGTTCTTTAGTTTCACACAACACCTCGTACATTTAATTGTTTCTTCAATTAACCATTCTTAATTTTGTCATTTTATTCCTAAACACATGTTCCATTGGGCCAATAATATAGATATGCACTCTATAATAAGACATGTATGATTCAATTTCTATTCCTTCAATGGTGAGTACATGTGTTTGGTCTGGCACATATTTCCTTAAGAATGATATGTGAAAATAATCATGAAATTCGGAGGGACATGGTGGAATTACTCAAAATTATGCTACAACTCAAATTTTTTACAGGATCCCAAAAGGTCCAATGTACCTATGCCTTAATTTAACCTTCGTATCAAATCTTATAATCCAAATACATGGATTTACATTGAAGAAACATGATCTCTCTCTTGATTCCCCGAATACATCCTTCAATTATCCGTATCTCTCTTTATCCAACATTGCGCTAATTTGATATGGGCTTGAGTTGTATTCACCTTTTCCATTGTTTTGTTAATATGTTTCGGGCCAACATGTTTTCCCTCACCAACATTATCCCCAAACATAGTTGTAAAACATTTATTTCCACATAAAAATTCATATGGTTCTATCTGATTACATGAATGTAATCTATTGTTTTAGGAAAATTCTATGAGAGGTAAATATTGATTCCACATTCCATGAAAGTCCTGAAAACCAGATATCAACTTATCTTTTAACGTTTGAATAGTCCATTAGGATTTCCCATCAGTATGAGGGACCAAGGTTGTGCTCAAATGAATCTTAGTATTTAGGGCCCTCTGAAGAGTTCTCCACAATCTTGATGAAAAATTAGGATCAGGGTCAGAAACAATCGCCATGGGTATACCATGAAATCAGAAAAATTAGTTAAAGTAAATTATTTATAAAAATAAAATTGGTAAATATTTTTATATAGAAATAAAATGTTCTAATTTTTTAAGACGATCTCCAATAACCCATATCGCAGCATTTCATTGGGTGTATTTTGTAGCCTAATGAAAAAGTTAATCAAAATATCATCTCATTTCCATAATGGTATAGGAAGAGGATGCATGACTCCTATATGAGGTTATCTTCAAGATATAACCAATAAGAAACAAAAATTCTTAACACATAGTCATCAATATCACACTTTTATTGTCACACAAAAAAATATTCCCTCAAATCATTATACATCTTCGTGACACCAGCGTGAATAGAATAATTGGAGGTGTGAGCATCATCCAATAATTCCTGTTTTAGCTCCGATATAGATAGACCAAACATCCTCATTAAAAAATTCATAACTCCATCATAAAATATGATGTCTATTAATATTGAATCACTCACAATTTAATTTCCAATTGAAAATCATTATCATGAGACTAAGAAATTATTATCACTTCCAGTAATGATGGTTTGGAAAACATTTTAAAAAGTAGTATTGTTACACCTTCCATGATGATTTCCATATCCATCATTACTTTATCTATTAACATAGGATCCATTTGAAATCACATTCTCCATAAAACTCTATGCTCCTTCATTCCTAAATCATCCACCATCTAGTTTTTCATCCATGGGTGGTAGAGTATTGTGAAATCCTAATCCTTGAGTTACTCAAGGTAATCCCTTTTTCTCATATTGAATTATTTATATGAGAAATTATATTTCAAACTCATTTGATAAGAATATATGTCACATCATTATCTGTAGAGAGATCGGCTCCATGTTTTTATAAAAAATAGAACTATATATAAATCAACATCTTGAGTTGGGTAGATGTTTCCAGGAATTTGTTTCCATTATGTATAAGAAAAAACAATACCATTCTACATAATAATATAAGAAATTATTTCCCATGATTGATCACTATAAATCACAAACCCATCATTTCTATATGGTAAAGTCAATATTGGAGGATATAGTAATATTCCCTTCATTTCATCAAACAATTCTCCACAAACTTTTGTCCAAATTAATTTAAACCCATTACGTGTGATCATGGTTAACAGGTTAGCCCATCGAGAAACATTCTGTACAAAAATGTCAATAGTAACCTACTGAACCAATAAAACTGTGTAGCTCAGTTATACTAGTCAGTGTGGTCCATTTGTTATTTATTTTTTCTTTTCAATAACAATAGTGTTCCCAACTATAAATATTATAAGGACATGAAAATAAATTTATTGAGTCCATAATTCAAACATTCAATATTGTTCATTTCTTATAAGGGTCATTATAACATTTTTCAAGTGGTTATTATGGTATATGTTAATTTTATAGTATTCCCACATATAATGAATAAATACTACATAATAATATTCAAGATATTCCTTGAACACTCTATTAATTATATCTATAAAAGTAGATGGTGCATTAGTTTTCCTAAATGATATTATGATTATCATGTAATGACCATACATGGTTCTGATTTTTGTCTTTGGGTTATATTATTTATATAAAAACTATTTATGATATCTATAGTGAAGATTAATCATAAAAAAATATTGATATCGATGAGTTTTATCAAAAAAATCATTAATACAACATTGGGGATACATGTTCTTTATTTTAATAGCATTGATTTCTCTATAATCAATGAACAATCTCATTGATCAGTATTTGTTATTTAAAAAATAATTGTGGCTCACCCTAAAGAACCAATAAAGGGAATAAATACCCTCTTACTAAACTACACTTGTTTTCATTAAATTAAGCTAATTCCATAGTTTTCATTCTATAATGAGTATTTAACATTGTCCTGACATTAAGGATTAAATAATTTGATAAATCAACCTCTCACTCTCAACTATATCTAGGTAAGTCTAATAGAAATACATCAATGTATTCTTGTAAAATATGTACATCCTCAATTTGATTATTAGACGGTTTCATCTTCTATTCTTCCCCATAAATTTAATTTAGAAGAGGTACAATAGGTGGATCTATTTGAGAATTAGATTATGATGATTTTTCACTAATGATAATGGATTCTATACTGTCCACACAAATCATAACTTCATTATACATGCAATAACATTCTGGATCTAATTTGGATAGCCAATCCACAATGATGATTATATCAAATTCAACCATAGGTGTGATGAAAAAGTCAAATGACAAAAATCATTTATGTTCCATAATGGGAAATTCCAGACACATCATTGTTGTAATGAGTCTTTTGGAAGGGGGTTTAATGAAAACTCCCATATTAATGATAATTGGAAATATCTAATTTTTAAAGAAAACTATAAAGATATAAAAGAATTCAATGATCTAGAAACATATAAAGGATTGGATATTTTTGATGAAATGAGTAAAGTTAAATTCACTACATCATTATGAAAATCAACCTCAATAGTAATGAAAATAAAATACTAGCCTTTATCACTTGCCTTTTTTTGGGAAAAATTTCATTCATATATTAGAAAATCATTTTCATAATTTCCTCTCTATTTCTAATTGAAGCACTAATAATTTGTAGCTCCTTTAATTCTATTTCCATCAAAAGCATGGAGTCCTTTTTATAAATACATGTGACAAATTCCCACCCCCATTAAGAAAGTACATGGTTGATTCTTCCCACAATTACCATAGTGTAGAAATTAAACTTTTCATTTCATCCCATAATTTTCTTTTCTAGAGTGTTTAGTGGCCTTCTTAAACACTTGAATTATTTAATGTAATAATACATTGATAATTCATTTTTTTCTTGAAAGAACATGTGAATATATCATTGTACATGTATAATGATTGTGTGACCAATGCCCATAGGAGGAATGGTTTTAACCCATCAAATAATTGATCAATATTACTTATTAGGTAATGTATGTAATCTACAACATGCCATGATAACCTTATGAAGTATGTTTCATACTTTTCAACATTCATATACTCCTTCTAGCACTATCTCAGAAATTTCCTCTCTATAGCCTCTCACAAAACTTGAGGAAAGTATTTTTCTAGGAATAGTTTATTAAATTCCATCTATTCCATACTTTATTCTTATTCATCCTCCTTCTTGTTTTGAATTATTGGCCAACATTGATTTTCATCTCTTAAGATATTATAGACCACCATAAATAATTTTTTCTATTTTAAATACAAAATTAATGAAATATTTATACTAAAGAACATATGTATTTCTTAGATACAGATTGATTTTCCACCTTGAATGTTACATGCTATTGTATCTTGAAGTAGTATAACATTGATCATCCACAGTGTGGATCAAGATGCTCAATTCAGGTATGGTTTTTATTCATCACATGAGTTAGTTGTACCAATATAGTAATATACTGTTCAGAACCCATCACAGGTCCTCAATCAATATCATTTTATTTCATAAGATGGTATTCACTAAATGTATTATGTTCATTGATACAATTTATATTTCTTCTACTAGGATCCATTTTTGAACAATTCTATTCAGAGGATTAGGGTATTAAATAGAATTTATAAATTTAAAATACATATCATAAATTGAATAATTTATTCATATCTAATATCACAATCATAATAATGGTTTCATTGGGGAGATATTTACATTTTAATCCATCATTATTCCTTGAAATTAAATTTGTAATTATATTTTGCATATCCTCTGGGAGTATAAAACTTGGTGTGCAGTGAGTCCTATTGTTGTGTTCTATGTTACCCCATGTAAACCCTAGAAAAAATTTTTGTGGTTATTACTTTTATTTATATATGTTCTAGAGCCACGTCCACTTATAGTATCCTCATAGGGATATATTTTCTTAGAATAAAAAATATATATACATTTCCAAATTTTTATGTTTTTTTCAATAATGATCCTCAAAGTATTTAATAAGGTTGTATACTCTAATTAATGTATTTTATAAATCTAGTTTCCTTTATTTCAACTAAACACCCTCTGATGCCAACTGTAATTTCCCATGCCCAAAATATTAGATACATTGAATTATTTTATTAAATTAGAACAGTCACATGAAATCCAATTATGAATGAAAAATTAGTTTAATAGAATTTAAAAAAATAGATAAGAACATAAGTTTTACATGACATCATAAAATTAAATGAAACATATTATCTCTTTTAAAATACTCATATAATATAAAATATCTAGGAAGGTTAGTCATAATATACAAAATTTTATCCTAAGGAAAATTAAACATAACAAAGGTGTGAACTCAAAAAGTAAGAAATGATAAATAATACATCAGATTCAATAAGAATAATATTTTAATGGAATTTATATATCTAAACCAAAAAACTTTAAAAAATAATCTTCATCATAATATGGAAACTATTAATCAAATAAATATTTTTAAATATTATCATTGATATTCTACTCATTTAATAATCACATGTAATATCAGTAACTAATTTTAAATGAGGGAACTGATAATTTCAAACCTCATAACCACATCGACAATTCCTTGTACCAAGAAATAAATAAATGGGAATATTCTAGACTGGTTTGTCTCATGAGACCTAAAAATACATTTAGGGACTGTAGTATGCCCCTCCAATCACTTAAGAATTCAAATTCATTCCTTATATGAAATGGGTTAACCATATCCACCATAAACATTTGTATCAATACAAGAATACAAAATTATAATTTTCTAACCATATACCGTAAATGGTATCAAAATTAGAACACCCAAATTCAAACATATCAAAGACTATTGAATAAAATATTTTATATTTAATCATAATAAGACAACCTCAATTAAGAATAAAATCCAACAATTGCAGTTGAAATATATGCAAATGTTCTTATTAAAATAATTAGAAATTTTGTTAAAGAAATATACATTTTTATTGAAAATAGATATTTAAAATTACATACAATTTAAAAATAATATATTTCAATTGAATATAATCCTTTAATAATACAATGTAAGCTTAAAATCATTTTTGCATCACCAGGGTGGAAAAATCATCTCAAACCATATATGTTAAAAAACATACTTTTCGTACATTGTCTAAAATGTAAACCAATGTATATTGTATGGAAAATAAAAAAAAATTCCTTTTTATAAAATATGACAAGAGTAAAAATGTATTTAAACAATACTAAAATTATAGTAAGTATTTTTTCAAACACAATTTAATGAAACATTGAAATATATGATAAAAATATCTCAATAAATACATATGTATAAATAATATCCAATTATAAAAAGATTTTGAAATTAACCATGACCTTATACTCTCATTTAGTTAAGGGTTTATTAAACTACATTATAATGGTTAAATATTGTTATTGTGTAATTCTAGAACTATATATATGATTTATGATATCATATATGATACTAACATTTCATTTTCTTAACAATATTTCATTATTCTTATTATTTCTGGCATGAATGGATTTATTTTATTATGTTTATTTTTCCCCGTAAGTATTCTTTCTTATCCATGTGATATATATTCATCCATTAACTAATGATATTGTATTCATAAATATTATATTTATTAATTATATACATGATCATGATCATTATTAAATGGTTTTAGTGGGGGGTGAATCTCCTAACATCCTGGAAACTGTAGGACGTACTTACACCCAAGAAACGATATCATTAACTTAATTGATAAATGGTATGAAATTGGAAGGTATATTAATTATTAAAAATAATTATTAAGTCATATTCATAATTTATAACCATTATTCTCATCATTATACCCATCCAAATAATGTAGCATTGAAAAAATAATTACACCATAGTATGGAGACGGTAAGCTGAATGTAATCACACTAAGTGATATTCTTATTCAAATGATGTATAAAAGGAGTAATGTGGTTTTCCCATTATCATAATAATATCTCATCATTTATGTCATACTAAATTTACATCTTTAGTATCTGTAAAACATAGTTATAGTATTTATAAGAACAAATGAAGTTGAATTGAAATGGTAAAATAATTTCCTCATCTTCAAGTATCACCTTTTGATATATACAAAAGGACTTATAAGGTTATCATTAATCCCAATTAATGTCCTCTAGGATGAATTTTTTGAGGTTGGGAGGATATGTAGACTGGTTTTTCGGAGCCAAATTGCATTAGAGGAGTTAATAAAATAGAAGGATATGTTCCCTTTTATAAAGGAGGTGAGAGGTCATTAAAAAAATTCCAAAACTATTAATTTATTTTAAATTAAACATTTCTCCAAATCTAGTTATTATGAAGATAATATAAGGATGGTTTTAAATAATATCAACCAATTAATTTTATACAAGTTTTTATTTTATTTGAAACCTTATCATTTTGATTTATCTTTTAATAATCTATTTATTTTTATTATAATAATAATATTATAAATATTAAATCTTTGTAAATAAGTAAATTTTTCATTTAATTTTACATAAATAGATATTTTATAATATTTTACACTTTATAATTAACACTTTTTAGTTTTTAATGTCTATTTTTTTGTAAATACTTTAATAAAATGCTATTTCTATAAAATATGAATAATGTCAATTTTGACAGTATTAATTACATTGACTTAAATTAAAGTACAAACAAAGATACAACATCAATAAACCCATTCAATATACCTTTTACATGTTTTCTTCAACTAGAAAATTAATGTAGAACCATAATTAGATTAAATATTAATTTCTTTTAGTATTTTAAAAACTATTTATTTGAAATTTTTATAAATAACATAATTTCTGCTTCACTATTGTGTCATCATTGATGGTAATTATTTAATATCTAAAAAATATATATAACTTCATATGATTTATTTAATTATGTTATCTTTCCAGAGACAATTTACAATCGATGTTACTTCCTAGTGGTCTCTATATTAAAATTATTATACTTATAATAAATGAGAGTGTGACATTTTGTCTCATTCATTTATTTTAATAATATCCATGTAAAATTCATTTTAAAGTGTCCATTAAATAATTAAATTTATATCCTTGTATAATAAGAGTATAATTTAGTCACCGAATATACATTTTATTTATGTTAGGGTTAATCTTTAACTTATTTTTATGCCTTATTACCCTATTTACCCATATCGGTGGTTATGAAAAAAGTTTCTTATGTTACTATGAAAAATGTCTAAGAAACAAAATATAAAAATTTAAATAATTTGGACCCCCATAATCGAAATATTGATTCTATTTTTCAAAATTAAATACAGAGATGTTTTGTTAGAAAATTAAAATTACTCACATTGACGAAACGAGAAAATATGGTTTTATAAGTCAAAACCATCAACATATTGATATGTTCTAATATCAAATGTTAATTTAAAAATTATAAATATGTACTAAATTAGATTTAATGATAAAAATATAACCTAATAATACATTATGACACTTCAAATTTATAATTTTTCACTATAAGTTATTTTGGTGAAAAAAGTTGTTTTCAATTTAAATTTATTTTTTCACTATTCATCAAACAGTGAAACTATTCATAAAAATACAAAATATTTAAACAATATAAACATAGATATTACGATTCCAATGAAAATGAATATTTATTCAAATTAAATATATGAAATTCTAAAATATTATATTTAATTATTTTTTCCATTAAATGTAGTTAAATTACAATTTTTATAAAATAAACCCTTTTAAATTGCAAAATTATATTAATTATTATCTTTTTTCTATAATATTATATTGGTGGATTTAAAAAATTTATAATTATATGGTATCTAAATTTCATTATTTCGACAACACTCTTAATAATATCTTTTTAAATGGTTGCTTTGATAGATCAAGGGGCACTCTAACTCAGTGTTGCATGCAGCACAAGCTATTGAATTACTTAAGAAAAAAATACGATGGGATGATGGTGTGTTACATTTTAAATTTCAAGATATTTTATTCTAAATCCATATTATATTAAAATAAATTGTTCTAGTATACCATTACATGGTTTGTAAATGGTTTTATATAGTTTTCATGTTTTGATTAGTGGGTTTCCATGGCCTTCAGGATCATAATTTCTAGTGAAGTTTATTCTATATGAAAAATGAACATATAAATTATTTACTATGTCTTCTAAAATGAATATTAAAATAAAAAAGGTTATTGGAACTGATTTATATTCAAAGGTGAGGATTATTATTTTCAATGTTTTTATTTTTGAAGAACAGTGTATTAACCAATATTAATTTCTTTTTGGTCTAATTATTTATTGGGAAATTTTATGAATTTTGAGAATGAAATAAATTTTTTAAAAATATTATCATATGAGTTTTCCATGGTGGGTTTTCAAAGGAAGGAAAAATATGTTGCTCTTATATATTGCCTTAAATTTTATGTGTTTTAGTTTATAAAATAATTTTATCAATGTCATGAGAAGACAAATTTGTAAATCCATATTCATTATGTTATTCATTGGATAATATTTTCACTCACATGGGAGGAATTGAACTATTATATGATTCATGCTATTTTATGAAAGGGTTTATTTCATATATAGGTGTTAGAGGGGATATAATGTATATCTATTTTAAATTTTTATATTATATGTGTTAATCACATGATGTAGTTATTTTATCACAATTTGTTTAATTATCTGATGGGGTCCCTATGCTAATGGATATGTTTAGATTCGTGGTACATTATATTATATTATTCACTGACTAGGGTCACCTTGTTACATGAAAAACCATATATAAGATATTTTCCATGATTATGCTAGATATAGAAATTTGGGTGATAAATAACTGATATGTATTCAGCATAGGCCTAATCTCGTTTGATTGGAGTATTGGTGGGGACCTACTCTCATTAAGACCTTGTGAGTAACACATGATCAGTTGACATTGTTGATGTTTCCATATAGGGAATCTCATCTCATACATTATTTCATCCAATAAATTATTTTATTAATCTTCAAAAATTATGGGGATGTATATTTTTTCATTCCAAGATTTATCAATTATATGGTGTCATTTTTTATGTAATTTTAGTATTTATAGTGTAATAATTTTTGAAAATGGTTATAAAATGTGGATTTGGAAGGTTTGTTTTTTAATCAAATGGAAAATCATGTTTAATGAAAAGTAAATTAAAAAATATATGAAATGGAGAAAGGATATTAGTTTTATTAATAAAATCAAGGATCTCGATTTATGGTTTTAATGATGTTTCACCCAAGTTGATTTTAACAAACATATTTTATGAATATGGATAAATCTATTTCTAAAATGAATTATGTGATGATCTTTTTATCGTGATACACATTTTTAAAAAACATATTGAGTAATTCTGATCTAAATCGATCAATGAAATATATTTTTATTAGAAATTCATAATTTCCTAAAAAAAACCTATTTTTAAAGTCTTTAAGAAACCCTTAATATACATTATTTCATGAGTATGTCATTCTTATGTTCTCATATAGGTTCTCATGTTGTTCTAATTTGGTTTCTGCTTTTATTGGTCTATGATTGGGTCATTCTAGATATGGAGAGTTACCATGACATATGTGGAGGTGGTTGGGTTATTTTTTAGGAATTAGTTTTTTTGGATGATCATAAAACATATTAATCAGCGAGTTGTACTATATTTTTATTTACTATTCATTATATCCTTTTTTTATTTTCCTTGCATTTAATATTTATAAAATTATTTATATCAATATTAAAAATGCTGAATAGTTTATATGTTATTTGTAATGGAATATTAGAGAAAATATTTTAATATTTACTTGATAGTTACGTATATCCAATATATAGACCCACCATGCCATTTTTTATTATAAATTCACTTAATTTTTTATTATTATTCTAGGGTGAATGTGTTCCTACAATATTATGTTTTGTTTCATTGGGTATTTTTTCGAGCCATGGAAAATTGAGAATATATTTCATGCCATGTCCCAAACCTATCAATTACCCCAATCAAAGGTGGTCATTGGAGGTTTATTAAAAAATAGTATTTAAGTACCGTATTTTTATTTTAGTATATAGTAATAATATTTCATCCAGGATCATTGATTTGGGGGATTTCATTATTGATTAGATGATTGATCACCAACTTTCACGATAAATCATGATTTACCTTAGATCGTTACTATTGTATTGTTAATTCATATTTCAATCATGAATATTTTTTAGTGTTTGGATCCCCAATAATTTTTACTAGATAATTTGGTCACCCCTTTGAACAATTGAGTATATTAAAGAACGAAGCCCAGTTGTATTGTTAGAATTCATGGTTTGGACAAATATATGGAGCTTGCGTTTAGAGGTCAGTATTCAGTACATGTTATATCACATAGTTGATGAAAATTATTCAAAAATACATATGAAAACATTAGAATGTCTTTTATCAGGTTTGAATTTATTTTTTCAACAATTTTCTATTTTTAATTTATGATCAAATGGTTTCCAATAATTAGAGATGAATTAAATTGGTTTTTTATGTTGTATTTATAATGATAATGAGGATTTTACTTTATGATATGTTGTGTATTTGTTTTAGTATTAGTGATTTAGAATTTATTTCATGTGGAAAATGTATTTCATGAAATTTTTGGATTTGAAGAGTTGGTTTCATGGGATATATAAAATTTTATTCCATGTAGTGTTTATTTTTTAGAAATAAACATTATGGTGTAGTTATTAAATTTTCCTGATTTCATTGATGTGTTAAAAGGTATATATATTATAATTAACTTAGGAAAAAAAATTAAAATGAATGTGAATTATACTTAGTTTTATGAAAAAAATTGTAGTGTTTTAAATGGAATATAATTTATTCCTCAAATTTAGAATTTTTTTATGTAGGGATAAATTTATTATGTTTGGTAAGATATTTTAATTTTAAAATAGGATTATCTTTTTTTAATCTATTATTATGTTTTTAATTGTATAAGAATGAATTTTTATTTCATTTTTTTGTAAAAAAATTTAATGAATTTTCATTAGTCTTTAAAATAGAGTTGGATGTTTTCAAATTAAAATATTTTTCTAACTCTACAACATAATTTGGTGATTCTAAAATACGAAGAAATTTTATAATCTGTTTTTCCACGAGGGATATGAATAAATTTATATATAAAAATTAAATTTTAATTTAGGAGCACGATTTTTTTTCAATTCATGGATTATGTTATTTTGAGTATGCCTCCAAGAAAGGACACAATAAATATTTGAAGTTAAAATAGTATTAGATGATCTATAGGTATATTCTACCTATTTTCAAGGTGGGAGTCTTATGATAGTTTTGTATTTCGATAATGTAAAATATTGGGGGATCTAGAACTATATCTACTCATGAGACCCATCCATGTTTTCTTAAATCATCTCCCATTTACATTTTCAGATGACCAAGGTCCATCAAAAATATGTAGCGGTCAAAAAGGATTTAGGGAATTATCAATTCTCTAGAAACCCTAGATCTTTTGACGTGGATTCTATTTTTTGGATTTTTTAGAGTTATTTTTATTTTTCAACATAGCTATTTGATGATGGACATAAATATCTCATATTTTTGGGATAGCTCTTTATCTTGACATCTAATCCATAATATTGGAAATAATCTTGATTTCATGTAATAAATTTGTAGAAACAATTGATGAAGATAGAAGTGAAAAATACATATCTATGATATCTATAAGTTGAAGCTGATTTAGTGAGGATTAGTTTACATGAAGTCTCCATGCCTCTAATGATAATGTGAGATATATTATATATTTTGAGTATATGTAATCATCATTTATTCCTATGACATATATAAATACACATAGAACTGAACTATTATATTATCTATTAGGAGTCATTGATATTGGGATGATAATATTTTTGGTAAGTATATATATTGAATTCATAATTTTTTAATGTTTTTAGATATTTTTTTCATAGTGTTTTTCTTATCATTTTCGATTATTCTATTATAAATAATGTTTATCAGTGGGGTAGATAACTCATTGAATTTATATTAATAACTTTTTTATATGTTTTGGTTGGTATTAGTTTTGATTATTGGTGAACACTGGGAAAATATTTTTTTACATGTGTAACTGGGAGGGATAATACTCTAGTTTTGATTATGAGCTATATGGTCTTAATTTTGAATTATTTAGGTTAATCATGGAAAAAATGTTACAATTAATATGTCTTAGGATTACCCCTTCTATCAATTGACATATGTTTTGATTCATGTCATTACTTGTGGAGTTTTGTTTTTTACTAAAGGTACTTCTTTATTTTTAATATTTTTACAAACAATATTGCTATTTTTATTCAATGGTGTATATCTGTTATGTGATATTGATCTGGGTTTTTATATGTTTGATGCAGTTTGGTCAAAAAAATTATTTCCTTATGTATTTTATGGTGAAGCTATAATCAAAATTGACATCTTTTTTTTTGTATTTTTTTACTTATATCACATGATTTTATATATGTTTCTAATAGAGTGTATACTTATTATAATTCTCTATGATCTATGAGATTAATTGCTTTTGATTATGATTTGGGATATATTTATAGATGTTTTCTATGTTATAGGATGTTGTTCTATGGGATTTGAGAAATTGTTGGGTTTCTCTAGTAATTGTTTTATAAAACGCTCTTTAGATCCATCCATCCCACAAACCAGATATATTATGTGTTGAAAGATTTAATTTCCCTTATCTTTCTACTTTTAACATTGATACATTAGGGTTTAATGTGTCATTGTGAGGATAATTGTGACATTATATTCTCAAAATTTATTTTAATATTATTTAATCAAATATTATTTTTTAGTTTGGAGAGACTATGATTTCAAATTTTATTTCTTGAATGGATTTCAAATAAGATTAGTTAACTCATATTTTGGGGAAACCATGAAGAATACCCTTCTTCTTCAGTAGAGAAAATGTGATAGAATATGGAATGTTCCTTACCATATTAATGGGTTGATCTCAATTTTAAATTCTATATATAGATAATCTTATGAACAACTGTAACATTTTTAGTACAATATTTATGTATCACTGAACCATATAGCCAAGCTATGTGAAGGGTTGTATATTATTTTACTATGATCTATATATTCAGAAAAATGATTGTTCAACTATACAGAGAACCCATTCAAACCTACCATTTTCATTAAATATTGAATTCCCTCTTACCTCCCACCACTGGATGTACATTCCTTAATTTTACCTCCCCTACTCCCCATTAAATTCATTATGATGATGAGAGGTCTCTTGAGGATTCCAATATTTTCCTAATTACATTCAGGTCATACCTCACTTTAACTCAAGATTATATACAAGGTTGACCCATAATTTTGTATTATTTATTATTCTCCAATATTATCATATTCCATATCCCATGGTTTTATTTTCTACATTAACCCTAACATTCACAATGATTTAGTGTAAGGTTTGTGTTAGTTTGAACTCGGGTTTTTGGTTTTTTGAGGATTGCATGATTATCCTATTGTGTTGTTATGCTTCCACAATCAAAGTTCACTTGTTTCATCTTAAATGGTGTATTATTTTTGTGCATATCAAATAATTTACATGACATGATATTCTTGTGTTTTTTTATTCATTATTTTGTCAAAAAATATATTTTTATGAAATATGTTATTGGATAGTAAAATGTATTTAATACTTTCAAATCATGGAATCAATAGGTTTCCTTATTTTTTAAGACCATTATTTCAAAAGATGTTACTTATGCATGACATGTGTCTGTATAAATTACATAGTTGTTATTTTGTAATAAATTTGATTATTTAAATGGTTTGAGTAAACAATTTTTTTTTTCATATTTGATGATTCTTATTTTCAAAGACATTTTTTACAAAAATAAAAGTTTTATGACATTACAATTTATTTTATTACTTATGATTCATTATGGTTTTTAATTTTCTATTTTCTAGAAAATAGTGTAGTTTTAAATTATTTTAATAGGATATTTGAAATGAGATTTAGAGGTTAATAATTTGAACACATGTATAATAAAAAACTCCACATATATATTCTTTATATGACTAATATAAAATAAAAATGTAGTGTATATAAGGAACATTAACAATATAAATAATAATTTATGTATAAACAATCGAAGATTCTTATTTTTTTCTCTTGGAAATGACTTATATAGTTTTAGATGAATGACTAGATCCCTTGTGCTGATTACATTGGCCAATGTATCAAAAAGTATTTCACGATGACCTCTAAACATATAAGGTGTTATAAAACATCCAATATGAAATAAAATTCCTCATATGTATCATAGAGTATCAAAACGATTTCCAAAAATCAATAATACACTACATATAAGGCCCCAGCCTTAAACCTTACTTAATCTCGAGTTATTACAAGATTACACATTGAGGATCTTTTCGGGTTTAGAGTTTTAGAGAATTAGATCATAAAACTTGCATTACATTCCACATATAAACAAAGGGGTTACATAAAGATAGTATTCTTCATTCCCATCAAAGGAAACATATTTAAAATAAAATATGGATTCATTCTTGACACTTCCTTGACACTAACATCATATCATGTACCTTTCCCTTGACCTGTGAAAACATTTCAAAAAAACATGGGATGAGCATAAAAGCTCAGTATGGGTTATAAAAATATTGAAAGGAAACATGGGTACATATGTACATAAGGATGAGATCATACTTTACCCATAAAACATAAGCACTTTAACATACCTCATCAAATCATGAATAAATCATAGAAATCATAAGACATAAAGGTAACTTGAGGCATTCATAACATTATTATGTAGGGAGTAAACCTCTTGGTTACGTTTGGAATACCCATCACAGTATATTCCCAAAATCTCTTCGGATAAACCTTAACGTTTCACTCCTTCTCGTTACCCAATGCATTGGAGAGCTATATCGGGCTCACCCTCCCTTAGTTTATCACAGAACCACCCGTCTTCATAATAATGCCCAAGGACCATAACATAATCATATCACATAAAACATGCATAAAAGAAACATAACATTTCCACATTTCAATCACAAGATATCAATACAACACAAAAACATTGTCAAAACCATTTTCAATACCAAAATAAAAGAAAAGTAAAACATGGTATTTATTTTTCTTTTAAAAAAAAGGTATGGCTTGTAGAGGAAGCCGAAACTCAAATAACGGTCACGACGGCGGAGAAGTCATTGTCGCCGCATACGTACAACAAAAACATTCCATTTTTTATTTTAGTAAATGCTTCGTATAAAAAATATTCCTTTTGAATAAATGTAAAAGTCAAAGGGGTTTATACACCATATAAAAGAAAGTTGTGTATAAAATAAAATATGCCTCAAAGAAAGGAGATTGAGACGAAGTCCCATACCTCGTATCCGACATGACCTAACAGTTCTTTAATCTACTGAATAATAAACTTGAGTTAATCTCTACTTGCTTAAGAACCTTTTTCAAGTTCATTATTCCTTTTATACCATGTTATGAACATCATGTAATCATTTAAGTTAATAATGTTCATTTTGTCGGTATTTGGTTCTTAAGTCAAAAATAGACTTCTTACACTTACATGTTGTTAATTTGGTCAAAGGTTCATTATATCCAGAATGATATTAATGATTTGGATAACATATATATCATATATATTCATCATATACATGTATTTATAATATTACATCACATTTAGACGTAAGAAATGAAATGCACCGTTCTTGGAGACGGTAAGCCGTACGTACGCATGAACGCTACTTCCATTTCTATTTCGTATTTTCTGGAATGGAGTCATAATGATATAAGAGTATATTATAATTCCAGTATAATAAAATATATAATATCATTAACTTTATCCTTTACACATCCCACATATGGTATTAACGAATCAAATCACTTTCAGGGGGCGGTAGTCCGCACTTCCTAAAATGAAGATATCGTGTTTACCCATAATGGAAACCATAAAGGTATGCCAAAAATGAAAAAAACAGAAGATTAAGGAAAACATAAACATATCATATATCATATATAAAAATAGTGACATCATAATGGCCACCTTTGAAGGTGTTAAATGAGTATTGAACAATCATCGTTTCGGGAGGCAGAATTTCTCCATCCACGGAAACCGTATGTTCTTTAACCATTTGATGTAGTTTTGTGAGAGTGTAGCTCAAATAAATCTTATAAAAACATCCTATTATATTGAAGATACTGGTGTTGTTACAAAAGAAGTAAATAAAAAGAGTTTAGGGGGTTGGAGAAGCAAAATAAAACAAATGAACATGAGAGAATGAATTACCTTTAAATGTGTAACTCATTTTGATTTGAGCCTAAAGGCTTCATTTGAAAGGATTCTGCCCAAAGGGAATCCTCTAGGATGAGAAGAGGGATGTGGAGATAGTAAATGGGCCGGGGTTGGCCGAGCCAAAGTCTTGAGGAGTGTGTGAAATGAGGTAGAGGTGGGGGCCTTTTATAAGAGGAGAGGAGGGGCACTTTTGGTAAGTAAAGAAATATTACTTTATTTGAAAATGTTTTTCGGTTTTAAAAGGTCCCAAATTGATATAATTCGTGGATAAGGTGATAAGGGTTCGAAATCCACTCATCCAATTGGTTTTGGCCATGTGTAGTTCACAGATTTTACATTGTCTTTCCATTTTATTTAAATCGTCAAATAATGATGTCATCGCTGCATCATTATTATGTCATAAATAATTTAATTTATTTAATGTCTAAAAATCATAAAAAAACAACTATGATGTAGGAAATAGTTTTAGCTTTCCAATGACTATTTATAATCAATAATATGATCTTTATAACCCCATGTAAAAATTGTTTTCGTAAAACATCTCTTGTTTGTGTCATTTTTTACTTTAACATTTAATAAAAAGTTATTTATGTCATTTACAAACCAAAGTGTCTCCATGGGGTCCCCAAGTTGACCCATGGCTTTTCTTGGTCGGCCATGACACTACCAATAAGGTTGGGACATGTGTCTAGGTCATTTCCTATTATTAAAACATTATTTATACCTTAAACTACCCTAATTACCACTAATCGCGATTAAGAACTTAATAAGTTACTATTCACCAAAAAATTATTATAATCTCATTGAACCACATTTTACTTCTTAATGACAACCATGTATGTCGGATTTTTGAAATTCAAAACACAATGATGGCAAAATTTCATTTAAATGGTAAATCAGTCTTTATAAGTACCACTTAGTGGTTTCACTATTCATCAAAAATTGGAGTTTTTCAGAAAATTACCAAAAATTCACCCTAAGATATATTTGATATTCCGAATTCAAAAATGAAGTCTATTTTACAAAATTCAATACATATAAGTCAAATTAATTAATTTAATAAATAATTCCTGCTGCCAGAGCAAATAGCGTGTTTTTACAAAACAATAAGTATCAAAAGATTGACACCAGTTTAAGTCTAATTTCAAATTGAAATTGATTCCAATGACCACCATTGGATAAAATGGTAAAAATATATTCATATTACACATTAAGAAAAATTCAAAAGATAATATAATCATATAAATAAATTATATTAAAAAGCAGTTTTAATGTAAAATGCAGTATTTTTCACTATTCATTAAAAAATGAACATTGTCAGAAAAATACCAAAAATTTACACAAAGTAAATTTTGATGTCCCAATCATAAAGAATAAGTTTATTTTGACAAACATAGTTTATAAAATTTTCAAAATATAGATTCAATAATGTTTTGTCATCAAAAGGCAGTAAAACAATCTTTTAAGAATATTAGTGTATTCCATGCATAAGATTGTATTTATTTTCATTTCAAGCCTCTATAACACTATATTAATCATTAATAAACATAGATAAAAATATCTATTATTCATTACTTACATGGGATGTTACATCCTTCCCCCCTTTAGAAAATTGCGTCCCCGCAATTTATTTACTTATCAAATAAATGGGGGTACTTATCCCTCATTGCATTTTCAGATTCCCATGTTGCCTCTTCAATCATGTGGTTTTTCCACAAAACCTTTACCTGGTGAATCACCTTATTCCGTAACACTTGCTCCCTGTGGTCAAGAATCTGGACCGGTTGTTCCTCATAAGATAGGTTCTCTTCCAGGTGAACTACCTCTGGACTCAAAACATGAGACGGATCTGGCATATACTTCCTCAGCATTGAAACATGAAAAACATTGTGTACCTGAGATAAACTCGGAGGTAAAGCCACCCAGTATGCAACTGATCCAACTCTCTCTAGAATTTCATATGGTCCAATAAACCTTGGACTCGGCTTTCCTTTCTTACCAAATCTCATCACACTTTTCCAAGGAGAAACCTTGAGAAAAACATGATCACCTACCTCGAAAGATAGATCCTTCCTCCGGTTATCCGCATAACTCTTCTGCCTGCTCTGAGCTGTTCTCATGTGTTTCTGAATCAGCTGAACTTTTTCTGCCATCTCTTCTACCAATTCTGGTCCCATCAACTTCTTTCACACACTTCATCCCAGAAAGCTGGAGTTCGACATCGCTTCCCATATAATGCCTGAAATGGTGCCATCTGTATACTAGAATGAAAACTATTATTATATGAAAATTCAACCAAAGAAAGATGTTGGTCCCAACTTCCCTAATAATCCATAGAACAAGCTCGTAGCATATCCTCCAATGTCTGAATTGTTCGTTCTGACTGCCCATCTGATTGAGGATGAAAAGCTATACTAAAATTTAATTCAGTACCCAACGACTTCTGAAGGCCTTTCCAAAAGTTAGAAGTAAACCTGGGATCACGATCCGATACAATGGAGAGAGGAACTCCATGTAACATGACTATCTATTTAAGATACAAACGAGAATGTTGATCAAGAGAGAAAGTATCTCGTATAGCAAGGAAATGAGCAGATTTGGTCAAGCGATCAACAATAACCCAGATTGCATTATTACCTCGAGATGTCTTCGGTAATCCAACAACAAAGTCCATGGATATATTCTCCCATTTCCACTTTGGAACTGGTAAAGGCTGAAGCATCCCTTTCGGTAACTACCGCTCTGCTTTAACCTGCTGACAAGTCAAACACTTCACAGTAAAATCGGCAATATCTCTTTTCATTCCATCCCACCAGTAATACTCCCGCAGATCTCTATACATCTTAGTACTGCCCAGATGAACTGAAAACAGAGAACTATGAGCTTCACATAAAAACTCTCTCTTCAACTGTGAATCACAAGGCACACACAATCTCTTCCCAAATCTCAAAACACAATCATTATCAATGTTGAATTCAGGAAACTTACCTTTCTGAACCAGCTCTACCTTTTTCTGCAACTCCCTGTCTTGCTTCTGTGCTTGCTTGATTCTATCTGATAGAGAAGATCTCACTAATACCTGAAACAAAACAGAAGGACTTCCTGCACCAACAACTTCTAGGCCAAAGTTTATCAAATCCTTAACCAAAGGATCACGTTCCAAACACAACATTGTTAATGAAGCATTACATTTTCGACTCAATGCATCATCCACTTTATTTGCTTTTACCGGATGGTAATGAATTGTACAATCATAATCCTTGATTAATTCTAGCCATCTCCTCTGTCTCATGTTTAACTCTTTCTGAGTGAATATATACTTTAATCTTTTGTGATCGGTATATATTTCATACTTTACTCCATACAAATGATGCCTCCAAATTTTTAAAGCAAAAACAATAGCAGCTAATTCCAAATCATGTGTAGGGTAATTTACCTCATGAGTTTTCAACTGTCGTGAAGCATAAACAATTACCTGATCATTCTGCATTAGGACGCAACCAAGTCCTTTCAATGAAGCGTCACTGTATATAACAAACTCACCATTCCTGGAAGGTAGTGCCAAAACTGGAGCATTCACCAATCTTCTTTTCAATTCCTGAAAACAATCATCACATTATTTTGTCCAGATAAACTTAACACCCTTCCGAGTTAGCTTAGTCATTGGACTAGATAACCGTGAAAAATTTCTAACAAACCTTCAGTAATAGCCCGCCAAACCAAGGAAGCTACGAATCTCGGTTACATTTGTGGGTCTTGGCCATTCTTCCACAACTTTTGTTTTTGCAGGATCAACAGTTATTCCATCTTTAGAAACAATGTGACCAAGGAAAGAAATTTGTTGCAACCAAAACTCACACTTGCTGAATTTCCCATACAGTTTCTTTTCTTTTAAGGTTTTCAAGATAACCCTTAAATGTCTTTCATGCTCTTCTTTACTTTTAGAAAACACCAAAATATCATCAATGAAAACCACCACAAACTTATCCAAGAACTCATGGAAAATTCTATTCATTAAGTCCATGAATACAGCAGGTGCATTGGTTATCCCAAAAGCCATTACTACAAATTCATAATGGCCATATCTCGTACGGAACGCGGCCTTCGGAATATCTGCCTCCTTTACCTTCAGCTGATGGTACCCCGATCTCAAGTCAATATTTGAAAAAAACTAAGCTCCCTGGAGCTGATCAAACAAATCATCGATATGAGGCAAAGTATATTTGTTCTTAACAGTGATATTATTCAAGGCTCTATAATCAATGCAAAGTCTCATAGAACAATCTTTTTTCTTAACAAACAAAACAGGAGCACCCCATGGTGATGTGCTAGGTCTAATGAAACCTTTCTCTAATAAATCTTTCAATTGCTCCTTCAACTCTAAAAGTTCAATTTGTGCCATTCGATAAGGGGGTTTTGAAATTGGCTTAGCATCAGGAACTAAGTCAACAGTAAACTCAACTTCCCGATCTGGTAATATTCCAGGAAACTCATCATGAAAAACATCAGGATACTCATTTACCACTGGCAAATCATTAATCCGAACAGTTCCTTTATTTTCAACGACGTGTGCAAGGTAACATTTATTTCCATCTTCTACAAGTCTCTCGGCCTCTTGATATGTTATCAAAAGTAAGGGTTCATTATTGTAAACAAACTGAAAGTCTTTCTGAAAAGAAACTTCTTTAGCTCTACAGTGAATCTTAGCATGGTAAATAGAGAGCCAATCCATACCCAGGATAACATCAAACTCTACTAGAGGTAGAACAATAAGGTTTTCAAGTAGGTTATTTCCACAAATAAGGATAGGAAGATTCTTATAAATTCTTTTTACCTCAACATTCCCCCCAGGTGTTTTTACCAAAAGTTCAGGAGTCATTTCTTGAGATGGTATTCCCATTTTACTAGAAAAAGTTTCAGAGATGAAAGAATGTGTAGACCCCGAATCAAACAACACACTTGCATAATCTGAAAAAACAAACAAAGTACCTAATACAACTTCATTTGATGGCCCGACATCTGCTGAAGTAGTTGCAAAGGATTTCACCACCCCTTTCTGCTTGTGGTCTAACTGCTTCCCATCACTCAAGCTCCTTGTCGGACACTCGTTTGCATAGTGACCCATCTCATTGCACTTATAACATTTCACTAACTGTAAATCAAATTTGTTCTTACCTTCACCTTGATCCTTTTCAGTGCAATCACGAGCCTTATGTACCATCTTCCCACATCGGTAGCACTTTCCAGAATTCAGAAGACATTCCCCAGCATGCCTTTTGCCACATTTATCACAAACTAGAAACTTAGTTCTCTTACCATCAGACTTTTTTGAAGAATTCTTACCTTTCTCCTGCCACCTCGGTCTCTTCTTCTGCTGGTTGTTATAGAAAACTTGGTCATCAGCAAACTCCATTTCAACCTTCTCAGCACATCGAACAAGCTTTTCATAACTTTTAAACTCATGAGAAGCTAATGCCCATCAATATTTTGGCTTTAATCCTGAGTAAAAACGATTGATTTTACTATCAAGGTCCTGGATAAAATTTGGAGCATACCTTGCCAATCGAGTGAACCTTTCTTCATAGGCATCCACTGAGTCTTCCTCTTGCCTCAATTCCAAGAATTGCTTTTCCATACTAAGTCGAACAGCCTTAGGAAAATACTTCTCAAGAAACATACCTTTGAATTCATCCCAGTCAAGAGCATCAATCTCATCGGCATCCCTGATATTTTTAACCATAGACCACCACTGATCTGCTTCACCCTCCAAACGGTAAATAGCAAGACTAACCTTTTGATTGTCTGAACACCCCATGACATCAAAAATTTCTTCTCCAGTGCTTTAATCCACCCTTCAGCTAGCACAGGGTCAGATGATCCTCTGAATGATGGTGGATGTTGCCTCATGAAATGTTCCACCACTGACATGTTCCTCTGTGGTTGATCTGGCTGATCTCGTGCATGGATACCACCGCCATTTATCGCTTGAGTCAACTGCGCCATTACTGCAACAAACTGTTCAGTTCCAATTCTGACCATTTCTGGATGCTGATTCGGAAGGTTATTTCCTTCTGTATGCCTTCCTAGCACTACTTCCCTGTTTCCTCTGCGGAAAACCATTCTGAACAATCATGTCTTAGATGAAGCAACATGGTAATCTTTAAATGCTCTATCATTTTGAAAAAAAAAATATTTTTGGATAATCATTTAATAGAATTATAACTCCAAAAGTTATCTAAACTGAACTCTGATACCAACTATAAGGCCCCAGCCTTAAACCTTACTTAATCTCGAGTTATTACAAGATTACACATTGAGGATCTTTTCAGGTTTAGAGTTTTAGAGAATTAGATCATAAAACATGCATTACATTCCACATATAAACAAAGGGGATACATAAAGATATTATTCTTCATTCCCATCAAAGGAAACATATTTAAAATAAAACATGGATTCATTCTTGACACTTCCTTGACACTAACATCATATCATGTACCTTTCCCTTGACCTGTGAAAACATTTCAAAAAAACTTGGGATGAGCATAAAAGCTCAGTATGGGTTATAAAAATATGGAAAGGAAACATGGGTACATATGTACATAAGGATGAGATCATACTTTACCCATAAAACATAAGCACTTTAACATACCTCATCAAATCATGAATAAATCATAGAAATCATAAGACATAAAGGTAACTTGAGGCATTCATAACATTCATACGTAGGGAGTAACCCTCTTGGTTACGTTTGGAATACCCATCACAGTATATTCCCTAAGTCTCTTCGTAGAAACCTTAACGTTTCACTCCTTCGCGTTACCCAATGCATTGGAGAGCTATATCGTGCTCACCCTCCCTTAGTTTATCACGGAACCACCCGTCTTTATAATAATTCCCAAGGACCATAACATAATCATATCACATAAAACATGCATAAAGGAAACATAACATTTCCACATTTCAATCACAAGATATCAATACAACACAAAAACATTGTCAAAACCATTTTCAATACCAAAATAAAAGAAAAGTAAAACATGGTATTTATTTTTCTTTAAAAAAAAGGTATGGCTTGTAGAGGAAGCCGAAACTCAAATAACAGTCACGACGACAGAGAAGTCATTGTCGCCGCATACGTACGACAAAAACATTCCCTTTTGTAGTTTAGTAAACGCTTCGTATAAAAAATATTCCTTTTGAATAAATTTAAAAGCCAAAGGGGTTTATACACCGTATAAATGAAAGTTGTGTATAAAATAAAATATGCCTCAAAGAAAGGAGATTGAGACGAAGTCCCATACCTCGTATCCGACTTGACCCGACCGTTCTTTAATCTCCAGAATAATAAACTTGAGTTAATCTCTACTTGCTTAAGAACCTTTTTCAAGTTCATTATTCCTTTTATACCATGTTATGAACATCATGTAATCATTTAAGTTAATAATGTTCATTTTGTCGGTATTTGGTTCTTAAGTCAAAAATAGACTTCTTACACTTACATGTTGTTAATTTGGTCAAAGGTTCATTATATCCAGAATGATATTAATGATTTGGATAACATATATATCATATATATTCATCATATACATGTATTTATAATATTACATCACATTTAGAGGTAAGAAATGAAATGCACCGTTCATGGAGACGGTAAGCCGTACGTACGCATGAACGCTACTTCCATTTCTATTTCGTATTTTCTGGAATTGAATCATAATGATATAAGAGTATATTATAATTCCAGTATAATAACATATATAATATCATTAACTTTATCCTTTACACATCCCACATATGGTATTAACGAATCAAATCACTCTTAGGGGGCGGTAGTCCGCACTTCCTAAAATGAAGATATCGTGTTTACCCATAATGGAAACCATAAAGGTATGCCCAAAATGAAAAAAAACAGAAGCTTAAGGAAAAAATAAACATATAATATATCATATATAAAAATAGTGACATCATAATGGCCACCTTTGAAGGTGTTAAATGAGTATTGAACAATCATCGTTTCGGGAGGCAGAATTTCTCCATCCACGGAAACCGTATGTTTTTTAACGATTTGTTGTAGTTTTGTGAGAGTGTAGCTCAAATAAATCTTATAACAACATCCTAGTATATTGAAGATACTGGTGTTGTTACAAAATAAGTAAATAAAAAGAGTTTAGGGGGTTGGAGAAGCAAAATAAAACAAATGAACATGAGAGAATGAATTACCTTTAAAAGTGTAACTCCTTTTGATTTGAGCCTAAAGGATTCCTTTGAAATGATTCTTCCCAAAGGGAATCCTCTAGGATGTGAAGAGGGATGTGGAGATAGTAAATGGGCTGGGGTTGGCTGAGACAAAGTCTTGAGGAGTGTGTGAAATGAGGTAGAGGTGGGGGCCTTTTATAAGAGGAGAGGAGGGGCACTTTTGGTAAGTAAAGAAATATTACTTTATTTGAAAATGTTTTTGGGTTTTAAAAGGTCCCACATTGATATAATTCGTGGATACGGTGATAAGGGTTCTAAATCCACTCATCCAATTGGTTTTTTCCATGTGTAGTTCATAGATTTTACATTGTCTTTCCATTTTATTTAAATCGTGAAATAATGATGTCATCGCTGCATCATTATTATGTCATAAATAATTTAATTTATTTAATGTATAAAAATGATAAAAAAACTAATATGATGTAGAAAATCTTTTTAGATTTCCGATGACTATTTATAATCAAAAATCTTATCTTTATAACCCCATGTAAAAATTGTTTTCGTAAAACACCTCTTGTTTGTGTCATTTTTACATTAACATTTAATAAAAAGTTATTTATGTCATTTCCAAACCAAAGTGTCTCCATGGGGTCCCCAAGTTGACCCATGGCTTGTCTTGGTCGGCCATGACACAACCAATAAGGTTGGGACATGTTTCTAGGTCATTTCCTATTATTAAAGCATTATTTATACCTTAAACTACCCTAATTACCACTAATCGCGATTAAGAACTTAATAAGTTACTATTCACCAAAAAATTATTATAATCTCATTGAACCACATTTTACTTCTTAATGACAACCATGTATGTCGGATTTTTGAAATTCAAAACACAATTATTGCAAAATTTCATTTAAACGGAAAATCAGTCTTTATAAGTACCACTTTGTGGTTTCACTATTCATCAAAAATTGGAGTTTTTCAGAAAATTACCAAAAATTAACCCTAAGCTATATTTGATATTCCGAATTCAAAAATGAAGTCTATTTTACAAAATTCAATACATATAAGTAAAATTAATTAATTTAATAATTAATTCCCGCTGCCAGAGCAAATAGCGTGTTTTTACAAAACAATAAGTATCAAAAGATTGACACCAGTTTAAGTCTAATTTCAAAGTGAAATTGATTCCAATGACCACCATTGGATAAAATGGTAAAAATATATTCATATTACACATTAAGAAAAATTCAAAAGATAATCTAATCATATAAATAAATTAGATTAAAAAGCAGTTTTAATGTAAAATGCAGTATTTTTCACTATTCATTAAAAAATGAACATTGTCAGAAAAATACTAAAAATTTACAAAAAGTAAATTTTGATGTCCCAATAATAAAGAATAAGTTTATTTTGACAAACATAGTTTATAAAATTGTCAAAATATAGATTCAATAATGTTTTGCCATCAAAAGGTAGTAAAACAATCATTTAAGAATATTAGTGTATTCCATGCATAAGATTGTATTTATTTTAATTTTAAGCCTCTATAACACTATCTTAATCATTAATAAACATAGATAAAAATATCTATTTTTAATTAATTACTTGGGATGTTACACTACATGAGGGATCATATCCATTTATTTAGTTATCCTTGATGAATTGCATTTATTAAATCTCACAACATCATTTGTCCAGCCAAAAAATGTTTTTTTCAATGTTCTTATTCATATAAATAATCAAATTAACAACATAAATTTAATCTATTCATAATGATTTATAACTGACGAAACCATGATGGATAATTCATGATCCTAATGTCATGTATAAGTGGAAGGTATCAGAATATATCATGTGAGGTGGCAGGTGCATGCACAATTCGTGGACCATTAGGTACATCGTATGGTTTCATATTTATCATATACATATGTTTTTAGTTCATTATTAGAAATACCCCACATTCACTAAACCCATTACGGATTTAATAAAAAACTCTACAACTCTTTTTGAATCTATATAAGAATCATTTCTGATATGATTTCATCGAACTGCCCTCAATTTATAATAATGACCTTATAAAAAACATAATTATTATATAATGGCCAAATCATCTGACCCTATGAGCTTAAATAATATTTTCAAAAAATAAAAAATCCATATTTAATTATTTCAATTATGCAATGACCATTAGAAAGGAATTAGTTCTAATCAACATACTGAGTCTAGATTGATATCCATAAACCATACCCATATCCTAATACAAAAATATCCACCATAAGATGTATCATATATATCATATGTGTTCATATATTATCCATTTTCCATGAAATCATGTTACCACTTGGAATTGGAAAATTTTGATCTAGTATTTTCCATCTAATATTTTCCTGATTCATTAAAAAATATTAACTGGATCTATGAATATACCACATGTAATTTATTGCATAGATAAATACATCATATATTACTAATTTTAGTTGTTGATCGTATCATATTTTTCTCATGAAATAATGAATCAAATTTACTAAATTTAATTTAATCAAGTGATATTTGTATTTTTTTCATCATACGGATGGAAAGATACCACCATGCTTTCACTATAACTGATGATATGATTAGCATCATACCAAAAAAACACAAGATTAGATAATTTTATTATTTTACTTGTCTAATAAAAGTATAAATTTTTGATTGATCATGTGATTTTTATCTCTAAATATCCATGTATGAAGGATTGATAATAATCATACACAACTAAATATATCGATGACTAATTGACATACCATGGGATATTCATTAGTTGGCCAGTTTATGAAATTAGTATCATCATATTTACTCCTGAATATATTCCTAATACATCATATAAATCACTTTTTAATGAGTAAACAATTTTATTCTTGATAATATTTAATCACCATAATAACTCATAATACTTCATGATGATGGTGAATTAAGTACACATAAAAGTTATTCATTGAGGGGATATTATCAAGAAACAATTCATATAAAGAAATTGTACACATACGAGAATGAATGATAAATATAAATCACTTTTACTATTAAATAATGATACATTATATATCCTATAAATTAATCTCTTATGTATATAATTAACTAAAGAGAAAACATGACCATTAGGTTGTTTTTGTGATAATGAATTCAACAATGCATATATAACATTTTTCATTATATCCATACAAAATATATTTACATCACCCATCTCAATGATATTACATGTGAGATAATATCTACAAAGGATGTGTTTGGTCCTTTGGTGATACCATTTTGTATTTCCTATATCATATCCCCATCATTATCACAATGAACACCAATTTCTCTCAAATATCTGTGTACCACGTTATCATCATAGATGATCTTTCAAATCCTAAAAGCCTCCATCATAATATATGATAAATTTATATAATAAACCATTAACATTAAGTCCACTAAAATGTAGTATTTGGAACTCTAATATGTGACATGTACCATTTTACGTAAAAATACAAAATAAGTTTTAAAATTTATATCAACATTTTAGGTTTAAATTCTTACATTTTTTCCTTTTACATAGATCTCAAAATCTCCTCAAAAGACCTTTAACATATCCTTACACCTTCTCATTTACATGAATGTTCTTTATATAAAACCATTTACTCTAACCTATATTATATTTTTTTTGAATCATAATTATAATAGTAGAGGAAACATCGGGTTCTGTATATAATGAAGCACACATGATAATACCGATGACTGACTCATATATAATAATATCCCTCATCTTTAAAACTTTATAAATATCTTGAATAATTCTATTATTCATTCTTTATAAAAACTATAAATAATCCTTCAGGGATTTCTCCATGAAAAAAACATCAACTCATTACCAATGTATGTTTCCACCATATGTCAAAAACATATTATTTATATCCCTATTGATATGCATACCATGTATATGGGGATCTTCACTAATTTCTCTCATTTATTGTCATTTTACCAGCCACATCTTCATAGATTGGACTGTCAATTTATCATTTCTGATAAGTAGTATGTCGTTGACAAAAAAAGAAGAAACACCAAAATTCTCCCAGTAATTTACAATTACACACAATTTTAAATAATTTTTTAATGATTTTAAACACTTTTATTTGATAATAAAAATAAATATTCTAATTTCTAGAAGCATCCATCAATATATAAATATATTATTTTAATATTAATACCTTCTCAATCCCGTTTTGAACATAAAGACCTTCAGGTTGTATCATATGTACATCCTCAAAAAAAAATTCATCGATGAAATCTATTTTTCCATCCATATGAAATGTTTTAAAATCATAATGTGCTATAATGGATTGAAAAATAAAAATGTCCTTTATCATCCCAATTGACGTAAAAATTTCTTCATTATCCATTCCATGATTGTTTTTTATTAATTTTTTAACAAGTAAAATTTATAAGAAGAAACTCTACAATTCATTTTAGATTCAATATAGAATATTCACCTAAGGCATAAGGGACTTATCACATCAGGTGTATCAAGTAAGTTAAAACAGCAATACTCTATATGAAATCCATCTGAGATTCCATGGAATTTAAAATTTTCTCAAAATTAGAAATCATATTATCATCATGATAAGTATTAAGTTCACCTCCATTGAATTTTAGTTCACCAAATTGTTCACCGATAAATTAATTTCTATAGGTTTCATTAGTATTCGTACAATAAATTATAGTATCTTTTGAAAACTATGTTCATTCTTCTTGAATATCAATTTGGGGAATCGACTCAATTCATATATCAGTGTTTTTTATTTTTTAGTCTTCAACAAATCTATGTTAACATTCCTCTTACTAAAACATAAACCAATGTTCTGTATCAGGGCTAACACACCATTCTGGACACATAGACATTGTTCCTCATATGGTTACAAATGTAATATCCAAAAATTTATTTTGGATAACCATAGAAATAGCATTTCTATAACATCAGAGAAAGCATATTATAATCCAATAGTCACACGAGGGATTCGAATAAAAATATACATAAAATTAAAATGGTTATTTTCCCATTCCATATCTTATATGGTGTCTTTAAGACATCTTTATATTGATCATTATTAGGATATAATAAATTAATATACGGTGCATTACAATTGGATGTAATAATAAGGTCCCAGAAAATCATCATCAATCAAACCATATCCAAAATGTGTTGATTAGTCCTCTAAAACACACCATTCTATTGTAATGTTATACGAGGACCAAGTTGTGTAGAAATTCCTAAATCCATTAGATGATTTATGAAATAATGGATTAACTATTCACTTATGAAAACATGAAATTAGCATACACTTTATTTCATGAATTAAAATATAAATACTCACCTAATAATCCATAATAAGATCAATATTCATTTTTTCATTATATAACTATGAATATTGAATATCTACTTTAAATATTAATAAAAATTCATTATTTAAAACCTTCATAACATGCACATATATTAAATTGGTCTTCTAAAATTGTACCAGAAGACATCAGAATGTACATATGAAAGGGGATAAGTATAAGGCCAATTAAGGTAATAGTAAAATCATATAACAATTTAAAAGAGTATATTTGATTCATGAGGTATATCATGAAGACAAAAAAGTGGAGAGAATCATAATCCTGAACTATGAGGCATGATATAACATGATAAAATCAAGTCATCATAGGGATGTGGATATAACCTAAAACATTACATCATAAAGATAAGATACGGATTACCATTTATACATCACAACATACATTTATTATGATAACCTCTCAATCAACGTACATTGACCCCCATGACATAAAAACATTACATAATGTATTATAGGGATACATTAGAATAGGAATATATGTTTCTAACTGAAAATAAACTTCTTTTATTTTCAAAACACTTTTGAGTAGATAGTGAGAAACCAAGAGTTAAAGCATTACAACTATGTCCAACCAAAATAGAGAATAACCTAGAACAATCTACTGAAACTGCCCCTCCCTAGAAACTAAACCATGATGACAATCCATCACCAACGCATGACCTCTTGCCTAGCAGTCCCGTGTAAGAGTGCATAGGCATAATACTAGTGGAATAACCATACCCTCTCAATCATCCAAATCAAAATGGTATGCATGGGTTAAGCCTTCCATCTTTGTACCCAATCTAAAGCAGAACCAAGTAGAGTGATGGAATCGTAGCACCGAAACATCACGTCACTTCCAAATAGGCAGCTGGGCCAGAAGAAGACCCAACTCAAACCAGTATTCTCCCAAATCGGACAACAAAATTCAACCATTAAAAAGATTCATTAATGAGTAATTTGAGTTTCCTAGAATCTGTTTCCCTAAATAATTTCTAGGATAAATACGAATCCTAGATGCTTGGAGCATCCATCGTTATCTTTTCCAACTCCGAATCTAAATGGTCACATGCCCATAAGTACTCCTCAATGTTGATCTTCCCTTTATTGTATCCCCCAACAATAATTTGGTACTACTTATCAATCCAGGAGTACAATTCCTCTTTTAGAGACATCTTTAAATACCTCCCTATTATTTTAGTTTCCTTCTCATTGGTTGTATTAACCAACAAGACCTACTCACCACATCTTCATCAAAACTTAAAATCAATTCCATAGGATGATTATCGTGGGCCCCTGAACACAGGTGGCTAATAATATCAATGTTTGTTTTCTTTTCATTTAAATTTTTTTCAGAACGGGTATCCAAATGACACGGTAGAGGCGAGTAATCCTTCAGACCATTATTTCTCTTGACACCCCTATTACTCTTCATCCATAAAGCATCATCTGCAGAATAATTGAGATTATTTCCCTTAGGTTCCTTCACCCAGACCACATCGACATAAATCGGTCTAACTTGTTATGATATAAAACCTATCTATGTAAGTCCTTCAAACATATTACTCTCGTGAATAGAATTCTGAGTCCAAGGATCTGAACCCCATATCCCCCCTTACACAAAACCCTACTACATGCACTAAACACCTCATCAAATGATACAGTCAGGGACACCTCCTCACCACTATGAACTAACTCCCTAAAACTTTGTTATCCTTCCCTTGATTTACCATTTAAGCAGCAGCCTCCTGAAATGACCCATCACCCTCTCGAATGACAAGGCCAACTAGGTCCTACCTCAGCATGCTCAGCATCTTAACCCCCTGCAGATTCTCATAATGCACCACTACCTTTGACACAAGAGAAGATTCCAAGACTGCCACAAAATTTGTAATATAGTCTAATTGGGGGTTTTCAATATGATCCTCCTCCATATTCCAATACCTGCCTTGATCCTTATTGTTTTGAGACACCCTATGAGATTTCTGACAGAAAACTGGTTGATAAACCCCATCTTGATGAGACTCTAAACACACCACACATGCATGAAGGTCAGCCACTCGACCACGACCTCCACCTGGGGCCCCTAAAATACCATGTAATTTCACAAAACCAAGAGAGGTTTCCAAATAACTCCGTGCAGTTCCTTCTACTGTAGTGTTATTTACACGCTTGGATGACCCCCTACCAACCACACCATCAAAATTTGAACCACTATATACCCCTGAAGTCCTATCACAAGAAACACCATCCCCTGGCACCAAGGGTTTCTTTTATAGTCCAGAACCCTGGTGCCCTAATCCACGTCTACACATCAACGACAAGTGTCCCAATTTCTTGCACTCAGTACAAAAAGAGACCCACGATTCGTACATCACATGTGGCCTACAACGATACACCTCTACTATTGTGATCCATACAGACATAGGAGGCTTATGTGAAACATCCACTTCTACACACAGACGGGGATTCACAAGATAGAACACCACTATGGTTCGATGGTCAGAGCACAGATACCTCTCAATGAGACTCCCCAGCATACCTTCTAATGAGACTCCCCAATTTATTGAAATATATTGTATTTTTTAATAACAGTTCCTTAACCCCTGTAAAAATTACATTTTAATCATTAAATTACATTATAATTTATATTTAATAATTCTTCATAATAATAAGATTTTATGATAATATTTTTTCTATTAAAAATTCATGAATTCATCAAAAGTTGTTTCTTGATTGAAAATTCATGTTTCCCAAAATAATATTTTTGTTTACAATATAAAAATATAATCTTTTACACAAATATTTATTAATTATTATAATGAAATAATAGGTAAATATAATTATAATTTTATTAAAAAATTAAATAAAAATATTAATACTAATAGGTTTTAGATATATACCCCTTCATTAAACCAATGAATTCACAAATGGCGAGGTGTGTGATAGATTGATTTTCATGGGGTGAATCAAAAAACAAGCTTTGGGATGTGACCAAAATGAACGTGAAAATATCTTATAATCAATTTCTTTTATTCTTAGTATCTAAATATTATCTTGGGATTTGTTGGGGAGAATATCAATGATTTTATCTCCAATGGAATCTCTCATAATGGGCATTATAGGGTATGATTTGACTAGTTGAGGCCATCGATTATTTTGATAGTATCAATTAGAATTTATCTCATCACATAATATACTAATATTAATTATCACTTTATAATGACTATATTACTTGGAAACTGAATCTTAAAATAATTTTAAATCAGACATGAAATTAGATATAACAATCAAAAAATAATAATATCTTCCATATGCATTATATGAAAATTGTACTTCAATATTTCATGGAATCATTTAAAATATATTATATCAAAAATATATACATGAATTTGAATGAAACCAATGATATCTAACCCCTCACCTCTATTGGATAAGGGGATGTCTAGTCACAAGTCCCTCTACTTGAAGATACATTAATCAATAGACAATGGAATTCATAATTATTGTAAAACCTATTCTAGATAAATGGTTCCCAATAAAAATATCATATGTCATCACAACTATCATGTAATGCAGAACACAATTTGAAATATGAAAATTATTACATAATTAAATAATTCACATTATTATCATTCTATAATATATATATATATATATGAATAAATTTGGTAATTATATCTAAATAGCTAGACATTACAAAAATTAAAACTTGAGAAAAAGTATTGTTTGGTATTTATAAATAAAAAATATTATTCAATTTATAGATAACTTAAATAAAAAAAATATTACATTTTTTTATATAAATACTTTTTATAAACATTTGATATTACTTATTCTATATTATTCATTAGATGACATCTTACATTAAATATATCAATTTATCAGGATGTATAAAAATATCCAAATGAAATTTATATTATGTAATATATTTACATAATATAAATCAAAAATATTTAGACATTATTAGAATCTAAAAGAAGTAGATACATCAAAACTGCTTTTAGGTTGTATAAATAATATCATAAAATGGAACATTATAATTAAAAATTAAAATGGATTAATTATATTCAATTAAAAATCGTTTATATAACCTCCAATATATGTTTCCATATTTTTATAATTTATATATTCTTTATTAATTACAATTAAATTTCATTATAAACTATTTTCTTATTTTTTAAATCATGCAATAAAATTTATGCCAATGTGAAATACTTTTTACTACGATTTCTAAAAAATTTATAAACCATTTTATTTGGGAAATAATATTTGAAATATTAACTATATAATGTGAATGTAATATTATATTAACTATGTAAAAAATATATATCAAATAACCATAAACATTATATTAGTAATTAATTAATAAAACACATTTATATATTCTATAAATATTCCATAGTATTTGATTACATTATTTATAAACAACTAATAAATTATTTGAAGATCAAACTAAAGGTTCTTGATACATTAAATTATAATATATCATAACAATGAGAGGGTAAAAAATTTATGATTTCATAAAATAAGTTTTTCATTTACTAGTTAATGAATTACATTTATAAAGTAAAGAGAAGGATTTGATACCACTAAATAGTATTAGGGATTCTTCGAATGAATAAATTATATCAGAATGAAACCCATATATGTGTTTGACCTACCATTAATGTAATCAAAATGTATTGTATATTATGAAAATAAAAATCACATTCCTGAAACCTTGAATAGTTTTTGAATACTTGATAGAGAACACATTATAGGTATATGAAATCTTATTCTTTATAATGGGATTACACAGGCTGAAGGATCCCAAAATGTTTCATGATGAACTATAATGGTATATGGGATTTTAGTTCCTTCACCTATTGATAAACTATATCTCAAGATGAATAGAGTATCAGGATGTTAAATGGGTATCTCATCACTTAGTATTCGTGACATAAATGACTGGCATAAAAAGTTCACATGATAATTTTTGCTACAAAATAGGGGTACAAAAAAATAACTAAAATATTTACTAAGGTTTAAAGGGGTCTCTCATCACTTATAATTGTGGGAAAATTGTTAATGTTGTGTAATCATAGATCCCATTATGATAAATTAAAAATCAAAAGGAAAAATATATTGAAGGTACTCGAATAATGTGAAAAATGATATGATTCCTTACCTTGAGATGGTGCTTTGAAATGATTTTTAGGATCATATTATGTGATTGGGGATGTATTGGGAGGTATTTATAGAGGGAAGGTCAATGTAACATTCTGATCCAGTGGTTTTGATTCAATAATATTGAGTGGTTGAGTAGGTTTTTATAGAGAGACAGATTATAATTCCGTATTATTTTATAATATTTGTTGGATCTAAACTAATCCAAAACACAAACCATTTCATGTTTTAACATGTATTCTACCAAAGAGTATTTTTTCTATTATATAAATATATGAATTGATCCCCAAAAAATAATACCCTTAGTGATGTAGAAGTGAGTCATTTTTTAATTAATTGATTTTAAAAGAGAAACAATCAATATAGTTTTTGGAAGAATCATTAATGGATTATAAATTTAATCAAATAACTATGAAAACCCGTTATATTAAATTAGAATCAAAATATTAGTCATATTGTTTCTTTATAGGGTTAATTAAATCACTTTTGGAATTTTATAATTTTATAATAGATACCACATAACAATGCAGTATTTAATTTTTTTTTTCCCAAAATTCGATTTTCTCAAGAAATAATGAAATATATATAATTGGATAATCTCCATGATATATTTTAAAATATAATAGTAAATTTTTTAAAAAATATTATCTAAATATTAAATTTAGAAGATAAAAAAATGCCGATTTATTTAAATATATTGTATTTTATCTATACCAGTTCATAGACCCTTGTATAAATTATATTTTAAACATTAAAATATATTTAAATTTAAATTTTATAATTTTTTATTTAAAAATATTTTAGGAAAATATATTTTTTTATTAAAAATTCATGAATTCATCAAAAATTGTTTCATGATTGAAAATTTTTATTTACCAAAATAGTTTTTTTAATGTATCAAAATATAATCTTTCTCACACTTATTTTTTAATTATTATAATGAAATAATAGGTAATTATAATGATAATATTTTTAAAAAAATAAATAAAAATATTCATACTAATAGGTTTTAGATATATACACCTTCATTACACAATTTAATTCACTAATAGTAAGATGTGTGATAGTGAGATTTTCAGGGGGCGGTTCGATGAACATGATTTGGGATGTGATCACAATGAACAGGAAAATCTCCTATAAGAAATTTTGATTATTATTGCTTTCTAAATATTATACTGGGATTTGATGGGTAAAATATTAATGATGTTATCTCCCTTTGAATATCTCATAAATGGGCTTTATACGGTATGATTCGACTAGTTGGGGTCATTGATTCCTTTATTAGTATCAATTATAGTTTATCACATCACATAATATACTAATATTAATTGTCTCTTTACAATGACTATATTATCATTGGAAATGATGCTTGAATTTATTATAAATCTGACTTGACATTACATATAACAATAAAAAATAAAAAATATTTTCCATGATATTTCTATAACATAATTTAATAATAATGAATTTATTCATTAAAATATGGAATTTAAATTTTTAACATTCATGTCATTACATTATTCCAAGTTCCAAAATCCACCTCAAAATTTTCAATTCATAAAAAAATCCAATCAGGGTAATTTTGTTCCATTTTCTATTTTGGTTCCCATGTCATATCCTCGAGTGATTTTTTCTACAACATCACTTTTTCTCGATGAGTTTTCTTATTTAGTAGAACATTTTCTCTACGATCCAACATATTCAATAACTTCTCCTCTTGTAAAAGGTCATTCTCAAATAGTATGGCCTCTATATTCTTTACATGTGAGGGGGTATGGTATATACTTCCTAAAGGGGGATATATGGTATATATCATGTACATTCCATAGGTTTGGTGGGAATCCTTTCAATAATCCACAACCTCGATTTGATAAAAGATATCAATGGGGATAATGTATTCACTTCTTACCAAACATCATAAATTTCATTAATTATTATATTATATTAATAAATATATCTCTATCTAAAACCATTATCTTTTTTCTATGATTCTCTACATATAATTCAATCAAATTTTCATAGATTTTACATGAAACTTAATATTTTGAACCTTCTATATCATCTATCATATAATATCAGGTCCAATTAGTTTTCTCCCTCAATCTTCTTCCTACCAAGTTGGAGATTGACACATCTTCCAATAAAAAGCCTAATGAGGTTCTATTTGAATGCTATAATGGAAACTAATGTTATATGAGAACTCCACTAAGAGATGTTGTGGATCCCAACATCATTGTAAATCCATTTCACTAGACCTCAAAATATCATCTAGAGTTTGAATATTTTTCTATAACTAACCATTTTTATGAGGATGATAAAAAATATTAAAGCTAACCTCCATATGGAAATATTTCTGAAAAATTATCTAGAGCATAACAGTAATAATTGTCTATAAATTATATATATTAGGTTGTGGAATAAAATTTATTCTTACCACATCCATTTTATATTTCATTGACGGTTTTTCAAGAGTGTAATATTCCTTGATATAAATAAAATTCACTAACTTTGTAAGGTGATTGAATACCACAGAGAATAGAATATTTCATATCAGGTTCTTAGGGAGTAATATGATAAAATTTGTAGTTCATTTTTCCCATTTTCAATCTATTATAGAAAAAGGAAGTGTCATACTTGTAGACTTCTTTTATTCTGCCTTTCCTTTTTGGCATCCAAGAATCATGAGACACATTCTTCAAAAAACCTCTCTAGGTTATCCCACCATAATATGTTATTCAAATGAATATATATCTCAGTGATTCATGGATTACTTTAGACGGATGATATATAAAAATAATTTAATAGTACACCCTTAAATTATCGTTTTTATGGGCCACATATTCATGTAACATACCTTATAATTTAGTGTTTATTAATTTCGAACTCCAGAATAGTCAATATATTTTTCTGCACATCCTCAGAATATTTTTGACCCTCTGTGATCCTCAAAATAATAAATGTATAATTATTTATATGAGAAAGGTAGTATTATTACCCTTTAGTTATTACATTGTAAATCGATTTAATGTCTGCGAATATTGGATCTGTAATCACTCTCATTATGGATAGGGTTTCATGATCCTTTTTGATCAGAGTATCATCCACATTGTTTTCCTTCCTTGGATGGTTATATATTGAATAATCATAATTATTGATTATCTCTAACCACATTCATTTAAAAATATTGAGATAAGTTCGTGTGAATATATACATAAGTATTTTATTATCTTTATATAAGTTAAAATTTTCCCCACAAAGATAATGTTTCCAAATATTTTTTATGATGATTACAAATTCAAATTATACCTATAGTTTTGTTTAGTCTTACTCATTGATCATTAATTGGAATGTGGTATACTTTACCAACTTTTAATTGTCCTTGACTACACAATTGAATAATTTTTGGACCCATCACTATATATGAAATCACTCCCCACTCATGTGTAATGTAATCTTTGGGGATATGATTAGACTATTATTTATATCATTAAATCTTCCATAGTATTTATCAGCTCAAAAATCATTACTTTCTTATGTTTTACCCTATTCAGTGGGATTGAAATCCATGAAACACTTCTAAATATCGATTACAGTATACATATAATATAGGGATTCTATGGATTTTAATAAATGAGATTGGATTGAGCTGTCCATCAATTATATATGTTTTTTATGGATCATGATATATTCATCTTTTTGTGATAATATTTCCCATTAATTTTATTTTCTATGTAGGTAACTCATATTGATTATACTTCAAAAAAATTTGCTTTCATAATTTCTTCAGTAAATAATTAAAATACTCCCCTTGTTTCACTTATAATTTTTATTATCTAGGTATATCATCTATAAAAAAATCACAAATTTCTTTATGTAATCACTAAGGAATTTAATTATCATGTCTTATATACTAGTGGGAATTAGTGATTCCAAATGGAATCAATATGATATCAATGTAAAAATAATTATTGTGGAATGATGACTTGGGGGAATACTTATTCCTTAACATTATATAACAATACCCTAACAAAATATCTACTCTAAAGATGTACTTAAATAAATGTAGATGATTGAAAAGGTCAGGATTCTATGGAAGACTTTACTTTGTTATCATGATTGTTTTGAGAACATGATAATAATCGATGCATTGCATTTCTCTATCCTTCTTCACGATAAATATGAAAGGTGCACCCCATATTGAATTTGATGGGCATAAAAACCATGTATATAAATATTCATATAGTTTATGCTTTATCCTCTCATCTAGGTGATTCACCGCATACATTTTTTGAGAAACATCTTAATATATTACCTCACAATGAGAATGTGTATAGGGGTTATATATTTTTATTCACAATCATTGGAGAATGATAGAATTTCATATAGGGAAATAATATCCATGATTGAAATTATAATATCATATGAGATTAATCCTCAATCATCCACTTGAATAGATCTAGAGGATGATTTATGATACAAAGGGTGATTTCCTTCTATCAGAAACATATTTTGGCACTATATAAGGAAATAAAATCCATGGATATAATATAATCAAATACAACTAAAGAGAGTATTAAAATTTATCCTAGAAAATAAAAAAACGAAATTTGATGAGGGATAATTTATATACATGAGATTCAATAATTTTGTCATTTATTGACTTTAATCATAACTCTACTTCCACATTTTATGGTGGTGTTTGAATAGTTATAGTTAGATTTCATAAAATTACAATGTTTTGATCTAAAAATAGAATATTAACCGTCCTGGAATGGTTAAATAGAATATAGATCAACAAATTATTTTCAACATCCACCATTTTAAATTTAAATTCCTAAGATAACCGTTTATTTGTAGGCCATATTAGTTATTTCATTTTTTCATCAAAAAAACACCATTTTTTTACATTGATTCACATAGTTCCCTTATTCAATATAGTTAAAATATTGGTAAATAAGCTATGGTGTGACTAAATAAATCCATTACCCAATCACATTGGATCTTTTCACTCAATATAATCACTATCTAGGTGACCATTCATCCATCACAAATATAATTTCTAAATTGTATATAGTAAATTTCATGGATACATATTCCAAAAAATTTGACTATAGGGATTTTCCAATTTCTTTCCACCATGATAACTACCTATCACATTAATAGAATTAAATTTTATTCTCCTCTTGTAATAGATAAACCCATGAGGCCCATGATATTCATTGATCTCCATTTATACTTTGATGGAATATGAAACAATTTCCTTTTATATTTCAATGTATGAAATTTCTAAATCCTTTAATTTTCTTGAAATTATCCCAAAAAATAAATTTTCAATATTACATATTGGTGAGTTGATTAAACTAGAGGAATTTCATGGAACTATTGTGATTTTCTATTCACTTTCCCATATGTATTATTCATCTTTTTTCCTAATGCTTAAAAAACCCACTCCATTTATTCCAATGACTATGAGGAACATATTTGTTGAAATAAATATTTCATAAATACTTCTACATAGTTAGTCACATCACTTCCTCGGGATTAATTTTTTTAATTAATTTGAATCATTTATTAGCTTCCCCTACCATAGAATGAAAAATATCAGGAAAATAGAGTTTATAAATTTTACTATGTTTAAAGGATCTGAAAATCCTATTAAATTCATAGGCCCTTTCCACGAAAAAATATCAAATGAAACATTGCAATTTATAGGAAGATTCATAAATTCATCCAAATTCATGTTTTGGTTCTATAATTTAGTTAATTGAGAAATTATTACTATGAAATTTTCTTCTCATGTACCCCCATAGGTTGGGAATCTCATTTGGAATGTCATCACATCCGCACTCACATTGGTTGATGGCTCAGTTTCTACATTTTCGAATAAATGGGAACAATTAACATTAAATTGTTAACTCATAAATAACATATATTCCTTAACCGATGAATTTCATGGATTCAATATATATTATCAAAGATAAATTTATAAATATGAAATCTTATACGAATTATTATTCCCTTCACTGCATTTTATAATGATCTTGAGAATTTCATAAATAATATCTATTGAGAGTGTAAAAATATGTGTCTATTAAGGCCCATAATAGTTCATTAGGTGATGATTGATTCTAACTCAATACATCCTTTTCGTGGCTATTACCCTAGATACAACTATTCTACAACCACATCCACTAATAGTATCTAGAAATTTATGTATCTTCAAGGAAAAAACATACCTTATAATTTAAAAAATATTGGGGATTTTTTCTTATTATTACTCTTATCGTTAAGGATTTAAGTATAGCTTTTTTAATCCCAATCCTCAAGGAAACATGAAATTCCTATGACATGAACTATGAAAACCTATATATTTATAGACATTATATCATGAGTTTTTTAAAATGAGTTACATAATATAAACATAGTATGACAAGGGGCCTAGTGTATTTTGGTATCTTTGAACAAAGCATTACAACAGGAATTATAAATAAAATACATTATTTAGAAACTCTATAATACGACTTTATATTCCACATATCTTCTAAAACAAAATGAGATTTCGGGGAATCTACATATAAATGTTCTGGTAAATTAATCCCATTAAGGGAATATTAAGAGAAAAAAATAAGGTAACATAATAACTATGTGTCAAGAGGCAAATCAACATGACATATAATTGATGAGAATCATATTATTTAATAATGATAGAAGATATAAAAAGATGGAATCAATAAAAAATAGAAATGTGGTAACACCATGAAACATGACCTCCTAAACATAAGTCTAATCTAATTACAGAAGCATTATAACATACTATTCTTAGGATAACCACTTATGAACTATATATTTCATCTCATGAGAAAAAAATATTACCAAATGAATTATAGGGATAAATAATTTTGGGTTCCATGAAACATTCATATAATGTACATGTATTATTGTTCTGTATCTATCATTCAACATGAGGATGAATTACATAACTTTTAATACCAATATTAAATAGTAAAGATGGAGAAAATGAATTCCAAAATCTATTTCTCATTTTTAAATCTTGGTGAATAAAATTTATCATAAATGGGGTTGGGTATTCATAACTCAAATGTTTGTTATGAAAAATCACACAATAATTTTGGAAGAATTAATGAGGATAAAGATTCATGGAATATATTAACGAGAATAAGAGGTGTCTATCATATCTATTAAATATTTTTTCAACAATTGGTATATGTAAAAACATATCTCATATGAAAAATTCGTAACAAAAATGACAAATATAATGAATTATCTTTAATAAATATGAGAATGAGAAGATTCATTTCCTTCAGATGAATCTTCTAAAATCATGGGAGGAGATTATTAAGATCAGGGGGCATATATGGAGGATTATAAAGAGGGGCATTTAGATTAAATTCATTATACAAGGATTTTTTATTAATGAAAATGTGAGGATGGTTGGTATTTTTATACAATAATTGAGTAAAATTCCCTATAAAGATTAGAAATTTGGTTTTGGAATATATTTGAAAAATTAATCAACACTAAAAAATATTGTAGGTTTTCCCATTATTTCGAAAAAATATGACTATATTTCTTAATTTTATATGGCTAAGTTACTAACTTCCTAAATTAATACATTTTTTATTATGGATGTGAGTCATGGTTATAATGAATTGAATTTCAATCCTTAATATACATTATTGGTCTTGAGGAATCATAAAAGGTTTAAAAAATAATTAAAGTAACATATAAAACAAATTATTTTAAAGGGGGTAAATAATTTTGGTCCAAGATACCCTTTATATTATATATGAAATTATATTTTGTAACTTATGATGTCATATTATATAATATATAAGTATATCATATAAATAATTTCCCCAAAAATCAGATTATCTCAAAAAATTATGAAAAATTCATGGATTGATAATTTCACCATTATTAATTCAAAAATATTATTTATTTAATAATTTTAATATATAAATGGAATAATTTACATTTTTAAATTTGAAAATGACCATTTTTTAGAAATAATTGTTCCTTGACAATAAATATTATCACACCCTTATAATAATTTCAATAGGAATCATAAAATTATATTAATATTTAAATTTATTAATGAATATTTAGTAATATTATTTTAATAAAATATGATTTATTTAAATATGCCTTAAATTCCTCAAATAGAGTGTATTGTTATAAACTATATATTTCCAATAATATTTCAATTTTCATTGTGTCAAAATATTATTTTAATCCAATATATATTGTTTATCATTATAATGTAAAAAGAGATAAAAAAAATAATTATTTCATTAAAAAAACTATTTTGGTTTAGATATAAATCCCCTTTTACAACATTTAATGCCCTAATTTTAATGTCCCGGATGGTGAGATTTTAATAGGGTTGTTTATCAAATATGGTTTGTGCCGTGATCTTGATGAGCATGAACTTCACCTATAAATGTTTCCAATCATAATTTGGTTTATGTATCCCATTGTATCCATGGTCATGGGAAAACCTAATGATTCTATCTCCCACAAAAACTCAAATAAATGGGAATCATAAGGTATGATCCTATTTGTAGGGGCCATCACATCTTCCATCTGTAATAATCTGACATTATCATAACCATTAATATAATAATCTTAATTGTCACTATAGAAATACTATATTATCAGATATTATGATGTGTAACACTATTTTATATCTAATAACACATAACATATAATATACTAAAAATAACTAAACTATGGAATCACCTTTCATTTACATTATTTCATAATAAAAAAATTACTAATTTAAAAATGTAATTTTATCTATTAATTATGGGTTCATAAAATTCCCACCATAATCTAAATATAAAATTTATTTTCCATTTCTGAAATTAATACATATATCACTCTAAAATTACGTGATATTTTGAAAATATTAATAATTGTGTTTCATTATATATATAACCACACTGAAAAAAGTCCTCAGTAATGTTAACGAAGTACCTATAAGAACAAATTTATTATGTAGTCATTGTTTCACTTACATCACTATGTATGAGATCCAATAATCTACTAACCCTTTCACATTTTCTCCCAAAAGGTTTTTTGGTCATATTTCCTAACAAAAATGATTAAAAATTATCAAATTTTTCATATCTGAATGGTTTTATAATCCATATTTATATATTTCAGGATGTGTTTCTCATTTTTATGTCAAAGGGAATAGTTATAAATCTATATGGGCTAATAATATAACCTTATCGTATTTTTTTGAATTTTATAATTTGAATAATTTTATAATAGAATATGTAATCCATTAATAATATTATTTATTTTGTAAAAAATATCTTTCATATATATAGAACAATCAAGATACAGAATAGTGGATGAAAATAAAATCTTATGTAAATAATATATGGAAATACAATTTCTACTAATAGAGAGAACACAATACCGGTTTTCTAATTCTATTATTAATTCACTTTTTAATGTTAAATCATATGTTCATTCCGTTAATCCATAAAATCATTCCCCATTATCGACATGATGATCCACATAACCCTTCATCAACACTCTTGTATGTCGGAGTCTATTCTTATTGGTAGAATTTTTTTATGAAAATATAATATATAATTAAAATGAGTTAGAGTTATTAGAATTTATCTTTATAACTAACACATTTATGAACTCTAACTGATACTTTTATATAACAATTCTCAATCCTAGATTCCAATGTTTAAATGGTTGATAGTTCACTACTATTTATGATCTCCATGTTATTACTGTAATTTAATCCATAATACTAAATAGAGTGATATCACTAGGTGAGTATCATGTTTAATATATTTTTAGAAATTAATTTTAATTTATGATCCCTCATAAAAATTATGACATTATGTATATTATATATTTAGTGAAAAAACATCATTATTTAATAAATAATTACAATTATTATAATGTATATAATCCTTTAATATTTAGTTAAAGAAACACCCTAGTCATAACAGTTAGAGTTTTGGGATATTTTAGTAGTAAACTCTTTACCCAAATCTATATTATGGAGGAACTGAATTCAATTTTTATAGTATCATAATCATTAGAGGGTCCCATGTAGTACATACCAAATAGAATTTCACAATTAAGTTAAAAATGTATAATTAAGGGGAACCCATCTAAGATCTACCTACCCAAAAATATAATAAATAGAAACATACATATTTCATTCATTTCATAGGGTAATCATGGGGTACTTGGTTGAAATCCATCTACTTGGTTAGATGTATTTGTTCATAAAAAGATTTTTTTAGGAAGGATTCGAAATATCAATAATTTTGGGATTATAATTTCAAATATAATATTTATTTAATATACATTATATGGAAATTAAATTTATAACTATTTCATCTTATGAAATATTTATCATTTCATGTTTTATTCTATTTTTGTATGCTTTTTTATTGTGATTTAGTATTGGAATTACTATTTTAAGAGCAAAATAAATATTTCACACCACATTAATCTAAAACTCATTGAAAACTAAAAAAAAATTAGTCACCCACATATTGAATCCAAACATGTTGACTCATATCCATATAAATCGTATGAAAATTGTACATGAACATTTCATGGAATTCTTTTAAATATATTATATAAAAAAAATATACACATAAGTAAGAATGAATCAAATGATATCTATCCCCTTATCTTTATAGGATAATTGTAATTCTAGTACAAAGTCACTCTACTCGAAGAAACTTTACTCAAGAGATAATCGAATTCATAATTATTTTAAAAACTATTCTAGGAAAATAGTTCCCAATAAAAACATATAATGTTATCACACTTATCATGTAATTTATCATTATATTTCCTATTTGAAAATTATTACATAATAAAATAATTCAAATTATTTTAATTATATAATACATATATATATATATATGAATTAATTAATTAATTATATCTAAATGACAAGAGATTTCAAAAATATAATCATGAGATAAAGTATTATAAACTATTTATAAATAAAAAATATAATAATCATTTTATAGATAATCTAAATAATTGAAATATTCCATTTTTTATATAAATAATTCTTATAAACATTACATATGACTTATTCTATATTATTCATTAGATGACATCTCAAATAAAATATATCATTTTATTAAGATGTATAAAAACCTCAAAATTAAATTTCTATTATATAATATATTTACAAAATCTAAATAAAAAATATGTAATCCTTTTATAAATTTAAAAGAATTATATTCATCAAAACAACTTTCAGGTTATACAAAAAATATCATAAAAAGGTACATTTTCCTTAAAAATCTAACAGATTAATTATATACAATTCAAAATTATTAATATAACCTCCAATATATGTTTTCATATTTCAGTAATTTATATATTCTTTATAAATTATGATTATAATTTCAGAATAAACCATTTTCTTATTTTTATAAGTCATGTTATAAAATATTTCAAAAGGTGAAATACATTTTATTATGCTTCATAAAATATATATAAACCATTTTAATTGGAAAATAATATTCATAATATTAACTGTATAATGTGAATGTAATATTATATTAACAATGTCAAAAACTATAATCTAAATAACCATAACTATTATAAAGTTAATTAATTAATAAATCACTTTTATAAATTCTATAAATATTACATATTATTTCATTAAATTATTAATAAACAACTTATAAATTAGTGGATTATCCAATGCAGGGTTCTACAAACAATACATTATAATATATCATAACAATGAGAGGGTAAAAAATTTATGATTTCACAAAAAGTTTTTTTATTTAGAAGTTATTGAAATTAATTTATTAAAAAAATAAAAGGCTTTGATACCACTAATTGTTTTTAGGGGTACTTCATATGAACAAATATAATATAATTAAACCAATATATGAGTTTTATCTTCTATTAATGTAATCAACATGTAGTGGAAATGATTAAAATTAAAAATACATTCCTGAAACCTTGAAATTTTTTTGAATATTTGATAAATATCACATTATAGGTATATGAAATCCCCTTCTTTATGATGGGATTACTTAGGCTGAAGGATCCTTTAATGTTTCTTGAGGACCCTTATTGGTATATGGGATGTTATTTCATTCACCTAGTGATAATCTATATCTCATGATGAATAGAGTATCAGAATAAATCTATTTATTTTGTTAATCAAAATTTTAGGGCTACATCCCTTTATATATGAATCCTCGATGAATTATATTTAATAAAAAATAGAGACCCTATTAAATGTATTGTAATATACATATTCATGTTGGAATTATTATTCAAATTCATTCAATGAAATGAAATTATTTAATCCATTAGTAATGGATTAAAATTGATAAAACCACATGGGATGATGCATGCATCTAAATCTATTCATAGGTTTTTGATTCATGCTATAATCTTATAAGACGAAAGATGTATGCAGTCATCGTTGCATGTTTGGTCCCATGTATTATTTCATTTGTATCATATAAATATTTTTTTAGTTTATATCCTTGGGTTTTTATCATTTGTTTTTAAAGGATGTTTTTATTTATGATGAGCTATTTTTACTCTTCTTCATGATTGATCTCATAGGGACCCTATAATAAGGGATATTTCAATATTCATATAATAAATGTACATATTATGCACTACGTAGTGTCGTACAGTTTTATCTTATTCCACTACTGGTGGAGTTCTTCCAATGAGGCTTGTGAGAGCATGTTGGGTGGGTAATTATTGTTAGGAACACAATATTTTATCAGAGAGCATTTAGTTGGATATTTTCATGGCCTTTCTCACCATAAGACCTAGTGAGTTTGTTATGTTACTTAGTTTATATTGATTATTCCATATAATATATTCTCATATAAAAACGTATTACTTAAAGATAATTTTTTTCATAAGAAACCATTATGTGGTTGGGTTTTTTTATTTAAAGAGTTAATTGATTATATTCTTCACGTTTAGCATGTGTTTTCATTCATTTTTTTTTCTATATTTTTTCCATATGTTGAAATGAATACTATGATTATAGATAATGATAAAAGTATATTTTACACATGAAATTTTTGGGAAATGTTTTAAAATAATGAAATTGAATTGATTTTTTTATTTATAAACTCCATGGTTTATATTTTATGGTTTAAAAGTTTTTAAATCCTAGGTTTTTTGTTTTATACATGTTTTCTTAGAAGGATTGATCATTATATAAAATTAATTTGGTTATGATATTTGATTTATTTCAACCCTCTGGTGATCAAAACTATTTTATTTAAATATTTTAAAAACAAAAAAAATTAGGACATATAAAATGATATTAATTTCAAAAAATCTTTAATTAATCCACATTAAGAATATTTCTCTCACACATTACATGAACACTAATGTGTGTTATTTTGTTTTTTAGTTTTTCCTTTTGGTTCCAAGGTTGTGATATTTTGGTTGATTCTCATATTTGAACTCCTTTGTATTAGTTGAGAAATGGTGTGTTACCATGGGTTACATTTAGGAGGTTAGGAATCTATATAGATTTTATTTTTAGTTTTCAGATGATCATCTGTTGGCTTTATTATTTTGCTATACCCCTTTTTAATTTTGATTTTGATGATATTGTATTGATTTGAGAAATGTTTCCATATTTTTATATTTAATAAATGATTTGGATAAAATTATTTATTATTACTTTTTGGGATGCTTATGTTTGTAATTACATAATTTTTTAGATATATAATATTAACCCAATTAAAATATATTAATGGAAGTAAAATATATTGAAACCTCGTGATGGATTTTAATTAATGGTCTTAGTTATTGTTGTTATTATTAATACTACTACTATTATTACTATCATTGTTATCCAAGGGTGAAATTATGGTCACCTAGTAATGTTTTGATACCCTCTGGCATTCTAACTACCCACGAAGATTAAGAAGTCACTTCGAGCCATGTCTTGAGACAGTTAAAAACCTATATTAGGGTCAACCCCAATTGATTAGTGATATATATGATTGCCTAAATATATATGGGGAGGTTATTCGGATATATATTTCCATATTCCAAATACTTTTCCTCACTATAGGCAATGTACACTATATAATATTTATAATGAAATAAAGTGAATCTTTGGATATTTATGATTCGGGGGGAAGAATTACCCCGTATTAGTTATAAATCACAAACGGAAAAATCTAAGGCTTAATACAGTTGTTTTTTCATTTTAGGGAAATTTAAAATATATTATAGTTTGCCGATATTATTGTTAAAATATTACATTTATAGCATAGATGTGAATACAATTACAAATTTTTTGGAGAGATTATTTAAGGATATTTTTTTTTTGAAAAATGATGTACTTTATAATAGTTCATGTTTAGAATCTTCCATCATAATATATTTTATCCCTAAATATTTTTTGAACTTTATAATTAATTGTGTTAATCTGAAGAGTATTTCATGGCTTGGTGTCTGTAATTTAATCCCGGAACCTTGATGGTGGATACAGATAATTTTTTTCAATAAATTATTATTTTATTTAATTATTTATATCATAGATGACGAGGCTACAACATTTCAACCATGCATCTATTCATCTGAATTAATATATTGGAATATACAGTCATAATTAAAACTAACCCATTTATATCCAATAAAACATGGTGGAATAATGTTATTCAACCTCTGTGAAATACTATATGTTGTAAATGGAAATTATAAAGTAAATTTAATGTTAATATATCTATTGAAAAGTGTAATGATAAATTTATTACTAATATGTTTAGAAAATTGAGTGAATATTATGCATTGGAATTTATAGATAGGAGAATCATATAAGTGGATTTAGAATGATTTTAATTTAAAATATATAGATGATTTAAAAAACCAGTCAATTATTGTGTAAATATATTTTCATGAAGGATTCCATGAAATGGGTATTTTTATTTATAAAATTATGGATTTATTACATTGGGTAATGGTTATATGATCATTATATTGTTAATATATTTTTAACGACTTATGCAAAAAACATTAAAATGGGATAATATATATTTTAAAAAATTATCTATTGTATTTAAAGAGAACTAAAAGGCATGTTTGTGATTTATAAATCAATAAGTTATTTTTATACTCAATTTTTCTAATATTTTACTGATTTTTTTTGGGTTCAATATTTAGATTTAGGTTTAGAAAAAATAATATTTTGATAAAAATATAGATATAAAGAATATGGATGTTAAATTAGTAATTTCACGTATCATTAAATTAAATTCCATTGAGAGGATAAAAATTTCTCAGTATAATAATATATAGAAAATTATACGAGTGAATTATAGTTATCAAAATTGAAATGGTCTTAATACATCATAGGATCCTTCTATATATTTATTCATAATTGAAAGTACTGTTCTATTTTCATAGTTAAGGAAATCTTTTATTTCTTGATGTTTGTAATAACTTACTAAATATAAGATATAAGATATTTATTTTTTTGTTACCAGTGTTTTCATGGATAGTCATTATCCTAAAAAGACACATTGGGAGGGATTTGATATGGTGTATTGATACCTAAATGGAACTTATTAACTTTGGATGAATTATGGTATATTATCTATCAATTTCATATGGTTTGGTGAAATGAGTAGGATAACAAAAATGTTTTTTTTGAAATGTCTATATAGGTATATTTTATCCTTTGGTGGTAGTGCAGTCACCTACAATGTTACACTTTGAAAATCCTAGTGTAGTCTACTATTAAGTGGGAGTTTTTTCTTTATATACATATCGTGTATTTTGAATAGATATATAGAATATTATCCAAATTATCAATGACATTAATGCCTACTTCTGTAATCACTATACATTTTTATAATCTACAAGCATGGAAAAATATTATGCAAGTTAATTATAATTACCATAAAAAGAAACATATGTATGATTGAATCGAAGATATATAGGTTATTTAATTTTTTTATGGTTATATATTAGTTTGGTACTAAATAAAATATATTTAATCCCTTTACTAAATTTATTTAAATTTTCCTAATATATAGATTTAGGTTGTAGAATATACATAAAACCAATGATTGGTTTATCTATAATAGGAATCCTGCTATCTGAGTTTGGGTTTTGGTTTGGAAGTGGAAGTTCATCTCAATATATGTTTTCTTATTTCTTTAGGGATTCACATGTATGTAATTCTCTAATGTTTCATCCACTAATAGTTCTTTTTTGATTTTTTGTTTATTCTTCTTTTGCTGGTATGACATTGGTGTCATATGGAAAAGTAAAAATTTCATTGTGAATGGTTTGTGTTGTGATGAGGATTTCATTGATGAAGTTGAACCAATGAAATGATGTTTTTGGAATAGGTTATTTAATAAAGTCGATTATTTTAAGGCTTTAGTTTTTGTAGAATATGTTGTTCCCATAGGTGTAATGAATGAATCATCACACGGTGTTGGTGTGACCCGATGGATTTGGATTTAGAAAATTCCACCAGAATATATGTGTCTTTGATCTAGTGTTTAAGGGAGCATCATTGTGGATACTCATGGAGGATGTTTCTAAGGATTTTTATATTCATGGTTTTATTCTGGTTGTTGTGTTTCACATGTATTCTGACTCCACAGCCAGTGATACTATTTGTTTTTCTTTAGCGTGTTGGTATTGATAGTCAGGTGTTGGAGTTGATTTGTGGATTATCATTAATTGATTGTTCAGATGGAATGTAGTTGTCTACTATGGTGGTTAACAACGAGGATGATGGAATTCGGTAGTCCGTTTTTCTGGAGTCTAGTGTCGTGATCGGAAAAAAGGCATTTTCGGCGGTAGTGCAGGGATTGGTTGTTGCTCATTAATTATGCCAATTTTTTGATAAAGAATTTAATTTTCGAATGGGATGACACAATGGTGAGTATTGTTCCGATTGGTAACTAGATTTGTGAAACTATGTGGGACCTAGCCCAAGGAAGTTATGATTTCGTTTTAATATCGAGAACCAAAATATGATATTATTTTTTTGAGTGTTGAATGCACTATAGTATGATTTTTTGAGTTCTCACTTATCCAAAGAGTGGTATTTAAAATAAATAAATACTTATTATCATATTGGTAGTTTTTAATACTGTGGTTCTTGGGTAGAGTTTCAAAATAAGTGTTATTTTTGAATGGAATCGTGTTTATTGGAAAGATATTTCTTGAATGTATTTAGAGATTATAAACTAATTGGATATTTTTTAATGTTAAAATTAGAGGAATTGTGTTTAAAACTATAATTATTTAATGAATATTTATTATAATACATGGTAAAAACACCACCTATAATGATTTATTCAATAAGTGACAACATATTTATCTTGGGAGATGTTATGACATTAAATGGTACAATATTATGTGTACACCATATTTCCCCTTGAAGGATGAATTTTGATTACAATTTTATTGTTTCAAATTAGAATATTTTTCTCTTGAAATCATTCTATGTAAAAATTAGTGTACATTTCAACAGAATTTCAATGAATTATTGTTGAAAAATTATGATATTATTTATGATTGCATTATTTATAGTGTTAGTTTATAATCAATTAGCTATGATGTTAGTGGAATAGATTTTTATTTTAATATATATTTTGGAATCAATAAATTAATTATTCAAAGCACTAAATTATTATTATTACCTTTTTTATAAATATATTTAATTAATGGGATGGTAACAACTCTTGAAATTTGGATCCAAAAATTAATTACCAAGATTTATGATATTAATATTAGAAAAAAATTATTCAACTAATTTTTAAGGAAGGAAAAAGTAAAAAAAGTAACTATCCCAGTAATTTACATAATGTTAAATTATGTCATATTAATTATTATAATCGAAAATAAATTTTTTTTGTAATAGAATATTTAAAATAATATTATAAAATTCATTAATTGTTTTGATATATATAATGTGTTCAGCCTCCCAAAATTAGACAATTCAGTTTTATCATATGCTTTTTGTTCAGATAAAGTAGATTCTAATGTAACCTATAGTAGATTACACAACTTTTCAATGTGGAGTAATTTTTTTTGCATATAGTGCTACTAAAATCATCAAAATGAAAGTGGGGTTAATATCCTATTGTTAATAAATGTAGGATACATGATAATTTAGAAAAATGAAATGTACTCCTAGATTCTAATTGTTTTTATTTTAACATTTCATATCACTTTATTATTATTTTTTAATCATAATTTACTATAAAAATTTTTAACCAAATTATGATAATTAACTAATTATGTGTTCATTTTTTCAATAACCATTCCTATTGTGCATCTAAAGCATTAACTCAATCATATTTATTACACACATCATCTATTAATGGTCTCATCGAGGGTTCTTATAAAAATATTTTACACAAATACAATTATAGACAACAAACCATGTTCCATCAATCCAAAATGTATCCATCGACATTTGAGCAAGTGACATATCCCACATATCCTATAATCATACTTCATCTAGACCTCTTTATATTTTTTTATTCCATTTTGATAACCTATTCATATTATTTGTTTCACTAAGTAGTCATGTCCAAAAGAAAAATCCATTTATAGGTGGGTACAATAAGTTATTAATTATGGTATGTGTAAATAATATTGAGTTTTAGATATTTAAAAATAGAATTTATAAATTATTTCATTTTATATATTACTTTATCGTAACATAGAATTGGATTATACAATTATTATTCTATTAATACGATATAAAAAAATTTCATTCAATGAAAAATGATTTATAAATTATTAAAAATATTAACAAATTCGATATAAATATAAATTTTATGTTCCATTTTAATGGTTAACTTGTAATTTATATGGTATAATAATAATAATTATTTTTAATTATAAAAAAAATAATAAAAAACATTATAATAAAATATGAACAATACATTATAAATACATAAAAAATTAATTTAAATTTAAAAGTTTAATATATTATTTTTCTATTGTAAGAATACTCATACAATTAAAAATATAATAGTAATATTTAATGGATAAAAATATTAATATTTTTCTTTCTATAGAATAATTAATATAACAAAAAAAATTATTTCTCTTTTTATCAAATTCATTATATCTTAAAATATAATTTTTATATTTATTATCACAATAAAAAATATTTTTTTATATTTATTAATACATACATAAATGGGTATATATACTAGGTGTTTGGGGGTAAAATTAAAATAATAAATTCATTAAAAATAAACCTAAAAAATGTATTATAAAATATACTGAAAATACAAATATAAAATTTCATTGAAAAATCCTTTGTAAAAAACCACTGGAGAATTTATGTGCAAATTAATTTTGAAAATTCCCTTGAAAAAAATAAACTGTATATTTACAATGGATAATTTCTTAAAAATAATTACAATAAATTATATTATCAAATTCAACTAGAAAAATCCAATATAATATACATTGAAAATATCAACTAAAAATTAGTACCAGAAAATTCCATTAAAAATTTAAGTGTTAAATTTTAATGAATATTGTACTAATAAAATCCCCCTAAAAGATTTCTATAAAATTTACATGGTAAAATTTCCTAGAAAATGACATAGTGATAATTTACTATAAAATAAAAATAAATAAATCCTAATAAAAATCACCACATTGAAATTTAATTGATAATTTATTTTGAGAAACTAAGATAGAAATTTACAATATAAACATTAATTGAAAATAAAAATCAAAAATAATACAGAAAACTTATAAAATTTCATTTCATTGTAAAATTCCATAAAAAGAATTTTACTATAAATTATCGTTGAAAAATTCAATTAAAATTTTAAAATAGAAAATTATATTTATAGAATTATATGGTTGAATATTATAGTGGAAAATTATTCATTATAATTATCTAGTAATATTTTCCAATAAATTATTTTATTCAGTTAAAAAATAATAATTTTATGTGAAAATTTAAATTTCATAAGTTAAATGTGAAATTTATTAATGTATGTTTTCAAATTGAATATTAATTTCTTTAATATATAAATTATTATTTTAAAAAAATATAAACTATGTGTTATTTAATAAAATATTGAAATTATCTTTTTGTTTATAGAAAATCATTATTATTATCAATTTGAAAATATTATTATTTTTAATTGGTGAAAATAATTATAGCTTTGAAATATTTAGAAATTATTAAGACAAAGAAAAAAATATGGCCGTGTATACTCATTCAATGCGGGGAGGGTGGTGAATCATGTTTGTTTATATTATTTTCCTAAAAAGTTAATATATAAAAAATTTATCTCCCTTTTTTGAACATTTTCGGATTTTTAATATTTAAATTAATATCATCTATATTAACCAGGACTATATCTATATTCATGTCATATACAAAAAATAGTGTTATAACATGTATTTTTTACATGGTTCGAACCTGATGTGTGAAAGGTACACTTTTTCATTTGCATTTTCTTTTGATACATGAATTCTAAACTAATATTCTTATTATCAATTATAGCTGGTTGACATGGTTTTATATTGAAACCTATATTTCAACATTATACAAAATAAGTGATCCCCATACCAAAAATGGGGTGGATACTTCAGTATATTAGACAAGTGAATGAATTTATATACTATTCCAAATAGTCTCAGAATATAAATTGTACCTATAGTAATTCCATCCACTTCATTATCCACATTGATATAGATCGTAAGGTTTTCGGAAGAATCCTTTACACCCAATAAACCAACCCACATCCTTATTTAGAGATTCCAATTATCTTATAGTCTTATACTTCAACAAATGAAACTCAATATCTTTTTCTCTTTACAAATTCATTTTCATTCATAGAATCTAATTGATGATATATCCCAAAATGTTCTAGATGATATCTGTAAAACATTATTTCATTGATTTTCAGCTAAAAATACAGAAATATAAAATTTTATTACATTATAAGCTAAATTATTCTTCTCTTCATCATCTATATAACATCTGATGAATTATTTTTCTTCATCTTCTTCACATGAGATTTTTTACTTATCATATATAAACATCTCAAAGGGATTTTTAGAGTGTAATAACAATTATCAGATGTACTGGATGTTTTTTGAAACCCTTTTCTACGGATCTCTCATTCATTAAATATAAAATAACAAATTAAAATTAAAATGAAAAACTACTATAATGGAAATAAATCTTCCATAGGGTTTTTTCTACATCTTTATTTTCAAATGAGATTGATGAAGATTAAATAAAATAATACAAAATTTGTCCCATATCCATAGTATATCAATGGGTTGTGCCTAAATCATCCCTTTTATTGAGGAGATCCATCCTCCCTTCATGACATACAATATCCTCCTATATAAATGTGAATGGTAAAGAGAGACTTTGTGTAATAAGTAATCTCATCTTAGAATAATGTAATAAAACCAATAACCATTTCAATCATGTGATAGAGGATTATATAAGGAATCAAGTATGATCTATAATTTTTGATGAATTTATTAATATGTTGAAACTCATAAATAAATTCCATGGACAATCCATGAATATTTGAAGGTATCATATTCAATAAATCGATATAATCTTGTCTTATATGACATCATAGTAAATTATAGTCATAGGGTATGATAAATATTCATAATAAATACTACTATCATAGTCAGTACCAAATGATAAATTTATATATGCCTGAAAAACATAATTTTCTTGAAATACATTAAAAATATTAACAAAAAAACATATTTATATATATGTGTGTGTTTGTGTGTGTAATTTTATTTATTTAGTGAATATCTCCATCACATATACTAATATTCTATATATTTTATTCTCTCAAAATATTATATCCATATCATATTGTTGAATTAAATTCAACCATTCATTATCAATTCCCGTAAATTAATCACTCAGATGAATTTGTTATGACAATTCGAAAGTAAAATAATAAATTAACAACTCTTAGGTTCCCAAAACCTTTAATGAAGTTCTTGAAAATATCACACACAAAATTTTCATTTCAAAAATTTCAAAATGATTTAATTGAAATAACCTTGTATTTAATTCTCATTTTAAAACCAGATCCAATATTTATTATTCATTTATTATCCAATAGTATAATATTCATCTTCATTATAACATTGATACTATAATTTATGTAATAAATTATTTCTTACTATCATTATCAAATACTATAATCCAATTTCATGAATGATGTTTCTTATTCTCAGTCATGATTTCATACCATCAAAACTTTTATAAAATCATATTGAATTTTTGTAAAGACCCTGAAATTTATAGGAAATTTATTTTCTTAAATTAATTGGAATTTTGCGAGTCCGCAGTTTCTGACAGCGCCTGATTTCGAGGCCCAGTGTGCCCGGAATCAATTTCTGAAGTTTTGTTCAGGTACGTTCAGTAATCGTACATGCGTTTTTTATTTCTTTTGAACCACTGCTCGGAATTGAAATCTGAGGACACCAATTAACTCATAGCGCTGGTATTCTCTTAAGAGGACCTCTACCATTGTTGTGTTTGGTTGAGAGCAGATGTTAATTTTGGGGTTCGTTAATGAATTAAAAATTATATGTGACATTATTTTTAGGTGGTGGTTAAATCCGCCAAAGGGAATATGGGAGTGGGGTCACCCCCCACGCCCCACATAACCTCCCATGGGAGGATAATGTGTTGTGGAGCCCACACAAACATCAAATGTTCAACTCGCACTTGAAACCCTTGGAACCCACCATTGATGAGGGTTAAACCCTCCACCTTCGACCTCCCTTATTAATTATGAAAACTCTCCACCTCCGAATTTCTCCCATTAATTTGCCAACACCATTAAATAATTAATTGAGCTCCACAATTAATTAATTAATTTGAGTGTTTGAAATCTTTTGAATCGATTTTTCCAACATTAAAAGAATACATTACCTTCATTTAATTTGGTTGGCATAATCATGGTTGGGAGAACTAAGGTGAGAAGAAGAGATTTTGGAGGACTTCACCATCTCCTACGAAGAACACAAACAACAATTTCTTCTCGACAAAGAAAATATTCTTTCTTCTTTGACCAGCGAAATAACGTGAGGAGGCGCCCATGAGGAATGACATCTTCCTTCCTCTTCCTCCACGTCAAGGGAAAACACACTGCTCGTGAATAACGTTGCAAACAATGACGCTTACTCCTCGGACGAACCCTGACGTCAACGAATCGACGTCGTAGTCAATGAACGAACTCCGAATCGAGGTAGAGAGTTTTATATATTTATAATTGAATAAAATTATACCATCATTCTTGATAAATGATATAGTTTGTCATTTGATTCTTTTTTTATCCCCTAACGCGTAGGGCGCGGGCCGAACAAACATGGCCCGACGACCCCCCTGTTGATTCTGGATTTTTTGGGAAACAAATGATTAGTCAGATGAGGTGGTGGTGACGAAAGTTGGCGGTGAACGGATGTGGAGGATACCGGATGAGGCGGTGACCGGGGGCGGCAGACACGCGCAGGTCAAGTGGTGGAAAATCGCGGCCCGAAACCGCAGGCCGCTCGGGCTGAAGATCTGGTCGGCTACTTCTGGTCGGGATGGTGGACCACAGCACCTGTAGGTACCACATAAGGGACGTGTAGCCCACATCTTCCGACCTATTGGATGGGAGTACCGGCCGGCTATGGCCGGACGGGATGGAAATTTGCGGTGCCTGCAGGCACCGCGCGGCGGAGGAACAGCGGCCCGCAACCGCAGGCCGCTTGCTGGAGAACCAGCTGGCCACCTGCCGGCCAGGCTGAAGAAACCGCGACACCACTTGGCGCCAGGTGGGAAGAACAGTGGCCCATTCTGCGGGCCGCTCGCGCTGGAAAAAACTGGCCCGGCCGGATCCGCCGAGTTGGGTCGGGCCGACCCGCCAGACCACTGGGATTGACGGGTCGTGCCTGACATCGCCTTATTTCCAATATCTTTATGACCGTGCATCTGAAATATGCGCCATCTGTGGCACTGGGACCCTTACAATGAGGCGGTCCTTTTTTGATACTCTTAGTGAGTTTTGGATGACTTTGGAAAAAGTCCAGGTTTGGATCGAGCGTAAATTCAACCGGGCCCCTAGAACAGAAAAGCCAATATCTCTCAGACTGGGGGGGTCAGATTGACCTGTCCTCTGTCGCGTTGGGTTTATTATGATGATATGGAACTTTGGGATACATCAACCTTGGTCTTTGTGATAGTTGATTTATCGACCCCCTTTGCTCGAGGATCGAACCCTCCCGGAATCGAGCGTGTAGTGTGTGGGAGCCCTAGAGATGGCTGCGACTGCGTCGACTTCGGTAACGGAATCCTATGTGTGTTCGACAGCGACGACTAATGTACTCTGATCCTCCATGGGATCGACAACGATGACTACTATACCATAATCCTAGGTGAGTTCGACAGTTCTGACTTCTATTCCTGTGTCCTATGTGGGTCCGACAGAATAGTTGTTCTTGTATCCTGTGAAGGTTTGACAGCTCAGACGAATCATAGCTGGTCTTGTATCTTGTGTCGGTCTGACGGCTTAGTTGGTCCTGTATCATTTGTGGGTCCGACAGCTTAGATGAGATACCCACTCTTGTATCCTGTGTGGGTCTGACGGCTTAGCTGGTCCTGTATCCTATGTGGGTTTGACAACTTAGATGATCCAGTGTCTTCATATGATCATCTATTCTCTCTTCTATTGTGGCATACCTATGTGAATTGATCCTTATCTTTCAACCATTATCATCTTGGTGACTGAATTTACTTCCTTTGTGGAATTGGTTTGTTCTTGGGCTCGAGAGTTGGAGCCGGACTGAGATTGGTAACTTAGGTATATGTATGGGCTTATACCTATGTAGGGTTGGTTGATACTTCATGATTGTATCTTTCTTATTTTGTTTATCCTTATTGTATATTTTGAGACCATGCGGGTCTCAGGGTCTCTACTGGGTATCGTTATACTCACCCCTTCATGGGTTATGCCGGCAACTCGTTGTGTTGGATGTAGACGACGGACAACGCTGAAGGAGGCTGAGTGCGGCACAACTGGAAGGTACCAAGAGGTGGACCTTGCGACGAGTCGGTAGTCAGAGGAGATTGACAGATGTGAGAGATGAGGTGGCCATCTGTACCTACCCTTCAGGTAGGAACCCCAGAGGACGATCTCGAAGATTCTCTTTACATTCAGTTGTTTTTCTCTCTCTACATGTATGTGTTTTTCAGTTGGGTTTGTATACTGGCCCATTTACATTCCATCACACTCTTTTGTATTCAGTTTTACATAGTGTTTACTTTCTGTTGCGTACTCTATTGTGTTTGTTTACTTTTATAAGGGAAATTCCTTCCCATCTTAGGGAATTACACCTTTGGTGCTAGTCGCTATCCCCTGGCATATGGAAGGAGGGCTTGGGGTAGTCACGACACGAGCCAGAGGACGGGTCGTGAAAAATTGATATTAGAGGAGTCAGTTCTACCACTGAACTTAGGACTCTGATATGTCTTACTATGAAGCAATAGTGTTAGAGTATTGGGTGTGGTTTTTAGTCTAGGGAGTCCAGTTTTTGTGCGGCAGCTGACGTATCCATACTGCCGGACCCTGACTTCTGATTTCTGACTCAGTGCACTAAAACACTAATTGTTTGTGTGTATCAAGAGTTTCCTTTGTTGTATCTTTGAGTCAGTTCACCATGTATAACTTATTGACCGTGGCACACCTGTTCATTATCTGGATGTCGCTACGAAGACAACTAGCTAGGGTTCCCGATAGAGTACACGATGACGACCCACCGAGCGACGAGGCTCTGGTGTAGGGCCCTCTTACTATGTTGGCACCTTCGGGTGGTATACCAGCATCATCACCACCCAATGGGTAGCAGATACCACTAGCCACACTGGTGGACAATGCACGATGACTGAGCACGTATTACGAGTTCCAGCGGAAGAGGCCTCTGTGGTTTCGAGGCAAGACAAATTCCCAGGCAGCAGAGGACTGGATGGAGGTGATTACTGGATTTTTCTGCCTAGTAGAGACACTAGTAGAGAAAATGTTGATCTTTTCTACTATTCTTTTTCAGTGAGTGGCCATGAGGATGGTCCGCATAGTGATTAGGTTTCGGTACATGGACCATTTTTTAAGATGGTACCTTTGGGAAGTGTGCCAACTATATCACTGCCCATTGGTCAGGAAACACTACCGACAGTAACGATCGATGACACATGTAGGCTTAGTGCCTAACACGTGTTTCATCATCAGATATCCCTCAATTTCCATGGTGAGCCCGACTCACAGGCTGCTAAGGATTGGCTTGAGGAAGTGGCTGAGAGTTCTCTAGAAATTCTACAGCTTCGGCAGGACGACTTATCAATAGCTAAGTTTTCATCGAGGCATACCGATCTTTCATGATACTTGATGATTATGGTACGATCAGTGATTTAGGGATCGAAATTCCAAGTGAGTTGTGTTTAAAGGTCATCCGAGCTAGCGCAATTCCTCTCTGCATTCCTACTTATGATAGGATTCTAGAGAGAACCTTTATGGTTGAATTTTCATTGGCTGATCAGATACAGCCTATGAATGTTAGCTGTGGGAAAGGGGGAAACTAGTGCTAGTCTCAGAGACTAAAGAGTGTAAAATTTTTCGAAGAGGAAGTGTTAAGGACAGATTAATCTGCAGGGCAGTAGACGTGGAAGCAGAGCTAGGATTGCATCATGAGGTGGTAAACATTTCAACATGTTACAACCACCCGCCTTTCTAGTCCCCTCTCGGCTTAGGGAGCTGGAGGGTTGGGGATGAGAGTAGGTGCATGCGGGCAAGGAGTGTGACACAAGGGCTCTAGGAATGATTTGAGATATGGTATGTGTCTACTACTAGCTTCTATATAAATAGACATAGGTACCAATCATTCCCTCTTTCCACAAATCTTATCCTAGACCTAGAGGTTCCGGTTAAGCCGTTGACTTGATCCTCACGTTTGGAGATACCTTTTGGAGGAGACTCAATAATCACACTTACGCCGATAGTGTGATTTGACCCTTAAGGCGAGAGTTTTGGTCGGAACCTCTTGGTGGCAGCGTCGAGGCCTCGCGACTTTAGTTTGGGTATGGTCTATGAAACCACAGTTCATACACAGATTGACTGTATTCAGAAAAAAGGTTGTGGTTTATCTACAACTTTGGGATGGGGTTTTTCCTTGGTCGGAGAAAATGAAAAACCCAGATAGCACAGGATGGAATCATGCATTAGAGGGTGCAGTCGATCACTCAGGAATCAGCTAGTCTTACCTTTGTGCTAGACATCTTAAGAGTTGCAGTACCATTTTTAGCATTTATGAAGAAGGGGAAACCCTTAGTGTGGACAAAGAGATTCCAACAGAGCTTTTTGGAGATGAGGGAGAGGTATAATGGTGTACCCATCTTGTGGCTACTGGAGGAGGGCGTTGGGTATGTAGTTTATTACAACACATTAGGGACCAGACTCGGGTTTGTCCTGATGCCAGAGCAAGCAGTGATCATGTATGGTTCTCGGTAGTTGATATAGCACGAGAAGATCTATGATACCCATGACCTGGAGTTAGCAGCAGTGGTGTTCACCTTGATGATATGGTGCCACTATCTTATGGATGAAGATTTTACAGTCTATTCTGACCACCAGAGTCACATGTATATCTTCTCGTAGAAGGACCTGAACCTGAGACAGATGCGATGGATCGAGTTCCTCTAGGACTATGACTTTGAGATAGTCTATACTCCTATGAAGGGGAACATTGTATGAGATACTCTCAGCATGATATCAGGCATTCAGATGATAGGAGAGTGAGAAAACAACTTGCCGCATTGCAGATATCACTTGTGGATAGAGATTGAGCAGCCTTTCTTCAGTCTTTCACAGTCCCTCCTCCACTCTTTCAGTGAGTCAGAGAGGCACAGTGTGGGAACATTGACGGTGAGACACGACATGCTCAGATATCATCAGGTCAGGCACCAGATGGATTTTCTGAAGCTGGGGAGCATGTTATTATATTTAGATGATGGGATATGTTACCAGTAGCACTACAAGAGGTGTTGTTGAGGGAGTTCCACACTTCCCCTCTAGTGGTACATCCAGAAGTGGCGAAAATGTATCAGGACCTCAGAAGACAGCAATGGTGGCCATGTCTGAAGAAAGTAGTAGCATATTTTGTCTCTCGATGCCTCACTTGTCAGCTAGTGAAGGCAGTTCATCAGGTTCCAGCAGGCTTGGTTCAGCCCTTAGAGGTTTCGGAATGGAAGTGGGATGGGTTATCCTTGGATTCCGTGATGGGACTTCCATGTACAACCAAAGGACATGACTCTATCAGGGTGATCGTATACCGACTCACCAAGTCGGACCACTTCCTACTGATAAGATAGCAGGGCTCAGTAGAGGCCTTGGGACGCCTCTACATTTAGGAGATTGTACGGCTTCATGGTGTGCCATCGACTATCATCTTCGATCAAGATGCTCATTCCAAATCCTGGATATGGAAGGGGTTTAGGAGGATTTTGGGACGCAGCTTCACTTGAGCACCGCCTTCCATCCTTAGACAGATGGTCAGACTGAGAGGACCATTTAGACTCTCAAGGACATGCCTCGTGCATGTGTCCTCGACTTTAGTCACTACTGGGAGGATCACTTACCCTTAGTGGAGTTTGTGTACAACAAAAGCTACCACTCCACCATCCAGATGGCCCCTTATGAGACACTGTACAGTCGACCATACAGATCACCTCTATGCTGGATTGACCCGGGGGAGTCAGCACATGTAGGAACAGATATGCTATATGCTACGACAGAGAAGGTGAAGATCATCCAAGAGAAAATGAAGACTGAACATAGTAGACATAAGTATTATGCTGATAGGAGACGGAGTCCACGGAAGTTTTAGGATGGCGACCACGTCTTCCTATGGGTCTCACCTTGATGTGGTCTATAGAGATTTGGTTGAGGTGGAAAGTTATATCCGCATTTTATCAAGCTGTTCCAGGTCCTTAGTAGAGTTGGAGAGTTGTCTTACCACCTGGACCTTCCACCTCAGTTGTATCAGGTGCATGACGTCTTCCATTATCTCAGCTGAGGAGATACATGCACGACCCATCCCACATCATCGACCATGGGGAGCTGGACATCGATGATGGGGTGACATTCATGGAGGTCCCAGTGGAGATTGTGAATCGACATGAGCGTGTCCAATATGGATGGTCAATTCCTTTGGTGCGCATTCGCTGGCAGCACAGGAACCTCCATGAGAGCACATGAGAGTGGGATAATTAGATGCGTGCTTAGTACCCCATTTTGTTCCCCTAGTGTGTGTTATAGCTTTACAGGGACGTAAATCCCTAAGGTTGGGGTAATGTAAAGACCTGGAAATTTCGATGAAATATTTTTCATAAATTTATTCGAATTTTACATGTCTGTGGTTTCTGACAGTTCCTGATTCCGAGGCCCGATGTGCCCGGAATCAATTTCTGAAGTTTTGTTCATGCATGTTAAGTAAACGTACGTGCCCGTTTTTCTATCATTTGAACCGCTGCTCGGAATTGAAATGTAAGAACACCGATGAACTCATAGGACTGGTATACTCTTAAGAGGACCTCTAAAACAGTTGCGTTTGGTCGAGAGCGGAATTTAACTTTGGGGTTTGTTAATAAATTAAATATTATGTTTGAAATAATTTTTAGGTGGTTGTTAAATCCACCAAAGGGAAGTTGGGAGTGGGTCACCCCCCCCCCCACATAACCTGCCATGGGAGGATAATGTGTTGTGGAGCCCACACGAACATCAACTCTTCAACCCCCATTAAAACCCTTGGAACCCCCCATTGATGAGGGCTAAACCTGCCACCTTCCAACTCCCTTATTAATTATGATAACACTCCACCTCCCACCTTCTCTCATTAATTTTTCAACACCATTAATTTATTAATTGTGATCTAAAATTAATTAAATTATTTGATTGTTTTAAATCTTTGAAATAGATTTCTCCAACATTAAAATATGACATTACATTCTTTAAATTTGGTTGGCATAATCTTGGTTGGGATAACTAAGGTGAGAATAAGGGATTTTGGAGGACCTCACCCTCTCCAATGAAGAACATGAGGAAACATATACTCTTGATAAAGAACATCTTCTTTCTTATTTGATCGGGGAAAGAACATGAGGCGACGCCCACGAGGAACGCCGTCTTCCTTCCTCTTCCTCTGCGTCAAGGGAAAAGACGCTGCCCGCGAAGAACGTTGCCAACAATGAAGAGTAATCCTACGATGCACCCAAACATCAATGAATCGACGTTGTCGTCAATGAACGAACTCCAAATTAAGGTATGGAGTTTTTTATTATTTTAATTCAATAAAATTATACCATCATTCTTGATAAACGCTATGGTTCGTATTTTTTTGTTATCGCCCAACACAGAGGGTGCATGCCAAACAAACAGTGCCCGACGACCCTCCATTGATTATTGATTATTTTGGAAATAGAGGATGAGTCGAAAGAGGAGGCGGAGACCGAAGTCGGTGGTGACCAGAGGCGGCGGCGACCGGGGGTGGCGGTCGCGCACCGGCAGTGTAGTGGAAAACCTCGGTCTGCAACCACGGGCTGCTCGGGCTGAAGAACCGGCAGGTTACTGCCGGCCTGGCTGGTGGACGGTGGCACCCGTATGTTCTGCACAAGGGAGTTGCGGCCCGCATCCCTGGGCCTCTTGTTTCGGTGAACCAACCAGTCGGGCATGAAATTCGCGGCGCCCGCAGGCACCGAGCAGCTGAGGAACCACAGCCCGCAATCGCGGGCCACTCCTTGGCGAACCGACCGGCCACCTACAAACCAGGATGAGAGAACCGCGGAGCTGCTTGGCGCCACATGGTAAGAACAGTGGCCTGCTGTGCAGCCCTCTCACGTCGGACAAAACTGGATGACTTTGGCCGGGTGGGCAGGAAGAGGTGTCACCGCTCGGTGCCACCGGGTGAACTGGACTACCCCGCTCCGCTAGCCAGGTCCGCAGATGGGTTGCACCCCACTAGGCCGGGTCGACTCCCCAGCTAGTTCAGACATGCCAAACTGGGCTGAGTCAACTACCAGCTGGGTCGGACCCACCGAGTCGGGTCGGGTCATCCTGCGAGACCATTGGGCTTGACAGGCCGGGCCCGAAATCACCTTATTGCGAATATCTTTAAGACCGTGTGTCTGAACGACACGTCGTTTGTGGAACTAGGACCCTTATGAGGAGGTGGTCCTTTTGTGATACTTTTACTGAGTTTTGGATAACATTGAAAAATGGAAGGGTTTGGATCGAGAATAAAGCCAATCGGGCCCCTAGAATGGAAAAGCCAATATCTCACAGTCTGGGCGTCCGATTGACGCGTCGTCTGTCTCATTGGGTTTATTTTGTTGAGATAGATCTTTGGGATACATCAAATCAAGACATTATTATAGTTGATGTATCAGCCCCATTTTCTTGAGAAGTATACCCTCCATGAATCATGTGTGATGTGTCCGGGAACCCTAGAGCTGGCTGCGACTGCGTCAACTTTGGTACCGGAATCCTGTGTGGGTTCGACATCGAATACTACTATACTAGAATGCTCCATGGTTTCGATGATGATGACTACTGTACTAGAATCCTATGTGGGTTCGACAGTTCTGACTTCTGTTCCTATGTCATGTGTGGGTCCGACAGAATAGTTGGTCCTGTATCCTGTGTGGGTCTGATAGCTTAGACAAATCATAGACGGTCCTATATTCTATGTGGGTCTAACGGCTTAGCGGGTCCTATATCCTATGTGGGTCCGACAGATTAGATGAGATAGCCGATCCTGTATCCTATGTGGGTGTGACGGCTTAGCTGGTCCCGTATCTTGTGTGGGTCCGATAGCCAAGATGATCCAGTGGCTACATCTGATCATCTATTATCTCTTCTATTTTGACATACCTATATGAGCTGATCCTTGTCTTTCAACCATTATCATAGTGGTGATTGACTTTACATTCATTGTGGAATTGGTTTGTACTTGGTCTCGAGAGTTTGAGCTGGACGGAGATTGGTAACTTAGGTATATGTATGGGCATATACCTAAGTAGGGTTGGTTGATACTTTGTGATTGTATCTTTCTTCATTTGATTATACTTAGTGGATATTGTGAGACCATGAGGGTCTCATGGTCCCAACTTAGTATCATTATACTCACCCCTTCATGGGCTTCGCCCGCACCCCATTGTGTTGGATGAAGACGATGGATAGCGCTGACGGAGACCAAGTCCACCACGACTGGACGGTACCCGGAGGTGGACCTTGCGACGAGTTGGCACAAGGAGGAGAATGATGGAGGTGAGAGATGAGGTGGCCCTATGTACCTACCCTTCAGGTATGAACCCCAAAGGATGATCATGGAGCTAATCTTTACTTTCATCAATTTGTATCTTTTTACTTCTACTTATTGTTCACTTGGTTTGTATACTGGCCCATTTACTTTCCAGCACACTCTTTTGTATTCAGTTTTACATAGTTTTTACTTCCTATTGCGTACTCTGTTGTGTTTGTTTACTTTTATAAAGGCAATTCCTTCCCAACTTAGTGAATTTTGCCTTAGTTTCTAGTCGCCAGCCCCTGGTCTTTGGAAGGCGGGCTTGGGGTAGTCATGGCACAGGCCTGAGGACGAGTCGTGACAATATGTACAGAGAATTATTTTCTCAATAATCAAATAATCTTGTCAGGAATGTGTGAGAAACTTTTTTGATACATTTTATGAAAAATTTGGTTTCTATACTTTTTGTTTTAATATATCATGATATTTCATTAATGACTAATTTAATTATTTCGTCACATTTAATTTTGTATTAGTCTATATCTACTTTTATTTTTCTCTCCCTTCACATGAATATTAGATTATCAAAATTGAATGATAGATTTCTAAGGCATCATGATATTTAGAAAATAAATCATATTCATTAGAATAATCCCTAGTAATTACCTAATTTAGATTCAATGTTATATTAAAACATTAATAAACCAACATAATTCTTGACATATGAAAAATCATTTGAGTAAATCATTGATAGAAATCAACATACAACATTACATCAATGACATTTTTCAGGTTTATAAACACATGTTCCCAATATGATCACACTTTATAGGACATGATATTTATATTTTAACAATGTTTTATATTGAATATATGTTATACATATTAACTCAATGTCTTACAAAATTACTATATAGTCATTTTTGTTTTGTAGATGAAAATATGAACATAATACACCCAAAAAAATCATTATCTAGAATTATAACATAGAAATATTAATATACATGGAGTCACTTGTGTTTCACAAATAGTCGTATTCCACATAAACATTCATACACTCTATAGGTAAATTATTGCACCTAGTGATATTCCCATATTTTCATCTCCAGATCAAGAATAACAGTTATCTTACCTCACGAAAATAACAAATTACAATCTTCCCAAGCCTTCTTTTGTCACATTATCAGTTTTCAATACATAATATAAGAGTATTTTTCAATGATATATAGATTATATGAGTATAATATTGTTTGGATAGATTCATTATATCATGAATTTATATATTTCATTTTCAAAAAACATTCTTTCAACATCCACATGTCTTACTAGTCCTTTTACTTTGAAAACCCATTATATGCATCTCTCTCATCTTCTGTACATGCCTTTCTAAAAAATCTTCTGAATCATGTGATTTTAATGTAAAAACCCATGAATATATCCATTTATGTATGCATGGGTAGCATGTGAATCTTATTTACAATTTGATCTAGGAGGATCCATAATACGCCAAGCATTAAATCATAATTGGATAATTAAATTTAAATTTAAAAATGATATAGTTGTTGAAAAATATAACTTCAACATATAAACACAACAATTTTCCATGTTGAATTTTTTACCAATTTTAAATGAACTCTATAGACCAACAGGATAATTTTATCCCTTATTGAAAAAAATAAAAATGGGGGAATGTGGTTAAATCCCATAGTAATAGTATATTGAAGAATTTAGAATGACCAACACCCAAAAAAGTGAGACACCCTTGGTATAAAGTAGGGTTCTTACTAGTATCAACTAGACAGTTTCATTATTAAGAATCTCACCATTACACAATTTACTTTTGTTCCACTTTTTTTGTTCTCTATTCGTTCCATGAAAGAAGGGTGGAACTTTATTTTCATCAGAAATGTTCCACCAAAACAAAAAATATATGTACATGTGGTATAACCCACTATATAAAACAAGAGTAAAAATTAAATTCAACAGATCTATTGACATATATTTCCTAATGTGAAACCGATAGAATATTTTAAATATTATAGATAGTAAAAATAGTTTTGAATGAAATTTTTTAAATCGTCACTCACATGAATAAATACATCAAAAAATTTCAAGTGAATGTTATTTTAATATACATTTATTAGATTGTGATCCCCTTTATAAATTTATTCAATATTAGTTAATGAAGTGAAAATAAAATAAAAATTATACGTAAAATATCAATTCCATCAATTCAATCTAGAAATATATATTTATAACCACCAAGCCACAAATATTAAATAATATTGGGTTTAAAGCCAAGAATCTATTTTCTTGATTTTTATGATATTTACCATTTAGTGTTTTGGAAGATTAGTACATCAACAATAAAAAGTAAAAATTAAATCACAATATGGAATCTTCTACTTAACTTACAATTCCCCCACAAACACATTTATGATAGAACATTTTTTTTCTACGAATATATCATCACAATTTTCATCTTGACCACATCCATTTCAAAACTAATCCTTAAAATGTTGGAAACACATTTTAATACCTTGAACTATCACACAAAAATATCATCATGGGACATAAAAAATATAATTAAAGAAAGCATTTACATCATTTATTATTATACATGCTTATCATTTTTTTTAAAAAAAATTATATGGATAAATATAAAATTTTTATTGCACAATAAATCAAATTTTATTCCCAAATGACTTCATAGTGAATATGATAAGAGATATAAAATGAAAAATAAAAAATATAAATGTCTCTTGGAAATCATGAAAAACTCATGGAGTTATTAACACAATGTTTTCCTTTTCACACATAATATGTATAAATGTTTTTTCATTGGACGTAACCCAATTATATTACCCTGTGAAATAATGTGTTTTCAGTAAAAAATATTGACATAATAAATAAATCATGTATGTGACTAGGAAATTTTTTACATCCATAATAATCATATAAATATAATAATGTTTAACTCTATTATTGTTGGGTTATAAAATCCATCAGTTCCTTATTTTTAATGTAACCACCCATTCATGGTTAATAGTGTGACCACTCATCAATTTTTTATAATGGAACCACTTATTCTAGGGTTATAATGGAACCACTCATCCATTTATTAGAATTGAACCACCCATCATCATAAAAATGGACTTGAACCATATCACAATCATAACAAAAATATATTACTATTTTAATAATTTTATTCATCAAAATATACATTTCACATGTAAGAAAAAACCTTATATTGAAATATACATTCTATTTAAAATAGTTCTTCAAAAGACATAATATAATCGGAAATGTGGTTGTTTTTTAATAAAACAACAATTATTAGAAAAGAATCCAAAAATAGTATAACTATTATGGCAGCAGAAAAAAATATTCATTCTATATATGTTAAAATAGTTTTTTTATTTTTTAATGAATGTTGAATCATTATACAAAGAAATTATCAAAACATACCTTTTGAAAACCATTTTAATAAAACCAAAATAAAAATATTACTTACATTAAAATTAATTTATGACTATATAAATGAATCAATAAAATTATATTAATAATATATAAATCCCTGATAATGATGTACAAAATATATACTTAGAAAAAATATATGGATTTTAAATACACCATGTCCATTACCTCGAGTAGTACCAATCATTTAATATTTTCTCATCTTGAATAATAAAATTTTATCAGTTATTTACTTTCATAAAATCTCTTTTTATTTTTTTCATTCATTTTTTACAAGCATGTTATATTTAATTTCTGAATCAATTAATTTCACAACAGTCATTTGGATGATATTCAGATCCCATGTCCAAAAATAATCCGCAAGGTTGCTTATTATGAATGTGTTAGTTATTTCATAATATCCATTATATTAATCACGAAATTTTTTTCAGTTTTATACATCAATTAAACATTTAATACTAGTAAATAATGATGGTTGTAAAAAAATAACTATGTTACAATCATGAAGATTGTAGGTTATATATTTGAATTAGTAAAGATTCTATTTTTCAATGATCTAGATAGAAAGAAAATACATTTTATTCATAAATTTATAATTAACAATATGAAATAAATATAATATCATTTTTCAAAATACACATTTATATTGCATCAATGTGATTTGGTTATGAAAAGAAATCACATAAGTTAATGTATTTGATAATACAAACATATGAATGTACACAAATATTATTCAATGGAATGATGGGTATGAACATAGATGATATATTTTGTTTTTTATTTATAATTATGTAATTAATGTCATATATACAAATTAATTCAATCATTATATCCATCCATGAGTGGCAGTGTTGGAAATCAAATTAGATCACTTCGCAAAGCTGTAGTCGATCTTACACATTAAAAATAGTTTTCATTTCATATTTCACAAATGAGGATGTGGATATAGGATATTACATTAATATAATAATAGAAAATAACATGCAACTTATTGGTGTCATTATTTTATAATTATTTAAAACGATATGAAGGAGTTAGAATATGAATTATAATGAAACCCCTTGGGTATAAACAATACATATTCTCCTGAAAACCACCTTTTCATTACACATTATTCTCTCCTATTTTTCTATGATATGAAAAATAAAACCACTATGACAAAGGGAATTTATTTTTTAAAGGTATTTGGGTATAAATTGTCATTAAAAATGGTTCTTTAAGTGTTTTTATATTTGGAGAGTTGGTACGCTTCGAAAATGAGGTGAAGTATATTCTTGGAACTTATTAATATATTAAATTTATATAAATAGATTTTTTACCTAAAAGTGTATAAAACATAATTTAATAAGAATATATGATGATTATAAGTCATAATAATATCATAATATGAAAATTGAAAATGTCTAGGCAATTCTTTAAGTCTTAATTTTTTATTTTATCTATACATTAACAGTTTTGACGAATACCACGACAATAATTTCATTTATTTTTTATTGGTAATGATAGTTTATATAAAAAAAATTGACCCATCAATGGATCATGGATGAAATTTCAAACCATATGAAAATAATTTGTTTGAATATATGATTCTATGAATTTTAATGTATTTATTAAAAAAAGTTTAACATAAAATATCATTTATGTCATTTTTTAAAATTGATGAAAAATTATAAAAACAATATCTGAATAAATCATGTAAAATTGTTCAAAAAAAAATTTATACGATAAATATGATTAAAATGTACTAATATATTCATGCAATAATATTTTTATAGGTTTATTATTTTGTATTAAACATTTAGCATTGGATTTTCCCCTTGGTTAACCAATTTTATCCTTATCCACCTTAATAATTTTTCAAATGTTGAAGGGTTCGGTATTAAATTTTAAGGTGAAGATAATATCATAAAAGGAAAAGGATATAAATTTTAGGAAATTTAATAAAATAAATATTTATTCAATATTAATATTCCGTGAATAATTTAATAATATATTTTTTGGACATAAAATATCCTTGATACCATTTTCGACAATATTCATTTATTAATACATTGAACACATAATTGTTGAAAATAAATTTAAAAATAATCTTATAAAATATCACTAAAATATAATATTTATATGAAAAAAATGAAATAATGTAATTCATGTTAATTATATTACTATTATTTTTTTAATGTTTTTTATTTATGTATTCAATTAATTGAATGAATAATGTGTCATTGTTGCTTATGCATTTAATGTAATTATTCTTTTGGTAAAAAATTGCAATAAATTACAATTTAATAAAATTAATCTTTTAATTAACCCATTTATAACCAAAAAATCCTCTTATTATCCCTGGGTAAAATGTTTATAGATAAATAAACAAAATAATGTCATTTTCTACTTTTCATTATATAAAATAACAAAATTTTTGAAATAAATGACATATGGATTCAAGATTTAATATTTTTAAAATTTTGATAGAAATAGGAAAAATAAATTCATCTTATAAGATAAATTTTTTTAGGTTTTTATTTAATCCTCATTATTTTATTTTAAAATTAATTACCTAATTTATTATTATTATGGTGATAAATATTTACAACTATCATAATTAATATTGTCAAAAAAATTGGCATATTTTCCAAATACACACTTAATGATATAATGTATGTAATCTATCTTTTATGATTTAATTTCGAAAAATGTAATAAAATAATTTAAAATCAAAATACAAAAAATAATTATAGTTTGTTATAGAAAAAAAATTTAATTATAAAACTATTTTTATACCAAATGTATGAATAAAATTCATTAAAATAAATTAATTGAATTATTTTTAATTAAAATGAACTAATTAAATTTTAAAAAAAGGATATTAATTTTTTTTATAATTTAATATAAAATAAATTTTTTAGTAAATAATATTTATTTCACTATTCTTTGAAAAAATAAAGTTTATAGAATAATATAAAAAATTCACCATAATATAATTTTTATAAGATAATTTAAAAATTGAATTATTTTTTTCAAATAAAATTTCTAAAATTTCCAAAACATAATTTGAATATTGTCTTTGAAAATTTAATAAAATATATTTTTGAAGAAAACGTGATTTTGAAAAATAAATGTATTTTACATAAAATTGAGAGATAATTTAATAATATGTTATAAATAATGTCTAGGAACATTATATACATTTTGTAAATAAGTTAATTTTATTCATACCTTCAAATTTCCAGACATTTTAATAATTATTATATTTTAATATTATTTCATGGATTGTATAGGTTTAGTGTTCTAGGTAACATATTCTAGAAAATGAATTCTTCTTTTTAAAATGATGGAGGTACTACATTCTACCCCTTTTGAAAAATTAATCATGAAATATAGGAATAAACAATAGTAATTGAGGTCATTACATCATGAAATAAATTTTTTGAAATCGAATATCATAAATAGGGTTTGTAAAACATCCTAGTAGAATAAGGGGAAATGAAAAAACAACAGAAGATATCATAACACACATCGAAGTGTCCAAATAGTATAACATTAGTGGGAAGTGAAAATATGGACATGAAATAATAAAATAATTACCATATAATAATAGATAATCACAAATACCATTTATGACAGGAATGTAATTTGTCTAGAGAATTTTAATGACTATAAATTATTATGTGTCAGAAAGACCATCAATTGAGAAAAAATTATGTTAATATGAAAAAAAAATCTTCTTTAATTCCATGTATTTGAGTAATTTATTATCCATCGTGAATTTTAATATAAAGAGATAAACTAACTATCAATGTTTACATTTCATCGTTAATAATATTCCAAAACAATAACATTTTCCTCACCAAAAAATGAGTAATATATAAGATTTTTTATTCAATAAATCACTAAAATTAACTTCTAACTGATCACATAATCCAAAAAATATAATATTTCATCATAAGAAGAAATACCACGTTAATCCCTAAATCCTCAAAAATAGCACCCAATATTCAATAAAGACCATTTGATTAATATGTAACATCAAAATTACTCAAAATATTCTAGACCATGATTGAATCCCCAAAATAAATTTTTTTTACAACATATTACTCAAGGATTAACATTAATGTTATCTCTAATCAACAATTGTTACTCATAAATTCATTTACCCAATAATGAATATGCCCTAATCAAATAATATATCAAAATATTCTAATCATTTTAACAAATAAACCTTTTCATAGAAATACAAATTAAAATTAAATATAAGTACAAAATTTAATTCAACCTTTATTCCTAAATAAAACACCAATGTCATGGCTTCCACAATCATATCTCGTTCTTATATTTGTGAAATTTTCTGAAATATCCTAAATAAATTTTTCACAAATTCAAAATTCAATCCCAAGGTTATATTAATGATAAAATAGTTGTTCAGAAAAATTAGTTTTCTATAAAATCATTTAAAAAATCATTCTCCAACTGAGTATGACATAAATAATTCCATGGTAGGTGTTTCAACCTTATCAACCTTAAGGTTTTGGTACATTCCTAGTGGAATTGCCCGATGTGTCATGTTACACCCAATATTCATGTTTCACTTTATTCAAAAAAACATTCATATAATTTCTATTACATTCCAAGAATTGTAATGAATATACTCAAAGTTATAACATCTTTATTCTGAAATAATCTATCTATATAAACTAAGGGTTACATGTTCATTATCCTAAAAGAATAATCTCCATGATATAACATTAGTCACCCTAAAAGATCAATACTTATAACGTCAGATGGTGTACATATGCCTTTACTATTATGTTCAACCTTTAATGTATAAACCCATAATTAAATGAAATACTATTAAATTAATCTCACATTAAAACATCATAATACATAATTTTATCTAATCCATTCTACTAATATCAATAATAACCACCCATCCTTAGGCATTGCATAATTGTTTTTTTACAAAATAATATATTATTTTATATTAACTGATCTTTATTGTTTATAGTATTATAGGCTTAGACCATCACACGTACATAAATGAATATTAAATCACCATGTTTTCAATTATACTTAGTATCAAATTTTAAAAAAAATAACTATTATTATAGAATAAGTTTTATATCCATGATATTTCATCTCAATTTCCATCGTGACATCACCCTTTTCATTATAAATCATCCAAACCAAGTAAAAAATATTTTATAATATGGAAAAAGAACAAAAAATAAATTTTAATGTTATAAAATAAAAAAACTAAAACTATTCTTCTTATTTTATGAATAATTATAAAAAATTTCATTTTCAAAATAAATAAACATTGGGATAAAAATAATAATTTTATTGATATAGAAATCAATTTTTCTACAAAAATTTATTCATAAAATATTTCATAAGAATACATAATAGAAAAATAAAATTCATTATGACTTATTTGAAATGATGATAATGTAATTTAATTTTTTTCATGAAGTTATACCTTTCCCCATTAAGAAGTAAAAAATTCTTTTCATTTATTATATCCTCATTATCTTGGCATGTGAAATATTGAGGTTTATGAAAAATCTATATAACATGTAATTAAATCTTGTTTTTATCTTTGAGAATCATATAATATCTATCATAATTATTTAGATAGAATAATCATTACCCTATTCATAATAGGTATGTAGCCACTTCTCTTTCATTTATAATTTAACCACATATAGTTGGTTTATAAAAAATCATTTATTCAGGAATTATAATGGAACAAACGTTATCAGCTTATAAAGAAACAACCCATCCTTGGTGTATAGTGGAACCACCAACAATTCATTTATAATGAAACAACTATTTATTATAAAAAAATCCCAATATCCACTAAATAATCATAACACAATAAATAATGAAATTTTATAAATTACATTAAAAGAACTTCTTCTCACCTATAAGAAAAACATTCTAGATATTATGATTTCTATTCCATCTAAATAACATCCTAAAAATAAATTTAATAATGGAGAATATGTTATTTTCTTAAACAAAACAATTAATATTATAAAGGAATCCAAGCAAAACATAATTTGTATAACTGTGGTAAAAATAATTGATGTAATATATGTTAAAATTGAACATTCAATTAGTCATTTGGAAAGAAAGTGAATGATTTCTGTAAAATAATAAACTCATTCTTTTTGTAAACAATATAATGAAATTAAAAAGGGACATAGAATGTATTTCAATTTTCCTTTATTTACATATAATTATATATATATAATATGTTTCACAATATTTTCACAGGAGATGAGTATTTAAAAAAAATCTCACTAAAAAAATAAAAATGTTTTTTTAAGGAGAAGTGTTTCTAAACTCTAGTAAAACTCATTATTTATGAAATTTACCTTTATAAACGTTATAATTATGTAAATTATTTACAATCAGAAAACCATTTACATGTTTAACATTACCTTATTTTTTAATATAATATAATATTGAAATACATAATCAATTGACATCACATTAGTCATTTTGATGATATTAGAATGATAGTTCCAAATAGACATCATCTAGTAGACTATAGTCAATGTAGTCAAAATTTTATTTTTAATTGAGATATTGTATAAAAGGAAAATTCCCCTTTATGAAAAAAACCTGGTTACACCTATTTTAGTTATTATTTATTAATTTACAAAATAATAAAAATTGAATATGTTTCATTTGTATACATAAATTCTACTTTTCAAATTAACTATTAATCATGTTATGATAAAGGAACTACATTACCATTATGTATATAGTGGGTCTTACATATGTGTGGGTAACATTTCCATATTTCAACATCATGATCAGAATATGGTATGTTTTATTTTAGAATTACATAATTGTTATTATAACATAAATATAAAATAATTTCTTTAAATAAACATATATATAGATTCCATGTGTTGTGGTTACAAAAATTGAATCGCACTACATCATGGATATGGTAATCTTCACATACACATGAAAAACATAATTTTTCATTAAATTTAATATTAATATATTATATAACATTTTATATTTAAGTAATGATAATTTTATCAGTAGTGTAATTTATATACATTAAATCAAACATTAGAACCATCTATTAGATGCACAGATAGAAAAAAAATATTTTTGTTCCCACGTTGGTAGTATTCCATACACAAGAACAATTATTTATGTATCCCATTTAATTTAACAGCATATTTATGTAGGGTATTAAATTAACACAATAAAATATACATATATGTAAGATACATGTGTTATTTTATCATATTTCTTAAAGATGTTTTGAAGGAGTAAGTATAAGAAATACAATGAAATCACTTGGTTAAGTGCAATACCTCATATTTTTAAATACCTTAATTATATAATCATTAAGGCCTATAAGGTTGTTATTGTGGAAAATATAATGATATATTTACTGTGTTTTGGAATTATATTATAGTATTAGAGAAGTTAGTGGTCATAACAAATGGTCCTTGAAGGGTGTAGATCATAGGAGAGTGGGTTTCCCAATATATTGGAGGAGGAGCATTCACTGAATTTTTTTAATATATTAAACAAGTATAAAATAATACCCTTGATAAATGGATTTAAATTAATATAATTTTAAGATAATATGATTATGATTCCAAAAACTATTATCTAATTAAATTAGGACAATTTTAGGTGATTCTTTAACATATATCATTTGGTTTTAGTCCTCCTATAACACTTTTGATGATTACCAAGATAAAAATGTTTTTTATACTTTAGGGGACAATATTTTTACTATCAAAATAAATTTTCAAATAAATAGACAGTGGTTGATATTTTTAACCATATAAAAATCATGTATTAACATATATGAATTTCAGTAAATTTAAAACATTTAAAAAATATTTTAATTTATTAAACATCATTTATGTCACTTTTAGTAATACTAGAAATATTGTAATATAATATATGTCTAACTCATGTAGAATTGCTCAAAAATGACAAGGATTAGAAATTAAAGAATATATTGTGTTGATATTAACATAATATAATATTTTTTATCTTTTAATAAAATTTTGACCATTTTATATTGGATAAAAACCATGGTTAACAAATTATTACCTTTACAAAGGTGATGAATTTTTCAATATTAATGATCTATAATATTACATATAAGGTAAAAATTGACTCATTAATGACCATTAAGTGATATTTTATTCCATCTATGGACATAATTGATCTTATTCCCTAGTTTTATTATTTTAATATAATCTAATAAAATATTATTTTACCAGAAATATCATTGATTTCATTTTGGACACTCTTCATTTATTTTTACATAGAAAACCAGATGGAAACAAAAGATCTCTAATATAATCCTTTAAGATGTTAATAAAATTTATTATTTGCATGTATATTTTTTTTAAAAAATAATTATTTCATGTTATCATACTTTTCATATTTTAAAATCCATTGTTTTATGTTATTTTAATAATTGAATAACAACTATGTTTATGATGCATAAGCATTCACGGAATGTTTTTCATCATAAAAATTAAAAATAAAATACCAAGATAACAAAATTAATTATATATAAAATCAAAAAATTATAAATGACCAAAGCCTCTATTAATTCTATTTTAAAAAATTATTTTACAAAACAAAGATGCTGATACTTTTTACTTTTCATTACATAATAAAATATAAATATCATTTCAAAGAACTATAGCCCCAAGATGCTGTATTTTGGAAATTCCTATGGACATCGATGAAGTCAAATCTGTAACATCCTAGGTAAATAAAGAATAATGAATTTTCATATTAATTAATATTTACGAATTAAATATTAATTTTAATTAAAAGGGGTTTCTTCTTTGGATAGCGTACTCGATACACAACGATGAGTTTCTTTGAAAACTTAGGTTGCACACTAGTAATAAAATAATTTCATTTTAAATGATAGTTTACACGTAGCCATTGTACTAGCGGGAGTGGATAGAAAGAACTAAAATATGATTACATAAGTTTTTAAATGTTTTTACATTTATCCAATAAAGGATAAAGGCTTAAAATATGAAAAGAATTCAATTTTAGGCATATATACTCTAATTTTCACTAAAGGTTCACTTATCCCCTTTTGATGGAGAACCATCATTAAATATAGTATTGATCACTCTTATACATTATTTTGGACCAAATATAACTCTTCTTTAGAATTGGGTCATCAAAATTTCCTTTGTGTAAATTTTTGGTATCTTTCCGATAAAGTTCATTTTTAAATGAATAGTGAAAATTGTTGTATTTTAATTCAAAACCTCTTTTTAATCTAATTTTTAAAATGATTAGATTATATTTTTAATTGGTTTTAAAGTGGAATTTGAAAATATTTTTACCATTAAATCCAATAGTGGTCGTTGGAATTAATTTCACTTTGAAATCGGACATAAACTAGTGTCAATCTTTTGATACTTATTGTTTCACAAAAACACTCTATTTGTCATGACAGCGGGAATTAATTATTAAATTAATTAATTTGACTTATATGTTTTGAATTTCTTATAATAGACTTAATTTTTGAATTCTGAATATCAAATATAGCTTAGGGTGAAGTTTTGGTATTTTTCTGTAAAACTTCAATTTTTGATGAATAGTGAAATCACTAAGTTGTATTTATAAAAAACTTATTTTCCATTTAAATGAAATTTTTTCACCTTTGAGTTTTTAATTTCAAAAATCCGACATACATGGTCGTCATTAAGAATTAAAATGTGGTTCAATGAGATTAAAATAATTTTTTGGTGAATAGTAATTTATTAAGTTATAATCGCGATTAGTGGTAATTAGTGTAGTTTAAGGTAAAAATACTATTTTAAAAATATGAGATGAACTAGACACGTGTCCTAACCTCATTGGATATGTCATGGCCGACCGAGACAAGCTATGGGTCAACTTGGGGACCCCATGGAGCCACATTGGTTGGAAAATGACATAATTACCTTTTATTTAATGTTAATGTAAAAATGGCACAAACATGATATATTTTACTAAAACAATTCTTAAATGGGGTTATACAAGTCATATTTTTGATTATAAATTTTCATTGGAATGCTAAAAAGATTTCCTACATCATAGTGTTTTTTTTATAATTTTTAGACATTAAATAAATTATATTATTTATGACATAATAATGATGCAGCGATGACATCATTATTTGACGATTTAAATAAAATGGAAAGATAATGTAAAATATATTAACTACAAATGTACAAAACTTATTGGATGGGTGGATTTAGAACCCTTATCACCTTATCCACGAATTATATAAATGTGGGACCTTTTAAAACAGAAACACATTTTCAAATAAAGTAATATTTCATTACTTTCCAAAAGTGCCCCTCCTCTCCTCTTATAAAAGGCCCCCACCTCTACCTCCTTACCCACACTCCCAAAGCCTTTATCTCGGCCAAACCCTGCCCATTTGGTCTCTTAACTTCCTTCTCTTACTCCTTGAAGCCTCACTTTGGGCAGAAGTCTTCCCAAGGAAGCCTTTGAGCTCAAACCAAAGGGAGTTACCCGATTTTGAGGTAATGTCTTCACTTGAGTCCTTCAGTATTATTTTGCTTCTCCAACCCCCTAAAATATTTTTATTTATTTATTTTGTAACAACTCCAGTATCTTCAATATACTAGTATTTTGTTATAAGAATTATTCGAGCTACACTTACACACACCTTCATCTAATGGTTAAAAAACATACTGTTTCTGTGGATGGTGAATTTATGCCTCCCGAAACGATGATTGTTCAACATTCCTTTAACACCTTCAAAGGTGGCCATTAAGATGTCACTATATTTATATATGATATATAATATGTTTATGTTTTCATTAAGCTTCTGTATTTTTCATTTTGGGCATACCTTTATGGTTTCCATTATGGGTAAACGTGATATCTTCATTTAAGGAAGTGCGGACTACCGCCCCCTCAAGTGATTTGATTCGTTAAATACCATATGTGGGACATATAAAGGATGGAACTATGATATTATATATGATATTATACTGGAATTATAATATACCTTTATATCATTATGATTCCATTCTATAAAATATGAAATAGAAATGAAAGTAGCGTTCATGCGTACGTACGGCTTACCGTCTCCATGAACGGTGCATTTCATTTCGTACCTCTGAAAGATTATGTAATATTATAAATGCATGTGTATAATGGATATATATTATATATACATCATGATTATAATTTTGGATATAATGGATACATGAACAACATGTAATTATAAAGGGTTTATTTTTTTGTCTCAAGTACCAATGATCGTTAAAACGACCTTTATTAACTTAAATAATTACATTGTGTTCATGATAGGGAAATAAGTGATATAAAAGGAATAATGAACATGAAAAAGGTTCTTAAAAAAGTAGAAATTAACTCAAGTTTATTATTCAGGAGATTAAAGAACGATCGAGTCAAGTCGGACCCAAGGTAAGGGACTTCATCTCAATCTCCTTTCATTGAGGCATATTTCGTTTTATACACAACTGTATTTTATATGGTGTATATACCCCTTTTACTTTTAATTTTATACAAAAGGAATCTTTTTCTACGAAGCACTTTACTAAACGACAAAAAGGAATGTTTTTTTAAAGCACGCGGTGACAACGACCTTTTCCTCCGCCGCGATTATTATTTGGTCTTTGGCTTCCTGAACAAGCCGTAATGTTTTTTTAAATGAAATAAATACCATATACTCTTTTATGTATTTTGGTATTGAAAATGGTTTTTATAATGGATTTTTTATGTCAATATATTTGAGTGATATATTGTGATCAAAGTGTGAAAATGTTTTCTTTCCTTTATGTTTGCTTTATGTCTTATGATTTTATATTGGTACTTGGACATTTGACGGGTGGTTACATGATAAACCATATGAAGGGTGGTGCCATGAATACCAGGATGGGTGGTTACGTTGTAACCTCCAATTCATTGGGTATGGAAGTCATTCGTATGGCTATTCCATTAAGAATCTATGTAAATTGGCCGTATGGCTATTCCATTAAGTGATATGTGTGGAAGTCGACCGTATGGTTATTCCACTTAAGTATGTTTATGTCCCAAGTTACCTTTATATATGTTATGTGTTCATTATATGGGTTTATGGTAACCATTTGGTAAAAAAAAAGGTAAGTAATGATACTTTATTCAGTGATGATTTTTTAATACTTCATGAAGGTGATTGTATTACTTTGATAGAGTATACATGTTTTACTTGATGTTTGAAAAGTAACAGTTTTCATTCTTTCTGTATCCCATACTAAGCTTTTTATGCTTACCCCATGTTTTTTTCGAAATGTTATTCATAGGACTTAAAGTAGAATAATGTCAAAGATGTGATCAAGGGAATGTCATGCTATATAAGACATGGAACTAGACATGTTTCTTTTTAAAAGTTTTTTTTATTATGGAAACTTAGTAGAAGTGTCTACTTTGTAATCTTTTGAGATTTAATAGTTCTGTCCAAATTCTCTAAAACTCTAAACCTGAAAAGATACTAATTGTGAATTATTCATTTAATTCAATATTAAGTAAGGTTTAAGGCTGGGGCCTTATAGATGGTTTTAGAGGTCGGTTTAGATAACTTTAGGAGTTAGAATTCTATTAAATGATTATCCAAAAATATTTTTTTATGGTCAAATTGAAATGATATAGCATTTGATGATTACCATGTTTCTTCATCTAAGAAATGTTTGTTAAAGAATTTTTTTTCATAGAGGAAACAGAACAGCTTTTCTGGGAAGGCATACAGAAGGAAATGACCTTTCAAATCAGTATCCTGAGATGGTCAGAATCAGAACTAAACAGTTTGTTACAGTGATGGCTCAGTTGACTTAGGTGAAAATTTTAGGTTGTTTTCATTGATGATATTTTTGTGTTTTCCAAAATTAAAGAGGAGAATTAAAGACATTTAAGGGTTATCTAGGAAACCTTGAACGAAAAGAAATTGTATGGGAAATTCAGAAAGTGTGAGTTTTGGTTGCAGAAAATTTCTTTCCTTGGTCACATTGTTTCTAAAGATGGGATAACTGTTGATCCTGAAAAAACAAAAGTTGTGGAAGACTGGACGAGACCCACAAATGTAACTGAGATCTGTAGTTTTCATGGTTTGGCAGGTTACTACCGAAGGTTTGTTGAAAATTTTTCACGGTTATCTAGTCCAACGACTAAGCTAACTCGTAAGGGTGTTTAGTTCATCTGGACAAAAGAATGTGATAATTTTTTTCAGGAGTTGAAAAGATGATTGGTGAATGCTCCAGTTTTGGTACTTCCCTCCAGAAATGGTGAGTTTGTTATATACAGTGATGCTTCGTTGAAGGGAATTGGTTGTGTCCTAATGCAGAATGATCATGTAATAGCTTATGCTTCATGTCAGTTGAAAACTCATGAGGTAAATTACCCAACACATGATTTGGAATTAGTTGTTGTTGTATTTGCCTTAAAAATTTCGAGGCATCATTTGTATGGAGTAAAGTGTGAAATATATACTGATCACAAAATTTTAAAGTATATATTCACTCAGAAAGAATTGAACATGAGACAGCGGATATGGCTGGAATTAATCGAGGATTATGATTGTACAATCCACTACCATCCGTGAAAAGAAAATAAAGTGGCCGATGCTTTGAGTCGAAAAAGTAATGCTTCATTAACCATTCTACGTTTGGAACGAGATCCTTTTGTTTTTGATTTGATGAACTTTGGCATAGATGTTGTTGGTGCAGGAAGTCCTTCTGTTTTGTTTCAGGTATCAGTGAAATCTTCTCTATCAGACAGAATCAAGCAAGCACAGAAGCAAGATAGTGAGTTGCAGAAAAAGGTAGAGCTGGTTCAGAAAGGTAAGTTGCCTGAATTCAATATTGATAATGATTGTGTTTTGAGGTTTGGGAAGAGATTATGTGTGCCTTGTGATTCACAGTTGAATAATGAGTTGTTATGTGAGGCTCATAGATCCCCATTTTCAGTTAATCCTGGCAGTACTAAGATGTATAGAGATCTGCGGGAGTATTACTGGTGGGATGGAATGAAAAGAGATATTGCTGATTTTACTGTGAAGTGTTTGACTTGTCAGCAGGTTAAAGTAGAGCGGCAGTTACCTAAAGGGATGCTTCAGCCTTTAACAGTGACAAAGTGGAAATGGGAAAACATATCCATGGACTTTGTTGTGGGATTACCGAGGACATCTCGAGGTAATAATGCAATCTGGGTTATTGTTGATCGCTTAACCAAATCTGCTCATTTTCTTGCTATACGAGATAATTTTTAACTAGATCAACTTTCCCATTTGTATCTTAAAGATATAGTTAGGTTACATGGAGTTCCTCTCTCCATTGTATCTGACCGTGATCCAAGGTTTACTTCTAACTTTTGGAAAGGCCTTTAGAAGTCATTTGGTACTGAATTAAATTTTAGTACAGCTTTTCATCCTTAATCAGATGGGCAGTCAGAATGAACAATTCAGACCATGGAGGATATTCTACAAGCTTGTCTGATGGATTATCAGGGATGTTGGGACCAACATATTTCTTTGGTTGAGTTTTCTTGTAATAACAGTTTTCATTCTAGTATACATATGGAGCCATTTGAGGCATTATATGGGAAGTGGTGTCGAACTCCAGCATTTTGAGATGAAGTGGGTGAAAGGAAGCTGATGGGACCAGAATTGGTAGAAGAGACGGCAGAAAAGGTTCAATTGATTCAGAAACACATGAGAACAGCTTAGAGAAGGCAGAAGAGTTATGCGGATAACCGGAGGAAGGATCTATCTGTCGAGGTAGGTGATCATGTTTTTCTCAAGGTTTCTCCATGGAAAAGTGTGATGAGATTTGGTAAGAAAGGAAAGTTGAGTCCAAGGTTCATTGGACCATATGAAATTCTGGAGAAAGTTGGATCAGTTGCTTACTGAGTGGCTTTACCTCTGAGTTTATCTCAGGTACACAATGTTTTTCATGTTTCAATGTTGAGGAAGTATATGCCAGATCCATCTCATGTTTTGAGTCCAGAGGTAGTTCAGCTGGAAGAGAACCTATCTTATGATGAACAACCAGTCCAGATTCTTGACCACAGGGAGCAGGTGTTACGGAATAAGGTGATTCATCAGGTAAAGGTTTTGTGGAAAAACCATGTGATCGAAGAGGCAACGTGGAAATCTGAAAATACTATGAGGGATAAATACCCCCACTTATTTTGATAAGTGAATAAAATTGCGAGGACGAAATTCCCAAAAGGGTGGAAGGATGTAACATCCCAGGTAAATAAGGAATAAATAATTTTCATACTAATTAATATTTACGAATTAAATATTAATTTTAATTAAAAGGGGTTTCTACTTTCGATAGCGTACTCGATACACAACGATGAGTTTCTTTGAAAACTTACGTTGCACACTAGAAATAAAATAATATTATTTTAAATGTTAGTTTACACATAGCCGTTGTACTGGTGGGAATGGATAGAAATAACTAAAATATTATTATATAAGTTTTTAAATGTTTTTACATTTATCCAATAAAGGATAAAGGCTTAAAATACGAAAAGAATTCAATTTTAGGCATATATACTCTAATTTTCACTAAAGGTTCACTTATCACCTTTTGATGGAGAACCATCATTTAATATAGTATTGATCACTCTTATACATGATTTTGGACCAAATATAACTCTTCTTTAGAATCGGGACATAAAAATTTACTTTCTATAAATTTTTTGTATCTCTCCGATAAAGTTCATTTTTTTAAATGAATAGTGAAAATTGTTGTATTTTAATTCAAAACCTCTTTTTAATATAATATTTAATATGATTAGATTATCTTTTTAATTGGTTTTAAAGTGGAATTAGAAAATATTTTTACCATTAAATCCAATATTGGTCGTTGGAATTAATTTCACTTTGAAATCGGACATAAACTAGTGTCAATTTTTTGATACTTATTGTTTCACAAAAACACGCTATTTTTCATGACAGCGGGAATTAATTATTAAATTAATTAATTTTACTTATATGTTTTGAATTTTGTAAAATAGAATTAATTTTTGAATTCAGAATATCAAATATAGCTTAGGGTGAATTTTTGGTATTTTTCTGAAAAACATCAATTTTTGATTAATAGTGAAATCACTATGTGGTACTTGTAAAAAACTGATTTTCCATTTTAATGGAATTTTTCCACCTTTGTGTTTTGAATTTCAAAAAATCCTACATACATGGTTGTCATTAAGAAGTAAAATATGGTTCAATGAGATAAAAATAATTTTTTGGCGAATAGTAACTTATTAAGTTTTAATCGCGATTAGTAGTAATTAGTGTAGTTTGAGATAAAAATAATGTTTTAATAATATTAGATGACCTAGACACATGTCCTAACCTCATTGGATATGTCATGGCCGACTAAGAAATGCCATGGGTCAACTTGGGGACCCCATGGAGCCACTTTGGTTGGAAAATGACATAAATACCTTTTATTTAATGTTAATGTAAAAAATGGCACAAACATGATATGTTTTACTAAAACAATTTTTAAATGGGGTTATACAAGTCAGATTTTTTATTATAAATAGTCATTGGAAATATAAAAATATTTCCTAAATCATAGTGTATTTTTTTATAATTTTTAGACATTAAATAAATTATATTATTTGTGACATAATAATGATGCAGTGATGACATCATTATTTGACGATTTAAATAAAATGGAAAGATAATGTAAAATCTATGAACTACACATGTCCAAAACATATTTAATGGGTGGATTTCGAACCATTATCACCTTATCCACGAATTATATCAATTTGGGACTTTTTAAAACCGAAACACATTTTTAAATAAAGTAATATTTCTTTACTTTCCAAAAGTGCCTCTCCTCTCGTCTTATAAAAGGCCCCCACCTCGACCTCCTTACCCACACTCCCAAAGCCTTTGGCTCGGCCAAACCCTGCCCATTTAGTCTCTCCACTTCCTTATATTACTCCTTGAAACCTCACTTTGGGCAGAAGTCTTCCCAAGGAATCCTTTGAGCTCAAACCAAAGGGAGTTACCCGATTTTGAGGTAATGTCTTCACTTGAGTCCTTTTGTATTATTTTGCTTCTCCAACCCCCTAAACTCTTTCTATTTATTTCTTTTGTAACAACTCCAGTATCTTCAATATACTAGGATATTTTTATAACAATTATTAGAGCTACACTTACACACACCTTCATCTAATGGTTAAAGAACATACTGTTTCCGTGGATGGTGAATTTATGCCTCCCGAAACGATGATTGTTCAACATTCCTTTAACACCTTCAAAGGTGGCCATTAAGATGTCACTATATTTATATATGATATATAATATGTTTATGTTTTCCATAAGCTTCTGTATTTGTCATTTTGGGCATACCTTTATTTTTTCCATTATGGGTAAACACGATATCTTCATTTAAGGAAGTGCGGACTACCGCCCCCTCAAGTGATTTGATTCGTTAAATACCATATGTGGGACGTATAAAGGATGGAACTATGAAATTATATATTATATTATACTGGAATTATAATATACCTTTATATCATTATGATTCAATTCTATAAAATATGAAATAGAAATGAAAGTAGCGTTCATGCGTACGTACGGCTTACCGTCTTCATGAACGGTGCATTTCATTTCTTACCTCTGAAAGATTATGTAATATTATAAATGCATGTGTATAATGGATATATATGATATATACATCATGATTATAATTCTGGATATAATGGATACATGAACAACATTTAATTATAAAGGGTTTATTTTTTTGACTCAAGTACCAATGATCGTTAAAACAACCATTATTAACTTAAATAATTATATAGTGTTCATGACATGGCAATAAGTGATATAAAATGAATAATGAACTTGAAAAAGGTTCATAAACAAGTAGAAATTAACTCAAGTTTATTATTCATGAGATTAAAGAACGATCGAGTCAAGTCGGACCCAAGGTAAGGGACTTCGTCTCAATCTCCTTTCATTGAGGCATATTTCGTTTTATACACAACTTTCTTTTATACGGTGTATAAACCCCGTTGACTTTTACTTTTATACAAAAGGAATCTTTTTCTACGAAGCGGTTTACTAAACGACAAAAAGGAATGTTTTTTTAATGCACGCGGTGACAACGACCTTTTCCGCCGCCACAAGTATTATTTGGTCTTTGGCTTCCTGAACAAGCCGTAATGTTTTTTTAAAATGAAATAAATACCATATACTCTTTTATGTATTTTGGTATTGAAAATGGTTTTTATAATGGATTTGTTATGTCAATATATTTGAGTGATATATTGTGATCAAAGTGTGAAAATGTTTTCTTTCCATTATGTTTGCTTTATGTCTTATGATTTTATATTGGTACTTGGACATTTGACGGGTGGTTACGTGATAAACCATATGACGGGTGGTTCCGTGAATACCAGGATGGGTGGTTACGTTATAACCTCCAATGCATTGGGTATGGAACTCGGCCATATGGCTATTCCATTAAGTATGTATGGAAATTGGCCGTATGGCTATTCCATTCAGTGATATGTGTGGAAGTCGACCGTATGGTTATTCCACTTAAGTATGTTTATGTCCCAAGTTACCTTTATATATGCTATGTGTTCTTTATATGGGTTTTATGGTAACCCTTTGGTTATAAAATGTTAATTAATGATTCTTTATTCAGTGAAGAGTTTTTACTACTTCATAAAGGTGAAGGTATTACTTTGATAGAGTATACATGTTTTACTTGATGTTTGAAAAGTAACAGTTTTCATTCTTTATGTATCCCTTACTGAGCTTTTTATGCTCACCCCAAGTTTTTTTCAAAATGTTTTTCACAGGACTTATAGTGGAATAAGTTCAAGGATGGGATCAAGGGAATGTCATGCTATATAAGACATGGAAATATACATGGTTCTTTTTAAGAGTTTTTTTTATTATGGAAACTTAGTAGAAGTGTCTACTTTGTAATCTTTTGAGATGTAATAGTTATGTCCTAATTCTCTAAAACTCTAAACCTGAAAAGATCCTCAATGTGAATTATTCATTTAATTTAATACTAAGTAAGGTTTAAGGATGGGGCCTTATAGAATCATCAAATAAGATAATGTAAAGTGTGATAGTCAATTTTTAATCCTAATTATATTGTTTTTAACGTTAATTTCTTAACTTACACATTCTTATAAATTCCAATGTTTTTATAGTATGTTTTTTTTAAATAAATTTAATCTCCCCAAAAGCTAATATTGCATGCAACACCTACTTCCAAAAGAATGTTTTTTTTATTTTAACCCTATATCGAAGCCATTAATATATTTTTTGAATAAATAGGATTAACTAGGTTTTAATAATTATATATGTATTATACATTTAAATTGTAAAAATAAATATTTATCAATTGAATAAAAATAAATAATAATAATAATAGTAATAATGAAATTTTTTTATGCATTCAACATAGTTATGTCATAATAAATTGAATTAATCACTATTAGAGAATTATATTTATAAAATTTATATATTATATATTAAATAATATGATTTTACATTCATATACTATTTTTAATATGCAAGGGATAAGAATTAATCCTGGGTATTTCATAAATATTACATTATATAAAAATTTGTTTCTATTAGGTTTTTTCAATTATTTATAAAAAATTTACGAATTTATAGTTATTTAATTTGATTGAAAATTTTCCATTTATATAATCAAGTGGATAAATGTTAGTAAATATTCCCATCATTGGTGAAATGGAATAGTAACCTTAGAATCTTTTTAACATGATAAAGGTTAAATCATGAAATTAGGTGTAATAAAAATAATATAAGGATTATAAATTGACCATTAAATGATTCCCAATATTATTGGATTATTTAGTTTGGCATATAATCATTTAAGGATCACATATTATACAACCTTTTCCATTAAAATGTGATTATGTTAGTTAAAATATTTAATTTAATCAAAAGTAAAAAATGTCGCATTCTTGATTTTTATGAATAAATAATTTTTATAATGATTTAAATATAAAAAATATTTTATTACAAATATAATATGTGAATATTAATGAAATATCTACATCATGGTAATTTATTTTTAATTTTTAATTAAAAATAATTTTGTTAAAATTTTTAAAACTAAAATGTAGTAATTATATTATTAATTGAAAAATTAAGTAAATGATATAAAAAATATTATAATGAAAATAATATAATATAATTACGGTCATTCATAAATTTTAAAGAATATATTTACATATAGTGATTTATTAAAAGTTTTTTTTTCTGAAGTTATCTTATGTATTGTCATTTTTTAAAATTCAATGTAATGAATAGTGTCAAAATTGACATTATTGATATTTTAATATAAATAAAATTTTAATAAATGATCTAAAATTCCTAAAAAACATCAATTTAACCAATTAATTATAATATGTTTGGATTTATTAGCCATTATAAATTTAGTAATCTTTTTTCATTTTATAGTAACAATATTAACCCTTAAAGTGTAAAATTCATGTTTTCATAGTAAGAGTTAAAGTATTTAAATGAGTCTTAAAACAATATGGTATGTGTAATAATGAAACCTAAAATTGTCCAAAGATTATTTTATGAGAGTTATTCAACCCATCGTCGTATTATATTTAAAATAATCAACTTGTGACCCATTTATAATTGAATATTCCTTTATATTCATTAATATTTCTTGAGTTTCCAAAATTGTGTATCACCTCAACTGTAAAAGGGAACATCCTCCCCATGTATTTTAATGATATTATGAATTTTATATCAACCAACAATAGCATTATATCTTACCAATATCTTATATATAGGTTCTCAAGGTCATGATCTTTTATAAATACTAGCTGTAGATCACTTAAGAAGAAATAGAAAGGAATTATGCCGAATAAGAGGTAGTCATTTTTATAAAATAATTCAAGTTATTTTCTCCTTATCCTCCATATTCATGTTTTGTTTCCATCCTAAAATAATAACTCCAATATCTTCAAAATAATTAAGTATTTTTTTATTATTAAACAGCCATATTCTACCATAAATATTGCCATGACCCAAATCCTAGGGCCCGTGATGTGACTACCCGATGCCCACCTCCTGAGTGACAGGGGCTGGTGACTAGCGCATAAGGTATCAACCTATAAGTGGGATGCATTTTTGAAGTACCTATATAGAAACACATGCCTAACCAAGTCCCAAACATAGAAAAAGAAACAAGTATCACTAAAACAAACATGATTACAACTACAAAAAATACCAGTGGACCAAAATAGAAACCCAATAAAAGAAATGAAAATATCAAAGATATCAAAGGGAAAGTCTAAATTCTATATGCTTAAAACCCCACCAAATTGTGAGAGTATTGTATCTATTAAAATCATAAGTAGAATTTCATGTCCACCGGATCATACTTATACCTATCTGGTACTAGGTCACCATGTCGACCATCATATCATCTATCAGTCCCATATCCCTTAGTACCTCTGGTCCCTGTCCATCAATGTCTCTATCAAAATTATGATCACCTACACACGACACATCACAAGTGGACAGATCATGTTCAGGGTTTAGTAATGCGATACTCAGTAGGGAACCCAAAAAGGGGAATGAAGAAACAAAAATCCTCCGAGTAAAGCCCAAAACACAAGGCATCTCAAAACAGGTATATATTTAGTGTATGGATAGAAGAATCATCAATCACATCATTAAACACATCAGATGCTGGAAAAATACACTATCGAGTACAGTGAGTTTTCCAAGTCACACCTTAGTGCTTCCCACTGCCCTTTGATTACTTAAGTACAACTCCTCACTACCTACTGTGGGCCTATAAATTCACACAGAAGGAATTACCACTAATCCCAGCCAACAGAGGTCCTCATCCTCATCCCCAACCATGGGCCTAAAAAGTCACATAGAAATTATTACCATAGTGTAATAGTAATTTCACAAAGAAGTGTTTCCCACTGGGCCGTGTTTGAGGCATACAAAGTCAAATGTCAGCATTCCTTAGGTCTCATCCAACCGCATGGATCGGTTAATAGCATTTTTGGGAGAACCGCTCCTCAATCCATTTATCGCATCTCAACATCGATTAAATCTTCCTCAAAGAATTCTGAATTATATTCATCAAAAAGAGGGTCCAAAATCCTAAAACTAATCCTCCATAAAAACCATTTTTTCGAGTTATAGGAATTTTAGTAAATAGGGGCCGATTGCATATGGTTCATGTCCCATCTGGTCAGACTGGCCTGATTAACCAAGCTCATGGGGTCCTACATAACCCAGTTTAATTAGACCGACTAGACCAGAACTAGTTTGGGTCTAAGATGGTCTAGTCTGGCCTGGCTAGTGGGCCATGACCAATGGGTCTAGCTGGATATGACCCAATTTTACGGAGGGTCCATCTCGCTGGGTCACCAGACGACTCAGTTTAGTCCAGCTTAGAATGAAGGGCGTGGTTCTGGATTTTTTATGAGAATCCAGCTAACTGAATTAGGGTTCGCTAAATGGACCTCAGGTCCGGCCCATCCAAGTGGCTCTGGACCATTGGTGCGGGTCCGGCCCATAGGGGGGTGGGACCGGCTAGGCCCGGTGGCTGGGACACATCATGCCAGCTTGGGGTGAGGCCCCACAACCCAATGAATGGTTGCATGAGTGGCTAGTGAGGTGTTTCTGATATGTGGATGCTAGCCGCATCCATCATCACACCAAAACCATGAATACATAGGGATCATCCAGCTGCGGTTGGGCAATAACAGCTCGCCAACCACCCATGCATCCCGAACACGGGTGACCCCTCAATGCAATTACCGATTGGCACTGAGTCACACTATTGTCGTGGCCTGACTACTACCGTTGTGAACTGACAGGCATGTCATCATCCTCCACCCACATCTGCCACCATGGACCACCACCAGCCACTGGATGGCCCTTCACCGGGCCACTAAAATTTCTTTTTTGGTCCGTTTTCTGACTCGTCTACGCCTATGGGCCTCCTAGGTCTCCGTCATTCCTGCCTTAGACTTGGATTCCTGTAGCCACAAATTTAAGGACACATCTACAAAGAATGCACACCTCGGAGGTTCTAGAGACTAGTTCTTGTATACCCGCACCCTCTGCATTAGTGGTTTATAAACATTGGAGGTTCTATGATTCCAATTAAATCAACAATAAATAATCACATTTTACAGATAACGAAAATCCCAAAATAATTTTACCCTCTCACATAAATTAACGATTCATGAATCATCTTGTTAATTGGTTGTCCCACATTTGTCATTTATAGAATAATAATGGGAAAACCATACAAAAATATAACACCTACCTCTTTAACATTCATCTCTACAACGTTACGTCCTCTAGGATTCAAGACTTCGATGTCTTTTATCGCTTCCAGTTCCATTCATTCATGTGCATCGAAGATGTTTTATTTTTGTCGGTATTTTTCATTATTCATTATAGAAAAAATTTTAAGGCGGTTTTCCAATGAATACTCATAGTTTAATTCATCATTCCTCTGACGCGTCATCCAAAATAAAATGAAAACATATCACAAAGTTTCTATTACGCTATGATGTTACATCATTACGATGTATCATTTATGAAACAACAATGCTTTTTCACATCATTGTAGAATATTTACACTTCTTGTTTATGAGACATTAATTATATCCATTAATGCTTCTCATCTCCACCGTATTATTGCATCACAACATCATCGTGCAGCCACTCATGGTGAGAAATGAAATAAAATTACATTTTATGTTATTTTATTATTTTTCTCAAATATTCAAAAAATAAATTTTTATGTTTATCCCTTACCAGCCAATTTTATGTCATTTATAGATAAATACCAAAATTTTTAGTTTAATGGAGCCCTCAAATTTTAGATCTGAGTTCTGTTTCAAATGTCTGAAAAACCTGATCGGATATTTATTTATATGAACTTCCAAAAAAGATCAAAAATTAACATTACCCTCAACCTGAATTGGTCGAGGTTAGGATCCACCAAAGGGTAACACTCCCCGAATAGCTTAACAATACTATTTGATTTTCAATCCAAGTTACCGTTTAAGAGTTATAATTATTTGACTATAAAATTGTTGTTACTTATTTATTAAATTTATGTCCAATAACTAACTTCCACTATTGGCCCACTCTAGCCAATGAGAGGATCTATCTAAGGAATCAATACCTTCTAGAGTTCAGTGGTGGTCTTAGATTTTTAATCTGAGTCACCATTAGTGAGTTATAAGAATTTGAAAATTAAAATTATTTTATTTAATTCTTTTTTTTCGGTTTCTCCATATTTGGATTCTCTCAATGGATACATGCACCAACAAAACCTAAGTCCCACCCAAGGTAAACCCGCCATCCTGAATGCAACGATTCCCTCAGATTTATGATCCAAGAACCCATTTTTTATTTATTCCACTATTTCAGGAATGCCACTCACGCAGTATATTAAGCATAACATTTTTTGATAAATCATTATAGACACTACAGGCCTCGGAATCGCAAGTTGTATTAGCGCATGGTCTTAAAATAATTCTATATAAATAATAAAAATCAAGAAAATTCATGGAAATTACAGATTCATCGTATGAAAAAAACAGCACAAGTATAGATGCATGGCCTACTATCTCCACATAGTTGTACAGTTAGTTATTAATTTACACTATATATGGATGGGTATAATTATAATAATAATGGTTATATATGATAATTATGATATCAATTTAATTACGTAAAATTTATTACAAAACCACTTCTCCAACAAATTGAATTATATCATAACTCAAGTGTACGTACCACATACTATCTCCATGATGGAATAATTCAATTTATTTGTAGAAAATTCATATGTTTTTATAAAAGAAATTAATGGTTATAAACGATATTGATGTAAGTAATTATTTATAGATATTTTGGATCTATAAAATTTCTAATATAATTAAGAAATAATGAACAAATAATCCATGAGAGAACATGAATATTAACACATAAAACATCAAAATGAAGAAAATATTATTAAAATATGACTAGTAAAATTTAATAAAGGGGTCATATAAGATATCATAAATATTTATATAATTATTTTAAAAATTAATGACTGGTTTAAATCTAATAAATAGGTTTTTTAGACACATATTGAATAAATAATTCCTAAGATAATGGTTATTTCATAATCTCATCATTATTCATTATTGTTTCTATTTTTGTCTCCACTTGGTAATACTCCTATTCAATATCCACATGTTCTTACAATTTTACAATTTTTGTTTAATATTCCCCAATTAATTTTGAATGTATTTTTTCACCCATTTTTTAATATTTATAAAATGGTTTGAATGAAATCTTTTAATCGTTTTCCAAATGAGGTGATTTATGAATTTTTTGATAAACATAAAGAACGATTTTTTTTCCTTATGTGGCATGAGTTGATTTCTAAAATATCATGATGTATTAATGTATTGAATATTCCTTAAAATGTTCAAAATAGTTTTTTTGAGGGAAATTATTTATTTTATAATTAAATTGATTTTTATATAATTTTTTTCATGTAAGAGGGGTATTTATCTCAATGAAATCAATTATTTTCATAGAATATTTTCAACTATGAAAACAAAAATGACTGAATATAATGATTAATTGAGATTTATCTCTTATGGTATTATCTGACATATTTTATTGAATGGTTTATCATCATTCTAACAGTGTATGTACTATCTTGATTCAATTCATGGTTTATGGTTAAAGTATTCACATTTAATATGCCAGTTTTGTAATATGAATATTTATTATTTCTATGTTTCACCAATTTCATATGATGAATTCATTGAACATAGTAAGTTATTGGAAGTGGCCCTTATAGCCCCTCGATGAATCATTTTGTTCATGAGAAAAACTAGTTTTGGTATTGATTGTGGCCTTTCCCATTTATAGATAGTGTCTTGGTCGAAGCTTTAAAAGTATGTTTATGATCTCTAACATTACGAATTTTAAATTTAAGAGATTATTTTTTAATGACCATTTTATTATCTTCATTCTATTGATATTAATGGATATTATTAATCTTATTTAATTACATAATTTTTTGATTTACATTCATTACTTCAATAATATGATCATGTTGTTTGTTTAATAAAATCTGTTTCATTTTGTTACCTATACATAATTGTTTATGAAAATTTATAATCGATTATACTATATTCATATGCTTATTGAGCATCTGATCTCAATCATTTATTATGTTTCATTTTCCCTCAGAGTCTATGAATTATATTATGGATGATATAAACTTTAAATCTCATATAGTAATGGTGTTTTGTATGGAGTTCATATTTTATTTTTGTAATCATATTTTAAGAATAATGTGTTCATTTAGTTTTATAGATCTCATAATCAATTATTTTCATTAGAATATGATCACTTGAACCTTGTAACTGTATAATATAGTATCCATTGACTTAGATACTCTCTGGTTGGTATATTGACCAATCCTATTAAATTATGATTAACAAAAAGATTAGAAACAAGATCTTAAAAAATAGATTATGGAAATGAAACCCTATAAAATACATTAATAATATTCCCAATGTAACTAGGAATATGATTTGGAAATGTATTATACATAATGATTAATTTTATTTTATGTGTTTTAGTAGATTGATATTATGAAATTATGATTTAATACCTAATCTAGTGTATTCCATTATTTATAAACAACACATTGTAGATGGAATGGAACACATATTAAAATACTGTAATCCATTTGACGATTTCCCCCCAATGAAATATAATGATCTTAGTGGACGAGCTACAACTTGAGATGAATAGTATATAACAATAATTGGACAACTGAAATAGGTTATATTAAATTACCTTACTTTTATGGAGTAGTCTAATAAAAAACATAGAGGAACAATGTGAGACCACTTCATGGGATAAAAAACAACATCATTTCATTGGACTATAAATTAATTTGTATCAGAGAAATGGATATGTTCATTCATGAAGACATTAGTTACTTATAGATGTAGTAAAAGGGAAAATGATTGAATGGATTTTTACTATCTCCTTGGAGATGAATATCAGAGGTGTTCATTAATGAAATACTTGAATTTGGATGAGGAAATAAAAAACATGAAATGTAATTATTTTATGGAAATTTTCTTGGAAAAATATACACCTTGTAAAAATGTGTAAAAATAGAGATAAAATTATTGAATCTGTTAAAGAAGTGGATAAATTTTTTTCTTAATTTGAAGATAACATAAAAATGTTATATATTAATACTAATAATTAATTAAGTAATAAAATATTAATGATTTATCTATTCAGTGATGAGATTAATAAAATTAATCACATAAAACCATTATCCCAAACATTCTCTTCATATGAGGATATCATTTCATGATTTATCAATACATAGAGGGTTCTCTAAGTCGTTTGGCTTTGAATTTAAGCATAATAATATGATATAGGACAAGATCTCTAGAAAATAATATATTGAAATATGGATGATGTTTAAGGAAGAATTTACAATTGTGAATAAATTTGGAAAGATACATCATAGAAAAATCCATTTGAAAGAAGAATTTCTTACATGTTTGGAGAAATATGACACCAAGACTTTGAATTAAAGAGAATGAAAGAATCTATTAATGTACAATGATTCGTTTTTATTGAGATGGTACACTAGGAAAATGATTTTCTTAACCATCAAGGGAACATTCCCAAGAAAAGGGAAAAGGAGAATGATCATTTTAATGTTATCAAAATAGGTGAGGTTGAAATTCCTAATACAATAGTGGATGGTAAATTTAATATATCCCAAGTTTAGCTAAATTTTAATTTTATTCTATATCATTTCATTTTATTATATCAACCATGATTTTCAACAAATTTATATATTTCCCGTTTGATTTAATTTTCGAGTTTTTAATCAAAGATCTTAAAGGATGTGGAATTGCAATAAATATGTATCTTGAAGTTCCCATTGTGAATCATAAATTTCATTTATTTTATAACCTTATAATGATAATTTTGGTTTTATTTTATATAATCCATTGTTTGGACTGGATTTCAAAATATTATGTAAACATATTACAAATGAAGAAAGAAATTATGATATGTGGGGAAGATGAAGAATTACTTATTTTTAGAGAATAAAAATAATCATTTAATTATTATTAAGATCCATCCCAAATATCTCAACTAAATAATATTCCTTATGGGGGAAGAGAAAGTAATAAGTAATAATAAATAAATAAATATTTAAATTTAGAATATAGATATTTTTTAGGAATATATTTATTTTATTTTTTTGTAATTTCAATGACTCCATCAAAACTGTGAAGTTAAGATTTCCTTCGATTGAGTCCCTAATGCAAGACCAATATCAAAGGATCTCTATTTAATATCAATTTTTGATTTAATGGATTTGATGGTTCAATTATTGTGTTTGAGTAGTAAGGGATTTATTTTTCATTTAGTTTGTCCATGTGGATCTACAATTCTTATTGTTAAGAATCATGATGGATCCATAATGATGTGTATTTATTATTGAGAAATAAATGATATTTCGATATATAATAATTATTCATTAACATTCATTGATAACTTATTCAACCAAAATCCTAAAGTTCGATATTTTTCAAATACTGACCTTTTTACTAGATATCATCAATTTTTAGTAATGAAATAAACCATTCCAAAAACATCTTTTCGGAAGAAGTATGGCCATTATGATTTTACATTATTTATAATTGTATTTACTAATAGACCCACATTTTTAATTATTCTAATGAACATAGTATTCAAGGATTGTCGAGACAATTTTATTTTGTTATTCATTGATGAAATATTGAAGTAATCTATAAGATATAATTGTAAATGGAATCAACTTTGGATCGTTCTTGAGACCCTTAGATGAAATAAATTATAGAGAAAATTTAGAATATCTGAATTTCGGTTTCAGAAAATTTATTTTCATGGACATGTTGTCTCTATGGATGGAATCTTAGTCGATCCTACCATAAGAAAGGAAATCCTAGAGTGGACAACACAAAAAATCCTAATCAGCGTACATAGATTCATCGGATCAAATTTTTAATATCGATGTTTCATTATTTATTTTTACTGATTGCTAACGAATTAAAAAATCTCACACATACATTGGTTATGATCATTTGGAAAAAATAATGTGAAGAATGTTCTTATAAATTAATGGGAAGATTGATCAATGCTCCAATATTGACTCTATCATTAGAAAATGTTGGGTTCATTATATAATGTGATGCATCAAATATATGAATAGTTTGTTTCCTAATGAAAAATGATAATGATATCGTATACGCATCAAGGATGTAAGAGACTCATGACGAAAATATCCAACTCAGGTTCTTGTGTTAGAAAACATAATCTCTTATCTAATGATTTTGAGACTCTATCTCTATGGTTAATGATATGAGATATATGCAGATCAAAGAGTTTGAAATATATCTTCTCATAGAAATCACTCAACAAGAAAAAGAGTATGATTCTTGATACTCATGGAATATGATTTCTGAATGCACTAACACCCAAAGAAAGAATATTGGGTATCAGGTGAATTGAGTTGGAAGGATCATAGAGGTCTAAAAAAATGAGGATTTATAAGTGTTATGTGTTCTTGGATATAGTAAATATTAAAATGTGATATATTATGGATGGTTAAACATCACACCATTTTCATATAAAACTTGACCTACCACTTAACATTGGTTTCTATTAGGTAGTGATTATGACACTTATAATATTTTATTTAAATAATTGTAAAAAATTTCACATTCATTATATTTAAAAAATATTAAATTTTTTATAAAGTGTTTTCCAGAATATATATTTGATAATAAATATAATAGTGAATTATAAATTAATTATATTCATCATGGTAATTTATTTCTATTTTTTAGTTAAAATTCATTTCTATAAATGGTTTCACTAATCTAAATTTAGTAATTATTCAATTAATGTGAAAAATCAATTAAATGTTATTAAAAATATTATAATAAATATAATTTGACATAATTATCGACTTCTAAATAATTGAATATATGAACATTAAATATATTATATGTATTGAAATTTTTTATTTTATGTTATTTTGGGTGTTGAGATATTTTAAAAGTTAATTTAATGTATATTCTCAAAATTAATATTAATGATATTTTAAAATAAAGAATCTTTTTTTAAATGATATAAAATTATTATAATTCAAAAAATATTCTGTGTAATTATAATAAGGTTTTGGATGTGATCCATTTTCCATTTATGGGTATTTAGAAACTTTATTTTGCCAATATTGACCATTAGTTAGTAAAATCTTTATTGTCATGGTAATAGTTTAAGGGGATAAATAAGGGTTACAACTAAATGATAATATTATGTATGTGACCTAAACATGTCAAAAAAATTATTGTATGATCTTTATTTAACCCAATATCGTATTATTTTATAAATTACTCCTTTTTTCATTTTAATTGAAAATTAATTTATATTAATTAAATATTTTGAGAGTTTCCCAAGTTCACGATAACATCAAATATAAAAGGGAACCTCCTCCCTGAAATAATAACACCACTTTTAAGCCTCATATATTGAATAAAAAATTGTCCACTTATCCTCCAAAAATTCATATAAATGTTCTTTAGGTATCTATCTTCTCGGAAACCACCCCTATCTTCATTAACATGAAATCTAAAGGTAGTCTGCAGAAGAATTGGTAATTATTTTTTCTAACTCATTCAAGTTCATTAGTTCTTATACTTCCTATTCATATGTTAATTCTATTCTAAAAAATAAATATAGAAAAATATGCATATGTATATACTATTATTATTTTTATGAAAGAACAATATTATAACTATTTCCAACATATGAAAATCAAAAGCACCGCACCTACGTACATACAACCAACCATCTCTACATAAAAATGTAATTAATTATTCATCACCAAATATCATATATTTTTCTAAAAAAAGTAATAATGGTTATATAAGATAATTATTAAAGTATATTTATTTTTAATACAAAATACCATCAAATTATTTATCATATAAACTAATATAATAACTCATTCATACACACAGCTTACCATCTCAATGAAATGATGCAATTAATTTCATATGTTAAAAAATAAATAGTGGTTAAAAATATATATAATGATAAAATATAATATTTATCATATAAATATTTCTTTATAGATTTTTTATCGATATAATATGTAAAAAAACGAGGCATTTCATGGAAAAACAAGCATTAGAAGACAAGGCAATTAACACACGAAATAATTAAATGATTAAAATTTTATGTATAAGTAACTGATAAAATGTGATAAGGCTATAATATATGATATCATAATTATTAATAATATTATTGTATAAGATATTAATATTTTTAAATCCAATATACAGGAGTTTTAGACAGGTATAGACGAAATCTGACTTAAGGTAAGGGTTATTTCACAATATCATTATTATTCAGGATTGATTCTTTTGAAGTCATCATTGTGAAATAAATATATTCCATTTATATGTTTTCCAATAATGGTTTTAATAAGTGATTATAATTATCCTTTAAATTTTTAATGAATTTTTAAAATATCTCCCTTTTATAAAATTATTTGGAAGAAATAATTTTTTTTCATTTTATAAATGTGGTTATTTGTATATTTTTTACAAAAATAAAATAGGGCTATTTTTTAAATATATGTGTGATGAGAAAATTTTCCCACCATCATGATTATGTGATTATTTTATTCATCCTATACATTTTTACATGGATATACTCAATGAAAAGGTCTTCTTTTATAATTTAGTGAGATTTTTTATAATTGATTCAAATAAAAAATAGTATTTCCATCAAAAAAATAAATGATTTTATTAGATAAAGTTCATAGATGTCAATACCCTTACTGTAATATTTCTTTTAATTATGGATGATATATTATGATATAATATGAAATATTTTATTTAATATTCTACGGTCTGTTTGACTGAAAATGTGATATTTTGATACAAATAATTGTTTATAGTTAATTAATTTACATTGTGTATGGTAAATTTGCAATAAGAATGTTTAGGTTTTTTATGATTCATTACATTCATATCAGTAAATAATATTACATTTTAATTGAATTATGAGACCTTCAATGGCCCCTAAAATTAGTAGTATGTCTCTGAATTCAATCTTGTCAGGGTAATGGATGAGGCCTAACACGGTTATGTATGATGTCTTGTTCGAAGAATCTACTTAATGTTAATGATATATGAAATTATTCATTCTATAATTATGATATATGTTATTTATATTAATTTTTTTATATATTTAGTTATGATATTAATGCATAAGATTTATCTCATGTTTGTATGTCATTGTTTTATTTACATTCATTCCTCACATATTATGATCAAGTTATTTGATTAATAGAAAGTGTTTAATTTATTTAAAATTCCATAATCATTTATGAATATTTATTATAGATTACTATAGATTAATACCCCTATATATAATCTTATATAACATTTTTCTATATAACATTTTCCACTGGATAGAAATATGTATATTATGAGTGATATTCATAGTAAAGATAATAGATTTGTGGAGTTTTTCATTAAGTTAGTATTTTATAGTTTAAATAGTATTGTAAGATTCAACTAATAGTTTTCCTAAAATATTAAACTATTATGTTCTTTGGTATGTGATTACAAGTATATTGTAAAAATGTAATAATGAAACCATTAACTCCGGGTTAGTAGGGTTGGGGTGTTTACATTAGTATGGTGACAGTAATTTTCTAGAGTTACTAATAACTAAAAAAATGTATATATTTACCAAATTTAGACCTCTTGATTTTAATATGCAATCCATTTCGTAACAATAAATTTCTTGAAGTTGATGAAATTAATTTTGGATTAAAAAAATGAAATGAAAAATAATTTTTTTAAAAAAAATCCATATAAGTATAAATTTTTATTAATACCAATTCAAGAATAAAATAAATTGAAAATACAATAATTGTATTATTTAATATAAAAATACCTAATGAATATTTAAAACAATATAAATTTAAAATTAAATATTTAAAATTTTTAATATAACATAAAATTAAAATTAAAAGAATTATTTTTTACTATTCATTGAAAAATAAAGATTTTTAGAAATATATAATCATTTCCCTATATTTTAATTATCATATTCTTATTTTAAAAAATACATAATTTCCAAAAATTAACCCTTATAATAGTTATAAATATGAATCGTAATATTTTATCACAAAAAGAAAATAAAGACCATTTTTTGAATAAAACAATTTTAAAAGGATAATATCACATTTCTACAAATTGAGTTTTTATTTAATTAGAATATTTCAATATTCCATAGTTTCATTATTTATATTTCATAATGTTTTTAATTCTACCCATTCCCTCCAATTTATGAGTTACGTTAAAATGCTAATCATTAAATAAATGTTAACTGTTTTTTAAGAGCATTGTAGAATTTTTTAAACACAATTAACCATAGATTTATGTATAAAATATCTAGGTGGTAGAAGATTCATGTGAAAAGACTAATTTTTTGAAGATGTGTCTTTTATTATCTCTCCCAATGTATTAACATTAATTCTTCTTCCCAATAGATAATTTAAAATCTTGTATGATACTGAATTGTGAATGATACAATCATTGAGGTGAATACTAATATAGATAGTCCGTGATGGATAGTTATTCTTTTATTCTACATCCTCAATCACCACATCCATGGTGGATAACCAAATAATAATGGGAATAATGTAGTACTTCTATCTGGTCCTTAATTTGATAAATTAGGTAGAGATATATTCCATAACCCTTAGATTCCATTTCTTAATGGTCTAATGTCTCAATAGCTATTAATTATTTCTTCCTTATTGATTCACTATGATTAATCAATTTTTTGAATAATGTTATTATCTTCAAAATAAATATTACACCTAGCTATAATGAGCATCTAAAATTTAGGAAATATATATATTTTTTATTTTTATCTCTTTTTTGATTTTATTGTAATCTATATATTGATTTGGTTATATTAAGAAAAACAAAATTAAGAGAAGTATTTCATTATTTAGGAGTGTGGAATCCTTATTATAGGTATCTTTCTAAATAGTAAGAACATTGGTTCATTTATATTATTATATATCATTTATTTATAATTACATAACCATGTCATGCACATGTGGACAATGTTTCCTTCCTTATTTCACCTTCCAAATAGGCTTTTCATACACATTTAGGTACCCAATATGTGTAGCTTTACAAACTATTTATATGTAGTTATAATCACTAATACAATAACATTATATCTCTATTAGATGAATCGTATTTTAAATTAAATAATGATCCTATTATTTTGGACATTCATATCCATTTTTAAATGGTTTAGTATTATACTTCACTTTCTATAGAAATTTCATTTATTTTATATTAGTATTATTCATTTATTAGACTCTATTATTCTCTAATTCAATTTTAAAATAGACTTATTCAATAGTATTCTATTTATAAAATATTAATATTCTTGTTTTATATCTCCTTGATTATATTATGGACATCACTTTTCATCATCACATGAGTTATTTTTGATTTGTATACACCAACAATCATCATACCAGATCCCAAAATTATTAAAAAATAATATAAGTCTTCAAGACAGTCATATATTTTTTCATCAAAAACATTTTCCTCGCTATGATATATGTTTATGTCCAGCATTTATAATCAATATTTAAGCATTACACCCTATGAGTTCTTAACATTTGTATCATTAACATTGAAATTTTTATTTTAGAAATATAGATACATATGTATAAACCACTATAAAAATAAACATATTTTAATTTGTCTATTTATTATAAAAGAACATGTACGATGTATAGATTGATATAATTGATGATTCTTATTAGAAATCCCACCATTTTGGGCTATATTAGGAGGTGGTATTTTATAGTACATTAACACTTCATACCATGATTACTTATTCGTTTTCTTACAATTTTTAACCATATAAATTTTTATGGTTTTTATATTTTCTCCAACAATTAAAGAATGAAATTGATTAATATCAAGCTAAAATAATTGAATAGTGAAATTCATTTTTCTATGAGGAAAATTCCGAATTCCCATTGTCTGATTTTCACCGATAATTTCCAAATTTTTGAATCTTTTTCATAGAAAAAAAATTTATAGTTTTTTTTTGAAAAAATAGTTTTCTAAATATTTTGGGTTGTTTAAGACTTTCCATTACTAGATTCATATTTTTCACTTCCATATCAAGGCACATAATATTTAGAGCATCTATCTAATCATTATTTGATCTCAACCTATCATCCCAATATTTTATTGACTTCTAAATATGTTCCTAATAAAATTTCCTTACCATAACAAGTAAAATATATAAATCATTAATATTTATAATATTTTTATTCTGTTTGTAAAACATAACATCCATCTAGATTTTTTTTATATTTATACATAACATTGAAAATATTTTTGAACATATATTTATCACATATATATTCATAATTCATTAAAAATAATATAAAAAATATAACATATAATTAAGATTGATTCTTCCTTGAATTTCACTAGAATTATGAACGGCTTTTGGTAACATAAATTCTTTTATAATGTTACTTCCATGGAATCAATATCTAATTCTTTATATGAAACTTCATCATATATTCCATCAATTAATTGAAATATATATGTAATTACTGGTATTTGAAAATTATTCATGTACTTCCTATCATGAAGCTATCCGAGTAAAATAGATCGTAAATGGATATCTCAATTAATGATTGTATTCGAATCATCACATGGATAATAACCAATACAATTAACTAACAATAAATACCCCATCTATTTAATTTATCTAGTGGTTATTCCTCATTCATTTTTACCCATTTTATAGATTCATATCTTAATTTACATTTCTATCCACCATGACATTTCTATGGATTCCAAATATATTTTCACATATATGGTGACAGAATTATGAATTTTAGGAACTTCTAGAAAGACTACAATTCAATATACCTTCTAAATATGATAATATACACCATGGAATGAAACATATTAGATACAATTGGAGATATAATGTTTTGATTGGATTTCATTATTGATATAAAATTAGACTTATTCATTGGTAATATACTCTACGACGCTAATTGAGATACCAAGATATTTTTATACAATAACCTATGTGGTCGGCTTAATTAGGTATGAACAAATTATTTAACAAATAACCATTTATTCCCTAAATAATTAAATCCTATTTTGTTTTAAAACTCTGTTGAAATATAAATTTAATGCATATATTTTAACCTATAATACTCATTAATTAAATACATACACATAATGTAATTGTTTCACAAGGGGTTTCTTTGTGTTTAACAATGTTATGGAGTCCTACTTCTTGTCATATTATTCTTTTATTGAGAAACTGATTATCTAATAATATTATTATTTTACATTATATTGGGATGGATATATTATATCACAAAACCTAGATTTATATATTACTTGTAATATTTATGTTCATATTATATAGGTGATTGATCCATCACTGTATTATATAAGTGAAGGGAGAGTTATACAACATCTCATTTTTTTAATCGGTATCGCATTTGCTAATATCTATTCCACTTATCCTCTTAGAAGTGGTTCAAAAGGATATCCAAGGATGTATCTACATCAGAAAATATTTTATGAATTATCAACTAGATTCCTTGATTTATATTTAAAATTAAATAACAACACATGATATTAATATTTATTTATCCACAAAAATTCTAGTCATTTCAATGTATATAATTATTCTACTCTTTCTTAGTCGTTATAATGACACAACGAGACCAATATTACCTGAGAATGAACTAAAACATTCACACAGATGATTGATTTTAATCTTGTTCCATCACTTAATTTTATTTAATATCTTAACTTTAATCAACTCATTTATTATTATCAGGATGAGTTTGTTAACATATTCATCATTTTCTATGTATATTGTTCATATTAGAAACCTAATCAATTTTCTAATTTAATATAAGTTTAAAATATCATGATACATCCTCACAATAGAATGAAATTAATTTTCCTCTTCGTATTTAACATCCAATAGTTAATGATTTTCTCAACAATGTCAGACACATCTAAAACTCATAGTAGTGTCTTCATCGTTATTTTTATATTTTCATTTTTTTATATTATCACCATGTCATACTACTGTATTAAATTCATTATTTCATTTTTTTATTTATAAATTAAATAGTAATAATAATTTAATCCAAAAATAAAATTAAATGATAATAATTATACCAATATTGGGTCACCATGATCATTAATACACTTTCCAAAAAGTGCATGAATTAAATTTATTTTCCTTATTGTGAAACACAATTGACATAAGTTACCTTCCCTTTCATTATCATTTCTGAAACATGGTCATAATTGTATTCCTATTTTATTTTCCAACTAGCTTCACTTATTCTTATAAAAAATTATCCATATATATTGTAATAAATAAATCATTTGATGGATATATCAGATACATCGACAACAACTCGTGTTTATGGTTTCAATTTCATGGTCTTGAGTGCATCCCATGAAGACATATATAGATTCGAGTCTAAACTGTACAGGCCAGTAGAATATCATCTCTAAACTAGTCATCTAAATATTTAATAAATAATTACTTGGTAATTTTTTTTCTATTTTAGTATGAATGAAATATTTTTATGAATTAATCTACATTATTCTTCAAAACCCAATAAAATAATTCCACCACATTTAATTTTATATAAGTTCATACATACTTTAATGTGTTCCCAATTTTAATGAAGATCATATTCATAAGATTTATTTATTGATATTGACATATTCTTGATATTGTAAATATTTTTCATTAGATTTGAAACCATTATATATATCTTTTCACTTTATAATCAATGTATTACTCAATAATTTTTCACCTAACAAAATTCCTAAATTATGGCTAAATATTGAAGTCAATCAATGAGAGAAAGTAGTATGTGGTTTCAACTCTATGTAATACACTAAGATTTATAAGTGATATATCCACCAAGATACCATTTTATATGATTTGAAATTAGTCAATTCTATAAATCATATTCAAATTCATATTCATATATATTTCATAAAATTATTGTGAAATTACTTCTAAGTCATATATTTTAAGTACATTCATACCTAAAAGGCATACGATCTAATGATTTTATACATTAGATGTATAAGATAGAGAAATTCATATGTGCAGTTTCATATTAATTCCATCAGAATAATGTATACAATTTACAATGACACATGCTCAATATGTAAAAAAATTCATTTTAGGAATTTTCCATTTTTCAGCTCCAACACTTGAATTATATATTTAATCACATAGGTGTAGAATCACTTATAATATTATCAGCCATTATAAATAAATTTATTCCTTGAAAAAATATAATTTCATATATTTCATCACTAATTTTATCATTATATAATTTCGACACTCCAAGGATGGATTGTCTACATATTTAAACAAGATTATCCTTTTCAATGTACATATATTCAATCTCCCCATGTGGATGATCCTTCATGGATGTATATGACCTATTTAATATATCAATAGAAACACCAGTATATGTTTATTTCATTCTGACTATTTTTATAATCGTATGATATTAAAGAGATACCCACTGAATAATTTCATCCAAGTATTCAAGGTTTTCCTAGATAACTTCTCCATATTTCCATTTAGGTGAATATTGAATCCATCAATTAGGAAATTAATTTTTTGTGATTATAATGAAAATGTGGAAAAATATGGTTTAAAATACTACTTCAACCTAATATACTTCATATTTTTTAAAAATTATTTTATCTCATAAATAGCTCCCTCCTTTAAATATAAAGAATTTTCTTTTATAATTGTAATAAAAAATTCAATAAACTATTTTTTCATTAAAAGTTATTTTATATATGAATATAAGAAAATTATGATATTAATTTTTATATTAGTTTTTAGGTATATATTTTTTGATTTAATTATCATTAAAGTGGGAATGTATTACTTCTGTTATGAAATATTTTATGTTAAATATAGTAGGTAAATTTACATTTATTAACCCTTAATGATAATAAATCTTTAAAAACACTGATAGAAATATATTTTTTATGGCATACCCACTATAAACCATTAAATCGTGATAGGTTTTGACTGATAATCTCGAAAATTATTTTTCTCCATAAATTGTTACTTCACAAAAGAATCAAGGCATCATAAATTTAATTCATGGACACTTAATTATTGTATGCATCTATTACAGATAAAAAATTTGACATGGTCCCAAATCCACAACATCCCTAAAATTTATTATTGTCCTTAGTTCACCTAATGTGATCTTTATATGAATTCCATATTTTTTCATCAATGAATGTCTTTTTGGCAGATAAATTTCTCAAAAAAATACTTTATCTCCCTTGATTTCCAAACACACATGAATAGTAAAAAATATCAATATGTAAATAATATATAAATAAATATATTATTTTACTATAAATATGTGTCTCTATATGTGGTTTATTTACGTATGCACACATAAATGAATATATGTTTGAGAATGTAAATAGAATTTTTATTAAAGAATTATTTTCAAAATTATTTTTATATTATTTTAATAAATAGAATTTTTTATTATTTTTTTCAAAAATAAAAATTTATATGTAATGAATACTCACATGTGAGTCTTCCCAAATTTATGTACATATTTATTATAAATATATATCGATGAACACTCTCTTTTGAGTGAAAAGAAACCTCTTAGTAAGTTGAGCATTATTTGAATGATTTCCTCTAGTCTCTCAATGCAAATGTATTTTTATTATACCTTTTTATAAGTACTAAAAATATAAGCAATAAAATCCAAATTCATAATGCAATGTTTTTTATGATTATGAAATACTCCTTTTATAAGTGACATTATATATGAAACTAGAAAAATTCAATACCATATATAAATGAACCCACTCTTGTCACCTCTTCCATTCCTTTATAAAATGATCTATGTTAAAATTCTACCCTTAAAACGGGTGAACTCTTTTATTCCTGGGCAATTAAATCCATAAATCTATGGTTTATTGATAATATAAATACTAATATTTTGGAATCATTTATATAGTTTTGTATATAATTATATATTTATGATTCATGATTTGGTTTACAAATACAGACATACAGACACATTCTTATATAAATATATATATTAATTTCAGTTTTAATTATATTTATCACATAAATACGAATAATTAATTATTATTTTATATCATGAACTATTAGTTAATGTAAAATGGATAAAAAATTATTATTATTATCAATTTTTTACATATTTAAATAATATAAGAATGGTTATAATAATAAATTATAATTGTTTTCATGAAAATGTTTAAATACATATATACTGTATAAATATTTATTGAAAACAAATGAATTCGAATCTATTTTGTAAAGAACATAATGATAAACAAATTATTTCATTAATTTTTTAATAAACCATGCAACACAAAAAAATTATTTACATGTGATTTTTAAAATTATTATTAATCAATGTGAATCATTCTAAATGGATTGAATGAAAAAACAAATTTATATTAAATTGAACAATTTTTAAAGGACATTCTAAACATATATATGATGAAAATGTTTCATGTGATTAGAATAAAAATATGATTTATATATAACATAATTTTAGTATATTTTTACATGATCTACTAGGTCAATTTATGAGAAGTTATCATTCTCATCTTTAGTAGGTAAACCATATAGGTTGTTTCGAGAATTTGAGTTACCAGACAATTGATCAATACATGATAAAGGATAATTCACCAATGATGAATTGACATTTCATATGATTGGAATAATTGGATCTAATAGGTGATATGATTTAACACATGTAGTGAATATTTATCCCAACATGCTCTGAACAAATATTTTTGTCTTTACTATTAAGAGTGAGGTAGAGTTCACCATTGATATACAACCAAATATTGAATCAATATGAATTACTCTATATCATATTTCTAAAACAAAAGTTTATAAATAAATGAAGAAGATTGTGGAGTAGGATTCTAAAGGTTACATAAGGATGACCAATTATATTTTGGTTGTTATAATCATTTTTTATGTTGTCATAGAGAATAATATAAACCGTTGTGGACATCGATAAACTGAACAACGATAAATTAATGAAATGCTACCCATTTCCCATATTTTCTGATCTCTTTGATTATATTCTTCTTTCTAAAGCTGACACTATCATTTCTATTATTGTTTCATGACTTTTAATGTGGCCAATACTTCTTCTATTTTAATTTCATAAATAAATAATATATTTCATCTCATTCTATACTCATTCATCATAGTGTTTTTTGGAGGATATCATGGTCTATTATGAATTTTGATATTTTTTAGGAAAATGAATACATTAATTAGTCCCTAAATTCATGCCCCTAATACGTTTATTAAATGAAATGTATTAAAAATCATGCTTGAGTTGTAATGAGTTTACACCCTCAGAAAAAAAAGAGAGATACATGATGATAAGCCAATAAATCTCCAAAATTGTTCATAAAGGATTAGGCTGCTTGAAACATCATGCCTTTATGTAAGAAATCACACCATGTGAAAAGTACAGAAACTCCGGGAAATATCCATGACCTCAAGATATGCATTCAATGGTGGGTAAAATGTTTAATGAAACTTTAGACATGAAATACTAAAGGTCTAGTTTATGTATAAAGTTGATATTTTCATTAAAATAGGCATTTTTCCATCTTAGACGGAGAGAAATATAAGAATAAAACTAGAAACAACCATCATCAATAGTTTATTCCAACCAAAAATTGATAGTATTTATATAGGGAATACATACATATAGAAAATACTACTAAAAAGACGGTACCACCAAAAATAAGGAATATTATACCACAACCACCCAGAACTGACTGAACCAGTAACTTCATCCAGCATTAAATGTGCAAAGCCACATCAAACATAAATATATATAAATGATACAAAGGAATGGTTGAAGACCCCTACACAACCGAGCATAGCCTTAGAAAAAAACTGGACTACTTCGTGCTTGATCATTCTCATTATGAAAGTCTATCTGAATTTTGACACGATCATTCTTGACATATTCACATTATCTTCTATGCATTTTCTATAAAATAACTACATTTTATACTGTCAAAATCATTGTTTTGAATTTGATAATTCATGTTCTTTGGGAATGTTATATCAGATGTTTGTATTTCATTAAACCCCAAGAATGAGAAATCTATTATATTTTGGAAGGTTCCTTTATAATTATTTTTAAATTTGGAGATACCTTAGAGGATTAGGTTTTAAATGAAATCATATTTTGGTTTTTTACAATATTATAATTTTGATGGATTCTTGAATAAAAATTATTTCTAACATTATATAGTATAAACATCGTTTGTTAAGCTTCCAAGATCTTATGGGCCGTTAAATTACACTTGAGACCATATTTTAACATAGCAGTGTGAAATGTTTGAGGTGTATTATGATATGTCATATGTTGTACCTGGATGTGTCATTCGACATGATCATTAGGTAAAAGAATATAGTTCGTGGAAACTCTATCATCATGAATGGAATTATGCATCCCATGATGGGTAATTTTACATCAATGTGCATGTATTAACAAATTAGATAAATTAATTATTTAGTGAATTATTGTTTTTCATAATTTAAGTCAATATCCTAAAATATATTTTCTCACATCAAGAAATAAATATCATGTATTGAAACATTGTCAATAGTAAATAATCATTCAGTATTTAAATATTGTTTTCTCTTGGAATGTGAAATGTTATTTTTGATGCTCTAAAATAAAATATAAATTCTAAATTGTAAAGGAAACAAAATATGATTGGTTACCAAGAAATTTTATTACAGATTATTATTTTTATGTTTTGTAAGATCAAAGGGGGACACATCAACTCCACATCAATCATCCATAATCCATCATGAGTCTCATCGAGTTGTTCTATATTATTTATTTATATTGTATCATTACTTGAGATAGACTAGATAGTGGAAAGATACATGATGGATGTTTCAAATATTCATATTCCTTTAAAAATATACATGGATATCTCATTGTACCTACAATTATGAATAAAGAGGTGATAAAAGGGAAAACATCCCCCAAGTGCGCTATAAACAATTCAAACAAATTGATTTTTAATTATATGCTATAGTTGTTATGGTGGTAAAAATTGAAGAATGAAATTTCAATATTCATTTATAATTTCCTCAAAAAGATAGTTTTTAAAAATTGAAAAATCAAGACCCCCTAAGAAATTTTCAACCACTTCTCCTACTAGTATAGAAGAGGGATGAATTCAAGAGAGTCATTATGACCTGTTTTTCAAGATCCATTTATGAAAAAGATGTTATGTGGTTTATAGAAGATTATTATACCAAAATTTCAAACCTTATCATTGTTAAATATCCCTATTTGATTTATTTAGTTGAGAAATTATATATCATAGTGATCTTTAATATTTATCGGGTACAAGTTAGCTTCATCATTGGTAGAGATCTAATCATTATATATATTTTTTTGGATAATTTATTTTAAATAATTGAGGTTGTAGATAAAATTTAGTATCTTATACCTTTCTAAAAATAATAGATAATAAGGGTGAATAATCAAAATAGTAATAGATATTTTATAAACAGAAATTACTGACTTTAGAATCTCATGGGAGGACGACATCAATTTTCTTGTGTCCTCCGAGAATAAAAAATATCATACATCTTTCTATATGTCTCGTTATTATTTAATATATTGATATCTATTTCATTCCCTAATATTGGATACAGATAAGAAATTTTTTAATAATTATTCCAAGTCATTTCCAAGAGATGATGGAGCTGATAAAAAAGGCCTAGAATCATTCTTTAACTAGTCACCATGTTAACGTGTCATATGAAAAAAACAAAGAGGGTACTTTGGAATTAATGTTTGGTGATCAAATGCTTATTTGGGTCTCACATAGATTGGTTCATTATTTTATGGTAATGTAGGAGAATGATAAATTTAGATATGTTGGACCATATGCAATTCTAAGAAGAGTTAGGGAGGTTTTCAATCTATTATCCTAGCAACCAAAACTCAATTTTAGGCACAACACCATTATTAAAACTTATTTCACTAGGTATGTACTCATCCACACGCACATAACTATATGTGATGAAATACACTATTTTTTTAGAACATAAACCCTTTTATAATCCATACATTTATAGTCCTAAAAATTTGTTTAAATGAATCAAAATTGGTTAGGAAATAATTCATTTTACATTTAAAGTAAACTAAAAAAACTTATTTCATTCACAAGTGGAACGTTATAAAATAAAATAAAAAAATATATAATACACAATGTAATATTACTCAAAATGGATGAACTATATCAATTAATGGAGAATAAATAAACAAGGAAAAAGAAGTAGAAAATTTTAAATTTATCACCACTAGAAAACATGTGGATCATATTTAACATTTAGGATCACAAATAGACAATCAAAACATTTAATAAGGAATATGACCAGGTGACGATAATCATTATGAAAAATCTATATTATGAAATAAAAACTATTCCATGTGATGTGAGAGTGGACGGAATACTAGATTCAGTATGTTTATTTGTACAAATAAAATATGTATTCAATAAATATAGTAATTAAAACTATGATCCTTGCAAATGGGGTCACTATAACTATGTTCATTAGGTATATATCAAATAAGTATACTAAATTTGTATGTTCGTAAAAATATTTCTCAAATGAAATAAAGATTTTATAAAAAAATATTATAATTATTTATATGTACAATATAGAAAAAAAATTATTATTATTGAAATTAATATGATTTATGTATAAAATTCCAAAAAAAATCAATACTAAGGGATTGGTAAAATTAATCATTGGAATATAACTAATTAATTATTGTTTTTTGTCAATGTCTAAATAGTATAAAATGTAATATTTATCTTTAAATAATCATTTTATAAAGAATTATAATTTATTTTAATATTTTAATTTAATTATTTTAAATTATTATTATATAATAATGAATATATTAACAACACATAAATTAGATATTGATATGAAATAATACTAAGAACACAAATGGATTAAAACACTATTTTTTAGTTAAAGTAGTTTTCTTTATAATTTATTTATTTTCATTTAAATGTTTATAATATATCATTAATAATATTTATATTATAAAACAAAATCCAATTTTTAAATCATTATTACAAAATTTGTTTAGGGTAATGTTTTTTATTTTTTCTAAAATTTTACATTTTTAAGTGAAGAATTAATAATATTGATTTCTTGAATACAATAACAATTATATGAAAAATATTTGTTATAATCATTTTGAATTATAACATATATATATATATATAATTTAATCATAAATATTAAAAAAAATTACACATGGATATCAATAAATTGAATCATGTAATATTTTATGAAAACTATTTCATATCTATTTCAATAATTGTGTTTTTATATGAGGAAACCGTAATTTTGGATTAATATTATTGTCACATAAAAATAATTTTATTAATAATAAACTCCTGTATATAAATATTAATAATAAAATTGATACTTTTCACCAATACATACAAATATATGATTAAAATGAACTTTTTGAAAAATTGTGTTTTACGCAGTATATTTGCTATTACTAAAATTAATTGTCATTAACCATGAAAATTATAAATTATAAAATTACTTAGCTATTTTAAATCCTCTATTTAAAAATATTTATTAATTAAAATTTACATTCGTTCCAATAAATGTTTTTTCCATGTCTGAAAGTGGAGTAACCACAGTAATGGAAAATTAGGGTATGAGTGGTTTAATATAGTGAAAATGGCTAAAACATGTGAAAATAATGAATGATATGTGAATATGGACAGGAATTTGACCTTATATATATATAATATATTTTCCAATTTGGGTCCTTTTCTGTTAGGTAATGGTATTTTGTTATTGAGAAATAATAAATTTTTACAAAATTTCTCTTTTTCGGTGCTTATAAATATAGAACATCTCTTCTCTCATTTCTCAACCTAGTATAAATCATGGGTAAAAACATAACTATGAAAATTTATTTTCTATAAAACATCCCCATAATTTTTTCTCCTTTGTCTTCCCAAAATTCCTAGCTCTGGATCATTACGGAGTTATGAAAGTGATCACATCAAAGTGATATATAATAATCTCAAGTTGACTTCTTTGTATCTTTTCATACTGTATACTCCTAAAATCATCTATATACATGATGGTATGAAAACAAAATATTTTTTTCAAAATATTAATATTTATTATAATAATTAAATATCCATTTTAAACATTCATCCAAATTCATTTTCACGAAGGATAATATCATTATATGTGAAAGGGGACTACTGACTCCATGAATAATTTGGTCAATATTCCACAACCACCATAAATATATTGTTAATAAGTTTTATTTAATTAACTAAAATGAAATTTTTTACACCATTTATATTATTTTATAATAATATTTGGTATTTTATATGTTTGATTAATAAAAAATGGTTGTAGTAACATTAAGAACCTAAAATTAGATTATCAAGATATGTTTGTCAATTTCGGTCTATTATATAAATCACCATTGAAATAATATATGTATATTCCTTTTGAAATAGTAAAGGACATAATCCTCCACAATTTTGGAGATCATGAAGTTATTTTATAACACTATTGTCCATAGTCAGATATCATGAAGTGTTATGAAGTATTTAATCGAAAATCCCCGAGTAACAAACATAAGAGGAAACTATATGAGAAATAAATTAAAAAATATAATAAATGAATCTTAAAGATTAAAATAATGATTAATAATTTTTATTTTTATATATTTATTTAACATTATTTAATATTTCATGAATTGAAGACCATGTTTTGAAAAAAAAATTAGAAGATGTAAGGGGTTCATCTGAAAATATCCTTCTTTAAGAGACATTTTAACTTATGCACATAATTTATTTTTAAATGAAGTCTTCACAAATAAATTATATATTTAATAAAGTTTATTATCTTTTTTTTTGTATTTGACTTCAACTTCAGTCACTACCTCACTTTCAATGGGTTTTTAGAATGTTTTTTAAGGTGTAAGGGTTCTGTCTCAATCACCCTTCATTGAGGAATGCTTTGATATTATGCACGTATATAGATTTTTATAGCCTATATAATTCCCTCATAACCTATAATATCATAATTTATTATAAAAATAACAAAATTTTCCTCAATTCATTCGCTTCCTTTTTAGGTCCTATGATTGATTCCTTCTCTAAAATGAAAGGGACTTTAATAAATCAATAAAATTTCCTAAGATATGATGTTTTTCCTTGAGTTTCATGTTTCATTCAATATGGTATTACATGTTTTTATTCAGGTAGATTAACAGTGGTTGAAATTTTCCTTTATAGAGAGTCCTAATGTATATTTATAAATAAACTATGATTATATTAATTCTGATCCATTAAAATTATCGGTTACCGTCATTCTCTATAATTTCAGTTCCCACCAATGTTATAATTTTTAATTAAGAAATTAATTTATATCTATCTTATTTTGACTTTATATTTAACAAATAATATTTTTTAAAATATTTTTCATTTTCTAATTTTATGATGGCAGATTTCAAGAAAATTAATCTAAAATATAAAAATGGGTCTTCTATACCACCTTCTTAACATGATAGTTAAATAAACTCTTTATTTTTCATCCTTTATGGAATATTCTTTCTATGTTCTTTTTAATGTTTTTTTGTGTCCCATTCATATATATACCATATTAAATATCATTTCCGATTATTTGATTATACATGTTTTTAGTTCACTTAATATTCCACATTTTAGGTAAACTAGATTTATGGTAACATTTATGTTTATTTTATCATGTCAATAATCACCTCGGTTAAATGTTTTTAAACCATAATATATTGTAAAAAATGATAATAATTTTTTTTTGAACTCTATTTTTTTCAATTCATGTATTATGGAAACCAATAAGCTCTATCATTCATCAAAATATTGTTTACTTATTTCACATAGAATCATTCATGTGTCTTGTTTTTATTATTTCTTATACATGAGACAACTCATAAATATTATATATTGGGGATCCTTTTTAATGATATATATTCATTTTTCAATTATGATTTTTCAAAAAAATATTATTATTTCCTTACAAGGGAATATTTATAATTTATCAATTAAATATAAAATTTATCAGAATAAAAACCCCAATTCTTTCTCATTGATATGATCATTATTATGATTTATATGTGGTTTCTTTTCTCTTATTTCACACATATTAATTTATATATTATGATATTTTTTGGGTAATTTATATCCCTCCACCACATTAGATAATGATAATTTAGCCTGAGATACCATTTATAGAGCATGAAGAGTATTCATAATCACATAATGTTTTGGGCATGGGATGTTATCCCACTTTAACATTGTTATAATGATTTTTAGACTTATAATATAGTTATTATTGTGTATTTAGCCAATATAATGTTGTATTAGAGGTCATCCTTGAAAAAATATTTTGAATTAAAGCTTTATGATCTTCCGACAAACTTATGACTCCATGATATTATGATACAATTTTTTATGTCATGTTTTCAGGATTATGATCTTCTTCTTTATGATATAATGTTATTCGTCTTGACAATACTTTTATAATTTATTTTTAATTTTATTCCCTTAATGGTATTCATAGTTTACTCTTTTCATAATGTATCTCTCTCAAGGAATCCTATTGAATTTTAGAAGATCCCATGGAGTTAAGAGAACTATGTGTATTTTAATATAATGATTTAGTTACTATGTTTAGGATAATGTATTCATGTATCTAATATTCCAATGAAATTATAACCTTGGTCCTCAATCTGTACTTATTACAAAAGTGTGTAAATAATATAAAATATTGGGTGTTTATGGATTGAGTTGCTACAGATATTGTCAATGGAATGTCCAGTTTCATTTTTATATTAGGGTGAATGATCCTTAGTGAGAAATCTAAGGGGAATCCAAAGGGAAAAGCCTCTGTATATGAGAAAATACCATGATTATGGTAAAATGGATATTGTGTTCTTTTCCGTACGATTACAACCATTTCAAGATACATGAATGTGGATGCCATATTTAGCATAGTTTAACCATTGGGATATTACCCCAATGATGGAATGTTGTGTATTAACTCAACCATAACCAAGTGAATGAAAAATAATCCAGAGTACACATGTGTCTTTAAAATCCCATGATATATGTTTTGTTTAATCTCATTCACTTTTTTGTAACAATTATAAAGAATGTAATTTCTAATTTACTTGGTGGGATTATATTTATTTGCATTATTGAATAGAACATAATGTGATATATATATATGAAGGAGAGTAATGAGATTAAACATATATGAATTAGTTAAATAAAAATTAGAATATATTATAATAGTGGTGCTATTAAAGGTGAAATCCTTGGATATTGAAGTCATATTCATATACACCGATTATTTTGGAAATTATCATAATTATTTTGTTTAATTTTTTTAAAAAAAATATCTCGTGCTTGAAGCTAATAAATTTATGTATCTAGAAACCACATTTTATATTGTAATATGGGAAAATATTTAAATTTTTTATAATATTGTTATATTCCAGTTATGAATACAACGGTGAGTCACAATGTGTTACATAATGTAGTGAGGTGGATATAATAATATTTATTAATAATATATATTTTCATTGGTGAGTGATATTTATCAATGATATTATTATATATTCTAAATGTTATGATATTTATGGGAAATATATATTTAATTCCCTTCCAAAGTGTTACTTTAATGTTATGAAAAATAGTATTAAATTTATTCAAGAATCATGGAATGACATTTTATGAAAAGGTTATATATTTTTTGAATTAATATTAATAAAAACAAGATTTAGTAAAGGAAATATCTGTATTTTAATATATTGTTTATTTTTACTTAACAAGTTGTAGATTTATTTTGAATCAGTGTGTTAGAGTAAAAAGATATCAAATCCTTATTAAATTATTATTAAATTATTTTAATTGTAATTATTGATAAAATTAAATCCATTTATAATAAATTCTTGTGTCATTATAATACTAGGTATGTAATAAAAAATAATTTTATTAATAATCACAATGAGTATCCAACTAGAAATGACCTCATATAACATTATTTGATAATAATGGGAAATACATAGACAATAATGAAGAAATAAAAATTATAGGAATTGAATAAAAATTTGATTGATACATTGAGAATGAGTAATAATGGATCACATTATAACATAAAAACATGGCTCATGAATAAAAATATACAAGCATAACATATATAAATGGAATCATATGATCATGAAAATATTGAAATGTGGTCGAAAAATATAACAGGACATAAACATGAGTCATGAATAACAACCAATACTATATCACATGGTGTATAGATCATTATAAGGGATTTGTTTTACTCTCTAATCTTAGACATAACATTTCATGAGATTAAATCATTACCCAATGAATGATAGAGATATCTGGGTTCAACCTCTAGAGTCAAAAATTTAATTTATTATTGTTCTTGTAAATAAAAACCACCATATTAAAACAATATTTACTCACCTCTCATGTACACAGTTTTTAGAGTGTGTTTATATAAAACACATTCTTTTATCGTACATAGAAAAATATATAAATAATTCTTAAAATAAACTTATAATTATTCATTATAATTATCGTAATGAGTTTGTGTTTGATTTAAATTAGACTTGCCTTTCTCGGAATGGATAATTTAGTTTTTTCATTAATTTAATACTAACAAATTCTTAAACCTCAGACTAAAATTGGCATGGATAAAAATAAAACTAATACTCATAAGTGTCATCATAATGAATGTAATATAAAATCTAATCAAAAAGACTTATATTTATAATCATATTCAGAAGAATTATTTATACTTTTTGAATTAATATTTACATTGTGATTTTATAAAGAAATACAATATGGATGTTATATAAAGGAACATCACAATAAGATACCAAGTTCTATGTGTAGATGTCATTGAGAAAAAATCAGGGAAAATATAACCATTAAGGGATCGTGATGACCATTGGGAAAATTCCATTAAATACCTAGTCATTCAATCAATTTATAACTGGACAATTCATTTTAATTTTATCATTTTTTAATATTTTTAAAGATTTAGTTTTGTGAATTTATTGTTCATTATCTTTACATTTTTTTAGAGTTTTTATGTTTTAATTAATCTTTTATATGTTGTCTCCATCAAAACATTTCATTGTAATTTGCATATGAACATCTTAATGATCGATGAATTTCGTGGATAAGAAGATAGTGATTCAGATCCATCGGATCTATGGATAACGAAGCTTGATAGAAAAATAAATTTATTTTCATACTGAGAACCTCTGGGGATATGAAGAAATATAAATCCTAATAATTTTATCGAGGGATTCCCAGGTACAGTATGAAATAAATTAATATTAGTGTAAAATAAGATAACCCATTAGTAAGTGTTATTGACTATAGTTCTCTTCAGGTAAAATTTGGATTGTTAATTTAATTTCTTATAATTAATTATTATATGTTTTAGCTATTATGTTACTTTTTCATTACAACTTTTATAATTCATTCCATATAAAATAACAAGTAAACACTTTTTCAACTTTCTAATCTATTTTTTATATATATACTAATTATATTATCATAATATAAATACAGTTAAATTAACAATATAAATTTTAATTTTTATTCATATACGCCGATAAATTGGATCTGTAGTGATTAATATGTATAATCTAATTTAAAAATATTTATTCTAATTATTATTTGGTGATCAGATAGAGGTATGAGTCTTATAAATCAAATTATAGGGGCTTAAGATTTTTTTAGATTAATCTTTTTAAACTATTTTTTTAATACTTCAATTCAACCACTCATCTACGTTTTCTATCATAAGAACCTTGTTACTATTATAATATGTTTATTTCTAATTACTGATCTAACACATCAATCATAACATGTTCATTTATATATTTACCACATAAAGAATTAAACTTAATAAACAAACATAAAATTTACCCATAAAAGGAAGTGGGATTGATAATCCTGTCACAAGGAATAACTAAAGGGCATATCCTCATGGTGTCCAAGAAAGAAGAAAATCACAAAATTCTTTTTCATTCATAATGAAAATACACACACACACACACAAATATATATATATATATACGTGTGTGTCTATGAATTATTTGAATCTAAATTTAAAACATTAAAAAGAGTGGTTAGGTAACATTAGAAATGTGCAATTAAAGTGAGACTTTAGGAAAAAGAATAAAGATTCATTAAAGAGGATATTACACATATTGTTTTCATAAAACCATAAATGAACTACTATTACTTTGAATGATAAATTTTGTAATTTTATAAAATAATTGAGGAAAAAAATATATTTTTTATTTTACCTATTAACAAGTAAGAAACAAAGAAGTTGTCCTAACTTAGGTTTTCTTATCAAGATTAATTGTGACAGGAACCTTATAAAACATTTAATTTCTGATATATGAAATATGAATTGAGTTATATAAAAATTTTGGGTGAATATAAATAGAATAATTTTTAATTATATATGGATAATGAAGTGATAAATTGGTTAAATAAGTGAGAAAGAGTAACATAAAAGAAATATAGAGTTTTAGAGGGATCACATACCTTAAGATTGAATGTGTTTTGATATTTCACTTAATTTTCTATATAAATAAATTATATTAATATTCTCGTTAATTTATAAATATTTTCCAACTATATGATGTTTTATATGATTTCATTAATTTCATTTATGGTCAGTTCATTGAATAAAAATTTTCAATTTCATTATTTTGAAAGTGTGTTTCTTTGTTTAATGGTCGGTTAACTTGTGAATAATTATGAATGTTCCTGTAGAATTGTAATATTCTATATGTTAAATGAAATTTTATTCATGAACATTAAAAATTTAAAATGGTCACAAATAACATTTTTTATTAGACATGGGGAAGATTCATTTGATAAAATATTAATGACTATTGTTTCATTTATCTGGGAGGTAATTATGTTCATCCTAAACTTGTTTAATATTATTTCATATCAAGAAACTATATTAGTTCCAAAATGTTTAATAAGATATAATATGCTTATTAAAATCTTATTTAACTATAATAATAGTTTTTTACTAGTCTTGAAGGCTATAATGGAAAACAAAAACTCGTTATTCACAAAGATGGTTAATCGCTATAATTTTGAATTTGGTTTCCCTTATATAAATAAGACGATATGATGAAAATTTATGGATAGAAAAACATTCCATAAAAATATAACATCCATGTATATACATTATTCTATATTTATTATGCTTTGATAGATGAACGATATTAGGATATGGTAGTGCAAGAATATAAATTGAGATTGGTTGTTGAAGATGGTTACCAATTCAATATCACATCCATGAAGGATACCATTTGGAATATGGAATTAATATTATGGTGTGTCGAGAAGTAATTTTTCATGGGATGACTGTAAAGGAGTGTATTGGGTTTATATTTTTATTTTTTCAAGGCATTGATAGTATAAGGTGAAGGGGTTGAAATTGATTATTTTTATAAGGTATGAGACAGGCCTTTGTGAAATTTCTCAAATAAAATTTTATTATAATAAATTGATTTCTTCTAAAATTTGCACAAAATGAAAATGAATTAGAAGATAAAAATGATTCAGTTTGAATCTAAACAACAAATAAAATTTAGGCTTATTTTAGTTTAATTTGTCACTTTGTCATTTTGATTGGTACATAATTAACCTATTTAAATTTTATGTTTTGTAACATCTATTTCAACATTAAATAGTTATATTTTTTATATATTAGGTTTCAATTTGACCTTAAATGAATTTTTTTTTTATATTTTAAACCATTTAATAGTCATTTTTTCATTAATTTGTTTTATTTTTACATAATTTAAAAAAATATTAATACTATAAAATATCAATAATGTCAATTTTCATTTTATTCACTAATTTGATATTTATAAAGATCATTAAAACATGCTAAATTATCAAAACTATTTTATTATACCCTACGCATGCCATGGTCGTCTATATAATTCATGAATCAACTAAAATATCATAAGATATATTTATTTTAATATTATTCATATAATTAATTTGATTTTTCCATTAATTGAATAATTACTATATAATTGATGTGTAATCATTTAAGGTAATAATTTACTTTCTATAAATTGAAAATAAGTTTTCAAGATTTATATTGTTTTATATTTTTTTAAAATTATATCTTATATCAAAGATAAATTCTTGATATAAACACATTAATAATATTATACTTTCTAAATATTATGGTGTGACAATTTCTCACATTCATTAATTTTAATAGTGACTATATCATTTTCAGATACAAATGCACATTAAAGAAATAAATTTATAAATCAATTTTCTTAGTGTTTTATTTAATTAATCAAATAAAAATTTGGATGAAAAAATATGGCCTTATCAAATATTTTTATGCATGTTTTACACTATTTACCCTTTCAGTGTTGATAAATATCACTACAGTTACTATTCATTTTCACAAAATCTAAAAGACTCATATTTCATAAATTCGGACCACATAATTCATAAAACTAAATAAAAGTTTTCAAATTGTAATACAAAAAAATATTAATTTAATTTAAATTTAAACTAGAAGATGTTGAAAAACAATTTTCGAAAACATTACCATTTTAAGAATAATTTTTTTTATAATAAATTCATGTATAGTTTTTTTTAGAAACCAAAATTACATTATTTATAATCAAAAGTATACATATACATTTTAAAAATAAATCAAATATAATTTTTCATTGTAAATGTTTTAAAATAATAAAAAACATTCATTATAAATCAATAATTTCATTATTCACTAAAATTTCCAAAAAAATATAAACATATTTTTTAAATTATGAATTAAAAAATGACATTTATTTTTTAGAATTATTTTTCTAAAATATTTCTATTTATTTATATTTTTAACTTATAGAAATAAATAGTTTTCTGAGAAAAAAATATAAGAATAATAAAAATTATTTTCTTAATATTACATTTTTATTCTCTAAGAATTAATTAATAGATTTCATAATAGGGTTATTCATATTGGTACACAGAAATTTAATAGTTAGGTTAGAAAAATAAATTTAAAATAAATATGTTTTAACATTAACTCTTGGTTTTTTGAAACTCTGTGTTTCATGCAACACAACCTATAAAAGAATTCAAAATATTTCATAACAAATACAGGGTATTATACTCTGCCCCCACCCCCTTATGAATTTTCCTCATAAAATTTATTTGTAAATACAAATGTGAAAATATATTAGGGTACATTTCCTTCATCCCATCATCTGGTTTTCTTGTTTCCAAATCATATTTTTGGGTCCTTCATAGTACTTTAACTAGTCGAGTGGTATTATTGTGTAGAATATAATATATATGATCCTAGATCTTCACTAAAGGAAGCTCATAATAGAGAAATTTTCTATCTGTACCACCTATGATTTCATTACATGAAAGGTATCTATTATTTTCATCAATTTTAGGGGTTTTTGGAATACATCATGAATTTGTAATAAGGTTAGTGGAGGTGATAGTTGATATGTCATTACTCATTGCAGTAATGAATCTAAAATAATTGATGTACATATGAATGTAAATTCCTTTCTTCCAAAATTTCATTACTACCATCCATGAGGATATTTGGATAAATACCTTTTATCAACAACAATACTATAAGTCCTTTCAATGATTGTCTTCATAGCTATTCTGAAAACTTTGGGAATCTGTGACATGATGCTCAATTTTGTTAACATTTTATAGAATTTCCTCAACAATTTCTAGTCCTAGTATATTACACTAACCTATATTAAACTGGAATGAATGTGTGCTACATATCTTCACATAATGGGATTCATATTGATCCATTTGAATTCATGAAATGAAAGTATTCTTATAAGTCAACTCATGCAATGGATGATTTTGAGCATATCCTCCTCTGAAGTCCATTGATCATAATCTCAACATTTATTCTAATGTCTAAATGGTCCACTCAGATTGGAAATTACTATGAGGGTGATAGGTGAAACAAAATATTAGATCATTTTTTGATAATGTTGTTGACATTTTTAGAAAATGATGTTAAATCCAGGATATCTATTTAATAAAATTGATAATGGATTCTATGAATCCTCACCACTTCTATGATTCATATCCCGACAAGATGATAGATTTATTAGTTCTCTAAATGTGAAGTAAAGTGACATGTAATTTTATGGCAATCCCAAAAAACGCATATAACTTTATTTCATCTGGATTTCATTAGAATTTGAGAAACATTTATGTGACATATCTATCCATTTTCATGCAGTAATTGGTGAAGGTTCCATAATCCCCTTGGAATTTATATTATACACATTCACATGCTAACATAAAACACACATTAATGTATATTCATTGATAACCATCATCATATTATCCAATGAAAATCTCTCTAGAATAAAATTATATCCAAATTTCACCCTCAGAGAATCGATATGGTTGATTTATATACCTCATTAAAAACAAACACTTTATATTAGGATCTAATAGTACACATAGTCATCACACATATATTATAACTTGTTCCTTCCCAATTTTGAATTTTGATTATATATCATTCCATTCAGCTCGCACTTTCTTCTACTTTTTCTCATAATTTCTTCTTCTAATCCTTTTTTCTAAACCATAATTAATAGTTAATTAATTATTTGAAAAATAAATGATAATTCTCCTCCCCTTATGATTTCAATTTACATCCTTTGTAGGTCTATGATTGTTGGATCCTTGTCAATTCTTATCCTTGATAAAATTAATGGATCCTTCTAACATATAGAATCATCAACTTTATTATCTTTATGAGGAAGGTTGTGCATTAAGAATTTATAATAGTTTATAATGTCTAACAATCTTTATTGGTGAATATATATATCCCTCTTTGTGACTATAATTCCATCGATCTTGTGATCATTTTATATCACACACTTCTCTCCATAAGGATAATGTTTCTATGTTTTTAATGTGAAGATCATGGTTTCCATCTCCAAATCATAACTGGGAATGTTTATCTCGCGTGCATACATATTCATTAAGGCATATGCTATTAATTTATCATTTTCATCAGTATATAGTTTAATAACTCATTTTATGCATTGATCTATACCAAAATGTGTTATCCACTTATGGGAAGTGTGAGTACTATTATAGTACTAATACTGTATTCAACTCTTTAATGCCTTCTTTAAAATAATTGGTCAATAAAAAATTACTCCCTCTAAAATCAGAGTGGTTAGTGAGATTGAAAATCAAGGAAAGATCTTCATAAATCCTCAGTAATACCCAGGTAGACCATGGAAATTATGGATCCTCATTGCATATAGTAGTATAGTCCAGTCATCAGTTGCCTTCAACATAGAAGGGTTTAAAAAAATGCATTTTTGGTGATACGGTTTCCCTAGAATGGTACATCCTCTATCCAAAAGATAGATTTATTGTACATTTCATATAGTTTCTCCATTCAAAATGTCATTAAAATTGAATTCAAATACTTATCATACTCTTCCATACCCTTGGATAATATCAGTATATCTTCTATATAGACTACTACAAATTTGATAACGTGACCTATAAAGACATTATTCATTATGTCCATAATTAATTGAAGATAATTAGTGAGTTTGTAGGGTATAAAATCGAACTCATAGTGTCTATATATCTTTCAAAAGGAATACATTGAAATATATTACTTTTAAACATTAAATAATTTATATTCCATCTGGAGTGTCACGACCCCCTCCCCACAAAGTGTACCCCTCCTGGGCCGGCAATGTGAAAAGGGAGATAATGACCCCCGAGTCCCACCTCCAGTAGGCCCCGGGTTGGCGACTAGCACCGAGGGTATAATACACACACAAATGGGAGGCATTACCCTCTAAGAGAACACATGCAGAAGAGAGAGATAGAATAGAATCCAACCAACTCCAACTCATAACTGAAATGTAAAAGAAACCCAAGTACATATATGAAATGTCATGCAAAAGTACTACAACTGAAAGGGGAAACTAAAAGTACCCAAAAGAAAGTAAAACGACAGCGACCACAAGCCCGAACAGCTCCTCCTCCAACCGCAAGCTAGTAGTAACCAGCTTGATCTCCAACCTGCTCCAAGTGACCTGAAAAACAGTTTATATGTACATAGGGTGAGTATAACAGTATACTCAGTAGGATCCTCCCCAAGACTCTCGTGCAAAAGTAAAGAAAGCATGCTAAAGCCCAGTGAACAACAAGTGAAACTAACTCGTCACCTAAACAGGTATACTATGTTCCCAACCTCACCATGGCTACTCTCACCAAGTAACACATACAAGAATATAGCATATAGTAAAGAATGTCAAGGGTACCCCGCTACTACTTCCCCACTGGTTTGCCGCTTTTCCCCAACGACATACGTCCTGTGCATCTCTCTCCAAAGGCTTGCCCGTATCAACATGGGTCAAGCTCCACAATCTGCACCACGTGCACCACATAGGCTTGCCCGCAGACACCTGGGCTAAGCTCCACACAATCCTCACAACCAAAAGTAACCAGGTAGTTTCCGGGAGCCACCACAGCTCGCATAACGTGTATCATACGTCGGGTATTATACCTGAAGCCATTACAGCCCATACACCGAGTAAGGATCCTCAAGCCATCACAGCCTATACACGTTACACCTATAGTAGTCCATAGGATACTATATCCAGAATATATGTGTGTGAAATAACCACAAGCCATTACAGCCCTCTACACACATATATGGGTAAAACTAACCACTGTGCCTACCAGCACTAGATCTACCAAGAGAAGAGAGCGGGGCCAAAGGGGGTAGTCAGCCATTCAACCTCCCATCAGAATGTTGGGGAAAACACCCCCCAGGGCTCAGAATCCCCGGGGTGTCAGTTGCCCTTACCGACAGGGTGGAGTAGCGTATAGAAACACAAAAAGTACAGAATATATAAGTAACTCACATCCACACTATGGGCATTACCTAGTCATAGATACAACTGCAGCTAACGTCTCTCAGACTCCAGGCTGCTACTTCTAAGACTAGGTATCCTATAAGCACACAACCAATTGAATAGCTTTATTAGATTACTCCATTCTCATTTATCAGTTCCACTGTACATTAGTTAATTCTTTAAGCATTAATTAAGATTGAACAATTCCCCATTTAACTGAAATGGCGTCACTTTCAATACAACTTCTCCTTTTTAAGATTCACATCGCCTTTAAATTCTAGCATCTCCATCCCCGTGGATTTTCACCATTTAATCAAACATTCAATACAGAAATACTTTTCCACATTCCCATGCATTCTAGAAAAACATCCTATGCTTCTAAACACAAAGGAGGCTCAACACGGTGAGTAGATATACTACCCGTCGAGTCTTTGCCGCCTATAGAAAGAGCATAGACCCATCCTCCATCGAGAGGCTAAACACGGAAAGCACGTGGCATACCCCGCGTGTCTTCGCCTCCTTCAGAATGAGGGTAAGCAAGACCAGCTGCCTTGAGCAGTGGGGAAAAGCAAAGCAGATTAACATTCAAGAAAACCACAAGCAACCAGCAACCACATCCGTCCCATTCCATCACCCCTGGTGTCCTCCCTGACACCCATATGCATAAACCGATGCATCTCGCCACACTAGGCATCATCCACTGCCACAACTATAAGGCCTCCATGCCTCCACATATCACAACAACCATCCATGCTCACATCACAGCACAAGCAGCAGGAAAACAAACATCACAAAATGGGCTCTCGGCCCTTTAACAAACAAGAGGGTAACTCAGAACCCTTTTTGAAATTCCCACATAATCTGTTCTCTAAACCATATTGAATTAATAGATTTGTTATTCGTAGGTTCCAATCATGGATACCTAATCAGTAAGCTATCACAATTAAATAACCATGCTTACTTCCCTAATTTGATTATCCTCAAATTAGAACAACTACAACAACGACAACAACCAGATTAATTTACATGCCTCTTTATCTTTAGCCAATTAATCAACAATTAATTCCGGCTTTACGTTCATTATCAATTTCAATCATGAACGAACAATAAATCAAAGAAAACATAGATATCACTATATCTAGGAAAACATGAGGCAAACCGTTATCACGGTATAAAGCAACATCATGCGATCAACCAATTCTTTTAATCCGGTTCAAGTATTTAATTAGGTCAATTTCATTGTGATCCAAAGGAATAAATCATGCTAATTCTACGATTGCACATATATAATTAGAGAAGCCATGAATCCCCTACCTTGAAGAGTTCTTGACGTCCTTTATCCACACAGCAGGTCACGATCCTCCCCTCGCGACAACTTATGTGGAAGAAAGATCGACACAGCTTGGTTGCATCCAACAGAGCGGGACTGATCCTAGGAGTAAGGGTTGTTTGTGCAACTCCTAAGGAAAGGATTGAAAGGTTCTAGCGCCTCTTAGTTAAGAAAAAAAGGGGAGGAACAAGGGAGAATGATATCTCGTCCCTTTTTAAGATTTAACGAGGTGACGGTTTAAGATCCGGTTAATTCTCCATTAAAAACGGATCGCATTAACCCAAGCGGTTTGACCAAGTAAAACATTCCAAGCCTTAGGAATAATTAATATTAGGATTTATGGCATTTGAAACGGCCTTATGAGCCCTTAAAATAAGGCTTTAAATGTATTTTACGTCAAAGGAAACGTCAAAAGGGGCAAAACTGTAGGAGTCTGGAAACACTGTTCACCCACCGTTACTGTACATGAAACTGATCTGTGAAACTGATCTGTCACACCGATCGGTCTCACCGATCTGTCTCACCGATCTGTGAAACTGATCTGTGAAACTGATCTGTCACACCGATCTGTGAAACTGATCTGTGAAACTGATCTGTCACACCGATCTGTCTCACCGATCTGTCACACCGATCTGTCTCACCGATCTGTCTCACCGATCTGTCTCACCGATCTGTCTCACCGATCTGTCTCACCGATCTGTCTCACCGATCTGTCTCACCGATCTGTCTCACCGATCTGTCTCACCGATCTGTCTCACCGATCTGTCTCACCGATCTGTGAAACTGATCTGTCTCACCGATCTGTGAAACTGATCTGTCTCACCGATCTGTGAAACTGATCTGTCTCACCGATCTGTGACACTGATCTGTCTCACCGATCTGTGAAACTGATCTGTCTCACCGATCTGTGAAACTGATCTGTCTCACCGATCTGTGAAACTGATCTGTCTCACCGATCTGTGAAACTGATCTGTCTCACCGATCTGTGAAACTGATCTGTCTCACCGATCTGTGAAACTGATCTGTCTCACCGATCCGTGAAACTGATCTATCTCACTGATCTGTTACTGTTCATAAAACTGGAAACACTGTTCACAGAACTAGAAAATTGGCAAAGTGTTGGGGATAAGTCCCCTTGACCTCCCGGAACACCTCCAACACCAACATTTCACAAAGTAATGGACCAGAGAGGTCCGGGCCATTACATTAGATACCTCTCAAAACATTCTCGTCCTCGAGAATTAAAAACCAACCCAGAAGAGAAGAGGGGTCCGAACAACCACCCCATAAGATACCTCTCAGGGGAAACCCACCATGAGTTGTTCGAAAGCTGGAACAAAACTATGACATCCGGGAACAAACAATCCATACCCAAACAATTCATTCACAACATCACATCAAAGGTACATAAATAAAACATGAAAGGTCTAACCACAGAGAAAACATCATTACATGAAAGGAGTTAAACATTAAACAACTCTGGGTACTGAGCATGTATCTGTGACTCACGCTCCCAGGTACTCTCCTCCATGCCACCGTGTCGCCACAAGACACGAACTAAAGGAATAGAACGCCCACGCAACACCTTCTCCTTGTGGTCTTGGATCTCCACAGGTCGCTCCTCGAAGGTTGCATCATCATCAATATCGATCTCTCCCCAATCGATAACATGAGATTCATCATGAAGATAATGACGGAGCTGCGATACATGAAGAACATCATGTATCCGACTCATCCGAGGGGGAAGTGCTACTCGATATGCCACAACTCCAACACGAGCTAACACCTCGAAAGGCCCAACAAAACGGGGAGAAAGCTTACTTCCGCGACCAAACTTTCGCTGCCCACGACGGGGAGTCACCTTCAGAAACACATGATCCCCAACATTAAACTCTAAGGGTCTCCTTCTTTGATCCGCATAAGATTTCTGACGATCTTGTGCTGTCTTCATCCTCTCACGAATCACTTGAACCATCTCCGTCGTATTCTGCACTAGTTCTGGTCCGAGAATTGCTGACTCTCCGACCCCAGTCCAGCACAACGGAGAACGGCATGGCCGGCCATATAAGGCTTCAAACGGCGACATGCCGATGGTAGAGTGAAAACTATTATTGTAAGCGAACTCTACCAAAGGTAAGTGCTTCACCCATGAACCTCCAAAATAAAGAACACAAGAGCGCAACATGTCTTCAAGAGTTTGGATGGTTCGCTCTGTCTGACCATCCGTTTGAGGATGAAAAGCAGTGCTAAGGCATAGTTGAGAACCAAAAGCATGCTGGAGACCTCTCCACACACTCGAGGTAAAACGAGGGTCTCGATCAGAAATGATCGTCTTAGGAACTCCGTGAAGCCTCACCACTTCCTCCAGATACTGCCTCGACAAAACCTCCACTGAGCTCGACTCCTTGATTGCTATGAAGTGGGCCGATTTAGTTAAACGATCCACTACCACCCATATAGCATCATGTCCTCCCGGAGCTCGAGGTAAACCTGTAACAAATTCCATTGAGATGTCCTCCCACTTCCACTGAGGAATCTCTAAGTGCTGGAGAAGACCACCAGGAACACGGTGTTCGGCCTTCACCTTCTGGCAGACTAAACATCGAGACACACATTCTGCAACTGAACGCTTCAGCCCAGGCCACCAAAACTGACTCCTCAAGGATCGATACATCTTCGTCACACCAGGATGTACAGCTAAGGGCGAGCTATGGAACTCTCGGAGAACCGTCTCGCGCATCGCCAGGGGAACAAAAAGCCAGTCATGATACAACACTCGGTGTTGTTCATCCTCTGACCAACCATCAGGGGCCTCCCCACAAACAACTCTGTCTCTCAAAACTTCCACCTCTAGATCACCCAACTGAGACTCTTCCACCTTTTGCATCAGGGATGACTGCACCGTCATCTGGAAAAGACATCCTCTTCCTCCAACTTCTCCCATATCAAGATGCAAAGCTGCTTTCTCTTCCATCCCTCTCCAAGAATCACCAGATTCACGCACAACATCATTACGTGACTTTCGGATCAGTGCATCAGCAACAACATTTCCCTTCCCAGGTGTATACGATATTTCGAAGTCGTATTCCTGCAAGAACTCCATCCACCGACGCTGCCGCAAGTTCAAATCCCGCTGAGAGAAAACATACCTCAAACTCTTATGATCAGTGAAAACCACAAAGCGCTCTCCAATGAGGTAATGTCTCCACAACTTCAGCGCAAAGACCATGGCTGCCAACTCAAGATCATGGGTGGCATAGTTGCGTTCATGGGGACGCAACTGCCGAGACCCATAAGAAACAACTGACCTCTGCTGCATGAGAACACAGCCTAGCCCCAGATGTGAAGCATCACAGAAAACATCAAACTGGACTCCCTCCGTTGGAAGACAAAGGACTGAAGCACTTACCAACTTCTCCTTTAGATACTCGAATGCTGTCTGACACTGATCAGTCCATATGAACGCTTGATCCTTCCTGGTCAAAGCTGTCAGAGGAGTCGCAACTCTGGAGAAATTAGCCACAAACCTCCTATAATAGCCTGCGAGACCAAGGAAACTTCGCACCTCTGACACGGTCTTGGGGGCTGGCCAGGACACCACTGCTTCTATCTTCGAAGGATCCACAGCTACTCCCTGTTGGGACACAACATGTCCCAAGAAACGAACTTCTCGAGCCCAAAACTCACACTTGGACAACTTCCCAAACAACCGATGTTGGCGAAGAACTCCCAAAACAGCTCGTAGATGTTCTGCATGCTCTTCTTCAGATGTGGAGTACACAAGGATGTCGTCAATGAAAACCACAAAAAACTTGTCCAAGAATTCACGGAACACAGCATTCATCAACCCCATGAAAACAGCTGGAGCATTTGTCACGCCGAATGGCATTACAACAAACTCATAATGCCCATGACGACAGCGGAAAGCAGTCTTCGGGATATCCTCATCCTTTACACGCATCTGATGATATCCTGACCGCAAGTCGATCTTTGAAAACCAACTTTCACCCTTCAGTTGATCGAATATGTCATCAATCCGCGGGAGAGGATAACGGTTCTTTATTGTCACTTTGTTTAAGCGACGATAATCGACGCACAACCGCAAACTGCCATCAGCCTTTTCCACGAACAAGACTGGTGCACCCCACGGTGACACACTTGGCCGAACAAAACCACACTGCAACAGACCATCGAGCTGAATACGTAGTTCTCGTAACTCAGAAGGGGCCATCCTATATGGAGACATAGAGATGGGAGACGCTCCTGGCTGTAGCTCGATCCCAAACTCGATCTTCCATCGAGGGGGTAAGGATACAACCTCTTCTGGAAAGACATCAGGGTACTCTTCTGCGACCCTAGGAAACGCCAGCTGTTGAACCTCTGAAGAACTCAGCATCATCCCAGCCATCATGGATGATAAGGATGAAACTCGTCTATGACTCATCCGAGGATCTCTCTCACCAACAAACACTACTTCCTCTCCATCTTCATCAAAGAAAACGACCTTCTTCCTATAGTAATCCACAATATCCTACACCGAATACAACCAATCCATGCCGAGGATGACATCATATGGTTGTATTCGTAAACATAGGAAATCTCCCCAAGAGCGGTGCTGCCCCAACACTAGCTCACAGTCTCTACATACTTCAAACAAGCTAGCTCGACCTCCAACTGGCGTAGTCAACGCCAAGGGCACTGGAAGCCTCTCTACCTCAAGTCCCAAAGCATGGACAAGGGTAGGGGATATAAAGGAGTGTGTTGCTCCTGAATCAAACAAGGCATACACTAAGGTAGAAAACAAGCAAAGGGTACCTCGGACGACGTCTGGCTCGCCTGGAGCTAGCAACGCTAGAGCATGAAGCTGACCACGACCACCTCCACGACCTCTCTGACCCTGATGACGACCACCACCACGGCCGCGCTCTGCTCTCTGAGGACGGGGAGCGTCATGGGGCTGTCCTCTGCCTGCTCCATCTACCCTCTGGTGATCTAAAGCTGGTGCAACCTGCTGCTGTTGCCTCGGCTGGAACTGCCTCAACGGAGGAACCTGGAGTGGAGCGCCTGGTGCACGATTACTGCTCTGAAAAGTTGGGCACTCCCGCTGCTGATGACCACGTCCACCACAAGAAAAACAAGTGCCTGATCCCTTGGCATAGGTCTGAGAGTTTCTACCTCTGGAGAAATGAGATGGGAAGGGCCGGGACCTACCCCCAGGTGAACGGAAACTCTTCTGTCCTGAAAACCGGGAACCCCGGACCACAGCTCTGCTTCTTGAGGAATAATGACGATTCCCCTCTCGTGACGATCTGGTCCTATCCAAAGTCCTCTCAACAACCTCTGCCCTCGCCAGCACCTCAAGATATGTCTTCAGCATAAATGGGGTGACCTGGCGCTAGATCTCTGGACGCAAAGCCTCCTCGAAATGCCTCGCCCTGGCCTCATCATCTGGTAACAGGTCTGAAGCATATCGTAGAAGGTTCCTGAAACGGATTCCAAACTCCCGAACACTGGAGCTCCCCTGTCGAAGGGTAAGAAGCTCCTGGCGACTGGATGCCTTCACAGTCGATGAAAGAAACTCGACTCTAAACCTGTCTCGAAACTCCTCCCATGAGATCGCTGACTCCTCACGATCCCCGAGGAACAAGAACCACCACTGTCTCGCTGCTCCACGCAACATCGTCACAACCAAGGACACCCAGTGTTCCTTCCGAGCACGAATCGAACTGAAGCCTATCTCGACCTCCTCCAACCAGTCTTATGTGACTGCATCTGAAACGGAGCCCTCGTACTTCTGTAGACTCTGGCGCTGAAACTCTCGGAGTGTCTTCCTCCAAGTGTCATCGTCGTCAACCTCTACCCGGCGGCGATCTGCTGGAACAGCCTGCTGGGCACCTTCTGCGCAAACCTGACGGGGACGCCGACCTGGAGCCATAACTGTAAAATAACAATCGTTAGAGCTCCTAAGCCTGGAATATGGAAGACTCAACATTAATTAATTAATTATTTTGTTTTATTAATTTTAGGTTACCTATCCAATGGTCTACCCATTCAAACACAGGCGCAAGGAATAATGATGCATGATCCTTTCCTAGGTCTCTACCCTGCAACCAGTATCACTTTGTTTAGTAGCCATCGTAAACTTAAAGGTCCGTGCAACAGATCATAGGGGGCCCTGAACGCCTATGTCTCTGCCGGTCTCCAGTGTTTACCCCACTTGCTAAACATGAATGACACTGTTGCCCTACCATCCCATGCATCCTCACCTGTGCCTAACTCCAAACTCCATCCTATCACTCAACCAGACCTCTGATACCACTCTGTCACGACCCCCTCCCCACAAAGTGTACCCCTCCTGGGCCGGCAATGTGAAAAGGGAGATAATGACCCCCCGAGTCCCGCCTCCAGTAGGCCCCGGGTTGGCGACTAGCAACGAGGGTATAATACACACACAAATGGGAGGCATTACCCTCTAAGAGAACACATGCAGAAGAGAGAGATAGAATAGAATCCAACCAACTCCAACTCATAACTGAAATTTAAAAGAAACCCAAGTACATATATGAAATGTCATGCAAAAGTACTACAACTAAAAGGGGAAACTAAAAGTACCCAAAAGAAAGTAAAACGACAGCGACCACAAGCCCGAACAGCTCCTCCTCCAACCGCAAGCTAGTAGTAACCAGCTTGATCTCCAACCTGCTCCAAGTGACCTGAAAAACAGTTTATATGTACATAGGGTGAGTATAACAGTATACTCAGTAGGATCCTCCCCAAGACTCTCGTGCAAAAGTAAAGAAAGCATGCTAAATCCCAGTGAACAACAAGTGAAACTAACTCGTCACCTAAACATGTATACTATGTTCCCAACCTCACCATGGCTACTCTCACCAAGTAACACATACAAGAATATAGCATATAGTAAAGAATGTCAAGGGTACCCCGCTACTACTTCCCCACTGGTTTGCCGCTTTGCCCCAACGACATACGTCCTGTACATCTCTCTCCAAAGGCTTGCCCGTATCAACATGGGTCAAGCTCCACAATCTGCACCACGTGCACCACATAGGCTTGCCCGCAGACACCTGGGCTAAGCTCCACACAATCCTCACAACCAAAAGTAACCAGGTAGTTTCCGGGAGCCACCACAGCTCGCATAACGTGTATCATACGTCGGGTATTATACCTGAAGCCATTACAGCCCATACACCGAGTAAGGATCCTCAAGCCATCACAGCCTATACACGTTACACCTATAGTAGTCCATAGGATACTATATCCAGAATATATGTGTGTGAAATAACCACAAGCTATTACAGCCCTCTACACACATATATGGGTAAAACTAACCACTGTGCCTACCAGCACAAGATCTACCAAGAGAAGAGAGCGGGGCCAAAGGGGGTAGTCAGCCATTCAACCTCCCATCAGAATGTTGGGGAAAACACCCCCCCAGGGCTCAGAATCCCCGGGGTGTCAGTTGCCCTTACCGACAGGGTGGAGTAGCATATAGAAACACAAAAAGTACAGAATATATAAGTAACTCACATCCACACTATGGGAATTACCTAGTCATAGATACAACTGCAGCTAACGTCTCTCAGACTCCAGGCTGCTACTTCTAAGACTAGGTATCCTATAAGCACACAACCAATTGAAGAGCTTTATTAGATTACTCCATTCTCATTTATCAGTTCCACTGTACATTAGTTAATTCTTTAAGCATTAATTAAGATTGAACAATTCCCCATTTAACTGAAATGGCGTCACTTTCAATACAACTTCTCCTTTTTAAGATTCACATCACCTTTAAATTCTAGCATCTCCATCCCCGTGGATTTTCACCATTTAATCAAACATTCAATACAGAAATACTTTTCCACATTCCCAGGCATTCTAGAAAAACATCCTATGCTTCTAAACACAAAGGAGGCTCAACACGGTGAGTAGATATACTACCCGTCGAGTCTTTTCCGCCTATAGAAAGAGCATAGACCCATCCTCCATCGAGAGGCTAAACACGGAAAGCACGTGGCATACCCCGCGTGTCTTCGCCTCCGTCAGAATGAGGGTAAGCAAGACCAGCTGCCTTGAGCAGTGGGGAAAAGCAAAGCAGATTAACATTCAAGAAAACCACAAGCAACCAGCAACCACATCCGTCCCATTCCATCACCCCTGGTGTCCTCCCTGACACCCATATGCATAAACCGATGCATCTCGCCACACTAGGCATCATCCGCTGCCACAACTATAAGGCCTCCATGCCTCCACATATCACAACAACCATCCAGGATCACATCACAGCACAAGCAGCAGGAAAACAAACATCACAAAATGGGCTCTCGGCCCTTTAACAAACAAGAGGGTAACTCAGAACCCTTTTTGAAATTCCCACATAATCTGTTCTCTAAACCATATTGAATTAACAGATTTGTTATTCGTAGGTTCCAATCATGGATACCTAATCAGTAAGCTATCACAATTAAATAACCATGCTTACTTCCCTAATTTGATTATCCTCAAATTAGAACAACTACAACAACGACAACAACCAGATTAATTTACATGCCTCTTTATCTTTAGCCAATTAATCAACAATTAATTCCGGCTTTACGTTCATTATCAATTTCAATCATGAACAAACAATAAATCAAAGAAAACATAGATATCACTATATCTAGGAAAACATGAGGCAAACCGTTATCACGGTATAAAGCAACAGCATGCGATCAACCAATTCTTTTAATCCGGTTCATGTATTTAATTAGGTCAATTTCATTGTGATCCAAAGGAATAAATCATTCTAATTCTACGATTGCACATATATAACTAGAGAAGCCATGAATCCCCTACCTCGAAGAGTTCTTGACGTCCTTTATCCACACAGCAGGTCACGATCCTCCCCTCGCGACAACTTATGTGGAAGAAAGATCGACACAGCTTGGTTGCATCCAACAGAGCGGGACTGATCCTAGGAGTAAGGGTTGTTTGTGCAACTCCTAAGGAAAGGATTGAAAGGTTCTAGTGCCTCTTAGTTAAGAACAGAAGGGAAGGAACAAGGGAGAATGATATCTCGTCCCTTTTTAAGATTTAACGAGGTGACAGTTTAAGATCCGGTTAATTCTCCATTAAAAACGGATCGCATTAACCCACGCGGTTTGACCAAGTAAAAAATTCCAAGCCTTAGGAATAATTAATATTAGGATTTATGGCATTTGAAACGGCCTTATGAGCCCTTAAAATAAGGCTTTAAATGTATTTTACGTCAAAGGAAACGTCAAAAGGGGCAAAACTGTAGGAGTCTAGAAACACTGTTCACCCACCGTTACTGTACATGAAACTGATCTGTGAAACTGATCTGTCACACCGATCTGTGAAACTGATCTGTGAAACTGATCTATCACACCGATCGGTCTCACCGATCTGTCTCACCGATCTGTGAAACCGATCTGTGAAACTGATCTGTCACACCGATCTGTGAAACTGATCTGTGAAACTGATCTGTCACACCGATCTGTGAAACTGATCTGTGAAACTGATCTGTCACACTGATCTGTCTCACCGATCTGTCACACCGATCTGTCTCACCGATCTGTCTCACCGATCTGTCTCACCGATCTGTCTCACCGATCTGTCTCACCGATCTGTCTCACCGATCTGTCTCACCGATCTGTCTCACCGATCTGTCTCACCGATCTGTCTCACCGATCTGTCTCACCGATCTGTGACACTGATCTGTCTCACGGATCTGTGAAACTGATCTGTCTCACCGATCTGTGAAACTGATCTGTCTCACGGATCTGTGAAACTGATCTGTCTCACCGATCTGTGAAACTGATCTGTCTCACCGATCTGTGAAACTGATCTGTCTCACCGATCTGTGAAATTGATCTGTCTCACCGATCTGTGAAACTGATCTGTCTCACCGATCTGTGAAACTGATCTGTCTCACTGATCTGTGAAACTGATCTGTCTCACCGATCCGTGAAACTGATCTGTCTCACTGATCTGTTACTGTTCATAAAACTGGAAACACTGTTCACAGAACTAGAAAATTGGCAAAGTGTTGGGGATAAGTCCCCTTGACCTCCCGGAACACCTCCAACACCAACATTTCACAAAGTAATGGACCAGAGAGGTCCGGGCCATTACATGGAGGTCTACCATATTGAAAAAAACTTGACCACATAGTTGACCAAAAATATCATCTATCCATGGAAGGGGATACATGTTCATTATAATTTTTTTGTTTAAGCTGATGATAATTATTGCACTGGCACATTGATATATCCTTATTCTTTATAAAGAGAACCAAAAACCATATAGTGAAGCACGTGGTCATTTGAAATTTTTTTCTTCATTGCCATCTAATTTCTTGTAGAATACTTCTATATCAATGTTGTACTTTTGATAATATTTCTGTAATACTGGTAGAAATATTGGTATATAATCAATTAAGATCTCAACCTCTCAGTCAATTTGTAGTCCGTGAAAATCATTAGGGAACGCAATATTGTAGTCCCTCACAATATAAATTTATTAAATCACGATCCTATATTTATTCGAAATCATTTTTTGTATATATTATTTCACATTAGGAAATAATATCCACACATGATTTGAGGATTCTAATAGAGATTCATCCTCCACCTCACACTTCTATAGGATTGGAGGATTTGTATCAATGTGAAGAGTAATCACCCTTTCATGACAGTCGATGTTATATTTGTTTAAGGATAGTAAATCAATGTCAAATAGAGTATAAAATTCCACCAATGTATATAATATTATATTTTATGTGAGGTTTAATCTCCAGTCATTTATTGAGGAAGATTTATATACTTTAGACTTATAAATTTCTTAATTCTTTATTCTCACATATAACATAACATTAATAATTTTTATGGTTCTTATACTGTTCTATTAAACATGAAATATATGAATAAATTCATAAAAATAAAACCTTACAGTATGTTCTATACTATTGAATTAATAACTAGTATACCTATAACCACTTAATAGTCAGGTTATACCTTATCTGTAGTGATACAATATACACTTCCTTATTCCCTTGGGTGTTATTATCATTGATTACCCAACGAAACCTTTCCTTAGGATATTGGCTCCCATTGTGCCCATGTTCCCTAGAATTAAAGAACTGATTTGTGGAAATTTTGATTATTTTAACAACCTTTTCCAATTACTCATTATAAGGTTTATTTATTTCCCTTTATAATTGATTAGCTCGGTGCCCCTCTTTCCATGCATGAAGCACCTTATGATTCCCCATAAGTAGTTTCCATTATTATCCATCCAACACTTTTTACAATGAGGGTTATTGGTTTTATCTTTTACATTATATTTTTCAATTGGAATTCATCAAGATAGTTCTATTTTACATTTCATTTATCCAGTCCCTAACAACCACTGAGGATAACTGATTTCCCTCTAAACATTAAGTGTATTACTAAAATTCTATTCATAACTATCAGATCATCAATTTGTTTTGACTTTTTGTAGACTCATATTCATCAACAAAATAATTGATCCACCTTATAATCAGTGTGAGTGACAAAAGACGAATAATACCATTAATTCTTTGGGAGGTTTTCCTAAGATGATATAATAGACTCATGATCCTTTGTTTCATATTGAGGAACTCCCCCGCTATCTTAAAACATAGAGGTAAGGAAAAATATTTACTGAGAATTATTTTATATAATTATTCTCATTCAATTGAATCCATTCCCAACATAAACATTATACTTTTGATCAGTTTATACCATTTCTCAACTTCCCCATAAATATGATATCCTCCCTAAACAACATTCTCTTCTTTTTATTATTGGATGATTACGATTATTTTATCAATGGTGTAAATATGTTATTCTATGATGATGAAATCATAATATCCACAAAATATAAAAGGATTTTTTATAAACGATTCGAAATATACATAAACATTTTTTATATATGGAGAAAATTCCAAATGATTCATGTAATGATTTATAATAGATCCAATCATGTGAGTACTATCATGATGTTATGTGATCCCATTCTAATAAGTTTCTTTTTCACATTACAGAAGTAATAAAATTGTATATCAAATTAGTTTTAGCATGTGTTTTCCAATTTGGATTTATTAACAAGAAAAGAAAAATAAATATATGGTTCTTTATTACATAGTATATGGGATATAAAAATATAATTATGAACACATAAGGATAATATTATAATTTAATTATATATACTAATGTATTAATTCCTTATGTTTCCAATCTATGATATCTATGGTGATCATATTATACATCTGGTTTCAACTTATTTTTTCTATTCCTAATCATCCAATATAAGTATATTATGACACAATCCGTTGTTATCAAAATATTTCATGATTTTATGCAAAAATAAATATAAAATACAAACCTACGATTGATCATTCTAGTGGATTTGGAAGTCTGGGAACATAATTTAACATCATTTTTATTTATCTTTCTAAAGATCTCCTATGTATATATGATCTCTAACGCCAATAAATGATAAAAAAGTAAAATACATTGGAAAAAATGAATCAGCTAAAAATCCCATAAAGGTAATAAATATGGGATTTAATCATTGCATGCATATTAGAAAGAATAACATGATAAAATAGAAATAATGGCTCAAGAATCAACATATTGAAGAATAAAATATTTAATTCAAATTACTTTATCATGGAAACATATGAATGTGGATGAAAACTATAACATGAAATAAACATGATTCAAGCCCAACTGCCAATACTAAGACACATAGTGGTCAATGCCACATAATGAATTTGGTTTACTCAGAATCACAAAAAAAGCGTCTCATGAGAATAAAACATTACCCAATTAATTGGATTAATATCCAATGATAGCATTATAAGATTTTTTGTAATGTTTTTTGGAATATAAATAATCAATCAAAAAAATACACCTAACAGTTACCCATGGAATGAAATGAAGTCTATAGTCACATCGTAAGGAATAAAAAATTATATATCATAATAGTATCCATAAAAAATGGGTTTAAGTAAGTTTTGGAGATTAAGAAAAGAAAATTAGGAATAATTCAATAATAATTTTGTACAACTTGATTGGAATCATAAAAAGGAGTTTCTATGTAACATTAGAAAGGTGGCACTTAAGTGTAGTTTCAGGGAAAAGAATGAAAATTAATTAGAGGGTAAATGAAAAATTAATTGCATTAAAAATAAATGAACTGAATTGATTTCTAATTATAAATTGAGTTATTTTATAATAATATATATGGATTAAATTATATTATTTAGTGTACTTTAAAATGGGATAAAAATGGAGATGTTCCCTTTAATCAGTTTTTCTTCTCAAGAGGAATTATGATGGGAACCTTATAAAAATAGTAATTCCACATTAGTTAATGTTTAATTGAGATACAATCATATATGTGGTAAATATTCATAGAATATAGGTGAATTATATAATAATATTAAAGGGTTAATTTATTCCAATATAGATGAAATTGTAACCCAAAGGTAATACGGAGGTTCAGTGAGATCACAAAACTTATGTCTGAATGTGTTCTGAACATTCACTTAATGTACAAGAAAATAAAATATGATTCATTAATTACAAAATTCATAATATTTTTAGTATATATTAGATTTATTATAATATTATCATGTTCATTTATGGAGATTTTAATGTGTTATATAGTTTAATTTCATTATTCTAGAAGTGTTCATTTCATAGTTTTGATGTTTAGTTCATTTGTGTAAAATTAAGGATGATCTTGTAGAATTTGAATAATATTCTAGAAGTGAAATGAAGTTTTAATCAAACAATTCCAAATGATAAAATTTCCCACTTATCATTTTTTTTAACATTAGGATGATATATTTGATTAACTATTAATGATAAATGTTTAGTTTGTTTTTGTGTTTTTTCAATCCATGAAGACACCTTTTCATTTTATTTAATATAAAGCCAATATATTAATTTAAAAACACTATATAAGTTATAATATTCAAATTAAAATATTATTTTACCGTAATAATATTTTTATGGCCCGCCATGAAGGGAATATAGAAAAATGAAAACTCACTATCCATAGGGACGATTAATATACATAATTGTTTAACAGTTTCATTTCATTGAATACAGGGATAGCAGGAAACATGTGTGGATAGAAAATATTTCCTTATACATATATAATTAGAGAATATTAATGATACTAGAGTTATTATGATTTTCTGGATGATGAGGTGAAGATAAGGAATAAGATGAAAAAAATTTAAGAGGTGTGTTGGAAGAAAGAAACACATTCAATATCACCTACATGAAAGATCGCTATAAAAATAAAATTTGTATTTTGGTGTGACAAATAACACTTGGATGTAGGGAGAGTGGAGAGAATATTGTTTCATAGATATTTAAAAATCTTCATGGCTTGTAAGGTGAGATGATATGGGGTTGTAATGGATGTTCTTTACAAGGGGAGTGGGGGTTTTTTAAATTTATAAAAATAATACATTATAAAAAATAAATTGTTCATATAACTACATCCAAATGTAACTATATTTGAAAAAAATAGGTATGTTTGTTATATAATAAATAGTATCAATTTACTTTTTATTTGGTTTAATTTTAATTTTTTTATTAAACATTAAGTAACCCAATTTATTTTTCATTGTGATAAATTTCAATACTAAATGTAATAGTTTTTTCTCGTTTGGTGTCAATTATGACATATATGGTATGTATTCTATAAATATATTTTTTTTAATTTTTATAATTAAATAGAAAATTTTCCCAATGAAATATCATTTCTATCCATTTTGATACAATTATGTACTTTTATATTAAATAAAATATATAAAACAAGTAATATTTGAACCAAATAATGTATTTTATCCTACAAATTAAATCGGTGTCTTTATAATTCATTGAAGATCTAATATATCTCAAATTATTTGTATTTTAATGTTTTTAATTTAATTTATTATGCTTTCCATTAAATTAATAATTATTGTTACAATTTTGTGTAAGAATTTTATACAATTAAATCATTTATAAAAATAAAAAATAAATCATGACGATTGGGAAATGTTTTTTATATTTAATAATACAATTTACAAATTGATATAAATTTTGGATAATCATGTTCTAAAATTATTTTTTCTTATTAAAAGTAATAGTGTGACATTTTGTCACTTTTATTGATTTTGATAATGTATATTTCTTGTTAATGGACATTTTTTCACTCATTAAATCAATTTACAAAATTATATATTAAGTGACTAATTTAATTAGTCTAATAATTATTATAATGAAAAATTATAGCCTTATCAATTATATTTAATCTTGATTAAGCTTATTTTCCTGATAATGACGTTAAAAAATTTACCATGGTAAATTCTAATTTTTTCCAAAAATAAAACATTTCAATTTATTAATTTTGGAACTCCATATTTAAAAAATATTTAAATAAATTTCAAAAATATGAAGTACAATAGTGGAATAAATTTAATCTAAATTAAACTGAAAAAAATAAAACATATTTTTCTTAAGACATCCATATTTAGGTATAAAATTTTTTCATAAAAATCATAAAAAAATTCATTTCAAGAATCCAATATAAAATTATTTTTAATCAAATTTAAGTATTTAATGTTTAAAACTAATTCAACATATAATTTTTCTTCATAAATGTCTAAATGAATCAACAATTTTCATTATAAATCAAAATTTTTCTATATTCATTAAATTTTCAATATTTTTACAAAATTCCCCCAAAATATATACTAAGATAAATTTGAGATGAGGAATTCAAAACTAAATTATAGTTTTTAAATTTAATTTTTCAAAAATTTAAATATTAAATATATTATTTTCTCTTAAAATTAAATAATTTTTTTAATAAAACATGTTTTGGAGGAATAAATTTACACTACTATAAATATATTGTTAAATTATTATTAATTAATTAATAAATTTCATAATATTTGTATCTATATTATTACATTTTAATTAAACAAATACGTTAAATATGGTTATATTAAAATGATAATATTTTTATTGTATATCATCGTTTGTATATACTCAGGGTCTCATGAAACACATGCTACGTAAAAAATAAAAATATTTTGTAAAATATTATTAGGTGTTATATAAAATATTATTAAATATCACATAGATAAAAAATTCATTATATTTTGGGGAAATTTATCTCATTTTTTGTATTTTTATATATAAATCTAGATGGGTGTGTGACTTTATAAACTAGTGGTTGAAAATACTTTTTGTTTTTAAGAGAATATATAATTTCACTATACTTCAAAGCATTTGTAAAATGATTTTATGAATGAATAATTTTTTATGATGATATATGTTTCTCTTGTTATAGCCTATGAAAATAAATTATATTTTATATTATAATTTTTAACTCGAATGATGTATTTTTTATGAATACTCTCAACTAAATTCATTTTTTTGGAGTAGTTAAAATTATTACGTCAAATTTTATTTCAAGGAGGATATTATTTGACCTTGTGAATTTGGAAACCTAATCCTTTTATAAACCATATGCTTATAATGAAAATATTTTTTTAAGAAAATAAATTTTATTAGGAAATAATTAATTTGGTACATAAATGAAACTGATATAACTATATTAATTTATAAAAAGATAGTTACAAAATAATATAAATGTATTTATTATAAAAAAAGAATTATTACTCCTCAAAAATAATTTATATCCTTAATATGTCAATAAATAAACAAAATTAAATAGTCTTAAATGAATAAAATCCGTAGAGATAGGAAATCTGGGGATCATCATCAACTATGAAGACCACAAAAGGAAAAAATATATAGGGAAGTAGATCACCATGGAAGGAGAAATCAAAATGAATAAATATATAATATGAAAAAAAATAATTTTTCCTTTATAATTGATAGTGGAAGGAACAAATTATTTTTTAAAATATATATGGGTTTTAATTATATCCATCAAAAATATTGTTGTTTCATATATGTTCATTTAAAATATAATTTTTTGTCACATATCACATAAGTATACTAATGTTATTTTGGGGTTAGAAAATTTATCTCACAGTGAAATATAATTATGGTATTAATATGTTATATTAATAAATATTTACATGTAACAAATAAAAATTATTAGCATAATTAAAATAAATTTATAATGTATATATAAAATAAAATTAAATATTTAAATACCAATGGAGTAGTGAAATCAAATTTTATAATATAAAAAACTTATTAATGTAGTATGTTAAAGTGTATTTTATATAAAAGTACATTATTATTTTCAAATAACTATTTTATTGGGTATTATATATTTTTTCTAAAAAATTAGAGCTATAAAAATATATTATATTTGAAATAATATATTAAAAACACAAACATTAGAAATTAATATGAAATAATATTAACAACCCTTAATATTTCAAAAATCAATCTTTTCATTAAGTTTTGTTTTATTTATATTACATATATTTTTAATTTATAATCTAAATATTATTATTTCTGAATTTTAATTTTAAAAAATAGTCCTAATTTTATAATTTTTTAAATAAACATTAATTTAGAATGATTTTTTTCTAAAATCATCTATTTTTATGTGAATAATGAATAATACTGATATAGCTAGTACAATAAATTTTATATAACTTTTATATTTCTCAATAAATTACTATATGATGTATACATTTTTAAATTAATATAAAATTATTCTAAATATTGTGTTCAATTTATAAAACAAATTCATACAAATTTATAATATAAAAAATTAATTTTTGAAAATTAATTTTCACCTACTTCATTTATTAATTTTACCCATTAAAAAATTTTGTTTATGATTTATTATAATGTAATATAATTATTCCTTGAAAAATAATAATCTTATTAAGATCATTATAATTAATAACATTAACATTTATACTTTTTTTCAATATGTAACCATTATTCTTACAAATACTATTTTATTAAAAATAATTTTATGCGTTATGTGTGCTAATACTAAAATTATTTTCTCTAAATCATATGAAAATTATTAGAAAATATTATTTTAAATTTAAAATAATTACTATAAAATTATTAAATAATTAAAATTTTAATTTTTGAAAATAAATTTAGTTTCAATGTGTGAATGTAGAGTTACAATGATGAGGGTAAATTATGATAAAAGTGGATTAAGATAGTCATAATGTTGAATATATATGAAGAACGTGTCTGATACAAACTTGATTTGGGATTATTGACCCTATATCTACCCAAGATAATTATTTTCGTTTTTATTATCCATTTTTCATGAATAATAATGTGATATCATTAAAGAAAAAAAGTTCTTTTGTAAAAGGGTTGTTACTTAAATTAAAAAAGGGGACCACATCCTCCCAATAAATTCAACTATTACAAGGAATTTAGAGAATAGAAAAAATCCCTAGTATCGTATTAAAACCATCAATAATCTTCTTAATAATTGGTCTCACAAAAAGTCCATTCTAAGTAGATTTACGGTGAAATATATGGGAGATCATTTAAGGGAGAGGTAACTCACTCAACCAAACTTTTGTTTTAATATTATTCTGCTACTCTTTTAAAATCCCCTCTATACATATTGTTTTGATAACCCTAATATATTTCTATGATAATTTTTTACTACACCAATATTATTAACATTTTAGAATTACTACTAAAATCATTAAGAAAATGGAAAATGTCGTTATGTGTGGGTGCAGACTACTACCGTTATGAACGACCAGTTCAATTTTGCATCATAACCATAAATAGAATGTTTATAATGCCTATTTAATTAAATAACATGATATAGTTTACATAATTAATATTTTGTATGAATAATATTTGTCATTATATATAATTTATTATCATAAAATGGTCATAGTATCATTAACCACATTAAATGGACTTAATAAGTAGATATTCTTAATTTGAGTATATTTTTTGGAATGAACATTAAAAATATATAGATATTTCAATAATTATTCAATAATGGATATAAATATTTATAATTATGGTGCTCATGGAGTTATTTTATAAAAAAATTTGACCATGGTTAAAAAACTATAAACATTACGAAGAAATTGACCAAATAACCCTAAGTAACAAACGTGAGTGGAAATGATATTAAAAATAATTAGAAAAATAATAAAACGAAATAATAAAATTAAATATATATATATATGAATAATTCCAGTATTTTTATATTTTATAAACATTAGTTTATTATTATAATAGTTAAGATAATGTTCATAGAACCATCCATCAGAAGGTAATGGATTCATCTCAAAAAATAATTATTTGGGAAAAATTTATTTTATGAACCCAATTCATTTTAAATAATTGGTATACTAAAAATAGGAAATTTTATATAATGTTTCATATTTATTAGTTTTATTTATATCCATGTTCAATTCCTTTCGTTATCAGGGGGTTTATAAGAATGTTTTTATGTTGTAAGGGTTACATCTCAATCACCCTTCCTTGTGGTATATTATCAAATTATGTAGGTATAAACACTTTTATGGTGTATAAACATCCACCGTGACCTATAATATCATATTTTACTTTTGGACTTGTGTAGTTCATTTCTCTTTATGCTCTACCGTTTTATTGGCTATGATATTTTCCTTTTATAAAATTTAAGGTTCTTTCATAATTCAATTTCATTTAATATGTTATAATATTTATATCCTTAAGTTTTACATTTCAATTAATTTTGTATAAAATATTTATATTTTATGATATAACCTAGGATTGAAATTTCATAAATTTTTGATTTATAATAAAAATTTAAATTAAACTATGTAATAATAAAATCATCTATTTTATCTATTGTTTCCCCTCTTAATGGGAAATTTCCATTGTAGTCAATCTTTTGAAATTTAATTGGAAAAATAATTTATTTTTTGTCTTGTTAACATCATATTTATATTATAATCTATTTAAAATTATGTTTTATTATCTTATTTTTAATATAATATTTCAAAAAATAATACTTTAAAATATATCGTGGATTTTATATACCGACTTCACTACTTTCTTATTACACAATCTCTATCTTATTCTGACTTTTATGGAATATACCACCCTTATAAATCTTCTATTTTTGTATATATTTCTCTAACATATATTCCTATTTTAATATCATTTTCATTATCTGGGCTATACAATTTTTTTGTCCCTTAAATTCTCCCCCTTTTTTGTAAACACATTTTAAAAGCTATTTCTAATTTGTTATCCCTTTTGAAACACATTCCCGATATAATTTTTATAATACATATATATATTATAATAAACATCATTATTTTATGAATAACCAAATTGGTATAATTATTATTTTATTAAAAATCTGATCATTTTTCCTTGTTAAATGATTCTTTACTTATTTCCCTAGACCTCAAAAAATTGTTACATTTTTAATCTCATCTCTTTTATCCTTATTAGGAATTTGATATATTGATTCTTTATTTTAAATACATAAGATTAATTTTATATTTGAATAAAATAAATTATTTAAATAAATTTAACTTGGGAATAATTATTATTTATTATTTAATTTTTCCTTAAATCATTATTTTGAAACTGAGTTAATTCTTCTAGTTTGATCATGATTATTATTTACATATGGATTCTTATCTCTTATAGAAAACATATTCATATACATATTATGATGTGGTGTATGGGTTCTATATGTGACTCCAATTCATTTGGTAATGTTAATTTCTCATGAATTATAATATATGTTGTATTTCTTGTTATCCAAACAATATTATGTATGGTGTAGAAGTGGTTCTAAAAAACAATAAAGGGTTTAATAATGGGTATCATGAACGTATAATGAGTACGATATCAATTATCCTATGTTACATTTTCATTGAACCTTTCCTTGAAATAGGATCATAAACTCATAATTTATGATTTTTCCACATGATTATGATTCCACACTCTTATGATTCGATTCCCTTTTTCAATAATTTTATTATATGATCATTTTTTCTAGGATATCATAGTATTCCTATTGACTATCTAATTATGATTTACAACATTTTTTATTCCATTACTTGAATATTGAGATCACCCTTTTTGTTATCTATCCTCCTTAGGGTTATATATGTGCTTTTATAAGATCCATGGGAGTTAAGATCACAATATAGAGATTAAATATAGATGATGTTTTCATTCTTAACATCATTAATTCATGTATATAAAAATATTAATACACTTTTCATTTATATCCTTAGTGTTTAATTATTTGAAATTTATTGGAAAACCCGGAATTACAGAGATGAAGTTCTCAGGTCACGTCATATGGTGATATAAAGAAACCATCAGATGTATTATACTTGGATCATTATATATGTACTATTTATTGGATTCTGAAAGTAAAATATAAATGGTGATCCTTTTTTTAGATAAGGTGGGAGAATGGAAATCTCTAAGATGAATCTAAGGAGTCGGATTATGAAATGATGGATTATGGTGAAGTATATTCCCACAAAAGTAATGTATAATATTTTTATGAATGAGAATCCCATTGGGGGGGGGGGTTTAATAACCCATATATATTTGCTTTGGTAATTCTAATTAATTTTGACATTTTATCATTTATGATGTATTTTCAGTTAAAGGGGGTTACTAGAGGGTTTCAAGGAATATTGGAGGACATATGGATGGGGGAGAGGTTCAGTAAGTAAATGGTTTCCAATGAATTAATAAATATGAAACCAATATATTTTACAAGGTATTTCATTTTAAATAAATTGTATATTTGATAGGGTGTACCACATATAACACCAATCCTATAAGAACACTGATACACTAAGAAAATAGTTTTATTTAAATTTGAATACTATAGATTAGAAATTAGATAATAAAGAATGAATGATAATTACTAAATTATATTAAAAGTACACAAGTTTTCATTAATGGAAAATCATTGATTAATTCATAAAAATATATATTCTAAATTTTAGATGTACCAAATTATACCTTTTTCTAAAAGATCAATTTTTCATGTTATTTTATTTTTCTATATTATGAAACATGATCACTAATTATCTATAATTTTGATGAAATATTTTGGTATTAAATACCAAAATAAGAATACAAGTTCATTCACTAATTATCATTAGGTTTTATATGATGATAAAATCATTTGAAGGTAAAAGAGTAGTTTTTTAAGATACTGTATTCATGTAGAAAATTTATTTTTAACTCATTAAATTAATTTCATCACCATTGATGATATATTATAATGTAAATTTAAATTCTTGTTTTTAATAATATATAATAACTTATTTCAAAATGATTCTTATAGTAAACAATTGGAGAAAAATCATTTTAATAATTAATAATAAATTTTCTCTAAAATGGGTTTCAACAACGTCTTTACATAGATATTAAAATTATTTTAATTCAATTATAGGAATCTAATATTTTAAATAAGAGTATTTATTTATAATCATTAAAATTAAAATTATTTAATAATTTTATTTAACTTTTTTTCATAAGGAATAGTTTCTATTGTAAATGTTTAACACCTCGGTAAATAGTAAAATTGGTTAACTAAGGTTAAAATTATTGGATAAGGCTTAAAAATATATTAAAAACATGCCTTAATATTATTTACATTTTTACATAATCAACATAAATTCAAAAATATGTACATTTATTTTACAGTTTCTTATGATTTTGATATTTATATTATTTAAAATGAAGGATAACTACTGAATGTCACTCTCATTTTTTAAAATATCTCAAATAAATTTTAACAATAATATAAATATCTTTTGAATGGATAAAAATTTATATATTTAATAAGATTAACTTATTTTTATTATTTTAATTACATATTAATTTTATATAAAGGTATAATTTAAAAAAAATATTACCCATCACTAATTTAACAACTTTTTATGTTTGTGTAAAATGAATTTGTATTGTTATAAAATCTTAAAAGTGATTTTTAGTGTAATTTAATGTAATGTATTATTGGATCAGAAATATATGTATATTATTTTTTAATTAATATAACTCCTTCTCCATGTAATCTAGAATCTTTAATGTAAAATTATTTGAATAGTTTTGAAAATTACACTAAGGTTATAAATATTTAGAAAATAATTAATTGTTTAGAAAATTGTTAAAATCATATATATTATTAGGTGAATTCTAAATTTTTATAAATATATAAAAATTATCTACATATAATACAATATCACTTTTATAATGATAATATTGACATTAAAATACTAACTATTTTGTTATCACTTTTAAGGATGACAAGTTTAACGAAGGGGTAAATCTAATAGATAAGGTCCTAAATGAAAAAATAACATTTAAAAATATTATTTGATTAAATTAATATTCTTTATAAATGATTTATTCTAATATATTGATTTTTGGGTCAACTTTTAATCTGTTATATTTATATTATATATTAATATTTCGCATACATACAAGTTAAAGACCCGGTAAAGATATTAAGGGGAACCAGATTGCCTATCTAACAAAAAAACTTCATAAAACTAGCATGAAAAAACAATAAATAAATATTTTAATCTTCAAAATACACTATATATAATTTCTAGTCTTCTTTTAAGTCCATCCCAAGGGCACATTAGAATATATCCAAGTGTGGTTTCAAAAATATGTGGTAATCGTCTTATGATAATATTTTCTTGTTTGTTTATTTTTATACTCCCTCTAAATAATATTAAACCATATTAATATTTCTAAATCATTCATATTAACATTGTAAAATTTTATAATGGTACTATAATGACCATGATTTATTTATCATCCATCCTAGTGGAAATTTAAAATTTCATCCTATGTATGTAAAAACTAATATCTCTACGAGTGATGTTATTTATTTTTCATTAAAAGATCTCATGGTTAGTCATAAAAAGGGATATATTTATTATATATATTATTATAAATAAATTATTAATTAATGAAAAAAATATTATAATATTCTATTTTCTTCATACAAATTTAAAATAATAATTTTTCTCATATGTACTTGTGGACTGCCACCTCCATGGTGCACTCTGATTAATTTTCCATTTTTTATTTAAATTGTTTATAAAGAGGATAGATTTAATTAATATATTTTAATATTATGTTATAATAATTTTAATTTTTATGTAAATTAATATTTACTTTTCTTTCCTTACTTCCATAAAAAAGGGTAAAGAACACTTGTGCACACATACATACTATCATATTCATGATGTGATTCAATAAATTTCTTATCACCGCCTTAAATGAGTGATTATTAAAGTGTATATAATTAATAAATATGTAATTATGAGAATATTGTGATTGTTTATATGATTAATCAATTACCAATGTGTATGGGGAAAAAACCTCCATTCCAAAATATGTATGAAAATTTGAACAGTTGACACATAGAACACTGATTTTAATGAATAAGTAGTATAAAATGGATGATAAATTGTATAATTTAATCATATATTAGATGATAATTAATAATAAGTTTATTCTACAAATTCATATTAAATATGAATGTTATATATATATATATATATATATATATATCATTTTATTTGAATTTATTATATTTTTTAAGAATTAAGGAAGGAGTTTCACATCAAACGTTTAAGTTTGTGTTATATATTCCATATTCAACATGTGTTCCATTCATGTGGTGTATATACTTCAAGTGAATTTATATTATAATAATTTTAATGGTAATTATAGGGATTTAAAATTTTATGAAATTTTATCCCTTATATGTTGTTTTTATTCAATTTATTCTCAAACTGGAATGGTTTTCAAATCAGTATAATTTTATTGAGACATGGATTATGTAATAATATAAATTGTGTAAATATTGTGTATATAATTCCCCTATGGTTTTTTCCTTAATAAATTAATTTATATACATGGTATTTAATATTACATTTTATATTATTTTCAATAAATGTAAACTGATTCAAATGTTACCAAATCGGTTAGTGTTTATCTTGTAATGTCATTTCTAGTTAGGATTGAATATGTTTGAATAAGTTATGGGTATAATATATGATCATTATCATTTAAATAAAAATTATTTTATTCTAATATTTTTATATATGGAATTTTCTTATTTTATTTTAAAACTCTAATATTTGGTACCCAAAATAATTTGGAAAATAATTATAATAACAATAGACCTAATTTCACCCTTTGTAAATAAACATTTTATTTCATTCCATTATCCTTTAATAATGTTTTTTGGATTTTTCTGTATAGAAATTTTTTTCCAGAAATATTACTTTGTAATAAATTTAAATTAATTAAAAAATATTAAGATGAATCATTTATAAATTTTTTTCATACGGCTCACATTAGAATTTTTACAATCATGTAAAAAAATTTCTCACTTTTTGAGATATACAAAACAATTTAACTTTTTTCATAAAGACCATTTTTTAATATGAATATTAAATTCAACATTACCCAGAATATTTTTAATAAAAAAAATTCTCTACATTCTATAATTTTTTTTCAATTTTTTTAAAATTACAATGATATTTTTCTCATTATTCCAAACATTGTTAAAATTTTATTATAAAATCACATTTCATCAATGTTGACATCCTTTATGGTATATTATATATTCATTTGGATATGATATTATGATACTATGCATGTATGTTATTTAGATGTCTAGTGATTATGATGTTTTATGGTTGATTTTATAAAAATGATTACATTTCCATTTTTTAACTATGTTATGATGAAGTTATTATGAATCCCATTTTACTTCCACAGATTAATCAATTTATTAATCATATGGGTGTTGTTTAGATGATATTTATTATGAAATTCATTCTATATTTACATTATTCCTTTTATGGTCCTTGGGGTTTATTAATGATTACATGTTATCTCAATACATCTCATGATGACAAGTGATCCTAATATAGCTCAAGATGATTGGTGATCGTAATATAGTTCAAAATTATTGGTGTTAATGATATTTATCATGACGAAAAAAAGGATCTTCATTAATAATAATGATGATTAAATTCCCTGGTATAGATCCTCAATGAATTGGTTAATGTACATTGTTTGTTCTATGCAAGTTACTCTTAAAATAATATGGTGTTTACATAATTTAAGCATCTCCAAAAGGACAATGAAGTCGAATATATGGAATTTAATCAAAAAATATTGTTTGTAATTAATCTATTTATGATGTTTCATTTTAAATGTATGATTTCCTATGATACCACAATATATTCTCAATGATTTCTATGAATTAAAATAGTTCCTTTGAACTTGGTTTTTTCAATGGTCTATAATTATTGACTCATATGACAGTTTTCTACATTAAAATATTTAGGCCATGACTCATGTTTTATGATCCATGATTTGATGGGTATGAATTATATTATGTTATTCTCGTTCACAATGACTTTCCAATCATAATGTTAAGCTTATATATGATAATTTATTAATATATTACATGTTTACCCATAATGAGATTATAAGCTCTCTCATTCATCTTTTTCAATTTCCCTTTGTTTTGAATAATGTTATTATAAAGAATATATATAAAAGGGTATCAATTGTGTAATATTTTATGATATGTTGAATACCTTTATTGGAAAATTAAAATTTGGGCATAATTGAAATAAGTCCCATGTGGATGGAATAATATGGGTGTTTTTATAATGTTGTTTTTATAATTCTCTAAAACTCTAAACCTAAAATGTCATGTATATATAATTGACTCTATACTATCAATTGAAAGTATATTTATGGATTCAAAAAAATTGTCCATTTTAGTTGTTATCAAGATATTATGTAAAAAATATGTTTTAGAACTAGATTTGGGTGTAAGGGTGGTAGTCTTCCTCTATTATAATTAAAAAAGGTTTTAGATAACATTAAAGGTTATGAAGTTATCATATAAGAATAATTTAGGATTTGAGGACATAATTATCGGTTAATATGTGTATATATGTTCAAAAGTTTAAAATAATAGATATTATTTGAGGAAGTTATGTTATTGGTATTTAATGTAACTGATGTCATTTTGGGAAATATTTACAATATTTTAATAAATTATTTAGTTATTTGTAACTTTTAGGATTAAAGTGCGAGTTAGTGTGTTATAATAATGGAAAATGTTAATGGGTACAATAATTGAAATAAATGTAAAACAATTAATTTTATTATGTTAATTAATAATGGTGTAACTATAGTAAATGGTATTAAAGGGCTTATCATATTTTAAAAATATACAATATTGATGGGTAATTTGGTTACTATGTGATTTATATTATTTTGGATTAGATAATTATTTTTTTAACATTATATAATTTAGGTAAACATAATATTATGTATTCTGGATATATAAGTAAATTTTTATCATATTCTAAAGATTATATGATTATGGAATAAGGATTTTTTTACGTGACTTAATGATTTATTTTTTTTAAATAAAAAATTTAATTTTAACTTTCATTAAAATGTGATCAAATATTAATAATTTTTGGGTTTTGAATTTGGTTAGTACTAATTTTAATAATGATAATGTTAGTCAGTTATTGAATAGTTATAGTTAATAACTGAGTGTTAATGTGGATGATTTGAGATTAATGTAGTATTTATTCATACAATGTTTTATTCATTTTTAATAGTATATTATCTTGTAATAACCTTTTTTGGTTTACATTAACACGTAAAAATATTATAAATAAATTTTTCATCGTTCATTAGATTTTTATATCCATTGAAATAAAATTTTATTAAAAAAGTCAAAAAAAGGCATTATATGGAATATGAGATGACACAATAGTGGAAAATATCTCAAAACAGAGCCAACGATGAAATACTAAATATGGTATGGAATTAATTCATGTAAGTATAAGTTTACTTTTTTACTATCTTGATTGTAAGTGAAATGATAAACCTACGAAGTAGAATGATAAATTTATAAAGTCTTATATGGAATATATTACTCATCTTTTAAGTCACTCATTGTGATAATATTACACTATATTGTGTACCATTATGTTAAATTAATGGTTTATGAAATTCCTATGAAATAATATGGTTCCATTTTTAAACCAAGATAGTAAATACATTTTTAGAAGTAAATGTATTCAATGAGTGTTCAAAGGTTTCTCTAATCTTTCAATCTATAGAGTTGGTTCTGAAAATGTTCTAAATCATATTATTATAATACATGAGATAAAAATATGAGGGATTAATTTCATTAATTTTATTATAATAAAACACCCTATGATTTCATTTTTTTAATATGATATACTAATTTTGTTATGTGTTCAATACCAATAGAAACAATATTAAATGAACCGTGATATACTATGAAAGTGATATTATTTAAATGAAACTATTATTTCCATTACATCATATTGGTAGTTATGAAATGAAAAAATATAAATATTAAAAGTATGTTTAAGTTTTTCCTTAATTAAAATTCATATATTAATTTCTTGGAAATAATAATAAATTTTGAATATTGACTATAATATCATTTTATTATAAGACATATTGTTCTGTTTATTTTACTTCACTATATATTGTATCTTGATCACAAATGAACTAGGATTTTGATTAAATATATTGGTATTTATTTTAATCAACTGATTAATCATTCTTACATTGATTATCAATGGTTTATAAGTGAAGATTAAATCATTTGAAAGCAATTAATTAAATTTTTTATAAATATGTTTTTTATTATGGACAATTTATTTTTATATAATGAAATTAAATAATTACATAATTAGGAATTATTTTTAAATTAATTATTATATTATGTATTTGTTAATATATATATATATATATATTCATCTAGTGGTTATTTATAGTAAAAATATTGAGATATAAAAAACTTTTATTATTACAAAATAAATTTTCTCTTAAAATGGTTTTTATTCTGAATATTATAATTAATATCATCATAATTTTGTAATTTAATCAAGTAAATTTTAGTATATTCTTGAAAAAAATATATTATTTTATATTATTAATATAATATTTTGGTCATAATGAAGTGTAGACATGGTAAATGATTGAAACCTTGATAAAGAGTAAAACGCTTCCAATAGAGGTAAGATTATGGGTTAAGGCATGAAAATATCTAAAAAATTGACATAATATCATTGGATATAAGTATTTCATCGAAATCTATAAATTTTCTAAAATATTATATATATATATATATATTCATGTGATTATGACCTTTATATAGTTTTAAGTAAAGAATAACTACAAAATGTGACATTCGTTCTTTTAATATCTCAGATAAGTATTTATAATAACAAAAATATGTTATGAAATTCAAAAAATGTCCATGTTAATGATAAATAATGTATTTTTATGATATTAATTTATTTTTAGTTTTTGTAGATCATTTAAAAATTGAAAATATTTAAACTTCATTGCTTTAACTCTTGTGCATGTGGGTGAGAAATCAATGTCCATAGTTTTAAATTAATAAAATTGAGGTGTTTAGGATAAATTACTAATTTTAATAAATTGTTAGGATACAAATTATTGGCCTTATAATTCATAAATACTAAAACTTGAGATACAATGTAATATTGATGTTTTAATGGAAACCTATATGAATAGTCTTGAAAATTTCAATAATGATATTATATGTCAATCAATCATTAATTAATTATCTTAAAAATCATAAGAATTGTATATTTTATAAATCCATTGGTAAATTGTGTAGACTCAGGTTTTTCCATGTAAATTATTTTAAATTACATGGATATATTACGAGTCTATGAAAATTAACGGCGCATGATTCCAAGGCTCGGTGTGCCCATAATGAAATTCTGAACTTTTTTTCTGGTACGTTCAGTTAACATGTGAGTTGGAATTTGTAGATTTTGAATCAATGATTAGAATTGAAATCCAAGGACACCATTGAACTCGCAGCACCGATATTCGCTTAAATAGACCATCACTTCAAATTCAGTAGGTTGAGGGGAAGATCTAGTTTTATAGGTTTTCACGGTGGATTAAAATAAAACAAATGTTTTATTTTTATTAAGCACCCTCCATTCCTTTTAAATTATTTGGATGTGGGGACCACGTAAGGGTTTTCGGGCATTTAATATATGGTATTAAATTCTTGCTTACACAAAGTGTGTAACCACAAAACCCACCATTTAATGAAATCTCATTAATGATGAGTACACCATTTGCATTATATAAATGAGAGGGGCTACTCACCTCTCATGGATGGGGGAATTGTTGGAAAACTGGTGGGGTGGAGAACTCTTGGTGTAAGAACATCCTCCAATGAAGAATGAACCTCCAGATCAAGAATGAGGAAATACCACTCAAACCTGGATTATAAGTGTGTTGCCTGAGAGATGAACACTAACGTCTCCTTTAACATCTGCAGCATTTTCCTCACACCATATCCAACTAACGATCAAGGTAAGGAAATTGTTTGTATCCATCATCGGGATAAATCGTCGTTTTTAATATATAAACCACCTGCTAACAATTTAACGTTGAGGGTGTAGGCCAAATGAACATGGCATGATTCCATCACCACTTCATCGTTTGACGTGTCCTTCACGGGCAGATCGTCGGGATAAGTAGAACACAACCATGGTACTGGTGACCGATGCTAGCAGGGTACATGTGGTGGCCGAAACACCGGCCGGCCACGATGGTGGTGGTGGCGCAGCCACATTGCCTAAGGAGGCCATGAACCGTCAATTGCGGTAGAGAATGGTGGCTTCTGACACGCCGACCAACCTCATGGAACCAGGGCAATGCGCATCGGTGCAACTGGTAGAGGAGGAAATTTGGGCTGATGAGCTGCGGCTGTGCACCCGGAGGGTGGCCACCACCCAGCTTCCCATGGAGGCAGTAGAGGCGCACCCCAACTCCACTGGAGGGGGGAGACAACAGGAACCCCGGCCGACCACATTAGTCCAAGAAGGATCTTATACGGCAGGTCCCGCATATCAGCAGGTGAAGCCAGAATGCACCACCTTGTTGGCAAAAGACGAACGGTCCTGCTGGACTATTCAGGATTTCCGGGGTGGGGTCTTGCGCCAGGGTAGCTTCTAGGGTGGGACCCCCATGGTTGGGTGCACCCAGCCACAGGCCAAGCCCCACGGGCCTCGGCCAGTGTGCTGGGAAGGGAGGGCCTTGCTGGGCGGGTTAGACTACACCCAGCGGGCCGAGCCTACCATGGTCATGCCCACCCGAGCTAGACCCAGACCCAGTCTGGTCATCCCGGACCAAACTCGGACCCAGTTGGGTCACCCCGGGCCGGGTCCGGCCGGGTCGGACTGGACCTCAGCCCATCTGGGCCCAAATACACATTTTTTGCCAAACCTTGAGAACTGGGCACCCATTTGACGAACCATCTACGGTGCCAGAATCCTTGGATTTAGGTAGACCTTTTAGCAAACTCCACTTGAGTTATGGGTAATATTGGGGTATGGCCAGGTTGGAACGAGCCTGAATCCAACTAGGCTCATATGAATACAAGTCTAATAACATATAGATCGTGAGTCTGATTGACACGCCGTCTATCACTTTGGGTCCCTTGTGACTAGACAGACCATTGTATTACTTTTTCTTGGGACTTCTTGGCTGTTGAAGTATCAACCAATTTCATGGAGAGTATATCCTCATGGAATCCAGTGTGCTTAGTGTTGAAACCCTATGGCTAGCTGTAATTAAAGGATCTTCAAATCCTGTGTGGGACATATTCAGATCTTGTGTGGCTCATATTTGGATCCTCTGTGGTTCAGTATCTTCAGATCCTATGAGGGTCATCTTCGATCCTATGTGGTCAATAGCACAGCTTCTCGACGAAGTAAGATGATCTAGAAATACAGCTAATCATCGATTCTTCCGTACTTATGTCATACCTACTGTGAGCTAAGTCTTAACCTTTATGTTACACTATTTTTGTTGTGATACCTTAATGTAATTTTTCCGTCGTGGTGTTACCTTTGTGGTATTATTTCGTTTGTGGAATAGTTGTGCTTTTTGATAGACAATTGGGCCTTGTGTTACCTCGTGAATGAGATGGGTATACTTGATAACTTTGGTATATGTATGGGAATATACCAAAGAATGATGGACTTTTTTTTCATTCCTATGAACATGGTATTGCTTTTTGGTTTATTATTTGTAGATTCTGAGATTCCTTTGAGGTCTCAAGGTCTTTAATGAGTGTAGTTATACTGACCCCTACACAAGCTACACATGCACATTCCAATGTCTTGAATAGACGATGAACATCATTGATCGAGACTGAGGGTTTTATGACCGTAGTCTGCTCAAAGGTAGACCTTGGCTGGTGATCACAGTAGTTATTTTCAATTTTACATTTACTTTTGAGTTGGTCTTGTATTATGACATCCTTTACTTACTGTTCTCACCATATTTACTATATAGTTTACATTGTGATTTTATCCTATTGTGTGATTGGATTTTTTGAGTTTTCAAGTTAAAAAGGAAATGCCTTCCCAATTTTAGGGATAAGAATTTTTGGTGCTCATCGCCAGCCCAGGCCTTTGGAAGGTGGGCTTGGGGTAGTCACGGCACTGGCCCCGTGGTATGGGTCATGAAAAATTGTTAACAGAGGAGTCAGTTCTACCGAAGAACATAGACTCTGATCTTTTATTCGACAATAGTGTCTAGTTTTATGAGTGTGGCAATCAGTTTGGTGAATCTAGTGTTTGTGCGGCTGCCGACATATCCAAACACGAGGACCCTAACTAATGATTTCTGACTTAGTGCATGAAAAAACTTATTGCATGTGTGTTTTTGTAATGTTTTACTTGTGATATATTTGAGTCATATCACCAGTTATACAATATTTATTGTGGCACACATGTTTCATTCATGGATGCCTCCACAAAGACATCCAGCTTGGGTGTTCGGTAGAGTATTCGATGACAGCCCCTGAAAGATGAGGCTTCGGTGCTGAGCCTGATTATGACATTTGTACAATAGGGTGGTATACCAGAAACACCACTACCCATTGAGCAGTCGATAGAACCAGCCCCAATAGTTGAGGGTGCACACCGATTGAGTGTGTTGCACAAGTTCCAGTGTCATAAGACATCGAGGTTCCAGGGAGAGATGGATCCATAGGAGGCTGAGGACTGGATGGAGGCCATGGTAAGAGTTTTCTTACTAGTAGGGATAGTAGTTAATCTTATGGTTATCCTTGTATCCAGTCTTCTTCGAGAAGCAGTGGGGAGATGGTGGCGCATGATTCTCGAGCTTCACTACTAGGTGACTCTCATCTAGGTGGACTTTGAGATCCTTTTATGGAAAATTCCATACTAGTGATTTTACACATTGTGCGTTTATAGGAGCTTCTCAACTTGCAGTAGGGAAGCATTAACATAGATCTGTATTCAGCGAGGTTCATCTAAATCTGGCACTACACTACTAACATGGTGCATGATGATTTCTTCAGGGAAGGGACCTTCGATTAGGCGATCATAAGAGATATTAGAGAATCGATGTATTCTCTCAGCATCCCGACATAGGCGGGGGTATTAGAGCGAGGACTCTTAGTGGAGAGATTTCGTTTCTGACTGGTAACCAATTGTGAGACCCACCACCAGACGACACATAGCAGAGTCATATATAGTTGGAAGTAGACAAATGACACAGAGGTCCAAGAGCACCTGGACTACAGGTGGATGACCGCAACATATATGTTCAGTTGTACGGGGATCTTGAGACAAATCATGACAGGCAAGAAGTACGCAGTATTACTCATTCTGCAGGCTGGGTCACATGGCTCGCAACTTCCCCACCCACCATACAGAAGACCATAAGACGGTCGACAGACATCTTTGGAAGAGGAAAATATTTGATCAAGGAGGTTTACAGACAGAAGGCAGACGTGGCAAAGGAGATTGTTGTGTAGTAGGTAGTGTGTGGAAATTCAAAGTTCTACTGTCACCACTATCAGGTTGTCCACCCCAATCATATGTAGCTGGGGTACAGGAATGAGCTCAACTTCAGGCATCTAAGTTATATGTCCACGAATCCCCGGAGATGTTTCGAGGTACGATATGTGTCTACTCCACCTTAGCTGCAGTACTAATAAACACAGGTTCTAGTCAATATTTTGTTGCCACGACCCTCATTTGGAGCATGGAGACTCTGGTGGAGCCGTTGGCTTGATCCTAACGGTCAGAGAGTCCTATGGGAGAGGATTCAACGACTACACACTAGTTCCGGCAGTGTCATCTTACTCTAGGTGGTGAGAGCTTCAGCTGGGATCTTCTAGTAGCGGCGTCAAGGACTTACGATGTCATCCCGGGTATGGATAGGTTATCTACAATTCATGCTCAGATCGATTGTATTAGGAACACAGTGCGATGTGTCTATGAGGATGAGGCCAGGTTTTCATTCTCCAGTGAGAAGGGAACCTCTGCAGAATATGATGGACTTAACCTGAGGAGGGTGTAGTAAATCATAGACCAGTTGGAAAACCTTCCCCTTATAGCGGTGGATGTTGAGAGTCCGAGGTATCCTATAGCGGGGGAACTGTATGGTGATGTTTTTCCTAAGGTTTTTTTGGGTTTACATCTTTACAGAGAGGTGTACTTTTACACCGACTTGTGACCCACAATGACACTGATATCTACACCAGCATATTGGTTAGCTCTTGCAGTGGTTCGTGAGCTGCAGGTATAGCTGGAGGACTTGCAGAACAAGGGGTTCATTAGGCCTAGTATTTCTCCTTGGGTAACCCCTATTTTGTTTGCCAAGAAAGTTGATGGGAGTTTTAGACTCTTTAAAGACTAATGAACCTAAACCAGGTGACCGTGAGTAACAAGTACCCACTACTAATGATTTACGATTTTTTTATCAGCTGTAGGTAGCACAGTGGTTTTTGAAGATAGACCATAGATCAGGATATCACCAGCATAGGGTACGGGATGATGATATCCAGAATATTCCATTCAGATGTTGTTATTGCCATTATGTGTTCTTGGTTATGAAATTAGGCATGAAGAATGCCCCAACAGTGTTCATGGGACTCATTAATAGAATCATCCAGTCATACCTCAATTGCTTTGTGGTAGTCATCATCGATGACATCCTGGTATACTCATCTTCGAAAGAGGAGCAAGCCTATCATCTGTAGATAGTTTTGGACACACTTCGATAGCACAAAATTAGGGTAAGCTATCGAAGTGGATGTTTTGGATCTGGGAGGTTCACTTCTAGGGACACAATATCTCGGAGGCTGGTGTTGTGGTTGATCTAAAAACGATTGAGGTTTTTCTTTATTGGGATCCACCCAAGAGTGTAACCGAGGTGTGGAGTTTCATTGGGCTGACTGGTTACTTCCAGTGGTTTGTGCCTGACATTCCTAGAGTTTTTCCACCCTTATCAGCACTGAAGAAGAAGGGAACACCCTTCATGTGGTTATTGAGATGCCAGTGGATATTCTCGGAGCTGAGGCAGAGTCTAAAGAGTGACCCCATCTTGAGGCTACCAGAGGAGGGTGTTGGATACATAGTCTTATGCGATGCATCAGGGACCAGACGTGGATGTGTCATACCGCAATTGCGAGTAGTGATCATGTATGGTTCTTGAAAACTGAGACAAAATTAGCTAAACTACCCTACCCATGACCTGGAGTTGGCAGCAGTGGTCTCTGCCTTAAATATTTTACGACATTACATGATGGGAGAACATTTTATTTTCTACTCTGATCACAAGAGTCTCAATTATATCTTCTCTCAGAAGGACCTAAACCTGAGATAGTGATGTTGGATTGAGTTCCTTCAGGACTATGAATTCGAGATAGTATATACTCCTTGTATAGGGTACGTAGTAGCAGATACACTCAGCAGGTAATCTGGTATACTATTTCGGAGTGAGGCGATAGAGTAGCTAGCCACTTTGTGGATATCCTATGTTAATCAAGATGGATCAACATGTTTTCAGTCTTTGACAGTCACTCACCCACTCATTCAGTGAGTCCAAGATATGCTGTTTGGGGACACTGACTATGAGGATCTATGAGCTTAGATATCTACAAGAAAGAAACCTGATGGATTTTATGAAGGTGGGGAGCATGTCATATTCTTTAGAGGACGTACTATTTTTCCTGTGGCACTACGAGCGGATGTGTTGAGGGAGTTCCATACGTTCCCTCTAGAGGTATATCTAGGAATGGCGAAGATGTACCAGGACCGTTGGCGTCAGCATTGGTGTCCGAGAATGAAGTAAGTAGTAGCATAGTTTGTCTCACGGTGCCTCACTTGTCATCAAGTGAAGGCAGAGCATCAGGTTTCAGCAGGCATAGTTCATCCACTAGAGATACTAGAGTGGAAGTGGGATTTAATTTAAATGGAATTCGTGATTGGACTTCCACACATGTCTAGGGTTCATGATTCTACCTGGGTGATCGTTGACTGACTCACCAAGTCAGTCCACTTCCTACCTATCAGAGAGAAAGGATCTATAAAGGGATTGAGATTCCATTATGTACAGGAGATTGTGAAGCTTTATGGGGTTCCATCTACGATTTTCTCTGATCATGATGCACAATTTACTTCCTTTCTATGGATGCGGTTGCAGGAGGCATTCAGGACACAGCTTCGGTTGAGCACCACCTTCCATCCTTAGATGGATGGTCAGACAGAGAGGACCATTGTGACCCTTGAGGACATGTTGCGTGCTTGCATTCTTTATTTCGGTCGTAGTTGGGAGGATCACATTTCCTTGGCCGAGTTCGCATACAACAACAGTTATCACTCCACTATGGATATGGAACCATTCTAGGCATTGAAAAGTCAACCTTGAAGATCATCTCTATGCTAGACTGACCCAAGGGAGTCATCACTCTTAGGACCAGAGATGGTACGGGCTATCACTTTCAAGGTGCAGATCATCTAAAGGCTGATGAAGACTACACATTGTAGGTAGAAGACTTATGATTGTAGGATATAGATACCTCTAGAGTTTGAGGATGGTGACTATGTGTTTCTACAGGTCTCACCAAGACGAGGTTTGCAGAGATTTGGTCGGGGTGGAAAGTTCTATCTGATGTTCATCCGACCCTTCCTGGTCCTGAGCAGAGTTGGCATGGTGTCTTACAGCCTTTCTCTTCCCCCTTAGTTGCACTTTGTGAACGGCATTTTCCACATATCCTAGAAGAAGAGTTACGTACATGATCCTTTGGACATCATTGATTTTGGTGAGCAGGACATCAAGGATGGGGAGATGTTTTCAATGGTTCCAGTAGATATTGAGGATCGAACAGAGAGAGTCCTCCATGGGTGATCGATACCTCTGGTGCACATTCCATGATAACACGAGAACCTCCAGGAGATCACATGGGAGTGGGAGGCTCAGATTTGTGCTTAGTGGCCCCACTTTTTTCCTTAGTTTGTGTTCTGGAATTCAGGAACACAAAACCCTGAGATGGGAAGAATGTAAACACTAGTGTTTTTTATGTAATTTTATTTAATTATATGGAAATATTATGAATCTAAAAAAAATTAACGGCACATGATTCCAAAGCCTAGCCTACATAGAATGAATTTTGGAACATTTTCTTGGGTACATTCACATTAAATGAGAGCGGGAACTTATAACTTTTGAATTGGTGCTTGGAATTGAAATCTGAGGACACCGTTGCTCTCGTAGCGCCGATATTCATTAATGTGGCCATCACTTCAACCATAATAGGCCGAGGGGAAGATCTATTTTTACAGGTTTTGGGGGAGGAATAAAATAAAACAAATTTTTTATATTTATTAAACTCCCTACATTCTTTTTAAATTATTTGGAGTTGGGGACCACACCAGGGTGGTCGGGAATTTATTAATTGTCATTAAATTACCATTTACACATAGTGTTTAACCATGAAACCCACCATTCAATGAATTATCCTTAATGTTGTGTTAACTATTAACTTAACATAAATGAGAGGGGATCCTCAAGTCTCGTGGTTGGAGGAATTGTTGGAAAACTGGTTTAGTAGAGAACTCTGGGTGGAAGAACATCCTCCAATGAAGAGTGAACCTCTATATCAAGAATGAGGAACCGATTCTCAAACATGGATTGGAAGCATGTTGTTGGAGTGATGAATGCCGACATCTCCTTTAATGTATTCATCCACTTCCTCATTCTATCTCCAATGAATGATTGAGGTAGGAAAATTGTTCATATCATTCATTATGATAAATCGTTGTTTTCAATCAATGAGCTGCCTGATATTGATCTAATTCAGAGGGTACGGGCCAAGAGAAACCATCCTGATTCATTTCCCACATCATTGTTTGATGTGTCCTTCTCGGGCAGATCATCAGGATGAGCGGAACCAAACCTAGTCACCTACGACCGACACCGGTGGGGTACAGGCAGCATTCGACACACCATCCCGCCATGATGGTTGTGGAGGCGCAACCATGCCAAGAAAGGAGGCTGCTTCCCATTGGATGCGGTGGAAGAGGGTGGCGGATGACATGCCAGCTGGATGCATGGAACCAAGGTGGTGCATGTCTGCACCGCCAGTAGAGGTTGAAGTTGCGGCTACGGAGCAGCGGTGGTGCACCTAGAGGACGGCCGGCACCCAACCTTCCTCAAAGGCAGAAGTGTTGAACACTAGCACCACTGGAGGGGGGAACAGGTTGGAATCCCAGATTTCCATGTCATACTATGTAGGACTCACTCCAGCGGGTCCCATGTTCCAGAAAACGGCACCTCATGGCGTTGCCGGGTTGGTGAAAGTTGAACGGTCCAACTGGACCATTCGATATTTCCAGGGGGTGCCTTCACCCAGGGTAGCAGCTAGGGAGGGCCCCTCCATGGAGAACCGCACCCAGCCATAGGCTGTGCAGAGAAGGTCACGCCCTGCGTGTGTCGGACCACACCCTGTAGGCCTGGCCACACCCTTTGTAGGCCAGGCCAGACTGCGGCCCAGCAGGACAGGCCCACCGTAGTCCTACCCTACTGGGTCGGACCTAGACTGGGTCGAGTTGGCTCTGGCTGGGTCAGCTCGGGTCGGTCCAATAGGGTCGGACCGGACCCTAGCCCATCTGAACCCAGATACACCTTTTTGGTCATCTCTTAAACATCAGCCGTCCGTTTGACAAACCGCCTATGGAGTCGAAATCCGTGGATCGATATGTACATTTTGGCATAATCCACATGATTTTGGGATAATATTGGTATATGGCTGGGTTGAATTAAACATGAATCAAACCTGGCCTTTAGAACTAATAGGCTAATAACTTGCAGACGAGGTATCTGATTGACGTGTCATCTATCGCATTGAGTCCCATATGAAATTGAAGACATTTTTATTACTTATTCGTGGGTCTTCATGGTAGTTCATGTATCTTATGATGGTTTGAGTAGAAGATCCTCCCGTAATCAAGCGTGTTTAGTATGGAAACCCAATGACTTGTTGTACTTGAAGAATCATCAGATCTTGTGTGGGTCATCATCAGATCCTCTGTGGGTCAGCATCTACCAATCAAGTATGGGTCATCTATAGATCACTATAGGAAAATTTAAATTTATCTTAGGTTTAAACTATTTCAATATGTTTCAATGATGGTACCCAAAAACCACCACAAAATTGCATTTCGGGAATCTCTTTGGGGTGGTTAAAGTGGTTTAGCGGCAGTTTATGGGAACCGTCGTAGTTCGCACATTTTTCCAGTGGTAATATTTTTTTCCATGGCGGTTTTTTCATGCAGGGAATTAGTTTTTTCAGTGGTTAAAGTTGTCGATAAAAAAATTAATTCCCTACCAGGACAAACCGCCATGAAAAACAATGTTACCGCTGCGAAAATGCATGGATGATGGGCGGAAATAGTGGTGGATTAACCCGCCGCTAAATATACGACAGTAGCGGCGGTTAAAACCACCACTAAAAAGAAGATATAGAAATAAATATCTAGTTTTTGGAGCCCCTGTACAAGTCCCTGAAAAAAACAAATCCTACAATACCAAAACACCAAAAAAATACATAATACAGTCAATATGAAAAGAGATTCTTAATTAAGAACAACCAAATTGATCATTAATTTTGTAAAGGAATGAAAATAAACATATCAAATGGCATAATCCTAGTATCCAATAATATGTAATGGTGAATTTATGTATTTAAAATTGACCATTACAGACTCATATGTACTAGTTGATCCTCGATTGGAGGTTTAAATGTTGTGTGTAACTTATATGGTCACCCATTGTGTGATCTAGGTGAAATAGGACTATGATTTTTTTTCAAATGTTGGTACTCCCACATATCTTCTAGAATTGTTGAAGAATATAATATATCTTTATATATGATTATTTGATATAACCCAAGGCACCCCTTAGGTGTTTGGACCACTTATAGTTGAAATTTATAAAGTGGGAAATTTCCTAGATTAACATGTCACCATCTATGAGAATCCATTGAGATTATATATGGGTTTCCCATGATTTAATGAATTGAATGAGTTAAATGAAACTGATAATGTGAAATGGATAGTTAATGATGGGTATCCTTTCTTAATATAAACCAATTAGTTTTAAATCGAATGAACCCTAGTAATTATAATGTCATGATCTTGATTTATGCTTTATAAAATGCTTCATACTAACTATAATATTTTAAATGGGAATTGAACATGGATAAATATATGAATAAGAGGTCATTCCATATCTATTCAGACAAAAATGATTATGCCTATTTTATATATATGGTCTAGATAGAAGATATGGATTTGAGGTAATTCTCCTTGCAAGTTATATTCAATATTTCCTTTTATAGCGGTTTTGGAATGATGGTATGTGATTGTTGAACAAGAATATATCACAATTCCTTACATCAGGTGTTGATCATGGTTTATCACAATAATGTTACTATATGAGTATTGTGATTTACTCACCACATTCTAGGACAAGAATTTTGACCTGATGGCACACTCAACATCCCAGCTGTTGTTTCATGGAATCTCTCACACTATTGGGATATAGGTCATGAATCTAATTACATGATAACATAGGCTCATTTGACTAGTTAAGGATATCAGAGTTATGCCATGGTGTATTCATCAGTATTATTATAAGTATATAGAAACATAAATCTTCACATACTTTGACAATATAGGTTGATGAAATAAATATAAACTATATATTTTAATAATATATATATAGAAAATATTTATATTTCTATTCCATCTATGTGTCGATGAATTTAACCCCTCCTATAGTCCTTTTAAGAACAAGATAGTGTTGTAATTAATTTATTCCTTAGTTACTCAAAAGAATTTGGGTGTAGTATGTTGGTGGTAGACCCTTTATCATGGTAATAATGATGTGGAAATATTTTCTTGGGATTAATTTATTTTGGTTTTCCGTGTGCAATTATTATAAATGAAACATAACATAGGAATTAGGTAAAATCATCTCTCACTTGGGTTATTCCATGAGGAATTATTATAATTGAAACTAAAGATAGAAAAAAGGTAAAATCATCTCCCCCATAGATAAGGGTTCCTAATTTATTAAGAGTGACGGATCAAGTTCATGTATCATATTTTTTTCACTCATGTAATTTCTTTGTAAAAGTAGTCTTTAGTGTGTATTCCATAGAAGGAATGAAATCTACATCCTAATATATTGTAACTCCCATTATGCATCCTAGTTATTTTGATGTGAGGAAAATAATAGAAGAGACCAGTAACATTCCTTCAAAGGGAAGAGTTTCTCATAAAGGGGGTTGTTATATTATATCATGGAATATGGATGCTTATAATAAATTATTTTTATAGGGTTTTTGATGTTATGAATTGTATGTAACTGATCAAGTAGTCTATATAACATTTTTAAAGGGTAGGGGGTTCTACAAAATGTAATGGGATTTTCCCATAGACATGTCATGCCTACCTAGATAATGGAAAATGTCATTCATATAGCCTAACTATTCTTGGAGGCCACATTGGAAATAGTGGGAAATCCCCATTTCAGATAGTGTTGAAAAATTTCCCCTAATCTCGTATCAATATCTATGGATTCCATTAATTTTTTTAAATTTTGGATACTAGGATTATGCCATTGTAAAATGTTATCTATCTAGACATGTTATTGGGACACACATTCTCATCCTTAGGTATTGATACAAGAGCATAACTAAGAAGTAATTCATTGAAATAGAAATGTAGTTGTAAATGCATTGGGCTAGAAAATTTAAGATAAGTTCTTATAATGAAGAAATGAATTTAGGAAAAATGAATAATAAAAAATGAATCAACACAATAAAGAGTCAATATATATGGTGCATACCACACTCGAGAAATCATGACATAAATGGAAACATTAGAAATAAAAAAAATATATAAAAGGAAACATGATAAATCAAGAAAATGTTAGGTCCTAAAAATGATTAGAGGCAACTATGTGCCACACATGATACATATACAAACTGGCAATCAGTATTTTTCCACATATCAAAAATACTAGTAATCACTATCCAATGATGATTACATATTGTCACCCTCTCCACTTGTATCTCCACTTCCTATTACCACTTGTAAGAACATTTTATTGAAAATTAAATTTTATTACATATTTATATTTAAACATATAACCAACATATATTTGAAAACTAAATTATTTTTAATTTTTGTGATTTACCATCTCACCACAAGTCGAGGAAATACAACAGGGGATATCTTCTCATCTACTGACGTATATCAGTCAACGCTTTCTGCAAAGTGGATATCTGAGCCCCCTCGTCTTGAACTATATTTTGTGGGTAATAATATCTCCTTGAGAATCTATGGGTATTGACTAACTACAAACAGGAGTAGATAGATCTATAATCTATGATGTCCTACCAATTTCCTTAGATGGTATGGGTCCCAAACCAATCCCACAAACTCTACGAGGATTCTCTATCCCAAGGACTTTAGAAACCAGGTCATCCTGGGATACTGAGTAGGACTACCCAGGATTGGCATCCCATATCTCTTTAATTTTTATCTATAAATCAAATATCAATATATATTAACCTAGTCAAAACTGTTAATAATTTTATATAATGAAAAAATTAGTCTATACCACAACTTCTTTTGTAGGCTCATTAATAAAACATCCATAAGATTTTTTGCAAACATCCAACCACACTTCAGTTCAGGATGCTTTGTGCCCTAATCTCTGGGACTGTATTAAACAATGATAAATCAATAGTTTAGTATATAAATCAGGTAATATTATCCTATAAATATTTAGACGAATTAAATGATTACCAAAGATGATTGGCTTATAGAAAAGAATTTTGATGATGTAGTGTGTGGGATGACTTGCTTAGCCCGACTTGATAAATTCTTTCTTGAGAGATCCTAAAATAAATAATATGAATTTTCATAGTGATTTATTCAATTTCATATCCTCTTAATATAAATTTATAAAAATAAAATGATGTTAATATAATAAAATATTTTTAAATAACATCTATTTCTCATCACGATGTCTGTCAACAAAAACATTCCACTGTTCTTTGGGTACCCCATTGGGTACCTTCTCATAAATTTATTGGACGGTCAACAAAGTCTCGTTGACATCACTCCACAATCTCAATTTGTAGAGTTTCCATTTCTTAACTAGAATTTTCGACGTCCACTTTTGTGTAATCACATCAGTAAATATAAAGTGGAAAAACATCTATATAATGATATTTATTTTAAACAAATTAATAACATGACATTCAATTACACCATAATTTATTAAAATTACCTTTATTAGGGAATCAAAAACTACATTTTTCTAACGTAGAGGCATATTTCTCCAATCATCATAATAAATAGGAATGGAAATGGTCTCTGCTTCCAGCTGGCATTGAATTTGGCTAACTAATCCTACGACGTCATCCGTATGGACCCCATATGAATCAAATGGGACAACAATCTTCTCTCGATTCATATTACACACATATTCACATTTTATATTTTTCTCCATAGTTACATTTTTTCATCTTTAATGAAAATAAAATTAGTGTAAAAAAGATCAATAGATTTATTTATATTAAAATTTGTTCCTATAACAGGGATCCTCTGGTATGTCCATCATAAACTAGAGGTGGTGCGCCGCCACCCCGCTATTGAGGCTAATGATGGGAGAGTTGAAAACTAATCTTCTAAAGGGATGCTCATAGAGGGTGTAAGAGATGGTGCAGGGGGAGATGGTGCAGTGGGAAAGTAGCTGGTGGCTCTAATGATGCAGGGAGGGGGATAAATGGATCATCATCTGTTATCATAGTGGATAAAATAGTGTAACTCTTCTTACATGGCATTCCTGACATTTAATAAAATAAAATTTCGTTCAGAACTTATATTTCAAAAAAAATATGCAGATAAAAAATTTAAAAATTACAATCGATGCCATGTAATAACAAACCAAATATACATAACAATGATAATGAATGACTACACAAATGAATTAAGTGGTTGCTGAATGAATAAATAAATATACATACAACTATTTTCATATCATAAAAAGACTTGGGGATTTTTTCTTCAGGAAATTCATCACACAAGAATTCCAATATCATGGAAATTAGCTTATTTTTAATTCCACATAGAAATTTTATATGGTACAACTTCAATAGAAAAGAAAGATTTAAATACTTCAAACATCCACTCTACAACTATAGATTTACATCATCATCTAAATCATGAAATATATTTTCCTCAGTGAAGTTTTCTCATAAATTTTTCTCCACATAATCAAGATAAGGATCTAATGATATTTTACAATCTACATCTAGTTGTGTTACATGCTCAAAGACATCACTTGCCATGTTGTAATTTGTAGCACCCTCATATGGTTGTTCAGTTATGTATTGATGATGATAGTGGTGTCTTGCAGTGATGAATTCATTGTTTATGATGTTTTTCATTTTATTTACCATTTTCGACATATTGGGAAGCTCATTATCTAGATTAACATAAGTGCTGAACCTTTTTATAATGTTTGATTCTCCATGCCTAATCCAACAAAAATATTGATCAGGGAATTTCTTCAGTATTAAATATTCATAATCTTCATATCTCTTCAACCATCTTCTAAATATACATTTAGTACATGGACAACATATTCTCCCGTCAACAGATCAATTGGAAATTGAAAATTTTAAAAAAAATCAAACCCTTGACATACTGATGTGTGTTTCTCGATAATGTGATCCCAATTTTTTCCATGTATATCACAATTTTCCTACACAATATTTAAAAAAAAAATTAAAACATAGAGTTACAACTAAATAGGGAAAGAGATTCATATATACTTGTTTAAAAAATATATAAATATGTTACATAAGTTTTTATTATATAAATACATATAATAAATCACCCACTAGAAAACCAAAGAATGAAAATTAAAAAGATCCATAATAGAAGGAGAGAAAAAGGATCCCATCCTAGTAGTTTTTTGTATGTCGTGCTCCACCAAAATAGATGAACAAACTAAAAATGTCATAACATTAATAACACTAAGGAAAGGACTTGATAAATCATATAATAGTTGAATAGATGTTATGAATATGAAATGGAAACAAACTCTTACCTTAAAGTAGAACATTATATAATTATATAGGTAAGTATAACATGTATATTTGACCCACTTGTGGGTAGGTATAAGTGGAATAACAAGGATATGAAAAATCAAAGTCTATAAGGGTCGGGTTGTCTTATTTTTTCTCTTGGTCCAAGTGTGGACTGTCTTGGCATGGTATTGAAGACTACAATGATATATTTGGGGTGATTAAATTGTTGTTAATGGTATAATAAAAGTTAAATATATACCCTTATCACTACATCCATCATGGTGATTCTAGTAGATCCTATAGGTTTAGGTGATTCTAGATCATGACATGGGTTAAATTTTCAATTTGGGTGGTGAATCATATATATCAAGTGTCTTTTTCTCTTTTTTTATATAGTGTGTGTGAGTTAATTATTGATTTTTCTCACTCTAATAGGTAAATTAGGTATATTTTGCAAGAAAACATAAAAAGAGAAATAAATTTTTTCTTCACTGGTTCAAACCCATCTCAATTAAATAACTCTATACCTCGGTCCATCACATGATGGTCTTGAGCATATTTTATTTGCTCATAGAAAAACTACACCTTATTTATCATTCTCTTCACCAAACATGGCCTAAGATTAATTATCTATCTAGCCTCATTCCAATTCAATAGAGATATGTAATAACACTCATATGATTCCTTAAATGGAGTTTTTCAATTGGTTAATCAATAGATATTATCATATTAAAACTCAACCAAAGGGAAATGAATCACCTAAGAACCTATAAAATCAAAAATAATTATCTTCAATACGTCCATTTGAATTTGTATCATTATATCAATCTGACCTTACATCCGAGGATGAAAAGTACCACTTATAAAAAATAATGCATAAAATCATGCTACAAATTCTTCTACAATTGGGAGGTAAATTAAGATCTTGATCATAGATTACCATTATTGAAACCACATGAATCTGCACCACAATGGGACCATATAAATGGAAGAAAATACCACAACAATCACGATTGAAAAAAAATAAGTAAGATTCAACCAACATTAAAGTTCCATAATATGGTGTTTGTGGATAATGTTTTATTGGTTATGGAGTTACAATAATTAATTTAGTTAATTGTGACTAAAATAGATCATAATAAGATAATTATATTAATATATTTATTCATTATATGGAGTTTTATATTGTTTTTTCTTTCAATCTGTGGAGTTAAATTAATCGACTTTCTCCTCAAGAAGATTATATCATCTGTCCTTGAAGAAGAAGGGCACAAAAACATCGAGATCGACACCACATAAAACCTGGGATTAAATAAGTAAAAAAATTATTTCTATACTAATCTGGAATAGAAATACAATTGTATAAATCAATTTTTTTCCCTGATGTAGTGTGTGTAGAATGAAGCAAATGGAGTTTCACATGGGTGACCATTGATCAAAAACCAAATAATTATAAAATGATGTTTTCCTTGGAATGTAATGGACATAACTAAAATATTTATGTCTAATAGAAAAATTATTTGGTAGGGAATCTTTTTATATTGAAATTTCATCATGTGGGTTCCATTTAGATTAATCCTAGTTCTTTTGAAACATGTAAATAAAATGTTATGTTTTACTGTGCATTAAGGTCCATATTTGTTTTTAAAATTCAATGTGAATAACTATATTAAACATGATCTGGATCACACAACCCATGATTACTTTATTAGTGACTTTTATCGGTGTAATCATCATTCATTTGAAAGGCCATTTCATTTAGAAGGAGATCTTATTTCATAGTTCCAACAAATTCATTTATTTTTAAACATTAACCAGTTAAACAACACAACCCATAATTAATTTTCACATTAAACATTCTCATTTGACATTATTTACAAAAATTAGTAATTCCATTGAAACATTGGTAGATAAAACATAACTAACCACACAACATAAAGACAACACCACAAAGAAACATCCATATCTTTGTCACTTTAAAGACACATCCAGTTTCACAGCCCAACTGTATGACCTTACCACATCCATCATAACCCCACTTTACAACCACATGTCATCCACTTCCCCCAAATACAAATCAATTTATCCACTCCACATTAGATTATCCCAACACACAAAAAACAAAAACATTCCACACATAATATAATATATCACAATACAACACATTCATGTTTAGAAAAGGGGGATCTTATTCAATTTCACTTCTTTATTTAATGGTGTTATCATAGAATGCATATGTTCTTTGGGAATATATTTAATTAAAAAAATTTATGTGGTTATGTATTTATTTATTTATGAAGATACAATTAAATCACAAAAAATAGAGGATTTAAAAAAGAATTTTTTACAACATAATTGTGCCACAAGAAATCATATTTTATTATCAAGACAATACACCCATACAATAGTAATATCAAATCAGATCAAATTAAATCAAAGACGGTTGTAACATCCTAATCCACATTCCCTAGCCCCATTAATTTTTATTTATTCAAATTCATTATCTTGATTAATCTGATTAAAACCATTTTCACAAGAGTTAAAAATAATTAACCCCTCCCGCATGATACACATAAAGATATATTAACGAATAACGTAAATGGAATGAAGAATCGTATCACAAACTTGCAACACACCATACCTGCAGGGCTTCGGTGGGTATGCAATGATGGAAAGTCAGGCATGAGGATGGGTGGCGGGGCATGCTTATGGGCGACGAGGTCACCGGAGACACGTGGGGAGATGATCTGGGATTCCGTTCGGGGGGAGTTATGGCGTCATGGTGGTTGGGGTGAGAAGGGGGGTCGGGGCTGGGTGTGCGGGGTAGCATCGTTTTTATAACAAAATGGGGGCTTTAGTGGAGGTTTTTAATAAACTGCCGCTAAAGGCGATTTATGTTGTAGTGGATCATGTGTGGGTCATCATCAAATCCTGTGTGGGTAATCATCAGATCCTATGTGGGTTACTATATTTAGATCCTTTGTGTGTAATCTTCGATCATGTGTGGGTCAACATCAGAGCTTCTCGATTTAGAAAGATGATCTAGAAATTCATTTAATCATATATACTTACATACTTAAGTTAAACATGGTGTGAGATTATTCGTTACATTTTTGGTACACTTATGTGTGGTGATAACTTAGTGGTATTCTTTTGTGTGGTGATAACTTTGTGGTACTTAACTTTGTGATGTTACCTTCGTGGTATTCTTTCCTTCATGGAACAGTTGTGTTTTTTTTTTCTAGTGAGTTGGGCCTTGTGTTTCCTCATGAATGAGATGGGTAAACATGATAAATTAGGTATATGTATGGGTATATACCTAGGATGTATTGAATATTGTTTAGTGATTTTGAAAATGGTGTTGCCTTTTGGTTTATCCTTTGTGGTTTCTGAGAGTCCTTCGGGGTTTCAGGGTCCCTACTGAGTATTGTTACACTCACCCCTGCATAGGCTATGCCGGAACCATGCTGTGTCTTTTGTAGATGACGGATAGCAATGATCGAGACTGATGGTGTCAGGACAGGAGGTTTCTTAGAGGTGGACCATTAGATGAGACGTACTAAAGAGATGATTATTTGAGTGTTGTACCTATACTTCATGTAGGATCCTTGGCGGGTGTTTACGTGATCTGTTTTCAGTTTTACATGTACTTTCACGTTGGGTTTGTATTTCGGCCCCCTTTACTTACTGTACTAACCCTATTTACTACATAGTTTACTTTTTTCTAGTATCCTTTTGTACGCTTGGATTTTGAGAGTTTGTAGGTCAAAAAGGTAATGCTTCCCGTTTTTAGGGATATAACTTTTCAGTGCTAGTTGCTAGCCCATGGCCTATGGATGGCATGCTTGGGGTAGTCATGGAACAAGCCCCAGGGGATGGATCATGATATAAATTTTCAATAATTTTATCCAATATCCAATAATGAATAAATTACACTTTTGGAATGAAATTATTTTCCCATAAACGATAAGAATTTTGTTGTAACATTTAAGGTTACAATGGTTAATATTGTGCATAAAATAAGTGATAAGGTTAGAAATACAACATAAATTTGTTTATATATTATTTTTGGAAATTATTAAAACCATATAAAAGTTTTATTATAATATGTGTATGTTTTATATGTTGAAAATGAGTTGAAACATATTATATATTAATAATTCATGTATTTAGAATATTGTCACCCACGACACTTATAAAAAGGCACATCATCTCCTCTCATCTACACACGTTATATGCCTATACGGATAAATAAACCCTAAACCAAAACTCTTATAAAACTCTATTGAATATATATAGAGGGTCTAGTAATCTAATATAAGATACTCAATAGTCCATAAAGTGATATCACTATGATGTTTTTCAATGGAGGAAATCATCATCACTGAATAATTTTATGATTATTTATTATTCTATATCCAAAAAACATTATTGGAAGATATTAAAAATCTTTTATAAATAAAAAAATATTAATTAAATTCTATTTTTTAATATAAAAACTATTATATATTTATCATCCATCCTAATATGTTCTTAAAATGTAGTTTTTCATATGTGTGTACTATCGTCTCCACAACCCATATTTTTCATCACATATATTCGTGGATGGTTATGGATATAGATTTATTGATTGGATACTATGTCTATAACATTATAATTATTTTTAATGATAAAAAATTATTTACCTTCCACCTCCAATCAATTGTAACATGAAAATGTCTCTAGTGAATAGGTGTGGAATACCCCCTCCATGAAGAGATCTAATTCGTTTTTATATTCCCACATATGAATGGTAATAATGGTATATTTAATTAATATATATGATATATATGATATAATTTTGATATAAAATAGTTTAATTTATTTTTTCCATTCTTTTATTTCATCCATTGTAATTTGAAAACATCACGTGTGTCTACCTATGATGTGTCTTCTTCATGAGGCGATGCAATTATTATATAATGACAACCATATTTTAATGGTTATAAAGTGCATATAATGAATAAATAGTATTTTTAAAATATAATTATTATAATATATATAATGAAACCATGAACTATTTGAATGTACTAGAACCACCATACTAATACATAAGTGAAAATTTATACATTTAACACCTAGTACATCCATTTTAATGGTGAACTATTAATAACAAACTGATTAGATGGTATAGGTGAATAATGTGTTATATGAAAAGTATTAATATAGTATCTGAATATATTAATATTCATGTTCAGTTTATTATTCTGGAGTTTTATAACATGTATGAAGCAAGTCAGGTCCTATGGTATGGTTTTGTGGTCTCAATTTTCATTTTGTGATAAGAATGTCATATTCACCATTCATTTAATTTCTGTGGAGTATATAATTACAAATAATGTGTTTTTTCAATACATAATTTGCTTTATGGGTACATATTAATCAATATATGGTTATCAATTTTATGGCATTTTGATTAAGATCTTGCAAAAACAGAAAGGGTTTTCATGTTAATATTATTTTTCTACGAAATGCATCATGTATTCACCCTAATTGTTTCGATATATTTTATATAAAAACAATTTGATATCTTATATTAAGAATCTATTTTATTAATAGTATTTAAAATTTCATTTTATGTTATTTCTTTCAATGAGGTTATCACTCAAAAATTACCACTGTGGAAAGGGTTTATATTTCAATCCAGTTTAGAATTGTGTTTTTTAGAGTTGTATCTATTTTGGGGATATTGTATAAAATTTACCTCTTATATCCTATATATATATTTTAATCACATATATATTTATATGATATTCTTATTTTAAATTTATTCTACTCATTTCACTACATCAGAAAATATAAAAAATGTTTTAGATAATGGGCATCCTTATTTGGGGTCTTTAGATGACGAACATTTTATTCCCATTACGTATTATTCAAAACAATACTTATAATTTTTTAATAATATATAAATACTTTTGAATATAATTTTTAATTTATTTTACATTATTAATAATTGATATGTATTTTTATAATGTGATTTATGTTATAATCACTTTGGAATTTTTAAAAATGTGTGAAAATAATGTTCACTAATAACATATAATACATGAATGAATTTTCCCACTGTAAAATATATTCTTTTATATAAATATTAATTTTTATTTTTAGATTTTTATTTTCAAATAAAATAAATTTTCTCAAAATTTTAGGAATTTTATGTAATTTCTTTTCAAATAAAATAATATATTTTGATATTATTAATTAATGTTTTGAATTCTTTTTTATGGGTGTTTTTTGTATATGATAACAACCATTACAGATTATTATGCCTCATTGGTGAAATGATATTATGAAAAAAATTCATATTACATCTCTGAATAGATTATAATTATGTACTATTCTATCAAACATGTTTCTATACCATAGGTAAATTATCTTATTATGTAATAATTTTGAATTTTTTCATAATCCATGTGTTATTCACACTATGAAGGAAATTACGGTAATATTTTGGAGTTTTATGATAATATTCAAGATCTATATGCATTATTCATGTAATATATCTTATTAATTTTTTATGATGTGGGGTGAGACTGATATGGATGATGGTTATAGTCGATCATGATATATCTCAAGTTAATGGGTGAGCCTGATATAACATATGATGACAGGTGAGCAGAATATAGCCTATGATGATAAGAGAGCCTGATATTTCTTAGGATGACATGTGTTCTCAATATAGATCATAATGATTAGTGATATTTATATATCACTATAATTCAATGGGTAATCTAACAGAGCTAAATCTATTAATGTTACTTTGAAGAGACTATGATGTTTTCGAAATATAAGTAAATCCAAATAGATATACATATAACTAGAAAGAATTTACTCATTTTGAAGTTTTCTAATTAGATTTTTTATATAATTTCTATAATGAAGGCTTTACTTACCATGACACAAATATAGTTTCCATTTTCTTGAATTCGATTCAGTCTCCTTTTAATAATATCAATTTAACATGGTTCATTATTATTGACTCTTATTAAACATTTTTTATGTTATGGAATTACTCCATGACTCAAATTTTATAATCTAGGTTTGGATGGGAATGAATAATGTTTTTTAGTATATGGAATTATACCATGACCCATGGTTTTCTCTATCTAGTAATTCTATTCCTTATATAAATTGACCAGTATCCCTATATAATATTTATGTATGATTTTTTGATTCCTTTCACAGGCATAATTTTTTATCTCATACCTCATGTGAGGTAATGAATTTGGTTTTTGTAGGCTCTCCCAAATTTGTTATCAAATTATATAATTTATATTTTTTCAACTATATGAGTCCTTGTGAATTCAATAAATTGTTTATGTTTGAATGAAAAATAAATTTTTAAATTTTATTGATCAATGAATAAGGGTTGTATGTTTTTTATTATAGTTTACAATTTTTTTAAGAAAACCTTGTGTGATTGATTTACTTTTTGTCTATTTTCATGATATTGAATATGTAAAAAAATTGAATTCTTTAATTAATTCATTTATTTATTGATGATTTATATTTTCTGTCATATATTACCTTATAATAAAATTAAATATATTCTTCAATTTTTTCACTTAGTTTATATGTGACTTTTATGTTCAATGTGTTGTCTGATGAGTGCATTGAACGAGGTATTTGACTACACTATATATTTGTTATGTAGATATTCTTTATTTAATATCTCTCTGTTGTGACGGGTTTCTAGTTCCCTAACGTTATATACCATTTCCATCTTTTCCAAAGTACAATCTTTAATATAACTTGGTATACACATTGCCATACCTAGAAATATGGGTTTATTCCTTGAAATTGTATACATATCCACCATGATGATTGGTGATAAATGATACCCCTACCTCTGTTATGAAAATAATGACAACCTATGTCAAATGTGGTTAAGTATATCTATGGGCCCGTATAGTATAGGGATTTACTTATGGTTGTTATAAATATTCTACCTTTAAGAATGTAAGGATTTTTTTTCATTTTTCTTATTTTACCCTCCCCATATATTTTTTTCTACATGTACTTGAGTTTATTATAGGTATGTGTGGGTCTATTTGAATTCGCATATTGGTTTTTATACTCTAGCTTGGAAAATTCCACAATGGGAAAAATGTAAAACAAATTTTAAGTGATCCAGGTAATGGTAAAAGGCTAGATAATGGGGGAATGGTCTAATTGGGATTTATAAGCCTAAATGAAAACATTTTTACATTCTGTAGGTCATGTGGAGTTGACATATAGAGAATTACATGGATGTTCAACACATGATTTCTCAATTTCTAGTTTCCTTTTTGTTGAAATTATGTATCTTTTGGTATTATAATTTTCTAAATTAACTTTTTTTTCATACAATACTATTATTTTGGAATTTGTGGTCAGTTTGAACATAGATTTATTTGTCATTATCAATTAATATCTACTAAATCATATTTTTTAATATAATGTGATAAAAATAAACTCATGTTAAACATCAATTTTTATGGTACAATTTTGTATTGACTCCAATGGTTAACAGATATATTATTACAAATTATTCTTTATTTATTTTCAAATTCAATGGCGGAAACCCTTCATCATGTTCTATTTTGTTAAATATTTGATGTTTATTCTAGCCAATGGTGATTCATAGGTGCACCCAATGTATTGTGAAAAACATTCTTAGTACATTTCAAGTGATTAGGTCACAGTAATAACAATGATATACTAAAAAACATCCTAAGGGTGACAATAAAAAATTAATTAAGAACATAAAACTCAATATGAGAAATTTTAATTATTCAAAGATATAATATCTTGTATAGAAGTTTCAACACTAAAATCTGATAACTAGACCAGAATATAAAATATTTCAAAATAAGAAACGTTAACAACCAAAAGATTCTCTTAAATGGAATGTATATTTTATTATTTCACTATATCTATAATTAAAACACAAACTATCAATTCACATTTTCTATGAATGACACGATTCTTTAAATTATAATAAGATGAAATCACAATATATAGTAAATTTTTCTAATAAATTATAACATACATTATTGGTTATCCATGAAACATACTAATTTCATGTAAAATATGATTATTTTAGGGGATGAGCTACCAGATAAGAATTTTTTATTTATTTGGAATTAATAATTTATGATATTAAATTTATATTGGATGAAGCTGTTATAGACTATTGCTATTATAAAAAAAATAATATTTTACACTATGATTGTTTTATTCAATATGATAAATAAAGTTTCCTTATAAAATAAGTCATTTGTGTGTTATAGTAAATTCAAGTTATTTTTTCCTATATGTGATGAATGTATACAAGTAGTTTCATTAAAAAATTTAATGATGAATATTATTCTTATGATTTATATATATCTTATTATATGACAATAATACAAACATTTAAAAACAAAATTGATGATAAATTTGAATACTCCCTTAGAACATCTATATCTTCAGGTGATACCAATATTTGGTGTTTATAATTATTTTTATTAAAATTGTTAATGATTCCCCAAATAATATTACATTTGGTTGGAAAATATATAATTTTTTTGAATTTACAATATAAAATAGTCTTTATACTAAATTTTATTATACGTCATTTACAATGAAAAGTACAATTTTAATATAGTAATTGACACAATAAAAAATGCACCTGGAAAAAAATGATGAAATAAATAAAATATTAGTCAAAATTGACATGATGATTAGGGAATATAATTCCATAGTAAAGGATAAAAACAAAATGTTCTTCTTAAATGAACATATATAATTTATACGACCGGGATATATTAGTTTTTCATCTTTAATCAAGATTAAATTGTATTATTGATTTATTGAAAAAAACTATATAATATTTTATTTATAACGTACTAACAGTTATTGGGATTTGAATCACACGATTATAAAAATATGATATATTATTTAAGGTATATTTTAAAATGTTTCATTCTATCATAAAATTTTCACCATCTTAAGGAAAAATCTCAATTATTTTATCATTTTAAAATAAATATCATTAAATGTAACATATCCAAGGATGAAAAAAACTATGTAAAATTATATTAGTATTAGATTATTTCAAATAGAGATATTTCATCCACTATAATTCTTTAAAAATATATCTTCTTGATGGATGATTTATTAAGAGAGATACGGCTTTGTGGTTCATCATATTTGATAAAGATATACACCAACATATACTATGTGGTGATATTTAAAGGGAACAAAAATAGTAAATTTTATACTATATATTTTATTTTTATGTTTTATGTTTTTAATAATACATTTACTTAAAAAAAATAAGAATTATAAACCGGAATTAATAGGTTTTGAAAATCTCATCACATTCGACACACTATAGGTGATTCCATTTTTAGAAGATAAAATTTTAAGCTACCCATAATATTTTGAAAATCCCACTCTAATATATATTATATAAATAGATATATAATGAATTATATATTTAATCTTCGAGGAATATCAATAACAACATAAACTAAGTAAGGTTTTAATTTGTTACTTCTATAAAACAAAATCGATACGTTTTAATTGGTTCTACAGAACAAATTACAACGGTCATCTAGAAACCCTTAATCCAACATTGAATGTGTATTATGGTTATATAAGAATTTAATAATATATATATTATTATTTAATATGTATATAATTAATAATAATATGGTCTATAAAAAGGAATATTATGTATGTACTACGATAAATCATAAAAAAGATACGGTTGTGTGTAAAAAGATTCATGTGCATTTTATAAGTGATATAAATACTATTTTTAAAAATATATATTAATTTTAATACATTTAATACTACCCAATTTAAATTGATAATCAATTTAAATATAATTTTTTTGATGAAAATGGATCAATGATGGGAGTATAGTCAAACATAATGATTTGAGAAATAATAAAATTAAAATTTATTAAAGAACGTTATAAATATGGTCCATTTATAATGTTATCATATGAAAATAAAATAATTTATACAATTGATACAATAATTTTTTTTTACAATTATAATTTTGGAATCTAAAAACACTTTAAAATCAAAAGATAATTTCACTCTAAATGATCATTTCCATTGTTAAAAAAATAATATTAGTTGTATATCAATTTTTATAATTTATTGAATATTACAGGTGACTATAATGATAATATTTTGTTTATGAATTGGGAAAAATCCTTTAAACCACTATAGAAAAGAATTAAATAACAATAAACATATTGGATACTCCTGATATGAATTATATTTTTTTAATTTTTTTAATTATTGATATGTGTTTTACATACATTAATATATTTATGTAACTTATGTGATGAATATTTTCTTTTCCACATGAATATTTTTCCAACTGAAAAGTTTATTATAATATTAATAGTGATCCCAAATATCATGATATTGGTCTCTATATATAGGAAAATTAAATGATTTTTACATAATTATCTCTATTACTTCCAATAGAGAATGGAGATTTTAAAATAATTTTAATGTTTGGTCAATTCATTATACCAATTATATAAAAAAGTAACTATTTTCATAATATTTAAGGTCATTAAATTTATAATGAATTTGGATGCACACAATAATAATTGAAATAAAGTTTTTCCTATAATGAGAGATAGAATATTAAAAGATGGTGTGGTAACATATTTTCCCACATTTTGTTTTATCAATTGTTTAATTCTTAATAATTCTAATTAATTATTTTTTTCTAAAAACCAAATTATTTTTATAAAAATTTGGATTTAATTTTTTTTATTGAACAAATAGAATGAGTTTTAGAGAATTGTGAATGATGATTTCCACCAAATATACTTTTCATATATATGGAAATTATAATCGTCATTAATTGAAAATATATTCAAGCATCATAAAAAAATAAAATTACATTATACCATTTTTTATATGTGAAAAGTATAAATATATATTAAATATTAATTTATATTAATTTATAATACATGATAAATAAAAATTATTCTACTAAAAAAGTGTTATTTATTATAATAAAAAAAGTGTTAATTGAGAAAAAAATATGTTACAAAACACCATAACCTATCCAATGATCTAATGTAGGGTATTTCCTAATTGGGAATTAACCATTATATGCATTAAACAAAGAATAAATCATTGATGTGAAATTGAGGAAAAAATGAATATTATCTCTTTGTAGATTTAGTTTACCTAAAATTTATTATCCCAAAATTAAATATTAAGAGGGCCTAATCCATTGTTTAAAATTTCTTATATGAATATAACATTTAACATTACATCTACTAATGAAAATAGATAATCTTATTTAATCCATTTTAGAAACATACATAGTATTCATGAAATGAAACTATTTAAAGAGTAATATATAAATTTGACAAGGTATATTTTTTATTATTGGAGATTACATCATTATTGTACTTGGTATAATCCATTGAACAGACCATATAACTCATATCAGAATGTAAATTGAAAAACATATGCGAATGTTTATGTTTTTAACACATTCTAATTGGTTTCTATCAATATAAAATTACCCAATATAATTCCCCCACACTCATATTTTCCCTAAAACATGAATAATGTTATGATGTATAACAATAAGAACACCTTGTTGTAGGTTAGAGGCCTCCAACTAATGGTGATAGTATCATATTAATATTAGAGATAAAATATAATCAATATATAAAACATAAAATTATTGGTATATAAAATAAAAAACAAAATTAGAATATCAAAGTTTTTATTTAAAGTATTTATGGTGAAATTATAATACAATTATCAAATTACCCCTCATGAAATGTTAAAAAATTACCCATTCTATAATTAGAGTTTCATAAAACATGAAAGATATTATATTTTGTGTTGATCTTATAAATATATAAAAAATTAAACTCTGTAAATAAAATGAGATATCACCAAACAATTATAAATCCTCACATCTATACTATTTCCAAAATTCATTAAATCAAATTTATCTAGATCCCTTAAACAAGAGACTTATCCTGATCTCATATTCTATATTTAATATTTAAACATCCACTAAGGTGAATATATTATTTAGGAGAATAAACCTCTATATACAAAACCAATAACGCTATAGATATTGTAGAATATATTTCAGGTTAGTGAACATGTAGTATGTTAACAAAAAACATCATTAAATATAATATATTCTAAAAATAATTCAGTCTATCTTGTGGGTTCCCTAGATTCCATTATTCCAAACCATACATGATTTTTCTTGTGGAAATAAATTATACCATTTGTTCCATGAGACTAAACCTAGAGATTATATCAATCACACAATGGGATTCATGGGGATAATCCTCAATCATTGAGCAACAACATAATATGAAAAGTAATGAAAACCCTTAATACCTTAAAATCTATATCACAATCCCCATATGAATACCATTTTTTCCCATAACACCCAAGAATTATTATCGGGATTGAACTATAAAAGATTGGGTAAAATGAATCACTACCATCACATTGTATCCAAACAAACATTGAGAATAAATAAACACCACACAAACCAGATTTGATTCATCATAGTGAGGATAAAACATAATAAAAATTTTACAAGTTATTATAATACCCAATCTTGGATCATAGCTAATAACCATAAACATGGGTTCTATTAAAATATTAAATCACATCACTATTGATCACTTTAAAAAAATGAATTATCTAAATATACAAAATAACCATATCTATATGACATGAAAACCCATTTCGACCACTAACTCTTGATCATGCCAAAATGAATCAATAAAGTATCTCATCTAATTTAAGGTAGTATATCTCTATTTTTATACTAGGAATAAAACAATATACATTCCTTAAAATGTCTACCAAAAAAACAGTCCCTTTCTTTTCTATCATCCATAAGTTATACTCACATGAAACATACACAAAGAACCATATGAAAATCCTATATTGAGAATCAATTTATATCATTACTATTAATAAATTATTACCATAATAGTGACTATGAATAATAATAAAAATTAATAGTTAGTTAATCATGACACATTGGATGATGTTGGGACAACTTGTTATGACCGCAACAACACAAAAATATAACTCTAACATATTGATAAGGATGTAGATCCATAAAAACCACAATAAAAGTTTTTTTCCATGAAATTGACTTGGGTGCTATAGTAGTGTGGAAAACAACCTAACCGCAATACAAGAAACTTCCTTAAACACTAAAAAGGTCATGTTTATCTATGAACACACTAACACCATTACCATACCATAGGGTACATAATGAGTGTAATCGGTATATAAAAAATATTGTTCATTGTAAAAATACTTTTATTAAATATTAATTTTTTTAGGGTTTCTAAAACTAGAATTCCATGGATTTCTCTCTTGGTTATAGTTTAATTTATTATCCTCTTTTTAAATGTATAGATTATTTTAGAACCATATATATGACATATTTATTTTATTATTCATTATTTTATCTTTTTAAACCATTTGAACCTTTTTATTAAATCGATTATTATTAGTTCTCCTTATTTTTACCAAATTACAACTATCAAATAATGTGTTTAGAAGACCAAGTTTAGTTTTAACAAATATAATGATTACTATAGAAGACATAAAAGCAATTATAAATAATTCTTATAGATCGTACATCTATGATTGAAGGATGTACGAGGAAGATAATATTTATCAAAAAATAATAATACACTTACAACTTTTGGTTTTTAATCAATTAGAGATATAGAATATTATGTGAGACATATTAGATCATCATATTTTGGGGCTTGTTCAGCTGACATAGGACAAAAACAAGGATTTCAACATCATAGTGTAGTATATTATGGATGGGATTATGAAATATCTCTAAATATATATCAAATTATATATTATTTGGATAAGGTTTAACTAATGAGGTAGATATTCAATTAGATTAGGATTAAAGGAATGATTTTTTGATCATTTCATTAAACTAAAAATAATCATATGTTGGTTGACATCATTGAGAGTTAATATAGAAGATGAGGTTTTCATTGATTTTATTTTCATCATTAACTAATTTTTTTTAAGATAATTAAAAATATATTATATGTTATTTAGGGAAATAAAAAATGAATATCAATTATGTCCAATATAAGATGCTCGGTGAGGTTATTAAATAAAAGCATATTTGATAATTTTATTTTGTTATTCTCTTCACACGTAATGAAGAGGTTGATAAATGCATTGAGAAATTCATGTAGGATGATAAAAATAATGAGGAAAGAACTAATCCAAGAAAAAAGGTATTAGTCATACCTCATATTCTTGTAGTAATAAATGAAAAAAACATGAATTGGTGAAGTGACGAAAAAAGGACACCAACAAATTCACGAGTAAAAATTTATGAAGGATCTAATTAAATGATTATACTAATTACAGATAATCCTTTATAGTACATGATTATAGACTTTTAGGACTCTTTCAATTCTATAATGAATAATGGATTCTCAAAAAATGTCATTTCTTGAAATTTTTTGAATGTAAATCATTGTGATGATGAAATCTTTTAGATATTTGGAAAGGGTTATGAAAATACCAAGGACAACATTGTGTCTTTTAAAATTATAGAAAATTTATAACTTGTACCTATAAAAATAAGATATCAAATTTTTTATTCGAGAAACATTATAATGAAGGATTTAAGCTCAAAATTATTGTTGGGGTATGGAAAAATAATAATATTGCTTGACATTAAATTTTGCGCAAATTAATGAATCTCCATATAATTTAACATAAAACTACATGGATATGATTTCTATAATTACATTTATAGGGGATTCACAATTGTAGAATTTGTTGTTTGGACTCATGATTGATTAGGGGGTCATGGTCATAGAAATAGGAGGAATTATAAAAGAGAGGATGATGGTAGTAGTGGAATTAAGAGAAGATTGTACACTAAAAATAAAAATGAGTTATCATTTGAAAAAGACGGAGTAATACTAATGGTTGATATGATTCTTGTAGTGTAAAATTTTTGGGGTACTCGAACCATTACATTACCTTAGAGGATAACAATATTATGTGGCATTTATTCTTGTATCAACACTGAATGTTTTATTTTACATAATAAAAAATTAAATTGTATAAATAATTCCTTATATGTGTAAGACATTGACATAGAATAAGTCAATATAAAGTCTAAAATGTGGGAGGATTTACTATATAAATATTATAGAAGAAAAGTGATTATCTATTTTTTTTATAAAAATTTAATTTTGGCGGATTGAGTATTTTAGTTATAGTACAAGAGATTAAGCTACCTAAAAGTATGAATAAGTCATCGAATGAAAATTCAAGGAGTATGATGCTTCAATTGGGGTTACCCAAGACCTTCAAGATAGAGCCAATGGTTATGAAAATATATTTCATCAATAAAAGTCAACTTATTCCAATGGGAGAATTTCTACCTAGGGAGACCTAGTTAGAAAAGGAGGTAAGATTCAATCATTCCTATGTCGATAGTTTTTATTTCGAAAAATGTGTATATAGAATTAGATATATAGGATAAGTGGATGTTATGTGAAAATAAAATTTATTTTTTGGATATGGTGGCAACATATTTGGATATCTCATCTTGTATATTGAAGAAAAAATTATATTTTGAATACATAATATGATATTTGGTATAGGTTTCATGATCACAGACCATTATATAGTTGCATGTGATATTTGTAATAAAAAATTAATGTTCCTATATAAATTGGATCTTGAAAGGGGTTCTTGGTCATGTGACCCAAGAAATATTGAAGCCTTCTACTCTTGTAGAATTATAAGGACCAAAAAATATGAGAATATTCTTTTATAGGTATTAGTTAACTCTCCCCTATTTTTTGTTAACAAATTATTTATAGATTTTATGAGTCAAATAGGAAATGTACATGAAGGTGTCAAGTAGGTGGGATATGGATATAAAAGAGGATACTTTTCCTTATATAATAACAATAATTAGGAGATGACTTCTTTTAAAATTAGAAATAAGTTATTTCATAACAAATGGGTGTACAATGTCATGGAATAACAATATTTTAAGAAAAATACACACTGAAATGCAAGTGGTGAAGTTTTTTCAATAGAATGAATGTATGAATTTTACAAAAAAAATATCACCCATAGTGAATCTGACCACCATTATAGTGTTTCTCAATATTGATGCATCATAGAATTTACATGTCATGAAGCTTGATGTGAGTACTATATTTCATTATAGATTTCAATAGAATAATCATTATATGGATAAACCAAAATTGTTATTTCAGTAATCTAATTAAGACCTGGTGTTAACAACTCTAAAAAAAATTTATTCCTTATATATAAGGCATCTAGGTAGTAAATAAAGGTTGTGAATGCATTCATGAGTAAAAATTAAAGAAAACTATGAATCATGGATCAATGTTCTTATTTCAAGTATTTTAGTGATGGATACGATACAATTCTTCTTTATATGGTTGACATTTTCAATGATGATTCATGTATAAAGATGAATGATTAGATGAAAGGATAACAAGATAAAAAGATCATGATAAAAGATACTAGATAATCTAGTAATAGTTTGGGGTTTAATATTAATAAAGATGATTCTATTATAACCATGTTGTGGTTATAGATAGAAAAAATTACATATTTTTAGTATGTTATTTTTCTAGAAGAAAATATATTTTCTATTCACCATGAAATAAAATTTAAATTTTCATAGGAACCATAACTAAATTATATACTAGTAGTTCAGTACAAGGTAAAGGTTATGAATGAATCTATTGTAATAATCATGAAGTAATTCATGGTCTATAAATTTCCTGATATTTAACATATAGTGGGAGTTTTGAGATGATACATGTATAACCATGGAAGAAACATTGGGATATTGTGATGTTGATAATAATGTATTTGATGGGAAGTAATGAAGTATCTAAATGATCTAGGAATGTAATTTCATTACATGGGTATATGTATGACAACCATATTTTCAATTTTAATAAAAGGATGTGTACAACATGATTTTATAACCTATGTAGGAACTGAAATGATATGAACATATTAATTATATAAGTTATTGGTGCTATCAACCATAGAGGATAAGGATATAATTTTAATAAAAGCTAATAAGTTGGAAATTGGGTTAAATAAATTCATTTTATATATAGGGAGCAATAAATAAGATAATTTTTCGCATTGTCATAGTCATATTGATATACATTTTGCAATGAACATAGTGTTTCATGAATTGATGAAGAATGTTCAGTTTGAAAACCATTTTATTAGAGGATTTTGTTAGGATGGGGTTTTAACCATACAAAATATTTATGGAACCAATAATCAGATATAAATATTGAATAGTATAATATGAACTGAAAGATGAGGAGATCTCATGCGTTTGTTAGTATTAATTAGTGACTGAAGAATGTGATGACGGATATGGAAGAACACTATATGATCATTAATGTGAAAATATTTGTAGGATTATTATTTTTTACAATCAAATTAACTCTTTGATGGGAAATCATTCGGTCATACATTAAATAATAGCATGAAAATGATTTTTCATAGGAATTCATCCATGGTTAGTAAAGAATATTAGAAACTATGATTAAGTTCTTTTCATAAATATAAATCCAATAATGGGGGTCACGTGGTCAGTTCTTAATCCATGTGGGTGATAATTGGATTATTGGGGCCTGAATGTTTAGATAATGATCAGAAAATTAAAATTGGACAATATTTTTCTCTTATTATTAAAATCTCGCAGCACAGAAAGGGTACAATAGATATTATGTTCACTTCAGAAAATTTGACTGATGACACCAAAAAATGGTACTATGTAAATGTATACATTTCCATGGATACTACAATAGGGTGGACTAAAAACAATGATATATTATTCTAGTTACCCATATTTACATCCAACATTGATGTATCAATGTGTACTTACTATATGGAAGTGGAACTATATCAATATGGGTTAATGTATCATTGTATTACATTATTAGATGATTTTTATTTGGGATTTATTTTCCATGATAAATTTTCTTGTCTTTCACTCCCTATTATTGTGAAATTATTCTTCCACTAGGTGTATATAGGGATTATTCTCAAACCATTTAAATCCCAGGTTCTTATTCTTGTTCTTCATTTAGGTTCCTCTCCCTTTATCACTTATTTTCAAATCAAATAAAATTGTTGCTTCTGGTGTTTGCATATATATTCCTTATTTTATCTCATACCAAATCCCACTAGTGTATTTCATTAAAATGAAACCAATGATTGTATACCACTTTATTTCACAAAATTGTATTTGTGTCATAGATAAAATCCAATATCTTATTCCTACCCATTCATCTACACTAAGAAAACCAAATCCCCATAATTTAGCAATAATATATGAGATTATTAATTTAAATTAAATAACCAAAACTCATTCTCCTCTTTAAGGAAGATTCCAATATTTATTAACCATACAAACTCCCTTTATAGAAAATATCACAACTTCAATCCCTTACTAGACCAACCACTGAAAGGCCTATACACATAAAACCCATACAATTATCCCAAATGTGAAACTCTTAGGCCACTCATATTTTATATGACACAAATAAAGTCATCATGGATTCTTAAACATAATGTATATCAAATATAATTTTGATATATATTCTCTCAATGAACCTAATGTAAATAAATAATACATAAAATTTAATTTCTCATATTAGAAGGCCTCCACACTTTTATCTAATGAATGAAAACACAATCTATACTTGTTTAGATATCATATAACTAATCGTTGATTCCTGTATACTATAACATATAAAAATGTAATTTATTTCATATTATTTATAGAAACACATTACATAATATGTTATGAGTTTTCCATCTTTGATCATCACTTTATTCATCCATATTCAAGAGAAATTATTGAATCTTGTAAAAAGGTCCATTTTTTGTTTTGGAAGTTGAATATTTTTAAATAGAAAGTTAAATGATGAATTCATGTGTTAAATAGTATAAGCATAACCATATGATAGTACTAAAATAGTTACGTCATAAAAAACATAAGAATTGATAGGTTTACAATATGGAAAATAGCATGGAGAAAGTGATGAAGCACCATGGATTTCTGTGTTGTGCAGATGAAGGGGAGGGGTGTATATAAGTTTCAAATAAAAATGTTAATTTCATGAAAAATTAATAAACCACTGCATTGGAAATTAAGAACAAGGTGGATTTCCATTAAATACATGGTGGTTATAAAAGAGAAATACATACCCCTCTAATCTACATACCTATCACCATATAAACATCAATTCTGTATCCTGTCTTACCTACTATGTTTTTAGAAAATAAAAAAAAATTATGACTGCCTATAAATTATCTATATGTAAGTTTATATGATTCTTCTACACTCACTTTGTACCAAATTATCCACTACAAATTACTTGGTAAACATTAATGTGGAAATTTGTAGAGTTAAATTGGTTACCCAATTACATCCAGTCAATGAGACATTTGAAATTAATATATATTTTTTAAATAGAATAAAAACAACATATATTAAAAACTATATCAAAATGAAATCAAATATAAATCTCTATATAGTAATTTTTTTATATATTTTTACTAAAATGTGATTCATCTTCCAACTTCAAAATATATGCGAGGGTGTGTATCATTATAATAACTATACATTAACAAATCTTTTTCTATAAATTTTTTATTATTTATTCTAATAGACCATTATGAATACTGAGACATGATCTATGACTCTAATTCTAATGTATCTTCTTAGTTACTCTAGTAACACATAGACACTTTATCAATAAAGACATAACATTTAAAAACATACACCAACTCCAGTCCATAACACTTACCCAACATTTACAGAATGATTCCTCCAACAACAATTTGATCCCACCCTAACAAACTACACATTAATAACGTTAATTAATGATATATTCAATTGAATTACAAAAAAACATCAAGGAAACCATGAATTATAAACTGAAAAACTTATCCTAGTATTAACTCTTATACAAGATGATATTTTTGATTCATCTGATAGTTGACATCTAACTAAATAGTTGATTGTCACAGTCCTCTAACGATTTGATGGTGCCCAACTATATACATGAGAATTACTTCTTTATCTACATTTGATATCTAAACTAATGAATAATACATAGTGCCCCCGATATTTCATGAACTCAATTAGTTATTTTTTTACTCTATTCATGTGTATCAACAATATTTAAACCATAATCACCCATAGAATATCATAATATTCTATTCCAAATTTGTTGCTATCTATACTATACTTATATTACCAACAAAAACTAATAGATAAAACCTATATTCTCTTTGAATATTTATATAATCAATATACTCCATTTCATCCTTCAAATATATCCATGTTTTACTCACATATGGTTTTTCCAATAATGTTAACCTTTATGTCTACCTATAATCCACCATATAATTGGAGTCGTAAATAATGCGATCAATTATATTCATCACACAATTTTTTATCAATATAAACACCCTATAAACCTAAAACACTCATCATCATAATATAGTCTCCCCAAATATATCATATCCCACTCAACTTGCTTAATTCAAAAAAAATTATTAAGGAAAATTAAATACCTCAAAAATGTAGCAGTGATTAATGTGAACATAAAAATGGATATCATGTCATTATAATGGAATAATCATGTACATAACTTAAAAATTAATACATTTCCATTGGAATTGTTATAAAAAAATCTAAAATACCCAATATATCCAAAAATTAAACACTAAATTAGTTCCTGTACATAACAATTGTGCACATTCCCAATATGTAATCATTGATAACACTACATGGAATGCCGCCTTTTAGTCAATGGGGTTCAGTACCCATGCCTCAGGTTAACCCAACTTACAACCACCATATGTTATTATATAAACCCCTATATATCTTTATGTTTTATTTTGTTTACAATACCAAAATATGGTAAGAGAATATCAGTAACAAATACTAGTAATTTCTTAAACACTTCTAGTAATGTGTCAAGGAAAGATGTGGAGACACATAATTACAACAAATTTTTAATGACCTCTTTTATATATAAATATTAAAAATATTAATTCTACAATATAAATATCATAAAATAGAATAGTATCTTGAATATATAAGTTTTCATATCATATACCTCCAATACAACAGGATTACCTTAAACTCATAGAGTATTACTCAATGTTTTATCAATGGGATGGAAATTTCGTAGAAAAGAGAGAGAAACTCAATTTATGATACTAATACTCTCTCACATTTCATATATATGGTTTCTAATTTTCACCTACTATCATTTGAATGTTAGATACATCTATCTTAAATTTTATCATTGTCATTTACTAATAGATTCAAATATAAATTTAATGCAATCAATATAGTTTTTAATATATCAAGTTTACATGTTTCTTCCAAAATCTCAGTTTGACAATAAATTAAATTTATAAATTTCTGAAGAATATACATTTCTTCCTTAAATAAAACATCTTTATAAATTCCTAAATTATTTTTTATAATAACTATAAAGGATATATCCATAATGGTACTAATTCTTAGATACATATTTGTTCTCTCTAATAGAAGAGCCCTTTAAAAGAAATTTATCAGATATTATTTATAATGAATAAAGAATCCATAAAAATTATTATACCTATGTTACCTATGAATCATAAAATTTGACAGTGATTTAAAATATAATCATTCAATATTGACCACATCTGTATATGATTTGCCTATAAATATACAATTTTTTTCTTATTTTCAAATGAAATTCTGAAATCATGTGCACTAAAAATTCTTATTCCACCTATTAATAAATGAAATCTATCAATGATACACTAATAATGAACAATATTGGTCATACATTTATATCTAACTCATATACCATATAACTATTAATGACCTACCAAAATGGAAAGATTACTAAACCAAATTCCAAATACATCTCAACCACTACCCAAATAGATTTACACTCAGATGTTACCAAAAAAATGGGACTCGTGACATTGATTAATATATCAACATCCCAAGATTATATGAACACACACATAAGATATAAAACCAAAGGATCCTACCCATTAAACCTAAAAAATTTCCACATAAAATTTTTCTTTTTCTATTGAGTCCATACATGCATAATGAAATCAATCAACCAATTCTATCCAATAAAGGGTTTTAGAACATTTAAGTCATTTTATGACTATAATAATCCATTACCAATCACTGAGTTCATGTACTAATCCATTCATGAGGTATTTAATGTGAAAGAACCCATATTAAATAAAAAACTAACATTTTTTGAAAAATAATAAAATTACATTTGATAGTGTAAAAGAAATTCAATATTGTTTTTATCAAGAAACACATAACAAATAGTTTTTATAATATATTTCATTACACAAAAAACCCATTTAATGTTGTGTTACCCAAAATCCAAATATTTTTTATATTGTACTCAATAACCAAAAACAAACTTAAATTACCCATGATATGTTTTAGTCTTATAACCTACCTACTGCAGTGGTGAGTATGAATGAGATTAAATGGATTATTCATATACTTTTTACCTATATATATATATAATTAATACATTGGTGATAAAATGATTATAAAAGAAAAAAAATCCTTTTGAAAATAAATGAAATGATTAAAAAAACTATTTTCATGAAAAAAAGTGTATTTTATAATAATAAATTAAAAAAATTATCTTTTGGATTATATAAATTAATTTAGAAAATAATTTATTGAAGTTAATTTTTAACATTAATCTTATATGTTTTCTGAAAATGATACATCCTAAATATCTTTAAAAATAATATATATTTTTCAAAAATGAGGTTTTGTCTCTTCTATTTTATTGAAAATATTTTTATTAGTATAACAATTTCATTAAAAATATTTTAAAAAATAAATATCATTTTTGTAAACGTAAAAAAAAATTTACTTTGGATCAAATTTTCGGATATTTTAGAAAATATTGGTTTTTTGGTGAATAGTTAAAAATACCAATTTTTTAATGAGTGTATTCTATTTGTTGAATTATGTGAATTAAAAGAAAAATATGATATTAATTATTACTTAAATTATCGTATTCTATATAGTATAATATTAAATAACTTTAATTATATATATACTTATATATATTAGTTTTTATTATAATTTAGTTTTTGTATTTAAAAAGGATGTTTCTTACAACTTTATAAAATGCATAATGCTTTAGCTATTTAGTTAGTTCAAAATGATCTTAGTGGGGAATTTTTTAAATGAAATTTATATACATCATATCATTAAATTTAAATTTAACTTCATAAAATCAATGTTATTAATCATTGAGTTGACATATTATCATATTTCACTAAAAATAGTATTTTTAAAAACTCGATTTCTTATTACATCTTGTAGGTTAAGGTTAAAAATATTTTATCTAAAATTTAAATAATATTTAGAACAATTGAATTAAAATATTTAATCATAATAATTTAAAATATTTAATAATTATTACTTATTTTTTAAAATGATTTATTGAAAATAATTAATATTTATTAAGGAAATTACAGTAAAAACGTGTTTACATTGTGATTGAAGATTAAAAAATAGCATCCAAATGACCTAGAAACTAGTAATGCACCCATTGTATTGAAAATGTTAGAAAATATACCTTAAATTTTCTATTTTTTGTATTTTAGCCTCTTTAAATAGAAAAAACATAGGTCAAATTCACTCTTTCAATAAATTAAATTTTCCCCACTCACCCCCTTTTAAAAGGCCTCTCCATCTCTTCATGTACCTAAAACTATCATGTACAATGGCATGTCCATAACCGACCCAAATCACATATCCAATTCTAAAATATGTTCATGTTAACCCTACATTGGGAATATATCTAACCATTTAAGGACATTGGTGTAAACCAAACGTAATTACCAGAAGAATATCTTACAATAATCAATATGTTGTTTTTATTTTTTTAATTATAAACCCCATTAAAATATACATATTGTAACGTCTTGGTTCTAGGGGCTGCCCAATGGTGCCCCGTACCTGGCCAGTCACTTGGTATCATGAGCATTTCTCCGAATTCCAGAGACTACTGACTAGTAGTCAGGGGCTTGAGGGTGAAAGTCAACAAATTTTGCCCTCATTAGCAGAGTAACAAAGTAGAAACAAACAGTAAATAATAGAGGATGAAATAAAATCGTACAACAGAACTAAACAACTGAATTATTAGAGTATAAACCACTCCAACATATGTGAAAATAGATGATTCATTTCACACTTATCTAGGAATCCATCCAAACAAGTCACAATTATGGAAATAAAATACTAAAACCAAATCACATAATGATGTAAAACTCCAACAACATAGCAATCCTCAGATTGGTCCCACGCTCTCTAGCTCCAACTACAATCAAGTACCAGATGAATAAGGCTTATTTTACTTATCTATACCTATATCCATATAATAATTGTGGGTCCAAAATAAAGACCCATAAAGTGTCTGAGATGAATCCCAGTAGGAATCCACTAAATGATTTGTGCCTAATATCCAGTGAATATATACAGCATACAATATGCTGGAATGAAGCAATAAACTAGGAAGTACTCTAATGAAAAGAAATCCTACATTTTTCATTTACATTAATTTATTTTAAAATATTATTCAAACCCCTGAATAATGGAACCTCAAGAACAATCCCAAGATCTGTATCCCCATGTATAAAAGTAATAACAAACATATCTGAAGACCATTTAAACCAACAATGTAAGATCGAGTCCAATCTTTTCCTTTGGCTTGGAAGACTCGTTAATATATTTCATTTAATTATGACTGACCATCTTGGAAATCTCTCACTGTCTAAGCCTTAAGTTTCACATAACATAGAGTAAAGAAAATGACCTCATGGGTAGCTCTCATGGCTAATACCCATGGACTACGTTGCATCAATAAAATATACACGACCTCCGGGTAGCTCTCAGTTTCAATAACCCCTTTGAAAACATAGTTTAAATATTATTTTATGATCTCCAGGTAGCTCTCACGGTCAATACACCTAGATCAAAATCTACCCCAAGGATCTCATGGTCCTATGTAAATAAACATGGAATCCACCACAGTTTTTTTGGGTCAAAGGCTCTCATGGTTCAAGGGAAGATCATCACACACACATTATCGAATTATAGTGTCAACATGGAATTACACTACTATATGGATCAACATTAATCAATGAATTGAAACATGCATCACATATAACTAATCAACTTTATCCTAAACAAATCAAGGTATGGAAACACGGTATGCCTCATAGGTAGCGATGGAAAAATAGCCAATAACAGTCAAACAGGCGAACACACTCATGAGGTGTCCCATAAACAAGGGTATACAATCTTATGAATAAGAAACAACCCTTAAACAGATGACCAAAAAATATAAGATATTAAACTTAGTGAAAATAAAAAGTATTCAATACCCGAACATGGGTATTTGACTCTCTAAGAATATATAACTGAAACACTATCAATGAAAATAACAAACCACCTACCTCAATGATGTACAAGGAACACCCTTGAACATCAACCCTTGAATTTTCTTTGAACTATGTAGATATATAAAAATAATAAAATCATTCAACCTTCTATAACTCAAAATAGATGAGAAATTAGGATGAGATTTTATAGGGGAACAGAGAACTCATCGGTGGGAATCCAACACTCCCAGCGGTGTCTTAATCGGAGCTTGAATGGAGTGATGACACAAGCTCAAAGATCTTCAGTCATACGTTTCTCTCCTGTATAAAACACTGGAAGAAGGAACGTTTTTATGAGATGAGATGCGATTGTTCTCTGAATCATCAAATAAATTAAATATACACAATGTGTTATTTTAATTTACACATGTGTGTACATGCCTCAACCAGAACCCTCTTTAGAAGGTCTTCCAAGTACCCACACGGCCCAGTACTCGGCCATTACACGACCAGTACACGGCTACACATGGAAATTGAGTACACAACGTGTACTTAGAAAATTCCCAAATCCTCCTTTTTTTCTAAAAAGCCACCTGAAAAAATAATCCATACTGGAAATGATGATCTTATTTCATACAAATATCCCCATTTAAAAAATTTTCTCGCCGAATATCCCTTACAATGGTGGTGAAGATGAAGCATCCAACAACATTGGCCATTGTGATCATACGTCGACCTTACTCTCCTAGGTCTCATCATGTAGCCGCCCGTACTTCCATATCACATATTCCATAGGAACAGACTAGCCACACAGAACCTTCATCATCTGATCCACAATCCAAATAGGGTTCTCCTTAGTGTATTCATCCAACTCTAACTCAACCTCCACAGGTTGAAAAACGTGACATAGGTCTGAAAGGTAATGTCATATCTGAGAAACATGGAAGACATTTTGCATAGCTCAGTACATATGAGATAACTCCAACCAATTGACAACAGACCCAACTATCTTCAAAACCTCAAATGGACAAAAGTATCTTAGTGAAAGAAACCCATGTCCCATAATCCTCTTGTGTCCCAACCTCGGTGTGACATGTACAGAAACCTAAACTCAAACATTGATCATCTGAGGTAATCTCCATCAATCGGAATATGATCTCTCGAAATATTGTATAGTATCCTTCCTTTTTTTAATCAAATCGACATGCTCAGTTTTCTCCTAGATAATACGTGGTCCCAGCATAGCTTCCTCTCTCGCCTCTTGCCAACATAGGGTTGACCGTTATGGGAAACCTTAAAAATCCTCATAAGGTTCCATCTGAATCATTGTAGAAAAATTGTTATTGTAGGAAACACCACTTGGGGTAGGTGTATCTCCCAAGCCCTCCCAAAATCCAGGAATCATGTTCGACAGATTTCCTCCAAAACATAAATCAATTGTTTGGACTAGCTATCTAACTAGGAATTGTATGATGTAATCAGAAGTACCCGTGTACCCATATCCCTATGTATTCCCCTCCAAATATAAATAAGTAAATCATGCATCCCTATCTAGAAAGATAGAGTACATAACCCTATTAAAATGTTAAATATCTAAGATGTACGTCCTTCCACACTTATTAAAACTGAAGTCATCCTTGATCATAAAGAAGTGTGCATCCATCGTGAGTCTATCAACAACCACCCAAACTGCATCATTTCTTCATGGAGACATTGGTGAACCTGTCATAAAATCCATTGCGACATCATTCTACATCCACTGGGGAATGGGTAACTGATGTAAAATCACTTACGTTCACTTATGCTCTTACTTCACCTGCTAACAGGTGGATCATATCATATCAAAACTAGGTACATCCCTCTTCATACATGTCCAATGTAACTGATTGTGTAGATCTCGATACATCTTGGGGACACCATGATGAACATCCCACGATGAGGCATGAAAATATTGTAATACCTACTCATGTAAATTTGATGAAACCCATATGTTCCCATGAAAATGAAAGACCTCATCATCACATATAGTCCACCCTGGAGTAGGGTCCTCTCCTGACACACTCTCCCATAGGAAAAGGCCCTTGGAATCTGATTGCTTCCTCATTTTCACTTGATCTAGTATAGTAGATGTATCCACAATAGAATAAAGGAATGTCTTCCTCATTCTATGATACACCTCCAAATGTATCTCAGAAAACATAACCATAATCTTCAACTCACTTTTGGACTCCTGAACTGCCTATATCTGAGTCCTCCTACTTAACGCATCGTCCACTGCATTTCCTTTAATAGGAATGTAGGAAAGTACAATTTCAAAGGACTTAAGGTACTCAACCCACCTTCATTGTCTCAAATTCAGGTCACACTATGTAAATCAATACTTAAGGATTTTGTGGTATGTGTATACCACAAAATTCAATCTATAAAGATAATTTCGTGAATAGCACGAAGTATGAACAACTGTAGCTAACTTGAGATCATGCATCAAGTAATTCCTCTCATGTGGCCTCAACTGACGATACACATATGCAACAACTCCTTCCCTGCATAAGAACTTCTCCCAGCTCGATACCTGATGCATCACATCAAATAGTGTATCCCTTTCCAGGATCTATAAAAATCAGTATCGGTGTGGATTTCAACCTACATTTTAGCTCTTGAAAAGACGAATCATTGTATTATGTTTATAAGTAGTATGCAACCTTCTTAGTTATGCATGTCAGTGGTGCTGATAAGCATGAAAATTCATTTATATTGGACTTATAGTAACCATCCATCCCTATAAAATTTTGTACCTCAAATAAATTCTTCGTTTTCTCCTAGAAAACTAATGCTCTCACATTCTACGTGTGTACCCACACTACATTTTCTGAGATTACATAACCCAATTAGTGAATATGATCTATCCAAAAGTGGAATTAGGAGAGAAGATAATATAACTAATGTTCTATCAATGTTCTGAAAATGATCTCAATATTAGGGGCATGGTAGAATTGATTATGGGAGTACACTAAGGTATTTTACACGATGACTACCACAAATAAATACAAGTAAGGATGGAACACTCAGTTCATCAGTGCCATGAAAATGGTAGGTGCATTCGTAAGACCAAAGGGCTTAACTACATACTCGTATAGACCACACCTACTCTGAAAGGATGTACGTGATATATCTAATGGTCTAAAGTGAAATTGATGATAACCAAATCTCTAGTCAATCATCCAGAATACCTGGTCTCCTCGATGCTAGTCAATGTGATCATCAATCCTCTATAGGGGATATCTATTCTTGATCGTCAACTGTTTTAAAATTCGCTAATCCACGCAAAGTCTGGGGGTATTGTCTACCATCTTTTCAAAAAGGACAAGTGAACCCCAAGGATATGTAGTAGGTTAAATTAAACTCTTTTCCTAAAACTCATATAGCTACGTCATGAGGTCCAGTAACTCTATTGTAGCCATCCTATAAGGGTAAATGGACCCTGGTGCCACACATGGAACATGCTCAATAGAGAAACTACCTCTTGATCTGGAGGTAAAACTAAAAATTCATCTGGAAATAGAGCTTTGAAATGATACACCACTATAGGAAAGTACATATTAGAAGTCTCATGGTTATCTAGATATAAAATTACTATATTGGATATAATTCCTCAAAACCCATGATGTTTGGGTCTATCTCTTCTTTCCTAGACATCCTATCCTCCCTTGTGTAGAAAATACCTTACATCTAGTGACATGAAACTCACCCTACGATGATATTAGCCAAAAAAAGGCCTGAAAAGAGAATAACCAGTCCATTAACAAGAATAATATCGAATCCCATCATATCTAAAATATATCGGCCCCATAAGAAGTGACACACACCAACCTAAAGTGGGAACAACATGAACTGACATACACTAGCCTTTTTAATTCTCAACAGAGTGTCTACCATCGTAATTTCCTCATCAGTAATGATAAAGAGCCCAAGTCTCTTCACAAATTCAATAGATATAATACAATATGAATACCATATATCAAAATGGGTATAACCTATAATTTAGTTAGCATGAATTGTACCTCTTTCAGTAGAGGGTCTGGGATCCTACTCCTATTGGGTCTTCTCAACTACAATAATCTTACTTGTACCATGGACTTATGACCCTGCATGACTACCATAAGTTGTTGCACCCTAATGTTGCTAAGTTTCTACTAACTTGATAACATGGCCACTACCTCCTACTCGGACTAAAACACAGGACGAGATCTAGTTCTCTATCTGATGAGAAACTGGATATCCACCTCTTGAATGTGGAGTCATAGCATCACCCATATCTCTAGGTGTTGTTGAGAAAAATTGGAAAAAACATTGAAGATGACCCATCGTGCCACAAGACTGACACTCAACTGGGTCCTTTGGGAAATGTGGTCTCATATTACCACAAATACCTCAATATTAGCATACCACATGGCTACTTAAAGAAACATCGTGTGAAGGCTCCCTAAGAAACTTCCTCATATCTAATAAATGAGTACCAGTCCTGGATGCGGAACATACCTAGCTCACAAATCCCAACTCCCTCATATTGTGGTGAGAAATTAGTGGCTGGTGCACTATAGCTGTCAAAAAAGTAAGCCTTAAAACATTCACATAGGATCATATTTCTTACTTGAGAACATTATCAAATTAAATAGACAAATATTACTCATCACCTCCCAGAATTGGGGCAAAGTTTTGATTCTCAATAAAATGGGATGAGTATTCCCTCACTATATGTGAACCCTGCACCAAATACTTAATCTCTCAGGCTCAATCAGCCTTCAACATATTAGGGTAGAAATAAACCTAGAATCACCTCTACAACCCTTCCAAAATCATATCTCGATGACGTCCTACCTATGAGATAACATCCCATTGTATCTTGAAAAAATCAAGTAACATGTACGTAGAATGTTTCACCCTCATCTTAGGGGGTGTCTCTAGATTCTCAAAGATATCTACCATGGCCTCTAATCATGACTATGCATCATGTGGTCCTCCATCACCATAAAAAGTAAGATGATTCAGCTACCAGAACACTCACACTAGCTATTCCATATGTAGGGAAGGATGCAGTGCTCCCTGAGATGTACATAACATCCTCAAAAATCCTTCGTATAATAGTGTAATGGCTCCTATGTCTGGTATAAAAGTTGGTACCCAGATGGGAATGGCAGGAGGATCTACTGGTAGATATAATCTACCATTTTTGGTGACTGATCATATCCCTTCACCTAGCGTACAAAGTGTGGATGTCTCAGTAGAATGACTCTGTACGATCAAGTGCACACCTCATTTCACAATAATGAAGGAATGTAACTTAGAAGTGATATAATGGATCTTGAGAAGAAAACATTCATGTTTTTAAAAATAATGTCACAATGTGTGTATAACCCCTACATGTCTTGTTCCCATTAACTTTTATCGTGGCTTGTTCTGCTTCAAATCCTAGCCATGTAACACCCATTCACACAGTGTGTTACTCCTATGACACAGTGTGTACTTGAATTTTCTCCTATGTCTGAGTTCTTCTACACAGCTTGAACCTCATGGTTCTCTCTTAGGTAACACTACATGGTGTGTTCACCCTAGACAAAGTGTGTACTACTTATATTATAAACCCCCATTTGATTAGCCAAACAGTCAGAGACACTTTCAAACCTACACAATGTGCACTAGTGGGACACATCATGTAAAACCTAAATTTCATCCACCCATGTCGTTTGTCACACAACTGGATACAAGGTTCTTAGATCATGAAATGCACTTTCAGTACATGATGTGTTCTACCAATGTTTAACAAACCACACATCTTTTCTCACACAGTCAGTCACATGGTTAAAGACTACACATCGTGTACATAATGTACACATTGTGTACTAAAGAGAAGTTGTTTATTCTAGAATATAAGAACACATGGTGTGTGTTCATAACACCAAACATTGTGTTGTATGGGATTTTTTATAGTAAGCCTCTAAAACATCTCACAACCCCATAAATCTAAAAAACAATTGTCCATAGCATGAAAAAATTCTACCTATGAGAGCCTATACTCCCAGAAAAAAAATATGCATCATTGTCCACATCATAACTAGACCAAATTCAATAAATGTTTAATATGATTCACTAAATTCTGATCCAAGAGGGGCCATAACACCTTAGGGACCAAAGTATGGCATCCATCCAAATGAAAATTTACATATTAACAATCCCATATAAAATAAAATGTATTATATCATGACATCTATCACGAAAACATATATATATTACCCAAAATCTATAACAACAACATGAAAACAGTAATGCACTCTAAATGGGTAGACAAAAATGAATGAAATGTGATATCTAGAAAGTGCCAATATGATTCTTTAGATGGAATACCATCATCTCATTGAGTTATAACCAAAATAGAACCTTAATAATATCAATGATAACAACACAAAATAAGTAAATCACCCAATGGTGAAATAAAATCAACTATAACAATTGAAAAATAAGAAAAATTTGAAAATTCGAGTAAAATTGGATGTTCCCTATACACAGGGAAGTTATTACCAGAAACAACATATTACTAACTACCTATTCCTCCATATCCCTGTCTATAGGATCCAAATATTTAGAAAAAGAAGAAAATAAACTCATCTGATACCACATTGTAATATACCAGTTTTGAGTGTCGTCCAATGGTGCACCATACCCAATTGGTCACATGGCCACGATCAAATTTACTCAAACATGAGAGGTTTCCAACTAGAGGTGTGGCCTTGGGTGTGATAGTGGGTAAACTATGTCCTCAATGGTAGTGTAACACAATAGAAAAAAATAGTAAATAGTGGGAGAAGCTGAAATACTATACAATAGAAGTAAATAGTGGAAGATTGATATTATAAACAACTACAACATATATGTAAATAAATTTTGCATGTCACATGTATCTAGGAATGCATCTAAGAAATTCACAATGATAGATATACAATACTGAAACCAATGTACATAAATTAATAAAACTCCAATAGCATCGCAAGCCTTAGCTTGGTCCCAAGCTCTCTATCACCAACAACAATCTTGTACAGGATGAAGAAGGGTGTTTTCCCTTACCTATTCCTACAAACTCATAATTTGATTCGGTACAAAAGCATGATCCAAATAGGGTGTGAGATGAATCCCATTAGGAAACCACCAAAAGATAATTGTCTAACAATCAGTAAATATATACATCAAGCAATATATAGGAATGGAAAAATAAACTCGGAATTACTCAAAAGTAAACAATCCTATAATTGTCAAGTTCACTTATTTAAATTTTTATATTTTCCAAACAATTTAATTATGGAACCTTGAGAACTAGCAAATTATCTGTATCTCACGGTATAAAAGTAACAATAGTTTTCTCAAGAGACTATCTAAACAAACTACGTAAGACTGTGTCCGATAATGTTCTATAGATTGGATGAATCATCATAATCAATCTTTTAATTTCAAATGACCCTCTGGTAAATCTATCCCCATATAATCCCTATGTTCCCACGTAACATAAAGTAAATATAACGACCTCCTTGGTAGCTCTCACGGTCAATTCCCCTGGTCTACATAGTATCAATAAAATATACATGACCTTCAGGTATCTCTCCAAGTCAACACCCCTAGGGTCAACATAGAATAAAAAATCAGAAACATCCAATGGGTATCTCTCACGGTCAATACCCCATAGGTCAAAATCTAACCCACGTCTATCATGGTACTATGTAAATAAACATGGAAACCCCTATAGTTTTCTAAGTCCATGGCTCCCACTATCCATTGGAAGATCATCACGCATACATTATCACAAAAAAAAGCTCTACAAGAAATTTTTATATTAGATAGCTCAATTTTAATCTATGAATAAAAATCGAAATCACATATAACCAATAAAATACATTCTAAATAACTCAAGGCATGGAGAAACGGTATGCCTCATCGGTAACCTGGACCAAATGGCCAATAATAGTCAAAAAAGGGAACACACCCATGAGGTATCCCAAAAATAATGATATACTATTTTATACATGGGAATCAAAACTTATTCCAACAACCAAACAACATAAGCTATTAAATAGGGTCAAAATTCAAAGTTTGAAATAACCCAACATGGGCATTCATCACTTTAAGTATATATATCCCAAAAGCCAATAAAAAATGGAACAAACCACATACCTCGTTGTGGTACAACAAAACTATTGAACTTCAGTCCTTGAATAGGCTAAGGATGATGTAGATCTATGAAAATGATCGAGTATTTCAACAATGGATAACTCAAGAGAGAGGAGAAATCCAAAATAGAGGCTCTATGGAAATATAGAGCTCACCATTGGGAATCCAACGCAGCCAACGATGTCTTAGTCAGAGCTCGGACAGAGGGAGGAGAGGAGTTTGATGGTCTTCGGATTTACATTGCACTCCAGTATGAAACATTGGCGGAAAGAATGTTTTCCGGAGATGATATGCGACCCTGCTCTGACTCGTCAAATAAAAAGGAATGTATACTATGTGTTCATTTAATGTACATGTTGTCTACATGCCTCGACCAAATCCACACATTAGGTGGTCATCCAAGTCACCGACATGGCCATTTACTCGACCATTACACAACCAGTACATGGCTACCCACAGAAACTAGGTACACGGGGTGTACTCATGTGTACACGACATGTACTTATAACATTTCTAAATATTCGTTTTGTCTCAAAAGAACCTAAAATATATATCTATACTTGAAATGAAGATCCAGGTTCTTAAAAATATGATAAGACTATATAAAAACAGAATTATCCAAAATATTTTTATAGTTTATTATTTTATTTTTATGCCTTAAAATTAAAGACACTATAATCAAACTGATTATAATGTTGTCAGTCTTATGTATAGTGGACTACTTTTTCATGAAATGATTTCATTTTACTTTTCCATTACCACCTGTAGTGGTTTTGAATAATGATTAAAATACTATTTATATATTATATTAATGACATTCATATAATATTTATACATTTGTATTGATTATATAATTTAAACTCTTTTTACATTTCAAACCATAGGGGATACAGTATTGTTTCTCATGTATACGATGAACTACCGGTTCACCAAGTGATGTGATGTGTTTTTCACTAATGTGTGACAGGGAAGGTAATAATCTTTACTATAATGAATTTGTATGATATAATTGAAATTATTTTGATTTTTTTGAAATAATTATCTTTATGAAAATATAATATATAACTTCATTTAGTCATTTCACATTGAAAAACTGAAAACATCATTCATGGATATGTCGACTGCCACATCCTTCAAGAGATGTGGTTGTACTTTTTTCAATACCACATCATAATAAAGATATTTATAATAATATATAGTTATATAATTGGTTATTTATAACATAATTATTATTATTTATAGATAGCATATTACATACTTTATTTCCATAATGATCATTGAAATATGTAAATGTTACTCATCTGTATGTATGACCTACCTTATCCATGATCGTAAAGATAGTTCATCTTTCAAATAAATATTTTATAATTGGCTTTAAAAGTTTAATTTAAGTACCAATTTTTAATAATTTCCTGATTATTATTATTTATATGTTTATATAATTATCGTCTGACAATACTCAACCTACCAAATTCCTTTTTGACACATAAGGAAAATAAGTTTAAATCATCCATCTTAGAATTAAGATATTAAGTTAATATATTTAAATATATATATACTATAAATAAAATGAAAAATAATATCTTAAAACATCTAAATAAATTAAACATTGAACATCTGTTTGTTATTTAGGAATAGAAATAACATTTATGACAACTCAGACTCTAGTTCAGGTGTTTTCTTATCTCACATTTATTTCTAGGTAATATATACAATAATAACCACATAAATTTATTTGTGGTGTATATAATTCCCCATAATTTCTTTAATTATTATTATAAATAATAATATTTTTATCCACATAAACACTTTTGGATCTCTCTATATTTTTTTATGGTTCCAATGATACCAAATCTATAATTGATTTTTGTCAAAAAATTTCAAATTTGAGATGTTAGATGTGTTATACACCTATATACTTTTATGAGGCGTATATACTACTACTTTGACATGTAATACCATTTGTATCCTTATTTTCATGATTTTTTATGTTTTATTTTATTTTATTCCATAATGGGGAATTTGATTCAATGTTACCAAAGTGGTAAGAGTTTTTTCTTTCAATCAATTAATTTATATATATTGCGTATAGTTTTTTCTCCAAATGTGACATATTATAAATGTCATTAATTATATTCTACTCTATTTATTTTTATTTATTCATATAATAATATCATTTTCACACACTTTTTATTTAATATAATTAATAAAATGTATTTATTAAAATCCAACATCGGGTATCTCTTCATGAAAAAATAAGTTTTCTTTCAACATAATTTTTTTAAAAAGTTTTTTAAATCTTTTAACATTTATAATGTGATTTATTATATATATTTTTACCTAGTTTTCTATTATATAAAATTTATTCTTATAGATTCTTCATTCTGATTTCTAATCATGACACTTTTTTTACCTTTTTATAATCTGAAATAAATGTTCTATTAACATTCATGACATGTATAGATTTTTTCAATCATGGATGTCAGTTCCTTGAATCATAAATTTTTTTTTACCATGATATAATTAATGAAATTGTTTTCTTAGTACATATGAATTTCTTATTTTCTAAAATTTGGGTTTTCACTAAAATGCATTTTTTAAAATATTTTTGGTTTAGAAAGATATTTTCAAAATAAATAAGACATTTTCTTCTAGAAGGTTCTAAAAAATATTTTATTTATATTTCTATATATCAAACATAGAATCTAATTTTTTTTACATATCCTTCAGTAGTGGTATATCATATTTTTTCTACCAAATATCATTATCAGGATAAATTATTTTTTTCAAAGATATTTTTATAGAAAGCACTTCTTTTTCAATGGGTTAATCATGTCTCAATGTGATTGTTATAGAACTAATTTTCTTTCGTGGGTTAATCACATTTCAATGATATTTTGAGATAATCGATTTATTTTAAATTATTTAAAAATCATTTAATGTGATTATTAATGATCCTATTTTTTCTAGGGGTTAATCATTTTCAGGAAAAAATACGGGTAGTTTCAATGAGATTTGATGAAATAAAATCTCTATATGAATCATTAATGTTTTAGTTCAAGGATATTATAAATAATGGGTGAACCCATATAGTGTCGGGTGATCCCAATATAAATTTTATGATGGGAGATCCGAAATATATTTTGGATAGCTTATTATATATTATATAATGGGTGCACTTAGATAGCACTCCAATGAATTGGGTAATGGTTATGTTCCCTATAGAATTGTATTTGATAATAGACATTGGTTATTTCAAATATTAAGGTCCCTGTGTGTTTTTATATGTGCTCTTTGAGATGATGATCCATGATAAAAATATGTTTTATTTATTATTACTAGGGGTTTATAATGTATCATTTGGTAAATAATGATATCACATGTAATATGATTGTTCATTATCATTAACGTTTCCTTCAATAATGTTATATTCCATGTTACCCTGAATAATGATCCAAGTATCTATGGATTTTAATATTCAGGTTTTATACTCTTGCACAATGACTATGTCATAAATCCATTATTCTCTTTTTATGCTCATTGATTAAATTATTTTGTTAATTTGAACACTTTCTCCTACTATGTATTTGATATCACCGTTCTTAGGGTACTTTTCCCCATGTTATAAATGAAATGGATGAATTAATTATGTTTAGAAGTGATTTAATATAGAAAATGATGATTTCATAATGAGGAAAAGAAAAATAGGGTTATGGGGAATAAATTCTCATTTAATGTCATATGAACTATTTATGTTTGAGTTTTTATGAATTCTATAAAACTCTAAACCCAATAGGACTGGTAGGATGTAAGTTATCCAATTTTTACTTTGATGTTATATCTAAGGGATCGAAAAAATAGGTCACCCTTATTGACGCTAATGATAGAGATGTAATGTTTATACATTTAATGATGAATCAGGGAGTATGTGTTCTGGGGTATTGTAGGACGTATAAAAGGACCATTCAGATAAATTTGGCGATAATGACCTTTTAATGTGATGTCATATTAAGAGTTATGGATTCCTTCATCTTTCTATACGATTAATGATGATCACAACTTCAATGTACTGGAAAACCCATTTTAGGGTCTTAATTATTAAAGTTTATGAAATAGTTAATGACGTTTTTTATAGAGTTATCTTATTTTTAGATTTTTGTAACCACAAGGATAAAAATAAAATTCTTTTAGGGAAGATTTTTTTTAATAATTAACTAAAAATATGGGACAATCCTTATACCAGTTGAAAACCTAACATTTCTATGTAGGTGGTTCTTCTTGAAAACATGGCTGAATGATTATTGGGCATAATGCTTAACAGTAGCCTTTGTGATGTTATTGTATGTAATGATTTTTTAAATGTTAGGATTAATTTTATTAAAAACCATATGTTATTTTATTTGAGGATTTATATTTGAATTACCTTAGATGAATATATGATCAAATACATCCAATCATTAGGTATAGAACATAGTCTGGAAAAGTTTGTTGAATTATGAGGATATTTATTTAGTCAAATATTTGGATTGAAATTTGGGTATTACTATTGAATTATGATGATTAATGTTGGTTTGTTCATTTTGGGAATTATATTACTATGTGAAAACATTTTTTGTTGTGTTTAATTTTAATATATAAGAGGAATAGATTGTTATTTGTTTTATGGTTTTTTCGTCATTAAAAATTTATTTTATTATTTCATGAATTTAAAATTCATACAAATACACATCATTTAGAGAAGAAGATATAATTATTTAGTAACTTGATTAATGTATTAAATTATACTTATAATGTATATTTATTTCCATATTTTTGTAGTCTATAGGGAAATATAATTCCTTAACACTATGAAACTGGTCATTAAAAAAACATGTTATCCTAGTACCTTCATTTATAAGGAACCAATGGTGTTTATGATAATTATATATTTGTTATTCCCATAATATTTCATTGATAATTCACTTTTTTAACAATGACCACAATATCTCTATATAATTATTAATTATTTTACTCTTTTTCTACCTATATTCTCCTATTTGGAAAATTAGTTATGTGGTATTCCATATGACCATTGTAAATCATTTTCCCTCTATTTAAGGTTATTTTATATTAAAAAAATAGGAAATGGGTTTAAAATATTTCTTTTCAAATGTACATTATTTTTTTGATGAGATAATTTAAAAATTTTGAGGATACAATTTATTAAAAGATAGAAGGATGCAACACACATAATTTTTTTAGAAAATGAATAAAATTATATTATAAACAGTAATGGACATGAAATCATTAGTTTATATTGAAAAATATGAAAGTTATTTTATTCAATAAATTATGTTATATGCCGAATCTAGTTAATCCTTTATTTCCTGAAACACGGACTTTTTTAGCGTATTTAGCACACAACAACAAAGAGAAATTAACATTGATATACATAACTATTTTAACCAAGTTTTTGTTATGGATAGTATGTATATGATTAATTGAATTATGAAAATATTACCAACATTGGTATATAAAATGGATTAGTTGGTAAAATATTTATTATAAATGAAAATAATACACTTTTAAAATAAAATAAAATATTTTTATGAAAAACTATTTTAATGAAAAAAATAGAGTTTTATACAAATAAATTAAACAAATCACTCATGTTAAATTATATTAATGACGTTTATGTATAATATATTACATATAATGTTCAAAATCCATTCCATGTGTTTTCTGGACATGATAAATAAGATTTTTAGTTTATAAAAGTTTATCATATTTAAATTTGTGTGCAGTTTTGTGGTTTTTCAAAAAAAATATTGATTTTTTCTGTGAATAGAGAAAAATAAAGAATTTTTTAAAAATATTTTTTTATCAATAAATTATGTAAGTTTAAAGTTATATTATATTTTTCATAAGTTTCTATATAAAATATGTAAGATATAATACACTTAATCACTATTAATAAACTTTATATTGGTATTTATCATTAGGTTGCTTTTGGGAATAAAAACGAGTTAGTCTAAAAAATGTTCTAAAAGGAATAATGTTTCTAGTTTTTATTTAATTAAAATAATCCAAAATAGTTAATTAATTAAATAGAATATATATAATATATAGAGATAAGTAATAATTAATGTTTATAAATGATTATTATTAGTTTTATAGTTAATATAGATTCAACTTTTTTTAAAATATTTTTTTGAAAGACACTTTGTCTCGCTTCCTCTGTATTACAAATATTAAATTAAATATTTCCACATACATGTACTGAATATGGAAAATTATATTGAATATTTATAATCATCAAAATTTATAATTTATTACTTTCAAAATTAATATTCTTCCAAACTTATTTGTGAAAACAATTAAAATTAATTATTTTGATTATGGTAAAAAAATAGCATGCATAGTTGTTAAAAATGAAACATAATGGTGAAATGTCCTATAAACTAATATAGAAAACATTGGATGAAAATATATATACATTATCACTTCATTTATAGATTTTTTTCGTTATTTAAGTCACTTTACATGGAAGAACTAGGGTGAAATTTACTCTTTCATTAATTTTTACATTGTTCACTCACTTAATATATAAAAACCCTCCCTTATCCACCTCCATTCACATTACTCAATATATTTAGTTCGGCCAATACATACCCAAATAACGTCTCAACTTCCATCATGTTTTCCCAGAAACCCTATTTCTGGAAAAAATTGTAACAAACAAGGTACTTATAAAATAATTTGTTTTCATATTGGAATTAAATAGGAAAATTCAGTATAATTATATAATGAAATAATGTTCATTATGAAAATAATGGAATTCATACTAATGTAATGGTAACATGACCTTTGGAATATTAACATGATAATTTGGAATAGTAATATGGCCAATAGAATAGAGACTTCCCCTATGAGAGTATTAATAAATTTTATGTATATCATAAGTGTTATAATGTTATATTTTTAACACGGAATAAATAAAAAAATGTTTTGGAATTGAAAAATTATTAGTTGGTATTTTTGTGAGTCATAAATATTTAATTATAATTTTAAAATTAACAAAACGATTTAAAATAAATTATATTTTCATAAATTAGATTCATAAATTAATATTTTATTTTCCTTTGATTATAAGAAAATTTTATGGTACATTAGTTAATTTTTCAAGGCGTTAAAAATCCAGTTTTTGTTTTAATCATGGTAGTTTTCCAAAAAATTATGTTTTTAATTTTTGAAAATAAATTTGTCATATATGTTTTTTTATTTTCTTAATATTTTTTTCAATTTATATTTATACACATTGAGGAATGGTTATGGTGAATATTTTTGATTTTTCTGAAATAGTTTAATTTTTGGTGAGTTGTGAAATATTGTAATTTGGAGTATATATACATTTTAAGATAAATACTATATCCTTGAGTCATGACTGGCATAATCAATATAATAACAAACATTTATTCATTATAATAATATATTTAATGATAATTTTCAAAAAAATCCTAGAATTGATCCAAAATTATAAACTATTGATTATAATAATGATAAAACACCCCTCTCGTCCACTTGAAATACCAAGGCCCACCATATCCTATCATCACAAATAAAATCCTTTTAAATAGTTTAATTTCTACCCAGTTCCATTCCAATTCCTCTCTTCCATCTCCAATACCTGATAGTATCCCCAAAACGCCAAAACTAGGGCCTTAAAGAGGATCTCACGGATCAGAATTAAAGAGGTAAAATCCCCTTATATTTTCATTTATATTAATTTCAATTATTTTTCATTTCTTATATTCTATTCATAATGTCTTATCCTTTAAAAATCAAACTAAAATATCTTAAAAATATTATAATTTTATCATTCTTATGGAAAAACTCATCATCAAACTTCTTCCCTTATCCCTTTTATTAAAAAATGAGAACATTATCCATGATGTGTTGTTTTACCTACATTGAGTACGATATACATTAGTTTTTTAGCACCATCAAAGTTACTCATCAAAACATTATTATAGTTAAATCATATTGTATCACACATTTTATATTTTATTTATGGTTATTGATCCAATATGTAAAATTGATATGTAATAAAATGAAATAAATGTACGATGATCGTAAAAATTACCAAAATAAATTCAATCATTCTCATTAATGTTTTATCTATTGGTTCATCCTCAAATGTGGAAGAAAAAGTTATATGGAATCATTTATAATTAAGGAAACATATTAACACAATTTTATTTCCCTTTAATATTTTTTATTCTATTTGATAATAGAGTTTATAAAGAACCAACCATTGAAACAATCCAATAAATGCACCCGAAACAATGAAAATAATAAAATATTATTAATAAATGGGTGGAAAGATTTTATATGAATATCATAGAATTATTTTTAAATATTAATATGGTTCTTTAATATATTAATAAATATTTTTAAACACTTATACATGGGTTTTGAACATGTTTTAGGTATGCCAAACCCAATGCAGGGGAATTTTAATCATAATTTCCATTAATTTGGTTAACCTTATACCTCAATGATTATATAGTACTATGATTTTTTTTCAAATTAATTTTTATTATATTATAATTTATTATGTATAGTCACATTTCATACACATAATTAATTCTTTTTATCATTTCTCAATTCGATCATATTATATTTTTAGGATATTTTTCATTAAAAAATTGTCTTCTAAATTTCGATTTTTACAAATACAAGAGTATCAGATTTCTGTTTATTATCTGGCTCATGGAAATTTTTTATAAATAAGGGTGGGCGCTATATCACTCTAAAATGAATTAGGTTTGTTTTTTTAGAGGTCAAATATATGGTTACTCCAAGTGTAACACTGATGGTTACACCATAAGGTAGCCGTGAGGGTTACATCATAAGGTAGTCATGAGGGTATCATTGTATTGGTAACAATGAGAGTCACAAATCATATGGTATCTATGATGGGTAAAATATTATTCATGTGATTCCCTAATTTACCGATATGGTATTATTTATGTTTTTTATGTTTAATGGAAATCTTTGTTTTCATAAATTAACTATATGATACATATTCGATGATGTGAATGTCTTTTAAAAGATGTCGTCATGTATTTATTATTATTCTTATAAAAATTGGTTTTCTCCATTTATTATAATGATTAATAATATGTTTTTTCTTATCCCATGTTGTAAAATGTTTATTTTATAGGGTTAAATTTCGAGTAAGAGAAAAGAATAATCCACGAAGAATTTTATAAAGACTTCACATGAAAATATTTAATATTTTTATTAAGAACATTTATATTATAGAAGAAATGGATATTATTTTAGTAGTACACATAATGTATGAGAGTGGGATGATATATCAGAATTATAACCTAATTTTATCATAATATAATACAATGAGATATTTTAGAATGTAAAAAAGTGAATTCTAAAGGATTTTACATGATTATGTAATACATAAGGTCTAGTCTTTATAGTTGGTATGAAAGTGCATTTTATAAAATTTAAGTGGTTAGTATGATGTTATTAGTATAAAAAAAATGATTTTATCTTATTTTTTATTTTAAATGATATATAATTTAGTGATTCACATGTTTATTCAAATGAGATTTGTCTCTTCATAAAGGTTTTCCATAGAATAAATAGGGAAACTGATGTAGATATGCATAGAGATGATGATATCATTCTGAATCAATAACATGGATTGGTGGAAAGAGGACATGAACTATTTGTGAAATTAATGGATCAGTTAAAGCACAATATAAATAGTAATGAATCCATAAAAGTGAACAACCAAAGAAACTACAACAGACCATAATTATAGTGCAACATTTAATGAGGCAACACCCTCTTGCTTTTAGTGGATCTTCAGAACTAGTGGTGGCTGAAGGAAGAATTAAATACAATAAAAATATATTTCATGTTTTAGGGAAATTATAAAATCAAAATTTAAGACATTAAATTTATAATTTTTAATGTGAATCAAATGATTAGAGGTATATAGTTAATAATATCAAGGAAAGTGTAGACATTTATCCATTGTAATTAGACGTATTTGAATATATTTTACATGAAAACTGTTTTTATTGGGTGGCTAATCATCAAATGATTCCTTATATTGAAACATAAATATGAAAACATAGTGGTCTTGTATAAAGAAAACAAAACCTGATTGGAAAGTTATGCCCTTAAACTTATTTGGGATTATGATAGTAAAATAAATCATTTTTACACAGCATTTAAGCCATGATATCAAAAGGCATTGTAATTTGTGTATTGAAAAGTTATGAGAAACTTGTCTGATGATTTAAAATGATAGAAATGGAGTTTTCAAATTGTCTTGTTTACTTTGAAAACATGTTTATGAAGATGTATAGATGATATGAAATATGTAAGATTCAATCAAATAAATCTGATGTTAAGAATTTCCAGTTTATTGTTCGTTGGATTTGTGGTATAAATAACCATGTGGAATCCCTTAAAACATCCAAGAAGTGTTTATGATGTAGTAGGATTGGATATATGGCCCGAGAATGAAATTAAAATGATCTTAGTTATGGAATGTTTCATTTTCTCAATAAAAGTTGTAGTGTTTTAAATTTTGTATGATGGGGCATTATGAATGTACCTACCCAATGAATTATGTGAATGATAGGATGAATATGGATTATAAGTATAAAGGGTAATTGAAATCATTTGTGACTATGTCTGTAGATGTTGGGATATACAAATAATTTGTATCAGGTATATTTTTTGTTTACCCATTATTCAATAACATTTTTTGAAACAAGGTCTACAAATTTCACTATTTAAATGAAATGTTTGGGTAAATTGGGAATTTCACCATTGGAAATTAGATCAGATCATTAGGCTAAAACACAATGGGTGAAATATTATAGCAAAAATGAATTATAAAATCTGTCACTGGTTGTTTGAGTAATTACATTATCTATAATCCTTGTTTTTCCTTAGTATAGTTCGATGTTATTCTAGGTATGGATTAGAATTATATTTATCTGAATTTGATTGACTGTATGAGATAAAGATTATTTTTTCAGAAAGGGTATTCGTTTGTATACTCAAGTGAACTCATAAAATTGATATCATATTAGGAAAATATGACATTATTAAATGATAGAAGTGAATGTTTTTTTCACGTATCTTAAAAAAATGGAACTATTGAGATTAGTGATGTGGGTGTGGAAAATGAATACATTTATAATTTTCCTTATGAGATTACATTTTTTTACATAATCAGGATGTTTAATTTAATACTGAATTAGTTTTTGATTTAAATCCAATTTAAAAAACCCAATATCCAATGGATTAATTGGAACTTCTGGAATTGAAAAATCAGTTTGATGAGTTTCATAAGAAAATTATCATTTCATCATAACAAGTCAATATAGGGTGGTCTGGTATTTTTTATCAAAAATAAATATTGTGCACTGAGACTTTTCATAGATTATAGGGATTTAAATAACATTACTATAATAAAGAATTATCATTTTCTTCAAATTGATGACTTTTTTAATCAAATCTAGGGATATTCTTAATTTTCCATGATTCACTTCATATCTTGGATCCATCAGTTTACAGTGAAGGTGGATGAAATCCTAAAAACACATTCTTTTACTAGAAATGGGAATTAGTATATTGTTTTTATTACAATTAGATTGAAAAATCCCAATGTAGTATTTGTAGATCTTATGAATAGAATATTGTTTGAATGGTTTGATTGGTACATTGTAGTTTTTATTAATGATATTATGGCCTTTTAAAAAATTATGTGAATCAGGAAAAACATTCAACAATTTACTTTCCAACAATAATGGAAACCAATTATACGAAAAGTTGAGAAAATGTGTTTTCTGGTTGTAAAATATTTCATTTTTAGTATCATTGTAAATAAGTAATGAATAACAGTTGATCCCACCAATGAAAATGTAGTGGATGAATGTCCATGACCTCAAAATGTTATAGATATTCATATTTTTTGTGGATTATCTGGTTATTTATGATGGCTTTATAAAAAAATGTGCACGGTTATCTATCCCACTAACATAGTAAGCACAAAATCAGTTTATTTTTTTGCATATAAAACTATGATATTTGATTTCAATAAATAAAGATGAGATTGTTGAATGATCTAGTTTTTCCCTGCCATCCAAAAATGGTGAATTTTTCATCTACAGTAACACTTAATTGATCGTATATGGTTGTTTTCGGATATATAATGACCTGTAAATTAAATTTGAATTAGAATCCTGACCCCTCATGGGTTATATTTTACTTCACATGATTTTTAATTACCTAAATTAATGTTCTTTTTTAAAATTTGGATACATCATTTATATAGATACAAATTTGAAATATACATTGACCATAAAATTTTTATTTATATATTAACTTAAAATTAATTATATATGCGTCAAAGAAGATCTATTTAACTGATAAAGAATTATGATTACACAATCAATTACCATCTACGAAATGAAAATAAAGTTGTAGGATCCTTGAGTCGAAAACATTATTCATCATTAACGATGTTACATTTAGTACAATACCAGTTTTTTAATAATTTAATGACTTTTGGCTTGGTTGTATTTGGTATAAGAAATATCTCAGCATTGTTTTAGTTTTTAGTACAGTCATCTCTATCAAAAATAATTAAATAAGTGCATAAAGAAGTTGAGAAGTTATAGAAAATGGTAGAATTGGTGAAAAAGGGTATCTTGATAGAATTTAATAATGATAAATATTGTGTTTTCAGATTTGGGAAGAGGTTATGTATGACTTACGATTCAAATTTAACGAAATACTTGTTATGTGAAGTTCATAGGTCTTCGTTTTCAGTTCATCGAGGAAGCACAATGGTTTACAAAGACCTTCTGGAGTATTATTATTGGGATGGAATGAAAAGAGATATTTCATATTTTACCATGAAAATTTTTACTTGTCAATAGTTAATAATAGAGTGAAAATTATAAATGGGGATTCATCATACATTTCTATTTCTATAGTGAAAATGGGAAAATATATCGATGGACTTCATGGTGGGACTACCAAATACTTCTCGAGGTAGCAATTCAATTTGGGTTATTGTTGACAACTGACTAAACCTACACATTCTCATCTGATTTGAGATACTATTTATTTTATCACATTTCTCTACATTACCTAAAATTTATTATCAGGTTACATGTATTTTCACTTTCTATTGTATCTAACTCTGATCCCATGCTCAATTCAAACATTTTAATAGACTTTATATGTCATTGGGTACAAAAATAGATTTTAGCAAAAGTATTCATCCTCAATTTAATGGACATATCAATAAAATAAATCAAACATTAGAGGATATTCTTTGAGGTTATTCAATATACTAAAATGGATGTGGTGATCAATATCATTCATTATTTGGTTTATCATAAAATAATATCATTCATTCTAGAATACAAATTCCACCTCTTGATGAATTAGATGGAATGTGGTGTCACATTCATGATTTTTTTTGATGAAGTCAGTGAATGAAAGTTAATGGAACCATAATTAGAAGAGTATGCAGTTGATAAAGAGATGATTATCCGGCCACCCATGCAGACAGATCAAAGTAGGTATAAATGTTTTGAAGATTACAAGAGTAACGAATTTTCATTTAATGTAGGTGATCGTGTTTTTTATATAATACCACCATTGAAATGGGTAATTAATATTCATATGTGAGGAATGAAAAATCCATAGTTTATTGAACCTTTGATATCCTATATAATTTTTCACCAGTCACATACAGAGTATATTTTCCTTTGATTATATCCTCGGTACACAATGTTTATCAGGTTTTGATGTAGAGAATATGTGTTCTAGAATTGTCTCATTTTTTAACAAAGAAGTTGTTCAACTCTAATAGAATATTTCTTATAAAGTGCATCCTATTTAGGTTCTTGATCATTGTGAAAAATTATTATGGAAAATTTAATTAACAAGATTCATCTTTTGTGGATAATCAACATTGTTAAAAATGAAACATGCGAATATGAATATTCTATGAGGGAAAAGAATCCTCGCTTATTTATTAAGTCAATAAAAATAACGAGGATGTAATTTCTAGAATTTTGGGAGAATGTAAAAACCCATGTACTTATAAAATAAATTTCATTAATTTTTGAATTAATATTTTAAATTAATTTTAATTTTTTATTAATATATATTGTATTTATAGAAATTATGGAATTTATAATGATAGAATATTAACATGACTGTATGAATTTTAACATGGAAATTAAGAAAAGTAATCATTAAAATAAAATAATGAACTCACCTATGAGTGTGTAAATAAAATTTTTATATCTTATATGTCTAATAATGTAAAATTTATATCATGGAATATATGTATAAATGTTTTCGGATGATGAATTATGTGTTTCTATTTTTTGAGTCATTAAGGTTTAATATAAATATTACAAATAATATAATTATTAAAAAGAAAAAATAATTTCAGAAATTATATTCGTATATTAGGTTTTTATTTTCTTATAAATATATGATAATTTTATGAGACATTACTTAATATAAAATTATTTTATGAATTTAGTAATGGATTAAAAATTGGTGTTTTTGAATAAATATTTATTTAAAATAGAAATTAAAATAATCATATTTATGAAATTATTTCTTTGAAATAGATTTCATTTTTTAATTATACATATCAATAAATTTATACGGTGAATATTTGGGGTTATTCTGAAATAGTTCAATTTTATTGTAAATAGTGACATTCAAAAATTTACAGTATATATACATTAAAGATAAATACACTATTACATGATCAATGAAATATGTAATCACCATAATCCATAACATACCATTTTAATTTTAATATACTATATTATAATGCTCAAAATATTCATAGTCTTGAGCAAAAATAATAAACTATTGATTATAATAATGAGAAATCACATGTCTCCTCCACTATAAATGCCATAACTTGCCACCTCTTCTACTCACATGTCAAAGCCTTTTAGCCTATTTAAATTCATCTCAATTACCTTCCCAAGACTATTACCCATGTCCAAAATCTACAAGCCTCACCAAAAATCCAAAACCAATGGCGTTAAAGAGGATCTCAAGAAAAAGAATCCAAGAGGTAAAATCCAAATTCATTTCTTAAATTTTCTTTTCAATTGTTTTTATTTTCTTATACTCACTTCAAATACCCTTAAAAAAGTGGGATGAAAACTATAATATATCATATATACTCAAATATTATCATGTTTATTTAAAAATTATTCATCAAGCTTTTGTTCTTCTCTATTTTATTCTAAAATTGAGAACATCATTTTTGATGAAGCAATTTACTGCCATCCTGGATAATACACTTTAATTTTCCATAATCACCATTATGGCAGGTATAAAATAATAATTATGGATATTTAATACTTAATTATACATATTGTAATATATTTCATGTTTTATAACCAACATATAATCATTATATGGAATAAAGTTATCTATGTTTGTGATTATTATAAAAATAGATCAAGTAAATAAAATCATTATCAATTATGTTTTACCTAATGATACATCCTCATATCAAAAAAACATGACATATGGTATAATTTTAAATTTTATAAAAATATTAAAAAATTCATTTAAATTCATATTTTTTTCTTCCATTCGACAGAAAAATCCTTCAAGAACCAACAATGGAAATCCTAAAATAAATGCACCCCAAACAATGAAAATAATAAAATATTATTAATAAATGGATGGAAATCATTTATTATAATATCATATAAGTTATTATAAATATTAATATGGTTCATTTATATATTAATAACAGTATTTAAGCAATTATTTATGATTTTTGAACATGTTTGAAGTAAGATGAATCTTAGGTATGGGAATTCTTAACCCGATTTAGATTTTTTGGGTTACCCTTATACATCATGAATTATTTTTTAATATGATTATTTTGGAAATAAATTTGGATAATTTTATTTTATATTATATGTATTTATAGTTTATACATATATTTTATTGTATTAAAAATTTCTCAATTTAAAAATATAAAATTTGTAAGTAGCTTTTCTTTAGGAAATAATGTTTTAAATTACATTTTTACAAATTCAAAATGAATGTTTTTAGGATTATTTAAATCGTATTTTTAGATTATAATTTTGTTCTTGGTAATTTTTTATGATTAAGGGTGGTACCTATTTCCCCAACCAATGCCTTGTTTGTGATTATGATAGAGTTTAACCTTATGGTTACTCTAAGTGAATCTTCAACAGTGACACCATAATGTAGTCGTGAGGGTTACATCATAAGGTAGTTGTGAGGGTTACAATTTAAGGTGTCTATGAGGGTTTCAAATCATATAGTAATTGTGAGGGTAATAATATTTATTATGTTATTCCTCAAGATACCTTTATGGAATTATTCATGATTTACATGTTTTATGGAAATCTCACATTTTCATAAAGTTACTATATGATAAAAATTGGGTGATAAGTATTCCTTTGTTAAAATGATTTTATATTTATATATATCTTCATGAACTAATGGTTTCACTCTTTTTTACGATCGTTACATTTCATTTTTTTCTCATCCCGTGCATTAAAATGTGTCTAACCGAGGTTAAGGATAGAAAAGAGAAAATAAAAATTTTAATTGACTATTGTGAATAAATTTCATGAAAATATTTCATGATTATATGAAAATCATTTTTATAATTCAACAAATGGATATTACTTCATAATTACCCACTATTTTTGCTTTTGGGTTGATATGTTAGAATTATGTAATAACTATCTAAAATACAAAATATAAAATATAATTGGGAATATAAAAAAGTGAATAGTACTGTAATTTACTATATTATATAATGTTTATGGTCAGGTAATTTTATAAATCTATTCATGTGAGGCCTTTGGTGTAAACCAAACGTAGTTACTCGAATATGAGATAACATTAATCAACATTAGATTGTGTTGTATTTCTTTCTCCACCGAATTAAATTGTTCTTATAACATTATTTTTAAATGAAACTTTTTCCTAGATATACTGATATGTTGTTATGTTAATGTTATGACCTAAATACAAACACACTTCTATAAAATGTGATATAAAATCAGCATTAATATTTATGGTTTACTACCAACTCATGAAACGAGGACGTTCATTTTTTTCCATAACAACCTCTTCAGGTTTGTCATACTGATGTACATATAATATATATATACATATATTATATTTATGAAATTTATATCATTATTATAAACCTTTTATCATTATATAATATACATAAATTTTATAGTTTATACAATAGGAGAATCAATAATGTCGCTTGTCTGTATGACAGACTATCACCTCACGAATCTATGTAAAGTATTTTTCACTAACATGTTACATGGAAGGTTGTAAGGGTTATTATGTTGAATATTTATGTTATTAATGACATATATATGATATTAATGACATAATTATATTTCATGAAGTGTAAAATATAATTTTCCTCTTTCCATATCACACACTAAAATAGTGATAACATCATTCTTAGAGGTATGGACTACCGCCTCCTCCAAGTGATGTGATTCTTATTGCTTCATCTCTAAATAAAAAAAAATCTAATATATTAGTAAATATAATTTTTTAGTATGGTGTTAATGAGATAATTATCATTAATTAAAGATAAAATATTAAACTCTTTTTTCCTATAATGTTAATGAAAAAATTGAAATGTTACTCATGCATACATATGACCTATTTTCTCAATCATAAAATATTTTGTTCCTTTTTCAAAACCATCCCTAATGATAGGTTATAAAATTAAAATTAATGTATACATATTATAATAAATTAATAATTACTATTTTATAGTTTTTAAAATAATATCCTTTTAAAGATAGTCGTCCTATCGAAGTAATTTTTGACACATAAGTTGAATTTTTTTAAAAAACCCAACTTAAATCGAATTAAATAAGTAATTATGTATATAATATTTATAATTAATAAAATTACTCATAAATTTATTAATCCTTATTAGGAAATTAAATAATTATCATATGTTTATTATTCAGGATGACAATAATATCCCTGATGGATTTGACTCAAGGTACGGTTTTTTCTCGTTTACCTTTTATCCCTCTGAGATATATTCCATAATCACCACTTATTTATGTTTTTTTGGATATAATTATCATGAATGTAATATTTTATTTTTCTTCATAAACTTATAGGGATTTACATATCCATTTTAGAATCTTTATTTAATTAGGATTACATTTTCAATGTTATTAATGTTGTAATGGATTTTTTCACAATTTTCATTCTTTTAAACATTTATTATGTGAGACCCCAATATTTTATTATTAATTGTATAAAATGATAAATTTAAATTTTATATCATGAATATCCTAATTCTCATATTATTATATGTTTCATTTAATTTTATTCCTTCATGATTATTATGATTCAATTATACTAAATTTATAATAATCTTTTGTTATAATCTCATCGTTTATCGAGATAGTGTATCAATATATTTACATTGTTGAAATATTAAAATTCTAATTAATTAAATTATACTCTAGTTATTTATAATATTTCAATATAATATTATGATCTCCATTCATTTTTACATATAATAATTGATAAATATATTTTTCTGAAAGTAAGACTTTATAAATCTCTTTTGTTTGAATCATTTTATATTCTAAAACCATGTTTTTTAGAAAAATCATAAATAATTGAACCTTTTTTAAATGATTTATTAAAATTATTTTTACCAAAATTTTCATATTTTTTTATAAAAATTAATTTTCTTGTTTCATTCTGATTGATTAAATTTACTAACCATTTTACATTACAAAAGGAATAAATTTTTAATATGTACTTGATTTAGGGATTTATCAAACACCTGGATTATTATTTACTAGAAAATTAATATTCATGATTATAATGTTAATTTCTAGGAGACTTGTCTCATAATATACAAGATGTTACTAGTTTTTATTCATGTCGTTTAAATGAAATGGATATTCATGATGTTTTATGATTTAAAAATTCATTTTCAAAATTAAAATGTTTTTCCATATAATTTTTTAAAATATATTTTTATGATATTTCAATTCTGCATTATAATTTAATTCTATTAAATAATCCTCCACATGTGATATTTAATATATATAACGTCAATTTTATTTCTCAATATAGTTTACGATTTATAAATGAGATTATTACAAAATGTGTTTCATTTAAGTGCGTTAATCATGTCTCAAAAAGAATTTCATGGAAAATTTAAATTTTAAGGAGTTAATATTGTTTCAAAGATATATTCATAGAACACATTTCATTTCTATAGGTTTATCATGTTTCAATGGTATTATTTTTTAACTTGTTTCTTTTCCACGGGTTAATCATGTTATTGAAATTATGCTGACAGTTTCAATGAATTATGAAGAAACAAATTCTCAATATTATCTATATATGTTGTGGTTCGTGGTATGTTGAAATTATCGGCATTTCTAGATGAAACTATATGATTCCTTTATTGTGTAAACGATGGGTTCTCCTAGATTACACTATAATAAAATCGGTAATTATTTTGTTTCCCAAAGAATTATATTTGATGTTGGCCTAATGACTATTCTTATTTGTATGGATTTTTTTAGGGTTATTAATGGGATTAAAGAGATGATGTTCCTTGATATGAATATGTTTTATTCATTATTTCTATTGGTTTGTGATAATTCACATAATGAGGATTGATATCACATGGAATATGATTCTATATTCATATGATTTATTACTTGGTTAATGGTTTATGGCATTTTTTCTTTTTAATGATATATGTATTTATGGATTTGAATATTTTTATATTATACTCATGAACATTTATTATTTTTCAATATCTTTAAACTCTACTTACCATCACCAAAGATATTTTTTAAGGATTAATGTTTCCATTGTTGATTATTTGAGCTCCCCCTCGTTATATTTTTTTCCAAGGATATATATAAAGGTTAAAAAAATTATTTACATAAGGTATTCAATATGGATTATGATGATGCCTTAATGTGAAATAGATACAATAGGTTAAGTGGGAGAAATTCTCTTTTAATTTTATGGGAATATTTATTGTATATGTTTTCTATAATTCCATTAAAAAAATACTAATATGTTAATTATGATAAAAGTGATTTTATTTTCCTTTTTATGGTGTATTGTTTAGTTTAAAAAAAAGGGGTCCCTCTTAGTAGAATAAAATATTAAAAAAAATTAGCATTTCATCACAAAATCTTGGAGTGTGGGTTCTATGATGTTATACTATAAGGAAAATGAAAATTAAATTATTATATCATCAATATAATCATATTAAATTGTTTAAGACTAATACAATCCTTACTATATGATTAAGTTAATTATCATAGAATAAATATGTTATTTATAATAATAAAAATAAATTGGTTCTAGGTTTTATTTTGTACAAACAATTTTTTAATACATATTTCTAAAAACGTGTTTGAATATATTTTTTGCTACTTTCTGGAAAATAAATTTTCATCCAATCAGTAGAAGTTACATAGTAAACTGGTAAACAATGTTTCCATGTAATACCCATGTATAGAAACATTTTTCCTCCATGAACATTGATTAAAACATAAATTATTACCATAAACAATAAATTATTAAACAAATAAACTACAACTAAAATAATAATATCACTAATCTCATAGCCTTGGTAAATTGGATTTCAACCATACTTGTTTTATTTAATAAAAATATTATGTCTATTTTAAGATCTAAATAGTTTTTTTCCTATATAAAATTTATCATAACATAAAAAATTGATACAAATTTATTGATTTTCTTATCCCAAAAGTATACTTTTTTTGAGATAATCTGTTTTAAGTGAACTCATATGCACCTTGATATTTGGTAGAGGCTACATACTATTGACAAGGGTTTTATATCAATGTTGTAGATCTTATACCGATAATATATAAATAAATCCATAGGTAAAAATATATAAACATCTATAATTATAATATATTACCAATATTATATAATATTATTATTAAAATTAAATCTACAATAATTAAAATACATTAGAATTTATTATCAGTATTACATGATTCTACAAAAAATTTCATAAAATTAGAAAAGTGTCATACGATTGGTGGGTCATACATTTAACTAGATAACATAAATTAATATGTACATGGAGATATCACTAAAAAAATATTAGATCTTAACCATGATATTAACTCCACAATACTATTATAATACATCAATATCGTCATATATATAGGGGATTTAACCTAATATGATATTCCAAACATATAGAATATACATACATTGAGGTTATAATGTAGTGTTTGAGTATAAAACATTGAAGGAAGCCAGTAATAGGAACATTATGATGTGGAACAATATATCTTCCTAGTTAATGTACAATATTTTAATGACAATATTAACTCAAAAACGTAACATAATAAAACTAGATGAATCAATAAAATTATCCCCATTTTACTATAATTCCCAAACATGAAATTTTTTTCTATAATTGATAAATTATTCCTCATTAACCATGAGATAGAATATTGGTATCATATAAATAACGTGATTGAAACAATTAGAATAACTCCCAGATACATAATAATGAAATAATGGATTTCATAAGGCATCCATTCATATCCCTAATATCTATAACACATTCACCACATGATTGACCCCAAGACACCAATTATTTTATAGTGGCACAAATAAAATAATTATAGTGGGGTTAACAAAACATAATATCATACAATGAGGGTCTGACACCAATACACCCAGATTCAATATGAAAAATGTACTCTAAAATTTTCGTTTTGATCTGAACACATGAGATTGAATTTCATCCTAGCTTAAATACTACTCTAAAAGAATAAATTTTACATCACATATATACTCAAACCATTTTAGGAGTAGTGTTTCCAAGAATTAATTAAAACCCTTTATGTAACTAAACCAATATCATACCATGAAAATGATATATTTTTTCAATACACCTAAATGTTCTTATTCTATGATAAGTATTCAAAATAATTCATAAGATTTCTTGTCCATGATACATTTTAGGAATACATTAAATAATATATTTATTCGTAACTAGGAGAAATGGAAAAATAGTAATTGATATAAAACACTCAGTAAGGGTAAATATATGCATCATTCAAATATCAATAATGAAAATATGAAGATCATAACGGAATGATAACGAAATAATTGTGAATGATCGTTATATATGATAATGCATATACATCCAAACGTAGTGCTTAAAATATGAATCAATGGATAAGAAAGTGTCATCTGAGTTAAAAATCATTAACCATGTGGAAATTGTTGTCACGACCCGTCCTCGGGGCCTGTGCTGTGACTACCCCAAGCCCGCCTTCCATAGGCCAAGGGCTGGCGACTAGCACCAAAGCCGTAAATCCCAATCAAAAGGGAAGTCATTGCCTTTAAGAATTGAAAGCACACACAAACAGAGTACAAGTAGAAGCAACACTAAGTAAATCAGTATAACAAATGTTTTGAAAGTACGAGGGGCTGGAAACACAAGCCCAAAAGAAAGATACATCTACAACTAAAAGTAAAGTACAACTCAAAGGACAATATTTGAAAGGTTAAAAGCAGCTCTAGGATCGTCCTTTGGGTTCCTACCTGAAGGGTAGGTATAGATGTCCTCCTCAGTACTCCACATTTGTCCATCTCCTCCGGGTATCGACTCGTCGTGAGATCCACCTCCGGGTACTGACTCGTCATGAGATCCACCTCCGGGTACCGACTTGTTGTGAGATCCACCTCCGAGTATCGTCCAGCTCTACAAGCCTCAACCATGATCAGTGATGTCCGTTTTCTGCAACCAACACAATCAGGTGCGGGGAAAGCTCGTGCATGGGTGAGTATATGATACTCAGCAGGGACCCCGAGAACCTCAAGGTCTCACTAAATCCAACAAGGATAATCACAAAGAATGTTCTCAACAGATAACCCTTACTTAGGTATAAGCCCATACTTCTACCTAAGTTACCAAGTAACCCATCTCAGCCACGAGGTGTCACACAGATATGAAGTCGAAGGATAACCACTACTTACGTATATGCCCATATATATACGTAAGTTATCTAGTAACCCATTTTAATCATGAGTAAAACACAAAGGTCAATCACTCAGCTCAAACCAGGATTTTCATTATCAAAACCATAACTGCAGAACAGCTCCATCTCTGATGAGTACAGTGATCATATCACAACTCTGATGTACTGCTCACTAACCTAAGACTGCTGAGGTACTCCTCCTGTCGAGTACCGCGGGTCTGCCACCTCACAAAATAGTGCTTCTCCGCCATGGGTCTGGCACCTAACATAGTATTGCTCCCCCTCATAGCATATAGAGGGACTCCTCATGTCGAGTACCGTAGGTCTAACACCACACAAAAAAGTGCCCCTCCTCCATGGGTCTGCCACCTCACAAAGTATTGCTCCCCACTGGGCTATGCAAGTCACTCCGAATCGAATCGGACAAGCAGTCATCAGGTCTCAGCCAGCTACACGGTCTCCATACTCTATACGCTCGTCTCTGGGAGGGTCCACTCCACTAGCTAGAAGTCGATGCTCCAAGTATCATAAACTCCCACGAAGAAGTATCTCAAAGGACCGCCTCGTCATAGGGGTCTCAACGCAATAGATGGTGCATCAATCGGACGCCCGGTCTGTGAGTTATTAGCCTTTTCGTCCCAGGGGCCCTATTGGTTTCGTGTACGAATCAAGCTTGCCGTATCTCAACTATACCCCATAATCAAATAGGGTAAGCTCATAGGGACCGTTTCTTGACGTGATTACAAACGACGTTGACGGTTCGTCAAACGGACGTCCGGTATGAATGTTATCGGATTTTCTGTTCCAGGGGCCTGATTGTATTTCGGGTACAATCCAACCATGCCATACTACAACTACATCCAAATCTCGAGCGGAGTAATCCAAAATGTCTGTCTCACTAAGAGGAATCCAACAAAGTCGACGACACGTCAATCGGACGTCTGGAGCTCAAGTTATTGGTGTTTCCCCTCCGATGACTGGGTTGCTTTCATGTTCGAACCAACCTGGCCATACACAAATTTTTACAAAACCTTGAATGTAATATACCAAAACAACCGTCTCAATCCAAGGATCGCATCGAAACTGACGGCGCGCCAATCGGAGGACCATAGCCCATGTTTCGGGCGTTTGAACGAATCTGCCCACTTTTAGGGGGTTTGGGCCCGGACCGACCCGGCCCAAGACCCCCTGGGTTGGCCCAAATAGGGTCGACCAAACCTGTATCTGGGTTTGGCCCTATTGGGCGCGGCCCTGCCCACTTGAGTGCAGCCCGGCCCCGTGGCGTGGCCCGGCCCAGCGGGCGTTGCAATGCCCAGCGGGCGGCCCCAGCCCAGCGGGCGGCCCGGCCCAGCTGTTGGGCACCCCTGGCCCAGTGTGAGTGGCCCGGCTCGGCTGGGCTCTTGGTCTGTGACCGAGCGGCACAAGGGGGGGGGGGCGCTGGCCCTCTCCTTGTAATGGTGGCCCCACGTGGGGGGACCGCCTATCCACCACCGGGGGTTACGACCCCTGGAATTCTGAAAGGCCGGCCCGGTTGGCTGCCCGGTGCCACCGTCGTGGGACCCCGTGGTCCCGCCCTCCAAGCGTCAACGACCGGTTTTATCCGAACGCCTCCAGGTGTTTCGCTGTGGCCAAAGGGTTACGGGTCTTGATGCTTCGGCGGTCGAGGAGTCCGGCCGCCCCCTGTCGGTGACCATTGCGGCCTTAGGACACACCCTTTCTTCGACCGACACGGCACGTCAGTGCTGCGCCCCACTGTCGTGGCCCACCCCGGTCGTGGCCCTTCAAGATGCTTCGGCGTTGAGCGATAGCACTACACCCCTCCGTCGCAGCCCCTGTTCCGCTCACGGCCTCTTTCGGCCTTAACGGTGTGGCGCGACGGCGCCCCGCTCCTTTTCCAGGGTTCCCTCGTTTCCGCGCGGTGCGACGACACCATGCTATATCTATTCCAATCCACAATTAAGGACAACAGTAAAAAGGGAGGTGGGTCAGCCATATTTCTGTGGTCTAGCCCCCTCTCGTTAATCAATAGCAAGATGCTAAAAGAATAACGATGAACGCCCAAATATTCACGAACATAGAATCAAACCCCTACCTCAAAGAAGGCGTTTGTCGTTGTCGCCGTAAACAGCGTCGCCGTTGACGGGCGTCATTCCGTCAACATTGGGAAGTATGAAGCCGACGGTGGCATCAGCGTTCTTCATGTTCTTCATTGGAGAGGATATGACTTCCCCAAGTGTTGGGCATCGCAGTACTTTACCAGCGCTTCGTCGCTGGGTGAAGCCATCGCAAAACCTTCTCCCAAGTTCCCTATATATAGGAGAGGGGGAGAGGTATGTAACCATCGTGGAATTTATGATGGTTCATTTATTTGGACCCTTCCTAAATTCCAATTATGCGGTTAATTAATTTAAAAAGGGGGTTGGGAAAATTAAATTCTGCTGGCACAATTTAATAGGTGAGTTGACACTACTTAAGAGTGGAGGATGCAAAGAAGTTTCCCCTACATAGCCTGCTTCAAAACATATGACACGAATCAATTTTATGTTGACACATAAAATTAATTGATAGAAATTAATTTCACTTAAACACCTAAAATTAAATCATAGCAATTTTTTTTTATGTCGACCCATAAAATTAATTGAGAACAATTAATTTTATGTCAACTCATAAAATTATTTGAAAGAAATTAATTTTACATCAACACATAAAATTAACTGACAACAATTAATTTTACGGCGACCCATAAAATTTATTGATGGGGGGTTTGAGAGGTTTCCTCTCCCTCCCCATTTAATGGGAGGTTAGGGTGTGGCGGTTCCACCACCAACTCCCAAGTAGAGCTTCTAACCACTTTATCCGCACTGCATGTGTTTAACAAAATAAAATAAATTATTTACATATTTTATTTTATTAACCCACGTAAAACCCCAAAAACAAAATTTCATACCTGATCATCAACCGTTGAGGTGAAAGTATTTTTAAGTGAATATTGGCACTGCAAGTGCAATGGTGCCCTCGGAATTCGATTCCAAGAATTTGTTCAAAAGTTATAAAACGCCGCTCGTATGTTTACTGAATATACCCGAAAAAAGTTCGGAAAATTATTATCAGTCACCCTTGACCCACTGCGGTCAAGGTTAGGCTCTTCCTAGGAGAAACCCGCCCCAAAGAACTCAACAGTACTCTCAGATTTTCAATTCGAGTTACCGTTTAGAAGTTATGAATTTTACATTAAAATAATTGTCACTTAATTATTTTATTTACGGCCAAAAAATAACTTTCTCAGGTGGCTCGCGCTGGCCAATGTTAGTATCTTCATAAAGGAAGCATACCCTCATAAGATCAGCGGTGGTATCGTATTTCTAATCTGAGTTACCATTTGTGAGTTATAAGAATTTATAAAATAAAATAACTTTATTTAATTATTTTATTTACGGTTATGCCATTTTTGAGTTTTCACACAGGAGGCTTGCGCCGACTAAAAAGAAGTCACGCCTAGGGTAAGCCCTCCATCCTGAGTACAATGGTGTCCTCTAATTTTTTATCCGAGTATCCATTTAAGAGTTATTCCACTTTTTTAGGAAAACTTCTTACACGCGTTAATTTATGCTTAAAAAACTTCATAAAATTATTCCGGGAACACCAGGCCTCAGAATTAGGTTCCGTCAGAAACTGCATACTTGTAAAATTCCAAAGAATTTATGAAAAAAAAATTCCTTGAAATTTATGGGTCTTTACAATACTCCCACCTCAGGGATTTACGTCCCCATAAAGCTACATCAAAAACTAGGGGGGAAAAGGGGGTACTGTGCATGCATCTGAGCCTCCCGCTCCCATGTGCTCTCTTGGAGGTTCTCATGCTACCATCTCATGCGCACTAGAGGAATCGACCGTCCACATAGGACTCGCTCCTATCGATCCTCGATCTCCATCGGGACCTCCTCAGAAGTCGCCCCATCATCGAAGATCAGCTCCCCATGTTGATGATATGCGTTGGGTCATGCACGTATCTCCTCAGCTGAGATACGTGGAAAATAACATCGCGAACTTGGTGCAACTGAGGTGTATGGGTCAAGCGGTAAACCACCTCGCCTAACCTGTTAAGGACCTAGAAGGGTCCGATGAACTGCAGAGATAACTTGCCACCCCGGCCAAAACTCCGTAATCCATGTCGATGTGAGACCCATAAGAAAACGTGGTCGCCATCCTCGAACTCTAGTGGTCTTCACCTCCTGGATGTTCTGAACCTTCTCCGTTCCTACAAGAGCTGCTAATATTCCTTCTTTCTTGATAAGAGAAATATGGTGTCATCCCCTGGATGAACCACGTTCTTTGTCTAATACAGTCAAACATAACCTCCTGCATTAGGTTATGATGGTGGGACCACATGGGACTAAACCCCCTATTAGTGGTGGGAGAGGAATACCTCTCATCACTCCTCGTTAATGAGGATGAGTCTCTCCACACCCCCCCCCTTTATTGGTGCCAAATCCCCAAATTTAATTGTGAAAAATCCTCCACATTAAATTAAGGGGGAACCAGGTTAATAAATTCACCTCTTTTGAATTTTGTGTCATCAAATTAAATAATAGATTAACACAACTTATTATTATTTTGGATGGCATCGTTCATTTTGGTGGCAGCTTTGAGAGGAGGATTATTGGGAGAAATCTCATAATAAAGAATGCCTTCGACTACGAAGAATGATGACCTTCTTCGTCTTCTTCCTCAGAGCTTCTACTCATGTGGGACATCATTAACCAACCTTCCCTCTGCATCATCATGAATGAGCTGATGCTTGATCTCGGGATTGGAAGTGTGTGGCGGATGCAACAAAGGACGATCGCCTTCGTCTTCTTCCTGTGACTTCATCGGCGTTCAACGAACAAAGGTAGGGGTTGTATTATTTTAATTGGAATTTTATTTTTTTTCCTTTCCAAATGAATAATGAGGATATGTTTCCTTTTATGGGTGAGTTTTTGTTCAATTTTCTCCAACCATGATGAACCGATTGATATCACCCTAATCACGGAGGGTGCTGGCCAAACTAGAATGGCCTGACTTCCTTTATCGATCGCTTTTGTGATATTCTTCGGTGTGGAGATGAAGAAACGAGGCAATGAAGGAAGCAAAGACAAAGTCCGCACTACCCACGACCTATGTGATCAATGCCACCCCCGTGGCATCCCGCACCACCACCGGCCGAACAATCCCTGTCACAACCCACGCCGGCCGCACCGCTCACAGAACCGAGCCGCTTCCCCGAGCCGACCCACGCCCTGCCGGCCTACCCGACCGCCCGAGGCCTGCCTGGCGCCCAGAACGACCACCCGCCGGCCCACCTGGCGCCCTACCCGACCGCCCGCCGTCCTACCTGGCACCATGCGTGGCCTCCTCCTGGCTTCCTACCAGCCTACACTACCGCATGCTGGCCCGCTTGGTGCCCTGCCCGACCACCCGCCGGCCCACCTGCCGGCCTGGCCGCACCCTGCATAGCAACCTTCCAGCCTGGCCATGCCCAGCTGGCCTCCCCGACCTCCTCCAGGCCTGCCCGGCCTCCAAACCACTCGGGCTGCCAGTAGACCGAACCGGCGCCCTGGCTATGTCGACCTCTCGAGCCGGCCCGCGGTGCCCCTCAGGGCGCCTTGTCTGAACCGGCCTAGTCGCACCCTTCCATCCAATCAATGCCTGGCCACACGCTCAGGGCGCTCCGGGCCGAACCGGCCCTGGGCCTGGGCGAAACCGGCCACGCAGCCTGCTGGGATGGGCCTAGTGGGCTGGGCCGAACCTATTCGGTTGGCCCACCCAATGGGTCGGGCCAGACCCAATAGGTCTGACCGGGGCGACCCAGACCAAGTCAGCCCAGACTGTGTCGGACCGCATCAGTCCGACCAGGTTAGGACGGACCCAGACCCACTATCGACCCTTTACTCTCCTTAGCCATATCATTGGCACCGGACGACCGTTTGACAAACCATCAGTGGTGCTGGTTTTCTTTGAGTTTGAAAATACCTTTGAGTATACCCCACTAGAGTTCGGGGTAAGGTTGAGATAAGGCCAGGTTGGACCGTGCATGAATCAAACCGGGCCACATGACTAAAAGTCTAATAACTCAAAAACCAGGCATCTGATTAACGCGCCATCTATTTCATTGAGACCCCTATTATGTGGAAAACATTTGAGATACTTCTACGTTGGAATTTGTAACAGGTTGAGTATCGACCAATAGCTCGTGGAGTAGATCCTCCTAGAGATGAGAGACCAGTGTGCGGAGACCTAGTATCTGGCTGAGGCCGGAAAACTGCTGACCGATTCGACTCGGAGTTACTCAACTATCACAGTTGGGATCACCTTGGTGTCGCATAAGACCCATAGTGGAGAGCACCTTGGTGTCATGGTAGACCCACAATACTCAATAAGAGGAGTACCTCAGCAGGCTACAAGGGAGAGCGCCTTGGTGACGTGGAAAACCCATAATGGGGACTGCCTTATTGACGTAGCAGACCCACAATACTCGACAGGATGTGTACCTCACCAGTCCAAGGTTAGTGGGAAGCACCTAGGTGTCACGGTAGGCTCATTGTACTCGATAGAGGAGGAGTTCTCCAGCAGCTGTGGTTTCGATAATGTGAATAAAAATCCTGGTTGAGCTGAGTCGGTAGCTTTTTTGTTTACTTCATGATTGAGATAGATTACTTGATAACATAGGTAAATGTATGGGCATATACCTATGTTGGGTTATCTGTTGATTTCATACGTTATGGTTTATCCATGTTGTATTTTGTGAGACCTTGAGGGTCTCGAGGTTCCTACAGAGTATCATTATACACACCCTTGCACGGGCTATGCTCGCAACTCGTTGTGTTGGTTGTAGACGACAGATATCGCAAACTCAGGCTGAGTGTACTAGGACTGGACGGTACCCAGAGGTATACCACACCGTGTAATGGTACATGGAGGAGACGGACAGACGTGGAGTGAGATGGAGGCTATCGGTACCTACCCTTTAGGTAGGATCCGTGGTGGACGATCGAGGAGCTATTTTTCACATTTCAGTTATTTTTCCGTTTTTAGTTGTACTTATACATTACAGTTGAGCTTGTATTTCTGGACATTTTTTTAAAGACCCGTAAAATTAAAGGAAATTTTTTTCTTAATTTTCTTTGGAATTTTACAAGAACACAATTTCTGACAGCACCTAATTCCAAGGCCTGGTGTGCCCAGAATCATTTTCCGAAGTTTGGCTCAGGTATGTTCAGTGAACGAACGAGCGGGTTTTTCTAACATTTGAGCCCGTGATTGGAATTGAATTCTGAGGGCACTGATGGAATGGCAGTGCCAGTATTTTCTTAGAAACGCTATTTCCAGAGTTGCATTTGCTCAGGTGTGGTTTTTAATTTTTGGGGTTAAGTTAAGAAATAAAATAAAGTGGTGCGAAAACTTTATTTAATTTCACTTAAGCCACTTAAAGCCACTTAAGCTGAGTTGAAGCGAATAGGGTGGAACCCAAAATATCCTAACCACTTGGTAGGATATTTGTGAGGTGGGGCCCGCAGGAGCCCCATCGTTTCTTTTCCTCTAAGTAACGCACCCGCGAAAACCTCTTTTAATAGAAAGTCAACCGGTGTGTTTTCTTAAATTCTTAACGCACCTATTAATTGGGCAGTTAAGTCATTACCATTAATTCACCGAATTAATGGTTCGTTTCTTAACTTTGTTTTTCGTTTGTTGGCATAAGAATAAAATAATACCAACACATGTGGGTTGCTTGTTGAGGGAAATTAGAGGAAGCTCTAAGTCTTGGAAATCATCATCCTTCTTCGAGATGAACATGAAGAACACGATGAACGCGAAGAACTCCGGCCTCCGATGAAGGGATACGAAGAACGCCGGATCCTCCGAGATCAACGGCTCAACGTGACGATCCTCCATCTGCGACACTTCTTTCGCGATGTTCTTTTCTTGTGACAATCTTCGATCAACAACTGATTGAGGTAGGGGATTTCGGTTCTTTAATTTTTTATTTGTGAATTCTTTTATCCTTAACATGGGTTTAAATGGTGCAATTAAGTCTGTGTGTTCTAAACCCTCGGATATCGTTGACGCGACGCCGTGTACCGCAACGACAGCGAGGCCCCTTCCGCGACGCGACGATCCTCTTCTTCCACGACGATAAATTCCGCGGCGAACTCACGTTCAACGACTACGATGAGGTAGGGGTTGATTATTTTAAATCTTTGTGATTTATACTCGCGGCGTATGATTAAAACTGTTGTGAGACTTTTAAAACCGCTAATGCGGTGGGTGAAGACTAACAAAAAAGTCCGAACCCACCGCCCCTTTCGTTCCTGGTGTGCGAAATGGTGGATGTCGACAAAGCAGGCCACACGGGTGATGCGAGGTCCTCGTAGTGAAGGATGGACCCCGGAAGGTCCTTTGGCGAAGACGACATGAAATTCCGACCACCGGAACTCGTCCGGTGGTCCGCAGAGTAGCCCACCGGCGCGCCTCGCCGGCACGGCGGCACCGGCAGAAGGAGGCGGCGGCACCCGGTGCGCCGCCAGAAGGAACGGCCGCGGCTGAAGCCGCGGCGTCAGCACGCAGTCCCATGACCACACGGGACCAGAGGAGGATGGAACGCGGCGGCCCGGACACGTCCGCTAGCAAGAGCGGCCCCACGTGGGGCCGCAGTTCCCTCATGTGGGGGCAGCACGCCCCGCGCTCCGCTCGGTCGTAATCGGCCGAGCCGACCCACCTGGCGGCCGGGCCGCGCCCACGCCGGTGGGGCCAGGTCGCGCCCAGACAGGGCCGGGTCACGCCCAGGCCAGGACGGGTCACGCCCAGGCCGGGCCAGGCCGCACCGGCAGGGTCGGACCCGGACCCAGGTCGGGTCGACCTGGTTCGGGCCGACCCAGGGGGTGGGGTCGGGTCGGTCTGGACCCCGACCCCCCATTTTCGGACCTTTTCTGTCTCTTGCTCATAACATGAGCTACGAGACTCCAATCGACAAACCATCAGCAGCGATGCAATCCTTGGATCGAGACGGTCATTTCGGTATATCGCACACAAGGTTTTGGAGTACTATGGGTTTTGCCGGCTAGGTTCGTACACGAAACCAACCGGGCCCTCGAAGCGGAAACACTTATATCATAAACTCCGGATGTCCGATTGATGTGTCGTCGACTTTGTCGGATTCCTCTAAGTGAGACGGATATTTTGGCTTACTCCACCAGAGTTCTGGACATAGGTGGAGTACGATTGGGTTGGTTTTTCCTTAAAAACCAACCGGGCCCCTGGAACGAAAAAGCCAATAACTCTCAGACCAGACGTCTGATTGACGCGCCATCTACGACGTTGAGTTCCTGTCGACGATACGGAACTTTTGGATACATCAACTCTAGACTATGTGTCAGTTGATTTATCAGCCTTTCGGCTCGTGGAGCGGACCCTCCCGAACGAGTTTGCTGTGTGCGGTAACCCTAGAGATGGCTGCGACTGTGACTGTGACGACGACGACTGTACAGAGATCCTCAGTGGATTCGACGGCGACGACTACAGCACTCAACGATCCTACGTGGATTAGTGCTACAGATCCTTTGTGGGTCCGATCCGGTGTGGGTTAGCGCTCAGCGGTCCTGTGTGGGCCAGCGCCTACAGATCCTGTGTGGGTCCGATCCTGTGTGGGTCTTTGCGAGGGTTAGTTACATATCGATCCTTTGTGGGTCAGATCCTTTGTGGGTCATTGCGGGGGTTAGTTACCTATCGATCCTTTGTGGGTCAGATCCTTTGTGGGTCATTGCGGGGGTCAGTTACCTATCGATCCTTTGTGGGTCATTGCGGGGGTTAGTACCTTTTGATCCTTTGTGGGTCCGATTGCTTAGATGAATCAATGGCAATATTTGATCATCTCTATCATAATACAAAGAGGTATTCTTGTGTGATCTGAATCCTGTTTTTATTTCCTATGTGGATTGTGTTGTGCTATCCTATGTGGATTACGTTTTTCTTTCTTGTGTGGACTGGGTTGTACTTGGGCTTGGATGTTGGAGCCGAACGAGAATTGATGACTTAGGTATATGTATGGGCATATACCTTAGCAGAGTCGAATGTTACTTCGTGATTGCATCTTTCCATTGTGGATTATCCTTTGTAGATTCTGGGAGACCTTTGGGGGTCTCGGGGTCCCTACTGAGTAGCTTATACTCACCCCTGCACGGGTTATGCCCGCACTAAGTTGTGTTGGTTGCAGATGACGGACAGCGCTGATCGTGGTTGAGGCTTGCGGAGCAGGATGGTACCTGGAGGTGGACCACTGGGCGGTACGTTCTCAGAGTGGACGGCTGGAACTGAGCAACTGTGGAGGCTATCTATACTCACCTTTCAGGTGGTATTTCCAGTGGACAACTCGACGTTGCAGCTTTACTTTTCAGTTGATGTTTTCCCTTCCAGTTGTACTTTAGTTTCAGTTTGGGTTTTTATACTGGCCCACTTACTTTTCCTCACCTACTATGGTACCCAGTTTTTACATAGTGTTTACTTCTTCTTGCTTACTCTATGGTGTTTTCTTACTTGATAAAGGCAATGCCTTCCCTTTTTACCGTGAATTACGCCTTGGTGCTAGTCGCTAACCCCTAGCCTATGGAAGTCGGGCTTGGGGTAGTCACGACATGGGCCCCGAGGACGGGTCGTGAAAAATTGGTATCAGAGGAGTTTGATTCTACCACAGAACTTTGGAATCTGATCTTTTTTCTAAGTGAAGCAATAGTGTTAAGAGTATTGAGTATGGTTATCAGTCCAGGGAGTCCAGTGTTGGTGCGGCGGCCGACGTATCCGTACACCAGGACCCTGACTTCTGATTTTCGACTTAATGCACGAAAACATTGATTGCATGAGTGTTTCATGTTTTCTTTGTGATTACTTTGTGTCAGCTCACCATGTATACTATTCTGATTGTGGAACACTTGTTTCCTTTTCAGGATAAGCCCACGATGGCATCCAGCTAGGGTTCCAAAAGTTGAGTGTGACGACCGCCCACCGAATGACGAGGCCTCGGTACACAACACTTTGACAGCTGAGGCACCAGCGGTACCTTTACCCGCCAAGCCACTGATGCTTCTAGCCCCAGCCGCAGACGATGAACGTCGCCTTAGTGCACTGCACGAGTTCTAGTGCAAGCGACCGCCCAAGTTCTGCGGGGAGACGGACCCCCAGGCAGTTGAGGACTGGCTGGAGGAAGTGGTGAGAGTTTTCAGGTTAGTGAGGACACCAGCAGACCTCATGGTGATCCTCGCAGCGAGCCTACTGCACGTGGCAGCGGGCTGATGGTGGAGTTTGATGTTCTAGGTGCACGATGAGGCATCTATCCTCTCGACAGACTTTGATAACCTCTTTCGCATTGAGTTCATCACAGCCACCCTCCGTGTGGTGCGCATCCAGGAGCTTCTACAGCTACGACAGGGAAGCTTGACGGTTGCCCAGTACTCGGCGAGATTTACCGATCTCTCATGCTACTCGACAGACATGGTATGAGATTCATTCTTCCGGGCCCAAACCTTTGAGCAGTGATTGAGGCATGAGATCAGGGCATCGCTGATCTCCCTCGGAATTCCGACTCAGTCAGGAGTACTGGAGCGATCCCTTTTGATAGAGAGCTTTCATACTGAGCCTTCTTCAGCAGCGAGACCTACCACGGGGTGGCACGTAGCAGAGTCTTCTACACCAGGCAGTCGACGGATGACTCATTTGTCCAGGCAGACTAGACCCTCATGCAGACGACCACCGGACACTGGCTCAGCAGTCCAAGGCACACAGCGCGGAGCCAGTCTTTCAAGAGGCAGGCAGTGCTACACATGCGGCGGGCAGGGCCACATGGCTCGTGACTGACCGGCCCACCATGCCGAGGAGCAGCAGACGGTTGAGGGGCCACCCAGGCAGAGGCAGAGGGTCAACCATGGAGGTCCGCAGGGAGCAGGCGGACGAGGCAGAGGAGCTGGTCGAGCGGCAGGTGGTGGGAAACGCTTTGAGGCTCTACCCCCCCCCCCCCCCCCACCACCAGGAGGTCCACCCCAACCACAGGGAGTTGGCGGGTTGAGACAGGCACAGCTCCAGGCAGCGGAGGCCTACAGCCACAGTGCACCCGAGATGATTCGAGGTACTATTTGTGTCTATTCCACCCTTTCTTTAGTTCTTATCGACACAGGATCGAGTCATTATTTTATATCTACTGCCCTTGTTCGGAGCTCGAAGATTTCGACAGAGCCATTGACTCGATCCTTACGGCTAGAGACTCCTACGGGAGCAGACTCGATGATTACGCACTAGTGCCGGTAGTGTGAGCTTACTCTAGGAGGCGAGAGCTTCGACTGAGATCTTTTTGTAGCGGCGTCGAGGCCTTACGACATCATCTTGGGTATGGATTGGTTATCTACAGTCCATGCTCAGATTGACTGTATTAGGCTCAAGGTGTGATGTGTATGCACTGACAGGAACAGGTTCACCTTCACCAGGAAGAAGGGAGCCTTCAAAGCACAAGATGGAATTCCGCAGAGGAGATGATAGCCCATCACTCATCAGTTGGCTAGCCTCATCCTAGGAGTAGTTGATGTGAGAAGTCCTTGTTTTCCTGTAGAGGTGGATCAGTATGCGGACGTTTTCCCCGATGAAGTTCCAAGAATACCTCCTCACAGAGAGGTAGAATTTTATATTCACCTATACCCCAGGATAGCCCTGATATCGACTCTAGTGTATCGGATGGCCCCCGTTGAGCTTTGAGAGCTACGGGTACAGTTGGAGGACTTACAGGGAATGGGATTCATCCGACCCAGTGTTTCACCCTGGGCTTCCCCGATATTGTTGGCCAAGAAGGTAGACGTGAGCTTGCAACTTTTTGTCGACTATCGTCGCCTGAACCAGGTGACAGTGAGGAACAAGTATCCGCTACCGAGGATTGATGACCTCTTCGATCAGCTCATGGGAGCACAGTGGTTCTCTAAGATAGACCTCAGGTCAGGCTATCATCAGCTCACATTTCAGGATGACGACGTGCAGAAGATGGCCTTCAGATGTCGGTATGGCCACTATGAGTTCTTGGTTATGCCATTCGGTGTAACCAATGCTCCAGCGGTGTTCATGGGCCTCATGAACAGGATCTTTCATCCATACCTCGATCGATTTTTTGTGGTATTGATCGATGACATTTTGATATACTCGACGACTGAGGAGGATCATGCCTACCACTTGCGTGTTGTACTAGACACACTCCGAGAGAACCATATTTATGGAAAGCTCTCGAAATGTCAGTTCTAGATACGTGAGGTCCACTTCTTGGGGAACAGCATCTCTGAGGCGGGAGTTGCAGTGGATCCTATGATGATCGAGGCAGTGCTAGCTTGGGAACCACCCAAGAGCGTGACGGAGGTGCGGAGTTTCTTGGGACTAGATGGATACTACCGGAGATTTGTGCCAGACTTCTCCAGAGTTGCGGCACCACTCTCAGCTTTTAAGAAGAAGGGGAAACCCATTGTGTGGTCAGACAGATGTCAGCAGAGCTTCCAGGAGCTGAGACAGAGATTGACCAGCACCCCTATCTTGAGGTTTCCGGAGGAGGGAGTAGGGTACGTAGTCTTCTGCGATGCATCAGGGACCGGACTCAGATGTGTCCTGATGCAGGAGCGGGCGCTGATCGCCTATGGATCACTTCAGTTGAGGCAGCATGAGAAAAACTATGCTACCCATGACCTAGAGTTAGCAGTAGTGGTCTTCACTCTGAAGACATGGCAACACTACAAAATGGGCGAGCGTTTTATAGTCTTTTCTGACCATCAGAGTCTCAGGTACATCTTCTCTCAAAAGTAACTGAACCTGAGACAGCGGCGATGGCTCGAGTTCCTCCAGGACAATGGCTTTGAGATAGTCTACACTCCTGGGAAGGGGAATGTAGTAGCCGATGCTCTCAGCAGGAGGACAGGAAGTCAGCTACTCGAGGAGGTGATAGAGTAGCTTGCCGCGTTGCAGATATCCTTCGTGGATAGAGATGGAGCAGCCTTCCTTCAATCTCTCATATTCACCCCTCCACTACTGCAGCAGGTCAGAGAGGCATAGCGTGGGGATGCTGACTGCGAGATGTGGCATGCACGGATATCCTCAGGACAGGCACCTGATGGTTTCTCCTATGGAGAAGATCACGACATCCTTTTTAGAGGATGTACCATGGTAACAGTTGGTTTATAGGAGGAGGTGCTGAGAGAGTTTCACACTTCTCCCTTGGCGGTACATCCTAGAGTGGCGAAGATGTACCAGGACCTCAGACGATAGAACTGGTGGCCGGGCATGAAGAATGATGTGGCAGAGTTCATTTCTCGATGCCCCACCTGCCAGCAGGTGAAGGCAGAGAATCAGGTTCCAGCAGGCTTGGTACAGCCCTTGGAGGTCCCGGAGTAGAAGTGGGATGGGATATCTATGGACTTCGTGACTGGACTTCCACATGCTTCTAGAGGTCACGACTCTATTTGGGTGATTTTCGACCAACTCACCATGTCGGATCACTTCTTACCCATTAGAGAGCAGGGCTCAGTGGAGAGCATGTGAGTCTCTACATTCACGATATTGTATGGCTTCACAGTGTGCCATCATCTATCATCTCCGATCGAGATGCTCGCTTTACTTCCCGTCTTTGGAAGGGGTTGCAGGAGGAATTCGGGACGTAGCTACGTCTAAGCACCGCCTTTCACCCTCAGACAGATGGTCAGATGGAGAGGACCATTCAGACTCTCAAGGACATGCTTCGCGCATGTTTTCTCGACTTTGGTCGCAGCTGGGAGGACCACCTACCCTTGGTGGAGTTTGCGTACACCAACAGCTACAACTCCACCATCGGGATGGCACCATACAAGGCATTGTATGGCCGACCTTACAGATCACCTTTGTGCTGGACACACCTTGGGGAGTCAGCACTTGTGGGACCGGAGATGGTCCAGGCCACAACACAGAAGGTCTAGGTCATCCAGGAGTGGATGAGGACAGCTCAGAGCTGGCAGAAGTCTTATGCTGATAAGAGGCAGAGGCCACTAGAGATCGACGATGGCGACCACCTCTTCTTGCGTGTATCACCTCGACATGGATTACGAAGATTTGACCGAGGCGGCAAGTTGTCTCCATGCTTCATCGCACCATTCCAGGTCCTCAGCAGGATTGGCGAGGGGGCTTATCGCCTGGCTCTACCACCTCAGTTGCACCGGGTGCACGACGTCTTGTACGTATCTCAACTGAAAAGATACGTGCACAACCTTTTTCATATCATTGACCATGGGGAGCTAGACGTTGATGATGGGGCGACTTTTGCGGAGGTCCTGTTGGAGATCGAGGATCGACAAGAGCGGGTCCTACGTGGATGGTCGATTCCTCTAGTGCGCATCAGATTGCAGCACGGGAACCTCCAGGAGAGCACTTTGGAGTGGGAGGCTTAGATGCATGCTCAGTACCAACTTTTGTTTCCCTAGTTTATGATGTATCTTTACGAGGACGTAAAGCCCTGAGGTGGGAGTTATGTAAAGACCCGTAAATTTCAAGGAAATTTTTTTCTTAATTTTCATTGAAATTTTAATAGAACACAGTTTTTGACGGCACCTGATTCTGAGGCCCAGTGTGCCTAGAATCATTTTCCGAAGTTTGGCTCGGGTACATTCCGGGAACGAACGAGAGGGTTTTTCTAACATTTGAACAGGTTCTCGGAATCAAATTTTGCGGGCACTGATAGAATCGCAGCGCCGATATTTTCTTAGAAACGCTGTTTCTGGTGTTGCGTTTGCTCGGGTGTGGTTATTAATTTTTGTGGTTAAGTAATGAAATAAAATAAAGTGGTTCGACAACTTTATTTTATTTAACTTAAGCCACTTAAAGCCACTTAAGCTGAGTTGAAGTAGATAGGGTGGAACCCAAAATATCTTAACCACTTGGTAGGATATTTGTGAGGTGGGTCCTGCACAAGCCCCACCGTTTCTTTTCCTCGAAGTAACGCACCTGTGAAAACCTATTTTAATTGAAAGTCAACAGGTGTGTTTTCTTAAATTCTTAACACCCCTATTAATTGGGAAGTTAAGTCATAACCATTAATTCACTGAATTAATGGTTCGTTTATTAACTTTTTTTTCATTTGATGGCATAAGAATAAAATAAGACCAACACAAGTGGGTTGCTTGTTGAGAGGAATTGGAGGAAGCTCTAAGTCTGGGAAATATTCATCCTTCATCGCAAAGATCACGAAGAACGCGAAGAACACCAGCCTCCGACGAAGGGTGACAAAGAATGACGGATCCATGGAGATCGACGACGCGACGTGACGATCCTCCTTCCGCGATACTTCTTCCGCGACATTCCTTTCCCGTGACAATCTTCGATCAACAATTGATTGAGGTAGGGGATTTCGGTTCTTTAATTTTTTCTTTGTGAATTCATTTATCCTCAACATGGGTTTAAATGGTGCAATTAAATCTGTGTTTTTAAAACCCTCGGAGATCTTCTACGCAACGTCGTTTACCGCAACGATAGCGACGCCCCTTCCGGGATGCGACGATCCTCTTCTTCCGCGACGATCAATTCTGCGATGAACTCACATTCGACGAATACGACGAGGTAGGGGTTGATTCTTTTAAATCATTGTGATTTATACCCACGGCGTATGATTAAAATTGTAGTGGGATTTTTAAAACCACTAACACGGTGGGTGCAGACTAATGAACAAGTCCAAACCCACCACCCCTTTCGTTCTTGGTGTGTGAAATGGAAGACGTCGACAAAGCAGGCCGCACGGGCGATGCGAGGTCCTTGCAGTGAAGGACAGACCCTGGAAGGGCCTTGGCGAAGACGACGTGAAATGCTGACCACCAGAACTCGTCTGGTGGTCCACAGAGCAGCCCGTCGGCGCGCCTCGCCGGCACGGCAGCGCTGGCAGCAGGAGGCGGCGGCGCCCGACGCGCCGCCGGAAGGAAACACCGTGACTGAAGCCGCGACGACATCACGTGGTCCCGCAACCATGCGGGACCGGAGGAGGACGGGACGCGGCAGCCCGACCACGTCCTCTTGCAAGGGCAGCCCCACACTGGGCAGCGGTTCCCTCACGCGGGGGCAGCACGCCCCCCACTCCGCTCGGCCGTAATCGGCCGAGCCGACCCGCCGGGCGGCCGGGCCACGCCCGCGCCGGCCGGGTTGGACTTGGTTCGAGCCGACCCAGGGGTGGTTGGGCCGGGTCGGTCCGGACCCAGACACCCCGTTTTCGGTCCTTTTCGGTCTCTTGCTCATAACGTGAGCAACGACCCTCCGATCGACGCGCCATCAGCAGTGATGTGATCCTTGAATCAAGATGGTCGTTTAGGTATATCACACTAAAGGTTTCGAGTACTTTGGGTTTGGCCGGGATGGTTCGTACACAAAACCAACCAGGCCCTCGGAGCGGAAATGCTTATATCTTAAACTTCAGATGTTTGATTGATGTGCCATCGACTTTGATGGATTCCTCTAAGTGAGATGTATCTTTTGGCTTACTCCACCTGAAGTTTGGATGCAGGTGGAGTACGGTCGGTTTGGTTTTTCCTTAAAAACCAACCGGGCACCTGGAACGAAAAAAGCCAATAACTCTCATACCAGGCGTCCGATTGACATGCTGTCTAAAACGTTGTGTTCCTATTGACGATATGGAACTTTTGGATACATAAACACTGGAATATGTGTATGTTGATGTATCAGCCTCTCGGCTCGTGGAGCGGACCCTCCTGAACGAGCATGATGTGTGCGGGAACCCTAGAGCTGGCTGTGACTACGACTATGACGACGACGACTGTACAGAGATCCTCAGTGAATTCAACGGTGAAGACTACAGCACTCAGAGATCCTACGTGGATCAGTGCTACAGATCCTTTGTGGGTCCGATCCTGTGTGGGTTAGCACTCAGCGGTCCGGTGTGGGACAACATTTACAGATCCTGTGTGGGTCTGATCCTGTGTGGGTCTTTGTGGGGGTTAGTTACCTATCGATCCTTTGTGGGTCAGATCCTTTGTGGGTCATTGCGGGGGTTAGTACCTTTCAATCCTTTGTGGGTCCTACGGCTTAGAGGAATCAGTGGCAATATCTGATCATCTCTATCGTCATACAAAGAAGTATTCCTGTGTGAGCTGAATCCTGTTTTTTTCCTATGTAAAATGTGTTGTGCTATCCTATGTGGATTACATTTTGCTTTCCTATGTGGACTGGGTTGTACTTGGGCTCGGATGTGGGAGCCGAACGAGAATTGATGACTTAGGTATATGTATGGGAATATAGCTAAGCTATGTCGAATGATACTTCATGATTGTATCTTTCCTTTGTGGATTATCCTCTGTGGATTCTGGGAGACCTTCGGGGGTATCAGGGTCCCTACTAAGTAGCTTATACTCACCCCTGCACGGGCTATGCCTGCACTACATTGTGTTGGTTGCAGACGACAGAAAGCATTGATCGTGGTTGAGGCTTGCGGAGCAGGATGGTACCTGGAGGTGGACCACTGGGCGGGACGTTCTCGGAGCGGACGGCTGGACCCGAGGAACTATGGAGGCTATCTGTACTCACCCTTCAGGTGGGATTTCCAGTGGATAGCTCGACGTTGTGGATTTACTTTTCAATTGATGTTTTCCCTTCCAGTTGTACATTTCTTTCAGTTTAGGTTTGTATACTGGCCCACTTACTTTTCTGTACCTACTGTTGTACACATTTTTTACTTAGTGTTTACATCTGCTTTCTTTCTCTGTGGTGTTTGTTTACTTTACAAAGGCAATGCCTTCCCTTTTTACCGGGAATTATGCCTTGGTGCTAGTCTCCAGCCTCTAGCCTAAGGAAGGCGGGCTTGGGGTCGTCACAGCACAGGCCCCGAGGATGGTTCGTGACAATTTTACTTTTCAACACTCTATTGTTATATAGTTTTACATATTGTTTCATATCCATCTTTGTGCTCTGTTGTGTGTGTTTATAGTTTTAATGAAATGTCATCCCAGATTTAGGGAATTACGCCTTTGGTGCTAGTCGCCAGCCCCTGGCCTATGGAAGGCGGGCATGGGGTTGTCCCGGCATGAGCCCCGGGGGATGGGTCATGATAGTGATAATAATATAATTCAATCTATGTTTAGTGTAATCTTAGTAACCATTTGGAAATATACTAATTTAAAATATTTCAAAATAAAAAGTATCATCGTAACACTTCTTATGAATGAGGAAGAGATGGATGTTTAAGCTCATGTTCTTAGATTCATGAAAAGGAAAAATTCATCCTTGAATGTATCAACTTTAAAATATGTCAAGAAATATATATAAATACAAATTTTTTAGTCATATATTGAAGATACCAAAAAAAATTCTCCATGAGAAATTGAATTTTATGATTTTTAAATAATGGTCAAAATGATATAAAATAAAATAAGGGGATCCATGAATTCCATCATTGCACCTATATCAATATTGAAAAAATAAATAGGTTAGATGAAATGAGTGTAATCATATTAGTCAAATCCATATAGACAATTTTAAAATTCCTGTTAATAAGATATATAATAATATTTATTCTTGGAATGTTAGACATAAAATATATATCCAAAAATAATTAAATCCATATAAAGTAATTATAAATATTCTACTGATAGTAAATATCTAGAATCATAATATGAACTTAATATTAAAAAGGAAGACATGTTCTTTATAAGAAAATATGACGAATTAATCTTGTTTTATACTTAAAATAAAGAATTAGATATTCAAAAAATATTTCTCTTATGAATAACTAAAATAATATTTTACAATTCATGAAGTAAATTTTAAATGAATGATGAATTAAAATAAAAAAGTAAATATTTCTTATAATTTATCTACTAGCTAAAAATAGTACATAAATAATTTTATTTATTTTATTATCATGTTGGGAAATTCTTGATGATCTATTTTAAACATTTCAAAAAAATTAATATCATAGAAAATTATTTTATAAAACCTGATGATGCTGAATGTATTTATACAATATAGGATAATTATCTAAATAAAATTCAAATAATGTTAAAAAAAATTTGAATATGAAGAAATGGTGAAAACGTGGTGCATAATAAAAATATTCATTACGCATAATTCCATGAGTAAAAAATCTTGAAAGTTATTTGTTTACATTATAGAAAACCTGAAATCTATGATAATATTTTTCGAATTAGAAATCACCAATTTCATTGAGATAATAATTCCATTAATTCATACATTTTTTTAAAAATTCCATTTTCTAATTTCTGGATAGAATAAGTAGTTCCGGGTTCATAAATCATTGGATTTTAACATTTCTTGTCCAAAGATAATATGGGTAAAGAAATTGGGATGTAATATGTTTTTTTGAAATATTTCCCTGATAATCAATGATAAATAGAATATGGTAGTTTATACTTAAGGAATATGAATGTAGATTTCTCAAATTTCGATTATTTATTATAAATTTATTGATGGTATGTCACATTTGGTGATAATTAATATAAGGACACTACCTTATTACATTACATATTTTTAATTTTTAGTCCATAAATAACGTTATTTATATTGAGGGACTTCTAAATTTTGGTGTTTTTGAGAATTTTGATATAATACATACATAACGATCTGCATTCATATGGAGAAGATACAACAAAATAGTATCCATTTCTTCTAGAATATTAAACTTTTTAAATAAAACATGTTATCTTTGAAAAATCATTATAACATTTAACTAGGATGCCATATTTTTAGTATTCATATTTATAACATTTGAAGATAATTCAAAAACATGTGGTGAGAACAAAAAATCATAGTAAGGGATACAAAAATAAGGAATAAAATATTAGTCAATGAATACTTTTACGTATGACATCATTTTCAAGAAGATATTCTTAACCCATGTAAATATACTTTGTGAAAGTTGAGATTTCCATGGGATTTCCAAAAAACATATATAATATAAATAGAAACCTAAATGTATTATATGGAATTAAATACATAATCTTGTAAACCTATTTGCTACCATACTATTTTAACCCTCACGACTACCTAACAATGTAACCCTCACTGCAACATTATTGTTTGACTATCAAAATTACACTAGGAGTAACCATACATCTGACATCCAACATAGACATTCCCAATGAATTGAAAAGAAATATAATTTCTATATTTCATCATAAAAAACTCCTGATAACTAGAACACAATCACAAAACTTTAATAATTTCTCCAAAATAGTTATTTTTAATTTCTAAAAATAAAATAATAAAAGAGGGTTTAAAAAAGTTATTCCCTTACAAATAACCTATAATTGATGTGGAACATAACAGAGTGGATGGAATATGTATATACACTGTATGTACATGTAAATTAACTTCATAAAAACAAAACTAATCCCACAAAAAAATTTAATACCACAAAAATAATGAATTAGAATGTTAACCCAATAAATTGATTTTGGGAAAATAGTTCCATTACCTCGTATTTTGTAACATAAAACATTTTAAAAACACTTATATAATTGTTAAAAGTGTATTATTAATATCCTTCATAAACAAATTCATCTTTACAATACCATATATGATCATTTCATTACATCATTTCACCCTTTCATTGTTAGTATTTTATTCCTTCCCCTGTTCTAGGTGTGTTATTTACATGATTTCCATGGCCAGTTTTTATTTGATTATATTATCGTATATAAATGAAATAATATAATTATAATTAAATGGTATTCATATGTTACTATAATATATAATGATAACATAAATCATTTTGTTAAAATATTTTATGTTGGATCATTGGATAAATCATTAGTGATGTTTGTTTAGATCATTTTTTTGTGGTTCCTCGATAATAACGAACTTTTTTCATTATATAATTAAATATAATGAATAAAATTTTATTCAAGAACAAAAAATAGGTCAAAAAATAACTTTACATCTTATTAAACCATTAAAAATGTTTTATACTCATCCTTTATCAAAATAATGGAAATTGGAAATATATCGTCCACAGTTTTGGTAAATCATCATATCGTAGATGATGTTTTTATTTTTAGAATAAGAGGCATTGGAGATGAAGAAAGATAATGAATATTTTACATGAACATTATAACACAAACAATATAAAAATTTATGGATATTTCATACCTCTTAGCTAAATGGAGGGCAAGATAGTATAAGAGAATAATGTAATTGGAATGAAAACACTTGAAAAGGAAGATGATTTTTACCTCTTGATCTCATCTCCTTGATATCCACATTAAGTCCTTTAGTTTTGGAATTTTTGTGAGACCATTAGGTCTTTGTTGTGGGGAAGAGACTTTTGGAGTTAATTTGGTAGATCATCAGAAATTATCAAGGCTTGAGAGGTGTTATAGGATGAGGGGAATTAGGGTGGTATTTATAGTGGAGTCGAATAGATATTTTGTATTATTTTAATCATATTTAAATATATTTTTTCAAGATAATTAATATACATAATTATTGAGGTAAAAAATGTAAATGGAGCTTCTATGTTTGAAACAATTTGTCTTACATCGGTTCTGATATAAAAAATAGGTCATTTAACAAATATTTTGAATATACGGTGTTTTACATTATTTCACTATTCATTAAAAATTCATGAATTTATTCAAAAAATCCAAAAAATTAACACTATATTTTTTTCGATGTGTGGAATTCAAAAATTAACTCCATTTTTTAAAAACAATTTTCTAAATATTAATAATTTAATTTTTTAATAAAATCATAATTGATTCAAAAACTACAATTTCAATTCTATAACTCATTTTTTAACACCTTGTAAAATTAATCAATATCTAATTATCTTAAAACCTTATGAAATTTAATTAAATATATATTTTACTATTCATAAGTTTCATATTACTATTCATAAATGTATGTTACTATTCACTAAAATACATGCTGGCTCTATCAAACACCAAAAAACTTATTCATCACAACCAAAGATAGATATTTTTTGAAATTCAAATTATATACATGTAAAAGTTATGTTTAAAGGCTAGATATAATTATCTATTTAAAATATTTTTTCATGAATTTCAATGTTTTTTAAAAAATATGGGTGTTACATATTTCCCACCTTTTAAAAGTTGTGTCCTCGTAATATTATTTACTTATTAAATAAGTGTTGGTACTTTTCCCTCATAACATCCTCAAGTTCCCATGTTGATTCTTCAACCATGTGGTATCTACATAAAACCATTACTTGGTGGATTACCTTATTATGAAATACTTTTTCCCTCCAATAAAAAATCTGAACTCCTTTATATTTATATAGAATTTTATATTATTGCATAAATGCTTCTGAGCTCAAAACATGAGATAAATCTGGCACATACATTAAAAGAACTGAAAAATGAAAAACTTTTTTCACCAGAGATAAAATCAGAGGGAAATCTACTCGATAAGGGATTTCCCAAATTTATCTACAATCTAATAATGTATAACTAACTATGGACATAGCTTTAATATATTACCAAAATGCACAACATGTCTGCACAATGAGATTTTATTAAAAACATGATCTCCTGCCTGAAAAGAAAAGTCTTTCTTCCAGTTGTCTGCATAACATTTCCCCTTATATGAGCTATCATGATGTGTTTTTAGAATATATTCACTTTCTCATCCACTTCCTCTACTAATTATCATCCCATCACCTTCCTTTCCCTAACATCATCCCAAAAATATGGAGTTCTATACTACTTCCCATACCCTTCCTCAAATGGTACAATATGTATGTTGTAATTAAAAATGTTATTTTATGAAAACTCAACTAAAGAAAGATGTTGATCCCAAATTCCTATGTATTGAATTGAACAATATTGAATCATGTCCTCCAATGTCTAAATCATTCATTATATCCTTCCGTCTAACTAAGGATGAAAATATGTATTGAAATTTATTTCTATCACCAATGTATTATGAAGGCCCTTCAAAAAGTTAGGAGTGATACTTTGATCCCTGTCAGATAAAATAGGAAGAGTAAATCCATGTAACCTAAAAATGTCTTTGAGGTACAATCGAGAAAGATGATTCAAAGACACTGTATCATGAATAGAAAGAAAATGTACATATTTTTCAGCTGATCCATAATTACCCAAATTACATGGTTTTCTAGAAAACTCTTAGATAGTCCTACTACGTTGTATGGGGATATATTCTCCCATTTCCACTCTTCCACTAGTACCGGCTGATGCGTCCCCTTGGGAAATTACATCTCTACTACTTAACATGTTGACTTGTCAATCATTTCATGAAAATATCTACTACATTTCTTTTCATTACATCCCACTAATAATACTCCCAAAGCTCTCAGTACATTGTAGAACTGCCAGGATGAATTGAAAATGGAGAACTATGAGCATCACATGAAAAATAATTCTTCTACTAAGAATCACAATGCACAAAAAACCTTTTATCAAATATTAAATCTCAATATTTATCAAAGTTAAATTCTGGAAACATATCCATTTTAACCAATTATACATTTTTTATAGCTTGCAGTTTTCCTTCTGTGCTTTTTTAATTACGTATCATAATGATGACTACACTGAAACCTGAAACAAAAAAAAGGTATTTTCTGCACCAAAAACGTCTAAGATGAAATAAATCAAACCCTCAATCAACGGATCATTTTCCAAATGTAACATTTTTAATGATGCTTAATGTTTTCAACACTAGTAATCTGCCACTTTGTTTTATTTTCCTTGATGGTAATTGGACATGCATTCATAATCCTTTATTTATTAAGTCCATCTACTCTGCCTCATGTTTAATTCCTTCTGAGTGAATATATATATCATAATTTTATGGTCATTATATATTTGACATTTGGCTCCTGATAAATTATGAATCCAAATTTTCCAATAAAAAATACATTCCAATTCCAAATAATATGGGATATAATTTAACTAATGATTTTTTAGTTTTCTTGATGAATAATAAATTACCTGATCATTATGCATCATAAAACATCCAAGTCACTTCAATGAAGCATCCATATTGATGAAAAATTCACCATTTTTGGGATTCCAATGCCAAAATTGGATCATTCACCGATATCTTCTTCAGTTCATAAAAACAAACATCACATTCTTCTGTACACAAAAATTTAATCTGTTTTCCTGTTAACTTTGTTATCATGCTAGATAACAGTGAAACGTTTTTGAAAAACCATCAATAATAACCGACTAATCCAATAAAACTAAGAATCTCTTTAACATTAGTAGGTTTTGGCCATTCATGAACCACCTTTGTTTTATCATGATCAAAAGTTATTCATTCCTTATTTATAATGGTACCATGAAAAAAAATTAATGAAACCAAAAAACACACTTTCTAAATTTTCCATATAGTTTCATTTCCTTTAAAGTTTGAAAGAAACACTTATATATTTTTCAAAATCTACTTTACTCATAGAAATTACCATAATGTCATCAATAAAGACAAAAAAATATTATCCAAGAACTCATGATATATGTTATTCATATGATCCATGAATATTGTAGAAGCATTGGTTAACCCATTGGGCATAAACAAAAATTCATAATTCCTATATCTAATTTGAAAATCTATTTTTAGTATGTCATCATAATTAACCATCAGATGATTGTATATAGATCTCAATTACATCTTGGAAAAGTACTGAGCACCATAAAGCTGACCAAACATGTCATCGATATGAGGAAATGGATACTTTTTTTTAATAGTGATGTAATTCAAGGCTCTATAATCAATCATATGTATCATGGAACCATATTTTTGTTAACAAAAAAAATAGTAGAACCCCATGGTGAAGTGCTAGGATGAATGAATCTTTTATCAAGATACAAAAATAACTGATTTTTCGTTTTAATTACTTCTTATTTGATCCATTCAATAATGGGGTTTTAAAAATTTTTTAGCATCAAGAACTATGTCAATTTTGAATTGAACTTCTTGATCATTTATTCCACCAGATAACTCATCAGGAAAATCGATAAGGTATAAATTTTACACTTTATCATGATTAATCCGAATAGTTCCCTTGTTTTCAACAATATGAGAATGATTACATTTATTTCCATATTTTAATAGTTTTTCATCCTCAAAATTTTTATCAATATGTTTGAGTTCAATCTATTATAAAAACTAAAAATCATTCGAAAAAAGAACATTATATCTACAGTCAATCTTAGTATGATAAATAGAAATCCAATACAATACTAAATGAAATCACATTATACTAAGGGAAAAAGAAATAAAAGTAAATTCTTTCCATAATCTATAATAGAATGATTATTATACTTCTTCTTTTCATTAAATTATCTCAAGGATGTTTTAAAAAAAAATTCATATTTAATTTGTAGAGTTGATATTTCCGTTTTAAAAGAAAAATTTTCAGAAATAAAACAATTTGTACACCCCCTATATATTTTTTTTTTGAAAAATCCGAGTAAAGAAATAATGTACCTAATAATACTTTATTAGATGGCCTGATGTCTTTTGACATAGTTTCAAAGGATATCATTAAACCTTCCTACATATAGTCTTTCTTTTTTGCATTATTGAGATCTCTCTTTGGGTAGGAATTTTCATAATGACACATCTCTCCAAATTTTAAATACATAATAGTTTTCTTATCAGTATTAGTTTAAGGATCATTTTCATTAAAATATGTGGCCATATTTCAATACATAACACGTCAAAAAAAACATCCGAATTTTGGTAAGGCATTCCTCAGAGTTCTTTTTGACATACTTGTCACATCATGGAAAGAGAAATTTCATACCATCAAATTTTATTCATTGATTATTACCCATCTTTTTCCATATGGATGTCTTCTTCTCCTTGTTTTTGAAAGTCCTCATGATCATCCTAAAGTTCTAAATATACCCTCTTAGAACATTAGAAATGTTTCTCATAACTTTCGAATTCACTAGAGGCCAATTCCATTCGACAACATGGCTTTAATCCTATGTAAAAGAAGTTGATTTTTCTATCATGTTCAATAAAAAGTATTGGAGTATACCACACCAGTCAGGTAAATTTTACTTCATACACATCCACTGGATCTTCCTCATTTTCCTCAATTCAATGAATTTTGGCTCCCACCAAGGTTGCGCCACTTTAGGTAAATATTTTTCTTGGAAAAAAATTTAAATACATCTCTTTCTAAGTCATTAATCTCTTATCTATCCCTAATATTTTTGACCAATGAACACTAATAATCTGCCTCACCATCAAAAATATAAATCTAACGACCTAAATTTTTATTTTCATAACATTCCATAACATTGAATATCTTTTCAAGGGCCTTAATCTATCCTACACCAGCCACTAGGCCAAATGATCCATTGAATGAAAGATGGCGTTGTCTCGTTAAATATTTCAATATCATTATGTTCTTTTGTTGTACCAATAGTTTTTCTCTTTAATGGACTCCAACACCATTTATTTTGTGTGTCATATTATCCATTACTATAACAAATTGCTCAGTTCCAATTACCACCATTTGTGGCTATATTTTCTAAAGGATATTATTCTGTTGGTGCCTCTAATCCCTGTTTCTATTACAGAAAACCATTATGAACAAACATATTTATATTGACGCAATATAGTAATATTGAAATTCTATATAATTTCAAATTAACCATACAATAAATATAATCAATGGCATTCTATTAACAACATCCAAACCTGTAATGTTATGTAATCCATCCTCTAATACCAACTATATGGTCTCTGTCTTATTAATGTATATAATCATAAATTTTAGTCAAGAACTCACATCCTTTCATAATGATGTTTTTTCATGTTTAGAGTTTTAGATAACTGGGATATAATACATGAATAAAATTCCACATTCATGAAGATAATATACCACAATAATAGTATCCATGTATTACAGAATATAAAAATATTTAAATAAAACATTTTCTCTTTGAAAAATCTTTGTAACATTTAAGGTGGCCTCCATCTTGTCATAAAAATACTTACAACCTATGAAAATCATTTAAAAACATAGGATGAGAACAAAAATCATTGTATGGGATATAAAAAGAATGAATAAAACATTAGTCCTTGAATACAGGTAACGTATGAAATCATTTTCAAAAATACAAACTTGTTATACATATAAACATACTTTTTGAGACATAAGATTTATTTGTGATTTCCAAAAAACATATAGAACACTAATATAACCATAAATTTACCTTGGGGATTTACATACATTATCTTGTAACCCTCTTTCCAACTTTATAATTTGTAACCCTCGCGATTAACCTAAAATGTAACCCTCAAGACTACCTTATTGTTTAACAATCACATTTAGATTTGAATGAACTATACAACCAACCACCAAAATACACATACCCTATGAAATGGAGTGAAATAAATGTTCCACCCTTGATCATAAATAATACCCATGATCCTGAACATAATCATACAACATTAATAATTACATACAAACATTTCTTTTGAATTTCATTAAATAGAATATTAAAATAAGTTTTTAAATAAATATTCCCTTACAAATAAGATATATTTGATGTGGGTCTTAATAGAGTATATAGAATATTTATATACAATATAAATACACAATATTGAACATAATAAAAAAATTCATCACAAAAACAATTTTAATACCACATATATAATGAAGTAGAATGACTACCCAAAGAATGGAAATCAGGGTATGAATTACATTACCTTGGATATTTCTTACATCAAACATGTTTAAACCTCCTGCATAAAGGTCAAAAGAGAGTTATTAAAATTATTCAGAAACATATTAATCATTATAATAACTTATATGATCATTTCATTACATCATTTCACCCTTTAATTATTAGTATTTTGTTCCTTCCATTGATTTGGTTGCGTCCGTTACATGATTTTCATGGTCGTTTAGTATTTTATTTTCTTATCATATGGAAATAAATGTCCAAAAGAGGAATGAAATGGTATTAACATGTTTATATAATATATAATTATACCATAAATCATTTTTATTTCATATATGACAGTGGATCATTGGATAAAACATTAAGGATGTTTGTTTAGAACATTTTAGTGGGTCCTGGATAATCATTAAATTGTTTCATTATATAATTTAATTTCATGCAAAGAAGTTAATTCTAGAACATAAAAAAGGATACGAAATAAACTCTATATTCTGATTCAACCATTAAAATGTTTTTATGATCGAATTTGAAGGATTTAATAGAAATTGAAAACACATTTTCTCCGATTTTGGTAAATCAACACCTCGCAGACGGGGTTTTTATTTTTAGAATAATAGTGAGTGGATTGGAAGAAACATGATTAATATTTTTCATGAACATGATAAAATAAAGAACTTATATGACTCTGGATATTTCATACCTCCTGTATAAGTGCATGGATTATAGTATAATGAAAAAATTGAATTGGAAATAAAACACATGAAAATTTAATTAGACTCTAACTGCCTGATCTCTTCTCCTTGAGATCCTCTTTAAGGCCTTCGGTTTTGGACTATTGGTGAGGCCAATCGGTCTTGGTCATGGTGAATACATTTGGGAATGAATTTGGAAGATGTTAAGAAATTTTCAAGGATTGAGAGGTGTGATAGGAAGTGGGGAATGATGGTGGTATTTATCAGGGAGGAGAGGATGGATTTTATATTATTTTAAGCATTATTTAAATATTTATTTTCGAACACTCTGAATAATAAATATTCTTGTGATAAAAATTCTAAAATGAGCTTGTATGTTCAGGATAAGTGGGTTAACATAATATATGATTTAAAAATATTTAATTTAACTCATAATTTTAATATTACTGTATTTTAGTGCATTTCACTATTCATAAAAAATCAAGAATTTATAAAAATACCTAAAATTTACCCTACCAATTTGTCAATGGGTATAATTAAAAAACAAACTAAATTTGTGGAAAAATAATTTTCAAAATGTTGTTAGTTTTATTTTTAAATAAAATCATAATTTCTTCAACTATTACAATTTACAATCTATAAATCATTTTTAACACCATAAAAAATAATCAATATCACATTATCTTATTAATATATGATGATAAAATCATGGAAAGATCTATTATTAATGAGGGTCATATTACTATTAATATTACTATTCCTATAGTTATATACTATTCACTACAACCATGTGGGTTTTATCAAACTCCAAATAAGTTACTGATCCCAACCATAGATAATCAGCTTGTGAAATTCAAATCACAAATGCGACAAAATTTTGTTTAATGGATGGTTATAATTATCTACATAAAAACAATTATAATGAATTTTAATTTATATTATAAACAATGGGGTGTTATAAGGCTAATTGTAAATTTATGGGATTTAGATTAGTTTCAATATTAATATTCTACCTTATTAATAATGTTGTATAATCCGATTGATTAAACCATATTATGATATGTTTTTTTACAACATTCTGAGAATGTTAGTTTTTTATATTTTTCAAATATGGCATGTTATATTTTTTTGATTAAAATAGTGAATTTATGAAACATATATTATTGAATATCTATGCATTACATATTAATACATTGTGTAAAAAAATATGATCTATGTATATTATGAAAGAAATTACTCTCTGTTTTTGAATAAGAGACATGAAAATTATATTGGTTGTTGTTTAATAATCTTGTATATTTAAATTTTAGTTACAGTATTCCCTAAACATAAATTTAAAAAATTTAAAAAATTGAAACAATGTGATACATTCATAATTGATAAAACATTACTTTTCTATTAAATAAATTAACTAGGTTTCTACATGTAGTCCCCTAAACCATTTCCACATGGATTTGTTTTGGGAATATATGAAAAATTTTAATGGTTAATCATTTTTTTATTTGTATGTTAATGATATGTATAGATTTACAGGTATTTTATTTTTCACTGTTAAATCTGAAGCATTTCTATATTTGTAATGTGTTGTAAATTGCTTCAAAATGAGAATGATTCCAAAATAAATTCGTTGAGAAATGACTGTGGAGAATAATTTGAAAACCATGAGTTAAATTATTAAATTTCAATATGTAGAGTAAAACATAATTTTTATGACCCAAAAAAAGCTTAACAAAATATTGTTGTTAAAAGGATGAATATAACCCCAAAATATATTTATAGGGATATTTTATTTAAATATAAAACTCCCAGCCATTTTGGATGAAAATATATATTCCACCTGTTATGTAATAAACAATGTTCTAATCAGTCTAGTTTTAATATATAAACCATATAAAATAAGAGATAGAATAAACACAAATTTTTTAAGCATAAACGTGTTTGGATAAAAAGTTTTTATTATTAACACTAAAGATGATCATGGGAAATTTGATCAAATGAATGTTAAATAAATATTTCATTGATATTGTATAATTTATACTGCTAATATAGTTTTAAGAAAAAGGATAATGACTATTGAAAAATCAACTCAAGTGAAATTTAATAAATGTTATTTACTTTATAAAAATACTACTAATGTGGTGAGATTATGGATTATTTTGAAAACCTGATACCTTAACCAAATTTTTATAATTTTAAGGAACAACTTTTCGAATTTGTTTTTGGTGAACCATGCCCTAAAAATTCAGACTTTGATGAACATTAGAGTGCACATGTTAGCCAATCCATAACACTAAAAAACCATCCCATATAATTGTTATAGGAAGTTAATAAAAAGTGAATAAGAATATAAGAACATTATGATACCTTTTATATTCTTCGTCCTTGTTATCTTTACTTTATAATACAACCGTGGAAGAATCCATAGTCGATTAGAGTTGGATTTAAGCCATAATATAAGAATTAAAATATTTTATGTTGAACAAGGTATATGAATTTTTTGATAGACACACTAATTACCCAATTATAATAAATATTGGTTTGAAGAAATAAATTGTATTGTCATGGGTTCATCACTATCAACAAGGCTATATTAGTGTAAATAGTTATAACCAATATGAATATATAGATTATGAAGAGATCAAGGAACCCATATCTAGAGATTTGCATGATTTTCTGAGTTCTTTTTGTTTATGAAATGGATTTTTAATAGTATTGTAATATCATAGCCTTTTCAAGAAAAAATTACATATAGATTTATTCCAATTTAAAATATCATTTCATGATTTTACTTATTTGAATAAAAAATGTGGAGTAATGCGTTTTCAAAACACATGAAGAAAAATTTGAAATGAGAATGATGGGTGAGTTAGATTTATTTCATAATTTCCAAATTTATAAAAAAGTATTTGTACACCTTATGAATAAAATATGATATGTACTATACTTACATAAGTGTTCTAGTCAAGATAACCATATTTTAAAAGTAAATCCAATGAGTTATAATTATAAAAATTATTTTTATGATGTAGGGACACAAATTGGCAAGAATATATATATGGAAATAATAAGGTTAATACTATATATGATTTCTATTATACTAACTAATATGTTTGTTATATTTTAATATGCGGCATTCCAATATAATCGTAATGAATCGCTGTTGAAGTCATTCAAAAATATTTTAAGTAATTTAAATTGAAAACATCAATTTAATTACTTTCTTTTAAAACCTTTGATTATAATTCGGTTTCTTTTTGGGATGCTAACTAATTTTTTAATAGGATATGTAAGGATCGTATGTCTGGAAACATCCATTTTCTAAGAAAATACTTGTAATATGGTCTATTGAAAAACAATACTCAATTTAATTATCTACCACTAATAATGAATATATTTTTGTATGTAGTTTCATTTAAAAGAGTTGTAGACAAGAAATTACTTTTGGGATTTTGGATTAATGTAAAAGAAAGTTTCAATTAAAAATGAAAACAATACTGCTATCAAAAAATAAAATAATAAAATGAACCATTAAGGAAAAATTTTATATATTTAAGTAAACATTTCTTGATAGAACACACTAAAAAATGTCACATCAATATTGAATTGATTTGTATTGAAAATCAATGAAAATATATTCTATAAATCCCTTGACTTTGAACATTTGTATTTTATAATTTCATAATTTGGGTCATTGTATTATAAGTTATTTTAATGTATTTTACTTCCCATTATGTTATTTATATTTAAATTTATTTATTTATTGGAATTATTTTAATTTCATATAGAAATTAATTTAATTTTTTCCTACTCTACATTTATTTCTTCCTGATATAATTATGAAAATATATATTTCATTTCCATTTAAAAGAGAAAAAAATTCCTAAATTCTATTCTTTTAATTCATTATTTTGAGTTATAAATGACTGTAAACCATAACCATGTACGTGATAAAAAACCAACCCTTGTCCCCATTTCTGTTCTCCTACATCCCTTCTTCTCTACAGCTGGACCATCCCATATCTCTATCAACATTTCCCCAAACATATTTTCATATTAAATAAATGTTAATGCATAAGAATGATGACAATAGTGTTTTTAAATCATCTAAATAGTTGAAGCCCTGTGGTGTGCCACAACATATATTGTGGAAAAATACATGGACCTGGCATAGATGAAACGAACTGAGATATTCTACAAATGATTTATAATTCCAAATATTATAATTAATTTTTAGGAGAATAAATCAGGTTTTCGATTTAAATAATATTTCAATGAGTCCATTTGGAATAAAGAGTTAAATTTTAGTTAAATAAAGGATTTTATTTCAATGAATATAAATTGGAAAGAAATATTGGTTTCCTTAGTGGAATGGGAATAAATTATACACTACCCTAATTAAGGAGAATTCTATTTTTGTCGCACGTTAACTGGTACAAGCTATATAGGTTCTACTTTTTTATAAATTTTTTACCCTTATTTGGGAATGAATGAAGTGAAATGCCATGAAACAGAATAGAAATTTCAAAAAATATTCCATATGAGTATTTCATATCGGGCTAGTTTGATGGAGAAGTTTTTTATTTTCAGGACATGTATATTTGAAATTTCATGATCGACAAGATATAATTAAATATACATAGGAACATGATGGTGTTCAGGATCAAATTTTACCATGGTAAATGGAATTTGATTTACTACACATACGAAAGTCTCTAATCCTTAGTGTTGAAGGAGAAATGAGTTGAAATCAATACGGGATAAGCATTAGGTGACATAAAAGCTATACATTGTCTTTTGTTTTCTCAAAAACTATTGGTTATATTTGGGAATATAACTCATTATTTTTAAGACCAAATAGAAGACATTATACTATTTCGTTGTTGATATCACCTAAAACATCTACTAAGGTTGACCCATCCACTAAATTTCCTTATAGGGATGAATCACCTATATAGATAGTTCATTATAATGAAGTGAAGGTGTATATTACTAAAACTATAAAGAATATATTGTTAGAAATCAGAAATAATTGGGGTAGAAGTAGTTCTATGTATTTGATCTAAAGCTATTAGTACTACTGAATTTCATTACCATGTTTTTTCAGCCATTGAGAGAACTACATGCTTTCAAAAGGAAATGATAGTTGGCACAATGTCATGGGTTTTAGCTACCGATGTAAGAGTTTATCATGTGTATAATGACACTTAGGGTGATATAATCCATGAATCACATAAAAATGAGTTTGATAGAGTTAGGGATGATTCCATGGGGTTGATTTGGCTCATTAAAATACACCAATACACAATCCATCACCTACTCTTGTCATAGAGGATTATTCTTATATGAGAAAATGTTGTGCACATTCAAATGTTGAAAAGTACATGCTATATTTATTTCAGTATTGTTATTATAGTGTTCAATAATCTCAAGGGAGATTATAGTTAGTTTATGAAGGGGGATATAACTTCTAAGAAGTAAATAACTATTCTTAAATGTAATTATATGTCAAAATCATATTTTGAAAAGCTTGTTGGGATAATGGTTTCCATCACCCTGTTGATTTATAACACATGTGGATGAAACATGCTTCATCTAGTGTTTGTGTTATAGAAATTATGTCTATCAATGTTCAATTGATTTGTATTAAGGATATATAATTACCAAAATCAATGATCATGGGACTAATACCATTATTTTAATATCAAAAAAATAAGGTTTAGAATGTGATTCATGAACTATGAGATCATTATATTGCTTTTCATGATGGAATTTAATGATTCATGACTATGAACAAAGAGATATAACACAAATAAAAATTATTTTTTTTGTCATTTTTAATTCATTAGTGGTTTCATAAATTTTTTCCATCTATTACTACTCAGGATATGTATCATGGTCTCATGAGTCAGATAATGAAGTATTCCTAATTAGAATTTAGTATTCCCTCTGATCCAATCCTTATTGTGTGACATGTTTACCCCCAAAATTATGCTTGAATTCAAAAAGGGTCTATTGGTTGTGCTGGAGTAAAACATCCAATATATCATAATACACTGTCGGAGGACTACTGTTTTACTTAATTTCAAAGTTTTTCATATTTATGAATAAGTCAGTTCTATGGTAGAAGAATGCATAGGAGAAACCTTGAAAGTAACTGATATGGTTTCATTATGAATGGTGCAATCAATAGAAACTACATCTATAATTTATCAATGTATGTTTTGATTTTTGATGAAATTAGAGACTTTTACTTATACTCTTATGAAGAGGATTATAGATCTTTAGTGTCAAAGGAACCTCCTATTGTACTAGCAGCTGTAACATAGAGATAACATATACTATACATGCCTCTTAGGCTTGTTGTTCCATCATCACATACAATCATTACTCTAGTTCCAGATAATTATCCGTGTATTCCAGTTCACTAGGAACCATCCAATTCATTGAAAATGTTCTATGATATCCAAATAATCCATTAATTATTCATGTATCACAATTTGATAGATTTAAATAATGGGGTGATCTGTTTGGAAGTCTTGGATAATAGGATTCAGAAATTTTTGTATTCAATACCTCATACAACTACATCATGTTCTAATCCTATTAAAATATTTACTATATCTAATGGAGTCCCTATTAGGTAGATTGAATTATTTAAATGTATACTAAACAATGGCCTATCTATACATTTGTGTATTCATAGAAAACTCTCAACCTCCATTTTAGACATTTTTCAATTAAAAACTATAAAGATAATATATAAATGTGTTGATTCACTATTTTAACTAAGAAAAAGAATATCCGTTGGCCCAACACTAATTAAATCCTATATAAATTCCATATTTTAATTATATGCTATGTATGATTGATCCATGAATTTCAATGTGATAAAACAATTGTTGTTTATAAAATCTATGATGAATCTACTTAGAAGTATTTAAAATATTTATATCATTCAATAGTGATGTACTTTTACAGTTATTTCTATTATGAAATCCACATAGCATCTACTAATATTGATATGTTTTTCCAAATACATATAGACCCTGAAAATTATTAGAATTTGGGATATATGAAACTAATATAGAGCCTTTAAGTGTCATAATTACTTTATTGGTTGACCATCCAAAAAACAATTCCTCCTCCAAACCATTCATAAAATCTCCAGAGAAAACTCCTTCTAACTTTGATAAAATCCACAAAATAATTTTATCTAATAGACTTCTATATTTAAGGTTTTGGTTATTACCTATTTGTAATATTATACCAAATTTCAGGATTAATGTAATTATTTTGTCAATTATAATTGAGGGATTTAATTTAATTTATTTCATTGTTGTGAATATTTTATTTTCAATATCTTAAAATTTTCTACCATACCATACATCAAATTTCTAAAAAGAACTATACTTTAACAGTTCTTCATTCAATGTTCTATTTTAGATTTTTCTTCATCCCCTTAGCCTTCCTTTTCAATGACACAAAAAGAGAATATTATTATTGAAGGAAGGGAAGTATAGACATTTTGTATGATAAAGGATACATAATGAAACCTTCAACAAAATATATATTACATAAATTTTAATCAAAATCCGTATATTTGATAATGTTTGATTCTTACAGTATAATCAATTTTTTTATCATAAATATTAGAGACATTTTTGGACAACTAATATTTTTTATACATATCCCATGTACTATATGTTTTGATAATATCATAAAACATTCAAATGATAGAAATGATTTTTTGTTTTTGTTCATTAGGTTTTATTCTTATTTAATTAATTCTAATAATATTATAAAATATTTGGATACTTTGAAGATATATAAATATGTTTGATAACTCATCTATAAAAGAAAATTGATGATGTTGATAAATTTTAGACATCAATTTTTTATATTTGTGAATCAAATATGTGAATTGACTATTGTAAATTATAATTTAATGGAATAATTCATATGCTGATAAAACAATTATGTGCTAATAATATAGTAAGAATGAAATTACTGCATAAATTGTCTACTTGGATTAATCATCAATATAATTTTGAAATTTTATTAACATGTTTATGTTGTTATTATATTCTACATGAATCCATTAGATATTCTAAATTTTGATACATGATAAAAATGGACACATGTTAGATCATCTATGTGAAGAACAAATATGTGGATCTATTTGTATACATGAAATCAAATATGAGTAATTCAGCAACATAGAAATCTAGAATCATCTATGTCATTATAAGACATGAATATTCATCACCATTCATGTAAATTATGTAAAATTTAAGTCTTATATAAATGTATTTAATATTTTAGTACCAATTTAATTTTAAATTTGTTTAAATATTATTTCATGTGTGGAGAGAATAATGTTATACAATAATAATTTAACAAATTATACTATTGATGATGTATTTTTGAGAAATGGAAATCGTAAATTTATTTAAAGACCCATATTTTATTTTAATCGGTGGTATGAAATATGAAATATATATATATATATATGAGAGTATTCAAATATAAAAAATATAAAAAAAAATTAAAAAAAATACATTCACTCTCAAATATCACTCTCCGAATTCTCACTATGATGTTATATACAATGAATAATAAGAAGAATATTCAAGTTCTACAGCATCACTTCAATAGTTCATATATTTTTATGTCCATCCTCATGGTTCTCCTAATGCATTTTATCTCTTCTATATATCACTATTTATGACATTTGATACATAAAATGGTTAGATTCATTTATAAACTTTTATTATAAAATCACATTATTGGAACTGTAAACTTCTTATACTTGTAAATGTAAGTCCCTAATTTAATAACATTGAAAAATAGTTTTTTAATGTCTTAATGGATCCCTATATAATAACACTATTTTTTATGATGTGATAGATTCATTCAATTAGTTTAGAAGCCAATAGGAAATGAATTAGGGGTAGTGAATATCAGAAGGTGATAGGACATGTGAGTTAGTGGAGTGGACTATGGGTTATTTATTCTTTAAATAAATATGAATCACTCATGTATGGTAATTTTCATATTTTTTTGTTCTAAATAGTTAGTTATTTAAGTAAATGATCTGAACATATCATACTATAACGTTGGATTATTTCTATGTAATTAAAATACAATGAAAACTATTATCATCCCCATTGAGTCATAGTGTAGTTGTTCTCTAGCCAACAGATAGAATAGTGATCAGATGTGTGTCCTCATTTGGTAGTATTGTATCTCATATATCTATAATATAAAAAGTTTTTTCTTAATCTGATCATTCATATATGAGTTCCACAACATCATAGTTTAGTACATGCAATTGATTTGGTTTGCACTATCTTAAAGATGTTACTTGAAAGACATCATGTACATGAGAGAGGAGAGGAGGGTTCACTAAGTGATAATTGAAAACTCTAAAATGAATTAGAATATTTGAAGGAATAAGGTATCTAGGGATCTCATTACCTTTATATATTAATCTCATAAACCCCTTCCATGAAGATATCTAAAGGAATACCTTATCTACAAATTCGAACTCAATATATTTTTGATGGTTAACTTTATATAACTAATGTTTAATTTTTGATGATTTTACATTCATATTAATATTTTTAAACATATACATAATTTCATGAAAAAATTCATAACATATCAACTTCCCCAACTTAATTTTATCCATGTATATTGCAGTCTTATACCTCCTCAAAGTAGATCCACACATTATACCATCTGAATGATATAATATAAACTATATTTATTTAAGAACTCTATGAGGGGAGGTTTTTATTCCAACATCATTTTAAATATAATGAAAAATATCTCAACATATCCTCTACATTACAAATTTTCCTCTTGGATAGGTCATTTAACTGAGGATTTAATGAATTCCAAAAGCTCAATTTTGTCTCCAACACTTTCATATGTCATCTCCAAAACCTTATGGAAAACATTGGATCATTATTCAACTTGATGGATAGTGTTACTATATATATACTTACCCCTTACATTATATATATATATATATCAATGAGATTTATTCTAGGGATTAATTTTCATATATTTCTATAAAATGTGTTGATATTGTATGGGGAACTATTACAATATACAGTGAATTGTTACCATTAGATATTCTAGGGAGGCATACGACAAGGTACATGGTGTTATTTTTCAATTTCCATATAGTTATGGGTAATGGTTTCATCTTAAATATATTCCATTATAACTATAATCTACCTTGATAACATACCAAACTTTAGGATATATATTATGTTATTTCTCTCATCATGTAATCACACTATATGTTCTTCTTCAGATATCTATATATCATTATGTCTCTGTGACTAATAGTGATGGGTTTTCTATGTGTGTCATCCAAAAGATTAATATTATGTTTAGTTATATTTATGACACATATCTATATTCATAAACTTATAACCCCATATTAATCAAATTTGGGTATATGATCTCCCTTATCTCTCAATAGATAATATCTAGATTTATCTTTAATCATGGAGTAAAACTGAGATCCTTGGAGTTAATCAATCATGTAATCAATATAAGGAATATGATACATAAATTTTTATCATTATTTATTTTGATATCATTTTATTCCCTATATAGAAGCATAGATCCATATTTAATTTTTAAAATTAGGATTGGTTCACCACAACGTGAACTATTATGGTATATCAAAACCCCTAACATGATTAATTATTTATTTAATTATTAAATGTAGATAATTAAAATGAATCTTTTCTATTAGTAGTATTTTAGATAATTAGAGATATATGGAAGATTTATTTTTAGAATTCATCCTCTTATTATAGGAAAACATAATGATTATAGATGAAATTAATCACAAATAATGAGTGTATTTTTTAATAATGACTCCCAATCAATCCAACAAGGATATAATTGATTGTTTATATACTATAATTACCTTTTCCAAAATAGTACACATGAAAATATAATATTTCTAATGGTTTATAATGAAATGTTAATGAACCTAATAATACCTCTAAGGATTGTTTTCCAAGTGTGTTGTCTTGGGCACAATCCTCATGCTTTAATGCGACGATTGAGTTAACGTTCAAAAAAAAATTTCTAGGTTATTACCAATAGCACACCATCATTTAATGACACTTTGTTTGAAATAAATTTAATTTCTCGAAATAATTTTTCCATGAAACAATGAGTTTTAATGACCCATGATATAGTATTAATATAATAATTTAATACTAATTGATATTAACATGCCAATAAAATCTATGGTATTAATAGGAATTATAACAGGTATAATATTAATCATAAATTTTTTGGATAAACTAAATATATTTTTAAATAAATACAAAAATTCTAATGATTTATTTAAATTCCATAAGTAGAATATTTTCTCAAAAATTGGCATGTATATATTATTTTGAAAAAGAATGAAAATAAATTTGTTACACAATAGGATAATTAATTTGAAAAAAATATATATTTTTGGAATTAACATTCCAAACTTGTCTTATGGTTAATCTTTTTAAAATTTATGATAAGATTTATTTTTTTAGTGAATTGTGAAACTTACTGATTTTTATTAAAAACCGTGTTTTAGTTTAAAATTTTTAAAAATATATTTATTTTTGAAGATGTTTTAAATTGTAAATTATTTGATTATTTATTAATTTAACCAATTTAGTCATTTATAATTTTATTAATTTTAAATTTTGACACTAAGACCATCAATACATTTGAAATTTTTTTCTCTAGAAATCACCATTTCATCACCAATGTCGGTTTAATTTTAATTTACAATTCTTAATTTATATGAATGAAATTTGGAAAAAATGAATTCATATTTTTAATTATAATAATTAATATTATATATTTAATTTTTTATAATTTTAGCCTAAAATTAATAGTAAAATAAATATAAATTAATTACTACAGTTAATGTTAAAAAGATTTCATTAGTGGTTGTACTAAAAAGATATAAGGTAAAATTAAAAAAATAAATGTGCAAATCCTATTTTTTCGACATATTATTTCCTTATTACATCTATAGATCTACAATTACTCATTTGGTTATTTTTAAAAATATGTTTTTTTTTCAAAAATTTCAAGTGTGTCCTCTCCCCCACTTATTAAAGGGAACCCACTATCCTATCTTATTTACAATTAAAAAGCCATTTGGATCAGAAAATAAATGAAAACTTCCATTCATAATTTCCCTCCAAGTATCTTAAATTCCTTATCCTTATAAGGAAACCCTAATCAGAAGGAGTTTTGGATCTTACCTAAGGAGATTTTCTAAAGAAGTTGTATAATTCTTTGACAGTCATTTTTATTTTATTTCTTATTACACCTCCCTTAATTTATAATAAAATTTCATAAAATAATAAAATAATTATATGAAATATAAGTAAATTTTTTAGGTTATCTTTATGACCAATATCATCATTCTTCACCATCAATAGTGACACAAAAACGTCGATCATGCGTAGTTTGACTCCCGGTTCGCAAGACAATGTAACTAGTTTTCCATCACTGAATCTCATGGTTGTTGATTATCGTGGATTTAATAACTGTATATTATATTTATGAATTATTTTCCATTGATAATTATATATGATTATTGACTTCATTAACTTATAATCTGCTGGAAGATGATGGTGTCTCTAATTCGTACGTGTGGACTACCAGCTCCACGAAACGATGTGAATCGTTTTACATTATAGTTTTATGTTCACATTAATAATGATATATTAGATTAATACAAATGAAATATATGAAATAATGAATATTCTCCAATGTGGAATTATTATTTAATTTTTTTTCATTTCAATTGTTCAGAAAATTTGAATTGTGTTTATTTGTGCAATGACCTACCATATCAATGAAAGATTTAAATAATTTTATGTCAATAAATATTCTTGATGACTATAAATAAATATATAATTAATATATATGATATATAAGTCATTTCTAAAATTCTTGATATGATATATACATTATTCAATAAAAAGGACCAAAACTACCAAACAAAAACAAATGTCAAAAATAAAGTAGTTGTTACCAAAAACGTGATTTTAAAATGGAATTTTTAGCAACATAGTAGTAAAAGATAAAATAAAATCATATATGTTATGATATATATTATCATGGTTCTATAATATATTCATAATATATAGATATATTTCTTGTGTTAGGGGTTTAAACATGTATGAATAATTTTAATAATTAAGGTAATGATTATTTGACTCTTTTTTATTTCTATATGAAACATTCTGTAAAGACCCATAAAATTCAAGGAAATTTTTTTCTTAATCTTCTTTGGGATTTTACATGAACGCAATTTCTTATGGAACTTAATTCCGAGGCCCGGTGTGCCCAAAATTGCTATCCGAAGTTTAGCTCAGGTACGTTCAGTGAACAAACGAGTGGGAATTTTAACTTTTGAACCGGTGCTCGGAATCGAATTCCGAGGGCACCGATGGAACCGCAGCACCGGTAATTGCTTAGGAACGCCATTTCGGGAGTTTTGTTTACACGAGAGAAGTTGTTAATTTATGGGGAAGGTAAAATAAAACTTATGCAACAATTTTATTTTTAATTTAAGTGGTTTAAGCTTTGGGTGGAAGTTGGGTAACTACCCAACTTCCCAAGGGAGGTCATGAGGGTGGTGGGCCGACACAAACCCCACCCCTTCACATTCTTAAACCCTCTCAACTCACCATTATGTATGAAAACATTTCATGAATTAATTAAGTGAAATTAATTCAAACTCTAGAAATTCAATGGTTTATGTTATGTTAACAAAATAAGAGGTGAACTTATTGTATTTGTGGTTTGAGCCTTGTTGTGTGAACTTTGGGAGAAAATCCATGGAACTTGAGGAACTTCTTCGTCTTCGACAATAAACACGAAGAACACATCGGTCTCCGATGAAGAACGACGAGTTCTCGGAAACGGATTACACGACGCCGTGAACTGTGATGCCATCAATGTCTTCTTTCACAACGTCTCTTCCCGCGACGAATCCTCGTTCGATGAACCTCCATTCAAGCTTGCACGATCTAGGGGTTATCTTATTTTGTTCGTGAATACTACCTTGTCGTTCTTCATGGAAATATGACCAATTTCTATCGATTAACAAGAGGGGGCAGGACTGCACAAACATGGCCAACCCTCCTCCCTTTTTCCATGTTATTGTTTCTAATGTGGTTGGAATGGAAATGGCGCGGTGCCATCCCACCACGCGGGATCGTGCGGCAAGGAATGCGAGGCACCGTCGCACCGCACTAGGAAATTGAACCAAGTTGCGGCGCTGTCGCGCCGTGCCAGAGAACCGCAAAATCACTGCGGCCGGAGAGGGGTCGTTGCGTAGGGGTGCAGTGCCATCACGCCCCACTGGACGAATGAAGTCTGCGACCGGTACCGGGCCGCGGCGGAGCGTGGGAAACGGCAGCCGGAAATGGGCCGTCGGCGTTGGAGCAGGACCGTCGGCCGGAAACGGGCCGTCGGTGTCGGAGTTGGGAGGGGATTGGCCGTCGCCGGTCCCGTGGCGGAAAAAACCGGCTGGCCGGGGCGCGCCGGCCGGACAGGAGAACGGCTGGGGGTTCAAACCCCCGGCCAGCCAGCTAGCGGCCCCTATTAAGGGGCGGCCACGGTTACAAAACAAGGGGGGGCAACCCCCCCCCCCCCCCCCGCAAACCAAACGACACTGTCGTTCGGCCGAGCCAGCTGGCGCCGCGCGCCAGTGCGCTGGGCCGGGCCGGGTCAGGCTGACCCAGGGGTTCTCGGGCCGGGTCGGTCCAGGCCCGAAACCCCCATTTTCGGACACTTTTGGGTATTTTGCCCATATCTCGGGCTACGGACCTCCGATCAATGCACTGTCAGCGGCAATGCGATCCTTGGATCGAGACGTTTGTTTTGGTATATTGCACTCAAGGTTTCGGAGAAAATTGCGTCCATCCGGGTTGGTTCGTACATGAAACCAACCGGGCCCTTGGAGCGGAAACACTTATAACTTTAGTTACGGACATCCGATTGACGTTCCGTCGACTTGGATGGATTCCTCTTAGTGATACAGATCTTTTGGCTTACTCCGCCTGAGGTTTGGACATAGGTGGAGTACGGTCGGGTTGGTTTTGACTTAAAAACCAACCGGGCACCTGGGACGAAAAAGCCAATAACTCTCAGACCGGGCGTCCGATTGATGCGTCGTCTGCAACGTTGAGTTCATGTTGACGATACGGAACTTTTCGATACGTCAACTCCGGACTTTGTGTCAGTTGATGTATCAGCCTCTCGGCTCATGGAGCATACCCTTCCGAACAAGATTGCTGTGTGCGAGGACCCTATTGTTGGCTGCGTTTGCGACTGTGATGATGACGACTGTACAGAGATCCTTAGTGGATTCGATGGTGATGACTACAGCACTCAGCGATCCTATGAGGATCAGTGCTACCGATCCTGTGTGGGTCTGATCCTGTGTGGTTCAGTGCTCAGCGGTTATGTGGTAGCCAGCGCCTACAGATCCTGTGTGGGTCCGATCGTGTGTGGGTCTTTGCGGGAGTTAGTTACCTATCAATCCTTTTGGGTCAGATCCTTTGTGGGTCATTGCGGGGGTTAGTACCTATCGATCCTTTGTGGGTCTGATGGATTAGATGAATTAGTGGAAATATCTGATCATATCTATCGTCATATAAAGAAGTATACCTGTGTGAGCTGAATCCTGTTTTTCTTTCCTTTGTGGATTGTGCTGTGCTATCCTGTGTGGATTACGTTTTGCATTCCTTTGTGGATTGTGTTAAGCTATCCTGGGTGGATTACGTTTTGATTTCCTATGTTGTCTGGGTTGTACTTGGGCTCGGATATTGGAGCTGAACGAGAATTGATGACTTAGGTATATATATGGGCATATACATAAGTAGTGTCGGATGTTATTTCATGATTGTATCCTTCCTTTGTGGATTATCCTTTGTGGATTCTGGGAGACCTACGGGGGTATCTGGGTCCCTACTGAGTAGATTATACTCACCCCTGCATGGGCTATGCCTGCACTATGTTTTTTTGGTTGCAGACGATGGACAACGTTGATCATGGTTGAGGCTTGCGGAGCAGGACAGTACCTGGAGGTGGACCACTGGGTGGGACGTACTCGGAGTGGGCGGTTGGACCCGAGGAGCAGAGGAGGCTATCTGTACTCACCCTTCAGGTGAGATTTCCAGTGGACACCTCATCATTGCGGCTTTACTTTTCAGTTGCTATTTTTCCCTTCCAGTTTAACTTTACTTTCAGTTTGGTTTTGTATACTGGCCCACTTACTTTTCCCCACATACTGTTTTACAAGCTTTTCCTTAGTGTTTACTTCTACTGCTTGCTTGCTCTGTGGTGTTCGTTTACATTACAAAGGCAATTCCTTCTCTTTTTATCATGAATTTGTAGCTTAGTGCTAGTCGCCAGCCCCTGGCCTATGGAAGGTGGGCTTTGGGTTGTCACGACACGGGCCCCGATCACGGGTCGTGACACATGCCTTATAAAATAGATTTTTTTTTTGAATATATGTAAAATGAATTAATTTTATAATTATTATAATTATAATTATGGGATATATTTATCCATCTAATTTTATTTATTTATTGGGGATTATGATCCAAAAAGGCACCATTGTGGTAATGGTTTTTTTTACAATCTCATTGTTTGTCTAGATTGTTTATGATAAAGATTATAATGAGGATACATTATAATGTATGTCAATAGAAACAGATTAATTTTCCTCACCTATGTTTATTTCACTGGAATAATGTTTTTACATTCATTTTTCTCCCTTTATTCTCTCAAAAAATTAAAATAAACTTTTTTAGGGAATCCCAAATTTATATCATTCTTCAAATGAAAATACATTTTCATCATTGTACCTATTTTCAAAAACAATTTTAATGAAGGTTTTATTAATTTATAATGATTGGTTAAATTAATTTATACTTATGTATTAATATTATATAAATTGAATTAATGGAATCTTATTTCCAGTTTCTACACATGTTACATTCAGACTTTTTACTCAAAAAATGAAAGGAAACATTGCTTTAACATATAATACAAGAATTGTATTATATAACATAATAGAAATTAATGTCTCAAATAATCCATTATATTTTACAAATATTATATCTATGAAAAATGATTTTCATAATGTTTTTTAAATGTTTTTTATAAAATATAATTTTCAAAGTGAAATTGTTATTTTCCTTATAAAATGTCCTAACTCATAACTAAAAATCATTTTTAATATGAGATTTCATCCTTTTATGTTATATAATATTTAATGGATATATTATTGAAGGATAGAATATATAATATCTCTCTATATGGATTATTTTATTGAGGATAAGATGCATATGATTCTTGTTTTTTTCCATTAGTTGTTTTCTGATTAAATCATGACATGTTTATGAAACCTGTTTATTGTATATGGGTTTTGAAATAATGAAATGTTTATGAAACCAATATATTTTCTTTGGTTTCGAAATTATGAATGTTTTTTGATCTTGTGGGGAACACATGTATTGTTTTATTTATGTTATATTGGATATTTTTTAACCAAGGATAGATGTAATGATATTACAGAGGACGTTTTTGACATTATAACGTGGATAATTCGGACCTATATCTTCATCTAATGCAATACATAGATATTGATATCTCATTATATAATAATATCTAGAATGTGGAGTGAAACCATTTTACTAAGGGAATTTTCCCATTATGATAGTCTTGGTAGGGATCATTTGATGTGCCCATATCATTTTGAATCACTAACGGGTGAGGGGTGAATTAATTAGCCCTTTAAAACTATTTAAAATTTGATTCTTTTCAATTAATCCACTATGTCTGGTTAAAGACTTGATCCACTCTCCTTGTGTCTCTTAGTCTTACTATAGATGATGTTGATAATATAATGGTAGTAAACACATGGATTTATAAGGTTCGATAGACTTCATGATGTGTTCTTATCCCTCCCAACACAAATTCTCCACTATAATCATTTCATCAATTACAATGATCGATATAGATTCACATTGTGTCTCTCTTGAGTCCCATTGGAGGGTCATTATACTACATCCCATAGTGTTACCAGAGTCCATTGGCATGCTTCATATTCCCACTAAAGACATCTTCTCCACCATGAATCTCACAGGGGCCTTCTAGCTCTCAGGTCCCAGAATCTACTACCATTTGTGTTCTTTCTTGATTCACATTAGATGATATTATAGTCTCTCCAATTAGTCTTTATAATTATAACATGCATGTAAATCTCTTCAAGAATATTCAACAACAAATGGTAAGTTTAGTTGGCCTTTCCTTATATTTCTGATCCCTTTTGATGATCAGTTCTCACTCTCAACAATGCTCAAGAAATTATTTCTTCTTATGATGAATATCTGGCCTCACAGATTTATGTTCAAATGGTGCACAAAACCTTTTCAAGAATACCAGAGTAATTCTGAAAAATATAAGCTTGGTTTTCTTTCTTGAATTCTCAAATACTATTAACTCAGATATAATATCTTCTTTAATTTGGTCTAGCTTCTATCTCAGTTTACATTCAATTCAGGAATGGATTGCATGGCATCCAAACTTTTTGTTTTAGGACTTCTCAATTAATTATGAACAATTCATGGGTTTCTGGCCATTACAGTATCTTTTTTACACACACTCACTAAAAATATTGATTCTTCCTTTTATGAGTCTTCACGTGTGCATGTGAATTCTTGCATGCATGCACAGTCCCCTTCCTCTCAGTTGCTTGTGTGAAAAACCAAATGGGGATAATTCTATAATTACACACACATACTCTTGGGTTTCCTTATGTAATATCCCACACAATTGCTTTCCTTTGGTTATTTTCACACACACTTATTATTTAATTTAGGTTCAATATAAGTATGTTTTTCTTCACAACCGAATGGGTATGTTCTTAGTGTGTGATATTCTTCTTTCATCCTCCCTATTTACATGTTCACACATACTTTTTTCATATGTTTTCATGGACATGAACTCCACTATGCATGTACCATACTTCTGCTTCATGTAAAACACACACAACCCGAATGAGTACGTTGGGTGTGTGTGTGTGATTTTTTCTTCTCAATAGAGTTCCTCTTCTTCTAAAAAGGTAGTTTATATGTATACTGTCCTTTTTTAAACTCTCATTTGATTCACTTTGTCAAACCATTAGTTCGGGAGTTCTTTTTCTTTGTGAAAAATGTAGGGCACATAGGGACTTGTTTTTCACGCATGGAGTGAGTGTCGTTCATCTTCATAGAACCACAAAGATACTTGGTTCCTGCCTTCACGGAGTACAAAAAGGGTGCATGTTCACCTATTGTGTACTAGCAGGATGCTACTTAAGAAACACTGGTGAGGGTTCAAGAGAACCTATCACGTTTTTGTGTTTCACTTACGAACAAGTGTGGTTCACTCTCCTCCTTCGCGCATGGGATTCGCAAGTCCCCTTCGCTTAGCAAGGCCACGTAGAACTCTCTTCTTCACGTAACAAGGATGTACGGAAACTCTTAGTGCTCTATTTTTCATAAAAGATGAAATTTCTCTATATCATCGATAGATGAATGATTCAAGGGACTCTTTATTTTATATGAAGAGGATGCGAATTCAAATCCCTCGTGATATGTTGTGGGGTGAAATATTTTAATGACCAAGATATATAGAATTTTGAAATCATCGAACATGGGATAATTGATACACCATGTCTCTCAGTTTTTATCCATTCAACGAGGTTCGTTTTTTCTCGGTGAGTATAATCCTCACATTCATGAAAAGAGTAATTAATTCAACACATATTCTCGATGGCATTGAACTCTATGATGTGACCTTGCAACTCTGTTTTCTTTTGAAACGTTCATGTTCTTAATATCAATGCGTGCATGGAAACATAGTTTTGTGCATGGTATCATTTAGATCATTCGATCACAATGCACAGAAATACGATCTTCAATGGTGGATAGAGTTCAATAATGTAGTTGAGAGGGTTTCTCTGATGCCCTGGTTCACATCAGGTGGATGTGGGTGTCTAGGGAATGAAGAAAACCTCTGTGGATGAGATTAGAAGGGAACAGTTCAATCACAACCTGAAGAGATATTATGGATGGAATTGATGGATGTGATCAATTGAGTGGAGATCAAATGGTGAATCACTATTCTAGAATGAGATCAATGGAATAGATTTCATCCTAGGATTTTATTTCTGTCCCACGTCGAAATGGAGATGTTTTGTTCTTGCGGTGTAAGTATCAAGTCGATGCAGCTTCCTGGAAATAACTTATTTTCTCCCTCCATTGGTATCGCCTCGTACCCGATTCATTCATGTGCGCTATATAGCCACTCCTTGCATGATTGTACCATCCACTATGCATAATTTCCACACAGGTCGATCACCGTGAGCCTGTGGGTTTATACCCGGCTCGCATGCCATATGCCTCTTGTGGGGATAGCCATGAGGGTTACCTTAGGCGTCGTTGACCCATGGGTCCTATATGTTCATAGGGTTGAGGTTCTCTAATGTCCCCCTTGGTTGGCATATATTATTTATGTTAGGAACCATATATAAATTTATTCTATGTATAAAATTACCACTTTACGAATTCAAGCATAGCCACCTATCTTCACATGCAACACCATTTCTTTCACTTTTCCTCTTATTCATTTTCTTTTCTTCAACTCTTCATGTATTAAATCACAATGCATGGAAACATTGTATCAAACAATATATTATCCTTAACACATGTCTTAGTCTTTGAAGATCATCACAAACAATCGTACTAATTCTTATAAATCATCCATTTAGATTCAATTGATGGATCTTAAACACATCATCCACTTAGTGACTATGGATAAATCTTCACTTGTTTCTCCACATAGTTGAGTATATCATGGACTTGATCATGTTTTGTAACAATATATCACCTTGATACTATTTTTTGATATTAGTATCAGTTCATCAATCGTCAGATTTATTCGCAATCATCTTCCATAATCAAAGTGGGATCTTTACCGAATTACGAACATCACATTAATCATCACCAGTTCATTCATTTTCAAAACTTATATCATCATATTTCCATACACATATAAACAAATTATTGACACTTGACTCCTTATTGACAACAAATACAACACCATGCTCAACTACTTTATCTATTAAAATGTTTTGGGGATTGAACCAAATCAACTATGATTATTTTATGATTAATGCTTGAATATTATCTTGGGATAGAGAGAGGAACCAATCAACTATGATATCATAATTAATTATCCTCGACTATAAATGAATGTTTTTCTATATTTTTATAGGTATTCAAAAATTCTATGACATATATAAATGATATGTTCCCAAGGATCATTTTCTACAATTACATTATGATTAAATGTCTTATGAAGTTACATTATTTATTCCATTAATCTCATTTTGGATATATGATGTATATTTTATTTTTTAAAAATGTTATTCTCATGTTATAATAACTTTATGAATATGTTATATTGATATATCATGTGTTTACACATACCAAGCATCTGACCCCACCCTTTGTTATTCTCCGTTCACTTGGTCATCATGAAACATATTGTCTTTGATATTTCTAAGATGTGTAATTATTCTGAATGACTTAATGGTGGAGATATAGTTCACTTATGGACTATTTGTTTATGTATCAACATTTGTAAAGGGATTAGACCAATTCCAATATGTTATAGATCATAATATCATTTAATAAATATTAATATATTAATATATAGTATATATGTATGAAATGTTATAGATATTATTGTTGATTTTAGAGAATTGTTTAGTTATGTTTAGGAAAATAGGATGAGAAAAAAATAGAAGGAACCCTTAGTATAATACAATGAATAACATAAAATCCTTACTTATGGTAAAGAAGGTTTTGCTGTTTTCATGAAATAAAATACATGTCTAAATAATACATGGGGATGTGGCCTTTTTATAGTTGTATAGAGAGTTAATAACACTAAAAATGGAGTATTGAGCTAGACATTATTGTCACTTGGGGTAGAAAATTGCGTCTTATATTACACAGTTTTTGACAATCCTAAATGATATATTTTTAAAAATCACAAACACATTATGAAATTTATGTAATTATTTTATTAAATGGTTCCTATTAGTGACCATGGTTTAACATATGGCTTCACCCATTAAAATAGTGTGTCATGATTTAGACATTATATAATTGATTGATCACTCTGATAAATGGTTTCTAACAGTAATGTTGAACATTTAATCATTACTAATGGATTAAATATAGAACCATGATATTGGGGTGGTGAAATTTATTCTCAAATACCCTATTTGAGCATAGTTATATGAATTATTTTATATTAGAAAGTTATCAAGGAATTATAATTGATATCCTTAAAGAGTATATATTTATGTACTAAAAACCATAAATGGAACAATGATCAAATATTAATTCTATGAGTCTTCTCACGTTAATGTTTGTGGGAATGTTATTCCAGTAAATATTTTCATTCTTCCTCTAGTGAAATTTGATGCTATCCTTGGAATGAATATTATTTATATACATAAATCCTAGATCAATTTCCTACGAATGGAAGTCATGTTTGATAATCCGAACCAAGCTATGATTATATACCAATACATTGATAAATATAAAATTTCAGTGATAGTTAAACCCCTTAAATCAGTCATTACTCCCATTCATATGGGGTGTTTATGTCATACGGTTGGGTAGAAACCCAACATCAATGATATTCCTATTATGTGGGTGTTCGTTGATGACTTTCTAGAACTTTTTCCTAGTTACCCATTAAAAAATGAAGTTGAGTTCTTATAGAAACTCATAAATTGTTATAAAACTAAATCAATGAATCCATAAGGAATTTCCATAATTGATTTAAATGAATTAATGATGAAATGTTAGGAGAATCCTGAAAACGGATTCATTCATCCATGTTTTTCACCTTGGGATCCACATGTTCATTTTTATTATAATGAAAGGAAGATAGATGCAATTTTGTTTAGATTTATGAGAGATAAAAAATATTTCAATGGATAAAAAGTATCTTTAACCCCTTATTACTGAATTATTTTATCAAATCCAAATAGATTAATACTTTTACATGAATGACCTTCATTTATTATGTCATAAAATGAGGGTCGATAAGGGGGATATACTGATGATTACATTGCATTCATGATATTATCTTAATGGGGATACTGCGATACAATTCGGTCTTACTAGTTCAATATAGAAATTTTTTTATTTATTGAATAGTTTCTTGAGATAGTAACATGATAATTTTCTATAGACTTTATAGAAGATATTATCATTTATTCAAGGTAAAAGTAAGAGATTTATGATCACTTGAGAATTGTTCTAATTACCCAAATGAAGAATATAATATATGAAATATTTACAAATTGTGATTTTTGGATACAAAAGGGTTAACTTTTTGGTTATATATTATCAAGAGAGGTTAATCTATAGTTTTCTTCATTTTTCTATATATAATATATGGTATATGGATAATTTCTCCAGAATTTCTAATTAACTATCATGGTTAAATATTAAGGGAGGCATATTCTTTTAGGATGATGAATGTGAGGAATAATTCAATGAACTAGATAGAATGTTAGTTAGTGTAGTTATGTGTGTATTACCCTATTGTATAAAAGGGTTTTTAATCTATTATGATGCATAAAATAAGGTAATGGTATGTGTAATCATACATAATGACATGGTTATAGATTATTATTCATGATAATTAATTTATCGTGAGAAATATTACCTGACTATTAATTTGTAATTAGCTATCATAGTTTTTCCATTAATGATTCAGATGAATTATCTTCATGGATAAAAGTATTAAATATACATACATGTAAAAAAAATTAATGAATATATACATAAATTAGAAGTTAATTATATTAAAAAAATGTGATTTCAATTGATTTATGATTATGACATCTTATAATAATAACACCCTGAGAAGGTGAACAAGTTAGACGGTGATTTGAATCAAAAGAATCATAATAGATTATAGTGACCCCTTTTTCTAATTTTAATATTAAATAATTTTCGTGAAAAAAAATCAATACATGACCAAGATACAAAGGATTAGTGTCTTTGAAAAAACATGACCATATATATCATTTTAAAAAATAAAACATTAATATTTTTTCAATTCACTATTCTCTAACTTCTTATTGGCACCGAAATTCTCCCTAGTACAAGTATTCACCTTAGGCTATAAATTAATGGAATAGGTGAGATAAAATCCCAGTAAGAGGATAGATAACAAAACGAATAAATATAACATGGGTATAGAATAATAAAAATCATTATAAAATAGTATTAGGATCATAATCATGAGAGGATGAAATAAGAAAAGGCTCTGAATGTGCCATGTCTAAAAATAAAACACAATGTCTTAGTGGTAAACTAACACACATAGTTTTGAAAAAATCTAGAATCTTGTTCATAGATAATTATATTTATATTTTGGTATTATTCAAATTACTCAATAAATTGGAAAACTATATAATTCTATGTTCCCTCATCACATCATATCATTTTAATATTGATATATAATTCTGGGAGCACCCATCAAATCATACAAATTATATTATAATGCATTCCAGAGGGAACATAAATCATCCCTAAACATAAATTAACCCAAGGAATGGAATGGTTTTACCTTCATAAGCACATATTCCTAAAAATTGGGTTCCCAAATTAAATAGGTAATAATATTCTTGATCATCCTTGATTGAATATTAATCAATCACAGAAGTAAAAGGCTTGTTTTTTAGAAGAAGATTTCTTTTATAAAACCTGTTTTTTTCATAAACTCATGTTCAAAACATTTATAACCTTTAAAAGATAATATAATTATGAGGAAATGATATTTAGAAAATATCCACACTTAAAATGTCATGATAGTTTAATACCCAAAGAAAGAGATTTGGGTTCTAGAATTTCAAAAAACCTTGTCTCTAAAAGCTTCCTTAGTGTTAATATATTTTATAATCACATTAGATTCCGAAATAAAAAAAATAACCATTAAAATATAAATTTTATTCATTATAGTATAATTATTTTCATTAATGGGATTTTATATGAGTTATAGAGTTTAATGTCATCATTTGAGAGTGTTTGTTTTCTAAGCTTTCACGATCAGTTCACTTGTATACTTGAATGGATGTTCGTGTAAAATGAGGATAAATTTCATGATTTGTTATTATATGTTATTAATGATTTTCAAAAAGTATAAATAATCTTATAATGAATTATTTATATGGTATGAGGACGAATCATTAGATAAATGTTAATGATGATCGTTTTAGAATTACTATGGTGGTTTTTCACTCATAACAAACTCATTTTGTTTTAACATTTATTATTATGCATATATGTTTATTTCATATCATAAATAAGTTTTTAAAATAAATTTTAAAATGTTTTCAACCATTATAATGTGTTTATTTACATTATTGAAGTAATTATATGAAATTGTATTTGCATCGCTGATTATGTCGGTAATGTGACACATCATGGGAAACGATTTCATTTTTAGAATAAGTGAGAGGGATATAAGATATTCTTGATAGGTCTTACATCAATGTGATACTATTGTAATATATCAAAAATAATGGATTTATCTTTCCATTTATATAATATATTTTGAGAATAATATAATAAAATAAGTGAAATTGAAAATCAATTAAATGATAAAGGAATAGGATTTTACCTATTTGATTTATATTCCTTGAGAACTACATTTGAGAATGGGAATTGATTTTTTTAGGAGACAAAGAGGGATTATATGTAGGATTGGGGTTATGGGAATAGTTTTGGAATGTATTTGACATGTCTCAAAGCATGAGAGTTTTGAAGAGAAGAGGGGGTGAGGGTGGTATTTATAGTGGAAGTGAGGGGTGTTTTCATATTATTTAATCATTTTTTTTATTATTTTGGATCAAGAATATGAAGAGTTAGAGCATTATAACCATAAATAATGAAATAATTAAGGGATGTTCAGGATTATTTTTCACACATCAATGATTACAAAATAATATTATATTTGGCATATAATGTATATATATTGTAAAATATTGTGTTTCACTATTCACACAACAAATAAAGTATTTTTTAAAAATATAAAAAAATCACCCAAACCATTCAGCGACATGTAGATTTAAAACATTAAATCCTTTTTAGGAATCTTATTTTCTAAATATGTGTTCTTAAATTTAAGAATAAAGTCATAATTTTCTTTGAAAATACAGATTTTATAATTATAAATGATTTTATAACACATTGAAAAATTCTTTCAGGTCTCATAAAATAATCATAAAATCATAAGAAATCAAAATATTAATTTTTAAATACATTTTAAGAAATAATATTTTATTTTAAATTATTTATCTAATCATAAAATTATAATTAAATATTTATGATTACAGAAAAAAGAGAACATAATAAATATATATAAAATAATTATTTACTTATACAATGTTATTATACTATTATATTTTGACTAAAATTATAGATATATTTTATTTATAATATCATTGGTGATGCTACTATTCATTTTTCCCATTCACATTTCATAAGGTTTATAATAACGTTCCTTATTTTAAGTTAGAATTTCATCTATATGGGTCCCTTAATGTTTAAAAATACATATTTTTTCCTTATTTCATCATTTATAAAGATTTTATTAATATCTCTAAGTAATTTTTTGATATTTATTCTATATTAAAGAAATATAAAAAATAATAAATTCCATTTACTAAATATTGGGTCATTACATTCGTCCCCACATTTAAATTTTCACCCTCTATATTTTATTTTACATAAACTTGAGAGGGTATTTCTCCTTCATCACATAATTCAGTTCCCATATTGCTTATTCAAACATATGTTTCCTTAATAACAAATTGAAAAGTTGTTTTGTCTTATCATATAGGGACCTTATATCTCCATCCTATAATCTTTACTCTCTAATTCACATAAGAGAGGTAATCTTATTATTGTACCACCTCTGAGTTCAGTCCATCTGAGGGATCTAGTATAATCTTCCTCAGGAGTGATACATGGAACTCATCATGAACATGAGCCATATTAGGTGGATGTTCAAGTAGATAAGCCACAAATCCTATGTGATCAGGGGTCTCAAATGGGAAATAGTACCTTTGTATTTTCTTCCCTTTCATTCTAAACCACATGACAATATTCCATGGTGATATTTATAGCACGACATTATCTACAATGTCGAACAACAATTACCTTCGATGGATGTTGATATTTATCATTGTTGACACTAAGTAGATTTGACGCATTTTTTGGATGTCTTGAAACTTCTCCATTTTCCTTTTCACATGATCATCTCAATGTAGCATTATTTTTCCTACTTCATCACAACAGTAGGGAGCTCTTCATGAAAATCCATACATAGCTTCATATGGATCTATGTGAATACTTGAGTAGAAGCTAGTGATGTATTAAAAGATAGAAAAATGATAGATGTTGATCCCATCCACCTTTGAAATCTTAAGAGTATGATATTCTAATATATTCGAGCATCTTAATTTTCCTTTCACATTGTATATAAATTTGGGGGAGATATGTCATGATGAAATTTAATTCAATACACAATCATGTTGAAGATTACTCCAAATTTAATATTTGATCCTAGGATAATGATTAGATTATATAGATAGTGGAACCCCATTCAGTCTCACCAATTCCTGGAAAAATATTTCTGAATGTGTCTCAATAAATATGTCATACCAAATAGGGATAAAGTGGGTATTCTTGGTGAGTTGGTGCACCAATATCTAAATAGCCTTATTTCCCTTGGATGATTTTAGGACACTAGTGATAAAGTCCAAAGTGAAATTATTCTATTTCAAAATTTGTGTAGGCAATGGTTCAATCATTCCTTTGGACATATGTTTCCCTAATTTAACTTGATGACATATCAAGCACCTTGAGAAATTTTCAAAAATAAAATTCATCTAGTTTTCCAAATAGAAGTTTTCTCAAAGATCATTTTACTCCTTTTCAATTACAGGATGCAGAGAAAATGTTGAGGTATGTGCATTTTCCTATAGTTATTATTTATCTTATGTGATGAAGGCACATACAAAATCCTTCCAAACTGAATCACACCATCATCATCGATATGGATCTCTTGAATCTTGCCATTAATTACTATATCATCATTATTTTTTAACTCTAGATCAGCCCTTTTTTCTTCCAAAATCTTCTATTAGATCGATTATTGGGTAATAATATTGGAAAGGTATGATGTATTCCCTACTGTTATGATTTCCAAATCCATCATTTTAATGTCTAATTAGATAAGATTTTTATCAATCCGCAACATGGATTGAGTGGTTGGTTTATTTATTATAATAGAATGTACTACCTTGTTCACCTTTCTAGGATGATTGTAAATAGAGAAATTATAGTATTGGATTATCTCTATCCATCTCTTTTGACATAAGTTGATCTAATTTTTTTTAATATATTCTTTAGGTTATTTTTTTATATATATGTCACAGTACTCACTATAGAGGTATTTTCTGAATATTTTAACTGAAAAATCACATATCCTTCCTCTAACTCATGCATCATGTATTTCAGCGCCTGGATATTCAACTATAGTGAAGCATAGGCTATCCCTTTATCATTTATCATCACTATACTACCCAACCCTCTCATGGAAGAATAATTTTATATTACAAAAAATTCTCCTCAGTTTAGTCATGTTAGTACAGGTCGAGTGATCAACCATATCATTAGCTTCATAATGCATTCCTTGCATTCATCCATCCATAAATATATTAAACATTGACCTGTAATATTAGTTAGTCAGATAGACAAACATGAGAATATTCACACATAATATCGATAGTACCCAGCTAATCTACAAAACTACATATTTAAATGACAATAGAGGGTCTGGGTGATTCATTAAATTCCTTTTTTAGAGGTCTATTAGAATTCCCCCAATTTGGATCACAATTCACATTAATGTGAATGCTTCATCTAAAAGTCTACTTACTAAACAGGGTGTAAAACATCTACATCCTCAATTTTTCCCACACATGATGTATATATTCTTCATGTTTCACATTTATCATGGTGTGTATGCCAATTTCGAATATAAAAAAACCCAAATCATTTGTTGGTACTGTCTAAAGACATTATTATTTAAAAACATGAAGATTGATGGGGAATTAGTATGTCCAATGGGCATCCCTAGAAACTATTAGATTCCATTACATATGTGGATGGAAGTATTCTAAATATCATCCTTCTTCACATTTAGCTGATGTTATAAAGATTAATGATGAAACTTTTAGAAGAATTGAGATCCTTATAGTTGATCAGACATGTTTTCACCCATTCAAATAGGATACTTGTTCTTTATGGTGATATTGTTGAGTTCATGATAATCGATACACAACCGAATTGATCAATCAATTTTTATCACCATGAGGACTGGAACACCCTATGGTAATGCACTATGGAATGTGAACCTTTTCTCCAATAGATCTTGAAACATTTTCATTAACTTATCCAGTTTTATTGGAGCTCTATTATAGGGTCATATTGAGATAATATTAGCATTAGATATGATTTCAATTGATAACTATACCTAATGATCTTTGGGGAGTTCGGGTAACACTTTAGGAAATACATCATTGTATTCCCTCATGATTGGAATTTCCCATAGGTCTGTAACATTCATTGAGTCAACCATTTGAGCATGTTATTCTTCCTCATTGGGAATCAACACCCACAAGGATGAAGCATTTGGAAAAGGATATTCATGATCTTCTGTGCATTTATAGTGGATCAGGGGATAGTTCAAAATTTTAAAAGTTATCCCAATTTCATAACTCTTGTTTTGTTCTCTATATATAGAAAGCTAGTCCATACCCACTGTAGGGTTGAATTACATCAAGCAAAGTATTAATGGATTTGATAGATTAATCATTACATGTAATAAAATATAAGAAGAGTCACACATCTGGACTGCAACGATTGCACCACTTGGTGTTTTCATAGATATCATTACTTCACTGTTCTGGGCATTGATTAAATATTTCTACAAAACATGCAATATATAATTGAATTCATAGAACTAGAATAAAATAATAAAATTTAATTATATATTGAATTAGAATTTTACCTTGTAAAACATCATTTCCTTTCTCTAATTCTATTGTAGTTATGTCTGGATCATTTTCTTTCTCCTTGGTATTCGGTGGATGTTGTTGATAATTATCCTTGAGAGCCTAAGGTTTATTGCATTGGTTTTCATAGTTCCCTTTATCACTACAATTTTAGCATTCGTCCTTCATTGGTGTCATCCTTTCATCTACCCCATTATCCTAAAAACTCATGTGTTTTCAACATTCATCTGATTTTATTATTTCCCTCACATAGTTATGAATTTTCATATCCCTTTGAGGTAGTTTCCATGATGTTTCTTCCCATATTTTCGACATGTCTATGGTTGAGTTGTATTTTGACCTTTTGAAGACATCATCCATCATGAAACTCTATATTTAGTTTCTTATCAACATAGACATGGAATCTTTATCCAAACGCCATCCACACTTTGAGAGCACATCAAACAACATCTTCATTACTCTAAATTACTATAATTTCAATATCATTTCAGCAGTGTTGTTTTATATCACTAAACAGTCAATCATTTTTTCAATCATTATTAATAAATATACGTGAATCATACAATGAATTCCTTGTGAAAAATTCTTCATTGGTTGTGATACATTTTTATTCCTATTTGTTCTGCTCTATAAATTATCTCTCTATATTTGTTCAATGTTTTCGAGGGAAATAATTATAAAGAAACATTATATTATATGTCTTTCAACTACATATCTTCAATTTCATCATTTTTTTTTGGAATTTTTAATCATAGACCAATATTGGTCGGCCTCTTCATCTTAAAGTTAAATAGCCATTGACACAATATCTATCATACAATTGTGAAGAATCTAAAATAATTTCTCCATTTAGTTGATCCTTTTTTCTAGAAATATGGTATCAGAAGACCCACTAAATTTCAATGGCCATTGCCACATAAAATAATTTATAGCCCATTTCTCCCTCTTAAGTGAAGGAGGGAATTCCACATTATTCGGTTTGTTCTTCATAACCTGAGATATCTGGGTAATAATAGCCATGAAATTTTGAATTCCACCTCTCATGGAATTGGGGTTTTCATTTGGGAAATTGTGGCATTGTCCCTCGTATGTGATGTTTCCCTAGTTTCTCTTGGTTTAGACCATTCTATAAATTAGAAACGGTCAGAATAAAACATAACTCAAAAATTCATGATTAAATTATTTATTATTTTTAACGATTAAATCAAAAGACATATCTTGTGGGATCCCTATGATTATAATTTTCTAAAACAGAGCTGAATAAGTAATTACGTAAATATAGTCTCATACTATGGTTTTTCACAATGGTTCCCCAATATTAATTCCCAAATTAACTAAATTGTTCTCTAATACCAACTATAAATACCCTATCTTTCATAAATTACTATTAAATAATTTTTATTATAAGCATCATGATATAATTACATGACAGTCAGCTAAAATAATTTTGTATTGAGAATATAAGGAATATACATAACATTTACAAATTAACAAATTAACATTTTTTCAATTAATTATTCTCTATCTTCTTACTGGCCCTTGATTTATCATTAGAATAAGTTTTCACCTGACGATATACATCAAAGAAATGGGTGACCGAAACTACCAATAAAAGGATATGTGAGAAATTAATAAATATAACATGGGGTTTTCATAATCTTTATCATAATGACCCAGATACATGATCATAAACTTGAGTGGTAGCACTATGAATAGTCTAGGGAAGATGAAATTCATAAAAATGAAACATCATGTATTAATGGTAAACTACCACACAAAGTTGTGAACCGTTCTTCCTGTATGTAAGCACATAATTTAAATTTTTTAATTAGATTCTTCATATTACCCAATGAATTAGACCAATATATAATTATGTGTCCACCAATCACATCATAACATTTAAATTATCATTCAATCCACATAGAAAAAATACCCATAATGAATATAAATTAAACCATCGAAAGGAATGGGGTTCATTTCATAATTTTACATTTCTAATCATTGGATTCGAAATGAAATATTGAAATAATTGCATGATAAACCATGAGTAAAGAAGAAACAATCTAGAGATGTAAAATGTTTGTTTTTTTTAATGAAGAGTTATTTTGGAAAACATTGTGTTTCTTATAAACTCAAGTCCAAAACATTTATATTCTAGTAGTGATGAAATAATAATGAAAAAATTATAGATAAAAAATATTCATACTGAAAATGTGGTGAAAGATGAAAACCCCAAAGAAAGAGAGTTGGGTTCGGGATTTCCCATACCATGTGTCTGAAATATTCCATCACATTTATATACAATTTAATGAAATTAGATTTGAAAATTACAAATATAGAATAATTAATAAAATCATTTGTTTCATTAGAGTTATTATGTCTAGTTATGGAATTATTATTAGTTATAGTGTTTAATTTCAACATTATAGAGTGTCAATTTTCTTAGTTTTCTCAATTGGATCACTTGTACACATTAATGTAACTTCATGTAAAACAAGGATAAATGTTCAAAATTGTTATTATTTGTTACCAATGATCATACATAAGTTTAAATAATCATATAATGAATTTTTATACATGGTATTAGGATAAATAATTAGTTAAATTATATTTATGATTATTTTAGGTTTAATTTGGTAGTTTTCTAATCTCAACAAACTTGTTTTGTTTTAACATTTATTGTTATGTATATATGATAGTAAAAATATATAAATAAGGTTGTAAAACAAATTTAAAAATAATTCAAACCATTATAATGGTTTTATTAACATTCCTAAAGGCGTTAAAGTAAATTGAAAGTGCATCGTCCACAATGTGTGTAAATTGACACATCTCGAGAGATGATTTTATTTATATAATAAAAGACATATAGAATGAATTTTAATGATGTATTGTCCATTGACATAATATCAATATATTATATTAAGGATAATTGAGTTATAAATCTTTTTGGATAAGATATGGTGAGGATAAGTGAATAAAATAAATGAAATTAAAAGATAATGGAAGATGGTTTTACCTCTTGGATTTATCCTCCTAGAGAACCTACATAAAGAAAAGGTTATGGCCTTTGGATTATACCAATAGCTATGGGATGTGGGATTGGGTTTTGATAGAGGTTTGGGAAAAATATGTACAAGGATAAATTCTCGAGAGATGTGAGGAGAAGAGGGGCTGAGAAGTGGTATTTATATTGGGAGAAAGGGGTGTTTTCCCATTTTTTAATCAAAAGATTATTATTTTTCACTCAATACAGAAAATAGATTGATAATTTTCACCAAAAATATTAAAATAATGCATTTCTATTCTAGATTATTGTTCTTACATCATAGATGAGTCAATTAAAAATGTATTTAATATATAAGGTGTATACAGTAAATTACTGTATTTCACTATTCAAAAAAAATCATGCATATTAGAAAAATCTCAAAAGTACAGTAGAACATTTTTTTATATTTATAATTAAAAATGATATCCATTTATGAATATAAGTTTTTAAACATGATTAATTTAATTTTTCAATAAAATAATTTTTTTTCAGAAATAGAATGTTTTAATATTATAACTGATTTTTTCACAGTTTAAAAAATTAGGTGAGGTTTCATAATATTATCCTAAAATCATAAGACATTTAAATATTAATTTATGAATTCATTTTATGAAAATTAAAATTATTTTAAATAATTAGACTCATAAAAAATTATAATTAAATATATGTTACTTATTAAAATTCCAACACATAGTTAATAATTTTTTAAAATATTTATTTATCTATACTGTGATATATTTATATCTTATTTTCACTTATATGGGGATAAATTTTATTTATAAATTATTTGGTGATGTAATTATTCATTTTTCAGGTTTACTATTCTTAATTATAATACTATTATTCCTAAGGTCAAGTTACTATTTCATTTGTATTTGTTCCTTAACTTCTAGATATACTTTTTTCATTAATTATTTATTTATGATGCTTTTATTATGGTATATAAGAGATTTTATGAGATTTATAATATATGAAATTTCTATAAGAATGAAGGGATTAAATTGATTAAATGTTGGGCTGTTACATATATTATCAATGATGAGTAGCTAAAAAGATCCAATATTTATGGATTTTCAATGCCTATAACATGAAATATTGAAGAAAAGGGACAAATATAATTTTTATAAAATAATAATCCAACCATAATTATATGTGAGGATAAAATAAATCCTTATGGATGATATTGTTCTATAAATATTGGTAGGAAATTTTCCAGAGCATAAAATTGGTCGAGATAAAATGATGATGTTCTGAACCGTGTATGTCTTCCATCCATACAATATTTGAATAATGATTTGTTTCAGGGAGCATATAGTTCATCTCTATCTATTTATACTAGATGTATAAATATGTATAGATACCTTAATGTCTGTTTTTGTGGGTTATAATGAAGGGAGATACTATAGAGTTTGTATCTCAGTTCATTATATGTAAAAAAGTATGTTCGAGAGATAAAAGACTATGGGGATTATACAATAACTACCCATTCTTCGATAGAAATTGGAATACATCAACATGAATTTTGTAATTACACACCCCAAACCATCTAAAGGGATTCATTATATATGTGTTAAAGTTGGTCACTGTAAAATTTCATCACACATTATCTCTATCAGAGAATTTATCTCTCTAGACCAGTTTTCCATAATAAACATTAATTATATCATAATGATTCATTGAATATTACATTCAATAGAGTTTGATCAAAAATAATAGGATACCCTCAATGTCCTATAAAATTCATCATAATCCCCCTGACAAAATTTTTAGTTTTACAAAATCATATAATCCTCAAATATATGGTCAACATGAGAGAACCATTCTAATTCTAGAGGATGTGTTGAGATGTTGTTTTATTGATTTCAATGGAGGAAGATATCAAAACCTTCCTCTAGTTTAGTTTTCTTATAATAATATATATTACATGATAACTTAGAAGGAACCTTTTGAATCTATATTTGAAATGAAGTGTAATAATCTATCATTAATGGACGGTGTTTTAAAAAGAAATAAATTTAGACAGGAAATAAATGATTAAATGGTAGAGAAGTTTAGATTCATTTAACAACACATTATTGCATCACAAAGTCGATAGAATATTTTTCATGATTATTGTGGATGCGAGAAGAAATATTTATTTAGTGAGAAGTAATTTCTAGGGAATTTTCAATGGTTGAAAATTATGATATATAGAATTATGGGAGAAATATTATCTTGGTAGGTTAGTATGTTTGAAAAAATTTATAGTATTAGGGCAGTGTCTTATCCCTTAGTGCTCACACTAAACTTTTCTTAGGTTTAAGATTTTTTCCATATATATCTCATATAGATTTAAATTCCAAATCCATCATATGTAGGGATCGTTGATTTCACACGACTTTTTTAGGAGGATCAACCAGTGGTGATTAATGATGGTATTGAAAATATTTTATAAAACAAGACTACACAATTGGTCAATGTTTTGTGGTGAAACTAGAAGATTGAGGAAGATTTGAGGAAAATTATGGTGTAATAAGAGAGAAGTTTATCAAAAAAATTTAATAAAATGATTATATTTATATGGACATAATTATTTTATAGGGGGTATAATGTAAGATTCTGCGATGTTATGAAATATTTATTTTTGAAATAAATTAAATTTCACCAATAGCTTCTGTTAGACACACCTTTATGTTTTATTGAACTAAAATATAATATTAATATTATAATTTAAAAGGTAACCATATTACATCGCCATTAATTTGTTTCAGTATGAATAAGAAGGACCCCATTCTGAAAATTTAGGATAAATATTTTTAATAATAAAAAAATTATAAATTAATACAAATTTTTTTGAAATGTTTTTATATTCATTTGAAATACTTTTTTTCAAAAAAATTATTCATATTAGTTGTAAAAGAAATTAAAAAATATAATTTTCAAAAACTATATAATTTATTTGGAATAATTCACTTCACATTGGAATCAATATTTCAAAAAAAATTTATTGTGATAATTTGATAATTTTTTCAAATGATTAATTATTCGGTTAATAGTTAAACCTAATTATTTTCATTTAAAAAAAATTTCAAATAATTTAAAATTTTAAACCATTATTAAAAAAATTTCTATTATAACTAGTTAATAAATTTTTTTTGAAACCAATTAATTCCATTTTAATGAAATTTTTGTTGACTTGATATAACAAATTTATATACTTTTGAAAATATACTTAATGGAAAACCACATTTTAATAGAATATGTGGGTTTGGTTTGAAAATTCATTTTAACACTTCTATGGATTGAATTTCTAAAAATGGATATAATATTTGGATTTATAAAAATTAATAATATATAATAATTTCAACTTAATTATTCATAAAAATTAAAAGTGAAAAATTAAAATTTAGTTACCATAGTTAAATTTAAAATGGATTTATCAGGTGTTTAACTAAAATAGTAATTAATAAAATAGATGAAAACATTTTAAAATTATATTTTATGTTTATATTTGGACCCTATTATATATAAGTATCAATAATTAGAAATTATTGTTCCTTTTTCATCTGAGAATTTTTTTTAAACAATTATTTTCAAAAATTCCATGTATACCCTCACCCAAACTTATAAAAGTTCATCACACACCTACCAAATTAACAAATCCCACATTATTTATTCCAAAAAATACCTACTAAAATAAATTAAATAATTCCCAATACACATCTTAATTTTTATAATAATATTAGGATACCCTTCTTTGAAGGATTTTGGTGTTATCCTATGAATGTTTTCTAAAGAATTATCATTTTTTTCCAAATGTTTTTTAATTAATTTTCCACAATATTCAACTGTTATAAAATTTTGATTATATAATAATACAATTATGTCCCATATAATAATATTTTATTATTTTAGTGTCATATATTATATCCATATCCACCTCCATCTAATGGAAACTGAAACTCTCAATCATGTTTATGGAAGACTACTGCCTACAGACCGATATAATGTTTTTCCATCACAACCACTCATATCTAGAGATGATGATGGATTTAATGTTCATATATTATATTTGTGATCTATTTATAATATTTTAATTATAATATCACATCTACCTTACCATATTACATTCCATTGAAAAATGATAACATCCTTTATTCGTACTTGTGGAGAACCACGTCCAAGAAGCGATGCGAAATGAATTTCATTTTATTTTATCATGGACAGAAGAAATGATGTAATTTTTTATTATAAATTTTATATATGAAATAAATATTATTATTAATAGGTTAATTCATAATTTTTTTTCATTCTATCCATCGTTGGAATGGAAACAATATTCATGTGTACGTTTGGAACACCGTCTCAATAAATATTTTAATTAGATTAATAAATTATAAATTCATGGATGACTATAAATATATACATAATGGATATATATGATATTTATAAAATATTTAGTAATTTTTAGATTATTTCATCATTAAAAAATCAAATGTACCAAAACTACCATACTAAAAACATAGATGATATATGAATCTATTATTTCCCAAAATAAGATTTTAACAATAGATAGTTAATAAATTAGTAATGGGATGTCATAAGAAAATCATATATGGTATAACATATAAGACAATATTTTTATAATATATTTATGAAATTATTATATTTATTGTATATTATTTTATAACATATTCTAAAAATTCCATGAAGAATAGGAAATAGATTTTTATCTCACTTTTATTTTTATGGGACTCATACCTTATACTACACTTGTAACATATTTATAGTCTATATACTAACCAAGAATCTATTTTATGATCTTTGTAATTTTAATTTTTTCATATAAATATCTATTTAGTGTTATTTTTTCCATGGGTCTTATGATTGAAAATTTACAAAAATTTTAGATGTTGTATACTACAATCTAATGGAATATTGGGAATATTTTTTTATTATGTTTTGAATGAGAAAATGTTTAGATACATATCGAAAGAAACTAATAAATTTTATTATATAGTGGTTATTTATTTAAAATATTTATTTTCATTAATTTTTATTATCATTATATACACATGATACCTAAAAAAATTTCCAGGAAACCCTACGTTATTTCTTATCTTCATAGAAATTAATTTTTCTCCCTTTTATATGTTTTTGAAAAAAAATTAAATAAGTTTTTTTATTATATCAATTAATTTAAGAAAAAAAATTCTTATTATAGCATGTTCCAAACAAAATAAATGTATTATTCTTATCATTTTCATAATGAGTTACACTTTTACTTTTTATTGAGATATTGAAAAGAATCGTTGTTTTATCAGGTGAAACATGAATGATTTATTTATTTTTTCCTGACAACATAATGATAAAAATATTCCCTCATAGTTTTGAAATATTATTTTCAATGAATTTTTTTTTCATTTATTAGGAACATGTAGTTTTAAAATGGTTATTTTCATAGGGAAATGTTCATTTCCACCCCAAAAATGTTCCATGTGATAATTCGATATTATTTTCCATAAAAGATGACACACATTGAATTTTTTTTAATTATTGGAGAGAGGATCCATTGATTCAATCATTATTATTTATTTGGATTATTTATATCATGATGATAATATATTTATGAATTCTTGAATTCTTTCCAATTGTAATTCTATGATGATATTATGAAATGGTTATGAAACCCATTTCTTTTCAATGAGTTATGATATGATGAAATGTTTAATAAACCCGTTTTTTAAAATATTTTTATTTAATTAATGTTTTATTTTATTTTGAAAAAATATTTATGGTTTTTATTATATGACAATAGTTATATTTTATCAAAGGATCGTAGTCAATTGATGACTAAGGACAATTGATATGTTGTAACCAAATACATTGGTAACATTATAAAATAGTATAGATGTGACCTATAACTCCCTAAAATCTATTGTGTAATGATTTATACCACATAAGGTAAAAATGGATGAATAGGGGACAAAAACCAGTTTATTTAAGAAATTTTGTTTTATGATAGTCTTGGTTGTTATCCTTCACTAGTAAAAGGGTATAGGGAGTAAACCCAGTCCACTATAATAATTTTATTACAGAACCTTAACTATAATGATGCTATAGAGAGCTAACCAATTACACCAGGATATGCATGTAAATGAGCATCAACTACATAGGAAATTATTTTTATATGTTTATAAATATTCTAATAAAATATTTCTTATAACAATGTTCTATTCTCATGGCTCACGTTCATTAATTACTTTATGATTCATGTATTATGAACTAAATATTTTTATTCCATGAATTAAGAATATGATCAAGGAAATGGTTGGTGTGGTTCTCATATGTTATTATCTTGTTTTCATAAAATTTTATTCATATTATTTGAATACCTCCCATTTTTAAACTTATTGAGAATTAGATCACATGATTTCATATGTTTTCTTCGCAAAGTAATGAAGAAAATAATTTTTTATGATATGTCAAATAATTGTTCTATTTATGAATAAATTATTTGGAAATGATAAATTTCAATTATGAACAAGTTTTTTATGTATCCTTATTTCCAAAGAAACTAGAACAATTTGATTCGAGCAATGATGGTTATGTTCTGAATTGAATGTCAATCAATTAATATGTAATATATATATATATATTACAATTTTGGGTAATTATATTACCCCTAGGGTCATCTGTACCATATCCACATCAACATTCTATTATCTAGACAAAGATATATTCCATGGAAAACCACATAATCTACAATTTATTGAAAAAACATGATATTAACTAATAGTTTGACACATTCTTATAGTTTTCACTAAAATTATTTTTTCAAACCCGCAGAATAACTAAAACATCCCACTGTGTACCACTATAGAGACTCGTGATTAACATACATAAATAGTAAATAAATTTCATGGTTTGATTACAATATTCGATACTTATTTAAAGGATTCCTGGACCAAATCCATGACTATGATAGAGAATAACTACATAAATTTTATATTTCAAATAATTTATAATAATTTCTATATAAACATTTTTTACAACCACTTCCTCCAAATATAAAAAAATGATGAAAGATAGAAAATGACCCTCGAGTCTCGAATCATGTATGTATCAAGTTAGAATCAAGAATCATGGGTTTAAAAATTTAATAAATTGAAGGCATTACCATATACAATAAAAATGATACAAATATATAATGAATCAAACACTTGAAACTGTTTCAAATAATTTAAAAAAAAATCCAAAAACCATCCAATAATTTCATTATAAATAAGAGTCACATAGATAAAACAGTCCAAATTAAAACCCAAAATAATAGCTAATGCACCTGCACAGTAAAAACCCAAATCATTTGGGCTAGTAATTTTGGAAATGACTCATAATGTGATCTTATAATCATAAAAATCTGTTTATATAAATATGATGAAAATATATCTATACTATTTTGGGTAATAATGTTATCTTTTGAACAAGTGAAAATAGAGTAATAATTTAGTTGAGAGCTAACAGTATAACCAACATCACATGATTTGGTCAAATACCCGTACCCAAACACACCAAGGTATGCTCACAAAATAATTATTTCTAGAATAATAATGTAATATGAATCATATCAATAAAGGTTACCCACAAAAATTTTACATTGATGACCTATTATGTCATCCCAATGATGAAATACATCTCTCTCCAATATATTTCAAATAACATATCATCAAATCAAATCCCATAATAACCCTCCTACTTAAACCCATTCCATAAAATCACATCACATCATGCTCAAAAAATCTATAGATCACATCACATCATATCTCAAAACTATTAGTATTTAGTATCATGAACATGAAGGGAAACAACCTTATTCTCTCCTAATTCTATGCACTATCCCCACCATATTTAATATAATAAGTTTTCACCAGAAGACTCCTAGGACATCAAATCTAATTAGATCACATATAAATAATGTAATTATTTAATTTTTTTTCCCTTAAATCCTTTGAATTTCATAATTATCTAGAAGACTGGGCGGGGAAGGGTGGGTGTCCGACCATCCATCCTCCCACCTCAATGTTGGGAAAACACACCCAAAACACCTGGTCATCAACTGTAAGTATTAGATGTAGTTTGGGAACATAAATATATCACAGAAAATTTCCAATGTATATATATATATATATTATCATAACACCCAAATCCAAACTAAGGGTTTAAAATATGAGAACCAACCAACTAAAAATATTTAGTCTTTTTATGCCACTTCTAAATGCACAATCCCACAAAAAATTCCTAATAACATTTCACATTTCATCCTTCTTTTATTATTATTTATCTATTTTATAGATTCTATAAAAAATCCCATTTGAATTAAAAATTCAAATTTATTCATATTTCAAATACCATTAATCCAAAAAGAAACATTTTCCCATTTAATCACCATAAAAATTTAAATTAATTATTAATTTAGTTGATTCAGAAAATAATAATATTTCTCCCATTTCATTTCACATTTATCAATAAAAACATTAACTTCAAATTCCATTATAATTTAAATTAAATAATTATCCTCTCCAAATAATGACATTATAATTGATCATTAATTTTTATTATCATTACTACAAAATCATCCATAACAAAATTCGTTCACATATCGTCTATAACATATCTCAGCCACACATAATAACCCCCTAGCATGGTTAGACAACAAACACATTACACAAACTTAAATTCTTTATCATTAATAAAAAAGGGACTTAATCACATAATAATTTATTTTTAATTGTTTTCTGACACAATATTTAAATCATGGGTTTACCATTTTATTAAATTAATATAGTTGATTAACCAATTCCATTTAAATTGATTTCTAATAATCTGAAAAATCAAAGTTCCATAGGATATATCAGAAAATAAAAAGGGCTTCATACAACAATTATTTTCTACAAGGTATAAATCCTATATAATCTCAATTTAAAATTTTATAATGACAGGTGAAAAACATGAAATTAAAATCCATATCCCTTTTAATATTCATTACCCAATAAATTATATGTAATTATGCTGATGAATATATCTTCCCAAAATAGAAAAAGATTATAAAACATCATATATTATATTTAATGAAGATAAATGAGGGATATGGTTTTTTGATTCAAAGACATGACTATGATTAGAAATGATACTTGTATTTCCTAACTTGGTTATGTTGTGAAACCCTTTTATAATGTTCTAGTCTGAACATACAAAGGAATTACATCATTTTTTAAGATTATTTTTTTAATTACACAATAACACACCCAAATAACATTTTAGATTGGTGGCTTTGGATACCTAGAAACATAACACTGGTTCATAATTGAACTACATCATCTCCCACTATGTTTTCATAACAATAACCCATCATAGGAACATTATAAATAAAACATTCCTTCACAAACATGGTAACTAAAACATAATGTATGGTGAGATAAAATGCTTAGTATGGTTAAAGAAGGCAAATATGTAATTATTACATGGACATAAGTTTATAAGAATGTGAGAATAATATTTTAAATCCAAACCCTGCATATCAATGATCATATTCACGTGTCAAAAAATATATATTTAATGATCATAACGTATGACTCATAACCAAATAAATGAACAAGATCCATGAGAGTATAACATTAGAGTGATACATGAATTTTTGGCATACTTATAAGAATATAAAATAATTTCCATTTTTGTCAAAATATGCTTTTAACGACATCAAAGTAGACTATGTCCATTACTATATTGAGTTCACTCCTCATTCTAGCCTTGTATTACTATACTGAGTTCACTCAATGTTTCGATATAGTATTATTGTATCAGGTTCAATCCAAATTACATACATGTCTACTTCCTAAGATATATAAATAATTACCCAATGAATTTGAGGGATATGTAGGTCATATGAGTCTCATAATTAAATAATACAAATGTGTGAAAAAATATCAAACATTCGTCATATCATTATCAAGGAAACGAAATTGGTCTCATAAAAATTTAATAATATCTTAACCAGTTGAAAAGAGAGAGGATTAATAATCCTTTGATCATAGAAAAACAGTTGAAAATGTTGGTTTCATAGGAATATATCCCATGGATGAAAAACAAGATCCATAATTATATAACCTATATATGAGTAATAGTCTTCATAAACATGAGGCCATAAAAATAAAGAAAAAATTAATAGAAAGTATATGAATATTTCACATTGATGATATATCCCATAATAAATGATTTACACTAATAGATATCATCACATATGGAAAGATATTATCAAATATCTTTTGAAACATTTATTGAAGTAAATTTTTTTTTCTTCTTTGAATAATAATTTTTAAAGAATATACAATTTTTTAATACATTTTTATTTTAAACCCACTTTAAGAAATAATTTTTTGAATATTAGTAAAAAATTATTCATTTAAAATAACTTATAAAACATGAAATGGATGTATAAAAAATGAATGTTATAATTATAGATAAATAGGTCCATGTCATACATTTGAAAATAACATTTATGTTGCATTGTATAATTTTTATAAATTTTCCTTTATTGGAAAAGTCAAGAATGTTAATTTTAATCTTTCATAAGAATGTAAATATAGGTAAATATTTCTCTAATTAATAATTTTTAAAATTATAAAATAACATTTTTAAAATAATTTAGGATGACATGGGTTTTAAAAATAAAAGATTTCAGACCGATGAGATAAATAAATTAATATTTTCAGAAATACATTTTCATAATTATATTAACAAAAAAAGAGAAGAAAAAGGGTACCATTACATAAATATAACATGAATAACCAGATGAGAGTAAATTTAATGGAAATTCATGATATATAGATCATAATATTTCATCAATGGATGTATAATCATAAAAAATACAGATAAACATTGACATTGTAGGATTAATATATGACCACATTGGTAACATTGAATCCTAAACCCCATCAAGGAATAATATTAAATAAAATTTAATATATAACAAGGATAAAATTTTTAAGAATATTACATGTAAAAGGTTTTGTATACACAGTTAAAAAAATATATATTCCTAACACAACACACATATCCAAGAAAGAATGTTGGGGAAAGAATCCCCTTACCTCTTTGGTTACATTTTAACTGTAAACCCCATGAAAGAGATACCTAAAATGGAAATTTAAATCCAATAATCAAAATTATATGATTCGTAAAATACATCCATGGTCAGAATACACATAAAAATTATGAAATTAGTTGTGAACATGGAATGTTCCCCACATATTATAAAAGATGGTAAAAAGTTCCCTTACCTTATGTCATGATATTAGTTTCACTCTTTATAGATTGAATAATAAATACTAATTTATTATAAATATATCAAATGAACATATTTGTTTATATCATACAATATATTATTTTCATGTGACCCTATTATTACTAGTTATTATCAATTCGAAGTAAATGTTATGTTTTGAGTAATAATCACTTTTTCGTATATGTTTTGATTTTTTATAATATTGGTAATATTAAATTAATAATGACTCAATATTCATCATAATTATAAAAATAACATAAATTTCACATAAATTATGTATATTTTTCTTTATAATAGTCAATAAATGATAAAACTATGAAATGAAACACACAGTTCATCCAGACAGTAGGTTGTATGTAAGAATGAACATTCTTTCCATTTGTATGTCGAATTTGAAGAAATAAAATCATATGAGATATCACCATAAATAATAATTTTTATTTCATATATATCACATATTTTTATTAAATTCATCCTTGATATGTTCCACGTAAAGTGAGAATGAAGCACACTGATTTCAGAGGTGGTTTTCTTTTTTACACACGAATGACATTATCACATTCCAAAAAATATAAAGAATGAATATATGTGTGATATTAGAATTAAATAATCATAATAACATAATAATAATATAAATAATATATAATAATTACTTTCATCATTATAACTACAGTTTTAATTGGAAATGCAATAAATGAACGACATTAATTCAAAAGGCAGTAGTCCATGGTACACACCAAAGATGATTTCATAATAACTTTGATGGATGTGCGCGTGGTTATAGGTCATAACCTTATCATAAAAGAATCTATTTATATTGGATATACCATGTTTATTATGTAATAATTGTATAAAAATAATTAAATTTGTTGGAGGAATATGTAAAATTAAAACATTCATTGATAAATGTTACCGCTTATTTGGGTATCTCTGTTTGGTTTGCACAAGAGGACATAATTATTCGGATTTATGAACAATATAAGAATTATATAATGAGGTTAGGTAGGTTCATAATTCATCTACATGGTTATTTAATAATCCAATTGTATTTGAAGGTTTGAATAAATGGGAGGAGGTTGCGGCCACTTCTAACGGAGGTGAGTGGAGACATAGAAATTTCTATAAGTGATAATTCAAGCCACATTTTTTCATGTCAAGAGGCTCTAATAATGGTCGGATATAGATCATAATTGGGATAAATTCTAAATATAAACATAAAAATGTATTCCTATGGGTTTATATATCATTTCCCACTTAATTTAAATGATTAGTCCCCTCATAAACTCATTTTTCCCTTAATCTTCATGAATAAATTTATATTGTTTAAATAATCAATATTATCAAAAACTAAGATGGACTTATTAGAAATTAATAAATGATATTATTTTAAATATAGAATCCATTTTCTCATTTTCAATTCAAATAATGTTATGAAAATCATTTAAAAATTAATACCATAGACAAGATGAGTCAAATTTTTTTAATGTGAAAAAATTCCAAAGCATTATATTTTTTATATCAAATTTGAATATGTAATTTATTAGAATAGCCACAATCATATTTTTTGATATATTATTTATCTAAATATATTTTATATGAAATTCAATAATATATTTTATCTATAAAAATAAACTAATCAAAATGGTAGTTTTCAATTAAAATTCATTATTTTTCACTATTCCTCAAAAAATAATTTTTTTTAAAAAACCCACCATTTGATACTAAGATATTTAGGAAATTATGAATTAAGAAAATCTTATTTTAAAAAATAAAATTTATAAATGTTTGAAAAATTACTTTTATTATTATTCATATGGCATAAAATGTAGTTCTTTTGAAAAAATAGTATTTTTATATCATATAATGACATTTCAAAAATTTATATATTTCATTATAAAAATGTTTTCATTATAAAAACCATTATAAAAAATATTTTATATTTATTTATTACTAATCACATTAATATGATTATGGTTTACGTTATATAAGCTTCATTAAATAACTACATTAATAAATATAACATTGTTTTGTTCAAAATTAGTGTTGAATGTAACTCCAGCTAATCTAGTGTTACATTTAGCAGAAGAATAAATTAGTTTTTAATATAACATAATTATTACATTTGTGTTGAATGAATGAAAATCCATAAAATGAATTAATTTATATGAAGTAAGTTTTAGAAAAACATGAGGTAAACACCAAAATATCAACGAATTGATGAAATATAAAGAATAATTCATCTGAATCTGCAAAATCACTACAGGATGATAGTCTTCAAAAAATATAGTTTCCATATGAATATATAATCATTTTATTCTACATATTTATAAAATTGAATATAAAAATTATTTAATTAAATATACAAAGTATAGCTATATTCCCATGAAAAAGACTTGGTTCATACATTCTGTACAATAATAATAGTCTAAAGAAGCCAATAGTGACTTGATATGTTTAATAATGATACATATATAATATAAAAAGTTTAAGAATATATGAATTTTATTTCAAATTATTTTAATGACCTTTTAGTGACTATACCAAATTTTTATTCTTCTTCTTATTTTTTTACTTTAATTCTCAAGTCCTAGTTTATCTGTTATAAAATATAATTCTATTTTTATTTATTCATTCCTTTTGTAATCTATTTATATTAGATACTAATGTTAAAAAAATTTATCGAATCGTTGTATATTTTTTTTCCAATTTACACACCCCTCTGGTGCCTCCCCCTTTTTTAATTCCAAAACTGTAAAATTCAATTTTTATTTATTTTCATTCATAATGATAAAACAAAAACACTTTATCTCAAATAATTACCCTAGTTACAAGTGTTTTTCTCATTCCTTTTGTTTGTTTTTTCTCATTTATTTCAATACACTCTAACCTATATTATTATATTTATTAATTTCTTACATTTTTTTAAATTTCATTCACTCTCTCTTCTCTTTAACCACTAAACCATTAATTAAAAAATGATTTCTAAATGTAAAAAAATAAAATTTATCTTTAAATATTTCCCAATGTTCAAAAATTGTAAATATTTATTTTTTTCAAAGCCATATATATATATATATATATTTATTTATTTATATATTTATTTATTTATACATGCTTTACCACTAAAATGTAATATGATATATATAAATATATAGGTAAAAATATGACTATAAATACATATAAATTTTATAAATACACATATAAATATGAATATATATATATATAAATATATATGTTACATATAAAATCATTTTTCAATGTTTTAATAAATAGGTATATATATATATATACACACACCCAATACAGATACCTATATAAATATATATGGTGCACACTATTTTTTATATGTGTAAGATAATTTACATTTAAAAAATACCATTACATATGATAACATAACGGTTATGCATCATTATTAATAAATTACTAATATTATAGAACCTTGAAAAAGAAGTAATATAATTTATGTACTAATATTTCATTATTAATAATAATATTTAAAATAAAATAATACTATTTTTTACTTATTTAAAAAATTAAATTCATAACCAAGATAAAAAAATATATAAATATTCATAATTAAAAATTAATAAAAATATCTAAAACTATTAGAAAAACATCATCCAATACAATTGGCACACAATATTAGAAAATGATGGATATGGTAAAATAATGACCCTTACTTTAAATACCACTCTAAAATTATCATCCTCAACAATTAAAAGAAAACAAGACAGAAAGGGAAATGGATGTCTAAACAACCAACTCACAAGATACCTCTTAAAGATAACAATATATTTGAAACATAAAACCCACTAAGAAAAACAAGTGAAATGGTATAAAGCACTATAAAATATCTCATGAGGGATAAAATAATAAAAAATAGTAAGACCATTAATTGGGAAATACATCAAGGGAGGAAATCCATCTAATATACCAACAAGAGATTAAATTATTCTTCTTAACGAAACACTTTTTAAAAATCATCGAATTTTGAGCACACATATCTCACTATAATAACAAGGTATGGTCACACAACCAATTAAAATGACTCAGAAATATTCAAAACGAAACCAAAAAGGAATACATATCAATAAACTATCGGTAAATCATTATTTTTAACTCAATTCACCATTTATAGTTTTAATTTTAAACAACATGTTCAAAAACCTATCATTGAATTTTAAACAATTTAATGCCTTTAAGATTAAAAAATTATTTACAGCATGTTGTTTTTAATATTAATCAAATACCTTATCATTTTTTTCATTATTGATATTTTATAAATCCATATTATATTTTAGAAAAATGTTTAATTTGACAATTCTGTGAATTTAATTTAAGAAATAAACAATAAAAATGATTTTATTGAAACAATTGAATTTTATTTTCAATCAATGAAATTTAAATCATAAATCCATTCACACCCATTTTATTTCATCCAAATTCAGCTTAAAATATTAATTTAAACTCACTATAAACTGATATAAATCAACAACTAATATTTTTTAAGACACTGTCAAGGGTTTCCATCACATATTGCATGAAATTTTAAATCATTTTTCAAGAGTCCCAAATTTTTCAAGTGAAATGAAATTTATACCAAATAATGAATAAGGTTGAAAAACCTCAATTTACCTATATTTAAAATATTTTTAAATTCTAATTAACAACCTTACATATTAAGAGAATGCACATTCAACAACTATAAAGGATAAAAAAGTCGAAATTTCCCTTTACCATTTACCACATGTTCAAGTTATTACAATCATTATTTATATATCTACATCACATAACATTACCCAATCGTCACACACACCAAGGTAAATATACATTTATCTTCTTCAATAATATTTACTCTTATATGTTATCCACTAAATCATGATATTGTCCACATTGTGATGTACTAACACCCTCAGATGGTTTTAAAACGTGTGATAATATAACACATCCATATGTGGAAAAGAGTTTCACTGTCTTCATATTCATAAGTCCATAAAAAATTCCATCAACAAAAGATCATTAATAATAATCCCAACTGAAAAGTCAATAGTTAGTCATTTCCATAGCATCCTTTGTAAACCGATTTTTTTGTGGGAGGCATGAACTTGTTCATCAATTTCATTAATATTATAACAAAAAACAATTTATTACTATATTTATATGATAAAAAATATATAGGTTTTTGTATATTTTATAAATGAAATGTAATAAAAAAACAAAAAAAATCCCACCACAACAACCACATATATCAACAAATTCACGTCACCACCACTACATAACACAACCACTATCTAAAGAATCAAACCTATGAATATGGCTAATAATAATTTTACACAACCACATCACCATACCACATTACCAGATATAATATACCACCCATGTCACATAACCACTTACTCTATATCATCCTCTACATTTACCAAACCAACAATCATTATTGCCATCACATTTCAAACCAAAAGTATAAAAATCAATGAATTACCTCTCTCATGTCATGATATAAAAAGCATTTGGTGGCACTGACTCACCCTCATGATTATAAAGTCAACATATAACATTTATCAATTAAAAATCAAGTTTAACTCTCATAATCATTTTTTTCTCACATTATACAATGAAACACAAATTGTAGAACCACAAATAACTGGAACACAGTGTATCATCCAAAATGATTTAGGTGAATCCATAACATTACCTCAATATTTGTCATGGATATTCTAACACCATTTGATATTTTTCATGGGAAACCATATAATTATGCATATATATTTATATATTTAATTATTGGTGATTATATTCAATCAGTCACATCATCGTTATGATAATCCATAATAATAAAACTTCACGAATGGTTTCTAACACCAATTAATTTTATCCTTGAATAACAATATTTCAATTCAACAATAACTATGAAATGACAGAAAAATATAAATGTTCCATATTTATTTCTAGAGAAACACCATACCTATTATTTAAAAGTCTCAAACATGTAACCATGTTAATGATGAAACTACAAAGAAATCACTAAATACATCATGTTTAACATAATCAACCATGAAATTCTACGTTTATCTTCTGAGTAACGATGTACATTTACAACATCACTTACAAATCATAAAAATCTAGGTTTTTTTGATAAAATTAAACAGCCTCTTTTATATACAACAGTATATCAGAATTTAAAAAATAACATAATATATTATATGAAAAAATTAAAAATGTCTGTGTTTTATTTTAATGTTTCATAATTTATCATGAAGTAACTAAAAATTCATTAATAATTTCATTATAATGGAAAAATTCATATATAATGTATTAAGGGTAACATGATTTACCATTCATAATTAGACACAAAATAATAAACATCTATATTATAAGGTCTCACATATGAAAATTTTCATAGTTACCACTTTAATTTTTACAAATTTAGGTATGACTTAAATAAAATAAAATCACGAATTAATAAGTGTGTTTAGGATATTTATGAAGAAAATAATATTCTTAGTCACAGAAAGAATATATTTAATCATTTTAGAATTATCAATTCTCAATTGGTTTTCAATAAATCACAATGTTTATATTTTTAAATCTTGAATTAATTCCATAATTATTTCCACACTGGCACATTCCTCCAATGTATGAGTATTTATATACAACCAAATATCTAACATTCCAAAATATAAAGCATGTTATTCATATCAATGATTCCATATTAAAGGTAATTATCAGTAATAAAAATTCCATTTTTTATAAATTTCATAATTCCAATGGCCAAAACCATTTCGTACAACAAATCTATAAGGCATGATCATAAAAAATTAAAAAGGGAAAACAACACACGGAATAAAATATGATATGTGAAGTATAATACTTCTAAATAGGGTTCCAAAATAAATCGTTTTATCATGTCATAATGAAATCTAATAATGTTAATATGCTTCATAATTTTTTTCTAAATTAATTAGTTATTTTAGAAAAATACACTAATCAGGATTATTTAACAATTTTAAACTCTATAAAATCAAGATATAATATTATACATTTAATGAAAAGAAGTGAAATTTAATGCATTATTAGTCAGACTACAACAGTCATGAAAAAAAGACATTCAATCCTCAAAACATATTCAAACAAATAGATCAATACAATTAACCATAAGTTTACACTTTTCTTTTATATTATATAATTAATCAATCAAGAATTAAAAATTCTCTAGTAATTATTAAATGTCCAATGATCGAGATTAACTCATAAAATTGTATGATATATCATTTACTCTCATATGCTTCCTGAAAATACCTGATAAAATAAATACATAATGTAATCAAGATGACTGTACCTCTCTTATGCCTCTACCCAACATGTGGTTTTCCCTAACTTGGTCATTTGGTACGTCCTTAGTCATTGAGTCAGACACGAGGGTGACCTAAATCCTATTTCATGGCATGTCTCTGGATCTATTTAATACACCATTGTCATATGGCACAATTTTATTAACAAGTCATTAATTCCTTTTAGTTCTTACCTCCAAACGATATCCTATCTGTCAACCAACACCTTTCATACCACTCTTTTATTGCCTCCTCCCTCGAATGATACTGTAATGAAGGAGAAGTGAAAATGATTCCACAAATCCCACCTCCTATAGGCCCCTAGTCGGCGACTATCATTGATGGTATGAAAATATTATAAAGAGATGAATTAAACTTTATAATAAAATAGGATCAGTATATATGATGGTTCAACTACCATAAAATACATGATATAATATAAAAATTGATCCAGAAACCGTACAACTACATATGAATAAATTATATAGAGATAGCTAAATATATCCAATTTAAATCCCCAAAAAGGAAAGGTGGTAACATAGAAATAAATTCAAGGTTTTATTCTAGTAATGTTTTACATGGTCCATGAATTCCTCCAAAAACCTAACCAATAGTTTATATACATAGGGTTAGCATACAAGTATACTCTATAGACAACCAATGCCTCTAATTAACATGTGAAAATAACATAAAAATTCATACATGTTAAAATAGAAGAACCACCATCACCAATATAAGCAATCTATCATACTACATTATCATTATGCAATGAAAAAAAACATCCATTTATAATTACATAATATGAATCATATTAATAAATCATACCCCATGCCACTTTCCAAATAATTATCCACTCTCACACCCTAAATAAAAACATACTAGCACTCACTCCACATCCATATCACATAAAATAACATTACATGACATACACTTCTTGTCGTATAAACCTGGGTTATCACATAACATCAAATATATCCCAATAAATCATGGCAAATCACATTAAATTGCATCACATAATATGTTTAGTATGGTATTTTTTACATAAACGAAATCAACTTCATTCCCACCACCTACCATTCAAGACCCCCATTATAATCCATCTTATCAAATCTCGCCTGAAGGCTCATAGAATATAACATCTCATCAAATATCATCTCAAAAAGTGAACTACTTTAGACCATAATACCACATTCTTTTCATCATTTCATGGAAGATAGGGCAGGTAAATGTGGTTGGCTATCTATCTATTGTCCCACTAATATGTTGAGAAACCCGCAAAAACAATTGGTTTTTGGTATAAGGAAATCAACAAGGGTGTTGTGTGTAATGAAATAACATGTAAATAATATATATATATATATATATATTCATAAATGAAATTCCAAACTATTGGTTCAAAATAATAGATCTAACCAACTCAAAACATTGACATGATAACGACCACTTCTAAATGCACTATACCTAAAAATAAAACCCAATCCACATTCCACATTTCATAAATTTATTTTTATTTATTTTCATTTTCATGATTCAATATTAATATATAACATAAATTTAAAAAAAACAATTGATTTATACATCCTATACCATTAACTTAAATATAATCACATACACATAAAACTGTATATATCATTTCAATTAATTTTTTAATTTTCCAATACAACCACTTCCATTTTTTCTGCATATTCATTTAACATTTATCAACAGCCACAATAACCCCGAATCCCTTTATCATTTGAGTCATTAATTATATGATGTCACAAATTCCATTACATTTTAACATTATTGTTTAATTGCATTAATACCCCAGAATACATCCCAAACCAACACATTCCCACATTATTCGTTTCATTTCCCAAAAACACATCACCACCCATTTCATTGTTAAATAATAGACACATGAGACATACGTTAATATTTAGATATAGGAAAAGGTGTCTTTAGTCAAATTTCATTTCATTATTTAAAGTTATTCTCACACAAGTCATAAAATATAGTCCAATTATATTATTAACCAAACATATAGTGTTTCACCAATTCTATTTAAAGTGATTCAAGAAAATCATTACAATCAACATTCTAAAACATATATCAAATCCGAACACACATAGGCTCCCAATAACCATGATTTTCACCAAGGAATAAATCCCATTTAAACTCATTATTAAAATAAAATTAAAATCATTAAAAATAGTTGGTTCCAATATTTTCACCCATAAATTTCAATGAGCTCATTATTTTACTTGAATGAAGATAATTAAACTATCATTTTAAATGAAAACAACATTATAACCCATCCAAATTGATAAATATTTAATCAAAATGAGGGATCACATAACACAAATCATAAACCCAAATAGGATTAAAAAATTTATCATTGGGCCTTAAAAGAAGGTAGATTTTAACCTTAACAGACCATATTTGATTAAAGATCTATAATTGTATAAATTTATCATATAAATCATAATAATATGGTAACCAACAACAAAAGTGATTTCAAATGAATATATAATTTTTTGATTATCCATATATAACAATTTAAATAAAAAATTAAGATTTAATAAAATATATAAAGTATAACTCAAGGACTAAATTTTTTTTCTTAGATTCTAAACATCAAGATGAATCCAATGAAACTGGTAGCATGTCAAACAAATTAATATTGATATTTATATGGTATAAAGAAATTTAATAATTGGGTTTTTTTATTTCAAGTATGTTTTAAACTCATGAAATTATTATCGCCCATTTGTTCTTCAAATTTTATTATTTTATAAATTTAAATCTCAACACCTTATGTTGCCTATTATTTTGTCTAATTTTCTTTTTATTTATTCATTCCATTATTTATAATAAATTTATATTATATAATATTAATAAAAAATCATTGTCAAGGTTTGTTTGTTTTCTTGTATTTTCATTCCCTTAGTGGGGAATATCCATTTCTCAATGCCTAACTCCACTATTAATCCCCAATTTTTTCTCATTATGTTAAAACACAAACTCTTTCTCTCTCATTTTTTCTCTCATTCCACACATTTTACCCTTTTTCTCAATTTTTCTACTTTAATTCATTACTACCTCATATCCTTTATTCTTTTCATTTATTTAATATGTTTTTTTAAAATTCATTAATTTTCTATTCTCATTTATCACTACATATTAAAACTTCCTTAATTTTTTAAATTCAAAACATGTAAACTATATTTTCTATTTTTACACCATTCAAAATTTTAAATTATTTTTATCAATTCAATGGAAATATGCATATACATATATTGATGTATAAATGTTTTTGCCCATCAAAAATGATGACATATATATATATATTGACCAAATAGTGTATAATATATATATACATACATTTACATATATATATATACAAGTTTCATGTAAATTACATTCTACAACATAGTAAAACATATATATATATTCCCATCACATATATATATATATATATATACATATATATGTTGCACAATATATTATATAAGTGTAATATCATTTACACATATAGAACTCAATTAAATTCGAAATGTAATTGATATAAATAGTAATTAGTAAATGAAAAATATTTTCAATCTATGATTAAAGAATAATATAATTTATAAGAATTATATTTTATTTGTGAAAATAATTTTTTAAAATATATGCATAAAATTTTTATCTATTCAAAAACTATAAACTCATTTTCAATTTAAATATTATATAATGATTTATTATTATGTAATACCAAAACCCTAACACTATTAGAGAATGTCAAGAAACTCCCACAACACCCAAGAACCAAAAATGGAGAATCTATGAAATCTGTACCCTTACATCATTCTCCTCTATACCCTCTTCCAGAAATCTCATATGACATAATCATCATCATAATGTGGGAAAATGAAACATAATAATTTTTGATCTTGAATGGTAAGTGAGGAAAACATATCAACCATTCATAATGGTTATATCATAGCATTGAGAAAAGAATTAATGATGGAGAAATATTCAATAAAATGATAGTGATTTCATATGTGACAATCATAAAAGATAATTGAACAATATAGATTATTACATAAGAATATGAGTTCTAATAAAGGTAATCTAAACATAGGTTAAAAACATATAAAAAAATGAAATTAATACATAATAATTTGGATTATCATTAGAACATGGCATATCATAAATTATTCTTATAGTATGAAAATGAAGTACAATTTCTAGTCATATTAGCATGAACATATCCATATAAAAAAATTGGGAAAAATACACGTATGTCCATATTCTAAAAAAAATTAATGTATATGCAGCCTTTAGTCTTGGGAAGATGTACATGTATGTGAAGGCATAATTATTAATGGGTTTGGAGGGAATTTTAGGAACATTCTCATCATCACCCATATATATAAGTGCCCCTTAAAATTAAATCATTCATCCAATAATAAATATCCCTATGAATGAATGAAAAATTCATATAATTTTTCAATACTATCACATAGATTACCGAAGATCATTTTTTACCCAATAAATCCCCCAAATGATCATATATCACGTGATTTGTGAAGAGTTACACTATTAATGTATGAACCTTTAAAAAAAAGACAAATCAAAAAAATTACTTTTCTAAAAAAATCTTAATATCTTCATAAATAGAATTGATTTTCAAGTCATATTATAAATAAAAATTAAAATGAAATATACTAATCATAGAAATTTATTTGAATAACATTCTAGTAATGTGTAACTTAAAATAAATAAATTATATGTCAAAATGTGATGCTGATGGGAAGAATATATGATAAAAGAAAGGGAATGAATTTGGAATATTTTGAACCACCTTTATTTAAAACCACACATCATTCAAAGGATCAATGAATATTGTAATTAAAATGAAGGGGAATAAAAGGGATAATTATTATAAAAAAATTTATCATCCACTTGATAAATGATAAAATTAGAAGGATGTACATACATGGATATCAAGGACTAAATCCATTAAATGGGATGAGAATTTTACTAAACAAAATTTTATTTCCACAATATAATAGGTTCAACAATGAATAAGGTGTTAGTGTTAATATTACTTCCTCCAACATTTGGGGGAAATGAAAAGTAATATTATAATTGGATAGAAATTATCATACCTGAAAAGGTATTAGTCAATGATAATGGATTATAAATAATGTAAGTATTTGACATATAAAAACATCATACTGTTACTAATACTTAGTTAATTTTTCCCTAACATATTATTTCATATAAATAACTATCTTAATAATATAAGTCAAACCCTTTTCATTTATAGAACATTATATATAATTCCCTTTTAATTTGAATATAAATTTATGTTAGTTATTTATAATATATTTATAAAATTGGTTGATATAAATCTTCAAAATTCTAAAATATTTTTTTAATAGAGGTTTATTTCTATATTCATTTCCAAAATATTATCATTACTTGATATTTCAAGGAACTATAATAGATGTTTCAAAATATTTTTGAAACATAAAATTTCATTTCATTAATGTTTTGGTAATTCTATGTGAAAATAAATATAGAAAAGAATTTTTTACTATTATTGATTAATGAAAGGTAACATATTAATAAAAAAAATTATATATTTATATTAGGAATCCATAATAATTTGGAAATATTTTATAAAATATTATTAAATATTATTACCCAAATATAACATTTAATAATCATCCATGACATAATGATTATACTATCTCTCCTGGTACTGGAAAATATTACCTAAACGATAGTGTGTAAAAATGATTTAATGAGAAGGAGGAAATTATTATATAATATAAATATATCATTTCTAGAAAGTTTAAAATTTCATACATATCATACTTCATTATTGAACTCAGTCGTCAAATTATCTATTATAAGGGGTTTTGAAAATTTTATTTCATTATTTATGTAGGTGGTAGTTCATATCTATGAATAATTAACGATTCCATTTTCCAATAAAGGAAATAAATTTTCTTATTTATAAAATTATAATTTATGAATTTTATTTTTGATTTATAAAACATCTATATTTATCAAATCCTTCTTCAGTAAATTCATTGAGAGGCAGTGACGTAAAAAACCTGAGTCACATTATAGAATTAGTTGTCTACATGATTGCACGATCAGTGAAATTTTGTTTTCCTTGTGGATGGAAATGATTGAATATTTAATTTATTATTCAAATAACTGTTATTAATTATAATAATAAAAAACTTTCATTTTATTAAAAATGTATATAGATGATTTTATCAAGTATTTAAATAATATAAAAGTCTATGAGAAGGAATAACCCATGTTTGAAGCTTTATTTTTCTGTTGGAAAACTCTTTGTAATTGAAGGACACAAAAATATATAAAATGGTCATATACATATGTATATAGGATTTGGTTCTATTTACAGAAAAAGTAATTATTTCAAGGAGGATTTCAAAGGATAAGTGTAACTCAAAAGGGTTAAAGATATATCCTTTTATTATGGAAAAAATAAATATTTTGTAAAAAATATCATAATTAAATTATCAATGGATGGGAAGTGGAAAAGGATTTGGTTCACAAAAAGATAAGCTCTAATATCATCCCATTCATTTATTCTTAGTTATTGTAAGAGTGTTTGATGGATTTAGTATTTTTTAAAATGTTCCTAAATTTACCAATAATATAATTATTTTTATCTTTAGTAATAATCATTAAAGAGAAAAATTAATATTGGATACATTTATGAAATTTAAAATATTTGATGTAAATTTTTAAAACCATTTTGACACATAATGTTTACAAATTGTTGAATTGATAATTTTAATGTAAACATGCATAATTTCATTGAAATAGTTTTGAGAAACGTAATTTTTTAAAAATTGAATTAATTTCTATTATAAAAGTATATTAGATACTAGTTTTTATGAAATGAATTTACACTTTAAAGAAAAAAAATTAGATGGAATTGAAGGAATTAGAAAACAAATTTTCAAAATATAACCACATAATCATGGGAAAATATAAAAACAATTTTTTTTATTAAAGTTAAATTTCAATTTTCTCTTTCAAATATTGGATAGATGGATATAAAATCAACTAATATTTTAATATTGTTACTGATATAAACTAAATAAATATATTGGTACATAAAATATCTTTTATCCCTATTTTATAATCATAAATATTGAGAATATCTTAAAAATTATAATTCTAACAATTTCCTTTTCCCCGAATGAAAGTAATACTTCAAAAACTAAAAAATACGTACGAGATATATTTTTTATGTTATGAACTAAAAATTATTATTAATATATAAAATTTTATAACATAAAATTGTAAACATTGATTTTAATGAAAATATATATTATAATTAAAATTTATTTTGGTGAAAAAAATGTTTTAAAATATTTATATATATTAATTATTTACCATATATATATTTAATGGGTTACTATCATTGTATTTTTATATAATTTTTAATAACTTTTAATTAATATGGTATGGTTTTATTTCATTATATGTAGATTGAATCCATTTTATTTAACACAACATTACTTTTCAAAAGCCTATAATTTCATTTTATTATTTTTGGGCTTTCATAATTGTTATTTTTTTAATCATTTTAAGTACAATATAGGTGTGAAAGGAAGGAAAACAATATAATTTAATAAGTAAATAAGGTTGAATAAAATATATGTAGAATATATTATAGTGTTTATATGATCTCCATCATGGTAAATTGAATATTGAAAATATCAACAAAAATTACATTGTAAAGTAAACCCTTACTACTTTAGTATCATTTGAATCATAACACAGATGGAAGAAATAAAATTGTGTAAAAAATTAAATAACATGAATATAAATTGATTCATCATATAACATATAAAAGGGGTATTATATAAATCATTTAATAAAAAATATGATCATAACATGATACATGTATGAATGAAATAAAATAGGGACAAAAAACCCTTCAATTTTTTGTTATCCCTAAATCAAATCATCTTAAAAGAGAGAACCCTATATAAGGTTATGAATAATAATTGTTTTCTTAAAAATCATCATATATTATATTAATTGAAATTTTTAAACCACATAATATAAAAAAGTGGGGAATATATGATATACCTATAAAAGATAAAATAATGATGTGAAATCCCTACTAATATCATAATAGTAAAAGAAGGATCAATTTATGTACTTATTTTTAAAATAACAAATCCACATATAAAAAGTGTAAATAAACTTATAAACCCATAATCCATTCTTGAAATAAATTTGGTATAACATAATCAATAACTATGTGAAAGAACCCAATAATAGTAATTTGAGTTATGTAACCACATTTTATTGATCTTAGATTTCTTCATAAGTTCTCTTAACTTCCTCACTAATAAATTTAGATTTATTGTACATTTACACTATAAAAATATTCATACTATTATTACCTGATATCATTAACTCTTAATTTATTATATTTTATTTAATAATAATATGTCCTTTTTTGATATCATTTTGGGTACTCGCTATTATGGTTTTCAAACATTATTTAGTTAAAATGTTCAGTAAAATAAATCATAGTCATGGTTTAATCATCTAAATAATGTTGATAATTTCATAAGTATAATACATTTATATTATATAAACATTTATATTCATTTATATAATGTGATTATAAAAATTAATTACATCACATTTTAGAGTTTATTGTTCACATATACGCAAGTGTGATATTATCACTTTTCGCTGTATAGAAGAAAAGGAATGTAAATAGTAATTCATACTTATAAAATGATAAAAATTTAAAATATATCATATATATATATATTTAAATTTTCATTATGAAAATCCATATAATAGGGAAATGGAATGTGAATCACATCGCATTTTGAAGGTTCTAGTTGACATATACAATTGATTGAAGTTATTGTATTTCAATGAATGTATTGGTAAAATAGTAAATAATATTTTTATTTAATAAATAATTTTTCATTTATAATGATAATATATATTCATTACATTAATCTATATAAATAAAATCTGAGGTAGCAATGAAAAATAAATTATATGGGTTATATAGATGGTAATTTGTACGTACACACAAGATTTTTTTCATTTTCCATTGAGATTGATATATAAGAATATAATGGTTAATATATTAAAATATGTAATATATTTTTAATAAATGTTTAATAATTTAAATATGATAATATGTATTATTAATATTTTGATGAGGAATAAAAATAAACATAGATATATTAAATGAAAAATGTGATATATCATAATTATTCCTTACATAAAACAAGAAAAATATAAAAATCAAAACAAAGTGTAGAAATTGAAAAAAAAAAATTATTTAATGATTGTCATAGATAAAATAAACTAATCCACTGTTATAATGGAATGTTTCTTAGAAAATTTTTGGCATTATCCAAAAAATATAACACTTTTTAACAAATGTTACCCTTTACCATTATAATAACATTTTATCATTGATACAATTCATCCTTACTAAATAACTGAAAATTTACATATCAAAAAGGTTTAATATGAGTTCTAAAAATATATAATTCATTTAATAATATTTAATTTCTAAATTAATAATAATTAAATTTAATATAAGTGCTTGAAATATTGATAAAAATAGTTTTTAAAATTCTAGTCTAAAGCATAAAAATAATTTTATTACCAAAAACATATAATGTTGATTGAAATTGAATTAATTGGATTATTTTTAATAAATGGAGACTATTTTCATGTTAAAATAATTTATAATATAATTATAATTTTTTAAAAAATTTAAAAAATGATAATTTTCATTAAAAATTTGTATTTCTGTTATTAAAATAATCAACTAAATCACAAAAGTCCAAAAAATATACTATGAGATGATTTTCATATTTTAAAACTAAAAATAAATATCATTTTATCAAATTTAATTTTTCAAATTCACTAATTTAAATACAAAATTAAAATATTAAAAAAATAATTAAAATGTTATTTCTTAAAAACATTACAATATTAAACATTAATAATTCTTTAATTCTTTTCATTAAATATTGATAATTATTTCCATTAAATAAATGAAATTCTTTAGATAATATTACTCCAATAAGATGAGTGGTGGTTACAAATTATTATATAATACTTATTTTAATTTCATAATTCCAAAATAAACCCTTGTAATTATTTAATGTTCGATTCACTCATGTAATGAGTTTTAATTCTTCTATGGTATATAGAAATTATAGAGGAGATTTATAATATTATTTTAATATTAGACCACTTATTAGTTAACCTAGTTATTTTTAACATTAATTAGACACCATAACAATATATTCCTCACAATAAGCTAAAACTAATCAAAATCATAAAATTCTAGAAAAAAACATACCCTATGTATGTTTGATGTAACACCTGCCACCAAATCCTCTTACTACCTTCATAAAATATATATAAGCATGATGAGATATATCTTTATGAATGATAATTTTATGCAGAAGTAAATGAAGATGATCACACTTATTGATCATTCAGAAATATTTATGAACAATTGCTAAATTCATGTAGATCTGATGTAGATGTTCTTCTTATAATTCTCATTATAATTAAAAACTATTATCTAGAACTATTATATATCTATAAATGAGTTCATTAAATGTTCCAGGTACTCACTATTTCATATCTTATCAATTATATATCGTACACTCTTAGTATACTAATTCTTACTTTATTTCTCATCTTTTTCTTATATCACAAAAATTTAACAATCATTTCACTAAAATTTTCAAGATTTATTACATTTCTGAGAATAAAATGGAACATATTAAACTCAATAGAAATAAAATAAAAACAACGAATACTTTATATTTTAAAAAAAGTCAACATTTTAGAATTCCCATTTTCTATTTTAGGATACTATTTTAGCTATTTACGATATAGAAAATTGTGTAATATATCATTTCATGTTATAATAAATTAAATTATAAAAATATCATATCATTTATATTTTTAGTGGAATATCATCTTATAACTACTTATAATGAATCAAATATTTATAAAAAACTCATCATCTTCAATTAAAAATTCTTTCCTAATCTGGATCAGAATCATTGGAAAATTATCTTTTAAACAGATAATGAACAAGAAATGATTTCATATATTTCATTTAAAAAACATGACTCAACAACTAATATTGAATCACATATACATTAGTTTTTTATTTTGGGTCTGAAGAACAACACAAAATCATCAAAAACATTTCAGATGTAATATCTATATTTTCCTAATTAAAAATGTCAATATCGATAATAAAACATCAATTTTAGATAAAAAAGATTAAAAATAAATATAAATAGTGATTATAATATAATAAATATCAAACTAATCATGTTATGTAAAAGCATATAGGTGAATTTTTTTAATTTGAATATCATTTCTTTTATCGTGATTTTTTTATTTTACCAAATATTAAAAATATAAAATCTCATATTTTCACCTGGAATAAACAAATAATTTATCTATGTAGGGGAAATTAACACTATACTAATTTAAACCAAACACTCATCAATGACTGATTTTGTGTACATGAAGGAATACACACATTGAAATGGAACACACTCTCACGGAAATATTCTCATGTCCTATAATAGACTGAAGTCTTATAATGAAAGATTATATTTCGATTCAAAGTCTTACTCCCATCCATATGTTCTAAATCTATCATATGTATATTAAAATCATCGTGTTAAGACATGATCTAAAAGAAAATTGAAACACTCTGACAAGAAATATTCTGACTAGTGATTTAATCCTTATAATTAGTAACTTTTCAGTATATCAAGTTTCATAGAATTATCAAAGTTATATAAAAACTACAAAACATCTCCAAATTGCACCCAAATAGTATCAACCACATTACCAACATATCAATTACTAGGAAAAACACAACTAATTATTTTAAATATGTTAAAAATATAAAATCCCTAAATCACATTATCAAAAAATCCAAAGGCACTTCACTAATGAAAAATGTAATAAGTGAAAACATTAAAAATATATTTAATAATTCTATTACAACTATTAATGAACCTTAAAACAATTATTAGTTTATAAAACATATATTTATATAATATAATTTATATAGAATTTCAATGTTTCCTTATGAACATTTTTTTATAGTATATGCCGTCGAAAATAATATTTATTTAAAATAAAATAAAATCTAAAATATTAGTGTTGTTACATTCATCCCCCACGAATAAATTGTTTCCCCATTATTTCTCCCATTTCAACTAAAAAAGGTTTAATTTTTTTAATATCATTTTTAAAGATTGGTATATAAATATACATGACCGCAACAAATAACTTTTAATGCCCATCAATTGCATTTCATTCTAAAAAAGAATTTAATGTCTTTGTTATGACTACAAAACATACCATTTGATAAATAATTGTGAAACTATCAATATACCATTCTGAGAATCATAATTTTCAATGAGTTTCATATAATATACATTAATGGAAAAGAATTATATTCGGTACAAGAATTAATTGATTTATCTTCCCATTTAACGTCTTTGAGAAATAATTTTTAAAATAGAGATAAATAATGTGGGAGAATATATTTACATTATTTATTCCCAAAATAAAATTATTTGATTATGGATTGAGTTTTTTTCACCAATTCATTATTTCATATGTTAAATAGACCTAATGAATGGTTCTTTCCTGGAAAATAAAAATTATCCCTTAATAGATCATAAGATCAAAAAAGGATTAAAAATTTATCTTCATGTTTCAAAACAATGTAAAAAATAGTATGATTATTAAATATTAATTTAATATACAATATGAGTAAATAATTGTATATAAATCTCCTAAACATCCAAACAACATCCAATGATCAACACAAATCATTTAAAATTTCTAAACCATAAAATGCATCCAAAATATGCTTGAGAAAATTCATATCCCAAAATCAACATATTTGTCCAATATCAAATCAATATTTACCCCCATATATCATTAAAAAAATATATTGTTCGATAAAAATGATTATATTGTAGTTATATATTCTCCCAAATATATTTATCATTTACCAAAATAACATGAACCACCATAAAACCATAAAAAACATTTCTGTTTCCAAATGTTAACACAATCATTATTAATTAAATGAATTACCATCCTATAAAATAATATTTTTTCCCTAAATCATATCATATTACAAATATATTTAACATCATAAAAAATTACATTAATCAGATAATTTTGAATCACTTTTAAGTCTTTTATATTTCCAATGTAGGATAACATTTTACTCTCATTAACTAAAACAACCTCATCCATAATGAACAAATAACATTACTCTATATGTTTTTTATTAAAATTATATCCCTAAAAAAATTATACCTAAATAATTTCTCTCAAAATCTAAAACAACTATTTATATATATCTAATTGATATATTATAACACAAATAATATTCCTGAAAATTCTATAGTCTCCTTAAAATACCATAATATAAAACATAAAAATTGAAGCTACATATTTTAAATTGTGTTCATTGTAACACCGAAGGATCAATTAATGTAATAGGAAATTTTATTTTCTTGAAAAAAAATAAAAGATTCATTATAATATATTAGTGCACAAATGGTCTTACATTGTAGGGTGAATATCGATTTTGAATAAACAAAATCAAAATAATCATTGAATGAAATATTAAAATTTTCCCTTGTAAATAATTTTTTTATGAATTATTGAAAATTCATATTTTCTTTGTTTTATTTTATGTTATTATAATATTTATAATTGACCATGAATTAATTTTCATGGTGATTTCAATTAAGAAAAAAATCATTCCGGGTTAAAAGGGGATATTTTTCAATAACCTATTTTTGAGTGCATAATTTTTTCCCATTATACTTAATGAAAATAATATCAAATAAATAATGTCATAAATTAATGGAATATATTATATATATACCAATTAGTATTTAATTCTATATAATTTTTATTTTTAGTCAGATTTTTATTGTAAGATAAATATATGTCTTTTTTGAAGAAATATGATGCTTTGGTCAAAGGACAATTACACTATGATATATAAAGATATAAAAAGTTTACAGGAGTATAAAAGATGGGGATTTATTACAATCATTTTAATGTAGAAGGGTGAACTCAACTGGATCATTCTCAATGCATGATCCGTTTTTATTTGATTGACATCAGATAGGTTTCTGAGGAAGGTGATATATTTAGCAGTGGGGGTCCACATAAGTTGAATCATATCAAGACAAATAGAGTGGACAATTGTTGATGAGTCACTTTCAATCAAGACATTTTTCCATCCTCATTTCCAAATCAAATAAATATCATTGATAACACAATACATATTTTCTCCAAGGGATGAAACATGACCACATGAACCATAGTAGCATCCCAGTATGCCACCATTTTGATTTCCGCAAATGATATCATAGCCTACAGGTCCTGGATTTCCTTTTAAAGCACCATCCACATTGATTTTGATCGAGCCACAAATAGGAGGTTTCCAGAAGGCTTCTAAAAAACCATTCTACAAGCTGTACCTTCCCATAATCCTTATCTACCGTAAGATTTTGTAATATTTAATTGTGTTGTATCAAGTCTCTGATTTAATGGTTCTATCATCTTTGATAGCAGTGTAAATCCTAATTTTAGTTGCACAGAAACTGAACATGTTATTTTTATAAATAATAAAATTTATTTCATACCAAATAAGATGAATCAGTTCTACCATAGCAGTGATGAAAAGTTGAGAAATTTGAGGAGAGGTATCCATAGTAGTGCATCTTTGCAAGTGCAGTCCAATTGAGCTCAGACCTATCAATCGAAAATCAAACATATCAAAAATAAAATTCTAAAGTGAAGTAGTAGTAGAAAAAGATATAAATAAAATATTTGAATCTTCCATATTCTTGTTACCCATGAAACATTTAGAACAGTGATGAATACCACACATCTAAAGATTCAAGTCTGTGGGGATTCTATTAGGAGAAATTCACCACACTAGGGTGAGTCAGGCTGGCCAAATCCATCTTTTGTTAAAATTCTTAACCCAGTTGAAATACTTGTTGTGGGTGTTGAAATTATAATTATATTATCATTTAGATGTCAGAATACCATTATATGCAGGTTCCCAAACCAAAAAAAACATTAGTGGTGATAAAGGTGTAGTTGTTAATAATAGTTGAGATTTTTTCAAGAAAATTAATATCAGTGGAGTTTAAACAATCATTAAGGGAGATATTTATATTATTTGTTAAATTCCTGGGGTCAATCATGTTACATAGAGGGGGTTCCGGTCCAGTGGACTTGGTATTAAGAATATCAATCTTTTTAATGAGGCCCTTCAAGCTAAGCTTACTTGGAATATTATGATTAGCAATGCTCAGGAATATGATTTCCTTTGTGGAAGACATTACAATAACCTAAGAAAAGGAAAAAAATATATATGGAATCTTATATATGGCCTTCAATATTTGTCTCAAAATTGCATCATCATGAAAAACATTTGTCATCACACTATGAGAGTTTAATTTTAAATTAATTTATTCCATTTATATGAATGTAATTTGATAAAATGGTTTTTTAATAAGAATCATAATATAAATTCTTAATGGAGTCACTATCATTTTAGGTGACTAGGAATAATATAATAGTAATCATTAGTTACCATAATTAAAGATGAAATGGGATGAAATGGTTAAAATTATGGTATATGGATCCAAGATATCACAAATCACTTGATTAAACCTCATATATCGGTTTTAATTTAATAATATACTTATAAATTTTCTATTTGATACGTTTTTATTCAATTGTTATTGAGTTAGACATTAATTTATTTTAATATTTTGATAATTTCTTAGGGGTATTTTCTCCCTTATTTATGTACGGGAACATCCTCCCCAAACTTCTTCACATGTTTTGAGGTAATTATCACCACAAAAAATGAAAAATATCTCCCAAATTTAATAATCCAAATTTTAATATTTTTTTCATCCAAAAATAACAACCCTAGTGGCCTTAATGGGAGATATAATGGACCTATTTTATAGAATAGAAAATTCACATAATGAAAATTTTCATTCAACTTATTATTTAAACACCATCAGTTAGAACCATACCATTGAAATAACATAAAATTATATATCAAATATAATTATACATTATTATGTTTATGATATAATATTTAACCATCTCATTTTTCATCAAATGGAATATGAATCATTCACATTTTTGTATGTAAAACTACAACCTCACAGACGTATTCTATTTTATTCCATCATCACCTCAAATTAGATATAATAATTATTTATGTAATTAATATATATGATATTTATTACATATTTGTTACAATGAAAATCTAATATATCATAAAATTCATTACCCTTCCTCCTATTAAAAATGAAAATTTCACTAATGAATACCAGTAAACTACAAACTGCATGAAGCGATGCAATTTATTAGTTATAACATTTTTTCATGGATTATTATAAATATTTATATATTTAACAGAGTTTATTTTTATATCATGGTTAAAATTATGTATATTATTTAAAAATTTCAATATCATGAATGACCCTACCATTCAAATGAAACCATATATTAAAAACGAACATGTTGACACCAGAAAAATGATAATAAAAAGAAATGTTAACGGAGGATTTATATGATGTAATAAGTAGATCATATAAATGATTATATACATGATTATGGCCATTTTATAAAATTATGATAAATATTAATTCATTATAAAATATGTTATATAATTTATATCTATGAGGAAGTGTGTGGAAGGGGATTTGATATAAATTTCCAATTATATACGAGATATTCTATATTATGCAACTATATTCATTTATAAGTATATATAACCCCTATTTATGTATATAATATGGATATATATTTATTAAAAAACTATATATTCAATTCCTATTTACTCCACTATGAGGTTATAATTTAAAATTATCCAAAGTGGTATGGATTTATATTAAATTATAATTTTTTTGGGAATTCATATATTTTCATTAATGGAATCATGTTATTCGTCCTTCATAAACTCGGTCTATTTTATTTTCTAAATAGATATTTAATTTGGTACCATGATTTATTTGAAAATTTACTTACTCATAACATTAAATATCTAAAATAAACTCTTAAATGAAATGATAATATTATTTTTATTTTTTAAATGTTTTTTATTCAACGTATATATTTTTTAATTTTTTTAGAGAAATAATTATTATTTATTCCAATATTTTCATAAACAAAATTTATGTTATCATTTAATTTTAATAGGTTTTGATAGGAATCATATTAAAATTTTCTAAAAGGAACATTTTTAATTTTTTTTATAAAGAACAAATGGAATGATTCTTTTTAACATATACATCTCGAAAATATTTTCCCTCCAACATTAATATTTTACATTATTAATCATATTTTAAAACATTAACATGGATTCAAAATGGAAATTTCTTGAAAAAAATATTTAAAATATTTCTCTATCATTTTCTTCCATTCACCTTAGAACCTAATTTTTTTACAAAATATAGTTTTTTATGAGCTAATGGTCATATTGCATTTCATGATTAGTCATGTGTTCATTACCTTTATCTTGAAGAATTAAAATTATTATTAAAATATTTCATTGAAAATTATAATTACTTCTATTTAAAGTTTCTATAAATCCTGGGACTTCTTATTTCTATATCCGTATACAATTTTAGGTTTTTTTGCATTGAATATTGTTTTTGAGTAAGATATATTGATATTTTTTTTGTTAATAATAATAGTTATTTAATATTGAATAATACGTTTTATTAATTAAAATTATCATTAAATATATATGGAAAAATCATTACACATGATGGTATAGGTGGGGACCAGTTATAGATAACTCCTCGATTCCATGACATGTCTCTGAAAATAGGCTTGTTGGATAGCCTTATAATTGGGTTTTGGTGTAAACAAACCCATATATATATAATTTCATATTGAATCTATAATGAAATCCATAATTACAATTTTAATTGGTTGTGAATTTATTTAATATTAACTATGTGGTTGTAATATTGATTTTATACATGGATTCATTTTGTGCTCAAGACATTTATTAAATAAAATAAGTTTTTTTATTTACATTACCATATTTATTATTCCTTATTTACACATGATTTATTTAATTATTCCAAACTCTTACTATGAGATTCAGATAAGACAAATTTTTTGTTTCCCCATGATATGATGATAGAAAATATTAATGACTTTCAATGATAAAGAGTTTTTACTTTAATTATGTTTTATATTTTGTTAACAATTAATAGTGGGAATCATGTATATATGTAGTCAATCAAGAATAAAAAACTAATAAATTCTCCGTGATGTGATCTCTAGTATCTTATGATATTTTTCAAAATTACACACAAACTTTTGCCTTTTATAGTTATCCTTTTTATAGTTTATATCACATTATTTTTGGTATAAACTTCTAGAAAAAAATTTACCATAACGAATATTACTGAATATGGTCCCATTAATGACTCAAAGGGTATGAATATGTATATAATATATTCATAATGTTTTGACAATGTTTATGTTTTTTTCTTTTTCCTATAAAATATATAGCTTTTTTGATTAAAAAAGTGGATGTGGTTATGGTAATGATGTATCTAAGATTAATAAAACCAAGAATAGTTGATCGTGTCCATTTTGGCCATAATTTTGGTTCATGATTAATTGTTACTTACAGTGCACCTATTTTGAATCACTTCTGGAATTTTTTTTTATTCACAAGCTTTTTTAAACGATTTATGAATGATTTGATAATAATTGTTAGAATTTCAAGATATTCACAATGATAGAAATATTTTTATTTTTAGATTATCTCTACATAAATTCTCTGTTTAATTAATGAATAACCAAAATTAAATAATATGATCTAATGTTCATAATTTTATAATATAATTAAGTATTACCATTATTTATTACAAGATCCTAACTGAAAAATGATTTTAATAATCATGGCTAATGTATTGATTTAACCGGTGAGAAATAAAATATAACTGGTATTAGAGTGGAATAGAACAAGATAATATTATGGTCACTAACCAATGCATTAATTAATATCCTTGTATATGGTGACCAAAATGATTTTTCATGACAACATAAAAAAATAATATATCATTTAATTGGACAAAATCCCTTATCATAGAGATGAAAAACTAATCTATTGTTATCTAAGAAATGAATTATGTTTTATAAAAATATATTTCATAGATTCTAATGAAATAAAATTTATAATGTTATACTGGATGTGTATATTATCAATGGTGATGACGATTATTGTTTTTTATTGATCTATAATAATTATAAGGATGATAAAAAACATATGTAATGATGACATTTTAAGGTAACATTGTGGTAAACAAATTCAATCATGAGATACTAATTAAAATGAGGATAATGTTATTATTCTAATATAAAACTAAATAGTTATGTGTTATAGTGTATGATTCCAACTTCTAAAGACTATCTATGTATGCTCTATATTTAATATATAACCATGAATGTACAATTGGCCATTTATTTGAAGGGATTAATCCATGTGTCTGAAGGGAATTGGTTTGTCAATAAATTTCATGATATGAAGAAATTATAATATATTCTATCAAAATAGAAAAATAATTTTATATATCCTTTGCCATCAATAGAGGTTAGAAAAATTAGGTCCATCCTGATCATTAATATAAGAGTAACATATCATTGATGAAGTATTAAATAGTTCAATTTTTATCTTATAATAATTTAGGAATGAAACATCCTATAAAATAATTGATGTGTTGGGGGGAATGTTACAAGTGTAGAGATATAAGTCGTATGTAAAATAAATAAAAACAAAAAACCCATTGATATATAGTTATTTTAATTTGGAAATGCAATACATTATTTAAATCTATTTAATAAAATTCATTGAACCTACATCATAAGAGCCCAAGGGTAGATGGACATGTTTATGTGATAAATATATCTGAGGATGGATTTCATAATGATATGGTGGTAGTTAATTTAATTGGAACCTAAAATTAAGGTAATTGATTATTTATTATATATCGACATACTATTTTGTATCATTGATTCTTTCAGGAATGTAAAAACTGATAAACTATTGTTGTCGGTAAATACCATATAAGGAATAATTCCATAAATTCTCACTTTAATATTCCTCTATTCAAAACAATATTTACAAAGATAAATTTTTTATTTTTAAATAGACCAAACTAAGTTAATTTTAAAATTAAATATACTAAAATTAAATTTTTAGGAATTTTTGAGATTCTTATAAAAATTATGGGGTTTAGTAGTAATTATGATATTCATGAAACATATAAACTAAATTATATTCATTAAAATAAATAATGAACAATAATTTTCCATTTTAAACATCATTATTGAATAAAAACATGACATATGAAAAGTTTCATCATTGATGATTAAGTGGTTTTATTTTATAATAATATTATCACATAATTAGAAAAACTATTTTATAAAATAATTTTAATAATTCAATTATTAGTAAAAAATAAAGTAAAATGACTAATATTAATTTCATTCATTAAAATTAATTAATAATATGAGAAATTAATTTCCAAGGTAAAATTAATAGGGGTAAAATCAATTCATAGTGTAAATGTCCTAAAAAACTTAAAAATTGTGCCACAAATTGATGTTCAGGGATTTTTATTGAGAAATAAGTGTTTAAACTGTAATTTTTTTCAAATTTCTTCCATTGAACCATAAACAGTGTAATGACTTTTTTGAAAACGTAAATGTGTTTATAATACAACCATTCCCTTCACATATAAAATTGTAGCATAATAACCTCTCCAATATACACAATCCATTATACTTTCCCCCTGATGTATTCCTTTTTCTATAACTATTACCCTTTAAAAATAATGTAGGCCCCTTTTTGGTAATATTTAACAAATGTATATTAAATTCACGATCAATTTTAATGAAAAATCAAGTTCTTGATGTGATTATTATCAACTAAATATCATTTCTCTTAATTTCATCCTTATAATTTGATTTATCCCCACTAATATAATGATTTAATTATAATTAATATACATAAATGTTTATATATTAAGGTTGTTATAAAATTTTATTCATATACCCCATCCATTTAGAAAAACCTAACAAATGTTAGGTTTTTTTGTGGACTACCATGTCCACAAAGAACCTATGTTTCTTTCATTCACCATCATATAAGATATATACACTGATGATATTAAATGATAAACACCATGATATTGATATCATTAAGGTTATGGTGTGATAAATTTAAGAACATATTAATCTTTTATTAAAATTTGGTATTATTTTGGTGTAAATTAATTTTCATCTATTTCACTATAATTATGATATGTCACACTAATAAAAACAAAATAATATCATTATACTCTTATTCAATTTATATTATAATAAAACAATCACATAATCATCCCTTAATCATTATAGGTTTATAGTTTGTTCAATTTAACTATATACTAGAAAAATTCTGTTCATTTATGTCATGAATGACAATGAAGAAATATTTAATAGTATAATATTAAATCAATATTTATGAAATTATTTTTTTAAAATTTAAATATATTATATCAATATCAAATTCTTCAATTTGGGAATGCCCTCAATTAACTAAAAAAATATAACTTTCTTATTAGAAACATTATTTGTAATTTTATGGATTGAAACACTCATGAAATGAATTAGACACAAAAAAACACCATAAATCATTACTATAAATATAATTAACAACTAATTAATAATTATAAGTTGGTAAATAATTAATATGAAAACTAATATTTTAAAACTATGGTAAATTATTAAAAATATAAACTTCTATGTGCAATATTGAAATAATCAAGTAGAAAACTGACATTTTTTGCAGAGTATAAATTAAAATGGATATTTGTGAGCTTATAAATTAAGTGATTAAAATATTTATGTTTATGATACATGATGTTAAAGTACATTATATGAATTTAGGATAATAGGTATGGGTTTTTCAATCACCACTTTTCCTCCATGGGTCATGATTTGTATTGTAAACATTATATTTTTATTTAGTTTCTATATTACATATTTGAGATTTTATATCATGAAATTACTTTAGTCATTACATTTTTATGATTACGAATGAGTAATTTATTCTAATATCATACTATTAATTTTTTTTTCAATCTATATGTACTGGTATTTCACCTCAATTATCATTCATTAGGTCTCATATTATAATCACCACCAATATTATTTTGTATTGAGGAATAATTCACATGGAATAATTTTTATAATTTTAATTAATATATTTTAGTTATTTAAATTCCAATATTTTCATCATTGTTTCTTAATTATTTGATTTATTTCAATCCATTTCCATTTTTGAAAAAACCATAATATGTTTTGCTATAATAAATGTGTGTGCGATTTATTGGAAAATAAATCATATATGGTAACTGGAATGTTGATGAAGTTGTATCAAAAAATGAACCTTAATGTAATCATCATAAAAAAGGATGGTCTATCATTAACTCTACCATCATCATGATACACAATGAGTGTTGCTATTATTTAAATCATTTAAAGATGCTCCCTTGGGATATGATTTGGAATATTCACAAACACTCAATGGACCATGGAAATAAATTTTCCCAATAATTATCATGGTCACCTATAAACGCAATATATGGAATCAAATTTAGTATATATGATGGGTAACCTAAAATATTTGATATACCCTCTTTACCAAATTTATTTGATACGTTTTCTTTATGTTATAGTCAATATAACCACATAATATCAATGTTATTTATGAGAATGTTATCTTTTAAATCTTCATTATTCTATAATTTTTTGTTGTATTTGATATATGTATTTCTCAATTTATTGATACCCAATTTTTATCTTACAATAGGTTCTATAGGGAGTAGTTTAAAATTCATTAATGAATCTTATGGTGATTTCATATTAAATAAACAAGTTATTGGTGGGGGAACAAATTTTTATAGTCCTTGATGAATTAGTGAGACTCATGTGATAGAAAAGGTTGGGTTTTGGTGTATTTACATCCAAATGATATGAATATTAATTGAAAAAATGCATTGAAAATTGGTTTTTTATATACACCATTATGAATTACATCTGTATAAAATAATTAATCATTTTTTCAATGATTTTAAAATTTGTAATATATTTAGTATGCCCTCAATTTCAGTAGATTATTGATTCATTTTTTTAATTTATTCACTCCATAACACTTTGTAAATTTTTATGTTATGTGTGAATCCACTATATACTATTTCATATTAAGAATATGGGGTAACTAATATTTGTTTTCATTTCCCTTGGAATCCGTGAAGAGGAATATGTGTAATATTCATGTATATGAAGGAAGGGATAATCATGTTCCCATAGTATGTTATTATCGTATCATAAGTTTATAAATTGTAATATATATATTTGTATGGTATTCCAAATCTACTATACTTTTTGATCCTTCATAAAATAAATTACATTATACCATTTTTGATATATAACAATTAAATATAGGTTCATACATTTTTGGATGTTACCTTTTCTATCATAATATGTTTTGTAGATACCATAAATAATATATTTTGATGAAACAAGTATGATATAAAAATTATAATTTAAAGGGATCAAAATTTATATAGAATGAGATACACAACATCATAGAAATTTAATTTTATACTTTAACTTAATGAGAAAATTATTTTGGTTCTATATTGGAAATTTGGGGAATAATAAGAGAAATGAGAACTGTATCACTACCCATTTTCAATGATATGATATTACCATCAATGAGTTAATGATGTTTTAATTGAGGATAATTATTTTATAACCATATTGGAATTATAGAACATTGTTATGAAAAATAGTTTTTACCACATAGATCATCCTCCTCATCCACAACATGATGTAAATATAATGGATTTCTTCGTGGGGCAGTAACCCTAAACATTCATTGTTATTACTAATGAATTAGTCTTTTAACAATGTAACATGTCCATTGAGATGATCTTTATTTCTGTGGGATGTAGTAAAATTATAAAGGTCATTATTTCATTTTATCATTTGAAGGTATATAAGGAAAAAATTAATTTCACAAATTCAAAACACAAAGTGGCTAATGAGATCAAATTACTGCAATGAATAAAATTCAATGTGGTATTCTAGGAAGATTAATTTCTTCAGGCGAAAATATTGTAATTGGAATGGTAGTTCTGCGATCATAGAAATAATGATGAGTAAAAGGAAAATGAATATATGGATAACTTTATATGGTTATATAGGCATGATATTGACTATTTAAATTTAATATAAAGTGAAATTTTTCATTTATTTGATGGGTAAATGTTCAAACTTTGATCAAAATTGGTCTTTCAAACCTTTTCACAATATGAGGAAATAATTTCAATCTTTATTAAGATAGAAAGTGAGTTCACCAAGGAGAATTAATTTAATGTAAATCAATAGAATAATATTATATCATCAAATCATTTATAAGACAATATCATAGAGGGGAATAAAGGAATGACAATATTTTCCATGTTTCATAACTATGAGACGAAACATCCAATGGGTTATAGGAAGAAAACATGATTTTTTATAAGTTTTCATAAAAAGGATAAATAATCACACCAATGAATGGAAAATGTAGTATATATTGATGTTCAATGGTTTATGTATAGTGATTAAAGAAATGATTCAGACCAATACCCCAAGCATAAATAGACATTTCCTCAAAAAAATGGCCATTGGATTTATTCAATGATTATGAGGTTATACCATTAGTTTTTAAAGTTAATATGGACATGGCAGAATCTACATTATTCATTTTCGTAATGTTATCTATTAATTGATTTCATTTTGTATCTTCACGGTCTTTTGTTTCAAATATTTTATCCAAAAACATTATATATTTCTCTATCACAATTGTATATGTGTTATAAATTATAGTTCTATGTGGGAGTCTTATGAAATCAATTATATGAAAGGTAGTTTTTATTATGATTCATAGGAATATAGATTTGGGGAAAAAATTAAATATATCTATACAGGTCTTTGATACTATCATTGGTATCGATTGTCTTTCAATTGATTGTGAAAAAAGGTTTTCAATGATAATTAGATTATGAATTGGAAAGAGGATTTGGAATCTCTTAGCTTTATAGGATAATATGCATCATCTAAGTCATGTTTATATTAACCCCCAATATCTTCCCTTAATTAAATTCAAGGAAAATATAGATATCAAGTGATATATATGGATGATAAAGGTGTTTTAATAATATGATATGAAAAAATTGTTTAAAATTAATTTATTTTTTTCAAAAATAATTACATTTTCATCCACCATAGAATGAAGTTCATTTATCCATTGAAATCACTTTTGATAAAAACCCCATACCTTAAACTCCTTATATAACAGCACTAGTGGAATTGGTAGTCAAAAAAATATCTATAGAAGTTAAGTGAAAAATTACTTTTCCTTTTTATAACATCACCTTGAAGGAAAACATTTTATTCATTAAAATTATGAAATGTTCAATGAGATTGGGCATCGAGAATAGGAATATCAATTAATTAATTGCAATGAATATGTATCCTCTATCAAACGTTGATGAATTATTTGGTCAAATTCAAGAGAATTTTTTTTAATATATAAATATCCACTACTTGTTTAATAAACTAATTTTGAATAAGGAATATATACATCAAAAATCATTTCAAACAGGGTTTAAAAATATGATTTTATGATAATTCATTTTTTATTGACTAATGCACCTTCTTTATTAATGGATTTAATGAGTAGAGTATTGAAGAAGTATATTGATAAAATTAGTATTCTATAAATAGAAAAAAAAATCATATCCTATAATATATATAAATATAATGAATATTAGTTGAAAATAATTCCAAGGGCCCTTATAAAAAAATAAATTTTATGGGAAGTATAGTAAGTGTAAATTTCTCCTAAATGAAGTTTCATTTCTTGGAAAAATTATCTCGAAGAGTGGAATATCAATCATCCCGGAAATGAAAAATGAATTCAATGTATGTCCTGATTTATTAAACAAAAATAATATCCATTTTCCAATAGGATTATCCTATTACTAGTAGGGATTTACTCATGATTATTTCTTAATAATCCAACCCATTGACTAATATTACATGTAAGGGGGGTAAATTTACATGTTCAATGGAATGTAAGGATTTTTTAATAGCATAATTTTAGACATATTAACACACTAGTTTTATATAGACCATCTATTAATGAATTAATTTTAATTTATTCAGAGGTATTAAATAATCGATGTGTTTCTGTCCTCAAGAAGAATGTTAGGGTTATTTCCTATGCATTATGATAATTGAAAATGAATGATAATTTCTATCCAAATAAAAATCTTAAGTTAGAAGCTATATTCTATTCTTTTAAAATACTGATACACTAACACTATTGTGAAATATATTATTTATATCGGACCATAAATGTTTGAAGTATTTATTCTCTCGGAATGGCTTTAACTGGAGGAATTAAAGATGTCTGGGGATACAAAATTACTATGTCTACTCGAATAAATATCACCTTGTGAAGGAAAAAAGTATGATCATTCAGGGAAAAAGTTGTTCCATTTAGTTCTTATCATGATGAGGATTAACATGGATTTCATATATTGAGATATAGTAAATATAAATATGAAAATTTATTAGAAATTGGAGCCATCATTACTTATGAATGAAATTTTTAAACCATCCTTACTGGAAAGGATAAATAATCACTATCCCAATGACTGGAAGTTAATAAAATTATTAAATATGTGAGTGATTGGAAATTGATAGACATAGTCTATAGATATTAATTGTTGAATTTTGGAAAAGAGCATATGGGGTCCATCCATTCCAAAGATGAAGAGGGAAATCCTAGATTATTCACATAGAATGAATTTAAATATACATATAGATAGAATAAGGATGTATATGGATTTGTGAAATCATTTATGGTGTGATAGTATGAAGATTGAAATTCTATATTATGTTTCTCTATGCATAGTATTCTAGCAGGTAATGTATAAAAACAATAACTTAGGTGGGTCATGAAACCACTTTCTATACCTATATATTGATGGGTAAATTTTATAGTATAGTTTTTTCATTAAACTCTAAAATAATCCATGAACGAATAATGTTATATGTTTTAGACTTATTTATCTATTTTAATCAACTTGATTCATAGAAATAGGAGAATAATTTCCTCTTTAGTTCCATACTTGACCCTTTATCATTGAAATAATACAAATCAATTGGGAACCTATATCAAATGATTCATACCATGTCGCTACATTCATTAGGAAATTATAGAATCCCTTTCAAAGGGATCTCAACACTGTTACACATTAATAAAAATCTTGTAATACTATTATAGATGGGAAGTCGTAATGATCCAACCAAATATTGGTCAACTTTTTGAGATCATTTTTTCTTTAAGTCCACGGTATGTAGGATCAATATCTACCTTTTGTGGAATTTAAATATAGTAATTTATTCCATTCAAGAATCCATATCACACTATATAATGAATATTATGTGAATATGTGACATAATATATGATTTTTGAAGATTATGGAGAATGAATAATAATTAGACCAGTTCTTTTGGAGGAGTCCACTATAAATGTATGGACTATTTGTGATCTTATTATTGAATTTCAATGTATACGGTCTAGTTATACTGATAATGTAAGGTAATAAGTGGAAATTAAATATGGTTATCATTTATTCTGGAATATTTCATTGTGCAAAGAAGTTGTAAAATTCCAATGAAATTGAATGTTAAGACCTAGGTTCGTTGGGTTTTTTGAAATATCAAAATGAATTGAGATATAGATTACTGATTGGGTATACCTCCCAAACTTTCATTAGTACATGATGTCATTAATGTTTTATTATTTAAGAAATACATATAGGATATAATTAATGTTATCAAATATTAATGAATTATGTTGGAGTGTATCGTGTCATGTGACGAGGAGACTATTTAGATTCATGACATGATACAGAAAGTATTAAAGAATCAGAAAATTTATTTTGAAAATTCTACTGGAGAAATAAATTAATTAAATAATGAAAAATATGTCTCTAAAAAAGTATTTATGAAGTATAATAAACATAAATTAGATATATAATATATAAAGAAATTATAATAAAGATAATTTATGTTAGTGATAATGTAAAAAATAAGACTATACTATAGTTGTTAGATAAATTAACAAAAACTATTTCAAAAAATATGACCTATAATGATACTTTAATGAAGAATTTATGTAAATGTAAAATTATATAATTTTAAATTTTTCATTTTAATTCCATTTTGGAATTTATAATCTTCAAATTAGATTTATAGAGACATATTCTTAACATAGATGGATGTTTCTCCATTTTAGAAAAATATTCATTATGTTACAAAAATACATGCCTAAAGACCATAATAGAGTAGTCTATTTGGAAACATGGAATCCTTGTCATCTAACATGGTGAATTATCTTAAACTTCTCCCTTAATGATCATCCCATTTTAGTACACCTTCATAAATTTATTCTTCATAACATAGGTAAAGTAAACATAAACATAGGATGAGATCATATTCTCATTAAGGTGAAAAGAGGGAGATATATAAGCATATAATGATAATTGAAAAATGGTATTATGATCATAAAATTAAAATATCACAACTATCATATTAATGTTCTTAATAAGGATTTGTGGAATAATGATAAGAAGTTCATGAAAAATAAATCATAAAAAATCCAGAGAATAATCCATGAGATGACTATAGAGGAACAAGACATGTAAATGTGGAATACACAAAAGTATAGAAAATAATATATAAAGGCTATGAAAAAATACCATGATATCATATTAGGATTGAGATAATACCCCACATACCTTATTTAGGCCTGGGATTCCTGACCGTGTAACCCTTATTAGAGTATTATGATTCCCTCTTGTGTGACCTATTCTTTCATTATTAGGATAACAAAATGTTTTCCCTAATATTTTGGAATTAATATTCCCAATTATTTTGGTCTCGGGATTCCCTCCTTTGTACCCTCTTGTTTCGAGCATAATATGTCATCTTGTTTCATGCTTGGGATGCCCTCCCTTGTTCCCAATTGTATTGGGCTTAGGATACCTGAATGTGTACCCTCTTTTTTAGGAATAACATTACCTCTTGTTTTAGGATTTGGATTCCCCCCATGTACCCCCTTGATCTTGTAAAAAAATTATCATTACACACTCCATTGGAGAGAGATTTTGGTCTCACCCATCACATAATGAAAAACTACATGTAGGTGCCATGAGATAAAAAAACATTCATCATACCATGACATATAAAAGGAGATTATTTCCATAAACATCATATCATATACCATGAAATGAAATGGTTTTTATTATATTTTCCTCACATAATAACCTATATAAAATATATTAGTTTAATAATCATTTCTAGAAATCATAACCCGTGAAAAGAAACAGGTTTCAATATCATAAAATCTATGGAAGAGAGAAATGTGTCATAAAATCCTTCCAAATATACATAAAATATTAAATAATGAATATTATTTTTATTATTACATAAATAGACCTTCAAAGATTAACTATAACCCATGATTTCTTCTTATATTGAAAATAATTTTGAACTGGTCATTTAAAAAAATTGAGGAGGATAATCATTAAATATTTTGAAGTTTCCCATTCAAAATTGAAACATTTGAATCATAATAACAATAAAATAATAACATTAATTTAAAATTATAGTATCATTAAAATAATAATATTTATAATATAACATGTAAATTTTCAATATATATAGAACATCAACGAATAACGGTGAACAACATAACATGCATCTCAATGAAGGATGATTTTGGAAAAATAACATTACTCTTTTGGTATCTTTTGAAACATTAATCCCATTAAAGATATATCGAAAAAATGATATGTGACCTCGCATTATATTTAGATTACTAATAATAGAAAATATTAATTGGTAGTATATATGCCACACAAATGAAACATGTTTTGAATAATTCATAAATCTAACCAAAGTAAATTGGGGAATAAAAATTCCCTTACTAGTTGAGTACGAATTGAATCATGATCCCAATGAAATAATATCATAAATTTAAAATTTTAAAGTCCTAAAATAAATTAACTTTATTATAAAATAATTCTTCAATATTTATATACATCACATAAAAGAATAGACTGGTGAATATTGCTTGTATCTCATAGAAATAAAAATTGAGATAAAATCTCGAACCTTAAGTCTTTTCATTCTTCGTAGACATTAAAAAATTAAAAATAATAGATATGAGTCTATTATATATATATAATTGAAAAATATATTAATATATAAAACTATATATTATTATTATTAATACATTATATTACCCATTTATTAACAACTTCATGTTATTTTTATGTTTCTGGTAATACTCGCTTTGTTTTTATTATATTTTTCGGATTGTTATTCATGATCCTATTACAAATATCGTGATTTAATTATTTATGAAACGTAAAAAATTATTTAAATATAATATATATTCATTATATATTCATTTTCAATAATAAATATAATAAATAAATATGAAATCGAATATATCATTCAAGGAGATGGTAGGCCATACATAGGCATGAAGGATCTTTCAATTTTATTATAATATTGGAATAGTTTTAGTAAATAAACTATATGTATATAAATATAATATAATTATATTAGTATTATTATTTCATATATATCATATATATCATATAATATCACTATAAACACCCTTAATTAATTCAATTCAAAGTGTGAATGAATCACATTACATTGAGGAAGTGGTTGTCCACACATCCACAAATAAAGTTGTCAAATTTTAATAAAATGAAAATAACAAAGTTATGTTTTTTATAATACTTACAATAGAATAAATAAATCATATAACTCATATATATTTTTAAAAAAAATATAGTTTCTATCAAAATTCCATGTAATGAGGGTTCGTATGGTAAAACTGAACAACATCGTTCCGTGTGTTGGTAGTTTTCCGGAAATAAGTATGGTATTATTGTTAACATTTTGATGGAAGTGTATATAGGTTTATGTTTAACGCATATAATACAATCATATATATATATTTAGGATACTTTAGTTATTATATAAACTTTAATTAGTATATTTTTGGGGGTGGAGGGTAAAAATAAAAAAAGGAGCTTGAGGATGGGTATAACCTTCTCTTTACGGGTCTACTCTCTAATTGTGAAAAATGCATTGGTTGTTTGGATTTATTACAAAAGGGGGGATTCTATTTGAGAGGAGGGATTTTGGGATCTCATTTTGGATGGTTTTGCTGACCAAATGTTTCTTTAGAGGGGTATGGATGGGGTTATATTGAATTAAGTTTTATAGAGGTGGTGGAGAGGCATTCTTGTAAATATAAAAAGGTAAACACTATTTGGATGCATCACTTGCCTCGTGATCTTCCAAAATGTAAAATTATTTTATTAAAGGATAATTATAGTATATCAAAACCTCCCAGATAAAAAATAACCTTTCACTATAGTTTTTTCCCCTCAACGTCAATGTTTTATTATTATTATCATTTTAGTTCTTACGAATGTAACTAGTTTTCTCCCCTATGTATTTTAACAATTAAGAATAAATTAATTTTTTATTTATTTATAAATATTGACCCAATAAACTATAAATATTATATCTAATTTATAAAATAGGAGTATCTTGTCTGTTGGAAATTAAATTTAAAATAAGGGCACGTAACGCAGAAAAACACTCTATTACCCCATACCATACTGAAATTTTCTTTACTATCCAGGGGTCAATAGATTAATTATAATAGATAAAATGGTCCATAAATGTAAAATAAGGGAAATATTTTAATACTTAAATTTTACCTGGATGAAAACAGTATTTTATTAATTTTATGTCACTAAATAAAATATGATTTATTATAAAACATTATTAATTTTTTTTCCGATTATTTATTTAAAATTAATTTATCACATATCAAAAAATTATTTCAATTAAAATTATTTTTAAAAGATATCTGTAAAATGATATTTTCATATCAAAATTATTTTAACAAAATAATTAATTAAATTTTTATTATATTTAATGGTTTTACCATCATTTACACCCATAAATATTAACTAAATAATGATTGTTTTAGCGTTTTTGATGTTTTTATAGTAATTATATAATATCTAGAAAATAAATTCTAATTACCAATATAAAAACCTCATTTAATTTTCAAAGTAATTTTTATAACAAAAAATATGTAGCTTCTTTGATACTATAAATCATTATAAATGTTAAATGTAAGGAATGTTATTTTTGGTTTTTTCCATAATTAACTTATTATATTTATTAATTACATAATCATTTGCCCCAATAACTCATTAAAAATTTACCCAGGAGGTGATACGGTTTATATACAGTCAATCAATGGACTTTGGACATGTTTATAGGTCATTTGGCCCTTCTGTTTAAGAATTGGTCACTTGTGATGCTTAATTTAAATTTAATCAATGTAATTAATATTAAGTACCTTCACTGATAATTTGAGTCAAAAATATGTTAAAATTATTAGACAATAAATATAATACTAATTACAACTTTGTATCAATATTTTTCCATATTCAAATCATAGAATTGAAAAAATTATATTTAAAGCTAATTCTGTAGATGATGCATGAATATGGGTTTTTAAGTGATAATCTCAAATGATTAAACTATTTTTAAATAAAATTTCATTGAGAAATTATTTATAATGACACAAATTTGATTAATTTAGATAAATTTTTTCTTAAAAAATAAAATTATAATTAATTTTCAATTTAAATATATAAATAAATTATTTTAAAAATTAGTTTTCAATTAAAAATCATTAGTTTTCACTATTGATCCATAAATCAAAGAATTCAGATAAATTCCAAAAAGTCACACAAATCAAATTTTGACATTATGAATTAAAATATGATGTTTTGTTAATATAATTACATTTATAAATGAGTCTATTGTTAATATTTATATTATTTACATAAGGAAAAAATAAGAAGATCATTTTAGAAAATATTATTTCCAAACATTTAAAGGCTTTACTAAAATTATATGATTTCTCTTAATTTTGTTATATTTATATAATACCACTATGTATAATATTAAAAAAGTAGTAAAAAATGTTAATCTTAAATTTTTTAATTTATATTTTTTAACTATCTTGTTTAAATAATTTTATTCATAAAATGATGTTTTTTGGAGACTTAGTGTTGTATGTAATGCAAGCCAAGTCATTGTTGCATGTAGTCCAAGTTTAACATGGTTTAGTGTATAACCCTAGACAGTCGTTTTTTTAATAAAAATAATTATAATTAAGTCTTCTATTAAATAAAAAATATAAAAAATATTAAATTATTTTGAAAACATATATTTAAAAAATATCAATGTGTAAAAAGTATAGTATACCTTTTTAACTTCTTCTAAAAAATTGGTTTTTTTTGTAAAAAATTATTGTTTTCAAAAAACATTAGATTTTATTACATTAAAACTATATAATAATGATAAAGTTTTTCATAAACCCTATAAAGTGAGAAAATTATGGATATAAGGATTAAAATTATTCATTTTCATAGTATTTGTTTAACTTATAAAACCATTTGATTTTTTTTTAAACTTATTAAAATGTTACATTTGTATAAAATAGTTAATTCCATTATTTTGGTTGAGTAATGTATATTGTAAGGATATATGGCTTGGGGTTACATTTAACACTTTATAAAAATTATCTATTTTATAATAAATTAATACTGATAATGAAATTTATTAACAATAATTTTTAAATTAATTATAAACAAAATGATTTAAACATTATTTCTCTATAATATATTTTACTGTGATTACACATATTTAATTTCAAATTCAGTTTTAACCAAAAAAATAATATTATAAATATATTTTTCAATTTGAATTTATAATTACAAAATTTGGTAACTTTTTTAATCATAATCATTTCTGTTAATATTAATTAACAATGTGAATGTAAAATAGGAAAATTGAGTTCAACCAAGTATAACTAAATCATTTATAAAGAATGAAAATAATTGAATAGATCATATTTATATTGACCAATACAGTTGTCCCATAAAATGTTTCCTATTTTAATCCACTTATCCATGAATATTTCCAATTAAATATTGAAAAATATAAATGTGTTTCCAAAACAACCATTTCCTTTACTTATAAACGGAAACTATCATAACCACATCAAGCCAAAAAATCCTTCAAATTATTGATAAAAAATTTGATATATTTCACTCTATATAACACTATTCTAATAAAATTGTTCCTTATTCACTTTTAGTTCTCTAAACCTCTTTAAATACAATAATACGTCCTAGAAAAAAATTCCCGAACATGAGTATTATCAACTACACAGTTTTGGTCTGATTAATATTCATTCAAATTATTTCAATAATAACAAATAAAATGATATGATTATAATTTATATACATTATTATTATTATATTATTGACATTATACATATTTATTAATATACACCTATTCATTTTTCGAAAAAAAATAGTTTCTCATGAGTTGTGCAGACTATAACCACCACAACATAACATGTTACATCTTCCATAACGGCCTCTAAGGATGAATACATCGTTAGTATTAAAATAATTAAAGGATAATTATAATATCAATATGGTTATGGTGTAAAAATTTTAATAACCTATTAATGATATGACCAACTAATAACTAATGACACTTTAATCTATTAAAATAAGTGTACAATGAGGATAATAATTTATTCAAATTGCATAATGTTTTGATATACATTAATTATTTTGATAAACTACTTTTATTCTAATATATCACCAGAATTTACAATAATTAAAAACAAATACTCTTATTATATGTATATTGTGACAAATACATCACAAAATCATCCGCTAATCTTGTAGGGTTTGCGTTTGGGTTGGTTTATCCACCTACTTAATAAATAATATAAATTTATGTATTCGATGACTATGAGAATTTAGTAACATGTATAATATTAAAATAATGAGCATATAATTATAATTTTTCTTTATTGATATATTATATTAACATCATAATCATAAATTATGTAAAATCCATATACTTGTTAAAAATCACCAAATCAAGCTTATTATCAATGTTCTCTTAGAGAATTATGTATAGAACACTAGTGAATGAAATTTGAAACATCATATATTATTGAAAATAATAGCTAACAGAATATTTAATTTCATATTAATAAAATAATTTTTTGGAACAATGAATATAAAAAACTATATTATGAAACTAATACAATTGATTAAAATAATAAAACTGATATGCAGAATCGAAATAATCCATGTAGATAATGACTATTTATAATTAATATTAATGTAAATAGAAATGATTAAGCGTTTAAAATAATTTATTATGATATATATTTTTATGATACATGATTTTAATGTTTTTTTTGGAATTTAAAACAAGTGGTAATGGATTCTTCATCACAACTTCCTCTCATATATACATAATTATTATTATGCACCCAATTTGTTTTATTTTATATATATATATATATTACCTATTTGAGATGTTATATCATGAAGATAATTAATTAATTAGATATTAAGAATTTGTTTAATCCCTATCATAAATGTTATTATGATTGAATTTCTGTCCAAGCTATTTGGGGGGGTTTTCCTTCTCAATTTTTAACTATCAAGGACTCGGTTATAATAATAATCTATTTTATTAAATGTGTTTCATAAATTTCAATGGATCAATTTTTTCCATGTTAACAATAAATTTTAGGTATTTATATTATTATACGTATAACTTGTTTTTTTATTCAAGATATTTCATTTACATAATTTCAAACTCATCCCTTATTTTTATTAAATAATGATTTTATAATTTCCTAGAAAAGGCATTCCCATATAGACACTAGATGTGGATGTGGTTGTGAAACATATGATTCTAAGGGTATTAAACCAAGAATTTTTGGTGGAGAATTGAATCAGCAAACACACTGATGTATGAACATTTGGGCCAAAAATATATATAAAAAGAATTACACACCTGAGGGATATGATTTAAAATATTTAGATTCCCTTAATGAACTGTGATAATTGATTATTTCTTTAATTTCCGTTGTCTTTTTTCAATGCAATATAAGGAATCAAATTACTACAATTTATGAATATTTCTCGATATTTTTTATACCCTCTCCATTATATTTATTAAGTACAAGTAATCCATGTTATTTTGATGATGCTATATAACTAATATTTATATTATGGGATTTTCACTTACACATCCACATTTTTATATTGAAGGAGGAATTATTTTTATTTTATATATATAAATATATTGATACCGAAGTCTTATTCAGAAAATGGTTCCTAAAGGAAGGGTATGAAAGGTCTTAAATTATCTTCTGGTGAAAGCATTGGACTTGGAAATGTTGTGGGTGGGGCCTTACATTATATTTCCCTAGGATTCATTGAAATGACATATTAGAAAAAGCATTATAGGTTTTCATGTATTCATTTCACATTGATAGAAATGTGTCTTGGGTTAAGGGTGTGCCAACATCTTTTTGAACCCTGAAATAACACATTTCATTAGTATAAAATCAAAGATTAATTTTATTCATTAAGATAATGTATTATCATATATTTATTATTCCTTTGGTTTTGACTAATTATAGATTTAGGGCGTTCATTTATTCTTGAAATAACAAATATTACACGTTTATGTTTTCAAATATATTATTGTACATTATTCCTTACTTATAATCTGATATCACCCTTATTTTTTACTTTCTAAAGAAAAATAAGAGGAAGAATTTTAGTTATTTTATGGACATGATATATGGTATAATAATTCTATCAAAATATTTTAATACATTATCATTTGTTTCTCAAGATCTAGGAATGCATTTTTCTTATATTCCTATAGTACTAAACGATAAAATACTTTGGTAACTTTTGTACATTATACCAATTATATAATATAACCACCAAGTTTGTTTTCATGGAGGCTTTAGTAATAATAAATTCAAAAATAACCATAATTGGGGGAATTATAGTTATTATTCATATTTAAAATCTCTTTGTAATAAGGTTGTGTTTGTGAATTCCCATTAAAAAATGGTGGGTACCCTGTTTGTCGAATATATTATTATAAATATGGTTTAATGTGTTATAATAATCGATGTTCATAGTATATCAAAATATAATGTATAAATTTATTTTAAAGAGATGGAAATTATGATTCCTGATGAAAATTTGGAATTCTTTATCTACCACTATGGTTTTCTAATCATCCAGGTAATTTCATGATCCATATCTAGTAGCTCTTTTAAATGATATGATGGGGAGGAAGAGTAAAAATACATATAGGTGGGAATGATAAAATTTAAAATAAATATTTTTTTATTGTATATGAATAAATTAATGTATTTCTTAAATAATTCATTATACTTACTACATAGCTTGAAGTTGAGTTTTTAATGGATTTAATCCTTAATTTGAGGCCAATATCAAAGATTCCCAAGAGAATAAAAATGATTAAATTTTTGGAGATGATGGAATAACTACACAAAATATGTGATAATGTATTTATACACCTTAGTGCTTCACTATGGGGAACCATTTTTATTTTCATTATAATGAAATAAAAATATTTGAGTTTATATATTGATTTTAATGAAATAAAGAATATTTCTCTAAACAACAAGTATCATTTGACTCACACTGATGATCTACTCGATAAACATCAAAGTGGACACTATTTTTCAATGATTGAAAATTGTTTTAGATATAATATAATTAGAGTAAATACGTTGGATATTTCAATGAAAATATTTCTTATAAGTTACATGACTTCTGAGTTTATAGTATTTCCATTTCAAATTCCTAATGAACCCTCGGTTTTTTTGGATTTGATTATTAGATTATTAATGGAATATCATTATATTTTATGGAATTTATTGGTTGTATCTTAGTGTAATATAGATGATATGTGGATCAAAGTTATAATATTTAAATAATTTATGAGACTTGAATATAAAATGTTTTATATTGTATATTTAGAACATATAAATTATTCCCTAAAATTATTTCAAATATTTTCCATCTAATGCATAATGATTTAATATCAGTTGAACACTTAAAGTCAATATTATTCAAATAAAAATACACTTCAATGAATACCACAACGTTTCATGGTTTCCTTAGATTTTCTTGTTATTATCATCTATTTTTTAAAAAATATACGGATTAGATTTCAAGTTAACAATGATTTCAAAAAAAGTGGTTATGTTCACATAAAAATCACTGTAATGAATTCAATTTGTAATGATTGATTATATGGATTAATGATATAATATTGTCACACCCATTAAGAAATGGTGTATTTTTTATATATTTAATTTTTGATGAAGGGAAATATGTTTTTCCTTACACGTAATAATAAATTCATTTCCAATGAATTAAGGATGTATAAGACACATGAATAAAACAATTTAGCCAATTATCTTAATTTGGAATTCATAATCATATCTTTGATGAAATAAATACATTATATATATTTCAAAATAGTTGCGATATACAAAATTATAATACTTGAAAAGATATTTTTCATTGAATGTTCTCATCTAGAAGAAAAATTGATTGCCCAAGATACACCTTGAGAATAGATTTTGAATACATTAACACACAAGAAAGTAAAATAATATATTAGATGCATTGAACATGAATGATCTTGGCATCTAGACTAAAATTATTACTAATTAGGATCATATTCTCCTAGATTTAGAAAAATTGATTTTATAATTATAAATTAATGGAAGACTTCAATCCTTTTATAAATGACAACAAACACATAATTTTTGGAAAAGTAAAAATGTTCTTTGTCAAGTGGTTATAATGTTAATAAAAAATTAAATATTAGAGTGATGGTAACTTATAATGATTCATTTATGATGATTTTATTTTTAAATATTTAAAGATACTATATGTTCCACTTATACATACACTAAAATGGGAATTCTTAGATGAATATCAAAGCTCAAAATTACTAATACACCATGGTAATAACATGATGTTTAGGTATATGAAGGAATATTTTTATGGAATTATATGAAATAAAAAATGATAATTATATATTAATATGATTCATTTTCACATCATTAAAGGATTATAGATAAAATCCTATAGGAGTTCTGACATCATTACTTATTCCTATGTAGAAATATGATGACATTACTATGGAATTTTCCATTGTATTCCTAAATACATCCAGGATGAATGATTTCATAATTTTTATTATATATAAAATTACCAAATTTACACAATTTATCTATATGAGATATATTAGCCTATTGATATCCTCAAATAACTCTATATTGATGAAGTTGAATGACATCCTGGTATATTACGATCATTTATTTTGATCAAGATGCACGACTTGTATCAAAATTTTGGTAAACATTTCATAAATATATTGATATTGAGCATCATTTTAGAATATTATATCATCTTCAATCTGATGGATAGCTCTAAAAAATTATTCAAACATTAGAAGTAATGTTAAGGTTTTTATCATTTGGATTTTAGGGGATGTGGTCTGAATTTTATAATTTGGTGGAGTTTTCATATAAAATATGCTTCTATTAAATTATTAAAATGGTAATTTATGATGAATTAGATGTAATGATTTTTTGTAATCCATATAATTTGGATGGATTTGGTAAAATAATGATTGTAGGTTGAAAAATCATAGAAGAGACAATAAAGAAGTTATATACTATTCATACACATATTTAAGCATCCCAAATGAGTAAAATGAGATATTACAATAATTAATGGAATTATATTGAATTTAATGTGAGAGATAATATTTTCATGAATGTATCTCCTTTGAAGGGTGTTGTAATGTTTATTTAAAAAGGTAATATGAGCCCCACGTCCATCAGAACTTTATGAAATCTATGGATAATTGGATTTATTACTTACTATATTTCAATGCATTTGAGGTTCTCTGATGTACATGTTATCATTTTCAAGGAAGTATGTTCATGTCCCAATAAATATTTTCATCTCTAAAGAAATAGTATTTGAAATATATCAATCTTACTAAGAAGAGGTTATCCATATTATTGAATCTAGAAATAAATTGTTGTGAGATTAGGAAATTCAAGATGAAAAGGAAATTTTGATAAATTATAATATAGAGGAAGGAATGTGGTAACTATATTAATTTATGGAGAAAAATGATAATCATTTGTTTATAAATTTATATAAATGAAAATTTCATGGGGGAATATTAAGGAATGCAAGAATTAAATTCATGAGAATAAATTATTTTAATCAATATTTTTTAGGAAGATATAATATAATTCAAACTATAATGTTTCATTTAACTAGAAATCAAATTTTATAGGATGAATATCTATTCATAACTCCCTATGTCAAAATAAGCATGGAATTATTCATTAAAGATTCCTTTTTAAAATAAAATATAATCAATTATTTTAAATATAGTTTGATCCTAAATAACCTTTTTAAAAAATAATTTACTATAATATATATGACTAATTATTTAATAACTATGAATTTTTTAGAAATAAAAACAACATTATTTAGAGATAAATTAGATATTATTCATAAAACATTTTTTAAGTGAATAGTTATTTCCCATTTTAATTAATACAAATAATTTTTAACAATTAATAGTGCAAGAAAATTTGTTGATTATATTTATAAAAATACAATTTTAAATCAATATAATGTTTATTACAAGTTATATAGTTTATTTAATTACACTTATTTCTTCAAAAACTAATTTTCATTGAAAAAATTTTTATATATAATTTGGTGGGATTATTTTTTAGTTAATTTCATCCACTTATTTTAATTGAACATGATAATATAGGATCCATATTTTTAAACAACATATAGTTTTTTATTTACGTTACTTGTATTTTTAGGTCATTATTAAAAATAATAATGGATAAAATTAGCTACCATGGTTAATGGTAATAATGGTTAATGAGGTTAAAATAAAGGTATAAGGCTTCAATATAAAAGTAAACCACGTGATTATAACTCATTGGATGGTTTTATTTCAATAATAACATTATAAATATGTAATAATATTTATTTTGGATTTATTTATCTTGAGTAATAAGAGAATATATATTAATCATTTGAAAATTTCTGAATATAACCTATCCCTCACATATAAACGGGAAATTATTACCATCACTTTTTCACAGTTATAGAGAAATTTCAATCACCTTAAAACATCATAAAATTAACCCCAATATCATTATACATTTTATATAGGTAATATTTTTCCCAAATGACCAAACATATTGTTTTAATGGGAGATATAAAGGATATATTTTGGAGAAGTGTTGATCATCATAAATTGACACTTTCATTTCCAATATCTTTTACCACCTTAAATTATTTATTAACAATTAAAACATAATAAAACCATTATACTTCATATAATTATATTTTATTAAGTTTATTGAATAAATTTTTCCAAATAATTTTTGATCAAATGGGAAACAAAACCTTCGCTCGTGTGGTTTGTAGACAACCACATCACAAATTGATGCTTTTTTCATCAATATGGCCCATGGATAGTTAAATTAATGTAACTAATGAATATAGATGACATTTATGAAATAATTATGATTTTATAAATTTAATATATCATCTAATTATTTACCATTAATCCCATTAAATAAATATAATTTCATTCATGCATATGTGTGGAATAAAACCTCTTTGAAACGATGAAATTCGTTTTTCATGACTATATTCATGATTAAATAAAAATAGGTTTATAATGAATATTTATTAATATTTTCTCACAATTATAAATTTGGATATGATATACACAAGGTAAATATAAGTGGTATATAAATTTTTAATCCAAACATTTTTTAAAAATAAAGCAATTTACACTTGAAACAATAATAACAAAAAATGACTATTAAAAAATGGGTAATAATATTACATAACTAGATGATATGTGGTGTTATAGATATTTATATAATTATAGTATGTAATTATATAAATTTTAAATTTACTATACATGAGGATTGATAATATTTAACTAATTAGAAGTGTGAGGTATGAGATTTTGCCTAAATTTTCACTCCATTAAGACATATTTGTTATTATAAACCAATTTAATTTAATAGGATTTGTATGCATAGTCATCAATTTAAATAATATTAATATAAAAGTATTCAAGATAATTAATTTTTCACTTAATTTTTGTTATGTTTAGGGGTTACAATTTAAATGTTACTAAAGTGGTAAGAATTTAATTTTATATCATAATTTTTTTGGGATTCATTATATTCTAAGGAATATTTTTAGTTATCCTTTACAAACTATATATATTAACATTTCCTATATATAAATTTTTTTCATGATTTTTTAAATATAATATTCTCTTTTTCACTTGATTCATGAAAAGGAAATATTAATATTAATTAAAAAATTATATCTAATTTTTCATTATATTTATCTTCCATGTCAATATTTATAATAATTGTTTTATAAATGTAATTTTTATTTACTTAGATGATTTAATAATGACATTTCATTTCAGGTATGACTTTTTAAAATAGTATGAATTAACCTTCTTAATGATTTTAGAAAGGCCATTTTTTTATTTTCATCAAAATTGTAAAGGATGTATTCCTTTAAATATGTAATACATTCATTGATATTACTACCACTATCAAAATTTTCGTCTATTTAGTATCCATTTCTATATTTTCATGATTATTTAAAGATAAATTAATTTAATTTTTTTTCTATTTTTTTTTCAATATCGTGTTTTACCTATTAAAATATATTTTAATAAAAAAATCACTTTAATAAAATACATTTTCCAATTTTTTATCTCTTGATCAAGATTTTAGTCATTAATTTTCTATGGAGATATTTATTTTATTTTTTATCATCATTCATGAGTCATTGAAATTTTATTCTTTTCCAATAATCATTGTATCATTTGTATTCTTATGTCCCAAAACATATACCATTTCTATATATTTTGTTTTGTTATGAAATTTATTTTACTAATTAAGAGTTCTTGTTATTTCACATTATATACTCAATGTGGATATTTGGTGATATGTCATTCTTTATGAATTAGATTTTAAATTCAATAAATGAGGAATGAATTAGATAACCTATTATAAGTGGGTCCATATTATATATAACTGTGCAATTCATAAATAGGATTGATGATACAGACCAGTTGGATAACTTTATTACATGGGTTTTCAGTGTATACCTACCCATATTTGAAAATATCATGCCACAAAACCATGATCATGAGATCTAAAAATAATCATTTCCAACATTGGATATTTTGAATTTTATTTTATGTTATATTATTCCATTTATATTACTAATGCATGAATTTCATGATAAAGTTATTGATTAACTGGAATATAGTTTTTGTTATTTACCTTCATAAATTAATTATGAATTAATTACATGTGACAACATCCACTATACACAACATGTAATGAGTTGTTTAGGTTACCCATTATTTTTTCCATTCCATTGGATATGAAATATTAATCATTGAATTAGTTTAAAACATTCATGGTATTTAATTTTATTATGTTTTATATTTAACTTTCAATGTAAAATAGGGATGTATTTTGTGTCTATTTATTTATTACTAATAAACTGATTGATCCTTTATTATGTTATACCACATATCTTACTGTAATGTAAAAAATTTGAAACAAACAATAGGTTAATTTAGTTAGTTTTTCTAAAATCATACTGAAACATATGAACCCCTATTGGTACCTCTATATCATTAATTTTCATCTAGTAACTTCATAAAATTTAAGTTATCCAAACCCAGCTGTAAACCCAACTGAGATAACATGGGACCCATACACCCAGATATGACACTATAAGAATACACTTCAGTATATTATTAATTGATGATAATAGATGAAATTTAATTTTTATTGTATTTAATTATAACATCAAAATGATATATTGGGTCAAAAACATATAGAAGACAATTTTGGGTATCACTTTTATACAATAAGGTAACCCAACTTTGTAACTAAACCCAACTATCTCCATATAAATGTTTTTTATTATTAAAAAAATATTATTACTACATGATATTTCCTAATCATTGACCATTAAATTCAATATGTAGGATACCCATCTAGAACGTCTTACAATATATCATTATCCATATTTTGGGAAAAATAAAACATATGAAAGGTGAGATTAAATGCCCAATAAGGTAACCATAATCATTAAACATATATCATCAGAGAGTATTAGATGATTAAAATGATACAAGAACATGACCAATGTGAGTCATCATAACTTAAGATAATTTATACCCATCAATACCTTTAACATAAAAAATTTATAATGGATTAACTTAAATATTTTTTGATTTGATAATCATGAATGACATGAAATCATTATACTATAATGGAGGCATTAAAACTCATAGAAAGTAATGAAAATCCATTTTTTATATAATAAAATGTTACTTCCTTCTTACAAAAATATAAATAGGATAATTCAAATATTCGTATTAGGAGTAAATTCTAACAAATGATCATCATAGTCTCTCAAGAATCACTTACATATGGTGAACCTGGTCATCTCTAAGGAGTAACTTCTATAAAATTCACTCTATTACATTACCCAATGTTTTTATGAGTAATACCTATCTCACTAACAATCTAAAACAATTAATAAGACATTAATCATGAATAATGTACGTTGATCCTTCATTTCATCATATATTTCAATGAAACCATCATAATTTCCATCAAATCATATTAACCAATGAGAGAGGATTCCTGATTTTTTTAAAGTCATTATAATATATCCAAAATTATGGTTTGTATCATATAGTTAGATCATCTAATTAGTAAATAATTATAAATATCAATTATGTTGAATAGTGTTCTAATATTTTTGAAATTGTATTTGAACATTTTTTTATAGACATGTAAAATATCCTTTTATTTTGGAAAAATTGAAAACCAAAAACATTATGGAATATCGAAAATATTATTTACATAGAAAAACCCATGGAATAATTTAGTGTCATCTTAATGGTAAATAATTTTCAGGATGTTGAGAAAATACATTCTTACATTTAATGTTAAAACCAATATTCCTATCATACATTTTTTAGAAATAACAAAAAACAATTCAATAAATAAATGAAAAAATAATTTTTAATACATTGAATAAACATACTAATATTTACTAAAATGAAATTATGTAAAGATTAACTAACAAAAATAACTTTATTGAAAACATTTTAAAAAATATTGAGTTGGATGAAATAGTTTTTTCAACGAAAAATGAAAGAAGGATAGTTTTTTAGAAGATAATATTTCTCAATGTTATTTAATATTTGTGGGAGTATAATTAAATAAAACATTATGAAAAAAATATATCCATAGGTAAATAAAATATATATTTCTAAATGACAATGAACATATATAATTTTCCCCAAAATAATTTTATCATAGTCAATCCAAACATAATAACATAGTAACATAAACTCTAATAATATATGTAACATTTTAATCATGACCTCTAATAATAGAAAAACATTGTGTGAAACATTAAATACATTTAATGTTAATATATTAATGATATTTCATATAAAATTGGTATTATTAAAATTTCAGAAATAGAAATTGGTGAATAAAATAAAACATATCTCTGTGAAATAAAATTTAGAGGAAGAACCATTCCCATTTTTGTAATCCCACAATCAAAACCTTATAAAAGAGATAACTATATATGAATCCATGATTTCGAATTATTTTCACAAATATAAACCTTTGATAATTTAATTTTATTTATATAGCAAAAAAAATAAAATTAATTGGTGGATACAAATCATGTCTCATGGAAATAAAAAAGAGAAAATAAACATGTATATATATCATAAAAATTAAATTCATGATTAATCAATTAAATAGTTATATTAAAAAAATTAAAAATTAAAAATTAAACATAATCAAGAATAATTCATTTCAAATATCATTTTCTCATAGCACCGTCAATAATTTTATAAACTAAACGAATGAATGTAAATTTAGTTAAGAAACGTCATATCTTACCTCCCAACATTCCACTTATGTGTTCTTAATATCATTAATTATAAAATAATATTTTTTATAAATTTAAAAAAGAACATTTAATATTTAACATATCATATATTTTTCATGGATGATTTATTATTACATATTTAGGAGTTTTCCATCATCAAAAACATTATGGGTGCTAATAGTTTGGTTTTTTGTTACATGTTTCAGTTGGGATGTTTTGGTACCTGAATCTAAGTCTGGGGTTCATAAACTCTATTTTTATAATCATTTCATATTTGTAATATTTAGAAAAATTATAGTCGTATATGTCCCTTCATAAATTTTTTTGATAGAAATGAATTACATCAGATTGTGGATCTATTAGTCTCTACATAAACACATTTGATGTTTTCACTTTTTGATAGACGAAAAGAAGTATGGTAATGGAAATTACCATTTAAATAAAAATTCTTATATAATATATATCATATATATTAATCAATTTTACCCATATTAATATACATATAAAAAAAGGAAATTAAATCATGTTTCTTTATAGAGGTGATAGTTCATATATATTCAGCAGCAATGTTGTCATCATATAATTGATTGAGTATTTTCTTGGTAGATAGTATTAATTATTTAAATATTCATAATATTTTTTTATAAATAATATATAATAAATCAATCAATCTATATAACCAACCATTAGATGAATTGATGAAAAATAAAATATGTTGGATGGGGATGTAGTAGTTCATTCCTTTACATGTTGATGTTTTCATTTTCCATAAGGATGGTTAATTAAATAAATAGGGGTTAATATATTAAAATAATAAAATATAATTGATATAATTTTTTTGATGTCATACTATTAGAGATATTAAATAATAATTGAGGGTGAAGTTAAATAAATAAATATAAAATTATTTGGTGATAACAATTATATATTAATTGAGAAACTTTCATGAATTGCCTTCATAAAGATAATTAGGTTGTAATATTTAGAGAGATAGAAACTATATAAAATGTATTTGTATTTTTATATGAGTTTTTTTCATGGTTTTTTCTTTGTGGACCCAGAATTTTTTAATAAGAGATGAGATGATATGCCATTTAATTAGTTTGGGTTTGGGATATCTTGTCAATATATGAAATATTTATATATAATAAGTGTGTCAGTATTTCTATATGTTTCTAAATTTTCATATAATTCATTATAAGGAAAATAATTTCTAAATATATTCAAAAACAAAAATTTAGTAATGTTCATAATGTATTTAAAACCTTATTTCATAGTTTAACTCACCGATTAACCCTTTTAAAATTATTCATGGAAATAATTTTCTCAATTTCTAGGTTACATAAAACTAATATTAATAATTTGCCTATGGAAAATACATGAAAAAATAATAATAACCATGAAAATTGACAACAGAATTGAGTTAAGATGTAAATTTGTTTTACTATTTTTTTATTATTTTAAAATAATTTCAAAACATTATAGAGAGTTTACATACGTTTTCAAAATTACTCAATGAATTTAACATTAAAGACATCAAAGTGAAAATATTATTAGATTATAAAAACATTCAGAATACCTTAAAATTGTAATAATCCAAAAAATTCATATTACATAATAATTTATAAAAATATTGTTACATTTAATGGTTTTAAAATCATTTGAAGATTTGTCAATTGCTTACATAATACCAGCATCAGTGTTATGTAAGTGTTTACGAATATTGATAATTTTAAAAAATTAAAAATTTCACTACAAAAAAATATAATTTATAAATATCAAAAATAACAAATTAGAATCGTTCATAACTTATTTTTCCCTCCTTTTAAACATGTTAGAGAAATTTAAAAAACGAAAGCAATATTTCATAACGATTCTTTTCCTAAAATAATATAACGGTCATAATAATAAGTGTTTAATAGATTAAATATGGTTAATTTTTATTAATATTATTGATGATATAAACCCAACCAAGGAAATTACAAGTTTTTTATATATTTTTATGTTGTATCATTTAATTGTAACCATGTTTAAGAAATTTTACCCTTTACCATGTCAAATAAATTTTTTACATTGCTACTATTCTATATAAATAAAATAGATGTAAGTGTTGTTAAATAATTGGAATATAATGATTCAATATATTAAATCCATTTTATTATATTTGATTTCTATTATTAGAAAATCTATTTTTTAATATATGTTCGTGATATTAAATAAAAATAAATTTTTAGAAAAATGATTGATTTAACAATAAAATTTATATCATACCAAAATAATGTATAATGTTGACCCAAATTGGATGAATTTCAATATTAATAATTTAATTGGATTAATTTTTCTTTAACAAACATCAAAAATATAATATGATATTTCATGTTATTTATGTGAAATGACAATATTTATAAAAAGTGGCAGTTTCACTATTCACTAAAAAATAAACTGGTTGTGAAAAGTCCCTAAAAATCACCCAATTATAATTTTTATAATTTTAAATATAAAAATAGATCATTTTAATAACATTATATTTAATTTTTTAATTATTTATGGTTTAAAATAAATAAATATAATTAAAACCCATCATTCTAGAAAAATTATTATATTACACATTCATTGTTCCAAACAATATATGATATAGTTATTTCCATTAAAATATGTGTAATAATTTTGAGGTTAAAAGAATAATTATTATTAAGGAAATGTTTTTAACATAAATTTCATAATGGTATTCCGGTTATTCATACAGGACAAACCAACAGCTATGTTATAAATGACATATTTATATAATAAAGTTTACATAGTATATAATAGTTCATTTAATGTCAATATTTCATCTGGGAGAAGATATTGAACCTTCAATTTAATTTAGAAACATATATTATAATATTTCTTATTATTACTGTTCCCATAACATTCAAAAAAATAGTGGGTGTAAACTATCACTACACATGCTATCTATATCATATCATATCCAAGTTAAATTATAAAAAATAAAATCACATGTAATTATAGAACCCCTTCCAATTAATTTTTAGTAAAAATAATTCTAATTGATGTAGAGATATTTAATCACTATATTATGGTTCATTAAAATAAGTAATATCCTATTATAGACATAAATATAGTTCATAAGCACTATATTTTTAACTATGAATCATAATGAAAAACATAAACTCACAACTGTGAAATAATAAATCTATCTTTTATATCATCTTACAGAAGGACTAACACCTTCCATAGTCTCTAAGAACCCCAAATAAATATTAAACATTATTTAACCACTAATAAATAATCACCCAATGATGATTTCCCATCCCACAATTTCTACTCACCCATAATATTACCAAACTAATATTGGTAAATCCATTACTGAGAATTAACTCATCTCTATATTGTTTATTGAGCATTACCTATTTTGGATATATTTAAAAAAATTAATTCCCTTTTATATATCATGATAAATTCCATCATACTCCCTCCAATAAAATGACTTGTGTTGCATAAAACAATATCTAAAACATACTTTTAATGGTTCTACTTTGATTCAAAATCATTAATTTCAAACTCATTAGAAAGTACTATGTAGAACTCATATCTATACTATAAAAATAATTACATGGAATTTCACAAACCAATTCATCACCCATCCTTTAATTTCCCTTTTAAGGGTGAGTCTATGTTTCACATAGCATAAATTCTCTATGAAGAACCCAAACCTTTGGGTTAATTTCTCTATTTAAATTTTTTTATTGAATCAATCAATAGATGTATTTTTGGTTATAAAGAAATTAAGAGAAATATAGGGTTGTGTATTTAAAATTTTGGGGACTCTAGAGACAACTAGGTACTCAATAGTAAAGGTTAATGTACGATTTGGTTGTTTAGGACTAATTGGTTAAACATTAACCATAAGGTACACAGTGGAGTGTTAAAATGTACCAAGTATCTTTGAGGGAAATTTTACCATTATGGAAGAAAAAAATTTAATATTTAAAATCTAAAATAAACCACTTTAATGTGATCATTATGGTTTCAAGTCCAATTTTATGTGGGATACTAATAACTGGAGATCCTGTCACACTCAATTCCTTTCAATGTTAATCATACATCCCCTAAGGAATTATTGAATCATTCAAAATAATAAAAATTAATCTGGTTCAGTTTTTTTTTGAAGGTTATCTTTGGCAATGTCATATATTTCAATGATATCCTTCCACAATATGAACTCCCATTTCAAGAATAGATACATCCATAATTATCTTAGAGATCTTGATTCATCGTAATATTCATGTGGTGGATTATTAATTGAACTGTTACCCTAAAAAACTACATTATAATTAAATTTTAAGGCTAATCCCTTATATCTCTTTTAATCATTATGAATATATCATGCAACATCATACATCCATGTGAATACTATCTAAACTGAAATAGATAACCAAATAATTTTTTTTCTAAAATTATTTAATGAAAAATGAAACATGTTAGGTGGGTTTTCAATACCATTATATGGTGTGAGAAAAGGCTTCATATGTTCCATCTATATTAATATATTTTTTTTTTGAAAAATACATGAAATTTTATAGTTATATAAATTTTAGTACTGTTTATATAAAGGATAATTTCTATCATTCTTGTAATTTGAAATGTTATTTAAGTATCATGGAAAGACTGGAAGCTTTTATCCTCTAGTCTCAGTTCTAGTTTAAATACTTGGATATGGGTATTATATTTTTTAGGGGACTTTATATATTTATATAATGTCTCCAAAATATATTTATTTATTTATAATAAAGATGGTGAAATGGCATGGTCTTGTAACACAATGATTTTTTCAAATAACATCCCCCACCCTAAATGGGATGAGTCGATTATCTATACTAAATATTTTGTAAATTATAAAATTTATCTATATTAAGTTGTCGGAAAACCATAATTATTTTTATTCCTCATGAAAAATAATGATATAATATATAATATTTTATGATAACTATAGATCCCCTACGATAGAGAGTTAATTATGCATGTTAAACCTTATATTAAATATCCCAATAAAATCATATTTATTACTAATTTCATATTACTCTAGATTTATGTTATTAATACAAAATTATTTTTTAATAAATGATGTTTAGGGTTGTGTGGTAACTTTCTATGGGAAATATCATTTTTATATCATTCATAGTCCTATTTAGTATGTATTTAGTGTCTCTTTTCCATGAACTATGTAAGGGGAAAATATATATGAATGGTAATTAGTTTTAGTTCATATTTAGACCACCAATGTTCCCAAATTCACATTATGAAGGGTGTGTTGGAAGGATTCACAAGGTCTTCCCTAGGTGTACAGTATAGTATATTTCATCTATATGATCTAGTTTTGATTTGTTAGACCATGTTTTGTATATTTGAATTTATTTCATGCATAGATTTAACCCAGAACCACATAATTTGTGAGATTATATTATGTTTGAACTATTTTTCTATATGTTTGAGTTTTTATGTGACATATTATATATATTTCATACCTTATTAACCATTTATGCTTCGGTTTATCAAAGGCCTTTGTATTATTGGGCCTTTAGGCCACATAGACCATTGGGTAGCAAATTTCACATAGAACATGCCCCAGAAGAGGATCAGAGAAAAATAGTAGCAGCCACTAGAAGTAGAGCTAACCGGATTGGAAGAATGAGAGGGTTTGGTAGCCACCATCAGGACTAGGCACCATGCATCTTTGTATGGGGAAATTCTAGCCAATCTTAAATGCAAGGTGAGGAGCTATTTGATCAATGACTTAGAAGATGGGGAGGGGATGTTCATGTGGGCTGGCCTACGGGTCATGTTTTGGGCATGGTATGCCTTTGGACCCTCAGGTCATGTATTGCAGGTCAGTCGGGCCCTATTCCTTGGTCATTAGGGCCATCCACAGGTTCTCCTCCAACCCTTAAAAAGAGGGATTATCCAAAAAAAATAAAAAAATACTTCGGGTCATTCGGGCCTATTGTAATTTTTGAAAATGTTTGAAGGATAGTGTTTTTATTATAAAGTAATTAGTTTAATTTCATAACTATCTTTATATCTAAAATAATATTTACATTTAATGTCATAGTGGAAACTTTTATTAGTTTCATAAAATTATCACACCTTAATATTAGATCTTAAATAAAAAATTTGGAATACATTGTAGTTGTGTAGGATTAAATCAATGATCCTTCCAAGACATGGATTGGTTGATCATTATTAGAAATAATGATTAAATTTCTATGTAGGAAAACCTAAATAAATCACCAATTATGATTAAATTTATCATATTATTAGATGAAATATATAAATCTATCAGATTAACTATTTCAACATGTTGCATTAAATATATAGCTCCTTCTGATTAATTTTTTGGAATATGATAATCCATCATGGACGTGTAATATTCTTTTTTTTCATGTCAGTATAAATCAATTTACATGCGAGTTCTCAATGGAATAGTTTTTTTGGACACTAAATAAGAATTCCATTGTCATAATGAACAAAATTTTAAGCCACAGTTTCACTTATTGTAGAGAAATAGGTTATGGGTACTACTTATTATTATCTCCTTTTAAAATACTTCAATGTACAATCCATTACCCTATAGAATGTTTTCCTAATCAAAGTAACACAATTTGTAAAGAACTACCTCTCAACAAGTTTCAGATAAATATCTCATGAAGCTTCTAAATCTATCCCTATGAAGGTGGATGGATCACACAATTGTTTTTTGTTTTCATTCCACCACAAAATAATTATTTATTTTTCCTCTCATGTATGATATATTATGATGGATTATCGCACATCTTCATTATAGAGGACTATCCATGAACAGATTTAGTCATAGATTCTTTCTGAAGGGCCTCCTATGAAATTATTATGTGTTCAGAAACCATTAAACACCTATAACATTGGATAACACCACCCAATAACATATAACTCACATTTTATTTAAAATCCATGCTTCCTAATGTTCATTTTGTTCCTTTTACATTTGTTTAGAACTGTGAAATATATTAACCATGTTTTGTATCATTGAGAAGTATTGCAATTATGAATGCACATGATTTAATTACACACAATTTTTCCTACCTTATATACCAATATTTAATTAATATAAATATCCTCTTTAATTTCTATCGACCAAGGAAAAACCCCAAATAATCATTTTTCATCTAGACCCATATATGAGCCTCCAAATATGTGTAAGGTGTGATAGATTCCTCATTGATAAAATCAAAACTTGTTCCCTATAAATGTGATATAAATGTAAAACCTATTAGGTGTCATCCCATAACATAATCTATACTAATGATTAACCAATTTATATGATAAACCAAAATGGTCGATCATGCATAAGTTATAAACAATTTATTTCCACATTTTGTTACACTAGATTTCCATTCTTTATGACATCAAATTTTATAGAACATATCATAGTGACATGATCATAATATACATGTAACATTGTTCTATCATTTATATCTATAAAATGTTGATCATTGTTTTTGGTTAAATTAGAAAAAATATTCCTCACTTTTTTGGGATGAATGACCTTAACATAACTATAATAGTCATTATCATAAAACATAAAACAATTACACGTATCATTTAATATAATTAAAAATAATGGATTCTTATTCACTTCATGAGAATACAAAGTGTTATATTCTCTTTTACCTGGTCCAAATACAAAATGAAAATGGATTGCTTCCGAAGATGGAAATAAATTCACAAGTGTCTTACTATATGGATATAAATCACAACATGCACAATTATCAATGAAAACAAATGATGAACCTAATATATATATAAATTTTCACATCAATGCATGTTGATGATAGATTCCTCTCAAAAATATGGTAAAAAATTATTGGGATGTGTTTCGTGAATAGATCATAAATCTATATTAGATTTCAAAACATGGAAATAATAACCTTCATGGGAAGCATCAACCTCACATCATCTCAACCATGATATTGAACCATAAGTTTCATTATAATATCCCAAAAATAATCTATATTTATAAATATAACCATGATAAATTAAAATAAGGTAATGGAATTCATAAGGATATATTAAGGTCTAAACGGATTTGGAATTATATAATTGATAAAAATAAATATTTACTATTATTTTTTTATTGTGATGCTTCCTTAATGATTTCAAAGGTTCTCAAATTAACCATTTAGAATCATCTCTCAATATAATAACTAATTTCAAATTCACATACTTGGCTATTTTAAATTATAATTAAACTATGGTACTTTAATATCACCAACTGGTAGAACCTTATACAAGAACCTTAAATGTAATAATGGTTGTGGATCCAAATAACTTTCAGAATTTTCATAAACCCAGTACCTCTAGTTGTTGGTAGTGGATTGCATAATGTAAGAGTATAATAGAAATGGATACATAAAAACCATTACGGTGTTTTATGAAAACATTCAACACAAGAATTTATATAGGTCTTCTCATCGATGATAGATCCATGTGATGTAAGTGTCCCATGTACCCTTGAAAAATATACATTAAAGTATATCTATGGAGTGAAGAAATATATATACCCCTTATTTTTGGTATTTTGGTGAAGAAATAAATTACATCCCTATTTTTATTTATTAAATAACACAATTGTATTGTATTTTTTTCCATCATCAACAACATAACCTGACCCAGAATTTTATTGAATCTACTGAGGATTGTTCCATAGGAATCCTGATCACAACTATCTAAACAAGTACATACACGATGATGGATAATTGGGTTCAGTTTACAATTAATTTTTGGGATCATGATCACACTGATGTTCCCATCAATACCAAATAATATCATTTTCATATACTAAGAGAAATTGAATAATGATTATGAGGGCATCTACCAATTTTGGTCACCTCTATCATTGTATGAACATAATCATAACCATGGTTGTAATCCTAGACTCCTAATTTTTAGAATCCATAATGAATAATATATTGGGGTAATATGTAGTTCTAATATAATAGTTGGACCCTACCCTAGTGGACTCTAACATCTCCATGTCTAGTCAGCATACCACAGTTGTGGCATGCAGATCATACTGGGTCAATAACATCATAAATGATCAATTATTAATGAGATAGATACCAGTTAATGTATATTTAAAATTATAGTATATAATTAAATATGATCATTGATAACGTGTTCCACCCCATGTAACTATAAAAATTTCCCTATTAGGTCCTTCCAAGAGCACCTATTATGGAGGCCCTCCATATATATTTGAACATATAATCCATGAAGGTTCTACTCATGGAAATAAATATAATACATTAGCCCTAGAGGTATGTTTAATTATCAAGAGAATTATGTAATCCTTGATGGTCTACTAAATAGCTCCTTCTATTTTATTCATCCCTAGAAAAATTTTAGGATCAGTCAAAAATTCCCTCCTCATGATTTTAGTTTTGATGTCCCTCCGCATAACACTTGGATTAATAGAAAAATCATCCTCCCATCACAAAATTATCTAAAATAAACAATCATAGTGACCCTCCTCTTTTAATCCAATGGAATTACTCAATATCACATCCATTGGGAATATATTGTACACACTATCCTAGTTATAGACAATGCAGTTTTAATATTGGTCATCCCCCTAATAATGAATTTGGAATTATTCATGGATGTCCACCAAAAGATACTACATATTAAATTAGTCAACATAATGACCCATTTTTATAGCATGTTGATCATCCTCCTAATGACGTTACCCAAATGTTTTTTTCATATTGAGATTCACTTGAGGAAATATACTAAGAAATATTAGGCACCTCGTCAACGATTAGAAGTGTCTCATCCCAGTCATTGTTTCCTATCATAGATGATGTACACTTGGATGTATATGAGTAAATTCATATTGATCCAACTATTATAAATAACATAATTAATAAATGGCCATTATAGTTGTATTTGGTCGAATAACCACTCAATTTGGTTGATAAAAGGTACATTATCTATTATAATAAATTACCCTATGAGAGAATATTGGTTATTTTTTGGAACACTAGAACACCTATTAATGAAATCATAATAAAATTCAAGGAGTAATTCATGTCTTACCTCTTAAAGACCTATGAGTGACTCGCCACTATCTGAAGACCAGGAACCTACCTTATGGGGAGTATATAACTCATTCAGGTCATTCAATAAACTATGCATCTATGTCAACCCATACTCCATTTAAATCTCTCAAAATAATATATCAGTAAAAAATGTGGTAGTATCTTGTATAGCTCTTTCATTTTAATGGAAGTATATGTGTTAACATTCCACCTGTTGTGTGTAATAGAGGGTGGTATATATACAAAGATCTATATTTAACCATGCTCATAAGTAAACATGTCTTGTTAATAAAATCTTACTGTAACGTTAACAAATAGGGAAACTTTATTGGTACGATATTTGTATATGATTATTTCATGGACTAAATAGATCAAATTATTCCAAAATCCATGGAGTGGAAAACATGATGTCACTGAGCCATTAATAAATTTTTTTATCATGATTCTAGAAGGTAACATAACCCTCCAATTTGATGATGGTGAAACCTCAAATCATTGTATAACCATTGATGAATGAAACCCTCTCACAAGAAAATATGTTTCACCCTACTCATGATAGGATAAAAAATAATATTTAGTAATGATGTCATATTATCCAAAACGACAGTACATAAAAAACCACATCATGTGGGTATAATGAATATATTTCCAACATACTTCCCATGGAATCATCAAATAAAAAATGGAGTGATACAATTATTTTAGAAGAGAGATGTCTCCCATAGTCCATACATCTTGGTCCATTCATAACTCCCACACCATTATGGATGTTGTTCATTTATATAATGGGAATATATTTACACGAAGAAACAAATATTTTTGTCCCTTAATGTTCAACAATTCATCTTTGTTTTTTTAATGTATATAAAAGAAAAAATATATATCATGATAACCTCTAAAACCAATTATATTGGAACCTCATGAAGTTAGAGTGAATACTCATAGGGGACACAAGTCAAAATGGTTGTCCAAAAAATTAGGAATATAAAATGCATAAAAACTATATTCAGAAGGTATATAAAAAATCACCCTACTCTGTTGATTATGATAATTCTGTTCCAACTGCATGATTCACATTTGTGATTGTTTTTTATTCTATTCATACAGAAAATAAAATATAGGACACTAATGTAGATGATGATAATGAAGAGTCATCCATTTGAGGTCTATCGAATACCAAGAAAGAGTTTTCACCCAAAATTAGTGATAGTCTTATGATTTTTTATCTTTTATGGACATTGATGAACAACTAACTCATATAAATTATAATTAGGATAAGTATAATTGTTTAGATACACCCAAAACTCACCAAAAAACCAATTAATTTGAGCCTCCTATAATGAAGATAAGTTTAGCATATATGAATTTGAGTTGGGGAATCATAGGACACTCAATGAATAATTTCTCTAAGTTAATTAATTTCTAACTATAACTATGAATATGAAGGAAATATATATCCTCGGATAAATTCTCATTAACATCAACCAGGAATGTGTGTGGATTATTTATCTGACCAACCAGGTAACTATTTTTTAACATCCTGGGTACGGATGCCACAAAATGGTGCCCTATAACTAGAAGGACACATGGCCTCAAAGGCATTTCCCCAAACACCAGAGGTTTTCGACTAGTATTGAGGGCCTAGGGTTTTATGGTGGAAAACTATTCCCGTGATGGAAAAGTGAAACACAAAAAAATAATTAATAACAATAACAGAAGCAGTAAGTTGTGTGAAAATGATGTGAACAACTGAAGAATGAAGGATATAGATTACCATAAAAGATAACATATTAGAATGATGTAGCTTGTTACATGTTCTATCAAAGAAGTAAAAATAAGACACACCTAAATCAATTACAATACAATAATAAGGTATATAAATACAAATTGAACCATAGAAGAATTGTAACCCTTGGCTTACTCCCTTTTTCTCCTTCCCCTTAGCAACAATAATATAACAATATAAAGATCCTTTCCCCAATATTGACCTACAGCGATATAGTCTGTTAGGACCCAAAAACATTACCCAAACATGGTGAGAGAAATAAATCCTAGTAGGAAACCACATTTGGTATGTGCAAATATGTCAGTGAGTATATGCTATAGTAGTCTATAATAATGAAATGCAGTAAACTAGGACGTACTTAGAGGTATACAATCTTACAAGTAATGGAATATATCAATAGAGTTCATTATGTTAATTAGAAATTCATTTACTTGAGGTATTTAAGAATTTAAATTCAGAATAATCCAGACATTCCCCTATGTAAAGTATGAACAACAGAAATCTCAGAAGTCCATCTAACAAGTATGTGAAGACTGAATCCAATATTTTCCTTTGGCATAGAATATGTGTAAATATTTATTCAATTCAGTAGTTTAATTATAACCTGAGTTCATTCATGAGATTCCTATGATGGAATTCAAGTATAAATCCAGGTGCAATTCAACCAACATCCCACTATTATATTTTTAGTGGTCCTACATAAGATCCCTGAGTATTACTCTAGACATTGGTATAAGATCACCTCGGTTCATTTCGTACATATCAGTCCAACTAGGGATCCCAAGTGTCACTATTGACACATAAAACAAGCTCTCTCAAGTCCATCCATGATGTTCTATGTTAAACCTGATTTTCACTGTAGGTGTAGTATAATATCATGTCATCCTAGGTTGTTCTTGGTGGTCCTACTTGGGAGGCCATGTATCACTAGTGACATATAAATCAATGCCTCTCAAGTCCATCCATGGAATTCAATGGTGAACCCATTTTCCACCCAAATCAAATTTCCCTTTAATCATTAAAATTTAAAAAAACATTTTAACCTACTTAAACAAGAAAAATCAAAACATGGGAAAAAATGGGATAACACAATTCTTAATACATAATCAAAAAACAAATAATAATATCCCAATTTCAAAACCTTTTTAATATCCATGTTCATTTTAACAACCATAAATGGCGAATGAAGTCATGCCCATAAAAATCCTCTTCCAAAATGGCTAACAAAATTAATCTGAGGGAAAAGAACATATAGGTTGGCCCTTAATCAGACAATAAAGACAAAAAATATTAAAATTCAATTAATTAATTAACATAAAAACAGTAAGTACTAACACGAATTAGTTTCCTTATAAGGTTACACTGTATACATAGTTGTGTAGAATAACAGCACACATAATCATATTAAAAATAAACCAGAGGCATGAGACCACCCACCTCATCATAATAAAACTCTCCGCGTCTAACCACGACATCCAATTGAAGCTAGAATGATAGAGATCTATGAAATAAGTATTATTAATCAACCATAAATAACATATTTGAGAACTAAAATCCCCATGAATGGGTAAATGAGTAATTACCAATTGTATTAAAATGAGACTGCTAGATATTGATTCAGATTTCGAATGATCAATAGGGAAGAGGTAGAATTTTCAAGGCTCCTCTTTAGTTCACTCAGTGAGGTCACATTCCACTCTGCAGAATGAATAGTATAATATATTTTTTTAGTTAAAGACACAAATACACTATATTTATGTCCATTTACAAGATGTTTATATCATTTTACTCTTCATTTAGTAGCTAACTCTCACCAACTTACTTTCGGGGGTCTATCACCATGGATACATAGTGTGTACCAGGAAGTACGTAGTTTGTAGTTGGATTTTTTCCTTTTCCTTACCGACCCGCCCATAGGCTATGTATTCTCTTCACACAAGGCCAAACTACACTATGTTTAATTATAATTACATAGTGTGTAACCATCAATCAGCCCGTGAGATAGTATGATTCCGGTACTTGTCTTGTTTTTCCTTGTTTTTTCAAAAACAACCCAAAGGAAAAAAGAATAAAAGAAATCATACCTCAAAAGAAGAACTAGGTTCTTATAATATTCATCCTTAAAGAAATTTTTCCTTGAATTTCCCTTCCAAGGATGGTGATGGAATATCAAAGAATAACAAAAGCCACTTAGAACGTATGTTGGCCTTCCTACCCCAATTCTCTTCACATACTCGATAATGATGCTATAGCACTGGCATGAGAGGGACTAACCAGCCTTAGAGAACCTTTATTCTCATGTCAGCTATAAGAATTGGATGCTCTTCAATGTATGAATCAAACTGATGCTCAAACTCCTCATGCTGAAATACTTGGGACATTTTTGAGTGATAGTGGCATAGCTGAGATACATAGAAAACATCGTGAATGGATCAATACCTCTGAGGTAACGGTAACTGATCGATGACAGTTCCAACTCACTCTAGAATCTCAAACGGTCAGATATATCTCGTATAAGGCTTACCCAATCTCCCAATACTCTTGTGTCCCAATCTAGGGATGACACGTATGAAAACTCGATCCCCAACCTTGAACTCTAAAGGTTATCTACGACGACTGATATAAGATTTTTGATGAGAATTTGTTGTATCCATCTAATTCTTAATTATTTTTTCCAGATCAGTAGTCTACTACATAAGATGCAATCCCATCATTGTTACATATCCTAACTCCATCCAATAGAGGGGTGATCGGCATGGCCTCCCATATAAATCGTTATATGGAACCATCTGAATAGTATCTTGGAAGCTATTATTATAGGATAACATAACCATGGTTTTATGTTTCTCCCAAGATCCTACAAATTCTAGGACCCATGCATTAAACATTTCCTCTAGAACATTTATTGTATGCTCTAACTATTCATCAGTCTGAGTGTGGTATGTTGTGCTCAGAAACGCCTATGTACTTAGCACCCTCTGAATAATCTTCCAGAAACAAAACATAGAGTGGGAATCCCTATTTGAAATGAAAGAATGGGGAACCCCATGAATTCGTACAACCTCATAGATATAAATCATTCTAATCTCATCAACAATGAAGGTCTCCTTGATCTATAGAAAGTGAGAGACCTTTGTAATCTAATCAACTATGACCCACATAGCTTCATTTCCCCTAGGCGACCTTGGTAACCCCTTCACAAAATCCATTATGACTATATCAAATTTACACTCTAGAATGTGTAAATTCTATAAATTCCCATCCATCCCCTGATGTAATAACTTCACCTTCTGGCATTTGGAACATCTCGTAACAAAATTTTCTACTTCCCGCTTCATACCTGGGCACCAGTACTGATAGAGAAATTCATGGCACATTATGATGACTCTAGGATGCACTGCCCAAGTTGAAGAAAATAACTCCCACATCATCTCCTCATGTATATCCAATGTAACACAAACATGTCCACGAATACTGATAACTTTATCCTCACCCATCTTCTATCGAATAGAAGGTTTTGAACCTCCCACAAACTCTCACCAAACTAGGCATTTGGAATCGGATAGCAGCCTCATCATCACAATGTCCAGTAGGGTAGAGGTGATAACCAATGATTAAAGATAAGCCTACCCCAGATTTTTGTTCATCTCTAAATGAATCTCAAATAAAAAATCCATAATCTTCCACTCACCACTAGACTCATTCACTGCTTGTACCTGAGTCCTCCTGCTCAGTGAATTAGCCATTGCATTGCCTTCTCCAGGCACATAGGCAAGATCAAATTTGAATGACAGAAGGTATTCCACCCACCTTTTCTAACTCAAATTCAAATCGCGCTTTGTAAAGATGTATTTTTGGATTTCTTGTTACGTGTGCACCTCAAAACTCTCTCCTAGAAAATAATGTATCCAACTACACGAGTCATGTACACCTATAGCAAACTCAAGATCATTATTCAGGCAATTCCTCTCATGTGACCTCAACTGCTGAGACTCGTACACAATAAATCCATTTTCCTACATAAGAATTGATCCATTACCAATACCTCATGAATAATAGTTCATAGTGTAACTCTTGAATATATTTGGAAATATCATTATCAAACCTAAAGTCAAACATCCCTTCAACTCCTAAAATGATGCATCACAAGAATCTGACCACTCAAACTTCATACCTTTAATGGTCAAGCCTGTCCCCGGTGCAACTATGTGTTAAAAGGAATGCATAAAACTCATTTAGTGACTATATGGACCCATGAAACACTGTACCTCAAAAATAGTCTTGGGATTCTCAAAGTTAACTACTTCTCTCACATTTTCTAGGTCCACTGATACTGAAATATCTGAGATGATATGACCCAAGAAGGGAATATGATCTATCAAGATGTGGCATTGTGTGATAATAGTATATAATTGATTCTCTATCAGTGTATTAAATATGATCTCATGATTATTGTAATGGTCATGATGATTGTGTGAATACACCATGAAATCATCAATGAAAACCACAACAAAAGATTCTAGGTAAGGATGGAAAACTCAATTTATCAGTTCCTTGAAGACTCATGGTGCATTCGAGAGACCAAATGGCATAACCATGTAGTTTGAGAGTACATACCTAATACAAAAAGTTGTACAAGGTATGTTTGTTGGAAGAACACATACATGGGGATATCCAGACATTTTCAATCTTTAATTACACCTGATCTCCTTGAAGTTGATCAAACAGGACATCTATTCGTGTCATGGGATATCAGTTTTTAATCCTCACCTAGTTAAATTTTTGATAGTCCACACATAGCCTAAGTGTATTGTTCGCATTATTCATGAAAAGGACCGTTGAACCACAAAGAGATATATTGTTTCGAATAAAACACTTAGTTTCCAAGTCTTCAAACTGCCCCTTGAGATCTTGTAGCTCTGTAATATCCATCCTATATATTGGAATGGATATCAGTGTGGTTCTTGGAACTCACTTGATAGTAAACCCCTCCTATAAGACAATAGTTTGGCTTCAGAATTAGTATAAGAAAACATCACTAGAATCAACAACCACAAGTGTTAAATCTTCCAGACTTGTTCTCTGATCATTTGAATAAAACTCGCAATCTGGGTTGTCATCCTACCCTACTGATAATGCTCAGGTCCGGATCAGCTTGGTGAAACATCCCACTGAACCTTATGTAGAAATTCTAAACCCTCTAGTGAATTTAAAATCACCCTATGGTGATTGAAATCATCCAAGTCATGACAAGAAACCAACTAATACATTTTTATAATGACATAAATTCTCATCATATCTAAGAAAAAGGTATTCCATAAAAAGTGAAATACAACAATCTGAAAAGGGAACCCCATGTACTGACGCACACCAGTCGTTCTAATCCCAAATAAAGTGTCTTGTGCCATAACATTAGAAGAAGTATAGACACAGAGCCCAATTTGTTCCACATTGTCCACATATATATAACTATGTGTAGAACTATTGTCAAAAAGTGTAGAAGATAAAACTTATGCGACTAGGATAGTACGTCTAATAGAAGAAGGTTTGGGATCTTGCTCCTGTTGTTTATGTTTCACTGATTTATTTTGACCCGCACCATGGCCCAGATACCCTTATTGGAAAACCTTAGCTGACTCTCCCTGCTCTTGATGAGATCCTAGGTTTTTTGTACCATGGACACAACCACCACCTTGGCCTGATCACCAAGATTTATTCTATTTTCTAGAATGGTGAGAACGTACTGACACTGCTCCTTCATGTGGAGTCTATATAGAACCAGATTCACTAGCCACGGGTAGAAACTTTCTTCAAATGCACTGTAGATAGCCCATCCAGTCGCATGTTTGGCACTGAACTAGGTCCTTCAGCAACTAAGTCACCATGAGAGAATTGTAGATGATGCTTATTCTTTCTGGTTGAGACAGTACCAAAAATTGGTGTCGAACTGCTCTGGCTTGCAGCACTTTCTTCCCGCAGATTGTTCTCATTGATCAACACTAGATTCACAATAGTAGAGTCCAAAAGAAACCTGACGACATCCACCTGTGATCAAATGTCGAAATGAAAACCATCCCCAAATCTTCTAGCTTTTGATACATCATCCCCCATTTGAATAAGTTAAAAACACTAAAGCTCATTAATCTAGGTAGAATATTCCATAACTAATAGAATGCCCTGCTCAAGGAACATGAACTCCAATGATTGGTCCGCCCTTAGCGTCTTGGGAAAATAATAATCATATAAGGAATCATGAAAGTCTTCTTATGTCATATCCTAATGAAGCCCTTCCTGAGTGATAACATCCCACCATCTCTATGCAGAATCATGTAGCATTTATGTTGCAAAATTGACCCTCCTCTTAAGAGGCGTCTCCAGATTCTCGAATATAGTCCTAAATTATTCCATCCAGGATTTTGCAGCTTGTGGACGACCATACACTAAAAAATTAGGCGAATTCTACTGCTATAATAAATGTGACAACTATTCCATAGATGTGGAAGCATGTGGTGCTCCCTAAAATGTGTGCAAGAACCTCAAAAAGCCTTCACGGAACTGTATATCTACACCTACGTCCAGTATAACAGCTGGGGAAACAGCAAGAAACACAGTAGGATCCATCTGTACCTCATGTCCTACCATTTCTGGAGTATGATCATCAATGCTATCCAAGCATACATCTTTTTTTTATCATGGAAGAATGAATCTACAAGGTCAATAACATACCTCACTTCCAAAATCATTGTCAATAGTATCTGTTAAAAATTTCAATGAAAAAAACATGAACATAACCTAGAACATTTCTCAAAACAGGACTACATGGCATGTATGCAAGACACATGGTGTGTACCTTTATGTTATCACATGGTTGTTTTCTACCACCGTTCTGGGCGTGTATCAACCCCATATACATGGTGTGTCCTCTTGAAATATGGTGTGTACCTTGAAAATTTCGCATGGGCATGTAACTCTGCCTTTATGGTCGTTTAAGTGTACAAAGTACATAGCGTGTCATGAACAAACATGGTGTGCACCCAGGTTTTCCATCCTAGCCCTATTCTCCCACATGTCCAGGACCACACAGCTTCTTCCTGGGTAAGATACATGGTGTGTACCCAGAGTACATGGTGTGTTCTAATCAAAATTCAACACCCGTGTTTCCTATCAAAGGGATAATTACACAGTCAAATACTAAATGGCATGTACTCAAGGGACATGACATGTCCATATTAAAATTTGGAACATCATATCCCCCAAATATTAATAACACATGGCATGTTAGGCTAAACTACATGAAATTTATACATGTATTTTCAAGACATAAACACCATATTACCTAGAAAACGCTTGTTCTTGCAGAAAACACTATAGGTCAGATTCCAAAATCTGATCCATGAAGGACCATACTCTCCACAAATGAATTTATAGTACTCATGCATAACATATCCGAAAAAATTTTATAACATGTTGATTTAAAATCTACAATCTATCATTTAATCATTTCTTAATTCATTAGGTCGCACACTCCTTATGGATTGAACGATAATGTCACAACATTTTTTATTGCACACAACTAACACAACAGCAGTCAAAAATATCACATCAACTATCAAACCATCTTGCAATCTCTAATTCATCCTAGATAGAATGTTATAATTCATGGAATGTTTTTCTAACAAGTTTTTATATTATGCATGTGATAGCATACCCTCATGTCATCATGTTGCAACAAAATATAATCACAATAATTTCAATAATAATTGCACAAAACAAGTGTGTCACCCAATGGTGAAATCAAATCGACATTAATATCTCAAATCAAAAACCATAATTTAATTCGAGGTAATTTTGATTTTCCCTTTAAACATAGTAGAAAATCTTGATGACATATAATTACCAAATTCTATATCCTTTCTCTTCTGGTATATTGTCCCAAAACATTAAGGCAAAGCAGCAAAAAACCCCTCTGATATAACTTTTAACATCCCGCATCTAGATTCCACAAAAAGGTGCTCCATACTTGGGTGGCCACATGGAATCAAGTGAATTTCCCTAAACTCCATGGGTTGTAGATGAGTAGCGAGGGTTTAGGGTGTGATATTTGGGAATCTATTCTCACATTAGTAGAGTGAAACACACCATAATAAGTAATAACAATAGAAAAAGTAGTAAACATCAAGAAAATGATGTAAATAGGTAAATACAAAAATATATTGATAACTAGAAGGCACGAAATATCAGAATTACGTAGCTGGATACATATTTTATGAAAGTAGAAAAGAGAAAGATACGCTGCAAACAAGTATAATATAATACTAATTTATAACAATACAAAATGAAATATAGTAGCATCGCAAGCCTTTTCATGATACCTTTCTCTACTAATCCTATGTAATAATCAAGTACTTGTATTAGGATCCTTTCCCCTATCTACACTAGCTGCAATATAATCTTTTTTGTCCCAAAAACATGACTTAAACTGGATGTGTGAAATAAATCCTAGTAGGAAACCACCTAATGTCAGTTCCATTCTGTTAGTGAGTACATGAAACTGTAGTGTATAATAATGAAATGTAATAAAATATGAGGTACTAAGAAGTAAAAAATTCAACAAGTACTGGAATTCATTTATAGAGATCATTATGTTCATTAGAAATTTATTTACCTGAGGCAATTATGACTAAGAATTATTCATAAGCCTAACATTCCCTGTAGTAATTTATGAACAATTGAAGTCTCAGAAGACCTTCTAACAAGTAAGTGAAGACTGAATCCATGCTTTTTCTTTGGCATGGAAAATGTGTCACAATTTATTCCCCTTTAAAGATTAATTATAACCTAAGTATGTTCATGACATTCATATGATGGAATTCATGTATCACTCCATGAGAAATTCGATCAAAATCCTACATGTCCATTCTCATTGGTCATACATACTAGCTCTGAGTATCACTCTATATGTAGGTATAAGTTCAGGTAAGTTTATTCTGTACATGAAGGTCTTACTAGGGATCCCATGTGTCACTATTGACATATAAAACAATGTCTCTCGAGTTTGTCCTTGGTGTTCTATGCTGATCTCGTATGTCACCCAAGGTGTTGAATAAGATCATGTCAACCCAGTCCATTCTCAATGGTCCTTCTATGGAGACCATGTATCACTAGGGACATATAAATCACGACCTCTAGATTCCATCCATGGCACTCTATGTTCAACCAATGTGTCCCACAAAGGTATTTACCATTTATTTATTAAAATAAAATAAAACATTTCAACCTAATTAAACAAACAAAAGAAAAACATGGGAAAAAATGGGAAATATAGTCCATAAGCCATAATAAAAACACAAAAAATTATATCACAACTACAATTCTATTTAATATCTAGGTTCATTTTAAACAACCCTAAAAAAGGGACAAAGGCATGACCATTGACATCCTCAGACAAAACGTATAATAGTATTTATCTGAGGGAAACGCACCCACGGGGGGGAACATAATAAAATAAAAAATACAAACATGATTTAAATTCATTTTATTAATTACCATAACCATATTAATTAATATCAAGGATCAATTTTAATACATTGCAACACACTAATCATAGGTTTGCGGCATAATGACACACATAAACATCTCGACAATTAATTAAAGGCATGAGACCACCTACCTCATCGTAATACAACTCTCCTCATCCATCCTTGACATTCAATTCATGCTAGAATAGTATATATATATGAGATAAGGGGATTTAATAATCCATAAATAATACATTCGAGAACAAATTTCACAAGGAATGACTAATGAGTAAACAAGCACATACCGATTGGGTTCAAATGAGATCCATGGTGATTGATTCGGAGTTCAGATAATCAACATAGAAGAGGTTGGTGTTCTAGTGCTAATCTCGAGTTCCCCTGCTGAGACCTCTATCCAATATGCATAATAGAGTGGATACTACCTGTTTTAAGAGAAAAACACAAATAAACAGTGTGGTATTCCATTTACATGACATATATATCATTTTAATGTCCATTTGGTGGCTGAATACTACTAACATACTTTCCAAGGTCTATTGACATGACTACACAGTGTGTACCAAAAGTACACAGCATGTAGTTATATTTTTATCTTTTTCTTTTCGACATACAAACACACCAAGTATTCCCTTTATCCACGACCAAATATAATGTCATGTACTTAAAATTACCCATTGTGTAGCCCCCAAAAATCTTTTGTGATAATATAATTCTAGTACATGTCTTGTATTTATTTATTTTCTCAACAAAACTCAATGAAAAAAATAAATGAAACTGTACCTCAAAAAAAGAACAGGGTTCATAGATTATTCATAAAACCTTAGTTGTTGTGCATTACCGAGACATCAATTTATTATGTTACCAGCAGAAACAATTTCAATAATGATATATTTGGTTGAATAATTCCAATTATCAATAGTTGGAATAAACAACCAGACCTTATTTGGTTCCACTCTATACCTCCATTTATGTGTAAACCTAGAAAACATTTTCATTATAACAGCCTCACTCCATTAAATCCCTTTCTACTTAGATGGAATACCTAATGGTCTGATGTGTAGTATTTAAAGAGGAGAGGAACCCATATCTGGAGTGGGTGGAATTTACCCCTCTTCTATACTGCAATGGGAAAAACAATTTATTGATATTCAAAGGTAATGGAAATATAGTGTAGTATATCATTCAATTTTTATTTTATTATGGAACCATAATTGGAATACCATAGTTGTATGAGGTATAAAAACAATGATTTTTCATTTAGACAATAGAAGGAAAAACATTATTTGTAATGTAAATCTACCAATTGGGTATTTCTCTAATTTAGAATATCTAAAATGGTTTTTTTAGATATTAAAATATAGCATAGAAAACAAAACATTAATTTATCCCTAGAATGTAAAATATCATCAAAATTAGGAGGTTTTAAACTCCAACTCTATAGGGAATGGATTTAATTATTTAATGAATATACTGCCTCCATAGAAGTGGTTGTTAGAGATAGGAATAATAAATATTTTAAAAGAGTTATAGATTATACTAATTCAATTAAAATACCCCACTGTATTCCATTATTTTTCATTGGAAATTTAATTATTAGAGGATTCAATTTAACTCTGAAAATAAAAATATCAACTACAACCAATGAAACAATTGAAAAAATTGGGATCTATAGAATCTCTACCTATCATGTTAAAACAAGAATAGATGCTAAATACAATCCCATTTTCTATAGAAAATCATTTCGTACCTCCTCTTGATGACTAACAATAGAAACATGAACTTCCTCTCTCTTCATGATTAGAAGAAGGGTTACATTTTCCAAAATATTTAAAAAAACAATAAGGTTAATTCAAATAAAACGAAATAGTGTAAAAAAATCCAATTTTCTCCAAAGTGAAAAATATGGTTAAATTATTAGAAAGAAAGAGATATAGTGAAATGATTCACAATTATCTCTACAATTAATACCACATTAATCAAATTTAGGTGTATAATATCTATTAATGTTTCATTTTTAGGGAAATTCCATTGAAATTATAAAAACATGGCATGTAAATTTGTGTAATCCCCTAAATTTGTAGATTGTTGTCTCTACTACTTTAAAAGAAGAAAAATAGTGGTGGAAAGTTGTGTGTAATAAGACGATATTAAACTTTAATGACTAAATGACTTGAAAATGGTCCAATTGGTCAAATAAAATTATTATGGAATAAATGAATAAACCATCCATGAACCCAATTCCCTATATAGTACCTAAAATGATAACATAATCATTATTTTTTTCATAGATGGTATTATCATTATTGGAGGAACAAGTCCTTGGATGATGATTCATTGAATATACCTAAGATGATATAGTCTCTCCCTGATTTGTTACCCAATCACTAGTAGGATTAAAACCAATCCACCAAATTATAATTTTCATCTATTGAGGATTCTTGATATGTGTTACTAAATTCTATCCACATGAAATATCCATTTATAAATTAGTAGGAATCACATAAACCAAATTTCACAATAAATATTCAAGAAGGTGGTCATAAGGGATATGGAAGATGAAGTCATAGAGAACCATGATGTTTAGGTGTAATTTATTATAAACATATACATCAATATGAGACATAAAGATAGGCACTTAAATGATTTTTATATGAATTTAAATTATATTTATAAAAATAAATATGTTTAGATAGTCAACACTAAGAAATAATTATGTCATCCCATACAAACATATAAAGAGTATCCCCCACCACCCATTCGATAATGTTATAGTGTCCCTGAAACACTCAACTACATCTCTTAGACTCAAGAAGAGATTAATTTTTTAAATTGGATACAAATTCCAATAGTAAAACTGTATAATAATTTGGGGCAACTCTTTGTCATTCCATCTGGACTCTAAATATTGTATGGCCCTAAAATTTTAAAAATTCATAAAATCCCTTAATGAGGGTCCTTTAATATATTAATATGTAGAGATATATTTTACATCAACCGAGGTATATAAATTATATATTATCAGTACAAATAGTCATACAATTATTTCAATAAGTTTGAAATACCTAACAACCACCATATATTGGTACCTTAGGCCTTTGTACATATATGGAATTCTTGAGGATTTCAATGTTTGTCATGAGATGTTTGATAATAGTTCTGGAATTAACCTCATTATGATTTAGACCCTTCAACTTCAGGGAAATAGTGAATTCATCCTATCCTTATTCAAACTAAAAATTTTGGGGTATGATAACACTGAGAAAATTTTATTCAAATGAACTAATATTGCATCCATATTTTGAGATTTCATATTAGATTCAATTTTCACTGTTGTATTCCAAAGAATAAATTCCAATATAGAAGTTAGGTGCATGTGTCCCTATGAAATTCAAAGTACCCTCATCATATCACTAGTTCTTGAAATATTTTTCGATGGGAATTATAGGGGTATTATATGATTATAAACCCATTATTAATATTATCAAATAATTATACACATGAACTATGAATAAAAAAAATTAGGGAAAATAACCATTCATTTATATCACCACACATATCTCACCTAATTGAATATAAATTATCCCTATAAATCCCTAGAGAATATTCAATGAGGATTTTATAATACCCATAAATTTAAGTTAGAATAAAAATATAGATCTATAGAGTCACAATAATATAATATCCAATGACATTGATACTCTAATCACATTACTCTATAATGATGATTAGGTAGAAATTTATATTAAGCAACCATTATTTATGGAGGTGGGGTTCGTTATGGATTCCATGTGGATAAATTTCATCCATGAGATTCTCTATTTCAATGCATGTCTAATAAAAATACTTTCAAAAAATGGGTGTCTCTTCAATAGATTTGGTATGAATCATTGAAGATGAACATGATGCTTGGTGGTTGTTTCATAAATCTCTATGGCATAATCTATGTAGAAAGAAACCCTTCTATTAAACAAAAGGACATTGTATTTATAGAAAAAATTATGACATTTTATCATCTCCATGATCTCAATGTTCTAATATATCTTACGATCTTAAAAACATTATTGAGAAAGTGAAATAAATTATTGATTCTTCCCAATTAATGAGTACGTGAATCAATAATAATTATTAAACAAATAAACATGAATTTTGGTATGAATAAATATTTATAGACAATCTTGATATAAGAATCCTTCCATATAAATAACATAATATAGTTCTCTTAAAATATAATTCTGATTTGGGAAATCCAAATGATCATCTATGTTTATAGTTTTAGAGAAATAGACTATAATTGTCACCTAACAGACTGATACAATAAAATGTACAAAATACCATCAGTATCACTTTTTACATTATATAATATTTTTAAAATGGAACATGTTTATTTATGAAAAATCGTCGGGAATTTTAGCTTGACAACTTTTTTATTCTAAATATTACGTAAACTACAGGGATAACATATAGCAAAATTTTAGGAGCATAAAAATCTAAATAATAGTCATAGAAGAATTAAATATGTTCTTCCAATTATAAATATAAAACCTTATTGAATGTCTGAAATTATCACAATATTCATCCTAAATATCTAATAAATCCTAAACAAAATAACAAACACCCAATTTTTATCATTGAAAAAAATTATTACCCATATCATTAAAATGGAACCCCATAATTTAAACAATGAAATTTGTATTCATAACACTTGTTCAAAATATCTAGAGTCCAATTAAGTAACTTGGGGAATCCCCTATGGCTGGCACCCTTATTCTTAAAATTGAAGATTTGGAATAATACCCAATGGGTTGGGTTCTAAATTGGTATCACCAATTATATAAATTGTATTAGTCATACTCGTCGTATAATATTTATTGGGATCACTCATCATATAAGAAGTTAGGTCTCACTCGTTCATATAAGTTGTATTAGGATCAACCATAATATAAGTTTTTCCAGGATAACCCATAATCCATTATAATTCCCATGTACAATATCATGAATAAAACATTTTTTTCCTCTCATTTTTTAATCATTGATTCCTTGAAAACCCATTTTGAACACATTTTCAAATCACATTCTCTTATAGTAATACAATCACATTTTAAAACCCTGTTTCCAAAACAAAGAATCATAGAATATGGAGAATAAGGGGTTTTTATAAGAGGTAACATTGAATAAATAAGAGTAATCCAAACTTAAAATAATTGTTTGGTGTTGGTGAATTTGGTTGATTCTATAAATATAAATATAAAAATCTATTTTTTATTTTTTAAATAATATCAAAACATTCAATAAAAATATATAAATATATTCATTTAAATTTTTAATGAAATTAATAAGAGACATACAATTAAAATTAATATTTATTTACATCTATATAAATTCAACTATAAAATAATTATTATTAATTTATTCTTAGAAGAAAATAATTCATAAAATTAATCATTATGACATTTATAATGAGTTTTTAAAGTGTCCCTTACCTCAATACTTCTTCATAATGTACATTCATTTTCTTGATAAATAATAAAAATTTTATTATTATTTAATTTGCTATGAACCCTTTTAATTTTTATTATTTATTTTATATTTTATATTTTATTTTATTTTCATATTCATAATTATTTATTCCATTGTTGTGTGTTTTAATAATATCTCGTTCATATGTCCAAAATGACACCAAAGGATGACTATGATCAAAATGTTCACTATTTCCTCATATATAGAATAGTAATAATTAAATAGTTATATATTTCAGACATTCATTAATATTTTAATCTATCTGTGAATGAATTTTTTGAAAATGTGTTATATTAAAATCATAGAGAAGGCATGTCGTACCTACCCATGAATAACATTTTCAATTTTTTTTAAAAAATAAAGGATATAATTTTAGGATTATTTCATTTTTATTATAATATTATTATATAATAGATATAATATTAAACCTCTAAATATACTTATGTATTTCACCCATGTGTTGTGGTTGTTGAAAACAAATCACATCTCTTTATAAAGAGGGTAATCAATACGTATATATGAATGAAAATATGTATTTTTATGGGATGGGATGTTTTGAAAATTTATGATATCATATAATTTAATAATATTAATTATTTCATTAATTTCATATATATTAATTAAATTCACAATTATAAACATTTGAGAGTGGATGGATAGTAAATAAATTAATTTGGTTCAAGCGGCTGTAGTCACCCGTACACACGAAAGACGTTTTCGTTTTACATTTTTATTGAAGAAGGAGAAGGAAATAAGTTATTGAATAAAAATATAATGAAATCATATTATGGTATATATTTTTTATTTAACAATTTTTGAAGAATATTATATGGAAATACAATATTAGATACTGAGAAAATTCATGGTTAGGAAGTCAACCTATTTATCAAAACACCTATTTATGTATATACCTATAGTTTTCCTATGTTTTTTTATCAAACCTGAGAACCTTGAACTTTGGTTGGGATATAATAAATGTATATTTGTAGATATGTTTTGAACTAAAAGAAAAATGATATGTATATATAGTAGGATAGCAGTTTCTTGTTGTAATGTGAGCGAGGAAATGCAATTAATTTTTAAAAATTAAAAATTAAAATATATTTCTTTTTAAGAAAAATTGATCTGAATTGGATATTTTCAATGATTATATGATATAGGGTCAAAATATGGCTATAATATAGAATTTTTAATTATTCCTTGGTTATTTTAAATCATATCACTTAAGATCATTACCCAACAAAACTATGTTAACCGAATCAATGATAACAAGTTTTTAATGTATTATCGATTCATTATGACAAAAAATTATTTTTACCTTATGACCTTGTATTAATTTTCATAGTTTTATATAGAGAAACAATTTTTTAAAGTGGTATAATTTAATATTAAATTAATTATAAAAAAATGAAAATGGTTTTCTAGACAAATATAATTTTATGAATAAAAAAATTTTCATCCAAAATAAAAGTATAAAATTTATTCCAAAAAAACATTAGTGCATTAATAAATAAATAATTTAGCTGCTATTTCTTTGATAAAATTTCTAAAAAATTGTTCATTTATATTTATTTTAAAATATTATTGTTTTTAATAAAAATTTCTATATTTCACGAGTAATTTAAAAATCACAATTTTTATAAAATAATAAAAAACTGGACTAATTAAAATTATTAAAAGATGAATTCAAAAAAGTTGTCTAATTTTTAAACTACATTTCAATAATTCAATAATAAATATTTTCTACTAAAAACATATAATACATGGATTCCCAAGTTGTGTTTAATTATAGAGTAATACTTTTAATCGAAAAAAGCCTTATATAATAATAAGGAACTATAATATATGAAATATTATTTATATAATAATTAAATTAATTTTTAAAGTATTTCTCATTTTTAAAATTTTGTCCTCTAATTTTACTTATTACTTAAACATATGGAGATATTTTTTCTTCATTTCATTTTTTGATTCTGATGTTGCTTCTTCAACAATACAATTTTTACAAAAAACATTAACATCATATATTTCTTTATTCATAATCATTTTATCTATATGATAATAAATATATTATAGAGAAAATTCATAATAAAATTTTTCCTCCACTTGAAATAATTTAGAGCACTTAAAATGAAATGAATCTAACACGTATTCGCATAAAAATGAATCATGAAATTTTTTATGTATTCAATGTAAACTATGAATATTGAATTATAAAACGTACCAAATATTTAATACTATTACATGAACCATGGAAACATCATCCATTTTTAAAAATATATCATAACTCGTTTCCATGGAGATACTCCATGGAAAACATGATGGCATGCCATGAAAGAAATATTATTCCTCTATTTACCTGAAAAAAGTTATTCTTTATCTACGATATCATAATTTATTTATAAATAATTGTATCCATATCATCCCTTTCTTATATTAGCTCTAGTCCCAAAATCTTTCTCTCTCAACATCATGAATAGAAGTAGGATTCTCAGACCTCCTCTAATGTATTACCTCAAATAGTGTCATCAGTAAACTGGAATGACAACTATTATTTAGGAACACTCAACTATTGACTTGTATTGATTGAAACTTCTTGGTAAATCTATTAAAAATAATGAATCATGTCTTCCAATGACTTAAGATATCAATAATATTCTCCATTAGATATAGTATAAAATATTTTACTGATATTCAATTCAGTACTCAATGAGTTATAAAGGAATTTAAAACAATTAAACATGAATGTGATATCATTATAAGATATAATTGAGTGAGTAATTCCATGTATACTGATTATCTCTTTAGGATGTGGTAATTAATGAAAATACTGGGAAATACAATTTCAAATGAGATGAACATGTTAAGATTTTTTTATTCAACCCAGAATGATAGAAATTTCCTTAATATATTGAGATATCATTGGAAATTCCAGAAATAAAAACTATGATGTATTTTTCTAGTTAAACTCTAGAAGAGGCCTTAGATGATGCATCCCATTTGTAATTTTTATTCTTATTTATACTATTGACTAGTGAAATAAGTCATGTTAAATTCAAAAATATATCATTTTATTCTGTCCCACTAGTAATACTCTTAAAGGACTTTGTACACATTAGTGCAACATGAATGAATGGAATATGGGAATCTATGAGCATCAATCAATAAATCATTATTCAACTGTGAATCCCATGGTTCCTGTAAATGTTTTAGAAATTAAAAAAATTATTCATCCATGTGAAACTCTAGTAAATTACAATTCATTGCTTATTATAAATTTTCATGGAAAACATGATCCCCCTTATGACCTTATGTAATTTTTTCTTTCAATGATGATTGTTGTACAACAAGAAAAAAACTATAAAAAGTTCATATAAGCTCAATTTCTAGGACCAAATTTACTAAATAAAAAACCAAATGAGGTTTTTCTAAATATAAAATTGTTAATGTACCATTAACTTTTTCACTCATATAATTAAATACAATGTTTTCTTTATACGATGGAAATGAATTATGTTCTAATAATAACCAATTACTTTCAACGAACTTATCTACCTCATGTTAAAATTTATTTAAATAAATATATACATAAAACATTTATGAGAAGAATATATTTCACACATTACTTTAGATGAATTATTCCATGAAATGTTTAAATAAAAACCATAATATTAAATTCAATATGATGTTTATGATATTTTTCCTCGGGATATTTTAGTTGATATGAAGTATTAGTAATTAATTGATCCTTCTACATGAGAATAATATTAATTCCATTCAATTTGCATCACTATAAATGATAAAATATTCATTTCTAGAGGATATGGATATAACTATAAATTCACCAATCTTATTTTTAGTTCCATTAAACAATAATAATATACTTTTTCCCAATTGAATTTCTATCCTTTTCAAGTTAACAATGCCAATGGATAGGCTACCAGGAAATGTATTCTATAAAATAATGGAATTTAATTATTAATCCCCAAAAAATAATAAGATTTATAAATTTTTAGGCATTTTTAATTCATCAAAACAATTATATTTATCAAGGTCAAAAAAAATCATTCTTTCTAAACAATATTCATGAAGAAATATATTAATTTCAACCGATATTGAGACATTCAAAAAATTTCATATATCATGGTTTATATTAATATTTGAAAAAAATACAATGATTTCATTCATAATCCTTATGGGTTTTAAAATATACTAGTATATCATGCCTAAACACTACCAAAAATGGAATATAATATTTTACAAAAAAAACATTACCATAAGATTCATAAATACATGTGGTGAATGAGACAACATGAAGGTCTTAATCAAAAAATATTATTTCCCTCAACTAGTCTAAAATGATATCATCGGAAAATATTCCTCATTCACCTTAAACTATTTGTATCATGACAAGAGAAGAATATTTGAAAGATTCAATGCCCTTTTAGCTCATTAAAAATTTAATTAATATGAAGAAGAAATATTATTTTTCTTAATTCAGATATAATTTATCAATTTCTAATAAATAAAAATTATCAATGAATCATAATTATTTATAAAAGATAAAATAGAATCACTACAAAGGGATGTTATTTATTTAATTAATCTATTATCTTGAAACTCATGATATTTATATTTCATTTTAGAAAATTTATACGTGATATATTGGATAAATGGATTTGAAATTAGATTATCCTTAGAAACTAATTCAATAGTAAACTCGCCCTCTAATTATGAATAAAACAAGGATGATCAGCTGGAAATACATCCATATATTCATTCACTATGGGAAAATCCTTAATCAGAATAATTTCATTCTTTTCAAAAACATGAGATCAGTTACATTAACATCCATCTCAAATATATTTATAAGATTACTTATATATATTTAATGTTTAAAAATCAATGAATATTACATTCCTACATCCAAATTATTTATTGTTATTATAAATTGATATCTAGTCCCTATCAAGAATAACATGAAACTAAATTATACGTAGTTCAATAAGACTCACAATAAATGCCATTATAATTATAATAATTTAAATATTCTTATAAATCGAGGTTTCATTAAAAATTTCATACACATTTTTATAGAAAATTTATATCTTATTTTTATGTGGCTATACACCAATATTTCATAAAAATTTAATCATAAGGATATAATATAAAGATCTAGAGTCAAATAGAGAACTGATATAATTTTCATAAGAAAAATTCATACCTAACATCACTTCATTAGATAACAAAACATCCACCAAATTTATATAAAATGATTCGTAATTACCATTTGTCTTCCAATAATGATGATTTAAAACATGATTAACTAAATACGGATTAATATTAGAATTATGATCCTACTAATTAGAATTAAAATATATTATTATTGGTTAGATATCAATTACCCCATTCTTGAATTTTTCAATACTCTTTTCTTTCCTATCATGATCTATAGGAAAAATCAGACCATGCTGGTTACACATTATATATCCTTTGAATCATTACCTATAATATTTTTCTTCATTTGGAACATGAAACATGATTTACTCTATATTTATTAGTTAGCTGGTTCTCTAATGCTAAAAAACTCAACTTCTTAATATTTTCATCTCAAGAAATATATCATTGAGTAAAATTCAACTCAACTTTCTCATCACTATGAAAAAAATCTCTCATAACATTGAAATTATATTGAATTCAATTCTAATAATAAACATTGTTTAAATATTGAGTAAAATATATTAATAATAGAATCAATGATCCAAATAAAATTTTGTGAATACATATCTAATAATGTAAGTGATTATTTATAAAAAATGATTCTTCCCCTAACCACAATTCCATGAATTTTTTCTTTATCATCATTAAAATAGTATTATGAAAATATTTCCCTATGAAAATTTTCTAAAAGGTATTATTTTCCATAGAATGAATCTCTTCTTTATCCCCACAATTTATAAACAATGACCATCATTGACCACCTTCACATTCAAATTCATTAAATTAAAGATTATAATTTTGACATTCAAAACATCTAATGACATTGAAAATCTTTTCCAGATCATTGATCCATCCATTATATACCACTAAATTTGAAGGTACACTATATTTCAGAGGGTGATGTTTCATAAAATTATCAACTATAAATATATTCCTCTATAGTATTTTTGGTTACTCTCTAATAGGTATTCCACCTATATTAGTAATATATATAAAGAAATAAATCATTCCAAAAAAATATTGTGCTCAAATTCTTATTTTTAAGGGATGATTATTTATAAGGATATAGTCTTCTTAGTACCACCACACATTAGCTTACATGATTCCTCCCTAGAAAACCATTCTAAATAGATGTAATTTATATAAAGGAACATATTAATCATCAAATGATATATCATTTAAACATAACCACAATGTAGAATCTTTCTAGGGTATTTTATTTACATTATCCTAATAACAATAATTTTATAAAAAAAATTAATAATAAACTGATAAAAACACATCCTACAAAATTACATAATATTGTGGATTTAGAAAATAATACACTTTTATACATTCCCAATATTATTTTAGGTTTATATTTTTATAGAATTAGTTAACAAATCATACATAATAAACCCATACATTACAAAGTACACACTTAAACTCAGTATTTATTTTTTACATAATATAAATATTTTAAAATGAAACATGTTTTATCATCATAAATAAACATGACATTCAATTTAACATCATATTTTTTATAAATCCATAAATAATGTTAAAATATATAAAAAAATATTGGATGATAACAAAATCATCATTATGGTATATAAATTAAATAAATACATTAGTTAAGTGAAAACATGAAAACATATAAAATTATTTACATTATCACAATATTATTTTATTGTACGAACATAATTATAACTGTTTGAATTATGAACAATGATTTCTCAATGAAGTCCTTTAAATCAAATTATACAAAAAAATAAAACCTTTTTGGAATCTCAAATCATTATATTCATAATTCATATCAGAAGTAACTTGAGCCCTATTAAATCCATAGAATAAACCACCCATGTCAACTACCTCCTTTCATTTCATGTTAAGGAACATCACCAAATTAATTACAAATATATATTAGGCTCACCAATTTTATAAAAAAAAATCAGGATCACTAATCATATTTTTTATATTGGGATCACCAATCATATAAGTTATATTGGTAACACTCATTTGTATAAGTTGTTTCAGGCTCACCCATCAAATAATCTCTATCTGGCATGAAAATAATCACTTATAATCCTTATGTTAGATATAATGAATAAAACATATTATACTTTCAACATTTAATTATAAGAAGCTTGATCATTTTTTAACAGATATGTAAAACATTTTTGGATATCAAAACAACCTTTACATGTAAAAAATTCAAAACAAAAATACTCTAAACTAAGAGAAGAAGTGATTTTCAATGATAAAAACATGGAATAATATAACAAAATACTAAAATCAAGAAACATTTGGGGAAAGAGGATATATTCTTCATGTTGTATACATCTAAATAGTAAATTACTTTTAACTATTGGTAAAGAATGTCAAAACCATCCATATAAAATTTATAAAAAAATATTATTTTTGAAAATTTTAGATGAAATTAAAAAATGAAATAATGTACAATTTATGATTAATTTATATCCATATTAATTTATCCATAAATAAATATAATAATCTAGACAAGGAATAAAAATATTTTAAAACTAATTTATTAAGAACTATATAATCAGGATTCAAGTTATAGTTTCACCTTCCCTATGTTTGAATCATCATGTATGTTCATTATATTCTAAAATAATAATATTAAATAAAATTTACATGATTACGAATATTTCCAGGTTTATTATTCTTTTTATTTTAATTATGTACATGTTATATTCATTTACATGCTCATTTAAGATCATGTTGGGATTTTTGATGATATTTTGGTCATATTTCCAAAATTTCATTAAATATGTTGAGTCTGGTTAATGAGGTCATTATATAATCAAATATATAATAATAATAATTATTATGGAATTATAAATTTTTTAAATAATTTATAAATTTTAAAATAACTGTGAAATATGGTTTTAAAAAGTTAATTATCTTACCATCATGGAGAACGTAGGTTGTACATAAGAATGAGTAACACTTTTATTTCTCAAATAGCATGAGTTAAAGAAGGTAAGCATGATTTTAACATCCCAAAATAGTTATTGTATCATAGATATAATGTAAAATATTTTAATAATGATATATATACCAGGTAAGTGACATACCAAGGTTAAAATGAATCAGATCATTTTGTATATGAGGTAATCGACATGTATACAAAAACCTTATCATTTTTAATGGATTAGAAGATAATAATATTGATGATGTCAAATAATTAAATAATGTTTTTTTAGAATAATATCGTATATATTTATTAAATATATAATTTTAAAATCCTTTGAGAGGTTATGATGGAATATGAATTACATCAATTCATGAGGCGGTAGTCCACCAGGTCGATGAATGACGATTTCGATTCCCATTTAATGAAATAAACAGAATGATATAGGTTATTAATTAACCTATAAAGTAATAATTATATTTATGATAATGGTGTTATTATTATTTTTAATTATTGATAATTGTTTTATGGATGTTACAAAAGATATAAAATGATAATGCTCAATTGAGAACAATACATTTTTTTAGACAACATATTTAGGTATATATGTGAAACTTACCTAGATTATTTTCATAATCAAAATAAAACCCATATAAAATGGGGGATGGATGAAAAGGAGGTATTTGGATAAATAGTTTTTGCAAATATGGTTATTTATGGGTGGAGATGAGATGACTCAGGGTATCCTATTATAATTGGGGGATTATAATTAGTAATGATTTTTAAGATAAATAAAATATATTAATGTCATGACCACCACAAATGGATCCACCATGGACTATTTAAATATATTATATAATATAATGTACATATTTGGTAATCCAATATAATTAAAATAATTTTATATTTCATATTATCCCATATCACTTCAGTTTAACCAACCGGTATATGAGTTTAAACATTATCTATGGTAATTGTTTTTTTCATTTTTTATAATTAATTATACCAAATATTTACTGGAACTTATTACATAAATGTTTTTTTTAATATATGCATCAATTTTATCAAATTCAATTAACATAAAAGAAAAATTTTTATTTCAAAATAAATCCCCACAAACACAATGAAAAAAGAGTATCCATATAAAATTGTTTTTAATTTTAAAAATTATTTTATAAATATTTGAAGTACACAATTTATTAAAAATAATATATTTCTATCATTAATAATATAATTATATATATATATATATTACTTCAATCCTTATTAAAAAATAATACATTATAAATTAATGAAATGAAAATACAATTTTAAATAAAAAATAGTATATTTTACTATTCATTGAAAAATAAAAGTTTTAGATAATTAATAAAATAAGATATTTTTCAAATTTTTATTTAAAAAATGAATTCAATTTTTCAAATTAAGAGTCTGTAATTTTGAAATAATTCTTTTAATTAATGCCACTTAATTCCAGAAATCCAAATTTTGTTAGAGACATTTCTTTTTTCCATTTTACTATATAAACAAATATAATTATTATGATGAATATAAATAAAACAATATAATTTATGAATATTAATAAGAGATGAAAATTGATTTATCATAAAATTGATTTTGTTTTTATATTTTATTAGTTCCTCTATGAATTATTTTGAATAAGAGAAATACATATCATTCCTTAAATAATTCTTTGTTTTATTTTCAAAAAATTAAAAGGAAATTCCTTGGTTTATCCTGATGTACCTATAATACATTAGAATATGATAGTGTCATAATGACTAATACTTGCATTAAGAAGGATCCATCTAACCCATCCAACCAATGTAGATGATTAGATTGATAATGAAATCATAGATAATTTAATCTGGGAGGTTCATTATATGAAATGGCTAGACAATGACTTCCTTAATGGGAAAGAGAATGGTAAAGTTAGAGTCTATATTTATTTTGGATATTTAAATTATTATTTACCAAAATATTATTCCTAGTATAAATAATAGAATTGTAGATACAAAAAATAAATTATTCAAATCAATTCATATTTATAGGTGGATAATTTAGTTATAACTATATTATAATTGCTTCTAATGATTGGGATTACATTTCCATTAGGAAACACTTTGGGAAATACAATTACTATTTCATTCTGTTTTGATTGTTGAATTCTGGAAATATAAAGTAATGTTACATGTGCTATATTTTTTATTCCTTTCTTGGGATGACCATAGAATGATGTGAGGAAGGTTTTTTTATTAGATGTCAACAATACTACAATCACCTTGCTAACTAAAGTAAACATTTCATAAAATTTCATTATAAAAAATACATGTTATTCCCATTAAAGTGTAAATTTCCTTTAATTTTGTGACAATTCCCCATCATCATGGAATACCATCAATGAATTAACTTCCACCCCAAAAATAATTAGGCGAGTCTCAACATGCCACCCATTCAAAACATTATCAAAAAAGTGGACATCTGTAGAACCTACATTAGATTAGGTTCTTCATAGAAAATCAACAATAGATTTTTTTCCCATTACAATTTTAATTGAGAAATATACCAGAAAAAAACTTGTTTGTTATTATCTAAATTCCTTTGATGATCATAAACAATAACCTTTTTCTCCTACCTATCATGATGCCACCCAGAGAAATGAATGTACATCATCTTTCTTGCGGTCACCCTAGAATGGTCTATTAGAGGCATTCGTTTTTATGATAATAAAATAAGAAATTATAAATTCCATGACTATATAAGAAGTAAAAGTTAAAAATTGTTACCACATATTGAAACATTGAAATTTTATATCTTTCATTAGTTTTTACAAAGGTGAAATTGGGACACTAATTTCCAAAACATGAGGTCCACCTGGTCTTTTGTAACATCTTCTGTTATATTGGGCACAATTTAATTAGTTATTTTTTTGGTTATTTTATAATAATATGAATTTTTATGTCTATAAATTTGAAATATATAATTTTATTGGGGGAACACAATATTCTAACAATTAAGAGTGACCATTTCAAAATTTAACACCATTTATGTAGATTATTGTAGATCTGTTTCTAATATTTTTCATATATCCTAGTAACCATATACATAAATTTTAAGGTGTTTGGTTTAATTTCATGTATATCCTGCATGGTTGGCATATATTTTACCAAACCATTTAGAAATTTGATTCATGTATCCAATTTTTTATTTTATTTTTTATTTTCAAACAACTCCCCTTCTTTATATATTGATGGTTTTTCCCTAATCTCTTATTTCCATTCTTGGTACATAAATCTTGAATGAGGGGATCCTAGTATCATCTACCCATGACTCCAATCGTATGTTTCATTTATTTTTTATGCATTTATTAACGTATTATTTTAATTTTAGTTATTCTCATTATATGTTCATATTTTCATACCTAGATATTTAATCTTTTTAAATGTATATTCCTTGTATTACACAAAGACAAGACTGAGTAAAATAATTTTTAATTTCCTTTGGAAACATAGAAAATAATTTTCTTAATTAATGAAAAATATTTAATGTCTCCCATTAAAATCTTTTCGTTCAATAATCTTCATAAACCTACCCCACCCCAACCGTTTATCAAAATATGGTTAAATATAACAAAATAAATGGTCAAATCTGATGCATTGTAGGGGTAATATGATACATATGTTTGTATAACAAGTACATAGGTTTAAGATAACATGATCATAGGAATTGAAAACCAAACCAAACATATCAAATATCATAATATTGAATCTTGTAATAAATTATGTAGTTCATAAGATATGATTCATACTGAATTCACTCAAATAAAGTCATGAGAGCATACCACTAACCATAGATAAATATTTTTATCATACACATAATCATAAAAAATCATATATCATAGATACCCCCAAGACATTCATTAAATTTTAATCATTGGCCAACCTCCCATCTACTTATTTCAGTCATCGGATGACCTTTAGTATAACCTTTTTCATATTTGGGAAGACTTCTTGAAGATCATCATTTAGGATTGAGAAAACCTCTAATGTACAATCTTTCAGTCTTGGTATAACATCTTGTGTTCCCTATGATCTCATATATCATTAATCATTACACAATGAATTAGTGGAGGATAAATATCTGATCCATAACATAATCCCAAAAAAAATTGGAATATGGTGATAGAACATTAATCCTAGTATAAAAAACGAATAGTTATGGGCTTATAAAACATTTCATCCATTAATAATCCCAGTAAAATATATGGGTTTTAAAAACAACTTATCATCATTAACATAATCCATTCTGGGAAACAATAAGTTTCTTTATCATTGGACCATATACACAGATACATATAAGTAACATTGTAGGATTATATATTAGATTGGGAATTATTATGAAATAATGATCACATGGAACACTTATAAAGGAAGATAATTTTTATTTAAAAATAATTATTTTGAACCATAAAACATTTTGGAAATCCATTCTTTTGAATTTAAATATGAAAAATTATAAATGATTCATTAATATTCATTTTAGAAAATTTAATGTAGAATATGACCATTCCTTTTAAAAAAAATAAACCATATAAAAATTTGAAAAATCATTTCTGTTGAATAAAAAACATCAAAAATTATAATGTATACTTCAAAAAAATATTGGTAATGTTAGTGAAAAATTCAGTTAATTTCATACCCAAAGAACACATTTAACTTTTCAGTAAATTCCAAACAATATTTAATATTTCAAAACCATAGGAAGATTTAATTTAAATAAATTTTAAAAAAATTAAAACGTGAAAAAAATTATTTAACAAATAATATATAAATTTCTTTTAAAAAATTTTAGAAACATTTTTAAAAACGTGGTTTTTAATGAAAAATGATTTTCAATTAAGATGTTCTTTTTTATTAAAGATAATATTTTCTTACTCTTGAGTGTATAAATTCAGTAAAATGAAGGGAAAATGTCTATTCTAATGAAATAACTAGGTGGAAATAATAATCACTAGTTTCTTAAGATATATAACACAATATTTCATCTTTAGAAACATAATCATAAACTATCCTAATAAATGATGAGTTTGTAACATAAAACTCATAACAACATTATATCATTAAATCTTAAACCCAATTATATAAAAAAATAATAACCGAAAATATAATGATGGAAAATGAATTCATATATTACATGTCTATTTGTATGTATATATTCCTCATAAAATAATATTGGTTCATAATGAAATTTATGTCTCAATGAAGAAAATACGAGAAAAAAATGAATTACAATTTTAAGGACCATTGAATAGTAAACCCATGGAAAGAGAGATCATAATATTTATATGTGAACCAGAATAAAATTATAGTGAATCATCAAAAAAAAATTCATATGTATTATATCCACCTCAAAAAATAAACATGTTGTGAATTTGCATATGTCTATCCATAACAAAAGAGATACTATAAATCCCTTTCCTCAAGTCTCCAAAGACATCATACTCAATAAAACATCTTATATAGTAAATATAAATTTATTATATATCAATTAAAAAACATAATTACATTTATCATACCATATATGTTTTACATACACCATTTTATTAAGATTTTGTTAATAATTTTATGACAGAGTCATATTTCGGGTTATAAATGATTTTTTTAATATATTATGATTCATTATTGTTAGTCCTCATAGATTAAAAATAATTATATAATATACAGAATAATTATATTAAATATGTATCATATTAATACATTAATTATATTCTAACGAAAAATCATAACAGACGATTAAGAGAAATGATTTATGTTACGATCTTGATAATGATTGGTCGTATGTACATCTTTGTAATGTTTCCATTTTAAAATGATTATTTTAGAAAAGAGTTAAATAATAAATTATAATTAATTAAATATAATAATACTACAAATAAATAATTTCTTTAATGTACATATATGTATCATCCATGGTTATGGTGAGGAAAGGACCCTCACGTCGCTTCCTAACAACGATAGTCTACACGTACAAAAAATATGGTATCATCTTTCAGTGAGTGAAAAGGTAATAAATAAAATGATATATTTTCTATAAATAATGATAAATATTTCATTTCTATCATAAATGTTTCATGTATGTCACATATATTAATCCTTGTTATCTTCCATGTACACTATTAGTGAAAAATGAATAAAATCCCTTCGAGAGGTGATAGTCATTCATACACAAGAGTGATATTATAATAACCCAAATGGAATGGAAAATAAGAAAATTATAAATTATATATTGATGAAAAAGATATAATAATGTTATAAACATAATTTATATAATTTATATCAATCATAACTCCCATCCCTGAGAGGTTGTAATGGAAAAACGAATAACATCGGTTCTAGAGGTGATAGTCCACAATTTACATGAATGATGATTGTGTAACATTTTTTGAAAGTGGTTTTTATTTTTTTCATGAAATTAAAATAAATATATTTATGTATTTGTAATAAATATATATATATATATAATTATATCATAATCATTTAAATATAATTGAATAAGGTTAATGTGGACATATAATCAAATTGTCATTGAAGATTGTTACGACTTCTTCGGGAATTCTCCATATATCAGCACCAAAAGACTTCATATGATGGATTTAATACCAAAAATTTGATTCTATGATAGGAGGGAATTTGGAATGGTATTTGGGTATGGATATTCTATCCAAATGTGTTTAATGGGGTGATGAAAAGAGTAGAGTATTTCCTTTTATATGTATGGTGAGTTAGAAACTGGTATTTTTTTCAAAAATATAAAGGTGTACCCAAGTTGTTATCTTAAAAAAGGCAAAAAATGGTTTATTCTCTTGAATTTGACATTATATTGTGTATAGATACATATAAAAAATATTTTTTACAATTTTAACTTTCATTTTGTTCCATATCATTCTAGTTCTACCCTGGATAAACAATTTTAAACTTAACAACAGTAATTAAAATTTTTAATCATCACTATTATTTATTTTCAAAAATTATGTTGAAAGTATTATTCAAAATAATTTATTAGGAATAATAATATTTATTAGATTTTTTCAAATTTAGTTCATATATGTGGAAAAATATGACACACAATATATCTCATAAGAGCGATGAGAAAGTGGGATTTCAAATAGAAAATTTTCAAAATATTACAAGGTTTTATAACATTATTCACTATTACAATTATTCAAATTATATAAAATATAACAATAGATATATTTTTTAGTTATTTTTATTTTAAAAATAATTTTAAAAATAACATTATGATTAATTTAAATTGAAAATAAATTTTCTGTTAAAATTATTTTTTCCCAATTCATAAAAAAATAATATATTCAGAAAATTATAAAAATTATTCCTATTATATTTTTTAAATTTTTATTTTCAAAATGGAAATTATTTAGAAAAATCTATAATTATAAAGATATATATATAATAATATTTTGGGAAATTGTGATAAAACTACCTTATACCAAAATACTGTTTTTAGGCGTAAAATTAGGATTATTTTTATCTCTTCTATACATAATTGAACAAATGAATGATAAAAAATTTATTTATTATATACTATATTTATTTCATTAAAATCTAGTCACCAAATTTTATTTATTTAACATATTAAAATAAAAAAATATTTCCCATTAAGATAAATTTTTATAAAAATATTCCCTTTAATTCAAAATAATTTTCATATTAATTTTTTATTAATTTTTTACCAATAAGATAGTTTATATAGATGTCTATGTTTTATATTTCCTTAATGTAGTAAATTATATTCATACCTTCCACTCCCATGGCTAGTTGATAACTATAATAATATTTTAATTTTACTTTCTTTTTCATTTAAGATCGGTGGAGCGTGTATCACAAGTAAGAATTGGTGTTGTGTGTAATAAAATATACAAATGCTGTTACATATAGGAAAGTTAAACTCACTACTATGTTTAATATAAAATATCAAAAAGATAAAATTGAGTTGAAAAACCCATTTAAAAAATATCATTAATTATTCCATTCTACCACACCATATAATGAATTTCACCCTTAAAGTTCATGTTGATCATCAATTGTTTACCCATTGAAAATACATTCTTAAACACCTTCATCATATAAATGGTTACTAAAATATACAGTTGAAAATGATATAATGTTATGAAAAATGTATCTATAATAAGGAAAACTAGGTTTCCAAATATTGGAAAAATATAGGAAGTGAAATTTTCTTCATGGAAGATAAGCATAAATAATTATTGAGAGTGATGGAGATCATTTGTAATAATAATGCTGGTGATCTTAGGAAGGTCATCAATCACAAAACCATAATAAAAATATTCATTGAAAAAGACATTGATATCACTAAAAATTATGAAATCATAGTAGAATTTTATTTTAATCTATTATAACTTATGTTAGTGGATTCATTTTAAATATTCTATAAATCCAAAAATGTTTTAAAATCGATTAATGATATAATAATACACATTTTTGATAGACCATTAAGGTAATTTGTTAAAATAAACTTACATATTGAATTCTATCATCCCTTTATTGAAACAAAATTATCTCAAAATCCCGAACATATTAAGGGTTATCTTCCATCAATAAAAATATAACCTTTCCATTAATTCACTTTTATATTACATTAGTACCATTTAACATATTTTTTGAAATTATTATCAAAATATATACAGTGAAAAATCCATAATGATTTCATGACTCATTTTAAAAATCCTTTAATTCCAATATCGTAATACTACAATCACCCAACTTCCATCCCAAAGAAATATCTAGGTTTATCTGCATATTTCTTAATAATCATTTCCATTCATATTCTATTCTTAGTCTCTTCATTGTCAACAACAAACAAAATTACTCATACAACCATTCAGATTATTTACATGATATTACCCCTTTTGAAAATGATTTTCATGATTACAATTCATTCTACATTTATATAATTAATCTATTGATGAAACATTAGAGTGATAATCATTCTCATCAATTGAGTTTACGAAAAATTTCTTTTTTTCTTTACTGTTACTTGGGGTCTTTATTTTCCAACCCTAAAACATAGTCAAGTCCCTTTGAGACATTACCTTGAGTTATTCTTCCAAAATACTCAACATTTATTTAAATAAACATTTTCCCTCTTTGGTCTCAACGACATTAACTTTATGAAATCAATATACTTTTCTTATTTGGTGATCATGATAGTTGGTTAAGGTGCATGTTGATAATAATGTTTCATGATATGTATTTAATCACAATCAGAATATCCATCTCTCTAATAATAATCCATTTTGTATACTCATCATCAATATTTCCATCACATTGAATGAAAACCAATCTAATTCTAGATTTTTCCCTAGACTAAAACCAAAAATCATAGTGTGATCAAACTAATCAACATAAGAAACTATGTAATCATGAAAAAAATAACATATAGTATGTATAAATCTTGAAGTCTTATTTTTAATCGTTAAAATCATAGATTTATTCTTGGAAATTCATATTCATCATCTATTTAAATAATTTAGGATGGTTTTTAATGATTTAGTAAATCTCTAGAGCATATTCCTCAGGAATGTCAGACCTGGTTTGAAGCGACGATTGTTGAAATGCACCAGGTGTTGATTGAGTCCAGATCAATGTTCCCTTTTAGGAGATATTTCCCTGATGTATCTCTATGCTAGAGCAATATAATGATTTTGTATCCAAACAAGGATTTAGTTTTCTGAAATCAAATCAATCTATCCTTTACCAAAATTCTAGGATATTTACCAAAACATGTTCTCATCTATAGACATATACTTAGATACATCCCAAACAAATATCCTTTAAAATAACCATATGGATATAAATAAATTATTCATACCTATTTGAAATTGTTAAATAAATATATCCCCAGATAGAAACTATAGAGTTCCTTATTTATCAATCATGGATATTACATATTTTTAGGGGGAATATTTATTACATTATACAAACACATTCCCGAGGACTGTAATGGTTTATTGTTTAAGAATCACATATAATAATCATCTTAATACATGAAAGTAATTCAATGTTTCTCATAAATGATATTTCCCTTTATTACTCATCACAAACATGTACAACATAAATCTATTCTATATAACATTATGAAAGGAGTCAAATTAATGTTTGATATCAGATGCCTTATAAGGGTAATAGTAGATATTAATAAGCATAACATGAACATATTATTATGCGAACAGAAAAATAACATTTCAAACCAATAACTGTCAAGTCATATAACCTAATCATAAGTCATGGAATAAATATTTGAAATTTATACAACATGACTAACATATGAATCAAATCAAATGATCCTTGAGAGCATAACATTTGGATTTGAAAATATTTTTAGAGTAATGATAGGCATATAAAATATTATTTCAAGGCTACCCACTAAGACATTCATGACATGTTATGATTCGGATAAACACCCATCTACATGCATCATCCATAGGAAAACCTCCCATGTACCATCGTTTAGGCTTGGGATGACCACCCATGAACCCTATTTCATTACATAGATAACCTCCAGTGTACCAACATTTTGGGATTGGACTAACATAACATGAACCCTCTTATCTCATTTAACATTAATCATTACACAATTCATTGGTGGGAGATATTGGTCCAACCCAACACATAATCGATAAATTTGTGTTCCACATGACCATGGAAAATTCTTTATATCAGATCCCATGAAAATAAATGGGTTTTATAAAATGATTCTTCATATAATACCCTATATAAATAATATGTGTTTAATAAAAATATTTTCATCATAAATCATAAACCATTCAGTTAATGTATAAGAATGATATCTTGGATCATTTACATTGATAATAATATGTAACAATTAATGTTTTCTTATTATATAAAGAATGATATTGATGGAAAAAATAACATGGATAATTTCTAGGGGAGGACTAGATTTTATTGTAAATCAATTTTGAAAATATAAAACATTTTGGAAATCATTTTGTTTTTATGTGAAATGGAAATATTAAAAATATATCTTTAAAAATATTATAAAATTTCTGTTGAGGAAAATATCAAATCCACATTAATATATTTTTAAATATAAAATGGCCTAAAACATAAGGGGAATATTTCTATTAAAATGTGAAATTATGATTCTAAAAAAATAGTAATGATGGTGGGAAATTATATTTATACGGTATATAATGATTTCAAACTCATATTTATTGAAATCAAAAAGACCATTGTTTTATAAAACTAAATAAAGAATATTTGTAAAATATTTTTTTAAAATTTAAAAAATGGTTATAAAATTTAATTAGTAATGAATTTTGAAAATCATTTAAAAAAAGTTTGAACCCAATTTTTGAAAACATGGTTCTGGATAAAATTGTTTTTTTGACTAAAAATATGATTTTTATTAATATATTTTTTCTCAACTCTTATGTACATAAATAGAGGAAAATGAGGGGGAAACATTATTTCTCATAAAATAAATACAGGATTAAAATATTCCTGACATTAATTATTTAATGAACATAGTATTTTATCATTGGAAGCATAATCATAAATATTCCTGATAAATAAAAAAATTGAAACATAAAAATTATGCCATTATTGTAACATTGAATCATAATCCTTAGGAAATAATTTTCTAAAGGGAAACATAAAATATAATAATAAAAATTATATTCAATATATTACATGTCAATTTGTCTATATATACACATTAAAATATAATATTGTTCCAAAAAATATCATAAGTCTCAATAAATCCAAATTGAGACCAAAATCCAATACAATATTTGTATAATTAAGACCGTAAAATCAAATAAATATAGATCCTAAAATGGATATCAAAAATAAAATAATTATTAAGATAATAATGATATATTATCTTCATGGGTTGTATATATACCACCTAAAATAAAAAAAATTAGTTAATTAGCATATGTCCCCTAGATATAAAAGAGAGACTATTTTTCCATTACAAACTCTCTTAAATTCCTACTCTCATTCAAACTACCAGAACAATAAATAACGATTTATTATAAAACCATTAATGAAAAATAATAAAAAAATATCATATTATAAATGATTTAATTTTGTCCTTCAATTTTAAATTAATTAACAATTCCTTGTTAAATTTGCGTTTTGGGTAATAACCATTTTGTTATTTCGTATATATTTTGATTTGTTATTTCCAATTTTCCTATATTAATCATGGATCCATCATCCCTATAATAATATTAATTAAATAATTATCATATTTATACATCAATTAAACACATAAGACCAATCATGAATGATTTTTTTATAAATGAAGTGTGTTAAGATCATGAATAATGTTGGTCGTTCTAATACAAAAGTAAAATTTTCATTTTTCAATGATTTTTATATAATGGAGTAGATAAATATATTTTAATTAAATTATAATAATAATATCACAAATATTATTTTAATTCTTTAAATATACATATACATATCATCCATTTCATTTTGTGATGAAAATAGATCCATATCACATCATGAAAGTGGTAGTCCACAGGAACACGAATGACTCTACGATTGTTTAGTGAGTGAAAATGAAAGAATATTATATATTATAATTTTATAATGAAAAATATGTAACTAATATCATAATTTTTACATGTATATAACATATATATATATATATAATTATTATATTCCATTCAAATGCATAGTGAGAAATGAATTATATAACTTCATGAGGCGGTAGTCTACCATATATTGGAGTGATGTTATTGTATAACCTATTGAATGGAAAGTAAAAAATGTATACATGATATAAAGACTAAAATGGTATATTTATTTTATTTATTGAAAATATATACACACTCTATATCAAACATCATAGTCAATCGTGAGATGTGGTAAGGGGAAAATGAATGATATCCATTCATGAGGGGGTTGTCTGTTGTACACACGAACACAAATTTCAAAATCCATTTTCAAGTAGTGGAGATAGTTGTTAGTAATAGTTAAAATATATTAGTATATTTAAGTTACATAGGTCATTAAATCCAAATGTTTTAATAATAATTTAAGGATTTTGAGGAATAAAAAAATTATACACACTCATTAAATAAAGTTACATCTTCAACAAGTATCCTACATGTAATTACACCAAAATCCTTTATATGTAGGATTTATGAAAAAATAAGGAATTAATAATAATATTATTTAATTTGGGAAGGTCATTTTTTAGGTTTTTTTAGATACAAAATGTTTTTAATGGTTCAATACAAGACGAGATGGATTAGCCTTTTATAAATGAGGTCACCGGAAAAATTGTAATGTCTTTAAAAGAAAATTGGTTAACAACGTTTTTATCATGAAAAAACCCCCAAAAATTTATTATTCAAAATTATTATAAATTATAAGGTATATATTCCCATAAGAAATATTTTATATAAACAATTAGGCCATTTTATATCATATTTTTTTGTTTAACAACAAATAAAAGCAATTTTTCATTAACCAAGGTAATTGGTTGTTAGTTTTTCACTATACATTTTGGGAAAACATAAATTAAATTTATTAGATAAAATAAATTACTTTGAATCCAAAAAGTTAATCCATTTTTCCAAATTCAATTTTTAATACTGGGAAATTTAATTTAAAATTAATCTCTATGATACATGATAGTGCATGTTTTGAAAGAGACATTATTTAACTGTTTACAAGGCTCTGATCAAAATTTAAATTAAAAATTATTAAAAATACCTAAATAGGATTAGTATATATAATTTATATAATATTATTTTAAATACAATGTAAAATATAACATAACATTATGAATAAATTAAATTAAAATGAATTTATTAATAAAAATTTAAAATTTCAAACTATTCATTATAATTTTAATCATTTCATAAAATTATAAAAATTTAACTCTAAGATAATTTTGAATTCCCATTTTAAAAATTTTACTGTATTTTTTAAAAAAAAAATTATATATTTTTGAAAAAATAATTTAAAAAAGTGAACAAAAAGAAACAAATTATTTATAGAAAAATAAATTTTTCCATGTCAAAAATTGAATTTAATCTTATCCCTTTTCTATAAACCATATAAGATAAATATTAAAAAATTTCTTGACTTAATAGTATATAATTTTTTAAAATTATTTTAAATTAATAGTTTTATTTAATGTATTAAGATGGACCTTGTTATTGTGCTTAAAAATAGTATTTCAGAAAAGATTCCATTTTAAAATATTTTTTTTATTTTTAATTAATAGGCCACCAAATAATTTAATTTAAATACATTGTTATACTAAATGCTTTCATAATTTTTGTTGAGTCAATAAGTTTTCCTTATGAATTTTCCATACCTTCATGTTTGGGGAGATTGTTGAGTAAATAAACATTTCTTTAATAATTTTCAATTCCTTCTTGTTTTGAAAACCACAAAAAACTTATCTTAAGAAAAAATTCATTTTACCCTATTTTTTATCAACATAAGGAAACATTTCCTTCAGCAAGAAAATTTATCATTACCATGTTTTTTATTGTTTAGTTTTTCTAAGTATAAAATTCAGTTTTGTATCCAAAACCCCATAATCATATAATTCTATGATATAGAGAATTCTGTTTTCATAACATGAATTCAGGTTCTAAACTCTCTGAATTCAAGCTCTGAACTCTCTGAATTCTGACTTCGAACTCTTATGAGTTATGACTCCGAGTTCTTTGAATTTGGACTCTGAAAACATATGAGATCTGACTATGAGTTCTCTAAATTCAGACTCCGAACTCTTCTTAGTTGAGCCTCTAAATTCTTATGAATTCAGATTCCAAACTATCTAAGTTCAGGTTCTGAATTCTTGAATCCAGATTCCGAATTTCCATGAAATTATGAATCTGGAATTCAATATAATTCAAGTTCTGAATTCCTTGGAAAACAAAATCCAAATATACATGTATTATAGACTCTGAGTAGTTTTTGGGTAGACTCCGAACATTCACTTTTCTTTACATTCCGAATAATTTAATTTTCTTAAGTAACCATATTTTTTCTTACCCATGTTTTGGTTATAAAATGATGTCATGCATTAAATTTCAAAAAAATTGTTGTTTGAGTGACATGTGTACAGGTCCCTATGAAATTGAAGGAAAAATATGACAGTTGGTGGAGGGATCTGACCATTGATGTCGTGCCTATAAATAGGAGCTCATTTGAATGAGCTCACATCTTTTGGGAAAAAAACTTTGGCAGACCAACATTTTGCAGAGCTTACTTACATAATATTGAAGTGATTTCAAGAGAGAGAGGCTCTTATAAACTCTCAGGAATTGTACCAAATTTTTGAACGGCTTGTTTAGACATTGCTTCATGCATAATTTCTTTGTGCAGAGGTGCGATTTCCTTAAAATCATAGATTTCAGGTTGTGAAGTCAGAGGTGTCGATTTCCTTAGAAATTGAGGGTTTGTGGGGATAGAAAGACAGATACTGATCTTTGGATTGAGGTATTACCTGGGTTTGGGTAATACAGACTTTCTTGAAAGTATAAATCAAGGGACTATTATCCAAGGATGTTGGATACCCTTCTCTTTGGGTTAAAAGATTAACTACTTGTTACTTTTAGTGTTTCAATTTTGTTTTCTAATATAATTTTTATTGTTGATAAAAGTATAACTATCTTGTACTTCCTTATACTCTTACTCTAATTAAATAGGATTAAATATGCTTTAAGGTAGAATCATTGTTGTTGTAAACTTTTGTTAAGTTTCATTTTTGGAATCTCTTTTTTAGAATCAACCAAATTAGTAGAACATAGAGGTGTGGTGAATTTTGTTTATACAAAATTCCCTTATGATTTTTTAAGAATACAATTCACCCCCCCCCCCCTCTTGTATATTGAGTATCTACAACATAGTTCAATACTACTATTAGTATCTTATCTATCTTACCATCGATCCAATAGTTGGTATCAGAGGATAGGTTCAATCTGAATTAATCTCATGATTTGATTTAGAAGATAAATCCTCTTCTTCACTTTTTTGTATCAGAATTTCATACTCATAATGTTCAGATTCATATTTTTCTAAGAGATACTCTAGTTCTATTTTCCTTGCTGAGGAATATTTTCCTTGTTTACAAACATTAATTACTAACAAGTTTGTGTGGAATGATTTTCATTAAGATAGTAGGAATCAATGTTCGTTCCATTGACAACCTAAATCCAACCAGACCACCAATTTTTTATGGGAATGATTACGAATATTGGACAGATCATATGAAGAAATTCATTATTAATACTCGAGGAGACAATTTTTTCATGCTTACTGAAGGATATAAAATCCCTGACAAGGAGTTTAGTACTTTCACCAATCAATAAAATCATGAATATCAACTGAATTATAAGGTACACAATACATTGTTATGTTCCATAACTAGGAACATCTATTGTCAAATATCTTCTTGTGAAGCTACAAATAGTACCTGGAAGAAACTTGAAGTGACACATTTTGGTACTTATAATGTTAAAGAGACATGAAGAGCTATGTTGAGATCTGAATACCCTGGCATTAACTTTCCTTATGAAGAACCTATAAGAAAAGTTTAAAAAAAGGTTATGACTATTCTGAATAGCTTACAATCTATGGGAGAAATAGTTTTGGATGATGAGGCCCTTGTAGATAAGAACATATACATCATGCCAAATGAGTGGGATTCTAAGAGGACTGCAATTGATGAGAACAACAAAGTAACCCAGATTTCCTTAGATGAGCTATTTGGAACTCTTCTTCAGCATGAGACTAGAATGAAGAGAGATGATGATAATGTTAAACAGAAAATTGGGAATGGAGGAGTTTCTTTTACAACTACCTTAAAACATATGAAATAAAATACTCTAGAAAGGGTAACTAGATCAAAGTAAAATAAAGTTACTATTCAGTCAGAATCTAGTGATACAAAAAGTTTGAGAATAAATTAGCTAATCTTTCTAGGATAATGAAAAAGATTGTAGCTCAAAAGAAGTATGAAAATATTATCAAGAAGAGAGACTACAAAGAGAAGAAACATAGGGAAGTTACTTGTCATGAATGTAGAAGAACATGCCATATCTGTCATGATTTCCCACTATTTAAAAATAATGAAAAGAAGGAAAGGAATTCAGAGAGAAAAAAAGAAGAAGTTCTATCATTCGAAGCACAAGAAAAGTCTTAAAGCAAACGATACTTAGAGTGTTAGCTGTGGAGACTCTTAGAGAAGTTAATCTTATGAATATGAGTCAACATCACAGAAAAATATTGGATTCATTGCTACTACTTCTTTCCCAAATACATGTCTTATAGCTAATGTACTCTCTATCAAGGCTTTAACAAATTTATATCTTGATAAGAATTACTATTCTGAAGATATTACTTTTGTTGAAGATGCTTAATCCTCAGATAATGAAGAAATACCTTCATATGAAGAAGTATCTAGATTTTCCAAGTTGTTAGAAGCAAGAAATTGTAAAATTTATAAGAAAGTAGACAAGTAAAATAGTAGAGATGAAGTTCTTATAAAAGAGATTTCATAACTCTCTGGATATCTTGAAGATAAGGACGAGATTCTAAAAAAATTTCTAAAGACCATAAGGAAGAAAATTCGGAAAAGGAAAAATTTTCTAAAGATCTTAAGAATACTATTTTAAAAATAAATGTTTTTGAGTAAAAAACTAACACTATGGAAATATTTCCAGAGGATAGGAATTTAGTCATAAGACTAAATTATGAAATATATTCCCTTACGAAACATCTTTCAAACTTTAATTCTCATAAAGAAAATTTTGACAAGATTTTATCTCAAATCAATCCTCCATTAAATACAACTGAAGTAGGTTATACTCACAGAAAACCTATTTTCAAAAACAAATATTTTATTCAATCCAGATCCCCTTTTTGTACTAAATGTCAATGTGGTGGGATTTGGAAGAAAATTTTTTCTTTGAATAATGTTCAATCTCTTGGGTTTCATAAAGCTTATTTTTCTAAACAGATTTGGATATCCAAAACTTTATTGTCAGACAATTCTATATCCAAGAACGTCTGGATTCTAAAAGTATAACATTCTTATTTTCAGGAAAATAAAGAAAGTACTAATATCTAAACATGGTACAGGGTTAGTAGTTGTTCCTGGCATATGACTCGTAACAGAAACTACTTTTAAAATATTATCAAGAGGAAAGGAGGAAAAGTAACTTTCATAGATAAAGCTAATGGAGAAATTATTGGTATTGGTTACATTTTTAATCTTGGAAAAACATTGATTTCAAATGTTTTATTTGTTAAGTTTCTTAAGCACAACCTCATTAGTATAAGTCAACAATGTGATGAATGTTACCTTAGTAATTTTAGGAATGACAAGTCCTTAGTACACAATTCCAAGGAAGTGTTTATTCTTTCTACCAATAAGAAAGAAAATGTTTACACACTAAACATAGAAGACCTTAGGAACCAAGACATACCATGCCTTAGTGCAATGGAAGACCATTCTTGGTTGTGGCATAGAATTTTAGGACATTGTAACCTTAAGAACCTATGCAAACTCTCTATTAAAAGACTAGTTAAGGATCTACTAGAGCTTAGATTTGATTCTTCTAAAGTTTTTTATCTTTTTGTTTGGAAAACAATATAAATCAAGTTTTAAATCACTAAGTGGAATCTCAAAAACATATTCATAACAGTTGTTGCATATGGATGTTTTTTTCCCAACACAAACTGGAAGCATTAGAGGGAAATATTATGTATTTTTCTTAGTTGATGATTACACTATATTTACATGGGTCTATTTTCTAGTAAAGAAATATGCTGCTTTTCTTTATTTTAAATGTTTTAGAGCCCATGTTAAAATTGAGAAAAATCTTCCTTTGATAATTATTCATAGTTATCATGGGAAAGAATTTAAAAATTCCGATTTTGAAACGTTTTGTAGTATAAAATGAATTGCTTATAACTTCTCTGCACCAAGAACACCTCAAGAAAATGGTGTTTTTGAAGGAATAAATAGAATTCTTCAAGAGATATCAAGAACCATGTTGAGTGAATATTCTATAGACAATAATTTTTGGGATGAAGCTATAAGTACTTCTTGTTTTACTATAAATCATGTTTTGATTAGTCGTTTTCTTAATAAAACTCTTTATGAGTTGTGGAATGGTAGAAAACCTAGACTTTCCTACTTTAAGATTTTTGGTTGCAAGGTATTTATTTTGAATAATAGAGATAATTTGATCAAATTCGCACCAAAATCTGATGAAAGAATTTTCTTAGGCTACTCCACAACTTCTAAGGCTTATAAGGATTTAAATAAAAACACTTGTGTTGTTAAAGAGACAGTACATGTCAAATTTGATGAAACCAATCCTTTTAAACAACCTCAATATACATCTTCATATGTGTTTTCAAAACACGATTATCAACCTTTGTTAGAAGATCTTTCTGATAAGGAAAATGTCCAAGAAGATGTTTCTGAAGCATTTACCCCAAATGAATTACTACCCTTTATTGATGAATAGGTTTTAAAAAACCCAAATCAGTTGTTTCTTTAGAATCATCATAGTGATAGTATCATTGATGATGTGAATCATACATTAAGGACTAGAAGTTCTTTAAAAAAAGATGTAGAACATCTATAATTCCTTTCCCAATTAGATCCAAAAATAACTGATGAAGTTTTAGGAGATGATGATTAGATAAAATCTATTCAAGATGAAATAAATGATTTCAAAAGGAATAATGTCTGGACATTTGTTGAAAGACCTAAGGAAACTTCTGATAGTGGAGTAAAATTGGTATTCATAAATAAATGTGATGAAAATGGAATCATAGTAAGAAATGAAGCTATATTGGTTGATAAAGGGTATAATCAACAAGAATTAATAGACTATAAAGAAACATATTCTCTAGTAGCTAGACTTGAATCTATTCGTATCTTACTTGCCATTGCAGCATTCTTCAAAATCAAACATTTTCCAATGGATGTGAAATATTCTTTCAATAATGGTTTTGTACAAGAGGATGTTTTTGTTGAACAACCTCCAGGTTTTCAAGGTACAAAACATCTTGGACATGTTTATAAACTTCTTGTATCATTGTATGGACTTAACCAATCCCCTTGAGCATGGTATGATAGGATTACAAGATTTTAGCTTTAAAATAATTATGTTAAGGGAAATGCAGGTCCAACCCTTTTTATAATGAAATATAAGAAAAATGTGTTTATTGTTCAAATTTATGTTGACGAAATTATATTTTGTGCAACTCAGCAATCTTTAAAGGATTCTTTTATGGATCTAATGAAATATGAGTTTGAAATGAGCATGATCGGTGAGTTGACATTTTTACTTGGTTTTCAAATTTTTAATAAACCAGAAGAAATCAATATATCCCAACATAAGTATATTAAATATCTTCTTATAAAGTATGTATATAACAAAACTGAGAGTATTAGTACCTTCATTGGTACCTCAAACACACTTGATCTTGATGAAGCTAGGAAACCAGTAGATCAAACATCTTTTAGAGGTCTGATAGAAAGCTTACTTTACTTGATAGGTAGTCATCTAGACAAAATTTTTTCAATATTCTTATCTTCAAGATATCAATTGAATTCTAAGGAATCTCATTTAAAGGTATTGAAAAGAATTTTTTGCTACATAAAGGGAACCATGGATTTAAGACTCTTTTATACTTATGAAATGATTTTATTTCGAAACTTTTTTCAGATGCTGACTTTAGTGGATGTACAATGGATAGAAAGAGTACATCCAGAACTTTTCATTTCTTAGAAGATTCATTAGTTTCTTGTTCATGTAAAAAGCAACACTCAGAAACACTTTACACTGCTGAAGCAGAATATGTAGCAGCAGGAATTTGTTGTGATCAAGTGTTGTGGATGCAACACACACTCATAGACTATGGTATGAGTTTTACCAAAATAAAAATTTTGTGTGATAATACTAGTTCCATTACCAAATTTAATAAACCTGCTCATTGCTCTCGTGAAAAACACATAGATATTAGGCATCACTTTCTTAGGGATTACACACAAAAAGGGGGTATCATTCTTTAAATTATCAGAACACAAGATCAACATGATGGTATTTTCACAAAATATTTAACCTCCGACATATTTGAATACATTAAAAAAGTGAGGAAGGATAACCATAAGGTAATCTTACTTGTTAACTTTCTATTAAAACAAATCTCCTTACTGCAATAAACATATTTTCATAGGGGGAGTACATTTGTTTCTTAGTTTTTGAAAAAAAAATCGTACTCTAAAAGTTTATTTTTCTAAAAAAATCGTAGTATTATTATTTTTCAATTTTTTACGTCACAAAATTTTTCGTAAATAAAATTTATTGTAATGAATATTTTTGTACTGATGATTTTTCATAATGAAGATTTTTGTACTTAAACTTTTTCGTGATGAAAATTTTCAGAATAATGGTTTGTGTACTTAAAATTTTTCGTAATGAAAGTTTTCGGAATAATGATTTTTGAACGTAAAATTATTCATAATGAAAAATTTTAGTAATGAATATTTTCTATGTTTTCGTAATGATATTTTTTCGGATTTCGTAATGAAGATTTTCTAAATTTTTATAAGGAATATTTTCTAAATTTTCATAATTATGATTTTCTAAGTTTTAGTAATTATGAGTTTCTAGATTTTCATAATGAATATTTTCTATGTTTTCGTAATGATGATTTTCTAAATTTTTGTAAAGAATAATTTCTAAAATTTTTGTAGTCAGGTTTTCAAATTTTTTTAAAATTTTTTGGAATATAATGTTTTTCAAGAAGAATTTTCCTCAATACAAATAATATTCCTAGAAATCCAAAAGGTATGTTTCCATTCCTAAGTTTTGCTAATAATCCTTTACTTTCTGGTAGTTTCTTTTGTTTTAAAATTTTTCAGATTCTCTTTTTCCTTAAATCTGAATGTTTTTCTTAAAAAACTCAAAAGATCGGATTCTACCATGTTTTCTTGTGGCTGTCATACCAACTGTCAGATCTGATCAGGGGGATTTTCAGGCATTAGATTAAGTTTGGATGATGAACTGTTGCATCCAAAGCCTATAAAAAGGACCCCCTGATGTATTTCACACATCTAATTTGAAGCTCTCGCATGCTGAAGTTCTTCCCTTCTAGATAAGATCATTCCAGATTTTCAAGGGTTTCTCAATTCTATATGTATGTAGAAGATTCCTGCTAGAAAGATATTTCTACTCTCCAACTAATCATAGAGTGGCAGGTTTATAGACAAAGGTTGGTGCATCTGAACTTCTTCAACAAATATGATTCTCTAATCTTGAAAAACATCACGCTCAATGGATGGGATAGTGTTTGCGTATCGAAGCATGGGGATCAAGATTTAGTTTATCCGGACTTTCTAGTTGAATTTTTTGAATCAGTCTGTTTCTTTATGGAAGAAGGCAGAGAGAAGTTTTCAATCAATAGATATGGAAAGACTTATTCTCTTTCATATACTAAGGAAGCTAGTTTAGTTGGTACTCTATACGAAGGGGAAGCTAAGTCATGTTCTCATAAGTTTCCAGATGTCAAAGAATGTTTGGTTAAGGTGAAGGCTATGGAATGTCATTGACTCTCTAATGTAAAGGATCCAAAGATCTCCCACTTGTCTACCAATCATCAGATTCTCAAATTATGGGATCAATGATTCATCATTCTGAGAAAAGGGGACAAGGACACATTGAAGAAGAGTGACATGTATATATAGGATTTCTTGTTGAACCAAAGGAAGGTCAATTTGTTTAAGAATATTCTCATTATGAGTGAGAATATTAAGAATGGAAACTTGATGGCACAAATAATCGTGTATCTAGCCATTCTATCCACTTTAATTATTTGGTGCTTAGAATCCTTTAAAATTCATTACAGCTAAAGACAAGGAATTTCAAAGTCCTGTTAGTCAGTGATGATACCCTAAAGACTATAAACATTGGTTTTCCGATAGTCTCTGGTAATTCTTATGACTTACTAGAGGAAGAGGATAAAGTTGTTCCGAAAAAAAAAAAGTGGTTGAACCATCCAAAAAGTGAGGAAGGAAAAGGAATTTGAAGAAATTAGTAGTGGAAGGAAAAACTGCTAAGCCCAAGTAAATCTAATCCGCACCTCAAAAACCTAAGAATAAAAAATCATATCTAGATGAGGTTGTTTCTAAGTGGATAGAATAAAAATAGAACAAGAAATTAGGGGAGCCATGTTTTGTTTTGGATCATGCTGAAGCAAAAGACTTAAATGAAAAGACAGCTGATGAGCATGAAAAGAAATCAAAAGAAAAGAAGAAAAATATAAAAATAGATGAAGCAGAGATTCTGCAATCCCTTTTGAGGGATACTGAGAAAGCATCCGAAAATATTCTGGTACCAGAATCCCTCCTAGTTGATGCTTTATCTGAAAATCCAAGGAAGAAATTTTTGACTCCGAAAAAATACAAAGAAGTTGAAGACGTTGAAGTAGAAGTTGAAAGTAGTGGTGACACCACAAAGTTAATTAAGAAAGTAGGATACTATCATGAGAAAGAAATCCCATCCGAGAAGTTCTCAATTCGAACTTATGAAGCAGAATCTTCAAAGCTGGATAAACCTGGGAAAGATGAGAATGTAGAAGATAACCAAGTTGAAGAAGAAGTGAATAAGCTATCTAAAAAAGAAAGTTATAATCATCATTTTAGACACCCAGTGGATGCTGAGGCGGGAGCTCAGAAAGAAGATATAGATGAAGATAAAATTGTTCAGATGTCTAACAGTGAACATAAATCTCCGGATGAGGAAGCCATTCTGAAACCCAATAATAGTAAATAGGTGGTTTTGATACACTTACTAAAGTTGTTATAAAGAAGAAGGAATCTGGTGGATCTTCAAAGAGGAAACTTGTTGATCTAGAGAAAGAGCCCTCACCTAGAAATGTTTTAGATTCGAAATCATCATCTATTGAACATGATTTCGTTGTTCAGTTGTTGAAGAAGCTTTTTGAGACTATTATTATTTTTCAAATCATTGACTCGATATGTCAGATGCTTCAACACACCTTGATTGAGAAATTAGATTAAGTATACATAGTTAAGGATAAGTGTATTATGGTTGAGTTTGATTTCAGGAATTTGTTCATTATCTTAGATTCCCACAAAAGGTCTTGTAAGAAAATGATTAGCTGGTCAAATAAGACAGTTGAAGATATGAGAGATCTTTATGAGTTCTAAGATAGTGTCAAGGATGCATTTGAATTTGAATATGGTAAGATCAAGGATCTCACAAGAAGTTTTGAAGAGAAGTTGACTTTGGAACAGAATTCTCAGAGTCACGAAGTGAAATATTTGAATGGAAAACTGTATTTAGTGGCTAAAATATGGAAGAGAGAAAGTGATCTTCGTATTAAGATAGAAGAAAATATTTTCAAGCAGGAATAAGTCCTGAAGGCTTAGGCCGAGTCTCTTAAGGCTCAGGAAGATAAAATCAAGGCTCTAGAGAAGAAAGCAGAGGATCAGGATCAGATTCTTAAATGAGTATAGGAAGATCATAAGGAGCTCAAAAAGCTAAAAACCATTATAAATAAGTTAATGCCTGTGGAGAAGCAAGGATTGATAGACCCAATCAATTATTTTGTTGTATTTTCCTTCCTTGTATAAATTTTTCCTATCATAATGAAATATTTGGTTCCTTCTCTTTTGGATGTGTTGTACCAATAGTTCAAGTACCATAATTTCTTTTCCATTCCCTCAAATTCAGTTTTGAAAATCACAAAGGGGGGGAAAGGAAAAATAATACCGAGTAAAGAATAAATGTCCCTATGTAAGGGGGAGTTCATCTAAGGGGGAGTTTTCATTACAAATATTTCTGTATTCAAGATAATAAAAAATCTCATTCCAGAAATCTAGAATATGATCCTTAATGTTCCAAAACCTAAGGGTTAATTAGTCGTATTCATCCTTTCCCATGTGTTAAGGGAGATAAGTTTTATTTTCAAAGTCTTGAAAAATATTTTCTAAGTCCTTATATTATTTTTTGTAATGTTTTTTGTGCTTTCCAAAAAGACAGATATTGTTGAGTCAATAAGGTTTCCTTATGACTTTTCCATTCCATCATGTTTGGGGAGATTTTTGTATCAATAAGGTTTCCTTTGGACATTTCCATTCCTTCTTTTTCCGAAAATCAAAAACACCTTATCTTAAGAAAAATATCATTTTACCCAATGTTTTCTTTGAAAAGGTAAAATTTCCTTCACCAAGGAAATTTATCGTTAGAATGATTTTCATTTCTTATTTTGTCTATGTATAAAATTTGGTTTCGTATCCAAAACCTCAGAATCATATAATACTTAAATATAGAACTTTTTTTCAGGACACAAATTCAGGTTCTGAACTCTCTAATTTTAGATTCTGAACTCTTTGAATTTAGACTCCGAACTCTTCTATGTTCTTACTCGGAGTTCTCGGAATTCAGACTCATAACTCTTATGAGATCTGACTCTGGGATCTCTAAATTCAAACCCCAAATTCTCTTGAGGTCAGACTCCAAAATTCTTCTGAATTCAGATTCTGAACATTCTAATTTTAGGTTATGAATTCTTTTGAATCCAGATTCAGAATTTACATGAATTTCATACTCTTGAATTCTATAGGATTTAGGTTCCGAATTCTTGTGAATCCAGATTCTGAATTTCCATGAATTTCACACTTTGAAATTCTATAGAATTTAGGCTTCGAATTCCTTGGAAAACAAAATCAAAATATACATGTATTATAGACTTTGAATAGTTTTTGGGTTGAATTTGAACATTCACTTTTTCTTACATTCTGAATAATTGAATTCTCTTAAGTAAACATATTTTTTCTTACTCGTGTTTCGTTATAAAACAATGTCATGCATTCAGTTACTAACTAACTATTGTTTGGGTGACACATATTCAGGTCTCTCCAAAATTTAAGAAAAAATATGACCATTGTAGGAGGGTGCCGACCGTTAAATATGTGCCTATAAATAAGAGCTCATTTGAACGATCTCACAACTTTTGAAAAAAAACATTGGCTGACCAAATTTTGGTAGAGATTAGTTACATGTTGTTTAAGTTATTTCTAGAGAAAGAGGCCCTTATAAACTCTCACGCTTCATACAGAAATATTGAATGTCTTATTCAACCTTTAATTCGTGCATAATTTCTTTGTGCAGAGGTGTGATTTACTTAAAATCGGAGACATCGGGTGGTGAAGTCAGAGGTGTCAATTTCCTTAAAAATCGAGGGCTTGCAGTGATAGAAAGATAGATATTGATCTTCGGATTGAGGGATTACCTGGGTTTGCGTAAGATAGACTTTCATGGAAGTATAAATCAAGGGACCTTTATCCAAGGTTGTTGGATACCCTTCTCTTTGGGTTAAAATATTTACTACTTCTTACTTTTAGTGTTTCATTTTTTTCGCTATAATTTTGGTTGTTGAGGAAAGTATAACTATCTTATACTTCTTAAGACTTTTACTCTGATTAAACAGAATTATATATACATTACGGTAGAATCTCTGTTGTTGTAAACTGTTGTTATGATTCATATCTGGAATATCTTTCTCGGAATCAGGCTAATCAGTAGAACATAGACGTGTTGGGAATTTTGTATATACAAATTTCATTAAGGATTTTTTAGTATACAATTATCCCCCCCCCCTCTTTTATATTGAGAATCTTCACCATTTTTTGATACTACAATCAGTATCGTATCTATCTAAAAATTGATTCAAAAATTTAGTTAGTCCTATTCATACCCCACATTCTAATGGGTATGAGATAAATCTATTAATATTTGAATTTTATGTTATGTATCATTTAAACATAGTGTAACGTGTATCACAAGTTACACTCAGTGGTGCATCAAAATAATTTTAAAATCAGAGTCATATGTAGATATAGATAAACTGAATGTTATGTGTAATATAAATTATCAAAATGATTAAATTTATTTAAGAAAAATATTAGAAAAAATCTAAATGTTTTAACCTTTCAACCTTTTGTATAATATTTCATTCATTTTATTTTTATTTCACTACTCTCTCATATCCCTGGGTATTTCTATGGGAGAAAGTTAGGCATAATGATGGTATAATAATATGGAGTTTTTATTAATAGGGTTCTTGAAGGGTAAATAATGGATTCTAATAGAATTCACCATATAATAAGATGTATTCTAGAATATCAAAACATGATTCTTTCATAAATTATTTATGTGTATTTTTTTCATTAAATCAAATTTAATTGCTAGTTTGGTATTTTGTATGTTGTTTTTGAAATAGATAATTTGTGTGGTAATATTATTGTTTTCCTTAACCAATTTAAACTAAATTTCCATATGGAATAATGAAATCTAAATATATTTCAAAGAATTTTTTATATTAAAATTAATATTTAGTAGAAAAGTGTTATTAAAATTTCTTAATGGGTAGTTTTGAATTGTACTCTTTTTCAAATAGGTGTTTACATAGTTTGAGTCAGATAATTGGTGAAGTTTCTATATCTATAGTAATGGTGTACAAAATATTCTTGAATGTGATTACTATATTTTTTATTCCAAAGGATGATTTGAAATAAATTTCAAAAGGTGGGAAGAAATCATTTCTGTAACAGGATGGGTTTTATTAATGATTAGTTTTTTATTTATATTTTACTTTTCATTGTGTGTGTGATACCCTTTTATGGGTAAATTCTGTCCTATATGTGATTATTATGGATTGTATCATAAGGGGTACAATAATTGTTTCATTTGATATGATTGATTAAATATGGTATTATTATTGAAATGATGAATGATGTGAGATATGATTTATAATATTTCATTATTACTGATTTATGTGATCATCTCTTTTCTTGTTAATGCTAACCTATATTGAGTTTTATCACGAGTTCCTTTGTAGCTATGAAAAATTCCTTAATGAATGTTACTATAGGAAATTTTCTATAAACCAACGAGTTCCCTAAAATGTTATCTCACTCCTAGGGGTATCTATTATTATCAGTGAAATGAGATAGTTCATTAAGTGGGTATTTTTAACATTACACAAGGGGGACCAATATAATGTAATTATAAGAAGTATCGGGCAATTATTATCTATCATACAACCTAATGTGTTTCAATTGATATTAGTATATCCTATACAATGGATGACCGCACAATTATCCCCTATTTATTTTATTACATTAGCACCATGATTTTATGGTAATTCTATTATTTTTTGATATATTATCATATTCATAGTGACATTTTAGTTTCATTATAGTTAATGTCCATTTTGGATTGTTTCAAATGAAAGAATTTTTTATGGGTTCAGTAATCTGAATTTATGAAAAAATTCAACAAATTGAATTAAAATTTGTTTCTCCGATGGAAATTTTTTTTTCACTGTAGTGTTCTCAATTTTTTTGGATCCTCTAAAAAGAATTAGATTATTTATGATAACACTATTTTTTGAATTTTTTTGATACATTACATTTTAAAATTATTTATTAAATTTATTTAAACTGTTGTAAAATTAAATGTTTTTTGAATGCAATGGGAAAACCCACTAGTGAGATCTTAATGAAATTGTTTTTGATCATATGCAGCATAAACTGTTGGAAGTTAGTTTCTAAAATGTTTTATTTCTAGAGACATAGATTCCCTCTTCCATTATTATGTTTTTGGAGGTTCATTGGGTGTTTGTTAGACATAGTGAATAACATAGTGGTCACATGAATATACTTTGTGTACATTTTGTTTTCATATTAATTTTGGATATTGTGGTTCCAACCCTAATGTCCAAGACCTTATTAAATTCATTTTTTGATATATTTTTTTAGCATTTAGTTTTATGAATTTGTATTTTATTTTACTCATGTGGTTTTCTCTATTGGATATTATCTATTTTAATACCAATATTTATATATAGGGGTCTATGAATTAAGAAAAAGTCATCACATATTTTCATGTGGATATATGGGTTATTTTTTGGGTTCATGGAATTAAATGTAATTCCAAATGTGTGTTATGAGAAACATTGGAATGGGTTTCCATCCTTGGGGTATTTAGAATTTACTTCCTGCTTGTATAAGACTAGGACAAGTAATTATTCAGTTGGAGCCTAGGTTAGTTCATTAGGAATAGTATCAGGAACAAGATTATTAATAGGGGTAATAGGTTCTTGAGAATCAATGTTTTTATTAGGGTATGTTTGTTAAGATCATTGGCTAGGATATTTAGTGGGAATTGAGAGGTATATCATGAGTAGTTTCATGATCACCCCACTCTCAAGAATAATTTCAAATAACTATATGTTATTCGATATTTTTATTTTGAATTTTAGTTTGATCTGGAGTAATATTTATATATTTTAGTATGATATAATGGTAATGAGAAAACAATTGGTTATTTGATTTTTTTAGGGGTAAAAAATTAGATTCTATGATATAAAATGTGAAGGATCTTGGGAAACATTGTTATCTATCATGATCTAGTAAATCATGTTGAGCCTATGTAAAATGTGACAACAGATATCATAGAGAGAATTGTATAGTTGGATCATGGTTTACAAGAACATGCAATTAGATGACATGTGATGCTATTAATCCTATGAAATTATTTTTCCCCTCACATTCTTTTCTAGAATAACATGAATAGTGATTATCGTTGAAATTAAGGCAATTAAAGGAGTTAATGTAAATAAATAATTTCTATGATCAAGTGTTTTTATTTATTCTGGTGTGTATTATGAGTATTTAATATGAGGATATTTTATTATATTATGATATTTTTTTTAAAAAGGGGATATTGTATTCTAGTTTGTTTTCTGAACTAGTTTCATAGTGGTCATGAAAAAATAATGAAGATGTAATGTGTTTCATAGTGGGGTTTGATGAAAATCAAGAAAATGATTTGATATGAAATAATTGTTTTAAGTGAGTATTTAGTTTTTTCATGAACATATTAAAATAAAGGTATCTAAAAGAGATCATTAATGAAAAAATTATATAATAAAATGGAATTTAAAAAATTTTGTGATGGATTTAGATCATAAATTGGATTTTTTTCTAAATATATATTTCATAGAAATTTAAAATTAAATTTCATGTTTTATAAAAAAATTCCATTTTCCAAGGGTTTTTTAATTCTAGAAAAGTTTTTTTTATTAATAAAATCTTGTAATATTATATGTGTAACATGAATAATTATAAGTCCATGTTTCATGTTAGAAAAACTATGCCTCATAGATATGTTTTTTGATCAAAGTAGGATATCTATTCATCAGGTTATCCATTATGATGACATTTCAATTGGATATGAGTTTTTCCTTTTTTCATCAGATATACCTAGATCCAAGGATTTTGGTATGATTTTTTATTTCTTTTAAACAGAAATCGATTATGGTGAATCTATTAAGGATTTATCCTTTTTATGTTTTAGTGTACTCCTAGAATATGGAATCTAGTAATTATAAGTTGTTTCATTTGATGAAATGAGATATTATCTTTCGTTTGGGTAGATTGGTCAACATTACATGCTTTATGGGTTATTTTTTTAGAATAAAAAATATTAGGTTTTGCTTATGTTCATTTGGATGGTTATTTTGGGATCAATTTTGAGGCATATTTGGAATGTTCATATTTTTTTCCATATTATTTTAGTGATTCATTTTTGGATATTTTTTGTAGATTGGGTTGAATTAAATTATTTGGAGTTCAGTGATATGGATGTTTTCAGGATTGGGTTCTTCATGGATAAGAATGTGAAACAAAGGGTCAATAATTAGATGAATACAAGGACCACTTCATTTAGGCTATTGATAACCTGTCTATGATGATTTTATTAATGTGGGTTCTCCCTGAGATGGTGTTACAAGGGGGATGTCCTATTTCACCCATAAGTATTTTAACATGGGTTTGGATACCATGCTAGAGACTGTTATCATTTTGACATTGTGATATTATTATTAGATTGTGTTTTTAATTTGAGTGTCGAATCTGGATTATAAATTTTGATTTTCCCATGGGTTACATTTCACTAATATTTACAATAAATTCCATGTGTGTTCATAGGGTAAATATAAATTATTGACTCCTAGAAATACATTTATTTGTATAGTGATTTATGTGGTTGTGTGCCTTTATTTAATTTCACATTTTTAGATAAATACTAATTGTAAGGGATAAATATGTTATGTATCATTCTCCATATGTTTTGGGGTGGTTAGTGATCATAGTTGAGTAATACTTAGAGTGTATATGGAGGTTAGAGATTTTTTTACACTATTTTGAGTAATTATTTGGGTGATGTTTCTTCCATCTAATATAATCATTTTGATTTTCTTCTTAACCCTCCTACCACTTATGTAGGTGTTGTAGTTATCATTTCCCCCCTTAATCATACTATTTTCAATTAATTTATTGGTTTATAATATATCTTGGGGTGGAGATTATAAAACCATTTGTTATTATTAATACTATTTAATTTTTAAATTTATATTTATTTTAATTTTTTATTATTTTCAAAGTATTTATTACTGAAATTTGGAAATTTATATATCTCACTCTAGAAATTAATTTTTTCTATATCTATGAAGGTATCATGAGATAGTATTATCAATTATTCCATATAAATTTTTCATGGTTATCACATGTTTTCATGAACAAGAAGCCAAATTGTGAAGGGGTTTTGTTTTGAATGGACCAAAGGCCTTTTTTACTTTATTGATTTTTGATTACCCCCTTTCAAGGGATGATGGGGAACCCTTACAAGGCATATTGTTTTAGGGATTACATGACACATAGGTCTTAGGAAATATACATTCTATAATAATAACTCCTCCTATAAGCTTCTTCATCATGATATCAGCTCTCCACCTTCCCATGGATATTCGACTAGGCATCCCATTAAGCACAAGCTAGTCCCAATGGCAATTCTGTACCCTCTCTTTATGAAAAAACCTCTTGGCTTCTATTGAATCCCCATCTAGAGTCCGCCCTTGTAGATTCTTTCTGATCATTTTAACCACAATTTCATGTGGTTTGAAGGCCTTGAGGTGGCCCGAAGGCTTTAGGGTGGCTCAAAAGCCTTACTGGCTTGATGGCCTTTTGTGGCCTAAACTCCATAGAGGACCTAAGGCCCAAAATAGTGTGCTGAAATCCCAAATTGATGAATAGTTCTGGTTACGAACAGTGTTTTCTATAGTTCTGCTACAGTACCTGGAAAATTTTCCTCACCCGCTTTTCAACTCGTATCTCTTAGATTCACTTTTTGAGTCCTCACCAACTGGGCTGAGGCTCTTTTTAATGGGGTTTTTTAACTCTCTAGTATATGTCACATGGTTGTCACATTTTTTACCAAACATTATATAAAAATATGGGAACTTTTTTTTATTTTTCCTATTTTTCAATCATTATTTTTTTATGTGACATCATAACCCTATTTTACTCAGGTGGTTCATCAAATCCATCTTCTCATGGAGGATCTCTTTCCCTAAAACACCAGTTATTATAAACTACAATTTTGTATATTTCTTTTGGATTTCTTAGGTTAATACATTCATTTTTATTATTTCCCTCACCCTACTCCTATTTATTTCATTGTTTTTTGGTTTTTCCACAAAAATAGAACCCTAGGGTTTAGATTTGATGGAATTATGATTCATTATTGTTTAATACAGTGGTGTTTTGGATTCAATGTATTTTTGAGGATTTATAATTGTATTTATTTAAATTCATTATAATGGGAATCAAATTCATTCATTTGTGTCTTGTTTCATCCATTCATGTTGAAATCATTTTTTTAAATCATGATAAACTTCTTGTCATTGTATTTATGGACTTTAATGATGTTCATATTATAAAATTGTAATCTTTATTATTAAATATAATAGGCTACTAATAATTTAAACTGAATTTTGTCATTGAAGACTGGTTTTTAAATTTTTTTAAGGGGTATTCAATTTTTTTTGTGTGAGTGGGGATTATGTGACCACTAAATGATTCTATTTGTTCTCTTTAAAATGATTTTTCAAAAAGTATTTATTCTAATTTTAGACCAAAAAATTGCTTAAGTGTTATTATTTATTAGAATGGTGTTTAATGTTTTATATATTGTGAATTCTAAATTTTTTATTTTTAATAATTTTTTTAAATGAATTTAAAATTGAGAAAAATGGATTATCATAAAGCATTTTTTATTTAGGAATGTCTTTAAACTTGATGGAATTTATGAGGACATATTTGGTTACCATTTATTATTTTTTGTTTGTGATATGGATTTCACCCCACTGTGAATAATTTGTGAATCATTTTATTGGATTGATGTTAAAAGGTGTTGTTTTTTATGAGGGGTAGAGGGGAAGTTATATTTAGGGTTATTGAAATTTTCATGATTTTTACAATGTTTTTAATTCAACTATTGTAACTACATTTGAATTTATTATAATACTTATATATCTATGTAGATGTAAGAATTCATGTGACACTGACTCAGTGTGCCCTCACCAGCTAGTGCATTATGAGAGTACTACCCACATTGGGGTCACCCATGAGAGGGTACTAAATTTTGATCATTCCAGTTCCACTATGGGTTCCCTATATAGATTATTTTCTAGGATACTCGGACTTTTATACTACCAGTTGGTGCCTTCTGTGATTCCCATGATGATAATGATGCCATATTTAGGATGAACCCCCTTGTATCTATTATATTGATTGATCCACATTATAATAGTTATTTTCTTGGGTTTATAAAAAAAATTATATATCATCGTTATCATGGTGAATTGATAGTTATTTTATTATTCATGATCAATATTTTCTGTTTTACAATAAATGGTGGTCAAATTGTTTTTGGAATTCATTTTTCTTAAAGGATAAGAAAATGAGATTTATAAGTGGATTTTTCTAAGAAAATTTTTACTTTTTCAGTAGTTTTTTTAATATTTTTTTCTTTTCATAATTCAGGTGGATGGTTTATGAAAAAAATACGTATTGATATATTTTAGAAAATTTTTAAAAAATAAAATATAATTGTAATTAAATGAATCATATAAGGAAATGTACATCCATATAAGAGAATAGAGTCCTCGGTGAGATGATATCAATATTCGTATCATTCATACACTACTCAAATTAATTGGAATATGCACAATTCATGTTTTATTTCACATTCCATGGGTTTGGTCTCTGTTAATTATGTTCATCGAGGTTCATTGAGTGTGAGTGGGGATTGATGAGTGATCGAGGAGCCACCAAAAATTTTTTGGTGGATGTTTTTTATTGTTTTATTGTAAGTAATTATTTTTTATTAGATTATGGAATATACCTTATGGAGTTAATTTTTAATGACGTTTTTTTTCTATGACTTCTTTTATGTGATGTTTTATTAGTTTACTAATTAATTATACTTGGTTTGATGTTATTAATTTTGATAACTCTATTTTTTAGAGGGTATTTTTCATATGGATAAGCCTTGATAGATTTATAGGTGGATATACTTTTTTCTACCCAATGGGGTTGTAAATAATTCACAACGTGTGTTATAAGATACCTATAAACTAATTTCTAGGAAAATTGGATAGAATATACGTTGACGAAAAATAGGAGTCCTGGTCAGGTAGCAGTTTTTGTGGTAACCCAGTCCAATTTGTGACATCTATCACATCAATGGACTAAAATAAATCCTAATTATTCAAACTATAAATAGGAAGCATGAATCAATTCAATATAACATTATGTAGTTTAATAGTTAATCCATATCACACAAGAAAATAAATGAGAAATGATTATAATATTTCCAATAAAAAAATTATCCTATAGATGGAGATATTGGACACATAGATCCTTGATCATAAAGAACTCTCCATTCATTGAGGATCCCAAAAATGGAAAATATATGTTGATGGTGCTTCGAAATTCCATCTGGAAGAAGGATAGGATACTCAAGCCTTAATATGTTTTCTTACTAATCGTGTTTTTTTCCTTAAAGAAATTAGTCTTACCATATTCATAGAATCTATTCAAGGAATATTAAAATAATGATACATAACACTAAGAATACATTTGAGGTTTTAATATATCCCCATAAATAATATTTTCCCAATTACACAATACGAGAGATTTAGAATTGGGGATTAGGAAGATCAATAATGACTATGTTATCAAGAAATAAAATTTCATCGCAATGTTTTATTATATAAGAATGTATGTTTATGAGTCCACTATAGAACCAACACTCAATCACATTGCTCATTTATATAATTATCAATACATTTATTTATCCACAATATCAATTCCATTGGGAGATATAGACATGTATGATATGGTCATTCAAATAGCATATCGTAGGGGGTCTCGCTATTTTTCAATAATGATATCGAATGTATATATTTAATTTACGCCATTATAGAAAAAAGTTGGATTCCACCTTAACTATGTATTTTCTCAATTATATTGTTGTATCCAATAGTAGAATACATTATAAACTGTATTATCTCATTGGATCGAGATAAAATGAATAAATTCATCCATTATTAGTATGTTTCACCCTTTAAAACTAATCCAATTCCAAAAAAAAATTTACATAAGTGTCTCTAATAGGTTATTTCAGAGGATATTTGAAGGATGAGATGAAATTGAGAATATTTAGGATTTACATACTTGTTCATGTGGTTACCAATAGTTAAGAACCATGATATTCCCCTAAATCATGATAAATAGATACTTATTGAAACTAATGATGCAAGATTTCTTCAAATTCATCTAGAAATTAAAATCTTGGTAGATATTATATAGTTTCATTCATAAAAAATTATATTTGTTGTACACTAAGAATATATATATATATATATTAATATACATTATGGGAATAGATGTAATGGGTTTACACCCTCTAGATATAACAGGTTGTTATGTTTATTCATTTTACCAATGATTGCTTCTCAAAATGGGATAAAGTCAAATAGTTAAAGAATGTTGGAATAAAATCATCCATGAATTTCTAAATATATAATATTAATCCTACATTTAATATCACTCACACAATATTAATTATTAATAGAACTAATTTTCTTTATTATTAATTGAAAATACTATATCATTAGTTTAACAATTGATTAAGCTATCATGTAGTGGATAATTGAATGATAGATACCTTCAACCGAACTTTATAAACTATTTATTAGAATATGGAAGATAAATATTTGAATTCTACCCCACATAAAATCATGTATACTATGTGGAATTATCAAACGATGAACCATACCACCAAACAAGAGACCCCATACTCACCTCTGTATGGGAAATAGATAGTCTAATCAATTTAATATTAGATTCCCACACATTAAATCTCGATAGATGATAATATTTATAAAGATAAGTGGTCTAAAATATATCTATTTAAATTATATAAAATTAATAAAAATTTGTTACACAAACACTGCAAATCCATCACAGTCATCAAAATTGTGCCTCATATGAATTTAAATAGATGATATAACTTTGTTACTTTACCAATTTATATCTACTATTGGATATGAAAATTGATATGATACCATGGATGAATCCCATATAGAATTAGATGAAATGGGAAACACCATAAAGGTACTCATTAGTAGCATTATTAATATTATGTTATGCCATATTTTATTCTTTTATACATAACTATGCAATTATATGAATTTATTATTTCTAGATTTCTTTAGAGGAAGATAACCCTCAGTATGATGGAAAACTGGCTACGTGGGTTGATTCACATTGTGAATGTATATTCGCAACATACATTGTTTTTTGAAATATTCAAATATATTGTTTTTAGAATCTAAAAACTATTAGTGATAGGAGATATTACTTCGATATTGAATTTCTTATTTGAGATATTAATCCACATCGAGACGTTTTACAACATATCATATATATTATGAATGTTTACGTAATGAACTAATAATTCATGTCATAAATAATTTCTATTCTAGTAGATAGAATTTTTTTGAAACCCATACCTTTTCAAATTCACCTATATTTCCCTTACCTCAAACTATTGGACTGCTCTTGGTGAGTTTGGGTTATAAAACTCTCAATAATATCATTCTATTAGTGTTTTGACAATAGTCTAAATAGTTTTCATCAAATAGATAATTGTGATGAATTCATTCATAATAAATCAATTTCTCATTGACTTATATGTTGTTCTAGAATTCATTTTTAGATCAATTTATTATGTTTCATTCTTTTTCCAATATGTTCCAAATCCCTTGGGTGATTTCCTCATGGAATAAAAATCAATTTTTCTTTGTTGTGTGACCTGTGATGTAACAAACCATGTTGTTCCATCATCAATACTAGAGACCAACCCAGTCTGTAGTAAGGCTCAAAAGGGATTGTAGATCCCCACGGATTGGCACAAGTTCCTGAGTATTAAATAAAACATGTCTAACACATTTATCTTAATTCATAATTAAAAACAACTCATAAGAAAGATAACCCCAAAAATAAGATACACAACTAAACATGTTATAAGAAAATTCCAAATTTGAACATTACAACTCTAGGAAAATCCACCAAAAGGACTACAAAAAATGAAAAATGATACTCTAACCTAAACCTCCCTAAAATTGGGAGATAAATATCATTGAGAATTCATCGCCATGTTCTATAAAGAGTTATACTAGGAACCCAAATATTCCATACAATGCATCATTCCTTTACTAGGGACAAATAATCAATAAGATCTGTATACGCAAAATGGTGTATGTAGGATGTGAGACAAATACCTGTAAGATTCCACTTAGATAAAAAATATATTCCATTTCAAAACACTTAGAAGATAATATAAATTTTTTTATGAAAAGGCTATATAAAAAATTATTAATAAAAAAATTATGTAAGCACTATAAAAGGTAACATTTTTAAGGAAACCCATTTTTAACCAATTGATTAAATAAAAAATGGAATTTATAAATAACACACACACACACACAAAATCTCCTTCGTATTCTGATGGAATACACCATTATCTATGAGCATCATGATAGTTAAATCACTGTGGGTAGATCCCTAGGGTCAAACTAGCTTTTGGGGGATTCTAGGAACCTCATATCTTGGTTAAATTGTGGTATAGACACCATAACCATCAGTATTCCTTTGAATGATCCACTAGTAGGGTACACCCTCATAACCTAGTGGTCTCCAATAATAATCCATGTTTAGTTAAGATTGTCATACTCAATCAAGTTAAATAAAACCAGGCCCTAGCTACTTTCGTATCACTAGCAAGATAGTTCTAGTCCATCCAAAAAGTTACCTCGTATTAACATTTTCTCAAATATGTTCCACATGTCACACACAACACTGTCCTCACCAATAAAGGATAATATTTTCATAGGTGAAACCCATTTCCATCAAAATATCCATTTATCATTTTAAAAACACCAAAAAAATTTGAAACCCCACACTTTAAAAACTCATAAAAAAATTATTATATTTCAAGAGAATCATAATATAAATTCAACCTTTTTCATGGGTCAACCCTTTCCAAATCATCACACGGGCTATGTTACCCTTTTTAAAAGAATTCTCCTCATATTTTACACAATTCACTCATCACATTTAATGGTAAACAACGAAATCTAACATACACAAAAAAAACTATTTCCCTTTGAAGACCCATTTTAAACACATTCTCACCGTAAGATCTGTTGAAACCCCAATTTCCACCTTTCACATAAACATTAAAACCCTTCATGGAAGCATTACAATAGATCAAATACGAACCATTGAAATTTTCCTTTCTAAAATTCATTTTCACTATATTTGAATGAATAAATATATCCACAACACAATTGGAATCAAACAAAATATCTATACAATGCATTAAAAATAATTAAAAAATCATGTCAAATCATCTAAAAAATGCAAGGGCATGGAACCACCTACCTTGAACCAAGAAGATATTGGAAAATTGTGCCAAACTGCAACCACACTTTGAGGAAACCCTAATAATGAAATATCAAACATATTACATCAATATCGATTGCTAATAAACAAGAAACAATGCTAAAATTGGAATTGTATCTGCTGGATAGAAAGAACCCCCAACAAAATTGGAAGAGAACCAATGACTATAGGAGAAAACAACGGAGAAGGAACATACATGAAGAATCCTTGAAGAATGTGATCTGAAATCACAAAAATTAAAATCCCAAGGAGAGGAGGAGACTGAGGGAGGCACACCTAGGGATGGAGATTCAAAGAGGTTCATAAAAGTTGGCTGAAATGGTAAACATTATAGAGAGATAAAAAGGGGGATAACAATTTTAATGTGATGACATGACCACATGGTTAGTCGGTACAGTTTTTTCATTCATGTAGTGACCCTGTGACCATCCCAACAAAGGAAAACACACACCGCACGAGAAATATACTTTTTCCAAATTACCTTTCTAAATTCATGTGGTAGCTTCTGTCAATGACAAAAACCCAATACATAGTTTCTAAGGCAGGGTGCACGATTACTTCTAACTATGCACAAACTATCTTCAAAGATCATTCCACCCATTTTCATTATTTTTCAAGAAAAAAATAAGGAGAACTCAAGGGGGAAGAATGAGGCTAATGAAATGAAAATTAAATATTTCAAAATTCAATCATGTCAAACCCTAATCATGTGAAACTTTATTAAGAACTGAATGTGAACCGAAACAAGGGCCAATCCAAAACCTGGGTTTAATGATTCACCCCACCATAATTATTTCCAACCCCAAAAATCCACAACATGCAATGATCCAATGAAAAAAACCAATAGTACTTATTTTTTAAGGAGTTCTTCATATATTGGCAAATAATAAAAGCAAATATCAATATTGACAGAGAAGTAGACTTAAAAAATAAACTATGGGGACCCATATTAGAATCCCTGAAAAGTGTCACCCATACTCAAAATCTTAGAAACTAAAAGATCATCGATCAAAAGAAGGTAAATATCACCCACACAATCAATAATTTTAAACCAAAACACCATAGACCTTACCAAATGGAACCCCCAACTGTTCACTGAATCAATCAAACAAGAAAACAACACAATTGATGAACACACCCATAATCTTAATTCAACGAAACTATTGGGTGTGATCCAATCCCAAAATTTAGTCCAGATAAGAGCATGGGGTTAGATTTTTCCAACTAAGAATACTAACTTCCTATCCAAACAACATGAACAAAGTCAGATTAATAACATGGGGAGGCCCAAAGAGAATCCCCACCACAAGAAATAACTTAATCCTCGATAGGAACCAGGACAACAACAGGTGGAGGCCCAAATGGACTCCCCACAATTAGGAATAGGCTATATAAATTCACTCTAAATAAATTTTCAGTTATAATGACAGTTGTTTCCCAAACATAAAAATCAAACAACATGACTGGCTAAAGACACAGACAAAGGAAGACCGACATAGCTAACTTGGGTAATTCCATCACAACCAAAACAACCATCACAAGGGACCCTGATTAAGAAAACTCCAAACCAGATAGAGTAAACTCATAGTTTCACTACTACCATTGGATTTACCATCCTCAGATGAGCTCAAGTCAAAATTGAGGTCGACTCATGAGGTTAGCCATACAAGGAAAACCATAGGGAGATTCATAGACACAAGAGTGCAAACACTAAGGCTCAACAAAAACAGACAAACAAAACTCTATATAACTAAATATGAACTCTTTCACCCAGATGTGCCGCAATGGAGAAATGGGTCCCATGTGTTCCTTTCCACAAAATGGTACCACTCAAATTGATGCAATTACATGGGTATTAAGCTTCATTCTTTTCCCATAGTGGGATAATAACCATACAAATGACCTTTACACCTCTAAGGGTTACTGACTCGGCTTCACTCTAGGACCAGTGGCTTGACCTTTGACAGTTTAATCATCTCCTTCCCCATAGTTAGGAATTAAAAACCCTGGAATGGAACTCCTCTCTATTGGTTCCATAATAAACTATTACATGATCCAACAACATTACTAGAATATATCACATCTTATAATATGCTTACCCCTACATGGATCCTTCACCAAGATAGGTTCATAGAAGTTGCCTACACATCACCCCAATCTACATAGAATGTGAAATATTAGGAGGAAAGACACATAGAATACACATTCTTCTAAATAGATGAAATTTTGAATTCCATATAGGAAATTAGACCTCTATAAAAATAGTGGTTCTTAAAATATTTCACATCCTCCACCCATGTAGTAGAGTGAAAAACAACACCACAAAGCATCACAGAACAAGACCATAGTAACTGATAGGAACATTACAATGAGAAGGACCATAAACTAAGTCGTAAACATCATAGAATTCCTGTAAATAGCTATAATAACCTCTTACGACTAGATTTGTCACACTGGTGTAAAATAATGAATCATTTCTTATATAGAAAACATTGAAAGATCTAAACACGTTTTTAAGATAGAGATCAACACCAATGACCCAAACTAATTTCCAGTTTCCCCATTGGATTTCCCTTCACCGTATCCATGCAGGACCTTCAGACTTAATGATGTCAAATTTCACCTTTGACTATGAAATGGATCGAGAAAAATAATTATTTATTCATTTCTTCTCACATCTCATTTCCCATTGTGAGAGGATCCTCCAATTCAGAAAAGAAGAGGTGGATCGATACTTAATTTTCAATATGGAATTCCTTACATTGATCAACATAAGGATCTACTAACAACAAAAACCTAATGGCTTCACAACAATAGTACATTAACTCATTATGTGGAAGTATATTTTCCAATGATAGATAAGCCCAAAGACCATATCAAAGTCTCCCATTGACCAAAACATACCACAAGAAAACACAAAATGGACAAATCAAACAACCACAATGGCATCCCAAAACCCCAAATATAATATTTCGCTAAACACACATTTCGATGCCGACATACAAATGAGAACTCAAAATCAAGATACAAGTATACCAAAAAGGATTTTTTACTCATAATTCCTTGAAAATAACATTCTGAAAATAGAAAAAAGAAACACCATAGAATTATCGGTTAGAAAAAAAATTTCCCTCAAAAATATTTTTTGAAAATAAACAAAGTTGATGGGTTTCACATTCACTGATGGTATCTAATGGTCCTCTCACATGCATGTTCTTTTGCTACATGGAGATACCACTGCATGTCCAACCAGGAACTCATCCGCTCAATCCATTAACCATCCACCACTTGATATATACCCATGAATGTGGTTACCAATTCGAACACCAAATACCAAAACCACACAATTCCACTTTTTAAAACCAAAACACTCATCCAACACTTTCTATTTCTCAAAATAGCTGCCAAAGAAATCAAAACCCTATTTAATTCTCATAGGCCGTTTTCAAAAAATCACCAACCATTCAAATAAAAAGTCAATTTTAAATCATTCACATCAATTTCAAACATTTCATTCCATCCAAAACCCTTTTAAATAGTTTTGAAATTCCATTTTAAAATATAGTTTTCAAAAAACCGCATTAACCCAATGTGTTCTTCTCAAAACAAATAATTTCAACAAACCACATGTTGAGATTATTAAAACCCAATTTCTAAAAAAACCCACTCACTAAAAACCATTTCATAAAAATTAGTATTTCTAATGATATATTAAATGAAATTCTAAAAACTCATTTTCCACCATTTTTTAAATTGATTCAATTTCCATATTAAATTACAGATTCCTTAAATTTTCAAAAAAAAAATGTTTCCAAGTCAATTTTTACAACCCAAAGACACACAAGATAATGCGGGAAGAAATCAGTGCTAGAATACGGCTTGTACATCTGGTTGGGGGCCATATGCCAATAACTCAGCCTTCACGGAGGGTGTCCTAGGGAATTTCCTAACCTACACATGTCATTCCAGGACCTATGAGCCCACTGAGACCATCTATGCCACATTCTTTTCTATTCCACATAAATTTCATAACCATAAGGAACCAATGAATCAAATGAAACATGGAATTCCGCCAGTGACTTGACTCTGGTCTAGAGATGTGCTATCTGGGCACATGACTCATAATCATAATTTCATGTCAAGAAAATTATATCTCTTTTCTACTGAGACTATTCCCCAAGGAACATTACTAAAAAGATCATGACCTTCTATGATACAATTTTTTTCATGAACCGTGATGGGTCATCATCTAAACTGACAACCGAACTGGTCTGTTGTAGGGCCTAAATATCGTTCTTGATCCCCACGAGCAGCCACACATTCCTAGGTATGAAACAAAACATGTCCTAAATTTTTACCCTAAATATAATATTAAAACAATTCACAAGACAAATAAGCACAAACTCAAGATACACAACCAGACATGGTATAAAAAATAAAAAATTTAATGTTTACAACTCTAAGAAAAAACTCCAAAAGGACTATAAAAATTAAAACTAAATCTATGCCCCAAACATCCCTACAAATTGAGGAGAAACATCCTAAGACGCCACCACCAATATCAACATGGAGATAAACTAGGAACCCAAACTATCCCCACAACACACATTGATTTTACTGGGAATAAACATACCATAAGATCTATACACTCCGAATGGAGTATGTAGGGTGTGAGCCAAATCCCAATAAGGTTCCACTTTGATAAAAATATATTCCTTTCCAAAAAATTTATAAGATAATATAACATGCGTATTTATGTAATTTATCATGAAAGAATTGTAATGAAATAATCACAACAAGTTATCACATTCAAAAAGAAAACTATTAATGAATGAAATTTTTTTCCAATTACTTAAATGAAAAATAGAATTTAGAAATAACACAAACACACATTAAGGATCCTCTAAATGTAGACAGATTGCACCATTCTATATAAGAATCATGATAGTTAGAGAACAATGGGTAGATCCCTAGGGTAATACAACCTCATGTGTGATTCTAGGAACCTCGTATCTCAGTGAAAATGTGGTATAGAAACCAATAACTTAACAATTCCTATGAAAAAAACTACATGTATGGGACAACTCCATAACTCTGTGGTCTCCAATAATCATTCATTTTTATTTAGAGTTGTCATCGTTGGTCTAACTAAGTGAATCCAGGTTGTAGCCACTTCTGTATCAATATAAATCTTCTCATTGTCGTCCACCATGTTACATGGCATTCTATGGTTCTCAATTAAATTACCCATGTCTCACATAAGACAACATTCACCAATAAATGACATAAATTTCATGAGTGGCACCCTTTTTCTATTAAAAAAATTATTTACCATTTTACACTCACCCAAACAATTATAAAAAACCTTTTATGCCACTAAAAGAACTCATAAAACCCATTTGCATCATTTCAATAGAAACACATCATAAATTCAACCATTTACATTGGACAACGCTTTCAAATTCATCCCACAAGATAAGATACCCTTTTTTAGCACATTCTCCACATAATTTCCATAATTCGCTCATCAACTATAACAGTGTGGAATAAAATATATCCTAAAAAACAATCATTTCCCTTTCAAAACACCTTTTAGACACATTCACACATCAAGTGCCTTTGAAAACAATTTTTTCACCCTTTTAATAAACATAAAAGAAACACCATAATAGAGGACATATGAAACATTGAAAACTTCCTTTATCAAATCCACTTTTATTACATTAGTATGTAAAAACATATACATAACATAATCTGCATTACAAAATTAATCGATAAAACACGTTTAAATTAATTACACAAAAAAAATAAAATCTTCTACAAATTCTAGGTCATAGAACCACCATCCTTGAACCAATAAGCTTCTGTAAAAGTGTGTGAATCCATAACCACACCTCAAGAAAACCCAAATAAGGAATCATAGAAAACAATACATCATTATCTACCCTTTATAAACAAGAACCAACCCTAAAATCAGAACCCTATCCGCTTGAGAGATTCTACCCCAATGAAATCAGAATATAACCCTATATTAAAGGAAGAAAACAAGTGTGAAGGGACTTATATAAAGAATAATTTAAAAATCCGAGCTGAAATAGTTAATAAATTTATGTACTAGGTGAGGAGGAGAAAAAGTGATGAACTACTAGGTTTTGGGAGTCTGATATGATTGATAAAGGGGGGAAAGGTGTTAAAATCAAGGTGAGAGAACAGGAGGGAAATATTTTTAATGAGTTGGAATGACCACATAGTTAATATGCATGGTTTTTTAAACTGTGTGGTGACCGTGTGAAAATCTCTTCCAATTGAGCCACATACCACCAGGGAAATCCAAATGGTTAGACATACATTATAGAATTCATGTGGGTACGTCTAGATGTGACACAGATCTATAACTTGGTTTCCTGGGTAGGGGGCACAGGTTCCACTAACTGTGCGAAAATCATGATCCAGGTTCTATCAACCGATTTTCAAACGTTTTCATGAAATCTCGATGAAAAAATCAACTAGAAATTACTAAGATATAGATAGACAAAGTAAATACCTACAAATTTAAACCTAAAGAACTAGTTTCCTGAGATAATTAACCAAGAACCAAACCATAACATAATAAAAGTCCAATCCATAAGCCCTAGTGTGACATGTCTGATCCATGGGTATTATTTATTCTATCGTATCCACTCACATTTATCATATTAAAAAAAGATTGTAGAATTTGAGAATTTTTGTAAGAGCACCACTTATTTTAACAGGTATTTCATTTCCATTTAGTTTTTAGAATATATTGTGTTTGAAACAAAACCATTGTTTGAGGTAGGTGATACAATCTATAGATACATTATTTGAATATTGATTGATATAAGTTTAATAAAATTTCCCGCTAAATAAATTTTCATTATCCTGTAATTTATTATTATGAGTGTGTAAAATAATATTTTCATAAAAATATATGTTTCACCACATTTTTGTTAATGAAAGGTGTTTGTCAAAACATTGTAAAATTTATTTAAATTTTTTTTTACAAGGAATAGTTTCAATGAAAAATAGATTTTGGGAATATTTTTTAAAATGATATAATCCCACTATACCAAAATTTAATCTATTTAAAATCCCATATTATTATTATTCCTTTTTGTATAAATCACATAAATTCATATAAAGAACACAATACAAACTTTATAAATGAATAATGAATGAAATAAGTAGTACAACTACAAATTAATGAACATATACCAATAGAATTGTAACATGACATTTGGAATAGTGTAATGAATATTATGAATACTAATCTTGGTAATATAATAATAACCTCTCCAATGAAATTATAAATAAAATTTTGGATTCTTATGAATAAAAAAATGATATATTTATTTCATGGTATAACTAGATAATCATTTCAGAAAAGATAAATTCTGTTATGGTATTTTTTATGTTATAAATATTTAACAAAAATTTTATAATCAATATAATGATTTTATAATTACTTGTATTTTCATGAAATATATTCCTAAATAAGAATTTTTTATGATTATATGATAATTTTATGACACCTTAAGTAGTTTCTCAAGTTGTAATAAAATCATTTTGTAATTTTAATATCATTATTTTTTGAATAAATGGTGATTTTATTTACAAACTAAATTTTTAAAACTAAAAAAAACTATTTTCATAAAATGAAGATTCTTTTTTATTTCTATGAGTCAAAAAATGGTTAGGGTTGATTTTTTGAATTTTTATGAAATAGTTGATTTTCTATGAATAGTGAAAAACGGTAATTTACTGTATTTTAAAAATACATAAATTATTCATACATTGATTATTTATGGAGGATGTAAGCCTAAAATGTTATCCTCCTCTCAGTGATGACAGCGACTCCTACACCAGCCTCTCCCCCTCAATGAGGGAGGGAGAATTGTTGCCCATAGGTAGAGTGGGGTCCTCCTTCTGTCCCTTCTCCAATCAAGAATTAAATCCACCATTCTCAAAATATTGTTTAATCCCTAAAGTGAATGAGATAATTGATGGCCTCCATAATCTACATATCTCAACCTCAATATTCACAGAGACTTCCTTTCTCTTGAATCTCATGTGGGGTCCTTGGATTAAGAAGAGCAGACATTCAGGTTAACACATTCGGTAGGACTACCTTCGGCTCATGGAACCCCCTGATAGGGATACAATCGGCTTTCTTGAGAGTTATCATATCATGATTCACTTAAAATTTTAGTTGGACCTCGTCCATTACTATTCGAGTGTCCCTCTTATCCTTAATTGTTTTTTATTCTTCCTCTTCCTATACTCCTTTGAATTTTCTATGAATTTCAATTCTCTATTTGTTGTGGTTTGGGAAAGTTTTCTCAATATCCCTTTTTCATTCAAGAATTTCTCTATTATTAGATTGTCAGTTAATCATGTTGGTAGATTTTTCTACCCACATAGTCGTACAGAGGCAGTTTTTCACCTAGTTAATCCAGGGGTCTGGGTGGAATTGGATGCCCCTCAAATTCCTTTTGATTGTATATGGATTAAGATTAGTGAGGAATACATGTGCAAGAAATGGGTAATCTATGAGGACTGAAAAGACTTCTTTTCGTTATGAAATCGTTTGGGACACTCTTTGGAAGATTTATAAAAGGTAAATTCATTCCATTCAAAGGAGGCTCATCATCGGGGAACTCAACTTGTAGGAAGGAGGGATAATAGAGATAATGGGAAAGCTCTAGAGGTTTATGTGGAGACTATCCCATAACCAATGGCATTCAGGGATAAAGGAATATATAGGGATCATTAGTTGCTACACCCTATAGATATGGAACATCCTGATGGTGTTTTTAATATGTCTCTTGAGGTTATTTATGGTTCTCTGTTGGTGAATAAGGCTTTGGTTCCCCATAATAAGCCGAAGGGAGCTTAACTGTATATCAGGATGAGGTAGGATTTAAAGGATCCATGTGGCCTTTGTGTGTGGAAGGGGGTCGATGTAGTTCATCATTGGTAGGATTGGTTGGACCACCATATTTCTGGGGGTAATATAGTTTTGGAACAGATAGTGGGGAGAGGGATTTTTTAAAATGGATGTGGCCAAATCATCTGAATCTACGAAGCTAGGGGCCTAGATGATCCGGTCAGGGCCTGACTGCAGTTGATTAATAGGTTTGAAGAACATTTTTAGGAGGTTTTTAATTCTGATAGAGTGGAACATGTTTATGCATATGGGGTCTATGTGAAGTATCCTAATGGATGAAAACTCGGTTTCTTGGCTGATTAAGATTCTAGTATGAAGAGAAATAGAAGTCTTAAGAGGTGGAAGGGGAGGAAAGACTATTCTTTTTAATCACCTCCAAAAGAGAGTCGGTTCAAAAAAAACGATAAGAAGACTTCCACATATACATTGAGCTATCAGAACCTAGGGAACCAAGATGATAAAATCTTTGATCTTCTTTTAGCTCTGAAGAGGAGGTGGTTGAGCAGGATTTGTTGCTTAATACTATAGAAGAGGATGCAGCTAAAATGATGGGGAGGTCTCTAAGGGTGGTTCTCACCAAGGAGAAATATTTCTGGACTAAAAATAGTATTTATTTATTTTAGGGGATTCAATAAATGGAAGAGTTTCCTTGAGGAGTATATAAATTCTAAGGATCAACTATAATCTTGGATTGAAAGACTGATTATGGTGGTTCCAGGTAACAACATATTATCTTTACATTGGAAATTTGTTAGTGGAAAAAACTCTATCACATTAGAGTTAATATTTAATGACAATGCTTAATTTGGAGTCCTTGGTTGGTAGGTTGGTTTGGGATGAACGTCAGCATAATGGGTCTACTGGTGTATATATCTCTATGTAGTTTTGATGTGTGTTTTGATTCCTCGCAACCATCATGCTATTGGGATCTTCTTCATATAGGGTTAGATCATGAAGTCTTCACTATTGAATGAAATTTAAAATTGGATGATTACGAGGGTATGGCAACGCCATCTGTTCCAGTCCTGTGTAATGTTTCATGGGACAGCTTTCTGAATTTTCCTCCATTAGTGGAGTCTGGTAGACACGGTGCAGTCGTTGGGTAAAGGCAGACCTTATAGATTGTCATGGTATTTGTTATGTTATATTAGTTTCATGGTCACAATGTTGGACTCCATGGTTTCTCTCATTTTCCTCAAAAATGTTTTCTAATTAATTTTTTATTTTTTAGTCTGACCATATAATAAACTAACAAATAAAATAATCAAAAAACACCCAACTCCTCCACTATAAATACCACGCATACCACCCATTTTCAATACAAAAAAAAATAATTGAAGGCTATCCAATTTCGTTACAATATTTTTCCCAAGATCCTACCCCAAATATAAGAGCTGTTGGTCTCTAGAAAAGATCAAAACCAATATCCCTAAGGTGGTTCTCATGGAGAAAAATTGAAGACGAAAAATCAAAATTCTTTTCACTTAATTTTTTTGTTATCTTTTCTTTTATTATTATCTCTTAATAGTAAATAATACATGTGCCATGATGACTCATGTACCATATATATGTTGAAATTTTATTATTTTATTGGATAAATCTATTATCAACCCTCTTCTCCTCTTCATTTTAGTTTATAAATGAAAATTCCATCCATGGGGTGTTGATTAATCGCCATCATGGATGAAAAGTTTTCATTTTCCTTTATCTCCATAAATACATCTCTTGAAACCATTATAATGATTGAAAGAGATTTCAAAATATTGGTAATTTCGTTTTTTTATGTATGTATGGAATTATATACATAATATTAATGAATAAAACAAAAGGACGTTGTTCTGATCGAAAAATGCCAAATTGATCTAAATGATTATCATTAATTTTTTTTCTAACGAATCATCCTTATATCTAGAATAAAAATAATATATATAGCTAATTAAACATCTTCAAGTCCACTAATGACATATAATTTCAATTTTTGATAATTGTCCCTATTTTACATGATCTTTTGTGCATGTATACAAGTGAACTGTTCATTTAAACCAAGAGAACAAACACTCATTAATGACAAAATTGAACAATGAAACTCATAATAATATCCATAAATGAACTTAAAAAAATTACAATTCATTAAATTCAAATATAAGAGGATATTTAATATATAATTAATGCTACTAATTTGGTTATTCAAATTATTAATGTGAATAAATAATTCAAACATATGATTATGGGATTTTCGATTCCAATTCATTTCTATCGGTTATTCTCTCTTCACAATATGACTGTTTGTTGGAGTTAATGGGATGGAATAAACTAATTTTTTATTTAATCATTAATAAATACCTTATCAAATTTTTATTGTTCTTCTGCATGACAATGGATGGGATAATGTCCTAACGATAAATGTTGCATTAAATGGTCATAGAGAATCCCTGATATGATGAGAACCTGAATGTTCTATAACACTATTCTTGAATATTTGTTCAATGGAAAAATGATGTTATGTGATGGAAAAAAAATAATACAGTCCATTTGGGTTGAGGACTCCTAAAACATTGAGGCACCCTATCATGGAGTGTGCCCTTGGTAATATCCAAGAAGATATTATGAGAACTAGACCCGCTAGTAGAAATCCACATTTCATAGTGTCATTGGATGTTCCTATCTGTGGATGTGTTTATTGGTCCTTAGACTTTAAGATTATTTTTAATGTGAATTAAAAATCACGCAATTAGATTTATTGATGAGAACTGTAATGACATAATGTTCACACTGAGGTAGGATATGTTGGGTGTGTCACGAGTGATACTACATTAATAGATAATGTGAGAAAGGATTCGTCCCTTCTATCCCATAACCGAAGTAGATATCTTAGGCCCTTTGATGGAACTAATATAACCTAAATATATCTTTGTCCATGGTGAGAATTGGCATGTTCAATTCCATAATGTCAAAGAATGAATAATTGATCACATGGTTTGATGGCACTAGCATGCAACCCGCTCGATTCAAGATATTGAGACAAATGAATTATATTACACTGTAAGCATTTGTAGAAGGTGACACATCATTGGGGAATTAAATTATTTCTCTATGGGTGCCTGGGAGTGTTGATAGACACTAACCATGGACATTAGGAAGAATTCTCTTAATTCCATTGAGTAAGATGTCAAGAGGGTCACACACTAACTGTGTCTATGTATCTCATTAAAATATTAATTTAACAAGTTGAATAAATATTATTACCGATTGTGGTTTAATAATTATTTATGGATGCGAGATCGCATTTATTTCGACACTAGTTATTTGAGAGAATTTATTGTGTGTGAAATAATATATTTATTAGCATGTAATGAAGTGATATTTATTTTAGAAAGAAATAGCCATTATTCAAGGTCTAATAATTGTAGTGGAGGAAATAATTAAAAATGGAAAAAAAGTACACACTATGTATATTAAATATACACACCATGTAATTTTTTCTAGGAATTTATTAGAAATAATATAATTTATTTAATTAAATAATATTAGTTGTAATTCGATGGGCGCATGTCAGGTAACAATAATAGTCAACTATTATTATTAGACTTGAGGTATTACTACGAATTAAATGAAATGAATAAATGCTTTCAGGTAATTAATTCATTTTATTATTCTATGTAATTACAAATCATAATTATATATTTCTCATTATCTTAGCCTGTTTTTGTGCCCAACAGATCTATATAAAGCTCTCAATCCCAGATAGAATCCTTTTCTTACAACAATTCTCTTATGCTACGAGAGAGAGATCCTCCTCCACTAGATCAAGGCTATCGAAGGCATACATCGCAAGAAAAGGCTCTTACTTTCTAGAACCTGGAGATCCCTTCTATTACATCCAAAGATATGTAGAGCACGTGTGGATTGCCACTAGAGGAATCCTATATTTGGATTCAATGATTTAATGATGGATCACATCAGATCTTGACCGGAAACATCAATGAAGAAAGAATTTTATCAAGGTAATTGTTGTCAATTAATTAAATTAATAATAACCAACATATGATGATTCTATATCTGGTTCTGGGAATCCCCTATTTTCTTTTTCTTTCTTCATTCTATTTTGGAGATCTGGCATTTTATTATCATTACGGATCTAGGATTGATCATTGTTAAAGATAAAATCAAAGTTAGGTACACCCACCAACGCGCTTCCTCTGCGCCTAGAACCTACAAGTGGTATCAGAGGGAGGATATATCATTAATAATAATTATTTAGTTTTTCGTTGGTGATTTATGAATTAAATAATTTAGTTGTTTCAATTCAAGATAGTTTTTTTTAATCTGAATCTTGAGATCTATTCCTCCTCTCTTGTTTCTCATTCACCTTATAGAAACAAAATTTTCTTTTATTTTTAACTAAAATAAAATACAGGATGTCATCAAGAGGATCCAAATGTTTTTGGCCATACAACACTATAAAACATGGTGTGTATTTTATAGTACATGCCGTGTAGTATAGGTTCAATGCATCGGATTAGTCTGCCAAATTAGTTCGTGTGTTGGAGTATTTATATGTCTTAAATGAACCAGTGTGTTGACCGGGAACAGGGGACACAAGGTTTTTGGATTACACATCGTGTGGTCCACTAAACATGGTGTGTATTCCCTTCGGGTTAGTGTTGGACTGTGTACCCCATACATGGCTTGCCCAGTTGGAAACTGTGTATTGAAGATACTATACGACGTGTGTCCCATTGAACATGTTGTATACTCTGAAAAATTTCCGATATACATCTCCTCGCCATGTCCCTAGGCATTTACTATAGATGGATGGTGAACAAAAGTACACACCATGTTTTCATAACTACACATTGTGTACTAATCAAAATTACACAGATTTATAAAAATATATTATTATATTATACAAAACCTTGATATGTGAACCATAGTGAAGGCGTATAGCTGAGGCACAACATGTGATAGGTGTTTTATATATGTGTGTTTAATTTAACACATGTGTAATGTTCATTTTTACTCTTTGAAATTTTTTGAATGGGAACTCACCGAGTAGCCTCCACGGTACAAGTTTTGTACAAAGATAATTTTAAATGAATTTATTTGTTTAAAATTATGATGGATAAAAATATAAAAGAAATTCCTAAAAAGGGTTTAACATAAAAAACATGATTAATTAAGGATAATTAATTGATTCGAGCATGATTTATCTTAAACAAGAATGATTAAATAATTTAATGATAGTTTTATTTATGCATAAATATCGTTGCATGTAGGGATTATCATGATCTAGTTCAAGACCATTTAATGTGAATGGTTTCTTATAATTTATTTATTTAAATTAAATTTGTTGTCATGCGATCCTACTCCTCATTAATATATATAGCATGCATGCTGAAGGATTATTTTATGTAAAACCCCACTTTACCCCTCACTTGTGTGTGAGATAAAATAATCTGTAATGGATGGGGCTCCCAAGCTAGTGGAGGTTGATCTGGCTCTATTTTTACATTATTTTTCTACATCTTTTATTTAATTTTTTTCTATTAAATTAATTATTTTTAAACTTATTAATAAATAATGTCATGCTTTTATTTGCATCTTTAAATATATTAATTAATAATTTTTTATAATTAAATTTGTGTTATTATTTTTTTAAATAGGTAATTTAGTCATTCTTTCCATTTTAATTATATTAAATTACTTTTTATTTTAATAATCTTAATCTGGTTTACTTTTTAATAATTTTAAATATTTATTAATAATTTAGTTATTCAATTTTTATTTTCATTATTCTAATTTAGATTTTTATTTTTAAACATTACCATTTTATTTAGATTTATTTAAAATAAATTAACCGTACTTATTAACAAGTTTAATCTCTCTATTTAATAAATAAGTTAACAATTTATGTTAATAATTAATAAAATAAAATGTTTGTAATTTTAAATTTCATTTTGTTAGTTAATTAATTAACATAGTTTTTCTAAATCTTCAGTTAATTTTATTTATTTTAATTTTATGTTTACAGATAATTATTTGAATGTGTTCTACATTTATTTAGTTATATATTTAATTAATCATAACATTTATTTGTTAATAATTTATTTTCATTTATTTTTAGTTTGTTAAATAATTTAGATAGTTTTTTAGTTATAGATAATTATTTAATCTTAAAAAATTAATTTAATTTCTCTTTTGTGTTAATTAATTAATGTTTTTCATTTTATTATTTGTTTTAAATTAATTTTTATTGTTAACATTTTAACTTTCACTATCGGTGAGTGGCGCACCGATGCTACATCACACCGATTCTTCGTCTCGTTGATTGCGAATCACTGATGCTTGTCACACCGATGTTTTTATAACTATCTGTGAGTCATGACTCACCGATTACATTGAAACACCATCGGTCCCTCACTTCGCACTGATGTTGCAATGCACCGATCATTTCATCGGTTTCAGTCTCTCATTTCATCGATGAGTTCTGATTTTTTTTCATCTATCGGTGAGTCAATGACTCACTGATCCCCCAAAACATCCTTGGTTTCTCGTCACACTGATTTATTTCTTCTTTGGTTTCTCTTTCGCAACGGCTTTGGTATCGTGTTTTTTTAAACATTTTGTGACAGGTCTTTTATTTTAACTAATGGTTTCACGTACTAACTGATACATATTAATATTTCTATGTAAAGCTGACTTATTTTTATTTTTTTAATTTTATTTATCATTTTTTCTAACAGTAGCATCCCTTGGAACCTATCCAATTCCTTTATCAGTGTGTAATGACTCTCTGATGCAAAACACTCATCAATGTCTCACCAACTCACCGATAGTTTATTTCTTTTTTTTCAGCCTCCTCACGACACATTGATCTACATATTCCAGTCCTTTGGGACTCACAGATCCAATCCATGGGATCACTATTTCACACTGATATGCTGCCTATCTCTTCCATTTATTCACCAAAAACGATTCCTCAACCCAGTTTTCTGATTGAATCATGAAACCATCATAAATTTAATTAACAACAGACTCAAAAGGACATTGAATAGGATCATCTAAAACCCTAGATCATAAATCAATGCCACTCCCTACAAGTTGATTTTCCTTGTTGGGGTTGAACCCTTGCAACCAGTTTCACTGACCTCTGTAGTGACTGTTTCTTTCCTTTCCTTCGTCTCATATCTACAATCAAAATAATTGAATAATTAGACATCATCAATTTGACACCATTTCCTAGACTTTCACTACCCATAACCAACACAAAGCTCGACCCGGGTCATTTTTTCACTATCTTCTGAGAAGCCTGGCATGGGACTGAGGTTGTTGGGCTGCCGCAGGACCTCAATAATCCACTAGTCTACCCATTATTACATTGATGGAAGAGAGAAGGACTCATTCTGATATCTACTTAAAGGATCCACTGTTGAAGGAGAAGTCGTGCATGAAGAATATTATTCGCTTCTGCTTATAGGATTCGCCATCACCACCTTAAAGAAGCTGAGACCCTAGCTACGCACTGCGAATGGTGAAGTTGAAGCTGCGGGAACAAGATTTAAAGCCTGAGGAAGCCATGCTACTGGAAAAACTAGGATGTCATGTCATTAATGTACAGAAGGAGATCTTCTCTTCGCCGCCTAAGATCTATTGTTGTAGCCCGCTGGAGTCAACACGGTTCAAAGGGAGGCGGAGCTGTGGGGTTTGGGGAAGAAGACTGAAGAGAAAAAAAATTAACTTTATAAAAACAAACAAATAAATATAAAATAACATAAAATAAATAATTAAAATAATAATAATACAAAATTAGAAATTTATAAATAAATAAATATTAATAATAGATAAATAATAACAATATTAAAACTAATTAATTAAAATATATAGAAAAACTGAAATATTAATTTAACACTTATTAGTAAAACTAATATAAATAAATTTAATAGTTTAATGAATATTGTAAATTATAAATTTACCCCTTTATGAATAAAATAATTATAATATATAATAATTATTTATAATTTTATAAATTTTAATATTTAATATTCAAAAAAAATTTAAACTCTCATAATCAAATAATTACTAAACTTTTAGTTTAAACTAATTATTAATTAATCACCTTCATAAATTAATTATATAGATAATAACATGATATAATATTAAATAAAATAATTTAATTTATAGAGTTAATAATAACTAATAATTATTAATTTAAATTTAATAACATCTAAGCTTTCATTAATGAAGATTTTATTTTTTTATAAATGTTAAAAAATTTAACGCTTATTCTTTAATTTATTTTTTTTTTCAAAATTTGCAGTTTCATTCAAGATACGGGTATACATCCAGATTCACCCAACTAAATCACTAAGAGTAAGTTACATGAGAAAAACTAGTTCCACGTGTCGGTCGTGAAAAAACACACGTGTGCGGTGATTAAGAGGACTATTTGGAGTCGGTGGAAGCGAGCGGTCACATGCAGCAAATGACAGAGGATATAAAAATAAATTTTCAATAAAATATGTGGGGGGACATTCATACAACACATTCAAGAATCCATTTTGGAGAGAGGTAGTGAAAAGGGTGACTCTGGTACCACTTCCTCGAGCTGGAGGAGTTTAGGAGCAGATCATCGTCTTGGGAGTTTATCAATCATTTGGATTCTAGTTTTTGTACTCTGTTTTAGTATGTTTTTAGTTGTTGTAATGATAATGAACTAAATAGTAGGCTAAATCATATAGTTTGCAAAAAAAATTAAGTTCCACTAGTTATCTTTTAACTTTATTTTCACTTAATCATTTCAATGAATTTAGTAATGATCAGCGAGATCGATACCGAGTTCATCCAATTGCTGGTAACACTAGAATATAATCTAATGATTTCACAGTCAGTTGGTGAGATTGGTTGTGGAAAAACTTTTCAAAATATAATAAATTCAAAAGACTTCAAGACTTATGGTTAGTTCGTCTTGATGCTATTTTTCAAACGGTTCACAGTTGATGAATTTTGGAGTGGTAAACTCTTAAACTGATTGGTTGGTGTGAATTAACTCTTGGAGAGGAAGGTGAGTCATTCTTTTTGAGGTGGTACTTTCCAAAAACCTTTAAGTGAATTGAAATTCCTATAAAACTAGTAGAATGAAGATTTTTCCCCGAGAATTTACTCTAATAGTTTGTTTATTAGCACTCTATATTTGAGTTGTTTGTACTTTTAATTGTTTTTCTATTTCATTCTAGTCTAGTAAAAAACATAAAAAAATAGTTATAATTTTCTGATTTAATAGACACGTTATAAAAAGTTATATAAAAAGTAAAATATAAAAAAAGGTTACACTCCACTGCTGACAAAATTAGAGATTTTGAATGTTTTTAGAAGAATAGTGTTCAAAATTTCCTTCCCTGTGGGTTCAACACTGCTTGTCACATATACTTTAGTTAGTATGAATATAAATTTTAATCTTTGACTGACTTTAAAGATGGTCTAGTTCATGTTTTTTGCATCATTTCTGGGGAAGACACGAGCCATTTAATTTCCAAAAAACTAAAAAAAGTCACATATATAAAAATCTAAAAAAAATTGAAAATTTGAAAACTGTCAAAAAAAATTATTACTTATCATTCTGAATTGTTACATCTAAGTATTGTCTAATGTGGTTTTCATGAGCACAAGAACTTCTTGTTCTAGTTTTGAGCCTCTAAACCTTGAATTAGATAAACATTTAACTGCTCTAAGGAATAAGAACAAAATAGAAATGGAAAACATAGATTATAGAGTTCCTACACCTAAAAACTACCAAAATCAACCATAACTCTTATATGAGAATGAATGGTCTAGGATGAGGGAGTTCTCACTCCCTCATGTTTCATGTAATCCATATTTTATTAGACTTAGTCCTAGAGAGAGAAATTTTGAACATAAACATTCACACATTTCACTACTGCCTACATTTAATGGACAGTCTAATGGATACTCTTTAGCCTTCATTTGAGATTTCTATAATATAGTGTATCAATAACCTATTCTATGACTCATATAAAATGAACTTAGACTGAGATTCATTCCCTTATTCCTTAAAGATAATGCTAGAAACTGTTTTTTGAGTCTAGATGAGAACATTTTTGAAAACCGGGATCAAGTGTACAACAATTTATTATGAAATTTTATCCACAAAGACTTAAAGGAAAACTCTGAGCAAAAATCACTAGTTTCTATCAAGAGGATGGAGAATATCTTGATGATTCTTGGGATAGATTTATGGATCTTCTTTGGTAGTGTTCCCATCATCAACTCCCATCTCACCTTATTTTGGATACATTCTATGGATGGTTTTCATCCTCTAAATCGAATCTATTTGACCAATTTGTTGGGCATGATTACAATGATAAAACGGATGAATAAGTTAGAATTTTTTTTAATAATCTTTCTCTGAATACACAACATAAAAATTCAAGAACAAAAAGAGTAAATATAAATGTTAACCAATACACTAGTTCAAAGAATGAAAATCAAGCTCAACGTACTGAAATCACCAACCAACTTCAATCTTTATTGAACATGAATTCAAAACAAACTATTAACCAACTTGGATGTCAAAATAACAACCAATATATAAGGGAAGAGTGTGTCCAGTGTGGTATGTTTGGGCATACTGAAAACTATTTCCCAAATTTTGACATTCCTGCCCAACAACAAGAAAACTCAAACTTTTTCAACTATGGTCCTATAATGCCTCCTAAAGAAGTTCCATTTTCAAATAATTACAATCAATGATATAGGAACCACCCTAATCTGTCTTATAATGATCATGTATTAATTAAAAAATCAACTACCCCAAATTACTCTAATCAACCAAGACACAATTTTCAAAATCAAAAAAGCGGTGAGTATTTAATTGTAAAAGGAAAAAATGAGAATAAAATGTCTTCTAAGATTGATCTAATCTTGACTCAGCTAAACAAAAATCAAAATAAATATGAGTTACATAAAATAAAAACTGATGTTAGAATGCAGAATATGGAAACAACACTTGGTCAACTTGAGTGGGATTTTTCATCTAGAGAAAAAGCTAGACTTTCAAGTACTAATGAGATTAACCCAAGAAAAAATGCTTTGGATATAGTAACTAGAATTGTGTTAATACTCAGTCTATAGCTAAAAATGACCATAGAAAATCCCCAAATGAAAATATTCTTCAATCTATAATTAAAAATCTTCTCTATTCACATGTTGGAAATTCACATAAATGATATGAAAATGATCTAAATATGAATTTATCACCTGAAACTCCAGATGAAAACTCATCTAAAATAAAAATAATAAAGGAAAATAAAGTGTTGAGGAAGAGGTGAGGGATATACCTACTGTTCTAAAAAATTATTCCCTACCCATTCCTTTCCCTGAGAAGTTGAAACCACAAAGTAACACCAGGGCTGAACTTCTTCAGTTCCTTGGTCTCCTTTTAAAATTTCAAGTAAAAATTTCATTCATTCAAGCTATAATTAAAATCACTTCTTAGATTAAATCTCTTAAAAAATTATTTCCAAAAAAACAATAGAATAATTTTCTAATTACATTCTCACTGAAGAATGCATTGTTATACTCCAAAAGAAAGTCCGACTTAAACTGAAAGACCATTGTAGTTTTTTCTAACCTTTCACATTAAGAAATTATGATCTGCTCAACAGTTGGAATGATTTAGGTGCTAGTATTAATCTGCTCCCATACTCACTGTTTCACCATTTGAGGTTGGGTACCCTTCAACCCACCAAAATTATATTGCAGTTTGATGATAGATCATTCATTCATACTATGGGTAGGGTAGATAACTTTCTAGTTGGGGTTGGGAAACTGTTCCTACCTACTAAATTTTTTGCCTTGGATATGGTGTGTGACCAAGAGGTTCCATTCAACTTGGGTAGGACCTTTTTGGACATATTAGGTTCTGTAATTGATGTTTATAAAGGTAAATAAATTTTTAAAATTGGTGAACAACAAGAAGAGTTCATAGTGTTTAAAAAAGTTAAAGGACCAACTTTTTCTGAAAACTGTTCAATGGTAGAGTCCTTAGAAAATGAAAACTCAATTAGAAACTCTGAAGAATCTAAAAATCTATTCTCAACTAAAGAAATTAATTGTGAAGATCAAAATTTTATTGAATCTATCTTAGAAATTGAAAATTCTGCTCAATCACTTAATCAGGAAAAATTCCCAAAACTTGACAACTGTTCGATTTCTACTATAGAAGGGTCCTCTTTTTCTAAACTTATGAGATTTTTGAGTGAATTTGTGGGTATTTCAATTAACACCAACCTTATTGAACATATTTATGATTCTTATGGATATCTTATAAGACTATTAGATGATTATTCTTTGATTGACTTGTCAAATTCTGATCTAGGAAATCTGGATAGTGTATTGCCCACTTTGGACAGCAGCACTGTTACTTATGAATCTGAGCATGAAATTGAAAATATTTCATCATTTAATACTCCCTACAAGAGGTATTTTGAAGATCTGGGTCCTACTAGGCCTAAGATTTATCCTTCTAGTGTAGAAACACCCACTCTTGAGCTAAAACCAATCCCTGATCATCTTAAATATTCTTTTCTTGGTGAGAACATCACATTCCAAGAAATAATTTCTGCTGAATTGAATGAAAACCAAGAGGAAATATTGTTTAATGTTTTGAAAAAGTTTAAATCTTCCATAGTTTTGACAATAGTTGATATCAAGGGTATTAGTCCCTCATTTTGAATCCAATAAATACCAATGGATCCTGACCATAAGCATAGGGTAGAGTGTCAAATAAGATTAAATCTGAACAAGAAATAAGTTGTGAGAGAAGAAGTGATTAAGTTGCAGGATAATAGAATGATATATCCTATTTATTATAGTGCTTGGGTTAGCCCCGTCTAGGTTTTCCTCAAGAAGGGATGTTTCACTATAATTATGAATGAAATGAATAAAGTATTCCAAGTTAGGAAAGACACAAAATGGAGGGTCTGTATAGATTATAGGAAACATAACAAAGCCACTAGGAAGGACCATTTTTTTAATTCCCTTCTTGGATCAAATGATTGAGAGGATTTTTGGCAATGTTTTTTTCTATTTCTTGGATGGGTATTCTAGTTTCAACCAGATTCCTATTGCTCTAGAGGTTTAGGAAAAACCCACTTTTACATGCCCCTTCGGAACATTTTCTTACAGGAATATGCCCTTTGTGTTGTTTGGAGCTCCAACCACCTTTAAAAGGTGTATGATGGATATCTTTTTGGATATGATTGAGAGAATCATTGAGGCTTTCATGGATGATTTATCCATTGTTATTAGTAGTTTTGATACTAATCTTCGAAATCTTTAGTTAGTCTTGGAGAAATGTGTTGAAACTATCCTTGTTATTAATTGGGAGAAGTGTCAATTCATGGTCATAGAAGTTATACTACTTGGTTATAAATTTTCCAAGAGAGTTCTAGAAGTTGATGCTGCTAAGATTGATGTTATTCAAAAATTTCATCCTCCTGTAAATGTTAAACATTTTAGAAGTTTCCTAGGGCATGACAGTTTCTACCAGAGATTCGTAAAAGTCTTTTTACAAAATAACTAAGCCCTTGTGTTCTTTACAGGTCAAGGATTCACTTTTCTACATTGATGAAAACTATTTCAAATAATTTAATATCCTTAAAGAGAAACTCACTACATCGCCAATTATCACTTCAACAGATTGGAAGTTACCTTTTGAACGTATGTGTGATGATAGAGACATGGTTGTAGGTGTTGTCCTTGGACAGAGGGGAGACAGGAAGTTACATGTGGTTTATTATTCTACTAGACTTCAAGATGATGCCCAAAGGAATTATACCACTACTAGAAAATAGTTGTTAGCTGTTGTGTTTTCTTGAGATAAGTTTAGACAGTACTTGTTAGGTTCTAAAGTCATCATTTTCACTGATTATTCTACTTTAAAGTACTTTTTGTCTAAAAGGGGAACCAAAACTAGGTAGATTATGTGGATTTTATTGCTTCAAGAATTTGATTTACATATTAGGTATAAGTAGGGAACTAAAAATTTAGTTTCTGACCACTTATCTAGGATTTTTCTTACCTAATATGAAGATCCTAGGGACATAGACAGTTCCTTTCCTGATGAAAAGCTACTCACTATGTCAATCAAGAAATCTACAAGGTTTGCAGATTTTACCAACTTCCTGGCTGTTGGTGCCTTTCCCAGATATTTTTCTAATAACCAAATAAATATATTCATTTCTAAACTTAAATACTACCTTTGGGATAATCCTTTGTTGTTTAGGATATGTTCTGATGATATTCTTAGGAGATGTATACCTGAAGAAGATATATTTCCTGTCATAGAGATTTGTCACTCTTTACCATGGGGAGGTCACCATGGGGGTGAAAGAACTACTCAGAAAGTCTTACCATCTGGTTTTTATTGGCCTTCTCTTTTTGAGGATTCTATGAGCTTTTTGGTTGGCTTTGATACATGTCAGAGGCTAAGAAATGTTGGTAGGAAGCAACAGTTACCCCAAAAATGAATTATGGAAGTAGAAATTTTTTATGTCTGGGGTTTAGATTTCATGGATCCATTTCCATAATCTCATGGGAATGACTATATACTAGTTATTTTTTACTATGTTTCAAAATGTGTTGAGGTAGTGTCACTTCCAACAATCAAGCCAATTATATAATTAATTTTTTCAGTGAATATAACTTTACACGATTTCGGGTCTTAAGAGCTTTTATCACTGATAATGGAACACACTTTAAGAACTATAAATTTAAATCTTTGATGGAGAAATATGGTTGTTTTCATAACACTAGTCCACCTTATCATCCACTGTCTAGTGGATAGGTGGAAATTTCAAATAGGGAACTGAAACAAATTCTAGAGAAAACAATGTCAAATTCTAGGAATTCATGGTCTCTAAAATTGAATAAATCTTTATGGGCATATAGAACATCTTCCAAGACCCCAACTGGTATGTCTCCTTTCAGGCTGTTGTTTGGGAAATGTTGTTATTTACATGTAGAGTTCCAACAGAAGTCATATTGCGGAATTAAGGCTATGAATTTTGATTTCAAAAGTGTTGTAGATAGGATATTACTTTAACTGAGTGAGTTAGATGAGATTAGGAGAGTGATTTATGACAATTCAATGATTTATAAAGAGAGGAATAAAATCAGTCATGATTCTATCATACAAACTATAGAGTTTAAACCCAGACAAAAGGTCCTCCTCTTTAACTCTATATGTAAACTCTTTTTTGGATAGCTTAAGACCAAATGACATGTACCCTTCACTATAGTGAGAGTATTGATAAATGGAGATGTTGAAATTGTAGGTGAAGAGAACAAATCCATGTTTGTTAATGGGTAGAGGGTGATGTTGTATTTTGAGGGACAGCCAAATGGCTTGGCTTCCTTCACTATTCTTGAAGACTGATCTTGAATAAAGTATGGCTGAAGAAATTAAAACATAGCTGCGCATGGGAGATGACCCATGGTCACTTTTGTCTTTACATTGACTCTTTTTATCCGGGAATAAAGTGATGCTTATGTGCTCTATTTCTTTTACAATTCCTGTTGCGGGTTGTTCTTGGTCTCTTGGCTGTGTTTCAGGGTTATAAATTGTTGTTACTAGTGTCATCTAAGGAGTGGAATTCCCATGATCAGTTTTGGACATGAACTTAGTCAGGGAAGTACTTATATTTTTTGCATTTATTTCTGCTCCGGTTTTGTTAATAGATTTTGTTCATTTAAAAAATTATTCTTCCTAAAAAATATACTGCTTGTATTGCATTAAAATTATATTGTTGTTTTTGGAAATTCTGTTTAAACTATTTAAAATTCTGCTACATTTCTTTCTATTGAAATAAAATTTCTTCATATGTTTAAAATTCTACATGAATTGGATTAAAATTTTGTTGCATGTCACTGAGTTGAATTTAAAAAATTTTGTGTGTACTTCACTGCTAAAAACTAAATTTCATTATTATTAAAATCATCCACTACTTGAAACTGAGTGTGGGCGGGTACATGCTGCTGGTATTTTGAATCTTCTATGGTTTTGGTTTTTTGAGCTTGAACATTTTCTGTTTTGTTGAATATAAAACTAAATTAATTTTTCTAGACTTTCTTTCACCCCAATTATCAGTTCACTTACACTTCACATATACTTTTGAGTTGTATGAAAATTTATTCACTGGACTAAAATGTTAATGCATGAATCAGGATATGAACATGCTGATTATTTATTCATTGTGGAAAACAATATTCTCAAACATCATTAAGACCCTTTATACATATCATCAATCTACTCGATTGAAAATCTATTTTGACCCTCAATTGTTTAATTGTTCTTATCCACCATTGAAGTCAACTTTCGGGACAAAGTTGGGTTTATGTGTGGGGGAGGGGGTCAATTCTTGATTGTTCTAAACTATGAATAAATTAAATTCCATCAATTCCCACTACAACATAAAATTTTTGTCAAAATAAATGGTTACAATTTTTTAAAATTATTTCATAATTTTAGGCTTTAAATTATTTTTCAAATTGGTCTTGCCTATGGACAGTATATCTTTGGTAATTATGTTGTGCATTGAGTCTCAAATTGATGATAATGGATGATTTTTGAGTTATATCTACTTAGTGGTTGAATGGATATCTTGGTTTAGGGACTTTCATTTAGAGTGATATGGGTTGCATGTTTGTGGAATTATGATCATAGCCTTGGTACTGGATGTTTGAGTTGATCTTAGGGACCTCATTCATCTTTTAATTATATAAGTAACATCTTTAATGAGCCAATATTAAGGTTTTTCATAAAAAAAATCTGAAACTGAAGTAATTTGGGAATCTAGGATCCTGGGGTTAGTCCCTAAGACCCGAGATGCTGGGTTCTTTTCTGTTTACTATAAGCCCTTTTTACACATTTAATAAGTGCATTGCACAGTGCTTAGCACATGATACATGGCTTGGGAAAAATTGAACAATGTGTTTAGGGTCAAAAAATGAGTTCATTAAGGTGAGGGGAATGGTGAACACTAAATCATGAAGGGGACAATTTGATTATATAGAAATCATTTAGGTTGTATCAGTAATGTGATTCGAAAAAAAATATTTATTTTTTGAACCTAGCTGAAAAATCAAAGTACAAAGATCCTCGGTTAAGGTCTTAATTCCAATAATTATTTACCTCATGTCATTTTTGAATTTAGAATCTGATCCTAGTTTGAAATAAAACATTATGTAGGTTCACATATGAGGCATGACATCTACTTTGATGGATAGTCTTTGCTTTCTTAAATTATCCTTCAGTATTTTTTCTAGGAAAGACTTGATCTGAAAATTCATTTACTAATGCCTAAGTCAATTTATAGTCCTTGGTTTTCAAATGGTTGGACATGATACAATTTGAGAAAATTAATAAACACTTTGTTGTTCTTCAAGGAAAATAAAACATGGGATTGTTTAACAATGATTAAGTGTGGGGGAATATGATGTGGCTCTATTTTTACATAGTTTTCCCGCATCTTTTATTTAGTTTTTATCTATTAAATTAATTGTTATTACACTTTTTAATAAATAATGGCACTTTTGTATTTTCATTATTAAATCTATTAATCAATCATTTTATTATAACTAAATTTAATTGTTTAGTATTTTAAATAGTTAATTTCGCCACTCTAATTATTTTAGTTATATTAAATTAATTTTTATTTTATTAATTTTAATCTAGATTAGTTTTTAATAATTTTAAATATGTATTAATCATTTAGTTGTACAATTTTTTTGATTATTATGATTTTTTTTAATTTTAAAAATTACCCTTTAATTTAGATTTGTTTAAAATAAATTAACCTTACTTATTAACTGGTTTAATTACTCTGTTTAATAAATAATTTAACAATTTAAGTTATAGTTTAACAAAATAATTTTTTTTTTAATTTTAAGTTTTATTTTGTCGTTTAATTAATTAACATAGTTGATCTAAATATTTACTTAATTTTAATTATTTTAATTTTATGTTTGCAGATAATTATTTGTAGGTGTTCTTCATTTATTTAAATATATATTTAATTAATATTGAAATTTATTTGTTAATAATTTTGTTTCCTTTATTTTTAGTTTGTAAAATAATTTAGTTAGTTTTTTTTATTTACAATTAATTATTTAATCTTAAACAATTTATTTAATTTCTCTTTGTTGTTAATTAATTAATTTTTTGTTCATTTTATTATTTGTTTTAAATTAATTTTTATTGTTAGTGGTTTAACTTGCGTTATCGGTGAGTGACGCACTGATGATTCGTCTCACTGATTCTTTATCTCACTGATCACGACTCACTGATCCTTGTCACATCGAAGTTTTTATAACTATCGGTGAGTCATGACTCACCGATTACTTTCAAACACCATTGGTCTCTCACTTCACACCATTGTTGCAATGCACCAATCATTTCATCGGTTTCGGTCTCTCATTTCATCATTGAGTTATCATTTTATTTTTATCTATCGGTGAGTAAATGACTCACCGATCCCCCAAAACATCATCGGTTTCTCATCACATCGATTTATTTATTCTTCAGCGTCTCTTGGGCATCAACTTTGGTATCTCATTTTTTTAAAACAATTCGGTGACTCGTTTTTATTTAAACTAATGGTTTCATTCACTCAACGATACTTATTATTATTTTTCAACTAATGGTGTCTTGATTTTAATTTATATTATATTATTTATTATTTTATCTAATGGTCTCATCCCCAAGCATCGATCCAAATCCTTTATCGGTGTGTCATGACTCACCGATGAAAAACACTCATCGGTGTCTCTCCCACTCACTAATATTTTATTTCTTTTTTTTCAGCCTCCTCAAGACATACTGATCCACATATTCTCGTCCATTGCGACTCACCAAACCAATACTTGGGATCATGGTTACATATTGATACTCTGTCGGTCTCTTGCAATTTGTCACCTACAATGATTCCTCAACCCACTTTTCTGATGGAAACTCGAAACCTGCATAAATTTTTTTAACAACGGACACAACTAGACATTGAATAGTATCATCAAAAACCTTAGATCGTAAATCAATTCCACTCCTAGCATGTTTATTTTCCATGTTGTGGTCGAACCCTTGCAACCTGTTTCACTGACCTCCACTGTGCCTGTATCTTTCCTTTCCTCCTTCTCAGATCTACAATCGAACCAATTGAAGAATCAGACATCATCAATTTGAAGATGTTGCATGTACTTTCGTCGCACCAAACTGACATCGAGCTCGAACTGAGTCATTTTATCACTATCTGATGAGAAGATCAGCATCAGACTGAGGTTGATGTGCCACCGCAGGACCTCAGTCATCCACTGGCCTTCCCTTTTATGTGTTGTTGTATCAAAGAAGGAATCCTTCCACCATCTGCTGAAGGGAGACACTATTGAAGGAGATGTCGTGATTGAAGAGGATTATCCTTCATTGCCTTTAGGATTCACCATCTCCTCCCTTAAAGAAGTCGAGACCCTAGCTACGCACTACGGATGGTGAAGTTGAAGCTACGGGAACAAGATTTGAAGCCTGAGGAAGTTGTGCTACTGGACGAACTCAGATGTAGCATCATTGATGTACAGAAGGAGATCCACTCTTCGCCACCCAATCTCTATTGATGTAGTCTGCTGGAGTCAGTGTGGTGCAGAGGGAGGCAGAGCCGCGAGGTTTAGGGAAGAATACCGAAGAGAAAAATAAATAAATTAACTTAATCAAAAAAAAAAAAAAAAAAAAAAAAAAAACATAAAATAAATAATTAAAATAAAAATAATAGAATCTTATAACATTATAAATAAATAACTAATAATAATAATAGATAAATAATAAAAATTTTAAAACTGATAAATTAAAATATATAATAAAACTAAAATATTAATGCAAAACTTATAAATAAAAGTTATATAAATAAATTTAATACTTTAATGAATATTATAAATTATAAATTTAATCCTTTATGAATAAAATAATTATAAAATATAATAAATATTTATAATTTTATAAATTGTAATAATTAATATTCAAAAAAACTAAACTCTAATAATCCAATAATTACTAAACTTTTATTAATCTAAATAATAATTAATCACCTTCATAAATTAATTATATAAATAATAAAATGTAAAAATATTAAATAAAATTAGTTAATTAACCTATTAAATAATAACTTATAATTATTAATTTAAATTTAATAACATCTAAGCATTCTTTAATGTTGCCTTCATTTTTTTATAAATGTTAAACATTTTAATGCTGATTCAATCATTTATTTTTTTGTTCTAACTTTGTAGGTTTATTCACGATATGGGTATACGTCTAGATTCACACAAGTAACTCACCTGGAGTTTGATATGTGAGAAAAACTAGTGCGATGTGTTGGTCTTGAAAAAATGCACGTGTGTGGTGCATAAGAGATAGAATTTTGGAGTCGGTGGAAGAAAGTGGTGATAGGAACCTGATGACGGAGGATATAAAAGTAGATTTGCAATAGAATTTGTGGGGGTACATTCATACAACACATTCAAGAATCTAGTTTGGAGAGAGCCATTGCAGAGGGAGACTCTAGTACCACTTCTTGGAGCAGGAGCAGTTCATGAGAAGATCATCATCTTGGGAGTTTATCTTTCATTTTGATTATAGTTTTTGTACTTTCTTTTAATATGTTTTAGTTGATGTAAACATAATGAACAAAATAGTAGGCTAATTCATATAGTTCGAGGATAAATTGAAGTTCCACTGGTTATATTTTATCTTTCTTTTCCCTTAATCTTTTCAATGAATTCAGTAACGATCGGTGAGATCGATACCATGTTCATACAATTGCTTATTCCACTAGAACACAATCTCATGATTTCACTGACAGTTGGCGAGATTGGTTGGGGAAACACTTTTCAAACGATCATAAATTCGAAAGACTTCAAGGGTTATGGTGATTTCGTCTTGTTGCCATTTTTCAAACGGTTCATAGTTGATTAATTTTTGATTGGCGAACTCTTAAACTGATTGGCTTGTGTGACTTAACATCTGGAGAGGGAGGTGAGTTATTCTTTTTGAGGTGGTACTCTGCAACAACCTTTATGTGAATTGAAATTTTTCTAAAACCAGTAGAATGATAATTTTTCCATGAGTGTTTACTTTGATAGTTTTTTTATGATCACTCTATATTTTAGTTGTTTATAATTTTCAATTGGTTTTCTATTTCATTATAGACTAGGTCAAAAACAAAAAAAAATAGTTTTACTTTTATGCTTTATTAGAAAAATAAAAAATATATATAAAAAGTAAAATATAACAAAATAATCCACTCCACTACTGACAACCGTGGAGATTTTTAATGTTTTTAGAAGAATATTGGTCAAAATTAACTTCCCTATGGGTTTGACTATACATTCCACACATACTATAGTCAGTATGAATATAAATTTTAATATTTTACTGACATCAACGATGGTCTATGTTAGAGTCATCTCAACATAGGATCCATGGTGAAACCAATCCAAGGATATACAAAGGTGGACAGGTGTAAATCTATAAACACTAACCCGAAAGTTTCAAGGTGTTTCTCCACTAGGTCAACGGTTAGTTTATCAACCACTAGATAAACTAACCTATAGAACAAGATCATGACCATACCATTTATTTTATTTCTATTAGTTTCATGGTTTATTTATTTTGGGGTTGTTTTCATGATCTCACAATTAATGAATTAAAAAAGAATACAAGATGGAACTAAAATAAGACCAGCTTATTCATAAAATATTATATTGGATATGGTTAATCACTTTAGTATATCCCACTTAATATTAAAAAGCATGTAATCAAATATAATAAAATTTCAATTTATGTATAAGGATAAAATCCCTCAATGAAAATATCAATTCGGTATGTCCTTCCATAATCTTGCTTAGAATCGAACCGTTGTTCAAAGTTCTTGACCAACCCTAGTTGTGGTGCTTTCAATTATCGGGGAATTCTAATTCATGGTTTGGGGATTACTTGACTTGGTTTTCATTAAGGTTTTAATGCCATAGCATGACGTGGTGTGATGAAGAGGCAAAGGTTGAGGAAATAAAAAATAATAGGATTTCAGGACTATGGAGTCCACTAAGCGGATCAAGGAGCTACAAGTTAATGCCATTGGCATTTGGAATGCCTACCTAAAACCCTTAATGTTTCTTGATTGACACTAGTTTTGGTAATGTGAAGGGAAAAAAGGATCCTTTCCACTAGAATATTCACACAATATAATATTCTGATGTCAATGATGAGTGCTATTTTATTTCGATAAAATAGTGGCAGACTAGTAAGTATTAAGTTATTTATTGGTCTCAGTTTTATAATAATAAAGTAAAAAAAACTTTTCTCATCCTAATTTGTAGAAACATCAAGAAAATTTACTTCAAACATATCATTGTGAACCATAATAAAAAAAACCTTCTCACCAGCACCAATTTCCAATAGTGGCAGAATAGTTTACACATCATCATTCGCCACAAGGGGAAATTGTATGTGATGGATGATCAAGTTCCAATTATGCTTGGGAAAGAGGCCAGTGATGAAGAACTATCTCTCCATATGAAACATATGGATGATGCCAAAAATATCCAATGTTTCATTATATCGTCCCTATCTAAGGAGCTTTTGAAGTAACATGAAAACATGGATGCATATAGCATGATGTCTCACCTTAAAGATCTCTACCAAGAGAAGGTGAGACAGGAGAGATTTGAGATGTCCAATGCATTGTTTTCAACTATTCTTCGACAGTATGCACCAGTTGGGCCTCATGTAGTCATTCTTATAGGCTACATTGAATGCATGGACATCTTAGGGGTTATATTTTTGGATGATTTTCACACAAATATCATCCTATCATCACATATGAAGACCTTTTCTAGATTTATTGTCAACTATAACATGAGAAACAATGAGAAGAGTCTATCAAGTCTTCTGACCTTAATTTGTCAGGTAGATAAGGACATGGGGCATGAAAAACCCATAGTCCATATGGTGAATATGAATAATATGGACAAGGCAAAGTGGTCAAGGATATATAAAATGTCTGAAGACCCGGAGCATCATCCCTCTAATAAGGGGATGATCCAGAGGTAGGGCAAGGAATGGGAGTTGGTATGTTTTTCATGTGGCATGTCATGCCACTAGAAGAAGAATTTCACCCAGAAGCATAGGGATGCTAAAGGAGAATTTGTTATCAAGTGTAATATTTGTATTTATACACATTGGGTATTAGATACATCTTGTAGGGATCACATCTATATTCAAATGAAAGAACCATGTATATTTAAAAATATTTCTAGAGGAGAGGTAGATCTTCGAGCTACAAATTGTGTGAGGCTGGCTGCATTGGCCATTGGCAACTCCCACCTCTCATTGGGGATGATTTTTGTTTTACAAAACTGCTATTATGTGCCTAGTGTTACCAAAATCATAATTTTTGTATCATGTTTGGATATGGATGGATTTATTTCATGTTTATAAATAAGGGTTTCTTCTTTTATATGAACAACATATGTTATGGTATGGCACATTTAAATAATGGGTTGCATGTATTAAATTAAAAAAACTAATTGTTGATAATCGATAATAAAAAAAAACTCACATAACTCATACATCACCCAATTGTGGCATCATCGTCTCAGTCAAGTAAACGTTAATCCCTTGAAAAATCTCTTACATGATGGCTATTTAGACTCTACTGAGCTAAAACCACTTGATAGATGTCACGCTTGTTTATAATGTAAAATTCCCTAGCATTATTTTGGTGGACAGGGTGAGATGGCCACAGATCTTCTAGGATTAGTGCAAAAAGATGTTTGTAGACCATTTCAAGTAGAATATATAGGTGGATATTCTTACTTCATTAATCTTACTGATGATTTTAGTAGATATGGATTTGTCTACATAATGAGGTATAAGTAATAATCCGAAGGGAAATTTAACGAATTCAAGAAGGAAGTAGAAAATCAGATTGGTAACAAGATAAAGAATCATAGATTGGATAGATGTGGAGAATATCTGAACCAAGAGTTCATAAACCTTTTACGAGAGTCTAGGATTCAATCTCAGCTCAATCCTCCTTATACACCATAGTGGAATGGTGTTATTGATAGGAGGAATTGCACCTTATTGAACATGGTGTGGTCGATGTTGATTCTAGTATATCTTTCAATATCCTTTTGGGGATATGAATTACAGACTACATAATCCACATTAAACTGAGTACAAACTAAGGCAGCAAATAGAATTCCCTCTGAGTTATGGAATAGAAAGAAACCCATTTTGTTGCACAAAAATGTGTGGGGATACGAGGAAATTTTTAAGGCCTTCTCAGACAACAAACTAGCACCCTGAGGAATAGATTTTATCATTATAGGATATCCTGAGGAAATAAAAGGATATTACATATATAACCCTTCAGAATAGAATGTTATTATCGCCATACAAGCCATCTTTCTTGAGAAGGAGCACATCCTCAAAAAGGATAGTGGGAACAAGATTGAAATCGATGAAGTTGATGCTCAAGATACACATGAGTAGGTACAGGAACATGTTCCATTGGTCCCCATGGAAGATGTCCAAGAAACACAAGTACTGCGTAGAAGTATAAGAGAGGTTAGAGAACCAAAGATATTTGGTTTCCTAGTCACCAAGAATGGTGAATCATTATTGTTTGAAAATGATGAACCTATCTCATACAATGTAGTAGTATAAATCTCAGTAGCTTCAAGATGGAGAGAAGCTATGAATAAAGAGATGCATTCTATATATCAAAACAAAGTCTGGGTTCTGGTCGATGAGCCAGTTGATGTAAAGCCTGTTGGATAAAAATGGGTATTCAAGAGAAAACTGGTCATGGAAGGTCAGGGTTGCACCTATAAATCAAGGCTAGTGGCTAAAGGATTTAGAACGCATCATGAAATAGACTATGATGAAACCTTCTCGCAGGTTTCCATGTTTAAATCCATAAGAATTATACATGCCATATCAACTTACCATGATGACGAGATTTGTCAAATGGATATCAAAACAACATTCCTTAAAGGGAATATTCAGTATGATGTCTATATGACACAACCAGAAGGGTTTGTGACACTAGGTGAAGCCAAACGGGTTTTCAAGTTTCAGAAATCCATTTATGGATTAAAGCAATCATCCAGGTCATGGAACATTCAATTTGATGATTCCATAATGGAATTTGGATTCATTAAGAACGAATATGATCCATGTGTTTATAAGATGCTTAATGGGAATTTGGTCGTTAGCCTAGTAGTATATGTTAATGACATATTGCTTATTTGAAATGATGTACCAGTATTACAGTTAGTTAAGGACTGGTTGAACAACTATTTTTCCATGATGGACTTGGGTGAAGCAGCCTACATTTTAAGGATCTAGATCATTTTTGATAAATCCATGACGCTGCTTGGACTAAGTCAGGGTACATATATTGACCAGATACTAAAGAGATTTAGTATGGAACAATCCAGGAGGGGATGGGTTCTTGTGTCAAATTGCTTACATCTTTATATGAAAATGTATTCCCAGACACAAGATGAGAAATATAGAAGGAGTAATATCACATACACTATGACTATAGGATCCATCATGTATGCCATGTTATGTACCAGGCTTGATGTTTCCAATGCACTGAGCATTATAGAAAATTATCAAGAAGATACTGGAGAACAAAATTGGACTAATGTAAAGATGATCCTTATGTATTTGAGTAGAACTAAGGATGTGTTTCTAGTATACGGAGGAGACAAGGAGATTTTCATCCGAGGGTATGTTGATTCCAGTTTTTAGATATATCAGAACGATCAGAAGTCACAATTTAGATATTTTTTCTATCTCAATGGAGGAACTGTGAGCTACAAAATTTCTAAGAAACTTATTGTCATTGATTCTGTAGTGGATTCCAAATATATAGTGGATTATAATGTAGCCAAGGAAGCTGTCTGGATTTGGGAATTTTTCTAGAAGCTTGATGTGGTGCCTAGTAGTGAAGATCCTATCACATTATATTGTGATTATACTATAGCGGTGGCCCTTTCAAAAGAACCTAGGTCATATTGATGGACAAAGAAAATATATTAGAAGTATCACCTATTGTGGGATATCTATCCAATGGGTGAACTTGCTGTGTGCATAGTGTCCACAGAAGAGAAAGTGGTGGACCCCATGACTAAATACATATATTAGTAGAAGCATGGATATCATGTGAGAGCTTGCGAGTTAAAATTTGTTAGCAGTTGGATCTAGTCCAAGTGGGAGTCTGTTGGAGTTGGTGCACCAGAACCAACTAAATTGTACTTTATTCATTAATAAATACCTTACCACATCTTGATTGTTATTCTGTGTGAAAATTCAGGTGATAATTTCCTATGTATTTTGGATCCCTGTTATGATGAGAAACCAGAAGTTCCATAATACTGTTTTTGAATATATGATCTATGGCTGGATGATGTTATTTTAGGGACACAAATAATACACACCATTATGGGTGATTTTTCATAAAACTGTGAGGAACCTTCTCATGGTGTGCACCCTGAGTAATATTCAGGAGAATATTATGAGAACAAGACCCGCCCATAGGAAATACACATTTCATAGTGCCATTGGATATTTCTATCTGCAGACCTGTGTATTGGTCCTTAGGCTTTAAGGATATTATTAGTGGGTTTTACAACTCATGCACTTAGATGTATTGAAAAAAACTATGACGACACACTGTTCCCTGTGAAGTAGGATATGATGGGTGTGTCAAAAGTGATACTGCATTAATATATACTGTGGGAAAGGATTTTCCCATTCTTTTCCATAAAGTAAGTAGATATATCAGGCCCTTTGATGGAATTGATATAGCCTAAATAAAAACATGTTTTTGGTGAGTAATAGGAAAGTTCAATTTTGGAAATTCAATGAAAGAATAATCGAGCACAAGGGTTGACGGAACTATCATGCAACACTCTTAATTCGAAATATCGAGACAATGAGATTATATTACACTGTAAGAATTCATATGAGGTGACTTGTCATTGTAGTGTTATCTACTTTCTATATGGGTTCCTTGGTGTGTTTCTAGACTCTAACATTGGAATTTAGGCAGGCTTTACCTAATTTCACTACGAAAGAGGCCTAGAGGGTCAACACTAAGTCTGTCCAAGTATCACAGTTAAATAATAATTTAACAAATTGAATAAATAGTATTCCCAGTTTTTGTTTAATAATTATTCTAGGATTCCTGCTCTGATTTATTTCGACACTAGTAATTCGAGAGAATATGTTGTGGGTGAAATAATATATTTATTTGTGAGTAATTTAGTGATATTTATTTTATAAATAAGTATCCATTATTCAAGGTCTAATAAATGTGGAGGAGGAAATAAAGAAAAATAGAAAAACAAAAGTACACGCCGTGTATATTAACTATACACTCCGTGCATTTTTTCAGGGAATTTATGAGAAATAATATTATTTATTTAATTAAATAATATTATGTGCAATTCACTGGGTTCAAGTCAGGTGATAATAATTTTCAACTATTATTATAATACATGGGTTATTACTAAGAATGAAATGAAGTGAATAAATTATTTCGGGTAATTAATTCATTTTATTTTTATATGAAATTAAAATTCCCAATTATATATTTCTCATTAGCCTATCATGTTTTTTTTTTGCACAAAAGATCTAGAGAAATCTCTCAATCCCAGAGAGAATCTATTTCTTCCATGGACTCTCTCAAGCTATGAGATAAAGATCCACCTCTGCCAGATCAAGGCAATAAAAGGCAAACATCACAAGCAAATGTTCTTCCATTATATCCCCCAGAGATCCTTTTGGTGACGTCTAGAGATACGTGGGGCTCATGTGGATCACTACTACATGAATCCTACACAAGGATTATGCGACACAATGATGAATCACATCGAACCCTGACCAGAAGAATCAATGAAGAAAAAATTTCATCAAGGTAATTTGTGTTAATAAATTAAATTAATTATAACCAACATATTATGATCTTATCTATGGTTCCAGGACACCCTCTTTTTTTTTTAATTCTATTCTGAAGATCCTACGTTTTATTATCGTGACAGATATCAGATTGATTGTTGTTAATGCTAAAATCAAAGTTGGGTACACCCACCAATGTGATTCCACTTCACTTGGAACATACAATGTACATATATTTATCATAATATTTTCTATGGATTTTATAATAAATTATATTCATGTTTAGAAGAAAATTTTATAAAAAATATAATTATTTTTGAAATATAACCCATCTTTCTAAAAAATAAATATTTTTACTTCTCTTTTTAATGTTTCTTATTCAATGATGTTTGATTCTTTGTATACCATGTATATTATTAATTTTTAATTTGAAAACCCAATAGATTATCCAGGAATGTTTTATTCATGAATTTTCTTGAGTTATATTATATTTCATTGGTTATTTTATGTATATGAAGGATATATGTTCTATTGGGAAATCATGATTATGAAATCTTTATGATGTGACAGGTGTGCTAGGAATTATATAGAATGCCATTGAATTCAGTAATATGTTATATATCATGATGTAATTTTCCATAATCATGGACATGATTATGGAATTTTTTATAATTGTTATATTTTGGTTATTCAAATATGTTATGAATAAACATGATGCTAGCTTTATTCACAACAATGTGTAGTTTTTTACCCATATGACGTGATGTTTTATTTTTGTGAATTACCTCATTCTTTGAATTTATATAATGATTCCTCTAATGATTATGAAAATGATCTGATGCTTATTTTTTGTTTATAATTATTATACTTGAACAAGTAATATTTATTCATGATCTTGTCAACTGTCTTACAAGGATTTTAGCTCACCACTTTATTTGACGTATATACTTATGTTTTTACATTTATTAATGATAAAATCATAGCCACTAAGAAGATAGTGAAGAATTAATTAAATAATGTTTATGATTTATTATGTAAATTTCAGGTTTTTTTCAAATTTTCCCAAGATACTAAATCTTTGGATTCATGTTCTTAAAACTATTTTATTGTTTATATTTAAAATTATTTAATAGTAATTTAAGAAAAGAAGGGTCATTATAGTTCCTATCAAAGTGCATTTTAGTTAATTTTGGAATTAGAGTTAGATAAGATTAGTAAAAACCCATAGTATGATACAGAGTATATTAAAGCACATAAGAGTATTTGTTTTAGAAAAATTATAGATATATGGATCCCCCAAGTAATTCCTAAAATGTTAATTTCCCAATGTAATATTTTAATTATTCATGACTGGTTGAATTATTTATTTTGTTCGTACTATTTTATTTTATAAATAGTGGAAAAATGAGAAATCAAGCCACAAATCTGTGTAATGGAAAAAGCAGAGATTACCCAAATGAGATTCATAATGCCTTGGGAAGTTTATTTTAAAGGTATATGGTGACTCATATCATTATATTATTATGAAATGAAAAATGACAAGAATAATATAGAATTTACTCATTCACCTAATAGAATGTTATTGGATATCAATTGTTTTTCAACAATGTCCATAAACATTTAGTGGATCTTCAGATTAACTAGAATCTGAATAGTGGTGAACATAATAGAAGGGATTTTATCTGTGATGTAGAATGTTCCTTTAGCCATTTACCATTAACATGGAGAGGCTAATCAATGGTGTGTGTTTTTTAAGAACACCAATACAAAGGATGAAATTTAATTGATAGAGTGGTAAGACATTAAAATAAATATCTTGATATGTATTCACCTTTACATCATCATATAAAGTTGGAGAGAGAATTCATAGAGAATAAGAAAAATTATGGTGAATCATTCATGACTTATGAAAAATATTTCACTCATCGTGAATTGTATACCTCTGTTTTTTATAAAAAATGATATAAAAGTTATATATTATTTATTGATTCAAAATGACACTTTAAAATGATCTAAAAATTTGAGACTTTGGAAGTTATGAAGATCTTTTTGGATGTTCTCTCAACGTAGAGTTGGGGTTTGGAGAATGGTCCTAAGGCATTGGGGATAAGAAATGAAAGATAGAGTTCCAAGATGGAGAATATAATGAAAAATGTGGGATGAAAGATCAAACACTCACATTTGAATTTTTTTGATGAATCCTAATGTAAACTACATCAATTGGGAAAGTAAATGCTTCATATGTGGGAAATAAGGCCACCAAACTCATGAATGTCGAGGAGAAATCAGGGAGATTGAAAATATGGTAGATGAAAGAAGATAACCAATTTTGATTCAATACTTCAATTATAGTTATCATGGTAACTATGGGATCTATTTTAAAAAACATTGAGTCCTTCAGGTTAATCAGTGTAAGATTCTCAAAAAGGAAAAGCAACAAGGAAATGCATAATATATCCCTAAAACAAGTCTGGATCCTTAAAAATATGTGGTAACATGTATGCTAGTTATTCATTAAATAATTAATGATATAATATGTTAATCCTTTTTTAAAAATTCCTTCACATAATAAAAGTTTAGATGAACTATTCAGACACCACGTCAAAATATAGAGGTTTAGTTATATGTGAGAACAGAAAAGGGGGGAATAACTTAAAACAATGTATATAACTCCTCCCCGATTAATGGTTGGGGACTAAACATCCCATAAAATCCTATACAATATTCATTGTTAGATTATGAGGCACCATTTAGCATAGATTTAATATCTTCATATAAAGAAAACATCAACTGTAATCAAATAGATATTAGTGAACAAATCTAGTGGAATCCTCTAATTCTATATATGTTTAATTATGAAGATGAATTTCTATCAGGATCATATTCTCAAGTGTGGATTTTATTTCCTTATGATAAATCATATCTTGCTCAAATTGTTAAGAAAAATGAGAGAATCAAGATTGAATATGAGCTCATTATGATGTAATCCACTAATTAGTTCCATGAAGTATTTCCTTCACTCATTTATATTATGATGTGGAGTTCTAAATTGAACTTATTTTTGGATAATATCTTATGTCATAAAGACCCTACTGAATGGTTACTGTTGAGTTGGAAGAATGGGAGAATTATTTACAAGAGAACATAAAAAATTGTTTTATACACCTGAGTGCTTCACTGTGGGTTGCACCAGTCGACATCATGTAGAAGAAGGTTGGATTTATGTGCCTGTATATTGGTTTTTTAGATGTCAAAAGAATCACATTAGAGAACAAGTATCCCCTTACAACACATATATAACTTGTTCTATCATTTGTATGGGGCAATGTATTTTATTAGGTGGTCAATAAGATGAGATATCACCAATTTAGGTTGAGGAAGAAATATATTCACAAGCCTGTCATTAGAACAAACTTTGTATATAGTGAGTTCATAGTGATGCCTTTCAAACTCAATAAACATCCAAAAAGAATCACAGATTTAATGAATATTGTCCTTATATATTATGTCGAAATTTTATTGATAGACTTTATAAATTATATTCTGATATAAAACAAGAGTAATAAATAATGTGATGTGAATTTTAATAGTATTTTGAAGGCTTTGTGAAAGGATAACCCACATATAATGTACAGTAAATGTATATTGTGGATATAGGAAGTAACATTTTTGAGGAATGTTATCCCCAATAAAAAAATATATCTATGGACCCTTCTAGGATAAATAAAATTGATGAGTATACAAGGAAAATATCTATAATGGACATCTATAGATTTCTTGTTTGGGATGAACCTTACCAACAATTTTTGATGAAATTTTCAATATTTTGAAACATATTATCTAAGATGACATGAAAGGGATAAATGTTTTTTAGACCATTTAATGTGAATAATTTATCATATATTTAACAAATAGTATTCTCACTTCACCTGTAGTCACACTTCCATCAAGTGGATAACTCTTTGCGGTATACAATGTTTCTTTATAGAAGGTCATAGGTTGTTTACTAATAAAAATGATAATGTGATATCATATGAATCATTGATGTTAAAAATTTGAGGAAAAAAAATATGCCATGCATGATCTGAAGTTATCTATTGTGATTTTATCAATGAACATATGATTAAGTTGTCTTGATGAATAGAAGAGTGGAATGTTAAATGATCAAAAGATAATGAAATATATATTCACATATAAGGAGTTCCCATAGGTTAGTGAAGATGGTTAGATATCATAAAGGAGTCTGGATGACCAATTCACTACAATCCTAGATAATATAATAAATAGGAGAATGATCTATGTAGAAAGGATCCTGGAGAATTATCAATGATGATAGTTGGTAAGAATAAAATATTTATATATTTGAAAATAGTTTATATTAGAATCATCAAAGAAATATCACAATAAATTCCTTTAAAAATGATTTTAGAACCATCCCTCTTGGAAAAAATAATTGATACATGATGAAATGATGGGAAAATTCCAAATAATGTGGAAACCATGAGAAATAGGGAATCTTCATTGTTTAAAACTGATGACAAATGAGTTATAAGATTTCGTTCATGAATATTTGTACCATCAAATCCAGAGATAATTAAATCATTCTGAGTGACACATATAGCTCAACCTTCTCTATTTCCGAATGGAGAATAGATATTTATCAAGCTCTCTGATAGAACTTCTAGTGGGAAAATATTAAGAAGGAGATATATAAATATTAATCAAATTTCATTATATGTTAGAAAGTGAATGCTGAAAAGAAAAAAATTATGGGCATGGTGAAACCATTACATATACCCACACAGAAATGGGTAAACATCACCATGTACATTATTATGGAACATCTGAATGAAACCAGATAAAACAATTTTATATTGGTTGTTATGTATAATCTCACATAGACATCTCAATTTATCATAATTCATGATGTTTTCTTACTAGATAATATTGTATTGATATATATTAGAGATGTTGTAAGGCTTCATTGAGTATAAGTATCGATTATATCTGATCAATATCCATGATTCACCTCAATGTTCTAGAAAAGTCACAAATATTTTTTAAACAGTAATATGAAAATTATTATTTCTTATAATCTTCAATCCAATGGAAACTTAGACAAGACAACTTAGTAACCAGATGACCTGATGAGCCCATGTTCTATGACTTCAAAGGAGGATAGGACTAACTTCTTCTGATGTACAAATTCTCTTACAAAATCAATTTCTACTCGAGTACCCAAATTCCTCCATATTAATCCCTTTATCGGTAAATATGCACAACATAGGCATACTGGGATGAGGATGGTGAATGTAAGTTGTAATGGCCCTAAATGGTTGAAAAAATTGTGGAAAAGTTGGAAACTATTCATCAACACATCAAGGTAGCCCAATTTTGGAAGGGGCTCTATGCATAAAACAGTCAGTGGGACCAATAATTTGATGTTATAGAAATGGTATTCCATTCTATATCTCTAGTGATGAGGATCATGAGATTTGGGATGAAAGAAAAAATGTGTCATAGGTTTTTCGGCCCCTTCCGGGTTCTTGATCAAGTTTGAGCAGTGGCCTATCGAATGTCACATCCACCTATAATTCCAAAATTATATGATGTATTTCATGTATCTATCTTGAGTAAGTACATACTATATCCCTCATATGTACTGAATCTAGATGTGGTATAGTTAAAAAATGACATATCATATGTGGAGTATATCATGAATTTATTTTACCATAGAGATAATGGTCAACACCAAAAGAATAATTTCTTGGTCAAAGTAAAATAGAGGAATCGTACATATGAAGTGGAAAATTGGGAACTTGAGGAAGTTTTTAAGGAGAACTACCCTCACTTTTTTTCAACGTATTTGTAGAGACCCAACAATTGAGGTTCTGGAGCTGTTGTCTACTAACCTTATATTTTAACAAGTAATATATAAATCATGTACCATTGGATAGAAGAGTATATTAGTCTTGATTTACCATATTAATAAAAGACCCTTGAATTATAAATTAATACACTAATTACATCATAACTATATTTTTCATTTGAGGATAAAAAATTTCATTCATCTTGTGTATCCTTGTATATCATTCTTAATACACTTCATGGATTCATGGGGAAAAGAAACAAAATAAGGGTGATCTCAATGGTTAAGTAATGGTAATGTACATCAAAAACAATAATGAATCAATGAGAATAATTAAATATAATGATAATTAACTGAACATATAATCCAATAAAATAACAATATAAGGTTAAATCAATATGAAAAGGTAACATACTCAATCATTTTCCATTTTATCAATGAAGTCAACAATAAATGAATCCATATAAATTTAGGGAAAAAATATCATCTACAATTTGATAATCAATAAACATGAAGTTAAAAATGAAAATATTGAATTCCATATTTCCTAGGTACATGATACATTTACCATCATCATCTATTATCAAAATAGTTTTAACTAATCAAATTTTTCGAAACAATTTTTCTCATGACACAATTAATGCTTCATGGGGATTACATTATATATCCTATATCCTATATCTTACAATTCTATTCTTTTTAGAGACCAATGTGATGGGTTTTTCTCAAACTGATTCATCTGATGGTATAATCGATGCATTAAGGGGATATCTATAATAGGGCCCCACTAATAGGTATTTTCTTAAACACACCCCAACCCTTATTGTTCATGTCGAATGTATTATAGAATATTCAATTTTAATCTATAAACCAAGATCCTTATAAAATATATGTATTGAAAAATGGATACATATTTATTAATATTTCCACCAGTAACTAAATAACATTCAATGTAAATAACATATGATGAATGGTATACTATTTAAGAAACAAACATATCCATGATAAATGATATGGATAATTTGGGGACTAAAAAATGAAATAAATGAAGTAAATTTAAGTATAATACTTTTTCGAATCAATAATAAACCATCCAGATAAAGATTAAGGATGGTGTAAATACAACATAACCCATGTGTAATAAAAGTAAAGGGTTATGGAATTTGGTGGATGGAAATACAACAAAAAGTTCTTTTAAAAAAATTATGTGTAAAATATAATTTAGTTTTGAAAAATAATTCTTTTGAAAATAACATTTCAAAACATTTTCTTCAAAAAATAAAATTTTAAACATGAAATTTAATATTAAAATAAATTATGGCATAAAAATATATACATTTTGTATGAGGTCAAAAGTCAAATTTTTTTCACAACTAAAAGGTCAAAAAAATGCCTTGTTTGGTAGGTGAAAAAAAAATTTCATTGAAAAATTTAGTAAATGATAAAAATATAAAAAATGTATTTAATACATCATTTTTTTACAGATACATTATTCTTTAAAAAAATTAGAATATATGTTTTTTAGAAGAAAACATGTTCTCTAACTAAAGAATGAAATGATGATGGATTTTATTGCAAATTTTGGAAAAACAAATTGAGTACCAAAGAGTAAAAAAATTGAAATAATATAAGAAAAAGGTCATGAATAACCAAAGAAGAGAAATATTATAGAGAAATTATAAAATATTTCAAATATTATCCATATAATGATATGAAATATCATCAATATATTTCATGAGGATAATAATATTTTAGCATTCAAACGTGTCTCATACCACATGGAAATTTTTTAAATCATTACCATCATTAAGGAATAATATTAAATTATCACTTTAAATACAATAGATTTAAGATGATTAATTATATAATATTTCAATATAGGAAGTAGATATACCACATAAATGAAGCATGTACTGAACATGACATTTATCTCAATGAGGTAAAAAGTGTGATGAAAAGCCCTTATCTTGCATATCATTATGGGCGAACAATTGTTAAATTTCTATATATGGTACATAAGAGATTCAATAACTTATTAAATAACCTAATTAATTATTTTAACATTATATTTTATTTTCCTATATTATCTTATTACCCATTTGATAACCATTTATCTTTTTTTAACTATTTTGGATGTTAATTGGTATGTTTTTCAACTATGTTTTGACTTTCTATTTAGTGTTACACTTGCATAGATCATGATTACATGATCTCATAACTATAAAAAATTATTTTATATTCATACTTATAAATTATATATTTATTTACAATAAATAAAAATATTTTCAGATAATAAATGTAATGTACCATTCATAGAGACGTTTGGTCGTACATAAACATGAACACTACTTCTATTTAATTACCATATTAAAAGAAAGAATTCTAAATGATATAAATTTATATTATTATTATATAATCAAATTTTTTCATATATTTTATATATTATTATTAAAACTATTCTTTATATGTTCCATTTAATGTGTGAATGAATCCCATTGATTTGAGTGGGCGGCAGTCTGCACTTCAACAAATGATGTAATCATATTTACAAAAAATTGATTTCAAACAAGAATGTTTTATAAAAAATTAAATATGTTTAAAGACATTATAAATATAATATATAACATATATAAACATAGTATCTAGTATAACTTCGAATATTGAGAGGTTATAAAGGTAAAACAATCAACTTTGTTTCATAAGGCAGTAGTTCGTCATACACATAAACAGAAAGTTTTTTACCCATTATATGGATGTGTGTATAAGTGTAAATAAATCACATGAAATAAAATTATATGAATATATTTATGATACTATTTTATTTATAGAATCATTGAATAAGTATAACTAAAAGAGTGGAGAAATAAATAAAACAAAATAGCTCGAGGAAGTGTGTTACCTCTTAATCAGGTAACTCCATTTGGATTGAAACAAAGTTCTTTAATGGAAGGATTTATAACCAAGGTGAGTCTTCTAGTTTTATGGTATATATTTTGAAGATATTTTTAAGTTTATATTGTTCAATAAAAAGTGGTTTGAGAGGATCGAGGAAGTGGGATAAGAGGGGGGCATTTTATAGTGGAGGAGGGATGGTACTCTTGTGAATTTTGGAAAAGAAATTACACATTCATTTTTCATAATTAAAGTGAAGAAAATAGTGGAGAAAAGTAGATCCAATGGGAAATAGGGTCTAAATATGGCCTTAAAATGTAATTTTGATAATATTCTAGGACATTTGGGACCTTAATATCAAGTGTTATCCCTTCCTAAGATTAATTTTACCTTAGTCATTTCAATTAATTATATTTGAATTCCCAAACAAAATTGGTCAAAAACTTGTTTAAATATGTTAGACCATATAAATTATCTTGATAACAAATATTGAATCCATTTTATCAGATTCAAATCACATAAGTGAGAAAAATTCATTTATTTTTAATCTCATGAATGGGAAGACAATTTCAGTTTCTAATGTAAGATCATTATAAAATTACAATGTTTTTATATACAATTTCAATGTTGAATTTATTCTAACACCCTAAAATAGATTTATTAATAATAAATTGATCTAATTAAACTTTGAAACAAATTTTAAATTTATTTAACATTATAAAAAATTAATTTTCAAATTCATACCAAAATTAATTTTGATTCCTAAAGCACAAAAATACGTTTCCAAAGGATTGGAAAACCCATAAAATAATGAAAATTCAATCTATTAGTCTATAACTATTATCCAAATCCAATATAGTTAATACATTAATTTCCAAAACACAACATAACATGGCCGGTTCATTATAAATATTTATTCATCAAATTTTTGAACTAAAAACAATGTAATGTTAACTTGGAAAATACGTAGGTAATTGGTTGGTGTTAAAATATTATCATCCTTTGATCAAGGGTTTTGGTATTGCAACATTCCTAGATTTTTTCAGTTGTTAACCAGTATACATGTTTTTTTACAAAATAATATTATAATAATTTTAAAAATTAATGTGATAGACATCCTTGAAATAATTGTAATCACTATGTAGACTTTTAACAAGGTTATCAAGACAAGTTTAATACATAAATAATTCATCTATTGATTCACACATATTTAGTTCCATAGTCTAGATATTATCAATAATATATATTGTAGGATTTCTAAATCATGACACCTTATCTTAAATCTAAACAAACATAGGTTTAACATATGCCATTAATTTTTAAATTTATATATTATAGTATATGTGCCTGGACATAAGCATTACATATTCTTGAGTTATGTCAAGAATTATAATTTATTTCACATATATGATATTTTTATGTTTATAGATTTAGAGAATTAGGCATAACTAATACATAACAAAAACAAATAAATTCAAATTCCACACCTCAACCATTATCCATTTCATTTATAAAACAATATGTTTTAAAATAAAACATGGTTTTTATCATGTTTAATCATCAGAACTTTTCCATGATCCCATCAGTGACTCTATTATCCCATATATCCTACATAATCCATTTCAAAACACGGGAAAAGATTAAAAACCATAGTAATATATAAAAATGGAAATCTATCAGTCCTTAAAAAACATGTAAACCATGAATACTTTATCATAAAGTAATAATTTTCACATTAATGAAGTAGTGTATACATTATTTTGATTATAAGTTCTTTGATTAATATTCTTTCAATAAAACTATTACCATTAAACCTATATAAAGAACATAAAAATAATAAAGGTATCTTTGAAAATAATCAAACATAAATAGAATAACCTTATGGTCAACTTTCATATAAATAAATCATACAAATACAATAGTTATAAGGCCAAATTCCATACCCAATGCATTGGATGTTATAATGTAACCACGCATCAACATTTTGTCACAAAATGACCCATATTTGGTTTATCATGCAACCAACTGTATTTTTTTTATCATAGAACTGCACATTTTTTATCACATAACCACCTGTAAAAGGTCTAAGTACCATTGTATAATCATAACACATGAAAGATTGAAATTATCAATGTTTCACTCATGAAATTTCATTTCAAATCATTGGAAAACATCTCAAGATATTGAAATAGTCAATTTATTTTCAAAACAATCTAAAGTACCAAAATACAAAAAATTATAATAAGGTATTTATTTTCCCTTTTAGTAACATTGAGTCTTATAGTGGAAGCCAAATATCAAATAATGGTTACAGCAGCAGAGAAGTCATTGTCGATGCATACATTAAAAAATATTAATTTTTTATTCTTTTAATGAACATAAAATTATTCATATAAAATTATTCTTTTTAAAAAGTTTTAATGAATGTAAGTCCCAGTGGGGTGGGTTATACACCTTGTAAAATAAAGTGGTTTATATTTTCAAATAATGCCTCAATGAAAGTAGATTGAAACAAAGTCCCTTAAATTGAATACAACTTGTTTCATAATATTGTTATCTTCCTAAATAATAAACATAGTTTAATTATTAGTCGATTGAAAAAAATTCACCATTATTATTTCCTATATATCACTTATATATATGTTAAAAAAATTACATAATTATTTGTGTTCATATCGAATATTTTTTATATATTATGTAGTTATGTCAAAAATGAACATGGTATGATGTCAACAGTCAACTAGGTCCTATTTCCATTATCTCTAGAATAATATTTGTGAAATTATTATAATTTTTATACTTAAATTATAATTTTAAATCAAAAAAATAATTTATGTTATTAAAAAACAATTGTATAATCATGGAGATAGTAGGATGTACATACGAGTGAGTAACATTTTCAATTTTTCATTGATCATCCTAGAAAAAAGTTCAGTATTATTTTAACATTAAATAATTATAATAACACCATTTGTATCATATTAATCATTTAAATATAATTATATATATATCATACAAGTGATTTACTGAATAAACAAGAATCACATCTCTTCATGGAGGTGATAGTTCACATGTACGCTCGAAAGAAGTTGTCATTTTTATGTGCATATAAAGTAAGAATGAAATCGATAAATTATTATCTTATAATGATTAATATTTCATTAACATAAAATATTAAAATTAATTAATTATTATAACCAGTTTGGAGAGATGGTAATGAAAAACTAATTATATCAGTTTATGGACGTGATAGTTCACACGTATGCATGAACAATTAGTTCATTCAAGTTTAATGAATATGGAGATGAATTTAGGTGTTTAGATTAACATAATTAAACAACATTATATTTAAGATATTTTATATTTTCTTTCATTAGGGATACATAATTTTTTCAAGAAGTGAAAGAATAAAAAAAATAGAAACACTTAAATAAAAACATTACATTTACTTAAGATGATCATTGTTCATAACCCTTTAACACCTATAAGAATGGGTTTATCCCTAAAATAAGGTTTTGGGAATGTGAATATGGATCATAGGAAGGTGTTTGGTAAGATATTGGATAATACATGAGGTTTTTGATGTGTAAGAAATAGAGAGGAATTTCTGCCCTGTTATTAGAGAGGAGAGGGAAACTCGTGGAATTAATAAATGTATTAAACTAATATAAATTAATTTTATATTTAAAATTGATTAAAATTTATTTATTTCATTGATAGGATTATTATGGGATGATATATAATCAATCAAATGAAATTATGCTAGTTTGAAGATTTGTTTTCATCATTATCTCTTTGTTTTAACCCTTTTAACTCTTACCGTTTTATCATGTAATTTAATCATTGAGAGTGAAAATAATTACTGTGACACGAAAAAGGAACAATGAATGAGTCATTAATGAAATTTTTAGACCCATATAAACTACGTGGCCTAATTTTGGATTTTAGAAATATTATGACATTTAATGAAATATATTATATTTTAAAATACCAATAGTGTTATTTTTGACAATATTTTGTAGTAGATTTTAAAAAATATCATCATAGAATTATTATTTCTATAAAACTCCATTAACTCATTACCAAAATTTCTAATTCATTTATAAAATTTATTTAGGCTTTAAATAATGTGATCTTATATTTATTATAATTTTTATAATATCATTTACTTTATTCATTCATTCATTAATTAACTACTCCATCATCATTATGTCACCATTTGCATTAATTATTTATTTTATAAAAATTATAACTAAATTACCATGATGTAGGTAATAATTTTATATCTACATGTAATATTTATTGTCGATGATATAACTTATATAACCCCATATAAAGTTTTTTAGAAATAGTAGTCATGATAATGACATCTTGGTCTTTACTATAAATAAAATGTTATAAGGGTTGTTATAACACCCATGTGTCTTCTAAAGGAAAACATTTCAGCTCAAATATTGTCTTCTCTGAAAATAACACATCCAATATAATTATTAAAGTGTTCGGGTAGTTTTAGAATCATTAAAATATTTTTTAACCTTTATTAATCTGATATACCATGAACCATGGTAAAAATAATAAGTATTAAAGCTACAATTTAAAATATCAAAAAATAAAAGGAAACTATATACATAATTTAAACCTTATGAATCAAAATATGGAATGTATTTTTTCCGAATTCAAAACACATAATTGGATGTAATTAATTAAACACTAATCTCATTTATGAAATAATTAAATGGGGTTTTTAGGTAAGACATTCAATAGTTCAGATATTTTTTTATTAAATTTAGTTGTGAAATTGATTCCAATGAACAAAATTAAATTAAATGATAAAAATTTAATACAAATATACATTAATCTTAGTTAAAAGGATATTATAAAAATATAATTTAATTAGATGAAAAAAAAAATTGATTTAAAAAGCAGTATTTTTTGCAATTCAGCCAAATATTATTTTTATCAGAAAAATTTAAAAATTAAACAAAATTAAAATTTTATACTCTTATTCCACTGAATAAAAATAATTTACTGTATAAAAATTATACAAGTGAAATAAATATATTTAAATTAGTTTCTTCATCAAAATGATTCAAAACAACCTTCAAAAGATAATAGATCTTCTTATGCATAAAACATGATTTATTCTTATTTTATGACCATAAAATTTTTTGGAAGAAATTAATATAATTTAATAAAAAAATTTAACATAATATAGTATTGTATATTCAGTCCCACTAATAAAACGACTAGGTGATTATTACTTTTTAAAATATTAATATTAATAAAATATTATTTTTCGATATAACTCACTTTTCTGTGAAATGTATAATTTTAGAGAAACCCATTATTGCGTGTTGGGTATGCTATCAAACATAATATCCCATTTAAATTAAAATTACTAGAAAATTCATAATTATTAATTGATATAAAAATTTCTTTTTCTATAATTACATGGGATGTTACAAATTGGTCATAAAGGAAAGGTGAATTATCCTAGACATATCACATGAGTGTATCAAACCACATGCATAGTAATTCTAGTTGTTGTGTACCTAGTTACGCTATGTTAGGGCTGACAAATATTGTTATAGATTTCACTCCATGGTATATATGTTCCAAAACTATACCCACTTGTTTTATCCCAATAGGGATGTATTGTTAGGAGATCTACAAAATCATTATATAATTGAATCCTTAGTTTCTCCATTTATACTTATCCACAAATTATCATGTATGGCTTTGTTCTATGATATATAGTTTCCTAAATCTTGTACCCAGGGTTTCTATTAAACTCTTATTGATACCAACTATACCTACCTGACACTATAGAGTCGAGAGCTAGTGTCTACAATAATTATATTGGAATAAGATTCAAGTAAATCACATCCCTAAGGACCAAAGAGATTGATAGTCTTGTTAGGAAAGATAAATAAATTATTATTATGTTATAAATGAATAAACTAATTAAAACATAATATTTTTTTCATTCAAGCATAATATATTTATTTCATCAAGCATATCTTTGTATATCCCTCATAGTAAAGTTCTTGAAATCTTGCAGAAAGGGAAACTATTAATAGTGGTCACAAATTCTCATAATGGGTAATGGATAATAGAAGGAATAATTAATCAATGAGAATAATCAAATAACAAGATAAATAAAAAAACATTCTAATCAGATAACTAGATAGGGAGAAATCAATATGAAATGGTAAAAAACATAAACATATTCCATTTTAATAATATGTTGAATATAAAATGAATCCAAAGATATGTTGATGCAAGATATCCTGGATAAATAAATATTGAATCAAAATGAAGGAAATTAATAATTATTGGATTCCATGTTTTTTAGTTACATGGTTTTTTACCATTATGATCTACAATTAAAATATTATAAACTACTCAATTTTCCCAAATGATTCATCTCATGGGGGCTATTGATGCATCAAGGGGATTTTATTAAGCAGTCCTCAAACTATATTATACATGTCTATTATTCTAATAAACGTACATGAAGGGTTTGTCTCCAACTGATGACTCTAATGAGAATGTTTATGAATCGAGGGGATTTCTACAACTGGTACCCACCTATATGTATTTCCATAAATAGTCCCCAACATTCTCCATTCAGGTCAAAATCAATACATAATAATCAATTTAAATTCATAAAAAGTTCCTCATAAAATATCCCTAATGAATAAATATAACAAATTTTTTGATATTTCCCTAATTAATTCAATATAATTCAATTTAAACACCATATAATTAACGGTACATAGCTTTACGAATATCAATATTGGTGATTACTGATAAAGATAATTAGGGGACTAACAATGGAAATCAAAGAAGTAATTTTCAATACTGTCCATGGTAATATAAATCAAAAACCTTCTAGGGGATGGATAATTATTTAATCAATACAGCATATTCTATGTGAAACAAAAATAAAGTGTTTTCTTGGTTGTTAATAGAAATACTATAAAAAGATCTTTAAAAAAAATTTAGGAAAATATAATTTTGTTCTGAAAAACCATTTGAAAATATGTTTCATTGAAAATAACTTTTGGAAAAAAATTCTTTTAAAATTATCATTTCAAATATGACAAAGAAGATTCAATGAAATGATAGGGGTAATCCATACATATCATAAGTGGTAAAAAGAATATTCATTTTTTCATAGTAAAAAAGGACAGAACCCTAATTGTTTATAAAGAAATAAAAAGGTTCGTTTGAAAAAAAAATTAAAATAAAAAAATATTAATTTTTTACATAAATAATTTTTTAATAGAGGAAAAAATTTTGAAAATAGTTTTTCAGAAATGGATTTTTTTGATGAAAACAGGTTCTTCATCTAAAGACCAAAATTTATTCGAGTTTTCTTTATAAAATTATATATAACATCTTGAATACCAAAGAGTGGAAAAATGGAACAAATATATGATAAAATTTATGAATGTACATAATAGAGAAATATATTAGGGATTATGTAATAGTGGTCCTATAATTTCCTTAAATGTAAATTAATTATCATTAAAATAATTCATGTGGAAAGTAATCTTTAGACATTCCAAAGTGTCTTATACCACTTTTAAACATTTTAAATCAATAACATCATGATGGAAAACCATTAAATTATGTTTTCTAACACTATGAAGATAAAATAAATAATGTCTTAATCTTTCAAAATGTGATTTTTACACACTACAAAAAAGAGGTATGCAGTGAATAGGACATTTAGCTCATAGATCTAAAAATTGAGATAAAAATCATTTACCATGTGTTTTCTTTGGGGTGAACATCCATTAAATTATTTTATAAGGGTTTTAATATTGTTAATAACGGTTTAAAGATCTATATACATATTTACGATATTATATAATATCTTTTTATAATATCTTATTACCCATTTGATAATAATTCGTCATTATTTTCACTATTTCGGCCGTTAATTGTCTAATTTGTTAGTTATGTTTTCACTTTTAATTTATCAAACATGATAAATAGATCATTATTTCATAATATATTTAATTGAAAAATGATTTTATTATCATATGTATAGATTATATATGTATTTATAAAAAAAAAGGAGATCGAAAATGGAATGCTTCGTTCATGGAGACGGTAGGTCGTACATACACATGAACGATACGTTAATTTTTATATCATATTGAAAGAATGAAAATTAAATTATATATATTTATATAATAATTAATTTGTAATATATATGTCATATATTCTATATAATTTCATTTAAACCATGATATATATGTTCCATGTATAGTACGAATGAATCACATCATTTTGAGGGATAGTAGTTGACATGTCCACTAACGATGTCATCATATTTACAAAACATGGGGTCCATAATGTAATGTGTATAAAATAATTACAGAAGTATAAATAAATTATATATATATAATATATAATATATATAAACATATTTTCCATCATAATTAAAACCATGAGAAGTGGTAAATGAAAAAAAACAAACATCTTTGTTTCGTGCGGCAGTAATTCTCCATCAACATAAATAGTATGTTAGTAACCCATTGGACAGAAGTGTATGTAAAATTAGGTATAATCTGAAGCATAATAACATATTATAATATTTAGGATAATTTTTCTAATATATAAAAATTGAATAAAGATAATTTAAAGGGTGGTTAATAAATAAAATTAAAGAGCTTGAGGAAGGTTTGTACATCATAATCAAGTAATTCCTTTTGGTTTTCACCAAAGTGCATCAATGGAATGATTTTTAATAAAGGTGGGGATTATAGGATGACGGTAATTATTATTAAGAACTATTTGAGAGTATCTTTTTCAAGCCAATATTTCCTGAGATGTTTGGGTATATGGGAGTATTTGTGGCCCATTTATAGTGGACGAGTGACACTCTTGTAAATTTTGAAAAAGGAATTCCACCCATGATTTTCCCATTGAAAGTGGATTAAATATTTGTAAAAAATTATAAAAAATGTAGGATAGTATCTACATATTACAATACAATGTATATTGTAATTGTTTCTAGGTCATTTTGACCCTATGAATATTGTTTAGCCCCATGTTAAGATTAATTTAAACATAATCATTGTAATTGATTTTAATTTCATTAACATATATTTTAGGTAAATGCTATGATTAAATTGATAGGAATTATATATTATTATTATTATTCCAAATATGGAATCAATTTTTCAAAAATTCCAATCACATAAGTGGTAGAAATTAATTTTAATTTAATCCCATGAACTAGTAAAAATGTCTAAAAGTCAGCTCAATTTTTATATCAAATTAAAAAGTAAAATTTCATATAAATACCAAAATTGAATAAATTGATAACAAATAATTCTAATTAATCTTTAAAACTAATATAAAATCTTACTTATCCTTGTAAATTAACTATATGGATAACCAATTTTGACATAAAATTCATTATTTTTCACTATTCATTAAAAACTAAAACTTCACAAAAAACTCCAAAAAATCTCCCTAATCTAATATTTATGTTTCTATTTAATAGAATAAAATTATTTTGATATATATGATTTATAAATATTCCATGATTTATATTTTTTATAGTTTCTCCATTAAAAGGAAGTAAAAGCTCCATAATAAAAATACGTGTTCTTATGTTTAACATTAGTTTTGTTTTATCTTATATCTATTGAATCATTGGGATGAATATAAGAAATATTTTATTTAATTAATAATATATATATTATTTCAATATCACTCACTAATTTTAATTAATTCTATATTTTAGGATAAAAAATGATTGTGTGAAGGTAAAAAAATAATATTTTTTTTATATTCGGTTGGAATATATTTTAATTTCAAATTAATTGGTAATTGTGGAATTTATATATTGTTATAAATAATATAAATTAATAAGTTAGTTAATAATTTTCATAACCACTAGGATAACAGTTTTGTTCTGTCATATTATATTAAATAACAATCTTTAAATAATATATTCTTATTTGGTAAAACATGGTATTTCATGTTACATAAGCCATTAAATAAAATATTTTGTTATGTTCTACACACGCTAACTAAGTTTCACAAGAATTTAAATCCAAAAAAATATTGAAATTAATTAAAAGATTAATTATATTTTAATGTCTCTAGATATTATATTCCCCCAGTCACTAGGTTTTGAATATTATACACCCTATTAAATACAATTTTCCTACTTTATATATTTAGGGAATTAAAATAGAATGTAAAACGAAATTTCGTAGGTGAAATTTCACAACGGGTGAAGAATGTAACAACATAGAATTTTATCAATGGAATCTTATTTATTATACTTATTCCATATAGTATAAACCACTTAAATCACATATAGAACACAATACAATCTTTATATATGATGAATGGATGGAAGAAGAGGTATTTTTAGAATCCAAGGAACCTATACAAATGGAATAGTAACGTGATCGTTGAAATATTAATGTTACCATTAGGAATGGAAATATACCTAATAGAATAGAAACCACATAAACGAAAACTATAAATTATAATTTACGTATCTTTTTAATGAAATTATGATATATTTATTTAATGATGTAACTAGATAAACATTCTATAATTGATAAATTAAGTGTTGTAATTTTTTATAAGTTGTAAATATTTAAATAAAATTTTATAACTAATATAATTATTTAAATGATAAAAAATTAAAAAATTTATTCAAAAATAATTATTATTTTGTCTTACTATTTTAAGATAATATTATGATACCTTATGTAATTTTTTATTTTTTCATTAAATAAGTTCAAATTTTAAAATTAGTATATTTTGATCAAATTATGATTTTATTAGGAAAAATGAAATTCTAATATTATGAAAAATATTTTCCAAAAATGGGTCATAGTTATTTATTCTACACATCAAAAAACTGATTTGGTGAGTTTTTTGGATTTTTCTAAATTAGTTAATTTTTTGGTGAATAGTGAAATGTGGTATTTTATTATATTTAACACATACATGAATTATTAATTTAAATATGATTTTTGTCTTATTTAAGACAAAAATATCAAACTCTCCTTTAATATTTTATTTTCATTAGTGATAAGGATCAAACTATTTAAAGAATCAAGTGAAAATTATGAACTAATGAATAAATAACCAAAAACACCTCTTGAATCCACTACAAATTCCATCCTCACCACCCCTTCTTCTTAAACCTAAAATCCATGATGATAGCCAAATTTTTACCCAATAAAATTATCAATATCCTCCCCCATTTAAAGGGTTATTTAGAGTCAAAAAAATCCAAACCCAATATCTCAATGGGGATCTAAAGGAGAATAATTCAAGAGTTAAAATCTTCTTTCTTATCCTCTAAACTATTTTAATTTTCAATTTTTTTATTATATCCTCATAACACATAATCCATGTGGAATTATTCTCCATTATATTTTATATACTATTATATTATTATATTAATTAAATAATCTATTATCAAACCTCTTCTCCTCTCCCATTTTTCTATAAAAGGAAATAACATCTGTGAGGTGTTGTTTTATTGTCTTCAAGAAATAAAAGATTACATTTTCATTTACTACCTTCAAGGCTGGTCTTAAAACCGTTATATTGTTTAAAATTATTTGAAATTACATTTTTATCCTTTTTTATATTCTATAACTATCTTATATACATAATATTAAATAATTAATCAAAACAACTTCATTGGGATAAAAAACCGCCAAATTATAATAAACGATTATTATTAGCATTTTATATAATGACAATTTACATCTCTAAAAAAACTATAAGACCCATAAAATTTATATATGTTCACTAATAAAATATAATTTCAATTATGTATAATTAACCCCATTAAACCTGATCTTCCACGCATTTATACATATAACTAGATCATGAAAACCAATGAAACGAACATCCTCTAAAGACAAAATTGAACATTATAACTCATAATAAATTAAATAAATGAAATTATTAAAAAAATATAATTAATAAAATAAATATTTGTGTGTCTGTGGGCTTATTAATTAATAAATCTAATTTTATTATCGTACATAATAATGTGAAAAAAACATTCACACTTCAGGTAAGGTAATTCTTGAACCCAATTCCTTTCATTGTTTTATTCACTCTTACATAGTATGAGTTTTCATATTATGTTATTTAAAGTTCATTTCCCTTTTATTTTCCACTATATACATGTTTCATAGATCATTTCCTGACAAATACAGTGATTTTTCCAGAATAACTATTCTTTCTAAAAAAATACACCTTTTTTACTTATCGTGGGATTGGATCTTCTTCCATCAAATTGAAGATTCTTATACGAAGTATGTCATTACCTTTTATTTTGGGAACTCAAATTTTAATTCATGAATTTATGGGTTATTAAATTCTCATGAAACCCATTCCATTCCATTTTATGTGTCATTCTTTTCCATTATTGGTATGTGTTCTATTTGGAATGTATAATAATGTCTGTGTTTTGATATAATGGGTGAACTAGAAATTATATAGTTCTCCAATGCCTTTGATAATATGATGTATTTCATTATATAGTTTTCAATATTAGTGAACATGATTCTAGTTTTTTTAACAATTTTTATTTCATGGTTATGAATATAGGTTATTTCTAAACATGATGCGAACTTTGTTTGCAACTATGTGTGGTAGTTGTCCATTAAGACATGATGCTTTGTTTTTATAAATTTCCTTATTTAATTCCTTTATCTAGTGATTCCTATCAGGATTATGTTGATGATAATATTCTCATATTACATTGATAATGATCATGATCACCCATTGTATATTGTCTTATGTTATTATATATTATCTTAAAATAAATTTATATCACTACATTACTTAATATAAATCCTCAAGAGATTACTTCTACTAAAGAGAAAATAATGGCCGCTCAGAAGATAGAGAATATGGAATTAAATAGTGGTTATGTTTTATTATTTAAATGTTATGTTTGGTCCTAATTTTCCCAAGACAATAATTCTTTAGATTCTAGTGTTGTGAAAATGTTTTATTGTTTAACTTAAAAATGAGGTAATAATAATATAAGGTAAGAAGGGTGGTCATATGTGTAATTAGGTAGAGGGTTTATGATTTACATTTTCATTTTAATTGATAGTTTTTTAACTTTCTTGGGTTCTTCTCCATTCCTAGAAAATAGATACATTGGCTCTAGGGGCTTGACATTAACATTTTTGGGGGATCACATTATGTGGTGTTCCTCTATCCTAATTGTTTGGTTTAATAAACTATAGGGAGTTGATTTTTAACTATTTATTTTTTGTTATTAAGGTATGAATGACCATGATATCCCAAATATTGTTATCCAAGAATTTTTTTTCATTGTTCATGGGCTTATATTATTTTTTATTTGATTCGATATATTATTTGATTACTGTAAATAGAATATGGTCATTATTCGTTGAAATTATAGTCATTATTTTTCTGAATGAATTGTTAAAGTGGAATATTTTTACCATGATTTTGATATAAAACTATGTAACTGTTTATCATACTATTTTTTAAAAATAAGAATATTGAGTTTATTTAACAGAGTCTTGTTGTAATACACCTGGGTGGGAACCTACCAAACATATAATCCCACACCCTGTACACTTCCTATTGGGCTTGTTTAACTTATTTTATCTAATTTAGGGAAGGCTAATGTAAGACATTGAGGTGGTGTTGAATTTATTCAAATGTGGATGGTAGATTATGGTGAGGCGGTGTGATATCTCCCACATATAATAAGGAGTATCAAAAGATTGTTTGGGTGTATTTCTTATTGGTAGTGTTTGAGGATATGAATTTTTTGTTCAATATTCTATCATTATGTATAAATAAAATTTTAACACTATTATTTTTGGAATATTTATCTTATGTTATTAATTCTATATATATTTTCCATTTATATTTTTTAGGTTGGAAAATCATTATATTTGGAAATTGTATGTTACTCAGTTGCTAGTCTCCAGCCCCAAGGATCGGTAATACCCTCAGTTCTTACCATAGACCAGTTCAGATCATGTATGGATGCATTTTTCATCATGATTTTTGTGACATAGATATGATAAAATGTTTATTTTTAGTCATTTAGATTATTTATATATATGATATAATTTTTGAAACAAGAAAGGTAGTTTTCAATGATTGTCTATCCAGATCTTTTTCTGATGACTATAAAGTTGCAATGTGATGTTGGGATGTGTGTCTAGTTTTTTTAGTTTTAACAATATCATTATTTCTTATTATATATATTTGATTTATACAAATATGTTTTCATTACTTAATCTTATCATTCTATTTTTTGTATTTATACATTTCCCTTTGAGATGTATTATGAGGGTTCCACATGAGTGTCTATTAGGGGAATCCACTGAAAGTAACCCTCCTATTGATCATAATCTCTTACAGGCTATCATGCTGGTGGTTCACCCCATGCACCAGAGTATAAAACATGTTCAAAACCATATTATTGTGGGTCATCCATGAGATAAATAAGGTACAAAACAATAATGGGGGTTTATATGTTGTAATATCCCATCGATTATGAGTACGAATGAACTCTAAAATGGGGATTATTTTTAGAAAAATCTCGAACAATTATTCTACTCCTTATAGAAAAATGATTTTATTATGGTGGAAATTGCAACATTAAATCCTGGAGATCATACCAAGAGGGTGTGGGAATCCATGGCTACAAAAATTAAAACTTCTTATTTGAGTGGATGTGCTTCAAAAACCCTTTCATTTAAAAGTTATGTTGAAAACTTTTACTAATATTAAATTCCATAGTCTTCCTATCACTGTAAAAGGGAGAGAGATATATGTTAGTGTACACCAATAATATTGTGGATATAGTTTTTCTTTTCTCTAGGGGTTTTGATGAATGATTATGTAAACATATAGAAATGCCTATAGGGTTTTAAAACAAATATATGATCCGACAAATATATATATAATATCAAAAAATATGATAAGATGATCAACATGGGGATTCTAGAATAAATTTATATTGTAGTAAATATTATATTCTCTAGCTATTATCTTCTACCTCATGGTATTTTCATAGATCTTCTGGGATGTAAGAGGATTTGGAATGTTAATCATAAGGGGATTGGAGGTAGTTATCAATTATGGGCCTTCTCATTTAAATAATTACAATTCATCAGTGTTCCCTATACTTTTTATGAGTGTTGGAAGGTAGAGGTACAAACAATTATCTTTTCTGACACCCATAATGAATTGATGTTCGTGTGGACATTGATTCAATCTGAGGTGGGTTTCATATGCTATATCTTTGACCATTTATGGTTATAAATCATTATCTTAAAATAAAATTGTAGTTTATTTATAATATTCAATGTCCAATGGTCTCCATCCACATGTCTCAAGAGTAATGAATATTCATTTCGGGGGTCAGCTTCCAATAATGGTTTATAATGTCCTAGAAACAACTATATTTAAAATATTTGTTCCATATTGCATAGAAAATTATCACTTTGATAATAATACATCAAACAATTTTATATCTACCAATTTGTATGGATGTGATAAATATTCTAACGGAGCCCGTATCCTTCATTATGGATCTGGTGATTCCCCTATGAAAGTGGAAATATAAAGGGTTTCATTGTCTATATATTCCCCTTTTGATAGTAGATGTACAGTTAGTCTGAAACCGTTGAGTAAATGATTTTGTTATTTTTTACACCATAATTTTTATGGATTGGATGTCAATCACTCTATTTAGATTGAATATTATCATTACCCTATTTCTCTATCTTCTATCGATGGATCCTATTAGCTGTTCTAGGGAGGTTTGGATTCAAGGTTTGTTCAAGTGGGATATTTTCACCTATAACTCATTATTTTGTTGTCTACAATTTTTATTGAGACTAATAATAATTCCACTCATGTTGATTTTTAAATGGTGTTTTTGATTTCCCCTTGTTTTTTGAGATAAATTCTCTTATCTTCCACTTGAGTGTGAGGTCTAGTTCTCGATTAATCTAATACAGGTTAAACAACCAATTTCTTTTCCCTATTATCATATATAACCTTTTGTAATGAAAGAGATCATGATTAAGTTATATAATCTGTTATGGAAAGGATTTATTTTTTCTATTGGTTCACAATGGGAGGCCCACATGTTCTTTTAAAAGAAGTATGATGTTACTATTCATATATTAATTGGTAATATAATTTTGAATCAGGTACCATTAAAGTATTTGTACCATTTTCCCCATGTGGATTAACCATTTGAGTGTTTAATTGGGTCAGAGTGGTTTTTGATAATTGATCTTCATTCTGGGGTTCACTATCTTGGAGTTAAAATATATTTATCTCAAATAATTATTTTAGAAGATATTATTACCATTATGAATAACTTTTTATTTCTTTCATTCAATATAAATATTAAGTAGTGTTATTATATTTTATTATCCCTAGATTCCACCTATATCATGATATGTTTTATCTTCTACTCATGGATCATATCATGGGTTATTTTATTTTCAAGAATTAGAAAAATCACCATCTTATTATGGTATTGGAGTTATCTATGAGTCACTGCCTTGATGGGAAGATATTAGAATTAATTTTATTGATTCAGGAACTAAATTTCACAGTGCAGGTAATTTAAAAACATAGCCCTTCATAATACATTGTGAAGTTGAAGGCCTTCTTCTCATTAGAAGTAATAGAAAATGATATTGTGATATAGAGCTTCCTATGTAAGGTTGGATAGTTATAGTTTCTTTTCATGGAATTTTAATGTCTTGAATCACCTTTGGATACTCTTACATTGAATTGGGTCAAATTAACTTTAGACTCCTTGTATCATACTACATTTGAAGAATTATAACAACTTCTAACATCTGCACTTTTTTATCTTTCTGAATCCCTGAAAGGGATATGTGGTATATTGTGATGATTATAGCATTGGTCTGGGTTGTTTTATTAGACAATATGATCACATTGTGGAATATAGATCTCATGATATTCTTTCAAATGAAATGAATTACCCCCATCTCACTTTTTATATTTCCACCATAATGCATGTATTTATGTGTTGGCCACTCTATCTTTTTGTGGTGAGGTTCAAAGACTTTTCAAATCATATGTCCATGATTTACATATTTTCATTGATGTACTAAAACACTAAATTGATATGAAGAGTATAATACCTCATGAAATTTTACATTAACAACACCTACAACCTTGGAATGTGGATATCAAATGACAACACTCTCAGTAGAAATTACCCATATCATAATATCCTAAAATCCAATGGTGAGTGGAGAAAAATTTTTATTTTCATGTAGTTTCATCTAAATTTTCAAGAGTATGATTTAGGTTTGTCTCTTTCCAATTTCTAGATGTAATTATCTCATGTTGAGTCTTATATATAGTATATGTCATAGTATTATGATTTCATAAGAATCAATGAAAACTTATATGGTAGGGAGACCATTCAAAGATACTCTCTCAATTCTGATGGGATTCATTACGTTATGAAAAGGTTTTTATCCCATTGTTCATCTGGAATACAGTGTTACATGATTTTCGTAGTTCACTACAGGTGATTCAAATAGGAATTGAGAATATGTATTGGTATATGGGAAATTTTTTCCAATGTCTAGTTATGAATCTCAAAACTATTAACTATGTTCCAAACTATTACACACGATAGTGGATAATGGAAGAGAGCCTAAAGACTTCCGAAATTCTATAGCATCTTCTAGTGAAATATAAAAAATATGATGAGTTTTATATGTATATAATTACTATATTTACATAAACTCCCCAATGTAATAATGTTATGTAGGTTTTGTTTGATTGATTAATTAAATTATATAATTTTATTTTCCTCCCAGACACAACTATGGTTTAATTTCTGGGTATGAATTAAACATAAAAGATTGTGAGGATTAACAGGGTCTATTTTAACATTTATTATGAAATGGATCATATATTTTCATCCAAATTGTATAATATTGTCTAATAGGTGGTAGATACTAAAATAAGATTGAGTATATATTAAAATATATAAATGGGTGGTTAGATAGATAATGATATTCAGTTTTTCACAGATATTATCAATACCAACACATTGTATTCTACTAGATTATGGGACAACTACCTTGGGATGGTTGAGTTTTCATATAATAATTTTTACCTATAATTGATCTAAATGGAAATACTAGATGATTTTTATGGTTTCCCATGATGGTCACCACTTTGTTGGTCAGATGTGGTAGAGGCCTCTCTTGTGTGATCAAATCTCCTTCAGGATATATCTTCAAGGATCTATGATATAAATCAAAAAATGCTTACAACTCAGAGTATGTAAAAATAGTATGTGGATCATAAATTCCATCATTTGGATTTTTATGTTGGTGTTCGAGTCTTCTTGAATGATTCTCCACAATTTGGCCAGAATTAGATAATGAAATAAAAGAAGGCTATATCTAAGTTATGTTGGACCATTTTAGATCACTATGAGGGTTTATAATGTTATATATCGATTATAATAACCTAATCAACTAAAATGTATTAATAATGTTTTCTAAATATCTCAACTTAATAATTTCTATCCTGATCCACCCCATGTTCTAGGTAAGGAGGAGATAAAGTTATAGTGAGCCATTTTAGTTATTAATGAACCATAAGAGATTATTGACTCTCAATTGAATGTTATATATAGGAATTATAGTTCATTGATCAGTGTTTTATGGTGGAATAGATTAGATTCTCATGATACATGGGATCAGGAATTGTTCGGGAGAGATCAATGGCCTCATATCATCTTATTTCATCATTCGTCTCTATTAGTCACTGGGTAAAAAAAGTACTACGTTTTGGATAATATTTACATCCTCAATTATAATGAATTGTTTATTTTAGACTTTGATTCATTTTGAAGGGTAAATAAAAAGATTTTACGTTTTAAAAAGTGTTTATAGGAGGTGATACTAAAAAATTAGGAAGCGTTGATTTTCAAGTCAGTTCATGCCCTAAATGTATTTATAGTGGGAAATGATTATTGAAAAATCCAAAATTTTGGATATATGATTCGAAATATTTCCTGATGTGTTCTATGAGTCATATAGTAAATTGTAATTTTAGCCATTTAATCCATAGAGACATGTTTTTAAATATACTAATCATTCTAAAATTTCTAGTCATGAACTAATTCTTCACATAATGATTAATGTTATTCTAATAGATTAAATTTTTGATATCTCATAAATTTACTCATTCCCTTTTCTTATCCTTTTCCAGAATCCTTGGAGTTCTTTGAGTGAGTTTGGGTTATCTACCTCCCCTTAAACTTCATCACATGGAGTTTTTTTCAGGGTTTGATTAGTTATCATAAAATCACCACATTAGATTGATTCGTTCTTAATTATTATAATTATCAAGGAATTGGATGTGGTTCCACGATTTATTTATAGGATATATTGATAATGATTGATAATTCCCCAATCTCCTCTAGATCTCTTATGTGATTTTCTCCTGGTGGCTGGATCTCTTTTTGAATACAATGCGCCATGTGATATAATTGAGTTATTTGTGGATCAATCATATTCTCTGACCAGATGCACAAGGAAATATTATTCTAGGTTTTTATAATTTATGTTTAGGTACTTTTAAATATCATTAAAATTACCTTTCCTACTAGTTGGTGGATCCTATTGTAGTTATTACAAAACACAACCATAAGGAAGGCAGTCTAGTCTCAAGCATAGGTTCTTTAAATCCTGATGTCTATGGGTATTATAAATGATTTTATCAATGAATTAGAATGTTTTTTAATTGGTTAATATACAAATATAAATGGGGGTTTTGGAAAATATTGTGCTTCCCCTCTTTTTTTGTAATATAATGGTGTTTTTTAAAGCATTGTAAAATGGACATTAATTTTTAAAAATAATATTTTATGTAAAAGTTTTGTTTATGATTTTTTTGAAGCAAGATAAGTCTTTTAAAATTTACATGATATATTCCTTAAAAGGGATCCTTCAGTACATAGGTGGTTAGTTTACTATTTGTCAATGCCCATTGGAATTTTTAGGGGGTTAACATTCTATTGTTCTCCCTTATTGCTCATTCATCGATACATTGGCTATATGAAGATGCTTTTTCAATTTTATGGGGTTCAATTTTTAGGTGGTTATTTATCCCAATATTATAGATGTATTGAATATTGGTACATGAGAGTACACTATACATTATTTTCTATTGAGGGTAAGTGACATGGCTATCATGACCTTTACTATCATAGGGGTGCTTACCATAATTATTAGATTACTAATATTGTGGATTTGATATGATATTTTCCCTGATTAATGTAAATTGTTAATGGAAATTAAGATTTGATACCAATTTTAGGATCGAAATAACGATGTAGATGCTCAATATAAAAGAGGGGGGTGAATTGTAAACTTTAAAATTTTCCTTAAACAAGGAAAGATCTAAGTTTAACAAATTTAAACTAAGAAAATTCACAACACCATTAATCACCAATTGAATGATTGGGACAAAATATGAAGTTACAAACTTCTGGTTCTATACACTTGCTTAAATCTGGAATGTGATTCCGAAAAATAGGTTCCGGAAATATGGATCCGGAAATATGGATCCGGAAAGTGAAACTTAGCCAAATTTTACAATATGAGATTCTACCTTAAAGTGTATAGAATCTAAATTAATCAGAGTACAAGTGTAAGGAAATATAAGAAGGTTATACTTTTCTTACAATACAAAAGTGCCGTGGAAAAACATGCAACAAAAACAAGTAACAAAATATAAATATTTTAACCCAAAGAGAAGGGTATCCAACAACCTTGGATAAAGGTCCCTTGATTTATAATTTCATGAAAGTCTGTCTTACCCACACCCTGGTAAGTCCTTGACATGAAGATCGAATTATCTTTCTTGCTATCCCCGCAAGCCCTCAACTTCAAGGTAGTTGGAACCTCTGTCTTCCTCAGCAAGGAATCCCTCAACTTCAAGGTGTTGGAACCTCTGTCTTCCTATCCCCAGAAGGCCTCAAATGTAATCACCAACATTTGGAGTCATACGATGAAATCTGCACAAGGAATAGTTTGAAAAGGATGTTCAAACTTTCTACATGAAGCATTTAGAGTTAATAAGAGTATCTCTCTCTAGAAATCACTTCAACAGAACTTGCTCCAAGATCAGTGTCAAAGATTTCGCTTCTTTTCCAATGAGCTTCAATTTATAGGCGAAGCTCCAACGGTTGGCTCCCTCCTCCAACGGTCATATTTTCCTTAAATTTCGGAGGGACCTGTAGATGTTTCACTAAATTCTTATCCTCAGAAATTATTAGTGCAAAAAGGAGCTTTAGAAGGAACAAAATAGTTGTTTTTGAAAACTGGATTTTGGTGAGTATAACCTACTCCAGTCGTGTTTCTGTGAGGTTTAATTTGAGAATACAACTTTTCAAAATTTTCCTTCCCAGAGATAAATTTTTCAAGGAGCTTCTTAAGAGAAAATATTTCAGATTTTATTCTAATGACTAAATTCCTATCCTCAAGAATCATTTACTTAGAGTTAGATTTTTCCTCAAAAACATTCACCTTTAAAATAGCATTCTTAAGATCTTTAGAACATTCTTCTTTATCAGAATTTTCTTTCTCAAGGTCCTTAGAATGTTTTTCTAAAAACCCTTCTTTATCTTTAAGATCTGTAGAAAGATCTGAAATCTCTTTTGTAAAAATTTCTTCCCTAATATTTTCCTTGTCTAATTTCTTATAAATTTTACACTGTTTGCTTCAAATAGCTTGGAAAATCTATATACTTCTTCATATGAAGGTTCTTAATTTTCCTATGAGTTTTAAAATTTCTCGGATTCTAGTTTTCATAAATCTGATTGTTTTTCTTAAATCCTCAAAAGATCAGATTCAGGATTTCCTTACGAGTATGGTTTCAACCATCAGATCAGATTAAAGGGTTTTCAACCATTAGATGGTTTTTTCAATGTTCAAAGGACAACTCCATAACCTATATAAAGGGAACCCCCATTGGTTGTCCTACATTTATTTCAAGATCTAGCGTGTCGAACCTCAGCATCAATTGATAATGCCCGTTCCAAATCTTCCAGATCTCTCCATTCCAAATGTCTGTTGAAGCTACTTCCCAAGAATGTCTACCTCGAAGTCAATTTCAAAATGGAAAGTGTATAGAGAAAGACTGGTCTATCTGAAATTTTACATGTATGATTCGATCATCTCCAAGAACATCAAGCTGAATGGTTGGGAAGATGTATGTGTATCCAAGACAAGTGATCAAGACGATTTCTATCCGGAGTTACTTGTATAATTCTATGAATCCGCAAATTTTTATGAGGAAGAGGGAAGAGAAAAGTTTTCTTTCAAGTCTTATGGAAAGACTTACAAACATACTTACACCAAGGTGGAAAGCTTGGTGGGGCTAGCATACGAAGGAGAAGCAAAATTTTGTTCACACAAACTCTCGGATGCTCAAGGTAGTTTTTTTAAGGTTAAGGCCTTACAATGTCTGGGACTTGTTGTTGTCAAAATAGAAAAGAGTGCTCACCTATCTCCTAATAATCAGATTCTTCAGCTGTGGGTACAAGGTTTCTTAGTTATGAGAAAGGGTGATAAAGATAACCTGAAGAAATGTGACATATATTTCTTAGACTTCTTGGTGAATCTAAGAAAAATAAATCTGATGAGGCATGTTCTTGTGAAGATCAAGAACCTAAAGGAAAGAAACCTGAGAGCTCAAATCATCATGTACCCTACCTTACTATCAAATATGATAGTTCAGTGTTTATACTCTTTCAAGGTTGAATGTAAGTGTAAGGTTTGGAATTGCAAGCTTATGCTTGTTAGTGATGACACGCTAAAAAAATGAATATGGATTTTTCTATGGAAATAAGAGAATTTTATAATTTTCCAGAGGAAGAGGCTGAAATCATTCTAGAAAATGTGGAAAAAGCTAATATAGTGAAGAAAGTTACTAAGAAGATGAAGCTTAAGGAAATGGTTGCTGAAGACAAACCCCCAAAGTTAAGGAAACCCAGTTCGCACCTCCAAATCCGAAAAAACAGAAAGCATATCCAGATGAGGTAGCAGCTAAATGGAGAGAAGACAAGGAGAAAAGGAAATAAGGGGATCCATAGTTCAGATTAGACCCTGCTAAGGCTAAGGCCTTAAAAGAGAGAGTATCAGATGAGTTAGAGAGGAAAGAAAAAGAGAAGAAGATGAAAAAAAGATGTCTGAAGTTGATCTTGTGTAATCTCTTTTGAGAGATACTAAAGTAGCCTCTAAGAAGATTCTCATTCCGTAAACCTTTGATATTCAACCTTTACCAGAGACTCTCATGAAGAAGTACTTCACTCTGGAAAAGTCCAAAGAGAAAGAGGTTGTTGAAGAAGAAGTATAGAAATAATATGGTGAAGAAGTTGAAGAAAAAGAAGAAGTATAAGAAGTAAGTGATGATCTGGATGACTTGATCAAACAAGTAGAATATTATCAAGAAAAGGTTGAATCTAAAAAACTTGTCACTCTGGGAAAGGGATTTGAGATAGAAGATAACAAAGATGATGATAAAGAAGAATAATAGGATGGTAATGAATTATCTGATGAGGAAGTAAGCCATGCGAAGCATTTTCTTGAAGAAGGAGCAAAGAAGGAGAAACCAGTTGCAGACGAGATTGTTCAAGTATTTGAATCTAAGGAATAATCCCTTAATGAGAAACCTATTCTAAAAACTGATAAAGGTAAGAAAGTTCTCATGGATACATCGACAAAAGATGTTATTAAAAATAAGGATGGTGGTGGTTCTTCTAAAAGGAAGCTGGTGAAAATTGAAGAAGAAAAATCCCCAAGCAAAGTGTCTGATTCGGAATCATCAGCACATGTTCATGAAATTGTTGTCGAGTCTTTGAAAAATTTGATGGAAACCATTCTAATATTTCCCACTATAGACTCCAGATGCCATATGTTGCAACATAGTCTGAATCATAAGTAAGAATCCTTATCTATGGTGATGGATAAGTGTGTGAAGATTGAGGTTGACCATAAAAATTTTCTTATCAATTATGATGTGCATAGAAATTATGAAGAAAGGTGACTTTTTGGTCTAAGAAAGTTGATGAATACATGGATGAGTTTGATCATTTTCAAAATGATGTTAAATATTCTTTTGACACTGAGGACTCCCAGATTAAGAATCTTCAAGATAATTTTTCCACTGAGAAAAATTCTCGGAATCAAAAAGTGAAGGATTTGAATGATATGGTTAACTCTCTTTCTCAAAATTTTAAAAGGGATAGAGATCTCCGGATTGAGCTCCAAGAAAATATTGTAATGTAGGATGAGTTAGTGAAGATGAAATAAGAGGCCTTGAAGGCTCAAGCAGAAGTTTTGAAAGCTCAAGATGAAAGGATAAAAGCTTTAGAGTGGAAAGATGAGTAGAATAAAAAATATTTTAAGAAGCTAAAAACCTTGTTGAAGAAGAAAATCCCAAAGGAAAAGCAAGAAAAATAGACTCAATCCGATCTTTTGTTGCATTTTTCGTTCCTTGTAAAAAAAATTAACTATAATGAGATTTTTTTGGTTGTATCTTGTGTTATTATATACTAATGTTTCAGGTACATTATTACTTTTCCATTCCCTTAAATTCATTTTGAAAATCACAAATGGGGAGATGGAAAACGAACTACTTAAAAAGGGATAAGGAAAAATTTAAAATGGAGAAGGAAAAATTTCTATGTGAAGATATCCTTAAAGTAAGAGGAGTTCCTCATTACAAAGAATTTCATTCCCATGATAATAAAAACTCCACTCTGGAAATCCATAATACGATCCTTAGAGTTTCAATTACTAAGGGGGAGTTAGTTGTATTCATCATCATCCATGAACAAAGGAAGATAAGTTTTAATTTCAATGTCAAATTAAATTTTTTCAAAGTCCTTATATTCTTTTTTGTATGGTTTTTTGTGCTTTCAAAAAAGGGGGAGATTGTTGATTCAATAAGGTTTTATTTATGACTTTACCATTCCTTCTTGTTTTAAAAATAACAAAAACCTTATACTTAAGAAAATATATATTTTACTTCTCTAAGAAAAATTTCTTTCCTTAGGAAATTTACCATAACCTAGATTTCCTTATACATATCAATATTTTTCTTAAGTGTAAAAATCGGATTCATACCCAAAACCACAGAATCATATAATGCTTAGATATGAAGCATTCTGTTTTAGGATCCGAATTCTGGATGTGAACTGTAATGAAGTTCCACTCTGAATTCTAGATGTGAATTGTAATGAATTTCCACTCCGAATTCTGGATGTGAACTATAATGAAGTTCCACTCTGAATTCTGGATGTGAACTGTAATTAAGTTCCACTCCGAATTCCGGATGTGAACTGTAATGAAGTTCCACTCCGAATTCTGGATGTGAACCATAATAGAGTTCCACTCTGAATTCTAGATACGAACTCTAAGAATGTTCCGCTCCGAATTCTAGACTCCAAACTTTTACTAGTTCGACTCCAAACTTTTACTTGTTTGACTACGAACTTCTATGAGTTCGACTCCGAACATTTAGTAGTTCTACTCCAAAATCTGTAAGTTCAGATTCTGAACTCTTGTAAAACCAGACTCTGAATTTCCTTAGAAATTCAGACTCTGGATTTCTACAAAATTCAGGATCCAAATTCCTACAAAACAGAATCCGAATATCCTTTTCTTATAGACTCCAAATTCCATTTTGGTTAGACTCCGAAAATTTATTTTTCTTACATTACAAAAATTTTACTTACACTTTAATTTGTTAAGCTTGTTATGAAACAATGTCATGATTTCAGTTACACATGTTTTGTTATAAAACGATGTCTTCCTTTCTGTTTCTAACTAACCATTGGTTTAGTGACATGTGTACAGGTCCCTCAAAAATTTAAGGAAAATATGACCGTTGCAGGAGGGAGAAAACTATTGGAGCTTCGCCTATAAATAAGATCTCATTTGAAAAGAAGCGACAACTTTGACACTGATCTTGGACTACGTTCTGTTGAAGTGATTTATAGGGAGAGAGGATCTTATTAACTCTCAAAACTTCATACAGAAAATTTAAACAGCTTGTTCAAACTTTTCTTTGTGCAGATTGCTTCATGCGACTTCGAATGTTGGTGATTACATTCGAGGGCTTCCGGGGATCGGAAGACAGACGTTCCAACACCGTGAAGTTGAGGGATTCCTTGCTGAAGAAGATAGAGGTTCCCACTACGTTGAAGTAGAGGGCTTGCGGGTATAGAAAGACAGAGACTCCGATCTTCATATCGAGGGCTTACCTGGGTGTTGGTAAGATAGACATTCTTGAAATTATAAATCCAGGGACATTTATCCAAGGTTGTTGGATACCCTTCTCTTTGGGTTAAAAGAGTTATATGTTGTTACTTGTTTTTGTTACATGTTTTTCCGCTGCACTTTTGTATTGTAAGGAAAGTATAACCTTCTTATATTTCCTTACACTTGTACTATGATTAATTTAGATTCTATACACTTTAAGGTAGAATATAGTATTGTAAACTTTGGTTAAGTTTCACTTTCCAGATCCATATTTCCAGAACCTGTTTTTCAGAATCACTTTCCAGATTTAGGAAAGTGTATAGAACCAGAAGTTTGTAACTTTATATTTTTTCCCAATATTTCAATTGGTGATTATAGGTGTTGTGAATTTTCTTAGTTTAACTTTTTTAAACCTAGATATTTCCTTGTTTAATGAAATTTTTAAAGTGTACAATTCAGCCCCCCTCTTGTATATTGAGCATCTACATCGTTATTTCGAACGTACAGTAATTATTTCCAAACATTAGTTCTTTCACTCCCATTGACATTATTGTTTTATTGGAATATTTACCTTATGGTTTTATTTCTATATATTTTTTCATTTTAAAATTCTTTGTAATTATAACATTTTTTCCTTGGGGTTTTTTAATTGATTGAATATTAGTCACAACCCAATGGGGATTAGTAATTCCCTCTATATCATTCCACCATATATTTGAGAGCCTAAATAGTTTGGTTTTATAGGTCTTGTAATGAAATCAATGAATGTCCATAAACTACAATGCACTTTAATCTATCTCACATGATTTAAAACTACATGACTTTTGTTCCAGCCCATATGACCTTTAACCATAATGGATAGGTCCTTTATAAATGAAATTGTTTCCCTTCATAATACCTTAATTCATGTACGATTCCTTTTCATATGGTTTTATATACAAAAACCTACACTTTGATAAAATCCACTCATTTATAAGATTTATTTAATATTATTTGGGACCTCATAGTTAATATTGACAAATGCCTTACACAGATCAACATTATGATGGGAAAAATATATATTTTCCATATGTATAAGAAAAATCTAAATATTGTATAATATTAAGAACAAGGTGTGACTTAGTTCACATTTATTTATGGGATACATAGTAATTAAAGGATTTATCCACATAGTTCTATTTTTAAAACCATATATTTATAAACTGCTTTCTTATTTATGAATTTGAGAATTCAAATCAATCATGCTATGTTTTCTTAGTATTCATACATTATGATGGAGTAGTTACTCATTTTAATTTAGTATTTTTCATATATTCATAGGTATCATTAATTATAACTACATGAAATATAATTAAAATTCTAATGTTTTACATAAAGATGCTTATATCTTATATATTACACCCAGACAAAAAATTTACATCTATCCAAATTCTATTATAATAAGTATCCACATCCATTTCTGGTTCACTACATTTACCATATGTGAGAAATTTGTATTTAGTAACCCAGTTCTAATTTTATTGGTAAATAAATTGAGATTCTTAGGGTTTTGAACTTATTTCAAAATGAATATTTGACCAATAATAACTATGTATTGCTTGATTCTTACACTTATAGGATATACACTGAAATATATATTATACTTCTATATCACATAAAAAATATCTCCCATAAAATCTAATTTAAGTGCAGTTTCTAGGCATTCAACATGCCCAAGCCTGACCATCCCATGAACGTTCATTGGGATGGAAGAATTTCATTCTTTTTCTTGGTGCTGAAACTTCTCTCTAGTCAGGTTTCATTCCATCTCACATGTGGATAATCATCCATTTCACTACATATTACTATAATCTTGAACTATATCTTTTTATAGTGGTTCTTCAAGAAAATTATTTCTTGATTTATTTTCTTTCATGAAATATAGTGATTTTTAAGCCTCTCAACTCATACCCAACCAAACATTCCATTTATATCCCATTATCTCTACCGTATGATCACATGTTCCCCTTAATTAATGTTTTCCTCCTTTACTAACCATATGTTTTGATGATGAATTTCCATATTACATTCATTAACTATGTATGGATTTATAGTCAATATATAATCATATGTAGTGGATCCCAATGTTCTTGACCCATGTCCCATCAGAGGTCTCATAAACATAAATCCATATATCCATCCAAGTTATTATTCCATCTCTCTCACATATAATTCATTAACAATATTATTTTATGAGAAATACATTTTCATTTCCCCAATACAAAAATGAGATCCATGAAATGGTTATGTATAAGAACTACACATAACACAGTACCTATTATTATCGGATGTACAGAAATGTCTCAACCATATATCTATGTTCTAAAAACAAATTATCATCCATTTATATTTCCCCTCATTTCATAAAGACATAAATCTTATTTATTACAAGGAATAAGGAATTTTGATCACCTTTAGACCATCATCTTCCCATATTCCACACTTTGTACCTTTTGTGTTTGAATATTCAAAATCCATCCATGGACAATTTAAATGAATTTATTTTATTCCAAAACAACTGTTATTCTTAATGAAAAATATATACCACATATCTAACCTACATGTTACTAATAAGATCCTTCTCACCCCTATGGAGTAATATGATGATCACATATTGAATCAATAATAATTTTATAGAACATGTCATCAAATTTAGTTAGTGGTCATCCACAATATGCATTTTCAATTTTATCACTTCCTAATTTAGATAACTCATAATGTGATTTACATCATTTCTATTCATTGTTAAAATATTTTGAAACACTCATAGCCCACAATCCCTATTTTATTTGTCACATACTAACCCTTTTTAGTTAAATAACTATGAATATAAATATTATGAACCTTTTCCTATGACTGAATATACTTATATGGACCCTCAATCATTCCCATCTAATAGATCTCCCCTCTATATTGTACAATAAAACTGGAAATTTAATTATGTCAAAGATTAATGACCCTATAAAAAGATATAGAAGCCTAGAACCTAAATGGTTTTGATCCTAATATGTCTATTCGTAAAAACTAGCTTCATTACTCAAAATTACATTACCATAACTATAAATATAAAGAGACATTTTACACTCTAGGTAGAAAATCAATAAATGGAATCCTAGAAAAAATTAAACTATCCATTCATTAGACCCACACAACAACAATTTTAAGAAAAATGAAAGCATTTTAGTGACTCAAAAATGTATAAATCATGTCATATTGAAACACCATAAATGGATTCATGATAAAATAAGAGTTCTTATATAAGGCCCCAACCATAAATATTACTTAATCTTGAGATAAGTTGATAATTTTACTTCACTTCAAATTGAGGATATTTTCAGGGTTAGAGCATTAGGTAATTAGGTAATATATTCATATCATCTTAAATATTACAGTTTGACACTTCTACTCACTATCCATTTTTTACATAAAACAAAAATTCTTTAAAACAAAATATGACATTATTTCAAGTTTTAACAGTGCAATTTTTCCTTCATCACATCCTTCACTCTATTCATATTTTTTTCTTATAAAAACATTTCAAAACATTGGATGAGAATAAAAAGATCAATAAGGGATACATAAATAAAGAAAATCGTTAGACTTGGGATAACATTAAAACCATTAAAGCAGTACTTTTCACCTTTAAGAAGAGGTAAATATATATAACTGAGTATTTGGTCATTGCTTACCCTTTATGGAATAAAAATATTACCTCAAGTCCATTGAAAGCGATATATAACATATGAAGGTTACTTGGGAAATAAATATACATTAATGGAATAACCATACAGTCATCTCCAACACATATCATTAAATAGAATAGCCATTAGGAAGACTTCCATACCTGATGCATTAGAGGTTATAATGTAACCACCCATCCTTGGTTTATCATAGAAGCACATTTTATTTGATTTATCATATATCTACACATTATTGTTTTATCATGTAACCACCCACCAAATGTCCAAGTACCATTATATAATCATAAAAAATAATGTATTTAAAATATCAAAGTTTCACTAATAACATTTCATTTGAAATACAATGAAATTTATTCAATATATCAAAATACTCAATCCATTTCAAAAAACAATTTCAATACCAAAACTCACAAAAAGGGAATAAGGTATTTCTTTTCCTTTTAAAAACAATTAATCTTATAGAGGAATCCAAATAACAATTATGGTGGTGGAGAGGTAATTGTCGCCACATACATTAAAAACATTCAATGTGACATTTAGTAAAACTCTTCCTAATAAAAATCATTCCATTTGAATGAAATTAATATTAAAAGGGGTTTATTATACACTGTGTAAAATAAAAAGGTGTATATTATCTAAATATACCTCACTGAAAGGAGATTTAGATGAATTACCATACAAATATTGTATCGTTAGATTAAGGACAAATCAATGATATAATTATTTGTGACAAATATAAATTACCCTAATATATGTGGATATTATGTGTATAAAAATCTGAGTTAATTCACAAATATTTGTGGAGAAACAAAACCAATGACATGGACATTTATCTTAATGAATGGATATTGAGCTAATATTTTCTTTGTAAAGTTCTTATAAATGATGTAAGAATTTTCCTAAGGGTGTGATTATGTGTAGCAAGATTATATCCACACAATGGGAAGTAGAAACTAAAAAATAAATAAATATGTAGTGATTAAAGACATAATAATTACATAATATAATTAATGTGGAATGTGAAAAACCCAATGAGAGGAAATTGAGTTTAGAAATTCCCTTCTGAAAATTTGGCAACTTAATAGTTTCCCAAAAAAAATCAGAAAATGAGTTGATGAGAGAGAAAAGGTTCTATCATAACATGGACATAAAATTTACATCAATAAGTATATATAATAACATATCACAACATAATAAAATGTAAATTAAAGGATATAACATTAAATATGTCATTGACAAAAGAGGAGGTGAATAGTCCACTTCCCTTAAGTCTGATTCCTCACGTATGTTCCTTTATTATTCATGAATATTAAACCTAAGTTAATTTCTACATGATTCAGAACAATTTCAATATTATTATTCCATTTATATCACTTATTACTGTGTTATAAAAATTACATAATTATTTATCATCATATCATAACATTTGTCGTTATTCGGTACTTGACTAAAAAATGAACTTGTTATAGTTACAAATTTTCCAAGTGGCCAGGATTCCATTATATCCATAATCATATTCATGATTTAAATATCATATATATCTATTATATATATTTATTTATATCCAGTTTATATGTATTTATAATAGTCTATAACATTTTGGGATAATAAATGAAATTCACCGTTTATAAAGATAGTGAGTCGTATGTACGCATGAACGATATATTCATTTTTTCATATTTAAAGCAATTAAAACTAAATCATATGTAAGTATATATAATTAAAGTATAATATAATATTTTATATATGTTAGATAAGTTCATTAATTCAATCCTTTATAAATTCAACTTATGTACTGAACAAGTAATATTACTTTTTAGAGGCTCTAGTCCGCACTTCCTCAAATTAAAATTATCATATTTACACATTAGGTAAAGAATAAAGGTATGATCTAAATGAAAAATAAATAATAATAGATATAATATAAATATAATATATATCATATATAAATATATTTCCATCATAATGGCCACCATGAGAGGTTGTAGGGAAAATCGAATAGTCATCATTTCGTGAGGAAGTAGTTCATTGTAAACCAAATAGTATATTTTTATCCATTAGATGGAGGTATGTGTATGTATAGTTAGAATCAATACCATAATAACATACTATTATATTTATGACGCTGGTTTAGTTTTGTAATCAAATAACAATAATATAATAGGTAGTGAAGATGTGAAATAACAGAAAAGAACTTTAGAGAAGATGTTACCTCCTAAAACGTGTAACTACCTTTAATTTGAGCCAAAATGATTTTTTGAATTTCCTTCTGCCTATGGTAAGTTATCTAGAAGGAATATAGGGTTTTTGGGAGCTTATTTGGGCAGAATTTGGACGAGCCATGGGGCTCTAGATTTGTGATTAAATGGGTTGAGGTGATCCCCTTTTATAAGAGGGAGGAGGGGCACTTTAAGAAGGAATTGAAATATTATTTTATTATAAAATTATTTTCGTTTATAAATGGTCCAAAAGTAATTTATTTAAAATATAATATTCTTTTTTTTTCACAAAACCTCTTAATAAATAGGTTTTACACAAGTCTAGGTCAAAAAGTTAACCTTATCTTTTAGTTTTAACCCTTAGTTAACTAATTTGACTCTTTCCATGTCATCTTGTATATTCATACTATATAGTTAAAATGGTTACTATAAAATTCCAATAGAACAAAAAGTTACTCATTTATGAAATTCTCCACATTACTTATGCCATTTGTCTTAATATTATATTTTTAGGACTATTATATCATTTAATAAAATAGTATTTGTTTTAAAAACTCATTAATGTCAATTTTTATACTATTCATATCATGACTTTTTAAAAATTGATTATCTTAATGGAAATAATTATTTAAAAGGTAAATATTAATATTCCCTAATAAAATTAGTGTATGGAATAAAGAGATTAAAAATAAATTTAATTTATTATTTTTAAGCTCATTTATTTAAATCATTCATTAATAAGGTAATCACTACATTGTCATTATGTAATAACTACATTTATTTATTTGATGTATAAAAATTATAAATAAAATACCATGATTTAGAAAAAAAATAGATTTATAATGTATATTTATAGTAATAATGATAACATATATATCCCTATATATATATTATTTTACTAAAACATACATGTTTATGTTACATTTTTCATTAAATTAAATTAATTCTTATAAAATGTCAATTTCACATTAAAGTGGCTCTATGGGGTCCCAAAATTGACCCAATTATGCCCATGGTCACACATATCTCATCCAATAGTATTATGACACATGTTAGGGTAGTTTAATATTATTATAATATTATTTTTTTTCCTTGTTTATGAGATTTACCATTTAACTATGGTAAATAATATAATTAGTAATGTTAATATTCATAATGTCTAAAAATAAGAGGTACCTATTTACAAAATTTTGAACTCTTCATTCCAATTATGGAATGAATTTTTAAAAAATAAAAACATACAATATCTAGTAATTAATTTAAAATTAATTACAGTTTTCGAAACAAAAAGGCGGGTTTTTAAGAAATAATAACTGTCAAAAGATTGATGTGTTTAAGTCCAATTTAAACGTGAAATTACATATAATGACAGTGATTGGATTAAATGATAAAAATATTATACAATTAAATTTCAAAAACAATTACAAAGGAAATTTATCTATATATATAAATTATATGAAAAGACTCATTTGATGTGAAATGCAGTATTTTTTTCACTAATCAATAATAAATGAACTTTATTATAAAAAATACAAATCATTTACCCAAATTAAATTTTGATGGCCCACATAAAAATAAAGATTTTATTTTTTCAACTATAAATATAAATGTGATATAAAATATATTTAAAAGTTGTATACTTCAAAATGTTGAAAAACTGTTTTTCAAAAATATTATAGTTTTTCATCTTTCTAAAAGTCTAAAATTTATTAAATAATTGTAAAATCATTTAAAAAACATTTGTAATTAGGATGTAGTTATTTATGTTCATTATAATATATACAATGTCTAGGAATTAAATACAATTTAAAATAATATAATTATTATATGTTTTTGGTATACCTCATTGTAGTGTGCAATGCATGCTTTAAGAGAGACCTATTATTGCGTGTTGATTTTGCTGTCGGAAAAATAATACCCTTTAATATAAAAATAATATCTTATTCATTAATATTAATATAAATATAAAATTAATATTCTATAAATACATAGGTTGTTACATCCTTCCCCTCATTTGGAAATTTCATCCTCGCAATTTTAAAATTGGGCTTAGAAACATCATTGAAAGTCCCACATTAGAATATCACTTTAAAAGAATGAAAGTGAAGTACAATGGTCACCCGAGATAAAACATACTTTGATTACATTTAGGAAAACATTGATATGGAAGAGAAAATATTTTTCAAATTATGATGGAGTGTGGAAGAAAAAAAGATCATGAGAAAGTTAACTACCAGAAAACTATAAACTTCTGATGAGTTAAATGGTCGTTGATTCCCTAAAAAGAAAAAGTGAAAGGATAACATTTCTTTTAATTTACTATTCATTATGTGAAGTAATTTATTTATGAAATTGAAAAAAAAATATGGAAATACACTTACCTTTTATGTATAGTATCATCCTTTAATATATTTCTACCACAAACTCATCTTTTCTCCAAACGAAGAGTATTCATGATGACATGGTCACACCTAAAGCACTAGAATCAACGTATATAGAATCACATAATCCAAAAAAGATAAAATATATATTTACACTATATTTATATGATAACCAAAACGAAAATGGTTAGTAAGAGATCAGATAATCCCCAAAATGATAAACCTTTATAAAAATAAATACTTCTCTTAATCTCAAAAATTTGACAAACAATACACAAAGTTCAATAAATACCATTCAATAATGAAATTTCTTTAAAATAATTCAAAATAATACGAACTAATTTTGAAACCAAAATACTTAAATAATTTAATCACATGGTCTTCTAAATTAAATCTTGACATTTATCTCTGACTAACATCGACTACTCTTAATGTCTCACTATAAGGCCCCAGCCTTAAACCTTACATAATCTTGAGTTATTACAAGATTACACATTGAGGATCTTTTCAGGTTTAGAGTTTTAGATAATTAGATCATGAAACTTGCATTACATTCCACATTTAAACAAAATAGTTACATAAATTACAGTATTCATTCTTCCCATAAATGGAAACATATTTAAAATAAAACATGGATTATTTCTTGACACATCCTTGACACTATCATCACATCATGTACCTTTCCCTTGACCTGTGAAAAACATTTCAAAAACATGGGATGAGCATAAAAAGCTAAGTAAGGGTTATAAAAATATGTAAAATAAACATGAGTTCATATATACATAATAATGAAATCATAAGACATAAAAGGTAACTTGAGGCATTCATAATATTCTTATGTAGGGAGTAACCCTCTTGGTTACGTTTGGAATACCCATCATAGTATATTCCCTAAATCCCTTCAGAGAAACCTTAACGTTTCACTCCTTCGCATTACCCAATGCATTTGAGAGCTATATTGGGCTCACCCGCCCTTAGTTTATCACGGAACCACCCGTCTTCATAATAATGCCCAAGAACCTCAACATAATCGTATCACATAAAACATGCATAAAGGAAACATAACATTTCCACCTTTCAATCACAATATATCAATACAACACATTGATATAAAAACATTATGAAAACCATTTTCAATACCAAAATAAAAGAAAAGTAAAACATGGTATTTATTTTTCTTTTAAAAAGAAGGTATAGCTTGTAGAAGAAGCCGAAACTCAAATAATGGTCACGGCGGCGGTGAAGTCGTTGTCGCCGCATACGAATGACAAAAACATTCCTTTTTGTCGTTTAGTAAACGCTTCGTCTAAAAAATATTCCTTTTGAATAAATGTAAAAGTCAAAGGGGTTTATACACTGTATAAAAGAAAGTTGTGTATAAAACAAAATATGACTCAATAAAAGGAGATTGAGACGATGTCCCATACAAAGATGGTATCCTTGGTTTAAGGATAAATCAATTACATAATTATGTGTGACAAAATAATACACCAAATATAAGTGGATATTAAGTGTAAAATAATCAAAGGTCATTCACACATATTCAAAGGATGATATATTCAATAACTACATGTTTAACCCCAAGAAATCGAAATTGGGTTAAGAAGTTCCCTCGACAGCCTAACGACGTCACAACAAAATGAGTTGATGAGAGATAAAAAAGGGTATCTCATCACTTGGACATAAAATTTACATCAATAAGGATATATAAGAACATATCCCAACATAACAATAATTAAATTAAAATACCCAACAAAAGAAGTCTTTTAAAAAGAGGAGGGTGAAAGGTTCCCTTACCGACATGGGTATCTTTCAAAGCATACACCTCGTGAAAGAAGGACAATACAACATTGATGTAAATACTCATAAAAGAAATTATATTAACAATGAGTAAATTAATGGGCATTACATACACCACTCAAAGGAAATTGTGGAAAATGTTGCATAAATCTCACAGGAATAAAAGTGAGATGAAAAATCCCTTACGAAAACTCGGCAGCCTAACGACGCCACATAAAACTTACAAAAATGGATTGATGAGATAAAATAGGGTATCTCATCATATTGACATAAAGTTTATAGAAAGAGTAATATAAAATAACATCCCCCCAACATAAAAAATAGGAGCTTAAAAGAAGTGACATAAAGGAGAGTACTTAAAAAGAAAGAGAGAGGTTAGATCTCTTACGAAAATTCGGCAGCCTAACGGCGCCACTCAAAACTTCCAAAATGGATTGATGAGAGAGAATAGGGTCTCTAATAATATGAACATAAAAATTACAGTAAGATTAATATAAAAGAACATCTAAATGACAAGAAATATGATCTTTAAAGGGAATGACATAAAGGAGTGTACTTAAAAAGAAAGAGAGGAGTAGGATCCCTTACCTCGGGTCCGACTTGACTCGATCGCTCTTTAATCTCCTGAATAATAAACTTTAGTTATTTTATACTTCCTTAATAACCTTTTTCAAGTTCATTATTAATTTTATATCACTTATTACCATGTCATGAACACTATGTAATTATTTTAGTTTATGACGGTCGTTTAAACGATCATTGGTACTTGTGTCAAAAATTGAAGTTGTTGGAAAATAATTTTCCATGTAGTTATAGGTAAATCATATCTAGAATAGTATTAATGTTTTAAATATCATATATATCCAGTATATATCCATTTTATACTATTCCATAGCATTTTGATATAAAAATTAGAAGCACCGTTCATGGAGACAGTAGGTCGTACGTAGGCATCAATGCTACTTTAATTTTTTGTCATATTAATGGAATTAAAACAAAATGAAAGATATATATATATATTTTATAATTCCAGAATGATATCCATAATTTAGATGTAATATATTACATATATATCCATTATATATATGTACTTATAATAGTACATAACATTTTGAGATAAGAAATGAAATGTACCGTTCATGGAGACGGTAAGCCGTACGTACGCATGAACGCTACTTCCATTTCTATTTAATATTTAATGGAATTAAAACATAATGATAAATAATAGTATTTTAATTCCAGTATGGTATCATATATAATATCCTTAAATGTATCCTTTATATGTACCACATATGGTATTAACGAATCAAATCACTTTGAGGGGGTGGTAGTCCGCACTTCCTTAAATGAAGATATCGCGTTTGCCCATAATGGAAACCATAAAAGTATGCCATAAATGAAAAATACAGAAGATTAAGTAAAACATAAACATATTAGATATCATATATAAATATAGTGTCATCTTAATGGCCACCTTTTACGGTGTTAGAAGAATGTTGAACAATCACCGTTTCGGGAGGCAGAAATTCGCCATCCACGGAAACAGTATGTTCTTTAACCATTAGATGTAGGTGTGTGTAAGTGTATCACGAATCCTTCTTATAAAAACATACTAGTATATTGAATATACTGGATTTTTTACAAAATAAATGAATAAAAAGAGTTTAGGGGGTTGGAGAAGCAAAATAAAACAAAAGGACACAAGTGAAGACATTACCATTAAATTGGGTAACTCCTTTTGATTTGAGCTCAAAGGCTTCCTTGGGAAGACTTCTTACAAAATTGATCCTTCAAGGAGTTATATAGGGAAGTGGGGAGAGAAAATGGTCAGGGTTTGGCCGAGCCAAAAGCGTTGGGAGTGTGGGTAAGGAGGTAGAGGTGGGGGCCTTTTTTAAGAGGAGAGGAGGGGCACTCTTGCAAAGTTACAAAATGTTACTTTATTTTCAAAAGAGTTTCGGATTTCAAAGGTCCCACATTGATTTATTTAAAGGATAAGGTGATAAGGGTTCTAAATCGACTAATCCAATAGGTTTTGGACATGTGTAGGTCTTAGATATTACATTATCTCTCCAGTTTATTTAAATCGTTAAATAATGAGGTCATCACTGCATCATCATGATGTCATAAATAATTTAATTTATTTAATGTCTAAAAATTATAAAAAAAATACTATTATGTAGGAAATCTTTTTAGATTTCCATTTAATATTTATAGTCAAAAATATGACTTGTATAACACCATGTAAAAATTGTTTTAGTAAAACATCTCATGTTTGTGTCATTTTTACTTTAACATTAAATAAAAAGATATTTATGTCATTTTCCAACCAAAGTGGCTCCATGGGGTCTCCAAGTTTACCCATGGATTTTCTTGGTCGGCCATGACACATCCAATGAGGGTAGGACATGTTTCTAGGTTATTTCATTTTATTAAAGCATTATTCTTACCATAAACTACACTAATTACCTCTAATCGCGATTAAAAACTTAATAAGTTACTATTCACAAAAAAAATTATTTTTATCCCATTGAACCACATTTTACTTCTTAATGACAACCATGTATGTCGTATTTTTGAAATTCAAAACACAAAGATGGAAAAATTTCATTTAAACGGAAAAATCAATTTTCATAAGTACCACTTAGTGGTTTCACTATTCATCAAAAATTTATGTTTTTCAGAAAAATCCCAAAAATTCACCCTAAGCTATATTTGATATTCCAAATTCAAAAATGAAGTATATTTTAAAAAATTAAAAACATATAAGTCACACTAATTAATTTAATAATTAATTCGCGTTGTCAGAGCAAATAGCGTGTTTTTATGAAACAATATGTATCAAAAGATTGACACTAGTTTAAGTCTGATTTCAAAGTAAAATTAATTCCAATGACCAGTATTGGATTTAATGGTAAAAATATATTCTAATTTAACTTTAAAACAAATTCAAATGATAATCTAATCATATAAATAAATTATATTAAAAAGAGGTTTTGAATTAAAATACAACATTTTACACTATTCATTAAAAAATGAACTTTATCGGAAAGATACCCAAAATTTACACAAAGTAAATTTTGATTTCCCGATTCTTAAGAAGAGTTTTATTTGGGCCGATAGAATATATAAGAGTGAACAAAACTATATTTAATGACGGTTCCCCATCAAAAGGCAATAAGTGAACCTTTAGTGAAAACTAGGGCATATACGCCTAAAATTGAATTCTTTCCGTATTTTAAGCCTTTATCTTTTATTGAATAAATGTAAAAACATTTAAAAACATATATAATAATATTTTAGTTATTTCTATCCATTCCCACCAATAAAATGGCTACATGTTAACTACCAATTAAAATAATATTATTTTATTATTAGAGTGCAACGTAAGATTCCCAAGAAACTCGTTGTTGCGTGTTGGGTACGCCATCGAGCATAGCGTCCCCTTTAAAGTCATATTAATATTTTATTCAAAAATATGGGTAAATATGAAAATGTAATATTCTTTATTTACCTGGGGTGTTACATCCTTCCCCCCTTTTGGGAATTGCGTCCTCTCAATTTTTAAAATTGAGCTTCGAAACATCCTTGAAAGTCTCACATCGGAACAAGAGTCGGTAAAACAATCACTTTAAAATAATGAAAGAGAAGTATAGAGGTCACCCGAGTTAACCCATACTAGGATTCCATGTAGGAAAACATGGACATGGAGGAAAAAGCAAAGGGTCATGTTCTTGAGGGAGAGTGATAGTAAACATGTCTAGGAGAAAGTTAACCATAAGAAAATCACAAACATGTGATGGGTTAAATGGTATTCGATTCCCCGGTAGGAAAAGTTAATAGACAACATTTTTGTTTTAAGTTACTTTTTATGGAGGAATTTATTCATAAGGAAACATAATCACGTATCATGTTGACTTTCAACTTTTACTAGATTCCTTAATCAAGATCATATTTTTTCCAAAAGACGAGTATTTAGGGAGACTTGCTCGCATTAAGAGTACTATAATCAACTTCTAGAGAGTCACCTAATCCAAAATAGAGAACTGTATACTTCTCATGTCCTTATAATTTAACCAAAACCAAAACCAAAAAGGTTAGTACAAGGTCAGATAATCCAGAAAATGATAACCCTCTAAAAAGAAAATCTATGCTTAATCTCCAAAATTTTTCCAACAAAACCCAAATTTCAATGAGGACCATCCGATAAACAATTTTTCTATAAAATTCTTCAAAGTAAACCAATATAAGATTGAAGCCCAAATATTTTAAGAATTTAGTAACATATTCTTTCAAGTTAAATCGTAACATTTATCTCCAAACAACATCAGTTGCTCCTAAAGTCTCGTATTGAAAAGTAATTAACCTAATCACATATCCTCCATGATAGGTTAATCATTTTCATAAATAACCCAAAATCCACTTACTCTTAATTCATAAAATCATATAACTAAAATGAATCAGTCAAACTAACTAGGGACTTCACGTAGTCCAGTGGTAGGCGATAAATACCAGTCGCACTTTGGTTGTGGGTTCGATTCCCGCAGCTTTGTCCAACGCGACGGGTTGTCACACGGTCTGTGTGTTGTCCTTTTTCCAAAACTATATAATTCTCAAATCATTCCCCAAAAAGAGATAAAATCATCAAAAATAACCATAACATAATTTAACCTCAATTTTATCTCATGCCTTTCACTTCCATCATAACATATAGTTACCCATAATTACCTCAAAAGTAAGGATCATATAAACTCTAATGGTTACCTTTATAATTATTACCTGAAATTTTACATCGATTGGTCATCTCGTACATGATGCATTAAAGATCATACCAAGGTTCAAGTGGTTGATCATGACTCCTTGATAGTTGGTTTAGAACAACCACAAGTTTCCTCATTGAATCCCCCATTTATCTAGTATCTTAATCATAGAACCACCACAGTTTCCTTCAAACCTGTTTTCTCTTTGGTGCCTGCTAGATCCATCCATTCACTAAAAACAGAAATGTCAATGTGAGTATATCAACAAAACCATCATGTACTAATGAGGAAGGTAAACAATAAGATACTCTTACTAATTCACTTTATCTAAAACTAGGACTCTTTCTGAAATCCTAACCATTATGGTAATGCCACTTATGCTTAAAGAATACCCTAACCTCTAAAGTTATCTAAATTGACCTTTGATACCAACTATAAGGCCCCAGCCTTAAACCTTACTTAATCATCAGTTATTACAAGATTACACATTGAGGATCTTTTCAGGTTTAGAGTTTTAGAGAATTAGATCATGAAACTTGCATTACATTCCACATTTAAACAAAGTGGTTACTTAAAAGACAGTATTCATTCTTTCCATCAACAGAAACATATTTAAAATAAAACATGGATTCTTTCATGACACATCCTTGACACTATCATCACATCATGTACCTTTCCCTTGACCTGTGAAAAACATTTCAAAAACATGGGATGAGCATAAAAATCTTAGTAAGGGTTATAAAAATATGGAAAGGAAACATGACTTCATATATACATAAGAATGAAATCATAAGACATAAAAGGTAACTTGAGGCATTCATAACATTCTTACGTAGGGAGTAACCCTCTTGGTTACGTTTTTAATACCCATCACAGTATATTCCCTAAATCGCTTCGGAGAAACCTTAATGTTTCACTCCTTTGTGTTACCCAATGCATTGGAGATCTATATCGGGCTCACCTGCCCTTAGTTTATCACGGAACCACCCGTCTTTATAATAATGCCCAAGAACCTCAACATAATTGTATCACATAAAACATGCATAAAGGAAACATAACATTTACTCCTTTCAATCACAAGATATCAATACAACACATTGATATAAAAACATTATGAAAACCATTTTCAATACCAAAATAAAAGAAAAGTAAAACATGGTATTTATTTTTCTTTTAAAAAGAAGGTATGGCTTGAAGAGGAAGCCGAAACTCAAATAATGGTCACGGCGGCGGCGAAGTCTTCGTCGCCGCATACGAATGAAAAAAACATTCCCTTTTGTCGTTTAGTAAACTCTTTGTATAAAAAATATTCCTTTTGAATAAACGTAAAATAGAAAGGGGTTTATACACCGTATAAAAGAAGGTTGTGTATAAAACAAAATATGCCTCAATGACAGAAGATTGAGACGAAGTCTCATAAAAAGATGGTATCCTTGGTTTAAGGATAAATTAATTACATAATTATGTGTGACAAACAAATACACCAAATATAAGTGGATATTAAGTGTAAAATAATCAAGGGTCATTCACACATATTAAAAGGATGACATATTCAATAACTACATGTTGAACCCAAAGAAATCGAAATTGGGTTAATAAGTTCCCTCGACAGCCTAACGACTTCACATCAAAATGAGTTGATGAGAGATAAAAAAGGGTATCTCATCACTTGGACATAAAATTTACATCAATAAGGATATATGAGAACATATCCCAACATAACAATAAGTAAACTAAAAAACCCAACAAAAGAAGTCTTTTAAAAAGAGGAGGGTGAAAGGTTCCCTTACCGACATGGGTATCTTTCAAAGCATACACCTCGTGAAAGAAGGACAATACAACATTGATGTAAATAATCATAAAAGAAAGTATATTACACAATGAGTAAAATAAGGGGCAGTACATACACCACTCAAAGTAAATTGTGGAAAATGTACCCTAAATCTCACAGGAATAAAAGTGAGATGAAAAATCCCTTACGAAAACTCAGCAGCCTAACGACGCCACATAAAACTTACAAAAATGGATTGATGAGATAAAATAGGGTATCTCATCATATGAACATAAAGTTTATAGAAAGATTAATATAAAATAACATCCCACAACATAACAAAGAAGATCTTAAAATAAGTGACATAAAGGAGAGTACTTAAAAAGAAAGAGAGAGGTTAGATCTCTTACGAAAATTCGGCAGCCTAACGGCGCCACTCAAAACATCCAAAATGGATTGATGAGAGAGAATAGGTTCTCTCATCATATGAACATAAAAATTACAGTAAGATTAATATAAAAGAACATCTCAATAACAAGAAATATGTGCTTTAAAAGGAATGATATAAAGGAGTGTACTTAAAAAGAAAGAGAGGAGTATGATCCCTTACCTCGGGTCCAACTTGACTCGATCACTCTTTAATCTCCTGAATAATAAACTTGAGTTAATTTATACTTCCTTAAGAACCTTTTTCAAGTTCATTATTCCTTTTATATCACTTATTACCATGTCATGAACTCTATGTAACTATTTTAGTTAATAACGGTCGTTTAAACGATCATTGGTACTTGAGTCAAAAATTGAACTTGTTCGAAAATAATATTCAATGTAGTTATAGGTACATCATATCTAGAATAGTATTTATGTTTTAAATATCATATATATCCAGTATATATAGATTTTATACTATTCCATAGCATTTTGAGATAAAAATTAGAATCACCGTTCATGGAGACGGTAGGCCGTACGTACGCATGAACGCTACTTTCATTTTTTGTCATATTAATGGAATTAAAACAAAATGAAAGATATATATATATGCTATAATTATAGAATGATATCCACAATTTAGATGTAATATATTACATATATATCCATTATATATATATGTACTTATAATAGTACATAACATTTTGAGATAAGAAATGAAATGTACCGTTCATGGAGACGGTAAGCCGTACGTACGCATGAACGCTACTTCCATTTCTATTTCATATTTGTTGGAATTAAAACATAATGATACATAATAGTATTTTAATTACAGTATGGTATCATATATAATATCCTTAAATGTATCCTTTATACGTACCACATATGGTATTAATGAATCAAATCACTTTGAGGGGGCGGTAGTCCGCACTTCCTTAAATAAAGATATCGCGTTTACCCATAATGGAAACCATAAAATTATGCCATAAATTAAAAATAAAGAAGCTTAAGTAAAACATAAACATATTAGATATCATATATAAATATAGTTTCATCTTAGTGGCCACCATTGAAGGTGTTAGAAGAATGTTGAACAATCATCGTTTCGGGAGGCAGAAATTCGCCATCCACGGAAACAGTATGTTCTTTAACCATTAGATGTAGGTGTGTGTATGTGTAGCTCGAATACTTCTTATAAAAACATACTAGTATATTTAAGATACTGTATTTGTTACAAAATAAATGAATAAAAAGAGTTTACAGGGTTGGAGAAGCAAAATAAAACAAAAGGACACAAGTGAAGACATTACCTTTAAATTGGGTAACTCCTTTTGATTTGAGCTCAAAGGCTTCCTTGGGAAGACATCTGCCCAAAGTGAGGCTTCAAGGAGTTAGAGAGGGATGTTTAGAGACAAAATGGTTAGTGTTTGGCCGAGCCAAAGGCTTTGGTAGTGTGGGTAAGGAGGTAGTGGTGGGGTCCTTTTATAAGAGGAGAGGAGGGGCACTCTTGTAAAGTTACAAAATGTTACATTATTTTCAAAAGAGTTTCGGATTTTAAAGGTCCCAAATTGATGTATTTCAAGTATAAGGTGATAGGGGTTCTAAATCCACTCATCCAATAGGTTTTGGACATGTTTTGGTCTTAGATATTACATTATCTTTCCATTTTATATAAATCGTTAAATAATGAGGTCATCGCTTCATCATCATGATGTCATAAATAATTTAATTTATATAATGTCTAAAAATTATAAAAAAATACTATGATGTAGGAAATCCTTTTATCTTTCCAATTACTATTTATATTAAAAAATATGACTTGTATAACCCCATGTAAAAATTGTTTTAGTAAAATATATCATGTTTGTGTCATTTTTACTTTAACATTAAATAAAAAGATATTTATGTCATTTTCCAACCAAAGTGGCTCCATGGGGTCCCCAAGTTGACCCATGGATTTTCTTGGTCGGCCATGACACATCCAATGAAGGTAGGACATGTTTCTAGGTCATTTAATTTTATTAAAACATTATTCTTACCATAAACTACACTAATTACCTCTAATCGCGATTAAAAACTTAATAAGTTACTATTCACCAAAAAATTATTTTTTCCCATTGAACCACATTTTACTTCTTAATTACAACCATGTATGTCGGATTTTTCAATTTCGAAACACAAAGATGGAAAAATTTCATTTAAACGGAAAAATCGGTTTTTATAAGTACCACTTAGTGGTTTCACTATTCATCAAAAATTGAAGTTTTTCAGAAAAATCCAAAAAATTCACCCTAATCTATATTTGATATTCCAAATTAAAAAATGAATTATATTTTACAAAATTAAAAACATATAAGTCACATTAATTAATTTAATAATTAATTCCCGCTGTCAGAGCAAATAGCATGTTTTTATGAGACAATAAGTATCAAAAGATTGACACTAGTTTAAGTCTGATTTCAAAGTGAAATTAATTCCAATGACCAGTATTGGATTTAATGGAAAAAATATATTATAATTTCACTTTAAAACCAATTCAAAAGATAATCTAATCATATAAATGAATTAGATTAAAAAGAGGTTTTAAATTAAAATACAACATTTTACACTATTCATTAAAAAATGAACTTTATCGGAAAGATGCCCAAAATTTACACAAAGTAAATTTTGATTTCCCGATTCTTAAGAAGAGTTTTATTTGGTCTGATAGAATGTATAAGAGTGAACAAAACTATATTTAATGATGGTTCCCCATCAAAAGGTGATAAGTGAACCTTTAGTGAAAACTAGGGCATATACGCCTAAAATTGAATTCTTTCCGTATTTTAAGCCTTTATCTTTTATTGGATAAATGTAAAAACATTTCAAAACATATATAATCATATTTTAGTTATTTATATCCATTCCCACCAATACAACGACTACATGTTAACTACCAATTAAAATAATATTATTTTATTATTAGAGTGCAACGTAAGATTCCCAAGAAACTCGTTGTTGCGTGTTGGGTACGCCATCGAGCTTAGCATACCCTTTAAAGTCATATTAATATTTTATTCACAAATATGGATGGATAAATATGAAAATGTCATATTCTTTATTTACCTAGGGTGTTACACTCACACTGATGTGTAATTAACCAAATCACATATTCTCCACGATATGTTATTCATTTAAATAAATAACCTAAATCTCTATATGTACACAATATAAACATATATTAATCCAAAATAAAATTTCTACCATTACTAAACAAATTAAAACCCATATTATTTGAATTTCCTAAGTCATATTGTGTTCACAAAAGATCAAATGTCATCCAAAATAACCTATATCACTTAATCACCTAATCATTTTCCTATAAAAAGGATATCCATTTAATAAATCATATGTTCCCAAAATCAAATTATTCTTGATCTATAATATAATTTAACTAAAAATAAAAATTCATACTAATATGGTACTTCACATAGGCCAATGGTAGATGATAAATCACATTCGCCCATTGGTTGTGGGTTCGCTTCCAGCTGCTTTTTCCGATGCAAAGGGTTGTCACACAGTTTGTGTGATGTCATTTTTCAAAAACTATATAATTTTATAAAATTCCCAAAAATGAGATTAAATCCTCAAAAAACAATAACATATTTTAACCACAAAGGTTATCTCATTCCATTCGTTTGGCATATCAAAATGTAATAACCCATAACTGCCTTAAAATCTGGGATCATATAAACCCTAATGGTTCCCTTTATAATTATGTCCACAAAGTAAAATTTAATTCATCTTGAAATAGCATTTTCACATAACAAAATTTAGTGTTTCATATACTAGTGAATATTATTCAAAGTTATTCATATCTAGAAATGAGAATTAATACATTCAATCATTTCATCACATATAGATCTAACACAACTCTCATGTTTCTATAATGTAGACATCTTAATCATCCAGTATAGTTCATGATATTTTATATAGGTTTTTCCATCATATTATTTTATACAACATTCCTACAAACAAAATCATCCATAAAGTCTTAATATTCAATAATGTCAAAACATGAGCTAAGATATAATCTATACCTTTCATAGGTCTTTTCAAGTTTCCTAATCTTCAATTGGAAGGCCATCAGGAATTGGTAAACATATATTTTTATGATCCTTATTATCCCATTACCAAATTATCTTCGTAGGAAATCTATTTGTATAATAGCCATGCAGTATACATTTAAAACATTCAATTAATCCATCAGAAACAACATCTTTCCCTTTCCTGGAGTGAACTAGATGATTCCTTTTTCAATGGAAGGTTATTGATTTATGACCATCATTACAACATCTAAAACATATTATAGTCCCTTTGAAGAATTTTCCTAGGTGTTTAATTCCACATCCTTCCCACGTATTTTTTTTAATATACATAATTTTATGATTATTATATGAACATCTATTGTGATTCATTTCTCGCATATATTATGCATTAGAAAAATCACCAAGATTCAAGTGGTCAATCATGACTTCAGGTTTTCGGTTAAGAATAACAACAAGAGAGCTCATTGAAAATCCCATTTCATTTGGTTTGTAATTCAAAAAACCACCAATGTTTCCATAACATCTATTGTTACTTTGGTTCCTACTAGATCCATCTATTTACAAAATCCAAAATAATTCATGTGGGTATTTTAGTAAAATCATCATATACTATCTTACGAGGAGGGTAAACACTAATATATTCTTATTTATGTTATTTTAAACTCCTTAAATATATCTAAAATAACTCTGAATATTTCTAATATTCTTACTATTATGGTTATGTCAGTTATGCTTAAATAACACCCTAACCTCTAAAGTTATCAAAATTGGCTTGTGACCAACTATAAGCCCCAACCCTAAATAATTCTTAATCATGAGATACGTCGATAATTTGACTTTAATTCCCATTGATGATGCTTTTAGGTTGAGAGAATCATAGAATTGGGACATAACATATAAATAACTGCTATAATGTTAAAGGTAGACACTTCTACTGACTATCCTTTTTACATAAAACGAAAACACATTAAAACAAAATTTGACAATGTTTCAGGTTTTAACACCATAATTATTTTGTGATAACATCTTTGACTCTATTATTTATTATGTCCTGTGAAAAAATTTTCAAAACATGGGATGATCTGAAAATGGTAAGTAAGGGATACATAAATAAAGAAATTGTTAGTCTTGGGATTACATGCAAACCATGAATATAATACATTTCACCTTTAAGAATAGGTAAATATATTTCATTAAGTATACACTCATTGATTACCCTTTCTATAATCAAAATATTATGACAATCCCATAGATAAAAACATATAACATATAATGGAATCTTGGTACATAAACATACATTAATGGAATAACCATACAATCGACTTCCACATATATGAAAAAATGGAATATATATATGACCGACATCGATACCCAATTCAATAGAGGATATAATTTAACTAACCATACTTGGTTTATTATTGAACAACCTATCATTTGGTTTATCACGCAATCATCCTTCATTGGTTTATCACGTAACCACTCACCAAAAGTCCAAGTACCTTTATATAATCATAAGACATAAAATATTCCTAATATAAATGTTTAGCTAATAACATTTCATTTGAATTCACAATAAATCATTTCTAGATATTGAAATACTAAAACCATTTCAAAAACTATTTTCAATAACAAAACACCCAAAAAGGGAATAAGGGATTTCATTTCCTTTTTAAAAAATTAAGGGTTATATATGAAACCAAATATCAATTATAGCGGTAGGGAGGAAATTTTCGAGACATATGTTAAAAACATTCCATTTTTCATTTTTTTAAAAACATCATTGATAAAATAATCCCTTAAAATTAAAGTAAAATTCAAAGGGATTTCTTATACACCATGTAAAATAAGGAGGTTTATATTATCAAATTAGGCCTCAATGAAAGGAGATTGGGATGAAGTACCATATAAATATTGTATCATTATATTAACTGTAAATTAATTACATAAATATGGGTGAAAAATATAAATACACCCTATATAAGTGGATGTAATTTGTAAAAAAATCATTCGTCATTCACAAATATTATTGTAAAAACAAAACCAATGACATGGATATTTAACTCAATGAATGGAGACTGGGCTAAGATTTCCCTTAAAAAGTTCGTATAAATTACATAAGAATTTCTCAATGGGGTGATTATGTGTAGTAAGAGTATATACACATGAAGGGAATTGGAAATTACAAAATAAATAAATAAGAAGGCATTCCACATATAATCATTTCATAATATAATCAACAAAGTAAGTGAAAAAACCAATCAGAGGAAATTGTGTTTAGAAATTCCCGTTCGAAATTTCCGCAGCCTAACGATGTCACTTAAAATTTTAAAAAATGATTTGATTAGAGAGAAAAGGATCTATAATAACCTCGACATAAAATTTACAATAATAATCATATATTATAACATATACCAATAAAAAATTTAAATTAAAATAAATAACATTAATGAAGTATTTTACTAAAAGATGAGGTGAATGGTTCCCTTACCTTGAGTCTCATTCATAACATATGTTCCTTGTTCTTCCTGAATAAAAAATAGATGTTAATTTATACATGTTTCAGAACCTTTTCATGTTTATTATTTCTTTTATTTCACTTTTTACAAAGTGATAAAAATTACATAATTATTTATGTTCATACCAGTCCTATTGTTGATATTTGGTACTTGAGTCAAAGAAATTTAGTTAGGGAAAACTAATTTAAAATATCTCCATTATCGGATGAGGCCGTAAGGGGTTCTGTGATTTAGGTTTTCCCCCCGTTGTTGCCTCCTTCCTCGTTTCGGCTTGGTGTGGTGCCCTTCCACCGGTGATACTGGTGGAAGATCCTTAGTTTCAGTGGTGTCAGTTCTTCTTGACTCGTCCGTGGTTGGCCTCGCCTCCCTTTGGCGATGCGGTGCTGTTCCACGGGCAAGTCCCTGCTCCTACAACTTGATAGGTGTCGCTTCTTCTCCGGTGTGTGTTGGGTGGTCCTTCAAGGTCTCTGTGAGTGTCTTGGACTGTGGCGACGAGATCTGGTCTGCATTGACGACAGAATCTGGGTGATGTTTTCTGATTACATCCTTTGTAGTTGTTTTTGTTTGGGTTGCATTCATGTTGGTTTTGTAGTGTTCGTGAGTCGGGATGTTGATTCTATTACTCATTAAATTGAGTTAATGACACATTCAATTTTATGCGTTGAGTGTGAGTCAGTGTTTGATTTGATATGTTAGATGATGTTGTATTTCTCCTCGTTTAGTTTTTCTGGATTATTTTGTTTGATTTTTTTATTTGGGATGTTTCCCTTATTTCCCGACGGCGATGAATGTCAACGGAAGGTGACGACCAAGGGTTTGATGGAAAGGGCGCGGCTCAAGCTTCGTCAGAGTCATGGGTTGAACTCGCTTATGTATTTTGGTTTGTAATGTTTTTTTTTTTGAAATGGTGATGTTATGATGCGGTCGAGAGGTCTGGTAGTTTCTCACCGGCGGTTTTTCTCTGGTGATTCAAATGATGCTGATGATGCAGTGATGTTGGGGGTGCAGCTCAAGGTGGCTCGTCGTTCGAGATACCTCAATCTTTATGATTGTGATGATGGTTTCTTATATTTGAATTTTGAATCCCGATGGTTTTTTGGGTCAGGGTCTGTATGGTTACCGGTAACCCATAAACCAGTTTCCGAGAAAATGAAAAAAATGGATTGCAGTAGGTAATTGAGTCAAAAATGAACTTGTTATAATTACAAATTTTCCGAGTGGTCAAAGGTACATTATCTCTATAAACATATTTGTTATTTAAATATAATATATATCTAATATATATATATATATGTATTTACATCTAGTATATATTTACTTATAATAGTCCATAACATTTGGACACAATAAATGAAATAGATTGTTCATGGAAACGGTAAGTCGTACGTACGTAGGAATGCAACTTTCTCTTCGTTTTCTTATTTAAAAGAATTAAAACAAAATGAAAAATAGGTATAATATAATTACAGTATAATATCATATTTTATATAAGTTACATAGTTTCATTAATTCCATATTTTATACATTTTAGGTATGTCATTAACGAGTTATATCACTTTGAGGGGGAAGTAGTCTACACTTCCTCAAATGAAATTATCGTATCTACACATTTTGTAAAGCATAAAGGTATTCAATAAATTTAAAATAAAGAAGTATAGAGACAATATAAATATTATATATATCATATATAAATACATTTCTATCATAAAGGCCTCCATGAGAGGTGGAAGGGTAAAATCAAGCAATCATCTTTTCGTGAGGCAGTAGTTCGTCGTACACAGAAATATTATGTTCATATCCATTTGATGGATTTTTGTGTATAAGTAGATATAATACTTATAATAACAACATCCTAGTATATTTAGGATAAAATTATTTTCCTTTAATCAAATAATAATAATAGAATAGGGAGTGAATAAGTAAAATAATGGAAATGAACATTAAAGACGACGCTACCTCTTAAAACGTGTTACTCCCTTTGATTTGAGCCAAAAGGATTTCTTTAATTTTCTTATGGATATGTTAAGGATTATAAAAGGAATATAGTCATTTTGGGAGCTTATTTGGTCAGTGTTTGGACAATCCCAAAGCCTTGATATGTCTGATTAAATGTGTAGAGTTGACGCCCATTTATAAGAGGTGAGAGGGGAACTTTAGGAAGGAATTGAAATGAAATTTTATTATAAAATGATTTCTAGTTACAAATTGTACCAAATTAATTTATTTCAAATATAATATTTTTTGGGTCTAAAACTCTCATCAAATAGGTTTCAGAAAAGTATAGGTCTCAAATTTAACCATATCGTTCAACTTTAACCATTAGATATCTAAGTTGACTCTTACCATGCCTTTATGTATATTCATATAATATTGTTAATATAGTTACTATAAAATAATAATAGAACCTAAAGTGGTTAATTAATGAAATTTTAAACATTAGCTAAGTTATTTGGCCAAATCTTATATATTTATGACTATTATATCATTTAATAAAATATTATTTATTTTAAAAACTTATTTATGTCAATTTTTATACTATTCATATTATGACTTTTTATAAAATTCATTTAAACATGACTAATTCAAAAAAAACATCATTAGTTAAAATATAAATATTCATACTCATCCATAAAATTATTTTATTCCATTAAAATTTTCAATGATATTTTATTTAAATACTTATAATATCATTTAATTAAATCATTTATTAATAAGGTAATCACTACATCGTCATGGTGTCATAAATAAATTTATTTAGTTTATGCCTAAAAATAATAAATAAAATACCATGATGTAGTAAATATTTTTATCTTTCTAATTACTATTTATAGTTGAAAATATCACTTATATAACCTCGTATAAAAATGTTTTACTAAAAAAGACATGTTTATGTTACATTTTTCATCACATTAAAATAATTCTTATAAAATGTTATATTCACATCAATGTGGCTCCATGGGGTACCAAAATAGACTCAAGGATTACCGTGGTCGGATAAATCTCATTAAATAGTATTAAGACACATGTTATGGTAGTTTAATATTATTTTTTTACCCCCATTTACCAGATTTACCCTTTAACCATCGTATATAAAATATTTACTGAAGATACTATTCATAATATCTAAAAATAATAGGTACCTATTTACAATATTTGGACCTCCTTATTAAAAATATGGAATCCATATTTCAAAATTCATAATAATAATATTTCATTAATTAATTTCAAATTAATTCTCATTATTGAAACCAAAAAGAGCGGGTTTTTAAGAGAGAATTACTATCAAAATATTGACATGTGTTTATGTACAATTTAAATGTTCAATTTAATACAATAACCATAATTGGATTAATTGATAAAAATATAATACAATTATACTTCAAAAAAAATTAAAAGAAAAATCTAACAATATAAATAAATTAGATGAAAAGTCAGTTTTGAATTAAAATTTCGTATTATTTCAATATTTATTAAAAAATGAACTCTATTAGAAAATATCAAATATTAACCCAAAGTATATTTTTATATCCATAATATAATGGAAAAGTTTACATTTTTAAATATAATATATAAAAGTGATAAAATATATATTTTAAAAGGGTTTTCCATTATAAGATGGTAAAACGACTTTTTAAAAATATTAGAGTTTTTCATGCATAAATTTGGATTCATTGTTATTTTAAGACTCTAAAATTTATTGGGTAAATGTTGAAATATTTAACAAAAAATTTAAAAAAAATTTATTTATAGATGTTCATTCCTGGAAATACTATTATTATTTGTTAACTACTATAAAAAATAATATTATTATTATATTATTTTTTGGTATAACTCAAAGTTGTGTGGAACGTCAGATTTCAAAGAAATCCAATTCTTTTTGTTCAGTATGATATCTTAAAAATCATCCCCTTTAATGTAAAAAAATATCTTATTCCTAATTATTTATAGAAATTAAAATTTTTATTATTCCTTAAATACCTGGGTTATTACATTCTAACCACAAATACATTCCCCAATAAAGAATTAGGAAAAAATTAATGTTCAACTGAAATGAAATTATTTTAATAAAGGCCATAACATAGCCATGTAAAAATTTATTACAAGCTCACTATGTATATAGACCTTTCTAGAAGACAATGAAGCCTTGTGGTATATATATATTGGATAAGGTGATTTAAAAGCAGTACAAGATGGCGTAACATTAGAGTTTATGGGGTATTTTGAGCATTGAAATCCCCAAGAAGAAAACCATCACAATTTAAATTATGTAAACTCATTCACTATTTATTATAAAAATATTCTAACTTGGATTATAATGACTGTAAATGAACGAAATATATATATTGCCTATATATGTCTAATATTTCATGTTTAGGAAGAAATAAAACATGGTATTCATTTCCACAAACATTCCCCTGCTTATGGTGATAATGAAAAACTTGTATATTTAACCATAAAATATCAATCAATGGGAACATAATTTGAAGATAATTTATTTATTAAGATATTTTATCATTAAATCATTTATTTGGTGATTATTATTTATCCAATATATTTCTATAGAATGTTCATGTGGATTCCAATATTAAGATTCTAATTACTACAAGATTTATGGATTATCATGAATGTATTGTGGAAGTAATATAAATGATCAATAAATTATCATTAATTTAATATAGAATATATTTCATGAAAAATTTATTAGATCATACATAATAAAGTGTCTTTCTCTAAAAATGTACAAAAGTAATAATGAATTGATATACTAGTAGCACGAACACTAGATGGATTCTTGATGTGGTGTCATTGCTTTACTAAATTCTTTATTATCTACTAATAGTTCACCTAACATTATATATTTTACCTATTAATTAAGCCTTAAATCCTCTACCCTTATTACTATATCAAGCCCTACAGTATCTTCTTCCCTGTCCGGATTATATTTCCCCACTACTGTTTTTTCGTGGCTGATGTGTATTGAAAAAGGTGTTCCACCAAATTATTTCCTTTAATACCTTGATATTCCAAATTCACTACCTCCAAAACATGTTTAGATTCTTAATTATGTGTAATAGTGAAAATATTTGAGGAATAATTCTTATATTTTATGTTTGAAATCTATAATTAGAGTTCCCTCACTGAACTTTTGGAAATAATCACATTATTCACATTAAAATGGATTATATGATAACCATATACACCATTATATATAATGTAAAACATATATTGAATATAATTTAATTGTATATATATATATATGTAGGGTATTATGAACACACATATACATGCTTCCCTATACCCAATGCGAAATCCATTTTTTATTTGAGGGACACATCAGGTTTGAGTTGGAGTCCTTTGGAGGGAGTAAAATCATGTGTAAAACCAACCCACTTAGATATTACCCACTCTCAATATCTCCCAAGTGATTTTACATAAAATTATATTCATACCCAATGACTTCCATTAACTAATACATAATATTTTTTAACCCTTGGTCTTCCATGGTTTGAGGTATGGCTATTAAAATAAACATACAAAATTTATTAGTTAGTAGACATTAAAAATATTACCATAAAAAATTTTGATACCCATGTTAAATCACTAGGTCATAAATCCTTTTAGCCCTATAAAATCCATAAAAAATTGTAATAAAATGGAATTCTTATGGTGTTCCTTATACAATACATTGAGATACAAGATCCACCTATGGGAGAACTATGCCCTTCGTTGGAGTTGTATGATCGGATGGTGTCTTGGGTCTAAACACATCCTGAATTGAAAATTAAAGGACTACAAATTAAAATTTATGATTATTATATTTGTAGAAAAATAAAATAAATATTTTAGTCATGAATCATCATATGGATAAACAATATTTTTTACAATCCACCAACTCATTATGCTCGAACTAGTTTTCAATGTCTATGTTGTTATCCACTAATCATGAATGATATGAATATATTGTATGATACATTCATGTCTTAATTTTACTATAGAAAGTCATAAGATTAACTATTTTCATCATCAATGAAATTCCATTATGGGATTGTAGTTTCTGGGTCCTCATAAGTTCACTGATTAAGGTGAAATTAAAAATGAATATTGGAAAATAAATATAAAAAAGTGTCATTTGTTTCCTCTCCTGTGTGGATAAAGAGATAAAATTAACACATCTACTTCCACTTGTTTATTTATTTAAAATAAATATACGTGGGAGAAACCACATGTGATGAAACTATAAAATATCCTAGAGGGTTAGAGGCTCCTACTTGGAGTGGTTCCATCCAGTAATGGGATAAATCTTCTTTGATCTTATGTCTCGATTAAGAACATGGGGTGGCTAGTGTTCCCCCATCAAAATAGTATAGAGATAAAATGGGATACTATACTATTAAAAAGGATAATGATTATATTATTGTTAGCATTAATGAAAATATGTTATGTGTAAATGGTTATAAATTTTACCTATACCCGAGATGATCATAGACAACCCTCTTCATTTTATTTCATATTCCATGCATCTATATGATCATTTTCATTTACCCTCTCCACACTATCATTTACATCACCACCATCCCAATCACTAACTAAATAAATATTCATTATCATATATACTAATTTCAGGCATGAGGTTTATCCTTTTAAAAATTATATGACAACATCAATCTCCATGGTATTAGCTTTCATGTCATCCGAATGATTTTTTAGGTAATGAAAAAGGGTGTAGTGAACTTCACAAACACTGGATAAATGAATTAAACCACCTAGATAGAGTACAAAATATCATTGATAGATGAATTTATCATATAATAATTTCCACCCACCTATATTTGGTTAATTTATAATTAGTATGTAGAAGCAGTAGACGATCCACCCCACCCATTGTGGGAGAAGAGTCAAGGCATCTCAAATGTTTATCATCCATCTGATTATCTTGAATAATTTTTAGTATATTCCTCATACATGGTCTGCATAGATCAACAAACCATTATATCTATTCATTTTTATTGTATACTAGTATACCCTTTACCTTAGAAATAGAGTATATTATTTGTATATATATGGGATTTGATCCAAGTCTTCATATATTATGTTGAAAAATCGATAGTGACATTTTATGGTGGGAACATAACATTTATTCCAGATTCCTCCCATTTATGAATCAACCATAATTAGTGTGAAACCATAGCATACCAATCAGTCTGAATGATTTTTTTTGGGGGTGGGGGGACCGAAACTGATTTCATATATAGTAGAACTGTTGATAATACTAATATGAGTAATATAAATTACAAATAACTTCCCATAATTTATATAAAGGGCCATTCCCTCTCTTAGGGTGACAAAGAATTAGTGTTTTTTAATTGAATCATGTCTCATTATTATTGATTATTATCATTGTTTTTTTATATTCGATGATGAAAAAATCAAATATTGAAGTTCAATGTATTATAAAAATCATGTTATGTATGAGAGAGAAAGTTAACCCCACCAAGGATCTATAGATATGGCCTAAATTTGGAATGTAGGATTATATTTTCATTTATGAATTTATAACCGCCAATATATAATATGATCCAACTTGAGAGTACTTAGAATATCCCAATAAATTTTAACTGGTCCTCCCATTCATATATTATTGAGATTGAATATAAAATATCTTACATTGAAGCCTACATATTGATTCATACTTCACCTTCTCACTATACCACCATCACAAATGTCACAATCATGTCCCTATTATGTGACCTATATATATAGGGTTGGGAATCCTATGGGAACCCTATAAATATATTGGTGACCATATTGTTACTGTATCATATTCATTCCAATTGGATATAATTCTGAGTAGTGGATGGGAAGGATTTTTTGATTTATGCAAATGTTTGTTGGAACATCAAAGAAGACAGAGTGATGAGAAAAATGGTTAAGGATAGATTTTTTTCCATGAATTATTCAGTTAATTTTTTGAAGGTGATAAAAATTTATTCGGATCTTAATTAGTGAAATTAGAGTACAAACCCTTTATGGACTCTTAAAATTCTCTCATTCTACAAGTCTAATTGTATTGAAAATTCTAACACATTATGCATTTTTGTATAATTAAATTTTAAATCCTTTTCCAATATAGTTATAACAATCCTTTATAATTGGGAAAATTTATGTCATTCTCCAAGGAAGAATAAAAAATTTATACTGTATATTAAATCATTCACGAAGACATATTATATCTACTACCATGTCAGATTAATTATTCATTATTTTATATTAAAACATTCACTTCATTATATTAACTTGGTAGATTAGGAAAATCCTTTTCTGTCACATCATATTAATTTGTATTATCATTTATGATTGATTGAAATAACATTTATTTTTATGTGAGTAATAAATGTCATGGATTCATTTTTATCTTCAATGTGAAAACCTTATTCAACTATATTTTTTTAAATTGATATATAATAAAACTATACTAAAATTAGTTTCATGTAAAATTTATAAGGATAACCCAATCACCCATATAAAGGTAAAAATAATTTTTTTAGGTATTAATGTCTTAGAAAAATCACAATGTTCATGAAGCACTACCATTATGAAATTCAATGTGAAATATCTCATGAGTCTTAAAAATATATACATGAATATGCTGGAAGGCTCCCTCAAAAATTATATTCCCTAAATTATTCCCCATATAAAAAATTCATGTGTAACTCATATTAGTTTCATTAAGAATAATTTCAACATGGCTTATTCATATATGGAATACTACATAAGGATTCATGTGTTTCTTTTTCAAAGATTTAAAACCATTTAATTATTATGTGTTCATTATACTTTAAACATCCATAACAATAGATAACCCAACCTAATCCCATATAAATCCAATCTAATATGAAATTTAATCTTATTAAAATCCTTGTTTTCCACATTTCAATGGTGCATCATCAAAAATATTTTTATAGTAATTTCAATCAAAAAGGAAAACGATTATGAATACATAGAGATCCTTCATTTCAATTCTCTCTCTTAAGTCATCTACCTCAGTTTAATTAATCCAAATCACATCTTTAGCCTCTTTCATCAGTAGTCCAAATTTTAAAAAGACTACTCCATCAAGGAATTATATATATGCCTCTTACTAGGTGTGATATCTGACCATTTCCACATTCATAACCATATCTCTATTCCTAATCAATGATTCAAAACTACCATGGTCCCCCTTTTTGGTTAAATAATGAATCATATCATTATCCATCCAAATTTCTTATAGACTAAAATAAATATATATGTACTCTCATATACAATTCTTACAAAACAACATCTCTAGTTCAGATTCATATGTAGTCCATTATGCATGATTTTAATAAACTTGAACATTGTATTAAAAATTAGAATGTAAACTATAGTACAAGATGGTCATGTTTTCGATGCCTTATATGGTGAATAATAGGTTCTTCGTTCTTGGCATTATAAGGAACGTCATTCATCCTATTATTAGTAAAACATATGGTTCATCATTGGTCATGGGTTTATGATCATAAAAGGAAACATAATAGTTTATATGATATAAACATTAAAGGACTTATGGTCAACATTAACGAGCACTAGAAAATGTGAGTTATGGTTTCCTTCATAAGGATATATATGATTTCCCTCTTATGGGACTGATCCTAGTGAAACAACATCTACCACCTCCCTATATGAAAATACATTCTGGATTTCCTAGATTTGACGATTTAATCAATAATATAATAAATTAAAAAAAGGTAATATATTTAACCTTTGATAAATAAATAAATTTTCATCGATACATGGAAATAACCGATATCTCTCATGAATAAGGTAATATGTATTTTCATTCAGAATGATTTCATTAATACTTCTAAAATATATAATAGAGTCACATACTTAGAATTATGACCCTTTATGGGTTGATATGACCTTCTATACTTACAACCATGATGATAAATTCAAAGTATCATCGGGACATTCAAGTATATTCATGTATTTGGAATGTTGGGTAAAATTCAAATAAGATAAAGTGGGGAATAATACAGGGATAAATGATCAGGTGGTCCTACTGAGGTCTTGTGATAACCAAATCCATGTTTTTAAGGGGTCTGTGATATAGTAGTTAAAAAATTGAATTAGAGCCAACACATAGAGGACATTGGGTAGGGAACAAGAGGGTAGCAAGAAGTATGGACAATCATGAATCATAATATAACCCATAAATATTGTTATATAACATAATTATATTGGATACATGAGTTACTAGGGGTATACTATTATCCATTTTTACATTAGCCCTTAGTTATTTTATATATCATTGGGTCTCAGACATTATAATATTTATCGATATATAGGAAGGAGTGGGATGTTATTCCATGTTTTGTGATTACCAATATTTTTTTTATTATACTAATTTTAGAAGTTGATTACAACTCATATCAACATTAACAATAAAAATAAATAAATGGGTTTTACTATATATATATATATATATGTTATTTTCAAGTGGATTAAAAATGATTCAATTGATGGATAATAAATTTTTATGTCTATTATAACAAGATTCCATTATGATATACCTACATAATGTATTTATATATTTATAAATGATTATCTAATCATTTTTTTAATATTTTAAAATATTTCATAATGGGTTTCAAAAATTCAAAAATGTTTCAGTAAATTGAAGTGAGGGAAAGAGTAATAGGGTTATACCATACCTATATAGTCTACTTAAAGTATTAAGGATTCCTATTTTAAAAATATAATATATATATAATATACTACATCATTTTTTAGGATTATTCCATGTTGATCACCTATTTATATTGTAAAATGGATGGAAGAGAATTCATCATTAATATGATATAGTTTGAACCATTGGATTTTAAGGTCTCTTTTGTAAATTTATCAAGTATCTTTTCAAGGAGAATCATGAAAGGATCCTTTAACCTATTATTATTTTTATATATTTTTAGTTTCCTTATCCTCTAATGTTTTATTGTTATGTATCTCTTCATTGGGGTGATTATTTGTTTAATCACCTCCATTAAATCATTCATGGTATTGAAATAAATATAAGTATAATAGGGTATGGTGATCCAATGTCATGATAGAAGGGGTCAAACATTAACAGTGGGATGTGATGATTGATGCCTAGATGGGACAATTTTGTACTGGGAGTGTTTCAAGTTTTTTTTATATATTTTCACAGATACAAACATTTAAAAACCTTCACTATAATATTCCAAATCCATGCAAAGATGAAAAATCCAATGAATGGTTCATTTATATAGGAGTTAAATTTATTTTTATAAACTAAATTAAATATATTTGATCTACCAATATTCATATAATTTTACATCAAATATATCACTACATGGAGTTGTTTTAATAGTTGTTTGAGAGATCATCATCCACCACCTGGCAGGAACTTGGTTGATAAATTCTAAAATAGTACGAATTGATTATAAGATGAGGTGATAATTGAAGGATATCATGTAGTAAAGAAGAATTTTGGTGTTTTATTATCTTTTTTATTGATAAGATACTTTATTTAGTGCCATAGGTTTGGGAGACTTGGCCACACCACTCCTATCATTACCTTATATGCAAAGTACTGCTACTCTAATATTTATTATGTCTGCATTCATAGGTTATTATAATTAGTTACATTTGAAAACTCATTTCAATAAACCCATAAGATTTAGAAAACCCATGAATATTCCACTCCATAGACTTCTAACAAAATACTTCCATCATCTAGATAATATAATCCGGGAGGCTAAGGTGGAAGACTACGTGTATTACATATGGGGTAGTCTTCGAAGTGTAAACTCTAATCATAAGGTCAGTATAGGGAGGAAATAATATTATATTTCAGAGTGTTACCCTTATCTAATTCTAAATCTAAGCTTATACAATTACATAAAAATATACTTTTATATTATAATATAACATGATCTTCATTTGATATAGGTGATTTTATGTATATAACTTCTATGAAATTAACCATAAATCATGATATAAATGTGGATGTATTAACCTCATATATGACACTTTATTACTTATTTATAAAAGGTGATATTCGATACTGATAAGTGTTTATAATGTGCAATATTAGAGAAAATATATGAGAATATTTTTAGTTCTTAATATGGAATCCTTTTATGTAATATTAGAGATGGATTGGCTAACCCAATTTCATTACTATACTTATTACTCTAATATTATATTTCCTTTATCATCTACTATCATTGTTTAGTAGATCCTTTTAAGAGGGTTAATGTTCCATGTTGGTTAATGTGGTCTTTATTCAGGATAAGAATGGGTGATGAAATCCAAAATCAATTAACATTTCCTTAATGAAATTACTGCGATGGAGTAAGAAATTCATTCTTTTTATAGTACATTTATATTATAATGTGTTAACTACGGACATATGAAAACTTAATCTAATGTGGGAACTGAAATTCTCAATTTTCTTTTTTCTAGTAATAGAATAATTCGCAATTTATTGTATGATCCCAACGTAATTGAGGGAGTTAAATATTTGGGTAGTGGAGCCTAAATCAAATGGGTCCAATAGACCGATCACTTCACCTTGGGGTGTTATAGTAACTTTTAATATTAATTCTTTGTTATTATATACTTATGTGTGTTTAGCATAATATTGAACTATGTAAAAAACAATATTCACTAAACTTTTCACAGGATTGATGATTTATTTGATCAAATAAATTTATGAAGGTGGTTTCAATTATAAAATTCCATTGTTCTTAGAATCATCTTCATATTGTGCTTGTGGATATTCCTATTATTTTTTTCTAAATACTGAATAAGAATATTTTATATTTAGTAAATAATTTAATATTAAAAAATTCTCTTCTTGTGTTTATTGATTTAATGAATATGGTTTATTAATCAATTTTTTAGAAACATAAATAGTTGTATCTGTTAATGATTTAATTTAATATGAAAGTTATTCTGAAGATAATTTTTTATTTATAAAACTTTTTATATTTAACAGAAAATTAAAAAAAAACATTATAGAAAATCATCCAAATGATTCTTCATGATCTGAGAGGTCAAATTCAATGATATTTTCATTTTTTAAGATGGTATTTTAATGGGACAAGAGAATCTCATGGAAAGAAATAATTAATATCATAGAATTTAAATGTGTATTATGATCATAGGGTATTACCAAAAAATAATTAAGGGTATTTCTAATAAAATGACTCCTATGATAGCCTAAACAAATTTAGTATCTAAATTGGTGTGGCCAAACTAGTGTGAGTCTTCTTTTCAAGAGATGATGAATCAACTTACCTCATAAACTATTATAAATATACCTTTATTATGTGAGGTATATGATGCATTTATAAAAATACATGATGTAAATTCAAAGCATATTTTTTAGAATAATTAGGTAGTGGAATATGGTTTTAGATAGTTCCATCCATATAGATAAAATTACCCAACCAATGATTTGGAATTAGTTGTTGTTCTTCATGCCCAATTGTTTTAGGGGAACCACCAATATAGAGAAATCATTTTTATGGTTATGAAAAAAATTTAAAATGAATCTTTTAATATAGAGAAATAAATACTAAGAAACTTCATTAGGTAGAATACCTCTAGTTATATGAGTTGTATATCCAATACACTCTTAGTAAGGGAAACTGTCACGCCCCGACCTCGGGGCCCGTGCCGTGACTACCCCAAGCCCGCCTTCCATAGGCCAGGGGCTGGCGACTAGCACCAAGGCGTAAAATCCCAGTAAACAGGGAAGGCATTGCCTTTATAAGTAACAACCACACAGAGTCAGCAAGCGGAAAGTAAAGTGCAGAAAAGTAAAGGGGCCGGAAATACAAGCCCAACTGTAAAGTACAACTGAAAAGTAAAGTACAGCAACTGAAGAAAAGACGGCGGCCTCGTGTCGTCCACTGGCAATCCCACCTGAAGGGTGGGTACAGATAGCCTCCAGGCTCCTCGGGTCCCACGTCCGCTCCGAGCACGTCCCGCCCAGTGATCCACCTCCAGGTACCGTCCTGCTCCACGCCCCAACCGTGATCAGCGCTGTCCGTCGTCTGCAACCAACACAACAAGGTGCGGGCATAGCCCGTGCAGGGGTGAGTACAAGCTACTCAGTAAGGACCCCGAGACCCCCGATGGTCTCCCGAAATCCACAAAGGATATAGCACAAAAGAAAGATGCAATCACGAAGTAACATCTGAATCGACTTAGGTATATGTCCATACATATACCTAAGTCCCCAATTCCAGCTCTGCTCACGAGCTCAAGAACAACTCAATCCACAAAGGAAAGCAAGACTCAAATCCACAAGGAGAGTAAACAGTAAATCCACATAGGATAGTTCAACACAATCCACAAAGGAGAGTAACATAAGATTCAGCTCAACCAGGTATACTTTTTCAGATGACGTCAAAGATGATCACTGATCCATCTAAGTCGTCGGACCCACGAAGGATCGATAGGTACTAACCCCCGCAAAAGACCCACACAGGATCGGGCTCACACAGAACCTGTAGGCAATGGCTCACACAGAACCGGTAGTAAGGACCCACATAGGATCGGGCTCACACAGAACCTGTTGTAGGACCCACACAGGATCGGGCACTGATCCACGTAGGATCGCTGTGTGCAGTAGTCGACACAGTCCACTGAGGATCTCTGCTCTGTTGTCGCCGAAGTCCACGAAGGATCTCTGCTCTGCCGTCGTCGCAGTCCACGGAGGATCTCTGCTCTGCCGTCGTTGCAGTCCACGGAGGATCTCTGTTCTGTCGTCGAAGTCACAGCCAGCGATAGGGTTCCCGCACAAGCGAGCTCGTTTAGGAGGGTCCACTCCACGAGCCGAGAGGCTGATACATCAACTGACACGTAGTCCGAAGTTGATGTATCCAAAAGTTCCGTATCGACAACAGGATCTCAACGCGACAGACGACGCGTCAATCGGACGCCCGGTCTGAGAGTTATTGGCAATTTCGTCCCAGGGGCCCGGTTGGTTTTTAGGGCAAAACCAACCCGACTGTACTCCGCCTGTATCCGATCCTCGGGCGGAGTATGCCAAAAGTTCCGTCTTACTTAGAGGAAACTACCACAGCTGACGGTACGTCGATCGGACGTCCATAGCTCAAGTTATGAGCGTTTCCGCTCCGAGGGCCCGGTTGGTTTCGTGTGCGAACCAACCCGGCCGAACCCAAAGTCTTCCGAAACCTTGAGTATAATATACCGAAACGACCGTCTCGATCCATGGATCGCGTAGCCGCTGACGGTTCGTCAATCGGAGGTCCCAGGCCCAAGATATGGGCGAAAGACCGAAGAGGGCACGAAACGGGGGTTCTGGGCCCGGGGCGACCCGGCCCGAACCGGCTCGGCCGGGTCCGGTCCGGCCAGGGCGCGGCCCGGCCGACCGGACCGGCCGGCTCGGCTTCGGCCGCGCGGCCGAACTGCCGCGGGTTTGACCCGCGGCTTGGAGAGGAACGCGGCCCCGCGGGGGGCCGCCTGTCACGCGGACGCGGCCGGGCCGCCGCGTCCGTTCCCGGTTCCGCGCGGCCGCGGAACCGGCCGCCGCCGCCGCGGCTTCATCCGCCGCGGAAATTCTCCACGGCGGCGCGCCGGGCGCCGCCGCCTCCGGTCGCCGGCGCCGCCGCGCCGGCGACCCGCGCTGCCGCCACCTTCCGCGGGCCGCCGGAGTTGCTCCGGTGGCCCGTTTTGCCTCCCGTCTGCGCCATGATTCCTACCGGGACGCTTCCTTCACTGCGGAATCAACAATTGGCCCTTGCGTCGTGCTTTTGCCGTCGCCCGCCAAGTCCGCACAAAAAGGAAGATCGGCGGAGGGCTGCCGGGTCTTGTTCGTTAGACCCGCACCCTCCGCGTTAGTCATAAAATCATCGGGAGGAAAAGAATTAACCAAATCAACAATTTTAAATAAATTAAAATTGTTCTGATCGGGTTCTTTATTTGAAAAGAATAAACACGGGAAAAGAAATAAAATATTCCAATCAACCCTTACCTTGTCGTCGTCGTCGGACGAGAGGTCGTCGCGGAAGAAGGGGGGATCGTCGCGTCGTCGCGGTATCCGGCGTCGCGTCGCCAATCTCCGGATCAAGATCAAACGGATTTAATTAGTTTAAATCCGTTGATATTGAAATTAAAAAGGGAGAAGAAATGATCTGATTCTCACCTTAGTTGCCGAACGAGGATCGGCCGTGGAAGAAGAGGTGTCGCTGAAGAACGTCGCGGGTAGGGCTCGTCGACGTCGCAGATCACGGTGTGCGTCGTCGAATTCCGGTCGCCGGCGTTCTTCGCGTTCTTCGTGTTCTTCGCGTTCTTCGCGGGGAGGGTGGAGGTTCAGATGAATTGCACAACGATAGCAATCCTCCAAAATAGACAAGTTGTCTATTTTATTAATTTGCCAACAAACGCAAAACGCGTAAGTAACGACCCATTTAATTCGTTGAATTAATTCAACGAATAAAACAGCCCATTTAATTCACGAAATAAACCGCCCAATTAAATGGTCTGTTAAGAAATTAAAGAAAACGCGTCGGTTGACTTTTCAGTTACTTTGACGGGTTTTCGCGGGTGCGTTACTTAGCGAAAGAAACGGCGGGGCTCGTGCGGGCCCTGCCTCACAAATATCTTACCAAGAGGGTAGGATATTTCTGGATAGCATCCTATCCAGTTCAACTCAGTTCGATCCGCCTTTAAGTGGCTTCAAGTGGCTTCCAAGCAGCTTAAGTGAAATAAAATAAAGTTGTCGCACAAACTTTATTTTATTTCTGACTTAAAGCCGCAAAAATTTAAAAACCACGTCTGAGCAAACGCAACTCTGGAAGAGGCGTTTCTAAGCAAATACCGGCGCTGCGATTTCATCGGTGCCCTCATAATTTGATTCCGGGCACCGGTTCAAAAGATAGAAAAACCCGCTCGTCCGTTCACTGAACGTACCCGAGCCAAACTTCGGAAATTGATTCCGGGCACACCGGGCCTCGGAATCAGGTGCCGTCTGAAGCTGCGCTCTTGTAAAATTCCAAAGAAAATTAAGAAAAAAATTTCCTTGAAATTTGCGGGTCTTTACATTACTCCCACCTCAGGGCTTTACGTCCCCGTAAAGATACATCAAAAACTAGGGGAACAAATGGGGGTACTGAGCACGCATCTGAGCCTCCCGCTCCCAAGTGATCTCCTGGAGGTTCCCGTGCTGCCATCTGACGCGCACAAGAGGAATCGACCGCCCACATAGGACCCGCTCCTGTCGATCCTCGATCTCCACTGGGACCTCCGCAAAAGTCGCCCCATCGTCCACGTCCAGCTCCCCAAAGTCGATGATGTGCGTCGGGTCGTGCACGTATCTCCTCAGCTGAGACACGTGGAAGACGTCGTGCACCCGGTGCAACTGAGATGGTAGAGCCAGGCGATAATCCACCTCTCCTATCCTGCTGAGGACCTGGAAAGGCCCGATGAAGCGTGGAGACGACTTGCCGCCTCGGCCAAATCTCCGTAAACCACGTCGAGGTGAGACACGCAAAAAGACGTGGTCGCCATCCTCGAACTCCAGTGGCCTCCGCCTCTTGTCAGCATATGACTTCTGCCGGCTCTGAGCTGTCCTCATCCTCTCCTGGATGATCTGGACCTTCTCTGTCGTGGCTCGGACCATCTCTGGTCCCACGAGTGCTGACTCCCCAGGGTCTGTCCAGCACAACGGTGATCTGCAGGGTCTGCCGTACAACGCCTCGTATGGTGCCATCCCGATGGTGGAGTGGTAGCTGTTGTTGTACGCGAACTCCACCAAGGGTAGGTGGTCCTCCCAGCTGCGACCAAAGTCGAGAACACATGCACGGAGCATGTCCTCGAGTGTCTGTATGGTCCTCTCCGTCTGACCATCCGTCTGAGGGTGGAAGGCTGTGCTCAGATGGAGCCGCGTCCCGAACGCCTCCTGCAACCCCTTCCAAAGCCGGGAAGTGAAACGAGCATCTCGATCGGAGACGATAGACGATGGCACACCGTGAAGCCGTACGATCTCCTAGACGTAAAGACGTCCCAAGCTCTCCACTGAGCCCTGCTCTCTGATGGGTAAGAAGTGTGCCGACTTGGTGAGTCGGTCGACAATCACCCAAATGGAGTCGTGACCTCTGGAAGTGCGTGGAAGTCCAGTCACGAAGTCCATAGATATGCCGTCTCACTTCCACTCCGGGACCTCCAAGGGCTGTACCAAGCCTGCTGGTACCTGATGCTCTGCCTTCACCTGCTGGCAGGTGAGGCATCGTGAAACGAACTCAGCCACAGCTTTCTTCATGCCCGGCCACCAGTGCTGTCGTCTGAGATCCTGGTACATCTTCACCACTCCGGGATGTACCGCCAAGGGAGAAGTGTGAAACTCTCTCAGCACCTCCTCTCGTAAAGCGACTGGTACGAAGGTACGTCCTCTGAAAAGGATGTCGTCCTCTGCTCCAAGGGAGAAACCATCAGGCGCCTGACCTGAGGATATCAGTGCACGCCGGGTCTCACAGTCAGCGTCCCCACGCTGAGCCTCTCTAACCCGCTGTAGAAGTGGGGGAGAGACTGTGAGAGACTGAAGAAAGGCTGCTCCGTCTCTATCCACGAAGGATATTTGTAAGGAGGCTAGCTGCTCTGTCGCCTCCTCAAGTAGCTGAATGCCCGTCCTCCTGCTGAGGGCATCGGCTACCACGTTCCCCTTCCCAGAAGTATAGACTATCTCAAAGTCATAGTCCTGGAGGAACTCAAGCCATCTCCAATGTCTTAGGTTAAGGTCCTTCTGAGAGAAGATATACTTGAGACTCTGGTGGTCAGAAAAGACTGTGAAGCGCTCGCCCATCAGATAGTGTCGCCAAGTCTTCAGAGCGAAGACCACTGCTGCCAACTCCAGGTCATGAGTGGCGTAGTTCTGCTCATGCGGCCTCAACTGACGTGATCCGTAGGAGATCACGGCCCGCTCCTGCATCAGGACGCACCCGAGTCCAGTCCCTGATGCATCGCAGTAAACTACATACCCAACTCCCTCCTCAGGCAACCTCAAGATAGGTGCGCTGGTCAATCTCTGTCTCAGCTCCTGGAAGCTCTGCTGACATCTGTCTGACCACACGAAGGGTTTCCCCTTCTTCATCAACGCTGAGAGTGGTGCCGCAACTCTGGAGAAATCTGGCACGTATCTCCGATAGTATCCCGCTAGGCCCAAGAAGCTCCGCACCTCCGTCACGCTCCTGGGTGGCTCCCAAGCTAGCACTGCCTCGATCTTCGCGGGATCCACTGCAACTCCCACCTCAGAAATGACGTGCCCCAAGAAATGGACCTCACGTAACCAGAACTGGCATTTTGAGAGCTTGCCATAAAGCTGGTGCTCTCGGAGTGTGTCTAGCACAACTCGCAGGTGGTAGGCATGCTCCTCCTCAGTCGTCGAGTATATCAAAATGTCGTCAATGAAGACCACGACAAATCGGTCGAGGTATGGCTGGAAGATCCTATTCATGAGGCTCATGAACACTGCTGGAGCATTGGTTACGCCGAACGGCATAACCAAGAACTCATAATGGCCATACCGACACCTGAAGGCCGTCTTCTGCACGTCCTCGTCTCGAACTCTGAGCTGATGATAGCCTGACCGGAGGTCTATCTTCGAGAACCACCGCGCTCCCTTGAGCTGATCGAAGAGGTCATCAATCCATGGCAGCGGATACTTGTTCCTCACTGTCACCTGGTTCAGGCGATGATAGTCGACACATAGTCGCAAGCTCCCGTCCGCCTTCTTGGCGAACAAAATCGGGGAAGCCCAGGGGCCCGGTTGGTTTTTAGGGAAAAACCAACCCGACCGTACTCCGCCTATATCCGATCCTCGGGCGGAGTATGCCAGAAGTTCCGTCTCACTTAGAGGAAACTACCACAGCTGACGGTACGTCGATCGGACGTCCATAGCTCAAGTTATGAGCGTTTCCGCTCCGAGGGCCCGGTTGGTTTCGTGTGCGAACCAACCCGGCCGAACCCAAAGTCTTCCTAAACCTTGAGTATAATATACCGAAACGACCGTCTCGATCCAAGGATCGCGTAGCCGCTGACGGTTCGTCAATCGGAGGACCCAGGCCCAAGATATGGGCGAAAGACCGAAGAGGGCACGAAACGGGGGTTCTTGGCCCGGGGCGACCCGGCCCGAACCCCCCCTGGGTCGGCCGAACCGGGTCGGCTCGAACCGAGTCGGCCCGACCCGGCCCGAACCGGCTCGGCCGGGTCCGGTCCGGCCTGGGCGCGGCCCGGCCGACCGGACTGGCCGGCTCGGCTTCGGCCGCGCGGCCGAACTGCCGCGGGTTTGACCCACGGCTTGGAGAGGAACGCGGCCCCGCGGGGGGCCGCCTGTCACGCGGACGCGGCCGGGCCGCCGCGTCCGTTCCCGGTTCCGCGCGGCCGCGGAACCGGCCGCCACCTTCCGCGGGCCGCCGGAGTTGCTCCGGTGGCCCGTTTTGCCTCCCGTCTGCGCCATGATTCCTCCCGGGACGCGTCCTTCACTGCGGAATCAACAATTGGCCCTTGCGTCATGCTTTTGTCGTCGCCCGCCAAGTCCGCACAAAAAGGAAGATCGGCGGAGGGCTGCCGGGTCTTGTTCGTTAGACCCGCACCCTCCGCGTTAGTCATAAAATCATCGGGAGGAAAAGAATTAACCAAATCAACAATTTTAAAAAAATTAAAATTGTTCCGATCGGGTTCTTTATTTGAAAAGAATAAACACGGGAAAAGAAATAAAATATTCCAATCAACCCTTACCTTGTCGTCGTCGTCGGACGAGAGGTCGTCGCGGAAGAAGGGGGGATCATCGCGTCGTCGCGGTATCCGGCGTCGCGTCGCCAATCTCCGGATCAAGATCAAACGGATTTAATTAGTTTAAATCCGTTGATATTGAAATTAAAAAGGGAGAAGAAATGATCCGATTCTCACCTTAGTTGCCGAACGAGGATCGGCCGCGGAAGAAGAGGCGTCGCCGAAGAACGTCGCGGGTAGGGCTCGTCGACGTCGCAGATCACGGCGTGCGTCGTCGAATTCCGGTCGCCGGCGTTCTTCACGTTCTTCGCGTTCTTCGCGTTCTTCGCGTTCTTCGTGGGGAGGGTGGTGGTTCAGAGGAATTGCACAACGATAGCAATCCTCCAAAATAGACAAGTTGTCTATTTTATTAATTTGCCAACAAACGCAAAACGCGTAAGTAACGACCCATTTAATTCGTTGAATTAATTCAACGAATAAAACAGCCCATTTAATTCACGAAATAAACCGCCCAATTAAATGGTCTGTTAAGAAATTAAAGAAAACGCGTCGGTTGACTTTTCAGTTACTTTGACGGGTTTTCGCGGGTGCGTTACTTAGCGAAAGAAACGGCGGGGCTTGTGCGGGCCCTGCCTCACAAATATCTTACCAAGAGGGTAGGATATTTCTGGATAGCATCCTATCCAGTTCAACTCAGTTCGAGCCGCCTTTAAGTGGCTTCAAGTGGCTTCCAAGCAGCTTAAGTGAAATAAAATAAAGTTATCGCACAAACTTTATTTTATTTCTGACTTAAAGCTGGAAAAATTTAAAAACCACGTCTGAGAAAACGCAACTCCGGAAGAGGCATTTCTAAGCAAATACCGGCGCTGCGATTTCATCGGTTCCCTCAGAATTTGATTCCGGGCACCGGTTCAAAAGATAGAAAAACCCGCTCGTCCGTTCACTGAACGTACCCGAGCCAAACTTCGGAAATTGATTCCGGGCACACCGGGCCTCGGAATCAGGTGCCGTCTGAAGCTGCGCTCTTGTAAAATTCCAAAGAAAATTAAGAAAAAAATTTCCTTGAAATTTGCGGGTCTTTACAGAAACATTTTGTGAGATGTTCTTTGCTTGAATGTTCATTTCTAAAATATTATTGATGTAATGGATGAATTGAAATTAATGTAACATATTGATTAAATTAAAATTAATTTCATCCAAGATAATGGTAGTACGAATCTACACCATATAAATCTCACATTGTATACTTTTTAGTGCATCAAGGACTCCCATGTATCTAATACTAATTACGGTAAAAATTAAGAGAGAATGGATGGTGGGGGATCATCAAAATATTGATTTTGGATTTCTAGTACCTATTATATATAAATAGGGGAATATTATTCCTTATGAGAATAAATAAGTAGATTATTAATGAGAACCACTCTTTTTATTTTATATTACACTATGATAACACAAAGATTTATCATTATAATAATTTCTAATTTTTTGGCATAAAGAAATAAATTTAAGAATTTTCTTGAGATACCATACATATATGTTTGTAATGGAAAATATTCAAAAGCCTACATGTATACTTTTTAAACTCCATATATTTGTATGGAAATGGTATGATATCATATTGGATTTTGTGACCAATTTTCCTTGATCCTCTAAAAGAAAGGATGTGGTGTGTGTGATCGAGGATCTTATAACTATGATAACCCACCATATACCAGAAAAATAGATTTCTAATTTAATAATATCTGGAAACATTATTTCATACAAAATTTAAAAAATCATAGTGCACATACTAGTATTTTCTCTGATGGGGTCCCAATGGTAAAATATTGATTTGTGAAAGGGATTCGGAAACTATTGGTGAAGTTACCAGTTAGGATCCAAGTATCACTGAGAGGGGGAGGGGTTGAATCAGTGATATCTTTTTATTTTTAAGTTTCCCCTTTTTGAAACAACCTTCACCTCCTGTTAAAGAGTTTCTTCCCTACTGAACACACACAACTACAGGAACACAAGATTTAAAAGGTTCACTACTCGACAAGAGTAGTTTTGTCCTTGGTATGGTACGAAAACAATTCAGTACAACAAAATAAACTAGAAAATAATCTTTTGATGTGGAATACAATGAGTATGATATACCCTTACACTCGTGCGCACTTTGAAAAAATTCAATAGTGTGTGTGCTCCCTCTTGGTAAAAATAGGGTAATACAATGTATTAGTGATTATTAATAAGCTTATACAAATCAAATCTTTCAAATAAATTCTTCACTTTCATACCCAGAAGCTGGCAGGAACCCCTGCAGAAAAACAGCATGCGCACCTACTTTGACCTATGCGACCGATACCTAGGTGCCTTATACTTGCGCACCTATTCTTCTTCTTTCCTACCCAGAAGCTGGCAGGAACCCCTGGAGCAAAATAGCAAGCACACCCACTTTTACCTAAGCGACCTATACCTAAGCGCCTCTTCTACCGCGATGCCCTTCAGACGCGCTGCCTTTTTTCAGCATGCGTGCCAACTAACACTTGCGTGCCTCCAACTTGTGTTCCCCCAACCTGCACACCTTCTAACTCTCTTCCACTTGTGCGCCCAATTCTATACATGCGCACCTAGAGCTCAAAGATAATTCTCAAGTATTGAGACTTAAGAAATGAGGAGGCTATTAGTCTATTTGTAGGCATTTTGATGACTTGCGTGACCCAGACTTGTGCGCCAATACTTGCATGCCACCACCTGTGTGCCACTACCTGCGTTCCACCACCTGTGCACCACATTCTTTCGTTTTCCATATTTCTAAAATAATTCTATTTTTTAAATATGACTTGTATGCCTCTACAGCACTTGTGCACCGCCACTTGCGCGCCGTCTTCATGCCTTTGTCATTTTTTTGGATACCATGATGTTGAAATGTGTTTTTCCAAAAACACTTCTTTACACTCTTTATCCTTCATACGGCTTGCACCAAAAGTTATCCAAACATGAGATGATTGTAAAATACAAATCAGCAAAGCATCGTATGATTTTCAAGTTCTTTACAAAGGGAATTGATTTAGCATTTTGGCAAAAAAAGACAACACTTTGTAACAGCAAACTTTTCTTACTTCCTCTCCATCCAACTTGGTCCCAAAAATATCCCCCTATGGATTTTGTTGTCAACCATGATTCATAAATCACTGAACATTTTATCCTTGAGAAATGGATTACTTATCAACAATTCTATGCCTACGTGAGCTAACTCATTATAGGAAACAAGAATTATTGACATCCCAAACCATGCTGTCCAAAAGCAGTGACTATGAAATCTCATGAGTGTACCTCCAGAGCCTTCAGATCATCTTTCAAGCTTCTACCTCATCTTTCTTCACTTCGTTGACTTTCCTGGAAAACAACATTGTTTCATATAACCACTCCAACAAAAAGTTAGAGTAGTTTACACACATACATGCTGGATTCACATCTTAACCACAACTCCCCCTTTATGTATACTTCCATAAGGATAGATTTATGAAACAATTATCCCCCTTAAAAACACTATACAAAGGTAAGATGAGAGAGGGGACAGAAACACTTACCATAAACTTGATGAGAAGGCAGTTGGACTCCTATGTTCAACCTCAATTTTGTAAACGTTTCTTTTGGTAACATTTTTCTGATTATATCAACAACTTGTTCAGATGTAGGAACATACTCTAGCCTCAATTCATTCTTCTCCAACTGATCTTTGATGAAGTGGTACTTTATATCAATGTGTTTTGAATGAGAATGTTGTACTGGATATCTTGTAAGATTGATTGCACTCTGATTATCACAACCCAAGAGCAATGGTAGATTTACTTCAACAAGTAGATCTTATAACTGAATCTTTATCCACATTAGTTGTATTGCATCTTGATTTGCAGCAACATACTTAGCTTCAGCTATGATAAGAGTTACTAAATTTTGTTTCTTAGTATTCCAACTAACACAACTTTTCCCCAGAAAGAAAACTCCACCAGATGTGGATCTTCGATCAACAACATTTCTTGTCCAATCAGTATCAGAATACCTGAATAGATCAATATTTTCTAAGCCATCATACCTGATTCCAAAAAAATTTGTGCCTTGATGTATCTGATAATTCATTTTCCAGCAATCAAATGTGATTCTTTAGGAGCACTATGAAATCTTTCACATAAAGTTACAACAAAGACAATGTCAGGTCTTGAAGCAGTCAAATACAACATACTTCCAATCAGCTTTCGAATCTCTTTATGATCAACTTCCTTGCCTTCCCCGTCTTTAGAAAACCTGTTTCCCATTGAAATTGGTGTGGAAACTGGTTTCTTATTTTCCATGCCAAACTTCTTCAGATGTTCCTTAGCATACTTTTCTTGGGACAGAAAAAAGTAATTCTTCTTCTGTGAAATTTGTAGCCCAAGAAAATACTTCATTTCTCCCACATGGACATCTCAAATAACTTCTTCATATCCTCATAAAAGTTTTCACATGATCTTTCATCATTTCCAGCAAATATAATATCTTCAACATAAACAATAATGATCAGTGAAACCTCCTGATATTCCTTGATGTAGGGACTATTGTCAACTCTCCCTTTCTTAAATTTCATCTTCTTTAAGCAAGTAAATAATTTAGAATACTATGCTCTCGGAGCCTATTTTAAACCATAAAAAGCCTTCTTCAACCTGCACACATAACATTCATCCTTTCAAATAACAAATCCACAAGGTTGATCAATATAAACTTCCTCATCAAGGTTACCATTCAAGAATAAATATTTTACATCAATTTGAATGATTTTGTAACCTCGTTGTGCAGCAATAGAAAGAAAGATTATGATTGTTTATAATCTTGCAACTGGAGAAAAGGTTTCATCAAAATCAATGCCTTCAATTTTTGAATACCCTTTGCAAACCAATATTGTTTTGTTTCTTATTACTTTACCTTCTTCATTGAGGTTGTTCCGGAAAACCCACTTTGTAGAAATAATGTTCTTATTGTCCGGAATGGGTATAAGTCCCCAAGTATCATTCTTCTCTATCTGATCAAGTTCTTCATTCATTACATGAACCCTTTATGGATGCTAAAATGGTTTATTTCTATCATTCGGTTCAACTTCTGAATAAAGAGAAGTATGTGATATAACATCCATTGTTCTTCTTATTTGAACCCTCTGATGTTTATCTCCAATAATATTCTGAGCATCCACTTGTTTCCTCAACCAAGGATGAGTTGTTCGAACTTCATCCTCTTCACTTGAGATTTATGAGTTGGATTACTCTTCAACAGTAGGATTAAAACGGTCTGTAGCATTATCAGAATCATTGAAAAAAGTTTCTCTATCCTGCTTAACATCCACATAAACATATGACTACTTTTCTTTCTCAACATTTCCAACAAATTTTACATCCGAAGAATCAGCAATTCTTCATTTTTCTATGTTGATACATCTATATTCTCTTCCTTCTGGAGCATAGCCATGAAAAATTCCATCATCTCCACTTTGCTCAAACATTCCATGGTTTCCACCTTTCTTTTTTATAATGCATGGACTCCCAAATACTCTTAAATGTTTCAAACTTAGATTTTTTTATAGAACATTTCATATGGAGTCATATCTGAGTTTGGCCTATAGAAGCATCAGTTTTGAATATAAACAGCAGTGCTTAGGACTTGCCACCAATAATAATGAGAAAGACTATGTTCAAGTTACATTGTTCTTCCTATTTCCACCAGACTTCGATTCTTTCATTCAGCATCCCCATTTTGTTGAGGTGTGTATGGTGAACTAAACTCATGACGAATTCTAAGATTCTCAAGATAACATTCAAACTCTTCATTCTTATACTCACCACCATTATCAGTTCTCAACTTCTTCACTGAATACTCACATTATTTTTCTTCTTTCCTCCAAAAACTCTTAAACATTTTCAAAGCATCTGACTTATGTCTCATGTACATAACACAAGTAATGTGAATAAATTCATCAATGAAAGTAATGAAGTACATATCTCCATTTGTTTATTACTTTCTCATTGGTCCACATATATCAGAATGTATAAGTTCCAAGGTTTGTTTTGAGCAAATTTCAACTCTCTTATAAAAAGAGTTTGTAATCTTCCCTTTTTCACAAATAGTGCAGCACCAATCTCTTCTTTTGGATAAATATGGCATATCTCGGACATTGTCTCGCATTGATAATTTGCACATATTTATTTGACACATATGTCCCATCCTTTTAATCCATAACTGATGTTCATCCACTACACCCTTGTAACAATAGTTCTTCACTTAACCAACTTGGAACAAATTCCCTCTTGTATATTGGCCCTTTGTAACTATATTCCCATAATTTTCACTTTCAACAACAAATCCATATTTTCTAGAAGATAACTTTGTTTCTCTCATCACAGAGTTGTGACACACTAAGCAGGTTATGTTTCAACCCATCAACATATAGTGTTTTCCTGGATTTCATCTTTTATTTTCCAATGATGGCCGATCCAACACCTTTGATCCTTAGATATTCATCATTTCCAAATGTCATTGTTCCTTCTTTGAAGTCTTTCACATTCTTCAGCAACATTAAATCTCTTGTCATATGAGAAGAACACCCACTATAAGGAATCCATGGATGTTCTCCTTTTGTAGCTTTCAAGGCAGTTTCAACAACAAGAGATATTTGTTGTTCCTTTTCCTTAACTTTTTGTTGTGCTTCCTCTAATTTTCGGGACAGGTCAATGTGTTCTGGCCAGAAAACCATGCACTCTTTCTTTTCGGACATATCAGACTTTTCCCTTTTAGATTTTAAAAACTCTAGCTATTGAGAATTATTAAGAATCTTTTGTTACTCTGGTAACACTCTAAGGCATCCCTTGGAAATATGTCCAAGTTGATCACATCTTTCCCAAATATGTTCCAATGGTTGGAACCAATTCTCAATATTCACATTAGTCTTCTCAGATATCTTCTGAAATTTAATTGGAGACTTTATATTTTGAAAGGTTTGACTCCCCCTCAATCATTGTCTTTCAAAACATGTGGAATATTTGTAATGTTGTTGGTTGAACCAACACATATTTTCCATGTTTCCAAATCCACCACAGTACCAAAAGTAACCATAAAAAGAATATTTTCCTCTGAAATTTCTATACTGACCAGATTTCTGACCACACTTCTCAAAAACCTTTTCAGTAGAACTATGTTCACCATCAACTGTCATGTTTTCATTTGTAACTCTCTTTCTCAGTTGAAATTTAGCATCCCCAGAAGTATTAGAAGTCTTTCTTGACTCTTGATTTTTATGCACTTCTGATTTTTCATCATTGCTGATTTTGACCACATACTTGGTCTTTCCATCCTTGTTTTTACCAAAACCAGTTCTGTCTTTCATTTCAACCTTTGAAGGTAACTTTTGTGAATCCTTGTTTGATTCATTTTTACTGGAACATTCACCAACTTCTGAGATAGAATTTTTGAAACTAAAATTCATTTCTTGAGCTTTATAAAGTTTCTATTGGAGAAGTTCGAACTCTTCTTATTTTGCCTTCAGCCTTACTTCAAGATGATCATTACGATTTTTTGAATTCTCAAAATAATTTTTCAGATCATCAATCTTCTTTTCCATATTGATTTTATCATCATTAAAACATTGTTGATTTATTAATGTGTAATTTTCATTTATCAGCTTGTTATTTTCCTTCTCATGCCTTCTGATCTTCCTCAAGCATTCTTTTAGTTCTTCTTTCAGATGATATTCAAGTTGAGTTTCTTCTTTTTCTGAACTATTTCACTAATACTCATCATTATTCACAGCTTCCATAATGGTATTCTCTCTAGCTTTCTTAGCAAATTATTTCTCAGAATCATCATCGTTATCCTCTTCTTCTTTATCTTTATATAAAAATCTTATTCATTTTGATTTGAAGAACTTTTTATCCTTACCCTTTGATGAATATTTGTCTTTGTCAGTTTGATTCTTCAGCGACCCTCTTGGCCTTCTTTCATCATCATCATTGTCTTCTTTCTTCTTTTGAGGACAATTAGCCGCAAAATGACCAACTGATCCACGTTCAAAACATTTCAAGGGAAGTTTCCCCCTATATTTCCCTGTACATTTTTCACATTTTTAGAAAACAAGGATAAGCTTTCATCAAAAAAATTTCATACCTCATCTTCCGAAACGGATTCACCAGCATCATCTTCAAAAAGGGTCTTCTTTGAAATCTCTCTCTTTGTAGCCTTGAATGACATTTCTTTATCAGATTTTGTTTTTCTCTTCATGGTCTTCTCCCTTATCATTTCATAAGTAATGATAGTGCTATGCAAATCATCCAGAGATAATGTTTCAGGGTCTTTGTCTTCTAGTGAAGAAACTTTAGCATCAAACTTTTCGGGCATAATTGTCAAGATCTTTCTGACAACTGTAGAATCCTCCAATGTTCCACCAAGACATCGAATTGTACTGAAAATGTCATTAATCATGGTAAAGAAGTCCCCAACAGATTCAGATTCTCCCATTTTCAGGTCTTCATACTTCAGCCTACAGATTTGTAATTTTTCCTTCTTCACTTTTGTATTTCCTTCATAGATGTTCTTCAACTTATCCCAAATGCCTTTAGTAGTAGTAACACCTTTCACTCATAAAAATTCACTCTCAGAAAGAGATGAGAGTAATGAATTTTTAGCTCTCCCATCATTCTCAACGTTCTTCTTATCGACAGGAGTAAGAGGAACCTTGTCATCAATAGCAGGAAATCCATCTTTTGTAGTTTCAAGAACATCATATCCAAGAGGCATAAGATAAGGAATCATTCTATCATTTCATATGTGATAGTTCTTTCCATCAAAAATCGGGATCCCCTTAATGTTCACGCAATTTAGATTCTCCATCACAACTTCTCTTCAACCACTTCAGCAAAGAATAAATGAAGGGAACCTGTCACTCTAATACCAATTGAAATCCCCAGTTATGATCAAAGTATCACTGAGAGGGGGAGGGTTGAATCTGTGATATCTTTTTCTTTTTATGTTTTCCCATTTTGAAACAAACTTCGCCTCCTGTTAAAGAGTTTCTTCCCTATTGAAAACACACAACCATAGGAACACAAGATTTACAAGGTTCACTACTCAACAAGAGTAGCTATATCCTTGGTATGGTACGGAAACAATATTATACCACACAATCCACTAGAAAACAATCCTTTTATGTGGAATACAATGAGTAAGATATACCCTTACACTCGTGCAACACTTTGAAAACAATCCAATAGTGTGTGTGCTCCCTCTTGGCACAAATAGGGTAATACAATGGATCAGTGCTTCTTAATGAGCTTATAAAAATCAAATCTTTCAATGAAATTCTTCAATTTCCTACCTAGAAGCTAGCAGGAAACCCTAGAGTAAAACAGCCTGCGTGCCAACTTTGACCAGCATGACTTATACCTACACGCCTTATACTTGCATGTCTATTCCTCTTCTTTCTTACCCAGAAGCTGGTAAGAACCCCTGGAGCAAAACAGCATGTGCGCCCACTTTGACCTATGTGTCCTATACCTGTGTGCCTCTTCTAGCATGATGCCCTTCAGACGCACTACCTTCTTGTAGCCTACATTCCAACTAACACTTGCGCGCCTCCAACTTGTGTGCCCCCAACCTGCGTTCCTTCTAACTATCTTCCACTTCCATGCCCAATTCTCTACTTGCGCACCCATAGCTCAAAGATAATTCTCAATTATTGATCCTTATGAAATTTGTAGTCTATTCGTATACTTATAGGCATTTTGATGACTTGCGCGACCCAGACTTGCGCGCCAATACTTGTGTGCCACCACCTGCGCGCCACCACCTACACACCACCACTTACAGGTCGGTTTCTTTCCTTTTCCATATTTCTGAAATAATGCAATTTTTGAAATATGACTTGTGTGCCACTACAGCACTTACGTGCCGCCACTTGCGCGTCATCTTCTTGCCTTTGGCATTTTTTTGGATATTATGACGTTGAAATGTGTTTTTCCAAAAACACTTCTTTACTCTCTTTATCCATCATACGTCTTGTACCACAAGCTATCCATACTTGAGATGATTTTAAAATACAAATTAGCAAAGCATCGTCTGATTTTAAAGTTCTTTACAATGTGAATTGATTTAGCTTTTTGACAACAAAAGACAACACTTTGTAACAGAAAACTTTTCTTACTTCCTTATCCATCACACATGGTCCCAACTATTGGGGTCTCAGATAAAATTTAATACAATATACCAAAAAAACCTATATATTATCCCTAAATTCCATTCAAATATTTTATTAGATTCTATGATATAGCATTCTATAATTTAGTGGATCTTTGGAGGATCAAAATATATAGGGATAATTCTTTTACAATAATAGCTACAAATTTTTTATTCAAAAAGAACAATTAGAAGCTATTTATTATAGTCCATGTAGTTAAACAAATTACTAGAAATATATTCTTAAACTATAAATTTTCATACATTGTATCATCCATGATATTATAGAGAATATTAACAGTTGGTAGAATATATAAAGATGACCAATAAGGGTGATCCTTTGAATTAAATTTCAATCATCATGTTGTTATTTGACTTTCACAGAGATTGGGTCACCGGTAGTTCTGAATGTAGAGGAAGTTTAACTTAAGATTTTTCTTCTTTAAAAATAATGTGTTTAATCATGTATCATTGAATATCAAATAATAATCTCACTACAACCCAATTGTCTTCTTAACACATAAAATTATATGAATTTAGGAAATTCATTTATGACCCCACATATATAATATTATAAGATGATATTGATTTTGAATATGCTTCATTTTATATGAATCATCCTATCAGCATTAGTTATGTAAGAACCTGGGTTTTGAGCCTGTAAGACTTTGAAATTTTTTTTCTTAATGTTATTCCAGAGAAGGGTGTTCAAAAGGCATGTGATTTCAAGCCCCGATGTGGATGGAATTATATTTTAAGTGCATTCACCCTAGACATGCAAAATAAACATAATAACTCATAAACAGATCCTCGGATGGGAAAACTACGGGCACCGTTGAGTCTGAAATGTGCTGTTTACCCAAGGAGGGGTGTAACTTTCATGGGCGCGGCCCTTTTGTGGAAAACATAACCAGGGGTGTTTTAGTAATTTGGCGGCCCCAGGCATGTACTTTTTAACTTCTGAATGGAGTCTCGGATTAAAATTTCGAGACTTCCATTATGTTTAGAATGTAGGTTTTACCCTAGGGGTCGCTTAACCCTGACCCCACTGAAAGTTTGGGTACGGGGTCGATACGTGGGGGGTATAAGTGTTTTTCTATTTAAACACATCCACCCCCACCCTTCCAGTTCCCCTTCATTCTTCCCCGGAGTATTCCTCTCAACAAGATCCTCCCATATCCTCCACTTCTCCTACAAGGGATGGCAACTCTGGGGGATCATCAGTGATGCTACGGGCTACACCCAGCAAGGTAGGATCATGCGTTTTAAATTTTAATTCCCAAAACCCCTTCGAAATGAAATTCCTTGCATGAAAATGTTTCCTGACCATCTAGAAATTAACATGGCTATGTAGGTCTTGATTTTATCTTCCCAACAATCCTTCGGATCGAAATTTTGAGTCACGGGGTGTCTGAGGTGGTCCCTAGAATTCTCCTGGCCGTTTTCCTCTTTTTTTTATGGTTCCAAGGAGGTCTGGCGGGCGATGATGATGGTGAGTTGTGTTTCCGGCAGTGGTAGCACGGTTCCAGTGGTGGTGGCGGGGTTCATGGATGGTGTCACGGTGGCAGACGTAGGTGGAGTGGCGAACCCAGTTGGCGCGGGGTGTCCCCGGCGGCGGCGGTGGGTGAGCTCATCGGGGTGCGACGGGACAGGGTCGCGGCATGTGACCCGGTGCAGGGACAGAGACACTCCTTTGGTAGGTCTCCACGCAGGACCACAGCTGACTACAAGGGCCAGTCGGCATGGGCATGGACCAGGGGTCAGTTGCCAAGCCACATGACTGAGCCGTGGGCCGGCCCCGACCAGGCGGACTGGTTGGCCCAGGCCGGTCCAGCACAAGGGGTTCTCCCCCTCGACTTAAAACACCCATAACATTCACTACGGGTGTCTGTTTTGCATTCCATCTACGGCAGTGCAATCCTGGTCTAATGAAGAATCTTTTGAGATGCTCTCAGAAAATTTTAATTCATGAGACGGGGGCTCGGTGGTGTGTCACGCTCATTAAGTACTACACCGAGATTCTTCTTTCGGATAAACCGGACACATCCAGAGTCTGTTTAAGGCATCGTTAGTTTCATTGTGACTCTAGAGTCGAGATGAAGAGGTTTAGAGTGGTTTCAGGCATTGAAGTCGATGTTGCGGTGTGGGCCCCACGAGCCGTCTTTTATGCTGTGAGCAGCGTTTTGAGACTTTTTCATCAGACGTCCGTTCAGGGCGAATGAGTAGTTGTTTTGGCATATTTTTCCAAGATCATCCCGATAGTGCAGTTTTACCGACCACTTTTGGGACAAATGTGTGGGACCCACGAGACACCATGTGGGCGTAAAGCGGCATTGAGTAACTTTATCTTCGTTAACCTGTTTCCAGCGAGTAAGTAGTATATCTCGCGTGTTTTTTCACAAGGATTACAATGATTACATCTGTTCGGCTGACCAGAGCCTCTTTCAAGATATCATTAAAAGTGGAAATAATAATGGAATTTGGATTGAGGTTTCTTTGACTCACTCCAACCCAACGCACGGTCACGATGTTAGAGACACCCAGTGATGGCGCGGGTAGCGTAGAGTTATCAGACCAGTTCCAGGTTTACCCTCCAGTAGGGCTATGTAGTGGGTTTTCTATTGATCATAGGGTTTACCCTCTATCAGGGATGAGTAGTGGGTTACCCATTGATTTTAGGGTTTACCCTCTAGCAGGGCTGGGCAGTGGGTCACCCGATGACCTTTTTGGGTTTACCCTCAGGCAGGGCAGGGTAGTGGGTCACCCGAAGATCTTTTTGGGTTTACCCTAGAGTAGGACTCAATAGTGGGTCACCTGATGATGTTTTGGGGTTTACCCTCCAGTTGGGCAGGTCAGTGGGTTACCCGATGACTTCTTTCAGACTATGCCCCCTTTTATGAGGCTAGTCGGTGGTTTTTCACTATGGTTACTGGAGCGGGACTTTTGGTGATGTGGTTTAGTGATGAGGTAGCTTTCACGTGCAGGACTATTGGGAATCAGTGAAGGATACCCTTAAACCTCTTGGAGACTTATCCTAGGTCGATCTTGGAGATGGAGATCCCCTTACGCACTTGTTCGGGTTTCTTGTTGAGAATATATATATACTCTAATTTTTTTCCCACTCATGATGTTCAGTTAATCTCCTTCTAGGAGGGGCGGAGACACGCGGGGTATGTCACATGCTTTCTGTTTCTAGTTCCTCTTGGTTGGAAGAGTCTACTTCCTTTCTTCTATTGGGTTGAGATGCATTCTATTTATTGTACTCTTTCATTGTTCCTTGTTCTGTCTACTACTCACCGTTTTGGTATCTCCTTTGTTTCTCCCTCAAGATTTCGGTGCATCCTACTGATTATCCTTATACTCACCCCTGCTTGAGCTTTCCCCGCACATGGTGTGCCCTTGCAGACGACGGGTAGGTTGATCGAGACTACGAAGGAGCGTTGAGGACACAGGAGCTTGGGATGATTTGGTAATCATAGTAGGTATTTTAGGCGTGAGACTCACCAGTTGTTTACTTTTGTTACCTATTGTCGGGTTATGGAACTTTTCTAGTTGGGTGCTTGTTTTCCCCTTTACATGTTCAGTATCTATTAGTACTTTTCAGCACTTTACATTTTCCTATTTTGAGGGTGATGCATGTTTATGGTGGAGTTATATTTATTTGTCCCCTGGTTTCCTTTTTACTCTTCACTTCTGCATTGAGTGGGTTGTGTGTGTGTGTACAGGTACTTAGGCAAAGGCCTCCACGAGAATTTTATGCCTTCAGTGCTTGTCTCTATCCCCTAGCCTTTAGAGGCGATCTTAGGGTAGTTACGGCTCGAGAACATTGGGGCTGGGTAGTGACAAATTGGTATCAAAGGTGGTTCGTTACTTGGGGAATTGTTCGAACATCCCTAAAAATGAATTGACTGGGATTTATGGAAATAGTGTCGATGTGTCTTAAGAGCGACTCTCGGGCTAGGGAGTCCAGTGGTGGTACGGGCGGCCGATGTATCCATTCACAGAACCCTAATCACCCTCTTGTCGACTCGGCACATTGAGACACTTTTTGCAGGGAACTTTGGAACATACATCCGGTAGGATTGAGTCTTTGACCATCCTTATTGAGTTAGATCCCCTTTTTTATTACTGTTATATATATATATATATATATATATATATATATATATATATGTTCTCATCTGATCGTGGTAATCCTTGACAATTTTCAGGATGCCCCAACGACAACAGCCAGCCAGGTTACCCTCTCCAGTTCGTGACGATGACCTGGTGAGCGATGAGGTGTCAGTTCAGGGACCCTTACATGGTCCCCTTCCTCCCCGTGCTTCAGCAATAGCCCATCCACTTGAGGAGCGGTAGTTAGTAATGGCAGCATAGGCCGAGGTTGAGCACAGGCTGAGTGAGCTCCGAGGCTTTCAGTGTCAGCGACCACAAACTTTCTATGGAGACCTAGATCCCTAGGAAGCAGAAGACTGGCAAGAGTTCGTGGACCTACTTTTCAAACTGGTATGGACACCAATAAATCAGATGGTAGCCCTAGCTGCCAGACTTTTCCCTGGGATGGTCGGGCGTTGTTGAGGGTTGGTTACGTAGACCCCTGACGAGTCATCTCTCACATGGGATAGATTCCAGCAGCTCTTCTGGGAGGATTACTCCCCCTCTTGCTTACACTCCGTTCAGATTCAAGAGATTTTGGAGCTGATGCAGGGGGAAGACCGTGGAGCAGTACGCTTCCCGGTTTACCGATCTGACATACTACTTGGAGGATATGATCAACGACAGTTACTTCCAGACGTGGAAATTTGAGTAGGTTTTTCGCAGGGATATTTTTACGAGTGTAGTACCCCTGTGCATCCCTACTTATTCTGGGGTGCTAGAGCGGGCGCTCATGATGGAGAGATTCTTGGCCGAGGGATTCCAGCTGATAGGTCCTAGCATTGGGCGCTTCAAAGTAGAGTCTTCAGTGACATGCAGGTGGCAGAGAGCAGAGCCTTGGTCAAGGAGGCCCTTCCATGAGCAGACTCAGGGGAAGGTTCGTGCACCACAGTGGCGCCGTGGAGCACTGGGGAAGGCAGGAGAGAGTCGGTGCTATGCATTTGATGGATGAGGCCACCTGGCATGGGACTACCCGACCAGGCACACCGAGCAGTCGTGGCAGGCAGTGGGTACATCGAAGAAAAAGAGGAAGTTATGTGACCAGAGATCCCCCAGGAAGGGACAAGGGGTCCTCAGGGAGGTGGCGCAGGTAGTGCGTCAGGACCTGGAGGTCTGGGACGGTGTTTCGAGGTCCTTTTACTACCACCGTCGGGCGGCCCACGCCTGGCTCCGGGAGCTGGTGGTAGGGGTTGTGGGCAACCTCGGGCTATGGGTATTCATGACCCCCCAGCACACGAGATGGTTCAAGGTACACTTTGTGTTTACTCTACGCTTGCTTTAGTACTAGTAGATATAGGCTCTAGCTACTCCTTTATATGGATGTTGTTGGTATGGGAGTTGGATCTTCTAGTAGAGGCCCTAACACCTACACTGAGCCTCGGGGTTCCTACTAAAAGTGCCTCGTTGGTGACCTTTATCTTCAGATAGTTCAGACTATCATTCAGAGGAGGGAGTTTCATATGGGACCTACTTGTCATCATAATGGAACCTTACGACGTCATCCTAGGCATGGATTGGCTTTCTATGGTTCACGCCCAGATCGACTGTCATCATAGACGAGTCAGAGGCGTGTTTTCTGATGGGACAAGGTTCACCATCCTTGGTGAAAGAGACCTCGTGATGGGTACTATAACCAGGATACCCTGACCTTTTTCGCACTAGTTGGTGAGCATGGCTCTCGGAGCAGGAGATGCTACAGACACCTGGATCCCTACCATTGTAGAGGACTACATGGATGTCTTTCCCGAGGTTGTTTTGGGACTACCTTCGAGGAGAGAGATGGGGTTCTGCATTGACATGAAGTTGGGGACTACCCTGATATTATGTGCAGCTTATCGAATGGCACCCATAGAGCATCGAGAGCTATGACTTCAGCTGGACGACCTTTGTGAGAAGGGATTCATCAGGCCTAGTATGTCTCCCAAGGCAGCTCCAGTTTTGTTTGGGAAAAAGGAAGATGGGAGAATGCGCCTTTGTGTGGATTATTGTCGCCTGAATCATGCCATGATAAATAATAAGTACCCTTTCTCGAGGATTGAAAACCTCTTCGACTAGTTGAGAGGTTTGAAGTGGTTCTCCAAGATTGATCTTCGATCCGGCTACCACCAGTTGTGGGTTTGTGAGGCTGATATCCCGAAGTTGGCTTTCCATTGTCGATATGGGAATTACGAGTTTCTGTTGATGACCTTTAGCGTGAGAAATGCCCCTGCCATTTTCATGGCTTTGATGAATAATATTTTCTATTTGTACTTGAAACATTTTGTGGTTGTCTTTATTGATGACATACTCATCTACTCTACGACAGAAGAGGAGCACGTGGAGCATTTTAGGATGGTCCTAGACTTACTCCGAGAGCACCAGCTGTATGGGAAGCTCTCGAAGTGTCAGTTCTAGATTCATGGGGTTCACTTTCTGGGGCATGTCATTACCGAGCAGGGATTTTCCATAGATCCCTCAATGATAAAAGAAATGTTTTCTTAGGATCCACCCAAGAATGCCTCAGTGGTGCAGAGCTTCCTTGGTTTGGCAGGGTACTGTAAGAGGTTTGTAGAAGATTTCTCTAGGATTGCCACACCTTAGACCACATTGATGCAGAATGGATGACCGTTCACTAGGACTAATGAGTTCCAGAAGGCCTTCGAGGAGTTTAGACAGAGGCTAACTAGTGATCCAGTGTTGTGTTTGCCAGAGGAGGAAGCTGAGTTCATAGTATACTGCGACGCTATAGGACTTGGGCTCAGGTGCGTGCTGATGCAGAATCTAGGAGAGATTTCATATAGGTCAAGGCAGTTGAGTCCAACTGAGAAAAATTATGTGACTCATGATTTATATTTTATAGAAATGGTCTTCACCTTGAGTTTATGAAGACACTACCTTTTGGGTGAGCATTTTGTGGTCTACTTAGACCACCAGAGCCTCAATTATATCTTCACTCAGAGGTATTTGAAACTGAGTCAGAGGTGATGGAAGGAGTTTCATCAAGACTATGATTTTGAGATAGTCTACACTCTAGGGAAGGGAACCGTAATATCCGATGCTCTTGGAAATAATTCCCAGGCTCGGTTAGTGCAGGAAGCTTTATATCAGTTGGCTTCCCTAGGACTGACCTTGGTGGAGAAGGAGAGTACGGCTTTTCTACTGTTGATGTTGTTGAATCTTTCACTCCATGGGTGTGTGAGAGAGTTGTAACTGGGGGATGTTGATAGTGAGGTACTATGTGATTAGATATCCACGGGCGATGCACCCAATGGGTATTCTGAAGGAGGGAATCATGAGATCGTGTTCCAACGGTGAGCTCTAGTACCAGTGGAGATGCGGGAGGAGGTGATGCGGGAGTTCCACACTTCTCCCTTGGTTGTACATCCCAGTGTGGAAAAGATGTACAGAGACCTTCAGTGGCAGTTTTGGTGGTCTGGCATGAAGCAGATCATATCTAAGTTCATTTCTTGGTGTCATACCTATCAGAAGGTGAAGGCAGAGCATAAGGTTCGGGCAGGGTTGTCGTAGCCCCTTGATATCCCAGAGTGGAAGTGGGATGGAATATCTATGGACTTCTTCACATTTCACTCATGCATAGTGAAGGGACACCATTCCATTTGGGTGATAGTGGACTGACTCACGAAGTCCGTCCACTTCCTTGCCATCAGGGACCAGAGCTTGGTGGAGAGTCCGGCGCGGTTGTACATTCGGTAGATCGTCCTCCTTCATGAAGTACCCTCGATGATCGTCTCCAACCATGACACACGGTTTACATCACGATTGTGACGAGGCCTGCATGAGGCATTCGGGACCCAGCTACAGATGAGTAAAACTTTTCACCCTCAGATGGACGGGCAGACTAAGTGCACTATCCAGGTGTTAGAGGATATGCTCAGGGCGAGCGTGTTAGAATTTGGCCTAAGCTAGGAGGATCAACTACCCTTGGTGGAGTTCGCGTACAAAAATAGTTACCACTCTACTATCAGCATGGAACCTTTTGAGTCCCTCTACAAGAGACCCTACAGGTCACCGTTGTGCTGGACGGAGGTTGCGGAGACCTCCCTCATGGGCCCAGAGTTGGTGCAGGCAATGATGGAGAAGGTGCATGTCATCCCTGAGTAGATGAGGACATCACAGAGTAGAAATAATTCCTAGATAGATCATCGTTGGAGGGCTTTGGAGTTCGAGTAGGGGGAACAGGTCTTTTTTAGGGTCTACCCGTGGTGTTGTACTCAGAGGTTCAGCTGGGGAGGCAAGTTGTCCTTGAGGTTCATCGGGCCCTTTGAGATCGTGCACCTGGTCGATGAGGTGGCCTTCCATCATTCCCTACCCCCACAGCTGGAGAGGGTGCATGATGTCTTCCACGTGTCGTAGCTGAGTAAATATGTGCATGACCCCAGGCACATTATTAACTGGGGAGAGCTGGACATTGAAGTTGGAGCCACCATTACGGAGCACCCATTGGCGATTGAGGAACGGCAGGAGTGAACATTGCTTGGATGGACCATTCCATTGTTTCGTTTGTTGTGGCATCATGGGAGGGTGTAGGAGGGAACTAGGGAATGGGAGACCCAGATGTAGGCTCAGTATCCCGAGTTGTTTTTGTAGTTTTGTTTTTCGGGGATGGAAAACATGAAAGAGGGAATGATGTAAGAACCCGGGTTTTGAGCCTCTAAGACATTGAATTTTTTTTCATAATGTTATTCCAGAGCAAGGCGTTCAGACGGCGTGTGATTTCGATCCCCGGTGTGGCCGGAATTAAATTTCAAGTGAGTTCACACTAGACGTGCAAAATAAACAAAATAACTCCTAAACTGTTTCTCAGAGGGGAAATCTGAGCACCTTATTGAGTCTGGAACGTTCCTTTTACCCTAGGAGGGGTGTAACGTTTGCGGGCGTGCCCCTTTAGTGGAAAATTCCACCAGGGGATTTTTCATAATTTTGCAGCCATAGGCGTGTACTTTGTAAATTCTTAATGGAGGCTCGGATTAATATTTCAAGATAGCCATTGTGTTAAGAATGTAGGTTTTACCCTAGGGGTGGCTTAACCCCGACCCCTCCAAAAGTTTGGGTATGGGGTCTACGAGCGGGGGGTTTAAGTGTTTTTCTATTTAAACACATCCTCCCCCACCCTTCCTCTTCCCCTTTAATCTTCCCTGGATGGTTCCTCTCAAAAAGCTCCTCCTCTCTCCTCCACCTCTCTGGAAAGGCGCAGCGACACCGGCGGATTGTCAGCGAAGCTACAGGCTACACCCAGCAAGGTAGGCTCGTGCGTTTTAAATTTTAATTCTCGCAACCCCTAAAAAATACAATTCCTTGCATCAAAATGATGTTTGATCGTCGGGAGAATCCCATGGTTTCTTAGGGATTGATTTTATCTTCCCAAATCTCCTTTAGGATTAAAATTTCGAGTCCTGTGGCGTTCGGGGTGGCCCTGGGAAGTATCCTGGTCGTTTTCCTCTTTTTCAGGCAGTTCCAGGGAGGTCTGGCGGGAAAAGGCGACGGCGCAGGGCGTTTTATGTGGCGGAGGCACGGTTTCGGTGGAGGCGGCGGCATTCCAGGATGATGGCGTGGTGGCGGATTTAGGTGGCGTAGTGGACCCAGGTGGTGCGGGGTGTCCCTAGCGGCGGCAGCGAGCGAGCTCGCCGGGGCGCGATGGGGTGGGGTCGCGATGCGCGACCCCGTGTGGGGACAGAGACCTGCCTTCGGCGGGTCTCCGTGTGAGACCACGACCGGCCACGAGGGCTGGTCAGCACAGGCATGGACCAGGGGTCAGCGGAAGAGCCGCGCAGCTGAGCCGCGGGTCGGCGCTGCGAGCCAGGCCTGCCGGCGTGGGGCGGCCCAGGTCAGTCGGACCGGCTAACCCAGGCCGGTCCCACCCAAGGGGTTCACCCACATGACTTCGAAAACTAGGAACATTCACTACGGTTTTCCATTTTGTGTTCCATCTATGGAAGTGCAATCCTCGGATCAAGAAGAAGATTTTGAGATGGTCTTGGAAAATTTTAATTCCCGAGACGGGGGTTCGGTGGCGTGTCACGCTCGTTAAGTACTATGTGGGGATTTTTATTTTGGATGGAGAAGACACATCCAGAGTTTGTTTAAGGAACCATCAATGGTTTTGTGACCCTAGCGTCGAGACAAAGTGGTTCAGGGTGGCTTCAGGCGTTGAAGCTGAAGTTGCGATGTGGGCCCCACGGTCCATCTTTTAAGTTGTGAGCAGCGTTTTGTGAATTTTTCATCAAACGTCTGTTCGGGGAGAATGAGAAGTCATTTTGGCATGTTTTTCTGAGAGCATCACAATGGTTTAGTTCCCCCAACCTATATCATGACAGAAATGTGGTCCCCCACGAGGCGTCGTGTGTGTGTAAAGCGGTATTGAGTAACTTTTTCATCGGGAGCCCGTTTCTAGCGAGTTAGTAGTCTATCTCGCGTGTTTTTCTGCGAGGATTAAAATAGTAAAATATATTTGGGAAAGTTGAGCCTTTTTCAAGATCTCATTAAATGTGGAAATATGAAAGGACATTGGAAAGTGGTTTATTTGATTCACTCTGACCCAACAAACGGTCGCGATGTTAGCGACACCTAGGGATGGCGCGGGCAGCGTAGAGTTATCGGACCACTTTCGGGTTTACCCTCCAGCAGGGTTGGGAAGTGGGTTACTCGTTTACATTAGGGTTTATCCTCCAGTTGAGAAAGGTAGTGGGTTACCAATTGATTTTAGGGTTTACTTTCCAGTAGGGCTGGGCAGTGGGTCACCCAATGACCTTTTTGTGTTTACCCTCTAGCAGGGCTTGGCAGTGGGTCACCCGATGACCTTTTGGGGTTTACCCTCCAGTTGGGTTGGGTAGTGGGTTACCCAATGACTTCTTTCTGACTTTTCCCCCTTTGATGAGGCTAGTAAGTGGTTTTTGTCTGTGGTAACTGGAGTTGTACTTTTGGTGGTACAGTTTAGCGATGAGGCGGCTTTGACGCGCGGGACTGTTGGGAAACAGTGATGGCTACCCTTTGAACTATTGGAGACTTATCTGAGGTTGATCTTGGAGATGGAGATCCCCTTATGCACTCATTTGGGTTTCTTGTTGATCATATATATATAAACCCTAATTTTGTTCCCACTACTGGGGTTCAGTTACTCTCCTTTTAGGAGGGATGAAGACACGTGGGGTATGCCGCGTGCTTTCTCTTTCTAGTTCCTCTGGGTTTGATGAGTCTAATTCCTTTCTTCTGTTGGGTTGAGCTGCATTCTATTTACTGTACTCTTTCACTGTTCCTTGTTCTGTATACTACTCACCATTTTAGTATCTCCTTTGTTTCTCCCTCAAGATTTCGGGGCATCCTACTGAGTTTCCTTATACTCACCCCTTCTTGGTCTTTTCCAGCACTTGGTGTGACCTTGCAGACAACAGACATGTCGATCGAGACTACGGAGGATCGTAGAGGACATAGGAGCATGGGCTGTGTTCGGTGGTCATAGTATGTCTTTTAGGTGTGAGACTCACCAACTGTTTACTTTTGTTACCAGTTTCCAGGTTGAGGAACTTTTCTAGTTTGGCATGTATTTTTTCCCTTTTCCTGTTTAGTATTTTTCAGTACTTTTCAGCACTTTATTTTTACCTACATAGAGGGTGATGCATGTCTGTTGTTGGGTTATAGTTATTTGTCCATTGGTTTCCTTTTTTACTTTGAAAATCTTCATTGAGTGGGTTGTGTGTGTGTGTGTATAGATACATAGGAAAAGGCCTCCCCGAGAATGATACACCTTTGGCGCTTGTTGCCAACTCGTGGCCTATGGAGGCGGCCTTGGGGTAGTTGCGGATCGAGATCAGTTAGGTCGGGTCATGACAAGTAATTGTGGTCTTATAATGTTATGAAGAAAAGATATTATGTAATTTTTGGGCAGGTGGTATCATGGAAGGATCCAAGATTATACATGCGAGAAGGATACTTAAATTATAATCCAATGGTTTTACATTCTCCCTTGAGAAGAAAAGAAAATATTCTTAGGGATAAGAACTTGGATAGTGGGGAGGTTATGAAGACTGTATCATTTTATGTTAGCTTCCTAATATAAAATGATCCATTAAATATCTTTTTATTTTTATTTTCTATTGATGTTGAGTTAAGTGGATGTTGGTGGTGATTGGTGGAAGATAAAGGGTAAGGAATGTTTGGACCCAAAGTTCGTAGGGACCTCGAGGAACCTATTTGTCTTAGACAAGGTACTCAATGGGGGTTCAATGACACCATGAGGTTATTTTGAACCATTTTGTACCCAGTAGAGTTATATTATGTATCTAGTAGGTTTTTGGGTAAAATTCACTTAACATATGGTAATTATATCTTTTTAAATCCAAAACCTAACCCCCATTATCACATCCTCTAGTTTTGGACATCCATTATGTGATAATTAACTCAATGTGGTATCTATCACTCACTCTTATATCTTAGTTCAAGAGTCCATCCCCACTAATTCATGTTATTTTTGTGGTTGGGAATGCTGATGTCTCAGAATTTAAGGCCATGAATCACCAGTAAATCTGTTATTTTCTCTCCTTCATCAAAGATACAGGTATAACCTTCACCCTCTAAATTTATGTATTTGTTTATCATTGATATGCATAAAATTTAATATAATATAGTTAGTGTGGATGGTTTTCATGGGTGTTATCATTTCATTATCTTTATTTGTTTTTTTTCATATCATCTTACATGCATTGAAAGGTTAAGGCCCTAATTCAATCATGGTTTTGGGATATTTTTGGGATTCAATTGGTGGATCAATCTTTTCCCTTATACCGAAAATAATTACTCTAAACTTTTAATGATATGTTAACCCATTATTTATATCATACACATTAAAAGTATGGTAAAAAAATTCTGAATAAATACCATCTACAAGAATATATTGCATTTATTTTTTTTCTATAGTTATATCATGGGAAACCTAACACATTAGAATTTTTCTCTGCACTTATATGATAAATTATAAGTATCTATATATGCTCAATTTTATAATTCTTATTTAATTTTATAACACGTATAAATATTAAAATGATTTATTTTTTTACTTTTAGAAAAAATTTCTATATGGCTCGCTTTCCTTTATTCATAGAATTTATACTATGTTTGGTAGTCATGGTATAAACTTAAGAATTCATCCACATTTTTGGGTTCCTTTTAAAATATTTGGATGTGGTTACTATTTTTTATGGTGTAAAATATATACATATATAAAGGTTACAAAATATAACTACTTATTCATATAATGTTTATTGAAATGGGATGGTCTCAAAACACGTTGAATTTTAGGTACCCCTTCCACTATCCCAAAATTGGAAAATGAAACATGATTTCCCCAATTATTTATACAATATATCTTTTCCCTAAATGAGGTGGGTATCACACTCTGACTATTGAATTACTTCATCATATATCTTAGGTTGAGATCAAATAATGTAATACTGTGATTGACCCTTTTAGTATATTGAATAAAATTAAACTGCAAATCCTTAAATTAAATTTTAATAACAATTCATATATATTATAATATTACTATTCTATATATTTGTTTTATTTTTTGAAAAGTTGCACATATTATTGGGGGTTTGTGGAATATAGTGACCATATACAGGATATTTCGTACTAACACCATCTATTGTCACCACCCATGATGCTTTATGGTCTTTCTATATATAAACTACTTATGGGAAAATCAACTAAGCCTCAAAATTAACATCACAAAGAATTGGGGGAATTGATGATCAATTTCAATCATTCTTGATGTTTTTTGGGTTAGATGGATATGGGTTACCCTGAGTATCCATCATTAGATATTTGACATAGGATATTGAATTTATGAATTGTTAATCCATCAATGGATTGATCTGAAATTTTATATAAATATTTTTTCCCATTACCACATACTCTATAACTAATTTAGATATTTATATCAATTTATTATATTATAATATTTTTATAGGACATGTGAAAACCCATATACCGTTTTTTAACCATTATGAACTCTTTTGTTAGCTAATAGTTTCCAGGCTTCCCTAAGGTTTTATTTCATATGCCAATGTAGTCATAGAACATGATTAGTTCATCCTACTAACAAAAATTGTAAAACCACCTCTTACTAAAACATCTTCCTCAAGGGTTTATGATAGTATATATTGATCTATATGTGTACCAAAGGTCTTATGATTGATGAATATGAGTTCTTCTTAGGTGTTTGGTCCATAGTCATTTCATAATCCTTTATAGAAATTACTCATAAAGAGACACCTTCTTCAGACTAACCACTAACTGGAATATGAAATATATATATATATATATACACATTTTACTATACAAAATAGGAATGCATTAAAATTAATGATCAATGACCTAATTGAGGTCTCATGAAAAAAACTAGTTCATGTGTAAAATAATATATTATCACCAGGTGATAATAATGTAAACAAACTCGACCCAAATTGTTACTTCAGGTTCAAATAATTGTCAACCATTTTATCTCATTATTTAAAAACCTCTCAGTTTCTATTCAGATCTACTGGATCCAATACCCCTTTAACATATACAACATCACATAAAAATAAAACAATATTCCTGTTAAAATAAAATAGGCAACCAACTGTGACGTATTTCGAGTAAAATCGACCATTTACCGCACATGACTCTCCTCAATTATGAGAATGTGATGAATTTATTAAAATAAAGTAATTTAAAATTTTAAATCATATTATTGCTTAATAATGTGTGAAATTATTAAAAAATGTTTAATGAAACTAACCATTATTTTATTAAACCAATCTTATGTATATTCCAATGATAAAAAAATAATTTATATATTTAGATCATGGATAAAGGGTTGGGAGTGAGGGAATTAGCGTACTAAGAAATTGGTTCCATGTGGAGGAAGGGGGTGTTTATATTGTTTAGATTAAAATTTTAATCTAAATTAGAATAAAAAATAAATTCAACTAGCTACCAGGTACTAGTTGGATATACAATTTTAATATATTGTTCAATTTAGGGACATTCCCAAAACTCAGAATTGGTAACCAGATACTTTATACACATAGTCTTGGTATCTGATGGTATCTTTTACTCTGTGAATCAACCCCAATTATCTAGTCATTCAACAAGTATGACTCTATTGATTACACATTATACATCTACTAGGTAAATAGAACACCACCACTAGGATCCCTGTGTTCTGAAAATCTTGAATTTTTTAAAATTACTCTAAAATATAATACAACAAATATGAAACATTTTATATTTACTTCAAAACTCCTTTATAACTCAATCCAAATATATAAGTATAAAATTTCCATAACTGTTGTTCCACTCAAATATGATTCTTCATCTATATCCTACAACTTGTGAAGTTGTATGAAATTAAATAAATCCTATTTATAAAATATAAATTCCTAAATAAAAATTTCATTATTAATTTTGAGCTATTCTGTCATTGAATATAGATATTATTCTATAAATAATTATAATTATTATACTTCTCATAGTATAATCAATAAATAATCAACAAAAATTATTCCTTGAGGTAATAATTATTAATTAACATTTTTTTTATTTAATTAATCCCACGAAATATACATACCATTAATTATCCTTTATTATATTTAATTATTAATAAATATTAAATAGATAATCCAAAAATCAAATTCAGTGAGAATATGATCTATTATGAATGATTTTGAATTGAATTTTGGAAATTAAATTCCTATCCAACCACCTCATATATATTGATGAATTTAGTTATTCTAATCATTATATAATATGAAAATAATTAGATACATGAATTAACAATTTAAATTTAAAAATATATCAATAAATATCACTATAAAATTTTTACTTTTAAACTTTAATAAATAAATAAACATTTAAATAAAAACCATCATATTGTGAACTAATTTGTATCTCATAAATTATACAATTATTTAACCATTTAATCTTAAAAAATATTAATTAATGATTTAATTAAAATTAATTCTCTCCAGTTAAATTTTTACCAACATTAATCTAATTATTAATGGTTTTTTTCAGGCAATCTTTGATATAAATTAAAAAAATGCATGTAACGTAATTTTTACATTCCTCAATCTCATATAACATAAAAATGTTCTAAATAAATCTTATAAAATATCAATGTAACACATACAAAACTATTCAAATATTTTGATTTATATTATATAACTAGTTAAACTTCTAAACCAATGTCACATAATACTTCTGAGTACGCATACACAACCATTTAAATATTCTATGAAATTTTATACTGTCTTTAAAATCCATGGATCACTATAACATTATAATCAATACTATCAAGCGAACCAAACACATCCCAATAGAGTCATGTTTTTAAAATGTTTAACCATAATTATTTCTACTTGTATTCTAACCCTGTATTCAATTGAAATAAAGATATTTCAAACTCATCCTATTAAATGGATTGATATACATGTTATATACTGATATTAAATTGTATTTCATTCCTGAGAAATGATTATCATATAGTATTTTATAAAAAATTCTATAACTCTTCAACAACACTTAGATAATATTATAGTACCTGTGCATCTCTACAATCCATATAATATTTACTAGTCCTGGATGGTTTATGTTTACTAGGATCTCATAAAGAACATTATTTAATTGAAATTTCATATTTCAACTATTCATCATTTAATATATTAGAATAAAAAATACATAATAAATTTAATTGTGTATAATATCCACCTCTAGATTTTATTATATTTAAAAAAAATCAAAAAACATTATAAAATCATTTTTTTTAAATTTCAACAAATTTTACCCTTATAATTATATAAATTTTATATAATAACATTTTTTAACATAAATTAGGTATTAATTAGGTATTAATACTATTATCCCTTTTAATTTCTCATGTTTATCAGAAATATTTGCCTATGACATTTGAATTTACTCGTCTATTGAAAAAATTATCTAATAAAATATAGTGGGAAGAGTTTAATTTACCATTCATCAGTTCATGAGGGTGTATTTTTAACATTTATCATTGTACTAAATGTATTAAATATTTTTTTTAAAAATAATTCTGTTAATATTATTACAGTATTCCTGTTAGAAAAAATACACTAAATCTTCACAATACTATTTTATGATTCATCTTTATGAACAAACATTTATTATCACTATTTTTAATATTTATTTTTTACATAGTTATTAGAATGATTAAATTAAATTTTATTATTAATATAAATTGTATTGGGAAAAAATGTGTCTCTCCTTTAAATCTTGAGTTTAGTTTTTTTCCCATATCATTTTTCTTACAAGAATATGTGGCTGCAATATATTTCACAAAAATTAACATTGGTTCAATATAAACAAATGAATTATTTTAATAAAAAATGTTTCACATGATCTATATTTAAGCCATAAATTTTATATTCGTAATCTACCCAATGTTACTCAAACAATACATTACTATCAAACCTTGTATATAGAATCATATAATCTATTTTTCCATTAAAATACAAAATTCTATTTTTTTCATCATTCATGTTAGATTCCATAGAAAACCATTAAAATCATTTATTAAGAGTCCAAAAAGTAAATTATTTGGTATACAATGTAAAATATAAAAATATTTTCAATAAAATTGATGAATTTATTTTAATTCAAACTTATGGCTGATTTTACATTATAAAATTTTATGGAAAAATTTACATTTGTTCATCTTCAATAAGACTTCTATATTTCATTATTACATTACTATAATAATATCTATTGGAATGAAAAATATATATATTTCTTAATATTATAAACACAAAGAATGCTTTCTTGTCATCAACCGTGGATATTTTAAATTTTTCATTTTTCTCATTTGTTGTACTCATTTTGAAATAAATAGAATTTTATAATTTTCAAAATATAATAATCTATGTATATTCCATCATATATTTTCTACATCCATTTTTTCACAATTAAATTCGTGAAATTTATCTATTATAAAAATTACAATGCTGAAAATTATATATCATTGGATTTATTAAAATATAATATCATTTTATCTTTTAAGAATTTTATAACATATATGTCAAGAATAAGAAATATATTTTCAAATTTTCAACCGTTTCTTATAGTTGAATGTAAATGATTCAAATTTTACATCCATCCTGAAAAATGTAATTTTTCTGTGAAAAATAGACAAAAAAATTTATATCTTTTAAACAAAATACCTACCAAAATATTCATTAAAATCAATTCACTTAACCTGATAATATTCATTGTAAACTAATATTATATTATTTAAAAATAACATTATTCTATTATATTATTTTTTAATACTCGCATTCTCATAATCCTATTTTCTTTGTGGATTAGGACAATATTCCAAGTGATATTTAAAAAAATTTATTCAAATATTAATTTATAAGATCATCCAATTATTTATTAACTGTACAATCACTAAATTAGTATCCATTACTTTTAGAAATTAAATTGGATCTATCAAAGAAATTTAAAATTATCATCCTTTATACATGAGCCTCTAAATAAATAAAACTATTCATAGATTCCAAATTATTTTAAAAAATCATTAAAAACTATTTTTAATCATTTTTAATAGGTAATTCATTATCACAATGGAAACTAAAATCATTCTAACAAATAAATTTCTCATCTCCAGGATTTTTAGTTACCTTTCATTGAATTTTTAACTTCATCATATTCATTGTTCCCATTATCCGAATATTGAAACATTTTTAAAATGGATCACTAAATGTGTTTTTCTTCAAAAAAAATACTATTATTATTTTTTATTCTATTACCAAAAACATTTTTTATTTAACAATTAATCCATAATTTTTCTAATTTTTAGATAATATTAAATATAATTTTACTTCAAAAATATTTTATATTTAAAACTCATCAATCATGATTTTTCATTCCTAAATAAATTTTTTTTATCCTTTTATATGATTAAAAATTTTAGATTTTAATAGGAAAAATATTCAAATATTAATCATTAATTCATTAATATATTTCAAAATAATTTCATAATAATATATCAACATGTTATGTCCATTTTTTATTTTAATCCCATGAACTCTTTCAATATCCAGTGTAAATATTTTAATTTATCAATAAAATATTATTTTTGTTTTATAAACATAAATTTTTTCATTATTAATTAAATATCAATTAATGTGATGAAATATATCTAAACCCCAATTTCATTGGTTCTCATCTGAACACAGATGATAAAATGAGTCAATTATGATGGAATTTTAAATTTAATTTCATTGATATAATGATTTGAATGAACCAAAATATGTATTTAAAAAATTATGAGTGATAATATAGCTTTCTCTATTTATTTTTGGTATAAATCACATTACCTCATATTTTTTTCATTTGCTTCATAATCATATTAACTTTGGTATCCAATAATCCATTGAAAAATGTTTTCTAATATTTTTATTTAAGATTACATAAATCCAAAGAGATTTCAAATTGCACTAAATTGTCCTCGGTTATCTCACTTTTTTATTTACCCTTTTATAATTTATGGTTTTGATTATACAAATAATTTATTTAGAAAAATAAATTATTTAATTATTCACGTGATTTTTTATAATAAAGAAACTATATTTAATCCCCCCAACTATTAAAAAATATTTTAATTTTTTTTGTTAGATCATTATATTAGTTATTCAAAATCCTTTAATTATTAAACCATATTCATGTGTAATGTAACACAACCACAACCATAACATTAAATATTATTATAAATATTATTATAAAATGTCATATAGAATTAATAGTCACTTTTTATTATCAATGTTTCGTAATAGTTATTATACTTGAAATAATATTCTATAATTTATGAATGTTCGGATGTTCATCTTCCTTGTAGATGGGGAAAAATTTTGAATATTTGTTATTATGTATATTTTTTCTAAAACGTTAGAAAATATATTGTGAAATAAATCATATTCATTTAGATAAATATTTATATAGGGTTTTAATATAATTAATTAATGTTAGAGAAAATTTATTAGACGAACCAACAACTATAGTGTCCTCGTGATTTCCAATCTACGATTGGTTTATCTGTTTCAGTGAAAAACTAAAAAATAAAAAAAATGATTATTTATAGTTGTATGATGAATTTTTGTGTCCCTTGTGTCCATATCATCATAATTCCATGATTTTTGTTTATTACATCATTTATTGACATTTTTATAAAATCATATTCCAAAATGGGATGCTATATAATTTGAATTATGGTCCATAATTATTTTTTACTTGATAAAAAATAGGTAGATTAGAAAAAAACTATTTCATGAAAGAATTTCCTAAAAAGAAGATAATTATTATGATCATTGTATAATATGGGAGGTTTTTTAGTGTTACAAATGAATACAACCATTGTTTTATAGTTGTATATGCTAATGTATGGAATAAAACTACCAAATTATAGTGGTTATAATATCATATCATATTGAGTAAGAAATATGATTTCCAAATTATTTAAATAGGAAAAATATTTGAAAAAGTGGACTTTATGGGAATGATTTATATTTTTAATTATATTTTACAAAAACTATGTTATGGAAAAAATGACATATCTATGATTGGATGATTTTAATTAAAATATAAAATGTCAATATCATCCTAAGATGAATTTTTTTGTTATATATAATAATTTTACAAATACTATAACAAAAGTTTTAATGGATTTCACGAAAACTAGAATACTTGAGTAAATATATATCTTTTTGTAACATATAAAATCATTTTTAATATAGACTTTTATTGATGATCATATTATAAAATCATAAATTACAATTTTTTGGAGTTGAAATTAATAATTTCTAGTTATTGATTTTTTTTAATTTAATAATAATGTAGACTGACATACAATATCTATATTAGTCGTTGAAGTATTCCTTTTGGTTTTCAGAATTTTAATCATGTTAATTCTATTGTTCATGAATGTTAACCAATTAGCTAATTAATATTATCAAAAAGTTATTATATGTTTAATAAAAAATTAAGGACAATTAATTCTATATAAATAATAAATAAGAGAGAATAAATATTTTGGTAGTGTATACTTGTTAGAAATTTCCCACATTAGTTAAAATAATAAAACATTATATCTCTCTTACAATATTTTAATTAAATTCAATGTTTGGAATAGAGAAGTGTGAAAAGGTAATAAAAGTAAAAAATATTAAATTGAATTAATTTTTGGAACATCCTAATACACCCTCACTTGTGATATCATTCCATAAATCATCTCAACTAGTGTTATCAAATAAAATGTTTTATTTTGAAGGGTGTATTTCTCCCTTCATTGATTATTTTATTGACCATAAATTTCAAACCATTTCATATAATTAATAGATAGAAATTTATGTTATTGAAAAATTATATGAAAATATAATTTTGATAACATAGAAATTAGTTTTTTTAACTTTGATATATGGAATTACAAATAAAATGGAAAGAAGAGTTCTCGCAGAGAAAAATCACATGGACCAAGATGTAGATGCCAGAGGGCCCAATGTTTTAGGGGTAAAATATCCAAAACTATTTACATATATCACATGAATTATAAATCCTCAAATGTTATTTGGGATATTTTATTAAAACATATAAAAGATGATAGTAATGGAAAGGTGGTCATAATTAATGATTTTTATAATAAATATGAATACATTTTGATACACCTTTCAATTACTGTTTATGAATTTTTTAATTATGTTAATATTTTATAATAGTACATCAATGTAACATCTTGTGTTATTTTAATTTCACCCTTTTATATTTATAATAATATATATATAGAGCTGGTCATGGGATTGGTGTAGAGTTTAGGGTGTCACATCGATACAATGATGATATATTATAAATATTAATATAATAACTCACACACATGATTATGTTTTTTATTAATGGATTAATTAAAAACATTTTCATTATTTATGAAATCAAGAAATTAGTTAATTCCAAAATATGAGTCTTATTTTTAGTAAAACATTATTGTCAATTGAATTCGATTCGTTGATAGTGCACAACAACAATAATATTAACTAGAGAACTTTTTATTGAATTTATTATATGAGTAATTAATTTGTTAACCTAGTCATTCTCTAATTAATCTATGACATGGAACTACTCTAGTATTAGACTCATAATATAGATATAGTCTTCAGATGTGATCCTTAATGGATAATGTTTCCAACAATCATGGATTTGAGAATTGAAGAATAATTTATCACAGTTCAATCATGGATTCAACAAAAATGATCTGATCTATGTTCTTCATTTTTGATTGATCCTATATTAATGTAGGGTATATTATTTTTAACATTAATCTTTTTCTGATATAATTTCATTCATTGGTTAATTTCCCGTTGGATTGAATCTATGAAAATCATTGTGAATACCAAATAATTTATATTTTTTTCAAACTATTATCTGGGAATATTTGATTAAAAAACGATAAAATATATCTTTATATAGGGATTCTATGACCATAGAAAAATGATTATAACATATATTATTTTTTGATTCACACATTTTTTGTCTATTTTTTCATAGGTTATTCATCCATTAATCGTTAATATTTGTTTTGCCCCATTTTTGGACTATTTTTGTGGGCCATTTCATTTTGTGATCAAATATTAGTTCAATGTAACATTTTTTTGGATTTATATTCATTGAACAATAAATTTCAGATGATTATGGGATGGAAACATGTTTTTTGTGAGAGATTTTGTTAATGGGAATTTCAAGGTATGGAAAACATGGGAAATGTAATGAGACATTGAAAATTATATTTTTCAATCAATGGTGGCTAAAATTTAATTAACGACATTAAACTGATATATTTCAATTTCTTATGTGTCTATTTAGTATATATCAGGGAATTGGCTATGAAATTTGTGAACTATTGAGAAGAATTAGAAATTTAAGAATTTTGGTCACTTTCCTTACTAGTATAGCAACTGGATTTTATGAGAGAAAAATATCATGTGAACGGTAGTCAGTTCAGATGAGTTGATTAAGAAAAAGGTATAGGATTATACCATAGGATCAAGGGGATACCTGAAACTATCAAATATTAGGTCATTGATAGAGAATAATTCCCTATATAATAAGGGATACTTGAATCCATTTTTATGGTATCGTGTGTAGATATCACCCTACCTGAATGTTTGTGGTAGGATACATGGCACTACCAAGGGAAAGTGAATTGAGTACTGTAGTCATGAGACCAAAAAGGGGATACCTGACTCTATCTATAATTAACCAATATAAAATTGTTCATATTGTCTGTGTATCATGGTGGGATACCTATACTTATCTTGGGAGATCAGACACTCTATCTTTGTATCTCACAAGGAAATATTCTTCCAAATAACACCTAAAATAACCTAATTTGAGAGAAAGGGGTGTATAAAACTTATTTATGTTGGAAATAGGGTCATAGAATATGTTTAGAACCTGGATATATGCCTACATTCATCTTTCTGTAACATATATCATCTACATGGAATGTGAGCCTATCTTCAAGGATTGTAGGTTTAGGATTTTCACAAAGTGTGTGCCTCAATTTCTTGATCTGTATTCATTTAAGGTCACATGATGTGTAGCAACTCCACAAAGTGTGTGAGTGTATTCAGGGTTCCAGGGCATGTGCACATTGTACACATCAGGCAATTTATCTAATAGCACCAAACATGTGTTCTAGTTCATATGGTCTTCAGATATTATTCTTAAATTGAAACCTTAATTATGTATAATGTTAAACATACTACCCTTTGGATTTCCCTCAGTGGTGTCATGGACTTACTATTGATATTAAAACATTATGGAGTTTTGTTAAGAATGCATATCAATTGACCAGCTATGAGGTAAAAGGAATTACTTGATGACATGTAATATTTTAGGAGAATATATATGTTTTCCTGTTATTACCATCATGTTTTTGGTTTGGATCTGACACGCATTTTGTGCTTTACATCAAGGTTATTTCAGGGTTCCTTTCTATGTATAAATATACTCATCCCAAAATGGTATTTAACCTCAATTTTCATTTCTTATAGAGATGTAAATTTATTCATTAGATATCAAGGTGGGATTTATGCAAGTTGTCAATAGTGGTTATTAATGGATATGGTATTAGGAATGTGGATATATTTGTAGTTGTTTCAAAAGAAATGTTTCACTATTACTGGTAGGTTGGACAATGTTTCTGGTTGTAGGATATTTATGTTCTTTCTTGTACATTTTTTAGGACCTGTAACACATTATTTATTATTGACTGAGGTTGTGTGTAAATTTATTATTCCCTATTACTTCTCCACATTTACCATGTTTGAATAGATATGTGTGTTCTTATTCAAAGGAATATTAGGGAATGGGATCCCATATGTGTTATATTCTTACACAGTGAAAATCACGGACCCTTAGACCATTTTAGTGGGGTTGGGATAGAAAACTCATCATACCATAGACCAACAAATCCATGGGGAGTCATATTGTGTCATAGGGATATCAAAGACTATGATTTCCTAAAAAATGTTCGGATATATAATACCTTTGAGGATTATTTTTCAATTTAGGTACATTTTGTTAATGTTTTTTATTTTGGCACCCAGTCTTGGGACCCTCTAATGGTTTTGTGGATGATATATTCATCCATAACGATTTTGATAATAAACATGTCAACTTGACCAATAAAAAAATTGTTTGTAATGCTAACATTAATACATTCATCATAATAATGGGTTGTTGTCTACATTTCCTTCTTGATTCATGTCCCCAGAAATTATATTTCAAATATGTTGATTCTTGGATATTATAGGATGCATCCTTGTACACACCAAGAATAGATTGCATTGCATGATAATGATGAAGACCATTTAAATGATGAGACTTCAGTGAATTGGCTTTGAAAGTGGTGTTTCCTCTTAGTGTTAACTGACCGTTATTTCCAATAATTGAGAAATGAAAATACTAGCTCCTGATAGCATTGGATGATGTTTTCACAAACCCAGAAAAATAGATCATTCTGTCAGTATTTTATGATGATACATGATTCTAAGATGTATGACATGCTGAATTGTCATTAAGTCCTATTCAAGAACCACATCAAGGTGGATTATTTATCAAAAACTATATTTTTGTTATGTATATATGAACTTTTAATATTATAACATAGATGTACATCTATGACGAAATATGTATCAAGGTTTACATACCTCACATGATTCTCTTTTTAAATAGTTCATGATGGTTACTTTTTATCATAGATGTTCAGAAAATGGATTTGTAGAGATATTCAACCTAAAGTGGTACTTCTATATATTTACACATAAACTGTATAATAGGTCATTCTCTAGTGGTAGATCACTTTCATGTGAAGAGGACAATGTTAGCTGGTGCTGGTAGTTTTCACCCAAGAGAAGATTTTTTAATAACATGTAGACTGTAGCTGAAATTTATAAATCTAATCCTGAGATCCTCTTCGATATAGTCTCATACTAGAGTATTAGTGGTCTATTCCACTTAGAGGGGACCTGTATATCTAGGAGGAAGTTGTTTATATTATTTCTATGTTAATGGACATATTTCTCTGGATAGCCTGACCAATCCAACAATATGGGGATGGAATTTGGTATACTACACTCTACATCAAAGGTACTTATGTGACTAGGGATATCCCAGAGGAGTTCATTGAGATCATTAGAGAGGAGATCATGGTAGAATATATAGAGGATCTATTTCAGGTGGTCTATGTTATAACAAGATACCAAATCTCCACATATATTTGATTGATTCCAGGTTCAAAGGGTTCAACCAATGGTGTAGATAGTTTCAGATAGTTGAGTTTTATGACCCAAAATCTCTCTTTATGATTCTAATTTTGATCAACTTCTACTCTAGTATAGAATCAGGTTTGTTTTACATGGGTGTGATTAATTTATTCTTTGATTTATTCTTATTTGAGATCTATAGTTTTTAGTTGAGACTCTTGCCCAACTCTAATGTTTGTAGACTCAAATTATATGTAATTATAATATCAAACTATTCTATCATCAGTGTGACTTGGACCTTGTTGGATCGAAATACTCATGGGGTCCCACTATTTTTGTAATGTGACTATATCCTGAAATTTTGTGTAGGAAAAAACTATTTACTATCCACGCTCAAATTCAATGTTTCTGTATAGAATTTTTAGAAAAAAACTATTAGGATAAGTCGTACCTTCACTGGAAAGAATTAATATTAGTCAAAGTAGTATGGGTTCATGTGTACAAATTTAGAGATAATTTCCCATCAATTGGTTATCTTGGATTGTTTTATAGATGGAACATTGGATTATTGGTTCCCTGTAGTGTAAATGGAGTACCCATATGTCTTCTCTTTGGATTCACTTGATTACATCATCATTCAATGGATGAATTCTGAAATGAATTTAATTTAGGAACTAATTTCATATGTTCATAAGGACATTAGATATCCCCCCCCGCTATGATTCAAGAGTAGAGGGTGAAGTTATTGGACCTTTATGTGAATGCTTTATCTATCTTATTGTATCCCATTGGGAAGCTCTAATATTATTCCCCAAGAAGGAAAATGGGTAACTCATGTTGAGTGTGGATGTTCATTTCATAGACTATGTTACCATCATGAACAAGTTTCCACTAGTGATAGTAAACACAATAATTGATAATCTAAAAGTGAGAAAGTTACTCTTGAAGATCAAACTCATGTTTTCATATCAGCATCTATGAATACGTGAGGAGGACATACTGAAGATGAAATTATGATATATCTATTGTTATTTACAGTGACTATCTTAAACTAAACTAGATAACTTAGTAACATGATACCTGAGTTGGTCTTGACATGGACTTAAGGTATTTCTTGATCCCCATCTGTTAGAAACAATCACCTGACATCAAACAATATGAATATGGGAAATTTTTTACTACAAACACTATGGAATAAAGAGATTCAAGTTAGTATGAACAAAATAGTACTCCAAAATGATAACTATAATAAAATTAAAATTGGTAAACAAACCCAAAGTACTAGAAAGCTAGAAGTTAACAACCATTTTTTGAATACACTCATAAGATCATAGCCCAATGATCAAAATAAATTACCACCTCCATGTGGCATATTCCCCTTGATCGAACCTGATAGGAGGAAATCTAAAAACACCCAAAGGAACATGTAGGGTATGATATAATATCCCATTTAGGTTTCACCAAGTATTCCATAATATAATTCCAAATTAATAAACAATATATATATATATATATTTCAATTCAAAATAAACACGAATAGCATTTCAAAATAATATTTAAAATAAAACAATCTTTACATTTCAAATAATGGAACTATTTCATACATTTTCATATTATGCATTTTATAAAAAATATTTTATATAATATAAAAAGTCACATTTAAAATATTTTTCACGAAATTTAATATATATCAAAACATTAATAATGAGAAATGTTGTAATTTTCTTAGAGGCCAGATAGTTCTATGTGATGGATCCGGAAAAACTTATATAATGAAAATGGAATTGTGCACATAGTCCCCATTGAAAATGGTCAATGATAACTGACCAACATCCCACTAGGTATATAAAATTCCAATGATTTTTTTTGAGTTGTAAAGAATCAATATGGGGTATGGTCACTCTCATCCTAGTGTGTTTGTCCCAAATAACTTACAAACTACAAACGTTTCTTATCCTCTAACAAAAATAAATCATAGGAAATTTATTTCAATAATTTTAAAAATGAAATTGACTAATTCAATTCCATTTGAATAATCCCAATTTCATATAAAACCCAAAAACAATATTTAACCAAATCATTATTTTTCAAGGCTAAAATAAATATGTTTCTATTAAAATAGTTTAATCTATTTATCTCACATTAAAATTTTAAATTAATATCCAAAATCAATTTCACAATAAAGTTTCAAAATTTAAAATCCACAGTTTAAATTCAATGATTTAATTTCAAAAAAATCACATTTCCTCATTTTTTATCAAATCTAAATACCTTCCCAATTCAGATGAATTGGTGGGGGCTTCCCAAATTCTCTAGGAAAATCATAATCAAAACAAAATCACTATAATTTGGATTACACAATTTAATTTATATAAATCTAATTTAAATATATAAATTTAGGGTTAAATAAATTATCTTAAAATAAATGGAGTCATCTACCTTAGGATCATGGTATCATGAATCAAAAATCTCTAGACTGGAAACTCCCACGAAGAACGTCAGAAATGGAGATCCAAGAATAAAACCATCATTTAAGATCTAAAAATGATATATTATACCTCCAACAACATCTAGTTATAATTAACCATACATGTGATAGTAGAAGAGAGTTGGAGAGGCCGTGAGAGGAGATTAACATACCTGGAGGTGATAAAACGTGATTTCTCATGCATCGATTTGCATATAAAGGCGTTTCAAGGAGCCAAAACTGGATCATGTGGGCCCAAAAATCATAAAACAATGCCTTTGGTTGTTTTATGACTATGTGGGGGAAGAAATTTTAGTTTTAGTATTTTTAATAGAGTTTTCTAGATTAATATAGTGTTTTGTGTATGGTTTCTTAGGCAGGGTAGCATGGCTTGTCAAAATGTGAGCCCTAACTGTGATCCCTTACTGGTAGAGGTTATTGATTTATTCTTGGTGGGAATATAGTTTGAAAAACCATGTCTTATCCATGAACACCCCCACTTCATGGGTTTTCATGGTTTTCACTTTTAGGGTGCATAGATTGGGAAAATCATGTGCCAATTGTGCACAACCCAGGAGCACTTCAAAATTAACAAAATGTCACACAAATCGCCCATTAACAAAACCATAAAAATAATGATAAAAATATTTTTTAGGAGTAACTTAATATTGTAATAGGATGTATCCACTTCCCCTAGAAAAAGTTTATATCTGCAGAAATCTAGTAAAGTAACTACTATATTCTCAAAATGAGGCCACTACTCTCTCCTCACTCCCTCCATTTCCCATGTCACATGTGTATCAAAACTATGGTTATATAACACTCGAACCAATGGTATAATCCTCCCATAAATTTATTTTATTACAGAATCAACTCTCCTTACTAGATGCTCATTCATGGATAAAGCAGGCACAACAACGATATCACTACTGCTCAAAACATAAAATGGATCAGAAAGATACTTTTACTACTTCGATACCTCGTACACGTTATTTATCAATGCCAGCTACAATGGATGTTATATATGGTAATAAAATTTATACACATTATAAAAAACTTAAAAATTTCCCAAAAATGGGGAATAATATTTCCTTTCCTCACAAGCCACCGATGATCCAAACAAGGTGAAACCTCCAAGAACACATGGCCACTAATCGAAAATTATAATAGTCTATATAGAGTATCACCGTAAGACATATACTGGATATGTGCCATTAATAGTCTATGAAGAATAATATTAATATTTTCAATAATATCTTCAACCAATCATTGTCCTACCAAGATGTGTAACATCTTCAACCTGGGAGCCACTAAACCGGTTCCCCGTTCTAGTCATCACGTGACCTCTAGCATGCCTCCTCATATAATAGAGGTCAGAAACTAGCACTGGGGTCTAATGAGTCAAGTGGGGTTACTATACCCTCTTTAACATAGTAATAAACAACAAAAATCAATATATATAGTGGAATAATAGGAAAGAACTAATACATATACAAGTCAAACATCTCCCAACAGGGTAAAAATCATAATTCAACATTAACAAAGTCATGAGATAGTATTTGTGCAATGTGAATAAAACCCAAAAAATATATGAAAAACTAAATCCCAAAATGGGTCTGGGCTCAATGTGTAGATCCTTCTCCATGTAAATACCGAGCCCTAATAAATATCCATGAATAGAGAATTTTCCCTTTTTCTGACCAGCAATAGAGAACTCTTCTTGGGTACCCAACGGTGGCCCGAGCAGGGTATGAGTACAAATCATAATATGCCACCTACAAAAATATCTAAAAAATATCGACTCTAAAAGATAGTGCATGATGGTAAAAATTAAATAGTATGTATACAGAGGAAAATTCATGTTCTATTATTTAAAAAAGTTATTTTTAGTTTATGCTTATCCTTTTTCCCAATTTCATTACGCACACCATATTCATTACTTATTCCATTCATAGCACATGATCCATAGTTAGGAACACATATCTGATACACAAGGGTCTAAGGAGATAAATCAAAAGGCATAGGGAAAATAGGTAAAGTCTATATCTCACTAGGGATACACATATCACACCAATACATTATCCTCACCTTGAAGCCTCAATCCAGTTGGAATGCAACTATTTGGGGCTTAAAGCCAATGTCCCCTTCCCAAACCTATGCATTTTTTGTGTTGATTTTTAGAGTATCAGTCTAACTTGACATGTGGGCATAGAACCTCATGTCAATACCCCACAATACCATTACATGTGCACATGATTATTTTTTCAATCACCACAACCATACCACAACAACCAAACACAACAAATGCCATTGGAAAACAAAATACATACCAACCAACAGGGGAACTAATACTATGCCATAACCCATTAATACATTATCCACTCACAATTCCTAGTCATTTAGCTCAATTCCAATTATTAGGATTTCACCCATTCAGTGTATTGAACAACACATATGCCTTAGCCAATATAAATCAATTTCCATATATAATCCCATTTTTTCTATTTATAATTTCACAAGCATTTACCAACATATGCAGTTCTTGAAAAATTCATGTCTTACAAGGCATAACCACATTATTACATTCAACCCTTTAGGAATACATGATAATTCCCATGTAATAACCCAATCCTCATATTCATCCATTTTTCATTCAATTAACCAATTTTTGTTCCCCACATATTATTCACTAATCCTCTTGGGAATTTGTATCAAAATTTCATCAAACAATCAAAATAATCTCATTCAACCCAATTCCCCCATTTTCATGTCATTCCAAAAAAACCCCTTCTACCCTTAACACCCAAGTAACAACTATCATCATTCCATTTACTATGAATTAAACCATTGAAACTTGGTCTTCATGGGTTCCACAATATTACTCGGCAAACCGTCACTTAACCATAAACCTCTCTTGGTTCAGAAATTCCAGCGCACCCCATGGGTGGCCCTAAAACAGTGAAATCATCCTCTACACATCCCATGGGGATCATGAGGGTTTCAACTGGTTAAGTAGAAACCGATTTTTCCCTAAATTTCTAATGGGGTCAAGAATACAAAAAAAGGAAAACAAGAATAGAAACTTTCATGCCCAAATCTAAAATAAAACTATTGGCTGAAACATATAGACCACCTACCTTGAATCCAATGATGAATAGATGGACAATCAGGCCCTTGGATATAGATTCCACACCCTTTTAATAATTAAATTATGTTACACCATTAAAATAGGGTTTAGGGGTATATATGGGTAGGTGAGAAACCACAAACCCTAATAAAGAAAACTGAATCGGGAGGATGACTATACATTCCCAAAACATCCATCTACAACCGAGGAAACTTTAAATGGTCTAGAGATGAGGGAGATCGATCCATTGGAGCTCTTGAGGTTTTTGAGACAAAAATAGGGTTCCAAAGAGAAATAATGGAGGAAATATTTATTGAGCCTTAATATCAAATAATGGAAAATTTGTAAGCTTTTCCAAATTTTTTGGGCCACCCGGTTAGCAAAAATGTGCAAAATCATTCATATTATACTATCTGAAAATACCCCTTTTGCACGGTTACCTAGGTGGATCCACACTATTAGCACAAATCATGCACAAACTGTTCAACATGCCCAAAAAAATTCATTTTCCACTGTTTCGTGCCCCAAACCCCAGGAACACCCCCGAGCCTTCCATTGAACATAGGTAAACTTGTTTGACCATAAGAATGGAGTCAACTAAAACATAAATGAGGTAATTGATTAATTTTAAAAATCTAAGCTCTTATAACCATCCCATATCATGATGGTCCATCCTTGAGCTGATCTTCTCAAGAATCACTAATATTCCTCAATAAGAGATCATGCCTCTTGGTATACCTATCCATTCTCATTTACCAATATTTCATATTAAAAATTACAAAGTTTCCCAAAAATTAAACCATGACATGGTCATGGACAACAAGAAATCCTCACCAAAACCCGCAACATGAACCATATATTCCTCAAGGATGCATCAATTTTAACCCAATGCAACCACTAGAACCTATGAGATAAAACATTGTCCACAAAACCTTTTCATAGAAGGTGGAACTTTTCACACAACAACATGTCATTGTAGTGGAATAATATGGATCCCCACCTTTTTGATTCTATACAAAACTCAGGACCCAAATCAGCTGGCATCATTTTCCTCTGTTTTCCCAACAATAATGGTGACCAAACACAATATCTCCCAAATGAGAACGCATGGATATTTCAACCACCTTTCCCAACATATATCAAATCACCACTATTAGTGAACGATCACATGAATCATAACTCAACATTCACATCACCTTGCGTGTTCCAACCCACCATGACCAAACATCCATAAGAAATTACACTACATTGATATCCATCTACACCATCAAAACCACTATGGAGGAAATTCCTACACCATCTATTCAATGGAAAATATAAAATTGAACTCAATTAGGTACAACTTCATTAGAAAAAGGAACTTTCCACCATAACATGAACCGAGAGGTGGGTCACTTTCACCACAACCATTCATGTTTACTATCTCAGGTCAAACACTCCCCCCCCACTAGCATGTCCCATAACACCCACCTTCCACTGATGGTATGCTACCACTTTCTCACCATCCCAAGGTGATTGCTGACTTGATGCTTATCATTATTATCCATCTCACCCTCTGAGGATGTCTCCCTGAATGCTAGTAAAATTCCATCATCATGACATTACTTCCCTCTAGACCATCATCAAGATTCACCCTCTGCATGATACCACATCGCATGGACTTCGTTCCAACAACTTTAATAAGCTCTAAACTACCCATGGAAAAATTACCTAAGTCTATCAAAAATATTCATTGGAGTAATATAACCCACCCTCTCTTTCCACAACTTATTGTCATATCCAACCATTCCCTTCTATGTCCTCAGCACATACATCAAAGGCTTCACATGGAACCACCCTATGCTCAAAGACAACACTTGGTTCCTCAGTCACCATTTCTAAGGCCCACATGGACCCTATAAAGAACGTATCATGCACCATACAGGTTCCTCATTGGCATACAGGTGCCACTACATCAACTTGATGTTGTCCTCTCCACATCCAAGACTAACTTATAACTCCCAAACATCAGAGTGTTGTTACCATTTCTCTCTATATGGGATTCCAACCACCATGTATTACACTCGATAACAAGCCAAACCCCAAAACATACACATGGATATCAATAATTTTTCGAAAATAAGAAAACGTACGGCACCCCATGCCCATTATAGGCTTTCATGAATGGAACCCATGGCATATTTCGACATTCGGTCAATCTTGGGGACCTCACCCAAAGCCATCGAGGGTGAACATCACATCAACAGCTCCACATAAACCATTTCCATGTGCATAAAATCCTTGATTTCCATTATCCAACCAAACACCTACAGGTCTCTTGGCATAAATCATGAGCTTCTCAACATACCTATAACGATATTAAGATATTGGGAAGGATCATCACTATGTGTGGTATGCTTAAATTTTTTTGAAGAAAAACACCACTATATTATCCATTTATGATGTTGAACTATGGGGAACCACGACCTACTAAGTATATCAGGCTCCCCTTCCAAACACATCTCATCCTGATATAACCACCACTTCTTGGGTGTGCTTTCCAAACATGTATCACCATTTCTCTAGGACCAAATCTCCATGAAGCTATGATCCAATGATTCTTGTGGAACAACATCCAATAAATTTCTCTAGTACTTTCAATTCATCTCTGAAAGCTAAAAATTGAGTCACAATGTTCTACCAAACCCATCAAACCAATGGTCTCTCAAAAATAAACCTTTACCTTTGTGTAACTCATCACCCTCTAACTTACCTAACCTTGTATCTTGTTTGGTCAACCTCATTAGAAATGTGGAAGCCTCTACAAATTACCAAACAACCAAACCATTGATACAAATAGTTTTAGCCATGTAAACACCCACACCTTTGGTGTCACCATCCTAAAAAAATAATATAACCGCACTTTTGTCACCCTTGTAACTTACACTCAAAAAGAACGTTGAGACATCTATTAATAATAATTAAAACATCTGAGTTGGAAATCCATACGATATAACCATTAGAGACAAACCTTACCTCCTGTCACAAACACTAGGATTCCATTATAAAAGATCTAGGTAAAAAAATCCATTTAAGAAAACCATCACGTACTTAGTATGAATTGATTCTACCTCTAAAGTGTCTCTCATGCTTAATATTCCAAGGCACATGCTCCACTATTCTAACCTCCCACGTGGACACACAAAATTTTCAAAACGATCCTCATTTTACCACAACTCAGGTGGCACCACAGGAAATCAACCTTCACAATTATCCCTCTAGGACAAACCTACATTATGAAATACTCTGAGTTCCCCTATCCAAAATCCCAAACATCTACATTTTCAAGACACACCAAAAAGAACTTGAAACCCCATATAACCTCAATAATTGTTCACCGTGCAGGTTGAATGATTCAAATTCCATAGACAGGAGTCAGAATCGGGAAATTCAATTATACCTCTTTCCAAACAATACATATCATTCCATGAACAATGCAATTCTTGTGAATGTCAATTTCACACTAATTCTGATGCACACTATACCAATTAAACATGAAAACCATTTACTCTTGGTTCCAGACCAAAAGTGTACATATTAATTGGAATGATGAGAAAAACATTCTCCTTGGATTCAAAATGAATCTTATATAGTCCCTAACCACAAGGACCAAAAGCCTCATCCCCAATCTATAGTTTCCAAAATGTGTAAGGTGTTTTCATGAACCATGAGAGTTTCCACACTCGCATTACTAAAAAACTCCTCGAACCCAAAGGCCAAAACACTACCAAGGGTTCCCTAAGAACACCACCAAGTCCATATTATAACCACTGAGGCCTCACAATCAAAATCTATAGTCTCTAGATAGGTCACTATCACTAACCAAAACCACACATGAAAGGTTCAAACTGATAAGACAATGAGTAAAAAATTCTAAACTCAATCGTTCTCATTTTAAACTTATTGTTCGTATAAGGCCCCAGCCTTAAACCTTACATAATCTTGAGATATTACAAGATTACACATTGAGGATCTTTTCAGGTTTAGATTTTTAGAGAATTAGATCATGAAACATTCATTACATTCCACATTTAAACAGAGTGGTTACATAAAAGACAGTATTCATTCTTCCCATTAATGGATACATATTGAAAATAAAACATGGATTCTTTCTTGACACATCCTTGACACTATCGTCACATCATGTACCTTTCCCTTGACCTGTGAAAAACATTTCAAAAACTTTGGATGAGCATAAAAAGCTCAGTAAGGGTTATAAAAATATGGAAAGGAAACATGAGTTCATATATACATAAGAATGAAATCATACTTTACCCATAAAACATAGGCACTTTAACATACCTGATCAAACCATGAATAAATCATAGAAAACATGAGACATAAAGGTAACTTGAGGCATTCATAACATTCTTACAAAGGGAGTAACCCTCTTGGTTACGTTTGGAATACCCATCACAGTATATTCCTTTAATATCTTCGGAGAAACCATAACGTTTCACTCCATCACGTTACCCAATGCATTGGAGAGCTATATCGGGCTCACCCGCCCTTAGTTTATCACGGAACCACTCGTCTTCATAATAATTCCCAAGAACCTCAACATAATCGTATCACATAAAACATGCATAAAGGAAACATAACATTTCCACCTTTCAATCACAAGATATCAATACAACACATTGATATAAAAACACTATGAAAACCATTTTCAATACCAAAATAAAAGAAAATTAAAACATGGTATTTATTTTTCTTTTAAAAAGAAGGTATGGCTTGTAGAGGAAGCCAAAACTCAAATAATGGTCACGGTGGCGGAGAAGTCGTTGTCGCCGCATACATATGACAAAACATTCCCTTTTGTCGTTTAGTAAAATGCTTCGTATAAAAAAGATTCCTTTTGGATAAACGTAAAAGTCAAAGGGGTTTATACACCGTATAAAAGAAAGTTGTGTATAAAATAAAATATGCCTCAATGAAAGGAGATTGAGATAAAGTCCCATACAAAGATGGTATCCTTGGTTTAAGGATAAATCAGTTACATAATTATGTGTGACAAACGAATACACCAAATATAAGCAGATATTAAGTGTAAAATAATCAAATGTCATTCACCCATATTCAAAGGATGACATATTCAATAACTACATGTTGAACCCAAAGAAATCGAAGTTGGGTTAAGAAGTTCCCTTGACAGCCTAACGACGTCACATTAAAATGAGTTGATGAGAGATAAAAAGTGTATCTCATCACTTGGACATGAAATTTACATCAATAAGGATATATGAGAACATATACCAACATAACAATATGTAAATTAAAATACCCAACAAAAGATGTCTTTTAAAAAGAGGAGGGTGAAAGGTTCCCTTACCGACTAGGGTATCTTTCAAAACATACACCCCATGAAAGAAGGACAATAAATCATTGATGTAAATACTCATAAATGAAAGTATATTACACAAAGAGTATAATAATTGGTAGTACATACACCACTCAAAGGAAATTGTGGAAAATTTAGCATAAATCTCACAGGAATAAAAGTGAGATGAAAAATCCCTTATGAAAACTCGGCAGCCTAACGACGCCACATAAAACTTACAAAAATGGATTGATGAGATCAAATAGGGTATCTCATCATATTAAATTAAAGTTTATATAAAGAGGAATATAAAAGAACATCCCCCAACATAACAAAGAGGAGCTTAAAAGAATTGACATAAAGGAGAGTACTTAAAAAGAAAGAGAGAGGTTAGATCTCTTACGAAAATTCGGCAGCCTAACGGCGCCACTCAAAACTTCCAAAATGGATTGATGAGAGAGAATAGGGTCTCTCATCACATGAAAATAAAAATTACAGTAAGTTTAATATAAAATAACATCCCAATAACCAGAAAGATGAGCTTTAGAGGGAATGACTTAAAAGAGTGTACTTAAAAAGAAAGAGAGGAGTAAGATCCCTTACCTCAAGTCCAACTTGTCTTGTTCGTTTCTTTATATTCCTGAATAATAAACTTTGGTCAATTAATAATTGCTTAAGTAAATCCTTTATAGATTATTATTCAGTTCATATAAAATATTATAATGTTATAATAATTGTTTAATAATGTTAGTTCATATCAGACGTTTTTGCCGATGTTTGGTACATGAGTCAAAAATGAACTTGTTTAAAAAAATATTTCTCATGTAGTTATAAGTAAATAATTTCAAGAATAGTATTAATGATTAAAATATCATATATATCCAGTAAATATTCATTTCATAATATTCCATATCATTTGGAGATAAAAAACGAAAATCACCGTTCATGGAGACGGTAGGCCGTATGTACGCATGAACGCTACTTTCATTTTTTGTCATATTAATGGAATTAAAACAAAATGAGAGATATATATATATGTTATAATTCCAGAATGATATATATAATTTTTATGTAATATATTACATATATATAAATTATATATATGTACTTATAGTATTACATAACATTTTGAGATAAGAAATGAAATTTACCGTTCATGGAGACGGTAAGCCGTACGTACGCATGAACGCTACTTCCATTTCTATTTCATATTTAATGGAATTAAAACATAATGATACATAATAGTATTTTAATTAAAGTATGGTATCATATATTATATCATTAAATATATCATTTATACGTACCACATATGGTATTAACGAATCAAATCACTTTGAGGGGGCAGTAGTCCACACTTCCTTAAATGAAGATATCACGTTTACCCATAATGGAAACCATAAAGTTATGCCCAAAATAAAAAATACAGAAGCTTAATAAAATCATAAACATATTATATATCATATATAAATATAGTTTCATCTTAATGGCCAACTTTGAAGGTGTTAAAAGAATGTTGAACAATCATCGTTTCGGGATGCCGAAATTCGCCATCCACGGAAACAGTATGTTCTTTAACCATTAGATGTATGTGTGTGAAAGTGTATCTTGAATCCTTCTTATAAAAACATCATAGTATATTTATGATACTGTATTTGTTACAAAATAAATGAATAAAAAGAGTTTAGGGGGTTGGAGAAGCAAAATAAAACAAAAGTACTCAAGTGAAGACATTACATTAAAATCGGGTAACTCCCTTTGGTTTGAGATCAAAGGATTCCATGGGAAGACTAATGCCCAAGGTGAGGCTTCAAGGAGTAAGAGAGGGATGTGTAGACACAAAATGGGAAGAGGTTGGCCGAGCCAAAGGCTTTGGGAGTGTGGGTAAGGAGGTAGGGGTGGGGGCCTTTTATAAGAGGAGAGGAGGGGCACTCTTGTAAAGTTACAAAATGTTACTTTATTTTCAAAAGCGTTTCGGATTTTAAAGGTCCCAAATTGATGTATTTAAAGGATAAGGTGATAAGGGTTCGAAATCCACTCATACAATAGGTTTTGTACATGTGTAGGTCTTAGATATTACATTATCTTTCCATTTTATTTAAAACGTTAAATAATGAGGTCATCGCTGCATCATCATGATGTCATAAATAATTTAATTTTTTTAATGTCTAAAAATTATAAAAAAAATACTATGATGTAGGAAATATTTTTATATTTCCAATTAATATTTATAGTTAAAAATATGATTTGTATAACCCCATGTAAAAATTGTTTTAGTAAAACATTTCATGTTTGTCTCATTTTTACTTTAACATTAAATAAAAAGATATTAATGTCATTTTCCAACCAAAGTGGCTTCATGGGGTCCCCAAGTTGACCCATGGGTTGTCTTGGTCGGCCATGACACATCCAATGAGGTTAGTACATGTGTCAAGTTCATTTCATATTACTAAAACATTATTTTTACCTTAAACTACACTAATTACCTCTAATCGCGATTAAAAACATAATAAGTTACTATTCACCAAAAACTTATTTTTATCCCATTGAACCACATTTTACTTCTTAATGACAACCATGTATGTCGGATTTTTGAAATTCAAAACACAAATATGGAAAAATTTCATTTAAACTGAAAAATCATTTTTTATAAGTACCTCTTAGTGGTTTCACTATTCATCAAAAATTGAAGTTTTTCAGAAAAATCCCAAAAATTCACCCTAAGATATATTTGATATTCCGAATTCAAAAAAAGAAGTCTATTTTACAAAATTCAAAACATATAAGTCACATTAATAAATTTAATAATTAATTCCCGCTATCAGATCAAGTAGCGTTTTTTTATGAAACAATAAGTATCAAAAGATTGACACTAGTTTAAGTATGATTTCAAAGTGAAATTAATTCCAACAACCACTATTGGATTTAATGGTAAAAATATATTATAATTTCATTTTAAAACCAATTAAAAATATAATCTAATAATATAAATAAATTATATTAAAAAGATGTTTTGAATTAAAATACAACATTTTACACTATTCATTTAAAAATGGACTTTATCGGAAAGATACCAAAAATTTACACAAAGTAAATTTTGATGTCCTGATTCTTAAGAAGAGTTTTATTTGGTCCAATAGAATGTATAAGAGTGAACAAAACTATATTTAATGACCTTTCGCCATCAAAAGGTGATAAATGAACCTTTAGTGAAAACTAGGGCATATACGCCTAAAATTGATTTCTTTCCGTATTTTAAGCCTTTATCTTTTATTGGATAAATGTAAAAACATTTAAAAACATGTATAATCATATTTTAGTTATTTCTATCTATTCCCGCCAATAAAATGGCTACATGTTAACTACCATTTAAAATAATATTATTTTATTATTAGAGTGCAATATAAGATTCCCAAGAAACTCGTTGTTGCGTGTTGGGTACGCCATAGAGCATAGCGTCCACTTTAAAGTCATATTAATATTTTATTCACAAATATGGATAAATATGAAAATTTAATATTCTTTATTTACCTGGGGTGTTACATCCTTCCCCCCTTTTGGGAATTGTGTCCTCACAATTTTAAAATTGCTCTTGGAAACATCCTTGAAAGTCCCACATCGGAACAAGAGTCGGTAAAACAATCACTTTAAAATAAAGAAAGATAAGTACAGAGGTCACCTGAGTTAACCCATACTAGGAATCCATGTAGGAAAACATGGACATGAAGGAGAAAACATAGGGTCATGTTCTGATGGAGAGTGATAGAAAACATGTTTAGGAGAAAGTTAACAATAAGAAAATCACAAACTTATGATGGGTTAAACGGTGTTGGGTTCCCCAGTAGGAAAAGTTAATAGACAACATTTTTGTTTTAAGTTACTTTTTATTGAGGAATTTATTCATAAGGAAACATAATAACTTATCATGTTGACTTTCAACTTTTACTAGATTCCTTAATCAAACTCATATTTTTTCCAAAAGACGAGTATTTAGGGAGACTTGTTCGCATTAAGAGTACTATAATCAACTTATAGAGAATCACCTAATCCACAAAAGAGAACTATATACATCCCATGTCTTTAGACTTTAACCAAAACCAAAACTAGAAAGGTTAGTACAAGGTCAGATAATCCAAAAAAGGATAACCCTTTATAAAAATAAAATCTATTCTTAATCTCAAAATTTTTCCAACAAAACCCAAATTTCAACGAGGACCATCCGATAAACAATTTGTCCATAAAATTCTTCAAAGTAAACCAATATAAGATTGAAACCAAAATATTTGAAGGATTCAGTCACATAGTCTTCCAAGTTAAATCGTAACATTTATCTCCAAACAATATCAGTTGCTCCTAAAGTCTCGTATTGAAAAGTAATTAACCTAATCACATATCCTCCATGATAGGTTAATCATTTTCATAAATAACCCAAAATAAATTACTCTTAATTCATAAAATCATCTAACTAAAAAGAATCAGTCAAACTAACCAGGGAATTCACGTAGTCCAGTGGTAGGCGATAAATACCAGTCGCACTTTGGTTGTGGGTTCGATTCCCGTAGCTTTGTCCGACGCGATGGGTTGTCACACGGTCTGCGTGTTGTCCTTTTTACAAAACTATATAATTCATAAATCATTCCCCAAAAAGAGATAAAATCATCAAAAATGATCATAACATATTTTAACCTCAATTTTATCTCATGCCTTTTATTTTCCAGCATATCATATAATAACCCATAATTACCTCAAAAGTAAGGATCATATAAACTCTAATGGTTACCTTTATAATTATTACCTAAACTTCTACATGGATTGGTCATCTCGTACATGATGCACTAAAGATCATACCAAGGTTCAAGTGGTTGATCATGACTCCTTGATAGTTGGTTTAGAACAACCACGAGTTTCCTCATTGAATCCCCCATTTTATCTCGTATCTTAATCATAGAACCACCACAGTTTCCTTCAAACCTGTTGTCTCTTTGGTGCCTACTAGATCCATCCATTCACTAAAAACTGAAATGTCATTGTGAGTATATCAACAAAACCATCATATACTAATGAGTAAGATAAACACTAAGATATACTTACTCATTCACTTTATCTAAAACTAGGACTCTATCTGAAATCCTATCCATTATGGTAATTTCACTTATGCTCAAAGAATACCCTAACCACTAAAGTTATCTAAACCGACCATTGATACCAACTATAAGGCCCCAGCCTTAAACCTTACTTAATCTTGAGTTATTACAAGATTACACATTGAGGATCTTTTCAGGTTTAGAGTTTTAGAGAATTAGATCATGAAACTTGCATTACATTCCACATTTAAACAAATTGGTTACATAAAAGATAGTATTCATTCTTCCCATAAACGGATACATATTTAAAATAAAACATGGATTCTTTCTTGACTCATCCTTGACACTATCATCACATCATGTACCTTTCCCTTGACCTGTGAAAAACATTTCAAAAACTTGGGATGAGCATAAAAAGCTCAGTAAGGGTTATAAAAATATGGAAAGGAAACATGAGTTCATATATACATAAGAATGAAATCATACTTTACCCATAAAACATAGGCACTTTAACATACCTCATCAAACCATGAATAAATCATAGAAAACATGAGACATAAAGGTAACTTGAGGCATTCATAACATTCTTACATAGGGAGTAACCCTCTTGGTTACGTTTGAAAACCCATCAGAGTATATTCCCTAAATCTCTTCGGAGAAACCTTAACGTTTCACTCCTTCACATTACCCAATGCATTGGAGAGCTATATCGGGCTCACCCGCCCTTAGTTTATCACGGAACCACCCGTCTTCATAATAATTCCCAAGAACCTCAACATAATCATATCACATAAAACATGCATAAAGGAAACATAACATTTCCACCTTTCAATCACAAGATATCAATACAACACATTGATATAAAAACACTATGAAAACCATTTTCAATACCAAAATAAAAGAAAAGTAAAACATGGTATTTATTTTTCTTTTAAAAAGAAGGTATGGCTTGTAGAGGAAGCCAAAACTCAAATAATGGTCATGGCGGAGGAGAAGTCATTGTCACCACATACGTACGACAAAACATTCACTTTTGTCGTTTATTAAAATTCTTCGTATAAAAAAGATTCCTTTTGGATAAACATAAAATTAAAAGGGGTTTATACACCATATAAAACAAAGTTGTGTATAAAATAAAATATGCCTCAATGAAAAGAGATTGAGACGAAGTCCCATACAAAGACGGTATCCTTGGTTTAAGGATAAATCAGTTACATAATTATGTGTGACAAACGAATACACCAAATATAAGTAGATCTTAAGTGTAAAATAATCAAAGTTCATTCACACATATTCAAAGGATGACATATTCAATAACTACATGTTGAACCCAAAGAAATCGAAGTTGGGTTAAGAAGTTCCCTTGACAGCCTAACGACCTCACATCAAAATGAGTTGATGAGAGATAAAAAGTGTATCTCATCACTTGGACATAAAATTTACATCAATAAGGATCTATGAGAACATATCCCAACATAACAATATGTAAATTAAAAGACCCAACAAAATAAGTCTTTTAAAAAAGTGGAGGGTGAAAGGTTCCCTTACCGACTTGGGTATCTTTCAAAACATACACCCCATGAAAGAAGGACAATAAATCCTTGATGTAAATACTCATAAACGAAATTATATTACACAAAGAGTATAATAATGGGCAGTACATACACCACTCAAAGGAAATTGTGGCAAATGTAGCATAAATCTCACGGGAATAAAAGTGAGATGAAAAATCCCTTACGAAAACTCGGCAGCCTAACGGAGCCACATAAAACTTAAAAAAATGGATTGATGAGATCAAATAGGGTATGTCATCATATTAACTTAAAGTTTATAGAAGAGGAATATAAAAGAACATCCCCCAAAATAACAAATAGGATCTTAAAAGAAGTTACCTAAAGGAGAGTACTTAAAAAGAAAGAGAGAGGTTAGATCTCTTACGAAAATTCGGCAGCCTAACAGCGCCCCTCAAAACTTCCAAAATGGATTGATGAGAGAGAATAGGGTCTCTCATCACATGAACATAAAAATTACAGTAAGTGTAATATAAAATAACATCCCAATAACCAGAAAGTTTAGCCTTATAGGGAATGACATAAAAGAGTGTACTTAAAAAGAAAGAGAGGAGTAAGATCCCTTACCTCAAGTCCAAGTTATCTTGTTCGTTTCTTTATATTCTTGAATAATAAACTTTGGTCAATTAATAATTTCCTAAGTACCTCCACTAGATATTATTATTCAGTTAATATCACATATTATAATTTCATAATAATTGTTTAATAATGTTAGTTCATATCAGACGTTTTTGTTGATGTTTGGTACATGAGTCAAAAATGAACTTGTTTAAAAAAACATTGCTCATGTAGTTATAAGTAAATAATTTCCAGAATAGTATTAATGATTAAAATATCATATATATCCAGTAAATATTCATTTCATACTATTCCATATCATTTGGAGATAAAAAACAAAAAGCACCATTCATGGAGATGGTAGGCCTTACGTATGCATGAACGCTACATTCATTTTTTTTCATATTAATGGAATTAAAACAAAATGAGAGAGATATATATATGTTATAATTCCAGAATGATATATGTAATTTTTATGTAATATATTACATATTTATCCATTATATATATATACTTATAGTATTACATAACATTTTGAGATAAGAAATGAAATGTACCGTTCATGGAGACGGTAAGCCGTACATACGCATGAACGCTACTTCCATTTCTATTTCATATTTAATGGAATTAAAACATAATGATACATAATAGTATTTTAATTCCAGTATGGTATCATATATAATATCATTAAATATATCCTTTATACGTACCACATATGGTATTAACGAATCAAATCACTTTGAGAGGGCGGTAGTCCGCACTTCCTTAAATAAAGATATCGCATTTACCCATAATGGAAACCATAAAGGTATGCACAAAATGAAAAATACAGAAGCTTAAGGAAATAAGAAACATATTATATATCATATATAAATATAGTGTCATCTTAATTTCCACCTTTGAAGGTGTAAAAAGAATGTTGAACAATCATCATTTCGGGAGGCCGAAATTCGCCATCCACGGAAACGGTATGTTCATTAACCATTAGATGTAGGTGTGTGAAAGTGTATCTCGAATACCTCTTATAAAAACATCCTAGTATATTGATGATACTGTATTTTTTAAAAAATAAATGAATAAAAAGAGTTTAGGGGGTTGGATAAGCAAAATAAAACAAAAGTACTCAAGTGAAGACATTACCTTAAAATCGGGTAACTCCCTTTGGTTTGAGCTCAAAGGCTTCCTTGGGAAGACTTATGCCCAAAGTGAGGCTTCAAGGAGTAATAGAGGGAATTGGAGAGACAAAATGGGAAGAGTTTGGCCGAGCCAAAGGCTTTGGGAGTGTGGGTAAGGAGGTAGGGGTGGGGGTCTTTTATAAGAGGAGAGGAGGGGCACTCTTGTAAAGTTACAAAATGTTACTTTATTTTCAAAAGAGTTTCGGACTTTAAAGGTCCCACATTGATGTATTTAGAGGATAAGGTGATAATGGTTCTAAATCCACTCATCCAATAGGTTTTTTACATGTGTAGGTCTTATATATTACATTATCTTTCCATTTTATTTAAATCATAAAGTAATGAGGTCATCGCTGCATCATCATGTTGTCATAAATAATTTAATTTATTTAATGTCTAAAAATTATAAAAAAAATACTATGATGTAGGAAATATATTTATCTTTCTAATTAATATTTATAGTCAAAAATCGGATTTTTATAACCCCATGTAAAAATTGTTTTAGTAAAACATTTCATGTTTGTCTCATTTTTACTTTAACTTTAAATAAAAAGATATTAATGTCATTTTCCAACCAAAGTGGCTTCATGGGGTCCCCAAGTTGACCCATGGGTTTTCTTGGTCTTCAATGACAAATCCAATGAGGTTAGGACATGTGTCAAGTTCATTTCATATTATTAAAACATTATTTTTACCTTAAACTACACTAATTACATCTAATTGCGATTAAAAACTTAATAAGTTACTATTCACCAAAAAATTATTTTTATCCCATTGAACCACATTTTACTTATTAATTACAACCATGTATGTCGGATTTTTGAAATTCAAAACACAAATATGGGAAAATTTCATTTAAACGGAAAAATCAGTTTTTATAAGTACCACTTAGTGGTTTCACTATTCATCAAAAATTGAAGTTTTTCAGAAAAATCTCAAAAATTCACCCTAAGATATATTTGATATTCCAAATTCAAAAAAAGAAGTCTATTTTACAAAATTCAAAACATATAAATCACATTAATTAATTTAATAATTAATTCCCGTTGTCAGATCAAATAGTGTGTTTTTTTGAAACAATAAGTATCAAAAGATTGACACTAGTTTAAGTCTGATTTCAAAGTGAAATTAATTCCAACGACCACTATTGGATTTAATGGTAAAAATATATTCTAATTTAAATTTAAAACCAATTCAAAAGATAATCTAATCATATAAATAAATTATATTAAAAAGAGGTTTTGAATTAAAATACAACATTTTACACTATTCATTAAAAAAATGGACTTTATCGGAAAGATACCAAAAATTTACACAAAGTAAATTTTGATGTCACGATTCTTAAGAAGAGTTTTATTTGGTATAATAGAATGTATAAGAGTGAACAAAACTATATTTAATGATGGTTCTCCATCAAAAGGCGATAAGTGAACCTTTAGTGAAAACTAGGGCATATACGCCTAAAATTGAATTCTTTCCATATTTTAAGCCTTTATATTTTATTGGATAAATGTAAAAACATTTAAAAACATTTATAATCATATTTTAGTTATTTCTATCCATTCCCACCAATACAATGGCTACATGTTAACTACCATTTAAAATAATATTATTTTATTATTAGAGTGCAACGTAAGATTCCCAATAAACTCGTTGTTGTGTGTTGGGTACGCCATCGAGCATAGCATCCCATTTAAAGTAATATTAATATTTTATTCACAAATATGGATAAATATGAAAATGTCATATTCTTTATTTACCTGGGGTGTTACAGTTCGCTCATCACTTCAAAGAAAAAAAACGGGATTAAACCACATTTTCAAAAGGTCTCATGATATAAACAATAAAAAATTGTCCTCTATACTATATTTGAATGGTCATCATACCACTTATTACACTACACTCTATCATAACTATTGCGGTTCATGGTCATCATGTGGTAACCAGTTTACATAATGAAAATTCTTTCATCAACACCCCTTCCTAATGTTTCCCATTTTAGACACTGATTCAACCTTTAAAATTTATCACAACCCAAAAATTTAACTGGCTACTACATTGCTTTATATACGATATTAATTAACTATTCATTTTCATTATTTTCATTCACACACCACATTAAAATTATTGGGCGCCATTTTCATAAAATTTATCAAAGAAGTAAAATTTATTCTTCTCTCTATTCCCCACACCCCAATCTCAGGTGTGTTACTATAATGATGTGTGCCACCTACATCCTTAGGTGCCCAAAATGATAATGAATACACAACCTCATGAAGTTCAAACAATGAGAAAAATATCATAAATCATTCAAATCCCATAACATGTGAATCACCCAATGGTGAAATATCAGTCAACTATAACAACACGCATGAAGAAGAACAATTACCACCCACAGTAACTTGGGGTTTCCCTCATACATGGGTTAGCTACTCCCTGGAACAAGCCCATTTCCAATGCCCGACATTGTCTGATACTCATGTATAGCATCCCCAAAGAGTAAAAATTGGAATAGAACACTTATGATGCAACTTTTTAAATTCCCTGACTAAGATCCACTAAACTGTTCCCCCGAGCTGAGTCACCACATGACCTCAAGCATACCTTCCTGTAATCCAAAGGTTGCCAATTGTGGTGAGGGTCTAATGTGTCACATTGGGATATTATACCCTCTTTACTAGAGTTATCCACAAAACCAAAAAATATAAATAGGTGAATAATATTAAACAATTAATAAATACACATGTCAAACATCTCCCGATGAGGTACAAACCAGAATTCATCATTAAAAATTTCATGAAATACTAGTAGTACATAGTGAATCAAACCCAAAAAATAATACAAACAACCAAATCCTTAAAGGGTCCCCGATCTATGTATGGATCCTTACGTCCTGATCCCAACCCAACATCATAGAGGGGGAACATTTTCCTTGTTCTAAACTTCATCAAAGAAATCTTCTCAGGTACCCAATAACGTCCTGAGCTGGGTGTGATTACAAAAGACAGAATACAACCACCAACGATTTCTACAAAATATCTAGAGGAAAATTTAGTACATTCAAGTACATAGTAAATGGTATGTTAAAAATTTACAATTCATATTCTACTAGTTAACAATGATCTTTTTAGTTTATGCTTATCCTTTTCCCCATTTTAATTTATTTCCCTATCTTCTTTACTTATTCCATTCATAGCATATTCTCTATGGGTTAAGCACACATATCATCTACCCAAGGGTATAATTTTATCAATAAAAATGAATAGGTAAGATAAGTCTAGTCCCTATTTCACTAGGGAAACACATATCACATTATATAATTATTCTCACCATGAATCCTCATTCCAGGAAGAATGAAACTGTTAGGGGAATATATGCATTTTTCTATTCCATTACCCGTATATTTTTTTGGCAGAGTTTTAGAACCTTAGTCTAACTCGAAATGTGGGAATATAGCCTTATTTCCATACCCCCAATCTACAAATCCATGTGAACATTCTTATTTATTCAATCACTAAATATATACCACGAAAACCAAACATGACTAATTCCATTGGAAATCATAATACATAAAAACCATCATTGGAATTAATATTATGCCATAACCCATTAATAGTTATTCCAATTTCAATTCATAGCCATTAAGATAAATTCCCATTTTTGTGCCTCTACCCATTGATTGTATTCAGTAACCCCTATGCCTTATCCAATATTCATCAATTACCATATATTAGCCCATTTATCCCATTTATCATTTCATAATAATTTACCCAGTTATTCTCTTCAATTACAATTCTTTCCTCACAAAGAACAACCCCTTTATTAAATTAAACCCTTTAGAAATACACCAAAATTACCTTATATTATCCCAATCAACATATTCTTCCATTTTCCATAACATTAACCATTATCATGTTAACTATCTAATATTCACTAATAATCTTAGGCATTTCTTACCAAAGTTCATCAAACAATCCACATAATCTCATTTGTCCCAATTTTAATGTTTTCATGTCATTCCAAACAACCCCTTATGGACATAACACCCAAGTAACAACTATAATCATTCCATTTAAAACGTAATCAACAATTATAACATGTTCTTCGTAGGTTTCACATTATTACTCGCCAACTGTTCCCTTAACCCTACCCCTCTCTTGGGTCAAAAATGTCATCTCACCCCATTGGTGGCCAAAAAATGGTCAATTCATCCTATATGCCTCCTTTGGGGATCATGAGGGTTTCAATTGGTCCTGTATACACCCCTTTTTACCAAAACCCCGAACGGGGTCCGTAACACAAAATGGGGAAGACAAGAACAAAAACTTTCATACACAAATCTAAAATAATATTGTGGGATAATACATGTAGACCACCTACCTAGAATACAATGATTAACACTCCCTAAATCAAGGACTTGGATATGGATTCAATAAACTTTGATGCCATAACCTAGGTTTCACTATAATAATATGTTTTTACAGCTTCATATGGATTCGGGAGAAACCACCAACCCTAATATGGAAAAGATAATCAATAGGATAACTAGACTATCCTGGATCTTCAATCTTCAATTGACCATGTTAAAAAACAACCTAGAGATGAGGGGGATTGATCCCTAGGAGATTTTTAGGATTTTGGGATTTCACTAGGGTTCCATGGAAGAAGAAAGGATGAAATCCTGAGTGATCCTTAAAACCCCATAATGGTAATTTTGTAAATTTTTTCAATATTTTCTGGGCTGTATGGTATACCCACCCCATTTTCCAAACAATTCAGATGCTATTATAAAAAATACCATTTCTCCTTGGTTACCTGGGTTGATACACATAGTTATAACTAACCTTTCAAAAGCATTACAACATGCCTAGAAAACTCTCTTCCCCTCATTCGGGCCCAAACCCCTAGTACACTATTGAGCATTCCCATGAACTTTGGGAAACATATTTGACAACAAAAATGGAATCAATTGAAGCATAAACATTGAAATCACTTTAAAAGAATATTTTTGAATCTTACAACCTCACACCTTATAATATCTCATCCTCAAGCCACTCATATTGAGAATCACTATATTTCCTCAACAAAAAATCATTCCACAAGGCCTGCCTATCCATTCCCATTTCCTAAATATACTTATTGCATATTACAAAGATGCCCAAAAATTGAACCAAAACACAGTCTTGGCCAATAAGACTTACTCACAACCCTCATCATGAACTAGTAACTCCTCAAGGATGCATCAACTTTAAGCATCCAAACCACTATAATCTCTTAGAGAAAACACAGGCAACAATGCATGATTCAATGAAAAAGAAACATTGCACACAACATCATCTTAGTGTAAAGGAATAAAATAGCACCCAATTAGTCTAATCCTCTTCGCATCTCATGAACCAAATCACATGGAGTAGTTTTTCTTCTATTTTCCCCAACTTAACGGTGACTAAACTCAATATTTATGAATAGATAATCTAGGTTCCTTTATACCACTATTCTAAACATACATAAATTCACCACTATCGAGGAAATTTAATCCAAACATCAACTCAAATTTCACTTCACCTGATGTGTCCAACCCACATTGCCTAAACATCCATAAGACATTGAACAAAATTGTAATCTAGCCAAACTATTGAATCTTTTCGGGAGGAAATTCCTACACTATCCATTCAAGGACTATGATCAGCTTTACCTCACTCAGGTACAACATCATTTGAAATAGTAACTTTTCACCACAACATGTACTCTTAGGTAGATCACTCTCACCATACCCATTCAATTTTACTACCTATGGTTGGACTACCCCTAAAAGGATTTTCCAATAACACCCACCTTCCACTAATGCCATGATACCACTTTCTCACTATCCTAAGGTTCTTACTGACTTAAAGCCTGTCATTATCATCTCGTGCACCCACTAAGTTTTCTCCCTGAATTTCGATATATTTCCCTCATCATAGAATTACTTACCTCTAGACTGTTATCGAACCTCCCCCTCAGCATGATACCACAACACATGTCTAAGGTTCCATCAATATTAAGATATTCTAAAACCACCCATGGAAAAAGTACCTGAGTCTAACCAGGATCTTCATTGGTGTTATAGAACCCATCCATTATTACCACAACCTATTTTAATATCTAACCACACCCTTCTTCGAATTCAGAATAAACATCACAAGCTTCAAATATAATTAACCCTAAGCTCAAAGTCGATACTAGGATCATCAGTCGCCACATCCATGTCCCACATGGCCTCTTTGAGAAACCTAACATGCACCTCACAAGTTCCTCATTGTTATCCTCGTCCCACTACATCAACTCAATGTTCTCCACTCCACATCGAGTACTGACTTATCACTCCCCATGTTAGGGGTTGGCTAGGTTGAAATTCTGAATGGATTAAAACATATCCTTCAACTCATTCATCTACACCCGCAACTTATTCATCAAAATATCACCCAATTGTATTATCAAAAGTATATAATCTTGATTAACATGAAAATAATCCACTAGGTTGACTTTAAAAAAGTCATGTAAGCTCTCATATTGATTCATAAATTTTCCCAACTTTTTCTGTAAACTAATTAAGAAGAAATATGATATTGGGTTCACTCTGGGTCAGTTGATCAATAAGAAATTTCTAATTATCCAATAAAATGTATAAAGGAGCATTGTTACATTGAAGTTCCTAAATATGAGCATTCATGTCTTAAATAACATATGTAATAGCCTAAAATCTTCTAATTCAATATGGATAGGTCGTTGGAGTATAAGTAGATGTACTAGACTAATTTACTGAAATTTTCACCAATTCAAACTAACTTCCCAAGTTCCACATCAAATCTACAATTTCTATCTTCTAAATAGCTTTAGATAAGATCTTACCAATCTCATTTAACATGTCTCTCTTGAATTCATCAAAATCCCTTCTAGAAATAATATTCTCATTATGTTCCTGGGTCATTTTCTTTTTATTTCAAGATTCATCCGCAGAGTTCCATTCTCATCCAAAGACTTCGTAAATTAAATCACAATTTCTTCAAATTTATGAGATAATGAATCATATATCCCTTTATTTGAATTTATTTTATGATCAAAAACATTAGTTAAAGGATTTACCACTGATCTCTACACATATTTTTCAGTTGAAAACTATTTATTGTCAAGTACATCAGTCTGAATTCCAGAAACATGACCTGAATGATCTACAGTTTGATTAATACCCACATATGTAACATTAGTTACTAATTTCTATACAAATTTTTCTTCTTGAGATTATTTTTATGAACATTTTCTTCTTGAATATTCTTTTTCCCTTTAATATTCTCTTATATTTGATCACTGATCAGAGGTACAATAGGAAGATCAATTTCTTGACTCTCCACTGGTATTTCTTCTTCAAAAATAGGTTCATTAAATGGAACAGAAAATGTTACTTCTCTAGAAGACAGCACTTTCTCTTTAACCTGTTTAACAACTCTATTTCATGGTTTCAAAACAAGTCCCTCTTGATTTTTTTCTTCCTCAACTTCCTCTACTTTGGTATTAAACCCGAACCTTCTCTGAACTGTTTGATAAAACACATTAGTTCGAGATTTAGCAACCACCTGAATTAGAATAGCTTATTTCTACCCCTGATAAATAGATATTATGCTCGGTTCTTCTTTAGAAATAGCATGAAAACTCATTCCTTACACTACACTCCTGAAAAATTCATATTTATGTAGATTTCCATCATTTAAAACATTGATATGATGACAGTTTAGCCTCGAATCTACTAATTGAATCATATCCTTTTAAAAAAAAATTAGAAATTATCCATCCATATGGATAAAAATTAATCCTTGTATCTAGTCGATAGAATTAATGGAATAATTGAAACATATACTATGGAAAATTCAGCTTAATATCACATAAAAATAATAAACATGATGTACATATCAGGGTACAAAACTTTCTCCATCTCTACCATCCATGGTGCAATACAGGTCTTAATGAACATAAACCAAATCTTATGATCTTCCATGAGATCCTTACCAAACATTTTCTTAATCTGTATTGAGTTAAAAAAATGACATAATGTCTTTAGAAGAGTGATTCTTATCTCCAATCGATTGAATAATGATGTGAATAACTCATTCATGTGGGAATTCTAGGATTTGTGAAACTTCCGTTAATGAAATCAAAATATCTTTATCTTCAATACTTCCAAGCATCATATCCTTGGAATCACAAAAATTGAATTGTACACTCAAATAAAAACAGTTCTATTATACCTTGTAATGAATTTCATAATTCATGTCATTGAAAGCAGTCTATAGCCATTGATATTCTAATGCCTGTTTCAGGAGCAGATTTGTCTGGTATAAACGATCAAAATCAACCACTTTTCCTTGAAGTATTTTTCTTCTTGTAACATGTTGTCTCTTAGAATCACTTCTGTCTTATTCTTCAACACTATTGGTTTTGGACATTTTAATAAAAATCAAAAATTATGAGGTTTTCGGCTTCTAGTATTTTGATGGAAACAAATGAGGGTTTCATGTTAGACGAAATGGTTTTATTAATGTAATTTTATGGAATACAAAGAGTTTATAATAGGTGATGTATATCCGCATTTCTCCTGTCATATAGTAATTATTAAAATTAAAGTTAATTATTATGTGGTGTAAATATTTTTAAAATTAAATAAAATAACTAAAATATACTAAGATAAAAATACAAAGAATAAATTAGATTTAAAGTAAGAAACATAAGATGAAATAAAATTATATTAAATTAAATAAACTATTTAAAATTTAAATAAACCTAGCTCCCCCTTAATAAAATAAAAACATATAGTTGTTAGTTGTTTAGTGAAAATATCCAATAATTGATATGTATTGTTAAAAAATTCTAAAGATATATCCTCTTTATGAACATGATCTCTTAGAAAATGATGTCAAATATAAATATACTTAGTTCTATAATTAATTATTGGATTTATTGAAATATTTATAGTAGTTTTATTGTTAAATAATATATGTGTACTATTAAAAAAAATTCAAATTCCATTGGTGTGTTTTTCATCCACAACACTTGCACAATACAACTTCCTACAACTCATATTTTGATTCGGCTGTTGACAGTGCAATAGAGTGTTTCTTCTTACTTGGCCATGACAGTAATTATATTCCTAAGAAGTGAGATCTTCCTAAGGTAATTTTTCTATCTAATCTATCACCAAAAAAATAAACATATGAATACGATTATAAATTAAAATCAGAATATTTTTAATGAAGAATGGATTAAAAAATAGTTCCTTTTGAATACATAAAAATTCTATTAAAATAATAAGATTTGATTCTTTAGGATTTGTTTTAAATGTGGCACATAAACATTCTGAAAAAATAATATCATGTCTCCTAGTTATAAGATATAACAAACTACTAATCATACCTCTATACAATATATTTCCCACTAGTTTTCCTGCTTCATCCAAATCAAAATTAATATTAGTAGACATGGGAGTTGAATATGTATTATTGTTCACAAGAAAACATTTTTAAATAAATTATTAACATTTTTCCTTTGGTATAATAAATTTCCATAATATTTTTGATAAATTTGATGTCCTAAAAAGAAATTTATTTCTCCCATCATGCTCATCTCAAATTATTTTTGCATCTGTTCGGAAAATTTATTACAATGTTTTTTATTTATTGATCCAAAAATAAAATCATCCACATAAATTTCAACTAATAATAAAATTGAACAAACAATTTTAATAAAAATGATTGGATCATCAAAACCAACAGTAAAACCATTTTTTCAAGAGAAGAGAACTTAATCTTTTATAAAAATCTCTAGGTGCTTGTTTAAGTCTATAGAGAGCTATAGTATGTTTAAAAACAAAATCTAGTTTTTTAGAATATTCAAAACTAGGATGTTTCTCAACATAAACTTCCACCATTAAATAACCATTGAGAAAGGACAATTTTTTATCCATCTTATGTAATTTAAAATTTATATGATATGAATAAGCTAAAAGAATTCTAATAGCTTCTAATCTTGCTATGGGGAAAAGGTTTCATCATAATCTATACCTTCTTCTTAATTATATCATTTATCTACTAATGTAGAATTATTTCTAGTTATAGTCCCTTGATCATATTTCTTGTTTCTAAATACCCATTTTGTTCTTCAAAATGGATAATATGATAGTCTTTCAACTAACTCACAAACTTTATTTATTTTAAGCTAGCTCAATTCTTCTTTCATTTCTAACATCCAACTTTTATCTTCTAAGGCCTCTTTATAAGATTTAGGTTTAAGTTGTGATAGAAAGTTAGAGAATTCAACTAGGTTTCTTGTATTTCTTCTAGTCATTATTCCTATGTTGATGTGTCCTATAACAGTTTCTAATGGGAAATTCATTAGGGTTCTACACTGTCTATATAGAAAACATTTAGGTTCAGGAGTATCAGGTTCTTCTGAACTGGACTGAATTTTATTTTCATAATAATTTTTCAGGTGTTCCTATCTCATGTTGTCTGAAGAGTCAACAGATTCATCTGTTTGATCATTATATTTATCAAAAGGGTTAGTTTAGTATTACATCACGTGAAAAGATTCTTCAACAAATTTTGACTTTTAATTAAATACACTATAATCATTAGAAGTTTTAGAATATCCTAGGAATATTCCTTCATCAGATTTTGGATTGAATATACAAAGATTATAGTTTGTGTTCAAAATATATACCCTACATCCAAAAAAATTAAAGTACTTTACCTTAGGATTTCTGTTATTCAAAATTTCAAAAGGTATCTTTTTCAAAATAGGTACAAATAAAACACTATTTATTATATAACAGGTAGTACTTACAGATTCTTCCCATTGATAAGTAGGATGACTATATTTATTTAGCATATTTCTGGCCAGTTCATGTATAGTTTGGTATCTTCTTTTGACAATTTCATTTTTTTAAGATGTTCTTGGTGTAGAGAAGGTGTGTTTAATACCCATATTTGAGAAAAATGAATTTAATTATTGATTCTAAAACCCTCCACCATGATCACTTCTTAATGAAATTATTTAAAAACTTTTTTTATTTTGAACAATTTTTCAATAACATTCAAAAATAGTATCATTTTTTAGTATTAGAAAATAGTCCCTTGTAAATATAGAATAATCATCAACTAAAACATAAGAATATAATTTTCCAACTAAACATTCTATTTTTGATGGTCCAAATAGATCCATGGCTATAATTTTTCAGGCCTTTGATGTAAGAATTTTGCTAATGGTTTTGAAAGACGATTTTTGTTACTTCCCAATCTGGCATGAATCACCAAATCAATCAATGTAAAATGTGAGACATGGTAAATATGAAACTAATTGGTTCATATATAATTTATCTAAATCATAAATATTGCAATGACCATGTCTTCTATGCCAAATCTAAGATTCTTTTCTCTCATCAGCTAAACAACTCAATTTATTTTTTACACAACGAATTGATGTCTAAAGTGCATACATTATCTATTCAGGGTTCTCTAAATTTATGTAAATAATCATTAAATAAAGATCATTAATTTTTTAAAAAAATCAATATAGTCTCCATTATCATAGAGTTGAGATATTTTTATTCGATTATGCTTCATTCCTAGTACAAATAGTACACTATTGATTGAGACAGACTGTGGATCACAATCTATTACAAGTCCAATTATCTTCTCATTGTCATTGTCACCAAATGTGACTAAACCTCCATCAATATATGTCAGTGAATTGAAGTTTTATTGATTTACACTCATGTGTATGGAACAACCACAATATTTATACCATATATATTTTTTATTTTGTGACATGTTACTTACAAAGATAATTTAAAAAAAATATATTATGGTACCAATATCTTTTTGGGCCTAGCTGTGTTAGCTAATAAGGATTTAGGAATCCAAATATTCTTTATTTTATCATGAGTTATGTCAATTAAGTTGCATAAATTTTTTTAAATAAAATCTATTGTAATCCCACTTATTTGAATATTTCTCAGATAATATATTTTTATATGTCCTTTTGTTCAACAAAATTGAAAAATATCTGATTATTTATTAAGAACCAAGTAATTCATATATAGTTTGGATTTTTCACCCTTACTACCTACACAAAATATCGATTTTAATTACATTGTTATCATGAATTTCATTTATTATATTTTATTATTTTGTTAATATAATATCATCAATTTTATAAGTTTCTACTTCATCCTGTAGTATTTTAATCTTATTTGCATGGTCAGTATAGTTTTTAGTAGTTGAGCTAAATTTCTTAACTGACTCTTGATGTTGTATAGGAAAAGTATCCATTTCTCCTAAAATTTCATTTTGATTATTCTATAATTATTTTTGTTTCATTAATAGGGAGTCATATCTTTCTTCTAGCGTAGTACATTAGGAATCCAATTTTTCATTTCAGTAAATAAAATCAGAATCAGATGAATAGTAGTGTTGTAACTTTTCTTCTTCAGCCATAATGCACACATTGGTTTTCAAATTTGATTCTACCTTCTCTAAACTAGAGATTTATGAGCTTATATAGTCTTTAAAAATACTCAATTTATCCTTCATAGCTCTTTGGCCTTTGTTTTCATAGTCCATATTTTTTAAAAATTTCTTTTCTATCTTTCTATTTTCACTTTTTAATTGAGGGCAGTCATGTCTTATATGACCCAAATTTTTCAATTAGTAGTATATAACTTTCCAAGACTATTTCTCATCCTTTTGATGGTTTTTCTAAATCCTATCTTCTTCATATAAAAATTGGTAAATTTTTTAGATAATTGAGCCAGCTCGATTTCTGAATTAGATGAGTCTAAATTTCATTCTTCTTTGACTTCTTTTTTTATTTTTCATATTCTTCTTTTGAGATGTATCCTCTAAATAACTGTTATCATTTTTCACTAAGTCTTTTTGATCATTAACTTCTTATTTCATTTAATATTCATACATCATTAGAGTTTTAATCAATTATCTCATTGTTAGATTCTTGATAGGTGTTGATTGATAGATTTCAGTTGAAATTACATTCCATTAATTAAGCATTACTCTCTGTACATTCAAAGCTAGATCATCTTGTTTGATAAGGTCACCGAAGGTTGAAATGTTGTTTATAATTTTTGTGAGCCATCTATTCATTTGAGTTATTCTTTCTTCATCAACCATTCAAGATTTATCAAAGTTCAATTTTTCTATGGCATACCTCATCTATCTTACATTGTCTGTACCTTCTTATGAAACAGTAATTAATTTCCACATTTCATAAGCTATTGGTAATTGTGATACACAGTTGAATTCGTCAAGTACAAGACCATATATTGTAGTGTTTATAGATTTAGAATTAATTTCACACTCATCCTCTAATGCAGTAGTTAATCCTTCTAATGTTTTAAGAAATTGAAAAGTAGTAATGATCTTTATGTATATTTTAAAATGTGTATTTTTCAAATAGATTATCAATTTTTATTTCAATCATCTATATTTATCACTATTGAAATATGGAGTGTGAAACAATGAAATTACTTATTTGATATTCTCCATTTATCTTTGTCTAAATCATTAACTATGTTTTTCTAGAACCAAATAAAGTTTGAAGTTACCAGCCTCTGATACCAAATGGTATGTCATAAAGTTTATGAAAAAGGCACAAGAGGGTGGGTGAATTTTTTCCTTTAAAATTTTCCCAATTCTAACGTTTCACATCAATAGTTGAAATAGCTAGTATCATTTCTATATAAGATTATGTGAAGTGGAAAATTAAAAAATAAGGCGTAAAAATTTAAAGTGGTTCATGGAATGAAGTCACCCTAGTCCACTCTTCAAATCGACCTCTATGTGGTCTTGATTAATTTCACTAGTCGGGTCCTATTCTCATAAGACTGATCCACAACTGTGTGCAAGCAGTTGTTGCCCTCACCAAAAAATGATAAAAATAGAGCCTTCTGGTACTTTTATATTGAACCAAAAAATCCCCTTCTTATCCTGAGAAGATGACACTCCACTATGATTGAATCCGATTAGCTGATACACAAAAGAATCAATAGAGATTGATTTGATAAAATAGTTTAAACATCATTATTGAAAAAGTATGCAACTGAAAACAGATGGATCTTCAACAACTAAGGAATAGTAATCATTTAAATATGTCTGAAGAGATCTGGTTGCACAAAAGATCTTTGATTTTATGAATAACAACAAAAACTGAGGATTGTGCTTTATGTATTAAACATTTTTATCTCCAAAATTTATTCCTCATTTTTGAGATGCTCGATTGTTGTTGCACTAAAAATTAATTTCCCCAAGAAAACTAGAAGAATAAATATTATCAACAATGTTGAAAGAGATATATATATATATATGAAAAAAATGTAACACAAAAAGATATATATAATGATATATCATGTAGCAAGATTTCAGATCCACAAAAGACTCCTGATAAATCGTGATAATTCAAATTCGAAAATATAGCTCAAGGTAATCATAACTTCCCTTAAGAATAAGAGAGATAATATCCATAGTAAATATATCTTTAAATCAATTATGAAAATATTTGAATCAATTAAAATAGATCTTTAAATATCCTTGATATTCTGCAAATATAGATATAGAAAACTACAATGAAGTTGTAAATTCATATTTTTGGTGTTGAAAAGTCAAATATAATGTTCTGTCAGAAAACAAAAAAAAAATCCAAATATGGGGTTCAACTATGCAGTTTTCATTCTCCCAATGTAAGGTTGAAAAGTTATGGCTAATCACAAAAATAATGTTGATGATCCATACATTTGCTTCTCAAATGTAGGGTTCTATACTTATGTAGGGTTCTTTAACCATACGTTTTCTCTTTGAAAAACATAAGGTATCATTCCAACGCAATTTTCTTTAATCATATGTTTCTTCCATCATAATGTTGATAAACCATACTTACTAATCCTTTATCATATGTTTTAATAAAAACCTAGGGAATGATCCTTACATTATGTTCTTCAACATATGGAATGAATAATGATTCAAGAAAATGAAAAACCATGAATAGTGTTTCCATAATACTCTTAAGATCATTCCAAACACTATAATGAATATATCTCATGAATTACTACTTGAATATTTTCCAAAATAAGAAATGTAAATAATATAAATTTCCTAAATTACACTTAAAATGTAGCCATTAGTAAAAAAACATGGGTATTTTTTAGCATCAAAATCAATAATATTTATAGAGTATTGTTGTGATAGTACATGCCCAACAGAGGGTGGATGAGAAATATAGAGAAAAACGGTTAGGGTATGGATGACACTCACATCGAGGGATTGTTTCATTTCAAGAAGGATTTATGGGGAATGGAGGACATGAAACACATTCTTGTAAATCTTGTCTACCCAAAGTGGAATATGGAACTAGGTTATGAAAAATGGATAGATTTTAATGTGAAATTCAAAGGTCAATTGTTCCATGAAGTGAGCGGATGTGAGCTCCATTTATAGGTGGAAAAGAGGGTAATTTCTTTGGAATCTAAGGTCATGTAAAGGTTAAGGATGGAATCACATAAGAGTTAAGATATTTAGGTAGGGAAATATTGGAGGAAAATATTTTATTTCCTTTAACACCTAAAAACTTTCTCTTATAATTTCTATGTTCCTTGTTCATTTATGAAAATTTATGCAAAATTATGTTACCCCGTTTTACACTTATCAAACATGATTAAATTTTTACCATTGTAATTTTTTCCACACAAAAAATATAATATGACATATATTTCATTATTTCAATATTATGAATCTGAATTTTGATTGAATTTAATCTAATTAAATTTATAAAAATGATAAAATTAAATTTTATATTAAAACATAACATACAGAGGAAAAATTTTGTAAAAAAATTGTTTTTTATAAATTTATTATTTTATTATTATTTCTTATTAATTTATAATTAAAAAAGTTTTAATATATTATTTATATGAACAATAAATATTATTAAAATCATCATTTAGGTGTAATTTATATATTTTATTAAATTTAAAATACATAGAGCATGAAAAGGGATTTTTAGAAAACATTATTTTAAACATAAAAATGAAACTATTACTAATTTATCTACAGTAATTTATTTTTTCAATTCATTATAATTAAAAATGAACGTTATTTTCCTTAAAAAGAATGGATATTTTTTAAAAAATATATTTCATATATGAATAATTTATTACATTGATAACTACATACTTATATCAACGTATATTCTATTTACATTACCCCTATTATTTCCATGTAGTACCTAGGATAAGATAAGTTACAATTGTTGTTATAGGTGTCAATTTTTCTAGTATGGATCTCATAGTTATTTCCAGAAGCTTGAGTTCCTCATAGAAACAATATCACTTAATCTATACTTTTTGGAGTTTTTTGGTTTTGTATTGGGAAAACCTATAAGATTCTATCACCCTTCCCGGATTGGACAAATGGGATTCATATGAAAGAATTATACTAGTCGATTAAATTTCATTCACTTTCTATATTGATTTTATTATATAGTTACGTATATTTATAGTAACTGGTTGAATATTTATGTTACAATAGTCATATTTTAATTATAACATTGTTCATTTTTCAATTTAGAGATTCACGTATATCAAGATATCCAAACATATATGTATGATAATTTATAGGCTATCATAAGACTACTTAATGAGAAATAATTGTGATGTTAATTTTTACAAAAAAACATGGGTAAACATGTTTTATTATTAAATTCAATTGTTCCTCCTCAACATATTAAACTTTTTATAAAGAATATATACATGAAAGTTGTATAATATTAATGTGATATTTTTTAAATTAATGTTATTTTATTGGGATGAATAAAACATGATAGTAAAAAAATTCAATTAAATAATTTGAACATATTCTTAAGAAATTTATTTTAAATGATGAAGTGTCATTGAGATGTGATACAATTTATAATAGAACATTGTAAATTTTTAGTATCTGTATTGGATTCTCTAGTCAGTTATACTAGTGAGAGTTCATGAAAAGAGTGATCACCAATAATTGATCAATATCTCATTGTTCTCATACATCCATAGGTAAGGTTAAATAAGATTGATTGTATATTATACACATCATTATAGATAATAATTTTGTCTTTTTCTATGAATGGATTGATCCTCAATATGAGAAAATATATTTTAGGAATATTTAAATATAATGGTAATTTTTCAATTATTATATCAATGTAACTGGTTTTATTAATAAAAAAAGTTTCTTTTTATGAATCATAGAATATAATAACATGTGACTATAATTTTTGGTAAGTTTACTTCTAAGTAAATATACTATTTTTCTGTATATGATAATATATATCTAATTATATAATTGTTTTGGACTTACCAAGATATTCATTGGAACACTTACTCGCATGTCCATTTACGGGGAAGTAATTACCAATGTTAGGTTTATGCATGAAATCAATTTCTAGTGATTACATTGGTACCAAAGTATAGTTTGGTGATGGGTTTCACTTCGATCATTAGAATACTAATGTTTTTATAGAGTATGGGAACACATTAAAGACATTGTGATGTGATGTTTAAATGGATGAACTAGTGGATAAATGAAAATAGGTTCCTCTATATCTATATATATCATGTTCATGGATTTCTATGTAGTGTTTATTGGTTTACATAATGATAAATTTAAAATGAGAAGGTTGAGTTTCTTTTTAGAAGTTAGAGGAATAAATCATGATATAGGTATAAAATTAATGATGTGATTTAAAGTTCATAATGTTGTGTAAGGTTTATAAACATTGAAAAATAGCTTCCTTAAGGGATTTTAGTTAATGTGTAAAATTTCCTCCAATAAAATTTTTGGGTAAGATAAAAACTGGTCATTCTGTGAGTTGAGTAACCAAACTTTGAAGAATACATGTGTGATATTTAGTTGTACATATATATCGTAGGTGCACGCATTGTGGAATACATTCCACATCCTTGTATATTTAGTTATAAAATACTATTGAAAATTCCATATCATAATGAAAACCCATGAAATATATATATGGACATGAATGATTATCCTTTAAAGTTTTAGGAAATTTATTTAACATTTCTCTATGAATAAGAGTATCATTCAATGATAGTTTTTTGAATCAAGAAGAAATTATAAGTTGTGTAGTGTGATATTATGTTGAATCAGAGAAACACATCATTATATTCAGTGAATTAAAAATAATTTATTTTGATAAGAATAGGGGTTCTTATTAATTAATCAGACCACAACAAAGTGAAGAATAGGACACAATAAAATAGGTTGAGTTGAGAAATTCAAACTGCTATGGTGGAATGCCCACTATAAACTAATGGATTTAAAATTATCTAGTTGTTCATATTGGAATTCAAATGGTGGATCTTTGGACTAAGATTTTATGGATTTATTTATATTAATTGGAACTTAGTAACCAAAATTAATTCATGTGGTGCACTAGAATAATTTTACACAATTAAGATAATATGGATTTATCCCAACACTCGTATCCAAATAGGTTAGTTGTAGGAAGCCTATATAATTGGTTATATTAGATCAAAAAGGAAAAAAGTTGTGTAATATTGAATATCCAATTTAGAAGAATGAGAATATAGATTCTGATAATGTTGACACTTCTAATTATATGAACAATAGAGGTAAGAACCATATATGATTTCTATTAACAAACCCAGTTCACTTAAAGAAGATAAGTCTAGAAGAATAATGAGGTATTACACTACTACTTTTTTACTAAATTGTATTAAGATAATTTTAATTTTGAATTAAATTCATCTAGAAGAAAGAGTTATTTGTTCTATTATATCATAAAAGTTAAATACTCAATGGTCAAATTAATGTATTTATTTTATCGTGTACTGAAGAAGAAGAAGAAGAAAAAGATCGTTGTGAATTTATGTTTATAGGGGTATCAAATCATAAGTTTTGATATAAGAAGAATATCAAACTAAATACAGTCATAAAATCATTTCAATAAACATTCCAAGACTTGTATCTAAGAAGTGAACCCAAAAATAAGAATGCAGTGTGCTACTAGGATTAATATTGAGTCTTTTTTGAACTTATTATAACACAGACAATGTGTATTGCTATCTTTTATGTGTCAAAACATTGTCAGCATGTTCTCGTTAAATTTTCCCATTATGGTGAACAATGTAATATTATTGTGTTCTATGTTATTTAATTTTGGATTCTATATTTTTCTTTAGGATTGATAAATGAGAGTAATAATGAGAGATTTAAAGTGCTTGTTTTTATATTGGAATAAGTTCTATATGATTAAGAGGACCAATAAAAAGAAAAAGTTTAAATCCTTATACATCCGAATTCACATTTCCCACTCTTAGGGTAATTTAGATTAACATGGTCCAAAATAGTGGTATTAGATCCTATTTCTGAATTAAGGATAAATATCTATATATATTTTCCATTTTATATTCACAACTATTTAAGGAAAAAGTCCATATTTCTCAAAGTAAAAAACATTGATTTTTTTAAAAAAGAAACACATTTTTTTTCTATAGGATTATGGTGTGAAGGTGACTGGATAAATTTTTTAAGATTCTAATTTGACAAAGAATAGTGGAAGGATTGTTGATTGCATCAAAAAGAATATTTTTATTAAATATTTTTTCTTAATGTGGTATGTAGGAACATATCACATTGTTCTAATTCATCTAATAGGTGGAAGACACTTAAGATTATTAATGGTAAATTAGTAGGAGAAGAGAATGTTGAAAAACCCAGATTAATAGATTACTGTACACCTAGTTTTAATGATAATCCATCAAAAAAATAACAAAGGATACCTTATGAAAAATGGTAATAAGAAAAAGATAAATTAGAAGAGGGATTCTAAAATAGACTCTCTAATTAATGTAATCATTTATGTTCTTGATTTTTAATCTAATTCTAAACATTATTTGGAGGATACATGAAAATATATTGTTTTAGGTTTCCCCATGGAAGATATAGATAATGGTGAGTCCATAGGAGAAGTGGAAATGAATCCAAGTCATATATCTGATGAATGTTCATGCAGTGACCAAAATGAGATCCAAGACCTACATAAAATAGTGGATTAAGGGTAAATTATGCATGAAATGTAAGTTTTCTCAGTGAATATTTGAATCTAAATAAAAAAACATTTAATAGAGTAAAGGTGGGATTAAATGTTGATATTATCAATGTTTCCAAAAAATGAAGGGCTATAGTGATTTACACTAAGAACTTTCAAAAGAGTTTGGAAATTAAATTGACACAGAGAAAGAGATTAAATTCACCATTATCCCACTCAAGACACAACATGAAGGAAAGAGAAAAAAAGAAATTATGATATCCTAATGATAATGGAGATGGATTCCTAATTTATAGAAAATGATAAAAATATATTGGATCTTGAGTAGAGGTTGAAAAAATCAGTCAAAAAGAATAATTTCCCTCCCATGGTAGAGACTATAGTGGAAGGAATGGAACATAAAATATTAAATTTTCATGTAAGCATAAGAATCATGTTAAATATTAAATTTATGGATTTCAAAGTAATGTAAATATGAAATGATACTATTTTTGGACGGTTTGGACACACCAAGAGTCTATTTCAAGAAGTCCAAAGTCTCAAAAGAGAAATAAAAACATTTAAATGAAAATATAAACCACTAAATGACTACATGTGGTAAGATTATAATGATAGACATAATATTTAAAATAACTATGAACATACGGATAAATTTTTCATCATGAAAAATGATAATATTTTAATAAGTAATTACTCCATTCTTATGACTAACTAGAATAAAATTTTCCCCAATATCAACTCTTTTCTAATGTAAAATAGATTTAATTCTTTGATAGAATAAATGCGGCTCAAAAAATGGTGCACCAAGAACCTATGATAATATAATCATCGGATCCCTCATGGAGAGAATGAAGTTAGATTTAGAAGAAAAATAATAATGTTTCTTCATCTATCATAAATTAGAAAGTCAATTTGAATAAAGACTTACTAAGGACAAATAAGACTGAAGTTAATCTTATGGCTATTAAAGAAGACATAAATGATGTATTCTATAATACTTTTAAAAATCATTCCATAAGGAATGAGGTTAAAGTTTGTAGAATATACAACATATTATAAAATCCCATTTTTTAGTACATATATACCATTTTTAGTAATTAAATCTTGAAAATGATTACAGAATTCAGATATATCAAGAAACATGTTTCTAATAAAATGTGAAAACCTATGTAATTTCAATAATATAACAGTTTTATGTTTAATTAATATTAATATTATGAATTTAAATTAATTCAAGAAATAATTGTTTTATAGTGTATATAAATATTTATTTCCACAAATAATATAAGACAACAATTAAATATCTCAATTTATAATTTTTAGTTTTTGTTAGAAAAAGGTTTAATTTAAATGTTAGATATATATAATTATCATGATTTCTATTTCAATAACAAGATATTTTATAAATGGGTATTTAAGATAAATATATGAATCTATATTGATATTTATAAATAATTTTATGAAAATATGATTAAATAATTTATATTTATTAAACATTTAATGAGTTTGTTAAATATGGGTCGATATTTGTGATATTTATAAATAGATGCCATTTCAAAATAAAGATCATAAATTTTGATAAATGTTTTATTAATGTATATTTTATTTTTAATCACATAAATGGAAATTTATTTCGGTATGAAATCTATATTTTTGGGTTCTATTTTTTTAATTAAAATCTATTATAGTACAAGACCCTATGTTTTTATTTTAAATTTTATTATCAAATAAGTAAAATTTTAATTATATTTGTATGTACATCAAGGAAATAATATGTAAGTGGATGCTTATAGTAGATATAATTATATTATTTAGTTTTTGATCTTATGAGTAATATGTTAATGAAATTAACAAATTATGGTTTGGGAAATTATTTTATGGATAACAATATGGAATGATAAATATTAATTATAATAAATAATATAATTTTGGAAATATAAATATAAAGATATATAAATAATTTTGTTGGAAATAAATATATGATGGTTAATAATTATAAATGAATTATATATTTAAAGAATGGAATTTATTTAACATATATATTTGAGAATAATTAAATACAAGAGATATGGATAATAAAGGATAAATAAAAAATTAATGGAATATAAGAATTATAAGATTTCTAAAAATTATAATTGAAGTTCATGAGACTAAATTTTAAAAATTAAATGGTAAAAATTACATTCTCTATAGGAGTGAAATTATATATAGGTGATAATTTATGTTGTGTACATGTAAGATTATAAAAAATGGATATGCATAAATTATGGAAGTAGTTCACCTATGGCCAAGTTGGTATCCATTGATTTACAAAAATGGAATTTATCTAACCCGTGTAAGGGTAGAACTACAGATAATAAAGTTATCTAAAGGAAATAAGTAGGCTCACATAAAACTCTCAGCCACTAGCTCACATAATGTTGGATTTCCAACACACTTCAGGGTAGATACCTGATTTTAATCATTTGTAAAAGAAAATTTTGTGGATTTGTATGTTATTTAAGGGCACTATTCCTTATTTTGTAATAGTATAAACTTGAACCAATTCACATTAGGGTGTTTCTTTATCTATGTAATGGTTAGATGTAGTAACTGCATGAACGTTTCTTATGTATAGGTCAAGCAAGGCCTGCACTATTTGTTTATAATGACATCGGCTTCCATCATCATCTTCACTCACAAAAATGTTATAGTATAAATATTAAATAACTCGCATCTAAAAAATCACACTTATTGGATAAAAGAATGGATTTTTTTCATGAAGAAGATCAAAATTAGTGAACACGACATGAATAGGGACATCAATACTTATAGAAATGTGTTTATAAGTCTGTATAAACTAGAATAGTTTACACTATAATCTAATAGAAATATCTTCCACCATAAGAAAAGTGTGTTTTGTGTTTATATAATATTTCATAGAAATTAGAAGGTCATTTTGGATAGGATCATATCCAATATCTATTATTGATTTCATGTGGATATGTATGTATGGGTATGCAATTGATTGATGTTTTAATGGATTAGAGATCTATTTTTAGTGGTATGATATAGTGTAATGTGAAATATAGATGTTGAAGAATTATTTATTTCCTTGAAAACCACTATAAATGAATCAAATAGTGTTATCTAACTTAATAAAAAAGAAATATAAAAAATATTTTTTCATTCCATTTTATGATCAATGTATTATACATCGATTATAAAGTAATATTTAATTTTAATTACAAAATTTAAGAATGACAAAAAATGGTAGTTTCCTTTGATATAGAGGATATCCAAGAGATTCTTAAATAGGAAAAGATACCCTTATTTCCATAGATTTATTTTTGAGAAGTTTAGTGCATGTGGGGGAGAATATATTCCTATGAAGCTGACATCTAAAGAGGGGAAATACATATAGTAGTCTAGTTATTAAGGTAAGGGGTTTATTTTTAAAATTTCTATTTTAAAATATTCAAGTTTCTCACAAATTCCATGGAAATGATTTCTAAGAGGAAAGATCTTGTTATTACATGGTTTATTTGAAATTAATTTTCCTCTTAAAAAACTTTTACCACTAGTTATGGTGTTTTGAGTCCCTATTTAAAAAGTTTAGGGATTAATATTTATTTCAAAATTATTTTTTATACAAGGATTACATTTCATGTTTTTTTACCTAAAAGAAAATTTTATATGACAGAACCCCCTTTATGGTTAAAATTAAATTATTTGTTGGAATTTTATTTTCAAAATTATCCCTAATGTGTTTATCCTTGAAATCATTATTTTATGTAGTAATGTATTTCTTCCCTGAAAATATTCTGTAATTTTTAATTAAAGAGAAATATTAATAATCAAAAATTTCTTATCCTATGGATTTTTTATAATTTTTTCAATTTATTTTAAATAAAATATTAATTGAATTTCTTAAAAATTGTTAAAATTTTTTGTGATTTTTTTTTCAGGGATTGATTTTAAAAAAACTAAGTTTATATATGATTTTATGAGATTATTAATGAAATTTAAAGTTATAAATTGTTTTGATTTAATTATATTAATATATTGGTAGATAAATAATATTTTTATTATTGGACATGAAAAAGAGGAATTATTGAAAAAGAATGAAATGAGGAGTGAAACCATCCAACAAAATGAATTTGTACATTTTGTGATGGGTGGTCCTTCAATGTACCCCGATGAAATGGTTAATATAGATAATGTTAACTATTAAATTTTTCTAATGATTTGGTTAATGCTATATATTTAGTTTCTCTAAATAAGTGGATAGAGTAATATATTACGTTTCTCCAATGAAGTCGATACAGTTAACTATTATATTACTTTTATGATGTGGATAAAGCAAGATATTATATTTTTCCTATAAAGTGGATAGGGTTAACTATTATTTTTCTCCTATTAATAGGATTTATTAAGGTATTATGTTTCTCCAAAAAAGTGTAGTAATTTAACTGTTAATTTTTTCCTATGAAATTAATAAATTAAACTATTTTTTTTATCCTATAAATTGGATGGATGTAACTATTTTGTTAGTCTCATGAAGTTGAAAATGTTAATGACATAGTTTCTTATATGTTGTGCGTAAAGATAAAAATAATTTTCCACATATAAACTAATGAAGTTAACTATTATTTTACTCTCATGAATTGTTGATGTTAACTATTAAGTCGCACATATAAAGGGATGGAGTTAACTAATATAATTTACTCCTTAGATGATATTTGAATTATCTGGTTTGGTGATTTCATCATGAAAGATGTTAAAATTAATTCCAAAAATTTTTATGGTTTTTCTTATATTTAATTAAGTTTTATAGAAAATATTTGGATTTAATGTAAATAATTCAGATTTAAGAAAATGGGTAGTCCTTATCCTTTAATGGATAAAAGATTTTTGTATGAAAACAAATATATGGTGGTGTAAATTATAATGTTTTATTTTCAATAAAGAATGATTTAGAAATACGATACTTCCTTTATAATGGTTTATAAAATTATTTCATGAAAACTTTTAGGTAGATAAGAAGATTTTATTTTTAAAGAAAGATTTTATAAAATATCAGTGATTTTATTATTTAATTAAAAAATTAGTGTCAAAGGTTTTCTTTAGTTTTTAAATGGATGAATATGCTCTTTCTCTTCTAAAACCACCTTAATGAGTTTTTCATCCCACCCCAAATTTTAAAATATTTTTCTCATAGAGAAAGGAATTGAGTGTGATAAATTATTCAAATTTTTATGTTTAAATATATTTTGTGAAGGTATAACATTTGAATATTTATCCTTTGCATGAAAAATGATTTGGAACAAAATGGGTTTTTATATGTATCAATCTTCTTAAGTCAATAAATATATAAAACAAAAAATAATATTTAGTAAGTATTAATTTAATATTTTTAATTTTTCTGATTATTTTAAATCATTAAATTTTACTCCCTTATATTACTATCAAATCCTTTATAAAAAATAATTTTTTTTGTTTTTTACATAATATTGAAGTGTATGGTTCTTAGAAAATCACAGATGGTATTGATGTAGTGTTTAGATAAGTTAATAGTTTAGTATGTTATCAAATGATAATAATTTAATATTTTTAGATATAATCATTGGTTAATATTTCTAATTTTGATCATAATTTTAAAGGAATAAATAACATTTTGTGGTTTTATGTGATGAGATTTTAAAATGATTATGTATTGGGAGATATGTTTTGTGTTTTGGGAAGAATACATTATAGTAATATATATAATATTTTGGTTTATCATGTGATTAACAATGAAGGATATTTGGGAATAATGTTATTATATTGGGTACAAAACATGTAAGGTAATGGTAACCTTTATGGTTAAAGTGAACATTGATTTTTAAGTAATTATGGTTAATTGGGATAAATGGTAATTATATTTTCAGGAAAGTATTTTTATTCTATAGATAACCATGATCTTAAAAATTGATTTATTGATTAAGTGGTTAATAAAATTTTAGAATATGTTCACAGTATTTTTTGTAATATTACATGAATTAATTTGAATCATAAATTATTGGATATTATGTGATTTTATATCTAAACGGTTAATATTATCTGATTAATAAATATTAAGTTATCTCTTAGAAGCATATATGATTTTTGTGTGTCTTTATAGTGAATAAAGTTATACAATGAAAACATTATAAATTTTTTGAGAATATTTGATTCCAGTATAAATTTTTTGGTATGTGGCATTATGAGGGGTTGGTATTGTTATAAGATAAATGTTATGTTCATTTTGAAAGGATATGTTATCCAATAATAATAGTACTTGGATTTCAAATTTGGAGAGAAATTTTTATGATTTTTTAGGTTAATTATTTATGAAATTATTTTATTTTAACATTTGGTGTTATTATCATGATTTGGGAGATTAATGTATTATTTAATTATATGAAGGTTTATTCATCTTATCTTTGTGGCAGCCTATATCTGCACTCACAAGCCAAGTACTAAAATCACATATATTACAAATGATTTTTTACTATATGATCTGACTATAACTAAACATATCTTTAGGTTAGATCATTTCTATAATTTAAAATTTTCATCTCAAAAATAATTTCACAAATACAAATAATAAATAATTTATTATCTCTAAGGATCAACTTCATGAGTGACTTATTTTACAATACTCGTGAACATTTCTCCACAATTATAAATGTCTAAAACCCCTTCATTAAATCTGATACAACATACTCATCTTCATATCCTTAGGAATATAAATTTAAGAATGGGGTGATCATAATTTTTTTAAAAGGAAGACATTAGAAAGAAGAAATGGTAATCATATGTGAGAAAAATATAAACATGTGGGTATGATATCATAATCAAGATCCATAAACATAACATTATAAAAACATAACAAGATAAAAAATGGAGCGTAATAAATCCAGTACACCAAAATCCAGGACACATGATCACAATATGTCCTCAAGCACCTATATCGTACACTCTAACTGACCATTAGTCTGAGGGGTGTATGTTGTGCACAGAAGTACCTGTGTACCCAGTGTCCTCTACAAACTCTTTTAGAAACGTGTAATAATACTGGTCTCCCTATCAGAAATGATATTACATGGGATTCCATGAATTCATATTATCTCATGGATATATAACTTCTCAATCTCATATGTACTGATGTTATCCTCGATCATCTATAAATGAGAAACCTTCCTGATTCTCTAAAAAACCACCTACACAAAATCACTACCTCAAAGTGACCTTGAAAAACATGTCACTAAATCCATCATGAAATCATCCCATTTCCACATAAGAAAAGGTAACTACTATTATAAAGTTTATATGGTTGTTGATGTTCCACCATTAACTTCTGGTAGGTGGAACACCTCATAACAAAACCACCTACCTCATTTTTTATACCAATCCACCAGTACTAACGGAATAAGTCACAGTACATGTTGGTGGTGGTGGGATGCCCTTCCAAAATTGAGGCATGAAACTCCCACATCATCTCCTCATATATTTCCAATAGATCCTAAAAGTATCCTTGATTACGTATGATCTCATCCTTTCCTACGATCTAACCAAGAGGTGGGTTCTAACCGACTACATTCTCCCATAGGACTAGGACTTTAGGATCTGATATCTAACTCAACCTCACTCTATCCATCAGGGTAGAGGTCATAGCTAAGGATAAAAGAAATGTTTGTTCCTAAATTTCATGCACTTCTTAGTTTATTTCTTAGAACAATTCCTCAATATCCCACTTTCTACTATCTAGCTAAGCTACTAATATGTGAGTTCTAATCAGTGCATCAACCACTGCATTTCCCATTCTATACATGTAGGAAATATCAAAATAAAAGGACTATAGGTAAAAAACCAAACATCATTTCCTAATATTTATATCACAATATGTAAAAATATACATGGGTATTTTGTTGTTTTTGTATACAAAATAATTCAATTCTAGTAATTATTTTCTCTAACAACACAAAACATGAACACCTATAGCTAACACGAGATTGTGCATCTATTCATTCCTCTCATGTGGACTCATCTTCTGAAACTCATAAACCATGACTCTATCCCCCATCTTGGGAACAACTCCAATTCTAACACCCTATGTGTCACAAGATAAAGTGTAAAATCTTCCAAGTACTAGAAGAATCGGGGCCAGTGTAGAATTTAATATCCCTTTCAACTTCATAAAGGTTGTATCACAGTTATCTGACCATACAAACATCACACCCTTCTTAGTCTGACCCATAAATGATGATTCTATGAAAGATAGGTCTGATATAAAATGCCTATAATATAATGTAAGTACCAAGAAACTTTATATATAAAATATGTTCTTGGGTTTCTCCCAAAAACCTATATTTTATACATTCTTAGGGTTTACTAATACTCTTTCCTTTAAGATAATGTTACCATGGAAGTGAATATGATACATCCTGAAGCGGCGCATTGGGAAATTGTCATATAAATGATTTTCTCTTAGTGTATCCAACATTATCTCAAGATGTTTTCCATGGTAATGTAGATCATGATAATACACCAAGATATATTCCATCAAAACCTCCACAAAAGAATCCAGATAAGGTTTCATGGCATGGTTCATCAGTTCCATAAAAACCGCTTACATGTTCGTGAGACCAAATGATATAACAAGATACTCATATGGACTATAAATGATAAAAAGGCTTTATGAATCATGTAAATTAGTCAAACATGAACATGGTGATATCTAAAAATCGAATAAATTATTAAGAACAACTGAGCTTCATGAAGTTGATCAAACAAGTCGTCTATTTATAGAAAGGGATACGAGTTTTTAACTTTCAACTAGTTCAATTTATAATAATCCACACCTAGCCTAAGGGTACCATCCAAATTATTCAGAAAAAGGACAAGTGAACCCCATAGAGAAGCACTCAGTCAAATAAACCTCTTTGCCTCCAAATCTTCCTGCTGCCTCTTGAGCTCTTGTAACTCTATTGTAGCCATCTAATAAGGTGGAATGAATACAGATTAACATCCTAGAACTAGCTCAATGAATAACTCCTCCATTATCATAAGAGTTAAACCAGAAAATTCATCAAGGAACACACCCGTGAAATGATAAACCACTAGAGAGAATTCCTTTTAACGCACTATTTGATCATGCAGAAAGAACGTAGAAATCTGGGTTGTCATCCCTCACATCACATGATGTTGTTTTCCAAATCTGCTCAGCTAGACGTCCCATTCACCATTTTGAGTATAAAATGATCCATCTGGGGATGTGAAATTCACCCTCTAGTGATATAAATCAATGTAGCCTGGATATGTCAAAATCTATTCCATCTAGATTATGACATCAAACATGGTCATATCAAGGAAATAAATATTACATACAAAGTGACACCCTACAATATCAACAGTCACTCCCTACACTAACATACATCCTTCTTTCTAATACCCAATATTCTGTCAAGTGTCATAAAACCCTCAGAAACTATAACCACAAGCCCAAGGCTTTCCACAATAGGTATTGATATGAAACTATGTGATGTACCTATATCAAATAAAGAACATACTAACCTAGAGTCTACTAGAATAATACCTCTCACCATAGGTGTTTTGGTTCCCTGGTCCTTAGGGGTAGGCTTTACAAAATAGATCTGGCCTGAACAACGGCCCTATGACACAACCTCACTAGTCAGAGTTGGCCTGATTTTTTGACTTAGAGTAACTGGTGTTGATATACCTCAACCATGACCCCCACTACCTTTCCCTGATCAAAAAATTCTACTCGTACTTTCTACTGGATTTAGAGAAAATAATCCCACTCTTGAACCCTATATGACCCCATCCCACTCACAGTTGTGGGGATAGTTCTACAGAAATGTTTCACATGGCCATTATTTCCCCAAACTCAAGACTCAAATAGGTCACCATTGTACTAATTCCTCATGTGACCCATATTCCACACTAATGAAAAAACACTAAGATACTAGAAAGAACAACCTTGCTGGTACTCATCTCATGGGAATACTCAAAATGATGATTACTACCTAAAGATGCAAAACCAATAGGTCGAGAGACTACATTTCTCTACTCTATTCCCCATCATCCCTTAGGTTCCACTCTGTAATTACTGACTGATTCACCATCTCAGTAAAAGAGGACAATCTGAACATGTTGAACTAAGATCTAACAGCATGTAAGAGACCTTCCTTGAAATGTCTCTCCCTCGATACCTCATCAACATGGTATGTTCATGAAAAATTTCACAGCCATATAGAGAATGTAATGTACTCCATGACTTTAAACACACCAAAATCCAGATGCATGAATTCACAAGACCGATATTTCCTCAGATGATTATAAAACAATTATCCATAAAATATGATCTATAAATCCTACTAAACCATATCATGCAACACATAATCCTGCTTCAAAACATCCAACTAGTGCTTTTCTGCTTTTTATATCATGTGTGTCATGAGCATCACTCTCCTATAAGGGGGTGTCTATAGATGATTGAAGATTGAAAATCTAGTTTCTAGACAAATCTCATCATCCTTTGGACCATCATCCCCTAAAAATATAGGAGTATATTGATTTTGTAGTACATGCATCTTCTTAGCTATTGATAAGGAAGGTTGTGGTGGTCCTCAAAAAGTCTACATAAAAGGATAAAACCCCTCCTGGAACTGTACCTCATCACCTTTGTCCAGAAAAAACATTGGTTTTGCAGCTAGAACTAAAGGAGGATCTAATGGTTACCCATTAACCACTACCTCTAGAGTGTGGTCACCCCCACCCTCCTAGAATGTGATCAGAGGTCTCCATGGTGGCATGCCTATATAATGCCAAACACAAACCTCAGGGAGATTTTATATCAAATCTCGCATCTCAATTGTGTATGAATTGTAAATTAATCATATATCAATTCATACTACACAAACTTCTCATAATTATAGAACTATAAAAAGAAACATGTGAAAAAGTTACTAGATACATTACCTACTACCCACTCAAAATCGGGGTCAAAGTCAAGTATCTCTTTATCATTTCAATTTTACATTTCCTTTTTTCATACCAATTCACATTTCATTTTAAATGGTTTACGAAAATGGGTCACCAAATTCTGATCCATACTGGCCCATACTCCACATTAATCAAAATATGGTATCCACCCAATCAAAAACATATCACGTTCCAATCCATGACCCTCCGGAACCATGAATTAACATGCCAAAATTTCCTACTCAGGATGTCTCATGTAGCCCAATCAGGAAAACACTACTTAGGTTATGGAAGAAGCTCTTAGTACCAACCATATTTTGAAAACACTTCATATATTCCTTTCACAAAAATATTTATATCTATTATGACACACGTCACAACATGATGAAAATAAGTACTAAATCCTACATGGCAAAGATTAATTCATGACATATGATTCCTATAAACTTTCATGAATGATGCATGTGATATAATACCCTCATCACATCGAATTGCAATAAAAATAGATACCTCAATAAAATCAATGATAACATCAAAGTGATATTTCCAACTTGAACCTATACAAAAGACGATGACACAAGTCTAGATATGAAAAATAAACTAGATTGTAATATATAAATAATACAAGAAGCCATATATAACATATATTGAAATGATAAATAAACTAGATAGTAATATATAAATAATACAAGAAGAGATATCATATACAAAACATGATAACACAAGTCTCTAAAAAGAATCCAAAATATGAAAACATTAGTACAATATAATGCGGGGTTCAAAATTCCCAAAATATCAAAAATGTGATATTTCCAACTTGCATCTTGATCCTTGGATCGGTCCCATTCTCACCTACTTCCAAACAAGGCACAAAATCAACCATGAAACTTTGGGTGTCTGGCCCGATCCCTACCTACATCCATAAAGTTTGTCCTAGCACCAAACAAATACACAAATTGGGTTTAAGGTATAAACCTAGTAGGTTACCACCAAAAGGTCTATAAAAAGTCCAATATATGAAATATAACAAGATAATGTAGTATTCACAATGTATATCACAAGTAATTAGTAAATAAGTGTAAAGTTCCCTTAAAATGATACTACTAAAACAATTGATCTGGTATGCCCAACAAGTCTCCCTGCAAAACATGGTTCAGATCCTATAATAAGGTAGCTATAACAAATAGATGTAACCAATATGGCCTCTCATACATCTACACATAAAATGTCAACCATAGACAATTTTTATAACAAGAAGTGTCATATCAACCACGAATTCACTGTACAACCAATCATATCCAATTATCAAGTCCAGTCTATATAACAACGTGTCAGACCCCTCATGGTTGGATCTAAGTTATAGTGTACCTAGGCATCCTCATCGATTTCTAGGATCATCTCAATAGAAACTCGGTATCGGTACTGGTGGAGTCCAATGATCATATCAACAGAACATTTACAATGGAAGTCTACCATGCAGGATCTAAATGGTTTAAATGACCTTGACATCCTATGAAATAAATATCCAAGGAGTATATGGGTCTAAGGAACCTTCTACTATAAAAAATGATCCATGGGTTAAATGACCATGACATCTAAATGGAATCAAAATCCAAGGCCTTCCATCCAACGAATCCACTATCACTTCAATACAGTTCATTCACCAATTCACATTCCATAACATTCCTTGTGTTCAACCAACTCATAATACAAAATCTATAAAATCCAAATAATCATTTAAAACTTGTAACAACTTGTCAAAATATTTCAACGGAGGAAATACATTCCTAATAAAGCAATTAAATTTAATTTAATTATAATTGGTCTTCCTCTAACTAAGAGAGCTATAAAACAAACCCCTTGGGTGGCATAACAAGTGGAAAGGGTAAAGATAACACCCCAAGGGTGGCATTGGTTGGGATAAAAGACTAAAAATAAACTCAAAGGAACTAAAGTTAATCCCTATTAGATTCCATCACAATTAATTAATTTATTCAATTCAATTGTTTAGCTGCGTTGGAATATCTATCAGGTGGAAATGGAATTTATCTTTATAAAACACCAAAACACAATGGGAAAGTATAAACTACACATTTTTGTTTGGTAGTAGAGTACTTAGAAAGTATCCGATTTTGATTTGATACATATTTGATGAAAATAAATGATTGGACATAAAAACTAAAATTAAGAAATATTATATTTCACCTAAATAGAATGACTATTACTAATAAGAATGAAGAATGACAAAAATGAATTGTGTACTCATTTATATAGATCCAAAAAGACTGATGGCGCATGATTCTGATATACTATGAGGAAATTGAGGAAAATCAAAATATTGGATTCAAAATGGTGCTCTATTAATAGGTTCTATCTAATGAAGAATAAAGTGGAAAATGAAATAGGTTATAAAATTTAGTAATTGAAAATTTATAATTTCACAAAAACTCCCTAGTTTATACGATTTTCCACATGGAAGGCCAAACCGTATTCTTATCATTCTACCATTACTATTGGGAGTGGAACCCTACATGATTATTACCCATGGTTTGGATAATCATGGGAAAACCATGTAAATAATCTCCATCAAAAACTGTAGAGATCTCGTACAAGCGTTCACCTAAAATCGCACAACTTCTCCAAATTGGGTGGGATCCTTCTAATCTCTACCAAGGTATCACATGGTTATTTTGACTATACATCTTGTCCAGAACAATTTATACTATGTGACCTACCCTTTTCTTCCAAAAATATAAGATTTAGACTTCAAAGAATCCCCAGAAACCCCAATACACCCTTAATCTCAATGATTATTCACATTGGGTACAAGAAATAATTTAAAAAAAGAAGGGTTATGTAGATACCCCAAACATGATGTACATATAAATTACATTACTTTCGTAGAATACTTAATACATAACAAAAACAAACACACAAGGACCATAATAGTTTAGTGTCTTTGGAAACTCGGAAAAATAATCTTCTAATCGTGGTTAAATAACTTCAACATCTCCCCTAAAGATCTTCCCCTTTTGTTTTCTTACCTAAAAGCTTTCTTTATATCCTGGGGAAATTAAAACATAAAAATGGTGAGCTCAAATCCTCAGTTTTGGTAAACATAGAGGACATAAAACAATCCATAAAACTTTGAATGCAAAAACATGAACATAAAATCTAAACATCAAAATCTTGAGCAAAGACATAAATCATTGAAGTACGTATGGAATATATCATAATGGAACATAAATCATGATAAAATATAATGGAAATAAAACATTTAATTGTGGGAAACCATTATTCACATGATATGATTTCCATATTATCCAAGGCATTGCTGCCAAGACCATCTTAGTGGACAAAGTCCCTTTCTAAATCGAGTTCACTCCTCGTTCCAGTCCTATATCACTGAACTGGATTAACTTTTCATTCCATCCATGTCTATATCATGAGATATAAATCTTTACCCAATGTATTGGAGGAAGATATAGGTCCCACCAATCTCATAAAGAAATCATTCTTACTTGTGCCACAAAATAAACATAAATCATTCATCATTACCCAATGAATAAAATGGGTTTCATAAACATCATTCCATCATAAAGTAATCCATATAAAACAAATGGATATAATTTCATCATAAAAAGAATAAAACCATGTAAATAATATAGACATTATACTTGAAACATAATCATACTAAATAAATTCATCTTAGATGGAAAAAAGTTTTTACAAAACACTTGAAATGAATTCTTGAGGAAAATATCCTTTCTTCTTTAAAATCATTTTCTTTTCACAAAATGCCATGAAATTTAATTAGAAAAGGGTTTTTTTGAAAATAATAATGAAATATTATAGAGTAATATTCATGAAAATAAGGCATTATAAAACCATAAAAATCCATTCATATTGTATAAGTTAAAAAAACATTATCCCCGTACTTTTGTCGGAAAAGTCAAAAAATTCATCGTATGGTGAAAAAAAGAAATATTCCTTCCATACCACAATGTAAAAGTCAAAGAGGCATAAAAATTTCATTAGTAATACATAAAAAAATTTATAAAACAAGTACATGGATGATAAATATAACCCCAGTAAATACTTACGAATAAACAATCTCGGATAAGAACGAGATTGGAATAGTTATCCCTTACCTTATGTCCGATATGTGTCGTATGTATCCAAACCTCCTGTATAATGATTTAAATAATTTAATTTACTTATTAAAGAATCATATTCATTGTTATGATATCATATATGGTTCAATTATCACTTTATATTACCCGTTCTTTAGTAAATTCCATGTTATAGCTGCATTTTCGGTAAAATCGTTTCATTTATCGTACGTGTTTGGACATGTTGTTATTGATATTATTATTACTTATATCATTATTTACTAACTTGTAGAATTTAAAACATGATTTCTATGTCATATATATTCAGTATATATATATATAATAGATAGATAAATGAAATGAAACACACCGTTCATAGAGACGATAGGTCGTACGTACGCATGAATGCTGTTTTCCTTTCATTATTAACTTGAATGGAAGTAAGTAAATAACATATACATAAATCCAGTAGAATTATTATGTTATATATACCATTATTATTCATTATATGTACTTTATAATCATTCTTTAATGGTTAACATGGAGATTGAATCTCATCGAGTCGTGGAGACGGTAATCTGTACGTACACACGAGCGTTGATATCGTTCCCATAATTATTGAATGGAATTAGAGTGGATGATATATTATCTCAGAATCAGTATGATGTTATAATATCCATATATAGTTATCATTCACACCATTATACCCATCCAAGTAAGGTGGTGGTGGAAAAACAGATTACACCACGGCGTGGAGACGGTATTCTCTACGTACGCACATGCGGTGATATCATTTTCCGTGGGATGGATAGAAGTTTAAATGGGTTTTTTTCATATTTATAATAACAAATAAGTATACTAGTGATACTTATGTTATTACTTTATAATGAAAAACTAACTAAGAAGAAGTTGAAGAAGAAAAAAACTTGAATGAATCGGTAGAATAGATTACCTCTTCTTCGACGCACCTCTTTTAAGCTTCCTCTTAAGGAACTAGAGTTGGTCTTTTGAGAAGACCAGAACCTCCGTAATGTTTCTAGGGAAGTTAAAGAATGAAAATGGGAAGGTTTTGGCTGAGCTTCAAGGCTCAATGTTTTGTGAATAGGAGAGGGAGGAGGTTCCCTTTAATAAGGGATGAGAGAGGCACCTTTGGAAACATAATAAATATTAATTTATAATAAATTCAAACCCCATTTTAAAACCTCCAAAAATGACTTAAATACGAATATGAGATGCGATAAGGTTGTAATCTCATCATAAAATAAAATTTAGACATGTTGGGAATTTATTTTAAACCATATCAATTTTATTTATCCTTATTTAATTTATTTAATCTTATTTGTGGTAAAAATATTCTAAATTTTAAATTGTTATAAATAATTACTTATGTGTTGTTAATTATCCATAATTGGGTACTTTATGACATTTTAGACCATTTAAATTTCAATTTATAATTTTTAAATATTTATGTGATTTTAATCAATTTAATAATATGTTATTTTTATAAAATAACAATAGTTTTCATTTTGAAACTATCCATTTATTTGAGTTTAAATAAAATCCAAATAGAGGATATATTCAAAAAAAATATTTAATTGATTACTAACATGTTATATTCATGTCAAAAATTTGTGGATAACATTAATTAGTTCATATAATGTTTATTTTAATATTTATAAAAACATTTATTTGATATTTCCCTAAATAAAACAATTACAACATCATTTTTGTATAATCATTTAATATACTTATTCTTCGCATAAAAATTAAAAATAAAATCCTATGATGAATATAAATATAATAACTTTCATAATAATATTTTTACTCGAATTTATCATCTTAAAATCACAACATTTAAATTGTTATATTTATTAAACTATGAAGGTGACATCTTTGACATCATTTAAAATAAAATAAAGTAAATGTCCTAATCGGTTTTATAAGGCTCCAAATTGTCCAAATATCTATCCTTGGATGATTAGGGTATATATATACTCGACCAATAATGTCTGGTCAAGTTTTTGGTCCTTTTGATAGGTATTATGATTTTAATAATAACTATATTATTGATTTTTCAACAAATAAATAATTTTTACATCATTAATGTATAAGATTTTAAAGTAATAAAATATTTATTAAAAATTAAAAATAAATTACCACGATAAATAAAAAAAATTAACTTTCAAATTAGAATTTATAATCTAATTTATATTCTGTATAACTATATATTAAAAATAATCTAATTATTAAAGTTTGAGTGAGACATTTCACTTTCCTTTAAATAAACTAAATAAAGGGACTTAATCAAATACAAGTGGGTTTCATTAGATTCCATTTCTACCCAATTATGATTTATGGTAAAATATAATCATCTAATTATATTAGGACAAGTGTTAGGGTAATTTTATTATATTATATTTACCCTTAATTACCTCGAGTTACCTTTAACTATGGTAAATAAAATTTACAGTAGTTACTATTCATTATGACTAAAAATAAAAATTAGATTAACATAATTTGGACCTACTGATTCCAAATATGGAATCCATTTTTCCAATTCATGTCACAAAATTCGCAAAAATTAATTTAAAATTAATCCCATTGTTAAGAAAATGAGTTTAGAAAGTTAAAACATTGCAAAAGATTGAAATGATTTTACCTATGAATTCAGTGTAAAATCAATGCTAATGAAATACATTATATTAAATGGTAAAAATATATTCTATTTATACTTTAAAACCATTCAATACTATAATTTAACCATATAAATTATTACGATGAAAAAAAAATTAATTAAAATATAGCGTGTTTTTACTATTCATTAAAATATGAATGTTATGAGAATAATATGAAAATTTTATCCAAAGTAAATTTTTATATCCTTATAAAAAAGAAGAATTTTATTTTGTCAAATTGAACTTATAAACATTTCAAAAACTAGATTTAATGTGGCTGCACCATCAAAAGGCGGCAAAACTACATTTTTTTTAAAAATACTTATTTTACTCGAAAAATTTATTTCGTTCTCACAAAATGTTCAAGAAAATGTCTAAGATGAATAATAATGTTAGAAAATTATAAATTTAGTTATTACTATTCATATCGGCTAGTTCATTATAATATTATAACAATATATTGTTTTTTAGTGAAACCCAGTATTGCGTACTACACAGGCTATCTAGGAAGGTCGCGATTGTGTGTAATGCAAGCCAGGTCAAGGATGTGTCTAGTGAAAGCTCCCTTTATTGTTGCCTATAATATAATCAAAACTTATTTCATATATACATTAAACAAAATGTATACTTAATGTTGCGTAGAATAATTTCTACAAAACGAACTTGAAACTGTGTGAAACACGAGCCAAGAATAGTGTTGCATATACTGCAATCTAATACTGTGTTGTGTATGGAACAAGATAATTTTGGTGTAGCGTATAACACAATATATCAATGAAATTAAACAAAAATTCTCATAAAATCTCGGGTTGTTGCACTCTACCCCCCTTAAAATGAATTTCACCCTCAAAATTCGTCGGGGTTATAAATGGTTTACTACTTGAAATTTTCTTTCATAGAAAACCAAATCATAAAAAGGAATACTAAAAATTGATTTTAAAAAGTGAAGTATGAAACATAAAGGATACCCAAATTAACTCATCACTAGATTTCCACATAGTAGAACATAGTTGAAAATATATATATAGAAGAGAAATCTAACCATAAAGATCCGATGGAGAGTGGTAGAGAACATGGCTATGAAAAAGCCAACAATCACAAAGCCATAAATTTGTGATGATCCAAGGTACCATCTAATTCATCAGATATAAGAGCACTAGGACAACATTTTTGGTTTTCAATATCATTTCCCTAAAGTTGAAAATTTTGAATTAGAAGAAATACTTACTTGATTATGGTACAATCTCACAATTTTTTGTGCCTTGAACAATTTCCACTTCATCTCTTAATGAAATGAATTTGAATTTGTCTTTTGTGAAGTGTTAGCAGAGAATACGATAGAATGATGGGTCATTCCATCTGTCTCAAACAAAATGTTATAAAAAGTTATCAAATATACATATGTCTATCTATGGTGAGGTTAATCATATATGATTCCAAAAATGGACCTATACATCATCCATCATACCGCTTAATGAAATAAAACTAGTTTCTACTAACCAGGGACTTCTTGTAGGCTAGTGGTAGGCGATAATGGCTTGTCTCCCTTCGATTATGGGTTCGATTCCCACATCCTTGTCCAACGCAATGGGTTGTCACCCATCTTATGGTTTTTCCTTTTTCTAAAACTATAATATTACAACATTCCAGAAATAATATCAAAATTTTTTAGCCTTAAACAATACTATCTGATGTCCAAATTAATGCATTCCAACATTTAGGCTTATTATAAAGACTTCTGTCCAATCTCATAGTATATAGAAAACGACTACTAGAAAAGTCATCTACCAAGAATGTGAATACCATCATTTATCCCCCATATATCAGAATATATATCTTGTTGTTCACATTCCAAACATTTGATTTCCTTAATCATGTATTCTCTTGAAAAAATGAATACCCATTGAACCTTAGTGAAAACATGAATACTGTCAAAAGTTAACTCTTTACACATACCAAAATCCCTAAATTTCTATATACTCAAACCATGATATCACTTTGTCCTTATATCAGTCATTAGCTCATTAATACTATCAAACATTTCATTATCTAATTATCCCTTCTTTATGCGCATATTAGGTTCTTTCAAAAAATATCTGAATAGCCTTTTAGGGTTACTGGTACCATTCAACATATAATTTCAAAAACATAAGGAGAAACAATACTATAACAATCCTTAGATGTCTCTTTATTCCATAGTACCATGAGATTACTTATACAACATTACTCTTGATAAACATGTAATCATTCCACTACCTTATTAAACCATTGACCGATCATGAACAGTACTTTCATCTCACAAATCATTTGTAGTCTCCTCATCATCATCAACATAAATATTACCCATACGACCATTCTGATTCTCTTTATGAGACTTTCCCTTAGGGAATTGGTTTACATAATTCATGTACATTCCACATTTAATACATTTAACCGTTTTTGATGTCTTAGAAATACCATTATCATTGTCCATGGTGTTAACTGAACCTTTTCCTTTTAAATTATTGGCTTTGTGTCCTTCTTTTCCATACCCAAAGCATATTCGATTTCCTTTGAAACATTCTCCATGATTCCTCTTCTCACATGATTTACATGAGGGAAATTGAACTTTCTTTCCTCTATGACTATCATGAAACTCCATCATTCTCTTATTAGTTCAGTCGGGAAACTTACCAAAGTTGAGATTATTGATCATATTATGAGATTGCTGATTAGGCATAATAACAATATGTGGACTTTCAGATCCAATTTCATTTGGTTTCTCATGAAGAATATCATTCCATTGTCTATAATATCCTCCATTATCATGAATCTTCATGTTTCCAGCCATTTTCTAAAACCCAAAAAGAATAGTGTGAGAGGAAAAAATCATGCTAGGAAAACAACATAATAAAGGGGGATTACCTTCAATATATAAAATCTTAGGTTTAATTCTAAGTTAGTTACAGTAATTATAGGACTATAACCTATACGTATACTTATCCTTAGGGATATCCCTAGACATACCTTAAAAACATCTCTAGGGATTTCACTAAAGTTTTCACATACTAGTTTCCAAAGTTTAACTAAACCTTTGCTCTAATACCAACTGTAGAGACCCCAAACTTGACGTACATAGACATTACATAACTTTTTCAGAATACTTAATACATAACAAAATCAAACACACAAGGACCGTAATAGTTTAGTGTATTTGTAAACTCAGAAAAATAATCTTCCAATCATGGTGAAATATCATCATTAGCTCCCCTAAAGATCTTCCCCTTTTGTTTTCTTACCTAAAATCTTTATTTATATCCTAGGGAAAAGAAAACATAAAAAGGGTGAGCTCAAATGCTCAGTAAGGGTAAACATAGAGAACATAAAACAATCCATAAACCTTTGAATGCAAAAACTTGAACATAAAATCTAAACATAAAAATCTTGAGAAAAGACATAAGTCTTGGAAGTATGTATGGAATATATCATAAAGGAACATAAAACATGATAAAATAGAATGGTAATAAAACATTTAATTGTGGAAAACCATTAATCACCTGATATGATTTCCATAGTAGCCAAGGAATTGCTGCCAAGACCATCTTAGTGGAAAAAGTTCCTTTCTGAATCGAGTTCACTCCTCATTCCAGTCCTGTATCACTGAACTAGATTAACTTATCGTTCTATCCATGTATATCTCATGAGATATAAATATTTACCCAATTAATTGTAGGTAGATATAGGTCTCACCCATCTCATAACAAAATCATTCTTACTTGTTCCACAAAATAAACATAAATCATTCATCATAACCCAAAGAATAAAATGGGTTTCATAAACATCATTCCATCATAATGTAATCCATATAAAACAATTGGATATCATTTAATCATAAAAAAAAATCAGACCATATAAATAATATAGACATTATACTTGAAACATAATCATACTAAATAATGTCATCTTAGATGGAAAATAGTTTTGACAAAACACTTGAAATGAATTCTTGAGGAAAATATCCTTTCTTCTTTAAAATAATTTTCTTTTCAAAAAATGCAATAGAATTTTAAAAGAAAATGATTTTGTTCCAAATAATAATGAGATCTTATATAGTAATATTCATTAAAATAAGGCATTATAAAGCCGTAAAAATCAATTCATAGCGTATAAGTTAAAAAACATTATCCTCTTACTTTTTTTGGAAAAGTCAAAAAATTCCTCGTATGGTAAACAAAATAAAGATTCCTTCCATAAAACAATGTAAATGTAAAAGAGGGGTAAAAAGGAAATTAATCATACATGAAAAAAAATTTATAAAACATGGACATGGACGATAAATATAACCCCAGTAAATACTTATGAATAAATAATCATGGATAAGAACGAGATTGTAATAGTTATCCCTTACCTTATGTCTGATATGCTTCGTATGTATCTAAACCTCATGTATAATGATTTATATAATGTCATTTACTTATTACAGAATCATATTCATTTTTATGATATCATATATTGCTCACTTATGACTTTATATTACGCGTTCTTTGGTAAATTCCATGTTAAAGAAGCGTTTTTGGTAAAATCGTTTCATTTATCGTACGTGTTTGGACTTGTTGTTCTTGATATTATTATTACTTATATCATTATTTACTAACTTCTAGAATGAAAAAAATTATTTATATATCACATATATTCAGTATATATATATATAATATATAGAAAAATGAAATGAAACACACCGTCCATGGAGACTGTAGGCCGTACGTACGCATGAACGTTGTTTTACTTTCCTTATTGACTTGAATGGAAGTAATTAAATAACATATACATAAATCCAGTAGCATTATTATGTTATATATACCATTATTATTCATTATATATACTTTATAATCATTCTTGAATGGTTAACATGGAGATTGAATCTCATCGCGTCGTGGAGACGGTAATCTGTGTGTACGCACGAGCGATGATATCATTCCCATAATTATTGAATGGAATTGGAGTGGATGATATAATATCTCAAAATCAGTATGATGTTATAATATCAATATATATTTATTCTTTACACCATTATACCCATCAAAGTAAGGTGGTGGTGGAAAAACAGATTACATCACGGCGTGGAGAAGGTATTCCGTACGTACGCACGCACGGTGATTTCATTTTCCGTAGGATGGATAGAAGGTGAAATGGGGTTGTTTCATATTTATAATAACATATCAGTATATTATTGATACCTATGTTATTACTTTATAATGAAACAACTAAATAAGAATAAGTTTAAGAAGAAAGAATCTTGAAAGAATCGGTAGAAGAGATTACCTCTTCTTCGACGCGACTCTTTTAAGCTTCCTCTAAAGGAACTAGAGTTGGTTTTCTGAGAAGACCAGAACCTCCAGAATGTTTCTAGGGAAGTTTAAAAGATAAATGGGTAGGTTTTTTTGGATATTGAAGGCTCAAAGTGTTGTGATGAGGAGAGGGAGGAGGTTCCCTTTTATAAGGGAGGAGAGGGCACCTTTGGAAACATAAGAAATATTAATTTATAATAAATTCAAAACCCATTTAAAAACCTCCTAAAATGACTTAAATCCGCATATGAGATGATATATGGTTGTAATACCATCATCCAATAAAATTTAGACAATTTGGGAATTTATTTTAAAACTTAACAATTTGATTTATCCGTATTTAATTTATTTAATCTTATTTCTGGTAATTATATTCTAGATTTTAAATTGTTATAAATAATTAATTATGTGTTGTGAATTATCCATAATTGGTTAATTTATGAAATTTTAGACCATATAAATTTCAATTTATAATTTTTAAATTTTTATGTGATTTTTAATCAATTTAATAATATTTTATTATTATAAAATAACAATACCTTTCATTTTGAAACTATCCAATTATTTAAATTTAAATAAAATCCACAGAGAGGATATATTCGCAAAAAAATGTTTAATAGATTAATAACATGTTATATTCATCTATAAATTTTTTTGACAACATTAATTAGTTCATATAATGTTTATTTTAATATTTATAAAACCATTTATTTGATGTTTCCCTAAATAAAAAATTTACAGCATCATTTTTTTATAATAATTTAATATAATTATTATTTTCATAAAAATTAAAAATAAAATCCTATGATGAAGATAAATATAATAACTTTCATAATAATATTTTTAATAGAATTTTTCATCTTAAAATCACAACATTTAAATTGTTATATTTATTAAATTATGAAGGTGACATCTTTGACATCATTTAAAATAAAATAATGTAAATGTCCTAATCGGTTTTATAAGGCTCAAAATGGTCCAAATATTTACCCTTGGATGATTAGGGTATAGATAGACTCTAACAATAAAGTATGGTCAAGTTTATGGTCCTTTTGATAGGTATTACAGTTTTAATAAAAACTATATTATTGATTTTTCACTAAATAAATAATTTCTAAATCATTAATGTATAAGATTTTAAAGTAATAAAATATTTATTAAAAATTAAAAATAAATTACCATGATAAATAAAAACATTTTAGATTTAAAATCAGTATATATAATCGAATTTATATTCTATATAACTATATATTAAAAATAATCTAATTATTAAAGTTTGAGTGAGACATTTCACTTTCCTTTAAATAAACTAAATAAAAGGTCTTGATCAAATACAAGTGGGTTCCATTAGATTCCATTTCGACCCAAGTATGATTTAGGGTAAAATATAATCATCCAATTATATTATGACAATTGTTATGGTAATTTTATAATATTATATTTACCCTTAATTACCTCGAGTTACCTTTAACTATGGTAAATAAAATTTACCGTAGTTACTATTCATAATGACTAAAAATAAAACGTAGGTTATTAACATAATTTGGACCTAATGATTCTAAATATGGAATCCATTTTTTCAATTTCAAGTCACAGAATTTGCAGAAATTAATTTAAAATTAATCCTGTTGTTAAGAAAAGGAGTTTTAAAAGTTAAAACATTGCAAAAGATTAAAATGATTTTACCTATTAATTCAATGTAAAATCAATTATAATGACATAAATTATATTAACTGGTAAAACTATATCCTATTTATACTTTAAAACCATTCAATAATATAATTTAACCATATAAATTAGTACGATGAAAAAAAAATAGTTAAAATATAGCGTGTTTTTTTAATTCATTAAAATATAAAAGTTATGAGAATAATATGAAAAATTTATCCAAAGTAAATTTTTATATCCTTATTCCATAGAATAATTTTATTTTGTAAAATTGAACTTATAAACATGTCAAAACTAGACTAAATGTGGGTACACCATCAAAAGGCGGCAAAACTGCATTTTTTGAAAAATAATTATTTTACTCGAAAAATTTATTTTGTTCCCACACAATGTTCTAGAAAATGTGTAAGATGAATAATAATGTTATAAAATTCAAAATTTATTTATTAATATTCATAACGGCTAGTTCATAATAATATTATAATAATATATCATTGTTTAGTGAATCTCGGTATTACGTACTACACACTCTATCAAGGAAGGTCGTGATTGTGTGTAATGCAAGCCAGGTCAAGGATACGTGTAGTAAAAGCTCCCTTTTTTGTTGCGTATACCATAATGAAAACTAATTTCATTTATACATTAAACAAAATCTATAATTAATGTTGCGTAGAATAATTTCTACAAAATGAACTTGAAATTGTGTGTAACACGAGCCAAGAATAGTATTGCGAATACTGAAAGCTAATACGGTGTTGTGTATAGAACAAGATAATGTTGGTGTAGCATATAACACAAGACATCAATGAAATTAAAAATAATAATTCTCATAAAATCTCAGGTTGTTACAGGTTATGTACCTCATTTGAAAAGAAGATTCACAAAAAAATGATTACCAATTTTTTTACAAAACATTAATCACATAAAAAAACATTTACAAATATTAAAATCAAAATTTTTTATAGAAAAAAATTTAGTACCCTTTATTAAGAATAGTTAAACAATGAAGTAATATTTAGGTATATTGGAACATAAGAAAACATTTCAAACCATTATCTTATAATAGTTTAATAAATTTTATTACCTCATGTAATCAAATGATTTCCACAGAATAAATTTTTTACATGAATAATATATGTATCTTTTCATATCTTATTCTTTACTCATGTTCATTCAGGATTAACCCATTTATAATAATCAAATCCATGTAAACTCCATCAGAGTAACCTACTTAGTTATATCTCCAATTTTTCACCTTCTATGACTAAATCATTATCCAATACATTAAAGAGTTATATCTAGATTACCCATTTTAATGAGCTATATCAAAATGTTCCATCATTATATATAATTTCAAATGGACATATCATGAATAAAACATTTATAATATATGTCTTATTTATCATAAAAAATCATTTGAACCCATGATAAGAACACATTCCTTTTTACACAATCATAAGGATAAATAAATTTTCTCTTCAATAACTCTTAGAAATTTATAGAAATGTAAATATATTATATAATTTGAAAAAATTGTTTAACATATAGAATAATGTGATAATGAATAATCATTATTGTGGCGGGAAAAGGTGGCCAAGTTATATATGTAAAAAAATATTATTTTATAACTTGTGTTAAAAAAGTCAAGAACAAAACATATGAAAAATGTTGGAAATATTCATTTCAAATCATTTTTATGGAAATTAAAATATAGTAGAAATTAAAATATATCAAAATTTTAAGCATAAATAATAACATTATTAAAAAAATTATATAACATGGATAGGGGGTAAAGAGATTAAAACATTTAAAACAACATTTCAATGGAAAATACCTTACATCGAGTCCTAGATCATTTCATTCTTAATTTTACCCTCATGAGTAAAAAAATTGAAATAGTTTTATTACTGCATAAGAACTATTTTCATTCCTATTCCACTATAATTATTCCCATTATTTCAATTTTACCATAGTTTGTTAAATTACTAAAATAGATTAGTTCACATTAGATATTTTGAGGACGTTCAGTTTATAAACTAAAAAAAGCATCAGTGCATTGACCATGGTAAAATGAGTTATGGTTTCTTAAACTCAATAATAATAATCATGATGTATTTATCATATCTATAAATTATATACACTTTTTATCAAACCATTTCATGTGGTCCTGAAAAATGGGTATTGTTGTTTGATAGAAATTGTAGTCTATACCAACAAATGAATGATATTTTAAAAATTCTAATTGGTGGAAAAGAAATAAAGTAGAAAATATTTTAATTTCAAATAATCATAATTATTTTTTAAATATAATATTTATTTATTATTTACATCATTATGACCTTTTTTTACAATGTAAATGAAAAAAAATCGCATCTCTTGGTAGAGGCTACAATCCACATTTATGTATGAGCGTTGTTATGATTTTACAACAGATGGATGAGTGTAAATGTAAGTAATATATTATCTTTAAATATTCATAATTATTTCATAAATATCATTTATATTTTCTTTATCTATCATTCAATGATCTATATGACCCAGTGATGAAAATGAAATACATCACTTTATGGAGTTGTTAGTCCAAACGTACACATGAGCGTTGTTTTTATTTCCCATGGGATGGAAAATGAGATTAAAAAGGGTTGTAAAATAATCATAATAACGTTTTATTAAACAATATATACCTATATAATAATTTTAACGTGTTTAAAGATCATTTGAAGGAGGCAGAAGGAAAAATAATCATGGAACAGTCTGTTAAGAATGATACCTTTTATTTGAAAACCATCCAATGAAATACTCTTTAGGCCTTCTTAGGTTGGTCTTTGGTTGATAAAAAACATCTGTTACAAGGGGAGGGATGTTTGGAAGATATTTTTCTAGTCTTAGTCTGGATAAATGGCTCAATGTACATTGATATGTGAGGAGAGGAGGTTCCCTTTTAAATGTGAGGGGAGCATCACCCTTGTAAATACAATAAACTATTATGTTTAGTATATGTATATCACAATGGAAAGTTACACCTAATGGAAAAATTTATAAGTTAAGATTTCTTACTGTCAATATTTTAATGTCACTATTTTAACTATTGAATACATAGGAATATTTTAAGGGATATTTTTAGAATAAGGCACATAGTTATCACAACTTTTTTGGCCAGAGAAGGTTATTAGAAGATTTTTTAGTATTTGAATATTTATATTTCAACATTAGCTACACAATATATATTGTAAAAGGTATGTTTTCCCCTGTTAAACCCTTTTAAAAAATAGGAAATGGGAAATAGAGAGGTCATGGTGTGGCCCAAGGCATAGAGTGGTGGGGAAACACATGTGGGAGCTGACCATAGTGACCTAACCACACCCATGGTGGAGGCCACGGTGAGGGAAAACAACATAGTTTTTGGTATCACGATGTAGGGGTTAATATTTTTCTTGTTGTGGTAATAAAACCTCCTCAGTGGTTTAGGCATTTTTGGAGGGCATGTAAATACCGATCTAGTTTTGAAATGACTGACTCAATCTTCGATCTTCTCTGATCTCATCCATTTCATGAAAAATAATATATCTTTTAAGAGGGATATTTAATGATACATTAATATATTATTTTACCTATTAATAGATATAATATTCCATCCTTGATCATTCAATAATCCTCTCAGAAATATGTCAGATTTTAATGACTTTTGAATGCTCCAGATGAACCTGGGTGAGAACAACATTCCCTTTCCTTATTGGAACCACAAGATTTTCATCCATCATGGCCAGAATATTGAATATAGGGAGATAGAGGTCTGTTCTAACTGAATGTCAATGGATGGAATTGATGATCCTTGGATTCGGCATTGATCACAATGATTTCTTCTTTCTCAATAATTGTGAATGTTGTATCCTTCAATAATTTATCCAAACTAATGTGTTTTTTTATTCAATTATATTGTTCAAAATTTTTGATTTTTTTTATGAAAATGAATTAATTTAATTTAAAATTAATTTTTAAATAATTTTTTTTTATCATTTGAATATATATTTTTCAAATAATTATTACTTTAATACTTATTTTGGAATTTTAGATTAATTTCTCCATTATTTAGATTCCATCAACATTAGCCAACTGAACATGGCCTTCATTTGATTCTCACATTTGTGTTTCATGAAATTCTCCATTTGTTTGTAATTCATCAAAAACATTTTATTGTAAAGTGATCCAACTATATCTGGGAACCCATTTAAGTGTGTTTTTCAATCAACTTGTTTGTAGATTCTAGGTATGGGATCAGGAGTCAAGATTGAATAATTTATAGAGGCCTGATGGTAAAAAAATATATGACGGTGGTTTAGGTTATGGGGTTTTTTAAGACAAATCTTGTAGCGGTTTATTTCCATAGGTGTGATGTCAATGATTCCAAAATTTTCCACATAATCCAGGACCATTAAGATGAGATCCATAGTGATAGGGATGGAGAAAGTGGTGTTGGTGGAGACACATGAAATATATGGTGTTTTTGTGAAATTCCAACTTCCATATTTTGAAACATGGAAGAACACCAACTTTGTAGACCCCTCGATATGAAGGATGGCCTTTGATATGAGAAGGTATCACATAGACATATAATTTTTCTACATATTATGTAACACCTATGTTGGACTTCGTATTATCATATGAGTGTTTCATTAAACCATTTCATCATTGATGAGTTCCCTAGATTATGTCCCTGTGACGGTACTATTAACCATTGCATCCAATGAAGTGGATGAGTGATATGCTCTATGAGATAGTACTAAATAGAGTCCAACATCACTCCATATAGTCTAGGCTATGATACACTATCCTATCCTTCTCTAGGTTGGGTCAGGTATCTTTTTGGTTGACTTCTAAGACTTGTAATCCCCTTCCTTTTGGGTTATTCCATATAGAGTCTGGTATCCCACATAGGACTTGGGAGTGATCCCATAGCTCTGTATATCTGTCTGATGGGTTCCATAAGTGTTAAAAATACTTTATGAGTGAGTTATTTAGAACATTTATTAAATTAAATAATTGATAATAATCCCAAGGATAGTAGTGAGGATGGAACTATCCTTGATACTTGGAGTCTTCCTATTATCAAAAATGAGTTTATCTTGTTTATTCTGCATGATTAGTGATATATAGCTAAAACAATCCTTTTTTATTTTTTTTGGGGAATCCTCCTCTATGTTTTTATACTCACCCCTACATGGAATCTACCCACATTTTTCCTGTCATATGTATAAGACAATCCTTTCAATAGATTCATAGGTGGATTAGGAGTAGGTGGAGCTTATTTGGGATATAATGACCACATATGTATTCCTTAGACGTTTTTTGGTAGGTGATTTTTTTTAGTAGTTAAAAAATATTTAAAATTTTTATGGCCTATATTTGTTACAATATTTTATTTTATAATTTATTTCCATACTCTTATGTGTGATTAGATTTCATAAATGAAAAAATAGTTTCATTTATTTTCTATTCTATATTATACTGGTGATTGCATATGTGTGTGTGTGTGTCGAGGTATTTTAGCCTAAGGCCTCCCATGTTTTTAATATGATTACTTGGTGAGAGTCAAAAGGATAGAGTCTATTGGAGGTGGTATTGGGGTTTTACACATGGCTTTCTATCATCCAGGAGGTCCCTCATGGGTTAGACTATTTTATAGTGGTATCAGAGTAGTTGTTGTATTTGGATCAACATTTGGAGAAACTCCCTCTGTGAGGAATGGTTTGGAAACTAGGTAAATAATGTTAAAGTGTGTTATGTTTAGATATCAATACGTGATACCTATTGAAAATGTGTTCATCAATGTATCCATTCTTCATGACTATAATAACCAGCGTGTTTACTTAGTACATATAGACAGTGGTTGTAGGGAAAATATTGGTACATGCATCATAAAAGAATGAGTTGGGGTTTCAATATATTTCACAAGATAGATCCCATGATATGATAATTTGAGCATGGTTTAACTTAAATATTGTTGTATTAATATATAATGATATCCAGCATGGATTGTATAGTAGGATCACAATGATAATATGGTTAGTGGTGATTCTCAAATCGTTGGACCTGTGTAGGATGTGGTTTCTCTCGGTGGAATTTAGTTATTAAATTTATCCATTGAGTAGTTTATTATTATAGAAGTACTAGAAGAGGATTAATGATATCATAGAGCACTTCATGAGTTTTAGAGAGAAAAAACTCTGGTTTTGGGCTATTCTAGACCCTCAGGTAGCATAGTAATGGATCAAGGTATTAAATGGTATTTTATTCCTTGTGAGGAACCCTCTCGACCAAATGGTAGTCCTAGAAGAAAACATAATCCATGGTCTATCTATAAAATAGTCGATCTAGGTTATATAGATTCAAAATAAGGATATTATCTTGAATATAGAGTTTTATTTCCTTTTAAGATAATATTTTTATCTACAATCATTTCGAGTAGTACATATCCCATATTTTATGGAGTTCTAGCTTGTTAGTATGATAGTCACGTAGTACACATCAATGTTCTCCAACCACTCATGGTATTCCATGGATATTTTTTGGGATGTATACATTCGATAATAGACCTCAAGACATGTAATTCATTGAGATATATGAGATGTATTAGTATAAAATTAAATTCCCACTTATGTTGGTGTTCTAGATAATACATTGGTTTTGAAGAGCTTCTTAGAAAATCATCATTTTCCATTGTTTATAGTAGTTGGAAACTAAGAGATGAGACCAAAACAACTCATAGTTTATATCAGAAATATGGATTTAGATAGGTGAGGTACATATAGATGTAGTCTTAGGATAATGGTTCATCCACTCTGGGCTCCCAAGGACATTTCAATCAACTGATGAAGATGTGGTTATTCTCAATTTATAGGAAATTATATATAATATGGAATTTCACAACCCAATGTGTAATAGACAATGTGATTTTTGATTGGATGAAAAGGCAGCAGTGATAGCAAGATCGGGGAGGCCTGAAGGGTGGAATATGTGGTTGGGGAGTTTGGAAATCTGTGGGTCGTGGTAGAATTTCTGATATGTAGCCACCGCTACCACATCGAGATGGTATATGCTAGGTTGAGGGAGCTAGTGGTCAAGGAAATGGACAACTACATGCAGTGTAGTCTTATGAATTGGGGGATCTAGGTATGACTTGAGGAATGATCTAAATTTGTTATACATTAACTATAATTTTGATAAACAAAAGAATAATACACTCTTTTATGTCTATATCCTTTTTTCATGACTCAAAGATTCCAGCAGAACCTTTTGCTCATCCTTTATGCTTATAGACTCATACGAGGGGTGATTCAACAATCATAATATTCTACTGATAGTGTCACCTGAATTATAGAGGTTAGAGCTTCATATATGATCTAATTGTAGCCATGAAAAGACCCTATAATTTCAAAGGTATTTAATTTATCTCAACAATCCATGAAAATATTAACTATTCCAAGCAGTGGATTAAAGGAAGCTAAGTGGATGGGATAAGAGTTTCCATCAGTGGTGAGAAAGAATATCCATCAGATAAATATGGGTTTTTTTGTGTGGATAAAACTAATTTATCATTATTTGGATAGTATGACACTTGTAACAATGATCACTATGATATTTTTGTTTACTAAATTAATGGAGGAGTATGTGGATGTCTTTTCCAAGGATGTGTGGGCATACCTTCCTATATATTAGTCAACATATACAAAGATCTACGCCCATGAAATACCCCAATACCAATGCCATCATATTAGATGACCCCTCCCAATTTTCAATAGTCTATCTTGTAGTTGGAGGATTTGTAGAAGAAGGGATTCGTTAGACCAAGTGTGTCCCCCTTGTAAGCCTCAATATTATTCATGAAGAGAATGGATGGGTCCCTAAGGATATTCAGGGATTATCATTTTCTAAATTATGTGACTATGTATAATAAGTATCCACTAAAATAAATCAATTAACCCTTCAACAAGTTGAAGGGTGTGATGTGGTTCTCAAAGATTGACCTTAGGTCATGTTATCACCATCTTAAAGTATGATAAGTGGATGTACCAAATATTATATTCTAGTTTTGATATATTAATTAAGAGTAATGGTAATTCACTTTATCATGATGAGAACCTCAACAGTTTTAATGGGACTCATTAACCAAATCTTTCATCCCTTATTGGATTAGTTTGTGGTAGTCATTATAGATGGAATCATCATGTATTTAGAGTTAGATAAGGATAACATTAGACATTTTAGGATGGTCAAAAACATAATCTAAGAGAATTAACTATATGGAAATCTATATAAGTATCAATTCTAGATTTTAGGGGTTCATTTAATAGTACATTTAATCTCATGGAAGGGAGTTAAATTGGACCCAGAAAAGATGAATGCAGTTTTATCCTATGATCCTCCCAAGGGTTTGGTTTAGGTATGAAGATTATATGGGTTGATATGAAATTACCAGTGATTCATGCACTATTTCTCCAAGATTGTGAAACCTCTAACTACCTTGGGCCAAAATAGGAATACTTTCATGTGGTTGAAGAAGTTTCAATAGAATTTTTAGGAGTAGTGATAGATGTTTACGTGCACCCCCATATTCATACATCCTGAGGAGGACATTGAGTATGTGGTGTTATATGATTCCTCTAGAGTTGGGATTGAATATTTATTGATTGAGAGGTAGGCGGTGATTTATTATGGGCACCAGATGGTAATTCCACATGATTTTCATTATGTGAACCATGATTTGGATCTGAAAACAACAATTTTCACCCTAATTTCTTTGAGAAACAATATTATGGGAGAGAATTTGTCATATATTTTGACCATAGGAGTCTCTAGTATATGTTACCATAGAAAGACCTTAACCTGAGGTAGAGTTGATGGATAGATTTTCTAAAATACAATGATTATGAGGTATTATAAACTCCTCAGAAGGGAAACATGGAGTAATATTCTCTATGTAGGTAATATCATTCATATTTTTTGAGTTATACAATAGTGTAGTTAGCAACTTGTAATTGACCCTTTTAGATGAGGGGGGATTAACTTACCTTCCATAAATTTTTTTGACTCAAAGCATCTTCATCCTAATAGGGTGGAACAAATAGGGGATATGAATTTTTAACCATTAAAGGATAGATATTCATAAGACATTTTCCTATATATTTTATTGAAATTGGGGACCATGTCATCCTTTCCTGAGGATGTATTGTGGTATTAGTCACACTGTGGGAGTAAGTGTTGATAATGTTTCATATACCCCTGTTTTAAGTATATCTAAGAGTAGAAAATATTTACTTGGATCATTGATGTAAATTTTAGTAGCGAATGTTGAAGAGTGTTGTTGCTGAGTATGTCTCCCAATGCCTCACCTTCCAATAGGTTTGTCCCAACCACTTGAGGTTCCATAATGGAAGTGGGATGGTATCTATATGGAATTTTTGAGGGATTGGTGATCAAATAAATTCCATGAAAATATCTATGTGATCATAGAATAGATCACTAAGAGAGTCCAATTAACAGACATATAAGAGTGGAATTTGGTGGAGAGTTTGGGGGTGACTTAACCTATAGTAAATTGTATGACTTCATGGAATCTCGTCATCAATTATTTTAGATTGCGATACACAATTCAAATAAACATTTTATAGTGACTTATAAGAATATTTTTTGGGGTCTATTTTAGTTGAGAACAATATTCAACCCCCAAAAGATAGCCCAACTGATTTGACTATTAAGGTTCTGGAGGACATTTTATGGGCTTTCATGTTGGATTTTGTATGTATATGAAGATATCATACCCCATTTATGATGTTTGTGTAAAATAATAGTCTCTATTCCACCATTGTTATGAAACCATTAATGGACATGAATGAATGACACTATAGGTCACTGTTGAGTCAGATGTATCCATGGGAGACTAATAATATGGGACCAAATTTGGTGTATGTAATGATAGAGAATGTGCAGATCACCAATGAGTTAATGCTGATTTCCCATAGATTTCATAATTCCAGTGTGGATTGATGAAATAGACCATTTTATTTTTATGAATAATATCATTTCTTCCTGAAGGCCTCATCTTATTGAGGGATATCAGTATTTTTATGAGGATATAATCTATCATTAGTGTTAGTTGGCCCTTTCTGGATACTAAGTAGAGTTGGGGATGTGGAATACCACATGGAATTACCAATTTAGTTAGACCAAGTGCATTTATTCTTCCATGTGTTGTAGCTATGTAAACTAATGCACAACCCATTGCCTGATATTGAAATGTAAAAGATGAATATTGATGAAAAAGATACCCTCTTAGAGTAAATAGTAGAAATCGATGATCGCTAGGAGAAGAACCTTTTTGGGTGAGTGATTCCCTTGGTTCGTGTTTTCAGGAAGCACTTGAACCTATAGGAGAGATCATTGGAGTGGGTGACCAAGATGAAAAATATGTACCGTCACCACTTTGAGTAGTTTCATTTCACTTCAGGATAAAAATATATGAATTTGTGGAGAATATAATGACTACATTTTTATTATTGAATACACTAGAATATTTTTGTTGTAAGGTGTGGAGATTTCACAGTTTTTCGAGGACTTGGAATGTTATTGGTGGCTTAAGTTGTTTTATTTATTTTCTAGTCCAACATGGGCTACACCATAGCTACAGTGGTCCATGATGAACCATGTATGAAATGGAAAAGGTGAAATTGAAAGTCTAGGGTATGGCTATAGGAAAGGAGTGTTGGGGAAGTTTCTATAGTCCATGAAAATAGTGACCTCACCATGCTTATGGTGGAGGCCATGGTAAAGGAAAATGGCTTGGGATTCTTGAAACATTCCATATGGTCTTGTTGTTTTTTTAAGTGTGTCAGGAACACAACTATCATGGTATAGGTCATAGTGATGTAGAGTTAATTTTTAAATTGCTAAAACCATCACTTATTTATCATATATCATATGTTTCAAAGGGGGGATAAATGAATCTTTTATGAGGGTTATTTAATGAAACATTAATAAGTTCATTTTCCTATAAATTTATTTGTCCTTCTTACATTGATCAATCCCTCTGACTCTTATAAATATTTCATAATTTGGTAATTTTTTGAAGATATAGATGAGACTAGGTGAGAATAGGATCCCCACTTCTTGTTTATATCTATGGAGGTTTTCCAACCTCGGTATAAGATCATATATAGGGATATGGAGTCTTGTTCTTACTTATCATCGAGGGATGGAATTGAGGATCCTTGGAGCCCTTAGTGAGTTATTCTTTTGCAACAACTGTGGTGAATAAATCCTATGTTTTCATGTTTTATTGCCATACATCCACATTAATGACTCTAGATACAAGGTGATGGGTATAAATTATTATTCTTCCCAACCTACTCACACTTGAAGAACTATAAACTTATTTATTTCATAGGACTTGTGGTTGAGCCCTTGCTTTGTCCTGGCTATGTTCTACAACTTTGATCTGAAACCTCATCCATCCTCTTCCTTATTACATAAGTATCACAATTAAGTATAATATAAAAAATAAAACATATAACAAAATATATAAAAATAATAATAAATAAAAGTGCCCAATGTAAAAAATCATATCGAGTATCATTTCCCATGATCTTAACCATACGATTTAGGATTAAAATGATCCTATTTAGATGAGTTCAAGGGAGTTGTGGCACTTGATGAGATTATTTGGTAATTGGAGGATAGATGATTATATGGATAATAAATTGATTATTGTTTCCCTTTATTAACCATATCCTTAATTTTTTACTTGTTGAAGGCTTTATATGTGTCACACTTAGAGTATGATGTGATCAGGGAATAGCTAGGAGGGGTGAACTGAGGCATAGGTGAGCATTGGGAGAAAAACAATGTGCTAATGGTACATGGTATAATAGTAGTCATTTCTGTCATGAACCAATCCAACGGTTCTTGAGATATAACTATTTAAATACCACCTCCCTAGGCTAGAGACTTGGAAAAAGTGCCAAAATACCAAACTAATATGTGAGGTATTTTCCTAATGTACCGATATTCATGCGCCAAAACATCTATAGGAATAAGAGAAGTGAAATAATAATAAAAGATTACTATTTTAGATTATTATCAATTAATGTAAAAAATATAGGTAATACAAGAGAATTAAAAAATAATTTGAAAAGAAAATGTTAAAAATACAAGCCCGACTATAAATATATTCCAACCTGACAATAAAAATAAAAAGCAATGTATTGAGAGATCCTGACTCTAGATATCCTAGCCCCAACCACTATACATAGTCAAATTCCCTAGGGTATCCCTATTATCCTCTATAATCACCACTAACATGCCCGTCATATATATAAGACACATCATGTGTGAGAAAATCCCATGCAGGTGTTAGTATATACATACCCAGTAGGATGACTCAAATGAAGAGGGGGATGAAATATAACACATGATATAAGTAGACATCCCAACCCATATAGAGAGAGATAGGAATATATATATATATATATATATATATATATAATCATATCAAAAACCCAAATGAGATAAAAAGGGGTTATCAATCTCACAACCCAGCCTAGGAATAGAGTTTCCATTGATTACATGTGATCCATAAATGATTCCCAACATCTTGAGTGTCTATATATAGAAGAATCCATAGGGGGAAAACCTCACCATCGTGCCACACAGTTGAGGGGATGCAATCTCTAGGTAGAGGAACCATGCTCTGATATGATAGGAGGTTCCACTTGGTAGATAGATAGATGAATCATTCCTTTTCCTGATAGGTGGGATCCACTCTATAGGTGGATAGAGGACCCACTCCATTGTCTGTTATAGGGGTTTCACTATATGGATAGGGGACCCATACCTCTTCCATGTAGGATGGTTCCACTCTGTAGGGGTTGGTATATAGTAGAACCATACCCTATCCCAATAGGTGGATTCTAATATAGTGGTAGATTACCCATGCCTTTTACCAACATAAGGATTACACTTTGATGGTAGATAAATTGAGGATATATACCCTAGTCCATTATGAGTTCCACATGATATGTACAAGACACATTCCCTATCCTATAATGAGTGTTTCTCTCTAATGATTGATAGAGGACCCATTACCTATCCCAACTGGAGGGTTCCACTCTTTAGGGATGGATAGAGGACCTAGGCCCATTCTCTATAAGAGGGTTTCACTATGATGATCCCTTCAGGTCACTTCCTTCATTGAGGGTCGCCTAAAAAAGCATCACACATGAAAAATCTATCATAGTATCTAAAAATCCCCCCTGAAGTACAAAATCATGTTATCCATGAGAAAATTAAGGATAGGATAATAGAGAGACAAAATATGAGTCAAAATGATGGGGATATGATATGTATTAGTCTCATTAAAAAGGAAGGTACACAATGTGTAAGGGGACCCAAAAGTGTGTGGTTCTGCCCTATTATCTGGAAATGTTCTATCTAGTACACATCTCACTAAACATTAATCCACACATGGAATGTAAGGGAACTACATGACATGATTCATCCACCTTGTCTTGAGCCATGTTCTCATGGTTTGTCATGTGTCCCTCAGGTATTGTTTGTGTACACTGGACATGTGCCTAGACATTCCCATGTCCATGTACTCACAAAGTACAGACTAGGGTTCTTTCACTGAGTCACACAGCCTGTGGGGATCCTACACAATTTATGATATTTTACTCATCTAGAAACCCTTTCTACTATAGCCAAGAGTCTTCACACCATGTGTGCTTTAGACTAAATAGTTGGGAGTCGAGTTTTCCGAAGAAACTAAAATCGATCACACAGATCAAAAATTTGTGCATGATACCCTAATTAATGCCCATTTAAAGCCCAAAATTATTTTAATAAATATTAGATCATCTATTTTGTCCCTCCTATGGCTAGAAAATGAATCTTGATTCTTTGGAATGATGTCCACAGGCCACTGTTTCTTCTCTCGTGCCACTGACATTCATTTCCCAGATACCAGATCCATGGTAATCATCACCCATTCCCAAAATAACTTCCCAATCCTTCCATTAATCACTGATGTAAACATCTCACACATATCTTCCATGAATCTGGGGGTCCTATTTCACTCTATCCCACCTGATAATGTTGAACCGTGTCCCCATAGGCCAATAATGAAGATCGTGAAGAAAGAAGGGGGGAAATCACATAAGCAACGGTGAAACAATATTCATCCGTGATTTACATTAAAATGAATAAAAAATGGGTATTTTGGGGTGATATATCATGGAACAATGGGGAAAATAAAATAAATAATTAAATAAAATATATGGGTGAATGAATGGACCAAAACAAATGAATATCAAATAAATTGATCTAATTGTGCTCAATATTTTAATCATAAGGGTGGAAATATATAAGTGATGAGTAATAAATCAATATGGATTGATCATTGATGAAGAAGATGGCTACCACAAAAGGGGGAGATCCATTTCATTCACTATTCCTTGATTTACATGGATTCGATTGTTGATTGTTTCCCAATCTTAATACTTTAATAAAGAATAGTGGATTCTCCTCTCAAAATTATTAGGGTTATAAGGCCAACCATTTTTATTCTACATAGAAATTTATTTAAGGATTGAATTAGGTTTTTTTTGAATTATTTAAATAATTAATTAATTAATTCACCAAATACACCTGCCAATAGCTTCTTTATCCAAATGATGCATGTCAACCCACTTTATATTGCAACGTGGTTTATCATCACATTACAGATTCAACTATTTTCATATAATTCCCTTTTGAGACTTTATTTATGTTATATTCTATTATAATTAATGAACTATGTGTGTGTGATATAAAATATTTTTAATATTTTTAATAAAAGTAATTATGGGCACACTATGCCTTAGAATTGCACATTGTCTCAACATCTTGCTCTGAATATATTCTATGACATGTTTCAAAGTCATGAAAGGATAAAATATGGTCACTAAATTATTCCCTTATTCAATATTTTCATCCTTTTAGAGAAAAAATATACAAAATATACAAGATAATAAGGCCACATCTAGCATTTATGCTCCCATGTTGTTACAACACATAATCTAAGGGAATGATCCATCTAGCATGATCCTCTCTTTACAATACCCTATCACCACCTAGTTCTCTATAAAATTGGAATTATCCATGATATCCATCTCACCCCATTAAATAAAATGTGTAGAGCCTTGCAGTTATCTCCTTAGTTGGGTCACATGGAAGACATCGTGCACCCTCTCTAACATTGTGTGTAGGGAATGGTGGTATAATGTTTCACAAACCCTCTACAAGATATAGAATAAACCAATGATTCTTGGGGATATCACTACAAACTAAATTAATCTTTATAATCCTCATTGTGTTGATACTTTTATGAAAACATAGTCTCTCTACTCAAAAATCATGGGCCTATGATGTCAGTTTGTGAAGGATTTCTTCTTACTCTGAGATTTCCTCATCCCCTCATAGATCATCTGGACCTTCTCCATCATTACATGCACCATATATGGCCCAACAATTGATTCTTCACCAATATCAAAACAACATATGGGTTACCTATAGGGTCTCCAATACAGATCCTTGAATGGTTCCATACTAATTATATAGTGGTACCTATTAATATAACAAAACTCCTCCAAGGGAATGTGATCATCCCAGCTCTGTCCAAAGTCTCACACGCAATCCATCATATATCCTCCATCACGTGGATAGTGTGCTTGTTTTGGAAATTTGTATGAGTTGAAAGGTCTTACTCATCTTCATATGGCTCTATAATACCTCCAACATGCTTCTTCACAACCATGACGTTAACCACACATCAGTGTAAAAGACAATCATTGAGGGAACCCCATGAAGGAAAATAATCTCCCACACATACAAATGCACCAAACTATTCACTAAAATCTACTCCTTGATAAAATAAAATTAATTAACTATATAGTTTGTTTATCTATCAACAATATGGAATCATGGACTCCAACTATCTATGGATGACCTATCAAAAATTATATATATATTTCATTCCATTTTCTCTCTGATATTTCAAGATTCTATAGAAAACATGCCGGAACATGGTACCCATCCTTCACCAACTATCACGTGATGCACTGAGAGACAAATTTAGTAACACTCTAGCTCATTCCAACCCACAAAAACTACTAATAAATTTCTCGATATGCCTTCGCCACACTAGGATATACATCCAAATGAGAAGTGTGAAAGTCCCTCATTACCTCCTCTCACATCATGATTGGGACCACCATACATCCCTAGAATATGATGGAAGGAACCCCACCATCATATAATCCATTTGGTGAATATCTTAAGGATATAAAATCATGTAATAACTATTTTTTGATATCTCCCATCTGGGAAACTCTCACATGCTAGAGATGTGGAGGATTCGACACCATCGACAGAAGAAAAGATGCACCCTCCTCATCAACCAAGGTCTTCTATAAGGAAGCCAACTAATCTCACCTATAATGAACTAAAGGAGATTGGGAATTACAACTAATAATATAATTCACCATGTTAGCTATTATAATATTATAGACTATCTCAAGTCATTGTCCTATAGGATCTCGAACCTGTGAATATGTCTGATTTTCAAGTCACTTTGTGTGAAGTCATACCTAAGACTCTGATGGTATGAGTAAACAAAAGAATTTATCTCCTAGAGGATAGTGGCTTCCCATCCATAGACTAAAGACTACCACTTCCAAATCTTGGTAGTGAGTTTTATTATTCTATATATGGGACCTCAATTGCATCGACCCATATGTGATAACTATCTACCTATTCATAAACATGTTGTTAAACCCTACTCGGAAGGCATGGAAATAAACTATGTACTTCACACCCTCATCCACTAGTCTCAAAACTAAATCACTCATTAGAATCATCCTCAACTCCTCAAAAGACCTCTGAAACTACTCAATCTAGGTAAATTAATTCCCTTTCCATCTTTGGGTGGTCGTATAGGTTTCAATGATACTGATGTATTCCCCAAACCTCATACAGTACCCAACCAAGACAATAAAACTCCACACCTCTGACACACTATTGGGTGGATCTTTGAAAGGCACTGAAATGATATTTACTAGGTCCAGAACTTATCCATGCTCAGAAATTACATTATCTATAAAGTGAACCTCATTGATCCAGAACGGACACATTTAGATCTTACCATAAATCCAGTTCCATAGAATAATGTATATGACCATCCTCAAGTTTTCCACATAATCCTCATTTGTTGAAATGTATATGAGTATATCATCCGTGATGATAAAAAAAATTAGCCCAAGTATGTAAGGACGATTTGGTTCATCAAAACCATAAAATCCATATGGGAATTAATCTCATTGAAATTCATCACCATGATCATAGAGTTTCTATATAATAATCTGAATGTTACCTTCAAAATATTAGTCTCGTAAACTATCATATGGTGATAGTTGGACCAAAGATTGAAATTCAAGAACCATAATGTACCTCAAAATTGATTAAGGAGGTATTCAATCCTCAGTAAGGGGTAATTTTTTTTATCATGGCTAGATTCAGGCGATGATAATCAACAAAATGCTACATGCACCAATCCTCCTTTTTTATGAACAACAACAAATCTTCTGAGGGGGTCACACTGAGTCCGATTAAAACATTATATAAAAGTTACTCCAAGTGCAATTGTGGCTATCAAAGCTCAATAGGGGCCATCTAATATGCCATAGAAGATATTATAGTGGTACTAGTTTTCAAGTCGATGAAAACCTCCATCTCCCACCTCATAGGCATTCCCCAAAAGTTCCTCTGGGAAGATGTCTATAAAATACACCATAACTAATGGAATACAAATTTATGATGACACTATTGCACCAAGTGATGGACTTTCCAACCGATGAGTAATGGGATACAAATTCCTACTCACAAAACCAACTTGTTATGCTAAGAGATCTCTCTCACCCACAAAGAAGAATCTAGTCCCATTAGTCTGAAGTAATCTGACTCATTTTGGGTGATAGTTAATCCACATTCAAACATTGTTCAACCAATCCATACCCAATATGATGTCCCAGGGTATCATTATGATGAAAAAAATTACTAGAGGAATTTTCCTCCATCAAGAGATATATCACACTATTAATAGATGAAAGATATCAAAGAGTCGTTATTGATAGGAACCTCAATGAAGAGATTTTGGCTTAATGCCTCAACTAGGAGATCTAATTGTCACACTAAGAGTACATATATAAAGGAAGTATGTGAAATTGTGTCTACTAGTATTTAATAAAGAGTGAACTTAATATAAATCATACCTCTAATAATCTAATGAGCTTTCAAATCATATGCTTGTATAGAATGCATTTTCCCATGGCCCCTATTTACAACAACCTAAGCATGATGATGGCCACCAAGTGGTGGTAGTGTAAGGATCTCATATCATCATCCACCTGCCTAAAATCATCCCAGATCCCCACCCTATACTCTTCTATCTTCGCCGCCCTGAGTTCCACCTTTCTTTCAATTGGAAGATCTATTATCATGATGATGCATCTATCATGGTGGTCCATTTTCTATCTGTGTCCCCTCCTCCACACATCTAGTTAAGAAATAATTTTTGTGTGTGTACTTTACTATCACTTTCATAACACCACACCTCTCTTATCATCCATGGTCCTTTGTGTGGTTTGTATTCCACACGACCTTATGTTTGAATCTGGACTTGATAAGATCTCATATGTCGAGATCATAATGATTGATTCCTACTAGATGCTAAAAATGACTTATACCCATGATTCCCACTACCATCATTAGCTGTGTGGAATCTCTATGATCAGAATCTATTTATCACTCAAACCTTCGGTAACACTCCATATAAGTGGCAATTCATATGGGTACCACATTATCACATATGTCCCAAAAAAGATCATTCAAACACTTTTGTCCTCAGATGTTTCCATCTCAAATCATGTTTATGGATTATCTCTTAAGTTCATTGAACCCCTTGGTATACTCATCAAACAAATATCCAACCATGTTGTAGCTATATAAGCTTCGAAATATAAACAGAGCACAAGAATGAGAGGTAATACTACTCAAAAAATATAATGGAAGTAAGACCATGAGATTGTAAAATCCTCATGTATCAACACAACTATACTACACTGGCTCCCCACTTCTCTAAAAAAATACTGGATACAAACACAACCACTTGATCTGAAAATTTCTAGGTAATCATAAAAACTCGAATTTTCAAATCCCAAAACCTCTCTTCCACCCAGATATTTGGTTCAATGAGGATCCTTTATGGCCTATATCATTGGAACTCATGATGTTCTCTCAACCTCCACTCATACATAGACTACTCTTATCAGTCTAATTACTATTCACAAGGTGGAGGTGCTACTACATACCACCTAGAGGAAGGATCTCATGATATGGAACTTAAACGAAGGCCTTATCACTCATCGGATTGTTGTCGTGATCCTGATTCGATAACATGACTAACTGGCTTGATGTAGGCATCGGGAAAATTTAATCAAGACATTAAATAGCCAGATTATCATATATATATATATATGGATAGATGATTGAAGAAGGATAATTAAAAACTAAATCTTATATGATTCATGTACAAGTAATTTGTGCAACCAATAGCTTGGTATGTCGATTCAACAAGTAGGTATTTAGAGTTCTGGTGAATGGATTCAATAGAAACTACACCAACATAGGGTTCTCTGGCCTAAAATAAAAACCCGAGTGAAAATGAGATTGTTACCCTAAGTCCAAACCAAATCTTCTAAATTAGACAACTCTAAAAACTTTCCCATGGAATAAACCACCATTGATACCAATATTTCATGATCCGACCCAACATGGATTGAGATAAAACTAACACAATCCTACCTCCATAAACCAGAGGCTTATGATAAGAATTCAATGTCATAAATAAAATGGGAGTCCTTTTTAATTGTATATGTATGCACACACACACCTATCGCCATAGAGAAGTGAATGGGAAAAATATAACAAGATAAAACATCTAGAGAATAAACCATGCATGTAATTTTTATAAGGAATACAAGATTATGACATCATAATAAGAAAATAATAAGGGGAAACTATATTTGTAACTAGAAATGTGTCCCATGGTGAAAAAAAACTATAATAATAAAGCATTGAGCGATCCCATCTCCAGATCTACTATAACTAAACACCGTATGTGTTCAAATGCACCAATGTATCCCAATAATCCTCTATAATTTCCTCTGACATATCCTTCATCTACATAAGACATTAAATGTGCGAGAGAATACTATACATGGATGAATATATACATACCTTGTAGGATGCCTTGAAATCTGAGGGGGGTGCATTAAGAGACACAATAGACATATATATCTCAGCACATATAAAGACAGAAATGAATATGAATATCAAAGACATATGGTCATATAAGAAATTTAAACAAGGGGGAAAGGGGATTTCCATCTCACATACCAACCTAGTAAAACTGTATCCCATCATTTCCAACAAGTACGCCAATGATACCTATCATATTGCATGTATGTCTGAAGTAGTATCAACATGGAGCTACAACTTGCCATTATGCCACATAGACAAGGGATATAATATCTATGTAGAGGACCCATTACTTAATATGATAGGAGGGTTCCACTCAATTCATATAGAGATGTCATATTCCTTGTCTCGATATGAGGGTTCGACTTTATAAGGGGATGGAGGACCCATTCCCTAGATCCGTAGGGGGGTTCCACTCAATGGACGGCTGACCCAAAATTTATCGTAGTTGGAGGGTTCCACTTTGTTGGGTTAATATATAGAGGAACCAAACCATACCCCGATATGAGGTTCCCACTCTAGGGGTAGAGGACTGATGCCCTGTCCCGATAGAAGGTTCCAACTCTCATGATAGATAAATTGACGACCCACACCCTAGCTTGTTAGGGTGTTTCACTCTATATGTGGAGGACACTTAACCTACCCAACAGGAAGTTTCCACTATAAATATAGATAAAGGACCCACAACCAATCTCAATAGGAGGGTTCTACTATTTATGGATAGATAGAGGACCCATGTCATGTCCTAGCAAGATGGATCCACTCTAATGATCCCTTTCTGTCATCACCATCATCGAGTGTCACCTAAAGAATCATCATAATTGGAACAACATAAATTGTATCTCAAAATCCATAATTAAGGTCAAAATCATGTTTTATGTTGGAAAAACCATATGATTGGATACTCATGATAAAATATCCATGAATAAATGAAAGAGATACAAGAGGAGGAACATTCCTAAAAAAGGAAGGTACACAACGTGTAACAGGGCCCACATGGTGTGTGGTCTCATTGAACTACCTAGACATGTCTTATCTAGTGCAAAAATCACTAGCCATATATCCTAACACAACACTTAATTGGACAAAAAGACATGTATCAACCATCTGAGGCTGAGTCGTGTTCTCTTATCCATGCCGTTATCCCTCAAGCCATGTTCTTGTACACTGATCATGTGCATGGATATGCCCTTGTCCATGTACTCCCATAATATACATTGAGTCTCCAGGACTGAGTCACATGATGTGTGTGCCTCTTACATGGTGATTGATATTTAACTCAGATAGAAACTGTAGCCACTGTAGTAATTGGTCAACACATAATGTTTCTTTCATACTACAATGTGTGTAGCCTAGTTTTCCATATAAACTCTGATATATTGCATGGATCACATATGGGAACTACCCACCAAGATTTATGATTTTTGGCTACCCAAAATTGGTGGAATCTATCTATGTTCATTGATTGTTTCCCTCCAGTGTCCAAAAAATGAATCTTGATCCTTCTATACAAAGACCGTACACTATCGTGACTTCTCCTATTCCACTCTCGATCGTTCTTAGATCTTGGATCCCTATGAATCATCAACCCTATCACAAAAACATCCAAATAAGTTCTATAATCTATGATCTATGCATAACATGTGAATATATCATGAATTCAAGGGTTTTATCGCCCTTTATCCCACCCAACAATGTCGAATTGTGGACCCATTGGCCAACAATAATCTTCAAAAAGAAAGAAGGGGGGATCACATAAATATGGATGAAAAAATCAATTGCAATGATTTATTGGCCAAAAATATCAGATTGGGGATAGATGTGGTGAGAAATCATTGCACAAGGATTTCAATAAAATAAATAATAAAATATGATATGTGGGTGCACGTAAAGGCTCAAAATACACATTGATCGGAAAAATATATTTGATTTTGCATAAATTTTTAATCCAAATGGTGGAAATAAAAAATGAAGAGTCTTACTTTGATTCATATTTATCATTGGTAAATAGCACTACTATCAAAGAATGAGAAAGATCTATTTTGTTCGCTGCAACTCGATTTTCCTAGATCCAGTTGTTGATTGTCACTTGATCTCAATATACCAAAGAAGAGAGATCGATACTCACCTAAACAATTGCACAGATATGCAGATAACATGGGAGAATCTAGAAAATTATTTATTTATATGTTGAATTATGTTTTAAATCATTTAATTAATTAAATAAATAACAACCAAACACACCAATGACTGCTTTATCATAATGCCCTATGTCGACCCACTTTATGTCACTCTAAGGCTAAACCTCATATTTTGGATAAAATCAAATTCTTATATTATGATTTTGAGACTCCATTTAGGAGATATTTCATTATTCATGAATAATTGTGCATGCGTGATACACAAGCAATATATTTTTTCAATAAAATTATTGATAGGAAAATTCGGAATTAGAATCACGCTCCGTCTCATCGCCTGGTACAGAAAATACTCCATGAAATTTTTTGAAGTATTACAGTGAAATAATAGGTCATCTACGCTTTCTCCCATCAAATAGGAGTTTATTAGTGATTTATAAACTTCCTTATAGGCAGAACATCTTTGTGATGAAGATGTACCACGTCTTCATGTGACAATTCTGGTGACGGGGAATGAAGAGGGACATCACAGGGTATATGTTCCAATTTCTAACATTCCATAGGGTAAAGTACAAGAACTATAATCATATTTGTTTTTTGAACTATAATATTTTTATATTTTAAAATAATAATAAATATGTTTTCTTGCGTACAAGATACGGAAAACCGAGTACAAACAAATTACTAATTATTATTATTTAAATTTGACAGTTATAACCTAGTCGATAAATTTGTGGGAATGAATATTTTAAAATATATTATGAAATATATAATGGTAATACTCATTTATAATTTATTAATTAATTCCTTGTAAATATTCTCTCCAATTTTAGTAAAGTCGTTTTATTTTTCAAAAATAAATTTTCTTCAAAAATGGGGTCTGTTTATTTTTATGATTGAAGATTATAATTAATTTTCAGAAATATAATAGATTTTTTTTGAAAAAATGTATTTAATTTTGGAATTCATCAATTCAAAATTATCTTAGGATGAATTTTTGAGTACTTTTTGAAAAATAATTTTTTCGATGATTAAAGAAAAATAATGATTATAAATTTGAACCATGTATTTTATTTTTATGTAATTATAATGTAAAATTATTTTATGGATTATTTTTTAGTTTTAATTTTTTACTTTTATGTAAATTGTCCAATTATATTTTTAATTTAATTTTACTCTATAATTTAGTATAAAAATATATATTTAAAGAGAAAATTTTTATGAAAAACTGTTTTTAATTGCGTCGTATCAGTTTAATTTAAAATTAATTTATTCCAATTATATGTTATGAATTTAGAAAAATGTATTCCATGTTTTAAATTTGTGGGATCAAATTTGGTAAATATGTCCCTTTTATTTTTTGTCAATATGGATAGTAATCTTAGTAAAAAAATTTGTCATTGTGACGGGAAAATCATGTAATTAAATATAAAAATAAAATAATAAGGACTATATAATAGTGTTCATAATTTATTAAAATTTTTTTGATGATTATATTTCATACATAATCATTAAATATTATGTTATATGTCATTTTTTTGAAAATTTGGATGAAATTATTACTTTTCTAACATTTTATTTAATGAAACGTAAAAAATGTCACACACTTTTGTTTTAATTAACTATATTATATATAAAATGAGGTGAACAAGAGGATATATTAAATTATAAATATTATTTTTAAATTGAATGATTTATCATCATCATGAAAATTCTTTTTTAAATTTTAGTGAAGAAATAATTACCTTACAAAATTATACAATGGGTAGGAATTAATTATTCAATTAATGGAAAAAATCAAAATATATTAAAAATATTAAAATTAATATAATATAATATAATTAACATGATACATAAGTTAAATATATTAAAATTAATATTTAGGTATGTATTAATTTTTTTTTTCTTATTTTCTTCATGAAACTAAAATCCTATTATTTAATTGTTATAAAAATTTTCCCTAGTGATTTATTATAATAAATAATATTTTATAAAATGAAATGAAATATATAAAAGTATTATATTGGGAAATGTTATTAATATATGTTTTATGATATCTACCATGTTCAATTTATGCTCATTTCTCCCATTTATAGTCACAATAATGAATCTCAATGAGTAAAAACCCATGTTGTCATGATAAGTGTGAAAAGGGTAAATGAGGAGTTAAAACCGAATGATAATGGTAAAAATGTGGAAAAAATTCTATATTTTATTTTATTTAATTATTTCAACCCATACTCATCCTATAATCTAAATAAATAATTTTGGACCCATTTTTAATTATATATTAATGTATAATAGTTTAATATTTTTAGAAATTCCAAGAGTTCCCCTCCCACTATTATTAAAGTGAATATATTATTCTCAATTTTCACACTAGGAAACCCATTTGGTTAATCAAATAACTAACCAAATAAATTCCAATAATCCCTACCATAATTCAAGAGTTATTTTTAGGCATAATACCTACAATATAGGTATTATGGTGTGAATAAAATAAGGCTTCATAAATAAGAGGTGTTGTTTTTAACAATTTTTTTTTGTTTATTCGTATACCTCCTTAAAATTTTCTTCAACCATTACAAAATAACAACACTAGTATCTTCCATATATTGATATGTTATTAATATAATGGACCTAACTATATCCATCTCTATCCTCAGAAAATGGGATAAGAATTCGTCGTTCTTGTGTATGGATGACTACCGCCTCACGAACCAATGTAATTCATTTTCCATTAAAATCTATCAAGACTGGTTATATTTATGGATTTATGTAATATATATATATATTATTCATGAAATATTTATCAATCTATAAAGATATAATGACATTTATTTTCTCAATTTTTCTTTACACATGAAAAATATTAACATCGTTTGTACGTAAATGTGGAGTACCTCCTCCATTAAGCGATGTGATTCAATTTTCATCACCAAATCACATGAATGATATATATATATATATATGAATATTTAAAAAAGTAATATTATATTTATGGTATTATTATTAATATGGATAGATAAAATAATACTTACCTTCTTTTGATATTAATTATTGAAAAATGGAAACATTACTCATGTGTATGTACAACCTACCGTATCCAAGATTATAACATAGTTCATTTTTTCATAACCATATTTAATGGATGGATTTAGAAATATATTTTATTTTTAAAATTTATAATAATTTCATGATTATTATTCTATATATGATAGAATAATGATCACTTTGACCATAATCAACATACCTAAGTCATTAAGGAATTATGAACTGAATATCATCAAAACATCTAATTTGTATTTAATTTATTATGTAAATAAATATAGAAATGTAGAAGATAAAATAAAATCAATAATAAACTAAAAAAATCTTAATCATAAGATCAAGTGACTACAGGCTAGTAGTGCGGGTCTAATTCTGTTACTGGGGAGAATTTAACCTCAAAATCATGTCATAAGATCAACAATAAACATTAAAATATATATTAAATATTTATAGTAAACATACAGAATGAAAATGGTGGAATAAAATGTATAATAATAAAATCAGTTCCCAAATGTGGCAAGTCATTGAGTGGAAAATATAGGAGATAAGTAACAAATGATAAACCACAAGTCTCACCAGTTACCATTCTATCCTACCACCAGCTTCATGCTTCTATTCTCATCTATCTACTACAAGGACCATTCCCTTTGTGTGATCCCTCATGAAATTTACATGCACATGGAAATTATCGAGTAGGGTATGAGTAAAAGAATTAGTAGGAAAACCTAAATGAATCCTTAACATGGTGTGATAATGTATAAAGGTGTATTCCATAATAATAATAAATGCATAGTGTGTAAAAACATTCAAAAAAATAGAGGAGTCATGAATTAACAAAGCTACAACATCCCTCGATTGTGCCTTATATGACCTGATGCTAGAATGATTTTCATGAATCATCAGAGGAATCATAATCGATCTAGACGGAAGTTTTCATGCCACAACGAAAACCTAAGGAATTTAGTGGTGGAAACCTACTATGATTCCTGATGTCATTGAGTAATAATAAGAATCCACAAGACAATAAGTATTTATAACTTACTTAGAATCCACAAGGCATTGGGTAATAATTGGAATCCACAATGAATCACATATAATCCAACTACTCAGAATTCATAAGGAATAAAGTTGTGTCCAGGTTAGAAGGATACCATGATTCACTATAATCACCATCGAACATCATGTTTACACCACCACTAGGTGATGAACAGACTGTATAGTCACTTATCAGATGTACCAAGAACAAAACATCAAAGGAAAAATATTATACAATAATTATGATCATGATAATAAAACATGACATCCTGAGGAATATATAGTAGCAATACAACATCACATGTAATAGAAAAACTTGGGAAGAAGCTACACTACCATATCTTATGGAAAACAAATCGTCAAAATATGTCTCATGTGATATACACCCACCCACATGAAATCACAATCCAATCATGGATATCAATCAGCCCACACATAAATAATAACATGGATGTATGCATGCAATGAGATCCCATGAAGGTAAGGAACATTCTACATAAAAATTCATCAACATAAAATTAAAAGTTAAATCACAATTTGTGGTTCATTAGCTGGAGTGGAAACCACAACTATCAGAAATTCCTCTTCATGTCCTTATTATCCTAAATGTTGACAGATCCATTCTTTAGTTTCATGAATGATTCCTAGATCCCAAACTAGATATTTTATTTCCAAAGGAAATAATATATCACAGGTGATATCACTTTCCCTATCCTAAATGATTTTCAAAATATCATTTATATTATGACATGGGAATATATTTTATCTCCCTTGGATAATTTATAAATTGTCATTTATGTTATCACATGCAATGATATTTTATCACTTATTGAAAATTTTCTAATTATAATTTAAATGAACACATGATATGATATTTTATCTCTTGTGGATAGTTTTGAAATTATCATTTAAATTATGACATGAAATGATATTTTATCTCCCTTGAATAATTTTCAAATTATTATTTAAATAATCACATGCAATGATATTTTAAATTTCTTGGATAATTTTGAAATTATCATTTCAAGTCAACACATGTGTTCAAAATTATCCTTTTATCAATATATTTTGATAATAATAGATAATTCTCATTGATAATACATGTTATTATGATTTGATAATATGAAAATCAATATTTCTTAATCTCATACAATTATCATAGGTGATAATAATTTTTCTTATACTTGTAATAATTAGTCAAAGTATTCATCGATGAAATCCATATCAACTCACCAACACCAGAGCAACATGATAGGCACTTGGAGATACTGATGAGTATTTTTAGAAAACATTGGTTTTTTTGGAAACTATTGAATCATGACTTACTGATTCGATAATTTAAGTTCTTAGGAAATTTGGGGTCTAAGACTTGTATATTTTTATTCCCATTGATGGAATAGCATGTCATTTCATGGAAACGTCTCTAGAAAGTGTACGAGATTAGTATATTTTAATTTTTAACAAGATATTACCAACATTTTATCAAATAATACTCCCAACTAACAACAACATTGATATCATGAAAAAAAGAAGGGAGTTAAGTTCCTGTGGTCAGACCAGTGTGAAGAGGCCTTCCTTGATATAAAGAGATGGTTGATGATGACTCATATATAGAAACTCCTTAATCATGGGATTGGTTATGTACTGAATTGTAATGAATAATGCATTGGTCTGGGAGTGGTGCTGATGAAAATTGAGTTCGTAGCAGCTTATTGGTCTTTCTAGCTATGACCTCATGAGAAGTACTATTCTACGCATGACTTGTATTTTGAAATTGTGGTCTATGATTTTATTATTAGAGACATTATCTCTTCAATGAGATATTTTCTATTTACACAAACCATAGGATCCTTTTCTAAAACTTCACATAGATGTACCGTAACCTATGAAATAGGATATGGGTTGATTATTTGTAGAGGTTTGAAATTGAGGTGGTGTATAAACCAAGTAATGTAAATGTAAATGTAGATACTCTTAGAAATAAGGCCAAGTTCGTGTAGAATATTGGGGAGAGTCCTTTCGAGGAGCAGTGGTGTTGGCTGATCTTGTTGGATGATTGGAGTATTGATGATTCACAGGATCAGGGATCTATGAAATATCCCCCTTTGTTGATTATGTATTGTCTCATGTAGTTGGTGAAGACTAGTCAGGAGTCATACCCATAGTGTGTTGTGATGAGGGAGCATCTGGCTGGGGCTGACCCGATATATGAATGCACTTTGGGTGAAAATGATGTGATCATGGTACATGTAAGTGTGATAGTCCAAGATTCCATTATAGAGAAGCTAATAAGGGATTACCATAACTATATATTTAAATTATATCCCAATTCATCCAATATTTATCACGAATTCAGGCATTAGTTCTGGGGGGTAGGGATAAAGATAGACATTGTTGGTTTTTTGTTTCCCAATGCCTTACCTATCAGAAGGTGAAGGTTGAGCACCGGTGTCTTGGAGGATTATTATAGACACTACCAATACCAATGTGTATGTGGGAGGATGTATTAATGGAATTTTTTAAGGGGTTTCCCAGGACAGGAGGGATTCATGAAATATTATAGGTTAATGTCGATCGTATAATGAAGTATGTTCACTTCTTACCGATTAGAGAGACACTATTAGTGGAGGATCTAAGAAATCTCTATATCCAAGAGATTGAACATCTAACTAGAATCTAACTGATCATTGTTTCAGATAGAAAAACATATTTTATGTCATTCATTTAGAAGGGTTTTTAAAAATACATTGGGGCTCAACTATGTTTGGACACAACATTCCATTTTCAGACCGATAGACATTCTGAGAGGACCATAAGCTTGTTGGATGATATTCTTTGAGAAATCATGATAGAATTCGATGGATCGTGAATTGATCACATACACTTGATTGATTTATCTTACAAAAAAACTCATTCAGATTTGATTCAAATGAAAACTTATGAGGCACTTTAGGGGAGGCTATATCGTTCAACAATCTGTTGGCATGAGGATGATGAGAAAAAAAGTTGCATGACCTAGTACGGTCCATGAGACCACCAATAGAGTGAAACTGATACAAAAGATGTTGATCACATCTCAGAGCCAAGATAGATCTTATGATGAACATTTAAAGAGACTATTGGAGTTTACTATGGGTAATTAGGTTTTCATGGGAGTGACTCCTCGGTTAGGTAATAGATTCTATGGAAGTAGGAAAATATATCACAAAACTTTATTAGAAACTTTGAGATCACTGAGTATATTGGGGTAGTTGTGTAATATCTAGACCTCCTTTCTCACTATCTTGTAATGCATGACATGTTATTTTTACCACAACATTGGAGTTGCATACGCAACCCTACACATGTTATTTATTTCAATGAAGTTGAGTGAGAGAATAATGATTCTTATAAGGATCATTATATGTGAATCATAGAGTGATGTGAGAAGGTGTTCTGAGGAAATATGGTACCAATAGTACTGATTCGGAGGAAGCATGGATGGATCCAAGAGGGGACATGGGGGAGTGAGCATTATGTTCAAGCCAAGTGACCTATATTGTTCATGTAATCCCACTAGAGATACTTCTTAGTGATGTGAAGTCGACAGAGGGGGAGAATTGTAATATCATAAATTTTTAGAGAAAATAGAATCCCCCATTGATTATAAATTATGAATATTATTATGTGAAAATGTGTTTTTTGAATAATAATAACTTAATATATGATTTAGATGGTTTTTTGTTAGCGTAAAAGACCAGTTAACTCCATTGAATACTCTATGCAATGTATTGGGTGTTAGGTGTTATGATAGTAAGATATTTTATGGCCCATAGAGCGTTATCACAAATGGAATAACATTATTAAATATATTTATTTACACATGCATGATTTGTTTTAAAAAATTGTTGAATATCTCCCTAATGGTTGATCATATGAGAAATATGAGACAACTATTATGTTTAGTATAATGGGTTTACCCTAGAAGTGACATAATTTTTTTACACAACATACATTTCGTAACATCGCACTTGAGGATAACTTATTTAATATTTTTAGGTTTATATTACCAAAAATAGTTGAATATATCCCAAATGGAACGATTTATGATAAATATGAGACCCTTGTCAGGTTTGAGACATGGACTTTATCATATGAATGACATAACTTTTCTGCACAATGGGTGTTTGGTAACATCACATGTGCGGACAACTTATTTAATATTTATATTAATATATTTTCCAAAATAATTTAATATATCCCAAATAGTGTGTCATATGAGAAATATGATAACACTATTAAGATTGGGATATGATTTTTACCCTATCCCAAGTATAAAAATTATACGCATTTGGAATTTGATTAGTTTGTTCATTAAATTAAGTTATTTAATTTTAATATTTATATTTATATTATTAATTTTATTTATTAAAAATTGTTTTTTTCTCCCCCATGAAAAAGAATAAGGCCTCTATTGTAACATGATTGTTCCCCTGGGAATGTGTAAAATAATGTTTTTTACCTAAAAATTACACCAACACATTATTTTGGTGAAATTAAATCCTCTACAATGATTTTTTTGGAGAATATCATATTATATAAAGGTAATTTTTTTGGTTTTGTAATGGGTTGTGTACACATTTGATGTCTATATATCATATCCTTTGGGAAAATTATTTTTTTTACCTCATTGAGTTCAACTGACCTTATATCTTCAATCTACCAATTTTATGTAGTTGATCGATCAAAATTAAATTCCAAAAAACAAATCTAGGAGGAGCCCTACCTCTACCTGATCACTTTTTACACATCACCTTGGGAAGATTAATACAGGTTTTTATTACTTTTTTGATGATAAATAATATACAAAAAAAAGAAATAAAAACTTACCTTAATCATTCCCTTGTAGAGAACATGAAGTGAAGAGGCAGATGTAGGGTGCCTACTGGACTTGATTTTTGGAACCAGAGTTGGATCAATCAACTACACTAAATCCATACAAGGGAGACTAGAGTTCCATTAAAATTGATGGGATGAATAAAAAATTTGCATCTAAAAGGTTCTGATTTATGGACCTCAAATGCGTATGTGGCTAGTTCGAAAACCACAAAATAAATACCTCGACTTAATATAGATTCAAATGAGAATTCTCTATGGAGGATTTCATTTCACCGAATTTATTCATTGGTGAAATGTTTAGGTAAAAATGAATTTCTCTTCCATGTTTTCATGTGAACCATCGTGTAATAATGGAGGTAATCTTCTTCATCATGGGGGTGAAAAAATAAAAAATATTTTGGAAAAATAAACTAATAATTTTAATATTAATAAAAATAATAAGTAAATTAATTTAATGAGTGACATGAAAACAAATTAAAATGTATATAAAATTAATGTGCTTCCATGTGGACAACACACATCCCAGACCGAAAAACAATCCCATATATCTCTCATGGAACACTGTTTAGGAGATATTAAATTATATTTGGAAATATAAAAAAATCTATCTTCACATATGATGTTACCAAACATCTGAACCTCACAAATTTATGTAATGTCTAGTGTAAAACCCTCATCCCAAACATAAATTTGGTCTCATATTTCTCATATGACACACTATTTGAGAATATTCAATTATTTTTTACAATATATGTAAATATTAAACAAGTTATCCTCATGTGTGATGTTAAAAAATTTCTGAGGCACACATAATATATATTGTGTTAAGGGAAAAACCTGAATCCCAAACCTAATAGTTGTTTCGAAGTTTCCACATGATGAACCATTTGAGAGATTTTTGATAATTTTGGAAAAACAATAATGTACAAGTAATGTAAAAAATTTAATATTTTTATTTCATCTGTTTCAAGGGTCTACATTCCCCAAAATCATATTTTATCTTATATTTTAACTATAAAATTATTCTATAGATTATTCTAAGGTAGTAATACTGATTTTAATCTTACAAAAATACATCTAAATCATTTACTAAGTTATTTTATTGTAAAACGACATTTTCACATAAAGATAATCATAATTGATCAGAGATGTAGTTTTTCATTGTCCTTAAGAATTTTGGATATAACATTAGTAAATAATTAACATAATTTTATTATTTATAAAATGGGGAAGGTACATAATGATTCAGATAGAAGGTAAGATATTTTATTTTAAAACTTATATTTTAATTATTCCCTTAAAATTATATTTAAATTACATATCTATATTATCTTCAAGATTTTCAATGAATGATTTTACTATTCTAATATGATTCATTAAATTAATTTTTACCAAAGTTTAAATTTTTACAATACATTTTGGAAGAAATCCTTTTTTCATTTTCCAAATGGTGTAGTTTTTTAATTTTCTAAAAAAAGTACATAAATGGTGTTATTAACTTCTATGACATAAATGAATTTTTGAGCCATTATGAATAGTTTTTTATTTGAATCTTCCTTTACATGTTTGAAATGTTCTTTTAAAATAAAATATTTTCCTTATTAATTTCATAGTTATTTTTTAAAATATGTGATTTCAAAATTGAAAGGTAATTTTCCTCAAGAATATTTTTAAGAGTGTAATGTTGGAAATATAAATATATTTAATATTGTGATTATGTTATTATTATTGGTTATTTGGATGATGATGGGTGGTTTAATTATAATCAAATAATGGGTGGTTGCATTTTTACCAATGACGAGTGGTTCCTTGATAAACAAATGATGGGTGGATCTATGATATCCCTCTATTGCATTGGGTATGAAGCTGGCCACATGGATTTTCCGTTTTTAAAAGATATTATATTTGTGAAATGGAAATTATTTACCAAGGAAAATACACTTTTTATCTATGATTTATAATGTTTTTTACCAATATATTATGATTTATCAAGGTAACATAATGATATTATGTTATGAGGAAATTACATGCTACATTTTATGATGAAAATTAAAACATTTTAAAAATGTTCTTAAGAGTATGTCATGATATTCAAGAAATATTTATGAGTATTATTATTTTCATTAATATTTCTTATGAAAATATTTGTGAAAATATTTTAGGAATAGAAGTTGATTTCTTAGATAAAAAAATTTTCGGCAAATATTTATTTTGGAAAATGAAATGTTTTAAAAGTATTTAGACACTAATAGTCTCATCTTTCATTAATGTCGCTTACTAATTATTTTTTGATTATAACTTGTTTTTCATGTTATTCAATGGGATTAAAGATATGGGAATTTAATAATTAATGTATAATGTTGTGAAGATTTTTCATAAAATGAAATCATGTTCTACTTTTAATGATTACTATTGTAAAAAATGGATACTAAATATAAGTGTCCACTTTGTAATATATGGTATTCTTATGTAATTATTATGACTTAACTCTAATAAACTCTTAACCTAAATGGGCTATGGGAATTTTAGTATGTGGATTCTAGTTTAAAATCACTATAATTTATAATGATTAAGGTCGGTTCCTCACAATTGGTATCATAATTGATTTTAAATAACCCTAGAGGTTAGAATGTTATTTGAGCATAAGTTAGAAGTCTTTTGTAACCACAATGGTTAGTATGTCAGAGAAAATTATTGTAATTTGGGATAAATCAAAAAATTAGATGATTAAGGTATAATATTTATCTTCTTTTCCCTCCTTATTAGAGATTTTATTTTTTTTATTTTTATATACTCACAGTATCCATTTTATTTTTTTGTAAATAGAGGGATCCGTTAGGAACCAAAGAAACAATGGATGTGATGGAAAAGAAGGTAGTTTTCATGTTGAGATACCAAATAGAATTGGATATGTGGTGAGAACTCATGTGGTTAATCATAACCCGATATCATGTGTATTAATTAATAACTTGAAACTATGTGAGTTTCACAATGCATAAAATGTGAGCGAAATGAATCCCCATGGATGTTCATATGATAATAATCTGAGAGGCAGATATATTCAATGATTTATGTGTTAAGAATGTAGAAATAAAAACCAAATAAAATGACTTTAAAACATTAAGAAGTTTTATATGTTGTAAATAAGGTAATAAATCATTAATCTACGGAAAACGTAAGTGTTTAGTTAACTAAGTGTATGTGAAATAAGATATTCTTGAGGTATCAATTGAATGATTCAAATAAGGGAGAATAATAATTATACAAATCGACATCCTAGAGGGATGTCTCACAAATGAGATCTATATGACCATAAAATATATATTGTAAATACTTAATTCCATTACAATTAAAGGTGATGAAACTAAAAGTGAAAGATAAAATTTATAGGTTAGGCATTGGATTATGTTTTTATATTTTTGGATCTTAGGACATGATTCATATTTTTTGGTTATAGGAAATACATATTAAAGAATTAGAATTAAAATCATTATTAATGAATTATGAAGAATGAATAATGATTAAGATGTATACATATAAGGGGTAAAAGAGTTATGGTAGATTTATGAATTATCATATGTTTAAAATAACTGATACAATTTTGATTATTAGATTAATTTGGGAGACATTATTTCATTTTGATAAATGATTAAAGTGTTTATAACCCTTAAGTTTATCATGTGAAAATGATTTTTAGGGAATAATTCTCTTTTAATTTTTTGAAATAATTTTAATGGTATGGATAAACATTAGGTTTTAAATGATTATTGATTTTGAGGTAATTATTGGTTTTTACATTTCTTGGGATACAAAATGAAATCTGTGAGATGACATTTGTGTTAAAAACCTTTTTTTAATATTGAATATAATAAAGATATTTTTCTGAATTTTTTCAAATTTTTAGGAATATTACAATGATTATATTAATATAGTTTTAGAAAACGGACAAATTAAGACCAATTGATAACACATCACATCTAGTAAAGTCATTATTCTTGAACCCACAACCAAAGGTTGATAAGGTTTCATCACCTATTGATTTCCCATGTAATGTCCTGGTTAGTATGACATTATAATTATTTATTTAAAAAACATGACAGATAAAATTTAAGTTCATATTGGGAATATATTTTTAATGTATATATAACAAATATACTGTAAGTTATTTGGTTATTGTGTGATTTATAAAAAACTCTAATTTGGGAACGTTGTACGATTAAGGTAAACTAGGTATTATAGGATTTTATTTGTTGAATAAATATTTACTTTTATTTTGTTATAATATATGATTTTAATGTCTCTTTATTTTGATTCAGGCTTTTCATGTAAGTTATTATCATATTTTTTAGATTTTATGATTATGGTGTATACTTTTTAGAATGATACATTAATAGTGTTTGATTTTATTTGGAGATAAATATAAATTTATCCTGGAAGAAAATGTGATCAAATAATTATGTTTTTTTGGTTTTTATTATTAGTCTGTAATCTTTAGAGGAATTTTATAGATAGTAATTTATTGAATGATACATGTTAAACCATGGATATTACTTTTGAATTTTAAAAATTAATGTAGTTTTTCATCCTATTATGGTTTGTTCATTTTTTTGAATTATCTTATATTTTCCTAACCATTATGTTTTTATTTAATATATAAGATATATAATTAAAAAAAATTAATTTATTTTTTTTATCCTTATATCTTTATTCTAGTTCTTTAGGTATGAAAAATTCCCCTTGAATAATTATCATTTAGAGAAACAGAAGTGATTATAGTGAATATTTATTAATGGAAGAAACTATACTAATCAAGTAAGTATATTTCCTTATTATTTTAGTATATATGATAAAAGTATTCCTCAAATATCATAAAATTATATTGAAATAAAATTTTAACTTTTTAGTTTTCCTATAGAGATATCTCATACCTTTTAACTGATCACATATTTACAATTTTGTGACGATCAACTTTATCAGGACCATCTTCTCTATCACTCTATATAAGTCATTGGGATTTAAGTTTTTATTCCATATACATGTTTTCACTTACCTATTATGTTATATTACTTTTAAAACTACTATGTGTTATTCCATAGGACCTTCATACTTCCATTTCTCTCTCATTTTATGAATAAGTTTTGTTATCCATATTTAAGATGTGGGATTTCAACAAAGGTATTTTGAAATGTAAAACCATAGGTGTTCAATCCTAACTTCAAAATATGAGGGAAAAATATATTAAAGGGGTGATAATGTAATATCCCATGATTTTAATGTATGAAAAAACTATTTATTATAGTGTACAAGATACAAAACACCAATCTTAAACGAACATCAAATAATTATTATTTCAATTTGATCATTATAACATAGCTATTAAATTGGAAGAAATGAATATTATAAACTACGTTATGAAATATATAATGTTCCTACTCATTTATCATGTATTAATCAATTTTTTTTAAATATGAACTTGATTTTTACTAAAGTCATATTTTTCTTAAAAAAATTATTTTTGCCCAAAAATAATTTTCTAGATTTTTTTGAGCGAATATTATAATTATTTTTTAAAAATTCTACAATCTAGAGTTTAAAAAATGAATTTTAATTTTTAATTCATATTTTAAAAATTATCTTATAATTAATTTTTGTTAATTTTTGAAAAATTTTGATTTTTCAATGAATATTGAAAATAATATTTTTTTTAATTAAAAAAACTGTTTTTTAATGTATATATAATGTAATAGAAAATTTAGGATTATCATTAAAATTTAATTTGTTTCTTTTTATTTAAAATTATCTAATTATGGGATTTAATTTAATTTTATACTATAATTTAGTATACATATTTTTTATATTTAAAAAGGATATTTTTTTGAATAACCATTTTTCAATGCACCTTTCAGAATTAATATTAAATTAAATTATGAAACTATTGTGTTCCAAATTTTGAAAATATTATAACATATTTCAAATCAATATTTTCCAATTTTTTATGTAAATTCCCTTTATTTTTGGTAAATATTAATAGAATCCTTAATTTTTTTTGTTAGCACGGTAAAGGGAAAAAAGATAATTAAAGTAAAAAAGAATATTATATAGACTATAAAATGACCCAAATACTTTAATAAATATTATTATACGATAATATTTTTTCCATAATCATCCAATATTTGTTTATATTTTATATTTTTTCTATTTGTAATGATATTTTTACTTTTATATTATTTTATTTATTGAAAAGTAAAAAATGTCACACTCTTGTTTTTATTAACTATAATATTATTAACATAAAGTTAACTAGTAAATATATTCAGTTATAATTAATATATTAAAATATAAGTTATTTATATTCATCATGGAAAGTTATTTTAACTTTTTTGTTAATAAAAACAAATTAAATATTTACTCAATTCTAATGTGGTAATTTTTCAATTAATATAAAAAATAAAATAATTAATAATAATAATAATAATAGTAATATAACTTGAGTTAATTATTATTTTTAACAAATTTTAAAAATTAAAATGAGTCATTAGAGATATGTTAGAATTTTTTTGAATATTACTAATTGTTTGGATGATATTAAAATCAAATTAATTAAAAGTTCTTAAAATTTATATTAATGATATTATATAACAAAAAATAATTTATTAAATGTTATAAAGTTATTAAAAATATTATATTTATCTATATAATTAGGATATGGATGATGATATCATCCATTTTCCAATTATATGTCTTTTTACTATTTATATTGACAATAGTGTCCCTCAAAAGAGAAAAAACATTGTTGGCCTGGCAAGCGTTAAAGTAATTTTCAAGGGGTTAAAAACAATATAAGGGGAAAAAAGTGGTCACAACATTTCTAATTTTTATTTAATTTCATTATTTATACTGTTACTTATATTATATTTTAAATAAATTTGGTTGGATCCATTTTAAATTGAATATTAACATATATTAATTTAATAGTTTTTGAAATTCCAAGAGTAACCCCCCCCCCCCATCTCATATAGAAGAGATTCTATTCTTCTCATTTATTTACACATAAAAACTATTTTTTTAATATAATAAATATTTAAACTACTTAATATAAACTCTCACTTAATTATAGAGTCCTTTTTTGGGAAAATACTGTCTTTAGAGTGATTAAGGTGTTTTTCAAAGGATTGTTTCATAAAAATGTGTATAGTTTTTAACTGTATGTTTTTGTTTTATTTATTCATTCAACTTATTAAAATATTACTCAAACTTGAAAAAATAATATATCCAAAATACACAATATATTAATATATTATTAAGATAATTATAATACTTCAATCCATCTCCACCCTCCCTCAAATGAGAGAGGAATTCATCACTGGTGTGAACGATGAACTACTGCCTCATGAATTTATGTAATTAATTTTCTATTACTGCCTCTCAAGAATGGTTATAATCATCTGTTAATGTTATATATATGTTATCAATTATATATTTATCATTATATAAAGATAATATGGCACATATTTTCTTACCTTTTCATACCCCCATAAAATTATTACATCGTTTGACTGTAGCATAGGTGACATTGTAGCAACGGAGGGATGCTAGAAGGATATATAGTAGTGGCGGTACTCTAGCAGGTAATGTAGCTGCATGGGTACAGTAGTGGTATTGTTCACCAAAGGGCCCTTGGGGCCAAAAAATTGGCCTTCAAGTCTTGTATTTAGGTCACTAGGCCTTAGGCCATTGTGCTATGTAATGTGTCACCCTCTACCTAGGAAAAAAGAGGACTTTTCTTTAATAATAAAAATGAGGCTTCAGCCCCAACCATTAAAAATAGTATTAAATAAGGTGGTAAAATAAATGGAATAAATAAAATTACATAAGAATGAAAATAATTAAAATTAGTTTATTATTTAATAATATAACGAATGTATGTGATAAGTTAGACTCAAGGTATGGGACTTCACTTTACAAAGCATATTTTAATGTTTCCCTTAGAAATTTATTTTTCTTCAATATCAATATTATCTAAAAAAAGTTTCAAATAAGGTTTTTAGTAAAATCCTATTATTTTTAACGTCATTTTACCCTTGATTTCATTTTTTAAAAATGGATTGAAATTAATATTTTTGTCATTTTCCAAATGACGTACTTCATGACTTTTTCAAAAAAAAGTATGAAAAAATGTGTTTTAACATTTTGGTGTGAATATATTTTCCCACCATCATGATTTATTTTTTTATTTAAATATTACATTACAATTTTACATGGTTATCATAATATACAATTATTTCATTTTAAATTGTACAATTCTTTTGTAAAATTAGTGATTTCAGAATAGAAAGGTTATTTCCATCAAGAATATTTTAATTTTTTTAAATTTTAAAAATGATGTAATTTATTTATTTTATATTATTTTCTGAATCTTTGGAATTTTATGATGATGGGTGGTTATGTTATAAAGTAATTATGGATGGTTACATGATTAACTAATGATGGGTGGGTCTCTAACAAGCCAAGGACAAGTGGGTCTATGATAGTCTTCCAATTAATTTGGCATGGAAGTTGATTGTATGGTTATTCCAAATATAATTGTGATTGTGAGACTTTTATAAAAATGATGTCCCAGTTAAACTATATGTTTTATCACTTTTTTCTATGATTTTTACATAAATCTTAATATTTCTCAAATTACGATAATGATGTTATGTTTAGATGAAAGAATTTTCTACTTTTTTGGATGAAATATATAAATGTTTTAAAAAGTGATAATGAGTTTTTCATAATTTCAATGAGAATTTATGAGACTTATTTGGTGTATAATATTTATTATGAGATATTTTATGAAAATATTTTATTATTGAATGTGATTTCTTATGTAATTGAATGTTTATTTGGAGCCCAAAGTTTGTATTGAAAAAGAAATTTTTAAGTATATATGTACTAATGGTATGTTTCTTTGTTTTATATCCCATAACGGTCATTTTTTCCAATCCAAATTTTTAGAATGTTTTTCATAGGTCTTAAGGATAAGGTAAATGAATAATTCAAGTTGTTATTTTAGATTATTTGTAATAAAACAAAATCACATAATATATGAAAAGTGTAATGTTTTGAAAAAATGTGTACTGAATAAAAGTTTTCACATTGTAATATACTATATTGTTATATAAGAGATATGAACTAACCCTATAAAAATATATATATTAAATATAATTATTAATGTGATGAAGGGAATTATAGTTTAAAATCAATAGAATATTTAATTTATATGGATGGTTACTTTCACTAGACACTTCTAGTGCCCATGTGGATATGGATGGAAATCACAATAAACATTTTGGTTGGGTTAGGATACCCACTAAGAATTAAAGGTACAATCCAGATGAATTTGTATTATAAAATTAAAGTTTCCCACATTTCCCTAACCTAAGAAACTCGATCAGTGGAGGAGATGGGAAATATCTATGTCTATGAGATCATATGCTTACATGAAGCCCCCCTAAGCATTATTTCAGATAGTGATACATTTCAAACATTGTGGTTTAGGTAGTTCTTTTAGATATACCAAGGGACTTAGTTGAGGTTGAGCACAACGTACCGCCCTTAGACAGATAGAAATTCCAAGAGAAAGATACACATATTTTTGGATATACTGAGGGATTAGGTTCTTGACATCAATGGATCATGGGATGATTATCTTGGCATGGTTGAGTTAACATACAAAGACAATTAATATGATTCAATTTAAATGGAATATTATGAGGAAATTTGTGGGAGACCGTGATGATCACTACTATGTTGGAATGAGGATAGTGAGTTAGTGGTTGTGGGGTTCAGTTCATTCAAGAGACCTAGGAGAGAGTGAATATGATACAAATGAGTTTTATCACCACAAAAAATAGGAATAGATCATATACTGACCATATGAGTTTGTTTTTAGAAATAAAGTTTTCTTGACTGCGACACCTTGTTTAGGACACAAACCACTATGGTAGAAATGAGAGCTTGCACAATGGTTTGTTGGACCTTTCATGATAATCTAATGGTTTAGTAAAGTGGTTTAACATTTGTACCTTCCTCCACATTATCAAGGTATGCATGGAATTTTTTCATTTGTCTCCACTTGAGAGGTATTTACTTTATCCTATGCATCTTATCAACTGCAAGGATGTTGAGATAGATCCTAATGAATCATATAAAGAGCATCAACTATGGATTATAGACAAGAGTGATAAGATAATATAAAAGAATATACTACCACTAGTATGGATACAATTACAGCAGGGACACACTCTAGAGGACCCTGCTATTTACATATTCATTTATCTAATACCTATTATAATGGATAAGATTTCCACAATGAGACCTTATTTTATTTTTATGATATGTATAATATATTTGTTTTGTGATCCAGTAGAAGTGGCCCTGCTGAGATAATTTGACTGGATGATTTGAATATTAATGAATATGGTGAGGGATTTAGTTCTATAATTAGATGGATCGTGAAGTATATTTCATGATGATATTAAATTTAAAGCATGAAGGATATGTTTTTTAACTTGATACATCTTTTTGTGATACATTTGAGGTGAAAAAAATCAATGTGTGGAGAGAAATTTTTTTATATTAAAATATTTTTCACTATCTGAAAAAATGTGAAAGGGAATTCTATGTAATATTATAATATCACAAATTTATATATTTATTATTTCATCCACTGATTGAGTCTCTAATTTCTATGAAAAGTGGGAAACTTTCATCAAAAAACTGACAATCACCCATATAGTTTCATGACTCCTTTAGGTCCTGCGTATCATAGTGAGAAATTCCATCCTCGTAAAGTAACAATTCAAAATAATGGAATTCCATGAAATAGTGGTATCATATCAAATAATCCCATGAAATTGTGATATCATTACAAGAAATCACAAGGAACATGGGTATCATATCAATTAATCGTAATGTAATCTTTTGGAGAAACACATTATAACTTATTCACAGACATGTAGGCCTTAAATCCACTCAGAAAACCACATGTATCTCATAACTATCATGGATTAATGAAGATTAAAAAATAATATCATTTCAATTTTATATGAATGGCATCGCCATGGTAACTAACTTCCTACCTAAATGTTATCAACGTCAATGACACAAAAATCGAAGGTTTCGTTACTTGAACCATGTTCTAATACCAACCGGATTATTATTTCCTATAAAAGACTACTAGAACCAAAAAAAAGTATTTTATTTCTATAACAAATAAAATATTACATGTGATGATACTTTCTCTCTCATAGATTATTTCTGAATTATAATTTTAGGCCAACACATGTGTTTGTGATTTTCCCGTCAAGAATAATTATCCTTTAATAATTTATTATAAACTAACCATGGATATTTTATTATCAAGTATACTTTCTAAATGTAATAAAAAAAATTAAATAAAAATGTATAAAATGACTTACTTACATTGAAAATAAACAATGGCTTTAGATTTCTCTAATCAAAATGAACCCAATGACACCAACAGTACGTCAATATGATCAGTACCAATAATGATAATGAAGAGATAATTTCGTAATGATAATAAAATAAAATTAAATGAATAATTGAGATAAATAAAGAGGGGGACTGAGGGGTATTACACATTTCTCATGTACACTCCCTTGAGAACCTCCCCAATTTCCACTTTTTGAAAAAAAAAATCATCAATTAATGCTTTCTCTCAGCCCTAAATGATTATACACATGGAACATTAAAACCCTCCCTTGATTTTGTATTCAAGGTCCCTTATCTTCCTATATGTCATCATTTTTTCCATTTCATTCCATCATTTATACTATATTATATATATTTCATTTATTTTATTTTATTTATTTCTGGTTTATCAAAAATCCGTGTGCCACCCCATTACATAGTTTTTTTTATATCTCATTTGAAGGACATTATATCATTCATAAAATATATTATAAAAAACATCATATATATACACATTATAAATTCTCACACCTACAAATACACACACACACACACACATATATATATATATAACTCGTATATATATACATAAACATTATACACACACACACCCATATACTTTTCATAGTTTAATATTTATAATTATAAAAATAAATTACATTATAATTAAAACACAACAATTAATAACAGAATAAATGTTTCAATAAAAAATTCCATTAAAAACATATTATTGATTAATAAATTTTTATTATTCACCCAAATCCATTTATTTATCATAATTAATAATATCTCTATTAATACTTGAACAGCCGCAAAATAGTCACCCTTTGTAAAATATTTCCCATAAATTAGGCATTAAATAAATACTTCATTATAATTTTGATTTACATTATTTTTATTTGATAAAAATAATAATAATAATAATATTATTATTATTATTATTATTATATACTATTAATTTATTATTTAGATACTGATAATATTTTATAAGTTCAATTTAATTATTAATTTGATAAATTTAATAATAAACATATATTCTGCATTCATTTCATTTTTTTATAGAACATGGTACAAATATTTAACCTTACATGAGATTTAACCAAACACCCAACTCACACAAATATTATGTCATTACTAGAGAAGCCCCCAAAATTTGGATTTAATGGAGGTCATATATTTCCCATTAGAGACCCCATTTAGTGATATTTAATAATTTTAGAAAAAAAGTATTAAAAATATAAATAAGTTACCCTCATAAGATATTTAACCGAACACCCGACCCAGAAAAATGTTTAATATTGAATAGGGTAAACCACATATTCCGAATTTAACAGAGGTATCATAATTCCTACCAAAGGCACTATTCAATAGATATTCTTTTTTCTATGAAAAAATAAGTGTACATGGTATAATATATTTAAATATTTTCATTATGTTAATATCAAGGCTCTATGTGCCTCAAAATCCCATACTAAAATATTCCCTTTCTGTGAAAATATTCAAGAAAAAATATTCATTATTGATAATTGGGATTCTACCCACACATAAATCATTTAAAATAATTATCATTTATAATGTTATTTATTTCTCAAAATTTTCATTTTCACATAAAAATGATTATAAATTTAAAAAAAATATGGGGGTTTCATTAATATTTAAAAATTAAAGATAATACAATTCTCTACCACCATTGAATTCCCATTTTTAATGAGTAAATATAGCAATTATGCTCAATCAAATCAAACCACTGATCACAAAAATTAGAATCATTCTCCCAGATACCTTGTTGGATTCATCCATGATTCCACTAAATCTAGGTGAGTTATACCGCATTTCCTTAGAGTAATTTCACACTTTGTTATAATATCCATATCAGACACTTCTCATATGATGATTCTGGTTACAAATTAAGTCCCTTATAGTCTATCACATGTACATGATCAAGAATGTACATCATAAGATGTGAAACATGGAACACATAAATTTTTCCACAATAATGAGGAATAAGGTCCTGATAAAATTCTACAGCCTCCATCCATTCAGTGTTCTCAATGGTCCCCATAAAATATGGTTCTAGCATGACCTCCTCCCTCAAAAAAAATATTCCCTAACTGATTATTCCCTCATATGAAAATACCTGATTTCCCTTATCAAACTCTAATGGTACCCTATTATGGTCATCAAATAAACAATTTTTTCTCTAAGAGGTGATAATCTTATTTTGTACCAGTTTCACCCTCCCAATTGTCTCCCAACACAAATTGATCCCAAAAACTACTACCTCCCATACCTCATGAAATTAATGTAGTGAATGACATGACCACCCATAAAGAGCATATAAAGGTTATATGGATATCTGATTATCTCACTCTCCACTAAAACTTAGGATACAAACTCAATTCATTCCTTCTGGTATGTGTATAGTCCACTCAGACCATCCGTCTATCAAAGGATGTTACATTGTGCTCAATATCATGTGAGTCCCTTGGGCCTTGAATAATCTATACCAAAACCACAACATAAAACCTGTGTATCGTTATGGAATAGTCCACACTAGAATTCATTATGATCATTCTATCTGACAGATAAAATATTTTCCAGTTTGACTACTAGGTAAGTCTCCCTAATCGATAGAAGGTGATCAAATATTTTCAGGCAATCGACCATCACCTAGACTTTTCTCTGAGTCCTTTGTATCCTAAGTAACCCCTAAAAAAATTCCACCATGTTTTCCTCCCACCATGTGATATGGAATTACCTCATCAGTCTCTCACTAATGGATTCACTAACTACTAACCTCTCATATACTGGGTTTTCTCATTTTCATTCAAAAACATATAATTTAGTGGTATGTTGGGAAATAAATCTACATATTAGTTGGATTCCATCAACATTGTGCAAAAAAACATAACCTTCATTGGAGGCCCAACATTTTATTTTATGGTTTTCTCCATTAGTTTTACATTTTTATCGATATTTGATTGGCTATTGATTCAACAATATTTGAGATCCCATATCACATTGCATTTGATTCACCATTTCCTTAGATTACATGCATAAGGTCATGTGTTGGGATTAGATACATGATAGGGTTGTGATTGTAATTATAGAAATCCATTGATAGTGTTGGTGATAGTGGTTTTACCAGAAGAATCATGGATATATTTCTTTTAGGTGGTGAAAAGATGATGAATTAGGCACCATCCTCATAGTTTTTGGGAGTTTTGAATGATATTCATAGTGGATGTGATGGAGAAAATAGTGCAAGTAGTGACATGTGAAATATCTGGTGTTCATGGTAAACTCTGGCCTATAAGGTGAGTAATTAGAATAAATAATACTATATGGACCCCTACATGAGATGGTAGGCATTTTGGGCTGAATATGTATCACATGACTATATACATCTTATACTTGTCATTTTATTGCTAGGTTATATTTAGTATTAGAACAACAGGATTTACTTGAGCCATTTCAGTATGGGTGTGCTCCCTCAATTCTGTTCGCATGGGGGTATAGTGATGCATATCTTCCTATGTAGTGTACCAATTAACCTCTTTATAGGATAGTACTAGATATAGTTATGTATCCCTCAAAAAAACCTCGGGTGTGGTCATCTATATCATTATTCCCTTGGTTCAGTCAGGTTTCCTGTGACTGACATATTAGTCTTCTGATCTCATTCATATTGAATAATTATGGATTGGTCAAGGTATCCCCCATTGTTCATTGGTGTGGCACCCTACCTATGTATCATTGTTTAATGAGTGACATCAGTATTGACGATACTTGATGAGTGAATTATCTCAGATGAAAATTACCTTTGTTCTTTAATTAGAATACTTATGATGGAAGTTTGAGCATTCCACACCCTAAAAATTATATTCTTATTATGACCATATTTGTGTTTATCTTGTTTATTCCTCTTTCTTAGATTTATAGAGGTCACGCCTAGCTTGATGCTTTGTATTTTTTGTTTTCTAGGTGTCCTACAAGGTATGTTTATAATCGCACTAGCATGGGCTCTATCATCATTTATAAAGTCATATGTATATGAAAACACTTTAAATTGATTCCAAAGTAGACTGAGAGAATGTAGATCTTCGTTGGAAAAAACTGACTATAAATTGATCCTGATGTCACTTTTTTGAAGTAGTTTCTTTTCTATTTTAGTTCATACTCCCTTACATTTTTGGTTTCTCATATTATCCCATTTTTATCTTCCCCTTATTTTTTATATACCTTGATGTGGGATTAGATGATATAAATGAATTTATAGTATTAGTTATTTAACATTCTAAATTATACTGGTGATATAATATGTGATCATGTTTATAATTACTTCTTAATAAGGCCTCCCATATGTGTTATATGCATACTTAGTGCTATTCACTATCCCCTGGCATATTAGACACGGGCTGGAGGTGTCATACTCATCTTACCACCATTTAGAGAGGCCTCGGTGAGCTGGATTATGACATAAATACACTAAAAACATATTTTTCCATGTTTTAGGGACATTTTATAGCTTTTCTCAAATATTACCACCTCCCCCATTAAGGTTTTTAACCATTAGTAAGGTGATTAATTTTTACCAAGGTTACTTTTCATACTGAACAAAAATTAAATTGATCATATAACAAAGTTAATCCCTAATTCTAAATATGAAATCTATTTTTCAATATTCAATTTAAAGAAGAGGTAAATAATAATCTTAATATAAATACACAAATAATAATGATAAATGTTTTTTTAGAAATGTACTCTACAAGTCATAAAAATTAATTGACACCAAAATCAATTATAAGGTTTATTAATATAGAATTAGTTTTGTTTTTTTGGTAAAAGGGGACTAATTTCCCTTTAAAACCAATGCAAAATAGAATTATACATTAAAAATCAATTAAACAAAATAACTCTATTTATAAAAATTGGTATTTTAATTATTCACCCAAATATCAATCATTTAAAAAATTACAAAAAATCACAATAAGATAATTTGAGAATCTAGATAAATAAATGACTCCATTTTAATCAAATTCAAATTCTATAATTTAAAATTTATTTTCTAACTAAAACCATATAATACATGGAAAATACAATCTCATTAAATAAAACTATTACTTTTTCAATTCAAAAATTAAATAAAGTAATTTATAAAACTATATATTTTTTAATATATAAAAATTTAATACTTACGAATTATAAGATTAATTTATTTATAGGATTACCTAGATTATCACAAAATAAATAATTTAATTCCATAATTCTATTACCCTAAAACAGTATCACATAATTTAGAGGGTAACTCATGAAAAGTTAATTCCATGGAAATAAATCCTTTTGATGTAAAAAATAATATGGAAGTGATATTTTAAGAATGTTTTTAAAAAAAATATTTATCATTATTAGAAAATAAGAATTTGTGGGTTATTTTTAAAATTCATTTTTCAAATGGTGAAGTTAAAATATTTAAAAAATATTTATTTTTAGAATAAAATTCCATATTAGAGCCTTTAAATATTATAAAATTTATTTCAAATAAATTTATAGTGGAAGATAAAATAAATGATCATGGAAAGAAAACCATTCTCCTATTTTAAAATAACTTTATTGAACCGCATATTGTATATAGTGATAATAAATATTCATTATGAAAATAGGAAAATATAAACATAAAGGTCAGAAGGGATAAGAAAATATTTTGTTTCCAAATATAAATGAGAATAATTGATGGAAGGTGAAAATACAAATAGATAGGAGAAACTATCGTTATAGAGGATAGGAATTATTCTTAGTAGTGATATAATTTTTGAGAATGAAAATCACCAAGGTAAAAGAATTATTTTTAAAATACATTTTCCACCATATATAAATATCGTGTAAAATGAAATAAAATCTTATGGTGGAAAATACCATGTTTTGAAGAAATACATTCAAGAAGAAGTGTTGTAACACAAAAAAGTGTATTGAGTTAAAAAAGACCCTTACGATAATGGGAATGTAAAAATCAAGAGTTTAAGAGGGAAACAATAATATTGAAATTACAATATCATGAAATTAAATATAGTCATTATACATGAAGAAACTAGTTTATTTAATACACTATATGAAATAAAATGTGGTTTTTAATATTAAACATGCCTCTTGGAATTGAAAATATAGATAAACATCACTGACCATGTATTCCTTCTTAGTAGAACGTGATCTAACATGATGCATACAAAAATTACTATAATAATAACTCATTTCATAAACTTATTCTTATATATAAACAATTATAATATTAATTTATTATTATTTAATAAAAATACATTTTTGTAATATATATTTAATTTTCATCATTAGAGGTCATCAGTTTCGATCATTTTTTAAATACTAGTTATATAATGGTGGGGTCAATTAAAATTTTCATACTCAATGTTTATAATTAATTTATCATTATAATAACTATAATGGATGTTTTAAAATGAATTATAAATTTATTATTTCATTTCTTATATATTTTAGTTATCATTCATGACATCAAAATCAAAGATGATCCTATTTCATTAATTTTCAACAAACAAAAGTGGAATCTTAATAAATTTTTGGATATTAATATTAACATAAAATAAAAAAATTACTTATTATTTTTCAATATAATAATTTATTACATTTAATAATTTATATGTGATAGAAATTTGTAGTATTTTTCATATAGGTTATAAAACCGACCAAAAGAAGACCAGGCTATAATCATTTGGTGACGATAATAAAGGAAGTTATTAATTTGGAATAATATTATTATTAACGAAGAATAATTATAATTTTTATATTTTTATATTTTTTATAAAAATGTATCATACTTTGAAAAATAATACAAAATTAGATGAAACAAAATTGCATCACTTTCCTAGAGGCAGTAGTTTACATGTATGCACGTATGAAATATTCATTTTCCATTGAATGATAAGTAGGTAGCTAATGTACTATATTTTAGGAATATTAATAATAAAAAATATGTTATATTAATCTATTAAATACCCATTTTAACCAGAAATTTAGGGCAGTTATGGGAAAAACTTATAATTTACTGAGGTGGAAACTCGCATGTATGCATAGCGATGTTTTCATTTTTCTATTTAAAATGGATAGGATAGTGAATGATAATTTAATAATCATAATAATATTCATTATTTTAATAATAATAATTTAATTATAATATAATGTCCAAAATAGTCTTAATGAGTTGGAAGAAGAAAAAAATAAAAATGAGTAGTTGATAATTATACCTTACTCATTAGAAGATTACATTTTTTTAAAAAACAATATGGCATTGGGAGGTTGTATTTTTAGAGAACAAAAAACTAAATGAAGTGTATAATAGTTTTGGGGATTTATTTGGATAAATTTATATTTAATCAATGAGGATATTTGTGTGATGAGAAGTTGGGTGGTTGAGGCCCATTTTATAAGAGAGAGGAGTGGATTTTTTAAAAAAAAATAGAAGATAAAGTCACTTTTAGATGGTCAAAAGGAACCAAAAATTGAAAACAATGGAGGGTCACATTTAAGGTTTATAATATTTAAACCGCTCATTTTCTCAAATGTTTTCAACATGTTTTTAAATATTTCACTCATAGAATTTTTAATTTTTTAATTTTTTATTTTTACCATTAGAATTAATTTATAACTAATTAATTTACATTTAACGCCTAAAAAATGTAATTTATTAAATAATTTATATATTATTATTAAAAATATAAAAAATATAAATATAAATTCTTTGTTTTTTTTAAAAAAAAATTTCATTAGCGCATGTAGTGTGTACAAACTCATTTTTAGAAAGTGCATTTTTAATCCACAAAGTTATATTTATGTTAACATTATCAATGTTGTGATTTCCATGAAAGTAATATTTTTATTATTAATAAAATATGATATGTTTTTATTGAAAATTAATCCTAAAAAGTAAACTATCTTATTGATATCATAATTAAAAAAAATTGAAAATTATTTTTATTGAAAATTCTATGATTTATAAACTTATCTTTAAAAATAAAATATGAAATATTAGGAAAAAACATTTATTGTTGAAAAATGGTGTTTTTAAACATGAACTATTATTAATATTATTTCATATAAATTTATAATTTAAAGAATGTGAATATATTATTTCATATATAGTAATATTTTAAAAGTGGAAAATTTCTGTTATTATGGAAAAATATATAAAACTTAGGGAAAAAAGGATATTTAACAACGGACATTTTTTCTTAATATTAATTTATATTATTTAATTATATTCTAAATGTAAGTTATTTTAGTCTATAAATATATTTTTATTTATAGGATATTTTCTTATTTTTATAATATTATTATTATAATTAATTAAATATATCAATGCTCATTTTAGTTCGGTGTTGTGTGTGGGGATAGCTGTATAACTCCTTAGATTTATATAATAGAAACATATATAGTAAAATCTCACAACTTCACAATCATGACTTTTCTTACAATAATTTGGTTTTGGTTAATTTATTGAAAAATGAATAATAACTTTTCATCATTTTATAGATCTTAATGTCAATTTAAAACTATTTTTAGTGCTTTAGACCTTAGAATTTTGTTAGGTTTATTTATCTTTTAGAACATGAGATAAAGTTGGGATAGAGAACTAGTAAAAAGTAAAACCAAAGGAAGTAATTTTTCTTATTAAATAGAAATAAATCAAGTAACTATATTTTATCATATTCTCTATCTTGATAGTAAAAAATTCCTTAATTCATGTAAGAGGAATATAAGTATATCAATTCTTGTATAGAAAATATTCCTCAACTATTAAGGTATTATTTGTAAAACTCATTAAAAAGTAAACATCTTATAATGATACATACTTGGTTTTAGAAATTTTATATTAAAAATAATATGTTTTATAGTAATAACATAGAAATTACATATCATGATATAATATTATACCTATGTCATGCTGTACTCTTTTAAGTAAGAACAAATTAAAAATTATGAGGATAAAAAATATTCAAGGGGAGAGTATAAAACCCCTAGATTTAGTACATATATTTACTATTATATAATACTATATTTAAAATGATTAACAAATTAAATTTTTTTTGAAATTTTTTTTATGAATGTAAGAAAACCCAAGTAATTTCTTTAATTTATCTGTTTTATATTTTATTAATATTAATTTTTTTAATTTATGTTTTTTTAAGAAATATATATATTAAAAATTGTATATGTTTATTTCCTCTTCAAAATAATATTAAATACCAATTATATATTTAAAATTATTATGTTTACCTTATGGTAGAAATTTATTTATTTAAATGTAAAAATGCTTTTACTAAAATGATTTGGGTATTTATTATAGGTTTTTAGGTTATATATATGTATCTATATTGATATTAATAAATAATTTCATGAAGATACGATTAAATATTTTATGATTTTTTTTATATTTAATGAGTTGGCTAAATATGGTTACTTATTTTTTATAATTTTATATGGATGAGATTTCTCGAATTTATTTAAATAATATTAATAAATTATTAATTAAATTATAAATGGTTGTAATAACGTATAATGATTTTTTTTTTTTGAAATTTATATATTTTTTAGTTTTAATGTTCTGAATAAATTCAATCATAGTAAAAAACATTATGTTTTTGTTTAAAATGATTATGTTATAAAAGTATTACTTTAACATTATTTGTATTTATCATCCGAGAAATAATATTTTAGTAGATATTTATTATATATAAAGTTATATTATGTTGTTTATGAACTTATAAGTAATTTGATAAAAATAAATTAATTATTATTTGTAAAATTATTTGATAATAAATGATAAGGAATGATAAATATAAATTCAAATAAATAGTATAATTTGGAAATATAAATATTAAGATATATGATGATTTATGTTTGAAATAAATGTATGAAAGATAATATTTATAAGATAATTATATATTTTCAGATTGGTATATATTTAGTATATATTTGATATAAATTAATTATAATAATTATGGATAATAAAACATAAATAATAGATTAATGGAATATAATTGTAATACTTATGAAAATTCAAATTCAATTGAATTTTATTAAATTTATAAAATAAAATAGTGAAAATTGCATTCTCAATTAAAGTTTAATTGTTTAGAAATTAAAGTTCATATTGTATATATAAAATATTATGACATTTTAACATCTATAAAGGTATTAACGAGTTCATGTAAGGGTCACTCATTATCTCCGGGCTCATGTAAAGATTGTTATCTAACTCACAAGAGGATGGTGCTTCGTATTTGAGAGTGATGTAAGGGTAATAAGTTAGTTCTTGTAGGGTCTTGACCCCTAGTTCACATAATGTTTGATATCATCCACATATAAGGGTTCTTTCAATGTCACATAAATGCCATTAAACATATTTAAAAGCTACATAAGGTTACCCCTACTTCTTGTGTAAGGGTAGAACCATGATCTTAGTTCATTTTAGAGTTTTTCCTTATTTATGTTATGGCTAGGTGTAGGGACTAGATGAAGGTTTTAATCAAATAGGTTAATAAAGATGCACACTATTTTAGTAAAACAAAAATGAATTTCTCAATATTCTTCCCTCACATGAAATAATTGTAGTATATATGATAGATACCTAATGTTAAGAAATTCACACTCAATGGATCAAAATGTATATTTTTTAAGGAAGACGAATAAAAGTGTAGAACCCAGCATGAGTAGGGATATAAAAATTTATAAATATTTTTTTATCAAACTCTATGCATTGGAGTAGTTTCCATCTTATATTTTAAGATAACAGAATGCTCATCCACCATCAAACCATTGTGTTTGAATATTATAAAGTATTTTATGGAAAATTAGATAGTATAACATTGTATAATATTAAGAAATCTCATTTATTTTTTTCATAAGGATGTGTTTGTCTAAGTATGAAACTACTTGATATTTTTATGGTATAGAGATAAGTTTTTAGTGGTACAGTGTAGTGTAATTTGAAATACATATGTTGGGAGACGCTTTATTTTAATAAAAAAAATTAAATGAGATCATGTTGAATTATTTAACATACGTAGTAAGGGATATTAAAATATGTTTTTACATTCTATTTATGATCAATCCATTATACATAGATTATTTAGAAATATTTTTTGAAGATTATATAGTTTAATAATGATTTTAAAATTTATACATTACATTCAAATTTAGAATATCCATGTGATGATTAGATAGCTTGAGATACACTTATTACCTTATCTTTAATTGTGATAAATTCCACGAGGGAGACAGAATATTTTCTTAGGAGTCCAATATTCAGAGAAGGGAAATGCATATAGATGTACAAGTTGTTAAGGTAAGGGGTTGTATTTTAATGTTCATATTTTAAATTTCTAAATCATAACTCTATAAATTTTAATATTATTTAAAGAATAATATTTTATGATAGTTTATTTGAAATAAAAGTTATTTCTATGAAAATTATGTCATTATTAAGGAGTTTCAAAAAAACCATAGTCATTTTATCCATGAATGCATTATTTTATATTATAAAATTATTTTTCCATGAAAATATCCTATAACTTTTTATTAAAGTTAAATTTCTCTACTATAATAATTTTTCTCTTATGAATTAATTTTAAATTATGTTTTTATATATTTAATATATTTATTTTAAATGAATTTCTTCAAAAGTTTTAATCTTTTATTGAGGAAATTTCCTTTATAGATTTATTTGAAAATTCTCATGTGTATGGATGATTTTATGTGATTCTGATAAAAATTGAAAGTCATCAAATATTCCTATTTAAATATATGATAAAAAGTGAAAATAATTATTATTTTTTGTTTTATGAAATGAATGTCTGGAATTATTATAATAATTATAATGAGGAGTGAACCAACACCCTTTAGGGAATATTTCTATTATTTGATGGGTAGGTATGTTAAAAACCTAAAATATATTTGGTAATTTGGATGAAATTAACTGTAATGTTGTTCATATAAAGTGAATGGTTTTAACTATTATATTGTTCATACGAAGTGTATGATGCTAACTATTAAGTATATCTTATGAAATGTATAGATTTAACTTTTAATTTGATCACATCAATTGGACGGAGATAACTATTAACTTACTCATATGATGTGGATGAGGTTAACTATTATTTTTTTCATATCAAGTAGATAGAGTTAACTTTTTTTTCACTAATTAAGTGGATTGAGTTAACTATTAAGTTTCTCATATGATGTGGACAATGTTAAATACTATTTTTCTTCATATGAAGTAGAACAAATTGACTGTGAAGTTACGTCTATGAATAATCTAAGTTAAGGATTACGTTTATCCTATTATGTGACAAAGTTAATTAATATATGTTACTTCTAATAGAATTATATAATAATCATGTTAGGTGATCATTAATTCTTGAAAACAATTTTTATAGTATACCTTGAGGAAGTCACAACTAATTCAGAGTGTGTCCGGGAAGAAACTACTAAAAATCCAATTAGTGTTATGTGGGGTGAAGTTCAAAAACATTCATGAACATTAGTTTCTCAAAATTCATTCTGATCTCGAAAAAAGATGAGGTGTTAACTTCTTTCCATCATATGTTTGTTCATGGAACTCAGTATTCTAATTAAAATAATTAAAAATATATCTCCAATGAATTATCATTCATGAAATGGACTTCTCTTCCTTTATAGTTCCTATAAATACCTCCCTCCATATGAATTTTAAGAAGATGTGATGTTTGGCCTTTTGAAAAAGGCTATGAATTCCTGAACCTTGGACCTTAATGAGAAAAATAACATATGGTTTCCTATTGGTACGCATATTTCATGAAACAACATCCAACGGGTTGTTGAGAACCTTGATCCATGGTAGGGTTGACTTTTATGAAGGTTAAAGGTTTTCACATTAGATGAAATCCATTTTGGGATATTAGGGTTTCATGAGATAATTATTATCAATAAAACCAAAACCATGGATACCAAGACATTACTATTAATCTAGACCACCCAATTTCATGAAAGATATAACTTCATGAGACCCCTTCCCTTCGTAAATCCCACAACATTCATAAACCACCACATTCATGAAGCCCATCCCCTAAACCTCTCTATAGTGCATTCTTTCTGAAAACATTTTTTTGCAAAATTTGAGTGGTCATGGATCCTATACCCATCCAAATCCAGTTCATCTGCATCTATTATCTTATGGGGGACCAATATCATCAACCCTTATGTTTGACCCCTTTTCTTCAAGCACCACCTAGAACATAACCTGTCCTTTTTCACCGATTTATTAGCAACCTAATTCTTTTTACTATAAGTAATAGGCACCCTATATCAGTTTCCTTATTTCTCATATCACCATGATATTGTTTACACTATGTTCCACCAATAGTCATTTTATCAGTATACACGTAAGCCTAAAAGATGGAATCATCAATGTAAATAAGTTTACTATCCCTTCAATTAGGGATAATTCTATATCCTCCTCTCCAACATATATATGGTCTCCTCAGGTGTAGGCCCCTACAACATCTGAGTTTTAGGACTTAAAACTACCTAGCCCAACATTCTGGTTGTTTGATACTAAACATTAAATAATGTCCTCGACACATGATGTGGAACTATATCCTTACTTTGTATGGTAAACACAATATCCCCCATATACAATCATCATGGGAAGACACCTCTTTCCCTAGCATGAGATGGTACTCCTAATTTGGGTAGCTTCCTTGAATAATCCACACACTACCCCTTATTATCGTTCCTATTATGTGAGTGATCATACCACATGACATTAAATTGTATGGATTAAACACGTCATATGACTGTAATATGTTGCATCAAACAATGTGAGTTTTTATCCGTATATCCTAATAGGGTATGTAAAATACCCCCCCCCCCATGAGGTTAAATATTGATATCCCGAGACACTTGGGACACCTTTATAAGGTTCAATCCTGACACCCCAAGATTCCCCTCAATACTTCTTGTCTTCCCTTCAAACAACTACAACATCAATGTGTCATCATCAATACTTTAGGACACACTCAACGCAGCCTAACTATCCTCACAAGATTTTATAACTATAAATCAAATTTCCCAAAAATACATTAAGGATTAGACCCATATTTACCCTCATGGTGATAAACATATGGCCTACCTATCCCCACAAGATATTAAACACATCATCTACTTATCATTACAAGACATAAAACCTATGACCTACCTATTTCCTCAAGATATTAAACATGTAACCTACCTATCCTCAAAAGATATTAAACATGGGGCCCACCCATCTCCAAAATTCATTAAACACATCACCTACATATCCCCACAATATGTCTAAATTGTTACCTACCTATCCCGAAAATATGTTAAACCTATGACCCACTGGTCCTCACAAGTCGTTAAACATCTCTCCAATATATCCCCTAGAGACATAAAACAAGTAGCCAAATTATCCCAATAATATGTCAAACCTATGGAAAATAATTCTTTAAAATACCTTACACATATGACCTAACCCATAATCATTAACCCACATGATAAACATGGGATCCCTATTTTAGAAATCCTCAGGAGTCTTAAACCACTATGGATTCTACTACCCCATGGTTGACACTGGATTATTTAGGTTTTGTGCCTAATAATCCACACAAATTAGATTCCATAGAAATCAAAAGGATGAATTTACAGGTTCCTAACACACCTAATGTCAAAAAATTATCATACATTCCCAACAGTACCATATACTCTTACAACAGGTTTCTACTCATTCAAGATAGAAACCATGTAATCAACCAGTTTCAACATAAAAATGTTTCCACAAATCAGTTTCATGAACATAAATCAAATATTTGAGGGATTCCTATACTATTCAATTATCTACAAGGAGGAATTTATAGAATGAGGAAAAAACATCCCATAATCCCATTTATATCAAGGAGCTAACACAACAAACCATTGTGGTGAAGGATGACCTCGTTTAGAACATGAGAATATAGGAAAAACAAGAGTGTTTCCAATGCATTCCCCTAATAGTTAGTGTCAAAAAATAAAATGGGGAACCTGATGTAAATTTATTATCCTTAAATGGTTCGTAGATTAGTAATTCTAGGAACCATCGTATATGAGCATGATAAGATCTAGATATCTGGAACTAGGTCCATACCAAACTAATGGTTGGCCCAGTATAGAACTCCCCCTACGAATGTGGACTATTGAAGGATGTTGGGAATCCTAGATTAGAGACATTAACAATGTGGATCCTTCCTCTTCTCTAGTGAAGGATGAGTGACAATTGTTATGTTGGTAATCTCTTTCATTGTGCATTTAATTATGTTTGGATCTATATATCCACAAGATTCAATCCACAATGAATTCATGATGACCCACTACCCATAGTCAAGGTTTAGGGGTACTAACATTTTATAATTCATTCCTCACCATCCACTTGCTGAAATGGCCCCCTCTTACATGGCTACATGGTGCCCTTTACCCTTCTCCCCTCCTGATATCCTCATAAGAAGGGTCATCAACTCCCTTTTTTCAGTATGAAAAATATAAGGCAATCACAATAAGGTATATGGCCTCAAAATATATAGAGACTGTGTCACTATGACTGCACCACTTTCCATAGGGGCCACACAAGGGGAAATCCACCTATCTCAATGAAGGCCCATTTTAGGAGCCACTCTCTGGAATGTTTATCCTTTATCCTCCCTTAGGTTGAGGAAGTGATATATAGAAAGATCACACCCACAATGACCAAAATATTGGTGCTGCCTAAGAGGGCTCCCACATAACCCCTCCAAAAATGCCAAATACTTATATATGTCAAACAGTAGGTCTATCCTACCCCTTCTCCTTCAAAACCGGTGTAAAATTTCTAGGGATGATGTAATGGGTAGAACAAAAACCCTTCTCATCATAGGGCCTATTATCTATCTCCAGTGGCCCTATCCATTATCGATGTATCTCATCCTTCCCAAAATACCATTGTACTTGGAACCATCACTTTTCACTTGGGATTGAGTCCCTATCTTCCTCTCAGGTTAGTTGGGTTGACTCTTCCAATAATTTTCTCCAACAAAATCTATCATATTCCATCATGTTATGAAGAATTTCACAATGTGGGTCATCACCATGATAAAGACATTCCTGAATACGAAGACCCATCTAGAAGAAGGTGGATAAAAATATACACAACTGTTATTCCAATAAATCTATCTTCAACCCATAGGGAAGGAATCCAAGTTATTCCAATCTTCTCACACTTAGGTAAATGCATCGCTATTAGATAAAAGACCACAGGAAACCCCATGTAACCATTGATCATTCATTCTATAATATGAAGGATGACTAAATCAGGGTGCCTTCACCTCTCTCTCTAGAGTTATGGGAACAAGACTAATGACTGAGGATGACTATACTTTATATCAAAGTCAGTAAAATACCCAAATCCCTCCACAAATACATTTAAGTAGAGGATGTTTTAGCCTAATTTTAGAGGCTCATAGTGCAAACATCTCAGATATCATTAGCTAACCTACTATTAACCTCCATACAAGAATTAGGAGAGATGTTGGGGTCTTAGTTGACACCCTAAGATTATGGTGAAAACTCTAATGAACCCAAAAATGATTTTGCCTCTATCACTCATGAGGAGGTTGTGAAAACCCTATCATACTTGGAAATGATATTGAATTTTTCCCGACATTGGAAATAAATTCAAATATTTAGTAGATGGTTATCCCAAGTGATACCCAATTTATTGGAAAGTGAGCAGAAAAGTAAGTCTATATCAGTGTCATCATCAGTTTCTTTGATATTAGGAAATGGGTCTTAAACAAATTTAAAGTGTAAAATTACAGGTAATTATAAAATAATTATTTTTCATATATATTACTATTTATTAATTAGATATTAATTTTACATTAAAAGAGATTATATTTCAAATTTCTTACTATACAGGCAACAATGGGTTTATCTAAAATCATATGTTTTTCTAAAGACAGAGTTTTACAGAAAAATAATATATTATTAATATTATTATTTTAAATGGTAGTTATCGCCTAAACATTGTATTACTAGTAATGAATAGAACTAACTATAGTATGTTTACACTTTTTTATTGAATATTTTTACTTTTTTCCATGAAATTCTAGAATCTTTAATGTGAATAAATCCAATTTTAAGCATAAAATACTCTAATATTTTTAAATGGTAGTCTAACCGCCTTTTGATGGTGAACCCTTTATAAATCTATTTTTTCACTTTTATATTTTTTTTAACGAAATAAATTTCTTATTTGAAATTTTTGAATAAAAATTTACTTTAGATGAATTTTTGGTAAATTTATGATTAAATTCATATTATAACGGATAGTGAAAAATAGATCATTTTTATTCCAAACTAGCTTTTCATATAATTTATGTATATTGTTAGAATATACTTTTACACGTTATTAGGGTATAAATATATAATATTTGTATTATTTAATCCAATATAGTACATTAGATTATTTTTTTAAATTAAAATTAGATAGAAAAACTATGTAAACTTTTGAACATTTTATATTACAAATTAGTTTTCTCATTCTGTCAATTGGGTTAATTTTTAATTATTTTCTGCCAATTCTATGTTTTTAAATTGGAAAAATAGATTTAATATTTTGAATAATAAGGTCAAATTTTAATAAATGGGTCCCTTTTAGTTTAGGATATTATGACTTTTAACTTTATTAATAGTTTTTATTACCACGATTTAGGGAAAATCTTGTAATGAAAGGTTAAAATAATATTATAAATATATTAAAACTACTGTAACACATTTCTTAATCTTATTTGATGATTTATTGTTGATAAAGACAAAACTTGGGTCGATATTTTGCCTTAGGAAGCCACTTCTCTGTGATTATGACAGCAAAAACATTTTATTTATAGTAAATAAAAATATATTTAATAAGCATGTCTCTCATAACTATTACAATTTTAATTTAGGATTATATAAATAAATATCTTAGACAATATGTATACCTATAAATTTAAAAATTTTACCTCCATCATGAAAATTTATTTACAATTTTTAGGAATTAAATAATTAAATTTAATTATGACACAAAGATGATTCAATAATAGATTTATTAAAGAAAGAATAAAATAAATGATATTAATAATATTAAAATAAATATAATATGAAATATTTGATGATTAAAATTAATTTTATAGATGAATAGTGTCCAAATTGACATAATTCATAACTTAAAATATAAAATAGATAATTGAGTGATAAAGATTTACTAAAAATATATGATTCTACCAAAATGTTTTTGATAATTCCAAATACTTCATTAATAACTCATTAATTTTTCTTTTTTCAGGATTTTGTAATTATTTTAACTCTCAATGTGTAAATTACTTGATAAAATAGTAAGAGATAAAAAAAGTTAAAAAAAATGAGAAGGATTAAACATTATATAAAAATTTTATATATCATATTAAATGAATATATTTAAACCCATAATAATCTTATATTTCAACTAAATGTGTTTTTAACTATTTTGAATTAAAATGGAATTTACATTAATTTAAAACTTTTAATAATTCCATGGGTGACCCTCCCCTCCCCAATAAATAGACATCGATTCCTCTCTATTAATCAAACCTAAAAAACATTTTTTTTGGACATTTCCTACCAAAACCCTTCCTAGAATCCCTAAATACCTTATTAAATCATTATTTTAGGCATAACACCCTCCTTAGAGGAGTTAATTTGTTATGAAATGTGCTCATTCGATGAAAAGATAATGTTTTTATTTATGTATTTATTTTATATTTCTTTTTAAACATCCTCAAAGTATTATTCATCCATGATTAAATTATAAATTCAATATCCCAAATATAAGTATATGTTATTATATTTATATCATCACCTAAATCAATCTCCACATCCATTAAATGGGAAAGTATTTAATCGTTCGTGCGTACGAGTGAACTATAACCTCCATGAACCGATATAATTCATTTTCCATAATCGTTTCTCTTGAGTGGTTAAAAAGATGGAATTAATGTTACTATTATATATTCATGACATATTAATCATTGTATGATAATAATATATCAGTTATATTCATACTTACCATGAGGATTAAAATTACAACATCGTTTGTGCGTATTTGTAAAACTATCACCTCTACGAAGCGATATGACTCATTTTTATTCATTACATCAACTATATGATATATATAAGTATGTTTAAAATATAAATATGATATTAATAATGTAATTATAATTTTGGGAATATAAAATAATACTTACCTTATTTCCATAACAATCAATGAAATATTGAAAATGTTACTCATGCGTATGTATAACTTACAGTCTCCATTAATATAACATTGTTCATTTTTAATAACCATAATTCATGGTTTGATTTAAAAGTATAATTTTTTTTACCAAAATCATAATAATTTCATCAATATTATTCTATAGATGATTTAATATTGACCTCATGGACTATTGATGTCGTACCAAGTTCATTTTTGACAAAAGTACCGAATATCGAAACAACATCCGACATGATCATGAATAATAAAGTAATTTTCATAAAATTATAATGACGTGAAAAAATAGAATAATAAAAATGAAAAATTTTATCATAAAATTTTAAATTAAATTATTTTTATTATTTATGATAAACAAAGAACATAAATGATGAATTGAACATAATGTAAAGAACATCGCCTCAATATCCTTTCATTGAGGAATATTTTGATGTTATACACCACCTTATTTTATAAGGAGTATAATAATCCTCTTTGAATTTTAATTCATTAGGTGGGTTTCAATAGAAATATTTTTATATGAATATTGTTTACATTCTTTACAGAACAACATAAGGGCTGTTTTTTTATTGTATGTGGTGACAACAACTTATCCTCCCCCATAACCGTTATTTGGTATTGGGATTACTCTATAAGCCTTAATGTTTTTAAAATGAAAAGAAATAACTTATTACCTTTTTTGTGTTTTGGCATTGAATATGGTTTTGAAATTGGATTCACTGTTTTAATATCTTCAAATTATTCCTTCTGATTTATAATGAAATTTTACTTTTGAAATGATGATAATTGAAAAATTTTATGTGTTATGATAATATAATGGTTCTTGTAATGTTGATGGTTGGTTACGTGATAAACCAAATATTAGTGGATACGTGAAAACCCAAAGATGTGTGGTTCTGTGATAAAACATGGATGGTTGGTTACATTATAACCTCCAAGGCATTGGGTATGGAAGTCATTCGTAAGGCTAATCCATTTGTAAGACTTATATGTGTGGAATACGGCAGTATGGTTATTCCATTTATGTATGATTATTCCCAGGTTAACTTTATATATCATATGTTTATCTCAATGGATTTTAAGGTAATATTTTTATTACAAAAAGGATAATCAATGAGCTTATATTCAGTTAGGTTTATTTAATACTTCTTAAAGGTAAAAATTATTAATTTTTGATAAAGTATTCATGGTTTACTTGCTTGCACAAGACTAGTTGTTTTCCTTAATTATGTATATAAATCCCCAGCCTTAAACCTTACTTAATCTTGAGTTATTACAAGATTATACATTGAGGATCTTTTCGGGTTTAGAGTTTTAGAGAATTAGATCATAAAACTTGCATTACATTCCACATATAAACAAAGTGGTTACATAAATATATTATTATTCATTCCCATAAATGGAAACACATTTAAAATAAAACATGGATTATTTCTTGACACATCCTTGACTCTATCATCTTATCATGTACCTTTCCCTTGACCTGTGAAAAACATTTCAAAAACTTGGGATGAGCATAAAAACTCAGTATGGGTTATAAAAAAACATGGAAAGGAAACATGAGTTCATATATACATAAGAATGAAATCATACTTTACCCATAAAACATAGGCACTTTAACATACCTCATAAAATCATGAATAAATCATAGAAATCATAAGACATAAAGGTAACTTGAGGCATTCATAACATTCTTACGTAGGGAGTAACCCTCTTGGTTACGTTTGGAATACCCATCATAGTATAATCCCTAAATCTCTTCGGAGAAACCTTAATGTTTCACTCCTTCGTGTTACCCAATGCATTGGAGAGCTATATCGGGCTCACCTGCCCTTAGTTTATCACGGAACCACCCGTCTACATAATAATGCCCAAGAACCTCAAAAAAATCATATCACATAAAACATGCATAAAGGAAACATAAAATTTCCACCTTTCAATCACAAGATATCAATACAACACATTGATATAAAAACATTATGAAAACCATTTTCAATACCAAAATAAAAGAAATGTAAAACATGGTATTTATTTTTCTTTTAAAAAGAAGGTATTGCTTGTAGAGGAAGTCGAAACTCAAATAACGGTCACAATGGCGGAGAAGTCGTTGTCGCCGCATACGTACGACAAAAACATTCCCTTTTTTCGTTTAGTAAACGCTTCGTATAAAAAATATTCCTTTTGAATAAACGTAAAAGTCAAAGGGGTTTATACACCGTATAAAAGAAAGTTGTGTATAAAATAAAATATGCCTCAACGAAAGGAGATTGAGATGAAGTCCCATACCTCGTATCCGACTTGACCCGACCACTCTTTAATCTCCTGAATAATAAACTTGAGTTAATCTCTACTTGCTTATGAACCTTTTTCAAGTTCATCATTCCTTTTATACCATGTTATGAACATCATGTAATCATTTAAGTTAATAATGTTCATTTTGTCGGTATTTGGTTCTTAAGTCAAAAATAGACTTCTTACACTTACATGTTGTTAATTTGGTCAAAGGTTCATTATATCCATAATGATATTAAGGATTTCGATAACATATATATCATATATATTCATCATATACATGTATTTATAATATTACATCACATTTAGAGGTAATAAATGAAATGCACCGTTCATGGAGACGGTAAGCCGTACGTACGCATGAATGCTACTTCCATTTCTATTTCATATTTTCTGGAATGGAATCATAATAATATAATAGTATATTATAATTCCAGTATAATAACATATATAATATCATTAACTTTATCCTTTACACATCCCACATATGGTATTAACGAATCAAATCACTTTCAGGGGGCGGTAGTCTGCACTTCCTTAAATGAAGATATCGTGTTTACCCATAATGGAAACCATAAAGGTATGCCCAAAATGAAAAAAACAGAAGCTTAAGGAAAACATAAACATATTATATATCATATATAAAAATAGTGACATCATAATGGCCACCTTTGAAGGTGTTAAATGAGTATTGAACAATCATCGTTTCGGGAGGCAGAATTTCGCCATCCACGGAAACCATATGTTCTTTAACCATTTGATGTAGTTGTGTGAGAGTGTATCTCAAATAAATATTATTAAAACATCCTTGTATATTGAAGATACTGGTGTTGTTACAAAATAAGTAAATAAAAAGAGTTTAGGGGGTTGGAGAAGCAAAATAAAACAAATGAACATGAGAGAATGAATTACCTTTAAAAGTGTAACTCCTTTTGATTTGAGCCTAAAGGCTTCCTTTGAAAGGATTATGCCCAAAGGGAATCCTCTAGCATGAGGAGAGGGATGGGGAGAGAGTAAATGGGCAGGGTTTGGCCGAGCCAAAGGCTTGAGGAGTGTGTGAAATGAGGTAGAGGTGGGGGCCTTTTATAAGAGGAGGGGAGGGGCACTTTTGGAAAGTAAAGAAATATTACTTTATTTGAAAAACAAATCGGTTTTAAAAGGTCCCAAATTGATATAATTCGTGGATAAGGTGATAAGGGTTCGAAATACACTCATACAATTGGTTTTAGCCATGTGTAGTTCATAGATTTTACATTGTCTTTCCATTTTACTTAAATCGTCAAATAATGATGTCATCACTGCATCATTATTATGTCATAAATAATTTAATTTATTTAATGTCTAAAAAACATAAAAAAAAATACTATGATGTAGGAAATAGTTTTATCTTTCCAATGACTATTTATAATCAAATATCTGATCTTTATAACCCCATTTAAAAATTGGTTTCGTAAAACATATTATGTTTGTGTCATTTTTACTTTTACATTAAATAAAAAGTTATTTATGTCATTTTCCAACCAAAATGTCTCCATGGGGTCCCCAAGTTGACCCATGGCTTGTCTTGGTCGGCCATGACACAACCAATAAGTTTGGGACATGTGTCTAGGTCATTTCATATTATTAAAGCATTATTTATACCTTAAACTACACTAATTACCACTAATCGTGATTAAAAACTTAATAAGTTACTATTCACCAAAAAATTATTTTAATCTCATTGAACCACATTTTACTTCTTAATGACAACCATGTATGTCGGATTTTCAAAATTCAATACACATTAGTGGTAAACTTTCATTTAACTGAAAAATCCGTTTGCTTGATTACCACTTAGTGGTTTCACTATTCATCAAAAATTGAAGTTTTTCAGATAATTACCAAAAAATCACCCTAAGATATATTTGGTATTCCGAATTCAAAAATGAAGTCTATTTTACAAAATTCAAATCATATAAGTCACATTAATTAATTTAATAATTAATTCCCGCTGCCAAAGCAAATAGCGTGTTTTTACAAAACAATCAGTATCAAAAGATTGACACCAGTTTAAGTCTAATTTCAAAGTGAAATTGATTCCAATGACCACCATTGGATAAAATGGTAAAAATATATTCTAATTTCACTTCAAAACCAATTCAAAACATAATCTATTCATATAAATAAATTAGATTAAAAAGCAGTTTTGATGTAAAATGCAGTATTTTTCACTATTCATTAAAAAATGAACATTGTCAGAAAAATACCAAAAATTCACACAAGGTAAATTTTGATGTTCCAATCATAAATTATAAGTTTATTTTGACAAACATAGTTTATAAAATTGTCAAAATATAGATTCAAAAATGGTTTCCCATCAAAAGGCAGTAAAACAATCTTTTAAGAATATTAGTGTATTCCATGCATTAGATTGTATTTATTTTCATTTTAAGACTCTATAACACTATATTAATCATTAATAGACATATATTAAAATATCTATTATTCATTACTTACATGGGATGTTACGTCCTTCCCCCCTTTAGAAAATTGTGTCCCCGCAATTTATTTACTTATCGAATAAATGGGGGTACGTATCCCTCATTGCATTTTCAGATTCCCATGTTGCCTCTTCAATCATATGGTTTTTCCACAAAACCTTTACCTGGTGAATCACCTTATTCCGTAACACTTGCTCCCTATGGTCAAGAATCTGGACCGGTTGTTTCTCATAAGATAGGTTCTCTTCCAGCTGAACTACTTCTGGACTCAAAACATGTGATGGATCTGGCATATACTTTCTCAACATCGAAACGTGAAAAACATTGTGTACCTGAGATAAACTCGGAGGTAAAGCCACTCGGTATGCAACTGATCCAACTCTCTCCAGAATTTCATATGGTCCAACAAACCTTGGACTCAACTTTCCTTTCTTACCAAATCTCATCATGCTTTTCCAAGGAGAAACCTTGAGAAAAACATTATCACCTACCTCGAAAGATAGATCCTTCCCCCGGTTATCCGCATAACTCTTCTGCCTTATCTGAGATGTTCTCATGTGTTTCTAAATCAGCTTAACTTTTTCTGCCATCTTTTCTACCAATTCTGGTCCCATCAACTTCATTTCACCCACTTCATCCCAGAAAGATGGAGTTCGACACCGCTTCCCATATAATGCCTGCAATGCTGCCATCTGTATACTGGAATGAAAACTATTATTATATGAAAACTCAACCAAAGAAAGATGTTGGTCCCAACTTCCTTGATAATCCATAGAACAAACTCGTAGCATATCCTCCAATGTATGAATTGTTCGTTCTGACTGCCCATCTGATTGAGGATGAAAAGTTGTACTAAAATTTAATTCAGTACCCAACGACTTCTGAAGGCCTTTCCAAAAGTTAGAAGTAAACCTGGGATCACTATCCGATACAATGGAGAGAGGAACTCCATGTAACCTGACTATCTCTTTAAGATACAAACGGGAAAGTTGATCAAGAGAGAAAGTATCTCGTATAGCAAGGAAATGAGCAGATTTGGTCAAGCGATCAACAATAACCCAGATTGAATTATTACCTCGAGATGTCTTCGGTAATCCAACAACAAAGTCCATGGATATATTCTCCCATTTCCACTCTGGCCCTGGTAAAGGCTGAAGCATCCCTTTCGGTAACTACCGCTCTGCTTTAACCTGCTGACAAGTCAAACACATCACAGTAAATTCAGCAATATCTCTTTTCATTCCATCCCACCAGTAATACTCCCGCAGATCTCTATACATCTTAGTACTGCCCGGATGAGCTGAAAACGGAGAACTATGAGCTTCACATAACAACTCTCTCTTCAACTATGAATCACAAGGCACACACAATATCTTCCCAAATGTCAAAACGCAATCATTATCAAGGTTGAATTCAGGCAACTTACCTTTCTGAACCAGCTCTAACTTTTTCTGCAACTCACTATCTTGCTTTTGTGCTTGCTTGATTCTATATGAAAGAGATGATCTCACTGATACCTAAAACAAAACAGAAGGACTTCCTGCACCAACAACTTCTATGCCAAAGTTCATCAAATCCTTAACCAAAGGATCACGTTCCAAACACAACATTATTAATGAAGCATTACTTTTTCGACTCAAAGCATCAGCCACTTTATTTTCTTTTCCCGGATGGTAATGAATTGTACAATCATAATCCTTGATTAATTCCAGCCATCTCCTTTGTCTCATGTTTAACTCTTTCTGAGTGAATATATACTTTAAACTTTTGTGATAGGTATATATTTCACACTTTACTCCATACAAATGATGCCTCCAAATTTTTAAAGCAAAAACAACAACAGCTAGTTCCAAATCATGTGTAGGGTAATTTACCTCATGAGTTTTCAACTGTCGTGAAGCATATGCAATTACCTGATCATTCTGCATTAGGACGCAACCAAGTCCTTTCAATGAAGCATCATTGTATATAACAAACTCACCATTCCTGGAAGGTAGTACCAAAACTGGAGCATTCACCAATCTTCTTTTCAATTCCTGAAAACAATCATCACAATCTTTTGTCCAGATAAACTTAACACCCTTCCGAGTTAGCTTAGTCATTGGACTAGATAACCGTGAAAAATTTCTAACAAACCTTCGGTAATAGCCTGCCAAACCAAGGAAACTATGAATCTCTATTTGATGGACCGACATCTACTAAAGTAGTTGCAAAGGATTTCACCACCCCTTTCTGCTTGTAGTCTAACTGCTTCCCATCACTCAAGCTCTTTGTCAGACACTCGTTTTCATAGTGACCCATCTCATTGAACTTATAACATTTCACTAACAGTAAATCAAATTTGTTCTTACCTTCACCTTGATCCTTTTCTGTGCAATCACGAGCCTTATGTCCCATCTTACCACATCGGTATCACTTTCCAGAATTCAGAAGACATTCCCCAGCATGCCTTTTGCCATATTTATCACAAACTGGAAACTTAGTTCTCTTACCATCATACTTTTTTGAATAATTCTTACCTTTCTCCTGCCACCTCGGTATCTTCTTCTGCTGGTTGTTATAGAACACTTGGTCATCGGCAAACTCCATTTCCACCTTCTCAGCACATCGAACAAGCTTTTCATAACTTTTAAACTCACGAGAAGCTAATGCCCTTCGATATTTTGGCTTTAATCCTGAGTAAAAAGGATTGATTTTACTATCAAGGTCTCAGATAAAATTTGGAGCATACCTTGCCAATCGAGTGAACCTTTCTTCATAGGCAGCCACTGAGTCTTCCTCTTGCCTCAATTCCAAGAATTGATTTTCCATACTAAGTCGAACAGCCTTAGGAAAATACTTCTCAAGAAACATACCTTTGAATTCATCCCAGTTAAGAGCATCAATCTCATCGGCGTCCCTGATATTTTTAACCATAGACCACCACTGATCTGCTTCACCCTCCAAATGGTAAATAGCAAGACTAACCTTTTGATTGTCTGAACACCCCATGACATCAAAAATCTTCTCCAGTGCTTTAATCCACCCTTCAGCTAGCACAGGGTCAGATGATCCTCTGAATGATGGGGGATGTTGCCTCATGAAATGTTCCACCACTGACATGTTCCTCTGTGGTTGATCTGGCTGATCTCGTGCATGGATACCACCACCATTTATAGCCTGAGTCAATTGTTCCATCACTACAACAAACTATTCAGTTCCGATTCCAACCATCTCAGGTTGCTGATTTGGAAGGTTATTTCCTTCTGTATACCTTCCTAGCACTGCTTCCCTATTTCCTCTACGGAAACCCATTCTGAACAAACATGTCTTAGATGAAGCAACATGGTAATCTTTAAATGTTATATCATTTCAAAAAAAATATTTTTGGATAATATTTTAATAGAATTATAACTCCTAAAGTTATCTAAACCGACCTATGATACCAACTATAAAGCCCCATCCTTAAACCTTACTTAATCTTGAGTTATTACAAGATTACACATTGAGGATCTTTTCAGGTTTAGAGTTTTAGAGAATTAGATCACAAAACTTGCATTACATTCCACATATAAACAAAGGGGTTACATAAATATAGTATTCTTCATTCCCATCAATGGAAACACATTTAAAATAAATCGTGTATTATTTCTTGACACATCCTTGACTCTATCATATTATCATGTACCTTTCCCTTTACCTGTGAAAAAAATTTCAAAAACTTGGGATGAGCATAAAAACTCAATATGGGTTATAAAAAATCATGGAAAGGAAACATGAGTTCATATATACATAAGAATGAAATCATACTTTACCCATAAAACATAGGCACTTTAAAATACCTCATAAAATCATGAATAAATCATAGAAATCATAAGACATAAAGGTAACTTGAGGCATTCATAACATTCTTACGTAGGGAGTAACCCTCTAGGTTACGTTTGGAATACCCATCACAGTATATTCCCTAAATATTTTCGGAGAAACCTTAACGTTTCACTCCTTCGTGTTACCCAATGCATTGGAGAGCTATATCGGGCTCACCCGCCCTTAGTTTATCACGGAACCACCCGTCTTCATAATAATGCCCAAGAACCTCAAAAAAATAATATCACATAAAACATGCATAAAGGAAACATAACATTTCTACCTTTCAATCACAAGATATCAATACAACACATTGATATAAAAACATTATGAAAACCATTTTCAATACCAAAATAATAGAAATGTAAAACATGGTATTTATTTTTCTTTTAAAAAGAAGGTATGGCTTGTAGAGGAAGTCGAAACTCAAATAACGGTCACGATGGCGGAGAAGTCGTTGTCGCCGCATACGTACGACAAAAACATTCCCTTTTGTCATTTAGTAAAAGCTTTGTATAAAAAATATTCCTTTTGAATAAACGTAAAAGTCAATGTGTTTTATACACTGTATAAAAGAAAGTTGTGTACAAAATAAAATATGCCTCAACGAAAGGAGATTGAGACGAAGTCCCATACCTCGTATCTGACATGACCCGACCACTCTTTAATCTCCTGAATAATAAACTTGAGTTAATATCTACTTGCTTATTAACCTTTTTCAAGTTCATCATTCCTTTTATGCCATGTTATGAACATCATGTAATCATTTAAGTTAATAATGTTCATTTTGTCGGTATTTGGTTCTTAAGTCAAAAATAGACTTCTTACACTTACATGTTGTTTATTTGGTCAAAGGTTCATTATATCCATAATGATAATAATGATTTTGATAACATATATATCATATATATTCATCATATACATGTATTTATAATATTACATCACATTTAGAGGTAATAAATGAAATGCACCGTTCATGGAGACGGTAAGCCGTACGTACGCATGAACGCTACTTCCATTTCTATTTCATATTTTCTGGAATGGAATCATAATTATATAAGAGTATATTATAATTCCAGTATAATAACATATATAATATCATTAACTTTATCCTTTACACATCCCACATATGGTATTAACGAATCAAATCACTTTCAGGGGGCGGTAGTCCGCACTTCCTAAAATGAAGATATCGTGTTTACCCATAATGGAAACCATAAAGGTATGCCCAAAATGAAAAAAACATAAGCTTAAGGAAATCATAAACATATTATATATCATATATAAAAATAGTGACATCATAATGGCCACCTTTTAAGGTGTTAAATGAGTATTGAACAATCATCGTTTCGGGAGGCAGAATTTCGCCATCCACAGAAACCGTATGTTCTTTAACCATTTGATGTAGTTGTGTGAGAGTGTAGCTCAAATAAATATTATAACAACATCCTTGTATATTTAAGATGCTGGTGTTGTTACAAAATAAGTAAATAAAAAGAGTTTAGGGGGTTGGAGAAGCAAAATAAAACAAATGAACATGAGAGAATGAATTACCTTTAAAAGTGTAACTCCTTTTGATTTGAGCCTAAAGGCTTCCTTTGAAAGGATTCTGCCCAAAGGTAATCCTCTAGGATGAGGAGAGGGATGTGGAGAGAGTAAATGGGCAGGGTTTGGCCGAGCCAAAGTATTGAGGAGTGTGTGAAATGAGGTAGAGGTGGGGGCCTTTTATAAGAGGAGAGGAGGGGAACTTTTGGAAAGTAAAGAAATATTACTTTATTTGAAAATGTGTTTCAGTTTTAAAAGGTCACACATTGATATAATTCGTGTATAAGGTGATAAGGGTTCTAAATACACTCTTCCAATTGGTTTTGGCCATGTGTAGTTCATAGATGTTACATTGTCTTTCCATTTTATTTAAATCGTCAAATAATGATGTCATCGCTGCATCATTATTATGTCATAAATAATTTAATTTATTTAATGTCTAAAATCATAAAAAAATACTATGATGTAGGAAATCGTTTTATCTTTCCAATGACTATTTATAATCAAATATCTGATCTTTATAACCCCATGTAAAAATTGTTTTCGTAAAACATATTATGTTTGTGTCATTTTTACTTTTACATTAAATAAAAAGTTATTTATGTCATTTCCCATCCAAAATGTCTCCATGGGGTCCCCAAGTTGACCCATGGATTGTCTTGGTCGGCCATGACACAACCAATAAGGTTGGGACATGTTTCTAGGTCATTTCATATTATTAAAGCATTATTTATACCTTAAACTACACTAATTACCACTAATCGCGATTAAAAACTTAATAAGTTACTATTCACCAAAAAATTATTTTAATCTCATTGAACCACATTTTACTTCTTAATGACAACCATGTATGTCGGATTTTCAAAATTCAATACACATTAGTGGTAAACTGTCATTTAACTGAAAAATCTGTTTGCTTGATTACCACTTAGTGGTTTCACTATTCATAAAAAATTGATGTTTTTCAGAAAATTACCAAAAATTCACCCTAAGCTATATTTGATATTCCGAATTCAAAAATGAAGTCTATTTTACAAAATTAAAATCATATAAGTCACATTAATTAATTTAATAATTAATTCCCGCTGCGAGAGCAAATAGCGTGTTTTCACAAAACAATAAGTATCAAAAGATTGACACTAGTTTAAGTCTAATTTCAAAGTGAAATTGATTCCAATGACCACCATTGGATAAAATGGTAAAAATATAGTCTAATTTCACTTCAAAACCAATTCAAAACATAATCTAATCATATGAATAAATTAGATTAAAAATCAGTTTTGATGTAAAATGCAGTATTTTTCACTATTCATTAAAAAATGATGATTGTCAGAAAAATACCAAAAATTCACACAAGGTAAATTTTGATGTCCCAATCATAAAAGATAAGTTTATTTTGATAAAAATAGTTTATAAAATTGTCAAAATATAGATTCAAAAATGGTTTTCCATCAAAAGGCAGTAAAACAATCTTTTAAGAATATTAGTGTATTCCATGCATAAGATTGTATTTATTTTCATTTTAAGCCTCTATAACACTATCTTAATCATTAACAGACATAGATAAAAATATCTATTATTAATTACTTACTTGGGATGTTACATCATTCCCCCCTTTAGAAAACTGCGTCCCCACAATTTATTTACTTATCGAATAAATGGGGGTACTTATCCCTCATTGCATTTTCAGATTCCCATGTTGCCTCTTCAATCATGTGTTTTTTCCACAATACCTTTACCTGGTGAATCACCTTATTCCGTAACACTTGATCCCTATGGTCAAGAATCTGGACTGGTTGTTCCTGATAAGATAGGTTCTCTTCCAGCTGAACTACCTCTGGACTCAAAACATTAGATGGATCTGGCATATACTTTCTCAACATCGAAACGTGAAAAACATTGTGTACCTGAGATAAACTCGGAGGTAAAGCCACTCGGTATGCAACTGATCCAACTCTCTCCAGAATTTCGTATGGTCCAACAGACCTTGGACTCAACTTTCCTTTCTTACCAAATCTCATCATGATTTTCCAAGGAGAAACCTTGAGAAAAACATGATCACCTACCTCGAAAGATAGATCCTTCCTCCGGTTATCCGCATAACTCTTCTGCCTGCTCTGAGCTGTTCTCATGTGTTTCTGAATCAGCTGAACTTTTTCTGCCATCTCTTCTACCAATTCTGGTCCCATCAACTTCCTTTCACCCACTTCATCCCAGAAAGATGGAGTTCGACACCGCTTCCCATATAATGCCTACAATGGTGCCATCTGTATACTGGAATGAAAACTATTATTATATGAAAACTCAACCAAAGAAAGATGTTGGTCCCAACTTCCCTGATAATCCATAGAACAAGCTCATAGAATATCCTCCAATGTCTGAATTGTTTGTTCTGACTGCCCATCTGATTGAGGATGAAAAGCTGTACTAAAATTTAATTTAGTACCCAACGACTTCTGAAGGCCTTTCCAAAAGTTAGAAGTAAACCTGGGATCACGATACGATACAATGGAGAGAGGAACTCCATGTAACCCGACTATCTCTTTAAGATACAAACGAGAAAGTTGATCAAGAGAGAAAGTATCTCGTATAGAAAGGAAATGAGCAGATTTGGTCAAGAGATCAACAATAACCCAGATTGCATTATTACCTTGAGATGTCTTCGGTAATCCAACAACAAAGTCCATGGATATATTCTCCTATTTCCACTTTGGCACTGGTAAAGGAGGAAGCATCCCTTTCGGTAACTGCCGCTCTGCTTTAACCTGCTGAAAATTCAAACACTTCACTGTAAAATCAGCAATATCTCTTTTCATTCCATCCCACCAGTAATACTCCCGCAGATCTCTATAAATCTTAGTACTGCCCGGATGAGCTGAAAACAGAGAACTATGAGCTTCACATAACAACTCTCTCTTCAACTTTGAATCAAAAGGCACACACAATCTCTTCCCAAATCCCAAAACGCAATCACTATCAATGTTGAATTCAGGCAACTTACCTTTCTGAACCAGCTCTACCTTTTTCTGCAACTCACTATCTTGCTTCTGTGCTTGCTTGATTCTATCTGATAGAGATGATCTCACTGATACCTGAAACAAAACAGAAGGACTTCCTGCACCAACAACTTCTATGCCAAAGTTCATCAAATCCTTAACCAAAGGATCACGTTCCAAATGCAACATTATTAATGAAGAATTACTTTTTCGACTCAAAGCATCAGCCACTTTATTTTCTTTTCCCGGATGGTAATGAATTGTAAAATCATAATCCTTGATTAATTCCATCCATCTCCTTTGTCTCATGTTTAACTCTTTCTGAGTGAATATATTCTTTAAACTTTTGGGATAGGTATATATTTCACACTTTACTCCATACAAATGATGCCTCCAAACTTTTAAAGCAAAAACAAAAGTAGCTAGTTCCAAATCATGTGTAGGGTAATTTACCTCGTGAGATTTCAACTGTCATGAAGCATAAGCAATTACCTGATCATTCTGCATTAGGACGCAACCAAGTCCTTTCAATGAAGCATCATTGTATATAACAAACTCACCATTCCTGGAAGGTAGTGCCAAAACTGGAGCATTCACCAATCTTCTTTTCAATTCCTGAAAAAAATCATCACATTCATTTGTCCAGATAAACTTAACACCCTTCCGAGTTAGCTTGGTCATTGGACTAGATAACCGTGAAAAATTTCTATCAAACCTTCGGTAATAGCCTGCCAAACCAAGGAAACTACGAATCTCTATTTGATGGACCGACATCTTCTGAAGTAGTTGCAAAGGATTTCACCACCCCTTTCTGCTTGTAGTCTAACTGCTTCCCATCACTCAAGCTCTTTGTCAGACACTCATTTGCATAGTGACCCATCTCATTGCACTTATAACATTTCACTAACTGTAAATCAAATTTGTTCTTACCTTCACCTTGATCCTTTTCTGTGCAATCACGAGCCTTATGTCCCATCTTACCACATTGGTATCACTTTCCAGAATTCAGAAGACATTCCCCAGCATGCCTTTTGCCACATTTATCATAAACTGGAAACTTAGTTCTCTTACCATCAGACTTTTTTGAAGAATTCTTACCTTTCTCCTCCCACCTCAGTCTCTTCTTCTGCTGGTTGTTATAGAACACTTGGTCATCGGAAAACTCCATTTCCACCTTCTCAGCACATCGAACAAGCTTTTCATAACTTTTAAACTCACAAGAATCTAATGCCCTTCGATATTTTGGCTTTAATCCTGAGTAAAAATGATTGATTTTACTATCAAGGTCTCGGATAAAATTTGTAGCATACCTTTCCAATCGAGAACCTTTCTTTATAGGCAGCCACTGAGTCTTCCTCTTGCCTCAATTCCAAGAATTGTTTTTCCATCCTAAGTCGAACAGCCTTAGGAAAATACTTCTCAAGAAACATACCTTTGAATTCATCCCAGTCAAGAGCATCAATCTCATCGGTGTCCCTGATATTTTTAACCATAGACCACCACTGATCTGCTTCACCCTCCAAACGGTAAATAGCAAGACTAACCTTTTGATTGTCTGAACACCCCATGACATCAAAAATCTTCTCCAGTGCTTTAATCCACCCTTCAGCTAGCACGGGGTCATATGATCCTCTTAATGATGGTTGATGTTGCCTCATGAAATGTTCCACCACTGACATGTTCCTCTACGGTTGATCTGGCTGATCTCGTGCATGGATACCACCACCATTTATAGCCTGAGTCAACTGTGCCATCACTGCAACAAACTGTTCAGTTCTGATTCCGACCATCTCAAGTTGCTGATTTGGAAGGTTATTTCCTTCTGTATGCCTTCCTAGCACTGCTTCCCTATTTCCTCTGCGGAAAAGCATTCTGAACAAACATGTCTTAGATGAAGCAACATGGTAATCTTTAAATGTTATATCATTTCAAAAAAAAAATTGGATAATATTTTAATAGAATTCTAACTCCTTAAGTTATCTAAACCGACCTCTGATACCAACTATAAATCCCCAGCCTTAAACCTTACTTACTCTTGAGTTATTACAAGATTACACATTGAGGATCTTTTCGGGTTTAGAGTTTTAGAGAATTATATCATAAAACATGCATTACATTCCACATATAAACAAAGTGGTTACATAAAGATAGTATTCTTCATTCCCATCAATAGAAACACATTTAAAATAAAACATGGATTATTTCTTGACACATCCTTGACTCTATCATCTTATCATGTACCTTTCCCTTGACCTGTGAAAAACATTTCAAAAACTTGGGATGAGCATAAAAACTCAGTATGGGTTATAAAAAAACATGGAAAGGAAACATGAGTTCATATATACATAAGAATGAAATCATACTTTACCCATAAAACATAGGCACTTTAACATACCTCATAAAATCATGAATAAATCATAGAAATCATAAGACATAAAGGTAACTTGAGGCATTCATAACATTCTTACGTAGGGAGTAACCCTCTTGGTTACGTTTGGAATACCCATCACAGTATATTCCCTAAATCTCTTCAGAGAAACCTTAACGTTTCACTCCTTCGCATTACCCAATGCATTGGAGAGCTATACCAGGCTCACCCGCCCTTAGTCTATCACGGAACCACCTGTCTTCATAATAATGCCCAAGAACCTCAAAAAAATCATATCACATAAAACATGCATAATGGAAACATAACATTTACACCTTTCAATCACAAGATATCAATACAACACATTGATATAAAAACATTATGAAAACCATTTTCAATACCAAAATAAAAGAAATGTAAAACATGGTATTTTTTTCTTTTAAAAAGAAGGTATGGCTTGTAGAGGAAGTCGAAACTCAAATAACGGTCACGATGGCGGAGAAGTCGTTGTCGCCGCATACGTACGACAAAAACATTCCCTTTTGTCGTTTAGTAAATGCTTCGTATAAAAAAGATTCCTTTTGAATAAATGTAAAAGTCAAAGGGGTTTATACACCATATAAAATAAAGTTGTGTATAAAATAAAATATGCCTCAACGAAAGGATATTGAGACAATGTCTCATACCTCGTATCCGACTTGACCCGACCACTCTTTAATCTCATGAATAATAAACTTGAGTTAATCTCTACTTGATTATGAACCTTTGTCAAGTTCATCATTCCTTTAATACCATGTTATGAACATCATGTAATCATTTAAGTTAATAATGTTCATTTTGTCGGTATTTGGTTCTTAATTCAAAAATAGACTTCTTACACTTACATGTTGTTAATTTGGTCAAAGTTTCATTATATACATAATGATATTAATGATTTTGATAACATATGTATCATATATATTCATCATATACATGTATTTATAATATTATATCACATTTAGAGGTAAGAAATGAAATGCACCGTTCATGGAGATGGTAAGCCGTACGTACGCATGAACGCTACTTCCATTTCTATTTCATATTTTCTGGAATGGAATCATAATGATATAAGAGTATGTTATAATTACAGTATAATAACATATATAATATCATTAACTTTATCCTTTACACATCCCATATATCTTATTAACGAATCAAATCACTTTCAGGGGGCGGTAGTCCGCACTTCCTAAAATGAAGATATCGTGTTTACCCATAATGGAAACCATAAAGTTATGCCCAAAATGAAAAAAACAGAATCTTAAGGAAAACATAAACATATTATATATCATATATAAAAATAGTGACATCATAATGGCCACCTTTGAAGGTGTTAAATGAGTATTGAACAATCATCGTTTCGGGAGGCATAATTTCGCCATCCATGGAAACCGTATGTTCTTTAACCATTTGATGTAGTTGTGTGAGAGTGTAGCTAAAATAAATATTATAACAACATCCTTGTATATTGAAGATACTGGTTTTGTTACAAAATAAGTAAATAAAAAGAGTTTAGGGGTTGGAGAAGAAAAATAAAACAAATGAACATGAGAGAATGAATTACCTTTAAAAGTGTAACTCCTTTTGATTTGAGCCTAAAGGCTTCCTTTGAAAGGTTTATTCCCAAAGGAAATCCTCTAGGATTAGAAGAGGGATGTGGAGAGAGTAAATGGGCAGGGTTTGGCCGAGCCAAAGGCTTGAGGAGTGTGTGAAATGAGGTATAGGTGGGGGCCTTTTATAAGAGGAGAGGATGGGCACTTTTGGAAAGTAAAGAAATATTACATTATTTGAAAATGTGTTTCGGTTTTAAAAGGTCCCACATTGATATAATTCGTGGATAAGGTGATAAGGATTCGAAATACACTCATCCTATTGGTTTTGGCCATGTGTAGTTCATAGACTTTACATTGTCTTTCCATTTTATTTAAATCGTCAAATAATGATGTCATCGCTGCATCATTATTATGTCATAAATAATTTAATTTATTTAATGTCTAAAAATCATAAAAAAATACTATGATGTAGGAAATCTTTTTATATTTACAATGATTATTTATAATCAAATATCTGATCTTTATAACCCCATGTAAAAATTGTTTTTGTAAAACATATTATGTTTGTGTCATTTTTACTTTTACATGAAATAAAAAGTTATTTATGTCATTTCCCAACCAAAATGTCTCCATGGGGTCCCCAAGTTGACCCATGGCTTGTCTTTGTCGTCCATGACACAACAAATAAGGTTGGGACATGTGTCTAGGTCATTTCATATTATTAAAGCATTATTTATACCTTAAACTACACTAATTACCACTAATCGCGATTAAAAACTTAATAAGTTACTATTCACCAAAAAATTATTTTAATCTCATTGAACCACATTTTACTTCTTAATAAAAACCATTTATGTCGGATTTTCAAAATTCAATACACATTAGTGGTAAATTTTCATTTAACTGAAAAATCTGCTTGCTTGATTACCACTTAGTGGTTTCACTATTTATCAAAAATTGAAGTTTTTCAGAAAATTACCAAAAATTCACCCTAAGCTATATTTGATATTCCGAATTCAAAAATGAAGTCTATTTTACAAAATTAAAATCATATAAGACACATTAATTAATTTAATAATTAATTCCCGCTGCCAGAGCAAATAGCGTGTTTTTACAAAACAATAAGTATCAAAAGATTGACACCAGTTTAAGTCTAATTTCAAAGTGAAATTGATTCCAATGACCACCATTGGATAAAATGGTAAAAATATATTCTAATTTCACTTCAAAACCAATTCAAAACATAATCTAATCATATAAATAAATTAGATTAAAAAGCAGTTTTGATGTAAAATGCAGTATTTTCACTATTCATTAAAAAATGAACATTGTCAGAAAAATACCAAAAATTCACACAAGGTAAATTTTGATGTCCCAATAATAAAGGATAAGTTTATTTTGACAAAAATAGTTTATAAAATTGTCAAAATATAGATTCAAAAATGGTTTTCCATCAAAAGGCAGTAAAACAATCTTTTAAGAATATTAGTGTATTCCATGCATAAGATTGTATTTATTTTCATTTTAAGCCTCTATAACACTATCTTAATAATTAATAGACATAGATAAAAATATCTATTATTCATTACTTACTTGGGATGTTACAATGTATCCCTTACTAAGACTTTTATACTCATCCCAATATTTTAAATTCTTTTCAATGGATTTAAAGATGAATAGATTCAAGGATGGGATCAACAAAAATTTATGATGTTTAAACAAGAAAAGAAAATATGATTCTATTTAAACATTTTTTGTTTTATGAAAAAATATATTTTGAGTTTATGTGTTTTATTTTTAATATTTTATTTGTAACATATAAGTTATGGCCTAATTCATTAATTCTCTAAAACTTAAAAGATCATCATTGTGAATGAATGTCAAATTATTGTCTCAACTGAAGATTAAGTAATGTTTAAGGAAAAGGAATTATAGTTGGTATCAATGTTCGGCTTATATAACATTAGGAGTTATAATATTTTTAATAGAATTTCTATAATGTATTTTTACTTTATGGTAAAATTTTAATGATGTAGAATTTGAATATAAACATGTTTATTCATCCAATATATTCTATTCTGAATGGTTTTCCACAGAGAAAACTTGGCAGCTAGGCTGGGAAGAAATACAGAGGAAAAAACCTTTAAAAATCATCATCTATAGATGGTTGGAATCAGAACTGAACAATTTGTTTCAGTGATGGATCAGCTGAATCCAGTAATAAATGGTGGTGGTGTCCATGTATGAGATCAACCATGTCAACTGCATAGGAATATGTCGGTAGTGAAGCATTTTATAAGGAAACATGAACTATGGTAAACTATTCAAATAAAGGAGAAAGAGTATGATATTACAAAGAATACATTCTTCACAATATATGGGAATTTTGAGTTTGTAGTTATCCCCTTTTTTATCTGATGCTCCTTCGGTATTTATGAATCTCTTGAATGGAGTCGTTAATTAGTTTTTGGATCGGTTTTTGGTTGTGTTTATAGATGACAATTTGGAATATTCTAACAGATAGGAGGAACCTGAAAGTCATATAAGGGTTGTTTTCAAAAAATTGAAAGAAAATAAACTATATGGAAAGGATAGTAATATTTAATTTTGGTTGAAGAAAAATAAATTCCACGATTATATTGATTTTAAAAATGACAAAAATGTTGACCCTTAAAAAATGACTTTAAAGAGTGTCCAAGACCTACCAATATCCAAGATAATCGTTGTTTTCATTGATAAGCGTGATATTACTAAAGTCTTATTGAAAACATTTCTCAGTTATCTAGATAACTGACTATGTTAACACAGAATGGAGTTAGGTTCATGTTGACAAAATAATGTGATGATTGTTTTTAGGAACTAAAAATTAGATTGGTAAATGCTCTATTTTTTCCCTACCTTCACGGAATGTTGAATTTGTTATCTATAGTTCTTCTTCATTAAAAGGACTTGGTTTTGTACTATTGCAGAATGATCAGGTAATTTATTAGGATTCATGTCAGTGGAAACCGCATGAGTTAAATTACCCTACACATTATTTGGAATCAGCTACTTTTGTTTTTTCATTAAAAATTTGGAGGCCTAATTTTTATGATATAAAGTGTGAAATTTATACGGATCAAAAAAATTATTAGTATATATTCCCATAGATATAATTGAACATGATACAGAGGAGATGGGTGGAATTAATCAAGTATAATTATTGAATGATTCATTACCATAAATTAAAATTAAATAATGTGGTTAATGATTTGAGTCGAAAAAGTAATGCTACATTAACCATGCTAAATTTGGAATGAGATCCTTTAGTTAATGATTTGATGAATTTTGACATGGAAGTTATTGGTGTAGTAAATTTCTCTATTTTTTTCTGGTGGAAGTGAAATAATTCTTTCATAGATAATTAACCAACCGCAGAAGAATATATTGAGTTGAAGAAAAAGGTATAATTTGTTATGAAGGGTAAGTTAACTAAATTTAACTTTGATAAAGATTGTGTATTAAGGTTTGGAAAGAGGTTATGAGTTCTTTGTGGTTCACAGCAGATAAATGTTTTGTTATGCGAAGCTTATAATTCTCTGTTTAAAATTTATCCCGAAAGCACTAAGATATATAGATACATTCGAGAATATTACTAGTGGGATGAAATTAAAAGAGAAATTGGTGAATTTACCTTATGATGTTTTATTTTTCAATAGTTAAAAGTAGAGAGGTAGTTACTAAAAGGGATGCTTCACCCTTTTCTAGTGCCAGAGTGGAAATAGGAAAATATATCCAAGGATTTCGTAGTGGGGTTAACAAATAATTCTGGAGCTAACAATGTAATCTGTGTTATTTTTGATCGATTGACTAAATATGATCATTTTATTCCTATTCAAGATACTCCATATCTAGAACAACTTTCTCAATTGTATATTAATTAGATAATATGGTTACATGGAGTTCCCATCAACATTGTATCTAATCGTGATCCCAAGTACACTTCCAATGTTTGGAAAGGCCTTTATAAGTCAATAGGTACAGAATTAAATTTCAATACAACCTTTCATCCTTAATCTGATGGGAAGTTAGAAAAAACAATCTATACCTTGGAGGATATGATTCATGCCTATTTATTGGATTACTAGGCATATTGAGATCAATATCATTCATTTTTTATTTTTCTAATAATTATAATTTTAATTCCAATAAGAATATGGAGCCATTTTAGGCATTATATTGGATGTGATGTCTAAATATATATTTTTAGGATGAAGTGGTTGAAAGGAAGTTAATGGGACCAGGATTAGTAAAGGAAATGGCAGAAAATTTTCAGTTGATTTAGAGACATTTGAGGACAGCACTAAGTCTACAGAAAAGTTATGTGGATGACATGAGGAAGGATATATATTTCTTGTCAGGTGATCATGTTTTTATTAATGTTTTACTATGGAAAAGTATGATGAGTTTTGGTGAGAAAGGGAAGCTAAGTTTGTGGTTCATTAAACCTTATAAAATCTTAGATAAAAATGGATTAGTTGCCTAATGACTGTCATTGCTCCAGAATCTATCATAAGAATGCAATTTTTTTCATGATTCAATGTTAAGAAAGTATATTATAGTTCCATCTCATGTTTTTATTCCCCAAGTAGTTCAGTTGGTATAGAATATTTCTTACGAGGAACAACCAATACCGATTCTTGACCATAGAGAGCATGTGTTGTGGAATAAGGTGATTAATCAAGTTAATTCTTTTTTGAAAACCCATATGGATGAAGTGGAAAAATGAAAATCCAAAAATTCTATGATGGAGAAATACCACCACTTATTTCATAAGTAAATATTATAGCGAGGACCTAATATCCTAAATGGAGAAGGATGTAACATCCCAGATAATTATAATGTAAAATTTTTTATATCAATTAATATTTATGAATATGATATTAGTTTTACATTAAATTGGATGTTATGTCTGAAAATGTACTGGACACACAATAATGGGTATCTATGAAATCATATTTTGCACATAAGACTAAGTTATACAGAAAAATAATATATTATTAGTATTAATATTTTAAATGGTAGTTTTCACCTAGCCATTGTATTGGAGGGAATAAAAATAACTGTATTTTTTTACAAATGATTATTCAATATTTTTTATTTCTTAAATACAATTATAGATGCTTAAAAAGAGAATAAATCCAATTTAAGCATAAAATACTCTAATATTTTTAAAAGGTTGTTTTACTTTTTATTGATGGAGATTCATTTTTAAATATTTTTTACCAATTTTATATGTTATTTTAAGAAAAAAACTTATTTTTTGAAATCATGGCCTCAAATATTACTTTTTTATGTGTTTTTTGTATTTTTCTAATTAAATTCATATTTTAAGGAATAGTAAAAGATAATGCATTTTATTTACAAACTTACTTTTCATATAATATATTTATATTGTAAGATTATAATTTTATATGGTTTTAAGGTATCATTAGTTGATTTTTTATCATTTAATATAATTTATTTTTTGTATTCCTTTTAAATTAAAATTAAATAAAAAAACTATGTGAACTTTTGAACGTTTTACTTTAAAAATATGTTTTCTCATTCTGTCGAAGGGATTGTTTTTTAATTAATTTATACCAATTACGTGTTTTAAAATTTGAAAAATTTATTCCATAATTGGAATTATAATATCAAAATTATGTAAACATGCCCCTTTTATTTTTGGACATTATGAATAGAAACATTAGTAATTATTTTAATTACCACGGTTAAGAATAAATCGGTTATTTAAAGGTTAAAATAATATTATAAGTATTTTAAAAGTAACCTAGAAGTTTTTATTATCTTATGGGATGTGTTATTTTCAACCAAGAAAATAATTGGGCCTAAATTGTGTCATTTTTAAGCCACATGGGGTTGATTATGACACCTATAACATTTTATTTAAATTAAATAAAAAGATGTCATAATCAAATATCTCACAACTATAAAAATTTAAATATTGGGGTATATAAGTGATATCATTAACTATGAATATAAAATATAATCCTAAAAATATTAACTAAATCATTAAAATTTATTTATAATTTTTTTCAATTAAATAATAAAATTTAAATAAGATAAAGAGATGATGTAGTAATAGATTTGTTAAAGAAAGAATAAAATAAATGATATTAATAATATTAAAAAAATAATTTTAAATATTTAATTCTATACACAAATTTTATAGATTAATTTGACATGTTATAATTGACTAATTGTTTCTTGTAATGAATCATTTTGTTATGATTTTTCTAAAAAAACTCATGAAATGAATAGTATCAAAATAGACGTAATTCATAACATAAAATATGAAATATTTAATTAAATGATATAAATTTTAAAAATAAATGATTCAATCAAAAAGTTTTGATAATTCAAAAAATCATTAATGGATCATTAATTGTGGTTTTGGTATGATTTGTTAATTATTTTAGGTCCCAATGTGTAAAATACATGATAAAACAGTAAGAGTTAAAAATGTCAATATAAAATGATAAAGATTAAAAATTATTCAAAACTCATCTAATTTTCATTGGATGATTTTTTTTGTGACCAATACTCATTCTATTTTCTAACTAAATTTGTTTTGACCAATTTGGAATCAAAATTAAATTTATATTATTTTAATACTTTTGATAATTCGAAGGGCTCCCCTCCCCTCACCTATAAAAAGAAAGTCATTCCAATATATTACATAGTCTTCCAAAACCATTTTTATTATAAAATACATGCCCAAAAACCTTCCTATAATTCCTAAAAAAATTATTAAAACCATAAATTAGGAAGAAAAATATTCTTATAGGTTTTAATGTGTTAATAATGTTGCTCATCGAAAAGAACAATGATGGTTTTGTTTAAGTATTTCTATTTTATTTCCTCTTCAACTTCCTTTAAATCTACTTATTGCAAGATGAAATAATATAATAATTATCCTAAATATACTATGATTTTAGTATGTTAATATAATCACCTAAATGCATCCACAATTCCATTAAATGGGAATAGAAGTAATCGTTTGTGCGTACTTATGAACGATCACCTCCACAAACCCATATAATTCATTTTCCATAACCATCTCTAATTATTGGTTATAAATATGTAAGTAATTTCCATATTTAATATTCATTACATATTAATATGTAGATGATAATAATATATCAATTATCTTCTTAATTCCATGAACATAAAAATGATAATGTTGTTCATGTGAACGTGTGAACTTTCACCTCCAAGAAATGATGTTGCTCATTTTTATTAATTAAAAAATATTTATGATATATATATAATTATATTTAAAATATTAACATGATATAAATTATGTTATTATTATTATGTAATGATAAAATAATTATTACCTTATTTCCATAACGATCAATGAAATATAGAACAATGTTACTCATGCGTATGTGCAACATAACATATCCATGAATATAACATTGTTCAGTTTTCATAAAAATATATAATGGTTTGATTAAAAGAATAATTCATGTATAAAAATGATAATAATGTCATAAATATTACTCTTTGGATTATATACTTATTACCACATGGACTATTGGCATCATACCAAGTTCATTTTTAACTCATGTTCGGAATATCCATAAAACATCTGACATAAATATAAATAATTAAGTAATTGTTATAAAATTATAAATAAGTATAATTAATAGAATAATAAACATGAAAAAGGGTATCAATTAATTATAAATTATCCAATGTTTATTATTCAATTATAACATGGAACATACATGACATATCAAATTCAAGGTAATGGACTTCATTTCAACCTCCTTATAATGAGGCATATTTTGATGATATACACCACCTTCTTTTATAAGTTGTATAATTAACCTCATTTAATTTTAATTTATTCCAAGTGTTTCAAAAGGAAAATTTTTATATGAATATTTTTAATTTCTTTACAAAATAACAAAAGGATGGTTTCTTTAATATATGTGGTGATAATGAATTCTCCACTACCATGATAAACCAAGGATAAACCATAGATGGGTGGTTACATGATAAACCAAAGACAGGTGGTTCCATGATAAACCAGGGATGGGTGGTTACATTTTAACCTCCAATACATTGGGTATGGAAGTCATCTGTTTGGCTATTTTATTTGTAAGAGTGATATGTGTGGAATTGGACCATTTGGTCATTCCATTTATGTATCATTATGTCCCATGTTACCTTTATAAGTTTAATATTTCATTAAATGGTTTTTGAGGTAATATTTTGATTAAAAAAGGGTATGAAACGATACTATATTTATTGAAGTGTATTTATTAATTCTTAAAGGTGAAATGTATTACATTATGATAATTTATTCATGATTTATACATTTTTTCAAGACAAATAGTTTTTCTTCTTTTTGTATCCCTTATTGAGATTTTTATTCTCATCCATTGTTTTGAATTATTTTATATAATATTTAAATAAGAATATATTTGAGGATATGAGAAAGTAAAATTTTAAATGACTAAACATGAATAAAAACCATGTTTATTATTATTATTTTTTTCTAATGAAAAAATATATATTATGAGTAGAAGTGTATAATTTGTAATATTGTTGTAATTATGTATGAGCTATAGCCTAATTCCCTAAATCTCAAAACCTGAAAATATATTTGATGTGAATGAATGTCAAATAATAAACATAACTCTAGATTAATAATTTTTTAAGGATGAGACCTTATAAGTAGTGGGATGATCCTTTGAGAAATGAACAAGAGGACTTGTTGGGGATCCTAGAAAAAAGTATTTCCCTTTCGAATTCAGTCAACCTACAACCCTAAATTTCTTAATCCAAGACTGGCTCAAAGAGGATTAGGTGAAATTATGCCACCAGAATATTTGGATGACACTCAATATCTAATGGGAACTCTAGCTGATTTACCTAGGAATCCATGAGAACCTTGATGCCATTCTGCAGCAGTGAAGTAGGGTTGAAATTACAATTCTATTGATAGATAAACAGAATAATGTTCACATATACCACATAAATTTCCAATGGACTAGCATCAGGAGCCTCACAATGCTTCAATGAATCATGTAATACACATACAAACATGTGAAAATTAAAGGATGATATAAGAATTCTATCCTCCACTTTAGCTCTATCCCACAACAACAATGAGATCATCACTCTAGTTTTCTATCTAATAATGAGATTTCTCCACTAATCTCATCCACTGTAAACATCATTATTATTGACCCTATGAATGATCTGTGAAATTGATCCACTGATATAGGTCATGATAAGGATAATTTACCCAATATGGAAGAACAATTCTTGGTAGAACATTTAAAATATGTCCACACTAATCATTAGATATATGAGATAGGATTTTGGATTCCCACCAATGAACTATTACCACCTACCCATTGAACCCCTACAAAAGGATAGGGGCTCACATTTTATATTAGTCTATCTGAGATTGACCGAGAAAATGAGCCATTCACTAGGACATCTCTTTTTATCCGAGAACTTGAATGATATAAGAGGCTTACTACTAAGAATATCTACAATTATCATTCATGTCATTATAATATCAAAAGGGACCCCATATCTCCTATAGTTGGGAACTCATTCCTCATTTTCTTGGTTCTCGGGATAGAGTTAGGAGGCCAAACACATCTAATATGAGAAGAAGATGATGGTAGTGGTAAATGACCGAGATATGAGTCTCCCAATCCACCTAAGCAGTGTGACTACCTTCCCCAATATTATGGTCACACTGCCTCCCAAGATGAATATATAAATAATTATTTTTTCCACTAAGACCCATAAATATGACGTGATCTTTGTTCTCATTTCCAACGTGATGCTTTAGAGACATGGTTGGTTTCAATCACACATGAGGGGAAGCCATAAATTAAATGATTAGATCATGTCAATCTAGACCTATAATTTGATGATATAAAATTACATTGTTTAATGGTATGGGTGATCCAATAAAATATATATCCCACTTTTCCTCATAGTGTGAAAAAATTATAGGCACTCTAGAGTAGCAAGATTCCACTAATCTTTAGTGTTTCTTCCAAAATTTTTGTGAACCCACATTTCATTGGCATAACTTGTTGGATCCATAATCTATGTTTGATTGTGATGATCTATGTAGTTAGTTCATCTACTAGTTTGTCCACACCGTGTGCATGACCACAATTGTAGAACTCTCTAAGTTCAAGAAGAGGGCCAACAAGAATGTTTCTTACTTTATATCACGATGAAAGGGGATCATGTACCCAATTTACATGAAGCATTTGTAGAGGAATATTCTACCAATGTGTGCAGTGAATTTAAAAATTGAAACGGTTTCTAACCTCATCTCCCTAAATTATCTAGAATGATATATTGAATTCACCCAAAAATACCAGATATTGGATAAAGTGTTATAGTGAACCAAGAAAAATTTCACCTGTTACCACTTAAAAATTCCATGCAAAGGCTTGTAAAAAGAGAAATAGCCACTGCGCTGTATGTAGAGGAACTCAAGCTGATCTACATGAAATGCTATTTAATAGATCAACCTCATAAAGAACATCTTAGAAAATTTCATCCTCACCTATCACAACCTCATATGAAATAGCCTTGTTGGGAGAACATTTCTCCAACACCCTGTCAGGGATAGGTCCCCATGTTTCCTTTTACAAAAAAGAATAAAAATACCTACTCCTTCAAGGAATCATAGAACCCAAGACAATTTATTTATTCCCTAGAAAAATGGATTATGATGCTTCTATAATGTAGTATACCTCAAGATATCAAACTTAATAATTATGAAAATCACTACCCATATAATAAGATACCCATAAATACCATGATAGAATGATTTATCATCAAAAAATTCTATAGGACTGAGTGGATCATGGCCTCGTAGAATTTGGTGATGTCCCGACATAGGTGGAACATGTATCTACAGATCTGTACAGTGATAAGATAGACTCGATGAGAGGAAATAGTCCCCCATCCATGAAATATAGAATTTTAATGACAATTTGGCTAATAATATAGTCACACATTCACATGTTATTATCCACGCCGGCTTGAGAAAATTAGAATCTCATGTGTTTTTTGTGTCTCCTCCCATAGCTATATCTCTATACCTATCATAGTAATTCAATTCTAGGAGGAACATGAATCACCAAACTAATGGGAATCAGAGTCCCCCCATCACTTCAAAATACATCTTACACCCTTGGTGACTTCATGACTCCTAAATTGGGAGATTCTTCCTAGAGTATGTTTGTTGATAGAATATTACACTAATGAGGAGAATGTGTACATCTATTAGAGTTATTCTGAACTAGAAAATTGATATTCAATGCAATGTGATATGGAATTCTATGTGACCCCCTAAAAATTTACTAGATGTATCCACCGAAGGAGATACAATGCATAAAAAATAGGGGGACTATGTATTCCAAAATTTCATTCCATAATATTCATGCTATTAATACAAGTCAGTATGTCACATGTTCGGATCAACAAGAACTAACCCACGATCTTCTCTATGAGGCATGCCTTAATAGCCAAATATATTGGGTAACTATGTCACTTAATCATAACCTCATCATAATAAACTAGGGAATTCCTTGGATCATATTATCCATCTAGTGCTCAGTCTTCATGCGTTATTCTTAGAGCAGCTAACCAATGGTAGAGTGTATCTAGCACTAGGTTTTCCATAGCACCTCAACCATTGGATCCCACTATTCTAATTTCCAATGAGCTACCATTCATAGGAATAAATATTCAACTCCCATAAAGTATGTCATGATGAAATACCTTTCTAGCATACTAGTGAAGCTATCAAACCTTGATGTGCTCCACCTATATTAGGAGATGCGTGAGGCCCTTATTGAAGCCATGACGAGCCGCTTTCCTTTTGAGACTATGGTAGAAGCTGTCAAGGTCTTCCAAATAGTTGAATATGAGTAGGATAAGTGTTAGAATTACATTTAGTTTTCAAAATAATATGGGTCTTCTTACTTTAAGGGGATCATATGACCATCCTATATCATTGATCAGTTCAATTGCATTGAAATCCACTAGTGACTAGTGGATAATAGATTCGGGATCAATCTCATGTTAACATAAACACTTCAAAATGTTAGGATTAGATAAAAAAATATGAATCCCTACAACCTAATGATTTAACAGTATGAAAATATAGTGCAGAATCTACATAGAATGATCTATCTAAATACCCAATTTATTTTCATGGTAGAATTAATGGAATTTATAGTATTCTCATAGGATAATTCCTATAAGGCCTTATTGGGAAGTACCTATCTTTATTTTTATTTAGTTATCCCATCTTTATTCCATCAGTACCATAAATTCCCCCTCGATGATCAAGTAAGAGTATTCCAAGGTGATGCTCCTCCCTCAAACTATTGTGAGGCTCAGTACCTTAATGAATGTTTCTATAAAATATAGGGAAAATATATCTAGATTGATGGGGATGAGAGTCTTAATGCCCCTAATGACCTGAAGAATACTGCCAAAGATCGTTGGTAAGACATGAAAGATATCTTATTCCTCTTAATATAATGTCTTGAACCTGAAACACCAAACCTATGATATTGTTTCATAGTATCTATGAAGAAAGAGTACTCACATATTACATTGTACTCTAATACTAGACAGGCCTAGAAAATATTGAAAAACCTTTTGACTATAATGTATCAATAGGTTCTTATAATAGCATCCAATCCATAATGTTTTTCATGTTCTGCAATATAGGGATGACTCAATAGATGTTGACTAATTCTCATTTCATTCAAATCATGAGTGGATCTTATGGTTAGAAACCGTATTGGAATGTATCGTTAGCCTTTTTCGACATTGTCTCTATAGATTTGGAGTTCCTTATTCAATAATCTCCTCCCATAATATCATATTCAAGTGTTTTGTTTATTTTGAGACCTTATCTCATAGTTTTAACCGTGTTTTACCCATTTTACCCATACTAAGGTGACAATTATTCACATCGATTACTATTCATAATGACCAAAAATAAAAGTGACATATTTAGAAAAATTGAACCCCTTTTTTAAAAACAAGGTTTAAATTTTTCAAGATTCATTCTATAGATGTTTTATAAATTATGTTTAATATAAATGCATAAAATTCAATGAAAATGTTATTTAGAAAAATGATTTTTAAATCCTAAAAATTTACCAACATTAGAATAATGAATATTGTTTATTAAAATGGAATTAATTAGATTATTTTAAATAAAAATGATTGTATTAAAATTTATGAAATAATTCAAAATAAAATGGTACTTCTTAATAAATTTATTTTATGAAATGAAATTTCAGTGTTTGAAAAATCGGTATTTTTCCACTACTCACTAAAAATCATTCATTTCCAAAAAAAAACCTAAATTTTTATCTTAATTAATTTTTCATATAATGATTAAAAAATGGGGAAAATTTTATAAAATTAAATTTTTATAATTTTGATAAAATTAATTATAATTTCTACAAACAAAATTCAATAAGATACATTATTAATGAAAACATTTTTTGGGTTCATAACATAACATTAGTAAAAATTAAGTGTTTATTTAATTATATGAAATCAATATATTTTTATTGATTACAAATATTATGAACATATTCCATAATTTTTATATTCATATCCATACCATCTAATTCAATAGATTGGTTATAATGGTAAAATTTATATAATAATATTTATATAATATATCTTTATTCTCTTAAATATTAGGGTTTCTTGCTAAAAAGCTAAAGAGAAAATGATAAAGTATAAATACTTGATTTATCTATATTTAATAATCATAATTTCAATCATTGGTTGTTCTTAGATCAATATATACTTCATCTATTACTCAAATAAGGGAATACTGAAAAAAAAATTAATTCTGGAAGCACTAAAATTAACTTTTAACATATCATAATATCTATAAAAATTTGACAATTCATCCCTCCTATCTCAAGATATTTAAAAAAAATTAACATGGTTATCACATGAATCCTAATATGTATAAATATTTATATGATGAAATAATACATTAATCACTAAAACCATAAAAATAAAACCCAACGTACCACATAAACCATTCTATAAGTTGTTAAAATTAAAATTCTTCCTAAATATGTCTGAAAAAATTCAAAGCACAATAATTTGGAAATATGGTAATTAAATTTAAAAAATAAACATAATATTAACCACCAAAAATTATAAAACATCTCAAAAGGTCACATACCAAATGTGTGAATTACTCAATCATATATTCTCTTAAGACATGCTAATCATTTCCCAAAATAACATAAATAACCATAAAACCTCAATAAAAACATAAATTATTCCCAAATTAAATCTATAATTTTTTATTAAATAAAATAATAGACTATAAAATACATTCCATAAATCAAAATCATATCTAAATTCAACAAAGGTAACATAACCCACTTTTCTATCAAATTACAACCCATTCCTGCCTCATCAATACTATCCAATTTACTATATCAATATAAATAATATATTTATCCCAACTAAACATTGTTATCTAAAAATCATAAACCTATTAAGGGTTATATATCTCTTAATCATGTCTTTCCATAAAAATATCATCTTACCACAAATTCATTTTTTGATATTTTCGATACTATTCAACGTATACATGAAAATCCTTAACTAAAAACTATTTCTGAGCAATCTGTAGATGTTTTGTGATTATATAAACATAATAACATTAATAAAACTGTTCTAAAACATTATTATAAAAATATATTACATAAAACATTCAATTGTTCCACTTCAATTATTTTCATAACATATTAACTTCCTTGGTTTAGGATTTATCCCTAGATTAGGGAATTAATTCATATAATTTCCAAGTCACCCATATATAATACATCGAATTCCTTATCAATAAATTCCTATATTTCCATTATTTGTGCAAATAAAAAATCTTAAACTTATTTTCAAACCTTATCTTAGGCACTTATTCTCATATTCTTGGTATGAATGAAATTGAGCATTCATTCTTCCATGATCATTACCACATAAACATCAAAAAAATTATATTTTTTTTATTTAACCATTTTTCAAATTCAATAAATTTTAATTTTTAATCATATATCATGATAGATGATTATAAATATTGTCATGGTTTCTCATTACATCTCTCATATCTTTCATTTTCTCAAGAGTAAAATCATTATATTGTTCATCACATTAAATATTAACATGATTTCACATAGTTTCATCCATTTACTAAAGGAAAATAAAAATAATAGTGTGATTAATAATGATCATAATGTGTAATAATATTATCATGAAAAATCACAAAAAACATGACTTATTCCATTTAATAAATTACACCTTAGGTTTAAACTAGGTAATCTATGATCATTATTTATTCTAATCCATCATAACATCTAAAAAATAAAATGTGAAATAACATAGGAATGTTGCCTAGGAGTGTCAAGAGAGGTGATAAGTAAGGACCCATTTTCCATCCACCAAAATGATGTCCATTATATACTATACCAACTATTTTTAGGGTTATTACGAAATGATTCATATGTTCAAAAACCACATCAAATTGTAGTATACCGATAAGGATATATTTCTAGGAAAAACATAAAATCTATACCTTACAAAAATATTAATACATTATCTTATACCTTGAATTATCACCAAGGATTAAATAATGTTCTCTAATAAAGATTTCCAATTATTAAACAAACCATACACTAATAAAAACTATAGAGACTCAAACATTTCATATATAAATATTAATTCTTAGTAGATGAATATTCATTAAATAATAATGTAATACATGATATAACTCTAGAATTCAGTGTTTTGGAAACAAGGATACATTAAAAACTTGCACATAAAATATCTAAAACTTTTCCCACTTATTATTTGAAATAATTCACCCTTTGTATAAATATCATACTTAAGACATTTCTTCATATCATGATGAAAATAAAACATAAAAAAAGGTGATCATAAATTCTTAGTAAGGGTAAACATAGAAGACATCAATATATGATCATAAGTGAGGATAAGAATAGGGTATGAGAACATGTTCACAACTTATGAATGTTATACCCAATAATCCAAATATATATAATCATGAATCATGGTATAAGGTATTTGTTAATTAAAATTCATAATACATAAAATTTAGGAATCATTAATAAAAAATCACAATCTCTGAGAATATATCATAAGAATAACACATAATTTTTTCATTACACATAAACATAGAAAACCATTTCTTTATTCCAAGCACCCTACTAAGACCTTCATAGAGGATTGGGTTTTCTCATCACACCATTATATACATAGTCAAATTTCACTCCCAAAACAACCATTGTGGAAAATCCTCTTACTGAACCAAAAAAGTCCACATTCTAGTTCTTATTATCTAAATAAATATACATATTCACACAATGTATTAAAGGGATATATAATTTTAGTCCCACCCATCACATAATAGAAACCATATATATTTGGGCCTCACTATAATAAAACATTCAATATATCATCATATAATAACCTGTGGAATATAAATAGTTTTCCTAAAAATTTCATCATTTCATCATATACTATCCAATGGAAAATAAATGGTTTTCGTAATCATCTCATCCCCATAGTTATAAATCTTCCAAACAAAGTAAAATTTCAGTATCATTGGATCATATCCCAAAAAATCATAATCAACCTCAAATGATGTTATCATAGATGAATATTTTCTTCAAAATATTATTGGAATATTTCTTGGGGAAAATATCATTTTCATCCTGAGAAAAATTATTTAAAATCCAAATATTTAAAAAATTATTAAGGAATTAAATTTACATTAAATAAAACAAGGAAACTATTAAATTAATCTTAAAATCATTGAGTGATCACGATGTAGGGAAGTATATTCATTATGTAATTTTAAAATAATGAGTTTGTTGACACCTTTGGTAAAATGTACCGCATTCAGAAAACATCAGGAATATTCCTTTTAAAACATTTTCTAAAAAATTAATACATTTTTAAATTTTATTTTTAATAATTATTTAATAATTTTAAATAATAGTATGTTAAACATTTTTGAAAACATAGGTACAAAATAATATGTTTTTCTAATCTAAATATGAAAAATATGGTCAGTTTTCCTTAAAAAACTTATAATCAATTTTGAGTACCAAATTGATGAGAATGGAAATAAAAAATAAAATTTTCATAAATAGAAATATGATAAGAAAAAATAAATGGGTTTATTAAATAAGTATTTTATAATTTCCTCATTGGAAATTCAAGCATAAATAATCCAAAATAAGATGGATTGAAGCCTAAATATCTATTCACTTTCGAAACATTCGAACTATACGTAACATGAAAAAATATGTTCAATTGAAACATTAAATGTCATGAAAATTTGGTTACTCGTGATGTAGAATGTCAAAGGAGTAGTATATTCACCTTATAATCATAAATATGTTTGTAAAATCAAACATGTCTCAATAAAAAATATTGAGGTGATGAAACCTTACCTCAAGTATCCTCTTGATTCCTATGTGTTTAGACCTCAAATATAATAAATATATAGTTATTATAATTATATTATAGACTCATATTCATACATATCACAATATATAATATTTATCTATAAAATTTATCATTATTTTATTAAAAATTCCATATTAAAATCATTATTCTATGTGATAATTGTTACGTTTTTCATGCATGGTTTGACTCAACTGTTCCATTATCGATACTTTGATCATGGTTATATAATCTATAGATTTTAATAACATAATAAGAATCATATTTAATTGTTATATAAAATTCTATATCTATTCATGTAAATTGGTGAGGAAAATGAATTACATCACTTCATGAAGATAAGAATCTGTACATACACATGATTGATGTTTCCTCTTTTTGATGAATGGAAAAAATAAATTTAAACAATAATTCACTTTTATATAATAATTTTTATTTCATAAATATCATATAATTTCATTAAATATTTCCTTATTACCATCCATATAAAAAATAAATGAAAATTGAATCACATCACTTCGAGGATGTGATAGCCCACACACACGCATGAGTGGCATTATCTGTTCACAAGAGATTAAAAGGTAATAAATTAGAAAATATATTATTATTATTATAAACTCTTAATTATGTAATAAATATCACATGTAAATATTAAATCTATTACAACATCCATTCATGAAATGTGTTGAGGAAAAATGAATCATATCGCTACGTGGAGGCGGTAGTTGACATGTATGCAAGAGTGATACATTCATTTACCATTTGATAGAAATGAGGGGGGAATGGTGGTTACATAATCATAATAAATATTAGTATATTTAAAATTTTTAATTTAATATTTTATGATTAATACCATGGATAAAGAGGATTTATAGGAATAAATAAATTAAAAGTGGTTGGGCAGGACAACTACCCATTATTCAGTAGTCCTCCTTTAGATCTATTCATGAGGACCCTTAAAATTGAATTTTAAGAAGAAAATAAAATATAATTCATAAATATGGAATTTTAGAATATAATTTTTCATGTTTTTGTTAATATAGGATTCTCAAATTGTTATAAATAAAATATATGAGGGGTTTTCTGTTATAAGTAGGGGTGGGACACACATGGAGTAAATGAAATGATTTTAATATAATTAATTCATTTTAAAGTGAAATTGTCCCCATGTGGAAATAATATTGAAGATAAGATATGATATTGTTTGAATAAATTTAAAAAAAATATATATTTTTAATAGGTATTTTAGACCATGTCATTTTGTTTAACCCCCTTTTTATCCAATTTCATCCTTATCCATGATAACAAATTTTTCAATCCAAATGGGTTATAATTTCAATTATAACATGACAATTAGAACATAAAATGATAAGGTATTAAATTTTAATCTATCTTATTTAAACATTATTATTTTTAAATATTTTTATTATTTTTTAAATAATTTAACAAAATATTATTTGACATAAAATACTATTAATATCTTTTTAAGAACTATTCAAGTAATTTGACATTAAACACTCATAGAAAGTAATTAAATTATAATATAATGCATTTAAACACTGATAATAAATTTTTATTATGTGTAAATTTATTTTTTCCACCATATTTCAATCAAATACATTAATTTAAAAGTTTTTAAAATTATTTACTTTGATTTTTCCACCACATGCAAAAGCATTGTGTCAGTACTGTATAAGCATTTACGATAATTAGATAATATTTAAAAATAAAAAATAAATCCCCATAATAAATACAATTTCATTATTCATAATAAATCCTTCAATATTCCTTCACAAATTATTTTTATCCCTTTTTGAACATATAAAATAAATATAATATGTAGAGAGTGACATTTTGAATTTTTCTTTACCTAAAATATTTTATTGGTCATTATCAAAGTAAAATTGGAAAAAACATATATTAAAATTTATAGTGGTTTTGGTTGAATTAATTTCATAAAATTAAATAAATATATATTTAGGTTTGATTATTAGACATTATATCAATGTTTTAACCCCCATTTTACCCATTTTACCCTTACCAAGATGGTAAATATTTAGCATGGTAACTATTCATAATGAAAAAGTAAAAGGGAAATGTAACTGTCAAAAGTTTTCAATGGGAATTCCTTTATTATAAATATCATATAATAACATTAAATCACTACATAATGAACTAATAAGTGTTATATGACCATTAAACATAATTTTAATAGTTCTGTGTTTGGAATTTTGAAAATATGACATACACATTTGCGATCAGTATGTTATTTGGAATATAATAATACCAACTTAATTTTTGGTGAATAGTAACATTCCTTATGAATAGTAATGTTACCCTAATGAATATAAACCTTACCTATTATTTTATATAAATATGATTTATGTGGTAGTATGATGTACCTATATTTTGGAATAATTAAATAAATATTTTAAAGCTGTTTTTTTGAAAAAATTATGTCTTTAATTAAATATTAAATTAACCATATTTAGAAAATTATTTTTGAAAAATGGATTTTATTTTTTGATACTACATGTAAAAAATTGTAAGGGTTAATTTTTATATTTTTCTAAAATACTTGAATTTTTAGTGAATAGTAAAATACATTAATTTATAGTATATATATATTATAAGCCACATAGACTATTCATAGAATCATGGAAGATGTAACCACTCTTGTATTGAATACAGATGAAAAATTAACTATTTTTGGTCATGGAATCATTTTTAATACTGGTATTGAGAGAAATTAATAAAAAATGATTAAACAATTATAAAAATCATCATCTCCCCTGCTATACCCCCCCCCCCCCTCACTCCCTCTTCACATCAATCGTCTAATGCCTTTTAACTTCCCTATATTCTCCCCAAATCTCTACCCAAGATCCATCCACATGTAAAACAACCTTTGGTCACCTAAAAAGACCAAAATTTATCCCCTTAAGAATCTCTCAAGGAAGGTTGATTCAGGAGGTAAAATTCCTCTTTTCATTTCATTCATTTTTATGTTCCTTTGTTCTCTTTTCTTTCCTAACCTATAATCATCCAAATAGTATGAAAACTAAAGTACCATACATGTACTGAAATTTATTTATACAAATGTTATATTTCATTATCATGTCTCTTTTCCCCACCTCTAATTCGAAAGAAATGAAATCACTCTTTGAGATGAGTTAATTTAGGACATTCTATGACCACAGTTTATCAATTTTATTATCATTTTTAATTCTAGTCATGAAACCATTTTTTCTATGGTTGAACCAGATTATTATATATTTAATATATCCTAGTTATGTTTTTGTATTCCTTTTTTCCAAATTGTGTTATGTTATAAAGAAAAACATGTTCATTGTAATCAAATCCCACTGATTAACCCAATAGGTTTCCACTAAGGTTTTATATAAAAAATCATCTTCACACCCTATAACCAAATGATTTTTTATAGAAATCTAATATCATGGTTGTTCCCTAATAACATACTACTTCAATTATATATATCCTCTTTCATCTAACAAGTTTATCTGAACAAGAATATAGGGGAAGTGATCATTAAAACCAAGGAAGCTAGTCAACCCGAACAATGGAATTGAATCTTATAACCAATCAAAATGGTCTTGAATGAACTAAAAAAATTATACTAAAAAAATTATATATTTAATAGGTCTTGAGTTATTAATTAGTAAACCTAATTTGTTTATTTGGTTTATTAATATCAAGTGGGGAACACCACCTCTCTTAAGGTCAGGGATCCTCTCCATTTCACTCTTAATCAAGATTTTCATCTATGGTATTCCTTTTTATTTGTAATACAAAATGATTGGGTATTATTTCACACCTCCCCCATACTACCCTGACTATGTATAAGTGATGAGAAACCCCTTTTCTCTCTCATTAATCACACTTAGGTACACTTACTACCATGCTGACAATCCGTAACGAATTCTACCCAAACCTCCTTTGTTCTTTCAGGATGCCTTTTCTTTCATTGTATCAAAATGGAGTTATATTATAAATTTATGTAATATTCTAAATTATGTGTATTTGTACAAAATTAATTAATCAATACCATTTCGTCCCTTTCTTTTGGGTATATACATGTTTTTTAGGAAATTCACTCCCTTCTACATTCCGATAAGAAAACATGTTTCAAAGGAACATCCTAAATTCTTACATGATTTCAAGTGCACTCTAGATTCTATTTTAATCCAACATTTTCTTTATAAAATCAGTATTTTTATTATGAAAATATTATTGGGTAACTTCTGGTTTTAAATGAAAGATCATCCCCTTTTCTATTTTAAAGGCTCTATAGTATTTCCCTTAAAATTGTACAAAAATTTTTTTAATGCTAAAATTTCTAAAAAAACATTTACAATATGTTGTCACTTATGTTTGACCTCACATGCCATGATATATTCACATTTTAACTTATGAATGTCCATGTATGTTCTAATGACTTTCTTTCATGGACACATTCCTGACACGCCCATTGGTTATGCTTTATGTCAGGATTATGGTACCTAATTCTTTCTATAGGTAACCCTTATGTTTATGTAAGATTGATTATGTATGATTATTTATGTGGAAAAAGTATTCATGAAATGTATGATGGGTTCTCCTAGATATCTCTCCAATTAATTGGGGAAAGTTATATCTCATGAGATGCTATGTGAAACGGTCTTGGTGGTTAGCCATAGCTTGTGATACTATGGGAAATAGGATTGGCAGTTATCCTTGACCCATACTACAATCGGAAATGGTATTGGAAGATAGACTTGACTTGTAGTAAATACATGTTTTATGTTTTGTCCATATTTCTATCATTCCCTTATTAAATGGTCCTATGTTTATATGATATGATTCCATATGTTCCATGCATTTTTAAATCATCATGTCATGCCTTCTATCTCATGTGATAATGCTTTATTCTCATGGTTATTCCCTTACTTGGATTTTTTATCATCCTGTTATTCATGTTATCCTCATGTTATCCTATGAAAATGTATGAGCATAATTGAATATAGAATCTCATTATACAGTTCAAATAAAAATTTTTATTTATGTTCGATTATGTACCTAGTCTTCTAAGACACTAGAAATCACAATCATTGGTCTGTACTCTAATGTATAATTATGCATAAAATCATGTACAGTTATTTGAAAAAGGATAGGGTTTCTATAGTAAGTATTAGAGGAGTAATAATTAGTTTTAGAGATTAGGAATATCCCACCATAGTGAGAACTTTAAGTATGATATAAAGTACAATAAAGCAACCCTAAATTTTGGTAAGTATAGAGTAAGTTCTTTATCATTAAAATATATACATGTATAGATAAAAATAGGTAGAGGTGGCTCTAGCACAGATGTACCTAGGAGTGAAAACTCTGATAAGGAGTTTTGGGCATAACCCGGGGTATCCTGGTACAAGATAATGGGCCTTACTACACTCTTGGTATTGACCATCTCAGGGGATATACTTTGGTAAATTCATGTGTATAATACAAACCATTATTAAGAGAATAAAAAATCCCATAAGAATATATATTCATAAATTGATTGAGGATAACCTTGATTTAAACCTGAGGAATCACAAGTTAGGATATAATTCTCCTACACAAATTTATCTATTTATATTCAATGTCTCCACTTTATTCTCAATAGATAAGCATTAAAACCCTCTAATTATATGCTCTTTTCTTAGTTAATGGATGAAAATTGAAGATCATGTCCCAATAATCAATGTGATAGGAAATGTGAATATTTCCCTAATTATGTACCTGATATAATGGAAATGGGTGCCCAAAAATTCAAGAATGTTCATTATCAGGTGGATCAAGTTATGAATAATAACATGAATAATGTGGAACACCATCCTCATCCATGGAAAAAGAAAGTTGTTGTAGAATCCTTCATGAGTAAAATCCTTCCCATGTTTAGCGGATCTTCTGATCCCCTTCACACGGAATAGTGGATTAACTCAATTGAAAAGATATTCTTTATCCTCCAGTGCTCAGAAGAATAGAAAGTCATACTGGTGGTCTACCATTTTGAGGGGGAAGCTAATTAGTGGTGGACACAGATCTAGAATACAATGTACCAAGAAGAAATTGATTCTGTTGATTGGGAATAATTTAAGAGGATGTTTTTCAAAAATTATATTCTGTGAACCCTTCATCTCAATATGGAGAGAGATTTCCTCAGACTCAATAATAGTAAAGATCAGTCCATCGGGGCTTATGAAGAAAACATTACTAGGCTTGGAAGGTATGCCTCTATCTTTGTCATGAACACTGAATGCAAGGTGGATCTCTTATTTAGCAGGCTAAAGCCGAGTCTACAGATGGTGTTGGTGATCTGAAACTTCAACAGTTATAAGGATATTTTTTGTTGGGAAATCAGGGTTGAAATGGTGATTGGAGACTCTTGGTGGTCTTGTGGGCCTAGTGATAAGAAGAAGAAAATGGAGAACAACATGGGTAGTTCAACAAAAAAATCCCATGAGGGAATGAGTCTTGACTTTTCCCCTTATAAAATTTTTGGGAAGAATAATTTTGAGAGCTATCTTAAGGGAACCAAGAATTACTTCAAATGTGGAAAGTTTGGTTATCATGCTAAGAACTACCGAAGGGATATAAAAAACCCCACTAATGTGGAAGAATAAAGGAAGGTTCAGATCAATACTCAGATAGTGGTGTAGTGTTACAACTGGAAGGATGATGGGTATTATGTAAACAAATTCCCCAAGACAAGGGTTATAAGGGGAAATCTACAACGTCCTCTAAGGAAACAAATTAGAGATTATTCTATCACTACTACTGAGGTTGATCCAGAAAACTATGTGCTATTAGGTATGCAAGTTATTTATTTAAGAATATAGATCATACTATTTGATTCTGGTTCTATGTATTCTTTCACATATTGAATGTTTAGTAAAACTATTCAAACAGCACCTCAAAATTTGGAGGACAAGTGATCTGTGAGAATAGGGAATGGGGAAATTATTTCATCCATGGTTTATAACTCCTCCCCAGTTAATGTTTTTAGACTTAACCTCCCAGAAAATATCCTTATACTTCCTTTAGTGTATTTTTACACTCTCATGGGCATGGATTGGCTATCTTTATACGAAGCCAGCATCAACAGTCAGAAAAGGGATATGACTCTTCACATCCCAAAGAAAAATCTGATTATTTAAAAGTGTAAGGAGGAAGCTGAATGTCCTTCAGAATCATCATCTCAGGTGTGTATATTTCTACCTTATGAGGAAGCATATCTAGCTCAAATTATTGGGACAAAGGAGAATAATGATTGAAGACATGCCCATCATAATGGATTAAACTAATGTATTCCCTGAAGAGTTTCTTGTTCTTCATCTTGATTGTGATGTTGTTTTCTAAATTGAAAATATTCCAGGATCTCGGCCCATATCATAAATACCTTATAGAATGGCCATTGTAGAGCTGTAAGGGCTGACTAAGCAGTTACAGGAGAATCTGTAGAAAGGTTTTATACACCCATGTGCTTCACTGTGGGGTGTTCCAGTCCTATTTATCAAGAAAAATGATGGATCAATGCACCTCTACATTGATTATTGTGATCTCAATAAAATCACTATAAAGAACAAGTATCCCCTGTCTAGGATATATGACTTGTTCGATCAGCATCATGTGGCTAGTTATTTCTCTTAATTGGACCTTTGGATGGGATATCACCAATTAAAGGTGAAGAAAGAATATATTCCCATGATTACCTTTCAAATGAGGTCTAGAAACTCTAATTTCATAGTGATTCTATTTAAACTCACTAATCATCTAGAAATTTTTTTGGATTTAATGAATATTGTATTTAGAGATTACCTCGACAAATATGTTGTAGTATTTATTGAAGATATTCTGATATACTCCAAGAGTAAGGAGGAACATGAGGAACATTTGAATATAGTGTTAATGACTTTGCGAAGGGAGAATCTATATACAAAGTACAATAAATGTGAGTTCTGGAAGGGGGTGTATTATTCTTGGGGTATGTTATCAGCAGCAAAGGGATATTTTTTGACCATTTTAAGAAAAAGGCAATTGAAGAATGGAACATTCAAACTTCTGTAATGGAGATCCTCATAATTCTCATTCTATCTGGGTATTATCGATGATTTGTGAATAACTTTTCATGATTTTCAAACCCAATGACCACGCTGACACGGAAGGGGGTAATGTTTTTCTGGACTTAGGAATGTGAAGTCTATTTCAAGGAGTTGAAAAAGAGTCTTATCACTGCACCAGTACTCACACTACCAAAAAGTTGAGAACTATTTATGGTGTACAATGATGCTTCAAATAATTTTTCAGGATGTGTGTGGATGAAAAATGATAAAGTGATAGCCAAATCCTCAAGGAAGCTGAAAATCAAGGAGCAAAACTACCCCACGCATTATCTAGAGTTGGTGACTGTGATCTTTGCATTGAAAATCTAGAAGCACTATCTCTATGGGGAGAAGTTTTAGATATATACTAACTGAAATCAAGGCTTATTGTCTCTTATTGACAGGTCAAGGTTCTGGTTCTCAGCTAATGTGTATAGCAGCACTCAGGTCAAATCCTCAGTGATAATACTTTTTAATAGTTGATTGTTTTTAGGTGATTGTATTCTGATTTAGGTGGGGATTGTTTGCAGAGAATATGAAATGATTGATTGATTAATATTCATTTAACAAATTTATAATGATTGGGGTGAGTTAATTATTATTTAGTTAATCTTTTCATTTCCTTTAGTATTGCATTACATTGAATTTCAATTAACACCCACTTCACAAGATAACCCTGATTGGAATTCCTATGTGTTAAGGCTTTAATCCAAGCCTTAACATATCATAGGGTTATAATCTCAATTATAGATTGTTTATGGTAGTGTATTTATGGTTCCAATAATACATAGAAACCACATGTTAAACAAATCATGTCATTAAACCCCGAAATTCTAAGTTTAACATAAATAATGTTAATTTAAAGAATATCCATTGAGAAAATGCTCTCAATCACATAAAATCCCCAAATTATAACTCACCCCAATGGTAGATTTAATAAACCATTGATTTGGTTAATAATATGGTTGTAATGTTTATGATGATAAATTATAAATAGAAGAAAAATAAAGGGATAAGAAAAGAGTTATGCATCAAACACACACACACAAATAGTGAAGGGCATTAAATACTAACATTAGATTGAATGAGAAAGCACAATAAGGGAAGAGGATTCAACTGTATTTAAACTATTTTAAGATAAATAATTCTATTTAATAGAAGTTGGATGAGAATAATAGATTAAGAAGTAGAAAGATGTATTAAAATGTAATTACAAAAACAAAGACTTACAAGATTACAACAAATTAGAACACAAAAGTAAATGAAAACAAAGAGTGGAGGAAGGGTCTCTCAAGTGAAAACATGAGTATGTAATGTCCTCCCAAGCACTTGGAAAGGCTTTGGTAGTGCCAATTTATGCTCCTCTCTTCTTAAATTCCAACTCTTCTGAAAGAGAGGAGGGGGGTGTATTTATAGCCTAAGGAAGTGGAATGTTTGCAATCCCAATCTATCCCTCCACTTGCATCACCAATTTGGTATTCAGATAATTGAATATTCAGATAGCCTCTTCTTAAAAGTTTTATATAATAATTTTCTCCAACCTCTCTCAATATTTGGAGTCATTTGGGCTTATAGAGCTAAGGTTGTGGAATTTTTATTAAACAATGGTAAACTGTCTATTTCAATCCATACATTTTATAAGGCCTAAATGTGAATGGGTTTATTAATAGGAATATGCCTTCAAATATGAACACTTTATTCAACAAAGTCATCCACATAAATATCCACTTTCACACTTCAAAATAGAAACTATATTTGATGAGTAGATCAGGAGACATGTCATAAATACTGTACTGGTTTTAATTCCCATCCAGAATGGTGGGCTAAGTTTAAATGAAACATTTGGGCTCCTCAGCATTGGATTTGGGCCATGAAATTTTTATCCAAGACTCCTTAAATTGTCTCACAAACATTATATAAGAACAAAAGAATTTTTTATTTTGGATTGAGCCCAGAAATTCAATCTTCATAGCTTGTCCAGTTTCTTCATAGTTTCTTTGGGTCTTCTTGTGTGGACCATATGACTATTAAATGGATGAATTGTCCAATTATTCCTTCTAATTAAATGTTTTATATTGAAATAGTAATCCTGAAAAAGAAGAACCATTAAATTGTGATCAGTAGGGTGATAGTTATTATTAAAACATTAAAAAAACTTGAATCTAGATGAATTCAAATAGTGCTCAAAAATTATATTTAATATTAAAAAATTAATATTTCACACAAATTATGCACATTTCATATAAAATTAAAAAAGGGAGTATATGAAAAGTTATGAAAATATTAATAATAATAGATCCTTTACACATAGTCTTGTGCATCTCCTCTTGTGCAACAAATATAAAAACATGAAAAAATTATTTTGACTCACCAACTAATATTAAAATTTTGTTATCCCCAATCAAGACAGGTTTAGATAATTTCACTAATCCATATTCAATTCCACCACAAGTTGTTACAGAAACAATTTTCCAAAAAAATCATTTTTTCATGCTCAAATTTAGCAATTGAAAATGGTGGCACAAAAAACTTACTTCTCTCAGGATGATAAAATTAATTTATGGAGCTTCTCTCATTCACCAACCAAAAGCAAAAAATCATAGAGTTTGTAAGAGATATCAGCTTCCACTCCCTATCCTAAAGAGACTAAAAATCAAGAGGTATTTTTAGGGGTTTTTCTGTGGCTATGGGACCACAAGAATATGATATCCAAAAGATAGGGAAAAAGGCGGTAAAACACCAACATGGAAAAAGAAATGCACATTTTTTTTAAATGAGACATGAAAATAAATGGAAACACATACTTAAGAGGGAATAAAAATTTGAAATAAGACCCAAAAGAGGAAGGAAATTTTAAGTGGATGAGAATATTAAATATTTACAAACCACAAAACTTTTCTCAATGACATAAGTGTTCATTTTTTTTCTTTTTTTTCTCTCTCTTTTTCATTTTTTGAAATTTGAACACAAAAAAGATCTCACACTCATATCTCAACCCATGATTGATCTCCTCACGACACTAATTGTAATAGTTATAACAAGATCAATGGTAAAAGAAGAGTGATTTTTGTCTTACCCAAGAAACAACCCAATTTTTGGGTTCTTTTTTATATTGATTTTTATTGAATTTTTTTTATTTCTTTTTACACTAGTCAATTACATTTACAAAATTACATAAATGAAAGTATAATACATTCTCCAAAACACACTGAACGAAAACAACTCCCCCACACTAAAATGGATTCTTTCCCTCATGCATATGATAACTCGTTGACAATCAAATAAAGGGAACCCAAATAATGAAATCCATTCCCCCAAAACGAAAATTTAAAAATAATTATGCAATGAAATTCATGTTGATGTTGGGTGGGAAAATTTATTGGGCTTGTAATCTGGTTATCAAATATAAGGTTTTCATAGGCTCTATGGGGCTTTCAAAAGGAGGATTAATGTAAGGGGAATGAGAGGATATTTTTCCATTGTGATTTTCATGTGGTTCAGAAAATTCCTTTATCATATTAATACACACTAAAGTAAGAAATTCAGCTCGAAGGTCCACAAACTCAAGACTATCAAATGGGGGTAAAAAACACACATTTTGAAAAGATGGCCATAGGTGACCTTGGAATGAAAGAAAATGTTGTTCCTCTTAGGTTGGGAAAATCATTTTCCAAATCAATAACTAAGCATTCAAAATGTATTATTCTTGAAAAAAATTCCTTAACCAAATTTATAAAGAAACCATAAATTTTTTTAGATGAAACCATGTCTTTCGACTCACCAAAATAGTTGGACAAAATTTAAAATTTTGATGGTGAGTAATCAGGATTTTTTTCCATATTAATTTTAAATTATTATTATTTTGTTTATTTAGTTTTTTTTAAAAAAAATTAGTTTTTTATAAAGACACACCTACATAAAAAAAGAATGAGTAAATAATAAAAAAATGTGATGTGGAAATGTGGTAAAAAAATGAGAATGAGGGAGGAAGAAAAAGATAGATAGAGAGAGAAAAGAGGAGTTAATGGGAATGAGGTTCCCCCTAGTTTGGATTTAGTGGGTTGTCTTCTCCATCCAGTGGTGGGTCAACTACAGTAGTTAGGGATCATATGGAAGTATATGTGGTTCCAGGATTGTGTTCCCTCTCATGGTGATTCTTTAACCAATGTACATTAACTTTGAATGTCCTTTTTGAAGAGGGTTCTTGGACTTGCACTGCACCAAATGGGTAAACATAAGTAAAAACAAAAGGACCTCCCCAACGAGAATTAATCATACCTAGGTGAATTTGAAATCGTGAGTTGAGAATCATTAACTTTTTACCTTCATGAAATACCATTCTCAGGATGTGATTGTAGTGGAGTGCCTTAGCCTTTTCTTTGTATAGATTGGAATTATCCTAAGAATCAAGTCGAAGCTCCTCCAATTCAGCCAATTGTAATAGTCTTTCTTCGCCATATTTTTCAAAATTAAAATAACAAGTGTCCATAACCCAAAATTACTTACGTTGGATTTTGACTAGAAGATGACATGCTTTACAAAAAACGATCCTAAAAACACATCCCAATGGGTGTTTTATAGGTCGTTCGATAAGCCCAAATTGCTTCACCAAGTCTTTCAAACCAGTCTTTTCTAGTGGGTTTTACAATTCTCTCAAGAAATATTCACTTCTCTATTAGAAATTTCATCCTTTACATTTGTTTGGGGGTGACATGCAGTTGATGTTTTATGTAAAACACCATTATTTTTCAAAATAGATTCCATGGTTTTATTACAAAAATGGGTTCCTAAGTCACATATCAAGGCACGAGGTGTGCCAAATCGGTGGAAGATGTGTGTCATTAGGAACTCATTAATAGTATAGGAATCATCCTTTCTAGAGGATTTTTCCTTGACCCACCTTGAAACATATTGAACTACAAGAAGGAAGTATGAGAATCCATTGGAAGGGGGAAATGGTACCATTAAATGGGTTCCCCAAACATCGAAGATCTCACAAAAAATTAATGGATTTTGGGTCATTTCATTTCTCTTTGTAATTGTGCAAAACTTTTGGAAACTGGGACATGATTGATAGAACTCATGTGAGTCCATGACGAGTGAATACCAAAATAATCCATAGTCTAGGACCTTTCGAGGGTATTTTGTGGTCCAAAGTGGCCACTTCCAGGAAGTGAGTGACAGAATTCTAAGATAGAAGAATGTTCATCTTCATCAACACATCACCTAATCACCATGTCTGCCCCAATTTTCCAATGTTTTTTTCTCCCCAAAAATAGTGTTTTGAATCACTTTTCAACTTCATTTTCTATTATTTTGAAAACTTATCATGAAAAATACTAGAGAACATGTAATTTACAATTGGGGAATACCATGGTAACTTTGGAGTGAGATATTAAAGGTGCTCAGTGGGGAATTCAGGATCCATGATTTCAGAATGAGAAGAATTAGAAATTCTACTCAAGTGATCGGCCATAGGGTTTTTGTTTCTAGGTATATCTTTGATTTCAAGGTCAAAATCTTGTAGCATTAGGATCCATCTTATTTGCCTCAGTTCGGAATCACTTTTCTTGAGTAAGAACATTATAGTAGAATGGTCTATGAAGATGATGATTATGGAACCTAAGAGATAGGTCCAGAATTTATCTAAGACAAAAACCCCTGATAAAAGTTCATTTTCAGTAACAATGTTGTGAGATTTAGTTTCATCCAATGTTTTTGAGGCATAATAGATGACATAGGGAATTTTTTCCCTTATTTGATTGAGAACATCCCCAACAGCTCTATCAGAATTATCAAACATCAACTCAAAGGGTAAGGACCAATCTGGGAATTGGATTATTAGGGTCGATGTAAGAGTATTTTTGAGTTAAATTAAGTCTCTATTGCTAACCTCATCAAAATGTAAATTGACATCATTTTGGAGCAACCAAGTGAGTGGGAGGGAAATTCTACTGAATTTATTGATGAATCACCGATAGAAACTAGCATGACTGGGGAATGAATAGATGTCTCAAATAGTGGTGGGTTCAAGAAGTGATTGTATCACTTCAATTTTGGCAGGATCAACTTCAATAACATCTTTTGAAATAATGTTCCCTAGAACAATCCCATTTGAAACCATGAAGTTACATTTTTCATAATTTATCACAGGGTTAAACTTTAAAATCTTTTGGATGACTATAGAGAGTGAATGCAACCATGATTCAAATGACTCACCATAAATGTTAAAGTCATCCATGAATAATTCCATGTAGTGTATAATGAATTTAGAAAAGATACTCATTATACAACTCTGGAATGTTTTAGGAGCATTGCAAAGGGCAGAAGGAAATATTTTATATGCATATGTTCCAAAGGGGAATGTTAAAGTAGCCTTTTCTTGGTCTTGAGGTTCGATTGGGATTTGGAAGTAGCTGTTGTATCTATAAAAAAAGCAATAGTGTGACTTTCCAGCTAATCGTTCTAGTATCTGATCAAGGAATGGAAGAGGGTAGTGATATTTTCTTGTTTCAAAATTTAGTTTTTTCTAATCTATGCACACACACCATTTTTTCTTCACTCGAGTTGTGGGTACCTCTCTATGTTCATTTATGACAACAGTTGTCCTACCTTTCTTAGGTACAACTTGAATTGGACTAACCCATTCACTGTAGTAAATTGGGTAGATAAGCCCAGCTTGAATAATCTTGGGGATCGCTTCCCTAACTACCTCAAGTAAGAGTGGATTGAGTCTTCTTTATGGTTGTCTAATTGGTTTGGATGGTTCCTCAAGATGGATGTGATGCATGAAAATATCATGTTTGATTCTGGGTATGTCATATGGGGACCAACCTAAGGCCTTTTTTTCACTAACACTTGAACAAGTTTGGACTCCTCAATTTCAATAAGTGAAGTAGAAATAATGTCAGGATAAGAGTGATCATGGAAAAGGAATTCATATTTCAGGGGTTCAAGAAGAGGTTTCATATCAGTCTCATATTTCATTTGTGGGTTAGAAAACTAAATAATGGAGGAAGGGACTTCAGTTGGTTTTGATTCATTTTACTTAATATTGTCCAAGGTGGATAAATATAGATTAGATTTTATATGGGATTCAAGTGAGTTTTCAAGTTCCTCTATATTGATGGAGTTTATAAATGAGAGGTCCACATCAACTTCACCATTTACGACTTGGTTAATCATGGGGAATATTTCACAAGATCCTTTATCATTTGAACATGATGAACATGATGTATTGGGGTTCAATTGACTCTCATTAGTGTCCTCATAATCTTGGATTGAGAATGTAGAGTGATCCTCAAATGGGCATCACATGGATTGGAAAATTTTGAACTTGACCAGTTGGTCACCAAATTCCATGGATAACATTCTTGAATAGACATCAATCTTGGTTCTCGCTGTCATTTGGAATAGTCTTCCTACAATTAAGGGAGATCGAGAAGAGTTGATCTCACCTTCCATGTCAAGGACATAGAAATAAATAGGGAAGATAAGATCATTCACAAGAATAAGGACATCCTCTATTATACCCTCAGGACTAGCAGTGCATCGATTGGCCAATTGAATGACAACACCTGTTAGATGTAAGGGACCTAGACTAAGGTTAGAGATGATGGATTTGGGAATGCCATTAATTGAGGCTCTGAGGTCTATGAGTTCATCATCAATGTTTGAACTTCCAATTTGGCCTGGAACCGTAACTTACCCAGGATCTTTTCACTTAATTGGTTTGGACTCTTGGGTTGAAACATTTTCAAATGTCCTTAGTTTCCCCTTATGATTACACAACTCCTGGAAAAACTTAGCATACTTAGCAATTTTTTTAATGGCATCTAAGAGGGGAATGTTCACTTAAACCCATCTAAACATGTCTAGCATTTCTTGATCAGGTTCAAAGGACTTATTTGTCTTAAAAATAGCTTGAGGAAAAGGAATTGAGTTATTAAGTAGAATGGAAGGAGGTGAGGGAATGGTTTTAGGTTCCTTTTCATTTTTCATTTTATTTTCATTTTCTAGGTCAACATTAAAAGGTGGGTTGGTGGACTCACCTTGAGGAATAACAATTTTATTTCTCGATCTAAGTGCAATTTTAATTAAATTGCCCCTGGGTTGGGTAATGGTTGACCTGGGAGCTGGGAAGAATTTTATTATTGTTGTTGGCCCAGGTGGGATGCAAGTAGACCAATTTGTGTTGTAATGTTTTTTCGGATAGAACGGGTGAAGAAGTTCAGATCTTAAACTGCACTTTCCCATGGTTTCTTAGAAAAAGAGGATTATCCCAAATTTGGATTGCCTTGATTTTGGTTCTTGGGAAATCAATTGTACTAGTTTGGGAATTGGGAAGGATTACTGGGATAGTGGAGGTTTGGAGGAGGAAGGGGATGATTGATCCTTTGAGGTTGAGAAACAAAAGGGTAAGGTTGTTGGAAGTGACCAACACCTTGACAAAATTGGAATTGGTTTGGGTTTTGAAGAGGGTATAGAGGGGGGTGAGAAATGGGATTCCCATATCTCAAGTTAGGGTTATATGTAGAAGAGAAGGGCTCAGAATGGGGTTGGTTCAAATTTCTAACAAACTGACCTAATTATTGAGGGTTGGGGTTCTGCTGAGCATATGTTTCATTAAAATCCATTGGTCTAGAGGACTCAAATGGTTCATCTTCAAGTTTTGGATAGGTGTCTATTGGATGAGCTGGTGAGTTGCAGTTTCTACAGTTTTTGATAGGCCCAAGAAACATTTATTGTTGAGAAGATGAGGTTGGGGATTTGGTAGACATAGATAGTTGTCTCACAAGACAGAAAAGTTCACTCATCCACTTTGTCATCTTGTTATGCTCTATAGATTGACTATCTTGGGCTAGTTTTACTTGAGCATGTGCTCGAGTATAGAGTTTTTGGGTGTTTATAGCCATGTTACTTATGAGATCTCTTACAGTTGTAGGAGTTTTATCAACCATAGAACTGCCACTTGTGGCATCAATGAGAGTTCTCTCAATAGCCAATAACCCCCTCATAGAAGTGTTGGATCAAGATTTTGTCAGGGATTTGGTGGTGTGGGTAGGTTGAAACAAACTTTTTGAACCTCTCCCAGTATTCATGGAGTGATTCACTTGGGAACTGATGGATACCACTTATTTCCTTTCAGATAGAAGCAGTATGAGAAGCTACAAAGAATTTCTCTAACAAGAGTTGCTTCATGTCATTCCATGTGGTTATGGAACCATGATGGAGGTAGTATATCCATGACTTGGTAGAGTCTTCTAAGGAAAAATTGAATTCTATGATTTTGATTTTGTTCCCCAGAAACCCCTTGAGGCTTAATGGTAGAGCACAACACTTGTATCTGTTTTAGGTGGAGATGTGGATCCTCACCGGCTAGCCCATTTAAATGATTGAGAAGATGAATCAAACCCAATTTGAGTTTGAAGTCAGCCTCTATGTTTTGATATTGAATACCAAGAGGTTGGTAATTCATATCAGGGGCAGCATGTTCTTTAAATGTTTTTCTCTAGGATTGGTCATATCTAATTTAGTTGGTTGGACAAGGATAGGTTCTTGAATGAGATGATTATATATTATGTTCCTCCTATGTTGGAAAAGATTTCTCTCAATTTTAGGTTCAAAAAAATCTGATGGATTGTTTGGGAGGCTGTGGGGTATTCAGAGAGATGCTGGAAGAAGTAGGAAGATTGGTTTTTTCATTCAGTTTATGATTTTTATGAGAAGTTTAGTTTTACTTTGTATTTTTCTGTCAATTTTTTTAAATTTTTTTTTGTTTTTTTAATAACCAAGTACTACTGACTACATAAACCACCATCCCTAGAAATGGAGCCATTTGAAAGCACAGACAATTTTCTCCTATCAATCGGTCAAGGTTCTGGTGCTCTGCTAATGTGTATTGCAGCACTCGGGTCGAATCCTCAGTGATGATACTTTTTAATAGTCTATTGTTTTTGGTTGATTGTATTTTGATTGGGGGGTTTGTTTGAAGAGCTTATGAATTTATTTATTGATTAATATTGATTGAAAAAATTGATAAAGATAGGGGTGATTTCATTATTATGGAGTTAAGCTTGTGATTTCCTTGACCTTTTCTTTATATTGCATTTAAATTAACACCCACGTCACAAGACAACGCAGATGGGAATTCTTAAGTGTTAAGACTTTAATCCTAGGATTAAATTATCTTATGGTTAAAATATCAATTAGATCATGTTTGTGGTAGTGTATTTATGGTTCCAATAATCCATGGAAACCACACGTTAAAAAAATCATGTCATTAATCCACGACATTCTATGTTTAATATACACAATGTTAATTTAAAGAATATCCATCGAGAAAATTCTCTCAATCACTTAACATCCCCAAATTATAACTCACCGCAATGGTATATTTACTTATCCATTGTTTTGGTTTATAATATGGTTTTATTGTTTATGATGATTAATTGTAAAAAGAATAAAAATAAAGGGATAAGAAAAGATTTATGCGTCGAACATACACACACAAACAGTGAATGGAATTAAATATTGACTTTAGATTTAATGAGAAATCATAATAAGGGAAGAGGATTAAACTATGTTTAAGCTATTATAAGACCACTAATATTATATAATAGAAGGTTGATGTGAATAATAGTTTAAGAATAATAAATGTGCATTAAAATGTAATTACAAAAACAAAGACTTAAAATATTACCACAAAGAAGAACACAAAAGTAATTGAAAACAAAGAAAGGATGAAGGGACTCTCAAGTGAAAACATGAGTATGGAAATTCCTCCAAAGATTATCGAAAGGCCTTGGTCGTTCCAATTGATGCTCTTGTCTTTTGAAATACCAACTCTTTGGAAGGAGATGAGGGGGATGTATTTATAGCCCAAGGAAGTGCACTTTTTGCATTCCCAATCTGTCCCTCCACTTACATCACCAATTTGGCTATTCAGACAGATGAATCTTGAGATAGCCTTTCCTTCAAAGTTCTAGATAATAATTTTTTCCAAACTCTCCCATGATTGGGAGTCATTTGTACTTATGGAGCCTATGTTATAGTGTTTTTATTAAACAAAGATAAACTATCGATTTCAATTGTTACTTTTTAGCAGTCTGAAATGTGAATGGATTTATCAATAAGAATATGCCTAAAAATTTGAACACATTTTTCCACAATGTCTTCCACCTATATCTCCTCTTTCATGCTGAAAAATATAAACTTTATTTTATTACTAGATCAGGAGACATGATATAAATACTATACTGATATTAATTCCCTTCCTGAATGGTGGGATGAGTTTAAATGAATTAGTTGGGCCTCTTGGCATTGGATTTGGGCCTTGAGATTTTTATCCAAGACTCTTTACATTGTCCCCTAAAAATTGTTGAAGAATAAAAGAATTTGGAATTCTATATTGAGCCCAGTAATTCAATCTTTTAGCTGGTCCAGTTTCTTCATTGTTTCTTTGGGCCTTCTTGTGTGGACAAAATGCCCCTTAAAATGGACGAATTTTCCCATAATTCTATCTAATGAAATGTTGTATATTGAAATAGGAATCATAAAAAACAATAACCATTCAATTTTTTTCTGTAGGGTGATAGTTATTATTAAAAAATTGAACAAACTTGAATTTGGATAAATTCAAATAGTGCTAAAAAATAATATATAATATTTATGCATTAATATTTCATAGAAATTATGCACATTTCCTATAAAATCAGTAAAAGGAGTATATAAAAAGTTATGAAAATATTAATAAGATCCCTGACCACAAGAGTCTAAAATATGTATTCGCAAAAAAAATATCTTAATATGAAACAATGAATTTTAAACGATCTCATCAAGGATTATGACTGCTCAATCCACTACCATACCGGTAAGTCAAACATGGTGGAAGATGCTCTAAGTAGAAAAGATTTTTCATCTTTATCAATGATGAGAATTGAAAAGGATCCGATCTTCATAGATTTCCTAAGTATGTCTATGGAAGTCATTAAAGGAGGAACATCATCAATCCTTTCTGAAATAATTGTTCAACCATCTCTCATGGAGAAAATAAAGATGCTCAAAAAAATATGTTAAAATTATGAAATGGGTGGAAGGTTTCATAAATGAAAACATGATTGGTGAGTAAGAAGTTGTATGGTTTGGATCATGATTATGTGTACCATCTGATCCAGAGACAATGATGGAGCTTTTGAATGACACACATAGCTCGAACTTCTCTATTCACCAAGGGAGCACCAAGATGTATCAAGATCTCCAAGAAAACTTTTGGTGGGACTATATGAAAAGAGAGATTGCTAAATATACAAAAAAAGTTCCTCAAATGTTAGCAAGTGAAGGCTGATGGGAAAACAGCTAAGGGGATGATGAAACCACTACCCATACAAACATGGTAGTGAGAGAACATTACCTTGGACATTGTCACTAGACATCCAAGTACATCCAAATGAAACAATGTTATATGGGTCATCATGGATCATCTTAAAAATAAAGAGAACTTTATTAAAATTTGTGGGGACTTCTCATTGGATAGACTTGAATAAATATACATCAAATAAGTGGTAAGACTGGATGGATTACCACTATCCATTATATCTGATTGTGATCCAAGATTCACCTAGATGTTCAAGAAAAGTATCTAATATGCTCTAGGCACTGAACTAAACATCAGTATGGCCGATCATCCTCAAACAGATGTACAATCAGAGAAAACTATTCCAACACTAGAAGATATATTGAGAGAATGTTTTAGGGACTTCAAAGGAGGATGGGACCAACATCTTCCATTAGTTGATTTCTACTACAACAATATTTTCCACTCGAGCATCTGAATGTCACCATATGAAGCCCTTTATGGGAGAACGTGCAGAACACCGGCGTGTTGGGATGAAATTGGTGAGCGTAAGCTGCTAGGACTTCAAATGGTCGATGAAATGGTGGAGTAGGTGAAAACCATTCTGCAACATATCAAGGAAGCCCAAATTCAATGGAAGAGTTATTCATACAATCTTCAATGATACCTTCAGTTCAAATTTAGAGACATGGTATTTCTACGCATATCTCCATAGAAGATGGTTTTGAGGTTTGGAAAGAAAGGGATGTGAATTCCCATGTACATTAACCCCTCTGAGATTCTTAATCATGTCAGGTTTATGGCCTATCGAGTAGAACTCCCACCTACCATGGCCCAAGTAAATGATGTCTTTTAAGTATGCCTCATAATAAATTACGTAACAGACCCTACACATGTACTCTCTTCAAAGGAGGTATAGATGGAGGATGATCTTTATTATGAGGAGCAGTCAGTGAAGATCTTGGAATATAGATATAATGTTCTATGTAATAAGACTACTCACCTGGTCAAGGTGCTATGGAGAAAACAGAAGTACGAAGAGGCAACATGGGAGATGGAGGAAGCATTGAAGTAAAAGTACTCACACCAATTTAGGGATTATTATATAATAGGAAATTTAGAAGGAAAAATTTCATAAGGGGAAAGAATTTAATGACCTGAAGTTTTCAATAGAAATTATTTTCTTATAAATATGTCATAATCACATGAAATCAAATCATAATGAACTAATAAGTGCTAGGTGACCTTTAAACATAATTTTTGACAATTCTGTGTTTGGAATTTAGAAAATCTGACATACACAGTTGTGATCAGTAATTTATTTGGAGTCTAATATAACCAGATTATTTTTTTATGAATATTAACATACACTTATTAATAGTCATGTTACCCTTATGAATAGTTACATTCCCTTATGAATAGTACCCTTACCTATGAGAGTATATATTTAAGATTTAAGTGAATGTATGATGTACGTATATTTTGGAATAAGTAAATAAATGTTTTAAAACTATTTTTTATTATTAAATTATGAATTTAATTAAATATAAAATTAATCATATTTAGAAAATTATTATTGAAAATTGAATTTCATTTTTGGATTCTACATGAATAAAAATTCTTAAGGTAATTTCTTGAAATTTTTAGGAAATGCTATAATTTTCAGTGAATAATAAAATTCATTAATATACCCTATATATACATTATAAGCTAAATAGACTATTCCAATAATCATGGATAATTTCACCACCCTATGATGGAATTCACATGAACCATTTACTATTTTTTGTCATGGAATCATCACTATTGCTGGTATTGATGGAAATTATTATACTAATTATTAAAAATTCACAAAAAATCTCCTCTACACCATTATATCCCTCTCCATGTCTAACATATTTTTTTCTCTGAAAAAAGGCCAAAACCAGTCACCTTAGGAAGCTCTCAAGGAAGAGTGATTCAAGAGGTTAAATTCCTCTTTTCTTTTCATTCTTTTTTAGGTTCCTTTGTTCTCTTTTCATTCCAAAACAATACACATCAAAATGGTTTGAAAAATCCAGTACCATACATGTACTGGAATGTTTTTATGATAATGGAATGTTTCATTATCGTCTCTTCATTCCCCTCATTTTATTTGAAATAAATGAAAACACATTTTCAAATGTGTCAATTTAGCACATTCAAGGACAACAGTTTATCAATTTCTGATATCATTTTTAATTATGGTCCTGAAACCATTTGTGTTATAGTTAAACCAGATTATTATAGATTTAATATATCCTAGTAATTTTTTGGTAATCCTTTTTTACAAATGGTATTATTTTATAATGTAAAACATGTTCGTTGTAATCAAAACCCACTGATTAACCAAAACAGTTGTCACTATGGTTTTATATAATAATTCAACTTCACACCTAATAAAAAAATTAATTTTTATAACCATGTAATATAATTTATGTTCACTAATAACATAAAACATAAATTATGGACAATAATTTTCATCTAACTTGTTTATCTGAACAAGAATATAGTTGAACCGATCATTAAAACCAAGGAAGCAAACGGACCTGAACAATGAAATTGAACCTTATAACCAATAGAAATGCTCTTTAATGAACTAAAAAAGGTTGTAATAAATCTATTACATATATAATATCTTATTTAATTATTAATTAATGAACCTAATTTGTTTATTCAGGTCATTAATAATAATTGAAGAACACCGTCAGACTAAAGGTAATGGATCCTCTCCATTTCACTTCTAATCAAGATTTTCCTCTATGCTATGCCTTTTTATGTGTAATAAAAAATTATGGCGTATGATTTAACACATACACTACTTCCATAATGATGTATAAGTGATGAGAACCCCCTTTTCTCTCTCATAAATCCCTCTTAGGTACACCTGATACAATGTAGTTAATCTATAATAAATTCTACATGAACCTCCTATGTTCATTTGGGTTGCCTTATCATTCATTATATCAATATAATGTTATCTTATCTATTTATTTAAATCATCTTAATGCTTTTTATTCTTAATAAATCATTTATTAAGACCCTTTTATATCTCTCTTTCAGGTATATACATGTTTTTTAAAATATTCCCTCCTTAGTCCTTTCTAATAAGCAAACTGTTTTAACGGAACTTCCTAAATTTATACCCAATTTCAAGTGCACTCTATCTTCGGTTTTAATACACCATTGTATTTATAAAATCCAAATTTTTATTATGAAAACCATATTGGTTCATTTCTGATTTTATATAAAATATTTTATCCTTTATTATTTTTAAGGATATAAAGTTTTTTCCTTAAAACCGCACAAAAATGTTTTAATGCTAAAATTCCTCAAATACATTTTTTACATGTTGTCACTTCATTTTTAAATCACATTCCATGATATATGCCTATTTTACCTTATCAAAGTCCATGTATGTTCTAATTTTTTTCTTTTAGGGACACATTCATGATATGCTTATTGGTTATACATCATGTCATGATTGTGGTACACAATTCTTCTCTTGGGTTACCCTCCATCTATATATTTTTTTTATTAAAAGACACTTTTATGGAGAAATTGAGAAACCAACAAGTAAAACCAAGACATAAAACACTAATTCACATAATAAAATTATTAAAAAATAGCTTTAACACATTAGACTTAATTTCCTTAAACAATTTCCCAGAAAGAGTTGTTACCTTTTTTCCAAAGTTGTCCCTGATAATGTCTTCAAAATGAGAAACTAGCTTACCCCACACTCTCAAGAAATCCTCCATGACTATTTTCTTTTTATTCAAAACTATAACTAGGATTATGAGTTGTTTTTTAATCCACTCTCTTTTATCCTTATACGTGTCAACATGAATCGATATTTCTTGCATCCTTTCTACAACCTCAGAAGAAGCACGGATGTATAAAACCTTCTCTTCCATCTCTTCCGGAGATTTTAATAGCATCTCCCCTGGAAATTCCCTAAACATAGCCTCTCCTTCCAGCACCCCAGGCATCCCATATGGTCCCTCCTTGGCAGGTGAAACTAGTTCCCTCTCATGCACCTTTACTCCCTTTGAACCAACCATAATGGGAATCGGGTCGACACTGGTACCCATTGATAGCTCCCTTGGTTTCCCTATAGAACTACCCCGTGGGACCATCCTGGATCTTTCCTCACATTGTAGACTGTGGTAAATAGTGTCCTCGACCAATGATATCACCTCTTATGAATGCAAGTGCATATCCTCATTTTTATCTCCTTCCTTTGAGGGTTCATCCTCTTTCCCATTAGACTTGGAGACAAGGACTTGTTGGTATTCCTCTCCCTCCCCTAGATGTATCTCGAGCTTCAAGAGTTTCCCCTCTTTTTTGGCTTACTGGGTCTCCATTGATCAAGGAAGGTAGGAGTAGTCTTCCAATTTGTAACCCTTATGTTTATGTAAGATTTATTATTTATTATTCATTATGTGGGAAACATATTAATGAATTATACAATGGGTGTGCCCAGATAAAGCTCCAATGCATTGGATAAAGTTATGTCTCATAATATTCTATGTCCTATGGTCATGGCGGTAAGCCTTGGCTTATGCAACTATGGGAAATGGGATTGGCGGTTAGCCTTGACCCGTACTACTATGGGAAATGGGATTTCCGGTAGCCTTGACTCTTAATAAGGACATGTTTTATATTTCTACCACATTTCTATGATTCCATGTTTAAATGATCCCATTTTGATATGCTATGATTCCATATGTTACATGTCTTTTTATATTATCATGTCAATCCTTCTATCCTATGTGTTAATGCTTTGTTCTCATGGTTATTCCCATACTGAGCTTTTAGCTCATCCCTTTGTTCATGTTATTACTAGGCTATCCTATGTAGATTTATGAGCATAATGGAATATATAATCTAATTATAGAGTTCATATAATTTTTTTTATGTTTTATTATGTACCTATTCTTCAAAGACACTAAACTTCATGATCATTGGCGTGTACAGTGATGAATAATTATTCATAAAACCGTGTAATGTTATGTGAAAAATGATAGGGTTGCTATATGAAATATATAACAAAAAAAACACCTAATTATAAATTTTGTTTCAATTTTTAAATATTCATTATACAAAATTATTAGTCATAAATTTTAATATAAATTCCTACAACATTACTAAAAACAGTTTTTATAAAAATGCATTTTACGCATCAAAATTAACTTATATCAAAATTATGAATATTTCAATCTCAAATTCTAGTAATTAGATTATTATGAATAAAATGAATCATATTTAAATTCAATAGAAATAAAAAATATAATGATTCCTTTAAATTTCATTAATTAATCAAATGAAATGAATGCATTGGAAAAATCTGTATTTTTAACTATTCATTGAAAAATCAATAATTTCTAAAAAAATAAAAGACATTTCATTATATGTTAATTTTTATTTTAAAATTTAAAAAATTATATTCATTTTATAAATTTATATTTATAAAAGTATTATAAATTAATTAAAATTTCCAAAAACAAAAATATATTATAATTATTTTTAAAGAAAAAATATTTTTGATGCATTAAATAACATTACTAAAAATTAAGTGACTAATTAATTATAATTGATACAAACATTTGTATTGATTATGAATGTTATTAATATATGTCATGATAAATTTAATCAATTTCATTCTCACCAATCCAATTGTAGGTTATAATAGTCATATTTAAATAATAACATTTCTATTGTATATCACAATTCCCTTAAAGATCAGTGTTACATGTTAATAAAATGATTGAGCTTATTATTATATAAAAATTTATAGGGAAGTTTATAAATTATATTGGTAGGAATTATATAATTCACGGTGTAGAGAACATTTTTCATTACTAGTGATTCATAGCTTGAACCTCTTGTTCAGGTCTTGAACTAGTCAAGTTGAAGAACATCACTACATGAAACATATGTTCACCTCTTGAATATAGCTTAGTAGTATAGTAATTTTTGGGACCAAGAAATTCAAAATATAGATATGAATTTACACCATGAACCAAATTCATCTAAAATGAAACATGACCTGAATCCCAATTCACACTGTGGACCCATCGACCATACATTTATTTTGCTGATTTCCCCATTTTCCCTTAGATCCATTTAACACTATTATTACCACTTATTTTATTATATTTAACCTAGTCATGTATCTCTTTTTTTTAATATATTTTACTTTCTCTCATGGTGTGATATGGGAGAGAATTATCCTTATATTTTCAAGGGACTTAATTAAAAGTGGATGTTTTGATCTTCTAATGATCTTTTTCCTTATCTCTTATGTATTATGCTCTCTGTAAGGCTATGAAACCCTAAGGGTTTGTCAAATTCATAATTATATTCGATGTATTGGGGTTTAGGGTTCTATATTTCCTCTTAAGAGTCACTTATTACACATTCTCTCAGATCCCACCCAATTTAGGGAAACTCAAATTGTTTGAGGTAGATGGTTTTAAAAAATGTCTTTGTCACATGAATCAGGCTTATATTCTTATTTTCAAAAGAGATCATAAATTATTTAAATGTTTTTTTTAATTTCCTAAAATATTTTTTGAATGTAGAATAAAATTTTTTGTTTAAAATTATTTTTAGGTTTATTTATACTGTATTTTGGGGTTATTTTTATTGTTTTGATAAATTCAGATTTTGATTGATGAAGCACCCCGTTGAAATGATTTTAGTTGTGAAAGTTATAAGGACAATTCTGTATATTTGTGACCATTCAGAAGGGGTGAATTAGTGGTTAGTGTTTTTTACATTTTTTTATATTTGAAAAACATTTCTCCCTCTATTAGAGTGAAATGACTCTACTGGAGAATACAAATAAGCACACCCATATGAACATAGGAATTTATAGGGTTTACTACCCAATAAGGGTACCTATTCCTTATTATGATCTATATATAATCTGAGATCATATAGTCCACTAGAAAAATATCCTCATGGTTTATAGAAAGTAGGGTATATCTAAAACATGGATTTCACTATATTCCATTAACTTTGAATGATCAATTCACATAGAAAATATGATAAAATATATTTTTCAATAGTGGAATGAACCTTCACCAATAGGATTAAATACATCATCAATGTTCTTCCTTGATTATTAATACATTCACTTTTGTAAGTCATTTAATTATCATATTTGATATTTTTAAATATGGAATTAAATAATTACTTATTTATTTTATTTTTCTCTCTTTATCACATCTAAACACACTCCACAGACAACAATAACTGTATATTATATAACATGTAGTGTAAGTTACTTATTTTCTTTTTATTCTATTAAAATGTTTTAAGAATATTCATAAATAAATGAATTAAAATATTCAGAAATCTTTGATCTAGTATTCACAATATATTTCATAAAAACTTCTTCAATAAAGAATGGTAACTTCTTATAAACATGAAAAATTAATAATGATTCTTTATCTTCCTTTAATAAAAAATATCTTCCAAATTAAATCCCATGAATACATTTTCACCTTTGAAGAACGATGTAAATTATCATGGAAAATTCAATATTGGACTTTTCCTTATAAATACCAATGAAACTATTAACATCACAAATTTAATAAGTATTGAAGTCTTACACAGAACATATATAGTTAACTAAAGACTTACACATAAGTTATATTCGTAGAGAAAGGCTTCAAAGAAGACATTTTATTAAGCATACCACTAAACTTAGGTATTTATCATATTTATACCTTAGTGAAGTAATATTCAGAGATTCTTATACTCATATTTAATGTCTCATGCTCATACCATTATAATTTTCTACCATAGTGAAGTCATACACATAGATCCTTATGCTCATCTTCAAGGAAATATTCTTATGAAGTCTTACATTCCTACTCAGTTATGGAAACATCTTGATCTTCTTCACAACATCATATTTGATTTGAATTTTTCTACTCATAGTCAATTTCTTCAATAGCTTTTCTTGAGTCACAATCCCGGTATGATATTTTAACCAATGAATATAAAAACAAGATCATAGCCTATTTTTTCTCTCACATGTATAAATCTATTATACATCCCCAAATATTCATCCAAACTCGAAGACAATATCCATTTCCCACTTACAATATATACTTATATCTTATGAATCATATTCATTCATTATTCACTCATAGAAGTCCCATTCATATTTTGTGTCAAATTCATAGAAGATTTGTAGTCATGAAATATTTTTGCACATCATGTGGAAGATTAACATAACATTATTAAATATCATTGTTTTGATGATCCATCAGTGGTATCTTATCCCATGTAAGCATAGTCAAAGGATTCATTATTCGTAGATGAATATAATATTTCATTATATTGATCACCACTACTCAGGAAAGATCACCTGTGTCCCTATAATGATAGTGGTATTCATGTAGAAGATCTCAAAAACGTTTCTGAATCAACATTATTTATATAGATGATTGAGATATGATATCCACCAAAACTCATCATATTTAAATTTTTTTAGGACATCAATCCTCAAATATTGAAACTATTCTAACAATAACTTTATTTATTTTTTTACAATAAAATAAAACAAAATAAGAATTCCCATTTTTTGTTCATCGTCTTCTTATCCAAAAAAAACTCAAAACTTATTGTCTTAAACAACCCCCCCCCCCCCTTGTATTTTATTTTAAAATACGTACCAAAAATAACTAAAGAATTAAAACTAAATAAATGGGTCACAATCAAATAATACTAATCCTATATGATCTATAGAAATGTAGGAAACAAGATCCATTTAACAATAATTTTTTACTATTTGTAAAGATGTGATCAAAAATCATTCCAAATTTATTTATATACTCAAAAATTGATCATAAAATATTAAAAATATTTATATCACCTAATAAAAAACATTATTATCCCATATTAAAATCTGAAACAGAATATGAACTATGACAAATAGTCTCACACCTTCTACAAAAAACAGTTAAAACAGTCCCCATAGATAACACATTCTGAAATCACAACTCACCCATTTAGAGAATCCCCTAAATATATGATCTCCCAAAATAGGTAATGGATATATTAGTGGGTTGATTTATGTTTTTTATCAATACATTGAGAAAAATATTCAAAGGGATGAATTGATATAGGACTTTTAAATAATATCCCTTATCAATTAAGAGGGTGAGGTTGAATACCCATAATCAACCTCCACTTTAGAAAATTATTCCAAAATATTGGATAGATAATAATATAAAACTCTTTATACTTTGTAGGAAAAAAATAAAATTTGAGAGAATTTAATTCCAAAATCTTGTTTAATAATTGATATTTAATTTCAATGGGATTTTATCTTGAATGTCGTACCTGATTATTTGTGATATTAATAGCACTTTGGTTGTCACAACCCAAGAGATGTGATAGCTTTTTAAAAAATAGTCTTTAGACTATGTATTTATCCACATTAATTTTGTTTTAACATTATAGGAAGTTACATACTAATATTTTTTGTAATAAGATTCATTGATCATTACTTCTTTGTATGATAACACAGAACTCCTTTTCCCAAAAAAAACTCTTCCAAATGTGGATACCCTTCCACTGACAGAACATTCTCGTTCTACATATTTATATCAAGATATATTCAACATATTATTTATTTAATAACTTATACCATAATTTATAGTTCCATATTGCATTTACAATCACTAAACATTTCTTCTTTTTATGCCAACTCAGTTATCTTTTTCCTATAATGAAGACTCCACTAAATTTGGAAATCCTATTATCGACAAAACTAGCCTAATATTATTATATATAGTAAAATAGAATAAAATTAAATTTTATATCATACATTATACAATAATTTTAATTTCATTGAATTTTTTTCATAATTATTTTTCAAGTAAAAATGTTTCATTTTTGGTTAACTCATAAATGTGGCACAAATGGTAAAAATATAAACCAAGTCTAGTCTAGTAGTTGTTAAATACGTAAGGCTTCCAATCAATTTACTAAAATATTTTATATTAATATAACTTCAAACATTTAACTTAAAAATATTTCTTCCCACTAATATGTATGTGGAAACATGTTTGGAATCTACTATTCCAAATATTTCATGAAATTCCTTTGAGTATTTTTTCTAAAGATAAGAAAAAATACGTTCATTTTCATGAGTGATAATCATGTCAATAATATATATAATTTCTCCTTGTACATAAAGTTTAAACAACATTTTAAACTATTTGTAAAATCCTTTACAAAATTCTTCATTATTCCATTAAAAAATGATATCATCAACATAATAAATCACTAAGATATAAACCAATAGATTTTCCTTTATATATAGATTATTATCTACCCATCCATTATTGAATACAAGATTCATTAAATAAGAATATAACATAGAATACCAAGCTATTAGTTCATAATTAAACCAATATAAATCATTCTAAAACATACCCACATATTTTTTCTCTTTTCCTAGTAATAATCCACATGGATTCTAAATTTATTAGTCTACCTCTACCCCTCAATTGAGTCAAGCGTACTTTAAAAACACTTTTAAAAACATTACATTTTATTTTTTAAGAAATTTAAAAATAAATTTGGAGGGATTTATGACTTAAAATTGGTGAAATTTTATCATAAAAATCAATGAAATCAACATGTGAGTATCCCCTATACACCATTATTTCATTATTTCATACCACTAAACCTATTTCATTAAATATTTTCCAAAAACACACTTTATTATAATAAAATCATTATCTTTATGTTTGGGTACCAAATATCATTTCTCATTTTTCTCAGTCAAATATTATTCATCATTCACAGAATTTATCCATTTTTTATGCTCTAAATATTCTTCAACAACTCATGGCTCAACACATAAAAATAAAGAGGAATGTGAAAATTTACTCAATGTTCTACTGGTCTAAACATGGTTTAATTCATTAAAAAAATATTTGAACCACTAATTAATTTATAATCCTTGGATGAGATAAAATTAATGGTCCCTCATCACCTTAAATTAATTAATTGATATCATTATCTTTTTTAGATTATACATAAACATTTTTATTCAAGACTTTAACATGTTGTTTAATAGAAACAACTTAATCTTCCCTTTATCAAAAATCCATAACTAGATAAGAATATTTTTTTATAAATGTATCAATACTTTCATATTAGAAAAAATAATATTTCTTCTAGCTTCCAGATTGTAGAATTATTATCCTCTACCATTTTTAGGGTAGCCATGGAAAATTCATTCAATATCTCAATGATTAAACATACCATGATTCTAACTATTAACTTTGACAATATAGGGGATTGAAAACACACATATGTACTTCAAACATGGGGTATTATTATAATTAATCTCATATAGAGATATGTATATATTTTATATGTAAATGGAGAATTTTTTCAAGTAAACTTATACACTAATAGATTTAATCCCAATGCACCATGAAGTGTCATGTTCAATGAGAATGGTTCAAGCCATATCAACCATGATATTATTCTTTATTTAAGACACATAATATTATTGTTGTGTTTATGGTGAACTAAACTTATAATAAATTCAATGAGTCTCAATATACCATTAAAACTTATCAGTAGTGTATTCAAAACCATTTTTGGTTTGGATCTTCTTTATTTACTACCCACATTCCTTTTTATCACATATTTTAAAACTTTTTAACATATTTAGAGCCAATGATTTATTATTTAAAAACATAACACATGTAATATGAGTGAATTCATCAATAAAGAAATTATAATATTTCTCTTTATTTATATATTGAATTTTCAGGGGACCTTATATGTTAAAATGAACAAGATCCATGGGATGAGATGTACGTGAAACAACCTTCTTGTGTAATGAATTGAAAATTTACCTTCTTGGAATATAGAACAACAATAATATATTTTTATTATCACATGATGGAAATAATGAATACCTCATGTATGTGGTAAATTTTTATTGTTTGTCCATCACATATATCCAATCCTAGTATGACATAATGGATTTTTTTCCTTCATAGTCAAATAACATGAATTTCGTGTACCTCAAAAAAGTAACAATTTTTCTTTCGTTCTCTAGATTCTTGTCACAAATTCCCCATCACCAAGACTATTAAAAATAATAACATCATTCATAAATATAAATTAATTTACTTCACCATAATTTTGTAAAAAATTCAACAGATTTTGTATTAGTCCATCAAAAAATAACGTAGATATAGATATCAATTTTATTTTTCAATAATAGAAGATCCAATGCCATTGATTCAGAGAGACACATAATTTCAAAAGGATATTATTCCTTATTTTTAGTTTTTCACATTAATTATTAGGATAATATATATGCTCGTTTGGAGGAACACCCACTATCCAGAATCCATGTTCATTCTCATTTTGTACAAATGAATAAAGTTTCAACAAAAATAGCCTTATCATTTCTGTTTTCTTCCTCCACCCGAAGCTTTTGAGTTCTTTCATAAATGACTTATTGAGTTAGAAGTATCAAATGAAAACAAATTTCAATGGTAATAGGATGATAATTCCTTCCGTATATAGTTTCAAACATTTGAAATCAGTTCTCAATATTCAAATTATATTTTTTAGAATTATTTTTAGTTTTCCTTCTTTGAGTGGGATGACTAACCCCTTAAACTTTACCTCTAGTTCCACCAATATCCATTTTAGTCTTGGTTATTAAATACAAAAAATATTTATTTTATTCTAAAATCCTTCACATTACTAATAATATTAATAAAAAAAGAATTTTCCTTTAACACTTTCGTGTTTTATAGAAAAGTTTAGTAATTTTCAATGTCCTCATAGAAATCAATCATGACTCCTTATTTTAGAAAAAAAAATTATAATATTATGAACATGTGGAAAACATTTGTATAATTTCATTATGTGATGGTTGGGGCCTATATCTACCTCTAATACATTGGTTAATGATTAAAATCTCAAGAAATTAAAATATAGGAAACAAGTCGAAATGCTTAATCTATAATGGGAAAAAATTATTCCCAAATCCATAATGAAAAACAGAGTTTTCCTGATCCAGAATGATAAATGGGTGTATCCTAATCCACAAAGAAAAAAAGTGTTTCCTTATCCACAATGGGAAGTAGGTGTGTCTTGATCCACTATGGAAAAAATGTGTGTCATGATCCACTATGTTGATGGTATTGGTATTTAACCTTGACTCGTGAAATAGTTTTCTATATTTATAATGGTTCCACATTTTTATGACATGAGCTTATAATTCATGATTGTTTTGTGATGGTTTCTCACCAGCATGGCTACTTTTTTTTCTAAAATGATAATGTTTTATTCCATTCCTCATGTTTATGATCTATGATAGGTTGGGTATGGACTTTTAAAGTTCTGATTCATTATCATATACCCTTATGCATACCTTAGGCTTCCATATATTCATATATTTATATCTATAATGATTACCCTTACTAATAATCTGATCTCAACCTTTATTATTTTCCTTCCCTTGGATATGAAGATATATTTAGGCAGGATATGTTGATAACGAGTACTAAATGGGAAGATCTTGGTGGGAAACATTGAAAATATTTCACCAATATAAAATATCTTGTTTTTCATTTCTATATAAACCAAATTATTGTGGTCCTTGGGCATGTACTTTTTTAATATTCTGAATATTCATAAAAATGATGTAGTATTCATGTATGTTAAGCATGAGTCACTATAGTTGGTATCAATGAAAAAGTTTAGTCAGCATTTCAATATTATAATGAGAAATATTTAGTGATATCCCAATTGATGTTTCTAAGGATATGTCTAGGGATGTCTCTAAGGATAATTCTAAGGATGAGTCAAAGTATATAAAAATGTCATAAAATTTTCTTAATGGAGAGAATGAATGGTTTCTAAGAAATACATTTCTATCTAGATATTATGCATGGATGTGTCTCTGGAATAGATTTACCTCAAGTTAAAAACCTTGAATACACTATATTGAGCTCAAATTGATTAGGAACTTGTGTATTACAATGGGCCTTGCTACTCACCTGGTTTAACACTCTTGGAGGATATGATTTAGAAATTCACAATACTATTTATGAAACATCATGAATGATTAAAATAGAATATGAAAATTAATAAACTTGGATATGCCTAAGGTGTTATATAATAGAGAATAATGTGTCCTGTTTTAGGTATACTATAAGTGAATTTTCATGATTATATGGTTTTCTGAAATGATTAGTGTTGTTCACAGTATTATTTTCTATTTTACTCAGTGAATAGAACCTAAAGAAACTGTACTAATATTGAATAAAATGGAAAATATAATTATTTTCCTTCTAAGACACCAAAAAATATGGTAGTTTGAATACAAAGTGTTATTTATGTAATCAAAAAACATTCCTATGATGTGAATCATGTTGAACTTCCAAAAGAGAAGATGATGTAACAATGTTATGTTGAGTCCATCATGAGGCAACATCCACCTTCATTTAGTGGTTCCACATATGCACTAGTTTTTTAGAAATGGACAAGTAACACTAAAAAGATAATTTCAATTATTTATAGATCAATGTATAAAAAAGTCATTTTAGATGATTATCATTTTGAAGGTGAAGCAGATCAGTGGTGGAATCTTATTAAGAAGACATGGTAATAAGAATAAATTGAATATATGGAATGGGAAGAGCTTAAGGGGATTTTTTTAGTACTTCTTTAATATTTTATGTAAAAATATAGAGTAGGAATTCTATCAGCTCAAGAAAATGAATGATGAATCTATTAGATACTTTGAATCTAATTTAAAAATATTTTCAATGTTTACTTCTAGTTTAATCATCATCCCTAAAATCAACATTAAACAATTATTTGGTGGAATGAAACCGTGTATCCAAAAGGCCTTGGATATAATAGACTTTAGTTTCTGAGAAGAAGTTTTTAAATTTAAACTGAAGGTGGTATTGTAAATTGGATATTCCAACCATTCCACTAGTTTTGATAATAAAAGGAAGATTGAGTCTCATGAAAACACAAATTGTACAACAAAATTCAAGACATATGTGTTCCATAAATATGAGAATAATTATCATGGGAATTTCTTGATTAAAACTATGTGGTGATTTAAATGTGTAATGGAAGGTAATAAAATCTTTTAAGGTCAAAATATGATTAAAGTTATTGTAAATTCAATGGAGTATAAGAGAATTATAACTGATTCACCACCCACACTTTAGTGTTTCATGTTCAGGGAGTTTGGGAATTATGATAATAAATACCCCTATAAATGGTCTAATATGAATGATAGTTCACAAAACTATTATGTAAAAAAGGAAAAAGGTAAATCTTATGAAATCAAAATGGATGATGTGAGTCAAGATAATTATGTCACACTAATCCTAACCTCCATAGTTTGGAATTTCATGTTTGATTTTTTATGAATAGGCCCTATGGAAATATTATTTTTCATCCTTTAGTGATGTTTCATGTGATTATATCCCTCTATATGGATTTGATAATAATAAAATAACATTTATTATTCTATTGGTACAAAGATGAACCCTATTTTCCAATGAAAATATTTTTTGAATAATATAATATATTATTTAAGGAATAAAGGGTGAATTGTATTTTGGATGTGTTGTAAGGTTAACTATTTATGGAATAGTTTGAATAAAAATTTGGATAAGTTTTTTGAGATTAAAATATTATTTCACCATATAAATATTTATCTATATTAGATTATCAGTTCTAATAATTTTTATTCAATGATAACGAAAGTTTGAAAAATGGATTACCATTCTAATTGTGGATCTTATAATATGTTAATAAATTAGGAATAACAAATTCACAATCATTTTTTGGAGTAATAGAAGAAGTTGAATTTTGTAAAGATACCACTAGAGGTTGAGATTGTGAATATGAAAATGAATAAAATCAAGTATGTATATATCCTTGAAAAAATATTCAACATTATGAAAAGGATATTTAAAAAAGAGTATCCTAGTGTATTCATTTTTTGATGAATAAAATGGTCCCATAGATCAGCACATATTTATGGTTTTGTGATTTTTAACTTTTTCTGGATCACCCACATTCTGGAGATTAGTGATCTCTATTAATCTCTGTAATTATTTACACTTTTATTCCATGTCAAAATTTTTACTTCCCTCATATTTTATCTTATGTGGAATACTATTTATGAGTTACATTGAGTAGTTTTTATGTTTCATACTTTTCCTCTTTAATGGATGTTTTAGTATTTATTTTTCTATGATATGTGTTTTTATGAAGGAGTTTTAAAATATTAAATAATTGATAACATAGATGAATTTTGTAGGAGAAATTCATTTTAAGGATGGTAGAATATAACAACCTGATTTTTTATGAATTATTATTTATTAATAAATTAAAAAACCTTGATGTCTTTCATTGCATGATACACCAATTTATTATTTCTTTGTACACAACACCAATTTAATATTAAAATACAAAAAAATTTGTGTTTAGATTGAGGTATTTGAAAACACAGTTTGGTTTCTGTTATATGAAATAGAAAGTTTAGATTATGTTACATGCAACACTATGTTTAGCTTTAATTACATGAAATACTGAGTTTAAACGAAACATGACATATTATTAAAATATCATTATAGTAACTATATATCCATTAAAATGGAGGGTATGAAAGGGATAAAATAAATTATGAAAAAAATATATGAATATTCATTAAATTAATTATTTGGTAACCAATTATTTATAAATTAAAGTATGAACTATTTGAAAATAAAGAAATTCATTTTTTTTAAATCTATTCACACAAAACATTTATCTCTATAAGTTAAAAAAATTGATGAAATATTATAATTATATATATATATATTATATTCAATAAATAATTTAAAACTAAATTTATGTTTTTCTAGAAAATATATAAGAATGAATCCAATTTTATGGATAAAATGATGTATTTTTTCAAAAGATAATTTTACCACCATTTAATGGAGAACATATTTTAAATATAACCTTTGAAACTTTTTAAAATGATATATGAGTAAATTAAATTCATTTTTAAATTTTAACATCATAATTATCTTAGGGTGAATTTTGGGGCTTTTTATGAAAATTTTAATTTTTTATTGAGTACTGAAAAATTCAATGTTTTAATTGAAAAAAACCTCTTCAAAAAATTTATTTAAAAAGATAAATTATACTTAAAATAGGTTTTATAGTATAATTAAATCAATTATAAATCGATTAATCCAATTTAGTTCATTTCAATCAATTTCAAATTGAATATTGATATAAAAAAATTTCTATCTTTAGATATTTTCTCTTTAAAAACCTCCCTTCTCGACACATATGAGGATTGTTTTCCAATTATTCTTAGCTACCTAGGCATTTGTAATTTTTAAAAATGGATTAATTATTTTTAATAATATTAATTTAATGTTTCTAGTTTGGTTATCTTATTTTTCTACAAATTATATTAGTGAATGTAATTGAAATTCATTATAGTTATTAAGTTAAAAATGAGTTTACTTAGTGATTAATATTAAAAGATATGGTCTGGAAATGACCCAAAACTCATCCAAAATCTGTCTTATGAACCTATTTAGATCATATAACTTCTTTTATGTAAAATTTATCATTATTTTAGGCGCATTAGTTAAGGGATACCTCCCAATAGTGTTAACTTTTTGGTATTCACTAGAATGGCACTCATCATCCACTATAAAAGGGTATTCACTATCCCCACTTCTTCACTCCTCCCAAGAAATTTGGTTCAAAAAACCCTAAAAAATCCATCTCAAAATTACCTAATAAAATTATATATTCCAAAATTTTGGCATAAATTCACCTAAGGTATCCCCTTGGTGAAAACCAAAAGTAGTTACCCAAAGAGTGGGTAACGCTCATCAACATGCATTTTTTTAGTTTTCCTCTATACACCTTTAGTTATTCTTATAAAATGATTATATATTTACCTTAATTTCCTAAATATACTAATATGTGTTTATATTATGTTAATGACCAAAAACATCAAACACTTACATCACGTGGGATACACAATCATCGTCATATGTATGTCAAACTTGTAGCCTCACAGACCAATGTTGTTAGTTCTTACATTACTACAATGCACTATTGGAAATGATGATGGATTTAAAATTTAAATATAATAAATATTATATTTATGATTTTCTTATTCTTAAATAATTATTATGTAAAAAAGATAACTTCATGCTTTCAATTTTTTATAATACGATAACATCGTTCGTGTGTACGGCGGACTACCACTTCACGAAGCATTGTGATTTGTTCATGCTTTACATGGAAGGTATTGCGGATGGGTTTAACAGAAATATGTGATATATAATATTTAATCATGGTAATGTAATTATAATATATATATATATAGATTATTTAATTTTCTTTCTATCAATAATTAAATAAAATGGAAAGACCATTCAAACGTATATACGACCTACCATCTCCATGAACGATGCATTTCATTTTCTATTTATATCATTTATAAATTATTATTCATATATATATAATTAATATACATTATATTTATATCATGTTTTAAATTCTATAAATTGGGAAATCAGTATCATGATAAGGGGAGAAAAAATAAAAACTCAAAACATATATGAAAAAAAAAGTTCTTACTACCTGAAGAATAACTTTAACATAGAATTATAAAAAAAATCAATAAAATATCATAATAAAATAATATATGTTATGGTAAAAATTTATCTGGTTCTATAATATTTGTATAATTAACTTATTTTCATTATATAGGAGGATTTAATGAGTTCAATGGAATTTAAGACTTAAGGTAAGAGATTTCCATTTCACTTTTATTTTCCATAACACACAAGAAATGTTCACAATCTATTTCTTATATATTGTGTGTACACTGAACATGTATTTATTTTATGATTATTATACTGATAATTATTTTTATTTACATACCCATTTTAGGTACCTTATTTCATGGGGATTATAGTTAAAATGTTATCAAAGCAGTAAGGGGATTTTTGTCTCAATTTACCTCCTTATGACGTATGTTGTGTTATGAAACTATGTTATTTCAAGTGGTATATATAATAAACCATTGACATATAATATAATTATTTTTTTAATTATAATGATATTTTAAGTTTCAATTTATTTTAATTATTCATGGGTTTTAGGAATCAAAGTTACCAAAGTGGTAAGAGTATATTGCTACAATCTCATCATTTATCGAGATTGCTTTTGATTACACATACATAGGAAAACTAATATGGCCTATATCTCAGTAACTATCATGAATATTATTATCCTATGTTTATTCATGATATCATCAAGTAAAAGCACCATTTTTTCACTATTTAGTACTTAATATAATTAAAAAAAATTTAAGAAAAAAATCAGACTTTATTTCTCACTTCAGTCAGAAATATATTTTATTAAAAAACAATGTTTTCTAAAAATATTTTGAAAAAAGTTTTAAATTATATTTAAATATTAATTTATAAAATTTCAAATTTTTTTCAAAGAAAGGGATTTGGAAGATGTTTTCTGTTTTAAAAAATATTTTAAATGCTTTTCAAAGATTTCCTTATAAGGTAAGATGCCTATTTTCAATGAAATTGATTTTTAACATTGTTTTATATTTTAAAAATATATTTGATGGATTTTAAAAGCTTCATTTATAAGTTAAGAAACTATTTTTAAATAAAATGAGTTTTAGAATTTTTTATATTTAAAAAAATATAAAATATTTTTATTGCTTCCTTTATAAATTTTTAAATGTTATTTTAAAAGAAAAGGAATTTCTAAAGGTTAATGTTTGAAAAGTCTTAAAAATGGTTTTGAATTCTTCCACAATTTGTTTTCTAGGAAATTTCTAAATGAAATGGTTTTCAAAAGGTTTTATGTCTTAAAAAGTGTTTATTTTAAATTCGAAAATATATTTTCCTAAAAAAACATAAAAAAATAAATTTTAAAAGCTTTTTTCATATTTTTATTATGTTATTTTAAAAGAAGATTATTTAGAAAAGTTTTTACAAATGTTATTTTCAAATAAAGGCTATTTCCTTTAGAAAATTTTCCAAGTGATATTTCCAAATAATTCTCCAAATATGATAACATCCTTTGTTATAGTTTATTCTTTACTTGGTATAACATTTATGGAAACTGTTCTCATTATTTATTTGAATTATTTAGGTATATGATGAAAAGTTTTTTATGAAACCCATTTCTCCCCCAAAGGTTATACCATGTTAATATGATTATGAAACCCGACTCTTTTCATGGGATATCCTATGATGAAATGATTATGAGATCTGTCTCTATTACATAGGTTATGATATGTTGAAATGTTTATAATACCCATTTCGTTTCATGGGTTATGAAATAATTAGAATTTTTGATCTTGTGGAACACATATGTATGATTTCATTATGTAATGGGTGGGATGTATATCTCTCTCCTATGAAATGGGTAAATATTTATATCCCATCAGATAAAAATTAGAAACAATTCGACGGGCTAGATCCATAATGGGAAACAAGTGTAATGTGATCCCTAATGGAAAAATAGTGAATCCAAATCCATAATGGGAAATAGGTGCATCTTAATCCATAAAGGGAAATGTGTGTGTCTTTTTCCATAATGGTAAATAGTTGCATCTCTTTTTACTATAGAAAATAGGTTTCTTCTGATCTGCTATGTTGACGGTCTTGGCAGTTATCTATGTATCATGAAGTTTTTTTCAAAATTTATGATTTTTCCACACTTTTATGATAAGGGCTTATTGTTCATAATTTATTTCTGATGGTTTCTCACCCTCATGGACCATGTTTTCTAAAATTATAGTGTTTTATTCTATGAATTGTGTTTGTGATCTATGACAAGTTGGGTTTGAACCTTGAATGTTTTTATTCATTACAAAATTCCATTATTCTCAACTTATGATTTCATATGTCTACATATTTATATCCCTTATGGTTTCCCTTACAAAGAATATAAGGTCACCCTTTATTATGTTTTCTTCACCATGTTATGAAGAAATGTTTAGGTAGGATATTCCTATAATGAGTACTAAATGGGAAGATCTTTTTGGTTAACATTGAATATATTTTTCCATGTTATTTTATTGTGTTCTATATTACAAATGAAAATAAACTATTATGGTCTTCAAGCAAGAAATGTAATAATGTGTGGAATATTCATCCAAAATGAGGTAATATCCATGTATGTTAATCATGGGTCACTACAGTAACATTCCAATGTAAAATTATATATATCAAAACAATGCACTTATTGTCTCCATTATTACTACAATGATTGAAAAAACTAATGGAAAATATTTTGGTTATTATTCTTGAAAATTTATGAAAGAAATCAGATTATATCAAAAAAAACTAGCATCCCCAAATAGGTATTTCCTAATATAATTATAATTTCATTTAAAATATTTACTAATACTTTATTTATCTATATTTTCTGATACTACTAGGAATATCTATATTTCTCTTATTCACCAGAGGATTTAGATATGTTTAAAAATTAATGTGTCGAATACATTGTGTCAAATTTTATAGATACATCAAGGAGAAGTGACTTCCTACTACTAATTTAGTGAATATTTTCATCATGTTATCTACTTTTTTTGTTAAATTTTTTATCATTTATATCTAATACTTATTTTGTTAATTTTCAAAGAGGTTATGATTAAGGATGATATACTCAATATACACTCACATATTATGATTATAAACTCATTAAGTATGATACAATAATGATGATTTAATTTAATTTTTATTCTTTAATAAAACTTCCTAGTTTCAAAAAAAATAATTTTATATAACCCTGACTGTTGAATTCATTGAAGAATAAAAAGAAAATGTGTAATGTTTAGAAATCAACCACAACTCAATATAACATAGGGTATCCCCAATATGACTCTAAGTTTATGTTATTGGTTTAAAATTGATATTTTAGTTCATAACACACATTACATACTCAAAATTGAGACAAAATATTCATATTGTTTTGGTACTTTAGGAAAATGATTTATAAGTCATTTTTTATGAGTAGTAATCAGCAACACATCAATCCAATAGATTGTGTTCATGGTATGATAGATCTACTGACATGTTTTAAGCTACTCATTATTGTGTAGAAATTAGCCACACCTCAATTTTCCATAACTAAACCCGATGCACAATGTTCTTGGTAAGATGAGAAGTGGATGTTTTTAGTCTATAATTTATATTTTAGTTCAAAACACACATCACAAACTCAAAACTAAGAACACACCTTTATATTGTTTTGATACATTAACTAAACATTCAATTTGTCATTTTTGATATGTTGGAATCAATGGCACCTCAATCTGATACATGGAATGTCTGGTATGACTAAAAGTTTATTTTTTAGTTCAAATTTGACATTTTATTTCAAAAGACACATCACATACTCAAACTCAAGAAACCAAATTTGGGTTATAATGATAATTTATTACAACTATCCATAAATAATTTTTATTTGTAGTAATAAGACTCCCATCAATCTGATACACGGTGTGCTCGGTCTTACTCAAAAGTGTATGGTAAAAATTTAAATTAAAATTTTAGTTCAAAATTTGTGTCATAGACTAAAAACTGAGAAAACATTATTATATTTTCTTAAAAATTTTGGAAATTTATTTATATGCCATTTTTTTATGTGTAGGAATTATGTTCATGTAAACCCACACACGATGTCACTAGTATGAGTCAAAGTGTATGTTTTCAATTTAAATTGAAATTTTTGTAAAAAAAACATGTGAGTTAATCAGAAATGATAAAACACATTTTTATTTCTTTAATACTTTAGTAAAATAATCTATTAGTAATTTATGACATTTATGAATTAGCATCACATCAATCTAACACACTGTGTGACTAGTATGACTCCAAGCGTGTATTTTTATTTAAAATTGACATTTTTGTTCAAAACACATTCTACGTACTCTATAATAAAAATATTCATTTTTATTTTTTTTCTAATTTTAGAAAATTATCCATTACTCAGTTATGATAATTAAGAATCATCTGACCCTCAATCTGATATACAGTGTGATGGGTAAAACTCAAAGTTCCCACTATCAGTTTAAAACTTACAATTTAGTTCAAAACATGTGTCACCCATTGAGAACTAAGAAAATTCACATTGATTCACTTTATAATTAAGAAAAATGATAGATAAGTCTTTTTTATGTGTAGGAATCAAAATCGTGTCAAACTAACACGTGATGTTACAGATATGACTCAATGTGTGTGTTTTTAGTTTAAATTGAATTTTTTGATAAAATTAAACATTGAATACTCAAAACATGGAAAATATTTTGTAATTTCATGATAATATAGTAAAATAAAACATAATTAATTTTTTATGTTCAATAATTTGTCACACAACAATCTGACGCACATTGTAGTCGATATTACTCAAATTGTATCTTCTAATTTAAAATAGACATTTAAGTTTAAAAAAACATGTCACTTGATCAAAACTAAGAAAAAACATTCCTCTTGTGTTTATAATATTGGAAAATGATCCATATTTCATTTTTATTAATAGTAATCAGTTTTACCTCAATTTTATACATGATGATTCTGGTATGACTCAAATCACCCGTTATCAGTTTAAAATTCACATTTTAGTTAAAAATCGGTTTCACTCTATAAAATTTAAGGAAATGTACTCATATTATCATGATAATTTACTAAAATGATTTATAAGTCATTTTTTGATGCACAGGAACTCGTATCATATCAAAAAAAACACAAAGTGACTTGTATGACTCAAAGTACATGTTTTCATTTTATATTGAAATTTTAGTAAAAAAGATTCATCAAATACTCAAAACTAAGAAAATTAATTCAGATTATGTTGATAATTTAGGAAAATTATCCTTAAGTCATTTTTGACTTCTAGGAATCATCTGTGTGTCATTCCAACACACAGAGTGACCAGTACAACTCCAAGTGTGTATTTTAATTTAAAATTGATATTTTAGTTCAAAACACATGTTACCTACTCAAAACCCTATAAAAATTCGGATTGTTTTGATAATTTTAGAAAAAAATCAATATGTCATTTTCAACATTTTGTAATCATCCACACTTAAATTTGATACATGAAATTCCCAATATGACTCAATTGGTGTTTTATTAGTTTAAAATTAACAATTTAGTTCAAGATAATTTGAAAACCTAGAAAACAAACTTATATTGACTTGATACTATCGGAAATCAATTCATAATTCATTTATAACATGTAGAAATTAATCTCACATCAATCCAAAACATGATAAGACCAGTATGAATCAATGCGTCTGTTTTCTATTTAAATTTACTTTTAGTAAAAAAGACTTGTGAAAACCTCAAAATTCAAAAACATATTTATATTGTCTCGATATTTTCAGATAATGATCCATAAGTACATTGTGATGTATAGGAATCAGACCCGCATTAATTCTATGCACAGTGTGACAAGTATGACTCTATCTATTCCTTTTTATTTTAAATGGATATTTTAGATCAAAAAACACACGACATACTTAGAATTGAGAAAAATAATTTATATTATCTTGATACTTTTAAAAAATTATATATAAGTCATTTATGACATGTTCGTATCAACTACATCTCAATCTAATTCATGGTATGCCAAATATGACTCAAAGTGTCTGTTATCAGTTTAAATTTGGAAATTTAGTTCAAAACAAGCATCACTCCTTGAAAAATAAGAAAAAATTAATGAATTATCTTAATAATTTATGGAAAGAAACTCACTAGTCATTTATAACATATTAGAATCAGTCTCTTGTAAAATCGACAAACGAAGTGACTAGTGTGACTCAAAGCACGTGTTTTTAGTTTAAATTAACATTTTAGTAAAAAATATATATTGAAAAATAATATATGAGGAAACACATTCAGATTGTTGTTATACATTAATAAAACAATAATTTACACATTTTTGATGTGTAATAATCATCTGAACATCAATCTGACACATTGTTTGACCAGTATTACTCCAAGTGTTTCTTTTTATTTAAAATTCACATTTTTTTTCAAAACAAAGGTCACAAACTGAAAAGCTGTAAAATGAATTCATATGGGTTTTAGCCTTTTTTTAAAATGATCCAAAGGTCATTATTGATGTGTAAGAATCAACTTCACCTCAACCCGATACATGGTGTTCCTAGTATGAATCTATGTGTCTATTATCATTTTAAAAGTGACAATTTAGTTTAAAAAATGTTTTACTCATATAAAACTGGGTAAAACACTTGGAATTTCTTGATACTTTAGAAAAATTATTTATAATATATTTTTTCCTGGTATGAATCAGTCTCATGTCAAACTAACACACAATCTGACCAGTATGACTTAATGTGTGTGTTTTATATTTAAATATAAATTTTAATAAAAAAAATTATTCCATACCCAAAACCAATAAGACACATTAGGATTTCCTAGATACTTTTGGAAAATGATTCTTTTCTCATTTGGGACATTTATAAATCATCTTCATGTCAATATGACACACACTGTGGCCGGTATGACAATAAGTTTGTACTTTTATTTAAAATTGAAATTTTTTGAATGTAGTATATCATATTTATGATTTATTTAATTCTATATAGTATTACTAACAAAATAATTTCTTCCTTATATTGTTGGACTCCTTTTATTGATTTGGAGTGGTTTTTTTGGGCACTGATATAAGGCCCCAGCCTTAAACCTTACTTAATCTTGAGTTATTACAAGATTACACATTGAGGATCTTTTCGGGTTTAGAGTTTTAGAGAATTAGATCATAAAACTTGCATTACATTCAACATATAAACAAAGTGGTTACATAAAGATAGTATTCTTCATTCCCATCAATGGAAACATATTTAAAATAAAACATGGATTCTTTCTTGACAGTTCCTTGACACTATCATCATATCATGTACCTTTCCCTTGACCTGTGAAAAACATTTCAAAAAAACTTGGGATGAGCATAAAAAGCTCAGTAATGGATATAAAAATATGGAAAGGAAACATTGGTACATATATACATAAGAATGAAATCATACTTTACCCATAAAACATAAGCACTTTAACATACCTCATCAAATCATGAATAAATCATAGAAATCGTAAGACATAAAGGTAACTTGAGGCATTTATAACATTCTTACGTAGGGAGTAACCCTCTTGGTTACGTTTGGAATACCCATCACAGTATATTCCCTAAATCTCTTCAGAGAAACCTTCACATTTCACTCCTTCGCGTTACCCAATGCATTGGAGAGCTATATTGGGCTCACCCACCCTTAGTTTATCACGGAACCACCCGTCTTCATAATAATGCCCAAGAACCTCAACATAATCGTATCACATAAGACATGCATAAAGGAAACATAACATTTCCACCTTTCAATAACAAGATATCAATACAAAACATTGATATAAAAACATTATGAAAACTATTTTCAATAAGAAAAATAAAAGAAAAGTAAAACATGGTATTTATTTTTCTTTTAAAAAAAGGTATGGCTTTTAGAGGAAGCCGAAACTCAAATAATGGTTATGGAAGCGGAGAAGTCGTTGTCGCCGCATACGTACAACAAAAACATTCCCTTTTGTCGTTTAGTGAATGCTTCGTATAAGAATTATTCCTTTTGAATAAACGTAAAAGTCGAAGGGTTTTATACACCATATAAAAGAAGGTTGTGTATAAAACAAAATATGCCTCAATGAAAGGAGATTGAGACGAAGTACCATACCTCGGGTCCGACTTGACTCGATCATTCTTTAATGTCTTGAATAATAAACTTGAGTTAATTTGTAATTGCTTAATAAACTTTTTCAAGTTCATTTTTTTTTATATCACTTACTTCCATGTCATGAACACTATGTAATTATTTAAGTTAATAACGGTCGTTTTAACGATCATTGGTACTTGAGTCAAAAATAAACCCTTTATAATTACAAGTTGTTCATGTATCCATTATATCCAAAATTATAATCATGATTTATATATCATATATATCCAGTATATACATGCATTTATAATATTACATAATCATTTAGAGGTAATAAATGAAATGCACCGTTCATGGAGACGGTAAGCCGTACGTATGCATGAACGCTACTTTCATTTCTATTTCGTATTTTATAGAATGGAATCATAATGATATAAAGGTATATTATAATTCCAGTATAATATCATATATAATATCATAGTTCCATCCTTTATACGTCCCACATATGGTATTTAACGAATCAAATCACTTTGAGGGGGCGGTAGTCCGCACTTCCTTAAATGAAGATATCGCGTTTACCCATAATGGAAACCATAATGGTATTCCCAAAATGAAAAATAAATAAGCTTAAGGAAAACATAAACATATTATATATCATATATAGATATAGTGACATCTTAATGTCCACCTTTGAAGGTGTTAAAATAATGTTGAACAATCATCGTTTCGGGAGGCATAAACTCACCATCCACAGAAACAGTATGTCCTTTAACCATTAGATGTAGGTGTGTGTAAGTGTAGCTCGAATCCTTATTATAAAAACATCCTAGTATATTGAAGATACTGGAGTTGTTACAAAAGAAATGAATAAAAAGAGTTTAGGGGATTGGAGAAGCAAAATAAAACAAAAGGACTCAAGTGAAGACATTACCTTAAAATCGGGTAACTCCCTTTGGTTTGAGCTCAAAGGCTTCCTTGGGAAGACTTCTGCCCAAAGTGAGGCTTCAAGGAGTAATAGAGGGATTTGGAGAGACAAAATGGGCAGGGTTGGCTGATCTAAAGGCTTTGGGAGTGTGGGTAAGGAGGTAGAGGTGGGGGCCTTTTATAAGAGGAGAGGAGGAGCACTCTTGGAAAGTAAAGAAATATTACTTTATTTGAAAATGATTTTCGGATTCAAAAGGTCCCAAATTGATATAATTAGAGGTTAAGGTGATAAGGTTTCTAAATCCACCCATCCAATAGGTTTTGGAAATGTGTAGGTCATAGATTTTATATTATCATTTCATTTTATTTAAATCCTTTATTAATGAGGTAATCGTTGCATCATCATGATGTCATAAATAATTTAATTTATTTAAAGTCTAAAAATTATGAAAAAAATACTATGATGTAGGAAATATTTTTATCTTTACAATGAATTTGTATAGTCTAAAATATCATCTATGTAGCAAAATTAAAAATGTTTTAATCAGGTGATATATTCTTGTTATATTTACTTTCTTTAAAAAAATAAAAAGATAACAAGTCACTTTCCACAAAAGTGATTCCATGGGGTCCCCAAGTTTGGCCCAAGACATCCCATGGTCGGCCATGAGACAACCAGTAGAATTTGGACACATGTTGGTGTCATTTTTTTATTATTATGATATTATTTTATTATCCTTAACTACCCGATTACTCATTAATCAAGATAATTAAAGATAATTACCGTCGTTACTATTCATAATGTCCAAAAACAAAAGAGTCTTGATTACATAATTTGGACCTTCTGATTCCAAATATGTAATCCATTTTACCAAATTCCAAAATCAAAAATTTCAATAATTTATTTAAAAATAATTCCCGTTGTCAAAACAAATAGCGGTTTTTTTTGAAACAATATCTATGAAAAGTTTGGCATTACTTTATGCCCAATTCCAAAGTGAAATTAATCCTAATGACCACCATTGGATTAAATGGTAAAAATATATTCTAATTTAACTTTAAAACCAATTAAAAATATAATCTAATCATATAAATAAATTATATTAGAAACTAGTTTTGATGTAAAATGCAGTATTTTTTACTATTCATTAAAAAAATGAACATTGTTAGAAAAATACCAAAAATTTACACAAAGTAAATTTTGATGTCCCAATCATAAAGAATAAGTATATTTTGACAGACATAGCTTATAAAATTGTCAAAAGATAGATTTAAAAATGGTTTTCCATCAAATGGCAGTAAAACAATCTTTTAAAAAATATTAGTGTATTCCATGCTTAAGATTGGATTTATTTTCATTTTAAGCCTCTAAAACACTACCTATTCATTAATAGACATAGATAAAAATATCTATTATTCATTATTTACATGGGATGTTACATCCTTCGCCCCTTTAGAAAATTGTTTCCCCACAATTTATTTACTTATCGAACAAATGGGGGTAATTATCCCTCATTGCATTTTCAGATTCCCATGTTGCCTCTTCCATCATGTGGTTTTTCCACAAAACCTTTACCTAATTAAACACCTTATTTCATAACAATTGCTCCCTGTGGTCAAGAATCTGGACCGGTTGTTCCTCATAAGATAGGTTCTCTTCCAGCTGAACTACCTCTGGACTCAAAACATGAGATGGATCTGACATATACTTTCTCAACATCGAAACGTGAAAAACATTGTGTACCTGAGATAAAATCTGAGGTAAAGCCACCCGGTATGCAACTGATCCAACTCTCTCCAGAATTTCATATGGTCCAGTAAACCTTGGACTCAGCTTTCCTTTCTTACCAAATCTCGTCACACTTTTCCATGGTGAGACTTTGAGAAAAACATGATCACCTACCTCAAAAGTTAGATCCTTCCTCCTGTTGTCTGCATAACCCTTCTGCCTACTCTGAGCTGTTCTCATGTGTTTCTGAATCAGCTGAACTTTTTCTGCCATCTCTTCTACCAATTTTGGTCCCATCAACTTCCTTTCACCCACTTCATCCCAGAAAGATGGAGTTCGACACCGCTTCTGATATAACGCCTCAAATGGTTCCATCTGTAGTCTGGAATGAAAACTGTTATTATATGAAAATTCAACCAAAGAAAGATGTTGGTCCCAACTTCCCTGATAATCCATCGAACAAGCTCGTAGCATATTCTCCAAGGTCTTAATTGTTCATTCTGACTGCCCATATGATTGAGGATGAAAAGCTGTACTAAAATTTAATTCAGTACCCAACGACTTCTGAAGGCCTTCCAAAAGTTAGAAGTGAACTTGGGATCACGGTCAGATACAATGGAGAGGGGAACTCCATGTAACCTGACTATCTCTTTAAGATACAAACGGGAAATTTGATCTAGGGAAAAAGTATCTCGTATAGAAAGGAAATGAGTAGATTTAGTCAAGTGATCAACAATAACCCAGATTACATTATTACCTCGAGATGTCTTCGGTAATCCCACAACAAAGTCCATGGATATATTCTACCATTTCCACTCTAGCACTGGTAAAGGCTGAAGCATCCATTTCGGTAACTGTTGCTCTGCTTTAACCTGTTGACATGTCAAACACTTCACAGTAAAATCAGCAATATCTCTTTTCATTCCATCCCACCAGTAATACTCCCACAGATCTCTGTACATCTTAGTACTCCCAGGATGAACTGAAAACGGAGAACTATGAGCTTCACATAACAACTCTCTCTTCAACTATGAATCACAAGGCACACACAATCTCTTCCCAAATCTCAAAACGCAATCATTATGAATGTTGAATTCAAGAAACTTACCTTTCTAAACCCGCTCTACCTTTTTCTGCAACTCACTGTCTTGATTTTGTGCTTGCTTGATTCTATCTGATAGAGATGATCTCACTGATACCTGAAACAAAACAGAAGAACTTCCTGCACCAACAACTTCTATGCCAAAGTTCATCAAATCCATAACCAAAGGATCACATTCTAAATGCAACATTGCTAATGAAGCATTACTTTTTTGAATCGAAGCAACAACCACTTTATTTGCTTTTCCCGGATGGTAATGAATTGTACGATCATAATCATTGATTAATTCCAGCCATCTCCTCTATCTCATGTTTAAATATTTCTGAGTGAATATATACTTTAACCTTTTGTGATCAGTATATATTTCACACTTTACTCCATACAAATGATGCCTCCAAATTTTTAAAGCAAAAACAACAGCAGCTAATTCCAAATCATGTGTAGGGTAATTTACCTCATGAGTTTTCAACTAACGTAAAGCATAAGCAATTACCTGATCATTCTGCATTAGGACGCAACCAAGTCCTTTCAATGAAACATCACTTTATATAACAAACTCACCATTCCTGGAAGGTAGTGCCAAAACTGGAGCATTCACCATTATTCTTTTCAATTCCTAAAAACAATCATCACATTATTTTTTCCAGATAAACTTAACACCCATCCGAGTTAGCTTAGTCATTGGACTAGATAACCGTGAAAAATTTCTAACAAACCTTCGGTAATAGCCTGCCAAATCAAGAAAGCTATGAATCTCAGTTACATTTGTGGGTCTTGGCCAGTCTTCCATAACTTTTGTTTTTACAAGATCAACAGTTATCCCATCTTTAGAAACAATGTTCCCAAGGAAAGAAATTTGTTGCAACCAAAACTCACACTTGATGAATTTTCCATACAGTTTCATTTCTTTTAAGGATTGGAAGATAACCCTTAAATTTCTTTCATGATCCTCTTTACTTTTAGAAAACACCAAAATATCATCAATGAAAACCACCACAAACTTATCCAAAAACTCATGGAAAATTCTATTCATTATGTCCATGAATACAGCAAGTGCATTGGTTAGCCCAAAAGGCATTACTACAAATTCATAATGGCCATATCTTGTACGGAACGCGGTCTTCAGAACATCTGCTTCCTTTACCTTCAGCTGATGGTACCCCGATCTCAAGTCAATCTTTGAAAAATATTAAGCTCCCTGGAGCTGATACAACTTTATTTGATGGCCTGACACCTGCTGAAGTAGTTGCAATTGATTTCACCACCCATTTCTGCTTGTAGTCTAACTGCTTCCCATCACTCAAGCTCTTTGTTGGACACTCATTTGCATAGTGACCCATCTCATTGCACTTAAAACATTTCACTAACTGTAAATCAAATTTGGTCTTACCTTCACATTGATCTTTTTCAGTGCAATCACGAGCCTTATGTCCCATCTTACCATATCAGTATCACTTTCCACAATTCAGAAGACATTCCCAAGCATGCCTTTTGCCACATTTATCACAAACTGGAAACTTAGTTTTCCTACCATCAGACTTTTTTGAAGAATTCTTCCCTTTCTCCTGCCACCTTGGTCTCTTCTTCTGCTGGTTGTTATAGAACACATGATCATCGACAAACTCCATTTCCACCTTCTCAGCACATCGAACAAGATTTTCATATCTTTTAAACTCACGAGAAGCTAATTCCCTTCGATATTTTGGCTTTAATCCTGAGTAAAAACAATTGATTTTACTATCAAGGTCTCGGATAAAATTTGGAGCATACCTTGCCAATCGAGTGAACCTTTCTTCATAGGTAGCCACTGAGTCTTCCTCTTGCCTCAATTCCAAGAATAGTTTTTCCATCCTAAGTCGAACAGCCCTAGGAAAATACTTTTCAAGAAACATACCTTTGAATTCATCCCAGTCGAGAGCATCAATCTCATCAGCATCCCTGATATTTTTAACCATCGACCACCACTGATCTGCTTCACCCTCCAAACGGTAAATAGCAAGACTAACCTTTTGATTGTCTGAGCACCCCATGACATCTAAAATCTTCTCCAGTGCTTTAATCCACCCTTAAGCTAGCACAGGGTCAGATGATCATCTGAATGATGGGGGATGTTGCCTCATGAAATGTTTCACCGCTGACATGTTCCTCTGCAGTTGATCTGGATGAGATAATGTATGGACACCACCTCCATTTATCTCTTGAGTCAACTGTGCCATTACTACAACAAACTGTTCAGTTCCAATTCCGACCATCTCAGGATGCTGATTCGGAAGGTTATTTCCATCTGCATTCCTTCCTAGCACGTCTTCCCTATTTACTATGCAGAAAACCATTCTGAACAATCATGTCTTAGATGAAGCAACATGGTAATCTTCAAATACTATATCACTTCAATTTGACCATAAAAAAAATAAATATTTTTGGATAATCATTTAATAGAATTCTAACTCCTAAAGTTATCTAAACCGACCTTTGATACCAACAATAAGGCCCTAGCCTTAAACCTTACTTAATCTTGAGTTATTACAAGATTACATATTGAGGATCTTTTTGGGTTTAGAGTTTTAGAGAATTAGATCATAAAACTTTCATTACAATCCACATATAAACAAAGTGGTTACATAAAGATAGTATTCTTCTTTCCCATCAATGGAAACATATTTAAAATAAAACATAGATTCTCTCTTGACACTTCTTTGACACTAGCATCATATCATGTACCGTTCCCTTGACCTGTGAAAAACATTTCAAAAAAACTTGGGATGAGCATAAAAAGCTCAGTAAGGGATATAAAAATATGGAAAGGACACATGGGTTCACATATACATAAGAATGAAATCATACTTTACCCATAAAACATAAGAACATTAACATACCTCATCAAATCATGAATAAATCATAGAAATCATAAGACATAAAGGTAACTTGAGGCATTCATAACATTCTTACGTATGGAGTAACCCTCTTGGTTACGTTTGGAATACCCATCACAGTATATTCCCTAAATCTCTTCGGATAAACCTTAATGTTTCACTCCTTCGCGTTACCCAATTCATTGGAGAGCTATATCGGGCTCACCTGCCCTTAGTTTATCACGGAACCACCCGTCTTCATAATAATGCCCAAGAACCTCAACATAATCGTATCACATAAAACATGCATAAAGTAAACATAACATTTCCACCTTTCAATCATAAGATATCAATACAACACATTGATATAAAAACATTATGAAAACCATTTTAAATACAAAAATAAAAGAAAAGTAAAACATGGTATTTATTTTTCTTTTAAAAAAAATGTATGGCTTGTAGAGGAAGCTGAAACTCAAATAATGGTCACGGCAGCGGAGAAGTCGTTGTCGCCGCATACGTACGACAAAAACATTCCCTTTTGTCGTTTAGTAAACGCTTCGTATAAGAATGATTCCTTTTGAATAAACATAAAAGTCAAAGGGGTTTATACACCATATTAGAGAAGGTTGTGTATAAAACAAAATATGCCTCAATGAAAGGAGATTGAGACGAAGTCCCATACCTCAGGTCCGACTTGACTCGATCGTTCTTTAATGTCCTGAATAATAAACTTGAGTTAATTTGTACTTGCTTAAGAACCTTTTTCAAGTTCATTATTCCTTTTATATCACTTATTTCCATGTCATGAACACTATGTAATTATTTAAGTTAATAACAGTCTTTTTAACGATCATTGGTACTTGTGTCAAAAATAAACCCTTTATAATTACAAGTTGTTCATGTATCCATTATATCCAGAATTATAATCATGATGTATATATCATATATAACCAGTTTATACATGCATTTATAATATTACATAATCATTTAGAGGTAATAAATGAAATGCACCGTTCATGGAGACGGTAAGCCGTACGTACGCATGAACGCTACTTTCATTTCTATTTCATATTTTATTGAATGGAATCATAATGATATAAAGGTGTATTATAGTTCCAGTATAATATCATATATAATATCATAGTTCCATCCTTTATACGTCCCACATATGGTATTTAACGAATCAAATCACTTTGAGGGGGCGGTAGTCCGCACTTCCTTAAATGAAGATATTGCGTTTACCCATAATGGAAACCATAAAGGTATTCCCAAAATGAAAAATACAGAAGCTTAAAGAAAACATAAACATATTATATATCATATATAAATATAGTGACATATTAATGGCCACCTTTGAAGGTGTTAAAATAATGTTGAACAATCATCGTTTCGGGAGGCATAAATTCACCATCCACGGAAACAGTATGTCCTCTAACCATTAGATGTAGGTGTGTGTAAGTGTATCTCGAATAATTCTTATAAAAACATCCTAGTATATTGAAGATACTGGAATTTTTACAAAATAAATAAATAAAAAGAGTTTAGGGGGTTGGAGAAGCAAAATAAAACAAAAGGACTCAAGTGAAGACATTACCTTAAAATCGGGTAACTCCCTTTGGTTTGAGCTCTAAGGCTTCCTTGGGAAGACTTATGCCCAAAGTGAGGCTTCAAGGAGTAATATAGGGATGTGGAGAGACAAAATGGTCAGGGTTTGTCCGATTTGAAGGCTTTGGGAGTGTGGGTAAGGAGGTAGAGGTGGGGGCCTTTTATAAGAGGAGAGGAGGGGCACTCTTGGAAAGTAAAGAAATGTTACTTTATTTGAAAATGATTTTCGGATTAAAAAGGTCCCACATTGATATAATTAGAGGTTAAGGTGATAAGGGTTAGAAATCCACCCGTCCAATAGGTTTTGGACATGTGTAGGTCATAGATTTTACATTATCATTTCATTTTATTTAAATCCTTTATTAATGAGGTAATCGCTACATCATCATGATGTCATAAATAATTTAATTTATTTAAAGTCTAAAAATTATGAAAAAACTAATATGATGTAGGAAATCTTTTTATATTTCCAAATAATATTTATAGTCTAAAATATCATCTATTTAGACAAAATTAAAAAAAAATTAATCAGGTGATACATTCTTGTTATATTTACTTTCTTTAAAAAAAATAAAATGATAACAAGTCACTTTCCACAAAAGTGATTCCATGGGGTCCCCGAGTTTGGCACAAGACATCCCATGGTCGGAAATGAGACAACCAATAGAATTAGGACACATTTTGGTGTCATTTTTTTGTTATTACGATATTATTTTATTATCTTTAACTACCCGATTACTCATTAATCAAGATAATTAAAGATAATTATCGTCGTTAATATTCATAATGTCCAAAAACAAAAGAGTCTTGATTACATAATTTGGACCTTATGATTCCAAATATTTAATCCATTTTACCAAATTCCAAACACAGAAATTGAAATAATTGATTTAAAAATAATTCCCGTTGTCAAAACAAATAGCGGGTTTTTTTGAAACAATATCAATGAAAAGTTTGGCATTAGTTTATGCCCAATTCCAAAGTGAAATTAATCCTAATTACCAACATTGGATTAAATGGTAAAAATATATTCTAATTTAACTTTAAAACCAATTCAAAAGATAATCTAATCATATAAATAAATTAGATTAAAAAGCTGTTTTGATGTAAAATGTTGTATTTTTAACTATTCATTAAAAAAATGAACACTGTCAGAAAAATACCAAAAATTCGCACAAAGTAAATTTTGATGTCCCAATCATAAATAATAAGTTTATTTTGACAAACATAGCTTATAAAATTGTCAAAATATAGATTTAAAAATGGTTTTCCATCAAAAGGCAGTAAAACAATCTTTTAAAAAATATTAGTGTATTACATGCTTAAGATTGGATTTATTTTCATTTTAAGCCTCTAAAACACTATATAATTAATTAATATACATAGATAAAAATATATATTATTAATTAATTACTTTGGATGTTACAACTGATACATTGATTGGGCTTTTTGAGAGGGGGTCGGGTGCCAATTCAATGAAACCATTGATGTTTTTGAATGTCTGTGATAGTAATTTCCAATGTTATTGGAAAAAATAATGTTTGAACTATCTATGATACTTGTATTTTTTGGGATTCAATTTTTATTTCTATTAAATTATAAATTTTCCATATAGACATGTATTTTATGATGAAGTTTGTTATAGTTATAATAGCACAATATAGTAGTATGGTCTGTATCAGTGCTAAAAAAGTGATGATTTAGGTTTCCCTTTATCCATGAAAAACTAGAACTGATAAGAGTTCCCATTTTAATGGTTATTAGATCAACGATACATTGTGGGCACTAAAAAGGATTTTTCTAGTGATATTAAGATCCACTTCTATATTAGTGAGTGAAACTATACTGAATTTATGAATTGATAAAATAACCTCCCCAAATAAAAGAAAGGTATGTGAAAGACTAATGATGAGACTATGTGGATGGATATTGAAAATCATAAATTACAATTTTATTTTAAAAAAGATACCAAAATGAGTGGGTGGGGGAAATAACTTATTTTCAGCATGCAGTTAAAAGTAAAGGGATGAAGCAAATGAGTGGGGTTGTATATGAAATCGAGGTAATGATTAATGTTTCCTAGAAAATTCACATTAACAATTATCAAACATGATTTTAAAAATAGAGTAGGGTGAAATCAAGAGACGATGAATATAGTCATTTAATGTACCAAACATTATAATAAAATGAAATTTCAACATCATAACATTCATATGAATTTAATCCCAATAAATAAATTCAGACTCTAATGAGAAAAGCTAAATATAAACCTAAAAGAAACTAAAATTTAATCAAATATTCCAATATTATGTTATTCTATCAAAAAACTCAATTTTGGATATCTTTTTGAACTTTTTTGAACAAATAAAAATAGGGTATTTGATAAACATTATACCAAATGTCATATATCCTTTCGTGAGTTTTGATTTGATAGATTTTAGAGCATAAAAGGACACCTAGATCAAAATTTATGATCGTTTGAGATTCATGTTTTGTTTTTTACTTATTTTAAGAAATTAATTATTTAAATAATTTTTTATATCTCCAAATTGTTAATTAATAATATTTTTTTTATATTTAATAATTAATTTTTTTGTATCTATTAGATTTTTAGTTGAAGTACATATATAGTATTATATAAACCATATTTAATAAAATATAATTTATTTAAATGAATATAAAAAATATTTATATACTATAATATGATATATAATAGTATATATGTTCTATTTTTATTAATAGTATCTTTGATCATCACTACAATACAATTTATCACCAATAAAGAGTGCACCTTTATCTTTATTTAGAAAATCACAGACAAAATGTTACCTTTATTAGTGTTAAATAAGGTGATGAAAAACGGTTAAATTTTATTAGTGTTTTCTAGCATTGATAAATATATTTTTTTATCTATTTATTTATGTTATTTATTATATTTCTAGTTTTTTTATTTCATTTTGTTTGTTTATGTTTTTAAATAATCCAAACCTTCTTAAAAATTTATGTGAAACTCAGTTAGAAATACCTATTTGTATTTTTATTGTATCTTGATCTATAGTGATTCTAACCTTATAATTCCTATTTCATATAAATGATTAAAAAATTGTCTAAAATTTAATAAAATATAATGAAGTTGAATTTATTCTATATCATATTCTCTTTTTTCTAATATACTGCCTATTTTTGGTTTGAACAATATTTTTTATTTTACGGTGTTTTAATTTTTATTTAGTTTTTCTTATATAACTTGAGTTATTTAAATTGTATTCTATTTCAACATTTTATATTATATATATAACATACTTATTTGCCTTTTATTTAATACATAGAATTCCAAAATGATTTTTTCAATGCTCTAAAAATTTCCCAAATGTTATGTAAGAGTTATGGAATTCTGGAATTTCCAAATTTCAAAATATTTTTTATTTAAATGATATATATTTCAATATACCTCAGAATCTCATAATATTTATTTCATTGTAAATATAAGAATTTTTTTATCATTCCATTAAACATAAATAAAGAATAAAAATATCAATAAATTCTGTAAAAATTAGTCGATGGTCTCCAACATTTCTTTATTTTTTCTATAGCTTTTACTTTATCTATTTCATTATTTATTAGTGATATATCATGACATTCATGGTAAATTTTATAGTTTATTAATACCTTGTAAATATATTGAAATTGTACAAATTTATTCATTTTGGACCTTTTGCTAATTTTTTATTAATATGGGATTAAAGTTCACCAAAGTTTTAGCATTTAATGACGCATTATTCCTCATTTCTTACCTATGATTAATTCCTATCCTTGAAATGAATGATATTCAATGAAAAGGTGGATCTAATATCCTTATTCAATGGTATATGTAAATCAATGGAATTTTTATAGCTAAATTTATAGTAACAGAAGATATTAATATTCAGCATTACTAGATATTAATTTTCTACAATAATGGATCTTTAAAAAATAGTAATGGTAGATATATCCTTCAATGGAAGATCTAAACTCCAATAGTAGTAATTAATATAATACTATCGTAGATATTCATTTCTCCAAGTTCATCATGAACCTACGTTACTTATTTATCCAATGGTATATCAACTACACAATGATAGTAGTTTCTTCAAAAATATTGGTATCTCAATCCATAGCCCGAGAGTAGTATCATTGCTAGATTCTTACCAATATTATATGTACATTCAAGCTACCTCACAGTTGGTATCTACCTCATGGTAGATATTTTTTAATTTTGTCTCATTCTGTAACAGTATATTTCCGAAATTGTAGCTCTAGTTGTCCAGTGATGGTAGCATGTCCACTGTGACAGTAGTACCAATATCCTTCTCTACAATAGTATCACTATTCCTCTATGACGATATCATCTCTAAACCATGGTACCTGAATTATGATAGTATTAGCATAGTTCCACTACTTCAAATAGTAGTGGTATCAACTTCCTTTTACCACTATAAAAATAATTTTCCCACCATCAGTTGTATTTTTCCTACTACCATTCTTAATTTTATTTTTCTGGAAAATATTATGCTACTCTGTTTTGGTCATTTTTAATATTTTTATTAACATAAAACATAATATAATTAGTTTATTTATTTTATTAATTTCTAAAACTCTTATATATTATATAAATTTTCTTAGAAGTTCTTTTAAATTATATGAATCAATTTTAATGTTTGAATTAATTTTCACTTTATTCATGTGCACAATTACAACACATATTTCCAAATATTTATATATTTATATTTTTAATTGATTTCATGGTATTATTATTTCCTAAATTAATATTTATTAAAAAAATACTCAAACTTGATTCAATGTATTTAATATAGTATAATTATATATTTTAATTATAACATATCGTAAGAAATTAGAATGTCTAATGATATTTAAATAGTAAAACCACCTTACCATATTCATGGGATTTCCTTGACCTATTAAAATTGAGACTCTATGAAATATCAAATGGACTATTAAAATTTGTTTAAATTTTTTATTTTTGTTTTAAACTCAAATCATATTTTTTCTGATTATCATGGAGGATTGTTTTATATCGCCTAAATAATCCTCTAGTTTGAAATTCTAATATCATTACCGAGTTAGAGTTTTGTTAGTTTTGCTTTATTGATTCTATTTAATGGTTTCAGGATTCATTAAAATCATATGACATTGGATAAATTTTTTGAAACTCTGTTTTTTCTCAAGAATAATGCTGGGAACTTCTCAATTGTTTTACAATCCATAATGTTGTATGTGATCCCTATTTCATTATCTAGATGATCTCTCAAGTGTCGAATTACATATTATTCAACTTCTACTATCATGATGAGATGATTCAATCCTCTACTTAAGAACCAATACTGGTGATTTCTTAATTTTCTATTAAAGGGGGTTGGTAATGTAACATCAATATATTTTAAAAGAATAATATTATGTTTGATAGTGTATAAGACATGCAACATCACATTTAAAGAAATTATGAAATGATTTTATTTTAATATGACTATTATAAATGAGTCATAAAATATAAGGCACCAATATAAATTATTAAATTATCAAATATATATAATATTTCAACACAATAAAAATATATTTATTTTTTTATAGTAAATGTGAATTTAATTTTTAATGACATCATTTTATGATTCAAAAATTCATTTTTTTAAATTTAATTTTTATTACATGTTATGATCGAATAATACAATAATTTTAGATAGTTTATTTGATAAAAAATGATATAATTTTTGAATTCATCATATAAAAATTATTTTAGGTTTAAATATTCATATTTTTTTGGGATGATTGATTTTTCAATTAATTGTGAAAATACAAATTTTTAAAAGCTATAATTTAGTTTCATTGAAAAGAATCATTATGATTTTAATTTTATCTTCTATATAAAAATATATCCTTTACATATAAATAATCCAAATAATTATGTATGAATCATCTTAATACTTGTTTTTTATAAGATTATTTTTGGGCTGTAAATGATTTTTTTTAAAAACTATTTTTATTTTCATTTGAAGCATTTAAATTCAATGCAATTCATGAATCTTATAGGAAATTAATTTAATTAAATAGAATTAATTTTTTTATTTATTAATTAAAATTTAACTATGTATGGGTTTTTGATATTTTTCTAAAGAAGATAAATATTAGTGAATAGTAAAATAAATAATGTTTTTATGAAATATGGTTTTTTTATATCACCAAGACATAATTATGATATAAATATTTATTAATAAAATGGAAGTAAATGTGTATAATATTCTTAAAATATTATACAAAAATATTTCAAAAGATATAAATGATATGTTATTTCAAGATAAATATGAAAATCATTTTCATTATCGATGCAGTGCTTATGTAGCAGCAAAAAAAGTCAAATTAGGTGTCCCAAAGATAATATTTGATAATAAAGGAGTATTTTTAATAAATTATTAAAAAAATATGAAATATTTTTTTATGTATATATTTATATGTGTAAATTTTTTTGTCATATAAGAAGTTAATTATCCAAATGCTTTTGTAATGCCTCTGCAATGTTAAAAATGTAAAAATAATATATTAAATAATTTTTAATGACACTGATGTAATTAAAAATTCATATTGAATGAATATAAAAGTTTATATTAAACCTAATTAATTAATTTTTATGATGGAAATTTATTATTTATTTTATGGTATGAGATAGTAATCATAAATGTTTTTTCTAGAACAAACTCATTGCTTGTGAAAATAGTAAATAATTCCATTAATTGATTTCGAACATTGGAAAGGTAATTTTTCAGGGGAATTATAGTGTACCACAAATTTTATAGCTAGATATAAAATATTAGGCTTGTATTAAAATTTTATATTCTAATTATATTATTAACTTGATGAATTTAATGTCAAAGTAAATGAATAGTTCTAAAATATGAAAGTATACCGGTTTTATAAAAAACAATATTTTATTAAAAGATTTAAAATTCATAATAATACTATATTTGGTCAAGGTAATATGATATGGTTGAAAATATAAACCATGGACCATTTATGGTTCACTATTCCTTTTATAGAAAATTTCATAACCCCTTAAGAGTAAATAACATTGATAATGTGGTAATTATCAAAATCGTTAATATGGGATAAAACAAAGACATATGGGTGAAAACATCACCAAACATGGAAAAAATTTCATTTGATGTGACGATTTAGACTCATAATAATCATATATTTTATATATATCAATTTTTTCTACTTTTACATGAAACTTAATTTATATTAATTTAATATTATAAGTAGTTCCAAGAATTCACTTCTTATCACTTATAAAATGGAATCTCATATCCTCTCTTCATTAAACATTTTGAGCACTATAACTCTTCCAAGACCAACCCAAATACCTCATTAACACCCCTCTACTCATTATAGATGTAATAGTTTGGGTATAATTCTATTCTTATAAGGCTTAAAGTCTAAATCAAAGGAGGTTGTTTGAAGAAGAGGAATAGCTTTTAACCAAATGTTTTAGTTTTATTTCATTTTATTACTCATTAAAATCATCTTTAAACTTTATGAAATATTAAAATCAGTAATTTATATAAAAATATTGGTTATAATGTCAATGTAACAGCCCATATCCATCTACTCATCCATAAAATGGTAAATGAAACCATTGTCTGTGTGTACAATGAACTTCCACCTCACAAACAGATGTAATTTATTTCAATTATCACCACTCATAGCTTTATATGATGATGTATTGTATATATATATATAAATGATTTTAATTAAATAATTATAATTTTTTAGAGGTAATATATCATGTTTTTTCTACATTTTTATCTATTAAAAAATGATAATGTCAATGATTCATATTTGTGGATTGTCACCTCCACGAAGCGATGTGATTCATTTTTCATCACTACATCGCATGGATAATATATATAAGTGAATTTAAATATATAATATAATATTTTTGATATAATATTAATTTTATAAATTTAAAATAATTTTTTCCGTATTTCCTCATTTTCCTTGAATAATGGAAATGATACTCACGCATACATATGACATATCGTCTCCATGACTATAACATTGTTCATTTTTAAAGAAAAACAGTCATAGTTGATTATAAAAGTATAATTTATAAACAGAGATTATGATTACTTCATGATTATTATTCTTTATAAGATTGAATAATGACCTCATTGACAACAACCAACATTCAAAAAGTTATTTTGGACATATAGATAAAATGTTCTCAAAACATATAAAGTGAACTTAATTAATCAATTGACTATATATAATATAGTAATAAATATAATAAATGGAATAATAAACTTGAAAAATGTTGTTAATAATGTAATTAATAACATAATTTTATTATTTAGAGAGATAAATAATGTTCGAGATTATTCAGACTTAAGGTAAGGGAAAATTTTCCGTAAAATCTCATTTTAAAAGTTGTAAGGATTTATTTTATAATTTTTTTATTCTATGTAAATATTTTTAAAATAATATTATTTATTTATTTATATAGAAATAAATGAATTATAAAGTAAATAGTATGCCTCTTTTTAAATTTTTTTAAGGAATTTTAAATAGGCATATTTTTATGTATTTTATCTACAATGTTTTGACATTATTTAGAAAAAGGAAAAAGGAATGATTTATTTTAACATATAAGACAATGAATCATTTTCCCACCTCCATAACCATTATTTTTGTTCGGTTTAGTGTTATAGAATAAAATATTTATACTTTCATTAAATTTTTTACTTTAACATTTAAATATTAATAAGACACACTATTACATATTTTTTTATTTTTCATCATGAAATTTATGTAATAAAGTCCTAGGGTATCAGTCTCACTAATAAGTTCATATTAGTTATTCAATGTTATGATAACCTTGAAGTTATTTGATGATATTATTAAATATAGTTCTACAGTTAGATAACATGCTATGATAGGTCACATAGTATATTGATTTCCAGGTGAGAGTACTTGTGTACAGATGAGGATTTATCTCGTGAAGTTCACACTTAGTAATCTCTAAGATGGGGAATTATGAGAATACACCAAAAAGTATGAATTCTACATGCTTTTGTATCATCATATATTCTTGTCTAAGAGTGTTTGTAATGGTCCTTAGATTTTATGATTATCATTAATGCATCCATGACTTTCACACATATATTTTCTAATGAAAACTATGATGTCATATGTTTTAAGGAAGTAATGTATATTGGGAGTATCTTGAATGACATTTTATTAATGGATTAGTAGATGAAGTATTTTTCCCTTCCTTATTTATAAAATTTGATATCTAATCCCTTTTACTAAAATATAATTGTTGCATTAAATTCCATGGACATAGTCTAAATACGTGTTTATTTCAAATAATCAAAGAATAATGTATTAGGTATAAAGATTGATGACACATATGTGAACACTTCATCATAATATATTGAGAAAAATGGATTATATTTCATATTAAGTGTTCGTAATTGGTTATCTATGGTGTGATATTGAATTTTTTTCTCTTGGATACCTTGACCCATTTCCAGAGAGTAATATTAGAATTTAAGTAAATCGGAAGAATGCCAACGAGAAGGAATCCTATATGTACACACACTAAGTGTTTCCACTGATTTCTATTAAATTATATTTGAATTTAATTATTGGAATTAATCTTATTATCTTGAATAAAGAATAATTTTATTCATGTATTATCGATTGTAAGTATTTATTTATGCATGAAATATTTAATTAAATATTTATTTGGGTTTTTAAAAAATGTTGAGAAGTTGTAGTGGAATAAGATCACATCTAATAATGAATATTTATTTGTAATCCCGAAAATAATATTTATAATTTCATGAGATAGAACATGCCATATAATAATAAAAATATTATTATTATTATTTCACAAAATTTGGATTTATAATGATATTTATATTATTTAAGTGTCTATACACAATTAAATAATATTTTAACCTGAACCCTAACTCTATAAATCGATGGTTATGTCTATTATGGATGATTAATTGATATTTGAGAATTATTTCATGAAATATAAATCTGTTTCCATTCCTCCCCTATCTTCCTCTTAAGAACGAGAAGTGGTAGAGAAATTACATTAAGCTCAAAGACACTGGAAGCGATCCACCCAAATAATTCAAGACAATTTATTCTCCATGATAGCACCCTAAAATCAATTAGCATCAATCGGTGGTAAAATGATCAAGTTTAGATCATCTATAGATAGATTCTATGCATGGATATTAATAGTACAATGAAGGAAATTTGAACAAGGGTTTTCAGACGATCAACATCTATAACAGTTAATGTTCCTTGATGAGTTAATTGTTTATCCTTATCAAAAATAAATTAATTATAAATTTAATATGTAAATAACCTCTTTGATTCTAGGTTTTTAGTTATATATATATATATAAAAGAAAATTTTTATTGGTCATTGAATTCACATCATGTATAATATTTTGAATGATCCAAAAAATTGACAAAATCATTATGGTTTAATCAACCACCACATCACTTCCATTAGGCCCAGAACCTTCAATTTTATGTTTTTTTACTTTACAAATTTCCATTATTTTTTCAAAGAAACACCCTCCATCCCGTTTCTATTAAAATTTTATTTCTAAAAAATGGATTTTAAAGTAAAGGGATAAATTATTATTTGAAAAAAAAAATCTTAGGGGTTAAAAAGTATATTTTTATGATTTTGATTATGAAAATGAAATATTTTCTATGTTTCATATATGTCATGATCCTTAGAAATTATTTATGATATTATGTGACCCTGATATAGCTCATGAAGATGTGTGAGCCCGATATATCCCTCCCATTCATTGGATAATTATTATGTTCTCTGGATAATTATGTTGGAAGTTATTTTTATTGGTTATTCCACTAGTAAGAGTTGTTGTAAGGGTTTTATTAATATGATTTACTATGATACCTACATGACTTATCCTTCTTTATTAATGATTTATCATGAAAATATTTTTCTTTCATAATGTGTGATATTTTTTTAAAGGAAGTATTGCTACCTTTATGGGAACAAATGTATGTTTTTAAGAAAACCATTCACACGGGTTCTCATATTTTCAAAGAAACCCAAATGATTTTGATTTTTCCATTGTGTTTTATTATAAACTATTTTATGAAAAAAATTGGGTAATAAAACTTATTTCTTATGTGGAAAAAATGATTATTTGAACTCAAATTATATTATGTTAAATGTAAACTCTCTTTTATTTCCTTTCTTATGTTTCTAAAGAAATATATTTTTGTGGAAGTTGATAGAATCTGAGTTATTATAGAATAAGTTCCAAGTGATCCTAGCTTACAGAGCCTTATTAAAATGTTTGATATTTTTTATGTCGATACCTACCTTCTCAATTGGTTAACAATAAGTAGACCAAGGTACGGTGAAAAGTTTCAGTTCCACGGTGCTACTAGTCCAAACAAAATTTTTTGTTGAGGTGTTAATTTTTTTTAATAATACTAGAAAGCCAATTGTAAACCATTATAGAGTAAACCATTTTAGAGACAATGGTATATTTTACCAGGAAGATTCTACCCACCATAGAGAGAGATTTACCTTTCCAAGAGGAAAGTTATTTTGTAACATGATTGGAAATATCGAGGAAATGATAGGATTTGGGTCTTCTTCAAAAAGATGGGGACACCTAGGTACTTAAAATTTTGAGAACCCACTTTTATTCCTAATTCATTTATAATAATTCATTTCCTATTAGAGGGAAAAAATTCCAAAGTAAAAAAAATATTTGTCCTAGCTAATCACTTGATTAGAGATTTCCTCATAGTGATCAAGGGCATTTTTTATGGTGAAAATATTTCTATTATTACCTTGGAGAAAGATAATTATATCGTTAGAATATAAAAGGTGAGTAGGAATGTTTAGATTACTCGAAACATTGATGGTTTTGAGTTTGTTTTGATCAACCAGATATGTGAGGATTCGGCTAAGATAGTCCCCCACAATGGAGAAAAGGATGGAAGAAAGAGGGTCCCCCTACCTAACACCTTTAGTACATTTGAAATAACCCTTGGGAGAACCATTAATAAAAATAGAGATGGAGGCTGAATTGAATAAAGTACAGATAGTAGTGATAAAAGAATCACTAAAACTAAAAGTCTGAAGCACTTTAAAAATAAAACTCCAGTCCATGGTTTTGAAAGATTTTTTAATTAATTTTTTTAAATGAAAATTGTTTGTGGGAATGCATATATGGCTTGTTTTAAAATAATTTATATAAAAAAAGAATTTGAACCCATTTGGTTATTGGCATGATTTTCAATGATTTTTTTAAATCGAATTGGTTTAATGAATTTTAAAATGACTTGAATGAAAAGGTATTTGGTTTTACAAATTATTTCAAGTGTGGTTTTATATATAATAGTTATAAAGAAGGTGATAAAGTTATGTTTTAAATTAGAGAAATTACATGGAAATCCTAGTTGGTTTTTGAAAAGGCATATTATCACTTTATATAAGATATTTTTATAGTGAGTATCAGACCATCAATTATTCCCCGTGTTTTGATTATGCCAGATTTGAATTGTGGCTCTTGTGGAGAGATGTTGTATTGTATTTTTGATATGGATGAAGTGAAAGAAGTTATTTCTAGTGAGGGAGTTCGAGTTTGAGGTGAGATTAGATTTATTTAAAATAATTTTTTTATCAATTATGGTGATTCTTTTGATTTTCTACCTCTACTATATTGATTTATCTTGGGAAATTAGGTAAATAATGGAAGGTCTAGCGGCATGTGATGCTATCTTAGTGTATGTTAGCTAGATAGTGCATTAGGAGATTAGCACCCTACCAAGGGTCTATTTTATATGTGGAGAGACCCAAAAGGGGAAGCTGAATGGTATGATATGATTTCACATAGGGTCCCAATGAGTAATATGATGAAATAGGTCTAGTATCACCCATTATAGAGCCTAATGAATTTCTGATAATGTCTATAATTATTTGAATATTGATTAGAGGATCTCATCCCATGATTTATTTGTATCCCCACTATTACTTCAATTATTTCTTATTACCAATTTCCTATTGATATCTTGGTGCATGTTATGTTTCTATATTTCATTTCAGTCATGGTTTTGGTTTATAGTCAAACCGAATTCAAAATAGTTTTGGATGTATATTATTAAAGAAAAGAATAATGTTTGATTTTAAGGTTTGGTTCTGAGATATGGATTTGGAAAAAATGGGAAAAAGGATTAGTTCTCTTTTAATGGATTTGAAACTCCTAATTTCCTTAGTTTGTAAGAATTTCCTTTTAAAATGAAATTGAAGTTGTTTTATAAAAGATGTTATGGCTTGTTACACTTTTTCTTTACACCCTCTAGTGAAAAACCTATTCACTCCTTATATTTTAAACTATCATTAATAAAATGTCTTTTCAACGGAATTATACCAACTCCATAATGAAATCCTACTACACATAGTTTATTTCACATCGTGCAGACACCAATGGGTGTATGAATATTTCATGTTTACTTTCAAGATCCTAGGTTATGTTCTTTTACATTGGTTAATGTTCGAGTTGGTCTGATGATAGATGGTATAGGATAGAATGGGGAATTGTGGGTCATAAGGAGGTAGTTAGAAGTGATCCAGGTTTGGTAATATTTTTGGATGTTTATATATAATCCTTGTTGGCCCAGATATTTATTTTAGTTTATTATATACTTTGTATTCTTCTTACTACTTTATTATGTGATGTTGTGATGATGTGATTTAGGACCTTTTATTATTTCTAAAATTTTATAATATGTTTGATTGTTTTGTTTATATTGAAACTATTTATTTTGTGAATGAGTGACCAATGTATAGATGAGTAATGTTAGATTTATGGGTGGATTCCTTGTTGTGGTTATTCATATTCAGAGGGTGAAACCATTACTAATTGTTATACATTGATACCCTGACACTTTTCACCATTAAACAGCAATCAGAAACATTCTTTGGGCCTTGTGGAGATCTGGGTTTGGTGACATGTAAGGTTGATCTGGGCCAGTTCATTAAAAAATGGTATTAGAGGATCCTCTTATTATTTGGAGTGTATATTAGTATAAAGAAGATATAATCATCATCGGGATTCAATAGGTTGGTCCCGAGTAGTTTATTGATCACCACTTTTCATAACTAAATTTTAGTTTCCATGGGTAGTTGTTATTTCAATCATGCATTTGGATTCCAGTTTTAATTATTTTGATAATGATGATTAGATCCCCATTGAGTTATATCAGATACTTTGGGGGATTTATTTAAGTTTTGGGATGAATGTAGGAAGGAACCAAAGTATCATCATCATCTCACATGGTCTGAAAAAATATATAAAGCCTATGCGTGTGGTCTCAGAAATTTTTTAGATGTTATTGTATGATTGGGGTATGGTCACCTAAACCATGTGGCTAAGTCATGCATAACATTGCATCAATTTTGGATTTATTTGGTAATCCTCTTTTGATTTCAAATGGATCCTAAGGAAATTTACACCCTAGGAGATGGATCAAAGGATGTTTTAGTGATTTTTTTGGTATTATTGTAATGAATTTTGTATGTTATTCCACATTATGGTTTTCTTATGATTGGTGCTTTAATTTTTTTGTACAGAAGTACACTTATTAAAAAAAATCCAAAACTGGTTTTGGGGGCTTATTTGTTAAGTATATTTAATATCATGTATAATGTTTTCAAGAGTAGTAAGGTTTAAAAATAAATTGGGAAAAGGTTTAAAATGAAAATAAATTTCATGAAGTGTTTTAATTTAAAACCTTTTCCATGATTAATTTGAAAATGGAACTCATGGATGTTTTGGATTAAAAAAATAGTTTTTTTGATTTGTTTTTACATTCAAAAAATACATTTAAAGTGTTCGATTACATTATCTAATTTGGGAAATGATTTATAATGATATTGGAATTTAGGATATTTTTGGGTCTTATGATGAAATTAATGAGGTGTTTTGAAAATAGATGAGAACTTTATGATGTTTGAGTGAGATCTTATTTTAAATAAGTTCATTATTATCTAATCTGGTGTTAATATTTTATAAAACTCTATACCTGAGAATTTGTAATTTTAACTTATGAAAAGGATTTTTAAATTTTTCTTAAAGAAGTGAGATTCTTTTCAATGTTATTTTATTTTTGAAATGAGTTGTCATACTTATTTTTAAAATGTGGTGATTTTTTAAAAAGATATTTTTAGTCAGGTGGGGGTGAAGGGGGGTTGGTAGGGGTGCAGGTATAGGGGTGGGGGTGTTGATGTAGGGGTAGGGGTGTTGGTGCAGGGGCAGGGGGTGCTAGTGCAGGGGGTGCTGCTGGTGCAGGGGGGTGGTGCAGGGGGGTTGTGGGTGTGCATGGGGGGTGGTACTGGGGAAGGGGGCAGGGGCGGTGTGCGGGGGAGGGGGTGTGCAAGGGAGGGGTGTTCTTGGGGAGGAGTAGTGGGAGTTCAATGGGTAGGGGGAGAGTGTATTAGGGGACGGTGGGGGTGAAAGGGGTGGGGTGGGGGAGTGGGGTGCTAGTATAGGGGTCGGGGGTGCTGGTGTAGGGGGTTGTGCAGGGGGTGCTGGTGCAGGGGGTGTGCAGGGGGAAGGGGGTGCAAGGGGTGTACAGGAGGGAGGGGGCATGGGGTGTGCCGGGTGGAGGGGGCAGGGGGAAAGGGGGGTGCAAGGGCAGGGGTAGGGTGCAGGTGGGGTTGAAGGGGTGGGAGTGGGTGGGGGCAAGAGGGAGGGTGTGTCCAGGTGGGGGAGGGGAAGTTATATAGGGTTGAAACCTTTTGATTAACTCAAACTAGCTTAATACAACACTTTATAATATAGGCCCAAATGGAATACACAGATCCATTTGATCAAACTATCATTGTTTTATCTATCTAATTTTTATAGAGGAACAATAACCATGTGTTAGAGATCATATTTCAATTATCAGGATGTTGTTACTATGCATTATAAGCCACGCCATGTAAACTATTCATTGTGTTGTTGGTGGGATCTAACAGCCACAATATTTCAACCATGACCTCACCTTCCATGCAAAATTATTGCACGTAACACATAGGAACCATGTGCATGCACAATGAATTCACACAATGGATGCTATAATTTACCACACCTATAAAAATGAGCGCCTCCATTATGTTATGCATGGTAAACTACTTAGGATAAGCTACTCAAAGGCCTAAATCTGCATCTCAAATAAGTACATTTAGAGGTTGTATGTATCATAGAAATTTAAATGATGTTTACATAGTTTTACATGATGTGTGACCATGCCTGGACACCTGAGAATGCCCTCATCTAGAACTAGCATGGCAATCATTGTGAAATTACATGGCGTTTACCTAGTGAACACATAGTATCTTATCCACCAAGGGGTATGTTTGTCTACTCTAATCAATCAGTTTGTATTATCACATATGGTTGTGCATTCTATGTACATAGATTTTCTATTCATGTAAAAATACATGACATATCCCCTATGGTATAATTAATTTCTATCCACATGGTGTAATTAGTAAACATGCACCCTATCTTAAATTGATTATTACATTTTGTGATATTTTTTTACATGAATTCAAATTAAAATGTTTTCTAACATTAATGAATACTCATGTTTTATCCACTTTTACTGAAATAGTATATACCAAAAATGTGTGTTTTAAATATATTAAGTATAATCAATATTCATGCAGGGTTTTGATCCTGCATACAAGGTGACAAGGTGGACTAACACTCAATTTTGGAGAAATACACTATCATGGAAGATTGGAGAAATGGTATATTTTCAAGAATTGGGTCCGTTTATTTTGTTTCAGTTAATATTTTCTTTTCCATGTGTTAAATTTGAGTTGTGCTTCATTTTTTAGACTGCATATACTCATATTGAGCAGCGGATGGTTTATTTAATTTGAGAAGTGGATATTTTCAAGACCATTAGAACATGTATTTTTTTCAGTAGTGGGTCATTTATTAGAGCATTGTATTATCACTGTGTGAATGCATGTGTGACAACCAATATAGGGGGGAGTCTCTCTAGGGGGGCTATCTGCAGGGGGGTTGTGCAATGGGGGGAGTGGAGGGGGGAAGGGGTGCTATAGGGGGGTCCTGTCTAGGGGGGTCTATCCGAGGGGGTCCTGTCTAGGGGGGGTCTTTCCGAGGGGGTCTATCTTGGGGGTTGTCTACAAGGGGGTGGTTTTTCTAGGTTATGTTATGGGGGGAGTGAAAGGGGGGCTTTGCATGGGGGAAGGGGTGTTGCAGGGTGGGTCCTGTCCGAAGGGGTCTTTCGAGGGGGTGTCTGTAGGGTGGGGGGCTTGGTCCAGGGGGGATGTCCAGGTGTGTGGGGATTCAAACCACTATGTGAAAACAACATTGATCACATCTTTAGCCTTTGTACACGATACGATATTCATAACAAAAAATCTTTACCTTGTATCATATTTTGCTTGTTCTCTATAATAAAACATTTTCTCAATTACATAGCACTTCCCTTGCGTAGTTCACTCTGAATTATCATAATAAATGTGAACAATGACATGATTCATTCATATCTTAGACTTTTTATTCAATAATAATTTGATCAACTTTTCTGTTAGATTAACCTTTGGAACAATTTTCTATATGGTGAACTAGTTATACTCCAATACATTCCAAATAAAATTCAGTAGAATATTAATGTGCTTTGACATGAAGTATATCTAGAGACCACCCTACCATGATTTGATAACATGTTCATTGTGAGTAACTGGTCATGAAATAAAGCAAGGGTTGTTGTACTCTACATATAATGAAGAAAATGGGAAATGTGGTTAGAAACAGTCAAAATAATAGTGAGTTGTGGACTTGGTGTCGCATGAGGTTGAGGGTTATCTTTACCAACTTGGAATACTCAAGAAAATCTCTATAACGTTTGAAAAAGACAGATTCAATTGTATTATTTTTTACCTATCCAACTGGTTTTCCTCTAGAAATTTGGTAGACAAGTAATTCTTACCTTAAAATTCCCTGAAACACAGGAAGTAATACTGAAATTTTACTCTTAACATGATCTAATGTCATCAAAGTATAAATACAATTCATTTTTAAACTTTCCTTTTAACTTAAGACATCAAATAAATATAAATGAGAGCAATTTAGAGTCATATTACTATCTAAAATATGTAGATAAAACTATGAGTCCTCTAGAAAACAAATTCATAAATTATATCATGCCTCTTCTCCCATGCTACTGCAACATACTATGCAATTTAATAATAAGAAATTAATCTTCTTGTGAATGTATAACTAGAATTATTACAATAAGTATCTTTTGGTGTTCTTTTAGAGGAAGTAGATTCATTTCAATGCTTCAAGGACTGGAGCCATCTCTGTTTGTTTTATATTTTTGTAACAAGATGCTTTACCTATGATCATTCTTCTTTTTGGGTCTATTTTGAAATTTTAGGACTGGCAGTAAACTTCTTTCATTCTTCATTTTAAATATTTTCATATCTTTATCTAGGGATTATTGACTGTTAAAAAACACATGTAGGCAATGAATGTTTTTAACAACTCACATTTTCTTCATTAGCATATATTTATCTTACCCAATCTTTGGACCTTACAGTAGATGATTCAATCCTATGTTTCCTCTTTGGGTTTGGATTTGGAACAAGACAGAATCTGCAACTTACCTAAGCATATTATAGTGAATATCATGTCAATATTTCTAATCCAGGATGCAGTAAGGATGAGAATCATGCCTAGAATGTGGAGGTACAAATGGGAAACCATTCCAGACATCGAGTTTGATGATCATTCTTAGATTTCTTCGTAAGGTTTCCCTTTTGGTCTGTATTACTGCCGAGATTTGTTTAACTTGGAGGCATATAATTGTCGGGTACATCTTTCTAAAACGTTTGATGGATTTAGAAGTTTGAGTATCCTTCATATTGATCGTGTTAAGGTATCAAAGCATGCATCGGAATCTCAAATTCCCAGCTCCCTCTACTGAAGCATTTGACATTAAACAATTTGTTGGGTCTCACTTGTGTTGACATCCATTCTCCTAAGCTTCAACAAGTGCAATTGAGGGGCTTCCTTATAGATGTTAATTTCATAGTAACCACCATCCTTGGTGACGTTCACATCAATTGGATGAAAAAAATGGATTCTAAAAGTCATGGTACGTTGCTCATGTTTTTCAGCAGCTTTCAGAAATTGCATGTGCTTTAAATGAATCGCTACTTTTTAAAGGTAGTCATTCTGTTTGAAATAAATCACGGCATCCATTGTTGTTATTTGTATTCCAAATTTCACATAGCTACATGGCTTCTACTACATTCTTGTTTCTAGTTTTTAGGAAGCAGTAGCGTACCCGAATATCTTCTTTCTCCCTTTATTCACCTAATACATCTCACCATGCACATCAACTTGGAAAGGCGGGCGGAGAGATCGACATATCGTTGCATCTTCCCAAGATTATCTATCCTATGACAGTTAGAGATAAAGGTGTGTTCTTAATTGAAACACCTAAAATAAGAATCATTTTAGAGATTTGTTTCTGGATTTATTCACAATTAAAGATCAAAATATTAAAAAAAATACCATAAGTTATAACAGCTCTTGTTTAGAAAGACAAACCAGAACGGATAGTCTAACTGGTGGGGACCTCAGTCTGGTCCATGTAGTGAATCCATTCTTGGCGTTTGGTTGGGATAGGATGACATGAAATACCTTTACTGGATAGCTAACTTCCAAAGTCTATGAGGGGTGGGGTTGTCCAGGAGGGGGACTGTCCAGGGGGTGGGGGTGTCCAGGAGGGATGGGGGTTGTCCAGTGGGGTCTGTTAGGGGGGGTCTATCCAGGAAGGAGGGGGGATGTTCTGGGGGGTCCAGGATGGGCTGGGACTATCTAGGGGGTGGTGGTGTCTAGCAGGGATGAGGGCTATCCAGGGGGGATCTGTTAGGGAGGGGGCTATCCAGGGGGTGTCTATGAGGGAAGGGGGGTTATCCAGGGGGAGGGGGAGGGGTCTATTAGGGAGGGGGTGTCCTGGAGGGATGGAGGGATATCCATGAGGGATGGGGGGCTTTCCAGTGGGGGGCTGTCTGGGAGGGGGTATGTCTGAGAAGGAGGGGGAGCCTTCTTAAATATTTCCTTTGATACTCAGTAATTTACAATGTTGTTTCTGATTATTTAATGTCCCAGGGGGATGGGGATATCTAGGGGTTTTCAGGAGGTATGGTGGGTTGTCCAAGGGGGTTTGTTGGGGGGGTATATCCAGGAAGGAGGGGGTGTCCTGGGGGCGGGGGTCCAAGAGGGGGGGTTGTCCAGGGGGGATGGGGGTGTCCAGGAGGGATGGGGGCTCGCCAGGGGGGATGGGGGTGTCCATGAGGGATGGGGCTATCCAGGGGGGTCTGTCATGGAGGGGGGTTGTCCAAGGGGAGGGGCATCAGGTTCTATCAAGGAGGGGGTGTGTCCAGGAGAGATGGGGTCTGTCTTGGGGGGCAGGGGGGTCTCTTCGATAAAGAGGGGGTGTCTTCTTGAATATGTCCTTTGAATCTCAGTAATTTACAATTTCATTTTTAATTATTTAATGTTATATAATGAGAAATAGATTAATGGGAATCTGATGTTGATTTTGTTTCTTTTTATATACTTCAATGAGAATATCCAGATTGATTAAAAAATACAAGAGGATGGTTGGCTCGTTTAAAAGAAGAAAACAGCATCATATCATCATAGGAGAGTACTTAATTTGGTTTTTTAATTATTTAGAAAAATTCATTCACACTTCCACTTATTGGAACTCTTTTTGAAATTCTTGACTTTAGGATGTTATGCATGTTGATTGTTTGTACAAAAACTGTTGAATACTTTTCATACTGATGTTATTGAACTGAATATGTTTATGATGGTTATTCAAAATATTCTTACTTATGGTAAAACATGCTGAGTGTTGAGTTTTAATGTATGATGATGTTTATTGTGAAATTTGTGTTTCATGATTTTTTTTTTGAAAATATGATAGATATTTATTAATGAGGATAGATTGGTAATATAAAAAAATTCATGGTGATTTTAATGTTAAATGTTCACTATATTTGTCTCTTATCCTGCTGAAAAGAGTTGCTTTACATGTTGTTCTACGTGTTTGACTGGAAATCATTTTGGGTTTTCACTAAATTAATTCATGTTCTTGTTGGAAATAATTTTTGACCAGTTGATTTATTGGAACATGTATTTTAGGGGTCTCCCTGTATTTTATAGGGTTTTCCTTCTAGAGGTGTCTGGGAGGGGGTGTCCAGCAGGGGGGTTGTCCAGGAGGGATGGGGGGCTGTCCAGGGGGGGGTCATATCTTGGGGGGTCCTGTCCAGTAGGGAGGGGGTTGTCCCAGAGGGGGGGAGCTATCCAGGGGGGCTATTCAGGGGGCCTGAAATGTGGGAGGGGTGTCCAAAAGGGTTGGGTTTGTCTAGGAGAGTGGGGTGTCTAGATGGGAGGGGGTGTCCAGATGGGAGTGGTTGGCGGTTTTCCAGGGCGGGCATTGTGGGGGGGGGGGGGAAGGGGGCTGTCCATGGGGGTGGGCTACTGCTGGGGGGGGTGCAAGGGGGTTGTTCTTGGGGGGTGGGATACTGCAGGGGGTGATAGGGGTGTTCAAGGGGGCAAGGGGTGCAAGGGGGTGTCCAGGAGGGTGGTTCAAGGGGGAATGGATTTGAAGGGGGGGTGTCCATGAGGGTGGTGCAAGGGGGAATGGGTATGCAGGGGGTGTCCAGGAGGGAGGGGTGTCCGGGGGGGTCGGGGCATGGGTTTGTAGGGGGTGTTGAAGGGGGCTATCCAGGGGGTTCCTGGGGGCTGTCCAGGGGGGATACTGTAGGGGGGTGTAAGGGGGCTGTCCAGGGGGGTGGGCTACTGCAGAGGGGGTGCAAGGGGTTGTTCAAGGGGGTGGGTTGTATTAGGGGGTGTTCAAGGGGGGAAAGGGGGATGTCCAGGGGGTGCAAGATGTGTCCTGGAGGGTGGTTCAATGGGGTAGGTGTGTGAAGGGGGTGTCCAAGAGGAGGGTTTTCCAGGGGGGTCGGTGGCATGGGGGTGCAGGGGGGTGTTCAAGGGGGCAGTCCATGGGGTTGAATGGGGGTTTCCTATGGGAGATACTGTAGGGGTGGGGGTGCAAGGGGGATATCCAGGGGTGGGCTACTGCAGGGGGGTGCAAAGGGTTGTTCAGTGGGGGGAGGGACACTGTAGGGGGGTTCTAGGGGGTGTTCAAGGGTGGGAAAGGGGGATGTCTAGGGGAGCAAGGGGAGGGGGTGTCCAGGAGGGTTGTGCAAGGGTGCATGGGTGTGTGGGGGGGGGTCTAGGATGGATGGGTGTCCAGGGGGCAAGGGGGCTGTCCAGGGGGATAAGGGGAAGTCCCAGGGGGGTGTAAGTGGGATGTCTAGGGTGGGGCATGGGGGTGTAGGGGGGATGTAAGGGGGCTGTCCAGGGGGTGCATGGGGGTGAGGGGGCTGTCTAGGGGAGTACAAGGGGATGTCCAGGGTGGGGCATGGGGGTTAAAGGGATGCAAGAGGGCTATCCAGGGTGGGGCATGGGGTGTAGGGGGGAAAGGGGGCTGTGTAGGGGGTGTAAGGGTGATGTTTAGGGTGGGGAATGGGGGTGCAGGGGGTGCAAGGGGCTTTCTAGGGGTGCAGGGGGGTGCAGGGGGAGTAAGGGGGCTGTCCGGGGGGTGCAAGGGGGATGTCCAGGGGAGGCAAGGGGGATGTCTGGGGGTTGTCGCGAGGGGTGTAGGGGGGTTGTCCGGGGGGAAGGGGGTGCAATGGGGCTATCCAGTGGGCATGGGGTGTAGGGGGGTGTTCAAGGGGTGGCTATAGGGGTGTTTCTTTTATAAAATGGGAAGGCCTATAGCCATGGTTTTCAACCATTGCTATAGACCTACAGCCACAGTTCTAAAATGTGGCTAAATATATATAGCCTTGGTTTTGAACTATGGAAATACGTATTTTGTGGATTAATGTTCTTCCAGGGTTTCAAGCCATGGCTATAGGTCTTTACCTATAGCCATGCCAATACGAGGCAAGGTCTATTGAACCATAGATATAACCTATAGCCATAGTTTTTGGGATTATAGCCACGGTTTCAAAACTTGGATATAGCCAAAATTTCTAGTAGTTTCTACACCAAGAGATGAGCTTTTCTTGAAAATTGACTGTGAAAGGACACCTCAATTTTATGACTCTGACAGAATAAATGGGAACCCAAAATATATTTTCATTGGTGATCTTGTTCATTCCTATTTTCATCTAGTATGTCCAGATATACTTTACCACCGAAAAGGGAAAGGGGTTGGGACTACATAGTTCTCTAAAGATCAGATTAATAACCAAATCAGAGTTTCTGCTACTTCTACTGTGGAAATTCCAAATCCTACAATGATGTAGACTCCCAATAATATTGAACGTCCTTTTAGGAAGACAAAATGATTGATTTGGAATGTCTACTTCATAAGATTTGGTGTGTTGAGAGCTTTAATCCTAGTATTGTTTCCCCTAGAATCAGGATGAATATGTGTTGCTGGAACATCTTAATCTCAAAATGGATTCAGTTAAAAATTAAGATGAGGATCACCTAGAATTGTTATAGTTTCCTTTCAAGATGCCTTGTATAAAGGCTTAGTGGATGAGCATGATGATGGGGATTCTAATGATTGATAGGATGTTATGGAACTCCCTACTCAGGATGATGGTCATTTTAATATTTGATAGGAACCGAAGATGATTTTATCGAAATGTCACAAAGGAAAATCAGGAATTTAAGTTGTTTCTTCAATATAAACCATACTGAATAATAATCCTTCCCCACTTGTGTAGTAAAAATCTATAAAATTCTGGTCTTCACTTGAAAAAGGAAAAAAGTAGTTGTTAGTACCTCATATTCAGTCAACTACCTCTCAATTTCATGATTCTTTGAGGGGATATTTGTATAAAAAAATGATTCATAGTTTTTTAGAGGTATCTTCTTCTCCATAACTTGATTATACATAGAATTGGTTAACAAACATAAGGTTCTATCATGCATATTTGTATGTTTTAAATGTGAGTGTAAATTCTATGGACAGTTGAATGAAATAGGAGGGAAAATTTTAGAATAATCATTCCATTAGTGACCATCCAAGAAATTGGATGGTGTCAACCACATATCATGGCAGGGAGTACACTTATACCACTCTTAAAACACCTCAAACATCAAATAAGGAAGTTTTTTATGGGTGTTGAACAATATTTCAACCCATAAATAGCCCTTGATATTTGTGTGTACTACTTATTGTGAGATATTAGAAGCATCAAAGTTGGAAAAACTCAAGATGGATAGATCAATCGTTGTTGCTTTTCCAATGAAAATTTCCCATGTTAAACATGAAAGTAAGTTGAGTATGAAGGTACATACCCAAATTTCCATTTAGATTCTTTCTTATGAAAGTAGTGAAGAATATTGTCAAAGAAGTGGTGGTTTTGGAGAATATTTGAGGGATGATTTTAATATTGATCCTCTAGATGGTGGTAGATGGACTTGGTATCAGTTAAAGACAAGGAAAAGGGAAAGAACTTGTGTAATGGGTAGAAATCCACCCTATCACAATATTACTACTCGATCTTGAGCCTAATGAAGTCATCATGATCATTAATTTTATATATTTTTGTGGGTAACTTTTTCCTTTATTGTTCCTCATATGTACTTATTTTTTTATTTTAATAAAGGGAACTATGATTCATAGATTTAAAATATATATATGTATATATTAAATAATATTTATATAAATATATAAATATATATTATTATGAAGAAGGAAAATAGGTGTGCATGTTGGGGAGCTCCTTTGTGATGGGGATTGTGATGGGTTTCCTAAACATGGAGATCTCTCATTTTCATAGATTGCTCATTATAGATAGAGGTGATGACTCTGAAGGGGTTCCTTGATCTATGGTAGAGGTTGAGGTGGGAGCATACAGATCTCATAAATCTAGTTTTAGAATGCACAGGGTGGCCGAGATGAACAGATCTGGTTGTACTGAGATTTTTGAATCAGCCATGGTAAAAGGATCATGGATGAATGAGGTGGTGGTAGATGAGGTGAATAGGGATCAGTTGAATGCAGTTATAGAGTCCAAGGTGAATATAGCTTGATGGTTTTTTGAAGTGGTGGATGAGGCAAATGAAGCGTTTCGACCTTTTTGGGTGATGATAGGGATGATCGATATGTGTCTGACTATGTTTGTGGAGACTAAGGTATATGATGTGATTCAGGCTGTGGGGGTGAAAAATGATGTAAATGAATCATGACAACATATTGTGTTTTAGATGACAGTAGTGAATCAGTGATCTATAGTAGTCTTGTTTAATGGAGTGGGAAGACCCCATCGACCTAGTACTATAGTATCTATAGTGGCATGTCGACCTACTACTATGGTGAATCAATCTAGAATTTGGATGGTTGCAGTGGACTCTGGTTGGAAGATTGAATTTCCACATTATGATTTTTTGGAAAATTTAAGTGACTCAAATAAAAGGAATTATTTATTTTAAAAAGATATTCCTCTAGAGTGAATTGTGAAGAAGGGATATAGTTACCATGTTATTTCTAATAGGGAGTTTATTGTTAATGTTTTAAAATTATTGAGCACTCTATAATTTTGAGGCTTGTTCTTCCCACTGGATGAATGATTTGGAAAACTAATGATATTTTTTTGAAATAACTTTTATATAAGATTCATCTGGAAGGATATGGATCCCAGGAGTATGGGTTTCTTTCCCATTATTTTTATATCAAAGGATCTGAAGATAAGGTCTTGATGGTTCTATTCAATTTCAATAAATCAATGTATTTTTTTCTTTCAAGAATTGTATTTTCGATTAAACCCATAAGCTATAAAATATACTAGGTATCAAGTATAGACAAGAATTATTATTTTTAAATAGATCTTATGTAATTATAATATTTTATTTGATATAGAATCTATTGTGATAATTCTGATCAAAATGAATATGACTACTGAGGTTTCCATATTTTTCACTGTGTTAGGATCCTGGTAGAGTAAGACTTAAGAACATTATTGATTAATAACATTGTACTTTCAACATTGGATGATGAAATCTCTCTAAAAGTAGAATATGAAATACTAGAAGATTTTTTTATAGACTGTCAAATTATTGGTCATGTTAAGGATAACTATTGTAAGACTGTATTTTTCACTTTTTTCTATAAAATTGCATCTTTAGGGTTCTTATAGGATTAAATTGAGTATGAGGGTCATATAGAATAATTTGGTTTCTATTGGTGACAAAAAATTCCCTCTTCCCAGGGGTAATAAGCATGTTAGTACCGATTATTAACAAATTGTTGAGTAGCCTTCTCAAAAGCGGTCACAAGTGACTCAGGAGACTTAGGAGACTCAGGATCATGATCAAGAGTTTCATATTCATGAGAAATTCCAATCGAAGGATGGAATTTCTAAACCTGGAAGTTTAGACATGGTTCATTGTATAAAAGTTTTCTCTCTTGCGACCAAGTGAAATTAAAATCGGGGTGATATTGGTAAGTTATCAAAGATCTAGGATGAAATCAATAAATTAAGAGTAGCACAAGGGATTTGTAAGAACTATAATGATATAGATGATTATTCCCCTAAAATTCCTTCCTTTATTCTCATATTTTCTAATGGAATAAAGTTCTTGTGGATAATGAAGGTTTTTAATCCATCCCACCTAAGAAATAAAGATGTAGGAAATACTACCCTTACTTGGAGAAATTACTGTTTACTAGGTCTCATGGAACCTTATATCATAATTATATTAGTATAATGAGTATCACACTTCTAATCAATTAAATTATGATCTATGATGTTTCTTTTCTTGGATTTATGGAATAACTATTTGTATGACCCCGTCCATTTTCTCATTGTCACTTATTTTACTTTTTAATAAAATGGGATTTGTCTTTGATTTCTAAATATATATTCATATATGTATATAATTATATAAATATTTATAATTATGTAAAAATATATATAAATACATTTATTTATAATTATAATTATAAATAAATAAAAAATATTTAAATTATTATAAAATTTCAATGAATATATTTAAATAATAAATATATTTTTTAGATTTATAATTGTTTTCAAAGGTAGGGGAGAATCCCTTTTATTTAAAGACAAAATAATTGACAAAGGAATTATGGGGTTAGAAAAAGCAAACTACCCCCATCAAAGACAGTCAAAGAACAGTATTTTTCCTAATATTTCCTTCCATATCACATTCTTCATCTTGAATCGCATTCCAGTTGATGCATCCACACCAACAGAATCAACCTATAGGATTAAATCCCCTCATCCAAGTTTTCACTTGTTGCTAAAGGATTTAAATTTTAGTGTCATATGAGCTAGATTCCACATCATTAGATTGCGTCTCTATTTTCTTAGATGACTCATTAAGGATATGAACATTTTTACCTATAAGTGCATGCATCTATTCTGTATGCACTCCTCTATACATGAAATAAATCATATATTTGATCACATCAAAGTGTTATGAGTATCCACATATTCCTTCCCCAAATAAATATGTAAAAATGAGCATTAGAAGTCAAAAAACATGCAACCATTGGGGACCTATTTTCTATATGCACTAGAGACCACCCTGTATAAGAATTATGGATTTCAATGCCAGTACGGGAAAGAAATTTGATCCGCCCAGCTATGGTATCCTGAAACTCATCAAAATTTCAGAGTCATAAGATAAAATAGTATTAAGCTGCTCAATATCCTATGTGAGAGGTTCCAAGACAATCTATTTAGACTCGATAGAGTAAAAATTATATAAATCCATTGAATTGAAAATCACAATTATGCCTAAAGATCTTGTATAATACAACCCATCTTTGGGTGATCCAACTTGATAGCACTGAAAAGACAATCCAATGGGGAGAGAACCTCTATGGATACCATATTCTTTGAAGTATCCCACCTTCTTATGCATAAATTTCATGACTTCTAAGTGAAGAATTCCCAACATGTAATGGAGAAGCATCTCCACTACCACATGATTGTTCAGAAGCAGCAACCAAGGATTGATGGTTCTCCATGGGTGACCCTGAAAATGCAAGATCAGTAGCTGAATATATCCCATACCCTACTCTCATAGTATCAGTGGTCACGAAACCATCAATAGATATTGAACTTTCTACTAACGAATCTCTAAAAATAACATAATTACGTAATTAAACCCTTCATGTACTTTTTAGGAGAGGCATCAACCACAATTTCTATACATTTATTTTTATTAGAAACCAGCCTCTACTCTTTCCAAATTTATAAATCAACATATTCTTGAGAAACTTCTTCCTTAAAAGGTTTATATAAATATGAGACATGGTCTAATTTTTAAAACCTTGCACCGTTTGTAATAGAGTATTTTAAAGATAAAACTATATTGGGAAATCATCCCTCATCCTCCTCTTCCTTACCCATATTAGACCAGGAACCACCACGCCTATTCAGATGAGGTGATATGAGCCCGTAAACAATGGTAGGGTCCTGCATAAGAGATAGAGGGACTCTATGAATATCAATATTCAAAACAACATGTGACTTAAAATAATGTGGTGAATATTGAACACCAATTAGTTCCTAAAGATTCACCCTTCCTGGTTTGGAATGAAAACAATCTTTCCATTCAAGAGGTAGCTCTCCTTTTCATGTACATAATGGGAGGAGGAAGCACAAAAGAGATTATTTTGATAGTTGGATATTTTTTCCAAATTGGTTTTTAGTCAAAATAATAATCATTATTTTTTTGATAAAATAATTTTAATGATAATTCATTATAGGTATTGAAAGAAACACTTTGTCAACAAGGGTAGAGGAAAGATAGACCTCTACTATAAGGAGATTATATTGACCGAACCTAATTATCTCCATATCCAAATCCATTTTAATAGGTGCACTTATAGCCAATGAAATATCATAAAAAATAGTTGGATGCCAGAGTATCAAATTATGGCCTTAAACTTTGACCCATACTTGTACAGATGAATTCCTATCATCACAGGGGTTAAAATTGGGTTCCCATTTCTTTAAATGTAGGAAACTAGGTTGAGGGAAATAGAGCCCAATCCCTAAGCTCTCAATTTCAATTATTCATAAGGCAATAACAAGTGTTATTCTCCCCTACCTAAGGAGACACATTACCAAGATTTAAATCCTGAAACTCATGACACCCAATTAACTAAGTCTTCTATCTTCCTAGGATTAGAACCCCTTGAAAGAATCAAAATAGTAGTAATAGAGTGCTTACCCAATTAAAGTTTTTCAGTATTAACCTCTTTATTGACAACAACGTAAGAAAAATTACCTTTCCCCATAATGTTTTATGAATTTGTATCTCTAGATAAAATAAAAAGTTTCCTTGAAGCTTAATGTGGATCGTCATCATTTATCATTGCTTCCTAAATCATGCCATCAGGGGCTATTGAAGGGCCATGAATCTCTTTCGAAACATCTTTAGTCAACAACACACCTAAGGAGGCTCTCTCAAAACCAGGTTGTGACCTAAGAATAATGGGATATCCATGGATCTGGGGAACCCTAAATGCATTTAGAATCTCGATGGAAGTGCACCCAAACCCGCTTCCTTCCTACACATAATTCATTTATTATATTTATAATTTATATACAAATATTTTTAAATATATTTATTAATAATCATAATAATTAAATATATATATTTAAATAAATATGAAATTGTAATAAATATTTTTAAATAATAAATATTTTTATTACATTAATAATTATATATATTTATATTTCAATAAATATTTATATAATTAAATATATATATATATATATAATTTTATATATATATATATATAATTATATATAAATATTTTTAAATATATTTATTTATTATTATAATTATAAATAATTATATTTATTTAAAAATTCATAAAAATATTATATATATATTAAAAATAATATGTTTATTATATTTATTATAAATATATATATATATAATTATATAAACCTATATAATTATATAAATATATCTAATTATATAAATATATTTAATTATATAAATATATTTATAATTATAAACAAATATTTATTTATTGAAATAATTATAAAATTATAATAAATATATTTAAATAAATATATTTATTATATTTATACAAATATATATTTATATATTAAGAAATATACATATATAACTAATTAAATATAAATAATTATATATAATTATATAAATATATTTATATGTATATAAAAAATTTAATAAATATAGTAATTTATATGGTGATGGGTCTACCACGAAAGATTCTCTCATAAAGCTTATTTGAAAATTAGGGATCCCTATCAATGGATACATAGACTATAATCCCTTCATCTATTTTGTTCTTCACAAAGAGTTGTTTCAACTCCCATATGTTTGTGGGTAATTAATCTCAAAGTCTGCATGCATCTCATCGATGAATCATTGTAGATGTATCAACTGATAAGTTCCAGAGGTCATCCACTATCTACAAGGGTTCTGTTGTGAAAGGAATCTATAGGAAGTGAAGTGTTTCCCATGTTATAGATGATTTGATTACAGTCTTGGAGCACCTTAAAATATATGAGTTCTCTATTATTTCCCCTCCTATTCTGCCAAATGGATCCATGCCATGGAAAATAGGGGAATTTGTTGCTCTGTTGTCAAAAACATGGGGATTCGGATTTTTCCACCATCTAATTACTTCTAAGGATATGAAAATATGTTCTAGGGGCTATGGATCAATCTCTCTCAAACCTGGTTTTTTACATATTTGGGAATGGGATATGAGTTTCAACCCTTTGGAGGTCGGTAACTCCTCTATACATCTATGGGTCATGATACATGGATTAAACCAGATCCATTGACATCTGAATATTCTATATGATATTTATTTGTCTATTATTGTTCTCTTAAAATAGGATAGAGAAACCGAGGAAACCACATTCGAACACTTTTCTCAGTTTATTATGAAAGTTGATTTGTACTCTACACTAGTTAAGAATGTTTTTCTTTCTACTGATAAATATTATATTGTGTTGAGAATATAATATAAAAAAATTATGATATTCAATCTATATTGAAAGGTAATAGGACATGACCGATCAACTCTCAAGAGGTCTATTTTTGTAATTGCTGCTATATGTTTGGGAATTATGAAAGTGTGTGTTTGAAAAAGAGGAAAATGATGAATTCTAATACTCCATGTAATGTTGGACTGGAGATGCCTTATGAGGAAGAAGATAAGATATATGATGCCCTCACTGTGAAGAAATATTGGATCTATATCTATTCAGAATATAAGGTAGGATGCATCTATCTTAGAGTCCCATTATGTGAGATCAAGGGGATTCAATGAGATGCACTCTAGAAAATCATGGTCTATGTTTTTTGATAATGGGGAAAGAATAAGCATTTTCTTTCTAATTCACCTATTGTAAACAGGGTTGGAAAGTCTCTACTCTGTGGTGATGAATTGGTTCATATGTTGGTTGCTATTAAAAATGAAGGTCATGACTATTCTCCATTGGGAGTGAGTGCACAAGTGAACTTGGATGAGTTCATGTTTGGAGGTGAATCTTCCCATAATATTGGAGAAATTGTGGCCTATAGGGATAAACTCTATTGGAAATATTTGGATGATCAATTGTCTAATGAAATGATTGTATAAGAGTTAGTTTACTAGCTACTACTGTAATAACAACCGATTGCTTCAATATCAAGTAAGGTTAAGAAAAAATAGGATCTTGTGTTTTCTACATATCCATGGATTTGAATTGGAATTCAAGTGAAAAAAAAATTCTAACAATTCCTTGGAGAAGGATCCAGGACAGGTATCAGCAAGCATCTATAGTTATTCATATTCCACCAGTGGCATGAATGCTGGTGAGATATACATAATGGGTGGTTTTGGAATTATTCCAGCACTAGATCATTGGAAACCTTATCATCCTCCTATCGGTAGTGATAAGGGTAGGGGTGACTCATTAAAGACTCGGAATGGTAAGATCAATTATTGTGGGTGAGGAGGGATTCCTACTGGTTACGCATCAGAAATCCAAACCAATTTACCCTCCAGAGAGCATTTTTGTTCAAGCTTCACCACTACAGGTTTTTCATACAGGTGATGATGAGAATGAGGAGTGGTCTTTCCCAACCCACTTCAATGACTTGATAGATATTGAATATTCCTATTATGGTAAGGTATCAGATCAGGAATGTGAAACTTCATGAGAAAGGAACATTATTATCATACCCCCTATAGGCCATAAAGGGAATGACCCACCAAAGTTCTCAACAATGAAGTGGTTGATTAGTTTTTTTCACATCTAGAATTTATTTATTCCATGATAGAGACAGATGTATTTTCATTTAATGATTATATACCAGTCTAGATATTTATATCAATTAACATTGAAGATGGGTTCAGATATGATTCAAATATGGATTTTCAGGATTTATTTTAGAAATTCAAGGTTTTTGACAATCTTGGGGGCTTCTATGAATCATCAAATATTGAATATGAAATCTCCCCAAAGAATACATTATAGAGAGGTCAACATCCAAAGGGAAGAGAAAAATACCCACAGAATTTGGGATCCATATGGACTTGAATGAGTTAATTTTGTTATCTTTGGCCTCTTTTTTCAAGTGTGGTCTCTTTTTCTTTATATGTCGCATCTCCTTTATTATACTAGTTATCTTTTTTAATAAATTTGAAGTCATGGATTTGGTCTCCAAATCTATGACTAGGATGTTTTGGTATAATATAATTATTAATATATATATATATATATATATAATTATTTAAAATTATATTTATCTATATTTATTTATAATTATGTAACTTTAACGAGATAAATTATATTAATTATATTATTAAAATTAAGTGTTTATCGGTGATTTTTTAGTGATGACAAATAAATATATTTATCAGTGCTAAAAAATTGTTGATAAAATTTATCTTTATCAGCATTATAATTTTTTCAGTAACAATAATATGTTTTATCAGTATTTTTTAGCACAAATAATGATAAATATTTATGATTTCTAATAAAGAACTGATAAAGATCAGTTTTATTAGACCTTATTATTTTTGCACTAATAAAACCACTCTTTAACAACACTTTTTTGAAAGAACTAATAATACCCTTCTCAATCTTTTAAATTTAACTCTAACCAAGTTCTTCTCACTTGCATCATTTAATATATCATGTAACAGAATCTATTTCATTGCTCTCCAATGATCATTTTGGATAAATCAACACATTCAAAATCCAAAGTATGTGAACAATTTTGATCATCGCTCTCCCTTGAACATCGTAGTTTTTTTTTATTTTTCGAAATGGTTTGAATGGTGCACATAGAAATCTTATTTTTTCTTCATCTAACTTACTTATTCTCTACCCAATATACCATTCCTATATCCATTATTGGTTCACCCTATCCCTCACCTTGAAATTTATTTTCACTAATTCATCATTATTTCTCACTTTGAGTTAATTGTTCTCCTAGCCATGCCTTGAAAATTTTGTTCCCATTTTTCATGTAAGGTTGGGGATGAAAAAGATAAGTAGGATGTGTTTTTCTGCTGCATAGATGGTAGTAATATCAAATTTAGATGTTTCCATTCAACTACCATGGATTAAAATTAGACAATTTTGATAATTTCCTTCCATTTCCATTTAGATAAACCCCAATGATTTCGATATCTCTTGATTTGTCTGTAATTTTTATAGGAATTATGAAATGAGTTTAATTTAAATTGTAGGATTTATTATAATTTTTTAATATTTATAATCCTTGATAAAAACTATTTCATGATACTTTTAATACTTATAAACATACTACTTATGTATAGGATTTATGTAATGGTTCGGACCCTCCTAGTCCATCACATTTTCCAAATTTCTGGTGACTGGGGAAACCTTAGGACAATAGGTGGATCATTAAGGAGTTATCCAAAATTCAAGTCAAACAAATGGTGTCACTGATGGGCATCAGTGGCATCGATGGGTGTCGGTGGTACCGATCGGTGTCGGTGGCACTGATCGACATTGGTGGCATCGATTGGCGTAAGTGGCACCGATGGGTATCGATGGCACCGATGGTTATAGATGTCCCTAATGGTTCATCTGTAGCACCAATCCACGACAGTTCTAGGGAAACAGCTCTAGGGTGATTTTTCTAGGGAAATGGTTCCTCACCTAACACTAAGTCATTCCTAGTTTTTCCAGAACCATCTAGTTTTTCCCCAATAACATATCTTTTGATGTAAAAGTATTTTAATACCCCTTTAAAAGAAACTTAAACCCAGTAAAGGATTTTTTTAGAACCCCATTTCTGGGGACACCCTTGAGTTACCAAAATTTGTGGCCTTTTTCTAGGTGTCACACCCTTTTTCATGTGTTTACAATTCCACACATGTTACTTGTTTTTTTCTATTTAATGGAAATCCATTAACTCACAGCTATTATATCCACCTTCTCTAAGAAGGATTATTAAATAGAAGTTAATCCCAACGTATGAAACCACCCATCCACATCGTCGACCCATGATCCAACTTTTATGCACTTTGAAATTGTCTCCCTAATTTTAAGATCAGGCCACTACTTATGTCGAGATCCTCTCTCCATAATCCCTTTTTGTTCTATATGTAAGCCTAGAAAATTACTCCGAAGTCAAAACATGCACCTGTGCTAGAGATCATCCTTCTCAGCTTTGAACCCCTTGAGTTTCCCTTTCCTGCAATTTGTACATCCTCAGTTCATGTCGCGAGGATAAAACTTTGATCACTGATCATCCAAGTATGGGTATTTCATCATCTCCCTTATTGTTCATCGTGCAGGGTGGGTGTGATAATGTTTCCCTCGGGGCGTAGATGAAACCAAACCTTAATGAATATAATAAGCATACTTTTTAAGAATTAAGGGGTGTAAATGATGATGATGTGGTTACATTATTTTATGATTAACCCATTTCCATGTTTTATTGATACTCTTGTGATTGAATGGTGGAAACATGGAAATGGGTTAATCATAAAAAATTGGTTGATAAAATGGATTTCTGATAAATAAAAATCCTAGAGTGATCACCACGGTTAACCAAACCTAAAAATGGAATTTAATAAATGGTGATGGCTATAATTAAAAAACTTCCTTTCTCTGTTCTGGTGGAATAAATGGTTTCTCACCTTGATGCTTGTCAAGTGATGTGGATGGGTATGGGATCTCCTATTGTTCATTTGTTGGATTGTGGATCTGTGTCCAAGTAGAGCCAGTATATTGGGGCTTTTTGTGGTTCTAGTACTTCAAGAAATCTCACATATTCCTTTTGTTGTTGTAACTTTAAAATAGAAACGGGTGTGGAAAATTAAAATCATGCTTTTCCTTTTTTTTCTTTCAATGTTCTTTGTCTTGAGGTTGTTCTTGTTAGTTTCCTGATAGTGTATAATTATTTCAAATAGATTTAATTGAACATTATAACGAGAATGGGTAAAATGGGGGATTGTTTTCGAGAAATGGGTTGTTCTCTAGTTGTGGTTGTTGTGTATTTGTTCATGTAGGGATAACAACAAGAGTTGTTGTGTATGGGATGGTTTTCTATTTAGTACCCCTTAGGTTGGGTTGAGTGTTTTATTACCTATATGTATAATTTTTAGTTCTTGTGTTTCTTATACGCACCCCACCCATGTTGAGAACTTTGATCCGAACACCCCCATTTTATGGGGGAGGGTGCTTTTCCCAACATTCTCATGAGTGGCTAGTTATGTGCTCCTTTATACTCCCTATCCCAGGTATCCCAAGACACTTAGGGAAAGCTGTGATGACATAAGGTTCATTATGGATCAAGACTATACATGAAGGGTGTGTTGTGGTGGTTGGCCCAGGTGTGTGCGGACATGTTTTTTTCCAAAATGTCCTCAAGATTAGGCCTAGGTGTCTTCAGGTGTAGCAGTGGTTGTTTTGGTCTAGGTGAATTCGGGCATGGAGGTGGTTTTTGTGGCCAAGGTGTTTGAGGGAATGGTTATGTGTTCTTTCGGCGGCCCGGGTGTGTGTGGGCGGGATGCATGCTGGTGTCCCATAAGGTTGTTCTCGGCGTGGAAGTGGGACTACAGTGAGACTTGTGGGGGAGGTCTGATGCGTAGGATATCCTAAATAACTAGTTTGAATGAGGTGTGGGGTATCCAAAAAATGATGTGTTATTACTATTACTTTACATTACTTGCATTATTTTTGGAGTGATCCTTGGTGATGTTGGGTGGATATTTTCCTTCTAGGTGATTTGGTTACATATTTTCTCACAGTGCATTAGAATGTCTCTGCACTTGTGTGTGAGAGTTTTTTGTTTCCCCTACTGATTATACATATACACTCACCCTATGTATATAAATCTACATTCAGGATTACCAGAGGACTTTGAGAACTGTGTTGAACCAAACTTGCTCTGGCCTTAGATTTTTCATTGATTCTATTATTTATTTTGGTACTTTTCATCATTGTTTTCTTGTACCTTGTATCAGTTTATTTTGACCATTCCTAGGGGTGGATTTTGGATTTAATTTTACTTTCATTTCTTGGAGTTTTTTTGGGATTTACCATATTATATCCGAGTCTTAAAAATTAAAAAGGGTAATGCCTTCAATTTTTTATGTGAGATTATATACCCTTGGTACTAGTCACCACTTCATGGCCTATTGAATGTGGGACTCAGGAGTCATTATCTATCCTTCAACTTGAGGAACAAATGGTCTGGTAGGTTGTTGTCCCATTCCTCATTTTGGTGAAGGTGGGTCATGATAGAATGGTATCAATGGATGATGGTTGAGAGATAGGATGGAGTTCCTGGTTAGGCACAGTGAGGATTGAATAGGATTATAGTGAAACAGTGTTAGGAAATCTTGGTGTATAAAATAGGTTAGGGAAGACCAGAAAGGACATGGTATTTTAGGGCCCCCCATGATCAAATGGAAAGACTATTGACCTATTGAACGACCATGTGAGGCTACACTGATTGTGGGGTAGATACCCTAGGGAAGTTTCTTGAATCATAATGAATTTTTTTCTTGGGTTTCTTGGGTGTCTTGGGTATTTTGGGAAAATAAAATGAATAAAAAGTTTAAGTAAAATTTAATAGCGATCTTCTACACTACTTTGGATTAGGAATTTTGTGTTTACCTTAAAGTTATGGAACTTAGACGACGTACACGAGTAATATGGGAGATCGAGTCCTAGAACACTAATATGTCTAATTAGTGGAGGTCTGATCTAGATGAGGAGGATGAACTGTGGTAGAAGACACTTCATGCCTTTCAACAGTAGACCCTGGGAAGTATGAGGGAAGCATCTCTTAAATTGAGATAGAGAGATGGCTCGAGGATCTAGTGATAAATTTCATCTTGATCTGAGCTCTATAAGAGTATTGGGTTCCTCTGGCTATAAGCCAGATGTGGGGAGTAGAAAATCAGTGGTGGACACTCTATCTCTGGGAGAAGGGGGAAGCGGAGGTTTCATGGACTGACTTCTAGAAAGAGTTCCTAGTGGAATTCCTTTCTTCCATGATAAAGGATAAAAAGAGACAAGAGCTACTATCCCTCTAGAAAGGGAGTATAACTGTGAGGGATTTGGGGATTGAATTCAAGGATCTACATTGTTTTGTTTCAGACCGCTTCCCCCATGAGGAGTCACGGGCAAGATACTTAGAGGAGGTGCTACGACCCTCCCTTTAGTATGCGGTTACTCCCTTCACTCTACAAAGGTACTTAGAGGTTCATAAGAAGGATGAAGTGGTAGAGAGGTTTCACACATTAGGAGTTGTTCCATGATATGGTTATAGTTGATCTCGTCGAAGGAGAAGGTTATTATCAGTAGGCCTCCAGCATCAGGGCCTTCCAGGTTTCGGTTGGCAGGGAGTATTCCCTTGTAGTTCCAATTTCGATCTGTCGGTCCTTTCCCTTTCTCTACGGGCCTTGGACTGATATGTTTTATCTATGGTGGTTGTGAGACTCTCTAGAATTAGTGCCTGAAACATGTGCAGTACAGTGAAGGTGGGAAGGTTTAGCACCCACCTCAACCCCAATAGTTTCTAGCTAGACCTTTTCAGCAGTAGCAGTAGGGGCAGCGAGCTCCAGCTCCACCAAGGGAAAATGTTTCCAGTGGAGGAAGACCTCAAGTAGATCCTTATGGACCTTGATCAGGGCATGGTCAGTGAGGTGATCGACAAACTAGATGAAGGGAAGCTAAGTGTGGGGATCTGCAGGCCGTAGAGGCAGTAGTTCCATCAAGGATGGAAGTCATTTGAGGTACAATAAGCTCATTTAGTACTCTTGCCTATGCCTTGGTTTATTCAAAAGATTTTCACTCATTTTTTTCACTTGTTCTAGACCAATCCTTGGGCCAAGATGTAGAGAGACTCTATATACCCCTGGTGATGAGTATGCCGGTCGAAGGTTAGACCGGCTCATCTTATGTTTTTTGGGGCTTTAGACTGATTTTGGGGCCACATCAGTCTAGTGGGGACATTATTTCACTAGAGATGAATCCATATTATGTCATTTTAGGAATCTATGGGTTTTTCTCTTTTTGTAAAGTTATTGAATAATTCTAGGGAAGATTCATTTTCTTTAATGAGGATGGTCGGTGTGTGGCTTTTATCAGCAAGCAGGGTTTTGAGGTGGGCGACCTGCGAGTGGAGACCCTAATTTACTTATTTGTTGAGCTGTCAATGGAGTTGGAAGTCACAGAGATAGTGGGAGTTTTAGAGATTTTTAGGGACATCATGGATATCTTCCCTAGGGAGGTGGTGACTCTTCCCCCTTGATGTGATGTTGAGCTCATTATTTACATACAACCAGGTGCTCATCTGATTTCCTAGCTCCCTAATGGATGGTGCCTTCTGAGTTATGGGAGTTGTATATTCATGCTGATGACCTGATAAAGAAGGACTTCATTTGACTATGCACATCGTAATGTGGTGTTCCAATCTTGTTCACAAATATGGAATACGGTGGTCTCAGGCTGTGAATAGACTACCGGAGACTAAATTAGGTGATGTTCAGGAACCTTTACCCCCTCCCGAGAATCGATGGCCTTTTTGATTAGTTTAAGGGAGCAGATTGGTTCTCTAATATTGACCCATGTTCAGGATAGCACCAGTTGGGGGTGATGGAGGGTTACATCTTGAAGACTAATTTCAGGTGCAGATATAGGCACATTGAGTTCGTGGCCATGACATTTAGTGTTATGAATGAACCACTCATGTTCATGGGGCTCATGAACTCCGTTTTCTGAAAATATCAAGACCATTTCATAGTTGTGTTTGTTGAAAAAATCTCGATTTACTCAAGATCATAGGAGGATCATGTCAAGCATCTGAGGATAGTTTTAGAAGTCCTCTGACACAACCAGCTCTATGGGACGTTGTCCAAGTGCATGTTCTGGATAGGAGAGGTTTACTTCCATGTACATGTGGTGTCCTAGTAGGGAATAGAAGTGGACCCATCGATGGTTGAAGCGGTTGTTTCTTGGGAAGCACCAAAGAACGTGGCATAGGTTCATTTTTTTCTGGGACTGATAGGTAACTACCAGAGGTATTTTTCCAACTTGTCTCTTGTTATAGTGCCACTAACGACCTTGACCAGGAAAGACTGGGCTTTTGTTTGGAGTGAGCAGTTCCAGGAAGCATTCAATTAGCTAAAGGGAATACTGGTCAGTTCCCTAGTACTGAGGTTTCCATAGGAAGGGGTAATGTTTGAAGTGTTATGTGATGCTTACGGTCTAGGATTTGGGTGTGTGCTGATGTAGCAATTGGGATTGATCTCTTATGGGTCCAAGCATTTATGTACTCACAAACATAACTATGCCACACATGACCTAGTGCTTGCAGCAGTGGTGTTTGAACTGGTGTTTTGGTAGAATTATCTCATCGGGGAACACTTTTTGGTCTTCACATATCATAATATCTTGAGGTATGTCTTCTCCCAACGAGACCTGAACATGAGGTAGTGGAAGTGGAAGGAGTTTCTTCAGAAAAATAAATTCGAGATCCCTTACACATCAGGAAAGGGGAATGTGGGGGACGATTCCTTGAGAAGGATGTCGTAAAATGATGTGGTCCGACAGTCAGCAAATGATTGTAGAGAAATGGAGGAGTAGGTTGTTTTATATATGATCATAATAGTGGAGGATGGTAGAGGATATCTGTTTTAGATGATAGTGCATTCTTCCTTAGTATGGAAAGTGGAGGAGTCCAATTAGACGGACATTGAGGCTGAAGTGATGCATGATCGTGTTATCCTGGGAGATGCTATAGAATGACTGTTAGAAGAAGGTTAGAATCAGATGTGGTTTACTATAAAGCTTTTTGTCCTGGTGTTAATGCATGAGAGGGTTCTCAGTGAGTTCTATAACTCACCCCTGGTGGTATAAATAGGAGTTTTGAAAATTTACCGGGGCTTGAGGGGTCAGTTTTTCTAGCCCGGATTAAAGCGGGAAGTGGAGGATTTTGTGGAAAAGTGCCTTGTGTGTCAACAAGTGATGGTCGAACCACGTGTTCCAAGTGGTCGGTTGCCTCCCTTCGATGTTCCTGAGTTGAAGTAAGATGATATATCAATGGATTTCATCATGGGACTGCCCATATTTGAGGGACGATATGATTCCATTTGGGTAGTGGTGTACTTTTTGACGAATTCGGCACACTTCGTAGAGATTTTGGAGTCAAGCACAGTGGATTCCTTAGTAAAAAATTACCTGGGTGAAGTTTTGCGGCTACAGGGAGATCCCAGAACCATCATTTCGCGTCAGGATACACGCTTTACTTCCTGAGTCTGGAGTGGAGTACAGTGTGATTTTGGAACCCAACTATGAATTAGCACTACTTTCCACCCTCATACGGATGGGAAGACATAAAGGATTGTCCAAACATTTGATTACATGTTTCGGGCATGTGTTCTACGCTTTGAGGGATCCTGTTCATAACACATGCTTCTGGTATAGTTTTCCTACAATAATAGTTATCGCTCTACCATTGGTGTGTCTCCATTCGTAGCCTTGTATGGGAGACTGTATCATTCACCTTTGTACTAGACAGAGGTTGGGGAGATAGGTGTTCCAGGCCCAAAGGTGTTTCAAAGAATTATAAAAAAAAATTATCTTGTGCGTGAAATGATGAGTGCAGATAAGGATTGGTGGAATTCGTATGCCAATAATAGGAGGAGACTGATGTAGTTTGAGGTTGGGGACTATGTGTTCATAAAGGTATCTGTTCGATGTTTTCAGAAGATGTTCGCGATGGGTAGTAATATTTCTTTGAGGTTAGTTGGACCCTTTGAGGTTTTGCGACGAGTCGTCAATGTGGCATATCAGCTAGTTCTACCACTGCTGCTACAGAGTGTCCATGACAACTCCCATGGGTCTCATCTCCATCAGTATCTACATAATTACTCCCACGTCCTTGATTGGGGAGAGTTGGATATCGAGGAAGATTAAACATTCATGGAACGATCGATAAGAATCGATAATCATATGGAGAAGGTGCTTTGTGGGCGGACCATTCCGTTGGTTTTTTTGTTGTGGAGGCATAGTGGCCTCGAGGAGAGTACTTAGGAATATGATGCACACATGTGTTCCCCATACCCTAAGATGTTTTGAGTTTTGATCTTGCATTTACCTTGTTATTTTATTTGATGTAATGATTTACCTTGTTTTCTATAAGATGGGTTGTTTTCCTTATTCTTTGAATGTGTGTAATGTCCCAATAGTGGGGAAGGGAGGACCTGAACCCTAATCAAGACACATTTTGGTGGATATGATTAAACTCATGCAAGAAATTCACTACCACCCAAAGCGGATAGTATCTCTACATGGGAAAAGGGACTCCCCAATCCATAAGTTTGGATGGTGTGACCAATGTATGTTTGTATGGTTGCTTGAGGGAGAGGGGCGGTAGTTTTTTTGTAGTTGTTTAGGAGATATATGTGGGAGATGTTGGATGAGTTATCGGTGTCCCATGATGTTGAGGTCTCGTTCCATTTTTTAACTATAGGTTGGTTTTTCCCTGAGAGGTATCTTACAATGTGGTTGTTAAGAACCAGCTCTTTTCTTTAGGTTGCCTCTTGAATTCTTGAGGATGAGAATAGTTTGAGAGGTATCTGATGTAATGGAATGTATCCTCCAGGTCCATCACTTTTCAAAATTCTTAGTGACTAGGGAAACCTGGGGAACATCAGTGACTCATTAAGGAGTTGGCCAAAATTCAAGTCGAAAAAATGGTGGCACCAATGAGCATTGGTGGCACCGATGGGATTCAGTGGTACTGATGGGCGTCGGTGGCACTGATTGGAGTTGGTGGCACTGATGGTTGTCAGTGGTAATGATCGAGGTCAGGGGCACATATCGACGTCAGTGGCACAAACGGGTATCGGTGGCACCAATGGTTATTGGTGGCACTGATGGATCTTCCACAGCACCAATCTTCAATGGTTTCAGGGCGATGATGCTTGGCAAATGGTGCCTCACCTAATGGTTATTCATTCCTAGATTTTCCATAACCTTCCATTTTCCCCAGTAATATATCTTTTGATGTTAAATTATTTTATTACCCCTTTCAAAATCACTTAAACCAAGTAAATGATGTTTTAAAACCCAAATAGTCAGGAGACCCTTGAGTTACCAAAACATGTGGCCTTTTCCTTGGTGTCATATCATTTTCATTTTTTTACAGTTTCACCCCAATTATTCATTTTTCATCGTTTAAAGGAAACCCCTTAACTCATTGTTGTTATCTCCACTATCTCCATGAAGGATTGTTAAATAGAAGTTAATCCCAATGTATGAAACCGCCCAACCGCATGGTCGAGCCATGATCTGACTTTTAAGTACTTCAAAATCATCCCCATGATTTTAGGATCTGGCCTCTTCTTATGTGGAGATCTTATCTTCATTATTCTTTTTATTTATCTAAGTACACATAGAGACTTACACTAGAGTCGAATATTACACCTGTGTTGGATCTCATCCCGCTCAGGGTTGAAGCCATCGAGTTTTCTTTTCCTCAAGTTGTGCATCCTCATTTCTGTACTTGGGGATAAAACATTGATCATTGGTTATCCAAGTAGGGGTTTCCTTCTTATCTCTTATTTTTCATCATGCGAGGTGTGTGTGATAATGTTTCCCATGGGACATAGATGATACCAAACCATAACAAAGATAATAAGAAGACTTTTTAAGAATGAAGGGATGTGAATGATGATGATGCAGATGTATTCTTTTATCTTCATTTTAATGTTGTGAATTGTATGGGGTTTTGACAACTGAAAATCATGGCCATTGGTGGTCATTTATTATGCACTAATGAACCTCAATTTTTTGGATAATTATATAATTTAATGGCAGTATCATAGAAACTGGTTAATCCCATAAACATGGTTGATAAAATGGATGTCCGGTACATAAAAATCCATGTTTCATCCCCTTAGTTAACCAAACCGAAAGAATAAATGTAATAAATGGTGACGGATAAAATCTAAAAATTTCCTTCCTCTATTTTGGGGGTATTCATGGTTTCTCTTGTTGATTCTTCTGGGGTGACGTGGATGGGAATGGGATCTCCTATTTTTTAGTTGTTGGTTTGTGGATTTGTGCCCGAGTGGAGCAGGTATGTTGGGGATTGGTTTTCTTCAAGTACATCAAGGGATATCACAGATCCCTTTTTTTATTGTGACTTTACAATAGAACCATGTGTGGATGCTTAAAATCATGCTGGGATATTTTTTCTTCAGTGTTGTTTGGATTTCATTTATGCCTTCTAGTTTCCCAGTAGTGAATAATGGTTTCAAATAGAATCACTTGAACATGATAACAAGAACGGGTAACATGTGGGATTGTTTTCCAGAGTCGGTTGTGCTCTGTTTGTAGATGTGGTTTATTTTTGCATGTAGGGATAGCAGTAAGAGTGGTTGTGTATGGTCTTGTTGTCAATTTTGGAACCCTTTGGTTTGGATGAGTGTTTAATTACCAATATGTATAATTTTTAGTTATTTTTTTCCAATACGCACCCCACCTATGTTCATCACTTCGTGATGAAGACCCCCATTTTATTGGGGAGAGTTTTTTTCCAAACATTCTTATGAGTGGATGGTTATTAGCTCATTTTTTCTCCCTCTCCCAAGTAGATCAAGACTCTTAGGGTAGGTTGTGACGGCCTAAGGTTAATTATGTCCCAAGACTCTTTGGTAAGTGTGTGTTATGGTCGTTGGCCCAAGTGTGTGTAGGTGGGTTTGTTTCCTAGGTGTCTTTGAGGTGAGGCCTAGGTTTCTTAGGGCATGGCAGTGGTTGTTCTGGTCCAGGTCTCTTTGGGTGTGCCAGTGTTTGTTATGGACCAAGTGTTAATGAGTGCAGTTAGGTGTGGTTGTGGAAACCTAGGTGTGTGTAGGTGAGATGTGTGGTGGTGGAACATAAGTAAGATAGTGAGACATTGGGGAGAGGTCTGATCTGTAGGATGACCTAAATAACTAGTCGTAAATCGGTGTGGGGTACCAAAAAAATCAATGTGTTATTACTATTAATTTACCTGACTAGCATTATTTGGGGAGTGTGCCTTGGTTAATCTGGGTGGATAGTTTTCTTCGAGGTGATTTGGTTACCCCTTTTATCACGGGGCATTAGAATGTATCCCCACTTGGGAACGAGAGCTTTTGGTTTTCCCTACTGAGTATACCTGTATACTCACCCTATGTATATAAATCTGCTTTTAAATTTTTAGGAGGACTTTAAGGATCATGTCGGACCTTACTAGATCGGGCTTCGAAGTTTTCGTTGATGCTTTTCTTTATTTTGGTACATTTCATCAATGTTTTCTTATACCTTGTATCAGTTAATTTTCAACATGCATGAGAGTGTATTTTCGGTATTTACTTCTACTTTTAGTTTTTTGAGTTTTTTGGGATTTACCATCTTATCTTCTGATCTTATTAAATAAAATGGGTAATGGATTATATTTTATTATTACATGAGATTTTATACCCTAGGTTCTATTTTCTTCTGTAGGGCCAATTGATGGTGGGACTCAAGGTTCATTATCTCTCCTTCAACTTAAAGAAGGAAGGGTCTGGCAGGTTGTTGTCCCTTTCCTCATCTTGTTGAATGCGGGTCGTGAGAATTTATTTAAAGACTGTTCTTAATAAAGTTATCTTTTTATAGAATTTAAAAGTTTTTATATGTTTTTAATATTACTTAATACTTTTTTGTATTCTTATTATATTTTTTATACCAATTTGTTATGTATTTTACACATGTGATATGGAATGAACATATGGGTAATGCACATGGATTGCAGATGTCTAACAAACTATCACATAGTAAAGAACTTAAGGTTATCATATAAAGAGAACATGGTTGGAATCAATTTCTTACATTCCATGAGATGATTATATTACATCACAACCCAAAAAATATTACATTACCACCAATGGATTATGACTATATAAACATAATCTATGTCATTTCTCAAACACCATCATAGAAAAAAAATTAATCCAACACAATGAGCAATGAGATTCTCAACTCCTAAACTATTTTTGAACTCCATCCTACAATACTACATGCTGAGTATTTAGCACAATTTTATCTTCTTTATATTGTACTTCATTCTCTATAAATTAATTTTACTTGATGTTTTTTAATGGTGATTGGTTTAGGTTCAAAGGATTTTTTATTTCATGGAAATGAAAGTTGATTTATAAAGTGATTTACTAAGTTGAAGAGGAATTTTTTTCATTGCTTGTTAATGAATGAATTAAAGGAAGACTATATATATATATATATTATTGTATATATACACATAATTATGTGTGAATATGAGCAACAAGATGACTCGTATCTATATTTTTAAATTCATACATTTGTAAAGAAAAATGGTGGTTTAGGAACTAAAATTAAATATCTTAATTAATTTATAATGTGTATAAATCATCCACACATCAATATAAATCATGGTGTATCTGATTTGAAACCATATGTGTCTTCTATTTAAAAATTAAATTTTAGTTCAAAACACATGTCACATTTTCAAAACCAAGAAAACACATTGGGATTGTTTTTATACTACATGAGAATAATCTGTAAGTCATTTTTTAGGTATAGGAATTATCTACACCTCAATCCAATACAGGATGTGCCTGGTATGAGTCAAAGTCTCTATTATAAGTTTAAAATTTACAATTTAGGTCAAATCATTATTCACTCATTGAAAAACAAACAAATATGGTTATATTTTCTTGTTATCTTAGGTAAAATATTCATAAGTCAATTGTGACATGTATTAATCTATCTCCTTTAAAACTAACACATGATGTGAATGATATGACTCAAAGTGTGTGTGTTTTCAGTTTATATTGATTGTTTAGTAAAAAACACACAATATAGTCAAAATCAAGAAAACGTAATCATAATATATTGATACATTATTAAATGATCCTTAACTCATTTGTGACATGTAGAAATCAAGTGAATATCTATCTGGTGAACGGTGTGACCATTATGACTCAAAATGTGTATTTTTCTTTAAAATCAACATTTTACATCAAAACATGCATCCCATAATCAAAACCCAAAAAAAATTCTTAATTTTTGATCATTTAGTAAAAATATCCACAAGTCATTTTTTATGTGTAGGAATCACCTACACCTCAATCTAAAACATGATGTTCTATATATGACTCAAAGTGTCTGTTATCTGCATAAAATTGAAAGTTTAGCTCAAAACATGTGCCATTGCTTTAAAAACAAGAAAATACTCTAGGATTGTCTTGATACATAATGAAAACAATTCATATTTCATTTTTTATCAGTAGAAACTTCTCTCATTTCAAACCAATAGACCATGGGACCAGTGTGAATCAATGTAAATGCTTTTAATTTAAATTGAATTTAAGTAAAAAACACACAAGATATACTCAAAATGAATAAAATGTATCTTTATTATCTTCATACTTTAAAACAAAGATCTATATTTAAGTTTTTTCATGTAGGAATAAGTCTCATGAAATTCCAATGCTTGGTGTGATAGGTATGACTCTTAGTGTGTATACTAATTGAAATTAACATTTTAGTTCAAAACACACATCACATACAGAAAACTATAAAAATCCATTTAGACTATTTTCAATCATTAGGAAAATTATTTATAAGTCATTTGTGACATGCAGAAATTATCCGCACCTTGATATGACATAGGGTGTCTCCAGTATGACTCAAAGTGTCTGTTATCGGTTTAAAATTGACGGTTTAGTTTAAAACAAGTGCTACTCACTCAAAATAAACTAAACATGGTTGGGTTATCTTTATACTCTTGGAAAATGATTCATAAGTCATTTGAGGTATATAGGAATCAATATAGCATCATACTAACACATGATGTGATTATTATGACTCAAAGATAATTTTTTTAGTTTAAATTGACATTTTAGTAAAATAAACATGTGACAAACTCAAAACCTAGAAAATACATTCATATTATCTTTATATTATTAGAAAATAGTTCTTATTACATTTTTTATTTATAAGAATGTGACCAGTATGACTTTAGGTGTTTCCTTTTATTTAAAATTCACATTTTATTTAAAAAGCACAACACATAATCAAAACCTATCAAACACATTTAGATTATTTTGATAATTTTTGAAAAATATCAATAAGTCATTTTTTATGTGTATGAAGTAGGAACCCATCAATATAATACACAGTCTTCCTAGATTGACTTAATGTGTCTATTATGAGTTTAAAATTGACAATTAAGTTCAAAATGTGTTTCACTCACTAAAAATTAAAAAAAACCTTCTTGGATTGTCTTGAAACTTATGTAAAATTGTTTGTAAGTCAATTTTTGAGTGTAAAACTTAGCCTCATATCAAACAGACACACGATGTGACCCGTATGACTCAAAGTGTGTGTTTTTAGTTTATAATCATGTTTTAGTAAAAATAAGAAATGTGAAAAACTAAAAAACATTAAAACACATTCATATTGTCTTGATAGGTTAGGAAAATTTTCCTTAAGTCATTTTTGACATGTAGGAATCATTACCCGATCAATATGATGCATGGTGTGACCGGTAAGACTCTATGTGTGTCCTTTTATTTAAAATTGACATTTTAGGAATGTATTATTTCATATTTTTTATTAATATATTTATTCATAGTATTATTAACATAAGTATTATTTTCTTATATAGGAGGATTCTTTTTCTTGAATTTGGCTGGTTTGTTCAACAATCGATATCATGATTGGGATTTCTTGTGAGGGTTTGGGTTCTAAAGTCAATGAAACCATTAATTTTTTGAATTTTTTTAATAGTACGTGATTATGTTAGTGCAGAAAACAATGTTTGAAATGTCTATAATATTGTGTTTTTTTCTTGTATTTGTGATGTAATTTTTATTTCCATTAAATTATGATTTTTCCATTTATAGGTATATTTTCTAATATAGTGTGCTATAATTATAACATCACACTATGTTAGTATAACTTTCATCATTGGTAATAAAAGTTTCCCATCCTTAATGGCACATAGATTAACAATGATTTTCTAGTACTGATAAATTATTTTTCTAAATATTCTAAAAAACACTTCTATTTTATTAATTAGAACCATAACGCATGTTTTTAATTGAAAAAATAATCTCCCCAAGTAGAAGAATTGTAATTTATAGTTTAATGATGAGACTTTGGGGATATAGATTAAGAAATATACATTATGATTATTTTTAAAAATGAGTCAAACAAGGAGTGGGTAGAAGAAATATCTTCATGTTAGTAGGCATATATAGGTAGTGGGATGAAGTAAATGAATTTTTTCATACATTAAATTGAAGATGCATTTAAAGTTTCATAGACACATGAAATTAATTAGTGTTCTATGTGAAGTTGAAGACATGGTTGGGAACAGCTACTAGATGATGAATATATCCATTTAAAGTCACATTCATGATAAAAAATGTGAAATTTTTACACCATAATATCCATATGAATGTATAAAAAATGAATGAATTCAGTCTCCAATGAAATAATTATAATAAGGTGCTCTTAAATGAAACTAAAATTTCAACAAATGATCTATATTTATGGTATTACATCTAAAAACCCTTTTTTAGAATCCTTTAAGACCTTTTTTGAACAAATAAAAATATTTTATTTAATAAACATTATACCAAATGTTGTAGTCTTTTCAAAATTTTCCAGTTGAAATCTTTTGGAGCCTAAACAGACACCCAAATTAAATTTTGTGTTCCTTTGATATTGAAGTTTTTTTTGTAACTTATTTCAGGATATTAATTAATTTACTAATTTTTTACGTCACTAAATTGTAATTTAATATTAATTTATAATATTTTATAAATCAGTTTTCTTATTTTATTAAATATTAAGTGTAAATGCATATGTAGTATTATATAAATCATTTTTAATAAACTATATTATATTTATATAAATATATTTATTTTTATAAACTATAATATAAAATTTAACAGTATATAAGATGTATTTCTATAAATTGAATCTTTTATTAGTGCTAAAAACAATTTATTGTTGGTAAAGAGGACACCATTATTAGAATTCAGAAAATCACTAACAAAAGTTACCCTTTAATTAAATTAAATAAGGTTCTGAAAAATGGTTAAATTTTATCAGTTATTCTTTAGGGATGAAAACGATAACATTTTTATCCATATTTTCATATTCTTTCATGTATTTATGTTCTGTTTTGTTACATATTGTTAGTTTATGTTTTTAAATATTCCAAACTCTCTAATTAATTTATTCAAAATACATTTCTATGTACCTCTTTGTATTTTTATTATATCTTTATCAATAGTTATAGTAATTTTATAATTCATGATACATATGAATGATAATAAATATATCTAACTATTCTTAAACTAAAATTATGTCTAATTCACTCTCTATCTTGTTCACATATTTTTCAATACACATTGCATGTTTTTGGTTTGAACAATATTTTTAATTTTATAGTACTTTAGTGTTTCTTTAGTTATTCAATTATGAATTGAGTTATATAGATATGATTCTCAAAAAAATTTGTTCATTTTGATATAAAATAGAATTATTTAAATTTTATTAAAATAAATATAAATATAGAATTATTTTTTTAATGCTCAAAAAAATCCCAAAGTTTATGCAATTGTTCTGGAATTATGGAATTTCCAAAATTCAAAATCTATTTTATTTCAAAGATATGTCTTTAAATATAAATGATAATCTTAAGAAATTTTTTGAGTTTTTAGTGTAAGAATTTTGTATACATTTCACAAAACATAATTTATGTATAAAAATTCCATTAACTACTATAAAAATGGCTAAAGGTTTGAAACATATTAGTAGTTTTTTTGTAACTTTTATTTTTTTCATTTCATAGTTTTTTGATGATTTCTATTTATATATATGTCATATTATAGTATTTCAAGATAAGTACTAAATATCTCAAAATTATATTTTTTTTTATTTATTTGTAACTTTTTCTACTTTTTCTTAATATGTCTTAAAATTTCAGTGATGTTTTAGTATGAAATGCTGCATTATTCATCATATCCTACATCCAGCTACCTCCACTCCTTTAAAATTTTAGATATTAAATGAAACGGTAGATATAATTCCATCCCACCATGGTAGATATACATCAATTTTATTTCACCATATTAATTTACAAAAACAATAGATATTAATATACATCCCTGGTAGATCTCCATATTTCACAATGGTAGTTCTTTATAAAATAGCAACAGTAGATCTACACTGCAACAGTAGATCTTCATATGTTATAATTGTATATCTAAATTAATAAAATGGTAGAATGATGTATCATTACTCTTTCTTCCAATGGAAAATAAACTACACAATGCTATAAATGGCTTTAAATATAGGGGGAACTTAATCTTAAGCCTAAAGATAGTATTGTTGCTAGATTTCTTGTGATTGCATATTTCCTCTCACACTGTATCATGGTAGATCATTTACAATGATTTCTCCTTCCCCAATTGTATATTTCAACAATTGTATCTCTATTCATGTAGCAATGGTAACATTTCCACTACAACGGTAGCACAATCATCTTCCTCTACAGTGGTAACACTATTCAACTGTGATGATACCACCACTTTGCAATAGTACATCAATTACAAAGGTAGTAGCATAACATGTCTTCTTCTAATGGTAGCAGTATGAACATATTTTTACTTCCTGTTGAAAATTTATCCCAACATAATTTATATTTTTTCTACTACCATTCCTAATTTTATTTTCCTGTGAAATCTTATGATCCTGGGTTTTTCAACATTGTTAATATTTTTATTAACAAAAAATTTATTATAATTAATTTTATGTTTTTTATTAACTCTAAAACTCATATATATTATATTAATTCCATTTGAAGTGATTTTAAATTATTTTAATCAATTTTAATATTTTTATTAATATTCACCTTATTCATGTGTACACTTACAACACATATTTCCAAATATTTAAATATTTATATTTTGAATTGATTTCTTACTATTATTCATTTATAAATTAATATTTAGTATCTACCATCCTAATAAAACCTCTTTCATAGTATTTAATATAGAATACTTAAATCATTTAGTCATTATCTGTTTTATGAAATTAAAAAGTTGTTTGAAATTTAAATAGTCAAACTATATTAGGATATTCATGGGATTACCATCACCTATTGTTATAGAGACTTTAAGAAATTTCTAATGGGTACATTAAATTGTTTTTAATTGGTATTTATGTTTTAAACTCAATTGATATTTGTTTCCATTATTCAAGAGGATAATTTTATCTCTCCAAGATAATTCTCTAGTTTGAAATTTTAATTTCTTTACCTGGTTGGAGTTTTGTTGGTTTTTTTATAGAGCTTATTTAATGGTTTCAGGATGCATTAAATTTACATGACACTATAAAAATTAATTAAAAGTCCTATTTTCCTTGATAATAATTCTGTGAACTTCTAAAATTTTATTCAATTTGTAATGTTTTATGTGATTCATATTTCATCATCTAGACGATCTGTCAAGTGCCAAATTGCATATTTTTCAACATCGACTGGATTGACGAGAGGAATTGATCCATAACTCAAGAACCGATACCTATGCATTCAAATATTTTTAATAATGGGGGGGATTTAACACCCTGATATTTTAAAAAAAGAACATTATGATTGATAGCATATATGACACATAACATTGAGTTTAAACAAACCACCAAATATTATTATTTAAATATGATCGTTATAACCTAGCTATTGAATTATTGGGTAGGAATTAGAATAAAAAAAATATGAAAATTATATTAATGTTACACTCAATAAAATTATATTGATTATTTTATAGAAAATAAACACACAAATTTTAGTGGAGTCATTTTACGCTTCCAAAATACATTTTCTTCATAAATGATTTTGGTTGCTTATTGTGAGCAAATATTATATTCATTTTATGCCACTTTATGAAATTTTACATTATAAAAATTATATAATTGTTTAAATGATCATATGAGAATAATATTATGTTTAAATTTTGGTATTTTTATGAAAAGGTGGATTTTACAATGAATAGTGATAAAATCTATTTTGTAAAACTGTCATTTATTTCCAATGAAAAGAACCATAATTCATTTATTTTTATCCTGAATAAAATTTTACTTTATTTATAAATAATATAATCAATTACATTGGAATAATCTTTATAATTTAGGTTTCTGTAGGTTTATTTTTGGGCATAAAAACACATTTCTCTAAAAACTATTTTTCATTTCATTTTATGTACTTATATTAAAATTAACATATAAAAATTATTAGAATTTAATTTTATGAAATGGAATTATTTTTTATAGTCATAAATTCAAATTTATCCTAGGATTTATTTCTAATATTTTTTGGAAGAAGTTAAATTTTGTGTTAATATTAAAAAATTATTGTTTTTATGAAATACTGTATCTTTTACGATATCACTAAGGAATTAAAATGATATAAAAATTTATTAAACATATGGAAATATACATGAATGATAATATAATACAAATATTATATAAAAATAATACCAAACATATAAATTATAATTTATATCATGATAAATATGATAATCATTTGTTGTGTCAACACAGTGCTTGCGCGGTACCAGAAAATTCAAATTTGGTGCCTTGAAGACAATATTTGAGAATGAAAAGGTATTTTCTAGACATGGTTAAAAAATATGTATTATTATTGATTTTTTTATGTAAATATATATATATATAGTTATATAACATGTGAATTATCTAAATTCTTGTGTTATGGTTACGTAAGGGTAGAAATGTCAAAATAACATATTAAATATGTTTTATGACATAGATATGAGTAAAAAATAATATTGAATTAATAAAAAAATTTATATCATAACAATTAAATTTTTTATGATTTAATTTATTATTAATTTTTTGTTATGATATAATTATATTAATTTTTCTTTCAACACAGAATCATTACTTGTACAAGAAGTATAATAATATATTAAATGATTTTAAATACTATAAATGTAATTTTTTGTGTAAGTTTTAGTGTCCCAAAATTCTTAAAGATATATATAATTTATTAAGAGGGTATTAAAATATTATATTCTAATTTGATTGTTATCTTGATGGATTTAAATTCAATTTAAATGAATAGTTCTAAAAATGACATTAATGATGTTTTATAATAAATACTATTTTATTAAATGATTTAAAATTCAAAAAAACTATTTGGTAAAATAACTGGATATGGTTGAAAATATAATCCATTTACCATTTATGTTTTACTTTTCCTTTTATAGTAACATTTTTAACTCCGAAAGTGTAAATAACTTTGATATTGCGGTAATCATTTAAAGGGTTAATAGGGGTTAAAACAAAGAGATAAGGGTTAAAACATCACCAAAACATGTTCTCATTTTATTTAATGAGATGATCTAGAATCATAATCTTCCAATATTTAAAAGTAATTAATTTGTTCAACTTTTAAATGAAAAATAATTTATATTAATTTAATACTTTATGTAAATCTTGGAATTTCCCTCCCCTCACTTAGGAAAGGGAACCTCCACTCCTCTATTCATTTCCCATTTTAAGATCTGTATATCAACCAAGACCTACCAAAATACCTCTCTATAATATCTCCCCACATTATATATTTATTATTTTGGGCATAATTCTAACCTTATAGGTCTTAAGATGTAAATAAATAAAAGTTGTCTGAAGAAGCAGAATAACTTTTATCCAAATGATTTAGTTTTATTTGTTATTTTACCACCTTAAATACTTATTCAAACATGGTGAAATAATAACAAAAATATATTAAATATACTTAATTTTTATTTTGAAAATTTAATAACCTATATCCATCTCGTCTTCTATCAAATGTGAAATAAAATCATCATACATGTGTTTGACGAACATTCACCTTGCAAACCAATGTAATTGTTTTCCATCACCACCTCTCATGGCAGATTATAATGAAATGTTAAATATATATGATATATATATGATATTAATTACATAATTATAATTTTGGAAAGATAATATATTATATATTTTCTTACATTTCTATCAATTGAAAAATGATGATGCCATTCACATGTATGTGGAGATTGCCACCTCCAAGAAGGGATGTGATTTGTCTTTAAACACCAAATCACATGTATGGTATATATAAGTGGATTTAAAGATAAAATAAAATATTTATTTTAAAATAATAATTAAAAAATAGAAAATAATACTTACCTTATTTCACTCATTTTCATAGAAAAAATGAAATGTTACTCATGCGTATATATGGCTTACCATCTATATGATTGAAATGTAGTTCATTTCTCAAAAAACATATTTCATGGTTGGTTTTGAAAGTCTAATTGATGTAAAAATGGTTATTATTTCATGATTATTATTATGTAGATGATGGAATAATGGCCTCGTTGACAACAGTCAACATATCAAATTCATTTTGGACATCGGGGTCGAATATCTTCAAAACACCTGATGTGATCTTAATTGATTAAGCAACTATATATAACGTGGTAATAAATAAAATAAAAGGAATAATAAAATTGAAAAATTTTCTTAATCAATAAAATAATTAACTTAATTTTATTATTCAAAAATATAAAGAACTTACATTATGAGTCATACTGAAGGTAATGGGACACTTTACATTAAAACATCATTTTTTTATTTTTTAAATATTTATTTTCAAAATATCTTTTTATCCATGTACATATACATAAAATTATTATATGGATGTATTTATATGGAAATAAATGAATTATAAAAGGAAATATTATGTATCTTTTTTACTTTATTTCAATGGATTTTAAAAAGTAATCTTTTTTAAAATGGAATGTTATAACTTTATTTACAAAAAGGAAAAGGGAATTTTGTATTTAAAAATACATGATTATAAATTATTTTACCACCTTTATAACCATTATTTGTGTTCAATTTTGTGTCCTAGAACCACCAGTTTTTAATTTTATTATATATACATTTGAACATCTTAATATTAATATAATATCTTATTACATATTGTTTATTGTTCGACATGATGTTAATGTAATAAAGGGATAGGGTATTTATCATACTGATAAAATCATAGAAGTTATTCTCTATGATGAGAAACTTTAATTGAAATAATGATATTCAAAAATATATATTTTTTGGTTAGATAAAATAATATTGAACGACACACAGTGTGTAGACTATTAGGTGAGATTACAAGTAAGAGGATGAGGATTCTTCTCCTAATTTTCATACATGTTAATCTCCATGATGTCAGATTATTATAATACATCCACTAATAAGAATTATTCTTGTATTTGTTTCATTATATTTTTCTATATATGAGTGTGTGTAATGGCCCTTAGAGTTTAATATTATCATTAATTGATGCCATGTATCATGTACAGAGATTTTCTGATGAAAAACATGATTCCATATCTTTGTGGGAATTGGGATATTTTGGTTACATCATGAATGACATGTTATTAATGGATAATTTTATGAAGTATTATTTCCTTCCAACTTTATAGAAGTCGATATCTTGGTCCTTTTATTGGAATATAACTATCACATTAAATTCCATGGAAATAATTTCACGACATGTTTATTTCAAATAGTCAAAGAAGAATGTTTCAATCATATAGGTTGATGATACATATTTGTAAAGTGATTGATGAGATATTGATAAAAAGGGATTATATTACACAGTGAGAATTTATATGTGTTTTTTAACATTGTGAAATTAAGTTATTTCTCTTACATGCATAACCATTTTCTAGACAATAATCTTGGACTTTACGCAAGGCTACCTAAGTCCAATGATAACGAATCCAAGAGGTTCACGCACTAAGTGTTTCGGTTGATATAAATTAAATTCTATTTTAATATAATTAATGGAATAAATATTATTCTCAAAACCAAAGTAAATTTTTATTAATGTTTTATCAATCAAAAATATTTATTGATGAATGATATATTGAATTAAATAAATATTCAGGTATTCAATAAATTTCAAGGAGTTAGAGTGGACCAAGATCACATCTGGTGATGAATATTTATTTTTAAGGTAGAAAATAATATTTATCATTCCACAAGTTAGCACATTCCAGAAAATAATAATATTGATGATATTATTATTATTATTATTATTATTATTATATGGAATGGGGACTTATAATGAAAATTACATTATAAAAGTTATGGTATGCAATTAGATAATATTTCAATCAAACCATAGATATATAAATATATGATTATGTCTACTATGGAGGGTTAATCAAAATTTGAAAATCATTGTACATAATGAAATTCTATCTCCATTCATCCACCTCTCTTCCTCTCAAGAACGAGAAGTGATAGAGAAATTCCTTTAAGTTTTAAGGAACTATAATCGATCAACATACACAATTAAAGACCATTGATTTGTTTTTCTAGCACTAAAAAATCAATTGGAATCACTCAATGATCAAAGGATCTAGTGTAGATAACCAGAAGATGGATTCTATACTTGGATCCTAATAATGCATTGAAGGTAATTCCATAAAATGGTTTTCATATGATCAAAACTGACATCAGAGAATGTTCCTTGATGAGGTAATATTTTCTTTTGACCATAAATAAATTAATTATAATTTTAACATACAAATATCCTCCCCAGTTTTGGGTTTTTAATTATGTCTATATTCATTGTAAGAATTTATTTTTCCCACTAATCATATCATGTAAAATATTATGAATGATCCACCAGATCTACAAAACAATAATGGTTTATTCAACCATAACAAAACTTCCTCTATTTCCATAACCTTCAATTTGATGATTGTATACCTTAATATTAATCCGTGATTTCATCTAGTAAAACCCCACTTTCCCTTTGTTTTGTGAATTGTTTTTTGAAAATTGAGTTTCATATGAAAGTGAAATATGAATATTCAGAAATATTTTTCTTATGGGTTAAAAAATATATTTTCATGAGTTTGATTATGAAAATGAAATATTTTATGTGATTCATGATTTTTATGGTTCTTGTATATTGTTTATGATGATGGGTGATGCTGATATTTCTCATGATGATAGGTTACCCCGATATATCTCTCTAATTCTTTGGTTAATGATTATGTTTTCTTGATAATTACGTTGTAAGTTGATCACATTGGTTACTTCTCTTATAAAGGTTCTTTTAAAGGTTCTACGAATATGATTTCCCAAAACCCCTACATGACTTTTCGATGATTTCTAATGAGTTCTCAAGAAAGAATTATCATTTCATAATGTATGACATTTGTCTTAATAGAAATATTCTGACCCTTACAGGTAAAAAGGTATGTTTTTAAGAAAACATTTTTTAATGGTTATTTTTTTTCTAATAAATCCTCATGAATATGATTTTTTCATTATTTTTTTTATAATGTGTTTTATGAAAAATGTTAGACAGAAAAACTGATATCTTGTGTAAGAAAAATGATTATTTGAACTCAAAGAGTATTGTGTTAAATGTAAACTCTCTTTTATAATACCATGTTCTTAAAATGGAATAATAAATATCTTTCTTTATTTTTATATGTCCATAACTATGTTTTTTTTTCTCATACCATTTTTTAAATGTTTTCACAGGGTTTAAGGATGGGTAAGAACAAAGAATAATTCATATTGAAAGTCATGATGATTTTTTATAAAAAGAAAATGTATTCAATTATAAAAGTTTTATATTGTGAAAAAATGTGTACTAAGTGGAAGTTTATATTTTTTATTATATGGGGTTGTTATATAATAGTTATGACCTAATTCTCTAAATAAATAATCTAAAAAGATTCTCAAAAAGTATGAAAGTAAATTTTTTTCTAAATATTCAATTTGTGGTTTTTTTAAGGTTGGATAATTATATAAAAGAAGTCATGTTTTTAGTTCATCACACAACACACTAACTCACTACATATATGAATATCCCTCTACTAGACTCACATCTCACATAGCACCTCATATTGCCCATCAAACAATCCACTACAGTCATCTAGACCAGTCACAATATCTGCTCATTAGTACCATTATGCATTCTACATCCTGTGGTGACACCACATCATATAGGTTCATCTCAACCCAGTATTAAGTAGGTGGGTTCTAATTTTTATCCCAAATCCCCTTGGCATCTTAATTATAGTTCTGTAACCAAAACCCATGACCCATATTGGTTCTCGTCCCATTTCTCATAGGGTAGAGCACTCAACACTCAACATAAAGCCTCTCACGTGTGCCTGAATAGCTCTAGGGAACCTCCTAATCAATTATCATATCTTGATCCATACTTTGAAACATACTTGAATTCCCTTTCTAGATTAATCATCACTATCAGACTGTGGTGACATGGTCTTCAGGCATTTCCAAAATCTCAAGTTCTTCTAAGTACTCGCCCTAGGTCTAGGGGATCAATGATGCTCTATTTTTATAACCTAAGGGTCTTTCAGCCCTTAGCAACTCTACCCATTTCCATACATAATTCACACGTTCATGAAATCCCATTCATAATAATACATTTATTCTTGTATTATAGGGTCCACCTACCTTATAAATAGAGTTTTCATCCTCACCAAGCTCTGTAGAACCTCTCCCAATCATACACATGCCTCTACTAAGCTCGTTTCTTACTCTTTAAAGTTCCACACATCTAAAAAAAGGTATCACATGCACTTAGGGACCTATCTCAACGTAAGAAATAAAAATAATTAATTATAAATTTTATAATTATTACATAACATAACCCATTTATCCATATTATCATAATTACTCACTGACCATCACCTCTTCTCCATAACCTTGACCAACTACACTCGAAAGGTCTATGATGCATCCTAAGCACAATCCTGAGAAAAATACCAATCATTTGACATCCATTAATCCATTAATTTCACCTAAATTAATAAAAACCCTTAAAGGAAATCATCAAGAAATGACCCTTTAATGAAATCAATTCCAATGGAATTCAGATAACTTTATAAGATTTCATTTATTAAATCTATATTAAATCCCCAATGCACTTGGATGGTTTCACCATGCTCTGGTAAAATCATCTCCCAACACTCACCCAAATTCATCCAAAATTAAATGGAAACCAATGTGGGATCAATTGTTAGAATAAATGTATGATATTACCTCAAATAATCATCACAACACTACAAACCATCACCCCTAAAAAGGATCTAAGGAGGGGAAGTGGTATATTTAAAAAATAAATTTCCATTAGACACCCTACCATACCCATTTCAATTCCATTCTAGAACCCAGTCATCTCATGTCACAAATATCAACCCATACCCAAAGAGAAGGGAATCACCATGTCTTAACCACTACACTATTAGAGTAGGGTCTTATAATATGTATCCTGACTAACCCCCTCATTTGCATGGTCACTCCTCAAAGACTAAGGCACTACCATCTCACATAGGGTAGGGTCCATCCATTGATTCTAGGATCATGTGCCTACCATCCAATCAATGTAAAAATTGTACCCTTCCCTTATCACAAAAGGGATGTTCCATGTCCATACACTCTGAAATCACATTCTAACTCAGGTCTCATCTCATATATTTTGGTCCTATCATCCAATCCTGAGTCATATGAAAACCATGACTCCATCTCGCCCATGGAAACCTATCCACTGATTCTATACCATAGTGTGTCATAACTAAGTCCAACAAGTATCATCACCTAGAGTCCAGGCATACCTTTCTCGCAATCCCTCATATGGAGCGAGTGGTGTATCTCACACCTTTTGGGAATCACATCATTAAGAGAAATTGGTATGCCTATCCCCATTAATAAATCCATACCCTGGATCAAGGGATGTGCTATGTCCCTGCCATGTATTGAATCATCTATATATAGGGTTTGTGCCTCTCCCATTCCACAATCACATCACCTAGATCCAGGGGTGTGTCTCTCCCTACCTTGTATCACATTCTATGGGGCCTAAGGGTGTGCCTATCTGCTACCAGAAATATATCTCCTGAATCTAAGAGGGTGTCTATTCCTATCAAGTATCACATCACTAAAACAAAAACTATTGTGTTCACAAAAAATCAAGAATATATCCCATCACACATGTCACCAGTTGAGAATATACAAACCTAACCCTTAGCTGGTATCTGATGTCACGAAACACCCTATATCAAAAATACAGGAGTCTAATGGATTCCTTTAGACTCTAAATGGCCTCTTCAAATTAGTATAAATTTTCATTCTTCACCCTATGGTGACACCACAACCCATAGGTTCATCTCAGACCTGGGCTCGGTATGTAGGTTTTAATTCCTATCACAAATTACCTTGGAATAAAAATACCATGTCCTTAACAAAAAAATATAGCCCACACTGGGTCTCATCTAGTGTCTCCTAAGGGAAACTACTCAACACATGTCTCCAAGCCTCTCGTGTTTTCATAAATAGACCTAGGGAACCACAAAGGCTAGTCACATATCTCATCTTGTACCCTGAGACCTGATCGAGGTCCCTCTTTAGCTTAACCACTAATATCCCTCCTTGCAGACATAGTTTTTGGTCATTTTCAAACATCCCAAGAAATTATAAGCACTAATCCTATGTTTGGGGGATCATTTCCACCCTCATTGTCTAGCCTAAGGGTATCTCAGTCCTCAACTACTCTACCCAAGCCCTTATAGAATGCACACACACTATAGAACCCATTCATATACATACATATGATTGTGTATTATAGCAGTCACCAACATCCAAAACAGAGTTACCAACCACCCCAAACTTGGTAGCATCTCAACAAAGCTTATTTATTCCTCTACCACACCTATTCTAGCCTCTTCTAAGCTTCACACATCTTGACCAAGCTCTCCCATGCCCTCAGGGACCTATCTCTGGTCAAGAAACATAAATAATTAATTATAAAAATTATAATTAATTATTTAATTTATCCTAATTTGGAGTGATCACCTAATTACTCACCAGGTATCTTCGCTTCACTAGGACCTCAACCAACCACCACTGAAAGGTAATAGTGCATCCCCAGCACTATCCTGGGAAAAAATTTCATAATTCAATACTCAGCCATCAATTAATTTTACCAAATTTAATAAAAAACATTAAATAAAGACACAAGCTAATTCACTTTTACTTAAATCTCTAATAACAGTGTGAATATACTATTACAGGACATACTCCATGTAAGTTACATGAAATATCCATCAGGCTCGAATAATTACACCATGATCTAGTGAAATTGTTTCCCAAATATTTTCCAAATTCATCTAAAATCAAATGGATAGAGAAGTGGGATCAATAATGAGAATAAAAAGATTATATTACCTCAAATATGAATTGTAACACACCATAAGGCATCCCCACATAATGAGGATCTAAGGAGGGGCAATGGGAGGGAGATTCGTCCAAGAAATGACCACTCCAAAGTCTTGTGTGTTCCAAAAACACAAAGGCCCATGACCTAGAAAATAAAAAAAATCTCATGCTAAAAAAACCCACAAAATATCCCATCTACAGACATCTAGGCCTCACCTACCAGATTATGGGCCCATACACTGTGTTGGGCAACTCCTAGCTCACAAACTAACTAATGGTGTCTCATCGAGTGGACCATGGGTTACTTCTGCTAAAATTCAGTAGCCTGACCACCCCATACCTTCTTCCAAACTCACATAGAATCCACTAATCTACAAAAAATATCCAAAAACACCATTTTAGGATTCTTATATCCTTATATTCTCGACCCAAGTCCCGGTTCTAATGTGAATCATCCACCTGCTGGAAATTTAAAATTACTTCTGAATTTTTTAAACAATAAAGATATGGGTCATTACAACATTAACCATTTCTATCACTAAATTTATATTTGTATCATTCATTGTTTTTATTTTAAATGATGAGAAATATAATGATATGTATTGATATATATGATTTTTATTCAATGAAAATATAATTTCAATCCCTAGTTTGGGTGTATTCCTACAAACTCTGTCGATCATGATATTTAGGAGAGTGAATTTATTATGATGGGTTACCCTAGTAGTTTAAATAGATATAAAATAGTGACTAGTTTTAGTTACCTAATATGTTTGGTTGAATTTGGGGTTTGTATAAATTCCAAGTATTTATTATCCCAAGTACTTGACTATTCTTAAATAAAAGTATAATGTTAATTAAATGAATAAAAACTATTGATCATGTCAAAAAATTTAGGACATCTTGAAAATTTTATTCTTGGTTTTTTAGTGTTGATACAAATATGTATAGATTGGTTCTATAACCCATGTTGTTCCGTATTACTTGTACTACATTATGTAATTCTATAATTCATGATAATTATTATGTATTTCCTAATAATGGTATAGAAATGAATGGATTTCATTTCTAATGTTAAAAATTACATTGATCATAAAATTTTATTACTTATGGGTAGTTTGATATAATACTCCAGTTATTGGGTTGTGTTACTCGGTATTTTCGGAAATGTGCGGAAATTTTATCTCATGTCATGAGATTTCCATATTTGGCATGTGATTCTGACCATTGGGTTATTTGATATGTTTTTGGGTTGACACCAATCATATTCTCACTGACCTAATTGGGGTGATATTAGGATTTTTCCATTTCACTGCATGATCACATTTGACATGAAAAGTACAATATATTTTTTCTAGCATATACTCATCATTAATTTTTATTTTGTGCTATTTTAGTTGATAAATCCTTAAATTGTTAGAATTGTAACCATTAAGGTTTTAAAATATTTTAATCAAATGTAAATATAGTCATATTGAACTTTAGGATGAATCACACCCTTTTAGTGTTCATGAAACCATTTCAGAATATTTAAAAAGACCAGTGTGCCTTAGACACTGAGATGTTTCATTTCAACTCTTCAAAAACAAGTTAATAAATAAAAAACATTTTTTTAATGGACCTATATGCATGAATAATTTTCTACCATAATCAAATCCTTATGATGTATTGAATTTAGGTGAATTTATGTTCAACTACCCATGATAGATATTTTCTTTTGATTTTTTGGTGAAACAGTGTGAAATACAACATGGATGGACATCAAAATAAACTTTTTTAAATAAAATATAACATTAAATTTATAATACTAAATATAATTATTGATACATGTTTTTTACAAATGTAAAAAATATATCTTAAGAGAGATGAATTGAAAATTTATCTCAGCTTAGTGTAGATAACTTGTAGTAAATTGTGATTAATTATGAAATCAATGAAAAAAATGAAAAAAAATCATAACCTAAATACTCCAAAAAAAATAATTTATTGTTGAAAAACTCACAAAATTAAAAGGATATAATAGTTTGTGAATATTAAAAAAAACGAAAATTATAACTCCAACTTTTATCCACATGGAATAAATGAGTAATGAAACCAAAAAATATTTCATCATACCAAGAGTGTATCCATCTCCATCCTTATACATAACTTCACTCACACATGAAATGTTTACTATACTCTTATGTAATGTCCCATAATTTCCATGTAATTTTTTTTTGAATTTATATGGAATTTTTTTGAGAGCAGAGGTTTTGAAGGAACATGATTCTGAGTCCAGTTGATCCTAGAATGTAACATTGGAATATATTTAGTTCGTTTAAAACAATGTGTAAGCAGGGTTCTCTAACATTTAAACCAGTGCTCGGATAAAAACTATGAGGGCACCGTTGAACTCATAATGCTGGTATTCACCTACAAAGGACCTAACTTTGACTAGAAATGGTTAGACTGAAAAGTTAATTTATATACTTTTTTGGGAAAAAAAATTAAAATAAATTAAAAAGATATTTTATTTTATTTGTTTGAAACTGTTGAGCGGCAGACGGTGGTGCTATGGTGCAGAAATGAGGCACATTACATGAATTTTATTAATGGATCGTTTTTGTGCAGTGTAATATGTCGTCACAACATAACAGCAATGCTGCGAACTATTTTCTTTAATTTGACAACAAGTTGGAGTAATGGTAATTAAAATGTGGAAATTCATTAAAGAACCTGTAATAGGGATTCCCTCTAAGGATGAACAACGAACGTCGATGGATCGCTAGCAACGTCGATGCATTATGAAGAATTGTATCGAAAAGGGAAGAATGCCAACTGATCTTGAATCTATGAGGGTGGAGTTCTTCAATGATGAATGTAGATTGAGGTAGGGCTTGTTTGATTGATTCTTCCATTTCCTCGTAGTTCATTCTAAAGAAATGAACGCGGGTTAACCCATGAATAGGTTGACCTGTGGATTTCTCGTCAATGCGGGATGAGTTGCTTTTTCCTGGGGTTTTTATACTAGGATTGAATTATTGTTGATAGAACTGTAATCCCAAGACTCCCCTTTTAAAAAACATCTAATGTAGGGGGTGAGGTCCCACACGAACAAGTCACCCCCCCACCTTCTGTATTCTTGGTTTCTGAATATTCGAAATAGAATAATGGAATATTTGAGGCATGTGAAAGGCAGGATACACCCCACAGAGGCCAGAGGTATAGTCGGTGCAAAGAACGGACCACCAGTGTGGATACGGTGGCCCACGGAAAGACCATTCTGTGCGCCGGTGCCATCGGTGGCTGTCAGTGAGTGGTGGCATGCCACGACAGAGTACTAGAGGTAACTGTCAAAATGGTTTTAGTTCATGGCACAGTGGTAGGATCTTTTTTCTAGGCTGTTGGATGGTCTCAAGGACTTGGCCCCTCATTAGTGTTGGTGGATAGGCCCGTAGCCAAAAATTGTGCTTCTTGGGGGCACACCATCTTCTAAATGCGTGTGGGTAATCTGGCCGACCAGATTGGTTGGTCCCATAACATTAAAGTCACAATTGTTTTACCATGGTATAGGCATTGACCCCACGGATGACCCGAAGGGTGAAGGGGAGCAGGACACGGCTTCCAGTCGTGTCTCGATCGGGCAGACTGGGCAGGGTATGGGTGGCACCCGCAGGCTGGACCCAGGGCACAATAAGACTGCATCCCAACGAGCCCATGACCTAATGGGCCAAACCTAGGTCAGGCCAGGTCTAGGTTGGATCTATGGACCTGTGTTGGGTTGGTGTACCCCAGGACGAGTTAGGTTAGGTCGGGTCAGGCCGGCCAGGTCGGATCGGACCCAACCAACCCCTTTTCGAAAAAAATGCCAATAACTTGGAAACTGGGCGTCTGATTGAAGATATTTTTGCAGTGTTGGTACCCTCTGGATGAGACAGATCTTTTTTAATATTATATGTTGGATTTTATTGAATTTTAAATTCAATGAATGGATTGAGGAGCGATTCTCCTAGAATCAAGTGTGCAACGTGAAGAAACCCTATGGTTTGTTGAGACCACAAGACTGCTGACAAGCTACCCTGTGTGGATCGGCTACTATGTCCCAATGGGAAGTGGCTTTTGTGTGATCCTGTAGGCCCATGGTGGTGAGTGGATTCTATGTGACCGGACATCCCATGGTACTTGATAAGAGGAGTGCCTCAGCATGGTCAAGGTGGGTAGTGGCTTCTATGTGACCCAGCATACCCACAGTATTCTTTAGGGATGAGTACCACAGTTGTCCCAAGGTTAGTGGGATGCTTCTTCTATGTTACCTGGAAGGCGCACTATAATAATTGATAAGGAGTTCTACAGTAGCCCACGGTGTTCTATGATGTGACTAATGGTCTTAATTTCTTACTCTAAATTATACCTGGTGTGAGCAGTCTTACTTCGTGATCATGCTTCCTGGTTTATTTGTGGATTTCTTTGTAGTATTTACTTTGTGTTTTGGGGTCCCTAATGAGTATAATGTTAATCATCACTAAATTGGATTCTCCTACATGTGTTGTGTCTAATTTAGATGACTTACCCCATGAAGGAAGACTTTGTGTCCTAGGACCAGGTGGTGCCCAGTGAGACCATGCAGTCGGGGCATGCTTCTATAACTTCGTGTAGCTACTTTGTACTTACCCATCAAGTGGGGATTCTATCAGACAAATTTCATAGTTTTTCTTGTACTTTATTATTTTCAGATTATCTTTTGCTGGGTTTGTATTCTGGCCCATTTGAACTATAGTTATTACTTCTACTTAGTGGTAGTTTAGTGGCATGCATGTTTACATTTAAATATTTGGTAAGTGGTTGTGTTTGAATGTGTAAAAGTACTTAGGAAAATTCCTCTAACTTTCAGGTTGACACCTTTGGCACTAGTCACCATCCCATGGCCTTCGGAAGGCGGGCTTCTGGTTTGTCACAGAACGGGCCTTGGGGGATGGGTCATGACAATGTTTTATCAGAGTTGGTCAGTTCTACCTCAAAGGATGGGAATATGTTGTTATATTTTGGGGAAAATAGTGTTAAATGTTTAAATTTCAACTTTCATATTTGGGAAGTCCAGTGTTGGTGCGGTGGTCGACGTATCCATACACCCGGACCCTAAATTCTGTTTTTCATATCTATACATGAAAACACTGGTTTCATAAGTGTATCCTTATGATCTACTTGAATAAGAGTATTCTCAACATGTATAATCATATGATTGTGGTACATCCTGATCTATTTTTGGATGCCTCCATGTAGACATTCATCTAGGCTTCTGTTACGTGATCGTGTGGACAGCCAACCTAGTGATGACACATTGGGCCAGGGACTAGTGCTAGATATAGCCCCACCAGGTGGTGCACCAGTGTTTCCACCACTCGTTGATCAGTAGTTACTATCATTGGTACTAGTATTAGACCCGCACAGGCTCAATGCCTTGCATAAGGTCCAGAGATAGGGGCCTCCTAGGTTCAGGGGAGAGAGAGATCCTCTGGTCATTGAGGACTAGCTGGATGCAGTGATGCATGACTTTTTCTTAGTGAGGAAACTACTTGAACAAATGACTTGGAGGTCCAATCATTTCATATCATCCATAAGGTGACCCCAAGATATAGTATTGGTGGTGTAAGGCCACTAGGGAAGTGAGGGTCAGCAGAGGAATAGGGCGTGCTACTCGTACGGCAAGCAGGGACACATGGATTGTGACTGCCTGACCCACCACACAAAAGATCAGAAAATGGTCGATGGACTACCAAGGCAGAGGTAGAGGTTCAAGAGAGAAGGTCCACAGGGTGCAAAACGAGGCAGGGGAGTAGGCCGTGTGGTAATCGGTGGATGATGGTTCAAGGTGCTACCACCACCACCCCCAGGTGGTCCATCACAGGCTTAGGGAGACAATGAACAATGGTGAGGCCCACTTAAGGTGATGGATGCCTATGACAACAATTCTCCAGAGATGATTATAGGTACAATCTGTGTCTTCTCTACCTTTTCTTTTATTCTTATAAACACTGGTTTTAGTCACTCATTTCTTTCCATGGACTTCATTCGAGGCTCAATGATTCTGGTGCTGACGTTGGCTCGATCCTTACGATTAGGGAATCCTATGTGAGCGTATTCAATGATTACACACTGGTGCCGGAAGTGTGAGATTACTCTAATTGGTGAGAGATTTCGGTGGGATATCCTCGTACTGGCATCTATGCATTATGATGTCATCTAGGGTATGGAATGGTAATCTACAATCCTTGCTCAGATCGACTATTTTAGGCGCAATGTGTGGTGTGTCTACGAGGATGGGACCAGGTTTTCTTACACCAGTGAGAAGGAAATGTTTTCATCACATGATATATTTCCATGGATGAGGGTGCAACCAATCACTCACCAGTTGTCTTGCATCACTTTAGGTGTCATGGATGAGTTGAGTCCAAGATTTACTATAGTGGTGCATGAGTATGAGGATGTATTTCTGGAGGAGGTTTTGGGACTACCTCTTCACAGGGAGGAAGATTTCGGCATTTACATATACCCAGGGATGACACAGATATACACATAGGCATATAGGATGGATCCTGCTAAGCTTCATGAATTTAGGGTACAACTGTAGGACTTTCAGGAGAAGGGATTCATGATACCCAGCCTTTCCCCATGGGCAGCCCCAGTGTTGTTTACCCAGAAGGAAAATGGGAGTTTGACGTGGTGCGTAGACTTCAACCTCCTGAACCAATTGACCATATAGAACAAGTATCTAGTGTCAATGATTGGTGACCTCTTCATTCGGCTGAAGGGAGTGAGGTGGTACTCTAATATTGACTTAAGATCTGGCTATCAACAGCTTTGGGTATGGGATGAGTATGTACCGAAGACAACCTTCAGATGCCGATATGGACACTAAGAGTTCTTGGTAATGCCCTCCGGCAGGAACAGTTCCCCAGAAGTGTTCATGAGATTTGTGAATAGGATCTTTCAGCCATACCTTAATAGTTTCATGGTGGTCTTCATTGATCACATCTTATTGTACTCAGTGTCAGAGTAGGATCACACTACACACATACGAATAGTCCTAGATACACTTCAAGACCACCATATTTACATTAAGCTCTCGAAGTTCCAGTTTTGGATTCAAGAGGTCCACTTTATTGGACACATCATCTCAATGGATGGAGTTACACTGGATCTGGTGAAGATAAAGGTAGTGCTTGCTTGGGAGACACCCAAGAGCATGACTGAGGTGTGGAGTTTATTTGGTTTGGTTGGATACTACCGATGGTTCGTACTTGACTTTTCCAGAGTTGCATCACCCATATCGGCATTGAAAATGAAGGGAAAACCCTTCATGTGGATAGATAATTTCCCATAGAGTTTCATGGAATAGAGGCAGAGACTGACGAGTACCACCATCTTGAGACTTCCCGAAGATGGTGTTGGGTATGTAGCCTTTTGAGACACATCAAGGACCAGAATAGGTTGTGTCCTCATGTATGGGTGTGTAGTGATCACCTATGGCTCACAATAGTTGAGGCATCATGAGAAGATCTACACAATAGAGGACTTAGATTTAGTAGCAGTGGTATTTTCCTTGAAGATGTGGTGACACTACTTGATGGGTGAATGGTTTACCGTCTACTGCAACCAAAAGAGTCTCAGGTTTATCTTCTCAGAGAAGGACCGAAACTTGATATATTATAGATGGATAGAGTTCCTTCTGGTCTATTGCTTTGAGATATTCAATACTCTTGGGAAGGGGAACCTGGTGGAAGATGTGCTCAGCAGGAGGTCTGGTTTACAGCTGCTGAGTGAGGTGATGGATAAGCTAGCTACGATGCATATATTCATTATGGATGGTGAGGAAGAATATTACCTTCATTCAATGCATATCGCTCCTCTACTCTTACAGTGAGTTAGGGAGGAACAACTTGTGGATGTTGACTATGAGGCCCAACATGCTCAATTATCCTCAGGACAGGCGCGTGATAGATTTTTGATAGCTAGGGAGCACGCCATCTTTTTCAGAGGACACAATGTGGTAACAGTGACATCGTGGGAGGAGGTTTTGAGGTAGTTCCATAGATCCTCTTGGGAAGTACATCCTGGTGTGGTGAAGATGTACCAGTACCTCTGATGTCATAACTAGTGGCCTTGGATGAAGAAAGCAGTGGCAGAGATCATTTCACAATGCCTAACTTGTTAGAAATTGAAGGTTGAGCATGAGGTCACAGTAGGATTGGCACAACCATGTGATGTACCAAAATGGAAGTGGGATGGTATCTCCATGGAATTCATGACAGGTTTACCACAAGTGTCCTAGGGTAATAATTCTCTCTTGATGATCATTGACCAACTCTCCATGTCAGCTCACTTCCTACCCAACCAGGAGCAGGGATCGGTTGAGGGACTAGGATACCTCTATGTCAAGGAGATAGTGCGGCTTCACAGGGTGCCTTTGATGATCATCTCATACTGTGATGCATGTTTTAAATCATGGTTATGGAAGGTATTGTAGGAGGCATTCGGGACTCAACTATGCTTGAGCACATCTTTTCACCCTCAGACATATGGTAAGATGGATTGGACCATACAGACCCTGGAGGACATGCTTCATGCTTTTGTCCTTGATTTGGTCACATTTAGGAGGACCACCTACCACTAGAGAGTTTAAATAAAATAAAACATATAAATCCACTATCAACATGGAACCATTTGAGGCCTTGTACGTGTAGCTATGGAGATCACCTCTATGCTGGACAGACATAGGGGAGTCTGGACTCATGGGTCCAGAGTTGGTATGGGCTTCCATCAGGAAGGTGAAGATCATCCAAGATTGGATGAGTACTACATAGAGTAAAAAAAATTGTATGTTGATGGAAGACAAAGAAAATTGATGTTTGAGGAGGGAGACCTTGTTTTCCTATGGGCCTCACCCCGATAGAGATTATATAGATTTGGCCGGGGTGGTAAGTTATCTATGACATTCATTATACCTTCCCAAATCCTCACCATAGTTGGTGAGGTGGCATACCGCCCAGCTCTTCCCCCACTGATGCACCGGGTGCATGATTTTTTTCAATTTTCGTAGCAGAGGAGGTACGTGCATGACCCGTCCCATGTCATTGACTAGGTAAGGCAATACATTGACAATGTGGTGGTGTTTTCATAGTTACTAGGGGAGATAGAGGATTGATAGAAGTGGGTTCTTTATGGATGGTCTATTCCTCTTGTACGCATTCATTGGCAGCACAGGAACTTCTAGGAAAGAACATAGAAGTGGGAGGCTTGGATTCATTCTCCGTCCCCCCATTTTTTATATTATACTTTGTTTTGGATTTTAGGGATGCAAATCCATAAGGTGGGGAAAAAATATTTTCCCAGAATTTCTGTGTAATTTCATTTTAATTTATATGGAATAATTATGAGACCACACACCTTGAAGACATGTGATTACGAGATCTAGTGAGCCCATGATGAAATTTTGGATTTTTTATGTTCTTTTAAGTAAACGTTCATGTATGTTTTTCTAACATTGAAACCGGTGCACAGATCAAAAAAATGAGGACATCATTGAACATAGAACACTAGGATTCCCCTATAAAGGACCTAACATCAAATGTCAATGGTCAGGTGGAAAAGTTAATTTTTGGGAATTTTTTGAAAAATAAATAAAATAAATTTAAAATATATTTTATTTTGTTTTTTGAAACCATTGAGTGGAGAACGATGGCTCTACAATAAAATGACAAGGTGTATTACATTAATCTTATTAACGAATCATTTTTTGTGTAGTGTAACTACACATTAATTAAAGTGTATCAATGTGATATCATAGCGTAACAGAAACTTTGTGAAGTGTTTTATTCTATTAGACTAATGCATTGGAGAAACGAGAATTAAACCATTGAAATTATCTAACAAACCTACGACAAGGATTCCCTCTAACAATGAACAACGAACACTGGTGGATCACTTGCAACGTCGAAATTTTTTGAACTCCAATGGATTGTGAATCCTTGATAGTGAAGTGATTCAATGAGGAACATCGATGGAGGTAGGGGTTGTTTGATTGTCAGTTTCCCTATTATTCATTATAAAGCAACGAATTTCAGTCCACCCAAGAATAGGTTGTCCCATGGATTTTTCATTAATGGACGAAGGGTGCCTTTTTCTTAGAGTTCTTATACTAGTAATGAATTATTGTTGATAGAAGTGTAATCCTAAGCCTCCCCTTTTTAAAAACATCTAAGATGGAGGGTGCAGGCCGGCATGAACAAGGCCTGACCCCCACCCACCCCTTCTCCTGGTGCATTCTTTGTGGATGAATATTAAAAATTTTGTCCAGGAAAATTTGAGACCTTCTTAGGGAAGGTGACGCCCCATGAAGGTCGAAGGTATAGTTGTTGTGAAGAACTGACAACCGAGGAGGAATCGGTGGCCCACGTAAAGAACAGACGACACAGGCAGTGGCCCGCATAGGTGGTTGTGGGTGGGTGGCGGCATGCCATGACAGCGCGTCATAGGTGACTGCCAAGACCAGATTGGGCTAGGATGAAGCGGGAGGAGCCTCAGACTAGAATCAGGGACATAGGCCATGCTTCTTGGGTCATGCGGTCTTCTGACTGCATCTGGGGAATCCAACTGGCCACGTAGTTTCAATCCAGTGGTCTTTTGACCACAGAATAGGCGTTGGCCCTGCAGACGTCCTGCGGGGTGAAGGGGAGACGGATGCGGCTGGACCGGGCAGGGCGTGGGCCGCCCCCATGGCCCAATGGGCCAAAACTAGGTCGGCCCTGGTCTATGTTGGTTTAGTGGACCCAGGTTGGGTCGGTGGACCTAGGTCGGGTTGGTGGACCCCGTGCTGGGTTGGGTCTGGTTGACCGGCCAGGTCGGAGCGGACCCGGACCCAACTAGCCCCTTTTTAGAAAAACAAAAATAACTTGCAAACCGAGTATCTGATTGACGATTCGTTTGTGGTGTTGGAACCCTCATAAAGAGGAGGATATTTTTTAATACTATATAAAGGAATTAATTCAACGTGAAATTTGATGAATGGCTTGAGGAGCGGTTCTCCCAAAATCCAGCATTATAAGTGTGGAAACCCTACGGTTGGAAGAGACCTAAAGACTGATGACAAGAACGACTGTGTGGATCTGCTACTATGGTCCACTAGGAAGTAGCTTCTGTGTGATCCAGCATGACAATAGTGGGGAGTGGATTTTGTGTGACTCGACAGGCCCATAGTACTCGATAAGAGGAGTACCTCATCATGACCATGGTGGGGAGAGTCTTCTATGTGACCCAGCATACCCACGGTACTCATCAAAGATAAGTACCATAAGAGTACCAAGGTTTGTGGGAAGTGGATTTTTTGAAACCCGGCATGCCCTTCATACTCATTAAAGTGGTGTTCTCCAGCATCCCACAGTGTTCGATGTTGTGACTAATGGTCCTATATTGCTAATCTAAATTGTACCTGGTGTGAGTTGTCTTGCTTCATGATCATGATTCGTGGTTTATTTGTGGATTGCTTTGTGGTCATTACTTTGTGACTTGGAATCCTGATTAAGTATGTTTTACTCACTCATCCACAGGATTTGACCGCACATGTTTTGTTTGGTGCAGACGAATGTCGCCCTGACAAAGGACTTGGAGGCCTAGGACCTAGTGGTGCCCAGTGACACTAGGAAGGTGGGGCATACTTCTACGGCTTCCGGCAGCTGTTCTATACTAACTGATCAAATGGGTTGTAACACCCTAATATTTCATAGTATGTTACTTTCTTTAAAATAATTCAATATCTTGTGCTACACGCAACACCGAGTTTGAGCGCATAACGACTTACCAAACTAGCTATTCAAAAAGATGTTATGAATAGTGTTAACTGTATTTTAAATTTTATATACTCCATAAAATTTTAGCATCCATATTTTTTGATTCATAGATATAATATAAGAACAAATTCAATTTTTATGAAAAAAGATGTATTTTTCAAAAAATGAAATTTTACCCCTTTTAATGGAGAACCATTTTTAAATACAATATTTCACACTTTTATATACTCAATTTGATGAAATAAACTTCTATTTTAGAATAGGAACATAAAACTTTAGTTTGGATAAATTTTTGGTGCTTTTCTGATAACTTTCATATTTTGATGAATAGTGAAAATACTAAATTTTAATTAAAAACAACTTTTTTAATCCAAATAACTTATAGTGTTAAATTATATATTTAAATGGTTTTGAGGTATAATTATATTATATTTTTATCATTTAATCCAATGTTTTTCATTGGAAGAAATTTTACATTTAAATTAGCCATAAACACGTATCAATCTTTTGATTGTTTCTACTTCTCAAAAACCCGCTTTCTGGTTTTGACAACAGAATTTTTTTAAAAAAATAAATTAATAAAACTTATATGTTTTTAATTTGGGGAAAAAGACATAATTTTTTAGTTTTAAATATCAAAATTATCTTAGAGTTAATTTTTGGTATTTTTCTGAAAACATTCGATTTTTGATAAATAATGAAAAAACAATGTGTTATTATTTAAAACTGACATTTTATTTAAATAGTTATTTATTTTATTTAATGTTTTTAGTAAAAATAGATACATAATACTTATAAAAATTTAATTTAATTCATTGGATTCATTTTATAATGAAATTAGAAGTATTAAATTTTGTTGAACTTTTTACCGTCTTTTATCCACCTTCTAAGCACATTTGAAAATTTGCATAAAATGTAATTTAATCACTTCTTTGGATTGAATATAAAAATCTAAGAGACATGGATGAAATTAGTAAGTAAAATTTGGTTCAATAAGATGAATTTTTTTGTGAATAGTAATTTTTGAATTTTATTTACCACGGTTAAAAGTAAATATAGTAATTAATGGTAAAAATGATATTATAATTACCCTAACACATGTACTAATTATATTGGATAAGCGTATTTCAACCAAAATAAACCTTAGGAATAAAATATTATCCTTTTTATCCACTTGGATTTTATTAGGACATTTATTATTATTTTATTTAAAGAAGAGTTAAAAGTGTAAAATTCAATGTTTAATAAATAAACAATTTTTAATATAGTGTTATACCTAGTATAAATTTGACTATAAATATTATTTTGAAATATAAAAAATATTTCCTAAATAATCGTATTTTATTTATAATTTTTAGACATTAAATAAATAAATTTATTTCTGACAGAATGATGGTGTAGTAAATACCTTATTTATGTATGATTAAAATAATTGATATTATAAACATGCAAATAATTTTAAATTGAGACTTTTAATGAATTCTAAGAATTTTATTGGTTAATATGACATGTTATGGTTTATCAGATGAATTTTTTTTTATGTAATCAAGTTTTTAGGACTTTAACAAAAATCAGATGCTAAATGGTGTCAAAATTGACATAAATGATTTTTTAAAACAAATACTATATTATTAAATGATATAATAGCCATAAAAATCTATGGTTTGTCCAAAGGTCTTATATAATAATATATATGTCATTAATGAACCAATTTATGTTCTCTTTCTAGTTTATAGTATTTTTATGAACCATATAGTGTAATAATACAAGAAGACATAGTAAAAGTTAAACTAATTAACTAAGAGTTTAATCTAAAAGATAAGGTTGATATAGAGACCTAAACTTGTCTAAAACATATTGTATAAATTTATTTAGACCCATACCCACATTATCCTAGAAATAAATCCATTTAGAGCCATTATAAAATGAAAATTATTATATAATACAATAATATTTCAAGCTTGTCCTAAAGTGACCCTCACCTCTCTTATAAAAGGGCACATCCTATTCTCTTATTTTCACACCTCCAAAGCCATTTGTATCAGCAAAACCCTACTCAAATATCCTAAAAAAACCCACACTTTATCCTATAAGCCTTAATTTTATCATAAATCTAACCTATGTATCCCTTTTGATCAAATCAAAAGGAAGCATCTGAAGAAGAGGTAATAATTTCACCACCTCTTTCAATGTTCTTTTCTTCTTCCACTTCCTCTTTATTTGTTGTTTCCATACCAAAATAATACCTCCAGTTACTTATACATACTTTGATGTTATTATAAATTTTTTAATATCATATTCATTATTCTATCCATCCTATGAATGACAAGTCACCATACGTGCATACGTACGGCTTACTATCTCCACATCGTGGTGTAGTTTGTTAGTCAAACACTTCGTTATTTAGATGGGTGTAATAATAAGCATAATTCATGAAAATAATAAATATAAAATTTTAATGATTTGGTATATATGATATACCATCCAATTACATACGAATCGACCATCAATATAATGGTATTGTCTCTCGTGCGTACGTTCGGATTATCGTCTCCATGAACGCGATGAGATTCATCCCCATCATAACTATTCAAAAATAAATATCATTTTATGATTAAAAAATAATTATTAAGAACTTAATATCATCCTTTATATGAATAAAATACATCCTATATGTGACAAACAAGACTTACATAAGAAACATATAAAGGAAAATGAATTAGTTAACACCCAAAACAATGATACTACTGAAATATCATTAACAAAGCATTATTAGAAGATCATATATGATATCATATTTATGTATTTAGTTATTTTATAATTTAATAACAATTAATTCACCTTTATATATAATGTTAACCTACCCTATACTAAGGAAACGTACAAGGTAAGGGGTTTTCCTCTCACTTTTATTCCCATGAGATTCATGCTAAATTTGCCACTAGTACCTTTTTTGTGGTGTATGTATGGCCCATGATTGTATTATTTGTGTAATATACTTTAGTTTATGTGTATTTACATTATAATTGTATGATCCTTCTTTCATTGGGTGTATGTTTCATAAGTTACCAAATAAGTAAGGGATTTTCAATTTTCAATTTCCACTCATTCGGTTTTTTGCGAACTTCATTAGTTATTTTTCTCCAAGATTATGTGTGAAATCAATATGTATTTACATATGTAGTAATTCCCACTACTCTTTGTGTGGATATAATTTGTATACACATAATCACTCCATTTATAAATTCTCAATTAATTGATATAAACTTGATAATAGTAATTTTAACTCAATTCTTATTCATTGAGTTAAACATCCAAATAATTGGTGTTGTTTTTACAGAAATATGTGTGAATGTACTCTGATTTATTTACACTGAGTATCCAATCATATTGAGTGTATTAATATTTGTTACATATTATTATGTCATTTATTTATCTTTAACCTAAGGATATGGTCTTTATAAGGGATTTCATCTCAACTTACATTCCATTGAGACTTCTTTGTTGTAATGTGCCAATTCACTTTTATATAGTGTATATATTGTATATTGACATAGTATATCATGAATCCCTGTATTCTCATTATATTATAATGTTTTTATTACCTCTATTATTTTTATTCAATCATCTCTCATTTGTTTAGGAACTCTAACTAAAATATCAATTTAAATGTTTTAAAATTTTATTTTTCTAATCCTTTCTCATTAATGTCTGTGTTTTAAAAATGGTTTTAAAGATTTATTTATATGGAAATTAATGTTTTAAAATTAAAATTCCTTTTCTAAGTTTCAAAGTGGTATGGGACACTTTGATTTAAAAATCTATTTTAAATGGCTTCTTGATAAATATTGAGACTTTTAAATGTTATCAAGAAAAGGGGGGGTATTTCCATTAAATAGTTTTGCTGATTATTTTTATCTATGTAAATATCTTTCATTATTCACAATTGAGGTTAATTTATTATAATAAAATCTTCTATATTGTATTGAATTATTTATTTTTGACTATGGATGTTCTATTTTTATTTCATTCATGGTTTGTGGTTAAAATATTGGCATTTTGTATGCTAGTTTTAATATGAATGTTTAGATTTTGTTTCATCCTTTTCATATGATAAATTCATTGGAAATAGTAAGTGACGGGTGGAGCTGACTATATCTCCTAGATGCATCGGAAGATCTCATGAGATAAACTTTTGTATTGGCACAAGTCCTTGACAAAATCATATTTGTAGTTTTGGCATGAGGCCATGACTATGTGGTTATTATGTTCAACATTATGTGTTCCATCATTATGAAATAGGCTGTTGATATTACATGTGATTATTCAACTAGTATAATATCCATGTGAATAAGTAAATAGAATTATTTGAATTATATTTTCCATATTATGCTAAAGTTTAATTTTAAAAGTCTTGTGTTTTAGTCTTATACATTTCCTTAAATGTTTATTCTTATTTATGATAGTTTCTTCTATATTGTCATCCTTACTGAGCATCTGAGCTCACCCCTTTCTGAAGTTTTATTTTTCCCAAGATGAAAAGATGTATATTATGATTAACCTGGAGGAATAGGGTAAGGGATATAAGAGTGTTAAATGGGGAAACAATGTTGTTTGTTTATTTAATGATGTAATTTAAAACTTATGTATGTATCTATTACTTCAAAGGATACTAAATTGATTGGTATTTCAAGACATGATTCCTTTTTGATGACAATGTTATGTAATAATGCACCGACTCTGGGTAACTGGGGTCGGGGCATTACATGGGGTTTCTATCAGATGTCTTTTAGATATTTCCTTGTAATTTCCGGTTTTCATTTTATCTTTTGTTGGGTTTGTATTCTGGATCATTTGACTTACAGTGTGTGCTTCAACTTAGTCATTGTTTAGCCGCATGCATGTTTACTTTCCTAGCATTAGAACGTGGTTGTCTATGCATGCGTACAGGTACTCAGGAAAATTCCCCCCACATACAAGTTAATGCCTTCGGTGCTAGTTGCCAACCCCTGCCCTTTAGGAGGCGGTCTTGGGGTATGTCATGGCATGGACCCCAGGGTACATGTCTTGACATCTTATGAATGAGAGAAAGAATGGTGTTCGGCTGAATACACACATAATTTATGTCTTTCAATTTATCTTCAACTTTTTTTTGGATTTCATCTAATGATACTTATTCCAAGATGTCAAAATCATTCATATAAAATTCCACTGATGATACCACATGACTTCTCTTTGTTTCAAATGATGAAATAAAATAGGAAAATATGAAAATATATGAAATAAAAATATATAATATTTTTATATGAAAAGAAAATAAATTCAAACAACAGGATGTGTGTACCTAATGTGATTACACATCATCCATGAGTTGGAAATTAATTATTGAACCTTCCATAATTTTTGGTTTTTTTTTAATCCATATAAATGTATCTTTCATTATCATACATCGCATTCCAAGCATGGATGCAGTTTCTAACAATGGGTGAGTAGAGGAAACATTTTCCACCGTTATATATTCTTATTTTTTTGGCACATGGGTTTTTTACATTCACTCATATTATTCCATATATTCTCTTTCCACATTATTCTACTATAAATCATACATGAGTTCAAATATAGTATTTTCTCCTCATAAATAAAAAAATAAGGTTACCCAATTAAATATTTTAACTATTGTTTTAAAAACATATACTAAAATTTTTATTTAATATATATACACATGTGTGAATGTGTAATTATATTTTTCTAAATGAAAATCATTATAAATATTCTTGACATAATGAACTATTATATAGAATAACAAACACCATAGGAATTATATTCCATATTCATCATTTCATTCATCTCATTATAAATATATAAGAGTTCATGATATAATATTTCTAGGTACTCTGGAAATATTTTTGAAGCTTTCATATCCCACTAATATACATAACACCATCAAATGAAAACTAGTCTCAATTATATGGTAGGAAGGTTGAAGAAATATAATGTTTTTGGGAATTAGATTAAAAAACAACTTATCAATTTCCATTATAATAATCATAAGTTCTTCATGTGTATCATAAAAATCATATATATCATTCGTTTAAGGTATCATTGAAACAAAATTAGTTAGTATATTTCTTTTAAAGGGAATTATTATGTTTAATATGCACTCCTAATATACAAAAATAACATTATCAAATTTTAAATCTTGTTAATGGTAATTGTCATTCGAAATCGATATTCATATACTTTCTAATTAACATTATTAAAAATCAATTTATGATTATTTTATAATAAAAACATCCAACATAATAATAAAATTGTCTTTCTTTTTTTATTTTTTTATTCTATATCTGATGATTCTTCTGTAAAATATTAAAATCAACCTTTGCAGGAAAAAAAAATAAGATCATTGTGATGATGACTTTTAGTTTTATAATTTGATATATAATATCATGCTTCATATCAATTTTTTTCTTATATATCATATGTTTTAAGATAGTATTACCTTACATATAATCAATGGATTTGAATATGTCATGGTTTATTTTAGGTGGGTGGAGGTGATTCAGTTTCCTTTATCAAGTATGTCTTCTCTATAAATCCTATGTTGTGTGGCTTCATACAAACTCAGTGAACTTCATACATATTTTATCGACAAATGAACATATATGTCCTTAATGTTTTTAAATGCATATATATCCATTTACAAAAAACACTAAATATTAATTGGAACCTTCAAAAAATGTATTAATTAATGTAAGAACATTTACTACTTTCCATAAAATATATTATAACTGTGTTGTCTCAAAAAACGAAAATGAATGACAACATTTAAAATATTTTCATCACCATGATAGATATGGTAAATTTGTTACAATGCTAGGTAAATCTTGATAGTATAATGATATTCAACTCCAAATCATTGAAGTGAATCTATTAAGTTTAATAATTTATCAGAATGTGGTTTATGAATTTCCACCATTAGATAGTTCCTTAGTCCACCATTTTGTTTTTTATGTAATTTTTTGGTTTAATAACCTCTTCCTTCTAAGATTAAGTGCACACATTTCTCCCATACCAATAAACCCAAAAATATTTAAAATAATTTAAAAAATATTTATTTCCAATAATAATAAAATTAGGACCATAATAAATGATATTAATTGAAAAAATAATCTCCCCAAATGGAAGAATGGTAGGTGAAAGACCAACAATGAGACTGTGTGGATGAATATTTAGAGACATTGTGAATAGAGAGAGAGAGAGAGAGGAAAACAAGTAGTTGGTGATGGAAAGATAATTATGTCAGTAAGAATTTATAAGTGAAGGGATAGAGGAAATGAGTTACTTGTCATACATGTATTCAAAGACACGTTTAATGAGTGTGGTGTCGTACATTAATTTGAACACATAGTTGGGTGTAGCTAAGAGACAATGAATATATCCATTTAAAGTTTCTCACATGATAAAAAAATTATATAATGATTTTTTTCATTTTTATATATGTAAGCATATATATACATTAATATATATTTGTTTCAAAATATGTATGTGTGTATAAATTTATATTTTTGTGCATGCATGTGAATATATATATATATATATATATATATTTGTGTGTATACGCATGTTTGTATCTATATATTTTTATGTTTGTGAATCCATATATATATATATGTACATTTTTCAACTAAATGTGTGTGTGTGTTTGTGTATGTATGTATGGATATTTTAATGAGTACTTGGTGAAACATGTATATAAGTACATTAATATAAATAATTAAACAAAAAATACATGTATATATTTAAATATAATATATACATTTTTATATGTACGTGTGTGTTTGTGTATTTATGTATTCATACATTTTTATAAGGTAAATTAAATAGATAATAATTATATATTTCCATATGGATTATATATTTAAAAATAAATTTTATATGAACATATGTGTAAATATTTTTCTATAAAATTAATTTTTTATATGTAAATAATTGAAAATATGTATATATATATATATACCAGGAAAGTTCAGTCAGTGGAAAACCCACTGACCATTTATTAAATAGAACAAAAAGTGAAGTAAACAACCAGTAAGAGTCCCAACCAAAGATAGTCAAAAACATACCAATCCATCACCTGCAAAACCTTAAACCCATTCCACAAGTCAGCACATTCAACCAGCAAAAAGTCTGCAACATCAAAAAAAACACCGCTTCTTTCCAGCTTCCAACTTCATCACCACTTCATCACCACTGCAAACTACCACAACAGCTCCAATCCAACAGCCCACAACTCAACCGAAACACCATGCCATCGAATTACCAAATCAACACCCCAGTCTTCAACACAAAATCTTCATAGAAATAATAACGATCCTTCGAAACAACACAATCCTTACCATCCGCACCATAGAACCCGATGTCTCCCTCGAACCCACACGCATAGACATCCGCAAGTCCACAAGGAACCCCTGCCGGAACAGTGGATCGTACGGACCCCATCACAGTGGAGCAGGAACACGCCCTGGAGTTGAATCTCAACCCCACACCGCTGAGGTAGAAAACAACCCAAGCCACAGGAGGAGAGTAGGCCGCCGCCCCGACATCCCACAACAACCTTGCGCTACACAGATAGCAACCCCATAGCCACACCAGAGCACGCCTCCAACAACACGGCAACCCGATCTCGCCCCAACGCACTGGATCGAAACCCCATCGCCGCCAGACCCCGACGCCGCACCAGATCTCACCCAGACGCACCAGAACCAGAGCCATCACCGCAGGGAAGGACCGCACCCCGAAGTCGGACCAGATTTCGACTCCGAGCCGCGGAAGCGCCGAAGACGACCTCGAGCCCACCGGAAACCAAACCCTTCACCTGAGAAGAACGAATCCTCAACCACCACCCTCCATGCGAATGAAGTCGCTGCACCATGAACCTCCGGGAAGACCAAGGGAGATCCTCTATTCTAGCGAGGCAAAGAAGAAGACGGCACCGAGTAGAAAACCCTAATCACTCTGCCCCTTACGGGCACATATATATATATATATATATCATTATAAATAACACAAGAATATGAAAAAAAATAGTAAAATCTCAACAACATAATATTCATATGAATGTAATACCAATGGATAAATTAAGTCTCTAATGAAAAAATATAAGAAGACACTCCTAAATAATAAAATTTCACCAAATGTTCCAAAATAATGTTATTCCATCTAAAAACTCAACTTTGGATAACTTTCAGACCTTTATTACCATGAAAAAATGGGGTACAAGGTAAATTTTATACCAAATGTCCTAAATATTTTTGTAAGTTTTGATTTGACAGATTTTAGAGCCTAAATAGACATATGGATCAAATGTTATGTTCATTTTCAATTCAAGTCATTTTTTTCACTTATTTTAAGATACAGATTAATTTATTAATTTTTTATATCACAAAACTACTAATTAATATTAATTTAAAATCATTTTATAAATCATTGTTTCCTAAATCTATTTTATATTAAGTGTAAATACATATTAAGTGTTATATAAATCATATTTTAGAAAATATACCAAATATATATCAATATAAATATATTTATATACTATAATATGATATTTAGTAGTTTATAAGTTTTCTTTCTTTAAGTATACATTTTATCAGTATTAAAAAGCGTTTTATCACTGATAAAGAGAACACCTTTATATACACTAAGAAAGGAACTGATAAAGGGTTACCTTTATCATTACTAAATAAGGTGCTGAAAAAGGGTTCACATTTATCAATTTTTTTAATTTTGATAAAAGTATCATTTTATCAATATTATTTAGCATTGATAAAGGTCGGTTCTTAAAAATGCGGAATATGTTGTAGTAGAAATTCAACTTTAATTTGTCACCATATGATATTATTACTAATTTCAGATAATTAATTAACTCACTAGAAAAATAATGACACATAATTATTAATAAATGTTTAAAAAAATAAATATAATTAATACTATAATTAATATATATTATTAAAAGTATAATTTTTAATTTTTAAAATAATTAATATACCTTCCTTCATGACACTACTACATATGTTGTTATCAGATTGAATCAAACAAAATACTATTCATTGGAGTCTTTATTAACAATAAAATTGGACATTTACGCCATGTAATGAGCTTCCAATCCATAGGGCCTTCAAAAAATCAAATTATAATGGTCCTCATAGGTGCATGTCAATCTTTATAGGAAGGGTTGAGGGTTGACCTACTGAAGTGTTTGGGTTTGTGCATTCTTTGTGGTTTGTAATCCCCAAAAACAAATATTCAATAAAATGATTAATTAATAATTAATGATAAATAACATGGTATTTAACATTAATAAAAATTAAAAATTAATATAATTAATTTTTTATATAATTGATAATTAACAATTATAAATTAACATGACTAATAGTAAATAATAATAATAATTTTCATTATTAATTATTATTACTACTACTATTATTAATTATATTATGAAATCTTAATTATTAATAATTATTTGTGTTAATACTTATTACTATTATTTATATTAATAATTACTAATTATTAATCATATTAGTAATCAAATTTTTAATTATCCATTATTAACCAGTTATAATCTATATCGGGAAAAATGGATTGAAAAATGCAAACAACACATACACATAGTTGCATCTCATTAGTAAAACTCCATCCCTCCAAATGAGGAATGATAAACAACCATGGGACCTATTTTATTACGTGAAGTGGCCTGTAGGCCCATGTTTTAGATGGTTAGACAGCCTGTGTAATTGAGACCCAATGTTCCTTTGGTGGGGTGGCCTGAAGGCTTGATAGAGCAGTCTACATCTTGAAAAATCAATTGTCTTCCACCACAGTACACTTCGTGTTACCAATAATCAAACAATATCACCCATGTGAAAATCACACTGCATCCCCACTCCCACACTGAGAAGGCAGGATATGCCACTATCCTACATCAAAATCCATGTGAGTGTAAGGCCATTTGGTAGGTGTCATCCCTATTTTGAGTTTCCTACTCAGAAATGCCTGTATGGAGCCCTGCCTCACCACTTATCATGTCACACAATGCCTGCCTACTGGTTCTATTATATCGATCATCATGTTATAGGTCACCAATTTATCATACATCAAAAATCTAGGTGGGTAGAGAGCTGATTGACAGGAACCAATGTAGCCATTACTCTATCTAGCTGTTCACCGAACGCCACCTCTATGTTGTCGTTCTACACCAAATTTATGTTGCACCTTCAAATCTTCTTGGTTCTTCTATGTTGAATGGTGTCTACAAGTATGCATTACCATAGTGTGGGGACCATTTTTTCATAAATTTCATTAAATTTATTAATTAATTTTTAGTTTTTAAATTAATTATTAATCACCACAACAATACATTTTTTGTTTCAAATTTTCTTGAAATGAATTTTATATGTTCAAAAAAACCACAAATGATTTGAATTATGACAAAAGACAAATTATTTTATCTTATCTAAAAAATGTACTAATAAGGATACACTTTATGGTCTCTTATAAAGGGATACTTTTTCAATGTGTTTTTTAGAATTCATAAATTTCATCCTTTATCAACATGTTATTAGTACTCATAAAAGTTGTCTTTTATCAACACTAATCTCTATAGTTGATAAATGATCTAAAAATATTATTTAATAATTTTAGTTTGAGAGACAGAAAAATCACTACCCCACCACACCTCATTTAGTTGAATCCCACACAAATCTTGACCGCAAACACCTTGAATTTCTTTATTATTATGAGAGAGGTGATATTTGAGCCCTTCCCACCCCCATGCAGACCACTTTGTGGTAAAATCCCTTACCAACCACCCAAAATTATATATATATGTCTTTATATTTTAATATATATTTTCTAAAAAATGTTTGTGTATTTGTAATTATAAAATCATAATTTAAAATGGTCCATATCATGAGGGATCCACCCCTACAACCCTAGGTGGGATCACTAATTGGGTGTGGCTTCTGTACTTTATATCTATCCCTCCACTTCCATCAACAACCAACCCTTTGTTCCCTCTTTTCCTCTTAATGCACTATGAAATTTTTAGTCTGTGTTAAATCGTATTCACTTCAAAACACCAATAATTATATTAATATATTTTTTGATAGGGGAAATGAAATTAATCAATAGATGGAAGATCATATGAAATAAGTATCTAATGAAAATAAGTTAAATCATTCAACCATGAAAAATAACATCTAGAAAGGCCATGGGTTTCGAAATAATTCCCTACCCTATTGCATTTTCTTTTCACAAGGGTGAAATAGAATACATGAAAGTGGGTTCAAAGAGATAAGTTCTTCTTAATAGCATACCAATTTTTTGGAGGAAAAATTTTTAGGAAATGATATTATTGATGATAGGAAGTAAATATGACCCCCAAACAAAATAGTTTCACTCTCTCTTAGAAGAAAAATCTAGGCCCACAAGAATTTCTTGGGCCTCTACCACTAGTGGTTCCCAATTTGCAGCAAAGGTAAATTTGCAAGATGTAACAACTGAGATAATGAGTCACATGTGATGATGTCGATACTGAGAGAACCATGACCAGAGATAACAATGTCTAAATTAATCTTCAATGAGCCTAGGGAGGCGGACTCTAAACACTTATTGTGCACAAAACTCCTGGAATATCACCATGTAGATCAATATAACTCCATTTGTCCATTCAAATAGTCCCCTACTAAACTCAAAAAGAGTGTGGTTTGGAGACCAATTTGAAAGAAAAATTATTCATTCATACCCAATTTATCCAAGCCATCATACTCAATGGGATCAGCTTCTCCATAGAAAAGTGATAAAATCTATTTCTTCAAAATAATTTCCATGCAGGGTGTTGAGTCCAGAAGGAGGTCTGTATGAGGGAAACACTAACGCCAAACATCCATGTCCCCAAGGAAATGAATTATAGTTTGTGATGGGTATTCCATTTCATTCTGAAATAAAAGACCAGAATAATCCTCCATAGCATGATAGTAGACAATAAATTGTATTTTAAAAATTATTCCCGAACACACTTTTGAAAAAAAAAAGTTAACATTTGGTGGAATCGGGAGGCGCCAAAGGAGTTTCCACAAGTCATCTATTCCCCACATAAAACTTCTTCCATTTCCTTGTAGTTTTTTATGATATAATAAGCTATGTATGCATCGAAATTCTACTAGAGATGATCTGGTCCCGTATCACTCACATGATGGATAATCTAAATAGTACTTATATATAAATCATTAAACCACTTCTCAAACTTCTTACTACATCATCCATTCCCAGTATCATTGAACAAAGATTGCACTGTATCATTATCCATAACATTCATCATGGTGGACAATTCATGGGATCTTTATCTTTGAACAAGCTAGGGGTCCTTCCATATTTTGATGGTTATCTTATATCTGATTCCCTAGTAAAGACTCTTAATAAACAAGTAATGTGAACCTAAAAGTATTCTCTAGAAGAAGTTGTGGGGGATAAGAAAATATCCATGATAGTATAAATGGGGAATGTATTTGTCTTGGAGGAATTTATCACAATGGAACACTAGGTACTAGATAATTCGTCATCCCTATTTGGAAAGGAGGTAAACATTGATGTTGGGCATGTTCTGAATGCCCATTCCCCCACATGATTTTAGGATATATAGTCTGTCATAATCTATCAAATGGGTTTTATTCCTCCCATTGAAGGTTCCCTATTGAAAATTCAACAACCATGAATGAAGTTGATCAATAAAAAAACCTAGGAATTTAAAGAGATACATGAAATAAGTTAGAATAGATTGTTTCATCAACATGATGGGGATTTCTTTCCCTCCATTAGATATCCTTTTAAAATTCCACCCCTGATTTTTTTATTCACTCAATCCTTTATGCTTGAGAATACCTCTTTTTTTAAATCCAATGAGTGTGTTTAGACCAAGATATTTTTTATGTTTATCAACCACCCAGATACTGATTGATAAACAAAGATATTATTTTATACTTTTAGTAACACTTGAGCTAAAAGAGATCATAGATCTTACAACATTGGTCAATTACCCTGATGCCAATTCATACCCATGGATTATTTGGAAGATATAATCATATTCACCCATTTTTTCTGTTATTAATAATATGTTTTTATCTGAAAAAATGATGGAAAACAAGGTTCCTATTTTGACAAACTTTTTCACCATAGACAGAGTGACCATCAACATACAAATATATAAGATAGGAAAAAACAACAGCTAATATAATAAAAATGAAGCGAGAGAGAGGATCTATTTCGAGGAGACCCCTAGATGGGGGAAATATCCACATAATTATGGCACTGATTAGGATCTTAGAGAAAACTAAGGTGACTCAATTCATGAAAACATCTAACCATTTAAGGAAAAATCTCATCTTTCTCATCATAAATAAGGAAGAACATTTTCATCCTATCATATACTTTTGTCGTATTGTGCATCCATGCCATAAAAACACTATTATATATAGAGAATGTTTTCATAGAGTGATATATTTCATGATAGAAAATGGTGTTGTTAGAGATGAGCCACTTAGGAATAAAGGCACTCAGATTCATTGAAACCATAGAGAGTAGCTTGGTTCAATGTGGATTAACCAATATTGTTATGAAAAATTTATAAATTATAATACATAAGATGATGGGTTAGAAATATGAAACTAAATATGGTTTTTTAATCTTATGAATGAGGATAATAAGGGTTTCATTAAAGGAAGAAAAATTCACCTTCTCCTCCCAATGATCCTTCATGACCCTCAAAACATCAGATATGAGAACGTTTCAAATCAATTTGAAGAATAAGTTATAAAATCTATCTACACCTAGTTCCTTCATTTAGTGGATATTTTTGAGAACCATAATAATTTCAACATCAGAGATAACTTGAAATAGAAAGTGGTTTATTTCAATTATGAATACAAGTCTAATGAAAGACATACTATTTGATGAAATAGAAGATTCTCCTAGAGAATATTTGTTTCTGGAAAAAATTTAATTCATGATCAAGAATATCATCATCATTAGAAACTAACCTACCACTAGGATAATTAAGGAAAGATATATGATTCTTATGACATTGCATAGATTCCCTTTGGTTGAAGTAGAGAGGATTGGTGTTATCCTCCCTAGTTTGATCACCCAACATGTGCATTAACTAGTAGATCTCTTTAACTCTTAGGGATTAAACCATATTAGCTTGCATTTTAGAGATTTGGGAAAGAGTAACTACTGAGGGGGGGTGTTGAAAAAGAGTTCATTCAGTTTCCCTTTAATATTATCACATTGGGTGTCAAGCTGAAGATGCATAGAAAAACTCTACTACTTCCTTTTGATATTTCAATATATTAATAAAAATATACAAATATAAATATTCATTCAATTATATATTTATATAATTATTTTAATAAAATTTTAATATACTATATTTAGATATAATTATTTTAATTTATTTAGATACATTATTAAATATTTTTATGGATTAATAAAAATTTGATAATTTTTTAATATAAATATGGAAATTATATCAATAAAGAATTTATATTTAAAATTATTTATATTTATAAATATAAAATTTATATGGAAAAAATATTTAAATATTTATTTAAAAATATTGTGGTGATGACTTTCAGTTCGATAATTTGATATGAAATATCTTTCTTTTAGTCTATTTTTGTTCCTACCAACTAGATGTTTGAGGGAATTTTTTACCTAACCTATAATCAATGGATTTTTCTGAATAATGATGGATTTTAGATAGGAGGAGTTTAAGTGGTTTCCTTTATCCAGTATTTCTTGTCCACACATCCTATATTGCGTGTCTTCATACCAACTCAATGCATTGTATATATCTTTTATCAAAAAATTACCATTCATGTCCATAAATTCCTCAAACCCCTCCGCATCAATTTAAAAAATACATGAAATGTTAATGGAATACATCATGATTTTTTTAGGAATGCAAGAACATTTACTAATTACTATGATATATTATAATTTTTTTATCTATGAAATTGAAAAAAAATGTGACAGTGTAAAGATCATCATCATAATCATAGATATGGTGAATTTGTTGCAATTCTTGATCAATCCTGATAGTATAATGATATGAAACTCCCAAGAGTTCAATTGGATCGATAAAGTTAATTAATTGAGCTAGATGAGGTTTATGAATTTCCTCTGTTGATGATTCCATAGTTCACCTTTAGGCATTTATAATTTTTTTTTGTTTCATCATCTGTCTCCAATAAGATGAAGAGGACACAGTTTTTCCATAATATTAAATCCAAAAATATTTAAAGAAATTTAGAAAAATAATTAACAACAATAATAAGTAAACTAACTATCATAGATATCACTTTATGCAGCACTGGATTTTATCAGTGATAAATATAAAATGCTGATAAAAGGGTAACCTTCATAAGTGCAAGATAAAAGTGAATATAAAGGTAACTTTTACCAGATCTTTTTTAGCACTGATATTAGTGTACCCTATATCAATTCATTTTTTATCTACAATTGTGGTGAGTATTTATTAGTGTTATTCTCATCACTGATAAAAACTTTTAATAAAAAAATAGTATGAATATATATATAATTATCATATTTATATTCAAAAAATAATATTTATTTTTATATATTAATTAAAAAATGCATGTATATAATTAATATAAATGTGATATATTAATTTATATATTTGTTAATAATTAAATAAATTATATAAATAAAAATTAGGTACCTCTAATATGTGATATTTGAACTTATATATATATATATATCAATATCTATTATCATATATTGTGAATGCATTTGTGTGTGTGTGTGTGTTTTATGTATGTGTATATATAGATATTCTATGTGTACAGATGTATGTATGTTTTAGTATATGTGAAAATGTATTTGGTATGTACATATATTTATAACATGTGTACATTTGTGTGTATGGAATGTACTTATTTCAGATTTGATGTATATTTGTTTCATTTTTTATATAATGTTTTTGGAATTTATTAATTTTTTAAGCATATTTATATTTTACTATGTATTATTTTTAATATGTTTTAAATTTATATGATAGGTAATTATTAAATCTCATTTATTATATTTTAATATTTTTAAAATGTTTAAAATTTATATAACCAAGTTATTTATATTAATTTGTTAATATTTCCTTTATTTATGTAGGTGTTTACAATTAATGTAGTTAAACTTATATGAATTCATTTTCACAAATAGTTTTTCTAATTAAATTATATTTATTATTTTTTAATATTTTATTCTTTAGATTTTATTTACTCATTTTTAATAGGCCATTGAATATTGAAGGGCTTTACATTCGTCTCTCTAAAATCTTGGGTTTCAAAGATTGGAGGTTTACCTCAATTGGTAATGGGTTTTTTCATATTATTTTCCCTTATGAAACTATAAAATATAGGGAATGTGGGTGTGAAAGGGTGTATATCACTCTTGAAACTCTTAGGATCTAGGAAAAGGATACATTATTCAACCCCTCAATGTTCAAGAACATAATTTCTCAATTCTGGTTCTGGATAAAGGGTCTATGTCAGTTCTACTGGAACTCAAATACCCTCTGGGACATTACCTCGATTGTGGGTATCCCTATAAAATTTCATAAAGAGACTGAGAATTCAAGGTTTGGTTTCTTTGTTAGGGTACTCATTTAGTATGATATTCTTTCTCCTGTTATTGAAATGGTTATTTTGGTGGTTGGTGCATTTAGAATTTAAATCTCAATTACTCAAGAGAAGCTTCCTGGTTTTTTTACATTTGCAAAAACAATGGGAATCTTGTTGGCCATTGTCATTGGAATATGAAGTGAAAAATATATAATAACATAGGTCACATGATTGACCATTATAAATTCATAAAAACTACTAAATCTAGTGTAAAACTCTTTAAAGGATGGAAAATAAATCTTGGGAACTATGGATTATGGGAGTCACCAGCTAGAACTAGTTAGGACCCTGGGGATCAAAGTACTAGGATAAAACCTTCATTTTTTGCAATTGTAGCTTGTGGTTTTTTGATCTTGTGAAGGACCATGATAACCATGGTCCTATACAAGGTTCCAATCCATGTATTATTGTGTACAAAGGTAGGTTTCTCTATCATTGTGGGTGCATTCCCCCTTTTATGAATAGGGTGTTTTTTGGATCCTTATACACATCATGGCATGTAGAGTTCTGGATAGATTCCTCTTTAGTAGGCCCATGATGGATCATGGGAAGGCATCGTTAATGGGGAAGAGAGGTAGTTTGAAGGGAACATGCTAGAGCATAAAGGTTACTTCTTGTTCAAGAAGATGTTTAATGCTGGGGGAGAAACCACTTGCAATAAAGGCTTGATTCCTATTGCAGGTGGTGCTAAATAGAACCTATAGGTTTTGAGCCTACTAAGGAGGATCCACATGTGGTTGTATCAATCTCCAGTAAGTCTTTTTATGATGATCTATATGTAGATTATTTTTTACAGGATTCCTACTTCCACGATGGTGGCATCAAGTGTAAAAATGGAGCTCCTTGGGTGATCACTTCTTCATGGATAAAAAAATAGAGGTGGAAGAATGTCCACTTATTTGATTTTCTGGATTATTATTTGCTAAATGGAATGATGTGTGTGTGTTGAACCTCATGTATTATATATTTTCAAACAATGTGTTAATTTATGGAACATATTTATTAAATTAAAGGATGATTTGATCAAAGAATTTGATGGCGATCCTTAATAAATAATGGAATGATATGTCATATGATTTTGAAATGAAATGAATTTTTTTTCAAGGGATTAGTTTAGATGAAAACCATTTGATTTTGGTTATTGAAATGAAATTTCATGTTTTGAAACCTAAACTTGTGGCTGATTGAAATGAATGGTTGTAATAATTTGAGATTGATTTAAATGAAAGATACCCCCTTATGTGATTGATTAACATAAAGTATATGGGAATCTGGGTAGTTAGGTGGGTTGTATAGGATATGAATTATGGCAGGAATTAGATCTACATATCCATAGATTGAAAATGAAAATGATGAAATCCAAAGGAGGGAAATAATTTTATTCAATTGTGTATTCTACTATTCCACTTAGGCTTGAGATCTAGGGATGTGTTCACACTTAGAGATATATTTCACTAAGATGATTGAAGATCCTTGAGCCTTAATCTAACTTACCCCAAGTGTTATAACCATGATTCTATGATTGAAAATAATTTATACATTCCATTTTTTCTAAAATGATTTATTCATACTGGTTTTAATAGATATTATTTTTCATTCATATTTTTAGGGAAATTCACTCTTGTACATAATTTATTCTATCCATTTAAATATTTTTAATGGAATGTTTTAATATAAATTGTGAAAATATTACCATGTCTAATTTTATTTCAAAAATGATAATATTTGGTTTATGTGATATGGATTTCTTATGGAATTATTGGTAAGATCCAAATGGGATTTTTTTCTCACATCCTAATTTTGACTTTATGGATTTGAAAATTTTATTATGCCCAGTTCAGTAAAAGGGAATGCACTTCTTGGAGGAAGTGGGTGTTTATGGTAGCAGGACCTTGGGAGGTTTTCTGACTCTCGGAGTATAGATTATCTCTTTTGTGAGGAAATCATGTGATTGCTTTTTCATTGTTTTGAGATGATTGGATTTAATGACTTGACTACCTTGTAGAGTTTTCTCTTCATGATTCTATCGGCATACTAATTTTTTAGGGTTTATTTTCTACTAGTTTATATTTTTTGGTTATTATTATGGAGAATTTATTACCTATTGATGTATCTTTATTCCCTAGCTTTAGTAGCCATCCCATTCGTATTTGGAATGACCTTTGGGTTCTATTGGAGTAGACTCGGGTTCTGTTTTACCAGGTTTTTAGGATTGGTTCATGAAAAATTGGTATTTGATAGAGGTTGTGTCCTTTATTGGATGTGGGTATGTATTTTGGGATGTCTTGTAAGATATGAGATAAGATTTTTGGGAATTAATTAATAGGTTACAAGTCAGTTCCTACTTATATCGCATCACAATGTGCATTAAGTTACCATGGGTTGTTGGGAAACCTTTCTTTTAGGAGTTTATTACTCTGATTCAAGACTTTTTCCAGTCATAAATCTATGTTTTTTGAACCCAATTAGTTCATATGAATTGCCTTATGAAGCCTCCTACCTCAATACATGGAATCAACAATCACCCATCACGAGATCCTCCAACGGAGAGACGAAAGGATAGAACCGATCAAGGGGAACCCTATAATCGAAATGTTCAAACGAAAAACCCAATCCATAAATAACCCAAGGTTTTATAGAACATGGAGAATAATAAACACAAAGAATAAGAAAATTAATTAATAGAACTTTATTACACATACTGAGAGAGAATCGATTATTTAAACAACACATATATCCAGGATGTTTCAAGGTTTGAAGGATAAAATTCACCTCCAGAGAGTCTCTAATATAATTTGGGTCAAATTAGGTTTCAGTGAGATGAATTTAGAATTAAAATCAAGATTAATAAAAACAAAAATATAATTTTATGATTCCTTTCCTTACCACAAATGACATAACTGGATAACCACTGGTTCCCATTTACTAGACAGTGGTGCTAGATAGAATGCTTTCCACTATAGGAACAACACCAACAATCTGATGGACATATTTTAGGAACTCCATTATAAAAAATATCCATTGTCTATATATGAGATTATTGTAAAAAGAAAAAACCATTATCCTTCCACCGACTAGCCAATGGCCCTCACCAGCTAGTTGGTAGCCCTCCCATAACCATTTTGGCTATAGCCCCTATCCATTATCATAATAAACTCTCGAAAACTTCCAAGACCCTTAATCATGGATCAAAAATACTTTCTCCAACCCCTAAAAATGATCTAAAAAAGGGAAAAATCAAGAATAAATACATACAACAAGATATCAACATTAAAAACAAGGGGAGGTAAAATAAACCAAGGATTATACCTGAAGGTTGGTGTTAGAATATTACCATTCAGCCTTTAGATCCCCCTTTGAACTATAATCCTCTATATTTAGTTAATAATTATGAATCTATAATTTTTCACCGGACTTAATAAACCCCATAAGATAATGGAATGAATATAAATATGGAACACAATATTTTTATGGTCTTACCCCTCTAGACGAACCTTCTTCTTCTGGTACTTCGAATGTCTAAGGCACAGATTATCTACTATAATATTATCATCAATAACTGTTGAGTTTTCCATGAATATTTAATTATTCAATGTAATAAAAATAATATTCATGGATTATATTTTAGTTTTAATATGTTTCAATATCAATAAACACCAATTTTACTTCATTTTATAAATTGAACTTCATTTCTCAACACATATGCAATTTATGTTTAGAGTGTGTAAATTTGGGCCCAATAATTCATATGATTTTGGGTTAAATTATTTTCATTATTTGAATTTTATATTTTGGTATATTATTTATCACTTTATGTGTAAGATTTTGTCTTTTATAATAAATGGATGAATCAAAATGGAATATGTTAATTTTTGGCCGTTGATGCATAAATTTCTTATCAAAGTATAACAGGCCCTAGGTCCATCAAATAAAAGTAGAGACCACACATAAAGCTCAATGAAGTTAAAATTTTAACTATAGATATTTAAATATATTGGGATCATTTTATTATACTGGTTATAGATCTAATTCTGATTTTTTTAAGGATATCCAGTGAGCCAAATTTTAGGATTAAATTATGGGCCATATTTCAAGGCCTATAAAATCATCCCACAATTTCGATAATAAAATCCCATTGAAATATCCAATTGCAATAAAATTTTGATAGGTATTATAGGAAAACCATAAAAATATATTTATCTTCTATGACAATTATTTATTCTCCAATATTCAATTTTATATTTGAACTCTAAAATGGGGGATGAATCTAGCGGAATTTTTTGGTCAACTTTGAAAGAGTCTAATTTCCTTTTTTATCACCCTCCTTTTGAACCGCTTAATTAATGAGGAAGAAATTTATTAATGTGGGATATCACCTATGCCCCTAATATTCTTATTTTATATGGTTTTAGTGATGTAATTATGGGTTAGAATGCATGAATTTAGTTTATTGTAATGTTATGTTGTCAATTTTTAATAGCTTCTTCAAATTATCTTATAAAATTTTTTCAAATAACATTAGTTTCTTAATAAATGTTATAATTATTAACCTTTTATATTATTCTTCATATCACTTTGATACCATTTCATTAGGGAGTAAATCTATTCACATATTTTTTAATGAAATTCTTTACACAACAACACAGTGATCATTATTTCAAAGTTTTTCTTTTTTAATTCCTCCCCCAAGGTTCTACTTCCTCCATTAATTTAAATAATAAAATAAATGGAGGGATAACACTATTATGAGTTTATAAAAGTGAATAAAAAGAGAATGTATTTGGTGTTATTTCATGTTCTTTAATATTTTAATCAATTCATTATTTAAATATTTTCATACGATGAGTTATTTTTTTTTTATCTTTTCCAACATTAACAATGACACATTTTGTGTGCTCGTATGATCCAATTCCATGGAGTGGTTATTAAATTGATTCTTTATGTTCATTTGTTATTATAACTATTTTTTTGGAATTAAATTTGTTATTTATGGTGGGAAATTATCTCATTGTGTGGATACATCCTGAATTAGTGATCTGAAATTTTATAAGGAAACAAATACATCCAATCTTGCACTAGAGACAACCTAGGATCATCTTATCTCCTTTAATTATTTCCATTAAATTATTTAGTGTTTCATTAATAAATTCAATCCATTATATTTTTTATGTAAATATTATTTCTATAATCAAAACCACATTTTTATACTTCATATCCAATTCTCCATATAGTGTATATATCTCTACATTTATTTTTGTGACTCTATGGATTCGATCCCTATCTTTACTACAATGATCACTTTTAACATTAGGGTAATTTTTTGGCATCACCAAATTTTGGCACCATTGCCAGGGACCCAAGTAATTTATCTTATAAAATCATTCTATTTTTTCCCATTTATCTTATCTCACCCAAATTTCTTTTATCTTTTCCCCTTTCCATCTGTGCATATTCACCTACACTCATGACAACTCAGACCATCTAATTAGGACGGAAAAATTGGGTGGTGAGTGGTCTAGTGAATCTAGGAAAATAATTCACATATATACTAGTCTTTCTAAGACTTTGGATTCTAAATGTGTGTTTAATACTGTGGATAATCTTCCAAAAAATCATATCATAAACTAGGTAGAGAACCCAAATAGAAACATGATCCTTGATGTCAACATCTATAACTTGATCTCTCATGTTTGGGATTAGGATGAAGTTCATGGGATAAATTTGATAAGTAATATTGAAAATTAACCTGAAAATGATCATGGAATTTCTGATGTATGTCTATGTTAAGTGGAATTAATTTTTTGGTTTTCATACGAGGAAAACTTGTATCCATGGCTTGATTCTATTTTAGATAGCTCCAATAGTGTTTTTTGAAGATCAATGATCACTAAAACATTAGAAGAAACCATAGACATATTGTCTATACCCATTTCTAAAAATTAATTATCCAATTTGGTGGTTGAAAAATGTGTTCAAATAGGACCTATTTTTCTAACATCTTTGGAAAGGATAACTGAGTACAATTCAAAATCTCAGCTTAGGTATGAAATTATTAGCCATTCTAATCTCGAATTAATGGTATATCATCCCTCTACCAGGTATTACTTCATAGGGGATAACAAAAAACATTCAATTATAATTTTATATTATCTCAAATCTAATGATAAGAAAATTCTCCTCAATATATTAAGAAAGATTAAAAAAGGATTTGGATGGATCCTTTTTGGAATTCATGGGATTTTCCCATTCTTTGGGACCGATATTATTTTTCTTAAACTAATTTCCAAATCATCCCACCAACCCTAATAGAGACTCAATCATGATAGAATTTATGTGTTGAGAAATATAATCTTTAAGATATTGAAATTTGGTATTGGGGAATTTGGGGGTCCACATAGAGATAATGACATTAAAATAAGAACATTATATGAGGTAACCCACCTTTTGTGTTTATTTTATTTTATTTTTGTTCATTTTTTGTGTGTTTTTGATTTTTTTAAGAAAATACCTTGGGTTTTCTAGTTTGAAATAATTTTTTTATGTTTGATATATAATAGATGAATCAGTTCATTATTTTCAAATGAAACACATGCTTTCTAGAGTTCAAATACAAACATCAATCATCCCTGAGGAGTCTAATTTAGACATCAATCCCATGTGATAAATTTAATATTTATGGGTCATCAACTTTAAACTAGGTTATTTTGTTGCAAACATTCATTTCAAATAAATTTATACCACTCTTTCTTCCCAATTTTGATATATCTCTTCTCTTATATTTCAACAATAAGGGTAGTTTCATGCTATGTTATGGGTAGTGAAAATATGATATTTAATTATTATTTTTGGAAAACATCATTTCATTTCCTTTAATATGTTCATTTAAATTTTACAAACAATAAAATTGATTGTCAGATGCTTTTTAATGCCTTGATTGTTATTTTAATGCAAAATTATGTTCATGATCATTGTTTTTGGAATGTGCAGTTGTCCAATGTGATTTTTTATTTCTAACATTTTCATCATTTTAATCAAAATATGACAATGCAAGTCCATTGGATTTTGGTTGTAAATTTGAGTTCTTAGTTCCCTTTCATCATATCTTGGTATTTGGGTCACTTTTAGTAAAATTTGAGTATCCAACAAAAATTAATAATAATAATTACTGCATAGAGAAATGTTTTTTCTAAATGTGTAGATTTCAACACTTGGGGATCATGAATCCATAGTTTTATTTACTAGAGTTAGGATTTACACCTCCACTATAGATCATGGAATTGAAAAAAAGTGATGCATTCATCACTTGGGGATAATAACACCATATTCATCTAGCCTAGCGTTAGTCTTATCATCTCTATTGTGGTTGAAAAAAAAGAGAAAAAAATGAAAAGATAAATTTGGATTCTCAAATTAAGTTTTAATGTAATTACCACCTTGAACTAACATTTTACCCTTGAAGAAAAAATGTGTCCTATATATATTGTGATGCACAACACAACAATATGATTAATTGAAATTGGATGAAATGTTTCAATGAATTTGAAGAAAGGAATGGGCTTGGGCTTGAGATATACATGTGAACCTATATTTTTTAAAATTATTTTGATAGGTTTTTTGATTGTTTATCATCTATCTTTTTGTGAGGATTATATATTAAAATGTTTTGAAAAAGGGGGATTCAATTGAATATTTTTGAGATACATTTTTCTCGGGACAAGAAAAACTCAAGTTGAGGGTGTAATTCTCCACTTTAAGAGGCTATTATTCATGTAATATATTTTAATATTCACGAGTTTCAATGTCCATAAACCCCAATTTAATTATATTTTTTAAATTGAACTTCATTTATCATAACATATGAAATTCTTGTTTAAAGATTGTAAATTTGGGTCCAATAAATCATATTCTTATGGGTTAAATTATTTTCATTATTTGAATACGATATTTTGGGGATTTATTTATTAATATTTTTTAAAAAAAATCTTTTAAGATTAATAGATGAATCATAATGAAATAAGGAGATTTTTTTACTTTGAGGCAGAAATTTCTGATCAAAGCATAATGGGCCTTAGTCCCATCAAATAAAAGTGGATCCCACACTTAAATTCCCATGAACCTTAAATGATTATACAATATTAAATGCCATATTTGAACACCAAAATGGGGTATGATTCTAGTCGAATTTTCTTATCAAATTTGAAAGAGTCCAATTTCCTATTTTTTCTCACCCTCCTTTTGAATCTAATAATTAACGGGGAAGAAATTTATTTATGGGGGATCCACCCTATTTTATTAATATTCTTGTTTAAGGTGTTTTTGGTGAAGTAATTTGGGGTGCATTTTTTTATTTCAATTGTAATGTTACATTGTCAATTTTTAATCACATGTTCAAAATATCACATGTATGTTTTTTGAATCACATTTGTTTCTTAATAAAAATTATTCGTATTAACATTTTAAATTATTCTCTATATCATGTTGATACAGTTTCCTTTAGTATTAAATCTATTCCCATCATATTTTGTGAAATTCCTCACACAACAATGGAATGATCATTGTTTAAATGTTTTTTCTTCTTCAATTCTGACCTAATGAGTCAACTTTTTAATTTCATTAATAGAATAGGATCAACAGAAGGATAAACCTATTATTGATTGATCCAAGGGAGAAGCAAGGGGCTGGATTGGGTGTTATTTCATGTGCATTAATAATTAAGTCAATTCATTATTTATTTGATTTCCATTATATGAGTTATTTTCATCTTCATCTTCACCAACTTTAACGATGACACATTTTGAGTTCTTGTAGATTCATTTCCCTGGAGGGATCAATAAATTTATCCTCTAAGTGCATGGGTGATTAGAATTTTATTTGTGTGGGTATTAAATTAATGAATAATGTATGGATGTTATCTTGTTGTGTGGATACATGTTGAATTAGTGATATGAAATTATCTAAGAAAAAAATACATACAATCAATCCCCATAGGAAACCTAGGATCAACTTATCTTGTTTAATTGTTTACATTAAAATATTTAGTGTTTAATTATTAAGTTAAATCCATTCTATTAGGTATGTTAGTATTCTTTTTACAATCAAAACCATAGTTTTCCGCTTCATATCCAATCCTCCATAGAACTTATATGACTCTAGGTTTCTTCTTATGTCTATATGGATTAAATACATAACTATATTAAAATTAACACTTCTACCTATAGATTAAATTTTTTGGAATCACTAATCATTCTAAAATAAATCACACCATGTTACATAGGTGTAAGGTCACTATATTACATAATTTATCCCTAAAAAATCCAACTACAAATATACTATAATCCCAGTGGTTTCTTTTTAGATATTTATTATTATGATGTAGATCTATCATAATATAGATGGATTTTAATCCACCCAAGAGAGATGATACGATTCCAAAAAATAGAGTCTTCAACTACATACATGTCTTCAAAAAAATACACATGATACTTAGTCTCTAGAATTATACTTAGTTTCCTATTCCTCTGAATCCACTAACTATTTACTCAAACTCACTTCTTAAGAACATATACTAGATAATATTTATTGTAACTCCTCACTTATTAATCACTAAAATACATGACACCAATGGAAAATAATCATCCAAAATAGGTTAAACTATCCCTAGATTATTCATATCCCTCTTCACTACATCAGTTCAATAATCTTGTCATAGAATAATGTACAAATTATTCTTACATTAGATTTGATTCCCAATAATATTAAGCTTCCTCTTAGTATCATATATTTCTTTTTCTTCATTTGATAGTTCTTTAGTATTCATCACAACATGGTAGCTATTATATTCAACGTCTAGAAAACTTTGGAAACCCTTTATTATTTTTCCTTTTTTATAATTAATTCACATAGAAATGATAAATCTTATATTCAAAATATAAAATATTTTAAGTATATTTAGTGATCCACTATTCTCATTTTATAAAAAAATTATGTTGTTTATCTCCCATGGTCTCAATATTTTAATCATGAAAAATCCACATAGATGAGTCTCCACATTCTTAGTGGTTTTTTTATTCATTTGGATGTCTCCTATTGAATACTAGGATTCCATTAATTTTTCTCCTTTCTCGCTTATCTCACCCAACATTAGATCTTATAGATTATTCTAGCAGTCCTTAACATTCTTATATTCTTCTTTCTCATTAAAATGCTCATGAGCACATATTCTTAAACCAGTTGACACAGTCAAATGTTTTTAATTATGTTAATTGGTAGTTTCCTCTACTACTATAAGATCAATTTTACTAACCTTATGAAAAATAAATATGTTTATTTTGGAAAGGCCTCAGATGAAAAATGTGATATTTCATGGGAAAAACTCAAGTATCATACCTTCAGAGGACCAGTAAGGTGAGTGGTCAGCTGAAGGCATCCACAAGGAATAGGTAGAATGGTTTTTTCACAATTTAAAGTCATTTTCTTGATGATAGAGCTGGATGTATTCAGTTTCAATGACTGTCTAATAGTGCAAATGATATTGTCAATAATCATTTAATATGGATTCTGATCCAATCGAGAGGTGGACTTGGGAACAATATTAGAAAAACTATGATTTTCTATACTCTGGAGGACTTCCCCAAATCATTATTAGATAAAGAATATGAGGCCCCACAAAGGTCCAAGACTTGGGGGAGTGGTCGAAATCCTAATGGTAGTGGAAGATATCCATAGAATTTGGGATCTAGCGTGACTTACAGGGATTGGCTTACTATATTAGGCTTTTTTTTCTAATATAATCATTTTATTCCTTTCTTGACCCGCTGCCTTCCTTTTATTTTTTTCATTTTATTAATAAATTTGGGGTCATGGGTTTGGTTTCAAAAAAACGTGATTAAGATGTCTTGGTATTTATTTATTTTTAATAATTATTGGTCTTTATCTTTGTTGGGATTTAAAAATTTTTAATATTTATTTTCACATATATTTATTTATAATTAATGTAATATTTTCAATATGTTTGTAATTTATAGGATTAATATTTATTTATTTTCATTTATTATGTTTTGACATTTAAAATATGTTTTCAATTTACATAACTAGTCTATTTAAATTTGTTTTATAATAATTTTTTAATTTAAAAGGATAATTATGAAATTATAAATATATAAATATTGTTTTAAAAAATATTTATAAAATTATAAATATATATATATATATATATTTAAATAATTGGAAAATTATAATAAAAATATTTGAATAATGAATATATATGATTTATTTTTAATTATATATATTTATATATTAAGATATATGTATATATATATATCATTATTTAAATATATTTATAATCCTTGGGAAAAATTCCCACATCGTCCTTCGAGAAGCAGTCATTTAGAAGTTGGAATCCATGTCGGTATAGGACTTTGGGCAGTAGAACAGTGCAGTGGATGGTCACCTCGAGTGTGATGATGGGAGGTGCTGCTTTAGGAGGATGTTGGTCATGATGAGGGCCACCTCTAAGTGTTTCCTTGAGGGTTTGTTATGATGGGTGTCCGAGATGGTTTGTAGAGATGTGTTCTAGCTATCCATGGCCACCCTAATTTTTATAGAAGATTAGGGCCTATAGACCTATATATAGATAATAAATAAAGTGGTTGATAGTGGGTTATCCGTTGTGGGGGTTGTTACCTGTCAATCTAGCCTAGGGGTATGTGGTGTGTGAGTGTGTATAACTGTACCCCCCAACTATCTATTAAATATATTTTTAATTAATTATATATTTATAATAAATATATTCATTATAATTATAATTATATATAATTATATATTAATATATATATATATATATATAATTATATATATTTATAAATATCAAGAGCTTGGGAGTATAATTATAATTAAACACACACACATCACACATGCCCAGCCTGAAAGGCTGGTCATAGAAACCTCCCACAAGGGATAGACTACCCATCGAGCCATTTATTACATATATATAGTTCCAAATACCCTTTTTATAACATGGACCATAGGCCCATAATTGGATTGTTCGAAGGCCCATATGAGATGGAAAGTATTGTTGTTACGGTTCCACTCAACAGTACCCATGCTGCTATATTGCCACTAAAGAACCTACTACAATACCAGCGGAAATTCCCTATCACACAAATTTAATCCTGATTTTGATGTAGGATTATGGGGGAAATTTACCACTCTTGTAAGCCCCCAAATTCTTATATAATTAAATATAATTATATATAATTATATAATTATATATATTTATATAATTATATATATTTATAAAAATATATTTATAATTATATAAAAATATTTATAAATATATAAATATATAAATTTTTTATATAAGTATATACATTTAAATTTTTTTATAATTTCACACATTTAAATTTATTAATTATATTAATTACAATATCAAAAATAGATCTTGATCAGTTTTAATTATTTTAGTGTTGATAAAACCACTCTTTATCAGCACTTTTTTGAAAGCGCTCATAAAACCCATCCCGGTTATTTATATAGAACCCAAACCATGTTCTTCCTGCAAGTGTTGTTCATGCTCTTGTGGAAAAAAATATCTATCATCACTCGCCCATGATCATTTAAGATGAACTAACACTTCAAAATCTAAGGTATATCATCACTTGTGATCATTTATCCCCCTCTCACATTTGTTTTATTTCAATTTTTCCAAATGGTTTAATCAACGTGTGCAACAATATTATTTGTGCTCTATCTACCTTTTTGATTCTCCACCCAATCTATCCTACCTCTAACCATAGTTGGTTTACCCTCCCCATCGCTTTCACGTTCATTTTCACTCATTTGTTTTTATTTCTTATCCAAATTACATGGATCTCCTAGTGGGTGATGAAAAAACTCTACCCATTTAACATGTAAGGTAGTGACTGCAAATTATAACTTGTAAGAGTTTTCTATGGTGAAAATATGGTAATCGAATCTATGTTCCAAGTATCCCTCAAGTTCACATAGATTAAAATAAATAAATTCTTCCCATTTTCTTCCATTACCATGAATATGAACCCCAATCAATTTAATAACACTTAATTTTCTTGTAATTTTTATTTGAATTATTCTATGAGTTTAATTTAGTATATATTTTTTATATTTATAGTTTTTTATAAAAATTATTTCATGATACATTTGATACTTATACACATACTCTTTAATTATATTATTTATTTATTATTCTAATTTTTCCTTAATAATTTTATGATCTTATGGCATTAATAATTTTTTTATTTAAAATTTTTTAATATTTTTTAGCATTATTATTATTAATTTTTTATGGATATTGATTAGTTATAAATTTTACACATGTGATATAGAATGAACACATGGGTTATGCACTTAGATTATGGATCTATAATGAACTATAACATATTAATGAGCATTTAATTATGATATAATTAGAACATGGGTGTAGTTAATTTCTTAAATATAACTAAAAGTGTATATTACATCACAACCCAACACATATTATGTATTGACATGCACCATATTCCTCTTAGTATTGCCCTGAGATGGTGGTCCACAAGACCTCAACTGCACCTCCCCGTATGTCAAAGGTTTTTGACTTGTATTGAGGGCCTAGGGTGTGTCCATTGTGGTACTATACCCACATAGATAAGAGTAGATCACAATGGTATATACAATATAAGAAACCGTTGGATTAGACTCTATAACAATTGGACCAGTAACTTATCATAGTGGAAGTAGTAATTGGAAATAGAAAATAAACGTAATAATAAAAATAAAAATAATCAATCATCCAAGATAATTAAACAAGTACAAAAAGATAAATAATAAATAATTGATATAAAAATGATGATCATGATTTCATGTAACTATAAAAATTAGTACATGGGGAACCGGGGATACAATCATATACCACATGATAAAAAAAATACAAAAGGACAACAAGGTAGCTACTAATAGAATCACAAGCATAGGTTCAGTCCTATACAATCATACTCAATACTATAAAATTCCATAAAGCACTAAAATCAAACGACTTCTAATTATTCATTCCTGTAATCATAAATTCTATTTGGGTACCAAGGTCATCCCTAGAAGGGTGTGATATTTACTCAGTAGCCACCAAAAATGGTTTCTAGATCAATCAAGCCCATAAAATATAAAATTAACCACGTTCCATTAGTAATAAATGGAATTAAATAAATAAATAAATAAATAAAACATGGTGGTTTGGTCTCCACAAGGATACCTAGCTACCAATACCTACTTCGGTGAAATTTGGATGTCTCTAACATAATAAAACATATATAAAAGTTATAAGTTGTATACATGGGACATGTTGAATAAGGCATCAAGTGTGTACCAACCTCAAGCTTGTGTCTTGTCTTGGAGGATGCATCCCAAGAAAATAAATTTGGTAGGCTCGTAATTTAATAAAATTAATCCCATATAAACCAAAAAATAAATCCATCAAATACAGTGTGGTCATCCTGAGCCCATCCATTGAAATCCATAAAAAATACCAAGGTTCACTATAAGAGCCTCCAAAATACCCAATATCGCATAACTCATCCACGGTGTCCTATAAAATGTGTCCCTCATATCACTCTTGATATGGTGTAATCATTTCCATTGATACCATCCCAGGTATCTCACATAGGTAACCAAGTGTCACCCGAGTCATGGGATAACTGTCTTTCCAATGAGCCCATCCATGGTGCCTCCCCTAAGGAATCAGTGTCACTCATGGGTATAATAAATTTCCTAGACATCCTGTACAAGGTCATCCATGTATCTCTCATAACATATCCAATAGATCCAAGTACAAAGCATACAATCCCATCAACATTTTTTTAAGTCAAGAATCATGTTTTCTCCCAACCCATAAACAAGGAATTCATAAAAACTAAGATCACATATCATCATGAGGCATTACATTTTAATCATTCTCAACAAGATAGCCTAATAATTTTACCCAAACCAATCAATTGTGGTATAATACATAAGATGGTAGGAATTAAGAATATGCATAAGAAACTTCAACTAAGAAGATGACACATATTATGGGTGCAAGAATAAGGCATAAAAAATATGGTATGAAGCATGATCCCTCAATCTTGAAGTCCTAAATCAATGTATACAGTTCATCTTAATTCAATACCAAAGTTTAAAGACTTTATTATAGGTTAAACACACCTCAATGTTGTTTAAATAACTTGAGTTAATGGGAATTAGGCCTCGAAAAGGAAAACTCACCCATATGGGTGGCATGGGTCAAGGTGATCAACCAAAAGGTTGTTTCTCCATTAACTAAGGTTATTCTAGACACAATAAGAATTCAATTTAATTTATTTAACAAATTAGAGGAATTTTCATAAGGGCTTGATGAGTCAAACAAAAAATAACCATATAGAAAGCAACAAAACATTGATAAATACTATATACCACATACATTAGGTTTGGAGAATGCCAATAATCTATTATCGGCCCATGAATCAATCTAGAAAAGAAGTTATCAAATAAGTCATTGAAATACCTGAAAATATAGAAAAATATGTCATGCTCAAATAGTGAAATGGAGAAGAATATAAATAAAGAATGGAAGGAAGAGGGGTGTTGAACATACCTCATGTTTTCCAATGCACCCAATGATGAATGATTTGGATCACCGATATAGAAGGAATCAGACAACTAAGATGGATTAATGAAGAATCTCATGTGGCTGCTGGAGAAGAAAAATGATGGAGGAGAAGGAAAATTGTGTATTAAAACATTTCATTTGAAAAAGAGTAATTTTCCCTCATTTACTAGATTCCATGGTTTCGCTGCGTAGTTGGCCATATGGTGTGCCAATCTTGCATCCAATTCTGCTTCAAGGGGAACTCAACATGGGATAGGCACACAATTTGGTTAACTATGTGCTAGTTGTGTGGAAGGCCTCTTTCAAGGGGGATCTGCAACTGACACCGGTATGTGCCCTATTCCACACATTTGCAGAGAAATTTTGTTTCCCCTTAATCCCTTCTTCCACACTTTTTCTATGGTTTGGAATTCCTATCGGAATGGCCTGAAGGCCAAATTTTTTAATTATTTTTTATAACACCTCTATCAATGGATGAGGGGAAACCTATAAAAGGCTTGTATTCTTAGAGATTGTATTACCCGTATGCTTGGAGATGTTACAGTACCCATAGGTCTTAAAGAAATCATACAGACCATAACTACTTGAAACCGCTCCTCCCCTACATCTACATCATGATTATATCTCCACCATTTCATGGTTGTTCTGCTAGCTATCATGTGAAATGATGTACATTCCTGGTACCGCTGGAAATGTCATACCCTCTCATTCTTCCAAATTTGTTATCCCTACTCTAGTGAATGAATCCTACTCTTGAATCTTTTTATGGAGTTGGTTCCTTGTATAATCTACCAGGGCATCTACATATCAGGTGGCCCTGAAGGCCTTAAATTGGCCCAAAGGATTTGAGGTGGCCCAAAGGCCTTAAAGGTGGCCTGAAATCCTTACTGACCTAAAGGACTGCATGGCCCAAAGGCCTTAAGGACTCCAAGCCCAAACCAGTGGCCCAAGGAGAATTTTTTCGGATGCTGCATTACCGAACATTACCTACTACAATACCTATTATAGTACCTACACAGTACTACTACAGTGCCTAATACAATACTACTACAATAGCCCGGAATTATTCCTCCTCCTAGTTTCCAACATGGGTCTCGTGGATACACTTAGAGAGACCTCACCAATTGGGCTAGGGCTCATGTTCTCTGCATGGTTAGGGAAACCATGCGCCCTGGACTACATGGTTTTTTCTAGTAGTGCAGCCTAGTATTTTTCTCTAATATTTAGGGTTTGGGGTTCTAAATAATTCATATAACCCCTACCCCCCCCCCATATGACTTCTATGAATCTATTTGGTAAAATTATAAGGTCCAAATTAATGAATTAAAACTGAGAAAAAATGATTCATACTTTTGATAAAAGCACTTTTGGTAAAACCTCCCCTCCTTAAGATAAATCATCTTTGAGTTTCCCTTATGATGGCATGAAAAATCATTTGGGAAGAGTTTTGTCCCCTTTGCATTTACATTAACCTCCAACTCCCAGGTCTCATCCAGAACACAGCTGCACTTCCATAGCACCAAAACTAGTGGAACTGACCTACCTTAATGACACTTCGTGCTTTGATAAACGATATGCATCAGATGCACCTCAAAGGACTCAACAGTCTCCCACTCGATATCCATAGGGTAAAATGAATGAGACAGGTTAATATAATTTGGATGAAGCTATGATATGTATAATACATCATTCATGGTATAGTACATCTAAGGTAATTGGAACCAATTGGCTATTATCCTGACTATTTCCACAATCTTGAAAGGCCCGACGTGATGAGGTGAGATATTACACAATATATGAAGTATTCTATAACATAACATGTCCAAAACATGTAGAATGACCAGATTTCATACCTCAAACTCTAGATATTTACATAGATGATCAGTATAAGACTTATAACTAGAATGAGTTGAATCCATACACATCTGAATCGAATAGACTCTCTCTATGATCACCAAATTGAGATGATGATCTAGTAGCACTACCTAACCTATCATTAACCAACATAGAGTTGAAGTACATGGCCTATCGTAATGTTCCTCACATAGAGCCATTTGGATCATTTCCTAATAATTTTTTCTATAGGAAAACTCCAAAAAAGGTAAATTCCTTTCCCACAAACCTCCATGATCAAATATGCATGCCTGGAGCATTTCTTCTAACACTCATATTGTCGGCTTGGACTACCCATAATTCTGAGGGTGATAAGAAGTACTCAATAGAACCTATGATCTCATTACCTTATACAACCCTTGCTAGAAACATGATTCAAATTTGGTTTCTCAATCTGAAATGATAGAATGGGGAACACCATGAAGTCACATTGTCACCCGGATAAAGAGTTTTCCTAGATCATCAACTAAAAAGGTCTCTTAGATTGGTAGGATGTGTGAAACCTTGGTTAACCTTTCTATGATCACCCACAATTCATCACTACCTCAAGGTGATCTCGGAATGGCTGTCATGAAATCCATGGTTACATTGTTCCATTTACACTTAGGAATGTTTAGAGGTTATAGAAGTCATTTAGTTTGTTGGTTCTCTGCATTCACCTACTGAAAGGCAGAAATCCTCATATTGAAACCTACAATTTTCCTCTACATACCTAAACACCAATACTAACAACATACATCTTGATACATCCTGGTAATACCAAGGTGAACTTCTCAAATAGAGGAATGACATTCCCACATAAACTCTACTCGTTTGTCAAAAGGCACCCATACATTTCAACCGAAGAGTAGGGTATCATTCTCGTCAAAGACCTAGATAGGAGTCGGGTCCTCAATAAAGACATTCCCCCTCAGGATGAGGCCATTGAGATATGATATTTTTCTCATCTTCACCTACTCCAGAAGAGAGTATTTTATCTCTAGAGCTCTTAAAACTGGCTACCCATGATGTTCTTGTACCTCCCAGTGCATTTCATAAAATAGACCCATCAATTGCCACTCACTAATACGCTATGGGGTAGCCTGTATTTGAGTCTTTTGGATTAGGGAATTAGCTACATCATTACACTTTATGGGTCTATAAGCAAGCTCAAAGATGAACAAATATTGGTATTCAACCCAACTATGTTGCCTCATATTCAAATCTAATTATGTAGATATGTATTTGATACTTTTTTATCCTTGTAAATAAAGAACTATTCCCCCAATGGATAATGACTTCAAAAGTGTGGATCATGTACCACAACTACTAGATCAAGGTAATGTGAAGGGTAATTATACTTATGAGCTCTCAACTAGCGGGGACCTTTATGCTACAACATGATCTCCATAAATCATAAATGTACCAAACTTGATTCCTGAAGTGTCACAATATATGGTATAACCTTTGACTAATTCAAGAATAATTAGGATTTTTGTTGAAGTTGTTCTTCCTTTTTACTCCTCAAAATCTATCTCACAAGATTCAAACCAGATGAATTTTATACACTTCTTATTCAAACCATTAATAGGCACAAATAAGTTGGATATATCCTATATGAATCATTTATAATATCTAGGTAGCCCTAAGAATCTAAATATGTCAAACATATTCCTAGGAATCTCATAGGAAACCATGACGCACACCTTCTCTATGCCAAAATATACGGCTACATCTGAAATGATATGTCCCGTGAAGTGAACCTTTCTGATCCAAAACTGGAATTTATTAAGCTTCTCATATATCCAGTTCTCTATCAGTGTATTCAATATGATCTCAAGATGGTTTTCAGGGAAGTGTTTGGTTCAATAATACACTAATATGCCATCTATGAAGACCACCACAAATGAATCCATGTACGGTTGGAAAACCCAATTCATTGTATCCATAAATACTATCAGAGAATTCATATGGATGAATGTTATCACCAAATACTAAAACAAATTATACCTACATTGGAATGTTGTACATGGTATGTTTGATAGTATCACATTCACCTGATGGTAGCCCTACCTTAAATCAAGCTTATAGAAAATATTCAATCCTTGAAGCTTGTCGAAGAGTTCATCTATACGAGGAATTGGATATTATTTCTTCACTGTAAGCTAGTCTAATACAGGGTAATCCATGCACAATCTGATGGTACCATCCACCTTCTTGGAAAGAGGATCTATTAACACAAATGTGATGTGTTGGGTCAGATAAAAACCTTTTCATATATATCATTGATAAACTTCTTGAGTTCCAAGAGCTCGGTAGGTGCCAACCTCCTATTAGGAGGAATATAAACTAGTTTTTCACCTTTCACTAGCTCAATGGTGAATTCAACCTCTCTCTCAATAGGTAATCTAGAGAAGTTGATAAAGAAGATGCCCCTGAAATGACCCACAATATGAGGGGACTCCACAAGTTGCATTCCCTAATAACTCTTAAAGAGACTCATTATATGGTTTTTGTCCTCGCCTATCCTAGTATGCTCAGGTATGGCTTGTCTAGCCTAGATATCTTATTTTCACTAATGAATATACAAGATACCCTCTGGTGATATAAAAGACACTCGCAGGAGATATAAATACACATGGGCATAATAAGGCACCAGGTAGTCCATACTTAGAATAATGTTGAAGCTAGTCATCTCAAGGATGAAGAAGAACTGTAGGAAGAAATACCCACCAATCTCAAGGGGTAAATCCTTGAACTATCATATATTATTTGATATGACCCCAAGCGGTGTGTCAAGAGTTATCATGCCACTAAAGTATTCTATCACTAGGTGCGGAATATCCATAGTTAAAGAAGATATAAACTAATGTGATTCACCTGTATCAAATAAAGTAGAAACTAAAATACATGTTAGCATAATAGTACCTCATATAGTAGATGGACCTAGAATCTTCTCATCTGGTGTTGGATATATTGTATAGATATGGCTCTAATTGTGGCCCTAAGATGGAGTCTGATTGACCTGAGCTTGTCCACTTTGTTGATGGGGTTCCTCTAAGTCCCAACTACCTTAGCCTGATTAGACAATAGAAGACCAAATCTCAGCCTGATGTGGAGTCATAGATCTTGTTCCCAAAAGTAATATTGGTATGGATCCCCTCTAACTCAACAAAATTTGAAAAGATCAACAGAATCACTAAAGGTGACCCATCTTACCACAATCTCAACACTCTATTGAGTTCCTCAAACACTGAGGCTTCTTATGGAATGGCCTACAACAATGATGAGACACAACATGGATTTCATTGCATGTCATTGTACTAGCACCACCCCCCCCCCATGAACCCTCGAAATGAAACTTTCTACTACCAGATGAACCATCTCCTAGCCTCAAAACTAAACCTACTTTTCTCACATTTCTAGGTTCTCTGAGGTTTCATTATTTAATAAGGGACTAGTTCACTATCTCGTTAATGGTATTCAACCTAAATACATTCATCTATGATCAAACATTATACACAATATCATCCACAGATCGCCTAGTGGTCATCAACTCATCATCGGTTCGAGTCAGAGTGAAACATTGGATCTCGATGAAGTGATTAAAATACTCTAACACGGTCATAGTTCCCTAATAAAGATTCATAAACTCCTTGGAAGGGTCTTCTCTATGATTCTATCAGAATAAGTGATCGTAGAAGGTTTTCTTGAAGTATTCGCACACCATACCCCAATGACTCACTGCCTGAGAGATGATGTCCCACCAACACTTGTTGAAATCACACAACATGTAGGTAGAGAACTCAAACCTCCACTATATAGGTGTATTTAAATGGTAAAATATCAATACCATGTAAACCAAAACATAGTAACTTGAGGTCCTCCATACTTCTATGAAGGTGAAATAATTCTAGTATAGGAAATCATGAGTCTTCTATGTCATAGTAGTGGCAAGATGAGGATCACCTTGTATGGACTTCATGAAACGGAAGAAGCTATCATGGAACTGAGAATCGGTACCCAATTAAAAATCTATAGGAGGTACCTCAGGTGGTAAAATAGGAGTTACTACAGGTGTCTCAAGGACCACCACCTCTAGGGAATTATCATCACCACTTTCTTAACTTGTGATGTGATAATTTCATGGTGTCGTATCACTACAATTTTAAATCACATGCCTCATATAAGATTTATAATTGATAGGTAAAGTAATAAAGGAAATAATATACATAAGGTCTTCCCATAGTGAGTCATAACCCTCTTCCTAATCTTGGATCTTGGTCTAAGTAATAATAAAAAATTTCATAAGTATTATAGGAGAAATAACCTACTTCCCACTTCTAATGTCAAGTCAGGTTCAAGGTCTCTCAAAACACAATAGTGGTTCTGGTATATGGAGATTTTAATTCAAGGTATAGAAGAAATAATCATTTAATTTTTAGTTTTCATCATTATCAAAAGGTAACCTTTTAATTTTAAGATTTAAATTTATTAAATTTCATTCATATTTATTTATATATGAATATCTCAAACTAATTAATTTTGTCACAAAATCAAAATTTATAATGGCCAATACTCTTTATAAATTGAATTTTCCATGCTATGTAACTATGATTTCTCCTTTACATCTGGTATTAGGATGTAACAGGTCATGAATAGTGGTTTAAATGAGTGAACTATTATTCCTAATTTTATAAAGGTACCCTCTCAATCAAACCAACTATTATTCAGCTTGTTAAACCAATGTATCATGGATAGATCAGGGCATAATCGGTTAATTAAGTTGTTATCTACAATCTATATGGTAAAACACCATTTAGATTGATATTTACAATTTTTTAAGCTAGTTATTTCATCCTTATAGAAAAACTAGAACACTATAACACATAAAAAATAGGGCACCACACCAATAACTTACAATATAGGTAATGCACATGGAAAATTATATATGGAAAGAAGTAATGCATGAAATTTAATTCCTATAGTGTCTAATATGGTGCATGGATTTTATATTCCATAAAATCATTGGTTCAGGGTAAAAAAACTTGAAATCATAACATCAACAATACAAAAAAATACAAAAGATGTGCATAACCCAATAGTGAAATCCATGAAACAATAATAAGTGAAAAACATAACTGTATCTACCCATTCACAGGGGATTTGGTTTTCCCCTATATATGGGTTAGATATTACTAGGAACAGGATCATTACCAAATTCCAATACTCACAATCTCGTATATAATACACAAAAAGTAAGGCAAAAAGAAAAAAGGCTCTAAAACGACTTTGTATCATCCCGACTCGAATTCCACTTAGCGGTGCCCTCGGATAGTGGGGTACAAGACCTTAATTGCAGCTTCACATATTCTAGAGGCTACCGATTAGAATTGAGGGCCTAGGGTGTGTCCATGTGAAGCTTATTCTCTCATATATTAGATTATAGTATAATGGAATATATGAAATAAGAAATGGAAAAGGCATACTCTATAACAATAGGACCAGTAACCCTACGTAGTAGAAGTAGTAAACGGAAACAGACAATAGTTGAATAATAAAAATAAGAATAATAAATCATCTAAGATAAATACACAACTAGTGGATAATGATAAATAAATAATAGTTAAATAAATTATTATCGTGATGTCATGTAATTATAAAAAATGAGTACACAAGGAACAAGAGATATATGAAAATACCACATGCTAACCAAAATACAAAAAGGGAAAAAAGGTAGCTACTACCTGAATCGTGATCATATGATCAGTCCTCTACTCATTTATTCCATCCTAGAAAAGTAAATAAAGCATTGGAATTAGTTTGGTTCCTTTTATCCATTCCTGTAATCATAAAGTATACATGGGTGCCAAGGGAAGACCAAGCAGGGTGTGAGATACACTCAGTAGGCCACCACCAACAGTGTTTATATCAATCGACTTCACATAATATAAAATGAATAGTGTGACATTAGTTATAAATTCAAGGGAATGGATAAATAAAAAAACATGGTGTTTTGGGTTCTATAAGGATACCCAACCGCCAATACCTACTTCAAAATAAGTTGGATGCCTCTCAACTAACGGAACCAATAGGAAAGTGATAAGGTGTGTACATGGGTCATTTTAAATAAGGAGTCAAGTATGGAATGACCCAAAGATTTTTTTTGTCTTGGAGGACATGTCCCTAAAACACCAATTAGTCATGATCATGAATTAATAAATGGAGTAACATTTAAACCAAGAAAGTAATCTAAAAAATCAGGTGTGGGTATCGTGGGACCTTCTAAGGTGATCCATAAAGGCATCCCAAGGGTCAATAAAGGATCCTCAAAAATACACAATACCATAGAGCTCATCCAAGGAAACCCATTAATGGGGTCCCCAGTATCACCCTTGATATGGTGTAAGCATAACTACTGATCCCATCCTAATTATCTCACATAGGGGACCAAGTATCACTTGTGGCATGGTATAACCATCATTCCAATGATCCAATACACAGTGCCTCCCCAAGGGAACTGATGTCACCCATGGGTATACCAAACTTCTCAGAGAGCCTATAAAAGGCAAGCTAGGTATCGCTCCCAGTGGATCCAACAAATCCAAATACGAAGCATGGAGAGGTCATCCATGGAATCCTTAATTCAATACTGATGTTCACAAACATCACATAAATAGGTAAGTCATAGAAACCAAGATCACATATCATCATGAGTCATTAAATTTAAAACATACTAAACATCATATCCCAGGCATTTTATCCAAACTAGGAAATTATGGAAAAATTAATAAGTCAGTAGTCATTAAGCATAATCATAAGAAACATGCACAATGAAAATGGAACATAGTATGGTCATAAGCTTAAGGCATAAATAATAATGTATGAAGCATAAGGAATCAAGATTAAGGGACTAACTCAGGGCCTACAATTAATCATAAATCAATTCATTAGATTAATGCATTTATTTTTGGTGAAACACACATCATAGGTGTTCAAATAACATGTTTTAATGGGTATTAGGCCTAGAAAGGAAAAAAACACCCATATGGGTGGTTTAGAACAGGTTGATCTACCAAAAGGTTGATTCTCCACTCACTAAGGACATACTAGACTTAGAAAGCATTCATTTTAATTTATTTAACAAATTAGAGGCATCGCCAAAATGGTTCAAGGTGTGTCACAATGGAACACCATATAGAAATTGATGAATCTTTAGGAAAGAAGCTAAACCACCTACATTGGGTTAGAAGAGGACCAATCATATATTGTCTTCCCTTGATTCAATATAGAATTTATTTTATCAAGGAGATCTCCAAAATCCCTGAAAATTAGGGGAATGTCGTTGCACCTAAATAGTGTAATTCAGAAAGATATGAACAAATAATGGAAGTAAGAGGAGTATAGAGCTTACCTTATGATTTCCAATGCACCCAATGACGAATGATTTCGAGCTCAAATAAAGAAGGAATCAATAATCCTATTATGGATTGAGGTAGAATCTCACTTAGCTACTGGAGAAGAAAAACGAGGTAGGATAATGAAAATGTGGTATTAAAGTATTTTAGGGGTAAAAGGGTACTTTTACCATCATTTACTAGGCCATATAGTTTGGCAGCATTATTTCACAAATCATACGCCAACTGTGCACCCAGTTCTTCTTACGGGGGCACCTCCCATAGGCTAGGCACATGGTTTAGCTTGCCAGATGGAAGGCCTTTGTCAAGGGGGTCTGCGACCTACACGGGCATGCACCCCATTCCGCACAGTTGTAGAGAAACTATACATCCCCCTATTCCCTTCTTCCACACTCTCGTATAGTTAGGGAAACCATGTGGACTGGGATGCATGGTTTCTCATAACCATTTGTCCTAGTCTATTTCTCCAATATTCAGGGATCATGGCTCTAAAAAATCCTTGTACACCACCCATGACTTCTATAACACTATTAGGTAACATTAGAATGGCCAAAACAAGAAATTTAAACAAAAAAATGGTGCATACCTTTGACAAAAGCTGGTATCTTAAATATTAAATTACAACCAATAGATTATAACTATGTCAATTCAAGATATTTCATTACCCCATTGCCAACATAGATAACAAAATCAATCCAATACTATGATCATTTTAATTCTCAACTCCTCCACTATTTTTGACCTCCAACCTACTACACTACATGATGATTATTTGACACTGGTTTATCTTCTTGATATTTTTATTAATTCTCTAACAATTAAGGTTACATTAATCTATTTAACGGTTCTTGATGCTTGTTCAAAGGATTTTTTTAGTTAATGAGAATGATAGTCAATTTATATTGTGCTTTACCAACCAGAAAGAGAAAATTTTTTTTATTTCTTGTTAGGGAATGAATTAAATAATGACTACATGTATAAAAATATAGATACCTTATTACACATCTTCATAAAATGATGTCTGAATATGTGGAACTAGATGAGTGGTACCAATATTTATAAATGCATACATGTCTAAGAACAAAGGGTGGTTATGAAACTCAAATTCTCTATCTTGAACATGGATTTTAAACAATGCTCTTAAAAATGGGATTCTCTAAAATGTATATTCAAAATTTGGTTGTCCTTTAAAATTACAATGCCCTATTTGGATTATATTACTTTCTTGCCTTATTTTAAAGATGGTTGTTAAGTTTTTTAAATCATTATTATGATGATAGTGTTGATTTTTATGGATCTTGGTTTATTTAAAAAATTTAATTTGATTTAAAAAATTCAATTTATAAAAAATTTATGTGATGTTTAGTGAATTAAATTTCTTGACATGGGTTATTGAGAGGCCTCATTGATAAATTGTGAACTATCAAACATGGGAATAGAATAAGGGAATCCTGTATCAAGACTTGTTTTCCATTTAATTTAAATTCAATAGTTTCTTCAAACATTGGGTTCTCAAGATCTTATGATTGGGCCATGTCAACGTTTTTAGCATCTAAAAAAAGTTCAACATAAGATCCAAAGAATCATGTCACTAAAACACTACTTTTCCCACCACTTACCAAGTGAATAAATGAGTAAACACCAACTCCCCCCTCTTATTTATTTAATTTTCCCACTTCTTTTTTGGATCTTGTTTATCTATTTAGTCATTTGAGATATCATCAAATTATTCCAACATTATATCTTTATGGTTTGAAATATATGAAAATATAATTTTTTTCTTTTTAAGATTATAAATACCATATTTTCCATTCCATTAATGATTTCAACCATGGAAAAACAATATGAATACCCAACATTAGACTCTTATTATCTTAGAAAAATAAATTCATTTATTTTAAATTATTGTTTATGAATGAAATTTTATGGATTCCAAGCTCTGAAATTTTTTGTATTTATTTATTTCTTAAAATATTAATATTACTAGATCAAATATTATGGACATGAATCCAAAATGGATGGACTTCAATCATATGATAAGATTATAAGGATTGTGGAAAATATTTCATCATGTTTACAAAATATTATGCATATGACCCTTCTCAAATAATTTTACCATGTTTATGATGTTTTTACAATATATTGATTAGTCTAGATGAGTTAGAAGAAAACTTGATCTATCCCAGAATACATCAAAGTTATAAATGTTGGACTAAACATATAGAAAAACTAAATGTAGCTAATGATTGGGATAAGACTATGTTTTATTAATCATATGATATGATTACATGTGTGGACAATATTAAAGACCATATTGAGTCTGTGATTACAGGTTTTAATGGTGATGAAAATAATATTGAGTAAATGAAAATGATAGTTGAAGATCAAATTCGTGATTTTATTAGAAGTTAAAGAGTTGTTAAAAGACACCATTTTATGATAGTTATACTAAATAAACAAAATTGTCAGTCATACTGAAGCTATATAATTAAGAAGATGGTAATGGATTGAATGACACTAGTTTTACTAAAATAATTTCTATATTGAATGATATTCTCCTAGAAGATAATAATATTCCTTTAGAAACATATGACAGTAAATGAATGTTGTGTTCAATGGGAATGATCTATGAAATAATACATGCCTATCCAAATGACTATATTATATTTCATCGGGACCACAAATCACTTAAAAATGACTAAAGTGTGATTTTTATTGATACAAGAAATATGAATATGGTCCTACGAAATCATTATGGTACTTTTCAATCAATCCAATGGTCTAGGCAATTATATAGAAGTAAAGAGGCTACAAGACAATTGATGTGGCATGTATATACAAGAAATAAATATGGAAAACTTAATCACCCTAAATACTCTAATAAGTGGAAGTGAATTGATCACAAGTATCCGAAATTTGGAAATGATCTGAGAAACCTTTTTTTATCCTATCTATAAATGGAGTGAATTTTTTTAGTTCTCAAAGAAGCACTAAAAGTACATGGACAGTTATGTTAGTAAATTATAACTTTCCACCATAGTTTTTCATGAATCAAAAATACATTATGTTATCTCTACATATATCATTACAAAAAAATCAGGTAATGATATTGTTGTGTATTTGGTTTCTTTGATCAACTATTACTAATTATTTTGGGATTTAGGTGTTACATTATATGATGCTTACAGAAATGAATATTTCACATTGAGAGTCTTGTTGTCTGAGATGATTAATGAATTTCCCATGTAAATTAATTTTCCAGTATATAAAATTAATGGAACTCAAGGGTGACCCATTTGTGAACAAGGTACATAGTCAATTAGGTTGAAACATTCATTGAATACTATGTTTCTAGTACATATCATATTTCTACCTCAGTGACATATGTATCTATCTTGGATGATATCATTAGATTAGAGTTCAAAAGAACATTCAAAACCATCTCCAATAATAATTGATAAAACGTTTGTGAAAACTAAATATATGAACACTACTCTTAGTAAACCTATTTTTAAAAAACCATACAAAAATTGGTTGAAAAAAGTGATAAGTTTTTTTTCAACCACCATACTTGAATTTTTGGTTCATCAAGAATTTTCTTGATGTTATTCATGTTGGAAAAAATATGTGTGATAGTGTCATTGGAACATTTCTAAATGCACCAAGAAAAACAAAGGATGTAATTAAGACTTGGTTGGAAATGATTGAAATGGGAATACAAGAACAGTTGGTGATGGTGATAAGTTAAAATCAAACATTTCTTCTTCCAATTACTTACACTCTTTACAAAAAAGAGAGATGAATGTTTTTCAACGTCCAGAATGATATAATGTTTCTTGAGGGGTATTAATCACATATCAAGAATATCATTTCAATGATGAATTATAATTTAAAGGGTCTTGAATAACATTATATTCATGTTTTGATTTAAGATATAATGTCTATATCTTTATGTTTAATTTTTAAAAATAATGTTCATCATAAATTAACAAAGTTCTATTTATTTTTCAAAGATATATGCTACAACGTTATAGACCCAGAAAAATAACCAACTATGGAAATGGAAATTACAATCATATTATGTGAATTTGAGATGTTCTTCCCACTGGAATTCTTTGATATGATTGTTCACATAATGGTTCAATTATTAAGTGAGATTCGACTATGTGGACCTATAAATTATAGTTGGATGTACCAAATTTAATGGTATATAAATATTTTTTAAATGTTATATCAAAAATCACAGTTGGAAAGAAGTTTTTATTATAGAGTGATATGTTGTTGAGGAACCCATTGAACTTTTTAACGACTACCGATTTAATGTAAAGGAATTTTTCTACCGAAATCTTATCACACCAAGTGGAAAGTGGGTGAAAAAATTTATGGAATAGATATTTTCACAATTATTATTATAGATAAGAAGTATTCCTACCTTTACATTTTTCAAAATAGTTAAGAGGTTTTACCATATATTGAAACCGAAAAAGAAATTCTTTGGCATTTTAATTCATCAAGGGCTAAAATATTCATATAGAATACACATAATAAACACTTTAAAGGATGGTTTCAAGACTCTATTTTTGAGGAGTCAACTGAAAAATACATATTCAATTTCGAAACAAATTCGAGGGGTAGCGATAGGACCATGTGTGCATGATTATATTATAACAGTAATGTAATTAATGTTTATACATTCTATACAGATGAACTTGATGAATGCAGTACCATGATACATAAAGTAGTTACACTTATGGATGAAGAGACGCATGTATCTGGTACCAAGGACCAAAATTTAGTTTATGTGAATATTTCATACTTTGGAATCATCAAAAAAATATGGGAGTTGGACTATACAACATTACAAGTGTTGATATTTAAATGAATGTGGGTTGATAACATGAGTGTAGTTAAAATAAATTAATTAGGATTCATTAAAGTGGATTTTAGAAAGGGTATAAAGAAGAACCATTTTTAATGGCATCATAGATAGTACAAATATTTTATGTTCCAGATCCTGAAAACTGAAAGTGGTCAGTTTTTTTATCAACTAAAACTACTAAAGGGTCAGGTGTTAATTCAATTGAGGATAACCCTTTCATTGGTAGGTAATAATAATTTCATAGTGGTCCCAATGTAAACGGGGTATTTCATGTTAGAGGATACCACAATGAAGGTATTTAGATACTCAATAGGGGTAAAATCCCTTTAAACATTAAAAAAAGTGAGTTCAATAATCAAGTTATATTTTATTTTAATATTAATTGAATTGCCATATATTATTATCTATTCAATACAGAATTTACATAATCTAAATTAATTATTCAACCAATTCAGAAAATAATAAATTATTCACATGTTGTTGATCCCAATCCTAAAGAATACTATGTTTCTTATCTTTATGGATATCCTAATATAGAGGAACCACAACCTTCTACACATTTTGATGCTACCAATTCAGAGGAACAACATATTGATAATGTTAGTAATGAAGAAATGGTATATGATGAAAAACTATATCCTAGAAAAAATAGGAGTTCCATAGCATGATGTTGTTAGAAAATATTATTATGGCTTAAAAAAAGGCATCAAATTCAAGGTTGGATGGAATGAATGTGATCATCTTGTTAACCCCAACAAAGCCATGTTCAGTAGTTACATTGGGATCACCACTCAAATGCATGTGTCTACTGATGTAGATTTTTGAAAAATTATTGTGTCTATGCTTAAGAAAATAAATTGGGAAGTGATTAGGATAACATTATGATATAATTTATTTATTTTACTAAAAAATAAAATAACCAAAATTTGTTTTAAACTTCATTATCCCTTACTGATTTCATTTATATTAAATGAATCCCCAATGGAATTTTTACTAATGCACACCAAAAAGTCTCATAAAATATTTGGAAAATTCTGACAAAGTATCATTTCAAATATGATTAAGGGAAAATAAATTCGTACCCACCACAGATGCATGCACACCTAATAAAAAAAATAATGGGATATGTTTATTGGTCACCATAAGGTGACATATTTTCAGGAGCAATTTTAATGGTAATAAATTTCATGATGATACATGTATTAATAACTTTAATTAATAATTTTTAATTTCTGAAATAGCAACTGGGTGTAGATAATATGAAACATGCAACAAAACCAACATAACCTAACCATAATGAAAGGATGTGGTATGTTTCAATTGATAAAAATGGCATGTATTTTAAATCTACCATAATAATTTTATGTAACATGAAACAACAACATAATTATTTTCATTTTTTATATACAAATTGATGAATCAAAATCCAAATCCACTTCCATTCCATGTCATGGGATATAGTAGGAGGGACATGTAAATAAAGATGGGATACTGATATGCGAAAACACATGAAAATTGTTGGAAGAATGTGTAAGTACGACATAGTAAAAAATTTGTTTTGACTTAAATCGTTATTACATAATAATTATTAATTATTTTCCTATATTTTTTATCCAACTAAGGCATAAGATTCAGCATTAGTTATACCCAGTGAACAAATATTATCAATGGTCGGCCTGAATAGTATGTCAACATAATAGGTGCTAGTTTTGGGATGTCACCATAAACATATTTTGGGGAAATAAATAAATAGGGGGATAAGCATAAGAAAATGGAAGAGTTTCAAGCACATTTAGCTTATCTAGAATAAAATTTTAATTGGTTTCCAAAGTTATTATAGAATGTTATGGAAAGGAATCAAAGTGAAGATACAACACAATAATAACCATTATGTAAGGATCCCCCCACCCCCACCATATTTGAGGCTAGCCATTCCCCTAAAAGATATGTCTTATAAGAGGTAATCAATATTTTCATATTATTTATGTGAAATGTAAATTAGTAATACACTGATACCTTTCCTGTATTGATATTATATAGGGTGGAAAAAAATTATTTATATCTATCAACACCCACCCATCACCTTGTTTTGAGGGGTACCATGTACAGTATCCAAGGATTTATTATACAAAAAAAATACCAATAGATCATGTGAGAGTGAGGATTCACATATCTCATGAGTTAGTGTTGAGATTCCAGTTCCAATTGATGATGCAAATATTCATACAGTCAAGAAAGCTACTCGAACATTCATAGAATGGAAGTTATATCTTTTCAAAATAGATATCAACAGGAAGGTATTTTTTTGAATTTATTTTTCATGCAAAACCTTTAACAGTTAGTGAAAAAAGGTATGAAACATTTAATGTTATTACCAATGGAAAAATGGAAGGGGATGAAAGGTAAGGTCAAACCAAAATGATATAAAGGATCAAAAAACCAATCAAAAAATATCTCAAATTACCTTTACCCTTCCCATTCAACATCCTCATTTAATAACATTAATTTTTTATGTAGAAATAATGTTAAAAAGTGGAGATATGACCATAACTAATTTTGAAGAAGAGATGTAAGGAGAGGACATTATAGACTATATAATTCGTGAAAATTTAAATGAAATACGCAAGCATGAATGGCTAGGAGTCTCAGTTGTAAATGTATACATGAGGAATTCTTTCATGATTTTTTTGTCCAATAGATGATCTACTATGATAGTTATGACTGAATACTATCCATAACTTTTATTGGTGTATATATCAATACTAATTGAAGGGAAACCCCATTGAATATAAATTTGGACTCATTATTCCTCACACAACTTCTACATAACTATTCTCATTGGAACCTATGTAATATGCAGTAATAGTGGGAAAATGGCCATAATGTTTGAAGGAAAACATACAGATGACAATATCAACCTAATACTCATTATGCAGGGGTAAAACTCTACAATTTAATCATATAAAATATATTTTTATTAATTTCATTACATATTATATTTTGTCTTTTAGGAATCATTGGTTACTCATTACAGTTAATTTGGAAACTCCAAAGATTTATTTTCTGGATTCAATGCATAGATACCCAAAAAACCTACCACATGTGATAAAGTCTATCAATTTTTAACACACTAAATGAAAAATTTTACAAATAAACTACATGTTATACATTTAATATTATTTTTTAATGAAAATTATGTTATGATATGGTTGAGTTTAAATTTCATCAAAATCATGGCATGAAGAAAGTCCATGAGGATAAAAAGGCTATCGACTTCTACAAATGGATAAGTATTAGGGTATAAACAATAATAATTCACTATCAAAACATATATCATAACAAATTAATTATTTTTTTAAAAAAAATTGCAGTGCCTAGAAAAACTTAATGGAAAAGATTTTGGTTTTTATGTTTGAAAATTAATGAAATATATCATATTAAATCAATAAAATAGCATCTCCCAAGAGCTATTTGTAATGATAATTAATATATAATTTAAAATATATACTAATCCTCTATATATTTATATTTTTACATTACTACTAGAAATGTCTATATTCCTCATATTTGTAAGAGGAAATTGATTTTTTTTGAGAAGATAATATGTTGAAAACATGGTTTCTAATTTTATATAAACAACATGAAGAGGTGACTTACTAATACTTATTTAGTGAATTTTATCATCATTTTATCTAATTTTTTAGTTAATTTCATTATCATTTATATTTGATAATTATTTTTTAAATTATTGTAGAGGTCATAAAGAAGAATGATACACCCATGATGTACTCTTGTACTACGATTATGCACTCAATGAGGAGGTTGAACTCAAGATTATATGATTTTCTTTTTATTTTTAAATTCATTAAACATTATTGGTTATCAAGATACAATATTATTAAATAACCCCTAATGAGGAATGCAATGAAGAATAAAAAGACGTTGTAGGATGTATAGGAATCAACCAAAACTCAATATGATACATGATACTCCCAATATGACATGATGTTTATGTTGTTGGTTTAAAATTTTAATTTTAGTTTAAAACACATATTACATACTCAAAATACAAGAAACACATTTAGATTATTTTGATACTTTAGAAAAATGATTAATCAGTCATTTGTGATGTGTATGAATCAGTCATAGCTCATTCCAATACATAATGTGATTACGATTATAGAGCTAGTAACATGTTCAATGTTACTCATTCTTGTGTAGGAATCTGCCATACCAAATTCAACTACACCACAATCTGATACACATGATGCTTGGTATGACTTAAAGTGGATATTTTTTTCTATTATTTACATTTTCTTTCAAAACACACATCACACACTCAAAACTGAGATCAAACATTAATATTGTTTTGATACATTATGAAAAAAATCCATAAGTCATTTTTAAAATCTATTAATCCAATGCACCTCAATCTGATACACGGTGGGTCTAGTATGACTCAAACTGTGTGTTTTCAATTTAAAATTGACATTTTAGTTCAAAAAACATATCACATACTCAAAATAGTGAAAATTCATTTTTATTTTTTTGATACTTTAGGAAAAAAATCAACAGAATAGTTTTTACATAGAATAATTAGCTGCACCTCAATCAGACACACGGTTTTCCAGTATGACTCAAAAGTGTTAATTATCTTTTTAAAATTGAAAATTTAGTTCAAAACATGAGTCACAAACTAAAAATTGAGTAAAACACTCATATTATCTAGATACTTCTTGAAAATTATTCAAAATTAATTTGTGACATTTATAAATTAGTCTCACATCAAACCAACACATGATATATCTGATATGACTCAAAGTACATTTTTCAGTTTCAATTGAAATTTTAGTAAAAAAGACACATGACATACTCAAAACCATGAAAATGAATTCATTTTGTTTTGATACTTTACAGAAATGATCCATATGTCATTTTTAATGTGTTGGAATCATCCACATGTCACTTTGATGCATGGTGTGACGGATATGACTTCAAGTGTATCTTTTTGTTTAAAATTGATATTTTAGTACAAAACAAACATCACATGCTCAAAAATGAGAAAAAATTTGGATTTTAGGGATAATTTACTACAATTTTCCATTTCTCATTGGTGACATATATTAATAATTCTGAACTAAATCTAATACATGGTGTTTCCGTTATGACTCAAAGTGTCAACTATTGGTTTAAAATTGAAAATTTTGTTCAAAATGTGTGTCACTCACTGAAAACTGAAAAAAAAATTCTTGGGTAATAATCATACTTTAGGTAAATGATTCATAAGTCATTTTTGATGTGTATCAATGAGTATCACATCAAACTGACACACGATGTGACCATTATGTATCAAAGTGTGTGTTTTTAGTTTAAATTGACATTTTAGTAAAAATGGAAATTGACATAACCAAAATAGATAAAAACACATTTTTTTGTCTTGATATTTTATAAAATTAAAAATAAGTCATTATTTATGTATAGGAATCATCTTTTGATCAATACAACACACATTGTGACCCATATTACTCTATGTGTGTCTTTTTATTTAAAATTAACATTTTAGTTCAAAACACACATCACATACTCAAAACTAAGAAAACTCATTTGAATTATTTTTATAATTTAGTACAAGGATACATAAGTAAATTTTGACATGTTATAATCATCCAAATATCAATATGATACACGGTATTCCTGGTTTAACGCAATTTAAAATTGAAAATTTAGTTCGAATCGTGTATCACTCACTGAAAACTGAGAAAATTCGCTCGTATGCATGAGAAACATTCTCATTTTTCAATGATCGCTATTAAAATAAGGTAAGTAAAACCATATCATTATAGAATGATAATTATATCATTTATACCATATTATTAATCATATATACTTATATGTATAATTATTTTTATGAAAAATAAATCACATCATATTGAGGAGGCGATATATCACATGTCCATGAATAACATTATTACTTTTTAAGTATGTGAAAGGGTAATAATAAAATAGATATATATATATAGTATATTTACTGAAAGGTAAAAACATCATTAATATTATATAGAGGTTATTTATATAACATATTTTTAATTGAAACCATACTTTATATGTTCCATATATAGTATGAATGAATCACATTGCTTTGAGGGGGCAGTAATCCACACTTTCTCAAACGATGTTATTTTATTAACGAAAAATGGAATGTATTAAATTTATATATTATAAAATGATTAAATAATTACAAATAAATAATAAATATCATATATATAATATATATAAATATTTTCCATCATAATGGATACCTTGAGAGGTGGGGAAGGAAAATCGAACAATCGTGGTTTTGTGAGGTAGTAGTTCACCTTACACAGAAATTGTATGTTTGTTACCCATTAGATGGAACTGTGATTATGTGTAGTTCTAACCATTAACATTAAAACATATTATTATATTCAATATACTATTTTTTTACATAATAATTGAATAGTAAGAGGAGGGATGTTGGATAATGGAAATAAAATTAAAATTCATGAGATAATTTGTTACCTCTTAATTGGGTAACTACTTTTGGTTTGTACCAAAAGGCTTCCTTGGAAGGATTTATGCACAAAGGGATGATTAAATATCTATGGGGGAGTTCTATAAGCTATATTGGTAGATATTGGCCTAACCTAAGTGGTTTGAGAGGTTTGATGAATGGGGAGTGGTGGTGGCCTTTTATAGGGAATGAAAATGATCCACTTGGAATTTTTGGAAACAAGTAAGGTGTATGCATGTTATTACCTAAAAAATTCATTCCAAAAAAAACCAGTAAGGGAATTTTAATGAAATAATTATGACCATAAAATAGGTTTTTTTAATTGGATAATTCATTATTCCCCTAAGATAATGGTTTGGTGCATTATTAAGCTTAATTTTGCCTTAATAATTGTAATTAATTTTAATTAATTTCACTAATTATTTTATCCAAACACAAAGTTAGTCTTATTAGAAATTATAAATTATAATTATTCTAAATATGAAATCTATTTTTCCAAATTCTAATCATATAATTTTTGAAATTAATTTTAAATTTAACTTACATGAGGGATGATGATGCATGTTTTTAATGTTAAACCATCCAAAAGATTGAGAAGTTTTTACATTAAATTTCAAAGTGAAATGGATAAAAATAACCTAAATTTTTTTATTTGATAAAAATATTATCTAATTAAACATTAAAAAAATATAAAACATAATTTAACATTATAATTAAATTATATGAAAAAACCATTTTGAACTAAAATTCATTATTTTTAACTTTTTGTTAAAAAATGAAATGTTTTAGAAAAATATCAAAAAAACACCCAAAACTAATTATTTTGTTTCACCTTAAAATATGAAGTTTATTTTTACATATTAAATATATTAAAGTATCAATATCAATATATAAAATGGGTTCCCCCTTAAAAGGAGGTAAATTTACCTTTAAAAAAATATTGGTTTTTATGTGTGAAGTATGGTTTATTATTATCTTATGTATATAAAAACTAATTAATGAATATAAAAAATATTTTATTAAATATATAACAAATATATTTCGTTAAAATAATTATCTAATTTTAATTAATTGTGTTTATTATGAAAAAAACTCTTTTGGGAGCATAAAATTAATAATAATTATTTTTATATCCAATTCATTCTTATTTTTTATTCTCATTAATTGGTATCCCGTGAATTCATTTTATATTTATATAAACCATAAATATACATAATTTATTTAATAATATTCATAACTTCTAATATAACGGCTATGTAAAATCATATTACATTAAATAATAATATTTTAATATTACATTGTTATTTGGTGAAACTTTGTCTTGCGTGTAACACAAGATATCGAGGAAGGTCATTATTATGGGTAAAACAAGCTAACTCGGTGTTTTGTGCATTGAAATATATAGAATATTTTTTAAATAGTAAATATATTATAATTTATCTGTATATTATATTACATTACACACTCAATGTCATGTGCCATACACACTATCAAATACAAGGTTCTTACTTTATATTTTCAAGGTGTTACATTCTCCCCCACATTAATTAAATTTCATCCTCATAATTTAAAATCAATATTGGTGATATATTTTTTGATGTTTCCTATTTTTTAGTCCCCCAACATGAGAAGGGTTCATAAAAAATCCTCTAGAAAATAGATATTGGGAATTACAATGGTCACACGGTCTACCATGTAACAAGTTTTTTAAGTAGGAGAAAATTGGTGGAAGGTGAAAATACATACTTAGAGGAAAAGAAAAAATATTTATAAATATTTAATCAAGTAATAAATAAAAAATTGAATTATCAATGAAATTTGAGTTCCTCAAATCCATAAATCTATAATGATTTAGAATACCATTATTTTAATAGAAATTAATGTATTATGACAACATTTTATTTCTAATTCATTATCCTAATTTTGGGAAATTCTTTTTCAACATAAGAATTTAAGGAAATATACATACTTAATAGGTTTCAAATTCATATGAAAAATATTAACTTTTGGTTGTGCTTAGATCAAATTCTAATTCAACCCTTTAATCCTAAAATTTAATTATGATGAAAAGGCATTCATAAAGCACTAAAAAATAATTTTAATGTATCATAAGACTGATAAAAGAGTGAAAATTCTAACTATTTGTTTATAATCATATCCAAGGCTAATATAGGTAATACATTAATCTCTAATTCTAAAAATTAATATTACTGGGACATCATTAACATTTATTAATCCAATTTTTTAACTAAAAAAATGAAAAATTAACTCGTACATTTCATATGTTAGTGTTTTGTGTGAAACCCTTATCATCCTTTGATCATGGTTCAAGACTTGTGGCCTTTCCAATTTTTATTGGTTGTGAATTGGCTTCCAGTTCTTCCTTTCTCAAAACCAAATTAATATAATCTATAAAATGAATATGATGGAAATACTTGAAATAAGGTTATTCACTAAATAGCCTTTTAACTATGGTTTTCAATACTACCTCAATACTTTAACCATTTATCTCTACATAGGTCCTTTATTAGTCTAGATTTTATCTATAATATAATTTCTTGGATTTCTAAATCATGAAACCTTATATTTAATTTAAAACACCTTAGGTTTAACCTTGGATTTTCATTGTCAAAATCATTTGTTGTGGTTTGTAAATAAAATGTGAATTCTCCTAAGCATATCCCTTGGGAGTGTTAAAATAGGTGCATAGTAAGGCCTACTATCGTGCACCAGGTTACCTTGAGTTAGGCCTGAAACACCTTGTCATATTTGTTCCTCCTAGTTACATATGTTCCAGAACCACGTCCACGTGTTGTTTCCAAACAAGGGTGTATTTCTAGGATAACCCAGATAATCTATACTTTACCAAAATTATAGGTTGTTCTTCTATGTGTATCCTGAAATTATACCATAGTTTTATATTCTCTAATCTATGTTTTCCTAAATATAGTTACCAAGGTTACAACTAAACTTCCTCTAATACCAACTATAGTGACCCAACCCCATATATCCTAGAGGTAGTGTCTATTATCAATTACATTGTCATGATTAAAAGGAATCAAATCTCAAAGGAACAATATTTAAGTAGTCTTGTTAAACTAGAAACATACATGAGAAAACAATACACTAATTACAACATATGTTTTTCTTCTTTCTAAATAAATAGTTTCAAGGGTAACTTTATTTCATCTAGTTAATCTGTACATATCTTTCATTGTAATCATATTGGATTCCTGGGAAAATGAACAAAAAAATGGTGAGATTAAATTAAAAGTAAGGGTAAAGTATAGAAAAATCAATAATGAATCAATTAGAATAATAATTATGGCATGTTAAATAATATAACACACATACTGTATAATCAAAAAACTAATAAGGAAGTGTATAAACAATATGGAAAGGTAGTAATTGAAAACACATACCATTAAAATACCTAGATAACGAAAAAACATTATGGAAAAATAAGAAACATAAACACATGGCATTTAATCAATGAACTAAAAATGAAATGTATCGATTGGTATATTGATGTAATTTCTCATGGATGAATAATAACCAAAACTAAATGAGGAAAATTCATAATTACTAAATTTTATGTTTCCCAAGAATATGATACCTTTACTATCAAGAGACAGTTTAAAAATTTCTAATTTTTGAAACTAATCCATCACATGAGACTACTGATGCATCGAGGCACTTTCAATAACTAGTCCATAACTCATATCTCTTTTCTTAAATGGTACCCAACCCATGTATTTTATGTACAAAACATTCCTTATATCAAATAAACAATATGCCTTATCAAATATTCATATTTTATAAAGTATATGGATTTATCAATATTTCCCCAAATAATAAAATAACTCTAAAAGTATAAACACTATGAAAAATGGTATATGGTTTAGCTAATAATCATATCCATGGAAAATAATATAGATATTTATGGGAAATTCAATGCCGAATGATCATAGGAAATTTAATATTTTAAGGGGACTAAAAATAATAAAGAAAGTTAATTTGAATACTATCCTTGGAAAAATAAATCATAATACATAAATATAAATATTAAGTATGGAATTAATATAACATAAATCATGTGGATTAAAATAAAGGGTTTTTTCCCTCGATGAATGGAAACATTATAAAAAGATCTTTTTAAAAAAATTGAGGAAAATACCCTTTGGTTTTGAAAAACCATTGGAAAAAACAACTCTTTGAAAGTCACTTTTGAAAATAATTTCTTTAAAAAGTCACCTTTTAAATATTCAAAGTATTCTTCAAAGAAATGATGGTAGTTAAATCCATTCAGGCTATACGAGATAACAAGAACATTACTTTTGTGCGGTTAATGGTTAGAAAAATGCATTGTTAAGAAAGAGATAAGATGATTACTTTGAAAAAATTGGTAAAAGGCAAAAGGGTAAAAATTTCTTTAAAAACCTATTTTAAAAACATTTTAATAGAATATTTATTTTATAATAAAACATGTTCTCTGACTAAAAATAGAAATGATGTTGGGTTTTCATAAAATATTCTCTAAAACACCTTGGAGGACAAAGAGTGAGGAAATGGTATTAATACTTGAAAATGGTCATGAATAACCAAAGGAGGAAAAATGAGAGGTTTTATTAAATAATTTTCATATAATTTATTTGAATAGAAATACCATTTAAAGATCATTAATTTTATTTTGAGAAAAACAATCATTAAACATTATGAAGTGTCTCATACCACATGGAAACATTTTAAATCATTATCCTCTTGAAGGAATAAATTTAAATGAAAGATATAATATCATGAGAGTAATTAGATTCATGAGATATCTTTTAAAATGGATTTATATACACCATATAAAATAAACTATGTTAATAACTACAAATAATTCTCAGTAGAATGTAAATTGAGATAAAATTTCTTTCCTTGAGTTTCCATTCAGGTTAACATCATTTAACTTACTATATAGTAAAATTATGTCAATTTTATACTTTATTCAGAACCTTTTTCATTTTTTCATTATTTTTATTTCACTTATTACATTTTTTTATACAATGACTTAAACAATTATGTTTATGTCGGGTGTTTACAACAACTTCAGTTTATGTGTCAAAAACAACTTCGATAGGTCAAATATGGTCTAAGGGTTAATTAAATAACATATATGGAATAATAATCATGACATAATTATCATATATATACATCAATTATACTTTTAAAAACAATCATTATGTGTGGTAAGAAAAATTTAATCAATGTTATGATCATCGAGAGGGTAGGTCGTACTTACGCATGAGTAACATTCTCATTTTTCAATGATCATTATGGAAAGAAATTAGTAACACCATATCATTATACATGGATAATTATATCATAAATACCATATTTTTTATCATATATTCTTATATATATAATTCTTGTGATGTGAAAGTAATCACATCATGTCAAGGAGGTGGTAGTCCACCCGTCCATCAATAACATTATCACTTTTTAAGTGTGTGAAGGGTTAATAATGAAGATGAAATGTATATATATATATAGTATATTTACAGAAAATTTAGTTATGTTATGAATATAATATATAGTTTTTTAGGCCACATATTTTTAATTTAATGCATCCTTTATACATTTTTTATATAATGTGAATGAATCGCGTCGCTTTGAGGGGTGGTAGTCCACACTTTCTCAAACGATGTTATCGTATTATCCCAAAATGGAAATTATTATAGATATTTGTTATAAAAGGATTAAATAGGTATAAATAAATAATAAATATCATATATATTAATATATACATAGTTTCCATCATAATGGCCATCATGAGAGGTGGTAAAAAAATGAACAATCATCATTTTGTGAGGCAGTAGTTCACCGTACAAAGAAAGAGTATGTTTGTTACCCATTTTATGGAATTTTTAGTAAGTGTAGGTATAAAAATTTACATAAAAACATACTATTATATTTAGGATTTGGGTTTTGTTACATAATAATGGAAGAATAATATATGGTAGGTTGGAAAATGGAAATAAAATTAAAAATCTTGAGATAAGATGTTACTTCTTAATATGTTAACTACTTATGGTTTGTAACAAAAAGATTCCTTCGAAGGATTTATACAAAATGGACTGATTCAAGGTATATAGTAGGGATTTTTGGAATATATATGGTCATATATTATCTGAAAAGAAGTGGTTTGAGAGGATTGACAAATGGGGAGATGTGGGGGCATTTATATAGAAGGAAAATGACACACTTGGAATTTTAGGAAACAAGTTAGATGTACAAATGTTATTAGATATAAGAATTAATAACCAACCAAAAAAATTAAATAATGGAAGGTTAATGGAAATTTTAATACAATAAAATAGGTTTTTGACAAGTGTCTAGATTATTTGGGCCCCTGAGTTAAAGGTTTAGTCCTTTATTAAGCTTGATTTTTCCTTAATAATTATAATTAATATTAATTATTTTCACTAATAATTTTTGTCAAAAAAATATGGAATTATTAGATATTATAAATGATTATCACTCCAAATATTTATTCCATTTTTTAAAATTTCAAAAAAATAAGTGGCAGAAATTAATTTAGAATTTATCCTGCATGTGGGACGATAATGTGGGGTTTTAAACTAAAAACATCCAAATGTTTATTAAGTTTTTGCATTCAATTTCAAAGTTAAATTGATCCCAATAAACTAAATTTTATTAATTTATAAAAATATTATCCAATTAAACTTTAAAACCCAACTAAAAAAGTATTTATCCTTGTAATTAAATTAGATGAAAAAGTAGTTTTGAACTAAAATTCAGTATTTTTAACTACTCATTAAAACGAAATATTTATAAAAAAATATAAAAAATTCACACTAACCTAATTATTATGTTTTTATTTCCAATATTAAGTTAAATGTTACATATTAAATCAATTAAAGTTTCAAAATTCATATAAAAATGGGTTATCCTTTAAAAAGAGGTAAAATCACCTTTATTAAAATATTGGTTTTTATGAGTAAATTAGGGTTTGTTTTTATCTTATGAACATAAAACCTAATGTATAAATATTAAAAAAATTTTATTTAATATATAACATATAAATATATCATTAAAATCATTAACTAATATTAATTAATTAAATTTATTAATTAAAAACACATTTCGATGCATAAAATTAATAATAATTCTTTTTATATCCAATTGGTTATTATTTTTATTTGTCATTAATAAGTAACCCAAAAAGTAATTTTATATTTATATAAACCATAAATTTTCATAATTTAGTTAATATTATTCATTACCTCTAACATAACTTCTAGGTTATATAATATTATATTAAATAATAGTATTTTAATGATACATTGTTATTTTGTGAAACTCTGTCTTGCCTGTAACACAAGATATCGAGGAAGGTCGTTCATGAATGTAACACAAGATTACTCGATGTTGCGTGCATCGAAATATATAGAATATATATTAAATATTAAATATATTATAATTTATTTGGATATTATATTACCTTAGGCACTTAGTGTTACATTTCATACATGTTATCGAATACAAGTTTCCTACATCAGATTTTTGGGGTGTTACAAGTATGACTTTAAGTGCTTGTTTTTAGTTTAAATTGAGATTTTAGTGCAAAATATGTATGACATAAAAAAATCCTGGAAAATAATTTTGGATTATGTTGATACTTTAGTAAAAGGATCCTTAAGTCATTTTTGACATGTATAAATCATTCACACTTAAATTAGACTCGCAATGTGACCAGTATGACTCCAAGTGTATCCTATTTTGAAAAAATGGAATTATACAAATGTATTGTTTCATATTTATAATTAATTTATTTCATTATATTATTACATACATAAGAATTATTTTCTTATATAGTTTAATTATTTTACACAAGTTGGGTTAGTTAGTTCAGCAGCAAATACCATGATCGGGCTTTTTTGAAAGGAGGTTGGGTGCTAAATAAAATGAAACCATTGATGTTTTTTACTATTTTTTATCATAAATGATAAGATAATTGTATAAAATTATGTTCAAAACGTATATAATATAGTATTTTTTCTTTTATTTTTTATATATTTTTTATTTGAATCAAATTATTAATTTTTAATATATAGGTGTATTTATTATTGTAGTGTGTCGTAATTTTTATAGCACACTACAACAGTACAACCTTAATCAGTACTCAACTAAATATGATAAAAATGGCCCTCTTTTAATGGTGCTTAGATCAACAAAATTATTTTATCACTAATAAAATATTTTTCTAGGGCTTCTAAAAATGACTTCTATAGTAGTGATTATAACCATACCAAATGATATTAATTGTGAAAATAATCTTTCAAAATAGAATAATTGTAAGTGATGGAAAATTTGTGAGACTGTGTAGATATAGAATTAGAAACATATATTATGATTTTTTTTAAAAGAGAGGAAAAAATGAGTGGGTGGGAGAATATCATCATGTTAGTCATAATTTATAAGTAATCGAATGACTGAAATGAGTGGAATCATACACGAAATCGAAGATATGTTAAAACAAATTCCAACAACTTAAATTAATTTGTCTTATACATGAATTCATACACATGGTTGGGCACATCCAGGAGATGATGAATATATCCATTTAAAGACATGTGCATGATAGTGATGTGAAATTTTAACATCACAATATCCATATGAATGTAATTCAATGAATAAATTTAGTCTCCAATGAAAAATATAACAATAATATCTTTAAAAAATGAAATTTCATTAAATGTTCATAAATTATGGTATTACATTGCAAAACTCAATTTTAGAGACCTTTCGTACCTTTTTTGAATAAAAAGAAATGGGGAATTTGATAGACATTATACCAAATGTTAGAGATCTTTTTTTGAGTTTTGATTTGAAAACTTGTTGAGCCTAAAATGACACCCATATCAAATATTTTATTATATTGAAATTCAAGTTTTGTTTTCTATTTATTTTAATGTTTTAATTTTTAATTAATATTTTATATCACAAAATTTTTAATTAATATTAATTTTTAACTATTTAATAAATCATTTTTTTCTAATTCAATTATATATTAGGTGTAAATACATATGTACAATTATATAAAAAATATTTTAAAATATTTTTATATTTATATTCTATAATATTATATTTAATGGTATATAAGTTTTATTTTTATTAAGTGTTTTTTTATCTGTGAAAAAAAAATTAGTGTTGAAAAACTATACACCATTATTAGTGTTCGGAAAATCTCTAACAAAGGGTTACCTTTATTAGAATTAAATAATGTTTAGTAAAATGATGTAATCTTATCAATTTTTTTAGAGATGATAAAAATATACTTTTTTATAATTTTTCATGGTATTTCATAAATTTATGTTTTTTTTATGTTTTTAGTTTATGTTTTTAAATATTCTAAACGCTCTTATTAATTTATGTGAAACTCAATACTAAATACCTATTTGTATTTTTATTAAATATTGATATATAGTGATCATACTTTTATATTTCTTGTTTCATATAAATCCTAAGATGTTTATATAATGTTTATTAAACTACAATTAAGTAAAATTCATTCTCTATTAGGTCCTCATTTTAGTCTAAACTTACTTCATGTTTTTTATATGAATAATATTTTTTAGTTTATAGTGCTTTAAAATTTCATTAGTTATTCTATCATAAAATGAGTAATATAGATAGAATTATCATGAAACTTGTTTCAATTAATATAAAATAGATTTATTTACATTTATTTAAAATAAATATAAGTCTAAAAATACTTTTTAATTCTCTTAAAATGTCCCAACGTTTATGCAGCAGTTCTGGTATTCTGAAATTTCCAAAAATAAAGATCAATTTTATTTAAATGATATAAATTTCAATATACATCATAGTATCACAATTTTATTTCATTATAATGATAAATAAAATTTATACATTTCATAAAACTTAAATAAAGGCTAAAAATTCTATTTACATGCTGTAAAAAATGGTTGAATGTATGCAACAATTCATTATTTTTTCTGCAGCTTTTAGTTTATGTATTTCATTGTTTTTTGATAACATTTATTTATATACATATTAGATTGTAGATTTTATTGATCCATCTGAAATATCTCAAAATTATATTCATTTAATTCAGTTTCACCTTTTTCTAATTTTAACGTTTAGATATGGAAAAAATCACTAATATTTTAGCATGAAATGATGTATTATTCATCATCTCTTATTACCAATTACCTCTTCTCCATATAATGATAGATCATCAATGAAATGGTAGATCTCATATCCTCAAGACAATGTAAATATAAAATTAATGATATTTTATAGAATAATTCATTGCAATGGTAGATCTTAATATTCAAAAATTGTAGATCTAAAAATTCATCAATGGTAAATCATTATAAAACAACAACATTAGATATATCCTTTAATGGTAAATATTCATTTTTTGCAATGGTAAATATTAATTTCTCAAATGTTATAATTAATAAATGTAAATTATTCTTCCAATTTTAGATCAACTACACAATGGTAGTTGTAGCTTCAAAAATATTGGTAGCATAATCTGTAGCCTGATGGTAGTAGTGTTTCCAGCTTCCTCCCAACGGTATATATCCTATCACACTACCTCATGGTAGATATTTTCCCCAATGTACTTATATTCTAATGGTTTCTAATTCATAAATGTTATATTACCACAATGTTATATCCTCTTAGATAGTGATGACATCTTGTCCACTGTGACGGTAGCACCATCATCCCCCTTTGCAACAGTAGCACCTTTCCACTATGATAGTAGCACCCCTTTGCAATGGTACCTCAATTATGATGGTAGCAGCACAAAAACTAGTTTCTAATGGTAGAGGTAGATACTTTTGGCTACTAACAGGTAAAAAAACAATTCCAATACCACTTAAATCTTTCCTACCACTATTCCTAATTTTATTTTTTTGTAAAATCTTACGATTTTCTGTTTTTTATTATTTCTAATATTTTGATTAACTTCATACTTACTATAATTATTTTTATTGTTTTATTAATTTCCAAAACTTATATATATTATTTTAATTCCATTTTAAGTTCTTAAAAAATATTTTAATTTATTTTAATGTTTTTATTAATTTTCACTTTATTCATGCGTGTACTTTCAACACATATTTTCTAATATTTAAATATCTATATTTTGAAATGGTTTCAATGTATTTGTTCTTTACAAATTAATATTTAATAATGAGTAAAATATTTTATTTAATAAAAAATAATTAAATCTTTTAATTATTATGAACTGCATGAAATTATAATGTTTTTTGAAATTTAAACAGTCAGACTATCTTATGATATTCATGTGATTTCCATAAACTATTATTATGGGGACTTTATGAAATATATAATTGTTAACTAAAACTAGTTTGAATTTGAATTTATATTTTAAATTAAAATGATGTTTTTTATGATTATTCTATAGGATAATTTTATCTCTCATGTATAATTCTCTAGTTTTATATTTGAATTGCTTTACCCGATTGGAGTTTTTTTATTTTTGTTTTAAAAATTTTATTTGAAGGTTTTGAGACACATTAAAATTTCATGAAACTAGATAATATCTTCAACACTCTATTTTTGTATCTTGAATAAAGCTGTGAACTTATCAACTGCTACTCAATCTATAAATTCTTGTGTGATCCCTATTTCATTATCCGGATGATCTCTCAAACACTAAATTATATCTTCTTCAACTTCTACTCCCTTGAAGAGATTAACCAGTCCTCAAATCAAGAACTAGTAATTTTATATTATTATTTTCCTTTTAAAGTGGGTTATTTAACACCCTAATATTTTAAAATAAGAACATTATGTTTGATAGCATATATGGCACACATCACTAAGTTTAAAAGAACCATGAAATGTTATTATTTAAATATAACTATTATAACCTAGATATTTAATTGGCATGTATTAATAGGGATAACCAAATTATAAAGTACATATAAATTCTAAAATCAATGAAAATTTATTGATTATTTAATCAGAAATAAGATTTCAATTTTTAGCAACATTATTTTATAATTTAAAAAAGTTTTTTCTTCAAAAATGATTTTTATTGCTTATTTTAAGAAAATATTATAATTATTTTCTACCAATTTTAAAAAAAATATTTGATAAAAATGATATTATTTTTTAAATAACCATATGAAAATTATCTTAGGGTTAAATTTTTGGATTTTAATGAAAACATTGACTTTTCAATGAATAATGAGAAGTACCAATTTTTGTTAAGATGTCATTTATTTACATAAAAAAGTTCCATTATGATTTTAATGTTATATTAAATTAATAAAAATATCCATTATTTATAAATAAAATAATTAATTACATTGGTATCATCTTTATATTTTATTTTTCTATAAGTTCATTTTTGGGCTTAAAAACACGTTTGTTTAAAAATATTTTTTATTGCTTTATATACATTTATATTAAAAGTAATTTATAACACTTATAGGAATTAAATTTTTTGAAATAGAATTCATTTTTGGATTAATAAAGTCAAATTTATCTATGGATGAATTTTTTATAATTTTCTGAAGAATTAAAATTTTGTTGAATAGTAAAAAATATTGTTTTTATGAAATATGGAATCATTTATGATATCACCAAGACATAAATGTGATATAAAATTTTATTAAATATATGGAAAGAATCATGTTTGATAATATGCTACAAATATCATATAAATAGGTCTTAACATTCCAAAAAAAGGGGCTTTAGTCCCAAATTTTAAAAATATTCTCAAATATCATACATAAATAATTCAAAACATATAAATTAGAAATTATTTCATGATTAATATGTTAATCATTTTCAGTGTTGATGTAGTACTTTCGCAACACCAGAGAAGTCAAATTTGGTGTCCAAAATATAATATTTGAGAATGAAGAAGTATTTACTCGACTTGGATAAAACATATGAAGTATTATTGATGGTTTTTATGGATATATATATTAATTTTGGGGTTATATAACACATGACTTATCTAAATTCTTATGAAATGATTTTCCAAGTGTTGAAGTGTCAAAATAACATAATGTTTAAATTTTCATGACATATATATGAGTAAAAATTCATATTGAATGAATATAAAAGTTTATAATAAACCAAATTAATTTATTTTTATGAAGGTAATTTATTATTATTTTTTTGTGATGATATAATTATCATAAATTTTTTTACATCATAGACTCATTGCATGTGTAAGTAGTAGAAAAGTCGTGTAAATGATTAGAAAAAATGGAAATGTAATATTTTGGGTGAGTTATAGTGTCCCATGAATTTTATAGTTATATATATCATATTATGCATGTATTAAAATTTAATATTCTAATTCCATTTTTATGTTTATGACTTTAATATAAAATTAAATGAATAGATCCAAAAATGGAATTAAGTATGTTATATAATAAATATTGTTTTATTAAATGATTTAAAATTTATAAAAATAAAATCATTGTTCATGGGAATGGGATATGGTTCAATAAATAAACCATAGACCATTTTTGTTTCACTTTTACATTTATTGTAACATTCGTGACCCCAAAATTGTAAATAACTTTAATATTTTGGTATTCATCAAAAGGGTTTACATGGGGTTAAAAAAAGTTATAAGGGTGAAAGCATCACCAAAAATTGTAAACATTTTATTGGATGATGTGATTTAGAGTCATAATAATCCTATATTATAAACATATCAATTTTTTTCCAATTTTACATAATAAATAATTTATATTAATTTAGTACATTAAGTTATTCAAATAATTCCCCTCCCCTTACTTATAAAAGGAAAACTAGTCACCTATCTTAAATATACATTTTGAGCACTCTACCTTGGAAATGACCAACACAAATATCTTGTTAACATCCCTTCCCATGTTATTTTTTTATTGGTTTTTACATAATTCTAATCTTAGAGGGATTTAGGTGTAAGGCAGTGGAGGTTGTTCGAAAAATAGGTGTATCTTTTAACAAAATGTTTTTGATTTATTTATTCTTATAAAACTTTCAAATATTATTAAAACATGATGATATAATAAAATAAGTATATTACATATACTTACAGGTTATTTTGTTAATGTAATAACCTATATCCATATCCTCTTTCGTCATATCGTAAATGTAACCATCGTTCGTGTATATGGAAGACTGCAACCTCATGAACTGATGTAATTTTTTTTCCATCACCACCACTCATGGTTGGTTATAGTTATGAATTTAATATATATATATATATATGATTTTAATTAAATAATTATAATTTTTTAAAGATAATATATCATATTTTTTCTTACCTTTCTATCCATTAAAAATGATAACGTCATTCATGTGTATGTGTGGATTCTCACCTTCATGATGCGATGTGATTCATTTTTCATCACCACATTACATGGATGGTATGTATAATTTAATTTAAATATAAAATATAATATTTATTATATAATAATAATTCTAAATATATAAAATAATACTTACCTTTCTTCCCTCATTTTCATAAAAAATAGAAACATTACACATGTGTACGTATGACCTGTCATCTCCATGATTGTAACATAGATCATTTTTCAAAAAATTAATTCATGGTTCTTTTTAAAAGTATAATTGATTTAAAAAAAGTATAATTATTTTATTTTTATTAGTCAAGATATTACGGAATAATGAACTCATTAACCACAATTGACATACCAAAGTAATTTTGTACATATGGGTTGAATAACCTCAAAACATCTAATGTGAACTTAATAGATTAAGTAATTGTATATAACATGGTAATAAATAAAATAAAAGAAATAATAAACTTGAAAAATGTTCCTAATGAATTAAATTATTATCATAATTTTATTATTAAAAAATATAAATAATGTACGTGATCATTCAAACTCGTGGTAAGGGACATTTATACCTTAAAACGTCATTTTAAAAGTTTTAAAGATTTATTTTCTAAATATTTTTCTTCTATATTAATATTATTAAAATTATTTTATGGATGTATTTATATATAAATAAATGAGTTATAAAGGACATTCTATTTAACTTTTTCACACTCTTTCAAATGTTTTTAAAATATTTATTTTTACGTATTTTGTAGGGATCTTTTAGGCATTATTTATAAAAAGGAAAAATGAATGTTTTATTTTAACATATATGATGATGATGTATTTTCCCACCATCATAACCATTATTTTTTTTGGATGTTTTGTTCTATAACTAACATTTTTTACTTTTATTACATTTATAAAAAAAATATAAATATTAATAAAACATATTATTACATATTTTTCAGTATTCTGAATGACTTTAATGTAATATTTTGATATGGTATTTGTCGAATTTATATGGTCATATTAGTTCTACACTATGATGAGAACCTTGAAGTTTTATGATTATATTCTTAAATATAATTATTTAGATGGATAACATATTATGATAGGGTGCATAGTATGTAGACTATCAGGTGTGAGTACTCATAAGTGGATGAATCCTCTTCTCAAGTAGTTTTCACTTGGAAATATATGAGATGGGATATTATGAGAATATACCCACCAGTAGGAACTCTACATGTTTTTCTTATATCATATATTCCTATCCATGAGCATGTGTAATGGTCCCTAGACATTAAGATTATTGTTAATTTATTTCATGACACACACACTTATATTTTCTAATGAAAAATATGATTTCATATGTTTTTAGGATGTAAGGTATATTAGGGGCATCATGAATGACATGTTATTAATGGATTGATAGAGGAAGTATTTTCACCATCTGTATTTATTGATTATGATATCTCATCCCAGTGATTGGAATAGAACCATCGCATTAAATTTTAGGATCATGGTGTAACAACCTTTCTAGTTCACATGGTCAAAGAAAGGCATATCGATCATATAGGTTGATGACACAAATGTGAAAACTTCTTGGTGATATATTTAGAAAAAAAATGGATTATAATTCATAGTGAGCATTCATATGTGTTTCTCAACATTATAACATTTATTTATTAATCATGGATACCTTGACTCATTTCTAGATAGTAATTTTGGACTTTGGGTTATCCCACCTAATTCCAAATAAAAATAATGTAATATGATCACACACTAAGTGTTTTCATTGATCTTGATTAAATTTTATATAAATATAATAAATGAAATAAATATTATTCTCAAGATCGAGAAATAATTTTATTCACATTTTATTAATCTCATATATTTATTAATGATTTAAATATTTAATAAAAAAATTATTTGGTTATTCAATAAATGATATGGAGTTAGAGAGCACCATGATCGCATCTAGTGATGAATATTTATTTGTAATCCAGAAAATAATATTTATTGTTGCATGAATTTTCAAATTCCATAAAATAATAATGATGATATTATTGTTGTTATTGTTGCTGTTATTATTATATTTAATGGGGGTTTATAATGATAATTATATTATTTAAGGGTCGGTACACAATTAAATAATTTGTAAACCTAATCACTAGCTCTATAAATATATGTTTATGTTTATTATGAAGGGTTAATTGAGATTTGAGAATCATTGTGTACAAAGGAATTCCCATTCCATACCCACCATTATATTTCTATGAAGAAAGACAAACTCTATATAAATCCCTTAAAACACAAAAGAACTAGAATCAATCAACAAAAATAATGCAAGACAATTGATCCACTCCACTAGGACCTTGAAATCAATTGGAATCACTTAGATATCAAAGGAGTGTGTGTGGATCGTTATTATATGGATTATACGCATGGATCCTAACAATGGAATGAATTTAATTCGAAAAAGGATTGTTGGATGATTGGTATCTACATTAGAGAAATTCCCTTGATGAGGTAACTATTTTATCCAATTATAAAAAAATTAATTGTCAATTTAATGTGAAAATATCCTCTCTTGTTCTGGGTTTTTCTTTATGTCAATATTAAATGGAAAATTTTATCTTTCATGACATTTACATCATGTAAAACATTGTTAAAGATCCACTAAATCAAAAAAATAACTTTATGGTTTCTTCGCCAACTGTAGCACTTCTGTTGTTCCTAGAACCTTCAATTTTATATTTTTATTCCTTTATTAGCTTCTATGTTTTATTTTAAATAAAAATTATCCTTCCATTTGTTCTATGACTTTTATTTCTGAAAATTGGGTTTTAAAGGAAAGTAATATATTAATATCAAGAAAAAATCTTATGGGTTCAAAAGCATATTTTTATTTTTTTGATTATAGAAATGTAAGATTTTATTTGTTTCATACATGTTATAGTCCTTGGATATTTTTTTATATTCCTTGTATATTTTTAATAAACTTCTCTTTATAGGTATTTTTGAAGTTGATCATATTGGTTATTCCACTTATATGGGTTCTTGTAAGATTTATTTGAAGATTATTTCCCAAGGTAGCCACATGAATTTTCAGTACTTTCTTATGAGTTCATGAAAATCTTTTGATTTTATAAGGTAAGATATTTTGTTTAAAGAAAATATTATGGCCTTTACAGGTAAACAGATATGTTTTTGGGAAATTACATTTAATGGGTTATCATGTCTTCTAATAAACCCTCGTGATTATTATTTTTCATTTATGTTTTCTTATAAAGTGTTTTATCAAAAACATTGGGTAGTAAAACTAATTTTTTGTGTAAGAAAAATGATTGTTTGAACTGGAAGTAAATTATGTAAAATTTAAACTCCCTTTTATGATCACATTGTTTTAAAATAGACTAACGGATTTCTTTATTTATTTTTATATTTACATTACTAAGAATTGTGTTCTCATCCCATGTTATTATATGTTTTTCATAGATTTTTAGGATGAGTAAGAGTAATTAATAAGTCTTGTAGAATATCATGAAAATTTTTCATGAAAATAAATGGTGTTTCACTATAAAATTTTTATATTTTGGACAAAATTGATATTTATTTGAAGTGTCTACTTTGTATTATATGGGTTTTTTATGTAAAATTTGTAACCTAATTCTATAAAAATAAAAAACTGAAATGATCCTCAAAATGTATGTATGTAAATTCTTTTAAAAATATTCAATTTATTAATTGTTTAAGGTTGGGTCCATATACAAATAGTTAGGCCCATAGTCTGTTACACATCACAATAGATAAAAACATCTAGGACTACAGTTGGGTCCCTATACAAATAATCAGGCATGTAGTCTATCACACATCATAATAGATCAATACATCTAGGCCTATCCCTGAGCTAGCCTCTAATGTTAGGTCACACCTCATCTCGCCCATATGAGCATTCACTGGAGTTCTCTAGACTCATCACGAACTCTTCTCATCGATACCATTATGTATCTGTCACCCTTTGGTGACACCACAACCCATAGGCTCATCCCTAACCCAGATTAAGTAGAAGAGTTCTACTTCTTATTCCAAATGTCCTTGGCTTACCAATTCTAATACCTTAACCTAAACCCCTAAACCACACTGGGTCACATCCCATGTCTCCTAAGGGAGATCACTTAACACTCATCCCCAGTCTATAATATCTGCTTGAATAGATCAAGGGAACCACCTAGGCTATTCTCATATCTCATCCCATAGTTTGAGACATTTTCAAAGTCCCTCTCTAGCTTAACCAACTCCATCACACCTTAGTGACACATATGTCAGGCATTTCCAAATATCTCAAGTTCTTCCTAGCACTAACCCTTGTCTTGGGGAATTAATTCCACCCTTGTTATATAACCTAAGGGTTTCTTGGTCCTCATCTACTCTACCCATGTCCATACAGAATTCACACATTCATTCACACCCATTCATAGTAATACATACGGTTTTGTCATATAGGGGCCACCTAACCCTGAAATAGAGTTACCATCCTCAACAAGATCCACATCACCTCTAATAAGCCTATGGATGCCTCTTCAAAGATCTCCCATGCCTCATCTAAGATCTACTAAACATTACCAAGATTTCCCATTCTTTTAGGGACCTATCTTATGTGATTAAATACTAATAATTAATCATAATATTTCTAACTAATTATTTAACATGTCTCATTTGGTAATATTATCCTTATTACTCATCGGGCATCATTGTTTCCAAATAACCTTGACCAAATACACATAAAAGGTCTATAATGCATCCTTGGTACCATCCTGAGGAAAATAAATATCCTTTGGCACATGTTCATCCATTAAATTCATCCCATTTAATAAAGAAAAATTAAATAAAATCATCGGGCAACAAAAATTCCCTAAAATCACTTCTAATGGCATAAATATACTGTTATGTGATGTCCTTTATGCAATATTAATGAAAACCACAATGTTCTTAGATGAAATAACCATGCTCTGGTAAAATAATCACCCAAACCTATCCCAAATTCATCAAAAGTTAGATGTTAACCAAAATAGAATCAATAATGAGAATAAATGAATGATATTTACTCAAATAATCATAACCTCGTACCACAAATCATCCCCCTAAAATAGAATCTATTGAGGGGAATAAGGAGGGAGATTTGACTAGGAAATGGCTACCCCGACCCCAACTGTACCTACTTTGGCACCATGTTGGAACCCAGTCACCACGTACTACATGTTTCGACCCGTACCCAAAGACTCGAGGTAGGAAATCACCAATTCTTGACTAATACTCCCATAGATAATGGTCTTATACTACGAAACAAGGCTAATCGCCTCATTGGGAGGGTCACACATCAAAGGCTCAACCAGTACCATTTCACTCAGGGTAGGTTCAATCCATTGAGTCTTTCATCACGTTCTTACCATCCAATCCATGTTAAAACTTTATCCATCCCTTCTCACATAAGGGAGGTCCCGTATGTATGAACGCTAGCATCAAATTCCAACCCATTCCCCTTCTCATTTGTTATGGTCCCATCATCCAATCTTGTGTCACATTGGTACCAGGACTCCATCCTACACATGACACTCTATCCACTGATCCCACACCATAATGCATCAAACCCAAGACCAACAAGTATTATTAACTAGATTCAAGGAATACCTCACTATAAATCCTTCATATAGAGCTAGTGGGGTATATTTAGCCTACTAGGAACCACATCATCTGGAGAAATAGGTATACTTATCCCCTTCCAAAAATAAATCACCTAGAGCAAGGAACTTCTGTCTCCCTATGAGGTATCACATCATCTAGAGCCATGGGGTGTGCCTCTCCCCTTCCACGGTTCCATCACTGAGAACTTGGGTTGTGTCTCTCCCTATTAGGTATCACGTCATATTGATCTATAGGTGTGTCTCTTCCCATTCATAAAGATATCGCCTAGATTCTAGAGTGTGTTTATTTCTATCAGATATCACAACACTAAAACAAGAACTCAATAATGCACAAACTATCAAGGATACATCCCATCACACATTACACAAATAGATAACATCCTGACATAACCCTTATCTAGCATATCATGTCACAACACACATCCTCTCACATATCCAAGAATCCACTAGAGTTCTTTAGTCTCTTCATGCCCTCTGCTCGTCTGTACAAACTGGCATTCATCACTCTATAGTGACACCAAAACCTGTAGGCTCATCCTGACACAGGACTCAATAGGTGGGTTACAATTCCTATCCCAAATCCCATTGGAATCACAATTACATATTCCTTACCAAAACCCATAACCTGTACTAGGTCTCATTATGTGTCACCTATGGGAAAACACAAGACACATAGCCCTAAGATTCCCATGTTTTATTGAGTAGCTCAAGGGAACCACCTAGGATATTCCCATATCTCACCACATACCCTAATACGTACTCGAGGTACCTATTCAACTTAACCAGCACCATCACCCCTTGTAGATGTGGGTTTTAGGAGTTTTCAAACATCCCAAGTGATTCTAAGCACTCATCCTAAGTCTAGGGTCTCAATGTTACCTCCATTATCTATAATAAGGGTCTCTCATTCCTCAACCACTCTACTCGATTCCATGTACAATTTACACCCACTTTCATACCTATTCATAGATATACATATAATTTTTTATTATAGGGGTCACCTATATCTAAAATGGAGTTACCATCCTTGCCAAAAAATTTGGAACCTCAGCTAAGCCTATGCATTATTCTAGCACACCTTTCCATGCCTCATCCTTGATTTTCTCATCTTTTCCATGTTTTTCCATGCTTCTGGGGACATATCTATGGTCAAAAAACTAAAATAATTAATTATAACATTTATAATTAATTATTAAATTTAACCCAATTAGAAATAATCACCTAATAACTCACCGAGCTTCATCACTTCCCTATAATCTTGACCAACCACACCCGAAAGGTGCATGGTGTATCACTAACACAATACCAAGAAAAATCCATATCATTTAGCACTCATTCATCTAATGATTTTATCAAATTTAATCAAAAACCTTAAATAAAATCACTAGGTAATGTAACATCACTGAAATCACTTATAACGGCTTGCATATACAGAAAATCCTTTAAGCACGAAGCATGAATGCGCCACAATGCTTGGATCTTTTCACCATGATCTGGTGAAATCATTTCCCAACTGTAGCAATGTTTTATCCAAAATCAAAGGTCTAGAAAAGGTGAATCGTGAATGATAATAAACAGATGAGAATACCTCAAATCTACATCACAACACACCACAATTTATCCCCACTAAAGAAGGATTAAAGTAGTGTCCAATGGAGGAAGTTTCGTCCATGAAAAAACCTATCCCAAAATCCATGTCTTCTTTAATCCCAATGGCACCTAACCTAGAAAATATGAAATTTCTCCACCTAAAAACTTACCTAAAAAGGCCCCATCACCAAGTTGGTTGGCCCAAATAGTGTGTTGGTCCAGTACCTGGATCATAGGCTAACCGATAGTGGCTCATCGATAGGCCTATTGGATGTTTCTACTAAAATTCAGTTTCTCGACAACCCCAGACCTTCTTTGAAGCTCACCCAAACATCCCTAGAATCTACTGAACCTCAAACCCCTTCCAAAAACATCATTTTATGATTCTTAAACCCTTATATTTCTAACCCAAGTCTCGGATCTCAAAGAAAAGAAACATTTTCTTATATAACAAAAAATAAAAAACTAATAGCCAAAATAGAGATTTGGGAAAATAATTTCTGAAACTACCATTCGGCACGGGGGTGATTTTCACTAAAAGATGAGCACCTTCTGAAAACACACCTTCTGCAAAAATTATTTAAGGAAGGTTCTATATATAAATGTTTCTTCTTTAAATTAATGGTACAGAAGGAGCTTATTTAGATAGTGCCATTTGGAGAGAAACTCTTAAGAAGGAACTTTCTTAGAATGTGCATTCTTAAGAAAAATTATAATGAAAACACTTTCTTAAAAAGTGACCATCATTATGATTATTCTTAAAAAAACTTCTTCATTTATTTTTTTGTTTTGTTTATATATAAAGTGATGGAAAATGTGATTTGTAATAAAAATATGAATATTAATAATTCTTAATAGTGAATATAACTAATTTAGTAAATGATATATATAATTTGATATTTAAAAAATAGTAATAATAAATAATATAATCAATACTAATTATTTTATTATTATTTTAGTTAATAAAAAAATTATTATTAAATATAAAAAAATATAAACAATTTATTATTAAATATAAAAAATAATTTTGTATTTATTAAAATAATTAATATTTTCTTTTAATATTCAAATAAGTTATAATCATATTGTGATTAAATATTTTTATTATTAAATATTAATTATGGGCATATAATCATTATGACCAAATGATTATTTATAATTAATAACATTATTGACTATATTATTATTTGGTATTATTAAATATATAAATAATTAGATTATATATAAAATTTAAAATTATTATTTTTTTGTTTTTTATTATTAAAATATTTAATATACTAGTATTATAGTTATTATAAATGATTAATAATTGTATTTTAAATTTTTAACAATACCATTTTTATGAACAATTATATTTTCTATATTAATAAATTTAATTATTATGTATTTTAAATTATATTATAAACTAATTTATTAGTAACATTAAGAATTATATTATTTAAAACATTATTCATAATTATTGTTTTAATTCTTATAAATATTTAAAAATATAATTATTATTTATTAAAAATGTAATTATGATATTATTTTACAAAAATAAAAATATTATTATTTATTATTTATTATTTTTTGACATTCAATTAATTTTTATTTTCATATTAAATGTTTTAAATTTCATTAAGATTTTATTTATACAATATTTATATTCATAAATATTATGAAGTGTAAATGAATTTTTTTTAATCAATAAAGTTGGTGCCCTATAAATTGTTTTTTATTTATTATATTTATTAGAAAAAATTATTTTCAAACATTTCTTATATGATTAATTATTTTTTTATGTTTTATTTATATTGGTCCTATTGTTTGTATTTCATAAGCTTCCAAAGGCATCTACTTGAAATGTAATAAGAAGTTTCTAGAAAATGACGGTCTTTAAACATGTGTGCCACATAGGGAGAGCTAGCCAAAAGGAGCTCAAATTGCAGTGAAATAATAGGACAACACCCATAGATTGATTTTTGAATTTTATGAATTGGAGGAAAGTCAAACCAAATTGTATGGTTTTTGAGAAAATTGAAAACAAAATTTATAATTTAAAATGCTAAAATGTGCATTTGATGGTTAAAAATATAAAAAAATGATCTCCAATTAATGCGATTTTTTATAAAAGATTTATTAGAATTATTTTTGATGTGTTCGAGTAGGCGGAACGTCAATCCGATGTCCAATGTTCTCTAATGAACTAAATAAGATGTTAGAAAATTTTAGCCTTTAAAACATGTTCCACAGAGGGAAAACTGGCCAAATGAGCTTGGATTACAATGAAATCACACGAAAAAAATTATAGATTTATTTTTCAATTATAGGAACTGATGAAATATAAAACTGGGTTGTCCTTTTCCCGAGATGACTGAAAATGCAGTTTAAATAATTTAGAACACTAAAACGTGTGTTTTATGGTTAAAAACATAGAAAAATATTTTCAATTGACATGAAATGATATGAAATCTTTCTAACAATTATATTTTATGAGTGTAAGTAGATGGTGCATCAATGGGATGTGTGATGTGCTCGAACGGACTAAATAAGAAGGTTTTAGAAAACAATGGCCTTTAAAAACATGCACCACAAATGGTGACCTTGACAAATGAGATCATATTGCTAGGAAATCACAAAAAAAACAACCATAGATTTATTTTTTAATTAAAGAAACCAAGAGCTTGTCAAACGGATGTTTCCTTTCTTGAGACGGCTATAAATAAATTTTTATTAATTTAAAAGGTTAAAACAAGTGTTTGACTTTTAAAACTCTAGAATATGACCACCAATTGATGTGAAATATTATGAAAACTATATTAGAATTATTTGTTATGTGTTTGAGTAGGTGATGGGTCAATCCTACTTGTGATGTGCTCAAACAGACTAAATAAGGAGTTCTTAGAAAAGGATATTCTTTAAAAACATGTTCCACAGAGGGAGAGTAAATGTGCTCAAATTTATATGAAATCACATGAAAACAGTTATAGTTTTATTTTTGAATCATAGGATTAGAAGGTTATTCAAACTGAGTTTTTATTTCCCAGAGACGACTAAAAATATGGTTTCTGTATTTTAAAATGATAAAATGTTTGTTCCACTATTAAAACTATAGAAAAAATCTCTAATTAACATTAAATCCTATGAATTATGTCTTAGAATTATTTTTGACATGTGTGAGAAGACAGTGTGTCAATCTGAAATTCAGTGTGCTCGAACGAACAAAATAAAGAGTTCTTAGAAACTGAATATTTTTAAAAACATATGCCACATAGAGACAGATGGAAAAATGAACTCAGATTGTGGTGGAATCACATGAAAAAAAATATTGAATCATTTTTAAATTCTAATTACTAATGGTGCATCAAACTGAGTTTTCATTTTACCGAGATGACTAAAAGTGATTCTTCAGTAATTTAAAACAATAAAATGTGTGTTTGACTCTTGAAACCATATAAATTGATCTCCAATTGATGTGAAATATTATTAAAGCTATAATAGCATTATTTTTTATGTTTTTGAGTAGATAGTGTGTTAATCTGACATGTGATGTGGTCGAACAGACCAAATAAGGATATCATAGAAAGTAACGGTCTTTAAAAACATGCACCACAGAGGGTGAGCATGCCAAATGAGCTAGGATTATTATGAAATCACAAGAATGAACTATATATTGGCTTTTGAATTTTCGGAATAGATGGAACATCAAACCATGGTTCGGTTTTCCCAAGATGGTTGAAAACATGGTATTAGTAATTTAAAACACAAAAAGATGTATTTTACTTTTAAAACCATTGAAAACAACCTCTAATTTATGTGAAATATTATGAAAGATGAATTAGATTTATTTTTGATTTGTTTGAGTAGACAACACACCAATTTGATTTGTGATGTTCTCAAATGGAATAAAAAAGGAGATCTTAGAAAATGACAGTCTTTAAAAATGTGTTCCACGGAGGGAGTGTTGTCCAAATGAGATTGGATTGCTATGAAATTTCATGAAAACAAATATTGATTGATTTTTGAATTTTATTAATATAATGATCATAAAACTAAGATGTGGTCTTCCTAAGGCAACCAAAAACACAGTTTTAGTAATTTAAAATTTTAAAACATGCATTTGACTATTAAAACCACAAAAAAAGATTTCTAACTGAATTGAACTCTTTTTAATGATGACTTAAAAAAAATTTACAAGTGAACATAGATGGATTGTCAATATGATGTGTGATATGCTCGAACAAACTAAATAAAGAGTTCTTAGAGAATGACATTCCATAGATTCCTTTTTAAAATAATAAATAGCACCAATTATTATTAAATAATATATATTATTATACATAATTAAAAATTTTAAGTTAGTGGAATGTAAAAGTAATACATCATAGATGCATATGTGTATATAAGTGTCCTACAGTACCACACCGTGGCTCTCTGACAGTACTCCCATATCCACTAGTCTGTCTGGAAGGTTCTAGAGTGAGCTCAACTATACATCCAGGTGAAATTTCATCAACTTCATGTACAGGTGTGATGTCTCATGTAGTACGTCTAGTAGCAGAACTAGAACAGATATCCTATACACTCATGTGTTGTATAGGAAACTAGAAGGTAGTTTGGTCTAGATATATAAAATCACTGATTGGAATCCCCTAACCAGTGCCCCAATCCATGGAATGTTGAACTATATGAGTTGAATATGGAATAAGAGTCACAATATCAAATTAAATGGCATAACCAGTTCCCCTCACCAAATAAGGGTGTGTGGGGAATGTCTTGAATGACACCATGTGTGATGAGGAAGGTTCAGTCGGTGGGTGTGTAGTGATTCCCCACTCTGATGAAGTTTGTGTGGGTAATGTCTTGAATGAGTCCATGTATGATGAAGAAGGATCATTCGGTGGTTGTGTTGTGGTATCTGGAGTATTCTCAAAAGTGGAATGATACAAACAGCATCAGCATGAAGGTTGGTCCTCATCGATGTCTGATGGATCAAGTGTGGCCTGAGGTGGAATGGTCTAATGGTGAGAATCATGCTTTGACTATAGAGAGATGATCTCAGCACTTTTTAGGGTACCTATCATCAAATCAATAACTGATCTCAACTCATCAATACTGAATACCTCTTGTGTCTTGGGTGTGATCATATCATGGACTTGATCAATCCCATCACCCTGAAAAAAATCATTAACATGAATATTGTTAAATTAATAATCAATAGTAAATAGGTGTGATAAATTTATATTACCAAGGTATAATGTGACCCTCCAAGTCAAGTGATAAATCATATGGTCACTTATATATACTAGAGCATGTAGTTAGTGTGGGGACCATGATAAATACATCCTCAAAAATATTAAGTGACACGATATTTCTCACATGAATCCCACATGAATATGTATGTCTTGTGTATAATATGAAAAAATTGAACATGTTTTTTCTATAATTTGAATATCATGCACCTATAAAATATGCCTCGGTGGCCCCAGAATTGGTTTTCGATATCCAAAATGTCTCATGACCCTATCAGGTAGTGCCACTCAACAATATGTAAATTGATCGGTGGAACCAAGTAGTATAATTATGAAACCCCACCATACAATAATCTATAAGATATCCTATAATATCACCTACATATGGCATCCAAAAAATATAAAAATTAAATAAAATTTAGTAGTCATTAAATATAAAACATGTAATTCTATCAGCATTGATTTTTTTATACCCCATAAATGAAAAAATTGATCAAATAGAAGATGGTAATATGAAATGGGATGCACAGGGATATATACATATGTCTTCGAGTGGATCCACCTATGAATAGGATGTCAAAAAAATTCGGAAATTATATAATCATCAAATGATATTAGAAGAAAAGTGTGCATTAAACTATAAAATTCCATACGAGAAAATGGGCCCATATGCAATGAATCAAGTGGAAAATCAAAGACAAATTGAGGTGAAAGTGTATGGAATCGTATACATGCCCACAACAAAAACAAAAAACAAAAAACACCTATATCTTTCACCTCAATGTGAGATTACCAACACATCTCTCTATAAAAATATTCTTGACATGTCGAACCACAACAATATTTCCTAGTATGCTCAAAATCTCCAAGAAGAGGTAGGTGCCTCAAAAGAACATATGATGCAGAGTGATAGGGAAATAAATTACCTCTATTTAATTATATAATTTATGGTCATGAATATCTCTGTAATGTCACCTCATCTGCATCTGGATCAGTGGGGCCAAAATGAGTGTCTATCCAAGACATCGGTAACATACCTCTTTTAAGGGTCCTCAGCGCGTCTGGTAATGGTAAGTCCAAATATAGTCGTAAAATGTAATCCCAGATATATATAATTGGACCAATAATAGTATCTATATCCATAAAAATACCTAATAATATAGAGTCATCCTGTAATATAATCTTTTTCTCCCCCTGAGGCATAGAAAATGTATACATCTATGGTCTCCATTACTCAACAAAAGTAGAAATGAGTAAACATTCAATGGGTATATACCAACACATGCCCAAACCACAAAATCTATACTGATGAAAATAAGTTATGATAGGCTCTAGTGGGATCTCATGGTGAAATTGATGGGCTCTTCAGACTTTCAATATCCAATCTTCACCAATATCCCATATATACTGTGATATGTACTCACATTATTCAGTAAGAAGAGATGGATCCTCAGGGCCTGGATGTAGCTGTGTGGATTCCATTTATGTAAATAGAAAAATAAATGATAAAAATATAAATCTTCTAAATAATATGTACTTTGGGTAGAACAAAAATATAGATAATGTAAATTCATCATCTAATAAACCTTTAGACATGAAAATTAAAACAATTACAATAATCAACCCATAGAAAAAAAATTAGGGCATGATGATGAACCCCCCCCCCCCATGATATCTTTATTAGGAAACTATCAATGATCATTTACCTCTTCCCTATGTGTGCCACATTGTTGGAAAATCTTTTTCCCCTAAGGAAAATCCATTTTTTCTCAAACTTGTATATTTTTTATTACCTTTTCCATGAAACCGTGATAGATTAGGAATGGAAATGGAAAGATGAAGAGGGGAATTTAATACTGATACATCTCCAATTGGACTCCACTCGGTACTATATAAATTCTATAATGTTCCAATTTGATACATTGGATCGACATAACTCCAACATGAGAGGAGATGATGAGAAAATGTTTCATGTATATATGAGAAATGCATCTTGTACGCATAGAAGTAACCACTTTCACCGGTCCAGTTATCATGAAAAATTGTCATCCCCCCACCATACCAAACCACTTCAAATTTAACTTGACTTCCCATCCTGTGAAAATAAAACACTTCATATGATGTTTCATGAGTTTGATTAAACTCAATCTTCTTTCTAAAACATTTCAAGTATCGATGACCCTATAGTAGTTCTTTCTTGACATCTTTTGACCTGTCAACATATTATATAACGCATCTATAAACATTATAAGAAATAACTACAATGATTGGTGATTTTATAATCCCCTTGATGATGTCATTAATCCATTAAAAAATTATAGTCTTATTCCCATATCTCTTCCCTTCAGCAAATACCAAATACCATTTTTTTCATTGGGATTTGCATCATGTAAATGTATACATCCTCATTTATTTATCTTATTTCTTCATGTATTTGATGGAAAACATGTTGTCTTGGTTCATAGGATATAAAGGAATGCAAGAAACATTTAAAAATTTTACATTGATATAAAATATTCATATGTTCTGAATTTGAAAACAATATGATCTGATACATAAGTTGGTGTTTGCTTTTTTCATGTTGTAATCATTTAATTTTATTCGTATATTGCTAGAAATATGTATCGCGCAGTAAAAATGGTAGGAATGGGGGATTAACCAACTAGAATACTTGATATTCATTTCTTATTTGATATCATAATGAATATATTAAATAAGGAATATCCCATGCTTATCAGTGAATTGAACGCACAAAAAAGATAGAAACCAACTCCAACAATCTATACTCTCCTTCTCAACTATTGAAAATTCTACTGTCATGAGACTTCGATTTTCATCCTAAGTGGCAGAAATTAAGATAATTCCATTTTACATTCCATATTGAAAAGTTCTATCCAATTTTATGAAATTTTTTCAGTATGGTAATTTTGTGACGCATGGATGGAATTACAAGAATATTTGATCAAATTGGACTTTGTCTATAGAGACACGATTTTCACAACATGCTCCACTATTTTAAATTGATAAACAACCTGACCCATTTGAACCAATCGCTTGATCCAAAAAGGTAACACCTAAAATGATATTTCTAGGTCCCTGTAGACCTTCTCAATAGCTTTCTGTTTTGCAAGCCATGCCTTATTGTATGAGATTTTGTATCCATACTCACTCTCTATGTGTTTCTGTATTAACTCGATATGAACATCTTGATTAACTCTGATCATACCAATAATAATAGAACATATGAATTTTGAGTCTAGGTGTATATTATCTTGATTCATCCATTGATTAAAAAAAGTGTGTGGTCTGATTTTTTTTTAATTTTTCAACATGATGAATTTCTGATAAGGGTATCTCACAAACAAATCTTTCATGTGTCAAAAAACTGTTGAAATTTTATAGAAAATAACAATCTAATCGACTCATCCTTAAGATAATTTTAATGCATCTTCACATGGTAATTATTTATAAATAATCATAATGGATCATTTCTCTCAAATTGTATTCCAACAGATAATTCATCATTATTCCTTCCAATAATGCATTGTTGGAAAATACCTAGGAACATGGTTATTGGTTTCAAAACATCCCAATCAAACTTAAGCACCATTATTGTAATATAATTTTATGTTTGTATCGGTCTTGTATTTTATATTTCTAGATAATTGGTTGTCATAATCTCATCTTATTTGTTGGATACTTCATCATCCTTCAAATGACCGACATAGGCATCATTGTTCACACCCATATGTAGATAATCTACAGAAACAGATGTTGTAGGAACATCTACATGAATTGTCATATGAAAGATTTTCTCTACTATACATGTATTTTCTACACCTAGAACACCTTGAACAGCTGACATGGATGTAAACACAGACCCCTTAGCATCTTCTGATATGTTTTGTTCGATTTGAGTGGTATCTTCAATCGTACTAACATTAATATTCAATTCCATCGCACTAAGCCTTCCATACTCTTTGTATGTATCATAATAAAGACTCAAATCTTCATCATCGACCAAATTATGATGCATGTAATATAGATTATATTGAGATTGAGGAAATTTAACAATAACAGATGATATAAATTGATTCTTGGCAAACATCAATCGATTGTGAATATTATTGTTAACTGCATTCATCATATTGCATCCAGTAAGATTTAATAATCTTACAAGACCACCAATATATGATATCTGATGTTCATCATCTATTATTTCACCTCAATGATATACAAATGCATTCAATTATTTTTCCATATTTATGAAACTATTATTTTTAATTAAATTTCAAGAAAATATATACACTAACATTTCTTCCAATAAATCTTAAACCATCAAAATTGAAATATTAGTAATTTGATTATAACTCCTCTGAGAACAGAAGAGACTGAAAGAGATAATGGGAAGTCCTGATGCAGTAGAGAATGGTTTATTAATATATTAAATACTAAGATATAATATTTTATTTAAAATGTAATTTTATATTAATATATATACATAAGTTTATTTTATAGAATACAGTAATATATATATATATATATACTATGCAGTTGAAATTTACAAAATAGTTAATTTCACTAACTAAAAATATTATCTTACAATTAATATACTAATTAATATTGTTTTTCAATGTAGTATAATAATTACAAAATTGATAATTAAAACATGATATATTTTATATAATGAAATAATATATATATTAATTATGATACAAAGATAAAATAAGAATATGTTATTCGATTATTAGAAAAATATTTTAATATATATTAAAATAATAAATACAATGAAATATTATATTAATATATATATCATACACAATGATAATATTTTAATTTCAAAATCACTAATTAATTTAATAATATATTTTTAACAATCAAGTATTTTATATCTATACATGCATAATATAATGAAATAATTTGTATGAAGATATTCGTTAATAAAAATATAATATAAATACATATACTATAAGTTTATTTTATATAATGTAATATTTTATAAATATATATATATAGACTATACAATGCAATAATGGAAAAATAAAAATTTGAAATAACAATTTTACCAGTTTATATTAAAATAAAATAACAATTTCATTTCTCTTTTTAAAAATATTTAATTTATCATCAAATATAAAATTGAATTATTTGATTTAATATTTTTATCAATTGAAATTAGTTAAAAATTAGTTAATTTCACTAACATAAATTATAAACTTACAATTAACTTACTAATTAATATTTTTTTACAATGCAATAATATATTAATTAGAAAATTATTAATTAACTAAAACATAATATATTTTATACAATGAAATAACATATATATTAATTATAATAATAAACTTATATATATTATACGATGAAATAAATATATAAATTTCAAATTAATTAATTAATTTAGTAATGTGTTTTATACAATTAATTAATAGATATATGGCCAATTAAATGCAATAATTCTTATGCAATAAAAATACTACAATAAAATTACAAATCAACCCATAAAAAATATGAATCATTGAACCCTAATAATTTTATAATCCAAATGTCATAAATATAAACAAAAAATAAATAAAAAACTCATTTCAAAGAAACATTATACAATTATAACTTAATAAAAAGAAACAGGTCAAGCCAGATGAAAAATCCCCTAACATTACATTAAAAGTGAAAGAAAAATGAAATCATGCTAGAAAGACAGAGGATAGGGACACACAAAGATACATACCCTCATCCATAAAATAAGATTAATGACCAAAAAAAGAAAGTTCACAGATCATCCTGCCTTTTTATAACATAAACTTTCATTACATTACACAAAACTGAGGATCTTTAAGGTTTAGTGTCTTGGAAACCAGGAACATAATACATGAAAACAACATAAAGCATTCTTCTTAAACACTTTAAAGGCTTCTCCTTAAGTTAATCCTAGGTTCATTACTGCATCTCATAAACTGGGGACATACATCAAAAGAAAGGGTGAGCAGAAGGCCCAGTAAGGGAAACAGGAGAAACATTTTACATGTGAACTTGAGATACTCCAATAAGGTCATGAAAAGAACTTTAAGGCATGATAAAGAAATCATGATGCATTTCATAATAAAAATAAAATTTTTCATAACTTTAATATGTGGCTGCAACATTTAATATAGACAATCATGAACATATCACCAAGGTCCATCCACAAGGTTTCATTTGAAAATTACCAAGGTTATTCACCAAGAGATCGTGAAAATTGTAATCTCTTGTGGTTCATCATTACCCAATGCATTGGAGCGCTATCAGGGCGCACCCTTAAATTTGCCTTTATTATCATCTGATCCACATATATCATCATCAAACATTTCATAAATAACCCATATAGCATAAAATAAATGGGTTTCATTTCATAATCATAACGTTTTAAAAACTGCTTTAAAGACATGATCTTTACGTCACTTTAAACCCACAGAAAAGGAAGGTGGGTCTCATGTATGTAAATCCCAGAATTTAAAATAGAACATTTTGGTATATATGTGAATACCCCTTTAGAAGAAAGAGCTTTTAGTATTCACTTAATAATATAAAATAACTTTAGAAAAAGAGAGAGACATTTTGAGACGGAAATTCTGCAGCATAACGGCTATGTTACAAGGTTTTTAGAAAACATTGAAAGGAGAGGGGACATGGGTCAAATATTCATACCCATAAAACAGTAGAATATAAGGGATTTAAGAACATGGTAATGAAATTTGAAAATATACCATATGAAATGAAGAACATTAAAGGAAGACAGAATTAATATTTCTCTTATGAAAATTTGGCAGTCTAACGGTGTTACATAAACTTCAACCAAAAATGAATTGATGAGATCAAATAGGGTATCTCATCATATGAACATAAAATATCAGTATGATAGATATAGAGATCATACCACAACATAATAAAAAGGAACTTTCAAGACTTGTCATGGAATTAGAACTTTGAAAAGGGAGAAAGGTGCAAGGACCACTTAAAAATTCAGCAGCCTAACGACGCCACTTAAACTTCCAAATACTGAATTGAAGAGATCAAATGGGGTCTCTCATCATATGGTCATAAAATATAATTATGATATATATAGAGATAATACCCCAAAATAACAAAAAGGAACTTGAAAGAATTGACATGAAAGCAGAACTTCAAAACGAGAAGGGTGAAGAACCACTTAAAAATTCAGCAGCCTAACGGCGCCACTTAAAACATCAAAATACTGAATTGAATAGATCAAATGGGTTCTCTCATCATATGAACATAAAAGATCAGTATGATAAATTTAGAGATAATACCCCAACATAATAAAAAGTAACTTGAAATACTTGACGAGAAAATAGATCTTGAAAATGAGAAGGGAGAAAGAATTCGTTACAAAAATTTCAGCAACCTAACGGCACCACTTAAAACTTCATAAAACGAAATAATGAGGGTAAGAGGGGATATATCATTATGTGAAAATGAAAAGGGCAGTAAGAGGATTATAAAATAACACCCTTTAGCATAAGAACATGGAGCATAAAAGAAATTACATAATAGAGATTTCTTGAAAAGAAAGAGAGAGATCGGATCCCTTACCTTAAAACATAACTCTTAAAACTCAAATGTTTGGACCTTGAGGGCTTGGGGGCACCTTGGGAGGACTCCTTGGGAAGTAAGGAGACCATAACTTCGTTGAGGATGGTTTTGGAGTCGAATGGATGAGAGGAGGGCTTGGTATTTATAGGGAAAGTGAGGGGACAAGGCATTAATGGCCAAGGGACACCTCACATGTGCTTTTCTCAAAACCATGTGCTCTCCCATGATATTTCCCATGAAGTTAGGCCACATGGGGCCACAAACAATAATTCATCACCTCAGGTCGTCCAACCCTTAAAATATCTCATGAAATCACCATGACACAGTTATGATGTCATTAAACATACCGAAACCTTAAAACTGTATTTTTACTATTCACTGAAAATTCAACCTTCTCAGAAAAATCCCAAAATTTCACACTAACCAAATATCAATGCTCTGATTTCAAAAATGAACTCCATTTTATAAAAATAATTTTCTAAATATTTTTAATTTTATTTTTAAATAAATACACTATTCACCGAAAATTCATTTTTTTTAGAAAAAACCCCAAAAATTACCTTAACATAATATCGATGCACTGAGTTCAAAAATGTGATCCATTTTATAAAAATAATTTTTTAAATATTTTTAATTTAATTTTTACTTAAAAAATACTATTCACCCAAAAAAATAATACTTGAATAATAATTTATGAAACTATTATTTAACCATTTTATTGAATCACGTTACTTAATCAAGGTGACTTGATTATTTTAAAACTTTATTTAAGTGAGAATACTAATCCATTTGGTCACATTACTAATCCTAATCATAAAATCACTATTCATAATTTACTATTCATCAAAAATTAAGTTGATCTTATTAGACTCTAAATTTCGTACTGAACATAATTGTAGAAGACCATTTTTTGAAAATCCTTACACCTTTTTAATTATTTAAGGTTTACATAAACATTTTTAAAATATCCATTTTCTAAAATTAATCAAAAATATGCATACTATATTTATCCGGACATTTGAAAAGTCATAAACATTATCATAAGAAGAAATCCCAATTTTTATTTAAAACAAAGGATTACACAAGGCAGTTATGGTCTCCTTACATAGCCCCTTATCAGACCAGCATAGGACCTAAGTGTAAGGTGTGCTAAGGTGAGAGAATCCGAGGGAGGCTCGGCCAACATCGCACGAGTAGTAATTTCTATCAGTTTGAACTTCTCATGAAGGCGATTCCGTTCTAGCTTCACACGATGAAGTTCGGTTTCGGTTTGGTCCAGAGCAAATCCCAGTGGTGCTACCTCCTTCCCAAGTTCTGTTAGATGGGCTTCGATCAGTCCAAGACTACTGGGTGAGGCCATCGAATCTTCTTTCTATAATAATTAACCATGATCACTTGTATTTAGAGACAAAAATCGAAACGTTTAGTTTCCAGCGGTCATATTGAAAAATGGTCATATAACAGTCAAAAACCAACGGTCTCATTTTAATTATACTCATGTTGTCAAATGAAACAGTTTTGTTGAGTATAAAAACAAAATAACACACAAAAGTAGGAAACAAGATTTATTGACAATTTCAGGTCATTACAATCTTCCCACCTTAAGAAATTGCGTCCTCGCAATTTTTAAAATTGGGTTTTGAAATTTCTTTTAAAGTCCCACATCGGAAAAGGAGTTAGTAAAAATATTACTCTAAAAGAAATAAAGGGAAGTACAAAGTTCACCCAAGTTAACCCACACTAGGATTCCATGTAGGAAAACATGGACATGGAAGAAAAACAAGGGGTCAAGTTCTGAGGGAGAGTGATGGATAACATGATTATGAGAAAGTTAACCATAAGAAAATCCCAAACTTATGATGTGTGTAAACGGTCTTTGATTACCTAGTAGGAAACGTAAACCAACAACGTTTTTTTTTGCGTTCCTTTTCATAATTTTGAGTAATTCATTTACTACATAGAACAAAAACATAAGAAAGTATACCTACCTTCAAGTATAGTTTCATCTTTTAATAAGTCTCTACCAAAACTAATCTTTTCTCCAAAGGATGAGAATTTAAAAACAATTGGTCTCATCAAAAGCACAAGAATCATCTTCTAGAGAGTCACATAATCCACAAAAGATTAACTATCATTTTCTTCTACCTTTAAACATTATCCCAAAAATAGAAAGGGTAAGGTAAAACAACTCTTCAAAAAAAAGAATCCCATAGGAATGGAAACTACTCTTAAATCTTCAAAGTTCAATGGTACTACCCAAAGTTCATCATAGACCATTCCATAAATAACTATTCTTAAAATTCCTCAAAATAAACCAAACTAATATTGAAACCCAAATACAAGAAGAATTTGATAACATAGTCTTCCCAAAAAAACTTCATTGTTCATCTCCAAAACACATCAACCACTCCTAACATCTTATAAAAAAAGTAGCTAACCTAAACATATTTTACCCAAGATAGGTTAATCATTTCCATAAGTAACCTAAATTACTATAAGTCCACCTTAAATTCATCAATTCTATAAGTCAACCTTACTCCTCAATGAAAATACCATAGTAATCTATTTACCTCGATCATATAGGGTCCCCAAAATAGTGAACGTCTTCGAAAATAATAATCATATTTTAATCCCCTAATCATCTCTGTCTTATTAATATGGAAATCATCGCATTTCCTATCACATTGGTTGTTGGGACATGTTCTTCCATTTCCCAACATTAACTAAGATAAAGTATAATTAGAGGCTTAAATACTTAATCAATAATCATGAAAAAGAGCTTAAAGCATATAAGGATAACTTGTAGAAGAAAAGTATACCCTAACTTGTGATCCCCTAGGTTTCAAACTAGGTTATCCATGGTCATATATTCTTATGTGAATCTTTATTTTGTTTTATCCTTGTTCCATTAATAATGGTTCATAATAAGCTTATGAATTTACCAAAGCATATCCCCCGGGAGTGTTGTAACCAAGAGTGCAGCAAGGCCCGTTGTCGTGTACCAGTTCCCGTTCGAGTCTAGCTCAAAGTGGTGTTTTCAGGTTTTACCCCTATGTACATCTGTGTCAGAGCCACCTCTACCTGCTCGTATCCAGATAGGGATGTATTTTCTTGGAAACCCCTTACTCAATACTCACCAAAATACCAGGAAGACTTCCTATATTTAAACTTTTCTATAGGGTTCTTCCTAGAGTTTTAATATCCTAATTTCCACAAATAACTAAACCATCCTTTGATACCAACTATAGCATCCTGCCTTTTTATAACATAAACTTTCATTACATTACACAAAACTGAGGATCTTTAAGGTTTAGTGTCTTGGAAACCAGGAACATAATACATGAAAACAACATAAAGCATTCTTCTTAAACACTTGAAAGGCTTCTCCTTAACTTCATCCTAGGTTCATTACTGCATCTCATAACCTGGGGACATACATCAAAAGAATGGGTGAGTAGAATGCCCAGTAAGGGAAATAGGAGAAACATTTTACATGTGAACAAGAGATACTTCAATAAGGTCATGAAAAGAACTTTAAGGCGTGATAAAGAAATCATGATGCATTTCATAATAAAAATAAAATTTTTCATAACTTGAATATGTGGCTGCAACATTTAATATAGAAAATCATGAACATATCACCAAGGTCCATCCCAAAGGTTTCATTTGAAAATTACCAAGGTTATTCACCAAGATATCGTGAAAATTGTAATCTCTAGTGGTTACATCATTACCCAATGCATTGGAGCGCTATCAGGGTGCACCCTTAAATTTGCCTTTATTAACATGTGAGCCACATATATCATCATCAAACATTTCATAAATAACCAATATAGCATAAAATAAATGGGTTTCATTTCATAATCATAACGTTTTAAAAACTGCTTTAAAGACATGATCTTTACGTCACTTTAAACCCACAGAAAAGGAAGGTGGGTCTCATGTATGTAAATCCCAGAATTTAAAATAGAACATTTTGGTATATATGTGAATACCCCTTTAGAAGAAATATCTTTGAGTATTCACTTAATAATATAAAATAACTTTAGAAAAAGAGAGAGACATTTTGAGACGGAAATTCTGCAGCATAACAGCTATGTTACAAGGTTTTTAGAAAACATTGAAAGGAGAGGGGACATGGGTCAAAAATTCATACCCATAAAATAGTAGAATATAAGGGATTTAAGAACATGGTAATGAAATTTGAAAATATACCATATGAAATGAAGAACATTAAAGGAAGACAGAATTAAGATTTCTCTTATGAAAATTTGGCAGCCTAACGGCGTTACATAAACTTCAACCAAAAATGAATTGATGAGATCAAATAGGGTCTCTCATCATATGAACATAAAAGATCAGTATGATAGATATAGAGATCATACCACAACATAATAAAAAGGAACTTTCAAGACTTGTCATGGAATTAGAACTTTGAAAAGGGAGAAAGGTGCAAGGACTGCTTAAAAATTCAGCAGCCTAACGACGCCACTTAAACTTCCAAATACTGAATTGAAGAGATCAAATGGGGTCTCTCATCATATGGTAATAAAATATAATTATGATAGATATATAGATCATACCCCAACAAAACAAAAAGGAACTTGAAAGAATTGACATGAAAGCAGAACTTCAAAACGAGAAGGGTGAAAAACCACTTAAAAATTCGACAGCCTAACGGCGCCACTTAAAACATCAAAATACTGAATTGAAGAGATCAAATGGGGTCTCTCATCATATGAACATAAAAGATCAGTATGATAAATTTATAGATCATACCCCAACATAATAAAAACGAACTTTAAAGACTTGACAAGAAAATAGATCTTGAAAATGAGAAGGTAGAAAGAATTCGTTACAAAAATTTTGGCAACCTAACGGCGCCACTTAAAACTTCATAAAACGAAATAATGAGAGTAAGAGGGGATCTCTCATTATGTGAACATGAAAAGGGAAGTAAGAGGAGTATAAAATAACACCCTTTAACATAAGAACATGGAGCATAATAGAAATTACATAAAAGATATTTCTTGAAAAGAAAGAGAGAGATCGGATCCCTTACCTTAAAACATAACTCTTAAAACTCAAATGTTTGGACCTTGAGGGCTTGGGGGCACCTTGGGAGGACTCCTTGGGAGGTAAGGAGACCATAACGTCGTTGAGGATGGTTTTGGAGTCGAATGGATGAGAGGAGGGCTTGGTATTATAGGGAAAGTGAGGGGACAAAGCATTAATGGCCAATGGACACCTCACATGTGCTTTTCTCAAAACCATGTGCTCTCCCATGATATTTCCCATGAAGTTAGGCCACATGGGGCCCACAAAAAATAATTCATCACCTTAGGTCTTCCAACCCATAAAATATCTCATGACATCACCATGACACAGTTATGATGTCAGTAAACATATCGAAACCCTAAAACTGTATTTTTACTATTCACTGAAAATTCAACCTTCTCAGAAAAATCCCAAAATTTCACACTAACCAAATATCAATGCTCTGATTTCAAAAATGAACTCCATTTTATAAAAATAATTTTCTAAATATTTTTAATTTTATTTTTAAATAAATACACTATTCACCGAAAATTCATTTTTTTTAGAAAAAACCCCAAAAATTACCTTAACATAATATCGATGCACTGAGTTCAAAAATGAGATCCATTTTATAAAAATAATTTTTTAAATATTTTTAATTTAATTTTTAATTAAAAAACACTATTCACCCAAAAAAACTAATACTTGAATAATAATTTATGAAACTGTTATTTAACCATTTTATTGAATCACGTTACTTAATCAAGGTGACTAGATTATTTTAAAACTTTCTTTATGTGAGAATACTAATCCATTTTGTCACATTACTAATCCTAATCATAAAATCACTATTCATAATTTATTATTCATCAAAAATTAAGTTGATCTTATTAGACTCTAAATTTCGTACTGAACATAATTGTAGAAGACCATTTTTTGAAAATCATTACACCTTTTTAATTATTTAAGGTTTACATAATCATTTTTAAAATATCCATTTTCTAAAATTAATCAAAAATATGCATACTATATTTATCCGGACATTTGAAAAGTCATAAACATTATCATAAGAAGAAATCCCAATTTTTATTTAAAACAAAGGATTACACAAGGCAGTTATGGTCTCCTTACATAGCCCCTTATCAGACCAGCATAAGACCTAAGTGTAAGGTGTGCTAAGGTAAGAGAATCCGAGGGAGGCTCGGCCATCATCGCACGAGTAGTAATTTCTATCAGTTTGAACTTCTCACGAAGGTGATTCCGTTCTAGCTTCACACGATGAAGTTCGGCTTGGGTTTGGTCCAGAGCAAATCCCAGTGGTGCTACCTCCTTCCCAAGTTCTGTTAGATGGGCTTCGATCAGTCCAAGACTACTGGGTGAGGCCATCGAATCTTTTTTCTATAATAATTAACCATGATCACTTGTATTTAGAGACAAAAATCAAAACGTTTAGTTTCCAGCAGTCATATTGAAAAATGGTCATATAATAGTCAAAAACCAACGGTCTCATTTTAATTATACTCATGTTGTCAAATGAAACAGTTTTTTTGTGTATAAAAACAAAATAACACACAAAATTAGGAAACAAGATTTATTCAAAATTTCGGTTCATTACAGTTCATTTCCATAATCATAATCAAATTCTTCAACATCATCAGTAGTTTCCAACTCTGATTGTGAATTTTCTTGATTAAGAATCCCAAGAATCAATACCTTGGACCATTGTTGCTCCCGAGTGAGCTTGATTAAAGATTACATGGAAGATCTGGTGGAAACATTCCTCAGTAGATTAGAATAATCCTTTTGTGGCCTTCGTTTTGGAGGAGCCGGAGTCAACCCTTATTACTGACCATTCTCCCCATGTTCTTTAAAATGGAATCCTTAAAAGAAACAGGGTCACCACTGCTTGTAGATTGGAGATGAGTAGTTTCTAATAAAACCATTGACTACTCTCTTTCACTTCCATCATCTGAGACATTACACCATTTCCAAGGATGTTCGAAAGATTTGAATACATTCTGAATCTTTTGATAATAATCCACGCTCTGCTGAACACCATCTTCCTTTGGAACATATACTAAGAAGTATGCATCCAGTGGCTTTACAATACAACCTTGCTCAGAAGGATGTGAAGGAAAAACCATCGACAAACACGTTGTACATCAACATTCTTCATGAAAGGATATTGGAAAATTGGGTCTTGCGAATGGAGATTCATGAAAAGGGGTATCATAGATGGAATGTTGTGGGGGTCACAATGGGATAACCTTTGCGCCAAGAGTTGTGGTAGAAGATGGTGATTTTCCCATAAGTAGCCTTAGTAGCAGGGGTGTTTCCGACTTTGCAGGTTGCAAAAAAGGGTTTCAAAAAACCAGATCTATGCTTCATTGGGAAATGTGATCTTGATTCGAGTATTCTGAACTAGAATAAAGACCATCCACGTTCACGGGTAGCATAAAAGAGTTTCAATAAACCAGATCTACACTTCATCGGGATGTGGTATCTCAAGTATGTCAAACTGAAACTTCAATTTCATAGTGAGAGCGGAGAGGAGTATTTCATTGGAGGGGACGACGATGGAAAAAACCGCCACCGGAGAGGTGAGTGCAATGTAGAGGAATCACAACACGAGAGGCTGACTAGAATTGTCGAGATCCAAGTCGAGCAGGTTTTTAAGGATGAATAGATGGTGCTTTCATATAGAGTGCCCTCTTCCAGTATTTTCTCTGAAGGAACTACCTAGAAAATCACTTTCTGAAAATTAATTTCCAAAAAGACACTTTTATAGATAGAATCTTCTTCAAAATATCTAGGAATGAACATTTCAAAAAAGTGCCTTCCAAATAGAATTTTTTGGAAAGGGGCTTATTCAGAAAGGGCCTTCCAAAATGAAATTTCGTTGAAGGCCCTTATTGGGAATGAGCTTTCCATCGACCGCTGACCGCCCGAATGCGTCCTTATTTTAGATAATTGTGTTCCTTTTATATTATTTTGGTAATATTTTTTATATTATTATTATATATGGGAAAAATCCAAAGACAACCATCCACCGGACAGAATGTTTAAATTTCTTTAAAAAAATTCATCCCATAACGACGTGGGTCATTATATCATTACTCATATCTATCACTAAATTTTGGTCGGTATGAGTCAATTTTTTTACAGTAAATAGTGTGTAAGATAATGAGATGTATTAATATGTATGATTTTATATTCAATTAAAGTCTAATTTTGTACACCAGTTTTTGTGTATTTATACATACTCCTTTGATCTTGATATTTAAGAGGCTGAATTTCTTATGGTCTGTATGATTTCCTAGTATCTATTATTCCAAATACCTGACAATGCATAAATCAATGTATAATCACAATGGGGAAAATGACTTTTTGCGATGGGTGGCTGACTAGTCGAAATAACCCATCGATAGAGACTATTTGCGATGAGAGTCATATCTCTTCGCAAATAGTTTATAAAAAACAGTATCTGCAGAGGGAATTTTTCTCATCGCAAATAATCTAACCTATATATACCCCCCACACACACCAATTTTTTCCATTCCATTCTTCTCTAAACTCATCTCTCCTTCTCTACTCTCTTATTCTTATATTTAAACTTTTCAAAGTTTTAAACATTATAGGGGACCAACGTTCGTGCTTTACATCCCCTGAAAGATTCATTTTTAAGGAATTTATTTAATATTTTTATTTTTTATTTTATTTTATTTTATTTTCTATTAGTAATAATTATTATTAATTAGTAGTAATTAGATTTAATTAGAATTAGTTAGTTTTATTTTTCATTAATTATTTTTAGAAATATTTAGTTTTAATTTGCAATAATATTTTAAATTTAAAGTAACTAGATTTAATTTCAATGAATTTATTTTAATTATCAGAGATTAGTAATAATTAGCTGTAATTAGTAATAATTAGATTTAATTATTAAAAATTATTGGAAATTAGTAATAATTAGCGGTAATTAGTAATAGTTAGCAGTAGTGAGTAATAATTTGTTGAAATAAGTTATAATTAGTAAAAAATTAGTAAAAAATATTAATAAATTGTTATAAACTAAAAATAATAATAAATTGATATAAATTAATATAAATAAATAACATTTATTGTAAATTTATAAAAAATATTAAACATATAATTTTTTTATAAATTAATAAAATTATTACATTCGTAATAAATTGTTATAAACTAAAAAATAAGGAAATTGATATTATTTAAAATAAATTGATATAAAATAGTATAAATTTGTAGTTTGATATAATTTTCAATAAATTGATATAAAATAGTATAAATTATTAAAATTATTCCAAGTTAATAAAAAAAATATATCATAAAAATTAAATTTTTATAATCAGTAATAATTAGTAATAATTTGTAACAATTAGTAATAATTTCAAATAATTCATAATAATTAGTAAAAATTAGTGGTAATTAGAAAAAATTTGTAATAATTAGTGGTAATTAGTAATAATTAGTGGTAATTAGCTAAAATTAGTAATTAATTGATAAAAAATAATAAAAATTAGCAAAAAATAGTGGAAATGAGTAATAATTAGTATAAATTTGATAATAATTACTACTAATAAGTAAAAAATTATTATAAATCAATAAAAAATAATAAATTGATATAATTAAAAATAAATAGATATAAAATAATATAAATTTTTAATTTGATATAATTTATAATAAATTGATATATATCAGTATAAATTTTTAATTTGAAATAATTTACAATAAATTTAGTAAAATAGTGTAAATTAATATAAATTAAAATATATATATAAATTTAAAAAATTAAGTTAATGTAATTAGTATTAATTAATAATAATTAGTAATAATTCATAATCAATAGTAATAATTAGTAATAATTCATAACAATTAGTAAAAATTAGTTGTAATTAGTAAAAAATAGTTGAAATTAGTAAAAATTTGTAATAATTAGTGGTAATTAGTAATAATTAGTGGTAATTACTAATAATTAGTGGTAACTAGAAATAATTAGTAATAAATTGTAAAAAAATTGTATTAAATTATTTTAAACTAAAAAACATTTGTAAAAATTAGTGGTAAATAGTAATAATTAGTAAAAAAATAATATTAATTAGTAAAAATTAATAAAAATTAGTAAAAATTAGTAAAAATTATAATAAATTATAATAAACTAATAAAAAATAATAAATTGATAGAATTAAAAATAATTTCCTATAAAATTGTATAAATTTGTTATTTTATATAACTTATAGTAAATTGATATCAAATAATATAAATTGTTATTAATTGTTATAAATTTTAACAAATTAACAAAAATTGTATAAATTAAAAAAATAATTAGTATTAATTAGTAATAATTTACTATACTTCGTAATAATTAGTAAAAATTAGTGCTAATTAGTAAAAATTAGTAGAAATTAGAAAAAAAAATGTAATAATAATTTTTAATTAGTAATAATTAGTTAAAATTAGTAATAATTACATGAAATTAGTAATAATTAGTGGTAATTAGTAATAATTTGGGGTAATTAGTAATAATTTGTGGTAATTAGTAATAATTAGTATTATTTTGTAAAAATTAGTAATAAATTTTTATAAACTAATTTAAATTAGTAAAAATTAATGGAAATTGGTAATAATTTCTAAAAATAGTAATAATTATTAAAAAATTATAATAATTAATTAAAAGGTGTTATAAATTAATAAAATTTTATAAATTGATTGAATTAATAATAAATTGATATAAAATAATAAAAACTTTAATTTCATATAATTTACAATAAATTGATTTAAATTAGTATAAATTATAATAAATTACTATGAAATGATATAAATTATGATAAATTTCCAGAAAAGTGAAAATGAAATAGGTTGTCAACATTCAGTTCCTGAGAAATGAAAAATTTGGATATGGTTGACTCAAATTGTCATTTCTCATGACTTAACAGTTGAAAATTCTATAAATTAAACCATTTTAGTAATTTATAAAATATTTAATTACTTTAAATTAATTTATACTTAAAATTAGCATTAATTACTAAAAAAATATCGATAGTTTGCAAAAAAAATAATTGGGGTGGGAAGGATGTGACATGTTAATGGTGGTAGTAGCAATAGGAGATGCATCGAGGACATGACATGGTTGGCCTTAATTAATGTAATGAAAAAATTGGACATGGTTGTTATAAATTGGTTTTATCACCTAAATAATGTAAAATATATGATTTAAACCTTTTAGGGAATCATAGAGTTTCCAATCTTTAGGTGATAATAAATGAGCAATTTGTGTCACCCATGTCCAAATTTTTAATTAGGTCACCAGAACAAGGGAAAGTGGGATGTGAGGCATTGATGGTAGTTGTAGTAGGAGGAGGAGGAGGATATGCATCTATAGCAGGAGTAGTAGCATGAACAGATGATGGAGTATATGTGATAGTTATTGTAAATTAGAAATATATAGTATTAATTATTAAAAAATTATGATTCATTAGTAAAAATTATCTTTAAATTAGTGAACATTAATGATAAATCACTAAAATTATTAAAAATTTCCGTTATTAAGATAAAATTGTTAAACATTAGTGCTAATTAGAAAAAACAATGACATTAAATCACTATAATTTGTAAAAAGTAACCGTCATCAGTAAAAAATAGTGGTAAAAATAAATTGTGATTAGATAAAATTGAAAATATTTACATTTAAATTATTATTTTTAAATTATCTTCTCTTTTTCGGATCATCATTTTTTATCAAAATATTCAAAAACAATTTGTTTATTTTAAATTTTTTAGAAAAATATGAAACAAGTCAACAACAGTCTTTATTACATGATCGTTATTGGAAAAATCTTTATAGTAATCCAAATGGTTTGGTTATAAATCATGTATATATTGATGGTGTGTAATCTTTTTTTTATCATTTTCATCTTCAAAATCACAATTTTTTTCAAATGGGACAATTAAGTTTCTATTTATGAAATGGGTTCTGAGGAAGTTTAACACATTTGACAACATTGGGGGTCATCTATTACATTGTGTTTTTCGAAAAGATTATTTTTTTAGTATCAACATGGTGAATGTTGATCCGGTGAAGATACTCTTAATTTGGTTCCAAATCTGTCACAGTTTCAAATTTTAGTACATGAGGTGGTTGGTCTATCTTTTCAAGCAACTGAAACTTAGGATGATATTGATTTAACTCATAAGTTGGAACCATATCAATTTTTTGAGTTTTTGAAGTCTAATGAAGATTCATTAAATCCTGGTTGTAAGATAATAAAATTTAAAGTAGTTAATAAATTTATGGATATTAAATCAAATAATGGAATTTCAAATAGATGTTTTGATTAGATATTGTATTTGTTTAAAGCATTGTTACCTAAATAAAATGTGCTTCCTACAAATTTCTATGAGAGAAAGAGGTTGGTTAGTAATATAGGTCTTGGTTATCAAAATATTCAAGCATGTTCAATTGATTATATCATATATTATGGTGAAAATGAGTTGTTTAGTTTTTCTACATGTGTACTTTTAAGGTATAAAGAGGCTCAAATAGAGAATTCTGGATTGATTCTTCCAAAATAGAAGAGGTATTTCCCACTTACACCTAGATTTTATCATTTTTTTATGTCTTAGAACATAGCTTCATTGATGTCATGCCAAAAAAAAATATTTCAACCATTAAAATTTTAAATCTTCTTTTTGATGGTGATTCATGGAAACATTTTTACCAATTACATCTGTCTTTTTCTTTAGAAGTGAAAAAATTTCAATTGGGTCATTCTATCGATGGTTTATGTCCATTCTATTCTTATGGTTGTCAATATTCTTGTTGGACCATCTTTATTTATTCTAGAAATTTACCTCCTTTGATGTTGATGATTGATCCATATATCTTTTTGACATTATTAATTCTAGGACATCCAAAAAAGAATATCATGGTTTATATAAATTCATTAATTGATAAGTTATATTTATTTGGTAGTAATGGTGTTAGTACATACGATTTCATTGCAAAACAAAATTTCCTTAATTAATGTTACTTTATGGTGGATAATTAGTGACTTTCCAGCATATGGCATGTTATCTGGCTACAGTACACATGGTCCAAAATCATGTATGTATTATATGAGTGAATGAAAATTTTTTATTCTCATCAGTGTAGGAAACAATTATTTTTTCAATTATCATTGATGAATTATTCCTACCGATCATCCTTTTTTGAGTAAAAAATTTCATTTCACAAAATGCACAGTTGAAAGAGATGAGCACTACTACAAAATTGCACATTAGATACTGCCAAATGTGGTTTCTAATGGGTTTTAATGATTCAGTGGGCCTCAATTTGTGGTCATTGTTGGCTCGATGTTATAGTCCATTAGCAACCACTCATCATTCATTCATGCCTCAGTTAAATAAAGGGTTCAGCAACCATCAATCGTTGTCGCTATTGCTCTCCTAATTTTTAGAGAATTAGAGACCACCAATGGATACCGCTGACCTAAATTCTTTTAAAAAACTGTAGTTTTACACCACAAACTAGCACAAATAAACAAACAGACAACATCAATCAAAAATAGTAAACAATAAGAAATATGAGTAAAGTTAGAGGAGTAAATTGTTCACTACACTACTTTAAATAAAATATGGGTAAATTTGGAAGATCTATACAAAAAAGAATCTATCTTCATGGGTATATATAAATATACTAAATATCCAATTTTGATGTCTCTTAAAGAGGATTATCCTCATTTCTCCTGATGATGTCCTACTTTAGGAACTTAAAAGTGGAATCACCTTCCCTTATTTCTATTGGAAGAGCCTAGATACTCTATCTCATGTCCATAAGCCATGATTAATGGAACTTTAGATATTTATATCCATTTATATATAGTGGGGTTTTTAAAGATTTGGTCTAACTTTTATATTGTAAAATATAGGTATTAGTCCCATTTACTCATTACATTCATTTCTAGCTATAAACTATTTCTTTATCCATTTTAGTCATCATTATGGAATTATTATTTTTCCACTAACTAATGTCTTCATGACTAAATAGTCTTTATCGATGATAGTAATTCATTACCTTGTATTTCCAGTGTCGCCTATTGTGACAACCATGAAGGATTCACAAGAATAAAGATTGTCCTTTGGTAGTGACTTGGATGACTCTTCTTAGTCTTAGACGTAATTTCTAAAAAATCTCCATATTCAAGTATTTAGATAATTATATTGGGAGATGTTTTGAGTATGGAATTAGTATAAAGACCGGGAAGCAGCCAATTCCGGCCAATGTGTGCGTTGATATGGACCTATCTTGGGATTTTTCAGACTTCATCTAGTTTTTAGTTGGAGACGACAATGATATAAGCCAAAATAATTTATATCAATGTAGTTTTTCTTATTGTTCATTATGTGAGTTATAGGGTCATATTCATTCCAAGTTCCAAAAGTGTATATATTGGTCTTATTCTAATACTCTTGATGTTGAATGGATCTACACTGGAAGAAACTTCTATGAGTTGGTGGACTCTGTGGTGATTGGATATGCTACTCATCAGAATTTCACTAAAGATCAATCATCTACCATTGTTCCCTCTGGTTCTTCTGAGGATTTTGGGATGATTCGGGCCTCCTTGATGCTTATAAGTGGTGGTATTCAAAATTTTTCTTATTAAAAGGACTCAAAGTATATAACTGGAGTTGAATTAAAGAGGAATAAAATACATTCTCATTCTGATTTTAATTTGGTAGCTTCTGAGTGACAACATAGCACTCTGTATTCAAAAGATGCCTTTTATACCAATGAGATTTATAATCCTAAATGCACTAAAATTTGTGTACTTGAGATAGGTGGAAGTAGTATTGGTTCTATTTCCTGGGCACCTACTTGTGAATGTACTGGTTTTCTTCCTTCTCACCTATATATGAGATCAAAATCAGTTATTATGGAGGTAGGTAAAGGTAGTGCTATTAATACATGGGACTTAATGTAGGATAACCTTACTCTATAGGTTAGGATTGAGGGTGGTACTAGATCTACATGTAGTTACTAGGAAGGACTAGGTCCTTCAACATTTCATAGTGACATATCAAAGTAATTAGGTTCTATGAGATCCTCAGTGGGGGATGCACACATGTCCAAAAGATAAAAAAAGAAGTAGTAAAAGTCCAATAAATTGTGTTCACCTATTCAGGTAAATAAAAATTACTCATTTTTCATATCAAAGTCTAACCCAAAACAATATATCCCTTGTAAATCTGAAGATATAGTTTTTATATCATCTGAATGTGTTAAGGATATATCAACCTCTTTATAAGGTAAATCTAGAAGTTTTTGGTGCAACCAACAAGAGAAGACTCAATCCTTGAGAGTTGAAGTTCAACACTTGAAGAACGAAGATAAAATGAATTTGCACCCACATAATAATTTTTTTGGAAATCATTACGCAAATGGATAACAAATTAAAATAGAAAAGTTATGTGATTTATGACTTGATTCATGAGTCGAAGGTTAGCATGGAAAGGAATAAACACCATGAATCATCCATGAATGTCTTAATGGAACAACATAAATAATGGATGAATACTATATTTAGTGATATAGATTACTAGATTTTGAATTTATAGGGCCCACTAAAGGATAAGAATGTATTGATTAAGAAGCTTAAAGGGGATCTTCACATTATGAGGAATATGTCAAATACTAAGGTGTATCATGTGGAGACTAAAAATAGTAGTAAGAAGTTCACCAAATAAGATTAAATAACTCCATTATCAAGGGTTCAAATCCTCAATCATTTTAAAACTGATGTGAGTAGAGTGCATGTAAAAGGGAAACCACATACTTGTAGTTACACGATGGAAAAAATGTATCATATTAAGTGTGCATGGTGTTTGAGTGTCAGGTAGAAATAGACTTTGAGCAGAGCACATTGGGTTTTTTGCGTGAAGAATATGGACGGTTGTTACCAAGAATGATAGATTATGTGACTATTAAAAATTATTCTACAATTTCAAATTTTTCTATCATTGAGTGAACAACTATAGTTCACCTTACTACTAGTCAGCTACCATTTGTGAAGAGAAGAACTTTGCTACCATTATTTTATCTTCTACCATTAATAGGAGAAATTTTCTACCATTCACTTGAATTTCTATCATTTTTCTTGCAATGATGATGAGATACACATACTCAAATGAAGATTGAAAATTATCAAATCATCCACCAAAGAACAGGTCAAATCTGGATACCAGTGAGAAGATGAAATTGATTGATGAACATTGAGTGAAGAAGTCCAAGCTCGACATGTGTGCCGATTGGTAATCATGATCATTGATTGAAGACACTGAATACAATGATATATTGGTGACAATTAATCTAGAAATCTAAACTTGATTCAGAGTGGAGCACTCAAAATCAAGAAGAAAAATTTGACTCGTAAAGGAAGATGAGATGGAGTTTCATAAGTGGTGTGATCGATGCTCTACAACCCAAGTTTGTTGGGCAAAAATCCCTCAAGGTAACATTACAGCATTTTTGGGTTGATTGTGTTTGTTGACAAAGCAGGTTTCCATGGAAAATTGTCGAGTTCCCGAGAAGTTGTTGACATTCCATGTTGACAAAGAACTTTGACAAAGGAAAGGACGATCTGGAGGCGGTACAAAAGAGCAGTACAAGGTGGCGCCGTTTTCCAGTGTTTGCCAATTTTTTGGGCCTGAAAATCGCCAATGGAAAATGGAGTGATATGTTGTTGGCAAAGGTTGAGGAGAGAGAAATGAAGGAGGTGTGCGGAAAAATCAAGCGTGGCGCGCAAAAATAGAGGGTTGCGCGAAATCTTGAAGTGTGGCGCGCAAAACAGCGGGTTGCGCGAAATTGTATTTCGCGCAAAAGATGTTTCAAGGCCGAAAGCTTGAAAAACGGTAAAGGCATGAGGCGCGCGCGATTTTGGAGGCGTGCGCGGAAAATTGAAGTGGCGCGCGAAATAGCGGATGAAGTATTTCGCGCAAGAGGTGTTACGAGGTCTGAAGATCGTAAAATGGCAAAGGCATGAGGTGCGCGAAATTATGGAGCAGTGCGCGGAAAATGTTTGTGCGTGGAAGATCAAAGCGGATTACGCGCTCAAGGAGGGTTTTTCGCGCGGGGTCGATGTTGCCTATAAATATGAAGTGACCCTCCTCCATTCAGTAGAGTTCAAGACATAGAAAATACCTGAGCTCTGGTGCGCGAAATTGAAGTTTGAAAGGGTGTTGCGCGTAAACTTAAAGTTTGCGCGTAAAGTCAGATTGCGCGAAAAGCAAAGGCTGCGCAGAAAGTTTGAGTTGGCGCGTAAAAGGAAGGTTGCGCGAAAAGTGGATTTCGCGCAAAGGCAGTGAATTGCGCGCAAGGCAGTTTCCAGGCTGCGCGTAAAATTTGGAGGTTGCGCGAAAAAGGAATTTCGCGCAAAGCATAGAAATTGCGCGCAAGACACCGTAAGGGTTGCGCGTAAAAATTGAGGTTGCCCGGTACATCTGGTGCAAAGTGAGATTCATCTGCGGGTGAAAGTTGGACTTCAACAGAGCATCTACATACAGAGGAAGATGCATTCCTTCATGGAAATGAAGAGACCTACAGGTCTATAAACTGTGAGTGAATCCCTTCCAAGAGCAGTGAGCTTAGGAAGAGGAAGAAGGTGATCCTCTCCACCGGCAGTGAGCCAGAGAGAGAGAAACAGGGAGTGACCCTTGGGAAAGCAGTGAGCTGACCCTAAACATTGTAAAGGCAGTGAGCCTGGGCATAGAAGTGATCTAGCCCGAACCTTGTAATCCACAGCTAGTGAAGTTAGTGGAATTTGGTACGAACCGGCAACTTGTCGGCGTATGCTCCTTGGACGTAGCCCTTAGCGGTGAACCAAGTAAAAATCTCGCTGTCTGCCTACTTACATTCCTGCATTGCATTCAAAGCATCATCATCAGGTAAAGGAGACAAGTGATCACAGTAACCACACAAGTGCAAACAAAGTGACCCTTGTAACAAAGAGGTCAAGATCCAGTGGGGCAGGAAGAACATTGAAAAAGAATATCCATACCCTGATTCACCCCCCCCTCTCAGGGTATATAGGCCCCTATTGGCCCTAACAAAGTTGATGTTGGTTTTTTACTTCCTATAATTATAGTTTAATTTAAGAGATGATGTTTCATTGGGCATGAATGGTGTTTTCATGGGTTTCCTCAAATAATTAGTGGTTTTTGGGGTACTTAGGTGTAGTAGAGTAGCTGACGAAGGTCGTCTTTCCAAGAGGCGGTAATTGAAACAAATTCTTAAAGGTATTATGAAAATAAAATAAAATAGAAAAAAACACTAAATTAAAATCATGGGGGATTTTTTTACTACTTATAAACCTTGATGATGTATATTGGAAGGCGATTTCTTTTTTTTTTGAAATTATGTTCGATTAAAAAGACACAACAAGAAGATGTTTTTTTTGAAAATATTTTAAAAGGCGTAATAGATATAACTATACTTATTTACATACTTATTAATAATTATCATTTAAATTAATATCTACTTAATTATAATACAAAAAAAAATTAACCCCCAAACCCTACAAGAATTAACTTTACCACAAAGATGAAGATAATTTAACCCTAGTCTATCTTCGGAACATGCAATCGCAACACCCTGATTTGATTGAATTTCTAAGGATAGATTATTGTTAGTGGTAATTTAAAGAACTTATCAATTCTATATATGAGGACTAATTGAGTTTAGGTATTATGTTTTAACTCCATAAATTGATCTCATGTGGTTTTGAATTACCAATTAAGTTCACACTATCATAATTCACAAAATTATCGACCTAATGTGTTTTGTGTTTATTGCTCAATTTATTTCATAGTTTATTTTAAATTAAAAACACAATTAATAGGTCATATTTTGTGAATTAAAATATCTCATTAATTCAAAATAAATGAATTAAGAAGGATAGAGGTTGATCAATTACTAAAAATAACTTCTCTTATATGGGTGGTGTAGTCATCGTAGAAACGTTTTTCATATGCAAATGTTTAGAAATGCTAAAACCCGATCATGTTTATACTATTAGTTACAAACCATTTATGAATATTAATAGAAGAAGATATTTTAACAAAATAGAATAAAATATAATAAATAAAATAAGAAAACATAAGTTTATTATGAAAATACAAACATTACAACATGAGAAATAGTGGAAGGCTTTAATGAAGGGATCCTTGCTTCAAGAGCCCCCCCCCCCCCCCGATGAGTATAGGAAGTTACAGAACCTCCATGGTGATGAGAGGACTCCTCTTGAATTATATGATGGAATAACATCACTCCTTGGTTGAACATCCTAATGGGGTACCCAAGGTCTCAATTTATAGCCAAAATGGGGAGTGGTTTTGGGCACCCAATTTTTGAGATAGCAATTTTGTATCGGTTTTGATTTAGTAAACGACATTATCTCGAGTTGGAAAAAATATAAAAGTGGTAGAAAATAATCTTGAATATCTCCATCTAATATTTGGAGTCCAATAGAGGATGAAACCATAGTATATGGCCGAAATATAGAACCAAATCATTGACCTTGTGCAGATTTTGTCCCCTAAACAGATTGGTTCGGATGGCCTAGAGAATTGGGCATCAGTTTCATGAGATGAGTTTTATCCCATGATGTTTTTGAGTATCCCACAAAATTTTATCCCATTTTGAGGAACGTGTTTTGAGCAATGTGTAAAATAGTGGACATATGTCCTTGGGCTTCCACCCAGTTTGGCCCATTTTCCTTCTGGATCGTCTCTGACCCTCCAAATCACATCCTCCTACAATGAAATCACCAAAACAAGATTAATTTATCTTTTTAATAGTTATAAACAATTAATAACTAAATCAAATTGTATGTGAAGTTTGAGATAAAATTTTGTAATTTTAAATACAAAACTTGTTTAAAATGGTGATTTAGGGGTGAAATAAAGCAGTGAATTGTGATGCGATCACAACCCCACACTTAACCTTTTGCACTTTGGGGAAAAACCTCATATCATGTATTTCAAAAAAAATTGTGAAAAATAAACATCATAATCAAATCAAAACAAATTTTAAAACACATATCATTGAGATCCAATAATTCCACACCAAGAAACAAAAGATATCATGCCTCATAAAAATTCATTATTTAAAGTTCTCCATTTATATCATTTAATATATTTCAACTTCATTTGTCCTCCCATGCATACAAAAAACTTACCTCACTTTCATTTTCTCTCATCACAAAAATACCAATTTTTCAGCAATGTCTTTCTCATCCAAACTCGTACAAGGGTCACCATTGGCTTGATAAATTCCTACATCGCCACCCGATGTGAGTCAAGTACATATGTTAATCCTGGGGACTTTTCAGGGTTTTTATGTGGATTTTGGTTAGTATGATTTAGATGTGAAAAATTCTGAGGTTGAACGAGGAGGGCCGACTCTTTTTGAAGCAAAATTGAATTATTCTAATTTTCACTCAAGTATGGTCTCATCCTCCCTCCCCTTAGTATCAATTCAGCTCCATCATCATGAAAACACATGGAAAGGTTACACCATTAATCATTTCAGCAACAAAAATTTCAATCTTCTCAAACATGGTTTTTTTCTAAAAGATCTAGAGAGGCACAACATTCTTTCTTCAGTAGAATCTCTAGAAAGGCACATCATCTTTTGTCATCAATACTCTAGAAATTAATATATTTAAATAGGGTGAATTTTTCAGTAGCAAACACATCTCTTTGGAATTTAATTTTCCACCCAATGTATCACAAAATGTGGTATCACAACACAAGATATCTTCCCCCACACTTAAGTTCAACTAGATTATGCAATTTCACTTAAAGAGTTGGTTAGAAAGGGAAAATTGGTTTGTAATGTGGCTATACTAGAAGTATTTTCATGGCTTTTGAGGGCTAAAAGGATTAAATGTTCAAGTTAGTACATTATAAAAATTATTCTTATGAAATAGGGGATTTATTACAAATGAAATGTATTAATCATTTAAAACACAAGTACCCAAAACCCTCAAGTTATGAAAAGAATAAATCATATTCTAGTTAAATAAAGAATGGTTTGGTTCTCTCAAGAAGTGAGGTAAATTTAATGAATATGAAAAAAATAGTTCAGAAGCCTCACGAGAAAGTGATTTCAAATATAAAGACAGTGAGATGTCGCATGGGATTCAAAACTCAGAGTAATTTTCCTAAAATTACTAAACATTTGACTTTGAAACAAAGTCAATTTCAGCATACATTTAAGATCAGTCTCATGGGATAAATTTTCTCACTCGTTAATATGGATTTGAAAATGGTGATGAAAATATTTTCAGCTCAAAAGTTTCAAAAACACACAAAAAATAGAAAAATAAACACACAAAATTTGAAAAAAAAATGAAAAAATGTTGAAAAACAATTGAAATTACTAAACTAAAAGGTTCCCTCATCCACAATTAAAATATTGAATTGTCCCCAATATGAGCCCATGAGATGATATGAGCAAATGAAATGAAGAATTTAAAATAGGACAAAAAATATAAAATTGAAAGGGTTAGAACAGCTTGATATGCTCAAGTGATGATAGGGTCATGCAATGTGATGAAATCCACTACATCTGTAGGAAGTCCCTCAATGTATTTTTTTAAATGCTTACCATTGACTGTAAAGCTCCTTCACGTTTCCTCTTGTGTGATCTCCACTTCTTCATAAGGAAAAAAAATTGTCACAACATAAGGACCTTACAACATGGAATTACACATGCCAGGAATCAACTTTAGTCATGAACTGTAGAGCAATACTTTCTCTACAACTTGAAATTATTTTTTCGGGATCATTTTGTCTTGAGATTTTTTTGATCTTTCCTTATAGAGCCTTGAGTTATCATATGAAGATAAACTAATCTCCTCAATCTCTTGAATTTGCAGCTTCCATTGAACTCCATCGTTGTCCAAATCCATGTTTCTTTTCTTTATAGGCCAATAAGCCTAATGGTCAACATCCATGGGGAGATGATAGGATTTCCCAAATACATTCCGAAATGGGGACATACCAATGATAGTTTTTTATGTTTTCCTATAAACCAATTGTGCAACATCCAAGCACTTTATCCAATCCTACCTATTCAGTTGCACAGTTTTCTCCAAAATTTGTATCAACTCAGGATTTGAAACCTCAGCCTGGAAATTTGTTTGGGGGAAGTATGGTTTTAATGTTTTGTATGTTACCCCATACATTTTAAGGATGGAATCTAAATTTTTATTGCCAAAGTGTGTCACTTGGTCACTGATGATGGCCTTTGGTACACAAAACCTTCAAAAAATCTGTGTCTTGGAAATGTTTACTACAACAAGAGAATCATTAGTCCTAGTGGCCTTAGACTCCACCCATTTACTCACATAATCAACAAAAACTAAAATATAAAAAAACCAATAGAATTAGTAAAAGGACCCATAAAATCTATGCCCCATACATCAAGAATCTCACATAATAGTATGGTATGTTGGGGCAGCTCATGTCTCCTAGAAATGTTTCCAGTGTATTGAAAACGTGAGAATGACTTGAAAAACACATGAGAATCATGGAATATGCTAGGACAATATTATAAAGAGTATTATACTTTCCTATCTATTTATTGGGGTCCAAAGATTCCACCATAATCAAGTGTATGAAATAAATGTAAAACAGACTCAAACTCATGATCAAGAACACACCTCCTAATAACTTGATCACTACACATGCACCAAAGGTATGGATCATCCCAAACATAAAATCTTTACTCACTCATTAAGTTTTGGACATGATGTTTTTTTAAATTTTCATGGATTTTGGATGCAACAAGGTAGTTCACTAAATCAGCATACCAAGGATGCGCACCTGAGATGGAATAAAGATGATCATCGGGGAAAAGGTCCCAAAGTGGTACCTGGTCTAAGGTGTCATCCTCTTGTGTGTGAGTAATCCTACTCATGTGGTATACCACCAGGTTTTTTAACCCCTTCTTTTTCCTTTATCTCAATAAAAAATTCATGAAGAAGGATCATCCATCGGATTATTCTAGGCATTGCATCTGGATTCATCAATAGGTACCTCAGAGTTGCATGGATAGAAAAAAACTACTTTAGAACCCAATAAATATGAAAAGAATTTATCTAAAGAAAATATTATGGAATGGAACTTATTTTCTATTGTTTTTTAGTTTTATTGGGATGAATCCAATTTCCTATAATCATAGGAAAACACATGTGAATGTTCATCCACTCTCTGAGATAAGACAGCTCCATCTGCGAAGTTGAAGGCATCACACATAAGCTCAAAAGGAGGCACCCACCGTAGAGGTTGTATGATAGGTGGAGTGGTAAAACGTTGTTTTATATCATTAATGGAATTCATGAAAGATTCATCAGACACAAAATCAGAATCCTTTTGATGTAATCGTGACATAGAAAGAGTAATCCTACTAAAATCTTAGATGAATCGCTGATAAAATCCTACATGACCTAGGAATGATCTAACATCATGTACGCATGAAGGATATGGTAGGGATGAAATAATATCACCCTTAGATCTATCAACCTCTATCCCATGTTTTGACACTACATGCCCTAAGAAAATTCCATTCTCTACCATGAAATGACACTTTTAAAAGTTCAAGACCAGATTCATCTCAATACAACGATTCAAAACCTTTACAAAACTACAGATACTATCATCAAATGAAGAACCATACACTATAAAATAATCCATAAATACTTCCATGCAGGACTCAATGAAATATGAAAACAATACTCACCATGCATCTCTGGAAGGTACCTGGGGCATTTCAATGTCCAAATGGCATACTTCAATAGGAAAACATGCCAAATAAACAAGTGGATGTTGTCTTATCTTAATCCTCTAGAGCAATAGAACCCTGAAAATATCCTGAAAATCCATCCAAGAAGCAATATTGTGTCTTACCAGCTAGTATCTCAAGTACTTGGTCAATAAATGGGAGGGGAAATGGTATTTGTGAGTGGACTAATTTAGTTTCCTATAATCAATACACACACGCCAACTGTTTTTCACCCTCATTAGAACTAACTCCTCTCATTTTTAATAACAGTAACACCAATTTTCTTAGGCACAACCTGAATTGGACTCACCCACTAGGAATCTAATATAGGATAAATTATACCTACCTCATGAAAATTTTCAACCACTTTTTTAACAACATCCAAATGTGTTGGATTGAGTCTCCTTCATGATTACCTAACCAATTTATCCCCATCCTCCAAAACAATCCTATACATATAAATAGAGGGGATAATACCTTATATGTCAGCCAAGGTCCCCGTGATTTCCCTGATGTTCTCCCTTAATGATTCAGAATTTTTACTTAATGTTCAAAAGTGAGATTGTTAGCAATTATAATAGGTAATTTCTCATGACATAACAAGTATTATTATTTTAGATTTGGTTGTAATAGATTGAGTTCCAATATAGGGGGGTGATGTATGGATGGGGAACTTGAAGGAACAAAAATATGTGCACAATAAACATTAGAATCAAAATATAAATTATCAAAATCCGAGAATAATGCATCAAATCCATCAGCATACTCAACAGCTATGTCACAATCAGAGTTCACATGATCAAAATTATAATATTAATACATTTCAAAATCAAATAAAAGAGAGTCTTGTTCTTTAGAAACAGGTGTGGAAGTACTCTTAGACATAAAACTAGAACCAATAATCATCATCTCCCTATGAATAGGACAATAAAATTCCATGGGATTTTTATTTGGTGGTTCAAATGGGAGATAAAAATGAATAATAGACCACGAATGGGTACTTCATGGAGTTCATAACATTAAATATCACATCCTCTTCCCCAAAATCCATGGATATTATACCCTCATTGACATTTATGACAGTTTTTGCAGTTTCGAGGAAGGGACTACCTAAGATAATGGGAGAATATGAACTTACCTATTCATCCTCCATGTCAATCACATAGAAATTTTTTGGAAAGATCATGTCTCTTACCCGGACAAGTACATCCTCAACGACTCCCACTAGATATGTTGTAGCTCAATTTTCCAACTACACCACTACTCTAGTCATCTTCAACTCACCAACCTTTAAAGAAAAAAATATAGTGTGAGGCATTGCATTTATGGAATCTCCTAAATCACAGAGAGCATCATAAAAGTGTAACTCCCCTATGGTGCATGGTATGGTGAATATCCCAGGATCCAAGCACTTTTTTGGAATTTCTAGAGATGGTGTAATGAGTACTGACACATTCATTCCAAGATAGATCATATCATTTCCCTTGATCCCTATTCGAATGTTACAATGTTCTTTTAAGCATTTGGCATACCTTGGTATTTTTTTAACAACTTCAAGTAAAGGGATGTTGATCTCCACACACTTGAATTTATCCAAAACTTATTTTTTCATCACCTCTTCATACATCTTTTTGTTTGAACAACTCATTTTGTAAAAGGAAGGGGTTTAAGAGGAATATTATCAATCATTTTCTTACCTTTATCATCCTCCTTGGGTTTCTCAATAGTTGGTGTGGAATGGGACTTTTTTGTAGTTGAGGTGAATCATGGTGTAATGGTAGGTACAGATATATCATTCATTTTCTTCCCACTTCTCAATGTGATGGCACTATCATTCCCCTTGGGATTTGGAGTAGGTTGGTAAGGAATATTTCTAGAGTTCTTACTTACTAGTTCATAGAGAGCAGTGGAAATATGGCTCATTTGTGTCGTTAACTCGCTCAGCTCCAAACCATGAATCTTTATCTCATTCTATTGATTAAGAAGAATTTGATTCAAAAGGCCATTAGTGTTAGAATCTACCTTGGGTGGGGGATTCCCTTGTTGTTTGCTTGTTGATGCTTGGGATTCAAATCTCCTTTTGGGTTGTTGGAAACCCTTCTGGTAAGGTGATGGTTGCTGGAAGTTTTGTTGAAAATGGGGCATTTGTTGTTGTCTAGAGTCATACCTCATGTCTGATTGATCCATCCACCTTTGGTTGTATGTTGGTGAAAAGGAATCAAGCTTATTTTGGGGATATGGTTGTTGTTGTTTTTTATACGGTCGCCCAGGAAATACTGCTTCACAATCTTATGTTTCTTGTATTTGGGGACAACAGTCAATTGGGTGGCTTGTCTCAATGCACATGCCACAGGGCCTTGAAGGAGGGGGTTGGGATGTTGTTTTTACCAAATCAATTTGTCTCGCAATTTTTTTCTATTATTCTTACTTGGTATCAATCAAATGACTTTTAAGAGAATATGGACTTACCTGATGTACTCCTCTAACATGTGGGGTACCTCAATCGCCACATTGTTGAGAGTTTTGTGCCATCATGTTGATCAATGCATGTACAGTTGCTGGTATTTTGTCCACCAATTCCCCTCCATCCGTGGCATCCACCATGCTCCTCTCCATAGGTGTGAGTCCTTCATAGAAGTATTGGATGAGGATTTTCTTACTAATTTAGTGATGTGGACATCTTGAACATAACTTCTTGAATTTCTCTTAGTACTCCAACATTAAATCCCCTTGTGCTTTCTTGTTCCCGGAGATATCCTTATGAATGGAAGTGGTCCATGATACTAGAAAAAAAATTATGAAAATATTTTTTAAATCATTCTAACATTTTACATCTTCAAGTTGTCAATAATATATCCAATCCTTTGTAGGTCCATAAAGTGAGAATTTTAATTATCTTAGTTTTATTTGATCTTCAGAGAAATTTCTTAGTTTTGGTGTTGAGGAAGACACATTAAATTATTTATGGTGTTTGTTTAGGTCTACACCAAATAATACAAGAAACTTTTGAAGAAGGTAAATTAACCTAGATTTCAGTTCAATGTCAGATTTGAGATTTGGTTATGCAATACAATTTGGTTGATAGTTAATATAAGGTGAAACCAATTCTCAAATAGTTTTATTAAGTTCATTGTTATTGATTTTAGCCATTGGTTATTGTTTTAGGTTGGGTTTAGATTTTTTTTTCCAATTTCAATGTTCTTGGAGTGGAGGAATTCACCAACTGGTTGAATTTTGAAACTTCTCATAGACTAAGAATGTATGATTCGAGCTCTAAGGTTGTGTTCAATCTCAGGGTCAAGATCTAAAAGATCTTCTAGATTATTTCATATACTAAATCATATAAAAATAAAAATAATGAAATTAGACCATAATAAAAATTAGATGTTTGATTTAATGGCCCAAAAAGATGAAGAAGAAAATAAAAGAAGAAGAAAAAATTCTGATTGTGTAAATAAGGAAGAAAGAAGAGAAGAAGAGTATAAAATGAAGAATAAAATAAATACCTCTAATTGGTGCAAATAATTACTTTCCTCCCCATAAATTATGCCAATTTGAAAGGCGTTGTTGTAGGTTCCCTCAAATGATTAGTTGTTTTTGGGTTACTTAGGTGTAACAGAGTGGCTGACCAAGGTCATCTCTCAAAAAGGAAGTAATTGAAACAACTTATTAAAGGTATTATGAAAATAAAATAAAAAAGAGAAGAAAACACACTACATATAATGTATGTGGGATTTTTTTACCACTTATAAAAATTGGCGATGTATTTTGGAAGAAGATTTCATTTTTTTTGTTTTTTTTAAATGAAGTTTTATTAAAAAGACACAATAAGAAGATGTTTTTATAGAAAATATTTTAAAAATCATAATCGATCTAACTCTACCTAATCCCTTACTTATTAATCATTATAATTTAAATTTATATCCACTTAATTTTAATCCCCTAATTTTTTAATCCCTGAACCCTATGAGAATTAACATTACCCCAAATATGAAGAGAATTGAACCCTAGTCTATCTTTGGAACATGCAATCGCAGCACCCTGCATTGATTGATGTTATAAGGATAGCTTATAGTCAGTGGTATATTAAGAAACATATCCATTATGGAAATGAAAACCAATTGAGTTTATGGATTATGTTTGAACTCTACAAATTGATCTCATGTGGTTTTGGAATTTCCAACTAAGTACACGCACTCATAATTCACAAAATTATCGACACTGTGTGTTTTGTGTTAATTGTTCAATTGCTTTCTTAGTTTCATTTAAATTAAAAACACAATTAAGAGATCATATTATGTAAAATATAGTATCTCATTGTTTCAAACTAAATGAATGAATAAGGATTGAGGTCAATCGATTACTAAAAAGAACTACTCTTCCATTGGTGGTATAGTCATTGTAGAAACGTTTTGCATATGCAAGGGTTTAGAAATAGTAAAATCCAATCTCATTCCTAATCTTTATTCCAAACCAATTTTTAAAATTAATACAAGAATAAATTTGAACAAAACAGAAGAAAATAGATGATATAAAAGAAGAACAAATATGTTTATAATGAAAACACAAGCATTACAACATGCGAAAGAGAGGAAGGCTTCGAAGAAGGGATCCTTGCTTCAAGAGATCCTCCTATAAGTATAGGAATTTCCAGAACCTCCAAGGTGATGAGACGAATCCCCTAGAACACCAAAATGGCAACACTTCACTCCTTGGTCAAACTTCCAAATGGGTTTCCCAAGGTGTCAATTTATATCCAAAATGGGGAGTGGTTTTGGGCAACCAGTTTTCGACATACCACTTGTGTATCCATTTTGAGTTGGAAAATGTCATTATCTCGAGATGGAATAAAATATAAAAGTTTTATTCCAACATTGTTTCTATTTCCATTTCAGATTTGGCGGCCAATGGGGGATGACAGTGTGAGATATAACCGAAATACAGAAACAAATCCTTAACTTCATACAGATTTTGTCCCCTGGATGGATTGGTTCGGATGGACCCTTAATTGCAGAATTGGGCTTCGGTTTCTTGAGATGCATTTTATAACATGAATGTTTTGGAGAGGCCCAAAAAATTTATGTCCATTTTGAGGCATAGATTGTTCAAAATGTGAAAAATAGTGGATATATTTCCTTGGGATTCCATGCAGTTTGGCACACTTCCCTTCTGGATCATCTCCGACCCTCCAAATCACCTCCTCCTACAACAAAATCACCAAAAAATGAATAATTTCACTTTTTAATATTGATAAACATTTATTAATTTAAACAAATGGGATGTTACATTTGAGATAATATTTATAATTTTAAATAAAAAAAATAGTTTAAAACAATGTTATAGGGGTGAAATAAAGCAGTGAATTGTGATGAGATCAATGCACTCAATTGTTTGGGATCTGTGGTTGCATGTGGATTCACACAGGGTGTTCGATGTTTTTTCTAATGGAATTTGATTGTGTATTTTATGGAGGTTTTACATTAACCAACCAGTATGCGTGTTCATTAATTGAGAAATTTCATGTAGAGCTTTATGATTGCATGATGTGTTAAAAAGATGTGAATATATATGTTTAAGGGTTAATTAAAAAAATAAACATATTTACATTAATAAAAACCTCAACCCATAAATGCAGATAGCTCTACAGAATGATGTGGATCTAGTGCATGTACCCATAACATGTATGTAGTAATAGAAAGCATTAGTAAGTAAAGGATTCATTGTCTATTACATGGTCATATAATGTGAACTACAAATGACTCATTTACTTTTTATTTATTTCACACATATTTCATCAAATATAAAGGAGTGTTGAATTTTAATGATTTTATTTATAATTATAAACAATTTCTATTAACATATCAAAATAAATAGTTCTTGGGGTCCCAAGTGGATATCATCCACAAAATAAACCCCTAGTAGCACAGGCTACCACTCATCGTCATCGGTTCCAATATACAACCAAAAAAATGGAGTAACTAAAAAATAAGCAATGAAAATTATAAAAAAATTGAATAGTTGTATGAAAATAATTTGTAGACAAACTAAATGTAACTATTACTAAAAAGGAAAAATAAAATAATAAAATACATTTTTTTGTATGAATACTAAAATTATTAGATCATATCATGATTATAATTATCTAAATTATAATAATAGTTAAAATAGTTTAATATTAGTTAATTGGAATATATATATATAGGATGATAGAAAATATACAGTGAAAAACATTAAAGTAGTGAATAGAAACACAGATATATTATTCTAACCAAATGTTTACTTTTTCATTAAAGCATTTTTAACAATATTACAACATACTAACAAAATTTATAGTAAATGAAGTGAATAAAATACAATAAAAATGAATTTATATAGATTAATATGTTATTATAAAGTATTTATTTTGATAAAATTTTATAGGGAATTTTCTAGAATTCTTCTATTCATTTCTACCTTCATATAGGCAGGATAATTGGGTATGCATAAATCACTAAAAAATATATAATATGCCTTGTGAGTAATCGTTTATGAAATAAAGTTTGTTGATAATGTGAATTTGAAAACACAATATTAGTGAGATTCTATGAGAGATTTTAAAAATTATGAATGTGAATAATTAGTCATGGATTGGATGAATTCAAAGAATATAATTACATATTTATAGAGGGATATTTTTACCTTGAGTGTCATTTGGAATTTAAAAAGGTGGGTTTGTCTATTGATGTGGAATATTATGTAACCAAATGAGGGGGAATCTTTGACATGAACATAAATGTAGAGCCTACTATTATTGATGAACTCGGATCATGTTGCCTCTTTATTAGTTTAGGATTATATTTTAATAATACCTCATCAATAACATGAAGGGGTATGTCTCTCTATTGTTATGTGATGTAATAGGAGAGGGATTGAGTTAGTGTAAATTATTTTCTACTTTAGACCAATTTATAGTTTGGTATTTCATGTCAATCTCTTATCTCCTTCGCTTTCTTTTTCTATGAACATGGAACATGAAAAACTAGGTTTTAAATTCAAAACTAGTCGCTCTAATACATGATAGACCATTATATTAATCATAATGGTGATGATTAATCATGGTATTGAATAATTTAACTTTTTAATAACATGAAGTAGTTGAATCTATCAAAACAGAAATTAATAAGTGATAGAGGGCACCAAGCCCATGGGTTTTCTTATAATCAACTCCGATGAAAATATGGATTTAAATATTTCTTACTTCACTCCAATGACCTATAAAATAGAAATTATTATTCATCCAATATCATGGCACATTTTGTTTCATTATTAATTTATCTTCTAATATCAATTCTCATGTAATATAACTATATTCCATGTGTTGAAAATGGTGGATGAGTATGTATTCAGCCTCTTCTTGGGTCATGTAGTTCCTTATTTACATGTTGTGTGGTACTGAGGTTCATGCCATGTGATTTATAAAAACCTTTGAAACCTATAAACAACTCTAAATGCCATAAATGCCAAATATTTCTTGAACTAAATGTTTTGTTATTTCTAAACCTCCAAATCCTCTGTATTCCGTGATCTCTTTATTGACGATGTGATTTTTAATTCAGATTACATAGGTCGTGCCACTCACTACTATCTAGGGACACCAGGGTCCTGAGTTCTATAATTGTTTCCACATTCACTTATAAAGTAATTATCCCAAACCAAATTACTATTCACATCCCAAGTTCGAGCACTCACGATACACATCTCCACCACAACATCCCCATTCACAGAACCCGATGTCATGGGCCCTTACAGAACGCCTTTTCCATTGCTTTGACTAATCCTGAATTTCCCCCATTTCATTGTTTCTTTTTCATGATACATTTTCATACTCATTGGACTATTAACCATGACCATGGATGACGATGATTGTTTATCATGATAAATCATATAATTTAGTGAAATGGAAAGTAATTATTGCCTAGTGCATTCATGGAAACCCTTAGACTCATATGGATGGTCATTGGAATAAAACATACCTCATTAAGCTAGTCACACTTCATAGATTTTGTTATGAAATGGAATCATGAAGTATGTAATCTATATATGGTCTGGTATAAAACACTATGGGATGTAAAATTTAGATAGAATATAGAGAATCAAGGGATTCAAGGATAGTGAATAGAATATAATTCATAGAGATGACACACATGGATTAGTATTTCTTGATGGTGTAGTAAAATTTGGATGGAGAGAAATCATGCCAGTGAGTAGAGAATTATAGGGGTTTTCTAAAGAAAATTAAATGAAAAAAAATAGATTTAATAAAATTAGAACTATAAAATTTAAACTAAAAAAATTAAAGAAATAATAAATTAATTCATCCCCAAGCTATAGAGATGGGGTATTTTTTTCATAGTTAACATCCTTTATTTCTTTACTACCTTAAAGAAAACCTTTTAATGAGTAGATAATTATAATATCTTTGTTATGGGATGATAAAATGTTTGTAAAGATATATTGTCCACACCAGTTATGGTTTTCTATTATAAAAGAAGTTATATTATGTTAAATAGAGTACATTGAGGTGAAATTAAAAAAATTAATGATATGAAAATTGAATAAAACTATATTTACTAATTCAAGCCTTCATAGAAATCATAAATTATATGAAAACCTAATTTTTTAAAGTCAATTAGAACACTATATCATTAACTTTTAAGTATACAATATCCATCTTTAATTCTCATGCTCAAAAAAATCATGCCATGTGATGCACCTGCCATGACAAATATCATAAAAACATGGGGTTTAAAATGAAAAACTATAACATGCCTAAAAAGTGCAGGAAATTACAATAGAAAATTCCAATAGAAAAAAAATTACTACCAAAGTGATGAATCTATCACTAAAATAAAGAAAACATTAGTTTGAAAATGTTGATTGTATTACGTGATTAATATGTGAGAATGACTGTAGAAAATCAAGAGAAGGGGTTGACTATCCAAAGAATAAAATTTATTGCAGTTTTCCAATTATAGGAAATCATGAGATATAATTTCTAATGGTAAATGGAGATTGGTGGTTCTACAACAAAAAATGAATAATATTTATTCGATGTCACTTTTTCACAAAATATGTCACACAGCATTTATTTGTTCTACCTAGATGACACACATTATCCAAAAAGACCTGGAGGGTGATTTATTTTCAATATAGGGTGAATTAATGTTGTGTTATTATGTTTCTTTTACTACATTAATTTTTGGTGGATCAAATATAAGATCAGTAAGAAATTTATATACTTAATTTTGATTAGCATAAGATGCCTTTTGATTTCTGTACATCATCCATTATTGATGTCTCTTGGAAGGTGGATACACCATCCATTCAAAAACATAGTAATAATCAAGGAGACAAAATCACTCACCCAAAACAAGAAATAATTCTATTCCACACCACCTATACTCTACCCATATTGTCCTCTACCTTCTTTCTCTCCTTAGCCTTAGAGATATTTCTTACCATCAGGCTATCCCATTCAACTTTTACAACTATAACCTCCCAACCCATATCAGCAAACACTTCCTCAAGATCTCCCAAACATTTTTTAGTGACTATAATTAAGGTATAAATAATAATTAGATATGTAGTGAAATAATTCTAACCAAGAACCTAGAAGATCTATAGATGGGAGACGTCGAAGGCGTAGGTAGGTGAGGAGGTCAAGGTAGGGTGAGGTGCAATGGAGGGGCGATGGTGAGGGAGGATAGGCAGAAGTAGTGGAAACTACGGAGACGGAAGAAGCATAAGGGAGAGGGTTCTGAGTGGGTGTAGAGGTGGAGATAGGGAGAAGTAGGTGGGAGGGGAAGAGGTGAGGGTGGATGGGTGCTGACAGCAGCTATGATGATGATGGATCTAGGAAGGTGTGAAGGAGGAGGTAGGGTGAGGCACGAGGGAGGGGCAGCGGTGAGGGTGTATTAGAACTGGAAACATCTATGGTAGTGACATGCGAGGTATGAAAGAGAGGTATCTGGGGGTGAGGGAGGCCGACGGTGGTGGGAGGGGGTAGGGGTGTGGTATACGAGCATGCTAGGGCGCGATAGGTGGGTCGTTTATTTTTATAGGAATGCAACCACCAATGGTAGTCCCCCATGTCAAGGTTCTCAAAAGCCCATTTTTCTAGTAGTGGAGCCTCCAAAAAAGATCTCAAGTACTGAGTTAAAATCTATTATATCTTCATTACCTCCCATTATCTTTGAACCAACTATAAACCAACAAAAAATAGATGACTTTGGGAAATAACACAATTGGATAAAATGGAGCATTATTTAGGATCTTCTATATCGGTCTGATTTATTAATACATCACATGTTGGATTTAATGCATATTGAGAAGAAATATTTTGATAATATATTATATATTGTTTTTTACACACCTTGTAAGACCAAAGATAATGAAAGTGGCTAATTAGATCTTGCCCAAATTTGTGGGTGACTAGAACTTGAACAATTTTAAAAAGATAGATCACAAAATTTTATGAAACAAAAAGTAGATTATACAGTTTCCCATGAAAATCATTTAATATTTTGTCTGTGGATTTCATATTTTAGGATTCTAAATGGATATGTTTCTAATTTGGCTAGATGTGTCTGAAAGGGTCATATTATTGGATTAAAAATTCATGACTTTCATGTTATAATGGAGAAAGTGAACATGAATTTTACGACATGATAGAATGAATAATTCAATTGTGTTATTTGGGACTAAATTATGTAACGATATTTAAATGTTATTGGTTTGATACTAATAGTGTTTTCCATGGAATCATTGATATTAAATATTAAATTCTTCTTACAGTAAATGAACCATTTTTATTAGTTCATCAGGAACATCAAATTTATTTTTCAAATTATTTTACTGCGTCTAGAGAGTTAATTGATTGGTGGAGAAAAATAAAAATTAAATCTCATAAAAATCAGTTTATCCAATGTGAATGTGGTCCCACTGATGTGTTGGGAATTGATATTTTTCAAGAAATTACTTCAAAAACATATTTTATACAAAGATACATGAATAACGATGATTACACCCTGTAGTTATGGGTTGATGGTTACAATAATGTTATTGATGTAACAAATGAATTTGAAATGGAAACAGATTATGAATATGAAAATCCTATGGAAATTGATGATACTGAGGGGGAATATAATGATATTGAGACCATAATAAATGAATATGATGATTGATATAAAGATTGATAAAATAAAATAATTGTTATAATCATATATAAATTATATATCTATATAATACATGTTTTAAATTATTTATTTACAATAGTAATTTAGTGTTTCATATGCCTATTTAATGTTTATCTGATCTATTTTGTGAGTTGGAGGAGGCCGCACTACCTGGTGATGAGCCTGATGTTACGTCCTCTTACTATCAGACTGTTGGCAGTGTAGCAATGACTCAGAGGGGGTTTGGTCTTGTGCGATTGATGATTCCTTGACCTATCCTCAAGTGATGTCCACATCTTCAGTCTGATACATGCATGCGGATGTATGTTTAGTTGTGTATTTTAGTTAGTTTTCATTAATTTTTATTAATTTATTTATATTCAAATTTTTTGATTATTTGTTCTCTTTTTCACATATTTTCACATATAATTGTTGGATAGGGGAGTGCAATATTATGGAATTGTTTTTATGGAGAATTGGTGAAGGGGCATCAAATTATCATTGATGTTACGCACTACATGTTTGATCATTAGATGATACATAAATAAAAAATAGATATTTTGAAATTTTTTAATTAGTAACTTGTCATTATTAATTATTTTTTATGGTTTATGGTATGTCATTGATGATAGCATGCGGGCCTCAATCTAGGGGCATGGGAGGATTGTATGTCTGACTATTGCTGTCATTTTTTGCGAAATATAAGGTGGACAACCATATGAAAAATGGGAGTCATGGATTTGGATCAGTCTTGCTACGCCCGCCAATCAGATTACATCACATCTCATGTTTGAGATGGATTATGATCATAGTGGATGAGAGATAGTTTTCATAGTAGTGCATCTTTAGTTCAACATAACTAGGGGAGGTATGAGGTGATGCATTAATTTGGTAGTCGTATATTTAGTATGCATCAGCGATATATAGTATGTATTTTTTTAATAATTTATATAACTATAAATGTGAACTTTTTATTTCATACTCATATAGGTAGTTCAATATCTAAAAATTATGTAGTTTGATGTTTATAAGAGGATGTAAAGCGATCCTATCACTGGAGATATTATAGGAGGTTGCCAACATCATATTATGGTCAGTATAATTTTTTGAGTTTTAAAATTAAGTGTAAATAATATTTTAACTATTTTAATTTTAAATTTCATTGGAAGGAGTCATATAAGGCTACGACTTCTCAGACATAGTATGAGAATCATTCCCATAACGAAGATTAGACTACCAGGGTAGCTGGATTAGATATGCAGCATGGATGCAGGAGACCTAGTATGCCATTGAGAAAGGCTTTGTTGTTGGCATCAAATCTCGATTGACATCTACGAGTTATTATAGTACCGTTGTAATGTTCTCGGCTAGTTCGAAGGGTAATCATGGAGAGTCATCATCATATGTAGCATCGTATGAAGGGAAATTTCGATCTCAGGGTGAGCTTATAGAGACCATGCGTTGGGAGCCGGAGGAGCTCCATCAATAGCACCAGTAGGAGGAGGTGATGCGTAGATGGCAAGAGTAGCATAACAATCAGACGATTAATTACATGTGAAGTTTGATTCATGGTTCAGGGATGGAGTTCCCTCCACTACCTCCCCCACATGACCCCCCCCCCCACTCAGTGATTTATATATTTTTTTGTAAAAATTTAAATGTTCATATTTTTTGAATTATTTTATTTAATTTATATATTTATAGTTCTATATAGTGTTTTTTTATATTGTTGAGAATGTTTTTTATTTTATTTTATTATTTTTTTTTATTCTTTTATTTTTTATAATTTTTTATTTTATTAATATATTTTTAATTTTTTACTTATCTGTGATGGGAAGATACACCTATTGCAATGGGTAGATCATCCCATAAAAATGGTATTTTTATATATAAAAAACTATTTGTGACACGATATCTACCAGTGAAAAAAAAACTATTTGTGATGTCGTTTTCTGCAATGGGTTATTTACGACGGGGTCCGGTCAGAAATGACAATTTATGATGGGATCCCATCACAAATACTTACATTTTCAATTATGAATGTTCCTAAAATTGATACAGACTATTGATCATGTCTGTATTTTTTAGGACCTCAGGGAAATGTTATTCTTGGTTGTCATGATATTGATACAACGCTTTATTAGTTCATTATGTGACCCATGGAGTATCAATTTACTTCTACTAGATTATGTAATGCTCTAATTCATGATACTTGTTATGTATTTACTAATAATGGTATACACAATGAATGGATTTCATTTTTAGTGTTATACATTACATTGATCATGAAATATTGATATTTATGGGTGGTTGGATATAATACTCCGGGTTTTGTGGTTTTTTTGTTAGTATTGTCTGAAACATGGGGAAAATTTCTCTCATGTTGTGAGATTTCCCTATTAGGAGCTTGATTCAGACCGTTGGGTTATTGGATATGGGTCTAGGGTGACACCCATTATCTTCTCACTGACCTTGGTGGGGTGAAATTAGGTTCAGTTCATATCACTGCATGATCACATTTGACATGAAAAGTTCAATATGATTTTCTAGTATATTCTCATCGATAATTTATATTCCACATAATTGTAGTTGAGAACTTCTTCCAAAATGGTTAAAATTAAGCTCCCTTATGGTTTTCAAAATATTGAAATCAAATATAAATATAGTCATACCGAGCTTCTGGAAGAATCACACCCTTTTAGTGTTTGTGCACCTTTTTTAGACTATTTCAAAAGACTAATGAGTCTTAAACACTGAGATATTTCATGTTTAACTATTCAGTGTCATGATAATAATGAAATATCATTGTTTTTTCATTGTCCCTATCAACATTCATAATTTCTTACCTCAATCACATCCTAGAAATTTATTACATTTAAGTGAATCTGGGTTCAATTACCCATGATAGATATTTCTTTTGGGGAATTTTTTGTGTAATAATGTGAAATATTACATGGTTGACTATCAAAATCAACCTTTTTAGATAAAAAGGAACCTTCGATTTATAATACTAAATATAATTCTTTATACATGTTTGTTCCAAGAGTAAAAAACATACCTTATGAGAAAGGTTTTGAAAATTTATCAGAGCCTAATGTAAATAACATGTGGTATTGTTTGATTAAAGATGAAATCAACAATAATAATAAAAAAAAAAGACATCACCATAATTATCCAAAAATAGTACAAACCATTTAGCATTCACAGAAAAATAAAAATAATTAGATATAATAGGGTGTGAAAATGAAAACACAATGAAACATTACAACTTCATATTATATCAACATAAAATCAAAGAGTAAAGAAGCCACAAGATCTTTCCTCGCAGTGTCAGCATGAGTGTATCCATCTTCGTCCTTATACATAACATCACTTACACATTCCATGTTCACTATCCTCTCAATGATAGACACAAGAATAATGCTTATCTGAATACACTCATCATTTATGTCTTTACAATTTGCTTTGACTTGTTTGTGGATTTCTTTTAACGCTACATGTTCTGAGACATCAAACTATTTCATATATCATTCCACTGAAGATGACACATACCCTCTCTTTTTTTCAAACATTGAAATAAAATATAAACACATAAAAATATATGAAATAAATATATTAAATTTTTTTCTTTGAAAAGAAACTAAATTCTAACAACAAGATCAGTGCACATCATGTGATGCCACGTCATCCTAGAGTCTGCTAGTAATTGTTGAAGGTTCTATAATATTTGGATTTTTTTGAATCCATCTAAAGCTATATTCGGTTACCATATCTTCCATTCCAACCAAAGATGTAGTTTCTAACAATTGGTAAGTAGAGGAAACATTTTTCTCCTTTATATATTCTTCTATTTTGGGCACATGAGTTTTGCACATCCACTCATATTTTGCCATATATGCTATTGCAATTTTTTTCTCTGTTAATCATAAGCCAGTTAAAATATAATAGATTGATTATGTCTGACACCGCAGAACACACTACAAATAATAAAATCATAGAAAACTTGTAGTCCCCAGGACTTGATCCCATGAATTTCCCTCTCACCCTCCAAACCCTTACCACTCGAGGCATATAGTTTTCATAACAAATGAGTGTATGTTTCCATCGGCTAAAAAAATATTAAATTTTGAAATAAATATCTTCTTAAAATATCATTATTTATATTGTGTTTATAACTTTTGATCGCAAAAAGTATAACAGATTTTCATTTTTTATAAAAAAACATAGACTTCTAATCGTAAAATTGTAAAATTGTAATTAACGAATAACATAAAAAGGGTTCAAAATGATGTTTTCTTCATTACATTTTTTATGAAATCTAGGAAATGAGATTATAATATTTCAGAAGTAAATTTTTCGTCGAAAAAAATATATTTTTAACCCGATTTAGTTTTAAAATAAACAAGCACTAAATCAAATCATTTATTCATGTATTTCAACATCTTGTTTCTAAAATGCCCTTGAATTCTGTAAATTTTTCATTCATATTTCAAAATTGACGGTTTAAATATAACACTCTAACAATGATATATATGGAAGATGTGGCATTATTCAATAAAAGGATTGATGATCCTAATTAAAAAGGATGACAACCTAAAAATAGGGTAAAGCGACAAGTAATATATACACATAAATTAAAAAATCTATTTTGGCACACCATAAATAAAAAGAATCGATGTCACCTAATTAAATATTTGAAATATAGTTTTAAAAAAAATTACTAACTTTTCTATTGAAAAAAATATACATATGTGTGGATGAGGAATTTAACTTTTCCCAAATGAAAATCAGTATATTAACTATTAAAAGAATAATAAACACTGTAAGATTTTTTTTCCATATCCTCTGTTTGATTCATCTCATTATAAACATTTAGGAGCGCTTGATAAAATATTTTCAAGTACTCTGACAATATTTCCAATGTTTTCATATCCTACATATATACATAACACAATCTAATGAAAATTATTCTCGGATGTCCCGGTAGACAGGTTAAAAAAACATAATAGATTTACCCTTCCATTTCTTTGGTAAATTTCTTAAGTTCTTCAGGTGTACCAAAAAAATCATATATCGCATCTATGTATGATATCATTATGATGAAATTAATTAGCATATTCCTTGCAAGGGAGTACTGAGGTTCAAAATACACTCCTAATAACCAAAAACAATGTTATACTTTTCTATCTCTTGTGAATGGTAACTTTCTTGGAAAATCTAGTTCCTTCCACCACCTAATTAAGATTATTTAAAGTCAAGGTATCTTTATTTTATAATAAACACATCCAACATAATCATAAAATTTTCTTACCTTATTATGTCACCTGTGAAAATCGGGTATTTCTTGGATTTTTTTTTTTGTTTACGTTTTTAAAAAAAAATTTCCAGAAAACGCTTCCGGCAAAACAAATTTTAAAACTGCACCTCAAAGGCGGCATCCGGGATGCCGCCTTTGCATTTCGGGGCAAGGCGGCATCTGCGATGCCGCCTTTCTCTTAAAAATATATATATTTTTTTAATTTTTTTTTTATTTTTTAATTACATTTATTCATTATAATTTTTAATTACATTTATTCATTATAATTTTTAATTATTAATTAGTAATTATTAATAATTAAATATGTCATAATTAATTAGTTAATTAGTAATATTATCATTAATTATATAATAATTAATTATTAATATAATTATTACATATATAATAAATATTTAGTTAATTAGAAATACAATTAATAATTATAACTAATTAATTAGTAATTATTAATTATTAATTAGCTAATTAGTAATATAAATATTTATTATAATTATTCATTATAATTAGTAATTAGTAATTAATAATTATTAATAAATAATTCGTAATTATTAATTAGTAAATTAGTAATATAAATATTATTTATAGCTATTCATTAAATTATTAATTATTAATTATTACTCATTAATTATTACTTATATAATAAATAATTAGTTAATTATTAATATAACTATTAATTATATAATAATTAATTAGTTAATTAGTAATATAATTATAATCTTTCAAAGTCACGTACTTGAAACAATTTTAAGTTTCAAGTAGGCGGTTTTGAAAGCTTATAAATTGTTTTTCATTAACATTTTTTTGTAAATTGCTTTTGTTTTAAACTATTTTTTATATGTTTAATCCATGTTTTAAGTTTCATTTATATTGGTCTTCTATTTTATGTTTTATGGTCTTTCAAAGTCACGTACTTGAAAAATTTTAAGTTTCAAGTATGCGGTTTTGAAATCTTATAAATTACTTTTCATCAACTTTTTTTTGGAAATTTCTTTTGTTTTCAACTATTTATTATATGTTTAATCAATGTTTAAAGTTTCAATTATATTCGTTTTATAGTTTATATTTTACAGTCTTTCAAAGTCACATACTTGAAACATTTTTAAGTTTCAAGTAGGCGGTTTTGAAAGCTTATAAATTATTTTTCATTAACATTTTTTTGTAAATTACTTTTGTTTTAAACTATTTTTTATATGTTTAATCCATGTTTTAAGTTTCATTTATGTTGTTCTTATAGTTTATCTTTTATTGTATTTCAAAGTGACGTACTTGAAAAATTTTAAGTTTCAAGTATGCGGTTTTGAAAGCTTATAAATTACTTTTCATCAACTTTTTTTTGGAAATTTCTTTTGTTTTCAACTATTTATTATATGTTTAATCAATGATTAAAGTTTCAATTATATTCGTTTTATAGTTTATATTTTACAGTATTTCAAAGTCACGTACTTGAAACATTTTTAAGTTTCAAGTAGGCGGTTTTGAAAGCTTATAAATTATTTTTCATTAACATTTTTTTGTAAATTGCTTTTGTTTTAAACTATTTTTTATATGTTTAATCCATGTTTTAAGTTTCATTTATGTTGGTCTTATAGTTTATCTTTTATTGTATTTCAAAGTGACGTACTTGAAACAGAATCCCACATCGGAAATGCAGAATCTACTGCACAGTAAAGATAGAACCTGAATTCCACATCGAAAATGCAGAATGATTTTCAGGGCAAACCCTCTTATAATGAATAATTATAATAAATATTTATATTACTGGTTAACTAATTAATAATTACTAATTACTAATTAATTAGTTATAATTATTAATTATATTTCTAATTAACTAAGTATTTATTATATATGTAATAATTAAGTATTATATAATTGATATTTTTATTACTAATTAACTAATTAGTTATTATATAATTAACGATTAATAAACACTAATTACCAAATTACAAATTATATACTAATTAATTAGTTATTTCGTAATATAAATATTAATTATATACTAATTAAATAGTTAATTAGTAATAGAATTATTAATTATATAATCTGTAATTAGGTAATTATTAATTATTAATGTTTTATTATTATGTTCGTATGGTTATATAAATATATATAAATAAAACCTAATTTACCCCCTCCTGAGATTCCACTCTGACCAACAAGTAAAAATAGTATTTTGATTTCAGTACACATAAAACATGTAAACAATAATGTACAATCAATGCATATGTCTGTGGCGAGGAGATTCCATCCCACATGGTGGTCTGCGAATAGAACGTCCGCGTCGAGTGCGCAGTGGAGTCTGATGACCTGGATAAGGCTGATCCTCGGGCACTGAAACGTCGACTGTCGCATCCTCCATCTGTGTGTCAGTTGGAGGAGCTTTCAACTGCATCTCGTACTGCCATTCAGATCCTTCTCCCACTAGGGTGGTAGAAGGACCTGCCTCCATCGCAGAGGGGAACGAAGCCTGTGATGGAGCTATACCCCAAGATGACGACGGCTCTAGAATCCAAGGCTGGGAAGGATCTAGAACCCAAGATGGAGAGAACTGCGGATATCCTGTCAGGAAAGACGGATCCCATGCCACCTGAGGCACATCCTGAATAGGCTGATCCTGGACTACTAGAGGCCCGACCTCTGCCTGTGGAACAGGCGATGCCTCACGTGCAGCACGACGCTGTCTACGTCGCCGTGGTCGTGGCTCCTCAGCACCAGCAGCAGCTGCAGGATGTTCCTCTGGGGCAGGAACCTCCTGTCTCCGAGCCAGACGCGTGAAGATGCTCTCGGAAAGCGCATGAAACGATGCCCTTGCCTCCAGCGCTGTAGCATGGACGGTTGCCCGGCTAAAGACCCCCTCCTCCTCTTCATCGCTCATGCGAACAAGCTGCTCTGTGTGACTTCCCTGTAAATAGATTCAAATGGAATTAGAAAATAATTCAATAAACAAAGTAATAGGAATTTATTAACTTACCATCCTCTGCATCTCTATGCCAGCTTGGGTAAGATACAGTATAGATTTTAGTCTATACCAGGGCGCATAGTCAACCTGCTCTGAAAGAGAGAATCGATTTGTAGGAACACCTTGAATACGTAACTCTGCACGTCTGTTCCAGCTGTCGATAAAACTCGCATGTAATTGGGACCAGTCATCATCCTGCCTCCCTGTCAGCTTCATCCCATGAAGCTTGTCTGTCTGTCTAGATGGTAATGGAATCGGCTGAGTACGAAAAAATTGGCGCATGACCCTGTCAGGCTGCTGCCACTCAATAATATGAAAGTGAATGAGGGGCACTACATCCATAGCATCCTCAAGACCAACAGTGCAGTATGCTGGCAACTAGTCCATAATACTCCAGTATGGAAGCCATGAAATCTGAAATGACAAGTGATTTTGTCAAAAAAACACCCAACTAAAAACAAAAATTGATGTTATTATTAAAAATGTTAGACAGTGATAGATTGTATATACATACCTGATCAGGTAAGAGATAGTCCAACTGTAGCCGATATACGCCCAAATGCTGTCTCGGAACCACATCGAAATTGTGTCGCTGACACCACCTGTAAAATACAACGATAATGACAAATAATGAGAAATTATAGTCAATAACTCATAGTAGAATAAAAAACCAATAGAAATGACTTATCATACCAGCGTCCATGCGGAGCGTCATGCAGCACCTCCATCTCGACCGGTGGACCAGCAAGGTCAGGGCGGAATGATGGGATGCGCTCCCATGCCCACATCTGAATAAGGATGACGCATCCTCCAAGACCTATACGGTCCCTATGGGATAGTCTGCATAATGATCTGTACGTGTATGCCAAGCAGGCTGATCCCCAACTGTACATCCCAGCCTGATCAAAGTCCTCTAGTAGGGGTAGATACATCATATGCACGTGCATCCCCGAGTGATCAGTACACATGGTCCCACTAATGAGTCGTAAGATATATGCACGGGCGTAACGCATGACGGTCTGCTCATCATCATCATCCTGTAAATGTGGAATCTGCGACTCCAACCAACTCATAGATATGGACGATCCATCTGTAGCCCTACGGTCGGACAAAATATCAACGCCTAACAAGCATTGAGCAAGGTCCGGCCAAGCTGCACGAGTGGGTCCAATAACGGGTCTCCCCTGGATAGGAAGACTGAGAAGAACTGCGACATCCTCGAGGGTGATGGTCATCTCCCCCTCAGGCAAGTGGAATGTGTGTGTCTCTGGTCTCCATCTCTCAACGAGAGCAGCAAGTAGGTAATGATCTACAAATGTGAAATCTGATACGGCAAGGCCATAGAAGCCAGCACGACGCAAGTAAGGTCTAATGGCATGTGGAGGCTCCATGTGATGAAAATGGTGCGCTCGACGCACCTTCACAAATCGATCTGGATGACCCTCTAACACGGACTGCGAAATATGGGTAGGTTGCTGAGTGAGTAGTATGGTATCATCCATCTGCATATAAACAAAGAAAATGAGTCGTAAGTGTAAAATGTAAATATAACATTAATGGGTTAACTGACATACACATTTCAATATGGGTTAAGTGTTCCGCTTTCGGAGTTTTGAAATAAATTCTATTATTTCATATTCAAAGTTATTTCTTGAAAGCATGAATATTAATATGAAATAAGTTATGTTATCTAAAATATTGAGTCTTGAATTTGGTTACACATATTTTGGGGGAGCTTTGTGATTAACTACTTACAGATTGGATTAAGATAAACCATGTCAATTAGTAATGATGTTTTTAGAATTTATCTAATTGTATGTATTAAATATCTTATGCTAATTATTATGATACTATAAATTTTTTATGGAACAGTTTTATAAAATATCCTGCATGTTTAGATTGGGGTTTAGGTTGGAGGGTTTAGGGTTAAAATTTTTAATATTAACGTCCGGGAAACATGTTAATGGGTTAAAATTTTTAATATTAACGTCCGGGAAACATGTTAATGGGTTAACTGACATACACATTTCAATATGGGTTAAGTGTTCCGCTTTCGGAGTTTTGAAATAAATTCTATTATTTCATATTCAAAGTTATTTCTTGAAAGCATGAATATTAATATGAAATAAGTTATGTTATCTAAAATATTGAGTCTTGAATTTGGTTACACATATTTTGGGGGAGCTTTGTGATTAACTACTTATGGATTGGATTAAGATAAACCATGTCAATTAGTAATGATGTTTTTAGAATTTATCTAATTGTATGTATTCAATATCTTATGCTAATTATTATGATACTATAAATTTGTTATAGAACAGTTTTCTAAAATATCCTGCATGTTTAGATTGGAGTTTAGGTTGGAGGGTTTAGGGTTAAATTTTTTAATATTAACGTCCGGGAAACATGTTAATGGGTTAACTGACATACACATTTCAATATGGGTTAAGTGTTCCGCTTTCGGAGTTTTGAAATAAATTCTATTATTTCATATTCAAAGTTATTTCTTGAAAGCATGAATATTAATATGAAAAAAGTTATGTTATCTAAAATATTGAGTCTTGAATTTGGTTACACATATTTTGGGGGAGCTTTGTGATTAACTACTTATGGATTGGATTAAGATAATCCATGTCAATTAGTAATGATGTTTTTAGAATTTATCTAATTGTATGTATTCAATATCTTATGCTAATTATTATGATACTATAAATTTGTTATAGAACAGTTTTCTAAAAAAGAGATAACAACATTTAGTTTTCAATATGGGAATGTCACAATGAAGACAATACATCATTATGAATGAGTTTGTGAAGTCGACCCAACAACGTTAGGGCATCGCTTCCGGTTATGACCTTCTTTATGACATATTGTGCATCGCAAACTCTGCCCTTGTTCTTGAGGCCAGTCCATCTCATTACGCATCCTACTCGCCTTTGGTCTCCCACGAGGACGTAACCGATTCATGTCAGGTATCACTATCGGTTGGCCTTCAGGCATTGGGAAATAACGATACTCCCCAATAGGTGTCCATGGTGCAGCATAACAGTTGGCAATGATATCCATCTGGTACACTGGATCAACATATGCTTCCCATGAGATGTTCACAGAGGCACATGCTGCGATGACGTGTGTACATGGAAACCGTAAGGCCTGAAATTTTCCACATTGACATTGCCTTGTTTCCAGTAATACCACCATTTTTTCACCGACGTGATTTGTGATGGGGTCTGAACGCTCTTGAACTTCAAATCGGGAGTCTTCTCTTCGAAATAGACATACGTGATAACCAGAAGCTTCTTCAATATTTTTTTCAATCTCTCGTTGAAAGTGTATTCCATATCTTATCCCTTGATGTATTCTGTCTGATGCTAGTTTTTGTCTATCCAAAAAGTACTTCACGCATCGATATAATGTCTCCTGAACTAATGCGGTTATAGGTAGCTTGCGAAGTCCTTTGAAGATACCATTGATGCACTCCACAATGTTTGTTGTCATGTGTCCGTACCTCTTTCCCCCGTCGTATGCCAATGTCCATTTCTCTTTTGGAATCCGCATCATATAATCATAAACTTCTTGATTAGCCTGACAAATTTGTTCAAAACATTCTTCAAATCGTCATTGGTCCGACTCATATGCTACAAAACGTAGATGATATTTCACATAAATTGATTTTATATTTATATTGAAACAGTAAAACAGAATGAATAAAATACGTACCAAGCCTCGTGATTGCCTTCTTCATCGGTTCGTTGTGGAATTTTTTATGTACATTGCTAGCAATGTGTCTAATGCAGAACCGATGATGTGAATTTGGGTATCTCCATGTATCATGATCTGCATTGATTGCCTCATTAATTGCTCGATGACGATCAGATATCAAACAAACTCCCTGAATGTTGGTGAAATGGTTGCTGATACATGCCAGAAACCAACTCCATGATTCATAGTTTTCTTTCTCTACAATGGCAAAGGCAAGCGGAAGAGGTGAAAGGTTTCCATCTTGGGTTGCCACAATCAACAATACGCCCTTGTATTTTCCATACAGAAATGTTCCATCAATCTGAATAAATTGTTTGCAAAAACGAAATGCAGAGATACAAGGAAGGAATGCCCAGAACAACCGATGAAATTGAACACGAGATGGATCAAGTCGATTATCAGGAGACACATGTTCATTTGTATCCAGATGGAAGACCACTTGGTTATGATGCCTCAGTATGGCTAGCAATTGCGGCAATACTCGATATGAGTCATCCCAATCACCATATACCTTCACAATTGCCTTCTGTTTCGCCATCCATGCCTTATTATAGGAAATCTTATAACCGAATGTCTGTAGAATCCTCTCTTGCACAAGGGATATTGGAACATCTTGGCATGTCCTAATCATCTCAACAACAATAGATGACACAAATTCTGCATCCAATGAAGTATGATCTTGTGTGAGACTTGGCTGAACGCAACTATGAGCCGCCTCAATCCTTGAGATTCTCCAACCTCCAAATGTAATGTCTGGAATAGCCCTTAAGCGAAATCTACAATCATCCCCATACTTCACGCACCGTATAACATATTTACTACGGAATGATTCGTGAATTACATAGTTGAAGTTTCTCTCAATATGAAATCTCTTTAACGTGCTTTTTAAGGCATCTTTACTGGGAAAATTCCTTCCAATATATAAGGTTTTGTCCACCTCACTAAACCTATCTGGTACAACTCCAGGAAACTCAGTTGCCGGTGTGAGAACAGTATTATCGAATTCAGGCACGCGTGTCATTGCTTCTGACCAAGATGAAAATAATGGTGGATGATTTATTGACCGAGGTTGATGTACAACAACTGCATTTCTCAAAACCTCCTCTCTATCTTTTGTTGGTCCCTCCTCATCAGCACTGTTGTCGCCATCTGATCCATCATTACGAAACTCCTCATCAGAAGTCGGATTGACATGTATATCCGAAAGATCATCTAGGTTTTCCTCTTCTGCTGCATCATTTGGAATAGGCTCAATGTCATGGGGTAGACTGTCTTCAACCACTCTTGTATTTCTACGTCTTTGTACAAGTGGACGTTGTTGTTGTACAGTAGCAACAACAACGTATAACTCCATCATGGTACCATCTAACCGTTGAGAAAATAAATTAACTTCTTGGACCCACTGCGCATCAGCAACCAATGGACAAGCTATATGCCACATTGTTGTTGGAAATTGCAAATGTCTATAGCTCATAGACATTATCTCTTGATCGGGTCCCAAATTTAAGGAAACATGAATTCTCTCTTGAAGGTCACTTATGGTAACACAATCCACTGTACTAACCACCGTAATTGGTTGTGTACTGTAAGAATCTCCTTGCTCAGTTTGAATAATCTCCCCATAACAGTACACACAGGCATACATGGCTCTCTACGTCAAAAATGTGTTCTTTCATCAAAATTATGATAGTGTAACAAAATATTAACAATTATGTTTGACGATATGATGTTTATTATAATGTAATTTTATTGCACCTTTCTATACCATAAACTATGCTACTGATGTTTGACCATATGATATTTATTAGAATGTAATTTTAGAGCGCCTTTTTATTTAGTTTGTTTGTTCTTCTTCATTTCACTTTATATGTTCATTAGTATCGTTAGCTAATCATTATATGAATTCATGTTTTAATCCTATGTTATTTTTTAATTATTCTAAAATTAACTAATAATAACTAATCGTTAATTATTCTATTATTCTATAATTAACTAATAATAACTTTAATTTGTTAATTCTTATGTCCTTATTTGATTCTATAACATTATACTTATCATTTATCATTGATAAATATACTGATCATTAGTATCGTTAGCTAATCATTATATGAATTCATGTTTTAATCCTATGTTATTTATTAATTATTCTAAAATTAACTAATAACAACTAATCATTAATTATTCTATTATTTTATAATTAACTAATAATAACTTTAATTCGTTAATTCTTATATCCTTATTTCATTCTATAAAATTATATTTATCATTTATCATTGATAAATATACTGATTTGCTTTTTCTTCTCTTAGAAATTTTAGTAGTTTATAAAGAAAATATGAATCATCTTAAGCATATTCCCCAGGAGTGTCAAACCAGGATGCAGCAAGGCCTGTTATCGTGCACCAGTTCTCGTTCGAGTCTAGCTCGAAGCGGTGTTTTCGGGTTTTACCCCTATGTACATCTGTGCCAGAGCCACATCCACTTGTTTGTATCCAGACAGGAATTTAATTGCGTAGATAACCACATAATCTTTAAGCTACCAAAATTTCTAAATACTTAATCTTAAGTTAATCTTAAGTTAATCTATACTACCTAACAGTAATTATTTAAAACTATATATAACTAATTACAAAAACTAAATAACCAAATATTAAGAACTACCTAAACTGCTTAACAAATGAAAGATTTAAAACTAAACAAAATTAAATTAATTAAATAAAAACATTAAATTAAATAAAGAAACATACCTCTAAATGAAGCTTCGTAAAAGCTCGCACAGCAAAAAAAAAATTTAGAGAGAGAGCAAATTGGAGAGATAAGTTGCAATGAACAAGTGAGGAGAGGGGGGGGGGTGGCCGCCCTTTTATAGGGACTTCAGGCAAAGGCGGCATCGCGGAAGCCGCCTTTCGCCTCCGCGTATGGCCAAAGGCAGCTTCCGCGATGCCGCCTTTCGCCTTACCCTGAGCCGAAAGGCGGCCTCCTCCTGGCCGCCTTTGCCATGTCATCGATCCGGGCCAAAGGCGGCGCGGGGGAGCAAAGGCGGCATCGCAGATGCCGCCTTTGTAGCGTATTTTTAAAATTTTTTTTGACCTAGGCCGTTTTTCAGAATTTTTTTTTTAAGAAAAACGTAAAAAAAAAAATCCGGTATTTCTTTTTTTCATATTAAAATTTTCAATTTAATTAATTACATGCCATTTGTTTTTTAATAAATTCATTCCATTTATTAAAACGTTTATGAATTTTATAAACTTACTGGAAATGGTTATTTGGACTGCTGCATATTTTAATCCACCCTGGAAATCCTTGTATTTACATGAGGGTTTCTTCTAGTCGTTCGATCTGATGGTCGCCCATTTGATCATGTTCGTTGGATGCGTTGAGTGGTTTCACGCTATTTGCTGGATCTGTTCAGTGGAGGGCTTCATGGAATCATCTTTGTGGCTTGAGTGGTTATGTGGTTTTGATTTCTGGTAGGGGGATTCATTACCCCTACGGTGCGTTCCTTAAAAAAATGGACAGATCTGATTTTTTGGGAGGGTAGCGCACACAGATCGGTAAATCAGGGTTCATCAGGACTCAACACTGGCTGCATAGATCCCTTAGACAGTGTGATTTTGGTTCTCCATGGGTGAACCCCTTTAGTGCCCTCATTCTAGATGATATAGATCTGTGAGTTGTTTCCCTTCCATGGTGACTTCATTCGAAAAAGAAGAGGCACGACCATCTCTGACAAACATAGTTGAGATGCCTATGGTGGAGTTTTTATTCTGGATCTTCGCAATGGAGATCTCTCTCAACTTCGATGTTGCCTTCTAAGAGGTGTTATGTCAAAGGGGTTCTGGTTCTTGACGTTGAAGGCCTGCTCGTAGCAGTTTTGTTGCGCGCCGAGGGGATTTGGGTTTTTGGACGTCGACCTTCCTCGACAAGGATCCGCTTCCAGTCAAAGACATGTGGGTTAGGGTCTTGTTGCGGGCTGAGGAGCTACTACTCGATGTGTATCCGCTGCTTGAAGTAATCTGGACTTCTGGACCAATGTGTCTGGCATTGTTTCTTCTTGCTGGTTCGATTGTTCTGTATTGTTCCAGGTGTTGTTTTGAGCAGTTGATAAAGTGCGTGAGTGGGGTGGTGTTCTTGTCATGCATTAGGTCCCAGCGGGACTGAAGCACGTTAAATACCAGTGCCTATTGACTATTTCTGCACTTTCCAATTTCAGTTCTGGTTCCTGCAATATTGAAATTATACTGCCAAGTTGATCTTGCATTATTGTGGTTTGTTTTTTCACTCTGCTACCACATCAAACCACGACAAGTGGTATCAGAGTGTTCATGGATGTTGTGTTGTCTTAATTTTGGTATTCTGCACTGTATTTGCTACAGGTTTGTAATTGCATAATTCCGTTGACAATAAATCATTGTTCCTAGCTTTAGGGTTGTTGTGTTACTACTGTTCGCAAACACTGCACACCACAACATGTGGTATCAGAGCCTCTATGATTTTATTTTTTCCCAGAATTAACAATTTCTATCCTGAATTAGTATATTCCATATGTTGCTTTGCAATTTCTATTATTTTGCATCTTTTTCTACTGCTTGCAATCTGCTGCCATTTGTTTATAATTATGAAATCTTCTTTGATTCTCTTTTTTGTCTTCCCTTGTAGAGACCTTTGGCAGTGTTCGGTTGTCTGATTTGTGTCTCGGGTTTTTGGGAAGGATGGGTTTTGTGCGAGGTTGGTCTGATCAGAGTGTATCGATAAGAAGTAGGGTGTATGGAAGGGTATGTCTTCCTGTTTGTTCACCTTTTTCTGCCATTAGCCTTAGGAGAGTGAGCTGGTAATTAGCTCAAAGTTTGTTCCTCTAGTGTGTCCTGGTTTTTGGTTTGTGTTTCTATGTTGTGACATGTTGCAAGTAGTGATTGGGCCTAGGTAGTGTTAATAGTGACAATGTCATGTGAATAGGTTCGGTGATAATTGAGCTTCATGGTAGTTCTGTTGGGATCTCTTTAGAAATGTTATGTGGTTCTTAGATATCGTTAGGAAACTAGACTGAGATGAGATTGGTTAGTCAGTAGAGGGTTGTCCTCGGATCACTGGTGTTCTCATAGGCTTAGAGTTTTCCCTTAGAACTCTTGGTACTGCATGGGTTTTGCAGTGGAACCCGATTTTGAGAAACCTCTTTTGTTGGTTTGGTTTAGGTTTTGCATCTTTCTAGCGTGCTTCAATGGTGTTGAGTTGTGGGTTCAACTCTGGGTTTTCCTTATTCGTGTTCTAGGAGGTTCGGTCTTCTCAGGTAACCAGGTATGAGGATTGTAATGTGTTGGGCAGTGGTAATAGAAGCATATTTATGGGGAGACGTTTGTCTAACCACCAAAGTTCGTGATGGTATTGTTGGTATCTGTAACACCCCAAGTAAATAAAGAGTATGACATCTTTATATTTATCCATATTTGTGAATCAAATATTAATATTACTTTAAAGGGGATCCTATGCTCGATGGCATATCCAATACGCAACAACGAGTTTCTTGGAAATCTTACGTTGCACGCTAATAATAAAATAATATTATTTTAAATGGTAGTTAACATGTAGACGTTGTATTGACGGGAATGGATAGGAATAACTAAAATATGATTATATATGTTTTTTAAATGTTTTTACATTTATCCAAAGGCTTAAAATACGGAAAGAATTCAATTTTAGGCATTTATACCCTAATTTTCACTAAGGGTTCACTTATCACCTTTTGACGGAGAACCGTCATTAAATATAGTTTTGATCAATCTTATAAATTCTATTGGACCAAATATAACTTTTATTTAGAATCGGGACATCAAAATGTACTTTGTGTAAATTTTGGTATCTTTCCGATAAATTTCATTTTTATAATGAATATTCTAAATGTTGTATTTTAATTCAAAACCTCTTTTTGATCTAATTTATTTATATGATTAGATTATTATTTGAATTGGTTTTAAAGTGAAATTAGAAAATATTTTTACCATCAAATCCAATAGTGGTCGTTGGAATTAATTTCACTTTGAAATCGGACTTAAACTAGTGTCAATCTTTTGATACTTATTGTTTCACAAAAACACGCTATTTGTCATGACAGCGGGAATTAATTATTAAATTAATTAATTTGACTTATATGTTTTAATTTTGTAAAATGGACATCATTTTTGAATTCGGAATATCAAATATAGCTTAGGGTGAATTTTTTGATTTTTTCTGAAAAACTTCAGTTTTTCATGAATAGTGAAATCACTAAGTGGTACTTATAAAAACTGATTTTCCATTTAAATGAAATTTTTCCACCTTTGTGTATTGAATTTTAAAAATCTGACATACATGGTTGTCACTAAGAAGTAAAATGTGGTTCAATGAAATTAAAATAATTTTTTGGTGAATAGTAACTTATTAAGTTTTTAATCGCGATTAGTGGTAATTAGTGTAGTTTAAGGTAAAAATAATGTTTTAATAATATAAGATGACCTATACACATGTCCTCCCCTCATTGGATGTGTCATGGTTGACCAAGACAAACCATGAGTCAACTTGGGGACCCCATGGAGCCACTTTGGTTGGAAAATGACATTAATACCTTTTATTTAATGGTAATGTAAAAAATGGCACAAACATGATATGTTTTACTAAAACAATTTTTTAATGGGGTTATACAAGTCAGATTTTTTATTATAAATAGTCATTGGAAATATAAAAAGATTTACTACATCATAGTAATTTTTTTATAATTTTTAGACATTAAATAAATTAAATTATTTATGACATAATAATGATGCAGTGATGACATCATTATTTGACGATTTAAATAAAATGGAAGGATAATGTAAAATCTATGAACTACACATGTCCAAAACTTATTGGATGGGTGGATTTCGAACCCTTATCACCTTATCCACGAATTATATCAATGTGGGACCTTTTAGAACCAAAACACATTTTCAAATAAAGTAATATTTCTTTACGTTCCAAAAGTGCCCCTCCTCTCCTCTTATAAAAGGCCCCCACCTCTACCTCTTTTCCCACACTCCCAAAGCATTTGGCTCGGCCAACCCCTGCCCATTTTGGCTCTCCACACCCCTCTCTTACTCCATGAAGCCTCACTTTGGGCAGAAGTCTTCCCAAGGAAGCCTTTGAGCTCAAACTAAGGGGAGTTACCCGATTTTAAGGTAATGTCTTCTTTTGAGTCCTTTTGTATTATTTTGCTTCTCCAACCCCCTAAATTCTTTTTATTATTTTATTTTGTAACAACTCCAGTATCCTCAATATACTAGGATGTTTTTATAAGAAGGATTCGAGCTACACTTACACACACCTACATCTAATGGTTAAAGAACATTCTGTTTCTGTGGATGACGAATTTCTGCCTCCCGAAACGATGATTGTTCAACATTCTTTTAACACCTTCAAAGGTGGCCATTATGATGACACTATATTTATATATGATATATTATATTTTTATGTTTTCCTTAAGCTTCTGTATTTTCACAACTTGAAATCTAACCTTTACCAACGGTTTGAAAATGTTGGTATAGGCCTCCAAACCGTTGGTATAGCTTATACCAACGGTTTGGAGAACCGTAGCCAAGTAAGCCGTTGGTATAGGTAATATGAAATCTATACCAACGGTAATGGAACCGTTGGTATATAAATTCCAAAAATAAAACATCCGTTGAGATTTGATCCCAGGACCCCTCGTTTATAATTGAACGACTCAACCACTAACATAACATGACTTTTGTGATCATAATTACATAAATATATATATGTATTCTCATAAATATTTTAAATTTTGAATTATATAATGTTCTCGGTACGAAGGTCCGATAAAAAATGAAAGTACCTATACCAACGGTTGTTAAAACCGTTGGTATAGGTCTTTGGTTGTGATTTTGATTCTGTGCAGGATGTTGAATGTTGGCCTACTTTTCCCAACGGTTTGGCCAAACCGTTGGGATAGGTCCACCTTTCCCAATGGTTTGTCCAAATCGTTGGGAAAAGTGTCCAATTTGAGGGCCTTTCCCAACGGTTTGGCCAAACTGTTGGGAAAAGTGGCCAATTTGGGGGCCTTTCCCAACGGTTTGGCCAAACCGTTGGGAAAGCTGACCTATACCAACGGTTTTTTCAAACCGTTGGTATAGAAGTGTTGGGAAAGATCTAATTTCCAGTAGTGTTTTCATTTTGGGCATACCTTTATGGTTTCCATTATGGGTAAACACGATATCTTCATTTAAGGAAGTGCGGACTACCGCCCCCTCAAAGTGATGTGATTCGTTAATGCCATATGTGGGACGTGTAAAGGATGGATTTAAAGTTATTGTATATGATGTTATACTGGAATTATAATATACCTCTATATCATTATTATTTCTTTCCATTAAAGTATGAGATAGAAATGAAAGTAGCGTTCATGCGTACGTACAGCTTACCGTCTCCATGAACGGTACATTTCATTTCTTATCCCCAAATGTAATGTACTATTAAAAGTACATGTATATAATGGATATATATAATGAATGATATATCTAAATGATGAATATAATTATGGAATTAAAATACACATACCTCTCATTTATTTTTAATTCCATTAATATGACAAAGAAATGAAAATAGCGTTCATGCGTACGTACGGCTTACCGTCTTCATGAACGGTGCATTTCATTTTTTACCTCTAAATGATTATGTAATATTATAAATACATGTATATGCTGGATATATATGATATATATGATATCCAAATCAGGAATGTCATTCTAGATATAAATAACCTTTTACCACACGAACAACATGTAATTGTAAGAAGTTCACTTTCGACTTAAGAACCAAATATCAACAAAACAAACATTAATAACATAAATGGTTACATAATGTTTATAACATGGAAATAAGTGATATAAAAGGAATAATGAACTCTAAAAAGGTTCTTAATCAATTAGAAATTAACTCAAGTTTATTATTCAGGACGTTAAAGAACGATCGAGTCAAGTCGGACCCGAGGTAAGGGACTTCGTCTCAATCTCCTTTCATTGAGGCATATTTCGTTTTATACACAACTTTCTTTTATACGGTGTACAAACCCCTTTGACTTTTACTTTTATACAAAAGGAATCTTTTTCTACGAATCGTTTTACAAAACGAAAAAAAGGAATGTTTCTTTTAACATACGCGGCGACAAAGACCTTTTCCGCCACCGCGAGTATTATTTGGTCTTTGGCTTCCTCAACAAGCCGTAATATTTTTAGAATAAAATAAATACCATATACTCTTTTATGTATTTTGGAATTGAAATTGGTTTTGATAAAGGATTCTATTATGTCAATATATTTATGATATATTGTGATTGAAATGTGGAAATGTTATCATTCCTTTATATTGGTTTTATGTTTTATGATTTTATATTGGTACTTGGACATTTTAACGGGTGGTTACGTTATAAACCATATGACGGGTGGTGCCGTGAATACATGGACGGGTGGTTACGTTATAACATCCAATACATTGGGTATGGAAGTCGTCCGTATGACTATTCCATTTAGTATGTATGGAAATTGGTCGTATGGCTATTCCATTAAGTGATATGTGTGGGAGTCGACCGTATGATTATTCCACTTAAGTATGTTTATGTCCCAATTTACCTTTATATATGTTATGTGTTCTTTATATGGGTTTTATGGTAATTCTTTGGTTACAAAAAGGTAAGTAATGATATTTTATTCAGTGAAGAGTTTTTACTACTTCATAAATGTGAAAAGTATTACCTTGATAAAGTATACATGGTTTACTTTTTGTTTTGATAAACTAACAGTATTTATTCTTTGTGTATCCCTTACTGAGTTTTTATGCTCATCCCAAGTTTTTGAAATGTTTTTCACAGGACTTAGCGTGGAATAGGGTTAAGGATGGGATCAAGGGAAAGTCATGCTACCTAAAACATGAAACTATACATGTTTCTTTTTAAGAGTTCTTATTTTATGGAAATTTAGTAGAAGAGACTACTTTGTAATCTTTTTGAGATGTAATAGTTATGTCCTAATTCTCTAAAACTCTAAACCTGAAAAGATCCTCAATGTGAATTATTCATTTAATTCAATTTTAAGTAAGGTTTAATGCTGGGGCCTTATAGTTGGTATCAAAGGTCGGTTTAGATAACTTTAGAGGTTAGGGTATTCTTTAAGCATAAGTGACATTACCATAATGGTTAGGATTTCAGACAGAGTCCTAGTTTTAGATAAAGTGAATGAGTAAGAATATCTTAGTGTTTATCTTCCTCATTAGGACATGATGGTTTTGTTGTTATACTCACACTGACCCTTTTTGGTTTTAGTAAATGGCTGGATCTAGCAGGCACCAAGGTAACGGTGGATGTGAAGGAAACTGTGACAGTTTTCTGAGCGAGCAACTGAATGATATGGGAGCTGTACTGAGAACTCTTGTGTTTATCCTCAACCAACTATTTGGAGTTATGATTGACCACATAAACCTTGGTGACTTCTATAAGGCATCATATATGTGAGAAACAAATCCCTACGGAACTACAGGTAATAATCATAAAGGTAAGTGTGTTCAAAAACCTATGTGTCAAAGATGTGGAAAGAAACACCTAGGAAAATGTTTCAAAGGGACAGAATTGTGCTATAGATGTGGAAATGAAGGTCATAAAGCAAGAACCTACCGTGGAAAAAGGAAGAATCCAGTTGACTCGAGGAAAGAGAAAGAAGTTCTTTCTAAGGGATCAATTGAATGTTTTAAATGTGGTGTGTATGGTCATTATGCAAACACATGTCCCATTAAGAAGTTTCGTGAATGGGATAACCAAGATCATACAAATACTCGTTTACCAATACCTAATGCCATTCCGATTGAGGATGAAGAAACTGAAAATGACCAATCAAAGTTATGTATTATTTCATGACTAGTGTTTTCCTATTTTAGAATCTTAGGATATGATTCATGATTTTTTTTGTAGGAAAGAGGTATTTCGGAATAAGTTGGAAATGAATGGTTAATGGATCATGAAGAATGTTGAATGAGTAAGATGTCAACATATAAGGGCTTCAAGAGTTATGGTGAAATTCTTAAGAGTATTAAGTCTCTTTTGATGATGGGGTTACATTAGAAGACTTTTTATATTATGTGTAACCCTGATGTTTAATATAGGCAAATTTTATTCATAGAATAGTTATCTTTTCTTTTGTGGACATAGTTATAAAGAACCATTTGGGTTTATATGATCATTACTTTTGAGGTAACTATGGGTTACTATATGTTATGATTGAAGTGAAAGGCACGAGATAAAATTGAGGTTAAATTATGTTATGGTTATTTTTTATGATTTTATCCCTTTTTGGGGAATGATTTAAGAATTATATAGTTTTGGAAAAAGGACAACACGCAGACCGTGTGACAACCCATCGCGCCGGACAAAGCTGCGGGAATCGAACCCACAACCAAAGTGCGACGGGTATTTATCGCCTACCACTGGACTACGTGAAGTCCCTGGTTAGTTTGACTGATTCTTTTTAGTTATATGATTTTATGAATTAAGAGTAAGTTTATTTTGGGTTATTTATGAAAATGATTAACCTATCATGGAGGATATGTGATTAGGATAATTACTTTTCAATGCGAGACTTTAAGAGCAACTGATTTTGTTTGGAGATAAATGTTACGATTTAACTTGGAAGACTATGTGACTAAATCCTTCAAATGTTTGGGTTTCAATCTTATATTGGTTTACTTTGAGGAATTTTATGGACAAATTGTTTATTGGATGGTCCTCGTTGAACTTTGGGTTTTGTTGGACAAATTTTGGAGATTAAGAATAGATTTTCTTTCTAATGGGTTATCCTTTTCTGGGTTATCTAATCTTGTACTAATCTTTTGGGTTTTGGTTTTGGTTAAAGTCTAAAGACATGGTAAGTATGTATTTCTTTTTTTTGGGTTAGGTAATTCTCTAGAAATTGATTATAGTACTCTTAATGCGAACAAGTCTCCCTAAATAATCGTCTTTTGGAAAAAATATGAGTTTGATTAAGGAATCTAGTAAAAGTTGAAAGTCAACATGATAAGTGATTATGCTTCCTTATGAATAAATTCCTCAATAAAAATTAACTTAAAACAAAAATGTTGTCTATTAACTTTTCCTACTGGGGAATCAAATACCGTTTAACCCATCACAAGTTTGTGATTTTCTCATGGTTAACTTTCTCCTAAACATGTTTTCTATCACTCTCCATCAGAACATGACCCTATGTTTTCTCCTCCATGTCCATGTTTTCATACTTGGAATCCTAGTATGGGTTAACTCGGGTGACCTTTGTACTTATATTTATTTATTTTAAAGTGATTGTTTTACCGACTCTTCTTCCGATGTGGGACTTTCAAGGATGTTTCCAAGCCCAATTTTAAAATTGCGAGGACGTAATTCCCAAAAGGGGGGAAGGATGTAACACCTCAGGTAAATAAAGAATATGACATCTTTATATTTATCCATATTTGTGAATAAAATATTAATATTACTTTAAAGGGGATGCTATGCTCAATGGCGTAACCAATACGCAACAACGAGTTTCTTGGGAATCTTACGTTGCACTCTAATAATAAAATAATATTATTTTTAATGGTAGTTAACATGTAGACGTTGTATTGGAGGGAATGGATAGAAATAACTAAAATATGATTATATATGTTTTTTAAATGTTTTTACATTTATCCAAAGGTTTAAAATACGGAAAGAATTCAATTTTAGGCATTTATACCCTAATTTTCACTAAGGATTCACTTATCACCTTTTGACGGCGAACCGTCATTAAATATAGTTTTGATCAATCTTATAAATTCTATTGTACCAAATATAACTCTTCTTTAGAATTGGGACATCAAAATGTACTTTGTGTAAATTTTTGGTATCTTTCCGATAAAGTTCATTTTTTTAATGAATATTGTAAATGTTGTATTTTAATTCAAAACCTCTTTTTGATCTAATATATTTATATGATTAGATTATTATTTGAATTGGTTTTAAAGTGAAATTAGAAAATATTTTTACCATTAAATCCAATAGTGATCGTTGGAATTAATTTCACTTTGAAATCGGACTTAAACAAGTGTCAATCTTTTGATACTTATTGTTTCACAAAAACACGCTATTTGTCATGACAGCGGGAATTAATTATTAAATTAATTAATATGACTTATATGTTTTGAATTTTGTAAAATGGACTTCATTTTTGAATTCGGAATATCAAATATAGCTTAGGGTGAATTTTTGGAATTTTTCTGAAAAACTTCAATTTTTGATGAATAGTGAAATCACTAAGTGGTACTTATAAAAACTGATTTTCCATTTAAATGAAATTTTGCCACCTTTGTGTATTGAATTTCAAAAATCCGACATACATGGTTGTCACTAAGAAGTAAAATGTGGTTCAATTAGATTAAAATAATTTTTTGGTGAATAGTAACATATTAAGTTTTTAATCGCGATTAGTGGTAATTAGTGTAGTTTAAGGTGAAAATAATGTTTTAATAATATAAGATGACCTAGACACATGTCCTACCCTCATTGGATGTGTCATGTCTGACAAAGACAAGCAATGTGTCAACTTGGGGACCCCATGGAGCCATTTTGGTTGGAAAATGACATTAATACCTTTTATTTAATGTTAATGTAAAAAATGGCACAAACATGATATGTTTTACTAAAACAATTTTTTAATGGGGTTATACAAGTCAGATTTTTTATTATAAATAGTCATTGGAAAGATAAAAATGTTTCCTACATCATAATAATTTTTTTATAATTTTTAGACATTAAATAAATTAAATTATTTATGACATAATAATGATGCAGCGATGACATCATTATTTGACGATTTAAATAAAATGGAAGGATAATGTAAAATCTATGAACTAAACATGTCCAAAACTTATTGGATGAGTGTATTTAGAACCCGTATCACCTTATCCAAGTATTATATCAATGTGGGACCTTTTAAAACCGAAACACATTTTCAAATAAAGTAATATTTCTTTACTTTCCAAAAGTGTCCCTCCTCTCCTCTTATAAAATGTCCCCACCTCTACCTCTTTTCCCACACTCCCAAAGCATTTGGCTCGGCCAAAACCTGCCCATTTTGGCTCTCCACATCCCTCTTTTACTCCTTGAAGCCTCACTTTGGACAGAAGTCTTCCCAATGAAGCCTTTGAGCTCAAACTAAGGGGAGTTACCCGATTTTAAGGTAATGTCTTCTTTTGAGTCCTTTTGTTTTATTTTGTTTCTCCAACCCCCTAAACTCTTTTTATTATTTTCTTTTGTAACAACTCCAGTATCCTAAATATACTAGGATGTTGTTATAAGAAGTATTCGAGCTACACTTACACACACCTACATCTAATGGTTAAAGAACATACTGTTTCTGTGGATGGCGAATTTCTGCCTCCCGAAACGATGATTGTTCAACATTATTTTAACACCTTCAAAGGTGGCCATTATGACGAAATTATATTTATATATGATATATAATATGTTTATGTTTTCCTTAAGCTTCTGTATTTTTCATTTTGGGCATACCTTTATGGTTTCCATTATGGGTAAACACGATATCTTCATTTAAGGAAGTGCGGACTACCGCCCCCTCAAAGTGATGTGATTCGTTAATGTCATATGTGGGACGTGTAAAGGATGGATTTAAAGTTATTATATATGATGTTATACTGGAATTATAATATACCTCTATATCATTATTATTTCTTTCCATTAAAGTATGAGATAGAAATGAAAGTAGCGTTCATGCGTACGTACGGCTTACCGTCTCCATGAACGGTACATTTCATTTCTTATCCCCAAATGTAATGTACTATTAAAAGTACATGTATATAATGGATATATATAATGAATTATATATCTAAATGATGAATATAATTATGGAATTAAAATACACATACCTCTCATTTATTTTTAATTCCATTAATATGACAAAGAAATGAAAATAGCGTTCATGCGTACGTACGGCTTACCGTCTCCATGAACGGTGCATTTCATTTCTTACCTCTAAATGATTATGTAATATTATAAATACATGTATATGCTAGATATATATGATATATATGATATCCAAATCAGGAATGTCATTCTAGATATAAAGAACCTTTGACCACACGAACAACATGTAATTGTAAGAAGTTCACTTTCGACTTAAGAACCAAATATTGACAAAACAAACATTAATAACTTAAATGGTTACATAATGTTTATAACATGGAAATAAGTGATATAAAAGGAATAATGAACTCTAAAAAGGTTCTTAATCAAGTAGAAATTAACTCAAGTTTATTATTCAGGGCGTTAAAAAACGATCGAGTCAAGTCAGACCCGAGGTAAGGGACTTCGTCTCAATCTCCTTTCATTGAGTAATATTTCATTTTATACACAACTTTATTTTATACGGTGTATAAACCCCTTTGACTTTTACTTTTATATAAAAGGAATCTTTTTCTACGAAGCGTTTTACAAAACGACAAAAAGGAATGTTTCTTTTAACATACGCGACGACAAAGACTTTTTCCGCCACCGTGAGTATTATTTGGTCTTTGGCTTCCTCAACAAGCCGTAAGATTTTTAGAATAAAATAAATATCATATACTCTATTATGTATTTTGGTATTGAAAATGGTTTTGATAAAGGATTCTATTATGTCAATATATTTATGATATATTGTGATTGAAATGTGGAAATGTTATCATTCCTTTATATTGGTTTTATGTTTTATGATTTTATATTGGTACTTGGACATTTTAATGGGTGGTTACGTTATAAACCATATGACGAGTGGTGCCGTGAATACCAGGACGGGTGGTTACGTTATAACCTCCAATGCATTGGGTATGGAAGTCGGCCGTATGGCTATTCCATTTAGTATGTATGGAAATTGGTCGTATGGCTATTCCATTAAGTGATATGTGTGGGAGTCAACCATATGGTTATTCCACTTAAGTATGTTTATGTCCCAAGTTACCTTTATATATGTTATGTGTTCTTTATATGGGATTTATGGTAATCCTTTGGTTTCAAAAAGGTAAGTAATGATATTTTATTCAGTGAACAGTTTTTACTACTTCATAAAGGTGAAAAGTATTACCTTGATAAAGTATACATGGTTTACTTTTTGTTTTGATAAAATAACAGTATTTATTCTTTGTGTATCCCTTACTGAGTTTTTATGCTTATCCCAAGTTTTTGAAATGTTTTTCACAGGACTTAGCGTGGAATAGGGTTAAGGATGAGATCAATGGAAAGTCATGCTACCTAAAACATGAAACTAGACATGTTTCTTTTTAAGAGTTCTTATTTTATGGAAATTTAGTAGAAGAGACTACTTTGTAATCTTTTGAGATGTAATAGTTATGTCCTAATTCTCTAAAACTCTATACCTGAAAAGATCCTCAATGTTAATTATTCATTTAATTCAATTTTAAGTAAGGTTTAAGGCTGGGGCCTTATAGTATCTATTTGATGAGGTCAGATTGGGGTACCTGGGAGTTAGGTTATTGATGTCATCGGGCTAGACTAGGATGGGTTTTCCTTAGGTTGGTAATGGGTTGCACGTGCTTATTAGGTTTTTCTCTCTCTTGGTTTCGAGTTGGCTCTAAGACTGGGAATTTGTGGTTTATACAGAGGTTGAGGTTAGGAGGTGTCTTCCCCTGTTTCACAGTTCTAGGAAGTGTCTTCTCCTCAGGTGGAGAGTTTTCTAGGTCTGTCTTAGATTCAGGTGTAGTGAGTGTTTTTTCTTGCTCGAAGACGTGTGTTTTTTTTTCTTGTCTTCTTTATTTTTCATGAGCTATTTTCATTTCTCCTATTTGCATTACTACACAGTTTTTCTGAGTTATTTATGTTTGATTTACCTTGGTTTTAGAGGATTTCTACTGTTGTATTTGCTGCCAATGTGGAGGTACTTGTGAGAAGTCTGGGACTTCCTCATTGGCATGGGTCGGCTCAGGTAAGTGCAGGTATGCATTCTGTTTATGTTTGACATTTAATTCTAAGCATGGTTAATTAATACCGTAGTTGTAATTGATGTGGGAAAGTGTGTATCACATTGATACACATATAGGATATATGTGGTGAATAGTTTGAAAAGCATTGTTTATTGTCGATCTTGTGTTTCATAGGTTGTCTAGCATGATTTCCCAATTCAATTGATAAGATAGGTGCAATAACATCACAAATTTTTAATGAAAATAGTGGAGATTTTTAAAAATCGGTTATTTCCTTTTTTTGATTTTCATATTAAAATATACAATTTAATTAATTATGTGCCATTTGTATTTTTTAATACATAAATTCCATTTATTAAAATTTTTCACAATTTTATAAACATGTTAGACCAAGTTAATTGGATTGCTGCCTATTTTAATCCACCCTAGCAATCCATGTATTTACAAGAGGCTCTCTTCTAATCGTTCGATCTTATGGTTTTCCATTTGATCATGTTTGTTGGATGTGTTGAGTGGTTGCACACTTTTTTTTGGATCTGTTCAATAGAGGGTTTGGTGAAATATTCTCTTTGGGTTGAGTGGTTTGGTGGTTTTGGGTTCTGGCAGGGGGTTTTCATCACCCCTGTGGTGCATTCCATCAAAAATTGATAGATCAGAATTTTTGGGAGAGAAGTGCACTTAGATCAGAAAATCAAGGTTCATCACGACTTGACACTGGCTTCTTAGCTCCCTTCAGCGGGGTGATTTCAGTTCTCCATGGGCGAACCCCTGCATTGACCTCATTACAGAAAATATAGATCTGTGGGATTTTTTTCCATTCCACGGTGACTTCATTTGGTAAAGCAGAGGCACGACGATCATTGACAGATATTTCTAAGATTCCTATGGTGGAGTTTGATTCTGGATCTTTGTGATGGAGATCTCTCTCACCTTCGACATTGCCTTCAAAGAGGTGCTTTGATGAAGGGGATCAGTTTCTTGATGTCAACCTGCCTCGACATGGATCTGCTTCCAGTCGAAGACCTGTGCATCGTGGTCCTGTTGCTGGTTGAGGAGCTTCTACTCATCGTGGATCCGCTGCTTGAAGTGTTCTGGACTGCCAGACCCGTGCGTTCGACATTGAAATTATATATTGTAGTTTAAATTTTTCATTCAAAATATGTATTTTTTTATTGTTTTCTGTTTTGTTTCTTCTTGCTAGTTCGATTGTTCTATATTGATTTGGGTGTTGTTTTGAGCAATTAATAGTGTGTGTGGGGTGGTGTTTTTTTCATGCAGTAGGTCCCAGCGGGACAGAGTCATGTTAAATACCTATGACTATTAACTATTTATACACTTTTCAATATCGGTTCTAGTTCCTGCAATATCGAAATTACACTACCAGGCTGATCTTGCGTTATTGTGGTTTGGTTTTTCACTATGCTTCCCCCATCAAACCACAACATAACCAATCTCTTTCTGATGAAACTTTGCTAATATATTGATATCAATATTTGCAAGCAAACTAATATCATTGTGATGATGGATATTGGTTGGATAATTTGATATGTAATATCTTGCTTCTAGTTGATTTGTGTTCCTACATATAGGATGTTTTAAGGCATGTTTTACGTGATCTATAATCAATGGATTTTACTAAATCGTGATTGATTTCATGTAGGAGGAGGTGAATTAGTGTCCTTCATCTAGTATGTCTTCTCCATGCATCTAATATTGTGTGGCTTCATCCAAACTCACTGCATTTCTCACATCTTTTATCAACAAATTACAATCTATGTCTATAAATTTGTTAAACACCTATGCATTCATTTCAAAATACATGAAACATGAATTAGAACCTTCAAAAAAATGTATTGAAGAACGAAAGAATATTTACTACTTACCACAAGAGATATTATAACTATGTTTTCTGAGCAATCGAAAACGAAGGGCAACATTGTAAAGATCATCATCGTCGTGAAAAATATGGTTAATTTGTTGTAATGCTTGGTCAATCACGATAGTATAATGATATACAACTCATAAGCATTGAATTGAATCTATTACGTTTAATAATTGAGCGGAATGAGGTTTATGAATTTCCACCATTGGATGGTTCCTTCGTTCACTATTAAGTTTCTAATGCATTTTTTTGTTTCATCATCTGTCTCCTGTAAGATGAAGAGAACACATTTTTTCCCATATCAATAAACCTGAAAATATTTAGAACAATTTAAAATGGATACAACATCAATAATAGTAAAAGTAAAACCATACCGAATGATTTGAATTGAGAAAATAATCTTCACAAATGGAGGGATGGTAAGTGAAAGAATGGCGACGAGACTGTGTGGATGCAGATTGAGAAACAACCATTTGGATTAAAGAGGGAGAGAGATACAAACAAGGAGTTAGTTGCAGAAAGATCGTTTGGTCGGCAGGAATTTATATGTGAAGGGATAAAGGAAATAAGTGATGTGTCGTTTGAAGACACAATTAAAGTTGCACAGACAACTGACATTAACCAGTGTCGTGCATGAATTTGAATACACATTTAAAGAGTGGGGTTTCATACATGTATTAAATGAGTGTGGTGTTGTACATGAATTCGAACGAATAGTTCGGTGTATCTAGGAGACAAATATATGGAAAAAATAGTCTCCAGCTCCTCTATTTGGAACTGTTTACTGTTCCTCTGGAACTTGGATTGTTCCAATGGAGTGAATGTGGAAAGATTCTCACTTTTCCCTATAAGACATTGGAATATTTCTTGGAATATTTCCAGAGTTAGGCGTTGAGATGATGTGAAATACCGAGGCCCGAAATGCCTGGAATAAATTATACAAAGAAAATATTAAGTATATTTTAATCTATGAACACAAAGGAAATGGAATCACTCTTAAATTATTGATCATATCAAAAATATAAGGTCACAGTTGGGTCTAGAATGCAGTGTTTACCTTCGCCATGATATAAAATGAGTCGGCCCGGGACATTCAGAACCCTCACTCATTGGCGGCATGTTAAATGGATCAAATAAATTATTAATCTATTCATTTAATAGCTCAAACCCAAATAAATCACAAACAAGGACTCAAATGAGAAATCTGAGACAACCGTTGATTTCAGAACATCGGATTTACCCTAGAAGGGGTATAACCTTTGTCGACTTCGGGAGTAAAACTTGGGCACTATTGTGGATTATTGATTAAATAATTAAATAATTATTTAAATAATTATTTAATTGATTAAATCATTTTTAACCTAATGAAATATCTATAAGTATGATGCTATGGATGTTTTCCCATGGTTTCCACATAACCCTAGGATCATCAAAAAAATCATATCCATTCCCTCTCATTGCCGAATGACGAACAACAAAGAACGAATGACAAATCCTCTAGACAGATCGAGGAGTGACGAATGCAATGGAGCTCAACGTACACGTTCTTCGCCAAAAATCAATCCAATCTCCAGGTAGTACTCATTCCTGGTGTTTTTATGCCTTGAATTAAATTTTCGATCATGTGGTAAATTAAATCTCCAACTTGCGCCTTTTAATCCAAATGTGGCATGAGCCCAAGCACCGATTCTTCATTCTTTATCGGTTGATCTAACCCAAATTTCACAATTATGATTTGTTGGCCAAAAATTCTTGGCCAACGATCGCATCCTTTGTTTTGGTGCCTTTTTCCCTCCTCTCGTTCTCTATGTTTATCACAGATTTATGGTTAGATGATTTTTGGGCGACTGGAGATCAATCGAGCGCCCAGAACGAGACGGATCTGTGTCGGAATTGTGCAACGACAACAGAATCGCAAGTGGAGACTGGATATGCGTATATGCTGACCCAAGTATCACATATCTGAGATTGTTACATAGTTTCAAGTTGGATTGAATGTGAAAAGGACCGTGGAAGGAGCGACAGTCCGTACGGGCTATCCGAAGGCAGTGACGACGTCCGGTGCAGTTTGAGACAGCAGTGGCTGACTCTCAGGCGAGCAGGTGGCAGTCCAGCAAGGTGGTGGTTGGTGTGGCTTCGGGAGAGTGAGAAGGCGGCACGATGGAGGCGGTCTGACTATGTGAGAGGTGTCTGAGGTGTCTATGGCCGGTGGTTCAGGTGCGGAGCAAGTGGCCAGGTGGGAGTTGAAGTCGGCGGATGGTGGAGGCCGTCGGGGCCTGTAGAGCCGGCCGGAGGCAGCGATGGCGGTCGGCCGAAGGACGGTGGCCAGGGGTGCTGGCATTGTGGCCTCGTCAAGGGAGTATGATGGGGGAGGGAAAACCCTAATGAAAAAATTAAAAAACAATAGAATAATAAAAAAAGAAGAAGACCAATGGACAGTGACATTGAAGCCCTGAATCAGAGACGTACATTCCAAGTAAGATATTAGATGTCTTTTTCGGGTTTTCAGAGTAGGAACCCGTAACACTCAAAGAAATAATAGATTTTATATTATTATTAAATCTTCGACTTGTCATAACTCATGCATGCGACGTCTGATTTTTATCGGACCATTCAAGAAAAATTCCAAGTGCTTAAATCTAGATCGATGTGTGGGCCCCACATGACGCCATTCAAGCGCAATGCGGCGACTTATGATTTTTTTATCGGATGTCCATTTGGGGTGAATAAATAGTCGATCTTGCATGTTTTTCCACAAGGATCACAATGGCGTGATCCATTTGGATGTGAAAAGTCTTATTTTTCTATCTTATTAAATGTGGAAACAAGAAAAGAATATTGGTGGAAGATCCTTTTGACATGTTTGAAGAGAACCCATGCCTTGTGTAATTCTTGATGCTTGTGAGAGTGGAGAATATGTACGAAGAGATGCGGAAAATATTCTAGGACTGTTTGAGGAGGCATGTCAGAAAAATTACCTTTTTCCCTCCTGATCAACAATGAGCGTCATGTGCCCTTCGACCACCAGACTAGACACGACATATACTATAGGAGTACCATGGCACACCTAGGGGTACTTATTCATAGTTTAGTACCTGATAATAGTTAGGTACACGACATGGAAACGAGGAGGGGTCACACATCATGTGGGCACCACACACACCATGTACTGCTATGTGAATTATTATACCCCTCATAACTTTTTCCTCTGAACTCAGATATTAGCATGCGAGTAGCCTATCTCGAGTTTTTTCTGTGTAGAACTTAAAGGATCCCTCCGTAGTGGATTTTGAGTTAGGATGCCATATATTCTGATTGTGAGGCCTATTTGGGGTGGAACTCATTGACTATAGTGGTGTTCTTCGGAGAGATTCCATCCAACAAGTGTTGACACTCCTTTTCGTCACATTGTCTAAAAAATGGAAAGGGAAATGACTTAGCACAAATTGATTCAGCCTTTGAAGAAAACATCAAAAATCGACAAAGACATGAACAAGGCTTCAAATGCACATGCGCCGCGCAAGTTCCCTTACTGTCATGCAAGTATACTTGCGCGCCGCCTAATGGTCGCGCAAGTGACTTGCGCACCGTAAGTGATAACCGCCTGGGGTCTTCTCTAGCCTATAAATAGACCCTGTGGGCCCCCCATTTTGGGAGGAATTTTTCCAGAATTCACATACAGAGCTCTGAACGCCCAAGTCTCTTCTTCAGGTCTTCCAAACACTTTTAAGGTAATTCTTTACCTAGAATGGAAGGTCTAAACAAGAGGAGTAAGGTCTAAGTGTTAGAATTCACTAACACTTGCGCGCCTAAGTGTTTTACCCTTAAGGGAAATGGACACACTTGCGCGCCGCCCTACTTCTTCACAAGAACTTGTGCGCCATCTTCTGGAAATCCTCTAGGGATAATACCAAGGGTTTGAGCCAAGTCTCGCCCAAGTATTACCCTACTGATTAACAATCGCGCAAGTACCCATGTGCCGCACAGGTATACCTGCGCGACCAGGGACTTGCGCGCCCACGCAGTACCTGCGCGCCTGCCAGGACTTGCACGCCCCTATCTTTTTGGGTGCCTTTCCTGCCCATTTCACCCCTCATATGCCATTCCACCTCTCCTATTCAAGATTCAGTCTTCAAGACACTCTTCAAAGCCATTTATGGCATGATTTCTTGATTTGACTTCCTTATCTGAAAGGAACTCTGTGGAACATATCTCAAAACCTAGTGATTTACACATCTTTATGTCACTAAAGATTGAGATTTCATTCATTCAACCTCATCCTTTAAGATGAGAGAACCCCTTAATATGGGAATCCTTTTCAGGAGTAAGCCCCAACCCCAACCATAATTCTCTTAACCTGGGCTTCCTTTTCAGGGGTAAGCCCCAGTATCAAATATGGGCATCCTTTTCAGGAGTAAGCCCCAAGTCCCTTTAATTTTCAAATCCCTTTAACCTGGGCTTCCTTTTCAGGAGTAAGCCCCAGTCTTAATTTCCTTTTGAACTGGGTTTCCTTCTCAGGAGTAAAACCCAATCATAAGTCCCCTCCTAACTTGGGCATCTTCCTTAGGAGCAAGCCCCAATATTAGAGTATCTAAATCTCCATGAAGCATATATACCTTTATGGACCCTGTTCCTAGATTTCTTCTCTGAAGTAAATCTTAATCCACATCTATTTGGGCAGTCACACACACATAAGCCCCACATCATTGCATCTTTCATGGCACAATTGTCTGGTTTCACCAATACCTCTTGTTTCTCACACCGAGCATGACTCACATGAGCTTAGAGTGTAAAAGTAATCATGACATCTTTCTTTGAGCCATCAATCATGAATAAACATCATACTCCCTTACTCGAACTACGTGGGTTCTGATTCTTTTTCCAAATCAAAGGATACGTAGGTAGCCCATCTGCGGGTACGATTCCAATTATGAAATAATCCATGTCCTTCTGAATGACAATAAACTTCAAGTGTCCCATTGAGTGACTTTAAAACCAGTATGGTCATCATAATGACCAAGATACTTTTATGTATCAAAGGACACCATTGACTAAGAATCTCTAATAAATACATATGATTCTATATCAATGAAGAACCTTGAATACATATAAAAGATTCTATAAATTTCCTACATATCAATCATTGATTGTTAGATCTAAAGGAAAGCTCATTTTATACTTGGTAATGTAATAAGGATTCATGAACATAACTTAAATCTATAAAGAGAGTCCCGGAGTAGACAATAATTCCCCTAAAAAAGGTGTGATGAGTCCAACCTCCCATCCTCTCGACCAATGAAAATTTCTAAGCCTCATCAGTCCACAACTAATGAGTTCTTACCTTTGGAAAGTAGTTTTAAATGGATATGGAATCATTGGATGTTTCTGGTTCTACGAACAAACCAGTTAGAAACTGATTGGAATGTTTTAACCTTCAATCAACGAGGTCATCCCCAATTCCAGAGGAAACAAAAAATGGTGAACCTGGCGTGAATCCTTAACCAAGTTAAAATGATGTTTTACTTATTTGTTAGGCCCCTATTTAAAACTCAATGAGAGGGCCAACAAAACAATCATTGACATATGTTCTCATCCAAAAGATGTAGTGGCTAAATTTATCTTGATTACGTCTGTTATATCAAACAGGCACTCTTTTCCAAGATTTTCTGCATTCTAAGAAATGGCTTCTCTCAAGTTTACACCCGTGAATACGTCTGCTGTGAAAACCTCTACTGCGAATGCCACTGCTGCTACTCCTGCTGGATCGTCGTCCACTCTGAGGACGACATCACCTACTCAGCATCTTCAACGCTGGGTATCAAATGCGCTGGTTAAAGAATACCATCAAAATGGTACTATTCCAACTCTGGAGGCTGCCCGACAAGCCCTCCAAGTGAATAATTCACCCTGGTCATCCGGACAGCGACGACCAGTGATCAAGAAGTAGGTGGTTCTAACCACTGTCTCCAACCGTTTCAGGTCGTTATCCCCGGAATGCAATCACTATTCTCTCCCTTATTCTAGGGAGGTGAATGAGTAGGTCCCTCAGAGCCTTAATTAAAGAAAACATGAGTTCTTCCCAAGGGCTCCTATTAACAATCACCGCCAGAGTCGTGCGGCACTGCACCCTCAACATGATGAGGGTACCGACTCCAGGCATTCGGCTCAGGTTCCTCGAACCCGATCAGGCAAGACGAATCGCCTGAGGCGAAATCCGGTTAACAGTGAGCAGGTTCTCATCTGTTCCATCTCCGGAGAAGTCCACCAACCTAACTTGGTGGCAAGCAACGAGTGGGCACACACACCTGCCCGTTTTAATTTTGCTGTCCAGCAGACTCGTCTGGCAGCATCACGCCAATCCCTTCAGGCAATTCTGGCGGAGTACTACAGATAAGAACATATACCTGTTTATACATCATCAGCTAGTCAGCAGGCTCGTCTGACTACATATGGTGGAGCTCGTCAACCACATTCAGCGAAGTGCAATCAACAGGCACATACACCTGCTAGTACTGATCAAGCCTACCAACAGTCTCGCTTGGTAGCATTCGGAGAAGTCAGTCGGAAAGCTCCAGTGACAAATAGGAGGCAAACTCAACTTTCTGCCCCTACACTTGAGTACTGTCAGGATTCTATGACAGGAAAAGGAGGACAGGAGCAGGAACACACACCTACTCCAAGCACAGAATGGACGTATATCCCCGTTCCGGCAGCTAGCAATGCGAAACGGGCGGGGAGGGGAGGGGCGGGCCAAGCCCGCGCGGGCTAGACCCGCAAAAGACCGCATAAAAAACGGGGGGATTTATCAAGCCCGCCCCACCCCGCAGCAGATGCGGGCAAGCCCGCGGGCAACCCGCATTCAATATTATTTTTTATAATTTTTTACATTTTAATAGGCTCGTAAAATCCCTCATGAAAAATGAGTCGAATTATGGTTGGAAAGTATATGAGAATGAGAATGTAAGCTTAAAAATATAAAAAAAAAATTAAAAAATGATTGTAATAACTATTCAAAATTCCACCTCATTATAAAATTGTCCATGATTAGAATAAAAAGTCCAAAGTTTCAAAATCAAAGTTTCAAATAATATAACACTAAACAAAAAATATAGAACAAGTCGATCTATTTCACATTCTTCTTCAATATTCCATGCACCCTTGTCTCCTTTGATGCTTCCTCCAAATCCTACATCAAAACACAATTAAAAATAGACTTTTAAACAAATATAAAATAAAAAATATATTAAAAAATAAAAATATTGATGAATTTGACTTTGATAAAAAATATTATGAAAATATATTAATAAAAATGTGGAAAATATATTATTGATGTTATTATATGTTAGTTTTTAAACTTACATTAAATTATTAGGAGAAACACAATAAAAATGTGGAAAATATTAAAAATAAAACTAAAAAATAAAATAATTGTATGAAATAACATAAATAAAAAAACATATATCCAATTTGTTTGCAGTACCCGAGAGCCGAGAGGAGGAGCCGCCAAGCCGGCGAAGGAGCCGTCGGAGGTGGGGGGTCGTGTGCGGCGAAAGAGGCGGGGAAGGGGTCGTTGAGGTCGGGCGGGGGTGGAGGAGGCTGGGGGTAGCAGCGGTGGAGGCGGGGAAGGGGTCGCGGGGGTCAGGGCGAAGGAGGACGGGGCCGGGGGTAGAAGCGGTGGAGGAGGTTGGGGTAGCGACAGAGGGGGGTAGCGGCAGAGAACACCGGGGCTGGGGGGTAGCGGCGGAGGAGGCCGGGGCCGGGGGGTAGCGGGGGTCGCGACGCGGCAGAGGAGGCTGAGGATGGGGGGGTAGCGGCGGAGGAGGCCGGGGCTGGGGGTAGTGGGGGTCACGGCGCGACAGAGGAGTCCGGGATCAGGGGGGTAGCGGCGGAGGAGGCCGGGGCCGGGGGGTAGCAGGGGTCGCGACGCAGCACAGGAGTCCGGGGTCGGGGGGGTAGCGGCGGAGGAGGCCGGGGCCAGGGGGTAGCGGGGGTCGCGGCACGGCAGAGGAGGCCGGGGTCGGGGGGTAGCGGGGGTCGTGGCGCATCAGAGGATTCCGGGGCTGGGGGTAGCGGTAGAGGAGACCGGGGGGTAGCGGGGGTCACGACGGAGGAGGCTGGGGCCGGGGGCAGCAGTGGCGGAGGAGGCCGGTGGGTTGTGGCGGAGTAGGTCGGGATGTAGCGGCGAAGGACGCCGAGGCCGGGGGTTAGTGGCAGAGGAGGCCGGTGCCAGGGGTAGTGGCGGGGGAGGTCGAGGCCGGGGGGTAGCGGAGGACTCGGAGTGAAGGAGGAGGGGCGGGCGGGGGGATATGTGAGGCTAATTAAAATAAATATAAATGGACAATAAATGGAGGCAGTCGCATGCGGCTGTGTTGGGAAATGAAGGGGGAGGCGGTGGGAGGCATGCAAGCATGGCGTTGGGAATGAAGGGCATAAAAAATTTAAAGTTAATATAATATAATTATTATAAAAAAAATTACATCATTAACCCGCGGGCCAGCCCGTATCCGTGCGGGTAAACCCGCACGAGTTGGATGTCCATGCGGGCTGCCCATATAAGCCCGTTTCAAATGTGGGCTATTTTTAATAAACCTGCCCCACCCCAAACCCGCCCCAAGCCCGCTTAACCCATAGGCCCGTAGCCCGTTTTGCACCGCTACAAGCAGCTGAAGTCACCAAGCATATTCTATCAATGGTGAAACAGCAGAAGCAAATACCTCCTCATATTCTGGATGCTTGTCAGGATATTATAACAGCTTCAGCAGCATCTCAGGGAAAGACACATAAATCTATCCCTACCAGTGGATTGAAACATCAATAGTTCACTCTGGAACAGACACACACATCTGTTCTAGTCCAAGAGAGTTGTGGTGCGTACTCCCCCATATCATACAGACAACCAAGTCAGGCACAAACACCTAATTTGAGTAGAGATCGTCAACCTAACCTAGCCATATCTCCTGATCAGGCACATACACCTGTTTAGAGCATCCACATTCATCAAGAAGTGGTTTCCAAGGCGAGTAAGAAGGCGTCTAAGAAGAAGACTCTCCCAACACAGTCAAGAGATCAAGAGCCAATCTATAACAAGGCATTGCTTGATACTGGAGTTCTTGAAGCCCTCAGACAGTTATCTGTTGGAATTCAAGGTTCTACTCCCTCATTTCCCAATAGTGGGAACATTAATTTCGAAGGTCTTCAACAGACACTTCCTCATGAAGGCTTTCTTCATGACAATTTTGTTGATCTTGAAGTTTCATCTTCAGATGAGAGCCACAAGAACCCTCTGTGTGGTCAGAAGACCAAGGAGAAAGAGATCTCATCTTTTTCTGTAACCCCCCATGGTGGTCCTCCCCATGATGATGAATTTATCTGCGAAAGTCCTCTCCACAGTAGTGATGCACATTTCCCGGAAAATGATCTAGTGGACAATGTAGTGTCGAGAAATCCCTCTTATCCTGAGGCACTTGAAAATGCGAAACCAGTCATGTCTGATGCTTCATCGCTAGCAGGTGAAATACTTTCTCAATCGGAAGATAGCCTAGGGTGTAGGCCATTCTCCGAACCACCCCTAAGTCATGCATCTTCTAGTTTGATTAGTGATTTCTCTACCAATCTTTTTGAATCCGATGAAGAAACAAGGAAACACCAGCTCTGGTCAAATCAGGTAGAAGAATCTTCATTGAATGATAAAGAGGAAATGCCGAACATGAGAAAACAACTGGCGAAAGGTGAAGTGCCAGTCATGTTTTGGCCTCTGGATGACTCTCAGTATGACATTCCGGAGATTTTGACGGAAGATAGAATTCATGATATTCGTCTCAACATATGGAAAACTCTTTGTCAATTGAAAAAGAAAGTATTATCTTATGATGAATATGAAAATCATGTTAAGATAATAGAAGGATTACAACATCAAATTGACTTGGCATCTCTATCAGTATCTCGATATCTGAAGGCTGAAAAGCAGTAGAGAGCCCTTCAGCGTTCATGCCTTGGCGCACTAAGAAGATTGCGCCAGTTAATTTCCAATGCCCCATCTGGTATTCATGTCAGAGGATGGGGTGTTCATGGAGCACTGCATTTCACTGTGCTCTCTAGTCAGCAAAGCCCGCCGAAAATGGTCTCATGCAATGTTATTGCCCATGGCCGGCCACAATCAACTGGCTTTATTTGTAATCAAAGGCTTTCCCAAGAACAGGCCTCAACTAGTTCTTCTCAAAATCAAGAATACAGAGAACAAGTTGTTGAATTAATCCTGCATCAAACAAACAAAAATATTGAACATGCCTCTCGTATGAAGCAAGCACATCATCAAGTGACAGAAGTGTCAGAAATCATCCAATGGTATTTCGAGACGGGTGATAAAAGTGGATACAGATTGATGCATCCAGCTAATTTCCGGACAAAGGTCCGCAAGATCAGGAGAGCTTTTAAGAAAGTCTCAGACATATCATGTCAAGAGCCACCCCAGCTCTCTAGACTTAGGAATATTTTAACTCAACCCTCGAAATCAACAAATAGGATTCGAGGAGTTGATCAAAGACAACAGGAATGGCCCTAGTCCACAGGACTGGGGACTTTTTCAAATCATCAACCCCCTCCTCAGTGAAAGTCAGTCTTTTCTCGATTGGGGAAGAATCCTCAAGAGGAACGAAGAGCCAAATTATCAGGATATTCTCTCCAAATTACGGTTCGCCAAGAAGTTCTTGAGGGATCAAACCAACAAAAGGCAATGTCTCTTCAGGGGAATGGAAAAAGAAAATATAACAGAAATGCTGATAGAAGGGATGCAATGCATTATGCATCAATTAATTTCATCAATGCCATTGTTGCTGATCCACCAGATGAGGCTCAGTCAGGGGACTCATATGAAGAGGTTCCTACTCAAGAAGTTGTATGCACAAACACAAATGAAGAAGGTGTGCGTACACGAAATCAAAGATTTACCCAAAATCTTGGTGTTCCTTCAAATAACCCACTTATCCCTCTCCGAAAGGGATCAAACAAGGGGAAGGGAGAGAATCAGGTTACATATCCTTCCTCTGGAGAAGGCTAATCGCTCTCACTAGAGCAAAGATTTGCGCAACAGGAGGAAGAAATGAAGGAATTGAGGAGGATGAATGCAGAACTACTTCAGGGTAGTCTTCCTCCTAAACGCGCTGGAGTCAGTCAACCAAGGGAGTTTGTTGCATATACTGAGATGGATCAAGAATATCCTCCTTTATCAGTACACCCTCACAGGTCTAATCCTACGGGTCAAGTGCAACAACAATTGGCAGTGCTACCATCAATTGCAGTACCAGCTGCCATACCTGTACAAACTCCAGTCATTGCACCTTCCCAAGTCCAAGTCCAACCGGATGTTTCTCAAAAGTTAATAACTACCATTGTGTCATTAACAGATCGGTTAGAGACTTTGGAAGGGAAGCGTGCGCAGGTTCAACCAGAAAAGAAAGCTTACCCTGAATGGGTAGATTTAATCTCTCCCCCATCAAGTTTTGGGAATCCTGTATTCCCTATTTTCAATGGATCAGGAGATCCTGAACAACATTTGATGCATTATGTGTCGTGTTGTGATCCTATGATGGGAACTCCGGAGCAGCAAGAAGCAGTGAAACTTAGATGCTTCTTGCGAACCTTGCAAGGACCAACTTTTGTCTGGTACACAAGCATGAAATCCAGGTCAATTACCAGATGGGAAGATCTCCGTCAAATATTCCTTCTCCAATTCAGCTCAACTTTGCCAAAGACAACAGTTTTCGATCTTATAAACTGTAAGAAAAGGGAGAATGAAAGGGTCTCAGATTTAATTGCTCGCTGGAAGGGATTAACATATTCCCTGAGTTTAGCACTCCCTCAAGAGGAACTGTTGCCAATATGTGTGGAAAATCTGCACGACGAATTACGCACACTGCTGATCCCTGTGAAATACACAGGAGGGTTTTGAGACCTTACTTCAATCGCTCAAGAGATTGAAGATTCTATTATGCAGACTAAGGCTAAATCTCATGTAATTCCATCAGCTCCAGGAAGAAGAATGGGTAAAGCAGATATTGCTACAGTTATGCTTAAGCAAGCACCTGTACCTGCTTCTACTTCAAAACCTTCATCTTCTCGAAGGGCTCCACCTCCTGAGTGCCAACAACAGAGGATGTTTCGTCAAGATGATCAAAGAGATCAAAGACAAAAACAATTTGAGGATTTGAAAAGAAAAATTTACTCTTTCTGAAATGAACAAGTCCCTGGTTATTTCATTTCGGTTCTGGAAAATAATTTGGTTTAATTGCCAAGGCCCAAGGGGCCAAACAAAGAAGGAGATGAAGACCATCTCAACTATTGCCCATTTCACCAGATGTTGGGGCATCCCATTCAAGAGTGTTTTGTTTTCAAGGACCTCCTGCAAAAAAAGGTCGACTCGGGACAAGTCAAACTGAAAGGCTTTTCAGCCCAAGTATCATGTGTTACCGCTACAGTTCCAGAGGAGGAAGGTGAGTGGAAAGAAGTCAAAAGTAAAAATGCACAAAAATATGATGATTGGATGGTTATAAAGTTGATCAACCGAACTCATGCTATTTTACGAACACAATTGAAGAAACCAATTGTTCCTTCTGCCATGAATGCCGCAGAAAAACCCTCTTCATCAAAGGGAAAATCCTAAAAGAAACAGGAAAATTCCAAGGAGGAACAATCAGAAGAAGATGAGTATGTGTCAAAGATAAGTTGTCTTTGACTCTAGAAGATTTCATGCCATCTACTTCGAAGCAACGGGCACCGTCCCACCAAACGGAACAGCCTAAACAGGCTAATCAGGCAGAGTCTTCATCGGATGAAGAGTTGATTTTTGGTTCTGTTAATATGATTCAATTAACAGATCCATATGCCAGTTGCAGTTTCGATTTTGATGAGCCCGAATTCCCTATATCAAATAGAGGAATCAGAGGAAGTTCCAGAGGCTCAGGATACAGGGGAAGACATGGATCTTTCAGAAGCCACTATTCCAATTCTACCCCTTCTAGAACTGTGTATGCAACAGAAACTCATGGCAGAGCCCTTCAGCGAGATCGACAAGAACAAGAAAGTTCTTCCACCAATAGAAAATTCAGTCCTGGAACAGTTATTCTAGAAGACTAGTTGAAGGTTCAATCTTCTTCCTCTCAGTGAGTTAATGGATCTAATCAGTCTAATCTTCTAAAACCAGGAATATTCCTATCCTGATACAAGATGCATCAACTTCCAAAGCATCTGCTTCCAAGGCACCTTCTGAACCACATGTTCCTATTGGGAAACGCAGACCTCTGGATAAAAAGTATGATATATTGAAACACCTGACCCAAGTACCAACCAAGTTATCAATTTTGGATGCTTTGAATCTGTCAAAAGATCTTTGGGAGGCACTCATCGAGGTTTTTTCAAGTCCTCGGGAGTTTAAAACTGAAATTGTTGTAGCTGAAGTCTATCACATAGAGAATAATCCTACAGAATGCCATGCAGTAATATCTTTTACCGATGAAGATGAAGATGATGTCATGCATGGACATATTAGACCTTTGTACTTATCTGGCAAGTTCAATGGCATAGACGTCCAAAGAGCTTTCATTGATAATGGTTCAGGAGTCAACCTCATGCCCTTTCGTACACTTCGTCGATTGGGCCTCACAAAATATGATTTATCTCCTTCTACCATGATGTTACAAGGATATGATAAAAATGAACAAGAACCACTGGGTGAGGTTACACTCAGAACTCAGTTTGGAGATTTTGTATCCAATTCAGATGTCATGGTTGTTGATCAAAACTCAGCCTTCAACATCTTGCTTGGAAGACCCTGGCTATATCAACATGCGGTTATCCCTTCATCATACCATCAATGTCTTAAATATTGTTTCGATATTCAAGTTGGGACACTGTATGGTGATAAGGCCCCGTTCAAGACATGTGAGTCTCAATACATTGAGGCAGAATTCTATCACATGAAGGGAAAGGATAAATCCACAACTAGGGAGATTACCAAAGTTAATGCTCCATATGGTTTGGAGAAGATTCCAGTAAATCCATTTACACATGTGAGTACAGATTATGTGTTGCCTATCAGTCAAATTGACAAGATAGACCCAAATCAAAATACTCTTACAGAAATATCCATAATGTCAATTACGGAAATCGATTCAGACAATATGGGAGAAATTGGTAACCCACCAAGTAGTGATGAAATCTCAAATGGAGATGTCTTCATTTCATCTGCTGAAATCCAACAAGTCTATACTTCTCCAATCAGGACAAAATAAGTTATAGCAACATCATAGGTGAACAATGATGTCGATTATCAATCCATCAACTCCTCTTTATTTCCCAAGGAAGACCCTTCATCATCAATTGGGTTAGAAATGGAAGCTTCTTCTTCAAGATGTTCAAATTTTAACATCTCTTCTGATCATGGAAATTATGCTTTATCATCTACTATGCAAGTAGAAACAGAAGAAATAACACATGATGACGAAGAAGAGGAAGATCTCTGAGATGCTCCTCCAACATTTGAAGAGGGTATCTCTACCACCGTGGATGAACTCAGAGAAATAAATATGGGTACAAAAGAATATACACGCCCCACTTTAATCAGTGAGGCCATGAATCTTGAAGAACAAGAGATGTATATTTCCTTTTTAAAGAAAAATTGAGACATATTTGCTTGGAACTATACAGAGATGCCCGAGCTTGATCCTGATGTTGCTACTCATCATTTGGGTTTACCAGAAGAGCATCGAGGATTTAAGCAAGCCGCGAGAAGAACACACCCAACTTATGCTTCCAAAATTGAAGCTGAAGTGGATAAGCTTATCAAAGCTAACTTCATTAGAGAAGTTCAATATCCCAAGTGGTTGGATAATATTATCCCTGTAAAGAAGAAGAACGGAAAAATTAGAGTTTGCATCGATTTCATAGATCTTAATTGGCATTGTCCTAAGGATGATTTCCCAGTTCTGATTATAGAACTTTTAATTGATGCAATAGCTGGCTATGAAGCACTTTCCTTCATGGATGGATATTCTGGATATAATCAAATCCGAATGGCCCCAAAAGACGAGGAATCCACATCCTTCAGAGCCCCTTAGGGTGTGTTTTTCTACAGGGTAATGCCCTTTGGCTTAAAGAATGCAGATGCAACATATCAGCGTGCCATGCATCGTATCTTCAAACCCTTTTTAGGGAAGTTTATTGAATGCTATGTGGACGATTTGGTGGTAAAATCCAAACAACGTTCTAATCACTTGGCTGATTTGGAAGTCATATTCCGCAAGCTTCAACAACATAATTTGAAGATGAACTCCTTAAAATGTGCTTTTGGGGTAACCTTAGGATAATTTCTCAGCTCTGTTGTATGCCATCGTGGTATTGAAGTCGATCCTGAGAAGAAAAAGTCAATCCTTGGTATGTCACCTCCTCGAAATTTGAAATAATTAATAGGACTTCAAGGACAGTTAGCCTATATTCGGCGTTTCATCGCCAATTTGGCAGGAAAAAGTTTACCCTTCACCAAATTGATGAAGAAGGGAGTCACTTACCAATGGACTGAAGAATGTCAAGAAGCATTCGATATTCTCAAGAAATACCTCTTGAGTCCACCAGTAATCATGCCACCTATTGAAGGAAGACCACTTATCCTCTACGTGACAGCTTTAGAGCGATTATTGGGTGCCTTTCTTGCTCAGAAGAATGATGCTGGGAATGCAAACAACCTCTACTACCTCAGTCAGACTATGCTTAAAGCAGAAACCCGGTATTCAAGTATTGAGAAGTGCTTCCTGGCATTAATATTTGCAGTTCAGAATTTGAGACACTACCTGCAACATCACAAGGTCCAATTGGTATCTCGCAATAACCCGCTCAAATTCATCCTTAGTCATCCAATGCTTACAGGACATCTGGAAAGGTGGGCAGTTATTTTGCAGCAATTCGACATTTAGTATGTGTCTCAAAAGGCAATAAAGGGAAAAGCTCTGGATGATTTCTTGGATGAACACCCTTCAGTGGAAGACACATCTTCAGATATTGAACTCCCTGATGAGGAATTCTTCTCTATTCAAGAAAGTCCTCAGGCATGGGAAATGTATTTTGATGGTGCTTCCAGAAGTCCAATAGGGAGGAAAATGGAAAATACTAAATTCAACAATGTTAGCTTAGGAATTGTGCTCATTTCTCCAGAAAAGGCAGTGTTACCTTATTCCTTCTTATTGTGGGAAGGTGGTACCAATAATGAATCCAAATACCAAGCTCTTATCGCAGGCTTGGAATTTGCGCTTCAAGCACAAGTGAATCACTTAAAGGTGAAAGGTGATTCAGACCTGGTAATCAAACAAGTCAATGGGGATTATGCCATCAGAAAAGAAGAACTAATCCCTTTGTATGATTACGTCAGAGAGTTAATGGTGGAATTACCTTTGTAACTGACATTTTCCTATGTCCCAAGATCACAAAATGCTCAAGCTGATGCACTGGCTAATATAGCCACAGCTCTGGAAGATCCAAATCAGGATGAGACAACCATCAGTATTGCCCACCGTCATGCAATTTCACCTTATGTTCGAATCAGAACAGAGGAAATTAATGAAATTAGTCCCATTCCAGAACTGTATGGTCATACTATAGGATGGATGTCACCTATCAGGGAATACCTTCAAAATGGGGCACTTCCACCTGATAGAGCCGAGAAAGAACAAATCTGGCGACGTGTGGTCAATTTTACTCTTTATGATAGCCTATATCACTTAGAGAAAATTCTATACAAACGTGGTTTCGATGGATTTCTCTTCAGATGCATTGATGGTGAAGAGACAATGGTTGTCACGAAAGAAGTGCATGCAAGAGTCTGTGGTGCCCACCAGTCTGGACATAGACTGTCTGATCAGATTCGAAGGCTTGGATACTTTTGGCCTTCAATGATACAAGATTGTGTTGATTTCACAAAGAAGTTTCATTCATTCCAAGTACATGCCAAATTCATTCATCAGACTCCAGAGTTTCTTCATACAGCTAAATACTCTTGGTCATTTTCCACATGGGGAATGGATGTTGTGGGACCTTACCCTTCAGCTACGGCCAAGAAGTTTAAGTATATTCTTACTGCTACTGATTTCATTTCCAAATGGGAAGAGGAAATACCTCTCAAGGAATTCAGTTCTAAATGCATTGTTAGCTTCATCAATTCTAACATCATTACCAGATTTGGTGTCCCTCATACCATATTGACGGACAATGGAACCAACTTCTGTTCATCCGAGGTGAAGAAGTTGTACCCAGAACACAACATCAAATCCAACCATTCATCTTGGTATCATGCAGCGGCCAATGGCCAGATAGAAGCCTTCAACAAGACTCTTTCAAATACACTGCAAAAGATGGTGGATAAATATAAGAAATCATGTCCTGATAAACTCTTTCACGCGTTATGGGATTATCGGGCCACCACCCTCACTACAATGCGGTCAACTCCATATTCACTGGTATATGGAACGGAAGCCGTCTTTCCAATTGACGTTCAACTACCGTCGCTCAGAGTAGCCATTTGTGATCATTAATATACAGATGAACAATCTCAAAAGTGATTGAATGAATTGGAATAGTTAGATGAGAAAAGATTGTGCACTTTTCACCACTTGGAAGTCTATCAGAATCGAATAGCTCAAGCTTTCAACAAAAAAGTTCGTCTTCGTTCATTCACTCAGGGAGAATTGGTATTAGTTCTCAGAACTACAATGATACCAGGAAAGAAACCTCCCAAACTTGAGACAAAATGTGAAGGGCCTTACTCAATACATAAGGTCTACTCCAACAAAGCTTATTCATTAATCTCAATGGATGAAGAACTCATCACCACTCCAACCAATGCCATATTTCTGAAGAAATATTTTGTATGAACAAAAAATACAGCAACAGTCCAACATATGACCTTAAACTATCTGAAAGTCCCTTACGTCTAGTAAGACATTAAACTACATCATCCATGGTTCATGCATAAGACCTTAAAATATTCGCACTTTTGTCCAACATGACGTTAAAATGTGTCTCCCTCATCATCCATACTATATGACGTTAAACTATATAGAAGTCCCTTACGTCTATCAAGACGTTAAACTGCATAACCAACGGTCCATGTATATGACCTTAAACTATTGGCACTTACGTCCAACATGACGCTAAACTGTATCGTCCCTTTTTCTCCCAACATGACTTTAAACTGTGAAAAAGTCTCTAATACATCCAACATGACGTTAAATGGTGTACTCTTTTGTCCTTACTGCATCACATTAAACTGCACAGTCCTCTTTTAGTCCAACATGACATTAAACTGTATTTTCCCCATCGTCCTAACTACATGATGCTAAACTGTACAGAATGTCCTTTAATACATCCTACATGACATTAAACTGTACTTTGTCCCTGTTACATGACACTAAACTGTGCAGCAACAATAGTCCTAACTGCAGAACCTTAAAACCGCATAGTCCCTTTATATTTCCTACATGAAATTAAACTGTGCATCGTTAGAGTTGTTGCTACCTCTTGTTTATCACACCGAGTATGACTCACATGAGCTTATAGAAAACTTCAACCATAACACTCTCTCTAGGATACTAACCATGTGTAAGTCCCAACACTATTTTTTAGGTCTTTCTCCCCAAGGACAACTTGATCACTAATTCATTCTTTAATTGAACTACGCGGACTTTGATCCTTGCCTTCCAGGCTGGGTACGTAGGCAACTTACCGAGGTTCAAGCCCAAAACCAATCTCTTCACATCGGTTCACCTCCATCTCATACAATGTTGATTTGTGAAACTGCCACTAGAATCAATATCTTTACATTGGTTCACTTTTGTCCTTGCTGTACGACGTTAAAATATATAACACTTTTGTCCAGTATGACAATAAATGACAATATTCTTTGATACCCTCACTTGAGAGGGAATCATTATTTACATTGATTTTCAATCATGTTATATTCCAAAGACTACGTGCATACTTGACAATGCCTGAACCTTTTATCTTGGGTTAAACCATCATTTCAATAAAGTCCCCTTTCACCCTTCACATGTACGAACCAAATTTGTACAGAGGGTATTTCTAGAACTATGTGGACTTGATTCCCATCCTTATGGGATACGTAGGAACATTCGAGCATCCCTCGAATCCAGCCCCAAGTCTTTTGGGCCTAACCCCAAATTCCTCTTTCATTCCCCTGGCTGAAAAGTCCCCATGAAAACACACACTGTGTATTTCTTATAATAGTTTGACCTCTATGACCCTAAACTGAGATCTCCAATCCTTTTGTCCCACACGACGTTAAACTATAGTTTAAGAACTACGTATGGCTTGATTCCCATCTTTATGGAATACATAGTGAAGTCCAACATTTCAATTCAGGACCCAGCCACAACATGATTATGGTTAGCATTGATCTATGTATCTCTGCATAAATTGGAAAATACCCATCTTTATGTGTCATAATCCTAACTTTAAATATTTTCAGATCTTCATAACCCTTTTCTTAACTTCTAATCACAAAAGGCTTGAAATTCTAAGAGTTCTTTTGCCTGACCATACAACACGCTCCCTTAGGTGGCCTTGCATAAGTAGTCTACATAACGGACCTGTCATCCAAAAGATGCTATTTATTTGACTATGCAGCCAATGCCCTTAGGTGGCCCTGCATAATTCAACCCCCTAACGGTTTTGTTAAATAGTGGTAACTTTATTCTTGGGGGAAAAACCTCTTTTGTCTTTATTTGTCTTGATAATATGTAAGGATCCACAAAAATAGCCATCATTAACATATTTTTCCCATATCCTTTTTCATGATATGAAACTATTCAAGTCTATGGTTTATATTCTCCTTCCCTACATTTGGGTCAGACCTTCGTAGGAGTGATATCCATCCAGTTCTTCAATAATATTGTTTGGAAATATCTTCTCCATATTCAAGTACCTCTTTCCATACACCAAACTCTATACTTTGGAAAATTTGAATCTCCATAAAATTTCACTGTATTTTTAGCACTAGGAAAGTAAATTTATGAGAGTTCTTTTGCCTGACTATACAGCACATTCCCTTAGGTGGCCTTACATAAATAGTCTACATAACAGACCAGTCAGCCAAAAGATGTTATTTATTTAACTATGCAGTCAATGCCCTTAGGTGGCCCTGCATAATTCAACCCCCTAACGGGTTTGTTAAATAATGGTAACTTAATTCTTGGGAACTACTTATTCTAATTAATTTTAGCTATTTTTCATATCATTCCTCAGATTCAAATATTCTTAAGTCATAGTTTACATATTTTCCCTCATACTTGATTATGGTAATATGTTTTCAGATAAATTATCAAGGAATTGAGTCAATTTTAATCCATTTCGGTCAAACCTATTTCGACCTTAAACATTAGCCTCTTTATGTCCGACGTGCATGAATTTAAACTGCCCACAAAAGACAAAGGAACTTTGAATAAAAGTCAAGTTCCATCTCACTAAACATACATTTTGTATGATTTAGGTAATATTTTGAAATTAAAAGATTCAAATTTTGTAGGGTTATTTATAATAATCCTAGTAAAAATTAAACTATTCTTACTAGGCCCATTGGCTTAGGTAAAATTTAAAGCAGGTAGAAGGAAAATACATACACAAGTGATTGAAGATGAAAGCATTCTTTCCATTTAATGCACATGAATTAGGACATACACAGATTGGAGTCTCTTCTCTTTTCTAAGAAATTATAAAAGGATGTCAACATAAGTCTTCACTTGATGAACAACATCCCGAGCTTCATCAGAAACCACCTAGAATTCATTCATTCAACTGGATACAATAAGAGATGCAGTGATACAGATCTTCTTGGAACAATTGTAAAAGGATGTTCTTGAGTGTGGTTTGAGAAAATTTTCTGCTGATCAAAAAGTGACTCTGTTTCTGTCCAAGAGACTTGGAAGATGGATACATGGATTTGAGAATGGAGCATTGGAAGTAAAGAGCCATTTGGAGAGAGTACTCTTTTCAGATATTGTTCCAATGCCATGATAATCTTCTCTCCACCAACCAGCAGCGGAAAACATTTCAGCCCATGGGTTTTCCATTTTCATATCTGCAAGGAAATGGCATGGAAAAATTTGAAAGTTCACACCAATGTTGTTGCACTTAATGCACAACATAACCGAAATAGAGGAGTAGTAGTGCAACTGCATTTCAGGCCTATAGTTCATTGCACATGGAACATTGACTCCTTGTAGATGACCATGACCATGTAGAGGCAGATAGATGCGCTGTGGGAAATTAAGATGATATTTCTTCAAATACTTAGCCAAATCTGGGAGAGTGTTGTCGCAGATATCATAGTAATCATGGCCAATGACACTCATCATGTCATCAAGTCACTTGCTTGCCAGTTCATTAGCTGTTCCAATTCTCTTAGGAGCCATTGAATTTGCACAAAAGATGAATAAATTAACTCTTAAATGGGTTTATTTTTCATAAAATTTGTGAAGGAATTCAAAAAAAATGGAAAAGGCATTAAGGCGCGCAAGTATGGATGTGTCACGCAGGTGTTAATGTGCCGCACAAGTTTTTGGCGCGCAAGTATAAACCGCGCAATTCCAAATACCTTGACAGCAACGCGATAGCGAAAAAATAGCGGAAAACGAGAAACTTGCGCGGTGAAGGTGACCTGCGTGGTGAGAGCTCGAAAATTCAGAAATCAGGTTATATGCACGATAAATGATTGCATATTTATAGGCCAGGCGGCCCACCTGCACTCCTACAGCCAGCACGCTCCATCCAGCGTGCTCCAGCCCTGCGCGACTCACACCTGCGCGATGATGGTTGCGCGGTGAACACATGCACGCCTCTTTCCCTTTAGTTTTCTTCTTTTCCCTAGAGTCACATCCTTATTCTTCTGGATCCAACTCTGAGGGGGGATTTTTTTTTACGCTCATTTTCGTCACATTGTCTAAAAAAATGGGAACGGAAATGACTTAGCAAAAATTGATTCAGCCTTTGAAGAAAAAATCAAAAATCGACAAAGACATGAACAAGGATTCAAATGCACATGCGCCGTGAATGTTCCCTTACTGTCGCGCAAGTATAATTGTGCGACACCTAATGGTCATGCAAGTGACTTATGTGCCGTAAGTGATAACCGCCCGAGGTCTTCTCCAGCCTATAAATAGACCCTGTGGGCCCCCCATTTTGGGAGGAATTTTTCCAGAATTCATATACAGAGCTCTGAACGCCCAAGTCTCTTCTTCAGGTCTTCCAAACACTTCTAAGGTAATTATTTACCTAGAATGGAAGGTCTAAACAAGATGAGTAAGGTCTAAGTGTTAGAATTCACTAACACTTGAGCGCCTAAGTGTTTTACCCTTAAGGGAAATGGAAACACTTGCGCGCTGCCCTACTTCTTCACAAGAACTTGTGCGCCATCTTCTAGAAAGCCTCTAGGGATAATACCAAGGGTTTGAGCCAAGTCTCACCCAAGTATTACCCTATTGATTAACAATCACGCAAGTACCCATGTGCCGCGCAGGTATACCTGCATGACCAGGGACTTTCTCGCCCACACAGTACCTACACGCCTGCCAAGACTTGTGTGCCCCTATCTTTTTGGGAGCCTTTCCTGACCATTTCACCCCTCTTATTCCATTCCACCTCTACTATTCAAGATTCAGTCTTCGAGACACTCTTCAAATCCATTTATGACATGATTTCTTGATTTGACTTCCGTATCTAAAAGGAACTCCGTGGAAAATCTCTCAAAACCTAGTGATTTACACATCTTTATGTCACTAAAGATTGAGATTTCATTCATTCAACCTCATCCTTTAAGATGAGAGAACCCCTTAATATGGGCATCCTTTTTAGGAGTAAGCCCTAATCTTAAATTTCCCAAATATGGGCATCCTCCTTAGGAGTAAGCCCCAACCATAATTCTCATAACCTGGGATTCATTTTCAGGAGTAAGCCCCAATATCAAATATGGGCATCTTTTTAGATGTAATCCCCAAGTCCCTTTAATTTTCAAATCCCTTTAACCTGGGCTTCCTTTTTAGGAGTAAGCCCCAGTCTTAATTTCCTTTTGATCTGGGCTTCCTTCTCAGGAGTAAAACCCAATCATAATTCCCCTCCTAACTTGGGAATCTTCCTTAGGAGTAAGCCCCAATATTAGAGTATCTAAATCTACATGAAGCATATATAACTTTATGGACCCTGTTCCTAGATTTCTTCTCTGAAGTAAATATTAATCATCATCTATTTGGGCAGTCATATGCACATAATACCCACATCATTGCATCTTTGGTGGCACAATTGTCTGGTTTCACCAATACCTCTTGTTTCTCACACCAAGAATGACTCACGTGATCTTAGAGTGTAAAAGTAATCATGACATATTTCTTTGAGCCATCAATCATTCATAAACATCATAATTCCTTACTCAAACTATGTGGGTTCTGATTCCTTTTCCAAAACAAAGGATAATTAGGTAGCCCATCTATGGGTACGATCCCAACTGTGAAATAATCCATGTCGTTATGAATGAAAATAAACTTCAAGTGCCCCATTGAGTGGCTTTAAAACCAGTATGGTCATCATAATGACCAAGAGACTTTTATGTATCAAATGATACCATTGAATAAGAATCTCTAATAAATACAGATGATTCTCTATCAATAAAGAACCTTGAATACATATAAAATATTTTCTAAATTTCCTACATATCAAACATTGATTGTTAGATCTAAAGGAAATATCATTTTATACTTGGTAATGTAATAAGGATTCACAAACATAACTTAAATCTATAAAGAGAGTCCCAGAGTAGACAATAATTCCCCTAAAAAAGGTGTGATGAGTCCGACCTCCAATCCTCTCGACCAATGAAAATTCCTAAGCCTCATCAGTCCACAACTAATACGCACCTACCTTTGGAAAGTAGGTTTAAATGGATATGGAATCATTGGATGTTTCTAGTTCTACGAACAAACCCGTTAGAAACCGATTGGAATGTTTGAACCTTCAATCAACGAGGTCATCCCTAATTCCCGAGGAAACAAAAGGGATAGCCAGAGTTCCTTGAAGATTTTCTGAGAGGGACCATCGAGCAGGGATGGCCAGAGTTACTCGATGATTTTTGGAGGGGCACTATATTGTAAGGATGGCCAAAGCAGGTCTGGTTTTACTTACAGCTGGGATGAGAAGTGGTCCCTAATGATAGTTCCATGTGGAACCCTCTAGCCGATCTGGGAATGGGTCCTCTATCATTTATGAGTCGAACCCTTCAGCAGGGCTGGGGATGGGTCCTCGACGATATTTGAGTAGAACTGTCCAGCGGGGCTGGGGATGGGTCCTCGACAACACTAGAGTATAACCCTCCAGTTGGGTTGGGTAGGGGTTCTCAAATTTGAGACACGACCTCTTGACTGTGAGATAGTGACAGGGCGTGTTATGACATGACTTTGGATTCTCAAGAAAGAGAGATTCTTTGCCCAAAGTGGATTGTATCAAAGTGTAGTGATTGAGTCCCTTTGACTTGTAGTTTGGAGTAGACGTATGGGATGCTAGGAATTGATGATTACTTCTAGAACTATTAGTGAATCACTTTTCTTGGTCTGAGCTTTTGAGATGAAGATCCCCTCACTCTCTCATTTGGGATTCTCTGACTGAACACACACACACACACACACACACACATATCCTTTTTCTAGTTCCCACTCCTCAGGTTTTGACTAATCTCCTTCCAGGAGAGGTGAAGACACACAAGGTATGCCACATGATTTCAGTTTCTACCTTCTCATGGTTGGATGAGTCTACTTTCTTGCTATAGGTAGCAAAGACTTGACGATAAATTCATCTTATCACAATTTCTAGCTCATTATGTTTGGATGAGATCACTTTAATATTTTATAGGGTTGAGCTTCACTTATTTTAATTGTACCTTGATATTTCTACTGGTATTATTATGTTATATCTATTCTTACTCCCCTCTTTAGTACCTCTCTTACTGCTCCCCCGAGCCTTTGGGGAATCCTACTGAGTATTTTTACACTCACCCCTACATGGGTTTTTCCCGCATTTGTTGTTCCCTTAAAAATGACGGACAGGTTAATCATGATATCAGAGGAGCATAGGGATACAGGGTACTTGAACTGTGTGTGTTGTTCATATCTTGGGATTTGGTATTGGGACTCAACCAACTATTTTACTTTTTCACCTATTGTTGGGTTGTGGTACTTTGTTACTTGGGTGTGTATTTTTACCATTTTCCTTCTAGATTTCCATTTCTTGTACATATACCATTTAGAGGTTGATACACATTTGTTTCATTTCCTTTTATATAGGTGTTTTATCTTTATTTATTTTCCTATGTGCTTTTTCATTGATTTGGTTAAGTCAATGTTTATAGTTATTAGAAAAAGGTCTCCCCGGTTTTTTGTGCCTTCAGCTCTAGTTTCCAGCCCCTAGCCTATGAAGGTGGGATTGTGGTAGTTGTAGCTCAAGACCTAGTATGGTTTGGGTCGTTACAAGTGGTATCAGAGGTGGTTTGACCCTTGTGATGTTGTTTGGATGTTTCCCTAAAAAGTTCTTGGTTGGATTTAAGTCAGTAGTGATTAGTGTCTCGATAGTGGATCATAGGCTAGGGAGTCCTGTGATGGTAAAGGTGGCTAACATATCCATTCACTAGGACCCTGATTACCTGCTTATCAACTTGGAACCCTGAGACACATGTTGTAGGGACGAATGGTATGTGCATCATATATGATTTAGTCTTTGATTGTCCTTATTGAGTTTGCTCCCCATTGATGTTGATATATATATATATATATATATTGTATTCTGGCCACGGTACACCTTGATAATATTTCAGATGTCTCCACGACAACAGACATCCAGGATACTAGGTATGGTTCATGATGATGATCTCATGAGCGACGAGGCCTCAGTTCAAGACATCTTGCGAGCCCCTTTCTCCAGGTGGGTAGGGTGCAACACCCCTACCTATCGAGCAATAAGAAGCCACAGTAGAGCGGGTTAAGGATGTGCGCAAGCTTAGTGCACTTTGTGAGTTCCATCACTAGAGACTGCTGAGGTTCCGTAGTGAGCAAGACCCTTGGATAGTAGAAGTTTGGAAAGATTCAGTGGTTCGCCTCTTCAGTCTTGTACAACCACTAGAAGATCAGATGGTGGCTATGGTAGCTGACCTTTTCCATGGAGTAACTGGATGTTTGTGGAGCTTGGATACTCAGATACCCGATGAGTTGACACTCTCATGGGATGAATTCTAGCATCTAATTTTTGAGGAGTACTACCCCTCCTACTTTTACTCCACTTGACTTTAGGGACCCCTCTAGTTTCATCAAGGAGGTATAATGGTGACTGAGTATGCAGCTATGTTCACAGACATTGAATGTTACTCTTTGAACATGCTCTGTGATTACGACTTTCGATCCTAGAGGTTTGATCAGGAAATTCACTGGGAGATTCATGCTATCATAGTACCCTTGTGAAAACCCACTTATACTAGGGTGCTGGAGCAGGTGCTGGTGACAGAGAGCCTCATATCACACCATGTAGTGGGATATGGAAGAGTGCTCAAAGGAGTTGAGATGACTACTGAATCTAGCAAACATAAGTCGACAAGATCTCGGCATAAGATATCTCCCTATGATCAAACTCAAGTACCAGGTCATCCTAGAGAGGGATGGTATTATGCTTGTGACAGGAAAGGTCACTGGGAATGAGACATCCCGACCAGATGTGCTGAGAACACCAGGCTAGTAGAAGGAGGACCCCCACGGCAGAAACAACGCCATGATCATGGTGGTCCCCAAAGATGTGGTTTTAGCATAGTTGATGGAGAATATGGATGTGGGGTAAGAAGTTATGGGGTCCTTCCACCACCACCAGGTAGCCCATGTCTGACTCAAGGAGCTGGAAGTTGGGTCTATGGACAACCGCTAGCTTTGGATGTCTATGATCTTGAAGAGCATGAGACGATAAGAGGTACACCTTGAATATTTTCTACTTTTTTGTTGTAGAACTTGTTAGTCACTATGTGAGGTTATATTTTCTCCCTTCTCCTTGCTTAATGTTTTATCAGGGTGACATAGGGTGTAGGTGTAACACTATGTCCGTGTTTTTCGACGTAGCTATGAATGTGCAAGGAGTGGTGGATTATTCCCTATGAATTGTGCATTCAGGGCATGATTGTGCACTAGATAGTCTGATTTGGGGCCACTCTCCTTCCAAGAGGGGAGAAGATATTTGGGATATTCCACGTTCTTTTCATATTTAGCCTCTTGTGGTTGGATGAGTTTACTCACCTTCCCTATTCGTTGTTGCCTTGTGTGCTCAGTGTTGTGTCTTGATACTACATTTATGAAGTACAGGTCGAGGTGATGGAGACCCCATGCATAGAACTATATGAATCACTATCTAGTGAGGGATGTTTTAGTGAAAATAACTTCCCTGCAGCTGACCTTTATGGAGTAGGAGGGTACAACTTTTTTTTAGTCGACAGTGTTGACTCCATCGCTCCTCGAGCATGGAAGAGAGTCTTATTTGTGATGCATTGTCTGTGAAATCCTATGTAACTATATATCATTGGATGTTTCATCATATAGATTTTATGAATTATGGAATCATGAGACCTTATTCTAGGATAAAATATTATAAAGACCAACTATCCCTTTGGTTCGTGTGATGTGACAGTACAAAAACGTCCAGGATGGGAATGTGAGAGCTAAGTGCGGGCTCAGTATCCCAAGTTGTTTCCCTAGTTTTTCTTTTAGAGGAATAAAATAATGAAGAATGGAATAATTTAGTGGCCTTGGTTTTTTCATTTAAGACTTTGGAATAATTCTACAGATATTTCCATATCTAGGCACATTTAGACAACGTTCAATTCTGAGGCCCGGATTGTCTGGAATAAATTATAAAAAAAATATTAAGTATAATTTAATCTATTAACACAAAGGAAATAGAATATCTCTTTAACGGTTGATCAGATCATAAATCTGAGGTCACAGATGGGTCAGGAATATAGTGTTTACCCTAGGCGTGATATAAAATGAGTCGGCGCGGGATGTTCAGACCCCTCGCTCGTTGGCGGTGTGTTAAATGGATGAATTAAATTATTAATCTATTTAATTGACAGCTCAAACCCAAATAACTCACAAATGGGGACACAAATGAGAAATATGAGACAACCATTGAGTTCAAAACTTAGGCTTTACCCTAGTATGGGTATAACCTTTATCAGCATTGGGAGTTTGACTTAGGCACCATCATGGATGAGTGATTAAATAATTAAATAAATAAAATTTTTAATTATTTAATTGAATAAATCAATTTTAACCTAATGAAATTTCTAAAAGTACGTTGTTATGGATATTTTTCCATGGTTTCCTCATAACCATAGTATCATCAACAAATCATATTCTTTCCCTCTCATTACTGAATAACGAACAATGAAGAAAGAACGAAAAATCCTTGGATCTAGATTGATCGAGGTGAGATGAACACAACGAAGCTTGGAAAACATGCTCTTCACCAATGATCAATCCAATATCTAGGTAGGACTAGTTTGTGGTGTTCTTACATTGTGAATTAAATGTTTGATCATGTTTTCAATTAAATCTCCAACATGTGCCTTTGAATCCAAATGTTGCATAAGTACCGATTCTTCTTTATTAGTTGATCTAACCAAAATTTCACAATTTTGATTAGTTATTCAAGAATTCTAGGATGATTCTACTATATTATTAAAGGTATAAAATACTAGACAAGAAATTAATCTTCTCACATTTCTAGCTCCTTCTGTTTAGATGATATTTCTTTACTCTTTTAGTGGGTTGAGTTGCACTTATTTTTAATGTACCTTGTTCTTTCTACTGGTCTTATTATATTATATCTCTTACTACTACCCTCTTTAGTACATCTCTTGTTGCTCCTTTGATCCATCAGGGCATCCTACTAAGTATTTTTATACTCACCCCTACTTGGGCTTTGCCTACATTTGGTGTACCCTTGCAGAGGATGGACAAGTTGATCATGATATCAAAGGAGCTTAGGGATACGGGGATCTTGGACCACGTGCAGTGGTCATAGCTTGTAGTTTAGGAGCGGGACTCTCCTAGATATTTTACTTTTTACCTATTGTCTGGTTGTGGAACTTTTCTAGTTGGGTGTTTATTTTTCCCGTTTTCTTTTCAGCATTACTTTTCTTGTACTTGTAATGTTTAGAGGTTCATGCACATATGTTTGGTTTCCTTTTTATAGCATTGTTGTATCTTTAATTCTTTTCCTATTCACTTTTTCATTGAGTTGGCTATGTGTGTGTGTGTATAGTTCTTAGTCAAAGGCCTCCCCTAGTTTGTTGTGCTTTCAACACTAGTCTCCAACCCCTAGTTTTTGGAGGTAGTCTTGGGGTAGTTGTGGATCGAGCCCCGGTATGGGTTGGGTCGTTATTGGATGCCCCAGTTCCATCAGTGGTACTAAAGATGATTTTGATTCAACAAACATAAGTGTTTAAAGTCACACAAATGATAAAGAAAATTATATAATGATATATATATATATATATAATATTTTTTTTGAAAAATGTGTATGTGTGTATATATGTATATGTGTAGGTGCACATGTGTAGACACACACACACACACACACATATTAGTGTTCACACGCATGCGTGTGTGTATATATATATATTTTTGGTACATGTGTGCATGTGTATATATATATGGATGTATATATATGCATTTTGAAACAAAATGTGTTCGTGTGTTTGTATATATATGTATGAATATTTTAATATGTATTTGGTGAAACATGTATATATATATACACATACATATCTATAATTAAATAAAAAATGAAAGCATATATATAAACATCATATATACATTTGTATAGGTGTGTGTGTGTGTGTATTCATATATTTCAATAAGGCTAATAAAATGGATAATAAATATTTACTTCCATATGGATTCTATATTTAAAAAATACATTCTATATATAAATATATTTAAATATTTATTTGTAAAATTAATTTTGTACATGTAAATCGATGAAAATATGTATATATATATAATTATAAATAAAAATATGATATAAAAAACAATAAAATTTAAACACCATAATATTCATGTAAATGTAAGCCCAACAGATAAATTCAGTCATGCATGAAAAAAGATAAGAAGACTCTCTTAAATGCTGAAATTTCATCAAATGTTCCAAAATTATAATATTCCATCTAAAAAAATCAATTTTGGAGAACTTTGAGATCTTTTTTACAATGAAAATATTGCGTACATGGTAAATATTATACCGAATGTCATAAATATTTCCCCATGTTTTAATTTCATAGCTCGTGGAGCCCCAACAGACATGTGGATCAAAAGTTATGTTCATTTGAAATTAAAGTCATGTTTAACCTATTTAATGATATTAATTAATTCATTAAATTTTTATATCAACAAATTTTTAATTAATATTATTTTTAAATTATCTTATAAATCATATGCTACTAAATCTATTACATATTAATTGTAAACACACATTTAGTGTTATATAGATCATATCTAAGAAAATATATTGTATTTACATCAATATAAATATATTTATATACTATAATATGATATTTAATAGTATATATGTTGCTTTTTTATTAAGTATACCTTTTATCAATACTAAAAACGATTTAAAATTAATAAAGAGAATACCTTTATGAGTGTTAATAAAAACACTGATAAAGTGTTAACTTTGTCGACGCTAAATAAAGCTTTGAAAAAGGGTGCACTTTTATCAATTTTTTAACACAGATAAAAATACCCTTTTTATCATCATTTTTTAGTGTTGATAAATCCTAGAACTTAGTTATGTGGAATATGTAGTGGTATAAATTCAACTTTTAATTTTTCACCATTAGATATTATTAATAATAACACATAATTAATTAACTCATTAAAAACACATAATTAATAATGCTTGATTAAAAAAATAAGAAATATAATTAATATTATAATGAATAATAATTATTAATAATAGAATTAGTAATTCTTTTGACTCCCCTTCATATGTTGTAATCAAATTGCATCTATATCAATATTATTCATAGATAAGGTCTTAAACCATAAAATTATGCATTTGAACCATGTACTGACCTTTCTATCCATAGGGCCTTCAGACCATCAAATTATAATTGTCCTTATAGGTGTTGGGTCAGAGCATAGTGGAAGCATGCGATGGTGGGTGATATATTAAAATTCATTTTAATAATTGTTTCCCGAAACCAAGAGTGAGGATCTTGCTTGTCAAAATTATAATTATTTTATTTAACATTTGAAGAAATAAAATACCTAGGCTTTGGAACGTTCTTTGTTGATGATTTTTGATCCTTCGAAAAGGCCCTTTTGGATTGACTTTGTTGTGCTTGTGAGGATCTAAGGGTAGAATCCCTCTGGCGGTGATCCACACGTGCTTTAATGGCCTTTGAACAGTGCCACACATTCTCCGGATGCTAGCACGGTGAATCGAATGTCTTCCATTGTTTGTTCTTGATCGCACATTCTTCAATATTAATGAAATTATCTCTTAGGTTTCTCATTCTTGAGATGTATGGAGGATGAAGAGTCGAGATATAATTCGTTGTGCGCAACAATTTTCTATACCCAAACATTGTATTGGTTTCTAATCAATTACACAATAGGCGTAGCCATCAATTTATAAAGTTGAGATTTCAGTTAAAAAATTTAATTGCATAACAACCATTAAATATAATTATAACCATTAATGAAATCTCATGTCTCGTAATAATAGTAATAGTTTTATTATTTTATCAGGCCTCAACTTTCATAAAATTGATAAATAATATACACCGACTAGTAAATAATTATTTTATCACCGGACACAGTTTTGGTCCGTTCGAACTCCTCTTGTATTTATAAAACACCTGAATAATGATTTTATTTCTTAAATAAATATTTTATTAAAAAAATAGTAATTAAATATTTATTAAATATTCAATAAATTAAATAAATATATTTTATTCATAATCTGGTGAATAAATATTTATTTTATTTATGCGATCAATATAAATTAAATAAAAGTTTTCCTAAGTATTGATAATTATATTTAATCCATTAATTATATTCAAATAGAATTCAATCGAGACCACCTGAAACTCTTAGTGTGTGACACTCTAGGATTCTTTCCCATTGGCTTTAGGCGGGCTTAACTAAAGTCCAAGATTACTATCTAGTAGTGGGTTAAGGCACCCATGAGAAATAACATAAAGTCGCAATGGTGAAAACTACATATGAACACTCAATATGTAATATAATCCATTTGTCATATAATCTCATCAATCAGGTTGCATGATGGTGTCCTCAACCTATATGCTTGATACATCATTTTCTGACTATCTACAATAAAATCTTCATAACACCATGGCCATGAAATTTAGGGCAGAGGTTCTAATTCAATCAAAGGGTCGAGATATCATGTTCCATAAATATGGAAGGGACAAATCCTTTTTTGACTTATCCATTAATCACATTTCATTTGTGATGCACCCAACATACCTTACTTCCCGCCAACCTATTATGTGACAATTTTCATCAGAAAATCCATGTTCACAAGTCGTGACATGCATTAATGATAATTTTAATGTCTAAGGACCATTACACACACTCGTAGATAGATATATCTGATGACACCCAAACATGAAAAATTCAAACTGGTCGGTATGTTCTCATAATCTCATGTATTAAAGATTACCAAGTGTAAACTTCATGAGAAGAAGTCTCATATACTTACGAAAACTCGCACCTAATGGACTATATACTATGTGTCTCATCACAGAATATTATCCAACTGAAGAACTATATTAATAATATTATCATAGCACTTCAAGGTTGTCATCATAGTGGGGAACTACTATGACCTTAACAATGCGACAAATACTCTAGAAAATTATTACATTATGGTCATTCATAACAATGTACAATATGTAATAATATATTTAATTTAATATTTAATACATAAAATATTCATGTAATCAATGTACAAATGGTTGGTTCTAGGACACCAAATCTAATAATAGGAATGTTTCAATCCTTTCCAATTGAGGTGTTCTAGTGTGTGTGTTGTTTGGGGTTTTTAATCCCCGCAACAAAATAAACTATAATATGATTAGTTAATAATTAATGATAAATAACATGACAAAGTAGGTCTATCCAGAAGCCAAAGATCCTGAAAATTTATTAAAAGTGAAGAAATGAAAAAAAGAACATGAGAAGAAAGATAGAGTCATACAAGGAAAATCCCACATATAAAATAAAACAAAAAATCAAGCGTCACCATAATCCTATTCAGAGTCATGATCAGAATATTTAGCATCAACAGGTTCCCACTCTGACTGTGAATTCTTCTGGTTGTGGAGAATAGTATACTTCTCCTTAATCATAAAGTACTCCAGGGTGATATAGGAAGATCTAGAAGAAGCACATTGTCCATACACTTAAGTTACATCCTCTCAGGCACGTCCTTGACCTCGACCCTTTGGATTCCTACCCTATCTCTAAGTTTGATGATGGAGAGATGTATCATTTTCACTCTTTTCAACATCAGACATATCTTTAGACACATGAAATACATCATTATTAAGAGAATCAAGAAATTTAAAACTATTAATATCAGTGAAAATTGACCAACCAATTTTCCGTTCAGAAACATTAAGTGATTCATGTTGAAATCCAATTTTCCTTGGAATCATTTGAAACCCATCATAGCCCACTTTATGCTTCCCTTTATGACTCTCATCTATGGATTTCATGACTACTTCCCTCTCAATGATTTCTATTCTTTATGACAGAGCAGATGCATCCATAACCCTATATTTTTGAACATTTGAGGCAGGTCTCAAAGAAGCCTCACTTGCATTGAGTTCTTTATTAGCGACAATGTCCGAACAGAGTTTATTCCAATCATATTATTGCACAGATAATGTGCTAGCACAAAGAGGGGTTGCCCCTTTCTACCCAAAAGATATGCCACCAATATTCTTCTCATGAAAAAAATTGTCATATATTGAATTTCTATCAACAAGATCTATTCTTTGCTACCCAGAGTTCTGAACTGACTGATCACATCTTGTACTAACATCAACACTATGACACTCAATCTGACCAACATCTACACCATCGGTATTTTCCATAAAAAATGCTTGGGAACAATAGAAATAGGTTAAAGACCATCCCTTGCAACAACAAAATCTTCTCCCAGCCCAGAATTCCCTACTTCAACATTCAATGAATAGTCTGAAACATCCTATTCACCAATATCATCTCGAATAGGAGACACATTACCATCCGATTGAGTGGAAGACAACCTATCATTACCACCATTCGCATTTTTATCCAATAAACTAGAACAACCTGATTTATTACCTCTATTAAAACAGAACCTCCCATCATTCCCACATATATAACAAACATCACAGACAATGAACCTTCTATAGGTTGTTCGATCATGTCATATAACATGGCATTCCACATAGAATTTTGGAATCTTCTCATACACAATCCTCAATTCAAACTCCTCATCATCAGTAGATATAAAAACCCAATCAAAATGTGTTAAACTTAAAAAAATTCAACTAAGAATCATGAAAAATTTCCATACCTAGCATCCACAGTCACTTTATCCATCATTATGGTAAGACCAAGTGACATATCAATGTTTTGGATAATTATTGGATGCCAAAGCATCCAATGTAAACCATAATCCTTCACCCAAACCTGTGCTGAAGAACTCCCAACATTCAATGGATTGAACCTCCTATCCTATTCCTTAAAATTAAGAAATATAGGCTTTATAGAGAGAGAACTGAAGCCCCATGTCCTCAATTTCATCTATTTATAAGATAAGAGAAAATTAAAGAGCCCACACCCAAAAGAAACGCATATCCAGTTAGAGAAACCCCAAATCCTCAAAATATGTTCAACCAAATCATAGAACTTTAGTGGAGTGAAACCTCTAGAAAAAATGAGGCTTGAAATAATTGAATGTTTACCATATTCAAGCCTCTCTGATAACACTGATTGATCGGCTTGGACATGGGAAACACACTCCTTGCAGGGAATTTCAAAAACAACTGATCCTTTCTAGAGAGAAAATGATCGTTTCACCAAACAATCATCAACCTCATCGCAAAGGTGCTTATTAGACACCAAAAAACCACCAAAATGCTTGAATTCATCAAACTTATCCTATAGAAGAATTATATATGTTTTCAATTTCAACTCTAGGATTCCTCAAGAGAAGATCAGAGCTCACCTCTGTCAACACATGCCACCGAGGCACACATGAACTAGATCTGAACCACCAATATGGATGTCAGTGTCAATTTCAGATCTAGAGATACCACTATATGAAGGTTTCTGCAAAAAGGATCCATCTGATCTAGAGATGTTTTCGTCATAATGTGCTAGAGGAGGAAGCCACACACCACCGGGACACCAGATCTGGACCACTTCCGAACCACTATCGATGCCAGTTTTGGGAATTCCATCATCTGAATGTTGCCACAGAAGAAAAAAATGCCTAAGCTAGGGAACCAACTACCTCCATCCCTTCTTTCATCGCTACTGAAGGAAGAATCCATCGTTATTTTACCATAAATACTTTCTTCGACAAACCCTAACACCATCAGGAAAAAAGGGAGTAGCTCCCAAAAACCTATCTTCTTTCTTCTTCAAAACCATTAATATCATGATTAATAAGATTAATAATAATTAATAATTAATATAAATAATTATTTTTATAATTGATAATTAATAATTATTGATTAATATGACTAACAATTAATAATAATAATAATAATTTTCACTATTATTTTTTATTATAAATAATAATAATATTAATTATATTATCAATTCTTAATTCTTAATTATTATTTGTGTTGATACTTATTATTATTATTATATATATTATTAATTAGTAATTATGAATCATATTAATAATATAATTGTTAACTATCCATTACTAATTAATAATAATAAATATTAGGAAAAAAGGACCACAAACCACAAACAACACTCACACTGAGACATCTTAGTAGACAAACTTCATCCCTCCCTACAAGGAATAAAAAACACCGACTGGATCTATTTTCACTTCCAAAGTTCTTGCTTTATCCAGTACTAATAAAAGAGTATATTTTATCAACACTAGCTAAAAGTACTGATAAAGGTAACTTGTATCAGTTATAAGAAAGTGCAGATAAAAGTATACACTTCATTAACATTTATCTCATCACTAATAAAAAAAATTAACAAAAAATATTATTAATATATGTAAAATTTTCATATTTATCATAAAAAGTTAATGGTTATTTATATACCATAATTACAAAATTCATGAATATAATTAATATAAATATGATATTCTATGTTTAGGGGTACAATTACATCAAACATACAAACAAACCACCCATTTTCCATGGTAAACCCAGTCCATAGCCCCCACATAGATAGACCAAACAATCCTTGAAATTATATATATATATATATATATAATATCGATAATATATAATATTGGTTACAGCAGGCCACCCCTTAATTCATTCACCCCCTGCTGTCAGTTAGGGGAACTGCATGCCAACCTACCACGCTGGTGAAAATTAATGCCTGTCAAGAATACACCCCCACTATCGGGTGAGGGAGTTGCAGGAAAACCAACCATACGGGTGTTAGTTGATGTTGGTCAAGACACACACCCCCTGTCATTAGGTGTGGGCACTCCAAGACAACCAGTGACATTGCCACAACCATGTGAACCAACCCCACTACAATGAGTCATATCATAACTATCCACTTGTCTCCAACCATCACCCGCCATACCCCCAAACATTGGGCCTCTTAGCACCCCTTTCACAGCTAGAAGATACGACCAGAATGAATCGACACCATTGCATGTATGGAATTCAATTATTTTTCATTTGAAGTTTTTTTTCGTTTTGATATAATATTTTTAAAATTTATTCCCTTTTTGTACATATTTATATTTTAGTAAGTTTTATTTTTAATATGTTTTTAATTTATATGATTAGTATTTATTTTATTTCTTTATTAAGATGTAATATTTATAAAATGTTTGAAATTTATATAATTAAGTTATTTAAATTCATTTTCTAATATTTCCTTCATTTACGTATGCATTTAAAATTCATGTAGTTAATTTTATATGAATTTATATTTAATTTTTTTGCCTATTAGACTCTAACTATTATTTTTTAATATTTATTTCCTTTAATATTATTTATTCATTTTTAATATTTATTTATTTTTATTTTCATTGGAATTTAGTCATTTTGTAATATTTAATTATACATATATTTATTTACTATACATGTAATATCTTCAATCCATGTTGGAAGGGTAGAGGCTTGAAATACTTAAGTGATTGAGAGTGTGTGTTGTTTGTGGATTGCAATCCCCACAAGTGGTGGAGAGGAGGCACAATGGCAGTTTTGTTGATACTGGGTTGGATCAGGCTTTGGTGAAGGGTCTCAATGAAGTCAGTTTGATAGAGAGAAGGGGTGAGAATAGGGACAAGAATGTCCTTGAGGATAACGCTAGATGTTTCAAGCTTGAAGGATCTCTTGAGCAGGAAGTCCAGGTGGGAGACACTCTACTTGCTGGTGAAGTGGTTGAGGAGAAACTAGCTCCATCTATGGTGCTGGGGGAGAGACAAAATGATTTTACAGAGGATCCTGTGTGAATTTTTGGAATGAAAAAGATACATATGCCCTTAAATCTGACAGTGAGGTAAGTCTATGATAGATTGGATAGTGGTCAGAGTGTTGGGAAATAGTCCTCACTGGAAGATGCTTCTAGTTGGTGTCAACTGCAGTCAGGTCCTAGTTTTGTGGAACCTTTAGGCAACACAACTTGTGAAGATGGGGAAATTAAAGTTTTCATGACTTGAAATCAGTTCGAAGGCATGGAGTTCGAGGAGGTATCCCTTGTGGTTGAAGAAACTCAATTGGTTGAAGATGGGAAGATTTCTCCAATCAATCAAGTGGAGGCTATTAAGGATGCAATGGATAAGGTTTCATATGATGGCCATGAAACCATGGAAGACTCTCAATATCTTTCACCGATTGACCATAATAGTCAATCCCAGCTAATGGAATGAGGAATATTGGCTATTTCAGAGGGTTTTATAGTGCAGAAGGATGATAAATGAAATGATCTTGCCTCTCTGAAAGTCACAGGTAAATGGGGAAATGTTTTTGACTGTGATAAGGAAAATAGTGGAGCTTTCATACCTTCTTAAAGTGACATTGTTAAAGTTGGAAGAAACAATATGTCTGAAAGTGACAGAGTTATGACTGCTCTACCAAGGATAAGACCTAAGAAAAACTACGCTTACCTGCCAAATCCAGTGGCCGCCAGGTCTTCATCTAAGAGGTAAAGAGGGGATACCCTTGTTTCTTGAAAGAGTCGTGTGCAATCTTGTGAGGAGTAGTCAAATCTTAGAAAGAAGTGTGCCAATATATTGAAGCAATATGAAACATCTTCAGAGTGGGAATCAACTACTGTAGAGGAAACACCTTATTATTAATGTGGAGAAGGGTACAATTATTATGACATGTAGTTATCTCCTTTTGGTTGTAACTGGATGGATGTGGTAAAGATGTATGCATGCATCCTCTTTTTTTGTTTAAAATAATTTTTTATTAGTTTAATAAATGGACATGGTTTTTTCCTCTGACTGCACTTGTCTGTATTATAACTAATAATTGATATAATTGAATGGTTTTGTAAAACTGAAATTGCGGAAGATGAACCTACAAAGAAAATTGCAAATAAACAGCGGCCTAAGGACTCGACCCCATGACCACGCCCCAAACCCCAACCCATACTCACCACCCCAGTCAACTACGAGTGATAAATAATTATTGATATAATTTATAATTAATAATTACATATTAATATTACTAGAAATTAATAATAATAATAAATTGAATTATTAATTTTTATTATCAATAACATTGTTATTAATTATATTATCGATTCTTGATTATTAATTATTCTTTGGGTTGATACGTATTAATATTATACATATTATTGATTAATAATTATTAATCATATTAATAATATAATTTTTAATTATCCTTCACAAATTAATAAAAATATATATTAGGTAGTGAGGATTAAAAACTGAAAACACACACACTCAGACATCTAAGTAGACAAACTCCATCGCTCCCTTTGAGGAATGGAAAACACCCACTAGACCTATTTTCACTACCACAGATCTTGTTTTATCCAATGAATTTTGTCACCACTAAACATAAAGCAGGGATAAAAGGGAAACCTTTATCAGCACTAACTAAAAGAACTGATATTTTTTAAAATATAAATATTATGAATATAAAAAATTATAATATTTATATTAAAAATTAATCATTACTTATATACACTAATTAAAAAATGAATGTATATAATTAATGTTGGGGATGAAGCCTCTTTTTATTATTAAAGAAAATACCTCTTTCTATCTGGGTGGAGGGAGACCCATTACCTAGCCTGAAGGCCCAAGTCTAAATAGCTCATGAATATATTTTGAAGTCCTAGTGTAGTGTCATGCCTCCATTATCCTGTTTGCATCACCGGGACTCTATCATGTCTGCGTCACCACCTGCATCGTAAATCCCTCAAGGGTCCTGCCAGGATTATATAAATTTACATGATATATTGTTAATATGTGATATTTGAACATATATATTTATATCAATGTTTATGTGCATATATGTGAATGCATTATGTTGTGTGTATGTGTTTTTTGTATAATTATATATTGATTTTGTATGTGTGTAAATGTATTTATGTGTACGTATATATGCACATGTATGTTTTCTTAAATCTTGATGCTCATAGGCCTATTTTATTGAAAATAAAGAAGAAATAGTAGAAACATTGAGGAACATACCAAACCAAAAAATTCAACAAAAAACAAAAAAATGGCATCAACCCACTCTAGAATGAGTGTTCATGTTGTGGTGAGAGATCCCCCCACCCATGCCATGGGGGTGTCATCCCCTCCTCCAAGTATTAATCTGCATCTAAGGCCCACTACCGTCATCCATGATCTTATCAACCATGTCTTCCTTCACGACTTTAACTTCGGACACACCATCATTTATTTTCCCATATTCATCACTACTAATTGATGCATGTATTTCAAAGGATTTGTCGATACTCAAATTTCTTTTAACTTTATCATGTTGAGTCTAAGATGGTACAAGAGTAATAGAAACAAGAGATGATCCTATGAAATTGGTCACATCTATCATAGCCAAATGTTCAACAATAGGAACTGTTACCATTACTTAATCCTACATTAAAACTGAAATAGTAGTAGGGTTTTATTGATACCAGTATCTAATATAGAGATAAAAAAGTCTTACTGCAACCTTGGAGGACAACTCAATGAGGTACTCAGACCTATTGAAACATGTTTTTCATCTAAAATAGAAACAATGGGATCCAAACTGATCTTTGAACATCCACTTTAACCATAGGAGTAACAGTTACATGCTGATAAGAATAATTTATAGGGAGTCCTATCACATTGGAAGAATGATAAGGAGAGATGACCTATTTAGAAACCAAAGGATCTGAAGAATATTGCATAAGTGTTCTTCCATGGTTATCTTTTTCATGAGAAAATTTGTCAACCAATACATGCACCAAAGAAGTTTTATTTCCCTTAGAATCACACTAAAGAGGTGAATTCATTGAAGAGACATTAAGGATAAAAAAACATACCTATTGAACTTAGTTTACCAATAGTAATATGCCTTAAGGTAAAAGGCTAAGTAGGAAGAGACACCTACTCAGTGTCTATCATAGTAGAAGATTTGTGAGAATCATGAACATACCTTTTATCCATAGTCTTCTTTAATAATGCAACATCTATATTTTCATTGCCTTTTATACTTTTAGCATTGACCATTTTCTTCTCTTTCCACAATTTGAAATCTACCTCATCCTATGTAGTGTGTTCATGAACAACTTGACTATCAAAAAATCCATCATACTCTTCACTTGATATACACCTAGACAATACATCTTTAAAGTAAGTTCCATATAATAAATAATTACCAATAACACCATCAACTGAAAAGTGATTATATTATGAAAGATAAGCCCAAGAAAAAGAGGCTTTATTAATCATTTGAATATGGGAAACAAGCTTTGATGAATCACATTTTATTAATCCTTATCTTAAGGAAATTTCATCACCAAAAAAATTTAATGTGTCCTCATCTTACTCAAAATCATTCAATTGGATCTTTCCTAAAGAGGAATTTTCAATATTAAGATCAGGTACATGACAAGTAGTGTTTTCAACAAAATTCTTGCTCTGCTCTTTAGTGCTCTAGATAGACACCTAGTTTTTCTTACTACAACAATGCTGCAGATCATGGCCTTCAGTTTGATAGTTATAACAAACTATATCTCTTTTGCACATCGATTCTGTGTGAGCAAAAATTTTACAAAAATCACAGAATGGAGGCGTTTTTTCAAACTCGATTCTTAGAAAAATTTCATCATTCACATGTATGTGTGACGTACTTGTATATATATAACATGTGTATATGTGTATGTGTGTTGTGTACTTATTCATATTTGATTTATATTTTTTCATTTTGGATAAAATATTTTAGAAATTTATTAATTTTATATACATATTTATATCTTATGAAGTATTATTTATAATATTTTTTTAATTTATATGAATATTATTTATTCAATTTTATTTATTAAGTTGTCATTTTTTTATAATATATAAAATTTATATAATTAAGTTATTTAAATTCAATTTTTAATATTTTCTTCATTTCTGTACATATTTACAATTCATATAGTTAATCTTCTATGAATTCATTTTTTAAAATTGTTTTTTCTAATAAAATATTTTTATTAATTTTTAATATTGATTTCATTTAAAATTATTTATTCATTTTTAAAATTTATTGATTTTTATATTTGTTGGAATTTAATCATTTTATAATATTTATTTATACATATATTTATTTACAATAAATGTAATATTTTCAATCTATACAGGAAGGGTTGCAACATGACCTATTAAAGAGTTTGAGTGTGTGTGTTTATTGTGGTTTTTAATCCCCAAAACCAATTAGACAATAACATGATTAACTAGTAATTATTGATAAATAACATGATTAATAAGATTAATAATAATTAATATAAATAATTATTGATATAATTGATAATGAATTATTATATATTAATATTAATAATAATTATTAATAATAAAAAATGGTGTTATTAATTATTATTACCAATAGTGTTTTTATTAATTATATTATTTACTATTATTTATGATTTATTATTTGTGTTGATAATAATAATTATTATATATATTATTAATTACTAATTATGAATCAAATTAAAAATATAATTGTTAATTATCCATTACTAATTAATAATAATCTATCTTAGGCATAGAGGATTGAAAATTGCAAACAACACACACTCAGACATCTTAGTAGTCAAACTCCATCCCTCCCTATAAGGAATGAAAAATACCCATTGTACCTATTTTCATTACAATAGATTTCCCTTTATCCAGTGCTGTATTTTATCAATGCTAAGAATAAAGTGATAATAAAAGGGTAACATTTAATAGTGCTAGAAAAAAGCATTAATAAAGGTAACTTTTATCATCACTAAAAAATCACTGATAAAAGTATACACTTTATCAGCACATTTTTCATACTAATAAAGGTACAAATTTATCAACTCTTATCTTAGTGATGATAAAAACTTTTAATAAAATAAATACTATTGATATATATATATATATAATTATCATATTTATATTCAAAAATAAATGTTAATTTATATACATTTATTTAAAAATACATGTATATAATTAATATAAATATGATATATTAATATATATTTTAACAATTAAAACCATTTTATAATTATAAATGATGTATTGTTAATATGTGATATTTGAACTTGTATATTTATATCAATGTATATGTGAATATATGTGTATGGATTATGTTTTGTTTGTGTGTTTTGTGTATGTGTATATATAGATGTTGTACATGTACAGATGTATGTATGTATATGTATGTATGTGTATGTGCACATGTACATGGTATGTACATATATTTATAACATGTGTACATGTGTATGTACGACATGTACTTAATAAAAACACAGGTATCTACTTCCAATCCTTTTGGAGTGCTAGACTCTCCTAGTATTCCAGAAGACCCCCCTAGAGAGGGAGCCTAATGGATTGATGTTCAAACCCACATTGAGAAGGAAAAAATAGTGGTGTAGTGATTGATGATGATGTAGGTGGAAGTGACTTGGGTGACTCATATGATCTTTAGGGTACTCGGAAACATGTTAAAACATGAAGGTGAAGTTGACATCCAAGAAGTCATGGACATGAGCATCACCAAATTAATTGGGGTCCTTTGCACAATGAGGGACATAGGATTGGTTCCAAGATTATACAAAAGTTGGGTCTATGACTTTTGTTTGATGAGGGAAATTTTGTTTTGGCTGAACCCATATTCTATTATTTTTTTAATAAAAGGACTTTGACCTTCCCATTCCCTAAAAAAATAGTTAATTATAAAATTATAAATATATATAATTTTTTCCAAAAATATTTATAAAATTATAAATATCATATATATATTTAAATAATTATAAAATTATAATAAACATATCTAAATAATAAAAATATTTATTATATATATAATAATATGTATTAATATAATAATATGTATATATAATTATATAAATATATTGATAATTATATATAAATATTTTTAAATATAAGTATTTTTATATATAATTAAAAAATTGTAATAAATATATTTAAGTAATAGAAATATTTATTATATTTATAATTATATATATAGGTTGTCGGGAGCACAATTATAAAGAAATACACACACACCTCACACCCACAGAGCCAGATAAGGCAGGTCATAACCCCCCATGGGGTAGCCCACCAATCTACACCATTTTTATTTTTCTATTATTATTACAGCTGTAGACCCTTACAACTTTTTCCCAAGGACCCACCTATCATGTCCTATAGGCGCCTGACAAGACCTAAGGCCCATATTTAGTGATCGTGCATCATCACTGCCTCTATGAAGCTTGCCTCACCCTATCTTCGACATTTCATCCACCAACCTACACCGCCCGCCAAACATCGTCAGACGCCCCCTACAACGCCACAAATTCCATTTTTTCTTTTACGAATGTTCTTGGTGGGGGATAAGAGGGAAATATTTCTAAATATGATTAAGAGGATCATCAGATTGATCATGATTTAGATGCACAATAGAAGGCTGACCATCAATTCTAGGAGCATAAGTTGAACTCTAAGGCTCGTAAATGGTAAATGAAAATTTACACCACTTCCTCTAAGAAAAGTAATTCATCGAAAGGATATTCCCTCACCATGAATAACCAAGATTCAACCTCTGTTCAGTAAATTGTATCTCCCTTAGGTGATTTTGTTGGTACTAAAAATTATTTCATTTAAATCAGTGGGGATGTCACACCCCACTCAAAGAAGGCCATGGTATCTGATGATCAAGAGCTTTTAGCATTGGTACAAAGTGATAATTTCAACTCTTCTTCCTCGTTTGATAGTGTGAAGGTGGCCTCTCATGATGATACTAACCACAATTTGATTTCCCCTAGGAAGCTAATAAAGTATGATAATCTAGTTCTTGAATATTCAAAGGATCTAGAAAATGGGTTTAGTGGTATTTTCAAAAATAAGCAAGGAAAAACAATTAATAAAGATCTTGTTGATTTTTCTTCAGATAATTATATTAATTGGGCTATGTGTATAGCTTCTTCAGTCCTTCCAGTTGCTTCTAATGTTCATTGGAATAGAGTTGACTCCTATTCAGTTGGAGGTGGTTCCTCAAAATTAGCTACCTTGAAGATATATTTTTCCATGGATGCCAAAGCTACAACCCCGTGTTCATCTTCTTACTCAACTCAGATATCTTTTAAAAAGTGAATTGACCTAAATCATCCTAGTAAAGTGAACAATAAGGTCTCCACTGAAAATTAGTTTGATATTCTTGATTGAATGGAAACTTCCACTGACCTTTTTCAGGTGTTAGACTCTAGAAATTTCATTAAGGGCGGTGTAACTAACTTGGTGGTTGTGTCCTCTAATAATGATGATGGATTTGTGGGAGTTGACTTGGATGATTAAGAAAACCTATGGAAGCCCACCAAAACATGGAGGTGTGGACCGCATCCTCATGTTCGGGGTGGTTGAGGCTCTCTCCAAAATATGGGAACTCGTTCACATGATAAATAACATCTCTGATTTGAATCTTGTTAGTTTTACTCTATGATGAAGACCTTTTTGGGAAATGTTTTCATGATATAGTGTTAGTGTTCTTATGGGATTATTCTTGGGTCACCCATTTTCTTATTGTGCCTCTTTGGTGGTTCTTATGACTCATCTTTCCCCAATTGGTTGGTGCACCTTATGCTCAGTGTCTCTGTAACTTGTCTTGCCCCCACATTTCCCTTTGTTTTCATGTAGTACTTTTTTTATTAATAAAGGGTCCTTCAAGCCTCAAACTATTCAAAAAAATATATTTATATATATAATTATATAAATATATATAATTACATACAAATATTTATAAATATATTTATTTATAATTATAACAATATATATATATTTATAATTATAAAATTATAATAAATATATTTAAACAATAAATATATTTATTATAATTACAATTATTTTTTAAGATATATTTATTTATAATTATAAATATATATGTGTGAGTGTGTATTTGAATAATTATAAAACTATAATAAATATATTTAATTAATATATATATATATATATATATAATTATATAAATATATATATATATAATTATATCTATATATATTTATAATTATATACAAATATTTATAAATATATTTTTTTAACAGGTAGGGGAAACACCACGTTTTTTATTAAGAAATGACAGGCCTCTTTTTAATTGGGGTTAGAGGTGACCCTTCTATGACCTGAAGACTTATTGGAAGAAAGGCCCATTATAGTTTGGTGGCCCGAAGTTCACTAGGAATCCAAGATTCACATCATGATCCCATCCTTCCCATTGTGATGTCTTCCATTACCATTATCCATTGCATTGCACTTCCCACTATGAAGTTATCACATAAAACCCCTCTTTAACCCATGTTTGGGTAGGGGTAAGATGACTGGGGTTAGTGCACCCATCTCTCTTTCAAGATGCCCACCCAGTAATGCCTACATGTCTCCGTGCAACATGGCTTGCCAAGATGCATCACTTCACCTGTCTGGTCATCACTATTCACCTGATGTAACACCCCCTATGCAAAGAACCATCAAGCTCTACTGCATTTTATAATGTTGTGGAAGATCACCCCTCAGTCCTAAGTGGATAGAGTGATAGTTGACAGGTGCTAATGAAAATATCTCTCTTTCAAATTGCCAACCCGACAATGCTGTAAGAATCCAAGTTGCACTGCCAACCTGATGCACGACATTGATTGGCTATTCACTCTACATTACCTGTTACTTTGTAGTGGCCCGAAGGCCCTATGGCTCGAAGGCCCAAATCAAGTGAATAGTCTATTTCTACAGTGACTAGTACAATACCCGCTATAGTAACTGCTACAATAACTCAGAAATTCCACCCATGCTCAGATTTGATCATGGGTCTTTTGGATATCTAGCAGGGGCCATTACCACTCGGGTATAGGCTCGTTGACATAAGTGTATTTATTTATAATTATATATATATATATATCTAATTATATTTTTAAATAAATATTTTAATATATTTTAATATATTTTTATTTATATAAATAATTATTTTTTATTTACATTAATTTATAATTATATATATAAATAAATATTTACAATTATTTAAAAATTTATTTATAATCGTATAAATTTATATTTATTTATAATTATATAAATTTATAATTTCTTAATTATGATAATTATATGAATTAAATTAGGTCTTTATCAGTATAATTTTAACAATGATAAAGATATGTTTTATCAATACAGTTTTAGCATGGATAAAGATCTGTTTTATTATCACTGGTTGTTTGAGCGTTGATAAAAACCACTCTTTATCAACTATTTTTTCAAAGTGTTAATAAAACCCTTCTTAGTCATTTAAATAGAACCCTAAAAGAGTTCTCTTCACTCATGTAATTCAAGATCTTGCAGAACTAAATCTATTTCTTTGCTTTCCCATGATCATCTCAGATGAATCGACACCATCAAAAACCAAGGTATGTGATCATTTTCGACAAACCAATCTAGGTCGACTAGATAGGTCACCCAAGGTGGTCCGATAAATGGTGAGGTATAAAAAAGATAAAAAAACATGTCTTGAATATATCCAAAATAAGGTATACAACCATAATACATTGCGGAATAAAGAGATACAATATGATCCATACAACCCAATAAAAACAGGCTAAACCAGAAAAGTATGAATAGACAAGACTAAAAAGTGATCATGTGACCAACTCTCACCTATAAACCATCCTTCTACAATGGAAACAAATGATAAGATAACATGATATGATACATGATGCCTTTCCCTTTTCCTGTGTCCTATAAAACAAGGTATAAAACCACCCAAAGGAAATAGTAGGGAGTGAGCATAGAGCCCAATAGTATACCACCAATGAATCTATACAACATCCAATATCAAGAATTCACAAGTTCTAGTTTTAAAACAAAATCTAGTTTATAAATAATTTTCATAAATAAAACCATTTTTAATCATTTTCTTTGTTTTCCATAAATTCATACCATATTTAGTAAATCTAGGAATATAATATATATAAAAGAAAAATAGGTAAATCAAACATGTGAGAAAATATCCAGGAAATAAACCATCATGTAATAAACCATGTATAAAAGAAAAATAAAACCATTTGGGTTCTAGACTATGGTAATACATACTATAAATAAAAGAATACTAAACCAAGAATAAGTTGGTTCCAACCTATATTGATTCTTGCCACAGTTTTCAATATCACACAAGCAACCCCTAGTAGTTCCACACACACTAGGGTCACCTTTGTCTATTTCCTGAGACACCCAAGGTTCCCAATGTGTTTAGTTTGTTCAAAACCATTTCAAAAACCATAATTACATTTCATTAATACCCATTATTAAAAAATTATTTTAGAAAGAAGATATAGACAATTGTGAATTATAAACACTTGCATAGATCCAGCTTGCTAAAAAACAATGGAAGCCTAATTGCCTTAGACAATGGGGATAAAAAAACCATGGATCAGCCATTGAAAGACAAGGTATGATAGGAAACTACAAAGGATTGATATAATACACCATTTTACCATGAATATGAAACAAAAACATAGAAAAAACAACCATTGAGACCAAATGAAGTGAAGAAGTATAAAAACCAATTACTAGGGATATGCGGTGAAACCACCACAGGACTAAAATTTCGAACAAAGCGACTCAGAAGGAGCGAGATCACCAAAAACTGGCCCAAAATTATCATAGGGTTGGAGAGGGAAGTCTGAACGCCTAATGATAAAAGAATTAGGCATCCTGCACATTTAAAACTTTTGGACATAAGGATTTCACATTATGATTCCCTTTCATGATTTAAAATCCCACGTATTAAAGTGACACTGAAAAAGGAATTTCCTCAGATTAAATTGAATTCCAATCGATGTTTGAATGATGTGTAAACAGTTCTCTATTTGTAAACAATTCACGCCCTGCACAAGATTCATGGTATCTTCCCCACAACATATTCATGCCGTATAACCCATTAAAGAAGTGAATTTTTCCAACAGGCAGTACTAAAAATAGTTTTCGGAAGAATGTATTTGAACCAATACCTAAGGTTCTATGGCCCCAAGGAGAACTCTCTAAGCCATTTACAAATTTATAATTGGTCTCCATCAATTCAAAAAAATATACATCCCTGAAAAATATGTCATTTTCCCAAGAAAAGTCTCTCAATTACCCAGAATCCTTCAATGCACCCAAATAAAAATAATGACAAAAAATGATAAGTAATACTTGAAGGAAGAAAACAAGGTGTTAAAATTTCATCACCATATATGATTTCTGTCCCCATAAATTTCTCAAGATTATAGAATTGAAAAAAGTGAAGGCCACTGTTTCCACATCAATAATTCTTACTTCCACATCTCATGGTTATCATGTCTGTACTACCATAGTAAATGGACTAAAGGAATCATTTTACCACAGAACTCATTCTCTCAGTGATCCATAATCTGAAATTTTTTCTCAACTATAGTGTTGTCAGGCATAAGATCAACATCCTCTCATTCAATCACATAGGAAGGATCTGTTTAATACCTCCAGAGCTGGGAAACATGAAACATGTTGTGTATAGAAGTCAAATAATATGGTAAGTCCAACAGATGGGACACATTTCTTAGTCATCCACTGATCTCAAAGGGTCCCACAAACCTTAGTTATAACTTACCATGCTTACTGAACCAACAATTTACCAATTAAGAAGAAACTCTAAGAAAGACCCAATCACTAACATCAAACTCTAACAGCCGACGGAAATGGTCTATATAAGATTTATGATAACTTTGATTCACGATAAATCACTTTCGGATCAACAACACCCTATCTTTTATCTACCAAACAAGACTTTTCATTACCAAGGATCTATCTCCTAACTCTTCCCAACAAAAGGGATATCCTTATGTTATGGGAGCAATAGAAGCATGTGATGGGAGGTTCCCAACATTTCTTTTTTTCATGATCGATGATCAATCCAGGATCTATACAATGTTTAATCACAATGATCAATGTAATTGAATAAATGATATAAAACATTAATAATGTCAGAACTTAGAGAGAGGAGATCAACACATATTGTTTTAATTAATTTAATTAGATAAACAATTGCCTATAAGGAATTAATTATTCATTAATGAATATGAAGAAAGATATGTGGTTCATCGTCGTTGTGTTTTAGAAAACAAGTGTAGATTTCCTCAAGCGGTGATCCAAACATGTTCTATGAATCTCTAGATGTCACCAAAGGAGACTCCAGGTGATAGCATAGAAGGTACCTGTGCTTGCGTTATCCGCCATGATTGCCTCAATAATCACTTCCAAAACATTCTCCTTGATCCGATGGAGGATGATTAGTACCCGTTCTTGGGAGCGTACTTGATGAAGGGAGCTCTCTTTGATTAAGATGATCATCCAATATTCATTGTGCACAACTAAGTTAGCTCATGAGAAAATAACATAATTGGGTATTTATAATTATAGGGTTAAAATAAAATAATTTCAAAAGCTCCCTTTTTATTTATTTAATCCTAGAAAAACCCCATATCAAATAATAATAGTAATATTATTATTTATTGAAATGCGCTGATCTTTTGAATTATAATTAAATATTATTTAATTAAATAATATTCAATATTATTATTTCTCACGGGACCATTAAACTCAGTTCTTTATTGACCCATAATATTTATTGGGCCTTAAATAATGTAGATTTATTTATTAAATAAATATCATTGCATTATTCAACAATAAATAAATAAATATTATATTTACTAAATAGTGAATAAATATTTAAATGCGATCAAGCATACATGAATAATTATTAAACCATGTATAGGAATAATATTTATTGAACCTCTTAAATAATAAATAATAATATATTATTTAACTGAGATTTTGGACACACTAAGTGTGTGACCCTAAAGGCCTCTTTCTCAGTGGCATTAGGTGAAGCGGCCTAAAGTCCAAGGTTAGAATCTTGCATCACACCAAGGAACCCATAGAGAAATAATTTAATGTCACAATGGAATGTCACCTCATACAAATGCTTAATTTGTAATAGAATACCTTTATCAAAATATCTCAAATCATGCAGGTTGCATGCTTGTGCCATCAACCTATATGCTTGATATCCCTTTCTTTGAATTTTTAGAAATAAAACATGCCTATAGTTCACCATGGTTATGGATTTATTTAGGATATATAATTTCCATCAAAGGGACTGAGATATCAACTTCTATTAAAGAACAAGAGTGAAAAATACTTTCTCACATTATTCATTAATTCAATGTCACGTGTGGCACAAGAAACATATCTTACCTCGCTACGAAAATCTGTTGTCATGGTTTTTTTCAATATATCCAACTACACGACTCATAATAATCATTAATAATAATCTTAAAGTTTGAGGACCAATACAGATGTCTTCTGATAGGAACTTCCAATGAAACATACAAATGTGGATTTCCTAATGGCGGGTCTCATTCTCATAATATCCATATTGGATATTACCAAGAGCATACACCATGAAAATGTGCCTCAATTTCCTATGAGTCTCTTCCCCTAATAGCTTGTATCATTTGTGTTCCTCAAATGACATCTTCTAGATATAGAACATATATTCAAGAATATTATCGTAGCACTTCCAACTTCTCATTATAGTGGGGAACTGCTATGACCTTTTAGTGCAATAGCTACTCTTAGGACATTATAACATACTATGTTACATAGAAGGACAATCATGATGTAATAAAAAGTTTATTAATATTCAAAACCATGAATACGAGTTTATCAAAAAGGACAAAGAAGTTGGTTCTAGGGAACCAACTCCCATAATATTTTTATGGATTCCCATACAAAGCCTCAAAGGGTGCCATTTTGATCAAGTCCTAATAACTATTGTTACAGGTAAATTCGAATAAAGGAATTTTTTCCAAGAACCACTAAAATCATGCACACAAGCTCATAGCATATCCTTAAGAACCTAGATAGCTCTCTCTATTTTTCAATCAGTCTGGGGATGATATGTTATGCTCAAATTCAGTTGGTAACTCATCGCGTCCTATAATCCTTTCCAAAAATTGGATGTGAACCTCAGATCCCTCTCAGAAACAACCACAGAGGGAAACCCAAGAATCCTCACAATCTCTCAGACATAAAAGTCCCTAAGCTAATCAACCTTTATCATTTCCTTGATTGGTAGGAAATATTTGGATTTCATGAGTCTCTTAGTGTCACCCAAATTACATCCTTCCTACTAGGAGTGCATGGTAAACCAAATATAAAATCCATGGAAATATCATCCCATTTCCATACTAGAATCAGTAAGGGATATGATAGACTAGCGGACCTCTAGTGTTTTGCATTAATTCTCTGAAAAGTAATACACCACGATATAAAATTTTCAACCGACCATCTCATCCCCGACCACCAATACTGATGTCTCAAATCATGATACATCTTTGTAGTACCTGGGTGTACGAACTAGCACTATAGGAAAAAAGAGTTTTACGATGGTCAATTTTTGATATGATTCATTTCTCATCGCAAATAGTCTTTAAAAAATCATCATTAGTGATGGGAATATTTTCACATCACGAATGCCTTTGGAACGTGGTGCATGCCAATCCCTGGGAAAGGTATTTATGAAGGGACCTGTCATAAATATTTTTTTAATGCGAATGTAATTATTAATGGTGGGTACTAATTTTGACAGGACCCATCATAACTAATACTATTTGTGAAGGGAATCCCATCATAAATAGTCCCGTCGCAAATTATCTAGCATATATATACCCCCACCCGGATTTTTTTCTTTCACTTATCTTATGAACTCCCCTCCCCTTCTCTACTCTAATATTCTCCTGCTAATACTTTTAAAAGTTTTAAATTTTACAGGGAATCAAATTTCCATCTTTGCATCTGCTAAAAGATTCAGTTTTAGTGTATTTATTTAATGTTTTTAATTTTTAATTAAATTATTTTATTTTATATTAGTAATAACTATTATTAATTAGAAGTAATTAGATTTAATTAGAATTACTTAGTTTTATTTTTCAGTAATTAGTTTTATGTAATATTATTTATTTATGATTAAAAATATTTTGGTTTAATTATTATTAATTTTTTTAATTAGAATAATTTAGTTATAATTAGTAGTAATTGGTTTTAATTATTATTATATAGTTTTAATTATTATTAATTAATTATAATTATTAGAAATTAGTTAAAATTATTTGAAATTTGTGATAATTAGTATTAAAATGGTAATTGGTAAATATTAGCGGCATCAAGTGAGAATTAGAAAAAATTAACTTAAATGAGCAGGAATTAACATAACATAGTAATAATTTATAAATCTTAGTAATAAATAATAATTAGCGTCAATTAATAATAATTAGTACTAATTATTAAAAATTAGTGATAATTATTAGAAATTGAAGTTAATTATTAGAAATTGCTAGAAATTATTAGAAATTAGAAATATTTTTTAAAAATTAGCGATATATAGTAAAAAATAGCGATAAATAGTAATAAATAGTGACTGTTATAATAATTAGTACCAATTAGTAAAAAGTAGCAATAATTAGTGGTAATAACAAAAATGTTAGCAATAATTAATAAAATTTAGTGATAATTACTAAAAATTAGCGGTAATTAGCGGTACATAGTAAAAATAGTAGTAATTAGCAGAATTTAGTTAAAAATAGGAATAATTAGATAAACTTAGTAAAAATTAAAGGTACTTAGAAAAAATTTGTGATAATTCCTAAAAATTAGTCATAGGTAATAAAAAATTGAGGTAATTACTAAAAATTAGCGTTAATTATTAAAAATTAGCTATAATTTCAAAAAAATAGCGGTAATTAGCGGTACATGGTGTAAATTAGCATTAATTAGTGGTACTTAGTAAATATTAGAAGTAATAAGTTGTACTTAAAAAAATCAGTGGTACTTAGTAAAATTTAGCGGTAATTACTAAAAATTAGCTATAATTACAAAAAAATAGATTCAATTACAAAAAATTAGCGGCAATTACTAATGATTTGCAGTAATTACTAAATATTAGCAGCAACTACTAAAAATTATCTTTAATTATGTAAAAATAGCAGAAATTACAAAAAAATATGCAGTACATAGTAAACAATTAGTAGTAGTTAGTAAAAATTAATGGTAATTAACAGGGCTTAGTTAAAATCAGCGGTAATTAGTAAAAATAAGCAACACATAGCAAAATTAAGCAGTACTCAGTTAAAATACGCAGTAATTAGTAGAAATTATTAGTAATTAGTGGTACATTGTAAAAATAAGTGGCCCTTAGTAAAAATTATCTTTAATTACTAAATAATAGTTATAATTAATAATAATTAGTGGAAATTAGAAATAATTTGAAGTAATTAATAATTATTATAAGTAATTAGATGTAATTAGTTGAAATTAGTGAAAATTTATGGTAATTAGCTTTAATTACTAAAAATTAGAGATAATTAGCAGAACATAGTAAAAATTAGCAACAATTAGAGCTACTTAGTAAAAATAGTAATAATTAGCACTACTTAGTAAAAATTAATAGTAATTAGTAAAAATTGGTGGTAGTTAGTAAACATTAGTGGTAATTAGTAATTTTTTTTTGTAATGACTAAAAATTAGAAATATTTACTAGAAATTAGTGGTAATTACAAAAAAATTAGTGATAATTACAAAAAATAGAGGTAATTATAATTAATTAGCAGTAATTAGTAATAATTTATGGTAAATGGTACTAATTTACAATAATTAGCAGTGATTACTAAAAAATAATGGTTATTAGTAAAAATTGTTTTTAATTAGCAGAAATTAATTATAATTAGTAAAAATCCACAATAATTATTAAAAATTAGTGATAAATAGATAATATTGATAATATTTACAAGTAAATTGTAATGTTTTAATTTTCTACTCTTTTTTGGATCCTCGTTTTCTTATATCAAATTAATCATAATTTTTTAATATTTTTTGAGAAATATTAAATGAATAATTCGAGAACAGTCTTTATTACATGATCGCGATTGGATATATCATCACAGGAATCCAAATGGTTCTTGTATAAATCCTATATATATGGGTGGTGTTGGAGATTTTTTTATCATTTGTGTCATCAAAACCATAATTTATTTTAGAATGGATGATTAAGTGTCCTTGTAAGAAATTTGATGTGAGAATTTTTGACACATTTGAAAATGTTAGAGGTCATCTATTATGATTTCATTTTTAAAAAGATTGTGTTTTTTGGTATCAACATAGTGAACACAGTTCCAGGGAAAATATTAATAATTTAGTTCTAGATCCATCACAATTTTAAGATTTAGTACATGATTTTGTTGGTATATCTTCTCAACAAACTAAAACTCAAGATGATATTGATTTTACTCCATAGTTAGAACCATCTCATTTTCATGAGTTGCTAAATTCTACATAGGATTCTTTATATCCTGGTTATAAGATAAGAAAATTTGAAATGGTTTCAAAATTTATGGCTATTAAATCAGATAATAGAATGTCAAATAGATATTTTAATTAGATATTATATTTGGTTAAAGCATTGTTACCTAAGGTAAATGTGTTAATTACAAATTTCTATGAGAGAAAGAGGATGATTCTTCATTTGGGTCTTAGTTATCATAATATTAATGCATTTTAAAATGATTAAATCTTATATTATTATGAAAAACAATCATTAGTGAGTTGTCCTATAGGTTGAAAATTGTACTAAAAGAGGCCCAACTAGAGAATTCTGGATTGATTCCTATTAAACAATTGATTTATTTCATACTTACACCAATATTGCAACATTTATTTATGTCTTAGAACACAAAGTCATTCATGTCATTGTATAAAAACCAATATTTCAACTAGTAAAAGCTTAAATCTTCTTTATGATGGTTATTCATGGAAATTTTTTGATCAGGTACATCTTTTTTTTGCTCCTGAATCGCGAAACATGTGATTGGGTCTTTCTATGGAGATTTTATATCTATTTAGTTCTTATGGTGGTCAATATTCTTGTTGGACCTTATTTATATCTATGTACAACATACCTCCTTGAAGAATGAGCCATATATATTTTTGGACTTATTAATTACAAGACATCCAAAAAAGAATATCAATGTTTATTTTAAGTCATTGATTGATGAGTTAAATTTATTATGGTGTAATGGAATTAGTATATATGATGTTGTTGAGAAACAAAATTCCCTAATGAAAGTTGAATTAATGTGGACAATTAATGACTTCCCAGCATATGGCATGTTATTTTTTTAGAGTGAACATGGTCCAAAATCATGTATGTATTGTACGAGTGATAGTAAAGCATTTATGCTCATTAATGGATGAAAACTTTGTTTTTCAACTGTCATCACAGATTTCTTTATATTGATCATCCTTTCTAAAGGAACACAAATTATTTTAGAAAGGGTACAATTGAAAGAGATGGACCTCTATAAATGATCTTAGGTATTGATTTAAAATCTATTGTCTCTTCATTACCTCCCATTACCTTTAGAATAATGATAAACCAATAAAAATAGATTGATTTGGGAAATATTATAGTTGGATTAAATATATCATTTTTTGGGATCTTCAATATTGGTATGATTTGTTGATCCCACAAATGTTGGATATCATGCATATTGTGAAGAACTATTTTGATAATATATTTTATACAATTTTGGACACACATGTTAAGACTAAAGATAATGTAATGGGATTATTAGATCTTTCCCAAATTTACAGGTGACCAGAACATGAGTTGTTTAAAAATGATATATCAGAGAAGTTAATAAAGCCAAAAGTGACTTATAAGCATTACAAATAAAACCATTTATTATTTTTTCACTGGATTGAGGATATTATACTACTATATGATTATGTTTCCAATTTGGCTAGATGCATAAGAAATAGTCATATTACCGAATTAAAAAGTCAATATTGTCATGTTATATTGTAATTAATTCTACCAATTGGGATTAGAGTTTTGTTGAATTATTTTATTTGGGATATAATAAAAGAAATATCATATTTTTTTTGAGACATAGTTTTGGTGACAATAGACTATGATGCACTTAGTAGCCTACTATAATATTTCATTTTAATTTTATGTAATATGGGAAAAAATCTACCGGATTTCATTGATTTAATGGATCATTTGATATTATATCTTCCACATGAAACAAAATGTGGAGAGCTGGTACATTTTTGATGGATGTATCCATGTAATAAATGTATGCAGAAACTGATGACAAAGATACATAACAAAGAATTAGTTGAAGGGTCAATTTCATAAGTATATTTATAGGAGGAAATTTATTTTTTATTGTCCCATAATTTCTAACCTGAATATTCTTCAAAACATAATTGAATGGGTTGGAATGAAGTAAATTTTGACAATGCGCTGAATATTCAACTATCAGTTTTTAATTAGCCTAAACTTTGATTTGTTGGAGTTTATGAATGGTGGATTTCAAATGATGAACATCACATGACTCATACATATATTTTTCTCAACTATAAATAAATGAACCGATTTTCCCTATGTGTTATACTAACACATATTCTTTAGTTTTTTTAAATAAATTAATATTATTTTATTTTTAGATTATATGATGATCATATTAAGTAAAAAATTCCACAAATTACAGAAACATCTCTTAAAGAACATCGACAACATAATTTTTTCCACTAATTTCAAATACTAGTACAATAACTTGTTTATGGTTTAACAAAGTAAATCAATTAATTATTTGTTATATTGTTAATTTTTTTTCAATTTTGAAGGTATCACAACATGTTGATAAAATTTATAATTGATTTTATGTATTGAGTAACCCACTATCCAAAGTGGTTAAATCATATAATGTATATGTGGTGAATGGTTTTCTATTTCATACATGCACATATGATGAATAAAAAAATAATGAATGATGATGTTTTTTGAGAGGATCTCATCATAATGAAACTAAAGTTGACTTCTATGGCATAATAGATGAAATAATTGAGTTGTGTTATCTGGGATAGAATTATGTATTGATGTTTAAATGTCATTGGTTTGATACAAATAGAGGCTTGTGTGTCCATCTGAACAATGAAATTTTTTATATTAAATTTAAAATAATCATTATAGTAAATGATCCATTTTTATTGAATCATCATGCACACCAAATATATTATGCTAATTATTTTTTTTTGCTTTAAGATAATTAATTGATTGGTGGAGCATTGTCAAAATGAAATCACATGAAAATCAGTGTATGAAAAGTGAATTGGGTTCTATTGAAGTGCAATCAATTGAATTTTTTCAAGAGAAAACTCCAAATACATATTTTCAATAAAGAGACACAAATATCGATGACGACACCCCATAGTTATGTGTTGATGATGGCGATGACGTTGATGATGTAACAAATGAATTTTAATTAATAAGTGATGATGTAACTAAAATTGCTATGGAAATTGATGATAATGAGGAGAAAGATGAAAATATTGGCACTATCATATATGAATTTGAGGATGAATATAAAGAATGAAAACAATTATTTGTTAGTTATTTTCATATATATATAATAATATTTTTCAATTATTTTATAACAACATTCATTTTTTGTTTCATATGGATGAAAAGACTTATGATGATATGTTTTTTTCCTTGAGGAGGCTGTACTACCTAGTGATGATATTTATGCTTCATCATTTGACCCTTAGGTTCCTAGTGGATCATCGTCGACTCATAGGGGTTAGGGTCTTGTAAGATTGGTGATTCTAGACCCTATTCCTGAGCAATTTCTATGTCTTGAGTTTGATTCACACATAATAAGGTATGTTCAGTTGTGTATTTTAGTTAGTTTTCATTTATTTTCATTAATTTATTTATGTGCTGATTTTTTTTATTTGTTCTATTTTTTTCATAGCTTTACGCATATAGCTAGTGGATAAGGGAGTGATATTTTGAAAAAATTTATTTGTGGAGCATGGGTGATGTGGTATCATTTTCCCATTGATGTTCAACACCTCATGTTTGATAGTTGGATGGTACATAATTAAATAATATTTATTTTTAAGTTTATTTAATAATTAAATTTCTGTTATTAATTATTTGTAGTTTTTATGGTATCTCATTGATGATAGCATACATACTTCTATATGGGAGACCTGGTGGGTCTTTATGTGTGATCGTTGTCATAATTTTTTACACAATATGAGGAGTACAACCATATAGAAATAGAATTTACATATTTTTAACAATCTTGTTGCTCCCACCTACTGGGTTACATATCATCTCAGTCTTGCGATGGATTATGTTAATACTAGATGAGAGATAGTTTTCAGAGGAGGGAATCATTAGGTTAGTAGAACCAGTGGAGGCAGGAGGTGATGCATCATGTTTGTTGTCATACATTCAATAGGTAAGTAATATTTTTAATAATTTATATAATTTTAAATGTAAATTTTTTATTTTATACTCATATATGCAGTTGAACATCCTGATATTATGCAGTTCGACATCTATAAGATGATGTACAATGATATTCTCACTAGAAAGATTGTAAATGGTCACCAGTGTCATATTTTGATTAGTATAATTTTTTTTGAGTTTTAAAATTTACTAAAAATAATATTTTAACTACATTTTTTCCAAAATCAAATTGAAGGATTCATTTGAGGCTGCGACTTCTCAGACACAAGTTGAGATTCATGACACTGGTGCGGTAATATTTGATGATGCAGCGTGGATGCAACCAACGTGATATGAATTTGAGAATGGATGATTGGTTGGTATCAGTTCTTGATTGATTATTAGCAATTATTATAGTAATACTTCATGGATAGCGTCTAGATTAAGGGGAGCTCATGGAGAGTAATCATTATCAACCTCATAGTATGAGGAGTAGTTGTAAGCACATATTAAGGTTATAGAGGCCATGTTTAGGGAGTAGGAAGTGATTCATTGGTATCATGAGAAACAATAAGATGAGATGCGATAGAAGAACTAGTAACAACATGATTAGATGATGTAGTACATGCGAGGGATGGCTCAGGGTGTTAGGATGGAGTTACCTCCCCCTCCTCTTACAGACGAACCCCCTCCCACACCCCCTCTATAATTATGTACACATTTATTATGTAAAAATTTGAATGAAATATTTTGTGTAATATTATATTATTTCATATTTTATAGTTTTATTTATTATATTTTTTAATTTATTAAATTTTTTAATGTTTTTTTATATTTTTATATTTTTCATTAATTTTAAACTTATTTTTGATGGGATATTGTCCCGTTAAAAATAATATTTTTCAACTGGTTACTTGGACTATTGTGAATAACATTTAAAATAATCCTATTAAAAACTATTTGCGATGGGAGGGAAGCCTATCATGAAATTTTTTTTTGTGATAAGTCACTTGGTTCATTGAAAATACTTGTATAAATAATACAGTTAAAAAATATTCATGATGGGAGGATGTCCCTTCAAAAAATATAGTTTTTTGTGATGTGTCATCGCAAAAAAAATCCTTTTGTGATTCCATTTTTGGCAACTGAGCTTTTGCGATGGGACCCCGTCACAAATAATCATTTTTTTCATTGTGCAACAAGAATTGTGTCCATGGTCTATCAACTCCTGCCTCAAGGAAATCCAAAAAAACAACCTAGTACAGAAGCACAAATATCATTTAAGAGACCAAGACCACTCACTTTAGGTCTCCCCACCATAAAGGATTTTACTTAACATTTGGCGCTCAAGGTCAGAAATCTTCTTGATTTGAACCCACTCATCAAATGATGAGTCAACCCTCATCAAATATAGACATACATACCCACTATCGTCTCTCATTAACAAGCTCATATTATCAAAAGAAATCACCAAAGATCACTCTTCCACTTATTTATTCTCTACTTGTACTAGTAATTTTCTACTCAGTGCATCAATGACCACATTCCCTTTTCCAAGAGTATAATAAATATCAAAATAAAAATTCCAAAGATACTCCACCCAACATCTTTATCACAAGTTCATATCTATTTATGTGAAAATATGATGCATACTTTTGTGATCAGAATATACCATAAATTGTTCCCTAAAGAGGTAGTGACACCATGTTTTGAGTGCATACATAATCTCTACCAACTCAAGAGAATGGGTAAGCCAGTTCTTCTCATGGGGATATAAATATTGAGATCCATATGCTACCACATGTCTCCCCTATATCAAAACACAACCTAAACCCATTTCTAAAGCATCATAGAAATCATTATAACCCAAACCAGGTTCTGGAAGAATGAAAACTAGAGCTGAAGTCAATCTCATATTAATTTCCTAAAAATATCTCTCACACTTGTCATTCCACTCAAAATTTACACCCTTATGGGTTAAAGTTTTAATTGGATATACAATATTAGATAATTACTAAAAAAACCAACATTAATAACCAGCCAACCCTAAGAAGCTTCATATCTTAAACACATTTTAGGATTCTCCTATTACATAAATACCTATACCTTTTCCAGATCCACTAAGATTCCCCTCTCAGTTTTAACATACCCTAGAAACTTTAGTTCTAGAATCCAAAACTCAAATTTGGAAAGCTTTCCATACATAAGATATTCCCTCAATGTTATTAAAATGATATCCATATATTGCATGTGATCTTCCTCTAAGTTGAAGTAAACCAAAATATCATCCATGAACACTAAACAAAATAGTCCAAGAACCAATGAATGATATGGTTAATCAATTTCATAAATAAAACAATAGTTTTAGTTAGTCTGAATGAGCTAAATATAAACTAAAAATTCCCATATCAGCTCCTAAAAATTGTCCTAGGTATTTCCTCTCCTCAGACTCTCAACCGGTGGTGCCCTAACCACAAGTTATTCATTGAAAACCAACAAGACCCTATAAAATTATCAAAGAGATCATCAATCATGGGAAAGGCATATTTTTTCTTGATGGTCACCTGATTTGACTTCTAATATTCAAAAAGAGTAGGAGGCTCCCATTATCCTTTTTAAAAAAGAGGAATGGGGAATCCCATGGTGACATTATGGGATGAATAAATCCCTTATCCTCGCAATTCATAACTTGGACCTTAAGTTTTTACAACTCAACTGGATATATATGGAAAGATGGCATAGAAATGGGTATTGTGCCAGAGAATATTTCAATAGTAAAATTGAACTCTATCTAGGGTGGTAAACCCTAAAAATTGGCTAGAAAGAACTCAGGGATCATACACACTATCATAGGAATATGACTACCCACACAAGGGTTACAAAAATAAATAAACATCTCTTAAAACTAGAACAAGATTACCCCATCATAAGGAACAAAAGTCCCTACCCATCCTAATCTAGAGTCCCACTAACCCTGAAAAACATGAGTGACCACATCAGAAAATATGAATTGAAATCAATAGAAATAAAAATATTTCTAGGTTTTAACACCGATCATCTAATTCGTTCAGAAAATCAAGTCAAAGATTCCAAGATCTATCCCCAAGAATTATCGCTCCACCTCTTGGTCTTCTATCATTAATTGAAAATCTAGGAACTTGAAAAATTGTTCGAACCTCTTTTCCAATGATGTATAAAGATCCAACAATAATTACATAAAATCTGAATGTAATCCCAACGCATCAAATGACTTTAACGACATAAAAGAATGACTAGTACCTGTACCAAATAAAGCTAGAACTATAGAAGATGAAATAAACACTCTACCTCTAAATACGGATCTCCCTACTTTAGATTCCTCTAGTGAATACTCAACCTAATAAAGACATATGGTCTTAGCTCCTCCCTGAGTTTTATTATCCCCATGAAAATCCCCCTTAGCTTAAGGATAAGACGCGCCATCCTTGGAAGCATCGATATGAAACGGTAAGCCCATGACGATTGTTGATACAACCTTACTACCTTGGTATATCCTATTCAAAAAACATTTTAGATGGATATTTTTTCTATAATGATGAAAAATATTAGGATCCTCCATAAAATTAAGCTTTGTAAGAATAGGCTATCCACACAAATAATAAAAAACCTATTGTTGTTCAGATGAGGCCCCTGAAACTAGTCCCATAGAAAACTGGCACCTTTATGCTTCCTTTTCTAGCTAGATGATATGACTTGGCTAATGATGGTACCAAATGAAGATCCCACCAGACCTGTATTTCAACCTATGTCAACCTATTCCAAATATTCTATATAAACTAGCTCTTCAAATTTTGGAAATCACATGAGTATCCACATCAACCGAATATCATGACATAGTCCCAAATCAAACCTGTGAGAATTTAGGTACTCATTAGTGAAAATATCCAGATTCAGATGCAGCAGCTCATAAAAATAGGTGGAATAATCCAGAATGGTACAATCCTCATGTTCTAAGGTCAGAAACTTCTAGGTACTTTCCACACATAATTTCTATAAATAAAAATTTTGGTTGAATATTTTCTTGAAATAAGTCCTGGTAAGAACCTCGTGCCAATTAGCTTTCACAATAGAGTCTCACCATCACCTACTTTGCACTTCAAGAATATACATGGAAAACCCCACCTTAGAGCCCCCAAGATTCTTCATAAAGTTAGAGATCATCTCAATCCACTGAATCCATTCTTTAGATTCATGTAGTCCTTTATCACCATGAAAGGGAAGTGGATGGTGCATTGTAAGTTATAAGCCATGATCCATTGCTCATCCTGGGTTCCTAACACTTGCTTTATCCAAGGTATGAATTGTGTGAATTAAATATTCTACCAAAGAATATTCCACAAGAGGGTTTGTATATGGAACTTGTATTTCATATTTCTCTCTCAGTTTTGGTAGAGCTCTCCTAGGAGGAATTTTATAACAATCATAAGGAAAAAACTAATCAGTCACGAGCAGGTTTTAAAATACTATGACCAACTTTATATATTGATATAAATGCTTTAAAAAGTTAATAATTTAAAGAAATATCAATTATATGAGTGAAATGTGATGAATTAAAAAGATAACATGTTCATTTAAATAAACCTCTCATAGAGTTCATTCAAATGACCTCAAACACCAAGTCTCTACACGGTAAAAATTATCCAACCACCCATGGTAACTCAAGTTCTGACATGGATGTGAACTGGCTAAGCACCTTCCCACACATACTACCCAAATTATGAAGGTCCTAACTTCTATCTACCCAAGAAACAAAACCAAACTGAAGGAGTGTTAACAAACTTTAGTTTGATCACCCCTTTAATAAAAATTTGAAACTAACCAACCCGGGTTGACTAGATAGATAACCCAAGATAGTCTGCCACATTGTGAGGTTTAAAAAAGATAATAGAAAAAATAATTCAATATAAAAAAATACATACAACCAAAGTAAAATATGGAATAAATAAAAACAACAAGATCCATAAAACCCAATCTAAATAGGATAAATAAGAAACATATGAATAGAGAAGACCAAAAACTCTCCATGTGACCAACCATCACCTCTAAACCATCCTTGTATAACGGTAATAAATGGAAAGAGAACCTTGCATGCTACATGATTCCCTTCCCTTTTCCTGTTTCACAAAAAATAAGTTTTAAAACTACCTAAAGGAAATAGTAGGGTGTTGGCATATAGCATAGTACGATACCACCAAAGAATCTATACAAGTTCTAATATCAAGAATCCAAAATTTATAGCTTAAAATAACCAATTTTATAAATAATTTTAATAAAAAAAATATTTCTAAATTTTTATTTGTTTTCCATAAATGCATACCAAATTCAACAAAATAAGAAATATAACATGTATAAAATTAAAATAGGTTAATTAAATATGTGATAAAAATATCCATGAAATAAATCATCATTCAATAAACTTAGTATAAAAGACAAATCACACTATTTGATCTCTAAAATGTGGTAATACATACTAGATGTAAAAAAATCCTAAACTAGGCATAAGATGGTTTCAACTGATATCAAGTACTTTCACAGTCATTTGATATCACAAGTGTAACCCCTAGTAGTTCCACACAAACTAGGGTTACTTGTGTCTATTTCCTGATACACCCAAGGTTCATGATGTTTAATATTTCTTTAAAACCATTTCCAAAACCATGATCACATTTAATTAACAACCTTTTCTCCAAAAAAACCATTTTAACAATAAAATATAGAAAATCATGAATTAGAAATGATTTCATTGATCTAGCTACATCAGGAACAATGGAAAACTTACCATATTTGATAACAAGGATGAAAAAAATAGAGCAGCCTTTGAATGAAAATGTATAATAAGAAGCTAAAAGGATCGATAGAAAACACCAATCAATCATGAATCTGAACCACAAACACAACCAATGCCACCTATGTCACCAAAGACAATGAAAAATTATAAAGACTGCTTACCAAGGATATGCAGTACAACCACCACAGTAATCAAACAATGAGAAAAGTGATCTAGAAATAGTGATATCACCCAAAATCTCACAAAATTGTTGTAGGGTTGGAGAGGGAAGCCAATGAACCAGGTGATAAAATAATTATGCAAGTTGAACATTTAAAACTGCTGGAAGCCAGGGTTTATTATTGTGATTCCCTTACATAATGAGAAATCCCACATATTAAAGTAATTTCAAAAAATACATAGCCTCAGATTAAATTAAATCTAGATCAAATTTTTCATGCCATGTAAATATTTAAAAACCTGTAAAATTTTCACACCATACAAAAGATTCATAGAATCATCCCCAAAATATATTCATGTCATGTAACCCATTCACGACATGAATTTTTCAAACATGTTGTACTTATCATAGTTTTCTAAAGAAAGCCTACAAACCAAAACATAAGGTTCTATGATACCAAGTAGAACCCTCTAATCCATTTACACATTTATACCCAGACTCCATTAATTCAAAAAAACATACATCCCCAAACATTATTTCATTTTATCAAGAAAATTCTCTCTATTACCAAGATGCCTTCAACTCATCTAAAAAAATGGAGACAAAAAAAAGACAAGGTATGCCTAAATAATGGTAATGGGGCGTTACATCACTTGTGATATATCTCTACCCCTCAAACATATTTTTCCTTTTAAATTTTCTCATATGGTTTGAATGGAGAACAAATGAAATTATTTTTACTGAATATACCTTGCTGATTCTCCACCCAATCTCCCTTGACTCAATCCATTATAGGTTCACCCTATCTGTTTCCTTCACATTTATTTCCTTTATTCATCATTATTTATCACTATAATTGTATGGATCTCATAGATATACATTTTAGAAACTATTCCCACTAATCATGTAAGGTGGGGAATACAAATGATAAGTAGGAAAAGTTTTTATGATGTACATATGGTAATCAGCTCCAAATTATAGGTATCCCTCCTACTCCCATGGATTAAAATCAAACAATTCTACCAATTTGCTTCCATTATCAGGCAGAAGAACCCCAATCATTTTAATTGTTACCAAATACTATTAATAATTTTTATAGGTGTATACATAAAAAAATATTTTAATAGAAAACCCTGTGAATATAAACTTGGACTCATTAGTCCTCACATCAATTCTACAATACTATTTTCATTAGAACCAGAGTAATATAGAGTAATAGTGAATAAATGGTCACAATGTTTGAAGGAAAACATAAATATGAAAAACTATTTTTAATACACACAATGAATAGGTAAAAACATACATTTTAATCATATGAAATATATTTTTATTCATTTATTTACATATTATTTTTGGGTTTTTAGGTAGTGTTGGTTACTGATTGTAGTCGATTTGGATACTCCAAAGATTTATTTTCTAGATTCAATGCATGGATACCTAATAAACCAACCACACCTAATGGTGTTTATCAATTTGTAATATAATATATGCACCATTTTAGAAATAGACTTAAAGTTATACATTTTATATTATTTTTAAATGGAAATTATATTATAATAGGGAAATATTTAAATATCATCAAATCATGGTATGATGACAGACCATGAGCACACAAATCCTATAGAATTATATAAATGGATAATTATTAGGGGATATATAATTATATTCCACTATCAAAACATATATAAAAAATTTACTTATTTTTCTCAATGTTTCTATAGTGTCTGAAAGAAACTAATGACAAAGATTGTGGTTATTATGTTTTCAAATTTATGAAATATATTGTATTCCATCAACAAAATAGCATCCCAAAATAGGTATTTCCAATGATAATTACAATTTCATTTAAATTATTTACTAATCCTTTGTTTATTTATATTTTTCTAGTTCTATTGGTATTACAGTTATCCCTCATATTCACAAGAGTAAATATATTTGTTTTGAAATGAATGGGTGGAATAAATAGTGTCATATTGTATACAAACATCATGAAGTTATGACTTCCTACTACTTATTTAGTGAATTTTATCATCATTTTATCTATTTGTTTTTTTTAATTTACTTATCATTTTTATATGATACTTATTTTTTTAATTTTCATAGAGAACATGAAGAAGGATGATACACTCATGATGCACTCATGCTCTATGATAATGAAATCAAACAGGATGTTATACTCATGAGGTTGCACTTTTATTATAAAATTTATTCAATATTTTGGGTTATCAAACAATAATATTTATATATAACCTTGAATGTTGAATGCATTGAAGAATAAATAGACACAGTGTTATGTGTAACAATTAACCACAACTCAATCTAATACCCAGTATTCCCAGTATGACTCAAAGTTTAAGTTATTAGATTAAGATTTAAATTTTAGTTCAAAACACATTTTACATACAAAAAATTGATAAAACACATTCATATTGATTTTATACTTTAGTAAAATGATTACCAAGTCATTTGTGACATGTATCAATAAGCCTCACCTCAATCCAATACACGGTGTGCTTGATATAAAATCAGGTTCGAAGTTGCTCATGCTTGTATAGGAATTAGCCACACCGAATTTTGAAACTCCTCAATTTGATACATAGTGTTCTCATTACTACTCAAAGTGTATGATTTTAGTTCATAAATTACATTTTATTACGAAACAAACATCACATAATCCAAAACAAGAAAAAAAATAATATTGTTTTTATACATTAGTATAATAATCCATAATTCATTTATGAAATGTAGGAATCGACCGAACCTCAATCCTATATGTGGTGTGTCTGGTATGGCTCAAAGGGTATGTTTTCAGTTTAAAATTGATATTTTAGTTCAAAACACATTTCATATAGTCAAAAATAAGAAAAAATATTTATATTATGTTGATAATTTCGGAAATGATCTGTAAATCATTTGTGATATATAGGAATTAGCCGCACCTCAATATGATACACTACATAGCTGGTATGAATCAAAGTGTTTGTTATCAGTTTAGAATTTACAATTTAGTTCAAAATGTGTGTCGCTCACCAAAAACCAAGAAAACATTCTTGGATTTTCTGGATACATTTGTAAAATGATTCATAAGTCATTTTTTTATGTGGAGAAATCTATCTCATGTAAAACCATCACACGATGAGACTGGTACGACTCAAAGTGTATGTTTTCAGTTTAAATTGAAATTTTAGTAAAAAAGACACGTGAATATTACAAATTTATAAAATACATTCATATTATTTTGATATATTAAGAAAATTATCCATAATTCATTTTTAATGTGTAGGAATTAGCTGCACCTCAATCTTATGCATGATGTGACTGGTATGACTCCAAGTGTGTGTTTTTATTTAAAATTGACATTTTAGGTCAAAACACACATCACATACTCAAAAATGAGAAAAAAAATTCATATTATTTTGATACTTAATTAAAATGATCTATAAGTCATTTCCGATGTGTAGAAATTAGACACACCTTAATTCGATACATAATGTGCCCGATTTTACTCAAAGTGTCTGTTACCAGTTTAAAATTGAAAATTTACTTCAAAACGTATTTCAATCACTGAAAACTAAGAAAACACACACATATTGTCTTAATAATTTAGTAAAATTATTCATAAGTCATTTTTTACATGTATAAATCATTCTCACATCAAACCAACATACGATGTGACTGATATGACTTAAAGTGTGTGTTTTAGTTTAAATTGAAATTTTAGTAAAAAATAAATGTGACATACCCAAAACCAATTAAACATATTCAGATTTTCTGGATACTAAAAATTATCCTTAAGTTATTTTTTAGGAATATGGATTATCCTCACATCAATCCAATTCATGGTGTGACCAACATGACTCTAAGTGTGTCTAATTATTTAAAATTGACATTTTATTTCAAAACAAACTTTACAAACTCAAAGCCAAGAAAATTAAATAGTATTGTTTTATACATTAGTAAAAATATCCACAAGTCATTTGTGATGTGTAGGGATCAATCATACCTCAATATGATACATATTGTACCCGGTATGACTCAAAGTGTCTGTTATTAGTTTCGAATTGACAATTTAGTTCAAAACAAGTGTCACTTACTAAAAACTGATAAAACACACTAATATTTTCTTAATACATTATTATAATTATTCATAATTCATTTTTGATGTGTTGGAATCAATCTAATGTCAAACCAACACACAATGTGACTGGTGTGACTCAAAGTGCATGTTTTTAGTTTAAATTGACATTTTAGTAAAAAAGGCATGTGATGTATTCAAAACTGAGAAAAAACATTCATATTATCTTGATAGTTTAGGAAAATGATTCTTAAGTCAATTTTTATTTGTAAGAATCATCCATACCTCAATCAGACACACGGTGTGACCAGTATGACTCAAAGTGTGTCTTTTTATTTAAAATTAAAATTTTAGTTCAAAACACTTTTCACATACTAAAAAATGAGGAACCACATTCATATTATTTTAATAACTTAGAAAAATAATTCATAAGCAATTTTTGGCATTTAAGAATCCTCTACACATCAATCTGATGCACGCTGTGACCAATATCACTCAAAGTGTCTGTTATTAGTTTAAAATTGACAATTTCATTCAAAACATGTGTCACTCATTGAAAATCATGAAAACAGGCTCAGATTGATTTTATACCTTAGGTAAAAAATACATAAGTCATTTTTGTTGTTTAGGAATTAGTCTTATGTCAAACCGACACACGATATGACCGATATCACTCAAAGTGTGTGTTTTCAGTTTAAATTGACATTTTACTAAAAAAAGGACACATGATATTCTCAAAACTAAACAAACACATTCATATTATCTTGATAGTTTAGGACCATAATCCTTAAGTCATTTTTGATATGTAGGAATCAATGTCATGTTAATCTGATGCACGGTGTGACCGATATGACTTTAAGTGTGTCTTTTTAATGAAAATTGACATTTTAGTTCAAAATTCATGTCAAGTACACCAAATGAGAAAATGAATTTGGATATTTTTTATACTTTATTAAAAAGATCCATATGTTGATTTTAATGTTTAGGAATCAACTGAACCTCAATCCGATATATGATATTTTCAGTATGACTCAAAGTGTCTGTTATCAGTTTAAAGAGACAATTTAGTTCAAGATGTGTAACTCACAAAAAATTGAAAAAACACACTCATATTTTCATTATTCTTTAGGAAAAATATTCATAACTTAGTTTTAATGAATAAGAATTAATCTCATGTCAAACTGACACATGATGTGACTGGTATGACTCAAGGTGAGTGTTTTCAGTTTAAATTGACATTTTAGTAAAAAAGACACATAAAATACTCAAAATCGAGAAAATACAATAAAACTGTATTGATACTTTACGGTCCGTAAGTCATTTTTGATATGTTTGAATAGTATATATGTTAATATAACACACGATGTGATCAGTGTGACTCCAAGTGTGTCCTTTTATTTAGAATTGACATATTTTTAATGTTTTTTCATATTTATGTTTAATTTATGTCTTTTTAGTATTACTAACATAAGAATTATTTTCTTATAATGGTGGATTCTTTTTATTGAGTTGTGTTGGTTTGTTTGGAAAGTGATACCTTGGTTGGGATATTTAGAGAGGGGGTTGGGTGCAAAAGACATTGAAACCACTGATGTTTTTGAATGTTTGTGATAAAACTTGCTAATGTAATTGTACAAAAAAACATTTGAAATTTCTATAATATACTTTTTTTTCATGTATTTGTGATGTAATTTTTATTTCAATTAAATTATTTTTTCTTATATATAGGAGTATTTTCTATTGTAGTGTGCAATAATTTTAATAGCACATTAGAGCAGTTTGACCTTTATTAGAACTTCTTCCAATGCTGATAAAGGGTGATCTTTATCAGTGTTTTTCAAGTGCTGACAAAAGTGGTCTTCTTTTAACAATGCTTAGATAAACAATTCTTTTTTAGCACTAATAAAGGATTTTTCTAGCTATTTTAAAGGAAAATTATATAGTATTGTTTATTATATGAAGTAGCCCAATATCCCAAGTTTTAGATAATCTAATGGCCAAACTAATTGTAACCCAAAGATCCTGTGGAAGAGGTGACCCGATGGATTAAAAGAGAAGTGTGTTTCATGTTAAATCACTAGAAATTCGCCATAGTGCCCCTCATGTTACCAATACTCACATTGTATCACTTGTCTGAAAGTTGTGTTGCACCCCCACTCCCCCACCAAGAATGAATAACTCCCCTCTGTTCCACTTTATAATCTAGGTGGGTGGAAGGTCTTTTATTATGTTTCATCCCTCTTTCAAGCCACATACACGTAAATGCTTGTATGGCACCCTGTCACACCACCTATCAAGTTGCATCGCATTGTTTGACTAGTTTTACTATGTCGATCATCATGTGAAAAATTACCGCTCCATCATATATTAGTAGTACATTTCGGTAGAGATATAGTTGATAGGCACCAATTCAATCATCACTCTATCAAGCAGCTCACCCAATGACACATGCATGTTTTCATGATACATCACCTGTATGTCGTACCGTGTCGTCTATCTAGTTCTTCCATGTTGTATGTTTTCTACAATTGTGCACGCCCACCGTGCGAGCCCCTATTTTTTCATTAATGAACTTAATTTTATTAAATAATTATTAGTTTTTTAATTAATTATTAAGCATCACAACTACATATTGTGGTTTTAAAAGTGAGTGAAATAGATTTTTTATGTGCTAAAAAAGCACAAAATTTTTGAATGGTGCTAAAAGTCATACGCTTTTATCATCTCTAAAAAATGCACTGAAAAAAAAAAACTTTTTTTGGGATCTGATAAAGGGAGACTCTATCAATGTGTTTTTTAGCATCCATAAATGTCATCCTTTATCAACTCATTTTTAGTGCTCATAAAATTCATCCTTTATCTGCTCTAATTTCCTTAGTTGATAAATACTCCAAAATTATTTTTGAATAATTTTAGGCCGAGAGACGAATAGATAACTACCCCAACACACCTCATATAGGTGGAACCCACCATAAAGAATGACCATAAACACCTTGAATTTCCCTATTTTTGTGAGATATGGGAGATTTGAACCCTTCCCCACCCCCTTAGTGACCACTTTTTGGAAAATGCCCTTACCACTCACAAAAAACTTTATATATATATATATATATATATATTTGTTGCAAAATGTGTGTGTGTGTGAATTTATAAAATCCTAATTTAAGTTGGTCCATAACATGAGGTCTCTACCACTATACCCTTGTTGGGATCACTATTTGGGTGTGGACTTGGACCTTCGACTTGATCCCTTCGCTTCCATCACCAACCCACCATTTTTTTATTATTTTCCCTTTATTGCACTGTGGTTTCTTCATGCCATATTAAACATGATTTTCATCACAAAACCAATAATTATATATATATACACACACTTAAATAAATATATGTTTACTTATATATTTATATAATTATTTAAATAAAATTGTAATATATTAAATTTATAGATAAAAAATTTAATGTATTTTAATACGTTATTAAATATTTTTATTGATTAATATAAATTTGTTAATTTTTTTTATATAAATAAGGAAAATAAGATTGATAATGAATTTTTATTTAAAATGATTTATATTTTTAAATATTTATTTTTATATGTAAAAATAATTAAATATATTAAAATATATTGTGATGATGACTTTCAGTTAGATAATTTGATATGTAATATCTTGCTTCTAGCCGGTTTATGTTCATAATGATTGGAGGTTTTGAGGCATGTTTTACCAAACCTATAATAAATGGATTTGACTGAATCATGATTAATTTAAGGTAATAGGAGGTGAAGTGGTTTACTTCGTCAAGTATTCCTTCTTCATGCATCTAAAATTGTGTGGATTCATACAAACTCACTACACATTGAACATATTTTATCGAAAAATTACAATCCATGTCCTTAATTTTGTCAAACACCTCCACATCCATTTACAAAATGTGTGAAATGTGAATCAACACCTTAAAAAAATGTATTTAATTAATAATTAACAAATATTTAAAACTTACCATGATATATTGTAACCGTGTTTTGTGAACAATCGAAAACCAAGGTCAACATTGTAAATATCATCATCATTATCATGGATATGGTGAATTTATTACAATTCTTGGTATATTTACAGATCATAATGATATGAAAATCCCAAGTGTTTAATATCATCTATTAAGTTAAATAAGTTAGCCTAATGGATTTTATTAATTTCCACTATTATATGGTTCCTCAGTCCACCTTTATGTTTTTTATTCATTTTTTTGTTTCGTATTTTGTCTCCTATAAGATGAAGAGCACACATTTTTACCATATCAATAAACCAGGAAATATCTAAAATAATTTAAAAATGGTTTAACATTAATAATAATTAAAGTAGAACCATACCGAATGATATGAATTGAGAAAATAATATCCCCATGGAAGAATGGTAAGTGACAGACCAACGATGTGGCTGTGCAGATGCAGATTGAGACACATACATTACGATTAAAAAGAAAAAGAATATGAAAAAAATATGCAAATAAGGACTGGCGGTAGAAACATCATCATGTTTTTTAGGAATTTACAAGTAAAGAGATGAATGAAATGAGTGGCGTCGTACATGAAATCGAATACACCTTTAAAGACATGCAGAAAGGTGACATTGACCATTGTCATACATGAATTCAAATAGATGGTTGCGTATATGATAAAAACTTAAAATCATTTGATTTGACAGAGAAAAAACATGAAATCATTTGACGGTTTTATTTTTTAAATAAATGCAGATATATTAATAAATGAAAATATGAACATATATATTTATATATCGATTAATAAATAAAACTAAAATATGTAAAATGATAAAATTTTAACCCCATAATATACATATGAATGTAATCCCAAAAAATAAATTCAGTCTAGAATGATAAAAGATGAGATGATTCTCTTTAACAAACCATAAATTTTATCAAATATTACACAACTATGGTTGTAATGTCCCAGTTCCAGAAGCCACCCAGAGGCGCCCCATACCCGGTTGGTCACATGTCCTCAAGCACATTTCCCCGAATTCCAGAGGCTACCGACTAGCAGTGAGGGCCTTGGGTGTGATAGTGGAGAAACTATGCCCTCATTGGAAGAGTACACAGTGGAAGTCACAACACAAACAACAGTAGAAGCAGTAAATATACAACAACTATAATAGTGGAAGACTGATAAATAAAAAACCGGAGCAGAAATATATGTAAATGATGCACGATACATATATGTCTAGGAAAATATCCAAACAAGTCACAATGCTGAATACAGTACTAAACCAAAGTAAAAAAAGAAAAACAGATGAGAGACTCCTCAGCATCGCAAGCCTCAGCTTGTTACCATGCTCTCCCGCTCCAGTCCAATCAAGAACCTGAAGTAGAAGGGCACTTTAACTTATCTATAACTACAACAATATAATCTGTTTGGGCCCAAAAGAATGGCCCAAACAGGGTGTGAGACAAGGTCCCAGTAGGCAACCACCCAAAGATCTGTGACTAACTGTCAGTGAATATATGGCAGGTAAAAGTATAGAAAACAGTAAACAGGAAAGTACTCAGTAGCAAACACTCCACAGTTTCTAGCACATAATTACAAACAAGTAAAAAGTCACTCAAGCAAGTAGAACAAACAGGTAACCTCTGGGTAGTTCTCACAGCCTAACCCCTATGGTTCAACCTACAAGCACTAGCAACCCTCTGGGAGGCACACACACAGTCTCACCCCTCTTGTTCAACTATAGAATAGACTCTCTGGGTAAGCACTCATCGTCAATTCCCCCTATAGTCTCTTATCATACTAAAGGCGCTCTGGGGAAGTACTCAACTTCTCATTCCCCATGTGGCCCACTTTGAGGAACTACAGACACTCTGAGGAAGCACTCAACGTCAATTCCCCCTGTGGCCTCACATTGTAAATTAAAGACACTCTGGAGAAGCCCTTACATCCATTCTCCCTCTGGTCTACTACACTAGGTTCTCATAGCCCTGTGTAAAATCAACAAGTATCGCATCGCGTAACGGCCAAAGTATCCTCAATAACTACTTGGATAGCATTCTACAGCATCACAACATGGAAGAACAATAGTCACACCACCCTAAAAAATAAGAATGGACCCAGAAAAAGCCCAACAGGAAAAACTAGACGATACGATCATAAATAGGAAGAACATTCATGGAAAAACATCCAAAGAATAGAAAATTACCCTATTCACAAACAATATCTTATACTCATGAATATAAGAAAAGAAGGAAAACAACAAGGGAAAAATAGGAAACACGCAATACCCCATTCACAGGTATTGGTGGAATTTGCACAAATACTCAAAGAATTACTACAGAAAGGCACAAACCACCTACCTCAATGTTAGGAAATCTATATACTTGAACCTTGAAGATTGATTCTCCTTGTAACATCGTAGATATAAGAAAAATTCCAAAATGCTCAACCCACGATAACTTGATAAAGAGCAGGAATTAGAAAACAAAGATCTTGGAGAAGGAAGAGCTTACCGCTGCGGTTCCAACTCCATCTATGATGGTCGATTCGGAGAACAGACAGAGGATCGGGGGCTTGGAGGAGATTTGCAGCCGTATGAGATGCCATCAGTTGAAGAAGCTGGAGAAGAAGATAGTTCTGGGGTTAAGACGCGACCCCAATGTGTTTAGTGAAAAAAAGAAAGCACACGGTGTGTACTTTTGGAGTACACGGTGTGTACTAGGATTTTCCATTCTCCGCTTTAGGCGGCCTCCATGTAACCCCTACATGGACATGTGCATGGTCATGAAATGGACAACAAAAGTCCTTGAGCGGCATCAAAGTGAATGGCATGTACTCATAAAGTACATAGCGTGTACTTCAAAATTTTCTAGAACCTCCTATTTTCTTAAAAAATTCAGAAAGAGAAAAAACATACCTGAAAAGATAGTCTGGGTTCTTACAAACTTCCCCCTTAAATAAATTCATCCCTCAATTTCACTAATGAGGCGTAGAGGAAGAGACCCCGAACAGCTCCAGCCACTGCGATTTCACATCAGCCTCCCTCTCCCAAGTCTCGTTCTGTACTCACCCGTGCTGCCATAACACCCATACCAGAGGAACAAACCAGCAATGAAGAACCTTCATACTACGATCGACAATCCAGATAGGATGCTCCTTAAACGATGCATCCACTTTGAGCTCAACCTCCTCAGGTTGAAAGACATGAGATGTGTCTAAAATGTAACGTCGAAGCTGAGAAGCGTGAAATACATCATGCATAGCCCGGTACCTATGAGGTAACTACAACCGATAGGCAACCAACTCAACTCTCTCTAACACCTTAAATGGCCTGATGTACCTCGGTGAAAGCTTACCCTATCTCCAAATCCTCTTGTGTCCCAATCTCGGTGCGACATAGTGGAAAACCTGATCCCCAACCTCAAACTCCAGAGGTCATCTCTGCTGGCCAGCATAAGACTTCCGATGAGACTACGCCATATCCATCCTCTTCCGAATCAACTCTGTCTGCTCTGAGGTCTCCTGAACAAGACGAGGTCCTAGAAAAGCTGCCTCTCCTACCTCTATCCAACAAAAGGGTGATCAACATGGCCTACCGTACAAAGCCTCATAAGGTGCCATCTGAATAGTTTCTTGAAAACTATTATTGTAGAAAAACTCCACAAAAGGTATATGCTTATCCTAAGAACCTCCAAAGTCTAGAATGAAAGATCGGAGCATATCCTCATGCACCTGAACTGTACGCTCGGACTAGCCATCTGTCTGGGGATGATAGGCTGTACTCAGAAGCACTTGTGTACCCAAAGCTTTCTGTAGCCCCTGCCAGACCCGAGAAGTAAAACACGCATCCCTGTCTGAAATGATGGAGTGTGGAACTCCATGAATACGTACAATCTCTCGGATGTACAACTATCCCAGCTCATCAACATTGAAGGTCTCCTTGATCAGCAAGAAGTTAGCAACCTTCGTACTCCTGTCTATGAAAACCCAAACAACATCATTCCCTCGAGGTGATCTTGGAAAACTGGTCACGAAGTCCATCGCGACGTCATTCCACTTTCACTCGGGAAAGGGTAACTACTGTAAAAGACCTACTGGTCGCTGATGTTCCACTTTCACCAACTGACAAGTGAAACACTTCATGAAAAAACCAGCAACATCCCTCTTCATACCTGGCCACCAATACTGACGGTGTAGATCATGATACATCTTGGTGACGCCAGGATGAACTGCCCAAACCAATGAATGAAAGTCCCGCATCAAATCCTCGCGTATATATGCTGGCACCCATACACGTCCTTGGAAACACAAGATCTCATCCTCGCCTACTATCCATCCAAGAATAGGGTCCTCTCCTGACACGATTTCCCATAGGTCTAGGCCTTCAGAATCTGATAGCTGCCTCATTTGTACCTGATCAAGAAGTGTAGAGGTAACAACTACAGAAGATAGAAAAGTCTATCCTTGTCTGTCATGCACCTCCAAATGCATCTCAGAGAACAGATCCATAAGCTTCCACTCACTGTTGGCCTCCTGAACTGCCTATATCTGATTCCTCTTGCTTAATGCATTAGCCACTATATTTCCCTTTACCAGTGTATAGGCAAGCTCAAAGTCAAAGGACTAAAGATACTCAACCCACCTACGCTGTCTCAGATTAAGATCCCACTGAGTGAAGATGTACTTGAGACTCTTGTGGTCAGTGAAAACCCTACAGTGCTCTCCCAGAAGATAATGTCTCCAACAACATAAGGCATGAACAACTATCGCCATCTTGAGATCGTGCGTCAGGTAGTTCCTCTCATATGGACTCAACTGTTGAGACCCGTATGCGACGACTCCATCTCCCTGCATAAGAAATACTCCTAGCCTGATACCTAAAGCATCACAGTAAATAGTGTAGCTCTTGCCTGGCTCTGGTAAGACTAGTATCAGTGCTGAAGTCAATCTCTCTTTCAGCTCCTGAAAGGCTGACTCACAAGAATATGACCATAAGAACTTCACACCCTTCTTGGCCAGACCCTTCAGCGATGATGCTAAGCGTGAAAAGTCCTGTATGAAGCATTTGTAGTATCCATCCAGCCCTAGAAAACTCTGCACCTCAAATAAGTTCTTCGGATGCTCACAAGAAACTACTGATCTCACTTTCTCTGGGTCTTCTGATACTCCTGTCTCTGAGATAACATGACCCAAGAAGTGAATCTGATCCATCCAAAAGTGGCATTTTGAGATCATATCATATAACTGATGCTCTCTTAGTGTACTCAAAATGATCTCAAGATGGGTAGCATGGTTGTGTTGAGTATGAGAGTACACCAAGATGTCATCCAGGAAAACCACCATGAAGGAATCCAAGTATGGATGGAACACTTGGTTCATTAATGCCATGAAAACTGCAGGTGTGTTCATGAGACCGAAAAACATAACCCTATACTCGTATAGACCATACCTGCTTCTGAAGGGTGTAAGAGATATATATGATGGTATAATGCACAACTGATGATAACCAGACCTCAAATAGATATTCGAGAACACCCAGGCTCCTAGAATCTGATCAAATAGGTCATCAATCCTAGGCAATGGATATTGGTTCTTGACATTCAACTGGTTCAACTTTCGATAGTCCACACAAAGGCTGAGGGTACCATCTTCCTTCTTCGCAAACAGGACAGGTGAACTTCAAGGAGAAGTACTGGGTCAGATGAAACCCTTTGCCTGTAACTCCTCTAACTACTTCTTGAGCTCCAGTAGCTCAGGTGTCACCATCCTATAAGGAGGAAAGGACACCAGTGCCGCTCCTGGCAGGATCTCAATCGATATGTCTTCCTCATGATCTGAAGGAAAACCCAAAAAGTACTCTGGAAAGACATCTCTAAAATGATCCACCACTAGAGGAAAGTCTAACTATGAAGTCCCCTGGTTATCCAGATATAGACTAGTAATCTGAGCTATAACTCCACCTAGCCCATGATGCTCAGGTCCTTCTCTACTCGCCTGGACATCCAACTCACCCTTATGAAGAAAGGATCCACCCTCTGGTGATACAAAACTTACTGTGTGGCAATAACAGTCGAAAAATGCCTAGAATGGAACTAGCCATTCCATTTAGAGAATTAAATCATAGCTTGTCATCTCTAGGACATAGAGGTCCCATAAGAAGTGGCACCCTACAACCTCAAGGGGGAACTCTTTGCACTGACGTACACTAACCGCTCTAGTTCCCAACGATGTGTCTAGAGTCAAAGTATCGATAGAGGAAAATATGCAGAGACCTAGACTCTCCACAATAGTAATAGAGATAAAGAAATGGTAAGACCCTATATAGAAAAGAGCAAAAGATAAAACTGAGGCTACTAAGATCGTACCTCGAACTGTAGAGGGTCCGAGATCCTACTCCTGCTGGGTCTGCTCCACTGCAAAAGCCTGACCTATACCACGACCCCGTGGCCCTGCCTGATCGCTTTGAGCTGATTCGCTCTGCTGTCACTGATAGACCAGAAACTAACCACCCCATCCACGAACTACACCTTGGCCTGAACGGATGGAATAACTCCAGTTCCTAGACTAGTGAGAAATAGGTGGCGCTGCTCCAGAACGAGGAGTCATGGATGAACCCCTGTCACCAGCTGCTAGTGAGAAAACCTGACAAAAACATTGAAGGTGACCCATATTTCTACAAGATCGGCCCTCCACTGGGTCTCTCTGGCACTATGGCCTCATATGCCTAGCCCTTCCACACTGGTATCATACCACCTGGCCACCTAAAGATGTGACTCGCTGCCTCGGATAACCGCGTGTAGACTCCCTATGGCACTTCCAGCTGTTAGCTGGTAGAGCACTAACTCTGGAAGTGGAACCACCCTGGATCTCAGCGCCATAATCTCTTAGATTTTGCTCTGCAATCAGTGCCTAGTTGATGATGGAAGCGATGGAAGTCAGCCTAAAGATATTCACCTGTGAGCAGATCTCCAGTCTGAGACCATCCCAAAACTTCCTTTCCAAGAACAACCCATATCCACCCTGGAGGGGTGTGAAACACTGAAGCTCGGTGAAACGAGAGGAATACTCCATGACAAAAAGAGTAACCTTCTCTAGGATCATAAACTCCCGGGCTCAGTCGGCCCTCAGGGTCTTCGGATAGAAGTAGTCATAAAAGACGTGCTGAAACTCCTCCCACTCCATAACCTACTGATGACCCGCCTGTGAGATCATGTCCCACCACCTCTTGGTGGAGTCTCATAGCATATAGGTTTATAGCTTGACCCGCCTTTCTGGGAGCATCTCCAGATGCTCTAAGATCTTCATCATGGCTTCTAGCTCTGAATCTGCATCCTGAGGTCCTCCTTCTCCTTAGAAGGTGGGAGGATACTGCTACTGGAAAACCTGTGTCAAGTTCTCCATAGTCGAGGCAGGAGGTGGAGCTCCTTGGAAGGTCTGCATCATCCTCAGAAAACCTTCCCTAAAATGAACATCGACGCCTGCAACTGGTATAACCACTGGTTCCAAGGCTGGCACAATAGGAAGATCTACAGGAAGTCTCTGCTCATCCATGTTGGGCATCTGATCACTCCCCTGCGAATGGCGGTCAATCAGAGGACATCTAGGTGGCATGATTTTGCAAAGTCAAATGCACAACTTAGATTCAGTATTAACAAGGACTGAAAAATTGAAGGCACATAAAGGAACAAGGAAAGAAGGCATTCGAGTTATGCAAAACATGACTACACGACATGTTCTTTCCCTACACGGCGTGTTCCTTTAAGTCATTCACATGGGCATGTAATTCTACCTAAAATGGTTGTGTGACACCCCAAATACACGGAGTGTTGTCGTAACACATGGTGTGTAATTGAATCCTCTTCCCTGCCCGAGTCCTTCTACACGGTTAATCCACACAGATCCTCTAAGACAAAACTACACGGTGTGTTCAAGGCAGACACGGCGTGTACTAGACATGCCTTACCTGGCCCATGTTGTTAGAGACACAACCTGAAACACGACTGACACTACATGATGTGTTCCAGACAGACATGGCGTGTACGAGAAAGGGTAACAGTGACCCGTGTTGTTCGTGACACGACCGAGTACCTAGATCAAACTACATGTCATGTAAGATTTAGACACAGCGTGTATGTGAAAAGATAACATGACCTGTGTTGTTTGTGACACGGACATGGTACCTATTTCATACTACACAGCATGCTAAACTAATACACGATGTGTTCCTACAATATTTTTCAAAACCCTGTGTCCCTTCTCACACAGTCAGTGACACAGTTAAAAACTACACGACATGTATTCATAAAGTACACGCCATGTATTCTGGGTTTTTCTGGATAGTAGCCTCAGAAACTGCTCTAGAGCCCAGAAAACACAGAAAACCAGCGTTAAGGTGCCAAATTCCGATCCGTGAGGGCCCATACTCCCCATGAATCAAAGTTTGGCATCTTATACAAGTTACAAACAAGGTAAACAAGCCAATGATCCACCAAATTCCGGTCCATGAGGGCCCATAACACCTCAAGAGCTAAAGTTTGGCATCCATATAAGCAAAGTACTATACAAACAAATTCTTTATCAAATAGAAAAGATTTTATCAAAGTACCTATCACAACAGCATGCATAATCTACATAATGTCTGTCACAATAACATGCAATCGCTAATGCATTCTAGATGGCATGGAAGGAATGCATGACATGCGATTTCTAACAAGTGCCTATATGATGCATGAGATGGCATACCCTCATCTCATCGGGTTGCGACATAAATAAAACCGCAACAACAACAACAACAAAAATAATAGCACAAAGCATGTGAATCACTCAACGGTGAAATCAGATTAACTGTAAAATTTGAAAACCAAATAAAATTGCAATAAACGAGGTTGTATGGATTTTCCCTGTACACGGGTTAGCTACTCCAGAGCACAACTCATTACCAAGTACCTATTCTATCCTATCCCTGGATATAGGCTCCAATCAGTAAGTCAAGAGAAAAGAAAGGCTCTGATACCACTCTGTAACGTCTCGGTTCCGAAAGACACCCAGAGGCGCCCCATACCCAGTTGGTCACATGGCCTCAAGCGCATTTCACCGAATTCTAGAGGCTGCCAAATAGCAGCGAGGGCCTTGGGTGTGATAGTGGGGAAACTATTCCCTCATTGACAGAGTACACAACAGAAGTCACAACACAAACAACAGTAGAAGAAGTAAATATACAACAACAATAACAGTGGAATACTGATAAATAAACAACTGGAGAAGAAATATATGTAAATGATGAACGGTACCTATATGTCTAGGAAAACAGCCAAACAAGTCACCATGATGAGTACATTACTAAACCAAAGTAAAAAAGAAAAAAATATGATCAACTCCTCAGTATCGCAAGCCTCAGCTTGGTCCCATGCTCTCCAGCTCCAGTGCAATCAAGAACCTGAAGTATAAGGGCTCTTTCCCTTATCTATACCTGCAACAATATAATCTGTTTGGGTCCAAAAGCATGACCCAAATAGGGTGTGAGATAAGGTACCAGTAGGAAACCACCCAAAGATCTATGCCTAATAGTCAGTGAATATATGGAAGGTAAAAGTACAGAAAATAGTAAACAGGAAAGTACTCAGTAGAATACAATATACAGTTTCTAGCACATAATTACAAACAAGTATACAATCACTCAATAAAGTAGAAAAAACAGGTAACCTCTGGGTAGTTCTCACAGCCTAACCCCTATGGTTCAACCTACAAGCACTAGAAACCCTCTGGGAGGCACACATAGTCTCACCCCTCTGGTTCAGCTAAAGAATAGACTCTCTGGGGAAACACTCACCGTCAATTCCCCCTATATTATCGTATCCTACTAAAGTCACTCTGGGGAAGCACTCAATGTATCATTCCCCCTGTGGCCCCCGTCGAGGAACTACAGACACTCTGAGGAAGAACTCAACATCAATTCCCCTTGTGGTCTCGTATCATAAATTAAAGACACTCTGGAAAATCCCTTACATCCATTCTCCCTATAGTCTACTACACTAGGTTCTCACAGGCCTGTGTAAAATCAACAAGTATCGCATTGCGTAATGGCCAAAGTATCCTCAATAACTACTTGGCTAGAATTCTACAATATCATAGCATGGAAGAACAATAGTCACACCACCCTACAAACTAGGCATGGAACTGGCAAAAGCCTAATAGGATAAACAAGACCAAACGGTCATAAACAGGCAGAACATGCATAGAAAAACATCAAAAGCATAGTAAATTACCCTATTCACAAAAAATATCTTCTACTCAGGCATATAAGAAAATCATGAAAACAACAAGGGAAAACAGGAAACACGCAATACCCCGTTCACCGTTATTGGTGGAATTTGCACAAATACTCAAAGACGTCCTACAGAAAGGCACAAACCACCTACCTCGACGTTAGGAGATCGATATACTTGAACCTCAAAGCTTGATTCTCCTTGGAACTTCGTATATCTAAGAAAATTTCCAAAACTCTCAACCCATGATAACTTTATAAAGAGGAGGAATTGGAAAATAAAGCTCTAGGAGAAGGAAGAGCTTACCGCTGCGGTTCCAACGCAATCGACAACGGTCGATTCAGAGAACAGATGGAGGCTTGGGGTATTGGAGGAGATTCGCGGCCGTACGGGATACCCTTAGTTGAAGAAGGTAGAGAAGAAGACAATTCTGGGGTTAAGATGCGACCCCGGTGCGTTTAGTGAAAAAAATAAAGTACACGGTGTTTACTTTTGGAGTACATGACATGTACTAGGCTTTTTCATACTCTACTTTAGGAGGCCTCCATGTCACCCCTACATGGCCGTGTGCATGGTCATGAAACAACCAACACACGGCCTCGAGAGGCATCAAAGTACACGACGTGTACTTCAAAATTTTCCAGAACCTCCTCTTTTCTTAAAAACACTAGAAAGAGGAAAAACAGACCTGAAATGAAGGTCCAGGTTCTTACAATGGTATTCCATATAAAAACTCAATTTTGGAGTCATTTAATTTGTTTTTTGAATAAATAATTATAGGGTCTTTATAAACATCACACTAAATGTTGTAGATCTTTTCACAAATTTAGAAATGACAACATGTTGATCCAAAAGGGACACCCGGATCGACAATTATATTTTTTTGAAATTCAATTTTTGTTTTCAATTTATTTTCATTTATTAATTAATTTATTATATTTTTATATCACCAAATTGTTAATTAATATTATTTTTTAATTATTTTATAAATCATTTTTTTCAAATCTATGACATGTTATGTGTAAATACATATGTAGTATTATATAAATAAAATTTAATAAAATATGTTATATTTCTATACTATAATATGATATTTAGTAGTATATAAGTTGTCTTTTTATTAATTTTATCTTTTATCAATGCTAAATAATAAGTTAGTGCTGATAAATTTCACACCTTTATCAGCGTTCAGAAAAGCACTGACAAATGTTTACCTTTTTAGCATTAAATAAGACGTTGATAAATGATTCCATTTTATCAATGTTTTTTAACCATTAATAAATACATCATTTTTATCTATTTTTGAATGTTCTTGCATGTATTTATGTTCTATTTGATTACATGTTGTAATTTTATGTTTTTAAAAATTCCAAACTCTATTATTATTTTATGTGAAAATCAATTTTAAATATCTCTGAATATTTTTATTATATCTTGATATATAGTGATCATAATTTTATAGTGTTTTAAATTTTCTTTAGTTATTATATTACAACATGAGTTATCTAGATCAAATTCTCACGTAATCTATTCTTTTGGATAGGAAATAGATTTATTTACATTTTTTTAAATTAAACGGAAGTCTGAATTTTTTTGTTTAAATGCTCTAAAAATGCCTGAAGTTTATGAAACTGTTCTGGAATTCTAGAATTTTTAGAATTCAACATATTTTTTATTTCAATGATCTCTATCTCAATATACATAAGAATGTCACATTGTTTATTGCACTAGAAAGATAAAAAGTTTTTCTACTTTTAATTAAACTGAAATAAAGGCTAAAATTACATTTAGATGTTGTAAAAAATGGTCGAAGTTCTGAAACATTTCAACATTTTTTCTACAGCTTTTATTTTATGTATTACATTGTTTTTTGTTGATATCTTGATATATATATATATATATATATATATATCCAATTATAGAGTTTCTTGATCCATTTGAAATATATTGAAATTATCTACATTTAAGTTTTCTAGACCATTCCCTTATTCCATTGTTTATATGGGCTAAAAATTCACCAAACTTTTATCATTAAATGATGCAATATTCATCATCTCCTACCCGACTACCTCCTCTCCTTGAAATAGTAAATCTTAAATGTAACAATATATATCATCTCCACCTTCCATTATAGATTTACATCAATGGTAGTTTACAGCTTAATTTATAGAAATGGTATATCTTAATTTTCAACAATAGTATATCTTAATATCAAGAAATGAAAGATCCTTATAAAAAAAATGGTAGTTATATCCTTCAATGGTAGATCTATTCTCCAATGGTAGATCTTCATATGTTACAATGGTTGATCTTAATTTCTCCAATGGTAGCATAAAGAATCATTACTTATTTTTACAATGGTGGATCAACTACACAATGGTAGTAGTATCTTTAAAAATATTGTTAGCTAAATCCATAGCCTCATGATAGTACCATTTTCAGCTTCCTCCCAATGGTAGATGTCCTCTCACGCTACCTCACGATAGATCTTTGATTTACAGTATATCATTGCGAGTGGTTTTTCCATCCTCATTGGTATATTGCAACAATTATATATCCACTTGGGCAACAATAGCAACAAGTCCTCTACGACTATATCATTATTGTCCTCCTCTACAATGGTAGCACCATTCCACTATGACGGTAGCACCACTTTGAAATGGTTCCTTGATTGAGAAGGTAGCATCTCAACCCCTCCTCTTCTAATAGTAACAATAGTAACTTCATACAACTGACAGGTAAATAATTATCCCACTGTCAGTAATATTTTTCCTAATACCAATCCTAATTTTATTTTTCTAGAAAATCTTATGACGCTCTATTTTTCATTATTTTTAATATTTTGATTAACTTCATACCTTATTATAATTATTTTAAGTATTTTAATAATTTCTAAAAGTCATATACATTATATGAATGCTATGCAAGGTGCTTTTAAGTTATCTGAATAAGTATAAAATTTTGTATTAATTTTCACTTTATTCATGCATACACTTACAACACATATTTCTAAATGTTTAAATATTAATATTTTGAATTAATTTCTTGGTATCATAATTTTATAAATTATTATTTATTATTGGCCAAATTATTCAAACACATTTCATAGTATTTAATACAGTATAATTAAATATTTTAATTATTATGAATTATATGAATTTTGAAAGTCCTGAAATTTAATGTTAGACTATCTTACGATACTCATGGGACTATCCTGACTTATTACTATGGAGAAATTATGAAATGTATAATGAAAAATTCAATTTTTTTTGAATTGGTATTTATGTTATAAATACCAATGATATTTTTTATGATTGTTATAGAGGATAATTTTATCTCTCCTTGATCATTATCCAGTTTGAAATCTGAATTTCTTTACCTGATTGCAGTTTTGTATTATAGATTCCATTTAAAGGTTTCAAGACACATTAAAATTACATGGTACTAGGTAACGTGTTCGGCACTCTTTTTTTCCTCGAGAAAACATTTGTGAACTTATCAAGTGTTGTAAAATCTCTAAAGTCTCATGGAATCCATATTTCATCATCTAAAAGATCTCTCAAGTACTGAATTAAATATTCTTTAACATATACTACATTGACGAGATTATTTGATCCTAAACTCAAGAACTAGAACCTATAATTTTTTGTTTATATTCTACTTTTTTTTAGTTTTTTGTATCTATAACACTTCTTCTAATATTTTACGTACACTCGGTTATCTATTTATGATTTTACATATAGAAGCATTTCTTCTTCTCTTTCTTGGGCTGTCAATCTAGGATTTGAAAGTTAGGAGTGTTTGAATTTGGACTCATGTAGTCTAAATTTATGGTTATAATTTTTTTTGGAATTCCCATACAAAATTCAGGTGTCTAGTTATTCTTCAACTAGGAATGTAGTTTGTAATCAGGTTATGATTCTTCTTTAAAAATCAGGTAGTGCACAACATATTTATTACTTAGTAGGGAGGTATAAGACTAAACTAGGTCCAATTTGGACTGAAACGGTATTAAAATCTGTGTGCTCATTATTTTATTCTACTTCTAAAAAACTATAATGATGAAACTTAATAAATAAAATAGATAATCAATTTATTTGAATTATTTTAATTTTGTATATTAACCCCCTCCAAATAATCTTTCATTACCCTAACTGGTCTAACAATTTGTATCAAAGGTTTTTCCCTTTATAAATTTGTCAATCCTTCTACAGAGTCTATATTTTATATTTTATTGTTTTAACATATTCCTAGAACTCAATGTTTAAGGAAAACACCTTCAAGATGAAATATATGAATAAAAATGATGCTTGGATTCTTCAATAGTAACCTCAATTTGATAATAATGATTGTGGCTACTAAAGATCTATAATTAAGGCACACCTCAAATAGTTAAGCATAGAACACTGATCCACGATGGAAAATAGTACGCACTACCAGAATCTGACCTAGATACACTTACATGAATTTATGATACTAGATATGTTTTAAATTCCAATGTTGTGAATATTTCATATTGTACTATTAACATAAGTGTGTTTAGTCATGCGTCTACTTGTAAGAAAGCTCATGATATTCGTAAGACTCGACAATTTACACACCTAGGCTTAGACAAATTAATTCAAACCAAATGTGGAATGATTCGATTTAAGTACCAAAACTTAATGATGGATGAAGAAGAAAAAATAAATAATCATTGTGAATGGAATGATTTACCTTAAAATTTTTTTTGAAAACCAAGTACATATTGAATGAGTCCCATGAGAACTATTGAATAAATTTCAAGAAAATATGTTTTTCATTGATGAAAGAAAGGTTTTAAAAGAGTAAATTCTTGATGAATTTATTTGATCAATATTTCAGTATGAACTAGAACTGAAGAAAATAGCTAAAGAGGATACAACAAAAAGAAAAGGTGTAGGATTTAAATACATGAATATTTATTTTATCAAATCTTATGATTTTAATTTACCGGATGATGAAAAAAATGATATGACTCATATTGTGATTGATGACTACAAATGAATAAAAAATAAAGGATTCAAGAACCAATTTATAACAAACCATCAAAAGGAAAAACCACAAGGGATATAAGATAGGTTAAATGAATTATAAACCCTCAGATGTTACTTATTTTGAGTAAAGAAATAAAGGTAATAACAAGATCAACTATCTAAAAATAAATAATAATGGGAAATACAAAAATAAAGACTAAAATTCTTTAACAACTAGTTGGAGTTATATTGAAGACTCTGATTCCAGTGAACAATTTGGAAATGGGAAAGAATCTACTAACCTGTGGTTCATGGGTTCTTTGGATAATGTTAGTGATACAGATTTTATTTCGGATGTTTTAATTCTAATTCTCATTATGATTTTGAAAATATGAATTTATTTGAGTTAAATAAATTAATTGAAAGATCGATATTTTTTTTTCAAATCTGCTAATTTATATAATAATCTTACTGAAAATAATGAGAAACTTGTTTATGAATATGAAGTAAATTTATAAGAGAAAAAAAACTAAGGAATACTACTTCTACTTCTTATTATAAATTATAGTATAATTTTAAATCTTCTCAACATTTGAATGAAAATTTGAAAAAAAAAGTTGAAAGTCTTAAGCAGTGTTTGACTGCTTTTACTCAAGGTTGTGAGAAATATCATAATATCATTACTTTAAATAATAAAAATAAAAATAAATATAGTGTTTGATATGAAATGAGATTACCACAAATGTATCAAAATAATTTTTCTAAAATTAATAATTTTCATACTTATACTGTTACTTATTTTAAATGTGTCATGAATGATCACTATATAAATGATTTTTCTCTTAGATTTAAACAGTCTTTGGGATTTCTGGATAATAATATTTATAATTTTTTTATGTAAATATTTATAGAATACTTGTTTACATTAAATATGGGTACCTAAATAGTGTATTACTAATCTGATTGGACCCGAAGTAGCTTGGGAACCAAAATTTTCAAGTAATTAATTTTTGGAAGGAAAATTCCTTGGTTGTCTCAAGAATGAAATATGGTACATGGATAGTGGATTCTATAAGAATATGTATAGAGACACATCAAATTTTACCAATTAAAATACATGTTATGGATACACTATTTCATTTTGAGATAACTACTAAGGCAAAGTAAAATGTTTTAGTAAAGTTGGTAGTTCTAATTCTACCTAGATTTCTAATGTTGTATATGTTGGATGTTTAAAACATAATTTAATTAGTATATCTCAATTAAGTGACGATGGAATGGAAGTTAAATTTTAAATTGATAAGTGTTTAGTTTTTAGTGATGATTTTAGATTATTTTATGCTAATCGAAAAGATAATATTTATACTATTGATTTTATAAAACTAACGGTTCAACATGTTAAGTGTTTGAATGTTTTGTAAAGTGATAGCATCCTTTAGCATTGACAACTAGGTCATGTTAATTTCATAATGTCACATAATCCCTCTAAATACAAGAATGTGTAATAGTTAAATTTCTTGAAGAAATAATAGCTTCATATATGTGAGGATTTCATGAAAGGGAAACAATGAAAAATATCTTTTAGTCTTATCAATCATATAAGTGGTAATACACCATTACAGTTTGTAAAATTTGATCTATTTGGTCCTACTAAAATTTATAGTATGGGATGACAAAAATATACGTTAGTTATTTTTTGTATATTATAGAAGATTAATATGGGTTTACTTTCATGCACATAAAAAAAGACATTTTATCATGATTTATTTGTTTTTTTAATTTAGTTCAAAATGAAAAAGGTTATATGTATGTTTCTATTCATAGTGATAAAAGAAGTGAATTTCATAATTTAAATTTGATTTTTTTGAAAATAATGGTTATTTTCATAATTTCTCTACTCCTAGAAAACCTAAAAATGGTGTTTTGGAATTGAAAAATAGAACTCTTATTGAAATGACCAGAACTATGTTAAGTGAATTTAATTTCCCCAGATATTTTTGGTCTGAATCCATTTTTTCTACTTTTTATATTTCAAATAAAATTATTCTTATACCATTGTTGAAGAAAATTTTTTATCAATTGTTTAAAAATAAAAAACCAAATTTGGTTATTCTAGAGTTTTTGGTTATAAAGTTTTTATTTTGAATTCAAATCTTAATTTAGAGAAATTTGATACTAAAAGTGATGAAAGTATTTTTTGGTTATTCTAACAATAGTAAATCTTATTGTGTTTATAAAAAAAATAACTATTGATATTGAAGAATATATTCTACTTATTTTTGATGAAAATAATGTTAAATTAAACTCTGATTCTAATGTTTTGAATGATGAGTTTAGAAATATTAATTTTGGTGAAGAAAACCCTCAAGATAAGGATGAATTGATTGAGGGGTAGAATAATCCTTCTCAACCTGATCCAAGATTATGGAATACTTATACAGATCATCCTATTGAAAATGTTATTGGTAATATTTATTTTGGTATTAAAACTATAAAATTTATTTTAATTTTTTTTGTCAATTCTTATTTTATTTATTATTCTATTCCTGACAATGTTAATTATGATTTGAATGATTATAATTGGATTATTACTATGAAATATGAGTTTAATTAGTTTTTTAGAAATAATGATTGATCTTTAGAATCATTTCCTTATGATATAAAGAAAATTAGAACAAAAATGATCTTTATAAACAAGATAGATGAATCTAGATATATTGTCAAAAATAAATTCTGACTTGTTTCCCAATGATACTCTCAAAAAGAAGAATTGAAGATTAATTTTCACATATTTCCAAGCTAGAGGCTATTATAAATTTGTTAGATTTTTTTCATGGTATTATGTTATTTAAAATTGATGTAAAAAGTTATTTATTAAATGGTTTTATAACTGAAGAGGTTTATGTTTCTTATCCCCTTGGTCTTGAAAACAAAAAATTTTATAATCATGTTTTGGAATTATCTAGAATTATATTGTATAAAATAATCATCTCTTACTTGGTATCAATGAATTTTGTTTGTTTATATTAAATATGGTTTCAATTGATGTAATTTTGATCCTAAACATTTTATTAAAATAATTTCTAATTAAATTTCAATTGTACAAATTTATGTTGATGATATAGTTTTTGTTTCTTCTAGTGAATTGATATGTAATTTTTTTTTAATTTGATGTCAGCTTTGATTGAAATTAGATTAATGGGAGAATTAAAATCCCTTCAAGGAATTTAAATTTCTTAAAGGAAAGAAATGATTTTTCTTAATCAATATAAGTATTCTAAGGAGTTAGTTTAAAGGTTTCATCTTGATTCCTATATCTATGAAAAATCCCATGAGTACTATTTATAAATTAGATGTTGATGCATCTGGTAAATCTATTGATATTAAAACATATTGAGGCATGATAGGTAGCTTTATTTATTTAATTGTATCTAGACTCGATATCATGTTTAGTGTTTGTATATGTGTTATATTTCAAGATGATTCTAAAGAGATTCATATTTAAGATGTAATAAGAATAATCAGATATGTTAAATGAACTATTAAAAATGTTTTATTTTACCCTAAATGTAAATGTTTGGATTTAATATCCTATTTTGAATTTTATTTTTGAGGTTGTATAATTGACAAAAAAATCACATCTACCATTAGTTATTTTTTTGGAAAAAGTTTCATTTCTTGGTCTTTTAAGAAGAAGTTATTTGTTTCTCTATAAAAAATAGAAGATAAGTATATCTATGCTTCTAGTTTTTGTGCTCAAAACTTATGAACTGATTATAATTTATGTTATTTTGGTATTTATCATGATAAATTTCCAATTTATTATGATAACACATCTATAATTTATATTTCAAAAAATATTTTATAGGATTATTGAATAAAGAATATGGATCATAGATTTTTTTTATTTTAGATCATGTGAATAATGATGGTATTGTTTTAGAATTTAACACTACCAAGAATCATCTTTAATACATCTCTACTAAGACATTATACTCTACTCAGTTTGAAAAAAATAAATTTTTGTTCAGGATGTTGGAATCTTATTTATTTTATACTTTCTTATTTAAAGGTGGAGTTTCTATTTTATATTTTTTTTATTTACAAAAAAGGTGATAAAATAAAATGTTCTTGGAATGAAAAGTAAATTCGGTTCAGTAATACATTTTGGAATGACAAGTAAATTCAGTTCAACAATATATGGTTAGAACGATAAGTAAACCCAGTTCAATAATGAACTTTCTCCACTATAATGGTCTTGGAAGGAATGCCTTGGCTAATATTGAAATCATATTATGTACTTATTTGTTTTCAACAATTCCATGTTTTATGCCAAAACTATTTTCTCAAGGTTCATGATTCCATTATGATTTATTCCTTATAAACTACCAAGATTTATTTCATCACTCAAGATTTTGGTATATGTTAAATGTGGTGTGTTTTTTTTTCAAAAGTTATGTTCAGGTTTTTACATTGTCATGTTTATGTTTTTTAAGATCTTTTCCTTGATTACCCTTACTGAGAATTTTAGCTCACCCCTTCATTATTTTTCCCCCAGGATTTAAAGAAGGGTATTAATTAAAATGAGTTAAAATAGGGTTCTAGTTAGGTAAGATAAAGCAAGAGATGATGTATATGTTTTATGAACTAGTTGTTTATGTATTCCAGTTTCCAAAGACACTAAACTAATACAGTCTTTGGGAATATGATTGTGTCATGTGTTATATATTCCAAAAAAGAAATGTAATTTCCATGTATATCATAGTTGGGTCTTTATAGGTTGGTATCAGAGTGAAGGTTTAGATAACCTCTGGAAACTGGGATGCTAAAACATTAGTGATATCCCTAGAGATATCTCTAAGGTTTTTCTAGGGATTTCCCTAAGGGTAAGTCTAAATATATGTTATAGTCTTAAAATTATGGAAATGATCATGAATAACCTAGGATTAAATGTAAGATGTTAGAGATTGAAAATACCCCCCTTGATTATTTTGTTTTCCTAGTATGATTTTTTCACATTATTCTTTTTGGGTTTTAGACTGTGGTTGGAACCTGAAGAAACTATGTTAATGATCAATGCACTGGGAAATGAAATGATTTTCCTCCTGAACAAACAAATCTTATGGGATATGGAATGTAAAATCTTATTTCTATACTTACACAAGCTATGAATCATTCTGGACTTCCAAATGAGTAGGGAAGGGAACAACATTCTATTGGGTCCTTTATGAGGAAACGTCCACCTTCTTTCAGTGTGTCTTTTGATCCACATGTTACTGAATAATGAATCAGTACCATTGAAATGATATTTTCCATCATTTTCTATATGGAACATGAAAAATCCATTTTGGTTGTTTATCATTTAGAAGGTGAAGCAGACCAGTGGTGCACTCTAATCAAGAATACAATGAATCAAGATGAAATAGAATCCCTGGAATGGGACGAGTTTAAGAACTTATTTTTCAATAAGTAAATTCCTCGCATTCTTCAAAAAAATATGGAAAAGGAGTTCCTTAAGTTTAAGCAAAAGGATGTTGAATCTATTGGTACATACAAGGAAAATTTTATAAGAATTCAAAGGTATGCTTTTGGCTTTATCATTCAACATGAATGTAAAGTTGATCAATTCATCAGTGGCTTAAAACCAAGTCTTTGAATTTCATTAGTTGTAAGAGACTTTAGTAGCTATGAAGAGATTGTGCATTGTGATACCAATGTAGAAATTTAATTTTGTGTCACATATAAATCTCATGGTATTGACAAGAAATGATATATGGAGTTCAAGGGAAAAATCTCAAAGCAATGGTGAAAAGAAGATAAATGTTTACTTATGCTCAATGTATGGAAAAAATCATGATGGAGATTGTCTTAAAGGGACTAGAAATTTTTTTAACTCTGTAAAAGAAGTTCATCAAGCAGTTGAGTTCCAAAGTAATGGAAATTGTTTTCTTAATGATGTAAATAGATAAAAGACTATAGATAATGAACCACCCACACATCAATGCTAAAAGTGTAAGGAAATGGGACATTATGCTAACCAATGCCCTAATCTAAGGGTTATATATGATTTTTGATGTCAAAAACCTCTTAAGTCCAATGATAAAGGAAAATCACATGTAATCACTATTGGAGATGTTGAGTTTGAAAACAAAGTGGTGAAATGATTTAGTGATTATGTAAATGGATTCCAAAAGAGTGTTGTAGAATCTCTTTTATAGTATTATGGAATATTGGTATATCTATGTATTGGTCCATTGTGTTTTTCCATAATTATATGGTACTGATAACAATGAAAATTGATTTAGATATTTTTATAAAACACATGATATGAACATAATGAAAGGTTAAGAACATAATGAGATGTTTTATAGTATTAATGACCTCATGACTGATATAAGAAAAAAGTGATATCATGGATTCAGTATATATAATTTTTGGTATTTTTGGTCTGTGGAAAGAATTAATTTTGACAGAATGCATGTTTTCACTAAGGTTATATAGTAATTCATGTTGTTATCATGTTTCAAGAGAATAAATGATTAATTTATTCACATGTTTGTAACGTGACAACCAAGAAATATCTTATGAGATATGAGAGATCAATGTTAAGTCGATTTAGTCCACCTCTTTCTAATGTTTTATATTTTTAGTTTTTGGAAGGATTGTAATGTTATCCATTTATGGATAGTATAAGTTATATTCTGGTTGAAGCTTGTTAGATTAATTTATTATCTCAGTATAGGTGGACATATGCCTATTTGATTTCATGTGCTAACCTTTTTTTGAGATATATGTAATGACCTATCATTCTATCACATGATCTTCTAACACATCCAGAATGAAAAATTCAACTTCATTTCTTTAAATAAAAGGTGATGTGGAATTTTTCTAAGCAACAAAAACTGTGAGATTGTACCAAAATCAAGTAATTATTTATTCTCATGAAAAATTCTTCAACTTTAGATAAATGATATTTAAAACCATAAATGTTATCTTAGTACATTTGTATCCAATGAATCAGATGGTCCCTTAAATCATCACAGATTTATGTCTTTCTGGTTGTTAACTTTCTTCAAACCTTGTTATCTATCACTATCCATCTGAACATGATGGTTTTATTTTTATTCCATATACATGTTTTCACCTCCCACATATGTTCTCTTATGTGGAAACCAAATGATGATTTACATTGGGAAACCATTACGTTTCTAACTTTCCTTTTTAAAATAATTTTTTAGTATTCCTTTTTATAATGTGGGTTTCTATAAAAGAAAATTTCAAGTAGTAAACCTTTTATATCCCTGATGAATCTCGAGGGATAAATTAATTTTAAGGGGGTAGAATGTAACACCTCGAGATTTTACAAGACATATTCATTTTAATTTCATTGATATCTTGTGTTGTATGCTACGCCAACATTATCTTACGCTATATGCAACACCATATTAGATTTTAGTATATGTAACACTATTCTTGGATTGTGTTACACAAAATTTAATGTTCTTTTGATAGAAATCATTTCATGAAAGACCAAGTGTAAGTGATAATTAAATATTATAACCTAGTAATTATAATGGCAGATATGAATAGTATTAACTTCATTCTAAAATAACAATTTAAATGAAAATAAGTGAATCTATAAAATAATAAAATCAATATTTATGGAATTTATTAGTGAAATATAAGTATAATATATTCAATGTGATGTTTCAAATCCATCTTACATATTTTATAGATATGATATAAGAAAAAAATTCATTTTTTTGGATATTATGAATAGTGACTATGGTAATTTTTATTTACCACAGTTAAAGGTAAATTGAGTAAATTAGGGTAACAAACAATATGATAATGATAATAAAATTACCCTAACACTTTTCAAAATCCTATTGGATGAATTGAAGATGTCCAATATAACCTAAGGGTTGGAATTGATTCATTTAATGGACTTTTTTCTATGAAAGGGATGTAATTATAATTAAAACAAAACAAAGTGACAACTTGTCAATATCTTATCTTGTATAAGTATAATAATATTAAGGTAGTCATAAACATGATAAAAAATCAAACAAAAATAGTCTCTAGAAAGCTAATGAAATTATATACATCATGTAAATTTATTGAGAATTTTTAGAGATTAAATAATTACCATTAATGATTATGTAACATCCAAGATCTGGAATCCACTAAATAGTGCCCCGTAGTTGGTTGGCCACATGGGATCAAGCACATTTCCCCAATCGATAGAGGCTGCTAACTAGAAATGAGGTCCAAAGGTGTGATAGTGGAGAAAATATGCCCTCATTGGCAGAGTGTAACACAACGGAATAAAAAATAACGAATAAAAAAAGCAATACGAAATATGCATATGAAGTAAATAACTGATGAATAGAAGATAAAGTTAACCAGAAGGCATATAATATCAAAATGATACAACATGTCACAAGTTCTAATAAAAAAGCGAAATAAGATACATGCAATCAAGTATAATATAATACCAAAGTAAGGTAAAACAAAATGAAACTTAGAAGCATCGCAATCCTCGGCTTAGTCTCATGCTCTCCTACTCCAAACCAGAAATCAAGTACCTATACAGGGGGACTTTCCCATATCTACACCTGTATCAATATAGTATTTTTAAGCCCAAAGCATGACCCAAACATGGTGTGAGAAATAAATACCAATAGGCAACAACCAAAGATTTGTGCCTAACTTTTAGTCAATATATGAAATAGCTGAAAAAGAAAATATTAGCTAGGAAGTACTCAATTGTAAACTATCTATCTAACCATAGTATCCATTTATTCTGTTCATTTAATTTAGCTGTTCAAATTCATTTATGTACAACTATCTTGGGATCCAGCCTTAGCCTACCAATCCCTCATGTAGAAGTAAACGCATCAGATGTCTCAGAAGACCATCTAGATAAGTAGAAGGGAAGAATGAATCCAAGTTTGTGCTTTGACTTAGTAGATGCATCATAAGTCATTGAATTTTATTAATTATCATTTCAACGTCTCACTCGAAGGAATAATGAACAATCACCCAAAGTCATAAATAAACAGTTAGGGTCAAACCTGATATATCATCATTTTCCAATAGAGCCTGTCTTGGGTATCCTTCAATAGATTATATGTTCTCTCAGAATTTATGAAGAGGATTCATTGAGCTTGACAACCATGATTATAGCCCTCTCACTTCCTTTAAGTAATTAACCTCATGAGTCTATCCATTGTATTTTAACCAAAACAATGGTTCACTCATGGTAAACAAGGTGAAATTTGTCACATGATCCCGAAATTGTCTTTTAACTAAGATTAAGGCTATCCCATTGCTAATTACCACTTTTAACCATTCAAAATTCCATTTAAAAAGCAACACATGTGAATTAAACTATCACATGGGATTAACATAATCATCTCACGTGGGAAATTCATATAATCAATAATACATTTTTATCAACCCTAACTGGGAAAAATAAAAAAAGACTCAAAGGCGTTCTTGACCAAATGGCTATCCAAGGTAAACACACCAATGAGTGTCCCTAGATCAATCAACCAATAATAACATGATTCAATTAAATTTAATCAATTACCTAAACATCATTTGGTATTAAAACATGCTAACTCAACAACTAAGCAACAATCTAAAAAGGGATCATGGAATTTTGGCACATATATTCAACTAAATATTCAGAAAAATTCATGATACCACCTACCTGGATGTTTTTCAATCAATATACTCTGATGCCAGCCCTTGAATCGGCCTAGAATAGCGTAGATCTATGAAATGGGGAAAACCATTAAACCCTAATTAACTTCCTTATGAACATAAATTAGGAAGAATGACTCTTGAAGAAGAAATCACTTACTGATAGGATCCCAATGAGATCGACGATGCTTGAATCTGGTTTTAGATGATGAAACAGGAGGAGAATAAACTCTTGGTGGTCCTTATTCTTTACCTGGTGGCTCCTCAATCCAGAAGAGGAAATAACGAGGATAATACTCATTTTAAGCCAAAAATTAGAATTAAACGGTGTGTAAGTCCATATACATGGTTTTTATATCAATTTATTGTTCATAATTTCATCGACTTACTTTACATGTCTCGCACCGACTTGCCAACATGACTACACATCGTGTATCAGGAAGTACACAACATGTAGTGTAATTTTCTTCTCTCCCATGCCAACATGCTCACACACCATGTATCCCTATTCTACATGACCATACTAAATAATGTGTATATAGTATTACATGGTGTGTTCTCCTAAAAAAACCATTTTCTCAATTTCCCCTTGTTTTCTCAAAACAAAATCAAGGAAAAAGAAATAGAAAAAAATTGTACCTCAAAATAAGAACTAGGTTCTTACAAAATATCATCTTAAAGAAATTCATCCATGAATTTCCCATCCAAGGGTGGTGAAGGAATATCTGAGAATAACTCTGGCCACTGAACACGTACGTCAGCCTCCCTCTCCCAAGTCTCATCATGAACTCGGCTGTGATGCCATAATACCCATATGAGTGGAACTGGCTGGCCTTGGAGAACCTTTATGCTCCTATGAACTATATGAATGAAATTATCTTCAATGTATTCATCAACCTAAAGATCAACCTATTCATGCTAAAAGACATGAGATGGGTATGAATGATAGTTGTGTAGCTGAGGTACATGTAAAACATCGTGCATGGCTTGGTACTTCTGAGATAACTGTAACTGATAGGCAACCAACCCAACTCATTACAGAATCTCAAATGGTCCAACATATCTTAGTTAAAGATTACCCTATCTTTTCATCCTCTTATGTCCTAATATTAGTGAAACATGTAGGAAAACTCGATCCCTAACCTTGAACTTAAAAGGCCATCTACGACGATTGCCATAAGATTTCGGACGAGACTGCACAATAGCCATCCATCTATGAATCAAGTGAACCTACTCAGTAGTCTCGTAGACAAGATGAGGCCCCAACATATCTTCTTATCCATCCTCCAACCAACACATGGGTTATAGTCATGGCCTACCATACAAAACCTCATATGAATCCATCTGAATAGTATCCTTGAAGCTATTATTATAGGCGAACTCTACTTGGGGTATATGCTTCTCCCAAGATCCCCCAAATTCTAGGATACATGCACACAACATTTATTCTAGAACCTGTATCATACGCTCTGATTTTCCATCAGTATGAGGGTTTTATACTATGCCTAGAAGCACCTGTGTACCTAGTGCCCTCTAAAAAATCTGCAAGAATCGAGATGTAAAGCGGGTATCCCTACCAAAATCGATAGAACTAGGGACTCCATGAATTCATACCACCTATCAGATATAGATATCTCTGAGCTCATCAACATGAAATGGATCCTTGATTGGAAAGAAGTGAGCGACCTTCGAAAGTATGTCAACTATGACCCACATGACATCATAGCCTCTAGAAGACCTCAGTAAACCTGTTATGAAATCCATTGAGAAATAATCCCATTTCCACTCCAAAATAGGTAACTCCTGTAAAATCCAAGATGAATGTTGATGCTCTGCCTTCATCTTCTGATAGATGGAACACCTCGTAACAAAACTTGGTACATCTCACTTCATACCCAGCCACCGGTACTGACGGGGCATTTCACAGTATATCATGGTGACTCCGGGATGCATTGCCCAAGTTGAATCATGGAACTCCTGGATATTCTCCTCATTTATATCACCTGAAACCCACACATGTCCATAGATACACATAAACTCATCCTATAATATCGTTCATCTAGGAGGTCCATCCTCACCTAAAACACTCTCCTGTAGAACTAGGCCTTTGGAATCAGATAAATGCCTCACCCACACTATGTCCAGTAGGGTATAGGTAACAAAAAATGATGAAAGAAAATTCTATCCCTGACTATCATGCATCTCTAAATGAATCTTAGTGAACAAGGCCATAAGCTTCCACATTTCACTATCCCCCTAAACTGCTTGTATCTGAGTCCTCTTGCTCAGTGCATTAGCAACTGAATTGCCTTTTTTAGGTGTATAAGCAAGCTCAAAATCAAACGACTAAAGGTATTCCAGCCTCCTTCAATGTCCTAGAATCAAATCACACTGAGTAAATATGTATTGGATACTTTTTTTATTTGTGTACACCACAAAATGATCTCCCAATAAATAATTCCTCCAATAGAACAAAGTATGAACAACCGCAGTGAACTCGAGATCATATGTTGGGTAAATCCTCTCATGTGGCCTCAACTGTCAAGACCCATACACAAAAACTCGATCCCCCTACATAAGTTCTGCACCCAGCCCAATATCTGATGCATCACAATATATAGTGTAACTCTTGCCCGACATTGGAAATACCAGTATTGGAATTGAAGTCAAATGTCCCTTCAAATCCTGAAAGGTTGTGTCCCAAGAATCTTACCACTCAAACATCACACCTTTCTTATTCAAGACCATGATCGGCACTACTAATCATGAAAAGTCCTATATAAAATGCCTGTAGTACCCAGTTATCCCCAAGAAACATTGTACCTAGAAAAGGTTCTTGGGATGTTCCTAGGTAAATACTGCTCACACCTTATCTGGGTCCACATATACTCTAGTCTATAAGATGACGTGACCCAGGAAGTGAATCAAATCCATCCAGAAGTGGCATTTTGAGAGCATAGCATATAACCAATGCTCTCTCAGTGTATTTAAAATGATATCATGGTGTTTGGAATGGTCATGTCGATTGTGAGAATACACCAAGATATCATCTATGAGAACAACTAAAAATAATCTAGGTAAGGATGGTTCATCACTTCCATGAAAACTGTTGGTGCGTTTGTGAGACCAAATGGCTTAACTAAGTACTCATATAGACCATACATGCTACAAAACACAATATGAGCTATGTTTGTAGGTCGAACACATACCTGGTGTTATTTTGGCCTCAAGTAAATCATTTAGAACACCCAGGCTCCTCGAAGTTGATCAAACATGTCATCAATCTGTGGCGAGGGATATTAGTTTTTAACCATAAACTGGTTCATTTTCCGATAGTCCATGTATAGAATAAGGGTATAATCCACATTTTTTGAAACAAGTACCATTGAACCCTAAAGAGAAGTACTGGGTTGGATAAAACCTTTAGATTCTAGATATTCCTATAGCCTCTTGATCTCTAGCAACTCTGTCATAGCCATCCTGTAAGGAGGAATGGATATCAGTCCAGCTCTTGGAACTAGATTGATAGTGAACTCCACTTCTCTAACTGAAGGTAATCCATAAAAATCTTCCAAAAAAATTTCTCTAAAATGATCAACCACCAGAGGGAAATTTTTCAGACATTTTCCCTGATCATCCAAATATAAACTCTCAATCTAGGCTATCATCCCACCCAACCCACAATGCTCATATCCATCTATGCTCACTTTGACATCCCATTCACCCTTATGCAGAAACTCTTCACCCTCTGGTGATGTGAAACTCACCCTACAGAGATAGCAATAAAAAAAGTATTGAAAGGAGACTAACCGGACCTTTCTGAGAATGACATCAAATCCCATCATCTCTATGACATAGAGGTTCCATAGAAAGTGACACCCACCGATATCAAGGGGCACTTCTTGCCCTGGCGCACACCTATCATTCTAATCCATAACGGAGTGTCTTACATCTTAACATAGAAAAAAGTAAAGGTGCATAGCCTAAACCTATCCACAATAGTGATAGATATAAAACTACGTGAAGTGAATGTATCAAAAAGTGAAGAAGATAAAACATAGGTGACTAGAATAGTACCTAAGAAAGTATAAGGCATGGGATCATACTCTTGGTGGGTCTTTTTCACTACATAAGTCGGACCTGTACTGAGGACCTGAGACACTTCTTGGATACCCTGAGCTAACCCACCATTCTATCATTGAGATCTTGGGGTCTGGCTACCACTTCCATGCCCACATCCTTGGACTAAACTCCCTGACGTATTCTAGTTTCCAAATTGGTGAGAAGATATTGAACCTTCTATTTCACATAGATTCTGAATAGAACCCCTCTCACTAGCTACCGATGGAAACGTCTTATAGTAGCATTGTAGATGGACCATCTTTCTGCAAGCTCGACACTCAACTGGGTCTTTCAAGCAATAAGGTTTAGCATGCCCAATCCTTTTGCACTAGAAGCACCTCACCTAACTATAGAAAGATAGGTTATAACTACTCATGTCCCTAAAAGAAAACTCCATATGATGATTCTTGCTTCTGGTCGAGATAGAACCAGATCTCAGTGCCAAACCACCCTAGATCGCACCTCCAACTTCTCATAAATTACTATCGATAATCAGCGCCTGATTTAAAATAGTAGAGACTGAAGGCAAACTTAATACATTCACCTGGGATCAGATTTCAAACCTGAGACCATCCTAAAATTTTCTATCCTTCTACACATCATCACCCATCAGAATAGGTGTGAATCACCGAAGCATAGTAAACTAGGTAGAATAATCCATAACTATTAGTGTACCTGGCTACTGGTGCCTGAAGTCCCGGGATCGATCGGCCCTCAGCATCTCAGGAAAATAATAATCATAGAAGAATGCCTAAAATTCTTCTTATGTCATGTCTCGATGACTCCATTATGGAGTGATAACATCCCACCACCTCTTGGTAGAATCACGCAGTATATAGGCCGTGAGATTGAACCTCCTTTTGAGAGGTGTCTCCAGATTCCCGATGATAGTAATCATTGATTCCATCCCTGATTTTTCAACTTGTGGTCCTACATTCCCTAAAAAATTAGGCGGGTGCTGCTGTTAGAATATACGCATTAGCTCTTCCATAGATTTGGCAGCCTACAGTGCACCTTGGAAGGTCTTCATGAACCTAATTAAACCATCTCAAAACTGTGTGGCTGCACCCACGTCCGGTATAACGACTTGTTCCAAAACGGGCACAAATAGAGGATTCATCGGTAGCCCATGTTTCACCATTTCTAGAGTATTCTCATCATTTCTCACTTGACATACGACTCGTGATCGTCGTGGCGGCATGACTCTACAAATTCCTGCACACACACCTCAGTATTGACTTAATGAAAAAAAAACTTTTACACAGATGTTCAAGAATGAAATAGGCAAAGGAAATTGTTCAAGTATTCCAAAATAGGGGTACAGAGCATGTATAACCCCATAGATGGTTTGTTATTTAATTTTCATATCTACCCATATACTTCAACATAGTTAGAGCTACATGGTTATGCCAGTATAAGACTACATGGCATGTTCACCCTCAACACGACATGTGCAACTATGTTTTCATCCACCTGTGTCATTAGTAACATGGTCAGATACACGGTCAACTTCCAAACAGTGTGTACTTCCACTACATAGTGTGTTGTAATCAAAGATCGACAACCCATGTACCCTTCTCGCACAACATGTTACATAGTCAAGGGCTACACGGTGTGTACACATGTTGCACGACGTGTTATTATCTGAACTCCCTAGATCATGTTTCCTCTCACATGGCCGGTTACATGATTAGTTACTACACGACATGTATACATGGTACACAACATGTTCTTCTTAAAACATGGAACACCTTCTTCCCAGAATAGGAAGAACAAACAGCGTGTTATGCTAGACTACCTGTTGCTTATACAAGGTTTTTCCAAACAGAACTCTAGATTTCACATAAAACCCCTTTTCTATAGAAAAACCAACCCGCGGGGTGCCAAAATTCCAATCTGTGAGGGTCTATACTCCACAAGAATCAGAGTTCATCACCCAAGCAGAACATATCATAATACAATTACAAATAAAAAGTAGAATCATGATCCGCAAAAATCTGGTCCAAGAGGGGACATACACATTAGGAACCAATTTATGGAATCCATTTAATCCAAACCATAGCATGTTATAATAAACCTATCACAATAGCAGGCTTAGCTGTCACATCAACTATCACAACAGTATGCGATAACAAATGCATCCTATGAAAAACTTACTTTTATTACACACTTAAACCTGATTTATTACATAAAATCATCACTTGATACAACATAGAAGATCGAGAGGTCTAGTGTAATTGGGGATTATGAACATTACATAACATCTTCAAACATAAAACACACAACATCTTTATTGAAAACTTTCTTTACATGACCACGACATTCCCTCATACTTAGCATTGCATGGGATAACCTAAAAACATGCATAAGAAAAGGGTGAGCTATAAAGCCCAGTAAGGGAATAAACATAGAATAACATGAGGAATAAAATACATGTTAGACAATAGGCATATCAATGGAGCACAAGAAGAACATGAACATAAAGGCATGATAAAGCATGATAATCATAACATGAAAATGTGGCAGCAACACATAACATGGAATTATCATGAGCCAAGGCTCATTGCACATGAAGCATGAGTAAACCCTCATTGCACATGAATAATGAGTAAAACCTCATTGAACATAAATTAGGATGAGTCAGAACCCATTGCACATGACATATCATGACACTATACTTTACCTAATGCATTGGAGCACTATCAGAGCGCACCCTTCTTAAACATTTCATTTCAAGCATAAGTGTGTCACGTGGATCCTATAACATGGAATCAATCAACATCATAAGTTATTCCACAATTAATTAATGTGGAATAAATAAATAAAATTACCATTAAATATGTATATGTGCATAAAGTTTAATACCCTTGATAGAGACATGGGTATGGTATTCACTACGCAATGATCTTGGCTAGGAAAAATGCAGTGCAATTTCGGCTGCATAACGACGTGACATAAGGATTCATTAAAACTGTTGATGAGAGAGAAAAGGGTGTATCATCATATGTACATGAAATGGAATGTAATGGGTCATATAGATACATTTCCCAACAAAATTAATGGAATTTAGATGCATAATACAAAAGAATTACTTGTATGTAAAAGATGAGAGAGAAATCCCTCACAGAATTTTAGCATGGTAACAGGTGTACATGGGAGGCATTAATGAGAGATAAAGGGGTCTCCCATCATCCAAAACTAAAGAAAAATGTATGGGGGAGGTTATAAATCATACCCCAACATTTTTAATTGAAAACAAAAGGGCATAACAACTTAAATAAAATTGGACAAAAATGAGAAAGGAAGAAATCCCTTACTTGAAAGTGTGATACAAAAGGCTTGGGAGAGGCTTGAGGGAGGCTTCTTGGGATCTTGGAGAACCTTGGGAGGATTATAGAGATATGAGGGTAGGGGTTGGTCAAACTCCAAAGTATTTTAGTGAAGAGGAAGTGGGATCTTGGGTGGGTTTATATAGGAATGGAGAGGGAATTCTTTATTATTTAGGTTTGGGACGCCTCAAATTAAACTAATCAATACCACAAACAAGCCCATGGTTTTTGACCATGGTTTTTTTAGAAGGGGAGTGGAAAAAAATATTTTATAAGGCCAATGGAAGAAATTCTTAAAATAATAGGGTTTCTTATGTGGGGGTGAGTCACACTCTCAAGGAAAATAATTTAAAAAGACAAAATGTTTTAGAAGTCTTGGATGGTCCACACAGGCATTGTAAAATAAAACAAACAAATATAAAATCAAATTATTTTAATAATAAAAAATATATTGTCCGAACATATTTTTTATATTATTTTATTACATCACTATTGGGTCATTATGATCTCATAAAACACACTATATATTTAAACAATATTTAGTTTTTTTACCAAAAAATTCAAATGTCTCAGAAAATTATGAAAAATTCACTGTTGGATAATTTCAACATCTAGATTCCAAAAATAATATTAATTTTAACTAATTACTTTTCTAAATATGTGAATTTTTACTTTTAAATACATTTACTGAAAATTCATTGGTTTTGATAAAAACAGTTTTCAAACCTTAACAAAAATTACATTTACATTCATAAAGTTATATGATCATTTATATTTAATATAAAGTAATTTAATAATTATAATATTTTATTAAAATATTATTTAATTCAAAAATCCATTAATTCATCAAAATATATTACTTATATTAATATTAACTAAAAATACTATTTTTTCTTTAAAAACTATTTACAAAGTACAATAATAAAATGAATTCACATTCTTTATACAAAAATAATGTACATAGTCATAGTGCTAGGGTATTGTAACATAACCCATTATAACACCCACATAAGATTGAAGGATAAGGTGTGCGATGGTGAAAGACTCTTGGGGTGGCTTAGATAACATTGCTCGGGTGGTAATCTTTATTAACTTCCACTTCTCCCATAGTCAGTTCTGCTCAAGCTTAATGTGTTCAAGCTCAGATTGGGATTGGTAAAGAGTGAAGCCCAATGACACCACCACCTTTCCGATCTCCGAAAAATGGGCTTTGTATGGGGCAAGTATACTAGATGAGGCCATCACTTCCTTTGTAAGAGTAAATTGGATATGTTAAAGCCCTATATTTATACTAATCATGTGATCACTGTTCAATGGCTATATTAGCAATGGTCGTAATTCAAAACGGTATTTTAAAAACCATAAAACCAATGAAGTTCACATTTTTTATAACCATAATAAAAATTTTAATTAGATCAAGAATAATTTCCATTAATGAATGCTTAGGTCGTTACAATCTTCCCCCCTTAAGAAATTTCAGCCTCAAAATTTCCTTTTACATTCTTATCCATAAACAGGTGTGGTTAATTTTCCTTCATTTTCTCAACAACATCTTCATCGTTTCCTATTATCATTTCCTTCATATAGAAAGGGTTCATGCGTCACAATGGTACCTCAAGATATTTTCAAAATCATCTAATTCCTTTTCCCAAAAACACCTCATGCATCTTGCTTTATATCGATGGAAGCATCGATAATTCATTAAAAAGGAATTTATTATATATAATTTTGAAATATCTTCTTGAACTTGTTTTTTATAAAAACATATTACTAATTCATCTTCAAATATTTCAAAATAGGGATTTGGTATATCAGTTTTTGTATTTCCCCAAAGGCAAAAATCTATAATTTGATACATATAGGTTTATTGGAGGTCTCCCTCTTTTGTAGCATATAAAAAATATTTTTGTGCTTCATAATTTTCAAATAAAGAGAAGAATTTGAAAAGACCCTGATGGTAATTCCCATTCTTATCATGGTAAGAAAGTTGAGAGTGAAATATTACCCAATAGATTTTACTTGATACTTGAATAATCATGCAACTATAGAGGTATTGAATGATTCATAAAGTTGTTTTCAGGTAACTTGGACATTTGAAAAAGTTTCAACATCATTTTAGCATGACTTCAGGATGATCTTTCCGAGTATTTCTTCAGGAAGAGAGAGAAGAGTTGTACATGATCTTCCTCCTTCCATATTTTAACTATGAAAAAAGGAATATAATTAGGGGGTTTAATACTTAGCTATGGATCATAAAAATGAAACTTTTATCATAAAAGGACAATGTTGTAAAGGATAATTATATCCTAACTTGTGACTCCTTACGTTTAAATCTAGGTTATCCTTGATCTATTTCTTAACATATATTCTTAGGGATTTTTTAGTCCCTTGGTAATGGTTTATACTAAGATTGTGAATTTACCAAATCATATATCCCAGGAGTATTGTAACTAAGAGTGTATCAAGGCCCATTGTCGTTCACCGATTCCCATTTGAGTCTAGCTCAAAGTGTTCTTTTCAAGTTTTACCCCTAGGATACATCTGTGCTCGAGCCGCCTCTACCTGCTCATATCTAGATAGGGATGTATTTTATTTATGAACCACTTACTCAATACTCACCAATACTTAGGGATGTTTTTATTAAACTTATTCTTATCTCTAAGTATTCACTAGGGTTTCCTAATCCTAATCTCAAAAATAAATAAACCTCCCTCTGATACCAACTATAACAACTCTACTTTTTATTAAACACATAAACCTGATTTATTACATAAAATATGAAATTGATAAAACATAGAATATATAGGGGTATAGTGTCTTTTGGGATTAGGAACATTAAATAACATCTTAGAACATAAAACACACAACATCTTTATTGAAAACTTCCTTTACATGACCACTATATTCCATCGTACTTAGCATTGCATGGGATAACCTGAGGACATTCATAAGAAAAGGGTGAGCTATAAAGACTAGTAAGGGAATAAACATGGAATAACATGAGTAATATAATAAATTTTAGACAATAGGCATATCAATGTAGCACAAGAGAAACATGAACATAAAGTCATGATAAAGAATGATAATCATAACATCGAAATGTGGCAGCAACACTTAACATGGAATTAGCATGAGCCAAGGCTAATTTCACATGGAGCACGAGTAAACCCTCATTACACTTGAAGCATGAGTAAAACCTTGTTGCACTTGAATTATCTTGATTCAACACCCATTTCACATGATGTATCATGATACTATACTTTACCCAATGCATTGGAGCGCTATCAGGGTGCACCCTTCTTAAACATTTCATTTCAAGCATAAGTGTGTCACGTGGATCCTATAACATGGAATCAATCAACATCATAAGTTATTCCACAATTAAGTAATGTGGAATAAATAAATAAAATTACTATTAAATATGTATATGTGCATAAAGGTTAATACCCTTGATAGAGACATGGGTATGATATTCACTACGCAATGATCTTGGCTAGGAAAAATGCAGTGCAATTTCGGCTGCATAACGACGTGACATAAGGATTCATTAAAATTGTTGATGAGAGAGAAAAGGGTGTCTCATAATATGTACATGAAATTTAATTTAAGGGGTCATATAGATACATGTCCCAACAAATGTAATGTAATTTAGATGCATAATACAAAAGAATTACTTGGATGTAAAAGATGAGAGATAAATCCCTCACAAAATTTCGGCATGGTAACAAGTGTACATGGGAGGTATTAATGAGAGAGAAAGGGGTCTCCCATCATCCAAAAATAAAGAAACATGTACGGGGTAGGTTAGAAATCATACCCCAACATTTTTAATTGAAAACAAAAGGGCATAACAACTTAAAGAAAATTGGAAAAAAATGAGAAAGGAAGAAATCCCTTAGTTGAAAGTGTGATTCAAAAGGCTTGGGAGAGGCTTGAGGGAGGCTTCTTGGGATATTGGGGAACCTTGGGAGGATTCAAGAGAGAGGATGACTGGGGTTGGTTGAACTCCAAAGGCTTTTAGTGAAGAGTAAGTGGGAGCATTGGTGAGTTTATATAGGAAAGGAGAGGGAATTCTTTATTATTTATGTTTGGGACACCTCACATTAAACTAATCAATTCCACAAACAACCCCATGGTTTTTGACCATGGTTTTTTCCAAAGGGGAGTGGAAAACAATATTTCATAAGGACAATGGCTTAACTTTTTAAAATAATAGGGTTGATTATGTGGAGGTGAGTCACACTCTCAAGGAAAACAATTTAAAAAGACAAAATGTTTTATATGTCTTGAAGGGTCCACACATTCTTTGTAAAATAAATCAAATAAATACAAAATTACATTATTTTAATACTAAAACATATATTGTCTGAACATAATGTTTATATTATTTTATTACATCACTATTGGGTCATTATGTTGTCATAAAACACATTATATATTTAAATAGTATTTAATTGTTTTACCCAAAAATTCGACTGTCTCAGAAAATTATGAAAAATTCACCATTGGATAATTTAAAAGTCCATATTCTAAAAATAATATTAATTTTAAATAATTAATTTTCTAAATATGTTAATTTTTTACTTTTAAAATAAAAACTGACATTTACCGAAAATTCATGGGTTTTGACAAAAACAGTTTTCAAACCTTAATAAAAATTACAATTGAATTCATAAAATTATATGATCATTTATATTTAATAAAAAGTAATTTAATAATAATAATATTTCACTAAAATATTATTTAATTCAAAAATCCATTAATTCATCAAAATATATTTCTTATATGAATATTTACTAAAAATGTTATTTGTGCTTTAAAAACTATTTACAAAGTACAATAATAAAATGAATGCACATTCTTTATACAAAAATAATGTACATAGTCATAGTGCTAGGGTCGTGCTACATAACCCCTTATAACACCCATATAATACTGAAGGTTAAGGTGTGCGATGGTGAAAAACTCTTGGGGTGGCTCGGATAACATCCCTCGGTTGGTAATCTCTATTAACTTCCACTTCTCCCATAGTCGGTTCCACTCAAGATTAATGTGTTCAAGCTTAGCTTGGGCTTGGTCAAGAGTGAAGCCCAATGACACAACCTCCTTTCCGAGATCCGACAAATGGGCTTCGTATGGGGAAAGTCTACTGGATGAGGCCATCACTTCCTTTTTCTGAGTAAATTGGATTTTTTAAAGCTCTATATTTATACTAATCATGTGATCACTATTTAACGGCTATATTAGAAATGGTCACAATTTATAACGGTATTTTAAAATCCATAAATCCAATGAAGTTTACATTTTTTATAACTATAATAAAACATTTAATTAGATCAAGTGGAATTTCTATTAATGAACATTTGGGTCGTTACCCATCCTAGATGGAATGGAATAATGCATGACATGTGATTATAACAAGTTAATATATAATGCATGAGATGGAACACCCTCATCTCATTGGGTTTCAACTAAAATAGAACCCAAAATTGCATCAATAGAAATTGGAGAAATCAAGTGTGTCACCCAATAGTGAAATCTAATCAACTGTAATATCCCAAAATCCAAAGATCACAAGTCAATTCGAAGAAATTTGGGTTTTCCATGTATGCGGGGTTGCTACTCCCAAGCATATCTAATTAAAAAATACCTATTTCTTCATACCCCTATTTATAGGCTTCAAATAGTAAGACAAAGAAGAAAAGGAAAACCCCTCTCATACAACTTTGTAATGTCCCGTATCCAGATACCACTAAATGGCGCCCCATACCTAGTTGACCACATGGACTCAAGTGCATTTCACCAAATTTGAGAGGCTACTGACTAGAAGTGAGGGATTAAGGTGTGATAGTGGGGAAACAATTCCCTCATTGGTAGAGTGTAACATAGTGTAATAAACAATAATGTATAGCGGAAGCAATAAACGACATGCATCTGAAGTAATCAACTGAAGACTGTAAGAAAAATTCAACTTGAAGGCATATAATATCAAAATGAATTAGAATGTCACATTTTATAAAAAAATTAAAACATTATACACTTGAAACAAGTATAATACATTACCAATGTATGGTAAAACAAAATGAAACTCAACAACATCGCAAGCATCAATTTGGTCCCATGCTCTCTTGCTCTTAAGAAGCAATAAAGAACCTATATAGGGGGCCTTTCCCTTATCTACAACTACAACAATATAGTCTTTTGGGACCAAATCATGACCCAAACAGGGTGTGAGAAATTAATCTCAGTAGGAAACCACCAAATATCTATGACAAACTATCAGTCAATAAATGCAATAATAAAAAAGGAAAAAAGTAGATAGGAAGTACTCAATAGTTAACTATCCATCTATCCTTAGTATACATTTATTCTATTCATGTTTATTAGTAGTTCAAATTCATTTACTTATAACTATCTTGGGATCTGACCTTAGCCTACCAATCCCCCATGTGGAAGTAAACACAACAGATGTGTCAAAATGACATTTAGATAAGTACAAGGGAAGACTGAATCCATGCTTGTGCTTTGTCATGGAAGACACATCATAAGTCATTCCATTTCATTAATTATCATTTCAACATATCACCCGCAATAACAATGAACACTCACCCACAGGCATAAATAAATAGTTAGGGTCAAACCTAATATATCAGCGTTTCAACATCTTCCAATAGAGATCATCTTGGGTATCCCTCAATGGATTCTAGGTTCGACCGACATTTATGAAGAGTATTCAGTGATCCTGACCACCATGACTATGGCTCCCTCACGACCTATAATTAATTAAAATATTGAGTCCATCCATTTTATTTTAACCGAGACAATGGTTCTCCCAAGGTAAACAAGGTTCAATTAGTCATGTGATCCTGACCTTGTCTTTTAACCAATACTAAGGCTCACCCATATCTAATTACCTATTTTAACCATTCAACATTACAATTAAAAAGAAACACATGTGAATTAAACAATCTCATGTGGGAAATTCATATAGTCAATAATACATTTTTATCAACCCCCACTAGGAAAAACAAAACAAGACTCAAAGGCATTCTTGACCAAATGGATATCTAAGATAAACACACCCATGGGTGTCCCTAGATTAATCAACCTACAATAACATGATTTAATTTAATGTAATCAATTTACTAAATACCATTTGGTATTAACATGGTCTAATTTAACAACCAAGATACAATCTAAAAAAGGATCATGGAATTTTGGCACATATATTCAACTCAACATTTAGAGAAAGGCACAAGACCACCTACCTTGATGACGTGCAATCAATATACTCTGACGTCGACCCTTGAGTCGGCCTCTAATGGAATAGAGCTATGAAAAGGGGAAAACCATTGAACCATAATTAAATTCCGTATGAACCTAAATCAGGATAAATGACTCAAGAAAAAGAAATCTCTTATTGAGAGGATCCCAATGAGATAAAAGGTTCCTAAATGGGGTTCTGGATAACGAAACAGGAGGAGAAGGAACTCTTGGCGCTCCTTGTTGTTCACCCAGTGTCTCCTTTGTCCAGAAGAAGAAAGAATGAGGTTGATACCCATTTTATGCCAAAAATTATAAGTACACATCATGTAAGTCCATATACACAGTGTGTATAACTTTTTACTATTCATAATTTCGCCGAATTACTTTACATGTCTCGCACCGACCTGCTAACATGACTACACATCGTGTATCAGGAAGTACATGGTGTGTGGTGATTTTTCTTCTCTCACATGACAACATGATCACACAGCATGTATCCATATCTTAGATGGCCATAATACACGGTGTGTATATAGGATTACATGGCGTATTATCCTAAAACTACCGTTTTTGAAGTTTCCCCTAGTTTTCAAAAAAAAACTCAAGGAAAAAGAGAATAAAAGAAAATTGTACCTCAAAATGAGAACCGGGTTCTTAAATATGAAAAAATCACTACTAGAAATTTAAGCTATAGCCATGGTCCTATAGTCATGGTTTTATAGGTTCGTGGCTATAGGTTTTTTACATCAACAATTTAATTAAACATCTATGGATAAACATCAGTGTTTTTTTTGATTTGCATTGGGATCTCCTCTCCTTCTACCCTGATCTGAAACCCTCCTCTACACTTCATCTACATATCTCACCATGACACCCTCCTCCAGACCCTTCCAATCAATGCACTCTCATGCTTCTGTTGACCTCTCTCCCTGCGACCCTTCTCTCCGAACCATAGACCTCTCTCACGCTGTTCACAGTGGCCTCCTCACTACGACATCCTCCCCTAACACTGCCACCCAACGCTTCCACCCCAATGATGCTGCCCCGAGACAGTCGCCCCACCTCCTCCTCTGGAGTGCCTCTGACGTGGGTACCCCACCTCCAGGGTCATCCTACTCCTCGACCGGTTAGAACTCCTGATTACCCACCAAAGGTATTTAGGGTTTTAACCCCTCAAATTTCTAATTATAAATGTTGTTATTAAACAAATCATCTAATTAGGATGACATTGTGTTCTGATGGAAAATATGCTCAAGTGGTTGTTTCCCTCATATTATGTTACAACTAATTTGATCCATTGACCAAGGAATTCAAAAAGGAAAAGAAATGGTCTTTTAAGTTATCCATGAGTCCTAGGAGTAACAATATCTAATTTTTAGTAGTGACATGGGATCATAGGATTTTTAGAATATGTTGAAGAAAGTTTGGTTCCAATTTGAATGGATTGGAACTCTAGAGGATATATGGGTGAAACTAGAAGATTGTAAATTCAAAGGAGATGAATCAGAATGGATGAATACATTTGATCATAAAAGAAGGAATGAGGAGGTTTGATGGATCAAGTTTCATTCCCTCTTCTTTTAGAGGCTATGGTAGATTTACAGAATAATAGCATGTTTTGGGAATTCATGGAGCTATATCATTATGTAAATTAGTAATGGAGTATGCCACTAAATTTGAAAGATTTATTCATTTCATGTCATCCATCAAATGAAATTTATTCATAAAGGAATTCTATTTTTTAAATGGTCTTATGTACTCATTATGGGTATGGGTATCTTCCTATTATCTGGACACCTACTAGGATATATTCAAGAAATACTGATCTATCTATGAAGATACATCCATTACATTAGAAGGTTCATGGAGAAGGATTAAAACTGGGTATGAATGAATGTTAGTTGGTGATCCTCAGTATGTGGGTGATAGAGTAAATTGAATGATTAATATCATAGATCAATATTATAAAAATAAATGATCCCTGGTATATTTCTCTGGTATCAAGAATGTGCGTGTATTCCATTAGTATTGGGATGGTAAAAATAGGTTTCATGTATGTTTCGTGATGTGGGTTTATATAGAGATTATTTAATTAGGATAATCCATCCTATTTGAAGAGGATTTTAGTACCATACTTTTTGAGGAATTCCTAAAGTTATTTTTTTTCTATAATTTGGATTTCTCTATCTAATAACTTTTAATGTATTATTTTTGTTGGAAGTAATATCTGTTTGAAATATGATAGTTTTTAAATGAAGAAATTTTGTTGATATTATTGGGATAGGATCTTCTATAGTGATAATAATGTGATATGATTCACTAGACATGTGCATGTATGATTGATGATGGTATCGATAACAATATAGTGTAGATATTCATACTATTATTTTTTGAGGGAAATCCATATCAAGGGATGGTGATCATTATCTAGTAGGGGTAGTGCAAGGGGGTGTGCAAGGGGTGTGTTCAAGGGGATAGGGGTGTGAAGGGGGGTGCAAGGGATGTTTAGGGTGGGTTCTAGTGGGGTTGTGTGTGTGTGTGGGGGGGGGGGGTTGCTAGGGGCTTTGCAGGGGGTGTCCAGCAGGGGGTGAAAGGGGTTTTCATTAGGGGTGTGTAGGGGGATGTGTAGGTGTGCAGGGGGGGGGGATGCAAGGGGATAAGGGTGAAGGGGGGGGGGGATCCAGCAGGGGTGGTTCATGGGGTGTCCAGCAGGGGTGTGTAGGGGGGTGTGCGAGTGTGCAGGGGGTATGCAAGGGGACAAGGGGTGCAAGGAGAGCTGTGCAGGGGGTACAAGGGGGGATGTGTAGCGGGGGATTAAGTCATTTTATTTCCTCTTTAAAAGAGTGTCTGGATTCCTGGTGGATTTTCCTTTTCTATCATATGTTGATTTTGATGACTTGTATTGGTATGTAGGATATGGATGCATGCTTTCCAGATAACCATCAATAAAACATAGCTGATTCAATTGATTTGCTTCCACAACTTGTGATCAAGATTGACGTGAATATAAAATTATGAAGGTAATTATTATTTTATACCTTCTTTTTTCATAACATTAGTAACCATTTGTAGCGTTTTCAATCAAATTGACTTGTAGTACAACATTCTTGTAGAATTGATGATTTAGAGTTTACTCATTAGTATGTAATATTTGATCTTCTGGACATTACTTTGTATCATGGCTTGATAGTTGATCGCCAGGTATGCAATTTGGAATCACGTGCCTTTATATTTTTTTAGAAAAAATATTTTATACATCTCTCGTATTACAGTTTTCCTTTTTCCTATTTCATATTTCATTTTATTAATACGCATGTATATGCATGCATGGGGGTATCCAGGGGGTCGAGGGGGGTGTCCAGGGGGTTGGGGGGTCCAGTGGAGGGTGTCCAGGGGGTCCAATGGAGGGTCTTCAGGGGGTGGGGGTGTCCATGGGTGTCTAAGGGGAGGGGGTATCTAGGGGCTATCTAGGGGGTGTCTGGGGGTCCGGGGGGGGGGGGGGGTCTAGGGGGGTCTAGTGGGGGGTATAGGGGGTGTCCAGGGGGGTCCAGGGGGTGTCCATGGGGGTGTCCAGTGGGGGAGTTTCCAGGGGGGGTGTCCAGGGGGGTGCTATACAGGAAGGGGAGTGGTGGGCTGTTGCAAGTGGGGTGGGGGCTGCTGCAATGGGAGTGTGTGGGGGGTTGTCCAGTAAGGGAAGTGGGGGGCTGCTATAAGGGGGTGGGGGATGCTGCACTTTGGGTAGGGGATGATGTAAGGAGGTGGGGGCTATTCAGGGGATAGGGTGGGTTTTTTTTCTGAAATGGGAAGGGATTTAGCCATGGTTTCAAAATATGGCTATTACTCAATAGCCACGGTTTGAACTGTGGAAAAATCCCTATAGCCACAGTTTAAAACCATGGCTATAGACAATGTGTGGCTTGAGCTTCTACCACTATTTGAAGTCGTGGCTAAAGCCCTTTAGGCACGGTTAAAACTATGTCTATAGGCTTTTATCCATAGTTGAAACCGTGGATATAACCTATAGCCACGGTTTTTGGGCTTATAGCCATGGTTTTAAACTGTGGCTATAGCCCAAATTTCTAGTAGTTAATACTGATGTAGAAATTATATTATTAATAGAAAAATCAAATAAATGGGTTTAAAAATATTAAACTAAAAATAATATTAACTAATTAATTTGATCTATGAATTTTCATGGTGAATATAACATGTTAGGTGTGTATTAAATATTTTGGTTCGAATTTAGCTTTTGTATGGCGTACCATCTCCACGATGCGATGTGATTCATTATACATGATCTTCATTAAATCACAATTATATACTTGAATGGAATGAATAAATATGATATATATTATACTAATATCATTCTTTAAATGATATAACAATAACCAAAGAAGTCGAACATAAACTTTTTTGACAAAACATGCATAAGAACCTAAATCAATTAATATTTGAATAACAGGTGACAATGAAATGTTACTAACAAATGGATGATAATATGATCATATATGATATCATAAAAATGAGTATGATTATATAAAAAGACAATAACATTATTTAAATCATTATACAGGATGTTCTAATACATATGAATCATATCATACCTAAGGTAAGGGATAATTTCACAAACTCATTATTATTTTTGATTATTTATACGTAAGTATTTACTATGGTATATTTATCAACCACATCCATGTTTCCTAAATATGTAATATTATTTTTATTATTATTTAATTTTCTAAAGTCAATTTTACCCATTGGTAAATTTTATTAAATAGTATGAAATGAATCTTTTGACATTTTTCGATATGTGGTACTTCTTGAATTTTTCGGAAAAAGTACGTGAAGAATATTTTTTTGACTTAAATGGTGTGAATGGATTTTTACATATTCAAAATTCATTTTTTACAAGAATATTAATTGACACAATTTCATGTTTATTTTTAACTAAGTTATTTTCTATTAAAATTTTGCATCATTTTTTGAAAAGAAAACATTTTTGAAGAAGAAGGTATATTTTCCTCAAAAATTAATTTTGAGTGTTTTATCAAAATTATTTTCCATCTAAAATGATGCTATTTAAACAGGGTTATGTTTCTATCCCTATTATTACTGTGATTTTATTATTTTAATGATATAATGATATTTTATATGGATTATTTTGTGTTGGAATGATGTTTAAGAAACCCATTTTATTTCTTGGGTTATGCTATGATAAATGATTTATGTTTTTGTGGAATATATAAGAATGATTTCATTTTGTGATGGGCAGGACCTATATCTTCGTCTAATGAATTGGGTAAATATTTAAATCTCATGATATAGACATCACTAGAAAAAAATGTAAATCAAGTTCAGTAATACAGGGATAGAATGACAAGTAAATCTGGTTCGGTAATACATGGTTGGAAAGGCAAGTAAACCCTGTTTAGTAATGGAATTTTTCCACTATGACGTTATTAGTAGTAATTCCTTAGCTACTATGGAAATCATATTATGTGGTTAATTTTTTCCACAATTCCATGTTTTATGAAAATTCTATTTTCTCATGGTTCATGATTCTATTATGATTTATTCCTTATGAACTACCAAGATTTATTTCATGACTTGAAATTTTTGTATATGTTAAATGTGGTATTTTTTTTCAAAAGTTATGTTTATGTTTTTACATTATTATTTTTATGTTTTGTAAGATATTTTCCATGCTTACCCTTACTGAGAATTTGAGCTCACCCTTTTCATGTTTATTATCCCCTGGGATTTGAAGAAATGTATTAAGTAATATGTGTCAAAAGGGGGTTCTAGTTGTGAAGGATAAATCAAGATATGTTGTAGATGTTTTATGAACCATTTTTTTATGTTTTTCTGTTTCCAAAGGCACTAAACTAATATTGTATATGGGAATCTATTTGTGTCAGGAATTAATTATTCCACAAAATTAATGTAATTTCCATGTACATTAAGATTGGTTCTATACAAGACCCTTAAAAGCCCCACCATTTGGTTGATAGATTCTGGCATTGGATCATTCCACTTCCAATTTCCACTAGCTAGTCGGTGGACCCCTTCTGACTAGTAGATCCACTAGCCCAACCAATGTCTAGTCGGTGGCTACAGGTTGCCACCCTAACCACTCGACCTTTCTCTGGTGCTTTATACTACTTCCATCCACCATCCAACCCTAAAACCTCTTCTAAAATACCTTTTGAGTTTTACCAACATTCATAATACTCCTCTAAATCCAGATTCTTGAAATAACATGTCCACTAAACAAATGTTCAATCTTTCCCTTGAAATTCAAACTCATTCGTACACTTGAGGTATTAAAAATACCCTTGATTACACTTATCATCCATAATAAGTATTAGTGGTCATACAATTATATTTTTTAACCTACTCTATTCATCAAATCCTGCTTAATGGGCACATTATAACTCCAAACACTCAATGTGGCACTAGAGAACAACTTTTAATTTGAGGCACTTAATCACCAAAAAAATTCCACCACATTAATTCATTTTTGAAACACTGAGAAGAAACCTAGTTATTTTTTTCTACCTTGAGACACTAGAGGTGTTATAATACATTTAAAAAATGTCCTATAGTTATTTCCACCATAGGACTTAGCCCACAATGGTTAAAAATAAACCAAGGTTCCTCCACCGATAAACAGTTCTATTAGAACATGACCGCAATGTTACAATGTTTACCTAATTTTGGTTCCCAAACCACAACAACATATTACCTAAGAAAAACCAACTAATGGTCACTATAAATCTCAGTTTCCAATTCCAAACCAAAATTGACACATAGCAATCATCCATTCAAGAATACCAAATATGCTAACCTTTCCTCGAAAGGATCAACCAATTCTTAAACATCATCCTACATCTCAAATTGAATTTCCAACATGGATTACCTCAAAACACATCCAATTATATAGAATAGAATCATTTTGACCTTCTCCAGCCAACATGTCTCAAAAACCATTTGACTTCCACATATGTGCTTTCACACCACTCAATTATGATTCCTAGATCTAAAGGAATTTGTAGACCATACAATATTTCACACCATAGTTCAAAACTTAATTCTTGTTTCATATATATATATTTAAAAACTCAACTGACCAGAACCATTTCCAAGCTATTTAATAGTCACCAACACACCACTAAACCAAATCACTTTTGACTGCTCTAAAACCAAACCAAGGCCAAATTCAAGGATAGGGACCCATCAAGCACTGTATCTAAATTCATACATGGAATTAAAAAAGTTACCCAAATGTATTTATCACTAACAAATAACCAACATAAAAATTCCATAGTAACTATATAATGTTTGGTTTTACACATCTAAGATCTCTTCTACACAAGGGTCATATCACCAGAATTGACGCCCCTCTCCCCACTATTGGAGCATCCTTGTCATCATAACACCAAACAATTTCTAATCTCCATATCCCATGATCCATCCATCATAGAACATGACAAATAGATGGGATAAGATTTCTCACCCCTAATCATCATTACGAAAGGTAACTCACTACCGATCCTAGTTCAGGGGAATGCCACTCACAATACCAATCATAAAATATACCCAAAATGTTATTCACACCATTAAATGACCATCAATGTACTCCAAACAACCCAAATCTTCCCTTAATTATCCTAGAGTACCAAATAAAATAGGTCTCATTAGGATATCACATATAACACTACTCCCGATCTAAGTTCTCACATCTATCAAATCAAATTTTGTCTCCCATGTCAAGGCTTAACCTGGATTGATCTTCCACCACACTCAATCCTCCCGTATAACCATTCCTTACCATAAGAACATTTCAAGTTACTACTTGAAGCCCTTAAGACACCATAACCATAAACCTCTCATCAAACCCATGTTGGTCCTCAACTTATACACACGACCACTTTCTCATCTAGGCATTACAGGCCTATGCTCATTGTAACACCCCAAGCTTCCATGATACGATTCTCTTTGAATAATATAGTAGTGTGAGTTGTACACAACTTCGAGATTCTAACACACTGCGACCAATCAAAGTAGCCGTTATGAATAGTAATACCCACTTTTTGAAATTTTATAAATTTTTTCATTCAAAAATGGACTTCATTTTTGGATTCAGAATATCAAAATTAGATTAGGGTAAATTTTTGGCACTTTTCTGATAACTTTCATATTTTTATGAATAGTGAAAAATACAAAATTTTAATTAAAAACAACTTTTTTTATCAAAATAATTTATAGTGTTAAATTATAATTTTGAGTGGTTTTAAAGTATAATTAGATTATATTTTTACTGTTTAATAAAATGTTGGACATTGGATGTAATTTCACATTTAAACTGAACATAAACAAGTGTCAATCTTTTGATAGTTATTATTTCTTAAAAACACGCTTTTTGTTTTGACAGCAGGAATTAATATTAAATTAATTTCTGCCACTTCTATGTTTTGAATTTGGAAAAATGGATTCCATATTTGGAATCATTAGGTACAAATTGTGTAAATAGGTAACTTTTATTTTTAGAAATTGTAAATATTTACTTCAGTAAATATTTTATTTACCATGATTAAAGGGTAAATATAATAAATAAGGGTAAAATATAATATTATAATAATATTAAATTACCCTAACATGTGTCATAATCCTATTGGATGATATATAGCCGACCATAATCATCCATAGGTTGAATTTGGGACCCCATGGATCCACATGAGAGTAATAATGACATTTTATATTAATTAATTTAAAGTAAAGACAAAAATAACATAAACAAATATCTTTTAGTAAATAAATTTTACATGGGGTTATATAAATTATTTTTTCGAATATAAATATTCCTTAGAAATATAAAAATATTTCCTACATCATGGTATTTTTTTATAATTTTTGGACATCAAATAAATTAAATATTTATGACACAATAATGATGCAATATTTACCTCATTAATAAATGATTTAAACAAATAAGATTATAAATATTAAAACAATATCCAAAACCTGTCCAAATATTATTGAATTATTTTATTTCGACCATGAGTCATCTTAAATTTGTTATTAACAAATAGTTGATCTTTTTAAACCGAAGATGAGGTTATAATAAAATAATTGTCTCAAACTGTCCTAAAGAGCCCCTCCTCTCCCTTATAAAAAGCCCTCACTTCCTACCCATTTATCACACTTATCAAGCCTTTGGATCGTATAAACCCTACCCAAATATCCTCCCAACATCCCTAACTTAATTCTAGAGGCCTTACATTAGTCATAAAGCCAACCTAAAGAGCCCTTTTGATCAAATCAAAAGGAAGAACCCGAAGAAGATGTAATAATTTCACCACCCTCTTTTAAGTTATTTTTTTCTTCCACTACCTCTTTCTTTGTTGTTTCCATTCTAAAATAATAAATCCAGTATATTCTATATAATGTGATGTCATTATAAATATGGTACAACCAAATTCATTATTCTATCCATCCTTTTAATGACATGTCACCATACGTGCATACGTATGACTTTCTGTCTCCACGTCGTGTTGTAATTGTTATTCAATACATTATTATTTGGATGGGTATAATAATGAAGTGTAATTTATATGAATAATAAATATAACATGATAATTATTATTTATATATGATATAACATCCGATTATATATTATTTTAATATCAAAAGAATGATATTTTCGCTCGTGCGTACGTACGGATTAACGTCTCCACGAACACGATGAGATTCATTCCCCCCCGTATACATTCAAGACTAATTTTCATTAGATGATTAAAAATAAAGTTTAAAGACTTAATATCATTCTGAATATGAATAATATACATCCTATCTATAACAAACATTACTTACGTAATAAAGCATTTAAAGTAAAATGAATCAGTTAACACCTGAAACGACGATAATACTAAAATATTATTAACAAAACAATGTTAAAAGATCATATATGATGTCATATTAATTTATATAATTATATTATAATTTAATAACAATTATTTCACCATTATAAAGGATTTTAACCTACCCTCGACTAAGGAAAAGTACAAGTTAAGGGTTAATTTCAAAATCTCTTTATTATCCGAGGTTGTTTTTACGTAAGTATCTACTGGGACCTCTTTATCATCCACATCCATGTTTCCTAAAAATATATTTCAAAACACTATTACTATATTATAGAATATGGGTTAAAGTAATTTATACCCTTGTTTGACTCATTATAAGATGTTTATAAGGGAATCTTTCTGTCATTTTCCAAACAAGATCCTTTATAACATTTTCGACGAAATTAAGGTAAGAATGTCCTTTTTTAACTTATACGGTGGGTGCGGCTATTTTCCACCGTTATAACACCATCAAAGATTCCATAACAAGATTATAAAAATGTTTTCAAAATAAATGTTTTCTATTATAAATACTTGACTTTAAATGATTTCAAAAAAGAAAAGAGATATTTCTGTCAAATAGTTTTGATTTCATTTATGTCAACATCCATTGATGGATTTTATACTTGTTTGAAGTTGATTCATTATGATACAAATAACCGATATTTTATTGAATGTTTTGTGATATGTTTGACTATGGATGTATTATTTTTATACCATTCATGGTTTATGGTAAAAGTATTGACATTTCGTATGCTAGTTTTAATAAGAATGTTTATGTTATGTTTCAACCTTTTCATATGAAGAATATATTGGACTTAGTATGTGACAGGTGGAGCCCGCTATAGCTCCTCAATGCATCTATATGAATCATGAGATAAACTAGTGTACTGGCATAAGGACTTGACAAAATCTTATTTGTAGTCTTGGCACAAGGCCTTGACTATGTGGTTATAAAAGTCTGGCATTATTCATTCCATCATTATAAAAGTGGCTATTGATATTTCATGTAATTATTCGACTAGTAGAATATCCATGTAAGTAAATGGAATTATTTTGATTTTATATTTTCCATATTATGCTGAAGTTCAAGTTTAAATGGCTTTTGTTTTAGTCTTATACATTTCCTTAAATGTTTATGCTTATTTATCAAAGTTTCTACTATATTATTATCCTTACTGAGCATCTGAGCTCACCCCTTTCAATGTTTTATTTTTCCCAATATGAAAATAAGTTAATTATGAGTGAATTTCAGGCTTAATCTAGTAGGCTTGGATATTTCTAATGTAATAAATTAGTGTTGTATTTCTTTTCAAGTTGTAAAGTTGAACTTATGTATGAATCTTGTTTCAAATAATACTAAACTGATCGGTCTTTCAGGACAATATTTCCTTGTGATCATTCCAATGTTATGTAATAATGCACCGACTTTGGGTAACTGGGGTCGGGGCATTACAGTTGGTATCAGAGGAAGTTTAATACAAACCTTGGAAACTAGATTTAGATAAACTCTGATTAGAGCGCATTACTCTAAGATAGACTTTGAGGATTATTATAGAAGAACTTTTTAGAGTTTTGGTAATGTAGAGATTTTGTGAGTTTTCCAAGAAATAAATCCCTATCTAGATACGAGCAGGTAGAGGAGGCTCTGGTATAGATGTACCTAGGGGTAAAACCTGAAAACACCGCCTTGAGCTAGACTCAAATGGGAATTGGTGGATGACAACGGGCCTTGCTGCACTCTTGGTTACGACACTCCTGAGGGATATGCTTAGGATAATTCTCATTTTATTTACAAACCATTATGAAGGGTTTATGAGTATATACTTCCTCAAAGAAAACATTTTTTTATGATTATGGATTATATCCATAAACTGTTCAATTTATGTTAAGTGTTTTACAAGTTTGGAATTATGTATTTCGATTCATAAACTAATCTAGTTTATGCCATTGTTTAGAAATGGCACCTAGTGGAAGGAATGGAAACCATATCAATGCATGCAATCCATGTAGGGATTTCCCTACTGCTCAAGATAATTATAGTGGATCTGGTGATACAACTGGTGCTGATCAGCTTATCACTATATTGGGACAACTCACTCAGGTTATGAATATTAACCTTACCTGTATGGAGAACCCTGATCCACAATGTGGAGGATCATTGTTAGATCGCTTCATGAGGTAACAACTACCAACATTCAATTAGAGTACAAATCCATTAGTATCTGAGAAATGGATAAATTCCTTAGAGAAAATATTTCATGCTTTGGGGAGTAGCGAAACGGAAAAAGTTTTCATGGTAGTTTATTGCTTCACAAGAGATGCATATCAATGGTGGTTATTGATTCAAAACACAAAATAGGATGAATAAGTATCATGTATGGAATAGAGGGAGTTTAAAGAGATTTTCATAGAAAAATACTTTCCTCATGACCATCGAGCGAATATGGAAAGACAATTTCTGAGTCTGAGGTAAAATGAGGATGAGAATGTTGCAAAGTATAAAGCTAACTTTACAAGGTTATCGAGGCATGGAACAAATTATATACATAACCCAAGAAGTAATATTAATCATTTATTTGTTGGGTTAAAACCATTTCTTCATTGATCATTAGTCTCACAATCCTTCTCGACATATGAAGATATTGTCTCATGTGCTATCAAGACAGAAAAAGAATTCTTTAAGTCTTACGACTTTAAAGCAAATCAAGAGAAGAAGAGATATGCTGAACACTCTGGAAATGGAAATAAGGGGAAGAAGGGAAAAGTTGAATATCCATCCTACAGTAAATGTGTGAAGAAACACCCCAAAACTTTCCTGAAGGGAATGGGAGTCTGTTACAAGTGTGGTGAAAAAGGCCCCCAAGCTCATGATTGTAAGGAAAAGAAAGAAGCTAGTGATGTTCAGTGCTAAAATTGCAGGGAGATGGGACATTATGAAAATGAATTTACTAAGAGCCAAGGAAACTTACCTCAGAAAAGGACAAGGGATCAATGCCAAGCTTATGTTATCACTACTGTTGAGGTTGAAGCTCTGAAAGACGTGGTCGCAGGTAATTTAATGGTTTCCTCAAGTTTAGAAAATGCTTTATTTGATTCTAGATCATCACATTGTTTCATATCTTCCATGTTTACTAAGAAAATTAGATATTTCCAATTTGATTTAACAAGGGAGTTGTCAGTCAAAACTCCTAAGGGAAGTATCATTGCAACACAGTTTTGTGAATTAGTCCCCATTAGGGCTTATAAATGTTCTTTATCTGCTGATCTGATCGTCATAACCATGATTGAATTTGATATAATCCTTGGTATAGATTGGATTTCATACCATGATGCAAAAATTTATTGTAAGTAGAAGAAGGTTACAATTTTTGATGATGATAAAGAGTACCTTATCTTTAGAGTAGAAACATAACCACCTAATTCTTATCTAGATCCACCCCAATAGTTGAACTAAATTCAATTATTAGGGAGGAAGAGAATGAAATAACTGTGGGTAAGGAAAAGAATGTTCAAACAGTGGATGTACCCATTGTGCAAGAGTATGTTGATGTATTTCTAGAGGATTTACCTGGACATCCTCCAGAAAGAGAAATTTATTTTTCCATCGACTTAATTCTTAGTTCAAGGCCCATATCAAAGACCCCTTATAGAATGGCCACTGGTAATTAGTGGAACTAAAGAAACAACTAGAGGAATTTAGTAATAAGGTATTTATTCTCCCTAGTGTTTCTCCTTGGGGAGCCCCTGTCCATTTTGTTAATAAGAAAGATGGATCTATGAGGTTGTGAATTGACTACAAGGAGATAAATGATATAAAAATAAAGAACAAGTTTCCCCTACCTCACATTGATGATTTATTTGACCAACTTAATGGAGCTCAATAATTTTCAAAGATTGACCTTCGATCTGGATATCATCAGTTGTGTGTGAAGAAGAAATTCTGGAAAAAACATTTCAAACTAGGTATGGGAATTACGAGTTTACAATAATTCCTTTTGGATTGACTAATGCACCCTCTATCTTCATGGATCTAATCAATAGAGTTTTCAAGGAATATCTTGATGACATTGTAGTGGTATTTATTGATGATATCTTGGTATACTCCAAAAGCTATGAAGATCATGAAAATCACTTGAGCATTATCCTAAAGACTCTTAGAAGAAATGAATTATATGTGAAGTTTATCAAGTGTGAATTCTGGCTTCAAGAGATTTCTTTTCTTGGCCATATTGTCTCTAAGGATGGAATCTCTATTGATCCTTCTAAGACCAAGGCAATCCAAGAATGGACAGCTCCAACGAGTATAACCGAGGTACACAGTTTTATTGGTTTAGTAGGTTATTATTGACGTTTCATCCATAATTTTTCCCAGTTGGCTAACCCATTAACAAAGCTCACACGAAAATGGGTTAAATTTGTTTGGACAAAAGAGTGTCAAGAATGTTTTGAAGAACTGAAGAGAATATTAGTCAATGCTTCTATATTTACTCTACCATTGGGGAATGATGGGTTTGTTATTTAAAGTGATGCTTCAAAGAAAGGAAATGGTTGTTTCCTTATGCAGAATGATAGGGTTATTGCCTATGCATCACGACAACTAAAAATTTATGAGCAGAACTATCCTACTCATGATCTTGAGTTAGAAGCTGTAATCTTTACTTTGAAGATATAGAGACATTATCTCTATGGTAAAAAATGTGAGATATATACCAATCACAAGAGTTTGAAGTATATTTTCTCACAAAAATAACTCAACATGAGGTAAAGATGATGGCTTAAACTACTCAAGGATTATGATTGTCTGATACACTACCACCCGGGGAAGGCAAATAAGGTGGCATATGCTTTGAGTAGAAAATATCATAGAATTTTAAATAATATGAGAGTTGAAAGAGATCCTATTCTCATGGATCTAGTAAATATGGATATGGGAATAACCATAGAAGGTGGATCATCAATAATTTTTCAAATGGTTTCCAAACCATCTTTATTAGAAAGGATAAAAAGTTCTCAAGCTGATGATGAGGAGTTTCAAAAGAAGATTAAAGCTATGAATGATGGGAGATTGAGTGACTTTGTGTATTAAGATGGAATTTTGAAATATGGGAAGAGAATTTGTGTTCCTGATATACCTAATCTAAAAAGGGAATTGTTGGACGATGCTCATAGTTCCAATTTCTCTATACATCCTGGTAGCACCAAGTTGTATAGGGATTTGAAGGAACATTTATGGTGGGACAACATGAAGAGGGATATTACTGCTTTTGTGTCATGATGTATGGTTTTTCAACAAGTGAAAGCTGGAAGGCATCAGCCTAGAAGAGTTATACAACCTCTTCCCATACCGGAGTGGAAATGGGATGATATTACAATGGACTTTGTAATGGGGCTACCAAATACTCCTAGAAGGAATGATGCAATATGGGTCATTGTTGATCGTTTTACCAAGTCAACAAATTTTCTTTCTATAAGAGAAGATTTACCACTTGAACGTATGGAAATACTATATATTAATGAAGTTTTAAGACTTCATGGAGTACCCCTATCGATTGTTTCTGATCGTGATCCCCATTTTACATCAAGATTCTGAAAAAGTCTTCAGAAGGCCCTGGATACTGAACTTTGTTTGAGCCCTGCCTACCATCGTCAAACTGATGGAGAATAGGAATGAACAATTAAAACCTTATAAGACATGTTGATATCTTTCTCACTTGACTTTCTAGGTATGTGGGATCAATATTTACCCCTGGTGGTATTTTCCTATAATGATAGCTTTCATTCAAGTATTAAGATGGAACCATATGAAGCGTTATATAGAAAGAGATGTCGCACACCAACTTGTTGGGATGATGTTGGTGAAAGAAAACTCAGAGGCCCAGAACACGTGGAGGAAATGATGGAAAAGGTGAAGGTAATCCAAACCCACATCAAAGCAGCTTAAAGTAGGGAGAAGAGATATGCCGATAACCGAAGGAAGGATTTGGAATTTCAGGTAGGAGATCATGTTTTCGTGAAGGTATCTCCATGGAAGGGTGTTATACATTTAGGTAATAAGGGAAAATTGGGTCTCAGGTACATCAGAACATTTAAAATTCTAGAATGAATTGGGGTTGTATCTTACCATCTGGCAATTCTGCCAAGTCTCTCCAAAGTCCACGATGTGTTCCACGTATCACTATTGAGAAAATACATGCCTGACCCAATACATGTACTCACATATGAGGAATTAGAATTGGAACCTGATCTGTCTTATTGAAAAGAGAATTTCAAGGTTCTTTATACAAGAGAACAAGTGCTAAGAAACCGGACGACTCATCTGGTAAAAGTTCTATGGAGAAACCATAAGATGGAAGAGGCAACGTGGGAACCCGAGGAACTTATGATGAAGATCAACCCGAGTCTTTTTATACATTAATATTCTAGAAATTTCGAGGAAGAAATTATTTGAAGGAGGGGAGAATGTAACACCCCAAGCTTTCATATTACGCTTCTCTTTGAATAATACAGTAGCGTGTGTTGTATGCAACTTCGAGATTCTAACACACTGCAACCAATCAAAGTAGCCGTTATGAATAGTAATACCCACTTTTTAAAATTTTATAAATTTTATCTTTCAAAATGGACTTAATTTTTGGATTTATAATATCAAAATTAGATTAGGGTGAATTTTTGGCACTTTTCTGATAACTTTCATGTTTTTATGAATAGTGAAAAATACTAAATTTTAATTAAAAACAACTTTTTTAATCAAAATAATTTATATTGTTAAATTATAATTTTGAGTGGATTTAAAGTATAATTAGATTATATTTTTACCATTTAATATAATTTTGGTAATTTTATGTAATTTTACATTTAAACTGAACATAAACAAGTGTCAATCTTTTGATAGTTATTATTTCTTAAAAACACGCGTTTTGTTTTGACAGCGGGAATTAATTTTAAATTAATTTATGCCACTTCTTTGTTTTGAATTTGGAAAAATGGATTCCATATTTGGAATCAATAGCTCCAAATTGTGTAAATAGGTAACTTTTATTTTTAGGCATTTTAAATATTTACTTCAGTAAATATTTTATTTACCATGATTAAAGGGTAAATATAATAAATGAGAGAACAATATAATATTATAATAATATTAAATTACCCTAAAATTTGTCCTAATCCTATTGGATGATATATAGCCGACCATGGGAATCCTTGTGCTGATTTTGGGACCCCATGGAGCCACATGGGAGTAATAATGACATTTTATATTAATTAATTTAAAGTAAAGACAAAAATGACATAAACAAGTATCTTTTAGTAAATAAATTTTTATATGGGGTTATATAAGTTATATTTCAGAATATAAATATTCTTTATAAATCTAAAAATATTTCCTACATCACCGTATTTTTTTATAATTTTTGGACATCAAATAAATTAAATTATTTATGACACAATAATGATACAATATTTACCTCCTTAATAAATGATTTAAATAAATAAGATTATTAATATTAAAAAATATACAAAACCTGTCCAAATCTTATTGAATTATATTATTTCGGTCATGAGTCATCTTAACTTTTTTATTAACTAATATTTGACCTTTTGAAACCGAATATGAGGTTATAATAAAATAATTGTGTCAAACATTCCTAAAGAGCCCCTCCTCTCCCTTATAAAAATCCCTCCCTTCCTACCCATTTATCACACTTCTAAACCATTTGTATCGTACAAACCCTGCCGAAATATCCTCCCAAAATCCCTCACTTCATTCTAGAGGCCTTACTTTAGTCAGAAAGCCAACCTAAGGATCCCTTTTGAACAATTTAAAAGGAAGAACCCGAAGAAGAGGTAATAATTTCACCACCCTCTTTTAAGTTATTTTCATCTTCTACTTCATCTTTTTTTGTTGTTTACATTATAAAATAATAACTATAATATATTATATATACTATGAGGTTATTATAAATATAGTACAACCAAATTCATTATTCAATCCATCCTTTGAATGACATGTCACCATACGTGCGTACGTACGACTTACCGTCTCCACATCGTGGTGTAATTGTTATTGAATACATTATTATTTGGATGGGTATAATAATGATTTTTAATTGATGTAAATAATAAATATAAAATGATAATGATTATGTATATATGATATACCATCCAATTATATATTATTTTAATATCAAAAGAATGATATTGTCGCTCGTGCGTACGTACGGATTACCGTCTCCACGAACACGATGAGATTCATTCTCCATCGTATCCATTCAAGAATAATTTTAATTTGATGATTAAAAATAATTTTTAAATACTAAATATCATTCTTAATATGAATTAGACACATCCTATCCATAACAAACATTACTTATGTAACAAAGCATATAAAGGAAAATGAATTAGTTAACACCTAAAACGACGATAATACTAAAATATTATTAACAAAGCAATGTTAAAAGATTATATATGATATAATATTAATTTATATGATTCTTGTATAATTTAATAACAATTATTTCACCATTATACAGGAGGTTAACCTACCCTCGACCAAGAAAAATTACAAGGTAAGGGTTAATTTCACAATCTTTTTATTATCCGAGGTTGTTTTTACGTAAGTATCTACTGGGACCTCTTTATCATCCACATCCATGTTCCTTAAAAATCTATTTCAAAACATTCTTACTATTTTATAGACTATGGGTTAAAGTCATTTATACCATTGTTTGACTCTTTATAAGATATTTATAAAGGAATCTTTCCATCGTTTTCCAAACAAGGTCCTTTATAAACTTTTCGACAAAATTAAGGTAAGAATGTCCTTTTTTAACTTATATGGCGGGTGTGGCTATTTTCCATCGTTATAACATCATTAAATCTTACCTTAAAATCTTATTAGAATATTTTAAAAATAAATGTTTTCTTTTATAAATATTTGACTTTAAATGATTTAAAAAAAGGAAAGAGATATTTCTGTCAAATAGTTTTGATTTCATCTATGTCACCATCCATTGATGGATTTTATACTTGTTTGACGTTGATTCATTATGATACAAATCTTCCATATTTTATTTAAGGTTTTTTGATATTTTTTACTAGGGATGTGTTATTTTTATACCATTCATGGTTTATGGTTAAATTATTTCCATTTCTTATGCTAGTTTTAATATGAATGTTTATGTTATGTTTCAAAGCTTTCATATGAGGAATGTATTAGACTTAGTATGTGATGGGTGGAGCCCACTATAGCTCCTCGATGAATCGGTAGGTTTCATGAGAGAAACTAGTGTCTTGGAACAATTCCTTGACAAAATCTTATTTGTAGTCTTGGCAAAAATCCTTGATAATGTGGTTATGAAAGTCTGGCATTATGCATTCCATCATTATGAAAGTGGCTATTGATATTTCATGTGATTATTCGACTAGTATAATATCCATGTAAGTAGATGGAATTATTTTGATTTTATCTTTTCCATATTATGCTGAAGTTTAAGTTTAAAAGGCTTTTGTTTTAGTCTTATGCACTGCCTTAAATGTTTATGCTTATTTATGAAAGTTTCCGCTATATTGTTATCCTTACTAAGCATCTGAGATCACCCCTTTCTATGTTTTATTTTTCCCAGGATGTAAAGAAGTTAATTATGAGTGACTTGAAGTCTTAATATAGAAGTCTTGTATGTTTCTAATGGAATAAATTAGTGTTGTATTTCTTTTCAAGTTGTAATCTTGAACTTATGTATGAATCTTGTTTCCGATAATACTAAATTGATCAGTCTTTTGGGACATGATTTCCTTGTGGTCATTCCAATGTTATGTAATAATTCACCAACTCTGGGTAACTACGGTCGGGGCGTTACACTCATTAAATAACCAAAATAAAATCCGAATGGCATGACTCATCTCCAACACACATTACATCCAAGATTTCATCAAATCCCAATAGTTCTATATCCTTGTGAAACCAAACATAAGGACTTGAATCAACTCCTATGAGTTTAATCTCACCAAAAATTATCCCATGTGTCTAAGACACTCACTATTACTCTCTCACATTCTAGTCTCACTATGAAAATAGTTCCTCAATGCTTTTAAAAACTAGAGCAGCTCACATATCCAAAACCATTCACACAACCACTCATGACCCAAGAATCATCCTAAAGTTCCAATGATGCTCATTCAAACCCTCATTATATTCCTAAAAGTGAATCCTATGCCAAAATATCTAAGAACCTAACTAGTCCCACCCTAGTAAATCATACACTCTACTGAAGCACTAGCACCCAAAGTTCCTTGCATTCAAGAGTACTAGGAATTCCGAAATTCTGCACAAAAACCCCCATTCAAGGGTGTTATTCTTAATAGGAAACCCATACACTATCCAACTCATAATCCCTAGGTATTTCCCACCTATACTATCACTCCCAAGGTATCTCACATTCCTAAAAAAACATTCTTGAGTATATATCATTCTTTAATCTTAAAATAGTACATTTAACTATTCCTCACTCATTCCAGGTCTAGCATCCTCAATTATAATTGATCGACCAGATGGAAACCACACTAGAGTGTTAATTGGACTATACATCTAAATGTGCCTTGCCCTCCCAAATCTAATTGTGAGTCTGAAAGTATTGGAACAAAAATGCTTCTCCCAAAAAAAATAAAAAGGCATATATCATTTATAAACCACATACATGGAAGAAAACATCTTGTATCGATGTTATAAGATAATGTATTTTCCCCTTAATCACTTACTAAATGGAACTAAAAAGCTTGATTAATCCCTCCCATGGGTCACCCTCAAAGGTCATAAGGCACTAACTCCTGAATCTAGAGTCACCTCAAAGAAGGTCACTAGGCACTCCCAACTAGACCTTACACCGGGCCTGTAATGCCCCGCCCCCAGTTACCCAGATTCGGTGTAATATTTTAATACATTGGCATGATTACAAGGAATCAAGTCCCGAAAGACCGATCAGTTTAGCAGTCTTGGAAAATAGATTACATACATGGATGTTACATTACACTTTATAAAATAAAACACAACACAAATGATCCTTTGAGAACGCCATTAATCCCCTAGGTTAACCCTGCTTATTAACCATAATACACTTCTTGGGATCCTAATAAAATTAAAACGAAGAATGGGGTGAGCTCAGATGCTCAGTAAGGATAACAATATAGCGGAAACTTTCATAAATAAGCATAAACATATAAGTCAATGTATAAGAGTAAAACAAAAACCTTTTTAAACTTAAACTTCAGAATAATATGGAAAATATACAATAAAATAATTCCATTTACTTATTCACATGGATATTATACTATTCTAATAATCATATGCAATATCAATAGCCACTTTCATAATGATGGAATGAATAATGCCAGACTATCATAACCACATAGTCAAGGCCTTGTGCCAAAACTACAAATAAGATTTTGTCAAGGCCTCGTGCCAAGGCACTAGTTTGTCTCATGACACCTACCAATGCATTGAGGAGCTATAGCGGGCTCCACCCATCACTTACTAAGTCCAATGCATTCCTCATATGAAAAGGTTTAAACATAACATAAAAAATTCATATTAAAACTGGCATACGAAATGTCAATACTATACCCATAAACAATGAATCGTATAAAAATAACACATCCAAAGTCCAAAATATCACATAAACTTCAATAAAATACGGAAGAATTGTATCATAATAAATCAATGTCAAAAAATTTTAAAATCCATTAAAGGATTTTGACAAAGATGAAAATGATTTGTAAAAATATTTGAGAGAAATATACCTTTTTCATGTAAACATTTAAGAGTCACACAATTTAGAAAGGAATACATTTGAATACATTTTTGAATCAAAGTATCCCAAACCACTTTGAAACTTTTGAAAGTAATTAACATTTTAAAACATTCATGTCCAATTAAATAAATCCTTAAAACCATTTTGAAAACATGGACATTAATGAGAATGGTTTAGAAGAATAAATCTTTAAAACATTTAAAATGATGTTTTAGTGAAAAATCCCTTAAAATAATCCCTTTGAAAACTATTTTATGAAACATGGACATGGATAATAAATATTTCCTAGTAGATACTTATGTAGAAACAACCTCATATAATAAAGAGATTGTGAAATTAACCCTTACCTTCCACTTTCCTTTAGTCGAGGGTACGTTTAACCTCCTGTATGAAGATCATAGTATGTTATTAAATTATAAAAGAACCATATTAATATTTATGATATCATAAATGATTAATTTATTACTTTATACTACCCATTTAATAATAATTTCCATATTAAATTAATATTTCAGGTAATAATCGCTTTCATTATCGTACATGTTTTAACTAGTTACTATTGATTGAATCACTTAGACCAAGATTTAAATACTTTTAGAATATAAAAAATGATTTATATATATCATATATATTTTGAATATAAATATTTATAATATACATATATATGAAATGAAAAACACCATTTATGGAGACAGTAGTCCGTCCGTACGCATAAACACTGTTTTCATTTTCATATCGTATTGAACGGAACTAAGTGAATAAGATATATGTAAGTACATATATATATATATAAATATATATCTCAAGTAGCATTATTATTTCATATATTACATACTTATTAGTAAAATATATTTTTATAATTGTCGATGAATGGTGATCCTGGAATTGAATCTCATCGCGTTGTGGAGACGGTAATCCGTACGTACGCACGAGTGACAATATCATTTCCTTAAAGGTGCAGAATTGGATGGTATATTAATTTTACAGAGACATTATCATGTTATTTTAATTATTTATATACATATTACTCATCATTATATCCATCCAAATAAAATAGTGTTGAATAATAAATTACACCACGACGTGGAGACGGTAAGCCGTACATACGCACACACGGTGACATTATCATTCATAAGATGGAGAGAATAATGAATATAGTTGTTCCATATTTATAATAACATCAAAGTATATATCATATACCAGATTTATTATTTTAGAATGGAAACAACAAAGAAATAGTAAGTGGAAGAATAAGAGAACTTGAAAGAGGGTGGTGAAATCATTACCTCTTCTTCAGGTTCTTCATTTTGATTTGATCAAAAGGGATCCTTAGGATGAATTTATGACCAAAGGAAGGCCTCTAAGATGAAGTTAGGATAGTTGGGAGGATATTTGGGCAGGGGTTGGCCGAGCCAAATGGCCTTGGAGGTGTGATTTTGAGAGAAGGGGAAGTGCCCTTTTATAAGAGGGGTGAGGGTCACTTTAAAAAAAGATTTTAGTATTAATTTATTATAAAATCATATTCGGTTTATAATGGTTCCAAATGAATTTATTTAGAGCCTTAGGTGGTTATGGGTCAAAATACTCACAACCAATAGGTTTTAGACAAGCTTAGGTTACCATTGTAACCTTATCGTTTAGATTTAACTCTTAGTTAAATAGTTTAACTTTTACCGTGCCTTCCTGTATTCTTAATCTATATGGTTAATAAACTTAATCTAAAATTACAAAAGAACCTCAAGTGGATCATTAATGAAATTTATTATATTATTTAATACCTTTTTCTGAACCTTAAATTTTTAGGAATATTATATCAACCAATAATATAGTATTTTCTTTAAATATTAATTTAGGTCAATTTTGACAGTATTTGGTATTTTGTTTTTGTAAAAGTCATAAAAACTAGATTTATTATAACAAGATACATTTAATAAGACATAAAATTTCATATTAACCTATAAAATTCTTGTATTTCATAAAAAAATTTAATTATATTTATTTTAATATTTATAATACCATTTATTTGATTCTTTCATTAATAAGGTAATTGCTGCATCATCATTGTGTCGTTAATAAATTTAGTTATTTAATCTCTAAAAATTATAAATAAAATACCATTATGTAGGAAATATTTTTATATTTCTAATGAATATTTATTGTAGAATTTATCTTATGTATTAACCTATATTAAAAATGGTTTAGTTATTAAACTTTGATTTTAACTCTTTTAACTCTTCTTTAAATTAAATAATAATAAATGTCTTAATCTAATCCAAGTGAACCTAAATGGTCATATTTTATTCCTAAGGTTGTTTTGGGTAGAATTACACTTATCCAATAGAATTATGAGATGTGTTAGGGTAATAATAATATCATTTTTACCCTTAATCACCCTATTTACTTTTAACCGTGGTAAATAAAAGTAAAAAGTTACTATTCACCAAAAATTATTATTATCTTATTGAACCAAATTTTACACCTTGATATTAACCATGTCTCTCAAATTTTAGAAATTCAACTCACAAAAGTGGTAAAATTAAATTTTATGTGAATTTACAAATTCTCCTTGGAGGTGGGTAAAAGACGGTGAAAAGTTCAATAAAATTTTTATATATCTAAAATTATTATAAACTGACTCCAGTGAATTAAATTGAACTTATACCAGTATTATGTATCTATTTTGACCTAAAATAAATTTAAATAAAATAAATGATTATTTAAATAAAATTTCGGTTTTAAACTATAACTCGGGGTTTTTCACTATTCATCAAAAATTAAAAGTTCTCAGAAAAATACCAAAAATTCACCCTAAGCTAATTTTGATATTCTGAATTCAATAAAAAAGTATATTTTACCAAATTAAAAACATAGAAGTTTCATTTATTAATTTAAAATTAATTCCCGCTGTCAAAACCAAAAGGCATATTTTTAAGAAATAATAACTATCAAAAGATTGACACTTGTTTATGTCAAATTTTAATGTAAAATTACATAAAATGACCAGCATTGGATTAAATGGTAAAAATATAATCTATTTATACTTTAAAACCATTAAAATGTATAATTTAACACTATAAATTATTCTTATTAAAAAAGTTTTTTTCAGTTAAAATATAGTATTTTTCACTATTCACCCAAATATGAAAGTTATCAGAAAAACACCAGAAATTTATTAAAACTAAATTATTATGTCTCGATTATAAAGAAGAAGTTTATTTTTTCAAATTGAATATATAAAAGTTTCAAATATTGGATTTAAAAAGGGTTCACCATTAAAAGGCGGTAAAAGTATATTTTTTGAAAAATACTTCTTTTATTTGAAAAAAATGAATTAGTTCTTACATTATGTCTAAGAAACTCATAATATGGATTCTAAAATTATAAGGATTATATATAGTTCAAAATTCAGTTAATACTATTCATAACCGCTTTTGAACTGCTAGTTTGGTAAGTCGTGGTGTGCTTGAACTCAATGTTGCATGTAGTGTAAGTTATTGAATTACTTTGAAGAACTAACGTAATATGAAATCTTGGGGTGTTACATTCTTCTCTACTTCAATAAATTAAGTCCTCGCAATTTGAAATTTTTCATTGAAAATAAAAGATTGAAAATAGAGAATACCTTTGTGGAAAAACCCACATCGGAAATTGGGTTAATAAAATTTAGTCTTAATAAGAGGAGAACAAATTATATATATATATATATATATACTTGAGAAGTAGAGTTTCATCCTTCAACTAATTCCTACCGCAAACTCATCTTTCACTCCAAGAGAAAAAAAATATTTATCCTAATCGTATAGGGTTCCAAAAATAATTAATTTATAATTCATTTATCAGACTATTTAAAAAAAATTAAATTATACAAACCAGTACATCACGTATTCCAGTTGTAGGTGATTCACCTTTGTCACTCTTCGGTTGCGGGTTCAAGTCTCACGGCCTTTCCAGACGTGACTAGTTGTCACCCGAACTCCGGGTTGTCCTTTTTATAACAATCTAAAAACAACCTTAACAATAGTATTCAATTTCAAACGTAATCCATTCCAACCTTTAGACTTATCCAAAATACTTATATCCAAACTCTCAGTCCAAAATTTATAAAGAAGTTAAACACAATAAAGATCCTTTTTTTAGGTAATAACATGTGAACGCCTTCATCATGTATTCTTTTAAAACACCGCAACATCTTGAATTACCATAAAACCTTATTGATTACATTCATTCTCCCTTATTCCTAATAGAATACTGGATATACTCCTTCTATCCAAAAAAGTTGTAAACTCCAACAATGATGGAATATACAAATCATTAATCAGTTTCAAAGAAGTCAAGAATATTCAATATAATTTATCCAGATCAACCATCTCTTATTCCATAATCACTACCTCATTATCAGGACCATATTAAGGACTACCTTTTTTTCAAAAATGTATTTTCCAAAAAGTGTAGCTTACTATTAAGTCACTTTTCCTAGAACCACATAATCTCAAATCCTCAATAAAATAGTACTGCAATATAATCCTTATATACTCTATAATTCTTATAACATGTATATCATTAATACAATACTCAAATGACACAATAATTTAATAACAACGTAAGAAATATAATCATTCCTCTTCATCTTTTCTAGTATCATAACTTGATTCTTATCCAATAGTATCATTTGGGGTATACTCTGATGATTTGGACATTGATTCACATAGTGTCCCAATTTCTTGCAGATGAAGCATCGTACATTTGAAATTTTTTCTTCCCCTTGCAATCACGTACTTGGTGTCCTTTTTCTCCATACTTATAACAAACTCCCATTACCTTCAAGAATTTACCATGGTGATTCATTACACAGTTATCAAATATGGGAAAATCCTTCTTTTCCCTCTTCCCTTTATCCATCTTTCTCTATGACATTCTTTTCTTGTCTTGCTTCCCTCCAAAGACATAGGGCTCAGAAAATTCTGTACTTATCTTATTAACACATGATACTATTTCTTCATATGTTGAGAATACATGGTAGACTATTTCCCTTCTAAATGTTGGCTTAATACTATGAAAGATATGATCCTTATTACTCTTTGGATCATACGTATTGCTGGAGTTCACATTCCTTCTATTGGGCGCCATTTCTATACAATGGTATACACTAGGTCAGTTTATAAATCGCAATTCATAATTCCAAACATATAAAATACCTAACGTAAATTGAACAGTTTATGGATATAATCCATAATCACAATTTTTTTTCTTTGGGGAGGTATATACTCATAAACCCTTCATAGTGGTTTGTAAAGAAAATGATAATTATCCTAAGCAAATCCCCCAGGAGTGTCGTAACCAAGAGTGCAACGAGGCCCGTTGTTGTGCACCAGTTCTCATTCGAGTCTAGCTCAAAAATGGTGTTTTTGGGTTTTACCCCTAGGTACATCTGTGCCAGAGCCACCTCTACCTACTTGTATCCAGACAGGGATGTATTTTCTTGGGAAAACTCACAAAATCATTACATTACCAAAATTATAGGAATTTCTTCTATACTAATCTTCAAAATCTATCTTACGGTAATGTTCTCTAATCAGAGTTTATCTAAATCTAGTTTCTAATGTTATTTCTAAACTTCCTATGATACCAACTATAATGTTCTGACCACAGTAACCAAGAGTTGGTGCATTATTTTAATACATTGGCATGATTACAAGGAATCAAGTCCTGAAATACCAATCAGTTAAGTAGTCTTGGAAAATAGATTACATACATGGAAGTTACATTACACTTTAGAAAATAAAACACAACATAAATGATCCTTTGAGAATTCCATTAATACCCTAGCTTAACCCTATTTATCAATCATAATACACTTCTTGGAATCCTGAGAAAATTAAAACATAGAAAGGGGTGAGCTCAGATGCTCAGTAAGGATAACAATATAGCGGAAACTTTCATAAATAAGAATAAAAATTTAAGGCAATGTATAAGACTAAAACAAAAGCCTTTTTAAACTAAAACTTCAGAATAATATGGAAAAGATACAATAAAATAATTCCATTTACTTATTCACATGGATATTATACTAGTCGAATAATCACTTACAATATCAATAGCCACTTTCATAATGATGGAATGCATAATGCCAGACTATCATAACCACATAGTCAAGGCCATGTGCCAAGACTACAAATAAGATTTTTTCAAGGCCATGTTCCAAGACACTAGTTTGTCTCATGAGACCTACCGATGCATCTAGGAGCTATACCGGGCTCCACCCATCACTTACTAAGTCCAATGCATTCCTTATATGAAAAGGTTTAAAAATAACATAAATATTCGTATTAAAACTGGCATACGAAATGTAAATACTATACCCATAAACCATGAATGGTATAAAAATAAAACATCCACAGTCAAACATATCACAAAACCTTCAATACAATATGGAATACTATTATCATAATAAATTAACTTCAAATAAGTTTAAAATATATTAAATTATTTTGACATAGATGAAAATGATTTATAAAAATATTTGAGAGAAATATCCATTTTTCATGAAAACATTTAAGAGTCACACAATTTAGAAAGAAAGAAATTTAAATAAATTTTTGAATCCAAGTGCCCCAAACCACTTTGAAACTTTTGAAAGTAATTAACATTTTAAAATATTCATGTCCGTTTAAATAAATCCTTAAAACGATTTTGAAAACATGGACATTAATGAGAATAGTTTAGAAGAATAAATATTTAAAACAATTAAAAATATGTTTTAGTAAAAATTAACTTAAAATAATCCCTTTAAAAACCATTTTATGAAACATGGACATGGATAATAAATATGTCCCAGTAGATACTTACGTAAAAACAACCTCGGATAATAAAGAGATTGTGGAATTAACCCTTACCTTGTACTTTCCTTTAGTCAAGGGTACATTTAAACTTCTGTATGAAGATAGTAGTACATTATTAAATTCTACCAGAACCATATTATTATTTATGATATCATACATGATTCATTTATGACTTTATACTACCCATTTAATAATAATTTCCATATTAAATTAATATTTCGGGTAATAATCGCTTTCTTTATCGTACTTGTTTTAACTTGTTACTTTTGATTGAATCACTTAGACCAAGATTTAAATACTTAAAGAATATAAAACATTATTTATATATATCATATATATTTATAATATAAATATGTATAATAGACATATATATGAAATGAAAAACACCGTTTATGGAGGCGGTTGTCTGTACATACGCATAAATGCCGTTTCCGTTTTTATATCGTATTGAACGGAACTAAGTGAATAATATATATGTATGTAAATATATATATATATATATATATCTCCAGTATTATTATTATTTCATATATTACATACTTATTAGTAATATATATTTTTATAATCGTCAATGAATGGTGATCGTGGAAATGAATCTCATCGCGTTGTGGAGACAGTAATCTGTACGTACGCATGAGCGACAATATAATTTCCTTAAAGGTGAAGAATTGGATGGTATATTAATTTTACAGAGACATTAGCATGTTATTTTCATTATTTATATACATATTAATCATCATTATATCCTTTCAAATAATATAGTGTGGAATAATAGATTACACCACGACGTGGAGACGGTAAGCTGTACGTAGACACGCATGGTGGCATTATCATTCATAAGATGGATAGAATAATGAATATAGTTGTACCATATTTATAATAATATCACCATATATATAAGATACTGGAGTTATTATTTTAGAATGGAAACAACAAAGAAAGAGTAAGTGGAAGAATAAGAGAACTTGAAAGAGGGTGGTGAAATCATTACCACTTCTTCACGTTCTTCCTTTTGAGTTGATTAAAAGGGCTCCCTAGGTTGGATTTATGACCAAAATAAGGCCTCTAGAATGAAGGTGGGATAGTTTGGAGGATATTTGGGAAGGGGTTGGCCGATCCAAATGGAATTGGAGGTGTGATTTTGAGAGAAGGGGAAGTTCCCTTTTATAAGAGGGGTGAGGGTCACTTTAGGAAAAGATTAAAGTATTAATTTATCATACAATCGTATTCAGTTTATAATGGTTAAAAATGAATTTATTTCGAGCCTTATGTGATTATGGGTCTAAATACTCTCAACCAATATGTTTTAGACAAGTTTAGGTTACCATTATAACCTTATCTTTTAGATTTAACTCTTAGTTAGTTTAACTTTTACCGTGTCTTCCTGTATTCTTACTCTATATGGTTAATAAACATACTATAAACTTCCAAGAGAATGTAAAGTGGCTCATTAATGAAATATATAATATTATTTAATACATTTATCCAAACCTTACATTTTTAGGAATATTATATCAACCAATAATATATTATTTGTTTTAAATATTAATTTATGTCAATTTTGACACTATTTGGTATTTTGTTTTTGTGAAAGTCATAACAACTTGATTTCTTATAAAAAGATACATTGAATCAGACCTAAAATGTCTTATTTACCTAGAGAATTCTTTTATGTCATAAAAACTTTGAAATTATATTTATTTTAATATTTATAATACCATTTATTTGATTCTTTCATTAATATGGTAATTACTGTATCATCATTGTGTCATTAATAAATTTAATTATTTAATCTTTAAAAATTATAAATAAAATACCATTATTTAGGAAATATTTTTATATTTCTAATGAATATTTATAGTCGAATTTATCTTATGTATAAACCTATATTAAAAATGGTTTAGTTATTAAACTTTGATTTTAACTCTTTTAACTCTCCTTTAAATTAAATAATAATAAATTTCTTAATCTAATCCAAGTGGACCTAAAGGGTCATATTTTATTCCTAAGGTTGTTTTTGGTATAATTACACTTATCTAATAGAATTAGGACATGTGTTAGTGTAATAATAACATCATTTTTACCCTCAATTACCCTATTTACTTTTAACCGTGGTAAATAAAAGTAAAAATTTACTATTCACCAAAAATTATTTTTATCTTATTGAACCAATTTTTACTCATTGATATTAACCGTGTCTCTCAGATTTTTGAAATTCAACTCACAGAATTGGTAAAATTAAATTTTATGTGAATTTACAAATTCTCCTAGGAGGTGGGTAAAAGACGGTGGAAGGTTCAATAAAATTTTTATATATCTAAAATTATTATAAACTGAATCCAATGAATTAAATTGAAATTATACAAGTATTTTGTATATATTTTTACCTAAAATAAATTTAAATAAAATAAATAATTATTTAAATAAAAATTCGGTTTTAAACTATAACTCTGTGTTTTTCACTATTCATCAAAAATTAAAAGTTTTCTGAAAAATACCAAAAATTTACCCTAAGATAATTTTGATATTCTGAATTCAATAATAAAGTCTATTTTACCAAATTAAAAACATAGAAGTTGCATTTATTAATTTAAAATTAATTCCCTCTGTCAAAACCAAAAGGCGTATTTTTAAGAAATAATAACTATCAAAAGATTGACACTTGTTTATGTCAAATTTCAATGTAAAATTACTTATAATGACAAGCATTGGATTAAATGGTAAAAATATAATCTATTTATACTTCCAAACCATTAAAATGTATAATTTAACACTATAAATTATTTTTATTAAAAAAGTTGTTTTCAGTTAATATATAGTATTTTTCACTTTTCACCCAAATATGAAAGTTATCATAAAAACAACAAAAAATTATTGAAACTAAATTCTTATGTCCCGATTATAAATAAGAAGTTTATTTTATAAAATTGAATATATGAAAGTTTTAAATATTGGATTTAAAAAGGGTTCACCATTAAAAGGCAGTAAAAGTATATTTTTTGAAAAATACTTCTTTTATCTGAAAAAAGGAATTTGTTCTTACATTATGTCTAAGAAACTAATAATATGGATTCTAAAATTATAAGGATTATATATAGTTCAAAATTCAGTTAATAATATTCATAAATTCTTTTGAATGGCTAGTTTGGTAAGTCGTGGTGTGCTTGAACTCGATGTTGTGTGTAGTGTAAGTTATTGAATTACTTTGAAGAACTAACATAATATGAAATCTTGGGGTGTTACAAAGCCTCACATACTCCGCAACATTGGGTGGAAATCACTCTTATATCAAAGTCACACAACATCTAATGATCCAAAAACCCATTATAGTGTCTCATAGACAACCATGTCACATCACGAGTCAAAACCGCAACTCTAACCAAGTTTCAATAGGAATGGAATTTCGCTACCCCATACACCCCACATCATAAGTCCTTAAACCCTTGGATCTCACTCTATCCCTATTTTCCCAAACTCAAGGTTAGGTCAAACCCACTAAGACCAACATCAAACTATATTTCTATTTCAAGGTCTCTATATCACAAAATATCACTTCACTTGGGTGCTCTCAGAAGCCCCAAATACCCTTACAAAGGGTTTACACCAAACTTTTATTAGTTCCACATCATACATAAATATAGGATTCATAATGTTTTTGGGATTTTTATTTGTTATATTAGATATAATTTTCGATAGTAAGGGGACCAGTTAAATCAAATGTCATGTAATAGTTATAGAGGAATATTATTTATAAGTTATACTTAGAATTTCATTTACCTTATGCCACAAAATAATCAAGGAAATAATCCCACACCTATATTTTACCAGAATTTTTCCCATAAATGAGGCCTAGTTAAATGAAATTTCAATTGAAATTTATAGAGGAAAATAGTCTATATGTTTTAATTGGAATTTTATTCAACTAAGACCTCATAATAATCTGGGAAAAAGATCTTGTTACATGATTTTATCCATTTATAGGATTGGTTATGTTTAATGACACTATACACTTTTATAGAAACACCATATAAATGGATTTGGACACTTTAAATAATCAGAACAAGTGACAACTCACATAATCAGATAATCAATCATAGTAAATCACATAAATTACCAATGGATCTTACTCGCATGATATGATGTATGAACACACCCACTCATTCCATACCTGGATAAGAGAACAATTCTCATAAATCAATAACTTCATAATCAAGTGCATCACTTGAGGTGAAATTAGATCAATAATAAAAGAGAACAATATGAACATCAATCCCATCCCTATAAACATTTTCTTCCCTTGTACATGGGGTGTCTAGTCCTTGGAATAGGTTATATACCATGTCTTGTCACACTCCCACTATCTTGTATACATTTCCCAAATAAAAGGTTCCTCTAATATAACATTGTAATGTCCCATCACCTCATACCACTGATCAGTGCCCAAACTGATGGAACACTAAAATACATCAGGCACACCTCCCCTTATAGAAGAGTCTTATGACTAGTAGTGTAGGTTTAAGGTGGTATAGTGTGGATACTATACCAACATATCATAATAAAATAACAATAAAAATAAGGTAAATCATATACATCATCTAAATAAATATGTAAATGGAATAGAATCCTAGAATGTGCAAACAAATAACCAAAATAAAACATTCCATTCAAAAAAGAAACTGAATAGAACATGTCAAACAATCATACATCAATAATGGATCATAAGTACATCAAACCCCAAATAAAACCATAAGAAAAAACTAAAAGAAACATGGAAATGGTCCTGAATCCTAGCCTGGTCCCAACTCCCATGCTCCGTCATAGCAACCCAAGCCTAGACCTACAACCATGTAGTGTACTATAAGGTTCCCCAGTGTCGTCGAAGCCTGAGTATGGTGTGAGTAAAACTCATCAATACACCACTAATGGAATCCCAAAATATAACCAGTTGTATAAAATTTTCATGTGAATATGTCAAGCTAAACCATTTCAAATACAACCATTAAAAGATTAAAATCAAAATGTATGAAATAAACATCAAACTTGAGATTCATGATGAAACTCAAGAATGGTACATACCTGATTTTTCTAGTGTTAGAGTTTCTCTAAGTGCATCATAATATTCATGCCAACTTATCTCCCTCCAGGGGGAATATACCCATATCTGGTCAAACAAAATCCTCCATAGGGCTAGATTCACCCTTGGTTTAACAAAAAAATGATGATCTATTTTTCACCAAAATATTTATGTATGATGTATACAAGGAATACCTCATAATTCCTATAATAAAAAATAAAAAATTTAAAGAAAAGGGTTCAATTATCATTTTCATTCTAAAAAAATCCTAGTGTTAGAATTACAATGGCATGCATCAATTCACATTTTTAAAACTGCATTTACCATTTCTCTATTTACCATTTAACATAATGATCTCATTCCCCACTTAATGATGGTCAAAACACATAATAATATTAATTCATTTTACAATTAATTTCAAAACATCCACTAAATATCATAATCCCTTGTGTCCTTTAAAATCCTTTTTCTCCATTCAAATTTATAAACATTAAATTTCATAAAACTAACTAATTATTTCAACCAAAATCATTTAAAAAAATTCCACAATTAATTTTAGGAAAAACAAATTAATATTTTAAACCCATTCCCATGACTATCAATTATTCTATAACCCCATTAAAAATTAGTGATGTAAACACAATTTTCCATTTTAATAAGACAAGTGAATTATGATTTCCATTTTCAAGGACCTTTCTAATGTAAGGTGTTCACTTGGAATCTCCCCCTTTTATTGGTTTCTAATATCTTATTTAGGGAGTCTAGATATAATGGGAACAATTAAACTATTTTAAAATAGATCTCGATCATATCATGAAAAAATAGTATGATGCACAATACACGCACTTGTAAAATACAAAGATTATATGTTTAATTTAATGGACCACCTACCTCATGTGAAGCCTCTTTTGTTTAATTTTTAGCCTAAAAACCCACTGGTTGAGCTCATCCAAGCCCAATGACCAATGAAAAAATATCATGTAGTCCCAACTCACATCTAAACAACAAAAATAATTAATAATAATCAAATTATAATTAATTAACAAATCACACAAGTTAACCAAAACTATTAAAATTGGAATAAATGACCATTTAATCACTAGATGCTCCCACTACACCTAAAATAAGGCCAACCATTCTCTAAAGGCCTGTGTCATTCACCCAATGCAAACTCATGAAAAATCCCCATCAGCTAGAACATAAAAAATAATCATAACTATGTAATTAAACTCAAAAACCTTGAAAATGTAACACAAAAAATATAAATACATCAAAATGTTATGAAAAAACATGCAAGAATTTTCTTGGGACATCCACTAGCTAGGCTACACATAATCTACATAATATCAAGACAATTCCACCGTCATCTGGTATAATTATCACCCAAATATCTGATCAAGAGAACCAAAATTTTGAGAGACATGAGAAGGAGAGGAAATCAAATCAATAGAAATAGAAAATTACCATGATTTTCCAGGAACTGGAACCAAAATCACCCAAAGAGGAAGGGGAAAAATAGTAGGGAGGGGGAGACAACCTGGTTAGTGTGATCCAAAACAAGAGTGAAAAGTGGGTGTAAGCCTCTAAAAAATTAAGGGTGGTATAATTGTATTTTTTCCTCTTAAATTCCCCTTTGGTCAGTTAGTGGCATCAATAAGTGGATCATACCACCCCCAGTCTACTGTCTGAATGGCCTAAAGGCCTTCAATTTTTATTCATTCCTAATAATACCCCTTTTATGAGTTGAAGGGGAACCCTTACATTTCCCATAGGCTTTCGTGACATTACATGACCCGAAGTTCTTAGAGGAATTCATCCCAGACTACGACTACTTGGAACCAACCCTCCCTAGTGTTTGCATCATGATCAACTCTCCACCTTCACATGACTATTCAGCTAACTATCATGTTCGGAGATGCACAGGCCCAGTACCGATGGTAATTCCATACTCTCTCCTTCTTCCAAATATGATAGCTATACTCTTGTGAATGTATCTTGCTCTGAACCTCATCTGGAGCTTGTTCCTTGTAGAAATTTCCTAGTTTGTGCTTCACATCATGTGGACAGAAGGCCTTGATGTTGACTGAAGGCCTTGAGGTGACCCAAAGGCCATGAGGTGGACCGAAGGTCTTGAGGTGGCCTGAAGGCCTCACTAACCTAAAGGACTGGGTGGCTCAAAGTCCTGAAGGACTCAAGGACCAAACTGGCAGCCTGAAGGTGAATAGTTTTAGTAGCTATAATACTGAACTATACATGATACAGTAACTGCAAAATTGTAAGTTATAGTACCTACTTCTGTACTTCTATAATAACCTAGAAATATGCCTCCACCCAAATTTTATTCTGGGTCTCATGGATGCACTTGAAGAGTCCTCACTAACCAGGATGAGACTCATGTGAACCACCCATAGTCCCCACCAACTAGTCGGTGGACCCTTGCATGCTAGCAGGATGACTAGCCTGGCCATCGGCTGACCAGTGGCTTCAAGCTATAGCCCTGGATACCTGACCTTCCTTCAGAATTCCCTGCTACTTTTATTTACCATAGAACCCCAAAACATCTTCCAAAAACAACATTTTGAGGTTTCCTAACCTTTATAATAATCCTCTGAAACTCAGTACATATAATGAACCATCCTCTAAATGAAAGGTAAAACTTCCCCCAAAAATTCAAACTTATTCATACACATGGGGTATTATATGATTTGAAGGACTATTGAACCTAAGGCCATACATTGGCTTCCCCCTATCACAACCCCTGGATTCGTACCACTATGATGTGGTGCTTTTAATCTAGGACACATTGCTCTCCTACATCATGGATGGTATGCCCGTGTCTTGGTGCTTATCACACCATAACACATCTCTTGAGTTCCATGACTTGGTGCTCTCCTGGAGTTTCCACACTCAACAACATGTTGTAGTGACCCTCCTAAACATTTATCATCAACCTTTTCATCCCACGCCATGGTTTCCACCCTACTTTATGGTCTACTCCCTTATGCTATGAGAAACTGCTCACCCATAAATCCCCCCAAGGGGGCTGCCATGATTTGAGCCCTAGTCTGATGCAGAATTACATGGTAACTTTACCACTCATGTAAGAACCCCAAAGCACTAATATATATATATATATATATATATCATATTTAAGAATATATAAATATGTATATATAAAGTATATTATGCATGGTATCCTTCATCCATGCTAAAATAAAATTGTTAATGGACATGCTTTTATCAGTATTAAAAAAACAATGATAAAATATTACCTTTATCAATGTTAAAAAAATACTGAAAAGGGGTACCCTTTTATCATCACATTTTTTTAATGCTGGTAAATTTTACTTTTATCACCGCTTTTTAAAAAAAATTATAAAATGTTCCCTTAATCATCATTTTTTAGAACTGATAAATGTTACTTTTATCATCACCTTGGTTTAGAACTGATAAAATTGTGCCTATTATCAACATTTTTTAACAATGATAAAGGGCAATGTTATTTTTCAAATCATTAGTGATCATTGTACTAATTATTAATCATTACATAAAATATTAATTTTATTATCTATTATTAATTATTATATTAGTTTATAATATATTATTAATTATATTATTAAATATTTTATTAATTATTAATTTCATTATTAGTAATTATTTATATTTAAATTAATTAGTTATTTATTTATTTGTTATATTAATTATACTGTTAATCATAAATTATTAATTATATGTTATTAATGATAATATATATATATATATATATTCTAATAGTGACAAAGTAGAACTTGAATACCACATCAAAAATTATTAAATGATATCATGTACCTAATCATCATAAAAGGGAACTCTAGGTGAGGATTTTTATTATATTTTGGGATTACATTAATGAAGTAAAATGAAATTAAAAAAATTAAATATTATTTAATAGATATATATCAATACATGGAAAAATTTTAAAAATATTTAATCATTATTAAATAAAGAATTACATGAGGAACAACATAAGGGAACTGCTAGATAAAATGGTAGGGGGTGGATACAAAAAATTGTGTAAAGGGGATGTCTGACCTCGATTACTTGAATAATTGACAACATTACACCCACACACACACACACAAAGATATATATATATATATATATATCTGTGTGTGTGTGTGTGTATTGGTTGTTTCTGTAATTGAATTTTCAAATTAATGCAGATGTTTTTAATGTTGATTAGTTGAAAAAAATATAAATGAGTAGAACACTATAGTTTACAATATATGTTTTTGAATAATCAATGTTAAACATATTTTCCATGTTGGTTATCTCATTACCAAAAAGAAAAAAGTTACTCAATAATTATTAAACTTATTATTATCATTTTTTATGGTGGTGTTATATTGGTTAAAAATAATATAATGAATCGAGAATAGTGCTCACGTGGTTCATCTTCAGTACCTATCTATTTATAATTTCTAGAATGAAACATGGTGTATACTGAGAAGTTACATGATTACTCACTTAGGATAGATATAAACAATAAGAAAGATAAAAAATCAGGCACTAACCATTTTCAGTGATTTTAAAGAGCCAAGAAAGCGTGTATTTCATATTGCAAAAATTAAATATTGAAAATAATTATTTCACAACACATACCTTTAGCTATGATAACAGTTAATTTTTAAAAAATATACAACTAAATAAAATTTATAGTGTATTTAAGAACCCAATGGAATTTTTGAAGAAGGTTTTATTAGTTGTTAACTATTCATGAAGATTATAAAGAACCAGCTTGGGTTGACATGACACATCACCCGATCCGGTCCACCACAAGCCCTCAAGTACACCTACCCAAAATCCAGAGGATGCCAAGCAGTGGTGAGGATCTAAAAGTTGCAGTGGGGATACTATAACCAATTATGAGAGTGTAATAACAATATAAATAACCAAACTGATACATAGGAATCAACATTAGAGTACGAGTAATTAATAAACTAAAAAAATCATGCAATAATAAATTAAATGCATCATGCAGTTATACAAACTATCAAAGAATGAAAAAAAACAATAATCGGTAAACCACTGGATAAACCACATATAAAATATAAAAAACTAAAAATAAATACAATCATCTCTACTTCCAATGTCAATCCAAACCAAGTTCCTAGTCTTTATGATGCTTGAGCTACAAAAACCTAATCCTGGGACACCACAACTGCAGCTTCGCTCAATCAAGAAACACTAGAACCCAACCCAATCTATTGTGCAACATGTGCTCCTACCAGAAAATGGACATCAGTTCTGCATGCACATAGAGGTATATGTAAAAGGGGTGGTAAATAATTTTTATTAGGACACCCCCAATAGTGAACCTATAAATCTATTATCATAACAAGTGAATGCACATGTGATATGCCCATCCTAGCTGAAAACTAAAAAAACAAGAATAAAAGAAAAAAATAATAAAAGCATAAAAAACATAAGAAAAAGGATAAATAGTGAGTTCTATTATGACACCCATGGTAAATCTAGCCTTGCTCTGGCCCCTTCTATAAGATTTACAACACGTAGCTCATCCAGCCACATGAAAAATAATGAATCCACTAGATTTACATAGGTGCTCCTAGATGTCTAAATGAAATAGGTATGAATACTTGACCCTAGGTCATAACCATATGTATCCACACAAACAACACAAATCTACCAGGCTCTAGGACTCCTATAGAATAATTTGAACTGGTGACATGAACATATAAGTTAACACAACTAGAGAACAATTCATTCTTGATGGTCCTATAGAATGAATTGGGAACCATCTTTGGACCCAAATAAAATGTCTAGTGGGATCCATAAAATAGGGATGAAAAAGTATGCAATACACTAGGAGTAAAAATTCATCCACATTATACAAAATCGACTCATGTCACGAGCCCTAACCTACACTAGTCAGGGATAACACTCAACTAGATGGGGGTTTCACTCATCCAGATCATCTATTAGATCCCTAATCCCATCTAACCACAACCATCCATAAGAGAAGAGAACCAAATCACAAATCAGGTCCAACACCCAATCCAATATATCCCAAGGGTCTCCTCCTCAAAAAACAGTCCTGAGTAGAAACTACCTCAAACATCGTGACCAAAGTCTGACCAGACGTGATACATGATACGATCCAACCTCAAACCCACTATCTAAATAGTTGAACTAGTAGTGCTGATCCACTCTTGGAAAACAACAATGGGGCTCTCACAGTCCCATAAATCTCATCATCCACACCAAATATCTGTCATGGGCTCTCCATGACCCACCTTAGGGCCAAACCAAACTTGGTGCTCCCATAGTCCTAGGGGCCACAACATAAAGATTCGTTCACTATAGGAATCCCCTAATGCACCCAAGAATTCATACCATTCCCACAGAAACAAAATCAACCAGAAAAAAGCCACAAAAATAGTAGAACACCCTATGATGGATTTCTCTTGCTCATCCAAAAGCATGGGACACACCTAGTGCAGTAACATCCCAAACAGCCCTCAGCGGCCTCAAACTAATCCTTGATCAAAAACACATCCAATTGTCATCTAAAAGAACAATACCACCTATAAAGAAATTAAAATTAGTACTCATGACCACATCAAATGAAGGAGGCCCTCCAAAAGGTTCTCATAGCACAATCTAAAACAAAACATGGAATATGGACATTCTCAACGACCAACTATAGAAACCACTGACCACTTGATCAGAATCTAGACCACAAGGTAATACTCATGAGTCTCACAGACTCATATCATAATATTAATGGAACATGGATATAACCACCATCCAAAGATATGAACTATCCTAAGGCTTCAGAATCTCTAGTCTCTAAACACAGAAGCTACACCTCAACTACTCTAACCTCAAGCAACTGGTCCAAACAATAAATTACAAACCAAGATATCCTTAGAGATACTACTAGATCCTGAATATCAGAATCTATCTAAAGAAACTATAATGGTTTTCGATGGAATACACAATCTAGGACAATCATCGAGTTCAAATCACTCACCTGGGCTTCACAACTCACAACCCAAACCCCTTGAAGGATTCTGAATCCAAACCTCAAGGAAAACATCCTACCGAACTCTCACAAACTAAGAACCATATTAACAGTATCTAAAAACTGAAAGGATATCACCATGGGGATCTAATGGAAAATTTATTATAATGGACAAGTCACAAGTTGAGTTCTGACTCCATGATGAAAAAAATGAAAAACAAACTATGGCGGGAAAAGTACACTATGTTCACTTGGGGTACACAGAGTGTAACCCCAAAAGTACTCCCTGGCCATGTGCCTCTAGGAACTTAGCATGTAATTTTCCAAAGTACATTATGGGTTCCTCCTTATACATGATTTTTAACCTAACATGGGTACTTACATGTGTACCTCAACCCCACTTAATTGTAACATGCCCGAGTATACAACATGTACCGCCAATACACAACGTGTAACACCACATGGGTACCCACTCATGTACCTATCCATGTACCCCACATGGGAGTTTATTCCTACATGGTGTGTACCCCACATGAGCATTGTCATTGTACTCTACATGGCCATGTACCCCTACATGGGGTGTTTGACCGAGTAATCGGCCACACGCCCAAGCCCCTATACGATGTATACTCTCGGTTCATAGTGTGTAGTCCAAAAACATCATGTTTCCTAAATATGAATAACACACAACCTATGTTCTCTAAACAAAATGTCATGTAATTGGATTCCCCAAATGTAAAACCCTCCAACTAGCCCGAAACACCCGATTTCTCCCCGAAACTCCTAGATCGACCTAGAAGGGATCCCAAAAAACCCATACAAGGTTTTAAAAATGAATAAAAAATTAAAATATGGGTATTTATAGAATAAAACATAAAATAATCCTACCTCTTGGAGGAGACAACTAAATATTCACACCAATATGCAATTCTCATCTATTGCACAATGACCCGACATGAGCCGAGAGCCATGGTGGTTCCTCCCCTTTAACCTCTCCCTATATTCTCAAACATTACTTATATAGACCAAAGAACCAAAATGGAAATCCCCCCTTGGTTTTACATAACAATACAATGAAAAATAAATAATTAATAAAAATAAAATAAAAAAAAATAAAATGGAAAAATAAATGGGGGCATGGGCCTTGCCCTAGCAACCGACGTAAGGTTATTTCACACATAGGAAAAAAACTCATTATAGAATAAACTATGGATAATGAATCATAATCCAAAACACTATTTAAAATATATGATTGAATAAAAACTTGTGAATAAATTAATTTTTAATTAATTAAATATTAAATATTCTGTGAAAATATGAATGGTTGGGATTTCGACCAATATTTGGTACTAGGGTAAAAACACTATTTTGGGATAAAAAAAGTGGTTAGAAAATTAAAATAAGATAATTTAATTAGAGAAATTACTATTTTTCCCTGAATTAACATGAGAATAAAAAGGCTCAAATTTAACCTGATTTTCACAAACCATGATTATGCTGGTCATCAAAAAATCATAAGAATATATTGTGAATGTTTTATAAAGGATTTATAATTCTTTTGAGATGAGATGAAGCTATTCGGGGGAGGGGTTAGAAGGTTTTGAATAATTTATATTTTAGTTTCAAGATTATGAATTTTAAATAAAATTGGCTTAGTATTTTTCCAAAAGATTCATTTTCACTCTATAAGAGCCCATTCTAATTTGGCATGAAAAAAAATATGGGATGAAACCTTTATAAGAATCAATCCAAGTCCTATATAATCCATATAAAATATATAATATTCATTGTTGCATACCATATGATTAATTTTACACAATATTCATTTACTCTTATGGTATATCAGTTGGTGTGAAAAATGGAAAAGGCATTACCACTCCATAAGAGTCATTTGTCACATCATATGAGTCATTATGGAACATCATAAGAGTCATTTACTATTATGATATATCATTTGAAGTTTCATATTAAAAATCACTAAAGGTTGGGAGATACAAACGAAACAATATGAGTCATTTCCCTAAGATTCATTTTTGTAAGAATCATTCACTCTTACAGAAATTCATTTGAAGTGGGAAATATTATTAATGGTATGGATATTGAAGAGGAACATCCTGAGAGTCGTTTTACTCCTATAAAGAGGTCATTAGTTTTAAAAATTCTGATGAAATTTTTAATTTTATAACTTTGAGATAGACTTCAAGATGAAAATATCATTACATTATTAAAAAACTCATTAGTGATTCATGATGAGATTTATGGAATTTTGAATGAAGAGTAACAGATAATATCCTGGAATACTAATTATATGGGATTTAAAATTAAAATATTTGAAATCATTAACTATAATACAAAAAATTTATTGACCATATTAAATGAAAAAGATTGATCTAATGAAAATTATAGAGACTTTTCCATATTTTATTATTGAAATATTATTTATTAAATAAGGTGAATATAAAAGAATAAAACTAAGAAATAATAAATGTTCAAGAATTGAGAGGGTAAGACTATGAGAGAGTTGAAAAACTATTACATTTAAGATAGGTAAAAGAAAATTGGCTATTTCTTTTTATTTTGATTGATTGTTGGTGTCTGTTAAGCCCCTATAAAATTAACTACTAAAGGTGTTGGGTGGGGGTGAATTAGTGGTTTATTTTTTAAGAATTCCCTTTCTTTTTAATTCAACCTCTTAAACCTATTGGAGTTCTCAATCCACTCAATGAATTTTCTCAACATCACATCATGTGTAGTAGATAAATAAAAGATATCATCACATAATATTTAAATGGTTCAACCTGAAATCTTACTCCTTTCCATGTTGATTATTCCTCCCAACTTGGAGTCTCCACTATATTCAACAATTTCTATAACCAAGGAGAATTCTATCTTATATACACATATTCCACTATGTCTACCCTCAATAATTGTTTCTCCAACATAGAATACATTATTTTTCAGTACTTTCATAGTCTAATCGATGATTCTTAACTTCTTCAATTATGATACAACAAGGAAATATTTTCTTCCTATTCTTGGTTGTTTTTTCACAACTTGGAAACATGATATCCCTACACATATAGATGTATCAGTAGGTCTATATATGTACCTCCTGATGAACATTAGCAGTACTATACAGTTCTCAAGAGATGTGTATCTTCCTCAACATGTTGAATATTCATATTCTTAGAAATCCAACATCATTTATTCTTCTTCTCACCATGATACTTGGTGTATCGAATTTTTCAAGAGTTCTAAAAAATATTCTCAAAAACCAAACAACACATTTTTTTCACCTATATAAATATTTACAAAAAATATCATGAATATAATTAATTATCATACATGGAATTTGGTATTTTTCCTCTTTAATCTATTCAATTGATTTTCAGTAACTCCTCATTTATTCTGGATAATATTTCATGTTTAATATCCTAGAATTTCTCCTCATAAAATGAATCATTAATCTTGATACATACATCTTGATATAATGTCATTAAAGTCTTTGATTAATTTCATCATCACAATTGAATACTTGAAAGGCTTGGGTATTATTTCAACTATTTTTTAATTCAATTTAAAATAACCATAGCCTCATTTAACTCATAAAATAATTTAGGTTTCTTTCTTCTTCACACAGTTTACTTATAATCCATAGCTCTTTAATTTTCACAATTATGCATGTATAATCCACACCATATATGAATTTCACTCATCATATAAATATTTTTTCCACATGAAAAAATAATATATGAAATCATGAATGGGATACACATTTCATATCCTTAAATTATATAGATTTACTATGGAACACATGAATTGAAGTTGTTGCACATATCCATTCATGGTAGTGCATGAGCTCCCTCATTACATGTGGATAGACTCCTATGTATGCTAGTTATCGAAATAACAATGTTATCATTTTTTATCCAGGAATAACTATGATTATTCAATGCAATTCACTCACATATTACACACATGAAAGTGTAACTACTTGCATTTGCGATAATCTTGTGCTCACCCATGCATAAATCAAGCTTATCAATATTTGAAGGTTTCTCTATAGAACAAATATGTTATTAATGAGACACATGCATGAATCTAAATTTTATCATTTTGTGCACGATTATTGTTGTCCCAGTGCCTGGAATTTCATACTCATAGAATGTCTATGGGGGTGTTCTTATAGAATATCATCACGCATGGATGGTTTGTGAACTATCTGTCCCCACATAAGATGCTTTGTTCATGGATGGTACACATTGATGTTCCAAAAAATCAAGAAATATTTACTTCATATGGAAGTTATATCCACAATTATTCTTATCACAAAATCTCCATGCTATTCATCCATCATAGAGGCTTATTTCTAATAGAATCTCCATACATAGTTGGTGCATGATATGCGTATGGTTTCTAGAAGTGTTTTCACATGAGCATATCCTGATCCCGAGGGGGAAGATGGGACATGTGATTCCAAATCATTCAAACTATCTTTATATCTATATTTTTAATAACAAAGGAATAGTACCTTCTAAAAGATGAGTTCCATATCAATTTTACTTGTGTCTTTATGATTCATAATTAGAAATCTCATTCATTTTCCCACTCAGTTGTGAGTATTTGGGCCCGCTCTGAGCACGATCTCCTCTACTGAAATACCACCTCGTATAGAGGTTCTATTCCACTCATATTCATTCCCAGTGTGTATGTTATGCATTATCGTGCATGTGATCTGACTCTAATATGAACCTTCCTTTAATATTAGTCTATCAATATAGACTTAATTCTACAGGGATGATCACAAATCACAAATGTTTGGTTGTACTATCCATTTGGATTGCTATGGGATGATTTTTTTTACTAAACTCTTATAAATAGTGTTAAGTAAATTATTAACAGAATCTAATTAAATACCCCCTTATTAAATTAATTTCTAAAAAAATTAAATATTTTTTCATGGCCTTTGGATTTCATTTCTCAATATTCATCAAATATTTATGATACTTCATTCACACACATCATATGATGGTTTCTTCATGATGTGAAAATTGTTCTATCTCTAAACACTTATCAGCACATGTCATTAATCATTAGATAACAATAATAAAATCAATAAATATCTAAGGAGAACTGATCAAGAATAGAATCCAATACCATTTAATAAATACACAATATTCCTGTAAGTATCATCACTTCATCTCCACTCACCAAATACATATCTACTCATTGACAACAAATGAAACACTTTGGATCAATAATATCTCACTTTGTATTTTATTTTAAATGTCTCCTAACATCATTAAAGTTAATATGTGTTCTCATTTTTTTATCCCACATATTAATAGTCAAATAAAAAAGCACAAAGTTGGGGACTTCTCATTTCACTATTAATTTGAAAAACTCTCAGACTACTTTTTTTAGTATCAATTTGGGTTTTTTTTTAAATTTTAGTATACATCCTACACAAAATTTAACAAACATGTCATAATGTTAAATTTTAAGATAAATAAATCCCATTTTTTCTCATAATTTTCATCAATCATTTTCCCCTCAATAATTTTTTTTGATACATTAAAAATAAGATTTGTATGTGATATTGATTACCTCAATAATCTAGTTTTGAAATCTATCCAGAATTCCCAAATTCACTGAAATTCTTTACAATGATATATTATCTTCAAGAATGCTTCCACTAATGGGATACATTTCTCATTTTCATTTCATGGTAGTAATTAGACTCGAGGAAAGATAATATCCTCATTCTGTCTAGTAGTGACAACCTCAAACTTCTCCTTCAGTTCCCTGCATTCTAGTTCTGAACACATAAAATAATAAGGAATACAGAGGAAACTCTTAGTGTCTCAAATATAATATTTAGATAAAGATCATCCTCTCAACCCAAGATATTTTTTATTTTATTATTATCATGGATAGAATTATTTGGATTCTCACTTTTTTTAGAGTCTAAATTTATTTCTTGTTTTTTTTCTTACCTTGAGCTTCTACTTGGTGTTAAATATTTTTATCCTCCTCATTTATCATTGAAAATTCATTTCCTTATGCTTTAAGTGACTTCTTTGTTATGTCTTCTTAGTTATACAATATATTTATTCAATTATTCAAGTCATGGACATTTTTATTATACCTCTCACATTTCTTATAGATTTTTGAGACACTACATGTAGATGCATACTCATGAAGATTGACCTCATCATTTGAAACCAATTTGTTTAATTTAACATCAAAAATTTCTTTTAGTTCATTAATATACTTATCCATGCTAAATTGGTTAGTCCTAATAACTATTCAATACTTTGGTTTCTTTACTTATTTAGTCTTCTCAAACTGCTATTTATTAATTTTAACACTACATGAATTTCACTTCACTAATTTTAGAAACTTTTTCCCTTTTATATCATATGAAACATTAACTTGAATACTAGTAATAAAAACCTAAGATTTTTAACCTCCCAAACCATACCTTCTACATATTTTTTCCAAAACCTCAAATCTGTTTTGTGTGGACTTGATTTCTATGGATGTGATTGTAGTCTAATTTTATTAAGTGTTAGTCTTAATTTTCTTACCAAATATCCTCATTGTTTCTTTCCACCTTCTTGAAAATTACATGTTAATTAAACAAAAATATGATTTATATCTATACCTTCAACAACAATAATAATAAAATTTGAATTGTGATTTCTCATAATAATGATAAATCCACCGAAAGTAATGTTAGGGATGTATTTCTTCCATATGATACATATTTTTTATAAGGGTAGTGGACTTCTTGGAATATATTTTTCTCTATTTGGGTGAGAAAACATCATAGATTTCTTTTTCCATGACCAATTGGTTTCATTTTTGACACAAGAACTGCAAGAAATAACACATCTATTTTAAATCTGATTATGTTTAGATTCACCTTTTTCTATTGGAATTTTCTTCTCATTATCTTGAGAAGATTCACCTTTGATATCCATTAATTTTTTTAAATATTATTTGTTTTTTATCTTATACTGGATTTTGAAATATATGGCCCATGTATCAAATAACTATTCCTCCTTCTGTGTTAATGTTTCTTCAAGATCACTCACTACCTTGTAAAGATCAACCAATTTTAATCTATACATCTTGGTCACATAAAAATAAATTTTCTCTTTTCTAAAAATATAATATTTATCTTCAGATACATTTTCTATCTAATTTTTATCCAGATCACCCTTTTCAATAGCCCTATTCTTATCCTCATTCTCAAGATTTCTTTTTTTTTTATTTCTTTAATCTTCCCCACACAAGATTAAAACTTTTCTTTTAGCTCACACTCAAGTTCAATTATCTCTTCTTCTTCATCATCAATTATTGATGAATTGTATCCCCTCTTAACTTGTTCAAATAATTTGAATCCATATTCCGATGAACCACTTGATGAGTCGTACTTATCCTTTTTTTCTCATAAGACTTCTTATTTTACTACTGGAATACTTCTTCATACACCTTCTCTTTTTATATTTTTGTATCTTTTCATCATCATCATCAGATTAAAATTCTTAAACCTACTTATTTGCTCTTTTTTTCAAATATGACCAGTATTACCACAATTAAAACACCTCAGTGATTCCCTAAATTTTTCTCTCCATTTTGCATTAATGAATCTCTTTGAGAAAAAGTGATATGATCTGGTTGAGATATTATTTAGCTTCCTCATAATCAAAATCATCTGATTCATCATCGTTATCATCATCATCTTCTTTTTCCTTTTATTTGGATTTTAATTTTCTCATAACTTAAAAATCCATTCCAACTTTGAATTTTTTACTTAAATACAGCGTCTTTATCATTTTATATCTATGAGAATACTATGTAATTCATCAAGAGTCATATATTATCTTTCTATTAGAGATGATATTTTTTAATCAAATTGATCTAGAAAATTCCTCATCAATTTTTTTAAAGGGGTGAAATATTCAAGACTTTCCCCCAAAATATCAGATATAGAAACCTAGTTAATGTAAAATAAATCATTTTTATATTTATTAATATGAAATAGATAATTATATTTGTTATAAAAATATTAAGTAATTTTTAGATCAAAAAGGAAATAAGTTTAGTTAACTCTTTTCTTGTATGCATTTTTTTTAAAGTTTAAATTTTAAATTTTAGAGTTTTAATTTGTAAAAATGAAAATAATTTTCTAAAAGAGAATTTAAAAATTTACTTTGGGTGAAATTTTGGTAATTTTCAAAAAATATTGATTTCTCAATGAATTGTTAAAATATCGATTTTTGAAAAAAGTATTTTATATTCAATAAATTTAGTCATTTAAAAGTCCCAATATTTTGTGAATATAATTTAAAGTTACAAAATTATTAATTATTTATATTTTATACACCTAATTATTTTTTAATAAACTTTATATTAGTTTTTAGTATAAGTTTGTTTTTGGGTTTAAAATCATGATTTTTCTAAAAACTATTTTAAAATGTATAATGATTCTTTATTTTAATTAACATAAATAATACATAATGGAGAAAAAATAAAATTAATTGTATATAATTTATATCAATAAATATTAATTGATTTTCATGAAATTATTATTATTAGTCAGAGAGTTAATATAGAATCATATTTTTCTCAAAAAATAATCTACTAAAACCCATTTTCCTAGCGTCTGCAAGTTTAATTTTAAATTAAAAATTTCCACCATTGTGAATTAAATTTGAAAAAATAAATTATATATTTTTTATACTCATAATTTATAATTTAAAATAAATTTAACTTAATTTTTTACCAAAATTAATAGTGAAAATAATGAACTTAAATTACTATGGTTAAGGTAAAAAAGGATTTACTTGGAGGTAAAACTAAGAAGATAAGAGTGAAAAATAAACTAAAAACTTATCCAAAACCTTTTTAGGGCCATTTTTAGACCTTATATATTCTATTATCTTTAATTGTCCATTTTGGAATCTTTTTTCATTATAAAATTGTGAGTATGATTGAATCCTTTCAAACAATTACAAGTATTCCACTCACCTCACTTATAAAAGTCCGCCCAATAAATCTCCTCTCTTCACACCTTAAAACCCAATAAGTTTAGAAAAAACCATCCCAAATAACTTATAAAATTCCCTACCATAATCTTGGAAGCCTTATTTTTTTCAGAAGGATAACCTAGTAATGATTTTGGTGCAATCCTAAAGAGGATACCTGAATAAGAGGTAACGTTCTCCAAAAAGTATTTTTATATTATTTTTTCCTCTGCCCCTTTTATTCATCTGAAATAATGATTATATAATAACATAATTATTTTAAATTTACTAATATGTTATATTTTAATTTAATAACCTAAATCAATTCCCTCTTCCATCTAATGGGTTACAAAATCATCATTTGTGTATACAATGAACTATCACCTTGCAGACCGATGTCATTTGTTTTTCCACTACCACCTATCATGGTTGGGATTTATATTAGATATAAAGTATATATATGATATTTATAACATAATTATACCTTTAGAGTCATTATATCATATATAAATTTTTATATTTCATTCCGTAGGGGATATGATAACGTCTCTCATGTGTATGGTGGATAACTGCCTTACAAACCGATGTGATTCGTTTTTCACTAACATGCTACGTGAAAGGTAATAAGGGTAATTATAAAAAATATATTTGATATAAATTACATAATTATGATATTAATTACATATTTATTATGCTATAAATATAATATATCATTTTCTCTCTTGCCTTTTCACTCGTTAAAAAAGTGATAACATCATTCGTGTATATGTGGACTACTGCCTTCACCAAGCGACGTGGCTCTATTTTCATAACCAAAACACAAGGATGATATATAAAATTATATTTTAATAAAATGTATGGTATATAATATATTATCATTATTTTGGATTGATAAAATATTATTTACCTCCATTCCATAATTATCGTTGAGAAATGGAATCATTACTCATGCATACGAACAACCTACTGTCACTATGATCGTAACATAATTAATTTCTCAAAAACTAAAATTTATGATTGGTAATAAAATTATAATTTATTTATAAATATTAAAATTATTTCATGATTATTGTTACATCTTGAGTTTTTTGTAGTGGGTCTAAATCCTCACTCATTTAAATTTTTTAGAGTTTATTGGTCGGTCCAACTCTTTTCTTGATTTTTAGATCCCAACATTGGGTGTTTGACTTACGAAAAGACATTTTAGATGATTTTATATTCATGGAAAGTTTTTAGTTTTTTTTGGGTTTAGGGTAAATTGGAGGCTGAAAACATAACATTTCAGGATGTGTAGAATGGGGCATGTGATTTTGACAAACCATGTGGCCTCCCAAGTGTAACTATACGACCCTCCAGGTGCACTGTGCCTAGTTTTTCAATCCATATAGGTGGGGAGCATGGAAATTGAAGAGATATATAGTTTTTAGCAGAGGGATCCATACAACATTATCACGGTTTGGGAACCTAAATGAATTATAAGTAGAGTTCATTGATATTTTCCATTTAAAAATAGAGAGGCTTGGTATAGAAAATATTTTCCTGATTGGTTGAAATCAAATGTATGACCATTAATTTAATTTTCATAAAATATAGATATTTATTTAATCTTATTATTCATATGTATTTTAGGTATTGAGTTTATCCATTGAATCTGTCTCTCAAGAATTAAAAGAATTAGATTTTGGTTCTAATTCTTGTGATTATGAATGAAAATATTCAATAATCAATGGGTATAAATTTGTTAAAACTAACCAAGTGTGAAAATAAGAACACGGTATAATGGAATTATGTTATCTAATACAAGGGACTATTATACCAGTGCAACAAATAGTATTCATAAATATGAATTGTTTTCTTATTATATATTTATTGGGAAAATATTGTTATTGGATTACTACTCTCATGGTCGATTCACTATAATGAAATAAAAATCGTTTGATTCAATGACATGACATAGTAAATTTATTTATGACTATGGATTCATAGTTATTGACATGACTTGATTTTTGGATACCAATGAACCAAATATTTTGGAATCAACAGAAAAAAGAGTTTTATGTGAAAGATCATTTGAGAACTGATTACAGTGTCATTATTTAAGTAATATCAATACATATTTTTAATGATGGTGGGGAAGAAATTGACACCACTAACGCCCCCATTGGTTTTAAGAAAAATATTTTATTTCATAACATAAATTTTCCCATTGGAAGAATTGTTGTTAAAACTGAATAAGTGGTGGGTACCATCATCATCATCTTCTTCATTATCATTATCATCATCATCAGCCGAGATGATGATATTGGTGGTGGTGGTGGTGTTGGTGGTTATGATGCTACTGTTGATGATGATGATAATTATGATGATGGTGGTGGTGGTGGGGCTCTATGAACTGATGTTGGTGATCATTTTGATAGAACTAGTTGTAATTATGAAGATATTTATCCCCTCTATTTTTGAGTTTAGGTCGAGGTATATATGGATGAATAAAACTAATTGATAATGTGGATTGTATTTGTATCATATGGTATTTTCAATTGTTTGAAAAATATTTATAACTTTAGGGTTGAATACAAAATATATAATAAGTTTATTACATTAAATGTGTACCATGATTTGTAATTTATTTGTAGGTTCTGTGAGAGGTGCAAGTTGGCGGTGCTATTGTCCAATGGGGGTAGGTCTCTATACCCATGGTTCAAAAAACCATGGGAATACATGATTTCTAGAATACCACTTATACCAAAGGTTCATGGAACTATGATTATATCTTATACCCAACATTTTAAGTTTACATTGGGTATTAAGAAATCTACATAGTATACACCCACAGTTTCTATAGAAACCATGGGTATAGGCCTATCTCTATGACTTAAGAACCCATAGTCCATAAAACTAGGGGTATATCCTATACCCAATGTTTTTTGGGATAAAACATGGTTCTAATCCTTGGTTATAGGTTAAGATTACAATAGTGTAAGGTCTTTAACTCTAGATTCTAAGAATATATTGGGTTTATCCTAGAAAACTACTATGTTTTTCTTAAAAAATTATTATTTGGACACAAATGGGTATATAATTATTACCTTTTAAATTCATCATGTATTTCCTGTGATTGATGTATCATTGAACTATTGGTTTAGAATGAGACACCACAAACAATATTTTTTCCAAAATAGGAAAATGTATCCTAATGTCCAACAAACACATGAGACAATTTTTAGTTATACACAATAAAATTTCAATTAGAATCATTTACCTATCAACTATAAGTTGTGTACTTATCAACTTTGACTTAGAAATCACACTTTTTCAACCAATTGGACAATTCAAATTACTTAATATAACATTTACAGTCTTAATTAGTTACTGTATTACATTACACATATGTTAAATCCATATTGTATTTAATATCCAAGGTGCACGAAAGAAACATTACTCATAATTGATGAATATACATGAAAATTAGTGACTTATTTCTTCATAAGTTTAGTTCATTTCATTTATACTTCCATAAAGTTATCTCATGACTTATGAATAAAAATAAAATCTCGTATAATAGTCTACAACATTTATTTAAAGGACATTGTGAATGTTTCTTTGGCATCAAAAATTTCATTGGATTATTCACCCTATTTTTTTATTTTTTCACCATAATAACAAAATATTATATTTATGTTCTTATTTACTTGGTGTACCATACCTAAAAGATAATTAAGTGTTTTATCTATTTTGTTCATTTTTGTGATATTGAATGAAAATTGAGTATATGGGTGAAAATGATTTGGAATTTTTTTAAAGATCATGATCCATCTTTCAATTTACACATATCTAGTGTAGTGATCATCTATTCATATATCACTTCACTTTCTCCTTGAATGATTCTCATAGATTATAACACATGTGAAATCATCCATGTCCTAATGTTCTATCCAAAAATCACATAATACATGGTTGATAACATTATGATGAAAACATAAAATGCATCATACATGAGTCTCATATAATCATTTTTCTCACCCTTTCTCCCTGAGGTTCCTCAATAAGTAGTGAATACTCCAGCACCTTGAATTTCCTACATCATAGTATATTACACAAACACCTATAATTAACTTTTTTAATTGTTTCTATATGGTACATTTACTCTATTCAAAATTAATCATAGTGTACAATGGTATTACTTTCAATTTTCTACAAAAACAAAATCTTGTAGATTATTACTTTTTATATTGATTACTGATTAGTCATTAACAATTAATTTAATCAATAAATATCTACTAGTATTTTATCAAACACTAGTATATCTCATAAATAGACTTAGAATACTCTATTGCTTAAGTATTTTAGTGTCATGTATCCTTGAAACCTCTCCTTATAGTCTGCATGCTTTGGCTATTCCATTAATCAGAGAGTTTCAAGGTATATACTAAGTTGTCCACCAACATTAAATCCATGATTCTTGATCTATTGATTTTAGTCGTATCTTCTAAAATTCATAAGCATTATTTACTCAACAATTTCAACTAAAGTTTCAACAATTTTGATTTGGATACTTCTCTACTTCCAAATTTAGTTAAGTCAGCACATCACTCCCATAAAAACTCTACAGTGGTAGGAGGCACCCTCAACTTTGGGAAATGAGCACCCCATACTCCCAATTTTATTCATATTTGAGTGAAGGAAGGTGTTAACGACATAATATTTCTTTGAGGTGGGGTTTTAATATTTCATAATTAATGTAATCATTTTATATTAATTATGTTCATACTATGTTATCGTGCACACAACTGAACATGCATTAATAGAATACATTCATAACTTCTTTATGAATTTTGTCTATTTATTATTTTATGTGTTTCCCACAGACATGAAAATTCATAAAATAATAAAAAATTCATTAAAGAAATAAATTACTCAACTGGTCTTGAGCATATAATATTGGTTGATCCATTTTAAACTCAATGGATCAATTATGTCCTAGGGGCATCATACATGAGTCGAATCTTTAATCATATCATAGCAAGCCCCCAATCCATTATTTTCACTTATTGTATACGATACCATATTCTCTTGGTGTGATTCACATCTTATATCATCATTGTTAATAGTAAAAATGCACTTTTATATAAGCAATGAATTTTTGGGAAGTTTAATATATATTGATTAAAACTAATGGGAGTGAAGGGCCCTTATACATATTAAACGACAATGGACATTGATAAGACCAAAATTAAAATCTTATTAAATATTATAAGCATCAAATATAGGTAATAAAAAATTAAATAAAAATAAACCATAAAAACGATAGGTCAGTCACTGCACAAGACCAATCGGTTAGAAAATGAAAAGTGTGATTAAAATCCGATTTTATTAAATTTAAAGTCGAGGGCTATAATATAAATTAAATGAATTAATTTAATTCAAGTAATTTATTTTTTTCGGTCTGAATGTTAATATAAATAAAAAACAAGATTAATTTCATTAATAATAAATTTATTATTATTTTTTAAAATTCAAAAACATAAATTGGCCTTCAATTTTGTTTTGATATTTAAATATTTATTGGGTCTTAGAACCCCACTCAAGACTGTTGTTGGTCAGTCCAACCCTATGAAGGGTGGTTCTGGTCCAAGCAGACATTCCCAAACTAGTTTTGGGTCAGGCTTGACCCACCCAAGATCATGCAAGCCCGTATCGGGTGGAAAAAACCTAGTTTAGTTGTGGGTCACCATAATATGAAAAGGGGAAAACATGGAAAGTGGTTAATGGGAGTATCAAATGTGAACTAGACCATTATTTCAAGGTTGTTCTCCAGCCTACCAGAATTCTAGATTGTGTTTCTGGTGAGTGGGGTGTGTTCTGTGACGGTGACCGATGAAGAAGACAGTCGATGTAGCTATCACAGAGGAGGTAGTGAATATCATGGCTTCAGCAAGATGCACTCCATCAAAGGAAGCATGATCAGTAGGGGGGCCAATATCTAGTGGGGTTGAATGAATAATGTGGAAAAGCTAGCCAGAAAAGTTTCTAAGATGGCACCTACATCTAGGGTAGGAGGCAACCACTGGGACCACTTTTTGTTTTTTAAAATTAATGGTTTTCTGTTTATAACATTATCATATGTGGGAAGCTATTGTCCCCCAAAATTTTGTTTCAGACATGAATTCACAACCACCACCTTATTATTTTTGGCTTTATACCTTTTTTAATCCCACTTTTATAATTTATATTTTGTAAACTATTTGTACATCAGGTCTTGATTTTTAAAAACATTTTCCTATATTTTTTTATTGTACCATTTTTAAATGCCTGAATAAAATATGCTTGGGAAAAATTTTATCATTAGAGTAATAATTTCCTTAAACCATTACTATTCTTAACATCTAAATTCAAATAGAACTAAACAAAAAATTGAAATTCTCTAGAAATAACTTTGAAAAATAGCATGAATATATATATAAATATATACATTTTTCTATGGGTGTGTGTGGGTTCTTGCAATTTTAACATTCAATAGACTTGTAGTAGATCCAAATTAAAATTTTTGATGGCTATAAATTGGAAATCTAGAATTGAATGGATGTGTGATCTATTCTATTAAGACCAAAATTAACCCCATAACATAAATTAATGCAAATTAATTTTTCTAGGGCCCATAAAATTCACACGACCGCTCGAATACCAATTACTGGTACTTGGGTTCACAACGGAAGATGGTGGGATATATATTTAAAAAAATTCATTACCAGAGGGATGAAACATTGTGGAATTCAGTGATTCACTACCCGATAGAGGTCAATGGGTCTTGTGTAAATTTAATAAGCACAAAATTAAAATAATGAATACCTCATTTGAATCAGCAGTGCGTTTGACTCTCAGTTGTTTCCGATGAGTGTTTCTTACAGGATATGAGATCAAAACCCTCTATATCATAAAAAAACTTCAATAATGCACGTGGATATCAATGATAAAATTTAAGGTGCTATTTTGTAGATCTTCCTTCGACATCATGAAAATCATGATGATCCCATCACTTTGATACATGAAGGAAATAAATTATTGAATACTCTTATGGGATATTTCTCACTCCTAGGTGAAGGAAGAAGAGTGAGGAGATCTCAATCCATTAGAAATAATTTTTCTTGAAAATATATTATACTCTACTTATATTATGGGAGATAAAATACCTAAAATGGGTTCCCTAACCCCTGTATATCCAACAACCACTAAATAATCTATAAACGACAAGTTATGCCAAATTAATAGTGTCATAATTTTATTTGTATTTTAATAAAAAACATGTAAAATATATTAAATATATTACATGATAAAATTGATATATTAAGTCAACTTTTATCCCCAAAATATTAAAAAAAATATTGAATATTTAAATAATATTCATTCATATAATATTTTCCCTCATATTCACTTAATACATTATGAAAAGTTTTGATAAATAAATTAAACCCAAATATTCTATACTCAAATAATAATAATGAATTATTTATTTTTTGGTGATATAAAATACTTATAAAATTATCGGACCCTATTCTGGGGCCCACTATTCCATATACACCTATTCATCAGAATAGGTAAGATTCTTTAAAATTCTATTGGGTGTGACCATCTGAGCCCTTATCTCGATTATAGTGAATACTATCACAGATTGAGAATGGAGTTTAGAAATCCATCAAGACCCTAAATGACATAAGTAAAATTCATTGAAATCAAAACTTTTCCTATGAACATACACTATGTAATATAACTTATTTATCTCATGATATCTCATAAAGTGAGATGCACAGATTTTTTCATCATTTGTTATTGTTTATTTATTTTGTTGATCTAACTGGATGGAAATACCTGGTAATACCATATCTCTGGATTTAATGAATGTACTACCATCCTGATCAACTAGGACTAAGATATAACTTCCTCAACTTGGAACCAAAAAATTCTATCCTAACCATTCAACCAAATCCATACCACTAAATACATACCCAACATAAGATAGCTCACCATGAATTAAATGTCATTGTTTTTTAATTTCATCAAAGTATGTAATAAAATGGTACATATTGATAATGATTTCAAGTCAGGAGACCAATACAAATGTCTGTAGATAGTAAAATCAATGAAATATGAAACATGTGGTGTTTCTATTGGAATTAATGTCTTCATGATCTCACCTACTAGATATCACAATGTGTGAACACCATGAGAAGAAATCTCAGTGCTTTTGAGCCCCTAACACCAGATTGTCTGGCATCAACTGTGTACTATCAGTATTGTGTATTTAGACCATAAGACATATGTATAATAATAATCTTATAGTATATTGAGGCTCTCATTATAGCTTATGAACTACTGTAACCTTTTGGTATGATAAATAATATATGGAAACATCTATTTAAATAGTGGATGAAGAAATATCAATATAATTATGGTAAGAAAAAATCAAGCACAACTCACTATATGCTTGATATAGTTATCTTAATTTACTATTAATGTTGGGTTTTGGATACCCACTATTATAAAAAAAGTAACCCATTGTTCACTGTGGTTTAAATATATTATATTAAATTTTGAAAAGGATAATCATTTTGAAGTGTTGGAAGAGGTTTGGGTGATTAATCATGGGAATAAAGAATATAGTAGTGGGTGTTATTTATTTTTGGATGATTACTTCCCTGAATAAATATATCACAACACTTATGGAATCCCCTCTATGAAATATCATGAGAATAAATAAAAATAACCAAGAAAACCATACGGTATAAGTGAGCATTCCACACCCATATCATCTTCATGGATCAACTTTTCTTCTAGAAGATAAGCGATGGAGGCGTCCTTACTCTCTTAGAATCTATTAATAATAATATTTTCAATGTATTGTCTTTATTAATCTTGATCAAAAAAGTATGATTCAAAAATATGGATCGTGTGAACACCTGCAAATTGCTTAACAGATAAGTCACTTTGAGTGAAAAAAATTAATTTATCCAATCAATCTTCAATCTATAATTTTGGTATACCAATATAAAATTTTTATTTAATTCATTCATGTAAATAAGAAGTATTTTTTTCACCTTTAAATGGATATAATTCCATGGAATGCGCTCTAGCCTCTACCTCTTCCTTTATCAACATCGAATTCATCCAATATTTTTTCCCTGATCATTTCATCATATACCTACAAGTTTCATTTGCCTAAAAAGATTATATCGAGACTAAATTTCCTTACCTAATGTTTACATCATATTAGAATCATCTATACGATCACTAGACCACCTCAGAATCACCGTATAAGATTTTTCAGTTTTCCTTTGAGGTGAGACATTGGTGAGTCAGTGGATATTGTATTCCAAGTCGAACCAATCATCTATATAAATATAAATTATTTGTTCTATTTCTTGGTGTATCTAAATCTTTTATTCTTTCATGTAATATTACCTAGCTCTATAATAATATAATTGTGGTTTGATAAGACTTTGTGTAGGTGTGTAACCATAATTGTGATAAAAGAATTCATCCCATGCATGTTACATAGGAACTTGTCTAACAGAAGCCACACACTTCTCTAGAATTTATGGTTTTTCACCAAATGTATGATTCACCCATAAATCCCAATTCCGTTGTCTGGTTTTCATCCATGAATCCATTGATTGATGAATGTAGGTTAGTATCCAAATATACCTTCAATAGGGAAAGTGTGTTTCATGAAAAAAAATCATAGGAGAGTATGGAATAATGATAATTATCTTATTGTCTTCATGTTCCTTAAGGATATCATATATTGAAAATGAAATAATATTAGATTTCATGGGATTTTAAGGGTCCAACATATCCAATCCATGATTTTTTGGACTATTAGGATACATGTCTTATACATATATAATGAGAGAGGATGAATAGTTACAGGAAAAACCATGATTCATAGAGGGTAGTCCATAACCAATGATGGGTGGTTATTTAATTTGAATTGAACAATATTTTCTAGAGAATAGTAATCTATTGAGAGAATTGGATATTAGGTGAATTATCCTGAGAATTAGAGCCTATAATCTTGTACTGAGGGTCCTATTTATGGGATTTTCCCACATCCTATTGAGGAGATAAATGATTGTGATCCGATGGATTAGCCAACTTATTACCATTTGATCGAGAAAGATTCTTGAAACTATTTTTATTATTTGTTTGAATATGGTATTGGATACAGTATCACACACCATCTTTATAGTTTATTTTTTCAACCAATAATCTCCTCTCCAAATCTCAGTTGCATATAGTGTTGAAGATGCTGAGAAAAATCTATTTCAATGAAAACATGAGGGGAAATAGGGAACAAAAATTCCAATGAAAGTTAGTTAGCTTGGAATAAATGACCTAGAAAGTCACCAACACACTAAATAACAAAATTATTTAGAGAAGGAATAGGTAGTACTCAAAGGAAAAGCCACCATGGAGTGTAGGATGGGTCCTTCCTCTTGTGAAAACTCAAGAGAACATCTAAATAGAATTAAGCATCTCTATTAAATATCCTAGTTCCCCATTACCACTCCAAACCAAAATCTTCCTCTAATTAAAGTAAGATATACAGATTCCTTGAATCATTGATGATAACCATGGATAGAGAGGAGGTCCCCAAGATGAATTAATGTAACTGGTAAATGCTAAAATAATAGTATGGTGGCAACCAAACATGCCTAGGAGGTTTCACGAATGTTGAATAACAACATTAGAGAACTTGGAATTTGAAATTTCTAACTACATAACACATTCCATGGAAATATGATATTTAGAAGATACCTATATAGAAGGTTTAGAGGATACATGGATCAGTGGAGATTGAGGATATTCTTCTTGAGCATTGGCTTGAATGGGGGAAAATTGTGTTCATGGATTGAATAGGGCCTCCTTAAATGTTAGACGAGTGGAAGACCTCATCATTGATGCTTATAGAATATCAACATCATGAGAGAATGATAGACCTCATGGGGGGATAGTGAGGTGAGTTAAGGGAGTTTGAATGAAGACATATCTAAAAGTGTTTTTTAGAAACTCATCAATGATTCAATATAAGATTTATGGGAGTTAGAATTAAAATTAATAGAGAAGATCATGGAATGATAGTTGATTGGGATTTCAAATTAAAGTATTTGAAATCATTCATTATGACTAGAGAGGAATTATTTGACGAAATTAAATGAAAAATCCTAATATACAAAAAATTATTGAGGGTTTTCAATATTTTATTATGGAAATTTTATTCATGTAATACCATGAATATTAAAGAATAAAATGAAGAAATAATAAATGTTTTAGATTGAGAAGATGATAATTTTTTATATTTAAAGAAATACTGTAATAAAGATATAGAAAATAAAATCGAATAATCCTCACTGCTGTGATTGATTATTGGTGTCATGTATATCTTATTTTTTGGATTAATATATAGACAGTTTATTAGGATGAATAATACCATTGTGTGCTTGAAATATCTCATAAAAACATTGGGGTTTATACAATCTTGAGAAATAAGTTTGAACTACATTGTACTCTATTGATATTCATATGGAATTTGAAGACCAATCCCGAGAAATAAAATATTATTATTGGATGAAAATACATTCTAAACTACATTGAATATCGTGTTTACAATAAGAAGCATAAGAGATCATTGAAGGCCCACAATTCTAGTATAAAAAATTACCACATTGTTGTTTTCAATATACAAATATTCAAGGATGTATTATGTACTTATCTTGTACTATTGCAGATATTAATGAAAGATTCAAGGAAGAATACCACCCCTTTATTGTAATCAATTGAAAATTATAGTGATAATCATGGTCTCAAAACTAGAACTGAACCCAGTAAGGAGTAGGTATCCACATTCAGACTAAAACTTATAGAAATTCATGTGTGATTTTCATTTTCATACTTTAGGATAAGATATGGACCTTATAATTTTACAGATGTTTATTTCTAAAGAATAAATTTTAGAAACTATACTAATGATTCAACCCCCCTTCTCAATGGTATTTCAACTAACCTATGTACTTTATATATATATATATAATGTGTGTGAATGTGTAAACACACACACACACACACACACATATATATATAAACATACACACATTATTTATTTATCACACATACACACATTATTTATTTTTCACACATAAATAGTGATATATATATACATACTAGTATTTTGGTTGTGTGTTCACATCAGATGCATTCTCTACTGAAACAATAAAATAAAACTAAAATTTAATAATAATAAGGATTTTTGGAGAAAAAAAGGAGAAAGTAATTTTAAAAAATTATAATATGGTGTATTTAAAAAATATAGATACATAAAACATATAAGTTAATGCTCATGTTTTTAGTAATATTAAAAAGGAAAATATAACAGTATAAGTGGACTTTGTGTTAAATGAAACAGGGTTTTTCCAAAAAATGTAAAATTGCATTCTAGGGAAAAAATGAAAAATTAAATATTCAATAAACCATTCTTCTCAATTTTCAATTTCATTAGATTTTAATATAAACACTATTTATTTGGAATGTTCTTTGTATTAAAAATTTCCAAGAGTGAAATCAGCAACTCTTTTATTATTTTCTGGAATATCTTCATCATTAAATTCTTACAGTAAATTTCTATGAAATTAATAAATTAATCAATCTGTTTAATATAGTAAATATTGTAAATAAAATTAGTTTAATATAATTAAATATCACATGAAAAATAAATATGTTGTAATTGGGCACCAAAGGACCACCACGGTGCGGTGGTTTGGACCACATCATGGTCTACCTTTTGATACACCAGGACATGGTGAGTTTCATCATATCACAGTGATATGCATGTAAACATATGTGATATGTGATATCTTAAGGCTCAAAAACCATATCCTATAATAATTCATCATTTTAACACCATGATATTTTGTGTTTTTTTTCAAATTAATCTTTTCGATATTTTACATTTCATACAATATTGAATATAGCTTTGGTTATAGGAAAAACACAATGTTTGGCATCCGTTATACAAAACACCAAGTTGGGATTGTGATACATGAAACAATTTTATTATCTTTTTGTATACACAAAACTATGCTTCACTTGTGTTACACAACACCGAGTTCTTTTGATAGCTTGCATTACACACAATATTGTGTTTTATTGAGCAATGATATATTATTAAAATATTATTATTTAATATAATAAGATATAAAATTGTCATTAAATTAGAATCACTAAATAGTATCAACTAAATTATGAAAATATAATGTTTATATTATGAATTAATTTGTTATTAATTTATTATAAATGAAAATATATACCAATTGATTATAAAGGAAATAATTTTATTTTTACGCTCACAAAGTCTTTTTGTCTTAATAAATTAAATTAATTGCAATTACTGATTGATATTAATGAATTGTATATTTTATTTATTAAATATTTTTTTATATTTCCCCAATAGATTGTATAGCCATAAGATAAGAACAAACAAATTTTATGCATAAAACAATATTTTTTTCAAGTGAGTAATTTTATCACCTTTTAATGGAAACCCCGTTTAAATATATTTTATTGAACAATTATAAATTTTACATAAAAAATATACATATTATGATAATTTGGTATATAAAAAATTTACTTTTTCTTGATTTTTTGGTGTTTTTCTTATAAGATTCATTTTTAATGAATAGTTGAAAATACTGAATTTTAATTGAAAAGAGAATTTTAATCAAAAAAATACATAGTGTTTAATTATATATTTGATTGATTTTAAAGTATCATTGGATAAATATTTTATCATTTAATCCAATTTATTTTATTTGAATTAATTTTACATTGAATTGGATATAAAAACATGCCTATCTTTTGAACGTTTTCACTTTAAAAACTCCTTTTCTTATTAAATCAATGAGATTAATTTTAAATTAATTTTATAAATTTAGGTGTTCTGAATTATTAAAAAATTGATTTCATACTTTTAATTAGAAGTTCCAAATTCAGTTAATATGTTCTTTTTATTTTTGGACTATATGAATAGTAACTTTAGTAATTTTTAATACAACTCTTAAGGGTAAATCAGGTAATTTATGGTAAAATTGATATAATAAATACTATAAAAACACTCTAACACTTTCCTGAAAGATATTTTATGAATATAATTCAACCCATAACACATTATTTCCTAAATTTAATAATTTAATGGTCACTTGTTGTTGAAAATTACTTAAATATTATTAAACTCAAAGGGAAAGACAAAATGTCGCACTCTTACTTTAAATATGTATAATATTTTTAATATGGGAATAAATAGAAAATATGCTTGAATATATATATTATTATGAAATATAAAAATTTTATCTACATCATAGAAAATTATTTTTAATTTTTAGTGAAGAAATAATTATCATAAATAATTATAAATGATGATGAAATAATTACTCAATTAATGAAACAATCAATTAATTTTTATTAGAAATATTAAAAGAAATATAATTTGACTAAATTAAGTTGATCCACTAAATTTATGGGTGAATATAAAATTTTTGGGGTGTTTTAAGTGAATTGTTTTAAGTTATATAGCACAACGTATTTTCTTAAAGTCCAAGTTATGAATAGTCTCAAAATTGACATTTGTGATATTTTATGAAAATAATATTTTATTAAATTATATAAAAATCATAAAAATATTAAATATGGATAATGGGATGAAATATGGTCTAAAAAATAATAAAATGACCGTTTATGTTCATATTTATACTTTATATGTAAAAATTATATTCTTATAACATTGAAAACTTTGTTAGCATAGTTAAAATTAGAATAGGTTAACTAAGGTTTAATAAAAAAAGATATGGTTTAAAATCGAATAAAAACCCAAATAAAATTTATTGGTGTATTATATTACAACCTTATAATGTCTTATATTCTAATAAATGTCATTTTTGTGGTATTTATATTTATATTTATTTTATTATAAATTAATGTTTTGAGAAATTATGAAAGTGTCCCTCCCCTCTCTTATAAAAGGAAACCACTCCTATTTTCTTCACACTTCATAAACTATTTGGTTCAGACAAACTATGAATAAATATCCTCCAAAATTCCCTCCCTATATCACATAATCCTTACATTGGTCATAAATACTACCAAAGTAGTTCTTTTGTGCAAATCAAAAGAAGATTCCCAAAGAAGAAGTAACATAAATCAATGAACGTTTTTGTTTTATTTTTTCCTTAAGACCTTTAAATTATTTTTATTTAATGTTTATATAATAAACTATGTACACTAAATATAATGTTATATTTTTATATTAAGGGTTTTACTTACACTCACACACAACTTCTCTATAATGGGTATAGAATTTACCGTTCTTGTGTATGAAAAACTACCACCTCATGAAATGATATTGTTCATTTTTCATTTACCACATATATTGGTTAATAATTATGATGAACAATATATTTTTATATGATATATATGATATTTATAATATAATTATAATCATGTAATGATAATATCTTGTCTACCTTTTTACCATCTAATATTTTGGGAAAATGACAACGTCGCTCATGCATACGTATGGCTTACCATCTTCACAATGCGATGTGATTCATTATTCACCTATATTTCACATGGATGGTAATAAGGATTAATTTTATGAATATATATAATATATGTAACATAAAAATAATTATATAATTATAATATATCACATGTTTTTCTTTCGTTTAATATGACAAGAAAATGAAAACATTGTTCATGTCTACATACGACCTACCGTCTCCAGGAATAGGTATATTATTTTTTTCCAATAAATTTTATTAATCACCTTGAATAAAAATATAATGAATATAAATATATATATATCATGGTTGAAATTAAGTTAATTATTAAATCATGATATATGTAAGAGTTCCAAGGATAACAAGATAAAATATGATTGAAAATCAATATGGTTATTACCCGAGACACAACATTAACATGGAATTGTTAATAAGAGGGTAATATATTGTCATAAGTAAGTAACATATGGTGTTAAATATATGAATATGGTTATGTGGTGGATTTATAATAAACTTATATTAATTATACATGATTTTTTAACATGTGTAAAGGAGGTGAGGACTTAAGGTAACAAAATTTCATCTCACTTATTATTTCTGTGAGATAACTACCATATTCACCACTCGCTTATTTTGTGTGGTGTGTATACTGACCTATGATATGTTATATAATTAATTTCGTTTATTTAATGATACCCAAATTAGTAATTAATGTTATTATTTTTTGGGATTCACGGTTCTAAAGTTACTCAAGTTGTAAGAGATTTCTTCTCACTTTTATTTTTATACGACACATGGATTATAAACTACTTGTTTATGTTTTGTGGTGTATATACTACCCATAAACATGTTATATTATTTTTATACTTAAATTTATAGGTATTTACTAATCCATTTGGTGATCAATTTTTCATATGGTTTACATATCAAAAGTTACCAAATCACTAAGGGAAGTTTGTCTCAATTTTATTTCTTTGAGACACATATTATGTTATGAACCTATATTATTTTATGAGTTGTATATACTTCCTTATGATATGATATATGATTAATATCCTTGTTTTCATGATATTTTCTGTTTCATGTAATTTTATTCTCTCTCTATATGAAAATATGTATTCCTTCAAAATAATGTTTTTAAAAGGTTTTAGAAGTGTTTTAAATTATCTTTTAAGAATTTTTAAAGAAAATGGATTTAAAAGATGTTTAAAATGGTTTTAAAATATTCCTTTATAAGTTTTAAAGGTTATTTTTAATTAAATGTGTTTTATTAATGTTTTATTATTTGAGAAGTTTTTTTTCAAATCAGAATGTACATTTTCCTCAAGAATTATTTTCAAGTGGTGAATCCAAATTATTTTCCATTTAAGATAATGTTATTTGATGTTACTTATTTTTTACTGGGGATCTAATCTAATGATACCATTATTATTCATTCCATGAATGTTTTATGTTTTTATTGAATGTTGTTTATGAAACTCATTTCGTCTCATGGGTTCTAATATGATGAATGATTTATGTTCTTATGGCACACATATGTATGATTTCATTATGAGATTGGTAGGACCAATATATCCCTCTAATAAATTGGGTAAAGACTTATGTGTCATGAGATAATGATCGGAATCAGATTGATAGGCTTTATCCACTATGGGAAGATAGGGAAACCAGATCCACTATGGGAATATGGGGAAACCTGATCCAAAATAGGGATATAGGGAAACCTGACCCACTATGGAAAGATGGGGGCACTAAATCCACTATGGAAAGATAGGGAAACCTAATCCAATATGGTAAGATAGGAAAATGATCCATTACAAGTAAAGGACTAAGACTAGGGATAGTGGTGTGTCATTACCAGTAGGTGTAGTCCCCATGGAGATACCTGATAAGTTCTAGAAATGCGTCTTTACTTATGGGGTCTGATATTACATGTTTATGTGTATTAAATAATCCCTTGTCTTACTCCTATGTTATTCCTTCATGGATTATGCTTTTTATTACCTTATGATTCATTTCTTATCAATTTATAATCATTATTTTGGATTCATGTTTATGATATTTGATATGCAGGGTATGATCTTCTAATGTTATGATCACATTCTCATAACCCTATGCTCGTGTTTATTCTTACATGTATCCATTGTTTTCTCTTACCGAGCAACTGATTTCACCCTTTCTTATGTTTATTTTATTTATGATATGAAGACAGAAATTAAGTTTGATATGTCAAAAAGGGTTCTAGTTATAAAGAAATATGCAGGAGAAGAAGTAGATGTGTTATGAACTAGTTTTTTTATGTTTCCCAGATTCCAAAGGCACTAAAATAAAATGGCCTTTGGGTGTCTGTTTGTGTAATTTGTTAATTATTGCTCAAAAATGATGCAATATTCATGTATGAAAATCTTGGGTTATTATAGTTGGTATTAGATCAAAAGATTGATTAACCTTTAGAAACTAGTTTGAAAAATCCTTACTAAGAAATCCAAGGACATGTTTAAGGATAAGTGTTAGGATAAAGAAAAATATAGGAAAATGTCCTGGAATTTTGGTAAAGTATGGATTGAGTGGATTCCTAGAAATACATATTTATATAAATACCATATGTGGATGTGGTACTAACACAGATTTACCTAAGAGTAATAACTATGACAGGGTACATCGAGGCTAACTTGAGTGTAACCTTGTACACGACAACGTGCCTTATTGCACACCTAGTTTGATACTCTTAGAGGATATGTTTTGGAATTCAAAAACACTTAATGAACCATCATGGAGGATTTAAAAAAAATTGGTTATGACTAACCTAGGATAACCCTATGGTTTCATAGATTAAAAAAGGTCTCATAATTTAGACATCATATAAGTGAGTTTTTGAGGATTTTTTGGTTCCTCACTATGAAAACTATTTATTACTCCATGTTTTATTTGGTTTTAGTCAATGGATGTAATCCGAATGAACCATGTTAATGGTTATTTTTATGGAAAATTAAATGATCATTCTCCTAAGAATATGAATGCTATAGGATATGGAATGAAAAACCTCATTGAAATTCTCACACATATTTTTCATGCTATGAATCATGATGAGATTACAAACGATAAAAAGAGGGAACAACATTATAATGAGTCATTCATGAAAAAACACCCACCTTATTTGAGAAGGTCTTCTGATCCACTTATTGTAGAACATAGGATTAATACCACTAAAAATATATTCTCCTCCCTCCAATGGTTGGAAATTGTGAAATTCCTTCTGGCTATTTATGGTTTGGAAGGTGATGTAGTCTAGTGGTGGACTCTAATCAAGAATACGATGAATCCAGATGAAATTTAATCCATGGATTGGGATGAGTCCAAGAATTTATTCTTCAATAAATAATTTCCTCATGTTCTTTATAAAAATATGGAAAATGATTTCCTTGATTTTAATAAACATGATAAAGAATCTATCGATACCTATGAGGCGAATTTCACAAGACTTGTTAGGTATTATTCTGGTATTATCATCCAACCCAAAAGAAAGTCGATATGTTATTCAGTGGATTAAATCCAAGTCTCATAAGGGTATTGGCTATAAGATCCTTTAGGATATATAAATAGGTTTTGTGTTGTGTAATCAAACCCTAATCTAGTAAGCACAGATTAAGCTTAATCCATGAAGCTCCAATTCTTCCTAGATATGGCATCTTTCGATCCGAGTTGGGAGTGGAATTGAAACAAAGAGATGACAGTGAAAGCTCATGAAAGAATTGATCTATCTCATACAGTGACTCCGAGAGGTATTTCTTTTATCAAAGCACTTAAAGGTTCCTCCTCCTCTTATGCAGCATCGAAAAAATGATCTTTGATTAAAAAACTGGAAGATGGAGGTTTCTCTATTGAGACTGACCTAGATGCGATTCAACAATGTCAAAATCTTTATAAGTTTTCTATTATGGGTTGGATTTTATATGCAAAAGGTGATAAACCATGGTCCTATCATGATCTGAAACATCATATTTATAGCTTCTAGGGTTTTACGAACTGGAAATCAATTCTCCTAGGTAGAGGATATTTTCACATTCTTTTCAATTCTCAAGATGACCTTGATATGGTTTTGAGACTAGGAAATCTATAACTTATGCATGGTTTTCTTCGTATATCAGAATGGGATTTTACTTTCAATCCAAATACTCAAAGGAGTAAATCGGCCAAGGTCTGGGTTAGATTCCATAACCTTAATTGGTTCTTTTGGAATCCGAATATCCTCAGCGATCTCTCTTCTTGCATTGAAACTCCTCTAAAGATAGATCAGGGAACACTAAATGCTGATCTGGGCATGTCTTCCAGGGTTTTGATTGATATTAATTTAGAAACCAAACCACCTCATTCTATTATCTTTAATTCCAATGAGTATAAGACTAAGGTTAAACTAGAATGTGAGAAATTACCTCCCTTCTGTGACTTTTGTAAGATTGTAGGAAATTCTATTCGAAGATTCAGAGTGGTCCATAGGGTGTCCAATCACAATGCCTCGAAATGGATATAAGTGAAAAAATATAAAAAGGATAAAGGCCCCCCTGATAAACCAGGGCCCTACATACAAAAAACTAGAAAATGGATTTTAAAACCACATCATATTCCTTGAATTTCATGGGTTGACTTGGTGGAGGATCATGATAAAGAAACCGGGGAACAATCCATTATACACGACATTGAAAGTGAGATTATTAAAATTCTATAACAAACAGACATGGATGCCCCAGAAAAAACTAATGTGGTGTCTTCACTTGTTCCGGGTGATGACATAAACCTGGCCTTACATCTATTTGACAAATGAAATTATCTAAGGGTAAGATTATCTTGAACCAGAGTGTGATTGGGCCTGTTTCCAGGTCTCAATCCTCACCTCCATCCTCCTTCAATGCACAAACAAGCAATTTTTCTTCCGTGCAAGGGGATGAACCTTCTGTTAATCTTCATATGAATCTAGAAAAAACATATCTAGAGTATAAACATCCCAGCTTTAACCCAAAAAATCTGAACCCCCCCTCCAAAGCTGCTCCCTTTGATAGTCATGTTGATGCTATCAATTTCCTTGTTATCCCCCCTAAGGATATTGAGCAACCAGGAAATCTTAATTTCCCTTATTCATCCAAATCTCAGTCTGAAATCATATCAAATGAGGAAGAAAAGGAAATCATTTCTTATAATGATTTGGTATTGGCCCCCATTGAACCTATTACCAATTCAGATGTTGGGAAGCATGCCAACCGAGACTCTGCTCTTTCTAGCAGGCTTCTACCTCCAATCCCACCTGTTCAAACTAATGTCATGGAAAGAGATTCTGAGTAGAATTTTGCTACTAAATTAAGTAAATAAAAGAATCCTTGCGCACCTAACATAGAATTTTTGCCCAGAAAAACTAGAGGGAAAAACTCTGAAGGTAAAAAGAAAGGGGGGTCAAACCCCAAAAACCAATCTTAATGCATGTATTGTTTTCTAATTGTCATCGTATTGAAAACCCAGACACCCTTAATTTGTTAAAAAGGCTCATCATCATTCATCATCCTAAAATTCTAGCGATTTCTAAACCTACAACTCACTTCATGCCTATATTCTTGCATATTTGTAATCTTGGATTTTCTTTCTTAGTATATTGTAACAACTGTAATGTTGTTTAAACTCTTTGGATATTCTTTCACTCTTCCCTTCAAAATGTGAAAATCTTTAGTATTACTGATCAATATTTGACATGTGAATACTATTTTGATAACACACACATCTTCAACACCCTTGTTTATGCTAAAAACAATTATCAAGAAAGAAGACCCCTTTGGAATGAACTCTCCCACCTTAACGGAAAAATTCAGCACCCTTGGATTTTGGTTGGTGATTTCAATGTTATTATTTATCCTACCAAAAGAATTGGTCCTTCACACTCCAATATCTCTTAAAAAGAATTTAAAGCCTCTCTAGAGGTTACTAATCTTACTGAAGTGAATCTCACAGGTTCCAAATTCACCTGGTATAGACATCATTACAATAGGGTGGTGGCGAGAAAAATTGATAGCGCTTTCACTAATGACTCAACCCTTGATAAATGGGATCATATTTCAAGCATTACCCTTCCTAAACTAGCTTCAAACCATCATCCTATCCTGGCCAGTTTTGCTCAGAATTTTCAAAATACTTGTCTTCCCTTTAGGTTTAATATTTCTTGGTCCTCAGACCCTGAGTGTGTTACCTTAATTAATAAAACTTAGACCACATGTGTAGCCTTAATGATTCCTTTGCTTGCACCACTAAATTAAAAAATCTTAAACTTATCCTCAAAAAGTGGTGTAAATCCAAATCTGATCTTATTGACAAGGAAATACAATTCTCAGAAAAAGTGATTATTCAAATTCAAATCAATAACTCTACCTCATGTTTTATTGACGAACCGCAAAATGAAATTAACATCTCTTCTAAATTACTTTCTATTCTCAACTTTAAAGATAACATAAAAAAGAAAATATTTAAAGATAAATGGATAAATGATAAAGATATAAATACTAAATTTTATAACTCACTTCAAAGGGTTAGAAAATCTAGTAGGCCCCTCTTTTATTTAAGGGATGGTGGTAACCCCATTGATTCAGATGAAGGGATAGTCAACCATGTTGTTTCTTATTTCTAGGAAATTTTCGATGGCCCTAATATCAACAAATATCTCTTTCCTAATGTTATCCCAAATATGGTAACTGTCGAAGAAAATAATCTCCTTAATTGTGTTCCCCTAGATAATGAAATCAGGGAAACTATTTTCGAACTTAATCTTGATAGTTCCCTTGGGCCCGATGGTTTGAATAATGATTTTCTTCAAAATCACGGGGATGTCATTAAGAATGATGTCTGATCTATTATTAGAACTTTCTTTGACAAAGGCATTCTTCTTCATTGCTTAAACTCTCAATTCCTTACTCTTATTCCCAAAGTGGAAAATGCTGATAAAATCCATCTCTTTAGACCCATTGCTCTTTTAAACTCACTGTTTAAAATTATTACCAAGATCATTGCTAAAAACATATCTGCCATTAGTAATAGAATTGTTTTATGGAATCAATTTGGATTCATCAAAGGTAGATCTATACAATACTATATCTGTCTCACCTATGAATCCACCAATATTTTAAATAGAAACTCTAGAGGTGGGAATGTTTCCATTGAATTAGATATCACCAAAGCTCTTGATACTATTGACTGGAGAATTATATTTAAAGTGATATCTAATTTTGGTTTCAATGAAATTTTTATCAATAGAATCAAAACTATTTTCAACTCAACCCATATCTTATTCCTTGTCAATGGATCTCCGAGAGGATAATTTAAATGTTCTAAGGGGGTCAAACAAGGTGATCCTCTCTCTGCCATCCTTTTCTCCATTGTAGAAGATTACCTGAGTAGATTACTCACTCGAGTTGTAGACCAAGGTAGGATCCAACCGATTCTTGCCTCTAGAAACCTAAAAACCCCATCCCATCTTCTTTATGATGATGATATCATTTTATTCCTCCAAGGTGACAAAAGAAATATTAATAACCTCAAAACAACCATTTTTCACTATGAGGAAGTGTCTGGAAAATGTCTCAAGTGGCATAAATCTTTCATCTACTTTGGTAAATGATTCCCCACAATAGAAAAGGTCATATTATTGATGATCTAGGGATCCAGGAAGGTTCCCTTCCTTTAACCTATCTTGGCGTCCCCATATTTTGGGTCCGACACAAATCCATCTATTTCCATCACATTGTTGATCATATTCATTAGCAACTTTCCTCTTGGAAAGGTAAAACCCTTTCAATGGTGGGAAGATTTTGCCTTGTCAAATCCACCATTATCTCTAAATTGGTTTACTCCATGATGGTCTATAAATGGTCATCAGGTCTTCTAAATCATCTTAATATTACTATAAAAAACTTTATTTGGAGTGGAAGTACTCTTGAGAGAAAACTCATAATGATCCCATGGTCTACCTGTTATAAACCCATAGAGAAAGGAGGCATTGGTATAAAAAATATTAAAACTTTCAATCATGATCTCCAAGAAAGACTCACATGGTCTCTTATTAATAAAAACTCTCACTCCACGAATTTCCTTAGGGCTTGATTATTTGATAAGCATAAGATGGGTAAGATTCATTATATGACTTCTTCTATTTGGCCCTCCATCAGAAATGCTTTTTCCTCCATCATGGAAAATTCTAGATGAATTGTCGACAAGGACTCTACTCTTAATTTTTGGTTTGACAACTAGACTAGATCCCCCTCATTTTTAAGGCGACTAATGATTTCACCCCGGTCTCCACTAATAGCACCATTAGGGATGTGTTTAATTATCAATGTTTTAATTTGCTTGATATTGTTAAATAGATTGTCGAGAACTACTCTTTCACAACTGATGATGATCTTTTGAATTGGGAGCCTACTCAAAATGGAATGCTTGACTCAAAAAACTTTTATAACCATTGTTTTTCCAACTCTGACAACAATCTAAGATGGATTAAAAACTTCAGAAAAGCATGGTTAAAACCATCATGTTTTACTCTTATTTGGCGAATTGTGAACCAAAAAGTTCCTACTGATATATGTTTTCAATCTTATGGTATTAATCTTTGCTCTAAATGTAGAATGTGTAATCAAAACTGTGGGGACATTAATCATCTTTTCTTATCATGTGAAACTTCTTCTGCGCTTTGGCATTACATTTTTGATATTTTTGAGTGCAGATGGATTTGGGATAACTTTATTTTCTCCCATCTAAAAAGGATGGTTGACTTTCCAGGGTCCCCTCAAATAAGAAACCTCTTCCTCACAGCTATTGTGGAGCTCCTTCACATTCTCTATTATAATAGAAATGATTTTATCTTTAACAAAATCTCATTCAAATTAAATGCAGGAAAAATGAGGATTCTTATTACTATTAGATAGGCTTCATTAATTCAAAAGGACCACTACGAAAACTCTGTTAAGGATCTCGAGATCCTTCGCCGCATTCGAGTTCGTGGAAACTAACCGAAGGCCAAATTCACTATTGATGTTTTCTGGAAATCTCCTCCTACTGGCTGGATCAAATTCAATGTGGACAGAGCTTCAAAAGGAATCCAAGGACCCTCGGGCTGTGGTGGAATCTTTCGATACCATCTTGATTAGATCCTAGGATGTTTCTATGGAAGCTTCGGTCTATCTTCTACTTTGGAGGCTTAAATATTGGATGTTATTCACACCATTTACTTTTCCAAAAAGCACAACTAGAATAACATTTGGATTGAGAGAGACTCTACAACCATAGTGCAATCCATTTGGAATGGTGTTTCCCATCATTCTTGGACTCTGACCTCCCGATGGATTGATTATCTTAACTCGCTCATGAATCTCAATATCATTGTCACTCACACCTACCGTGAAGAAAACAAGATTTCCGATGGTCTTTCCAATATGGGAGTTCCTCATAAAGTCACTTGGAGGAATGACCTTCCTGCAGATTTTCTTCCTTGATATATTAGAGACACCATAAAAATACCTAATTATCGTCTCATGTAATTTCCCCTTGTTCTCCTTTATTCTTTTTTGAATAAAATTTAGTGTTCTGGACTTTGTCCAAAACACACCCATCCTTTAAAAAAACAAGAAAATTAATATAGAGTTAAAAGGAAAATAAAAAAACCATAGAGATAAGAATATGAGATTTCCCTTATTCTCTAAGTGTGGAATGAAGCATGGAGGAAATTTTCCAATGGGTCTAATAAATGATTTATGTGATGAAGGGAAGGCCATCGAGAAATTTACTACTGAACTGATGGTAAGAATAATTTAACCATTTATGTGAATAGAGGGAAATCCACATAGGATGCACCTCTCAAAAATTATTGAGCTAAGTGTAAAGATAATGTGAATTTTGCTAACTAGTTCCCAAACCTATGGGTTAGTGACAATGATCAACATCAGCTACCTCTTAAGGTTAAAGAAAAAGGAAAATCACATGAAATCACTATTTGTGACGTGGAGTATGATAATGAGGTGGTTTAATGATTGAGTATTTATGTAATATAATTCAAGAATAATGTTGTAGAATTAATTTTATGGTATTATGAAATAATGAACCATCTATGTATCCTTACACTTTAGTTCTTATATAAGTATTTAAGAGCATATGCTAAATGGTACTGGTAACCATGAAAAGTGATTGAGGTAATAAAGTGATATTTATTGAAAACACGTGATTAAGGAAAGGATAACCCATAATATGTGCCTAATGTTGAGATAATTATATTTCGATAAATATATTTTGGATATGAATAAGTAAATTGAAGGGAACTATTTTACTTTCAACTGATTAATGATTTTTTGAAAATTGGTTTATACTATCATTGATGAATTTTACAAATTTTTGGACTTAAGGAATATATCCAATAAACATTGGAATATGGAAAAATGAATATTTTTAATAAGTATTTATGGTAATTTAGGTTATTACCATTTTTTGAGATAATAATCGATGAAGGTATTCACATTTTTTGAATGTGACCACCAAAAAGTACCTTTAGATATATGGGGGTTAAATTCTAAGCTGATTTAGTGCACCTCATTCAAATGTTTTGCACATTCATATTTTTTACGGGTTATAAGGTTAACCATTTTTGGAATGGTTTTAAGTAAAACTTCAGAGGTGTGGTTTTTGAGATTATAGTATTATCTTACAATAACACCCTGAACCAATGCTTCAAGATTCAGTGCTTAAAATATGGTGTATTTTGTTTTATAAAAGGCAACTAAAATAATACACAACTCATAATACAATAGAGGACCTCTTCTAGTCTAAGTTTTGGAGAATTATACAACATCTTATAATTTATCAGAGATAAAATATAATAAAACTATATGACTGATTTGCTTTTATGTGCGCTAAATCCAAAAGCAAATAAGTCTAAATTATGACTTCTAAGATACCCGTAAAAATAATTTTAAATCATGGTATCAACATTTAATTTCCCAGTAAGGAGTTTTAAAATTTTTGAAATACCTTTTATGAAATCATCCTTTGAATACAACTTTTTGAGAAATATTTTTAAAATTATTTTAATAATACTATACAAATTCTTTTAGAAATTCCTTTTGAAAATAATATTGAAATTATTTATGTATTGAAAATGCTATAACATTTAAAAAATACTTATGCTAAAAAATTTCATTAAAAATTATCCAGTGTTTTTTATGAAAACAATATGAAAGCTTTTACAAAAAAGCACTAAGGCCACCTAAAACATTGAAGGATGTCTTGGGACTACCCACTTTATGGATGGGTTCACTACCTACTTTCCCATTATATTTTCAAAGTTCAAGTTCTATATTTAATAAAATCATCTTATGATTTCTTATGTATATATACTTTCACTGGATTTTTTATTTTAAAAACATAATCACATCTTTATATTAATTTATAAGTATATATATTTTTATATACTTTTTAAGGAATTATTGAAGCAAATGAACTTCCACTCCATTAGAAATTAGTATATATAATGTTAATTGTTATATAATCAACATAAAATTTGAAAATAATTTCATAAAAAGAAATTAATTGTTCACTTAAGTACATAAATCAAAACTAAAAAAAATTAAACCACTACATGAATGAAATGTCATAGTTCATATATAATGGTCAAATCTAAAATCTTAAATGACATTATAGAATGTGTGAATGATTTTCATACCTAAAATGATTTTATTTATGACTACACTTTAGAAAATACACATAAAATGATATTTTTTAATTTAATATAATGATTTTGATAAAATTAAATTCAAATATGGAAATTATTGAAATGATAAATGAAATATTAATTTCATATAAAAGTAATTCCTTTATTAAAGGGTCTTTAAAATGAAACATAAACATAAAATAAAAACCCAATTAGAACTACATTTTTATAACCTATTACACATATATTTATTTGAAAAATAATAATTCTTATTATAAAAAAAAGAAATATTTGAATAGATTAATTTCATTTGAAAATAAAATCTCAAAGGAAATATTTGAAAATTAAATAAATAATCACTTTTATAAATTAATATTCAATAAAAAAATATTCATGTGAAAAAATAACTTTAGAAAATATTCTTATAAAATTATAATTCTTATGAGATGACTTTTCAAAAATAAAATCTTAAAAATATAAATAAACTTAAGCACTATTGCTTAATTTTTAAAATAAAACATTTTAAATAGTACTAAACTACTTTAAAATAATTAAAAATAAATAAATTTTATTTGTATATGACTTTATATTAATTTTATTCTTTTTATTTCACTTCTATAACTCTCATACTCTGAGAATGAAGGAAAAAAAAGGATACTGCTAGCCTTAACACACTCTGCTCACTAAAAAAATCAGAATAAACTAAACAAGGTCATGCCTTCTCCCATAGTTAGCCTCTCCCTCACTCCCATATATACACTTAATAGGAAAAAATTTAACAGTATTTTGTTTCAACTTGCTGAAATATTTTAAATGCTTAGATTTGATTACTGACATTTGATTGATGTGTCTACGAAGAATATAACAATGAGGGATCCAGACTAGATCCGGAATTAATGATAAATTGAAAGAGAGATAACAATCATCAAAGTTGAAAACAATAGATGGAGAAAAAATATTTTGAGCCATCGTAACAATAGTAATAATGAAACTATTCCGAAAATAACAATCAAAACTGAATTTATTGCATGCGAATTTAATTTGGTGTTTTATTTGAAATCTGACTAATAAATAAAAGTAAATAGATATGATTACAATGTATAACAAATTGATACAATAAATGGAAGATTAAAAATAAACTAGATCATATATATCAATGAAAACCATTGACAAAATGGTTAGATACATTGAATAGACAAAAATAAAAATGTTGTAAATCATCATCCTATGGATATAAATTGAATAATATGACAATCAAAGATATTTAGAAACTAAAACCAGATAATATTCGAACACTTAAGAATTAAATAAACACATACTTTTAGATCTGTAAAATCATATAAAAAGAGGATATCAACGCTGAAGAAGAAGTACATCCGACACTCGAACCATTTATCTTCACTTGATCCCATCTATGTAGTTGAGATTCCTTTGAAGCTTGACCTCTAACCACTATGGAATCGAATAAGCTAAGCTCATCCTTGATTCCACACTGCCATGGCCATCATCAACTACTAATCACTCAACTGAAACCCTACTATATAGTCGAACTCACCTGATGGACTAACCCTTCTCTGTTTTGGCCTGTCCCATGCAGTTGAAACCCTACTGCTTGCTCAACTTCCTTATCTCACATTATTCTCGATTGGTCTCCCTTAAAAATGTTTGTCCTCTCTTTTTTATCATTCTTTTCATTTTTTATCATTTATTCCTTTAATTATTATTAATAAAATCATTTAATTTAATTGTATTCATATATAAATATTAATATATTTAATATATATTTCTATGTTTTTAATTATAATAAACATAATTCTTTCATATATTTTGTAAAAATAATTTATTTATTTTAAAACTAATGATAATATTTATATAATATTTGAAATTAGAATATAATATTATTATTATCATAATGTACTTGTAATTTCAATATTCATTAAATTTTATAATTCAAAATAATAATCTTATATATATATATATATATTATCATATAATTTATAAATTGATAATATAAACTATTTGTCTTGTTTTAATATTTTTTATTATAACTTCTATAAAAATCATTTATATTTTATAATAAATTTATTGATTTAAGTATTCATAATTATAAATACTCAAATTGTATTTAATATTTTTATAATTTCATTTATTTCATATATTTAAATGATATTGTTCTTAATTATTATTTTCATTATTTTTCAAATATCCTTTTTAATTAAAAATTATAATTTAAAATCAAATAAGTATATATATATATATATATATATTAAAGTATATATTAATTTATTAGTATATAAAATAATATTTCTTGAAATATAAAGAAATATTGTATATATTGTTTCAAAATATATTTTTATTATAAAAAATATTTATAAAACTTTTTATTAAATCATTTCTTAGTTAGTTTTAATTGATAAACGAATTTTTTAATAAATACTAAATTAATTTATAAATTTTATCAGGATGTTACATTACCCCCATAACTGAATTGTTCCCACATTATTCATTTGTCTAACTTAGGATAATTTTGAATTTCCTTCTTCAGAATTATGATAAACCAGAATTTTTAAAGATAATTAATCATCTAAAGAAAATTCTATCATGTAAAATATATTTTCCTCAATTGAAAACATCTAATCTCTAATGTTGTCTAGAATATTCCACTGATATCAATTATAACACTGTGAACCCACACTTTTGGATTTGGTGCTTAAAATGATGTGTATTTTTTTATAAAAGACTTTTAAAACAATACCCAACTCTTAATAGAATAGAGGTACTTTTTCAATCTAGGTTATGAAGAATTAGACTATATATTACAATTTCTTAGAGTTGAAATATAATAAAATAATATTCCTACTTGGCTTCCATGTGCTCTAACTCTAAAATTAAGGATATATGAATTAGAACTTATAAGATATCTTTCAAAATAATTTTAAAACATGAGATGAGTATTTAATTTCATGGTAAGGGGTTCTTAAATTTTTTGAAATACCTTTTATTGAATATTCCTTTAATAATAACTTTTGAGAAAGGATTTTGAAATTATTTTGACAATTCTATAAAAATAATTTTAGAAAAACTTTTGAAAATAATATTAAAATTATTTATGTATTGAAAATACTAAAACATTTTAAAAATACTTATTCTCAAAAATTTATTTAAAATCAATACAGGTATTTTAATGAAAACAATATGTAAGATTTTGGAAACAAAACATTGAGGTCACATGAATTATTGAAGGCTGTCTTGGGCCTACCAACTTGAGAGATGGGTTCTCTCTCCACTTCCTTATCATATTTATAATGATCAAGTCCCATATTATATAAATACATTTTAATCTTGGTTATATTTATATACTTTCACTTGAGTTTTTATTTTAAAAAACACAATAGCATCTTTATATTCAATTAAAAGTATATATATTTTTATATAATTTCAAAATAATTCTTGAAGCAAATGAACTTAATATCTATCAGACATTATTTCATAGAATGTTAATTATAATATAATTAACATACACTTTGAAAATATTTTCCTATAAAGTAATTAATTGTTCAATTAAGTACATAAATAAAAACTCAATAAATATTAAACCATTACATACATTAAATGTCACACTTTATAGATTATGGTCATATTATAAATCTTAAATGACATTAAATAATGTGTGAATTATTTTCATACATAAAATGACAGTCTTTATGACAACTCATTAGAAAATACTCTTGAAATGATAATTTTCAATTAAAAAAATATTTTGATAAAAACATTTTCAAATATAGAAATTCTTGAATTGATAACTGAAATCTTAATTTACTATTAAATTAATTCTATTTTTAAAGGGTATTTTAAATAAAACATAACCTTACAATTAAAACATAGGAAGAACAAAATTTTAATAACTCGTAACAAATATATTCATTTTAAAAATAAATAATCCTTATGATAAAAAATAAATATTTGAATAGATTAATTTACTTTAAAAATAAAATTTCAAAGTAAATATTTGAAAATAAAATAAATAAGAACATTTACAAATTAAAATTAATTAATTAAGAAATTATTTGAAAATATAGCATTTGAAAACATTCAAAAAAATAATAATTCTTAAGACATGATTTTTAAAAAATGAAATCGTAAAAATAAAAATAAATTAAACTCCTGTACTAGATTTTAAATATAAAACATTTTAAAAAGTAATGAACTAATTTAAAATAATTAAACAAATAAAAAATTTTAAATGTAGAAAAATAATTTCCCTTACATGTTCTTTGAAAATGAATTCCTATGACTTTTCTTATTTCTATTGCACTGTTATAACTCTCATAATCTGAGAATAAAGGAATGAAAAGGCTACTTCCTTATTTTCCACACTCTCCTCAATAAAAAATTTAGAATAAACAAAAATATTCCACTACATTATCCTCTAGTTAGCCTCTCCTCTACTCGCTTATATACATTTAGCAAGAAAAAAATTTAGACTCTTTTATTAAAACTTGATGATAGATTTCAAAAGCATATATTAGCTTGTTGGTATTTGATTAACGCGCCTGTGAAGAAGATATAAAAGTGGGATCCTGATTAGATTTGAAATTAATGATAAATTGAAAGATATATAATAATATTCAATGTTGGAAACAATAGTTGGAGGAAAATTAAATTGAGTCTCTATAATAAAAGAATTAGTGAAACTGTTTAGAAAATGACAATCAAAACTGAATTTATTGTATATGAATTGAATTTTTTGTTTTATTCTAACTCTGACTCACTTAGAAAAGTAAATAGATATGTGTACAATTTATAACAAATCGATACACTCATATAAAGATTAAAAATATACAAGATCAAAGATATCGACCCAAACTACATACAAAATGGTTAGATACATTGAACGAGACACAATGAAAATGCCAGAAATCATCATCAGAGGGATATAAATTTAAGAAGAGGGAAAACAAAAAAATTATGGTACTAAAATCATATAATATTGGAACACTTAATAAGTAAATAAACACATACTCGTAGATTTGTAAAATCAGATAAACAATGTCATCGATGTCGAAGAAGGACATCCCACACTTGAACCACATATTTTTGCTCGATCCCATCTACATAGTTGAGATTAATTCTAAGATTGACCTCTAACTACTCTAGCATTGACTATGCTAATCTTGGACTTGACTCTAAATGACCACAATCTGTATCGACTCCTAATCACTCGGCTAAAACCCTAATCTGCAGTCGGAGTCGCCCGATGGACTACCCCGTCTCTACATCAACCTCACCCCAAAATCCGAAACCCTACTACTCGCTCAACTTCCTTATCTCACCTTATTCCTGATTGGTCTCACCTCAAAAGGTTTATCCTCTTTTTTTATCATTCTTCTCATTTTTTATCATTTATTATTTTAATTATTTTTATTTATTCTTATTACTAATATCATTTAATTTAATTGTATTAATAAATAAATATTAACATAATTAATATAAATTTATATATTCATAATTATAATAAACAAAAATATTTCATATATTTTGAAAAAACAATTTTCTGTTTTAAAATTAATGATAATATTAATATAATATTATAAAATCTAAAATAATAATAGAATTATCATAATGTACATGTAATTTCAATATTACACAAATTTTATAATTCAAAATAATAATCATATATATATATATTATAATTCATAATTTTAAATTATAAATTATTTCTTTTGTTTTAATAAATTTTATTAATATTCATTCTATAAAATCATTTATATTTTATAAAACAATTATGGATTTAAATATTAATAATTATGAATACTCAAATTCTATTTAATAATTTCAAATTTTGATTTATTTGACAAATTTAATTAATAGTATGCTTAATTATTATTTTTATTATTTTTGAAACATCCTTTTTTGTTTAACATTCATAATTTAAAATCAAATAAGTGTATATATATTAAAGTATATATTAATTTATTAATAGATAAAAATATTATTTCTTGAAATATAATTTAATATTTTATATGTTGTTTCAAAACATATTTGGATTATACAAAATATTTATATAACTTTTTATTAAATCACTTCATATTTAGTTTTAGTTTATAAATGAATTATTAAATAAATAAATAATTACTATTTAAATTTTCACAGGATGTTACATTATACCCCCTTAAATGAATTGTACCCTCAAAATTTTTTTCATCTAATTTAGGAAAATTATTAATTTCCCTCTTCATAATTATGATAGATAATAATTTCAAAGAAGAATTAATAATCTAAATAAGATTCTATCGCATAATTTTTTTTCCTCAAGTGACATCATATGATATTTAAATTTGTCTAGACCAATCCACTTATACCAATTATAATTCCTCGAACCCTTGTTTCCAGATTCGGTGATTAAAATGATGTGTATTTTTTATAAAGGACAACAGAAAAAATACGCAACTCTTAATACAATAGAGGACCTTTTTTGTTCTAGGTTATGTTGAATTTGACTACATATTACAATTTATGAGAGTTAAAATATAATAAAACAATATGCATAATTTTTTTCCATGTGTGCTAACTCCAAAAGAAAATATTTATGAATTAGAACTTCTAAGATACCTGTGAAAATCATATCAAAACATGGGATGAGAATTTAATTTCCCAATATGGTGTCTTAAAATTTTTGAAATACCTTTTACAAAATAGTCCTTTGAAAATAAATTTTGTGAAATGATTTTTAAATTATTTTGATAATACCATAAAAATAATTTTAGAAGCACCTTTTGAAAATAATATTTAAATTAAATATATATTTAAAATACTACAACATTTTGAAAATTATTACGCTAAAAAATTTACTTAAAAATAATCTAGTGATTTTTCTAAAAACAATATACAAGATTTTAAAAACAATACAATGAGGTCACCTGGAACATTGAAGGATATATTGGGCCTACCCACTTAATGGATGGTTTCACTCCCCACTTCCCTATCATATTTACAAAGTTCAAGTGCTATATTTTATAAAATAACTTTAAGCTTTCTTAGATAAATATACTTTAACTTGAATTTTTATTTTAAAAACTTAATGACATATTTACATTATTTTATAAGTATATATATTTTTATATACTTTCATGTTATTTATTGAAGAAAATGAAATTCATGTACATCATACATTAGTACATATAATGTTAATTATAAAATAATTAACATCCAGTTTGACAATAATTTTTTATAAAGTAATTAATTGTTCAATTTAGTATTTAAATCAAAACTAAATAAAAAGTAGACCATTACATGCTTGAAATGTCACAGTTTACAGATAATGGTCATATATGAAATCTGAAATGAAATTAAAGAATGTGTAAATGATTTTCATACATATAATGATAGTCTTTATGACTAAACATTATAAAATACACATAAAATGGAATTTTTCAATTAAACATAATGATTTTGATAAAATCAGTTTCAAAAATGGAAATTATTGAATGAAAAATGAAATATTAATTCCCTATAAAAGTAATTCCTTTATTAAATGGTCTTTAAAAGAAAACATGAACTTAAAATAAAAACACATGTAGAACTAAATTTGAATAACCTGTTACACACATATTTATTTGAAAAATAAATAATTCTTATGACAATAAAACAAATATTGGAATAGAGGAATTTACTTTGAAAATAAAATTTGAAAGGAAATATTTGAAAATAAAATAAGTAATAAATATTAGAAATTAATATTCAATAATGATATAATTATTTTAAAATATAATTTTATAAAATTTTCCTATATAATTATAATTATTGTGGCATAATTTTTCAGAAATAAAATCTTAAAAATAGAAATAATATTAAACCCCCTACTATATTTTGAAAATAAACTATTTTAAAAGCTAATAAACTAATTCAAAATAATAAAAAATAATAAACATTTGTAAACACATAAAAATAATTTCCCTTACCTATTATTTTTAGATGACTTCCTGTAACTGTTCTTCTTTATATTACACTGCTATAACTCTCATAATTTAAGAATAAAGGAAATAAAAGGCTACTACCTTCTGTTCCATAGTCTACTCAAAATAAATTTATAAGAAAATGAATAAGCCCTCTACATTCTACAATTTTTAGCCTCTCCCACACTCCCTTATATATACACAGAATGAAAAAAATTAGAGTATTTTATTTCAACTTGATGATAGATTTTAAATGATCATATTGGATTGTAGACATTTGATTAACGTGACTATGGAAAAGATATAAAAGAGGGATCCTTACTAGATATGAAATTAATGATAAATTTAAAGATAGTTAAAAATCATCAAATTTGAAAACAATAGGTGGAGGAAAATTAGTCTATATCACTACATCAATATTATTAATGAAACTGTTCATAAAATGGAAATCAAAAATGAATTTATTGTATGTTAATTGAATTTGTTTTCTTTTTTGAACTCTGATTCATGCAGAAAAGTAAATAGATATGAGTATGATGTATAAAAAATATATACACTCAAAGGAAGATTAAAAATAAAACAGATCGAAGATATCAATGAAAACCATTGGAAAAATGTCTAGATATATTAAACAGACCACAATGAAAATAATAGAAATCACAATCCGAGAGATATAAATTGAAGAATAGGTTAAACAAATAAATTAAGATACTGAAATCAAATAATATTCAGAGACTTAAGAATTAAATAAACACATGCTTGTAGATCTATAAAACTAAGAAAAAGAGGACATTTACATCAAAGAATAAGGACATTGCACACTCGAACCACAGATCTACACTCGATCCCATCTAAGAAGCCGAGTTTCCTTTGACACTCGACCTCTAATCACTTGGCCCTCAACTAAGTTAAGCTTGTCCATGATTCCACACGACCACAGTAGTCATAAAATCATAATCTCTTAGTTGAAACCCAAATCTTCGGTCGAACATGCCTGATGGACTACCCATTCTTTGGGTCGGCCTCTCCCATGAAGTTGAAACCCTACATCTTGATCGACTTCCTTATCTCACATTACTCTAGATTGGTCTCCCCTCAAAATGATTATCCTCTTTTATCATTCTTTTCATTTTTATTATCATTTATTATTTTAGTTATTATTATCTATTATTATTACTAACATCATTTAATTTAATTGTATTCATATATAAATATTAACATAATTAATATATATTTATAATTTCATAATTATAAATACTCAAATTCTATTTAATATTTTCATAATTTAGTTTAATTCATATATTTAAATAATAATTCACTTAATTATTATTCTCATTATTTTTTAAATATCATTTTTTGTTTAGAAATAATAATTTAAAATCAAATAAGTAGATATATATATATATATTAAATTATATATTAATTTATTAATATATAAAAATATTATTGATTGAAATATAATGTAATGTTATATATGTTGTTTCAAAATACATTTTTATTATACAAAATATTTATAATTTTTTTAAAAAATAATTTCATTGTTAGTTTTAATTTATAAATGAATTATTAAATAAACATACAATTACTATTTAAATTTTCTCGGGATGTTACATTATACACCCTTAAATGAATCATGCCCTCACAATTCATTCATAAAACTGCGGACAATTCTGAATTTCCCTCTAAAAAATTATGATAAACTATAATTTATAAGAAGACTTAACCATCTAAAGAAAATTATATCATCAAAATTTTGTTTTCATAAATTGAAAACATCTAATATTCGAAGTTGTCTAGGCCATTCCTCTAATACCAATTATAACATCCTGAAGACACACTTCAGTGTTCAGTGCATATAATTCTATGTATTTTTTTATAAAAGAAAATTTAATCAATACACAACTCTTAATACAATAGAGGACTTTTTCCAGTCTAGGTTCTATAGAATTAGACTAATTCATACAATTTATCAGAGTTGAAATATAATAAAATAATATTCATACTTTTCTTCTGTTTATGCTAATTCCATAAGATAAGATGTCTGATTTTGATCTTATAAGATACCTATGAAATTTATTTTAAAATGTGGACTGAGCATTTAATTTCCCACTAGGGGGTTTTAAAAATTTTGAAATTCCTTTTAGAAAATCTTCCTTTGAAAATAAATTTTTAGAAATGGTTTTGAAATTATTATGTTTATACCATAAAAGTAATTTTAGTATACATTTTGAAAATTATATTGAAATTATTTATGTATTAATAATAATACAACATTTTGAAAAAACTTACGCAAAAGAATTTCATTAAAAATAATCCAGTTATTTTTCAAAAAACAATATGCATGCTTTTGGAAACAAAACACTTAGGGCACCTGAAACATTGATAGTTCTCTTAGGCCTACCCACCTATGAGATGAGTTTACACCCCAATTCCCTATCTTATTTACAACGTTCAAGTTCCAAATTTTATAAAATAATTTCAATGTTGCTTACGTATATATACTTCTACTAGAGTTTTTATTTTAAAAACATAATAACATCTTTAAATTCATTTATAAGTATATATATTTTTATATTCTTTCATAGGAATTCTTGAAACAAATAAACTTCATATCCATCATACATTAGTACATATAATTTTAATCATAATATAATTAACATCCACTTTGAAAATAATTTCCTATGAATGAATTAATTGTTCAATTAAGTAAAAAAATCAATACTCAATAAAATTTATACCATTTCATGCATGAAATGTCACATTTTATAGATAATGGTCATATCTTAAATCTTAAATGAAATTAAGGAATGTGTAAATTATTTTCAAACATAAAATGATATTATTTATTACTACACTCTAGAAAATATGCATAAAATTATATATTTTAATTAAACATAACTATTTTGATATAATCAATTTCAAAAATGGAAACTCATGAAATGATAAATGAAATATTAATTTATTATAAAAGTAATTCCTATATTAAAGGGTCTTTAAAATAAAACATAAAATAAAAATAAAAACCCACGTTGAAATAAATTTTGAATAACTTGTTACACAAATTTTTATTTGAAAATTAAATAATTCTTATGATAATAAAAGAAATATTTGAATATAAGAATTTATTATTCAAATAAAACTTCCAAGGAAATATTTTAAAATAAAATAAATAATAAATTTTACAAATTAATATTAAATAATGAAATAATTTTTTGAAAATATACATTTAGAAAATATTCCAATAAAATTATAGTTCTTATAACATAATTTTCAAAAATAAAATCTAAAAAATCAAAATAAAAATAAACTACCTTACTATATTTTGAATAAAAAACATTTAAAAGGGTAATGAACTAATTTAAGATAATCAAACAAATAACTATTTGAAAACACAAAAAAATAATTTCCCTTTCTTGGTATTTCCAAAGGACTTCCTATGAATTTTCTTCTTCCTGTTGCACTACTATAACTCTCATACTCTGAGAATAATATAAAGAAAAGGATATTGTCTACCTTTCCACACTCTAATCACTGAGAAATTCAAGAAAAATAGAAAAGGTCACTACCTTCTCCTCTAGTCAGTTTCTCCTTCACTCCTTTAAATACACTCAACAAGACAAAAATTAAGAGTATTTTATTTCAACGTGATAATAGATTTTAAATTCATATATTGGTATACCGAATGTTAATTAAGAATATTTGATGAAGATATCAAATATAGATCCTGAATAGATCTGAAATTAATGATAAATTGAAAGAGAGATAAAAATATTCAAAGTTAAAAACAATTGCTGGAGGAAAATTAGTTTGAGTTGTTTTAGAAATAGTATTAGTTAAATTGTTTTAAAAAATGATAATCAAAACGGAATTTATTGGATTTTAATTAAATTTTTTCTTTTATTAAATCTATAATTCACACAAAAAAGTAAATATATATGAGTATGGAATATAATCAATCGATACACTTAAAGGAAGATAAAAAATAAACTTGATCAAAAATATCTATGAAAACCATGGACAAGATGGTTAGATACATTGAACAGACCACAATGAAAGTGACCAAAATCATCATATGAGGGATAAAAATTAAAGAAGAGTAAAAACAAAGAAATTAAGATACTAAAATCAAATAAGATTCGGAGACTTATGATTTAAATAAACACCTATTTTCAAAAATTTTAAATATGATAAAAAGAGGAAGTAAATGTCATAGAAGAAGGACATCCCACACTCGAACCAGATATCTATACTCAATCCCATATACACAATTGAGATTCCTATAATGCTCAACCTCTAACCGCTTTGACATCATCAAAGCTAAGCTCAGCCTCGATTCCATGCAGCCATGGTCAGCATCAACTCCTAATCACTTGGTTGAAACACTACTCTATGGTCAAACTCACTCAATGGACTACCCATTCTCTACATCAGCCACTCCCCTAAAGCTGAAACCATACTTCTCTCTCAACTTCCTTATCTCACCTTATTTTCGATTGGACTCCCCTGAAAACTTTTATCCTCTTTTTTAAACATTGTCTTCAATTTTAATCATTTATTGTTTTAATTGTTGTTATTTATTATTCTTACTAATATCATTTAATTTAATTGTATTTATATATAAATATTAACATAATTAATATATATTTATATGTTAATAATTATAATAAACTTAATTATTTAATATACTTTTTTAAAAAATTATTGTTTTAAACATAATCATAATATTTATATAATATTTCAAATTATAAAATAATAATAGGATTATCATAATGTACTTGTAATTTCAATATTACATAAATTTTATAATTTAAAATAATACCCATATATATTGTCATGACCCCCCCTCTAAAGATACCCCTCATGGGCAAGTAATGAAGAAAGGGAGATAATGACCCATGATTCATGCCTCCAGTAGGCCCTGGGGTGGCGACCCACACCAAGGGTATACAAATATCAAAAATGGGAGGCATTATCATTTTTTATAGGAAACGTGATCGGGAGATAAGATACATCAATGTCCAAAAATACTCCAAGTCATATATAAAAGATATCAAAAATCAATCTCACATGCATGTTTAAAATAAAATTATTACTAATGAAATAAATCTACAAAGTAAGTACCAAAAGTAAGGCTAGGAAGTGACACAATAACTGTCAAGATCCGAGCTAGTGATGTCCTTCACATATTCAAAATCCTCATGGAAACCTGAAAAACGTTTTATATATGTAGGGTGAGAATACCAGTGTAATCAATAATAAAAACCTAAGTCTATCATGCACACATGAAAGGAAGCATACAAATTACCCTGTGAGAAAATAACAGAACCAAACAGCACCTAACAAGGTATATTAGCTATCCCATCCTCTCCAAGGCATGCTCACTAAGTAACACAAGTCAAGTAAAGTAACATTGTAATAACATCGATGATTTGGGTACCCCACACCACTTCCTATTGGTTTATCTGCTCTTGCCTAATAGAAAACATCCTCACACTCCCACCTCTTCTGAAAGAACCACATCAAAGCTACCTGTAGACACCTAGGCCTCATATCTTGTCCCATCACCAGGGAAAATGAAGATCATAAAATCCTTCTTGCACACACCTAGGCCTCAAAACCACATCACATCCCCCCATACATACTATGGCCATACCCACATCACATTCCTCCCACACACATCTGGGACACAACCACATACAATCCCACCGACACACACATAGGCCACAACCACATCACATCTCAATGACTCATGTGAAATCATAACACATCTCATCCCAAAAATACAATGGAAAACACAACTTTCCCACACACATCTGAGCATCAAAACCCACAACCTTCCTAAAGAATCATGAGCTATCTTTGCCTAGAAGAGGAAGTAGGGAAGAGAGGGTGGACAACCATACATCCTCTTACTGGGATGTTTGGGAAAGAAACCCTCCCTCGTGATGATGGGGGTGTTTGGCACATGGTGCTCAAGTAGGTTGGGGTGTGTATAGAAATAAAAATGAAAATAAAAGTATATAAATATATGATACCAAAAATACATGCACATCCTATGGGTTCTCAAAAAAAAATCTATCTCTCAACCCTTCAAAAACTATTTTTACCTCTAAATGTACAACACCACATGTTAAACCACAACCTAATTCATATTTCTATCCAATTTATTTAACCATTACCATTATTAATTCATAGTTCATTTATTCATTATTTTAACCAAACCAACCCATGACATTCCAAAACTTCATTAATCAATTATTCACTCATCTATTATATTACCATCTAGGAAATTACCAAGAACATAACATATCAAGAAACACAATAAAAATTAAAACATGGAGAAACTCTAGCTGATTTACCCATACCAAACAAAAAAAGTCCCCAACTCACAACCACATCCAGCTACACAACATTGAACAACCTGGTTGTAGCCCTGTTGGGAAACACTACTCATCCATTCCATAGAAAAAATCTCTCAAACTAAGATTACATTACATAACCAAGTTGATATATCATCTATAAGTTCATCCACAACACCGTCCAAACCAACCCATAACATGTACTCATGCTTCACAGCCATACAACAACATAAACCAGGGAAACCCCACATGTCACAAAATAGCCACTTCACCTCATGTTGGTCCTATACACATATCCATGGATATCCCACACAACACATCTCCCCACATGCCAAAGCATAACACAAATCTAGATTTAGCAAGGAATTCCTTAATTATTTTCACTTGTTAATTCCAGGGTTATAAAAAAACTAGGTAATCCTAGGGAATCCATTTATTATCCAAGTGTACGTGGATTACCAATTTTTATGTATAAGTGTTTAAAATGAACCAATAAACATTAAATCCATTTAGTGCACAAACAAATCTACCAATGACCACCATTTTTAACAGGGAATTCATCCCGTATACCCACGACATTACAATCATTATCATGGATGTAAAAAGCATGAAAAAAAATCCATTCCCCTTTGAAATTCAATTATATAGTTTTTTAACTTCAATTTAGTGAGTGAAACTATAATCCATGGGTGGAAAAAGAAAAAAACCCTCCCATATATTTCACCAGAAAGAGAAACAAGTGAAAAAATCCTACCTCGAAGGGGTGTCAGTGTTCTTCGCATGAGAATGGATCATGTAACAGTCCTCCTATTACCTATACCAGAAGATATACATCCATCTAAAGATGACATGACATGTTCTCACAAAACAAACTGAGGGAGACCCCACTAGGAATCATGGATAAGAACACACCATAGCACTACGAGGAGATATTGAATAGAACAAGACCAAACCCATATATACTGCTAGGAAGACAAAGGGAGAACGTAACTTGAATCACCACAGATCTCCAACGAATGATCACTGAGATAAATGAATTGAAGAGGGGGGAAGAGGGTTTGAATAAATCCTTGGGGTGACAAGGTTTCATCCAAAATGAGAGAGAATGATATAGTTGTAGGATTTTTTAAAACCTGAGCTGTTGGAATGTTTTAAAATATTACAACATTGGGGTATTACATGACGTGTAATCCCCTTTCATGTCATGTAATACCTCAAGGTCCAATTCTTCTAAAAAATTAATCTCCTCTAAATTTTGGTTTTATTTTTTATGACCCTAATGTTTTTCACACCATGAATCCCAAATTCACACCGTGTAAAAGTATGTACATTGTGAATCCTTCTATGACAAGCCAGAAAACCAGGCTTCAGGCCAAGAAACTAAGTTACACTGAATGTAACCTCCATAAATCCAGATTTTTAGCAACTGAATTTCTCTAAACTCCATCCAATCCTCCTAAAAGAACTTAAAAAAACTAAATTCTTAATGTAATAGACTTGGAAGGCCCAAATAATTACATTATATACCTATCAAATTATTCTTATACTTGAGAATCCAAAACCAATCCCTATAAAAAATGTGTTCAAAAAACCACCCCATGAGATAACTATCAAGGATCTTGCTACATTTGAAACATTGCTAACAACCAAACACATCAATGTTAAATGATAAACAAACCTGTGTTGATTGAAAGATGGCATGGAAACCTCCACATCCAAGAACACCTACTCATAATTCTGTTAACCCAAATGACCATGAAACACACCACACGAGCTCAATGACCACGGTATCTCAAACACACAAATTCAGGAATTCTATCCTCTATGTTAAGATATTATCCACTCTTGGTAGCACTACCTCACCCGCACAGGTTTAATCACATCGCATTTAATGTTTCTCGATTAGGAATTTGGTATTCCCAATTTTCACATGTCAGGACTTTATCTCACATTACACCACACACATCTCATCCCAAGGAAAAAAAACCATCTCATATAAAACAAAGTTCAATAATTACATCCCAAAGTGAAACAGAACAAGTAAAAACTCAAAATAATTCTTTTTACTGGGCACACATCTATGTTTCAAGCTCCCAAGTACTCTCACCTAGGCCACCATGCCTCCACATCATGAGAACCAATGGAATGGTCCATCCATAGAAAACCTTCTCCCGATGATCCTGAATCAATATCGGCCATTCCATGTATGTCATGTCATCTACGATATCCAAATCTCCCCAGTAAATAAATGGGAGTCATCATTAAGATAATGACAACATTGAGAGATGTGGAAGACATCATGGATCCTCTCTAACTGTGGTGGCAACTCCAACTCATATGCCACTTCTCCCACTCATCCTAACACCTCAAAGGGTCCAATGAACCTTGGATAATTTTTAATCCCTCTTCAAAACCTCCACTACCCACATCAAGAGGAAGCCTTAAAGAACATGTTGTCTCCAACATTGAACTCTAATGGAATCCTCCTGCTATCGACATAAAACTTTTGTTAGTCCTATGCCGCTTTCATCCTCTCTCTGGTATGCTGAACCTTTTCTGTTGTTCTTTGCACTACCTCAAGACTAAGAACAGTTGTCTCCCCAACCTTTGACCAACACAAAATTTAATGATACGATCTTTCTTACAAAGCATCAAAAGGAATTGTGCCAATAGAAGAGTGATAACTGTTATTATAAGAAAAATCCACTAAGGGTAAGTGTCACACCTTAGATCATCCAATTTCCAAAATGCATGCTCACAGTATATCCTATAATGTATAGATATTCCATTCTATCTTCCCAAATGTATGAGGGTAGAAGATAGTGCTAAGGCATAACTGGGTGCCAAAATAATACTGCAATCCCCTTCAGACTTGATAGGTAAAATGCCCTTACCAATCTGAGAAAATGGTTATCAGAACTCCATGTAGTTGCACCACCTCATCCACATAACTCTTTTCCAAGGAATCCACTATGCCTAACTCCTTGATCCCTAAGAAGTGATATTATTTCATTAGCCGATCCACTACTACCCATATAACATCGTAGCCTCCCCAAGCACTGGGTAACCCTATGAAGAAATCCATTGAGATATCATCCCACATATACTCGGGGACATCTAAGAGATGAAACAAATCATTGGGAATATGTGCTTAGCCTTCACCAACTAGCACACTAATAACTTCACCAAAACAAATATCTACTTCCCATTTCATTCCAGGACACCAAAACTGCATTCTCAAGCCATGGTACATCTTATAATTTTAGGTTGTATCGCCAAGGGTGAGCTATGAAACTCAAGAATGACTCCCTCACACATCACCATAGTAACAAACAACTTCCCTTGAAACAATACCCTGTTCTCACCATCCTCTATCCATACTTCTATAGAATCACCTTGGTCGATGCGATTGTGAATAACCTCATCCTATGAGTCTCCCCAATGAGAATCCTCCACTTACTATATAAGATAATATTGTATCATCATATAAAAAAACAGCCTCAACCATATTCCATTCCTACATCTAAGTGTAGGGTTTCTAACTCCTACATCACTTTCCTAGTGTCCACAGATTCTAGAACAACTTATTTTTACAAATTTCTGCTAAAGGCATCAGACAAAAAATTACCCTTTCCTGAGGCACAATAGATCTCAAAAATCACAGTCTTGAAGAAAATCTATTCACCTTCATTGTCACAAGTGAAAATCATGATGAGAAAAGATATAACTCAAACTCTTATGGTTTGTGAAGACAACAAAGTGCTCCCTGATGAGGTAATCCCACCACAAAATCAACACAAACACGACTGCTACTAGATCCACATCATGGGTTGCATAGTTACACTCGTGGGAGTGTAACTGATAAGACCTATATGAGATCATTGCTCGTAACTACATCAAGACACATCTAAATCATATATGGGAAACATCACATAACACCACTAGCACAAAACTGGTCAAGGACAACACCACCCCTTTCTTAGTGCTAATGAAAAAGCGCTGATAAAGGGGGTACCTTTATCAGCGCTAAAAAATCACTGATAAAGGGTACCTTTATTAGTGCTAAAAAAAGCGCTGATAAAATGACCCCTTTATCAGCGGTTTTTTAGCGCTGATAAAGGCCCCCCATTTATCAGATCTTTTTTTAACGCTAATAAAGGGACCCCCTTTATCAGTGCTTGTTTTAGTAGCGCTGAAAAAGGGGGGGGGGATTTATCAACGTTTTTTTAAATGCGCTGATAAAGGGTTAGACTTCAAAAAAAATTAATTAAAAATAATATATTAATATATAAATATATCAATATAGTTATATTGATATAAATATAATATATAATTTTTAAATATATTTTAGATAAGTATAAATATACATTTACACTTATTATACTTAATATATAAGATATTTAGTGAAAATTGTTTATAAAAAAATTAAAAAAATACTTTTAATTAATAATTTGCTAATTATTATGGAGTAATATTCATTTAATAACAATTTGAAGACTAAAAAAATTAAAAAACTTAAAAAAAGATCCAAAATATGTTGAAAACACAACTCAAACCTCAAACGACCATAACTTTTGATCCAGGTCTCCGTTTGATCTCTACCACATATCAAATCGAAGCCTGAGATGAGCTCTACATATCTATGACCGGGGAGACCCCAGTCAAGGTTCTTTAGAGGCCAAAAGAGGCCTAAAAGGCCTCTAAAACTGAGCTTTTAGTTGGGGTACCCCGATTTTTTAACATTTTTTGGATTTCCAGCCTCGTTTAAGGGGGTAGTATTGGATTTTTTTTGGGGACTGAATTTATTCCAAGGTATTACATTCATATTAATATTATGTCTTTGAAATTATATCATTTTTTATAATGAACTTCTATTTATAATCAAATATATAACTATATGTACATATTTTTTATATATTCACACCTAAAAATTAAATTTTTTAAATATATAATTAAACATATTTACATATAATATATATTAGCTTTATCTAAAAATTACTAATACCCATTTTATTTAAAATACCAATATATGAATATTTATATAACTATATATTAATATAACTATATATATATTAATATAACAATATATATATATATTAATATAACTATAAATATATATAAATATATAAATATATATATATATATTAATATAAATATATATTACTATATGAATAAATATAACTAAATATATATATATATATAATTAAATAGATATATCACAAATAAGAGAACAAATCAATATAGGGGAGTGGCAAAGGCTTTACGTGCGCAGGGGGGAGGTCTCAAGATCAAATCCGGGTGGAGGCAGGGGCGTGCGCACAAGGGTTATTTAGAGGGGCTAGCACTGATAAAGGGTGTAAGGGGCTAGCGCTGATAAAGGGTGTAGGTAGTGCATGCGGGTGATGCAGGTACATGAAAGCGCTGATAAAGGGGGGTTCAAGCGCTGTAAAAATCCCCCCTGAGATTGGCAGTTTTTTTTTAATTTTTATCAGAACTAAAAAAAGCGATGAGAAAAGGGGTCTTTATCAACACTTTTTGGAGAGATGATTAAGGGGACAGCCCATTTATCTTCGCCGACATTAATAGTGCTTTTTTAGCACTGTTAAAGGCCCTTTTTAGCGCTGTTAAAAGCCGTATTTGTAGTAGTGCACCTCAAACATCACTCCATCCTCTGGAAACCATACCACTAGAGCGCTAACCAAATACCTCTTTAGATAACCAAATGCTTCTTAGAACCACTCATTCGACAAAAAATCTTGGTCCTTTCTTTTTATAATTGTCAACAGAGTTTCAACTTAATTTAAATCTAGTAAAAACCTTCAATAATAGCCTATGAGACCAATAAAACTATGAACTTCTTCCATATTCATAGGTGTTCCCAAGAAACACCCACTTCAACCTTTTATGCGTCAACTTTCACACCCTTATGAGACACCACATGCCCAAGGAAATGCACCTCCTATGTCCAAAAAATTCACTTGGACAAATTTACATATAGCTGGTGGCATCGTAGAACCTTCAATATGGCCCTAAGATGATCTACATGTTTCTCATATGACCATTAGTGGACTAGTATTTTGTTGATAAACTGATCCAATAACTCACAGAACAAAATATTTATAAGTCCCATGAACAAAATGGGTGTATTCGTAATACTGAAGGGCTTTACCACAATCTATAAGTGTCCACGCCTACATCTAAAAGTAGTATTGTAGATATCACCCTCCTTTACCCTCAACTGGTGATATCCTAACCACATATTGATCATAGAAAACCAACATTCCCCTATCAGCTGGTCAAAAAGATCATCTATCCTCAGGAGTGGCTAACAGTTCTTGACCATCAACTGATTCAACCTATGGTAGTCTATTCAGAACCTCATAACACCATCTTCCTTTTTCAAAAATAATCCTAGAGCATACCACAGAGACACACTAGGGAGAATAAAACCCTTCTTCCTTAGATCATCCACCTGGATCTGAAACTTCGGTAGCTTATAAGGTTCCATCTGATAAGGTTCCATCCGATAAGGAGCCTTTGAAATCCGGGAAGCACCGGGCTACAGGTCTAATAAAAAATCAATGTCATTTTGAGGGGGTAGAGTTATAACCAACCCAAAAACTTTGAGAACCTCCTCCATCCCAACTTTTGTTGATTCCACTGACAGGTCATCCAACAAGGGAAGAAGAGGCTCTATACACTAACTACCCACCTAATAGCTCTACTTTCTAACAAAAACCACATGTCAGACATCCACATCATAAAAAACAATTATTCTTTTGAATAAGTTGATAATAGCATGCATGGAATGCAACTGGCCAGTGCCAAGAATGAAATCACATGTCTACATCTGTAGCAAGGAAGGATCCCCATTGGACTGATATGGTCCCATCATTAGTCTACATCCCCGACATACATTGAACAAGATGGTCTTACCTTTTACTGGCACACTCAACACTAGGTTCATGCGAATTATCTCTATTTTTAATCCTAGATAATTTTCTAGAGTGGGTGAAACAACGGATTTTTATGATCTTGAATCAAACAAAGAAAAAGCAAGAGTATTAAACATACTAATTGTACCTCTAACATTCACTGGACCTACTCAAATGGTTGCCTCTGTTGCACTCAACTGACCATGTCAAGCTTCTCTTCCCCTCTGTTGATGAACACCCCCATAACCACACTTAGTAAAATTTCCCTGAGAAAATCCTAAGGTTATCCACTACCTTCTCCATCTCCCCTCAGTGGAGCATGAGCCTGTTGTCCTTGCTGCTAAAATGGCCTACTTGGAAACTTCTACTAAGGATGATGCTAAATATGTCCACCTCCACCATACTAGGATCAAACATATACTGGGATCTAGTTATTAATATGTCCATAGAGTCCATATATGAAACACCTCAGTCCCAAGTTCACAGGAAAGGCACAAGGATGAGATGTTTAAAATAGAAACTATTGTGTTCGACTCCCTACTAGTCGAAACCTCAAAGGCCCTAATGCCTAAGACCTACTGCTGGTAACCCTTCCCCTAGAAGAACCCTAATGGATCCCCTATAGTGAAATAACTCCTCATGATTTCATCCTATCAATCACCTCATCCTACATCTTATCTTCTAAGTTTGTCGTTAATGTAATGGAGGTAAGCGCATACTGGATGGAAGGACTAAGTTCCTCCTCGAGGCATCTTGCACGAGACTCCTCATCTGGAAATTGATCAGGGGAAAATGAAGGAGATCCTTGAACATAATTTTCAGCTCCCATACTAACATACTCCCCTACAAAAGAGAGATTAACTCTTGCATCATCTTGGCCTTCATAGTCGATGAAAGGAACTCTGCCCAGAACTCCTTCAGAAAGTGGACCAACAACACGTCTCCCTCCTTCCTCTCCCCCAGGTACAGAATCCACCACTATTGGTCTGCTCCCTACAACTAAATCACATCCAAATGAACCAATTAATATGTTGGATCCCAGATCAAACTGAAAGTGATCCCAATCTCCTTAAGCCGACTCTCTATCTCCATATCCAAAACACTACTCTCATACTTTCCCAAGGCCTACCACTAGAAATCATGTAACATTCTCTATCATTGGTCTTCCTCCTCTATTGGACTAACCCTCTTCTGATCAATTCTATTGGCCTACTAGGCCTCAACTAGCTGACCCACACATGGATGATGACCTAGAACCATAGCTAAAATGTAAAAAAGGAATTCCTATGCTCGAATAATATAGATATTTTTAAAAAATAGATTTTAACTTGTTTGACTCATTATTCGTTTTGAATTTCCCAAAACACTCATTTAAAACAAGAAAACAAGAAATTATGATACATTTACCTTTCCTAGGGTCTCTACCTTACAAATGGTTTAGCCACACATAGTCATTCAATAGGCTTAGAGTCCGTACATCAGATAACAGGTGGGCCTAAAATCCCATGTCCTAGCTGGTCTTCCCTGTCCCATTTCACACACTATGATCACCTGAAATTTTTTCCCTACCAATCCATGCAAAACTTAGTGTGTCTAACTCTATAATCCATCTTATCTCTCAACCATCACCTTTGATAATATTCTTTCATGACCCACTCCCTCCTAAGATGGCCCTACTGGGCTGATAACGAAGAAAGGGATACAATGCCCCTGAGTCCCACCTCCAGTAGGCCCTAGGGCGGTGACCAGCACCAAGGGTATACAAATCTAACAAAATGGGTTGCATTCTCATTTTTTATAGGAAAAAATATTAGTAGATAATATGTATAAACCTCAAAATAAATCCCAGACATATATAAATGAAATCCAAAATCCATCCCACATGCATGTTTAAAATAAAACTATTACAAATGAAATAAATCTCTAAAGTAAGTACAAAAAATAAGGCCAGACAGTGACACAACAACTATCAATATCCAATCTAGTAAAGTCCAACATGGTTTTTGAACTCCTCCTAAAAACTTGAATTTTTTTATATATGTAGGGGGAGAATACATGTATAATTAGTAGAAAAAACATAAGTCTCTCATGCACACGTGAAAGTAAGCATTCTATTTCCCATATGAGAAAATAGAAAAACCAAACAGCACCTAACAAGGTATACTAGTCATCCCATCCTCACTAAGGCATGCTCACCATGTAATGAAATTCATGTAAAGTTACATAGAAATCACATCGATGATTTGGTTACCCTGCACCACTTTTCACTAGTTTAGATGCCCTTTCCTAATTGAAAACATCCATGAGCTCCCACTTATTCTATAAGAAACACACCAGAACTGACCCGCAAACACTTGGGCCACATAGCTAGTATCATCACCAAGGAAAATGAAGAACATCACATCCCACCCACACACATTTGGGAATCACATCCACATCGCATCACACCCACACACACCTAGGCCACAACAATATCACATCCTTACCACACACACTCGGGCCTCAAACACATTGCATCCCACCCGCACACACCAAGTCCACAATCACAACACATCCCAAAAACACCTGGGGAAGTAAAACACATCTCATTCCAAAAAGACCTAGGAAAACAAAACTCACCCACACATACCTAGGTCCCACAAACCAAAACCTATATGAATAATCTTGGGCTATATATGCTTGTAATAGGAAGTAGAGAAGAGACGGTGTCCAACCATTAATCCTCTCATAGGGATGTTTGGAGAAGACACCCTTCCCCATGATGATGGGGGTGTTCGGCACTTGGTGCTCAACTAGGGTGGGGTACATTTAAAAATCACAAGGAAAATACAAGTATATAAAAATATGATACCAAAAAGTCATACCAATCATAAGGGTTCTATTATGGATATTTTAAATAGAAAAGATTATTTCAATCTCAAATGGATCTAAATAAAGGATATATATTTTAGTCTAATTTCATATATATGATAACATAAATCATTTTTTAAAAAAAATGTATGAATAAATATGATGATACACATGGATTATGAATATTAAAACTCTATAAAATTCTTTAAAAAACATAAATATAAAAGGAGTTTTATCTAGGATAAAAGATTTTATCTATGTTATTTGTTAAAATATAAGGGAAAGAGTTTTTCCACCTTCAATGAAATATTTTAAGGAAATAATTATTTGTTTTAGAATATTGATCCAAATACACAGATTATTCATATACAATTTTGTATATAATTGTTTATTTGTTAAATATTATCACTATGAAGAAATGAGTGTTTTAAATAAAACAAAAATAATTTTGTTTATCATGGAATGATATTCCTAAGAGAATATTGTTTCTAAGAGGATAGTGGGAGTTTATTTAGAATTATTGAAGTTCAAATCTAACAAATGAAATATTAAACTATTAAAATTTAAATTGAATTTAACTTAATATCTTAAATGATATTAAGATATTTTGGTAAATATAAATAGAGATAGTTACATTGAGTTACCATAATGAATTTAATTTCACTTTATATCCAAAATGAATTTAGGATGTGTTGGTAAATATATTAATATAAAGTGCTACATTTATTTATCAAAATTATCTTAATGAAAAACTTGAATGGAAAATCTCCAAGATGACGATAATTAATTTATAAGGAGTCATAAGTAGACAAACTAAGTTATAAACATCATAACATTTGATTTTATGAATAAAAGGTGTTAATATAACATGATTATTTTGTGAGAGGTACATTGGGGGTGAATAAGGGTATGATATTTTTATAATTTGAACCATTTAATCTTAAAATATCACCACCCATAATGATCTTGAACATATTGTTAGCAGGGTAACTCTTAAATTCTTTTTTTGATAATGATATGGTTGTTATTTCATTTATATTTACCTTAATCTAATTTTATCAACAATTACTTAACCCAAAAATAGTGATTTATGTCCTATAAAAATTATGTAAATCCAAAATATGAGACAAATGATTTTTTTGGTTCACCCCCACCGGGCTACATTCAAGGAGAATACAATGATAGTGCAATTATGTAAAAAATCACTAAACACAATGTTTGTTTGTGGGTTTAGGAAAGTTCACTCCAAGCTTGCAGTAACCCCCTCTTAAGGGTTACCCTCTCAATACTCTCTCAATTCTCACTAATTAAATAAAGGAAATCAACATTGGCATGCAATCCAAGAGAGAGAAACATATCCATTACTATGTTGCGCCAAGTATTTAAAAAAGATCATTGGTTTCCTTGTGTTAATCCTATTTTCCAAGCATGTTGTGAATACCATCATGAATATACCTTTTCTCATTGGAAAGATTTTTAATGAATAACAGACTTCATTTCTCTTTTCTCCCTCTTTCTATAATTCCCTTTCATCTCATATTTTTCAATATTTTTTTATTTATACCTTTTTCACATTGATAAACTAATTTTTTATAGAGATAAGTGAAATATTCATAATTATAAATCTACAAAATTTCCTTTTCCCTATTCAAATAGAAATTCTCCATTTTTTCCAATATAAAATCTTCATACTACCTCAAATATCTTGGTAAAATCCTTCCATTGGTTTCTTCAGAAACATATTCAAACTATTTTCATTTGATTTATAAGATATATCTTAAAATATAGGAATATAAAAACTCATAATTTATCTAGCATAACCGTATTTTGTCATGGCCACCATTTCTCATAGTGAAAAACATCAATCAACCTCAAACTTATGTCATACTAAATAATCATGAGGTTATTTTTTCAATGTAATTTACATGTTAGAATCATTATTCTTATTTTTTCAATATGTGAATGTTTATTTCAATTAAATATAACTAAAGATATGGAATTCTTATTTCAATAAAATCCAAATGGATTTTTAGTTTTAATAACATTAAAAAAACTCATACTTTAATTCTTTAAAAAATGAAAAAAAAACCCACCATTTAATCCAAAAGATATCATGAGTCAATCTCCCACAAAATCCTTTATGGGTTTCTCTGTTTAAATCTCCAAATATATCAACTAGAAATATTTAAGTAAGTAACATGATATTTTACTCATGTGTCATGCAACACCTTTGAATCTCTCTTTTGAGTAATTGAAAAAAACTATTTAAACATATATAATCCTCATATTATTCTAATAAAAGTTTATCTTACTTATACATAGTATAATGAGTCTCTAGGTTAGTATTATATGACACTATATATTTCTAATAACTTAATTTCTGTTGTAGGTTAATCTTATATACTATAAAGATTAATCTTACATGACTACTTAGGAAAAAATATATTCTTACGCATCTCCAGAATCTTGAATTTACTCCCACGTATTCCCTTTTCTGGAATTCTACTATTATGAAGACTATGTGATTATCAAGTTATTATTATATACCATATAGAAATATGGAGTTAATATATTGTATTATCCATTATTTTGTGACATACATACTTCACAATGCAATCTGTTAATCATATCATGATATACACACACCAAATAATTTTAAGGTCTTCATTAAGTCATGAATACTTATCATGATTCACACTTCATAACATCTTCAATCAGATGTAGATGCATTTTTGTATGGCATCACACTTCATTGTTAAATCCTTTATCCAACCATAAAACTTCACTCTTACCTGAAGCATGTTGTAGTGAGGTTTACTCTTATGTAGACATCGTTTACACTTATGCGTGACCAATTGTGATGTAGTCTCCTCTATCACAATTCAACCATTCATTCATCCAAAAATAATTTACTGTTATGTGAAGCAAATTTGGTTATTACACATAGTGTTACAACATAATATGTTTACTATAAATATAACTATAAATAAAACATCCTCGGTAACTTCTAACACCTCCAAAATTCATGAAAACCTTATAATGTAACTCCAAGATATACTTCTTTGGTTGAAAACAAACAATTTGGATGATAATAAATCCAATACCAACCTCAATTCTCAATTGGATGCTAGTAATAACCCCATTTGAATTTTTTTAAAACACTCATAGGGATTCCAACACCATGATATTTTCTGCTTTAATACCATTGAAACTCTAATGAGACTTCCAACTCACTATTAGATTCATTATGTTTCCTTTTCTCCCTATTTAACATAAAATCCATAGAAAACCCTCCACCAAAAGTAAAAAATTTAGAATATTTGGAAAATATTTACCTTTATAGATAAGGTTTTGTTACCATGAGGTTCTATATTTGATTTTTTTAGTGTCACTAAATGTTGAAGATGTTGTATTGTTGTGAAGATTGTGTATTTATAATAAGTTTGGATAATGATTTGTTGATAATTACTCGGGATGAATTTATTATCAATAAAATTTTTAGGATTATATATTTATATAAGTTTTATTGGTTGAAAATAAATGAGGTTGGAGTTTTGAAAGTAGATTAAAGAAGGATGGAGTGTTAGAATTAGATTTGTTTCGAAATATGATATCAATTTTTAGTTCAGAAGCTACTCTAGAAGTAAATAACAATATGTTATTCTAGAAGTTAGGGTCCAATTTTTTTTTTAATTTATAAGAATATTTAAATATATTTGATATAATTTTATATTTCTAGAGGTATATTTTTGATGGTTTTTATGTTTCAATAACATGACATCTTGTGAGAACTAAGATCACGTTGTGAGTGAAGTTGTAGATTGTTGAGAATTTGAAAAGGTGTTGAGTTAAACCCTGTATTAATAAAAGTAACTAGGTGATAAAATGTGGTAAAATGTTGTACTACACTATGATATGTAAAGGTTATTATTCTATGAAAATATCAAATTGTTTAATTAATTGTGATGTGTGAAGGTCCCAAGAGAAACACCTAAAGCTAGTTATATTAATTTGGTAAAGTCTACAATATGTAAAGGTCATCAGTACCAATGCATAAAGATCACCAGTTCCAATACATAAAGGAAACTACTAAAATGTGTAAAGGTGACTCTAAAATGGTTAAATGTAGCTAATTCTAAAATAATATTCATAGTGATATATGAAAGTAACCCTGATGCACTCTTTGATAAATGGAAAAGTAATTAAGAACCTCTAAGGGAATATTTAAGGGTTGCTAGTCCTATACATAAGAGTTAGTCCTTTGAAAAATAGAAAAGTTTTGAAGTACCCTGTGATATTTAAGGTTCATTTCAACAAAAAATGGTAATACATAAGGGTCACATAATTATCTAGTTGTGAATTAAGATATACATTATTAATCATAATAATAAGATTAGTAATAGGATCAGTCATGAATGTGTACATACCATGGAAGTTGGAGTCAAGTCGTGAAAATTTTCATGTCATGGAAAGAATTTCTATGCCATGAAGAGTAATAGTTTGATTTCAATTTCTCTTCCCATTTTGAAATGTCCAAATATTATAATAAGTTCACACTACAACAATTCAAAGAATCACCCCTTGATAATCAAGGAATATCGTGAGGAGGAATCAGTCAAAAATCATTGGGATTTGTTGACATATAAAGGATATATATATCTTGGGGAATAGATTCATGTGATTCAGCCAAGAATTTAATATAGATAAAATTATAGTTCTTGATTTTATGGAAATAATATTCATGTAGTTTTCTGAACATATGTGAATATAAGAAGAAGAGAAAAAAAGGATCGATGCTACTACTATCTAAAATATCCATGAGTTAAGGAATAATAGAGATAATAGAGTATATATATATATATATTGATATATTATGTTATGAGATGAATGGGTTCTTGAATATAATTGATATATCTAGTTCAAAAAAGAGAAGAATAGATTCATTGGTGGAACCCCGTTGTTAAAGTTGACTCATTCAAGGGAGAAGGCTTAGGGAATAAGAAAGAGTTCTGATGATATACCTAGCTAATGAAGAGGTCAAGCATAATAAATTAATCCTAGTGTAGAATAATATTTATGAGTAAGTGTTTAATTGATAGTGTGATAATTTGGAAGATAAAGAGTTAATTTATAAGGAAAGAGTATACTCTCATCTGGATTTGGAAGAAAAAGTACCATGACTCAACTATCTACAAGGAACTGATCTCATCTAGATTTAAGAAGATGTATTCAACAAATGTTATTCTTAATAGAGAATCTATATAATGTTATGATTCAATCATACTCAGATAATGAACATGGAGAGACACCCTAATATGGGGAGGGGATGAATCAGGTTGTTTCACAAATTATGTTTTTCTTTCACTAAATCTCCTTTTTTGATCTTGTTCTTATAATTTAAAAACTAGTGTATAACCCATTGATTTATTACTTTATCTCAATATCTCATTGAATCTAAATAATATAAATGAAAAAATATAAAGCATGTATGGGACACAATTTTTTTACTTAGTTCACCACAAATGGATAATCTAAGGATCATAGACTAACGGTGTGTCAATTTACTAGGAGATAACACTAAAAAATATATTTCTTACAAAAGGTTTAGAAAAGATACACTATCAATCCTAGGGTCACTCCTTCTTCCCCACTATGTGATACTTTAAGGATGTCTTGGTTAGTTTATGGATGTGAGGGCCTATTCAGTAGTTCATAGACAAGAAGGTATCTTCCAAATCAATATAGTTTTCTAAAATACCTTTCATCTTAATATCTATATAGATTCTCCATTAATCTCTTCCTTTACTACACTCTTTTTATTCTATACCGGTAAGATCTACTCTTTATAGAGAGTTGATTATCAATAATTATTACAAACCTAGATGAGATAATACTATTTTTATAAGGATTTACTATTTTTCTTCCAAATGATCACAACAATGACTAACCTCTTCCAGATAAAGATTATTTTACACTAAGATTATTTTGTTTCACTATTTCCTCTTTAATATCGAGATATATCAACAAAACTCTTTCTTTTTATTTATTCCTTATCTATTGAATGAATCAAATATAAGAATGTAATTCCACTAATGTCTCTCTTATTCTCTTTTATAAACTAGATATGTGAATTAAATCAAGGCTCCTATATCTTCATGTTCTACAAATCAAATATATTAATATGATAAAACTCCCTTATCTCTATCCTTCCTCAACTAATGAATATTTCAAGTAACATCAGTTTCAGCCACCTTTTCACTAATTATTCTCTTTATATATATTCAAAAAAAATAGTGAATATTATTTTCATAAAATCTATCTCCATGATTTTATTTGTCTTAAATTATCAACTGAATTACATGAATCTACCCATGATGCTATATGACCCCTTAAATTCTCAACAAATCTATATAATTATCATTTATTTTTTTCTCATGATCTTCCTTAATTATAATGTGGTGATCCTCTAAACTATTACAATATGAACTTTTTCCATGGAATGGACATCTCCAAATTAGAATAGTAATTGAAAAATATCTACTCCTCTTCATAGTGTGGTAATTATTTCTGTTCCATGACAATTACTCTTGATTTGACTCAATCTTCCATGATATGCACACATTTTTGATTTACCATATTATCAATCATATTTTACATTTGATAATCCATATCATAATCCATGGTTGGTTGATTAGGTGACCATTACATATCACCCTCAATTTCAATAATTCCATTTACTAAAAATTAAATATTTTTATTAAAAAGGGGGAATAGGAGAAGGGGAGGGAAATATCAACAGGGTAAAAGTGGTGATGTTTGAGGGAATCCCCTTGGACAATGTTAAAACAATCCATAGGAAAACAAATCCCTAATGAATAACTAGGTGATTTAATACATTTTTATTTTCATAAGGGATGAATCTTATGTATAATTCTTGTAACACTTATGTATTCCTTGTAAGGTTCTCAAATTATTTTTCATTTCTTTGAGAATGTGGAATTATTATTTTTTTAATATCACTGTGAAGCTTCTCCAGGTCCTCATTGCATTTCACTCTCCGCAGAGTAACCTTTACATGTTAGAGTTATGACCATTATATATTGGCATAGTGACCTTTACACAAGGGTACAGGTGACCTTTACGCATGGGAGACTTTATGAAATTATTTTGACTACCTTTACACATTTCACATATGACATTAATGCATCATAATGAGTTCAACACATTCCCATTTTCCTAGAATACTGACCATTATATATCACTGTGTAGTGAAATGTTTTTCTTCATTTAAACACCCAGTTACCTTAATATATATAAGGTGTAACTTAACAATTATTTAAATTCTTAGTAATCTATAACTTCACTCACAATGCAATCCTAGTACTCATCTCATGACTTTGACTTGAAACTTTAACAATTTCGAAACATATTTAAATATTCTTATACTTTTAGAAAAATTTCTAGATTTTTATTTCAAGAATAAATTCTACTTATTTAATTCTATAGATACATATGAACTACCATTCAATAATAAATTTTGGAATAAATCTACTTTTATAATTCCTGTATTCTTTACTCTACTTCCAAAATTCCAACCCCTTTTACTTCCAATAAGCTCTTCTTTAAAAACTCCATCCTCCTCAACTTTCAATTAAAAAAGAATCCAAACCAAGGGATTTTTAACAAATTATTCTCATAAATTATTAAAAAAACTTCATAGGAATCCATTATCTTTAACTTTAGTTGATTTTCAATAGATCTAACATACATCCTCCTAGTTACAAGAATCCCCCCTTTTGATTTTTTTGATAATACTTCCATAGGGTCCATGAAGCACCAAGAGATGGATATAATCTCTCCCCCTTTATATTTCAATAAAATATAATCTAATCATATGGATTTTATGGACATATTATCTCCCCCTTGTCAATAAAATTCAAAGGATTCATCTTCACAAAATGCTTTATTCATTCTACACAAAAACGTATAGGGGAATCTTCATTATCTTTACCCATATTTAATAATAATCTTCTTACATCAATTTTTAATAAAGGATCTTTATCTTTAAATACTCCAAGAACCTCAATATTTATAGAGACTATTCTACACATTCATATTCACTTCAAAACTTTATAATATTTCACAAAAATAAACCTCATGATCCTTTTACCACTTGAACTAAAAAACTATATATAGGGTGATAGAGCTATTCCCTTTGTTAAACTATACCATCATGGATTTCAATGAATTTACATCACCTTCAAAAAATTAGGCTCTTTCAAGCACTTATTGAATATAATCAAAACCATGAACTTCTTTTAACCACCCTTAATTATAACTCTAAATTCAAACCATGTTCAGTTTTTGTTGTATCCTTATCAAATAAATCTAGTAAGTGAATTTTAAAATTAGAAATGAGTAATAAATGATTCCTATAATCCCACTAAGTTGGAACTAGATGTTGGAAATTAGTGTCTATGCTAATAATTTAAATGTTTTATGTGTCACTAAATTATTTTTATAAACCTATGAAAAATTCTCAATTAAGTTTTATCAATATCAAACTACATGTGATCTCAATCACACTTACATAAGACCTTTGAAAAATAATAAATAAATCATAAAGTGTGTGAGTTATAAAACATTATAAACCAATTGATACCACTTCTTTATGATAAACTAGTGATAACACATGATATCCATGATTTTACATTCTTCATAGAACATCCCCATTACCAAATGAGGATAATCAACCTTTGAATTTTCATCACCAACTCCCCTTGTAGAGACTCAAATTTTCCATGTACCATTTTTTCAATAATGTAGGGGTTATTTTAGATATCGTGTGTTAAGACAACATGTGATTTCATTCTCAATGTTTGCAAAATAAATTTTTTAAATATATCAAATATATTAAATATCACATGCATTATGTTTTCCAAAAAAAGTGGAATAACTTCTAAAAAAGTGTCTATATTAGAAATCTAGGGGAACTGTTGAGTTTATAATGTAGGTTTTACCATAGGAATGACATAAACTTTTTGGTGTAGGGAATTTGTTTAAAATTTGTCGTGGGCGTAAAATTAATAAAATAATTAATTATATTATATTCTTTTTATTCCATTTATGTAGAGACTAAAGAGTCCTTATGTAGACTATTATGGTGGAATTCCTGGGTTATTCGTATTACTTTGGAGTAATTAGAGATCCATTGAAGATAATTTCGGAGGATATCTCTCGGCCGAACGACAATCAAATTACAGATCGGCTATCGGTGAGCAACGTGATTCGAGATATTTTCAATGACAATGGTGTTGACTCGTTCTTCAATAGTGATCAATCCATATCAAGTTTGGATGTTTTATTTTTGATTGTATTCTTTCCCCTTTCTCAATTCTTATTAAGAACACGAACTAATCATCCAATAGATTGATCCATGGTTTGGACATCTTGTGGTATGGGCTTATTTTGTATGGTTATTTTGGGATTTTTAATTGATTTTTATTTATTATTATATTGTTTTTATAATAGTGTTGGATCAAGGCCAACACAAACATTATATGAGGTTCATTCATCATGTTTGTGGTTATGAATTTATCCCATATTACTTTGTTCAATATGGTCATTCTCCATTTGACCACGGTTTGATGTTTTCTGATTAGTCAAAATTGCGCACCTATTTCTTGGTACAACTATTCAAAATCATAGAACTGAGCTTCTCATGATGTGATGGAGGTAAGATGGCGTAAGCGACTAACAGATTAGACCATTTTGGAAACCCTCGATTTGGATCAGGGTGTGTGAGAGGATACATTATGAATGAGATTTATTTTCTAAATAGATTCAGGGGTCAAATCCTGATGTTCGATGACAATGAGGTTCGGATGATGATCACCTGTGATTTCCAGTGAAGGGCATGGCCATAACCATAGCTGTAGGAGCGGTCTACAACCCGTGAACTAGATCTAGAAATATTGAAATTCCCACACTACATGGTATGTAACATTGAGACACACATCATGTTGGAACCTCTCAGTGGTGTCTAGGGTTTCGAGAAGGAGATAAGTATCACACTAGGTGAAACCTTTTCACACAACATGTGGTTCCATTTGGTAATCTTGGCATGTACCCCAAACCGTAAACAGACACGAGTTGAGGTACATGGGTTTGTTGTGTATTCCCACACAGACATGGCCTGTATAAAATATACATGGGCTAAGCCATGAATTGATACACAAGAATAAACATGACATGTACTTCTACACGAACATGGTCCGTTTAACATGGATAGAACCTAGGGTTGAAAGGAAATGTATATCTTTGTCATGTATAGGACCCAGTCTAATCCTTAAATGTTTTATTGAATTAATTTTCATCTATATCTTTGAAAAATTTCATTAGGATGTGTTCCCCATATCCATTCCATGAGGGTTTGTATGGAATCGCCTCTTACTCCTAGGATTGCGATCCATTCGGCAATAATTTTTGGATAGAGTTGTAGGAATCCTTCCGTGAATCTTGAAGTGAGATCCTATATTCATCTTTATGCCATAGGTGGAGTTATTGGTATCGTTGTGACCAACACTACATGGGAACCAGTAATATACTTAGTGGAACAATCTAAATTAAGTTGTTGGTATACCCCAAGGATTTGGGAGTGATCCTTATTTGTGTATTGTATCTCTTCATACTTTAAACATGTATTTCCTAGAGTGAGACCTGATGAGAAATAACTCTTGAATAGATTTAATCAGTTCTATAATACTCCTGTAGTGTATTCTCCCAGATGAGTGCTTTGTGAAACCTTTGAGTTGGAATGATAGTCTGGCATTACAGTTGTGACTTAAATTTATATTGTGTGTCTTTATTGATTATATATATATATATATTATTATTATATGTTATATAGAAATATACCTATGTGGAGATAAATTTATTATTTTCTGTGTGCTCTATGGTTTTAGGGTGTCTAATTGGGTTTTTTACACTCACCTCAGCATGAGATTTTCCCGCACATGTCATGTCTTGTGAAGACGATAGACCTTTTTATAGAGTCCTAGATGGGATAAGACCAGATGGAGCTAAGTGAGACTGGATAGGCAGTGGTGTGTTTCTAAAAAATATTGATAGTAGTACCCAGCATTATATTCAGGTTGGACTTGTTTTGAAACTCTTTTTGGTGAGATTTTATTTTTACCTGTTTACATTCCTTTAGTTTTTTTGGTACTCTAGTTTTTTTATTTTGATGAATGCTTGCATTGATGTTTAGTTTTTCTTTACATTTCATCATTATATAGGATTGTAGATGTGTGTGTGTCTAGGTATGTAGGCTAAGGCCTCTCATGTTATTGATATTCCTACTCGGTGCTAGTTTTCAAACCCTATCCTATTAGAGAAGGGCATGGCGCGTCACGGAATGAGCCTCATTGAGACGGTTCATGACAGAATGGTATCAGAGGAGTTAGTTCTATATTAGGACTGAGAGACTGTGAGATTGATTTGGGGGAATGGTGTTAAGTATTTTGAGTTCATCTTTCAGGATAGGTGATACGTCATGCCATCACACGCCGCTAGTGGATAAGGGCCACAAATTTACATCTAAGGAGGGGTCGAATAGGGTAGCCATCATTGGTTAGCCGTAGGAGGAAGAAGCGGCCCACCGCTGGAGGAGCCATGGCTCCGATGCCGCAGAGGGTCCTGTGGGTGACTTGACAGTGCCAAAGGGAGCTTCTTCTTCACCTTCCAAATGGGGAAACCCCCCTGTGCCAGCCCGGTGGACCCCGCATCATCGGGTCGTGCTACATGCGGGTCTCTCCCCACCACAGGCCGTGTCACGTGAGCCCAACAGGTCGCGCCTCCTCAGGCTAGTACATTCCCCCCTTACAGTTTGGGTCAGACCACAGCCCAGTGGGGAAAGCCCTCCGAGGCCCAGCCCTGCCGAGTTGGGTAGACCCAAACCAGGTCGGGTCAGACCGGACCTGGACCCACCCAGGCCCTGATTCATTTAAAGGGCCCTAACTTGAAATCCGGGTGTCCTTTTGACAATTTATCTACAGCATTGGGACCCTTGGAGCGATACATTCCTTTTGGTATAATCCACTTGAGTTTTGGAGACAGTTTAAGTACATACAAGTTGGATCGAACTCGAATCCAACTGGGCCCTTAGTACTAAAATGCTTAAAACTCACAGATTGGGCGTCTGATTGATGAACCTTCTATCATGTTGGAACTCTTCTGACAAGCCATTCCTTTGGAATAATTCTTATTTTAGATTCTTGATGGTTTAGGTATGAATGATGGCATGAGGAGATGTTCTCCCAGAATCAAGTGTACTATGAACGGGAATACAGTGGCTGGCAGTGAGGTGGAGGTTGGAGACAGATCATATGGAGGTTAGTACCAAGCGATCCTGTGTGGGTTGGCACCGACTCTATGTTGGTCAGATCTTGTATGGATCAATGCTCAACGATCCTGTGTGGTTCATCACATACCAATTTTGTGTGGGTCTGATCTTGTGTGGGTCAGCGATCTGCAATCTTCTGTGGGTCAGTGCATATCAATCCTGTGTGGGTCAGATCTTATGTGGGTCATTGTGAGGCTTAGTACTTATCAATTCTGGGCAGGTCGGATCTTGTGTGGATCATTGCAGCGGTTAGTACTTATCAATCCTGTATGGGTCAGACTCCGTATGGTCAGCATTAGTGACTCTTGACATAATAAGATGATCTAGCCTCGTGACTGATCATTTTCACTTCTGTACTTCACTAATACTCGTGTGAGGTGAGTCTTTTACCTTCATGGTGATACCTGTGTTGTACTTTTACCTTCATGGTGATACCTGTGTGGTACTTTTACCTTTGTGGTGATATCTTCATGGTGTTACTTGTGTGGTACTTTTACCTTCATGGTGGTATTTTCGTGATGTTACATGTGTGGTACTTCTACCTTTGTGGTGTTACCTACATGGTGTTACCCTTTATGATATTATTCCCTCATGTATGAGATGATTATATCTTGATAACTTAGGTATATGTATGGTAATATACCTAAGTAGATTTTATGGATACTTTTTCCATTGTGTGTTAGGTCTTGCTTTGTAGTTCTTCCTTTTTGTAACTCTGGGAGACCTTAGAGGGTCTCAAAGTCCATACTGAGTATTGTTATACTTACCCCTGTATGGGCTTCACCTGCACCTTATTGTGTCTTTTGTAGTTGACAGATATCGTTGATCAAGGATGAGGGATCTAGGACTGGACGGTGCTTAGAGGTGGACCATTTGACGTGGCATGACACAGGACTACTGATAGTGAGCTGCACCAACCCTTTAGGTAGAATCCTCGGTGGAAAATCTATGAGATATTATTTCTCTTTTTATTTGTACTTGTACCTTCCATTTGGGCTTGTATTCTGGCCCCTTTAATTTTAGAACACTTTTTACTACAACAGTTTACTTTGTGGTTTCCTCTTGTTGTGCTCTCAGATTTGTGTGTTTGTAAATGTTTAAAGGCAATGCCTTCCCGTTAAGGGATACACCTTTTCGGTGCTAGTCTTCTGCCCCTGGCCTATGGAAGGTGGGCTTGGGGTAGTCACAGAACATACCCCAATGGACGGGTCATGATAAAGTGGTATCATATGATTTGGTTCTACCGAAGAACAAGGACACTGATCTATTATATATGGAAATAGTGTTATGTGTTATGAGTGTGGTTTTCAGTTTAGGGAATCAAGTGTTAGTTCTGGGGCTAACGTATCTATACACAAGGACACTAAATTCTGATTTCCAACTTAGTGCATGAAAACACCGATTGCATGTGTTTTTGAATAGTTTTTCTTTTGATTTATTTGAGTCATCTCACCAGGTATAACATATTGACAGTGGCACACCTGTTTTCTTCCAAGATGATACCACGTAGACAACTAGCCAGGATTCCCGAGAGAGCATACGAGGATGACCCACTGTGTGATGAGGCCTCAGTGTAGGGCCCTCTTATAGTGTTAGAACCTTCGGGTGGTGTACCAGCAGCACCAGTACCCATTGGGCAGCTGTTTCCACCATCCCCAATAGCAAACAGTGCACGCCGACTAAGCGCGTTTCATGAGATTCAGCAGTAGAGAGCTCTGAGGTTCCAAGGAAAGATGGATCCACAGGCAGTTGAGGACTGGATGGATGCTGTGGTAAAAGGTTTTCTCTTAGTTAGGAGGCCAGCTGATCTGATGGTGATCCTAACTGCTAGTCTCTTCTAGGGAGTAGTTGGGAGATGGTGGTGTCTAACACTCTAGTTACAGGATGAGGTGACCCTCACCTAGGTGGACATTGAGGTACATTTCATCGTAGAATTTGTCCTAGAGACTCTATAATCAGTGTGTATACAAGAGTTGATACAATTATAGTAGGGCAGCATGACCCTATCCCAGTACTCAGTGAGGTTCATTTATCTCTCCTGCTACATCACCGACATGGTACAAGACCCTTTCTTTAGGGCCCAAACCTTTGATCAGGGTCTTTTACGAGAGATCAAAGCATTGATGGTATTTCTCAGAATTTTTATGTAGGTAGGGGTGCTAGATAGAGTGAATTTGGTGGAGATCTTCCTAGCTGAGCAGGCACCGACAGTGAGAGCCACCCCCAAATGTCAAGTAGTGGAGTCATCCGTAGTAGGCAGTAGATGGATGATGTAGGGGCTCAAGTGGTCCAGACTATCTGGTGGGCGACCTCAGGATACAGGGTCATTGGTGAGGGGATATTACACTACCATTGATATGACACCATTTTATGCCTTATACGGTTGACATTTCAGATCACCTCTATGCTGGAAAGACCCATGGGAGTCAACACTTATGGGTCTAGAGCTGGTATGAGCTACCACTAAGAAGGTGCATGTCATCTAGGATTGGATTAAGACTTCATAGAGTAGGCATAAGTCTTATGATGACAAGAGACCGAGGCCTTTGGAGTTTGAGGAGGGAAACCATGTCTTCCTACATGTCTCACCTCAATGAGGTTTGTGGAGATTTGGCCAAGGTGGTAAGCTATATCTGAGGTTCATTAGACCTTTTTAGGTTCTCAACAGTGTTGGAAAGGTGGTGTATCACCTAGATATTCTCCCATAGATTCACCAGGTGGATGAAATTTTCCTTGTGTCATTGCTGAGGAAGTAGGTGCATGGTCCATCACATGTCATCGACTGGGGAAAGCTGGACATAGACAATGGGGTGACCTTTATGGAGGTTCCAGTGGAGATTGAGGATCGATAGGAGCAGGTCCTTCCTGGATGATCAATACCTCTGGTGTGCGTTCATTGGAAACACAGGAACCTCTAGGAGAGAACATTAGAGTGGGAGGCTCAGATTTGTGCTTAGTACCCCCATTTGTTTCCTTAGTCTATTTTTTGGATTTCGGGGATGAAAATCCCTAAGGTGGAGAGAATGTAAAGACCCATATTTTCCATGTAAATTTTTTAATTATATGAAATTATTACAAGTCTGTGAAAATTGATGGCACATGATTCTGAAGCTTGGTGTACCTAGATTTAATTTCTGATCTTTTTTTAAGGTACGTTCAATAAAATGCGGGCTGAATTTTCTATCTTTTGAACTGGTGCTTAGATAACAAATCTGAGGTTATTGTTGAATCTGCAGTGCCAAGATTCACTTAAGGGAGGATTCACTTCAACTGCAGTAAGTCTAGAGAAAAAGTATGATTTTGAAACATTTTAAAATAATAAAAAAATATCAGTGTTATTTTATTTATTTTTTTCCTTTCCTCCAAAGTACAAGTCGTAGTGTGGGGCCATTGACATGTCAGGCCATTAAACAGATTGACCCTTAAAATCCCATGTAGTTGCATCATTAGAATTTAGGAAAGTTATTATTAAATGGACCCCCATAAATTCCACAATCGTTACTTATAATCCCCCTCTCTTATTTATATTAATCTTGGGAGGATTATTGGTAAAGTTTCATGATGCCCAACACATGGAGGATGGAGCTGGTTCTAGTAGGTAGTGACGAGCAACACCGAATCACAAACCAAAGGACAATGTTTGAGCGGTGTCGTTGGAGGCTTGTTGCGGGGATGATGAATGGAGAATCTTCCTCAAACGTGACGTTCTCCAATGATCTTGAGGTACAGATTTATTTTTGTTATAATTTCAAGTAATTGTTGAATCCTATTTCCTCTGTCATATTTTCAAGCTAACGCGGAGGGCACGTGCCAAACGAAAACGGCTCGATCCCTCCGGCATTTGTTCTAACTTTACGTTCTCTTTGAAAACAAATCGTCGTAGCACTAACGATTGATGCCATAAAATTATGGTGGGGTCCAGAGCCAGCTAGATGTGATGGAGACGGTGTGCTATCGTGCACCGTAGGAGGAGGTTGTGGCACTATGCTGCAGCGGTTAGTAGAGCAGCCGGCACCAACCAATGGCAGAGGTGATGCAGCGCGCCATCATGAACCGTCGTTAGAGAATGTCTGTGACTTTACAGCCAAAACAGGGTCCAAAAGGACTGCCGACATCTGACGACCGTAGGAGGAAGCATCAGGGCATCGCCAGAGGAGCTGCAACTCTGACGCCGCGGTGGTGGGATCCACAGTGGGTCTCGCGGGTGACCTGGCAGCGCCAAAGGGAATTGCTGCTTTTCATTCCAAACAAAAGAACCCCCCTTGTGCCAGCCCAGAGGACCCTGCATCTCTGGGATGCACCACCTATAGGTCGCACCCCACCATGGGTCGGGTCAGGCTGCACGAGCCCATCAGGCCGAGCCGGGCCACACAAGCCCAGTGGGCCATGCCCCCTTTTGGACTGGGCTAGGATGGACCGCGGCCTAGCGGGCCTAGACCATCGTGGACTATCCCAACTGGGTCGGGCCGGGTCGGTCCAACCAGGTCAAATCAGACCCAGACCCAACCATTCCACAATTCTCTTAAAGGGTCATAACATGAAATCCGAGCATCCGTTTGATTAATCGTCTATGGAAATGGGACCCTTGGAGCGAGATGGTCCTTTTGGTATACTCTACATGAGTTTTAGAGATAGTTGGAGTATGTCCAGGTTGGATTGAACCTGAATCTAACCTGGCCCTCAGTACTAAAATGCTTAAAACTCACAGACTGGGCATTCGATTGACGCTCCGTCTATCGCTTGGGAACCCTTACGACATGGAAGTCCTTTGTAATACTTTTTCATGGAGTTTTTTGGAGATTGAGGTATGACCAATGTCTTGAGGAGTGGTTCTCCCAGAATCAAGCATGCTATGAATGATAATCCAGTGGTTGGTAGTGAGGCGGAGGTTAGAGACTGATCATACAGAGGTTAGTACCGAGCGATCATGTGTGGGTTAGCACCAAACCTGTATTGGTTAGATATTGTATGGTTCAGCGCTCAATGATCCAGTATGGATCAGTGTATAATGATCCTGTGTGGGTCAGATCTTGTGTGGGTCATCGCTCAATGATCTTGTGTGGGTCAGTGCATATCGATCCTGTGTGGGTCAGATCATGTGTGGGTCATTGCAGGGGTTAGTACCTATCGACTCTGGGCAGGTCAGATCCTGTGTGGATCATTGAGGGGGTTATTACCTATCAATATTGTGTGGGTTATAATCCTTATGGTCAGTAGTAGTGCCTCTTGACAGAATAAAATGATCTAGCCTCGTGACTGATCATCTTTACTTCTATACTACACAAATACCTATGTGAGCTGAGTCTTTTACCTTCGTGGTGATACCTGTGTGGTACTTTTACCTTTGTGGGTATATCTTCATGGTGATACCTATGTGGTAATTTTAACTTTGTGGTGATATCTTTGTGGTGTTACCTGTGTGGTACTTTCACCTTCGTGGTGTTATTTTGGTGATGTTACCTGTGTGGTACTTCTACCTTCATGGTGTTACCCTTTGTGATATTCTTCTCTCATGTATGGGATGAGTATATCTAGATAACTTTTGTATATGTATGAGAATATACCTAAGTAGAGTTTATGGATGCTTCATGCTTGGTGGTTGAGGTCTTGATTTGGGGTTTTACCTTTGTGGAATTCTAGGAGACTTTTAAGGGTCTCAGAGTCCCTACTAAGTATTGTTATACATACCCCTGCACAGGCTTTGCCTGCACCTTGTTGTGTCTTGTATAGATGATGGAAAACATTGATCAAGGCTGAGGGACCAAGGACAGGAAAGTGCTCAGAGGTGGACCATTTGACATGGCGTGATGCAAGACTACTGATCATGAGTTGTACCTACCATTTATGTAGGATCCCCAGTTGACGATCCAGGAGCTGTTTTTTCTCATTTTAGTTGTACTTTTACCTTCCAGTTGGGCTTGTATTCTGGCCCCTTTACATTCAGCACACTTTTTACTACAATATTTTACTTCATGGTTGCATTTTTTTTGTGCCCTTGGATTTGTGTGTTTGTACAGGTTTAAAGGAAATGCCTTCCCATTAAGGGATACACATTTCTGGTGTTATTCGCCATCCCCTGGCCTATAGAAGGCTGGCTTGGGGTAGTCACAACACAGGCCCCGTGGGACAGGTCGTGACAATATGTGCCATCATCATAATCCAATGTTAGCTCACTAAGATAATAATTATGGTTTTATCTTGTACATGTTCTCTAATATGGATATAGGTGCTCTAAATATATAATCACATATATTATCACTATAAGCTAAGGCTAGCTTACTCATACATGAAATATAGTTTCCTTATGAAAATTTCCTCTTATATGGATATAAGTGGACTGAATATAAAACCATATACACCATCACTATAATCTAAGGTATGTCTATTCAAATATGAGAGAGTTGAATGGATTAGCATAGTGAAGATCATGAATGGGGGTTTTGTAATGAGGATTCCAAAGTTAAAAAGGTCTTAAATACCTTAAACTTATATATTCATGAATTGTTTATAGACTACATTAACTAATATATGGGAGGAAAAAAAAGGTTTACTTGATCTTTATTACGTTAAGGGACCTAGAGATCATGAATTGACTTTTTATAGGGTCATATAGTGGACCCAAAAATCATTGTGTCTTTTTCCATAACCTTTCCATAGTCTTTTATGGGTTATATAAAAATCTACGAATCACTTACATCAATATTACATCATTTTAGATGAATATTTAATACATATCATAATAATACATAACTAAGAATCATAAAGATTTAGTGTCTTTAGAGACTAGATACATGATCAACTTATTTCATGAAATATCTTTAATATCTCATATAAAGTTCTTCTCATATAGTATCCTTCTTATTAATAACCTACTTAAAACCTTTCTTCGTAACTAGGGAAAATAAAAACATAATAAAGGGTGTGTTTAGATGCACAATAATGGTAAATATGGGATATATTAATAGACTGTCTTAATTGAGTATAAGATAACCAAAAGAATATGAGAACATGATCATAACATACAAAATCATACCCAACAAGTCATATACCACAAATCAGGAGTCATGGAATAAGGTTTTTTCATAACAGAAGGCATGAGTATTAACAGTAAAGAATCATCAATAATCCATCATAATCTATGAGAACATATAATAAGATTGATAAAAAGGTTTTTGGTATAAAAATAAGTATAAAAATAATTTCCTTAGTCAAGGATCACTTCCAAGACTGTCATAGTGGATAGAGTACCACTGTGGATTGGGTTCACTCCTCGTTCTCATAAACATAGTGGATAGAGTCTCATGGTGGACTGGGTTCACTCCCCATTCCATTTAATATTATCTCAATAGATATAAACCTTTACCCAATACATAATAGGGATATATAATTTCGGTCCCACCCTTCACATAATGGAAACCATATATAATTTTTCCCTAGGATCATAAAAACATTCAAAATTTTATTATAGCTTAATTAACCCTTTAAAATTAAATAAGTTTCATAAAAACATACTTTGAACATCATCATCATAAGTATTCCAGATATAAAAAGTGGATGGTATCATAAAATCATAACACCAGTGAATCATAAGGATATTTAAATATATGAGAAATAATTTATAAAAACACTATAATTATGCTTTGAAAAAACAAGAGAAAGAAGCCTTTTCTTTTGGTATCTTTTTATATTCTAAAAATTCCCACAATAATGAGAAAATGATTATCTTTGAAATCCCATTGAAACATATAAATTAATATTTATAGAAAACAATGGTCATGATGACATTAAAATATGGTCGAGCGGTAAATGATTGAAGAAATATTGTTTTCTTAATTTTGAAAAAAGTCAAAAGCGAGTCATACATAAAATGTTTGAAAATATTCATTTTAATAATTTTTAAAGAAAGTAAAATTTAGTAAAAAATTTATTTATTAAAAATTTATTTTTAGATAAAAAAATCTATAAAAAAACATTCAAGTACATGAATAAGAAAGTGAAAGATTCCCGACTAAGAGGGAGAAATAATGTCATATTTTCTTAAAAGCCTTATTTTAGTCTTTTTGAGTACCACAAATGGGTAAAATGGAAATAATAATTGAGAAGTATTATAAATAAATATAAATATAAGAACATATATGGGTATTATAAGATAACTAACATACAATTTCTCATAATGTAAATTGAAATGTAAAAAACCCAATAAAAAGAGTGATTATAACATAAAAACTTACAACTTTGGTAATCTTTAAAATAAAACCACATGAAAGAAATAATATTAGATAAATTATTAAATCCCCATAATTTTCATTAAAATATAATAAAATTCATCAATGGTCTGTATAATGACCACAAAAAATAAATAAGGTGGTAAATATAGAACATATCTCAATGAAGGGAAATTAAGATGAGGAAACATTTACCTCATGACCTGAATTGATTCATATAAACTATAACCCCCTATAAAATAAATTTATAATTATTATAAATCTATATACAAACATAATTATACTTATCATACTATATATAATTCCCTTATAATTTTCAATCACTCATTTATTAAAAAATTTCATTAAAATCATTATTTGCGTGTTAACTATTTTGTTTTCCATGTATGTTTCAGTTTGAAGGTTCTAGTCCTTTCACATTTTTTATGGTTATATAATATTAATCATGTCATAAATATCATAATATTTTTTTTATATTAAATTTTATAACAATCCATGTAATACAGTGATGAAAACTAAATTACATGGCTTTGTGGAGGTGACAGTCCACAGAAGTGATGCTTTAATTTTTTAATGAATGGAAAAAAGAAAGGTAAATAATAATTTATATCTCTATAATAATAATTATATCATGAATATTCATTAAATAAATATATATATATATATATAACCATACTTGAGATATATTGATGAAAAATGAATTATATTGCTTCATAAAGGTGATTGTCTACACGTACACATGAGCGACACTTTCATTTTCTATTAGATATAATAAAGATAGAAAATTGTTATAACATTAACATAAAAACATTTAAGTATAGTATAGATACTAATATCATTATTTTAATATGATTATCGAGTATTTTTATGGGGTTTAAGAAGAACGAAACTTGAAAATGGTTGGTAATACATATACCTCTTCCTTGGATAATCTTCTTTGAAAATACCTTAAGGATTATTGGATGGATATTTTAGGAATAAAACAGCCTATAGATCATTGATAATGGTTTTAGTAAGTTATTAGGGTATATATTGGTTGAGATAAGGTGTTACAATGCTGTGAAGAAGTGATAAGAGTAGTTTCCTTTTTAATAAGTAAGGGGAGTGACACACTTTTATATAACCTTAATTTTAAGATAATATAAATCCATTTTCCTGGAAAATTGGAACCAAATGGGATTTTTTTTTAATATAGGATACTTTAAGGTTTTAATATACACATGAAATCAGATTTAGACAAGTTTTAGTGATAATTAAGGACTTTCCTCTTAGTTTAACCCCCTTGTTAACAATTTTAACCCTTATGACGATGATAAGATTTTTACCATTGTAACTTTTCATTGTGGATAAAAAAAAGTTGATAATTTTACCAAATATTGATTAAAAATATGGAATCCATTTTATAAAATTAAACTCCTTGAGGTAGTAGAAATTAATTCCAATTTATGTATGAAAAATGCAATGAGAAATAGTTTTTAGAAAAATATCATTTAAAATATTAACATGAATTTACACCAAAATTATATATATAATTGATCTATAAAAAATTTATTTAACTGTAGATAAAAAAATAAGAGTTATATTAATTTAAAAATATTGAAATATTGAATGGTTCATTATTAATAATCAATTAATGTAAATAGACTAAAATAGTTTTTTATTATAATAAAATATAAATTAGGTTCTAAAATGAAAGCATGGGTTTTCAAATTCAAAATAGTCGTTTTAACTGATTTATTTTACTCCATAAATACATATTATTTTTATCCAAAGTTTTCAAATATTTTTAATCAATCTTCTATAATAGTTATTTTATAAAAGTTAGAGTATTTATAAAAATTATTTTTTTGACTATTCATTTAAGACTCCAATATTTCAGAAAAATATAAAAAATTCACCTTATGTGAATTTTGACATGTAGAATTAAAAATTGAAGTAATTTTTAAAAACTATAAATCTAAAATTTAGAAATATAAATTTTAAATAAAACATATAAAATATAAAATAAAAACTATTTTTTTAAGAAAAACATTTTTTTCCCATTAATAATTACAGTAGTACTTATAATTACTTAAATGATTTTACTAATTATATTTCATTACATTTTATTATAGTATATTTAATTTTTAATTATAATAAATCATTATTCACTAAAGATCAGTGTTTCATGCACCATAAACTATTAAATGCATCAAATATATTAAAAATAAATACATTTTAAAATTTAGGGGTGTTATATTCACCCCCTTATTAGTTTTTCACCCTCAAAATTACATTACTCAGAAGTAAATAGATTGGAACACTTATACCTACTTACATCATCAGTTCCCCATATAACATACTCAAATTTATGGTTTCACTACAAAAAATTGAATAGGTGAGTGGTCTAGTTTTACAACAATTTATCTCATTGATTCTAAATCTTTATCAATTTTTCCTTATAAGAAATACAATTATCTAGTGGTACAACCTCCTAGTTTAGATAATGTGATGTATCTAAAATGTTCTTCCTTTGAAGAGATATATGGAACACATCTTGGAATTTTGAGAGGTTTAGTGGATGTTCTAAGTGATAATTAACCATCCTGATATGATCAAGATTCTCATAGGGACCGATATACATAGGGACCAAATTCCCCTTATTTTAAAATCTCATAAACTTATTATAAGAAGATATTTCTAAGAATATATTATCCCAAACTTCAAACTATGAATCCCACTGATGCTTATCATCATTACTAATCAATCGATTTTGAGCTTCTATGATGTGTTGTTGAATGACTCTAACCTTATCTACCATTTATAGAGATATCATAGGTACCAATAGCTTACATTCTCTAACTTTATCCCAATATATTGGATCTTTTAACTTCATTACATATAGGTCTTCATAAGTATTCATCTAAATACTCAATTGAAAGATATTTTTTAATAAAATTCATCCAGAGGAAGGTGTTGATCCCAACAATGTATGAAAACTATAGAGAAATATATCAACATATCTTCTGGAGTTTGAATTTTCCTTTTTGATTGAACATCTATATGAGGATGATATGTTGTGCTAAATATTATCTATGTATTCAATTCTTACTGAATAATTATCCAAAAATTTAGCATAAATGTTTGATCTCAATCTGATACAATTGAGAGTGGTACTCCATTTAGACTTAACACTTCCTTAATGTATATCCAGAAAGGTTGTTCAAACAATAAATATTATCCCATAGTAATAATTTGTGTTGGATTCATAAGGTTCTAAACTATAACACAAATGGTTTTATTTTCTTTAGATCTCTGGGGATTCTTACGATGAAATTTATGGTGATTTTTTCTCATTTGCATATAGGTATGGGTAATGGTTACATCATCCCCTTAGACATAAAAACTTTATTTTCAGCTTTCTTATATATAGGTCATCTATATAAGTACTCTTCAATATTCCTCTTTATACTATCTCACTATGAATTATCTCTAATATCTTTATACTTCTTTTCACTTCCAGGATAAATAGAGAATGGTTTGATGCATGTTTCATATAATTCCTCATTCGTCAATTATGGAATTGAAGGAACACATATTGGATACCTGAATATTATCATTCAATCATGATCAAGGATGAACTCTAAAACAATCCTTACCTTATTTTATAGCTTTGAATCTTCCTTATGCACTTATTTAATCTTTACATGAATGGATGGTTAAACAGTCAATTTACTAAGATATGATTTTTTACATTTATATTTTATTTCAAGGTTCATCCCCTTCAAATACATAAGTATTGGTTCTCTATAACTCCTTATCATGGGAAAGTTAGCATGATCCTTTAGACTTTGAGAATCATCCACCCAAATCTCATTCCTTGGATGGTAATATATTAAGCAGAAATAATCTTTAATCAAATACAACCATATCCTTTGGTTCATATTCAACTCTTTCTATGTGAATACATAATTAAATATTTTAGGATTGGTATATATATCACACATTTAACCATAAAGATAATTACACTATATTTTTAAAGAAAAAATTACTGTTGTAAACTCCCAATCATTAGTTAGGTAATTTCTCTCATGAATTGTAATTTATTTTGAGGCATATGTGATGGGTTTCATATGATAATCTAATGATAATTTTATTTATAATAAAACCCAAAACATGGGAGATCTATTTTAAAAAAATGTGTTAATATTATAAAAAAAACAATGTTCTGGAAAAAATGTGAGTTGTAGGAGCCTCTATCTCTATTCTTTGATTGAGTGTTATTGAGGGATATCATGATTAGTGAATGAATTCACCCAAAATTCAAGGTGATACAACAACCAATGGATCCATGAATTCTTTGTGAGGATACCAAAAATCCAAAGAGGTTATATCACCTTATAAAAATAAAAATGTGGAAGAGAGTTTAGACGAGGCTCATATATATCACACTGCCCAATAGGAGAGGATCTAATCCTCTTATATAGCCAAATCCCAAGGCCTCTACTATTCATAATTCATCATATTCATTTATTACTTTTGGGGAATAATTCATTAAACATTTTTAATTGATTTAATAAAATTTCTTTAATACATTCATAATGGATTTTAACTAATGAATAAATCATTCAAGAGAAATAAATTATATATATATATATATCTTATATATATACTATATTCATGTATTTCATGCATTAAATATACATGCATAATATGTATATATTATAACTATATATAATATAATATATCATATACATATATATCTCATGTATCATTTGTATGTGTACATGAATTTCATTCATCTACATTTTAGTGTACATACAACAATCATAAACTTGATCTAAAATCTCATATGAACTTTATGAAAAACGTAACAACTATTTGTGAATATATCCAAACTCTTTTGGATATGGTTTTCCATCAAAATATATTCATTTTGAAAAAAAAAATTGTCTAAAATTTTATATTTATCTGAGGGCCTAACCATGTGACCCTGGAGGACTTAGTAGCATTGAAAAAAAATGTAAAATATACATTTCATATATATAAGAAAAAAGTAGACTCTTGAAAAGAGTTAGTTCTAATCAAGATACTAAGGGGTCTAGTGTGATCTCCATAAAACATAATCAAATCTCTATAAATATATTTACACCATAATATGTATAATATAAATCATATGTATACCTATATAATCCTTTTTTCCATGGAATAGAGTGTCCAATAGACATGGAACATGTCATTCAAGTATAGTCATATCATCTTTTCATGATTCTCTAGAATTTACTGAATAAGATAATTAATATATAAAAAGTCATACATCTAACAGATGAGTGCATCACATGAACCTCATCAAAGTAGTTAAACACCTCATATGTGACTCAACTAACCATGGCCATTAATTTCGTCAGAATTTTCAAATAAAGGGATATAGGTATTTACTTGTCATACAACTGGAAAAATCTCATCTTGGTTACACTCCAACTAATGACATGATTTGTAAAATACCCTACCAACTACATATTAGATATGTTCATATGTTGAATTCTGCAGGTAGGGTATCAAATTATGAAGGTTCTCATGATAGGTATCTGAAAAAACTTAGGTAATAATGATTTATAATAAGAAAACACCCCTAAGTATATCTATGATTGTAGGACATTCCATGAGATATAATTTACCAAATCAATCCAAGCAATAATTCTCTTCTTATTACCTCATGAATCTATTATTCACATACTATATAGAACACTCTTTACTGTGTGAAAGAATTAATTCAATATAATATTTACATATCATAAAAACCCATAATACTCTGTAATGATCATCAATTAGGGACAAATCAAAGTTTGTTCATTGAGAGGATATTTATCATTCGACAATTCATATAAAGCAAAGTTGCAACACACATGAATGAATGATAAATGATGATTGCCTTTATTATAAATAAATGATATTATTACAACCATTAAAACCAATATATTAAATGTTTAATATCCAAATAGTATACATGACTCTCATGTTGTTACTATAGTAATAGTTTTTGAAAATTACATCCATATTTAATTTCCATCACATCCTTATGTGACCATCTAATAAAAAACTATCACTAACCTCTTAGTTAGTAACACTTACAAAGCAATCTAATTTTAATAATGGTGATACTTAGGAATCATATTCCTTAATTTCAACGCTTTGAACTTATATTTAAACTCTTTAACTTCATAACATAAAATGTTATAATGTTGTCTTTTTTTTTATACCAAGAACTATTTATAAGTACATCCTTTCAATCAAACTTTTTCCATGAAATATTTTATAAATAATATAACTATTTACATTATCACTTTACCTAAACATCCAAAAATATTTTAGGATAAAATGATATCCTCTTTAGTACGGTAACTAATGTGACTCTTTAGATATATCTTTACCTCCATAAACTAAAATCTTTAAGGATACCAAGTGATACACTATGTGTATTTTATGGTATAAACCTTTATAGAATAATGATGTTGACATGTTATGAAAACTAAATGTAACTCTTTGTATTTTTCTTTACCACTGCATATTTTAATATTATTTAGGATATTAAGTGAAGAATAACTTTTAATCTTAGGCCAGTATAGTCCTTTAAGAAATAGTGATATTCATTTTCATGTGTTAACTCAATGTAAACTTTCCTATTATTTTCACTACAAATTATAAACACTTTTAGGATAAAAACTGAAAATCCCTTAATTTTTTTTGTTAACTTTTAACTTCTCTATGTCTAACCATACACCCACAATTCTCTTAAACATTGTATCCTTCTTTGAATATTTTACTATGATTCAATAAAAACTTATTTATGTTAGGAAATGACACCTATTTCCTTTAAGTGGGACTATTTAAAAAATAATCATTTAATTCTATATTTCATATGTTATTCTATGTGTTAAGAGTATATCCTTTAAAAATGGCATTTTATTCATTAAAATACTCCATTATTTTTTGGGAATAAAATTCCATTATATTTTAACTAATATCTTGACCAACACTTTATCAAGGATAAAATAATTTTATAAATATTTTATTCTCAAGTCATATTATAGAATCCAATGAATCAAAAACACATTGTATACAATTAATCATCTCATGTTATTCTCAACAACTCTTTGTTAACAACTCATATTATATAAGTTAACTCATATGAAGATACAATTCCTTTACATAGATTCCTCCAATCTTGATTAACATCTTTACAATAAAATTTCTAATATATCAACTATTTACTTCATCACTTGAATGAATAATACAATCACTTTTTAGTTATTCCCATTATTTTGAACTCTTGTATTTATAAAACACTTTAAAGACATACACTCAATATCACAAACCCTTTAAAATTAAAGAATCAATTTCTATAACATTGATACCTGATATAATATTCCCTAAATTTCCCAAACCTCTTCATGTATTCTATATATCCCATCATATAGAATCATTAATCTTTCTTGATAATAACCTTATGCTTTAAATAACCTTAAATTTCTTCTTAAAGAAATATTATTGGACTTTACAACATTTCCTCTCTTGGTTTATAACTTTTACCTCCTTGTACTATGTATACAGTACCATAACTTAGACATCATATACCTTGTTCATTTATTCTAAACATTTTGAGAATATTGGGTAAAATTTTCTTGAACTTATTCATCATACCAGAAAATTTCCATGGATAAAAATATAATGAATTACTTAACTTGAATAAGCCTTATAAGGATTATTTGGTATCTTAAAACATATTCAATAATATTGAATATCATTGGCATGTGTAATCATATTGAGTATATGGGACTAGAATTACTTAAGGAAATTATCATTTAGTTCCGTTTAAACCTTAAATAAATTATTTTATGCTTCTATAAGCATCTATAATAACTTGGTGAACAATTTAAATAGTTGTTTACTCAAGAAGGAATTATTATAATTTATAAAACATTATTCTAGTTCATGAAATTTTCTTAAGCTACCAGTCTTAGAATTTTATTTCAATAAGCTTCTCATTTCAATGACTAATATAAATTTTAGTTTGATTATGATGATGCATTTATCTGTAACTAGACTTTTTATTAGATGAATATCATATCATATATCTTTTAATTAAAGAATTTTAATGATATTTCTCCTACTAAAATTCATGAGAACATACATCATATCCATTTACTAAGAAAATATTCATGTTTCATCATAACTTACCATGACTATCACATAATAATTCCATGAATATTTAGGTAGGTAATCATCCCAATAATAGCAGTTGTTATTATTTTTATAGATAAGAGGATAACCACTTATCTAGATCCATCACATGGATTCACTCAACTCCATTCCTATAGTATCCTAACCATTAGGGATTTCTAACTAGTGTATCCAAAAGAAAAATCAAACAACAATACAACTAAGGAAAAACAAGGGATAATACTATGAAGATAAAAAATACCCAATATGAAAATATAGAGTAACTTATAACTTGATTACCTTAAACTATATAATCCATGGGTACTAGTATTGATCTCAATAATACCTAGTTATATGATTGAGGTATTGACAAGTGTTTGTCAGGAAAGAACATAAAACATAGTATTTGTGGATTTTCATTTAAATTCTCACCCATTTAATATCATCATATACATAATAAATTTAAAACTATTACATCCTATGTAATAATTAACTTCACATGTTTTATTCCCTTTTTTGTATGCATGATTCTAATGATTTCATTTTGGAATCAATATTTCAACAACCAAAATAATGTGTTCAAACCACAATAATGTGTAACTTCTACACACCCCACAAGTATTTATTAATCACCCAAAAATAAAAGCCAAGTATATTCATACATATCCAAATGAATCATATGTATAAAGTACATGAATTCTTTATGTAAAGGAATAAAGTTATATGAGATTGAAAAACCCCATTTTAATAAGCCGAGAGTGACATATAGCCAACCTCATTCACTTTACTATCCAAGGTAAGCCTTTGGTAATGTAGGTTATCCAACCCCAATTCCCTCTACCCAGGGATATATTACTCAAGAGATAATTAAAATCATGAAATCTCTAACACCTAAAATACCAAAACTATTCCCAACAATTATTCTCAATATCATAACCAAAAATAAAAATCGAGGATAGGGTATATGAAAACTAAATTATATGATATCAAAGATATCATTATATGAAAGGCTCTATCCTAGAAAACATTTATAATATAAATGTGCATAAAAATATTAATATTTCATAAAAATTACTAAATATTAATATCAAAGAATTTTTAAAAATAAATAAACATTTTATTTATTTCCCAAACACTGTACATTTTTAATATATTCATAAATAAATACATATCATAAACATTATATAAATTAGGAAGAATATAAAAAAATATATTAATTTTAATATAAACCCCTTTATATTTTATAAAAAATAGAAATTATATCTTATTTTAGGAATTATAAACAATTTATAATCCAATTTTTATTATATTAAAATTTTAAATAATCTAAATATCTTATATTTTATAATTTATACACGTTTTATAACATCTATTATGATTTTAAATAAACATTTTATATCTAGACCATAGAGAGGGCCATTTAATTTGTCAAAAAATATTTTAAAATATTAATCGTTAATATTTGGGAAAAATCATAAATATTTATCTAATTAATTATAAACAATTTATAATTAATTAATTAATATATTAAAAATACATAAAAATTAAGATATCCCAAATACTTTTTTATGATTTATAAACATTTTATAAACCATAACATTCATTTAATATTTTATAAAAATTAAATATAGTTTCTACTTACCCTTATACAAAATCACTATTCTGTATGAGGGTATCATCCCTTTTACCCTTACCTAGATACTATCATGTAAGGTTAATTGATGTTTTCATAAACTGATGTAAAGGTAATATAAAGGTTACCATTACATAGCTCGATTTGAAAAATCACAATGTAAAGGTAATATGCAGATTACCTTTACATAACTCCATCATGTAAATTTATTACCTTTATGAAAATCCTTGGCATAAAGGTACACTGAATATTTTATATGCTACATAAAGGTAAACATCAAGGACCTTTACATAGTTACACTAATACCTTTATATGTAAGGGTAAAGTGCCATTGACCCTTATGTAAACCCATTTTCATAAGGGTACTACATTTAAACAACTCATCTGGATAAAGGTAAAAAAAATAGGTTATCATTTTTTAAACATTATATGTAATGGTATCATGTAGCGGTAAATCATATTTACCTTTATGCAAGTATTTTTTTATTTAAAAAACATTATTCTATTTTCCAGTTATGACTTTTTCAAAAACCAATGAGAAAATCATAGTAAAAACCTTAAGGGCCTTCTATGATACCATTGATGGGTTTTGTATAATCATATAATGATCATTTTAAGAAGAATATAACCAAAAACACATGATATCTATCTTCAAGAAATCAATGTGTTAATATAATTGTAAAAATACAGTACCTTTAAAATCTTAGTTGTAATAGCTTCCATCATTATTCATTTATGGAGTGTTCTTGAGGGATAACATGAGAAGAAATGAACAAACACACTCTGCCTCTATGGTGATACACTCCCCAATGGATCGGTAAATTCATTTTGAGGATCCAAAAAATCCAAAGTTGTACTATCATCTTCTAAAAAGATAAATTGATTTTCAGAAGGAAGTTATTTTAGTAGAGGATCATATGCATCACTCCACCCAACAAGAGAGGATCTCATACTCTTATATAGATGAAGTCTAAGGCATCTCCAATTCATAACACATCATATACGTTTCTGACTCTTGGGGTATAATTTATTAAAATCATTCAATGAATTTATTTCAAAGCCTTTAATCCATTCCTAATAGTTTGTAGCTGATGAATAATCCATTTAGTATAAAATAATAATATATCATTTAATATCATATATATATATATATAATTCATGAATAAAATGTATAAAAAATACATGAATCATATGTATATATTAAATTTACACTATATATAATATAATATAATATTTATATATGTCTATATATATATATGTATCGCATGCATCATATTTATGTGTACATGCATCTCAGGCATGTAAATTATAGTGTATATCCAACAATATGCTACTACCATGTCTTTCTACATGAAAACACATCCCAATCCCTTTTCTTGATTCATCACCGTATATCACAAACCATTTTCCACTATAGAGTAGTGTGATTATATGTTCACTTTCCAACCTTCTCTTCAACTCCTTGAAATATTATTCAAATTCATATATCCAAGGAAACTTGGGTCCCTTCAACATCATGTTGGTTAGTGGTTTTGATATCCATGATAAATTCATCATAAATCATTGGAAATATCAATCCAATCATAAAAATATAGATCTTGGTCACCAAGGTTGATTTTTTCCATTGTTCAATAACTTCCATAATTTAAAGATCCACTAATATACCATAAATTATAATTATGTAACCTAATAATGATACTTTATGTAGCCAAAATTCACATTTTCAAAATTTAGCACACAAAGTCTCCTTTATCAAGGTCATTAATGCAATCCTTATATGATCTTCATGCTCTTCCTTTATCTTATAATATATGAGAATATCATCTGTAAATACTACCAAAAAATAATCAAGGTAATCTATAAAGACTCTATTCTTTAGTTCTATTACGATAGCGTGGGAATTGGTATGTTTGAATGGAATCACTGTAAATTTATAGTTTTCATATCTCATAAGGAAGGAAATCATATTTATATGATCACTTTTTACCCTTAACTAGTGATATATATCCCAAATATAAATATTTTAAGGGTATTAAGATCCATATAGTTAATCAAATAAGTCATCAATATGGGGTAAATCATACTTGTTATTGATAGTGATCTTGGTAAGTTCTCGATAATCAATGAAAAAACACATTGACCCATATTTATTCCCCAAAAGAAGAAAGGTTCACCCTATAGTGATGTAATGGGGTGTATGAATCCATTTTCTAGATTCTCTTAGAGTTTCTTCTTCAATTATTGCAACTCAATTGGATCCACTCTCTATGGATTATTTGAAATACCTGTAGCACCTAGTATGAGTTATACTGAAAACTCAACCTCATGATTCAGGGGAAGACTGAGAAAATTTTCAAGAAATAAATTATAATATTCCCTAACAATAGTAATATCCTCAGTGTTGAATTTCTACGCAACAAATTGAGATAAATACACCTCATGAATAGGTAGTAAGACCCATATAATTGAATTAGTTCTTATTAGAATTTCATGTTCATCCTCACAACAATAGATGATCGTATGTTGATTAGGAATATGAAATGTGACCTGACTTCCTTATAAATTGATATGGGATCTATGTATAGATATTAAATCCATTCCAAAATTCACGTCAAATTCAACTATAAAGATAATAATAGGGTTTTTAGGAAACATATTCGCAAAAAAATTCTATTTGAGAGGTGATACTGACCTGAGAAGTGATCATCATGACATGAATAGTTTTCACTGATCAATAAATATCAAACTCTTGATGTGGTGATGTGATACTCTTAAAAAATTATTTTAATATAAAAAGGTAGGTAGAACCTAAATCAAATAATAAATTTATAGTTCTTGAGTGGATGATGTGTGTACCTTTCACCACTTCATCCTCATGAGCTACTTTATCAGTTATGATTGTATAAGTATTCCTTTTTTAATTTGGGTAAGGAGGTTTTGGACACTGATTTTCATCATTAACCCATGTATTCAAGCACTGGTTGGAATAATTTCTTTACTTATTATGATTATATCATTGGAGTGTGGGTGGTGCATTCTGTTGAGCTGTCTTTTCCTAATTAATCAGACTATTCATGTAACTTTAACATTTATTTGCTAGATTGAATCCTTTTCCACACTTAAAATGTTTACATGTTCTCTTAAAGATATTTCCCCATGCTTATTTCCATATTTTTGGTATGATGGGGGTTTAATCTTCTTTCCTCCATGGGTTTTATTTTTAGAATTTACTCAAAATTCCATATTTCTATTATTATCCCCAAAACCATGACAACAATAAGAGTTTTCACTGTCCATGTTTATCTTGAGAGAACAATGAATTATTTCTTCATAACTATCAAATTATCTTATAGTTAATTCCTTTTATATACATGGTCTTATGATAATAAAGAATTGATCAATTTTACTTTCTGGTTTCATGATAAATCCATATGTATACCTTGTAAGCCTTGTGAAATTTTCCGTATAGGTATTAATGGATTCATCATATCCCTCTACTTCAGTTCTGTGAATTATCTCTCCTTTCTAGTGTGACTAGTTCGAGTACAATACTTATTGAAAAATAATTTCTTAAAATATTCTCATTTTATAGAGTCAATTTATTCCTTTTTTCTTGTTTTCTCAATAAGATTCCACCATTGACCAGCTTCAACTTCCAAATCATACATACCCAAAAAAACATTCTCATGGTCCGGGCACCGGAGAAAGAAAATATAAATTTTATAATATTGATGTATTTCTCAATAATAAAAGGATCATAGGACCCACAGAAGGAATGTGGAAATTTCTGCATAAAAGACTCATTGGTGATTTGTTCCTTCATTTGGATGTTTATAAGTTAAATATGATTTATTCTATCATTCATATCTTAAGACAGTTGAGTGAGCATAACCCTATGATTTTTTATACCATCTCCCATTTTATTTGTTTCTAATGAACATATTCATTGCCTTGGCCATTATATTCATTATTTACATGATTCCTCCTAGTTCCAACAATTGACAAGAACCAATATAGTTAGTGTGAGTATCAAGCATAAATTATCAGAGTGATGAATCATATGATAATGAAAATCATTTCTAAGATGTCATAAATTATAAAACCCTTTTATTAATCCATTATATTCTAGGTTTAAATCTAAAATATATTCAAATACCTCATATTTCTTTAAAAATGGAATGTGAATTAACTAAAGACCGTCCTTTGAGAGTGTCAAACTTGGTGTGCAGTTTGGCCTCTTTATCATGAACTTGGTAAAAATCATGTTAATACTCAACCTACTTTTTCAGGTTTATTACACCTTGATGAATCTATACCATATTTTTTTATCCAATTGTTTGTATCCCAAAAAGGATTTCATTTATAGAAAAAAATTATATACTTAAAAAAGGATATTTCCTATATTTTGACTTATCCCAAGGGTTCTCACTTATGATTTCTAATCCTAATCCACTAAAATAACTAAACCCTAATTTGGTACTAACTATAGAAACCTGAGCATCACATCCATAAATATTACATCATTTTAAATGAATATTCGATACATATCACAACAATACACACCCAATAATCGTAGTGGTTTTGTGTCTTTAGAGACTAGATGTGAAATAAACTTATTTTACGAATGATCTTCAATATCTCCCATAAATTTATTATAACATAGTATCCTTCTAAGAAATATAATACAAAAAATATTTGTTAATAACCTAGGGAAATAAAAATATAAGAAAGGGTGAGATTAGATGCCGAATAAGGGTAAATGTGGGAGATATCAATCAATGATTGTAAGTGAGAATAAGATAAACATGAGGGTATGAGAACATGATCATAAATTATGAAATAATACCCAAAAATTCATAGACCATAAATCACGAGTCATGGGATAAATCTTGGTTATGAAAAAAAGTATAGTTCCTAAGAATATAGAATCATCAATAATTAATCATGATCCATAATAGAATATCATAAGCATAATATATATGTTTTTGAATACAGATAAACATATAAAATAATTTCCTTAGTCCAGGATAACTACTAATAATATCATAGTTGATAATGTCCCATAGTGGAGAGTGTTTATACAATGTCCCAAAACCCACACACAATTATCCTATGTTGAAATCCAAAACATTAAATTTAAGAATTTGATGTTGATAATTTTGAAATAAATTTTTCATCTAACCCATAAAATATCAAATGGAAAACTTGGATCATGAACAAACTTTAAGACCTTTTAGGTTTATCATTTAATAGAATTATGACAAACTCTTACGTAAATACTCATATCAACCTAGACTCATAAGTCTTAAAAAAATAATTTCGCTCATTTAACACATATTTTATTATTTTAAAATAGCTCATCAACACCATCCTTTAGAAATCCTTTATAGGCATAAATTATTCAACATAATGCTTTAAAATATAGGTAAAATGAAACATAACAAGGGTGAGCTCAAACACTTGGTAAGGGTAAACATAAGTATTAACAATTAAATGTCATCAATAAGAATAAGAGTGCATAAGGGTATAATGAAAAATAAAAGTACATGAGAAAATAATAAATGAATTAATACACATCAATACTTGGACCATTAAATATAAAAATATGGAAAAGGAAATCATCATTAAAATTAATAATCAAGCACCATGAAATATCAATATCAATCACTAGAAAAATTATTAACTCATAAAAAGAAATTAAAACTCTTTTTGGTAACTTGGAGAAAAAATTTTATTAAACCCTTTAAAATCCCTTTGAATTGGAATAGCTATAAAACTAATTATTCCAATATAATCATCACCCAATGTATTGAAGATCTATATTGGGGATCGTATAAGCTATATCAGGCTCAACAGTTTTTTGTGAGCTATAATGGGATTCAACCCTTCGTATATGCTATATTAGGCTCACACATGAGATATAATGGGGTTAAACCCTTCGTATAAGTTATATTTGGCTCACCTATCTCTTATAATTCCCAAGTACCATGAATAAAACATGTTCATAATAAAACTCATATAAATAATCATTATTCACTTATAACGAGATAAACCCATGGGAAGGAAATGGGTTTAATGTAAATCTAATTGAAACATAATTAAACCATGGAAAATAAATGGGTTAAATAAAAATATCTTTATAACATGATAAACCCATGAAAAATAAATGGGCTCAATAACAATCTCTTTAGAATATGATTAACCCTTGGAAAAAAATGGGTTCAATAACAATCTATTTTAAAATTTATTATCCGATGAAAAATAAATGGTTTCAATAAAATTTTCTTTGAAAAATTATTAACCCATAAAAAATAAATGGTTTCAATAAAAAAATATTTTTTAAATTATTAACCCATGGAAAATTAAATGGGTTTAATAAAAATATTTTTAAAACATGGTTAGCCAATGGAAAAAAAGAATTTTCCACAAAAATATATTTGAAAAATCATAATCCATAAATAATAGAATAAGGATGGTATCAATATAAAATATCTCCATTGGAGGATAAGTAAAAATAATGGTTTTTTACATTTAATAATGGAAATACCATTAAAATGTCATTGAAAACACTTTTGAGGAAAATAACCATTAAACATTCCAAAGCGTCTCATACCATTTTGAAACATTTGAATCATAAACCCCATGAAGGAATAACATTATAAGAAACATATAATAACCTTATAATAAGAATAATCATGATATATCTTGTAAAATGATATGTATATACACCTCATAAAAGAATATAGGTGTATAATATAAAAAATGTCTGAAGGAAGAAAAATTGTGAGAAAAGTCCACTACTGGTTTGGTAACATTGAATCCATAAGCCCCATGAAAGAGATAAAATAAAATGGATTTGTAAGTCAATGTAAATGGAATTATAATAATCATAAATACATTAATGGTCAGTAGATAAAACACATAAAAAAATAAGTGGTGATTATATGGAATAAGTCTCACAATAATAAAAGTGAGACCAGAAATCCCCTTACAACTGTAGTAACATCTGAATCAGAAACCCAAAAAGTAAAAATAATAAAATGAAACATTTAAATAACATTAATATAAAATAAATCCATATATATTAAATAAAAATGTAAGTATATACACCATACAAAATAAATAAGTGTTGATTATGAGATATGCCTCATGAAAGTAAAAGTGGGACAATAATCCCTTACCTTGAGTCTGATTTGTCAGACTTGATCACAATATTCCTAAATAATAAACTTATTTTAATTATATACTTACATCATAACCTTATCCAAGTTTATTATTAATTTTATTTTAGTTATAAACAAGTTATATATAATTACTTAATCAATAATGATTAAGTTAGATGTTTTGACCATAATCAGTTTGTCAAAAATGACTTTAGTATGTCAAATATGGTCAAAGGGGCATTATTAAAACATATAAAGTATATTACTCATTAAATAATTATCAAATTTATAATTAATTTTTACTTTTATAACCAATATGTATTGATGGTTTTGAAAAATTAACCAGTACTACAATCCTGGAGATAGTAGGTCGTACGTACGCATGAGTAAAGTTCTCATTTTTCAATAATCATTATGAAAATAAGGAAATTAATGTTTAAATTTAAATAATTATAATTAAATCATAAATAAAATATTATTTAATCATATATAATTATATATATAAATCTTCTGATATAAAATAACTCACATCACGTCGAGGAGGCAGTAGTCCACACGTCAATGAACGACGTTATCACTTTTTTTAGTGTCTGAAAGGGGTAATAAATAAAATCATATATTATATTTCAATAAATTTAATTATGTTATTAATATCATATATATTTCATTTAAGTTACATATTTTTAATTCAAACCATCGTTAATACATTCTATGTAATGGGTGAACATATCACATCGCTTTGAGGTGGTGGTAGTCCACACATCCAAAAATGATGTTTTTGTATTTACAACAAATGGAAAACATAAAGTTATGCATTATATAACAATTAAATAAGTATTAAAAAAAATTAAATATCATATATATCATAAAAAATATGGTTTCATCCATAATTCTCAACCATGAGAGGTGATAAAGTAAAAATAGATGACATCATTTCGCAAGGCGGCAGTTCGCCATACACGAATGGTTATATAATTACCCATTTGATTGACGTGTGTGTATGAGTAGGTATAAACCTTAACATAAAAACATTTAAGTATATTTATGACACTTATTTTATTATATAATCATGGAATAATAATAAATTAAGGGGTGGAGAAACAAATAAAACCTAACTTTACATTGAAGAATGTAACCACTTTTTTAGTTACTCTTTTTGGATTGCTCTAAAGGGATTACTTGGTTATATTTAAGGCCAAAGTGAGAATTATAGGTTTGTTGGGGTGGTTTGAGACTATTTTGGACGATTTTTTATGATCAAATGTGGTTTTAGTTGTGTTTGCAAGGGGAAGAGTTAATGCCTCTTTATAATGGAGGGTGAGTGGAATTCTTGTAAATACCAAAAAGTAATCACTGTTGGGAGGTATCCCTTACCTAATGTGCATAAAAATGGACAAATAATGTATTAAAGTGAAATTATGGTCAATAAAATCTACTCAAAATAGAAATAAGTTCATTTTTATAATTTTTTTCTTTTGTCTTTAAGTTAACATATATTTTTCATTTTGGTTTTTCATTTAGGTAACTAGATTTCCAACCTAATAAATTTAACAATTAAGTATAAATTATTATAGTATTTATTATAAAACATAGTACCAATAAATTATAAATATTATATCTAATTTATTAAATAAAAATCCCTTCTATGTTGGAAATTAATTTTAAAACGAGTGCATGAAACGCGAAAAAACACTACATTAACCCAAACCGTGCTAACAATGTTTTTACTATCTATTGGTCAATATGTTAACTATAAAATATTAATTGGTTTATTAATGGACCATATTTTTTTATTTATTAACACTTATAAATCACTTGGAATAATCAATCGTTTTCATTAATTTTAAATCAATTAATTAAATGTCATTTATTGTAAAATAACATTAATGTCAATTTTGAAATTACTTATTTAATTTTAATTTAAAAATACTAAAACATAATTTGAATTAAAATAAATTAAGTTAAAATCTGGGTAATAAGGTATGTTTATCTAAAAAATAATCTAAAATAATAATTCATAAAATTTACTTTACATTTTATGTTTTCGCATCATTTATTTTATTTAATTATTAACTAAATAATTCATGTGTTAGCATTTGTTAAGCATTTATTGTAATTATATAATCTCTAAAAATTAAAGATAAAATTAATATGATAAAAATAATCATTTAAATTTCAAAATAAATTCTATAACTGAGACTTTATAGCTCCTTCCATACTCTAAATCTTTATAAAATTTAAAGGTAATGTATGTTCATTTTTTGTCGTTTCCCTCACTTAACTTATTATATAGGTCAGTTTCATGGAATAGTATCCCAATAACTCAAAATATTAGAATCCAGAGTGTATATTTTCGAAATTTTTGACTTCAATGTATTTTGGACAGGTTTATTGGTCATTTTGGCCCTTATGTTTAAGGTTTAGTCCCTTATTAAGCTTAATATTACCCAAATCAATGTAATTAATTTTAATTATTTTCACTAATATTTTTAGTCAAAAACTAAGTTGATATTTTTATAATATTAATATTATACTAATTATAACCTTGTATTTAATTTTTTACAAATTCAATTTACAGAATTAGAAAAATTAATTTTAAATCTAATCCCGCAGACGTGGCGAGAAAGCGGGTTTTTAAAGTGAAAATGATCAAAAGTTCATTATGAGTTTATATGTAAATTAAACATAAAAAATATTTGAATTAAAATCATTGGATTAATATATATAATTTATCTATAACTACACTAAAAAAAATTTAAAATCTATTTTAAAATTAATTATTATTTAGATGAAATGTTTGTTTTCAACTAAAATACTGTATTTTTCACTATTCGTCAAAAAAATGAAACTTCTCAAAAAAATTCCAAAAATTACCCATATAATAATTTGTATTATTTGAAATAAATAATAAATTTTTTTTTCTTATAAAAATTATAAAAGATTCAAAAATTAGATTCAAAATAGGTGTGCCATTAAAAGGCCATAAAACTAACTTTCAAAAACATTAAGAGTTTTATGCTTAAAATTGGATTTATTATTATTTTAATTCTATTGGTTTTATTGGTTGAATGTAAAAAACATTTTATAAACATTTTTAAACATAATATAGTTATTAATATTTTCACCCTCTACTATAATGTTCAGGAGATAACTTCCAAATTAAATAATAATATCAATAATATATTATTGTTAGTTAAGACTCAACCTTCCTTGTAACATAAGTTATCAAAGGGACTCGATGTTTCATGCACCATAAGATAAAATTTGTGGTGTGTGTGATGTAATTTAAAATATGTATTACATGTAACCTAATCTATTAAAGATATTAAATTAAATTTAAAGAATATATTTCCAAAAATCCGAGGATGTTAATGTTTACTGTCCATTCCCTTTTATAATTTTCCCTGATATTTCAAAATTAACACAATGAATTATAGATTTATATAATTCTAGTACCACCCATCACATAATGGAAACCATACATATGTGTGCCAAAATATCATAAAAATATTAATCATTTCTTCCGATCTTAATTAACTCATAGAAAGAAATGGGTTTCATAAAAATTTCCTTAGAACGTCATCATCATAAGTAATCTAGAGAAATAAATTGGTTGGTATCATAAAATTATAACCCTAGTGAAACATAAAAAACCTTAAATTTTGTTGACATATATGATAAATAATTTTATAAAAGAATTAGAATTATTATTTGAAAAATAGAATAAAACAACTATTTACTTTTGTATCTTTTTATAAACTCAAAATTCCCAAAACAATGGGAATATGATTTTCATTTAAACTAGTAACAAATGAATATTGATAGTGAATAATGATCACGCCGGAGGGAAAATATGGTCGAGCTGTAAATGTTAAAAAATATTCTTTTCTTTCTTTTATAAAAAGTAAAAAGTGAGTCATACAAGAAACATTTGTAAAGATTAATTTTAATCATTTGTAATTAAAATAAAAGGTCATATATAATGTAATTATTAAACATTTATTCATAGATAAAAACTTCTATAAAACAATTTTAAGGACATAGATATAGAAGACAATGATTCCCAACCAAAAAGGAGAAATAAATTCAGATTTAATTAAAAATATTTTTCCATATTTTTAAGTACCAAATAAGGGGTAATGGAAATAATACTATAAAAACCTCAGAAATAACCATATGAGAAGAAAACATATGGGGTTTATAATGGAAATAACATACAATTTCCTATAATAGATATTGAATTATAAACAATCCGGATAAAAAGTGAGATTATAAAAAAAATCATTAAAACTTTATAAATAATTGAATCAAAGACTCAAGATAGAAATATCATTATATGCATTTTAAAATATTTATAATACACCACACAAATTAAAGGAGGTGTTAAATATATAACATATCTCAATGAAGGAAAATTGAGATGAAGGAACCCTTTCCTCAAGTCCTATCATGATTCCTAAACACTCTAACCACATATATAATAAATTTGGGATGTTTTTAAATATATAGTAGAACAACATTCATACTAATCTTACAATATATCATTATCTTATAATTTAAAATCACCCATTTATTAACAATTCTTCATCAAAATCAATATTTGGTGTTAATTATTATGTTTTCCATGTATGTTTCAGTTTGACGGTTCCAATACTTTCACCTTATTCATGATTCCATAATCTTAATCATGTAATAAGTATAATATATATTTATTATATAAACTTTTATAAAAATCCAAGTATGGTAGTTATGAAAAATGAATTACATCACTTCGTGGATGTAGTAATCTGCACGTACGCACATGTGATGCTATTATTTTTTAATAATGGGAAAGAAATAGAGGTAAATAATAATAATTTATCTTTCCAAAATCATAATTATGTCATATATATATATATATATATATATTTCTATATAACCAATCTTGGTAGGTGTTAATCAAAAATAAACTACATGCTTCATAGAGGCGGTAGTCTATACGTACACACGAGAAATGCCTTCATTTTCCATTAGATGAAAATGAGATAAAAAATGGTTATAACATTAAAATAAAAAAAATAAGAATATTAAATATACCTATTTCATTATATTAATAAATTCATGTAATATTAAGAGGAGTGTTGAGAAGAAAATAACTTTAAAATTTTCGTTAAGAACATAAACACATTCCTTGGATAATCTCATTAGAAAAACACCTTAAGTATTCTCTGATTGTAATTTTGTAAAAAAAGAACCTATAGGTCATTTATAAGGGTGTAGGGAGGGTATTTTGGTAGATATTGGTCAATATTAGGTTCTCTAGTGGTGTGGATAAGTGAGAAGTGGAGGTGGGATTTTATAAGCGAGGGGATAATCACCCTTGTAAATACCCTTAACTTTAAAATAATATAAAGTAATTTTCTAGGGAAAGTGGTACCAAATAGAAAATTTCTATAAGATAGGTTAATTTAAGTTATAAATACAATCAACTAATCATATTTAGACTAGTTTTAGTGATAATTAAATCATAATCTATTAGTTTAGCCCCCTCATCAACCCTTTCAAGCCCTTACATAGTGATGAGATTTTTACCATAGTAATTATTAGTTGTGAATAAAAATTCATTCGATCTTATTACATGATATTTATTATGATATTAAAAATTTAATTCATTTTAGAAGATTAAATTTCTTTAGATGAATGAAATTGATTCTAACATATGTATACCAAACACAATAAAAAATTGTTTTTAGAAAAATGTCTTTTTAAGTATAAAAATAAATTTACACTAAAATAATATATATAATTGATATAAATTAAATTTATTAAAATATGGATAAAAATAAGAGTTTCATAACATTAATATAAATCCAAAATCAAATGTATCACTGTGAATACTTAATTAATGTAAAATGACTAAAATAGTTTTTTATTTGAATAAAATATTAGTTCAGTTCCAAACATCAACCACGAGTTTCCAAATTCAATGTAATAGTTTGAAATATTTTACTCCATAAATAAATAATTTGGTGAGGAAAAGTTTTCATATAATTATAATTCATGCTTATATCATAATTATGTCAGAAAATTTATGGTATTTGTGAAATGGTATTTTCACTAATCACCTAAAAATCAACCATTTCCTAAAAATATCAAAAATTCATCTTAATATAATTTTTGAAACATTGAATTGAAAAATGATATTTATTTTTTAAAATTAAAATTCTAAAATTTTTAAATTTAACTTTTAATGATACCATATAAAACACATAATAAAAACTAGGTTTTTAAATAAAATATTTTTGTTTATCCATGAATAATTAAGATAGAACATCTTATAGTAAATTAATTGATTTTACTAATTATGTTTTATTTAATTTTCTTTTAAAATATTTCATTTGTTATTATAATAAATCATCATTCACTTAATTTTGTTGTTGTGTGCATCATAAGATATCAAATGCATGAAATTTATTAAAGAGAAATATATTCTAAAATATCATGTTGTTATATGGTAGTCTTTATGGGTGAAAAATCAACATTTTCTTTGGAAGTACTTTTTAGGTTTTGAACCTAATATGTACCATGTCTCTTTTCTATTCAAACAGTCCAAATTTTTCTTGCCCTATGTGAACTGTATGCCCAGCGATTAGAGACTTGAATATTTCCTAGAATTCCCTTTTCATCCCTATGGTGAGTATTATGTCTCTTTCCTTGGGTAGTTAATTGTTATGCAAGTAGAAACAATGTAATTGGTTATTAAGGTAAAAAAACTTTGATAAACATCCATTTTAGTATACCCAAAAATAAGGGTGAGATAAGCATGATGTGAATGGAGATCCCAATACCACAAATATGGAAAACCTTAGTGGATAGGTGCATGCGATTTAGGGTCATGATACTTAGAATTTCATATCGTATAGTTTAGGGTCACACAACAAGGACTAACAAAGGATCAAGAATATAATGTCGTATTATCTCTTTGAAAATGGTTATGATGCACTAATGTGAAACATAATGGGAATTTTAATCGTCTTGAATGCTTCAGTTATGGAATGTGTAAATCATAACTCAATTCATTTGAATTAGTAATGATGAGAAGGAACAAGTACATGAGGGATGATTGTTGGAAACATTTGAATTATGGATTGCACTATTATATTTTAAGGGAATGTAAACATTATAGAAAATTATTCTCAGGATGAAAATATTTCTCGAGATGGCAGTGCTGAATATGGGGTCATGAATATCATTACTAAGAAAATGAGTCCTTTAGAGGTCAATGTTCTCAATACTGATAGCCATGTAAGGTTTGTAATGATTCAAACACATGAGTAATGAGGTTGGTTTTTGGAGAAAAGGGTATTAAAGAAGGGTTCGAACACTCTAAAGGTTTATCCATTGTGTATTGATAACTCTCTTCGGGTGAAGGGATAGGAAGTGAAATTACTTGAGCATGCATTTAAGAGGGAATATATAAGGTCTACTCTAACTTTTTCTTAGGCCAATCAGTCCAACAAGCAAAAATTTAATTTTTCAAGGTCTATATGGTTATCCCTTCAAGATTTTCACATTTTCATGTTTCCACTCTCACTTTTTCCTAAGTAAAAAAATGGATGACTTGGTGAGCAGAGACTTAAATTTTTCTATGTACACCCTTTTATGGATTTTGAGCCTAACCAGATTTATGTCTCTTTCATTTGCAGTTTAAGGGTCTCGTAATTTAAACCATTGAGGGATGGAGGTTAATTTCAAACATATTTGACCAATAATGGATGAGGTTTAAGGTCACACAACTTTGACCAAAGGGTGAGACGATATATCTAGATTGGATGAAGCAAACCCAATGTTAATGGAAATTACATTTTCAATATATATTGCCTCACAAAGAGGTGCACATTGGTCAAAGTCATAAGTACTTGGACAAAAATAACAGATATATTATAAAGTCCAAATTGGTATATTGATTTAAATGAGGAACCCAATTCTAGTATAGAGGTTCTCATGGATGGGTTCATATAGCTTAAGGTCATAGTGGTCAGACCGATGATAGGGAATGATATGAAAACTTAGATGGGGTTCAAGAGCTAAGAGTGGAAAACAATTTTTGAATGAAGAATGGAAAGGATGTAAATCATAATATGATGTATTTGAATAATGAAATCATTATATGGTATAGGTATACTCGGGATGAACTCTCGAAAACATTATAATGAAGGGTTTCATGATAATATTTTTAGGGCGTATGGAAATTAGTGGATCTTAACCTCGGTGAAAATGATTCCTCTAGTTGGCAGTGCTGAATAAAGTGCCATGAATATCATTAAAAAGTATAGGTGTACCTTAGTTTTGAATATGCTTGTTACCTATATCCATGACTATTTTTTTATGATTTAAAACACTTGAGGAACAAAGCATGGTTTGTGGGATAGGAATATTCAAATAGTGATAGGGATATTCTAGTCCCTAACAAATCATAGTTGGGTAATAATGAGCCTTTAGAAAGGAGGAGAGAGGGATGGTGAACTGCGACTGGGTATAAAATATATAGTTCATATGTCATTACATATCCATTGATAATAATAATCAAGGTACATCTATTTCATAAAAAGATATGTTATCTCGGTATAGAGTCTGATATAACAAGACCTGACATGAATGAAGGAAACATACACTGGGAGGTGGTTTGACGGTCATAGAATTTGTATCTAGACCTCGGATGGGTGATCCTGACATAACTATGTATCCTAAAGTAGGATGAATCAATCCACGCATATTTTATAATAAAATAGTCCTTGCATAGATCTGACTCTGGTGTTGGGAAGAGGTGATTTTTTATATTAGTATGGTTTTGGGACTAGAAAAGGATCCATAGACTATACCTAGGATTGAAGATCTGAGTTGAATCATATGGTAATTTTAACCTATCATATATTTACATAGAGGAGACATATTCCAATCCCCCTTACATGGATTGGTCTCTCATATTGAGAAGTTGGGTCATACATGAAAAATTACTTTAAGTGGTTTAAGGTCCTACTGGGTGGAACATGTGTTATTTTGTTTAATATCATGTGAAAAGGACTTAGATTCCATAAAATTTAAGGTAATATGATAATTACCTTGATGTATGTGACTTTTCACAGATCTAACTCATGGATGAAAGGAAACGTATTTGTCTCAATGTTAAACCCGTAAAGGAAAACCCGATAAGAATCATTTGGCACAACACTAGGGTGGATATCTTAAAGTGGGGGAATTTTTTTTATTAAGATAGTTTTATGGATAAAAATACTTAAATTGGGGGATCTTATTTAGATATAGATTGTGAATAAGGAACCTTGGTCTCATGTGATATACCACTCTTAGTAGTTTAACGTATTTCAGGGTGAGCTAAATTTTATGTATTTTAACATATATGACAAGGAATTAGATGTCATATAGTTTAGGTTTTTGTGAAGAGGACCTTGATGTGAAGGCTTTTTTGTAGATCCAACTAATTTAAAAAATAAGATAACCATGTTTTGATGTTGAACAAAGTTGGAAAACCCATTGTGAAGCAATAAAGGCTTAGTCACCCAAACAAAATGGGGATTTTGGTTGGAATTTACACCTGGATATTGGATAGGAGATCTGGGCATCACTATATATCCTAAAATAATAGGAATTAAGTCATACATAGTTCTGATAAAATCATACTACAGGGCCATTGGAGGTGAACTAATGTGAATAGAGAGGTATATACAATAAGATTAAGAAAGGTTTGAATCTAATATGATCTTTGGATGAGCTTAGAATAAAATACCCTTGATTCACTATTATCCTGATGTAGTATGAATCAAGCGCCATGCATTTCTCATTAGGAAAAATTTTGGTCATGAGTTAGGTGAACCATGAAATTATGGTCAACCAATATAACCATAATCATTGAATTTCCAGGTAAAGAAAAAGTGATTCTTTGTAGATCGATCTATTACATAGAAGAGGGGAGTTTTTCTCAAGCATAGGTTCATAGAAAAATAACCACAACTGATGAATCTTACATGGATCTTTCTCTCAATAAATTACATTTGGTCATATGAAATGTCACACTATAATCAGTTTTATGTATTGGAGTTGGTGTCCTAGAACCAACTTTTTTGTATTTTAGATTTGTTCTCTATTCACAAATATGAATATTAATAAATTTCTTATCAAGATTTGATGGTTATTCTATGTAATATTAATGTGATAATGTCCTAGATTATCTATCATAATAAAGTGGTCATAATCAGATCTCTGATATGATGATAACCTTGATATGCCACTATTATATTCTTAAGATTAGTTATATAGTCAAATAGAATCATCTAATGGGACACAAATGATGTAGGCTATCAAGTGTGAGTACTCATAAGTGGATGAGACTTTATCTTATAAAGTTCACACTTGGTAATCATCAAGACATGAGATTATGAGAATAAACTCACTAATATGAATTCCACATGTTACATGTCATTGGATATTCCTATTTACTAATATGTGTAATTACCCTTTAACTTGAGATTATTATTAATGCATATCATGAGTCATATAGTTTGATGTATTGATGAAAACTATGACAACATATGCTTGTGGAGAGGTAGGGAGGTAAGTTATGTTGAGTGAATTATGAGTGATATTTCTATAATGAATAATTCAAGAAATAATTTATCTATTTCATCTTTATAAAAATTGATATCCTGTTCCTTTGGATGAAATGGAACCATCACATAAAATTACATGGCCATGGTGTACTAATGGTTTCTTTCCAGGTTTCCAATGAAAGAAATATCAAATATATATGTTGATGACATGAGTGTGAAACCTACTTGATGAAATTTCATGAAAAAGGTATTATATTACACAATAAGTGTTCATATGTGGTTGTCATCATTAAAACATTAAATTCCTCTTCTTGGGTACCTTTACGTGTTTCTAGACACTAGTATTGGACTTTAGGATAACTTTCCTAATGTCACTGAGGAAGAAATAATAACCACCAACTGCTTGACCAGATGATAAAATATGGAGGAAATCTATTATCTTTGGAACATACTCCATCATATGGATATAGATAATTCAAATATGGGGCACATATACCATTGGCGTAGGTTGTGTGAGTCTGTGAGATAAAGTGATATAGAACTTGGTGTCCTTTTGAGCATGAGTAATTAGATGGATATATGTAGTTCATGTATAATAACATATGTTCCATCATCATAAGCAACATTTAGCACACTTAGATATGAAATATGGTTTCCTCTTGGACATGTTCTCTTAGATGGATATAGGTGGTCTAAATATAGCATCACATATATTATCACACTAAGCCAACTCTAGCTTACTTCGACCTAAAATATGGTTTCCTTTTGAAAATGTGCTCTTATATGGATATAAGTGGACTGAATATAGAACCATTTAAACCATCACTATAATCTAAGGTACTTCTATTCAGATATGAGAGACCCGAATGGCTTAGCATAGTGAAGATCATGAAGGGGGTTTTTGAATGAGGATTCCAATGTTCAAAAGGGCTCAAATACCTTACACTTATATATTCATTCATTTTTTATAAACTATCTAAACCAATATATTAGAGGAACAAAAGGTCACCCTAATCTTTCTTTGGATCAGGGACCTAGAGTGCATGGATTGACTTTTTATAGGGTGATTTGGATGACACCAAAATCTTTGTGTATTCTTTTCCCTAACTTTTTCCTAAGCCTTGTATGGGTTATATAGAAACATAAATGTGACTTACATAAATATTACATCATTTTAGATGAATTTTTAGTACATATTACTATAATACACACCTAAGAACCATAAAGCTTTAGTGTCCTTGTAGACTAGATACATGATCAACTTATTTCATGAAATGTATTCAACACACTATGGGGAAATTGGGCATTTTCGACGGCCCATTTGTGACGGGTCAGTGTCCCATCGCAAATAGTCCTTCGAAATGCTTTTTTGTGATGGGAGAACCAGTCTGTCGCAAATAATAAGGTTTTAACGGTGGGGAAATGGTTTCCGCCGCAAAAGGTTTGGCGCGCCATGCACGCCAAAATGTGGGAAAGGGTATTTTCGACAGGCTATAGTAGCCTGTCGCAAATACCAAGCGGCGTTTTTAGTATTTACGATGGGATTTATGTCCTATCGCAAATATTATGTGGCGAGTGGCCTTTTGCGATAAGGCTCATCAGAAAAGACTTCTTAACCACAAGGGTATTTACGATGGGCCCCATCGCCAATGGTATTATTTTTTACGGTAGTCCCATCATAAATAATCATGTTGCAACTTATCTAACCTATATATACCCCCACCCATTTTTCCTCATTCCACTCAATTCTCTACACATCTCTAGGGTAAAATTTTCTCTGTAATATTTTCGTAGTTTAAAATTTTAATTCGGGGCATTATTCGCACCTTATATCCTTCGAAAGCTTCAGTTTTAAGGTATTTATCTATTTCTTTTATTTTATTTATATTTATTGTTAATTAACTATAGTTAAATTAAATTAGAATTAGGGAGTTTTATTTATCATTATTTATGTTTATCTTTACAAATAATTGTGTGTGATTAGTAGGAATTAGTATTAATTAATAGTTATTATATTAATTTGTAATAATTAATATTAAATTATAATAATTAGTTTTAAATTACAACAATTAGTAATAAATTGCAACAATTAGTAATAAATTGCAACAATTAGTAATAAATTTAAATAATTAGTAATAAATCCGAATAATTAGTAAATAATTTTAATAATTAGTAATAAATTCAAATAATTTGTAATAAAATGAAACAATTAGTAATAAATAGGAATAATTAATAAATTATAATAATTATTAATATATTATAATAATTAGTAATAAATTTTAATAATTAGTAATAAATTAGATTAATTAGTATTAACTTGTAACAAAATCTAATAATGGTAATAAATTCTAATAATTTTTTATATATTCTAATAATTTGTAATAAATTCTAATAATTAGTAATAAATTTCAACAATTAGTAATAAATTGCAATAATTACAAATAATTAGAAATAAATTTTAATAATTAGTAATAAATTGAAATAATTAGTAATAAAGTATAATAATTAGCAATAACTAATAATATTTAGTAATAATTAGTAATAAATTCTAATAATTAGTAATAAATTCTAATAATTAGTAATAAATTCTAATAAATAGTAATAAATAGTAATAATTGGTAATAAATTGTAATAATTAATAATAAATTGCAATAATTAATAATAAATTGCAATAACTAGAAATAAATTTCAATAATTAGTAATAAATTGAAATAATTAGTAATAAATTGCAATAATTTGTAATAAATTCTAATAATTAGTAATAAATTGTAATAATTAGTAATAAATTGTAATAATTAGTAATAATTTTTAATAATTAGTAAGAAATTGTAATAAATAGTAATAAATTGTAATAATTAGTAATAAATTGTAATAATTAGTCATAACATGACATTATTAGTAATAAATTATAATAATTAGTAATATATTGTAATAATTAGTAATAAATTCTAATAATTAATAATAAATTATAAAAATTTGTAATAATTAGTAATAAATTGTAAAAATTAGTAATATATTCTATTAATTTGTAATATATTCTATAATTTGCAATAAATTCTAATAATTTGTAATAAATTCTAATAATTAGCAATAAATTGTAATAATTTGTAATAAATTGTAATAATTAGTAATAAATTGTTTTAATTAGTAATAAACTGTAATAATTAAGAATAAATTTCAATATTTTGAAATAAATTGTAATAATTAGTATTAAATTGCAATAATTAGTAATAAATTGCAACAATTAGTAATAAATTTCAATAATTAGTAATAAATAGAAATAATTAGTAATAAATTATTATAATTATTAATAAAATGTATTAATTAGTAATAAATTATAATAATTAGTAATAAATTGTAATAATTAGTAATAAATTGTAATAATTAGTAATAAATTGCAATAATTAGTAATAAATTGCAATAATTAGTAACAAATTACAATAATTTGTATTAAATTGTAATAATAAGTAATAAATTGCAATAATTTGTAATAATTAGTAATAAATTCTAATAATTAGTAATAAATTCTAATAATTAGTAATAAATTATAATAATTAGTAATAAATTACAATAATTAGTTATATATTCTAAAAATTATTAATAAATTATTATAATTAGTATTAAATTCTAATAATTTCTAATAATTTTTAATAAATTCTAATAATTATTAATAAATTGCAACAATTAGTAATAAATTTCAACAGTTAATAATAAATTGCAATAATTTGTAATAATTTGTAACACATTTTTATAATTAGTAGTAAATTCTAATAATTAGTAATAAATTATAATAATAATCTATAATTAGTAATAATTAGCAATAATTTTCAAGAAATTATAATAAATTTTAACAAATTATAATAAATTGGTATAATTTCCAGTAGATTTATGGCTTCATTTTGTCTGACACCTTATCTCATTATAATTTTCTCCCACTAAAATCACTATGATAAATCTTTCCTCACGTAGAAATATCCATTTTTATATGCACAATAATGGAGAGCAGTTTGGTGAGGCCTTCCTGGTTTCCATTCTCATGCATATGAAAATGGAAATGCATACATTATAGAATATTTTTCATACTGATTTCATTTGGAGAAATTTGCAAGGAGATGAGTCATCTAGAAAAAGAATCTCTTTTGCCCGACGACTCATCTCAAATGTCTCTGACTGAAATCACTATAAAAAATATGCTCAGACGTACAGATGTCCATTTTCATATGCATGATAATGGAGAAGAGCACGATGAGACCTCCAAGATTTCCATCTTCATACATACAGAAATGGATATCCATATGTCTGAGGAGATTTGTCATTGTGATTTCTGTTGGAGATAGTGGAGATGATTTGTCGGGTGAAAGTGTTGTCACCAATCCATTAGAATTTGTGTCACCATTAATTAATAAATATTTGTAAAAATTATATATAATTAATAATAATTAGTGATAATTAGTATAAATTATTGTAAGTTAGTTTAGATTAGTATATAAGTTTAAAAAATACAACAAATAAGTATGAAATAATAGATTATGGTATCCAATAAATGTGAGCATGCATGATACTATCTCAAAGGCATGGCTAGGGACTATGCATCAACATTGCAGTCAGTTTTTGCATAATTTGAGATGAAAAGCAATAGAGAAAGCATGAGTTATAGTGTTTGATTAGTTTTGTCACGCTCACCAACCTGATTACATTTCATCTCATGTTTTGGATGGATTATGTTCATAATGGTAGGGTGATCGTTTTCAGAGTAGATCATTGATAGGTCGATGAAATTGGGGGAGACATGAGGTGGCACATTGAGTCAGTAATCATACATTCAGTATGTATAGAGAGAATATGGTAAGTAATTTTTTTAAATAATTTATATAACTGTAAATGTAAACGGCTTATTTTATATTCATATAGGAAATCAAAAAACATGATATTAGAATGTATGATGTTTATAGGAGTTTGTATAGTGATCCAACCACTGGAGATTTTAGATGTGATCACCAACATCAGATTTTGGTCATATATTTTCTTTTAGAGTTTACAATTTTACTACATATAACATTTTAACTATTTTAATTTTAAATTGTAATTGAAAGAGTCATATGAGCCCACAACATCTAAGACACAAACTGTGAGTCATGTCGAGACTGATACTAACCCCAGTGTCCATCGATTTTATGAGACAACATGGATGCAGGTGACCTAGTATGACTTCAAGAAAGGATGAGTTCTTTTTATCATCACTCGATTGAAACATGTGGATTATTATGGCACCATTGTGATGTCAGCATCTAGCTCAAGAGGATATCATGGAAAGACATCATCATTTTCTGCAAAGTATCATGAGGAGTTTTGGTCTCATAGTGAACTTATAGAGAGTATGCATAGGGAACAAGATGAGATGTGTCAGTGGAAGTAGTACAGCAGGAAGAGCTCCTACAATAGTATTAGTAGCAGCACCACCAGCAGCAGGAGATGCCGGAGGAGATGTGACAATGGTGGCAGTAGTAGGAACATGACCAGTTAGAGTACATGTGAATTCTGACTCATGGATTGGGTTCACTCCCCATTCCCTTTAATATTATCTAACGAGATATCAACCTTTACCCAATACATGAGACGGATATATAATTTCAGTCCCACTGTTCAAATAATGGAAATCATAGATATTTTCCCATAGGATCATAAAAACCTTCATCATTTTATTATAACTTAATTAACCCTTTAGATAGAAATAAGTTTCATAAAAACTTCCTTAGAACATCATCATCAAAAGTCATCTAACTAGAGAAATATGACGGTACTATAAGATCATAACCCCAGTGAAACATGAAAATATTTAAATTATATTAACATATATGAGAAATATATTATAAAAATATTATAATTATTCTTTGAAAAATAAGATAAAGAATCCTTTTCTTTTGGTATCTTTTTATAAGCTAAAAATTACAACAATAATGGGAAAATTATTTTCATGGAAAACACATAGAAAACTGTAAGGTAATATTGATATAAAATAATGATAATAATGACATGAAAATATGTTCGAGCTCTAAATGTTAAAATAAATATTCTTTTCTTACTTTTGAAAAGATCAAAAGCGAGTCATACAGAAAATGTTTGAAAAGATTATTTTTAATAATTTTTAAAGAAAGTTATATTTAGTAAAAAATACCTTTATTAAACATTTATTTATAGATAAAAAATTATATAATATAATTATAGGTACATGAATAAGAAAGATAAATATTCTTGACTAAAAGGGAGAAATAAGGTCATATTTTCTTAAAAGCATTATTTTAGTCTTTTTGAGTACCAAAGAGGGGTAAAATAGAATTAATACTTGTAAAATATTATAAATAACTAAAAAATATTAAATTATATGGGGTTTAGAATATAAAGACCAAAAAATTTCCCATAATGGAAATTGAAACCTAAACAATCCTGATAAAAAGAGAGATTGAAACATAAACACTTGCAACTTTGGTAATCTTTATATAAAAACCACATGAAAGAAAGAAAATTAGATAAATTTTTAAATACACATAATTTTCATTAATAATATAATAAAATAAATTAATTTTCAGTATATACACCAAAAAAAAAAGAAATAAGGTGGTGAATACAGAACATATCTCAATGAAGGGAAATTAAGATGAGGAAACCTTTACATCATGACCTGAATTGATTTATATGAACTCTAGAATCCTATATAATAAATTAATAATTATTATATATCTATAAAATAACTATAATAATACTTATCCTACTATATATCATTCCCTTATAACATTTAATCACTCATTTATTAAAAATTGTTCATTAAAAGCAATACTTGGGTGTTAAATATTATATTTTCCATGCATGTTTCAGTTTGAAGGTTCTAGTCCTTTAATATTTTTCATGGTTATATAATATTAATAATTTTATAAATATCATAACTATTTTTTATATACACTTTTATAACAATCAATGTAATTTAGTGATGAAAAATGAATTACATGGCTTCGTGGAGGCGACAGTCTGTACGGGTGATGCTTTCATTTTTTAATTTATGGAAAAAAGGAAGGTAAATAAAAATTTTATATCTCTATAATAATTATATCATAAATATCATAAATATTAATTATATATATTTAACCTTCCCTGATATGTGGTGACGAAAAACAAATTATACCCCTTTATGGAGGTGATATTCTACACGTACATATGAAGACACTTTCATTTTCCATTAGATAAAATAAAATAGAAAAGGGTTATACCATTAACATAAAAAAGTTTAAGAATATTAAAGATATTGATATCATTATTTTAATATGATTATAGAGTATTTTTAGAGGGTTTAATAAGAAATAAACTAAAAAATGTTCGGTAATACATATACCTCTTCCTTGGATAATCTTCTTTAAAAACACCTTAATGATTCTTGTATGGGTATTTTAGGAAGAAAAGAACCTATAGGTCATGGATAAGGGTTTTGGTAAGGTAATTGGGTATATATTGGTCGAGATAAGATTCTTTAGTGTTGTGAAAAAGTGATAATAGGTGGTTCTATTTAATAAGTAAGGGGAGAAACACCCTTTTAAATAACCATAATTTTAAGAAAATATCACACAATTTTCATGGTAAATTGAAAAAGAATGGATTTTTTTAATATAAGATAATTTAAGGATGGAATATAATGAAACAATAATATTTAGATAGGTTTTATTGATAATTAAATACTCACCTCTTAGTTTAACCCCCTCATTTACACTTTTAACCCTTATCATGGTGATAAGATTTTTACCACAGTAACTATTCATTATGGCTAAAAAATAAGATGAACATTTTACCAAATATTAATTATTTTGATTAAAAATATGGAATCAATTTTATAATATTAAATTTCTAGAGGTAGAAAAAATTAATTCTAATAAAATTATGAAAAACGTTGTGATAAACAGTTTTTTGAAAAATGTCTTTTTAAATATAAACATGAACTTACACCGAAATTATATATTGAATTAATATAAAGGAAATTTAATGAGTTATAGAGAAAAAATAAGAGTTATATGAATTCAAAAATAAATAAAAACAGAATGTATCATTATGAATAATTAATTAAAGGAAAAGGACTAAAATAGTTTTTTGTTATAATAAAATATAACTTAGGTTCCAAAAGGAAAGAATGGGTTTCCAACTTCAACATAATATTTTTAAATGATTTATTTTACTCCATGAATATATTTTTTTTGATCCAACATTTTCATATATTTTAAGTGAATCTTTTATTATAATGATTTCATAAAAGTTACATTATTTATAAAAATAGTATTTTTCACTATTCATATAAGAATCCAATATTTCAAAAAAATCTAAAAAATTCACCTTAAGACAATTTGGACATGAAGAATTAAAAAATGAAGTAATTTTTTAAAAATAAAAATATAAAATTTATAAATATAACTTTTAAATGAACATTATAAAATATACAATAAAAACTATGTTTTTAAACAAAACATTTTAGTTTATCCATTAATACTTAAATTAGTACTTATAATTAATTAATTAATTTTAATAATTATGTTTCATTAAATTTTCTTATAATGTATTTCATTTTTGAATCATAAGAAGTCATTATTCACTAAATTTCAGTGTTGCATGCATCATAAGATATTAAACACATCAAATTTATTAACAAGAACTATATTTTAAAATCTATGGGCGTTACATTCTACCACATGATTATAATTTCACCCTCAAAATTCCATTACTCTGAAGTAAAAAAATTGGGACACATATAAATACATAAATCCATGGGTCCCCACATATAATCCTCAAATTTATGGATCCACAACAAAACATTGAATATGTTAGTGGTCTAGTTCCACAACACTTTATCTCTTCGATCCCAAATCTTCACTGGTTTTTCCTTATAATAAAGATCATTATATAGTAGTAAAACCACCATGTTTAGTGAATGTGAAGGATTGAGAATATACTTCCTTGGAAGATATATATAGAACACATCTGGGACATTGGAAAGGTTTTGTGGAAGTTACGAGTGATAATCAACCTTCCCGATATAATCTAGATTCTCATAGGGACCGATATACTTAGGGATCAACATCCCCTTATTTTGAAATCTGATAAACATATTATAAGGAGATATTTATAAGAATAACTTATAACAAACTTCGAACTCTAAATACCACTGATGCTTTTTAGCATAACTAATCTATTGATTTTGAGCTTCTTTAATGTGTTGTTTAATGGATCTAACCTTCTCTACCATTTATAGAGATATCTTATGAACCAATATCTTACATTCTCTAACTTAATCCCAATATATTAGAGATTTTAACTTCTTTCCTTATAGTGATTCATAAGTATCCATCTAAATGCTCGAGAAAAAGATATTTTTTTGTAAGAAAATTCTTCCAGAGAAAGGTGTTGATCACAACAACCTCTAAAATATATAGAGAAAAATATAAAAAAATATTTTAGAGTTTGAATGGTCCGTTTAGATTTAACATATTTATGATGATGATATACAGTGCTAAATCTTATATTTTTATTCAATTCTTTCTAAATACATCTCCAAAACTTCAAGGAAAACCTTGAATCTCAATAATATACAATTGAGAGTGGTACTCCATTCAGCCTTAACACTTTCTTAATATATATCCTGAAAATTTGATAAAACAAAAAATATTCTTTGATAGTAATGATGTGTGCTGACTTCATAAGCTGGTTGACTACAACCCAAATGGTTTTATTTCCTTTAGATCTCTTGGGAGTCCAGAGATGAAATTTATGGTGATGTTTTCTCATTTCCGTATAGGTAGGGGTAATGGTTACCTCATCCCCTCAGACTTATGAAATTCATCATTAGCTTTCTTATATATCAAGAATCTATATACATACTCTGAAATATCCATTTTTATATTGTCTCACAAAAACTTCTCTATGATATATCTATACATCTTTTCACTTCCTAGGTAAATAAATAATGGTGACATACATGCTTTGTATAATATCTCCTTCACCAATTAGGGTATTGAAAGAAAATATATCTGATACCTAAATATTTTAACTCCATCATGATCAAGGTTGAACTCTAAAATAATCCTTACCTTATTTTATAGCTCTTCACCTTCCTTATGAACTTATTTAATCATTACATGAATGGATGGTTAAATATTCAATTGATTGAGATATTATTTTTTACCTTTCCTTATGATTTCAAGGTTCATCCTCTTCAAATTCATAAGTATTGGGTCTATATAAATCCTCACCATGGGAAAGTTATCATGATACATTAGACTTAGATCATCATCCACCTTGTTCTCCTATCTCTCTTTCCTTTAATCGAAGTTATCCCTAAGGTCCAATCTTACACGGATGGAGTTATCTCGGTACCAATTTCTTCTTTCGAGTTCACAGATGCTTCAACACTCTCGAAGCTCACTTTGGTGGCCCAATTTGGTAAGAAACATCAATATATTGATAATTTTGATAGTTTTTTGCAATCTTCATGGAATATATAAGACCATGTGTTTGTTGGTCTTCTAGATGCGAGGCATATTTGTAATGCCCCAACCCTAGTTACCCATAGTCAATGAATTATTACATAACATTGGCATGATCACAAGTGATCAAGTCTCGAATGAATGATTAGTTTAGTATCCTTGTAAGTAGTATATACATACATAAGTTTTACATTACATCATAAAAAAACAAAAAAAAAGTGACCCCTTTGAACACACTCATATCCCTTAACCTATCCCTACATGTCAAGCATAATATACTTCTTCACATCCTAGAAAAAAAACATATGAAAGGGGTGAGCTCAGATTCCTAGTAAGGATAACAATATAGAAGAAACTATCATAAATCAGCATTAACATTTAAGGCAATGTATAATACTGAAACATGAGCCTTTTAAACATAAACTTAAGCCTAATATAGAAAAGATAAATCAAATAATTCCATTTACTTATTCCCATGGATATTATACTAGTCTAATAATCACATATAATATCAATATCTAATTTTATAATGATGGAATGCATAATGTCAGACATTATAATCACATAGTCAAGGCCTCGTTCCAAGACTACATATAAATATTTGGTCAAGGCCTTGTGCCAAGACACTAGCTTGTATCATGGGACCTACTGATACATCGAGGAGTTATATCAGGCTCCACATTTCACTTACTATGTCCAATGCATTCCTCATATGAAAAGGTTGAACCATAATCTAAACATTTGTATTAAAACTAGCATATGAAATGTCAATATTTTAACCACAAACCCTGAATGGTATAACAATAGCACAACCATAGTCAAACATAACTCATTAAATAAAATATAGAAGATTTTATTATAATAAATCAACCTCAATCAAGAATATTTAAGGATATTGATAGAGATAAAAATAATCAGTGAATCTATTTGAGAGAAATATCCCCTTTTCTTGAAAACATTTAAAATTTTCACTATTTATCAAGAAACTATTTAAAGTAGATTTTTGAATCAATGTGTCCAATACCACTTTGAAACTTTTAAAATTAATTTTAATTTTAAAACATTCATCTAAATATATATAAATCCTTAACACCATTTTTTAAACATGGACATTAAAGAAAATGATTTAGAAGAATAAATCTTTAAAACATTTAAAATGATATTTTAGTTAGAGTTCATAACCGAAAAAGAGATGCTTGAATACAGATAATTAAAAAAAATTATAATATCATGAGAATAAAGGGATTCATGATATATTATGTCAAAATATAGTATTCACACCATATAAAAGTGAATTGGTGCATAACAATAAATAAGTCTCAATGGAATGTAAATTGAGATGAAATACCATATAAAGACGGTATCCTTAGGTTAAGGGTAAATTAATGACATAATTATTTGTGAAAAAAATAAATACACTCAATATGATTGGATATTCAGTGTAAATCAATCAGATTACATTCACACATATTCTTGTAAAAACAACACCAATGACTTGGATGATTAACTTAATGAATGAAAATTGAGATAAGATTACTCTTATCAAGTTCATATTGATGAATTGATAATTTATTAATGGAGTGATTATGTTTATCAAATTTATATCCACACAAAGGGGGGGGGGTTAAATTACCACATAAATCAATAAATAGTAATTTCACAAATAATCTTGGAGTAAAATAGTCAATGAAGTTTGCATAAAACCCAATGAGTGGAAATCAAAATTTGAAATTCCCTTAATGATTTGGTAATATAAAAAACATAAACCCCATGAAATAAGGATCATAAAATGAAGATTTAAATACCCATAAATTTAATTATATTACAAAAATAATACAATCATGGGCCGTACATACACCACACAAAAGGAAATTGTGGCATATATAGCATGAATCTCACGGGAATAAAAAATGAGATGAAAACCCCTTACCATGTACTTCTTCTTAGTAGAGGGTATGTTAAACTCATGTATATTGATGAAATCATTGTTATTAAATTATAAAAGAACCACATATATAATATGACATCATATATGATCTTCTAATATTGTTTTGTTAATATTTCAGTAGTATCATTGTTTCGGGTGTTAACTGATTCATTTTCCTTTATATGTTTTGTTACGTAAGTCATGTTTGAAATGAATAGGAAGTATTTTATTCATATCAAAAATGATATTAAGTTCTTAAAAATTATTTTTAATAATAAAATGAAAATAATTCTTGAATTGTTACGATGGGGAATTAATCTCAACGCGTTCGTGGAGACGGTAATCCGTACATACGCACAAGCGACAATACCATTCTATTGAGGGTAAGATCATATGTAATTGGATGGTATATTAAATTTACAGAACAATTAACATGTTATATTTATTATTTAAATAAATTATATTCATTATTATACTCATAAAAATGATTAAGTGTAGCATAACAAACTACACCACGACGTGGAGACAATAAGATGTACGTATGCACGTATGGTGAATTTTTCATTCATAGGATGGATATAGTATTGAATATGATGGAACAATATTTATAATAAAATCATATTATGTATAAGGTATTGGATTTATTATTTTGGTATGGAAACAATAAAGAAAGAGGAAGTGGAAGAAGAAATGAACTTTGAAAGGTGTGATGAAATTATTACCACTTCTTTGGGTGCTTCCTTTTGATTTTATCAAAAGGGATCCTTAGGTAGGATTTTGATAAAAGTAAGGCCTCTAGGTTGAATTGAGGGTTTTTGGGAGGATATTTGAGTAGGTTATAGATGATCCAAATGAATTTGGAGGTGTGATTTTCAGAGAAGGGGATATACCCTTTTATAAGAGAGGTGAGAGTAACTTTAGGAAAAGGTTAAAATATTATTTTATAATACAATCATATTCGGTTTATAATGGCTCCAAAAAAATTTATTTCGATAATAAGGTGGGTCTGGGTTGAAAACCACTCAACCAATTGGTTTTATATAGGTTTAGATCACCATATTAACCTTATATTTTAGATTTAACTCTTAGTTAAATAGTTTAACTTTTACCATGTATTCTTGTATTATTATAGTAAATGGTTAATAAACATACTATAAAAATCCAAGAGAACCCCAAGTGGTTCATTATTTATATATCTAACCTTATCTAAGTCATTTGGACAAACCTTAGATTTTTAGGAATATTATATCAATTAATAATATAGTATTTGTTTTAAAAACTCATTTATGTCAATTTTGACACTATTTAATATTTGGTTTTTGTGAAAGTCTTAACAACTTTATCACTTAAAAAAAATTATTTAATAAACCCAAACATTTCATATTAACATAAAAAATTCTTTTAATACATAAAAATTCTCACTTTACAATTATATTAATATTTATAATATCAATTATTTTAATCTTTCAATAATAAGGTAATTACTGCATCATGATTGGGTTATAAATAAATTTAATTATTTAATTTATAAATATTATAAAGAAAATACCATTATGTATTAAATTTTTTTATCCTTATAATTAATATTTATAGTCAAATTTATCTTATGTATAACCATATATTAAAAATTGTTTAGTTATTAAACATAGAATTTAACACTTTTAACTTTTCTTTAAATAAAATAATAATAAATGTCCTAATCTAATAAAAGTGGAACAAAAGGATCATATTTTATTACTAAGGTTTATTTTGCTCAAAATAAACTTATAAAATATTATTATTACATGTTTTAGGGTAATTATAATATCATTTTTACCTTTAATTACCCTATTTACTTTTAACTGTGGTAAATAAAATTCAAAAGTTACTATTCAACAAAAAATAATTTTCATCATATTGAACCAAATTTTACTTATTGATTTAAACCATGTCTCTAGGAGTTTTTAAATTCAATCTATAGAAGCGATACAATTATGTTTTATGCAAATTTCCAAATGTGCCTAGAAGGTGAGTAAAAATGGTAAAAAGATCAATAAAATTATATATATAATCTTATTATAAAATAAATTAAAGGAATTACATTGGAATAATATATGTTTTTATGTATATATTTTGACTTTAAAATAAATATAAATTTAAAAAAAATTAAATAAAAAGTCATCTTTAAACAATAACGCAGTATTTTTCACTATTCATCAAAAATTGAATGTTTTTAGAAAAATACCAAAACATCACTCAATGATAATTTTGATATTTAAAATTCAAAAATGATTTCTATTTTACCAAATTAAAAACATAGAAGTTTTATTAATTAATTTAAAAAAATATTCTCATTGTCAAAACCAAAAAGAGGGTTTTTGAGAAGTAAAAACTATCAAAAGATTGATATGTATTTATATCCAATTTAAATGTAAAATTACTTAAAATGACCAAAATTGGATAAAATGATAAAAATATAATCTGATTATACTTAAAAATCTTTCAGATGTTTAATTTAACATTATAAATTATTTTTATTAAAAAATTTGTTTTCAATTAAAATTTATTATTTTTCACAATTCATCAAAATATGAAAGTTATCAGAAAAGCACCGAAAATTTATCCAAACTAAAATTTTTATGTCCCTATTATAAAGAAGAAGTTTATTTTGTCAAATTGAATATATAAAAGTGTGAAATATTGGATTTAAAAATGTTTCTCCGTTAAAAGGTGGTTAAATTGCATTTTTTGAAAAATACTTCTTTTATCTGAAAAATTGAATTTGTTCTTACATTATGTCTAAAAAAACATAATATGGATGATAAAATTTTATGGAGTATATAAAATTTAAGATTTGGTTATTACTGTTCATAACTGCTTTTTAAACAGCTAGTTTGATAGGTGGTGGTGCGCTTGAACTCGGTGTTGCATATTTCGCACGCTATCTTATTATTCAAAGAGAAACGTAACATGGAAGATTGGGGTGTTACATTCTTCCCTCCTTCAATAAATTGATTCCTCACAATTTCAAATTGTTATTTAGAAATAAAAGGTTAAAAAATAGAAGATACCGTTGTGGAAAACCCACATCAGAAATAGATTTAATAAAATTCATTCTTAATAAGGGGGAAAGCGAAATGAAAAAGTAACCAACAAATTAGGATTTCGAATAGGAGAACATTGGTGGAAATTATAATTTGAGGGAAAAAATAAATATTTATAGGGAGTTATTGAGGTCATCAATCACAAACAAGTGAATGGAAAATTGAGGGTCTCAAAACCATAAATCTATGATGATTTAAAATATCACCATTTCAACAAACATAAGGTATTAAGATAACAAATTTTTGGTTTTAAGATCATTTTCCTAAAGTTTAAGAATTATTTTATTCATAGAATTAGAAAAATAATACATTACAAGTAGATTTCCATCCTTTAACTAATTTCTACCACAAACACATCTTTTACTCCAAAAGATAAGTATTCAAGATGACTTGGTCACACCTGAAGCACTAGAATAATCTTCTAGAGAATCACATAATCCATAAAATATTCACTATATATTTCCCTTGTATTTAGACATTAATTAAAACCAAAATGGTTAGTAGAATATCAGATGATCTTTAAAAATGATAGTCCTTTATCGAAAGAAAAACTACTCTTAATATCCAAAATTAAACAAACAATGCCCAAAGTTTAACAAAGACCATTCAAAAAAAAACAATTGTCCTAAAAATTCTTCAAAAGAATCAAAAATAAGTTCGATACCCAAAATTAAAAAGGATTTGATCACATTGTATTCCACGATAAATCTTAACATTTATCTCCAAAGAACATCAACTACTATTAAATTCACATACTTTAAAGTAATTAACCTGATCACATATTGTCTATAATTGGTTAATCATTTTTCATAAAAAACCCAAATATCTATAAGTCCACAAAAAAATATACATTCTTCCAAAATAAAAATCCACCATTACTCCTTAAATTAAATCTCATAGTATTCTATTTTTCTTAGTCATATAGTGTTCCCAAAATAGAGAATGTATTCCAAAATAACATTTATCACTTAATCACCAAATAATTTTCCTATACGAAGGATAAATAATAAGTTACCAAAATCAACATATTCTTGATCCATAAAATAATTTAACTAAAAATAATTTGTCATACTAACCAGGGACTTCACGTAGTCTAGTGGTAGGCGCTAAATCACAGTCTCGCTTTGGTTGTGGGTTCGATTCCGATAGCTTTTTCCAATGCGACGGGTTGTCACACGGTCTACATGTTGACCTTTTTCAAAAACTATATAATTTTATAACATCCCTAAAAATGAGATAAATTCCTCAAAAATAACCTGAACAAATTTTAAACACAAATGTTATCTCATACCTTTCATTTTCTTCCCAAAAAGTAATAAAATTTAATTCACTCAAATTCAAGGATCATGTAAACCCAAATAGTCTTTTATAACTATATCCACAAAAGAAAAGATAAATCTTCATCAAATAAAATTTTCACATAACAAACTGTAGGGTTATACATAAAAGAGAAAAGTCTTCCAAAGTAATCCCATCAAAAAAGATAATTAATAATTTTAAACATTTCTCCATCCATTTATTTCCATATAGGTTCTTACTTGAATTTAAGGTTATCCTATAGAATAGAACATTGACTCGGGTAATGCCCAGGTTCCCTACATTTATGAAAAATGACTGTAAATGGATTCTTAGGATCATTATTATTTTCTTCTATAGTACTCTTTATTTTTCAACAGTAATTCTTTACTTTATGTCCTTCTTTCTCACACATAAAGAATTTATTTGTTCTATTGAGACACTTTCCTGGGTGTCTCCTTCCACATTTCATGCATGATGGAAAATGATATTTCTTTTATCCATGGTCTCCACTATTGAAGATCTTATCATTATCTACCTTTCTCTTCTATGTTGAGTTATAGAGTTGGTTAATATATATGTTGTTTATCATATTTTTTGAAAATTGATTCAGCATGAACACAATATCTTTTATGCCAATTAACATTCCATTTATTTTCTCATTTCTTCCATTTTTACCACCTTCTACATCATGTTCAATATTACTATGACTTCCTTAGAATCAATCCATTGACTAAAACCATAAATTAGAGTGTGAGTAAAAATAGTCATAAAATCATTTAGATAATATCATGAAACCTTATTTTCAATCTAAAACACCATAGGATTAATCAAGGTTATTTATTCTGATATTAAATTAAAATCCTACAAATTGGTTTGTAAAGAAAATGTGAATTATCCTAAGCATATCCCTTGGGAGTGTCGTAACCAAGAGTGTAGCAAGTCCTGTTGTCGTGTACCAGGATACCCCGAGTCAAGCCCGAAACTCCGTGTCTGAGTTTTCACTCATAGGTACATCTATGCCAGAGCCGCCTCTTCCTTCTCTTATCCATAAAGGGATGTATTTCTTGTAAAATAAACAAAATCTCTACATTACCAAAATTCTAGGAAGTTATTATATACTAATCCTCTAAGTCTATCTTAGGGTAATGTTCTCTAATCAGAGTTTTTCTAATTCTAGCTTCCAAGGTTTTTACTAAACTTTCTCTAATACCAAATGTAACGCCCTTACCCCAGTTACCCAGAGCAGACGCATTATTAAATAACATTGTCATGATCACAAGAGATCATGTCTCAAAAGACTGATTAGTTTAGTATCCTTGGATGTAATAGATACATACATAAGTTTTACATTACATAATAAAAAACAACAACAATGTGTCCCCTTGGGACACACTCTTATCCCTTAACATAACTCTATAGGTCAAGAATAATATACTTCTTCGCATCATGGGAAAAATAAAACATAAGAAAGGGGCGAGCTCATATACTCAGTAAGGATAACTATATAGTGGAAACTATCATAAACAAGAATAAAAATTTAAGGAAATGTATAAGACTAAAAAACAAGACTTTTAAACATAAATTTTAGCATAATATAGAAAATATAAAACAAATAATTCCATTTACTTATTCACATGGATATTATACTAGTCAAATAATCACATGTAATATCAATATCAAATTTCATAATGATGGAATGTATAATGTCGTACATCATAACCATAGAGTCAAGACCTCATGCCAAGACTACAATAAAGATTTTTTCAAGGCCTTGTGGCAAGACACTAGTTTGTCTCACGAGACCTACCGATGCATCGAGGAGCTATAGAGGTCTCCAAACTTCACTTACTAAGTCCAATTCATTCCTCATATGAAAATTTTGAAACATAATCTAAACATTCATACTAAAACTATCATATTAAATTTCAATATTTTAACCAGAAACCATGAATGTTATAAAAATAGCACATCCAAAGTCAAAAATAACCCAATAAAATCAATATAGAAGATTTTATTATAATAAATAAACCTCAATCTAGAATAATGAAGGATATTTACATAGATGAAAATAATTAGCAAAACTATTTGAGAGAAATATCCCCTTTTTCTTGAAAACATTTAAAAGTCTAACTATTTATCAAGAAGCTATTAAAAATAGATTTTTGAATAAAAGTTTCACATACCACTTTGAAACTTTTAAAAAGAATTTTAATTTTAAAAAATTCATGTCCATATAAATAAATCATTAACACCATTTTTTAAACATGGACATTGATGATAACTATTTAGAAGAATAAATCATTAAAACATTTAAAATAATATTTTAGTTAGAGTTCCTAACCAAATAAGAGATTATTGAATATAGATAATTGAAAAAAAATTATAATATCATGAGAATAAAGGGATTCATGATATATTTTGTCAAAGTACAGTATGTACACCATATAAAAGTGAATTGGCTTATAACAACAAATAAGTCTCAATGGAATGTAAATTGAGATGAAATACCTTATAAAGATAGTATCCTCAGATTAAGGATAAATTAAAGACATAATTATGAGTGAATAATATAAATACACTCAATATGATTGGATATTTAGTGTAAATAAATCAAAGTACATTCACACATATTCTTGTAAAAACAACACCAATGACTTGGATGTTTAACTCAATGAATGGAAATTTAGTTAAGATTACTCTTATCATGTTCATATTGATGAATTGATAATTTATCAATGGAGTTATTATGTTTATCAAAAATATATAAAAAAAGGGGATTAGAAATTACTATATAAATAAATAAATAGTGATTTCACACATAATCTTGGAGTTAAATAACTAATGAAGTTTAGGTAAAACCCAATGAATGGAAATAGAAATTAGAAATTCCCTTATCAATTTGGTAACTTCCGAAACATACACATCATGAAATAAGGATAATATAATGAAGATGCAAATAACCATAAATTAAAGTATATTACACAAATAATACAATCATGGGAAGTGCATACACTCGACAAAAGGAAATTGTGGAAAATATAGCATTTATATCACATGAATAAAAAGTGAGATGAAAACTCCTTGCCTTGTAATTTTAATTAGTAGAGGGTAGGTTAACCTCTTATATAATGGTTAAATAATTTTTATTAAATTATAATATAACCACAAACATAATATTATATCATATATGATCTTGTAATATTGTTTTGTTGAAAATATTTTAGTAGTGTCATTGTTTCGGGTGTTAACTGATTCATTTTTCTTTATATATGTTTTTTTACGTAATTCATGTTTGATATGGATAGGATATATTTTATTCATATCCATAATGATATTAAGTTCTTAAACATTATTTTAAATCATAAAATGCAAATTATTCTTGAATGGTTACGATTGGGAATAATCTCATCGCGTTTGTGGAGATGGTAATCCGTACGTACGAACAAGCGACAATACAATTTTATTGATGATGAAATAATATGTAATTGGATGGTATATCATATATAAAGAATAATTAGAATGTTATATTTATTATTTACATCAATTATACTCATTATTATACCCATCAAAATGATAAACTGTTGAATAACAAACTACACCACGACGTGGAGACGGTAAGCCATACGTACGCACGTATGGTGACTTAGTCATTCATAGGATAGATAGAATAATTAATATGGTTATACCATGTTTATAATAATTTCACGGTATGTAGAAGGTATTGGAGTTATTATTCTGGTATGGAAACAACAAATAAAGAGGAAGTGGAAGAAGAAAACAACATTGAAAGAGGTGCTGAAATTATTACCTCTTCTTTGGGTGCTTCTTTTTGATTCGATCGAAAGGGATCCTTAGGTTGGATTATGATCAATTTAATGCCACTGGGTTGAATTGAGGGTAGTTAGGAGGATATTTGAGTAGGTTTTGTCCGAGCCAAATGGATTTGGAGGTGTGATTTTGCGAGAAGGGGAAGTACCCTTTTATAAGAGAGGTGAGGGTCACTTTAGGAAAAGATTGAAATATTATTTTATTATAAAATCATATTCATGTTATAATTTCTCAAAAAACATTTATTTCGAGGATAAGGTAGGGATGGGTTGAAAAACTCTCAACCAATAGGTTTTAGATAGGTTTAGGTCACTATATTAACCATATCTCTTAGATTTAACTCTTAGTTAAATAGTTTACCTTTTTCAATGTATTCTTATATTATTATAATAAATGGTAAATAAACTAACTATAAAAAGCAAAGAGAACCCCAAGTGGTTCATTATTGATATATTAAACCTTATATAGGTCTTTCTTCTGAACCATATATTTTTAGGAATATTATATCAATTAATAATATAGTATTTGTTTTAAAAACTCATTTATGTCAATTTTGACACTATTTGGTATTTGGTTTTTGTGAAAGTCATAAAAACTTTATCACATCGAAAAAAAATTATTTAATCAATCCTAACATTTCATATTAACATAGTATATTATTGGAATACATCAAAAGTCTAAATTTTCAATGATATTATTATTTATAATATCAGTTATTTTAATCTTTCAATAATAAGGTAATTACTGCATCATCATTGTGTTACAAATAAATTTAATTATTTAATATTTAAAAATTATGAATAAAATACCATTATGTATTAAATATTATTATCCTTCTAATGAATATTTTTAGTTGAATTTTTCTTATGTATAACCCTATATTAAAAATGGTTTAGTTATTAAACATTGAATTTAACACTTTTAACTCTTCTTTAAATAAAATAATAATAAATGACCTAATCTAATACAATAGAACCAAAAAGATCCTATTTTATTCCTAAGGATTATTTTGGTCAGAATTCACATATCCAATAGAATTAGGATGTGTGTTAGAGTAATTATAATATCATTTTTACCTTTAATTACCCTATTTACTTTTAACCGTGGTAAATAAAATTCAAAAGTTACTATTAACCAAAAATTATTTTCATCATATTGAAAAAAAATTTACTTACTGATGTCAACTGTGTCTCTCAAATTTTTTAAATTTAATTCACAAAAGCAGTAAAATTATGTTTTATGCAAATTTGCAGATGTTCCTAGAAGGTGAGTAAAAGGAGTTCAATAAATATTTATATATCTAATTTTATTATAAAATGAATTAAATGAATTACATTAGACTAATAAAGGTATTTTGTGTATATTTTGACTTTAAAATAAATTTAAATTAAAAATAATTATTTAAATAAAAAGTCAGCTTTGAACAATAATGTAGTGTTTTTCACTATCCATCAAAAACTTAATGTTTTTAGAAAAACACAAGAAATTAACACGAAGCTAATTATGATATTCCAAATTCAAAAATTATTTCTATTTTACCAAATTTAAAACATAGAATTCGTATTAATTAATTTAAAAAATATTCTCATTGTCAAAACCAGAATACAGGTTTTTGAGAAGTAAAAACTATCAAAAGATTGATTTGTGTTTATGTCCAATTTAAGTGTAAAATTACTTATAATGACCAACATTGGATTAAATGATAAAAATATAATCTAATTATACTTTAAAACAATTCAAATGTTTAATTTAACACTATAAATTATTTTGATTAAAAAAAAGTTGTTTTCAATTAAAATTTAGTATTCTTCACTATTCATCAAAATATTAAAGTTATCAAAAAATCATTGAAATATTATCCAAACTAAATTTTTGTGTCCTTATTCTAAAGAAGAAGTTTATTTTGTCAAATATAATATATAAAAGTGTCAAATAATGGATTTAAAAATGGTTCTCCATTAAAAGGCAGTAAAATTGCATTTTTTTTGAAAAATACCTCTTTTATCTGAAAATTTTAATTTGTTCTTATATTATGTCTAAAAAACACATAATATTGATGTTAAAATTATATGGAGTATATAAAATTCAAAATTTTGTTATTACTATTCATAACTGCTTTTTAAACAGTTAGTTTGATAGGTCGTGGTGCGCTTGGACTCAGTGTTGCGTACTTCACATGCTATCTTATTATTCAAAGAGAAACGTACCATGGAAGATTGGGGTGTTACAATATTCAAATCTATTTTTCGATTGAAGATGACCTACTTTGTGCTTTGGCTTCTGCTCCGCGATGTATGGAGGGTTTTTGTTTCTCCCTCTTTCGATGATCCTTCGATATCCACCTGATACGATATTCCCCGATCTCTGTGCTCTGGATTTCTCTTCCCAGACTCCTTTTTCCATTCCGAAACCAGGCAATTCTACGGTTTATTAGCAACATAGTAGAGCGCTACCTCTGCTCTAATTATCATTCCAATTTTTTTCCCATCCAGTCTCTCCAAGGATCAATTTTGAAGTTGACGTGTCAAAGGGCCCTATAGACTACATTATCATCGAGATTTAAGTTGAACTCATCTAGCACCAGAAGGTATGATATGAAACCAGGATTGATTATTGTGGCATATGTGGTTGTCTTGGGCATTTGTCTTTAGTATGTCAAAGAGGGTGTAATTTCATTCAAGCATAGTCCTCAGAGGAGTGGGTGGTTTTTGATATTGGAAAGGCATAGTTGAGCAACTCTGGGGAGCATAACCTTGTAGCCATAACACATGAGACCATTCCTCCCTATAATTCACACTCAATGTTTGATGCTAGTAAGAACACCCTTTGCAAGGAATGGAATAGGGGGCCAACCCAACGATTGCGGACATATTCAGGTGCCTGAAGCAGGACCTCATTGTTCCTAATGGGTTGTATAATTCTTTAGGGCCTAAGACTGTTTGTATTCTGGGAATCCAGAATGCTTCATAGGGGTCTGTGTGGGAGGTGGCAGCCTAGACAGGATATGGTTCAGATGCCAAGACTTAGGTTCCGGGGGACTCTGTTGGAGCTGTTGGTCCAATTTCTAATGGTGAGGTGGGTCTAAATCTATACACATATGTTATGGAGGTGTGTGCGGGAAGTAGTAGCAACTCAAAAAGGGGGATTCAGTCTACTTGAGAGAGTAAGGATAAGGAGGGACAAGAGTGGTAGAAGACTTCATATAGTAAAGGTAGGTCTCTAAATTCCAAATAGGAGACCAACCCGAGGAGGACCTTTTCCTGTCTAAACTTAAACAAAAAGTTTGAGTTATGAGGGAGAGTTTTAAGGAAATCCCAATTATCCCTCTGAGACCGAGTCTGATGAAGTTGGAAAATCCTTAGATGGTAATGGATTGTGAAGATCCAGAAAATGCCTATATAGTCAAAGAAGGAGCAAAGGTAATAAAAAAAACAGAGACCAGGGGAGCTGAATTGTCTCTATGAAGATGAAACCAAAGGAGAGTAAATATTACTCCTACCTCCCCAGACTGATGGAGACCCGGTCTTCCAAAAGAGAGGGAAAACTCAAAGAGCATGTGATCCTACTAGTGGAGGGAGAGGGGGTCAGCAAGGCAATGTAATCCAACCCCAAGATCAAGAGTAAGAATCACCAATGGAAGAGTACCAACATTAGGATATGAACTTGAAATCCGAGGAGGTAATACCAATGTTGGAGGATACTATTCCCCTTAGATAGCAGTGTGAGGCAGGGCCCCCTTGAGGATTTTATGTCCTAAAGGTTGTGGAGGTGGATAAGAAGATGAAACTACTCATGAATTCTGGTGATAAAATGAACGAGGCAACTCTGGTGATCAATGCTATGAGGGAAGATATTGATCAAATTATGGGAAGATTAATCCATGTGGAAATTACCATAGAGAAAATTGATTGTATTTAAAAGCAAGACCGCATACTGGTTAGAGGATTTAACATGAAGTAGATGTGAAAATATGAGTATATAGAAGCTTGGGATTATCTAGAACCACATTATGAAGAAATCCTAGAGGCTGATCTAGACTGATAGGTTAGTTCCTTTCCCGAGAATCTGTTTAGGGAAGAAGATTCCAATCACCTTATACTTTTGTTTAATAAGTCAGATGTATACTTTAATGCTTGATATGTTTTATCTATGAGGGTTCTCACTTTCTCCTTAAAAGTTTTGAAAAATAAAAATTTTAATTTTAATGTTTAGAAGAGGCACATACATATCACACCACCCAATAAGAGAGGATCTAATCCTCTTATGTAGAAAAAGACTGAGGCATCTCCTATTCATAATTCATCATATGTGTTTATGACTATGGAGGTATAATTAATTACAAAAAATTATTGAATTTAATAAAAATCCTTTAATATATTCATAATGGATTTTAATTGATGAATAAATCATTCAGGAGAAATAAATAGTATATATATATATACTATATTCTTGTATTTCATGAATTGAAAATACATGAATCATATATATATATTAAAACTATACATAATATAATATATCATATACATATATATCTCATGAATCATATGTATGTGTACATGCATCTCATGCATGTACATTTTAGTGTATATCTAATAATCATTAACTTGATCTAAATCCTATAAGAACTTTAAGAAAAACTTCACAACACTTTTTGAATCTATCCAAACTCTTTGGGATACATGTTTTCATCAAAATCTATTTATTTTGAACAAAAAATTTTACCAAAATTTTATCTTTATCCAAGGGCCTAACACTGTGACCCTGCATGACTTTTTATTTTAATAAAGTAAGCTCAGAGGCTATTTAATTTAAAGGTTAAAAGAAGCTACAAAAGTATGAAAGTATGACCCTTACATTTATCATTTTTAAGCATAGGAAAAATATCATGATGAAGTGTGTTGGAAGAAATTTAAACCTCCCCATTCCCTCCCTTATTTGAAATCACTTTTAAAAGAGTGTTAGCTTCCCGATAAACATGTGTGATGATGTAACTCATTGAAGCAAGCTAATCAAGTAAATTGATCCATTTCATTGTCAAATTCCATGAAAGGAGAGATTGTCCATTTCTGATAGTTTGTACAAAGGATGTAGAGTCACGTTCAAACCAAATATAGTTTATATTCCTTTTCTATGTCACATTAACTGCATTTATCAGACCATTTTTTTCTACCTCTAGGTCTGTTTCAATACTACAAGAACCACACTGGTAAATAATAATATCCCCAACATAGTCTTTAAACACAAACCCATAACCTGTTGGACTAGGATTCCCTTTTGAGTCCCCATAATTATTTCACATAATCCAACTAGTAGGGTTAGGGATCTAGAATACTTCAATTATGTAGTGTGGGGGGGAAAGTATCCAGAGTCCTTGAAGCTCTAAATAATAGCAAGGTATTTTACTGAGTTTCTACAGTTCCCATAGTACAGTGAGTTGGCATGCAGAATTTCTATCATAATTCTTTCCAAAGAAGCGTTAATTTTGAAGTGGGACAGGTTTTGTATCACCTTGTTTCATTATCTCTAAATGATATGCACCAACTCATCATATTCCACCTAGAATAGGATGGTGAGTTTTCTAGACACTGAGATGTTGATCAGAGTAGGATTGAATTCGTTGAACTTGTTAGCCTGGATTGGCTAAGTCTCAAATAGATCAAATATTATTTTCTGAAGGAAGAAATCAATTTTGAAGATAAGAAACAAGTGGTCCAAATATTCACAGTGTTGTTGGAATAGCACGCACTCAAAAGAGAGAGTGAAACCCACTTTCTAAATATTTTCCTCAATTGAGATTTTATTGGAGGATAGCCACCACATCATAATAAACCTGGATAGAGGAATCCATTTTTTGAAATCCATAATCGACTTACATGGACCCTGGGTAAAATGTTTATAAAAATCCTTGGAGTCAAGTTGTCTATTTAAAGTTGGTTCTCAAACTGGCAGGTCATCATAGGTTGAGAAGTCATAGTTTCCATGACATCAGGTGACCACTAAACATGGAACATGTCATTATAGTACAGTCATCTCATCTTTTCATGATTCTATAGAATAGACGGACCAAGATGATGAAAATTTCACTGGTCATTCATCTAACAGAATAGAGCATCACGTGAACCTCATCAAAGTAGTTAAACACCTCTTATGTGACTCAACTAATAATGTCCATTAATTTCCTCATAATTTTTATATCAAGGTAAATATGTCTTTAATTTTAATTAAAGTGGAAAAATATTATCTTGGCTATACTTCATCCAATGACATGAACAGAAAAATACCCAACCACCCCCATATTATCTAAGTTCATATATTGAATTCTGCAAGTAGGGTATCTAATTATGAAGGTTCTCTTGCTAGGTAACTTGCAAGACTTAAGTAAGAATGATTGGTAATAATCATACACCCCTAAGTATATCTTTGACCATATAAAATTCCATGAGATATAATTTTCCAGATTAGTCCAAGAAATAAGTATCTGCTTATTACCTCCTGATTCTATTCTTCGTGTCATGTATACAACCTTTTTTAATGAGTACAATAATCAATTAAATATAATATTTAAACATCATTTCAACCTATAATACTCTGTGACGATCATCAATTAGGGACAACTCAAAGTTTTTTCTTTGAGGGGATATTTATCATTCGACTATTCATCTAAAGTTTAGTTGCAACATCCATGAATGAATGATAAATGAAGATTTGCATTATTATAATTAAATAATAATTTTTCAAACATTAAAACCAATATATTAAATGTTTAATATCCAAATATTCTACATGAACCTCATGTTATTACTATAGTAATGGTTTTTAAATATTCTATCCATATGTAATTTCCATCACATCCATATGTGACCATCTAACAAAATACTCCCACATACCTCTTAGTGAGTAACATTTACAAAGTAATACAGTTTGAATAATGATGATACTTAGGAATCATATTACTTAAGTTTAACTATATGAAATTATATTTAAACTCCCTAACATCATAACATCAAATGTTATAATGTTATCTTTTGTTGTCTACTTAGAACTCATTCTAAGTACATCATTTCAATAAAACTATTTTACTTGAAATATTTTATAAGTAATATAACTATTTACATTATCAATTTACTAGAACATTTTAAAATATTTTACAATAAAATGATATCCACTTCATTATGATAACCAATTTAACTCTTTAAATCTCTTTTTACCTCCATACCATAAACTCTTTTAGGATAAAAAGTGATACACTATGTGTATTGGATGGTATAATTTTTTATAGAATAGAGATGTTGACATGTTATGATAACTAAATGTAACTCTTTATATTTTTATTTACCATTTCATATTTTAATATTAATTAGGATAATAAGTAAAGAATCACTTTTAATCTATGACCGTTATAGTCCTTTAAGAAATAGTGATATTCATTTTCATTTGTTAAGCCAATGTAACCTTTTCTATTATTTTCCCTACATATCCAAAACAGTTTTAGGATATAAAATGAAAATCACTTAATATTTTTTTTAACTTTGAACCTCTCTAAGTCCAACCATACACCCAATAGTCTCTTAGATATTGTATCCTTATTGTAATATTTTAGTAAGATTCAACACAAACTTATTTATGTTATGAAATAAAACTTATTTCTATTAAGTGGGAATATTTAAAAAATAATTTATTATTTCTATTTTTCATACATTATTCTATGTGTTAAGAGTATTTCCTTTAAAAATAGTATTTTATTCATTAAAATACTCCATTATTTTGTGGGAGTAAAATTCCATTATATTTTAATAAATATCTACATAAAAACTTTATCTTGGATAAAACACTTTTATCCATATCTTCTTCTCAAAAAATGTTATAGAATCCAATGAATCAAAACCACATTAATAAAATTAATCATATCATGTTATTATCAACAAATATTTGTTAACACCTATTATTATATAAGTTAAGTGAGATGAAGATACACTTACTTTACTTAGATTCATCCAATATTGATAAACATATTTACATTAAAATTTATGATGTATCAACTATTTACTTCATCACTTGAATGAATACTATAATCTCTTTTCAATTATTCCAATGATTTTTAACTCTTGTATATTTAAAACACATGCAATAAATACACTCAATATTGCATACCCTTCAAAATTGAAGAATCAATTTCTATAACATTGATACCTGACATGAATTTTCCTTGAATTTCCCAAACCCCTTCAAGTACTCTATATATCCCATCATATAGAATCATTACTCTTTCCTAATAATACACTCATTCTTCCAATAACCTTAACTGTGTTCTTAAAGAAATATTATTGGAATTTACAAATTTTCCTCTCCTAGTTTTGAACATTTACCTCTTGGTACTATCTATACAATACCACAACTTAGGCATCATATGCCTAGTTCATTTATTCTAATTTTTTTGAGAATATTGGGTTAAATTTTATTGAACTCATTCATCATACCAGAACATTTCCATGGATGGAAATATAATGATTTACTTAACCATAATAAGACTTATAGGGACTATTTTGTCTCTCCAAACATATTCAATGCTATTGAATATCATTGGAATTCACAATATTATTGAGTATATGAGACTATAATTATATAGGGAAATTATCATTTAGTTCCTTTTAAACATTCAAAAAAATTATTTTATGCTTCTTTAAGCATCTAGATTCACTTGGTGAACAATTTAAACAATTGGTTACTCTGGAAATAATATTCTAACTTATAAAACGTTTTTCTTGGTCAAGAAATTTTCGTAATCTACCAGTATTGTGATTTTCTTACAATAACCTTCTAAATTCAATGACAAACATAAATTTTAGTTTTATTATGATGACTCATTTATCTATAACTAGGATTTTTATTAGATGAATATCATATCATATATCTTTTCAATAAGGAATTTTAATTATAGTTATCCTACTAAAATTGATGACCTCATACATCATATCGTTTAATAGAGACAAGATCCATGTTTCATCATAACTTACCCAAGTTATCACATCATAAATACATGATTATTTAGGTAAGGAATCATCCCAATCATGTCAGTTATGATTCATGTATAGATAAGAAGACCACCACTTATCCAGATCCATCACATGGATGCACTCAACTCAATTCCTATAGTATCATTACCATTAGGGATTCCCAAATAGTTTAACCCCAAAAAACTCAAAGAACAATCCAACTAAGGAAGAACAGGGTATACTCATGCTAAGATCAACAATACCAAAAATGAAAATATTTATTTACTTATATCTTGATTACGTTACACTATATAATCCAAGGGTACTAGTGTAGATCTATATAATACCTAGTAAGATGATCGATGTCTTGAAAAGTGTTTATTTTCAAGGAAAATTACACTTAATATTTGTGGGGTTTTCTTTTAAAGTATCACCCATTTAATATCATCATATTCATAATAAATTAAAATATATTACATATTTTTTAATAATTATCTTCTTATGTTTTATTCCATTTTTTGTATGCATGCTTTTAATGATTTAGTTTTGGAATCCCTATTCCAAACACAAAAATAATGTGTTCAAACCAAATTAATGTGTAACTTCTACACAACCTACAAGTTTGGGTTAATCACCCAAAAATAAAATCCAAGTATATTCACACATATCCAAATGCATCATATGAATAAGGTACATAAAAGTTTCATGTAAAGTCATAAATTTATATGATATTGAAAAACTCCCTATAAATTAGCTCTGAGTGACATTTATCAAATGTCATTAACTTTACTTACCAAAGTAATCCTTTGATAAATTAGGTTATTCGACCCCAAGTCCCTCTACCTAGGGAGATATTACTCAAGAGAGAATTAAAATAATGAAAACTCTAACCCCTAAAACACACAAACTATTACCAACAATTATTCTCAGTATCATAACTAAAAATAAAAATAATAGTTATGGTATATAAAAACTAAATTTTATGATATCAAACCTATCATTATATGAAATGCTCTATCCTAGAATATATTTATCATATAAATGTGCATACACTGTATTACTATTTCATAAAAAAAATTACTAAATTTAAATATCAAAGAATTTTTAAAAATAAATAAACATTTTATTTATTTTCCAAAATATAAGACATTTATGAATTATTCATAAATAAATAATTATAATAAACATTTTATAAATTAGTATGAATATAAACATTTTATATTAATTTTAATATAAACTCATTCCTATTTTATATTAAATATAAATTATATGATATTTCATGAATTATAAACATTTTATAATAGAATTTTTATTATATTAACATTTTACATAATCTAAATATCATATATTGAACAATTTATACACTTTATAAGGCATATATTATGATTTCTAAATAGAAATTTTATTTCTAGATCATAGAGAATCCCATTTAATTTGTCAAAAAGTATTTTAAAATATCAATAATTAATATTTCGGAAAAAGTTTCATAAATATTTACTTAATTAATTATAAACAATTTATAGTTAATTAATTAATATATTAAAAAATACTTATAAATTACGATATTCGAAAATACATTTTTTTTTGTGATTTATAAACATTTTATAATCCATAAAACTCATTTAATATTTAAAAAAAATAAATATAATTTCTGATTACCCTTGCATAGAATCACTATTCTGTGTGAGGGTATCCTTCCTTTTACACTTAACTAGAGGCTCTCATGTAAGGGTAATTGATGTTTTCTAAAACCTATGTAAAGTTAATATAATGGTTATCTTTACACAACTTTATTTGAAAAATCCCTACATAAAGGTAATATGTAGATTACCTTTACACAACTCCATCATGTAAAGTTATTTCCTTTATGAAAATCCTTTCCAAAAGGGTACTCAAAATATTTTATATGCTATGTAAAGGTAAACATCAAGAACCTTTACAGAACTGCTCTAATACCTTTATATGTAAGGGTAATGTTCCATTGACCCTTATGTAAACCCATTTTCATAGGGGTACTACCTTTACAAAACTCATCTTACTAAAGGTAACAAATAGGTTATCCTTTTTCAAACATCCTAAATAAGTGTATCACCTAGGGGTAAATCACATTTATGTTTTTTAAATGCATTTATTTTTCAAAAACATTGTTCTTTTTTCAGTTCTGATTTTTTTTCAAAAACCAATGATCAAATAACAATAAAAACATAAAGGACCTGTTATGATACCACTAATGGGATTTGTGTAATCATATATTGTTCATTTTAAGTGAAAGTTAACCCAAAACACAAGATATATATCTTCAAGAAATCAACATATTAATATTATCATAAAAAGAGTACCTAGAAAATTTGAGTTACAATAGCTTCCATCATTATTATGGAGTGTGCTTGAGGGAGATAAAGATGAGCAATGAACAAACACACTCAATTTCTAAGGTGATACAATCGCTGATGTATCAAAAAATTCTTTATGAGAATACCCAAAATCCCAAGGTGTGCTAGCACCTTCTCAAAAGATAAATGGAGTTTCATAGGTAAGAGAGTTTAGTAGAGGATCATACGCAACATGCCACCCACCAGGAGAGGATCTCATCCTCTTATGTAGATGAAGCTTGAGGCATCTCCTATTCATAACACATTGTATATGTTTCAAAATTTTGGGGTATAATTTATTAAAATATTTAAATGAATTTAATGAAAATCCTTTAATCCATTCATAATGGATTAAAACTAATGAATAAACCATTAATGATAAATAATATATATATATCATGTATATATATATTATATCCATGCATCAAATGTATAAAATATTCATTTATCATTTGTATATATTAAAATTACATGATATATAATATAATATATATATCTCTGTGTGTGTGTGTCAAGCATCCTATTCATGTGTGAATGCATATCACGTATGTACATTATAGTGCGCATCCAACAATAAACTACTACCATGTCATTCTATATCATAACACATCCCAATACGTTTTTTGATTCATCATCTTATATCACAAACCCTAGTCCATTATAGGGTAGTTTGAGCATAGGTTCACTTTCCAACCTTATCTTCAGCTCCTTGAAATTTTATTCAAATTCATATATTCAAAGGAACTTGTCTCCCTTACACATAAACATGATTAGTGGATTTGATATCCATGATAAATTCATCATAAAGAATTTTTAATATCTATCAAATCAAGAAAAAATACAGATCTTACTCATCATATTTGGTTTGGTCCATTTTTCAATAACTTTCATCATTGATGGATCCACTGATATACCCTCACTTATAATTATGTAACCTAAGACTGATACCTTATGTAGTGACAATTCACATTTTCTAAATTTGGCATAAAAATTCTCTTTTATAATGGTATTTAATGCAATCCTTATATGATCTTCATACTCTTTCTTACTGTTATAATATATGATAATATCATTTCTAAATACTTCCACAAACTAATTAAGGTAATATATAAAGACTCTCTTGATTAGATCTATTAAGATGGTAGGGGAATTTGTCTGTCTGAATGGAATCAATATAAATTAATAGTTTCCATACCTCATATGGAAGTATAAATTAGGTATATCCCCCTGCTTTCCCCATGACTAGTGATGTCTAGACCAAAGACCTATCTTTTAAAAGTATTAATATCCACACAGTTTATCCAATAAGTCATCAATATGGGGTAAATGATAATTGTTCTTGATAATGATCTTTTTATGTTCTCAATAATCAATGTAAAAAACACATTGACCCGTATTTATTCACAATAAGAAGAAAGGTTCATCCTATGGTGATTCACTATAGTGTATGAATCCATTTTTTAGATTCTCCTAGAGTTTCTTCTTCAATTATTGAAACTCTATTAGAGCCACTCTCTAAGGAGTATTTTAAATACGTGTAGCACCAGGAATGAGTTCTATTGAAAACTCCACATCATGATTCGGGGGAAGACTCAGAAAATCATCAGGAAATACATTATAATATTCCCTAAAAATAGGAATATCCTAATTGTTGTGTTTCTACACAACCATTTGAGATAAATACACCTCATGAATAGGTAGTAAGGCCCATATAATAGAAGTATTTTTTTTTATAATTTCTTGTTCTTTCTCAAACTAATAGATGATCATAAGTTTATTAGAAATATGAAATGTGATCTAACTTCCCTATAAATTGATATACGATCTATGTAGAGAGATTAAATCAATTTCAAAAATCACATCAAATTCAACAATAAGAAGAATTACAAGGTTGGTATGAAACACATTCCAAAAAACTTTTATCAAAGAGGTTCTAATGACCGGAGAAGAGATCATCATTCCATTAATAGTTTTTATTTATTAATAAATATCTTACTATTGAGGTGGAGATGTGATACTCTTAGAAAATTCTTTAGATATAAAATATTGGGTAGAACCTAAATCAAATAATAATTTTTTAGGTCTTGAGTGGATGATAAGTGTACATTTCACCACTTCATCCTCATGAACTACTTTTCGTAGCTGTGATTGTATAGTTCTTCCCTTTTTTTGTCTTAAGAGTTTTTTGACATTGTTTTTCATCATTAACCCATGTATTCATGCACTGGTTGTCATAATTTCTATACTCCTTACAATTCTAGCATTAGAGTGTGGGTAGTGCATTCAATTGTGATCTCATTTTATCATTAATCAGCATATTCATGTAACTTAAACATTTATTTTCTATATGGAATCCTTTTACACAATTGAGCCATTTACTTATTCCCTTAAAGATATTTCCCCTTGCTTATTTTCATATTTTTGGCATGATGAAGGATTAATTTTCTTTCCTCCATGGATTTTATTATTAGAATTTACTCAAAATTCCATCTTTATCTTCTAATCCCCAAAACCATGAGAATAATAAAAGTCTCCAATCTCCATGTTTATCTTTAAAGGATAATGAACAATTTATTCATAACTATTAATTCCTTTTAGATACTTGGTCTTAAGTCTATAATGAATCAATCAATTTTACTTTTAGGGTTAATGATAAATCTAGAAGTATACCTTGTAAGTCTAGGGAAATTTTCCTTATAGTTACTAATGGATTCATCATATCCTTATAATTTAGATTCATGAATTCTATATCCATTATAGTGTGACTAGTTCAAGTAAAGTATTTATTGAAAAATACTTTCTTAAACTATTCTCATTCCATAGAGTAAATTTCTTCCTTTTGTCTCGTATTCTCAATAAGAGTCCAACATTGTTAACATTCAAATTCCAAATGATACACACCAAAAACAACATTCTCAATGTCCAAGCACTAGAGAAAGAAAAATATATTTTTTATAACATTTATTTATTTCTCAATAAAAAGTGGATCAGAGGTCCCACTAAAGGAAGATGGATATTTATATATAAGAGACACAATGGTGAGTTGTTCCTTACATTGTATTTTTAGAATATTATAATGATTTATGTTATCAATAATAGATTAAGAGAGTTGGGTGATACGAACCACACAATTTTTCATCCCATCTCTTATTCCATTTGATTCTAATAAACATTTACATTTCATTTTCCTTCACATCCATTTTTCACATGATTCCTCATAGTTCCAACCATTGACTAGAACTGATAATCTTTACATGAGTATCAACCATGAAAGATCATAGTGATCAATCATATGATAATGAAAATAAGTTTTAAGATTTCATAAATTATAAAGCCTTATTTCAACCCATTATATTCTATGTTTCAATATTAAATATAATCCAATCCCTCATAATTCTTCATATATAGAATGTGAATTAACTAAAGATTATCATATGAGAGAGAAAAACCAGGTGTGGATAAAGTTATTTTTGTCACACACTACATAAAAATCAATTTAGAATGCAACCAAACTTTTTGGGATTATTACCCCTATATGCATATTTACTGGAGTTTTTATCCACTTGTTTGTATCCAGACAAGGATTTCATTTCTAGAAAACAAAAAGTTCTATACTTTAAATTTTTTTGGTATTTCCAATATTTAGACTTATCCCTAGGGTTATCACTAATTATTTCTAATAATAATCAACAAAAATAACTAAACCCTACTTTGGTACCAATTATATAATCCAGAGCATCCCATCCATAAATATTACATAATTTTAAATTAATATTTAATACATATCACAACAATAAACACCCAATAACCATAATGGTTTTTTTTATTTATAGACTAGATATTAAATCAACTTATTTTATTAAATATCTTCAATATCTCCCACAAATATCTTCTAATATAGAAATATTCTTAGACATATAATATAAAACATCATTCTTCATAACCTGGATCATTGAAAACATAAGAAATGATGATATTAGATGCTTAATAAGGGTAAATGTGAGAGATATCAATCAATGATTGTAATTGAGAATAAGATAAACATAAGGGTATGATAACATGATCATAAATTATGAAATCATACTAAAAAATTAATAGACCATAAATCATGAGTCATGGAATAAGTCTTTGTTATCAAAAAAGGCATGGATCATAAGAATATAGAATAATCAATAATTAATCACGATCTATTAGAGAATATAATAAGCATAAGATATATGTTTTGGCATAAATATAAACATAAAAAATAATTTCCTTATATCAAGATCACTAACAATACTATCATAGTTGATAATTTCCCCTAGTGGAGTGATTTTATATAATAGCCCAAAAACAACACACGCGGATCCAATATTGAAATCCATAACATTAAATTTCTGACATTGATACTGATAATTGTGACCCAAATTGTTCATCTAAAACTTAAAAAATAGAAATGAAATCTTGAATCATGTAAGAACTCAAAGACATTTTAGGTTTATAGTATTATAGAATTAGGATAAACTCTTACACAAATAACTCATATCAACTAGGGCTCATAAGTCATCAAAAGAACATTTCTCCCATTTAACCCAAATTATCTTATTTCATAATATCACATCAACAAAATATGTGTGAAATTCTTTATAGACATAAATAATTCTATAAAATTCTTTAAAACCTAGGAAAAATGAATCATAAGAAGGGTGAGATGAAATTCTTGGTAAGGGTAAACATAATAATTAACAATTAAATATCGTCAATAAAAATAAGAGTGCATAAGGGTATGATGAAATAAAAAATATTCATGAGAAAATCAAAAAGGAACTCATGCACATCAATACATGGATAATTATGTATAAAAATATGGAAAAGAAAATAGTCATAAAAATTAATAATAAAGATCCATGTGACATCAATCTCAATCACAAGAAACATTATACACTCATAATAAGAAATTAAAACTCTTATTGGTAACTTGGAGAATCAATTTCATTAAACCATTTCAAAGCCCTTTAAATTGGAATAACCATATGACTGACATCCAATATAATCATTACCTAATGCATCTGATATCTATAATGGGGATCACCCTATGTATAATCTATATCGGGATCACCCATTTTCGATGAGCAATAATGGGGCTCAACCATTAGTATAAGATATATTGATATCACCAATGAGCTATAATGGGGCTCAAGCCTTTATATAAGTTTCTTTATGCCCAACCATTTCTTATAATTCCTAAGTTCGATGAATAAAAAATGTTCATCATAAAACTCATAGAAATAATAATTATTCACTTTTAACTTGATAAACCCATGGGAAATAAATGTATTTTATGTAAATCTATTTGAAACAAAATTAACCAATGGAAAATAAACGGGTTCCCTAAAAATCTATTTAGAACTTGATTAAACCATGGAAAATAAATGAGTTCAACAACAATCTCTTTAGAACATGATTAACCCATGAAAAAAATGCGTTCAATAATAATATTTTTGAAAACTTATTAACCCCTGGAAAGGAAATGGGTTCAATAATAATCTCTTTGAAAAATGTTCAACCCATGGAAAATAAATGGTTTCAATATCAAAATATTTGAAAAATGATTAACCCTTGAAAAATAAATGGTTTTAATAACAATATTTTTAAAACATGGTTAGCCCGTGGAAAAGAAATGGCATCCACAACAATATATTTAAAAAAACTAAATCCATCTATAAAATAATGAATATGGTATCAATAAAAAATATCCCTAGTGGAGTATAAGTAACAACAAGGGTTTTTTACATTTATGAATGGAAATACCATTAAAATGTCATTAAAAACACTCATTGGGAAAATAACCATTAAACATTCAAATATATCCCATACCACTTTGAAACATTTGAATCATAAACCCCATGAAGGAATAACTTCGAGATAAACTTATAATAACCTTAGAATAAGTGTATTCATGATATATCATGTCAAAGTATATTTATATACACCTCATAAAAGAAGATAAGGGTATAATATAGCAAATATCTAAAAAAAGGAAAATTGTGAAAAAAGTCCATTACTGCTTTGGTATCTTCGAAACCATAAACCCCATAAAAGAGAGACACTAAAATGGATATGTAAATCCAAATAAATATAAGGATAAAAATATTAAAATAAATTCATGGGAAGTAGATACACCACATAGAAAAAATAAGTGGTGAATATGGAATAAGTATCACATAAATAAAAGTGAGACTAGAAATCCCCTTACAACTGTAGTATCATATGAATCGAAAACCCTAAAACTAATAATAATCAAATGAAAAATTTAAATACCATGAATATAAAATAATTAATGATATAATACATCAATAGGTTAGTATATACATCACACAAAATAAATAAGTGGTGATTATGACATATGCCTCACAAAAGTAAAAGTGAGACAAGAATCCCTTACCTCAATTATGATTTGTCATACTTGTTCTCAATATTACTAAATAATAAACTTATGTTAATTATATACTTACTTAATAACATTATAAAAGTTTATTATTAATTTTATTTCACTTATAAACAGGTTATATACAATTACTTAATCAATAATGTTTAAGCATGATGTTTTGACCATAATCTGTTTGTGTGTCAAAAACAACTTTGGTAGGTCAACTATGTTCAAAGGGTGATTATGAAATCAAATCCTGAATAATAATAATGATATAATTATCATATTTATAAATAAACTGTACTTTTAAAACCAATAATGAATAATGGTTTCAAAAAATGAACCAATGTTACAATCATGGAGACGGTAGGTCATGCGTACAATTGAGTAACGTTCTCATTTTCAATGATCATTATAGAGAGAAGGAAAGTAACATTTATCATTCCATAATTATAATTATATCAAAATTAAAATATTATTTAATTATATATACTTATATTTCTAATTATTGTGATGTAAAAGGACTCACATTGCGTCGAGGAGGCGGTAGTCCACACGTCTATGAACGATGTTATCCCCTTTTTAGTATGAAAAATAGGTAATAAATAAAATTATATATTATATTTACATAAATATAATTATGTTTTTAATATCATATATATTTAATTTGTGTAATATATTTTTAATTCAAACTATCCTTAATACATTATGTGTAACGTGTGAACATATCACATCGCTTTGAGGCGACGGTAGTCTACACATCCACAAACGATGTTATCATATTTACACCAAATGGATTGAATAAAGGTATGTTTTATATAAAAATTAAAGAAGTATTAAGGCAATATTAATATCATATATATCATATAAATATATGGTTTCCACCATAATTCCTAACCATGAGAGGAGATAAGGGGAAAATGAACGCCATTATTTCACAAGGTGGCAGTTCGTCGTACATGAATGGTATGTTCGTTACCCATTTGAGGGAAGTGTGTCTAGTTTTATGTATAAATATAAACATAAAATTCCTATAACAATGATGATATAATATTTATTGAAACCCAATAGAAAATTAATATTGATATTGAATTATTATCATGATGGAGGGAAAATATGGGAGGTGTAAATGTTAAAAAACATTCTTTTCTTAATTTTGAAAAAAGGAAAAAACGAGTCGTACATAAAACATTTGAAAAGATTCATTTTAATAATTTATAATTAAATTAAAAGGTAGTAGAAAATGTCATTATTAAACATTTAGTAATATATAAAAACTTATATAATATTATTTTAAGAACATTGATATGGAAGAGAAATATTCCCAACCAAAAATGCGAAATAAGGTCATATTTTATTAAAAGCAGTCTTTCAATATTTTTAAATACCAAAGAGAGGGGAATAAAAATAATACTATAAATTCCTCATAAATAAAAATATTATAAGAAAACATATGGTGTTCATAATGGAGATAACATACAATTTTCTACATTAGAAATTTGATTATAAACAATCCTAATAAAAAGTGAGATTATAACACAAACCCTTACACCCTTGGAAAAAAATGAATCAAAGACTTGTGATAGAAAAAAACTTATATGGATTTTAAAATCTTCATAATACACCATACAAAATTAAATAATGTGGTGAATATAGAACATATCTCAATGAAGTAAAATTTAAAGGAGTAAACCCTTTTTTCAAGTCTTAACATTCTTCGTACACACTCTAACAACCTATATAATAAATTTAGGCTTATTGTAAATCTATAAAAGAACCATATTCATACTTATCTTACTATATATCATTCCCTTATAATTTTCAATCACCCATTTATTAGAAATTCTTCATTAAAATCTATATTTGGTGTTAACTATTCTGTTTTCCATGTATGTTTCCATTTGAAAGTTCCAGTACTTTCACCATAGTCATGATTCTGGAATCTTAATTATGTAATAACTATAGTATATATTTATTATATACACATTTATAAAAAACCATGTATATTAGTGATGAAAAATTAATTACATCACTTCATGGAGGAAGTAGTCCGCATGTACGCACGTTTGATGCTTTCATTTTTTAATGAAGGGAAATAAGGGGAGGTAAATTTTAATTTATCTATAAAAAATCATAAATATGTCATAAATATAATATATTTATTTATTAAATTTTTCTATATAACAAAACTTGGTAGGTGTTAATGAAAAATGAACTACACGCTTCATGAAGGTGGTTGTCCATACGTACACATGAGCGACGCTTTCATTTTATATTAGATGGAAAAGAGATAGAAAAAACTTTTACCATTAACATAAAAAATTCAGTATATTAAATATACCGAGTTCATTTATTTAATATTTTTACAGAATATTTTGAGGAGTGTGTAGAAGAAAGTAACTTGAAAATGGTCGGTAAGAACATAAACCCGTTCCTTGGATATTCCCATTTGAAAAACACCTTAAGTCTTCTTGGATGGGCCTTTTGGGAAGAAAAAAACCTATAAGTCATTTATAAGGTTTTTGTGGTAGAATTTGGGAAGATATTGGTTAAGATAAGGTGTTTCAGGGGTGTAAGTAAGCTATAAGTGGAGTTGTGCTTTTATAAGTGAGGGGAGAATCACTCTTGTAAATACCCTTAACTTTAAAATACTATAAAGTAATTTTCAAGGGAAAGTGGTACCAAATGGAAATAGTTTCTAATATAGGTTAATGTAATGTATAAATACACTCAACCAATCATATTTAAAATAGTTTTAGTAATAAATAAATCCTTATATATTAGTTTAACCCCCCCCCCCCCCCCCCCCCCGCCCCATTAACTCTTTCATCCCTTACCATAGTGATGGTGTTTTTACCATAGTAACTATTAATTATAGATAAAAATTAATTTGAGCTTATTAAATGGTATTTATTATTATTATAAATATTTAATCCATTTTACAAGATTCAATTACTAGAGATGAATGAAATTAATTCTAATATAAGTATGAAAAATGTAACAAAAATTGTTTTAAAAAAATGTCCTTTTAAGTATAAAAAATAATTTTCACTAAAATAATTGACAGAATTGATATAAATTACATTTATTGAATTATGTATAAAATATAAGAGTTTTATAACTTTAAAATAAATCCAAAATATAATGGATCATTGTGAATACTTAATTAAAGGAAAATGATTAAAATAGTTTTTTATTTGAATAAAATATAACTTTGGTTCCAAACATGAAGCATGAGTTTCAATATTTAATGTAATAGTTTTAAGTGATTTATATTGATTGATAAATATTTAATTGGGTGTGAAAAAAAATTTCAATTAATTTTAAGACATGATTATATCATAATGAGTTCATAATAGTTATGGTAATTTTGAAAACAGTATTTTCACTATTCACCTTAAAATCAACCATTTCATTAAAATCTAAAAAATTCACCTTAATATAATTTTTAAATAATTAATTGAAAAATTACTTACATTTTTTCAAATTAGAATCATAAAATTTATAAATTTAACTTTTAAATAAAACATAGTAAATACATAATAAAAACAAGGTTTTTAAACAAAATATTTTTTATTATCCATGAATAATTAATATAGTACTTATTATAATAAATTAATTGATTTTACTAAATATGTTTTATTTAATTTTCTAATAATATATTTCATTTTTTATTATAATAAAGCATCATTCACTTAATTTTGGTGTTATGTGCATCATAAGCTATTGAATGCATGAAATTTATTAAAGAGAAATATATTCTAAATTCTCGAGGCGTTATAGGGTAGTCTTAGTGGGAGGGAACTCGAATATTGAAAAGGTAGTACTTTTTAGGATTTTAACCTAATAATTTTTATTTCTCTTTCCTATTTAAAACAGACCAAATTTTTCCTAGACTACGTGAATTGTTTTCCTAGAGAGTGGAGACTAGAATATTTTTTAGAATTCCCTTTGCATCACTATGGTGAGTATTATGTCTCTTTCCTTGGGTAGTTTAATTTTATTAAAGTCAAACCAATGTAATTGGTGTTTAAGGTCAGAATACTTTGACCGAAATCCAAAGAAAATCTACCCAAAAATAAGGGAGAGATAATATTAATGTGAATGGAGATCCCAATACCACAAATAGGGACAACCTTCGTGGACAGGTGCATGTGGTTTAGCATCAGGATGCATAGACTATCATATAATATAGTTTAGGGTCACACAATAAGGACTAAAAAAGGTTAAAGAATATAATTTCATATTCACTCTTTGAAAATGGTTATGATGCACTAATGTTAAACATAAAGGGTGTTTTAATCCACTTGAATGTTTGAGTTATGGAATGCGTAAATCATAACTCAAGGCATTTTAATTTGGAATGATTGGAGGGAACAAGTATGTGAGGGATGATTATTCACCACATTTGAATTATGGGTTTCACTATGATATTGTTATGGCATGTGGATATTATAGGGCTTTATTCTTGGTATTAAAACATGTCTCTAGTTGGTAGTTCCAAATATGGTGTCATGAAAATCATTACCAAGAAAAGGTATCCTTTAGAGGAGAATGTTATCATTGTTGATAGCCATGTGAGGTTTGTAATGATTCAAACACAAGAGGAATGATGTAGGTTTATAGAGAAAATGGTATTTAAGAAGGGTTTGAACAATATAAAGGTTTCACCATTGTGTATTGAACACACTCTTTGGGTGAAGTGATAGGATGTTAAATTACTTGAGCATGCATATAATAGAGAAGATATAAGGTCTACTCTAACATTTTCCTATTTTTTTCCTGGGCCAGTCAGTCCAGCAAGAAAAAATATAATTTTTCTAGGGATATATGGTGATCACTTCAGGATTTTCAAATTTTCTTATTTACACTATCACTTTTTTCTAATTTAGAAAAATGGTATACTTGGTGAGCCAAAAATTAATTTTTTAGGACACCCTTTTATGGGTTTTTAACCTAACTAGCCTTTATGGCTCTTTCATTTTAATTTTAAGGGTATTGTAATTTAAACCATTGAGGGATGGAGGTTAATTTAATATAGTTTTTACCAATAATGGATGGGTTTTAATATCACAAAACATTAACCAAAGTGTGAGACGATATATCTAGTTAGGATGAAGCAAACCAAATGTGAACAAAAAGTACAATGTCAGTATATATTGCCTCAAAAAGAGGAACACATTATTCAAAGTCATAGTTACTTAGACCAAAATAAAATATAGATTATAAATTTCAAGGTGATATCTCGATGTAAATTAGGAACCTAATGCTATTATAGAAGTTCTCATGGATGGGTTCAGATAGTTTAAGGTCATAGTGCTTGGATCGTTGATGGGGTGTGATATGACAACCAAGATTGGGTTCAAGAGCTAAGATTGAAAAACCATTTTTGAATAGATAATGAAAAGTATTTAAATAATAATCTGAAGTATTTGAATAAGTACATGATTAGATGGGATAATTATTTTGAGGATGACCTTTTTCCAACATTATAATGAAGGGTTCCATGACAATATTTTTAGGGTCTATAGAAATTAAAGCATCTTCCCCTCAGGGAAAAATGATGTCTCTAGTTGGATGTGCTGAATATAGTGGCATATCATTACCAAGTAAAGGGGTCCCTTGGATATGAATATACTCATTACCTATAGCCATGGGTGGTTTTTGGTGATTTAAAACACTTGGGGCACAAAGTGTGTTTTGTGGGAGTGGAATATTCAAAGAGTGAAAGGTATATTCAAGTCCCTAACTAATCATAGTTGGGCTGTAATTAGCCTTTGAAATGGAGGAGAGATGGATGGAAAACTATGACTGGGTCAAAAATATATAGTTCATATGTCATTAAATATCCATTGATAATAATAATCAAGGTACATGTAGGTATTATAATTATAAGTTATCTTAGTATAGAGTCTTATATAACAAGACATGTCATGAATGAGGAGACTATACACTGGAAGGTGGTTTGATGGTCATAGATTTTGCATCTGGACCTAGGATAGGTGATCCTAGCATCACTATGTATCCTAAAGTAGGATGAATCAAAACAGACATAGTTCATAATAAAATATTAATTTCATAGATCTAACTCTTATGTAGGGAATGTGAATATTTTTATTCTAGGATGGTTTTGGGACTATAAAGGCTTTATAGAATATACCTAGGATTGAAGATCTAAGTTGAATCATAATTTAATTTTAACCTATCATTGATTTATGTAGAGGATACATATTCTAAGAATCCTTACATGTATTTGTCTCTCATATCAAGAAGTTGGGTCATACATGAAAAATTAGTTTAAGTGGTTTAAGGACTTACTAGGTGGAACATATTTTATTTAGTTTAATTTCAAATAAAAAGAACTTAGATTCCATATAGTTAAAGTTCATATGAAGAGTTCCATTATGTATGATACATTTCACAAATCTTACTCATGAACAATAGGAAACATATTTGTCTCAATGTTAAAACCATAAAGGAAAACCTGACAAGAATGATATGTCCCAACAATAGGGTGAATATCTTGAAGTGAGGAACATTTTTTCTCAACATGGGTTTATGGATAAAAATCATTAAATTGGGGGATCTTATATAGACCTATATTTTGCACAAGTAACCTTGGTCTCACAAAATGGACTACTCTAATCAGTTTAAGGTATTTCAGGGTGAGCCATATTTCATGTAGTTTAATATCTATTAAAAGGACATAGATGAAATGTAGTTTAGTGTTTTCCAAAGAGAACCTTGATGTGTTGGTTTTTTTGTAGATACAACTCATTCAAACAATTATATAACCATAATTTGGTATTAAAAAAGGTTTCAAAATCTAGTGTGAATAAATAAAGACTTAGTCACCAAGAAAAAATGGGGATTTTGGTTGGAATTTATAGTTGTATATAGGATAATAGATTTGGGTATCATTGTATATACTAAAATAATAGGAATTAAGTCATACATAATTCAGATAAAATCATACTATAGGTCCATTTGGGGGGAGTTAATGTGAATGGAGAGGTCTATACGCTAAGATAAATAAAGGGTTCAAGATAATAGGATTTTTGGATGAGCCTAAAATAAAATATCCTTGAATAACTATTGTCCTAATATAGTAGGAATCAAGCCCCATTTATTTCTCATAAGGGGATATTTTGGTCATGAGTTAGGGTAACAATGACATTATAGTCAACTAATATAACCATAACTATTGAATCCCTAGGTAAAGAATATGGGGTTCTCTGTAGATCGATCTCTTACATAGGGGAGGGGATTTTTTCTTAAGCATAGGTTCATAGAAAAAGAACCAAAAGCTGATGAATCTTAATTTGATCTAACTATAAATTAAGGAGGTTTGGTCATATGATATGTGACACTCTAGTAAATTTTAAGTATTGGAGTTGGTATCCTAAAACCAACTTCTTTTTACTTTAGATTGATTTTATATTCACAAACATAAATATTAATAAATTTCTTATCCAATGTTGATTGTTATTCTATATAACTTTAATGTGATAATGTCCTAGATTATCTATGACATTAAAAACATCATAATAAATTCCCTACTATGATGATAACCTTGATATACAATGATGATATTCTTAGGATTATTCATATAGTCATATTACATCATCTGATGGGACATAAATGATGTAGACTGTCATATGTGAGTACTCATAAGTGGTTGAGACCTCACATAATGAAGTTCACACTTGATAATCTTCAAGACTTGAGATTATGATAATAGACTCACCGACATGAATTCCAGATGTTAAATTTCATTGTATTTTCCTATTTACAAACTTTTATAATTACCCTTTAACTTGAGATTATTATTAATTCATATCATGAGTTGTATACTTCGATGTATTAATTTAAACGGTTACAACATATGCTTGTGTTGAGGTAGGGAGGTAGGTTATGTTGAGTGCTTCACAAGTGATATTTTCATAATGAATAATTCAATAAATAATTTATCTATTTAATCATTATGAAAATTGATATCTTGGCCCTTTGGTTGAAATGGAACCATCACATCAAACTCCATGGCCATGGTGTATTGAAGGGTTCATTTTAGGTTGTCAAAGAAAGACATATCAATAATATAGGTTGATGACAAGAGTGTGAATCCTTCTTGAGGAGATGTCATGAAAAATGTATTATATTATATAGTAAGTGTTAATATGTGGTTTTTGTTTTTATAACATTAACTTCCTCTTCTTGGGTACCTATAGCGTTTCTAGACACTAATATTGGACTTTAGGATAACTTTCCTAATGCCACTGAGGAAGAATCCTAGTGGGTCACACACTTAGTATTTTTATTTATCTCAATTATATTATATTTTAATTAGATTATTAGAATAAATATTATTCTTTAGGATTATGAATAGAATTTATTTGAAATTTATTGATCTCAAATATTAAAACAAATATTTATTCACAAGACTGTAAATATTATAAATATTTTTTTTATTTTTTAATTGAATATTATTTATTAAAAATATTTATTCAAGATTTTAATAAATATTGAGGAGGATGATCGGATTGCGATTTGGGTCCGGTAATAAATATTTAATTACCAATTTGTAAAATAATATTTATTATTGCATGAGTTAGCATACACCATGAGATAAAATATTATTATTATTATTTTACATGAAAAGGGGTATATTATAAGATTAATATACTTTTTAAGGGTCTTTGTTTAATTAACTAATATTAAACCCAAGCATTGTCCCTGTATATACCCTATTATGTCATTTGTGAAATAGTTAGAATTTGGTTGTATACAAAACCTCTTATATACTCCTTATAGATTTCTCTCCACCAAGAACATGAGGTAACCCAATCATAACTTATATACATATTTCATCATTTTAGATGAAAACATGGTATATTATAGAATAATTCATGCCCCGGTCCTGTAAAGGTTCAGTTTTTTTATAAACTAGATACATAATCAACTTATTTCATGAAATGTATTCAATATCACCCACAATGTTCTTCTCATATAATACACTTCTTAGATATATCCAACATAATACCTTTCTCCATAACCTGTGAAAAAAACATAAGAAGGGATGAACTCAGATAATCAATATGGGTAAACATGGGAGACATCAATAGAACATCATAAGTGAGCATGAAATAACTTAAGGGTATGATAGATTGATCATAAATTATGAATTTATTACTCAATCAACCATATATCATAAATCATTATTCATGACATAAATTTTTTTCAAAAAAAATACATGAGTCATAAGAGTGTGGAATCATCAATAATCAATCATTAGCCCTAAGAGCATATCATATTTATAATAACAATTAATGGGAGTATTTCACAATCATTAGTATATAAAATCATTTCATTAGCCAAGTATCACTACCAAGACTATCATAACATAGTGGATAGAGTCCCAAAATGGATTGGGTTCACTCCTCATTCCCTTTTCAATCAAGGTGTACATAGTCCTATATTGGATTGGGTTTACACCCCATTCCCTTTATACTATCTCACAAGATATCAGTCTTTATCCAATGCATTGGATGGATATATAATTCTAGTCCCATAATTCATATAATGAATATCATATATATGTGTGTCATAAGATCATAAAAAACATTCACCATTTCATCATAGCATAATTGACTCATGGGAAAGAAATGAGTTTCATGAGAATCTACTTAAAATATCAGCATCATTAGCCATCCAAAAAAAGAAAGTGGATGGAATCATAAGATTATATCCTTAGTGAATCTTAACAATTATTAAAGAATGTTGAACAATTTATTTTTTTACAAAATAAAAAAAAATCTTTGAAAATTAAGAGAAAACATCCTTTTCTTTTGGAAACATTTAAAAACTAAAAATTCAATGAAAAATGAGAATCGAATTTTGTAACAAACTTAATTCCAGTATCCTAAATTTGATGTCTACTTTGTTACATTGGTACTAGATTAAAGTGATTCTATCCCAAAGTTTATCTAATCCATACGTGAAAACATTCATAGGTCGGCAAACATGGAGCCTCAATCCATGAATATGATTGGGACTCAGAATACCGTGTTTGACCATCTTAACCATGATATGGAACTCCATGTCCATATCATTGGGTTCAAGAGAATCATTCCATTTCCTGAATAACTATAGTTCATAACGGCACCCAAGTGACAGTAAATCCCACCCACGGTAGTGTAACATCAGTCCAACATCCCAAAAACCATATATCATAATCACATAGGCTCATAAACATTAACCATATAATTATAGAAACAAAAAGGGTTTACCATTTCCATTTAGCAACATTTACATTATTTATTGTCAAAAATATGTTCTCAATTCCCAACACATTCCCGTTTTACCTTTTAATACATTTCAAACCCTTGTTCAAATTTCCAAACCATTAAACCATGAGGCCAAGCCCCATTAATCAATTTTCATAAAAATTCATTTATCTATCATCAATTACATAACCCTTTAAGTTAATCCAAACATCTCATCATTCCATGTTCCTGATTAATCAAATTTACCTTTGGTTTAATATCATAAAACCCACAATTTATCATTCAATAACCCAATATTTCATGTTCAATGGAGCGGTCCACCCCATGGGTGTTTATAGGCCCATTAAACCAATCCTCATCAGATCCCAAGGGGATTATGAGGGTTTTAATTCATCATTCAATTAGCCTATTCACCATTTACCACCAAGGAACGAAATGATTATCAAGTATAAACCATTATATAATGGAATACAGAATCAAATAGGGTTTCAATACTATAGGATATAACTTATAAACCACATACCTCGAGTTCATAGATGAATTTTCTCTTAAACATAGCCATTTATTTGAACTCAAACACCCCTTGAATCCACAACCTAGAAACTACTAGAAAAACTAGGATTTAGGGATTAGTAATAAAAACAACTATTACACAATCCATAATCCAAAAAAAGGAAGGAAGAGGAGTATTAGACTCACACATAGCTTCAATCTGAACCAAATGAAACTTAAAATGGCTTCGAAATAAAGGAGATCATTCCTTGGTATGTTTATAATGGTTTGGATAGTCACTCTTGCTAATAGAAAAGGATAAGGGAAGAAATTAGGGTTAGGAAACTTAAATCCCTATGGGGGAAAATGGTAAATTTCCCCATATTTAATTAGGCGCATGGTTTGTATTGTGGAAACACTGGAATTTGTAGCGACAGAATAGGTTTGTGGATAAAGAAAAGATAGAAATAAAAGAAAATGAATAAAAACAACAATATAGATTTTTATGTGGTTTGAGAAATAACCTCTATGTCTATATAGAGGTGTAAATAACATTATAATCAGGAGATAAAATATAGAGAGTATCTTAGAGATTAAATCAAATGAAACCCTAGTCCAAAATGGTCTGATAAAGATATGGAATTGTTGTGCCACCAACCACAAAGAAAGTTCTCACTAAAATAATGAATAGAGGCTCGAAGTCAGCATCACTACAGTTTCACTGCCATCCAAGTTGAAGATAATACAGTGTACAATGGATGGAAGTCTTCATCGCTATAGTTTCATGGCCATCTAAGTCCAAGTTGTTACAATGGCTAACGGCTAGACGTCTATTGAGATATAATACTATTGTCTCCAAAGTCAAAGTTGTTGCAATAGTCATGCCAAAGTTTTCAATTTCAGCTTTTTATTTCTTAGTGGGATTTGGGAACTGCTTATGATCAAGGTTTATATTCAGAACCTATGTCATCTGACAGAGTATCATCACAAAGTTCATGATTCCCACTCCCATCGGGTTGGGAATCTCATTGTGGTAGTCATCACATTTCCTATCACATTGGTTTTTTACCTGATTCCTCATATTTCTAACATTGTTTAGAATAAAGGGAAAATTAGTTATAAGTATTTTTAAACTATTAAACACATAAATGGTAATTCAATTACATTAAATAAATAACTTATAAATTACATGTATTTCCTTAATTTATGATTTTTTAGGCTTCAATCTATGTTATCCATGATATATTTCTTAATATATACTCTTATGGGTATTTTTTGTTACCTTAATAATGGTTCATAATGAGCTTATGAATTTACCAAAGCATGTCCCCTGGGAGTGTCAAACCAGGTGTTAACAAGGCTCGTTGTCTTGCATTAGTTCTTATTCAAGTCTACCTCAACATGGTGTTTTCATGTTTTACCCATATATGCATATGTGCTTGAGCCATATCCACTTGTAGTATCCATGCAGTGATGTATTTTTTTTGATCAATCAATTACTCTATACTTTCTGAAATTTAGTGATATTTTCTTATGCTTAGTCTTATCCCTAAATCCTTCACTATAGTTTTCTAATACAAATCCAAAAAATAACTAAACTTTTTATTTGATACCAACTATAACAACACTAGTCTTTATTATACTTTATTTCATGATTTATTACATTATATTTCAAATAATAGAACTTAAAAGTTTTAAAATTCTAGTTTCTTCTGTAATTAGGTACAATATATAACAACTTAAAATAAAAAATACATCATCATTATTGAAAACTACTTTAACATACTTATACTTAAAACAACATCGGATAACCTAGGGACATACATAAGAAATGGGTGATCTATAAAGACCAATAAGGGAATAAACCTGGCATAAAATGAATAAAGTAATAACTTTTAAAAAATATTCCTATCAATGGGCCATAAAATGAGGGAAAATCATAAACATGAACAATGATGCATGATATAACATGATAATCATAAAGGAAACATAGGAAATGTGGAAACAACTTAAAACATTGCATCATAAACATAGGTCAAGGGTAAAATTGAAGGCATCATGATAGAAAAATTACCATAAAGGAATCAGGTTTACTCTCTTTCATAAAATGACATCTCATGAGACTAAACATTACCCAATTCATTGGAGCGCTATATAATATTGGGTGCTTCTATCACTTTCATTTCATTTCGAAGATTAAGTGTGCCACATAGATTATAAAACAAGGATTCATTCATCATCATATTTTATTCCATGATCAAGGAGTGTGTAATAAATACATGTAGGTCCCCAATAAAAGAATTATAAGTTCATAAAGGTTAACACCCTTGATATAAATTTGGTACTGGTATTCACTACACAATTGTTTGGCATGGAAAATCATGGTGGGATTTTAGTAGCATAATGGGGGTGTATAAATGTTCATAAATTGTATTTTTGAGAGAAGAATGGATTTTTAATCATTTATTTATCATAGAGGAGGTAATAGGGATTTGGAAGAGCATTTCCCAACATTGGGAATTGGTGAAAAGGGGTATATGATAAATATGATACTTGAATAAAGAGGATAAAGAAAATAATTCTTACTTGTATGTGTGAATCCAAATGCTTGAGAAGAGCTTCTTAAGAGCTTGGGGCTTCCTAGGGAGGACTCTAGAGAGGGAAGGGAAGATTAAGTACGCGCTACAAGGATTTTGAGTTAATATAAATGATTTATTGTGTGGTTTTATATATAAAATGAGCGGTGAATTCTTTATTATTTCTCAAACTTAGGTTTTGGACTATATAATAAAATAACCAAAACCACAAAACTTTTATGGTTTTTCCCATGGTTTCTTCCAAAGGGGAGTTATTTTCATTATTTTATAAATCTAAGAGTTGAACTAAATAAAATAATACTCTTGTTGATATGGAAGTGAGTTATAATATTAAAGAAATAATTTTAAAACATTAAAATATATTAATGATTTAGGGGGATTCATAAATTCTTTATAAAATTAATCAAATAAACATAAAATCATATTATTTTAATGGAAGAACATATATTTTGTCTTTTATGTCTTTTATAATATTTATTACATCACTTTTGGGTCATTATGAGGTTATAATACACACCATATATTTATATGGAATTTAATTTGTACTTGAAAATTCGACTCTTAGGAAATTATAAAAAATTTAACCATTGAATAATTTTGATGTTTTGATTCAAAAAATAATATTAATTTTATAAAAATAATTTTATAAATATGTGTATTCTCACATTTAAAATGAGAATTGATATTTATTGAGAAATGATGGGTTTTTTGAGAATAATAGTTACTGAACTCTTATAAAATACATTTGAAAAAATAAATATTTTATAATGATTTATATCTAATAAAAATTATTTAATAATAATATTTTAATAAAATATTATTTAATTCTAAAATACCTTAATTCATCAAAATAAATTCCTTAATTTAATTTGAATATTATCAATAAATACCCTTTGTGTTTTAATGAACCAAAATCTAAATCATTTTTAAAATAACAATAATAAGATGAAAATGTATTCTTTATTTTATAAAATATATATATTCATATTATTAGGGTCTTGAAACATATCTATTTAATATAAAAAAATGAACCTAAAGATAAGGTGCGCGACAGTGAAACTTTCATGGGGCAGTTCGGCATACATAGTTTGGGTTGTGATCTTGATGAGCTTGAACTTCTCCCATAATGGTTTCACTCATACTTATATTGTTGGATCACATCATGGGATTCATCAAGGGAAATTATTAGTGATTATATCTCCATAAAAATCTCCAATTAATGGGCTTCATCGGGTGTGATCCTACTGGTTGAGGTCATCACTTCCTTTGTTTGTGTCAGTTGGATTTGTTAAAAACCTATATTTACACTAATCAGGTGATCACTGTTCATTATCAACGTAAATGGTGCTTAAAGGCCTTTTAAAATTGATATAATATAATTAAACCAAATAAGTGCTTATTTTTTTATATCCATAACATATAATAATACATTAAATTAAATTGAAAGGGGACTTTTATTTATAAATGTTCGGGTCGCTAACCATCCCTCTCTAGGGTGCTTGATTCTGGCATATGGTTAGAACTAACCATGCGCCAACCATGAAACATGCAATGAATCACCCCATTTTCTTCCTCTTCATGCTCTGAACCCCCAGAACACCCCCAAGACTCTTCATACAGCTGAGAAACACTTCATTAACCAACTTAAAGGGAGTTTAACCAAAATTTAAACAAAAGAATACCTCACTCAATGTTTGAAATCTTACTTGGTTAATAGACATAGGGTAACCCAGTTTTTATTTTAGATATTCATTATGTTTAAATCCAGACCAACTCTTAACCCCTATAGATTTACCCATCCATCATTGGGTGATCACCAACAATGAATAAATTGTATTCCACAACACAGATATTATAATAGAAATAATAAGAAATAATTAAATGCGAAGAAACTATAATTAAAATATTAAAAATCCAATGTTACATAAAAAAATTTAATAGAAAGTATGAAAGAAAAAAATGAAAACCTATCTATGCGGAACTCCGAGTCAGAACCCTACGACATCCTCCCGATAGTCGAGCCTCTCCATTCCTAGAATCCCTCCATTTTTTGAGGTCGAAACCCCTTATTTATAACCCAATAATTTGTCACAGGGTTCCCCTTATTCAAACCCAGCATTCAATGGTAATTCCCTGGCCATATAGGTTGTCTCCATAAAAAATATATGAAAAAATATGTTTTCTAGTCTTTGCAATAATTTCATGTTGTGTAATTTTTACACATTGTATAATGTGAAAATGCTCTATTAGAGGTTTTCACACCATGTGATTTTTACATGATTTATATTTTCAACTTCTTGTGCATAAAACCTTTTTTTCTCAGGTCCTTTAGTTCCTAGATTCCCAGTAGTCTAGTGATCATCCAACATCATGGGAAACCTTCATTTAATAGATGTCTTGGTCTTTTTGGTTTCAATTATCAATCCCAGATTCAATCTACAACTTCCATTGTCGTGCCGAGCTACATTGTGGCTTAGCATGAAGTTCCATTCTATTCTTCAATTGTCAAGTTTTCTTTCATGTTTCTAAAAATACTAATCCTGCATAAAAATACACAAAACATCAATATCAGGGAACCATATCATATTAAATCAATTAATATTCCAATTAAATTCATTTAGAATCTTATGAAAACATAGATATAAAATGGAGAAATAATTATGATTCTATAATTATAAGACTGCATCTACATTCTTATCTTCTGATTCATTGGTAATGAATAACATCGCTTGTGCGTACTTGTGGACTACCACCTCCATGAAATGATGTTATTTTTTATCATTTTCAATTTATATGGATGGTAATAAGGATTGATTTAATGAACATATATGATATTCATGATATAATAATTATTTGGTAAAAGTTAATTATCATTTAATTTTCTTTCCTTCAATCCCTTGAAATGTGAAAAAAACCCTCGTGTGTATGTACAGATTGATATCTTCACAAAGTAATATAAGTCATGTTTCATCTTTACTTTATATGAATGGTTATAAATATATATATATAATTAATATATATGATATGTATATCATTATTAACATTTTGGAGATGGTGGAACCATGATAAAAGATTAAGGACCACAACTATCAAACTAAAATATACATGAAAAACATAGTTTACACATGAAATGATCACTTTAATGAATAATAATTAACAAAAAAGTGTTGAAATGTTATAAGTGCACCACGTATAATTTTATAAGTATAAATATGATTCAATTATAGAATTATAATAAATCTAAATTTATTATATAGGAGGTTATAGTACTTACAAATCAATTCTGACATAATATAAGAGTTTCATCTCAATTTCTCTTCATTAAGACGTGTTTTAATATTATGCACAAATTTATTATTTATATGGTGTATATAATATCCAAGAATATCTTTTGAAATATTCCATTACTTAATTCAAGGGATTTATAGAACCATATATTATTTTCAAATATTTCAATGTCTTTTAATTCACAAATTACTAAAGTCATAAGGGTTCTTGATCTCAATTTTGATTCATTGATACATTTTTGGTGTTACACGCCTATTTTTGTTTATGTGGTGTATATAATGATCCTTTAAAATGTTATATAATGTATTAATATTAATTCATGTTATTTAAAGTTATAATTAAAAATATTTCATCCAAGCAGTTTTGATTTGAAAGTAATCAATGTGGTAATGGTTTATCATCTCAAATTGTCTTCTTTGGGAGATATGTTATGTTATACACCTATTATATTTTATTAGGTGTATCTAATACACCTTTAATATGCTATTTCATGTATATACCTATTTTCATGGTATTAAATGTTTCATTTGATGTTTTTTCTTGTATGGGGGTTATAAATCAAAAGTTACCAAAGCAGTAAGGGTTTTTATGTCACAATCTCATTTTTACCAAGATTGGATATGATTAAATTTACGATGATGAGATTATCAAATATATCTATAATAAATCACATTTAATCTCGTATCCTTCATTTATGTTTCAAGAATACATGTTTTCCTTTTATTTTTCCTCAATTAAAGTACTCAAGAGACTGAAAGAATATTTTTAAGGAAAACCCACTTTATTTCCCTCTTCAGTCAGAAATCATTTTTCTTCCATACAGATGTTTTTTAAATGTTTTCATGAATATTTTTATTATTCTCCAAAGTTTTATTAAAATCATTTTCACCCATGTTTTACTTATTATAAATCTTTCAAATTAACTTTATTCTTATTTTCTGAATGAGGTACTTTTGACTTTTCACTGATAATGTGAAAGGAATTTTTGTTTCTAACATATGCTGCATAAACAGATTTTCTTGTCTTCATGACCACTATTTTATTTGAATAATTCTTAAAAAGTTTCAAATTATATTCTAAAATAAAATTATTTCCATAATATTTTGGAAATTATTAAATTTTAAATAAGTGATTTCAAAATGAAAATGGTATTTTCCTTAATAAGTTATTCTGTCATTTTTAAAACCTTTTTCCATATATAACAACATTTATTCATGTTTCTTATGATTTTATAGGGATATGATTCAGTTTTAATATACTTATCATTTATCTATCTGGTTTAGGATTATGATGACGAAATATTGATGAAACCAACTTTCTTTTCTATGGGTTAATATTTGATGTAATTAAAAATGTTTTCATGATCTTATGGAATACATATGATTGGATTTTGATTATGTGATGGGTGGTTCAATTATAATCCAAGGATGTTTGGTCATGTTATAAACCAAGAAAGGGTGGTTACATTATAAATCAAGGATTGATGGTTTTTTATGGCTCTCCAATTCATTGGGTAATTATGGCATAATTGAGAAACTCCTAAGAGACGATGGAGTTAATAAACTCTTAGTAGATGACAGAGTTAACTGGATGAAAGTTACTCCTAAGAGAATGTTAGAAACTACTGAGTAGGAATTTCCATTATAGAAATTTATCCAAAATGATATTCTTGAATGTGAACCTTGACAAAGGAAGTGATTTTCTATGCTTATTTGAATGTTACAAACTTATGTTTTACGCTTATGTTATGTTCTTATGGCACGTGATTGACTATTGATGATTTTTCACTCTTATGACTTATGTCTTATATTATGAAAAATCGTTATGTCATGATTTATTTTTAATGATATTTGATTGATTTTGTATGATTTTGTATGACTATTTTATGTTATGATCATGTTATCATACCCTAATGCATGTATTATGATCATTTATGACCATTGATTGATATATATTATGTTTAACCTTACTGAGTATCTGATCTCACTCTTTCTTATGTTCCCTTTCCCCAAGTTATGAAGAATTATTTTAATCAGGGTATCTCTATGAAGGGTGATAATGTGAAAAACTAAGTGGGAGATAATATAGATCAATTTATATACTAGTTATTTATGGATCCCAGTTTCCAAATACCCTAAAACTTTATGGTTCAAGTGTGGATCTTATTGATAGGTAATGAATATTTAAATAATAATATTTAATATTTATTTATAAAAATTATGGGTCACCAGTTGTTATCAGAGCAAGATTTAGTGACTTTTTTGAAAATAAGATAAGAAAATATTATTGAGAACCCTTGGGATAAGCAAAAGTATAGGAGAACATACTCAGTTGTGGTAAATAAAGGTGTAGTTTTATAAATAAAATACATATCTATCTAGATACTATAAATGGATGTGATTTTGGAACAAATTCATTTCTGGGTAAAAACCCTAAAAATAATAAGTCGAGTATATCTCGATCATCATTCTGATGCATTGTGAATGAGCCCTTACTGTGCACCTGATTTGACAATCCTGGGGGATATACATAGACAAACTCATATTTTCATTATGAACCATTATGAATTATTTAGATAAATAATAACCATGGATGATCTATGTTATACCTAAGGTTTCATATTTTGAAAAGAATATGTCATGATTTAGATATCCTATGGTTGATTTTTCTATGATTATATGATTTCTCATTGTGATTATTACTCATATAATACTTTTTTGTTTCAGTCAATGGATGGAAGAATATTGAATCATGTTAACGTTGATTGTGATGGACAATGAAATGATTGTCATCCCGAGAAACCGAATGTTATAGTATCAAAAAAGAAAAATCTTATTGTTATGCTTATTAAACATTCTTAATCCATAATCATGTTAACCATACAAATGGGAAAAGGAGGGAACAACTTGTCATTGATTCCTTCATAAGGAAACATCCACCTTCTTCTAGTGGGTATGTTGATCTACTAATTTTTGAGAAATGGATCAATACCACTAAAAATATATTATTGATTCTCTAATGCTCAGAAAATGAGAATTTTAACTTAGTTGTTTTTCATTTGTAAGGAGAAATATATCAATGGTGAAATCTTATCAAAGAATATGAGGCAATGAGAATAAATTGACTCCATGGAGGGGGTGTGTTTTGGATATTATTTTTCAATAAGTACTCTCCTCGCATTTTCCATATGAAAATATAAATGGAATTAATTGAGATAAAGCAAAATGATGATGAATCTATTAGTATCTATGAGGAATATTTTACAAGACTTGTAATGTGTACATCAGGAATTATCATTGAACCAAAAATTATGATTGATCGATTCTTCAATGGATTAAAACCAAGTATGTGCATTATCAATAAAAAACACTGATAGCTATGAAAAAAACATTTGATGTGTTAAAAATATGGAGATGGATATTGGATTTGTAGAGACCCAAATCTTGACGTACATGGACATTACATTACATTTGCGGAATACTTAATACATAACAAAAACAGACACACAAGGACCATAATAGTTTAGTGTCTTTGAAAACTCGGAATATAAACTTCTAATCATGTTGAAATATTTTTAATAACTCCCAAAACGATCTTCCCCTTTTTGTTTCCTTACCTAAAACCTTTCTTTATTTCCTGGGGCAAAAAAACCTAAAAAGGGTGAGCTCAAATGCTCACTAAGGGCAAACATAGATAACATAAAACAATCCATAATCATTTGGAAGCAAAAACTTGAACATGAAATTTAAACATCAAAATCTTGAGCAAAGACATAAATCGTGGAAGAACGTAAGGCATATATCATAATAGAACATCAACCATGATAAAATATAATGGGAATAAAACATGTAATTTTGGAAACCATTCAGCACATGTTATGATTTCCATATTATCCATGGCATTGCTTCCAAGACCATCTTAGTGGACAAATTCCCTTTCTGAATCAAGTTCACTCCTCATTTCAGTCCTGTAACACTGAACCAGATTAACTTACCATTCCAGCCATGTCTATCTCATGAGATATAAATCTTTACCCAATGAATTGGAGGGAGATATAGGTCCCACCCATCTCATAATGAAATCATTCTTACTTGTGCCACAAAATAAACATGAAACATTCATCATATCCCAAAGAATAAAATGGGTTTCATAAACCTCATCCCATCATCACATAATCCATATAAAACAAATGGATATATCATCATAAGAAACGTAAAACCATGTAAATCATAGAGACATTATACTTGAAACATACACATATGAAATAGTTTCATCTTAGATGGAAAATGGTTTTGATAAAACACTTGAAATTAATTCTTGTGGAAAATATCCTTTCTTCTTCAAAATCATTTTCTTTTCACAAAATGACATTAAATTTTAAAAGAAAAGGATTTTGTTGAAAATAATCATAAAATCTTGTATTCATGAAAATGAGGCGTTATGAAACTGTAAAAATTAATCCATGCCGTATAATTTAAAAATAACATTCTCCTCGTACTTTTGTCGGAAAAGTCATAAAGTACATCGTAAAAGAAAGATTCCTTCCATACCTTGTGGTAAAAGTCAAAAAGGGGTAAAAATGACTTTAAACATACAAGGATGAATATTAATAATTTTATGAAAACATTTTGAGAAAACATGGACATGGATGATAAACATAACCCCAGTAAATACTTATGAATAATCAATCTCGGATGAGAAACGAGATTGAAATAATTATCCCTTACCTTAGGTCCGATATGCTTCGTACGTTTCCGAACCTCCTGTATAATGATTTAAATAATGTCATTGACTTATTAAAGAATCTTATTTATTGTTATGAAATCATATATGGTTCACTTATGACTTTATATTACCCATTCTTTTGTAAGTTCCATGTTAAAGCAGCCTTTTGGGTTAAATCGTTTTATTTATCGTACGTGTTTGGACTTTTTGTTCTTGATATTATTACTTATATCCTGATTTAATTAATTCCAGAATGTAAAAAATGATTTACATATAATATATATTTCAGTATATACATATATATACGATAGATAGAATAAATGAAATGAAATACACCGTTCATAGAGACGGTAGGCCGTACGTACGCATGAATGCTGTTTTTGTTTCCTTATTGAATTGAATGAAATTAAGTAGATGACATACATATATATACACATAAATCCAGTATCATTATTATGTCATATATTTCATGATTACTTATTATATATACTTTATAATCATTCATGAATGGTTAACATGAAGAATGAATCTCATCGCATCGTGGAGACGGTAGTCCGTACGTACGCACGAGCGATGATATCATTTCCATGATCATGGAATTGTATTGGAGTGTACATATATTATTTTAGAATCAATATCACTTTACAATAATCATATATAGTTATTATTTACACCATTATACCCATCCAAGTAAGGTGGTGGGGGAAAATAGATTACACCACGGTGTGGAGACGGTATTCCATACGTACGCACGCGCGGTGATTTTGTTTTCCATAGGATGTATAGATGGTGAAATAGGGTTGTTTAATAATTATAATAACATATCAGTATATGAGTGATACTGATGTTATTACTTCATAATGAAACAACTAAAGAAGAATAAGTGGAATAAGAAATAAAGTTGAAAGAATCGGTAACAGACATTACCTCTTCTTTGAAGCGTCTCTTTGATACCTCCTCTTAGGGCACCAAAATTGGTCTTTGAAGAAGACTAGGACCTATAGTATGTTTCTAGGGAAGTGGAGAAGAGAATTTTTTAGGGTTTGGCCGAGATTGAATGCTCAAAATGGTGTGGGGAAGAGAGGGAGGAGGTGCCCTTTTATAAGGGAGGAGAGGGTCACCTTAGGAAAAACTAAAAATATTATTTTATTATAAAGTCATATTCGGTTATTAATAGCTCCAAATTGAGTTATTTAGAATCTAAGGTGGGGATGGGTCTAAATCCTATCATAAAATATAATTTATACAAGTTTAGGTTTCAATTTTAACCTTAGCATTTAGATTTAACTTTAAGTTAAATAATTTTTCTTTTATCGTGTCTTCTTGTTTTCTTACACTATAAGGTTAATAAACTTTCTATAACAAGCCAAAAGAACCCAAAGATGTTTATTATTAATATATATAAGCTTATCTAAGTCATTTGGCCGAACCTTAGATTTTTAGGAATAAAATAACAATTAATAATATAATATTTTTTTAAAAACTATTTTATGTCAATTTTGACACTATTTGGTAGTTAATTATTTGTGAAAAACATAACAGAAAGATTAGTTTGAAAAAAGTGAATTAAATAAATAATAACATGTCATATTAACATAGAAAATTATTTTAATTCATAAAAAGTCTCAAATTACATTATTTGGGTATTTATAACATCAATTTTGTCAATATTTCATTAGTAATATAATTACTGCATCATCATTGTGTCATAAATAAATTAAATTATTTTAAGTTTAAAAATTACAAATAAAATACCATTATTTAGAAATAATTTTAGATTTCTAATGAATATTTATAGTCTAATTTATCTTATGTATAACCCTATATTAAAAATGATTTAGTTATTAAACTTTTATTTTAACTATTTTAACCCTTCTTTAAATAAATTAATAATAAATTTCCTAATGTAATCCAAGTGGGCCTAAATGGTCATATTTTATTAATAAGGTTGTTTTTGGCCGAATTACACTTATCCAATAGAATTAGTACATGTGTTAGGGTAATAATAATATCATTTTTACCCTTAATTACCCTATTTACTTCTAACCGTGGTAAAAAAAGTAAAACGTTACTATTCACCAAAAATTATTTTCATCTCATTGAACCACATTTTACTTACTAACATCAACCGTGTCTCTCGGATTTTTGAAATTCCATTCACAAAAGCTATAAAATTAAATTTTATGTAAATTTGCAAATTCTCCTAGGAGGTGGTTAAAGACGGTCAAAAGTTCAATAAAATTTTTATATATCTAAAATTATTATAAAATGACTCCAATGAATTACATTGAACTTATGTAGGTATTATGTGTCAATTTTGACCTAAAATAAATTTAAATAAAATAAATAATTATTTAAATAAAAAGTTGGTTTTTAAATAGTAACCCAGTGCTTTCACTATTCATCAAAAATTGAAAGTTTTCAGAAAAATTTTAAAATTTCACCCTAGGCTAATTTTGATATTCCGAATCCAAAAATGAAGTCCATTTTGAAAGATAAAATTTCCAAAATTTCAAAAAGTGTTTATTACTATTCATAACGTTTAGTTTTAATAATATTTTAATAGCATACCATTGTTTAGTGAAACTCGATATTGCGTACAACACATGCTATCGAGGAAGGTCATGATTGTGTGTAATGCAAGGAAATTCAAGGATTCATGTTGTGCAAGATACTTTTGGTGTAGCTTACAACACAAGACATTAATGAAATTAAAAAGAATATTTTTCATAAAATCTCGGTGTGTTACATTCTACCCCCCTTAAAATGAATTTCTACCTCGAAATTCGTCGAGGTTATAAATGGTTTACTACTCGAAAGCTTTATTTAATAGCATCATAAAAAATGAATACCAAAACTTGACTTTAAAAACTAAAGTATGAAACGTAATGGTTACCCAAATTAACTCATCACTGGGTTTCCACATAGGAGAACATAGGTGAAAATATGGATATGGAAGAAAAATCTAACCATCAAGTTCTGATGGAGAGTGGTAGAGAACATGGCTATGAAAAAGCCAACAATCACAAATCCATAAATTTGTGATGATATAGGGTACCATCTGATTCATCAGATATAAGGGCACTAGGAAAACATTTTTGATTTTCAAGATCATTTCCCGAAAGTTGAAGAATTTGAATTAGAATAAATACTTACTTTATTTTGGTACAATATCACTATTGTTCGTGCCTTGAACAATTTCCACTTCATCTCTTAAAGAAATGAAGTTGAATTTGTTATTCGTGAAGTGTTAGCAGATCATGTGATAGAATGACGGGTCATTCCATCTGTCTCAAACAAAAGGTTAGAAAAAGTTATTAAATATACATAAGTCGATCTATGGTGAGATTAATCATATATGGTTCCTAAAATGGACTTATACTTCATATATCATACTGCTTAATATAATAAAACTGTTTTCTACTAAACATGGACTTCCTATAGGCCAGTGGTAGGCGATAAAGGCCAGTCGCATTTCGGTTGTGGGTTCGATTCCCACAGCCTTATCCAACGCGATGGGTTGTCGCTCGTCCTGCAGGTTGTCTTTTTTCTAAAACTACATTACTATAACATCCCATAAATAACATCGAAAAAAGTTCTATCCTTACACAATACTAACTTATGTCCAACATAATCCATTCCAATATTTAGGCTTATCCATAATACTGCAGTCCACCCTCATAATATAGTGAAAATGATTACTAGAGATTTCATATAACAAACATGTTAATACCATCGTTGATCCCCATATATCATAAGATATGTCTTGTTGGTCACATTCGAAACATTCTAAGGCCTTAATCATGTATTCTATTGAAAAATGAATACCCATTGAATCTTAGTGAAAACATGAGTGTTGTCAAAAGTTAACTCTTTTCACATACCAAAACCACAAACCATGATATAACTATTTACTTATATCAGTAATGAGCTCATGAATATTGTCAAACATTTCATTTTCTCCTTATCCCTTCATTATGCGCATATTATCTTTTTTTCCAAAAATATCTCAATCACTTTCCATGGTTACCGGTACCATAAAATTATTGAAAACCACAATAGACCAATACATAAATATTCCAATATTCCACGACACTATATACAACATTATTTTTGAATCCCATTACATAAACACTTAATCATTCCACCACATCGTTGTCATATTCAACATCACCAATGGTGATCGCATGTGACTTCCCTTTGTCCTTTTCTTTAAGTGGTTGCTCATGTCGATCATCATTAACACTTGGATTAGGGCATTTATTAGCATAATTCCCCATTTCCTTGCACTTGAAGCATTGAAGTGTTGGTGGTGTGTTCTATGCAGTCTTTTCTTTATTCACATCATTAGAAACCCTTTTTCCATTACTTCGACACTCAGCTGCTCGATGAACTTCTTTTCCACACTTAAAACATTTTCTAGTCCCTTTAAGATAATCTCCACCATGCTTCTTTCCACACTTTGAGCATAAGGAAACATTCATCTTCTTTTCACCATTATTCTGAGATTTATCCTTGAACTCCATCTTTCGTTTCTTGTCAAAACTATGAGATGGATAAGTAACACCAACTTCCATTTCTACCTTGATAGCACAACACAAAATTTCTTCATAGCTATTGAAGTCTCTTATAGCTAATACCCTTCGAAGATTTTGTTTTAAGCCACTGAAGAATAGATCAACTTTACTTTCAGGTTGGATGATAAAGCCATATGCATACCTTGCAATCCTTGTAAAATTCGCTTCGTATACAGCAATAGATTCATCATCCTTTTTCTTTAGTTCAAGAAACTCCTTCTCCATCTTTGTTAGAAGAATACGAGGGAAGTACTTATTGAAAAATAATTTCTTGAACTCGTCCCATTCCATGGACTCAATTTCATCTCTTGGCCTCATATTCTTGATAAGATTCCACCATTGATCAGCTTCACCTTCCAAACAATATACTGCTAAGATGAATTTATCATGTTCAGAACATTAAAGAACTGAAAATATATTTTCAGTGGTATTGATGCATTGTTCAGCAACAAGTGGATCAGAAGACCCACTGAAATAAGGTGGACGTTGCCTCATGAAGGACTCAATATAATATTGTTCCCTTCTCTGATCATTTGGAAGTACAGAATGATTCATAGCTTGTGTAAGTATAGCAATAAGATTTTGCACTCCATCTCCTATAACATTTGTTTTTTCATGAGGAAAATCAATTCATTGTCCATTTCATTTATCAACACGGTTCCTTCGGGTTCCAGCCATCGTCTAAAACCCAAAAAGAATAGTGTGAGAGGCAAAAATCATGCTAGGTAAAACAACATAATAAAGGGGGATTACCTTCAATATCTAACATATTAGGTTTAATTCTAAGATCATTACCATAATTGTAGGACTATAACCTAAACTTATACTTAACCTTAGGGACATCCCTAGACATACCTTAGAAATATCTCTAGGGATCTCACTAAAGTTCTTGCATCCTAGTTTCCAAAGTTTGACTAAATCTTTCCTCTGATACCAACTTTAGAGACCCAAACCTTGACGTACATGGACATTACATTACTTTTGCGGAATAATTAATACATAAAAAAAACAGAAACACAAGGACCGTAATTGTTTAGTGTCTTTGGAAACTCATAATATAAACTTCTAATCATGTTGAAATATCTTCAACAACTCCCATAACGATCTTCCCATTTTTGTTTCCTTACCTAAAAACTTTCTTTATTTCCTGGGGAAAAAAACATAAAAAGGGTGAGCTCAAATGCTCAGTAAGGGAAAACATAGATCACATAAAACAATCCATAATCATTTGGAAGCAAAAACTTGAACATGAAATTTAAACATCAAAATCTTGAGCAAAGACATAAATCGTGGAAGTACTTAAGGCATATATCATAATAGAACATCTACCATGATAAAATATAATGGGAATAAAACATGTAATTTTGGAAACCATTCAGCACATGTTATGATTTCCATAGTAGCCATGGCATTGCGGCCAAGACCATCTTAGTGGACAAAGTCCCTTTCTTAATCGAGTACACTCCTCGTTTTAGTCCTGTAACACTGAACCGGATTAACTTACCATTCCATCCGTATCTATCTCATGAGATATAAATCTTTACCCAATGCATTGGAGGGATATATAGGTCCCACCCATCTCATAATGAAATCATTCTTACTTGTGCCACAAAATAAACTTGAAACATTCATCATAACCCAAAGAATAAAATTGGTTTCATAAACATCAACCCATCATCACATAATCCATATAAAACAAATAGATATATCATCATAAGAAAAGAGAAACCATGTAAATCATAGGGACATTATACTTGAAACATACACATATGAAATAATTTCATCTTAGATGGAAAATGGTTTTGATAAAACACTTGAAATGAATTCTTGAGGAAAATATTTTTTCTTATTCAAAATCATTTTCTTTTCACAAAATGACATTAAATTTTAAAAGAAAAGGATTTTGTTGAAAATAATCATGAAATATCATAGAGGAATATTCATTAAAATGAGGTGTTATGAAACTGTAAAAATCTGTTCACGCCGTATAAGTTAAAAATAACATTCTTCTCGTACTTTTGTCGGAAAAGTCAAAAAGTACATCGTAAAGGAAAGATTCCTTCCGTAACTTGTGGTAAAAGTCAAAAAGGGGTAAAAATGACTTTAAACATACAAAGATGAATATTAAACATTTAATGAAAACATTTTGAGAAAACATGGACATGGATGATAAACATAACCCTAGTAAATACTTACGAATAATCAATCTCGGATGAGAAATGAGATTGAAATAATTATCCCTTACCTTAGGTCCGATATGCTTCGTACGTTTCCGAAACTCCTGTATAATGATTTAAATAATGTCATTGAATTATTAGAGAATCTTATTCATTGTTATGATATCATATATGGTTCACTTATGACTTTATATTACCCATTCTTTTGTAAGTTCCATGTTAAATCAGCGTTTTGGGTTAAATCGTTTTATTTATCGTACGTGTTTGGACTTGTTGTTCTTGATATTATTACTTATATCCTGATTTACTTAATTCAAGAATGTAAAACATTATTTAAATATAATATATATTTCAGTATATATATATATATATGATAGATCGATTAATTGAAATGAAATACACCGTTCATGGAGACGGTAGGTCGTACGTACGCATGAACACTGTTTTCGTTTCCTTATTGAATTGAATGAAATTAAGTAGATGACATACATATATATACACATAAATCCAGTATCATTATTATGTCATATATTTCATTATTACTTATTATATATACTTTATAATCATTCATGAATGGTTAACATGAAGAATGAATCTCATCGCGTCGTGGAGACGGTAGTCCGTACATACGCACGAGCGATGATATCATTCCCATGATCGTGGAATTGTATTGGAGTGTACGTATACTTTTATAGAATAAATATCAATTTAAAATAACCATATATAGTTATTATTTACACCATTATACCCATCCAAGTAAGGTGGTGGTGGAAAATAGATTACACCACGGCGTGGAGACGATATTCTGTACGTACGCACGCGCGATGATTTTGTTTTCTGTATGATGGATAGATGGTAAAATAGGGTTGTTTAATACTTATAATAACATATCAGTATATGAGTGATACTGATTTTATTACTTCATAATGAAACAACTAAATAAGAAGAATTGGAAGATGAAATAAAGTTGAAAGAATCGGTAACAGACATTACCTCTTCTTTGAAGCACCTTTTTGAGACCTCCTGTTAGGGCACCAAAATTGGTATTTGAAGAAGACCAGGACCTCTAGGATGTTTCTAGGGAAGTTTAGAAGAGAATTTTTCAGGGTTTGGCCGAGCCTGAAGGCTCAAAAAGGTGTGAGGAAGAGAGGGAGGAGGTGCCGTTTTATAAGGGAGGAGAGGGGCACCTTAGGAAAAACTAAAAATATTATTTTATTATAAAGTCATATTTGGTTTTTAATAGCTCCAAATTGAGTTATTTAGAAGCTAAGGTGGGGATGGGTATAAATCCAATCATAAAAGATAATTTAGAAAAGTTTAGGTTTCTATTTTAACCTTATCATTTAGATTTAACTTTAAGTTAAATAATTTTTCTTTTACCGTGTCTTCTTGTTTTCTTACATTATAAGGTTAATAAACTTACTATAACAAGCCAAAGAAACCCCAAGTTGTTTATTATTAATATATATAAGATTATATAAGTCATTTTTCCTAAACTTAGATTTTTAAGAATAAAATAACAATTAATAATATAATATTTTTAAAAAAAACTATTTTATGTCAATTTTGACACTATTTGGTAGTTGATTTTTTGTGAAAATCATAACAGAAAGATTAGTTTTAAAAAAGTTAATTAAATAAATAATAACATGTAATATTAACATATAAAATTATTATAATTCATAACAAGTCTCAAATTACATTTATTTGGGTATTTGTAACATAAATTATGTCAATATTTCATTAATAATATAATTACTGCATCATCATTGTGCCATAAATAAATTAAATTATTTTAAGATTAAAAATTACAAATAAAATACCATTATTTAGGAAATATATTTATCTTTCTAATGAATATTTATAGTCAAATTTATCCTATGTATATCCCTATATTAAAAATGATTTATTTATTAAACTTTAATTTTAACTATTTTAACCCTTCTTTAAATAAATTAATAATAAATGTCCTAATCGAATCCAAGTGGGCCTAAATGGTCATATTTTATTCCTAAGGTTGTTTTTGGAAGAATTAAACTTATCCAATAGAATTAGTACATGTGTTAGCGTAATAATAATATCATTTTTACCCTTAATTACCCTATTTACTTTTAACTGTGGTAAAAAAAATAAAAAGTTACTATTCACCAAAAATTATTTTCATCTCATTGAACCACATTTTACTTACTAAAATCAACCGTGTCTCTAGGATTTTTGAAATTCCATTCACAAAAGCGATAAAATTAAGTTTTATGTAAATTTGAAAATTCTCCCAGGAGGTGGGTAAAAGACGGTCAAAAGTTAAATAAAATTTTTATATATCTAAAATTATTATAAAATGACTCCAATGAATTACATTGAACTTATGTAGGTATTATGTGTCAATTTTGGCCTAAAATAAATTTAAATAAAATAAATAATTATTTAAATAAAAAGTCGGTTTTTAAATAGTAACCCAGTGTTTTCACTATTCATCAAAAATTGAAAGTTTTCAGAAAAATACCAAAATTTCACCCTAGGGTAATTTCGATATTCCGAATCCAAAAATGAAGTCCATTTTGAAAGATGAAATTTCCAAAATTTCAAAAAGTGGTTATTACTATTCATAATAGATAGTTTGAATAATATTTTTATAGCATATCGTTGTTTAGTGAAACTCGGTATTGCATACAACACACGATATCGAGGAAGGTCACGATTGCGTGTAATGCAAGGCAAGTCAGGGATGCATGTTGTGAAAGATCCTTTTGGTGTAGTGTAAAACACAAGACATTAATGAAATTAAAAAGAATATTTTTCATAAAATGTCGGGGTGTTACAGGATTCACCCATCAATCTCATAATGTTAACAAGAATTATGGAATTCAAAGGAAATTCTAAAAACAAAAACCATGGAAGGAAGAATATGAGTCTTTATTTATGCTAGAAGTGTGGAGAGAAACATAGAGGAAATTTTAATAAGGGGACTAGTAAATTATTTAACCATGGAAAGGAATTCCATCAAGCAATAGTTATAAAGTGATGTGAAGAGGCCAATCAATGAAAGGAACATTGAAAACTTTCAACAGAATGCACCACCCATAATCCAATGATTCAAATGGATGGAGTATGAGCATTATTTTAATCAATAATTTAATCAAAGGGGTAACTCCTAGTCTGTTGAAGGGAATATTATAATCCAATCATTGAAGTGTAATAATTGAAGCATTTTTGTATTGGTGTTTGATAATTATGTTGAATAAGTGTTTTATTATTGATGTTCTAGTTATAATAACCATGAAACATCTGAGGATTGTTCCATAATAATTTTTTAAAGGATTTTCAAACATATGTTAAATGGTATTGATAACCTAGAAATGTGATTTAGTGGTAAGGTGATATTTTTTGAAAACACATGATTGGTGAATAGATAACCCTTAATATGTGTCTAAGGTTGAGATAATAATATTTAGTTTTGGTAAATCATATGATAGATATTGATAAAGTAAATGGGATAGTATTTTTGACCTTTTAATTTATTATTTATTTTATAACAAAGTGATTTATGTTATTTTGATGTGTTTGTTACATTTTTTGATTTATTGAATACATTGGATAGTTTTAGACTTTATTGGAATAAAAGGCAGAGTTATATTTTGGAAGCATATATGTTTTCATTGAGATTTTATGGTGATTCAGGTTATTAGTATATTTTAGAAGAATATATGGCCAAGGTATTCACATGTTAAGTATGTGACATTAATATCTACTTTATGTGGTTTGGGTATTGAAATTAACTTTATTTTGGAACTTTTTTGGCCTTTTGGGGTTCAAATTTGGCTCGAAATATTTTAGAGGATCCTTGAGGTCAACTATTTTTGGAATGGTTTATGTTGAAATTTGGGTGTTATTGTCTACGTTTTTCATATTAATATATTATTTCATAATATAATGATTTTTTCATATTTTATAACTTGTGCTCACCAATTTGGGTTTGGTAAATATTTAGAGAAAAAGGGAATGACTTTCCATTATTTTATGGATCTTACAATCCGTTAAAATATAATTTTAGTACTTCAGACCTGATAATTTCATATTATTCATTCATCATTTGAATATGGATGAAAATAGGTGTAAGCCAATTGAAACACAAAAACAAAGGATGAAATTATGATTAATGTTTTGAATAGATTAATTATATTTTCTCATATTCCGCAGTAAAATAATTCCTCCACTCTAGGAAAAAAATCTTGAAAATGAAAATGTTTTCCTTTTACATATTTTTTGTGGTTTTGGTGTTCATTTTTACCCCTTAGTTATTAATGGTTTTTTGGTCATTAACATTTTAATGACCATGTTCATTATCACTCTATGTTATTATTTGGTCATTATTTTTCTCATGCATGTCCTTATTTTCACTTCTCACTAATGTTATCCTTATTCAAGAACCCAATTGTTTCTTAAAAAAACCTTTATGTTTCTCACTTTTTCTTTTCAAGGGAGATTTTATTATTCTTTTTCACGATGTGGGTTTTCAATAAAGGCATTTCCAAATATCAAACATTTTTTACCAAGATAAAAAAATGTGAGGATGCAATATATTTAGGGCGGTGTAATACCCGAGATTTTATAATATATTTTTTCTTCTATATATAAATTTTAAGTGTTCGATAACTTACCTTACATGCAACCTCGAATCTACATGAACCATGAGACAGTAAACTATTATAATCTATCCATTAAATTGAAAAGTATAAATAGTAATGAACAATATGAAACTATGTATAAATACTTTAAATAAGTAAAATTTATTTATTAATGTATAATAAATCAGTACTCAATTTTTAGTAATATCATTTTATTCTTCAAAAATATGTTTTCTTCATAAATGGTTTTTACCACATTTTTACACATGAAAATTAAAATAAATTTCTACCATTTTTTGAAATTTTACTTGAGTAAATTAATAATATTTTTTAAATTATCATGTAAATATTAGCTTCTAATTAATTTTTAGTATTTTTCTAAAAAGATTTATTTTTCAGTGAACATTGAAAAATATCAATTTTTTGTAAAAACTGCCATTTATTTTCAAGTAAAAGTCACATTATGTTTTTAATTTGATGTTAAATTAACATAATTATCTGTTAATTATAAATTATTTAATTAATTATATATGAATAATCATTATACTTGGTTTTTATATAAGTTAATTTTTGGGCTTAAAAACACATTTGTCTAAAAATTGTTTTTCAAGCGCACAATGTGTTTTTATCTTAATAAATTAAATTAATATTTCATGATTAATTTTTTAATTAAATTTATAGTTTATATATTCAATAATAAATTTAAACATTAATTTTATGGTTTTTATAAGGAAATGAATGGAAGTAAATTATGTTTTATGGTTAAAAATGAATTTTTCTAAAACTGGTTTTTTTATGGTGTACACGCTTATTAAAAATTAAATTCAGTCAATTATAGAAATTGAATCTGGTAAAATGGACTCCATATTTTAAATCATAATAATTAATATGATTTAATAATATCAAATTAATTTTTTGTCATTGTGAGTAGTAAAAACAACAAAATAGTATTACCACGATTAAGGTTAAAACGAGTTTACTGGGGGGTTAAACCAAGAGACACGAGTAGGATTTCCACATACACTTTTATAATTATTTTTAGTTCAATAAATTTCAACCTTATCCTACCTTATAATCTATATCCATTTAGAGCCACTTCCCCATTAAAGAGACCCTATATCATTGAAATCTTTAAAGAAATTTCATGTGTGTCTGTCCCTTCACTTAGAAAAAGGAACATTTTCACCTCCCTTATTCACACCATTTGAGCCTTATAGGTTGGCCAATACCTACTCCAAAACATTCATATATTCCTTCCATTAATCTTAAAGTATCTTTTCTTCTCCTAATTTCAATCCTTCAAGGCTTAAGTTGTGAGCCAAAGGGGGTCTCTCAAAGAAGTGGTATAAATCTTAACCAAACTATTTCGATTTTATTTCTTCTTATACTTCATATAAATATATTGTACCCAAAAAAACCTGATTAATCCAATATCATCAATATATTTAGATGTTATTATGGTGATGTAACCACCATTTTCCACCCATTCTTCATCAAATGTGAAATAAAAGTACCTCTAGTGTGTACATGTGGACTATTGTCTCCATATAACAATACGATTCATTTTCCATTACCATATTTCATGGGTGGTTATAGTGATGGATTTAATGTTTATATATAATATTTATAACATAATTATTCTTATATAATTATAAGATCTTATCTACACTATTACCTTATGATTCATTGGTAAACAGTAGCATCGCTTGTATGTACATGTAGACTACCACCTCCACGAGGCAATGTGATTTTTTTATCTTTTTCACTTAACTTGAGTGGTAATAAGGATAGATTTAATGAACATATATAATATTTATGATATAATAATTATTCTGGAAAGCTGAATTATCATTCATCGTTATTTCGTTTCATTAATCGAAATGTGGAAACATCACTCATGTGTACATACGGATTACCGTCTCCATGAAGTGATGTAATTTATTTTTCATCACCACTTAATATGAATGAATATAAATATATATAAATATATATATATATATATATTTAATATATATAATATTTATATCATGTATAACATTATATAAATAGAGGGACCATGATGACAGTGAAAGTACCAAAACTGCTAAACAAAAACATACATGAAAAACTAAGCAGTTGACACCCTAAATGGTGACTTTAATAGATAATTATTAATAAAAAGGTGTTGAAATGTTATAAATATATCACATATAATATTATAAGTATGAATATGATTATTATATAAAATTATAAATTTAAATTTATAATATATGAGGTTAAATCACTTACAAATCAAGTCGAACATGAGGTAAGTGTTTCATCTCAATTTCTCTTCACTGAGACATGTTTTGATGTCATGCAAAAATTTCTTATTTATATTATGTATATACTACCCAAGTATTTTTTTTGGTATAATCCATGATTTAATTAAATTTATTTACATAACCATATTATTTTCAAAACATCCAAATATTTTCAATTCAAAAATGACTAAATTTATAGGGGTTTGTCCCAATTTTGTTTTGTTGAGACATGTTTAATGTTATACACTTATTTATGTTTATGAGGTTTATATACTAATCCATAAACATGTTATATTATATATACTTATTAATTAATGGTATTTAACATTACAATTAAAAATATTCCATCTAAGTAGTTTTGATTCGAGATTTATAAAAGTGGTAAGGGTTTATCGTCTCAAGTTGTATTTTTTGGGATATATGTTATGTTATACACATATTCTCTTTAGGCGGTATATCTAAATCCCATTAAATATGTTATATCAAGGATTTCCCTATCTTCGGATATATGTTATGTTATAAATATATCTTATTTTATGAGGTTTATCTACTTCCCATTTAATATGTTATAGCATGGATATCCTTATGTTCATGGTATTAAAAGTTTCATTTGATGTTATTTCTTACATGGGGGTTATGAATCAGAATTTGTCAAATTAGTAAGAGTTTTGTGTTACAATATTATTTTTACCAATATTAATTATGCTTAAATTTAAAATGATTATACTATATGAACTATCTCTCAAAAATAACATGTATTTTTTTCTCCTATAGTTATTTCTGGATAGTACATGTTTTCCTCTAGTTTGTTTCTCTCTTAAAGTACTCAATGACCAAAACAATGTTATAAAGAAAAATCAAATTTTCTCTCTTTGGTCTGAAATATTTTTTAAATTATATCTATGTTTCTTTAAAATGTTTTCAAGAATGTTACTAATATTTTCCAAAGATTTATTAAAATTGTTTTTAGTCATGTTTGACTTTCTATAAATGTTTTAAAAGAATCTTCTTCTCATTTTTTGAATGAGGTACTTTTGAATTTTTAATGATACTGTGAATTGAATTTTTATTGTAACATACACCACATGAACAATTTTTCTCGCTTTTGGGAATAATCCTTTTTTATCTTTCTTAACAATTTTCTATGGATATTTAAAATAAATGTTTTCCATAATATTTTGGAATTTAAAATTTTTTAAATAAGTGGTTTAAAAATCAAAATATCATTTTCCAAAAAAAAGGTTTCAATGTTTTTTAAAAGTTATTTTCACCTATGACATCATTTTATGTTTCTTATTCTTTAATGGGAATATGATCAAATGTTACCATACTTATTATCTATTTGGATAGTTTATGATTATGATGATAAATTTTTTATGAAACTCGCTTTCTTTTCCATGATTTAAGCTTTATTTAATGATAAATGTCTTCATGATTTTGTGTCATGCAAATGATTAGATTATAATTATGTGACGAGTGGTTCTGTTATAAACAAAGGATGTGTAGTTATGTTATTAGCCACGAACTGGTTTTTACAATATAAACAAAAAATGGGTGGGTCCATTATAGTCCTCCAATACATTGGGTAATGATGACAGATTTGAGAAACTACTTAGAGACCGTAGAGTTAATAAACTCCTAAGAAGTGAGAGAGTTGACTGGATAGAAGTTACTCCAAATAGAATTTTAGAAATATCTAGATATAGATATCCATTATCGGACATTATCTAGATTAATATTTTTAGGAATAAGGGAGTGATTTTCTAGGCTTATGTGAATGACACGAACTTATGTTTTATGTTTATGTCATGTTCTCATTTTACATGATTGACTATTAATGATTTCGCTCTTATGACTTATGTCTTATGTAGATGGGTTCATAATTTGACATGACTTTATAAGGGTGAGCTCAAAAATACAAATAAAAAAGGTTAAAGAGTTTTCTTTTATTAATAAATGAAAACTACAACAATCGATTAAAAATAAATAGAAATAATTCTAATATTGTAATGTAGTTAATTCGTAAAAAGAATTATATGTGCATACTAATGGATTCCTAAAAACATGCATATTTATATTGAGATAAATATATATTTGATCAATATTTTAAGATTAAGACAAGATATAAAACCATGATTATATTTTTTATCATCTGAAATGAAATATTGGATACAATTCAATATAAAAAATAGATACATTTTGAAAAGGAAAAACAATTGAAAGGAGAAATTGTAGACAATTTGGATGATACACTTCCAGCTTGTGAGGGTTTTCATTGTGGGTTTATTAAGAATAAAAATCATCTTCATGGCATTAAGACTTTGTATAATAGGAAAAAACATGAAAATAAACATTTGAAAAGAAATATTTGAGACAAGTTTGATGATATAGTACAAGATTCTAAATGTCTCTAATATCAAGATATTGGGAAACAACAACTTATTAGAATTAAAAGTTGATATAAATAAATGACATGAAAATAAACATCAAATAAAAAAGAAAATATTTAGAAAATTTTAAGCATACAATATTTTTTAAAGTTTTTTATTGTTTAGTTATTTTTATTAGACATCATCTTTATGACATTCAAACTTGTGATAAAACTAACAGAATTTTATTTGAAGGAAACAATCGAAAAAACATAAGTACATGGTATATATTATAAATTGATATTAAAGCTACAAAAAATTTTCAAAATAACTTACCACTGGGTTATTTTACCTATAATATTTTTGTAACCAAAATGATGACTGCATATGATAGTTCTTATAATAATAGTAAATTGTTCAAAAAACTTATCTGACAACATGAAAGTAATGGTAACTCCTTTGAAAAAGTTTATTAGAAATAAAAAATGTAAACTAATTGAGTAATGTAGTTGCTAGTTAACTTTAATATATAACTATCAAACCTCGTATCTTCTTATTGTTATTTCCCCATAGTTTCATTAGTTCATACTGATGAAGTTATCCAAGGATCAACCATGCTCATCGATCATCATCTCATCTAAGTGATATTTGTATATAATCACGTTATTTGTTTAGAAATACCTTCGAATTTGGAACCAAAATTATGCGAGATCATTCAACCCAAGCATAGATGGGGCTAGTTCATCCACACCCACAAATTATACCACCACTAGGGAAAACTCTGAAGGGACAACCGAGGTTTTATAAGTTGGTGCTCACCAAGATGGGATTTCATCTCATGAGGTATGACCGAGGAGGAAGTCACCCCTCCCTAGAACCCCATGTCATTTCATTTTGAGAACACTGCATTTGATAAGCACCAAGCCCACATTTAATCTTCTCACTTCGATAGCATCTTCGAATTTAAAAAATGAGTTTATAACTTACACAAATAAGATACTTTGCTTAGATACATTTAATTTATATTAAAAAATTCCACTCTGAAGAGGATCATTAAAATATATTTGAAAAGTAAATAAATAAATATATATATATATATAATATCATTAAACACTGGAGAAACATATAATAATCAAGATATAATTCACATCTTTTAGTAATAATGTATTGATATATAAAAAAAGGTTGCCAAAAATTTAAATTTATAATGGGAAAAAAGATGATGTCTAATAATTTTCAAAAAAACCAACAATATATTAAACATCAAAATAATTAAGTATAAAAGGTTGGAATTTAGAAATCACACATCCAAACCAATCATTAACTTAGGACTCTCCCTTGATTTTATAATATGTTGAGAAACAATATTACCACTCTTCAAAAACTAAACTGAAAATGGAAAAACGCCCCCTAATTTTATCTAGAATGAGAACCAAAGAAGTTTTCACTACTTATATTGAATTAATCATAGATATCAATGAGAGGTAATTGAACTCAATGATAATATTTCACCTACTCATTCACTCACAAAAAAAACTTGAGTGAACAACAACCACCTCATCTACCAAAGGAATCCAACAAGAAACAACCCCCTCACACATCAAAGAAAACAAAATAGAAAAAGGTTTAATCAATGTTAATTTTAACACTCCCTATTTCCAGATAAATCTATTTATCCACCAAATTTAATAATATTACATACTTTGCATCATGAAAATGAATCCATAAAATATTATTATAATTAACTGCACGCTGAATCCAAACATTCTTAGGTAAGTATTTATGGTTAAATACCATACCACTAAGTCACATCTAGAAAAAATAGACCAACGAAAAAAATTGTTAAAACTCATTTTATTTAAATGTCCACTTCCACCAAACAAAATTATCCCCTATGTAGTCACAATCTTTTGGTGGAAACGCCATCTAAGATCTTTATTTCTGCTAAATCGTATCCCTTGATGGATACAAAAATAAAGCAAGTATGATTGTCTCAAGACTAACACTTCATGTCGAATATGGTTTCTCTTATAAAACATGTCAATAGAACTGATTAATTATAATTTATTATATGTAATTGTGTGATTTATTTTGTGTGTTTTTTTAATAATTCATTCTTTAGTGACATAATTAATATTTTTAATTGGTACTAATGATGATGAAATAATATAAATATTCCTCAAATAGTTTCTGGTTAGTTTTCAAAAGGGATAATGATAATAATAATAAACTATACAGATATTTTCTTAATGCATGAGATATTGAAAGAAAATAGAAAGCATAACATGGGATTGTAATGGGAGAAGAATGGATTTTTGGATTAGTGTAGCCTGATCTAGTTCGGGCATTGTAACATCTCTAACCACTGTAGAAAAGCTGACTGACCGACACCAACAGAGTACTGTAGCGGTGCGAACATTACAGTCAACCATACTTTAGCCTTTTGGAATTCCATCCAGTAGCCACTATTGAACTTTTGACTTGGGTAGTCTCCATTCACTGTAGCAACGTGGACCTCCTATGCGGTTGGTGGAACAATGAATTTTCTTCTCCATTTGTATCCCATTTTGGGCTAGGTTTAATCACTGAAAAACTTTGTAACTATGATCTTGATTATAGTGAATATTCTTCCTCTCTGTGGATGTAGGGATTATTCCCAAACCATGTAAATATTTGTGTTCTTGTTATTTTTTACCTTTTACTCTTCTGTGTTTTTTTGTTTCTATCGCTGCAACTCCCAGGGTTTTCGCAACATGGTTACTAAAGCACCATCATTTTTTTCACTATTCACTGATAATTGAAAATAACATGTTTATAAATGTTTTATACTATACGGTGAATTGTAAAAATAGAAAGGAATAATTTTTAGAATGTGACATCACATAATGTTTTCGAATTTGATATAAAGTATATTGTCCATGAAAATTTCATATAAATGAATAATGAATGTATGATTTTTTTATTGAACCTAACTATTGATATATATCATCAATGTCAACATATTTCTAGACCATGATATATTGTTTGTAATTTTTATGTTATTTGTAATAGTGGTTTTGAAGGGGATGGGATGTTTCATTGAAATGTCTAAGAAAATATTGTAAATAAATTTAGAAAGATTGTTAATGAAATTTGATAAAATGAATGAATATGACATCATAGATAACATTATATTTATTATTAATTTGTGAATATGATGGATAAATACCTAAGGTATTTCTCAAGAACCTTTTTGTCTTTGATATCATCAAACAGAATAAATTGAAATCTAAAATATGGAAAATGAAATTCTAAAGTTCTTATATTAGTGCACAAATTAAATAATATTTTTTATTAATGATGGGATGCTAAAAATCATCCATCATTGATAGTGAAGTTCTGTATTACATAGCATAAACCTTAATGAATAATTTATTTGTACTTGGTATCTTAGTCAATCTCGGATTGTGGTGCGATGCGGTGGACTCTTATGGAAGAATAGAAGCAATGAAAATCACGTTGTGATAGCTTTCTATCTAATCATTTACCAATTAAGTTTATTTTAATAATATATTATGCAACATTAAAAAAATATAAAAAATTAAACACATCCAAATTCATATTTAAAACATCCATAAAGCATCAAACACATGTCAAATAAAAGATACTAGAATTATTATATTATTAAATAATTTACTTAAATGAATACAATTTCATTTTAGAATTGAAAAAAAAAATAAATAAATAATGGATAAAAAGAGAATACTCGGGAAAAAAACATTGGGAATAAATGAATATATAAACTAATAAAAGAATAATGTGAAAAAAATGAATAAATAAATTAAAAATAAAAAAAATACTGGTGGAAAAAAATTAAACATAAAAAACAGAAAAATAAAACAAATAAATAAATAAAATAGAAGTTGTAGGAGTGGGTGGGATGTTTGAGAGGTTAGAGAAAAAAAGAGGTTAATCGGAGATTGGGCATTAAAAGTGAAGGGCAGAAAGTATGATAGAGGGCGGAGAGAAGTAGTTCCTGGAAAAAAAGGGTGCAACATCAATAGAAAGAGGGAAAATTAGGGTGCAAGAAGCAAGGGAGGGTGGGACAGGGCAGGGAAAGGGGTAATGATTGTTGGGGAAAACATTTCTTTGGGAAAAAAACGCATCATGGCTGCTCTCTCTTGGAACACAGTAGATCCGCGATAGCTGATATCATGACACTGCCAGTGCGATCATATTCCGCGTATGATCCAGTGATTAGACACAGTGGGGCATCGCTCCGCACTACATCATTGAGCTCACAGGCACTCCCCAACAATTTCAAAACTATTCTTGGTATAATATTTCAACCTATAATTATTGTTTTATTTTTTTCATGTATACAAAGGTGTAAAGTATTAAGGAATTAATTATATTATACACAATATGAGATAATTTCTAATAGAAACATGATAAAGAAACCACATAAAGGTAAAATAAAATATTTTATAGTCTATTTTGGATTATTATCGTTTTATTAGATATTATGAGTAGAAAACCGATAATTGAGATTTTTATTACATCAATGATAAATCATTTCAAAAATTTCATATACATTATACGAAATCAAATTTATATTTGAAGTTACGTGGTGGTTATGAAGATTTTTTATTTATTGTCAATGGTTGCATGAGACTATGGATGTTCAATTTGGATGAAATAATGTTTTTGAGTGATGGTGAAATATTTTCTGAAGATTTGAACCAGGATAATTTTTTGAGACGTTCAGAATATATAAAGTTGTGGTGGCCTGGCAATTTGGATGGAAGATGCGCAATGTCTGATTGTTTTCCATTAATCATCGGATGATATTCTTTCTCCAAGGGTACAAAATTATGGTTTATTAGAAGTTTTTCTCTAGGAAGATAGTTTGCTTGTAGGGATATTGAGGTGATAAAAAGTCATTGGATGAAATCTTGAAGTCAGGGTGACCAGAAGATATAAGATGATGAGTGTAACGACCCATGTTTTCAACATAAAATAAAAATTATGTTCGATAGCCAAAGCAATAAAAAAACACCGAACCTAGAAAATTATTATTTAAATATGACCATGTTAACCTTTAAATTAAATTTTAATATTTGATTAGTATTATATAATTTATCAAATATTTAATATTAATAAATTATAATTGATTATTCAATCAAATTTTGGTAATGACTTTTTATTTTTCAAAATATATTTTCATTAAAAATGATTTTTATTTATTTAGTATAATTATTTTCTAGAACATATATAAAATTTATTTGATAAATAAACTCAATTTTTGGTCTCATCATATCAAAATTAACTTAGGGTAACAATTTCTTATTTTTCAGGAAATATAGATTTTTTGTGAACAATGCAAATATAATTTTTACGTAAAATTGTCATTTCTTTTGATAAATGAATTAATTTTATTTCAAGGTATTATAATAATAAATTAATTGTATTTAATTTAATTAATTACATGTAAATCATATTTATACTAAATTTTATTATAAGTTTATTTTTATGATTAAATTTTCATTTTTCTGAAAAATGATTTAAAATGCATAATGTATTTCCATTTTCAATTAATTAAAATAACCCATAATGGTAAATGAACTAAATGAAATATTTTTATTATATATATATATATATGAATTTATAATATTAAAATTAATATTAGTAGTTATAGAGTTAAACTGAACTCATATTTTTTTTAAAATTGTTCTTTTTGGAAAACCATTTTCCATAATACTTACAGATTTTATATTAAATAAAATTGATTGTGATAAAATTCATTCCATATTTTAAAGTTCCATAATTAATATTAGATAATAATTTCAACTTAATATTTGAGAAATATGATTAGTAATTGTAGTAAATATAAACTATCACGATAAAAGGAAAATAGGGTAATTTAAAGTAAAACAATTGACAACAAAGAGAATAAAAGTAACCCTAATAGTATGGATATTTATATTTAATTTTCATTTAAATTATATATATATTTATTATTGTGTTTACATTATAATTTTTTAAGTAATTAGTTTGGAAAAAAATTATATTTTTATACGATAATGAAAAAATATTATATTTCCATAATATTCAAATTCAATTAAGAAATTTATTTTGATGAATTGATGTATTTTTAAAAAAAATATTATTTTAATAAAAAATATTATTATTAAATTAATTTTATTTAATATAAATGATCATATAATTTTTATGAAGTCAAAAGTAATTTTTATTAAAGTTTGAAAATTGTTTTTATCAAAACCCATCAATTTTCAATAAATACGGGTTTTTATTTTAAAAGTGAAAATTCACATAATTATAAAATTATTTAGATAAAATTAATATTATTTTTGGACTCAGGACATTGAAATTATCCAATGGTGAATGTTTCATAATTTCTTGAGACATTCGAATTTTTGGGTAAAAAATTAAATACCGTATAAATATATAATTTTTTTATGACATCATAATGGCCCAATAGTGATGTAATAAAGTAATAAAAATGTATCTTCATCCAAATATATGTTTTCATTTAAAATAATGTAATTTTAGGTTTATTTGATTTATTTTATATTGCGTTAGTGAATCCTCCAAAATGTATAATATATTTTATGATTTAAAATTCATTTCCTTGAGGGTGTGACTCACCTCCATATAATCAAGACTAATATTTATATATGTTAGGAAATTGGCCATAGAAAATAATGTCTTCTACTCCAATTTGACAATAACCATTATCAAACACCATGGTAAGGTTTGTGTTTTGTAATATTTAATTATATGGATTCCAAAACCTATGTTTGTGAAATATTAAAGAATTCCCCTCTTAATTCCAATATAAACCCACCCAATCCCCCACTTCTCTTCACTCAAAATCCTTGGATCACATCCCTACTCCTTCCTCCAATCTCTAGAATCCTCCCAATGTTCCCCAAGATCCCATTAATCCCCTCTTCAAGCTTTTGAAGTCACACACTCAAGTAAGGGATCCTCACTTTCCTTCCTTTCTCATTTTTTCCAAGTATCCTTACATTGTTATAATCTTATATTTTTCAATTAAAAATGATGGGGTATGTTTTAAAACCTCCATAATACTACCCTTATTATGTTTTAATGATGAGATACCCCTTTAACTCTCATTAATCTCCCCCATGTACACTTGTTACCAAACCGGAATTCCATAAGGGATTTACCTATCCTCATTTCCATTAAAGAATTTATTTTATATTATGAATCTCAAATTACATTTCATATGTTGGGATAATAATATACATGATTCCATTACTTCCCATTTCATGTATAAATTGTTAGATACCCCTTTTTCTCTCAGCAACCCATTTTATGAATGCACATGTGATTTCGTTATGCTGCCGAAATTGCTATGCAATTTTCCATGCCAAAATCATTGTGTAGTGAATACCATGACCATTTATATATCAAGCGTATTAACCTTTATGAACATATAATTATTTATTATATAATTTCAAATATTTATTTCAAACTCTTTTATCATGGAATAAATTATGATGTTTAATGAATCCATGTTATATGATCTATTTGGCACACTTAAGAATGAGAATGAAATGTTCATAATGGGTGTTCCCTGATAGAACTCTAATGCATTGAGTAATGTTTAGTATCATGATACTCCATGTGAAATTAGGGTTTAATCATTCTAATTCATGTGCAATGAGGGTTTACTAATGCTAATACATGTGCAATGAGGCTTGGATCATGCTAATATCATGTTGTATATTGTTTCCACATTTCCATGTTATGATAATCATGTTATATCATGCCTTTATGTTCATGTTTCTCTTATGATTCATTGATATGTATATTGACTAACATGTATTGTATTATTCATTTTATGCCTTGTTTACTCCCTTACGAGTCTTTATAGATCACCCTTTTCTTATGTATGTCCTCGGGTTATCCCATGCAATGCTAAGTATGAAGGAATGTTGTGGTCATGTAAAATAACTTTTCAATAATTATGTTTTATTTTACGTCTTAAGTTGTCATTTCGTGTTCTTAATCCCCAAAGACACTATAACTCTGGATCTTCAAGGTTTTATTAAGTGAATTTTTATGTTATAAATCATGTTTTAAGTGTGTAATAAAGAGTAGGGTTGTTATAATGAGCCTTGTTAAAAATTTGGAAAAGTCTCTAAAAGTTCTCTCTAGGGAACAAAAAAAGTAGATCTAATGTAAATAATGTGATTTTGGAAAAGGCATACACTGATCGATGTAAGAATAAAATATTCTTATGTAAGAGTTAAACACTTTTCTAGAGTCGTGAACAATTGGTGAATATATATAGGGTACTTTGGAAGTTTAGTCCGATGATGCATGCATTTTGCTTTCAAATAAAGATCTATCACACTAAGAATTATGCAATTCCGACAAATTCAATCTAAAGTTAGGACAATGAGAAGATAGAATACCAACCTTGAATGAGATTATAAATTGAATCACTTGAATTTTAGGTTGTATGTTGTGGATAATGACATGGATTGATGAAAAGGTAAAAGTATCATTAGCTAGAATGACTAATCCAAGTTCTAAGGAAATAGAGGAACACTATAAGAATGGAGGTCAAACTATCATGAAAAAATAACTCTGATAAAACTCAGAGTCACTGAAGAACAAGTGTTGAGCTGAACAGAAGGGAGATTCAACAAAACATAGGAAAAATTAGTAACTATCTAATTCCTACCACTAGATGAAGACAACTAGAAGATGAGATAGTTAGAAGACAAGTTGTTGAGTCATCATAAAATGTAGTTTGAATAAAGTTTTAGAGAAACGAAAGCATAGACATTGAAAGAACCAAAGGGATGAAAATTTTTGTCTAAAGTTAAATATATTTGTTATATATAGGAAGAAAAACCATGTGATACTATTTTATCAGAGGAAGATTGGTTATATAGAGGAGTTAGTTAATTCAGAACATACAATAGTAGTTGTAATTCTTGAGATCAGAGTTTATTATTAGTAGCATGGCTTGTAAGTTCCAAAGAATCCACTGATTTGAAGAAGAGAATAATTTCTAGAGAATGTAAAGTTTAACAGGAGGTGACTAAATTCTATAGGCATGCATGAGTCTTGTTGACTATGGTTTCAGACATCAAATTCTATAAGATTCAGTCATGCATAAGAGTAGACCTCTACTAATCGGAATACTCAGAGGAAGATCTAAATTCTTTCTTGATGTAACCAAAAGATATTATGATCATTATCATATTTGAGGTTGTATTATTATAATTGGTGGGAGCCTATATAATCCTTTCAGGACACTTTGTGAGAGATTCACTATGGGTTTTAGATGATAAGGACCCCACAACACTTATATTAGATGACAAGATTATCAGGGGAAAATATGGGTGTCAGGATCATAATAGAACACATTACAGACATAGTCACCCAAATCAGGAGAGAACCCTGTAAAATTCTATGTGCATTTATTTCACTTTTATTTTCTATATACGGGTTAGATGGAGTTTTATTATCTAAGGTGATAATAACTCTTAACAAGTTATTGAGGTTAATTTCACTTTTAAAAAAGGACCACTGATTCATCCCCACATCCCCATATTAGTGGTTCACCCATTCGTAAGAATATCAAGTGGTATCAAAGTAGGATCCCTAATATCTGTTTGTTAAAGATGGAGAACCTATATTTTGTTAACAGTTGAGGAATTCCTACTTTTTATTGAAATAATTTTTAAGGATGAACGAATAAGATGATACCATATCTTTTTTCACTTGGCCTTGAAGTGATTGATGAAACCATAGAATATTCACATAGATAAAAATATTCTTCTATGACTTTTGTTGAAAAATGGAACTTATAAGTTGATGGAAAAGCATGGAATGTTATTCTCATGTATTTTATAGATGATTTTTTTATACTACAGTTAATGGAAGATTGAAGTCCTCATTGCTATAGCAGTCATGTCAAAAGTCTGCACTGCTACATTTCTTTATCGGTGTCGATTATTCAACTTTTCTATAGTGGTAAGAGTTGCTACAGAACAGATCGGGCTATGCCATTGTAGTAGATATGGTGCCCAGTATAGTCTGAAATCATTTGGCCCAACCATTATCCAAAATGGATCGTGCTACACAAATCCAACACTCACCTTAATGAAATTAAAATCCTAAAGTTAAAGGTGGTAGAGAAAGAAAATATGGTGAATGGTCTAGAAGATAAACTTACTGTTAAGGAATATAAGTTGATAAAGACATATTCAAGGTGTCAAAAGGCCGATAACATTTATAAGAAGTTGAAAAATTATTTTCACAAAGCAATGAAAGTTTAGGAAAAATAATTTCAGGAAAGTGAAATATTTGACTCAACATTCTAGATGAAATTTTCACCTGCTTAAGTTAAACTAATGGAAGTTGGGCACAACATATGGAAGCATGTTCCTCCAATCTAAAAGAAAAATCCATAGCTGTTGATAGACCTCAAAAATTCTATAATCGAAACATAAATCAATCAAGGTCGAGATTTGAAGGATATTATTGGCGTTGACGTATTTATGGGAACAAATCCAACACCTGATAGGATAACATGTTGCTTCCAAGGAGAAGGTATGAATTAAGGGGGAAAACTTTCAACGTTAAGAAAATAATAATTAGAATTAGAGGAATAACATCTCTTATATGATATATCAAAAAGTTAAAAACCCTTTAATAAAAAATCTTTTTGACTGCTCAGAAGAAACATGTGGATTATGCGACCAAACTAGTCATTGTGTAAAAGATTTCAGGACAACTCATTATGGATAAGATATATATATTGGGAGAGAAAAAGAAAATAGAATATTGATGAAAATATCATATAGCTTAAGTCACATTAAAATATAGTCAAAAAGAAAATTCATGGATACTCAATAGTGGTTTTTATTCCCTTATGATAGGTGATGTGAGAAATTTTGACTATCATAATGGTGGAGTTATATGAACCATCCCAGATCACCTCCAAATAGGGCACCTGAATCGACCTGTGACTTTCCTGAAGCATGTTCTCAATTTCTCTGGGATGGAAACTAGTGCTGGGGTTTCAAAGGATAACCGAGTGAGAATGATTTCAACCTTGATATATAAATAAATAAATAACAGAAAAAACACCCAAACAGAGTACTCAATGTGAAAATAAAACAACTTTGAAACTAAACATAAAAGAAAAAGATATAAGGATATCAAAGGCAAGTCACCTGAAAGAATACATATAAAAGCTACATAAACTAAATGTTGTATCTCACCATAAAGTTTGTTTTATTCCTTCAAAAGACATTACATTTTATGATAATTTGAAATCCAATTTAAAATAGCTTTTCAAACATGTGAATATAAAATACAATATAACTTCTATAACTATTTTATAAAATTCGTTCTTTATTTCCTTTAAATTAAAATAATCACTTTGAAAACATTTTCTCAGTAGAAACCTTCTTTATTAAAACTCTCATTTGAAATCCACTTTTAAACCACTTTATTAATACATCTTTTCAAAGCTATTTAGAAATGATTTACTAAAACTAGTTAAATCAAAGAATAATAAAAAAATACTACGGAATTATGTTAACAATCAAATAAATTATGAAACAACACATGGGGACTTAGATTCCAATCGATCTAGGTAACACGTAAAATTCCCCTATATAGTCATCTTGTATCACAGATAACACACTAGGTCCTACGGTAAGATTGATCCTAGACTTTACCAATATACATGACCAATTACGACCAAAATTTCATCAAAACAACACAAATGTAACACCTTAGGATTTTATGATATATTTCTCTATATAAAAATAATTTATTTGACAACTTTATTTAAATGAAACACTGAGTTTAGATGAACTGTGATATATTATGAAAATATTATTATATAATGTGTCAGTTATCTCCAAAATATTGGATTTATGGGTATTAATGGGACAAAATAATAATGATAAATGGGTAATTTTTATATGTATAAAATTAAATCATTTTTTATTAATTAATTAAAAATAAAAATGTAAAATATTTGAGAATAAAAGAGATGTTTTTATGAAAAACTGTTTTTATAAGCGTAATGTGTTTTTATCTTAATAAATTAAATTAATCACTATTAATTAATGATTTAAATGAAATATATATTATATTTTCAATAAAATGTTTTAAAATTCATCTAATTTTTTTGGCAAGCATGAGATAAGAATAAATATAGTTTTATGCCTAAAATGTGGTTTTCTAAAAAATAGTCTTGTCGCGTTTTACAAACATATTTTAAAATGAATTTATGCCACTTATAGAAATATAATTGAGAAAAATAGATTCAATATTTTTAATTTAGAGTTCCAAATTCATTAAATAGGTCACTTTCATTTTTGGACATTATGAATAGTTACCAAGGTAAAATTTGTCCCCTCGGTAAAGGGTAAATCGGATTAACCTAGGTTAAAACTAAATGTTAAGGTCACAAATTTTCATATTAGTTCATATTGGATTAATATAATTAGAATATTATCACCTTAATATATATATTTATTTTTTTAAGGGACACTTTTCCAAGAAAATGACCTATATAATATTTAAAACAAAGAAAAATAAAAAATGTCACTCGCTTGCTTTTAAATATCTCTTATGTGTTCACATAGGAACAAAATAATATTTTGAATGAATATTAATGGTTATTTTGAACATAATGAAATTATTTTGATTTTGGTAATTTATTTATAATTTTTAGAAATTATATAATTACCTTAAATTCTTACGCAACCCTGACAAAGTATTACTTCAATTAATAGAAAAACAATATAAATAATTTTAAAAATATCAAAAGCAATATAATTTGTGTGAGTTATAGTGTTACACAAATTTTATAAATATAAATAACATATTATTGTTTTTTAAAGTATTATATTATAATTTCATCTTTGTCTTTGTGTCTTTAAATTCAAATTAAATAAATAGTTCCAAGATTGACATTAATGATATTTTATAATAAATAATATTTTATGAAGTGATTTAAAATTAAAAAAAAATCTTATCTTAGACCAAGTTAATGGAATATAGTTGAAAATAAAAATCATGGTATATTTATGAGTCACTTTTCCATTTATGGTAACATTCATAACCCAGTAAGATTGAAATAGTTGTTACTGTGGTTAAGGTAAAAATAGGTTAACTAAGGGGTTAAACCAAAAGATAAGGTTTAAAATCCCACATAAACCTGTCCAAATTTTACAGTATAATATGATTTCAACCAAATAATACTTTATCTTTGAATCTCTTTCCAATTTTAGTCATTTTTCTAGAGAATGGTCTTTTTATATTTTAATCTTTCAATAAACTGTAAGTTTCTCTACATTCACCTATAAAAAGGCACCCCTCCTTTATCTTCTTTACATCACCTTGAGTATTTTATCTCGACCACACTCTACCAAATTATATTTTAAACATCCTTAAAGAATTATATAGGTATTTTGCTTCACAAAATACCAACCACTGGATCCTTAATGGGATATCTAAATAATTTCTTTCAAAGAAGAGGTAATCACTTCAACCAATCAATTTCTTTTTACTTCTTTTGAAATATTTTATCTCTTATAAATTTGTGGTATTTATAATAAAATAATAAATTTAGTATCCTCAATATACTTAAATTTTATTATGATAATTAAATTTTTATTATCCACTCTCTCATCAAATGGTAATTGAAAGTATTGTTCGCGCGTACATACGTACGACTTACCTTCTTCACATAGCGATACAATTAATTTTTCATCACCATATTTCATGGATGGGTATTGTGATGGATTTAATGTTTATATATGATATTTATGACATAATTATTCTTATTTAATGATAATATCATATATAACTTTTTACATTCTAATCCGTTGGAAAATGATAACATTGCTCGTGCGTACATGTGGACTACCACCTCTACAAAGCGATGTAATTCGTTTTTCATTTCCATTTTATATGGACGGTAATAAGGATTTATTAGATAAATATATAACATATATTATATAATAATGATTTTGGAAAGTTAAATTATTATTTCATCTGTCAAAAAGTGAAAACAACGTTCTTGTGTTCATACAGCTTACCGTCTCCATGAACGGTGTAATTCATTTTTCTGTATCTAAATTTTATTAATGTCTCTAAATAAATATATAATGATCATATATGACATTTATATAATAATTAAAATTATTTATATCATGGAACCATGGTCAAATTAAAATATTGGAATGACCAAACTGAAATTCTTATGTAAAAACAAAATAGTTAACACTCAGAAACAACGATTTTAATAAGGGATTATTAAAAAAAGGGTTTTAAAATGTTATAAAGGAATAATATATGTTATTATAAGCATTAAAATGATTATTATATATAATTATAATAAATTTAAATTTATTATACATAATGATAGAGAAATTTCAAAGCAAGTGTAACACAAGGTAATGGATTTATGTTACAATCTCATTGTTTATCAAGGTTGTTTTTTATCATGTCTTATAATAATGAAATTTAATGATATAAATTCCATTAATATCATGAATTTTATTATCCTCTAATTATTTTTTCAAAATACATTTTTTTCTTTTCATTGTTCTCACATTAAGTACTTAAGATACCAAAAGAACATGTTTAAGGAAAATCATCTTTTTTCTCTCTTTAGTCAGAAATCATTTTTATTCCATATCCATGTTTTATAAATAAGTTTTCAATAATGTTTCTTATATTCCCCTTTAATTTTTTAGATTCATTTTTACCCATGATTTACTTTTTACAAAATGTTTTAAAATTAACTTTCTTATCATTTTTTGAATATCGTAGTTTTGACTTTTCTTATCGAAAATGTGAAAGGAACATTTGATTTAAGGTACCAAGAATTAACGGAATGTAATAAACACTCAATACATTGAAATTTACTTTATGAGTTTCAAATTTTATTTTCAAATAAAAATTTTTCCTTAATATTTGGTAAATTTTTAGATTTTAAAGAAGTGATTTAAGAATGAAAAGGTTATTTTTCTGAAAAAAAATATTCAAGTCATATTTTAAATGTATTTTCAACTAATGAGATAACATCCTTTGAAATTACATATTTCTAATTGGGGATATGATCAAATAGTACCATCCAATTTCATTATTTGTATGGATTGTGATGATAATAATGAATTAAGGATGATTATATGAAACACATTTTTTCCCACAAGTTAATTATGTTATGATGAAACTTTTATAAAAATCATTTCTTCTCCACAGGTTTTTCAATGATGCTATTATTAAATGCTTATGAAACTCATTTCATTTCCATAGTTAATGCTATGATTAATGATTTAAAATCTTGTGAAACACATATGTATTGTTTTCATAATGTGATGGGAAAACCTGAAATTATATAGACCTCAAATGCATTTGGTTAAGATGGATTTCTCATGACATAAAAAAATTTGTAATGGGGAGTTAACTCTGTTTAGTAAGAGACTCTGTACACTACGATAGTATTAGGAGTAAACCATTACTTATATTATGGTTTTGGGGAGTGAACCCAAGTAACTATAATAGTCTTGACAATGAGCCTTCACTACTAAGGAAATGATTGTGTGTGCTTATGTGCATGTCATAAATCTATGTCTTATGTCAATGTTATGCTTTCATGGCTTGTGATATTTAATTACTTTATGATTAATGTCTTATTAACTGCCAAGTTTTATGCTATAAATCATGATTTTGATATGTGATATGTATAGTATTACTTTCAAATGTCATGTTCATGTTCTCATACCCTTATCTCAATGTTATGTTTAAGTGATCATTGGTATCACCCTTCTTTACCTGTACTGAGCATTAGATATCACCCTTTCTTATGTTTCCTTTCCCCAAGTTATAAAAAAATGTATTGTGTATGATATGTCTAAGAAGTTTTCTGGTTATAAAGAACATAGTGGGAGATGATATAGTTCAATTATGAATCAGTTGTTTATGTATCAAAGATTCCAAAATCATTGGACCTATACGATTCTGATGTGGATAATTGTTCTATGAAATGAATTTTCATCTATTAAGATGTGATATATATGTATGAAAAATATGGTTTTCTATAGCTGGTATCATAGAAAGGTTTAATTATCTTTGTATACTAAGATGATAAAACTTTAGTGAAAACCCTTAGGATAATCCTATGTATATGAGAATGTTCTATGTTATGGTAAAATAAAGGGGTGTGGTTTTACTAAAAACATCTCTATTTTAATATTATAAGTGGAAGTGGTTTTTAAAGAGATGCATCTAGGTATAATAACCCTAAAAAGATTTGATCGAGTATATCTCAGCCATCATTCGGGTGCACATTGAGTGTGCACTTACTGCACACTTGGATTGACACTCCCAGGGGATATATTTGGGTTAATTTACATTTTCTTTATGAAAAATCAAGAAGGATTTTAATGAATTATGAAAATGAATGACCAAGTTTAAACCTAAGGTTTCATAAATTGAAATCTAGGATCCCTTCATTCGGAAAAACCAGCCATTTTTCATATCAGTGCCATTAAAAATATATTTTTTTTTATCCAGTGTTCAGAACATGAAAAGGTTATTTTGATTGTTTATCATTGATAAGGGGAATAAGATCAATGGTGGAATATTTTTAAAAACATGATACAATATAAATAAATTGACTCAATGTAATAGAATGATTTTATGATATTATTTTTCAATAAGTAATTTCCTTGTATTCTTTGTATGAAAATGGGGAATGAATTCCTTGAGATAAAGTAAAGGATGATTAATCCATTATTACAAATGAGGAAAATTTTAGAATACTTGTGAGGTACTCTTATGTTATTATCATCCAACTTGAGAGTAAAGTTGATCGATTCTTTAAGGGATTAAAACTAGGTCTCTAAAAGGTGTTGTCCATAGGAGACATCGGTAGCTATGAAGAAATAATTTGATGTGTTATCAAGGTGGAAATGGATATTGTAGTTACTCATCCATCTCATAGTTTGATATGAAAAGAAAAATGGAATTCAAATCATGGAGTGAATAAAATGTTATTTCCTTTATACTCAAAGTGTGGAAGGAAACATGGAGGAAATTATCTCAAGGATACTGGTAAATGTTTTAAGTGTGGAAATGAAGGTCATCAAGAAATCGAATGTCATAATTATGAGAATAAATTATCCAATGATGGTGGAAAAGAATCATAAAATTCACCAATCACACTCTAGTGTTTCAAATTTGAGCGTGAACATTATGTTAATTAATGCTCAAATTCAAAGGTTAATGATGATGATCAATGTCAGTAACCTCTTAAGCCTAGAGAAAATAGAAATTTCATGTGATCACTATTTTTAATGTGGATAATGAAGTGGTTAAAGATAAACATACCATAAACTCTAGAATTTTTAATGTCTTATTTGATTCAAAATCTATCCACTCATGTATATTTGAATAATTTTCTAAGGCTATTGCTATACCACCTCAACGATTATAGGTTGAATTAGAAATAAAAACCCTAATGATGTGATTATGGAATCACATGTCTATGATTTTTCTCCGATTGATGTTTGTGGGAATGTTGTTCTTGCAAATATTTTCATTCTCTCTAGTTTAATTTGAGGTTATATTAGGCATGGATTAACTTTATTTACATAAAACTCACATCTATTACTGGGGAAGGGAAGTCATGTTTGATATTCTAAACCAAACAATGATAGTTTATTAGTATGACAATAAATATGAACTTCTAATGGAAATTACATCCATTATATGAGTCTGGATTCCTATTCAAAATGGTTGTTCATCATAGATAGTTGGGGAGAAATCCAACATCGATGATATTCCTATTTTGGGGGAGTTTGTTGATTTCTTCCCAGAAGAGTTGTCCAGTATTCCACCGAATCGTGAATTTGAGTTCTTAATAAAACCCATACCTATTTCTACACCTATTTCAAAGACTGCATATAAAATATCCCTGATTGAGTTGTAGGAATTAAAGAAACAACTCTATAATAATATTGAAAAGGGATTCATTCGGCCAATTGCGTCACATTGGGATGCACCTGTACTATTTGTTAAAAAGAAAGATGGATCAATCCAACTCTTCATTGATTATCAAGAACTTAACAAGATCACAATCAAGCAGTATAATTTGTATCATATTTATGGATTATTTGATCAATAGTATGGATCTCAATACTTTTCCAAGATTTATCATTATTCTGGATATCATCAATTGAGGGTCATGGAAGATATAACCAAATCATTTTGTACAAGGTATGAACACTATAAATATATAGTGATTCCATTTACTCATACTAACATCTGCTATCTTTATGTATTTAATGAATAGTCTTTAAAAATTATCTTTATCGGTTTGTGATTGACTTTACAAAGGATATTATTATATATTCAAACAATAAGAAAAATCATAAAGGTCACTTCAGGATTGTACTAAGAAACTGTATGAAAAAATTTACAAAGTGTGGGTTTTAGCTACAAAAGTTGTCATTCTTAGGTCATGTAATCTCAAGTGATATTATATCAATGGATCCATCAAAGACATAAATTATTGAATGTCGGCCCTGACCAACCACTATTACTGAGATCTGTAGTTTTCTTGATTTGATTAGAGACAATCAACATGTTGTGGATAATTTCTCACGACTATCTAATAAATTCACAAAATTAACTCATAAAGTAGCCATGTTACTTTTGATAGATTAATGTGAGGAAAATCTCAAGGAACTGAAGAGAATTTTATTCATCACACTTGTGCTTGCATTACACTATAGTGGAAAATCATTTATAATCTATAGTGATGCATCGAAAAAATGGACTGAGATGAATTCTCATATAGAATGATATGGTGATAGTTTATGTCTCATAATAATTGAATGTTAATGACAGAAATTACCCAACTCATAATTTGGAGTTAGCTGTGATAATTTTTTTCCATCAATGATATGAATGCATTATCTTTATGGAGAAACGTATGATATATATACTAATAATAAAAGTTTAAAATATATATTCACACAGAAAAAGTTGAATATACGCTAGAGAAGATGGTTGGAGCTAGTGATAGATTATGAATGCTCAATAAATTACCACCTTTAAAAAGTGAATAAGGTGGAAAATCATTAGAGTCAAAAGGATCATGCTAGTTTATCTATGATGAGGATAAAAAAATATCTAATATTTCTAAATTTTAAAAAGGATAGATCTAGAAATATTTAAATAAGGGGATACATCTTATCTTTCTCAAAAGAGTGTTCAACCATCTATCCATGTGAGGATTAAGGAAGTGAAAATAAAAAATGTGGAACTATAGAAGGATAGAAATGTTCTTGAGTTCAAACTTGATTGTAATGGAATGATAAGGTTTGGGAATCATGTATGTGTTTCATCAATATCATATTTGAAGGATTTTTTAGAGTCTCATAGTTCATCATTCTTTATTCATCCCGAAAGTACAATGATGTATATATATCTGAAAGAGTATTTATAGTGGGAAAATATGAAGATAGTTATTACATAGCATGTATCTCAACGCATGTTATGTCATCAAGTTAATGTTGAGAGACAAAATTCTAAGGAAATTTTATAACCATTACTGAAACTATAATGGAAATGGGAAAACATCACTATGTATTTTTTCTTCAAACAACCCAACATTCCTGAAGGTCTTAATGTTATTTGGGTTATCGTCGATAGCCTTATGAAGTCATCACTCTCCATTATTATTAGAGAATAGTTCTATCTTGACCAACTTTTCAGAATATACATTAAGTGGTAAGATTACATGGAGTACCACATTCTATTGTATCTTATCAGGATCCAAGGTTTACCTTGATGTTTTGATGAAATCTTCATCAATTTTTGGATACAAAGTTAAGTTTCAGCACTGCTTATCAACTCCAGATAGATGGTCAGTCTAATAGAATCGTTTAAACCCTAGAGAATATGTTAAGGACTTAATCTATTAATTTTAAAGGTGTTCATGATCAACATATTCCTCTAGTTGAGTTTTCTTACAACAATATCATTCACTTAGAGCATTCAAATGACTCCTTATAAAGCCCTCTGTGGAAAGTAGTGTAGAACTCCAATATATTGGGATGAATCTAGAAAAAAGAAAACAATTGGATCCTGAGTTTTCTAAGGAAATGGAATAGAAAATTAGAGTCATTCAACATCACATTAAGGTAGCATAGAGTCAACATAAAAGTTATACTGACAATCATCGATGAAATATAGAATTCAAAGTTAGTGAGAAAGTGTTTGTATGAATTTATCCATGGAAGAATGTGTTGATATTTGAAAAGAAAAGATATTTGATCCCTATGAATATTTTCCCATTCAAGATTCTTGATCAATTAAGAATGGTATCTTATCTCTTGGTGCTTCCACTAAACCTCTCTCAAGTTCACAATGTGTTCCATATATCTCTCTTAATGAAGGGAAAACATGGTCCTTCACATGTACTAAACTCAGAGGCTATTAAATTAGAGCATGATTTTTCTTATAAAAACAACTAGAAGAGATCTTAGAATATAGAGATAAAGTGTTGTGGGATATGACTACTCATGTGGTTGTAGTTCTCTATAGGAATTGGAAATTCAAAGAAGATAATTGGGAACCCCATGATATAATGAAACAAAAATATCCTCATTTTATTGTATCTAAGTGAACAAATTTTAAGGGAAAAATCATTTTAAATGGGATAGAATGAAACACCTCGATATTTTATGGTATAGTTCTCTATAAAAAAATTTCTATATTTCATAACTTTCTTTACACGCAACACTGAGTTTAAACAAACCGTGATATACTATTAAAATATTATTATTTAATGTGATAGTTATCGCATAGTCATTGGATCTGAAGGTATAAATAGGAATAACTAATTTACAAAAAACTTATGGTTTGTATATGTATAAAATTAATTCATTGGTTATCAATTAATTAAAAATGAAAATAAAAATCATTTGAAAATAAAGGATATTTTTTTCTAAGAAATGGTTTTTAGGAACGCAATCAATTTTCATCTAAATAAATTAAATTAATCACTCTAGGTGAATGATTTTAATGAAATTTAAATATTATATGTTCAATCAATGGTTTTAAGATTCATATAAAGTTTTTTGAAGGCATGAGGTAGGAATAAATTAAGTTTTATGATTAAAAATGTATTTTTCTACAAAATTGTTTCTGTTGTGTTTTGCGCACTTATTTTAAAATGAATTTATGCCACTTATAATAATTGAATTATGAAAAATGAATTATATATTTGGAATCATAGATCCAAATTTGGTAAATAGGTTCCTTTTATTATTAGGCATTATGAATAGTAACCATGGTAAAATTTATCACCTCGATAAATGGTAAATCAGGTCAACCTAGATTAGATCTAAATGTTAAGATCACCATTTTTCATCTTAATTATTATGGGATGAAGGGACCTATACCCTTATCACCTTAAGCTCAAAATTTAATTGTTTAAAGAACATTTTTTTACCAATATAATATTTAAATAAAAGAAAAATACAAAATGTCACTCTAATTTTTAAATATCTCTTATGTATTCACATAGGGACAAAATTAAGTTGTGAACAAATCATAATTGTTATTTTGAGAATAATGAAATTACTTTCTTGTTGGTAATTTATTTCTAATTTTTATTAATTATATATCTATCTTAAATTATTATGAAATTTTGATAATTTATTTCTTCAATTAAGAAAAATAAAATACGTGGTCTAAAAATATTAAAAGTAATATAATTTGAGTGAATTATAGAGTTCCATGATTTTTATAGATGAATAAAACATATTAGTGTTGTGTTAAAGGATTATGTTCAAATTTCATATTTTTATTTGTGTCTTTAAAGTAAAATTAAATGAATTGTCAATTATTCACCCGCTTTCCCATCAAAAGTAAAGTGAAAGTATCATCCATGCATACGTATGGCATACCATCTCTATGTAGAGATACAATTCATTTTTCATCACCAAATTTCATGGATGGATATTATGATGGTTTTAATGATTATATATGATATGTTGCGGAATCATCAGGAGACACAATGATAGAAACGAGAAAATGAAATAAATAAATCAATAAGGACACAATGATTTATGTGGTTCGGGAAAAATCCCTACGTCCACAGGAGAGGCCGAATTCACTATATCGAGAGCACAAAAATACAGAGGTTTTTTCAGTAGTAACCCTAGCCCTAAAATGGGCTATAAAACAATGGAGAAGACGATCACTGTTCGAAATGTGAGTTCGCGTCGCTACAGTGAATGGAAGCCAGCTTTTTCAAAAGCGCTACAATGGCTGCCGGTTGGAAGTCAAAAGTGCTACAGTAAAGTTGACCCCGAAGTCCACATTGCTACAGTGCCTGTTGGTGTCAGTCGGTCAGCTCCACTACAGTTGCAGGCCACAAGCATTCGACCCAACCGGATCTGAAAACACCAATCCAACATGATATTTATGACATAATTATTATTATGGAATAATAATATAATATCTACCTTATAACCTTCCAATCCATTGGAAAATGATAACATTGCTTGTAAGAACTTGTGGACTACCACCTTCACAAAGCGATGTGATTTGTTTTTCATTTTTTGTTTGACATGGATTGTCTCTCTTTCGTTTCATCTGTCAAAATGTGAAAACAATGCCATGCGTATATACGATATACCGTCTACATTAACATTGTAATTCATTTATTTATCTCTAAATTTTCAGGATGACCCTAAATATATATATATATATAATGAATGTATATGATATTTATATCATGATTAACATTCTGGAGATGATAAAACCAAGATCAAAGTACATGGAATGGGACTACCCAACCGAAATTCATATGAAAAAATGAAATAGTTGACACCAAGAAACAATGATTTTAATAGTGGATTATTAATACACGGGTGTTGAGGGAGGATAAAAAACATTCAAAGCAAGTGGAATTCAAGGTAAGAGATTTATGTTAGAATCTCATTGTTTATTAGAATTGTTTTTCGTTATGTTTCTGATAATGAAATTAAATGATATGTCTATCAAGAATATCATGACTTTTCTTCTTTTATTATTTCTTGATAATATATATTATCTATTCATTTCCCCCACTTTAAGTACTCAAGAGACCAAAATAACATTATTAAGGAAAACTGACTTTATCTCTCTCTTCGATCAAAATTCATTTTACTTCCATATCCATGCTTTCTATAAAAAGGTTTCAAGAATGTTTCTAATATTTTCCGATGACTCTTTAATATAATTTTGACCCATGATTTACTTTTTAAAAAAAATTAATGAAATATTCTTTTCATTTTTCAGACAAGGTGATTTTTAATTTTTCATCGAAAATATGAAATTATTTTTTGTTTTTACATAAATGACATGGAAAATATTTTCTACTGTCATGAATGATTAATGATTTGAAACTTTATTTACAAGTTTCTAATTTTCTTTTCAAATAAAACATTTAATTAATATTTGTTAAATTTTTAAATTTTAAAGAATTGATTTAAAATGAAAAGGTTGTTTTCCTTGAGAAATATTCTAGACATATTTTAATGGTATTTTCATCTAAGATGATATACTTTGACTTTACTTATTCCTTATTGGGAATATGATACAATGATACCATCCACATTCATTATTTGGATGACATATGATGATGATGAATTAAGGATGAATCTATGAAATGTGTTTCTTTCTCACAGGTTAATTATGTTATTATGAAACTTTTATGAAAATCATTTATTTTCCACATATTATGATATGATTCTATGATGAAATTTTTATGAAACTCATTTACTCTCTATGGGTTATGCTATAATGAATGATTTATGATCCTTATGGAAAAAATATGTATGGTTTTCATTATGTGATAGATGGACCCAAAATTATATAACTCTGCAATGCACTAAGTAAAGATAGATATCTCATGAGATAAAAAAGATTGAAATCATAAGTGAACCTAGTTCAATAAGGGAATCTATCGAAAATGATAATATTTGGAGTGATCCTTAACTACTATGATAGTTTGGAAAGTGAACCCAATCTAATGTGATAATATTGTCAATGTGCCTTGACTAGAAAATGATTTTCTATGCTTAAGTGTATGTCACAAATCTATGTCTTATGTCAATGTTATGCTCACATGGTTTATGTTCTTTGATTCATTTATGATTCAGGTCTTATGAATTGTAAAGATTTATAGCATGAATAATTATTGTGATCTATAATATGTAGGTTATGGTTTTCAAATGTTATATTCATGTTTCAATAACCTTATACTGATGTTATGTTTAAGTGATCATTAATAACTCTCTTGTTTACCCTTTAAACATTAGAGCTCACCCTTTCTAATGTTTTCTTTCCTTATATTATGAAAAAAAGTAAAATGTATGATATTTCATAGAAGGGTTATAGTTATGATTAATATAGTGGGAAATGATGTAATTCAGTTATGAACCTATTTTTTTGTATATAAGTTTTCAAAAGAACTAGACCTAAATGATTCATTATGTTATGTAATGAATATTCATATATTAAGATATGATATCTATTTATGAAAAGTATGGGTCACTATAACATGTTATCAGACTTGATTTCACCTAGAATCATAGGTGGCACTCCCCATCTAGTATCATCTCACTCTAAAGGGACACTAGTAGTGTGCGAATAATAGAAATAAAGGATCAGCTAATTGTATTGTATAAGATAACTAATAGAAGTACATGCAAAAGAGGAAGAAGAAGACCGAGATGATCTCTCCCAAGATAAACAATCGATATGCACTAAGTATCCTACTAAACTCATTCTCTCCAAGATTCCCTCTCATTCACCATATACCCTTATTTATAAACTCCCTCCCTAATGAACTAATAATATTCCCCAGAATATTCTATTGGTCCCACAATATATTTCATATAATATTCCGCAGAATATTCCCCCAAACCAACCTCTCTCTAGGTGGAATACATGTTATCTATCAGTGACCATCTACTATAGCATAACTCTAGATTTCTAACTCAATGCCTAGTTTACTCATGAAACAACAGTTGGGGGTGAGAAATCAATCTAACCATACATGCATCACAAAGAATAATTTTTCGAAGGTGGGTTGTACATGTAGTTATCAAGGGGTGGTGATATAATTTTATTCATAATATTTGTTTGGTTGGGGTAGTTGTGGGTTGAAGATTGACTAGTCAGCTATTAAATAAGGGGGACCAACTGTGAGATAGGGGAACAATTCATTCTAGGAATTTCGATAGGGCTATTGGGAGATGGGAGTTAGAACCTTTGAAGGTTCATCTTACCTTAAATAGAAGGTATTTCTCTAAGAGTTCCTTCTTCCTATATCTCTTACCTTATACTTCTCCATATTGTATTTCTATTTTCAGTTTTGTAATTATTTTGGTTTCATATATAGTTTTCAATTTGTTTTTTTTATTTCTGATGTGCGAACCATTGTTACGCAAGAAACCTAACAATAATTTTTCTTTCATTGAAAGTCTTGATCAAGATTTAGAATCTCGTTTGTCAAACTGAAGGATAGAGTGTGACGGTCATAATAGAGTTTTGATCACATAACATTGTGTGTCTCACTTCTGGAGATGCCTATGTGAAGGAAAATTGTTGGTTGGTCGAGGATCCATACGTTGAAATCCATTCATTGTGAGTTGATCAAACGTTGTACTGGAAATGAACATTGGTCATGATACGATCACTGAATGGTGTGGTTCTATTGATTGGAGTGAACTTGAAGGGAGTAAAGGATGTTTTTGGACGTATTGGATCCCCTATAAGATGTGGTTTTGTTGGGAAAAAGAATAAAAAAAGTGGGAGATGATGTTCGAATGGAGATGGACATCAACTGTGAGCTGAAGCGTGAGGTCTATAATATTTTCCTTTTGCTTCTAGTACATTTTGTACTAGTGGATAACCTTATAGGGACCAAATCAAGAAAAAATCTTGACTTTTGTAGATGACTAAATTGTTGTTTGATTGACAAGTGCATTAGGGAAGCACATGTTGTGGGTGTATGTGTTCACTATGGGGAAGGACGGTGTGGGTTGGACTTAGAAGGGATGGCATGACTTCAGTGTAACTGTTGGGTTGAGATGAATCAGACAAAGTAGTTTGGATTATGGAAGAAATACATACACAACTAGTAATTTTTTGGCATTCATGCAGGGGAACACTCATAGGGAGGATATGAGCATAGATGGAATAAAAACATATAAAAGAGAGAGAAACTGATGCAATAGCTGATTTTCCTTAATTATTACTGGTGTGTGTCATTGGGGAAGCAAACAGCTACTAGAGATAACATTTTTACAAGAAGAACATCAGGTGGGATTCTTTTTCCGTTTTTTGTGCGGTAATTTCTGATAGTTGAGAAAATTTTTTAAGGGAGGAGCAACTACAGCTAGGGTCGAGAACGATGTTTGTAATGGATAAAACATAAGGATACTATTGTGCAGTTGAAATCCATATAGAATATGGATGACAATATTATAAATGTTATGAAGAGAGTGGAGTTTCCTATGTTTTTATGGGTAGATCCATGGGGCTTGATCACAAAAGAAGAGGATTGCTTTTTGATTAATAGAACTACAGAGAACATAAAGCTACCATGTGCACAATTTTTTGTGGAATAAATTATTAAGCATTGTTTCTTTTCCATGGCACCATAAAAATCTTAGTGCAACCTGGGAGCTGTTCAAGATTTTAGTAATGGACAATTATGGGAACTACATGGAGCAGTTTCATCCAGCTACATAGTAGTTTTGATGATTTGAGAAATTTGGACCAGAATAGAACTCATGATTTTTGGAAGGGTGTGATGAGTTGTGTAGGGGATAACAAAATCCTAATACAATGTCACTAGAGATAGATAATAGATTTTGTTTCCAAGGAGGAGAATATGTGAAAACTAAATTGGTTCTGCCAAATATTGATGGATATAATAGTGTTTGAATAGTTAGTTTAGAAGAGGAAGTTTCAATTATCCTACAAGGCTCCATTCGAAAAATATTTGATGCTTTTTTCTGTGATATAGAGGTTTTTGATGTGGTGGTAGAATCAGTTCCTTAATTTCTAGAAACTGGTGCTCATGTCCTAGTTGTAGTGTGTAAATTTGTTATTTCTGGAGTTGATCTTCATACTGGTCCCACCCTACAAGGGGTTACTAGTAGTGGTAAAATTGCTTAGATGTTTTTGGTTCTTTTTAGAAAAAAAGTTATCCAATTTACATGGTGTGGAAAGAAAACTGCAACCAAATCTACCACAAGAGTTTACTATTCCAGTCTTAAAGCAACCGAGCATAACTATAGGAGTTCCCACGATAGGAATAAGATGGTTTTTAGAGATTGTATAAATTGTTAGTAATTTGGGTTTTCTATGTTAATATCATGGGGAAATGATGTAATTTTATTTTTAATAGTTAGTTTGGGGTAGTTGTGGGTTGGCAGGTCGACTATTAAATAAGGAGGACCAACTGTGAGAGAGGGTAACGATTCATTCTGGGCATTTCGACAGTGTTTCTGGGAGCTGGAACCTTGGGTGGTTCAGCCTGGCTTTGAGAGAAGTGGTCTTTCTCTAAGAGAACATTGGGAAAATCAATGTCCTAGTTGATGTCACTATCCCACTTTTAAGGGGTAGATTTCTCTCCATGGAAAACTCAATGATCTGGATTTCATTCGAATGTGAAAAAAATGACCATCTTCTACTTCTTTTGTGGACACATTGGGAACATAGAAAGAAACTACTTCTAAAAAGTAGCAGATGGTAAAAGTAATATTATCATGCACTATGGACCATGGATTTGAACAAAATATCCTAGGATATACTTTCTAATGGAGTCAAAAAGGAATATAGATAGGTAATAACTTGTAAAGGCCCTAAACACGCATGTCACCACTGATCAAAATAAGATTATAATGTTGGGGATGCCACACTTTCTTACAGACCATAATTCTCACGTGTGACCAAAGGAGATGAAGAAGATAGTACCCTAATATGTCTTTAGTGATTCAATAAATCCCTCTATCAATCTGGATAAACCCTCTATGATGATGATAATCTCACTTTTACAACCTCATTCGGCTTCCAAGGGTAGTTAAAAACCCCCAAATATTCTGAAATGAATCTATTATTATCCTCTGGTGTCTACCCTCTTGTGATTTCCTCTCAAGTAGGTGAGGATCTACATGGGATGATGTTTTCAAGCCTTAAAAAATACCATACATGGAGGAGGAAAATTCGAGGGCACCTCGGTTTACACCCTGCTCCTGCGGAACCTTGCAGCTCCAAATTATGTTCTGAGTCCCCACATTTAGTCGATCATATTTCATAAAGTTGGAAAGTGGTGAGAGAAGGATATTTTATTGAATTCCTCATGGTAGAGGCTGGAATGAACTAGCCCCACCTACCCCAATGAAAATATTATGTTGGAATAATCGTGGGCTTGGAAACCCACGCATAGTTCAAATCATCCTTCATCAGAGTTCTAAAAGTGGCCCTAACATGTTTCCATATCTAAAACCATATAGGAAAACAAGGAAATATGTAGCATTACGAAAATTTTTGTCTTTAAAGGGTGTCTTCTAGTTACCCGACAAGGTCACCCGAGGGGACTTTGCCTTCTCTAGAAGGAGGATTTGGATGTCAGAGTTAAAAGTTATTATTAGAATCAAATTATATCAATTATCATTTTATTGGATTCCCTACATGGGAATTTGTGGGATTTTATGGTTGGACTGCTCAGAACAACAAATAGAGATCTGGGGATCTTATTTGTTCTTTTTGAGAGAGTATTCCTAGGGATCTCCTCATTAGGGGGGACTTTATTGAAATAATGTTTCATTATGAGAAGAGAGGGGGTTTATCAAACCATGTAATGTGATGTCAAGTTTTCTATAGGAAGTCTAGAATGAGGAGATCACTGACCTGGGATACTCAGAAAATCATTCACTTGGATTCCTGGGAAATCCAAAAATATATTCATTGAAGAGTTTTTGGACAGGTTCATGGGTTTTACTGAATAATTTAATCTCATTAATACTTTCTATGTGTCTCGCTTCACTCCCAAAATGACAAACCACTCTCTTATCTTCATCAAAGCCTCTCATGATGACAGAAGACCTATAAAAGAGAGTCCCTTTATATTTAAAAGCTTTTGGTCCATGGATATGAAATGTGAAGATATTTTCTATTGATGTTAGATGGGGGGGTCTGATGTTAGGAATAATTTATCCTAAGTATAATTTAACATGAATCATTTGAGTCATAATAAGTTATTCCATCTATAAATCCAATGTGAAAATATCAAAAGGATATTGAACAAGATTTATTCTCTCCCCCCCCCCACTTAGATGTGGTTATTTTCTGAATCTCAAACCCAGAATCGGAGCTAGATATAGCCCTCATATTCATGTAAATATTCTGGTCTATGCATATGCATGATCCTCATTTTAAATAAGGTGATGCTAATACTCTATACTTACAACAAAATTCATCTATGTGAAACATCTCAAGAACCATATATAATTCCTCACTAAACCTGGTGTTAGGTTTGTTTTGAATGATAAGTATATCAGTGGTCTTTTCTTTCGTTTTTTAGGACCTCTATTTTGTGGGGGGTGTCTACCATGTATTTAGATATCAAGGCTTTCATTAGCCCTATGGTCATGGATGTGATGAACCACAAAATTTTTCATGATATTACAGATGTTCAGATTCTCCTAGAGCTTAAACAAATCCATTCAACCAAAGAATTGAACATAGATGGACTTCATGTTTTATTCTTCAAAAATTTATTGTACATTGTTGGTCCAAATATATCAGGTCTCATGAAAGATATTCATGTGAGTAATGTTACTTTTTGTTATATCAATGATACCCTTATTACGCACCTACCCAAGATTAAAAAAATTTCTTTTGATTCATATTTAAGACCCATATTTCTATGTAATGTTATGTATACAATATTTCCTAAGATCATGGTTAACCGAATCCAAATTTGGCTTCCCTATATTATTTATGTGAATCAAAGTACCTTTTTTCCAAGAGAATCATCTCTAATAATGCTATCATTTCTTATAAATTTATTTACTCTATGAAAATACACTCTAAATCTAAGATAGGTGTTATGGCATGGAAAATTGATATGGAAAAAATATAGAGATATCACATAGAGAGATTTAAGTTCCTAGTAGGTGAATAGTGAAGGGAAAGAGAGAAGTTGATGCTTCATGGATCAGGAATATCTGATAATCAGAGAGGTGATGATGTCCCAATTAGAGAATCTGGACAGTTGAGGGAAGTGGAAAAGGGGGAAGAGGGAAGTAAGTGGAAGTAATAGGGGGTTGAACATATAGGGAAGAAGTGGAGTAATAGGTAAGTTTGGGAAGATTCGGTTTTCAAAGAGAAGGAGATGTCAGAATAGGGTTTTTGGACAATTAAAGGAAGAGTGAAGAGGGAAGAGGGAAGAATCAAGGTAATGGATTGGTGGGATGCACATTTTATAATGAGACACCTGATTAGGGTTTCTGGACCACTAAGGGAAGATTGAAGAGGGGAGAGGGAAGAATCAAGGTAATTGATTTGTGGGCTACAAATTTGAAAAGGAAAGAGAGGAATATAGAAGCACGAAAAGGAAGAACATGAGGGAGACACTTGTAGTTGGAGTTGTGACTTTTATTAGAAGAATATATATATATATTCAGACACATTTATAGAGTGATTCTCTCCCATTGGTGAGAGCATTATCATAGGTTTTCCTAGGGTTTGGGTTTCCTTAGAATATTCCTAGGTTTGGCAGATTCATAATGGTGATGCTAATTCTAGGATAATCAACTGTGGATTTTTCTCATTGGTGTAGGCCATTTCTTTTTCATATGAGTGGCATGATGGATAATGACCTAGTGAATTAATTTCAGTGCATTACACTTATGGAGAAGGATAAATTTCCTATTATTGTGATGAATGATGAAGATGAATTCTTGGTGAATCAAAATAATCTCCTCACCATGGGAAAATTAATCACTAATCGGACCTTTAATTTGTTTTATTTAATGAATATGATACAATTTTTCAAGTGATTGGAGGATGGAGTGGCCATATGAGAAATCATATCAGGCCATATGGTCTTAGAATTATTTAATGGGAAAGATAAATAGAATGTAATTCTCGGGAGACTGTGGTCTTTTGATAGCCATCCAATCCTAATATATGATCTAGAAATTATAGAGACATTTTAAATGTTGCCTTCTCTAAATATACCATTTGGGTTTGGCTAATGGGGATCCCGTTTTGGGGGAGATCAGAACACATTTTTAAAGATATTGGAGGCTACATCAGAGATTTTGTGGAGTGGGACTAATCACACCCTATTCTTTGGGGGGGGGCTTTGTGAGGATCAAGGTCCTTTTTAACATCTCTATTCCACTTATAAGGGGTATGTTTATCTCCATGGAAAACTCAATGTTCTAGATTTCATTCAAATGTTAAAAAATGACTATATTCTTCTTCTTTTGAGGACTCATTGGGTACACAGAAAATGACTGCTTCTCAAAAGTAGTGAATGGTAAAAGTAATATTATCATGCACTATGGCCCTTGGTTTTGTGATAAAAATATTGGGATAAACTTTGTAATGGAGTTAGAAAGGTGTAAGGATTGGAAAAAAAACATGCCAAGTCCCTAAACGTGCATGCCTCCACTAATCAAAACAAGATTATCATGTTGGGCCTGCTACACTTTCTTATGGACAATAATGATCACATGTGAATAAAGGAGATGGAGAATACAACCCCCTAAGTTTTATTTAGTGATTCTAGGAATGCTTCTATCTATCTAGATTATCCCCCTACAGTGATGATAATCTCACCTACACAACCTCATTCAGCTTCTGAGGTTAGTTCAAAAACACCCTTTAGTTTGAAACAAATATGTTCCTATCCCCATGATCTAGATATTCTCCCATGTGTCGACCCTCTTGTACTTTCCTCTCAGGTAAGAGAGGACTTGTATGGGATTATGTTGTCAGATCCTAAAAAACATCAAACATGGAGGAGTAAAATTTGAGGGGACCCCGGTGCAGACCCCCTACTATGGAACATTGCAGCTCCAAATGATGTTTTGAGGCCCCATAGGCTATCGAGCATCTTCCAAGAGGGTTGAAAGTGGAGAGAGATAGATATTTTATTGAATTATCATTGGCAGAGTTTTGAATGAACCATCCCCACCTACCCCCATGAAAATATTAATCTTGAACTTCCATTGGCTTGGAAACCCACACACATTTCATATACTCTAGAATCGGAGTGCTAATAGTGGACCTAACATGGTTTTACTGTTTGAAACCATGTTGGACAAAAAAGAAATGTGTATCATGGAAACACAAGATATCTTTTAGGGGTGTCTTCTGGTTTCTTGAGAAAGTCACTCGGGGGGAATTTTCCTTCTCTAGAAGATGTATTTCGATGTCAGAGTTAAAATTTATTCTTTGAATCACATTTCAGTTGTTATCATTATATTGGATGCCCCTAAATCGGTGTTTGCGGGTTTTTATAGTTGGCATATTCAGAACAATAAATGGAGATCTTGGGAACTTCTTCCTTCTTTGTGATAGATCATATCGCGGCCTCTCCTCATCAGTGGGGACTTTAATGAAATAATGTTTCATCATGAGAGGAGAGGGTGTGCTATCAGGCCATGTAATGTGATGTAAAAATTATTATAGGAAGTCTAGAATGTGGAGCTTATTGTCCTGGGATACTATATAAATCCTTTCACTTGTTTTCAGGGGAAATAAAAAAATACCTACTTTAAAGAGCGTATGGATAGATTCATGGGTTCAACTGAATGAGTCGGCCTCTTTAATATTTTCTAGGTGTCTCACTTCACTTATGTAACGTTGGACCACTCTCTTATCCTCATCAATTCCTCTCATGATGATAGAATACATACACAAGATAGTCCCTTTATATTTAAAATCATTTGGGCAAGGGATGAGGAATGTGATGAAGTTTTCTATTTAGGTTGTATAGGGAGGATGGATTATAATGTTAATAATAATTTATCTCAGTTTTCCTTTAAGCTGAAGAATTTTATTCATAATAATTTCTTCCATCCACGCATCAAATGTGAAAATATCAAAAGGAGATTGAACAAGCATTATTCTTCCCCCCCCCCCCCTTATTTTTGTTTATTTACAGAATCTCAAACCTGGAATTTGAGCTGGATGTAGCCCTCGTAGTCAAGGAAATATTTTTATCTTTGTGTCTATGTGAACCTCATATTAAATATGACGATGATAATAATCTCTACTTCCACCAAAATTCATCTTTTTGCAACATCTCAAGAATATTATATACTACCTCACAAATCTTATTGGAAGGTCTATTTCAAATGATATGGATATCTGTGGTATTGTTTTGCATTTTTTCAGGAGATTTATTTATTGGGCTAGTATACCATCTCTTCAAAAATTGAGGCTTGAATTAACCCTATGGTTATAGATGCTCTGAACCACCTGCTAGTGTGTGATATTATAGATGAAGAAATTATCCTAGCCCTCAAAAAAACCCATTCAACTAAGGTACTGAGCCTAGACGACTTTCATGCCTTATTCTCTAAAAATTTATGGCTCATTATTGGGCATGATATATAAGGTCTCATGAATGATCTCAGGGAGAGTAATGATAATTTATATTATATCAGCAATACCTTTATTACTCACATCCCTAAGATTTAAAAAACATATTTGGATTTAGATTTCAGAACCATCACTTTATGTAATGTTAAATATATAATATTTTCTAAGATCATGGTTAATCAAATCTATATTTTGATTCCCTTTATTATTTCTATGAATCAGAGTACCATTTTTCCAATAGATTCATCTCAGAAAATGCTATAATTTCTTATAAAATTTTTTACTCCATGAAAACGTACTCTAAAGGTAAGAGAGGTGTTATTTCATAAAAACTTAATATGAAAAAATCCTATGATAGAGTGAAATGGTATTTCCTCCAATTTGTGATGAGTAATATGGGTTTTTTTCCTAAATGGATTGAGGCCTCCATGCATTTTTAACCATATTTTCCTTCAAGATCTAGATAAATAGTGGCCTTATACAGATTTGTACCCCCTCTTGGTGTCTCCACTTGGGGAACCCTCCCTCCCCCTTCTTTTTTATCCAAGTTGCTGATGTTTTGTTCGATCATATTTCATTGGTATATATTGATAACCATGTACATGGTGCAAAGGTGCGGTGAAAAGGGCCTTCCATTTCTCATATTTTCTATGAAGAAGATAAATTACTATTCTCGAGGGCCGCCTTGGGATAATGTGACTTTATATGTCAAATTATCTACAAGTGTGAATTGGCTTCAGGGAAATCAGTCAATTTCTCAAAATATGAAATTTATTTTAACTCAAGAGTTCCTCAAAGATTAAAATAAAACCTTTATATATCCTATAAAATCTAGGTGGTTGAAAAGCATAAAAAATATCTTCGTCTTCCCACTATTTTTGGTTTATAAAAAAAATGCATTCTTAAGTATTTTACATAGGGTGGAAAAAATATTCAAGGGTGGATTTTTAAAATGATATGTAAAGTAGGAAAGGAAGTCCTCATCAATGTCATGGCTTAATAAATTATGGATTATTTTATATAAATCTTTAAATTCCCTATTTCTTTTATTGACCAACCGCATTCTCATCTAGCGATTTTTTGGTGGGGCACCTTTATTGGTAGGAACAAAACCCACCAGATTGCATGGGACGAACGCTGACTCCTCAAAGCATTTGGGGTAATGGGTTTCTGGGAGATGTACCACTTTAACAATTCTCTCCTTACTAATAAGTGGTGGTGGATTATCAAAGATCCAGAATCCCTATGTTCTAATGTCCCCTAGGCTAAATATTTTCCCATTCAGACTTTTGTAGGGACTTTCTTGGACGTTGCCCAATATGCTTCTAGAGAATCCTTTGGGGATCACGCTACCCACTTCTTAGGGGGATCTATTGGAAGATCAAAGATGGGGAAACTTTCAAAATCTAGAATGATCCATGGTTGTTCGAAAATAGTGGCTCAAATGAAATGTCCACTTCAATAGACAGTTTTGATAATGCGATGGTACAACACTTTTTTAACGAGGCTACGAATGGGTGGTTCACTATGAAGTTGGATTCTTGGTTCAATGAAAGAGAAAAGATGATTATTAGTAGTGTCCCTTGAGTGAGGGATATGGTACCAGATTGCATTTTATGGTTTTTTGAAGGTCCTGATGCTTATTTAGCCAAGTTTATTTATATGTTGTCATTTGAAGCACCAAACATGGGGGTGGTTGATTTGTAGAAAACTCATTGGCACCGTTCGATTCCACCCAAGGAAAGGTATGTTGTATTGAAATATTGTTTGAAGATCCTTACTATAATGGAATTACTTGTTTTCTACCATAGAACTAATGATCTTCCTTACCTAATATGTTTTTCTATAATAGATTCCCCATCACATTCCATCCTTTATTCTCCTAGTTCTAGGACCATTTGGATTGCATGGAGTGCTAATGTGGACAATTTCCTTGCCATGGCACCTAGACTTATGACTCTACTACTGAATTGGTCTTCATCCTTCACTGTGGATAATATTACCTCCTCATGCTTGATGAATCAGATGATCTAGGCTTAAATAAATGTTCTTGTTTTCAATTAGTTGGCCAAATAATTCTTTTTATGGGTTGAAGAGGACACCCTATAGTTGGATACCTAGAACTGGTACGATTTGGGACATGATATTATAGGATTGAATCATGATCCTTATGTCTGGAACCTACCTCCATTAGTTTTTTTGAAGATTAATGTGGATGTGTCACTCTTTGGTAGTGGTTCTTCTGGTGTTGGTTTTATTACCTCTGACTCTTTTTTCTTAGTTTTCATGTATTTATAAAAGTCCTTTTCTTAAAACTGGGCAACGCTAGTGGGATAGGATCAATATATCCTTTTTGGCATGGAATTTTCTCATGAGAGAGGTTAGAATTCTTCCATTATAGAGTATAATCACCTTCCCATAATCAATGCTATATCTTCTTCAGATATTTGTCTCCAACAGTACAGTCTACTTGTCATGAAGATATGCTTTCTTCACTTATACTTCACAACATTCTCATTCTCCTTCATTAAAATGGAATATAATAGGTCTTCACATTTACTGGAAACCTATGGACTTTTTTATAGTTGTCACGTCTAGTTGGATTATTTCCCTTATTGGCTTTCATCTCTTATATCACCTAATCTTTGATCATTCAATCAAATACACTTTTCCCTTGAATGGGAAATAGGTAAAAATATATAGATAATACATGGAGAGATCTAGGTTCTTAGGAAATTATTAATAAAAGGAAATAGAGAAGTCAAATCTACATGTCTCAGGAATATCTGATAATCAGAGAGGTGAAGAAGTCCCGATTAGGGAATCTGGATAGCTGAGGGAAGTTGAAAAAGGGGGGAGAGGGAAGTAGGGGGGAAGTAAGATGGGGTTGCTCATGTAGGGAGGAGGTGGATTAATAGTGAAGTCAAGGATGATTATATGGTAAAAGAGAAGGATATGCTCAATTAGGGTGTCTGGACAACTGATGTAAGAGTGAAGAGGTAAGAGGTAAGAGGGCAGAGTCAGGGTTATGGAATAGGGGGATGCACATTTGAGCCGGAGTGGGAGGAATATAGAAGCGGGAAAAGGAAGAATGTGAGTAAAAAATGTGAAGTTATAGTTACAACTTTTATTATAAGAATATATATATACACACATTTATAGAGTGATTATATCTCATTGGTGAGAGAGTTATCCAAGGTTTTCCTAAGGTTTGTTTTTTCTTAGAATCTTCATAGGTTTGGACGATCAACGGTGGTTATGCTGTACTCAGGAGAATCAATTGTGGATTTTTCTCATTGGTGCAGGTTGTTTCACATCTAGATGAGTGGCACAATGGATAAAGACCTAGTGAGTTAATGGTAGTTTCTTTCACTTAAAGAGAAGGAAAAATTTCCCATTATTTCAATGAATAATGAAGATGCCTTCTTGGTGCATTGAATGACTATCCTCACTGTGTTAAAATTATTCACTGATCAACCCATTAATTTTTTTCCTTAAAAAATACACTAAAATCCATATAGAGATTGAAGGATGGAGTGACCATACGAGAAATCATATTTGGGCATATGATCTTTAAATTATTCAATGAGAAAGATCAACCTAAGGTAATTCTCGGGAGACCTTGTTCTTTACACAAACATATTATCCTAATGGAGAATCTAAAAATTGTAGAGACATTCTAAATGTTACCTTCTCTAAATTTTTCTTTTCAATTTCACTTATGGACATCCCTTTATGGGGAATATCAGAATGCATTTTGAAAGATATTGGAGGCTGCATCATAGATTTTGTGGTGTGGGACAGATTCGACCCTATTCTCTGGGGGACCTTTGTGAGGATCAGGGTCTTGGTTGACATCACTCTCCCACTTTTATGGGGTATGTTTATCTCCATGGAAAACTAAAATATTTAGATTTCATTTTAATGTTAAAAAATGACTTTCTTATACTTCCATTATGGACACATCGAGCACATGGAAAAGGACTGCTTCTAAAAAGCAATGAATGTTAAGAGTAATATTATCATGAACTATGGCCCATGTATTTTCACAAAAAAAAATTGGGATATCCTTTGTAATGGAGTCATAAGGCCATAAGGATGGGGAAAAAATTACTAAGGCCCTAAATTCACATGTCTCCACTGATCAAAATAATATTTTCATGTTGGGTTTTCCACACTTTATTATCGAATGTAATGCTCACATGCGCCCAAATGAGAAGGAGAATCTAGTCCTCCAAGCTATATTTAGTGATTCGAGGAATGATTATATCAATCTAAATAAACCCAATATGATGATGATAATCTCACTTTCATGACCTCATTAGGCTTCCAAGGGTAGTTTTAAACTCCCTTGTAGTCTAAAATTAATCTTTTCTTATCCTTAGTATCCAAATATTTCCCAAGGTGTCGACCCTCTTGTGATTTCTTCTTAGTTAGGCGAGGAAACGCATGTGATGATGTTTTCATGCCATAAAAAACAACAGACATGGAGGCAGAAATTTAGAGGGGACCCTAGTTTTGACCCCCTACTATGGAACCCTGCAGCTCCAAACAAAGTTCTAAGGCCCCACATATAGTCGAGCATCTTCCATAAAGGTGAAAAGTTGGGGGAGATGGATTTTTTGTTTAATTATTAGAGTTTAAGGCTAGAATGAACCAAAAACACCTATCCCAATGAAAATATTATTCTAGAACTATCGTAGGTATGGAAACCCATGTACAGTTTAGATTCTACATCATCAGAGTGCTAAAAGTGGCCCTAACATGGTTTCCCTTTCTAATACCATGTTGTACAACAAGGACATGTATATAATGGAGACTACAGTTGGCTCTCAAGGGTGTCTTTAAATTACAGAACATGGTCAGCTGGGTGTCCTTTGACTTCTCTTGAAGGTGGATTTGGATTTCAAATTTAAAAATTATTCATTGAATCACATTGTAGCTGTTATCCTTCTATTGGATTCCCCTAAATAGGATTTTGTGTGTTTCTATGGTTGGGTTGTTCATAATGAAAAATATAGATCTTAGGTGATTATTTATTCTTTGTGAGAGATTATTTCTAGGCCTCTCTTCATTAGTGGGGATTTTAATAAAATAATGTTTCATTATGAGAAGATAGGGGGTGCTAACTGACCATGAAATACGATGTCATATTTCTTACAGGCAGTCTGAAATTTAGAGATCACTAACATGGGATACTCAAGAAATCATTTAACTTGGTTTCATGGAAAATACGAAAATGATTTCATTGAAGAGAATTTGAACAGGTTTTGGGGTTCTACTAAAGGATTCAATCTCATTAATACTTTCTAGGTGTCTCACTTCTCTCCCACAACGTCAGACTACTCTCTTATCTTAATCCAAAAATGGTCTTTCCTCTAATTTTTGAGGAGTAATATGGATTTTTATCCTAAATGGATTAATGTCATCATGAATTGTGTAAAATTAGTTTCTATCAATATCTGAATAAATGGTGGTCTTATATAGATCTTCACCCCCTCCAAGGGTATCCACTAGAGGACCCTCTCTATCCCTTCCTTTTTATCCTAGTTTTTGGTGTTTTCTTCAATCTTAATTCCTTAGCAGCTAATGATAACCATGTCCATGGTGCAAAGGTGTGTCGAAAAGGGCCTCCCATTTCTTATATTTTATTTTATGATGATAACTTACTATTATATAGGGACACCTTGGGATAATATGGATATTTAAGTCAAATTATCCTCAACTATGAGCTAGATTTCGATCATCTATCTATCTCTCAAAATCTGAAAATTCTTTTAGTTCAAGTGTTCCTCAAAGAATAAAATACTAACTTTATCTGGCCTATGAAATCTGGGTGGTTGATAAGCATAAAAAATATATTGGTCTCCCCACTATTTTTTGTAATTCAAAAAAGGTATTCTCAAGTATTTTGGATATTGTGGAGAAAATCTGCGGTGGAGTGCTAAAAGGATATCTAAAGAGGGAAAGTAAGTCCAAATTCATGTTGTGGCTCAATCGATTTTGAATTATGTTATGTACCAATTAAACCTCCCAATTTTTTTGTTAACCATCCACATGCAAATTTTCTGATGTTTTTGTGGGGAAACATTAATAGGAGAAAAAAATCCACTAGGTTGCATGGGATAGACTCTTCCTACCCAAAACGTTTAGGGGAATAGGTTTCTGGGATATGAGTTGTTTCAATGACACTCTCCTTGCCAAACTGGGTGGTGGATTATCCAAGACCCAGAATCCATATGCACTAAAGTCATCCAGGATAAATATTTCACCCATTTGAACTTCTATTGGGATTTTCTTGTCCCTCGCCCTATCTTCTTCTAGAGAATCCTTTGGGGCTCACACTACCTACTTCTTATGGGGATCTATTGAAGGATCAAATATAGGGAAACTATCAAAATCTAAAAGGATCCCTGGCTACTCAACGACGGTGGATCTAAGGGAAAGTCAACTTCAATGGATAGTTTAGTTTATGGTACGGTACAACACTTGTTTAACAAGGATGGGAATGGGGGGTGCACTAAGAATCGAGAGTCTTCATTAAATGAAATAGATGAGATTATTATTCAGAGTTTCCTTTGTGTGAGGATATGGGACCAGATCACCATTTATAGTTTTTTTAAGGTCACGACACTTATTCAGTCAAGTCTGGTTATATGGTTGTCTTTGAAGTACTGAATATGGGGGTGTTTTATTTGTGTAAAACCCTTTTGCACCTCCTGATTCCACCCAAGGAAAGGTATTTTGTATCACAATCCTATTTAGGGATCCATCCTACAGATGAATTCTATGTCTTCATCTATACAACTAATTATCCTTCTTTCCTGATTTGTCTTTATGCATAAAAGTCCCAATCACATTACATCCTTCATTGTATAGGGGATATGGCCATTTTTCTTGCATGGAGTGCTAATGTGAATAATTTTCTTAACATGGTACCTAGACTTGTGGTGCTACTACTAAATTGGTCTTCGTCCCTCACCACAGAGAATATGAGCTCCTCGTGTATGATGGCTTGGTTGATCTGGTCCTGAAGAAATGTTCTTATTTTCAATCAGTTAGCCAAACCATACTCTTTCTATGTTGAATGATCCACCTTGTAGTTGGATACCTGGAACCAGTATAATTTACAAAATGATATCCCATTAGTGAATCATGATCCTTTTGTTTGGAACCCACCTCCATCAGGTTTTTTGAAGATTAATGTGTATGTTTCATTATTTGGTCGTGATTCTTCTGGTGTTGGTGTTATCTCCCACGACTCTTTTTGCTTAGTTTTCATGGCTTTCCAAAAGTACATTTCTTTAAAGCACCACCGGTGGAGAAGGCCCAAGAAATCTTATTTGGATTGGAATTTTTTTATGAGAGAGGTTATAATTCTTTCATTATGGAGTCAAAACACCTTACAATCATCAACACTATCTCTTCTTTGGATGTTGGTCTCCAATAATATTGTCTTCTTGCCCTGAAGATTCTCTATCTTCACCTATTCTTCCCATCATGTTCATTCTCTTTCATTAAAAGGGAAGGGAATATGGATCCCCATTTACTAGAAACCTGTGGCCTCCTTGATAGTTCTCACATTCGGTTGGATGATTTCCCTTGTTGTCTTTCATCTCTTGTATCACATGATCTTCGATCATTTAATTAAATTCATTTTCCCTTCAAATATATATATATAGACACACATGTGTTTATAATACATCATTAAATGATTTTAGTTAAAATATGATAATATATTAAAAACACTAAATGAAAAATTAAATGTAAAATAAGTATAATTATAAATTTTAATATATATTTTATCAAATTATTTATTATATACAAATATTAATTTTATTTAAATATAATTAATAATATATTTTTCTTATATATCTAATTATCTATCAATATATTAATATTTAATATATTTATATATAATCATATTTTAATATATATATATATATTTTGATTATTAAAATATATAAATAGTGTGTGTATATATATATAAATGTATATAATTATATATTTATATATAAATATGATTCTAATTTTAAATTTATTTATGAAAAAATAAAATTTAAAATTAAATAAAAATTGAAAAAAAAAATTATATGTTAGCATATATATATATATAATTTATATATCACATTTTATAGAAAAATTTATATATAATCTATAATATATTAAATTATATTAAATTAAAATTTTAATTGAATATTTAATTTAAATAGTTATTATATATATGTGTGTCTATGAATATAATATAACACTCAATGATTACATTTAAAATATTATTATATATTAAAACACATATAAATTTATTTTTGAAATATAAAATAATTGAATTTTGATTTTAAAAAATACATTCTAGAAGATAAAATTTGGAATTTATTATCTACAAAAATTAATTATATTTAAATTTAATTAATAATATATTTTTACAAATGTAACCATATTTTTAGTGTATTTATTATTAATAAAGTTATATATAAATATATTTTAATATATATTCACATATATATTCATATGTGTGTGTGTACTTTGATTATGTATATATATATTATGTGTATATATAAATATAATGTATATAATAATATATCAATATGAAAATATAATTATAATATTAATCTTTTTTATTTTTATAAGAAAAAAATTGTAAAAAGGCATTTAAAATTCAAAAAAAATATATGTTGGCATATATCTATGTGTGTATGTGTGTGTATTACAATAATTGTAAATAATACAATTAAAATTTAATTTTTTTTATTTATATAAATATATGTAACTTTAGATAAATACATTCATTTGTACTCACACAAATATATATGTGTGTTTATATATATAATTTATATTTATTTAAAGCACAATGTGTTGGATGAGTTTCCTAAGTGGAGTAGTTATCCAACCATCAATTAGCTCCAATGCTCTAGATTTGAGTCTCATTGGCCTCTCAAGGCCCGTAATTGTTATCATTTGGAAAACATTCCTCATTATAAAGTTGGAAATTAAGATCAGATTCCTTTCTTAGTGCTGAAAAAATACACTATAAAAGAACCCCTTGATCACTTCTATGTTTTTTAACAATTAGAAAAGGTGATTTTTTAAGAATTTTTTGAGTAAGTTCGTATAAAGACTGTAACATCCTGAGATTTCTATATATATATTTTTCTTTAAATAATTTTGAGTTTTATATCTTTATTTACATGCGCTAAAACTAAGGTCGTGATACATTATTAAATTAATATAATTATCTTTAAAATATCATTATGATAACATATAATAAATCTATATATGATATAAAATATTTAAATTATTTAAATTATAAATTTCTTATGAAATAATGTTAGAAAGGCTTGATGTTTAAGAATGTCTTTTTAAATAAAAATAGTTGATCACTGTATTTCTATTTTCTATTAAAAGTTAAATAAATATTTTTTAAAAATAACATTAGATAAAATCAAATTTATTTTCTAATTTATAATATCAGAATTTACTTGGTATTAATTTTTGATCATTTTCTGAAAATATCAATTTTTTAGTCAAGAAGGCGGTTTTTACAAAAAATAAAATTTTCATGACTTTATCAATATATAATAATGACCTAAAAGGTCATGAAACCATTTAAGTAATAAAATATGTAACTAATAAATAACAACATGCATTTTAAAATATTATTTAAACTTACAAAACCCATGCCCAACATTTTTTAAACTAAAGTAAAAGGTTACTTTAATAAAGAATATTTTTTATATATTTTATTTTAATTAATTAATATTTTTTTAAATTTTGGTTATGGATTTATTTTAATATAACCTGACCTTAATTTTTTTTATAATAAATAAATCTCTATAATAAAAATTAGTGAACATAAAAAGTTAGTCTTATATATAAGTGTAATTTTTAAAATCAATCTTTTATTAAAAAAATAATTTTTATGTGTTGTGTGTGTTTAATTTAAAACCATGTTTTCTCATATTTATGAAATTAATTAGGTTAAATGGAGTCCTAATTCGGAATCATCATGTTGAAAGTTGGTAATAAGGGTCTAATTATATTTTTGATAATAAATTAATTGGCATGATTAGTATTTAATTAAGAGTAATAAGTGTTTAAATGACTTATCTAAATTGGATTGAATTTTATTAAATTTACTTTACCTTTATACCTTATAGAAAAACATTGTTAGTCTATAAAGTTATTTCCACATGTCTCACTAACTATACTACACTAAACTCGCCTAACATCCGTGCACTTCTATTCCTACTTGTTAACATTTTTTCATTGAAAGTTCTCTTTTCTTTACTTATAAAAGGAAACCACTTCCCCCTCTCCCATAATTCACCTATCATTAAAATTACTATTAAAAATATTCCCTAATTACCTATACTATATTTACCTTACATAAATAAATCCTCCAATCACCATAAGATATCCTAACTCCATTTTCGATAAGACTTTCAAGAAAAAGATTGAAGTCATGACAAAGGTATCACATATTTCTTAACCTTTATTTATTATTCATTATATCTTCTTGCATATATAATCTCTTATATCCATTATAGTAATAAAATATAAGTATTAATTATATTCTGTTATGTTATTATACTAATGGAATATCCCGTTTATTCCTTCCTCCAAAACCATTCAAAAAACACTTAAACATCATCATGCATATGTGTGGACCACTACCTCCTTACACGACATGTCATATTTTTCATCACTAACTTGCTTGGATGGTTAAAATTTTGGTTTTAATGAATCAATATTATATTTATATCATTATTTTTTTAAAATTATAAATCATTTTACGTCCCACCTCCCTCAAGTTTTATGGAAAATAAAATTATTGACTGTGTGTATGTGCAGATTACTACATCCACGTAGTGAAATGTTTTGTTTCACATTACCACCAATCATAGGTTAATTTTATTTTTTTATGTATAAACATTATATTTATCACACTATTGATGTTTTTTAGTTTGTGAATTTATTTTTAAAAAAACTTAATCATGTTTAACACGTCAAGAGATTCACATAAAAATCAAGTGAACCACCTCGTGTAACCGACATGAGTGGAAAAGATTTAATAAATTATAAACATATGATGATAAGTAAAATTTGAGAAATTAAATATATATTAATAAGGTTCTTATTAATTTTTTTCATAAACTTAATTTTATTGTTCATGAAATTTAGTGCTAGTGTAGAATGCGTTCTGACACAGGTAAAGGTTTCATCTAAAACCTTTCTTCTTTGAGACACATGTTCTTTAATGTGTATAATTTATTTTAATTGGTGTATATAATTATAATTGGATATTTTATATAATTTATTATCCTTATTCACAATTTTTCAATTTTATCATCAAGATATATTTCTTTCAAGGGGGTATCATTAGAATGTTCTTAATCCCCAAGTGATTTTTGTCTCAAACTCCATTCACCGAGAAATGTTTTACTTTATGCACCAATTTACTATTATATGATGTATATGCTACCCAAATTATATTTGGTCATGAAATATATTTTATTCATGGTATTTTAGGTTTATTTTCAATCCCTTTCTCTTTAATGGGGTTTTTATTAAAATGTTACTCAAGTCATAATTTTTTCCTCGACTCAAGTTCTTTTTCCTCTGAGTCATGAAATTTATTCTTGATTTTGATACGCCACTTATCTCTTTAGTATTATTATATTTTTAATGTTAGATTTAATTTTTATCTGAGGATATTACTTCTCTTCTTTAATATCCTACCTTTGACGAAATTCTATCTCAAATAAAAGCATGATTTTGATAAGAAAAACTCATATACTTTCCAATGGATAATTTTCTTTCATGTCCTTGTTTTATCTATCAAAAGATTAATCTATAACCCAAATATATTTCATCTCAAGTGACCATCAAGTTTTCATTAACCTATTTTCAATCGATATTTTTATTATCCTTTTTATGATGTGGGTTCCATAAAAGGTTTTTGAAGTATTTTTTATGTTTTCCACATAGATAGTTTTCAAAAAGGTTTTATATCCATTTAATGTTATAAATGTTTTAAAACATATCCCATAAATAATTTTTAAAGTTATTTTTATATTTATTAGCTTTATTTTAAAATGTTTTAAAATAAATTATTTTTTACATTTTCCACATGGGTCATTTTCAATGGAATGAATCCCTTTTACATATTTCTATGTGAATGTATATTTTTTCACTTTTTTTATATTCTAAGTGTCTTCCACTCCAAAATTTAAACTTTTAAAAAAGTAAATTCTTATTCTCATGGTTTAATAAAATCTTCCTTTTAAAAAAATTTAAATTAAAAGGCAATTTCTTTTTTTCAAAGAAATATTTCCAATGCTTCTAAGAGTTTTCTTCGTCTATAGTATAATTGATCAAGAGTATTATTCAAATGAAACCATATAAATTCTTTATGTGGATGAAATATGAAATTCTCTTTTACATATATGGTATGATACATCACTACTTTTTTAGAGACCCTATTTTTACCTTTTATGTCTTTGGAATATATCTAGAAATATTTTTGATTTAAACTGCTGAGAAGACGCATGATTCCAAGACCCGGTGTCCCCAAGATAAGTTTTCTAAAACAATTAAATATATTTGATATCACAAACACATTTATTTTTAAAGAAAATGAAATAACTATTAAAAAGAGTCTCTGTAGACAAAGGTACATTACATTGACAGAAGTGGAAACAGACTCCATTATTCTTTATAATTCTCTATGAGGTAAAGGAGAGACCCCTTGGTCAATATCCTACATTGTCATTACTTGAAACTATTTACTTAATAACAATATTAATGTGTCATATACCTGGCGAGAAGGAAATAAGGTCGTGGATCACCTTGCCTTATTGACGTACTAGGGTTCTAACATTTCCTGCCTTTCTAGTGTTAACTCGTTAAGCCCTGAGGGGGTCAATATTATAATAGGGGATGCCCTGAGCCTCCATTTCATTAGACCTCCATAGTACAGTTGTTTGTCCAGTGCATGTTTTATGCTTTTTTTATTTTCATCTCTTTCTATTATAAAGAAATACTAAATTATGATGTATTAAAAAGAGTCTCATATTGAAAATATGAGACCACATTTGGGTCTGGAATGAAATTTTTACCATAGGAACAACCTAAAATGGGTCGGGGTGAGGCGTTCGGATAAAAATACCATTCATAGTACATTCAGTGGATTAATTAAATAATCAATTTAATTAATTTATTAAATAACCCAATTATATTTCCCTTATAAAATCCAAATTATGGAAAATATCCATGGTCAGCTGCATAACCTTGGGATCATTGAGATAAGAGTTCTACCACCTCTCATCGGCAGATCAAGATCAGATGAAAACAAGACTCCAGGTCTAGGAAAATTAAGGTGCATTGAATACAACGACTTCTCTTCTTTATTAGATAACACGTTCTTCATTAATGAACGATCCAATATTTAGGTATAACTCATTAATTTTTGGATTATGTACAAATTTATTCAAATATTGATCATAATCATAATGTTTCTTTGATTTGTGTTCAAATTGAGCCTTTGCATGTGCTTGTGAATTGGTTTAAATTGATTATTCAGTTTTTCCTTTGTTTTCTCACACCATACATCCCAATTTGTATTATTTGTTCAATAATTCTTGGAAAAGTATTTTTTCATATATGTTTCTTATTATTTCCCCCTCTTTTTCTTCTCTTTATTCACTAGTTATCCAACGAGATCTCGATTTGACATTATTGGGTGAGATTGAGCCCAATCAGACCTTTGGAATCATGGAAGATTCACGGTCGATGAATGGTTTGGTGAATTAGGGATGGATTTGAAGGATTTGTGGGTTTTAAATGGTTACTCCATGGATCCAGAATTCAAAGCAGATATGATGAGACATAATAAATGAATGAGATGTGTATGAGTTTTGAGAAGGTGAATCAGAAAACAAAATCAGCCAACAGATGGCCGTAAATGACAAATAGTAGATTCCCCTTCGATTTTGGGTGGCCCATAGGTGATATTTGACATGAAGGGTGTATATTTGGAATAAAATAGTTAGATATGAGATTCTACAAAAAAAACCAACTATACGCCATGTATTCCGAAGGAAACACGGCGTGTAACCCATGGATACGGTAGCTAGGGTTTCGGGTGATTAAATATCACACACTATGTAGGACCCCCACATGCCATGTGACTCAGCACCGGAGACAGAGCGTGTACTCTAGGAGTAAACAAGAAATGGAAAAACAAGGAACATTCCATTTACTAGAACATATCCCAAAGGACAGAGGCTAGACCCCATGCGGGAGGACACACCATGTATCGAAGTACACAGACATGAGAAAGAGTACACATGAACAAACAAAAGTGTGGGTAGGACCTTGGATGGTCGAGGCACACCATGTAGTCCCCTTAAAACAATATAGGGATATATGGGCAGTTATCCATGTACCTAAAGGGAAAATACTAGGCAGCAGAGTGAGACCACACACTATTTGGGTCTCCTTACACGCTTTGTACCTTTACTTTCTTTTTGAGTAAACTTATACCTCTCGTATCTCCTTCATTTGGGCTCATATTTTGGCTCGCAAGTAGCATATCCTGAGTTTTTTATACATACAATGAAGTTTTATACTTTTTGGTGGATTTTTAAATATAATTAAAGATATAATGAGTTTTATACTTATTTATCCAATGCTCGATGATGATAGTGACTGTAAGGATCATCATAGAGTTTAGAGTGTCACGCTCCTTCTAGGATAGTTCATGGGTTATCTATCTTATATTTGAGTGGTAACCTCCTACTAGGTAGGTCATGGGTCCTTGGTCAATTATTAGAGTGTCACCCTCCTGTCATTACAGGTCATGGGTCATCTACCTATCCACAGAGTGTCACCGAACTCAAAGTCAAGCTACAAGTCCTCAACTATTAGAGTGACACCCTCTAGTTGATCTGGGCATGGGTCCTCTAACGATTACTAGAGTTACACCCTCCTGTTGGGACAGGGCATGGGCCCTCTACCAAATATTGTGTGGCAACCTCCTTTGGAGTTATGACATGGGTCCTCGACCATTAGAGTGGTACCCTCATATGGAGTCAGGGTATGGGTCCTCTATCAACTGAGTGACACCCTCTAGTAGAGTCAAGGTAAGGGTCTTCTATCTATTGATTATCACCATCCAGTTGTACAATGTCTTGGGTCCTCTACCTAGATATTGTGACCCTCGACTATGAATCATAGTGTCAAGGTGTGGTTGAATTAGATGTTTCTTTATATAAACACACGAGATGTTGGGCATTTTTGATGGACCTCTTGGGATTGATGGCACTCTTTTCTAGGTTAGGTTGTGAGATGGAGATCCACTTTCTCTCCCGTTTGAGATTTTTTTATTCAGAATATATATATATATATATATATATATCAATGTCATTAGATCTTTTACTCTCATGATTTGGGTTGAGATTTCTATTCCTATCATGTCTCCTACTACTCCCCCTTCAACTTCAGGGGCACCTACTGGGTATGTATATACTCACCCCTGCATGAGGCTTTCCTACATTGTAATGTCTTATGTCTATAATAGATAGGTTGAAAATGATTATGAAAGAGAATATGGATACATGGTGCATTTGACCGCATACAGTGGTCTGATCTTGGAGATTCAAAGATGGGCTCTCTCAGTATTTACATTTCTAGTTTTTTCAGGTTGGGACATCTTTTTGGTTAGGCATGAATTTTTTCCTTTTTACTTTTTTATTTTACACTATCATTCTCTTATACTCCCTAGAGGGTTTACATGAATGCTTATACTCTAGATATTTTATATTTTTGTTATTATTCATCTTCACTTTTTTATAGAAATGGTTGGGTGTGTGTGGACATGTACATTAGGTAATGGCCTCCCTTACTAGTTATGCCTTTGGATGCTTGTCACCACCCCATAGCTTGTGGAGGTGGGATTTTGATAGTTGTGGCTCGAGCCCCATTGGGTCAGGTTGTTATAGATTGGTATCAGAGTGGTTCATTACTTGAGATAGATTTGGGAGTTTTCCCCTTACAAGGATTTGGTGGGGATATTATGCAACAATGTAAAAGTGTTTTGAGTGTGAATTTCAGGCTAGGGAGGTGGCCGACGTATTTATTCACTAGAAATATGACTACCTGATTGTCGACTAGGAAAACTAAGACATTGGTTTAAAGGATAAATGGTATGTGAATCATATAGGATTGAGTATTTTGACTATCCTTCTTGAGTGAGATCCATATTATATATATGATCATCTAACCATGGTACGTATTGATTAATTTTTCAGGATGTCTCTATTATGCCATCCAACCACGTTACCAATTCCAAATCATGAAGAAGATTCGATGAGTGATGATCCCTTAGTTTAGGGGACATCATGTGAGATTCTTCCTCCAGGTTGATTGGTGGTAGCACCCCCACCCATAAATAATCAAATCATACCAATAGAGTAGGTTGAGGATGTGCATAGGATTAGACCACTCTGTGTGTTCCAGCACCAGAAGTCACTGAGGTTCTATGGAGAGCTAGATCCCTATGTAGTAGAGGATTGGTTAAAGTAGGTGATACATGTTTTATAGATTATCTGAACACTAAATTATTTGGTGGTTTCACTGACATATATCATTTTCCATAGATAATTTTATTGTTTGTGGATTCTAGTTATGTAGATGAATGATGATTTGACACTCTCATAGACTGACTTCCACTAGCTATTTTGTGAGGAGTAATACCCTTCATGCTTACACTTAGTTTGGATTCAAGAGATTCTAGAATTACATAAGGGATGGATGGTAATGGATGATTATGATGAAAGTTTCATATAACTCATGCGGTACTCCCTTGACATGATTCGGGATATCTACTTCTAGGCGCAAAATTTTGAGCAGAGTCTCCACAGAGATATCCAGGAAAATGTGGTTCCCTTGTGAACTTTCACCTATGTTAGGGTATTGGAATTAGAACTGGTGAAGGATATATTTCTATTATATGGATGATAGGAATCTAGATATGGTAGTGGGAATTATAGATCTGATTCATCTACAATAGCTAACCGGCTCTAGTCAATAGGTTCTCAGAGTAGGAGATCTTACCACAATCAGACTTGATCATGTGTTCAGGGGTATCATGGAGGACCAGGGTATCTCAGAGAGGGGAATTTATATGCATGTGATGGGTGAGGTCATATGGAACATGATTTCCCAAACTGATGTGCTGAGGAGCTCATGAAAATAGGTGATGAACCACCATGGCAGAGGCAACTACCTGATCAAGGATCTTCCAGAAGAGGGAAGGGAGGTCCCTAGGGAGGTAGAACTAGAAGATAATTAAGTGGGCTACAAGAGGAGGAGTTTTGAGTGGTGGATGATTTTATGAGATCCTACCACCACCACCACCACCACCCGGCAGCCCTCATCAGGCTCAAGGAGTTGGTGTTTGAGGACACAAAATGTTGCAGACTATGGAGGCATATGATCTAGTGACACATAATATGATTAGAGATATGATTCGTGTTTATTCTACTCTTAATTCAGTATTAGTATACATAGGTGTGAGTCATTTCTTCATCTATTTACTCATGGTGTGAGAGCTAGAGATCATAGTTGTGGATTTAACCCAAAAACATTGTCTTGAGGTTCTTACTAAGAATGCCTCTTCTTTATCTTTTATCTAATGGAAGAGAGAGATATCTCTTGGTGAAGAGAGGCTCTCATGAGACCTTTTGGTCATAATTATTGAACTGTATGACATTATCTCGGGTGTGGATTGGTTATCCACAGTCCGAGCCAAAATTGACTATCAACACAAATAAGTTAGATGCATTAGCAATGATTACATGAGATTATTATTTGTGGGTGAGATACATCTCATGGCTGGATGAGTGGGTTTTGTGAGAAGGAGGTTGTATCCCATGTCCCATATGTTGGTGAGTGTATCCCTTGGTGTAGCAGGCTCTTCAATATTTTGACTCCTTCAATCATGGAGGATTTTATTGATGTATTACCCAAGGATGTTATTGGACTACCTATAAGCATAGAGATGAATTATTTCATCTAATTGCATCATGTGACCACTCTGATATCTTATGCGACATATTGGATGACACCTACAAAGATTTAGGAGCTATTTTTATAGTTGTAAAACCTTCAAGAGAAGTGTTTTATAATTCCCAAAGTTCCCCCTCTCTAGCTCCGATGTTGTTTATGAAAAATTTCAATGAGATCGTACGAATTTGTATGGAATATAAATGCATAAATTAGGCCATGATAAAGAAAGAATTTCCCTTACTAAGGATTAATTACCTCTTTGATCAGTTATGAGGCATGAGTTAGTTCTTGAAGATCGATATCCATTCCAGCTACCACCAATTAAGAGTTCATGAGGCTGATATTCCAAAGATGTAATTCCAATGTCTCTACTGGAACTATGAGTTCCTATTGATTCTCTTTGGTGTGATGAATTCCCCCTCTATTTTTATAGATTTGATTATCCAAATTTTCTATCTGTACATGGACCAACTTGTGGATTCCGTTACTGAAGACATACTTGTGTACTCCACATTAGAGGAGGATCATGCATAGAACTTGAGGATGGTCCTAGATTTTATTCTATAGAACCATCTTTATGGTAAAATCTTGAAGTGACGATTCTAGATTCAATAGGTTAACTTATTTGGTATTGTCATTTTTGAGTATGGATCAACTATGAACTCAGTGAAGATCGATGCAGTGCTTACTGGGGAGCCATCCAAGAGCGTGTTATAGGTGAAGTGATTTCTTGGATTGGAAATGTACTACAAGAGGTTTGTGGAAGAATTAAACAAGATTGTTACCACTTTGACCAACCTAACATGGAAAGGGTACCCATTCACCTGGACTGATTAGTGCTAGATGGACATCAAAGAGTTGAGGCTAAGGTTTCCAAGTGATCTAGTTTTGAGACTACCATTGGAGGGTGTGAAGTATGCAGTGTATTGAAATGCCTTAAGAGATGGGATCTACTGCATGTGGATGTAGAGATAGGTAGTTATCACATCTAGGTTGATATATATGATCCCCTATGAGTATAACTACGTGACTCATGACCTAGATTTGGCAGAAATAGTCTTTATTCTGAGGATATGGAAGCACTATCTTTTGGGAGAGTGCTTTGTTGTTTACTCAGACCATCAAAGCCTCATGTTTGTCTTCATGTAGAGAGTCTTGAACCTAAGATAGAGCCAATTGTTGGAGTTCCTAAAGGAATATTACTTTTATATAGTCTATAATCCTATTAAGGGAAACATGGAAGAAGATTACCTTAGCAGGAATTCCATGGTTGTTTAGTGAAAGAGGCGTATGAGCAGTTAGATTCCTTTCAACTGAAACTGGTTGTGCAGGAAGGTGAAAATCTCCTTTAGTAGATGGTGTTGACTCCTATGATCCTACATCATGTGAGATAGCTCCAATTAGAAGACATTGATTGTGAGGTCTTACATGACCAGATATCTATAATAGATTCAGCTGATAAATTTTCTAATGAAGGGAATCATTTAATCCTATTTCTAGGTATGAATGATGGTCCCAATCAAATGAAGGAGTAGAATGAGAGAGTTTAAAACTTCCCAATTGGATATACATCCCAGTGTGGGTAATATGTACAGAAACCTTCAATAGTAGTATTAGTGGGCTGGTATAAGATTTAGCGTGGTTGAGTTCATCTCATGGTGCCTCACCTGTCATCAGGTAAAGGATGAGCACCAGTAGGTTTCTTGCATCCTATTGAGATCCTAGAGTAGAAATGGGATGTCATATCCATATACTTTGTGACAGGGCTTCCATGTATAGTGAGATTCAATGATTCCATCTAGGTGAATGTTGACTGAATCACAAAGTTGGTGCATTTCCTTGTTATCAGTTAGTAGAGTTTGAGGGAGAGTTTGGGGAAGTTGTACACATGGGAGATTATTCACCTTCCTAGGTTTCCCTTGAAGTTTGTCTCTAAACATGATGCACAGCTGATGTCATGGTTGTGTAGAGGCCTATAGGAGTCATTTTGGATCTAAATGAGGATGAGTACAACCTTCCATTCCCATACAGATGGGAAGACTGAGAACACTATCCAAGTGTTGGAGGATATGCTGATAGACTACATGATGGACTTCATTTGAAGCTGGGATGATCACTTTACATTGGAAGTGTTTTCATACAATAATAGCTATAACTCTACACAATTGGTATGATAGATTTTGGGGCCCTGTATGTAACACCCCATGTTTTTCTAAAAATAAATAGAAATGCATGGAACTTTGTTTTAAGTAGATATTTATAACTAGCCTTTTCACATAATTTTTTCCACTTATATGTTTCGAATTTCAATAAACTTTCATCTACAATTGTGTTCAGTATATTATTTGGAGTCTATTAGAACCAACTTGTTTTTTTGTGAATAGTAACATACCCTTATGAATAGTTATATGAATAGTAATATGACCCTAATGAATAGTAAATTCTATTATTATTTTATTTTCTTAAGGCTAGAAGATAATAACATCTTGGTTAATTTTTCAGTGTGATAAAGAGGTAGTTGTAGAATTAGAACTGTTAATTTTTGAATTAAGTGTGCTTTTATTTAAAAATTAAATTCATAATATTCAGAAAATTATTTTTCAAAAATGGATTTCATTTTTGAAATCTACACGTCGATAATTGGTTACGGTGTATTTTGGGAATTTTTCTGGAGTAGTTGATTTTTCGTTGAATAGTAAAAAATACAGTTTTTAGTTTTGGTGTGTTAATGACATCATTAATGATATAATAATGATGTCATAAATCTGGTAGACTTGTGTATTGTTAAATAATATGTGAGGTGTCCCAAGTGGTTTATACCATGGGCAAATACCATGGTCAAGCTCATGGTTTTGTAAATACCACTCATGAGGTGTCCCTTGAAAATTATTAAAATAATCCCTCACGTTTCATATAAATACCAACTCTTCCCTTCAATGAACTCATTCCAAATTCTCCATAAATGAATCTCTAGTCTCCTTACCTTCATAGTATTCCTCCCAAGGTTTCCTCAAGCCCCTAAGGTCCCAACCTTCAAGTTCTAAGGGTCACTCTACAAGGTAAGAAAATTCTCAATTTCATTCTTTTTCCTTTCAAGTTTTCTTTTATGTGGTATAATTTTCAAGTTTCCATAACATGTTCTTATTTTTTTCTTATTCGTGATCTTATATATATTATGATTCATTTATGTATGGGTGAATTTTGTCCCTTCTCTTTTTAGTATTTTCTAAAACCATGTTGCGTAGCCGTTAGGCTGCCGAATTTTTGTAAGCGATTTCACAATTATTCTTTTATTTTGATTTCATTCCTTATTCTTTCTTCATATATCCTTACCCAAGAGGAATTAAATCTCCAAAAATCATGTATATTATATATGTTATCATGTTTTTGTAAAATTACTCATCATTATTCTTCTCCTCTCCCACTTATTTAAAGAATAAAAACATTGTCCGTTTGTGTCGAATTATCAACATCATGGATGATGTGATTTCAATTTCCATTACTTCTTTCAAGGCTGGTCATGAAACCATTTATATGGTAGAACAAGGTTATAATATATGTGTTATGACTCACCCATGGTTCTGTAATTCTTTTGTACTCATCATTCTAATTTATAAGACAAAATGGGGCTGTTATTATCAAATAACCACTAAAATGATCTAAACAAACATCATTAATGTTATAACTTATGAATCATCCTCATGTAAGAATTAAAAATGATGAGTGGAATAATTTATCTTACTGGATATATGTAAATACTACTCCATTACAATTGTTGAGTTTCACTTCCAATCGATATGAATGTCCATCATGAACCAATCATGGAAATCATGTTAAGAACTCACCCCAAAACAGTGCAAAGGGAAAAATACTAACAATTAAGGGTGAAATGATGTTATGAAATGATCATATAAGATGTTATAAACATGGAAATGTTTCGGTAAAATATTAATAACACTATTTTAACCATTATACAAGAGGTTTAAATAATTTTGAAGTAAGACAAACCCGAGGTAAGGGAATTCTTAACCCGATTTCCATTCTTTGGGTTAAGCTTCTACTTAATTATTTATGTGATATTTAAATTTTTTCTGTGATGGGTTCTGTTTATATTATGTTTCATTATGTGTATTTATAGTATATATACATACTCCATCCACTCTATTAAGCCTCTATTCAATTGTATGATATTTATAAGGGGATTTTCTTTAAAAATCCTCTTTTTAAATTCGGTTTTATAAAATTCCAAAGTAATGTTGTTATGGAATTATTCATGTTGTATGATTATGTTTTGGTTATTGGTAATTATTTATGATGAAGGTTGGGACCTATATTTCCCTCCAATGCATTGGGTATGAGTAAGTTGAAGTTCGGCCATATGGTTACTCCAAGTGTGACTACGATGGTTACACAAAGTAAGGTAGCCATGTGGGTTATAAATTATAAGGTAGCCAAGAATGGTTACAAGATTACGCAAGTAATTCCCCAAGATAAATTTATGATTATATTTATGTTCTCATGTTTTGTGTGGATCTTGTGTAAATCTCATGTTACACAAAGTAAGTATATATGGGTGACAAGAATGTCTTTTGAAAATGCTTTCATATGTTATGAGTATTCATGGACTAATGTGATCTTTTCTTCTTTTCAATACCTTATTGAGCTTTTGTGCTCATCCCAAGTTTTTAAATGATTTTTCACAGGTTAATGGATGTGTAATACAAGGAAGTAAAACATGTTAAATTTTGAAGAATTTTCAAGGAGTCTTGTTTTATGTTTTAATGTTTTATATTTTCAAAAAAATGGAAACAATTTTTATGGTATCCACTCTATAATAATGTGTAATTTCATGAATGTATTGTCCTAATTCTATAAATATATAAACTTGTGAAGATATTCAATGTAAAAGGAAGTGTTTTCTTGACTAAATTCAAGATTATGTATGTAATAAGGTTGGGTCCTTATAGTTGGTATCAGAGGATGGTTTAGATAACTTTAGGGGTTCGGGTGATGTTAATAGAATAACATAAATGATTTTATCTCTATGTTTAATTTGAAATGTTATATCATTTAAAGATTACTATGTTGATTTATCTAAGACATGTTTTTTCTGAATGGTTGTCCGCAGAAGGAACGTGGATGCTGAAGAGCAGAGGCACCGACAGAATGACATCCTTCCATAACTACATCCTGGAATTGTAGGGATTGAAACTGAGTAGTTTGTGACAGTCATGGCTCAGCTAACGTGGGAAATAAATGGTGGTGGAATCGATGCAAGAGAACTAATAGAGGTACAACAATGGAACATAACGGTAGTGAAACATTTTATGAGACAACATCCTCCTGTATTCAATGGATCTTCTAACCCAGTAGCATATCAATGATGGATAAAATCCCTTGAAAAGATATTCAATGTTGTGGGATGTTCAGAAAATCAAAAGGTAAGTCTTGACATTTATTTTTTTAAGTGGATGCTGATCAGTGGTGGTCAATGGTAAGGAGTATCAGGGGTAGAGAGGATTTTGATGCCTTAGAGTGGGATGAATTTAAAATTATTTTCCTTGAAATTTTTTTTCCTAAGGTGGTGTGACTTAGAATGGAGAAGAAATTACTTGAATTGAAATAGAAGGAGGAAGATTCAGTGGTTGTGTATGATGCGAACTTCACCCGACTGGTGAGGTATGCACCAAATCTTATTCTGGATCATGATAGCAAAATAAACCACTTTTACTCAGGACTGAAACCAAGGTATCGAAGGGCATTGTCCTCCCGTGAATTCAAAAGTCATGAGAAACTTGTCTAATGTACTGAGAGGGTAGAGATGGAGTTTTCTGATGATCATGTGCATTTTGGAAACAAAGAGAAGAAGAGTTACAATTGGAAAGCAATGGGTAAGAATCAACCATAGAAATCTGATGGTAAGAAAATCCAATTTACAGTTTGTGAAAAGTGTGGAAAAAAAACCCTGGGGAATGTCTTAGCAAAATTGGGAAGTGTTTTAAATGTGGTAAGTTTGGACATATGGCCCGAGATTGCAATGAAAATGATCTTAATAATAATCCTAATAAGTAAACTGTAAAGTGTTTTAAATGTGGTGAAATGGGTCATTATGAAAATGTATGCCCAAATAGAGATCTGAATGATGCAAAGAAGCCAGTCTACAAGCAAAAATATGTAGTGAGATCCTTTGTGACTACGTCAGCAGATGTTGGGCCATCTAATGAAGTTGTATCAGGTACTTTTTTTGTTCACTTAGATTTTTCTAAAGTTTTGTTAGATATGGGGTCTACACATTCCTTCATCTTTGAGAAATTTTCTGTTAAATTGGAAATATCACCTCAAAAAATGAGACCTGAACTTGTTATTAAAACACCAAGGGGAAATGTTATTGCAAAGAGGAATTATAAGAATCTTTCTATTGTGGTCTATGGAAAGACTTTACCTGCAAACCTTGTTGTTTTACCCTTAGTCGAGTTTGATGTTATTCTGGGGATGGACTGGCTTTCTGATTATCATGCTAAGATTGACTGTAGAGCTAAAGAAGTTGTTTTTTATAAAGAGTTTCAGTTTTTATACAAGAATGGACCCATACAATTGATAACATATCAGGAATCTGAGAAACTATTAAAAGATGGAAATGAAATTTATCTTGATCATATTATTGAAAACAAGGGAACTATTCAAATTAATGATGTTCCAGTGGTAAATTAATACCTTGATGTTATTTCTGATGAGTTACCAGGTGTCATACCTGATTGAGAAGTAGAATTCACAATTTACTTAGTTCCTGATGCTAAGCCAATTTCAAAACCCCCATATCTTATGGCTCTAATAGAACTTCTTGAATTGAAAAATCAGTTGTAGGATTTGCTTGACAAAGGCTTCATTTGTCCTAACACTTCACCATGGGGAGCCCCTATTTTGTTTTTTAAAAAGAAAGATGGTTCCATGAGACTTTTCATTGATTATAGAGTTTTGAAAAACATCACTGTTAAAAACAAGTATCCTTTTCCTCATATTGATGACCTGTTTGATCAGCTCTAGGGAGCTCAGTACTTTTCCAAGATTAAATTAAGATCCGGATACCATCTGCTGAAGTTGAAGGAAGATGACATCCTAAAAACAGCCTTTCATACTAGATATGGGCATTATGAATTTGTTGTTATGCCATTTGGATTAACTAATGCACCTGCTATATTCATGAATCTTATAAATAGTGTATTTCATGAGTTCTTCGATAAGTTTTTGGTTGTATTTATTGATGACATTATGTTATTTTCTAAAAATAAAGAGGATCATGAAAAACATCTAAGGGTTATTTTACAAACATTAAAAGAAAAAAACTATATGAAAAATTCAGCAAGTGTAATATTTGGTTGCAACAGATTTCTTTTCTTAGGCACATTGTAAGTAAGGATGGAATAACAGTTGATCCTTCCAAAACAAAAGTAGTTGATGAATGGCCAAGACCGACAAATGTTACAGAGATTCATAGTTTTCTGGGCTTAGGAAGTTATTACCGATGGTTTGTTAAGAACTTTTCATGGTTGTCTATCCTGATAACTAAGTTAACACGGAAATGATTTAAATTTGTTTGGATTGAAGAATGTGATTTTTGTTTTCAGGAACTGAACAATAGATTGGTTAATGCTCCATTTTTGGCCTTACCTTCTAAAAATGGTGATTTTGTCATCTACATTGATGATTGTTTGAAGGGAATTGGTTGTGTTTTGATGCAGAATGATCAGGTAATTGACTATGCTTCGAGTCAACTTAAACCTCATGAGCTAAATTATCCCACACATGATTTAGAATTGGCAGTTGTGGTTTTTTCTTTGAAAATTTGGAGGCATCATCTATACGGAACCAAATTCCAAATATATATTGACCATAAAAGTCTAAATTATATATTCACTCAAAAGGAATTAAACATGAGGCAGAGAAGATGGCTACAACTGATAAAGGATTATGACTGCATGATCAGTTACCATCCTGGGAAAGCAAACAAAGTGGAAGATGCATTAAGTTGGAAACATCATGCATCATTAACCATGATACATTTGGAACATGATCACATGATTAATGATTTGACGGATTTTGTCTTAGAAGTTGTTGGGGAAGGGAATACATCTATTTTGTTTCAGGTTTCAGTGCAGTCTTTGTTGTCAGACAGAATTAAGAAAGCACAGAAGGAAGACCGTGAGCTATAGAAAAAGGTATAACTGGTTAAAATTGGTAAGTTTCCAGAATTTAATCTTGATAAATATTGTGTTTTAAGATTTGGAAAAAAGTTGTGTGTGCCTTGTGATTCCCATTTGAAGAAATAATTTTTGTGTGAAGCTCATAGTTCTCCATTTTCTGTTCATCCTGGGAGTACTAAGAAGTACAGAGTCCTTTGGGAGTATTATTGGTTATATGGAATTAAAATAGATATTGTTGATTTTACCATGAGATGTTTGACATGTCAACAGGTTAAAGAAGAGCGACAATTACCGAAGGGGATGCTTCAGCCTTTTCCAGTACCAGGGTAGAAATGGGAGAATGTATCCATGGACTTCGTTGTGGGACTACCAAAGACTTCTTGAGGTAACAATGTGATTTGGGTTATTGTTGATCAGCTGACAAAATCTGCACATTTTGTTTCTATTCGAGATACAAAGTCTTTGGATCAACTTTCTCGATTGTACCTCAAGGAGATTGTCAGGTTACATGGAGTCCCTCTTTTCAAAGTGTTTGAACGAGATCCTAGGTTCACTTCTAACTTTTGGGAGGGACTTCAGAAGTCGTTGGGAACAGAGTTAAATTTCAGTATAGCTTTTCATCCTCAATCAGATGGGAAGTTAGAACGAATGATTCAAACTTTGGAGGATATGCTTTGAGCTTTTTCAATGAACAATCAGGGAAGTTGGGATCGACATATTTCTTTAGATGAGTTTTCTATATAATAACAGTTTTCATTCCAGTATTCAGATGGCACCTTTTGAGGTCTTGTATGGGAAGTGGTGTTAGACTCCAGCGTTTTACGATGAAATTGGTGAATGAAAGTTGATGGGGCTAGAATTAGTAGAATAAGTGGCTGAGAAAGTGAGGATGATCCAGCAGTACATGAGGATAGATCAGAGTAGGCCGAAAGGTTATGCCGATAACAGAAGGAAAGACTTCTCTTTCGAGGTAGGTGACCATGTTTTCCTTAAAATCTATCCTTGGAAAAGTGTGATGCATTTCAGTAATAAATGGAAGCTAAGTCCACAGTTCATCAGTCCATTTGAAATCTTGGATAAAGTTGGAACGGTTGCATACCGTGTAGCTTTGCCTCCGAGTTTGTTTCAAGTACACAATGTTTTTCATGTTTCGATGTTGAGCAAGTATGTTCCAGATTCATCACATGTCTTGAGCCCAGAAGCAATTCAGCTAGAAGAGAACCTTTCTTATGAAGAGAAACCAGTTCAAATTCTTGATCGAAGAGAACAGGTATTGCTGAATAAGGTAATCCACCAGGTAAAGGTTTTTTAGAGAAACTACATGGTTGAAGAAGTAACATGGGAGTCTGAAAATTCTATGAGATAAAAATACCCTCAGTTGGTTAATAAGTAAATAAGATTGCGAGGACGCTATTTGAAGAAGGTGGGGATAATGTAACACCCCATTTCTTTCTAAAAATAAATAGAAATTCATGGAACTTTGTTTTAAGTAAATATTTATAACTATCCTTTTAACATAATTTTTTCCACTTCTATGTTTTGAATTTCAAGAAACTGTCATCTACAATTGTGTTCAGTATATTATTTGGAGTCTAATAGAACCAACTTGTTTTTTTGGTGAATAGTAACATATCCTTATGAATAGTAATATGAATAGTAATATGACCCTAATGAATAGTAAATTTTATTATTATTTTATTTTCTTAAGGCTAGAAGATAATAACATCTTGGTTAATTTTTCTTTGTGATAAAGAAGTGGTTTTAGAATTAGAACTGTTAATTTTTGAATTATGTATGCTTTAATTTAAAAAATAAATTAATAATATTTAGAAAATTATTTTTCAAGAATGGACTTCATTTTTGAAATCTACACATTGATAAATGGTTAGGGTTAATTTGGGGAATTTTTCTGAAACAGTTGATTTTTCGGTGAATAGTAAAAAATACGGTTTTTAGTTTTAGTGTGTTAATGACATCATTAATGATATAATAATGAGGTCATAAATATAGTCGACTTTTTTATAGTTAAATAATATTTGAGGTGTCCCAAGTGGCTTATACCATGGGTAAATACCATGGGCAAGCCCATGGTTTTGTAAATACCACTCATGAGGTGTCCCTTGAAGATTATTAAAATAATCCCTCACTTTTCCTATAAATACCAACTTTTCCCTTAAATGAATTCATTCCTAATTATCCCTCAAAGAATCTCTAATCTCCTTACCTTTATATTAGTCCTCTCAAGGTTTTCTCAAGCCCACAAGGTCCCAACCTTCAAGTTCTAAGGGTTACTCTACAAGGTATGAAAATTCTCAATTTCTTTCTTTTTCCTTTCAAGTTCTCTTTTATGCGGTATAATTTTCAAGTTTCCATACCATGTTATTATTTATTTCTTATTATTTATCTTCTATATATTATGATTCATTTCTGGATGTGTGACCCTTGTCCCTTCTCTTCTTAATATTTTCTAAAACCATGTTGCGTAGCTGTTAGGCTGTCGAATTTTTGTAAGCGATTTCACAATTATTCTTTTATTTCGATTTCATTACTTATTATTTCTTCATATCTTCTTACCCAGAAGGCATGAAATCTCCCAAAATCATTTATATTCTATATTTTATCATGTTTTTTAAAAATTACTCATCGTTATTCTTCTCATATCCCACTTATTTAAAGAATAAAAACTATGTCTGTTTGTGTCGAATTATCGACATCGTGGACGATGTGATTTCAATTTCCATTACTTATTTCAAGTCTGGTCATGAAACCATTTATATGGATGAACCAGGTTATAATATATATTTTATGACTCACCCATGGTTCTGTAATTCTTTCGTACTCATCGTTCTAATTTATAAGACAAAACGGGGTTGTTATTATCAAATAACCACTAAAATGATCTAAACAAACATCATTAATGTTCTAACTTATGAATCGTCCTCATGTAAGAATTAAAAATGATGAATGGAATAATTTATGTTACTGGATATATGTAAATACTACTCCATTCCAATTCTGGAGCTTCACTTCCAATCGACAAGAATGTCCATCATGAACCAATCATGGAAATCATGTTAAGAACTCACCCAAAAACGGTGCAAAGGGACAAATACTAACAGTTAAGGGTGAAATGATGTTATTAAATGATCATATAAGATGTTATAAACATGGTAATGTTTCTGTAAAATATTAATAACACTCTTTTAACCATTATACAAGAGTTTCAAACAAGTTTGAAGTAATAAAAACCCGAGGTAAGGGAGTCCTTAACCCGATTTCCATTCTTTGGGTTAACCATCTACTTCATTATTTATGTGCTATTTAAATTTTTTGTGTGATGGGTTCTATTTATATTATGTTTAATTATGTTTATTTACAGTATATATACATACTCCATCCACTATATTAAGTCTCTCTTCAATTTTATGATATTTATAAGGGGATTTTCTTTAAAAATCCTCTTTTTAAATTCGGTTTTACGAAATTCCAAAGTAATGTTGTTATGGAATTATTCATGTTGTATGATTATGTTTTGGTTCTTGAGAATTATTTATGATGAAGAGTGGGACCTATATTTCCCTCCAATTCATTGGGTAAGAGTAAGATGGAGTTCGGTCGTATGGTTACTCCAAGTATGACTGCGATGGTTACACAAAGTAAGGTAGCCGTGGGGGTTACAAATTATAAGGTAGCCAAGAATGGTTACAAGATTATGTAAGTAATGCCTCAAGATACCTTTATGATTATATTTATGTTCTCATGTTTTTTTTGGATCCTGTGTAAATCTCATGTTACACAAAGTAATTATATATGGGTGACAAGAATGTCTTTTGAAAATGCTTTCATACGTTATGAGTATTCATGGACTAATATGATCTTTCCTTCTTTTCCATCCCTTACTAAGATTTTGTGCTCATCCCATGTTTTTAAATGATTTTTTACAGGTTAATGTATTTTTAATACAAGGAAGTAAGACATGTTAAATGTTGAAGAATTTTCAAGGAGTCTTGTTGTATGTTTTAATGTTTTATATTTTGAAAAAAATAAAAACTATTTTTATGGTATCCACTCTGTAATAATGTGTAATGTCATGAATGTATTGTCCTAATTCTCTAAAGCCCTAAACTTGTAAAGATATTCAATGTAAAAGGAAGTGTTTACTTAACTAAATTCAAGATTATGTATGTCATAATGCCGAGTCCTTATACTATAGGTCACCCTTATGATAAATAGAAATCGAAGAGACATCTCTTATTGAACCATAGATGGTGTAGTAAACGATAGAGAAGTTCTAGGTCATCCAAGAGAGGATTAGAATAGCCCATAAAAAGAATAATTCTTACACATATCAACATCATAGGACCTCAGAGTTCGCACATGGAGACCATGCTTTCTTTATATTATCCCCACAATGAGGATTGTTGAGATTCCGCTAGGGAGACAAGTTATCCTTGAGGTTCATCAAGCCATTCTAGATCTTTCATAGGGTTTGAGAGGTTTATTACCACCACACCCTACCCTCAAAGTTGGATCAGGTGTATGACCTCTTTCATGTGTTTTAGATAAAGAGATACATGCACAACCCCACACACATTATTGACTAGGGTGAACTAGACATCCAGGATATAAACACTTTTATGAAGCACTCAGTGGAAACCAAGGATCAATAGTATAATACCCTTCATGAATTGACCATTCCATTAGTTCATGTGTTTTGGTAGCATGAGAGCATATAAGAGAGCTTTTGAGAGCAGGAGAGCCAGCTGCAAGCTCAGTACATCGAGATTTTAGTTCAGTTTTTTTTTTCAAGGAAGAAAATACTGAAGGATGGAATAATAGAGGAACCCTATTTTTTTCCTTCTATGACTTTTGAATATATCTAGAAATAATTTCAAAGACAGATATTGAGACGACACTCAATTCTAAGTCTTGGTGTTCCCCAAATTAATTTTATAAATATATTAGATATATTTTATATCAAACACGAATAGTTTCTTAAAGAAAATGGGATAACTCTTAAATGAATACTCAGATAAAAAATCTAAAATCATTTTTGCGTCTAGAATTTGATTTTTACCCCAGGAACAATCTAAAATGGGTCAGTTTGGGGCATTCTGATAAAGCAAGCATTGGGGATACATTCAATGGATTAATTAAATGATTAATTTAATTAATTTATTAAATGAACAAATTATATTTCCTCTATAAAATACACACTATGAAGTATTTAAAGGTTTATCCACATAACCATGGAATATTTGAGAGGATAGTTCAACCAAATCTAATTAGTGGATCGAGATCAGATGAAATTGAGACACCAGATCCAGGAAAATTGAGGCGCATCAAACACAATTACTTATCTTCTTCATTGGTAAGTGAATTCTTCATCAATGAATAATATATTATATAGGTAGGAATAATAAATTTGTGTATTCCTCCCCAATTTAGTAAAATATTGATCATGATCATACTGTTTCTCTAATATTTTCCCAAATTGAGACTTTGCATGAGCCTGTGAATCAGTTCAAAATTTTTATTCGATTTTTTTCATTTTTTCTTACCCATGACATCCCAATTTGTATTATTTGTCCAAGAATACTTATCCGATGATTTTTTCACATATTTTTCTTATTCTTCCCCCCTCCTTTATTTTTTTCTTCACTGGTTCACCTACGGGGTCTCGGTTCGACATTAGTGGGTGGGGATGAGCCCGATTGGACCCCTGGATTCACAGAGGATTCATGGGGGATGAACGATTTGATTAATGATGGATGGATTCAGAATATTTTTGAGTTTCAAATGGTTTCATTATGGATCTAGGATCCTAAGTGAAGATTTCATGACATGGGAAACAAATGAGGTGCATACAGGCGTTGATCGAGTGAATCAGAATTCTGTTTTTCGAGCAATGGATGGATGAAAACAAAGAACAAAGGATTCCCCTTCAATTTCAGGTGGCCTTAAGGTGAGATTTTAAATGGAGTGAATAGATCTAAAATGTTATAAGAATATCTATGATTCTATGAAAATCCCAACTAAACACCATGTAGTCTGAAGAACACATGACGTATATCCCCTTGTTGCGATGACAAGTATTTCTATTGAGTTAAATATCACCCATCGTGTAGGACCCCCACAGGCTATGTGAGTTGATTCTAGAATTCTAGTGTGTACTATATGAGTACATGGACACAAGAATGACTAGGAACATGATGTGTACCAGCACACTACCCTAAGGACATGAGCAGGACCCCGTGCGAGAGGACACATCGTGTATCAAAGTACATGGGCATGGGAAAGAGTACACAGATATGACTAGGAGGACGAGTAGGCCCACAGGTGGCTTAGACTTTCCATTCAGTCCCCTTAAATGCCTTTTAGTGACACGTGGTAAGTTATCCATGTACCTTTAGGGACACAACTAGGCATCCGAGTAGGACCACATATTTTGAGTGTCCCCTTACATGCAGTTTACCTCTACTTGTGTTTTTAAGAAACTTATACCTATTATATCTCCTTCATTTAGACTCGTATTTTGACCTGTGAGTAGCCTATCACAAGTGTTTTTTCCACATATAATGTGATAGTATACTTTTTGGGGGATTTTTAGATATGATACAAGATGTACCAAGTTTGGAACTTCTTTAGGTGATCCTCGACAATGATGGTGGTTGGGTCAGATCATCAGAGAGCATATAGTGGCACCCTCCTACTAGGACAGGGCATGGGTCCTCTATATGGTACCCAAGTGAAACCCTAATACTAGGTAGGGAATGAGTGATCGATAAATTATTAGAGTGGAACCCTCATACTAAGATAGGGATGGGTCCTCGACCAATCCACTTAGTGGCACGCTCCCACAAATTCAAGGTATGGGTCCTCAACTATTAAAGTGGAACCTATATCTAGGATGGGCATGGATCCTATATCGATTACTAGAGTGACACCTTCCTACTGGGACAAGGTATGGTTCCTTTATTGACTATTGAGTGGAACCCTCTCATAGAGTTATGGAATGGGTTCTCACCCATCGGAGTGGTACCCTCTTGTGGAGTCATAGTATGGGTCCTCTATCTACTGAGTGAAACCCTTCTATGGAGTTAGGGTATGAGTCCTCTATCTATTGAGTGGAACCCTCCTATAGAGTTACAGTGTGGGTCCTCTATCTACTTAGTAGCACCCTCCTATTGTACCAGGGCATGGGTTCTCTACCTAGAGAGTGTTCACCAAAACTATGTGGCATAGTGGTGAGGTGTGTCATTAATTAGACGTCTCTTCAGATCAATGCATGAGATGTTGGTAATCATTGATGAAACTCTTCGAACTGATGGCTCTCTTTCTTGGGCTACGCTGTGATATGGAGATCCCATTTCTCTCTCATCTGGCATTCTTTTTTTGAGAACACACACACACATATTGGTATCTATGTCCTTTAATTTATTACTCTCTTTATTTGGGTTGAGATGTCTATTAATATCGTGTCTCTTACTACCCCCACCCCCTTCAGCTTTTTGGGAATCTTACTAGGTATGTATATACTCACCCCAACATGGGTTTTATCCGCATGTGTCATGTCTTATGCAGATGATGGATAGGATGTCGGTGATTACAGAGGATCATAGGGATACCTAGTGCATTTGACTGCATATGGTGGCCGGAGCAAAGAGATTTAGAGCTGGGCTCTCTCATCATTTACTTTTCCATTTTTTTATTTTGGAATATATTTATGGTTGGGCATGTATTTCAACCTTTTTAATTTTTATTTTACACTATTGTACTCTTGTACTTTCTAGAGGTTTTACAAGCATGGTTATACTCTAGATGTTGCATACTTTTTTATTATTCCTATTCCCTTATGTATAAAGATGGTTAGGTGTGTTCATATAGGTACATTAAGAAAAGACCTCCCATAATATTTATTCCTTTTGGAGGTTGTTCCCACCCCTTGGACTATTATGGCTATCTTGGGGTAATTGTGGCCCAGCCCTTTTGGTCCGAGTTGTGAAAACTTTTATCTTTCCTAATTATCCATTTGTGTACACATGATTTACTTCCACTATCATCCTCTGTGAATTCCCAATATTCCATTACTTGATTAAAGAGTGTTCACCTAGATTCCCAATACATTGATTGATTGAGGAAAATTATTGTCTAAATCGTATATCAATTTCTTATATGGAATAAACAATATAGGAGAAATAATATTTGTTGAGTGGTATTTACCAATAATGATGATTAAAGTCATTGGATACCCATTTATTTTCCATGGGTTTATCATTTAATGTTTATTGATTAAATCATGAATGCTTCCTTAGGGAACCACTTGGAATGGATATAAAGCCCATTTTATTTACTTAGGGTTTTATGATACGGTGATTGAAACCATGTGGAATACATATGTATGATTTTTCATTATGATATCTCATGAGAAGATATGTATGGGATTTGGGAGTAAAACAAATCCTTTTTGATGGCCTATGGGATAATTTTCGACATATGATAATGGAACTGGGAGTAATACTTATCATATGATAATGGCCTATAGAGTAATCCTTAATATATGATAATGATGATCTGGGGAGTAATCCTTGGCATATTCTTATGATATCATGTTTATGATGTTACCACATTCCTATGATTCCATGATCCTATATTATGATCATTTTTTAATCCATGTATTTATGATATCATCTCTTTATTACATGATCTTAAGCACGTGATCATTCTCATTATGATATCATGTTATGTCTCAAGTCTCTCATGTTATTATATTTTATCATGTTTACCATTACTAAGTGTTTAGTCTTACCCCTACTTATGTTTTCCTTTCCCCAGGTTATGAAAGAAAGTATTAGGTATCCTAATCCTAGAAGAGTATCTTATGTGGAGAATTTTCTGGTGATGTTGAAGACCCATTAAGGATTTACTAGCTTCTTATATAGTTGAAAAAAATGACCATTTGTTGAGAGGAATTTATAATTAATAGTTTATGATTTTTCCTGACTCTCTAAAACTCTAAACTTAAAGTCCATTGGTTTGTAAATTTGATAATGATATTTTAATAATGGATGTGTATCAAATTCAATGTTTTATGTTTTTTATTTTCATCCCTAGATTAGAGAGAATGAGTTTGGGGGTGATATATTTGGAATCGTATGAGTGTTTAGATAACTTTAGAGTTTATGATGTTAATGTTTGAGAATGATTTAAGAATAGGGAATGAAATCAAGGGATGATGAGTTAAGGATGGTATTTATTTCAATGGTACTGATAAACCATAATGTTAGAAGTGTTCAATAATTTATAATTGTTTGGGTTTCAGGATAAGAGATATTTACTTAAAAACCTAAGTATAAGACTAATTTTAGGAGAGACTCTGGAAATTTTGGTAAATTAGAGATTTTTTTGGTTTTCTTAGTAATACATCCCTCTCTAGATATTATAAATGGACACAGTTTTCACATAAATGCATCTAAGGGTAATACCCCTAGAAAGAGTTGGTTGAGTATATCTCGACCATCATTTTGTTTCCTGGTGAATGGGACCTCACCGCACACCTAGTTTGACACTCCTAGGGGGTATTCTTGGGTTAATTCACATTCTCCTTAAAAACCATTATAAAGGATTTATAAATATGATTTTATGGAAGTTAAGTAGATTAGAGAACCTAATAGTGAAATGATTATGAATAACCTAGATTGAGGATAAAGACTCATAAGTGAGGGTAAGAACATAATTTATGAATTGTTTATTCTAAGATCATAATTTTTATTTTATACATTCACTAATTTAAGTATTCCCACACCTAAAATTTATTTCAATGTAATTACTGGAGAAAGGTAGAACCCAGCTAAGAATGGATGTAATTGACAATTTAGTGATTGAATAGATATAAAATCTATTGGGAAAAGAACAAGGATTAGAAAAATTGATATTATTACAAATAAACCTTCATGAACTGTGATCAATAAAGTGAACATATTTGAATTCCATATCACACCAAAGAAGAGAATGATGAAGTCTCATGAAAATTCAGCTGACAAAGACAGTGAAGGAAAAAATATACAATTTCCTTCATGTCAAAAATGTGGGAAGAAACACAATATGGAATGTCTCAAAGGAACTATAAAATTTTTTTATGTGTGGAAAGGGAGGAAATAAAACATCTATATGTTGAGTAGAAATGAAGTATGCATTTAACTCGATTGAGGAAGAATATTTTTCATATTGTTTTATTTAAGATATTAATGTAAAAATTTCATGTGAAATTTTATCTTAAGTCATGTGTACTTTTTTACATCCTTAATTAATGTTTTTTTAAGAAAAAAATTGTGAGGATACAATTTATTTAATGAGGAGAGTATGTAATATCCCAATATTTTATTATATATTTTCTATTAAAAATAATGAGTTTGATATCTTTCTTCACACACACTCAAATGAAGTTTTTTATACATTATTAAATTAAAATAATAATATTTAAAATATAATTATGATAAAATATAATATATCTATATATGATATAAAATATTAAAAAATTTAAAATTATAATTTTTTTATGAAATAATATTAGAAACACATAATGTTTAAGAAGGTATTTTTGCATAAAAATAGTTTATATTTATATATTTCATTTTATATTAAAAGTTAGAAAAATAATTTTTAAAAATAGAAATAGATAAAATTAACTTTATTTTAACTTTATAATATCAAAATTTAGTTATTATGAAATTCTAATCATTTTCTGAAAATATCAAATTTTTAGCTGAAAATGTGGTTTTTAAAAAAATTATAACTTTCATGAATTTATAATTACATAAGAATTACCTATAAAGTAATAAAACAATTTAAGTGATCAAATATGAAACTAATTAACAAAATTATAAATTTTAAAATATTATTTAAACTTACAAAACCCATGCCCAAAATTTTTAAAACTAAAGTAAAAGGTTGATTTAATAATGAAAATGCATTATATCTTTTATTTTAAATAATTAATAATTTGTTAAATTTGGTTATTCCTTGATTTTAATGCCACATAACCTTAATTGTTTTATAATAAATTAATTACTATCATGAAAATTAGTTTTCATCAAAAATTTATCTTATATATAAGTTTAAAGTTTAAAAACACTCTTATTTTGAAAACCATTTTTATGTGTTATATCTGTTTAATTTAAAATATTCCTTTCACATATTTAGGAAATGAATTAGGTTAAATTGAGTTAAAATTTAGAATCATCATTTTCATATTTGGTAATAAGGTTTTATTAATATATTTATTAATAAATTAATTGACATGATTAATATTTAATTAAGAGTTATAAGTGTTTAAATGAATAATCTAAAGTGGATCGAATTCTCCTAAGTTTTCTTGACCTTTATACCTTATAAAAACCATTTTTTAGGATTTAAATTTATAACCACATGTCTCACCAACCATACCATACCTAACTCACCTAACTTTCATGCACTTCCATTCTTACCCCTTACTTAACATTCTTTTTTATTGAAAGTACCATTTTCTTCACTTATAAGAAGAGACCACGTATACACTTCCATGATTCACCTCCTATTAAAATTCCTCTTGAAAATATACCCTAACTAACTCTCTTATAAGTCCCTTACATGACCTCAAGCCTCATTTCACCTTAAGATAACACAACTTATCCATTTTCAATAAGTCATTCAAGAGAAAGTTCAAAGTCTCAACAGAAGTTTCATATCTTTATTAAACTTTATTTATTATTATTTATTTCTTCTACAACCTCTAATATCTTCTATCCATGAGAGTGTGATAAAATTATAATTAATTATATTATGGTATGCTATTATACTAATGTAATTTCCCTTTTATGCCTTCCTCTAAAACCATTCAAAAAATAAAAACATCATGATGCATATGTGCAAACTACCGTTGCCATGAAAAAAATATCCTATTTTTCATCACCACATTGAATGTATGGTTCAAAATGGGGTTTTAATGAATAAATATTATATTTATGTAACATAATGACCCAAAAGACACTAAAATAGTTCCCTGATATGGTTCTCTACATGGTCTCAAGTGAACCTCTGTATACGCAAGAGGCTGTCGAATAGTAGTGAGGGCCTAAGGTGTGTTTGTGGAGAAAATATGACCACATATCATAGTGACAAACTACATAAATAACCAGATATCATCCATATTAGTAAATAATCTGAGTGTAGAAGCAATAAATAAACTAAAATATAAGCATTATGTAATAATTAATTAAATGAAATAGAGGCCTGAACAACCATGTCATACATACAACACTGAACACCCAATAGGTCAATCACACACAGGAGTACATAAAATAAAATTAAATTAAATTACATGGATATACTAATAAATATGAGATGAACCATATTATTATTCTCTAAGATTCTACCAAGCTACTCCAGCATAATCATAATAATACACATGATCGGATCCTCTCGATCATGAAACCCTAGGCCTCAGCCCTCTCCATAACACATATGTGCTCAAACTGAAAGTAGTCATAAGGCATGCATGCACAATGATGTAAATTTGTAGGGGGTGAGAACAAAAATCTCAGTAGGCCACCCCCAATGGTGAACCTATAACTTACTGTCATAAGTACATGTTCTTGAAATATGCTCAGCCTAGCCAAGACACAACTAGAAAGGGAATGACGATAGATAAATAAATAAAGTGAAACCATATTCAATCCCTGGTTCTATGATCCCAATTAATTGGATAATCTTCCATCATGTATATATATTTATATGTGTATATATATATTCCCATATATATGTATATATGAGTAATGTGAAAAAAAACATAAATCAGCAGTGGTTGATCTTTGGGTCCATAATCTCGATCATCTTGAAATCCTTTGAAAAGGAAATTGAGTTGAATATCATACCACTAAAGATATGTATAATCAGTTGACTTTAGTTTCTATAGTCTCGATCAAAAATACCTACTTTAGACAACATCATAAATGTTTCTAAGCATGAAATTTCACCATAGGGATATACATGTCCTTTCCCTGTGTTCACCTGTACTCACTTCTAATCAATATAATGAAGGATTATAGATAATAACAAGATCTTATAAATGGAATATGATATGGATTCTATATCACTCAAGCCATGTAAATCCAGTATGATGTATGAGCCATGGGTCCAAGTCTATAGTCGATCATGGCATCATGACTCAGATAATCCATGAGGGGAATGACCCTTAAGTGATCGGTAAGGAATAATTTATGGATCCAAGTACATGCTTTTCATTCATTTAATAAACGACTCAACATCACACTCCCAGATAAGTCTATCAAGTGTAGTTATAGTGCATCCACCCAACCCTAGGGAGAATCCTAGGAATCAATTGTGGAGAGTGTAATCTAATCCTCGAGAGTATCTCAAATCAATGATGGGGATCATCATGTACAACACCACGGTCAAGTAAGGCTCATAATCTAGATCCTATAAAGTGCATATGGGAACCCCTATAATATAAATCATGTAGAATCAACAACTGGATCTTATGAAGTAAATTTTAGCATCCAAATAATATAAAATTCAAATAAAAAGAATCAGAAGCTAGGTCCTAGGAAGTATATATGGTCATACTAATAATATAATAATCAAACAAATAGTTTTAGAGGATGGATCCCAGGTAATACATTTGGGAATCCCTATCAAATATCGCATCACCTCATACATATCAACCATAAACTAGGGAGAACCTTTGGAAATCATAGTTGTATCAATAGTAATCAAGTGAATGTATAAATAAAATAGTGAGGGTAGATGAAATTATAAACCCATCACTATCACCACAGACTCTCAGCTCACAAGTTTTGTACGGGTTCTAAGGTGACCCCTGCTACCATCTCTACCCGAACCAGCAACATAATAGCATAGGGTTGGTCAAACATCAGGGCACCCATTAGGTCTCTCATGTCAAAACAATGTATAGGCATTTTACTTGGGATCCTAGAAAAGAATTAAGAAAGGGTAGAGTCATCCTACACGAGATACTCTAGGTTAGTACATAAGAAAAGGTATCCCTCTTGGAATCTTATAAGTTTATGTAAAATTAGAGGCATCCCTCATAGGATCCTCTAAAAATATACATAGAAAGAGGAATATTATATGGGATACTCGGAATGAAGTGGGTAAGCGAAGTCATACCACACAAGATCCTTGGAAAGAGTAAGCAGAGGCGTCCCTCCTAGAATCCTTGGAATAATAAGTAAATAGTGGAATCCTAAATGGTATCCTTAGTTAAAAATTAGGTTTCTTGGGGTAAGAACATCCCACAACCCCATCTCTAACATCTCATGACCTTAAAGGCTAAATGGGAACACCTCTCAAGGGAGATGTCTTCAAAGAGGAGCTGATTAGGCATAAGTCTAGAGAGATGTACCATGGACAATATTAGATCAATGTCTCACTCTCGGTTGGTCTCAACACCAACTAATTTATCTCACTCTCAAGAGTTAATTGAATCCAATTATTGGAGTAATCACCTATCAATTATATCTTTTTCACCTCAAAACACATTTTAGGAGTCCTCAGATCATACCAAGGGTTCCACTATCATGATAATGCTCAAAATAGAATACTCATGGGTCCAATTATAACTACGTGTCATAAAATAGGAAAAACCCTAAAAAATGTATTGACGGAGAAGTATACAGTGTGTATACCTGACTACATGGTGTGTACTCTCAGTGACTCACCTAGATGTGTACTCCAACATGACTTGTATTATAAAAACCGAGTACATGGTGTGTATAGAATGTAAATAGTGTGTACCCTACAAGGGGTACCTTACCATGTACCTCACAGGGTTTGACCATGTATCTTTTCTTGACTCTGTACTTATATATGGTGGGTAGCCCACATGGGGGTATGGCCATGTTCTCTACATGGAAAAGTACCCTTACAAGGGTTGTCTAGCTTGGTTCTCAAATACATGTCCAAGAACCAATACACAATGCATACTTCTAAAACGTTATATTCTACTAATGGGAAGAACACATGATTTTTGTTCTTGAACTACACACTGTGTGATTGGGGTTTCTAAATGGGAAACCCCTACGAACAGCCTAAAACCCAAATTTGCTATACAACAGCTATAGATCAACCCTCAAGGGATCCTAAGAAGTCATAATAGGGCCTTAAAACTATAAAATGGTAAATATATATGGATTTATAATAAAAACATAAAAATGAACTACCTTTGGTCGGAGTCTGCTGGAGCTTCACACTGATTCAAATTCTACCTTTTCACACGATGATTCGGCTCCTCCCGAGCTCTAAAACAACACCTATCTTCCTATATACCTATTTATTTATCTAAAACTACCTCTCCTATCTCATTCATGGTGAATTAATCTCATATGGTATGTGTGTGAGAATCTAGGGGGGAAAGGAGGAAAAGAAAAAAGGAAAAGGAGAAGGAAGAAAAAGAAAAAGAAAAAGAAAAAGGGACTCAGGTCCAGCCCCAGTTCCCATCATGAGTTTATGTACTGCCTAGGGAAAAAACCCCATTCAAAAATAAATGGAAGAGACCAAATCTCAATCTGATTATCTATTAAAAAGTTATATCTGAACTAATATGTGCGAATAAATTAAAATTTAATTATATATATATATATATATTCAATATTCAATATTCAATATTCAATGAAAATTTTAATAGCTCATATTTCCACCAAAATACTTTATTAGGTAAAATGACCTAATCTGGGACCAATAGAATGGTCATAAAAATTATCCAAGTCCATCTATAAGGAAAAAATGAATATTTTATCCCTCATGAGCATTAGAAAGTAAAAAAATCCAAATTTCTACTAAATTTCATAGTCTAAAAAACACAAGTCCTTACATTTATAACATGGTCATGATTCTAAAATGATAAATCATTTTACTTTCTTCCTCCCTCCTATTTTATGAAACAAAATTGATCACGTGTATATGTGGATTATTGTCTCCATGCAATGATACATTTTTTTCATTAACTCTAATCATGAATGACTTTAAAAATTATTTTTCATGTAAAATAAATAAATTTAAAACAATATTGTTATACTAGAGGATATGAATCTATTTTTAAAATAAACTAAACCGTGATCAACATGATAAAATATTCACATAAAAATCAACTGAACCACCTCGAGTAACTGAGAAGAGTGAAAATGATTTAATAAATGATAAACTTATGATGATTAGTAGGACTTAATAAATTAATTATATATGAATAAGGTTCTTATTAATTTTTTTAATAAACTTAATTTTATTATCCGAGAAGTTAAGTGCAAGTGAAGAATACTTTCAAACACAAGTAAGAGTTTAATCTCAAAAATTCATTATTTGAGACATGCTATTTTATGCACCTAATTTATTTTAAATGGTTAATATACTTCCAATTGGATATTAAATATCATGTATTATACTTATTCATGGTATTTAACCTTTAAATTAATGTCCCCCGTATTTTAATTGGTTTTTATTAGAATTTTCTTAAGTCGTAAGAGAATTTAATCTCAAACTTCCTTGGTTGAGATACGTTTTACTTTATGTATCAATTTAATTTTATATGGTGTATATACTACCAAATTTATATGTTGTTAAGAAATATTTTTTATTGATTGTATTTGAGGTTCATTTTAAATCTCTTTACCCTTCAAGGGTTTTTATAAAAATGTTACTCAAGTCTTGATTGTTTTCTTGACCCAAGTTCTTTTTCCTGTGAGTTGTGAAATCTCTTCTTGATTTTGATTTTCCAACTCAATTTTGTCAACCATTATCTTTTTAATTGTATATTTCCCTTTTATTTGAGTACATTAATTCTCTTTATTAATATCCTACCATTTTATGAAATGTTTCCTCAAATTAAAGCATTATCTTGATAAGAATAACTCATGTACTTTATTATGTATAGTTTTCTTTCATGTCCATGCTTTATCTATAAAAAGTGTGATATATAACTGAAATATGTTTAATCTAAAATGAACTTCAATTTTACCTTGATATATTTTCAAATAAATATTTTAATATAATTTTTATGATTTTGGTTCCATAAAATACTTTTTAAGGATTTTTTAGATTTTCCACATGGAATGTTTTCAAAAAAGGTTTTACTTCTATGTAATGTTATAAATGTTTTAAAAATTCTTCTATATAGATTATTTTAAATTTATTTTCGACTACATTAAATTTATTTAATTTTTCTTTAAAATAATATCTTTTTAGTATTTTTTATATGGGTCATTTTATATGGAAGAAATCTATTTTAACCATTTCTATATGAACATATTTTTCCATAAAATTTGTCATTTTTTAAGTATCTTCCTCTATACACATTCACATTTTGAAAAAATAAATTCTTATTCTCGTGGTTTAATAAAATCTTCCTTTTAAATTTTTTTAAAGAAAAAGTTAATTTCATGTTTTTAAAATAAATTTTTTCAATGCATATAAAAGTCTTCTTCATCTATGTTGTATACTTTAGCAAGGGTACTATTCAAATGATATAATCCACCTTCTTTATCTGGATGGATTAGGAAATTTTCTTTTACATATATAGTATAAGCCGTCACTAATTTTGTCTTACGTAATCACCCATTTCTATAGGAATTGTTTACTTCCAATGTCTTCCTATGTGAATTCCCTATATTCCACTACTAAATTGATGGGTGTTCACTTAGATTACCAATACATTGATTTATTGGGGAAAATTATTGTCTAAACTATATATCCATTTCCTATATGGTGTAAATACCATATAGTTAATCATATTTTTTGAGTGGTATTTACCTAGAATGATTCTTAAATTCCTTAGATACCCATTTTTTTCAATGAGTATATCATATCTTGTTTATTAATGAAATCATGAATACTTCCTTAGGGAACCAATTTAAAAGGATATAAAACCTATTTTATTTCATTAGTGTTTTATGATATATTGATTGAAATCAAGTGGCACAAATATGTATGATTTATCATTATAATGGGTGATCTTGTATAGAACTGAAATTAATTTAGAAATTTTATTGTCCTATGAGAAGATATGCATGGTATTAGGGAGTAAATATAATCCTTTTTGGTGGCCTAGGGAGTATTCCTTGTCATATGATAATGGCCTCGATAGTAATCTTTAGCATATAATAATGTCTTGTAGAGTAATCCTTGGCATATAATGATGATGTCCTAGGGAGTAATTCATGTCATATTCTTGTGATATCATGTTTATATTATTGACACATTCCTATGTTGTCATGCCCTTATATTATGATCATTTTTTAATCCAATCCTTTATGATATTATATTTTATTCCATGCTCTCAATATTATGATCATTATCATTATGATATCATGTTATCCCTTAAATATCTCACGTCCTACTTTATAATAATGTTTACCCTTATTGATAATTTTATCTAATCCATTCTCATGTTTCCATTTTCCCATGATATAAAAAACATTAGGTATGTTAATAATAAAATAGTATCTTGTGTGGAGAATTTTTGGGTGACATTGAAGACCCATTTTGGATTTAATAGCTTATAGTATAGTGAAAAAAAATTCCATTTATTGAGAAGTATTTAGAATTAATAGTTTATGCTTTGTTCTAACTATTTAAAACTCTAAACATAAAGGTCATTTATTTTTAAATATGATAAAGATATTATAATCATGGATGTGTATAAAATATAGTATTGTAGGTTAGGTTTTTTCAACATCAGATTCAGGGGCGTGAGTCTGGGGGTGCTACATGTTATATAAAAGGATTTTTTAAATAACTTTAGGGATTATGATGTTATTAGTTGAGGATGATTTAATATTTATGAATGAAATAAAGGGTTGATAAGTTAAGAGTGATATTAGTTTCAATAGTGTAGATAAACCTTTAGGTTGGAAGTGTTGAGTAATTTATGATTTTTTAAGGATTAAGATAAGATATATTTAGTGAAAAAACAAAGTATAAGTCTAATTAAAGGATAACCTCATGAAATTTTTGAAAAGTATTGATTATGTGGTTTTTATAGAAATATATCCCGATCAGGATACTACAAATGTACATGGTTTTGGAAAAAATCATATAGGGGTAATAACCATGAAAATAATTGGTCAAGTATATCTCAACCATCATTTTAGTGTATGGTTAATGAGACCTTACCATGAATTTTTTTACACTCTTGGTGGATATGCTTAGGTTAATTCACATTATCTTTATAAACCATTATGAAGGATTTAAACATTTTATTTTATGGAAGTTAACTATATTATAGAACCTAAAAGTAAAATGATTATAGATAACCTCGATTGAGGATAAAGACTCATAAGTTAGGGAATACACATCACTTATGAATTATTTCTTCTAAACTTATATTTTTTCATTTGTAAATTACTATTATCATCCCTAAGCTTTCTTTTAATGTAATGGATGTATTAAAGAGAAACCAAGCTAACAATTGATGAAATTGACAATGATATGATTTTTCTAACCTAAAATCTATTGAGAAAATAATTGGGATTATAAAACTTATTATTATTCCAAATCAACTCTCACTGATTATGATTAATAAAGTGGACAAAGTTGAATTCCCTATCAAACCAAAGAAGATAAGGATAGATTCTCGTGAAAATTTGGTTGATGGTGATGATGAAGAAAAAAATATGTAATTTATTTCATGTCAAAAATATGGAAATAAACACACTAGGGAATGTCTCAAAGGAATAATAAAATGTTTTGTGTGTGGAAAAGGAGGATGTAAAGAATCTATTTGATGAGTAAAAATGAAGAATTTAGGTAACTCGATAGAGGAAGAAGATTTTTATTCTAGTATTACTTAAGATATTAATGTAGAAATTTCATTGGAAATTTTATGTTAAGTCATGCATATCTTTCTTAAATCCTAAATTAATTTTTTTTTTAAATTATGATGATGCAATTTATTTAAGGGGGGTATAATGCAACATCCCAAGATATTAGTATATCTATTTTCTTCTAAAAAATATTGAGTTCAATATCGTTCTTTACATGAACTAAAACTCATGTTGTGATATATTATTTAATTAAAATAATCATATTTAAAAGATCATTATGATAACATATAATATATCTATATATGATATAAAATATTAAAATTATTTAAATTAAAAAAATTGTATGAAATAATAATCAAAATACTTAATGTATAAGAAGGTCATTTTCAGTAAAAATATTTGATCTTTATAATTTTTATTTTCTATGAAAGTTTTTAAATAAAATTAGATAAAATTAAATTTATTTTTGAATTTATAATATAAAAATTTACTTAGTCTTCATTTTTGAGTATTTTATGAAAATATTGATTTTTTAGTTGAAAATGTGGTTTTTATGAATATTATAATTTTCACGACTTGATCAATATATAAGAATGACCTAGAAGGTCATAAAAAAATTTAAGTGATCAAATATGAACCCAAGTAATAATTGTTGTTTTTAAAATATTATTTGAACTTATAAAATCCATACCCAACATTTTTAAAACAAAAGTAAAAGGTTAATTTAATAAAGAAAAATGTTATATATTGTTTCTTTGAATCAATAAATATTTTTTTATAATTTGGTTATGTCTTGATTTTCATTTTACATAACCTTAATGTTTTTATAATCAATAAATTTGTATCATGAAAATCAGTAAACATACAAAAATTATCTTATATATAAGTTTAATGTTTAAAAACAGTATTTAATTTAAAAAAATTATGTGTTGTGTGTGTTTAATTGAATATAATATTTTCTCATATTTATGAAATAAATTCAGTTAAATGGATCCCAAAATCAAAATAAACATGTTTACATTTGGTAATAAGTATCTACTTATTTTTTTTAAGTAAATTAATTGACATGGTTAATATTTAATTAAGAGTAATAAGTGTTTAAATGACTAATTTAAAGTGGCATGAATTTTCCTAATTTTACTTGAACTTTAGACCTTCTAAAAACCGTTTTTTAGGATTTAAAATCATACCCACATGTATAACCAACCATACCACACCCAACTCATCTAACAATCATGCACATGAATTATTACCACTTACTTATTATTCCTTTCCATAGAATGTTCACTTTTCTTCACTTATAAAAGGACACCACTTCAACCCCTTCCCCGATTCAACTCCACTTAAAATTACTATTGAAAATATTCCTTAATTACCTCTTCTATATGTATCTTACATGAACATAATACTCTGTTAACCATAAGTGTAATGAACCAAAATTTATCAAAGGAATTTCTCTTCTTATAATTGTTTCATATTTTATAATGTAGCATAAATCACATTCACCACATGATGAAACCAAAAAAAGTATTATATTAATTTGAGCATTAATTTTAGAGAATAAAAATGGCCATAATAATTTAAAATATTATAATATAATAAATAATATAAAATAATATAACAAAAATATGAAAATATGGATCTTCTTGATCTACTAGAATAACTGCACCTACTAGAAACACTATAGGAAAGAAGAAAAATATTAGTAATAAAATATTTATCTAGAAATTTATTATATATACATATATTACCTAGGGGAAATAAAAGTTAATGAATAATTAATGAAATACTATGTACTTTTAGAAATTATGGATCCCATATGACTTTTAGAAATCTGACCATTGGAATAGTAATCCTACCATTGAATAGTAACTCGACTTTTGGAATAGTAATTTGACCGCTAGGAATAGAAAACTGACCATTATAATATTATCCTAACTTATGTAAGTAAAAATTAATATTTAGATATATTATAAAATAAAAACATGATATACTTATACCATGGTACAATTAAATAAATGTTTTATAAATGTTAAATTAAGTGTTTATATCAATTTCAATTTTATAATAAATATGATCATTTAAAAGAGTTTATTTTTATAAAATTGATTTAAAAATTAATATTATGTTATATTATAATGATGAAATATGAGACCATAAGTAATTTTTCAAAGGGCTGGAAAATCAATCATAAGATTTAAATTAATATGTTTCAAATAAATGGTAACTTTAATTAAAAATTAAATTTCTCATATTTAGAAAATTATTCTCATAATATGGATTTCATTTTTGAATTTTAAACATATAAAAAATTTTAGGGTGAATTTTTTGAATTTTTCTAAAATAATTGAATTTTTGTGAATAATGAAATATGGTAAAAATGGTATTTTACATTATAAGATAAATATATGCATTTTTTAGTCATGAATGAGGTAATAACCCATTATTTTGAAATCACATGCATCATTTACTTTATATAGTCACAAGAATAAATTATATTGACAGTCTTGAGCCAAAATAATAAACTAATGAATATAATATTCAAAAACAACACTTCCATCCCCTTATAAATATCATCCCCTGTCCTTACACATTATAATATTTATATCTTGCCAAATTTCTGCCCAAATATATTCCGAAACCTCTCACCCATGTCCTAGTTTTTATGGTATCACCCAAAGACTAATTCCAAATTCCTTAAGGAGTATTTCAAGGAGGAAACATTTAAGAGGTAATATTCTCAATTTACTTCTTATAAATTCATTTATTCTTCCAACTTCTCCTCACCTCTGACATAAAACATGTCATAATAACTACAATATCATATATATACAATAATTTTATATTTATAATGTAATATATACCATCCACCTCCTTATCATCTTCTCTTATTCTAAAATACGAAACCACTATCCATATTCTGTCGATTCACCACCTTCGTCGATGACGAGTTTTAATTTTACATTACCACCTTTATGGCATGTTTAAATTCACTTATAATGGTTTTAAATTAACTAATTATGTATATTATGTATTTTTTCACATCAATAAATGAATATATGTCCATAATATTAAATAAATTGGAACTAGTATATGATTGTTGGTAAAACCATCCCAATGAACTAATTGTATAACACTAATGTTTTTACTAAAAGAATCATCCCTATATCAGAACACATATGGGTATTTGAGACCATTTAATTTTTTTTAAGTCCATGAATAAAATTTAGTTTAACTTCTATAGTTTTATGCCCATTTGATAAGAAAATCAATAGTTATCCATAAGTGATCCGACCTTGGAACCATGAAAGGAACACTCCCCAAACAACAAAATTAAACATTACATCTCATTAAAATGATTATAAATGAACATAATAAAATTATAATAAATAAAATAAAGATGGAAAAGGTTAAAAATTATGTAATTAATGAATCTAATTTGATTATACAATATGTTAAGTTCAAATATATAACAAATCAAGACATAATGTAAGTGATCTCTCTAAACCAAACTTTTTGTTAGGGTTGTGAAATTTTTCTCTCTATCTTAGTTTATTTCCATTTTTAATGTTGTGTAATTATTTTAAATTATGTATATATGTCTCTGAAATACATAACTATATTATTATACCATATTTTTATGGGTAAATAAATGTGTTAAGTTCATTTATCAAATGCCTTCTCCTTTGATTATGATATGAGGCAATATTATGAAACCCATTTCTTTCCATGGGTAATTCTTATATTTATGCCTTATAAATGATTTCCTCTTGTGGAACACATAATAATGTACATATTATTATGGGTGTTATTATAAATCTATTAAATTTTTTGGTTAATATTTTTGTCTTATGAGATGTTATGTATGTGATTAGGGAGTAAACTTAATTCATGATGGGACATTTTCCACCATGTGATGTTTTCTTGGTGGTTAGCCTTGAATTATGCTTATGTCATGTTATATAATATTTCTACATTCCTATTTTTCCAAAATACTATGATTAATTGTTTCTTTATGTCATTCCTCTACATGAATAATCACGAGCCTTTTCTTTTATGATATCATGTTATGCCTTCTAACTCACATGTTATACTTTATTAATATGTTTATTACCTTACTAGGCTTTTTAGATCACCCATTTTGTTTATGTGTTCCCCAGGTTATACTAAGAAATTTTAGGAGCTAAAATGGATTTAGAATCTCATTATGGAGATTAAAATAAATATTTTTTATTTTAGTTTCATGTTGTTGTTTTATATACATGTTATTCCAAAGACACTAAGACTTTTGATCTTTTTGTTGTATTTATTGGATTTTTATGTTAAAAATCATGTAATAATATGTGTAAAAGTATTGGGTCACTATAGTTGGTATAAAAGGAATGTCTAGTTATTTTTGTGGATTAGTAATAGAATACTTTAGTTATAATCCTAAGGATAATCTTATATATAGGGAAAATATCCGGAAATTTTGGTAAAGTATATAGTAAGTGGTTTCCAAGAAAATACATACATGTACAGATACTACAAGGGGATGTGGTTTTGGATTAGATAAATCTAAGGGTAATAACCCTAAAAAGAGTTGGTCTGATATATCTTGGTCATAATCTTGGTGCATGGTGAATGAGACCTTATTGTGCACCTAGTTTGACACTTTTGAGGAATATGATTTATAAAATTAATAAACTCTTTATGAACCATTATAAAGGACTTTAATAGATTGTCAGGTTAGAAAAATTAATAAGGAAATTACCATGGATAAGTTAGATTGAATCCTAGATACTCATAAGTTAGTATATACTTTTCATTTATAATTTATTCCTTATAAGTTTATAGTTTCCCTTTTATATGATTTTTATTTTGACTATTCTTATCCCTAATTTTTTATTTTAGAAAATGGTAGGAAATCAGAGGAATCATGAAAAAACCATTATGATAGGCATTGTGAATATTTCCCTAATGATACTCCAAACACTATAGGATAAGTAGTTGGGAACTTCATTGATGTTTCAACCAAGATGAATTAAGATATGAATAATAACTTGAATCATATTTAACACCAACCTTATCCTAAAAAAGAGAAATTTTTTATCAAGTGTTTTATTTGAAAAATGCCTCCTACCTTTAGTGGATCTTATAACTTCTTCATTGTGGAATAATGTATTAACTCCATTTAGAAGATATTATCTTCTCTCTAATTCTCAAAATAAAGATAAAGTCATGCTATATGTCTATCTTTTTTAAGGGGAATCTGAGAAGTAGTGGACGCTAATTGAGAACATGAAGTCCAAATATGAAATTGATTCCATGGAATGGGAAGGATTATAGAATATATTTTTCAATAAATATTTTCCCTAAATAATTATACTTAAAATTGAGAGGGACGTCCTCTAACTGATGAAAAAGGAAGATGATTATATCATGGAATATAAGGAAAACTTTACAAGGCATGCATGGAACATCTATGGATTTTTTTGAATTCTGAAAGAAAGGAGGGGCACTTATTTAGTGGGTTAAAGTCTATTATGTGAAAATATTTAGTGATTAGAGACTTTGAAATATATAAATATATTTTCTATTTTTACCTTAAGGCCAAGATAGAGATTGGTGACTCTCAGTGGTCTCATAGGACTGTTGATAAAAAAACATAAAATACATTTCCCTTTGTGTGGATCAACAGATAAATCCCATGGAGGAAAGAAACCCCAATATACCAAATGTCAAAAGTGTGGGAAGAATCATAGTAGAAATCATCTAAAAGGAATTGAGAGATGTTTCAAATGTGAAAATGGGGGCATCAGGATAATCAGCGTCGAAGGGAAATTAAGAATCCCAAAAAGAAGGTTCATATCAACACTCAGACAGTCAATGTTTCAACTATAAGAAACATAGGAATTGTGAAAAAAATTCATAATCCAAGGGTTATCAAGGAAAATCAACGATAACAACCTTCAAGGCCTAGTAAAAAAGGAAGGGTATAGGATATCACTACTATTGTGGTGTACATTAGTAAAAATATAATGATATGTATGATAAATATTCATTCAATAATATTGAATGTACTTTTTGATTATGATTCTACACATTATTTCATATATTTCAAGTTTATAAGAACTATTCAAACACCACCACAAAACATAGAGGTTGAGTTGTATATGAGAATAAAAAATGGAGAAATTATTTCATCCCAAATATATAACTCCTCCCCTGTATTGTTTTGTAGGATATACCTACCAAAAAATCATGTATTACATCCTTTAATGGAGTTTGATGTTATATTGGGTGTGTATTGGTTTTCCTTATATAAATACAACATCAAATTTTAGGAAAGGGAGATCACTCTTCACATCCCAAGTCATCCTTTGATTCTGTACAAGTGTATGGATAAGGATAGACCTACATTGGGATCTTCTTATCAATCATGGATATTATTACCTTACAAGAAAACATATTTATCCTAAATTATTGAGAAAAATGACAGAATCCTTATTTAGTATATTCCAATTATGAGGGACTACACTGATTTATTACCTCAAGAATTACCTGGTCTTCCCCCTAATCGAGAAGTTGGGTTCTCAATTGAACTCATACCAAGATCTCTTCCAATATCTAGTACCTCATATAGAATGACCATGATTGAGATAGAATAACTGAATAAGTTGTTACAAGAGAATCTAGATTATGGTTTTATATGCCTAATTTCTTAATAATGGGGTGTTACGATCATCTTCATCAATAAGAAGGATGATTCAGTGCACCTCTTCTCGATTATCTTGAACTCAACAAAATCATGATAAGGATAAAGTATCCCCTACCATAGATAGATGACTTGTTTGATCAACTATGTATGTCCCATTATTTCTATAATGTGTACCTTTAGCCATGATATGATAAATTAAAGGTGAATAATGAATATATTTACAACATTACCTTTCACACAAGGTATGGACACTATGTGTTCATAGTGATTCCCTTGGGACTTAGTAATTCTCTAGAAATATTTAATGACTAATGAATAGAGGCTTTAGAGATTAAAACAAAAAATTCTTGGTAGTATTTATATATGATATTCTAATATGACCCAAAAGTAAGGGGGGTCATGAGGAATATTTGAATAATATGATAAAGACTTTGCAAAAGGAGAGGCGATATGAAAAAAAAATGAAAAGTCCTGAATGGATGAAGTATCATAATTAGGTAATGTTATCATCAGAAAAGCGATATTTATAGACCCCTATAAGACAAAGTCAATTGAGGAGTGGCTGAGACCATCATCTATAATAGGGATATGTTGTTTCCTTGGACTAACTAGGCATTACCAATAATTTATAAGAATATTCTTATGATTTTAAATCCAAATGATCAAGTTGAATCGAAATGGGGTAATGTTTTTCTAGACTGATGAATATTAATAGAGATTTAAAAAATTGAAAAAGAGGTTTATCACAACACTAGTCCTCATGATACCCAAACATAGGGAACTTTTTGTAGTATACAATGATGCTCCAAAGAAAGTCTTAGGCTCTGTACTAATGAAAAATGATAAAATCGATAGCCTATTCCTCATAGCAGTTGAAAGTGCATGAGTAGAACTACCCAAAACATGATATATAGTTGATTGTAGAGATCTTCACATTGAAAATATGAATAAATTATATCTATAGGGAGAAGTGTGAAAAATATATAGATCATAAGAGCCTCAAGTATATATTCACATAGAATTAGCTGAATATGTACCAACAAATATGGTTATAGATGATCAAGGACTATGAATTATCAATCCACTACCATCTTGGGAAAAAAAAGTAAAGTAAAAGATTCTCTAAGTAGAAATTATACTATGACCTTATCAATTATGAGAATTGATAAGGATACAATAATCATATATTTTCAAATTATGAACATGGGGATCATAAATAAAGGAACATCATAGTTTTTTTTAAAATGATTCATCAACCATACCTTCTGGAGAAGCTAATGGATTATCAAAGAGATGATGTATAAATACAAAAGAAGGTGTAATATAAAAGAAAATTTAAATCCCTAGATTTCAAAATTGAGGAAGAAGGATTTTAAATATTTGGTTCATGACTATGTATACCATCAAATCCCAAGATAAATAATGATTTGTTGAATGATTCAAAATGACTGACCTTCTTCATCCACCCAGGGAGCACAAATATGCATTGAGATCTTAGAGAGAAATATTGGTGAGACATTATAAAGAAGGATATCTCATAATATAAATCAAAATTACTAATATTCTATTATGTGAATAATGAAAGGAAAAATGTTCAAGGGGATAATGAAACCATTACCCATAACTTTATGGAAATGGGAAAAATAACCATGGACTTTTTCATTATTCTTATGAATACTTCAAGAGAAAATAATTATATTTGGGTTATGGAGGATTGTATTACAAATACTACTCACTTCATTTCAATTTGAGAGGACTTTTCACTCGATCAACTTGAAAGGATATACATTAATGAAGCGGTGAGGCTGTACTGAACACCACTATCGATTGTATCAGAGTAAAATCTATGATTTACCTATAAGTTATGAAAAAGTATCTAACATGATTTAAACACTGATTTGAACTTCAATATGACTTATTACCCCCAAACAGATGGCTAATCTGAGTGAACAATCTAAACACTTAAGGAATGTTGATATCATGCTCGATGGAATTCAAAGGAGGATGAGACAAACATCTTCCTATAGATGAGTTCTCATAAAATAATAGTTTTCACTCAAGTATCCAAATGGTTCAATATGAATACCTTTATATTAATAAATGTATAACACATTTTTTCTAGGATGAAGTTGGAGAGTATAGCCTTCTAGGACCATAAATGGTTAAGGAAATAGTATAAAACACCAAGATCATTCAGTAGCACATTAGGGATACTTTGAGTCAGTAGAAGAGCTATGCTGAAAAACATCAATGAGACCTAAAGTTTGAGGTTGGTGATAAAGTTTTCCTCAATAAATATACATGAAATAGATTTATGATATTTTTTAAGAAGAGAAATTTAATTCCTAGGTACATCGACCCGTTTGGGATTCTCGATCCCATTGGAGTTATGGTATATTAATTAACACTCCCACCAAAAATTTCTGAAGTACATGATGTATTCCACATATCCCTATAAAGGAAGTACATACCATATCCCTCACATGTAATTAATTCAGTGGTGGTACAATTGGAAAATGATCTCTCTCATGAGAAGAAACTGATTAAGATCTTGGGCTGTAGAGATAAAGTTTTATGCAACAAGACAACCCACCTAGTAAAATTACTATGGAAAAACCATAAGTATGATGAGGAAACATAGGAACTGAAGGAATACATGAAGAAGAAGTACCCCCACCTATTTTTTCCTTAGTTTTTAAAATGAAATTTCAAGGGAAAAATTTCTTAGGGGAGAAATAATGTAATAAACTGTAATTTTATCATTGAAATTTCTCTTCTTTTAATTATAGCATATTTTATAATATAGCATAAAAATGATCACCACATGATGAAATAAATTTATTTTTTATATTCATGGGAAAATTAAATTTATAGAATAAAAATAGCCATAGGAATTTAAAATATTAAAATGGGATAAAAAACATAAAATAATATAACTAAAATATGAAGAAAAAAATATACCTGATCCACAAGTATAATTGCACTCACGAAAAACACTATAGAAATGAAGTATGATATTAATAATTAAATATTAATATTGAAAATAAAAATATTAATATAAACATGAGATAAAACATAATCTAATGAAGATTTAATGAAATATTATCACTTTTAGAAAGTAGGGATCCCATATGAGCATTACAGATCTGATTGTTAAAGTAGTAATCTAACTGTTGGAATAGTAACCTAACCATTGGAATTGGAATATGACCTTTAGGAATAGAAAAATGAACATTATAATATTATTCTCACACATTGAAGTGTAAAATAATATTTAATTATCATATACAATGAAAATATGATATATTTACACCATGGTATAAGTAAATAAATGTTAAAAAAAAGATAAATTAAGTGTTAGAATTAATGCACTTTTATAATAAATATAATGATTTAAAATAAAGTTTATTTTCATAAAATTTATATATTAATTAATATTATGTTTTATTATATATATCAGATAATTTTATGATACGATGAGTAATTTTTCAAACGGTGAGAAAATCAATCATAATATTAAAATAGATATTTTTCAAATAAATGAGGATTATAATTAAAAAAAATTCGAATATTTATAAAATTATTTTAATTAAATAGATTAAATTTTTGAAATCTAAACATTGAAAAATGGTTATGATAAATTTTATGTATTTTTATAAAATAGATGATTTTTTTATGAATAGTGAAATATGGTAAAATATGATATTTAACATTATAAGATAAATACATGACTTTTTTATTCTTGGATGAGGTATAAAACCATTAATTCAAACTCACAAGAAATATTTACCATATATATCCAAAATAATCAATACTATTGGTATTCTCAAGTTATAATAATAAACTAATGAATATAATATTCAAAAACACCCCTCCCCCTTATAAATACCACCCCTTATCTTCACACCTTCTAAGCCTTGCATATTGAAAAATTTATACCTAGATATCTTCCAAAACCTATCCCCAATGTCCTATTTCTTACGTTTTCATCAAAGGACTAGTTCCAAGAGACTTAAGAATCATTTTATGGAGGCTACATTTAAGAGGTAATATTCTCAATTTTACCTCTTGTAAATTCATTTCATATAATACCTTACCCTAGACTCCCTCATCCAACATGGAATAATAACTATAGTATCATATGTATACTTTAATTTTATATTTATAATTTAATATCTACCATCCATTACTTTATCATCTCCTCTTATTCTAAAAAATGAAACCATTATCTATATTATATCGGTTCATTGTCATCATGGATGATGAGTTTTCATTTTCCATTATCGCCATCATGGTATGTTTAAATTCACTAATAATGTTTTAAAATGAAATAATTATGAATATTATATTTTTCACATTTTGGAATGAATATATTGTCATAATATTAATTAAAATGTAATTAGTTCATGATGTTTGGTAAAACCACCCAAATGAACTAACTCTATAATACTAAAAATTTTACTAAAAGAATCGTCCCTATATAGGAATAGATATGGGTATGTGGGAAAATTTTAATTTTTGTAATTACATGAATAAAATTTCATTTCACTTCTAGAGTTGTAGTCCCATTTGAAAAGACCATCAATAATTATCTACAAGTGATCCAACCTTGGAACCATGAAAGGAACGCTCCCTAAACAACAAAATTAAAAAAAAAATTATCGTTGAAATTGTTATAAATGAATATAATAAAATTATAGTAAATAAAATATAAATGTAAAATTTTATTAAATATTGAATCAATGAATCTAATTTTACTATCCAGGAAGTTAAGTGCAAGCACTAAATGGATCCAGACATAGGTTAAGGGATCTCTCTGAACCACCTTTTTTCTTAGGGTTATGAACTTTCTCTCTATATCTCAATTTATCTCTTTTTTAATATTATAGAATGATTCTAAATTCTGTGTATATGTCTCTCACATACATACCTATATTATTATCCCTTCTATTGATGGGTTAATACATTCCTTATGTTCATTTCTCAAATACCTTCTCCTTTGATTATGATATGAGGCAAGATTTTGAAACCCATTTCTTTCCATGGGTAATTTTTTTGTTTATGAATTATTATAAATTTAATTTTGTGGCACACATAATATTTTACATGTTATGATGGGTGCACCAATATTTCATTTCAATGCATTGGGTAATTTTTATGTCTCATGAGACATTATATATAGGATTTGGGAGTAAACCTAATCCATGACGGGATATTGTTTACCATGTGATGTTGTCATGATGGTCAGACTTGACTTGTGATAATGTCATGTTATATGTTTTTTACACATTCCTATGTTTCCATGATCTTATGATTCCATTTTTATTTATGTTATGCCTCCATATGACTAATCATGAGCCTTTTCTTTTATGATGTCATGTTATGTCTTCTAACTCACATGATATGCTTTATTGCCATGTTCATTCCTTTTTTTGTCTTTTTAGATAACCCAATTTTTTTATGTATTCCCCAGGTTATCCTATGTAGTTTTAAGATCTCAAATGGATTTAATATCTCAATATAGAGATTAAAATAAAGAAGTTTTATTTTAGTTTCATGTTGTTTTTTTATGTACCTAGTCCTCCAAATACACTAGGACTTTTTATCCTTTGGTTGTATTTAATGGATATTTTTATATTAAAAATACTGTATTAATATGTGTAAAAGTATTAGGTAACTATAATAAGATATCCCAAATCAATCATTTTCAACAATAATTTCAAGAGAAAGTGCACAGTCTCGATGAAGGTATCAGGTTTTTAAACCTTTATTTCTTATTCATTATTTATTCTACCACCTCTAATATATTGTATCTATAATAGTATGATAAAATAAATATTAATGATATGATGGTATGTTATTATAGTAATGTAATATTCCTTTTATGATATCCTCTAAAACCATTCAAAAAAATAAAAATATTGTCATGCGTATGTGTGGACTGCCGCATTTGTGCATGACGTATCCTATTTTTCAATGCTAAATTGCATGGATTGTTAAAAATTAAATGTTAATGAATAATTATTATATTTATACCATTTTTATTATTCATAAATGATAGATAATTTTCATTTATACATCTATCCTATTTTATGGAAAATAAAATTATCGACTTTGTATGTGTGAATTACTCCCTCCACGCGGCGATGCATTTTTTCCCATTAACTTCAATCAAAGTTGAATTCAAAAATTATTTTGACCTATAAAATTTATACTTAAAACACTATTAATATTATTTATTTATTTATTATATTTAAAAAAAATTAACCATGGTCAACATGCCAAGATATTCATGTACAAATTAGCCGAATAACCTCAAGTAACCGACATAACTTGAAATTATTTAACAAATGAGAAACTTATGATGATAACTAGAACTTATAAAATTAATTATATATGAATATGGTTCTTATTAAGGATTTAATTTGAATTAATTTTCTTATTCTAGAAGTTATGTGCAATTTCAGAAAACTTTTGAAGAAAAGTAAGGGTTTCATCTCAAAACTTTTTTCATTGAAACATATGTTATTTTATGCACCTAATTTATTTTAATTGGTGATATATTTCCAATTGGATATCTAATATAATGTATTAATCTTATAAATGGTATTATAACTTAAAATTAAATATCTCCTTATTTCAAGGGGGTTTTATTAGAATGTTCTTAAGGCGTAAGGTACTTTTGTCTCAAACTCCCTTCATTGAGACACATTTTACTTTATGAAAAAATTTACCTTTTTATGGTAAATATTGTAACACCCTAAGGTTTTATAAAAATAAATTGGAATTCTTGAAATTTTGTTTAATGTAGATATTTATATGTATCCTTTAAACATAATTTTAATACTTCTATGTTTTAAATTTTGAAAAATGGTCATCCGTAATTATGTTTAGTATGTTATTCAGAGTCTATTGGAACCAACTTGTTTTTTTGGTGAATAGTAAAATACCCTTATGAATATTAATATGACCATAATTAATATTAAATTGTATTATTATTTTATTTTCTTAAGGCTTTAAGATAATGACATCCTGATTAATTTTTAAATGTGATATAAGAGCAGTTATAGTTTTTAAATTATTAATTTTTGAATTATGTATGATTTTATTTAAAAATTAAATTAAAAATATATTGAAAATTATTTTCAAAAAATGGACTTCATTTTTTAATTCTACACATCGATAAGTGGTTAGGGTAAATTTTGGGGATTTTACTGAAACGATCGATTTTTTTGTGAATAGTAAAAAATACAGTTTTGAGTTTCGGTGTGTTAATGACATCACTAATGATGTAATAATGATGTAATAAATATGGTAGACTTTTTTATAGTAAAATAATTTTTGAGGTGTCCCAAGTGGATTATACCATGGGAAAATACAATGGGAAAGCCCATGATTTGGCAAATACCACTAATGAGGTGTTCCTTGGAAATTATTAAAATAATCTCTCACTTTTGCTATAAATTCCAACCCATTACTTTATTAACTTAATTTAAAATTCTTTATCAATTAATATCTGGCCTTCTTACCTCCCAAGTATCCCTCCCATGGTTTCCTCATCCCCCCTAGGTCCCAACCATCATGTTCTAGGAGTTACTCTACAAGGTAAGAAAATTCTCAATTTCTTTCTTTTTTCCATTCAAGTTCTATTTTATGTGGTATAATTTTTAAGTTTATATACCATGTTCTTATTTCCTTCTTATTCTTGATCTATTATGAATTATGATTCAATTCTGTATGTTTGAACCTTGTCCCCTCTCTTTTTAATATTTTCTAAAACCATGTTGTGTAGCCATTAGGCTGCCGAATTTTTGTAAGGGATTTCTCAATTACTAGCCTGAATGGCCCGAAGGCCTTCATTTTTATTGATTTTGATAACCCCCCTTTCAAGGGGTGAATGGGAACCCTTAAAATGCCCATAGGCTCAGATATTAAAAGACCCATAGGCTTAGGATATTACATGACCCACAGGTCTTAGGGAATTCAACCAGACTATCTACAAGGAACTACTCCTCCCCAACATCTGCATCACGATAGTAGCTCTCCACCTTTACATGGTCATCTGGTTAGGCTTCCCGAGCAAGAACAGGCTGGTACCAATGCATAGCCATACCCTCTCATTATGACAATCCATTTGGTTCTGCTCTGGTGAGTGCACCTGCTCTGAATCCTCATCTGGGGCTGCTCCTTTTTTGTAGTGTGTCTAGGGCAACTGCATGTGGCCCGAAGGCCTTGAGGTGGCCCGAGGGCCTTAAAGGTGGCCCGAAAGCCCTACTGACCTGAAGTCCTAGGTGGCCCGAAATCCTTAAGGTCTCCAAGCCAAAACTGGTGGCCCAAGGTGAATAGTTCTATCTGTTAAAGTACCGAATAGTACCTACTATAGTAACTGCTACAGTGTATGCTACAGTACCCACACAGTGTACAGTTCTACTATAGTGCTACAACAGTTCATGTTATAGTACTACTACAGTAACCAAGAAATATGCCTCTACCTAGTTTTGAACCTGGGTCTTGTGGATGCACTTAAGGATACCTCACCAACTGGGCTGAGGCTCATGTGCAAGGGATTTCTCAATTATTCTTTTATTTTGAGTTCATTTATTTTCTTATTCTTTCTTCATATCTTATTACCTAAGAGAAATTAAATCTCCAAGAATCATGTATATTCTGGATGTTCTCATGTTCATGGAAAATTCATCATCACTATTCTTCTCCTCTCCCACTTATTCAAGGAATAAAAAACATTGTTCATGATGTGTCGAATTACCAACATTGTGGAAGATGTGATTTCAATTTCCTTTAATTATATCAATTAATATCATGAAACCATTTATATAGTTGAACCAGGTTATAATATATGTGTTATGTCTCTTCCATGGTTCTGGAATTCTTTTGTACTCATGGTTTCAATTTATAAGACAAAATGAGGTTGTTATTAACAAAGAATCACTAAAATGATCTAAAAGAATATTATTAATGTTTTAAATTATAAATCATCCTCATATAAGACATCAAAATGATAAATGGTATATATTATGGTACTATAAATATGTAAATACCTTTCCATTCCAATTCTGGAGTTTCACTTCCAATAGACAAGAACATCCATCATGAACCAATTAGGGAAATCATGTAAGGAACTCACCCAAAACAGTGCAAGGAACAAAATACTAACAATTAAGGGGTGAAATGAGGTTATGAAATGATCATATAAGATGTTATAAATCTGAAAATGTTTCTTTAAAATAATAATAAAACTATTTTAACCATTACACAGAATGTTTAAACAAGTTTGAAGTAAGACAAGCCTGAGGTAAGGGAATTCTAAACCCGATTTTCGTACTTTGGATTAACCTTATTCTTCATCATTTATGTGGTATTTTAATTGTTTGTTTGATGAATTTTGATTATAATATGTTTAATTATTTATATTTATAGATTATATACATATTCCATCCACTCTATTAAGTCTCACTTCAATTATATGATATTTATATCGGGATTTTCTTTTAAAATCCTCTTTTAAAATTATGTTTTACAAAATTCAAAAGAAATATTTTTATGCTAATATTCATTTTTTATGATTATGTTATAGCTCTTGTACATTGTTTATGATGAATTTTTGGACCTATATTTCCCTCCAATGCATTGGGTATGTGTAAGTTGGAGGTCGGTCGTATGGTTACTCCATGTGTAATGGCGATGGTTACACAAATAGTAAGGTACCTGTAAGGATTGAAAATTATAAGGTAGCTGAGACGATTACAAGATTATATAAGTAATTCTCCAATATACCTTTATGGTTCTACTTATGTTCTTAGGTATTGTGGAAATCTCATGTTCCACAATTTAAGTATATATATACAAGGGATAAGTAAGTCTTATGAAAGTGATTTCATATGTTACAATTTTTCATGGACTAATGTGTTCTTTCCTTATTTTTATATCCATTACTATGTTTTTGTGCTTATCCCAAGTTTTAAATGATTTTTCATAGGTTATTGTATGTGTAAGACGAATAAATAATCCATTTTAAATGTTGAAGAATTATCAAGGAATCATGTTTTAAGTTTTAATGCTTTTAATTTTGAAAAAAAAATGGAAACTATTTTTATGTTATCCACTCTATAACAATGTGTAATGCTATGAATGTGTTATGTACCAATTATATAAAGATTAAAACTTAAAAAGATACTCAATGTAAAATGAAGTGATTTATTGACTAAATTCAAAATTATTTATGTAATAAGGCTAGGTCCTTATAGTTGGTATCAGAGGATGGTTTAGATAACTTTAGGGGTTAGGATGATGTTAAAAAAATACCATAAATGATTCTTACTTTATCATTAATTTGAAATGTTATAGAATTTAAATATTACCATGTTTCTTTATATAAGATATGATTGTCTAAAATGGTTGTCCGTAGAAGGAATGGGGATGATGAAGAGGAGAGACACTGATAGAATGACATCCTTTCAGATCTACATCCTGAAACGGTAGGGATTGGAACTGAGCATTTTATAACAGTAATGGATCAGATAACGCAAGAAGTAAATGGTGGTGGTATCCGTGCAAGAGAACAAATAGAGGTACCACAATGTAACATGATAGTAGTGGAACATTTTATGAGACAACACCCCCTTACTTTCAATGGATCTTCTAACCCAATAGCAGCTGAAGGATGGATCAATTCCCTTGAAAAGATATTCAATGTTATAGGATGTTCATAAAATAGAAAGGTAAGTCTTTATATTAATCATTTTGAAGGTGAATCTGATCAGTGGTGTTCAATGGTACGTAATATCAGGGTAAGAGAGGATTTTGATGCCTTAGAGTGGGATGAATTTAAAAGTCTTTTCCTTGAAAAATATTTTCCTATGGTGGGTGACATGGGATGGAGAAGAAATTACTTTAATTGAAGCAAAAGGAGGAGGATTTAGTGGATGTGTATGAAGATAACTTCACCCAACTGGCGAGGTATGCTAGAAATCTTATTCCAGATTTTGATAGAAAAATCAACTGCTTTTACTCAAGATTGAATTCAAGGTATTGAAGGGCGCTGGCCTCCCGTGAATTCAAAATTTATGAGAAACTTGTCTGATGTGCTGAGAGGGTAGAGATGTAGTTTTCTGATGATCACGTGAATTTTGGAAACAAGAAGAAGAAGAGATCCATGTGGTAGGAAATGGGTAATAATCAACCAAAGAAATATGATTGTAAGAAAATACAGTTTCAATTTTGTGAAAAGTGTGGCAAGAAACACCCTTGGGAATGTCTTAGAAAACTGGGAAGTGTTTTAAATGTGGTAAGTTTGGACATATGGCCCAATATTGCAATGAAAATGATCCTAAGACTAATCTTGATAATAAAACTATAAAGTGTTTTAAATGTGGTGAGATGGTTCATTATGCAAATTCCTTCCCAAATAGAGATTCAGATGATGCAAAGAAGCCAGACTAAAAGCAGAAAGGTGTAGTGAGATCCTTTGTGACTACGTCAGCAGATTTCGGTCCATCCAATGAAGTTGTATTAGGTACTTTTTTTTCACTAATATTTTTTCAAATGTTTTGTTTGATACTAGGTCTACACATTCCTTCATCTCTGAGAAATTTTTGAGTAAATTGGAAATATCACCTCAAAAAATGAGACCTTAACTTGTTGTTAAAACACCAGGGGGAAATATTATAGCAAAGATGAATTATAAGAATCTTTCTATTGTGGTATGTGGAAAGACATTACCTGAAAACCTTGTTTTTTACCCTTAGTCATGTTTGATGTTATTCTGGGAATGGATTTTCATTCTGTTTATCAAGTTAAGATTGATTGTAGAGCTAAAAAAGTTGTTTTTCAGAAAGAGTTTCAGTTTGTATACAAGAATAAAACCATAAAATTTATAACATATAACGAAGATAAGAAACTGTTAAATGATGGAAATAAAAGTTATCTTGCTCATATTGTGGAAATCAAGGTAATTGTTCTGATTAATGATGTTCATATGGTAAATGAATACCTTGATGTTTTCCCTAATGAGTTACCTAGTGTCATGCCTAATCAGGAATTTGAATTCAAAATTGACTTAGTTCTGGATACTACGACAATTTCAACCCCCCCCCTCCCATATCATATGGCTCAAATAGAACTTCTTGAATTGAAAAATCAGTTGTAGGATTTTCTTGATAAATGCTTTATTAGTCCTAGAACTTAACCATTGGGTGATCCTTTTTTTTTGTTAAAAAGAATGATGGCTCCATGAGAATTTTCATTGATTATAGAGATTTGAAAAAACATCATTGTTAAAAAAAGTATCATTTTCCTCATATCGATGACTTGTTTGATCATCTCCAAGGAGCTTAGTAATTTTCCAAGATTGAATTGAGATCCGAATACCATTAACTAATGGTGAAAGAGGATGACATCCCAAAAACATCCTTTCGTACTAGATATAGGCATTATGAATTTGTTATTATTCTCTTTAGGTTAACTAATGCACCTACTGTATTCATTAATCTTATTAATAGAGTATTTCATGAGTTCTTGGAAATGTTTACGGTTTTTTTATTAATGACATTCTAGTATTTTCTAAAAATAAAGAGGAGCGTAAAAAACAACTAAGGGTTGTTTTAAAAACATTAAAAGAAAAGAAAATATATGGAAAATTCAGCAAGTGTGATTTTTGGTTGCAACATATTTCTTTTCTTGGGAACATTGTAAATAAGGATGGAATAATAATTGATCCTACAAAAAAAAGTGGTTGATGAATGGCCAAGACCCACAAATTTTATAGGGATTCATAGTTTTCTTGGATTAGCAGGTTATTACCAACGTTTTTTAGGAACTTTACTCAGTTATCTATATTGATAACTAAGTTAACAAAGAAAGGGGTTAAATTTGTTTGGATAGAATAATGTGATGTTTTTTTTCAAAAACTGAAGAATAGATTGGTAAATTATTCAGTTTTGGCCTTGCCTTCCCAAAATGGTGATTTTTTCATCTACAATGATGCTTTTTTGAAGGGACTTGGTTGTGTTTTGATGCAGAATGATCAGGTAATTTCTTATTATTCAAGATAAATAAAACCTCATGAGTTAAATTATCCCACACATGATTTGGAATTGGTAGCTATGGTTTTTTCTTTGAAAATTTGGAGGCATCATTTATATACAGCAAAATGTCAAATATATACTGACCATAAAAGTTTAAAGTATATATTCACTTAGATAGAATTAAACATGAGGCAGAGAAGATGGATTGAACTGATAAATGATTATGATTGTATAATCAATTACCATCCTAGAAAAGAAAAAAAGTGGTGAATTCATTGAGTCAAAAACATCATGCATCATTAACCATGTTACGTTCGGAACATGATTCCTTGATTAATGATTTGATGAATTTTGGCTTAGAAGTTTTTGGTTTGGGGAATACATCTATTTGGATTCATGTTTTAGTGCAGTCTTCATTGTCAGATAGAATTAAGCGATCACAGAAGGAAGACCATGAGCTACAGAAAAAGGTAAAATTGGTTAAAATGGATAAACTTCTAGAATTTAACCTTGATAATGTTTGTGTTTTAATATTTGGAAAAAGGGTGTGTGTGCCCTATGATTCTCAGTTAAAGAAAGATTTTTTTTGTTAAGATCATAGTTCTCCATTTTCGGTTCATTCTGGTAGTACTAAGATGTATAGAGACCTTTGGGAGTATTATTGGTGGGATGAAATGAAAAGGGATATTTCTTATTTTACCATGAAATGTTTGACATGTCAGTAGGTTAAAGTAGAGTGGCAGTTACCAAAGGGGATGCTTCAGGATTTTCCAGTGCCAGAGTGGAAGTGGGAGAATATATCCATGGATATTGTGGTGGGAATACCTAAGACATCTCGAGGTAATAATTCAATTTGGGTTATTGTGGATCAGCTGACAAAATATGCACATTTTCTTTCTATTCGAGATACAATGTATTTGGATCAGCTTTCTCGATTGTACATTAAGGAGATTTTCTGGTTACATGGAGTTCCTTTTTCTATTGTATCTGACTGGGATCACAAGTTCACTTCTAACTTTTGGAAGGGACTTCAGAAGTCGTTGGACACATAGTTAAATTTCAGTATAACTTTTCATCCTCAATCAGATGGGCAGTCAGAATGAAAAATTCAAATGTTGGAGGATATGCTTCGAGCTTGTTCAATGGACTACCAGGGAAGTTGGGATCAACATCTTTCTTTAGCTGAGTATTCTTATAATAACAGTTTTCATTCCAGTATACAGATGGCACCTTTTGAGGCTTTGTACAGAAAGCGGTGTCGAACTCCAGTGTTTTGGGATGAAGTTAGTGAAATAAAGTTAATGGGGCCAGAATTAGAAGAGGAAGTGTCTAAGAAAGTGAAGATGATCCAGCATCACATGAGAACAGCTCGGAGTAAGAAGAAAAGTTATATAGATAACAGCAGTAAAGACTTATGTAGGTGACCATGTTTTCCTTAAAATACCTCCTTTGAAAAGTGTGATACATTTTGGTAAGAAAGGAATGCTAAGTCCATGGTTCATAGGTCCTTTTGAAATGCTAGAGAAAGTTGGACCAATTTCATACCGAGTAGATTTTCCTCCGAGTTTGTCTCAGGTACACAATGTTTTTCATGTTTCAATGTTGATGAAGTATGTACCAGATTCAACTCATGTTTTGAGCCCAGAAGCAGCTCAGCTGGAGGAGAACCTTTCATATGAAGAGAAACCAGTTCAGATTTATGATCGAAGGGAACTGGTATTGCAGAATAAGGTAATCCACCAGGTAAAGGTTTTTTGGAGAAACCACATGGTTGAAGAAGCAACATGGGAGTCTGAAAATGCTATGAGGGAAAGGTACCCTCACTTGTTTAATAAGTAAATAAAATTGCGAGGATTCAATTTCAAGAAGGTGGGGATAATGTAGCACCCTAAGGGTTTCTAAAAATAAATTGAAATTCTTGAAATTTTGTTTAATTTAGATATTTATAAGTATCCTTTAAACATAATTTTACTTCTTCTATGTTTTGAATTTCGAAAAATGGTCATCTACAATTGTGTTCAGTATGTTATTTGGAGTCTATTGGAACCAACTTGTTTTTTTGGTGAATAGTAACATACCCTTATGAATAGTAAATTGTATTATTATTTTATTTTTTTAAGGATTTAAGATAATGACATCTTGATTAATTTTTAAATTTGATATAAAAGCGGTTATAGTTTTTAAATTATTAATTTTTAAATTAAGTATGATTTTATTTAAAAATTAAATTAAAAATATTTAGGAAATTATTTTCAAAAAATGGAATTCATTTTTGAATTCTACACATCGATAAATGGTTAGGTTAAATTTTTGGGATTTTTCTGAAACAGTTGATTTTTCATTGAATAGTAAAAAATACAGTTTTGAGTTTCGGTGTGTTAATGACATCATTAATGATGTAATAATGATGTAATAAATATGGTCGACTTGTGTAAAGTAAAATAATTTATGAGGTTTCCCAAGTGGCTTATACTATGTGAAAATACCATAGGCAAGACCATAGTTTTGCAAATACTACTAATGAGGTGTCCCTTGAAACAATTATTAAAATAATCACTCACTTTTGCTATAAATACCAACCCATTACTGTATTTCCTTCATTCCAAATTTTTCATCAATGAATCTTGGCCTCCTTAACTCCCTAGTATCCCTCCAAAGGTTTCCTCAAGCCCCCCAAGGTCTCAACCTTCATGTTCTAGGAGTTACTCTACAGGGTAAGAAAATTCTCAATTTCTTTCTTTTTCCATTCAAGTTCTCTTTTATGTGGTATAACTTTCAAGTTTCCATACCATGTTCGTATTTCCTTCTTATTCTTGATCTATTCTTTATTATGATTTATTTCTGGATGGTTGATCCTTGTCTCCTCTATTTTTAATATTTTCTAAAACCATGTTGCATAGTCGTTAGGCTACTGAATTTTTGTAAGGGATTTCTCAATTATTCTTTTATTTTGAGTTTCTTTATTTTCTTATTCTTTCTTCATATCTTCTTACCTAAGAGGAATTAAATATCCAAGAATCATGTATATTATAGATTTTCTAATGTTCATAGAAAATTTATCATCATTATTCTTCTCCTCTCCAACTTATTCAAGGAATAAAAACATTGTTCGTGATTTGTCAAATTACCGACATTGTGGATGATGTGATTTCAATTTCCATTAATTCTATCAAGTATGGTCATGAAACCATTTCTTTGGTTGAACCAGGTTATAATATATGTATTTTTTATCATCCATGGTTCTATAATTCCTTTTTACTCATGGTTTTAATTTATAAGACAAGATGAGGTTGTTATTAACAAAGAACCACTAAAATGATCTAAACGAACATCATTAATGTTTTAACATATGAATCATCCTAATATAAAACATCAAAATGATAAATGGTATAAATTATGGTACATGAAATATTTAAATACCTTTACATTCCAATTCTTTATTTTCACTTCCAATCGACAAGAACATCCATCATGAACCATTCATGGAAATCATGTAAGGAACTCACCCAAAACAATGCAAGGAAAAAAATACTAACAATTAATGGGTGAAATGAGGTTATTAAATGATCATATAAGATGTTATAAACATTAAAATGTTTATTTAAAATACTAATAACACTCTTTTAACCATTATACATGCATTTTAAACATGTTTTATGTAAGAAAAGTCTGGGGTAAGGGAATTCTTAACCCGATTTCCATCCTTTGGGTTAACCTTATTCTTCATTATTTATGTGGTATTTAAATTGTTTGTGTGATGAATTTTGATTATACTATGTTTAATTATGTATATTTATAGAGTATATACATATTCCATCCACTCTATTAAGTCTCACTTCAATTATATGATATTTATAAGGGGTTTTTCTTTTAAAATCCTCTTTTAAAATTCGGTTTTACAAAATTCAAAATCAATGTTTTTATCTTTTAAATGGTAGATTTTCTTTTTATTTTATGATATTAATTATATTCATTAATATCCTCTCCTTTTATGAATCACTTCTTCAAATAAAATTATGATGTTGATAAAAATAACCCTTACACTTTTTAATGGATATTTTTCTTCCATATCTACATTTTATCTATCAAAATTCTGATCTATAACCCAAATATGTTTCATCTTAAGATACTATAAAGTTTATCTTATAAAAATTTCATATTAAAGTTTTATTATCGTTTTTATGATGTGGGTTTCATAAAAGGTTTTTTATGGATTTTTTACATTTTCTACATGGATGGTTTTCAAAAAAAAATCCTTCCAAATGATGTTATAAATTATTTAAAAATTATTCCATATATATTATTTTAAATTTATCTTCAACTTAATAGAGATTTTTTAAAAATGTTTTAATAGAAAATATTTATTACATTTTCCACATGGGTTATTTTTGATAGAAGGAATCTCTTTTATGTTTTTTTGTGTGAATGTAACTTTCTGTTTCCTTTGTCATTTTATAAATGTTTTACATTGTATTATTTCAAATTTTTAAAAAGTAAATTCTTATTCTCATGTTTTAATAAAATATTTCTTTTTAAATTATTCCAATGGAAAATTGAATCTATTTTTTTCAAATAAATTTTCCTAATATTTATAAGAGTGTTCTTTATATATGTTGTATTCTTGATCAAAGGTATTCTTTAAATGATATTATACACCATATTTATCTAGATGACTTATGAAATTATATTTTATATCTATGGTATGATCTATCAATAATTTTGTCTTACTAAATCATGCATTTATATATGCATGATTTAATTCCAATTCATTCCTCTATAAATGCTCAATATTCCACTACTTTATTGAAGGGTGTTTACCGAGATTACAAATACATCGATTGATTGGGGAAATTTTTTGTCTAAACCATATATACATTTCCTATAAGTTGTAAATACCATATAAATAAGCATATTTGTTGAGTGGTATTTTCCTATAATTATACTTAATATCATTAGATACACATTTATTTTCCATTGGTTTATCATATCATGTTTATTGATGAAATCATGAATGCTTCCTTAAGGAACCACTTGAAAAGGATATACAGCCCATTTTATTTCTTTAAGTTTTCATTCTATGGTGATTGAAATCATGTGGAACATATATTTTTGTTTTTCAATTATAATGGGTGGGCCTAGTTAGTGCTCCAATGCATCAGGTAATGTTAATGTCTCATGAGAACTATGTATAAGATTATAGAGTAAACCTAAACCTTTTTTATAGCAAATGGAGTGATAATTGGAATATGATAATGGACTTGAGAGTAATACTTGGAATATGATAATGGACTATAGAGTAATCCTTGGCATATGATGATGATGGCCTAGGGAGTAATCCTTGGAATATGCTTATGATATCATGTTTCTTCTATTGGCGAATTCCTATGTTGTCATTCTCTTATGTTATGATCATTTTTTAATCCATGTATTTATGATATCCCCTATTTATTCCATTCTCTCAATCTTATGATCATTCTCATTATGATATCATGTTATTCCACATGACTCCCATGTTATGCCACTGACTCTCATGTTATGCTTTATTATCATGTTTACCTTTACTGAGTGTTTGATATCACCCATTCTTATGTTTCCCTTTCCCCAAGTTGAAAAAAAGTTTTAGGTATACTAAGACTAGAATAATATCTTGTGTGGATAATTTTTGGGCCATTTTAAAGAACCATTATGGATTTACTATCTTTTTATATAGTGGAAAAGTTCCCATTTTATGAGAATACTTGAGAATTAATAGTTTACAATTTTTCCAAATTCTCTAAAACTATAAACTTAAAGGTAATTGGTTTGTAAAATTGATAAAGATATTATAATCATATATGTGTATCAAATCCAATGATGTAAGTTTTTATTTTTTAGCACCAGATTTAGGAGCAAAAATCTAGGGGTCTTATAAATACTATCTCTTTTTTACTTAAACGTAGTAGTAGATTTGTTCTCTTTCTTAACATAATTATTATGTACAACAAAAATTCCCGCAAAAACATTTTCATATATTCATGTTTTATGGGTAAAATCAATTCATAAACTCAAGATATGCCATCGAAATCTATTTTTCTTACGTATCATATTTTTTTATGATTCCCTCTATTTCATCAAAGAATCAATTAGTCTATTTATGTATCTCTTCATGTGTTTTTTGTAAGATATGTGTGTGTGTTTTTGCACACATGTGTATTTATATATATATATATATATTTGTGTGTGTGTGCATGCACGTGTTATCTTTAGACATACACACACATGTATATATATATATATATTATTTATATGTATATATTCATATGTATTGTGTCAAATATATATATATATATATATATATCTTTGTGTGTGAGTGTTTGTTACTTTAATATGTTATGTGTATACATTATGCACCTTATAGAGTATAATTTATATGTAAATTTTAACTTATGTCTATAATTTATACATATATTTTATATACTTTATATATGTATATATTATAAACTTTATATGTATACTTTTATACACATTATTCATGTATGCATTATATACTTTATGTTTATACTTTTACATAATTTGTATAATAATTAATATATATGTATACTTAATATATTTTATATATGTATATATTATATTTTATAAGTATATTATTTTTTATGTTTAATTTATATGTATTTTTTATATAATTTATATATGTATAAATTTTACTTTATATGTATTATTTGTATATGTTTGTGCGTGTGGGGGTGGATGTGCATGTGTGCGAGATTATGTGTGTTTGTTAATAATTGTGTCCAAGTTTTTATTTTCTTATAATAGTTTTATTTGGTGAAACATAAATATTTTTGAGCCAAATAGTATGGATATAAATAGAAAATGGTTATATGCTAATATAATGATAAAAGAGTATGCAGATAGGGTCATAGATCAAGTTTGCAAGAGATCATGAAAAAGCATTCTCGAATTATTTACTTGTACCTATAATGTTATTACAAAAGTATAATTTACCCAAATTAGTTTAGAGAACAATTAATCTTTTTTATAATTTATTGTTATTGTAAACATTGGACTAAACATGATGGGAAATAAAATTTATCTAGTTTTTGGAATGGATGTATGAATTAAAAATTGTATGATATCAGTACAAGTGTTTACTATAATGTCCCTAACCTATTCACCAACCTCGAGCCTGATATGATTCACTACCTGACCTTAAGAATTCCTCCTTATATGCCAAAATTTGTTGACTATAATTGAGGGTCTAATAACACCATATAGGGAGACTATACCCTTGGTATCACAATATAAAATAATAGGTAATTAAATTAAAATCCATTAAATAGATAAAAATTAAGGTATAAATATATAATTAAAATAGAAACCTAGCCATAAGAAATAACACCACTATTCTATGAAAATTCTACACATACAGGCTGACAGTCACATATCAATTCAAGACCACTCATGGGCCGATTGTATATAATATAAGAATGAAATAAGAAATAAAAAATGGGGAACTCCACATTATCCTTGGTAATACCTTAGAACCATATCTATAACCTCGTAAATCTTCCCTACATATTCAATCGTGATATGCCTAATAGAATATATGAAGGCACACCTAAGAGAGGGCAGAATCATGTTTTTTTCAATTTTACTAATTCCAATTTCATTCATGTCATGAACCAACCCAGATAACCCGATAAACCAGAATCCAAGTCAAATCTAACATGGCCTAAACGAAGTTATTGATCCCCATGGGCTAAAAACTAATGTCAGGGCATCAAAATACATTAAGAGGGAATTATTTTACCAAAATAATAACCAAAAAATAAAGAGTACCTTATAAGATACCATAAATATTCAGTATGCCAATATGGTCATCAAGAGAAAACTCTAAAAAGTAGACAAGTAAACAAACTAAAACATCTATAAACAACTACAAAGTCATCACAAGTTATCCTCACGGTAGATGGAACATGTGCTCCACCTGTCACCACCAACTTTTAAGGTCCCACTATCATTAATAACCACCTCCTCCAAGTGGTATGCTCCCTTTCCCTGGACCTCACATAAAAAACTATACAAACACCCTAAGGTAAAAGTAAGGGAATCCTAGTACGATCTCACCAAGAATTCCATAATAAATCCATATCAAGTAAACCGAATATACTCAATTTTAAAATAAAACATGGCATGGAAATATTTTCACATTTCATATCAAAACATTCCTTTCAAAATAATTCAGTGGCTAAAATAAAAACGGTAAAAAAGTTCATTTCCACAAAAATAGGAATGAATATGCATTTCTATCAAAACAATCATGAATAAATAATTTTATAAACACTTTCATGTATTAATCATTTTCAATAATAGAACCATGGTTACAATACCTATGTTTAGTTATATTAAGGCTCAAGGATCCTCACACATCTTAGTGAAATATGACTACAAGTGTTCACACGTCCCTAGATCCCAAGCCTTGGGGGAATATGAGAACACCCCCATGAATGAACTCCCCACCCTCATAAAGTTTGTATAATTTTAATTTTCAATCCTCTTTTAGGTAGATCTAATACATTCCTAGTGTGATTTTTTAGAATACCCACCTAATAACGTTGGATCTTGTGTGCTTCAATACAATCAATCATACATGGGGATATATTTTATTTAAATCAATATCAAATCATTTCAATAAATAATTTCAATCGAACCCAAGTTCAAGTTTAAAAATATTCCATTCCATTTCAAAAATGCACATCAAATGGTTTTCATCAATGCTCATTCCATTAAAAACATTTCATTTTATTTCAGAATCATAAAACATTCCACTCCATCATTTCTCTAGGATCATCATCCAAGTATTTCATTAAATCATTCATTCATTTTAAATCCATTTTTCAAAAATCAATATTTTATTTGAAAATATATAATCAAATAGTTTCAAAAATTAAACAACATTCTATTTAGAAAAAAATAATCAAGAAACTCAAATCAATATTTGGAAATAATTTAAAAATAAAATAAAAAATAAAAAAGAACCAATGGTTTCAATTTATAGTAATTTCCTTACGAAACCACCTACCTCAATATAAGTAATCAATAATAATCCAATGTAGTATCCTCTAACAAAGATTCAAAGGTTAGAACTGATCAAGGAGAACCATATAACCATAATTCCCAAATAAAAAACTATATCCATCAATAACCCAAGACTTCACAGCTCTCAGAGAAGAAGAAACATTATGAAGAAGGTAATTCATCAATAAATATAAAACACACTTACTGAGATAGAATCAACACTTAAAACAACACTTTTTTCCCTGATGTTTCAAGGTTAAAAGTGATAAATTTTCATCTAGGGAGTCACCAATATCATTTAATTTGAATTAGGTTTTAAGTGATGTGTTTAGAATTAGGGTAAATATTAAGAGAATAAAAAATATGATATTACCTTCCTTTTCTCACTCTGAATAGTGTCACTGAATAGCCACTAGCTCCAATTGGATAACCAGTGACATCAGGTAGAATTCCTACCGCTATAAGAACCCCATCAACCTTATTGGAAGATCCTACTACTAGCTTTCCACCAGCTATCCAGTGGGCTTCTTGTTCCCATTTTGGCTATAGAACCCTATCCACTCTCATGCCAAACTTCCAAAAACTTCTTGGATATTTAATCATGGATCAAAACCACTTCCCCTAACCCCTCAAAAGGCTCGGATGAGAGGAAACAACCAAGAATCAACAAGTACAACTAGAGATCAACATAAAAAAGAAAGATATCCAAAATAAACTAAGGATCGTACCAAGAATATAGTGTCATGATGTTACAATTCTCCCTATCATAAAGCCTATCAAGAAGACTCCATCATAAATAGATTAGTCCACTACTCTCTCATCAGGACCTCACACTCCCACTTCTGATGAGAATAAGAACTATGCTACCATAGAACCTGAACCAATGGTATGGACTTCCCATGAAGAACCTTTGTCTGGGAATCAATAATTTGAATGGGTTTCTCAGTTATGGTAAAATTAGGTTCTAAATCAATGTCCTCTGAACAAAAAAACAATATATGGGTCTAAAAGTTATTTTCTAAGCTAAAAAAATTGAAACACATCATGGATCGATGTCATATGAGGTGTAAAATCCAAATAGTAAGCCACATTACAAATTCTCTCAATAACCTTATTTATTAGACACTAAATGAGGATAATATTCATTGTTAATATATATAATATTAATGTGATTTATTATTCAAAAAACCATTTTAGTGTATTTTACACTTTGAAGATCATTTCACATTATGATTGTAATTCTTTCTTAAAATGCACTATTATGTGGTACATTTTTTAACATCATTTAAAGTACCCAATGATTCATCTGATTTTAAGGAATCTAACTATACATATTTTAATGTGATATTTTGGTAAATTTATACAAACTTCAATATGAACATGTTTTATTCAATGATCAATGGATATTTCATGGTAGAAGATGGGGATATTTTGTGATTAAAGAAAACAATTCTGGAGAAGTCAGATTGGACACCATCCCACTGATGAGAATGTGGGTCCCAAAATTCATGCCCAATGAACCCCAAATATCATGGGATTCTAGAAGACATGTAGAGGAACAAGTAACTATTCAGGATCAAATGCTAATTCGACCTCCATGGTACTCATTAAGGCAATCCAATTTGGAGATAAAATTCTGGTCCAGATTCTGTGGCCCAGAAAAAAATCCTACTAATATGATCATATCTCGAAATTAACAACTCAAAATGGGCACAACTTTTACAGTAGGTTAGAAGACATTCGGGGATCCATTTTTGTCATCTATGTACCACTCTGATTATGCAATCTAGAAGGTCTTCCAAGCGCATCTGTTTGGTGGATGAAAGCAGGCTGCCACTTCAGGTCAAGTGTTGAAAAATCCAAGTTCCACAAGCTTTCCACCACCCTAGGCCTACAATAATCAAGTGGGATGATTTTTACTGTTTGAGTCTCTATCCAAGGCTCCCAAAATGCCTATTTAAGTAAGTGGTGGTGGATGAGTTTTTTTTATCTTTGGTGCTTTTTTCAATTGTAATGTTATGCTGTAATTTTGTTGTCTCAAGTTTGTCTTTCACATGTAAGTTGTTCAATTCACTTTAATTTCTTAATAAAAGCTCTTCTTTTCCTCTGCTTATATTTTTATTCATATCACTTTGATACCATTGGTTCAAGGTGTGAATTTATTCACACCAAACCTTGTGAAATTATTCACACAATAGTGGAGTGATCATTTTCTTTTTATTGTTTTCTTTACTTCTTCAATTCCTCCCTCATGAGTCTACTTCCTGCTTCCATTGAAACCATAGAATCAATGGAGGGATAACCCAATTATGGGTTGATACAAGGGAGTAGAAATGGGATGTATTGGATTTTATTTATCACCCCATTAATGTCTAATCACTTCTTTAATTTAGATTTTTATTTGATGATTTTTAAACTCCTCATCCTTGTTAAATTTAAGGAAACACACTTCAAGTACTAATACGAACCTTTACCTTGAAGTGCTCAAAACATTGATCCTTCAAGTGTATAGGTGATTAGTATTAAAGGGTGTATGTATTAAATCAGTAAGTGATGATGTTGTTTTATCTTCTTAAATGAACCCATCTCAAATATAAGAAATTGAAATCATTGAAAAGGAAATACGTCCAATCCACCCCAAGTGATAACCTCGGATCAAATCACTCTTTTAAACTAAATTCACTTAAGTATCTTAGAGTTCATTTAAAACCATATTAAATCAACTCATTTTGGCCACTTAATAGACAAAAAAAATCCATATAATGTATCTGTATGTAGGTTACTTCTTAGGTCTCTGAGGATTCGATAACCCAAGATAAACTACAAGGACTGTTCTACCTTCATCTCTTGGGTAAATTTGAGCGTGAATCAAATTTTGGCACTGTTTATGGGGACCCAAGTAAGTCATATAAACACCCATTATATTCTCCCCCATTTCTTCTATTCTCATCCAAGATCTCTTATCTTATCCCTTTCTCATTTTTTTTCCTTTGGTGCATGTCCACCTACACCCGCGATCAATCAAACCGTCAAGTTAGGGTGGATAGTCCTAGGGTTGGGGAGTCAAGTACACCAAGGAAACTATTTCCATTATATCCTAATCTTCATAATACTACAGAGTCAAAAATTGAGACTATTTCAATGGAATTCCCTCAAAGAAACCAACTCATAAACCCAGGTGGGAACCAAAATGGAAACCCAAATGAGGGAGCCCCAAACTTGGGGAATGCAATTGATCAAACCATGAATGACTACCTCACACCTTCCAGGACCAATGACCCCTCATGCATTAGACACAATTACCTAGGAGATTCCAAATTCATATTTAAACACCATGTCCTAAACCACCTTCCCACATTCCATGGAATGGAGTCCGAGATTCCCTACCTTCACATTAAGGAGTTCAATGACATTGTTGAAACCATGTGTCCCCAACATCAACTAGAATCAACTAAGATGAGGCTATTTCATTTTTCTTTAAAGGATCGAGATAAAAATTTTCTAACCAATTGGAGACCATCATTTATCAACTATTGGGACCAACTACAAATAGAATTCTACAAAAAATACTTTCGCCACCACAAAACAATTTCACTTTAAAAGAGTATCCAAAACTTTTTTGAAAAAGAGGGACAGTCATTCTATGAAACAAGGGAGAGGTTCAGGGACACTCTAAACATGGTTCCACACCATGGTTTTTCTATTCCTGAACAAGTGATAATTTTCTATGAAGGGTTGGGTTTGGGGAACAAACAATTCATTGACATGATGTGTAATGGAACCTTTAAAAACAAAGCCCCAAATGATGCTTACGAGTATCTAGAAAGTCTTTCTGAACAAAACCAAACATGGGGAACTTCACCTTATTATAAAAATCCACAAATAACTACTGGAATTCATACACTTAGAGAAGAGGAAATCCTTAGGGCTAAACTCACAGCACTCTCTAGGAAGGTTGAAGAGATAGACCTTAGGAAAGTTAATGAAATCCAAACTGTTGGCCCTGTTTGCACAATTTGTGAAAAACATGACCATAAGACAGACAACTGCCCAACCATTCCATCCATAAAGGATGTTCTAATAGGAGGACCCCCAGTGGAAGTAAATGCCTTGAACTTTCAAAAGCCTCAATACCAAAACAACTTCAACCCAAGGTATAATGATCACCCAGGATTCCGCTAGAAAGAAAACCAACAACCTAGCCAACCACAGGGGCAAAATCCTTACCCCCATCAGAACTACCAAACCCATAACCAGTTCCAAACCCAACCTATCCAATACCAATATCCATCGGTCCATTTTCAAAAAATCATCCCACCTCCAAAATACCCCCCCAGGATAAACCTATCTTCTCAAGCACCAACCCAAACTATTCCACAAAGACTACTAGAACAACTATGCAAACAAATGGAAAGGATGAACTCGGAAGTCTCTTCCCTTAAAAAAGAACTTGAAACCATCAAAACTGGAAAGTCACCCATGCCTACTCAAGTGGTTCCATCCTCAACTTCAAGGGGAGAGTCAAGTTGTACTCAAAAAACTCATGAAAAACTAAAGGTTTTGACTATTTTAAGAAGTGGGAAATCAATTGAGAAACCTGAACAACTAATTCAGAACCCACATGAAGATTCAAAATTGGATGAAAATTCAAATGAACCAAATGATCAAACTAAAAAACACGATAACATTGTCAAAGAAACAACTCTTCAACAAACAACCCCACAACCTGCACCATTTCCTCAATGCATGAGGGGGAAAACCAAGCCTGAATTAAGTGAAACATTAAGAGAAAACTTCTCACAAGTCAAGTTGAACATTCCCCTTCTTGATTCCATCCAAACCATATCTGCCTACTCAAAGTACCTTAATGAATTGTTCACTTTTAAAAGAAAATTTTCACATAAAAACCAAGTCTTTTTGGCTGATAATGTGAGTACCACCATTCAAGGGATCATTCCTCCTAAGTTGAAAGACCCGGGTTGAACTTACATCAATGTTGAACTAGGAGAGAGAAAAGTTGTCAAGGCCTTGTGTGATCTAGGTGTTAGTGTCAATAGAATTCCCTATACTGTGTACTTCCGGTTAGGCCTAGAAGAGATCCAACCCACATCTGTCACACTTCAAATTGTTGATCATAGGATTAGGGTTCCAAAGGGTATTTTAAAAGATGTTCTGGTAAAGTTTGAAAACTTGATCTACCCTACTGACTTTAATGTCTTATACAACCATCAAAACTTAGGAAATAAGGAACAAACCCCAGTCATCCTTGGTCTTCCTTTCCTTGAAACAATCAACTCTGTTATCTGAGTCTGAAATGGGAACATGACCATCACCTTTGGAAACATGATTCTAGACTTGAACATCTATAATGAAATTTCACAAATAGGGTATGATGAGGAAATTCATGAAATAAAAATGATAGAAATAATTGATAATGAATCCATAGAACATCAAGGAGTATTTGATGGATGTTTAAGTCAGGATGAGATTGATTTACTTTGTTCACATGAAGGAAGTTTATCACCTTGGATTGAATCATGTTCAAATTGCTCTTATGATGAAGTCTTAGGTCCAACAATCAGTGAAACCTTTCAGCAAACCACATTCATAGAGACCAAACAAGCTTCCTTCCCTAAATCTGATCAAACCAATATTGTAGCTGAAACTTCTATATTTGGGGAATCAATCCTATCTGAAACTCTAAAAAAAGATATTGATATTAATCCAATGTCCCAATATTCTGCTGAAATTCTGAACCAACCTTATCTTGAATTTAAGGAACTTCTCTCTACACTCAAGTATGCCTTCCTAGGGGACAATCAAACACATCCTATTCTCATTTATTCTTATCTTGAAGACAATCATGAGAGGATTCTTCTAGATGTCCTTAGGAAACATAAGAAAGCCATTGGTTGGACCCTATATGATATTCCTGTGATTATCCCACTTATCAGGACTCATAGGATCGTTCTGGAATCTGATTCAAAGCCATGTCGTCAACCTCAAAGGAGACTCAATCCTAATCTCATGGAGGTAGTAAGGAAGGAACTTCTGAAATTGTTAAAATATGGTATCATATATCCCATAGTTGAGAGTCAGTGGGTCATCCCAATCCAAGTGGTTCCCAAGAAGGCTAGAATAACAGTGATAACCAATAAGGATGGAGAGATTCTTCCAACTAGGGTGAGTAGTGGATGGAGGGTCTGCATTGATTATAAGAAGCTAAACTAATTCACCAAGAATGACCATTTCCCCTTAACATTCATTGAACAAGTCCTTAAGAGAGTGGAAGGTCATGCCTTCTACTGTTTCTTATATGGGTACTCAGGGTATAATCAAATTGAGGTCTCCCTAGAGGATCAAGGGAAGACTACATCCACATGTCCATTTGGCACCTTTTATTTCAAATGCATGCCCTTTGGGTTATTCAATTCCGATGGAACCTTCCAGCGGTGCATGATGGGAATATTCATAGACATGGTAGGGGATTTTATAGAGGTCTTCATGGATGACTTCTCTGTGTTTGGGGATACATTTGAGGGATTTTTGAGGAATGTAGAGAGAGTATTTTCAAGATGTGAAGAAAAGAATCTGGTCCTAAACTAGAAAAAATGACATTTCATGGTTAAAGAGGGAATAGTTCTAGGCTATCTAGTCTCAGTTAGGGGGATTGAAGTTGATAAATCCAAGGTTGACATCATTCGTCACCTTCCATCACCCAAAACTGTCAAGGAAGTGAGGTCTTTCTTAGGACATGCTGGTTTCTATAGAATATTCATCAAGGAATTTAGTTCAATATCCCATCCCCTTTGTTCTCTCCTAGTAAAGGATGCTCCATTTATTTGGATAGAAAGCTATTAGGGTTCATTCTCAACCCTCAAATCCTCTCTCACCTCTCCTCCCATTATGAAATCTCCAAATTGGAACCTTCCTTTTGAAATTATATGTGATGCCAGTGACTTTTCTATAAGATCTATGTTAGGACAACGTTGTGATAAAACTCCTTATGTCATTGATTATGTAATAAAATTATTAAATGATTCCCAAATCAACTACACCACCACTGAAAATGAGTTACTTGATATTGTGTTTTCCTTAGAGAAGTTTAGGTCCTACCTCTTAGGATCCCCTATCACTGTGTTCACTAATCATTTTGTACTAAAATACATCTTCCAAAAACAAGATGCTAAGGCTAGACTGATTAGGTGGGTACTTGTCTTACAAGAATTTGAACTCAAAATCAAGGATAAAAAGGGCGTTGAAAATGCTGTAGTTGATCACTTCTCTAGGATGGAATTAATAGAAAACTCAAATCACATTTCTGTGTCTGATTCATTTCCTGATGAACACCTATACTTTGTGAGTGACTGCCCTTGGTATGCTGACATAGCCAATTTCTTAGTTACAAGAATCATTCCAAAATTCTTAGGGACTCAAACTCAAAGGAAATTCCTTTCGGATGTTAGGCACTATTTGTTTGACGATCTATACTGCTATAAGTTCTGACCTGACCAAGTCATTAGGAGGTGTGTCCCAGAATCTGAACAAGAGTTCATCCTTAAATTTTGTCATAGTGAGGCATGTGGAGGTCACTTTTCCTCTAAGAAAAAAACATCTAAGATTCTTCAGTGTGGTCTCTTCTGTCCCACCCTCTCAAGGGACTCCTACACATTTTTTCAAATATATCCTAAGTGTCAACAAGTAGGGTCAATCACAAAAAGGAATCAAATGTCACTCACTCCCATCATAGTGATTGAAATCTTTGACTGCTAGGGAATAGATTTCATGGGTCTCTTCCCAAACTCTAGGGGATATCTTTATATTCTCTTAACTATTTATTATGTCTCAAAATGGGTTGAGGTCATTCCCAAAAAATACAATGATCATCAAACTGTGATTTGATTCCTAAAAGAAAATATCTTCTCTAGATTTGGAATTCCTAGGGCTATAATTAGTGATCAAGGAACCCATTTCTGGAACCATCCATTCTCTTCACTCATGTCTAATTATGGGATTTCTCATAAAGTTTACACTGCGTACCATCCTCAAACCAATGGTCAATATGAGTTAGAAAATAGGGAGATTAAGAATATTCTTGAAAAAAATGTCAATCCTTCTAGAAAAGATTGGTCTGAGAAACTCTTAGATTCTCTTTGGGCCTATCTAACCACATATAAAACCATTTTAGGAATGTCCCTATATAGGTTGGTTTATGTTAAAGAATTCCATTTTCCAGTGGAGATTGAACATAAGGATTTTTGGGCAATTAAGAAAATGAATTATGACCTATCATTGGCCAAAAAAAAGGAAATTAGATCTCAATGAACTTGAGGAACTTAGGATGGAGGCTTATAAGAATTCAAGGATCAATAAAGCTAGTACAAGCCTACCAATATCAAAATCTTAAATCAAAACACATTATACTGGGTAAACCAATTCTTTTGTATAGTTATAAACTTCATCTACACCTAGGAAATTTGAGGTCCAGATGGTCAGGCCCATACATAGTGCATAAGGTGTACCCCCATGGGGCTGTAGAAATTCAAGATCCCACCAATGGTCAAACCTTTAAAGTTAATGGCCATAGATTCAAACCATTCATTGAACCATTTCAAAAATAAAAAGTTATTGAAGACTTGTGTGAACCAACCTTATATGAGGAAAATACTTAAAAAAATTAGGGGTTTAAGTATAGATATCAAGGTTAAACAAAAGCGATGCATGGGAGGCAACCCGTGGTTTTCATGTTTTATTTTATTTAATTAAAACTTTAGACTGTTGACATGTTCTTCTTTTATGAGTATATATGGGTATGAAAGGGGATCACCGTATTCATCTGTGTCATGCGGTGTGATCCCTGAGTAATACCTTACCCAAAAAATTTAAAAGAAGACAATGTATCATTAGGTTGATTTTAAAAAAACAGGAAAACCCATAAAAATGATGATACTTGGAATTAAATAAGTCACGGAGTGGTCTGGTTTGTCTGGTTTGTTCTTCTTTTTATGGTTTAGGGACTATTTTGGGTGATACATGTTCCATCAAGGAGGTGTCTACATCCCCTAAGAGATCAAAGGACTAATTTGGAGCAGCAAGAAATTCAACTTCAACCACCAGGTGACTTCATTCCATGATCCTCATATTTCAATTTCCTTTTTGAAATTCCCTTATCTACCTCTACTCCTTCTAAATTTTCATTTCTTGAAATATTAGGGACAGTGTTGTTTTAAGTTGGGGGGGAGATGAAATTAAAAAAAAATTCTTTTGTGAAAAAAAAAATGATTTGAAAAAAAAAGTGTGTAAATGGAAGGAAAAATTCATTTAACTTTGAACATGATATTACACATTGAAAACTTTGAAACTAAATATCAAATAATTTAGCATGCCCTAATTCTGATTTTAATCCTTGTATAATTTTATGAGCATAGATTTTGGAAAGTGCGGTTGTCCAATGTGATATTTCATCGTCTATATTTTCATCCAAATAAAAAAAAGATCACAATGCACGTCCTTTGGATAGTGGGGTATTAGTTTGAGTTCATGGGTTACCCCAAATAAATAGCATAGGTTTGGTGATCATTTTAGTTTTATTATGAGTATTCAATAAAAAAAATAAAAAAAACAATAAATTTGCGTGTAGAGCAATTAAATGACCTAATGTGTGGCTTTCGGCACTTGGGGATCGTGACTCCATAGTTGTCTGGCCCAGAGTTAGTAATTTTATCTCTATTTTTGGTAATTTGAATTTGTTTTTGACTGAGTTAACTCAAGATGATTCCCGAGTATGTGGTCTTCACTTGGTTCCCTAAGGTATTTGAGCCTAGGAGTCATCGGCAAAGTCTTGCTACAGGGGTTGACTCTTTTGAGTGCAATTTCAATTACCATGGAAAAATTGCTAAAAAAACAAAAAAAAAACAAAAAAATATATAACACAAAAAAAAATTGAATACTCATCTTAATATTGAAATGAGATTCCACCTAGCGCTTCTGTCATTCCCCCCTTGAATAAAGATTAACCCCCCATGTCTATTGTGATGCACAACATAGTCTCATACTTAATTGATATTCGATAAAATATGGAAATGAATTTGAACAAAGGAATGGGATTGGGATTGGGATCTGCTTATTAAAATATTTTGTATTAAAATATTTTTATGGGTTTTGTGATTTTTTGGTATAAGGGTTTCTGGTGATCATTGGGTATTAAAATGTTTTTGGAAAAGGGAATTCGAATTTCATGTTGTTGAGATATATTTTGCTAGGGATTAGAAAAACTCAAGTTGGGGGTGTGATTAGCCACTAAATGTGGCTAATATTCATTGTTAATATATATAATATTAATGTGCTTTATTATTCATAAACACCATTTTAGTGCATTTTACACTATGAACATCATTTCACATTATGATTGTAATTCTTTCTTAAAATGCACTATTATGTGGTACATTTTTTAACATCATTTAAAGTACTCAATGATTCATCTGATTTTAAGGAATTTAACTATACATATTTTAATTTGATATTTTCATAAATTTATCTACCCTTCAATATGAACATGTTTGATTCAAGGATAAATGGAGAATTCATGGAAGAAGATGGGGATATATTGTGATTAAAGAAAACAATTCTGGATAATTCAGATTGGACACCAGCCCATTGATAAGAATGTGAGGCCCAACATTCAGGCCCAATTAATACCAAATTTCGTGGGATGATATAAGACATGTAGAGGAACAAATCACTATGCAGGATCCAATGCTAATTTAGCCTCCATGGTGCTCATTAAGGTGGCACAATTTGGAGATAAAATTCTGGGCTAGATTCTGCAGCCCAGAAACAAATCTGACCAATATGATCTTATCTCGCAATTAAAAACTCCAAATGGGCCCAAATTTATAGGAGGTTAGAATACATTTGGGGCTCCATTTTATTCTTCTATGGACCACTCTTATTCATCCATCTAAAAGGTCTTCCAAGAGCGTCTGTTCGGTGGATGAAAACTGGCTACCACCTCAGGTAAAGTGTGGAAAAGTCCAAGTTCCGCAAGCTTTCCACCACCCTAGGCCTACCATAATCAAGTGGGATGCTTTGTATTGTTGGAGGCTCGACCCAAGGCTCCCAAAATTCTTATTTAAGGCAGTGGTGGTGGAGGAGTTTTTCATCTTTGTTGCTTTGTTTAATTGTAATGTTATGCTTCGATTCTGTTGTCTCATGTTTGTCTTTCACATGTAAGTTGTTCAATTCATTTTAGTTTCTTAATAAAATATCTTATTTTCATCTGATTATATTGTTCTTCATATCAATTTGATACCATTGGTTCAAGGTGTTAATTTATTCACACCAAACCTTGTGAAATTTTTCACACAACGGTGGAGTGATCATTTTCTTTTTATTGTTTTATGTACTTCTTCAATTCCTCCCTCATGAGTCTACTTTACACTTCAATTGAAACCATAACATCAATGGAGGGATAACACACGTATGGGATGATCCAAGGGAGTTACAAGGGGCTGGATTGGATGTTATTTAAGACCCTATTAATGTCTAATCACTTCTTTAATTGAGATTTTTATTTTATGATTTTTAAACTCTATCGTCCTTGTTGAATTTAAGGCCACACACTTCAAATACTAATATGAACCTTTACCTTGAAGTGATCAAAACTTTGATCCTTCAAGTGTATAGGTGATTAGTATTAAATGGTGTAGGTATTAAATCAGTAAGTGATGATGTTGTTTTATCTTCTTAAATGAACCCATCTCAAATATATGAAATTGAAATCATTGAAAAGGAAATACGTCCAATCCACTCCAAGTGATAACCTAGGATCAACTCAATCTTTTAAATTGAATTCACTTAAGTCTCTTAGAGTTCATTTAAAACCATCTTAAATCAACCCATGTTGGCCACTTCATAGCCAAAAACAATCCATATAATGTATGTGTATGTAGGTTACTTCTTAGGTCTCTGAGGATTTGATAACCCAAGATAAACTACAAGGACCGTTTTACCTTCACCTCTTGGGTAAATTTGAGCATGAATCACTTATACAGTCCCATGCATCTCAGTTACTACTTCCCTAATTTTCTATGTCACCTATGACCCAATTTAAAAGAGACTCTAAAAAAGCTGGTTTCTAAATAAGAACTCGAAAGGATGTCGATGATGATCAACATAAGATTTATACCAGCTATATGCCATTACCATTATCTAACAAATTATCTGATTTTTCATCATCATCTCTTGGACAAAACTATGTCCCATAAGGGAATATTTTCCAATATCCAACCAAAAAGGAAGATATTTACAAGTCTATCCATACATGGCCTCAAAAGGTTCCATAGTAATGGGAAATTTGAATCTATTATTATAGGAAAACTCAACCATCCCCAAATGTAAATACCAAGATTCTTTATAGTTAAGGACACAAGCTTGAAACATGTCTTTTAAAATATGTATAGATCATTCTATCTGACCACTTGTCTGAGGATATCATGTCATGATTAACTTTACCTAGGATCCCATCTCCCTTTATAGGTATCTAAAAAACGAGATGTAAACTGGGGATCCTTATGAGAAACAATAGTAGATGGAACACCATGAAATCTAACAATATCTTAAATATACAAATTTCTAAGATCCTAAAATTTGGTGGTATCATGAATAGGAATGAAGTGATCTGATTTCATTAATCAATCAATCACCACCTAAATCAAATTCTTTCCTCAAGGTGTACATGACAACCTGACTATGAAGTCTACCAATATCTCATACCACTTCAAATTTCGCACATTATGGGGTTGAAGCCAATATAAAGGCTTATGATGCTCAACCTTAATCTGATGGATTTTATAATAATGGGAAACAAAATCAATAATGTCCCATTTCACACCATTCCACCAGAATTGACACCTCATTCATGCTTGGTTGAACTACCCATTAGAATAATGACAATCCACCATCATAACTTTTCTTATAGGAGATGAAATAAAATAATGGTTCTTGAAGAAAATGATACCATCAAAAGATATATACCATTCACAGATGGTATCCCCACCATATAAATAATCCCCAATATCTCATAATTTATCATCAATATGATGTTTTAAGTGGATCATCTTGAGAAGAGATGATGTCAAATGAAAAATTTATAAAACAATATCGGTTCTATCCTCCTAGACTCCCAAATGCATATAAGAAAAGTGAGATATCATATTATATTCCCTTGATGATTCCATCATGCCTTGGGATTGAAATTCCCTTCTTAGAGCATCAACAACAATTTCCCCCTTTCCAGGGTCTTGGTAATGTTAAAGTGAAATGATCATATGTACTCAACCCATCACCTATGATGAAGATTCAAATATTTTTTTGAGAATATATAACTCATGATTTGGTAATAATATTAAATGGTAAACCTTTCTATGAAATGGTAGTGTCTTCAACTCTTAATAGAGTTCATGATGACTATGATTTCAAGATCATGTGTGGGATAGTTGTTCTCATAAGGCTAAATCAGAAAAAAAAAACCATAATCCCCCACATGATCACCCTCTATGAGAATGTATCCCAAACCTGAACTAGATTTGTTATAAAAGACTGCATAGACTTTCCCTGCCTTTAGAATATTCAACACTAGGGAAGAAATAAAAAAGTCACTTAAACTCATCAAAGGAATCCTGAAATTTGAATCATATATGAACATCACCTCATTTCTAGTGAGAGTGATCAATGAAGAATCCAAATTTGAGAAATATTTCACAAATTGACAATAATACCCAAAAAAACCTAATAGGCTTCAATTATTTAGGAAATTCCATAGTTCTTCCCAAGACATAAAAACTTTCAACATTTTAGGATCAATTGAGATACCATGCTTCGGGACCACATTCCCCAATAACTTTACTTCATGAATCTATAAATGGAACTTTATTAGTTTGTAATAATGTTAGTGAATTCTCAATTTGTCTATAACTTCTCTCAAATGAAGCATGTGATACTCCTTGGTTTTAGAGTAAAACAAGATGACATCCATGAATACTAATACAAAATAGTTGATATACTAGTACAAAATCTTGTTCATCATAACTATAAACATAACATGAGTATTATTCAGACCAAATAGCATAACAAGATACTCACCATTTCCATACATACTTCTGAAAGTAGTATTAGGGATATTAGACTCCTTTATCCTAATCTAGTGATAACTAGACTGAATATCAATCTTAGATAACCACTTCACCACATTCAGTTGATCAAAAAAATCATTGATGTGTGGTAACGGATACTTGTTCTTTATTATAACTTGATTGATCTTTTGATAGTAAATACATTAGAAAATGGTTCTATAGGCCTTCTTGTAAAAAATCACAAGTTTTTTCCAAGGTGATAAATTTATTCAAAATAATCCTTTGGAAATCAAGTCATCCAACTGATCCTTTATCCCCTTCAATTTGGCTGGTGCCATAAAATAAGAGGTGATAGATATGGGATAAGTACCTAGAACCAAGTTTATAGAAAACTATACCTCTATCTTTGGTGGTAATCTAGAAATATCCAAAAGAAAATCATCTAGAAACTCAAAATTTATTAGAGGAAGATCACAACATGAAGATTATTTCTCTAGTTGAATAAAATACATGGAGATCATCCAACCTAGCTTCAAAAGAGGTGGTTTATCTCGACTAGATCTTGAGTCCCATTCTCCTCAAAAAATACAACACTCTCAATTGGTGGTAGTAAAGGAGTCTCATCAAAGATAATAGTCTGTTCGAGATTTATGATCAACCCACCAATCCATCCTAAGAAAAAAATCTATAGGATTCATATCAAGAACCAGAAATTCCCAGATGAGATTGATTTTTGATAAAGAGAAATTACAAGAGGGGAATTGAAGACCCTACTCTCTCTTTGTCTTGAGAGGTGTTAAAATTTCCATAACATAAGTCATGAGCTCCATAAGAAGACATGAAAAGTTCATAATACTAAAATATACAAAATAATGAGAGGAACTGGTATAAAATTATGCTTTCACTAAAGATAAATCAATAGTAATGGTACTTGTCACTAATATGATACCTATATCAGTTCCCACTAGTTACTCAGCCACTTTTTTAAGAAGTGTCATTCATGATACATATGTCTAGAACCTCATTACTCTAAAAGAATGTAAATGTGTTGTAGATCCTCTTAGTACTGAAAATCTTGTTACACTATATAGAGAAGTAAAAACATGAAAAAATATCTACAAGTGATCTAAGAATCAAAAAGATCTAAAAATATTTGGTGCCTATTTTCATGCATGCTTTAAGTTCCCAACCTTTACACAATATAAATAAGTCAGTAATATTTTAACAGAAACCATAATATATTTAGATGAATATTTATGTCAAGGAAAACCAATATTATTTCCTCTAGTAGACTCATCCCATTTCATATTCCCTTTAAAGGAACCAATGAAACTGCTACTGGGAGTAGGAGGCACTCTCGTTAACACTAACTTACCAGTCAAGTTAAGTTATATTATCAGATATCTATCTAGAATATCATGATATGTAGTTATCTTCAATATAGATACCCAAGATCAGATATTTGATTAATGTTCCATATAAATATCTTAGGCCTTCAGCTTCTTGTTCAACACTACCTCAGGTGAAAACTGATAAATTTAGGAACAATGATCAGCATAATGAGCCATGATCCTATCACCTTGATGAATGTCTATAAATTCCATGAACTTATACAATACCATTTATTATGTATATAATTTCTTCATAAAAAGAGTCATAAAGTCTTCCCACTCCAAATTATAATTTTTCTTCATATGAACTACAACATTCTTCCACCTCCTAATAGGTCCTTAAAGTTTCAAGATGAAATATTTCACATTAATGGAATCCAACATCTCAAAGAACATAATGATTTTCTCAATATTTCCCAACCAATCATCTACCTCTTGAGTATCATTTGTTCCCTAGAAAGATGGTGGTTTCTAATAAAGAAAATCCTAAGCATGATCTCTACCATCATCCCTTAAAGGTTACACTCCTATAGCCTAAATGGGAACATGTGTAGATACTTTTCCTAAATCTTGGACCACACACACAACTACTTCAATGGGTTTCTAGTCAACTAGTGGGTTCTCTTGATATGATTCATTAGCAACTGCCTCCCAAAGTTTGTCCAGACATCTTCTTAGGGGAATGATACTACACAACATCAATAGATAATAAGGAAGCCTTAGTAAAGAGATAGAAAAACTCTAACTCTATCAACATTATTTGAAGAATAGTGTTTGAACTAAGAAAAACGCATTTGTCTGAGGGTTCATGATTTTATATGGGTGGGATCACAGTTTGGGAAAACCATACACTAACCATGAACATACGAAAACCCTAAAAACCTCAAAAAATCACCCAAATTCCCCCAAGACAAGAATCAATAAAACTAATACTAAAACAAGGGTAAAATAATACCTAAAATGAGTATGATACATCTCTAAAAAGTTAAAGATCTTACGATCTTTCCATCTTATAATATTTTATCCGTGATTCGCACTCCCAGGCATCACTAAGCCTTCAAGGTAAAAATTTTGAGCCATTGGGCCTGCATATCTATTTCCCTCTCCCATTTTTCCTCCTAAAAACAACCGTTCTTTCATAGAACTTGGACCAAGGACACATAATTTCCCAACAAAACTTTCTCACTATGATCTACAACACAAATTGGATTCTCCTCAAAGGACGCATCAGCATAAAACTCAACATTATCAACATAAATCACATGAGAAGGGTCGGTTTGATACAATTGAAGTTGTAACACATGTAAAATATCATGTATATAACTATACCTCTTTGTAATATACAATCAATATTCCACCAATCTAATCCTCTTCATAACCTCAAATGGTCCAACAAACTCGGGTGCGAACTTTCCCTACCTCTGAATCCTACAGTGACCCAATCTCAGTGACACCTAAAGGAATACACGATCACCCACTATAAACTAAAGAGGTTTACAACATCGATTATCATATGACTTATTTCTACTTTGAGATATATCTATACATTTCTAGATCAATTTTGCTTGCTCTGACATCAACTTCACATGAATCGGTCCCAAAAACTCTAATTCACCCACCTCCATCCAACATAGATGGTATCAACATTCCCTACCATAAAGTGCATCATATGGTTCTATATGAATAGTAACCTGATAACTATTTTTATAGGTGAACTCAATGAGTGATAAGTTCCTCTCCCAATATCCCCTAATGTCTAGGACACATTCTCAAACCATGTCCTATAGCACCTGAATTGTATGCTTTGATTGTCTATATATTTGGGGGTGAAAATCCATACACAGAAACACCTGGGTACCTAGAACCTTTTGTAAGCCATACTAGAAGCATGATATAAATTGAAAAACATGATCTGGAACTATACTTAATGGAAACACATTCAAACAAAAAAATCTTCCAAATATACATATCACCCAACTAATCAACTGTCAAAGTCTCACTAATTGGAAAGAAATTGTCTACTTTCATCAAATGGTCCATAATCACCCATATTTTTTCATTCTTCTAAGAAATAATTAGAAGATCTATCATTAAGTCCATGGTAAATTCATTCCACTTACATTCTATAATGGGAAGTGGTTGTAATAAACCATGTGGTTGTTGATGCTTGACCTTCAACTGCCAACAGGTGTACCATCATGTCACAAAAGCCACAATCTCCTTTTTCATTCATGACCACAATTACTATCGACGTAGTTCATGGTATATTTTGGTCAAACTAGGATACACCACCCACTTCATGGTAGGAAACATTCATATCATCTCTCCACATGTATAATTAATCACAAAAATATGGTTTCGAATGTATATGATCCCATCCTTTTCTATGGACCAATCAGAAGGTGAATCCACACCATCATTGATTTATCTCAAGAGCAAACACTATGTATCCTCATATTTCCTTTACTTGATTCATCTAAGAAGTATAGAATAAACTTGTATTTATATGAGGGTTATATTCTTCTATCCCTCCATAGAAATTATATGTATATATATGAAAAAATCCATCATCTTCTACTTAGAACTAGACTTCTAGATTGGTTGAGTCTGTGTCTTCCAACTCAAAGATTCAACAACATTTTTCCCTCCCCTGGTGTATAGGCTAGCTAAAAATCAAAAGAATACATATAACCAACCCACCTTCGATTCTAGATATTCAAATCTCACTATTAAAAGATGTACTTTAAACTTTTTTTATTATTATGAAAAATAAACCTCTCACCCAGTAGATAATTCCACCAACACTTTAAGGCATAAACCATAGATTCCAATTGAAGATCATGTGTAGGGTAATTCCTTTCTTGTTTCCTCAATTATCAGGACCCATATACCAAAATTTGGTCCACCTACATCAACATTAACCCATGTATAATCTCAAACACATCATAAAACAAGTTATACTCCTCACTCAAATCGGGTGGGATCAAAATTAGTGTAGTATTCAAATACTTCTTTAACTTTTGGAAAAAATTATCACTTGCTACATACCATAAAAATTTTATGCCCCTATTGGACAGGCCTGAAATTGGTGTTGCCAAATGGAAAATTTCCTTGATAAACCTATGATAATAACCCACCAAACCCAAAAATATTAGGATATAAAAAACATTATTGGGATTATCCCAAGAAATAACTTCCTAAAATTTATTTGGGTCCACTAATACCCCTTAATTAAATATGATGTGTCCAAAGAAATATACTATTTCGATCTGGAATTAACACTTAGATATCTTGGAATATATTTAATTATCTATTAGTATATTCAAGATGATTTCAAGATGTTGGGTATGCTCCTCATGTGTCTTGGAGTACACAAATACTTCATCTATAAAAATAACCAAAAACTAATCCAGGTATGGGTGAATGATTTGGTTCATCAAGGCTATAAACATAGTCGAAGCCTTCATCAGCCCAAATATCTTCATGAAGAACTTGTATAGGCCATACCTACTTCTGAAAGAAGTATGTGGTATGTTATAAGTTCGGAGACTCAACTGATGATACCCCAACCATTATTAAATCTTGTAGAATTAACAAGCTGCTCTCAACTATCCAAAAAGATCATAGATGAGTGGAAGAGGATACCAGTTATTAACTATCCTCTAATACAAATTTTGATAATAAACACATAACTAAAACATCCCATCAACCTTACTAGTAAAAAGACCCATAGAATCCCAAGGCAACGTACTCATATGGATAAATCCCTTATCCATAAATTATTATAGCTATGTATAAAGCTCTTGAATATATTTTGGTTCCATTCAGTAATGTGGAAGGGAAATGGGTTCAAATCTAGGTATAATATATATTATGAACTCAAAATCTCACTCATATGGGAGCCCTTGGAATTCTTCATGAAATATGTCCTGAGACAAGTTCACTATGGGTGGAATAACACAATGTTTTACACCCCTGTGATCCAAAAAAATACTTGCAACTTGGGTGGTGGGCTCCCCAAGTTGTTATTGTATTGGCCCTTTATGACCTTCCTTGATATCCCATTCTCCACAGTGAATATAAATATTATTCTTAGGAGATGTTAAGGTCACTCTCTTATGGTAAAAAATGATGTGGGTTAGTATGATACTAACTAATCCATTCCCAAAATCAAGTAAAAAATTTGCATGTCAAGTATGTAAAGATCCCAATAGAAACAATACTCACCAACCTTAAGGGAATACACCTTGAATAGACATATTTTATTTGACCATACACCACATGGTGTGTTAATCATTATAATCCTAGTTATAAACTCCACCATCAAACTCAAACCATTCACATGATGAACCAATATAAAATAATGTGTGGATCTTATATAAAAGAAAGTTCTAGAAATCATAGAATCTATATGAATGGTACCTCTGATTATTGATGGTCCAACCTCGCTATTTATAAGTATAATATAAAAATAAGGTATTTTTATTATACATTTTACATTCTCTATAGTCTGAGTCCCTTAAGTTCACTACCTTGTAGATATAGGCACTCTTTCCCTAAATTATTATGTTCATCACCTCAATCATCATAGCCAGTAGAACTACAACTTCTCTTCTGGTATGTGGTAGAAGACCCCCTTCTAGTACCCCGGTTCATCCTATATCTTCTATCACTACCCATATATAATGGGTTTTTAAAAAACCATTATATATTAGACATATTTCTGCAAGATCATCACTCAAATGATGTTTGGGGAAACTATCTACTAAAGTCATTGACCCACCACACTGATGGAAAAGAACTCGAGTGTTGCCATTGGTAACTGATACTTCTCCCAAGACACTCCACTTTCTATTACTCTAGTTAATGTTCTCATAGTGATGATTCTTACCCATGGAAGATTTATCTCTTGGTCATCCAGTAGAAACCACATATCCTCCACTGGAAGCCTCCTTTAGGTTCCCCTTAGAAATGAGAGCCTGATTCACCACCTCTTAAAACTTCTTCAAATAGAAGATATTAACCTGGTATATAATATCACATTTATGTTTATCTTAAAATTTTCTCATCGTAGTTTCATCATCTCCTACCATTTCTATAATGAAGCATTTCAAATCAGTGAAGAAACTAGTATAGTCCATCACTGACATGCTTCCCTGGGTCAACCAGATAAACTCTACCACACTCACCTAACTCAGGATATCATGGTATTAGTGTTCCAATAAATTTTTATAAAAGTACATAAATTTTATGTTAACCAGTTGCTTATATTGATCCTAGACATCCCATTAGTGCTTCACTGATCTACATGACATATAAGAAAATAACATGACTCTCTTTTCCGATGGAATCTCTAAATTTTCAAGAATTATATGGAAATCAACTACCACAGTTCTACTCTCTATAGTGAAGGTTTGAGGGTGATGAAAATATAATACTTAGGTCCCATAAAAAAATTTCTACATATCCCTCCCAGATTTTCCTTCCATGAAATGCATAAAGTGATCAAATTTCTCACAGAACTTCTCTCCCAGCCCTTTACCCAAAACTATCAAGGCCTCTCATTCCACTATTAGAGGATCATTTTTAGATATTTCCTCCTATATTCTTACCAATAAATATCATAATGGAGGCATGTATCTACAATTCCAAACACACATCTTAGGACACATAACAAATTATTAACAAATTTACCAAATAGGTTCACATAAATCCATAACAGGTCATCCCCCATACTCCACATCATGGTAAAAAATGAGGTACTATAACTACCTTCAACCATCCATAACTTGGGACATGTCAAACATAGGGTAAAAAACGTTTGAGGATTCTTATAACCCTCTTTGGAACCTCCAAAAATGAAGGAAATCATATAAGGTCAAAGTAGAGTTATTAGGGATTTAAACTAGGGGGTTTAGTAAATTTTAAATAATTTTTTGGGGGTTTAAAATCCCACATGCATGATTTCCCTGGAATGGAGAAAAATTTGTCAAACCATTCACCTTAGCCAAGAACCCCTTCTATCTTGGGTGCAAAATTTGAAAAATTGTGCACCAACCATGAAAATCCAATTTTTCTGAAGGTTCTCATTTTGGGGAAAATATATTTGGACCATGAATTACCCAAAAAACCCTCCAAAAAAATAAAAAAAACTCACCTAAACTCACTGAATACAAGACTCATTAAAATTTATACTAAATCAAGGGTAAAATAATACCTGAAATGAGAACTAGACATCTCTATAAAAATTGGGATCTTAAAAAGTGGAACACAACCTTTTTAGGACTAAGCTTCATTCTTTATAACTTAGAGAATCAAGCTTCGATTTGATGTGGGTGATTAAGAAATTTCCACCATATATAATATGGATAATGTGTAATTATAATTCTTTTTTTCTCTTTGGGTAGATTTTAAATATTGGACTTAACTAAAATAGAAGAATTTAATATAGGTGTTCATGAAATTTGTTTCACGTATTTGATATTGTTTCCACTATTTCTTTTTTTTCTACATTTTTTTCTATAAGAGGGATAATAAGGATGAACATGTGGGAATATGATAAATGAAAAAAATTATGAGGATGATTTGGTTTATTATACATGGTAATATATAAATAATGGTATGAATTATATGAAGATAATAGTAAATTCCTAGTTATATTTGTGGAATAAACTAACAAATTAATTGAATAGGATGTGATATGTATTTTTTAGTAAGATGAATAAATGAAGTGTTATCAGACTTGATTAATGCTATGATTAAATATTTTGGTAAATTGGAAGAAATTGAGTTATATAAGATTAAAATTTACAGCTTATTGGAATTAATTATACAATTTAATGGATTATATAGTTAATATGTTAGAATAAGTAGTATTAGATTTGTTGTTAAATTCACAATATAACTATAGGATGTGATAAATGAGTGTTTTGGTAATTTATAAATAATTAATAGGTGGAATAAGTTATAATTGGTTTACTAAAATTGTTTTTTATAGTTGATGTGTTGACCTTATTATGTGTTTGAGCTTCCTATGTTAGTTATGTTGTGGTAGAAATGTATTTATGGGATGTGAATATACAATATTACTAATAATATGTGCACCCTAGTATTGGTTTTTTGTGTTATTTTATCATTATATGTTTTATTAGTTATTTATTTCCACCTCCTAAGTTGAGTAATAATACCAATACCCATATGAGGTTTCGAGTATCTGGTGAACTCTCGACCTCTATGTTGTGGGTTAAATTGATGGTTAAATATTCCCCCACTCAATAACTTCCTTCTATATGTAATGTGGTTATATATCAGTTTAATTGGTCATGAATCATTATATATGGGGTTGTTTTATGTGTTTTTGATATGGTATTATGGTATAATCTTGTGTTATGTGGATATGGCAAGGGATGAGAGTTCTAGTTCATATACTATAGTGATGTGAGGAAGATTATATTAGTGGGTAAGTTGGTTTAGGGTACTAACTTTGATATATTTTTTTGAAGTAAAATAATTTTTTATATGGATTTCCCCTAGTTCACTCCTCTGTTTGGATATTCAGTTGGGTTTCTCCCCTAGAATCTTTAAGGAAATTTATAAAACACATTGTTTCACTCTATCAATGATTTTATTTCTCTCTTATTAGGTTCTATTCAATTTTCTTCTAACCATTTGAAAGAATCCTTCCTTAATTTTTTTTTATATTATTCTATCTATATCTAGGATTTTTTTCCTTATAGTTTTTCTTCGAGTGGATATTCTCCATTTTTAGTGATTTTTATCCATATTCTATTTTTCTCACCATACTATGATGTTGTTTCTTGAAGAAACCATAGGATTGTCAAAGTTGTATTTTGTTTTTTTCAACCATGATTGAGAATTATTATAATATTTTAAGATTTTTTTGACATGTTAATAGTTTTTATCTATTGTTTTGAGATGTTTTGTATTGTTCGAGTATGTGTTGAGTTTGATTAAAGACTATTTTACCTAGTTGGAATGAGTTCTGGAAGTTATTAGTTTTTGAAAGAAATTAGAAAATTCATTGAATGAATAACAGAAGTTAAAGAATCTATAAAAGTATTGAACTGCCAATGATATATAAAGGTGATTCGGAACATATACAAGGGTAACACCAATAGAATGTTTTATATGTAATATTGCCTCTGAGTTGAAGCAGAATTTTTTTTCAAAGTCCCTATGTTCATCATGATATGAAATATTAAATTAATAAATATATAAATGTCATCACAGTTCAATGATTTATACATAATAGTAACTCTAAGACTACAATTTCGAAAATTCCCAAGATATAATGAGATATATAAGAGTCATTTACTCTTACATAAGGGTTGATGAATGGAAATTTGAAAAATTAAAGATCCTCATTGTGATAGGTAAGAGTAAAATTTATTATTTAAAAATAAACAAATAATATATAAGGTTTTACCAATAAGAAAAATTTGAGAAGTTTATGATTTTAAGAAAGTAAGATCTGAATGATAAATCATATGATATTGTGTTAGACATAAAATATTAAAATATCATAGGCTATTGATTATATTATGATTCACACTAATATTATTTGGTAATTAAATAAGAAGTTATTGAGAAGATCATAGCTCAATTATTTTATGATTTTAAAATAAAAATATTTGAAAATATCTAATTGAGATCAAAGATATAGGATTTTTTAAGATCGTGGTAACATAGTTTGGATGACAAGTAATAGTTAAAATCATGGAACCATATTTCATGGGATTTTCTGTATTCAATTATGTATAAAATATTCATGGGATTTTATGAATAAAAAATTAATAATTAAATGATGTGAGAGAGTTGATATTGTATTATATGTGTCAATGAGATACAATTTGAGGGACTGACAATCACCTTCTACTTTTATTCATCATCTTTATAAAGGTAAGCATAAATTTATGTTGATCATATAAATGATTTGTATTTAGAAAAAATAATACAATGTTTTTTTGAATTCTATCATATATATTTTTATTGATATGAAATCTCAAATATAATTCCAACATGATTACAGTACTGTTGAGGATATTATGGTAGTCAAAGACTTATTATTGAGGGATAAGATCTTAATTTTTGATTCATATACATTTAGGAGTACACTTAATATCTTATCCACATAATAGTATAAGGGAGTGAAGGAGGAATACAGTGATAGAGTATACTAATATCCATATAAGTTGGCAGAATGAAGAAGGATTTGGGAGATAAATGTTATCACATAATATTAAATGATGTATTATTCCCTTATCTTGTATTTACCTAGATATAATATTAAGATTCATGGATATACAATTCCCTTTTCTGTATTCACATGAGTAATATAGTGTATATTTTTTTCTCAAACTCAACCTGAACTTTGAAAGGAGTAGTTATCTATATTGGGGATGAACCTTGTAAAAATAATTATGTGTCTTACATATCTTTATATCAATTTCATACAATTGATGGCGAGATTAAGGTATATTGGTTTAATAATTTAACAGGTTATAGAGGTTAATTTCAAAAAATAAATTTTAAAAATAATATCACTGATCCCCACTCTACATATCAGTAATACATCTCCATATAGTATCTTCAAGTGGAATAAAATCTAATCATGTTTCCTTTTAACTATCCAATATTGACCAAAGTTGAAGATATAGAATTTGAATGCTATCAAAAGTAAATGTGTTCCAATATTTAATGGAAATAATTTTCATGGTTAAAATAATAAGATGATTCTACATCTACTTTCACATGGCCTAAAAGATTTTGATGTTATTATAGTTAGTTTTACACCACTAGATAACTATTATCCCCAAAAATTTCATGATAAAAGAAATTTTATGTTTAATGAAAACTAAGGAATGTAGTTTTTATATCCTTATCTGAAAAATATAATACAAATTTAATGAGAAAAAAACTACCAAAGAGGTGTGGGATAAACTTGAGAAAATTTTTAACAGAATTTTGAAATTAAAGATGATAAACTATAGATATGGAGGGAATAATTTTAAGATATTATAATAAGTGATGATTAAACCATTAATGACTACTTTACAATGGTGAATAAGATGTTTAGTAATATTAGAGATTCTAGAGAACATCTAGAAGAAATAATCATTATCAAGAAACTCGTGAGAAATTTTCCTAATATGTTTTACAAAAAGATTTCTTCTTTGGAAGAAAAGGTGCGTTTGTATCTTGATGAGTTACATAAGACACTTTTAAACTATAATATGAGTTGTGTTTAAGAACAAATTCAAGGAGGATATGGAATTAAAATCTATAAACAAACATAAAATAAAGGAGGAGTAAATTAAGTCCTCTAGTGAATCATAATATGATGAAGAAAGGGATGAATAGTATAAGAGGATCATAACTATTATATAAAAAATTATCAAAAAATGAAAGGTTAAGTACATAGAAAAACTCCCACTGAAATTGTTTCTATTCTGTGGAATTAAAAAATATGCTATTGAATTTCCAAATAATAAATGAGGTGAGTATGATGAATCTAAAAAGGAATAAAGTTATAGAAAGAATAGATAGATTATAAAATATAATGAAGATAAGGAATTAGTTTAAGGTAGAAAAATATTCTTCATAAGAAAATAAGAGGAAAACTACTACACCAAAAGTATTAAATCAAGATAATTAGTTTTTGAATAATTTAGTAACTTTCTGGATCATGTTGAAAGGTATTAATAATATTTAATTTGATGTGAATATGATAAAGAAATATACACTGATCACATGTTGAAAGTTGATATGTAATCAAATCATCACTAAAACAATCTGAAAAGAGGGAAATAAAATCCTTAAAGAAATAATTTGAGAAGATAAAATGAAATTAAAGATAAATTTCACAATAAAGATAATTAATAAATTAAGGAAATCATACTCATTATATTAAAATTCATTTAACAATAGAGAATATAAAAGGATTTTGAATAGAAATTTCTTCCAAGGTTAGTGGAACTAAATAAGTAACAATAAAGGTGTCTTAAATTTTTAAACAACCTAGAAAAATGATAGAATGCAAAAATAAGGATATTAAAATAAACAAAGTCATAAATGTTTTTCAGAATTATTGCATAAAATATTGGAAAAAATATTTACCTATAACCACATGAATGTTAATATATTTGGGATAAAGGTGTAATATATAAAGGGAAATATAATAAATATTGGGATATAAAAACCATGATAAGACCATGTCTATTTCAAGGGATATTGGAGACAACATAAGTAGTGAAATTTCCTAGAACTAAAGGAAAAGGAAACCATCAATGCACCTAAACAATGAGTAACAATTCATAGATAGATTCATCAGATTTATGGAAGAAAAAGTTTTAGAGGTAATTATAGTTACTATGGATTTTATTGGAATGAATCATATTTTTTTGTGTACAATATTCCATTTCAATATTTTTATATAAGGTAATAATTTAGGGTGTTATATCCAATGAAAATAAGAAACAATTCAGAGAATAAACAAGATGTGAACTAAAATTTATCAAGACATCCTACGTATAATTTATATGATTTCCTAGATTATATATTTATAAGATTTTATCAACAAGTTAATTTTATTGACTAATTTTTTACAACACTTTAAGAAAAAAAATTTAGGCGGTTGGAGATAAGAATGTTCAAGGATGAGAAAAACCTGAGATGTAACTTTATGTTAAGTTTGATATTAAAGAAAGAAAAAGAAGTGAACCATGGATACTAGATAGTGGTTATTCATATCACATTTTAGAAGACATAAAAATCATAAATAAAATTAAAGAACATGATATTGTTGAAGTTGATTTTGGGAATGATGGCTCCTTGAAGATCATAAGTATGAGAATAACTAAGATTAAGATTAAAAAACCTAATTCTAAATATTTTATGCTTATTAATTGAATCAGATGTAATTTATTAAGTGGTATCTAACTTTTTGATGATTTTAATGAATTTATTTTCATAATTTCCTCATTAAAATATTAAAATGTAGAAGAATTATTACTAAGGGATAAAGAAACAATTCTAATATCTTTCAAATTGGAAACATACGAAATTATTTTTATTTAAGATCAAAAGATCTGAATAAATTGTTGAATAAAAGATTTAGACACATTTTTAAAATATTTTATACAATATTAAAAAGATAATTGTGGTAATATATTGGCCTCATCTTAAGATATAAAGAGGGAAAGTTTTTAAAATATGTCAAAAGGGAAAATTTGTGTAAGGATGTCACAATGGGTGGAAATTATATCCACCATGCCACTTGAATTAATACATTCATATTTTTGTGGGTGTATGAGACATAAATCCTCTAAGGTTGTTCTATACTTCTTTAAATTTACTAATGATTTTATGAGGTTGATTAATTTAATGTTTACGAAGCATGAATCAAAGGCAGTGTATGTAATGAATTGGCCATATACATTAAATAATCTTGTGTTTTAAGTTAATAATTAATTCCCTTAAATTTGATGAACTTTTCAGGTTTTGAGTTTTAGATAATTAGTTCATAACTCAAAAATTAAAACACCATATATATAATAAGTGGAAACTTTTAAATAGTATCCTTTTTGATGTAATATAATCTTTGTAAAATAAACCTTGATTTTATTTTGGGACAAATCTTCATGACTGTCAACTTGATCTCTTCCTTTCCTGAAATAATACTTAAAACCTATGAAAAACATTGTAAAACATGGGATGAGAAAAAAAATTAGTAAACGGAAATAAAAAATAATAATTTCATTAGTCCAATGAAAAACATGAAAACCCATGAAATTTTTACCTTTATCTCAATGTTTTTTGAGTGCAATTAAAAAAATAATTTTCACTTGAAATAACACGCACTTTTTTCTAAAATAAATCATTAAAACCCTATATCAAGAACATATAAATCATATAGGTAACTTGGTACATCATCATTTATATCACTCTTACAAATGGAATAGTTGTTTTGGATATCTTCTATCTTTGAAGTACCCAATCCATTAGAGGGAGATCACTTACCTATTTGTCATTGGTTCATCATGGAACTACCCATCCTTGGTTTATCATAGAACCACCCATACTTGGTTAATTATATAACCCCAAATCCTTTGTTTATAATGGAACCACTCATCCTTGGTTAATAAATTAACCACTCATCCTTGGTTTATAACAGATTCACTTATCCTTGGTTTATCACAGAACCACCAATCATCATAAACAATACCCAAGAACCATAACATAATCATAAATAATCAAATATCCCATTTTCATCATAAAACCCTTTATAAAATATTTTAATCCTATATGAAAAAAAAAATTAAATATCAAAATAACCATTTCTTTTAAAAACCATTTTTATTACAAAAATAGAATTTTCTTTTGAAACCCCATTTTCAATACCAAAATACTCATAAAAAAGAAATAGGTTTTTTATTTGAATAAAACATGAAATATTGTAAATTAATCCAAACATAAAATAATTTTTATGATAGTGGAAAAATTTATTGTCATCTTACATGTTAAAATAGCACATTCCTTTTATCATTTATAAAGAAAATCAACCATTCTATAAAAAAATTCCTTTTAAAAAAGAATAAAATGAAGTCAAAAATTTCATTTATAAAAATATCATGTTCATATAATTAAATTCGTAAAATCATATTAAATACATGGACATATAAGAGAAATAGAGTTTTAAGGAAAACTTCAAAAGGGTATTTTTTTATGAAAAGTACATTACCACTTTGAAAACATTTGAATCATAAGACTCATGAAATAATAACATTAAAAAAAGATTTAAAAATTATTATTATAGGTAAATTAATGATAAAACATGTCAATGGGGATGTATATACACCTCATAAAATAATATAGGTTCATAACATCTAAATATGCCTCAACGAAAGGAAATTGAGATGAAGTCCCTTACCTTGAGTTAGATTCATCACTCCAATTATTTATATTCCTATATAATAAATTTATATTAATTTTTAGTTTCTTAATATTTTTCTCAAGTTTATTATTCCTTTCATTTAAATTATTACTAGGTTATATACAATTACTTAATCTATTAAATTTACATCGGATGTTTTGATAACATTTGGCAGATGTATCTAAAAATGGATTAGGTAGGTTAAATATGGTCAAAGAGGTAATTTTTCAACATTTAAAGGATAATAATAATAATTAAATAGTTATTATATTGTTACATCAATTTTATTTTTTAAAATCAATCCTAAACGATGGTTATTAAAAATGAACTACGTTACAGTCATGGACATAGTAGGTCATGCGTACGCATGAGTAACATTTCCATTTTTCAATGATCATTATGAAAAAAAATGTATGTCTTATTTTATATTTCCATAATGATTATAATATAATAAATACTATATTATTTTTTCATATATACTTATATATATATCATCCATTTTATATAATTATGAAAAAAGAGTCACATCACTTTGTGGAGGTGGTAGTCTAAACGTACACATGAATGGTGTTATCATTTTTCTGTGTAAGAAATAAAATTATATATTGTCTTTCAATAATTATAAATATTTACTGAATATCATAATTATATCATGTATAACATATATATTAATTAACATTATCCTTATTACCTTACATGTAAAGTGTTATTGAAAAAATGAATTTCTTCACTTCATGAGGTGGTAGTCCATTGTACACACAAGCGATATTATTATATCCCCCATGAAATGGAAATAAAGAAGTTATTTATAATGTAATAACTCAATAAGTATAAATATGTTAAAAATTTTATATATATAATTTATATCTATCATTATAAAAATCTATGAGAGGAGATGATGGAAAATGAATGACATTGATTCGTGAGGTGGTAGACCGTCGTACATATGAATTATGATTTTTTATCCCATTTGATGGAAGAGGAGATGTATTTAGGTTACTATATTAAAAAATAACATCTAATTATATGTTATTTTTTTTATCATATAATAATAAGTTAAGAATATTTCAATGAGTTTGTAGAAGAAATTAAATAAAAATGCATAGTTAAACATGATATTTCTTCTGTAGACAACCTCCTTAGGTATGCACCAAAAGTCTTCTTATGATGGATTTATAATCCTAATAATGGATATAAGTTGTGGGGACGAAATTTAGGAAGGTAATTGGGTAGTTATTATCTTATACAAAGGATTTTAAGGTGTGAATAGTATAGGATAGGGGGCCTTTTATAAGTGATGTGAGTGACACACTTGTAATTTTTTAAAAGAAAATGATGTACCCAAATTTTTGTCTTGAAAAATGATCCAAAATAGACCATTATAGATAATTAGACATTATAATAATTAAATAGTTCCAGAAAATATAATTTATACAAGTTTTAGGTCATTTTAACCCCTTTCATTTTATTTTATCCCCCTATAAACTCGTTTTAACATTAACCGTGATAATTAATTTTTACTATTTTAATTATTCATTATGGTAAAAGATTAAGTTAAAATTATTTTATAATATAAATTAATATTATTAAAAATATGTAATCCATTTTAACAAATAAAATTTATATAAGTTTAAAATTTTAATTTAAAATTAATCATGCAGACACGATGAAAAATCAGTTTTTCAAGAAGTTTATTTTTCAAGAAAAAAGTTATTTTGTATTTACTCTATGACGAATAATAATAGTTGTATGAATACAAATTAATATTTATTGATATATATTATATAAATTTAATTTAAAAAATTCCTTATTAATTATTATCTAAATTAATTAAAATGGAGAAACATTATGCACTTTAAAACAGTTTTTAGAAGAAAAAAACACTTTTTAAATCCAAAAATTAACTTATACTAAAATATAATATAAATCTAATTCAAAATAAATAATTTAGATTAAATATAACTATATATTAATTATGTTACTTTAAATTATATTAAAACAATAATGGTAATTTTAAATTACTTAAATTATTTTGAAGAAATGACTTTATTACAAAAAATTGGTATTTTTTACTGTTCACTAAAAAATTAACATTCTCTTAAAAATAAAAAAAGTAAATATAAGTAAAATTAGATATTATTCTTTAAAAAATTAAAATTATTATTTTTTAATTCAAATTCTGAAATTTATAAATTTATTTTTTAAATAAAAACCATATAAAAAAGAGTTTAGTTAAAACTATTTCATTTTTTATAAAAAAAATACCTAATATTTTAATAATCAATATTAAAATCTAATTCATGAAAATGATTTATTCTATAATTACCCAGGTTTTTAAATTATTCCCTAATTTTAGAAATTTCATCCTTTAAATTTTTTTTGCTTATTAATAAAGTGGGGACATCTTTCCCACATAGCATTTTCAGATTCCCATGTTAATTCTTCAACCATATGGGATTTAAATAAAACCTTAACCTGGTAAATGACCTTATTTTTCAACACTTGATCTCTAAAATAAAGAATATAAAAAAAAATTCCTCATAATAAATTATCTCTTCCAACTAAATGACATTATGGATCAAAACATGATATGAATCTAACACATAGTTTCCGGACATCAATACATGTAAAACATTGTGTACCTGGGGTAAACTCGAGGGAAAGACACTTGGTGGGTATTTGATCAAACTTTATCTAGGATTTCATATATTCCAATGATCCATGGACTTATCTTCCAATTTTTAAAAAAAACTTATAACAATTTTCCATGGATATAATTTAAGAAAAACATGATCACCAGACATGAAAGAAGGATATTTCCTTTGGTTATCCACATAACCTTTTTCCTTCTCTAATATTTTCTCATATATTACTAAATAAACTACACCTTCTTATCCCTTTAATATACCAAATCTAATCCCATCAACTTCCTTTCTCAAACTTCGTCACATAAATCTATCATTCAACACTGATTTCCATATAATGCCTTAAATGTGCCATATGAATAATTGAATGAAAACTATTGTTATAAAAAACTCATCAAAATAAAGATTTTGATCCTAACTTTCCTTATAATCCATTGAACAATAATTAATCAAATATTCCATGGACTGAAACATCCTATTATACTGCCAATTATATTGAGGATGAAATTTTTTACTGAAATTTAATTTAATACCCAATGACTTATAAATTCCTTTCCAAAAATTAGATGTGAATTTGAGATCATGTTCTAAAAAAAGAGAAAGGAACTCTATATAACTGAACTATATCCTTTTGATAAAGTCGATAAAACTGATCTAAATACATAGTATCTTTAATGGGAAATAAATGTGAATATTTATCTAATCAGTCAATAATAACCCAAATTGCAATATCATTTTATGAAGTCTTTGGTAATACAACCACGAAATACATTGATATATTTTCTCATTTCCACTCTAGAACTGGAAAATGGTAAAGAATTTCCTCTGGTAATTTTCATTCTTGTTTAACTTGCTGACATTCAAACACATTATGGTAAAGTCAGTAATATCTATTTTCTTACCATCCCACCAGTAATACTCCTGAAGGTATTTATACATATTAGTTCTTCTAGGATGAATGAAAAACAAAGAACTATGATATTAATTCAAAAAATATTTCTTCAATTGTGAATTAAATGGCACACATAATTTTTTTACAAATCATAAAATTCATTCTTCATCGATATAAAAACCATTCAACTTACCCTTCTTAATGGATACTACTTTTTCCTACAAATCATGATCCCCTTTTTGAGATTTCTTAATTCTTTATAACAAAGTTTACTACACAAAAACATGAAACAAAATATAGAATTTCCCCATATCTATAGCTTCTAATCTGAAATTCATCAAATAATTAACCAAAGGTTCATATTAAAAATGTAACATGGTTGATATATCATTATTTTTTTACTCAAAGTATAAGAAACTTTGTTTTATTTTCTAAGATGGTAATGAATCATGAAATCATAATCATTATTCAGTTCTAACCATCTTCATTTTTTCATGTTCAATTATTTCTGAGTAAATATATACTTTAAACATTTGCGATCAATATATATTTCATAATTTACTCCATATAAATTATTCTTTCAAATTTTAATAGAAAAAACCACAATAGATAATTCCAGATCATGTTTATGGTAATTTAACCCATAAAGTTTCAATTAATGTGAAGAATAATCAATTAACAGATCATTTTTCATTAGAAAACAACCTTTCCCCTTCAATTAAGCATCAATATAGATGATGAATTCACCATTTCTGGAAGGAAGTTCCAAAACTATAGAATTTAGAAATCTATATTTTAGTTTATAAAAACAATCATCACAATCATTTTTCTATATTAATTTAACTCCTTTTTGAGTTAACTTTGTCAATGGGATAGAAAACTGAGTAAAGTTTCCAATAAACCACCAGTAGAAACTTGTTTATCCAAGAAACTATGAATATCTTTGATATCCGTGGTCTTGGCCATTCATTTTCACTTTTTTTAGGAGGTTCAACATTTATTCCATATTTATAAACAATATTTCCAAGGAAATAAATTTATTATAACCATAATTCACACTTACTAATTTTCCATATAGTTTATTTTATTTTAAGGTTTGTGAAATAATTCTTAAGTTTCATTCATGTTCCTATTCAATTTTATAAAATACTAAAATGTCATAAATAAACACATCCAAAAACTTATCCAATAATTCATGGAAATCTCTATTCATATGGTCCATTAACACTAAAGGTGTATTAGACAACCCAAAGGGTATAACTTCAAACTCATAATGCCTGTATCTAGTCTGAAATGTAGTCTTTGGAATATCTTCTTATTTCACTTTCAACTAATGGTACCCTGACCTGTAGTCCACCTTTGAAAAATATTATGCTCTCTATATATGATCATAAAAATAATTGATATGTGGAAAATGATACTTTACTTAAATTGTGATTTTATTCAAAGAACTATAGTTAATGTAAAGTATCATTGAACTATATCTATTTTTTAATAGATAATATTATATCACCCCATGGTGAAGTGATAGGATGATTGAAACATTTATCTAGAAACTTCTGTAATTACTTTTTCAATTATTAAATTTCCACTTGAACCATTCAATATTGGGTTTTAGAAATAGGATTGCAATCAAGAACTATGTCAATAATAAACTCTACCACCTGATCAAGAATACCACTAGGAAAATCATCAGTAAATACATCAATGTATTCATTCATAATGGGAACATCTCTAATTTGAATAGTTCCTTTATTTTCAACAATATGGGATAGGTAACTTTCAATTCCATCACTAATAAATATCACATCTTCCTAGTAAGTTATCAAAACCATAAAATCAATGAGAATAATTTTCTTAGCTCTGTATTCTATCTTATCATGATAATCTGAAATCCAATCCATATCAAGAATTATATAAAACTCTATTATTTCCAAATCAATAATATTTTCAAGAAATACCATCCCACTAATGTCAATAGGAAGATTCTTATAAATCTTGGTTTCTTTAATACTTCCCCCATGAGTTTTCATCAAAATTTCTATCTTACTTTCATGAAGTGATATTCCCAATTTACTTTCAAATTTATTTGTAATGAAAGAATTAAAATATCCATAGTCAAATAGGGAATTATTATAATTTTAAAAAATAAGTAACATACCTATAACCACATCACTTGATGGCCCAATATCAACCATAGTAGTAGAAAAATATTTTTCTACACCTTTATACTTTCAGTCTTGATGATTTTCTCTCTAAGTGACTAAATTTGGACACACATTAGCATAATTCTCTAACTCATTTCAACTTAGTCATCTTAGCATCAACTTTTTATTATCTATATACTCATTTTCCTTACAGTCGCAAGCCATATGTCCAAACATACTACATTATAATCACTTCCCATATTTCATAATACATTCTCCAGGGTTCATTTTACCACACTTCTAATAATATGTTAACTTGGTTTTCTTACCACCATATTTCTATGGTGGATGTTTTCCCATTACATTCCATATGGACCTTTTCATACTCTTGAAATTTTGAGGCATATAAGTGTTAGTAAACTGTATCTCTACTTTCTTATCATAGTGGACAAATTTATTATATATTTTAAATTTATGAGAGACTAAATCTCTTCATAAAATTAGTGTTAACTCTGATTAAAATCTATTAATATTATTTTAAATGTCTCAAAAAATCCATTAAATACCTAGAAAGTCTTGTAAAATTTTCTTCATATGCAACCATAGAATCTTCATCTTTTTTCCTCAATTCTATGAAGTTTGTTTCTATATGAGGTCAATCAAACTTAGGGAAATATTTCTTAAGAAAAATATCCTTAAATATTTTCTATTACATGAAATAAAGATCATATTTATCTCTAATATTCTTAAATAGATTCCACCAACAATCATATTAACCTTCAAAATGATAAAAAACAAGAGTACCTTTTGATGTTCCAAACATCCCATGAATTCAAATATATTATCCAAAGCATTGATCCATAATTTGGATACCATACGTTCAGATGAATCACTGACTTCGAGGGGATGTTTCTTAATGAAATTATCCACTATATATGTGTTCTTTAATTTTAGATCAGGTCCTTATCTACCATGGATACCACCATCTTTTGTAGCTTGTGTCAATTAATCTATCACTGAAACAAATTTTTCAGTTCTAATTCCAACAATCATGGGATGCTAATTTGGAATTATATTTTCCTCGCGGTTTCTTCTCACTATATCTTCCCAATTTCCTATACCAAAAACCATTATAAACAGACATAGTTTAGATAAAGTAACATGGTAATATTTTAATGTTATATCATTTAAAATTAACCATAAGTAAAAATAATTCAATTTAATGATATTAACATTATCTGAACCTCTAAATTTATCTAAACCTCTCTTTGATACCAACTATAAGAACATATCTGTATACTTACATAATCTTGAGCATGAAGACAATAATTTATCCTCTTTCATTTTAGGGTCTTTTTAGTTTTAGAGTGTTGAAGAATTAGGTTATAACTTATACATTAAAACCCATATATATAAAAAAGGACACTTTCAATCAGTATTAATTTTCTTATAATATAAATCTTTTTAAATAAAACAAAATTTCATTTCATGAAAATCATCATGAACATTAACATGAACTCTTCATCTCCCTTACCCACCCTTAAACACTGTAAAAAATATTTTAAAATGTGGGCTGAGAACAAAAATATAAGTAGCAGTCATAAAAATAAAAAGTTCATTAGTCCAGTGAAAAAACATGAAAACCCATGAAATGTTTACCTTTATCTAAATGTTCTCTGATAAAAATTCAATAAATCATTTTCACATTAAATCACACACACTTTTTTCTCATATTAATTTTTTAAAACCTATATAAAGAAAATATAAATCATTTAGGTAACTTGGTAAATCACCGTTAATATCACTCATATAAATAGAATAACCATTATGGTCAACTTCCATATTTGATGTACCCAATGAATTGGAGGGATATCACATACCCACCAGGCCTCGGCTTATCATAGAACCACCCATCCTTGGTTTATCACAAAACCATCCATCCTTTAGTAATAACTTAACCACCCATCCGTGGTTTGTAATGGAACCACACATCCCTGGTTAATAATGTAACCAATCATCCTTGGTTTATAACCAAACCATTATCCCTCAGTTTATCACAGAACTACCATCATCATAAAAATTCCTAATAACCATAAAATAATAATAAATCATAAAATATTTAATTTTTATCATCAAATAATATAAAAAATATTTTAATACCATATAAAAAACACTTTCAGATATCAAAATACCAATTTATTTTAAAAAACCATTTCCAATACAAAAATACCCTTTTCTTTTAAAAACACATTTTCAATGCCAAAATACTCAGAAAAAGGGAAATATGGTTTTTATTTGAATGCAACATGAAAAAAATTAAAGGAACCCAAACATTAAAAAATGGTTATGATGGAAAGGAAAAAATTCATCGTACACATTAAAGTACAACATTCCTTTCTCATTTGTAAATAATGTCAAACATTACATACACATATTACTTTTTAAGAAAAATTTAAAGAAACACAAAACAAATTAAATTATAAAACTCTCATGTAGATATAATTACATTCATAAAATCATTTTAAAAACATAGACAATAAAGAGAAATATAATTTTATGGATACTTTAAAAAAATAATTTTTTTAAGAAAATTCCCTTACCACTTTGGAAACATTTGAATCATAAGCCCCATGAAATTATAATATTAAACAAATATTTGAATATAATTATAATAGGGAAAATAATGACAAAACAATTCCATGGGTCTTTATATACACCTCATAAAATAATAGAGTTTTATAAAATCGAAATATGCCTCATTGAATAGAAATTGAGATAAAGTCGTTTACCTCGAGTTTGATTCATCGTGCTCATTATTTATCTTCCTAATTAATAAACTTATGTTAGTTATATACATTATCAGTAAAATTTTTCAAGTTTACTATTACTTTAATCTCACTTATTTTGATTTTATATATAATTACTCAATCAATAAAGACTGTGTTATATTTTTTACTGACATTTGGCTTATGTGTCACAAAATGACTTCGGTAGGTTGAATATAGATGAACAGTTCATTTTTTAACATATATAAAATAATAATAAAGAAATAATTATCATATTTATACATCAATTAAACATTTTAAAATCAATCATGAATGAATGTTATGAAAAATGAACTATATTACGATCATGGAGATAGTAGGCGGTACCTACGCATTAGTAATGTTTCTGTTTTTCATTAATTATTATGGAAAGAAGGTATATATTATTTTATCTTTATATAATTATAATAATATCATAAAACCCATATTATTTATTTAAATATAATTATATATATCATCCATGTGATTTAGTGATGAAAAAAGAGTTGTATCACTTCGTGGAGGTGGTAGTCCACACGTACGCATGAACGACATTATCATTTTTCATTGTAAGAATGAAAATGATATATTATATTTTAATAATGATAAATGTGTCATGGATATCATAATTATTTAATTTATATCACATATATTCATTAAATTTATCCTTATTACCTACCATTTTATGCATTATTGAAAAAACAAATCGCATCGCTTCACGAGGTAGTAGTCTTTCATACACACAAACAATGTTATTGTATCCCCCATGGAATAAAACAAAATAAGGTATATATGATATCATAAATTCATAATTATAAATATGTTATAAATTATATATATATAATTTAAATAAATAATTATAAAAAACTATGTGTGGTGATGAAATAAAACAAATGACATCAATCTGCAAGGTGGTTGTCCGCCGTATACATGAATGATGATTTTTTATCCCATTTTATGGAAGTGGATATGAATTTAGGTTATGATTTTAACCTAATAACATATCATTATATGGTATATGAATTTTTTTATTATATAATAAAAATTTAATAATATTTTAATTTGGTTTAATAAGAAATAAAATAAAAACACATGGTTAAACATGATACCTCTTCTTTGGACAACCTTCTTAAGTAAGCACCAAAAGCCTTATTAAGATGGATTTATGAAAAACAAATAAGTGATATATGCCATGTATATGGAATTTATTATGGTTTTTTAGTTGTTATTGTTCAATCCAAATATCTTTTAATGTGTTAAAAGTATGGGAGAGGGGTTGGCCTTTTATAAGTGAGGTGAGTGGCACACTTATAATTTTTTGAAATAAAAAGATTTACCCACAATTTTCACATTCCAAAAGGTTAAAAAATGGAACAATATAAAACCTAAAAAATTATAAGGTATAAATATGTGCATAAAACATAATATAGATTTTTTTAGGTCATTTTATCTCTTATATTTTTATTTTACCCCTCAGAAAATCTGTTTTCACCTTAACTGTGGTAATTAATTTTTACAGTTTTCACTATTCATTATGGTCAAAAATTAAGTTGAACTTATTAAATAATTTAAATTATTATGATTAAAAATATTTAATCAATTTTACCAAATTTTATTCATATAAATGTAAAATTTTAATTTAAAATTCAACCTATAGATGCGACGTAAAGGAGATTTTTCAAGAAGTGTATATTTCAAGCAAAAGGTGATTTTATATTAACACTATGACTAATAATAATAATTTTTTGAATATAAATTCATATTTAATGATATATAATATATAAATTTCATTTAAAATATTACTCATTATGTATTATCTTAAATAATTAAAATGGAGAAACATTCTACACTTTAAAACAGTTTTCATGAAAAATATCGTTTTTAAACCTAAAAAACTTATACTAAAATCCAATATAAATTTAATTAAAAAGTAATTAATTGGATTAAATATAAATAAATAATACTTATATTAATTTAAATTATATTTAAAATATTATTGTACTTATAAATTACTTAAATTATTAAAAAGAAATGATTTTTTTACAAAAATCGTAATTTTTCACTATTCATTGAAAAATCAATAATTTTTAAAAAATCTAAAAAATTATCCCTAAGTAAATTTTAACATGATGATTTAAAAAAATTAAATTTTTTATAATCCAAATTGAAAAATTTAGAAATTAATTTTTTAAATAAAATACTAATAAGAAAATATTAAATTAAAATAATTTTCTTTTTGATGTAAAAAATACTTCAAATTTTTATAATAAATATAACTATATAATTCATGAAAATGATTTATTCTTTAATTAACTGGGTTTTTATAGTATACATGTATAAATTTTTCAAAAGGTATTTCATAAAGGGATGGTGGTTTGTATAAAGAAGCTAAGAAATGATAATTTAAGAGATTTCACAATTAATTTATATGAATCCTATCCTTTAAAGACTGGAATCAATAATTAGTTTAGTGATATATATTCAACCAATAAAATGGAGTTTCAAAAATGAAAAATAGAAAAATTATTAAAATAGGGAGAATCATGCTAACAAAATTCAAGTTCTCAATATTTTTTTGGAGAGAAGTTGTGAGCGCAGCATTGCGCATTAAAATTTGATTCTCTCTAAGAACAAAATAGATTATGAATTTTTATGATATGTAGTAAAATAATAAACATATTATGATATAATTTATACTATTTATATGTCCATTTTTAATAAATATTAAAAAATAAAACTTGGGAAATTTTGATGAAAATGATGAGAAAAGAGTCCTTATGGGTTATTTATCTAATATCATATGCTAAAAGTGTTAGAATAGACGTTTTTACATAATGGTGGACTACAATAATTTTAATATTATTGAAAATAAACCCATGTTTTATTATCTAAAAGTAAAATATTTTTTAAATTTATTTATGAATACATCAATCTAATTTCTAGGAAAATAAATGAATAAGAATCTAGAATTGAACCGAAAATTGCTGATATTGATTCATATTAAGAAAGTGATGATAAAAGAATTTTTGGGAATACTAAAATGAAGCATCAAAGTCTGAATATGTTTATATAATTAGAAAATATAATTGGAAATTAGAATGCACTATTTCAGACTAGAAGTATATTGAGACATTAAAACCAAACATCCCTTGTATCTAAAATTGAGCCATAATAAATTATTGAGGCTATTGAGCATAGTGGATGGATATATGTAATGAATAAGGATCAAGATTATTTTTAATGGAATTATAATTTGGATCTTTTCCCTATACTAAAATTTAATAATGCGGTTGAAACCAAGTGAATTTTTATAAATAATCTTAAATATAATGGATAAATATCAATAAATACATATAGATTAGTTTCTAAAGGCTACTCTCAAGTTAAAGGAATTTATTTTAAAGTTTATTTTTATCTTTTTTAAAGTCTTAAAGACTTAATTATTTTCTTGTATGTTTTATCTCATGGTTATTTAAAAATATATCAAATGTTTATGAATTATTTTTTCTTTAATAGAGAACTTAGATAATAATTTTATATTGAACAACATGAAGGAATTGTTCTTGAAAGATATAGAACAATGGTTTGAAGAATTATTAAAGTTAAATATGGGATAAAATAGGACACTATATCCCGGTATTCAAGACTAAATAGTTTTTTGAGTAACATGAAATTTACTAAAATAAAATTATACAATAATATCAATGTAAAATATATGAGCTTATGTACTCTTATTTTAATTATTTATGTTCGTGAAATTATTTTTGTAGTAGATAAAGAGTATTATTGTAAAGAATTTTCAAGAAAAATAAATAGGTATTTTTAATTTTCTATGTTAGGAGATATGATATGCATCTTGGGATTGAAATTTGTTCAAAAATAATATTTTACCATTCCATCCCAAGGAAAATATGCCAAAGAATTATTGAATAAGTTTGGAATGGATGATTAAAAAGAGATTTCCACACCCATAAAATTTTTGATGAAGCTAAGAAAGGATGTTAGAGTACAAGATGTAAATTGAAAGTAATTAATAAGGATGATTAGAAACTTACTTTATCTCACTAAACTAAGACCTGACATTGTATATACAATGACATTGTATGCTAGGTACCAATTTTTGTGGAGATTATTGATTCAATAACTCGTTGCATATTTTGTTTCGGAAAGCACAATATACTTCTTAATGGGTTTGGTTTAGATATAAATGATATTTTTATTTACTTTTAGTATTTTGGAAAAGAATTTGGAAAATTGAATTTCATGCTAGATTTAATTTCAATAGATGTAAAAGAACTATAGTAGTGAGGGATAAATTTATTTATAATATGTGACATTACACTAAGTTCATTAGAAGATAATAAATTTTCTTATGATGTTGTTAAAATTGAACTTACAAAATTTAAAATTTGAAAATTGGATGTTTTTTGTAAATAGATCATTAATTCAAGAATCAGAAGTACTATAGTGTTTAAAATATCTAAAAGAGCTATAAATTCAATTTGAAGCTTGTAGTGTCTTATTACCAAGTGTACTTATAATAGTTGTAATATTTCTTTCTAATATTTTTACTTATATAATTCATTTGTGATCTTTTCATTATAAATTATCTACATTATCTTACTATAATCATTTTTTTCTAATCATTCTAGTTGAGTTATTTTGGAGATAGGAAGGCAGAGCTAGGTGGTTTCAATCCTACATGATCAAGGGATTTCAGTGATAGGAATATTGATCCACCTTTCGATGGGTTTAAGTTGAGGGATTTTAGAGATAAGAAGAAATGTTCCTTGGATAAAGTTTAAATATCATCCTCACACTTTAAATAAAAGTGTGACTTTATAATATCCTTTAAATTGGTATTTGAATTATGATTGTAACACCCCAAGAATTTACAAATATATTTATTATAGAATGCATAAATCACTAAGTCTCTATCAACACTACATTGTTACAACCTACCCATGTAAACATAATTTTGTAACTTCAATGATGAGAATTTCAAAAATCTGACATACAAGGTTGTGATTAGTAAGTTATTTGGAGTCTGATAAGAAAACCATAATTTTCTGTGAATAGTAACATACCCTTATGAATAGTAATATGAATAGTAATATGACCCTTATAAATAGTAAATAATATTATTATTTCATTTTCTTAAGGCAACAAGATAATGAGATCTTAATTAGTTTTTCGATGAGAAATAAAACTAATTGCACTTTAAGATTGTTATTTTTCGAATTAACTATGGATTTATTTAAAAATTAAATTAATAATATATATAAAATTATGTTTTAAAAATTTATTTCACATTTTAATTCTACACATCAAAAATTTGTTAGGGTGAATTTTGGGAATTTTTCTAAAATAGTTGATTTTTCAATGAATAGTAAAAAAATACAGTTTTTAGTTTCGGTGTGTTTATGACATCATTAATGATGAAATGTTGATGTCATAAATATGGTCAACTTTTGTATAGTTAAATAACATGTGAGGTGTCCCAAGTGGCATATAGCATGGGAAAAAACCATGGTCAAGCCCATGGTTTTGAAAAAACCACTCATGAGGTGTCCCTTGAAAATTATTAAAATAATCCCTCACTTTTCCTATAAATACCAAATCTTCCCTTCATTGAATTCATTCCCAATTCTCCCTCAAAGAAGTTCTGGCCTCCTTACCTTTATATTAGTCCTCCCAAGGTTTCCTCAAGCCCCCATGGTCCCAACCATTATGTTCTAAGGGTTACTCTACAAGGTAAGAAAATTATCAATTTCTTTCTTTTTCCTTTCAAGTTCTCTTTTATGTGGTATATCTCTCAAATTTCCATACCATGTTCTTATTTTTCTTATTATTATTGATCTAATCTATATTATGATTCATTTCTGTATTGGTGACCCTTGTCCCCTCTCTTTTTAATCTTTTCTAAAACCATGTTGCATAGCCGTTAGGCTGCCGAATTTTTGTAAGCGATTTCAAAATTATTCTTTTATTTTGAGTTCTTTATTTATTCTTTCTTCATCTCTTCTTACCCAAGAGGAATAAAATATCCAGAATCTTGTATAATCTGGATGTTCTAATGTTCATGATAAATTCATTATCAATCTTCTTCTTTCCCCCACGTGTTCAAGGAATTAAAAACATTGTCTGTGACGTGTCGAATTATCGACATCGTAGACGAAGTGATTTCAACTCGCATTAATTCTTTCATGTCTGGTCATGAAACCATTTATATGGTTGAACTAGGTTATTATATATGTTTTATGACTCACCCATGGTTCTGTAATTATTTGGTACTCATGGTTCTAATTTATAAAACCGAATGAGGCTGTTATTATCAAAGAACCACTAAAACGATTTAAACGAACATCATTAATGTTTTAACTAATGAATCGTCATCATTGTATATAACCCAAAATAATTATAAGATCATTTATATATCCATAATATTTTTAATAATATGTATTAACAATTATGTATGTTTAACCATGTTTCAAATGAACTTCCATTCATGGAAACAAGTAAACGAACCATGAAAACCAAGTAAGAAAATGCTTCAAAAACAATAAAATTGAATCTCTTAAATCCAACAAAAAGTTCATTAATGAACTTAATAAGGTTATACCATATCAATTAAATATAAAAGTGGTTCTGTAATTATGAATTAATAATCCTAATTTTTTTATTCAGGTCTTTAATAATAAGTCAAGAAAAACTTTAAGCATAATGTAAGGGCTTTCCACCCGAACTTCTATTTTCTTTCGGGTAACTTTTGTTGTATAATTTCCTTAATGAATTTATTATGTATTGTTATTACTCCTCACTCCTCATAAATTATGTGTGAGTATTCTATATATTTAAACCAACCATAATCCTTCCTTATTATAAGGATAGTTACCTATTTTAAAAGAAACTTTCAAAATGGTTTCCAAAATATGAGTCTGATTGTATGGAGTTTCTCATCTCACTTTCATTTCTGTAAGATTTTCATTGTTCACCACTTAAATTCTTGTATGTGGTATATGTTTACTGCCATTTGATATATAATAACATGATTTTCTTTATATTCATGTAATTAAATGATTCACTTGATGGTCATTAAGTTCTGGTCATATGATTCGACTAATTAGATTGTGGTAAGGGATCCTCTCTCTCACTTTTGTTCAAGAATATCCCCTTTGTTGTGAATAACTTTGTATTGTGCACCTAATAATAATTATGTGGTGTACCTACTACCCATTTGATATCACTTTCCATTTGAAATTATATTTCTATTAAATATCCAGAATCTCATTTCATGGATATGTTTATTGTCTAAACCGTATACCATTTCACATACGGTGTATATTTGGGATGTTATTAATAAATCTGTATTCTACACTCTATACAGATATTGAAAAGGCGTATATTTATCTTGTATTAAATCATTGTATAAATAATTATTTTGATGTAGAGGTGTTTGGGGCCCACTACAGCCCCTTCGATGCATCGGTAGGTCTCATGAGACAAAACAGTTTGGCGACAGACCCTTTGAGTTTGTTTCCAAAAAATCAGACGGGTTTCTACCCACAGCAGTAAACCGTTTTTATGGTATTATGGTTTCATGTTCCATATACATGAAGTCCAATTAATAAGCATTATATTTATTCATTATTAGTTATTATTATTATCCATGAGGTTTTCACTATGACAAAATCTATGGATGTAGTTTCATTCTCAGTTTATTATTGGCATTAGTTATTCATTTATTCACTATGCCATATTGATTATGTCAGATCAATTGTGATTAAATTATTATTGTACTCATGCTTCCAATTTTTTTAACCCTTACTGAGAATTTGATCTCACCCCGTTCATTGTCTATCTTCAACAGGTGATGAAGATAAGGCCTTTTATTGAGTTCTTGTGGATGCAGTTTTTTTTAGTTTTTGTTCTGTGTTGTTCTTTGTAACCTTTTTCAATGTAATTTGAGTGACATAAATGTATCTAGTTTCTTCAAGACTACTAAACTAATCATTCCTTTAGTATTTTCATTCCTTCTAACCATGCTAATATCACAAGTAATGCATCGGCTCCATCCTAGAGGGTTAGGGGTGTTGCAGTTGGTATCAGAGGAAGTTTAGTAGGAAACGTAAAAACTAGATTTGGAAATTTATAGTGGGGTACAAAGCCCTAAGGTAGTATTTGAGGATAAAAATACAAGAATATCCTGGTATTTTGGTAAGAAATAGATTATGTGGATATTTTGATCAATACATCTCTGCTTGGATACGAGCAGGTAGAGGTGGCTCTGGCACAGATGTATCTAGGGGTAAAACCCAAAAACACCGCTTTGAGCTATACTTGAACGGGAACTGGTACACGACAATGGGACTTGCTGCAATCACGGTTATGACACTCCCAGGGGATATGCTTAGGATAATTCATATTTTTTTCCATTATAAGGGAGTTAATGTAAATTTTCCTCATAGTATTGGGTTTGAATAACTCTGGAAACCAGAACTGAACAATTGAAAACTTACTTAAACAATACTAAGAGCGATGTTTTCTTAATTTTCAGATGGAAAACGAAGGTACAAGTCTTTTTTCCCTTCCTACGGAAATCCTTGAGACTATAATCGTTAAGTCGTGTATGGAAGACTATGAACCCTTTGAAAACCTCTGACTATACTACAAGCTTCTTTACCAAGTGTCGAACAACTCAAATGTCCTTTGAATCTTTCGAGGATCGGAAGTTGTGTATAACCAAATGGCCAATGCACTATTTGATAATTATAAAAATAAAGGGAAGTACTATGAGGGACTCTTCTTGAGTTTCACCCTGAATAAGAAATGGTTGGCCTTCACGGCTTACGGAGAAGCTGCAAAGGAGTTGGACTTCCGCGCAGTCTTTTTGTACCGAATCCTGTGTTTCAGCATGCTTGGGGACCTCTGTGATTTTGAATCCTTCATCAAATCCTTCAAATATGACGTGGTTCGAAAAATCTTTAGGAACCAAATCCAAGCGGATGTCGCGGAACTTGATGTTACTCGTGCCTATCTCTGTAAAACCACCTTTATCAAATGAGAGCTTGGGTTTAACCATGATCCAAATTGTCAATAGTGTATTTGGGAAGATGAGACCACGAGCTTTGTTCGGACCTGGGAGTAGAGTTTAATAGTACCATCCTCCTTAGGTGGTGTAGGTATAGGGACATCAACAAGGATGTCAGGAAGTCCATACTAATTTTTTGTGAAAGGGAGCAAGAGATTGTGTAATTTCTTGATCTTTATAAATCATTTCTAAATGAATGATATTTTATTATTTGTTTTGATATTTTGGTTTAAAATGGATTTTCCATACTAAAAGTTGATTTACTAATACTTTTCAGATATATGATATGATTCAAACAACCAATATTTTATCACTACCTACCGAATTGTTAGAGACTATAATTGTTAAGACATTCTCTCAAGAGGACTAGCCCTATGCCAATTTACGTCTGACTTGTAAACTACTCCATCAAGTATCGAATCATTAAAACATTCTCCATCTTTACTAAGGAAACAATATGTTCTATTACCTTATTGTATATGCACAATTTGCTGCATATAGGAAAAGAGGAAAGTATCATGAAGCTCTTTTTCTATGTTTCACTCTGGATGATAACTACCGAGCTGTGGGTAAATTTCTAGAAGCTTCTTTGGATGGTGACCATCGAGCAACCTAACTATTCCAGATCCTGAGTTTTAGTATGTACAGAGAACTTTACAACATCAATATCTTTAAGAATGATGTGGTGCGTGGGAATTATAGGTATTTAGTCCACACTAAAATTTCCGACCTCCACACTTCTCCGGCCTCTCTATGGAAGCCTGAGTGCTTTAAGCACAGATTCGACCCTAGCTGTCTATAGTGTGTCTGGGCTGAGGAAATCGAGTAGCTGAATACTACCATAGGAATCCACTTGAGGTTGTCATCACCCTATCATCGGTGGTGTTCCCAATAAAGGGACTTCTGGAGTAACGTGTGTCTAGTGTTGTGTATGGTTCTGGGAGATTGAAATCTTTTAAGTAGGTTGGGGATTCGTGTATTGGGGGACTTGAAAAACAATTAGCCTAGTTTTTCTTTTTGAACTAGTGGTTATATAAGAATATAACATGTTGTCTCTTATTTTTGTTATCCTTTCATCGGTTATACTTTTGAATGAGTATCACTAAGTGAACTTTTATAATAAATGTTCAGATGGAAGGACAAACCCATATGTTATCTCTTCCTGTGGAGATCATGGATATCATTACGATCAAAACCTGTGAAGAAGAGTACCTACCTCTCGCAAACTAGTGAAAAACATGTAAACAACTATATGAAGTGACAAATGGTCCAAACATTCTCCGCACCTGTCAAGGGAATGCTTCCATTTACTACAGATTATCCCTGGCACAATTGGCTGAGTACAGGCGAAGAGGAAAATACCACGAAGGGATTTTCCTATGTTTCACCCTATTCTGGAACTACACGGCTAGGTTATGTTTTCAAGAGGATATTTTGGAGGGAAACCTTTGTGCATCTTATATGTACCATCTCCTTAGTTTTAGCATTTACAAAAATATCTATCACTTAAATGTCCTCAGTCGAAACATAGTTCAGCGAGTTCTTTGTGTGTTGGTCCATTCAGGCATTTCCAAACTTTGCACTATTCGAGCCTCCCTCTTGAAGCCCGAGTGTTCGATGCAAGATTTCAACCCCTTCTGTCTGAGGTGTATCTGGGTCATAGAACTAGAGGAGTTGAGAAACAATTTGGGTTTTCCGCTGAACGCACCTGAGGATCCTCTATGACGGGAGACATGGTAAGAACGTCCGAGAGCATTCTTTTGTGGTTATGAAATGAATTGCGAGGACGCAATTCTTCGAAGGAGGGAATAATGTAACACCCCAATAATTTACAAATATATTTTTTATAGAATTCATAAATCACTAAGTCTCTATCAACACCACGTTTTTACAACCTATCCATGTAAACATAATTTTGTATCTTCAATGATGAGAATTTCAAAAATCTGACATACACGGTTGTGATTAGTAAGTTATTTGGAGTCCGATAAGAAAAACATAATTTTCAGTGAATAGTAACCTACCCTTATGAATATTAATATGAATAGTAATATGACCCTTATGAATAGTAAATAATATTATTATTTCATTTTCTTAAGGCAACAATTTAATGAGATCTTAATTAGTTTTTCAATGAGAAATAAAACTAATTGCAATTTAAGATTGTTATTTTTCAAATTAACTATGGCTTTATTTAAAAATTAAATTAATAATATATAGGAAATTATTTTTGAAAAATGGATTTCACTTTTGAATTATACACATTGAAAAATGGTTAGGGTGAATTTTGGGAATTTTTTTAAAACAGTTGATTTTTCAGTGAATAGTAAAAAATACAGTTTTTAGTTTCGGTGAGTTTATGACATCATTAATGATGAAATGATGATGTCATAAATCTGGTAGACTTTTTATAGTTAAATAACATGTGAGGTGTCCTAAGTGTTATATACCATGGGAAAATACCATGGGAAAGCCCATGGTTTTTCAAAAACTACTCATGAGGAGTCCCTTGAAAATTATTAAAATAATCCCTCACTTTTCCTATAAATACCAACTCTTACCTTCATTGAATTCATTCCCAATTCTCCCTCAACGAATTTCTGGCCTCCTTACCTTCATATTAGTCCTCCCAAGGTTTCCTCAAGCCACCAAGGTCCCAACCTTCAAGTTCTAAGGGTTACTCTACAAAGTAAGAAAATTCTCAATTTCTTTCTTTTTCCTTTCAAATTATCTTTTATGTGGTATATCTTTCAAGTTTCCATACCATGTTATTATTTTTCTTATTATTCTTGATCTACTCTATATTATTATTCATTTATGGATAGGTGACCCTTGTCCCCTATCTTTTTAATATTTTCTAAAATCATGTTGCGTAGCCGTTAGGCTGCCGAATTTTTGTTAAGTGATTTCCAAATTATTCTTTCATTTTCAGTTATTTATTTATTCTTTCTTAATCTCTTCTTAACCAAGAGGAATGAAATATCTAGAATCTTTTATAATATGGATGTTCTAATTTTCATGATAAATTCATCACCAATCATCTTCTTTCCCCCACTTTTTCATGGAATTAAAATATAACGACCCATACTTTACATACATTGTTATTACTTCAGAATTGAAGCACACTTATTACAACATATAACAAAACCAGGAAAGGACCGTATAGGTATAGTGTCTTTAGAAACGGGGAAACATAAACAACTGGTTCATAAAGCGTCTACAATGTCTCCCATTTATTTCATCATATCTATAGTCCCTTTTGGAATATCTTACTTAATAACCTTCTTCCTGACCTGGGGAAAGAAAACATACAAAAGGGTGAGCTCAAATGCTCAGTAAGGGTAAACAATAGAAATTTCAATCACATCATATACATAAGAACATAACTTTTTGAATCTTAACCTGCAAAAGAAATCATAATTTCATAACATGGGATAAATCATATTAGTGAAATGTAATCCCAATAATCATATCATAAAACATGAAACTTTGTGGCATACACATGTAATCATAGAGAATCATTTCTTGTTAGTCAAGACTCATTTACAATACTATCTTAGTGGACAAAGTCCATTTCTGAACCGAGTTCACTCCTCGTTTCAGTCCTGTTTCACTGAACCGGTTTAACCTGACGATCCAGCCATGTCTATCTCATGAGATATAAAATCTTTACCCAATGCATTGGAGGGAGATATAGGTCCCACCCATCTCATAATGATACCATTCTTATGTGTGACACAAAATCATAAATCATACATCATTGCATAACCCATGTAATAAAAATGGGATTCTTAAACAACATGACATCATAAAACAATTCATATAAGATAAAGTAATTCATAAAAATAATTCCATCACAACATAATCAAATAAATGTAATAATAGGGATAAAAATAGAACCCTTTATTATCTTATATGGAAAATAATTTTGATAAAACACTTGAACTCTATTCTTGAGGAAAATATCCATTCTACTTCAAAAACACTTTTCCTTTCTTAATATGTCATACAATGCTAAACTAAAAGAAGTTGATTAAAAATAAACTTGAAAACTTGTAAAGGAATATTCTTGGAAATATTGTTTTAAAAATCCATTCATGCTGTATAAGTTTAAAAAACATTCTTCTCGTACTTTTGTCGGAAAAGTCAAAAGGGTACCTCGTACGAAAAACGACAAAAGATTCCTTTCATATCTTTTACTCAAAACTCACCTAAGGGTAAAATTGGATTTAAAAAATTGTAGGTGGATGTAAATAATATTACATATTGAGGAAACATGGATGTGGATGATAAAATACACCCCAGTAAATACTAAAGTACAAAAAATATCGGATAAAAATGAGATTGTGATATTTTCCCTTACCTTAGGTCCGATTTGCTTCGTAAGTGTCCGAACCTCCTGTATAATGATTTAAATAATGTTATTGAATTATTCCAGAATCATAATTATTTTTATGATATCATATATGGTCATATTCTTAGCTTCTTATTAGTAATATTTCATTACAACTTGTTTATTCGGGTGTTTATTACTTTTTGTTCTTATGCGTGTTTTGTCGAATAAATTCTTATCCTTCCTTTTTTAGGTTATAGATACCTCCTTTCCAGAATGGTATTAGTGTAATATATACCATATTAATTTATTCAATTCATTTATATAATCGTTATGCAATGAAGATCATGTAGAATGAATCGCATCACATCGTGGAGACGGTATTCCATACGTACGCACGAGTGATGATATCGTTCCTATGATCGTGGAGCTGTATTGGAGTGTATGTATACTATTTAAGAACCAATATAACTTCAAAATAATCATATATATTCATTATTTACACCATTATACCCATCCAAGTAAGGTGGTGGTGGAAAATAGATTACACCACGGCGTGGAGACGATATTCCGTACGTACGCACGCGTGGTGATTTCATTTTCTGTAGGATGGATAGATGGTGAAATAGGGTTGTTTCATACTTATAATAACATATCAGTATATTAGTGACACTGATGTTATTACTTAAAAATGAAACAACAAAATAAGATGAAGTGGAAGAAGAAATAAAGATGAAAGACTTGGTAACAGACATTACCTCTTCTTTGAAGTGCTTCTTTGAGACCTCCTTTTAGGGCACTAAAATTGGTCTTTGAAGAAGACCAGGACCTCTAGGATGTTTCTAGGGAAGTGGAGAGGATAAAGTGTCAGGGTTTGGCCGAGATTGAAGGCTCAAATTGGTGTGAGGAGGAGAGGGAGGAGGTGCCCTTTTATAAGGTAGGAGAGGGGCTCCTTTGGAAAAACTAAAAATATTGTTTTATTATAAAGTCAAGTTCGGTTTTAAATAGCTCCAAATTGATTTATTTCGAAGCTAAGGAGGGGATGGGTTGAAATCCTCTCATCAAATAGAATTTAGACATGTTTAGATTCCTATTTTAACCTTATCATGTAGATTTAACATTAAATTAAATAATTTTACTTTCACCGTGTCTTCTTGTGTTCTTATACTATAAGGTTAATAAACTTACTATAAGAAACCAAAAGAACCCAAAGTTGTTTATTATTAATATATATATCCTTATCTAAGTCATTTTTCCTAACATTATATTTTTAGGAATAAAATAACAATTACTAATATAATATTTGTTTTAAAAACTATTTTATGTCAATTTTGACACTATTTAGTAATTGATTTTTGAGAAAATCATAACAGAATGATTGGTTCAAAAAAAGTTAATTAAATCAATACTAACATGTCATATTAACCTAGAAAATTATTGTAATTCATAAAAAGTCTCAAATTATATTTATTTGGGTATTTATAACATCAATTATGTCAATATTTAATTAATAAGATAATTACTGCATCATCTTTGTGTCATAAATAAATTAAATTATTTAAAGTCTAAAAATTATAAATAAACTATCATTATGTAGGAAATCGTTTTATCTTTCTAATGAATATTTATAGTCGAATTTATATTATGTATAACCCTATATTAAAAATGCTTTAGTTATTAAACTTTGATTTTAACTATTTTAACCCTTCTTTAAATAAATTAATAATAAATGTCCTAATCTAATCCAAGTGGGACTAAATGGTCATATTTTATTCCTAAGTTTGTTTTTGGTCGAATTAAACTTATCCAATAGAATTAGGACATGTTTTAGGGTAATAATAATATCATTTTTACCCTTAATTACCCTATTTACTTTTAACCGTGGTAAATAAAAGTAAAAAGTTACTATTCACCAAAAATTATTTTCATCTCATTGAACCACATTTTACTTAATGACATCAACCGTGTCTCTTGTATTTTTGAAATTCCACTCACAGAAGCGGTAAAATTAAGTTTTATGAAAAATTCAGTTTTTTTAACTACCACTTAGTGGTTTCACTATTCATCAAAAATTGAAAGTTTTCAGAATAATACCAAAATTTCACCCTAGGCTAATTTCGATATTACGAATCCAAAAATGAAGTCCATTTTGAAAAATATAATTTATAAAATTTCAAAAAGTTGTTATTACTATTCATAACGGCTAGTTTTAATAATATTTTAATAGTATATCGTTGTTTAGTGAAACTCGGTATTGCGTACGACGCAAGCTATCGAGGAAGGTCGTGATTTCGTGTAAAGCAAGTCGAGCAAGTGTTGTGTAGAAAAATATTCCTTTGATGATTTATATAACATAAAAGTCTCGGGTGTTACATAAAAACAATGTATGTGACGTGTCGAATTACCGACATCGTAGACGAAGTGATTTCAACTCGCCTTAATTCTTTCAAGTCTATTCATGAAACCATTAATATGGTTGAAACAGGTTATGATATATGTGTTATGAATCACCCATGGTTTTTTAATTATTTGGTACTCATGGTTCTAATTTATAAAACCAAATGAGGCTGTTATTATCAAATAACCACTAAATTGTTTTACACGAACATCATTAATGTTTTAACTAATGAATCATCATCATGGTATATAACACAAAATAATTATAAGATAATTTATATCTCCATAATTTTTTTAATAATATGTATTAACAATTCTGGATGTTTAACCATGTTTCAAATGAACTTCTATTCATGGAAACAAGTAAACGAACCATGAAAACTAAGTAAGAAAATGCTTCAAAAACAATAAAATTGAATCTCTTAAATCCAAAAAAAGTTCATTAATGAACTTAATAAGGTTATTCCATATCAATTAAATATAAAATAGGTTCTGTAATTATTAATTAATAATCCTAATTTGTTTATTCAGGTCTTTAATAACAAGTCAAGAACACCTTCAAGCATAAGGTAAGGGTTTTCCACCCGAACTTCTATTTTCTTTCAGGTAACTGTTATTGTCTAATTTCCTCAATGAATTTATTATGTATTGTTATATACTCCTCACTCATAATAAATTATGTGTGAGTATTCTATATATATACAGCAATGATAATCCTTCCTTATTATAAAGATAGTTACCTGTTTTAAAAGAAACTTTCAAAACTATTTCCAAAATACGAGTCTGATTGTAAGGGGTTTCTCATCTCACTTTCATTTCCGTGAGATTTTCATTGTTCTCCACTTAAATTCTTGTATGTGGTATATGTGTACTTCTATTTGATATATAATAACATGATTCTCTTTATATTCATGTTATTCAATGATTCACTTGATGTTCATTAAGTTCTGGTCATATGATTCGACTGATTAGATTGTGGTAAGGGATCCTCTCTCTCACTTTTGTTCAAGAATATCCCCTTTGTTGTGACTAGATTTGTATTGTGCACCTAATAATCCTTATGTGGTGTACCTAATTCCCATTTGAGATCACTTTCCATTTGAAATTATATGTCTATTAAATATCCATAATCTCATGTCATGGATATGTTTATTGTCTAAACCATATACCATTTCACATACAGTGTATATTTGTGATGTTATTGATGAATCTATATTCTATACTCTATACAGATATTGAAAAGGCATATTTCTATTGTATTGAATAATTGTATAAATAATGCTTTGAATTTAGAGGTGGGTGGGGCCCACTACATCCCCTCGATGCATTGGTAGGTCTCATGATACAAAACAGTCTGGTGACAGACCATTTGAGTTTGTTTCCAAAAATTCAGACAGGTTTCTACCCACAGCAGTAAACCATTTTTACGGTATTATGGTTTCATGTGCCAGATATATGACGTCCAATTAATAAGAATTCTCTTTATTAATTATCATTTATTATTATTATCCATGAGGTTTTCACTATGACAAAATATATGGATGTAGTTTCATTCTCATTTTATTATTGGCATTAGTTATTTATTTATTCACTATGCCATATTGATTATGTCAGATCAATTGTGATTCACTTATTATTGTACTTATGCTTTCGCTTTTTGTAACCCTTACCGATCGTTTGAGCTCACCCCTTTTATTATCTATCTTCAAAAGGTGATGAAGAGAAGGCCTTTTATTGAGTTCTTATGGATGCAGTTTTTTTTAGTTTTTGTTATGTGTTGTTCTTTGTAACCTTTTCCAAATTAATTTGAGTTACATCAATGTATCTAGTTTCTTCAAGACTACTAAACTGATCATTCCTTTGGGATTTTCATTCCTTCTAACCATGTGAATATCACAAGTAATGCACTGGCTCCAGCCTAGAAAGGTTGGGGTGTTACAGTGATCCAACTCTCCAGTTTTTTTTAAATTTTTCAATGTTCATAGATTTTTCTTTTACTTTTATTGAATTTTTTTTATGTTACGACTAACTAAATTTTCATTATTCTCAATTAGAGTATTTTTATTTATATAACATTTAATTTACTTAGATAATTTCTCATTTCATGAAAAGGTTGTATTTCTAATCAACATACACCTTGTAGTGGAATAAGATTTCAAGTCTATTTATATACTACAATTCACCCCTAATGTAGTTTACCTATATGTTTTTATCTAGGAAAACATTTTGTGTCAATGATAGTTTAGGTTTTAGATTCATCCTGGTCTTATTTTTATTTTATTTTTGATTTATAATAAATACCTCATTTTCATTACACTAATCGTGTGGTGGAGAAAATATTATTTATGATGTTAGGAATACCTATTAGATCAGTAAAAAAATTCAATATTAACAATACTCTGATCTTTAATGGAAACTATTATGACTACTAACATGATCATGTGAAGATTTTTTAATTAATAATAAAGTAGATAATGATATTATATTGGTAGTAAATTATAAAATTATGGAGAATGATATTCTTATGTTTTTGAGGGATGGGAATCATTAGTTTAAATATTTCTAATAATTTTAAAACACATTGTTAAGTTTGATGATGATGAGAATATATAGACAAATATCTACTTATGAAACTACTAATGGAGTTTAGAAAAATAATGAGGTTACTGATTTCATAACTTCCAATGTTCTTAAAACTAGAATAGCTATGTTATATACAGACTATCAAGAATTTTATTTTCTATCTAGAGATTCTATTTTTCAAATACATCATTTTTTCATGATTATTGTAAATAGTTATAAATATATTGGTGAGAAGGATTTTTTGGATGATCATCTAATAGAAATTGTCATAGATATGCTTATAAGGGACTTGTAATCTAAGAATATAACTATTCATGATTTGAAGAAATTGACTATTCTAAGCCTTAATTATTTGATTGGAACTATCATGAAATATGATATTAGATTAAAAAGAGATACTAAGAAGGAGAATAGGAATAATGGAGTATCTTCTGTGTCTACCTCTTTTAATTTTACTTTCAGAGTTATAAATCCTAGAGTTAATCATAAAAATAATAAATCTAAATGTACATTGGATATTAGCATTGATGAATCCAATAAAAGTGAATTTTCACAATTAGTTATAACGATAAGATTATAAAAAATAATAAATTGTTATATTATTATCAAAATTATGTAAGGGAAATCATCAGAAAATAGAATCTCTATGTGTTATCTATTATTAATGCTATAATATTGGTTAAATAAGATTATATTTCTTGATATTAAAGAAAAAAGAAATAAATTTGAGGATAACTTCTTAGAGAATAGGGTAGATAATTATGAAAAACTTGGATACTTTTTGTAAAAGTGGAGGTGGCACAACTTTTGATAGTTCATTATAAGAAAGTGTTAGTGATTGTTAAAATATTTTTGGATTCCATGAAAATATCCATTAATATGATAAATGTATTTTTAAAAAGGTAAATTTAGAAACTATTACCAATTTAACTTTGGATTATAAATATATATATACCTATAATTATGATTATCTAACTTTATTAGATGACGAAAAAGTAAGTCCATTGGGTCATGAAAAAATTGATTCGTCAGATAATGAAAAATATTTTCTTACATATAAAGAAATGGTGAGATATATAACTCACACTAAAAAAGAGGATAAAAATTTAAATAATAACTATGATAACATTAAGGGTGATGCTAAAAAATATGATAACATAATTTCTAAACATACTACTAAAATTTCTAAACATACATCAAAAATAGAAGTTAAACCTAGTTCAAGTTCAAGTTCTGATGACCATAATTTAATTATCAAAAATAAATCTAAAATTAATGATTTCAAGAAACATATACCTAACTTTACTTCCAGTAAATAAAATTTTGGTAAGTTTTATAAACAAATAAAACCATCTATAACTTCTAATGGAGTTTTTTTACTTTGGATAAATATCATTTTCAGTCAAATTACATTATACAAAAAAGTGCACCCTTTTATACAAAATGAAAAAGGGGGTATACCAACTAAATTTTGTTATTTAAAAAGTGTTTTATAATTTTTCAATGATATTTTAGGTTCAAATAACTAGTATTTGTTTAATATAAAATAGTTATATAGGTATGGGTTCATACAATTTTGTTTTCTGACATTTTCAGACCAAATAAAATTTGTCCATTAAGAACATAGTTTTTATATTTTTAGGAAACGATTTTGAGTACCAACATATAGAAAAAGTGATACATGGATAGTGGTTGTTCTTGGAATATAATAGGAGATAAATTCAACTTCAAAAACATGAATATGTTAAATGGTGGATGAATCACTTTTAGAGAAAACACACATGGTGAAATCATTACAATCGATGATGTTTCTTTGTTTTTGGAAAATTTTTAATTTATAACATTCTATATGTTGTATAAATTAAGAATAAAATTATTATAATAATCCAAATATTTTATGAGTGTTATCCTGTGGTCTTCATGAATGATAAATATACTATTTAAAGTTCATAAGGTACTTTTTTCAATCTGATAACGGGCACAAGAATGTTTATACACATGAGTTAAAATATCTTATAAATCATAATTTTCCTCATTTAAGGTTTACTGAATATTTTTCTTATCTTTTTAATAGAATATTATGTCACTTTAAATTTAAAAATTTAGCTAAAATTTCATGGAAATGTGTTTCCATGGATCTATTAAAATATAAGTTTAACTCAACTAAATTTTATAATCCTTGGTAATTTGGGAAGAAACACATGTTTAGTTTTAAATTTTTTAGTGAAGTCTCTACTTTTGGTGCCTTAAAATTGGTCCATATGAATTTATTCATTCCTGTAAAAAATGTAAACATTGGGAGAAAGAAATATGTGAATTCCATTTTTAATGATTACCCTCTATTTACTTGGTCATATTTTCTTACTTGAAAATCCACACATTTATTCTATTTTAAAATTTTTAAACATCTATTAATAATGAGAAAAACCTACCTTGTATTACTATTATAAGTGTTCATGGGGTGATTTTGAATATTCAAATTTTGAAATTTTTTATAATAATAAAGGTATTACTCATACTTTTTCAACACTAAGAACAACTCAATAAAATGGTTTATTTGAACAAAAAATTATAATTCTTCAATAAATGACTCAAACATTGTTGAGTGAATAATTTATTGCTAAACATTTATAAGCTGAGGATGTGATTATTGTTTTCTAGGATATAAACCAAGTTTTACTTCCTTATTTTCTTAATGAAACTTCTTAGGATTTATGGACTGGAAGAAACAAAAAAAAATTATACTTCAGAGTCATTGGGTGTAAAGTGTTCATTTTGAATACTAGAAATCAACTTCATAAATTTGATCCTAAAGATAAAAAAGGAATTTTTCTTGGTTAATATATTACTAGTAAGGTATATAGAGTTTTTTATAAATGAACTAATATTTTTAAAAATTCAATCCATGTAAAATTTTCTGAAACTAGTCTTGGTGTTTTTATAAAATTTCCCTAAGTTAATCCTTTAAATAATATTTTTAAAACTGACTCTTTTTATTTACCATAAGTTAGACTAATGGATTTTAAATATCTGAAAACTACATCAATAAAATAGTAAATGATTCATTGGATGATGAAATTTTTATATGGGATATGCACCAAGATCTTTATAAATTCAAACAAAATCATGTTTGGGCTTTGGTTGAAAGTCCAAAGGGAATTATGGTGATTGTAGTAAAATGGTTTTTTAGAAACAAATGTAATGAAAATATAATAATCATAAATAATAAAGAAACACTTATTGCTAAGGGTTATTTTCAAGTGGTGGGAATAGATTATGATGGGACTTTTTCTTCAATATATAGTCTATAGTATAGCTAAATTCTATAACCTTTTTTTCACTTATTAATTTCACTTCAAATGGATGTGAAAATTATTTTTCTATGTTTCATAGGAATTTTATATTGAAAACCCTCTTAGATTATAAGTAAAAAATTTCCAAAAAAAATTATTTAAACATAATAAATATATTTACTCCCTTAAATAATCTCTAATATCTTAGTATGATAGACAATCCATATTTTTACTTCAAAATAATTTTGTTAAGGTAAATGCTAACCTAACACCTTTTAGAGGGATAATTTTTAAAGACACGGTTATTGTTAAACTTTATATTGATGAAATAAATTTTGGATCAAATCCAAAATATATTTTGAATATATTTTAAAAATTTATGAATTGTTATTTTGAAATTAGAAGGATGAATGAACTCCAATATTCCCTTGGTTTTTAAATTTCACAAAAACCAAGGGGAAACATGTTATCTAAACATAAATATATTACATATTTACTAACACTTTTTGGTTTTGAAAATGATTTAAGTATTATAACTCCAGGATATTACTCAATGAAACATGATCTTGATGAATTTGATAAATTTTAGATCCAGAACTCTATAGAGGTATGATCATAGGTTTATTATATATAATGGATAGTCAATAAAATATTATGTTTTTATTATGTTTCTGTGTGATATTTCATTAAAATTTGATGGAATCACATTTAAATATGTAAAAAAATAATTTCCATTCATTGAAAGGTTTTTCACATCCATGACTTATTTTAAAGTTATTTTTCAATTAAATTCCATTCTTGCTTTGTTTTGGGGGTTTCTCATTCATTTGGGTGGAAATGGTGGGTTTTCAAAATTTGGGCCAAACTGTGAGCTCATTTCCATATTTAAAAATAAATTTTGTTTCTTTTATAACTTATTAATTTTTCAAAATTTTACACTCATTCAACTTCAAAATTGTAATCCCCTGATATATTAAAATCACCATATCAATTTGAACCCCATAATAATCCATAATAATGATGGATTGGGGTTTTTTATTAAGGTGTTGGGCCAGCCCGAAACTAATTTACTACTTTAAAATATTTTTTTAATACTTTAATATCTCATTTAATTTTTATGTTTTTTTGGTGATTCCAACTCTCACCAAAATCCACTTACTTAATGAGAGCTTCCACGCTATCCTCCACCTATTTGGAGCTCATCTCACCCGCATATTAGGTCAATCTTTCTTAATCATTCTCAAATCACCCAGATTTGAAGATATAAAATTATTCTTTAATAAATCCTTCAATTTTCACTCTTTTTTCTCATATTTAGTACCCACTTGACCTTATATTACTCCTTCAAGCCTCCCTACCAGTTTTGGACACTTCAAGATTCAACTATTGGTGGATTTCGGCCGATTTCTTAAATATTTTTTCAAGTAAGTGTTTCTCTCTTCATTTCCTTCCTTCTCATTAGAGTTTCCTCCCTCTTTCATGAAGTTCTAAAATTTCCTAAAGTTAGGGTTCAAAACTATGGTTTTATTTGGTGTCTTCTTGGTCAAATATTTGGGTTTTAGGTTGGATTTCACTTCCTTTAGGTGCCGCGGTGGTGCGGTTGATATTCCGCACCAAGATTTGGGAGTTTTGATTCAAAAGGTAGGTGATTCTATGTGTAATCATTTTTTTATGATTTATAATGCTTGATTTAATTATTTTTAATTTTACTCATATTATTTTAATTGTTATAATATCATTTTTGATGGAGTTTATAAAACGGTTAATTTTATAGTTGCACTTTGTTTCAAATTGGGTGTTTTCCATGTGTAAACCTTGTGGTAATCTTTGGGTTGATGTTATAACATATTCAACTAGTTTGTTAAATATTTTTTGGGATTCCAATTTTTTATTGGTAGGGTATTGGTGTGATTTTGGGTTTAAAAGAGGGTTTTTAATAGGTTTTATTTGTAAAACCTTGTTTCACTACATGAAATTCTTTTATGAGAATGTGTGTTTTTCATGTGGATCTTTTGTAGTATAATTTGAGATGATTTTATAGTACTTTATAATGATTTAATAAATGTTTCAAGGTCTTATAATTCTTCTTTGGTAGGGTCTTGGTGAGATTTTGGCCTTGAAAGGGGGTTTTGAAATGGGTTTTGTGTTCAAGACATAGTTATACCCTTTGGGATTGTTTTGTAAAAATTGTGAATGTTTTATTTGGTTAAAAAAAGTGGTAAAAGGGTTTATATGTACTTTTTGGGTGAGTGTGTTCACCTAATATGGGTTTTGAAAGGTAAAGTGGTGATTTAAGATTTCAAACATTTTCGGAATGTTTTATAAATTGCTTAAATGTTTTATCAAATTGAAAGAGAGGGGTGAAATAGGTTTGTGGGCTGTTTTGTGTGAGTGTGATATACAAAATTAATTTCTTTTATGAAAGAATTATTATGTGATGTGTGTGTGGGATGTTATGTGAGTTTTAATATCTTTTAAAGGTTTAATAAAATTGTTTAAATGATTTGTGTAAGTGTTAAGAAAATGTGAAAAGTGTTGTGGGCTATTTTGGTGTGAGTACAATTTCAAAATTCATTTGACTAAAAAAGTGGATTATGGGACTTCTGTGATATACATGTGTGATGTTGGGTGAATTTTTGATGTGGAAGTGGTATTTTCATGTGAAAAATATATTTCTTGACTTTTTGAACTTGTTTGACAACAAGAGGGAAACTCGAGTATCTAGGTGGGTGGATGTGTACTAGTTTGCTAGTGATCTCGTGGGTTTTGGCCTCAGTTTCATGTAGAACATTTGACACTTACAACACTAAATAAACTATGATGATGATGATGATGGGTCCCACTATGTTATGGGTATGCTCCCTACTAGTGGATCGTGTGCATGAGAATGAATATTTTGATGGTTACTCTCACCGAGATATGAGGTACCTGGGACCCATAGAAAGCTAGTGCCTAGGGGTTGCTTTCCCATTTCTTGTGCTCATTAGTTACTTTGTGCTTACCATCGTCATATGGTATGGTTGGTAGGAAATTTAAGTAGCATTGAAATTATTTTTAAAAATTTTGTTTTTTTAAAATATCCTACTTGAAAACTACTTTTATTTAAGTTGCATCTTTCAGAAATTGTTACAAGCATTTCATGTCTTGAAAACATGCATGATTTTCGTCTTTAAATGTTTATCACATAGAATCTCTTAGTGGTGGTATCTGATAGGGATTTATTTTACACTCATACTTACACCGTTGGGTGTAATTATACTTGGTTATTTATTCTGCGGGTTTGGGTACAGCTTTTGTGCCAACAGTTTGGGTTTTTAGCATTCCATCATAATGAGGTGTTATGGATATAGATTGAGGGAAGTGCCTCTCGCCTTGTGGAGGTCCTTGGGATTTCCTTTTGGTTTTATTCATTTTTTATAGTCTTTGAGAGTTTTTTAAAACCATGTAATTCAGTTTTGAAATTTTATAAAATATGATTTTTTTAAAAAAATCTAGATTGGTTTTATTGGACTTGTTTTTCGTTGTATATTTATAAAATTAGGTAAATCACTCCCAATTTTTGTTTTATGATACCCATGAACTTGTTCCAGCTTATGGGGATTGGGAATTCCCTTAGGGCCTTATCATGGGCTACGATTGGTGTTGGTTTTGATGGAGACCAGATTTAGTTTGTGACAAAATGGTATCAAAGGAGGTTCGCTCTTTTGGGTCATGCTATTTGGGGAACAGTCATGATAGTCTGGAGTTAGGAATTTTGGGACTTTACATTCTTGTTATGGGTAGTGTGCTAGGATATCACACCCCTGATAGGATTTTATTCTCCAAGGGAAGTCAGGATTTGTCTGAGTCCTTTGGTTTTCTTGGTTTGATGATGATTAAGAGAAATAAAAAGAGAGTTGGGATAATGGTCTCAGTGAGTTCGTAGGGAATGACAAGCCATGTGGATACAATAATATTTACCTAGAGCACTCTCTATGATGGTGAATTTATTGGATTATGGCCACCAACCATATGTCCAATTCAGCCACTGAAACGAGTTTCCTCTCGCATTGTCTTGTTTTCTTTAGTTTTAAAATTTTGGAAGTTTGGTTTTAAAGAAAAAATTACTTGGTTTTGATAAGTGTGAAGTTTCTGTGAAATGATTTTCTAATAAAGAGGTAATGGTTTGATTTGTGAAATTGTGGAACTGGATTTTTAGAATTGTTTTTAAATGGAAAATGGTGTGTTTACGCCTCTTTTGAAAGGAGGAAATTATGTTAAAGTTGGTTTTGAAAAAGTGTTCCCACTAGAGTTTTCCAAGATATTGAAAGGTGTTATAATGGGATGAGATGTTTTGAAATTTATTTATATGACTTGAATGTGAGTATTCATTTGAATGATTGGGATTTTGATTTTGTGGTTAGCGGTCTTGAGAAAAAGGAAGTATTGGTTGATTGTTTTGGTTTTGAAAAGTGGAAAGTATTTTTTTTAACCATTGGTATTTCTGTGAGCGACCACATACATGGGGTTATATGGGATGATGGATGGTTAATGGAATTACTGGATGAGTTTCGGGATGGATATGATGAGGGTTCCTAGTGTGGCACCAAAAAATTCACGTGTGAGGACCATGGGGTACCATTAGTGGATACTCTAACTGCTAAACCATTTGATTTCAAAGAAATGTTTATAAAGGAAAACATGATGTCTTGATGACTGGTTTGGGATGGTGTGTATTATGTGTTTTTGAAAATGTTGATGGTGTGAGATGTTTTGATTCCAAGAACCCTTCTTTTTTTAATCGTGTTTTTTGTTTGTGTTTGGTCGGTAAGCTGGGTTGAAAGGCTGGTTAGTGGTCTCTTCGGAGAAATGTTTCGGGATGCATTTATGGTGGTTCCCTTAATATGTCTGGATATAGTTTTTGGAACGTCTTGACCAATAGAACATCTTGGTTGGGTCCTTTGTTTATCTCGTTGGATAAGTTATGCCCCATTTAAGTGTTAGTGCACTACTGAAGTGAAATCTAGATTGTTTCGCTATCAAGAAATCCTCTAGTTGATCAATATAAGGAATCTTTTCTCAATATTTGTATAATGAGTCTAAACCCTTTCCTTTTTGGTTTTTCGGATCCTCTTGTAGCGGTAGAGTTCTCATGGAAGGTTTAAATAGACCTTATCTTCTTAAATTACCTGATTCATCGAAGGTGGAATTAGTCCGGGGTTGTTCGTGGGGATGAGTATCTGGATGGTGTCTAAGAGTTCCTATGGGTCCTTCGTAGTCTCTTCGAAGCAGGGGTTTACATTAAACCAATAGTGTGGGAAATCTATTCATGAGAGGTAGTTATGGCCATTATCTAGAATTGTGTGATGTTTGGGGATATTGCATAAGGTCCCCCCCCCTCAATGTATTGTTTCTATCAGTCGCATTTGTCATGTTCGGTGATGCGTTGTGATTTCGTGTGCTTGTTTGACTGTAAAGGTGAAGTTGAAAAATATTTTGTGGGTCTTTGTTTTGTTATAAGTGTTTCTCCTTTCAAAAAATCTCTACATCCTTTTTTTAGAGGAAGGTGTTTCTATATGTCCTTTACTACTTCTGTTTTTCATCTGAAGAAACAATGGGTGATGTGTGTGCATATTCTAAGCCCTTGTTTTAGTGAAATGTTGGGTTAAGGAAAGATGATTTTGGAGTGTGTTATGTCTTGGTAAACTTTTCTAGGATTTCAGTGTAGTTTTTTGTGGCACAAAAATAAGAATTTCCATACAGGGGATTCAAAATCCTAACTGCGAGGCCGAAGATGCTTAAATCTTTTGGGCTGCAGCCATAGGCCCCAGAGTGAAGTTGGCGCATAGTCAGGGGTAGTCCCAGGGTCGTTTAAACCTTGGTATGAATTCCTATCCTCAGTATTAAAGATTTGAATAGTATAAACCTTTGGTGTCATCATATTTCCTATGTTGTTCCCATTCAGTGGAAAGAGGTGTCGGGCCTTGTTCCCATGTTATTACCCAATGTCATTCTTTTCATCTTTGGTTTCCATTGAGTTTTTGGAGTATGGTTGGGAATTTGTCAAGAAAGGTTGAACACACAGTTTTTTCATGGTTAGTAGTAACCATGCCCTAGAAACCCATGAAAGTATAAGGATCCACACGGTTAGCGCACGGTTCCTCAAAATTGTGGATTAACAGTGTGGTCGCCCCAACTCTTTAAATTTGGGGTCTTCCTGTGTCGGCCCATGCTGGTTGATTAAGATGTTTGGTTGTTATGGTGGGGAGACCCACTATGATTCTCATATATTTTCCTTTGGAAATTTTGAATGGAGGTATACCCCTCATAACGGGGAGTCCGTTCGGGCCTCCCCCTGTTAGTGTCCTGATCCTATCTCAGGAAAATTTGATTTGTCTCTTATGGTGGGGAGACCATTTATTTCTCCCCATACCAGTAAACCAGATTGGTCCTTGGTCTTGTATTGGTGGTAGGTAGTCTTTTTTGGAGCTATATAACTACCTACATCTTCCTTAGTTAAACGTTGGGAGTGGAGATGACATGAACCAGGTCAGGTCACCATCTAACCCGACGCCCAACCCAATCTGTAACATGGCCCGAAGAGCATTCCCGATCTCCACAGGCAGGAACAAGTGCCTGGGTATCAAATGAAGCATGTGGGAATGATTTACCCAATTTAGAACTGTAAAAATAACCAATATTGACCCAAAAACCAGATCTGAAAAATTTATCCAAACACCTTAAATAAATTCCAACATTTAAATTTTACAACTAAACAAATGTCAAAAAAGACAAAAACCCCAAGGGAAACCAAAAAACACCAAGAACCTCCACGAAACAAGAGGATCAACATCCTCAAGACGCTGCTACCAAGATCCCAAAACCAATCCATAAAAAATGAACTTCCAACCAAACACATCATGCCTTAACCAGAAACACAGAGACAATAGATTCTTCATACACCCAAAGGTGTATGCAGGGTGTGAGATAAAGGCCTAGTAAGATACCACCAAATAAAAGGTTCCATGCAACAACATCGAAAAGATAATTTAACATGCTTATTTAAAAACATAATTTTAAAATGCTTTTAAGGAAAACATTTAAAAGCTGAAAGTTAAAAGAAAAGAGTACTGGAAGAAAAAATATTTCACAAATGAAACTTTAAAGTGGATTAAAAAATACATAAAGAAAACACACATACTAAAGTGGTCCTCCATATGCCAATAGAAGGCACCACGTCATGAATAGTATATCACTATGGGTAAATCCTCTAAGGTAGCTAGTATGTGTGGTGGGCTAGAGACATCGTACTTCGGTGTAAACGTGGCATAGGAACCACAATAATCAACACTCTCGTGCACAATCCACTAGTAGGGAAACACATCCATAACCTAGTGGTCTCCAATCATCACAAAAGTTCAGTTACTATTGTAACATTAATCCTGGCAGATGAAATCGGGATGAACCACTTCTGTAACATTTAGCGTACTAGTTCAAATCTGCCCACCTAGGTACCCGGGGTTTTCCCTTGTGCTCAATCAAGTTCCACATTCACATAGTATACCGCTCTCTCATATCCCAAACCAAACAAGGAATTACATACAAAAGCCACCAATTGCATACCCAAACACTATTTAAAAAAACACACGCACACGAAAACCATTTCTCACCATAATTTACATCACTTTCATGACATATAAATTATTTAAACAATTTAAAAAAATATTTCAAAATATCACAACAATGTTTTACACATTAAAAATGCCCAGTTTCACATATAATAGTTCCTTTAAAAAAAAATAACGCACATTTAACTCTATCAAAAACAACTACCACACTCCACATATAATTTAATAAATATGGATAAATAATTTATGAAACAATTAAAATTAGGAAATAGAGGTTTACACAAGAAATCACATCTAATTTCCATTTGAGAAAACCCCTTCTAATCGATAAACATAACGAAACAATTTATAAAAAGGGTTTCACACCACCCTCAAATTTTATCAAATACATTCAAGGTATAAAACACAAAGACATGTGTGCAACACATAATTAATATAACCCATCTTCTCAAAGAGTCCATTTCTCAATGCTAAACCACTTTAAATATTCTCTAAACTCAAATCGCACCTTACAAAAAACTCACACGACCCCTTCTTTTTAAGAACACCACTTTAAAATAAACACAACATAGCCACCTTTCACACAAAATCTGAATCTAACACATAAAAACACTAACATTTAAAAACATATTTTTCACCTTTTGAAATTGTTTAATAATCCGTTATAATAGTTTTTTAAAAAAGTCTACTAAACACACCCATGTTTTACATCCAAAGTACACAAAAACCCCCTTTAAAATTTGACCTCACATTTTAACCATATAAAAATTTGGTTCGCACCATCAACGCAATTTAAATAAATCATTTCATGACTCAGAAAATACCTTAAAACCATTGGCACAATTGTGTAAACTAATTCATATTAAGACACCAATTCCAAACCAGACGCACATCACTTTTCCTAAAACTACATTTTCAATACGAAAGAAATTTATTGTACACATTCACTATTATTTTTTCACAATAATCTCTATATAAAAACATAACAATTTTCCTTCCAAAAAAAATTTTTCAACACACTTTCATGTAAAAGAATTTACAAATCAAATTCACACCACCCAAATAAATAATATATCATGAAAAATAAATTAAACAGAAATTTTAAATTATCTTCAATCTATTGGGACAAGGAACCACCTACCTTTGATGTCAAATTTTCCACATATTGGTGCGAAACTCCAATCGCACTATAAAAACATCACCCGAAGATCAAATTAAACTCTGAACCAAACAATCGAACCAAAAGTATTCAAGATCAAACCCTAAAAACAAGAATAACCATAAAAGATGGAAGAAAATGAAAACAGGAACCATAGATGAATGGATAACCACCGGAGTAGGTTGTGCAAGAGGCTGAGGAAGAGAGGGGTACTAGGGGAGGGTCATGCCAGAGAGGAGTAGCGTCGGTAGAGGAAAAGTGAGGTTGTCCGGACAGAGTAGGGGGCACCGGGGTTCTCCAGACAAAAGAAAGAGGGTCGGCACTAGAATTTCGAGGCTGACGTAAATGGTGCGGACGGCAGGGCAGGTCGGGGAGGGTCCGAGGCGGCGATTTCCTGATGGAGCAAGAAGTGGGGTGGCACAATGAAAGGAGAAGGGAGGTCTGAAGGTTGTCCATGAGAGGGAGGGGGTGCAGCGTGATGGGGTACCCGGGAGAGGGGTGAGCCGCGATCTATATAAGGAGGAAAAATGATAGACCAGAGGGTAAGGGGGTAGTGAAACCCTAAAGGAAAAAAATAAAAATAAAAATAAACAAGATAAAAATAAAAGAAAAAGATAATAATAATAATAATAATAACCTAAAACAAAAGTATTAATAATAAATAAAATAACTTAATCATCATCAATAATATTTATAAAAATAATAAGACTCAAGAATAATTATTAATATCTTCAAATAATAATAATATTATTATTATTATCATTAAAACAAACTTCATTAATTTTTTTATCACTTTTCTTATTTTATATTACCTTTATTTTACCTCTCATTTAATTTTTTTTCCTTCATTATTAATTCATTTCATTTGATTAATTGAACATTGGCCAGGCATGCGGGGAACCGGCTGTGGCTATGCCGCTTTGAGAACAGTGCGTTGAACATTATCAAGTACAAAATGTGCGTTTTTGAATATGTAATCAAAATTTTTAACTGTCTCTAACCCAGACTTCCTGATACCCATAAAATTAATAAAAAAATTTAAAGACGGTGGCTTTGACAATTCTCCCCACCATAAAGCTTTCTGTCCTCGGAAAGCCACAACTAAGGCTGAGACCCAAAGTAGGAAACGAAACCCCCTTAAGGTTCAAGAGGATTCCTATGAAAACAAGAAGAGAGAGGCAAACACATCATGCACATAGAAGGTGACTAAAATGAAAAACTCAATAAACTTGTTAAAAGGATTTATGATATGTGATTCCCACCCCAAAGATCTAGAAAACCTCAAGTTGATTGATTAAGGAAAGGAACATAACCAAAAAGCCATCATGGGGAAGCACGAAGGGCTCCCCACCATTAAGAACCTACCAACACCAAAGATACAATTGGAAAACCAACACAGGGAGGTTCTGGTGGACTCCCCACCATTATGGAAAGGTCAACAACATTTCATTCCTAAGAAATTTGTGTGACACCCATCGTGGGTCTCCCCACCATTAGAATTGACATAAGATACAAAACTTTGAAAATTTTCCGACGGTGACCAAACACCCCACCACAAGGTGTGGGGAGGGAGGGGCCTAACCATCGGGGCATCAAAACTATGACTGCAGCAAGAACAACATCTCTGCATCCCTAGATGAGTACCATTCAAATTTTCAACCAATTTACCCAACAGACCCCATAAGGACCACTTAAAGCAATTACATTCAGTGAGATGCCACCCCCAGAACATTAAAGTAACAAGATGACCACACCTCCTTATAGCCACGAGAAACCCCATGCACCCAAACAGGTCGTTCGGAATGGAACCATAGGAAAGAATTTAAACATCCTTCACCTCCAATACTGATGATAGAAATATGGTTGGGGTTCCCATACACTCCTGGGGTTTTTGACCACATGCCAGCTTCACTCTGAGGCCTATGGCTGGAGCCCTGATGTTTGAAGCATCTCCTACCTCACAGTCAAGCATGGAAGACTCCTGAATGGAGCTTCTCCTTTTGGTATCACACGCAACCACACCACAACTGAGACAACACCAACAAAAACAACACACCACGGCATATAACTACTCCCTCACGGCACATCCACTAGAACAAAGGTTTAAATGATGCACATGCATCACCTCTTTACCTTAACCAAGAAACATAAGAAGGAAAGACGCACAACAAATACTCCCCTTCAAATCAAAAAATTAAAACTCTCAAATAGGACATGCTCCTATGAAAACAATGATTCTAGAAGGATCCTATGAAATCAACTGTTTCTATTCAAGAGAACTCACACTTCAAGACATCACAAAACATGAATCTTGTGGTCGATGGAAACACTACGAGCCTTTAAAATCTTTGGTCATCACTGATAACTCTGAACCACATTCACCCTTCCCCACTGGAATTTCCTTTCACTACTTTCAGGGGGAAACCTTCAAACACAACGATGTCAAACTTCACACCCGATAACTAAGACAACTCAAAGAGACCAAAACTCCCTTCAACTCCTCTAGCGTCTGTCATCCTACTGCGAGAGGATCCAATTAACAGAAAAGGATAAGGGAAAAATTTATCACTATCACTAAAAAGGGAGAGTCCTCACTTTAATCAACTATAGGGTTGGAAAACGGAGAATTACTCGTGGCCGCTCTTCAATCACATGTTAATTCCTTATGGGGGCGTACACTGGTTAAGAAATAAAACCATAGACCTAGTAAAACTAGTCCAATGGCCAAAACATATTGCAAGTGAATATTAAACGTATAGGGGGAATCACTAAAAGGGCTTCCCGAAGCAATTTTCAAAATAATTCACTAACTACACACTTGCACACCAACTTACAAATAAAAATTCAAACTCAAGACAAAAATCATTCAAAAAGGATTCTCGGATCGAAACGCCTCACATCCAACATTTCAAAAACACAAGGACACCCCACGCAATCACTAGTTACTAAAACACCAAATTCTCATTTAACAAAACTTTTTGAAAATAAGCAAATATAGTGGGTTGCACAAAAACCAATGGTGTCCCATGGACCTCGCACATGCATGTTCCCGTGATGCACCGGCACCCACCTCATGTCCATCCAGGAACTCATCCACTCGTTCCAATAACCATTTCTATTTTAGTGTACACTCATACATGTGTTTTCCCATGAGAGAACCAAGGATAAAAACTAGACCTTTCCAGTTTTCAAAACCAAACATTCAACACACACTTTTCAAACCTTACCCATCATTTCATTTTTTTAAGAGCTACATTTGAAAACATTTTCCAAGACCAAATCATTCTTTTTAAGAAATGAGATTTCCATGAATCCAAAACAAAGAGACAAGGAACGATGCAAGAGAAGACTAGTGCCAGTGGGTGAATGAGACATATGGTTGGCGGACATACGCCAATCATGCCACTGGCACAGAGAGTATTCTAGGTTTTCATCCCTGGATCCACATGGCTTTCCAGACCCTACAAGCTCACTGGGACCACAGACCTTACTCCCCATTCATTTCCCCTAAACAAGACTATTCACAATGACCAACGACTCAGACAAAACTCAACCTACTCTGTTAACTTGAGTCTCGCCACGAGGTGTGTTGTCCCGGAACCTTGATCGTAGCTAGAACATCAAGTTATGACACCCTTAACTTTGATCTATCCTGACTCTATCCTAGAAGAATACGACCCAAGAAGCAAACCTGCCTCTGATACCATTTTGTCACGAACCGGGCGGGGTCACCATCTGACCCGATTCCCAACCCGGTCCGCGACAGGGCCCGAAGAGTGTTCCCGATATTCACAGGCTGGCGCAAGTGCCTGGGTATCAAATGAAACATAAGGGAACTATTTACCTGATTTAGAACTATAAAAATAGCTAATGTTAACCCAAAAACCAGATTGGAGAAATTTATCCAAACACCTTTAATAAATTCCAAATTTTAAATTTTACAACTAAAAAAATGTCAAAAAGGAAAATGAACCCAAGGGAAACCAAAAAGAAACACCACGAACTTCTGTACAACAAGATGATATTCATCCTCAAGTTGTCTCTTCCAAGATCCCAAAACTAAGACATAAAAAATGAACTGCCAACCTAACACATCATGCCTTAACCTAAAATACAGAGACAACAGAGTCTGCATAAACCCAAAGGTGTATACAGGGTGTGAGATAAATTCCCATTAAGATACCACCAAATAAAAGGTTACATGCCACAAAATCAAAAAGATAATTTAACATGCTTATTTAAAACCATACTTTTAAAATGCTTTTAAGGAAAACATTTAAAAGCTGAAAGTGAAAAGAAAAGAGTACTAGAAGAAAAAATATTTCACAAATTATACTTTAAAGTGGATTAGAAAATACATAAAGAACACACACATACTCAATTGTTCCTCCATATGCCGACAGAAGGCACCATGTCATGAATATTATAGCACTGTGGGTAAATCCCCTAAGGCAGCTAGTATGTGTGGTGCACTAGAGACATCGTACCTCGGTGTAAATGTGGCATAGGAACCACAATAATCAATGCTCTCATGCACGATCCATTAGTGGGGAAACACATCCATAACATAGTAGTCTCCAATCATCACAAAAGTTTAGTTAGTGTTGTAATGTCAATCCTTCCACATGAAACCGGGAGGAACCACTTCTGTAATATCTAGCATACTAGTCCTAATCTGCCCACCAAGGTACCCTGGGTTTTCCCTTGTGCTCAATAAAGTTACACATTCACATAGTATACCCCTCTCTAATATCCCAAACCAAACAAGGCATTACACAAAAAAACACCACTTTCATACCCAAACACTATTTAAAAAAACATGCACACCAAAACCATTTCTCACCATAATTCGCATCACTTTCATGACTTATAAATTATTTAAACAATTTGAAGAATATTTCTAAATAGAACAACAATGTTTTACAAATGAAATATGCCCAGTTTCACATATAAGAGTTCCTTTAAAAGAAACTTAATGCACATTTTACTCTATCAAAAACAACTCTTTCACTCCACATATAATTTAATAAATCTGGTTAAACAAATTATGAAACACTTAAAATTAGGAAACATAGGTTTACAGAACAAAAACACATCTAATTTCCATCTTAGAAAACCCCTTATAATCAATAAACATAACTAAATAATTTTATAAAAAAAAGGTTTTTGCACCACCCTCACATTTTATCAAATACATTCAAGGTATAAAACACAGAGACACGTGTGTGAAATAGAATAAATATAACCCATCTTTTCAAAGAGTCTATTTCTCCATGCTAAACCACTTTAAATATTTTCCGAACTCAAATTGATCCTTACAAAAAACTCCCATGACCCCTTCTTTTTAAGGACACCACTTTAAAACACACACAACATAGCCACCTTCCACAAAAAATCTGAATCTAACACATAAGAACACCAATCCTTAAAAACATATTTTTCACCTTTCGAAATGGTTTAATAATCTGTTATAATAGTTATTTTAAAAACAATTCCATTAAACATACCCATGTTTTACATAAAAAGTACACCCAAAACACCCAAACATTGACCTCACATTCTAACCATATAGAAATGGGTTTCACACCATCAACACAATTTAAATAAATCATTTCATGACTTAGAAAATACCTTAAAAACATTGGCACAATTGCATAAACTAATTCATATTAAGACACCAATTCCAAACTAGACGCACATCACTTTTCCTAAAACTAAGTTTGGAATAAAAAAGCAATTTATTGTACACCTTCATGAGTTTGTTTTACAAAAAACTCTATATAAAAACATAACAATTTTCCTTCCAAAAATTTGTTTTCAATACACGTTCATGTAAAAGCATTTACAAATCAAATTCACACCACCCAAATAAATAATAGAGCATGAAAAATAAATTAAACAGACAAATTAAATTATCTAAAATATCTTGGGATAAGGAACCACCTACCTTTGATGTCGAATTTTCCAAATATTGGTTTGAAACTTCAATCACACTACGAACTCACCACCTGAAGATTAAATTGAACCCTAAATCAAACAAATGAACCAAAAATATTTAAGATCAAACCCTAAAAACAAGAACAACCCTAAAATCTGGAAAAAAATGAAAACTGGAACCCTATATGAATGGAAAACCACTGAAGTTGGTCGCGCAAGGGCCGTAGAAGAGCAGGGTACCAGAGGCGGGTCGCGACGGAGAGGAGTAGCACCACCAAGGGAAAAGGGAGGTTGGCTAGATCGAGTATGGGGTGTCGGGGTTCTCCGGACAAAGGAAATAGGGTCGACACTGGAAGATAGAGGGTGGCACAGATGATACAGATAGCGGGGCTGGCCAGGGAGGGTGTGGGGCGGCGGTTGCCGGACAGAGCAAGACATGGGGTGGTGCAATTAAAGGAGGAGGGTGGTCCGAAGGATGGCCATGAGAGGAAGGGGGTGCAGAGCGATGGGGTACCCGGGAGAGGGGTGAGCCATGATCTATAGAAGGGGGAAAATGACAGAACAGGGGGTAAGGGGGGTAGCACAACCCTAAATGAAAAAATATAAAAACAAATAAGATAAAAAGAAAAGATAATAATAATAATAATAATAATAATAATAATAATAATATAAATAAAAAAATAAAAAAAATTATTAATAAGAAATAAAATAACTTAATCACCATCAATAATATTTATAAAAATAATAAGACTCAATAATTATTATTAATATCCTCAAAAAATAATAATATTATTATTATCATCATTAAAACAAACTTCATTAATTTTTTTTATCACTTTTCATATTTTATATTACCTTTATTTTACCACTCATTTAATTTTTTTCCTTCATTATTAATTCATTTCATATGATTAATTGAACATTGTCCAGACGTGAGGGGAATCGGACGAGGCCATGCAGTTTCGATAGCGGCACGTCGAACACTGTCAAGGCCAAAATGTGTGTTTTTGAATAAGTACTCAAAATTTTAAACTGTCTCCAACCCAGACTTCCCGATTCCCAAAAAATTAATAAAATAAATTAAAAATGGTGGGTGTGATAGGATAATTCCCAACAGTCTGGTTATGGAAAGGTAAGTGTAACCTTGTTCGTTGTTGTTGTTCGTTTGGGTAAATTATTGGAATCTTGTTCGGATAGTGTTTAAGGAGTTCTCTTTTGGGATAAAATCTGAATATAATTGATCATTTCAGGAAGTGGTGTATTTTTGGGTTGGAGAGAGAATTCCTTACTTGATTGATCAATTGGATGTGTTTTGGACTTTTGGGGTGGTCAAAACTTGGCAAAAGAGTCCATTTTGGACTTTCAGTTGGGTTTGGATTTTGCCTTTGGCCTTGTTGTGGCTTTATGAGGGAATAAAGTTTTATGGTGGGAATAATTGTCACATAAATGAATTATTTTAAAGGTATTTTTCATTTAATATCCATTATTTCTTTGTTTTGGGGGTTTTCCATTCATTTTGGTGGAAATTATGGGTTTTCAAAATTTGGGCCAAACCGTGAGCCCGTTTCCAGATTTAAAATTAAATTTTGTTTATTTTATTACACCTTCATTTTTCAACATTTTACACCCATTCCACCTCCCAATTGTCATAACCTGGTATATTAAAACTACCATATCAATTTTGATCCCATAGTAATCCGCAATAATGATGGATTTGGGTTTTTTATTAAGGTGTTGGGGCAGCCCGAAAGCCCATTTTCTGCTTTAAAATATTTTTTAAAATTATTTAATATCTCATACTATTTTCATGGTTTTTTGTTTATTCAAGATATCACCCGAGACCACTTATGAAAGACACGATCCCATGCTCTCCTACCCCTCTTTGGTTCTCATATCACCCACAGATTAGGGAGATCTTTCTTAATCATTCTCAAATTTCTCAGATTGGAAGAGACAAAATGATTATTTTATAACTACTTTAATTTTTACTATTGTTTCCTGAATTAAGTCCCCACTTGACCTAATATGACTCCTTAGAGCCTCCATACCGGTTTTGATTACTTAAAGATTCAACTATTTGTGGATTTGGTCCGATTTATTCAATATTTATTCAAGTAAGTGTTTCTCTCTTCATTTCCTTCTTTCTCCTTAGGGTTTCCTCACTCTTTCATGAAGTTCTAAAATGTACAGAAGTTATGATTAGAACCTTGGGTTTGATTTGGTGTCTTTTGGGTCAAATATTTGGGTTTTAGGTTGGATTTCACTTCCTTGAGTGCGGTGGTGGTGCGATTGATGTTTCACACCAAGATTTGGTGGTTTTAATTCAAATGGTAGGCGATTCCATGTGTAATCATTTTTTGAAGAGTTAATAATTCCTGATTTAATTATTTTGAATGTTACTCATATGATTTGAATTGTTCAAAAACCATTTTTGATGGAGTTTGTTAAGCGTTTAATTTTATAGTTTCACTTTGTTTCAAATTTGGTGTTTTCCATTGTAAACCTTGTGGTAATCTTTAGGTTGATGTTATAACATATTAAAGTGGTTTGTTAAATATTTTTTGGGCTGCGAATTCTGAATTGTTAGGGTATTGGTGTGATTTTGGGTTTAAAATAGGGTTTTTGAATAGGTTTTATGTGTAAAACATTTTTTCACTCCTTGAAAGTGTTTTATGAAAATATGTGTTTTTCATGTGTATCTTTTGTGGTATAATTTGAGGTGATTTTATAGTACCTGAGAATTGATTAATAAATGTTGCAAGGGTATCCAATTCTTCTTTGGTAGGGTCTTGGTGTGATTTTGGTCTTGAAAGGGGGTTTTTAAATGGGTTTTTTGCGCAAGATATAGTTATACCCTTTGGGATTGTTTTATGAAAATTGTAAATATTTTATTTGGTTAAAAAAAGTGGGAAAAGGGTGTGAATGTACTTTTTTGGTGAGTGTGTTCACCTAATATGGGTTTTTGAAAGGTAAAGTGGTGATTTATGATGTCAAAAATTTTCATAATGTTTTATAAATTGCTTAAATGTTTTATCAAATGGCAGGAGAGGGGTGAAACATGTTTGTGGACTATTTTGTGTGAGTGTGATGTGCATAATGAGTTTTGTTGAAGAAATAAGTATTATGTGATGTGTGTGTGGGATGTTATGTTAGTTATAATATCTTGGAAAGATTTTATAAAAAAATTTAAATGATTTTTGGAAGTGTTAAAGAAATGTGAAAATTGTTGTGGGCTATTTTGGTGTGAGTATGATTTCAAAATGCATTAGAATGAAAATGTGGATTATGTGACTTGAATGATATACATGTGAGCAGTTTGGTGAATGTGTGATTTGTAAGTGGTATTTTCATCAGAAAATTATATTTCTTGACTTGTTTAACTTTTTTGAGCACAAGAGGGAAACTCGGGTATCTTGGTGGGTGGACGTGTACTAGTACTCTAGTGATCCTGTGGGGTTTGGCCTCAGTTTCATGTAGCAAGTTTGATGCTTACAACACTAACTAAACTATGATGATGATGATGATGGGGGCCACTAGGTTATGTGTATGTTCCCTACTAGTGGCTTGTGTGCACAAGAATGGATATTGTGATGGTTACTCTCACTGAGATATGAGGTACCTGGGACCCACAGCGAGCTAGTGCCTAGGGGTTACTTTCCCATTGCTTATTCTCATTAGTTACTTTATGCTTACCATCAGTATACGGTATGTTTGGATGGAAAATTCAGTATCATTGAAATTATTTTTAAAATTTTTGATTCTTTAAAATAGGCCACTTGAAAACTGATTTTATTTAAGTTTCATCTTTTAGAAATTGTTACTAGCATTACATGCCTTGAAAACTTGCATGATTTTAGTCTTTGAATGTTAATCACATAGAATATATTAGTGGTGGTATCTGAATGGGCTTCGGCTCACACCCTACTTGCATGTTTGGGTGTAAGTAGACTTGGTTATTTTTTCCGTAGGTTTGGGTATAGCTTTTGTGCCAACGGTTCGGGTTTTTAGTGGTCCATCATGATGTAGTGTTGTGGAGATGGCTTAAGGGAAGTGCTTCTCTCCATGTGGAGATTCTTGGGCTCTCTTTTTTTGTTTTATTCATATTTTATAGTCTTTGAGAGTTTTTAAAAACCATGTAATTTTGTATCACCCCAAACATTTTATGGTATATTTCTCTTAATACACTATATCTATTAGATAGCCTATATTTCATGAATCACTAAGCCTCTATGGAACAAAACTTGGTTATTTATATGATATGGTCTTAACCTAGCCATTAAACTTAAATTTTCTTGTTCTATGATTTGAATTTTGAAAATTTTACATACACAGTTGTTTTCAGAATGATATTTAGAGTCTGATAGAATTAACTTAATTTTTAGTGAATAGTAACCTACCCTTGTGAATAGTAACCTAAAAGTATGAATCGTAACATAAACTTATGAATAGTAATATGAATCTTATTAATTGTATCCATACCCTTGAATTTATAAATAAATTTAGGAACCTTAAAAATGAAGATGAATACTTTAAGTATTTGTACTTTTTGATTAAATAGTGATTTTAATTAAAATTTTAATTTATCATATTTAGAAAATTATTTTTGGAAAACGGAGTTTATTTTTGGATTATACACGTCAAAAAATGGTTAGGGTGAATTTTTGGGAATTTTATGAAATACTTGAATTTTTATGAATAGTAAAATACGATAAATTATGATAAATGCTAAATATTTGATTTGCTGCATCATAGGTGATGAAAGGATGATGTAACCTCATTTGGTTCGAACGCACATGCCATTATTACTATTTTGGATCACATGAATCAAGAATATTCATAGTCTTGAGCAAAAATATTAAAATAATAATTAAAATAATGTAAAATCCCTCCTCTCCTCCACTATATAAACCTCCCCTCACCCCCTCTTCCTCCCACACCACTAAAGCTTCAATACTTACCTAAATTCTCCTCAAATATCTCTCTAAAATCCTCCCCCGCGTCCAAGACCTTCTGGTATCACCAAAAGTCCAAAAACAAAGGCCTTAAGAATTTTCTCAAGGAGGAGTACTCAAGAGGTGAACCTCTCTTCTCTTTTCTTTCAATTTCTTTTACAAGTTCCATTATTTTGATTCTATATCATCACCTCCCCTCATCCAAATTCCAAGATAATTCCAGTACCTTAAATTTAATGTATTTTAATTATACTAATGGAATATTTCATCATAATCTCTCTTTCTCCCTTCCTTTTATACTATAAATGAAAACACCGTCCGAGATGTGTTAATTTATCTCACTCAAAAAAGATGGGTTTTCAATTTGCATTACTATCTTCAAGACTGGTCATGAAACCTTTTAAATGGTTGAAACTAATAATAATATATTTATTTTATATTGTTTAATGTTCTGTAATCCTTACACACTCATAATATAGAATAATAATACAAAACAAGTTCATTTTGCACAAAACCGCCAGACCAAATCCAAGTGTTTATCATTAACTCATCAAATGAGTCATCCTCATGGTATATAACCAGAATAATTATAAGATAATTTATATATCTTTAATTTCATTAATGTTATATATAAATTATTCTGGATGTTTAACCACATTTCAAATGAACTTCCATTCATGAATACAAGTAAACGGATCATGAAAACCAAGGAATAAAATTCTTCCAAAACAATAAAATTGAACCTCTTAAACCCATCAAAAAGGCCATTAATTAACCTAATAAGGTTATACAATATAAATTACATGTTTATGAGGTTCTGTAATTATTAATTAATGAATCTGAATTTGATTATTCATGTCGTTAAGAACAATCAAGAACACCTTCAAGCATAGGGTAAGGGATATCTTAACTCAATTTCCATTCGTTGAGATAAACATCAATGTCATTGGTTTTGTATTTTCCTAGAATCCATTTGAATTACCTAGGATTGTTTTATTCTATATATCCACTTTTATTTTTTGGGTTTATTATTGTCACAGATAATTATGTCATTGATTTATCCTCAATCTAATGATACCTTCTTAGTAAGGGATCCTCTCTCTCGCTTTTATTCAAAAATAACCCCTATGTTGTGTCCTTATTTTTTAAATTCCTAAATGATGGTGTATGTTTTCTCACCTCTTCCATACTGCACATATGATATATAAATGATTTTATATCTCTTTACCTCTCATTAATCCCTCACAAAAACACTTGTTACCATGCCGAAATGTTTGTAAGGGGTTTTCTCATCTCACTTTCAACTCCGTGGGATTTCAATTGTTCACCTCTTATTTATTATATGTGGTATTTGTACTATCATTCAATATATAATATAATTATTCTCATTATTTTCATGGTATTCCAAGATTCATTTAATGATTATTAAATCTGTGTCACATGAAACGATTGATTACAATGTGGTAACGGGCTTTGTCTCAATTTTCCATTTCATTGTGACTTACTTTGTATTTTGCACCTAATAATTTTTATGTGATGTACATACTAACTATTTGAGATCTATTTTCATTTGAAATTATATTTCTATTAAATATCCATATTCTCATACCATGTATATGTTTATTGTATAAACTTTATACCATTTTGCATACGGTTCTTATTTGGAATGTTGTTTTAACTGTGGAAATATTGATGAATATGTATCCTCTATTCTATACGGATATTGAAAAGGCATATTGATTTTGTATTAAATAAATTTATAAATAATTATTTGGGTATATAGCGGTGGTTGGGGCGCGCTATATCTCCTCAATGCATCGACAGGTCTCATGAGACAAATCAGTTGGCGACAAACCCTTTGAGTTTGTTTCCAAAAAATCAGACGGGTTTCTACCCAAATAGCTAAACCGTTTAAATGGTATTATGGTATCATGTGCCAAATACATTACATCCAATTAATGAGCATTCTCTTTATTCATTATCATTTATTATTATCCATGAGGTTTTCACTAGGACAAAATCTATGGATGCAGTTTCATTCTCAGTTTGTTAATGGCATGAGTTTTTCATTTATTCACTATGCCATATTGATTATGTCAAATTTTTTATGAATCAAATATTATTGAATTCATGATTCCACTAATTTTAACCCTTAATAAGCATTTGATCTCACCCCTTTCATTTTCTTACCATTAATAGGTTATGAAGAAGAGATCATCTATTGTGTTTCTATAGATGCAGTTTTTAGTTTTTGTTATGCATTGTATTTTGTAACCTTTTCCAATGTAATTTGAGTTACATATATGTATCTAGTTTCTTAAAGAGTACTAAACTAATCATTACTTCTATATTTTATTCCTTATAACCATTCAAATGTAATTATTAATGCATAGGATCTGGTTTAGAGGGGTCAGGGTGTTACAGTTGGTATTAGAGGAAGTTTAGTAGAAAACATGGAAACTAGATTAGACAATGTAGATTAGGGAACAAATCCCTAAGGTAGTATTTAAGGACAAACATAAAATAACATCCTGGTATTTCTGTAAGGAATAGATTATTTGTATCTTTCTAGCAAATACATCCTTGTCTGGATACAAACAGGTAGAGGTGGCTCTGGAAAAAATGTACCTAGGAGTGAATGTTCGGACAAAGAGTTTCAGGCTTGACTCGGAGTATCCTAGTACTCGACAATCATCCTTTATAAACTCTTGGTATTGACACTATTAGGTTATATGCTTAGGAAATTCACATTTTCTTTATAAGCTGATGAACATAACTGAGGTACGTAGTTTTATTGGCTTATTAGGTTACTATCAGCATTTTGTTCATAATTTCACCTGATTGGATAACCGCTAACCAAGTTCACACGTAAAGGGGATAAGTTTGTATGGATGAAATAATGTATATAATTAATTGAATAATTGAAAATAATATTGTTCAATGATATAATTTTGACTCTTCCATATGGAAGTGATGGATTTGTAATATACAATTATTCATCAAATAATGGGCTAGGTTGAGTCCTCATGAAAAATGAAAAAGTTATTGATTATTAATCAAGTCAGTTGAAAACTCATGAAAAATATTATCCAACTCATGACCTTGAGTTAGAAGCCGTAATCTTTTCTCTGAAAATATAGAGACATCATCTCTACGTAAAAATATGTGATATATGCACGGACCACAAGAGTTTGAAATACATTTTCACACAAAAATAACTAAACATGAGGCAAAGGAGATGGATAGAGTTACTCAAAGATTATGATTGGTCAATACACTACCACCCAAGAAAGGAAAATAAGGTGGCAGATTCATTAAACTGAAAAGATCATGGACTCGTAACCTAAATTATGATTTAAAGAGATCATATATCCATGGATCAACTGAAGATGAATATGGGAATCGTTAAGGAAAGGGAAACATATTTCCTCTTTCAAATGATTTCTAAACTATCTATACTAGAGAAGATAAAAGACTCTCAATATGATGATGAAAATCCACACAAGAAAATTAATGCTGTTAAGGATGGGAGATTAGAAGACTTCATGTATGAAGAAGGAGTTCTGAAATTTGGGAAGAGGATATGTGTTCCATCTATACCTGAGCTAAAAAGAGAACTATTAGATGGTGTTCAAATATCAAATTTCTCTATACACCTGGGTAGCACAAAGATGTATAGACATCTGAAGGAATATTTTTGGTTGGATAATATGAAGCGAGAGATTGTTGACTACGTGTCAAGGTGCCTAGTGTGTCTAAAAGTAAAGGCAGAGAGAAAACATCCTAGAGGGATGATTCAACCTATACCTATTCCTATGTGAAAGTGGGATGACATTAGGATGTTTTTTTTCACCAGACTACCAAGGAATCCTAGAAGGAATGATGAAATATGGGTAATTGTTGATCATCTCAAAAAATATACACATTTCCTTGCAATAAGGAAGGATTTTCCACTTGACCACCTAGAAAGACTTTATATTAATGAATTTTTAAGACATCATGGTGCAATGCTATCTATTATGTCTAATTGAGATCCACCATTTACATCATGATTCTGGAAAAAAGTCTCCAGATGGATTTGAATACTGAGCTTCATATGAGTACGGCTTATCACCCCCAAACTGACGGACAGTCTGAAAGGACTATTCAAACACTGCAAAACATGTTGATATCATGCTCTCTTGACTTTCAATGTATGTGGGATCAATACTTTCCTTTGGAATAATTTTCCTACAACAATAGTTTTCATTCTAGTATTCAAATGGATCCATATGAAGAATTATATGCAAAGTGATGTTGAACTCCAACTTTCTGGGACAAATTTGGTGAGAGGAAACTTATAGGCCCAGAATTTATTGAAGAGACAACGGAAAAGAAAAGTACAATTAAAGCCAATATTAAACTATCCCAAATTAGGTAGAAGATTTATGCTGACAACTGGAGAAAGGGTTTGGAATTAAAAGTGGGAGATCATGTCTTTCTAAAAGTATCTCCATGGAAGAGAGTCTTTAGGTTCGGTAAGAAATGGAAACTGAGTCCCAGGTACATCGGACCATTTGAAATTAGGGAAAGAATCGGAGTTGTATCTTATGGTTTAGAAATGCCACCAAGTCTCCCCAAAGTTCATGATGTGTTCCACATGTCATTGTTAAAGAAATACATGCCAGACCCAATGCATGTACTCGCCTATAATGAAATAGAGATGGAACCTGATTTTTCATACTGTGAAGATCCTATTAGGATTATTGACACAAGGGAGGAGGTATTGGGAAATCAGACAACTAGTCTAATAAAGGTTCTTTGGAGAAACCATAATATGGAGGAAGCAATGAGGAAACCTGAGGTTGTTATGAAGAAGAACCACCCACGTCTTTTTGAATGGATTTATAAATGAAAAATTTCAAGGAATAAATTTCTAAAGAAGGGAATAATGTTGCACCCCAAACATTTTATGGTATGCTTCTCTTAATATGATGTATTCATTAGATATCCTATATTTCATGAATCACTGAGCCTATATGGAACAAAACTTGTTTATTTATATGATATAGTCATAACCTATCCATTAAACATAAATTTTCCTGTTTTTTTATTTTAATTTTTAAAATCTGACACACACGGTTGTGTTCAGGATGATATTTAGAGTCTGATATAATTAATTTAATTTTTAGTGAATAGTAACCTACCCTTATGAATAGTATCCTGCCCTTATTAATATTAACTTACCACTATTAATAGTAATATGACTCTTATGAATTGTAACCATACCCTTGAATGTATAAATAAATTTAGGAACCTTAAAAATGAAGATGAATACTTTAAGTGTTTGTACTTTTCGATTAAATAATGATTTTAATTAAAATTTTAGTTTATCATATTTAGAAAATTATATTTGAAAATGGAGTTCATTTTTGGATTCTACACATCAAAAAATGTATAGGGTTAATTTTTGGGAGTTTTCTAAAACATTTGATTTTTTTATGAATAGTAAAATACAATAAATTATGATAAATGCTAAATATTTGATTTACTACATCATAGGTGATGCAAGGATGATTTAATCCCACATGGTTCAAACTCACATTCCATTATTAATATTTGGGATCACATGAATCAATAATATTCATATTCTTGAGAAAAAATATTAAAATAATAATTAAAATAATTTAAAATCCCTCCTCCGCTCTACTATATAAACCCTCCCTCACCCCCTCTTCCTCCCACACCACTCAAGCTTCAATACTTTCCAAAATTCTACTCAAATATCTCCCTAACCTCCTCCCCCACGTCAAAGACCTACTGGTCTCACCAAAAGTCCAAACAACAAATGCCTTAAGGAGTTTCTCAATGAGGAGTACTCAAGAGGTGAACCTCTCTTCTCTTTTCTTTCAATTTCTTTTACAAGTTCCATTCTTTTGATGCTCTATCCTCACCTACCATCATCCAAATTCCATGATAATTCCATTAAATTAAATGTACTATATTTTCCTTATAATATTGGAATATTTCATCATAATCTCTCTTTTCCCCTTTCTTTTATACTATAAATGCAAACATCGTCCGAGATGTGTTAATTTATCACACTCAAGGAAGACCGGTTTTCAATTTGCATTACTATCTTCAATATGGGTCATAAAACCTTTTAAATGGTTTAAATAGATCATAATATATTTATTTTAACTTTTTTAATGTTCTGTAATCCTTACACACTCATAAAAAGGAATGATAATACAAAACAAGTTCATTTTGCACAAAACAGCCAAGCCAAATCCAAGCGTCTATCATTAACTCGTCGAATGACTCATCCTCATTGTATATAACCAGAATCATTATAGGATAATTTATATATATTTAATGTCACTAATTTTATATTTTAACATTTCTGGATTTTTAACCACATTTCAAACGAAATTCTATTCATGAATACATGTAAAAGAATCATGAAAACCAAGGAAGAAAATTATTCCAAAATAATAAAATTGAACCTCTTAAACCCATAAAAAAGGCCATTAATGAACATAATAAGGTTATAACATATCAATTACATGGTTATGAGGTTCTGGAATTATTATTTAATGAATATGAATTTAATTATTCATGTCATTAAGAACAATCAAAAACACCTTCGAGCATACGGTAAGGGATATCTTAACTCAATTTCCAATTGTTGAGATAAACATCAATGTCATTGGTTTTATATTTTCACATAATATGTATGAATGACTTATGATTGTTTTATTCTGTATATCCACTTTTATTGTGTGGGATTATGATTTTCACACATAATTATGTCATTTATTTTTCCTCAATCTAATGATACGTTCTTGGTAAGGGATCCTCTCTCTCACTTTTATTCAAGAATTCCCCCTATGTTGTGTCCTTTTATTTTAAATTCCTAAATGATGGGGTATGTTTTATAACCTCTCCCATACTTCCATTATATTATATAAATTATGGGATATCCCTTTACCTCTCATTAATCCCTCACAAGAACACTTATTACCATGCTAAAATGTTTGTAAGGTGTTTTCTCATCTCACATTCAACTCTGTGGGATTTCAATTGTTCGCCTCTTATTTATTATATGTGGTATATGTGTACTATCATTAAATATATAATATCATGATTCTATTTATGTTCATTGTATTTAAATATTTATTTTATGATTATTAAATTTTGGTCACATGAAACGATTGATTACAATGTGGTAATGGGATCTGTCTCAATTTTCCATTTCGTTGTGACTTACATTGTATTTTGCACCTAATAATTATTTTTTGGTGTACATAATTCCCATTTGAGAAATATTTTCATTATAAATTATATTTCTATTAAATATCCATATCCTCATATCATGGATATGTTTATTGTCTAAATTTTATACCATTTTTTATACAGTGTTTATTTGGAATGTTGTTTTAACTGTGGAAATATTGATGAATCTGTATCCTCTGCTCTATACAGATATTGAAAATTCATATTGATTTTGTATTAAATAAATGTATAAATATTTATTTGGACATTAAAAGGTATGTGGGGCCCACTAAATCCCCTCGATGCATCGACAAGTCTCATGAGACAAATCAGTTGGTGACAAACCCTTCGAGTTTGTTTCCAAAAAATCTGATGGGTTTCTACCCACAGAGCTGAACTATTTTAATGGTATTATGGTATCATGTTTCAGATACATGATATCCAATTAATAAGAATTCCCTTTATTTTTTATCAATTATTACTATTTTTGAGGTTTTCACTATGACAAAATCTATGGATCCAGTTTAATTCTCAGTTTGTTAATGGTGTGAGTTTTTTATTTATTCACTATGCCATATTTATTATGTCAAATTGTTTATGACTCACATATTATTGAATTCATGGTTATGATATTTTTAACCCTCAATAAGAATTGATCTCACCCCTTTCATTTGTTTACCTTCAACAGGTTATAAAGAGGAGATCATTTGTTGAGTTTCTATGGCGGCAGTTTTTAGTTTTTGTTATGCATTGTATTTTGTATCATTTTCCAATGTAATTTGAGTTACATCTATGTATCAAGTTTCTTAAAGACTACTATACTAATATTTCCTTCAGGATTTCATTCCTTCTAACCATGACAATGTAATTAGTAATGCACCAGCTCCGGTTTAGAGGGGTCGGGGTGTTACAGTTGGTATCAAAGGAAGTTTAGTAGAAAACTTGGAAACTAGATTAGAAAACATAGATTAGGGAACAAAGACCTAAGGTAGTATTTGAGTAAAAAAATACAAGAATGACCTGGTATTTTTGTAAGGAATAAATTATTCATATATTTCTAGAAAATATATCCCTTTCTAGATACAAACAGGTAGAGGTGGCTCTAGCATAGATGTACCTAGGAGTGAAAGCTCTGACAAGGAGTTTCGGGTTTGCCCTGAGTATCCTGGTACATGAAAATGGGCCTTTCTACAATCTTGGTATTCATACTCCTGGGGGATATTCTTATGATAATTCACATTTTCTTTACAAGTCGACAAACATAACTAAGGTATGCAGTTTTATTGGATTAGTAGGTTACTATTGGAATTTTTTTCAGAATTTCGCCCAACTGGCTAACCTGCTAACCAAGCTCACACATAAAGGGGTAAAGTTTTTATGGAAGAAATGATGTATAGAATTCTTTGAATAATTGAAAAGAAGATTTTTCAATTCTCCAATTTTGACTCTTCCATCTGGAAGTGATGGATTTGTAATATACAGTGATGCATCAAAGAATGGGCTAGGTTGTGTCCTTATGAAAAATGATAAAGTTATTGTTTATGCATCAAGGCAGTTGAAAACTCATGAGAAAAAATATCCAACTCATGATCTTGAGTTATAATTTTTAATCTTTTCTCTAAAAATATGGAGACATTATCTATACGGAAAAATATATGAGATATACATGGACCACAAGAGTTTTAAATACATTTTCACACAAAAAGAACTCAACATGGTGCAAAGGAGATGGATTGAGTTACTCAAAGATTATGATTTTTCAATACACTACCACCCAGTAAGGGCAAATAAGGTGGCAGATGCATTAAGAAGGAAAGATCACATACTCCTAACACAAATGAGGAATGAAAGAGATTCTATATTCATGGATCTATTGAAGATGGATATGGGAATTGTTAAGGAAGGGGGAAAATCTTTCCTCTTTAAAATGATTTCTAAACCATCTATACTAGAGAAGATAAAAATCTCTCAATCTGATGATGAAAATCTGCCCAATAAAATTAATGTTGTCAAGGATGGCAGATTGGAAGACTTTGTGTATAAAGAAGGAGTTCTGAAATTTGGGAAGAGGTTATGTGTTCCATCAGTACTTGAGATAAAAAGATAACTATTAGATACTGCTCATAGCTCAAATTTCTCTATACACCTGGGTAGCACAAAGATGTATAGAGATCTAAAGGAATATTTTTGGTGGGATAATATGAAGCGAGAGATTACTGGCTACGTGTCAAGGTGCCTAGTTTGTCAACAAGATAAGGCATAGAGACAACATCCTAGAGGTATTATCCAACCTCTACCTATTTCTATGTGGAAGTAGGATGACGTTAGAATGGATTTTGTCACTGGACCACCAAGGATGCCTAGAAGGAATGATGAAATATGGGTAATTTTTGATCATCTCACAAAATCTGCACATTTCCTTACAATAAGGGAGGATTTACCACTTGAGCGCCTGGAAAGCTTTTATATTAATGAATTTTTAATACTTCATGATGCAACGCTATCTGTTGTTTCTGATCAAGACCCACAGTTTACATCAAAATTCTAGAAAGGTCTCTAGAAGGCTTTGAATATTGAGCTTCGTATGAGTACTACTTATCATCCCCAAACCGACGGACAATCTAAAAGGACTATTCTAACACTGGAAAACATTTCAAGATCATGCTCTCTTGACTTTCAAGGTATGTGGGATCAATAAATTCCTTTGGGGGAATTTTCCTACAATAATAGTTTCCAGTCTAGTATTCAAATGGCTTCAAATGAAGCATTATATGGAAAGTGATGTCGAACTCCAACTTGTTGGGACGAAGCTGGTGAAAGGAAACTCATAGGCCCAAAACTTATTCAAGAGACAATGATAAAGGTAATTACAATTAAAGCCCATATTAAAGTATGCCAAAGTAGGATGAATATTTATGATAACAACTAGATAAAGGATTTAGAATTCAATATGGTAGATCATGTCTTTCTGAAAGTATCTCTATGGAAGGGTGTATTTAGGTTCAATAAGAATGGGAAACTGAGTCCCAGGTACATCGGACCATTTGAAATTATAGAAAGAATTGGAGCTGTATATTACCATTCAGCAATGCCACCAAGTCTCTCCAAAGTTCATGATCTATTCCACATGTCATTTTTAAAGAAATACATGTCAGACCCAACGCATTTACTCACCTATGAAGAAATAGAGATGGAACCTGATTTTTCATACTGTGAAGAGCCTATCGGGATTCTGGACACAAGGGAGTATGTATTGAGAAATAGGAAAACTCATCTAGTAAAGGTTCTTTGGAGAAATCATAATATGGAGGAAGAAATGTGGGAACCTGAGGATGGTATAAATAAGAACCACCCATATCTTTTTTAAGGGCTTTATAAATGAAAATTTTCAAGGGAGAAATTTCTAAAGAAGGGAATAATGTAGCACCCCAAACATTTTGTGGTATGTTTATCTTAATTCACTATATTCATTAGATAGTCTATATTTCATGAATAATTGAGCCTCTATGGAACAAAACTTGGTTATTTATATGATATAGTCATAACCTATCCATTAAATATAAATTTTCCAGTTCTGTGATTTGAATTTTAAAAATATGACATACATAGTTATGTTCAGGATGATATTTAGAGTCTGATAGAATTAACTTAATTTTCAGTGAATAGTAACCTAACCTTATGAATAGTAACCTACCCTTAGGAATATTAACTTACCCTAATGAAGAGTAATATGACTCTTATGAATTGTATCCATACCCTTGAATGTATAAATACATTTAGGCACCTTAAAATGAAGATAAATACTTTAAGTGTTTGTACTTTATGATTAAATACTGATTTTAATTAAAATTTTAATTTATTACATGTAAAAAATTATTCTTTAAAAATTGAGTTCATTTTTGGATTCTATATTTCGAAAAATGGTTAGGGTGAATTTTTGGAATTTTTTTGAAATACTTGATTTTTTATGAATAGTAAAATATGATAAATTATGATAAATGATAAATATTTGATTTACTGCATCAGAGGTTATTCAAGGCTGATGTAAGCACACTTGGTTCGAACTAACATATCATTATACTATTTTGGATCCTATGAATCAAGAATATTAATAGTCTTGAGCAAAAATATTAAAATAATAATTAAAATAATGTAAAATCCCTCCTCCCCTCCACTATATAAACCACCACTCACCCCCTCTTCCTCCCACACCACTCAAGAATCAATCCTTGCCTAAATTAAGCTCAAATAGATCCCTAACCTCCTTTACCATGTCCAAGACCTACTGGTATCACCAAAATACTAAAAACAAAGGCCTTAAGAAGTTTCTCAAGGTGGAGTACTCAAGAGGCGAACCTCTCTTATCTTTTCTTTCAATTTCTTTTACAAGTTCCATCCTTTTGATGCTCTCTCCTCACCTCCCCGCATCGAAATTCTATGATAATTCCATTAACTTAAATGTACTGGATTTTAATTATGCTAATGGAATATTTCATCATAATCTTTCTTTTTCACTTCCTTTTATACTATAAATTCAAACATCGTCTGAGATGTGTTAATTTATCACACTCAAGGAAGATGGGTTTTCAATTCGCATTACTACCTTCAATACTAGTCATGAAACCTTTTTAATGGTTGAACCAGATCATAATATATGTATTTAATCTTTTTTAATGTTTTGTAATCCTTACACACTCATGATATGGAATAATAATACAAAACAAGTTCATTTTGTAAAAAACCACCAAGCCAAATCCAAGCATTTATCATGAACTCATCAAATGATTTATCCTCATGGTATATAACCAGAATCATTATAAGATAATTTATATATATTTAATGTCACTAATGTTATATATTAACAATTATGTATGTTTAAACACATTTCAAATAAACTTCCATTCATGAATACAAGTAAACAGATCATGAAAACAAAGGAAGAAAATTCTTCCAAAACAATAAAATTGAACCTCTTAAACCCATCAAAAAGGCCATTAATTAACCTAATAAGGTTATACCATATCAATTTAATTTTTATGAGGTTCTTTAATTATTAATTAATGAATCTGAATTTGATTATTCAGGTCGTTAAGAACAATCAAGAACACTTTTGAGCATATGATAAGGGATATCCTAACTCAATTTTCATTCGTTGAGATAAACATCAATGTCATTGGTTTTGTATTTTCCCAGAATATGTGTGAATGACCTATGATTGTTTTATTCTGTATATCCACTTTTATTGTGTGGGTTTATGAATGTCACACATAATTATTTCATTTATGTTTCCTCAATCTAATGATACGTTCTTGGTAAGGGATCCTCTCTCTCACTTTTATTCAAGAATCCCCCCTATGTTGTGTCGTTTTATTTTAAATTCCTAAATGATGGGGTATGTTTTATGACCTCTCCGATACAGACCTTATGATATATAAATGATGTTATAGCCCTTTACCTATCATTAATCCCTCACAAGAACACCTATTACCATGTCAAAATGTTTGTAAGGTGTTTTCTCATCTCACTTTCAACACTGTGGGATTTCAATTATTCACCTCTTATTTCTTATATGTGGTATATGTGTACTATAATTAAATATAAAATATCATGATTCTATTTATTTTCATGGTATTAAAAGATTCATTTTATTATTATTAAATCTTTTTCACAAGAAATTATTGATTACAATGTGGTAATGGGCTATGTCTCAATTTTCCATTTCGTTGTGACTTACTTTGTATTATGCACCTAATAATTATTTTTTGGTGTACCTACTTCCCATTTGAGATCACCTTTCATTAGAAATTTTATTTTTATTAAATATACATATTATCATATCATGGATATGTTTATTTTCTAAATCGTATACCATTTTTCATATGGTGTTTATTTGGAATGTTGGTTTAACGGTGGAAATATTGATGAATATATATCCTCTACTCTATAAAAATATTGAAAAGGAATATTTATTTTGTATTAAATAAATGTATAAAGAATTATTTAGACATTAAGTGGAATTTGGGTCCTGCTATAGTTCCTCGATGCATCGACAGGTCTCATGAGGCAAATCAGTTGGTGACAAACCCTTCGAGTTTGTTTCCAAAAAATCAGACGGGTTTCTACCCACAGAGCTAAACCCTTTTAATAGTATTATGGTATCATGTTACAGATACATGACATCAAATTAATAATAATTCTCTTTATTCATTATCATTTATTACTATCCATGAGGTTTTCACTATGACAAAATCTATGTATGGTGTTTCATTCTCAGTTTGTTAATGGTGTGAGTTTTTTATTTATTCACTATGCCATATTGATTATGTCAAATTTTTTATGACTAACATATTATTTAATTCATCCTTCCAGTATTTGTAACCCTTAATGAGAATTTTATCTCACCCCTTTCATTTGTTTACCTTCAACAGGTTATGAATAGGAGATCGTTTATTGAGTTTATGTGGTTGCAGTTTTTAGTTTTTGTTATGCATTGTATTTTGTTACCTTTTACAATGTTATTCGAGTTACATATATGTATCAAGTTTATTTAAGACTAATATACTAATTCTTATTTCATGATTTTATTTATTCTAACCATGATAATTTAATTAGTAATGCATTGTCTCCATTTTAGAGGGTTCAGGGTGTTACAGTTGGTATCAGAGGAAGTTTAGTAGCAAACATGGAAACTAGATTAGAAAACGTAGATTATAAAACAAATCCCTATGGTAGTATTTGAGGAAAAACATACAATAACGTCCTAGTATTTTGGTAAGGAATATATTATGTGGATATTTCTAGAAAATACATCCTTGTATGGATACAAATAGGTAGAGGTGGCTCTGGCACAGATGTACCTAAGAGTGAAAGGTCTGACAAGGAGTTTCGGTCTTGACCTAGAGTATCCTGGTACATGAAAACGGGCCTTACTAAAATCTTGGTATTGACACTCTCATGGGATATGCTTAGAATAATTCACATTTTCTTTACAATCCGACGAACATAACTGAGGTATGCAGTTTTATTGGCTTAGTAGGTTATTATCGGTGTTTTGTTCAGAATTTCGCCCAATTGTATAACCTGTTAACCAAGATCACATGTAAAGGGGTTAAGTTTGTATTGAAGAAATAATGTACATAATTCTTTCAATAATTGAAAAGAATATTGGTCGATGCTCAAATTTTGAATCTTCCATCTGGAAGTGATGGATTTGTAATATACAGTGATGCATCAAATAATGGACTATGTTGCGTCCTTATGAAAAATGATAAATTTATTGCTTAAGAATCAAGGCAGTTGAAAAATCATGAACAAAATTATCCAAATCATGATCTTGAGTTAGCAACCATAATCCTTGCACTGAAAATATGGAGACATTATCTCTATGGAGAAAGATGTGAGATATACATGGACCACAAGAGTTTGAAATACATTTTCACACAAAAAAATCAACATGTGGAAAAGGAGATGGATCAAGTTACTTTAATATTATGATTGCTCAATACACTACCACTGAGTAAAGGAAAAAAAGGTGGAATGTGTATTAAGTAGGAAAGATCACGGACTCCTAGCACAAATGAGGATTGAAAGAGATACTATATTCATGGATCTACTGAAGATGGATATGGGAATTGTTAAGTAATGGGAAATATCTTTCCTATTTAAAATGATTGTTAAACCATATATGCGAGAGAAGATAAAAGTCTCTCAATATGATGATGAAAATCTGCACAATAAAATTAATGATGTCAAGGATGGGAGATTGGAAGACTTCATGTATGAAGAAGGAGTTCTAAAATTTAGGAAGAGGTTTTGTGTTCTATCAGTACCTGAGATAAAAAAGTAATTATTAGACAGTGCTCATAGATCAAATTTCTCTATACACCCGAGTAGCACAAAGATGTATAGATATCTAATGGAATATTTTTGGAGGGATAATATAAAGTGAGAGATTGCTGACTACGTGTCAAGGGGCCTAGTTTTTCAACAAGTGAAGGTAGAGAGAAAACATCCTATAGGAATGATGCAACCTATAGCTATTTCTTTGTGGAAGTGGGATGAAATTATAATGGATTTTTTCACTGGACTACCAAGGAAGCCTAGAATGAATGATGCAATATGGGTAATTGTTAATCGTCTCATAAAATCTGCACATTTCCTTGCAATAAGGGCGGATTTACCACTTGATCACCTGGAAAGACTTTATATTAATGATGTTTTAAGACATAATGGTGTATCACTATTGATTGTGTATGATCGATACCCCTGGTTTACATAAAAATTCTGGAAAATTCTCCAGAAGGCTTTGAATACTGAGCTTCGTATGAGTACTGCTTATCACTCCCATACCAACAAACAATCTGAAAGGACTATTCAAACACTGGAAGATATATTGAGATCATTCTCTCTTGACTATCAAGTAATGGGGGATCAATACTTTCCTTTGGTGGAATTTTCCGACAACAATAGTTTCCATTCTAGTATTCAAATGGCTCCATATGAAGCATTATATGGAATGTGATGTCAAACTCCAACTTGTTGGGATGAAGTTGGTGATAGGAAACTTATAGGCTTAGAACTTATTGAAGAGACAATATAAAAGGTAAAGACAATTCAATAACATATTAAAGAAGACCAAAGTAGTCAGAAGTGTTATGCTGAAAACTGGAGAAAGGATTTGGAATTCCCAGTGGGAGATCATGTCTTTATGAAAGTAACTCCATGGAAGGGTGTCTTTAGGTTTGGTAAGAAAGGTAAACTGAGTCCCAGGTACATCAGACCATTTGAAATTATAGAAAGAATCAGATTTGTAGCTTACTGTTTAGAAATACCTCCAAGTCTCTCCAAATTTCATGATGTGTTCCACGTGTCATTGTTAAAGAAATAAATGCCAGACCCAATGCATGAACTCACCTATGACGAAATAGAGCTGGAACCTAACTTTTTCATACTGTGAAGAGCCTATCGGGACTCTTGACATAAGGGAGCAGGTATTAAGAAAATATAAACTTGTCTAGTAAAGGTTCTTTGGAGAAAAAATAATATTGAGGAAGCAACATGGAAACCTGAGGATGTTATTAAGAAGAACCACCCTCATCTTTTTAAAGGGCTTTAAAAATGAAAAATTTCGAGGATGAAATTTCTGAAGGAGGGAATAATGTAGCACCCCAAACATTTTATGATATGTTTCTCTTAATACATTGTATTAATTAGATAGCCTATATTTCATTAATCACTAAGCCTCTATGGAACAAAACATGGTTATTTATATGAGATAGTCATAACCTAGCCATTAAAGTTAAATTTTCCAGTTCTGTGATTTGAATTTTGAAAACCCTACTTACACGGTTGTGTTCAGGATGATATTTAGAGTGTGATAGAAATAACTTCATTTTCGATGAAGATTAACCTACCCTTATGAATAGTAACCTACCCTTATGAATAGTAAATTAACCTTATGAATAGTAATATGACTCTTATGAATGGTATCCATATGCTTGAATGTATAAATAAATTTAGGCACCTTAAAAATGAAGATGAATACTTTAAGTGTTTTTACTTTTTGATTAAATAATGAATTTAATTAAATTTTTAATTTATCATATTTAGAAAATTATTTTTGAAAAATGGAGTTCATTTTTGTATTCTACACATTGAAAAATGGTTGGGGTGAATTTTTGGGATTTTTCTGAAATACTTGAATTTTTTTGAATAGTAAAATACGATAAATTATAATAAATTCTAAATATTTGATTTACTAAATCATAGGTGATTCAAGGTTAATGTAATCCCACTTGTTTTGAACTCACTTTCCATTATTACTATTTTTGATAACATGAATCAAGACTATTCAGAGTCTTGAGCAAAAATATTAAAATAATAATTAAAATAATGTAAAATCCCTACTCCCCTCCACTATATAAACCACCCCTCACCCCCTCTTCCTCCCGCACCACTCAAGCTTCAATATTTTCCTAAATTCTTCTCAAAAATATCTCTAACCTCCTCCCTCACGTCCAAGACCAACTAGTCTCACCAAAAGGACAAAAACAGAGGCCTTAAGGAGTTTCTCAAGGAGGAGTACTCAAGAGGTGAACCTCTCTTCTCTTTTATTTCAATTTCTTTTACAAGTTCCATTATTTCGATGCTCTCTCCTCGCCTCCACTCATCCAAATTCCATGATAATTCAATTAACTTACATGTACTGTATTTTCATTATGATAATGGAATATTTCATCATAATATCTCTTTTTCCCTTCCTTTTATACTATAAATGCAAACACCGTCCGAGATGTGTTAATTTATCACACTCAAGGAAGACAGGTTTTCAATTTTCATTACTATCTTCAATACTAGTAATTAAACCTTTTAAATGATTGAACCAGGTCATAATATATTTATTTTATCTTTTTAATGTTATTTAATCCTTACACACTCCTAATATGGAATAACAATACAAAACAAGTTTATTTTGCACAAAACTGCCAAGCCAAATCCAAGCGTTTATCATTAACTCACTGAATGAGTCATCCTCATGGTATATAACCAGAATCATTATAAGATCATTTATATCTCTTTAATTTCACTAATTTTATATATAAATAATTTTTTATGTTTAACAAAATTTCAGGAAAACATCCATTCATGAATACAAGTAAACGGATCATGAAAACCAAGGAAGAAATTTCTTCCAAAACAATAAAATTGAACCTCTTAAACCCATCAAAAAGGCCATTAATGAACCTAATAAAGTTATAAAAAATCAATTACATATTGATGAGGTTATTTACTTATTAATAAATTAATCTTAATTTGATTATTTGGGTCCTTAATAACAATCAAGAACACCTTTGAGCATAAGGTAAGGGATATCTTAACTCAATTTCTATTCGTTGAGATAAACATCAATGTCATTGGTTTTTTATTTTCCCAGAATATGTGTGAATGACATATGATTGTTTTATTCTGTATATCCAATTTTATTGTGTGGGTTTATTATTTTCACACATAATTATTTCATTGATTTTCCCTTAATATATTGATACATTCTTGGTAAGGGATCCTCTCTCACACTTTTATTCAAGAATCCCCCCTATGTTGTGTCATTTTATTTTAAATTCCTAAATGATGGGGTATGTTTTAGCACCTCTCCCATAATTCCCTTATGATATATAAATTATTTTATATCTCTTTATATCTCATTAATCCCTCACAAGAACACCTGTTACCATGTCGAAATGTTTGTTGGGGGTTTTCTCATCTCACTTTGAACTTTGTGAGATTTCAATTGTTCACCTCTTATTTCTTATATATGGTATGTGTGTACTGTCATTCAATATATAATATCATGATTATATTTATTTTATTGGTATTAAATGTTTCATTTGATGATTATTAAATCTTGGTCAAATGAAATGATTAATTACAAGGTGGTAACTGGATCTGTCTCAATTTTCCATTTCGTTGTGACTTACTTTATATTGTGCACCTAATAATTCTTATGTGGTGTACCTACTTACCATTTGATATCACTTTTCATTTGAAATTATATTTCTATTAAATATCCATATTTTCATATCATTTATATATTTATTGTCTAAACCGTATACCATTTTTCATATGGTGTTTATTTGGAATGTTGTTTTAACTATGGAAATGTTGATGAATTTGTATCCTCTACTCTATACAGATATTGAAAAGTAATATTTCTTTTGTATTAAATCATTTTCTAATGAATTATATGGACATGAAGTTGTATGTGGGGCCCATTATATCCCCTCGATGCATCTACAGGTCTCATGAGACAAATTTTTTGGCGACAAACCCTTCGAGTTTGTTTCCATAAATCAGATGGGTTTCTACCTATAAAGATAAATCATTTAAAAGGTATTATGGTATAATGTGACAGATACATGGCGTCCAATTAATAATAATTCTATTTATTCATTATCATTTATTAATATCCATGAGGTTTTCACTAAGACAAAATCTTTGGATGCAGTTTCATTCTCAGTTTGTTAATGGCATGATTTTTTCATTTATTCACTATGCCATATTGATTATGTCAAATTATTTATGACTCACATATTATTGAATTCATGATTCTTCTATTTTTAACCCTTACTGAGAATTTTAGCTCACCCCTTTCATTTTTTACCTTCAATAGGTTATAAAGAGGATATTATTTATTTTGTTTTTGTGGACGCAGTTTTTAGTTTTTGTTATGTATTGTGTTTTGTAACCTTTTCTAATGTAATTTGAGTTACATTTGTGTATCTAGTTTCATCAAGACTACTAAAATAATCATTACTTCTGGATTTAATTAATTCTAACTATTCAAATGTAATTAGTAACGCAGCAGCTCTAGTTTACAGGGGTCTTGGTGTTACAAATTCAATTCTGAAATTTTATAAAAGATGGTTTTGTTTGAAAAATCCAGATTGGTTTTATTGGACTTTTTTTCGTTGTATGTTTATAAACTCGGGTAAATTGTTCCCAATTTTCATTTTATGATACTCAAGAACTTGTTCCATCTCATGGGGATCGGGAATTCCCTTTCGCCTTGTCACGTGCTAGGATAGGTGCCGGTTTTGATGGCGACCAGATTCAGTTCATTATAAGGTTCATCATAAATTTGACTATTTTATTGTTATGTAATTGATTTTACACTCAAACTTTTCTCAAATTTTAACATTATAGTTTACTGGTGAGATTGGAATAGCATTTCCAAAACATTACATTTTTTAAGATTTTCTTTAGTTTCATGGTATAGAAAAAAGAAACACACTATTACACTCTCCACTACTGAAGATGTATATATGGAATCTATAATTTATTGTGATCAGATATTATAGATGCATCACACACTGATGGATTTTGTTTGGAATTCTATATTCACCAGAAATACATATATTGAAATTTATTTCTTTTTTTAAATTAATATTTTCAAATATATTTATTTCTGATCTTTACTAATGTGTTTATTTGAGTTATGTAAAAAAAGAAATATTTTCAATTATGTTGTAGAATATTTAATATTAATACATGGGATCGTAAGAAAATATTATTTTAATTTTTATCGAAACCATATTCAAAATAATAAGATCATATCTGGGTATCAAAAGATAAAATTTGATAAAATTTTTTGTCTTTTTTATCTTCTTACACATTCAAATTTTCTTAATACTGTTAATTTTATAAAATGAGTGAAATATTGTTTATGTTGATTTTTTATTATAACCTAGGAGAAATTTTATAAAATTAGGTTCTTATAAAATATTTTAAATTTTCATTCAGGGGATATTTTTTTCCTTTTATTTATCTCAAAGTGTTAGAGTTATAGGATCAATGGGGAAGAAATGAAATTATTATCATTATATAAAATTATTTTTGAAATAGGGATTGATTATTTTTTAAAATCATAAAGTGTGAGATTTAATAAATGATATGTTTTTCTAAAATTATAACTTTAAATGATAAGTTTTCCTTAAGTGATAAGTTTTTTATATATTTTTATTTGGAATCCTTTTCAGAAATATTATTAATGAGTTTCATTTATTTTCTTGTAGAAAGTAAATTTCTAATATATTGAAAAAAAGAAGTTTTCTCTTTTATATTTATATTAAACCTATATAATTCCCTATCTATATTATTATTTTTAAATGGGGGAGATTGTGGGGTAGATTATCGAGTTAAAAACTTCTTTTCATATATTTTTTTTAGAAATAAAAATATACTTATTTGTGTGTTTAGTTCAACTCTAAATGTTGTATGGTAGTTTATTTGAGAATACAAGATGAAAATTAGGTGAACTAAATTTCATGAAAGATTTAATTTCACCAAATGTACAAGCAGTGTACCGATTTATAATTAATTTCATTAGAAGTTGAGAAGTTTTGTTGAGTTCGTTAGAAGATGATAAAGATACTTATGATGAAGTTACAACTAGACACAAATAACATATAATCTAACCATTAGATGTTTGTCTTTAAAATGATCACTTATTATAGGATTAGAAGTATTGTAGTGATTAAAATATTTTAAATATATACAAATTCATTTTAAAGCTTTCAAAATCTAGTTTCTAGATGTTATTCTGAAAGTTTTAGTTTTACTTTATGATAGTTTTTCTTAGATCATACTTTTTTGATTTTCTTATTATAAATAATCTAATTTTTTTACGGTAATAATTTTTTTAATCATTCTGATCAAGGTATTCTAAGGATATAAAGATATATCTTGGTGTTTCTAATCAGGAATGATTGAGGGATTATGTGCATAAGAAGAGATATCTCTTACCAATTGCTCTAATTATGGTAATTTATGTTTAAAAGGACAAATCCACCTTATGATGGGTTTAAGTTAATGGATTCTAGGGTTATGATGACATGTACCTTTTATCAGGTTGAAAGATCCTCCTTTCACATTGGATAAAAGTGAATGTTATAACCAATGGGTTGTATATTTCATTTTTTTTATAATCATTGATGATGGTTGATATTTTTTATTATTGATGTTATTGTACATTTAAAGATCAATGTGAAGATATTCTTATTTTAAAAAATGTTTAAACTTATTTGAATGGAGTTATATGATGAAATAATGAGTTGCATATTACATGGAATTACCTAGTGATGATGGTGAGTATATTGGTGAAGAAAGACTTCAACACACTTAGAATCATTCCCTGGTGGATTTATCCAATCTATAATGGACATGTAAATGGCTAGAGTGATGAGGCTATGGAATTTTTATGTACCATTTTGAAATGTGAGTATTTCAATTGGAAAAGGTGAGGAGGGCCATTTTATAGTGGATTGCATTTCATTAAATAATATTACCTATGATAATTGGGAATGAGTATTATGTTATAGTAGTTATTTTTTAATTGTAATTGAAGTTGAGAATATATTGGAAGACCTTGTGATTCAGAAACCTCATGAAATCCATTTCAACTAGCATTTTGAAGACTATAGTGAGGAAGTATAAAGTAAAACATGAAGGATATGGTGACTATAATAAAGAAAAGAATGTATTATATTGGGAGTTTCCAAATAAAAAATGGTAAATCCCAAAATAGTAATTGTAGAGGGAATTTTGGATTTATAGAATACCTATGAAAAATAATCAATTGGAGAGAACCATGCCATGGAGTTGAGGGTTTCAAATATTGGGTTTTTCTAGAGTTTGTTCAATATGAGTAGTGACCATTTTAGGAGGAATTTTGAAGATAATTTCAATCTAGATGTCACTATATTCCATGGTTTTTATAGTAAAATTTTATAGTAATCTAGATGAAAATAATAAAACAAGAGTTTTGATGTGGGGCCATGTCCTGGCATTTAAAAATATGGCAATTATATATGGTTTTTATTTTTTTTTCTCATTTATAAAGTCTTGAGAGTTATGGATCAATAATTAATGACTAAAATGTATTTATAAGGTGGATATCATCTCAAATATATATCAATGGCCATATTTGATGAATTAGAAGTTAGTAGTTAATCGCTTTATTTGAGTTTTTAATTTTAAATTCAAAAATTATGGTGGGTATAGATGATATGGAAATTCAGAGAGGAAAATAGGGATACAATGAGTGTAGAGAGGTAAATTTCATTAAATATCAAGTTGAAGAAGATATTAATAGTGGAATAATTTTTATTTCCGGATTTATGAAGTAAAGTGTGTCAGTATTGGAATTCATTAAATATCAAGCTTTAAAGAAATGATAAGGATGTGCATATCATTAAAGAAATATATAAATGAAGAAATAGAGAATTATGGAAAACACACTTACTAATTATTTTGAAAATATTTATCAATATTTCTATAAGTGAATTTCATGTCATCTCTATTCTTGTAATCCTCTTGAATGTAGTGATTGGAAGATATAAAGAGATCATGGATCTTGGTAGAGAAATGATCTCTTCCTAAAGTTTTAATCACATACTAGTGAAGTAGTGGTTAATTGTAATATCAATACATAATTGATATATAATCTTTGGAATATCCTTTCATTTATGAACTAAGTAAAATTAGGGTGTTAATTCTCTTTATATTTCTCCACTTTAATGAGATGAAAAATTATATCGAAGTTTTCTTTGATAATTCCAAGACCATATCCAATTTGATCTAAAGAAAGGAAGAAGTTTTGACACCCTAATTAACCCCCTTTTAGGGTTTATAGTGGGACTAGGGTACAATAACTAGAATTTATAATATTATTTAAATGATTATTACAAGTGTGATCCAATACTCTAAGTTTTGTTAAATTTTCAATGCGCATGGTTTGAATTTTTTATTTTATAGGATTTTTATAAAGTTCCAACTAACTAAATTTCCATTTTACTTGATCAAAGTAATTTTTTTCCAAAACATTTAATTCATTGTGATAATTTTTGATTTGATCAAAATATCAAATTCTAATCAACTTAGACCTAGAGGTGGAGGAAAGTTATAAGTCATGTTTTTTACTACAATTCAGACCCCTCTTGTAGTTTAACTAACTTTCCTTATCTAGGAAAAAATAAAGTGATCTAAAGGAATCACATTTTATGGATACTAATAAAATAATTAAGTACCTAAAAGTAAACTTAAATTTTGAGCTGATGTATAAAAGAAATGAGAACTAGAACCTATCAAAATACAATGATGCTAATTGTGATAGAGACTGTGATGATAAGAAGTATAAATCGGGTGGTATAGTATTTCTAAGATAAATTTGTGTGGGATGTAATTGTAATAATAAATAATTAGCGACATTAAGAAAAATATATATGAGTATCTGGTTTTTACACATTCTTATACACAAATGATCTGGATAAGAGAATAGTTGGAGGATTTGAAAGTGAGAATTAAGAAGCAATTAAAAATTTCATGTTATAATCACTGTGAAATAAATCTATATAATAATCTAGTAAAATACTCTAAATCTAAACACATTGACATAAAGTAAAGTTAAAGTTATAAATGGATATATAAATATATAGTTCATTTCTTTAGGGGATCAAATTGGTGACATTTTCACCAACATTATGCCCAAGGATATATTTGAAAGTTTTAGACTGAATATGTATGTGAATATTTTTACTATTACTTGAGAAATGTTATTGAACTCTACCTTACTTTGAAATCAATTTTCAAATGGGGGTAAAGTTACATAACTCTTACACACTTCCATTTTTAATCCAAAGCTAGTATTCATATAAAAAGGGGGATAAGTGAGTGTATTGACTAATGGAAAGGGCATCAAAATCACTTGGTAATAATTTTCTTATTGTTAATGAGTTTAATTATATAAAAAATATTAATATATAATTATGGTATCAAGTCTTTTATCTCTAATAAAATATCAAATTTTTTGAACTCTGGCGTTATTTTTTGGAGTTGATTACAATTTTGAAGGGGGGATTTATGAACCCATGTATATTATATTTGGTTTCAACTATGATTGAGAATAATTGGAAGTAATTGAGACTATTTCTAACATTTAAATGATGTTTCTTAGTTATTTTTAAATGGTTAAGAGAGATTGATAATGGAAAAAGTATTTATGAAGAAGATATGAGCATGATTGAATGAGTTTTATCAGTTTTAAATTTTTAATGAAAATAAAAAATACATGGCATGAATAAGAGTAATTTCAAGGTCCTGTGGAATATTTACACACATTACATAAAATAAACTATTAAATAGTTTTGGGAGAATATAGAAAATTGTTTACCTATCTATTGTATTTTTATAGGTTTTATGGTAAATAAAATACAGGAGGGGTGAATTATATTTTTACAATTTTTATTATGTTCATGTTTAAGATGATCAGTCTTTCACATTAATGGTTCAGTTAATTATTGAAGTAACAAAAATATAAACTATATGAAATATAGTTAGCACATCAGAAATAAAATGATTAGTATTTTATCAATTATCAATTAAATAGTTAACATAACAGAAATTTAAACTAACTGTATTATAGTAACTGATAAAATAATTAACTCAATGGTAATTCAATAAATAATAAAGTGTAATTTTAAGAAAAAAACATAGAGTATTGGTAAAAAAAACAAATAATTATTTAAATGGATATTTATTCAAACTTTATTTTTAAACCAAATTAAAAGTAGATCTATAGATATGATCTAAGGTATCCATGACTTAAAACCTATTGTGAGTTATCCTCCATTTTATACCTATTGGAAGGTATTTATTCATATACATGGAGGCCCTCGACTAAACCTATCAGTATAAGATAACTTTTATACAATAAAAGTAATTAATCTTTATCTTCCTGGCTAAGGAATCCCTCAATCATATGATTATAAATTATTCTATCTTTCAATCATTGAAATCCCTAGATCATGTAGGATCAGTAAAAAAATGAATACAATGGAAATTTATAAGATAATTATAATGAAAACCTTACAATGTTAGATTTTAAAAGAAACACCCAAAAAGAAAAATATTACCTTGATCAAAGTTATTTTAGAAATAAAAAAATTCAAAGTTTTAAAATGAATATAAAATTTTAGAAGGGTTGGTTCTCATACTTCTAATTTTTGAGGTGTGTCTTTATTCACAGTCAATGTTATAAAAAACTCAAATGGTCAAAACCCACAAAACTTATAGTTCGTTATAATAAAATTGTCCTAAACTTCTTCATATACTAATGAAATTATCATATTGCTTCATATACCAATGAGTTTGATCAGCCCCTCTATAGTGCTTCTAAATCTATAGGAAGTAATATAGCATGAATATTTAGATTAAAATATTTTTATAAAATATTTTTAGATTTCTCATATTTTAGTTACCATAAGTTCATTCAATATAAAAAAACTTAAAAAACTTCACATGATGTCATTGTTATATAAAGTGTATTTTGATTTCTAAAATAAATAAATAATTGAGTTATTTACTCAATAATCTCCCCAAAAATATCCCACATTTTATAAAACATAATAAATGAAAGAAAATTTGAAATGATAAGTTTAAATTAAAGATAATCCTTCTTGTAGTATTTATGATAGAGAATTTATCACCCTTTATTTTGAGACAAAAATTAAAAAGAAACATTATTAGAGAAAAACGATCATCCCCTTTTACATAATAATATAATATATAATATAAACAAAATAAAACAAAAAAATTATTAATTTCTCTTCATTTATGAATTTAAAAAATAAATAAAAAATAAATAAAAAATACAATCCAAAATTAAAATTTTAATTCTATTTTATAATTTTCTGATCATATGTTTTGGTTTCTTTTGGAACTCTAATAGCTCTTTAGATCTTCAAGAAACATCATTTCACTATGATTTATGTAATAAAATTTGTCTGTATCAAAACTATTTCAACCATGATTTCCTATCTAAAAAGATATTCTTATAAAGTGAGATCAAGTTAAACTTGAATTTATCCACTAGTCTTGAGGATCATATTAGGAATCTCAATGTAAGAAAATACAATATTCTACCTTATCAAGCTTTGAACATTGACTTCTATAGTAACAAATCTAAATAATTATTCAACTATATCCAATTATATTACTATTTTATCAAGGAAAACGTTAAACTTTATATGGTCTTTTTATATTCTTTAAATAACTTTTTGAATGATACTAATGATAAAAAAATTTATCATAGGAAATTAAATAAGGAAAGAATAATTAATGTGAAAAAGTCCATGAGATTGCAGTCCATATATAGGTATTTAAGATTTCTAGGGTCCATAAAGTTATATTTTGATATATGAGTGGTACTCAGAGACTTAAATAAAACAATAAAAGGGAAAACATAAGTCATACAAATTATTTTAATATTTAAATTTAAAATTTCATAGAATAGAAAAGAAACATTTACCCTCTGATAAAATATAAAAACTCCCCCTTTAATGAGTAATCAAACAAATTTGTTAATGTTGAATACTAACCTTGAAATTAAATAATAATAAAGAGGGAATAGTAAAAGTGATATTAGAAATGATTAAACATTCTTGAAGTGATCTTCTAGAAATAATGGATGATCTTCATCTTTCAAGTATGATTCTATAAAATGTTTAGAAAAAATTTTAAAAATTAGATAAGTTTAAAAAATAGATAATTTTGAAAAATAATTAAGTTTGAAAAATAGATTATGTTTGAAAACATATAATTTTAAAAACTAAATAAGTTTAAAAAATAATTTTCTCCTCAAAAGGAGTTTTTAATCTATGAAGATAAATTTAACTAGAAGTTCATTGAAGATAATTTAATGTTGATCATTCCTAACTACGTTTTAATGAATTTTAATCTATTGTAAGTAATAAGTTTTGTAAAAATATTAGCAAGTTGATTTTCCATTTTAAAAAATTCAATAATAATATCTATTTTTTTATGTGTTCCCTGAGAAAATGGTATTATTCATCTATGTGATTTTCTCGTGAGTGATGCGAAGAGTTTCTATAAAAGTAAATATCACTGATATTATCACAATTAATTTTAGTTTGATTAAAACTCAAACCAAAATTTGTGAGTGTTTGTTACATCCAAAACACTTGATAATAATAACATCTATCTTCTATATATTCTTCTTTTCTAGTGAAAATTATTAAAAAAATGTTTTTCTTACAGTATCAAGAGGATAAAGCCTCTTATAATAAATGAAATGTTCTAAAATTAGATTTTATATCTAACCTAGATCATATAAATTTATAATCTAAGTATATTTTTAAAACAAAATCATTTTCAAAAGAATAAAATAATCCAAGTTATAAATTACCTTTAAAGTATCTAAAAAAATATTTTATGGATTTCAAATGATATTCCTTTGCATTAGATTTTAATATCACACATAAAATTACTAAAACATTATGTATGTTTGACTTGTAGTAAGATATAGTAAACTTCCATTCATACTTATATACTGTTTTTGATCTACAAATTTATAAAATTCATCAAGATCAAGTTTGATAAAAGATTCAATAGTATTAATTATGTTTGATTCATTTTAAAAACTAAAATACTTGAGTAAATATTTAATATATTTATATTTATTTAAAATATTTTATTCCAATTTTTGAAAATTATGGAATCCAAGGAAAAGTTTGATTTCTCCAATTATTCTCATTTCAAACTCATTTTTCATATGTTTAGAAAAACTATCATAAATTATTTAAGAGTTGAACCAAAAAACTATCATCAAACTATATTTAAATAAAAATGGTGTTTTTGAAATTTTTCTTAATGAAAATGTTAGATCAAAGCTTCCTTTGACCAATTATTTTGAATTAAATATTTGGTAAGTCTTTCACAACAAGATCTTGGGTCTTTTTTAAGTATATAAAGTTCTTTAGTAAGTTTAAATATTTCTTTTGGAAATTTAACAACATAAAAACTAAGAGATTGTTCAACCAAAATTTTCTCTTGATCATAACCATTAAGGAAATCACTTTTCACATACATTTGAAATAAAGTAAAATTAAAATGAGATGATAAGGATAATAATATTAAGATAGATTCTAATCTAGCTACCGGGGTAAAATTTTCACCAAAATTTATGATTTCTTCTTAAAAATTTCCTTTAATAATAATTCATTCTTATTTATAATAAGGTTTAAATTTTCATAAAAATTTTTTCTAAAAACTCATTTTACTCTAATTACCAGTAGATATATAGGATATTCAACTAAGGTACAAAATTAGTTCTATTCAAATTTATTAAACTCTTATTGCATGTCCCTTATCCATATTTCATAATCTAAAGCATCATCTATTTTAGGTTCAATTTGTGATTGGAAGGAATGATGCTAACAATGATTTTTTTAAGGAACTTCTAGTATAAGATTGTTGACATACATCTTCTATAACATAATTTAAAGGATTATTTCTTAAGATCAATTGATTTTTGTGTAAAGTGACAAGATAATATTTAGGTAATGAATTTTTTTTTTTTTTGAGGTAGCCTCTAGATATTGAAAATATAATGGTCTTACTTCTGGAGAATTTATAATCAGTAGCTATATATTATCTTTTTTTATGTAATAAAAGTATTTTTGAAAGTTTCATTGATATTATAAATTTTTTATGGTTTAAAAAAACTTAAGTGTTAGATTCATTAAACTTTACATGAATAAGTTCCTCAACAACATTTTTTTATTAAAACTCTATATGCCTTACTATTTTTGGAATAACCCATAAAAATTCCTTCCTCAGTTTTATGATCAAATTTTTGTAACTAATATTTTCTATTAAGGATGAATACTTTACATCCAAAAACTCTAAATCAATAAATTTTGGTATTTATTTAGGTCCCTAACTCATAATAAGTTTTATTAAGAAAGGGTCTGAGTAAACTCGATTTATATTATAAAAATTAGTACTCACGAACTCAATCCAAAAATATCAATCAACGGACTACTCACTTATAAAAATTTGATTAATTTCCTAAATAACTATATTTATTTTAAACTATGCCAATTTTTGTAGTGTTATAGGTGAAAACAGTATTGGTATTAACTTTTTTACTATAAAAACTTTAAAAAACAGAACTAACAAACTCACCACCATGATCACTCTGAATAGTAATCAAGTGTAGGTTTTTCTCATTTTTAACTGAATCATGAAATTTCTTAAAATAATTAAAATCTTTAAATTTTATAGTGATAAAATAAACCCAAGTAAATCTAGTGTAATCATAAATCACGACATATACAAAGTATATTCTTCTAATACTTCCAAATTTTGTAGAACCAAATAGATCCATATGCACTAACTATAAATATTTGGTACTTGAGAGTTACCCTTTATTTTTAAAACTTGACTAATGTTTCTTACCAAATTAAAAAGGATCATGGACTTTGGTTGAATTAAACATAAGTTCTGGTCAATCCCTTATGTTTCCTTTCCAAGAAAGTTTAATTAATTATGGAATTTACAGTGTACTAATGTCCTATTCCATAACAAAGATAAGTCTTCGATTTCAATTTAACAAGGAAAATTATGATAACTTAATTATTCTAATTTTATAGTGTAAAAATTTTCAGGCCTTTCAAAATATAAAACCAAATTACCATCTAAACTTTGAACAATAAATTTTTCATTCTTTAATTTCAAAAGATATCCCTGATAATATAACTGGATTATGTTGATAAGGTTATTCGTAAATCCTAAAACATATGAAATCAAAAAAATTCAAAGAAATTAAATATAATTGATTTTGATGATTTCACTTTGATCATTGGATGAAAAATCGACTCTTCAACCTTTCAATTTATTTAAATTTTAGAAGTTTGAATTTCCTCCAATAATTTGTTGATAAAAAATATTTTCCATGTTCCATTTATTTCTACTTATGAGACTCATATTATTTTCCTAAATTAGATAAAATTAATTTATTGGTACCCACACATTTTTGGGTCTAGTTATTTTAGTAAATGAAATATTATGAACCCACAATTTTTCTACCATTTTATTTTATACAGCTACAAGTTCTTATGAAATAAAATATTTTTGGAAAAAATTGAACTTTTTTTAGAGAACAATTCTTACTTTGGTGAACTCCTAATAATATTTAGTACGTGAAGGTTAAATTTAAAGTATATGATAGTTTTATTTAAAATTAGTATTATCATAAGTATAAAAAAATCCATTTCAAATTCAAAAGGTTCTTATTTTTATACATTTTATCAAAATTTACTTTAACTAAATTAATGTTTGATAAAATCTTATTTAAATAAAAAATATTGGATTTAAGTTGAACGATAAAATTTTGATTATATTCATCTATTTTCTAATCAAACAAATTCTTATCAACAAAATTCATACAATAATAAGTTTTTAAATCTAATTCATTTGTGACTTTTGAAATTTATAAAGTTAATTTTTAAATTATTTTGTTAGATTTAATAAGTTTCTCTTTAGTAAATTTATAGATATTTTTTAGTTTATTATTTTCTTGATTCATAAGAGTTATATATATATATATATATATATTTCAACTATAGTAGGTAAATTTTGTTTATCTTATGATTAATTGATCATTTCAACTTATTAGGGATTATCATTTTCATATTCTAACTAATTTTAATAACCATATTATATATTATAATTTAATTTATAATCAATACTTAAATTTGTAAAAGATTTTGTAGTTACTTTTACCAAGAATAATTTTCATTATTTAGAATATTTTAATAGAATCAAACTATTTTCTGGATTTTTATTCCACTTTATTTTGATGAACTATCCAATGATGTGTATGTTTCACTAGCGCTCCAGGTATCCGAAGATTTAAATATTTTCTTTATTTTTTTTAGAATAATTTCTTTTCTTTTTTTTCTTCTTTATTTTAGGACAATCAGGTTTGATATGAACTTCATTCTTACACTCATATCATATAACTTCTAAATATTTCATCTTATATTTTCTTTATTTCTAGTATTTCTAATGAATATTTCAGAAATTTGAGTTATCAACAAGCTTATTCATTAATATTTCAATTTTAGTAAGTACACTTTTTTTTCTTTTAAATAACTTTTATCTAAATTATTAAATTTCCTTTTTCATACAATAGATTTATTATTGTTCACAAAATTATTAAAGGTGTTTGGATTAGTGTTACCTGGAGTAGAAATGAATTATAATCCATTTTTTTAATTTATCTTATTTAGTATCTAATCTAAATCTACTCTCACACTGCATTAATATTATAATTAATCCATTTAGTCTCAAAATTGTATCTATTGTCATAAATCATTGATGCATTTTTTTACAGTTTCTCCATCTAAAAATAAAAGGCTTGATAGTCTCTTATAAGTATAGCTCAATGAGTTTCTAAAACTTTGGAAGTTCCAAAATATGTTATCTATAGATTCTTCAAAATTATATTTTCCATTTCATATGAAGATATTTGGCTATAAACGTTCCTTATCATAGGACACAATAGAGTATTATGAACTTTATTATTGACCTGATATTCTAGTTTTTCTTCTCAAGAGAATTAAATTATTTCCTTATCTAAAACTTTATAGTTCCATATCATCATAATAAATTCATTGAATTTGGTTTTAATAAAATATTATTTTATAATATCATTCTATTAATCATAATTAACTCAATCAAAAATCGGTGGTTTAGTTGAATTTATGTTTTTGAGTGTTCCAGCTAGTACTCCCTCCATCAAAAAAATATTTTTCCTCTACTAACGTTGTTACTATAAGGAAACAAGGTTGAAAATATGATAAAATAATGTAAATACAAAAAGTTTTTAAATAAATCCTAGAATTAAGTTAGAGATCCATTTTATACTAATTATTGTTTTAAGGTGTGTTGGTAAATAAAATACATGAGGGGGTGAATTGTAGTTTAACAGTTTTCATCCTCTTCAAGTATTAAGTTAATCTATTTTTCATATTTCTTATAAAACTGAATATCATAGTTATTAAAATATATATTTTTTGAAACATAGATATCACAATAGAAACTAAATGATTAGTATTTTATCAATTGCCAATGAAATTCTTAACACATTAGAAATGTAAACTAATTATATAACAATAACTAGTGAAATAATTAATGAAATGGTAATTCAAGAAATAATTCATTAGAAATTTAAGAAAAAAGGAGTATTGGTTAGAAACCCAAATACTCTTTTAAAAGGATATTTAATAAAAATACAATTTTAAACCAAAGTGAAAGGTATATCTGTAGACCTGATATAATGTATTTAAGACTTTAAAACTGTTATAAGGTATCCCTGATTTTAGACTTTTCATAAGGTATTTATTCCTATACCTAGAATCCCTTTAATGAACATAATGGTAGAATCTCACTTCCCCACAATAAAAGCACTTGATCTTTTTTTTCTGGGCCACATAAAACTTCAGTCAGATGATAAAAATTTACTCTTACTTCCTATCCTCGGAATCCATCGATCATGTAGGATCAGTAGAAAAATTATTACAAAGTAAATCTATAAAATATTTATTTAAAAAACCTTAAAAATATATATCTTAATAGAAATACTCGAAAATAAAATGATTACACTAATCATAAACACTCTCGATAATAATAAATTGAAAAGAATCAAAACAAACAGCAACTTTTAGAATACTTAATTCTCATACTTATAATGCTTTAGGTGAAACATTATTTATAGGAAAATTTGTAAAAAAAATTCAATGGTCAAAATCTATAAAACCCAAAGTTAGTTGTAATGGCATGGGCATCAACTTATTCATCTACCAATGAACTCAATATATTTCATAATATGATAATGAGTTAGATTAGTACCACTATAATGCTTCTAAATTTTATATAAGTACTCTAGCATGAATATTCAGATTATTGTATTTTCAAAAAATTGTTTTAGATCTCTGGTATTTCAGTTACCATAATTTCATTATAAGTAAGTGAAAAACTTAAAAAAACTTTAAATTAGATCATTTCTATATAAATTTAATTGTGATTTATGAAAAAATTAAAGAAGTGATTCATTGACTCAATAATCTCCCCAAAACCTATGATATGTAATGTTCCTTAGGATGATACATAAGAGTAAGTCTAACAGACTGATTCATAAAAAATGGTACCTCTGAGTTGTAGTTAAAGATTTTGGAAAATTATTAAGGTAAACTATAATAAAAATTATTAACATTATCAATATATAAGGTTCAACTAAGTAAATAATTCATACAGAAAAATAACTCTAAGACCATAATTAGGAAAAGTCTTAATCTATAGTGAGATGTGTAAGAGTCATTTAATCTTATGTAAGGGTTCCTGACTAGAAATTTAGAAAAGGGAAGATTTTAACTATAATAGGTAAGATTAAAATTTCTTATGAAATGGTAAGCATATGATACTTAAGGGTCAACCCATTAACAAAATTTGAGATTTTGAAGCTTTTTTTGAAGTTGGATCCAAAAGTTAAATGATATGATTTTGTGATATACTTCAAATGTTATAATATCACATGTTGTTAATTAAACTGTGATTAAATCTAAGATTAGTGGGGAACTAAATAAGTAGTTATTTATAATATCACTTATTTACTATTATAGTAATTATAATAATAAATATTTGAAAATATCTAATTGTGTTAAAAGATAGAGGATTTCTTAATATTATGGTCAACTAGTTTGAATGATAAGTTATAAGAAAGATCGTTGAGTTTTATTTCATGGAATTTTTCATATTCAATTATGTAAATAATATTTCCATGATTCAATTAATAAAAAATAAATAATTTCATGGTGTTAGAGAACTGATAATGTATTATTTGTGTTGAAGAGGTGAAATTTCGGTGATTGATGAGCACTTTTTACTATTGTACATCGTCTGCATCGAGATAAGAAAAACATTATGTTAGTCATCTGAATTATTAGTAAAATTAAAATTAAATATATAATGGACTTAAAAACACAATGGCTTTCAACCCAACTCTCAAGTCAAACTAATATTGAATCATTATCCTTTATAACCCAAATCACCTGATCTATATCTATATATCAAATATAAAACCTTGACATTCAATAAAACATAATATAATGACCATACACATCAAAATTAATGTAATGTATGTATATAGGGGTGAGTCTAATGACCTCGTAGGATTCTTCCAACCTCTATGAATCACTGAGTAGAAGTGATCAAGTGAATAAATATTCAATTATATGATGATTTTCACCCAATACACATAGAAAAAAACTGATAATTACTCATGAAATTTCATGCATATGTTCTAGCATGGTGAAGAAGACACACACCCCCTAAAGAGTCATATCGGTACCATCTAACTTAGGAAAAGTCTCGCATATTTGTAACTGATGACGTATATTCTTAAATTTCCCTATGATGAATACTATGGAGTCACTATCATATTAACAAACTTTATCACTAATAGTAAAAACATTATATCATAATAAATCATTTATAAAATCCCTACCAAACTCATAAATCGTCTCACTTTTTGTAAATCAAATAACCAAAACTAAAAATACTATGGAAAATAGTAATTGTGTCATAAAATCCAATAATGTAAAACTAAATATATCCTATTTTTCAATGAAAAATATTAAAGGAAAATGAAATATATAAATTTAAGTAAAATAGGGCACAAATAAATAAATATCAACATTAAATTATTCCAATGATAAAATGTATGGGAGAGCTAAGTAATATTGTTAAACCATATGAAATAACAATCTTATCTCCCACACCATTCCCAATCTCACCTTATTGGTCCCCACAATATCTATTTGAAAAAATACCCATAGAGAAACTTAGGCTCTAACTTAAATATTGAAATTTTCATAGGGGTTGATTCCTATTGGAAGATTGTATAGTATTAAAGTTATACACTAATCCCTTAGACTATATCAAGTATTCTCATAATTACTTTATGACATTGAAATGGTCTTACTGAGGTTCCCCAGACCCACACTCCAAGTTTTGGTGCTAAAAATATTTTCTTTAAACATTTTCTTTGATACTAAGTGAAATGAACCGATCATTATTTTACAACATTTCCATATGCTAAACTTTACATCTCACAAATAATCAAACAATCATAAGAATTGAAGGTTTAGTATATTTGAGTATCAAATAAATAAAAGAATTGTTTCACAATAATTTTTAATATTTATTCATAATATAAACACACTATACCCCCTTATAGACTCCTTAATGGTTATACTCATCTTCATAACCCATGGAAATCAAAACATAAGAAAGAGGTGAGCTCAAATGCTCTGTAAGGAAAAAATCATCAACATGTCATCAAGGGTTAAAATGATCATAAACATATGTGAAAACATGATCAGGAGAGAAATATCTTATTAAAAATGATATAGAACAATAATATTTTTCTATAAGTTATAATATAAATACATGTAATCTCAATTGAAAAAACATGTAACATAGTATAAGAGTGTGAGATAATAAACATGATCCGTGGATCATAATCATAGGTGAATGAAATAAAAATATGGTATAGTAATAGGAATAAAAAATCATAATATTGTAAATAATTTTATAGAGATCGTGTCTAGGAATAATCTTGTGGACAATGAAAAATGTGATCTTGTCTCTGTTAATCATGTGAACAAAGATATATGTGATCATGTCCATGAACCTTCATCTGAACAAATCTATATGTGATCATTTCTATGCACCATCATGTTAAAAAAATAAATATGAAATCATTTCCATGCACAATCATGTGAACAAAGATATATGTGAACATGTTCATAGACTATCATCTGAAAAAATATATATATGATCATGACCACACACCACCATGTGATCAAAATCTATTTGAGATCATGTCCACACACCATCATGTGAACAAAGATATATTTGATCATATACATGTACCATTATGTAAAAAAAATTATATTTGATCATATCCATGTACCACTATGTGAAAAAAGTTGTTTTCAATCATGTCCATGCACTATCATGTGAACAAAGCATAATGTGATCTTGTACACACACAACATTTTAAAGAAATCATAACATGATCATGTATATACACAACATTCTTATCTCATGAGATTTAAAGATATAACCAATTCATTGGAGGGTGATATAGGACCCCACACATAGATCATCCAAATATATGTGTGCCACATGAAATAAATCACTCATATTTGAAACATCACTTAAATAACCTGTGGAAAAGAGATGGGATTCATAAAGACATTTAAACAATATTTCCTAACCCTTTAAGAGAAATAAGGTGGATGGTACCGTAATAACATATATAAAGTGTAAAAAAAGTATCAAAAAATAATGTAGGCATAGATGTAAAATTTCCTTTTAATGTTATTATATAAATCACTTTAAAAAATAAAAAGAAATGTTCCGTTTTGAAATTCTTAAAAACTTTTTAAAAGTATTTTATTTAAAATAAAATAGTTTTCACTTTGTGAAATATTTTAAAAATTACCCTTTAAAACTAAATTTTTTTTATAAAATAAAAATTATAAAGGAAATATTCTTTCAAAAGCCTTATTTTAGAAGACATAAAAACAGTGTATAATTATCTATAAAAAAGCTTTTAAAATCTATATTAAAATGAAGAATTATTTTCTTAATAAAATTTTGACTTTTGAAAAATATAATAACTTTTTATTTTATTTTTATAATCATTAAGAATTAAATTCATTTATAAAACCATTTTAAAATATATAAAGGAATATTTGTAAATAAGAATGATCATAATGGTGAATGAAACTGTGAAGGAGTGTTTAAAAAATGTTTTTTCCATACTTGTAAAATATGAAGTTATGGGTCACATATGAAATTCATTTTCAAAAAGGTGGAGTGAATTTTTTTGAAAACTTTTAATTTTTAAAATTATCTTCAATAATTGATACTTGAAAATTATATAAAGTTTATTTAAAGTAATTTAGATTTGAAGATAAAACATATAGTCATGAAAGGAAAAATATTTTTAGTACATTAAAATACTTTTTCTGAAAACCAATATCATAAAAATGGGTAATAAAACTCCCTTTTTAAAATACTAAAATTTAAATGTAAAGGTCACATGAGATACCACATAATAAGGTTTATAAATATAAAGGATAATATTAACGAGAAAGGAAAATGTGGACAAGGAGGGGAAACCTTCATTAAAGAGGATGAGATTTATTTTCAACAATGATATACATCTTGAGGAAAAAATTCATCAGCCAAATAAATTTTAATTAAAAATGAATTATCCCTAGAGTGGAAGATAAATTACCATTAATTAAAACATATAGTGGAAGACTTGAACCTTGGAAGAAAGAAGTTCAAGAGAAAACATTAAAACTTCGGTGTCTCTTGAATTGAATGTTCATGAAAGATATAATGTGACATGGGTTTTTAAATCTATTAAATTGAATGAAAATTATATAAAAAATAAATCCATTTCCAATATCAACACCACAAAAGGAAAAAAGTAGTGAATGAAAATCATATCTCAATAAAAAAATTGAGATGCAAAAATTCTTATGGTAATGATAACATAATAATCAAAAGAACATGAGAGGGTTACTATATAATCATCATTAAATTTTCATGAAATGGAATATATTCCTTATACTTGAGGTAAATAATGTATTTAATACAACATGTAAAATAAATTATGGTGCACAATATCAAACATGTCTCACGCAATTGAAATTAGAGACAAATAACCATTACTTTAAATCATGTTTAAACAAACATTCTCTAAAATCCTATATAACAAAAATAACTATAATAATCACCCTTTTAATAAAAATATCCATACCTATAACCTTTTATATACTTTATTTCTAATCATTTATTAAAAATATATTAGTTAGATATATTTTATTTTAATCATTAGATGTGATTAGCTTCAATTAATAGTTTTGTAATGGAGGTTCTGATTCTTGTTTATAGATTCAAATTTCACCACAACGGGATTATTATAAGTATTTTAATATATCATTTATAATTATTTATCATGTTTTAATTTCATTTCATAAGAATTTTAGTTTTGATTCATGATGATGAAGTCGTTGACATGGTTGTTTTGGTAATTTTCAAGTATAAGGGGTGGTATCTAAATAACCTCTTAGATATTATTATTACAACTCCATTACCAAAAAAATTATTATTTAATTATTATTTTCTAATGTCACCAGTATTAAGGTTTCCTAAGTTACTTATAATAGAAAAAATTATATAATTGTTTATGTATGTGGTTAAACTAACCCAAATACGAACAAGTTGTAATATATGGATGAGTAACATTATGAAAGTGATTCTTTTTCATGATATCTTTATTTAAGAAACATAATGAAAATATTTATAATTTTTTAAGGTTTATAATTATATTATAATATATTTGGATAAATAATAAATAGATATAGTGAAAAATTAAATATTCCAGTTTAGTGGAGGTAGTAGTCAATACGTACGCACGATCGAAACATTCATTTTCCATATATTGAGAGGAATAGAGGGAATAATTTATAATTTTCCAATATTAATAATGTTATAAATTTAAAATTGATACTTTAAATATAATTTTATAACCATACATGCAAGATGGTGATGAAAAATCATGCATACTATTCATGGAGGCAGTAGTCTACATGCACACATGATGATGTCTTCATTTTTTGAATGATTCTAGAGAAAGGTATAAAATGGATATTACATTAGTATAAGAAAATTTAAACATATTAGTAATATTTATATTATGATATTTTCATGTAAATAGTATGTTTCAGTGGGTAGAAGAATAAAATAATTAAGAGAACTCGGTTGAGAACATTATCTCTCCCTTTTGATATTCTCTCTTAGGTAACACCTTAAGGATACTTATCATGGTATTTTGGAAAACCATGGTTTATATGATTTGGGAGTCTTTTTAAGATAAGTATTTGTAATTTGTTTATAAATTTGGTGGGAGTGATCTTTTTTTATAAGTGAAGAAAATGGAATTCTTAGAAATACTCATTATTTTTTCAATGATGACATGAAATTATTCAAGGGTAAATAGATCCAAACGTAGAAAATAATTAATTTTAGGATGATTTAATATTGATAAACCCTATAATATTAATTTTAACATATTTTTAAATATTTTTAAAGAATTTTACCTCTATATTCTTACATTTTACCATTTTGGTTTTACCATAGTATCTAGGTTTTACCCAAGTAATTTATATTTTATTAAAAATATAAGGTAAACCCACCTAAAATTTTTTGATTTTATAAAAATATATTTAATCTCAATGTAATATAATTCAATTCCTAAATAAAATAAAAATAAATTTTAAATTAAAACATTTAATATATAGAAAAACTATTTTATAGAAAAATGTTGATTTCACCAATAAGTGTTCTTGATCTTATATAAAATTAATTACAAATTAAATGAATGATAATATATTTGTATATATTTTTAAAACTCATATGAAATTCTGTACATAAAATAGATCTATTTAATTTATCATCTGAAAATTAAATGACATTAATAAACAATTCATTGAAAATAACCCTTTCACCATTATCATTCTATTAACTTTAATCTTAGTAATTATATATTTTTTACTAAAAATGAAAATAAAATTATTACATAATATAGAAAGGGTGATATAAATTATGAAATACATTTTTTTATATTTAATTTCTATGGGTGATGAAAAATATTTTTTTTAATTTAAGTGAATAAAAACAGTTTTTAGAATAAAATATTACATATGTTTTCAAAACATTAAACATGTGTTTTAAAAATTGAACCAATTATTTTTTAAATTATTTGTTTTAATTTATAAATTTATTTTTTTATAAAAAATATTTTGAAAACTTTTAAGTCATTATTTTATTATGATAATGTTATAAACGTGATGGTTTTAGTAAATCTATATTTTTTTCACTATTCACCTAAAAATCAATTATTTTAGAAAAAAACTCGAAAATTTAACCTAAAATAATTTTAAAAATTTTGAATTTAAAATTGAAGTTCATTTGAAAAAATTAAAATTTTATAATTTATAAATGTATCTAGTAAATGATAACAAAATATATATAAAAAATGATTTCTTTGAATAATTATTTTAAAATATTAAGCATTCTTAATATTATTTTGTGTGAATTTATAATTGATTAAAATATTTTTCTTCACTAGTAGTTTTATTATTATTAAATTTTATTAATAATATTCATCTAATATGTCGTGACTTGTTTTAGTTCAGTGTTTCATGTGAAACAAGTTGTCGAACACATTAGATTTATTTAAAGGAAATATATATAGTAAAATCTTGGGGTATTAAACAAATTTCATCCTCGCAATTTTAATTATTACCAACTCATAGAAATAAATAAGGGTATCTAAAAAACAATCATGAAATCATGGTTTAATTTATAGGGAGATATTGACTTCACAATCTTAGATGTTAGGAGACTCATCATTTATTAGATAATAGGCATGTATTGATATTTTTCTTCATCTCAAAAATTTGTATCGAAAATGATTACTTAATTTGTTATAGAAGTTTTTAAGGGAAACCCTTTAAAAAATTTATTTTCATGATCCTATTTCCAACAAAATACTAAAACCAAAATTTCTATAATAATATCTATTAAAATTAGAGTAAATGATCATGTGAATATGAAAAATCAATCCTAATATGTCTTCTCTAAATATGCCTTCACTTTAACCTATGATACTTTTGATTTTAATATCATATAATTAGATCAATGTGTAACTCCTTCAGTTTAACCTAGGTTATTCAAGGTCATATTACTATTATTTTCTCTAACTAAAAAAGTTATATATTACATCATAAAATATTGTTTAAATCTTTCATGATGGTTTGTAAAGGGTATATGATCAACCAAATCAAATCCCTCAGGAGTTTCTAACTAGTTATAAGATCTTAGTCTCACTCATCATGCACTGAGTGAAGATTGATTTGATACTGAACCATCCTTGTTTAGGTTAATTACCCCTAGGTGCATATTTTTCATAGTTGCATCCTATTTTTAGTATACATACTTGGATGTAATTATTAAGAAAATCACATACTCAAAAATCTACTAAAATTGTTGGATTTTATGCTATAATTAGACTTATCCATATGTGTTTCACTAAATTTCTCTCATATTAATCCTTAAAAATAATTAAAATGATATAAAAATATAACTATAACCTACTATGATACTGACTGAGGTTCTCCAAACCCATACTCCCTAGTCCAGTGCTAAAAAACTTTCTTTAATCATTGGTTTTAATATATAGTGAGATGAAACTATATTTATTTTACAGTATTTTCATAATTTAATCTTTACAAATCATATATAATCACACAATACCCAGAGAAAAAAATTTAATATCTTTGAGGATTATCTAGATAAGTTACTTATTTTAAGATATTTGTGAACATTTCTCCTTAATCAAGCCATACTATACCTCTTTCTATCCTCCTCCTAGGTTATACACATCTTCATCACCTAGGGAAATAAAAACATAATAAATGGGTAATATAAAACTCTCAATAAGGTATAATCATCAATATGTAATCAAGGTTTAGAACATAATAATTTTAGAAAACATTAACAGGGTATAAATGACTTATTAAAAAGAAAATTTAATAATAATAGTTTTCCAGAAGTCATGATAGAAAGACATGTAGCCTCAATTGAACAAACATGTACCATGATATAAGAGTGTGAGATAATAAACATGAGCTATGTAGAATAATCATAAGTATATGAAATAAAAATATAGGATAAGAATAGTCATAATAGATCATGATACTATAAAAATAGTTAAAATAAATCATGTTTCAGAACAATATTTTGACCTAAGTAAAACATGATAATGCCTACACACAATCATGTAAACAATTTTGTATGTGTTCATGTCCATGCACCATCATGTGAAAATGTTACATGTGATCACTTCTATGCACCATCATGTGAACTAAACTATATGTGATCATGTCCATGAACCATCATGTTAATGAAACTATATTAAATCATGTCCTCACCCATCATGTGAACAAATCTATATGCGATCATGTCCATGCACCATCATATAGACAAAGCTATCTGTAATCATGTCCACACACCATCATTTGAACAAAGATATATGAAATAATTTCCATGCACCATCATGTGAAAAAAGATATATGTGATAATATATGTGTGACATCATGTTAAAAAATCTATTTTTAATATTTTACACACACCATCATGTGAAAAAATCATAACATGATCATGTCCATACACAACCTTATGAAGAAATCATAACGAGATAATATCCATTCAAAAACTATCTTATCTCATTATATTTAAATATATAGACAATTAATTGGAGGGAGATATAGGATTATACTAATTAATCATCCATACATATGTGTGAAACTTGAAATCAATCACTCATATTTTAAACATCACTTAATTAACCTATATAAAATGTATAGGATTCATGAATACATTTATAGACCCTTTCATAAGTCATCTTGAGAAAGAAGATGGATGGTATCATCAAAATATATATAATTATTGAAATAAGTAATGTCAAAGGATATTTACATAGATGCAAAATTCCCATTTAATATTTTTTTATTAATCACTTTTAATAAAAATAAGAAATATCCCTTTTTTAAATTCTTTAAAACTCGTTGAAAAAAAATTATTTATAAAAAAAATCTTTGATTTTTATATAAAATTTTAAAAATTACCTGTTAAACCCAAAATATGGTTTTCAAAAAAATTATAAAATAAATATTCATTGAAAAACTTTATTTTTTAAGACATAAAAATCATGAAATAATTCTTCCATAAAAACAAAAGCCTTAAAAACCCACATTAAAATCAATAATTCCTTTTTTTTAATCAAACATTGACTTTAAAAAAATTACAACATTTCATTTTAAATTCAAAAAAATTAATAATTAAAATTATTTGGGTAAACATTTAAAAACATATAAAGTAATATTCATAAAAAATAATTCTCATAATGATTAATGAAACCATAAAAGGGTTTTTAGAAAGAATTTTTACCATACTCGTAAAAGAAAAAGGTATGGGTCATATTCAAAATCCATTTTTAGAAAAGGTAAAGTGAAAACTTTTAATTTTAAAAAGGATCTTAAATAATGGATCCTTGAAAAGTATATAAAGGTTTCTTGAAGAAATTTGGAATGGAAGATAGAACATACGATCATGAAATGAAAATCATTTTTAATACTTTAAAATAAATTTATTGAAACCCCGCACCATAAAAAGTGATAACAAAAATTCCTTTTGAAAAATAGAAAAGGGAAATATAAAGGTCACATTAAATAACACATAATTGGTTTTCCAAATATAATTGATAACATTAGTGGGAAATTAAATTATGGAAAAGGATGGGAAATTGTGGTTAAGGTTGATGGGAATTATTCACATCAATGGTATAATTTAGAGGAATAAATTCATCAAGGTAAAATATTTGAATTAAAAATTCATTCTCCCTATATAGGAATATAAGGTAACATGAAATAAAATATTATGTTATAATCAACCAAGATTACAAGAAATAAGTTCAAGAAGAATCATTATAACTCAACTAAGGGACTTGATTTAACAAATACCCTTACACCTTTGGAATCTTTTGAATCAATATCCTATCAAATACGGAATATGATATAGATTTTTAAATCCATGAAATTGAAAGAAAATTATATTAAATATAAATCCATGGAAAATATATAAACCACAAATGGGGAAAAATATTCAATAAAAATCATATCTCAATGCAAAAAAAATTGATATTCGAAAAAACCCTTGTGGTAATGGTAATGTAATAATAAAAAAACATAAGAGGGTTGAAATTAAATGGACTTTAAAATCTCATGAAAATAAATAAATTCATTATAATTGAGGTTTCTTGGTCTGAGTGGACAACCCAATAAGGGGTAAATTGAGTTTCTAATAAAATTTCTATTTAAAACAATTTAAAAAAACTACATGCTCCAATTTGATAAAAACACATAGTTAATCAAAAATGTAGAAATATATAATTTGATTTTTTAAATGGATTCTCAAAAGATGGATCAAGGCTCGGTTAAAATTAATTTTAAATTAATTATAATTTTGAAACAAATTTACTTAAAAAAACAATAAATATAAAACATAAATTAAGATTAACTATCAAAGTATCGTTTTGTTTAAAAGTTAAGAAAATCTAAGAATGTTTGATTTAGAAATAAAGAAAAAATAGATAAAACATAGAAATATTTTATCAAGGGTTTTAGTATAAAGATGAGGCTTAATCAATTCCACTTGGAAAACACCTTCTTCAAAGTAGTTTATTATATAATAAATTGATCCACAACCCAGATCGGTTTATAAAAACAACAATAAATAAGGTTATCCAATAATTGATCTTTTCTATAGTTATACATGGGACAAAATGAGTGCAGGTCACACACAACCTCTTCCATAGTTATTTTTTGTAAATATAGATGAAGAAAATCATGTGTGTAAAGAATTATCCAATTTAGTACAAGATACTATGTTTTAGGAATATACAGAGTAATATAAAAACCTAGGTTGAAATAATAACTTGAATAGAAACAACAAGAGATAAAAGATAGAAAATGTGTTGTAACATGATCTGAATATATTTGGTTGTACAAATTCCTTGAATATATCTTTAAAAGAATCTTAAGTTTCATAGTAATTTCTTGAAAATATATCATCAAAGAGTATTCTATGTTTCACAAATTCATGTGTATAGGATCTTCTATTATTTATTGTGTATGGGAAAAAAATTATAACACTCCACACACCACCTTTGTCTTCTTCAAATGAACATATATTATTCATAAATAAATATTCATCAGATATATCCATTGAATAATAATCAATGAAATATTAAATTCATTAAAACTTTAGTAAATTATCAAAAAACTAACAGTTGAAAATTTAAAATGCTCCACTGCTAAGTTAGACATGGAAATTTTTCTTTACTTAAAGCACAATTGTTAGATCTCATAGAAACTTGACATGGTCAGTTTTCATATTCAACTAATGTAGGAAGGTTTCATGGTTAGTTTATTATTTTATGTCATCATGTCATTTTCACATGAGGTAGGTTTATGACCTCATGTGTTAAGCTATTTCTTATTGCATTCACTACAATAATAGACATTGTTAGTATATTATTTAATCAAAAATAGTATATACCTTGGTATGGTAACTTGATTTCTTCATGTGGTAGGTTTTTTCATTCATTATCACTACACCGATTCATACAGTCAAGTACATGATAGGTATTACTCTATCTAATGGTAGGTTAATTATTCAGGTGGTAAGGCGATTCTCAACATATGGTAAGCTAAATCTTTAATGTGTGGTCAATTCATGGCTTAGATAAATTAATTTAATCTAACTCATGGTAAGTAGTTTTTTCATGTAGTAAGGTGAAACATAACATGTGGTGAGGTGACACGTCACTTGACCTTCACATGGTAAAGGGGAATGATAATCTCCAAACATAGCCATTTTCGTATGTTTTGGCTAGAAAAACATTTACTAACAGAAAAAATGAGATTCATTAATAACAATATAAAAATGATTTTTGGATCATTAAAATAAGGAGGTGTTAGTCTAAGACAATAATCTCTCCCTTTTTAATGATAAAAAATTATCACATTTAAATTGAAATGAATTTAAGATAATAAAATTATATTTGTAGAGGATTGAAATATGTATTTTACAAGTTTCTTAATTCATGAAATTTTTTCCAATGAAGTCAATTTAAATTGGTTTATCACTCTTAATTAATTTAATCTCTATTTTGGGATTATCAAAATTTTAAATAATTAAAAATTAAGAGAATTAAGAATATATAAAAATGAGAATAAAAGAAAGTATTCCATTAATATATCAAAAGAGACTTCAAAAAGAATACAAAAAAGTAAAAAAACAATACCTAACATAGATTCTATCTAAATGTGAATGAGGATAATCTCTAATATTCATAATAATAATAGGGTACTTATATTTGGATGTAGAGGTAACAGAATAAGTATTCTCAAGAGAAGATGACGATTCAGGGTCTTTAATAACTATAAAATTGGAAAGTGGTCTAACCTATAAGGCACGAGCATTAAAGATTCATTAATCTTGAATTAAGTTAATAATTCACATTGAGGATCTTTTAAAGTTTATAGATTTAGATAATTAGGTTATATCTTATACAAAACAACTTTAATATTACAAGTAGACACTTCTACTCACTATACATTTTTTATAAAACAAAAACTCTTAAAAAAATAAATATATCTAGTTCCATGTTTTACAAGTATTACTTTTCCTTCATCTCGTCCTTGATCCTATTCATCTTTAAGTCCTTTGAAAAACATTTCAAAACTTAGAATGAGCATGAAAAGCTCAGTAAGGGATACATAAAGAAGTAAAGCAGTTATTTTTTCAAAACAGTATTTAAACCATGAATACTTTATCATAAATTAATACTTTTCACCTTAAAGAAGTAGCAAAAACACTTCACTGAACATAAGATCCTTGCTTACCCTTTTTGTAATCAAAAGATTAACATAAATCCCATATAAAACAATGTATAGAATATAATGGTAACTTGGTACATAAAAATACTTAAATAGAATAATAATATGGTTGAATTCCATACATATCACTAAATGGAATAGCCATACGACCGACTTCCACACCCAATGCATTGAATTTTATAATGTAACCACCCGTCCATGGTTTATCACGGAACCACCTGTCATTTGGTTTATCACGTAACCACCCATCATTGGTTTATCGTGTAACCACCCATCAAATTTCCAAGTACTATACTTTTTCATAACACATAAAATAAGAATAAAGGAAAAATATCATTTCCACATTGAAGTCACGAGATATCAATTCAAGATATTGATATAATCAATTCATTAAAAACATTCAAAAATAAGAGTTTTGAATCAAAGTTTTCCATATCACTTTGAAACTTTTGAAAGGAATTTACACTTTAAAACACTCATGTTCATATAAATAAATCCTTAAAATCCATTTTGAAAACATGGACATGAAATAGAAGGTTTCAAAAGAATAAATATTTAAAACAATAAGAAAAATGTTTTAGTTAAAGATTCCCATACCACATAAGAAACAATTCAACAAAACTTTCAATATCATTATAATATATTAATTCATGATATAACATGTAAAAGGGTCCTATATACACCTCAAATAATAATAAAGGTGCACAATATCAAGATATACCTCAATGAAAGGAGATTGAGACGAAATCCCTTACAAAGGTCATTTTGTAAATAAAATAAATCAATTATGTGTATTCACTATAATTAAATATAAATCAAGTAAAAATAAAATATAGTATATCAAAATTTATATCTCACATAATCATAGCACGACATAATCAATAGTAGAAGTTTAACCCAAAGAATAGAAATTGGGTTAAGAAGTTCCTTTACCTCATGTCTGACTGGACTCATTCATTCTTTAATTTCCTAAATAATAAAACTATGTAAATTTATACTTTCTTAGGAACCCTTTTCATGCTTATTATTCCTTTTATATCACTTATTATCATGTTATAAAAATTACATAATTATTTAAGTTAATATTGGTCGTTTTGTCGATATTGTGTACTTAAGTTGAAAATGATCTTGTAATAATTAAAAATTGTTCATGTGGTCAAAAGTACATTATCTCAATAATAGTATTAATGATTTAAATATCATATATATATTTTATATATGTATTTATAATAGTCCATAACATTTTTAGATAATAAATGAAATGCATCGTTCATGGAGATGGTAAGTCGTACGTACGCATGAACGCTACTTTCATTTATTTGTCATTTTAAATAGATGAAAAATAATTGATACATAAGTATATTATAATTATAGTATAATATAATATGATTTATATGTTACATAAGTTCATCAATGCCATCCTTTATATGTTCCATGTACGGCATGAATGATTCATATCACTTTGAGGGGGTGGTAGTCCGCACTTCCTCAAATGAAATTATTGTATTTACACATCATAAAAAGCATAATGGTATTTTTGTAAATAAAAATTACAGTATCATGGAGATAATATAAATATTATATATATCATATATAAATACATTACCATCATAATGGCCACCAAAAGAGGTGGTAGGAGAATATTGAACAATCATCGTTTCGTGAGGCAGTAGTTCACCATCCACAGAAACAGTATGTTCTATACCCATTAAACGGAGTTGTGTGTATGTGTAGTTCGAATAATTCTCATAACAAAAAAATAGTATATTTATGATACTAGTTATTTTATTTAAAAAAAATAATAAGAGAAAAGAGAGTGGATAATGAATAATAATGGAAATGGACTTGAAAGAAGACGTTACCTCAAATTGGGTAACTTCTTTTGATTTGAGCCAAAGGGATTTCTTGAATTTCCTTATTCCTAAGGGAAGGATTATAGTAGTAATGGAGGGATGTTGGGAGCTTATTTTGGAAGATTTTCTACGAGAAAAGGGGGATTGAGAGGTTTGAGTAAGGGTTAGAGGTGGTGGCCTTTTATAAGAGGAGGAGGGGTACTTTGGGAATGTCTTGAAAGATTATTTAATTATAAACTGAATTTTGATTTTCAAAAGGTCCAAAACTCATTTAATTCGAAGATAAGATGCATATTGTTTGAAATCATCTCAACCAATAGGTTTTAGACAAGTTTTGGTTTCAAATTTAACCTTATCATTTAGCTTTAACCCTTTGTTAACTAATTTAACTCTTACCATGTCTTCTTGTGTATTCATACTATATGGTTAATATAGTGACCATAAAATACCAATAAAACCACAAGTGGTTCATTAATGAAATTTTAAAAATTATATAAGTAATTTTTATGAATCTTATATTTTTAGGACTATTATATCATTTAATAAAATAATATTTTTTTAAAAACTCATTTATGTCAATTTTTATACTATTCATATCATGACTTTTTAAAAATCCATAACAAATTGATTATTTCAAAAAAAACATAATAAATAAAAAGAAAAAAATTAATACTCATCCCTAAAATAATTTTATGACATAAAAAGTTTTAAAATAAATTTATTTTAATTTTTATAATCTCATTTATTTAAATAATTCATTAATAAGGTAATCACTACAACACCATTGTGTCATAAATAAATTTATTTATTTGATGTATAAAAATTATAAATAAACTACCATGATATAGGAAATATTTTTATATTTCTAATTACTATTTATAGTCAAAAATATCACTTATATAACCCCATATAAAAAATAGTAAAAGATACATGTTTATGTTATATTTTCCTTAACTTTAAATTAAAAGTAATTAAATGTCATTTTCACATCCAAGTGGCTCCATGGGGTCCTAAAATCGACCCAAGGATGAACATGGTCAGAAATATCTCATAAAATAGGGTTAGGACATGTGTTGGGGTAATTTAATATTATTATAATATTATTTTTCCCTTATTTATCAAATTTACCCTTTAACCATGGTAAATAAAATATTTACTGAAGTTATTATTCATAATGTCTAAAAATAAAAGTTACCTATTTACAAAATTTGGACCTAATTATTACAAATATAGAATCCATTTTTCCAAATTCAAAACATAGAAGTTGCATAAATTAATTTAAAATTAATTCCTGTTGTCAAAACTAAAAAACATGTTTTAAAGAAGTAAAAACTACCAAAATATTAACATGTGTTTATGTCCAATTTCAAAGTGAAATTACTTCCAATGACCATAATTGGATTAAATGGTAAAAATATAATCTAATTAAACTTTAAAACCAATTAAAAGGACAATATAATCATATAAATAAATTATATGAAAAGATATTTTTGACTTAAAATGCAGTATTTTACACTATTCATTTAAAAAATGAACTTAATCAGAAAAATACCAAAAATTTACCCAAAATAAATTTTTATGTCCTAATTATAAATAATAAGTTTATTTTGTCAAATGGAACATATAAAAATTACAAAAACTATATTTAAAAAGGTTCTCCATCAAAAGGCGGTAAAACTACCTTTTAAAAGTATTAGAGTATTTATACTTAAAATTTGATTCATTATCATTTTAAGCCTCTAAATTTTATTGGATAAATGTAAAAACATTTAACAAATATGTTTAATCATAATATTGTTAGTTCTTTTTGTTCCCACCAATATAATGACTAGGCATTGACTGCCATTTAAAATAATAATATTATATTATTTTTATTTTTCTCAGTATGACTCAGCCTCGTGTGCAACATAAGATTTCAGAGAAACCAATTATTTCATGTCGAGTACGTCATCGACCATAGAATCCCTTTTAAAGTAAAATTAATATTTAATTTGAAAATATTAATAAATATGAAAATGTCATATTCTTTATTTACCTGGGATGTTACATCATTCCCTCCTTTTTGAAAGTGTGTCCTCGCAATTTTATTCACTTATCAAAAAAGTGGGGGTATTTATCCCTCATAGTATTTTTAGATTCCCATGTTTCCTCTTCAACCACATGGTTTTTACACAAAAACCTTACTTGGTGAATTACCTTATTCCGCAACACTTTTTCTCTTCGGTTAAAAATCTGGACTGGTTGTTCCTCATAAGAAAGATTCTCTTCCAACTGAACTATCTCTGGACTCAAAACATGAGATGGATCCAGCATATAATTTCTCAACATTGTAATGTGAAAAACATTGTGTATCTGGGATAAACTTAGAGGTAAAGCCACTCTATAAGAAACTGATCCAAATTTCTCCTAGATTTCTTGGGGTCCAATGAACCTCAGACCCAGCTTCTGCTTCCTACCAAACCACATCACACTTTTCCATGGAGAAACTTTGAGAAAGACATTATCACCTACCTTAAAAGAATGATCCTTCCTCTGGTTATCTGCATAACTTTTCTGGTTGCTCTGATTTGTTCTCATGTGCTTCTGAATTAATGGAACTTTCTCTGTCATCTCTTCCACCAATTCTGGTCACATCAACTTTCTTTCACCTATATCATCCCAAAATGTCGAAGTTCGACACTGTTTCTCATATAATTCCTCAAATGGAGCCATCTATATACTAGAATGAAAATTTTTATTATAATAAAACTCAACCAAAGAATGATATTTGGTCCCAACTTCCCCAGTAATCCATTGAACAAGCACGTAGCATATCTTACAATGTCTGAACTATTCATTCTAACTGCCCAGTTGATTGAGGATGAAAAGTTGTGCTAAAATTTAATTCGATACCCAATGAATTATGAAGTCCTTTCCAAAATTTATAAGTAAACCTAGGATCATGATTAGATATAATAGAGATGGGAACTCTATTCAACTTGACTATCTCTTTAACATACAACTGAGAAAGTTGATCTATAGACAAAGTATCTCGAATAGGAAAGAAATGAGAAGATTTAGTCAATCAATCAACAATAACCCAGATTGCATTATTACCTCAAGATGTGTTCAGTAATCCCACAACTAAGTCCATGGATATATTTTACCATTTTCCACTCTGGCATCGGTAAAGGCTGAAGCAACCCTTTTGGTAATCTCTACTCTATTTTAACCTGTTGAGATGTCAAACACTTCCCAATAAATTTATAAATATCTATTTTCATTCTATCCCACCAGTAATAAACTGGAAGATCTATGTATATCTTACTACTACTAGGATGAAATAAAAATGGAGAACTATGAGATTCACATAACAACTCTTTCTTCAATTTTGAATCACAAGGAACACATAATCTCTTCCCAAATCTCAAATCACAGTCTTTATCAATTTGAAATTCAGGAAAATTACCCTACTAAACCAATTATACATTTTTATACAACTCATTGTCTTCCTTCTGCACTTTCTTAATTCTCTCTGATAGAGATGATTTCACTGACACCTGAAACAAGTCAGAGGGATCTACTGCACACACCAAATTTTATGCCAAAGTTCCTCAGATTGTTAATCAAAGGATCTTGTTCCAGATGTAACATGGTTATTGTAGCATTACTTTTTCAACTCAAAACATCATCCACCTTATTTTCTATTCCTAGATATTAATGAATTATTCAATTATAATCCTTGATTAATTCTACCCATCTCCTCTGTCTCATGTTCAATTTTTTTTGAGTGAATATATACTTCAATATTTTTTTATTAGTATATATATCACACTTTAAGCCATAAAAATGATTCCTCTAAAATTTTAAATCTAAAACAATAGTATCTAATTTCAAATCATGTGTAGGGTAATTTAACTCATGAGTTTTCAACTGACATGAAGCATATGAAATTATCTAATCATTCTAAATTAGGAAACAACCAATTCCTTTCAACGAAGAATCAGTATTGATAACAAAATCACCATTTCTAGAAGGTAATGACAATACTAGAGCATTCACCAATCTTATTTTTAAATTCTTATAAATTTTCAACACATTATTTTGTCTAGATAAATTTAAAATCTTTTTGAGTTAACTTAGTCGGTGAGATACATAACCATGAAAAATTTTCAACAAACCTTTAGTAATATCCTTAGAAACCAAAAAAAACTATGAATATCTGTGATACTGGTAGGTATTGGACACTCTTCAACAACTTTTTTTAGAAGGGTCAATAGTTATGCCATATTTTGAAAAAATATTACCAAGGAATGAAATTTGCTGCAACCAAAACTCACACTTGCTGAATTTCCCATACAATTTCTTTTCCTTTAAGGTTTTTAAGACAACCCTTAAATGAATTTCATGCTCATATTTACTTTTAGAATATAACAAAATATCATCAATAAACACAACCACAAGTTATCACCTGAGTCAAATGATTCATCACTACAAAAAAATATTCAATTTTGATTTCGACTATCTCAGGATGCTGATTTAGAAGTTCATTTCACTATTTATGCCTTCCCAACACAGTTATCATGTTTCCTCTAGGAAAAACCATTCTAAACAGAAACATATCTTAGACGAAGCAACATGGTGATCTTCAAGTGCTATATTATTTCAATTTGACCGTAAAGTAAAAATATTTTATAGATATTTTTTTAATAATATTCAAACTCCTAAAGTTATCTAAACCGACCTCTGATACCAACTATAAGGCATGAACCTTAAACATTACATAATCTTGAATTAAGTTAATAATTTACATTTACAATATTTTCAGGTTTATAGATTTAGAGAATTGGGTTATAACTTATACAAAACAACTTGAATATTACAAGTAGACACTTCTACTCACTATCCATTTTTTCATAAAACAAAAACTCTTAAAACAATAAACATGTCTAGTTCCAAGTTTTAGATAGCATGACTTTTCCTTGATCCCATACTTGACTCTATTCATCTTTAAGTCCTGTGAAAAAAAATTAAAAAATTGGGATGAGCATAAAAATCTTAGTAAGGGATACATAAAGAAGTAAAACTGTTATTTTTTCAAAACAACATGTAAACCATGAATACTTTATCATAAAGTAATACTTTTCACCTTAAAGAAGTAGCAAAAACACTTCACTGAACATAATCTCATTGCTTAACCTTTTTTGTAACCAAAATATTACCATAAATCCCATATAAAACAACGTTTATCACATAAAGGTAACTTGGTACATAAAAATACTTAAATGGAATAACCATATGGTCAACCTCCACACATATCACTAAATAGAATAGCTATAAATCTGACTTCTATACCCAATGCATTGGAGGTTATAATGTAACCACCCATCCATGGTTTATCATAGAACCACCCTTAATTTGGTTTATCACATAAACACCCATCATTTTTTTATCACATAACATCCCGTAAAATGTCCAAGTACCATAAATAATCATAACACATAAAATAATCATAAATGGAAAATAAAATTTCCACATTGTAGTCACAAGATATCATTTGAAGATATTGATATAATCAATTCATTTAAAATATTCAAAAGGAAGAGTTTTGAATCAAAGTTTCCCATACCACTTTGAAACTTTTGAAAGGAATTTACACTTTAAAACACTAATTTCCATATAAATAAATCCTTAAAACCCATTTTTAAAACAAGGATATGAAATAGAAGGTTTTATAAGAATAAATATTTAAAACACTAAGAATAATGTTTTAGTTAAATATTATCATACCACATAAGAAACAATTAAAAAAACATTCAATATCATTAGAATATAGTAATTCATTATATAACATGTCAACAGGTATTATATACACCCCAAAGAATAATAAAGGTGCACAATATCAAGATATGGCTCAATGAAAGGAGATTGAGACAAAATCCCTTACAAATATCATTTTGTAAATAAAAAAGATCAATTATGTGTATTCACTATAAGTATACATAATTCTAGTATAAATTCAATATAGGATATCAAAATTTATATCTCACATAATCATAGCATGGCACAATCAATAAGTATAAGTTTAAACCAAATAATGGAAATTGGGTTAAGAAGTTCCCTTACATCATGTCCGACTTGACTCGTTCATTCTTTAATTTCCTGAATAATAAATGTAAGTTAATTTATACTTGATTAAGAACCTTTTTAAATTTTTTTATTCCTTTTATATCACTTATTAACATGTTATAAAAATTACATAATTATTTATGTTAATATCAGTCATTTTGTTGATATTGGTTACTTGAGTTAAAAATGATGTTGTTATAATTACAAATTGTCCATGTGGTCAAAAGTGCATTAGTTCCAGAATATTATTCATGATTTAAATATCATATATATCTAGTAAATATTTATTTATAATAGTCCATAACATTTAGATATAAGATATGAAATACACCGTTCATGGAGATGGTAAGTTGTACGTACGCATGAACGCTACTTTCATTTATTTTTCATATTAAAGAAATGAAAAATAAATTATACATAGGTATATTATAATTACATTATAATATAATATTATATATATGTTACATAAGTTCATTAAATTTTTCCTTTATATGTTCCATGTATGGCATGAACGATTCATATCACTTTAAGGTAGTGGTAGTCTGCACTTCCTCAAATGAAATTATCATATTTACACATCATGAAAAACATAAAGGTATGTTTGTAAATAAATATTAAAGTATCATAGAGACAATATAAATATAATATATATAATATATAAATACATTTCTGAAATAATTCCCACCATAAGATGTGGTAGGAGAAGATTGAACAATCATCGTTTCGTTAGGCAGTAGATCACCGTCCATAGAAATAGTATGTTCTATACCCATTAGACGGAGGTGTGTGTAAGTGTAGTTAGAATAATTCTCATAAAAAATATATATTATATTTATGATACTGGTGTTGTTATGTAAACAAAGAATAATAAGATCATAGGGAGTCTATAAGGAAAAATAATGGAAAGGAACTTGAGGGAAGACGTTACCTCAAATCGGGTAACTTCTTTTGATTTGATCCAAATGGATTTCTTGAATCGCCTTCTTCCTAGGGGAAGTCTTCTAGGAGTAAGGGAGGGATTTTATGATATTATTTGGGTAGATTTTGGAAGATCCAAGTTGTCTTGAGAGGTGTGAGTAAGGGTTAGAGGTGGTGGCCTTTTATGAGAGGGAGGAAGGGTACTTTAGGAATGTCTTGAAAGATTATTTTATTATAAACTGAATTTTGATTTTACAAAGGACCAAAACTCATTTAATTATAAGATAATATGTTTATTGTTTGAAATAAACTTAAAAAATAGGTTGTAGAAAATTTTTGGTTTCAAATATAACCATATCATTTAGCTTTAACCCTTAGTTAATTAATTTAACTCTTACCATGTCTTCTTGTGTATTCATACTATATGGTTAATATAGTTACCATAAAATTCCAATAGAACCACAAGTGGTTAATTAATGATATTTTAAACATTATATAAGTCATTTTTACAAATATTAGATTTTTAGGACTATTATATCATTTAATAAAATAGTATTTGTTTTAAAAACTCATTTATGTAAATTGTTATACTATTCATATCATGACTTTTTAAAAATCCATAAAAACTTGATTATTTAGAAAAAAATTATAAATTAAAATATAACAAGTAATAATCATCCCTAAAATTCGTGTATGACATAAAAAGTTCCAAAATAAATTTATTTTAATTTTTATAATCTCATTTATTTAAATCATTCATTAATAAGGTAATCAATACATCACCATTGTGTTATAAATAAATTTATTTATTTAATGTCTAAAAATTATAAATAATCTACCATGATGTAGGAAATTGTTTTATATTTATAATTATTATTTATAGTCTAAAATATCACTTATATAACTCCATATAAAAAATTTCTTAGTAAAAGATATATGTTTATGTTATATTTTCCTTAACATTAAATTAAAATTAATTAAATGTCATTTTCACATCCAAGTGGATCCATGGGGTCCTAAAATCGACCCAAGGACTAACATGGTTGGAAATATCTCATACAATAGAGTTATGACATGTGTTTGGTTAATTTAATATTATTATAATATTATTTTTTACCCTTATTTACTAGATTTACCCTAAAACTATGGTAAAAAAATATTTACTGAAGTTGTTATTCATAATATCTAAAAATAAAAGTCACCTATTTACACAATTTTAACCTCATGATTCTAAATATGGAATCCATTTTTCTAAATTCAAAACAGATAATTTTCAGAAATTAATTTAAAATTATTTCCCTTTTTCAAAACCAAAAAGCGTGTTTTAAAGAATAAAAACTACCAAAAGATTGACATGTGTTTATGTCCAATTTCAAAGTAAAATTATTTAAAATGAACAAAATTGGATTAAATGGTAAAAATATAATTTAATTACACTTTAAAACCAACTAAAAGAACAATCTAATCAAATAAATAAATTAGATGAAAAGATAGTTTTGACTTAAAATCCTGTATTTTTCACGATTCATTAAAAAATGAACTTTATCTAAAAAATACCAAATATTTACCCAAAGTAAATTTTGATGTCCTGCTTATAAATAATTGGTTTAATTTGTAAAATTTAACATATAAAAGTGACAGAAATTATATTTAAAAAGTGTTCTCTATCAAAATGTGGTAAAACTACCTTTAAAAAATATTTGAGTATTTATGCTTAAAATTGGATTCATTCTCATTTTAAGCCTCTAAATATTATTGGATAAATGTAAAAATATTTAAAAAAATTAATCATAATATGGTTAGTTCTATTCATTTCAGCCAATATAATGGTTAGGCGTTAACTACCATTTAAAATAATAATATTATATTATTATTATTTTTTATCAGTATGACTCAGCCTTGTGTGAAACATAAGATTTCGGAGAAACTCATTATTTCATGTTGGGTATTCCATAAAACATAGCATCCCATTTATATTAAAATTAATATTTAATTCAAAAATATTAATAAATATAAAAATTTCATATTCTTTATTTACTTGGGATGTTACATAACCTGTTGAAATGACTGGGTAGGAGTTAGGCCAAAAGAATTAATGGTGTAAGAGGTAGTTAGTAGGGAAAAAGTAATGGATGAGGATGATAGAACAACTATTTGAAAAGTGTATAATTAAGGTACCATCAACTAGGTTAAATCATTGACAGCCCAAGAACCATAATCCAGAGCCTAAATAAAACCATCATTATTCTCCATGAAAGCTTCCAAAACACGATTCATAGATCTAAGATTCACAACTTGTAATTTAAAAGATTGAGTTTGAGGTGGAATATTAAAGTCTAAAGAAATATCTCTAAATAACCATTTTAGATCTAAATTTTTAAATATCCAACTCATGTAGTAATCAATTTCCATTTTAATGGTTTTTCATACTTGAATAGATTTCTTGTCTTATTCTCAAACTACTACTAGGGTCTTGGTAGCATGGGTTTGAAAATGATCATACACAACATCACGAGTCTTACTGAATTATTCAAAAAATATATGCAATTCATCTCTTATGGGTTCTTTGATATTTTCCTCATCAACAACTGATCAAATAGAAGCAGGAGGTGGAGGCGTAGAAGCAACCTAAAACTTATAATTCATAAACCATTGATCTAACTAAATCATTGTGTTAGCTAGATCATCTTGAATAGCACTGACCTGAGCTCCAAAATTTGAAATCTCATTATTTATCATTTCTATTATAAAATTAAATCTAGTATGAAGATGATTTATTAACAAAGTAACAACTTTAGAAATATCAGATTTTATCACTTATTGTAGAGAGTTTTCAAAATTAACAAATACTTGCTTGAAAATATTTTTCATTTATTATTTGAATTAATTCATTTCATCCTTATTGACATAAAAAAGTATAAATAATGGAGGGTGAAAGAGTATATAGATCACTATGTAGATGAATACCATTTACCTTGGGTGTATCCTCCAATAATATATCATAATCAACAACTATATCCTTATGAACATCAAGTTGTGACACCTCACCTTCTCTGGTGGGAGTAGGATAAAAGATTTCATGAATGGTCTGATCAATAGAATTTATTTTATGAGACACCTTTATTCTCTCTTCATGATCAACCTTAGTGATCCAAGCACCTTCTAGAGTTATTTGAACAGAGATAATGGTAGGTCCATCATGTCTAGGTGGACTAACAACATGATCTTTATCATCAGAATCAAGATAATATAAGCCCAAAACAAGAGATCCAAGGGTGTAATGTCTTGAACTAGGTTACACACACTGGTGCCCCAATCTGTTTAGTTAGGTGACCTCATGCATGCCTCCCCATATGTTGGAGGTTGTTGACTAGTAATGAGGGTATAAAATTTAATGTAGGGATACTATACCCTCTTTATCAAAGTAGCACAATAGTGTAAATAAATTTACAATAAACAAATGATAATGATAAATAACCAAGATAAATACAAAAATAAATACAAGACCAACCATCACATGGTGAATCCAAAATAGTAAAATAATATCCAAAACCAAAGCAGTAAATATATCATGTCAAATAAGTGTCAATTTTCAAATTCAGACCCAAAAACAGACACACTGAACACTCCCAAGTGGTTCCTGACATCATATCTGGTTCCCTCATCCATACCTTTGAAGGACCCTGGAGCACCCTGAGAGGGTAGGGGTGAATCATGGTGTCAAATTTTTATTTTAAAATTATAGATCTTGTTCCCATGTTATTATGAACCCGTTAAACCTATCTGAAGAGGAAGTGTAGAATAAAAATAATCACATGCAAAGAAAGGACACAACAATTTTACTTAGTTCACCACTAAGGGATACTTCAAAGGAGCATACATTGACAATGTTTCAGTCATACCAAAAACCACTAATCTTCACAAGTTTTGGGTTACAATTGTTTATCACAATCACTCTATTCCATGAGAACTACCTTTACAAGGTTCGGAGATAACTCACTAGTTCCCTCGGATCTCTTCTGCTAACTCCCCCTGGCTCACTTCCTTGGAGAGTTCTTCACTCAGTTTATCGACTTGAAGGTAGCTTCAATGGTTTAACATTAATTCATGCATCCTAAACTGTAAATAGATGCTCTGTTGAAGTCCCATAATCAAAAATAGATGTAATTTATTTTCCCATACATTGATATGTTATGAAGATTAATTTCGCAAAGTGATTTGGATAATTTTAGTCTTCCTAGGGTGTTCTGCATTCTATTGTTGTTTCCATGTACCATAGTGATTTTCGTGTACTATCCAACTCCTCTGCGTACCATCCAGATCCTCTGTGAACTGCGCTACTCCACATTCCACCCTACTCTACGTACTGCTCCACACCTCCACGTATTGTCTTGCTCTACATACTGCCTTGCTCTTCCAAGTACTGCAAGATCTTCCTACACAAACCACACACTCTTCCACATTTTATTTTCCTTAAACATATGAGTCTCTTCACGTACCATCTTCTCCTCTGAGAACCACTTTGGACTTCTCCGTATTTCTTCCCTAAATATTAATCTTCAATCTCATCATCTAACAAATGGGATTATTGTTACTTAAATAGGAATGTAACTCATCAAATTTCAGTAATCTGATTTACCCAAATTTTCAATGTGGGACAATCTTCACTATAAACTGAACTTCATTCGTGTGCTGTTAGGCTCCACTGTGTATGGCTCCTGTTTTGCAAACCGCAAAAATCCTGTCAAACTTCAGCATCCCGTGTACCACATGTATTCACCACATACCATCATTGTGAACTATTTTCGAAATCATTCTGCATACCTCATGCCTTCACCACGTACCGTTTCTGTGATATTTTTTTGGTTCTGCGCATTGTTCCATGGACCACATGCCTTCGCCGCATACTGTGCACCTTCATCGCGTACTGTGCACCTTCACCGCATATCGCATGAATTCACCTCATATTGTTTGAATTCACCACATACCGTTTGCCTTCACCGTATATCATTGCTACAAACCGTTACCAAACTACTGATTTTTGAGGCCCAAAAAAATTGGAAAACACTGGGAAACTGCGCCACCTTCAATAAAACTTTCAGCCTAAAAAATATGACCTCATTCCTTGCAACCTCCCTAGTCATCCATGTGAAAATTGACAACAAACACAAACCAAAATCCATTATTAGAAACAAACATCCTTGGTTCCAACAATCTTCCCCTTTGGGTTTGTTGGAAATATCTAGATAAATTCACTAATGTGCCAGTCACAATCAAAACCTAAACCTTCAAGAAACAACTCATCCATCACTCTAAGTCTATGTGAGCAGTTCTTAATGTATAAAACAAGAGAGAGGAAATGAATTGATTTATCATTATTTTATTTTATCCCCCATAGTTTTAGTTCTATCCTTTTTCCTGATCCACACTCTCCATTGAATACATTGAATTTATCCACTCTCCACCATTGTCAATAATACCCAAATACCGGTGTGTAAACATTGTAGAGCTTAGAACATACTCCCCATGGATCGTATCTCCCTCATAAACCCACAACACTTCCAAAAACATATTAACACCATTAAAACAGTTGGGGAGAGGGGAATCTCGTAATCTTCTTATGCACTGGGAGGTGACTGAACACCGAGGTTAAATAGATGTTTCTCAAAAATAGCCACTGACAGTGTCTTGGTCATAATGTCAGCCACTTTCTCATTAGTTCCCACATGGTCCTTTTTGATCATGACTTGTTCAGATTTTTCTTTGATGAATTGATATCTGATCTCAATATGTTTTGTATGATAATTTTGAACTGAATTCTTCATAAGATCAATTGCACTCCTGTTATCACAGTAAATCACTATTGGTTGTTTCACCTCATCACCTATGTCAGTCAGTATCTACTTTATCCAAAGTAACTGAGTGCATGCCTTGGTAGCAGATATATATTCAGCTTTAGTAGTACTAAGTGAAGTAATTTTCTATTTCTTTCTTAACAAGCCCACACATTTCTTCCCAATATAGAATTATCCACCACTGGTAGACTTTCTATCCACTACATCTTCAGCCCAGTCAGTATCAAAAAATGATGATAGTTCACTATCTCTTCCTAAATAAAAGTATAGCCCATAATTGTGTGTACCTTGAATGTATCTCATGATTTTTTTCACTGCCTCCATATGTTATTCCTTCAGATTACTCTGAAAGTGGGCCGCAAGTTAAGTCACAAAGACAATATATGGTCATGTCGTTGTCAGGTACAGTAGGCTTCCAATGATTCTTCTCTACATAATGGGATCTAGAGGGGTCCCTTCCTCATGATTTCTGAGCTTTGATCCAACTCCAATCAGAGTCAAAAATTGGTTTGAAATCATACATATTGAATTTATTCAGTAGCTCTCTTGCATATTTTTCTTGAGAAATGAAAGTATAATCCTTCTTTTGAAGTACCCGCATCCCTAAAAATTATGTTAGTTCACTAATCATGGACATTTCAAATTCTGATTTCATGTGATTGGTAAATTCATCCACTGATCATTGTTTGCTTTCACCAAAAATAATATCATCCACGTATACCAATACCATGAACTAATATTGCTGAGAGTTCTTCATATAGATATTGTGATCCACTCCTCCTCTTTTAAACTCTATCTTTCTCAGATAAAAGTCCAACCGAGAGTACCATGCCTGTGGTACCTATTTCAGGCCATAAAGAGTTTTCTTTAAATTTTCAAAGTTTTCAGTTCATCATTTACAAGAGAGAACCCCATGGGTTGTTCAATGTAGAATTATTCTTCTAATACTCCATTTAAAAATTTTGTCTTGACATCCATTTGATACACTTTATAACCTCTTTGGATTTCCATGGCAAGAAATAGCCTGATTGACTCCAGTCTTGCTATGGGAGAAAATGTCTCCTCAACATTAACACCTTCAATTTGTGAATATCCTTTACAGATGAAGCATGCCTTATTTCTAATTAAATTTCAATGTTCATAAAAAAATTTCTTGAAAATTCACTTCATACCAATCACATTATGATCTTCAGGTCTTTTAACAAGATCCCATGTTTGATTTTTTTTCAATCTGATCTAACTCTTCATTCATTTCTTTCACCCATGATTCATCCTTTATAGCCTCTTCAAATGATAATGGTTCCATGACTGATAGAAATGTACATTGTTCAATATTCCCTATTCTCCTTGTCTGTGTAGGTTTATTCTGATCCCTGATAATGTTGGACTGATCAATCTCTTCTCTTCGATTTCTCCTTTGGGGCTCAACCAAATTATCTCCATTTATTACTTCCTTTTCTAATTATTCTTCATATTCAACATCATGATGTGACTCCTAAGAGTTTTTCACACCTTCCTCTATCTCTATATTAGAATTTTTTTTCATGTTCACATTCTTCCTCATCTTCTATCACATCAGCATAAGAATTCCCTGAAGTATTAGGGTTTTTCTCTTCAATGATCTTTACATCACTACTTTCTACAATTCTTCCAAAGCGCTTATCGAAACACTTATAATCTTTTCAATTCATTGAGTATCTAAGAAATATTCCTTTGTCTGTATTGACTACATACTTCCCTTGATTTCCTTATTTGTTTCGGATAAAACACTTTCTTCCGAACACATGAAAATATTTCAAAGAGGGCTTCCTTCCATGCCACATTTCATATGGTGTCTTTGTTTCAACCATATATATCCATGTTCTATTTTGAATATATACTGCAGTTTATATTTCCTATTTTAAATAATGTCAAGGAATACGACTCTCAATCAACATAATTCTGGACATGTTGTTTACCTGTCGATTCATGCGCTCAACTACTTTATTTTTCATTGGATTTCTCGGATCTGCCACCTTATGTTGTATTCCATGCTTCTCTAGGTAATTTCTAAATTTAATGGATGTGTATTCCCCTCCATTATTAGACTGTAGGAATTTGATCTTTCATCTAGTATCATTCTCGGTGATTCGTCAATAGGTTTTCATGCAATCAATTACTTATCGCTTCCTGTGTATAATGATCACACATGGAATTCCACTATAATCATCTATGAAAAGATAAAAGTACCTCTCTTAATGTGTTCCAGCAATATATATCAATCCTAATACATCTGTATGGATGAGTTCAAGAAGATTTGATGCTCTTTTCTTCTTTGTATGGTAGGAACAGAAGACCAGTTTCCCTCGCATGAAAGCATCACAGGTTTTTTCTCTTTCACGCTTCAGATTAGGTATATCCATGACTATCTTCAGCTTATATATCTTTTCCATGTCTTTCTAATTGATTTTCCCCAATATCATATTCCATAAGTTGTTTTCCTCTCTAAATATTAGGTAGAAAATGTTCTCTTTGTTGTCAACCTGATATAAGTTGTCTTCTATTCTACAGCCTTTTATGAGAGAATTCCTAGACATTCCTCTTATAGTATATCCATTCTGATTGAATGTCACAATAAGACCTAAGTCATAGATTTGACTCACACTAAGAATATTGTGATGCAGACCGTCCACATATAGGACTTCAGTTTTCTTCATCTCTCTATTAGCTAGTTCAGTACTTCCACTGCCTTTTATCTTCAAAGCACCATCGTTACCGAACCTCACTGTTCCATCTAACTTTTTATTGAAATTCGTTAATAGTTCTGCATTACCCGTCATATGGGATGAAAATCTGCTATCAAGAATCCATGTGATGTTTTTCTTTGTAGCTTTGAGGGATACTTCTAAAAAATTGGACTTTTCAATTTTCCTCTTTTCTTTCCATGAGATATTGGATTGAATGTAGGGCGTTGATGGACTTTCAATTCTCTATTTTGTGTACATGGGTTCTTCATATTCAAATTCTTCTTACAGAGGAGAAAAACTATTTGAAATAGCAACACTATCTGTTTGATGTGTATTGACTCATCTCTGAACATTGAAATAATTTCTCATATCATACCTCTGCCTGTAATACACAACTTTATGGCCAAAGTTAGAACAATGAAAACAATATCCATAGAAATTATTTATTCTATAAGAAGTAAGATATAAATATGTTCTCCTTTGTTGAACTCCTTACTCTTGCCCATCCATATATCTCCTTTCCTCTTCGCAGTATGACATGGTATGACCCAGATAGCCACAAAACTGACACTTCATGAAAGTAAATGTCTTCTCACTTATATTTCTCCTCATGTATTATTCCTCAAGAAAATAGTTTTACTTCCTATAATTTCTAGAAACTCAAGGATAATCTTCACTTCTCCTTTTAGTTTGATTTGAGGGTTTCATTTTCAACACTTCTGGTGGCTTTTCAACATGATCAACTTTCATCTTGCCTTTATTCTGGATCACTTTATTTATAGCATTTGATGTTTTGGAATCACAACCAATTACACTATTTCCCATGCATGTGGGTCTTTGATTACTCAAGATGTTTTCAACCCCATCAGAACCACGTTTTTCTCTCTCTAGTAGCTCATCATCCGGGAACCTTCCAAATTGTATTTTCTTCTTTGCTTATTTTGAAATTGATTTAGTTTCGAGTTTACTTCTCAGAGTAACAAATTCTTCTTCGAGTCCCTCAACAGTCTTGAACTTCTCCTATAGTATCTAGGTAAGTTCATTAATGACCTTTTCTTGTTCTTCAATTCTAAGTTTTAGTTCCATAACATCATCAGTGATTTCAAGGAATGATGATTGAACTTTTACCAGTTCTTCCAGTGGGTCAATTTCCACTTCCATCTGATCATTATATTCTGAATATTCTTACACCATTTAATTCCACTTATTGCATCTCTTACATTTATTCTCAAGCTTACTAAAAGCATCCTTAAGTTTCAACTTGGGGTCAGTATCAGTAGTAAACTGATTATCTCTTGCTTTATCTATTAATGATTCTGACTTTTCAACAGTAGTCATCATGAAAGCATTGTTCCTATATTTGAATTATGCTTCCTCTTCCTCAAAGAGTTCATTTTCATCATCTTCTTCTTCACACACAAAACTATTTTGTTGAAATTTCTTTCCAAATTTGAATTCTCACTTTTTTATGAAACTTTTCTGAGGCTTTTGAATGTCTCCATCTTCACTTTCTTCATCATTTAACTTTCTTGGGCAATGAGAAGAAATGTGCCCAACTCTTCCACAGTGAAAACAAGCCAGATGTATCTTTACTTCAATTTTTTATGTTCCCTTCTTGAGTTTCTTGGAAATGAGGGAAAGAACTTATTTTTTCATCATCATATTCATCAATACAATCTTCTGAAATTTCTAGTTTTTCTATGGATTTTAATTCTATTTCCTTTCTTACCCGAGTCATTTCATCTTCTAGGTTGAGTCGCATCTCATATTCCATGAGGTCTCTCAATAGATTATCAAGAGAAATTTTGGAAAGATCCCTTTCTTCAAGAGATGAAACCTTTGCATTATAAATGGGTGGAAGCCTTCTCAAAATTTTCTTTACAATATCAATGTCTTTGATCTCTTTACCAAATCCTCGAATTTCCCCTACAAATTTAGTAATTAAATGAAATAAATAATCTTCATTTTTATTAGGGTGAATCTTCAGATAATCAAACCTATTGTGTAAAACTTGGAGCTTCACCTCCTTCGCTTTGATATAACCTTCATAAATATTCTCCAATTTATCCCACATTGACATGGAAGATGTGAAACTCATTAACTTTAGATAAATCTGGTCAGAAAGGGCTGTAGTGAGAGAATTATGTGATTTTGCACCAACATCAAATAATTTCTTGTCTATATCTATCATCGACAGTCCTGTAGGATTAGTGACTTGTATTCCCTACACAATAGTAAATAAGACTTCTATTCCAAGACATCTTAGGTGAGATCTCATTTTTTTCCATATTTGAAAATTACTTCCATCGAAGAGTAGAACTCCCCTAACATTGACTGGATTCTCCATGATAGATAGATTCAACACCAGCAACCTTTACTCTCTGATTCCATTTGAAGGACCCTGGAGCACCCTGAGAGGGGAGGGGTAAATCAGGGTGTCAAATTTTTCTTTTAAACTGATGGATCTTGTTCCCACATTGGTAGGAACCTGTTAAACCTATCTGAATAAGAAGTTCATAATAAAAATAGTCACATACAAAGAAAGGACACATCAATTTTACTTGGTTCACCACTAAGGTCTATGTCAAAGGAGAATACATTGGCAGTGTGTCGGTCATACAAAAAACCACTAATCTTAACAAGTTGTGGGTTACAAGAGTTTATCATAGTAAATCTGTGCTAGGTGCACTGCATTTACAAGGTTCATAGATAGCTCATTGCTTCCCTTAGATCTCTTCCACTGACTCCCCCTGGCTCACTACCTTGGAGAGGCCTTTACTCAGTTTATCAACTTGAAGGTTGCTCCAATAGTTTAGCATTAATTAACACATCCTCAATTGTAAATGGATTCTATATTGAATTCTTATAATCATGAATAGATGTAATTTATTTTTAGGTACATTGATATGTTATGAAGATTAATTTCACAAACTGATTTGGCCAATTTTAGGCTTCCTTGGATGTTCTTCATACTGTTGTTGTTTCCACGTACCACATCGATTTTCACATACCATCCAACTCCTCTGCATACCGTCCAACTCCTCCGCAAACTACATTGCTCTGCATTCCACACTACTCTACAAACTACTCCACACCTTCATGTACCATCATTCTCTACATACTTCCTTGCTCCACCGCATACTACAAGAGCTTCCAGTGTGAACCACACACTCTTCTGTGGACTATTTTCCTTATGTAGATGAGTCTCTCTGCATACCGTCTTCTCCTCCATGAACCACTTAATACTTCTTCGGATTTCTTCCCAAAATTTTAATCTACAATCTCATCATCTAACAAAGGGTATTATTTTTTCTTAAATAGGCATGTAACTTCTCAAATTTCAGAAATCTGATTTACCCAAATTTTCAATGTGGGACAATCTTCGCTGTAAACTAAACTCCATCTGCATACTGTTTGGATCCATCGCATACCGCTCATATTTTTCAAACCAAAACAATCCTTCCAAACTTCAACATCATGCGTACCACATGTATCCACCGCATACCATCGATGTGAACCATTTTTAGCAGCATTCTGCGTACCTCATTCCTTCACCGCGTACCATTGCTATAAACTGTTTTTGGTTCTTCGTACTGTTATATGTACTACACACCTTCACCGTGTACCGCACAACTTCCCTGCATATCGTGCACCTTCACTGTGTGTCGCACGCGTTTATCATGTACCGTGTGCCTTCACTACATACCATCATCCTTCACCACGTATTGTTACTGCAAACTGTTACCAAACTCTCGATTTTTTAGGCCCAAAAAATTGGAAAACTCTAGGAAACTGCACCACTTTCAATAAATCTTTCATCCTCAAATGTATGACCTCATTCCTTGCAATATCTCTAGTCATCTATGTGTAGATTGATAAGAAACACAAACCAAACTCCAGTATTAGCAACAAACAACTTTGGTTCCAATAGCCTTTTCACTAATCCCAACTCAACCATATAATATAGGGCTCTTTCCCTTATCTTATCTTGTAATCATAAAGTCTATTCGAGTGCCGATCCGGAAGCCCGAGTAGGGTGTGAGTACAACTCAATAGGTCATCACCAACATCATCTAAAAAAATGTCCAATCTATAATAGTGTATATATTTGTATAAATGATAAAGTAAAAATGATAAAGTAAATATTTTTCACATTAAATTATTATTTAATTAACCACATAGGCCTCCAAATTCATGGTGACATCGGAACCAATCATACCTTGTCCAGATCATGATGAAGTCTGAACTATCCACCAAAGGGATATCACATATAATTCTATCATTGGATTTCATTAATCATTTAATTTCCAATTTCACATTCATACATTGGGGGACTAGAGTAGTAGTCAGGAACCCTGTTGGTATTTGGAAAAGTATCCCATGTCCCACAACTCAGTGGTCACATGAAAATAAATATATATAACATAGGGGATTAGAGTAGTTTCATGGAACCCTGTGGGTATTTTGAGTAGACTTCCTTACCCCACAACTCATTTTTCACATCATTCATAAATATCACATACCGTAGTTCCACATTCATTACCCATTTATCAACCATTTCATAACCCATTATTCAATAATTTTCATAATTTCATTTATCAACCTTATTCACAATCTCATTTATCAACTATGCATATTTCATAAATCATCATTTAATTTATATCAACACACCCCATGGGTCTCCATCAAGTCCAGACTCAAAATCACCAATGGTTTCATCAAGATCCGTGAAGGGTTTCATAATCTCAATAGAAAAAATTAATTAAAACAATTTAAAAGGAAATTTCATAATGTGGAAACTAAAATTTCTCAATTATATACACCCAATGATATTAAATACTATGAGAAATGACATTTATACCACCAACCTCAGGATCATTGATGAATGCTCGCCAAACTGAAACCCTCAATTTTATGTTTAATGTTAAAAAACTCAATGACATGGAAGATATAGGATCAATACCTAAGAACAAAGTCCAAAGGACCTAGATCCATTAAAACATAGATTTGAAACATCACCAATAGAGGAAAAATCATCCCTCTTCATCCAAAAAAAGATAGGAAAGAGATATGAAACCAAATGGTGAAGAAATCACTTACCAATGAGGAGGAAATCCTTCAAACAGATCTTCAATTTTCTAAGAAAGAGGTTTGAGGGTCCATGGGATCCTTCTGTGAGCCTCCAAAAATTAAGGAAAAAGGGTTAGGTCGATCTGGGAATAATTAGGTAAATACCGGGGGGTTCAAGATTTTTTCTTTTAAAATCAGTGGTTTAAATTCTATGTGAATAGTTTCCTAGGTGGAGGCACATGGTCTTCCAAACTGTGTGCCTTAACTATACGCCCCTACTCATAGGGTACACGATTTCTCCTAAGTAGTGCACAGGTTGAAAAACCATGTGTACACCATGAAAATATCCTCTATTTTATGGTGCATAGTTCAGGGAGGGAGGCCACATGGTTTTTCCAAACTATGTTCCACCTCCTACTGATTCAAAAAGGGGCACATAGTTTCCTCTGGAAAACCGCACAGTTTTCCCCAACCATGTGGCAACTATGCACAGCCCTATGGTCTTCCAAATTTCTCCAATTTCACCTAAAACAGCCCCAAATAAAACCCAAAAAAGGTATAAACAAAACAAGGGTAAAAGAGTACCTGAAAATGAGCATGAGGAATATCTAGAAAGTTCAGGATCTTATAATCTCCTCATCTTATAACAACATATCTTTGAGTTTTACTCCCAAGCATCTATAATATTTTTAGGTAAAAATTTTGGGCCACTAATCCCACATATCTACTTCCCTATCCCATGTTTCCTTCTGAACACGGCCATGTTTCCATAACACTTGGACTATCGGCGCGGTATTTCCCCACAACACTTTCTCACTATGATCCATAAAATGAGTCAGATTCTTCTCAAAGGACACATCAGCCTCAAGGTCAACATCAATCACATGAGAAGGGTTGGTTTGATACTTCTGAAGTTGTGGAACAAGAAAAACATCATTCTTGAAAATATACCTCTATGGAAGATTCAAATGGTATGCAACCAACCTGATTCTCTCCATAATCTCAAAAGGTCCAAAAAACCTAGGTGACAACTTTCCTTGCCTCTGAATCCTATGATAACCCAATCTTCATGACACCGAAAGGATCAAACGATCACCCACTATAAACTTGAGGTGTTAATGACCTTGATTAGAATAAAACTCCTACATAATCTGAGCTGCAGTCATATATTTCAAAATCAACTGGACCTTCTCTGATGTCTCATGAATTAGACTTCGTCCTAGTAACTCTGACCCGCCTACCTCCATCCAGCATAGAGGTGATCTATATGGAATTCCATAAAGTGCATCATATGGTTCCATATGAATATTCTTATGATAAATATTATTATAGGTAAACTTGAAAATCATTGATTTATTCTTCCAAGACCCACAAAAATTTAGAATGCATTTTTGTAGCATATCCTTCAATACTTGAATAGTACGCTCTAATTTTTTGTCTATTTGTGGGTGAAATTTTATACTCAGAAGCACTTTCATTTATAGTGCCTTCTGCAAGTCTTTTTTGAAGTAAAAAGTAAAATGTGATTCATGGAATGAAACAATACTTCTTGGTAACCCATGTAAATAGACTATCTTCTGAGCGTACATGTCCCCCAATATATCTATAGTGAAAGTATCCTGAATAGTAAAAAATTGGGCTACTTTCATCAATCGGTCCACAATCACTCATATAGCGTCATTCATCAAAGGAATCCTTAAAATACCAACCATGAACTCAATGGTAACATCATCTCACATCCATTATGGAATGGTAAATTTTAGTAATAAACTATCATGTTTTTAATGTTTTTCCTCCACTTACTGATAGGTGTATCATTATGTCACAAAACCTACAATCACCTTTTTTGTGATAAGCCACAAATACTATCACCATAGGTCATGATACATTTTAGTCAAATCAGGATGCACCTCCCACTTTGAGGCATGAAAATCAAACATCATCTCCTCTCGCATACTCGTAGGCACAGAAACACTGTTCTAGAAATAGATGATCGCATCCTCATATATAGTCCAATCGGAAGGTAACTTTCCACCTTCAAGGCTTCCCCTCAAGGACAACCACTCAAGATCTTCATACTGACTCTCTATAATCTAGATTAGAAGTATGGAATCAACTGATAGGGATACAAGAGTCATCTTCTCCTATCCCTTTGAACCTCAACATGCATCTCAACCAAAAAGATCATCATATTCCACTCAGAACTAGACCCCTGAACTACCTAAGTTTGTGTATTCCAACTCAAAGAATCCAAAAAAATATTTCCCTTATTGGTTGTATATGTTGGATCAAAATAAAATGACTGCATATACTCAGCCCACCTATGCTTCTAAAGATTCAATTCTCACTACTAAAATATGTACTTTAAGCACTTATGATTGGTATACATAGTAAAATTCTCTCCTAACAGGTAATTACTCCAATTATTTAAAGAATAAACCATGAAATCCAATTAGAGATCATGCATAGGTTAATTCAATACATTTGGCCTCAAATTTCTTGACACATACATCACAACTCAATCCACCTGCATCAACACTACTCCAATTTTGATCTTGGACACATCACAAAACATGATATACTCCTCACCTGGCTCAAGTCGGATCAAAATTGGTGTAGTAGTCAAATGCTTCTTCAACTCTCAGAAGGAATTCCCATATGATTTATACCATTCAAAATTTATCCCCTTCTTGGTCAATCCCAAAAGTAGTGTTATAAAATAGGAAAAGTCTTGTGTGAATCTCTAGTAATAGCCCACTAAACCTAGAAAGTTATGGATATCAAAAACATTCATGTGCTGCCCCCAGGAAACCACATATGACCTAAGAAATGTACTCGATTGATCTATATTTTACACTTAGATATATTGGTGTAAATTTGATGATCTCTTAGTGTACTAATGACAATGTCAAGATTTTGGGAATGATAGTCATGAGTATTAGAGTACACAAAGATTTCATCCACAAAAACAACCAAAAATTGATCCAGTTATGGGTGAAAGATTCAATTAATCAAGTTTATAAACACAACTGGAGAATTATTTATCCCAAAAACATCAAAATGAACTTGTATAGGTCATACCTACTTTAGAGAGAATTATATGGTATATCATAAGTTTTAACTCTCAACTGATGATACCTTGATATCAAGTTAATCTTGGATAAAACAAAATCTCCTCTCATATAGTTAAATAGATCATTGATATGAGTAAAAGGATATCAATTCTTTACTATCATCTAGTTCAACTTCTAGTAATCAACACATAAATGAAATGTCTTACCAGCCTTCTTATCAAACAAAATTGGAGAACACCAAGTCAATGTACTAATATGGAAAAATCCATTATCCTTCAACTCTTCCATTTGATTCTTGAGCTCTTGAATCTTTATCGGTTCCATTATCTAAGTTAGAATAGAAACTGATTCATATCCAAGAATGATCTCAATTGTAAACTCAACATCCCTCTCAGGTGGTGACCCTGAGAAGTATTTAGGAAACATGTTTGGGAATTATTCCACTATGGGTGGAAAGACATCATGATTCTCACCCCCATCAACCATCAAAATACTTTCAACCTAGGTGGTGAACTCCCCCAATTTCTAATGAACTAGTCCTACACAGCCTACCTAGATATCTTACTCTTCACGATGAACATAACTATTACCCTCAAGAGATATAATGATCACTCTCCTGTGATAAAAATCGATGTGTTATTGGTACAATACCATTTGTTCCATGCTCAAAATCAATTCAAATCCTAACATGTTAAGTATATAAATATCCCATAGAAAACAAAACTCCCCAAACTTGATAGAACACCCCTTACTTAAACATATGTCTCTCGACCGTACTCCCAATAGTGTGTCGATCATCATAACCCCACTAAAAAATCTATTTTCATACTTAAACCATTCAAAAGTTGAGTGGATGTAAAATAAGATAGGCTCCTGTATCAAATAAGGATCTTTTCAGCATAGAAACTACATGAATTGAACCTCTGACTATCAATGGCCCAGACTCGCTATCCACAAGTGCAGGCTAAACTACATGAAACCGTCTTTCCCCTATCCCCTATATTGTAGTATGAGTCCCCTAAGTTTCACCAATCTATTGACATGGGCACTCTTTCCCATAAGCACCACATCCACTACCTTTTCCACCATATCCAAAATAACTCTAACTGCCCAACTGATATGGGGTATAAGATCCCCTTCCAATACTCTAACTTTTTATGGATCCTTTATTATTACCCATTTGGGGTTTTTGGAATACCTCTACAAGTGAATCATCCTATTATAGGCTCAGCACTCCACTAGTGGTCGAATACCACTATCATATATTCAGGTTTTCACAGCACCACCCCTTTAACAGTGCTAAAAAAAGTGCTGATAAAGACCACCCCCCCCTTTATCATCACTTTTTTTACTAGCACTGATAAAGGGTATATTTCAAAAAAATCATTAAAAGTAATATATTAATATATAAATATATAAATATATTGATATTGATATAAATATAATATATATTTTTAAAATGTATTTTAGATAAGGATAAATAGAAATTTAAACTTAATATATAATATATTTAGTAAAAAATATTATAGAATAATTAATAACTATTTTTAAATAACAATTTTGTTATTTTTATCGAATAATAGTCATTTAATAAAAAATTTAATATAAAATAAATAAAAATAATAAAAGATCTAAATTAAGTTGAAAAAACAACTCAATCTTCTAATGGTCATAACTTTTGATTAGGGTGTCTTTTTGAGCTCTACCACATATCAAATCAAAGCTTGCGATGATATATACTCTATTTGGACTTGAGGGGACCCCGATCAAGGTTTTTTCAATGCCAAAAAAGGCTCATAAGGCCTAAAAAACTGAGTTTTTAGTCGGCATACCCCGATTTTTTAACATTTGATGGATTCTCAGGCTCGTTTATGGGGGTATTTTTTTCATTTTTTGGTGGGGACTAAATTTATTCACAGGTCTTACATGAATATTGATATAATGGTTTTAAAATTTTGTCATTTTCACAATTTAATATTATTTATAATCAAATATATAACAATATACACATATTTTTTATATATTCACACCTGAAAATTTAATTTTATAAATAATTAATTAAACATATTTACATATAAAATATATTTATTAATATATAAGCCTTATCTAAATAAAAACTAATGTCTATTTTATTTAAAATACAAAATATGAATATTTATATACCTATATAGTGTGTGTGTGTGTGTGTGTCTATATATATATATATTAGTGTGTGTGTGTGTGTGTGTCTATATATATATATATATATATATATTATTGTGTGTGTGTGTGTGTTTTAGAAAACTGATATATATTATCTATATATTCTAACATATAAATAGACATATTAACATATAATAATGTAAATATATATAAATATGTATAAATATGTATAATTATACTCATAGATACACATATATATAATATATATACATGTGTATGTATGTTGTATATATGTATTTATTTATTTATTTAGTTATTTATAAACACATACCCAAAAACATATTTTATAAATGTATTTAAAACTAATATTACAAATATATATTAATATATGAATAAATATATAACTAAATATATATTAATATACGAATAAATATACTGATAAAAAATATAACTATACTTATATATAAATAAATATATATAAATAGATATTAATATATGAATAAATATATATACATTAATATAACTATATATATAAATTAATATAAATATATTTTAATATATGAATAAATATAACTATATATATATATAAATAGATATATCATTAAATGGAGAATAAAGTAACATGGAGGAGTGTAAAGTGTCCAGCGCGCAGGGAAGAGGTATCAAGTTCAAATCCAAGGAGAGGTAGGGGAACGTGTGCATGTGCAGGGGGGGCTAGTGCTATTAAAGGGATGGGGAAGGCACTGTTAAAGGCTGGCTGGTGGGGGTGGGCATGAGTGGGGGTCTTCCAAGCAATATTGAAAGGGGGTGACGGGCGCTGTTAAAAGGGATCTCCAGTATTTGGATTTGTTTTTTAATTTTTTTTACATTTTTTTAATTTTATCAGTGCTAATAAAAGCATTGATAAAGTCCCCTTTTATCATCACTTTTTTTAGCACTGATAAAAGACCCCTTTTATCAGTGCTTTTTTGAGCGCTGATAAAAGGGGTCTTTATCAGCACTCAAAAAATCACTAATAAATGGGTCCCCCCTTTAACTTCACTCAGATTAATAGCGCAAAAAAATCATTATTAAAATATATTTCTAGTGCTGATAAAAGCACTATTGGTAGTAGCTTACACTGGGAACTAATGTTTCGTGACCTACTACATTGGTGGCAGTATACTCATTCACTACTCTAAGTAACCAATCCTTCTCCCTAGCTACTATATTTTCCATTTCCCTAGGTGATGTTTTCATAGAGATGCATCCTACTCTTGGAAGACATACCTCATGTTCATCTGGCAGAAACCCCATTTATTCCACTAGAATCTTCCTTCAGGTTTACCTGAAAAATAATAGCATTATTAACTAATTTAGAAAACTTATTCGGCTGAAATATGTTAACCTAGGACTTAATATCACATTTAATCCCATCCTGAAAATGTTTCTCTAAAGTAGATTCATCTCCTACCAATTTTGGGAAAAATAACTGAAAATATATGAAGTAACTCGCATTGTCCATCGTGGACATACTCTCCTAGGTAAACCACATAAACTCAGTTTACCTCTCATTCCTGAGCATCTCTAGGTAAAAGTGTTCTATGAACTTCTCCTAGAAGTCTTTTTATACCATTTTCTCCAACTGCACATCCCGGGTCTGAATATCCCACCAATTCTTTGATGATCCGCACAATATATAAGAATCCAATTTGACTCTATTCTCTACAGGAGTCTCTAAATATTCAAATATCATCTAGATAGACTCAATCCAGAACTTAGCTTCCTCATGGACAGAGGGTGTTTCAATTTGAACTCTCCAATCAGATCAGACATATTCCACACCAACCACCCTAATTATCTCTCCATAAACTGAATAATGTAATAAAATTTATCATGGAACGACTCTCCTTATCCTTCCCTCAAAACTATTAGGGCCTCTAGATCCAATTCTAGAGGCACATTTCCATCAATGTCCTCCTTTCATCCTACAAATAAGCATTTTCATGGAGGCATGCCTCTACAATTCCAAAAACACATCTTAGGACACATAAAATTTAATTAACACATTTTAACTATAGGTATTCACATAATTCCATTAAAAGACATCCCCCACAACCTATTATATGGTCAAAGACAATGCACTAACTCTATTATCTATCATCCCTTACTTGGGTCATGGCTGACATATGATAAAAAACTTTCATATTTCAAATTTTTCCATTAGACACAAATTTTATCCATTTCAAAATTCCAAATTTATCATCATTTTAAATGAAAATTTTCTCATTAAGCGCCTTTTTATTTTAAAATACTCAAAAAAAAGAAAATAATTTCTTTTTAAAAACTCATCCAATTCTTTTTTTCCTTGCATGCCTAAAATGATGCATGTTACATAAAATCCTAAGTACCTAAAATGATGCATGTATACTCAACTCTCATTCCTTATGGGTCCATGAGTAAAATCTCATAAAATAATAACATCAAACAAAAAATGCATCACCCAGGGTTAAATAACATTCAACTATAACAATAAACATCATGAAAATCAATCTTACGTTGGGTATATGGATTTTTCCCTCGTATATAGGTTAGCTACTCCCATACACAAGCTTGTGACTAAGTCCCAACTCATCCTACACTCTTATATACCTTTCCCAAAAATTAATACAAATAAAAATAAAAGAAAACCCCTTTAATACCACTTTTTAACATCCTGAGCTATTCTCCATAAACCAATGACCTGAGACAGTTAGTTACGTTACCTCAAGAGTGCCTCCCCATATGCCAGAGGCTACTAACTAGCAGTGAGGGTCTAATATGTATTATGGGGGGACTATACCCTCTTTATAAAGCAGAACAACTTTTAAAATAAATATACAATGACCAATTATAATGAGAAATGACCAATAAAAATACCAAAATCAATATAAGACCATGGATCACATGGTGAATCTAAAAAAGAAAAATAATATTCAAAACCAAAGTAGTAAATATGTCATGTCATATAAGTGTCAAGTTTCAAATGTAGTTCCAAAATAAAACATGTTAATAACTCCCAACTTTTTCCCCACATCATGTCTAGTTCCCTTATCCATGCTAAATCCTGAATCCCAACTTATCCATCTAACATAGGGCTCTTTTCTTTATCATGTTCTGCAAACATGAAATCTATTCGGGTACCGATCAGGTAGCCTAAGTAGGGTGTGATTACAACTCAGTACGCCACCACCAATGGAATATAAAACAATATATACTCTATAATAGTATAATAAGTTTTATAAATAATAAATTTCAAATGATAAAGTAAATATTTTTCACATTAAATAATTCTTTAATTAACCACATAGGCCTCTGGGATCACGGTGACACTCTAACCAATCATAACTTCTTCAACTCATGTCGGATTCTGAACTATCCACCAAAGGTATATCAAATATCATTCTATCATGGGATCCCATTAATCATTTAATTTCAAGATTTATATTCATAAATTGGGGTCTTAGAGTAGCATTTTGGCACCCTGTGGGTATTTCGAGCTGTCATCCATGTCCCAAAAATTAGTGATCACATGCGAATAAATATATATAACTTGGGGGCCTATAGAAATAGTCTGTAAACTCTAGGGTATTTGGGGAATCATTCCATTCCCCACAACTGGTTGTTCACTTCATTCATGAATATTACATACCAAGGTTCCACATTCATAACCCATTTATCAACCTTGTTCATAACCCATTATTCAACAAATTTCATAATTTCTTTTATCAACCAAATTCATAATCCCAATTATCAACTATGAATAATTAATAAATCATCATTTCAATTATATTATCACACCCCATTGTTCTCCATCAATTCAAGCCTCAAAATCATTAATGGTTCTAATAGGATCCGTGAAGGGTTTCACAATTTCAAGGGAATAAATTGATTAAATCAATTTAAAATGTAATTTCCAAACATAGAAATTTAAATTTAACAATTACATACATCCAATTACAATCAAGACTATGGTAATTTATATTCATACCACCTACCTCAAGATCATTTATGAACTCTTTCAAAACCAAAAACTATCAATTTTGAGGTTGAATAGTAAAAAACTCAATAGTGTAGAAGATCTAGGATCAATACATAGAACCAAGATCTAAAGGAACAAGATACATTAAAAACTAGATCCAAACCATTTTAGATGGAGTGAAAATCATCCCTCTTTATCCAAAAAGAGATATGAAAGGGATAGAAACCAAATGGATAAGTAATCACTTACCAATGAGGAGTCGATCCTTCAACCAGATCTTTTATTTTCAAAGAAAGTGGTTCAAGGACCCTTGGAATCCTCCCAATATCCTCCAAAATGAAATAAATAGGGTTATGTTTAGTTGAGAGTATTTGGGGTAAAAAATAAGGGGTTTGATAATTTTTATAAAAAAAATAAAGGGTTTAAATTCCATGAAAACTATTTTATGGGTGGAGGTGCACGATTTTCCAAACGGTGTGTCCCTGCTCATGGGGTGAATGATTTATCCTAAGTGGTGCACAGTTTGACAAACCATGTTCCCATCATTCAAATACCATCTATTTTAGGGTTCATTGTTTGGAGAGGGAGGCTCCATGGTTTGGCCAAACCATGAACCACTTCTTGTGGTGCTAAAAAGGGGTTCACGGTTTCCTGGGTCAAACCACATGGTTTTTCCTAACCGTGATCCAATGGTGAATAGCCCCATGGGATTCTTAATTTCTCTAATTTCACTCAAAAAATTCCCAAATAAAAACCCAACCAAGGTATAACCAAAACCTTGGTAAGAGGGTACCTAAAAAAGATCATGATACATCTCTATAAAGGTCGGGGTCTTACATAAGTGACTTCTCTCCCTTATAAGGTGCACTAATAATAGTATTTCTTGGAGTACATCTTGTAACTCCCCAACCCCAGTTAACCAGAGTTGGTGCATTATTACATAACATTGGCATGATATAAGGAATCATGTCCTGAAAGACCGATCAGTTTAGTATCCTTGGAAGTAATAGATACATACATAAGTTTTACATTACATCATGAAATAAAAAAACATTATGTCCCCTTTGAACACTCTTATATCCCTTAGCCTATTTCTGTAGGTTAATAGTAATATACTTCTTTACATACTAGGAAAAATAAAACATAAGAAATGGGTGAGCTCAGATGCTCTGTAAGGATAACAATATAGCGGAAACTATTATAAATAAGAATAAACATTTAAGGTGATGTATAAGAATAAAACACAAGCCTTTTAAACTTAAACTTCATCATAATATGAAAAAGATAAATCAAATAATTCCATTTACTTATTCACATGGATATTCTACTAGTCGAATAATCACATGTAATATCAATATCCAATTTCATAGTGATGGAATGCATAATTTCGGACATCATAACCACATAGTCAAGGCCTTGTGCCAAGACACTAGTTTGTCTCATGAGACCAATTGATGCATCTAGGAGCTATAGCGGGCCTCACCCGTCACTTACTAAGTCCAATGTATTCCTCATATGAAAATTTTGAAACATAATATAATCATTCATAATAAAACTAGCATACAAAATGTCAATATTTTAACCATAAACCATGAATGGTATAAAAATAGCACATCCATAGTCAAACATAACTCATTCAATACAATATGGAAGATTGTAATATAATAAATTAACCTCAATCGAGAATAATGAAGGATATTGACATAGATTAAAATAATCATCAAAACTATTTGAGATAAATATCCCCCTTTATCTTGAAAACATTTAAAAGTATCACTATTTATCAAGAATCTGTTTAAAATAGATTTTTAAATCAAAGTGTCCCATACGAATTTGAGAATTTTAAAAGTAATTTTAATTTTAAAACATTAATGTCCATATAAATAAATCTATAAAACCGTTTTTAAAACATGGACATTAATGAGAAAGATTTAGAAGAATAAATTTTTAAAGCATTTAAAATGATATTTTAGTTAGAGTTCCTAACCAAAAGAGAGACTCTTGAATACAAATAATTAAGGTAATCAAAACTTTATAATATCATGAGAATAAAGGGATTCATGATATATTATGTCAAAGTATAGTATATACACCATATAAAAGTGAATTGATGCATAACAACAAAGAAGTCTCAATGGAATGTAAGTTGAGACGAAATCCCTTATAAAAACCGTATCCTTCGGTTAAGGATAAATTAATGAACTAATTATGTGTGAAAAATATAAATACACTCAATATGATTAGATACTCAATGTAAATCAATCAGAGGACATTCACATATATTCTTGTAAAAACAACAATAATGACTTGGATATTTAACTCAATTAATAGGAATTGAGTTAAAATTACTCTTACCAAGTTCATATTGATACTACATAAGTAAATACATAGTGATTTCACACATAATCTTGGAGTAAAATAATCAATGAAGTTTGCGTAAAACTGAATGAGTGGAAATTGAAATTTGAAATTCCCTTTCCGATTTGTTAACTTATGAAAAATACACCCCATGAAAGAAGTATCATAAAATGATGATATAAATACCCATAAATTAAATTATATTACACAAATAATACAATCATGATCCATACATACACCACACAAAAGGTAATAGTGGCAAATATAGCATGAATCTCACGGGAAAAAAGTGAGATGAAAACCCATTACCTTGTACGTTTACTTAATATAGGGTAGTTTAAACTAATTTATAATGTTTAAATCATTTTTATTAAATTATACAAGAACTAAATACACAAATATGATATCATATGTGATATTCTAATATTTCTTTGTTAAAGATATTTCAGTAGTATCATTTTTTTGGGTGTTAACTAATTCGTTTTCCTTTATATGTTTTGTTACATAAGTCATGTTTTTTAGGTATATGATGTATTTGATTCATATCCATAATGATATTAATTTATTAAAAAATATGTTTTAATCATAAAATAATATTTATTCTTGAATGGTTACGATGGGGAATGAATCTCTTCGCGTTCGTGGAGACGGTAATCCGTACGTACATACGAGCGACAATACAATTTTATTGATGGTGGAATCGTATGTAATTGGATTGTATATCATATATATAGAATCATTAACATGTTATATTTATTATTTACATCAATTATACTCATTATTATACACATTCGAATAATGAAGTGTTTGAATAACAAACTACACCACGACGTGGAAACGAGAAGTCGTACGTACGCATGTATGGTGACTTGTCATTCATATGATGGATAAAATAATGAATATGGTTGTACCATATTTATAATAAGATCATATTATGTATATGGTACTGTATTTATTATTTTGGTATGGAAACAACAAATAAAGTGGAAGTGGAAGAAGAAAATAACTTTGAAAGAGTTGGGAGAATTATTACCTCTTCTTTGGGTGCTTCCTTTTGATTTGATCAAAAGGGATCCTTAGGTTGGATTTTTTATAAAATTAAGGCCTATAAGATGAATTTAGGGTAGTTTTTAGGATATTTGAGTAGGTTTTTGTCGATCAAAATGGATTTGTAGGTGTGAAATTAAGGGAAGGTGAAGTGCCCTTTTATTAAAGAGGTGAGGGTCACTTTAGGAAAAGCTAGAAATATTATTTTATTATATAATAATTTTCGGTTTATAATGGATTAAAATGTATTTATTTCAAGGATAAGGTGGGTATGGGTCTAAATCCCTTCAACCAATAGGTTTTAGACATGTTTAGGTCACCATATTAACCTTATCTTTTACATTTAACTCTTAGTTAATTAGATTAACTTTCACCATATCTTCTTGTATTCTTACACTATATGGTTAATAAACTTACTATAAACTACCAAGAGAACCTCAAGTGGCTCATTAATGAAATATCTATTATTATATAATTCCTTTGGATGAACTTTATATTTTTATAACAATTATATCATTTAATAATATAGTATTTTTTTTAAACTCATTTATGTCAATTTTGACGCTATTTAGTATCTGATTTTTTTAAAAGTCTTAAAAACTTGATTAATTCGAAAAAAAATCATTTAATCAACCCTAAAATGTCATATTAATCTATAAAATTCTTTAAATTCATCAAAATTCTCAATTTACATTTATTTGGATATTTATAATATTGATTATTTTAATCATTCATTAATAAGGTAATTATTGCATCATCATTGTGTCATAACTAAATTTAATTATTTAATTTCTAAAATTATAAATAAAATACCATTACGTAGGAAATGAATATTTATAGTAGAATTTATTTTATTTATAACCCTATATTAAAAATGGTTTAGTTATTAAACATTGACTTTTACACTTTTAACTCTTCTTTAAATAAAATAATAATAAATGTCCTAATCAAATACAAGTGGATCAAAAGGATCATATTTTATTCCTAAAGTTTATTTTGATCAAAATAAACTTATCCAAAATAATTAGGACATGTGTTAGGGTAATTATAATATCATTTTTACCATTAATTACCCTATTTACTTTTAATCGTTGTAAATAAAATTCAAAAGTTACTATTCAAAAAAAATTATTTTTAACTTATTGAACCAAATTTTAATTACTGATGTCAACTGTGTCTCTTGGATTTTTCAAATTCAATCCACAGAAGCGGTAAAATTATGTTTTATGCAAATTTGTAAATGTGCCTAGAAGGTGGGTAAAAGACGGTAAAAAGTTCAATAAAATTTTATACAACTAATATTATTATAAAATGTCTCCAATGAATTAAATTGAATTTATATAGGTATTATGTATCTATTTTGACTTAAAAAATTAAATAAAATAAATAATTATTTAAATAAGAAGTTGGTTTTAAATAATAACGCAGTGTTTTTTCACTATTCATCAAAAATTGAAAGCTTTCAAAAAAATACCAAATATTCAATCTAAGCTAATTTTGATATTTCAAATTCAAAAATGATGTCTATTTCAACAAATTAATAACATATAAGTTGTATTAATTAATTTAAAAAAATATTCTCATTTTCAAAACCAGAAAGCGAGTTTTTGAGAAGTAAAAACTATCAAAAGATCGATATGTGTTTATATCCAATTTAAATGTAAAATTAATTCCAATAACCAAAATTGGATTAAATGATAAAAATATAATCTAATTATACCTAAAAACCATTCATATATATAATTTAACACTATAAATTATTTTTATTAAAAAAGTTGTTTTTAATTAAAATTTAGAATTTTTCACTATTCATCAAAATATGAAAGTTATCAAAAAAGTACCGAAAATTTATCCAAACTAAATTTTTATGTACCTATTATAAATAAGAAGTTTATTTCGTCAAATTGAATATATAAAAGTGTCAAATATTGGATTTAAAAATGGTTCGCCATTAAAAGGCAGTAAAATTTCATTTTTTGAAAGAATACTTCTTTTATCTGAAAAATTGAATTTGTTCTTATATTATGTCTAAGAAACACATAATATGGATGTTAAAATTATATGGAATATATAAAATTAAAAATTCAGTTAATACTATTCATAACTGCTTTTGGAATGGCTAGTTTGGTAAGTCGTGGTGCGCTCAAACTCGGTGTTGCATGTAGCGCAAGCTATAGAATTACTTTAAAGAAAATAACTTACTATGAAATCTTGGGGTGTTAAATTATTTCACCCTTTTTGAAATTGTGTCCTATCAGTTTTAAAAATGGGCTTGGGAACTTCATTAAAAGTCCCACATCAGAAAAGATTCAATAAAACTATCACTTTAAAATAAAGAAAGAGAAGTACAATGGTCACCCAAGATAACCCATACTAGGATTCCATTTAGGAAAACATGGATATGCAAGATAAACTAAGTGTCAAGTTCTGATGGAAAGTGATAGAGAACATGATCAGGAGAAATTTAACAACAAGAAAACCACAAAACTGTGATGGGATAAACGGTCATTAGTTTCCCAGTAGGAAAAGTAAATGGACAATATTTTTTTATTAAGGTTCCATTTCATAAAGTTGATAAATTTATTTATGAGATTGACTAAGAAAATAAAGAGATATACTTACTTTTTAAGTATAGTTTCATCCTTTAATAAATTTCTACCACTAGCTTATCTTTTCTCAAAATGATGAGTATTCAAGATGAATTGGTCACACCTGAAGCGCTAGAATAAACTTCTAGAGAATCACATAATCTATAAAGGATGAACTATATATTTCCCTTGTATTTAGAGATTAAACAAAACCAAATTGTTATTATAATATCATATGATCCCCAAAATGGATAATCCTTTATAGAAATAAATACTAATCTTAATTTTCCAAAATTGAATAAACAATACCCAAAGTTAAATAAATACCATTCAATAAACAATTGCCCTGAAAATCCTTCAATATAATCCAAACTAAGATTGAAATCCAAAACTCGTAAGAATTTAATTACGTTGTATTTTATAGTAAATCTTAACATTTATCTCTAAATAAAATCAACTACTCTTAAATTCTCATACAGAAGTGTAATTAACCAAATCACATATGCTCTATGATAGGTTAATCATTTCCATTAATAACATGAATCTCTATAAAAAACATAGATTATTCCAAAATAAAAAAAAATCCATCATTACTCCTCAAATGAAATTCCATAGTATTCTATTTTCCTTAGGCATATAGTGTTCCCAATAGAGCGTACGTCTTCCAAAATAGCATTTATCACTTAATCACCAAATCATTTTCTTATACTAAGGATATCCATTTTATAAAATATAATATCTCAAATCAATTTATTATTGATAAATAAAATCATTTGACTAAAAAGAATTAGTCACACTAACCAGGGACTTCGCGTAGTCTAGTAGTAGGCAAAAAATCCCAATCGTAATCTGGTTGCGGGTTCGATTCTCGTAGCTTTGTCTGAATCAACGGGTTGTCACACGATCTGTGTGTTGTCCTTTTTCAAAAACTAAACAACATTCCAAACATGAAATAAATTCCTCAAAATAACCATAACATAATTTAACCACAAATGTTATCGCATACCTCTCATTTTCATCCCAAAAATTAATAACCTATAATTGCCTCAAATTCAAGGATCATATAAACCCAAATGGTTCTTTATAACAATATCCACAAAAGAAAAGATAATTCTTCCTCAAATAGCATTTTCACATAACAAACTACATGGTTACACATAAAAGAGAATAGTCTTCCAAAGTAATCCCATAAACAAAGATCATTAATAATTTTAAACATTTATCCATCTATTTATTTCCACATAGGTTCTTCCTTGACCTAGAGGATATCCTATAGAATAGGGCATTGACTCGGGTACTGCCAAGGTCCCTTACATTTATGAAAAATTACTGTAATTGGATTCTTATGATCATTTTTATTTTCTTCCATAGTACTCTTCATTTTTCCTCGACAATTCTTTACTTTATGTCCTTCTTTCCCACACATAAAAAATTTATTTGTTCCATTGAGACACTTTAATAGGTGTCTCCTTCCACATTTCTGGCATGATGAAAATTGAGCTTTCTTTTCTCCACGGTTTCCACTGTTGGAGCTCTTATCATTCTCTGCCTTTATCTTCTTTATTGAGTTTGGGAGTTGGTTAATGTATATATTATTGATCATATTTTTGGAAACCTACTTCAGCATAAACACAATATCTTTTATGCCTATAAACATTCCATTTAGTTTCTCATTTCCAACATCATTTCCACCTTTTACATCATGTTCAATGTTACTATAACTTCCTTAGAATCCAGCCATTGACTAACACAAGAAATCATAGTGTGAGTCATAAAATCATTTATATAATATCATGACACCTTATTTTCAATCTAAAATGCCTTAGGATTAACCAAGGTTATTTATTCTCAACTTATATTAAAATCCTTCAAATCAGTTTGTAAAGAAAATTTGAATTATCCGAAGCATACCCCCAGGAGTTTCATAACCAAGAGTGCAGCATGGCCTGTTGTTATGTACCATGATACCCAGGGTTAAGCCCAAAACTCCTTGTCAGAGTTTTCACTCCTAGGTACATCTATGCCAGAGCCTCCTCTACCTGCTCATATCCAGATAGGGATGTATTTCTTGAAAACCCCACATAATATTTACATTACCAAAATTTTTGGATATTCTTCTATACTAATCCTCAAAGTCTATCATAGGGTAGTGTTTTCTAATCAGAGCTTTTCTAAATCTAGCTTACAAGGTTTTCACTAAACTTCCTCTGATACCAACTATAATGCCCCAACCCTAGTTACCTATAGTCGGTGCATTATTACATAACATTGGAATGATACAAGGAATCATGTCCCGAAAGACCGATCAGTTTATTAGCCTTGGAAGAACTAGATACATACATAAGTTTTACATTACATCATGAAATAAAAAAAACAGCATTGTGTCCCCTTTGAACACTCATATATCCCTTATCTTATTCCTACAGGTTAATCATAAAATAATTCTTTGTATCATGGGAAAAATAAAACATAAGAAAGGGGTGAGCTCAGATACTCAGTAAGGATAACAATATAGCAGAAAGTATCATAAATAAGAATAAACATTTAAGACAATGTATAAGACTAAAACACAAGCCTTTTAAACTTATACTTCAGCATAATATGGCAATGATAAATCAAATAATTCCATTTACTTATTCACATGGATATTCTACTAGTCGAATAATCACATGTAATATCAATAGCCAATTTCATAATGATGGAATGCATAATGTTGGACATCATAACCACATAGTCAAGGCCTCATGCCAAGACTACAAATAAGATTTTATCAAGGCCTTGTGCCAAGACACTAGTTTTTCTCATGAGACCTACCGATGCATCGAGGAGCTATAGCGAGCTTCACTTGTCACTTAATAAGTCCAATTAATTCCTTATATGAAAAGTTTGAAACCTAATCTAAACATTTGTATTAAAACTAGCATATGAAATGTCAATATTTTAACCACAAACCATAAATGGTATAAAAATAGCACATCCACAGTCAAACATAACTCATTCAACACAATATAAAAGATTTTATTATAATAAATCAACCACAATCAATAATAATGGACATTAACTTATATTAAAAGAATCATCAAAACTATTTGAGAGAAATATACCCCTTTTTCTTGAAAATATTTAAAATTATCACTTTTTTAAAAAAATTTGGGGTCAAAGCCTCATTTTATTATTAAAGAAAAGTCCTCTTTTTGATTGGGTAGAGGGAGACCCATTACATAGCCTAAAGGCCCAAGTACAAGTGGCCTGAATACATGGCTTAAGAGCCCATTTTTTATCCCAAAGGACCCCTCGATGAACAGGACTGCTACAGTACCTGAGTTGCTACAGTACCACCGCCGCTACAGTGTCATTGCTACTACAGTACCTGAAATTTTTTCACTACCCAGATTTGATCCTGGGTATTTTGGATGCCAAGAAGGAGCCTGTACCACTTGGGTACAGGTTCGTTGGCTTTTAAAAGTCTCATTATTTATCAAGAAGTCTTTTAAAATAGATTTTTAAATAAAAGTGTCCCATACCACTTAGAAACTTTTAAAATGAATTTTAATTTTAAAACATTAATGTGCATATAAATAAATCCTTAAAACCATTTAAAACATGGACATTAATGATAATTATTTAGAAGAATAAATTTTTAAAAAATTTAAAATGATATTTTAGTTAAAGTTCCTAACCAAATGATAGATGCTTGAATACAAATAATTGAGGCAATAAAAACTTTATAATATCATGAGAATATAGGGATTCATTATATACTATGTCAAAGTACAGTATATACACCATATAAAAGTTAATTGGCGCATAATAACAAAGAAGTCTCAATGGAATGTAAGTTGAGATAAATCCCTTATAAAGACCATATCCTTGGGTTAAGGATAAATCAATCACATAATTATGTGTGAAAAATATAAATACACTAAATATGATTGGATAATCAGTTTAATCAATCAGAATACATTTATACATATTCTTGTAAAAACAACACCAGTGACTTGGATGTTTAATCAATGAATAGAAATTGAGTTAAAATTACTCTTATCAAGTTCATATCGATGAATTGAGAATTTATAAATGGAGTGATTATGTGTATAAAAATTATATCCACACAAATTAGAGTTTAAATTACTACATAATTAAATACATAGTGATTTTATACATAATCTTGGAGTAAAATAATCAATGAAGTTTATGTAAAATCGAATGAGTGGAAATTGAAATTTGAAATTCCCTTACTGATTTGGTAACTTACGGAACATAAACCCCATGAAAGAAGTATCATACAATGATGATTTAAATACCCATAAATTAATTTATATTACACAAATAATATAATCATGGGCCGTATATACACCATACAAAAGTTAATAGTGGAAAATATAGCATTAATCTCACGGGAATAAAAGTGAGATGAAAACCCATTACCTTGTACGTTTCCTTAGTATAGGGTAGGTTAACCTCTTTTATAATGGTGAAATAATTGTTATTAAATTATAAAATAACCAAATACACAAATATTATATCATATATGATCTTCTAATATTGCTTTGTTAATGATATTTCAGTAGTATCATTGTTTTGGGTGTTAACTGATTCATTTTCCTTAACATATTTTGTTATGTAAGTCATGTTTGTTATGTATAGGATGTATTTGATTCATATCTAGAATGATATTAATTTCTTAAACATTATTTTTTAATCATAAAATGATATTTATTCTTGAGTGGTTACGATGGGGAATGAATCTCATCACGTTCGTGGAGATGGTAATCCGTACGTACGCACGACCGACAATACCATTCTATTGATGGTGGAATAGTTTGTAATTGGATGGTATATAAAATATAAATAATCATTAACATGTTATATTTATTATTTACATAAATTATACTCATTATTATACCCATCCAAATAAATAAGTGTTTGAATAACAAACTACACCACGACGTGGAGACGGTAAGTCGTACGTACGTACGTATTGTGACTTTTCATTCATAGGATGGATAGAATAATGAATATGGTTTTACCATATTTATAATAACATCACATTATGTATAAGGTACTGGAATTATTGTTTTTTTATGTTAACAAAAAAGAAATAGGGTTTGGAAGAAGAAAAGAACTTTGAAAGAGGTGGTGAAATTATTAACTCTTCTTTGGGTGTTTCCTTTTGATTTCATCAAAAGGGAACCTTAAGTTGCATTTCTGATCAAATTAATGATTTTAGGTTGAATTGAGGGTATTTAGGAGGCTATTTGATCAGGTTTTGGCCGATCCAAATGGATTTGGAGGTGTGAAATTAAGAGAAGGGGAAGTGCCCTTTTATAAGAGAGGTGAGGGTCACTTAGGGAAAAGCTTGAAATATTATTTTATTATATAATCATTTTTGGTTTATAATGGCTCAAAATGGATTTATTTCTAGTATAATGTGGTTATGGGTAGAAATAACTTAAACCAATAGGTTTTAGACAATTTTAGGTCACCATATTAACCTTATCTTTTAAATTTAACTCTTAGTTAATTAGATTAACTTTTACCAGGTCTTTATGTATTCTTACACTATATGGTTAATAAACTTACTATAAACTACCAGGAGAACCTAAAGTGTTTAATTAATGACATATAAATTATTATATAATTCCTTTGGTTGAACCTTATATTTTTAGGACTGTTATATCATTTAATAATATAGTATTTGTTTTAAAACCCCATTTATGTCAATTTTGACACTATTTAGTATCTGATTTTTTTAAAGTCCTAACAACTTCATAAATTTGAAAACAAAAATCATTTAATCAACCCTAACATGTCATATTAACCTATTAAATTATTTTAATTCATCAAAAGTTTCAATTTACATTTATTTGGATATTTATAATATCAATTATTTTAATCTTTCATTAATAAGGTAATTACAGCATCATCATTGTGTCAAAAATAAATTTCATTATTTAATGTCTAAAAAATAAAAAAAAACCATTATGTAGGAAATATTTTTATCTTTCTAATGAATATTTATAGTCGAATTTATCTTATGTATAACCCTATATTAAAATAGTTTATTTATTAAACTTTGAATTTTACACTTTTAACTCTTCTTTAAATTAAATAATAATAAATTTCCTAATATAATCCAAGTTGATAAAAAGGATATATTTTATTACTAAGGTTTAAGTTGGTCTAAATAAACTTATCCAATAGAATTAGTACATGTTTTAGGGTAATTATAATATCATTTTACCATTAATTATCCTATCTACTTTTAACCATTGTAAATAAAATTCAAAAGTTACTTTTCACCAAAAATTATTTTCATCTTATTGAACCAAATTTGACATACTGATGCCAACTGTGTCTCTTGGATGTTTGAAATTCTATCCATAGAAGCAATAAAATTACATTTTATGCAAATTTGCAAATGTGCCTAGAAGGTGGGTAAAAGACGGTAAGAAGTTCAATAAAAATTTATACATCTAATATTATTATAAAATGACTCCAATGAATTAAATTGAATTTATATAGGTATTATATATCTATTTTGACATTAAAAATTAAATAAAATAAATAATTATTTAAATAAAATGTCGGTTTTAAACAATAACGCAGTGTTTTTTCACTATTCATCAAAAATCGAAAGTTTTCAGAAAAATACCAAAAATTCACTCTAACATAATTTTGATATTTTAAATTCAGAAATTATTCCTATTTTCACAAATTAAAAACATAGATTTTTAATTAATTAATTTAAAAAAATATTCCCGTTGTCAAAACCAGAAAGTTGGTTTTTGAGAAGTAAAAACTATCAAAAGATTTATATGTGTTTATGTCCAATTTAAATTTAAAATGACTTCCAATGAAAAAAATTGGATTAAATGATAAAAATATAATCTAATTATACCTCAAAACCATTCAAATATATAATTTAACACTATAAATTATTTTGATTAAAAAAGTTTTTTTAATTAAAATTTAGTATTTTACACTATTCAACAAAATATGAAAGTTATCAGAAAAGCACCGAAAATTTATCCAAACTAAATTTTTATGTCCCTATTCTAAATAATAAGTTTATTTTGTCAAATTGAATATATAAAAGTGTCAAATATTGTATTTAAAAATAGTTCTCCATCAAAAGGCAGTAAAATTGCATTTTTTGATAATACTTCTTTTATCTGAAAAATTGAATTTTTTCTTATATTATGTTTAAGAAACACATAATATGTATATTAAAATTATATTAAGTATATAAAATTCAAAATTCATTTAATACTATTCATAACTGCTTTTTGAATAGCTAGTTTGGTAAGTTGTGGTGTGCTTGAACTCGGTGTTATGTGTAGCGCAAACTGTTGAATTACTTTAAAGAAAATAACTTACTATGAAATCTTGGGGTGTCACACTTATAATAATAGGTGATCATTCTAAGTTATCCCCAACTACATCAGATTCAACAGACTGATCCCATTCTAATATAACCTCATAAGCTATTCTAGATTATTCATCAAAGCCTATGACTTTCTGTATCTTTTTCTTTTCACTCTTCTTCCATAGATACTTCCACTTATGCTTCTTTAGAAAGAGAAAAAAATCATCTGAATACTCCAAAACTTCATTAGGTTCAATACATGGACCCACCAGATCCCTAGGTCTAGTAGTATATTTTACTAGGTTAAACTTTTTATACAGTTTTTCTGGTTTATCCACCCATTCTTCTTTCCATGGATTCTAGTTAACTCTCATTTTCTTACAAATATTTTGAGTAAGAAAAAATCCATCCAATAAATTTATCTTTTCCTCCCCCTAAATAATTAATCATTTATACTCTATCAAGGGTGAAATAATCATAGGATAATGTAAATAATTGAACTATAATGTTGGCTTGCATATATTAACCATATGTCTCATGAAATATCTATAGAGACTAATTTTAATATTATTCTTCATCAAAAATAAAAATAATAGATCTTGATGACTCGGGATGTTGTAATACCATTTTCTTGGAAATGTTATTTATCACCACCAGTTTCAGGTGCATGACCCTTTATTAATGTATTTTTATTCTATATAATGTTTGGGTTTGTTTTGGGAAGTTTTTAGGGGATTTGGTACATTTTGGAGGCTTGTATAGAGATTCACAGTTTGTGCATGGTTAGTAGAAACCATCCAGCATCTCTAGGAAACCATGGAAGGGAAGACAATAGACATTGGGTAGGCGCATGTTTGGCAGACGGCTTGGCCGAATTGTGTGAATTCCTAGGGGAAACCATGCACCTTAAAATAGATAGGAATTCATGGTTTTTTTGCATGGTTTGTTTAAAAATTTAAGCTAACCATGTGAGATATGGGATTAAGATTGTAGCATCGCATGGTTAGTCATAGTTTTCAAAACCATGTAGCTTAACCATGCAGCGTATAGTTGGACCTCCTTGAATTTTGGATCTAATTTGAATTATCCCCTTTAACTACAATTTTTACCCTAATTAACCCATAACTCTAATTCATTTTTCTCTCGAAGCATAAGAGGTGATCCCCTTTAATTTAGTAGAAACCCTTAGGTAAATCAATGTATTTTGGAGGTCTAGATTCATCATTAAGTGCATGTTATTCCTTAATATTCTTATATCCAAGGTTATTCTCCCTCTCATAATTCTATATCTGGAATGTTGTAGATAGATCTATGTGTTATGAATGGTTTATTATGAAATCCTATTGAAACTAGTGAGGTGAATGTGGGTTGTAATTGTAACTTGAAGTTTTGTTATGTATTTATTCATTTTTTCCAACCATAGAGAGGTTTATGGAATCTCTATTTACTCCTATTGATTTAGAACATGAAGGATTAGTTTTAATTAAATGTTTTGGTTAAAATGGTGGTTAAATCCTTTTTTAGTTATTGTTGTAAATTCCCTTTTGGGTTATGGCTTGTAAATTTTAGGAAGTGATTGGTTTTTAGAAAACACCATTGTTTATAATTTTAAAATGATGATTTTAAAATTATGGTTTGGTTTTATTTTTTTAAATTATTTTTAAAAATTGTTTAAAGAAATGAATGTTTTTATTAAAATGAATTATCATGATGTTGACATAAATAGTTGGTCATGAGTTGAATGGGATGCATAATGGTTGTGATGCACCACCATCAAAATGGGAAAAAGTATGGATGTGAAGTTCCACCATCAATGGTGACACCAAGCTTGTATATATGTGTGTGTGGTTGTCTATGTAGAATTGGAAAAGAGTATTCCAAATCAAATGAGGAGTGTTTTAAGGTATTTATTTATTATTTCCTTGGAAAACTAGTTTATGACTTTAATATGAACTATTTTTAAAACTTAAAACTATTTAATAATATGTTATAACAAGTTTTTTCCTAGTAGCATGAGTTGGGAAGTCATTGGGGATATCCTTCTCAGTTTAGACTCTCCCACTACTTGGGCATTATTGTGAATTTTCCGATGTTATCTATTGAGACACAGGTAAAGGAAAGGTGTCTCAATTCTTTAGTGATGATTCCTGATATAGTGTCTTGGTATATAGAGTGGTAGTTTAGAGTAGGTGGGGTATTTTTGGTTGTTTTCACTTTGGATTTTTGAGTTGTGTGGCCAATTTGGTCCTCTGGAGTATGTCTTTTGGTTTCCTATTGTACTCTGATATAGTTTATTGGTCTGGTTATTCTTTGAGTTGTATTTTATACTCATATATCATATATAGGTTGGTTATTTGGTTTTTTATGTAGTTGGATGTCTTATCTTTCACAGGGAAAATTATACCCTAAATGTTATTGAAGACATTGGAAATTATTTTTCAGCCTTTAGTGTCTTGGTGATGAAACCTAAGTATTAGTAGCACCGCCACATATTACAAATCCAATGAGGAATGGTGGAATGTGTTAGGACCAAGTTGATGATGAAGGTGATGGTTTTTATGTGTTGTCTTTTTTTTTCTAAGAAGGTTTAAAAAAAGGAAATCACCTCTCTTAATTTTGGCATGAATCGTAATGAGGTTTGGTATCCAAATGAATTCACACCTATTTTTTGATGGAATTGTAACCTGTTTTTTGAAGTAATTGGAGCCTGTTTTTTATGGAATCAGAACCTATTTTTAGAAGGAATCAGAGACTGTTTTTTTATGGGATCAGAACCTTTTTTTAAGGAATTAGAGCCTTTTTATAGAATTATAACCTTTTTGAATGAATATGAGTCTGTTTTTTACAAGAATCGGATCCTGATTTTTAGAAGAATTAGAGCCTGTTTTTTTTAGTGAATCTGAATGGAAGGCTAGATTTTTGTGATGGAGAATTAGAGTCACTATGAATACGATGTTCTAATTAATAAAATGATTTTATGATGTTTATTTCTCATAGATAGTGATTTAATGTGATAACTCATGATGAAATCGTGACAGAAGAAAGGAGGAATTGAGAAGTAGTGGTACTGATGGTCAATTGAAAGTGGAAATGATGAATAGTTGTTCTAATAAAAAAAGAATTACTGATAATAAAAATTTGTTCCAAGGATAATGGTTCCAAGAAAAGTAGCACCAAGGAGAGAGGTGTTGTTGAAAAGCGGTGCTGATGAAGAGTAATGGTGATGGGATGATGAAAAGTGAGGCTGATGGGATAATGAAAAGAGAATCTAATGGAAGAATGGTTCCAAGGGGAAAGAGGTGTCAAGAAGAGTGAAACAATTCCAATGGTGGAAGGTGGTACCGACAATGAAGGCAATACCAATGATGAAGAAGATGTTGAAGGAAAGTGATGCTGAGAGAAAGGTTGTTCGGCATCAGGATGATCATAATTAGAAATAATCATACCAAAGATGATCAGAACCATAGTTGATTGTATCTCAAAAGACTCATGATCTGGTTGGTCTTCAAATACCTTAATCTAGTGGGACAAGAGAAGTGAATAAGAAGTATGATTTTAGTCAAGTGGGTCAAGATAAGTGAAGAAGAAGTGTGTTGTCTCAAGTGGGATAAGAGAGAAGAAAAAAGTGATGGAGATTTTTGAACGCTTTTCAAGGGGGAGATGAACCTTCAAATATAATATTTTGATTCAAAATGGTTCTAAATAATCAGATTGAGAAATCGGCATGGGAATATCGGAATCTGATGTTCAGACACTTTTTTTCCTGATGATTGTAATCAGCCTTAGAAATTTGAGTCTAAAGAAGAAGGGATGAAGGTTGAAGAAGTTTTGAGAAAAATCAAGAAGCATTGACCAAGTTAGAATTGCTCTGAGATTTTAGGAGAAATAAATATGTGGGTGAATTTAGGTTAGTGGGAAAACCTTTTTGGAATTCCCACCTAACCCATTTTGGGTCACCTATAAAAAGCAAGAATGTACATTATACTTTCAGGGGTCTATTAGCGGAGTTTTTTTAATCATGGAAGAGAGAGAATATTAGACTATTTAAAGAGAGAAAGTTATATTGTTTTTCTTGTATTGAATACACTTTATCATGAAGAATGTTGTGTTCAGCTGACTATGGAATAGTGCTGATTTAATCAGAATGTGGTTGTTATATCAGGCTGAATTAATCGGAACGAGATTTTTTTGTATGTGTGTTTGTTTTGTTTTTTGAAGGGAATTGAATCTTTAATAGGAGGAAAAATTTATTTCAATTAAAAGGTAAATTAATAGAAAAAAAGAGTATCACTGATTCACCCCCTCCCTCTCTCAGTGATACATTTCACTAACTAGGCACTTACAAGTGGTATCAGAGGGAGGTTCCCTTTGCTATTCTTTGTTGGTGGGGAACTTGAACTATGTGAATAGTAAATTAATTCTAGTCTTTAATGGAAAGAACAATAATATTTTAAAATATAGAATGTTTCCATATCTTGTGTCTATCAGTTTTGGTGTTCTTGAAGATTCAATAGTTGTTTTTCCTCTCATTGATGATAAATCTTCTCTAACACCTGTTGACATGAGGTTTCTTGAGAATTATGGAAGGGACCAGAATGATATATTATCATCACTTTTTGAAAGTGAATTCTTGATATTGAAATGTGTTTCCATTTCCAAAGGTATATGGGATAAACTGAAAAACATATATGAAGGAAATACAAAATTCAAGAAGGAAAAACTTTAAATCTTGAGGTTAAAGTATGAAAACTGGAAGATGGGTGAACAAGAATCTGTTTGATATTTCTTTACCAGTGTGAATGACATTGTAATTACAGTTGTTGAAAAGATCTTCAGAATCCTACTTGACAAATTTGATGCAAAATTTTCTTTATTAGAAGATAGAGACCCTAAGACACTATCTCTTGATGACTAGCATAGCACTCTTATTACTTATGAGATGAGAAGAGATAAATATATGAAGAGAAAGATAAAAGTCTATAGAGAGATGTATTTAAAGGATATGAAGAAGGATAATTCTAATAAGATTCTAATCAAAGAATAATATGGTGATTCTGATTCTGAAAATGAGGTATGAAAAAATCTTAATGATATTTATCCTAGTTTTCTAAGAATATAAAAAGTGGTATGGTTAAATTCAAAGGGAAACATCCCTTAAAGTGTTTTGAATGTGGAGGATTTGGTCACTTTGTGGCTAATTTTCCTAGAAGAAAAAATATAGAGGATAGTGATGAAGAAGAAAGAAATTCAAGAATATCATTGAAGAAATAGGTTGATAAAGGAAAGTCAAGGAAATAAAATAAATTCTTCAAGTCCAAAAGAATAAGTTTCCTATCTAAAAATGAAGAAGAATAAGGAAGAGGTGCTGAATCCAAAAAATCAGTTGAGTATGGTATTGAAAATACTTTAATTGCAATAGTGAATGATGAAGAATATGGAAGCATTAGTTCTGAAGAAGGAGAAGAAGAAGAAACTCAACTTGAAATACATTTGAAAGAATATTTGAAGTAATTCTTAAGAAATATTAGAATACTTGAAAAGAAAAACAAAAAATTGAAATATGGATGTTCTTCGGTGTTCAATCAAGAAGGTTTTAAAGAAAAACTCATGAAAGATATTGATGATTTAAATAAGTATCTTGAATATTATAAGAATCATAATGAGCATCTTGTAGTGAAGTTAAATGCAAAAGAAGAAGAGTTGAGACTTGTTCAAAAAAACTCTCAGAAGATAAATTGAGAAACAAAAGTTTCCAAAACTCTATCATTGAGGTTGGTGAATGTTCTCAATAAGATAATCTAGAGAAGGTTCATAAAAAGTTACCCTCAAAGGGTGATAATAATAATGAATTTTTTTCTGTAGAGAATAATTCTGGGAAAGTTGTTTATGTGTCCAAGACCAAAAATGTTGGAAATTATGAAGTCTTAAGGAAACCTAAGTCTGAAAATGTTTTGAAATAATCAAAATCTAGGAAGGTTTCAAATAATTCTGAATCCAGTAAATTATAAAAGAAGCAGAATAACCCTATTGATAACAGAAAGGTTGGTGGCTTGGGAAAGAAAATGGCTGAGAAACATATTCATGATTCTGATTAGTACATAAGTTTTAAAGGAAAATACTCTTTCTATGGGTATTGCTAGTATTTTGGTGGATTCGAGCATACAACAAGTATTTGTTGGTTTAACTAACAAAATTACTATTATCCCATGGGTTATGAAAAGTAGGGATTGAGGGAGATTCAATCTACTCAAATAAAGAAGAATGAGATGTTTGTTGAAAATAATTTTAAAAAGAATAAAATGAAGATTGAAAATAGGTTCTAGTCCTTGGAAACTATCTCTGAGAGATGTGAACAACCTAGACATCTTGAAAAAGGATGTATTATTTTTTTGCTGGCTCAACAAAAGATTATTAATTCTCATAATTTGAAGGTAAAGAAATAAATGGGATATGAAAAAGTTTGTTTTTTAAACTGCATTGAAAGCCAAAAAAAGAGAAAGACCCTAGATACTTGATAGGGGTGTTATTCACACATGATAGGAGACTTGAAATTGATGAAGGATGTGAAAAATTTTAAATAATTCACTATGACATTTGGCAATTATGGAACATTTAAAATCAAAGTTTGTCATTCATCATTGGGAAATAAAAGATAAAATCCAAGAAAACATTGTATGTTGATGGACAGAATCACAATCTACTAAGTTTTTCACAATTTTATGATGAGGGTAACAAAGTTATCTTCAAGAAAGATGGATTTGGTGTGAAATTTGAAGAATATGGGAAGATTTTTACAAGAGGCCAATGTACAAAAGGAAATTTTTTTCAGGTTGGTGATATAAAAAACTCTTTTTACATGAGAATAGTGAAAGAGAATCAGTTGTGGCATAAAAGGATTAGAAACATGTGTTAGAGAAAAATGAGAAATATATCTAAAAGAAATAGTATTTGAGATATCCCTTATTTTCCAAGAAGAAGAGATTGGTTTTTCACTATCTATTAGAAAGGAAAGATTACGAATGTTGTACATAAAAAGGTTGATATTAGTTCAAAACAACCCCTACAGTTGATAAATTCTGACATATTTGGGCCAATGAGAAAAAAATAAAAAAATAGAAATAAGTACTCTATCACTTTCATCGATTATTTTACTCACATTACTTGTGTCATGTATATGAAACACAAATTAGATGATTTTAAAATGTTTAAAAGTTTTAGAAGAAAATCTAAGAAAGAATGTAGGCATCCTGTGAAGAATTTAAGAACTGGTAATGCTAGTGAGTACATAAGTGAATAATATGAAGACTATATTGAAAAGTATGGAATTCACCATGAATATAGTTCCCCATATACACCCTAACAAAATGGGGTTACTGAAAGAAAGAATAGAATCTTGGTGTAAATGGTAAGAACCATGTTACTTAAACATGGTCTTTCTTGTTACTTAAGGAGGAAATATATGAGTACTACTATTTATATTCATAACTAGTGTTTCTACATGCCATAATCAGATAATACTCCATATGAATTTTTTTATGGTAGCACTCTAAGTTTGAAGCATGTTAGAGTTTTTGGGACTCCATGCATTATAAATAAGAAAGGTGGAAACGATGGTAAGTTTGAGAAGAAAGGTTAAGATGGAATATTTCTTGGATATTCTCCATAAATAATAGTTTATAGATTCTTTAATAAATAAAAAATAGAATTGATGATTCTGTTGATGTAAAGGTTATCAAAAGAAGTGGAAAATAAGAACTTTCTGAAGTTGAAGAGGAAGTTGAGAAAGTTGAAGAAAACAATTCTTATAAGAATACAAATAAGTGTATACCTTCTCAAGAAGAAGAATCGGACTCATCCATTTCTAGTGATGAGGAAGATAATCATAAGTTTTATCCTAAGATTAGGAAATAGATTGAAGCTAATAATATAATTAGCAATCAGCATTAGAAGGTTCAAACCAGAAGAGCAAAAAAATCTATTATACATACTTCATTATATTCAAAATTGAAACCAAATGATGTGAAATAAGATTTTTGAGAATCTGGAATGGGTTAAATCCATGAATATAGAATTGGATCAAATTGAAAAGAACAATATGTGGGAACTCATTCCCAATACTTAAAACAAAAACATTATTGGCACAAAATGGGTTTTTCAGAACAAACTAAATGAATAAGGTGAAGTTATCAAAAACAAACCAAGATTGGTTTGCAAAGGGTATTCTCAGATTGAAGGAATTGATTTCAATGAAATCTTTTCTCTGGTTACTAGATTGAAAACTATAAGAATATTTCTTTCTATTACTGCATAATGAGGATTTAATATCTTTCCAATGGATGTCAAATCCACATTCTTGAATGGTGATCTTGAAGAGGAAGTTTATATTGAACAGCCTTGTGGATTTGTTGTTGGGAAAGATGATATTTATGTATACAGATTGAAGAAATCCTTGTATAGGATAAAGCAAGCTCCAAGGGAATGGTATTCCAAATTGGATACTTGCTTAAGGAAGTTGAACTTCAATAAAGGAAGAGTAGATAGAAATCTATATATCATATAAATTCAATATTTTTCCCTCATTATAATAGTTAATTTTTATGATATTATCTTTACTGGGAATGATGAAAGAAGTTGTGAAAGATTTGGTGAAGAGATGAAGAAGGTTTTTGAAATGTCCATGTTAGGGGAAATGAAATACTTTCTTGGGTTATAAATATTACAAAAGAAAGAATATATTTATCTCTCCCAAGAAAAGTATGATAAGGAACTTCTCAAGAAGTTTATCATGGAAAACTCAAAACCTGTCTCCACACCAATTTCAGTAGGAACAAATCTGAGTAAAGATGATGAAGGAAAGGAAGTTGATCAGAAAGAGTATCAGAAGCTGATTGGAAGTCTGTTGTATTTGATTGCCTTAAGACACGACATTTTTTATATTGTAACCTTATGTGAAATATTTCAAAGTGCTTCTAAATAATCACATTTTATATCTAGAAAAAGAATTCTCAAATATATAAAAATAACAATAGAATTCGGAATCAAGTATTTTTGCTCAGATAGTATTGACTTGTTTAGGTTTCAGATGCATATTCAGAAAGAAATATTAATGATAGAAGATCCACATCTGGTGGAGTATTCTTTATGGGAAATAATTGTGTTAGTTGGCATTCAGAGAAATAGAACTTAGTAACTCTTGGTACAACTGTAGATGAGTATGTTTCTTACACTCAATCCACTACACAACTTATGTGGATGAAGACACAGTTGGAATATTTTCTTGTTTAAGTGAAGTTACCCTTTCTCTTGGGGTATGATAATCAAAGCACAATCAATCTCACCAGGAATCCAGTTCAACATTATTTTTAGAATAATATTGATATCAAATATCATTTCATTAAAGAACATGTCAAGAATAATGAATTAAATCTTGAATATGTTTCAACATCAGAACAAGTGGCTGACATTTTTCAAAAAACCCTTTCTAAATTAATCCTTCTCAAAATTGAGGTTGAACATGGGTGTCCAACCTATTTCTCTTCAATGTTAAGGCATGTTGTTATGTCCCCTCTCTTCTTGCCTTTGAATTTTTTTTAAGGGGGTGAATTGTGCTATTTCATAAATTTATTTCTTAAAATATAGATTTGGGGGTAATTTGTGAATTTAGCATTGTTTAGTGTGTGAACTACTCTAATTTTTTGTTGGAAATTGTTTTTGGAAAGAATTTTTTTGTCTTACCAAAAGGATAAAGAAGAGATGTGTAACAAAAGGAATTCATAATAACTTATTTTAGATAGCATGGTTTTATTGTCAATGATTCTTGTTCCCTATAATGAGTTAGCTCATGTAGGCTTAGAATTGATGACAATTAATCCATTTCTTGAGGATACAAAGTTCAATGATTTATGGAAACTTGGTTGACAACAAAATCCAATAAGGGGGGATTTTAGGACCAAGATAATGATGAAGGTGATGGTTTTCATGTGTTGCTTTTGTTTTCTAAGAAGGTTTAAATAAATTAAATCACCTCTCTTCATTTGGGAAAGAATCATAATGATTTTTAGTTTCCAAATGAATTAGAACCTATTTTTTGATGGAATCAGAACCTGTTTTTCAAAGGAATCAGAGTATGTTTTTTGATGGAATCAGAACCTATTTTTCAAAGGAATCGGGGCCTATTTTTTGATGGAATCAAAACATATTTTTTGAAGGAATCACAACCTATTTTTTTATGGAATCATAACCTATTACTTGAAAGAATCAGAGTCTATTTTTTAGAAGAATCAAGGTCTAATATTTAGAAGAATCGGAGCCTGTTTTTTGAGTGAATCAGAATGAAAGGTTTGGTTGTTGTGATGGAGAATAATGGTCAATATGAATATGATGTTCTAATTGATATGATACTTTGTGGATTTTTATTTATCATATATCATGTGTTAAAGTGAGAACTCATGATTCAAGCATTATGGAAGAAAGGAATAATTGAGAAGTAGTGCTAATGATGACTGATTGAAAGTGAAAATGATGAATAGTGGTTCCAACAGAAAAATAAGTTCCAATAAGATAAAGTAGTTCCAAGGATAATGGTGTCAAGGAATGTAGTTCCATGGAGAGCGGTGTTGTTTAAATGTGGTTCCAATGAAGAGTGATGTCGATGGGCTGAGTAAAAGTGAGGCTGATGGGCTAATGAAAAGGGAATTTGATTGAAGAGCAGTGCCAAGGGGAAAGTAGTGTCGAGAAGAGTGAAGTTGTGCTGATGGTGGAAGGTGATGCCAATGAAGTCAATATTGATGATGAAGGAGATACGGATGATGATGAACATTCCAATGTAAAGTGATGTTGATATAAAGGTTTTCCAGGATCAGGATGATCGTAATTAGAAATATCTGTACCCAAGATGATTGCAACCATAGTTGATCGTATCTAGAAAGACGCGTGATATAGTTGGTCTTCAAATTCATTCATCTAGTGGGATAGAATAAGTAATGAAGAAGTATGTTGTTAGTCAATTGGGTCTAGAGAAGTAAATAAGAAGTGTGTTTTCTCAAGTGGGTTAAGAGAGAATAAAAATTTATGGAGATTGTTGAATGCTTTTTCAAGGGGGATTTGAACCTTAAAATATAAGATTTTGATTCAAAACGGTTCTAAAGAATCAGATTGAGAAATTGGAATGGTTAAATCGGAATCTAATGTTTGAACCCTTGTTTTCTTGATGATCGCAATTATCCTCAGCAATCAGATTCTGGAGAATAAGGGATGAAGGTTTAAGAAGTTTCAAGAAAAATTGAGAAGCATGGACCAAGTCAGAATTGTTTTGAGATTTTAGGAGAAATGAAGATGTGGGTGGATTTGGGTGAGTGGGAAAAACTTTTTGGAATTCTCACCTAACCCATTTTGGGTCACCTATAAAAGTTGAGAAAGTACATTATACTTTGTGAGGTCTGTCGGTGGAGTACTATTCATCATGAAAGAGAGAGAATCTATAACTATTTAGAGAGAGATATTGATATCGGTTGTCTTGTATTTAATACACTTCATCAGGAAGAATGTTGTGTTCAGCTAACTATGGTACAGTACTGATTTAATTAAAACATGGTTGTCATATTAGGATGAACTAATCGAAATGGGATTTCTGTACTGGGTATCACTGTACTGGGTTTCTCAGACTATGGAATCACAATGGGTTTTTTTTGTAATGGGTTTTACCATACTGAGTTTTTCTGAACTGAGGAGGAATCATACTGAGTTTCATCGTACTCAGGGTTTGAAGTGGTACTGATTCAGCTGTATCAGGAAGAATAAAATTTAGAGAATCAGATTGGGAAATTGGACTTAGGGTTTTTTAACTAAGTCCAGGAAGTTCTTACCTTTCTTCTAGGTAAGGAATTGAATAATTGTGTTACACTTGTATACACTTGTTGAATTGAAAAGAGTCACAGGTAACATGAGTTGTTACAAAATAAGTTGTATTACCCTATTGTGCTAAGAGGGTGCACACGCACTAGCGGTATTGTTTCATAGTGCTACACGAGTGTAAGTGTATATCCTACTTGTTGTAATCCAAATATTTTTTCACTAGATTGTATGTTATTAGATTACTTACAACTATACCAAGGACATAGCTATTCTTATTGAATAGTGAACTTTGTAAATACCTATGTTCCTGTGGATGAGTGTTTGTTTTGTTTTTAGTAAGGAATTGAATCTTTAATAGGAGGCGGTGGTTGTTTCAACTGAAATGGTACTTAAAAGGATAAAAAGAGTATCATTGATTCACCCCCTCCCCCTCTCAGTGATACATTGCACTGAACAGGTACTTATATAATGTTACAAATGGTATCATATTCATCTAGTCCATCTATATTTTTGGGACAAATGATATCACCATTTTTTGTTCCTTAACATGGGAAATGGTGTAAGTTTTTTTTTTGATCCTAGAATTGGAAATAGTGTCAGTATATCTCTTGGGATGGTATTAAAGAGTAGGATTTTCAGAACATCAAATGTAGATCATAAAATGGAATAGCTAATCTATTTATACTAAACATCAAGTTACCATGGTGTTTAGATACATTGGTTTTTAATAAACTTCTAGGAAAGTTTTCACACATCGTCCTGAGTTTAGCCGATGATAGTTGCATGAAATGAATTGATAATAAGACATCCCAATATTACTATATTTTTCCTTTTGAGTAAAATAGTACATGAAATGGACAAAAGGTATGATTTTGGAAAATAGTGAAAATTGTTGTTTTGAAAAAACATGGTTGTAATATTTCCAAAAATCATTGAAATGTTAACAATGGTTCCATTGTTGAAATCTATGTTGTAATATGTGTTGATGTGGTAAATTGGAATTAAAAATCCTTCAGTTTATAATAAGTGGGACTAAATAGATTTTTTTTCTTCTTATAGTGAATGGAACCAGGTAGGCATCGTAGAAACTAACAAGAAGAAGTTATTATGAATTTGGTTTCACCTAGGCTACATATGAATCAATAGTTAGTTCAAAGCATTGTCCAGGATTTCCATGTTGTGGATAAGGGTAACAATAATGATGAATTTCAACAATTAACTATTCGTTTTAGTTCCAAAATCATTTTCCATCCGTCTTTCATGTGGATTCCAAATCATAAAAAAGGATAAGTATAGTTGAATATAATGAATCGAATATTTAATTTTCTTGGGACACCAATAAAACTAAAACTGAAGTTAGAAACGTATATCTTGGAGGATTTGGCATGCTAATGATGGAAATTGGAACTTCTGGATAAATTTTACCAAGGCATTACATGGGAGGATTTTGAGGAATTTTTCAATAAGAAATTATATCCTCATACTTTTCAGTTTGTGAGAACAATAAACTTCTTTATTTTAAAGAAATATAACCCCATAGTGAAAGCATATGCGGCTAAATTTATGAATTTAGTTTGTTTTTTCACAGAATTTTCTACAAGTTAATTCTTGATGTAACTCATTTTTTAATCTGGTTTTAGGCTAGATATTTTTTCAAATATTTTTGTTCTATATATTACTTTTTATATGGAAATGGTTAATAGAGTGATGGTGTCAAAAAGGGATATCTCAAGAAATATGGTTAATGGAAGTATATTTATTTCTATAGGAATAGTTGGGAACTCTAATGCTAAGAATAAGAAGAAAACAAAAACCTACTTACATAGTGGTGGTACACCTCAGAAGCAGACCATGGGATCAATAAATATTCTTCCTTGACCTAAAAGTAAGTCGGGATTTTTTTAGTGTGGTTCACTAGATCACATCCAATGAGATTGTACAACACCACCTAGATCATGTCACAATCGAAACAAGATGGGACAAATTTAGTGCTATTGTCTCGGTGCTCCAAGGGAAAGTACAAGATACACATCTCATGCTTCACATTCATCTTATACTTTTATAGGGTGAGTGAAATGAAATAATTCTCATCATAAGAATGGAGATATCCAAGGTTATTCTAGTAACATCATGACTCATTATCCGATGCAATATTAACAAGGTAATAAAGAGAAAACTACAGTGAGAAAGAAATTGTATAGAGTTGAGAAAATGATCATGGAAGATCAATATCGTCCTTATATAGTAAGAGGTATGATTCTTTTGAATTTTACCCTTATGAAATTTTTTTTTGAGATAGGAGAATCCCACTCATTTATTTCTTCTCGTGTTATTAAAAATATGGGTTTCTTTATTGAGATGATTCCTTCTGTTTTAAAAATACAAACTCCTCTTGGACAAAGAGAGTGTCAAGCCTTTATGTGTAAAGATTTTTCTATAAATATCGTTGGGGATGAGTTTCTTTGTGATTTATCTATGCTTGAGATTAATTTATATGAATTTATTTTGGGTATGGATTGGTTGACATATTTTGAATCTCATATCAACTATCATGACCGGAAGGTTAGTTTCACATCCCTAGATGGGGTCAATCATCTCTTTAGAGAGGATTAGGGGTGAAGGCTAGTAAACAAATATTTTTGGTACCAGCGGTCGGAACCATCTCTTATCAGTTGGTAGAACTGACCTTGGAATATATGGATGATATTGGGAATAAATATTTCCAAACTATTATTGATCAGTTTTAGACATTTTCCCTAAAAAATTCTCATGTTTTCTACCAAAAATAGAAGTGGATTTTATGATTGATCTCATATATAGGGATAGTATAATTTCACTTACATATTATCATATGGAACCAATAGAATTGGGGTGATTGAAAGTACAATTGGAACAGTTGGAAATAAAATGGTTCATTCAACCGAGTACATCTTTATGGAAAATACAAATTCTTTTCTTAATAAGGAAGATTAAACTCTTATACTTTGTGTTGATTATCATAAGATTAACCAAGTTATGAAAAATAATTGGAATCCTCTACCAAATATTGATAATCTATATGCTAAATTGATGGAATCTAAATGGTTCTATAAAATTGAATTATGTTTAGGGTATTACAAATTGTGAGTTCAGAAGTTGGATATTCCAAAAAAAACTTTTAGAAGAAAATATAGCCATTAATAATATGTCATTATGACTTTTGGTCTTATGAATTCACCATCCATATTTATGGAACTAATTAATTGAATCTTTTAAAGATATTTGGGTTCTTTTATGGTGGTGTTTATTGAGATATTCTGGTATATTCTAGGAAAAAATAGGATCATGAGCAACACTTCTTTATAGTGTTGGGTATATTGTGAGAACATCATATATATTCCATGTTATCAAAGTGAGATTTATGGATACAATAGGTATGTTTCCTTGTCCATGAAATCTTGAAAAAGGTGTGTCTGTAGATCTGAAAGAGATGGAATTTTTTATCTCCTAGAAACTTCCAAATAATGTCTTTGATATATATAGTTTTCTTGTCTTAGCGGGATACTATAGATGTTTTGTACATGGTTTTTTATGTTTTCATCACCAATGATATATTTTATAAGGGAAGGAATTCCTTTATAATGGAATTATGAATTTCATAAATCCTATTAAGAACTTAAGGTTAGAATTGCATCAGAACCTAACCTCACATTTCTAGAGTCTAGAGAGGGTTATGTAGTTTATTATTATGTATCAAGATCTAGGTTGGGATGTGTTCTCATGTAGGGAGATCATTTTTTTGTTTATAGTTCAAAAAAGTTACAGTTTCATGAGAAGAACTACCCAATACATTATTTTGAATTAGTTATTGTGTTTCATGCTTTGAAGACATGGATTCATTACAACTTTGGTGATAAATTCACTATTTTTATGGATCATAAGAGTTTGAAACAAATTTTCTCACAAATATATTTGAATTTAAGTTAGAGAAGGTGGATAGAGTATCTGAAGATGTTTGAATCTGATTTGATGTATACACTGGGTAAAGGGAACTCTACGGTGGATGTATTGTGCAAGAATTAATATGCTTATTTGGATAAATAGGTTTCAGACTAGTTTCAACTACTGTAATTCATAAAGTATATGCATATATAATTATCAGACTAAGGTAGTGTTTCATTTTCCTATGTAGTTTTTTTTATTATTAATTTGTTTGATCAGGTTATATTTTCTTATACATATGATCCTGATTGTGTTTATGTATGTTCAATACTCAATAGTGGGGAGACCATTGAGAGATGGAATCTGGATGGGAATTAAATGTTGTGGTTTAGATATCAAATGGTAATACCTTTTTCTTATCAAGAAAATATTCTTAGTACCTACCACCATTTGAGATGGGTTGTTCACCTTGTGATTCAAAAGATGTATAAAGGTTTGAAAGGATAGTTTTGGTGGGTTGGCATGAAAGGATCTACACAGAGTATGTATCAACATGCCTCAATAGTTAGCTGGTAAAGGTAGAGCATCAATGACCAGTAGTTATGTTATAGTCTTTACCGATTACTATGAGAAAATGGGAGATGATAGCCATGGATTTTGTAACAGGTCTACCAAGGACGGTTAAGAAACATAATTTCATATAGATGATTGTGGATCATCTCACAAAGTCATCTCATTTCATCCCTATTCTTGAAACCAATTTAGTGGAATAATTTTCTAAAATCTACATTCAATAAATTCTAAATACGCATGGTGTTATAATCTCAAGTTTATTGGACTGAGACCCCAATTTTACATCTTATTTTTGGAAATCCTTTTAGAAATCCCTTGGAACATATTTTACTATGAGAATGGATTATCATCCTCAAAAAGATAGATAGTCTAAATAGATAATCCAAATGTTGAAGGACATGCTTGAGGCTTGTGTAATGGATTTTGGTGGATCATGGGAAGATCATTTACCATTAGTTGAGTTCTCATACAATGATAGTTACCTGTACTTGATACATATGGATACTTTTAAATAATTTTACAGAATCCATGTTGTTATCCACTTTTTTGGGTGAAAACATTTGAGAATTCACTAATTACAACCATCCTTGTGTAAGATAAAACATAGAAGATTAAGTTGATCATAAAGAGTATGTAGATGTATTAAAGTTGTTAGAAATCATATGTATATCATCTTCAATGACTGTTGTCATTTGAGTTGATTGATCATGTGTTCTTATGAATCTCTCCAAGGATTGGACGTCATTATTTTTGTAAATATATAAAGTTATATCCTTGGTACATAGGCCCTTTTAAGATACATGAATTATTTGGTGTAATGGAATATTGGTTGGATTTTCCACCAAGGTTCATTTCAGTGCACAATGTGTTTTATGTATATCAGTTGAAGAAATATCAACCAAATCCTAACCATTTGATTCAAAGGGATCACATTGACCTAGAGCTAGATTCTATATTGATTCATGTGCCATCATGTATTGTGGATATGAAAGATATGATCTTTCATGGGAAAAACATCAGTCTAGTGTAGTTTTTATGGAAACGTGGATAGATTTAGGAAGAAAAGTTGGATTGGGAGATAGAAATTATGGGGAAATGGACTGAAATATTCTAGGGAAGTGTGGGTTTTCTACTTTCTAGGGATGTAAATCCCATATGTGGGGACAATGTAGAACCCTGGTTTCAATTACATGACCCTTTAATCATGTATTTTGATTATATATAATGTTCAAGTTAATTTTTATGATATTTGAAGGGGTTTTGATATGTTTTGGAGTCTTTTATAGAGGTTCACAATTTGTGCATGGTTATTAGAAACCATGAAGCAGATCTAGAAAACTATGTAATGGAATATAGTGGACATTGGGAAGGTTCACGATTGGTTCATAGTTTTACCAAACCATGCGAATGACCAGTAAAAACTATGCATCTTGAAACAAAGATAAATTCATGGTTTGTTTAACCATATGATCCAACCATGCGAGGTATGGACTTAAGACAGTAACAATACATGGTTTTCACGTGGTTTTCCAACCAGTGTGGCCTAACTAAGAGGGGTATAGTTTTCCCTCCTTAAATTGTGGATTTAATATAAATTAGCCCATTTAACCCTCTTATTTCTCATAATTATCTAATAACTCAAATTCTTTTTTCTCTCAAGGCATGATAGATGATCCCCATCGATTCAAGAGTGATCTTTAGGTGAATCAAAGTTTGTTGGAGGCCAAGATTCATTTATAAGTGCTCATGCTTCCTCTTTCTTCTTATATCCAAGGTTCTTCTCTCTTAGAACAGTAGATCAAGTCTGTTATGGATAGATATATCTATTCTTAATGGTTTATTATGAAATATTGTTGTATATAGTGAAGTTAATGTGGTTTTTTATCAAATATTAAAGTTTTGTTGTGTCGTTTTTCATTTTAACCAACCATTAAGAGGTATGTATCTTCTCACTTGACTCCTCTTGATTTAGAACTTTATGGTTTAGTTTTAATTAAATGATTTGATTAAAATGGTTTTGAAATCCTCATGTAATTATTTTTGCAAATTCCATTTTTTTCTATGGATTTGAAATTTTTGGAATTGATTGGTTTTTAGAAACCTATGTTATTTATAATTTTAAAATGATGATTTTAAAATTATGGTTTAGTTTGATGCATTTAAAGTATTTTTTGAAATGATTTAATAAATTTTTTATTGAAATTACTTAGAATGATGTTGGTATAAATGGTTGGGATTGAGTTTAATAGTTTGGATAATGGTCATAAAGTACCACTACCAATATTAGACATAGTGTGGATGTGAAGTTTCACTGCCAATGGTGAAACCAAGCTTGTGTGTGTGTGTGTGTCATTTCTTGTGTGTCTGTGTCTTTGCTTGTGTGTTTAGACATGGAAAATAATATTCCAAATAAAATGAGAAATTCTTTAAGGTATTTTGTGGATGATTTCCTTGGAAAACTGGTTTATGTATTCGATATGAACTATTTTTACTGCTTAAAACTATTTTATAAAATATACTAATAAGTTTTTCCCTACTGGTGTGAGTTAGGAAGTCACTGGAGAAATCCTACTGAGTTTATACTCATCCCCCTTTATGGGATCTATTTTCTATTTGTAGATTTCATATATCAATACAGAAGTAAAGGGAATGTATATTAGTTTTTTATTGATTCTTCTTGATATCATGTCTTGTCATGTGGAGTTAGATCTTGGAGATGGTGCGGTGTTTCTAGTTGTTTTCACTTTGTAATTTTTAATTTTGTGGCCTTTTTGTTCCTCTTAAGTATGTATTTTTGTTTTCTCTTATACTTTAATATGGTTTATTGGTTTTTTTATGCATTGAGTTATATTTTGAACTCATGCATCATATATAGGTTGGTTGGTTTTTTTATTTAGTTGGATTTTTTATATTTTAAAGGGAAAAAATCCCCTAAATCTTCTTGATGGCATTGGAATTTACTTCCAGCCTTTGGTGTCTTGGGGATGTTACTTAAGACCTAGTAGCACCACTAATTCTTATCAAGAAAATTTGGAGGCCAGGATGTTATATAATAGGTGTTGAATGAACTTCACTAGTAGCATGAATTCTCTATTCAACTCAATAGTTAATGGTCTGTTGGGGGTTCTATTCCAAGTTAGTTATTCCAACGTATACTAAAACATGAAATGATCATGATTAATAGGATAAAATCTTTGATAATCCGCATATTATCTTTTGTGTGAAACACCCAAACACTTTACCCAATGATTCGAGGAAAAATATAGAACTTCACCAATGATCAATGTTTTGATGACATCTCTTTTCTTTCTATGTAGAAACTCTAGGTTTGCATAAAATCTTATGACAATATTTAGATAAAAGGGCATGTCATTTTAACTAAACCAATAATCTCGTACCTAATTTTGAATTGTCTTACAGACCATTGATCTACTCGATTTCATCAACTATGCATAAACTTCTTTTTATGTAGAAATTTTATGATTGATGAGATGTTGATTATTGGAATTTATAGATGCACAAAAACTTTATTTTTATTTCCATGATTTCTTATCAGAATCTGAATCGATAGAAGACATGACATTGATGGTTCATTTCACTTTAATCATTTTTGGTTTGGTGTGAGGTCTGTGAAGGTTTGGGCTATGTGATACAAAAAATAGAGGTTTGATTTGGATAGAGTGAGAGGTTTGATAAGAGAGAAATCAATCAGCTCAAAAGATCTTAATATGATAGAGGATGTCTAAAGGAAATGATATGTGATGATTCAGATTCTGATACGATTTATATTTTAAATCATTTAGGGATTAAAATAATAATAAAATTAAAATAAATCCCAATAAAAATCCTAAAAATTTATAAGTAAATAGACATTTTAAATCTGCTGACTATAGATCTGTAATAACATAAGCATGGTCGGCATGCTAATAGTGAATACATGGTAAGTATTCTAACCACATGAATTAAATTTCCATGGTAATCATAGTAACTGTGTGAGTTAATACTAATGGTAGGTATGGTGACTGTATGAGTAAATGTTTATGGATGGCATGATAACTGCATGAACAAAAACTCACGGTCATACTACTGACCATGTGAAGCATACATCATGGTTACTTCCATAAAATATTATATAACATAAGTTAAACAGTTTAACATAGGAATTAATAACGAAAAATAAATCAAAATAATTAAAAAATAAATCATACCCAATTCATGTATGATATAATTTCTTCTCTAAATATTAAAAGGATTTTTAAATATATCAGCAAGATGATGTTTAGTACCAATGAATTATAGAGTTATATTAGCTTTTTGGAAATTATTTCTCAGAAAGTGATATATTATATAAATATTATTTATTTTAGAATTTGATATAGGATTCCTAGAAATATTGATAACACTTGTATTATCACAATTTATAGGTACATGTTGGAATTTATATCCACAATCTAGTAATGTTTATTTCATCCATATAATTTGTGCAGAATAACTACCTATAACTAAGTAATAATATTTAGTAGTGTATAATTCCACATAGTTATATTTCTTACTACACCATGAAACTACATACTTTACCAAAAAGTGACATGTTCTAGAAGAGATTTATCTATCTAACTTACAACCACAAAAATCTAAATTTTAATAACAAATAAAATGAAACTCTTTTCATATTGAGTAAAATAGTCCTAAGTTGGTTGTATTTTGGAGGTATTTAAAAATTCTTTTGATATCTTGTAAATGTGACTATTTTGAGTTTTCTTGAAAATGAGCACACATAAACAAACTAAACATTATATCAATCCATCTATCAATAAAGTATAATAAAATTACAATCATACATTTTTAAGTGGTTTGATCAATTGATTTCTCAGTTTCATCAAGATCCAACTTTTAGCTAGTACTCATGGGAGTATCACTACCTTTAGTATTGTCTATTCCAAAATGTTTTAAAATACATTTGGTGTACTTGTATTGATTTAAAATAGTTTCATAATTATTTTTGAAAAAAATTAAAACAAAAAAAAATAATATAATTTAACCCATAAGAATCAATTCAAATTCATATTACATCATTTTTGAAAACATAGTACACAAATAATTTCTTAAATATCCAAAAATAATATCATCAACATAAATTTGTACTACTAGAACATTTTTTTAAATTCTTTTAATAAATAAATTAGGGTCAACCATGACATTATTAGAACCTTTGGAAATAAAAAATGAGTTGATCCAATCATAACAAGATATAAGAGTTTGTTTTAAACCATATAAATCTTTTGTTAATTTAAACATGTGATTTAGAAAGTGAGGTTTTTAAAATATAGGGATTTTTCAACAAAAAAACCTCAAAAATATAACCATTTAATATTAACTCTTTTAAAACATTTTATATAGTTTGACATTCAAATGTTCTACATATAAAAGAAACATTCCAATGGATTTAAGTCTAGCTACTGGTGAAAAGGTTTCCTCATTCTCAATATCTTCTTCTTGACTATATCCTTTTGTAACCAATATGGATTGATTTATAACTATAGTGAATGACTCATCTACCTTGTTTCTAAATTCCCATTTAGTGCTAATAGTTGAGTATATTTTGGGTATTTTAACTAGTTCCTAAAATCTATTTATTTCAAACAGATTTAACTCTTCTTGCATTTCCATTACCCATAATATATCATTAATTTCATCATTTATGTTCTTAGGTTCAATATGTGACATGAAATCTTGATGTTCAACCTAATTTCTTAGAGAATATCTATTTTTATTTTCTTTATCTAGGGTACCTACTAAAATATCTAAGGGGTGATACCTATGAGTTCTAAAATATATAGGAACAGAATTGTTTGACACCTCATTCTCATCTGAAGGTTTGACTTCATGTTGTTCAGTAAAATAGGGTGATTTCTTTACATGAGGTTTGGAATAATTGTCACCTTGTTTATAATTTATGTCTATACTAGAAATTATATCCTCAATATTTTCTAAAGAGGTCTTAGGCTCATGTGGATCTATCTCATCAAACTTGATATGTACAAATTCTTCTACAATATTAATCCTTTTATTAAACACCATGTATGATTCACTAGTTTTATAATATCTATGGAAAATTCCTTCATTGCTTTTGGAATAAAATTAGTTGAAATTATTCTTCATCTTGAGTATGAAGACTTTATATCCAAAAACTCTAAAGTAATTAACCTTTGGTTTTCTACCATTCTATAATTTGTAAGGGGTATTCTTTAAAAGGGGGATAATTAAAACTCTATTAATTATATAACAAGATGTATTCATGGATTTTACTAAATAATAAATAGGTTTATTATACTCATTGATCATAGTCTATTCAATTTCTTAAAGGGTTCTATTTCTTCTCTCTAATACACCTTTATATTATATGGTCCTAGGAGCATAAAATTTGTGATTATAGCCATGTTGTGATCATAGAGATTCAAAATCATGATTTTCAAACTCATGACCATGATCACCTCTTAAGGTTTTAATTCTAAGTCCACTAAGATTCTCTACAGATTTAGCATATTTGGACAAATAAAAAAGATATTCACTTTTATGATCAAGGAAAAACACCTATGTATATATTGAATAATCATATACTATAATATAAGTATAATGTTTTACTATTAAAATATAAACACTATAGGGTCTAAAAAATTCCATGTGAACCAACTCTAAAGTTTGAGAAATTGATACTTATTTCTTTGATTTAAAAGATATGTTATTCTACTTTCCCTTTTGACAGGGATTACAGACTTTGTTTAATGGGAATTATAGTTTGGGTAGATCCTTGAATAAACATTTTCTAGTCATATTTATAAGTAAATGAATATTCCAATGGCCTAGTCTCCCATGACAAGCCAATATTCTTTATGAAAGGCACTTAAACAAGAAACATTTTGAGAAAATAAGAAATTTAAATCTATAACATAAACATTATCATTTCTCATGGCAGTAAAAACTAAATCATGTTTGGCATCAAAAACTTTAAAATAATTTCTTCCAAACTTAACATGAAAACCATTATCATAAAATTGTGAAATGCTAAGAATATTATGTTTCAATGCATCTATAAATAATACTATAGAAATTAAAACTAGACTAGAGTTACCAATTTGGATGAGTCCAATTATTTTACCTATGGTATTTCCATTGAAATTGATATTTACACCATCAACTCTAATTAAATTAATGAATATTGAGTAATACCCAGTCATATGTCTGGAATATTTTCTATTGAGATTCCATAATTGTTTACCGGAACTCTTTAAGCAGGTTTTCTATAAAATAGATTTAAACCAAACATAATTTTGGTACTATATTTTCTTGGGTCCAAAAATGTTAGTAATAAGTTATTTAGTAATACATAATTGTTTTAATAGTTTTATATAAGTAGATATTATACTCTCATAAATAAAAACATTATTAAGTTCATCAGAATAAAAACAACTATCAAAACTAGAAGAACTAGAACATAGAACAAATTTATTTTTATTGATTTTCTTCTGTCCTAGATTACATCCTATTCCAGTGGTATATTTTTTATTTGTCTATTTACCAATCATTTTGGTAAGATTATTTCTTCCATTAGTGAAAATATCCATATCCTTATTTAATTTTTCATTAGATAATTTTAGTTCATTATTTTCTTTAATAAATTGTGCATTCTTATCCTTCTCTTATGTAAAATCAATTTTAAAGTGAGCAGAAAAAGAATAATGCTTCTTTAAAATTTTATATTTATATTTTAATTCATTAAATGTATCTTATAGTATATTACAATATTCAAATAATTCATCACTAAACATATTTTCATCATCATTTTTAGTTTTAGAATGATTTGAAATGTGAGCATAAGATTCAAGAAAAACATTTAATACCTCTGATGTGTTATTCATAAAAAAAATATTATATTTTTCACTTATATCTTCTCTTCTTGAGTATGATTCACTTGAACTATCCTTTGAGGCACTCTAATTGGATTTTATATCATTTTTTACTTTTTTCTCTAGTACTCATATTTCTTCTTATACTTCAACTTGGGATGGTCTGCTTTGATGTGTCCCTTCCATTTATATTCATAGCAGATAATTTCATTGATAGAGTCTTCCTTTTTTCCAATATTTTCTCTAATTTTCTTCTTTATACTTACTACTATAATTGGTTTTATTGAATAAATTTTTCTTTTTATATAAAATCTTGAAATTTCTAGCCATATGTTCCATTTCCTCATCACTGTTAGTAGGTGATTCTTCATCAACTGGGATTTCAACTTTGATCTTCTCTTTTTTTTAAATTCATAAGTCCTGAAGGAAACTGGCTTCATTTTTGGTTTATCCAATTCACCTTGAGTTCCTACTCATATGACATGTGATTTAAAATAAACTTTTTTACTAGTGGTGGGTAATTTCACATTCTTCACTTATGGACACATATGTTCATCTCTATCTTTCTGGAAGGAATCTGAGAAGTCGCATGAATTGATCCTTGTTAGTAATTTTCTTTCCAAATGTGCGCATCATGTTAACTATCTCATTAAACCTGAGATACATGTTAGAGATAGATATATCATGATTTATCTTAAAAGTATCATATTTAATAGTATAGGTTTTTAAACACATTTATTTATCATTAAAATATTCTTAAGGATATTTATCAAGGGTGTCCCAAATTTCAAAAGCAGATGCATGGGCAGATATTCTATTAAATTCATATTCTCTTAACACATAGCACAAATACTTCATAGATTTATAATTACAATAATATGATGTTTTAGTATAATCACTCCAAGAATATTTAGAAGCTTTATTTTTTTCATATTCATCTTCAATGATGGTCTAAATATCAAAACTCATGCTCTCTATATTAATTTTCATCTAAATATTCTATTGAGTATAATTATTTAAATTAAAATAAAGAGGCTAATTAGTGGAATTTACTTATTATCTATTATTATCAAAAAAGAATAAAATGTAGATAAAACATAAAGTTAAGATCTTTAAACGTAACTATATCATAGTAAAAATATTTTTGAAAACATCTGACACCAAATGTTGGTTGGAGTGGATAATTTAAGAGGGGTGAATTGAGTTTCCAATAAAAAAACTAAATCTCCCAATTTTATAAAAACACTTAGTTAATCAAAAATATATAAATATATAATCTTATTTTTCAAATATATTCTCAAAAGAGGGATCAAGGCTCAGTTAAAATAACTTTGAAATTACTTTAACTTTTGAAACTAATTTACTTAACCAAACAATGTACATAAAATACAAATTAAGATTAACTATCAAAGTGATTTTTTATTTAATAGTTAAAAAATTTAAGAAGGTTTGATTTGAAAATAAAACAAAATAGATAAATTGCAATGGAATTTTAAAAAGGGGTTCAGTATCAATACGATAATTAATCCCCTCTACTTGGCAATCACCTCCTGCAAAGAAGTTTATTATAAAATAAACTAATCCACAACTTGGATCAGGTTTTAAAAATAATGTATAAGGATGTCTAGGAATAGAGCCTATTACACAATTAAAGATGGGATAAAACTAGTATAGGTCACACAAAACCTCTTCTATAACACACCGATATTTTATAAAATAAAACTATTTTTGATAGCATATTCGACACGCAACACTGAGCCTAAACGACCCATGAAATATATAATCGTTATAACCTAGTTGTTAAATTAGAATGTATGAATAGTATTAAATAATTTATTATATATATATATATATAATTTTCTACTCAATATAAATTATTTATAATTTTTTACTAGATAGTCAATCAATTTTTAGTAAAGTAATTTTATTCTTCAAAAATATGTTTTCTTCAAAAATAATTTTATTGCTTATCATAAAAAAAATATTGTTATCAATTTTTAGAAAATTTAGAAAATTAATTTGATAAAATGAAATTAATTTTTTAAATAATCATATCATAATTTACTTTGGGTAAAATTTTTGTATTTTTTGGAAAATATTGATTTTTCAGTGAATAGTGAAAACTACCGATTTTTGTAAAAATGCCACTTTTTTTCAATAAATTAAGTAAATTTAAAAGTAAAATTATGTTTTTAATAATATTAAAATGAAATAATTACTATTTATTTAAATTTAGTCTACTTAATTAAATTTTAATCATATTTATATTGGATTTTAGTGTAAGTAAATTTTTGTGTTTAAAAATAGGTTTTTCTTAAAACTATTTTAAAGTGAATAATGTTTCTCCTTTTTAATTAGTTAAAACAAAACCTAATGAGGAATGATTTAAATTAATTTTATAGATTATATATCAATAATTATTAATTTATATTAATACAATGATTATTATTATTCATGGAGTTAATATAAATTCATCTTTTACTTGAAAATACATTTATTGAAAACCCATTTTTTCATCATGTCTGAGGGTTTAATTTTAACTTAAAATTTTAAAATTATTTGAATTTAATTTGGTAAAATTAATTCTATATTTTTAATAATAATAAATTATATTATATAATAATTTCAACTAAATTTTTTTCCATAACTAATAGTGAAAAAAGTAAAAATTAATTACCACGATTAAGGTGTAAAAGGTTTTATCGGGGGTTAAACTAAGAAGATAAGGGTAAAAATGACATAAAAATATGTGTAAAAACTATTTAATGAATATATTTATACCTTATAATTACTAATAATTGATAATGGTTTATTTTTTATCCTTATTGTGTGTGAAAAATGTGGGTACATCTTTTTCTTTTCAAAAAATAAAATTATGCCACTCACCTCACTTATAAAAGTTCATTTCCTATCCTCTCCTCTTCACACCTTAAAATACATTTGTATAAGACAATACCTAACCAAAAATCTTCCTTACTTCCCTCCCCAAGACCAATATCCCTTATTTTGATAATAAATCCATCCTAAGAAGGCTTTGGTGCTTACCTAAGGAGGTTTTTCGAAGAAGAGGTATCGTTCTTAAATGACCATCATTTTTTTATTTCTTCTTCAACATCCTTAAAATATTATTAAATTATTCTTGTATAATAAAAAAATTGTATAAAATATAATTATATTTTATTATGTTAATTTAATAACCTAAATAAATCCCCTCTTTCATCAAATGGGATATGAAATCACCATTCGTGTATATGGAGGATTACCGCCTCGCAAACCGATGTCATTTGTTTTCCATCATCACCTGTCGTTAATTGTTTTAATGATTGATTTAAATTATAAATATATATAATATTTATAAAATATTTATACTTTTTGGGTTATAATTTCACATATAACTTATTAATTTTTATTCTTTGGGGTATAAGATAGTGTTGCTCGATTATAAGGTGGATTACCGCCTCATGAAGTGATGTGAATTTTTTTTCACTAACTCGTTACATAGATAATAATTATGATAAATTTAATGAATATATGTGGTATGGATAACATAATAATTATATTCATGACATATTTATCATTATTAAAAGTTAATAAATCATTTTTCTTCTTACACTAAAAAATGAAAACATCGTTCGTGGACGTGTGGACTACCGCCTCCATGAAGTGATGTAATAATTTTTACATCACTAAATAAAATTGATGATATATATAATTATATTTAAATAAATAATATGATGTTTATGATATTTTGATAATTTTTTAAATATAAAACATTTCATACCTACTTTTCATAATAATCATTGAAAAATGGAAACATTACTCATGCGTACGTACGACCTACCATCTCTATGGTCATAATGTAGTTAATTTTTCATAACCATATTTCATTATTGGTTATAAAAACTATAATTTATGCATAAATATTATAATTATTTCATTATTATTATTATGTATTTTTTTAAATAATGAACACTTTAACCACATTCAACACACCAAATCCATTTTTAAATAATGAACCAAACATCCTCAAAACACCTGACATGGACTTAACTAATTAAGTTTTTTAAAATGTATTTAAAAATAAATAAAATAAATGATTTAATTATAATGTATTGAACCAAAAAAAATATTATTAGTTAATCAAATAATTTATATAATATTATTATATAGTATTTAAATGATGCACATGGAAAGTATGGACTCGAGGTAAGGGTTTTCTCATCTCACTTTCTATTTTTGTGAGATATATTCCATATTCACCACTTGTTTTTATTTTGTCATTTATATACTACCAATTTTATATTTAATAACATGAATCTTTCATAAATCATGGTATTTTTAAGTTTCTATTTTAATTATTTCATTTAAGGGGAATTGATTTAAAATTTACCAAGTGGTAAAGAATTACTTAACTCAATTTCTTTTCATTGAGTTATAATACTTATTCATTGACATTATTATGTCATGATTATTTGTGCAATGAATTTTGATTATATTATATTTTATTTACAATTATTTTATATTGTTTTAAATATGATACACATATTCTATTCATCAGTTAATTCTCAAATCCAATGGTATGATTTTTTAAGGGTTATTTGTCTCAATTTTTATTTCTTTGAGACATACATTTATGATATTAAATTGTTAATGCATATGTTTACCCTTACTAAGCATTTTAGATCATCATTATTATGTTTCATTTTCCCCATGTTATCAAAAATTATTTTCAACAATTTATTTCTAGAAAGGTTTCATATAGATGATAATGATGACTTAATGTGAAATAAGAAAAGCTGGGTTAAGTGGGAGAGATGATCGTTTAAATACATGGGTATTGTTTATGTAAGAGTCTCCCCTAATTATCTAAAACTCTAAACCTAAAAGATACTTGAAAATTTAAGTGATATAATTTTTCATTTTGATTTTTTAAGTTTTGGATGGTGAAAATTGGGTCACCTTCATTGATATCAAATCCAAAAATTTAATTTTTATGATTTCAGCACCAGATCAGGGAGTCTGGGTTTGAGGCTTTTATATATTACATAGTTTTTATGGGAATAAAGATGAATAAAATGGAGATATTGTGTCAAAAACTATAAAATTTAGTACAGGATACTATTTTTTATGAATATACATATTAATATAAAAACATAACTCTAAAGTATAGCTAGAATAGAAACATAAAGAGATAAAAGATATGAAATGTGATGCATCTTGATCTAAGTAGATTCAGTTGTATAAAGTCCTTGAATTTGTCTTTGAAAGAATATCATATAAGTTTCATAGTATGTTATGGAAAATAAAGCATCATAGATTCTACACTATAGCATAGGTGCACGTGTATAAGATTCTTTATTACTCTCTGTGTAAGAGAAAAAAAATTGTAGTACTTCACACACCACCTTTTTCTTCTTTACACGAATGAATATTCTTATTAAATAAATATTCATCATAATAATTCATTGAATAATAATAAATTTAACATTTAATGCATCGATACTTCAATAAATTCTTCAAAAACTAGTTGTTGGAGATTTTAAATGCTCAACTGCTAAGTTAGACACAACAATTTGTCTTTACTTAAATCATGGTCAGTTGATCTCATGAAAAATTGACATGGTTAGTTGAAATGGTCAGGTGATGTGGGAAGGTGTCACAATCAGTTTATTCTTTCATGTGGTAATCTCATTTACACATGTGGTGGGTTCAAGACTTCATGCGATAAGTTGTTTCTCCTTACAGTCACTACAATAATAGACAATGTTAGTATATTACTTAATGCAAAATAGTACATACCTTGGTATGGTAACTTGATTTATTCATGTGTTAGGTTATTTATTTCATAATAATTACACTAATTCATATGATCATGTACATGGTAGGTACAACTCTATCTCCCAGTAGGTTGATTATTCATGCGGTAAGGTGATTCTCAACATACAGTAAGCTCGATCTTCAATGTGCATTTAGTTCATGAATCCGATAGTTTTTTCTCATCTAACTCATGGTAATCACTTTTTTCATGTGGTAAGGTGAAACATAACATGTGTTAAGGTGAAATATTCACTTAACCTTCACATGATATGGTGTCATGGTATGCTACAGACTTAACCATTTTTGTAAGTTTTAGGGAGAAAAATATTTACTAACAGAAAACATAAAATTCCTTAATAAAATATAAACATGATTTGGTATAATAAAAATAAATATGTTATAATATAATCCAAAAAGGTAAATAAGTTATTGAATACATCATATAAAATAAATTATATTGCACAATATCAAATATGTCTCATGGAATTTAAAATAGGTACAAATAACCCTTACTTTAAATCCTTCTTAGTTGAACATTATCTAAACTTCTATTTAAAAAAATAATTGTCTTAATAAACTATTTAAAAACCTTATTCATTCCCATAAAATCCTATAAAAATTATTTATAATCATTTATTACAAAGATATTAGTTAGTTATATTTTATTTTTATCACTTTATGTTATTAGATTCGATTACTAATTCCATAATCCCAGTGTCAATTATTATTTGTAGATTAAAAGTCAATCATTATAAGATTATTATAGCTACTATAATAGATTTTTTATAATGATTTATCATGTTCTAATTTCATTTCATATTTATTTTACTTATAATTTGTGATAATGAAGTCAGTGACGAGCGTGTTTTGGTAATTTTCATGAATGAGGGGTGGTATCTTAATAACATGTTAGATATTACTATTACCACACCATAACCAAAAAATAATTATTGATTTATTATTTTAAAATATAAATAGTATTTATTTTTCCTTAGTTACCAATGATATATATTTATATAATTGTTCATGCAGGTGGTTAAACCAACCAAAACAAGAACAAACTATAATTTATAGGTGAGTATGGTTAAGAAAGTAATTCCTTTGGAATAATATCATTAATTAAAAAAATATAATAATATTATTTAGAATTTTTTAAGGTATTTAATCAAGTTATAATATATATGTATAAATAATAAATGACTATAGTGAAAAAAATACATCACTTCTTGTGGAGGCGGTAGTCCAAACATACACACAGGCAACACGTTCATTTTCTATAGATCGGGAGGAGTATAGGGAATGTTTTATATTTTCAAAATCTTAATAATGTTATAAATTTAATATTAATTATTTAAAAATAATTTTATAAACATATGTGTAAAAAGATTATGAAAAAATAAGTATGCAATTCAGGGAGGTAGTAGTTCACATGTACATATGATAATGTCTTCATTTTAAGAATCATTTTTAAGAAAAATGTATAAAATGGATATTACAATAGTATGATAACAGTTTAGAATATTAGTAATAATGATCTTATAATACTTTCATGGATAAATTATTTTTAGGGGTTTTAGGAAGAAAACAATTAAGATAGCTCAGTTAAGAACATTACCTCTCCCTTTGGATATTCTCCCTTGGGTAACACCTTAAGGCTTCTTAGCTTGGTCTTTTGGAAAGACCATGGATTCTAAAATGTGGGAAGAGATTTTATAAGATACTAGAGAATATTTTTATCCAATATAAGTCTTTTTAATGTTTATATAAATGTGTTGAAAGTTATTTAATTTTATAAATGAAGAAAATGGCATTCTTGTAAATACCCATTACTTTTTCAAATGATATTAGAACACTATTCAAGGGTTAATAGCTCTAAAAGTGGGAAATAATGAATTTTTTTGTGACATAAAGTCAATAAATCCTAAATAATTCATTTTAAAATATATTTTTAAACATTTTTCAAGTATTTTACCACTATATTCATACAATTTACCATTTTTTACCTTGATAACTAGTTTTTACCAAAGTATTTAATATTTTATTAAAAAAATAATGTAACCCATTTTACTATTTTTTTTGTTTTTAATCCAAATTTAATCTCCATATAATATAATTCAATTTATAAATAAGATAAAATTTACTTTCAAATTAAAACATTTAATATGTAGAGAAACTATTTAATAGAAAAAAATTGTTTTCACCATTAAGTGTTTTTGATCTTATATGACATTAATTACCAATTAAATAAGGGAAAATATATTTTTTATATATTTTTAAAAATTATATCAAATTATTTATATAAAATATATTAATTTAATTTATTAGATAAAAATTACACAACAATAAAAAAAATATTTGAAAATAATTATTTCATTATTATCAAGGTCATTAACTTTAATATTGGTAATTATAAATTTATGGATAAAAATGAAAAAGAACATGTTAAATAATATAAACATATTTATATAAAATATTAAATACAATTTTTTATATTTAATTTATACAAGTGATAAAGTCTAATTTTTTAATATAAGCGAATAAAAACTATTTTTAGAGGAAAACATTTCCTAAGTTTCCAAAACATTAGACATGGGTTTTATAAATTTAAAATCATATTTTTTAAGTGGTTTATTTTAAATTATAAATATATATTTTATATATATAAGGTTTCAAAAAAATTTAATTCGTTATTTTATTATAATAATGTCTTAAAAGTGAAGGTATTAGCAAAATTAGTATTTTTTCACTATTCCATTAAAAATAAATTATTTTATAAAAATATAAAAAAAATTAACCTAAGATAATTTTAACATGATAAATTAAAAAAAATAGTTAATTTTATAAAATTAAAATTATAAAATTTTTAAATGTATCTTTTAAATGAAAATATAAAATATAATGAAAAACTTATTTTATTGAAAATTCCCTTTTCAAATATTATGTGTTATTAATCCCATTTTGTACGAATTTAAAATTGATTAAAATATTTTTATTTAATATATATTTTATTATTACTAACTTTTCTTATTAATATTTATCTAATATGTCATGGATCGATTTAGTTTGGTGTTACATATGGAAGAAGTTGTCGAACACATTAGATTTATTTATAGGGATATATAGTAAAATATTGGGGTGTTACACTTAATATGATTGAAACCTCGTAGAAAGAAAGTTTTATCTATCACATGTATCTAGATACTGCCCCAAGAATTAACCACCATCTCACCTATATCCTAATCTAGTATTTCTCTACTTCTAGATATCCATGAGGAAGAACATAACTAGTGCGAGTATAAATCCCAACTAGAAAATCAATCAGTGCACATGACCATGAAAATAAATTAAAAATAACTCTTATAATGATCAATCTCAAACACCAAGGTTATACTATATATCACATCCTATGGGTTCTTGTTTGGTCAAAAACCCCATTTTAAAACCCCATTACCTTACATGTTACATGTCCAATCACTTTGTCTCGCACTAGTATAAGCCAATACACTAAGGAGGGAACCTACACTCCTCTTATCCTAAGATCATGGCCACCATATTGAATCATCAAAACCATGGGGTATTTATCCAAAATTCTATCATTATTTTTCAATACCACAAACATCGGGTCAGATCCCCAACCAGAAAATACCTTCCCTCAAAATCATGGGTGAACTTGATCACCATCACTTAGTCCATAAAAGGTGTCTCACAATGCCCAAAGTCCATCCCATGGACCAATCTCACATAGATTTTGATCACTTAGAAGTATAATTGGAATCCCTCTACTCAGCTTGAAATGGAAGGGATACAAGGATTACTTGACTTTGATATAACCCAAGGATACCTATCAAGGTCTCTTATATATACAACTGTCAAGAATATCACTAGAAGTATCAACCTAATAGAGAAAAACCATTACACAAGGGAAATGTTTATTTAAGGTTCCTATATTATCATGTCTCCCAATGTATCTGGAGATTATATATGAGGAAACCATAAATTCAAAAATCTCACGTAATTACACATGCTTTGGATATTAGGGAACTTTTCTCATAAGGTCAACCTAAGAAAACCATTTCCCTACATGCAGTTTCTTACATTACATTAAAAATAAAAGTAAAATACCTCTTTTATAAATTATTTCGAATTATAAATACATATCAACTTATATACTCAATTACCTTGCCCAAAAACTAGTGAAATCATCTTAGAAAAATATCATGTTATTTTGAAATATTATTTTAAAACCTTTCATTCAAATCTCTAACTTTTCATTCAAATTTTCATTTTAAACCATTTCTATTTTAAAAATAATTTTAAAGGTTTTAACATTCCTTTTAGAAAAAAATTTCATGCTTTACTCACACTACTAAACAACCAATAAAATGGTCCATCGATACATGTTTCACCGAGCACCAGCAAATGAACCACTTAGAAATATATATAGTCCTTTAGTGACTATTAGTACAACATGATCCTATCCTATTTATATATTGATCATAATCCATCTTATAAAATCATAATAATAATAATAATAATAATACAAGGTAATAAAATAACTAATAGAAATTTTTAAAACAAACTAATTGATCAAATAATTAATGAATAAAGGCCACTTACCTCAATTACATGTCTAGTAATAACGTTAACCTCATACTAATAGCTAGAGACTCAAAAAATCATCCATGTTAACAATAATAACCACATATCCATAAGCATTCGACTTTAAATCACAGACTCCCAATTGGAATGATTGGTATAAAACTCACCAAGTAGTGATATGGTGTTTAAACCATGATAAATGAGGTGAATACCACTCCAAGAGTTCACTTGAACCAATAAAATACAAATAAAAAATTATTAAATCTAAAATTATTATCAATTTAACTTATTTTCACTAAAATTATTATAAATACTCACCAAAAAACATACTTCAAGCCAAATGACATACAATGATATGTGTTCAACTTTCCTTAGTATCTTATATCCACTCCTCAAAAAAATTATGCTTTAATATTATTTCATCATGATTTAGTGAAATCATGAACCCAAATCCCTAACCAAAAATAAAAAAATAGAAAATAAGTAGTGATGATAAGGAAGGTTAGAGTAATATAAGGAATTACCTTTAATCTATATAGAGAATGGAACAAAAAACTCCCCATATCAATTAGGAACCAATAGGGGAATAGGAAGAGAGAAAGTGGATGCTCCCCTTTATTCTGATAAGCTGAGATAGGAAAATATTGTGGGGTTGGGGTAAAATTAACCCACTTCCCTCTTAATTACTACCTTCCCCACTTAAAAAATAGGTTGGGTAATATAACCAAACTTCTAGTGGACACCCACCAAAAATCGAGTGGGTCGCCAAGGTCCTGATGGCCAACCATAAAGTTCTAAGTGGTGGGTGAAGTGGAACTATTCCACTACATAGATCATTGAACTCTAAGTATACTTACACTAGGGTTTTGGTGGGGTCAACAACCACCCACTAAATTATAGTTGATTTTGTTCATGTTGAAATCTTGCCAACAAACTTTTTTTAAGCCATATCATTTTTAAAACCATTATTTTTTCTCCTAAAATACAAGAATTGAATTCCCTTTAATTAAATTTTCTAATTTAAAAATTCCATTACCTATAGTAATTCCAAATTCAAACCCTCTACCTACCCTCAATAACATTAAAAGGTGTGGGTCATTTCAATCTTTCTTCTATAATGTTTTTCATACTAGAAAGGTCTCATAAGTCTTTCACCTGAAATTAAAATTTTATCCCTATCATCAATTCATCATTTTTCTACTGATTCCAATCCCAAAATTTCCATCATTCTTCAGATGTGAAAATCCAACTAGCCAATATAAAATTCATAAAAATTCATGCCATCCACTTATTGATATTTACACTAATTTTCCTATAATTTCCATCACATTACTGGAATCATTTTCCTCTATAATGTCCATTCATTCTTTAATAATTAATTTCTGATACTTCAAGCATAATATTTGAATCCATTACTAAAAAAGATATTTTAAATGTATGCACATATGAATACCAAAACATATATGGACAATCAATACAAGGCCTTATACTGCTCCTCACCATAAGTACTAACTACTAAAAACACAATCCTTGTATTAGTGTTCCCCACCATACGAAATACCTATTGAGAACATATATCACAGAGTCAAAATAATATATATATAATTCTCATGTATCTATAATATAACATCACCCCATATCACTATCATTCAATAATAGGTAAAATAATTCTATCAATTTAGTCTCAATATGCATATTAAAACATGAAATTCCACAAACCTAAGTTTATCTTGATGAAATCATCATAATAAAGTAAACCACTCATACATATACAATTTTTTTATTTCAAATGACCAATTAATCACTTAGTCACACCAAAACTCACTTGATATTTGAGAATACCCTTTAGCTAAAATCAAAAAAACCCATATTCTCTATCCTTTCTTATCTTTTTTCTGAAAACCAGTTCCATTTTTTATACACATTTGGAAGTCAATGGCTAAAATCATTTTTATTTATTTTATAAAAAAATATAAAACTCTAAAAAAATTAGTTATATCAGTCATTAAACTAAAAAACCTTGTAAAACCCATTTTAATCACATTGTGAAATTTCACAAAACCTTATAGTCCATTTCTTATGAAACCAGGTTATAGAAAATGTATACACCTTCCTTATGTCACTTTACAAGTTCTATTTTCAAAATTACTAAAAACATAACCTTGTTGTCACTAAACAAGTATAATCAAAATCACATCAAACAATAAAACAACCCCATTGATTCATATTAATCTAATCACCCCCAATAATCTATTTGAGAAAACAACAAATAGATTATTAGATGCTTTAAATTAATAGCACATCCTATTGAGGTAATTTTTCAAAAAAAAATCCCTTATGTAAGTTTATTATACCTTAAGTATGACACTATCATGATGCATAAACAATATTAAAAATTGATCCTATTTGAGTCCAAAATTACATCCCATATCCTATTCATCTCAAAATTCTAAAAATAAGGCCTCACTCAACCTATAGTACATATTATAAATGCTAGACATCCCTTAGAGACTTGGGTTTCAACCAAAACCTTTATGGCAATGCATTCTCTAGATATACCTCCCAAGTCACGATATCTTATGTCATGAACTAGACCGTAGTTCCATCCAACTAGACATCTGACCCAGTTTGAGACATGGCTTGAAGGGTGTTCCTGATCCCCACGGTCTAGAAACTAGTGCCAGGCATCAAATAAATCACTATGGGAATGATTTTTTCCAATAAATCTAGATCAAATGAATAAAAAGAACAAGTGTAAGAACCAATAAAAACATAACTTTGATAAATATAAAAAACTGATCCAGATACAACAACTAAAAAACAAAACAGAAATAAAATACAAACTGAGACCGAACACACCATCAAAATCTCCATGTGACATCTTGGTCACCTCCAACCACAAGACCAAAATGCTCCAATAACGAGCACACGAACCAAAAACCTGAACCTACAAAACAGCTCAGGTCTACTGACACCAAATGGTACAAGTAGGGTGTGATATTTACATATCAGTAAGAAACCACTATAGAATCCATACATTTACTTTCCTAAAAATATTACATTAACACTAGTTTAAAATACATATATAAAAATATGTTTTTATCATTTTAGTAAACAACGTGACTTTCCCTTTTTCAAAACAACACACACCACATCAATATTTTCAAAATTGATTACCATTTTATAACGAAAACCCAAACCAAAATCGAAACAAAATGATATTAATCCATGATGGAAATAAAAAAATATAATAAACAAGAAACCAAATGAAGCATAATATAAATAATAAAATAAATATGGTAACCATGGGAATTTCTTAATCATACCTAGAGCGATCTGTGGACATACTTGGGTCAGACTCACCTATCGGCGTATGGTGCGGCTCCATAGTCAATAACCAACTAGCCAATCTAAACTAACCAATCTATTATCACATACCACCAATCCCTATAATGTAAATGGGGTACCAACTCATCTAATCGATATTGAAAATCAACTGACACTCAACCCTCTAAAATATACCCAGGAAACCCATTGTAATAGTACATTGTGTAAGTAGGAGGCCCTTACATGTATGACTCACCTTACCTACCGCCATCTCACTTGCCTATCCCAGACACTAACATCTCCCACATGAAAACCCACGTGGGGAGATCCTTCATAGGGGTTCCCATCATGTAACAGTTCTTTAAATAGTACCAAATGGGTCATCACATCACGTGATCTTTCAAACCCGTTCTCAAAGCACGTTAAGTATCCAATCATATATTTATATTTCCAAAACCATAATCATTTTACAAACACCATAAAATTACAACTGAACCTTTACCATTTCAAGATCAATTTGTTTCCAAGACTATTTCCAAACCATTTACAAAATCCAATGTAAAACATACCATGAACATGGAAAGTTCCAAAAGGGACCTTATACCAAATCCTTTATCAAAACATAGTAGAAGATTTCAAATGGACCATTATTTAAAAAATAATTTGAAACCACTTTAAAAAATCACATAACGTACCACACACACACACCTTTTAGAAAAAAAGGTACCATTTTAGAAACTTAGGTTCAGGGAAAACATTATTTTAAAGTTCCATCTTCATTTGAATGTACATCCATGTGTGCACCCCCTACACCCATGGATATGCCAACATCTAATAAAACCCATTAAGTATCCATAAAAATACCCAAAAACCATTTTTTCAGAATCATCAATTTTTTTCAAACCAAACCCAACAATTTCACATAATTAAAAAAGTGAAACAAGCATTTGAAAACCAAGAGATCTTTTCCGAACATTTCACCATATACCATCAAGCCATAATGAGGCATCTAAATCACATATCATGGACAATTATATCATCTTAACCAAGATACCAAAATATAAAAAAGTCCAAGTATCACAACAATAGATTAATTTCATTTTAAGAAAATTATATACATTTTATCAACACTTTGGGTGTAAAAACTTATAGGCATAAACATAGGAATCCTTTGAAACCCCATTTTTACACCAAAATACCAACACTAAACCATCACTATGATCAAAACCAACACATACTAGGCATATGGAAAATATTTATAAATTATTTGAAAACACAAAAGAATCAATAGATTTTTCTAGAAAGGAAAATAATGGAAACACCTACCTCATTGGAGTACGAACGCAACGAAACTTCAAGAGAAGGGAGATCCAAACCCAAGACACCATCTGCACACCCTAACATCCAAATATTCAAACCATGCATCAACCCCAAGAATTAGGGTTTGTCCAAGAGATAGAAACTCACTAAGAGATACCAAGATCTCAAGATAGAGAGAAGATAAGAATAAAATTAGAAGATAAGTGGAAAAAAACTCTAAGAAACTCACCTTGGAAACTTGGAGATGCATCCATGGAGGGATAAGGACCAAAGGGATAGGGCTAGGGGGATCTCTTCATGCATTAAAAATGACCAAGGGGGAGGAAATCCCAAATGGGTATAAAAAGAGGTGAGGTAAATATTTGAATTTTATGATTTTAAAAATCTAGGTCGATCTCATGGTTTGGCCAGACGGTTTGATAAAATGTGTGCCAACCATGTTCCCTATACTGGATAAGAGGGTCACCTCACACAGGCTGGCTACATGTTTACCAAACTATGAACCAACCATGTTGAATGATTATTTTCAGTTACAGAACCAAACCACATGATTTCTATACGGTTTTCCAAACATTGTGCAACTCGTGCACCTCACCACTTTTACGGTTTCCCAAACCATGCACCCAAATTGTGCACAGGACAAAAACTCACCAGGGAGTTCCAAAATTAAAAATTTTAAACCAAGGATCAACCCAAACCTCAACAAAGAAAGATCCAAATCCAATAAAAGAATAAAATAAAGTAATTACAAAGGTTGGGGTGTGATAATTCTCCCCACCACAAACACTTTCTGACCCTAGAAAGTCACCCAGCCAAAAGGTAACCAAAACTCATACCCATGCCTGATCAAAATAGAAAGAAACCACAAAACTTGGGGTGACCTCTCACTTCACAAGTCACACTCTACCAGTCAAGAGGAAACCACGAAACAAGAATGAGGGGAGAACACAAGAGGTTTCACCCCACCATAAGAACTCAACTAACATCACCAAGAAAATTAGAAACTCACAACATGAGCTAAACCAAGCTTCTCCATGTCAAATAAGAAACACTCTCACCATGACCAAGAACTCCCAAACCAACTAACTCAACCTTATCACACATTCTAGACAACACTACCTCTGGAACCAGAATTTTTCTATGAAAACTGAACCCCCAACACTAAGGGAACCCCACAAAAATAATTCAAACCAAACAGTGAAATGGAACCAAAATCCATCATTTCACAAAACTCAAGTATCTCTAAACAAGCACAGCTAAAACTGAGACCAATCCACACAAGGGATAAGAATACTCAAAAAAATAACAAATGATTCAAAGAACTACATTCATATAAACAAAAATATTTATATTATGATTAAACAAGTCCATCATACTTTAAAAATGAAATGTTGAACTTACAGTAGTAGAAAATTTAAAAAAGGAAACTTTTAACATCTCTACATTAACATTAAAGACAATGTTGGGCCAAGGATCCTCTGACACCCCTAGAAATTAACGGTTTTTCTCTAGCTTCACTTTGAGGCCTATGGATGGAGACCTGATGGTTGAAGTGTATACTACCTCACAGCCAGAAACTGACATCCCATAATCAAAACTTCTTCTTTGGGCAACACTTCTTACAAAACTTCTCCAGATTACCCAAACAACCACAATGATATAAATTATTGAGAGGATTGACGCATGATAGCTTTGAATGTCTGCACCGACCATGTTGGTGGCATAAAAATGAACAGTCTAGTGAACTAGAATCCAAAACCAATGAAGGATACCTTTTAGAAATAGGTTCCTCTATAACACACCTCTCTCTAGATGGGTAACATTCATGAGTAGAAAAATATGTGATATTGAAAACTGCCTGAGCTTCAGAAACCAACTCGGCTAAGGATGCTTCATCCACCAACTTAACAAAACAAAGATCCTTGGAGTGAAGGTCTCTGGAGATAAGTAAATCATCTCCTTGAAATGTTCAACATATGTCTTCACCAACCAATAGCCTTGTAGAACATTCATGAGATATTCCACTTTCTTAATCTTCACCTCCTAAGGTATAAACCAGCAGATAAAAACAGAATTAAACACTTCTAATGTCATCCCAACTTGCATTTATGGAAGGGAAATCACCTCCCATTCGTCTAAAACTGGACCCTAAAACAAACCCAGAATAACATGGACTCTAATAGATTTAGGAGTTCCCAATGATCTGAAGTAATGCTCAGCTTCCTCCAGCCATTTCACTACTTCTAACGGACCTCGATCACCACGATAGATAGACAACACTCAAGAAGAACCAGAAACTAGGCATGAATCATTAGAAAATTTTGGGACCTTTCTTGGTAGAATATTCTAATCAACTATAGAAACACAAAACCAAAACCAACAACATCCCAAAACACAATCAAATAGAACATCTCTAGCCAAAACAGTAGGGTCACAAGCCAAACAAATATAAGCACAACCAAAAATCTCCTTTTCAAAAATCACTATTTCATTTTAATTTTCAAAACATCCTTCTTCCAAGGACACTTTTAGATACCAAAATACACATTTTATAAACAAACCCCACACTTCAATGAAAAATTGACTTCCAAAACCATTTTCCACTCAAAACCCATTTTGGATAAAACTGAGCTGAGCCTTTTATCTCAAATTCTCATCCATGGAATCCTATATACTATCACATATGTGTTAATACCACTTCCATTTATATTATACACACATGTATTATAACATTAACTCCCCATACATACCCACGCACATGATAACATCCATAAGGAATGACAAGGGTCATATATGCCATTTATAAGCTCACTTACACCAACTAAAACTATAAAAAACACAACTTATGCTAACAAGGCCAACCCAAACGAACAATTCACATCAAACCACTAAAGTGAATAGCTAATGTATATGCCTAAATTAGGGACATGGTTAGTGGGCCATGCTCCAAGTAGGAATTAACTACTAAGAGGACCTTGAATCATTCACTCACACACCACATGGGTCGCTACTTCATGTGACATCACGAAATGACACTGGATCACCTCCATTATCATCTCTCAATCTAAAACAAGGATAAAAGACTCAAAACCTAGACAACACCTAGAAAATTGAGGATCAAAATGATAAAGATCTCACGATACTCTTCCCATACCTACCTCTCGAGCCCAATAGTCATAATCTCAAATCTACCTAACACACCAAATAATAAAGAGCCTCCTTTGATACCATTTTGTCATGAACTAGGATGGAGTGACATCCAACCTAACATCCAACCTAGTCTGAGACATGGCTCGAAGGACATTCTTGATCCCCATGGGCTGGAAACTAATTTCAAACATCAAAGAAATAATTATGGGAAGTATTTTACCCAGTAAACTAGGATCAAATGAATATACTGAACAAGCGAAATAACCTACAAAAAACTGATATTTGATAAATATAAAAAACTAATCCAGATACAACAAATGAAAAACAAAACTAAAACCAAAAAAATTGAGACCAAACACACCAAAACAATATCCATGTGACCTCTTGGTCACCTCTAACCACAAGACCAAACTACCCCAACAACGATAACATAAACCAAAAATGTGAACATGAAAAATAGCTCAGGTCTACCAACACTAAATAGTACATGTAGGGTGTGATATTAACAGCTCAGTATGAAACCACCATAGAATCCATAAATTTTCTCTTTTTAAAACATTCCATTAACACTGGTTTTAAATACATATATAAAAATAGGTTTTTCTCATTTTAATAAACAACACAAATTTTCCTTTTTCAAAACAACACACACACCACATCACTATATTCAAAAAGGATTACCATTTTATAAACAAAATCCAAAAAAAATACCAATCCATGATGAAAATAAACAAGACACCAAGTGCAGTAGAATATAAACAAGAAAATACATATAGTAACCATGGTCATTCCCTAAACATCTCTATAGCGATCACTGGACGTACTCAGGTCAGAATCAGCTTCCGGCATATGGTGAAGCTCCGTAGTCAATAACCAAATGGTCACTCTAAACTATCCAATCCAATGGAATGTCCCACCAATCCCTAAAAATTCAAGTGGGTATAAACTCATCTAATCGGGGTTGACAAGAAACCATCGCTCTTCCCTCTAAAAGATGCCCATGAAACCCATGGTAATAGTACATTGTGTAAGTAGGAGGCTCTTTCACATGTGACTCACCTTACCTACCACCATCAGACTTTCCAGCCCCAAAAACTGACACCACGCATGCGATAACCCACAAGGGGAGATCCTCCATAGGGGTGTCCATCTCATAACAATACTTTCACAAGTTCCAACTAGGTTGTCACATCACATGATCTTTCAAAACATTTCTCAAAGAAAGTAATGTTTCCAGCTATAAATTTATATTTGCAAAACCACAATAATTTCACAAATAAAATATCAACCACACTTTACCATTTCAAACTCAATTCATTTCCAATACTATTTCCAAACCATTTTCAAAATCCAAGGTAAAGCATACCATAAACTCAAAAAGTTCCAAACGGGACATTATACCAAATCCTTCATCTAGAAGATTTAAAATTTACCATTTGTTAAAAAATAATTCGAATCCACTTTCAAAAATCACATAACATACCACACACACACATATTTTAGAAATCAAGGTACCATTTGAGAAACTGAGGTTCAAGGAAAAAATTGTTTTAAAGTTCCATATTTATTTGAATTCACATCCATGTGTGCACCTCATGCACACATGGATGTGCCAACATTTAATGAAACCCATTAAGTATCCACGAAAACACCCAAAAATAATTTTTTCAGAATTGCCACTTTATTTCAAACTAAACCCAACAATTTCACATAATTACACAAGTGCAACAAGCATTTGAAAACCAATAGAGCCTTTCCAAACATTTCACCTCAAACCATCAAATCATAAAGATGAGTCTAAATCACATATTATGCTTAATTATATCATATTAACCAAGCTACAAAAATATAACAAAATTACAAGTATCGCAGCAAGGGGTTAATTTCATTTTAAGAAAATGATAGACATTTTATCAACACTTTGGGTGCCTAAGCTTATAGGCATAAACATAGTAATCCTTTGAAAATCCATTTTTCCACCAAAATACCAACACAAAACCATCAATATGATCAACAACAACACATCATAAGCATGTGGAACATATTTATAAATTATTTAAAAACACTCAAGCATCAATAGATTGTGTCAGAATGTAAAATAATGGAAACACTAACCTCAATAGAGTGCGGATGCAATGAAACTTCGGGAGAAGGTAGATCCAAGACTGAGACACCATCCGAACACCCTAACATCCAATAAATCGAATAAAATTTTAACTCTAGTCATTAGGGTTTGGTCAAGTGATAGAACCCCACCAAGAGAGACCAAGATCTCAAGAGGGAGGGGAGCGAAGAAAAACACGAGGAGAGAAATTCCCAAAACCCTAAGAAATTCACCTTAGAAACTTAGAGATGCATCCATGGAGGGAGGAGGACCAAAGGGAGAGGGATAGGGGGGTCCCTTTATGCACCAAAATTGACCAAGGGGGTGTAAATCCTAAAAGGGTCTAAAAATAGGGGAGGTAAATATTAAAATTTTAAGATTTAAAAAATCTAGTCTAATCGCATGATTTGGCCGCACGGTTTTATAAACCATGAACCAATTGTTCACCCTCTATGGATAAGAGGGGAATCATACACGGGATGGCCTCATATTTACCAAACCATGCACCAATCTTGTTGAATGCCTTTTTCTAGTTATAGAACCAAACTACGTGGTTTCCACATGGTTTCTCAAACTCTATGAAACCCATGCGCCTCGCTACTGGACACCCACCGTAGGATGTGCAGTTACCTAAGCTATAGTACACGATTTCCCAAACCGTGCACCCAAACTGTGAATAGGTCAAAAACTCACCCAAGACTTCCAAAATTCAAAATTTTAAAATGGGGTTCAACCCAAACCTCAAACAAAAAGGTCCAAATCCAATAATAGAATAAAATAAAGGAATTCCAAAGATTGGGGTGTGACATCATATCTTATTGCATCCCGTCTTTTTATAACATAAACTTTCATTTCATTACACGGAACTGATGATCTTTAAGGCTTAGTGTCTTGGAAACAAGGAACATAATACATGAAAACAACATAAAACATTCTTCTTAAACACTTGAAAGGCTTCTCCTTAAGTTCATCCTAGGTTCATTACTGTATCTCATAACCTGGGGACATACATCAAAAGAAAGGGTGAGCAGAAGGCCCAGTAAGGGAAACAAGAGAAACATTTTACATGTGAACTTGAGATACTTCAATAAGGACCTGAAAAGAACTTTAAGGCATGAGAAAGAAATCATGAGATATATAATAATAAAAATAACATTTTTCATAACTTGAAGATGTGTCTGCAAAATTTAATATTGACAATCATTTCGTTTCACCAAGGTTCATCCCCAAGGTGTCATTAAAAATTACCAAGGTTATTCACCAAGGTATGAGTCTAAAAAGTCATCTCTAGAGATTAAGTCTTTACCCAATGCATTGGAGCGCTATCTGGGAGCACCCTAGACATGTATTTATTATCATGTGAGCCACATATATCATCATAAATCATTTCATAAACAACCCATATATCATAAAACAAATGGGTTTTATTTCATAATCATAACATTTTAAAAACTGCTTTAAAGACATGATCTTTATGTCACTTTAAACCCACGGAAAGGGAAAGCGGGTTTCATGTATGTAAATCCCAGAATTTAAAATAGAACATTTTGATGTATATGTGAATACCCCTGTAGAAATAAGAGCTTTGAGTATTCACTTAATAACATAAAATAATTTTGAGAAAAAGAGAGAGGCATTTTGAGACGAAAATTCTGCAGCATAACGGCTACGTTACAGGGTTTTAGAAAACATTGAAAAGAGAGGGGACATGGGTCAAACATTCATAAATGACCCATAAAACAGTAGAGGGGTAGAATATAAGGGTATATGAACATGGTAATGAAATTTTAAGGACATACTATTTGAAATGAAAAACATGGAAGGAAGACAAAAATTAGATTTTTCTTATGAAAATTCGGCAGCCTAACGGCGTCACTTAAACTTCAACAAAAATGAATTGAAAATATCAAATAGGGTCCCTCATAATATGAAAATAAGAGTTTAGTATGATAGATATAGATATCATACCCCAAAATAATTAAAAAGGAACTTGAAAGGCTTGACATGAAAGTAGAACTTTGAAAAAGAATGAGAAGGGTGAAAGAATCCCTTAAAAATTCGGCAGCCTAACGGCGTCACTTAAACTTTCATAAAACGAAATGATGAGAGTAATAGGGGATATCTCATCATATAAACATGAAAAGTTCAGTAAGAGGAATATAAAAGAACATCCTCTCACATAAGAACATGGAGCATAAAATGAATGACATAAAAGAGATTACATGAAAAGAAAGAGAGAGGTCGGATCCCTTACCTTAAAACGTAACTCTTAAAACTCAAAGGTTTGGACCTTGAGGGCTTGGGGGCACCTTGGGAGGTAAGGAGACCCTAACTTCGTTGGGGATGGTTTTGGAGTCGAATGGATGAGAGGAGGGCTTGGTATTTATAGGGAAAGTGAGGGGACAAGGCATTAATGTCTAAGGGACACCTCATTAGTGGTTTTGGCAAAACCATGGGCTTGCCCATAGTATTTTCCCATGGTATTGGCCACTTGGGACACCTCACACAATAATTCATCCCCTTTAGTCGACCATCCCTTAAAATATCACATGAAATCATCATGACACAGTTATGATGTCATTAAACATACCGAAACCCTAAAACTGTATTTTTACTATTCACTGAAAATTCAACTTTCTCAGAAAGATCCCAAAATTTCACCTTAACCAAATACCAATGCTCTGATTTCAAAAATGAACTCCATTTTATAAAAATAATTTTCTAAATATTTTTAATTTATTTTTTAAATAAAAACACTATTCACCAAAAATTCATTTTTTCAGAAAAAACCCCAAAAATTACCATAACATAATATCGGTGCTCTGAGTTCAAAAATGAAATCCATTTTATAAAAATAATTCTTTAAATATTTTTAATTTAATTTTTAATTAAAAAGCACTATTCACTTGAAAAAACTAATACTTGAATAATAATTTATGAAACCGTTATTTAACCATTTTATTGAATCACATTACTTAATATAGGTGTCTAAATTATATTAAAACTTTCTTTGAGTGAAATTACTAATCCATTTGGTCACATTACTAATCCTAAGCGTAAAATCACTATTCATAATTTACTATTCATCAAAAATTAAGTTGATCTTATTAGACTCCAAATTCCTTACTGAACACTTTTGTAGAAGACCATTTTTTGAAAATCATTACACATCATTAATTATTTAGGGTTTACATAAATATTTTAAAATATCCTTTTTTCAAAATTCATCAATAAAATACATCCTAAAATTATCCGGACATTTGAAATTTCACAAACATCAGTAAAGGAAGAAATCTCAATTCATTCATCCCAAAGGATTACACAAAGAAGCTAGGGTCTCGTCACATAGCCCCTTATAACACCGGCATATGACCTAAGTGTAAGGTGTGCTATGGTGAGAGAATCTGAGGGAGGGTCAGATAACATTTCCCTAGTAGTAATCTCTACTAACTTGAACTTCTCCCGTAGGCCTTTCCGTTCAATCTTGACATGCTGGAGTTCGGCTTGGGCTTGGTCCAAAGCAAAGCCCAAATATGCCACCTCCTTCCCAAGCTCTGATAAGTGGGCTTCATAAGGTTCAAGTCTACTGGATGAAGCCATCGACTCCTCTTTCTGCATTAACCATTAACATATCTATTAAATCGTTAAGAGTAAGTTAATATACTATTTAAAAAGGTTGGGTCGTTACATTCTTCCCCCCTTAAGAAATTTTGTCCCCGAAATTTATACTTGATGCCTAGTCGAAAAGGTGAGGGTACTTTTGCATCATCATTTCCTCAGGCTCCCAAGTCGCTTCTTCATATTTATGATTCCTCCATAACACTTTCACAAGGTGGGTAGTCTTGTTTCGTAGAACCTTGTCTCTACGGTCTAAGATCTCCATTGGCCGCTCCTCATAAGAGAGGTCATGTTCCAGTTGTACCAACTCTGGGTTCAGTACATGCGAAGGGTCGGGTATGTACCTCTTCAAGAGAGATACATGGAAGACATTGTGAACTTGAGCTAGGTTTGGTGGAAGTGCTAGATGATAGGCCACTGCTCCTATGCGATCATGGATTTCATAGGGGCCAATGTACCTAGGGATGAGCTTCCCTTTCTTCCCAAACCGCATGACTCTCTTCCATGGAGAAATTTTAAGGAAGACTTTGTCACCAACACCAAACTCCAAGTCCCTTCGACGTTTGTCAGCATAGCTCTTCTGCCGACTCTGAGTAGCCTTTATGTGTTGTTGGATGGCATGAACCTGTTCTGTCATCTCTTGCACAAGATCAGGCCCAAGAAGCTTTCTCTCACCAGTTTCATCCCAACAAGTAGGAGTTCTACATCTTTTTCCATACAGAGCTTCATAGGGTGCCATCTAAATACTCGAATGGAAGCTGTTGTTATAGGAGAACTCAACTAATGGGAGGTGTTGATCCCATCCACCTTTAAATTCCATTGAGCATAATCTCAGCATGTCTTCGAGTGTCTGAATAGTCCTTTTAGATTATCCATCAGTTTGAGGATGATAAACTGTACTAAAATTCAATTCAGTATTCAGAGCATGTTGAAGACTTATCCAGAATTTTGATGTGAATCTTGGGTCACGATCAGACACGATGGATAGTGGTACCCCATACAGCCTCATCACTTCCTTTACGTATATCTTGGCAAGCTAATCCAGAGAGAAATCTTCCCAAATAGAGATAAAATGGGTTGTCTTGGTGAGACGGTCCACAATAACCCATATCGTATTGTTTCATTTGGATGTTTTTGGGAGACCAGTTACAAAGTACATAGTGATATTATCCCACTTCCATACTGGTATGGGTAGCGGTTGTAATACCCCCTTATAAATTTGTCTTTCTTCCTTTACTTGCTGACACACTAGTCACCTTGTAGTGTAATCAGCAATCTCTCTCTTCATGTTATCCCACCAATAATGATCACGAAGGTCTCTATACATATTAGTGCTTCTCGGATGTATAGATAAAGTAGAGCTATGAGCTTCATCCATCAGTTCTTTCTTTATCTCCAGAATATATGGAGCACATAGTCTTGTACGAAATTTCAATACACCTTCTTGATCAATATTGAAATCAGGGAACTTCCCATCTTTTACAGCCTCCAACTTCTCCTGCAGCAAAGGATCTTCTTTTTTAGCCTTCTTGATCTTCTCTTGTAATGAAGGTTGAGAAATCATTTGGGATAGGGTTGATGATGTCCCTTTCCTTATAATTCCCATGTCCAGTTTTACTATATCTTTAATCAATGGATCTCCTAAGATCCTCATTGTTTCCAGAACAACAGGGTCTTTCCTTCTTAACGCATTCGCGACTTTATTTTCTCTTCCAGGGTGATAATGAATTGAACAATCATAGTCTTTAATAAGCTCCAACCATCTCCTTTGTCTCATGTTCAATTCTTTCTATGTGAAAATATACTTTAGAATTTGGTGGTCAGTGTATATATCACATTTCTCCCTATAAAGATAGTGCCTCCATATATTTAGAGAAAAAACAACTGCCGCCAGCTCTAGATCATGCGTAGAATAATTCTTCTTATGAATCTTCAACTATCGAGATGCATAAGCAATTACCTTGTCATTTTTCATGTGGAAGCACCCAATCCCTTTTAGAGATGCATCGCTAAAAATAATGAATCCTTCTCCGATAGAGGGTAGTGTTAACACAGGTGCAGTAACCAATCTCTTCTTCAGCTCTTGGAAGCTTTCCTCGCATTCCTTTTTCCAGATAAACTTAACCCCTTTTCGAGTCAACTTGGTTAGTGGATTAGAAATCCATGGAAAGTTTTTCACAAACTTCCTATAATATCCCGCTAAACCAAGGAAACTACGAATCTCAGTTACTGTTGTGGGTTGAAGCCACTCCTCCCTAACCATTGTCTTTGCAGGGTCAACCGAGATTCCTTCATTGGTTACGATGTGCCCCAAGAAAGCCACTTGTTGTAACCAAAACTCACACTTGCTGAACTTTCCAAAGAGCCTCTCACTACTGGAAATATCACCTATACCCACGGTTTAGAACCGTGGGTATAGCCCATGAAACCGTGGGTATAGGCTATACCCACGGTTTCATGAACCGTGGGCTAGAGTGGCATCGCAATAGCTCTATACCCACGGTTCATACAAAACCGTGGGCATAGCCCAAGAAAAATTCAGATTACCCACGGTTCACCAAACCGTGGGTATATATCTATACCCACGGTTTAGTAACCATGGGTATACAGTTTTCCAGTGCCCAAACTACACCATTTGCACACTATACCCACGGTTTGGTAACCGTGGGTATACAGTTTTCCAGCGCCAGAATTACCCACGGTTTAATAAACCGTGGGTATAAACATTTTACCCCAGAACAGCTTGTACCTTACCATCCTGCACCTCTGCATCTTCTAGCTTCCTAGAATCCTGCACCTATTCCTACCATCCTGCACTTAAAAACACTAGAACCAGAATACAGAATAGATGGATTTCAATCATGGTGGTGGGAAAATTAAAAATTCCAACTTGGATGGAGAAAAAGTGATAAAATTCCAGCATTCCAAAATGATGCATATCTTAAAATGATGAAAAAAAGAAGACAGTTTCTATTTTACTAAGGTTATTACTAATCCAAATTCAATATTCCCGTTGGTGTTGGAATCAAAAGAAAATGGAGGAAAAATCATGTCACACAGGAGTTCCCAGAACAAAACTGACTTACATTATCAATAATTTTTTTAAAAGGTTGATGACATGAACTAGTTTCCCAGTTCATGCCCCCCAAAAGAATTTATTAAAAAACAAAAATTATGCAGTACAGGCTCGAGGTGTAATGAAATAACACCAGCAGGGAATTAAAGAGAATACAAGTAAATGACAAAGAAAACCCGTAGAAAAATTTCATACCTACATTATGTGATCACAGCTGTGTTACTTCCATTTGAGACTCTATTCCATCACCCAAGCGCTTCCTAATGTTTCAGCAGGTTCACATTACAGTCATCCTTCAAGATATTCCATTCCATGTTGAACTCTTCATCAAAAAACTGGGAGCCTCCCTTGATTAGAAAGCAATCAGCATCGCCGAGACATGTTCCATTTTCAGACAGATATCAAGCACCTCCATAGATCAAAGAAGCAAAGTGTGATGCACGAAATATATAACATTTCAGAACAAAAGAAAACAGGATTACCAGAGTCATTCCTTTGATCAGAGCATAACCAGTATGAAGAGTCAGTAGATATAACCAGAATGCAGAAAAGATTCAGCACAAATTTCCATCAAAGTCAGGTGATCTCTTTGGAGGAAAATCAGATAGAGAACTCCATGTAAATTCAGCAACCAAGCATGAAGATAAACAGAAATGCGTGATAGGATACCTTCATATTAGGAACATCATTTAGAAAGAGGTTCTGGCAGATCATATGAAGAACAAAGAAGTAAAGCAGTAAAGACCCCAGACTGAATCAAAATGAGAGAGATCTGTACTGAGTTGATCCAAAAGTTCTCATACTCAATCAGAATTCCTCTGACTAGATCAGAACCAGTTCCAAGAAAGAATAGGAGTTAACTATGCAGAAACAAATAATCCAAGCCATAATATCCAGATAAAAAATAGCAGACCTTTGTAGTAGGTATAAATCCTCAAAATGATCATGACTGCCCAGAAATAATCCAGATACAAAAACAGATCAGTGCAGAAGAATGCATCATATAACGATCTTGTTTAAAAACCCAAAAACCAGGAAGGATCTATAGTCGCAGGCCCAATTAAGAACATCCAGTAGCAGAAATAAATCTGGAAAAGAGCTAAACTTCGCAAAAATCTACGGCAACTTTAATGAGAATCCTCGTCAGAACAGTCAGAGGATTGCGAGTATTCAGGCAGAGGTTTAGAAGGAAAGGGTTGTGGAGGAATCTCAAGGGTAGATCTTTTAGCCGCAAAAGATCTTGTGAAAATTTTTCTCTCATGGATGGCATTCTCTTTATCCTTCCTAGCCTTCCTAGGGATTGGGGTGGAAAAGACATCATGGTCCACAATGATTTTTTTCCCTTTTCGTTCTTTCCAACGCAACGATTCCACCACATTAGTGATCTTACTAGAATGCACATGGAAAGATTCATCAACATCTATCTTTCCAGAATTCACATGGAGAGATTCATCAACATCTTGTTGTAGAAATTAATTGTTCACCTTCTTAGCTTTACTAATCTTCTGGTTCTCAGAAACTGAAACTCCTTCCATGATTGAATGAGAAATCTCAATCTTTTCAGAATTAGGATGCTCTTGATGTTTGGAGACATCAAGAACATCTTGAACAATGTCTGAAAGTTGACAATCAGGTGCTTGAGAATTCAAACCCATTTTATCCTCATCTTTTCTTTCCTTGCAAACACCATTAGAGGGATCAGCCTCAACATCTTGCCTTCCTTTATCCTTTTTTCTCTAGATTGAGGTTAAATTTATGGGACAACTATTAGTTTTTCCAAATATACTGAACATGCATGACTAATAAAAGATCATTTTTGGTCAAGGATCATGGAAATCAGTGAGGATCTATCCCAAATGAAAAGAAAAAATATAATGGAATTTCTACTATGTCAAAAAATAAAAATCAAAACAATAAGACCATGTTTTTAGCAAACTCAAGTGACCATCCAGATTATGGAAATTTGGAGTGTACTAACTTGAATATAGAAACTACTAAAAAAGTGAAGAAAAATATAGCTAATAATATGTTGAATATGAATATAGAAGATGCAGACATTCACCAAAATTATGGTTTTTATAGAGGATCTAAAACTAATTGTGGGAAGAATTTTGATTTGTGTCTGGATGCAGTGGGTATACAGTTAACGCTGTCAAAATTTATGATGAAATGGTCATGAAAGGGTTTACTCAATGTATCAAGACTTATAATGCCCTTCTAAATGCACTGGCTCAATTGGGAAATTGGAAAGCAGCAGAATCCATCATTCTAGACATGAAAATAAACAACACGCTACTCTCACACACTCAAACTACTCACTAACTCCATGCTTCTTGTTGTCTGACTCTTCACTATCAAAGAATGAATTTACACCAACATAGGTGTATCAATTCTTCTCCACGTTCATCTAATGATGAACTCAATGAATCTCCAATAGGAATACCTCCTAGATCTCCTTTCTCTAACTTTCCATCCCACATATGGAAATCCTTAGTTCTCTCTTTCTCCATGCTTGTTGTTGTCCTACTCTTCACTAACAATGAATGAATTTACACCAACATAGGTGTATCAATTCTACTCCACATTCATCTAATGATGAACTCAATGAAACTCCAATAAGAATACCTCATAGATCTCCTTTCTCTGACTTTCCATCCCACATATGGAAATCCTTAGTTGTCTCTTTGTATCTTTGAGATCTATTTCTATTGGTATATTCCAAGAGATTTATTCCTTCTTTTGAAAGAGAAATTTATCTATTTCTTATATCTATAGAATCACCATGTCACCTTCCAAATATCGATTCATGATCACCAATTTAATTCACTGATATTCTTTCTGAAAGATAGAAATTTTTAACCTACAGGTCTGTTATGTCTATTCTAAAATAGTGTGTTCATTACCACCATGGTGTGGAACCTTCATCTTCCAGTAATACCTACAAAAAATTTCATGTTCATTACTTTGAAATAATACTCTAACATGAATACCAAAAACATCAACTCTATGACTATATCAGTGAACCTCATTGTATCAAACATGAAAATGATGAAAAAAATCCTTTGATGATGCATTTATTGGTCGACTCAGAAACCATATTCAGGACTATTTGGACTTCGGAATTTATGAAGACTTTTCTTGGGAAATCTTATTTCAAGTACTTGGTAGAATTTGGAAATATATGTACAGTAGCCGATGTGTTTATATGTTTCCTTTTTGTAACACCTCACTCTTTTCTTGCATTTTAATTTAAAGTGAAAGGTAATAATTATCGACATCAAAAGAAACTAATTTCTCAACACACTCATATTAAACCCACCTAGATGATGAGTAATCAATTATAGTACTCAACCCATCATAGCGGTTGAAGCATTATAGAATTTATTGTCCTAAATTTACAAGATGAGTTATTGATTCTAATCTGAAGTGAATCAAAAAGATGATAGATGAAGAAAGGTGCACATTTGGAAGATATGTTGAAGTGAATAAAGAATGAAGATACATTTTCAAAAGATGACTCATAGACAAAAGATATTGTTTATCCAAAAGATAAAGTACCGATCACCAGAAGTAGAGTAATCAATGGAATCTAAATGATACAACCTTGAAAAAGTTCATAAGACTTTACTAGATGATAAAAGATCTTAAAAACATGGAATAAATTCTCATAGTGAGACATAAGATTAACAGTTTCTTATGTGATATATAGGAATATAATATGTATGTGTTACAACAAAGTGATAAATTAGGTTTATCTGCTTGAAATTATTTTAGGTTTCTCGATTTTATACTGACCATTTAATGTAACAATCATCATGAATGTTTGAAAATAGTTCATGGTTCATGCTAAGTATGGAAGATGGATTTTTTCTATGATTGATGAAGAAGTATCTGAATGTTTTTATTCTAAAACATGAACCAAAAACATGAAGGAGTTTGGAATGTGAATCTATAAATTAAATCAATAGATGCTATGGATTCTCCTAGAGAATCACATACTAGGAAGAAATTCCAAAAGGTGAAGTAGAAATTAAAGAGGTTGATGTGGAAGGCTGAAAGTTAGTAATTCTTCTTACTCCAGTTGATGTAAATCCGAATGTGTTTTGAGTGTTGAATGTTTTATTTACTAATTTAAATGTTGAATAGGTTCATGAGTAGAATATAAGTATCTAAAAGTTAGAAAATCAAAAGTTAAGAAAAACAGAGTTATTCAAAAGCTAAATGATTGGAAAAGGACCTTGTACAGGAGCTTATATAAAGTAAGCATGAAAATTAAGAAACAACATGAAGTCACCATGGCTGTCCTTAAAAAATAGTGTAAAGAGCAGATGATGGAAATTCATGCTAAAAATAATTCTCCCATTGAGAATTTAGAAGAACTACTAAAGGTGAAGGAGTTGAGGGTCACTAAGCTGCAGGAAGAGTTCCATGTAGTGAGAGAGAAGCCTAAAACAATAGAAAATAGCAAGAAGAGTTTTGTTCTAGCATCAAGAAGTATGCAGTACAAATCCGTGGGTAATTTAAGAAGGCCATATAGAATGATGTTACCACAGTGACATGTCTATGACATTTCAACCATACCACTATGAAGCATAAATGGAAGAATGATGGAGCATCTCTTACAAGGGGAAAGAGGGATGAAAAAACTCAAAATATCATGCTTCATAGGAAGAATTATTTACCAGTGAGTTGGTCATTACAAAAGGGGTTAATTCCAATTCATGCAATGAGGAGGTTTGTCCAAGTGTTGCACATCAATGAAAAACCTGGAAAAATAATGGAAGGGTTTGGTTCACAAGGATCAACCACATAACACAGAATGAGGATATTGGAGATACCCCCTACCCACTTGCTCTATATTGTTTAAACTGATGAGTGTATTGATTTAGGGGAAATTCAATCCAAGGGGGAGTTGCACTATGTTTTAATCAAAAGAAGACGCGTTGAGGATTTGAGGAATAATTTTAGTGAAATAGGTGTTTAAATCTATTACCTTGAAGGCCGCAAGCTAGAATCTATCCAGCTGTATTGTTAAATCTATTATCTTGGGGATTTAATGCTGGAATCTGATTGTATTTGCTAGAATTAATTTTTTCTATGCTGAAATCTTTCAATAAATACTGTATGTGAAAGAATATTATGAAATCAATGACAACATAAATTTTTGAAATAATATCGTCTCATCCATCGCCTTGGAGAAAACTATGGTGAATCTGTAAAGACATTCTAGAATATGTCTGTGCATGCTGAAATATTATAAAACAGTGAATATCATGGCTTATTTGAAGTGATCTAGGTGTCAAATTCATGTACCTTGACCCCCAAAATTTTTGATACATGCTTAGAAGACTCCAAAAGTGAGTTCAGAACCTATCTGATGATGACAGATACAATGGAATGCACCCTGAAAAATAGACAGTTTGTTTGAAATACATATAATACACTATCTCCACTGAAGTATTGCATTTTTTTAATGTTAAAGGAATTAATTTAGTACTCATTTAAGATAACAGTCGAATACCTGAGTATTTGACATATTGAAGGTTGAACTGTAAAATCGTGTGCCAATGACACATAAAAAGATGTATACATAGAATGAATTTTCTGCAGAAAACATGGGTGAATTTTGTAACAACATAAAGTCTAAAATTCTGGTAGAAGAATTTAAAAGTTAAAATAATAGAAGTACCATGCTAGTAATTCCATTTCTGATTATGTTGTTGCTGAAATGATCCAGCAGTTCTCCATGTCTAAAATGATCCATCCGTTCTACATGTTGATTGATTGTAGAGTAGTTTCTTAGAATAGTTCAATATACCTCATGAAAAGTAACGTTAATATTTGTAAACTATGAATTGATTTATCATCAAAAGGATAAAATTCTGGTAGTGTAGTGTATTTGAGACATATAATTACATCAAATTGTGACCCATCTGATCATTGATCAGTACAATAGAGAGATACAATTCAAGCATGGCGTTGCAATGAAATAGAATTTTATGGTACTTTACAATATACAGAAGCTGGGAATGTAATGATAGAGGTAAAAACCTGGAAGAGTTAAAATAATAATTATTTCATCCAAAAAATCCTCCATGTTGCAGATTTGTATGTAAAAAAGGACATGATAAAAAAAAGACACAGAAACGTAGCTAAAGACAAGGTGCACACAATGAATGAAAATACTTATAGAAAACTGAAATTAGATATAATTATGATGAAATAATGTTAAATAGAAATGAATAGGTTATTTTTAAGTGAATGTTTATAAAATGAAATTTACATGTTGATAATAACAGATGCTGAGACATGTAGAACAGATTGAGACAAAATTCAAGTTTGCAAATTGAAATAAATACACTGATTCTGGTCCAACATGTTGTAGAGAATTAGCAGAATTTGTAAATAATACAGGTTGCAATAAGTTTACTCCGTAATAGTACAATCATTTGAATGCATAGATATCCTAATGGACTTAGATAACATACCTTGAGGAAGGGACTACAGTTGTTGAACAAAGGACAACCTGAGTACAATTTCCATTCATATTAGTATATATTACATTAGATAATGCAGGATAAAGGAGCATAGGGATTTATCGGGCTTACCGTTACTTTTGTAGGAGACTGAATTTCAGGTGGTCAGTGGATGAATGTATAGATATCATTAATGCACTGGATACCACATTTGCATATGAAAAAATTTAATATCTTAGTTGTAATGATGCGAGGGAAAGTAAAAATGTAAAGTATAAAAAATTACTAATTACACAGAATTAGTAGATAAGGTATTAAAGTAGAGAAAATAAAAAAAAAGTTCTGAATGAAGAATTATGTATTTCCTATATATATATAATTTAAAACAAAGTTTCAGGAGCCTACCAAATCACGAGTAGTGAGTAGGCCTAAATATTAGAACCTGGTCATCTGGTGTTTCCTAAAAGAAAATAGGGCTTCATAAATGAAGAATGTTGCACAAAGGTTAGGCAAGAGTAATTGACGAATGTTGCGAAAAAAACACAGTTTCAAAAATCAATAAAACTGTAGGAGAGGTAAATTGTTCCCTTTTGTATACTGAAATCCCATCATTGAAACATGACTACATAAATGTAGAAATGTTTTCTAGTCGCCTAAATTAACAATAACATTGGAGATTCAATGAACTGTGATGATAAAATAATTGAAGACAGTAAACATTGGTTTGATAAAAAGTGATGGCTGTGAGAAAATAATGATCATATAAGTACAAATAAAAAGGACCCATGGACCACAATTTCTGGAGAACAATTTAAATAGATATATAGAGAAGAATGCTTGTGTTCAAATGTATAGTATTACTGCTTCACTGAATAGTGTTTAACTACAATTAAATCAAAGAGTTCAGTAGGCTTAATAGGTCAACGGCATAATGAAAACATACCTTATATGGAGGTTTCAAGTTTGATTGTCCGAATTAGGTATAGTACATGGAGGAAACGAAGTTGTGGGATGCAGCTGAATTGATTAGTAGTGGAGATGGATATAAAAAATTAAACTTCAAATCCTAGACAGTTGACGGGGTTACCAACACTGGAATATAGAATATGTCGACGGTGCAGAGTTTGAAAGGTGGGATTTAGATGTTCTATGAAAACCTAAAAATTTACATAGGTTTATACCTGAGATTACTGTGTCGCGGTTACCGAAGGTGGAGCAGATGACGGACGCGAACGCTGAGATGAACGCAGAGGCAGGAAGGCGGGGACCGAGAGGCGCAGGGTTGGGAAGTTGGGGTGGAGGGAGGGAGGCGGACGCGGAGGGAGGGAAGCGGGGGCCGGCAGGCGAATGCGGAGGGAGCGAGGCGGTAGTCGATAGGCGGGGGGCTGGGATGCTGAGGTCGGGATGTCGAGGTGGAGGCCGAGGCGGGGAGGGGAGGGGAGGGGGATGGGAGTGAAGATTAGGGATCGTCGAAGGGGAGAGGGAGGAAAAGCCCGAGTGTGGGTGGGTTTATTCCCACGGTTTTTAACAAACCGTAGACATTGGATTAGAAAAATGACCTATCCCCATGGTTGTTCTAAACCATGGGTATAGAACTGTTGGGTTATAGCCAATTTCCAGTAGTGTCTCCTTCCGTAGAGTTTTCAAAATAACCCTCATATGATCTTCATGCTCCTCACGACTTTTTGAATATATCAAAATATCATCAATAAAAACTACCACAAAGTTATCAAGGTAGTCCTTAAAGACTCTATTCATCAAATACATGAAAATAGCAGGATCATTAGTCAAGCCGAAGGGCATAACAGTAAACTCATAATGCCCATATCTTGATCGGAAGGCAGTCTTTGGAATATCTTCCTTCTTCACCCTCAGTTTATGATAACCAGATCTAAGGTCAATCTTAGAGAAGAATTGAGCCCCATGAAGTTGGTCAAATAAATCATCAATTCTTGGAAGAGGATATCTATTCTTCACTGTGATCCTATTCAGTTCTCTATAATCAATTCATAGCCGCATGGATCCATCCTTCTTCTTCACAAAGAGAACTGGTGCCCCCCAAGGAGACACGCTCGGTCGGATAAACCCCTTCTCCAACAAGTCTTGGAGTTGTTTCTTTAACTCTTCTAGCTCCACATTTTCCATTCTATACGGGGTCTTTTATATCGGTTGAGATTCAGGTACGAGTTCAATGGAGAACTCTACCTCTCTTTCTAGGGGAGGTCCAGGTAACTCCTCAGGAAATACATCCATGTATTCCTGAACAATCGGAACATCTTCAATTTGTATGATCCCTTTTCCTTCTTCATCATCACCGATTAACTCCATAAAGAAAGCTATGGGAGGTGCTTCTAGATAGGGATCAGTTCGGGATATCTCTCCTTGGAAGATAACTATAGGTCGTTTATTTAAGACTACTGAGATTTCCTTACTTCTGCATTTGATCTTAGCATTATACTTTGAGAGCCAGTCCATCCCTAGTATAACGTCGAATTCCAACATGGGAATGACTACTAGATTTTCGATAAGATTGTGCTCACTAAAGTAAACATTAGAGTCTCTAAACACTGTTGATGCATGGATAATCTCACTTGGAGTCTTGAATGACAACTCTACCTCAAGCAATTCGGGGATTGATTCTATATTCTTTGCAAACTTGGAAGAAATAAAGGAATGCGTAGAACCAGAATCAAAAAAAGTAGTTCCTAGTTTTGAGAGGACAACAAGAGTACCTGCTACCACATCATTCGGAGCTTCAACTTTAGTTTTTGTGATAGCAAAAGCACGACCTTGCTCCCCTGGCCTTTGCTGAGGTTGATGGTGATTCCCCTCCACTGCCCTTGGATTTGGACAGAGATTAGCATAGTGCCCAAGTTGTCCACACTTGAAGCAATGGATTTCGAGTAAGGCCATAACCATCTTTCCTCTGTCGTTAGTGTTGGGGAGTTGAGGCTTCACCTCACTACGACAATTCCGAGCAATATGGCCTCCTCTTCCACACTTGTAGCACTTTCCACTTCCGACCAAGCAGTTCCCCGGATGCTTCTTCCCACATTTATTGCATGTGGTAATTTGAATTTTCTTTCCACCTCTTCCCTGATCAAAAGTCTTCCCTAAACTTGGCTCCAACGATCTCTTCTTTTCATTTGATTTATGAGACCACTGCGTCTCACCAAACTCCAGCTTGACTTTCATTGCACTCCGCACGATCTCCTCGTAGCTATCGTAGTCCCGGTTGGATAAATTCTTCTGAAGATGAGGTCTCAGCCCACCGAAAAATATATCAACTTTCCCACTTAGATCCATGACAAAGATAGAGGTATATCATGAAATTCGGGTGAAGTTCATCTCATAGCTTCCGACAGATTCGTTCTCCTTCTGCTTCAGCTCGAGAAACTCTTTCTCCATTCTCGTTCACATGGAACGAGGGAAATACTTGTTAAAGAATATTCCCTAGAATTATTCCCACTCCATAGCTTCCATCTCTCCTCTAGGATTCGTGTTTTTGACCAGTGACCACCACTGATCAGCTTCTCCCTCTAGGCGATAAACAGCAAGGGTGACTTTTTCTTGTTCCGAACAAAGGAGTATAGAAAAGATCTTTTCAATGGAGATTATCCATTGTTCCACAACCAAAGGGTCAGTAGATCTACTGAATGATGGTGGTCATTGACGCATGAAGGACTCAACAGAGTGTTGTTCCCTTCGTGGTGAGATCAGCCTCTCAGGTTGATTCAAGTTATTACTCATAACTTGAGTCAGTTGGTTCATTATTCGCATGAATGTTTCCATTTCGGCTTCCATTGGAGGGCCGTCAGCACATGGTGCATTGCGGTCACCATCGGCACGGTTCCTCATATTGCCCGTCATTTTCTAAAAGAATAAAACCTTAGTAAGAAACTTATTTCATTTATGAATCTTTTAACTAAGACTTCATTCTTAGACAATTACACTTCTCTATAATTCCATCATAATGATTCATAAAAAGCTTGTGATTAACCAAACATATCCCCCGGGAGTGTCGTAACCAAGAGTGCAGCAAGGCCCATTATCATGCACCAGTTCCCATTCGAGTCTAGCTCAAAGCGGTGTTTTCGGGTTTTACCCCTATGTACATTTGTGCCAGAGCTGCCTCTACCTGCTCGTATCCAAACAGGGATGTATTTGTTTGATAAACCACTTACTCAATACTTACCAAAATACCAGGAAGTTTTCCTATATTTAAAATTTTCTATAGGGTTCTTCCTAAAGTTTTTATATCCTAATTTCCACAAATAACTAAACCATCCTTTGATACCAACTATTGCATCCCGTCTTTTTATAACATAAACTTTCATTTCATTACACGGAACTGAGGATCTTTAAGGCTTAGTATCTTGGAAACAAGGAACATAATACATGAAAACAACATAAAGAATTCTTCTTAAACACTTTAAAGGCTTCTCCTTAAGTTCATCCTAGGTTCATTACTGTATCTCATAACCTGGGGACATACATCAAAAGAAAGGGTGAGAATAAGGCCCAGTAAGGGAAACAAGAGAAACATTTTACATGTGAACTTGAGATACTTCAATAAGGACATGAAAAGAACTTTAAGGCATGAGAAAGAAATCATGAGATATATCATAATAAAAATAACATTTTTCATAACTTGAATATGTGGCTGCAACATTTAATATTGACAATCATTTCATTTCACCAAGGTCCATCCCCAAGGTGTCATTAAAAATTACCAAGGTTATTCACCAAGGTATCAGTCTAAAAAGTCATCTCTAGAGATTAAGTCTTTACCCAATGCATTGGAGCACTATCTGAGCGCACCCTTGACATGTCTTTATTATCATGTGAGCCACATATATCATCATCAATCATTTCATAAACAACCCATATAGCATAAAACAAATGGGTTTCATTTCATAATCATAACGTTTTAAAAACTTCTTTAAAGACATGATCTTTATGTCACTTTAAACCCACGGAAAGGGAAAGTGGGTTTCATGTATGTAAATCCAAGAATCTAAAATAGAACATTTTGATGTATATGTGAATACCCCTGTAGAAATAAGAGCTTTGAGTATTCAATTAATAAAATAAAATAATTTTTAGAAAAAGAGAGAGGCATTTTGAGACGAAAATTCTGCATCATAACGGCTACGTTACAGGGTTTTAGAAAACATTGAAAAGAGAGGGGACATGGGTCGAACATTCATAAATGACCCATAAAACAGTAGAGGGACATAATATAATGGTATATGAACATGGTAATGAAATTTTAAGGACATACCATTTTAAATGAAAAATATGGAAGGAAGACAAAAATTAGATTTCTCTTATGAAAATTCGGCAGCCTAACAGCGTCACTTAAACTTCAACAAAAATGAATTGAAAAGATAAAATAGGGTCCCTCATAATATGAAAATAAGAGTTCAGTATGATAGATATAGAGATCATACCCCCAACATAATTAAAAAGGAACTTGAAAGGCTTGACATGAAAGTAGAACTTTGAAAAGAATGAGAAGGGTGAAAGAATCCCTTAAAAATTCGGCAGCCTAACGACGTCACTTAAACTTTCATAAAACGAAATGATGAGAGTAAGAGGGGATCTCTCATCATATAAACATGAAACAGTAATTAATAGGAATATAAAAGAACATCCTCTCACATAAGAACATGGAGCATAAAAGGAATGACATAAAAGAGATTACATGAAAAGAAAGAGAGAGGTCGGATCCCTTACCTTAAAACGTAACTCTTAAAACTCAAAGGTTTGGACCTTGAGGGCTTGGGGGCACCTTGGGAGGACTCCTTGGGAGGTAAGGATACCAGAACTTCGTTGGGTATGGTTTTGGAGTCGAATGGATGAGAGGAGGGCTTGGTATTTATAGGGAAAGTGAGGGGACAAGGCATTAATGGCCAAGGGACACCTCATTAGTGGTTTTGGAAAAACCATGGGCTTTCCCATGGTATTTGCCCATGGTATTGGCCACTTGGTACACCTCACACAATAATTCATCCCCTTTAGTTTGCCATCCCTTAAAATATCTCATCACATCCTCATGACACAGTTATGATGTCATTAAACATACTGAAACCCTAAAACTGTATTTTTTACTATTCACTGAAAATTCAACTTTCTTAGAAAGATCCCAAAATTTCACCTTAACCAAATACCAATGCTCTGATTTAAAAAATGAACTCCATTTTATAAAAATAATTTTCTAAATATTTTTAATTTATTTTTTAAATAAAAACACTATTCACCGAAAATTCATTTTTTCAGAAAAAACCCAAAAATTACCATAACATAATATCGGTGATCTGAGTTCAAAAATGAAATCCATTTTATAAAAATAATTTTTTAAATATTTTTAATTTAATTTTTAATTAAAAAACACTATTCACTTGAAAAAACTAATACTTGAATAATAATTTATGAAACTGTTATTTAACCATTTTATAAAATCACATTACTTAATCTAGGTGTCTAAATTATATTAAAACTTTCTTTAAGTGAAATTACTAATCCATTTGGTCGCATTACTAATCCTAAGCGTAAAATCACTATTCATAATTTACTATTCATCAAAAATTAAGTTGATCTTATTAGACTCCAAATTCCTTACTGAACACTTTTGTAGAAGACCATTTTTTGAAAATCCTTACACATCATTAATTATTTAGGGTTTACATAAATATTTTAAAATATCCTTTTTTCAAAATTCATCAATAAAATACATCCTAAAATTATCCGGACATTTGAAATTTCACAAACATCACTAAAGGAAGAAATCTCAATTCATTCATACCAAAGGATTACACAAAGAAGCTAGGGTCTCGTCACATAGCCCCTTATAACACCGGCATATGACCTAAGTGTAAGGTGTGCTATGGTGAGAGAATCTGAGGGAGGCTCAGATAACATTTCCCTAGTGGTAATCTCTAATAACTTGAACTTCTCCCGTAGGCGTTTCCATTCAAGCTTGACACGCTGGAGTTCGGCTTGGGCTTGGTCCAAAGCGAAGCCCAAAGATGCCACCTCCTTCCCAAGCTCTGATAAGTGGGCTTCATAAGGTTCGAGTCTACTGGATGAAGCCATCGACTCCTCTTTCTACATTAACCATTAACATCTCTATTAAATCGTTAAGAGTAAGTTAATATACTATTTAAAAAGTTTGGGTCGTTACATATCTCCACCTCTAAATAATTATGACCTAATTAAACATGCTCTTTAATATCATTTGTAAATTCCCTTCCCCAATCATCAATCCCCTACCTATGTCAAAGATTCTACAAGACCTCAGGCGTGCCTCCTCATATGCCAAGGGATATTGGCTAATGAATAGGGTCTAAAACAATCGTATGGAGGCTATAACCTATTTAGTTGAAATTTTTACTTTTACAATTTTTATCCATAGTTTTGAAAATAAAAACATGCTCTTAATAATTATTTTATACTAAATTTATATTTACAAATTTTTTAGATTTTTTTTGTAGAAAACAGCTTATTCTACTGGGCTTAGAAATATTTATTAACTAACAAATATAAAATTTCCATACAAGTATGATCTATAGGACTAGCTAATGTTTGATCCATAAGACTAACTAAAATATGATCCATCAGACTAAACAAAGTCTAGTCCATAATATTGACCTAATTCCAATCCATTAGAGTGAATAAAGACCAATCCATCATAGTGAAAAAAATATTCTATCAGTATGATTGAGTTTAGTCTATCAGTTTGACTGAGTTTAGTCTACCCAACATGACTGATTTTAGTCTATCTATGTAATTAAGTTTAGTCCATAAGACTCAAAAAAATTATTCAATTGTAATAATAATGTTTATAATCAAAGTCAGAATTATATCTATTTGATGTAATACTTTTACAGTGTTGTAATGGTGATACTAAAATGACATTGGATGAAAATATACAGATCATGTTGAGCTATCAAATGAAAGATCGTCTAAGGCCATTTCGACCAACTTTGATAATCACAGAAATAAGACTATTGGAGGTGTTCCTATAAATAAAGTCATATTCAAGGATATGGAACTTGATGTTTCTGCGAACACAACCCATATGAATATTTATTTTTTGTAACTTCTCTCTACTTTTGTTTTTTAATCATTCTGAGAGTTTTTATTCTAATAATTTTGTGGGAGGATTGTAAAATTTGTAGATTTTTTTCATTTGTACTCTATGTATGATCAAAGTTTAGATTGAAGAATTTTGGGGATAGGAAGATACCTGGATCTAATCATGTTGATCTAGGTATTTAGGGGATAGAAAGATAGAGCTAATTTGGATCTTTATAATCAAGGTCTTTATTCTTGAAGAAAGACACACTTGAAAGTTTGGTTTAAACTATGGATACCTTAAGTCAAGGTTATTGACTTCCTTTACTGTAAAGATTAAATTGAAATCATTACTTTTATAAATTTTTTGTTATTTTACTAAAGAACTTTGTAAAGATTCATTTTACTTTTTTATACCAGTTTTTTTAATTCTGTTGTGCATTTATAAGAAAATATTTTTTAATAAATTGTTTTACACTTTGATTAACCAGATGTACTCTGAGTCTGTTACAAGTCACTCTAATCATCAGTCATGATTTCATTCTAATAAACTATAATAAATATTTTTAGGAATTTAATTTGTTAAATTATTTAACTAAAATTCACCCCCCCCCCCCCCCCGCCTCTTATATCCATTATAAACTTTTAAGATTCAACAAAAGATTAAAAGTAATGTATAATGGTCATGTATGAATATATAAAAAAATCATAACCCATTAATACATCTATCAAACCAAAAATTTATGGAAATAACGTAAGGAGGGAATAGGGAATCCCATAGTCCAGTATATAAAATAAACTTTTATACATGATATGTATCAATATAAAACAAAGAAATAACATAAAAATATAAATAAAAGGAATGATAAAAATGATAAATAAGTTAGCTCCTTAGCCAATAAATATGTAGTATATATAAAAGAAAATATATAATCCCCTTTGACCCAACTCACTTTTCAAACTCATATTAAACATCATCCTCGATGACATAGCTCACCTGAGCCATATCACTAACTCTAAGCTGGTACCTAAACCTAAAATGAATCTTTAATCTCTTCCCATGAAAAATGAAACTCTTGTTGTGTATATAGTTAGGGGTGGGTCCAACAACACAATATGATTTCTCACATACCTAAACTCATTGAGTGGTAGTGATGAAGTGGATATATGTGCATGTTTGTGGTGAGGGTCACTCAACCCACCTAGAAACCTAACCCATGCATGATCATGAAAATATATACCTATATTCCATCATATTGAAGAAGACACCCCCCCACAAGATCCATACTAGAACTTACCAAAATAGGAATAGTACAAATGACCTATAACTGTTGACTCATATACCCTCATATCCCTATAACATATACCACACAGTCACTCGTGTCTCAGCAGATGCTATCACCAAGAGGTATCACCCATATATCATGATGACTAACTCATTATAGTCCCATCTAACCCATTAGTCATCTCACTATTTTTCAAATAACCAAAACTAAAATATCATGGAAAATAATGATCATGTTAATAAACCCAATAATGGGAAATCAAATAGGACCTAACTGTCAATAAAAAATGTAAAATGATAATAAAAAAAATATGAATCCAAATAGGTCCCAAAGTAAAAATTATCTGCATAATAATAATCCCTTGAAAAATAAAACCTAAAAACTGGGGAATGGAGCTGAAGAATAAGAAATAACAATCCAATCTCTCATGTCATGCTTCATTTCACCTCATTGGTTCTCATCAAAGATATCATCTATCCTACCCATGGATAACCCATGGATCTATCCAAAACATTACATGTTATCATAGGGGTTGGCTCCCACTAAATTATCATACATCACTATGATAGCACACTGATCTCTCATATCTTATCACTTTGTGTCATCATAAATATATATCATTGACATGGTCTTATCATATGTGAAACCTCGGAGTAATCTAGTCTATGATATCAAATGAAACTAGGGACTCATCCCACACATCTACCGCGGTATTTCCTAGGGCCTCATTTGATGTTGTACTATGTCTGAACACCCATAGGGAGGATCATATCTAACATGATTATAAAACCCAACTATTCAATTAACTATAACACATGATATTTCATGTAAATACAAATACTTATCCTTATTCTCAATCTCAAACCCTAATATTGTTCTAGATTCTACCTCTCATGGGGTCATGTCTTGATTAATAGTTTCATCTTGCAACACCATAACCATATAGGTTACATTCCCAATCACTTTTTCACACGTCAGCATAATCCAATACACCAAGGAGATATTTTTATTTAAACCTATCCCAAGATATATTTTCCCTCCATTAAGCATCATAACCTAGGGGGTTATCTTCCTAATTTTAGTCTTAGTTTTCAACTAAACCAACATTAGGTCTGACCCATAACCATGATATCCTTTCCCTCAAGGTCAAAACAGAATTCTATCACCATTATTAAATTTATAAAAGGCTTCATACATAATAAAAATGTCACATGAACTAATCACACATTGAGTTTGATCACTCACACATCTCACTATAATCTCTTTACTCAACTTGAAGTCGTAAGGTTATAAAGAGTCTTAAACTCTAACAAAATCCAAAGGTACCTATCTAGGTTCTATATAAATATGACCAGTGAGAATACCACTGAACATATCAACATATCCTAACCCACCCATTACACAATGAAATAATTTAGATAAGGTTACTATGTTATCATGTATCTCAAATTTGTATGAGATAACATATGAGGAAACCATGAATTTAAGGAGGTTGCATAATCATACTTGATTTATAAATCATGGAACTTTCATAAAAAATTAATGGAATCAATACAGTTCTCAAAAAATTATTTTCCTTAAAAACATAAATAAAATACCACTTTTAGAAATCATTTTTAAAGGGTATCACATGTTGGATTAAGTACCCAAGTACCTTGTCCAAAAAACTAGTTAAATCCACTTGTAATACTATCATCTTGTTTTCAAATATTATTCCAAAACCTTTCATTCAAATACCCATTTTATTTCAAAAAATATTTTCTAACCATTTCCCTTTTAAATCTTATTTCAAGGTCTTTATCACTTATTTTATAAAAATGAGTCAAGAATCACTCACACCACCCAATAAATCTATAAAATTGGCTACTAACACTCAATATACTAAGTATTTACCAAAAAAATGTTTAGAAATCTATGGGGATGTTTGGTGATGATTAGGTCAATGATAGCCTATCCCATTTACAGAGTGACCACACACCATGTAAAATAATCATTATTATAATAATTATAGAAATAACAACAACAACAACACACAAGAATCTAATAAATATAAGGCAAGCCCAAAATGTCCCAATAGATTAAATGTTCAATGGATAAAGGCCACTTACCTCTATTTTGTTTCCAAATATATCATTGAGTGCTTATCAACCACATTCAATTCCAATGAGAAATTATCTCTACAAGAATCATCACAGATTCATAAGGTATCCACTTTAAACCAAAATCCCCCAATTTCCATAATCAATATAAAATTTATTATTTGGTCATAAGGGTTCTTAAACCATGTGCAATGAGGTGTATACCACTCTTATAGTTCACTTAGACATACTACACACAATTCTCCAATTATTAAAAACATATCAATCATTAATTTAACTAAACTTTTCCAAAATCCTTAGAATCACTCACTCTAAAACATAAAAAAAGAGAATGAAATAAAACAATATGGGTTTATCCTTCCTGATTATCCTCTATCTACTATAAGAAAAGGCCCCATGATTTACATGATTTCACAATGATCTAGAGAAATCATGAACCCAAATCCATAACCAAATTTGTGAGAATTAGAAAAGAAATAGGAAAGAGAAGGAAAGAAAGAGAAAGAGGATGGATTAACTTGAATTCATCTTGTGAATAACTTTTTAAACACCCTAGATCAAAATAGGGACCAAGTTTGGAAGAGTAGGGGAGAAAGGGGAAGCTCTCCTTTGTTTAGGTCGACCAAGTGAGAAGAATCTTGGGGTGGGGGTTAAATTAACCCCCCCCCCCCAAATTACCACCCAAACCCAACTTAAATTTGGGGTTATGTAACACTAATATAATCTTGTTAGACCCCCACTAAAATTATAATGGGATATTGAGGTCATGGTTTCTAGGGAAGTGTGACTATCCCACTTCCCATCCCACTAAACTCCCAATTGTTTTTCCATTCGAAATATAGTGGGGTCTACAACCACCCACTAAGTTCGGTTTACTTCCACCCATGACTAAATCCCATCATCAGGAATCTACATGAGATACATAATCTCCAAAAGTAGTATTTTTTCTCCCAAATGATATAAAAATGTACTCCTTTTAATTCATTTTGAAAATTTAAAATTCCCACTAGCCTTAGTTCCACTGTAGTCAAACCTTCATCCTGCTCTACTGGCACACAAAGGTGTATATTGTTACACTCTTAACCAAGACCTATTATTTTAGGATCTTAAGACTTGACCTTAATCCCTCAAAAATTAATTCCACCTCATATATTGACCATCATAGATAAACTCCATTATTATTCAATTAGTAATACCCATGAGTATAGTGAACTGAATCTCAATCACAGTATCTTCTTTTTGATACTCTCATAATATTTGTCTCTTCCATGTCACTCATGTGATATTTGAAGTAAATTTTATCATTTATGCTTCGTATCAGATAGAGTAACCCCTATTTTCTACAATATATATTTAATGATACTTTAGATACCATGAAACCACTATCTTAATATTATTCTAAAACATGATCATTTTTGTTCCACCAGTCCAACAATTTTTACAATTAAGAACTAAACACCATTATATTCATTAATTATGAGATATATAACCCACCATACATCTCTATAAATTATAAAAATCATGCACCTCCCATGATCTCTACATTACTTAACTTTACACATGGCTGCTATTTTGGTTTCAGTTGCAGTGAAAGCATTGTGTTGGAGGGAGATATATTAAAAAAAGTAATGATTGTTTCTTGAAACCAATAGTGAGGATCTTTCATGTCAAATTCATAATTAATTTATTTAATATCTAAATAAATAAATACCTGGGATTAGGAACTTTCTTTGTTGATGATTGTTTGTCACCTGAAAAGGCCCTTCTGGATTGCCTTCTTTTCACTTGTGAGGATCCAAGTGTATAATCCCTCTAGTGGTGATCCACACGTGCTCCAATTGACTCTGATCAATGTCACTCGTTCTCTGATTGCTATCACGGTGAATTGAATATCTTTCATTTTTCATTATTTATCACTTTTTATTTTATCTTAAAGAAATTATATCTTGGTTTTCTCATTCTTGAGAGGTGGAGAGAATGATGATTCGAGAGAGAATTCATTTTGTGCAATAATTCTCTATTCTCAAAATTGGAATTTGTTTTGAATGCTTTACACAATACACATGGTCTTCTTTTTATAGAGCTGTGATTTCAATAACAAATTTTAATTGCATAACATCCATTAAATATAATTATAACCATTAATGAAATCTTATGATGCATAATAATAGTAATATTATTATTATTATTATTGATATTATTATTCGGTGCACCAACTTGTGCAAAATGGATAAATAATATTTATCAGATCATAAATAATTATTTTACCACCGGACACGGTCTTGGTCTATTAGAACTTTTATTTCATTTATTGAACACCTTAATAAATATTTTATTCTCTTAAATAAATATTTTACTCAAAAAATAGTAAATATATATTTATTAAATATTCAATAAAATAAATATATATATTTTATTCACAATCTGGTGAATAAATATTTATTTAATTTATGTGGTCAATATAACTGGAAAAAAATTATTCCTCAATCTTGAGAATAATATTAATTCCATTAATTAATTCAAATATAATTTAATTGAGGCCAACAGAAACACTTAGTATGTGACCCTCTAGGATTATTTCTCGTTGGCATTGGGTGGGCTTTCCTAAAGTACAATATTACTGTCTAGCAACAAGTCAAGTCACCTAAGAGAAAAAAAATTAAAGTCATAGTGATGACAACCACATACTAACACTCACTATTTAATATAATCCCTTTATCACAATATCTAATCAAGTTGGTTTCATGATGGTGTAATCAACCTATATGCTCAATACCTCATTTTTTGACTATTTGAAATAAACTCGTTGTTACACTATGCCCATGTAATTCAGGTTGACAATTATATTTCAATAAAAGGGCTGAGATATTAACGTCCATAAATATGGAAGGGACAAATCCTTCCTTAACTTATCCATTAATAGCATGTCATTCCTGATGCACCCAATATACCCTACTTCTTGCCAATATATGGCGTGATAGTTTTCATCAACAAATTTAAGTGTATGAGTCATGACATGCAGTAATGATAATATTAAAGTCTATGGACCATTACATATTCTCTCAAATAGGAATATCTGATGACACCAAAACATGCAGAATTCCAATAGGCAGGTCTGATCTCATAATCTCTCATCTTGGAGATTACTAAGTGTGAACTTCATGACAAGAGGTTTCATCTGATTACGGGTACTCGCACCTGATGGTCTATATAATATGTTTCCTATCATAATATGTTATCCAACCACAAAACTATATTAATAATATTTTCATATCACTTCAAGGTTCTCATCATGGAATAAAACTATTATGACTTAATCAATTTGAAAAATAATCTAGGACATTATTACATTAAAGTCATGAAAAAAATGAACAATATATAGTAATATGTTTAATTTAATATTTAATTCATAAACTATTCATGTAATCAAAGTAAATATAGTTGGTTCTAGGATACCAACTCCAATGAACTCCCACTTGGACTAGAGACAACTGCCTACGAATTTCAGTTTCTTAGAACTTACATGATAATCATGATTCTACTGAGTCAAGGATTTATCCTAGAGGTCCACCACATTTTCTTCCATGAAAATACTTCTCAGTGTGACCTCATATCTCTGAAAAAAATCCCTCAAGAGATTATATTTTTGTATTATGTGCTTCATTTGCTGATGTGACCTTGGATATTTTTCAAGAGCCACCATTGTAGTATTATCACAATAGAGTGTGATGGGATCTTTACTACTAGGTTCCACATCAATATATTGGAATAAATTGTTCAAAAAAAATTCTTCTTTAGCTGCCTTAGAAGTTGCAATATACTCGGACTCTACTATAGAATCTGCAACCACAACCTTCTTTGAGCTCTTCTAATTCACAGCACCTCCATTTAAAGTGAATATGTATCATGTTTGTGACTTCATGTCATCTTTATTGGTTTGGAAACTATTATCTATATATACTATGATAACTAGTACCTCATCTCCTCCATAAAACAGGAAAATATCCTTAGTACGCCTTAGATACTTAAGGATGGCCCTGACTACTATACAATAGCGGTTATATGGATCATCTTGATATATTCCTACCACACTTAATGCATCAGTGAAATCTAGCCTAGTACATAGCATAACATACATGACTGAACCAATTGCTGATTCATATGGAATCCTTGTTGTTCTATTTATTTCTTCATGGTTCTGAGGACATATTTTCTAAGAAATATGAATTCCATGTGATGTTGGAAACAATCCCCTCTTGGATTGTTCCATACTGAATCTCTTCGGTATCTTGTCAATGTATGTACCTTGACTTAGCCGAGAAACCTCTTGAATCTATCATGATGGATCTTAATCCCAATAATATATATTCCCTAACCAAATTATTTCATGGAAAATCATTCATTCAACCATGCCTTGATAGACTGTAATAATGGTATTTCATATCCAATAAGAAATATGTCATCACTATATAATTTTAAGAAAATGACTTCACTACCACTAAACCATTTGTAGACACAAGGCTCACATTCATTTTTTATAAAACTAAATTTATTTATGGATTCATTAAAATAAAAGTTCCTTGACCTGGATGGTTTCTTTAATCCATAAATGGATTTTTGAAACATGCATATCTAATTGGAATCTTTTTTAGTCACAAACCCTCCAAGTTTTATCATTTATACATCTTCCTGAAGGTTCCCATTAAGGCAGGTTGTTTTGAAATACATTTTCCAAATATCTTAGTCATGGTAATCCATAATGGAAAGTATAATTTCTATGGATTTTATCATTGTTGCTGGTGAAAAGGTTTCATCGTAGTCAATTCATTAACGATGTTTGAACCCTTTTGCAACCAGCCACATCTTATAGGTACTAACTTGTCCATCTGTGTCCAGTTTATTATTGAATACTATAAGGCCCCAGCCTTAAACCTTACTTAATCGTGAGTTTTTACAAGATTACACATTGAGGATCTTTTCAGGTTTAGAGTTTTAGAGAATTAGATCATAAAACTTGCATTACATTCCACATTTAAACAAAGTGGTTACATAAAGATAGTATTCTTTTTTTCCATCAACGGAAACATATTTAAAATAAAACATGGATTATTTCTTGACACTTCCTTGACACTATCATCATAACATGTACCTTTCCCTTGACCTGTGAAAAACATTTCAAAAAAACTTGGGATGAGCATAAAAAGCTTAGTAAGGGTTATAAAAATATGGAAAGGAAACATGAGTTCATATATACATAAGAATAAAATCATACTTTACCCTTAAAACATAGGCACTTTAACATACCTCATCAAATCATGAATAAATCATAGAAATCATAAGACATAGAAGGTAACTTGAGGCATTCATAACATTCTTATGTAGGGAGTAACCCTCTTGGTTACGTTTGGAATACCCATCACAGTATATTCCCTAAATCTCTTCGGAGAAACCTTAACGTTTCACTCCTTCGTGTTACCCAATGCATTGGAGAGCTATATTGGGATCACCCACCCTTAGTTTATCACGGAACCACCCATCTTCATAACAATTCCCAAGAACCATAACATAATCTTATCACATAAAACTTGCATAAAGGAAACATAACATTTCCACCTTTAAATAACAAGATATCAATACAACACATTGATATAAAAACATTATGAAAACCATTTTCAATACCAAAATAAAAGAAGAGTAAAACATGGTATTTATTTTTCTTTTAAAAAGAAGGTATGGCTTGTAGAAGAAGCCGAAACTCAAATAATGGTCACGGAGGTAGAGAAGTCGTTGTCGCCACATACGTACGACAAAAACATTCCCTTTTGTCGTTTTGTAAAATGCATAGTATAAAAAAGATTCCTTTTTGGATAAACGTAAAAGTCAAAGGGGTTTATACACTGTATAAAAGAAGGTTGTGTATATAACAAAATATGCCTCAATGAATGGATATTGAGACGAAGTCCCTTACAAAGACGGTATCCTTGGTTTAAGGATAAATCAATTACATAATTATGTGTGACAACCGAATACACCAAATATAAGTGGATATTAAGTGTAAAATAATCAAATGTCATTCACACATATTCAAAGGATGACATATTCAATAACTACATGTTGAACCCAAAGAAATCTAAATTGGGTTAAGAAGTTCCCTTGACAGCCTAACGCCGTCACATCAAAATGAGTTGATGAGAGATAAAAAAAAGGGTATCTCATCACTTGGACATAATATTTACATCAATAAGGATATATGAGAACATATCCCAACATAACAATATGTAAATAAAAATACCCAACAAAATAAGTCTTTTAAAAAGAGGAGGGTGAAAGGTTCCCTTACCGACATGGGTATCTTTCGAAACATACACCTCGTGAAAGAAGGACAATACAACATTGATGTAAATACTCATAAAATAAAGTATATTACACAATGAGTAAAATAATTGGTAGTACATACACCACTCAAAGGAAATTGTGTCAAATGTAGCATAAATCTCACGGGAATAAAAGTGAGTTGAAAAATCCCTTAAGAAAAATCGGCAGCCTAACGGCGCCACATAAAACTTACAAAAATGGATTGATGAGATCAAATAGGGTATCTCATCATATTAACATAAGTTTATAGAATGAGTAATATAAAATAACATCCCCTAAAATAACAAATAGGAGCTTAAAAGAAGTGACATACAGGAGAGTACTTAAAAAGAAAGAGAGAGGTTAGATCTCTTACGAAAATTCGGCAGCCTAACGGCGCCACTCAAAACTTCCAAAATGGATTTATGAGAGAGAATAGGGTCACTCATCATATTAACATAAAAATTTCAGTAATAGTAATATAAAAGAACATCCCAATAACAAGAAATATAAGCTTTAAAAGTAATGACATCAAAGAGTGTACTTAAAAATAAAGAGAGGAATAGGATCCCTTACCTCGGGTCTGACTTGACTCGATCATTCTTTAATCTCCTGAATAATAAACTTGAGTTAATTTCTACTTCCTTAAGAACCTTTTTCAAGTTCATTATTCCTTTTATATCACTTATTATCATGTCATGAACACTATGTAATTATTTTAGTTAATAACAGTCGTTTAAACGATCATTGGTACTTGAGTCAAAAATTGAACTTGTTGGAAAATAATTATCCATGTAGTTATAGGTACATCATATCCAGAATAGTATTGATGTTTTAAATATAATATATATCCAGTATATATTCATTTTATACTATTCCATATCATTTGGAGATAAAAATTAAAATCACTGTTCATGGAGACGGTAGGTCGTACGTACGCATGAACACTACTTTCATTTTTTGTCATATTAATGGAATTAAAACAAAATGATATATATATATATATATATATGTTATAATTACAGAATTATATCCATCATTTAGATGTAATATATTACATATATATCCATTATATATATTTACTTATAATAGTACATAACATTTTGAGATAAGAAATGAAATGTACCGTTCCTGGAGACGTTAAGCCATACGTACGCATGAACGCTACTTCCATTTCTATTTCATATTTAATGGAATTAAAACATAATGATACATAATAGTATTTTAATTCTAGTATGGTATCATATATAATATCATTAAATATATCCTTTATACGTACCACATATGGTATTAACGAATCAAATCACTTTGAGGGGGAGGTAGTCCGCACTTCCTTAAATGAAGATATCGCGTATACCCATAATGGAATCCATAAAGGTATGCCATAAATGAAAAATATAGAAGCTTAAGGAAAAAATAAACATATTATATATCATATATAAATATAGTGACTTCTTAATGGCCAACTTTGAAGGTGTTAAAAGAATTTTGAACAATCATCATTTTGGGAGGTAGAAATTCGCCATCCACGGAAACTGTATGTTCTTTTACCATTAGATGTAGGTATGTGTAAGTGTAGCTCGAATCCTTCTTATAAAAACATCCTATTATATTGAAGATACTGTATTTGTTACAAAATAAATGAATAAAAAGAGTTTAGGGGGTTGGAGAATCAAAATAAAACAAAAGGACACAAGTGAAGACATTACCTTTAAGTCGGGTAACTTCATTTGATTTGAGCTAAAAGGCTTCCTTGGAAAGGATTCTGCCCACAGTGAGGCTTCAACGAGTTAGAGAGAGATGTGGAGAGATACAATGGGCAGGGGTTGGCCGAGCCAAAGGCTTGAGAGGTGTGGGTAAGGAGGTAGAGGTTGGGGCCTTTTATAAGAGGAGAGGAGGGGCACTCTTGGAAAGTAAAGAAATGTTAATTTATTTTAGAATGAGTTTCGGATTTTAATGGTCCCACATTAATGTGTTTCGAGGATAAGGTGATAAGGGTTCTAAATACACCCATCCAATAGGTTTTGGACATGTGTAGGTCTTAGATATTACATTATATTTCAATTTTATTTAAATCGTTAAGTAATGAGGTCATCGCTGCATCATCATGATGTCATAAATAATTTAATTTATTTAATGTCTAAAAATTATAAAAAAAACTATGATGTAGGAAATATTTTTAGATTTTAATTAATATTTATAGTCCAAAAGATCATTTATTTAGAAAAAATTAAAAATATTTTACTTAGGTGATACATTCTTTGTTACATTTAACATTCTTTAAAAATAAAAAGATAAAAAGTCACTTTCTCACAAAAGTGATTCCATGGGGCCCCCAAGTTTAGCACAGGGCATCCCATGGTCAGCCATGAGACAACCATTATCCTTAGGACACATGTTGTGGTCATTTTTTATTATTATGATATTATTGTATTATCTTTAACTACCTGATTACTCATTAATCAAGATAATTAAAGATAATTACCATCATTACTATTCATAATGTCCAAAAATAAAGGAGGCTTAATTACATAATTTGGACCTTCTGATTCCAAATATGTAATCCGTTTTACCAAATTCCAAACACATAAATTGTAAAAATTAATTTAAAAATAATTCCCGTTGTCAAAACAAATAGCGGGTTTTTTAGAAACAATATTTATAAAAAAATTTGTACTTGTTTATGCCCAATTAAAAAGTGAAATTAATCCCAATGACCATAATTGAATTAAATGTTAAAAATATATTCTAATTACACTTTAAAAAAATTAAAAAGATAATATAACCGTATAATTAAATTATATGAAAAAGCAGTTTTGATGTCAAATGCAGTATTTTTCACTATTCATTGAAAAATGAACATTGTCAGAAAAATACCAAAAATTAACCCAATGTAAATTTCAATGTCCCAATCATAAATAATATGTTTATTTTGAAAAATAGAGCTTATAAAATTGTCAAAAGTTTGATTTAATAATTTTTTCCCATCAAAAGGTAGTAAAACAATCTTTTAAAAATACTAGTGTTTTCAATGCTTAAGATTGGATTCATTTGTATTTTAAGCCTCTAAAATTTATTGGATAAAAGTAAAAACATTTAACAAACATATTTAATCGTAATTTAGTTATTTATATTCATTCCTGTCAATACAACGGCTATGTGTTAACTACCATTTAAAATAATATTATTTTATTATTAGAGTGCAATGTATGATTTCAAAGGAACTCGTTGTTGCATATTGGGTAAGCCATCGAGCATAGAATTCCCTTTAAAGTAATATTAATATTTTATTCCCAAATATGGATAAATTTGAAAATGTCATACTCTTTATTTACCTGGGGTGTTACATCCTTCCCCCCTTTTGGGAATTGCGTCCTCGCAATTTTAAAATTGAGCTTGGAAACATCCTTGAACGTCCCACATCGGAACAAGAGTCGGTAAAACAATCAGTTTAAAATAAAGGAAGATAAGTACAGAGGTCACCCGAGTTAGCCCATACTAGGATTCCATGTAGGAAAACATGGATATTGAGGAGAAAACATAGGGTCATGTTCCGATGGAGAGTGATAGAAAACATGTTTAGGAGAAAGTTAACCACAAGAAAATCACAAACTTATGATGGGTTAAACGGTATTTGATTCCCCAGTAGGAAAAGTTAATAGACAACATTTTTGTTTTAAGTTACTTTTTATTGAGGAATTTATTCATAAGGAAACATAATCACTTATCATGTTGACTTTCAACTTTTATTAGATTCCTTACACAAACTCATATTTTCTCCAAAATACGAGTATTTAGGAAGACTTGTTCACATTAAGAGTACTATAATCAACTTCTAGAGAATCACCTAATCCACCAAAGAGAACTATATACTTCCCATGTCTTTAGACATTAACCAAAACCAAACCAAAAAGGTTAGTACAAGATCAGATAATCCAGAAAAGGATAACCCTTTATAAAAAAGAAAATCTATGCTTAATCTTCAAAATTTGTCCAACAAAACCCAAAGTTCAACGAGGACCATTCGATAAAAAATTTGTCCATAAAATTATTCAAAGTAAACCAAACTAATATTGAAACCCAAATAGTTTAAGGATTTAGTCACATAGTCTTCCAAGTTAAATCGTAACATTTATCTCCAAACAACATCAGTTGCTCCTAAAGTCTCGTATTGAAAAGTAATTAACCTAATCACATATCCTCCATGATAGGTTAATAATTTCCATAGATAACCCAAAATCAGCTCAATCTAGATTCATAAGATCATCTAACTAAAAATAATTAGTTAAACTAACCAGGGACTTCACGTAGTCTAGTGGTAGGTGATAAATACCAGTCGCACTTTGGTTGTGGGTTCGATTCCCGCAGCTTTGTCCGACGCAATGGGTTGTCACACGGTCTGCGTGTTGTCCTTTTTATAAAACTCCAAAAATAACTCTAACATGTTTTAACCTTAATAGTTTCCTTATACCTCTCATTTTCATCCAAATTCATTACGGTCTCAACATCTTAATTCTTGAAGTCTTATTTCACCACCATAAGATAAAATAAAACGATTCCCAAAATGAATAACATCATACCTTGATCATGGCGTCCACTCAGTTTCATCGTCATCTTGCTCACGTAGGTAGAAGTCCCATGCATTACAACAATGATTTATAGATCCTTAAAAATCATTTGCTTCCTCCATCCAAATACACCTTGTACAACATGGGTCATATGGGTGTTTACAGAAAAACAGTTTTGGAAAATAATCATGTATGACATATAATTCCAAAACATCTGATAAAACATGATTTCTATAAAATATTCGGACGGAATTTGAGTTGAAACTTTCTATTATTGGTCCTTTTAAAATACCATAAGTATGTGATGAGAGAATATATTTTAAAAGAAAATATAAATAGGTTGTGCAAGGGTCTCCTTCCTCAACACCATTTTTAAAATAATAATATGCTTCAAATTCTTGTGATAAGGTAAAATATTTGAAAATACCTTGATAATATTTACCTTTCTTGAAAATATGAGAATATTGTGAAAATAGTATTTGTCTAAAAACAACCCATGATCCATGATGATAACGAGGTATAGTGGAGGTGTTTGATATCTTAAACAACTGCTTGCAAGTGAGTTGTATGCTAGAAAAAGTTTCACAATCATCCGAACATGACTTTGCAATAATTATTGCAAGTATGTCATCAGGAAGAGATATGAATGTCATTTGAGATCCTTCTCCTTCCATTCGTAACCGACTTTACTTGACCTGAAAAAAGTTATAAAACAAGGATTTAACTGAAATAATAGATATAGGTACTAATCATGTGTCTAACAAAAACTCATAATCCCTAAAATTGTTTAAACCGACCTTTGATACCAAATATAAGGCCCCAGCCTTAAACCTTACTTAATCTTGAGTTTTTACAAGATTACACATTGAGGATTTTTTCAAGTTTAGAGTTTTAGAGAATTAGATCATAAAACTTGCATTACATTCCACATTTAAACAAAGTGGTTACATAAAGATAGTATTCTTTTTTTCCCATCAACGGAAACATATTTAAAATAAAACATGGATTCTTTCTTGACACTTCCTTGACACTATCATCATAACATGTACCTTTCCCTTGACCTATGAAAAACATTTCAAAAAAACTTGGGATGAGCATAAAAAGCTCAGTAAGGGTTATAAAAATATGGAAAGGAAACATGAGTTCATATATACATAAGAATGAAATCATACTTTACCCGTAAAACATAGGCACTTTAACATACCTCATAAAATCATGAATAAATCATAGAAATCATAAGACATAGAAGGTAACTTGAGGCATTCATAACATTCTTATATAGGGAGTAACCCTCTTGGTTACGTTTGGAATACCCATCACAGTATATTCCCTAAATCTCTTTGGAGAAACCTTAACTTTTCACTCCTTCATGTTACCCAATGCATTGGAGAGATATATCGGGCTCACCCTCCCTTAGTTTATCACAGAACCACCCGTCTTCATAACAATTCCCAAGAACCATAACATAATCTTATCACATAAAACTTGCATAAAGGAAACATAACATTTGCACCTTTCAATAATAAGATATCAATACAACACATTTATATAAAAACATTATGAAAACCATTTTCAATACCAAAATAAAAGAAGAGTAAAACATGGTATTTATTTTTCTTTTAAAAAGAAGGTATGGCTTGTAGAAGAAGCCGAAACTCAAATAATGGTCACGGAGGTGGAGAAGTCGTTGTCGCCGCATACGTACCACAAAAACATTCCCTTTTGTCATTTGGTAAAACGCTTCGTATAAAAAAGATTCTTTTATGGATAAGTGTAAAAGTCAAAGGGGTTTATACACCGTATAAAAGAAGTTTGTGTATAAAACAAAATATGCCTCAATGAATGGAGATTGAGACGAAGTCCCTTACAAAGACGGTATCCTTGGTTTAAGGATAAATCAATTACATAATTATGTGTGACAAACGAATACACCAAATATAAGTGGATATTAAGTGTAAAATAATCAAAGGTCATTCACACATATTCAAAGGATGACATATTCAATAACTACATGTTGAACCCAAAGAAATTGAAATTGGGTTAAGAAGTTCCCTTGACAGCCTAACGGCATCACATCAAAATGAGTTGATGAGAGATAAAAAAAAGGGTATCTCATCACTTGGACATAAAATTTAAATCAATAAGGATATATGATAACATATCCCAACATAACAGTATGTAAATTAAAAGACCCAACAAAAGAAGTCTTTTAAAAAGAGGAGGGTGAAAGGTTCCCTTACCGACATGGGTATCTTTCGAAACATACACCTCGTGAAAGAAGGACAATACAACATTGATGTAAATACTCATAAAAGAAAGTATATTACACAATGAGTAAAATAATGGGCAGTACATAAACCACTCAAAGGAAATTGTGGAAAATGTAGCATAAATCTCATGGGAATAAAAGTGAGTTGAAAAATCCCTTATGAAAACTCGGCAGCCTAACAGCGCCACATAAAACTTAAAAAAATGGATTGATGAGATAAAATAGGGTATATAATCATATTAACATAAAGTTTATAGAAATAGGAATATAAAATAAAATCCCCCAACATAACAAATAGGATCTTAAAAGAAGTGACATACAGGAGAGTACTTAAAAAGAAAGAGAGAGGTTAGATCTCTTACGAAAATTCGGCAGCCTAACGGCGCCACTCAAAACTTCCAAAATGGATTGATGAGAGATAATAGGGTCTCTCATCATATTAACATAAAAATTACAGTAAGTGTAATATAAAAGAACATCCCAATAACAAGAAACATGAGCTTTAAAAGTAATTACATAAAAGAGTGTACTTAAAAAGAAAGAGAGGAGTAGGATCCCTTATCTCGGGTCCGACTTGACTCGATCATTCTTTAATCTCCTGAATAATAAACTTGAGTTAATTTCTACTTCCTTAAGAACCTTTTTCAAGTTCATTATTCCTTTTATATCACTTATTACCATGTCATTAATACTATGTAATTATTTTAGTTAATAACGGTCGTTTAAACGATCATTGGTACTTGAGTCAAAAATTGAACTTGTTGGAAAATAATTTTCCATGTAGTTATAGGTACATCATATCCAGAATAGTATTTATGTTTTAAATATCATATATATCCAGTATATATTCATTTTATACTATTCCATATCATTTAGAGATAAAAATTAAAAGCACCGTTCATGGAGACGGTAGTCCGTACGTACGCATGAACGCTACTTTCATTTTTTGTCATATTAATGGAATTAAAACAAAATGATAGATATATATATATATGTTATAATTCCAGAATGATATCCATCATTTAGATGTAATATATTACATATATATTCATTATATATATGTACTTATAATAGTACATAACATTTTGAGATAAGAAATGAAATGTATCGTTCTTGGAGACGGTAAGCCATACGTACGCATGAACGCTACTTCCATTTCTATTTCATATTTAATGGAATTAAAACATAATGATACATAATATTATTTTAATTCTAGTATGGTATCATATATAACATCATTAAATATATCCTTTATACTTACCACATATGGTATTAACGAATCAAATCACTTTGAGGGGGCGGTAGTCCGCACTTCCTTAAATGAAGATATCGCGTATACCCATAATGGAATCCATAAAGGTATGCCATAAATGAAAAATACAGAATCTTAAGGAAAAAATAAACATATTATATATCATATATAAATATAGTGACATCTTAATGGCCACCTTTGAATGTGTTAAAAGAATGTTGAACAATCATCGTTTCGGGAGGCAGAAATTCGCCATCCACGGAAACAGTATGTTCTTTAACCATTAGATGTAGGTGTGTGTAAGTGTATCTATAATACTTATTATAAAAACATCCTAGTATATTAAATATACTGTATTTGTTAGAAAATAAATGAATAAAAATAGTTTAGGGGGGTGTAGAAGCAAAATAAAACAAAAGGACACAAGTGAAGACATTACCTTTAAGTCAGGTAACTTCCTTTGATTTGAGCTAAAAGGCTTCCTTGGAAAGGATTCTGCACACAGTGAGGCTTCAAGGAGTTAGATAGGTATGTGTAGAGATGAAATTTTCAGGGTTTGGTCGAGCCAAAGGCTTGAGAGGTGTGGGTAAGGAGGTAGAGGTGGGGGGCTTTTATAAGAGGAGAGGAAGGGCACTCTTGGAAAGTAAAGAAATGTTAATTTATTTTAGAATGAGTTTCGGATTTTAATGGTCCCACATTGATGTGTTTCGAGTATAAGGTGATAAGGGTTCTAAATCCACCCATCCAATAGGTTTTGGACATGTGTAGGTCTTAGATATTACATTATATTTCAATTTTATTTAAATCGTTAAATAATGAGGTCATCACTGCATCATCATGATGTCATAAATAATTTAATTTATTTAATGTCTAAAAATTATAAAAAAAATACTATGATGTAGGAAATATTTTTATATTTCTAATGAATATTTATAGTAAAAAAGATCATTTATGTAGAAAAAATTAAAAATATTTTACTTAGGTGATACATTCTTTGTTACATTTAACATTCTTTAAAAATAAAAAGATAAAAAGTCACTTTCTCACAACATTGATTCCATGGGGCCCCCAAGTTTGGAACAAGGAATCCCATGGTCGGCCATGAGACAACCAGTAGCCTTAGAACACATGTTGTGGTAATTTTGTATTATTATGATATTATTTTATTATCTTTAACTACCTGATTACTCATTAATCAAGATAATTAAAGATAATTATCATCATTACTATTCATAATGTCCAAAAATAAAAGAGTCTTAATTACATAATTTGGATCTTCTGATTCCAAATATGTAATCCCTTTTACCAAATTCCAAACACATAAATTTCAAAAATTAATTTAAAAATAATTCCTATTGTCAAAACAAATAGCGTGTTTTTTAGAAATAATATTTATGAAAAGTTTTGCACTTGTTTATGCCCAGTTAAAAAGTGAAATTAATCCCAATGACCATAATTGAATTACATGGTAAAAATATATTCTAATTACACTTTAAAACAAATTAAAAAGATAATATAACCATATAATTAAATTATATGAAAAAGAAGTTTTGATGTAAAATGCAGTATTTTTCACTATTCATTGAAAAATGAACATTGTCAGAAAAATACCAAAAATTAACCCAATGTAAATTTCAATGTCCCAATCATAAATAATATGTTTATTTTGAAAAATATATCTTATAAAATTGTCAAAATTTTTATTTAAAAATGGTTTTCCATCAAAAGGTAGTAAAACAATCTTTTAAAAATACTAGTGTATTCAATGCTTAAGATTGCATTCATTTGTATTTTAAGCCTCTAAAATTTATTGGATAAAAGTAAAAACATTTAACAAACATATTTAATCGTAATTTAGTTATTTATATTCATTCCTTTCAATACAACGGCTATATGTTAACTACCATTTAAAATAATATTATTTTATTGTTAGAGTGCAACGTATGATCTCAAAGGAACTCGTTGTTGCATATTGGGTAAGCCATCGAGCATAGTATTCCCTTTAAAGTAATATTAATATTTTATTCACAAATATGGATAAATGTGAAAATTTCATACTCTTTATTTACCTGGGGTGTTACAAATACCCATTTGTAGTCAATGTTATTTACATCCACTAGAGGATCTACCAAAATACAAACTTGGTTTTGGTATATGGAATCCATTTTAGAATTCATGTCTTCTTGCCACTTGAAAACATCTATGCCACTTACTACTTTCGTGTAAGATAGTGGATCATTTTTATCAACTAATAATTAGTCACCATCCCCAATAACAAGAAAACCATACCATTATGGTTCTCTAACCTCTCTTATACTCATACACAATACTTGTGTCTCTGGAATAGTTTCTTCTTCCATGAGGCTTTGTGTAATGTGATCTTGTACCAACTCTTATGTGCCTTGAGCCTCGAATTCATCAATGTTTATCTCACTCCCACTATTTCTTTTGGATATTTTCTCCATCTCAAGGAATATGAAATGTATTTACACTATAACCATTTTTTATAATGGGTCGTATAGTTAATATCCCCTTGTTTCCTTCGGGTATCCTATAAAGGTACACTTTGTGCCTCATGGTGAAAGTTTGTTACCGAAGAGGCCTTAAAAAGGCTTCACTTACCCACACATGTAAATTTGATAACATGGTTTTTCTTCCACTCCAAAATTCATATTGAATACAATTTATTGATTTAGTTGGTACTTGGTTTAGTATGTGTGTTGTAATTTATAATGCATATCCTCCAAAGTATAATGGAAGACTCACATGAATCATCATTGATCTCACCATGTCCAACAAGGAGTGGTTCCTCCTTATGCATAAACTATTCCACTTGGTCATGTAAAGGGAATTGAGTTAGGATAGGATCACTGATGTGGCCTTATTTTTGCACAGTTTACCATATCCTTTTTATTAATTTTTAATGATTTATTTAATTATTTTTACACTTTTTATTAAATAAATTCACTTTGGTATTTTTATAATTAAATTTGTCAAATAATCATTTTTTATAACAATTTATCTAATTATAGACCTTTAAATAATTGATTTATTCCTTCTTTGTGTTTAATATAATTAATTTTTTATTTATTTTTCTTTTCTAACTTTGCAGGTTCATTCAAGGGACTTAAACTCATCCATGTGCATTCAACTAACTTAGTGGAAGTTAGTTATGTGGGAAAAACTAGTGTGATGTTCTTGTCGTAAAAAAAATGCACATTTTTCAGTGCGTGGGTGAAGAACTTTTGAAGTCGGTGAAAGTTGTGGTAGTGACGTGTAGCAGATGATAGATGATACTTAAGAAGATAAAGAAGTATTTTTTGAGAGACATTCATTCACTGGGAGACTCTTATTCATTCTCTCCCATCACTCATTCCACGATCACATCCACTTGAGAGCGGGGACATTCATCCAGACTCCTAGGAGACGAGCATAAGGCGAAGGAGCCCGAAGGCAGAGCATCTCTTGGGGAGTTCTTCTTCCCTCTGTTCTTTATTTTTGTACTCTGTTTTTGGAATGTTTTTCACTTCTTTAATCAGTATGATCAAAGGTTGAACTTTCTTAGCTCAGTATTTTTAAAGCCTTCTGGTTATGATATTCAAATCTTCATTTGCTTATCTTTTTACGAAATTAGAGTCAGTTGGTGAGACTGATTGTATTTCTAATATTTTGATCATTCACACTTCAAAGATTACAAATTCAAACTTCAATATCGACTGGAGAGGTTGATCTTGAATGAATTATTCAATTCTTAACAACTTAAACTTTGTAAAATTATGGAGAGTTCTTTTCCAAATGTTATTCTTTTAAAAAAAACTTCTTGCGGATCATTTAAGTTTTGGTGTGGCGAACTCCAAGACTTAATCATCTTCCTGTTGAGTTTCCTGGTGAGGGAAATTCTTCATTCTTTCTTGAAGTGTGATTCGATTGTAAGTTGTGGAGAGAAAATCCATTCAAACTAGTAGTTTAGAAGTCCTGAGTACTTTCTTGATCTCATTCCTTTGTCTTGCTGCTAAATATTAGTATACTGTATTTCTTTAGTTTATCATACTTAGTTTAAATTTTAGTTTCTTCAAAGAGAATCCCATTTCCTCATTCTATTTTCATTTCATCAATAAATAAATATATATATATAAAATTAAGAATATGTTTTCCCCACTGCTGACAACAGTGGGGATTTAAAATTTCAAAACCTTAAAAAACACTCGTCTGCCTTCTCTGTGGATCGACCCTGCACCATTATGCTAGTGTAGGTTTATAAATATCATTTTGAGGGCTGTGATGACCTCCGACTTGTTAAAAATATTTCACTGTATGAAATTAAGTTTGGGGGTTACATGCTTTATTGGTAGTTGTGTTTTCATTGAAACTGATTAGTCTATAGGGTGTTTAGCATGCATCTTACTGCTTTATTGAATATCTAACTGAATAAATTTTTCTAAACTTGCTTACACCCAATTAATTGTGCACCCAAAAATTACATGATATATCTTGAGCTGAATTGAAAATATATGTCACTGGACTTAAATTTTATTGGGTGTACTTGGATATGAACCTACTGATTATTTATTTTATGTGGCAAAAAATATTTTTGAACTTCAATGAGACCCTGTATACATGTCATATATCTACTTAATTGAAAATATATTTTGAACTTTAATTGATTAATTGTTCTTCTCCACTTTAGAAGTCAACTTTGGGGAGAAAGCTGGGTTTTAAGTTTGGGGGAGGGGGTCAATTCTTGACTATGATAAACTGTGCTTTAATGAAATCCCATCAGTTCCCACCTCATTTCAAATTTTTTGTAAAAAAATGGAAAAAATGGTTAAAATTTTTCAAAATTCTTGCATAATTTTAGGCTTTACATTTTTCTCAATTGAGTCTTGCCTAAGGAAAATGCTCTTCTGGTAGTTAAGGACTGCTTAGAACTTGAAATTAATGAGTCTGGATGATTATGGGTGGTTTTACTTGGTGATTGAATAGATATTTTGGTTTAGGAACTATTTCTTGAAGTGATATGGGTTACATTCTTGTAGAGCTATGGTCATAACCTTTGGAACTGGAAGTTTGATTCCGATTCTAGGGATTTGTTTTTATTTTAATTAATTAAAAGTAATTGCTTTAATGAGCCAATGTAAATGAGTTTTATATAAATCTTTTGGAACTGGAGTAATTTGGGAATCTGGGATCCCACGGTGAGTCTCTGAGACCCTAGATTCTGGGTGCGTTTCTATTTACTATAATCCCTCTGTACATCTTGAATAAGTGCATTGCACAGTGCTCAGCACAATGATACATGGCTTGGGAATAAATAAATAAAGTGTCTAGGGTCAAAAATGAGATCATTAAGGTGAGGGGAATGATAAACTCCAAATGAAGAAGGGATCAGTTGGTTTATATGGAAATCATTTAGGTTGTATCATTGAGGTGATTCACAAAAAAAAATTATTTTTGGAACCCAGGTGAAAAAGTCAAAGTATAAAGTTCCTTGGTTAAGGTCATAATTCCATTGATATTTTACCTCCTTTCATTATTGGATTTGGAACCATATATTGGATTGAAGTGAGTCACTAAGTTGTGTCACATATGAGGCATGACATCTTCTTTTATGGATGGCCTTTTTTTTCTTAAATACCTTTGAGTATTTGTTATAAGAAAGACTCATTTGAGTAATCCATTTTCTTAAAGCTTGTTGTTGTGAATTGTCCTATGTTCTGAGTGCTGGACATGTTACATTTGGAACAAAATCATAAATAAACTTCACTATTTTTCAAAGAAAATAAAACATGAGATTGTTTGTGGATAAACAATGCTTAAGTGTGGGAGAATTTGATGTGGTCTTATTTTTGCACAGTTTTTCACATCCTTTTTATTAATTTTTAATGATTTATTTAATTATTTTTACACTTTTTATTAAATAAATTCACTTTTTTATTTTTATAATTAAATTTTTCAAATAATCATTTTATAACAATTTATGTAATTATGGACCTTTAAATAATTGATTTATTCCTTCTTTGTGTTTAATATAATTAATTTTTTATTTATTTTTCTTTTCTAACTTTGTAGGTTCATTCAAGGGACTTAAACGCATCCAGGTGCATTCAACTAACTCAGTGGAAGTTAGTTATGTGGTAAAAACTAGTACGACGTGCTTGTCGTGAAAAAACGCACATTTTGCAGTGCGTGGGTGAAGAACTTTTGAAGCTAGTGGAAGTTGTGGAAGTGACGTCTAGAAGATGACAGATGATACTTAAGCAGAGCAAGAAGAATTTTTTGAGCGACATTCATTCACTGGGAGACTCTGATTCACTCTCCCCCATCACTCATTCCATGATCACATCCACTTGAGAGTAGGGACATTCATCCAGACACCTAGGAGATGAGCATAAGGCGAAGGATCCTGAAGGCAGAGCATCGCTTGGGGAGTTCTTCTTCCCTCTATTCTTTATTTTTTGTACTCTATTTTTGGAATGTTTTTCACTTCTTTAATCAGTATGATCAAAGGTTGAAATTTCTTAGCTCGGGATTTTTAAAGCCTTCTGGTTATGATATTCAAATCTTTATTTGTTTATCTTTTTACGAAATTAGAGACAGTTGGTGAGACTGATTCTGTTTCTAATATTTTGATCATTCACACTTCAAAGCTTACAAATTCAAACTTCAATATCGACTGGCGAGGTTGATCTTGAATGCATTCTTCAATTCTTAACAACTTAAACTTTGGAAAATTATGGCGAGTTCTTTTCTAAATGTTATTATTTTAAAAAAAACTTCTTGCCGATCAATTAAGTTTTGGTGTGACGAACTCCAAGACTTAATCGTCTGCCTTTTGAGTTTCATGGTGATGGAAATTCTTCAGTCTTTCTTGAAGTGTGATTCGATTGTAAGCTGTAGAGATAAAATCCATTCAAACTAGTAGTTTAGAAGTCCTGAGTACTTTCTTGATCTCGTTCCTTTGCCTTGCTGCTAAATATTAGTATACTGTATTTCTTTAGTTTATCATACTTAGTTTAAATTTTAGTTTCTTCTAAGAGAATCTTGTTTCCTTGTTATTTTTTCATTTCATAAATAAATATATATATAAAAGTAAGAATATGTTTTCCCCACTGCTGACAATAGTGGGAATTTAAAATTTCAAAACCTTAGAAAACACTCGCCTGCCTTCTCTATGGATCTACCCTGCACCACTATGCTAGTGTAGGTTTATAAATATCATTTTGAGGACCGTGACAACCTCCGGCTTGTTCAATCATAAACTCTCTTAAGTAATCAATGAAGTCTTGATTAAGATATTCTTCACCACGATCTGAGTGAAGTTTTTTAATCTTCCTACCAGGCTGTTTCTCAACTTCATTCTTATATTCCTTGAATTTATCAAAAGAATCTAACTTATACCTCATTAATTAAATATATCCATATCTACTAAAATCATTAGTAAAAGTTATGAAGTATGATTACCCACCCTTTTCTTCAACAATAAATGGTATACACACATTGTTATGAACTAATTCGAGAATCTTTTTATCCCTTTTACCTTTCCCACTAAATGGGGCTTTGGTCATTTTTTCTTGTAAACATGTGTGACATACACCAAGTGATTTTAGTTCAAAATAATCTAAATATCTATCTTGATGTAATTTTTTTAAAAAAAATCATTGCCATGACCTTTCTAGTGATTACAAAGTTAGGTGTGGTATGAGTCATGTGAAGTAACTTCATTATCAATTTCCATTACTTGGTTCATGTAATCCAACACGTAAAGATCATTATGTAAATTTTCCTTACCATAACAAATGCTATCTTTATAAAATAATAAAAAATTATTTCCAAATTTAAAAATTAATCCATCTATATCTAAACTAAATATCGAAATAATTTTTTTTGGTAACTGAAGTCACATAATAACAACCCTTTAAAACCAAGATCATTTTAGTTGGCAATGTGAGGTGGTAGTCCCTGATAGCTACAACAAGTTTCGCTCTTTCAGTTCCTCATAGATCTACCTCCCCTCATTTAATTTTTCTAAATATACTTTGTTCATGTATTTTAATAAATATGTGAGCACCACAAGCTATATCTAATACCCAATTTGTATCAATAGATAAATTTCACTCAATTAAAAATGCACTTGAAGATTCCCCTTTCTTATTTAGCTAAGTGCAGTTTTTCTTCCAGTAACCCTTCTTACCACATGCAAAACGGACAACATCATGTTCCCTTGCTTCCCTTTTGATATTCTTCTTCTTAGAAGGGTGTGAAAAGGCTTTGATCTTAAATAGTTTTTCTTTCCCTTTCCATTTTTTCACTATAAGGACATAAAGATTTTTGCGCTTCATGACTTTATCTACTTGGTGAAGTGGGGTAAGAAGATATGGAAGAGAATAATCAATGTTATTAATATTAAACTACACGACAAAACTAGAGAATCTTTGAGGGAGTGAATCTAGAATGAGATCAGTTCCCGGTTCTTTGGGGATTTTAAACCCTAGAACCTCTAGGCTCTCAATGTAGCCAAATATCTTGACTACATGAGGCACAGATAGGGCGCCCTCTCCAAGATTACTATTAAAGGGATCCTTGGAAATATCAAATTGTTATTGTCTAGATCTCTCCTAGTAAAGACCATTGAGGTGATCAAGCATGCTATACACATCCATGTTTTTATGAGACTTCCTGAGTTCACTATAAATATATAAAAGCATCAAACATTGAAATTTGACCACATCATTCATTTGTTTTTCATAGACTAGGAACTCTTCATCACTCACCTCTTGAGTAGGCAGATCAGGCATTGAGGATTATAGCATGTAATATTTCTGTTCATGGTGTAGAATAACCCAAAGGCATCTAAAACACTCATAAAAGTTAATGCTAGTGAGAAGATTGTATTTATCCAATATTTATCATAGGGAGAGTGTGGATGATGATATTTTCATTTTATTATTCAATTAAAATAGCGTATTATTAGTACTTTAATTGATTAAAAATTTTGTAAGAAATAATAAATTAATTTATTTTATTAAATATACCACTATTTTATCAAACTCCAATATCCCTCACCATTAAACTTGGAATGTTTAGTTTCTAGGACATTATAGTGTCAAGGATCCATATTCTCCTTAGGATAACACCAAAAGGGGTTGTTCAAACTATTTTGAAGGTATTTAGGTTGGCATGTCCTTTCCAACTATGGGCTTGCAGCTCCTCAATCTGTTGAGTGGACTCACCAATCTATAAATACTGACTTGGATTTTCTCAACACTTGCCTCCAAATTACACCAAGTCTAGAAAGTACCACTTATCTTGATGTAAAATGGTTAAGTTAATATGAAACCTTTATAATAAATCCCCATATAAAATTAAGTGTCCTAACAAGGTTTGGTCAAACACATAGTTCTATTGAGTTTTGTTCCTAATCAAGTAAAGAAATTCTTAGTCTGACTTAATATTAGATTGATGGATTTTATTTTATTATGCATAAATTTTTATCTTATTTTATCATTTATATGTCTTGTTAATATTTAAGTGGATGTTTACTTAATTATTTAACCATGTGTGGATAAAACATTTATGTATAATAAATTTTATTTAGATTCTGTCTTTTTATATTAATTAATTTATGTGATTGTGGTATTGCATCAATAAATATAATTTCAATACATTAAAAACAAAATAAATATTTAATTAAATAACCTGATCATGAGCTTATCTAATGGTTGATTTAATGAGCAGACATTAAATCAACCTATGACCTAGGGGAAATAATTATTTATTCCAGACTTGGCATGAGCTACAGTATTCCATATGTCCACCTATGTATCACCAAGTTTGCGCCATTGTGGTTCCATCTTGAACCGTCTCCATACACCTTGGGATGCTCCATTAATTACAAATATTTATTATCCACATACATGTGAGTGGAACCAAATGATTCGTTAAAGGTAATTACATAAATATCCTTGGACATGTAGATCCTACATAATAATGGAGGGAGGGTTGAATCGCATGCTATATTTTAATTTATTGTTAAATAACTGCAAAACCATGCAATAAATTTAATTAAATAAATGACCACACATACATATGTCTTGTTCAATCTCATGATTGGTAATACATGCAACAAATACGTAAAAAGTAACTGGCTAGCAATCATTTCTTTATTTGTTCTTTATTTTTATGATGAACATGCTTGTATTAATTAATTAATTAATTAATTACTTCTATTTCATCTTAATGATCATATAAACTTAATTGGAGATATCCATCAATTTGGAATTCATGGAAAATAAATTGAAGAACCATTAATTACATATTTATTATAGTAAATTAATTGGTCATTTAAAATTATTTAAAACCATTATTAAATCGTCAAACACACAATGGTGTGCCAATCAATAAAATAAGGTTTTAATGCTGTATTTTTTCAAATTTAATGTAATGTTAATTTTTTCCATTAATGGGAGACTACATGGCATGTGCATCCATTTATATGACATATAACTTGGTTGTTGTATATCCAAGTCACACACCTAGGGATTAGACGTGTCAACTTGGCATGGCTACACGGTGTGTACAGGTCAGCTACACACCCTGTATCTGCTTGTCACATGCTAGGTTGGCCCGGTCAACACCCGGTCTGCAATAAGAGCACCACGTGTTTTTAATTTCTCAGTGCATATAGATACAATTCACATGGGTATATGTAATGTGCTCTGGCAGCACGCTGTATAACCCAGCTATACCAACCAAATATTTTGCACTTCCTGGTGGCATCTCCAGTTTTTATTCATTTGTTCTTAAATATCTAAGAAAATGAAACACTAAACAAACATTATTAATATATTGATAACAAGTTAATTCAAATAATATTAAATAATGAATAGCATGAAATTAAGATATAACCATGATTGTTCATAGATCAAAAATCAAATAAATATTTATAAATTTAAACTTAACTCAGTCTAATACCACTTGTTATTTTTGGGCAAAGCGGAAGCATTATATTGGTGGGTGATATATTAAAATTTATTTTAATAATTATTGCCCTAAACTAAGAACGATGGTCTTATAAATCAAATTCATAATTAATTTATTTAATATCTAAAGAAATAAATACCTGGGCTTAGGAACTTACTTCATAGATTATTATTGATCGTCCGAAAAGGCCCTTTCGGATTGCCTTTATTTCACTTGTGAGGATCCAAGGGTATAATCCCTCTAGTGGTGATCGACATGTTCTCCAATGGTCTCCAAGAAATGCCACTCATTCTTCGGATGCTAGAATGGAAAATCAAAGGTCTTGAATTGTTCATTCTTGATTGAGTGTTCTTAGATCTTGAAAAAATTCTCTCTTGGGTTTCTCATTATTGATAGGGAGAGAGTAGGGGGAGTCGAGAGAGAATTCTTTGTGTGCAACAATTCTCTATTCCTAGACTTAGAATTGGTTTTGAATGATTTACACAATAGACATATCCATATATTTATAGATCTAAGATTTTAGTTACAAAATTTAATTGCATAACAGCCATTTTATATAATTATAACCATTAATGAAATCTCATGCCACATAATAATAATAATATTATTATTATTATTTGGTGCACCAACTTTCTCAAAATGGATAAATAATATTTACAAGCTCATAAATAATTATTTTATCACTGGATATTGTCTTGGTCTATTAAAACTCCTCTTGAATTTATTGAACACCTGAATAAATATTTTATTCTCTCAAATAAATATTTTATTCACAAATTAGAAAATAAATATTTATTAAATATTTTAAAATATATATATATATATTATTCACAATCTAGTGAATAAATATTTATTTAATTTATATGATCAATATAACTTAAATAAAATCATTCCCCGGTCTTGAGAATAATATTTATTCCATTAATTAAATTCAAATATAATTTAATTGAGACCAACAGAAACACTTAGTGTGTGACTCTCAAGAATTCTTTCTCGTTGGCATTAGGCGGGTTTGGCTAAAGTCCAAGATTACTGTCTAGCAAAGGGTCAAGAAACCCAAGATAAAGGTCTTAAAGTCGCAATGATGACAAACACTTATGAATGCTCAATATTTAATCCATTTATCACAATATTTCATTAATAAGGTTGAATGATGATGTCATCAAACTATATTCTCAACACATCATTCTTTGACTATCTAAAATAAACTCATTGTTACACCATGGACATGGAATTTAGGGTGATGTTTCTATTTCAATCAAAGGGTTGAGATATCAACTTCCATAAATATGGAAGGGAAAAATCCTTCCTTGACTTATCCATTAATAAAATGTCATTAATGACGCACCCAACATACCCTACTTCCCACCAACATATGACATGATGGTTTTCATCAGCAAATCTAAATGTGAGAGTCATGACATGCATTAATAATAATCTTAAATTCTAAGTACCATTACACACACTCATAGAAAGGAATATCTAATGACACTAAAACATGTGGAATTCCTACTAGTGTGTATGTTCTCATAATCTCCCATCTTGGAGATTACCAAGTGTGAACTTCATAAGAAGAAGACTCATCTGCTTATGAGTACTCACACCGGACGGTCTATACACTATGTATCCCATCATAGTATGTTATCCAACAAAAAAACTATATTAAGAATATTTTCATAGCACTTCAAGGTTCTCATCATAGAGGGGAACTACAATGACATTATCAATGCGGAAAATACTCTAGAACATTATTACATTAAAGTCATATATAAAAATGAACAATATATAATAAGATGTTTAATTTAATATTTAATATATCAAATATTAATATAATCAAATTAAAAATAGTTAGTTCTAGGATACCAACTCTAACAAACTCTCACTTAGACTAGAGCCAACTTCATACGACTTTCATCCCTATAGACCTCACATGATAATCATGTTTCTTATGAGTCAAGGCTTTAGTCAAGGGGTCTTCCATGTTGTCTTATATGGAAATAATTGTCACGACCCGCCCTCGGGGCCCGTGCCGTGACTACCCCAAGTCCGCCTTCCATAGGCCAGGGGCTGGCGACTAGCACCAAGGCGTAAAATCCCAGTAAAAAGGGAAGGCATTGCCTTAATAAAGTAAACAAGCACCTCAGAGTAACAAGCGGAAGTAAAGCAGTACACAAAACTAGAACAACTGTGCTGAAGTAAAGGGGCCGGAAATACAAGCCCAACTGTAAAGTAAAGTACAACCCGAAAGGGAAAACAGCAACTGAAGTACAAGCAGCTCCTGGGACGTCCTCCTCGATTCCTACCTGAAGGGTAGGTACAGATGGCTCAGCTCCTGGATCGTCCACCACGGATCCTACCTGAAGGGTAGGTACAGATAGCTCCACAACTCCTCGGGTCCAACTGTCCGCTCCGAGCACGTCCCGCCCAGTGGTCCTCCTCCGGGTACCGACCTACTCCGTAAGCCTCAACCGCAGTCAGCGCTGTCCGTCGTCTGCAACCAACACAACGAAGTGCGGGCATAGCCCGTGCAGGGGTGAGTATAAGATACTCAGTAGGGACCCCGAGACCCCCCGAAGGTCTCCTGAAATCCACAAAGGATAAACCACAAGAAGATACAATCACAAAGTAACATCCAGTATTGATTAGGTATATGCCCATACATATACCTATGTCACCAATTTCCGTTCGGCTCCAACACCGAGCCCAAGAACAACCCAATCCACAAAGAAGAGTAAACAGTAAGTCCACACAGGTTATAACAAGTTTATGAAATCAACGGATTAAGATTACCCAGGTATACGCCCATACATATACCTAAGTTATCAAGCGACCCATCTCAATCATGAGGAAACACAAAGATCATTGACTCAGCTCAAACCAGGATTTTTATTATCGAAACCGTAGCTGCTGAAGAGCCCCAACTCTGAAGTGTACAGTGGTCCTGTCACGACTCCGAGGTACTGCTCACTAACCTAAGACTGCTGAAGTACTCCTCCTGTCGAGTACCACGGGTCTGCTGCCAACTACCGGGCGCTCCATCCGCTGAGGGTCTGCTGCCAAATACCGGGCGCTCACCCAGATAGCCTACTGAGGTACTCCTCCTGTCGAGTACCGCGGGTTTGCTGCCAACTACCAGGCGCTCCGTCCGCCGTGGGTCTGCTGCCAACTACTGGGCGCTCCGTCCACTGGGCTAGTCGACTCACTCCAAGTCGAGTCAGTCAAGCAGTCATCAGGTCTCAGTCGGCTACACGGTCTCCGTACTCCGCACGCACGTCTCCACCGTCGCGGGTCTGTCGCTACAACCAAGCACACACACTCCGTAGAGTATCGCGGGTCCGCCGCTACAACCAAGCGCTCCACCGCCAAGGGTCTGCTGCTGCATCCAACCGCACCACCACTGTCAAGTACCACGGGTCCGCCGCTACACCCAAGCGCTCCCCCGCCCGCTCGTCTCCGGGAGGGTCCACTCCACGAGCTACTGGTCGATACTCCAAGTATCTCAAAGTCCAACGAAGAAGTGCCACATACGTCCGCTTCGTCAAAGGAGTCTCAACGCAACAGACGGCGCGTCAATCGGACGCCCGGTCTGTGAGTTATTAACCTTTTCGTCCCGAGGGCCCGGTTGGTTTCGTGAGCGAACCAAACCCGGCCATATCTCAACTGTATCCAAAACTCGGGCGGAGTATGTCAAAAGTTCCGTTCCACTTAGAGGATTCCATCAAAGTCGACGGCACGTCATTCGGACGTCCGGAACTCAAGATATGAGCGTTTCCGCTCCGAGGGCCCGGTTGGTTTCGTGAACGAACCAACCCGGCCGTACTCCACCTGCGTCCAAACCTCGGGCAGAGTATACCAAAAGATCCGTCTCACTAAGAGGAACTTATCAGAACTGACGGCACGCCGTTCGGACGTCCGTAGCTCAAGATATGAGCGTTTCCGCTCCGAGGGCCCGGTTGGTTTCGTGAACGAACCAACCCGGCCGAACTCAAAGTAATCTGAAACCTTGAGTGCGATATATCGAAACGACCGTCTCGATCCAAGGATCGCGTTGCCGCAGACGGTTCGTCAATCGGAGGTCCGAGGCTCAAGGTATGGCCAAAAGACCGAATCTGGTTCGAAAAGGGGGGGGTCCGGGTCCGGGCCGACCCGGCCCGACCCCCCCTGGGCGGCGGCCGGCGGCGGCGCGGCGGCGCGCGGAGGCGGCGCGGCGGCGCGCGGAGGCGGCGCGGCGGCGCGCTGGGGCGGCGCGGCGGCGCGCTGGGGCGGCACGGCGGCGCGCTGGTGAGACCCCCGCCTCCCCGTTTTTCCCCTGGCGGCGCGGCACGTGCCGCGCCGGTTTTAAGAAAATACCGCCCCCTCACATGAGGGGGCCTGCTTTTGAGCGGAACCGGGGGGGGCCGGCTGCCCCCCTTCTTCAAAGAACCGCCCCCCTCTTTAAGAGGGGGGTTTTTATGGGTTGGTCGGGGGATTAATTCCCCCGGTTTTTAAGACATCCGGGCGGCCAGTTGGCCGGCCGGTTTTCTCAAACGGGACCGGAAATTCCGGTCCCCCCCCTTCGGCTTCCGACGCCGGCGGCCCAGCCGCCGGTCTTCTCTTCCGCCGCGGCCCGGAACCGGCCGCGGTCTCCTCGTCCCGCCGCGGCCCGGAACCGGCCGCGGCGTTCGTCATCCGGCGCGGTGCAACGGCACCGCGCCCCTTCGCCGTGTCTTGATTCCATTCAACGCGGCGCGACGGCGTCGCGTTCTTGAAGATTCTACCTCGGCGTGGCGCGACGGCGCCGCGTAAAATAAAAGTACGATCATCCGCGTGGTGCGACGGCACCACGCCACTTGCTTCCATCCGCAAAAATAAACAAGAACGATGGAGGGGGTTTCGGCCGTGTTCGTGCGGTCCGGCCCCCCTCGCGTTAACAAAAACTCTTATATAAAATATTCAAAAGCCTCACGTAGACATGCGATCCACAAGCAAGAAATGGAATAAATTAACAATATTCAACAACCCCTACCTCGAAGGAAATTCGCGGAGCTCGTCAACGATCCGCGAAGGACGAGCGTCGCGGAGATCGGACATCACGGAGGTCGGTCGTCACGGAAGAAGACGTCGTCGGCATCGCGGTAGACGGACGCGGGTTCGCCGCGAGAGGCACGTCGCGGAAAGTGCGTTGCGGCGTCGGACGTAGGTTCTCCGCGCAAAGTACGTCGCGGAGAGGATGCTTTGCGGCGTCGTGGAGGAAAACCAACGCGTTGCAGTCCGACGTCGTGGAAGAAGGACGCCGCGTTCTTCGTGAAGTTGAGTGTTCTTCGTGATGTTGAGCGTTCTTCGTGATCTTCGTCAGAGATGAAGAAGAAGAAGAAAATGCTCTCCACCTCTCAAGGAACAAAGGGACTAACCCAAAAAATAATAAATTAAGCTCATACTTAATTTATTAACACAACACCAACCTTTGAAATTCAAGAGTTTGAATTTCAAAACTTTAATTAAACTCACTTATTAATGACATAAGTTATAACCTAAGTTTACATCATTAATTGTGAGTTGGGGAGGGTTAGAGAATATGAAGGGGTGGGGTTCGTGTGGGCCCCACCACCCTCTTAACCTCCCAAGGGAAGTTGGGTTGTCACCCAACTTCCACCCAAAGGATAAAAACACTTAAGGAAGATAAAAATAAAAATTGAAGTTAAATTTTTATTTTAACATTCACAATTTTATTTTTTTACAACTCCCCTCATGTAAACGCAACTTCGGGAACGGTCTCCTTAAGCGAATATCGGCGCTGCGAGTTCATCGGTGCCCTCGGATTTCAATTCCGAGCACCGGATCAAAAGTTAGGAAATCCCGCTCGTTCATTCACTGAATGTACCCGAGCCAAACTTCGGAAATTGATTCCGGGCACTCCGGGCCTCGGAATCAGGTGCCGTCTGAAACCGCGCTCTTGTAAAATTCCAAAGAAATTTAAGAAAAAATTTCCCTTGAATTTTACGGGTCTTTACATTACTCCCACCTCAGGGATTTACGTCCCCGTAAAGCTTCAACTCACACTTAAGGGAAAACAAGGTAGTACTGAGCACGCAACTGAGCTTTACGCTCCCATATGCTCACCTGAAGATCTCGTGCTACCCGAGAAGCACCCCAGAGGAAGCAACCGTTCACGTAGATCCTGCTCCTGTCGATCCTCGATCTCTACTAGAACCTCTGTGCTTGTCGTCCTGTCATCGACGTCCAACTCCCCGGGGTCGATGACGTGTGAAGAAACATACACGTATCTCCACAGCTGAGACACGTGGTGGACATTATGCACCCGGTGCGACTGAGGTGGTAGGGTCAAGCGGTAAACCTCTTCGCCTACCCTGCTGAAGATCAAAAGGGTCCATCGAACTTCGGAGATAACATGCCGCCTCGGCCACATCTCCGAAACCTCATCGGGTTGAGACCGTATAAGAACGTGTTCGTCACCCTCGAAATCAAGAGGTTTCCCTTTTTAGGTTAGAACTGAAACTCAAAACTCCTGCTGCCACAAGGGTAGGGTTGACCAACTCAAGAGTGATCGGCCACACCCTCTTATGCCTGAGTTTAACATGTGCTGCCCAGGGTTTCCTTTTCGCCGACCAAGGAAAACCCATTCCGACGTTTGCCTAAAACAGTCAACCGGGGTATGATTTGTGAATCAAAACCATACCCAGATCAACGTCGTAAGGCCTCTACGCTGCCACCAAGAGATTCCAACCGAAACTCTCGCCTCGAGGTCAAATCACACCGTCGGCGTAAGCGTGATTATCGAGTCTCCTCCCAAAGGTATCTCCAGACGTGAGGGTCAAGTCTACGGCTTACCCGGAACCTCTAGGTCTGGGACATGCTTCGTGGAAGGGTAGAATGATTGGTTCCTATGTCTATAGATATGGCAGCTCGTAGTAGACATAATTCGTACCCCGAATCATTCTTAGAGCTCCTGGGTCACACTCCTTGACCGCAATGCAGCTACTCTCCTCCCCAGCCCTCCTGCTCCCTGAGCCTGGCGGGGACTACTAAGTCAGGTGGTCGTAACATGTCGAAATGTACACCACCACATGCTGCTCTCCAAGCTCCGCTTCCACGTCTGCTACCCTGCAGATTCATATGTCCTTAGCACTTCCTCCTCCTGAAACATTTTACACGCCCGAGTCTCTGAGACTGGCGCTAGTTTCCTGCCTTTCACTGCTAACGTTCACAACCACAAAGGTTCTCTCTAGCATCCTAACATAGGTAGGAATTCATAGAGGAAAAGAAATGGTTCGGATGTCCTTTAGACACACTTCGCTCAGAAGTTCGAGTCTAAGAACTAATCACAACGCAACTAACGAGTACCAAGATTGATTGGTAAGCCACGTTGAGTGCTCTGCTTCCGACATGTCGTACTATCGAAGCTATATTAGCTCCAGAAAACTCACAACCACCTCCTCAAGCCAGTCCTCTGCCGCCTACGAGTCAGGCTCACCTCGAAACTTGAGGGATATCTGGTGCTAAAACATATGTAAGGCACTAAGCCTGTGAGTCTCTGCTACTGGTACCGCCGGAAGTGTATGCTGACCAACAGGTAGTGACATAGCTGGCGCACTACCCGTAGGTACTATCCCAGGTATCGGTTCGCGTACCGAAGCCTCATTACTATAAGGACCAACCTCATGGTCACTCACTGGAAACAACAGGAGCTAAGATCATCATCTGCTCTACTAGTATCCAAGCTAGGCGTAGAACTCTAGCAACCGCCTCCATCCAGTCCACTACTGCCTGGGAAATCTGTCTCGCCTCGTATCCTCAGAGGACTCTACTGCTGAAACTCGTGCATCGCGCTCTGCTAGCGTGCACCGTCATCTAGTGGCATCTGCTGCCTAACGGGTGGTGGTGCTGCTGGTACACCACCCGAAGGTGCCAACACTGAAAAAGGGGCCCTGCACCGGAGTCTCGCTGCTCGGTGGGCCATCATCGAGAACTCTCTCGGAACTCCAGCTAACTATCTTCATGGTGACATCCTGAACAGTTGTGTCACGGTCAACGATTTATACCTGGTGAGCTGACCTGGTTTGAGCTGACTTTAAACCTTTTGGGAAACACACACGCAATCAGTGTTTTCGTGCATTAAGTCGGAAATCAGAAGCCAGGGTCCTGGTGTACGGATACGTCGGCCGCCGCACCAACACTGGACTCTCTGGACTGATAACCACACTCAATACACTAAACACTATTGCTTCACATAGAATAAAGATCAGATTCTGCGGTAGAACCGACCGCCTCTGATACCAATTTGTCACGACCCGCCCTCGGGGCTCGTGCCGTGACTACCCCAAGCCCGCCTTCCATAGGCCAGGGGCTGGCGACTAGCACCAAGGCGTAAAATCCCAGTAAAAAGGGAAGGCATTGCCTTAATAAAGTAAACAAGCACCTCAGAGTAACAAGCGGAAGTAAAGCAGTACACAAAACTAGAACAACTGTGCTGAAGTAAAGGGGCCGGAAATACAAGCCCAACTGTAAAGTAAAGTACAACCCGAAAGGGAAAACAGCAACTGAAGTACAAGCGGCTCCTAAGACGTCCTCCTCGATTCCTACCTGAAGGGTAGGTACAGATGGCTCAGCTCCTGGATCGTCCACCACGGATCCTACCTGAAGGGTAGGTACAGATAGCTCCACAACTCCTCGGGTCCAACTGTCCGCTCCGAGCACGTCCCGCCCAGTGGTCCTCCTCCGGGTACCGACCTACTCCGTAAGCCTCAACCGCAGTCAGCGCTGTCCGTCGTCTGCAACCAACACAACGAAGTGCGGGCATAGCCCGTGCAGGGGTGAGTATAAGATACTCAGTAGGGACCCCGAGACCCCCCGAAGGTCTCCTGAAATCCACAAAGGATAAACCACAAGAAGATACAATCACAAAGTAACATCCAGTATTGATTAGGTATATGCCCATACATATACCTATGTCACCAATTTCCGTTCGGCTCCAACACCGAGCCCAAGAACAACCCAATCCACAAAGAAGAGTAAACAGTAAGTCCACACAGGTTATAACAAGTTTATGAAATCAATGGATTACCATTACCCAGGTATACGCCCATACATATACCTAAGTTATCAAGCGACCCATCTCAATCATGAGGAAACACAAAGATCATTGACTCAGCTCAAACCAGGATTTTTATTATCGAAACCGTAGCTGCTGAAGAGCCCCAACTCTGAAGTGTACAGTGGTCCTGTCACGACTCCGAGGTACTGCTCACTAACCTAAGACTGCTGAAGTACTCCTCCTGTCGAGTACCGCGGGTCTGCTGCCAACTACCGGGCGCTCCATCCGCTGAGGGTCTGCTGCCAAATACCGGGCGCTCACCCAGATAGCCTACTGAGGTACTCCTCCTGTCGAGTACCGCGGGTTTTCTGCCAACTACCAGGCGCTCCATCCGCCGTGGGTCTGCTGCCAACTACTGGGCGCTCCGTCCACTGGGCTAGTCGACTCACTCCAAGTCGAGTCGGTCAAGCAGTCATCAGGTCTCAGTCGGCTACACGGTCTCCGTACTCCGCACGCACGTCTCCACCGTCGCGGGTCTGTCGCTACAACCAAGCACACACACTCCGTAGAGTATCGCGGGTCCGCCGCTACAACCAAGCGCTCCACCACCAAGGGTCTGCTGCTGCATCCAAGCGCACCACCACTGTCAAGTACCACGGGTCCGCCGCTACACCCAAGCGCTCCCCCGCCCGCTCGTCTCCGGGAGGGTCCACTCCACGAGCTACTGGTCGATACTCCAAGTATCTCAAAGTCCAACGAAGAAGTGCCACATACGTCCGCTTCGTCAAATGAGTCTCAACGCAACAGACGGCGCGTCAATCGGACGCCCGGTCTGTGAGTTATTAACCTTTTCGTCCCGAGGGCCCGGTTGGTTTCGTGAGCGAACCAAACCCGGCCATATCTCAACTGTATCCAAAACTCGGGCGGAGTATGTCAAAAGTTCCGTTCCACTTAGAGGATTCCATCAAAGTCGACGGCACGTCATTCGGACGTCCGGAACTCAAGATATGAGCGTTTCCGCTCCGAGGGCCCGGTTGGTTTCGTGAACGAACCAACCCGGCCGTACTCCACCTGCGTCCAAACCTCGGGCGGAGTATACCAAAAGATCCGTCTCACTAAGAGGAACTTATCAGAACTGACGGCACGCCGTTCGGACGTCCGTAGCTCAAGATATGAGCGTTTCCGCTCCGAGGGCCCGGTTGGTTTCGTGAACGAACCAACCCGGTCGAACTCAAAGTAATCCGAAACCTTGAGTGCGATATATCTAAACGACCGTCTCGATCCAAGGATCGCGTTGCCGCAGACGGTTCGTCAATCGGAGGTCCGAGGCTCAAGGTATGGCCAAAAGACCGAATCTGGTTCGAAACGGGGGGGTCCGGGTCCGGGCCGACCCGGCCCGACCCCCCCCCCCCCCCCCCCTGGGCGGCGGCGGCGCGCGGAGGCGGCGCGGCGGCGCGCGGAGGCGGCGCGGCTGCGCGCGGAGGCGGCGCGGCGGCGCGCTGGGGCGGCGCGGCGGCGCGCTGGTGAGACCCCCGCCTCCCCGTTTTTTCCCTGGCGGCGCGGCACGTGCCGCGCCGGTTTTAAGAAAATACCGCCCCCTCACATGAGGGGGCCTGCTTTTGAGCGGAACCGGGGGGCCGGCTGCCCCCCTCCTTCAAAGAACCGCTCCCCTCTTTAAGAGGGGGGTTTTTATGGGTTGGCCGGGGGATTAATTCCCCCGGTTTTTAAGACATCCGGCCGGCCAGCTGGCCGGCCGGTTTTCTCAAACGGGACCGGAAATTCCGGTCCCCCCCTTCGGCTTCCGACGCCGGCGGCCCGGCCGCCGGTCTTCTCTTCCGCCGCGGCCCGGAACTGGCCGCGGTCTCCTCGTCCCGCCGCGGCCCGGAACCGGCCGCGGCGTTCGTCATCTGGCGCGGTGCGACGGCACCGCGCCCCTTCGCCGTGTCTTGATTCCATTCAACGCGGCGCGACGGCGTCGCGTTCTTGAAGATTCTACCTCGGCGTGGCGCGACGGCGCCGCGTAAAATAAAAGTACGATCATCCGCGTGGTGCGACGGCACCACGCCACTTGCTTCCATCCGCAAAAATAAACAAGAACGATGGAGGGGGTTTCGGCCGTGTTCGTGCGGTCCGGCCCCCCTCGCGTTAACAAAAACACTTATATAAAATATTCAAAAGCCTCACGTAGACATGCGATCCACGAGCAAGAAATGGAATAAATTAACAATATTCAACAACCCCTACCTCAAAGGAAATTCGCGGAGCTCGTCAACGATCCGCGAAGGACGAGCGTCGCGGAGATCGGACATCACGGAGGTCGGTCGTCACGGAAGAAGACGTCGTCGGCATCGCGGTAGACGGACGCGGGTTCGCCGCGAGAGGCACGTCGCGGAAAGTGCGTTGCGGCGTCGGACGTAGGTTCGCCGCGGAAAGCACGTCACGGAGAGGATGCGTTGCGGCGTCGTGGAGGAAAACCAACGCGTTGCAGTCCGACGTCGTGGAAGAAGGACGCCGCGTTCTTCGTGAAGTTGAGTGTTCTTCGTGATGTTGAGCGTTCTTCGTGATCTTCGTCAGAGATGAAGAAGAAGAAGAAAATGCTCTCCACCTCTCAAGGAACAAAGGGACTAACCCAAAAAATAATAAATTAAGCTCATACTTAATTTATTAACACAACACCAACCTTTGAAATTCAAGAGTTTGAATTTCAAAACTTTAATTAAACTCACTTATTAATGACATAAGTTATAACCTAAGTTTACATCATTAATTGTGAGTTGGGGAGGGTTAGAGAATATGAAGGGGTGGGGTTCGTGTGGGCCCCACCACCCTCTTAACCTCCCAAGGGAAGTTGGGTTGTCACCCAACTTCCACCCAAAGGATAAAAACACTTAAGGAAGATAAAAATAAAAATTGAAGTTAAATTTTTATTTTAACATTCACAATTTTATTTTTTTACAACTCCCCTCATGTAAACGCAACTTCGGGAACGGTCTCCTTAAGCGAATATCGGCGCTGCGAGTTCATCGGTGCCCTCGGATTTCAATTCCGAGCACCGGATCAAAAGTTAGGAAATCCCGCTCGTTCATTCACTGAACGTACCCGAGCCAAACTTCGGAAATTGATTCCGGGCACTCCGGGCCTCGGAATCAGGTGCCGTCTGAAACCGCGCTCTTGTAAAATTCCAAAGAAAATTAAGAAAAAATTTCCCTTGAATTTTACGGGTCTTTACAATAATGTTCACTATAACCTCACCTATCAAAGAAAAATCCCTTAAGAGATGATAGTTCTGAAGTATGTGCTTTATCAACTGATGTGGCCTTGTCTCTTTTGTGAGAGACACCAATGTAGAATTATCACAATAAATTGTGATGGGATCTTTACTGTTAGGTACCACATCAAGATCTTGGATGAAATTTCACATCCAAATTACTTCTTTAGCTACCTCATAAGCCATAATATACTTATAATCTACTGTAGAATCAGTGACCATAGCCTGCTTTGAGCTCTTCCAGCTCACAACACCTCCATTCAAAGTGAAGATGTATCTAGTTTGTGACTTCATGTCATATTGATCGGTTTGTAAAGTAGCTTCTTCATATCCTCTAATGACTAGTTCCTAATCTCCTCTATAAACCAAGAACTTATCCTTAGTAATCCTTATATACTTAAGGATAGTTCTCCTTAAGATTCTCTCATGTGTCTTGTCATAATCCTTATCGGATCATCTAATACATCATGTACCATACTTAACTTATGTTGAGAATTTCAATAGTGAGGGATTATTCATAATATACCTTTCATGGGTTGTGATAAATATTTATCACCAGTTTCAATATGTATTGCCTTTACACCAGCTATGTTATTACCTTGTTATGAGGTGTGATATAAAATGAAGTTAAAATCACTTAATTTAACTTTATCACCACATAAGATACATTTACAGTAGGTTCAGGGTGGGGATGAAAAGGAAACAAATTTCATATATGGAGGCTCGAATTCAGGACCTCCTCAACACACCTTCACAGGTATATCAGGGGTAGAACCACTAAATTACGCCATATGGGGCTTAACCACATAAGATATAGGTATAGCAGGGGAGGAACCACTGAATTACGCCCTATGGGGCTTAACCATATAAGATATAGGTATATCATCTCCTATGGTATAACTCAAGAATAATTCATCTTTTACTTTTTGTACTCTATAAATAAATAAATATCTTCTAATATTCTTAAACATGACTCTAAAATCATGTAAATCACCAAGAAATTATTCAACATCCTCTGATCTAAGTCGTTATATTATATGTTTCCCTTTAGTAGACAAAACCATTTCTTTATGAACCAACCTACCCAATTAGAATACACTTATCTTCCACTACATTATTTCTCCATAAATTAACTACAACAATCCTCTAATGAATACTTCCAACCTCCCATAATATCATAACTTGTCCATATTATATATACTTCTCGTCTTATCCAAAAAGTGAAACCCATATATATTCACCATGATTTATTTATCATAAAAAATCTAAGAAATTCCATCATCATCATCCATCACTTTATAACTTGTATATATTATATATACTTCAACATTATTGGTTCTCACCAAATACAACCATAAAATAATTCATGGTGTTACAAACTAGATTGGGTTTACCATCCATCAAACACCCAAGATGGCTCAAGGATGGATCGTGGAAATTCTTGATGAGTGTTTTCAATCCCTGTGGGCTAGCAACAAGCGTCAGGACATCATACTTAACTAATTGGGAATGATTTCACCCATAAAATGATTTAAACTTATGATGGATAATATCATCGAAAATTTTAAAAGATGCATCCATACATTGGACATCTAAGTAGAAACAAATAAGTAGGAATAAAGAGAAAATAAATCACAAATAAAAACTCACCCTCACCTTCAACACTATCACAATCAACAACCCCTATTATTCAACATTCATAACACCACTTGAAAAAAAACCACTCATAAATGAAAGAAAGAAAAACATAGATGACCGATTTGGATGTGATAATAAAGCATTGAAAATAAAACTAACATACCTAATCTAGCTATCCCATGTGACCTAAGGTCACACTCCATCTGCATCTCTTGAAGCTTCTCCAAGAGTGTCCTAGAATAAGTGACCAAAATGTGGAACTCTTTATGATCAGAACCTAAACCTACAAGAACCACTTGGTCTACAAACACCAAGTGGTGTGAGTGGGGTGTGAGTGAAAAGCCTAAGTATGGTTTCACCAATGAATCTATGTTTTCTATTTTACAAAACACTCCAAAAATTCTAGTTTTAAATACATTATTAAAAATAGATTTGTCTAAAACTTGGAAAAAAACCCATTAGATTATCATTTAAAACTCATTTTTAAAAACCAAATGGTATAAACACATGTTTTTGGAAAACCATTCATAAAACATTGGTTAATTTATTCTTGTAAAATCTATAAAGGAAAACCATCATAGCCAAATAAATCACTACTCACATAAATATCCCCAAGCATTAAAATAAATAAATAACAACTAATGAAACAAATCCCAAATAGGCATAAGTAGAATCAGGAATCGATGAGTAATTACTAAAATAATTAATTCATTTAATAAACTAAAGGAAACAGAGATAAAGGGCACAATTTATGCTATACCAATAGTAAAATAATGAAGTGGAACTAAAACATATAACTACTAAAAAAGTCAATGTAAAAAGTGTAACACCTGAGATTTTTTGAAATATATTTTTTTCAAATAAATTTAATCTTTTTGATATTTTTTGTTACACGCAACACTGAATTTAGTTTGCATTACACACAACACTAATTTTAGCATACATTACACGAACCATAGAGTGTAACTTGAGATACATGTTACCCTATGTTTAATTGAAATGTAACATATTATTAAAATATTATTATTTAATATGGTAGTTATCACCTAGTTGTTGGAATGATGGGTATGAATAGGATTAGCTAAATTATGAAAATATTTGGTCTATTATAACATCTCATATTTTTGAGGTGGTACGAAAACTTATGATACTATTAAAAACCTCTCTTTTTATGTTACCAATGTCCTAAAAATGATAAGGAGTGGTTTAAGTGAGCTTAGGGGCTCGTTTGGAGACCAGAGCTCCGGAATTTTGAGATGCGGATTAAGCCGTATGGTTAGCGCACAGTTAGCGCGCGGTTAGTGCTAACCATGTGAATCAACCGTGTGGGGTGACCAGTGCACAACAGGGGGCCGCACAATTTTCCCTAACTATGCAACCTAGGACACACACCCCTATATGTGATACAGACATTTTTAACAAAGGAATTTCTCATAGAATACACATAGTTAGTCAAATCGTTCACCTAGCCCATGCAAGGGGGCTCCATGGGTAGTAGTTTCCGCACAGTTGGTGTACAATTTGGTCAACCATGCAGCCAAATAGTGTAACCCCTTAAATGAATGGTAAATAACCATTTTCCCTTAAAAGGTTATAACAATCCTTCTCCCTCTTTTCTCTTACATAGAATCCTCCTCCCCTCGCGTGAAGATCCTCTCCAAGCCTAAGCTAGGATTTTCCATTACTCCTCTGTCCAAGCTCAAAATCAACCATCGTTAATTACTATGGATTTCTATCAGTAAGCTCTCTAATTTTATTTCTTCCATTATTCTTTTATCTTACCATGCCCTATGATATTTTTTTGCGAGCTCATATGCCCTATTTTTAGGGAATTTAATCACTGTTTCAATTTCAACCATTCTATCTCGATTTAAAGGCCGACAACGGATGATGGTCCATCTACAAACCTAAGGTAGTTTTTCTAGATCTTTCCCTAAAATATCATAGAATTTTTATTAGGTTCCATTGTGATGTGTGCGATACTTCTCAATTTCTTCTCCATAGTGTTTAACTAATTAAATAAAAAGTTATTCTCATGTGTAAAGGGACCCTAGCTACCCGTGAATCAATTTCAGGAGCCATTTACCTTGACATGACCCACACCTTTGGGTGTGACCCTCTTTAAAGGATTAATATCCGTATTCTTTTGAAATTAGATTATTAAATATTAATCGGGGTGAATGGATTACCTTTCAATAAATGAAATGGATGAGAATTTCATAATAGAATGATAGGACATGTGTTTAGGCCCCTATTCTTCATGCCATATTCTAAATTGATTGAATTAAATGAATTGGAAAAATTGTTAACAATTCTTAGGGGTGTGGTATGAGTTAGTGCTAACCATAACCATCCCTTCGCTTAAATTCGAGGGTGATACAAGTGTCCCGACTTAAGGATTCCTTGGATGGGCTCATCGTACTTCATAATTAGAAGTGGGGATTATTATAAATATACTTGGAGTGGTACTTGGATTCTTATATAATTCCTTGGATGGGCTCACAGGGATGATTACTTATGCATGAGTGATACTGGTTCCCTAGGGGTGATATTGTGGATGTGATTAGTGGTCGATATGGTTACACCATCCCTGAGTGACACTTAGTCCCCTATGTGGTACACCTAAGATGGGCTTAGTGGGTCATGATTTACCACACTGAGAGTGATACTTGGGATATCTTTATGGATCTCTTTGGATGTACTCTTACAGTGTTGTATATTTGTAGTGATCCTGGTGTGATACTCAGTTTACTTTATACAGTTCACCATGGATGGGCCCAAGATGCCACTTTATTAAATTATAATGATGCCTTATATAAAAATTCTAGAAATGCCAACCTATTAAATTAAAGGACGCATGCACCAATACAAATAACATTATTGGGCTCAGTATGTTCTTGATACTGGTTTTATAATGACCCATTTATACTTCTAAGTCATACTAGTATAGTCTCACCTTGTTTTATAGATTTCCATCTTAGGGCAAAGCAGGTAGTATTAGACAGGTTTCCCATGAGGAACCTGGTCTGATGTATTTATTTATTTATGGCCTTAAATTTATTATGTACCTACACACTGCTCATTATATATGAACAAATTGGATTGTTCTAGGTGGTGGCCTACTAAGTATATCTCACACCCTATCTGGGCCTCCCATGGTATCTGAGTATACTTCATGACTATAGGTGTGGATAAAGGGAAGCATCCATCTTCTGATATTTGATTTTGAATATTGGGATGGAGTACGAGAGAAAAGTGATAGAACAAATATTTTCAATTATTTTATTCTTAATTTCAATGTTTTTAATCCCACCGATGTGTTATTTAAGGGTAAATTGTCACAATTTATGTTTTAGGAGTATTTTTTAGCTTAGTTGGAAAAATGGCTTATTTTGGAATTAAATAGTTTTCATTTATTATAATGTTTCGGCCATAACATTTACTAAACTGATCCAAATTGCAAAATTCTTCTTTTACATGTTTCTATGTTCGATGAGCGTCATTTTATACTTCTGGACCCAAAGCTCAGTCCATCATTTGGAAGCTCAAATCAAGCTCACAATCCAGGCCTCGAAAATTGTGTACAGAACTGCATAATTTTATTGTGGGGACTATATATCATAAATGGCCGAACCAATGGAGCTGAAATTTTATATGGATCTGAAATACATCCGTATTAAGAACTTTAATTAAGATGGTTGCGCATTATTCTGTCATTATCAAGGACATTAATGCGTTGGAAGTCGGTGTTTTGGAATACAAAGAGTCACCTGGACAGAATTAAATAGCCGGAGTGGGTTGGCCATATCTCCATCATACGTGGACCAATAAGGCTCAAATTTTGTGGGTCTACAGAGGAGATCCAGTGGAACAACTTTCAAGAAGGAACAAGTCCAAAAATCTGTCATTAAGAATGTCATAAATGCGCATTATTCTGGAGAAAGATTTTTGGATCCAAATTTTCACACACTCTCCCTATAAAAGAGTGTGCTTTCTTCATTCCAAAGGGTTGGCAACTTAGGAATAGCCTTTGTTGGCCATTATATGTAGTTTAGATTTTTATTTTATTTTACTTTAATTCTGTAATTGCATTACATGTTTTAATTCAAGTGTTCTCTTTTCTCCACTTTTCTTTCTCTCTTTTGTTATCTCTCCCCGTTTTCTTCATCACTGTGAACTCTTGTGCTCGTGATCATGAGTAGCTAACTCGAGGAAGTTCCCGAGGTAGTAATCTAGTGATGTACCCAAGTCTTTGATCATTAATGTTTTATTGTTTCTTATTTACTTAGAGTTAGGCTAAGGGGGATCTTAGTGGGCAAGGCGCCTTTGTGTCTCCACTTGCCACCCGAAGCCTAGCTTTCACTTCTGTCACATTCTCCCTCGATCGAGGAGGTGGATGTATGGTCTCTCGGTGATCATTGAGTGTATCGTACGTTCACAACCATAGACAGAAGGGGATTTTCATGCATACGATGGAGCATGTTCATTAATTAAATTGGAAACTAAGAAAATAGACGATGAAGGTTCACTCTGGATAATCTCCCGGGAGGATCTCCTTCCTGTCTTAACATCATTCTGTTTGCATTCATTGTGTTTGCATTGCATCTGCATATTTAATTTTAGTATTTCATTATCATTTTTCAAATATATATTTCTGGTCATTTTATTTCATATATATATACATATTTTGAATTATAAGTAGTGAGTGATTGACTACAAAAGGCTCCTCAAGAGATCGACCTAGGTCAGCCACTGTGCTGCACTTAGTATAAATATTTTTGAGAGCGCGCACGACAACGCTTCATCACAAAGTATCGAACATATACTCGTGATGTTAGTAGTGGAAGCTTTTGGATTTTTTTCATTTTTGTATAGTATGTGGTATATGTTTGTTTCCCCTATATCTCGTGTACCTCATTTTTATATAGCTACATGACATCATCATCATCATTTTTTATTTATTTATGATTCTACTTCCACATGTTTATTTATATTGGATGGTTTATTATTCTTATTCCATTATTTCCTATTTATTACTGTTTCCTATTATTATCATATTTATATTATTGTTATGATACACACTAATTTATGAGGGCTTAGTCTTCCCCCGGACACATTCAAGGGCCTTGCAGCTAGTCGATAGACTAAAGCATAAGGGGAGGTGTTCTTGAGGTCATGTGGACCACCATCTCAGGGAACCACTTTGTGGCTTCCAGGGCGGGATGCTATAAAGTGGTATCAAAGATTTATTTTTCCCTTTGTCTTACTATTTGAGTATTAGATAGTATACTAGGATGTATTAGAATTTGGTAATGAACATATTCATGGGAGTATCTAACCCACATATAGGGGAAACCCAAATACCTGGGATGGGTTATTAGTGTTTGGTTGTGCCTATTACAGTTTTTCTAATTTCACCATTGGGTGATGCACAAGTTTCATGGCGTAATTATTGTTGGTATTACTATTATGGATTTTACTTTTTCCCTTATCCTAGTTCAATAATGAGGTATCATATCATGCATCATTATAGGAAATTTAGTGTTTATATTCCATGCATTATTTCATGCCACGTTTACTTTCTGCATGCATTGCCTGTTGCATATAGTTATTGCTTGGATTGTTATATATGGAATGTGTTAAAGTTTCTTTCTGGGATAACATAATTAGATTAATTAAAGTATCAACATCGATCTAAATGGTTCTTTCTTGTATATATTGATGATGAAACCTTAATTAACCAATTATGACACATTTAAGGCATGAACCATTGGTTTTATGGACTAAAATGTTAGATGATTTTGATTACATGAACACCCATTGTAATTTATGAAGCAAAAACTTCTATAAATTGGGAATGGTAGTTCATTTAATCAAATAACTTTACATGAAATGTTACATCCTCATATCGAATGTAAAGGTTAGGTAGTAGTTACTTAACGTACCAATTTCAATTTATAATGAGTATGGGCTTTCATAAATTGGGAATGGTCACACGTCTAAATGGATCGTGATATTTATATTCATATAAATAAACATGAACTTTAATAATTTTAAATTTTAAATTAAATGTTTACTGCTAAATGGGGATACTAATTGCTATAAACTCTATATACTAGAACCTCTATTGTGTTATATGAGACATTGACCCTGACCTGACCTTAGTAGTGGGAAGTAGTTAGTATTTCTAGTGACTCTTGTGACCTTTCTTATCACATAGACCTGGCTTAAGGAGCAGGCATAGAGGTGCGGTGTGGTCGTAATTACTCATTATACACTTCTAAAATGTACAAAAGCCTTTAAAAACAAGTGTTAGGGGGTCAAAAGTGGAAAAATGATATCGGATTTCTCTGAAATCATGGTAAAACAACCATACATTTAATTTTGAAATATAAAAATCAATGATACGTCATTCCAAATTACGATTTTCCTGTTATGGTCGTAAACATGTGTTTAGTGTTTTAAAACACTAAAATGTGTGTGGAATGGTCAAAACCATACAAAAACCCACATATTGATGTGAAATACAAGGAAAAAACACCGTTTAATTTTTTTTTATGTGTACATGCAGACAACACGTTAATATAATGTTCAGTGTGGTTAGAATTACTCAGTATACACTTTTGAAATGTACGAAAGCCTTTAAAAACAAGTGTTAGGGGGTCAAAACCATAAAAACAATGTCATATTGACATAAAATCATAGGACAAAGACCATATATTTAATTTTTAAATGTAGTAACCTACGAAATATCATTCTGAATTATAATTTTCCTATTATGGTCATAAACACATTTTTAGTGTTTTAAAACACTAAAACATGTGTGGAATAGTCAAAACCACAAAAGAAGACCTCATATTGATGTGAAATCATGGGAAACCCACTAATGAGTTGTTTTTTATGTGTTCGCGCAGAAAACAAATCAATCTAACATATGGTGTGGTCATTATTACTCAATATACACTTCTGAAAGGTACAAAAGCCCTTAAAAACAAGTGTTAGGGGGTCAAAACTAAGAAAATGATGTCATATTTCCCTAAAAACATAAGAAAACAACCATAAATTTAATTGTGAAATTTAGGAACCAACATCATATCATTCTAAATTACATTTTCCCATTATGGCTGTAAACATATTTTTAGTATTTTAAAACACTAAAACGTGCGTGGAATGGTCAAAACCATAGAAAACAACCTCAGGTTGATGTGAAATCATTCTAAACCCACCACTAAGTTTTTTTTAATGTGTACACATAAGAAACACATTAATTTGATGTGAAGTGTGGTCAAAATTACTCAGTATACACATTTGAAAGGAAAGAAATTCCTTAAAAACAAGTTTTGGGGAGGTTAAAATCTGGAAAATGATGTTGGATTTCCTTGAAATAAAGAGATAATGACTGTATATTTAATTGTAAAATGTAGGAACTGGAAACATTTCATTTTGAATAATGTTTTTCCCATTATGATCATAAACACGTTTTTAGTGTTTTAAAACACTAAAACATGCGTGGAACAGTCAAAACCATATAAAACAACCTCAAATTGATGTTAAATCATGAGAAAACCACCTCTAAGTTGTTTTTGATGTGTACATGTATACAACACATAAATATGATGTATGGTGTGGTTGGAATTACTCATTATACACTTCTGAAAGGTACAAAATCCTTCAAAAAAAGTATTGGGGGGTCAAAACCAAGAAAAAAAATTTTAATTGCCTTAAAATCATGAGAAAACAACTGTATATTTAATTTTGAAATATAGGAATCAAAGTTACATCATTCTAAATTAAGGTTTTCCCATTATGGAAGTAAACATGTTTTTAGTGTTTTAAAACACTAAAATGTGTGTGGAACAGTCAAATCATAAAAAAAGACCTCAAATTGATGTGAAATCATGGAAAAAACGCCTTAAAGTTATTTTTGATGTGTACATATAGAAAAACATTCATATGAAATGCGGTGTGGTCGAAATTACTTGGTATAAACTTCAGAAATGTACAAAAGCCTTTAAAAACAAGTGTTGAGAGGTTTAAACCCAAGAAAATGGTTTCAAATTACCCTAAAATCATAGAAAAAAAATCGTTCATTTAATTTTGAAATATAGGAACTGACAGAACATCATTATTATGGTTTTTATATTATGGTCGTAAACACATTTTTAGTGTTTTAAAACACTAAAACGTGTGTGGAACAGTCAAAACCATATAAAATGACCTCATATTGATGTGAAATCATGGGAAAACCATTGTTGAGTTTTTTTAGAATATAGGACATGTTGTAATATCAAAATATTTAAAAAAATTATTGCGTAAATTTCAAGCACATGACACGCCACTTTAAAAGTAAATTAGAATGTTTACTCATCCCTTTTCCATTTCAACTATTGAATATTATCTTAAAGAGGTATAATTATTATTTCAAAGTGTTTTTCATTATATATAATTTTTTTATGTTAAAATGTGTTCTGTTTGATTAAAAAAATAAAAACTTTTATGTGAAACATTATGAATATATTTTGTGCCCTATTTCTTTTTCATTTATTTTCTTAAATGTTGTGGTTTTCATTGTAGGTGACAGATGTCAGCAGTTGGTAGAATATTGAAAGTTCTGATCCATGACATTCTTCATAAGGAAATCATGATGGTTCTTAGTTTCCATGTTATGTTAAAATTTTATCAATTATTTTACTTTAATTATAATTTATTATGTGTAGTTTTAATTTTTGTTTAATTTTTTGTTATATTTGGTGAGATGACGTGGTCGGGTTCAGTTGATGACATGATGTGGAGGCATATAGATATAGTGGAGTTCATGCCACAAATGTATATTAGGCTTTGGTTGTTGTTGGAAATATTGTATATGTATATTGAGTGATGTATGGGTTGACTTAGATTGAGGTTATGATGATTGTATGTTTGTATATGACTATGGATGTATGATATATGTATGATGGGTTTATCATATATTTATATTTTAGTTTATTATATGTTAGTATTTTTATATTTATAGTTTTTTATTAATTTTTTTAAATAAAATAAATTTTATTTAACAGTGGTTTTAAGTAACCGCCTATAAATACATTGAATAAAAAATGTTTAGTAATGGTTACACTTAAATGTCACTCATATGTTTCATGGAGGTTTATTTTATTTTATTTATATTTCCCCCAAATATTTTTTAAAATAAAAAATGATGCTAAATAAACAAGTAATCACTACTAAATTCTCCATAAATGACACTTAATAAAACCTAGTCTAAATTTTAAAAACCACCACTAAATGACTAGTGACTGTGCAATACAAAACGGTTTTAATAACTACCGATAAACTATTAGGCAGTGGTTTAAACTTTTGTTCATGCAAAAAAACCACCGCTACTTACTAAAGAACCTTTGTGGTTAAATTTTTTTAATGATATTTTTTGTATTTGTTGACAACTAACCTTTTTGTATAAGAATGTTTTTGTTATCTAGGAATCGGATCTAGTCCATCACAATGAACTTTTCTAATAAAGTCGAAATATGATGAAAGAATCGAATCTATCTGCATCATATTGAGATCATCATTTACAAAATAATCTGAGGTAGAAATTATTGCTTTCTAGAAGTTTGACTTTGTCTCAATCAGAGAAATAAAGAAGTTGCTGAGTGAAGAAGTTGTATTGTTGCTAAAGAGTTTTGAAAGAAGATTGTGAAGTCAAGAGTTAGAATGTTTTAATACTTTCCAAACCAAGTCATACGATTCTTCATAGATCATAAAGTTTTCAAAAATCATGAAAAGTTTCATAATAAAATATTTTGAAGAAATAGTGGAGAATTTGGAATAATTTCAAAGTTACAGTATAGAGATTCCATTGTAATGGGAATTCCATCATAATGTGAATTCCATCATAATGAGAATTCAATTAGATTCAATAATAAGGATACAGAATATGAATTCATTGAGAAGGATATGAAATTCGGATTCAGAGAGAAGGATACCGAATTTGGATTCACTAAGAAGGATACAGAATTCGAATTCACTAAGAAGGATACAGAATTCAAATTCACTAAGAAGGATATAGAATTTAGATTCATGAAGAATGATACAAAATTTAGATTCACTAAGAAAGATACAGAATTTGGATTCAATGAGAATGATAGATAATTCATATTCATTGAGAAATAATTAGAATTCAGATTCACTAAGAAATAAAACAAAATCATATTTATTAAGAAAGAAATAGAAATCATATTTAGCTGATTACGAAGAAGACTCGAGAAGAAAATTCTAGAATTTTTTATGAATATTTGAGGAGGAAAAACTTGAAATTCATTTTTTCATAAATCTCATAGAAATATAAGGAGGTTTAAAGAATTTAAATTTTTATTTTCAAATGCGAGATATTTTTAGAGTTTTTGAAATTTGAGGAGGTGGAGAAAGTTTTCAAGTTTCCCACATTTGTTTTTTGAGTCACCTATAAATACTTTCGCAGATCATTTGCTCTTTGTGACTTTTCACGTAATTAAAAAAGGTAGAGCACTAAAGAAATCAAGTGGGAGTAATTTTCTTCCAGAGATATTGTGATGAGGATTAGACAGTTGAATGTTTGTTTACTAGATTATGAAATATCATATTGAGAATATTGTATTATATCAATCTGATTAAGTCAATCAGACTAAAGAAAATTGTATTGAGAATTTGAGAAGAGTTTGAGTTTTTTAGATTGATAATGGGTTTATTTTATTGATTCCGTCATATTTAGATAATCGTATCCAAACTCATCATATTGAGATAATCAAATCTAGACTCATCGGATTGAGAAAATTAGATCTAGCCTAATTGGAATGAGGATTCAGAATGAGCAATTGTGGATTAGTTTCAACAAAGTATTTATTATTATTTTTGGATCAATTTTTTTATAATAAAACAATGTAAACTAATAGGATTAAGTATAATCTTTCCTATCAGGATATAAAAGGTGTCTAATGGGAGTTGGCACTAGTTTTATTCACTTCTTCTTAATAGTGTATTTCCATAGACCCATAGGAGTGGCTATGGAAAGGATATAGGTTCTCAAAATGAAGCCAAACCTTTTAAATATTATGTGATTTACTTGTTTTCCTACTATTTAATTCATGATTATTTACTAAAATTTGATAAGGATGTAAATATTAATAGGTTGCATGGGTTATGTTTCTAAAAGTTTTGAAATTTATAAAATGTTAACAAGTCATTCAACCCCCCCCCCCTTCTTAGTTGTTATTCGATCCTTTGTAACTTCAATTGGTATTATAGGGAGGTTCCCTTGTTGAATCTTTATCATTGATAATATCAATTCTATCAATAGTAGAGGAATTCCTGCGTTTTGTGGAAAAAATTATTATGGATAAAAAATAAGATGATTTCTTATCTCTTATCTCTCGATTTGGATGTTGTTGATGATGCTACTATTGGTTTTCCACCTATTGAGAAATATGATCCTATGATGTTTTTTGATAAGATAAATATAAAAGTTGATGAAAAGGTTTGAAATAGAATCCTTGTGTACTTATTTGAGAATGCTTATCATAAGGTGATAGGTCTCAATACTTCAAAAAATCATATAAGACAAGATAGAAAGTGTTTTTGAATGGAATAATAATGTTAAGGATGAAAAGATACAAATCTAGCATAGTAAGTATGAAAACATTATAATGAGAGATGAAGAAACAATTGATGAACACTTCTATATAGTAAATGATTTTTTTTTTCAATGTTAGGGGATTTGGAGATATCTTGGAAGATTCTACAATTGTGAAGAAACTTATGAGAAACTTTCCATACAGTTTTGATTCTAAAATTTCTTCTTTAGAAGATAAGGATGATTTATCTCTTGATTAATTGCATAAATTTATTGTTTCTTATGAAATGAGGAAAGATACAATGTTAAAAAAATGAAAGATGAAATGGCCTTTGAATGTATGAGAAAGTTGAAAATTCAATATGTTAAATATGTTGAAGATGTTGATCCCTGTGACTCTGAAGATAAATCATATGATGAGTTGAATGAAAAAATAATGTCTCTTATATCTAAGAACTATCTAAGAGGAAGAGGAAATTATGGAGGTAAAATTCCTCTCAAATGTTTTGAGTTTGATGGAATCAGACACTTTTCTATTAATTTCTCTAAGAAGAAGGTTGGAGAATATCGAGATTATTCAGATGTAAAACCTCAATGGAATAAGTGGAATAAAAATAATAAATAAGAAAAGTATTACAAAATTTAAAATAATAAGTTTACTAGAAATAAAATAAGTATGTTAAGTAATAAAGTTGAACCAAACTCAACTTAAAACAATTCTTCTGAAGATGAAAGTTCTGAAAAATCCAGAACCTTCATTGTAAAAGTTGAGAAAACACAATATTTCTCTGAGAGTGAAGAAGGTGGTGGAGAATATTACAGAGAGTATTATCTCATAATAAAACTTGTTTCATGTCTTGAGAAAAAAAAACTATCAAGAAATAAATTTGAGTAATGAATAAAGATTATGAAGAATTTTTTGACTGAAGAAAAGATGTCATCAAGTAATAGGATGAATACATTCATGATATTTTAAGTTATAGACTTAGAATTTCTGAACAGGGAAAGATGGTTGAAGATCTCAGTAAAAAGATGGAAGCTAAGAAATAATAGGTTAACAAGTTTCATTCAAAACTTATTGATTCCAAAATTACCTTGAGGAATATGAATGAAAACTTTAACAAACCTTCAAAAGTAAAATCTGATACTTCTAAAGATGCTAAGAAGGCTCAATACGAGAATTAGGTTAAATCTTCTCATATAAAAAATAATGTTTCATATGATTCTTTTAACATTTAAGGTTTTAGAAAAAGTATTGGGAAATATTGGATGGATAAAGGATGTGATAAACCTATCAAATCTTCAAAATTAGAAAACTCAATCAAAAGAAAAGATGGTCCACATCCTGAGTATGTTAGAGCTGAAAAAAGTTATCAACCTCAACAAAGTTTCTACAAATAAAGATATTTCTTAAATATAAAATCAATATTTTATGTCTATTTATGGTTTTTTAGAATCTATGTACTTATGGAATATAATTTTTGGAACAACATATATCTATATGGAAGAATATTTGAGCAAATTAGAAGAAATAGTGTAAGTAGAATGAGTAAATTTCCTAGCTTATAGAAAGTTAAAAAGGTGAATTCTCAAGATGTTAGAAACTTTACAACAAAAAATAAATTTTAATGTTTGGAAGAATTTTGTGTAATATGTGATCAAGATGGTCATCATACCTAAAGATGTATGACACTCCTTCCAGAACAAGTTTCTTATAATAGAAAAGAAAAGAAATCTGAAAAGAAAAAAGTTGAGGAAAGAGATTTTGTTGTTAAAAAAACTTTGAAAGAAAGTAAAAGGAACAAACCATGTATACTTGATAGTGGTTTCTATTCACATATTAAAAGTGATATAATAATATTGAAACATATTGAAATTCATGATTAAGTATCAATTAACTTTGGTAATTATAGTTCCATAAAAATCATAGGAATCAGAACGGCTGAAATTGAAGCTAAAAAGTTGAAATGTAAAGAAGTTTTATTTTTTTATGGGCTAAAACATAACTTTCTTAGTTTAATCCAACTTTGTGATGATGGAAAATATAATTTTTTTAGAAAATATTTTTGTATCATCAATATTGTGAAATATGGAAAAGTCATTACAAAAGGAGAAAGAACCGGTAAGAATCTCTTCCAAATAAGAGAATTTAATAACTCCTGTTACATGAGTGCAGAAGGTGAAAATAAAAGGTGGCACCAAATACTTGGGAACCTTGGATAAAAAAGTATGAACAAACTTTCTAAATTTTATATCATTTAAAAATTGATATAATTTAAAATAAGAGAAAAATATGTCTTTGTAACCTATCAAAAAGGGAATATGACTAACAAAAATCATAAAAGAGTTGAGATTCAATCTACCAGAACACTTGAGATTATTCAATCTTATTTATGTGGGATGGTGAGACATCAATCAAAAAAAGAAGATTTTTACTTTATCACTTTTATTAATGATTTCACTCGGATGAAAAACATCATTTTTATGAAATATAAGTTAGAGGCTATTGAAATTTTCAAATTCTTCAAAAAAGATGTTGAGAAATAAATGAGGGTTTGTATAAAGAAGTTGAGAACAAATAATGGTACCGAATTCACAAAAAATAATTATTAAACTTATCTAAGAAATCATGGTATCAAACATCAGTATAGTGATCCCTATACTCTACAACAAAATGGAGTAGTATAAAGAAAGAATTTAAGTTTGGAGGAAATGGGAAGAAGTGTGTTAGCAGAATACAAACTTTCAAAATTCTATTGGATAGACGCTATTAGTACTGCGGTACATGTTCAAAATATATCCTTGTTGAGAATGGAAACTATCATGAATCCTTATGAAATTTGGTATAACAAAAAACCTTCATTAAAATACTTCAACATTTTTGGAAGTCTGTGTTTTCTCAAAATAAAAAATCTGGATTTGGGAAAGTTTGATGTGAAATGTGAGGAAGGAACTTTTATGGGTTATTCACCAAATGGAAAAGGTTAAAAATGTTAGAACAAACGTTTACAAAAGTTTTTGGACTCATTTGATGTGAAGGTAATTGAAAATAAAATTTATTTAACAAAATTTGTTGATAACACTGAGGAGGATAAATTGGAGAATTCAAATAATAGTGAAAGTAATTCAAAACATCCTTATCATGATTTAGAAGAATCGTGTGATGAGAAAATTTCAGATGGTAAATAAAATTTAAAATTTCCTACCATACAAAAACATATTGAATCCAAAAACATTATTGGAAATTAGAAGTCTCCAGTTCAGATAAGAAGGAAGTTGATATTATAAAATCAAACTTCACTTATCTCAAAAGTTGAACTGAAATCAGTGTTAGAGACTATTCAACAAAAAGAATGGGTGGATTCTATGAATGAAGAGTTAGATCAGACCGAGAAGAATGAAACATGAAAACTTGTTTTACGGACAATAAATAAAAATGTTATTCAAACCAAGTGGGTTTATAGAAACAATTTAAATAAACATAGAGAGGTTTTAATAAATAAATATAGGCTTGTTTGTAAAGGCTATACGCAGGTGGAAGGTGTGAATTTTGAAGAAAATTTTTCCCCAGTTGCATGATTAGAAACTATTAGAATGTTTCATTTAGTGGCCACACATCATAATTACAAAGTTTATCATATGGATGTAAAGTCTTCTTTCTTAAATGGTGAGATTGAGGATGAATTTTACATTGTACAACATTGTGGTTTTTTACTTGATGAGGATGAAAACAAAGTTTTTAAATTGAAGAAATATTTATAGGGGATGAAACAAGATCCACATGCTTAGTACTTAAACTTGACAATTGTTTGATATTGTTGAACTTTTATAAAGGAAAATTTGATAGAAATTTATATCTGAAATATGTTTACTCCAAATCTTTAATTTTAATTATTTATATGAATGATATAATTTTTATTGGGGATAGATAAGATGTTTTTAGAACATTTTCTAAGGAAATGAAGAATAATTTTGAAATGTATATGTTAGTATAATTACTCTCTTCCTTGGCTTATAAGTTCAATAAAATAAAAAATACATTTTATTATCTCAAGAAAACTATCTCAGGGAATTGTTAAAGAAGTTTGGGATGGAAGAATCCAAAGAAGTTTAAACTCCTATTTCAGTGAGAAAAAATTTGAGTAATGATGAATCTGGAATAAATGTTAATCAAAAATACTTTCGGAAGTTGATAGGAAGTATTGTTTACCTTACAGCCTCAAGGATTGATATTGTTTATGTTGTGACTTTGTGTGCCAGGTATAAAAGTAATATGAAATAATCACATATGTTAGTAGAAAAAATAATTCTGACATTTTTAAAAGGAACAAATTCACATGGGTTGTTATAAGAAAGAAATAGTGAGATGAATTTTCATGGTTTTACTGATGTCTATTGAGCTGGAGATTGTAATGATAGAAAATCAACCTCATGAGAAACATTTTTCTTGGGTGAATGTTGTGTGAGTTGTCATAGTAAGAAACAAAGTTCAATAACTTTGAGCACATCTAAATCTGAATATGTTGTATCTACTCAAGATTTTACTCAAATGTTGTGGATGAAAGTTCAGATGTAATATTTGAAAGTAAAAGTTTCTAAACCATTAAAGATAATTTTTGATAATCAGAGTGCAATAGATCTTTCAAAGAACCATTTCCAACATTCAAGATCAAAACACATTGATATAAAGTTTAACTTTATAAAAGATAAAGTTCATGTTGGAGATTTTTTACTGTAATACATTTCAACAAAGTATCAAATTGCTGATATCTTTAAAAAAGAAATTTCAAAAGAATGGTTTTTTGGAATTGAGGTTGCAACTTCATGTTTAGCCTCCTCTCATGTCTTCCTAAACCTTATAAGGAATTTTTCCCACCGTGCTTTGGATTATGTTGATAAAGGGTGATAGAAAGTAAAAACTTTGTACTTTTTAATAATTTTTTACTTATCTTTCTTTTATGAATATGAATTTGTGGTTATCATAGAATGGGGGAGAGAAAAATAAAATTAAGAGAAAAAAAAGTGATCAAAAAAGAAAAGTGATAGAGGAAAAGATAAAAGTAAGGGGGTTTATCTTTATATGGACATACTTTTCTTATCAACGAGGGATGGAATTCCTTCAAAAAACATTACTTCATCCAGTAGTGTGGTGCTAGGACACTCTCTTTTGAGAAATATTGTGTTTTTATAAAAGTTCAAAGTCAAAAAAATATTGAGTTGTTTACAAAATTTGAGTTGTGAAAATTTTTTGGGAGTTGGGAAATGTTTTTAATGAGGGTTTTCAACAAATCCATAGGGAACATTGAGGAACCTTTGTGGTTAAATTGTTTTAACAAAGTTTTTTTATTTTTTGACAACTAACATTTTTTGTATAAGAATGTTTTTGTTATCCAAGAATCATATCCATTCCATCATAATGAGATTTTGTAAAAAAGTTGAAAGTTGTTGAAAGAATCAGATCCATCTACATCGTATTTAGATCATCGAATCCAAAAGACTCAGAGGTATAAATTGGTGTTTTTTGGAAGTTTTCCTTTACTGTAATCATAGAAATAAATAAGTTATTGAGTAAATAATTCATATTTTTTCTGAAGAGTTTTGAAATAATATTGTGGATTTAAGAGTTAGAAACTTTTAATGCTTTTTAAAACAATTATTATTATTCTTTTATGATCATAAAGTTCTCACAAATCATTGAAACTTTCATGAGAAAATCTTTTGAAGAAATGGTAGAGAGGTTTGAATAATTTCAAAGTTGTAGTATAAAGATTCCATCATAATGGGATATCCATCATAATGGGAATTCAATTATAATATTAATTCCATCGTATATGATAATTAAATCAGATTCATTGAGAAGGATACAAAATTTGAATTCACTAAGAAGGATACAAAACTAGGATTCACTAAGAAGGATACAGAATTCGAATTCACTGAAAAGGATAAAAATTCATATTCACAGAGAAGGATACATAATTTGGACTCACATAGAAGGATGTAAAGTTTGGATTCACTAAAAAAAAGATATAGAATTTGGATTCACTGAGAAGGATACAGAATTCAGATTCACTGAGAAGGATATAGAATTTGGATTCACTAAGAAAGAAACAGAAATTGTATGGAGCTGATTACAAAGAAGACTCAAAAACAAAATACTAGAATTTTTTATGAATAGTTGAGGAGATCAAAATTAAAATTTAATTTTGCATAAATCTCGAAGAAATATAAGGAGGTTTGATGAAGTCAAAGTTGAAGATTTAAAATGTGAGAGATTTTTGAAGTTTTTGAAATTTGAGTAAATAAGAAAAGTTTTCAAGTTTCCTGCTTTTGTTTTCTGATTCACCTATAAATACTTTATCATATCATTTTCTCTTTGAGAATTTTCACATAAGTGGAAAAGTTAGAGTGTTAAAGAAATCATGTGACGGTCATTATTGGCTAGAGATATCATGAGGAGGATCAGATAGTTGAATGTTTGTTTACCGGATTAGGCAATATCATATTGAGAAGATCGTATTCAGTCAATCGGATTGAGTTAATATAACTGAAGAAGATCATATTGATAATTTGAGCAGAGTTTGAGTTTTTCATATCGATAATGAGTTTATCATATTTATTCCATCATATTGAGAGAATCGGATCCAGACTCATCGTATTGAGAGAATCAGATCCATACTCATCAGATTGAGAAAATTGGATCCAACAAAATCGGATTGAGGATTCAGACTGAGCAATTATGGAGCAGTTTTAAAAAAAAATATTCTTTTGTTTGGCTCAATTTTTCTATAATAAAACATTTTAAATTGGTGTTATTTAGTATAATCTTTCTTATTGGGAGATATAAGGTGTCTAATGGTAGTTGGAACAAGTTGTATTCACTTATTCTTAGTAGTGGATTTCCATAGACCCACAAGAGTGGTTATGAAAAGGATGTAGGTTCTCACACTAAAGCCAAAATTTGTAAATATTGTTTGATTTACATTCTTTAATACTATTTCAGGCATGATTATTTACTAAAATTTGATAAGGATATAAATCTTAATAGGTTTTAGGGGTTAAGTTTCTAAAAGTTTTGAAACTTATAAAAAGTTGACAACTCATTCAACCCCCCTCCCCGGTTGTTATTCTATCCTTTGGAACATCACTTACCCTTTTTTGTTGTGAAAAATGTGAAATTAGATAGGGCCTAACTGTCAATGAAAAGTGATAATAAAAAACAAAATTTGAATCCAAAGAGGTCCCAAAGTAACAAGTATCTTCATAATAATAATCTCTTGATAAATCAAACCTAAAAACTAGAGAATAGATCTAAAAAAAGAAGAAATAACAATCCTATCTCTCATGACATGCCCCATTTCACCTCACTGGTTCTCATCAAAGTTATCATATAGAATACCCATGGAGAACCCATGGATCTATCCTAAATATTACATGTTATCATAGGGTTTGGCTCCCACTAAATTATCGTACATCACTATGACATCACACTGATCCCTCATATCTTATCACTTTGTGTCATTATAAATATATATCATTGAAATGGTCTTATAATATGTGTAACCTCAAATGAATCTATTCTATGCTATCAAATGAAATCGGTGACTGATCCCACACATCTACCACTATCTTTCCTAGAGCCTCATTCGACAGTGTACCATGTTTGAACACCCATAGGGAGGATCATAGCTAACATGAGTATAAAACCCAACTATTCAATTACCTAGAACCCATGATATTGAAAGTAAATACAAATCCCTATCCTCATGCTCAATCTCAAACCCTGAGGTTGTTCTAGATTCTACCTCCCATGGGGTCATGTACTGATTAATAGGTTCTTCTTGAAACACCACAACCATATAGGCTACATGCCCAATCACTTTATCACACATCAGCATAAGCCAAAACACCAAGGAGAGATCTCAATTTCAACATATCTCAATATCTATATTCCCTCCATGAAACATCACAACCTAGGAGTTTATCTTCCTAATTTTGGCCTTAGCTATCAACTATACAAACATTGGGACTAACCCATAACCATGATATCCATTCCATCAAGGTCAACACTGAATTCCATCACCATTATTCATTGTATAAAAGGCATCACACACAATCTAAATGTCACATGACCTGATCACACGTTGAGTGTGATCACTCACACATCTGATTAGAATCCCTTTACTCAACTTGAAATTGTAAGTTTATAAAGAGTCTTAGACTCTAACACAACCCAAGGGTACCTATCTAGGTTCTATATAAATATGACCATCGAGAATACCACTAGACATCTCAATATAGCCTAACCCACCCATTACACAATGAAATAATTTAGATAAGGTTACTATGTTATCATGCATATCAAAGTAATATGAGATAACATATGAGGAAACCATGAATTTAAGGAGGTCACATAATTAGAATTGATTTAGAAATCATGGAAATTTTATAAAAAAATTAATAGAACCAAGCCATTTCTAAAAAAAATATTTTCTTTAAAAACATAAATAAAATACCTCTTTTAGAAATCATTTTTAAAGGGTGTCACATGTTGGATTAGGTACCCAGTGAACTTGTCCAAAAAATTAGTGAAATCCTCTTTGAAAACTATCATGTTGTTTTCAAATATTATTTCAAACCCTTTCATTCAAACCCCCATTTTATTTCAAAAAATATTTTCTAACCATTTCCCATTTAAATACCATTTTAATGTCTTTATCACTTATTTTATAAAAATGAGTCAAGAATCACACACACCTCCCAAGAAATACATAAAATTGGCTACTAACACTCATTCTACTGAGGATTCATAAAACAAATTGTTTAGAAAACTATGAGGACCTTTGGTGATGATTAGGTTGATGTGAGCAGGTCCCATTTATGGAGTGACCACACACCACATAAAACAATCTTTATCATAACAACAACAACAAAAACAACACACAAGAATTTGATAAATAGAAGGCAAGACCAAAACAACCCAAGTGATCAAATGTTCAAGGAATAAAGGCCTCTTACCTCTATTACATGTATAAATATATCTTAGATCACTTATCAACCACATTCAATTCCAGTGAGTACTTATCTCAACAAGAATCATCATATATTCATAATTTATCCACTTTAAACAACCCCCCCCCCCCATATCCAATATCAAATTTATTATGTGGTGAAAAGGTGTCTAAATAATGATCAATTAGGTGTAGACCACTCCTATAGTGCACCCAGACATACTGTGCACAAATTCACCAATTATAAAAACCATATCAATCATTAATTTAACTAAATTTTTCCAAAATCCTTAGAAACGCTCACTCGGAAACATATATAAAGAGAATGATGTGCAAAAATGTGGATTCATCCTTCCTCAGTGTCCTCTATCCACTAAAAGAAAAATCCCCATGATTAACTTGATTTCACTATCCTCTAGAGATATCATGAACCTGAATCCATAACCAAATTTGTGAGAATTAGAAAACTAATAAATAGGATAAGGAAATGAAGCGAAAGTGGATAGATCAACTTGAATTTGTGTTGTGAATAACTCGTGAAACACCCTAGATCAAGGGGGAACCAAGTGTGAAAAATGAGGGGAGAAAGGGGGATATCTTCTTTGTTTAGGATCTTAACACTTGACTATAATCTATCATAAACTAATGCCACCTCATATCTTCACTATCATAGATAAACTCCATTCTTCTTCAATCAATAATATGTTGGAACCAGGCGTGCAGTGGAAGCCCCAAACAGGTGGGTTTTAAAAAATTTCCACTGACAATCAATATAAACTTTTCGACGTCAGTGAATAGATTCCTGATTAAATCTAAGGATCTCACGTGAAGGGTTTTAAGCACAAATATAAACTGTAAAAATACCTAGTTTAATTCTGAAGTCTCACATGACATCTGCTCGTCATTGGCAATCACTGCTCAAATAATCCGAAGTAGAATTCCTCTAGATCATCCACACATGCTTTAAGGAATCTGTGGGAGCATCGTTTGCTGTAATCAGGGTGCTAGAGCGGAATTGCGATGACGCCTTTGACGCTACAACGATCAGCACGTCGCTTCACTAGAAATGCCTGAGAGAGAGATCCATCTGAGCTCCTTGGATCCAGAGCATCTCTCTCAAGATTATGGGAGAGAGGAGAGGAGATATAAGATACATGAATAGTATTTATAAATATCCTCTCCTCTAATATTTATAGTGGTTAATTGATTACCTGGAAATGCCAACCTGGCCCCCGAATACTTAACGCACTATCAATGACATTTTATGACTACTAAACTGAGTCATAAATATTATTATCACTTACTTGTAATATATTAAAATATATTACATGATAATAATTAAGTCATTAACTTGACTCGTCGCTCCCATAAATATTAATTGAAATTTAACATTCGTCAATTAATATTTTTCAAGTATTTACTAAAACTCATAAATACATTTAATAAATAAATTCAATACTCATTATTCTAAACTCAAATAATATGAATTTATTTATTGAATTGGTGATTGTTTAACTTTGGACAAATCTTGGACCCCAGTAGCGGGACCCACTATGTCCAAAACTCTTATTCAACTGAATAGGGAAGATTCTTGAATATGCTATTGTGTGTAACCCTCTAGGACCTTATCTCGATAGTAGTTAATAATATTCATAGACCAAGAGCGGGATCTAGAAACTCATCATGACCCTTGAAGAGATAAGGATTGTCATAGCAGTGACAATCAACCTACAAACACACACTATGTAATATAATCTATTTGTCTGTAATATCTCATAAAGCAGGACACACTCATGTGTCGTCGTCCTTATCTTGCTTTATTGTTTGTTGATTTAACTAGACGGATTTACCCTTTACTGTCATGGCCATGTTCTTATAAAGGTACTTCCATCCATATCAACATGGCCTAAGATATATTACTTCCATAACCCGGAAGAGACAAATATTGTCTTGACCATTCAACCAATTCCATGACACCAATGACGCACCCAACACAAACTACCTCACCACAACTTCATTGGCATGGTTTTCATCTTGCATTAAAGTGTGCAATCAAATGGAATACATTGGTAATGATCTTAAGTCAGGATACCATTACATTTGATCGTAGATAGGAACATCCAATGACACCCAAAACATTTGGTGTTCCTATTGGCAGGTTAGTCCTCATGATCTCACTACTAGAGAACAGCAAGAGAGAACTTCATAAGAAGAAATCTCAATGCTTATGAGCCCCCAACACCTGATAGTCAAATATCTACTGTGTCTAATCAGTAAGATGTATATATACTAGAGAACATATATTTAATATTAATGTCATAGTATCTAGAGGTTCTCATTATATCTTGGGAACTACTATAACCTTTCGATATGACAATTAATATTTGGAAATTACCATTTCAATAGTGGATGCAGAACAGTCTACACTATAATGGTAAGATGACATCATGTATAGCTAACTGTATACATGATATAGTAATCAAAAGCAATGAATAGTTGGGTCTAGGGCACCCACTATTTCAACACTCCCACTTGCACTAGATCCAACTTGCTAACCAAATTTTTTAGCTACTCACATGATGAACATCATGTTTCTGCTGAGTAATGGTTTTAGCTACTGGGTCCACCATGGTTCCGTTGTGTGGCTATTCTGCTATAGCGACCTTATCTCCTTGATTAAAAATTCTCAAGAGATGGTATCCTAAGTATATCTCTTTTTTCCACTGTCATATCTTGACATCTTGGCTAGTAAGAATATCATAATTTACACTATGATAATACTTTTCTTACCAGGTACAATTATAAGAACTGGAACAAATTTTTGTATTTATCTTCTTCTTAGATATCTTAAAAGCTTACAACGTACTTGGTATTTGTTGGTATGGCTACCATTGGCTTATATGAGCTTGACTCGCTCGCCATCTTTATCCTAACAACAATAGTAGATCACACTGATCTATGGAATACTAGTTTATATCCCCAAAAACTATTACTTTTCTTCTCTACTTACCAAGTACATATCTTTTATACTTCTTGAAGTACAATTAGATAATTCTGACTACATCCCTTTCAGTGTTCCTGGATATAACTGATATTTTCCTAATATACCATGGTAATATCAGTTATTGTACATATCTTGGCATGAATGATTGATCCATCGCTCCGAAGTATGGATTTTAACTCACCATGTTTATCTCTTCCCATGTCACAGACATGTCAACATTGAGATATTATTCCCTGTGACATAGGCAACGATTCATCTCTTGAATTGTTCCAACTTTTATTTTTCAATACAATGTCACTATATGTACGATTGACTAGGACCAAGAAATCTATAGATCTACCTCAGTAGATCTCATTCCCTAGAACTTAGGTTCCTACTTTAAGTCAATCACTGGAGAGTAAATTTTATTTTGGTCTTAACTAATTGTGAGACCAATGTCTATTTTCCATATGTTGCCTGAACATATTTCATCTTGGAAAACATTGGTGCTCCCACTAACCTCTGGTAGAAACATGTCAATCATTTGTTGAAAATGTATATTCTATGATCACGTTGCTTACTTTAATCATAAACTGGATTTCAATAACTTGCAACCTTTATTAGCATTCTGTGATGTGACCATCCCTTTCTGGTTGTGTCGTATAGACACCATCCATGATTGGTGGTCATGACATCTAATTCTAAATAATTTTATCATAGATATTAGCTATGATAAGTAAAATTCTAACAGATTTAGGCATAATGAATTGGTGAAACCAATCGAGCCTTATTGGTACTACACTTGTACCATCCATGTATCAATTCACTTGAATACCCACCACAGTATTCAAAACAATAAGCCCCTTGTCACTTTGATACATGGAATCCATTAATTGAATTTTAGTTGGTCATATCAATTTTAGTTAATTTCCATATACTGCTTAATTGTAGGAAATATTATTCACATTGAATAATAGATCACCGATCGTGGTGAATATAAAAACCATCACCATGGTTTTATCCTTCCTACACAATATGTGTCTCTGGAACATACTTTGTTCCACATGCGCTTGTGGAACTAGTTCCTATGCCAACTATTTTATGCACCTTGAGCATTGACTAAACCCAAGTCAATATAGATCTTACTATCTTTAATAGAGATGTGCATCCTTATATAGATATGTAGTCCCTTACTTGACTACAAATTTTCTATCTTAGGGATTAATTTAATATCCTAAGCAATCATTAGGATAAGTAACTTAGATGCACAATATGTTTATCTTGATGCAAGTTTTTTTGTATCCAAACAAACTATTTGCATCCAAACACATGTCCTTATGACATAATGGATTTCTATCATACTATGAATCATATGATATCCATTTTTCATTATAGTTGGCATATGTCTGTGGGATATTGTTGTTATTTTCAAAGCATTTCATGAAATATAATGGAAGTTTCTTCTAGTTGCAACATTGATATTACTTACATCAAAATTTTGATGTATAACATATGCTTTTAGGAATTTCTCCATGTTGTATGTTTATTGATCAATGTTGATATGTAAGACTTGATCATCAATCCTCTTCATTAACATCAATGTCGTGATGTCGATAAGGTAATGTGCATTTAGGAATTACTCCACACTACATTATCATGATTGATGAATTCTTGGTCAAGATATTCTTCAGTATCCCAACCCGAAGCAACTCATATCTCCTGACCATGAAAATACTTCCACTAGTGCAGAAATCGTTTTTTACGTCACCATTTTTTACGTCGGTTATATATAACCGACGTAAAAATGTGGCGAGTATATTTTTAACGTCGGTTATTTTAATAACCGACGTTACAAATCGTGCCTGTTGGGTTTTTACGTCGGTTATCTTATAACCGACATAAAAAACCAATGTGCGGGGGGGTTTTTACGTCGTTTATTTGAAAACCGACGTAAAAAACCCGATATCGACGCGTTTTTTACGTCGGTTATCAAATAACCGACATAAAAAACAAATCGCGGGGTTTTTTACATCGGTTATTTTATAACCGATGTAAAAAACACATCTGGGATTTGGTTTTTTACGTCGGTTATTAGATAACCGACGTAAAAAACGCGTCCATATCGGGTTTTTTATGTCGGTTTCCAAATAACCGACGTAAAAAACCCCCCGCACATTGGTTTTTTACGTCGGTTATAAGATAACCGACATAAAAAAAGCGTAGATATCGGGTTTTTTTACGTCGGTTTCCAAATAACCGACGTAAAAAATGCGTAGATATCTCGTTTTTTACGTCGGTTATAAAATAACCGACGTAAAAAACCAAAGCGCGGTAGCTTTTTTACGTCAGTTTTAAAATAACAAACGTTATAAATTTAAAAAATAGTTTATAACGTCGGTTATATAATAACCGACGTTATAAAACTTTTAAAAAAATTAAATCCCGTGGACTGTCATTTATGATTTTTCGATTGACAGTCCGCCGGCTCGTCTCTCTCGCGCGGTAAACCCTAATCGACTCGTCGATCGACCTGCGTTAAACTCAATTTGGCTTCATTGTTTATCTTCTTCACTCCTCTCAGATCTATCATCTCAACTCGCAACATTCAAGTAAGCCTTCCACGAATTTATTTCGTTCGTTTTTGTTTCGATTCTTGATGTGTTTTTCGTTCGTTTTTGAATCTCGTGGAATTTTTTGTTATTGCAAATGGTTATTTGAAAATGGTTATTTGTATTTTGTTATTGCAAATGGTTATTTGTATTGCAAATGGTTATTTGTATTTTGTTATTGCAAATGGTTATTTGAATCTCATGGAATATTTTGTTGATATAACAGACTATTTTGTTGATATAACAGACTATTTTGAGGGAACATTAAACTAGATGAATAATGAGATAAAAAAGACGTGCATCGTTACTTTAAAAAAAATTACTTTTTATATCATATTTTGGATCGGTTTTTTTATAAATTAAAACAATAAATGTGATCCCCATTATATTATATTGGAGGAGTACCATGGTTTAACCACACAGTATGGAAAACCTAGAACCAACCCTAAAAAATGCATATGCATCATGCTATGTGATTTCATGATAAATAAGTATGGTTTGTACAAAATATATTTCCTCCATTATATTTGTAAACAAATGTTAAATGTTTCCTAGGTAGAACCTCATGGTATTCACTAACCATGTTCCAACCATGAATAAGAATATAAAACTATAATATCCTAAAAAGTCACAAAATAATAATACAAGGATGAAAAAAAAAAGTTAATCAAAATAATTTGATTTAATAACCTATAATAAATGTAGAGGTGTTAAAATAACACAAACCATACTTAATTCTACCCCTAGAAGAATATGTTGAGGATGTTGGACCTAGATTGAGATTAGGCCACTACTCCATTATCAATGGCTCTCACACCTATGTCTCATTGGAATCGAAAACATGTTACCAATGATATTAAACCATATGAATTACCATATCATTTAGAACATTCACTTGAGAATATAAAACACATTATTATTGTTAATCATATACATATACATATTTAGTCTTGTAATTTCCAGGCTGTTCACTATTGTTGTTGATATTTGTTAATTCTTGGTGTTTAGAATTTCTGAACATGTTTCCTGTAATTGGAATTCATTTTTTGTCCATGGTTGTTTTGTTTTCGTTTTTGCATTTTGAAAACCTAAAATAAACAGAGTTTTTAGTCAAGTTTTATTTTGATTGATAACCGTTAAAGCTGAAGTCCAAGTACAAAATCAAATCCCCACAAGATATGTTACATGGGATTAAAAAGCATAAATAAAGGATTAAACCGAATCAGTGGGACTATTGTTATTCTGAGCAGACCAGTGTTGGACGCGCTGGGTGGCCCTCTCAGCCTGCCAATACAATTAATGATCATCAGAAACAAGAATGAGTGAATTGCTGATAAAATAATAACATGCTGGTATACCTCTTTTTGCCAGTCACACCGAAGGGTGATGAAGACCAATATCAAGGTCTGCACGCCATTTAAAATAGGTTGTTTATCTAATATATTAAAACATCAAAACTGCATTCAATATTAATCTATGTAGGCGTCATGGTTTTCTTTGATTCAATGAAATTTAAAACTGTTATATCTAACTATATTTTGTTTTAAAAATAATATTCAAGCATATTTTTTTAAATACCTATAGATTTGTTTTATATTTTAAATTGTTTTACATTCAAATTATGATTTTTTTCATATAAACATGTATTTGTATTATCTTAAAAATATATTTTTTTTGTTGATATTTTTTATAGGTAATAATGAGTCGAAGTTGGATTACGGCACATCGAATGAGCAATGAATTTGAGGAAGGTATTGATGCCTTTTTGGAATTTTCAAAACTAAATGTTCCAAGTAGTGACATTTTTTTCTGTCCATGCCTGAAATGTTTTAATATGAAGAAGTTGAAAAGTAGAGAGATAAAAGATCATATGATATGTCATGGTTTTAATCCGAGTTACAGCCCTTGGATTTGGCATGGTGAAACTGGACGGAATGTCACTAATGATGATGATTCGCAAGATGGTAACTCCAATGGAATTGAAGAAATGATTCGCGATATTGTAGCAGAACAAATTGAGATAGAACCGACAGTTGCGCGTCTATATGGTGATGCTGAAAAACCATTATATCCCAGTTGTACAGATTTTACGGTTTTGTTGGCGGTGTTAAGATTGATTAACCTGAAGGTGAAGCATGGATGGAGTGACAGAAGTTTTACAGAGCTGCTACAATTGATGAAATACATTCTTCCAAAAGATAACGATCTTCTAGATTCACATTACAAAGCCAAGAAAATATTATGCCCGATGGGATTGGGATACAAGAAAATACATGCCTGTCTGAATGACTGCATTATATATAGGAAGGAATATGAATTTCTATCAGAGTGTCCAAAATGTGGGACATCACGGTATAAGGTGAAAGAAAAATCACAGGGTGATGTAGAGATTACAAAGCTCCCTTCAAAGGTATTTTGGTATCTTCCTATAATTAATCGTTTCAAACGTTTATTTGCTAATTCACATGATGCAAAAAGGTTAAGATGGCATGCTGAAGAGCGGGTATGTGATGGAAAAATACGTCATCCAGTTGATTGTCCACAATGGAAGAAAATTGATGCGCAGTATTCTACATTTGGAAATGAAATTAGAAATCTCATACTAGGGTTGTGCACAGATAAAATGAATCCATACCGAACACTCAGTAGCACACATAGTTCATGGCCTGTTTTATTGGTAATTTACAACCTCTCTCCTGAAGTTTGTATGAAGCGCAAATATGTCATGTTGAGTACAATGATCTTTGGTCCAAAGCAACCCGGTAATGATATTGATGTTTACTTTTCACCGTTGATTGATGATTTGAAACTGTTATGGGCTGATGGTATTAGGGTGTATGATTCTTATAAAATGGAATATTTTCAACTGCATGTAGTGCTTCTGTTCACTATAAATGACTTCCCAGCGTATGGAAATTTATCTGGATACAGTGTTAAAGGGCATAAAGCATGTTCAATTTGCGAACAACATACGTCCTATTGTCAATTGCATCATGGGAGGAAAACAGTGTGCATGGGTCATCGAAAGTTTTTGCCTATGGAACACCCTTATAGAAGACTAAAAAAGGCATTCAATGGATCACAAGAATTTGATACTGCTCCAAAACCTTTATCCCCTGATCTGTATTTTGAGAGGGTGAAAAACCTTGACGTGACATTGGGAAAGACACAGAAATCTGGTAATGATAGACATATTTGGAAGAAAATGTCAAAAAAAAATTGAGCTACCATATTGGAGGTATCATGAAGTTAAACATAATATTGATGTCATGCACGTGGAGAAGAATATCTGTGATTCTTTGATTGGAACATTGTTAGATATTAAAGGAAAGGCTAAAGATGGGTTGAATGCAAGATTAGACTTACTATCAATGGGAATACGTTTGGAGTTAGCTCCCACTCCTAAAGGAAGACGAACATTTCTTCCCCCGGCTTGTCATACATTATCGAAGAGGGAGAAAATTAGCTTCTGTCAGTGTCTTCATGATACCAAAGTGCCTCAAGGTTATTATTCTAATGTAAAAAATTTTGTCTCATTGAAGGACTTGAAGTTGATAGGTATGAAATCACATGATTGTCACGTCATGATGCAACAAATTCTACCAGTTGCATTGTGTGGAATATTGCCCATTCGTGTCAGAAAGACTATAATGAAGTTGGGTTATTTTTTCAATTCAATTTGTAACAAGGCGATTGATGTGAATGCTTTGAACATTTTGGAAAAGGATGCAATTTTTATACTTTGTCAATTGGAAATGTATTTTCCTCCAACTTTTTTTGATATAATGGTGCATTTAATGATTCATCTAGTTCGAGAAATAAAGTTTTGTAGACCTGTATATCTTCGTTGGATGTATCCTTTTGAAAGGTATATGAAAATATTAAAGGGGTATGTTAAAAATCTATATCGACCTGAAGCCTCTATTATTGAAAAGTATATTTCTGAGGAGGTAGCAGAGTTTTGTACGAGCTACTTGGCTGTGGCGTAACACATAGGTTTGCCTCCATCTCGCCATGAACGAGTTAATAATAAGGGAAAGGGGATTCGCGGCTTGAAATTCAAATCATTGTCAGCTGAACAAGTGAAGAAGTTAGAATCATACATCTTGAATAACATATCTGATGCTCAACCGTATATCACAGTGCATATTAATGAGTTGAAACAATGTCATCCAAAGAAGAAAGAAATGTGGATTTTGAATGAGCACAACAAAACTTTTTTGTCATGGATTAAAAAGACTTTTCTTGGTAGATCAGATGTATCAGAGACATTAAAATGGATAGTGGGTGGTCCATGTTTAAATGTGATAACATGGTCTGGTTATGACATTAATGGTTATACATTTCATACAAAAGCTTAGGACAACAGAAGTGCAGTTCAGAATAGTGGTGTATTGGTGTTTGCAGAAGCAATGCATTTTTCGAGTGCTAAGGACAAAAACCCAATTTCTGCATCAAATGCATATTATGGAGTGATTGAAGACATATGGGAGGTTGATTACTTTAAAATTAAAGTTCCCGTTTTTAACTGTAAATGGTTTAACGGTAACAACAGTGTCAGACACGATGAATTTGGAATGACACTTGTTAATCTGAATAGATTGGAAGACACGGCTGATTCTTTTATAATGGCAACACATGCAAAACAAATTTTTTATGTAGTAGATCAATCAGATATGCAGTGGGTTGTTGTTTTACAATGGAAAAAACAATATGTTGGTGAGGATGAACATGATGAATATGCTGATTTATGTGAGATCCCTACTTCCATGGAAATATTAACAGAACATAATGATGATCATGTTGAAGACATAGTTTGTGCCATAAGGAACGATCACGATGAAGGAATTTGGGAAAAAAATCCATTTGTACATTCCTAAAATTACAGGTAACATATGTTTATTTCTTGTTTACATTTATTTTTTCCATAAATGTTAGATATTGTAAGTTTTTTATTTATTAAAACATGTTTTAAAATAAAATAAGTATATGTTTTTGTTTGTTTTAAGTTTGTTTAGTTTACTTTATCATGTTTATAACCATTACATGAATTTTAAAATGCTTATTTTTGTTCACTGACAATTACTTTACCATGTTTACAATGTTTACCAGGTTTACCATTTTTACCATTTTTACCATCTTGACCATCTTTGACATCTTTACCATTGTTTAACATGCTTACCATATTACCAATGTTTACTATTATTTAACTTAGTACACTTTTCTATTTTCTGATTACAGTAGTATTAAAATATTTGAATTTGTATATTTGTTCACTGACAATTACTTTACCATGTTTACAATGTTTACCAGGTTTACCATTTTTACCATTTTTACCATCTTGACCATCTTGACCATCTTTTCCATCTTTACCATTGTTTAACATGCTTACCATATTACCAATGTTTACTATTATGTAACTTAGTACACTTTTTTATTTTCTGATTACAGTAGTATTAAAATATTTGAATTTGTATATTTGTGAACTGACGTTTGTTTTTTTGATTTGAATGATAATGACAGATCATTCAGATGATCAACCACATGATTATAGAGAGGAGCATATTGCTGGTCATACCTCTGGGGATGAACATTCACATGCTCTTATTACGACAAAGAGTTCAAAGGTTGGTAAACGTGGGTGCACACGTTTACCAAAATTATCACTTGCCCTTACGCAGGATCAGAGGATAGTAGTTGAGTTTGATGATGATGATATTCCTAGAGGTCCGAATGCCAAATATTTTAAGAGTTTTGTTGCAACTTAGGCTAAGACCAAAGTAAGCATTATGTATGATGATTGGAGAGGTGTGGATAAAGCGATTATCTCTCAGTTGTGGGAGACGATTTTGGTAAGATCTTTTGTCATTGTTTGACCATTCTTTTAATGTTTCTAGTATATATAATATGTTTAACCTCTTCTTTATCAGATGACATTTGATATTCCTGACACTGGAGGAGTCAGGAAGAAATTCTTATCGTTGGCTGCCAGGAGATGGAGGGATTTTAAATCAACCCTCTCATCTGATTTCATTTATGGTCATAGGATTCATTACAATCCATGTCGTATATATCCTTTTATAGATGAAGACACATGGAGACAATTTTTTGAAAGTAGAAAAAAAGAGTCATTTCTGGTAAGGGCAATGTAAACTTTTATAAACTTTATTATATAAATGATTTTATTAATGTTTTGTTAATGATTTCTTATTCTTAAATTACAGCAAACAAGGAAAGCTCATCAGGAGATCCAATCTAAAAATGTATACCCTTATAGTTTATCTCGGGGAGGGTATACATTATTGGAAGAAAAAATGATGGCGGAAAAATTTCAACAACTAAGAGCTGAGTCTTCAAGCTCTGGAGAGGTGGACCCTCCATCCCCTCCATCTAGACATGAAAAATGGAAGAGAGCTCGGAAGGGAAAAAAAGGGAAATATCTTTCGGAAGAATCGAGAATCATAGCTGAGAGGATTGTAAGATATCTATTTATTTTATTTAAGTTAACTTTTTTCTTCATATAAGTTTCAATCATTACAGAAATGTTCAATTAATTAATATAGGACTCTCTTGAGGAGCAGAGTTCAGAGGGGACATTTACAGCTACTGGGAGGGAAGATATTTTATTTGCAGCATTGGGAAGGCCCGAACATCCTGGTCGTGTAAGAGGATATTCGGCAGGTGTATCAGTAAGAAAAGTGTTTCCACGTTCTTCAACTTCTAACATTGATGGGGTTTATAAAAAAAATAGAATCCTTGGAGGCTGAAGTTCAAAATATTAATGCGACGATGGAAGACAAGATTAGAGAGTCGGTGCAGTCTATGTTTGCAGAAATTCAAAGACAATTTCAGACTGCAGCTCTCACTCCTCCACCTCCCCCTGCAGACCCCATTATTTATCCTCCACCTCCGCCAGTAGCTCCCACTCCCCCACCTCAGCCTGCGGACCCCATTTTTTATCCTACGCCTCCGCCGCAGCTTCCTACATATTGCGAGTTGTATGTTGATGATTCTCAACATCATATAGTAGCATACGGGTTGGTATATTGTATAGGAGATACAGTTCATCATCAACAATTAGAGGTAGAGAATCAGAGGTTCACTATACAGGATATTATAGATAGATCATCTAGGGTACCAATACCTACAGATGAGGTGGCAACAGTTGGACAGAGTATCGGCCATTTTTTAGTTTGGCCATCCAGACTTCTTCGACTCATTACCATAGAGGTATGAATGCTATATCTTTTATTTTATTTTTTATTAAAGTTGTTTTATCATTTGAAAACTACTATATTTCTCAATTTTTTTTTTCACAGGAATACTTCAAAGGTAAAGAAATACTGTATAGACAACAACAAAGACAACAGGCTATGACATCAGATACAGATTCCAGTGGTCTTGACAGATTGTCAAGATATTCACATTTGTTGTTGGGTTTTTAAGAGTTTCCAATGGAATCTCATGTTTGTGGACGTGAAATAAGTGTGGGGATTACAAAATCTGATATCATGGAGCTTGTTACTGGAGATAAGTTGGGCATCAACGTGGTGCAAATTTTTTCCATGTAAGTCTTAACACCTTTTCCCTACGTTATATGTATTAAAAATGTATACTTATATATGTTTTGTATTAGGTATCTTTATAAAATTTGTGAGAGGAATGAACTAACAGAAGTATATGGATTCATGGACCCGCAATTGATTTCCCCTGAAGCATGTGCATTGACTGAGGAACAAATAATGTTTTATATTGCTGAAATATTTGAAAAGAATATAATCAGACAATGTTGGATGATGCCTTTTTGTGAGAGGTATGAAACACATTTCTCTCAAAGATTTAATTATCTTTTAACATAAAAAACCAATAACATTAAATTTCCTTTTATCAGTGATCATTGGATGTTAGGGATTTTTTGCCCAAGGGAGAAAGCTCTTTATTGGATATGCTCTGTTCATGGTGATGTGCGTGAAAGTTTTAAGAATATATTGGAAAAGTAAGTTTCAATTTCTCAATAGTTTTATATATTATAATGAATTTTAAATTTACCCCATTCGTATTATTTTCTAATAGTGCATGGGTCTACTTTCGAAAAAACACAAAGAAAAGAAATGCAAAGATCAAATATGTAAATGCGAAGGTAAATTTCCATTTATAATTTGTACTTTTTGATTTATTACATAAAAATAATATATTGAATTTACACTCATTCAAAACAGAATTTTCATGAACAACAAGGCCTCATCGAATGTGGATATTATATGTTAAGATTTATGTATGAAATAATAACAACTGGGACAGTTGTGAATTTTGACCTGGTACGATTTCCTCTTAAACTTTGCCATAATATTTCAATTTGATTTATTCATTATACACGTTAACTATCTTCTTTTTCATTTGTAGATTTTTGATGACCCTCAACCCTATACTGCTGAAGACATCAAACACGTACAAGTGGAGTGGTAAAATTATTTTACAGGTTTGATTGAATTTTAGTTGTTTGTAATGTAAAATGTAATTTTGAATATTGTCGTTTTAATTGTGTATTTGGTAGTTGTTTAGGTTTGATTTAGTTTTTTTTTTTGAAGTTGACAGTGTAAGTTTTTAATGTTATATAAGTGAATGTTTAATTTTGCTCTACTTCTTGTTTTGGTCTACTTTTGATGGTTCTTCTGGTATGGATTTGGGTCTGTGGGGGAGGGGTTCCAAGGGTGTGGGGGTGTGTTCAGTGGGTTTGGGGGTGTCCAGCGGTCTGGGAGGGATGTTCGGTGGGGTGGGGGGACAGTCCTGGGGGGTGGCAGGGATGTCCAGGGGTGTGGGAATCCGGTCAAGGGGTGTGGGAGTGCTGTCCTGGGGTGGGGGGGGTTGTCCAGGGGTGTTTGGGGCTGTCCAGGGGTGTGGTGGGGGCTGTCAAGTAGGGTGAGGGGTGAGGAGGTGTTGTTCAGGCGGGTGGGGGTTGTCGAGGGGTGTTTGTGGGTGTCCGGGGGTCGAGGGGTAGTCTAGGAGTGTGGTGGGGGCTCCAATGGGGTGGGGGAGGGTTGTCCAAGGGGTATACATGAGGGTGGGAGCTCCAATGGGGTGGGGGAGGGCTGTCCAGGGGGTATACATGAGGGTGAGGGCTCCAACAGGGTGGGGGAGGGCTGTCCATGGGGTATAAATGAGGGTGGATGTTGTCTAGTGGGTAAGTTTTATATGTTATCTATGTACATGCTTAATTTTGGTGTACGATTTTTTGTGGTACGATTTCTTGATTTGTTTTTCTGGTTGATTCTGGTGGAGAGAAGATCACTGCATTCTGTTTAAAAAAATTGGCTTTATCACGTCGGTTATTTAATAACCGACGTGATAAAGGGCCTAGAGAATGGTTTATCACGTCGGTTATTTAATAACCGACGTGATAAAAGGTCTTCAGAATGGTTTATCATGTCGGTTATTTAATAACCGACGTGATAAAGGGCCTGGAGAATGGTTTATCACGTCGGTTATTGAATAACCGACGTGCTAAACAGCCTGGACAATGGTTTATCACGTCGGTTATTGAATAATCGACGTGATAAACTGGCTCCCTCCGGTTTATCACGACGGTTATATAATAACTGACGTGATAAACCCCCCTCCCCCGGTTTTTCACGTCGGTTTTATATGAACCGACGTGATAAACCATGCTCAGCCTGGTTTATCACGTCGGTTCTTATAGAACGGACGTGATAAACCGCCCTCACCCCAGTTTATCACATCGGTTCTATATAAACCGACGTGATAAACCCCCTTGCCCATGTTTATCACGTCGGTTGTTTAGGAACCGACGTGATAAACCATTGTCCAGACCGTTTATCACGTCGGTTATTCAATAACCGACGTGATAAACCATTCTCCAGGCCCTTTATCACGTCAGTTCTAAAATAACCGACGTGATAAACCATTCTCCAGGCCCTTTATCACGTCGGTTCTAAAATAACCGACGTGATAAACATCGCGATTTTATGTTTTTGACGCCGGTTTTTAAATAACCGACGTCAAAAACCTTATTTATAACGTCGCACGTATTAACGTCGGCTAGAAACCGACGTAAAAAATTAAAAATAACCGACGTAAAAAACGTTTTCTGCACTAGTGTTCAATTTATTATTCCTTAATTTCTTAAAGGAATCTTATAAAGCATATATACCTCTAGATTATACTTGGAATATTTTATTCTTACGTGTTGAACCATTTCCAAAAGCTTTGTGACGTGCCTTTATTTCTAAAGGCTCCTTTTTCCAAACTAAAGACATCGATAATACCAAAAGTATTTAGTTGTTTCGAGCCTAAATAACATACTTGGTATATTCATGACATCCATTTTTAGTATTACTTGACAAAGAATTATCCTTCCACATCTGGGTATAAGTCTTACATTTATATTCATCACTAATTGCCTATGATTCATGTATTACTGAACTAGTGATTGAGTTTACCAAAAAGAACATTCATTCCAGAAACTGAAAGAATGTCTCCTTGTGTACAAGGACACATGAGATTAATGTTTGTGGTTATACTCAATAATATTTCAACACGAATCTTTTACTTGGAAATTAAATAAGTCGTGTACTTCTCACCATTGGCCTAGGAATCACCCTTTCGTAGCCACTTGGAGAATACACCTGACTTTCAGTAAGGTTTCTATACTAACTTGGTTATCATATTAGAACACACATATGTCACCAACATATTGTATTTAATATCCAAGTAGTAAAAGGAAACATCACATTGATGAATATGCCTGATGTAGAAGTGAAAACTTGCTTCTTTAAATCAGTTTATTACTTTTAAACTTCCATTGTTTTATTTTATAATATGAAATATAAATAACCTTTTTTAATACCTCATTGATTGAAGGACATCACGAATATGCCATTGGCATTACTTTCCTTTTGGCCTTTTCGCATTGTCTTTCAATTTATTCACCATAAGAATTAAAAATTAATTGTCTTTTATTCTTATTCACTTGGTGAATCTTACCTAGATAGGTAATGGAGTGTTTACTCAATACTTGTTCATTTTATAACTTAAAATGAAACTTGAGTAAAGGTGGTGAAATGATATGAGAAAGGGATCCATTTAAATATCATGATCAATCTTTCAATTCACACATGTCGGTGTACATCACCTTATTCATATCATTGCTTCGCTTTCTCCTTGAAAACATCCCGGAGATGAGACTTCATGTTTTTATCACCACGTCCTGGTGTAGTGATCGCAACTAACACCGGATGTTGCTGAAATCATAATGATATAACTATCATATGCTTTCTTCACTAGTCTCCTGTAAGAAAATTTCACCCTCGCTTCTTGAGGTAGTTAATAGTATTAGGGACACTGGCACCCTGAGTTTCCTATATCATAGTATTATTCACATGCGCTTGTACTATTCATAGATACTCGTGTTAGTGTGGACATTTACTTTGTCCATTATAATATCACAGTTTTAATCTTGTGGTATAAATTGCCATTTTTTTACAAAAATGAATTTTAACAGATGAGTGTCTTTTATCTGATTACCGGTTTAGACATTTTTTATAAATTACTTAAATCATGAAATGTCTCCCGCTATTTTATTGGATTCTAGAAACCCTCTGTACTAGAATCGAAATACTCTGTCGCTAGAGTATTCTAGTGGCAAGGATCCTCGAACCACCCCTCATAGTCTACAAGCTATGGCTACGCCACTACTTAGAGGGTTCTAGGTGGAATTTTGGCTGGCCGACTTCTTTAACTTGTGGTTCCTTGATATGTTGAGTGAAGTCCCAACTTCTTAAAATCAGTACTTGATTTACTCAATGCTTGCCTCTAAAATTACAACAAGCTAGCTATGGATATTTATTTGCTGCAATTTTAGTTAAGTAAACCCATCATTCTTATAAGGACTCCCCGGTAGTAAGAGGCGCCCTCAACTATGGCATGACCGGCACCTCAAACAGCTGGTTTTGTCCAAACTTGAATGACGGAATGTAACGACCCGAAATTTTGAATAAATCTTGTTTCCTAATTTTGTGTGTTATTTTATTTTTATACTCAACAAAAATGTTTCATTTGATAACATGAGTATAATTAAAATGAGACTGTTGGGTTTTGACTGTTATATAACCATTGGTCAATATGACCGCTGTGAACTAAATGTTTTGATTTTTGTCTCTAAATACAAGTGATCTTCGTTAATTAATATAGAAAGAAGATTCAATGGCCTCACCCAATAGTCTTGGACCGATCGAAGCCCATCTAACAGAACTTGGGAAGGAGGTAGCACCACTGGGCTTTGCTCTGGACCAAACCCAATCTGAACTTCATCATGTGAAGCTAGAATGGAATCGCCTTTGCGAGAAGTTCAAACTGATAGAAATTACTACTCATGCGATGTTGGCCGAGCCTCCCTCAGATTCTCTCACCTTAGCACACCTTACACTTAGGTCCTATGCTGGTGTGATAAGGGGCTATGTAAGGAGATCGTAACTGCCTTGTGTAATCCTTTGTTTTAAATAAAAATTGGGATTTCTTCTTATGATGAAGTTTATGAATTTTCAAATGACCGGATAAATATAGTATGCATATTTTTGATGAATTTAAGAAAAATAATATTTTAAAAAAGTTTATTTAAACCTTAAATAATTAAAAACATGTAATGATATTCAAAAACGGTCTTCTACAATTATGTCTAGTACGAAATTTAGAGTCTAATAAGATCAACTTGATTTTTGATGAATAGTAAATTATGAATAGTGATTTTATGCTTAGGATTAGTAATGTGACCAAATGAATTAGTAATCTTGCTTAAAGAAAGTATTAATATCATCTAGGCACCTTGATTAAGTAATTTGAGTCAATAGAATGGTTAAATAACTGTTTTATAAATTATTATTCAAGTATTAGTTTTTTCAGGTGAATAGTGTTTTTTTAATTAAAAAAATAAATTAAAAATATTTATAAAATTATTTTTATAAAATGGATTTCATTTTTGAACTCAGAGCATCGATATTATGTTAAGGTAATTTTTGGGGTTCTTTCTGAAAAAATGAATTTTCGGTGAATAGTGTATTTATTTAAAAATTAAATTAAAAATTATTTAGAAAATTATTTTTATAAAATGGAGTTCATTTTTGAAATCAGAGCATTGATATTTGGTTAATGTGAAATTTTGGGATTTTTCTGAGAAAGTTGAATTTTCAGTGAATAGTAAAAATACAGTTTCAGGGTTTCAGTATGTTTAATGACATCATAACTGTGTCATGATGATGCCATGAGATATTTTAAGAGATTGTCAACTAAAGGGGATGAATTATTGTATGAGGTTTCCCAAGTGGCCAATACCATGGGCAAATACCATGGGCAAGCCCATGGTTTTGCCAAAACCACCAATGAGGTGTCCCTTGGCCATTAATGCCTTGTCCCCTCACTTTCCCTATAAATATCAAGCAATACTCTCATCCATTCGACTCCCCACTCTCCCCCAACGAATTTCTGTTCTCATTACCTCCCAAGGAGTCCTCCCAAGGTGCCCCCAAGCCCTCAAGGTCCCAACCGTTGAGTTTTAAGAGTTGCGTTTTAAGGTAAGGGATCCGACCTCTCTCTTTCTTTTCAAGTAATCTCTTTTATGTCATTTCTTTTATGCTCCATGATATTATGTTTAAGGATGTTATTTTATATTCATATTACATCCCTTTTTATGTTCATATTATGAGAGACCCCCTCTTTCTCTCATCATTTCATTTTAAGAAAGTTTAAGTGGCGCCGTTAGGCTGCTGAATTTTTAAGGGATTCTTTCACCCTTCTCGTTTTCAAGATCTATTTTCTTGTCAAGTCTTTCATGTTCCTTTTTATTATTTTGGGGTATGATCTCAAAATATATCATACTTATATTTTACATTAATATGATGAGAGACCCTATTTGATCTCATCAATTCATTTTTGTTGAAGTTTTAAGTGGCGTCGTTAGGCTGTCGAATTTTTAAGTGATTCTTTCACCCTTCTCGTTTTCACGATCTATTTTCATGTCTAGTCTTTCATGTTTCTTTTTATTATGTTGGGGTATGATATCTAAATATATCATAATGATATTTTATGTTCATATGATGAGATACCCTATTTGATATCGTCAATTCATTTTTGTTGAAGTTTGAAGTGGCACCATTAGGCTGCCGAATTTTTAAGTGGTTCTTTCACCCTTCTCATTTTCAAGTTCTACTTTCATGTCAAGTCTTTCAAGTTCCTTTTTATTATGTTGGGGTATCATCTCTATATCTATCATAATGTTCTTTTATGATCATATTATGAGAGACCCCATTTGATCTCTTCAATTCAGTATTTTGAAGTTTTAATTGGCGTCGTTAGGCTGTGGAATTTTTAAGTGGTTCTTTCACCTTTCTCCTTTTTCAAAGTTCTAATTCCATGTAAAGTTTTGAAAGTTCCTTTTTATTATGTTGGGGTATGATATCTATATCTATCATACTGATCTTTAATGTTAATATGATGAGAGACCCTATTTTATCTCATCAATTCATTTTTGGTTGAAGTTTATGTGACGTCGTTAGGCTGCCGAATTTTCGTAAGAGAAATCTTATTTTTTGTATTCCTTTCATGTTCTTCATTTCATATGGTATATTTTCAAATTTCACTACCATGTTCTTAAATACCTTATATTATGTCCCTCTACTGTTCTATGGGTCATTTATGAATGTTTGACCCATGTCCCCTCTCTTTTCAATGTTTTCTAAAACCCTGTAACGTAGCCCTTGTGCTGCAGAATTTTCGTCTCAAAATGCCTCTCTCTTTTTCTCAAAAATACTTCATGTTATTAAGTTAATATTCAAAGATAATATTTATATAAGGGTATTCACATATATATCAAAATGTTCTATTTTTAAATTCTAGGATTTACATACATGAAACCCGCTTTCCCTTTTCGTGGGTTTAAAGTGACATAAAGATCGTGTCTTTAAAGCAGTTTTTAAAATGTTCTGATTATGAAATGAAACCAATTTATTTTATGCTATATGGGTTGTTTATGAAATGATTTATGATGATATATGTCGCTCACATGATAATAAAGACATGTCAAGGTTGCACCCAGATAGCGCTCCAATGCATTGGGTAAAGACTTAATCTCTAGAGATGACCTTTTAGACTGATACCTTGGTGAATAACCTTGGTAATTATTAATGACACCTTGGGGATGGACCTTGGTGAAAAGAAATGATTGTAAATATTATATTTTGTAGCCACATCTTCAAGTTATGAAAAATGTTATTTTTATTATGATTTCTTTCATGATTTCTTTCTCATGCCTTAAAGTTCTTTTCATGACCTTATTGAAGTATCTCAAGTTCACATGTAAAATGTTTCTATTATTTCCCTTACTGGGCATTCTGCTCACCCTTTCTTTTGATGTATGTCCCCAGGTTATGAGATGCAGTAATGAACCTAGGATGAACATGAGGAGAAGCCCTTCAAGTGTTTAAGAATAATGTTTTATGTTTTCATGTTTTAAGTTCCTGGTTTCCAAGACATTAAATCTTAAATATCCTCAGTTTTGTAAAATGAAATGAAAGTTTATGTGATAAAAATGCAGGATGTTATAGTTGGTGTCAAAGGATGGTTTAGTTATTTGTGGAAATTAGGATATGAAAACTTTAGGAAGAAGCCTATAGAAAAGTTTATATATAGGAAATATTACTGGTATTTTGGTGAGTATTGAGTAATGGGTTGTCAAGCAAATACATCACTGTCTGGATACGAGAAGGTAGAGGTGGCTCTGGCACAGATGTACATAGGGGTAAAACATGTAAACACCGCTTTGAGCTAGACTCAAATGGGAACTGGTACACGACAACGGGCCTTGTTGCACTCTTGGTTACGATACTCCCAGGGATATGCTTTGGTAAATTCATAAGCTTAGTATGAACCATTGTTAAAGGAACAAAGATAAAATAAAATAAAGATTCAGATAAGAATATATGATCATGGATAACCTAGATGGGAACCTAGGGGATCACAATTTAGGGTATACTTTTCTTCTACAAGTTATCCTTATATGCTTTAAGTTCCTTTTCATGATTATTGGCTAAGTATTTAAGCCCCTAATTATACTTTCTCTTCTTAGTTAATGGTGGGAAATGGAAGAACATGTCCCAACAACCAATGTGATAGGAAATACGACGATTGCAGTATTAATATGATAGAGATGATTAGGGGATTAAAAGATGGTTATTATTTTGGAAGACGTTCACTATTTTGGGGACCCTATATGATCGAGGTAAATAGATTACTACGGTATTTTCATTGAGGAGTAAGTTTGACTTATATTTTGAATAATCAATGAATTTAAGGTGGACATATAGTAATTTAGGTTACTTATGGGAATGATTAACCTATCTTGGGTAAAATATGTTTAGGTTAGATACTTTTGTTATAAGATGTTAGGAGTGGTTGATGTTGTTTGGAGATGAACAATGAAGTTTATTTTGGAAGACTATGTTATCAAATCCTTCTTGTATTTGAGTTTCAATCTTAGTTTGGTTTATTTTGTGGAATTTTAAGGACCGTTATTTATGGAATGGTCTATGATGAACTTTGGGTAGTACCATGGAACTTTGAAGATTTAAAAGTTGTTTCCATTCCTATGGGATTATTTCTTTTTGAAGAGTTGTTTTACCTTACCCTTTCTGTTTTTGGGATAATGTTTAAAGATAGAAGAAATAGATAGTTAATCTTTTTTGGATTATGTGATTCTCTAGAAGATGATTCTTGTGCTTTTGATGAGACCAAGTGTTTTTGAATTCTCATCATTTGGAGAAAATATTAGTTTTGGTAGAGACTTATTAAAGGATGAAACTCTACTTGAAGGTAGGTATATTTTCTTATGTTTTTGTTCTATGTAGTAAATTGATTCCTCAAAATTATGAAAAGGAACGTAAAACAAAAACGTTGTTGGTTTACGTTTTCTACTAGGTAATCAAAGACCGTTTACACACATCATAATTTTGGGATTTTCTTATGGTTAACTTTCTCCTAATCATGTTTTCAATCACTCTCTCTCAGAACTTGACCCTTTGTTTTCTCCACCATGTCCATGTTTTCCTACATGAAATCCTAGTGTGGGTTAACTCGGGTGACCTTTGTACTTCCCTTTCTTTCTTTTAAAGTAATATTTTTACTGACTCCTTTTCTGATGTGGGACTTTCAATGAAATTTCAAAACCCAATTTTAAAAATTGTGAGGACGCAATTTCTTAAGGGGGGAAGATTGTAACGACCTGAAATTTTGAATAAATCTTGTTTCCTAATTTTGTGTGTTATTTTATTTTTATACTCAACAAAAATGTTTCATTTGATAACATGAGTATAATTAAAATGAGACCGTTGGGTTTTGACTATTATATGACCATTGGTCAATATGACCGCTGTGAACTAAACGTTTCGATTTTTGTCTCTAAATACAAGTGATCTTGGTTAATTAATATAGAAAGAAGATTCGATGGCCTCACCCAATAGTCTTGGACAGATCGAAACCCATCTAACAGAACTTGGGAAGGAGGTAGCACCACTGGGCTTTGCTCTAGACCAAACCCAAGCTGAACTTCATCGTGTGAAGCTAGAACGGAATCGCCTTTGTGATAAGTTCAAACTGATAGAAATTGCTACTCGTGCGATGTTGGCCGAGCCTCCCTCGGATTCTCTCACCTTAGCACACCTTACACTTAGGTCCTATGCTGGTGTGATAAGGGGATATGTAAGGAGACCGTAACTGCCTTGTGTAATCCTTTGTTTTAAATAAAAATTGGGATTTCTTCTTATGATGAAGTTTATGAATTTTCAAATGACCGGATAAATATATTATGCATATTTTTGATGAATTTTAGAAAAAGGATATTTTAAAAAAGTTTATGTAAACCTTAAATAATTAAAAACGTGTAATGATATTCAAAAAATGATCTTCTACAATTATGTCCAGTACGAAATTTAGAGTCTAATAAGATTAACTTGATTTTTGATGAATATTAAATTATGAATAGTGATTTTATGCTTAGGATTAGTAATGTGACCAAATGGATTAGTAATCTCACTTAAAAAAGTATTAATATAATCTAGGCACCTTGATTAAGTAATGTGATTCAATAAAATGGTTAAATAACGGTTTTATAAATTATTATTCAAGTATTAGTTTTTTCAGGTGAATAGTGTTTTTTTAATTAAAAAATTAAATTAAAATTATTTATAAAATTATTTTTATGAAATGGATTTCATTTTTGAACTCAGAGCATCGATATTATGTTAAGGTAATTTTTGGGGTTTTTTCTGAAAAAATGAATTTTCAGTGAATAGTGTATTTATTTAAAAATTAAATTAAAAATTATTTAGAAAATTATTTTTATAAAATGGAGTTCATTTTTGAAATTCGAACATTGATATTTTGTTAATGTGAAATTTTGGGATTTTTCTGAGAAAGTTGAATTTTCAGTGAATAGTAAAAATACAGCTTTAGGGTTTCTGTATGTTTAATGACATCATAACTGTGTCATGATGATGCCATGAGATATTTTAAGGGATGGTAAACTAAAGGGGATGAATTATTGTATGAGGTGTCCCAAGTTTCCAATACCATGGGAAAATACCATGGGCAAGCCCATGGTTTTGCCAAAACCACCAATGAGGTATCCCTTGGCCATTAATGCCTTGTCCCCTCACTTTCCCTATAAATACCAAGCAATCCTCTCATCCATTCGACTCCCCACTCTCCCTCCAATGAATTTCTGGTCTCATTACCTCCCAAGGAGTCCTCCCAAGGTTCCCCCAAGCCCTTAAGGTCCCAACCTTTTAGTTTTAAGAGTTACATTTTAAGGTAAGGGATATGACCTCTCTCTTTCTTTTCAAGTAATCTCTTTTATGTCATTTCTTTTATGCTCCATGATCTTATGTTGAAGGATGTTATTTTATATTCATCTTACTTTCCTTTTGATTTTCATATGATGAGAGACCCCCTCTTGCTCTCATCATTTCATTTTAAGAAAGTTTAAGTGGCGCTGTTAGGCTGCCGAATTTTTAAGGGATTCTTTCACCCTTCTCGTTTTCAAGATCTATTTTCTTGTCAAGTCTTTCATGTTCCTTTTTATTATGATGGGGTATGATCTCTAAATCTATCATACTGATCTTTTACGTTCATATAATTAAAGACCCTATTTGATCTCATCAATTCATTTTTGTTGAAGTTTTAAGTGGCACCATTAGGCTGCAGAATTTTTAAGGGATTCTTTCACCCTTCTCGTTTTCAAGATCTATTTTCATGTCAAGTCTTTAATGTTACTTTTTATTATGTTGGGTTATGATATTTAAATCTATCATAATGATCTTTTACTTTCATATTATGATAGACCCTATTTGATCTCATCAATTCATTTTTGTTGAAGTTTTAAGTGGCGTCGTTAGGCTGCCGAATTTTTAAGTGGTTCTTTCACCCTTCTCGTTTTCAAGTTCTACTTTCATGTTAAGTCTTTCAAGTTCCTTTTTATTATGTTGGGTTATGATCTCTATATCTATCATACTTATCTTTTATTATCATATGATGACATACCCCATTTGATCTCTTCAATTTAGTATTTTGAAGTTTTAATTGGTGTTGTTAGGCTGCCGAATTTTTAAGTGGTTCTTTCACCTTTCTCCTTTTTCAAAGTTATAATTTCATGTCAAGTCTTGAAAGTTCCTTTTTATTATGTTGGGGTATGATCTCTATATATATCATACTTATCTTTAATTTTCATATGACGAGAGACCCTATTTGATCTCATCAATTCATTTTTGGTTGAAGTTTATGTGACGTCGTTAGGCTGCCGAATTTTCATAAGAGAAATCTTATTTTTTGTCTTCCTTTCATGTTCTTCATTTCATATGGTATATTTTTAAATTTCATTACCATTTTCTTAAATCCCTTATATTATGTCTCTCTACTATTTTATGGGTCATTTATGAATGTTTGACCCATGTCCCCTCTCTTTTCAATGTTTTCTAAAACCCTGTAACGTAGCCGTTGTGCTGCAGAATTTTCGTCTCAAAATGCCTCTCTCTTTTTCTCAAAATTACTTCATGTTATTAAGTTAATACTCAAAGCTCTTATTTATAGAGGGGTATTCACATATATATCAAAATTTTCTATTTTTAAATTCTGGGATTTACATACATGAAACCCGCTTTCCCTTTTCGTGGGTTTAAAGTGACATAAAGATCATGTCTTTAAAGCAGTTTTTAAAACGTTATGATTATGAAATGAAACCCATTTATTTTATGCTATATGGGTTGTTTATGAAATGATTGATGATGATATATGTGGCTCACATGATAATAAAGACATGTCAAGGGTGCGCCCAGATAGCGCTCCAATGCATTGGGTAAAGACTTAATCTCTAGAGATGACCTTTTAGACTGATACCTTAGTGAATAACCTTGGTAATTTTTAATGACACCTTGGGGATAGACTTTGGTGAAACGAAATGATTGTCAATATTAGATGTTGTAGCCACATATTCAAGTTATGAAAAATGTTATTTTTATTATGATATATTTCATGATTTCTTTCTCATGCTTTAAAGTTATTTTCATGACCTTATTGAAGTATCTCAAGTTCACATGTAAAATGTTTCTCTTGTTTCCCTTATTGGGCCTTCTGCTCACCCTTTCTTTTGAGGTATGTCCACAGGTTATGAGATGCAGTAATGAACCTAGGATGAACATGAGGATAAGCCCTTCAATTATTTAAGAAGAATTTTTTATGTTTTCATGTTTTAAGTTCCTGGTTTCCAAGACATTAAACTTTAAAGATCCTCAGTTTTGTAAAATGAAATGAAAGTTTATGTGATAAAAAGGCGGGATGCTATACAGAAGGCAGTTATGACTTAATATATATCTTGAGGGTTTTATTATTTTTAATGTGATGAAAGAAATCCTTTTCTATTTTTATAAGCACATTCTATGTGATCGCACTCACAACTGACCGTGCAAGAAATAGAAATTTTATTGCGTCACATGTTCATTTTATCTTGCATGCTTGTTTATTATTATACTATGTGATTGCATTCTAACTACACATTCACAAAATAATAAACCATGCAGAAATAAAATGAAAAACCTGATCATGATCTGGTACTATTGGTTGATCCGTTGAGTGAATAACAGACCAACTGAAACCCTAGGGGTAAGTACCTTTTAGTCGCGTGGCTTGCAACTTGAACAGCAATGTCTGCTCATCCATTGCATCCAACTCCTGTCTGGTGTGTCGCCGTCACTTGGCGTGAAGTACGTCATACGTCATCGAGTCATTATACAATTGTACTCGCACACAGGAGAGGGGATCCCAGGAAGTAAAATTACAACTCTGAGAATGGGCGCGCAGACCCTTATACATATAATGACACTTGAGACGACACGCAGATCACCTTTTATTTAATTAAAATAATTATTACAAACCATTGCAATAAATAAATAATTAAGCGAAATAAATAAACACCTGACATACATTGGTCGGTCCACGGCTCATGACCAGTATACGCTTTAACTCGCGTATATATAAACTAAATGCAGAATAAAATTAAACTTGCATTAAAATGAACTTGTGGGAATTTTAATTGAATTAAAAATTCACTCTTTTTTTTAATTCAATTATCACGTTGTTCGGTCCCAATTAATTAATTTAATTTTAAAACTAAATATTAATTTAATTAATTAATTTAATTATCCCCCAATTAAATTAATTGCGCCGCATGAAATATTTAATAACCAAAAATTAATATTAAATTAATTTAATTATCAACTGTAATTAAATTAATTGTTTTAATTAATTTTTGATTAAATTAAATCACCTGGGCCCATAAAAACTTTGGGACGACCTGTGCGGGTCGGGGCGAACCTGCGCAGACCTAGTCCAAGCGATAATGACCTCGTGCAGTGGCGTTTTAGGATGAGCAGGCCTGCCTAAGACCATTGCGGGCTGGGCAGACTCGCCTGGGTCTGTTTCGGGACAGTACAGGTTACCTGCCCGCTAGGAGGACCGGGCGGCGGATGAAGATAGCCGGGTAGGGATGTCCGCTACCGGCAATGGCGCCCGACTGAGCGGCGGCACAGTCTCGGGGTTGTCCGGGGTGGAGGCATGACCGGTAGTGGGAGGCCGAAGTGCCGTTAGGTGAGGCAGTGGCATGATGCCGCTGTAGCGCATAGAGAAGGCAGCCTCTTCTGGCCGCCGCAGGTGAACCTGAAGCGAGCTTCCACCACGCGATGCATGGAGCGCATGCAGGGCCTGGGAGCTGTACGCCGAGGAAGCCCCTAGTGTAGAGGCAGTGCGGGAGATCATCAGTGAGGAGGCAGGTAGCTTGGCGTTGTTAGCCTGGAGCGCGAAGGAAGGAGGCGGTCGGGGTCACGACGTCGAACAGCTGCTGCAGCGGGTAGCAGCGCAGGAGGAGACGCCTCTGGTGTGCCACGATGCTTGTAACCGGGAGAAGGGGTGTGGGAGACCTTGTGAAGCGCTGCTTCTCGGTGCTGTATGTGCGACGGGGAGAGGTGGGCCAAGCGACTAGTCGGTCGCAGGTGTGCTGCTGCTGCAGCTAGGCGGTGCCCTCGCCTGCTGGTCTGCTGCGGCTTGGCAGATGGCAGGAGGCGGCCATGCTGCTCTGCTTCGAGTCTCCGCGGGGCTGCCGTTGTAGCGGGTGGAGGAGGCCAGGGGAGAGGCGGGCTCGTCCGGCGCCAGTTCCAAGCGGTTCCGGCAGAGATGCAGGGCGCGGGACACAGACGGGGTGCCTGGGTGAGTCTGGCGTGGCTGTTTCCACAGGCAAGGAAGGAGGAGGCGGCCCTTTGGGTCGCCTTGCATGGGAGAGGGGGGGGGGAGGCGGCCCTTTGGGTCGCCTTGAAGTCTAAGTTCTTTTTGTGTTTACCAAGACTTGTCTTGCAAGTCTTTCCCATCCCTTTAAAAAATTCTAAAGCCTATATTAGGCTTTGGAAAGATAATAATAATATAATAATAATATTATTATTATAATAAAATTAATTTTATTATTATAATAAAACCGAATAATTTTATTATTATAATAATAATACAATTAATTTTTAAAAATTAATATCAAAACAAAATTGATTTTTCGGTGAGTATTTTAGCCATGGTATTTCCGGTCGAGATACAAAACACCACTGGAAATCAATCTCGAATCTGAATTCAAAACTTCGGATGGCTGCAGACTGGCTATCCGATATCCGATTCGGATTCCATCTGTGGTGTTGGGACCGTATCGACACCCTCTTAACATATTAATGCAAATTTAATTATTTAATTTGACTTAAAATCGTCACGCGTCCCTCTGATACCACTTATTGGAATCAGGCGTGCAACGGAAGCCCCAAACATGTGAGTTTTAAAAAATTTCCACCGTCGATCAACGTAAACTTGTCGACGTCAGTGAATAGCTGCCCGATTAAATCTGAGGATCTCGCGTGAAGGGTTTTAAGCACAAATATAAACCGTAAAAATACCTGGTTTAATTCTGAAGTCGCGCACGACGTCTGCTCATCGTTGGCGATCGCTGCGCGAAGAATCTAAAGTCGAATTCCTCTAGATCATCCACACACGCTTCAAGGAATCCGCAGAAGCATCGTTCGCCGTAATCTGGGTGCTAGCACGTAATTGCGACGACGTCTTTGACGCTCCAACGATCACTGCATCGCTTCACCAGCGATGCCCGAGAGAGAGCTTCATCCGAGCTCCTTGGACCCAAAGCATCTCTCTCTAGATTATGGGAGAGAAGAGAGGAGAGAGAAGCTCCATGAATAGTAATTATAAATCTCTTGTTCTCTAATATTTATAGTGGTTAATTAATTACCCAGAAATGCCAACCCGGCCCCCTGAATACTTAATGCACTATCAACGACATTTTATGACTACTAAATTGAGCCATAAATATTATTATCACTTACTTGTAATATATTAAAATATATTACATGATAATAATTAAGTCATTAACTTGACTCATCGCTCCCATAAATATTAATTGAAATTTAACATTCGTCAATTAATATTTTTTATATATTTATTAAAACTCATAAATATATTTAATAAGTAAATTCAATACTCATTATTCTAAACTCGAATAATATGAATTTATTTATTGCATTGGTGATCGTTTAACTTTGGACAAATCTCGGACCCTTGTGGCGGGGCCCACTATGTTCAAAACTCTTATTCAACTGAATAGGGAAGATTCTTGAATACGCTATTGTGTGTAACCCTCTAGACCCTTATCTTGACAATAGTGAATAATATTCACAGACCAAGAGCGGGATCTAGTAATCCATCATGACCCCCTGAAGAGATAAGGATTGTCACAGCAGCGACAACCAACCTACGAACACACACTGTGTAATATAATCTCTTTGTCTGTAATATCTCATAAAGCAGGACGCATTCATGTGTCATCGTCCTTATCTTGCTTTATTGTTTGTTGATTTAACTGGACGGATTTACCCTTGACTGCCATGACCATGGTCTTATAAAGGTACTATCATCCATATCAACATGGCTTGAGATATATTACTTCCGTAACCCGGAAGCGACAAATCATGTCTTGACCATTCAATCAATGCCATGACACCAATGACGCACCCAACACAAACTACATCACCACAACTTCATTGTCATGATTTTCGTCTTGCATTAAAGTGCGCAATCAAATGACATACATTGGTAATGATCTTAAGTCAGGAGACCATTACACATGATCGTAGATAGGAACATCCAATGACACCCGAAACATGTGGTGTTCTTATTGGCGGGTCAGTCTTCATGATCTCAGTACTAGAGATCACCAAGTGCGGACTTCATGAGAAGAAGTATCAATGCTTATGAGCCACCAACACCTGATAGTCAAACATATACTGTGTCTAATCAGTAAGATGTATCTATACTATAGAACATATATTTAAGATTAATGTCATAGTATCTGGAGGTTCTCATTATAACCTGGGAACTGTTATAACCTTTCGATACGACAATTAATCTTTGGACATTACCATTTCAATAGTGGATGCAGAACAGTCTACACTATAATGGTAAGATGACATCATGCATAGCTAACTGTATACACGATATAGTAATCAAAAACACTAAATAGTTGGGTCTAGGGCACCAATTATTTCAACATAATACCCATGAGTATAGTGCATTAAATCTCTATCACAGTATCTTCTCTTTGATACTCCCATAATGTGTCTGTTGCATGTCTCTCATGTGATCTTTGAAGTAAATTTTATCCCCTATGCTCCATATCAGATAGAGTAACCCCTATGCTCTATTAGCAATATTTAATGATACCTTAGATACCATGAAACCACTATCTTAATATTATTCAAGAACACGATCATTTTTGTTCCACCGACCCAACATTTTTTACAATTGAGAACTACACACTACTGTCTTCATTAATTACGGGATATATAACCCACCATCCATCTCTATAAATTATACAAATCATGCACCTCCCATGATCTCTACATTACTTAACTTTCCACATGGCCTCCATCTACACCTTCACTTCCCATGCATGCTACACATGTTTCTTAGCTTTCCATGGGATTTATTTCATAGTCCCTGGTTGTTATATAGTCGATGTAATGGATTAAATATCATCTACAATATTCTATACTAAACTAGCTTACTCATGTTATTGCATTCAACTCCTCCAATGATATAACCATATCACCGCATACAATATACATATTTTTAATAAAACATAACTATTTTACTTTGCCACATATAATGGCATAATCTTATTGTTGTCCATGATATCGTATGAGAAAATTTTAATCATTTTTCTATTTTCATGCTCTCCTATTACGACCTGCAATACCTTATGTTGCTATATGAGATAGTCGGCTCCTCATCAGTATCATGGCTCTCCTTTCCTCTATATCACTACATGTAGGATACCCTATTGTTATCTATGATATCTCTCATGTATTCGCCTTATGATATATTTCATCTCTAGTGTTATTCTTTCGGTCATCCTGTTATTTTTTCTTTGACAACATCACCTCATCGCTATTATCTTCAACAATAGGGGGATCATTCCCAAGGTTTCTTCCACTTATCATATAAGAACATTTAACAAGTCACATTCACTCTTAACAAAAATCCTTATATAATACATCTTTAGTCTTTTTACTGGGGGAACGATGGAGGCTCCTGCACTCGGGCGACATGATTCCCTTGCTAGGGTTTCCGAAGGCTCGACGGCGTTGTTGAAGGAGGCCTAGACATCAAGATCTATGGGATCATTCTCCAATCCGATGTTCCCCCGATACTTCTTGCGCCAAAGGCATCGGCGTCGTTCCATGGTTCTCAGACCTTCACTTTGTCGCCCTTGGAGTTCCAGGAAGCGACTTCGCTTCATCCTCTCGCTCTCGCTGCCAGGATTGCTAAGGATCAGCCTCCATTAGAGCTCTTCGAAGGTTTTTTCAATTATTATTGGGACCTTCTTTCCCCAGCAGCGGTTGGGACCATCAACCAGTGACATTTTTGCGTTCACCTACCACGGAGGAGGATTTCCCCCACGCCTGGTCGGAACGGTTTTCAACAAGGGCCGCGACAGTAGTCGAGCAGCTCTTTGGATCCGATTTTCGGGGATTCATCTCCCTTTCAAGAACCCTTTAATCATCATAGGCATCGATTGGAAAATTTCTGCGGGCTGATGATTCCACTTTGAGTTTGAGAGATCCCTCCCGTGCGCGCATATGTGTTGACATTGAGCTTGTTTTGCCCTTACCCAAGCGCATCCGGTTAGTCGTCGGCAATAAGGAGTTTTGGCAGCAGATTTCTGACGATTCTAAAATTGGTTTTTGCTTGAAGTGTCATCTTCAGGGTCACTGGATGGTTTCCTGCAGTAGAGCCAAGGGAGATCCTCGCAAGCAAGAACAGGAGCTGGTGATTGTCCGCCCGGCTGCTCCCATAGCTCAGTCAGGCGAAGAAGATAGCCAGAGTCACACTTCCTCTGCGGATGGACATGAGCATCCTTCAGCATCGATATTGGTCAATTCCATTTAATGGGCAGGCTCCTGCTCCTGCTTCTCAATAGGGGATTAAACCACTTTTTGGCGATGATTTTACTTCATTAGTTTAAACAAGTCTGCTGCTATTGGTTGTGCTCTACCTCAGTCTTTGAGGTCTTCTAAGGATGTGGATTGGGAAGAACTCTCAAAGCATCCTGTATGACTCCTTAAAATCTGAATGCCCGTGCAGCTGCAGTTCAAGTAAAAGAATCCATTGATAAGAGGTTGCTTGGTTTTGACAACCAAGGAGAATGCGCTGGTTGAGGTTTCATCAGAGGAATTGAGACCTCCTTTTTGAGATCTCAATCCAAAGGACTTTTCTCATAGCCCTGATCCCTTGGTTGGTGAGGTACCCAATCTGAAATTGATTTCTTCTTTTACAGCTGTTGTTAAAGCAGGTTGCATAGGGGAACAGAAGGAGGCTGGTGATTCAAAGACTTTCAGGGGAGGTGTTTTTATTAGGGAATCTTGCAGACCACCATTGTTAGAAAATGGTTTGGGGGTGACTTCAAATGGTCTCCTTTCTCAAAGGGGATGTCTGTAAATCCTTCTGAGGTGTTGGTTTTCGATTTTGGCAGTTTTCGTTGTAACTATTTTAGCTTGATCCCGATATTGTTTGGTGATGTTCGATTTTATATCATCTTTGAAGCTGTTCATGTTGCTGATGAGTCTGATGGTTGCAGTCTGACTTCAAATATGATATGGTGATTGTTGAAGGAATTTTGTGGACCTGGGTTCTTGATTTGTTATCGGAATAATGGATGTTCGATGTTTTACAGCCAAATTAAGTTTCTGCTAAAAAATACAGTTTCTGCTCATCTGGTTTGTGCACTGCAATCGATGGAGGGATGACATGAAGCTGGAGATTGATCGTGGTTTTTGTTACTGCCTGTAGTATGGATTCAGGGGTCCAAAATGTGTTGTTTGTTACTGCCACAATGGATCTGTTGCCGAGTTTTGAAGTTCGGGCAAAGCAAGATAAACCATTTCTGAATATGGCCAGACTGAATCAAAGATGTTTGTTTTTGAATTTTATCTATGCACTCTGATTTTGTGCTGAACTTGTTTAATGTGTTGTTGGTTCATGTTGAAAATAAATAAAAAAGAATATTTTAGGTAGTTCCCCTTCAGAGTTTCTCATGAGGCTTTTGATAAGCCTTATCGACTCATCTATACATCATGCACCATACTTAACTTCTGTTGAGGATTTCAATAGTGATGGATTCTTCATGATATTCCTTTCATGGTTGTGATAAATCTCTATCACCAGTTTCAATATGTAGTGCCTTTACACCGGCTATGATGTTACCTTGTTATGAGCTGTGATATAAAATGCAGTTAAAATCAAATCATTTAACTTTATCACCACATAAGATATGGTTACAGTAGGCCCGGGGGTGGGGGTGCAAAGGAAATAAATTACAGACGCGGAGGCTTGAAAGTAGGACTTTTTGAGCACAATGTCATAGGTATAATAGGGGTGTAACCACTGAACTACACCAGGCTTAACCACATAAGATATAGGTATATGATCTCCTGTGATATAACTCGAGCACAATTCTTCTTTCACTTTCTAGAAATAAATAAATCTCTTCCAATATTCTTCAACATGGCTCTAAAATCATGGCAATCACCAAGTAAGCCTTCAATATCAACCAATCTAAGTCATTGTACTATATATTTCCCTTTAGTAGACAAAACCATTTCTTTATGAACTGACCTACCCAAATACAAGACGCTTCTCTTCTATTATTTTCTTTCTCCATAAATTAACTACAACAATCCTCTAATGCATACTTCCAACTGTCCATAGGACCATCACATGTCCATATTATATATAAAAGGTGGGTTTCATTATATACGCACGCTATAAGAAAAACGGTTCGAGTCTCAACCCTGTGACTGACGCCCCACAACCCATCTCCCCTTGCCACCCTAGTCGCCTCATCTCCCCTTACCACCCTAGTCGCCTGCGGGAGACAAATTGAATATTCTCCATATTATATATACTTCTCATCTTCTCCAAAAAGTGAAATGCATATATATTCACTATGATTTCTTCATCATCACAAATCTAAGAAATTCCATCATCATCCATCACTTTATCACTTGTCCATATTATATATACGTCAATCATTATTGGTTCTCACCAAATTCAACCATAAAATAATTCATGGTGTTACAAACTGACATGGGTTGCCCGTCTCTTAAACACCCAAGATGGCTCGTGGAAAGGCTTGATGAGTGTTCTCAATCCTTGCGAGCTGGCGACAAGCGTCAGGACATCAGATTCAACTAAGTGGGAATGATTTCACCCATAAAACAATTTAAACTAACGTCAGAGAATATTACCGAAAATCTTGCAAGATGCATCCATACATTGGACGTCCATGTAGAAACAAATAAACATGAATAAAGAGAAAATAAAGCACAAATAACAACTCACCCTCACCTCCAACTCTCTCGCAAGCAACAACCCCTCTTATTCAACATTCTTAACGCCACTTGCATAAAAAACCACTCATAAACGAGAGAAAGAAAAACAGAGATGACTGATTTGGTTGAGCTACTAAAGCATTGAAAATAAAACTAACGTACCTAATCGGGCTATCCCATGTGGCCTGAGGTCACACTCCATCCACCATCTCTCGAAGTCGCTCCAAGAGCAGCCTAGAATAAGTGACCAAAAAGTTGAACTCTTTATGATCAGAACCTGAACCTGCAAGAACCACTCAGTCTACAAACACTAAGTGGTGTGAGTGGAGTGTGAGCTAAAAAGCCTAGTATAGTTTCACCAATGAATCCATGTTTTCTATTTTACAAAACACTCAAAAAATGCTAATTTGAAATAGATGATTTAAAAACAGGTTTCTCTTAAACTTGGAAGACAAATCCATTACCTTTTCATTTAAAACTCCTTTTTAAAAACAAAATGGTTTAAACACATGTTTTTGGAAAACTGTTCCTAAATCATTGGTTGATTTATTCTTGTAAAAGCTATAAAGGAAACCCAACACACCCAAATAAGTCACCACTCACATAAATACCCCCAAGCACCAAAAGAAATAAATAATAACTAATGAAACAAAGTGTAAACAGTCATAAGTAGAATTAGGAATCGATGAGTAATTACTAAAACAAGGAATGCATTTAATAAACTAAAGGAAACAAAGATAAAGGGCGCAATGCATGCTATATCAATAGTAAAAGAATGAAGCGAAATCAAAACATATAACTACTGAAGAAGTCAAGGTAAAAAGTGCAACACCTCGAGATGTTATGAAATATTTTTTTTCAAATAAATTTAATATTTTCAATACTTTGTGTTATAAGAAACACTGAGTTTAGCTTGCGTTACACACAACACTGAGTTTATCCTGCGTTACATGCAACACCGAATGTAACTTGTGATACGCATTACACTGAGTTTAAACAAAATGTAATATATTATTAAAATATTATTATTTAATATGATAGTTATCACCTAGCTGTTGGAATGAAAAGTATGAATAAAATTAATTAAATTATGAAAATATATGGTCTACTGTAACATTCCAGATTTTCCAAGAGGTATAGACACTTATGATACTATTCAAAACCTCTTGCTTTATGTTATTAATGTGCTCAAAAGGAAAGGAGTGGTTCGGGAGAGTCCAAGGCTCGTTCGGAGTCCAGAGCTCCTGAATTTGGAGAGGCAGATTGAGTTGCACAGTTAGCGCATAGTTAATGCTAACCGCGTGCCTCAACCATGTGAGGTGATCAGTACATGGCAGGTGGCCGGATGGTTTTCCCTAACCGTGGGGCCGAAGTTGTGCACCTGTTCATGTGTTGCATATATTTTAACAGGGGCATTTCACACGGCCTGCGCACAGTTAGTCAAATCGTGCACCTAACCCGTGTGAGGGGGCTCCTTGGGTAGTAGCTACCGCACGATTGACGCACGATTTGGACAACCATGCGTCCAAATTGTGTGATCCCTTAAATAAAGGGTAAATTACCCTTTTCCCTTAAAATGTTATAACAATCCTTCCTCCCACTTTTCTCTGGCATAACAGCCTCCTCCCCTTGCGTGAAGTTCCACCCCAAGCCTAAGCTAGGTTTTGCCATTGCTCCTCCGCCCGAGCTCAGAATCAACCACCATTCATTACATTGGATAGCTAATGGCAAGCTCTCTAATCTTATTTCTTTCATTCTTCTTTTATCTTCCCATCTCCTATGATATTTTGGTGCGAGCTCATATTCCCTATTTTTAGGGCATCTATCAATTCTTCCGATTTCTGTCTTTTTAGCTTGATTCAAAGGCCAACAACAGATGAGAGGTCATCTACAAACCTAAGGCAGATGGTCTAACTCTTTCCCTAAAGTCTCATTTCATTTTTATTATGCACAATTTTTTCATGCGCCAGAATTCCCGACGCCGCCTCCATATTGTTTAATTAATTAAATTAAAGGTTATTCTCATCTGTAATGGGACCCTAGCTACCCGTGAATCAACATAGTGAGGTGTTTAACTCAACATGAGACACCCCTTTAGGTGTGCCCCTCTTAAAGTATTAAGAGATGTATTCTTTGTCAATGTGATTATTAAATATTAATTGGGATGTATGAATTACCTTGTAATAAATGACATGGACGAGAATTCCATAAGAGAATGATATGCCATCTGTTTAGGCCCCTATGCTTCATGCCATAGTTTGAATTGATTGAATTAAATGAATCAGACAACTTGTTAACAATGCTTGGGGGATGTGGTATGACTTAGTGTTTACCATAACCTTCCCTTCACTTAAATCTAAGGGAAATACAAGGGTTCCAACATAAGGACACCTTGGACGAGTTCATCGTGCTTCATAATTAGAAGCGGGAATGATTATAAATATGCTGGGAGCGATACTCAGATTCTTATGGAATTCCTTGGGAGGGCTCACCAGGCAGATTAAATACTTACTTGTGAGCGATACCGGTTCCCTGGGGGAGATATCTTGGATGGTCTCAGTGGGTGATATGGTTGCACCATCCCTAAGCGACACTTGGTCCCCAATGTGGTACATCCGGGATGGGCTTAGACGGTCATGCTTTACCACACTGAGAGTGATACTTGAGACATCTTTATGGATCACCTTGGATGGAATCTTACAGTGTTGGATATTTGTAGTGCTCCTGGTGCAATACTCTGGTTCCTTTATATGGTTCTCCTTGGACGGGCCCATGATTCCACTTTATTAAATTCTAGTGATGCCTTATATAAAAATTCTAGAAATGAAAACCTATTAAATTAACAGGCGTGTCCACCAAGCCAAATAACATGCTTGGGATGGGTCTAATCTTGATACTTATTTTATGATGACCCATTTGTACTCTCATATTGTCACGACCCCCTCCTAAGCTGACAATGGTGAAAGGGAGATAATGACCCCCGAGTCCTGCCTCCAGTAGGCCCCGGGGTGGCGACTAGCACCAAGGGTATGAGTTTTCACAAATATGGGAGGCATTACCCTTTTTATTATTTAATATCGGGAAATAGGACAAGTCAACCACCAAAAAGGAAAGAACAAGTGTATAGAAATAAACCTAAACCAATCTCACATGCATGTTTAAAAACTTTTTTTTAACAAGGTACAAGTACAAGAAATCTCAAAGTACAATACCAAAAGAAAATAAGAGTACAACAACTGCAACAACTCCAACCGTCTGACTAGTAGGGCCCCGCACGGCCCTGGTAGTCCTCCTAGAAACCTGAAAGTAAATGTAGGGTGAGCATACAAGTATACTCAGTAGGGAAACCTAAAGCTCTCATGCACAAGTGGGGAGACATCCTAATGTCCCATGAGAACAACAGAAGAAACCTAGCAAGGAATTCTATCCACCCAGCCTCACCAGCCACACTCACCAAAAACAAAATCACAACAGGTAGTAGTATATAAGAACAAGAGTATTGGGTACCCCGCACCATTCCTCATTAGTTAGCTGCTCTTCCTAACAACGAACGTCCTGACACTTCCACACTCTCCCCGCCCGCACACACCTGGGCCTCACAACCACGTATCCCGCCCGCACACACCTAGGCCTCACAACCACGTATCCCGCCCGCACACACCTGAGCCTCACAACCACGTATCCCGCCCGCACACACTTGGGCCTCATCCCGAAGGTTCTTGGGAAAATAGTAAGACTGCCGGAAGAGTCTTGGGCCAATCCACCCCAATCAAAACGTACCTTAAGAGTCTTAGGTGTAAGGTTGCCTCAAGCCATCACAGCCTAGGGAAGAAGGAATAGGAAGGAGTTAGTAACTAAGGGGAAAACACCCTCTCCCATGAAATGCGAGTGTTCAACACTAAGTTCTCAACATGGGTGGGGTGAGATAAAACACAAAAGATACAGATATATATATACACACACCAAACACACAGCCCAACCTATGGCTTCTAAACAGAGAAATTGAGCATGTGCCTCGGCACTGCTACTACGAAGCATGCATACAACAAACAACCCCAACCCCATTTAGGTTTTCACGTTTCAGCATAATTAGTTATTAGTTCCTTAAATACTGGGCAAATATCCACAACTAACCACATCGATCGTTCATAAAGCATATCCCTTCCATCCACAAATTAAGTTAGGAAAACACAAGCACAACAAAACCCTTCTTATTAACCAACCAAATCATTGATTATTTGTCCCGTTCCACTACCATGACCCACCATTCATTAACTATTCCACTTTTATTTATTATTCACAACCCATAGCCCATTCAAATTTAAACCCATCTCTACAGCCCCGATGCCAACCACCAAAACCACAACCACACCATACATCATCATCCCTTTAATACCATTTATCGTAGCCCCGCTGCCCATCACCATCATAGCATTCACACCAACCCAAAACCAAGTCAACCGCAACCCCATTACTCACCCGATCCACAACAACCCACAAAACACCTCCATCACACGCCACAGAACCAAACCAACACCCACATGTTCATTATTCCATTTTGTTCAACCGGGGTGATCACACAAGTGTTCTAGATTTTAATTAGCCAACTTTACATGATTAACCAAATTCCACATTCCACAAGGTTCCATTCACAAAAACGGTCTAGAAGATAGGGAAACATTTAATTGTGCAAGAAAAGGCCCCCAACGACTATGATTTTCAGTAGGCATAAGCCTATTCAATTCACAACATAATATCACAGGGTATAAAAAAAGTAACTGCATTCACAAACATCCCATCCCTGTTGTGTAAGCTAGTTATTATCTTTATTAAACTGGTTTAAAAGTGTTTCATGTAAACAAGAGAACACCCACCCCGCATGATGCACAAATTAGAGAGACAAAGGTAAGATCCCTACCTCAACAGGTTCTGATCACAACGCTCCCCCGGATCAACTTTAGAAGACATTCTTCGGCGTCCGTCACTTCTATTGGGTCCCGGAAAAACCTCCTTGGGTGGAAGTAAGAAAGGAAAGGCTGAAGGAAAGACAACAGATCCAAGCTCGGAAGTTCTACCTCATCGTTATGATCCCGTGGCTGCTGATGGATTGTAAATCGGACCTCGGACGAAGAAGTTATGGATGAAAGAGCCTTCGAGTCTCTTGGGAGAACTCTGCTTAGAGGAAAGGGGAGCTGAGGGGTGAGTTGAAAAAGAGGAGGGGACCCCTCCTTTTATAGGCGAGAAAAGTAAAAGTGCACGGTGTGTACTTTATGGTACATGGCGTGTACTCGGTTATTTCACACAGTCCCCACGCGGCTTCCAACACGGCTCCGTGACCATTGACTGGTCAACACACGGTTTGAGGGTAACACATACGCGGGGAGGGACTACACGACGTGTAGTACTGGACACATGGCATGTACCCATTTATTGTACATGACAAGGACATGGCTCGAACATGACACACGACTGTTGACTGGTAACGCGTACGCGGGGAAGGATTACACGACGTCTAGTACTGGACACACGGCATGTACCCATTTATTGTACATGGCAAGGACACGGCTCCAACACAACACACGACCGTTGACTAGTAACGCGTACGCAGGGAAGGACTACACGGCGTGTAGTACTGGACACATGGTTTGTACCCATTTATTGTACACGGCAAGGACATGACTCCAACACGACACACGACCGTTGACTGGTAACGCGTACACGGGGAAGGACTACACGGTGTGTAGCACTGGACACACGGCGTGTACCCATTTATTTCACACAGCAAGGACATGACCTTCAACACGGGGTATACCCGGAAAGGGGGTACACGGCATGTACTCACACTACACGGTGTGTAGTTTCAAAATTCTGGAAAGTGTGGGAAAAGTCCATTTTACCCTCCAGAAAACTTCGTGGCCTTCATTTTGACAAAAGAATGGGCCGGAGAGGTCCGGGCCATTACATCAGATACCTCTTAAAACATTATCGTCCCCGAGAATTCAAAACCATCCTAGAGGAACCCAACAAGATACCTCTTAGGGCTCTTGTTATAATAGGAACACAACCACCAACCCTAATTATAGGTGTTAGGAATTCCTTCTCCAATGTCGAGATGTTATTCGCTTTAGGCGGCACTGACTCGCCTGCATGGGTTTAATCGCATCCTCATTAATGCGTCTTGATTAAGAATCGGGTCTTCCCACTTCCATACATTAGGATTTTTCAACTCACACTACCCCCAACACCGCACAACCCACCCAATGCCCGAACATGTGGTTTGGGGAAAAATTACTTTTCCTATGTTGAGATATTATCCGCTTTAGGCGGTACTGACTCTCCTGCACGGGTTCAATCACATCCGCATTAATGTGTCTCAATTAAAGATTAGGTTTTTCCCTTCCCCACACGCCCAGACATGTTACACACTCCCAGAGAACAAGGAAAAAAAATGTCTCATAACCGACAAGCCAAACATTCCATACATCAAAGGTACAAAGTATAACATCAAAACAAATCTCAGAAGAACAAGGAAAAACACAAGTCAAAACAACTCCGGGTACTGAGCGTGCATCTAGGTCTCCTGCTCCTAATTGATCTCCTCAAGGACGCCATGCCTTCACAACACACGAACCAAGGGAATGGTTCATCCATTGAGCACCTTCACTTTATGATCTTAGATTCTGAATGGTCGTTCCTCGAAGGTCGTGTCGTCCCCCATATCTAACTCTCCCCAGTTGATAACATGAGAGACGTCGTGTAAGTACCGACGAAGCTGGGAGACGTGGAAGACGTCATGAACCTTCTCCAACTGAGGTGGTAGGGCTAGCTGATATGCCACCTCGCCGACTCGCCTCAGCACCTCAAAAGGTCCGATGAACCTAGGTGAGAGCTTTCTCCCTTTCCTGAAACTCTGCTGCCCCCATCGAGGGGAAACCTTCAAGAACACATGATCTCCCACTTCGAATTCCAAGGGCCTCCTCCGACGATCAGCATAAGTCTTTTGTCGGTCCTGAGCCGCTTTCATCCTCTCACGTACAAGCTAGACTTCCTCTGTGGTGCTCTGCACTACCTCTAGCCCAAGAGCACGTGTCTCTCAAACCTCTGCCCAACAAATGAGTGAACGACATGGTCTTCCATAAAAAGCCTCAAATGGAGCCATGCCAACAGTAGAGTGGAATCTGTTGTTGTAGTAAAATTCTACTAAAGGCAAGTGTCATACCCATGATCCTTCGAAATCCAGAATACATGCTCACAACATGTCCTCCAATGTCTGGATAGTCCGCTCTGTCTGCCCGTCGGTCTGGGGGTGGAAAGCAGTGCTAAGGCATAGCTGGGTACCAAAAGCATGCTGTAACCCCCTCCAGACTCGTGAGGTAAACCGAGTATCCAGGTCTGAGACAATAGTATTCGGAACTCCATGCAAATTCCCCACCTCATCTACATACCTCTGTGCTAAGGTACTCACCAGGCCCAACTCCTTAATTGCTAAGAAGTGAGCTGATTTTGTCAGTCGATCCACCACTACCTAGATAGCGTCATAACCGCCCTGAGCTCTGGGTAGTTCTGTGACGAAGTCCATTGAGATGTCATCCCACTTCCACTCAGGGACATCTAAGGGATGCAACAAACCACTGGGAACACGGTGTCTAACCTTCACTTTCTGACACACTAGGCATTTAGCCACAAACTCTGCCACTGCCCATTTCACCCCGGGCCACCAAAACTGTTCCCTCAGGCCTCGGTACATTTTTGAAACTCTTGGATGTACCGCCAAGGCTGAGCTATGGAATTTACGGAGAACTCCCTCACACATCGCCTCCGAAACAAATAACCTTCCATGGAAAAACATCCGATGTTGGCTGTCCTCTGAACATCCCTCTGGAGCGTTTCCCTGATCGACATGATCCCGCATTACTTCCGCCTCGGAGTCCCCCCCACTGAGACTCTTCCACCTACTGCAACAAGGAGGAATGCACCATCATCTGAAACAAACAGCCTCTAACACCCTCTACTCTTGCATCCAAGTGCGAGGCAACCAACTCTCCCATCGCTTTCCAAGCATCCATGGATTCCCAAACCACCTCCCTATGTGACTTCCTACTCAGGGAATTAGCCACAACGTTGCCCTTACCTTCAGTGTAAGAGATCTCAAATTCATAGTCTTGGAGAAACTCGACCCATCTCTGCTGCCGTAAGTTCAGGTCACGCTGGGAGAAGATATAACGCAGGCTCTTATGATCTGAGAAGACCACAAAGCGCTCCCCAAAGAGGTAATGTCGCCACAACTTCAGTGCGAACACTACTACTGCAAGCTCTAGGTCATGGGTGGCATAGTTACACTCGTGAGGGTGCAACTGCCTAGACCCATAATAGATCACTCCCTTATTCTGCATTAGCACGCACCCCAGACCAAGGCCAAAAGCATCACAAAACACCTCATACAATAACCCTTCCTCTGGAAACCTGAGTACGAGAGCACTGACCAACTTCTCCTTCAGGTAGTCGAAATCCTCCTGGCACTGCTCGCTCCATAGGAAGACCTGGTTCTTCCTAGTCAAAGCTGTCAATGGAGAAGCAACTCAAGAGAAGTCCGAAACGAACCTCCGATAGTAACCTTCTAACCCCAGGAAACTACGAACTTCCGCCATGATCTTGGGTGCCGCCCAAGAAACAACTGCCTCCACCTTTGACGGGTCCACTGACACTCCATGCTGAGACACCACGTGCCCAAGGAAGTGTACTTCTTGCGTCAAGAACTTACACTTCAACAATTTCTTGTAAAGATGGTGGTGTCGAAGGACATCCAAGACTGCCCTGAGATGCTCAACGTGATCCTCCTCTGATCTTGAGTAGATCAGGATGTCATCGATAAACACAACAACGAACTGGTCCAGAAACTCTCAGAAGACAAAGTTCATAAGTCTCATGAACACAGCTGGTGCATTTGTAACTCCAAACAGCATCACTACAAACTCGAAGTGCCCATACCTGCACCTGAAATCCGTCTTCGAGATGTCATTGTCCTTTACCCTCATCTAATGATATCCTGATCGTAGATCAATCTTAGAAAACCAACCTGCTCCCCTCAGCTGTTCTAAGAGATCATCTATCCTTGGAAGGGGGTAACGGTTCTTGACCGTTACCTGGTTCAACCTTCGATAGTCTATGCATAACCTGAGACCACCATCTGCCTTCTTCACGAACAAAACTGGAGCACCCCATGGAGACACGCTGGGTCGAACAAAACCCTTCTCCATCAGATCGTCAATCTGAATCCGCAACTCCCACAACTCCGAAGGTGCCATCCGATAAGGGGATATCAAAATCAGACGGGCAACAGGTTGTAAGTCTATCCCGAACTCAACATCACGTCGGGGGGGGGGGGGGGGGGTAGAGTCATAACCTCCTCGGGAAAAACATCAAGGAACTCCCCAACAACCTATGGGACATCCACCATCTCCGTATCAGCTAGAACCACTGATAACACGCCTAACAAGAAAAGGAGAGGCTCCACATACCAGCTTCCCTCCTTATAGCTCCTCTCGCCAACAAAAGATACGCGCTTCCCATCCACGTCGGAGAACACGACTCTTCTTCAGAAGCAGTCGATAATAGCACTAATAGAAAACAACCAATCGATGCCTAGGATGAAATCGTATGGCTGCATCTGTAATAGAAGAAGGTTCCCACTAGATTGATGTGGTCCAAACGTCATCCCACAGAACCTCTACCTCTATCCTCTCTCTGAGGTAGAGCATCCACCACTGTCGTGCCACACCTCTCAGCTGACTGACTGCTAGGGGAACCCAGTACTCCCTCAGAGCACAGATCAAGGTAAAAGCGATCCCTAGCTCTTAAATCCACCCCTCCATCTCTGTATCTGAAGTACTACCCTCGTACTTCTTGAGGGTCTACCGCTGGAAAGAACGGATAGTCTTCTGCCACTGGCTATCTTCCTCCTCTCGGTCAATCCTCAACTGATCGACCACCTGGATCTGCTAGGTCTCAGCCGTCTGAGCCACCCGGGGATGATTTCCAGGTTCCATAGCTGTACGGTAAACAAGTATTGCCTAAGCCCAAGTAGTAAGGAAATTTCTCAAGGTTTCATTTTATCATTTTAATCAATTTCTTTCCCAGAACACCCAAATCAAGTAAAACACAATCATGATGATTCATGTACCTTCCCTAGGGTCTCTACCCTGCAATCAATGTGGTCTCAATTGGTCATTCGGTAGGCTCAGATTCCTCGCATCGGATCACATGGGTCCCTAAAATCCTGTGTCCTAGCTGGTCTTCCCTGGCCTATGTCACGCACCAAGATTAACCAATACTGCTGCCCTACCATCCCATGCAATCCTCACTGTTCCTAACTCCAGACTCCATCCTATCTCTCAAACATCACCTCTGATACCATTCTTTCACAACCACCTCCCACCAAAGATGTCCCTCCTGAGCTGACAATGGTGAAAGGGAGATAATGACCCCCGAGTCTCGCCTCCAGTAGGCCTCGAGGTGGAGACTAGCACCAAGGGTATGAGTTTTCACAAATATGGGAGGCATTACCCTTTTTATTATTTAAGATCGGGAAATAGGACAAGTCAACCACCAAAAAGGAAAGAACAAGTGTATAGAAATAAACCCAAACCAATCTCACATACATGTTTAAACAATTTTTATAACAAGGTACAAGTACAAGAAAGCTCAAAGTACAATACCAAAAGAAAACAAGAGTACAAAAACTGCAAAAACTCCAACTGTCCGACTATTAGGGTCCCGCACGACCCTGGTAGTCCTCATGGAAACCTGAAAGTAAATGTAGGGTGAGCATACAAGTATACTTAGTAGGGAAACCTAAATATCTTGTGCACAAGTGGGGAGACATCCTAATGTCCCATGAGAACAATAGAAGAAACCTAGCAAGGAATTCTATCCACCCAGCCTCACCAGCCACACTCACCAAAAACACAATCAAAACAGGTAGTAGTATATAAGAAAAAGAGTATTGGGTACCCCGCACCATTCCCCATTAGTTAGCTGCTCTTCCTAATGGTGAATGTCCTGACGCTGCCACACTCTCCCCGACCGCACACACCTGGGCCTCACAACCACGTATCCCACCCGCACACACCTGGGCCTCATCCCGAAGGTTCTTGGGAAAATAGTAAGCCTTCCCGAAGAGTCTTGGGCCAATCCACCCTAATCGAAACCTACCTGAAGAGTCTTAGGTGTAAGGTCACCTCAAGCCATCACAACCTAGGGAAGAAGGAGCAGGAATGAGCTAGTAACTAAGGGGAAAATACCCTCTCTCATGAAATGGGAGTGTTCGGCACTAAGTGCTCAACATGGGTGGGGTGCGATAAAAGACGAAATATACATACATATATATATATATATATATATATATATATATATATATACCAAACACACAGCCCAATTTATGGCTTCTAAACAGAGAAACTGAGCATGTGCCTCGGCACTGCTACTACGAAGCATGCATACAACAACCAACCCCAACCCCATTTAGGTTTTCACATTTAAGAAGAATTAGTTATTAGTTCCTTAAATACTGGGAAACTATCCACAACTAACCACATCGATCATTCATAAAGCATATACCTGCCATCCACAAATCAAGTTAGGAAAACACAAGCACAACAAAACCCTTCTTATTAACCAACCAACTCATTGATTATTTGTCCCGTTCCACTACCATGACCCACCATTCATTAACTCTTCCACTTTTATTTATTATTCACAACCCATATCCCATTCACATTTAAACCCATCTCTGCATCCCCGCTACCAACCACCAAAACCACAACCACACCGTACATCATCATCCCTTTAATACCATTTATCACAGCCCCGCTGCCCATCACCATCATAGCATTCACACCAACCCACAACCAAGTCAACCGCAACCCCGCTGCTCACCCGATCCACAAAAACCGACAAAACACCTCCATCACACGCCACACAACCAATCCAACACCCACATGTTCATTATTCCATTTTGTTCAACCGGGGTGATCACACAAGGGTTCTAGATTTTAATTATCCAACTTTACGTGATTAACCAAATTCCACATTCCACAAGGTTCCATTCACAAAAACGATCTAGAAGACAAGGAAAAATTTAATTGCGAAATAAAAGGACCCCAATGACCGTGATTTTCAGTAGGCATAAGCCTATTCAATTCACAACATAATATCACATGGTATAAAAAATGTAACTGCATTCACAAACTTCCCATCGCCATTGTGTAATCCAGTTATTATCTTTATTAAACTGGTTCAAAATTATTTCACGTAAACAAGAGAACACCTACCCTGCATGATTCACAAATTAGAGAGAAGAAGTTAAGATCCCTACCTCAACAGGTTCTGATCACAACGCTCACCCGGATCAACTTTAGAAGACATCCGTCGGCATCTGTCACTTCTGTCGGGTCCCGGCAAAACCTCCTCAGGTGGAAGTTGGAAAGGAAAGGCTAAAGGAAAGACAACAGATCCAATCTCATAAGTTCCAAATCGTCGTTACGATCCCGTGGCCACTGACGGATCGTAAATCGGAGCTCGGACGAAGAAGTTATGGAAGAAAACGACTCCAACACGGCACACGACCGTTGACTGGTAATGCATACGCGGGGAAGGACTACACGACGTGTAGTACTGGACACATGGAGTGTACCCATTTATTTCACACAGCAAGGTCATGGCCTTCAACACGGGGTATACCCGGAAAGGGGGTATACGGCGTGTACTCGCACTACATGGCGTGTAGTTTCAAAATTCTGGAAAGTGTGGGAAAAGTCCATTTTACCCTCCAGAACACTTCGTGGCCTTCGTTTTGACAAAGGAATGGGCCGGAGAGGTCCGGGCCATTACACATATCATACTTGTACAAGTTCACCTTGGTTTAGAGATTTCTAGCTTAGGTTGAAATACGTAGTGTTAGAAGAGTTTCCCATGAGGAACCTGGTTCGATGTATTTATTTATTTATGGAATTACATTTATTATGTACCTTTACACTGCTCATTTTATATGCACAAATTGGATTGTTCTAGGCATCATTGGTGGTGGCCTACTAAATATATCTCACACCCTTCTCGGGCCTCCCTTGGTACTTGAGTAGATTTCATGACTGTAGGTGTAGATAAAGGGAAGTGTCTAGCTTCTAATGTCTGGTTTTGAGTATTGAGATGGAGCACGAGAGCAGAGGACTGAGCCTATGCTTGTGATGTTAGTAGTGGAAAATTTTGGATTTTTTTTTGTATTTTTGTATAGCATGTGGTATATGCTCATTTCCCCTATATCTGGTGTACCTCATTTTTGTATAGATACATGGTACCATTATCATCATTTTGTATTTAATTATGATTCTTCTTTCGCATGTTTATTTATATCATATGATTTATTATTCTTATTCTATTGTTTCTTATTTATTACTATTTTCACTGCTTATCATATTTATATTACCATTGTGCTACACACTGATTTATGGGAGAATAGTATTCCCATGAACACACCCAAGTCCCTTACTGCTAGTCAGCAACCTCTGGTGTACGGGGAGGTGCACTTGAGGTCATGTGGACCACCGCATCGAGGCACCACTTTGTGGTTTCTAGGGAAGGATGCTACAAAGTGGTATCAAAGATTTATTTTTCCACTTTGTCTTACTATTTGGTTATTATACATGAGACTAGGATATATCAGAATTTGGTAATGAGCATGTGTATGGGAGTAGCTAACCCATGTACAGGGGAAACCCAAATAACTAGGATGGGTTATTGATGTTTGGTTGTTCCTGTAATAGTTGTTCTGATTTCACTGTTGGGTGATGCACATGTTTCATGACATAATTATTGCTGATATTATTATTATTGATTTTAATTTTTTATTAGCCTAGTACGACAAGGAGGTATCATCTCATGCATCGTTATAGGTACTTTAGGATTAATATTTCATGCATTTTTTCATTCCATGTTTACTTTTTTCATGCATTTCCTGCTGCAAATAACTAGTGCATGGATTATTATACGTGGAATGTGCTAATTTTTCTTATAGGGATAACATAATTAGATTAATTAAAGTGTCTACATAAATCTAAATGGTGTTTTCATGTATATATTAATGATGACACCTTAATTAATCAATTATTCCACATTTCATCCATGGAACATTGGTTTTATAGACTACAACTTTAGATGATTTTCATCCCATGAATGCTAATTGTAATTTATGAAGTAAGTAATTATATAAATTGGGAATGATAATTCATTTAATAAAATCATTTTTATGACCTCTTATATCCTGATATTAGATGTAAAGGTTAGGTAGCAGTTACTTGGTGTACCAACTACAATTTATAATGAGTATGGGCTTTTATAAATTGGGAATAGTGACACATCTAATTGGATTGTGATATTTATATGAATATAAATAAACATGAACTTAAATAAATTTAAATTTTAAATTAAGTAGTTACTGCTAAATAGGAATTCCAATTTCAAAGTAAAGTGTGTTTTCCTCTATACCTTGGAATTGGCACTCCATATACCAGAACCTCTACTGTGTTATATGAGACCTTGACCCCAACCTAACCTTAGTAGTGGGAAGTAGGTAGTGACTCTTATGAATCCTATGACCTTTCTTATCACATAGACCTAGCTTAAGGAGTAGAAAAAGAGGCATGTCTAGTGATAGAAAGGCTATGTGCATGTCCTTTCTGCTGTTGTTGTTTTTGTTTTGTTGTAAATATTACTTGATATGTGCACTTGGCAATTGTAGAGTTATGATTCCTCCTCGAGTCATACGCTAGGAGGGTGGTGATGACCATGCTCTAGAGGTAGTAGGACCTATGCGACCAGTATTATCTCCCATAGTGCCACCCAAGGCACCTTTTGTTGATCTTCCACTGAGCGTCGATGCTCAGTTTTGAGATAGATTCCTTCGCTTAATGAAGTTTGTACAGGGAGCTCTATGACCTTCCCCTACTATGGAATAATTGATGCAGGAATTCCAGCAACAACATCCTCCCACCTTCTTGGGGGATAACAGACCTCAGGCTGCTAAGTCATGGATAAAAGCCATGTTATCAATATTTAAGAATATAGGGACACATCTAGAGTGTAGGGTCAATATTTCCACCTATATTCTCCATGAATCCACTAAGTGTTGGTGGGATGTCATCTCTCAGGATGATCATCATAAGGGTATGGTATGAATAGACTTACAAAAAACCTTCTATGACCACTTCTTTCCATAGAATTTGAGACCAGACCATGCTAGAGAGGTGATGCACTTACAGTAGGGCTCTATGTTAGTGATATAGTATTATGCTCATTTCACCAAGTATTAGAATTTTGTGCTGACATTGGATGATGATGAGTCGATGATTGTGAGATGGTTTAAGGATGGGTTTGTGTACTCTATCTGATCATAGATGAATATTTTCCAGTTGACCACCATTTATGAGATAGTAAACCAGGCCCTCATCACCAAGTGGAACTTGAGGAAAGATGACAATGTGAGACAGAGAAATTTAGTTTCAAGATATATAGATGGTTTGTTTAGCAAAAAGAAATGTCATTTCGAGTTTGATCGTAGGGGGGGACACCAACCAGATGAAAAACACTGATAGTTATAAGGTGTATCACTAGTATGGTAGAGTAGTCCATAATAATCCTCAATGTATAATGAACCCATTTGAGTGTCGAGATTGTGACTGGATGGGTCACCTTTATTGCTTCTGCTAATTTTTCCCTCCAGTACATAATAAGAAGGGAACTGTACCAACACCGCATTCAGGTAAAGAATCAGTAGTTCCACATCAGGCTAAGAGTTGGTCTACCACCTGTTGATCAGGATAAAGAGGTGGTTGTGGTTGTGGTATTCAGACTTAAGAGGGTCAATACTAGAAAAGCGGACCCACCCAGGGTAGTCAGGTTGCATCTCAAGGCCATGAATCAAGGCATATATATGTAGTATAGTCTACACCTAAGGAGAAGAGTCCAGGGTAATCTACAGTACAAAATACTATTCTAGTAGCCTCTACCACAGTTTCTGGATTATTTGATATAGTTTATTCACACTCTTTTATATATATGGAAATAATAGAAAGTATAGTCCTAGAAATGGAGTAATTCTGTGACATCATGACTCTCAACACACCATTAGGGATTCATTCAGAGAGTGTGCACCAGTACAAGGAGTGCCCCTTAAGATAGGTGGGTACTAATTCACATGAAATTTCTTTTTCATTAAGATGACCGACTTTGATGTCATTCTCAGGATGGACTTCCTAGTGTCTTACTATGCCTATGTTTATTTATATCATTGGAGGGTGCCTTTTATATCACCTGAGTGTAGGTATTATGTTCATAAGGGAGAATGTGATGTCCAAGAATGTTGAGCTAGACCCGGGCATCATGGGTTGGGTGGAGTGACAACCCAGATGACTAGTCTCTTTATGAGATATTGGGGAACACAACATACAGAATTCCATCCTATGGTGGATTGTTTCATGGATTCCTTCTCTAATGAATTCTATGGATTACTTCCTATAAGAGAGGTAGTGTTTACCATAGAGATAGTGCCTGGAGTGGCACCAGTGTCCATTCCTCTTTATAAGAATAAACCTACATAGCTCCAAGAACTTAAGAATAAATTAGAACACTTAGTGGTAAAGGGTTTTATATGACCCAATACCTCACAATGGGGTTCACCCATCCTTTTCACCAAGAAGGTGTATGGTACCCTCAAGTTTTTCATGGATTAATAATGGCTGAACCAGCTTACGGTTAAGAATCAGTATCCAATGATTCATATAGACGATCTATTCAACTAGCTTTTAGGATCAACCATTTTTTTTAAGATCGATATGAGGTCAGGATATTATTTGGAGCATGTGATACCATCAAACATAAAACATAAAATGTTATGAAAAATTTATGACTTGTATGATTATCTTTTTATGTTATTCGACCTTAAGAATTCACCCATTGTTTTCATAGATTTGATGAATTGAGTTTTCCACCCATACCTAGATTCATTCATGGTATTATTTATATAATAAATCTTGGTGAATTCTCACACTCGACATCACCATGTAAAACATATTGAGATCATGCTAAATACACTGAGAGAGAACCAAATATATAATAAGCTCATCAAATTCCACTTTTGGATCAATAAGGTTCACTGCTTGGGTTATATAATTGCAAAGACAAGAGTATCTATTGGCCTAGAGAAGTTGAGTGCCATGGTTTCCTAGAAGAATCCCAAGAATGACTTTGAAATATATAGTTTCTTAGGGATGAATGGATTTTACAAGCATTTCATTTGGAACTTCTCACCCATAGTAGTGCCTTTCATAGGCTTGAACAAGAAGGCTGTGAAGTTCATGTGGTTAGACACATGTGAGATAAATTTTATAAAGTTAAAAGAGAGACTAACTTCATCACCAATCATGATTATAATAGATTTGGGAATAAGATATATTGTTTACTATGATGCTTCAAGAATCAGGCTTGGAGCAGTTCTGATATAGGGAGATTGAATTGTGGCATACAGGTCCCACCAGCTGTGATCTAATGAGTGGAATTACCCTACACACAACCCCAAGATAGAAACGGTGGTTCATCCTATATGATATTGAAGAAATTATCTATAGGTAGAATGGTTCTTTGTTTACATAGACCATAAAAGTCTCACGTACATTTCCACATAATGATACATGAATATCAAGTAGCCCAGGTGAGTAGAATACATGAAGTCATTATATTTTGGGATTTATTATATACTTAGAATGAGGAATGCAGTAGATGGAACCTTGAGCTAGAAGACTCAGACACATTTCATCCAGGAGGCAAGTAGTGAGTGGTAGTTGATGGCCCCATTTTTTGAGATGCACCTGGAGGTTCAGGAATATCACAAAAAGTATGTTTTAGAATCTTTGGTAGTGACATCCTCTCTTCTGGAGTGGTTGAGGATGAGTCATCTTTTTGAACCTAAGGGCTTAGTCCTAAGGGAGAGTGTCTCAGGGGAGGACCCACCACCTTGACAGGTTATCATTGAGGATGATATCCTTCTTTCACAGGCATGTTTGGATCCTTACAAATATACGAGAAGAGTTGATGTGAGAATCTCACAACTCTATTTGGACAGTATACCCTAGGATTATCAAGATATACCGAGACATATGACATCAATATTGGTGTCTAGGTATGAAGAGGCAGATTGTAGGTTTTATCACTAGGTGTTCCACCTATCGACAGGTGAAGGCAGTGCACCAGTGGCCTGCTATAATTTTAGAGCCTATATCCATTACTGAGTGGAAATAGGATGAAGTCACTATAGACTTTGTGATTATTTTTACAAGATCCCCTTGGGGAAGTGATGAGGCATGGTTGATCATCGATAGGTTGACCAAGGCCGCACACTTCTTTCCTATATGAAAGACCATATTAGTTGATGATCTTGGGAGGCTTTACATTCAAAAGATTATTAATTCATGGTTTTAACCATTTTATCATACCGTAATTAGATTCACAGTTTTCATCACAGTTCTGGAAGGGGTTGCAAAGGGAACTGGGTTCATAGGTGCTCCTGAGCACAACATATCACCCTTAGATAGAGAGGCAGTCCGACTGGATGATACAGATGTTAAAGGACATGCTCCAAGCATGCATCCTTTATTTTGGTGGTTCTTGGGAGAATTATATACCTCTCATTGTGTTTTCCTAAAATAATAACTTTTAGGAAACAATTCATATGGATCCCTATGAGTCCCTTTACGGTAGGCCATGTCATTAACCTCTATGTGGGGTAAAGGTAGGTGGGGCAACACTACTGGGTCCTCATATCATTCAGGAGGCTTCAAAGAAAGTATAGGTGATTTAGAAGCATACAAATATAGCTCATTCCTGGAATAAGTTTTACATTGATCATCATTTATGGCCTATGGAGTTCGAGGTGGGACATCAGGTCTTTTTTTGAGTTTCGAATAGATTGGGTCATAGATGGATTCAGAGACAGGGCAAGCTATCACCTCGTTATGTAGGACCTTTTGAGGTCATGGATAAAGTCAGTATAGTAGCCTATTGATTGAAATTATATCAAAGGTATCAGGCCATTCATGGCATCTTCCATATATCATTGCTTCATCATTATCATTCTGAACCATCTCATTCATTTGATCCCATGGATATTGAGTTGGAGGTAGATGTATCCTTTTAGGATCATCTAATACATATCATTGACCAGATAAAGATGAATCTCCAAGGAAGGGTAGTTCCTCTAGTCTAGGTGCTATAGAAGTATAACCATGTACATGATGAGACTTGGGAGTGAGAGGCAGATGTACATGCTAAGTGGCTAGAACTTTTATCAGATGACACTTTACCACCATCGGAAGGGAAACTCAGGTATGGGTTGTTTTAAGGAGGGGAGGTTGTAACATTATAGATTTCTAAAGAGGTAAGGACACTTATGATACTATTAAAAGCCTCTTGTTTTATGTTAGTACTATGTTTAAAAGGACAAGGAGTGGTTTGAGGGAGTCTGGGGCTCATTTGGAGCCTGAAGCTCTAGAATTTGGAGAGGTAGAATGAGTTGCACGATAAGTGCACAGTTAGTGCTAACTATACAAATCAACCACATAGGGTGCTCAGTGAACAATAGGGGCCCACACAGTTTACCCTGACCATTAAAACTAGGAAGTATGCACGTACGACCCAGGATACACACCTGTGCATGTACTGTAAAGATTTTAACATAGTTATTCCGCACAGGTTATGCACGGTTAGTCAAATTATGCACTTATCCCTTATAAGGGGGCTTCTTGGGTAGTAGCTGCTATATGGTTGGTGCACGGTTCATCCAACTATGCATCCAAACTATGTGGCCCCTTAAATGAAGTGTAAATTACCCTTTTTCCCTTAAAACATTATAACTATCCTTCCTCCCTCATTTCTCTTTCACAGAAGCCTCCTACCCTCACGTGAAGCTCCTACTCCATCCTAATATAATCTTTTCCATTACTCCTTCATACGATCTCTAAATCAACCACTTTTCATTGCATTGGATATCTAAGGGTAATATATCTAATCTGCTTGCTTCTATTATTATTTTATATTCCCATATCCTATGTTATTTTGGTGCAAGCTTATATTCCCTATTTTCATGGTACTTATTTTTTCTTCTTATTTATCCCATTCTATATCAATTAAAAGGTAAAAAATGGATGAGGGGTTGTCTAAAAACATAAGGTAGGTGGTCTAACTCTTTCCCTAAAGACTAATTTCATTTTTATTATGAAGCATTTTTCCATGTGCCGAAATTCCTGAAATTGCCTTCGTATTGCTTAATTAATTAAATTAAAGGTTATTCTCATCTATAACAGAACCCTATCTACCCTTGAATCATTGTCGTGAGGCGTCTACCTCATCATGAGACACTACTTTGGGTGTACCCCTCTTTAATGGATGAAAATCAATATGCTTTGGCAATGAGATTATTAAATATTAACTAGGGTGTATGAATTATCTTGTAATAAGTTAAATTGGTGATAATTTTATAAGATAATGACATGCCATGTGTTTAGGCCCCTTTTCTTCATGCCATAGTATGAATTACTTGAATTAAATGAATTATACAACTTGTTAACAATGCTTGGGGGGTGTTGTATGAGTTATTTCTGACTATAACCTTCCCTTCACATAAAGTCAAGGGTGATACAAGGGTCCCTATTTAAGGAGGCCCTGAATGAGCTCATCGTGCTTCATAATTAGAAATGGGAATGATTATAAATATACTGAGAGTGATACTTGTATTTTTATAGAATACCTTAGATGGGATCACTGGGAAGATTACTTACTTACCCATGAGTGATACCAATTCCCTAGGGGAGATACCTTGGAAGGGCTTGGTGTGTAATATGGTTACACCATCCATGAGCGACACTTGGTCCCCTATGTGGTACACCCGAGATAGGCTCAAAGGGTAATGCTTTACCGCACTGAGAGTGATACTTGGGATGTCTTTATGGATAAACTTGGACACACTATTATGGTATTGGGTATTTGTAGGGATATTGGTGGGATACTCAGTTTTCTTTATACAATTCACCTTGGATGAGACCATGATGCCACTTCATTAAATTCTAGTGATGCCTTATATAAAAATTCTAGAAATTACAACCTATAAAATTTAATGATGTGTCTGTCAAGAAAAATAAAATGCTTGGGATCAATCTATTCTTGATAATTGTTTTATGATGACTCATTTATACACCCAGATCATACTCGTACACATTCACCTTGGTTCTGATATTTTTGACTTAGTCCAAAGTAGGTAGTGTCGGACGGGTTTCCCATGAGGGACCCAATTTGATGTATTTATTTATTTATGGACATGCATTTATTATGTACCTACACACTAATAATTTTATACACACATACTAGATTGTTCTAGATACTTTTGGTGGTGCCCTACTGAGTATAACTCACACCCTTCTTGGGCCACCCTTGGTACCTAAGTAGACTTCATGACTGTAGGCATAGATAAAGGGAAGCATCTAACTTATGATGTTTGATTCTGAGTATTGGGATAGAGTACATGAGAAGAGAACCGATCCTATAATCATGATGCTAGTAGAGGTATATTTTGACTTTTTTTTTATTTTTTATAGTATTCGGTATATTCCTATTTCCCCTATATCCTATGTACCTCATTTTTGTATAGTTACATGGCATCATCATTAAAATTTTGTATTTATTTATGACTCTGCTTCCACCTATTTATTTATATTGAATGATTTATTATTATTATTATGTTGATTCTTATTTATTACTATTTTCAATGCTTATCATAATTATATTACTACTATGATACACAATGATTTATGAGGACATGGTCTTCCCATAGACACACCTAAGGGCCTCACTACTAGTCAACAACCTTTGGCATACAGGGAGGTGTGCTTGTGGTCATGTGCCCCACCATCTCGGGTCACTGATTAATACATTTCAAGGTGAAATTATACATCTACACATGTATAAAAAATTAATTCCTTAGTTACTAATAAATTTTAAATGAAAATAAAAACTATTTGGAAATAAAGGAAAACTTCTTCTAAAAAACTATTTTTATGCACACAAACACGTTTTACCTCAATAAATTAAACAAATAAATATGGGAAAATTATTTTAATAAAATTTATATATTATATATTTAATAAAATATCTTACATTCATCTTATGTATTTTCTAGACAAGAGATAAGAATCAATATAATTTTATGCTTAAAAAATATATTTTTCTAGAAAGAAGTTTTGTTGCCTTTTTGTGAAAATAATTTAAAACTAATTATTGAAACTTTTAGAAAATGAATTTGAATTTATTTTTTTAAATAATAATTTCAAAATTATATTATGATGAATTTTTTATAGTTTTCTGAAAAGATTAATTTTTTGATGAATAGTGAAAAATACTAAATTTTAATTGAAAGCTGCTTTTTCATTTAAATTATTTATAATGTTAAATTATATTTTAATTTTTTTAAATTAAAATTAGTTAAATTATATATCCATTAATATAATTTATTTCATTTTAATAATTTTCATATTGAATTTTGATATAAAAACTTTGTAAACTTTCGAATATTTTCTCTTTGAAAACCTTCTTTCTCGTCGCACATGTGAGATCAATTTTAAATTAAAAAATTTCAATTATTTGAATTGAATTTGGAAAAATTTATTTCATATTTTTAATTATAATAATTTATATTATATATTAATATGAGATTAATTTTTTACCATAATTAATAATCAAAATAGAAAAAATTATTTACTGTAGTTAAGGTAAAAATGGGTTTACCAAGGTGTTAAACTAAAATGATAAGTGTTAAAATGACCTAAAAACTAGTATAAAATATATTTTATGACCATAATTAAAGCCTATAATCTATAATTCTATATAATACTAAATTTTGGACCCTTTTGGAATGTAAAAAACATGGGTACACCTTTTTCTTTTCAAAAACTACAAGTGTGCCACTCACCTCACTTATAAATGGCCACCCTCTCTCCTCTCCTCTTCACAACTTCAAACCATTTTTGTTCAGAAAAAAACTACCCAAATTACTTTAAAAATTACATACTCTCTTACTAGAAGAATTATTTTGGGCAGGGATTCAACCTAGGAAGGATTTTGTTGCAAACCTTATAGGTTATCCGAAGAAGAGGAAATGTACTTTGACGAGCATTTTTATTTTATTACTTCCTCCACCTCCTTAAATTATTATTAAACCATGATGGCATAATAAAAAAGATTATATTAAATATAATTATATGTTTTTAGGTTAATTTAAGGACCTATAACCATATCTACTTCTATCAAATGGGTTATGAAATCATCATTCATGTGTACGGTGGACTACCACCCTATGAATCAATATCATTCATTTTTTATATTACCACATCTCACGGTTGGGTATGATGATGGATAATATATATATATATATATATATGATATTTATAACATAAATATACATCTATAGTCATTATATCATATATACCTTTTTAATTTCTATTCCTTAGGGGGTAAAATAACGTTGTTCATGTGTATGACAGAATATCTCCTCACAAAGTGATGTGATTTATTTTTCACTAACGCTTTACATGGAATATAAAAAGGATAAATTTAATGAATATATGTGATATATATGACATAATTATTATATTAATGACATATTTATATTTATTAAAATATAATATATCATTTTATTTTTTACCTTTTCACTTACTGAAAGATGATAACGTTGTTCGTGTACATGTGGACTATCACCTTCATAAAGCGACATGACTCTCTATTTTCATAACCACACCACATGGATGATATATATAAGTATATTTAAAGAAATAATATAGTATTTATTATATTATTATAATTCCTTAAAGATAAAATATTACTTACCACCATTTCATAATTATTTGTGAAAAATGGAAACGTTACTCAAGCGTAAGTATGACTTACCATCTCCATGACTGTAACATACTTCCTTTATCAAAAACCATATTTCATGATTGGTATTAAAAGTATAATTTATGTATACATATTATAATTATTTCATGATTATTATTCTATATATTATGGAACCAATATTAAATTAAGATGTCCAAAAATAATAAATTAAAACATATATTAAAAACAAAGTATCTATTACCCAAAACATGATTTTAATAGGGAATTTTTAATAAATGGGCAATAAATGGTCATAATTAAATAATATAGGATATGATATTTATAATTATTGTTCTATAATATATGTATAATAAACTTATATTTATTATATAGAAGGTTCAAATGTGTATACAGGAATTCAATACATAAGGCAAGGGATTTCTAGTCTCTCTTTTATTTCTGGGATACATATGAAAATTAACCAATAATTTATTTTGTGCATTGTATATACTAAAACTTTAACATTTTATATCATTAATATCATAATTTTAATAATATTTAAAGTTTCATTTGATGTTATACTTTATTGGGTCTTACAATTCAAAATATTTTTAATGCGGTAAGGGATTTCTGTCTCACTTTTCAATTTTACGTGACACAAGCCATATTCATCACCTATTTATTTTAACTGATGTATATAATACCAATGAATGTATTTTATGCTGCTTATACTGAAAATTTTTGGGATTACATATCCATTTTTGGATCTCTCTTTCATGGGTATTATGTTTCAAATGATTACTAAAGTGGTAATGGATTTATGTTACAATATCACCGTTTATCAGGATTATTTATAATTAAGTATCCTATGTTGAAATATTATAATCTATATCTTAAAAATTATCATAAATTTTATAATCCTATATTTATTTATGATATTTTAATTTATTATTACCTTTTACCACTCTTTGGTACTTAAAATAATTAATAATGTGTTTTTAAGAAAAATCTTCTTTATTTCTCCCTTCATCTAAAGACCTTTTTTCTTAAGAAACCATGTTTTCTAAAAATTATTTCAAAAATGTTTTTTAAAATTATTCAAATATTTTATTACATAAAATTTTACCCAAGTTTTAATTTTTTTAAAAAGTTTTTAATGGATCTTCATTCCATTTTCCAAAGAATTCCCATTTGGATTTTACCAAAAATGTGAAAGGAAACTTTTTTTTAATGTGTACAACATGAACATAATTTTCTGACTTCATGACCATTGTTTTCTTTGAATATTACTTTATAATATTTTAAGGTTATTTTCAAAGAAAATTATTTTCAAAATATTTTATGAATCTTAAGTTTTTAATTTTTTTTAAAGAAAAGTTATTTTCCTCAATAAATGTTTCAAGTGATCATTCAAAATCATTCTCCATATAAGATGGTATCCTTTTAAGTAACTAATTCTTTATTGTTTATATGAACCAAGGATACCATTATTATTCTTTCTCTAAATGGTTTATCATGAAAATATATTTGTGAAACCCATTTCTCTTCTACATGTTATGGAATGATAAAATTCTTCTGAAACCTGATTCTTTTTCCATGAGTTATGCTATGATAAAATGAAGAAAAGATTATGAAACAATTCTATTTTCTATATTTTATAATATTTTGAAAATTTTATGAAACACATTTAATTTCATGGTTTGTGATATGATGAATGTTTTATGATCTTATGGCACACATATGTATGATTTTCATTATGTGATAGGGGGTCCTATATATCCCTCTAATGAATTAGGTAAAGATGGAAAACTCATGAGTAAATCTGTTATGTGTGAACCTGAATAAATGTTAACAATTTTATATATGAAACTGATTTCATGTTCACAATTTTATACATGAACTTGATTACATATTCATAGTGTTATATATAGACCTATATTTCATGTCCATAATGTTATGTGTGGACCTGGTTACATGTCCTTAAGTTTATGTGAGGGTATGATTTCATGACCTGAACCTAATGAGTGAACCTATCTCTATTTATACATGTTCACAATGTTATAAGCTGATTTTTATGTAAAAAATCTATATCTTATTACAATTTTATGATCCAATGATTCATATTCTTTGATTCCATTATGATTCATGTCTTTTGAACTTATAATCCTTATTCTATGTCTAAATATTATGATATTTGATATGAAGGGTATGATTTTAAAATTTTATTATCATGTTCTCATAACCTTATGTTCATGTTATTCATATTTATATCCTTTTTTTACCCTTATTATACATTTTAGCTCACCCTTTATTACGTTTCCTTTCCCCATGTTATGAGGAAATGTTTTAAGAATGGTATGTTTAAAAAGAGTACTAAATGAGAAGATCATTATGGGAGATATTAAATATCTTTCACCAAATTAGAATATTGTGCACCTAGTATCTAAATAAACTAAACTATTATGGTCCTTAGACATTTTTTGTGTGTAATTTATTGAATATTAACCTAAAAAGATGTAATATCTATATATGAGAATTCTAAGTTTCTATAGTTGATATCAGAAAAAAGGTTTAGTTAACCTTTGGAAACTAGGATAAGAAAACTTTAGTGAGATCTCTAAGGATATTTCTAAGGATATATCTAGGGATGCCTCTAAGGATAATTCTAATTGTGAGTCAAAGTATAGTAAAATTTTCTTGAATTTTGGTAAAGGATATAATGAGTGGTTTCTAAGAAATTACATCTTTTCCTAGATACTATAAGTGGATGTGGATCTAGAATAGAGGTACCTAGGGGTAATAAATTTGAAAAGGGTGCATTGAGCTGGAATCAATCATCACATGGTGCATGAAAATGGGCCTTGCTGTACACATGGTTTGACACTCTCAGGGGATATGATTTAGAAATTCAAAAACTCATTATGAACCATTATAAAGGATTTAAATAGATTATGACTATGAATGAATTAGGATAAACCTAAGGATTAATAGATTAAAAAGAAGGTGTCATGATTTATACATCATATAAGTTCTTTTTCATGATTATGTGGTTTTCATTATGATTATTTTTTCTCATACCATGATTTTTGTTTTAAATTGATCGATGGAACTGGAAGGAATCATGTTAAAAATTGAATCTGATGGAAACTTCAGTAACTATGAGAAACCAAATTGGATGATGATCAGAGAGAAAGATATTATGATTATGCCTAATTATCTATCATGATATATGATTAACAACATGAAATTCAGTGAGATTATTAACCCATCAAATAAGAGGAAGATGTAATTTTATGAATGTTAATGTGGTAATGAACATAGAGGAAATAAGATTTGAATTTCTACATGTTAAGAAGGTGTGATGAAGAACCTAGAGGAAAAACACAAATGGAGGGGAATATGTTATCTGTGTGGAAAAGAAGGGTATAGAGTGAAAAATTATTGATGAGTTCAATGTATTATGTGTGTGGAACATGGAAATTATACAAATCAATTCCCTGACCTAATAATTAACTTCTAGAACAAGGAAGGACCTATTTCATGCTAATCATTGAAGTGTAAGGATTGAAGTATTTATGTATTCAGACTCATGAATTATGTTTTAGAAGTATTTTACCAAAGTTATTTTGGTTATAAGAATCATGAAACATCTAAGGATTTCAATATTTTTGGAAGAATATATGTATTTATGCAAGATTAACTTAAGATTTATGGATTCCGTCACAGGTTTATGAGTTTAAGTCTGATCATAAGTTCAAAGTCTTATAAACCCCTTTTAAGATTTCATGAGTTGGGAGTTATATTAAGATTAAGGATATTTTTATATATTTATGGAAATAAAACACTTTGGTTTTGAGGATGAATGCCTTTTTATGGAAATATGATTAAAGGTATTGGTAAAATTTAGGGGTTATATTATCTTTTATGTTAAGGTTGTAACATCCCAGTTCCGGGTGCTTCCCAATGGTGCCTCATACCCTGTTGGTCACATGGCCTCAAGTGAATTTCCCCAAATGCTAGAGGATGTTGACTAGCAGCGAGGGACTTCGGTGTGATAGTGGGGAAACTATTCCCTCATTGACAGATTAACACAGTAGAAACAAATAGTAAACAGTATCGAAATCAGTAATACCATACGACAAGTAAACATCAGAAGACCGATAGTAAATAAACAACTGCAACATATATAAATAAATGATGCACGTCACATGTATTTAGGAAAGCATCCAAACAAGTCACAATGCTGGAAATAAAATACCAAAACCAAATTACAGAGAACAATAAACTCCAACAGCATCACAAGCCTTATCTTGGTCCCATGATCTCTCGCTCCACAACAACCAAGTACCTAATGTAGAAGGGTGCTTTCCCTTATCTATACCTGTAGCCACATAATCTATTTAGGTCCAAAATCATGACTCAAATAGGGTGTGACATGAATCCTAGTAGGAAACCACCAAAAGATCTATGCCTAACAATCAGTGAATATATATAGTAGTCAATAAGTAGGAATGAAGCAATAAACTAGGACATACTCAAAATTAAACAATCCTAAATTTTTCAATTAAATTCATTTACATTTATAAATTATTAAAACCATTGAATAATATAACCTTGGGATCCAGCTTAAGCTCTATATCCCCCTGTATAACAATAACAAATAGATGTCTCAAAAGACCATCTAACAAACTAGTAAGATTGGGTCTAAGCTTGTTCTTTGGCTTGGCAGACTTGTCACAATCATTAAAAAATTCAAAAGCAACCCTCTGGGAAGGTTCTCACAGTCTAATCCCATCTAGTTTATATATCATCCATTAAATAATAATAATGACCCTCTGGGAAATCTCACACAGTCTAACCCCTTTGGTCCCACATAGCACTAATAAAAAAATGACCATCCGAGTAGCTCTCTCCGTCAATACCCCTTAGTCTATATTATAATGACCCCTATAAGTTCTCATAGTTAATTCCCTATGGTCCAAAATTTATTTAATAATGACCCTCTGGGTAGATCTCATAGTCTAACCCCTCTAGTCAATGACCCATGGCAGCTCTCACAGCCAATACCTCTAGCCAATCATAACAACAATTCATAATTAAAAGACCCTATTTCGGGAAGCTCTCACAGTCAATTCCCCTTGGTCATACTTTCATAATGTGAAACACATGCATCTCATAAAAAAATAAACTCCATACTAGCAACACTAGGCATGGAAACAAAATAGTTTAACATGATTTATAGACCCAATGACCATAACCAAAACAAACATGGGAAACACATCCATAATCAAGGTAACAAACCTTATTCATAATCAATAACCCTTTCTCAAACAAAAAAACCATAGTAGGCATTAAACAAGGTTAAATTCAAAAACATAAACAAGAGGATTCATCACTTTGAGCATATATAATCCAAAGAAAACCCAAAAAGGTACAAACCACCTACCTCGATGTTGTACGAAGAACACTCTTGAATGTTGGACCTTGAATCGGGATAGAACATCATAGATCTACAAAAAGGTTAAGATCGTTCAGCCTTGGATAACTCAAGAAAGAGGAAAAATTAGGAAGAGAGACTCTAGAGAAAGATAGAATTCACATGTGGGAATCCAACGCACCTAACAGAGTCTTAATAAGAGATCGTACAGAGGAATGAGAGGAGAAAAAATATTTTTGGTTGTACGCTGCTCTCTTGTATGAGATATAGGAAGAAAAAGATGCTTCTGAAGATTAGACGTGACCCCAGTCTGATTAATCAAATAAAAAGAAAAGTAAACAATGTGTTCATTTAATGCACACGTCGTGTACTAGCCTCAACCAGCCCCCACTTTAGGTGGTCCACATGACCATGTAACCAGCCGTTACATGACCAGTACACAGCTACACGTGGCAATTGGGCACACAATATATACTTTTAAGTGCACGACGTGTACTTAGAGAATTTACCCTTTCTTCATTTTTCCTCAAAACAACCCGAAATGAAGATCCATACCTAAAAAGAAGATACAGGTTCTTAAAAACTCCCCCCCTTAAAGAAATTCATCCCCAAATTTCCATTCCAAGGGTGGAAAAGAAGAAACTTCAAACAACTCTAGCCACTGCAATCGTAAAATGGCCTCCCTCTCCCAAGTATCATCTTGTACTCGCCCGTGCTGCTATAGCACTCGTACCAGAGGAACAGACCAACCATGGAGAACCTTCGTATTGCGATCCAAAATCCAAATAGGGTTCTCCTCGAAGGATGAATCCACATTCAACTTAAACTCCTCGGGTTAAAAAACATGAGACATGTCTGACAAGTAATGCCGTATCTGAGAAACATAGAAGACGTCGTGCATAGCCCAATACCTCTGAGGTAACTACAGCTGATGGGTGTTCAAGTTGACTCTCTCCAAAACCCCAAACAGACTGACATATCTCAGTGAAAGCTTCCCCTATCTCCTGATCATACTGTGTCCTAACCTTAGTGTGACATGTAAGAAAACCTGATCTTCAACCTCAAAATCCAAAGGTCATATCCATCTATCAACATAAGATTTATGGTGAGACTGTGAAGTATCCATCCTCTTCCTAATCAACTCCACCTACTCAGTGGTCTCCTAGACAAGTAGAGGTCCCATCATAGCTACCTATCCTATCTCCAACCAACATAGGGGTGATCAGCATGAACTACCATAAAAATCCTCATAAGTTTCCATCTGAATCATTGCATAAAACCTGTTATTGTAGGAAAACTCCACTTGGGGTAAGTGTCACTCCCAAGAACCCCCAAAATCTAGGACGCATGCTTGTAGCATGTCCTCTAGAACCTGAATTGTGTGCTCTGATTGGGCATCAGTCTGGGGATGGTAATATGTACTCAGAAGTAACTATGTACCCAAATCCCTCTATAGTCCCTACCAGACATGAGAAGTAAACCAGGAATCCCTTTTTTAAACAATAGAGTGTAAAACCCCATGAAAATGTAAAATATATTGGATGTACATACTTCCTAGCTCATCAAAACTAAGGTTTACTTAATCAACAATAAATGTGAAACCTTTGTGAGTCTGTAAACAACAAACCAAACTACATCATTCCCTCGAGGAGACCTCAGTAAACCCATCACAAAATCCATCACGACATCATTCCACTTCCACCCAGGAATGGGTAATTGCTATAAAATCCCCACTGGTCTCTAATTCTCTACCTTCACTTGATGATAGGTAAAACATCTCATAACAAAACTAGCAACATCTCTCTTCATACCTGGCCACTAATACTGCCAGTGTAGATCTCAATACATCTTGGTGACACTAGGATGAATTTTCTAAACTGAGGAATGAAAATCTCACAATAGATCCTCATGTATGTCTAATGAAACCCATACACACCCAAGAAAACACAATACCTCATCCTTGCCCATGGTCCATCTAGGAGTAGGTTCCTCTCCTGACACACTATCCCATAGGACCAGGCCTTTGAGCTCTGATAGCTGCCTCATTCGCACTCGATCTAGTAGAGTAGAGGTAATAAATATAGAAGAAATAAATGTATACCCCTATCTGTCATTCATCTCCAAATGCATCTCAAAGAACCGAGCCATAAGTTTCCACTCACTGTTGGCCTCTTGAACTACCTATATCTGAGTCATCCTTCTCAACACATCATCCACTGTGTTGAATTTCCTAAGCGTGTGTAACACCCCTGGTAAATAAAGAATATGACATTTTTATATTTATCCATATTTGTGAATAAAATATTAATATTAATTTAAAGGGGACTCTATTCTCGATGGCGTACCCAATATGCAACAATGAGTTTCTTGGGAATCTTACGTTGCACTCTAATAATAAAATAATATTATTTTAAATGGTAGTTAACGCCTAGTCGTTGTAATGGCGGGAAGGAACAGAACTAACTACAAAATGATTATAAATGTTTGTCAAATATTTTTACTTTTTACAATAAATGTTAGAGGATTAAAAATGCGAATGAATCCAATTTTAAGCATAAACATTCTAATATTCTTTAAAAGGTCGATTAACCACCTTTTGATGGAGAACCTCTTTTAATTCCACTTTTTGAAAGTTTTATGTGTAATATTTGACAAAATAAAATTCTTCTTTAGAATTAGGACATAAAAATTTACTTTGTGTAAGTTTTTGGTATTTTTTCGAAAAAGTTCAATTTTTAATGAATAGTGAAAAATGTTGTATTTTAATTCAAAACCTCTTTTTAATCTAATTTATTTATATGATTAGATTATCTTTTGAATTGGTTTTAAAGTGAAATTAGAATATATTTTTACCATTTAATCCAATAGTGGTCATTGGAATTAGTTTCACTTTGAAATTTGACTTAAACTAGTGTCAATCTTTTGATATATATTGTGTCATAAAAACACGCTATTTGTTCTGACAGCAGAAATTAATTATTAAACTAATTAATGTAACTTATATGTTATGAATTTTGTAAAATAGACATCATTTTTGAATTCGGAATATCAAATATAGCTTAGGGTTAATTTTTGGTAATTTTCTGAAAAACTTCAATTTTTGATGAATAGTGAAACCACTAAGTGGTACTTATAAAAATTGATTTTCTGTTTAAATGAAATTTTGCCACCTTTGTGTTTTGAATTTCAAAAATCCGACATACATGGTTGTCATTAAGAAGTAAAATGTGGTTTAATGGGATTAAAATAATTTTTTGGTGAATAGTAACTTATTAAGTTTTTAATCGCGATTAGAGGTAATTAGTGTAGTTTAAGGTAAAAATAATGTTTTAATAATATTAAATGACCTAGAAATATGTCCTACCCTCATTGGATGAGTCATGTCAGACCAATACAATACATGGGTCAACTTGGGGACCCCATGGAGCCACTTTGGTTGGAAAATGACATAAATACCTTTTTATTTAATGTTAAAGTAAAAATGACACAAACATGAGATGTTTTACTAAAACAATTTTTACATGGGGTTAAACAAGTCATATTTTTGACTATAAATAGTTATTGGAAATATAAAAATATTTCCTACATTATAGTATTTTTTTTATAATTTTTAGACATTAAATAAATTAAATTATTTATGACATCATGATGATGCAGCGATGACCTCATTATTTAACGATTTAAATAAAATGGAAAGGTAATGTAAAATATAAGACCTACACATGTCCAAAACCTATTGGATGGGTGTATTTCGAACCCTTATCACCTTATCCTTTAAAAAAATCAATGCGGGACCATTAAAATCCGAAACTCATTCTAAAATAAAGTAACATTTTTTTACTTTCCAAGGGTGCCCCTCCTCTCCTCTTATAAAAGGACCCCACCTCTACCTCCTTACCCACACTTCCAAAGCCTTTTTCTCGTCCAAACCCTGCCCATTTTGTCTCTCCACATCCCTCTCTAACTCCTTGAAGCCTCACTTTGGGCAGAAGTCTTCCCAAGTAAGCCTTTGAGCTCAAACCAAAGGGAGTTACCCGATTTTAAGGTAATGTCTTCACTTGTGTCCTTTTGTTTTATTTTGCTTCTCCACCCCCTAAAATCTTTTTATTATTTTATTTTGTAACAACTAAAGTATATTAAATATACTAGGATGTTGTTCTAATAAGGATTCGAGATAAACTTACACACACCTACATCTAATGGTTAAAGAACATACTGTTTCTGTGGATGACGAATTTCTGCCTCCCGAAACGATGATTTTTCAACATTCCTTTAACACCTTCAAAGGTGGCCAATATGATGTCACTGTATTTTATATATGATATATATGGTATTTATGTTTACTATATGCTTCTGTATTTTATATTTAAACCATACCTATATTCTTTTCATGTTGTGTAAATGTGATAATTTCATATGAGGAAGTGTGGACTACCGCCCCCTCAAGTGATGTGACTCGTACATGCAATACATGGAATGTATAAAAAATGAAATTAATGAACATATGTGACCTATATAACATATATATGACACTGGAATTATAATATATATATATATATATCATTTATTTTTAATTCCATTAATATGATAAAGAAAAAATGAAAGTAGCGTTCATGCGTACGTACGACCTACCGTCTCCATGAACGGTGCTTTTCATTTTTTATCTCCAAATGATATGGAATAGTATAAAATGAATATGTACTGGATATATATGATATTTTAATCATTAATACTATTTTGGAAGTTATTTTCTTATAACTACATGGACAACCATTTTTCAAACAAGTTCATTTTTGACCCATGTACCAAACATCGGCAAAAACGTCTGATATGAACTAACATTATTAAACAATTATTATAACATAATACTATGTGATATGAACTGAATAATAATTTCTAAAGGATTTCATTAGAAAATTATAAATTGACCAAATTTTATTATTTAGTAATATAAAGAAACGAACAAGACAAGTCAGACTTGAGGTAAGTGATCCTACTCCTCTCTTTCTTTTTAAGTACACTCTTTTATGTCATTCCTTTTAAAGCTCATCTTTCTTGTTATTGGGATGTTATTTTATATTACTCTTACTTTAATTTTTATGTTAATATGTTGAGAGACCCTATTCTCTCTCATCAATCCATTTTGGAAGTTTTGAGTGGCGCCGTTAGGCTGCCGAATTTTCGTAAGAGATCTAACCTCTCTCTTTCTTTTTAAGTACTCTCCTTTATGTCACTTCTTTTAAGATCCTCTTTGTTATGTTGGGAGATGTTCTTTTATATTCCTCTTTATGTAAACTTTATGTTAATATTATGAGAGACCCTATTTTATCTCATCAATCCATTTTGGAAGTTTTCAGTGGTGCCGTTAGGCTGCCGAGTTTTCGTAAGGGATTTTTCATCTCACTTTTATTTCCGTGAGATTTATGCTACATTTTCCACAATTTCCTTTGAGTGGTGCATGTACTGCCCATTATTTTACTCATTGTGTAATATAATTTCATTTATTAGTATTTACATCAATTTTGTATTGTCCTTCTTTCATGGGGTGCATGTCTCGAAAGATACCAATGTCGGTAAGGGAACCTTTCACCCTTTTCTTTTTAAAAGACTTCTTTTGTTATGTCTTTTAATTTTCATATTATTATGTGGGGATATGTTATTATATATCCTTATTGCCATAAATTTTATGTCCAAGTGATGAGATACCCTTTATCTCTCTCATCAATTCTTTTTCTAAAATTTGATGTGATGCTGTTAGGCTGTCAAGGGAACTTCTTAACCCAATTTCGATTTCTTTGGGTTTAACATGTAGTTATTGAATATGTCATCCTTTGAATATGTGTGAATTAAATTTTATTGTTTTAAACTTAATATACTCTTATATTGGGTGTATTTATATTTGTCACACATAATTATGAGATTGATTTATCCTTAATTTTAGGATACCTTCTTTACAGGGGATTTCATCTCATTTTACATTTCTATTGAGACTTCATTGTTGTTATACACCAATTCACTCTTATATGGTGTATATACTGTCATTTGGAATATTATATCATGAATTCCTTTATTCTCATGATATTATAAATTTCTAATTAAATGTTATTCCTAAATTATTGTATTCAAGTGTCTCTCATTTTGTTAAAAACCCTTTAACTAAAATATGGTTTTAAATGTTTTAATGATTTATTATTATAAATATTTCTCGTTAATATCCATGTTGTCAAAATGGTTTTTAGGATTTATTTATATGGATATTAATGGTTTAAAATGTTAAAAACTTCAAAGTGGTATGGGACACTTTGATTCAAAGATCTCTTTATTCAATGTTTTAAATGGTTTCGAAAATGGTTTTTAGAATGGATTTATTATTTCAATATCTTAAAATGTTATATTTTTATTGCAATATGGTAATTTTATATTTCCTTTATGCTTAAGTTATGTGCTATGATTATGTTATGGTTCTTAGGCATTGTTTATGAAGACGGGTGGTTCCGTGATAAACTAAGGGCGGGTGAGCCCGATATAGCTCTCCAATGCATTGGGTAACGCGAAGGAGTGAAACGTTAAGGTTTCTCCGAAGCGATTTAGGGAATATACTGTGGTGGGTATTCCAAACGTAACCAAGAGGGTTACTCCCTACGTAAGAATGTTATGAATTACTCAAGTTACCTTTTATGTATTATGATTTCTATGATTTATTAATGATTTGATGAGGTATGTTAAAGTGCCTATGTTTTATGGGTAAAGTATGATTTCATTCTTATGTATATATGAACTCATGTTTCCTTTCCATATTTTTTATAACCCTTACTGAGATTTTTATGCTCATCCCAAGTTTGTTGAAATGTTTTCATAGGTCAAGGGAAAGGTACATGATATGATGATAGTGTCAAGGAAGTGTCAAGAAAGAATCCATGTTTTATTTTAAATATGTTTTCGTTGATGGAAAAAATGAGTACTGTCTTTTATGTAACCACTTTTTTTAAATGTGGAATGTAATGCAAGTTTCATGATCTAATTCTCTAAAAATCTAAACCTGAAAAGATACTCAATGTGTAATCTTGTAATAACTCAAGATTAAGTAAGGTTTGAGGCTGGGGCCTTATAGTTGGTATCAAAGGTCGGTTTAGATAACTTTAGAGGTTAGGGTATTCTTTAAGCATAAGTGACATTACCATAATGGTTAGGATTTCAGAAAGAGTCATAGTTTTAGATAAAGTGAATGAGTAAGTATATCTTAGTGTTTATCTTCCTCATTAGTACATGATGGTTTTGTTGATATACTCACGCTGACATTTATGTTTTTAGTGAATGGATGGATCTAGCAGGCACCAAAGAGACAATAGGTTTGAAGGAAACTGTGGTGGTTCTCTGATTAAGAGACTGGATGAAATGGGGGATTCAATGAGGAAACTCGTGGTTGTTCTAAACCAACTATCAAGGAGTCATGATCAACCACTTGAACCTTGGTATGTTCTATAATGCATCATGTACAAGATGACCAATCGATGTGGAAGTTCAGGTAATAATTATAAAGGTAACCATTAGGGTTTATATGATCCTTACTTTTGAGGTAATTATGGGTTATTATATGTTATGATGGAAAATTAAAGGCATGAGACAAACTTGAGGTTAAAATATGTTATGATTATTTTTGAATATTTTATCTCATTTTGGGGAATGTTTTAATAATTATATAGTTTTGGAAAAAGGACAACACGCAGACCATGTGACAACCCGTCGCATCGGACAAAGCTGTGGGAATCGAACCCACAACCAAAGTGCGACTGGTATTTATCGCCAACCACTGGACTACGTGAAGTCCCTGGTTAGTTTGACTGATTCTTTTTAGTTAGATTATTTTATGAATTAAGAGTAAGTTTATTTTGGGTTATCTATGGAAATTTATTAACCTATCATGGAGGATATGTGATTAGGTTAATTACTTTTCAATACGAGACTTTAGGAGAAAATGATGTTGTTTGGAGATAAATGTTACGATTTAACATGGAAGAATATGTGACTAAATCCTTCAAATATTTGGGTTTCAATCTTAGTTTGGTTTACTTTGAAGAATTTTATGGACAAATTGTTTATCGAATGGTCCTCGTTGAACATTGGGTTTTGTTGGAAAAATTTTGGAGATTAAGAATAGATTTTCTTTTTATAAAGGGTTATCCTTTTCTGGATTATCTGATCTTGTACTAACCTTTTTGGTTTTGGTTTTGGTTAAAGTCTAAATACTTGGGAAGTATATAGTTCTATTTTGTGGATTAGGTGATTCTCTAGAAGTTGATTATAGTGAACAAGTCTTCCTAAATACTCGTCTTTTGGAGAAAATATGAGAAATCTAATAAAATTTGAAAGTCAACATGATAAGTAATTATGTTTCCTTATGAATAAATTCCTCAATAAAAAAAAACAAATTTTTTTTTCTTTTAACTTTTCCTACTGAGGAATTGAATACCGTTTAACCCATCACAAGTTTTTTATTGTCTTGTGGTTAACTTTCTCCTAAACATGTTTTATATCAATCTCCATCAGAACATGACCCTATGTTTTCTCCTCCATGTCCATGTTTTCCAACATGGAATCCTATTATGGGTTAACTCAGGTGACCTCTGTACTTCTCATTCTTTATTTTAAAGTGATTGTTTTACCGACTCTTGTTCCGATGTGGGACTTTCAAGGATGTTTCCGAGCCCAATTTTAAAATTGCGAGGACGCAATTTCCAAAAGGGCGGAAGGATGTAACACCCCTGGTAAATAAAGAATATGACATTTTTATATTTATCCATATTTGTGAATAAAACATTAATATTACTTTAAAGGGGACGCTATGCTCGATGGCGTACCCAATATGCAACAACGAGTTTCTTGGGAATCTTACGTTACACTCTAATAAAAAAATAATATTATTTTAAATGGTAGTTAACGCCTAACCGTTGTAATGGTGGGAAGGGAAAAAAATAACTACAAAATGATTATATATGTTTTTCAAATATTTTTACTTTTTACAATAAATGTTAGAGGATTAAAAATGAGAATGAATCCAATTTTAAGCATAAACATTCTAATATTCTTTAAAAGGTCGATTAACCGCCTTTTGATGGCGAACCTCTTTTAAATACACTTTTTGACAATTTTATGTGTTATATTTGACAAAATAAAATTCTTCTTTAGAATCGGGACATCAAAATTTACTTTGTGTAAATTTTTGGTATTTTTCCGAAAAAGTTCAATTTTTAATGAATAGTGAAAAATGTTGTATTTTAATTCAAAACCGCTTTTTAATCTAATTTATTTATATGATTAGATTATCTTTTGAATTGGTTTTAAAGTTAAATTAGAATATATTTTTACCATTTAATCCAATAGTGGTCATTGTAATTAATTTCACTTTGAAATTTGACTTAAACTAGTGTCAATCTTTTGATATATATTGTTTCATAAAAACACGCTATTTGTTCTGACAGCGAGAATTAATTATTAAATTAATTAATGTAACTTATATGTTATGAATTTTGTAAAATAGATATAATTTTTAAATTCGGAATATAAAATATAGCTTAGGGTTAATTTTTGGTAATTTTCTGAAAAACTTCAATTTTTGATGAATAGTGAAACCACTAAGTGGTACTTATAAAAACTGATTTTCCGTTTAAATGAAATTTTCCCACCTTGGTGTTTTGAATTTCAAAAATCCGACATACATAGTTTTCATTAAGAAGTAAAATGTGGTTCAATGGGATTAAAATAATTTTTTTGGTGACTAGTAACTTATTAAGTTTTTAATCGCGATTAGAGGTAATTAGTGTAGTTTAAGGTAAAAATAATGTTTTAATAATATGAAATGACCTAGACACATGTCCTACCCTCATTTGATGAGTCATGTCCGACCAAGACAATCCATGGGACAACTTGGGGACCCCATGGAGCCACTTTGGTTGGAAAATGACATAAATACCTTTTTATTTAATGTTAAAGTAAAAATGACACAAACATGAGATGTTTTACTAAAACAATTTTTACATGGGGTTATAAAAGTCATATTTTTGACTATAAATAATAATTGGAAAGCTAAAACGATTTCCTACATCATAGTATTTGTTTTATAATTTTTAAACATTAAATAAATTAAATTATTTATGACATAATGATGATGCAGCGATGACCTCATTATTTAACAATTTAAATAAAATGGAAAGATAATGTAAAATATAAGACCTAAACATGTCCAAAACCTATTTTATGGGTGTATTTAGAACCATTATCACCTTATACTAGAAACAAATCAATGTGGGACCATTAAAATCCGAAAATCATTCTAAAATAAAGTAACATTTCTTTACTTTCCAAGGGTGCCCCTCCTCTCCTCTTATAAAAGGCCCCCACTCTACCTCCTTACCCACACTTCCAAAGCCTTTGGCTCGGCCAAAACCTGCACATTTTGTCTCTCCACATACCTCTATAACTCCTTGAAGCCTTACTTTGGGCATAAGTCTTCCCAAGGAAGCCTTTGAGCTCAAACCAAAGGGAGTTACCTGATTTTAAGGTAATGTCTTCACTTGTGTCCTTTTGTTTTATTTTGCTTCTCCACCCCCCTAAACTCTTTTTATTCATTTCTTTTGAAACAAATACAGTATATTAAATATACTAGGATGTTTTTATAAGAAGTATTCGAGATAAACTTACACACACCTATATCTAATGGTTAAAGAACATACTGTTTCTGTGGATGGCGAATTTCTGCCTCCCGAAACGATGATTGTTCAACATTCCTTTAACACCTTCAAAGTTGGCCATTATGATGTCACTGTATTTTATATATGATATATATGGTATTTATGTTTACTATATTCTTATGTATTTTATATTTAAACCATACCTTTATTCTTTTCATGTTGTGTAAATGTGATAATTTCATATGAGGAAGTGTGGACTACCGCCCCCTCAAGTGATGTGACTCGTACATGCAATACATGGAATGTATAAAAAATGAAATTAATGAAAATATGTGACCTATATAACATATATATTATACTGGAATTATAATATATATATATATATATATATATCATTTATTTTTAATTCCATTAATATGACAAAGAAAAAATGAAAGTAGCGTTCATGCGTACGTACGGCCTACCGTCTCCATGAACGGTGCTTTTTGTTTTTTATCTCCAAATGATATGGAATAGTATAAAATTAATATGTACTGGATATATATGATATTTTAATCATTAATACTATTCTGGAAATTATTTTCTTATAACTACATGGACAACCATTTTTCAAACAAGTTCATTTTTGACCCATGTACCAAACATTGGAAAAAACATCTGATATGAACTAACATTATTAAACAATTATTATAAAATTATAATATGTGATATGAACTGAATAATAATCTCTAATGGAGGTCCTTAGGAAATTATAAATTGACCAAAGTTTATTATTCAGGAATATAAAGAAACGAACAAGACAAGTCAGACTTGAGGTAAGGGATCCTACTCCTCTCTTTCTTTTTAAGTACACTCTTTTATGTCATTCCTTTTAAAGCACATATTTCTTGTTATTGGGATGTTATTTTATATTAATATTACTTTAATTTTTATGTTAATATGATTAGAGACCCTATTCTCTCTCATCAATCCATTTTGGAAGTTTTGAGTGGCGCTGTTAGGCTGCCGAATTTTCGTAAGAGATCTAACCTCTCTCTTTCTTTTTAAGTACTCTCCTTTATGTCACTTCTTTTAAGATCATATTTGTTATGTTGGGGGATGTTATTTTATATTCCTCTTTATGTAAACATTATATTAATATTATGAGAGACCCTACTTGATCTCATAAATCCATTTTGGAAGTTTTAAGTGGCGCTGTTAGGCTGCCGAGTTTTCGTAAGGGATTTTTCATCTCACTTTTATTCCTGTGAGATTTATGCTACATTTGCCACAATTTCCTTTGAGTGGTGTATGTACTGCACATTATTTTACTCATTGTGTAATATACTTTCATTTATGATTATTTACATCAATTTTGTATTGTCCTTCTTTCACGGGGTGCATGTCTCGAAAGATACCAATGTCGGTAAGGGAACCTTTCACCCTCCTCTTTTTAAAAGACTTCTTTTGTTATGTCTTTTAATTTTCATCTTATTATGTGGGGATATGTTATTATATATCCTTATTACCGTAAATTTTATGTCCAAGTGATGAGATACCCTTTATCTCTCTCATCAACTCTTTTTCTAAAATTTGATGTGACGCCGTTAGGCTGTCAAGGGAACTTCTTAACCCAATTTCGATTTATTTGGGTTTAACATGTAGTTATTGAACATGTCATCCTTTTAATATGTGTTAACGACATTTTATTGTTTTAAAATTAATATTCGCTTATATTGGGTGTATTTTATATTGTCACACATAATTATGAGATTGATTTATCCTTAATTTTAGGATACCTTCTTTACAGGGGATTTCATCTCATTTTACATGTCTATCGAGACTTCATTGTTGTTATGCACCAATTCACTCTTATATGGTGTATATACTATCCTTTGGAATATTATATCATGAATTCCTTTATTATCATGATATTATAAAGTTCTAATTAAATGTTATTCCTCAATTATTGTATTCAAGTGTCTCTTATTTTGTTAAAAACCCTTTAACTAAAATATGTTTTTAAATGTTTTAATGATTTATTCTTATAAATATTTCTCGTTAATATCCATGTTGTAAAAATGGTTTTAAGGATTTATTTATATGGATATTAATGGTTTAAAATGTTAAAACCTTCAAAGTGGTATGATACACTTTGATTCAAAGATCTCTTTATTAAATGTTTTAAATGGTTTCAAAAATGGTTTTTAGAATGGATTTATTATTTCAATATCTTAAAATGTTATATTTTTATTACAATATGGGAATTTTATATTTCCTTTATGCTTAAGTTATGTGCTATGATTATTTTATGGTTCTTGGGCATTGTTTATAAAGACGGGTGGTTCCGTGATAAACTAAGGACGGGTGAGCCCGATATAGCTCTCCAATGCATTGGGTAACGCGAAAGAGTGAAACGTTAAGGTTTCTCTGAAGAGATTTAGGGAATATACTGCGGTGGGTATTCCAAACGTAACCAAGAGGGTTAATCCCTACGTAATAATGTTATGAATGCCTCAAGTTACCTTTTATTTCTTATGATTTCTATGATTTATTCATGATTTGATGAGGTATGTTAAAGTGCCTATGTTTTATGGGTAAAGTATGATTTAATTCTTATGTATATATGAACTCATGTTTCCTTTCCATATTTTTTATAACCCTTAATGAGCTTGTTATGCTCATCCCAAGTTTTTTGAAATGTTTTTCACAGGTCAAGGGAAAGGTACATGATATGATGATCGTGTCAAGGAAGTGTCAAGAAAGAATCCATGTTTTATTTTAAATATGTTTCCGTTGATGAGAAAAATGAATACTATCTTTTATGTAACCACTTTGTTTAATTGTGGAATGTAATGAAAGTTTCATGATCTAATTCTCTAAAACTCTAAACCTGAAAAGATCCTCAATGTGTAATCTTGTAATAACTCAAGATTAAGTAAGGTTTAAGGCTGGGGACTTATAGCGTGTGGGCAAGATCAATGTCAAAAGACTGAAGGTACTCAACCCACATTTTCTGTCTCAAATTCAGGTCACACTGAGTAAATATATACTTGTGCCTTTTGTGGTCAGTGAAAAACACAAAATTATATCCCAAAAGTAATGCCCCCAACAGTATAAATCATTCACTACTACATCTGACTCGAGATTGTATGTCGGATAATTCCTCTCATGTGGCCTCAACTACTGAGACTCATACATGACTCCTTCCCCCTGCATAAGCACTACTCCCAGCCTGATACCTGATGTATCATAGTAAACAATGTATCTATTTCCTGGATTGAGAAAAATTAGTATCGGTGCTAAATTCAATATCCCTTTTAGATTTTGAAAGGACAAATCGTAGGAATCTGTCCACAAGTACTTTTCACCCTTCTTAGTTAGGTCCTTCAGTGGTGCTACTAAGCATGAAAAGTCTTGAATAAAGTATTTTCAGTAACAAAAAAACCCCAGAAAACTCTGTACCTAGAAGAAATTCTTCATCTTCTTCCAAGAAACTACTGCCCTCACTTTCCCTAGGTCTACTGATAGTCCTGTCTATGAGATAACATAAACCAAGAAGTTAATTTGATCCATCCAAAAGTGGAATTTTAAGATCTTATCATATAATTGATGCTCTCTCAGTGTACTCAAAATGATATCAAGATGGGTAGTATGGTCATGTTGAGTGTGAGAGTATACCAAGATATCATCCATGAAGACTACCACAAAAGAATCCAAGTAAGGATGGAACACTTGGTTAATCAATTCTATAAAAACTACCAGCACCTTTGTGAGACCTAACGGCATAACCACATACTTGTATAGACCATAACTACTCCAAAAGGATGTAAGAGGTATATCTGATGGTCTAATGCACAACTGATGATAACCGAATCTCAAGTAAATCTTCAAGAACACCTAAGCTCCTTGAAGCTAATCAAAGAGATCATCCATCCACAACAATGGATATCAGTTCTTAACTGTCAACTGGTTTATCTTCCGATAATCTACACAAAGCCTGAGGGTACCATATGCCTTCTTTTCAAAAAGGATAGGTGAACCCTAAGGAGAAGTACTAGGTCAGATGAAACCCTTTGCCTTCAACTCCTCCAACTTCTTCTTGATATCTTTTAACTCTAGTGTATCCATCCTATAAGGAGGAATGAAAACTGGTGCTACTCCAAAAACAAGCTCAATAGAGAAATCTTGCTCTCGCTCTAGAGTTAAACCTGAAAATTTACTTGGAAAGACATATCTGAAACAATCCACCACTGGAGGAAAGTCCATATGTAAAGTCCCCTAGTCATCCAGATATAAACTAGAAATCTGGGTTGTAATTCCTCCTAACCTATGATGCTCGGGTCTAGATCTACTCGCCTGGACATCCCATTCACCCTTATATAGAAAAGACCCACCCTCTGGTGATGTGAAGAACATCGTACGATGATAATAGTCAACAAAGTCCTAGAAGGAGACCAACCAGTCCATTCCGAGAATGACATAGAAGACTGTAATCTCTAATACATAGAGGTACCATAAGAAGTTACACCCACCAAACTCAAGGGGGAACTCCTTTCACTAACGTACACTAGCTGTCCTAATCCCCAATGGAGTGTCTAGCATCATAAAATCCTTATAAGTAAAGATATAGAGCCCAAGAATCTCCATAATGGACACATATATAAAACTATGGGAATCCCCTATATCAAAAAGATCAGAAGATAAAATCGAGGCAACAAGAATCGTACCTCTAACCATAGAGGGTCTGAGATCCTGCTATTGCTGGGTCTGTTCCACTACAAATGTTTGACCTATACTGCGGCCCTATGACCCTGCCTAACTACCCTGAGCATATCCACCATGTGGTTGCTAAAAACTTGTAGTCTGACTACCACATCCATGACCACCTCCTCGGCCTGAATGACCTGAATAACTCTAGTTCCTTGACTGATGATAAACTAGTGATCCTACTCTTGAATGTGGAGTCATAACAAAACCCCTATCACCAGCTGCAGGTGAGAAATCCTTTCAAAAAACTTGAATATGACCCATCTTGCTGCAAGATCAGAACTCAACTAGGTCTCTCAGGAAATTTAGTCTCGTATTCCTTCTCTTCCCACACTGGTAGCATACCATATGGCTACCTAAAGAAACATCACATGAAATCTCCCTACAGTGCTTACTGCTATTATTTGAAGAAGTACCAGCCATGAATGCTAAACCGACCTAGATCCCAGCTCCAAAATACCTCAGATTATGCTCATTAATCATTTCTTGGTTCACTATAGCTATCACTGAAGTTAGCCTAAAATCATTCACTTATGATTGAATGTCATACCTAAGACCATAATCAAATCTCCTTTCCAAAGATAACTCATCACCTCCCAGAATAGGTGTGAAATGATGAAGCTCTATAAAACGAGATGAGTAATCCATCACTGAAAGGGAGACCTTCTCCACATGTATGAACTCTCAAGCTCGATCAGTCCTCAACGTCTCGGGGTAGAAATAGTCATAGAAGATCCTTTGAAACTCTTCCCAAACCATATCACAATGACATCCCACCTATGAGATAACATCCCACCATCACTTGGAGGAATCACGTAGCATGTATGCAGTAATATTTACCCTCCTCTTTGGAGGCATCTCTAGATGATCAAATATAGAAAGCATGGCCTCCAACCATGAATCTGTAGCCTGTAGTCCTCCATCCCCTGAAAAAGTGGGAGGATGATACTGCTGAAACACCCTCTTCAACTCTTCCATAGACTAGGTAGGATGTAGTACTCGCTATAAAGTCTATAACATCCTCAAAAATACTTATTGGAACTATTCATCAACAATTGCATTCAATATAATAGTTGGTGCAAAAATGGACACGATGGGAGGATTTTCTGGTAGTCCCTAATCTACCATTTATAATGTCTGAACATTGCCTTACACTTGGAATAAAATTGGATCATGTCTTGGTGGCATGAATCTTCAAGGCCAAGCGCACACCTCAGTTCAAGATTATCAAGGAAATCGACTTAGAAGTTAAATAAAAGAACAAGAGATGAAAACATTCAAGTTTTACAAAATAAGGTTACATGGTGTGTAGAACAACTACATGATGTGTTTCCTTAATTTTATACATGGGAGTGTACCTCTACCAAACCTGGTTGTGTAACACCCCTACACACATCGTGTTCCTCCTAGGACATGACGTGCACCTAAATTTTCCATCCTACCCAAGTTCTTCTACATGGATCGAACCACACAGTTCTCTCATGGGTAACACTACATGGAGTGTTCACCCTACACATGTCATGTACCACTTATGTTATAACCACTAACATCATTAGTCACACGGTCGGAGACATGGTCGACTCTACATGATGTGAAAGAACGGGACACAATGTGTACAACCTAAGTTTTATCCACCCATGTCGTTAGTCACATGACTGGACACATGGTCCTTACTACACGACGTGTACTCCCAGTACATGGCGTGTTCTACCAAAGTTTACCAACCCTATGTCTCCTCTCACATAGTCAGTCACACACTTAAAGACTACACAAAATGTATATATAGTACATGGTGTGTACTTAAGAAAAGTTGTTTCTTCCAGAACAAAAGAACACATGGCCTGTGTTCATGACACCACATGCCGTGTTGTCTGGGTTTCCAGATAGTAGACCTATGAAACTTCTCCAAAACCCTTAAAAACATAAAATTTTGTCCAAGGAATGACAAATTCCGACTCATGAGAGCCCATACTTACACAAATCAGAGCTTGGTATCCTTTTTAACATCATAAATTGAAAAAAAATCAACTAAAGTTCATACATAATCCACCAAATTATGATCCAAGAGGGCCCATAAAACCTCATGGACCAAAGTTTGGTGCCCATCCAAATGAAACTTTTCATAATACAATACCCTATCTAGTAGAAGGTATTCTATCATGGCATCTATCACAACACCATGATTATCCAACACAATGTCTATCACAACAACATGCAATCCGTAATGCATCCTAAATGGCATGACAAGAATGTACGACATGTGATCTCTAGAAAGTGCCTATATGATGCATGATATTGAATACCCTCATCTCATCGGGTTGTAATAGAAATAGAACTGCAATGATATCAATATTAACAACACAAATCAAGTTTGTCACCTAATGGTGAAATCAATTCAACTATAATAATTGAAAAACCAGAAAAATTGTAATATTTGAGGTAACATGGATTTTCCCTGTACATGGGTTAGCTACTCCTAGGAACATCTTATTACCAACTACCTATTCTTTCCTATCCCTGTCTATAGGCTCTAAATAGTAAGACAAACCAGAAAAGAAGCCTTCCTCTAACACCAATTTGTAACATCCTGATTCCTGGTGTCACCCCACGGTACCCCATACTTGGTTGGTCACATGGAATCAAGCACATTTCCCCGAACATCAAAGGCTGCCAACTAGAAGCGAGGGCCTTGGGTGTGATAGTGGGGAAAATATGCTCTCATTGGAAGAGTAACACAGTGTAAATAAATAGTAAACAATATCGAAAGCAGTAAAACCATACGACAAGTAAACATCGGAATACTAAGAGTAAATAAACAACTGCAGCATGTAAAAATAAATGATGCATGTCATGTGTATTTAAGAAAGCATAAAAAAAGTCATAATTCTTGAAATACAATACTAAAATCAAAGTACCAAGAACAGTAAACTTGAACAGCATCGCAAGCCTCAGCTTGGTCCCATGCTCTCTAACTCCATAACAATCAAGTACCTGATGTAGAAGGAAGCTTTCCCTTATCTATACCTACAACCATATAATCTATTTGGGTCCAAAATCATGACTAAAATAGTTTGTGAGACAAATCCTAGTAGGAGACCACAAAAAGATCTGTTCCTAACTATCAGTGAATATATATAGCAGGAAATATGTCACACCCGCTATTTTTAATTATTTAATTTACTAATTTTACTGGGCATCGGGTAATTCAGTTTGAATCCCGACTTAAATTTTTTGATTTCTTGTTTAAAAACACATGTTTTGGCCTTAACAGTGTTCAGGGTGCCACAATCGAAGACGCGCGGCCTCACTTAGGTCACCGCGTGACCTTGCCCGGTTCCCCGCACGCCTGCCTGATGTTTAATTAATTAAATAAATGAATTAATAAAGAAACAAAATAAAAATGATAAGTGAAAAAAATAATTGATTGTTTTAATAATAATAATAATAATATTATTATTATTTTAGGATGTTATTATTATTATTATTATAATTATTATCATAATTGTAATAAATTTTATTTTATTTTATTACCATCAATTGAGTTTTATTATTTTTATTACTATTACCATTATTATTCTAATTTTAGTTTATTAATATTATTGGTTTTATTTCTATTTTATTATCTTTTTTTTCTAGTGCTTTAGGGGTTTTCCCTTTTTTTCAGGCTACTGTTTAGTTTTTCCCCTGGATCTTGTCACCCGCTTTACCTTCCCTCTCATTCCCGAAGTCTGTCGCACTACTCAGTGGCTCCCTCTCCTCTTCCTAGATCACCAGCTAACTTTACTTATCCCATCCCTCCAGCCCGTCGTGCTATGCCCCTTTTCCCTTGGCCAGACCTGTCGCACTGCCCTCTTGATCCTACCTTGCATCGCACCACACCCTCCCCATGGGCCGCCAAACCCCCCTTCTCCCCTTGGCCTCCCGCTGCAACACCACCGACTGACGCCTCCTCTATCTGTGTTGTGACCCAACCACCACCAAACCTCCCAATAGCCATAGCCACTCCCCGTCACACCCAGATACCCTTGCACCTCCCTGATCACCCACCAATGGTCCCACTTACGCCACCCTCTAGTCTCCCCGTACCCCTGCTGCCTACGCGTCGCCCTCTTCCCTTCTAGAAAGACCCTGATCGGATTTTTTTAGCGCGACTCTCTTCTGGAACCCCTTGTCCTGCTCGAAACCCCCCCCCCCAATATCCCCACCGCCGGTGCATTTTATTTAGTTTGGTTGGTTCTTCCTTTGGGAGATTAACAAGTTAGGGTTTAGGTGGTTTTTGGTCTAGTTTTGATGTTCTCATTGGTTTGATTCTTGTTTTAGGGTTCCATTGGGTTTGTTTGTCATACGTACTAGGTGCAGATGAAGATCCACACAAGATTTTGGAAAAATCAACACTGAGGTAGGTGGTTTCATACCTTAACATTATTTGATAAATTTTTAATGCTTATTTTAATTTATAAAAGTGTTCTATGATCTCATTGTGTGGTGAAACAATTGTTTTTTGAGTTGTTTGGTAATTTTTTGTGGTGCGAATAAATTTATTTGGGAAAAAATGATTAAATTTTTGGGTGTGTGGTTTATTGTGATGTTTTTTGAAAACAATTTTATATAATAAATTGTTAGGTGCGAATCATGTTTTGTGAAAATATTTTAAAGTTTAAAGTGGTGTTTTTCATATGAATTAATCGAGGGTATTTTATTTTGTGTGAAAATTTGTGTGATAAATTTAAGTGTTTCATAAATTGTTAAATTGAATTATTAAATTATATGTGGAGTGCAGAATTTGTATTTTATAAGATTAAATGTGTGTTAAGTTTTTAAGGATACCTTTATATGTGAAACTCGACATGTTTTATGTGAAATCCCTGGTTATGCTATTTGTAAATGTTACATTAATTGTTTAAGTAATTTAGTAGGTCATGAATTTGGTGTGAATTATGATATAAAAAGTTTTTTGTTTGTGTCTGTGGTTGAAAAAAGAAATTTTGAGTATGTCTTCGGGTGTAAAGCTTTGCAGTTCCTTCAGAAATTATTTTGGACACTTTTTAATTGAACTGCTAAATTGCATAAGAGGTGTGAGGAATATTTTCAATGGTTCTTGGGTGTGAGTTTGACTTAAAAAAAGGATTTTGGATGTATTTTGGTGCAAAGTCTTCCTGGTTTTTCTTGGAATGATTTAATAAATAGTTTAAATGATTTATTAACATATTTAGATAGTGCGAAAGTATTATTTTGGAAGAGTTGAATATGCATATATTTTTAATGTATTATGTTTATTGTGTAAGACCTTCTTGTGTTATTTAATAATGTTTTCTAAATTGTGAAAACTGATTATGTTCATTTTTGAGTGTCGCCAAATAGGTATTTGTGAAATGATTAAGTAACTTCAAATGTATTTTGGAATGGTATTTTGGTGTACGTGTGTTTTTAAAATTGTGTTTGGGTGTGCAAGTGGTGACTTCCGTATGTAATGTTTGGTTTGGTTTGTGATATGTGAAAGTGATACACTATGTGAATGTGGAACTTGATTGAGCATAAGGGAAAACCCCAAGTATCTAGGTGGGTGGACAAGAACTAGTGCGCTAGTGATCCGAAGTGGTATCGTCCCTATTTCACTTAGATGGATTGATGATTGCAACACTAACTAAACATCTGAATGACTGTGAGTGGTGGTTTCTAATCCACGTTTACTAAGGGTCATGGTTTCTAAGCCATATTTACTAAGGGTTGTGGTTTCTAAGCCAAGTTTCACCAAGACACAAGGTTCTAGGGTCCCACTCGAGCTTGATGAACCATAAGGGATTTAACCAGTGTTCTACCATCCATGATGTGGTGCATTCTGTCGGCATATGGAGGATCACTTGTGTGTGTGTGTCCTTAATGAATTTTTCTCTTCCTCTTTAAAGTAGTTTTTGTGAAATAGTTTTCTTCAAGTGTTCCTTTTCTACTTTTATCTTGTAAATGTTTTTCTTGAAAGCGTTTTATAAGTACAACTTTGAATAAGAATATTAAATTTATTTCTTGAATATTATGGCATGGAATCTTTTTATTTAGTGGTATCCTACTAGGCCTTTGGATCACACGCTACATACAACCTTGGGTGTATGTAGGCCTTGTTCCTTGTGTATTCTTGGTTAATGCATCATGCTTAGTGACAGTGGTTCGGGTTGTCAATGGTTTTTTTCCCGTGCAGGCCTCACAATGATGGTTCAAGGAAGTGACTCTTCATGTTGCATGAAGGTGTGGATAGATGTGTCAGTTTTATTTTCTTTGCAGTCTTTTTAGAGTTTTGGGTGGATTTATAAACTTTATGTTTGGTCCAATGTTAAGGGATTGTTTGTTTCTATTTTTAGCTTTTATTTATTTATCTTTTTAGTTTTTTTCTGTCTTTTATTTCAGGTAAACCATTCCCACATTTTACTCTTCATACCTGGGCACTTGTGCCAGCTCATGGGGATCAGGAATGCCCTTTGGGCCTTGCCGTAGACTGGGTCGGGTGTCGGGTCGGATGACGACCTATCTTGGTTCGTGAAAAAATGGTATCAGAGGAGGTTTTCTCTCTTGGGTCATGTTCCTTTGGGATAGAGTTAGGGTAGACCAAAGTTAAGGGTGCCAGAACTCGACGTTATAGCTACGATCAAGGTTCCTGGCTAGCACACCTCGTGGAGAGACTCGAGTTACCAGAGTAAGTTGAGGATTTTCTAAGTCATTAGTCCTTGTGGTTAATATTTTTTAAAGGAAATGAAAAGGGAGTATGGTCAGTGGTCCCAGTGAGCTCTCAGGGTTGGGAAATCCATGTGGAGCCGAGGATGTTGTCCTTTAATATTCTCCGAGGCGGTGGCGTGATTGGTGTATGGCCACCAACCATATGTCTCAGTCACCTGCCAACATTAGTCTCATTTTGAATTGTTCCTCGTCTCTTTGTTTTAGATTCATGGAAATATGGTTTTAAGTAAAACTGATTTGGTCTTGGAAAATGTTTTGAAATGAAGATATTTAAAAATAAAATGATGTGTGAGGTTTAAAAAGTGTGGGCTGAATGTTTTGGTTTTTAAAAATGGAAGGGAATGGTTTTAATCCTTGGTGTTCTCATGGGAAACCACATGCATGGGAATATATGTAAGGAGAAATGGTTAATGGACTGAGTGGGTGAGTGCCCGGATAGAAATGAGGTGGGTGCCGGTGTGGCATGAGAACATGCATGTGTGAGGCCCATTAGACACCATTGGTGTCTATGCAACCCACTAGCTTCGTTTATTTTCAAAAAAGTTTTTTTAAAGAAAAATTTTGTGTTTAATAATCAGTAGTTGTGTGGTGTATTTTTTTTTGTGTTTTGGGAATCTTGCAGTGGGGTGTTTTGAGTTTTCAAAACCTTTATTGTTTGGATGATTTTCCATGTTTGTGTTTCCTTGGTAAGTTGATTTGAGGTGTTGGTTAGAGGTCTCTTTCGAGAAGTGTTTTGGGAAGCCTTTGCAACAATTTCACCTATTCTTTCAGTATCTTCTCATAGTATGTTTGATCAACAGACCAATTTTCCTGGGTCCTTGGTATTCCCTCTTGGATTATGTATGCCCCAATAAAGAGTTAATGCGTGAATGACATGAAACCATGGATGGTTCACCACTGATCGTCCCTCCAGCTGATCTAAGTAAGGAATTTACCTTTTTGAGTGTCAATTCTAAGTCTATCCGTTTTTTCTTTTTGGTTAAGTGAATCCTATCACAGGGGATGACAAATTTGAGACGAGTTTAAGGGAGTTTTGGTCTCTTTGAGTTATCCAAGTCATCGGGTATGAAGTTTGACACCATTGTGTCTGAAGGTCACCCCTAGAAACAGTAAAAGGAATTCCAGCAGGGAAGGATGAAGGTGGTTCAAAGTTATTGGTGCAGACCGATGTCTTGAAAGTCTTTTAGTGCTTTTATCAGCCACAAGGGTCATGTTTGGTGACGTCTCGTAGTGTGAGTTCTCCTTGAAGAGAAAGAGTGGATTCATAGAATCCTTCGGGAATCCCTATTTTCATAGGGGTGTGCCCTCTTAGGGAGTTCTAATTTTTCTATTCAAAGGGTAGTGTTTGTCGTGAATATTTCCTTATTATGTTTCTTAGTTAAGGTGAATAGGTGATGCATGTTCATCATATAATCCCCTGTTTTGGTGGATTGTGTCGTGAGGAAGTAGTTGGATGTCGTGGTGTGTTGTGTTTGCTGGTGTTATCTCAATTGCGGTGTGGTTGTGTGTGGAACCTAAAGGAGAAGATTCATTTGGGAGTATTCAATTCATTACTGTGAGACAAGAGATGATTCAAATATCAGGTCTCTAGCCATAGGCCTCTGAGTAAAGCTAGTGTGTGGTCAAGAACCCCAGGAGGGAATGGGACCCCACCTTTATTTTTGTCTTCAGTGTTGAAAGTAAAAGAAGTTTAAATTGTTTTCTGTGGTTGTTCCATTCCGAACAACCTGTTTGGGTCTGTGGGGTTTCCCTTGGGTATGAGGACGCATGGTCATCTTGTTACCTAAGTCCCAAGGGTTGTTTCCCACCGAATGTAATCACTTTTAGTGGTCCTTATGGGGTCTGTTGAGTAAATCGGTCTCAAATTTGAATAGTGATCATCTAGGTATATGAAAATTTTGGTTTGTCTTGGGTCGTGGTCTTGACACCCCGGTAGTTGGGCCCTGCCCTCCCCGCACCTTGTGGTGGGGTGTTTGGTCACCGTTATGAAATTTTAAAATTTTTGTATCTTATATCAGTTCTAATGGTGGGAAAACTCACGATGGGTATCACACAAATGTCTTTGGAGTTAATTGGTGTTTTCATTTTTCATAATGGTGGGGAGTCTGCTCGGGCCTCCTTGTGTCGGTTTTCCAATTTCGTCTCAGGCGTCAGTAAGTTTCTAATGGTGGGGCGCCCCTTTGGGATTTCCCTTTATTAGACTTTTAGTCATGTTCTTAGAGATGACTTGGTGGTAGGTGATCAGAGTGTTCCTTGGACATGTGTGGTCTTGTTTGTTCATTTTAGTCAAACGATGTGGTTCTCGTTCTTTGGTGCTCAAGATGTTTCGGTTTGTGAAGTTGTCTTCCATGGGTGTGAGAGTTACATTCCTTAATTAGTCCAATAGAGGTTTTCTAGCTCTTTAGGGTGGGAAAAACATATCAGAATGTCTTTTTATGAGTTTCTTGAGATTATCATTTAAGTCACTTTCTCTAAGCACAATGCGTTTGCCTCTTTTTTCTTGTTGATTGCGGGGATCCTCTTTGAACCTTAACGGGGTTTTGTTTTTCTACTTTGGGGTTCAATCTTAGTTGTGGATTTTGAGGGTAAGAAAGCGCTATGGTGGGAAGAATTATCACACCCAACATTTTTAATTTTTTGTTTTATTAATTTTACTGGGCATCAGGTAATTCAGGTTGAAGATCGACTTCAAATTTTTGAGTTCTTGTATTAAAACACACATTTTATCCCTGACAATGTTCAACGCACCACTATAGAAGCCGTGCGGACTCGCCTAGGTCACCACGTGGCATCGCCCGATTCCCCGCATGCCTACCCGATGTTCAATTAATTAAATAAAATGAATTAATAAAAAAACAAAATAAAAATGATAAGTGAAAAAAATTAATGGATTGTTTTAATGATAATATTAATAATAATATTATTATTTTAAGATGTTATTATTATTATTATTATTATTATCATTATTATCATAATTGTTATAACTTTTATTTTATTTTATTACCATCAATTGAGTTTTATTATTTTTATTACCATTACCATTATTATTCTAATTTTAGTTTATTAATATTATTGGTTTTATTTTGGTTTTATTTATATTTTATTATCTATTTTTTCCTATAGATTTAGGGTTTCTTTCCTGTTTTTTTCAGTCTGCTATTTGGTTTTTCCCTTAGATCCTGTCGCCCTCCTTTCCCTTCCCTCTCATTCTAGTAGTCTGCCACATTGCTCAGTGGCTTCCTCTCCTTTTCCAAGATCACCGACTGACTTTCCCTCTCCCATCCCTCCAGACCATTGTTCCATTACCCTTTGCTTCCAGCCAGCCCTTTCATTCCACCCCCTTGCTCATACCTTGCATTTCGCCACACCCTCCCTATGGGCCGCCGGACCCCCCCTTCTCCCCTTGTCCACCCGTCGCAACACCACCAGCCGACACCTTCTCTCCTGTTTTCACAATCCAACCACCACCAAAAATCCCACCAGCCATGACCTCAAACCGTCACACCTAGATATCCTTGTGTCGCCCTTCTCACCCACCAACGGCCCCCCTTGCGCCTCCCTCCGGTCTCCCCGCACCCCTGCTGCCCGCGCATCGCCCTCTTTCCTTCTGGAAAGACCCTGACCAGATTTTTATGGCACGAATCACTTATGGCACTCCTTTTATTGCTCGGAAAACCCCCCAATATCCCTATAATAGGTGAATTTTATTTATTTTGGTTGGTTTTTCATTTGGGAGATTACCAGGTTAGGGTTTAGGTGGTTTTTGGTCTGGTTTTGATGTTCTATTTGGTCCGATTCTTATTTTAGGGTTCCATTGGGTTTGTTTGTGGTGTGTACTAGGTGTGGATAAATATCCACATAAGATTTGGGAAAAATCAACACTAAGGTATGTGGTTTCATACCTTAACATTATTTGATAAATTTTTTATGCTTATTGGAATTTATAAAAGTGTTCTATAATCTCGTTGTGTGGTGAAATTTTTTTGAGTTGTTTGGTATGTCGTTGTGGTGAGAACGGATTTATTTGGGTAAAAATGATTAAATTTTTGGGTGTGCAGTTTAGTGTGATGTTCTATGAAAAATGTTTTATAGGATAAATTGTTAGGTGTGAATCATGTTTTGTAAAAATATTTTAAAGTTTAAAGTGGTGTTTTTCATAAGAATTAATCAAGGGTATTTTTTTTGTGTAAAATTTTTTGTTATAAATTTAAGTATTTAATAAATTGTTAAATTAGACTTTTTAAATTATATTTGGAGTGCAGAAGTTTTATTTTATAAGATTAAATGTGACTTAAGTCTTTAAGGGGACCTTTATTTGTGAAACTCGACATGTTTCATGTACAATCCCTTGTTATGCTATTTGTAAATGTTACATTAATTTTTTAAGTAATGTAGAAAGTCATGAATTTTGTTCTAATTATGACGTAAAAACTTTTTTTGTGTGTGTGTGTGTGTGGTCAAAAAAGATGATTTTGAGTATGTCTTTGGGTGTAAAGATTTGCAGTGCCTTCGGAAATTATTTTGGAAACTTTTTAAATGAACTGATAAATTTCATAAGAGGTGTGAGGCATATTTTGAATGGTGCTTGGGTGTGTGTTTGAGTTAAAAAGGTTTTTTTGGTTGTATTTTGGTGAAAATTATTCTTTGTTTTTCTTGTAATTATTTAATAAATAGTTTAAATTATTTATTAACTTATTTAGATGGTGAGAAAGTAGTATTTTGGAAGAGTTGTATATGAATCTGTTTTTAATGTAGTATATTTATTGTGTAAGCCCTTATTGTGTTATATAATAATGTTTTCTAGGTTGTGAAAACTGATTATGTTCATTTTTGAGTGTCTCTAAATAGGTATTTTTTGAAATTATTAAGTAACTTCAAATGTATTTTGCAAAGGTGTTTTGGTGTGCGAGTGTTTTTAAAATGGTGTTTGGGTGTGCAAGTGGTGAATTCTATGTGTAATGTTTGGTTTGGTTTTTGATATGTGAAAGTGATACACTGTGTGAATGTGGAACTTGATTGATCACAAGGGAAAACACCGGGTATCTAGGTGGGCAGACTGAAACTAGTGCGCTAGTGATCCGGAGGGGCATCGTCCCTATTTCACTTAGCTGGATTGACGATTGCAACACTAAATAAACATATGAATGAATGAGGGTCATTATTTCTAAGAAACATTTACCGAGGTTCGTGATTTATAAGCCACTTTTTCTGAGGTTCATGGTTTCTAAGCCATGTTTCACCGAGACATGAGGTTTTATGGTCCCACTCGAGCTTCATAAACCTTAGGGTATTTACCCATAGTGCTCTAACATCCATGACGTGGTGCCTTCCATTGGCATATGAAGGACCACTAGTGTGTGTGCGTGTTTCCTTCATGAATTTTTGTCTTCCCCTTTAAAATAGTGCTTGTGAAATAGTTTTCTTCAAGTGTTCCTTTTCAACTTTTAGCTTGTAAATGTTTTTCTTGAAATCTTTTTAAAAGTATAACTTTGAATAAGCATATTAAATTTATCTCTTGAATGTTGTGGAATGGAATCTTTTTATTTGGTGGCATCCTACTGGGACTTTGTCTCACACCCTACATACACCCTTGGGTGTTTGTAGGCCTTGTTCCTTGTGTATTACGGGTTGAGGTATCATGATTAGTGATCGTGGTTCGAGTTTTCGATGGTTTGTTTCCCATGAAGGCCTCACAATGGTGGTTCGAGGAAGTGAATCTTCATGTTCCATGAAGGTGAAAATAGATGTGTTAGTTTTCTTTTCTTGGTAGTCTTATTAGTGTTTAGGGTGGATTTGTAAACTTTAAGTTTGTTCTAATGTTACAAGCTTGTTTGGTTCTATTTTCTAGATTTTGTTTATTTATCTTGTTAGTTGTTTTTCTATCTTTTATTTTGGGAAAACCATTCCCACATGTTACTCTTGATACCCAGGAACTTGTGCCAGCCCGTGGGGATCGGGAATGCCCTTCGGTCCTTGCAGTAGATCGGGTCGGGCACCGGGTCTGATGGTGACCTGGATTAGTTTATGACACAATAAGAAATAATGAACCAATAAACTAGAAAGTACTTAAAAGCAAACAATCCTAAAGTTTTCAATTACATTCATTTACTTTCTAAAATTATTCAAAACATTGAATAATATAACCTCGGTATATAGCCTAAGCTATGTATCCCCTTGTATAACAATAAAAAACATATCAAAAGACCATCTAAAAAACTAGTAAGACCAAGTCCAAACTTGTGCTTTGGCTTGGAAGACTCATCACAATCATTCAAACATTCAGAAGCAACCCTCTGGGAAAGTTCTCATAGTACAATCCCCTCTGGTTCACATATCATCCATTCAATAATAATAATGACCCCCTGGTAAAGCTCACACACTCTAACCCCTTTGGTCTCACATAGTACTAATAAAAAACAAACGACCACCCGGGTAGCTCTCTCGGTCAATACCCCCTTGGTTTGTATTATAATGACCCCTTGGAAGATCTCATAGTTAATGCCCTGTAGTCCAAAATTTATTTAATAATGACCCTCTGGGTAGATCTCACAGTCTAACCCCTTTGGTCAATGACCCATGATATCTCTCATAGTCAATACCTCCAGTCAATAATAACTTCAATTCGTAATTAAAAGACCTTATTTCAGGAAGCTCTCATAGTCAATTCCCCTTTGTCATACATTCATAATGCGAAACACATGCTTCTCATAAAAACATCAACTCCATCATAACAACACTAGGCATGGAAACAGAATAGCCTAACATGCTTTCTAGACCTAATGACCATAATTAAAAAAACATGGGAAACACATCCATAATCAATGTAACAAACCTTATTCATAATCAATAACCCTTTATCAAATAAAAAAACCATAGCAGGAATTAAATAGGGTTAAATTCCAAAATACACAATACCCTAAACAAGGGTATTCATAACTTTGAGTATATATAATCCAAATACAACCAAAGAAAGTCACAAACCACCTACCTCAATGTTGTACGTAGAACACTCTTGAATTTCAACCCTTGAATCAGCCTCAAACTTCATAGATCTACAAAAAGATCAAGATCATTCAACCTTAGATAACTTAAGAAAGAGGAGAAATCAGGAAGAGAGACTCGAAGAAAAGAGAGAACTCACCGGTGGGAATACAACGCACCCAACAACGTCTCAATCATAGATCAGACGGAGGAATGCGAGGAGCTTAAAGATTTTTGGTCGTACATCACTCTCCTGTATGTGACATGGGAAGAAGAAGATGCTTCTAGAGATTAGATGTGAACCCAGTAAAATTAATAAAATAAAAAGAAAACTACACGATGTGTTCATTTAATATACATGTTGTGTACTAGCCTCAACCGACCCCCTCTTTTGGTGGTCCACATGGCCATGTACTTGGATTTTAAATGTCCAGTACATTGCTACACACAGAAACCCAGTATACGATGTGTACTCCTAAGTACATGACGTGTTCTTAGAGAATTTCCCCTTTCTTTATTTTTCCTCAAAAATACCCAAAATGAAGATCCATACCTAAAAATAAGATCTGGGTTCTTACAAAGGTAATTATGATTTATTTCAATTTTGAACTATTTTTATAAATGTAGTTTTTGAAAAAGGATAACCTGTAAGTCAGGTGATAACCTGTTGCATTCAGTAAGGTTGCGGGGGTTGAACCCACAACTGAAGGTTAAAAATGGTATAAGGCCTAACAATGGCCTACATGAAAGATTATTTTTTGGTGGGACAACATAAAGAGAGATATTTATAATTATCTATCTCAATTCTTAGCATGTCATAAACTAAAGGATGAGATAAATAGGTCTAAAAGGATGCTATGACTATTATACACACTAGAAAAGAAATGGGAATACATCACTATGATATTTTTCATTAGACTCCCCCAAAAAATATAAAGGGTATAATGCTACATGGGTTATAATATATGTCCTTATGAACTCATCACACTTTATCTCTATCAGATAATATTTCACTTTGGATAAGTTTTATAGGATATACATTAATGATGTGTTAAGGATTTCATATAGTACAACATTATATTATAGCTGATTGGGATCAGAATTTAGTTTGAAGGTTTGGAGAAGTCTCTAGAAATATCTTGACACAGATTTGAGTTTTATAACTGTGTATTATTATCAAACAGATGGTTATTCTAAGAGAATAATTCAAACCCTAGAGGATATGCTAAGATCATGTTCTATGGATTTCAAAGGTGGTTGGGATCAAAACCTTCTTCAAGTTGAGTTTCATTACAATAATAACTTTCACTCAAGCATTTAAATGGATCCTTATGAATACCTTTATAGAAATAATAATATAACTCCAATGTAATGGAATGAATTTTCCAAAAAAGAAAGCTATTGGGACCTGAGCTAGATATTCAAATTGAAGATAAGGTTAAAGAAATTTAGAAAAACATACCGGAAAATATGAAAAAAATGTTATGAAAATAATCATCGATGTAACACAAAATTTAAAGTTGGTGAGAATGTATTTCTATGAATTTTTCCATGGAAGAAAGAAGGAAAAACTAAGCCCTAGGTATATCAGTCCCTTTGAAATTCTTGATCATATTGGGACCATAGACTATAGTTTGGTGCTTCCACCAAAACACTATTAGGTTCACAATGTGTTCTATGTATCTCTCTTGAGGAAGTACACACCTAATCCATCACATGTACTCAACCCAGAGGTCATACCATTGGAGCATGATCTTTCTTATAAGGAACAATCAGTTGAGATTCTGGAATGAATAGAGAAAGTGATACAAAATAAGACCACTCACCTGGTTAATATTTTTTTGTGAAATCACTAGCTTGAGAAATCTATGTGTTAACCTAAGGATATAATGAGGTATAATTATCCTCATTTTTTTGTACCAAAGTGACAAACTTTGATGGTAAAAGTTATTTTAAGGGATTAGAATGTAACACCAATAGATTTTGGGAAATATATTTTTTAAAATAAATTTAATATTTTTGATATTTTTTTATAGAAAACACTAAGTTTATCTTGCTTTACATGAAAATCTAAGTTTATCTCATGTTACATGCAACATTGAGTGTAACCTATGATACACGCTATATTGAGTTTAAACAAAATGTAATATACCACTAAAATATTATTATTTAATATGATAGTTATCATCTAGCCATTGGAATCGAGTGTATGAATAGGATTAACTAAATTAAGAAAATATATGGTCTAAAAATGTATATAAAATTAATACTTTGGTGACCAATTAATTATAAATTAAAATAAAAACTATTTGGAAATAAAGAAAATCCTTTTCAGAAAAAGTATTTTTAATCCCATAAATGTGTTTTTTCATAATAAATTAAAAAAATAACTTTGGGTGAATGATTTTAATAAAATTTATATATTATATATTTAATAAAATTTTTAAAAATAATCTTATGTATGTTCTATACAATAGATAATAATAAATCCAATTTTATGCTTAAAATCTGTATTTTTCTAAAAAGCAGTTTTGTCATATTTTTTTGCACTTACTTTAAAAATATTTTTTAAAAATTGTAGAAAATATATTTTAAAAAATAAATTATATTTTTTAAATAATAATTTAAAAATTATCTTAGGGTGAATTTCTGAAAAGATTCTGAAAAGAATAATTTTTCGATGAATAGTAAAAAATATTGAATTTTAATTAAAAACTGAATTTTTGTTTAAATTATTTATAAAGTTAAATTATATTTTAAATTGGTTTTAAATTAAAATTAGTTAAATTATATATATATATATATATATTAATATAACTAAGTTCATTTGAATAATTTTCATATATAGTTTTGATATAAAAACCTTATAAACTTTCGAACATTTTCTCTTTGAAAACCCATTTTCTCGTAGAGGAGAGGGCGATGCATATCGCGGTCCAAACAGTGAAAAACCCTAGCTTGATAGTGATACATGATGACAGATCTTTTGTAGATGTGGTTGCAGGTCGGGTACCCTATATTGAATCGAATATTGAGGAGCCGATTGCTCAAAAAATGTTCAAGCATCGAGGTCTTACTACTATATCTTTCACAAATGATGAGGTAAAATCTTTTGCCTCAGATTTTAATTTTTCCCTTGTGGGAAAGTTATTTAACAATTTTCCTTCTCTCCTATTCCTCCAAAAGACCCTTGAAATTATTGGTTTTTTTGATTTTCATATCGGTTTCTTAAATTCGTGGAATTTCCTATTATGATTCTCTTCAGATTACGATTACTATCATCTTTGGATGTGTGGTTCATGGAATTTTGGAAAGTCTAATATAAAGGTGTTTAAATGGTCTCTGGATTATGATACTAGTTCAGAACCCCCTATTATTCCAATTTGGATAGGGTTTCCCAGTTTACCGCTTCATCTTTTCAAATGGAAGGAACTCTTTTTAATCGCTAGTATTTTTGAAACCCCAATTAGATTGGAATCTGCTACATTGAACCTATCAAGGCCCTCTGTTGCTAGGATTTGCACTGAAATTTATATCTCGAGGGATCTTATATCTCTCTTTTGGATTCAGAATGGGGATAAAGGGTTTAATCAGGATGTGGTCTTTGAAAATATTTCAAATTATTGTAATAAATGTTTCAGAGTTGGAAATCTATTCAATGAATGTGAGAAGCAATGGAATCCTCCCCCATCTCGGGTTAAATAACTGTGGGTTAAAAAGGCACCTTCAAAATAAATTTTTAATGCTCATACAGTTCACTGCCCCAAGGAAAAGGGAAAGCTTAACCAAGATAGTTTGGCTGGCCCTTCTAATGTTAACAGTAGTGAAGAAAATCCGGAGGTCATAGATGAAGCAAAAATTAAACAAGTAACTGAAAATCAAATTGATGACTATGTTAAAGCTGTCATGGATGGTATTAAGCATGATTCTGCTTGCAAAGTTGTAGCTTCCATTTAGGAGGAAGATCCTCATGTTGGAGTTTTTGAGGGTAAAGAGAGTCTTGTCCTACCCCCTACTGTAGAGGAAAAAAATAATTCGATACACTCTTTAGAAGGCAGAAACAAAGAATATGACTTGGACTCCAGTGATTCCTCACATGATGAGGCAGATCATCCTATGCAGGTTGAAGAAACTTACTTGAATTAAATGGCCAGAAAAGGTAAAAATCCTATGTTGGATGCTGATGGTTTCATCACTCCAAATCCTAAAAAGACTAAAAAGCACATGGATTACTCTCAAATGGAAAGGATCACTGTCACATGTTCTATGGATGTGTCTAAGAAAGATTATTCTCAGAATCCCCAAGACACGAATACTATTGTTCAATCAAATTAAGAGTCTACTCATCACTATACTGAGGAGGTGAAACAACAACTCTCTTACATAGAGGGACAAATGGATATTGCTTTACAAAAAATTCAGTAGGGTGATATTTTAGTAGAGTGATATCTCAGGGTGAAGCGATATTATTTTAACTAGAAAATAACGCTATCCATGCACTCTTCCTAATGCTTTTTTCTTTTTTCTCTGAATTTTGATTCTTGTATTAACTTGAAGATTCTAGTTGGAGGGATTTCTGACTGATTGCTTTTAAACATGTTGTCTTTTACTGGTGTTGATTTTCTTGTTTTCTTTTGGTGTTTTCATTGTGGTCTACTTGATGATTGCTCTTATGATGCTGTTGAAGTCTTGGATTGAAGGATATGAATTCCTCGGTACTGGCCTGATGTTGCTGTTCCTTATGATTGAGGTTGAATGGTTGGGGAGTGAGGTCCTTTAATGCTCTTCCTATACTGCTGTTAACACGCCATAAGGTCTGGATTTTCTAGACCTCCAAATTGTTATTGCATGGACTCTGGTTGATTTTGAATATTTTTTATACCTACTTAAAGTGCTGGATTTAAGTATTCTGATTCTTTGGTTTGACCAGTATGTCTTTTTTCTATTTGATGGTTGTGGAAATGAATCTATGGAAGCAAAATGGCTTCATTCTAGCTCTGATTGAATTTTTTTGATCTAGCCTGGACTTCAGACTAGAGGATCCGAGCTTTATCTTTCTTTAATTATTGGATTTGGTGTGTTAATGTCTAGTTTGATCACTTAGTAGGGGATGAAATTCTATTTTGACCTTCTGTTTTATCTTTTTAACCCACTACCTGATTCTTTTTTCCTGTTCTCCTCATGATTTCTAGATGTTCATGCAGAATATAGGGGAGGAAGGCTCAGACTGTTCTAATTTTTCCAATAGGATAGCTCTATGGTTTTTTGGATGGACTGCATATTTGAAGATCTAGCTTTGAAAGATACAATTGACTGGTGATTCTTCTGGGCTATCTTCAAGAATAGGTTTATTTTGATTTAGTTTTTTTTGTAACCCCTTTAAATACCTACTGGTGTAAGTTCTTTACACCTCAAGTTTGTACTATCCTTCTTTTTTGACTTTAGTAAATTCCATAGGCGACATGAATTGGGAAACCAATTCATGTCACCAATTTTCTTAAAAAACCCCATTTTATGGTCGCGTATGCAGGATTGATTTTAAATAAAAATTTTCATCTTATATGAATTCAATTTGAAAAAATGGATTAATTATTTGGAATCATAATAATTTATATAATCTAATATGGTGAAGTTAATTTTTTTTTCATAATGAACATTAAAAATAGTAAAAATTATTTACTACTGTGAAGGTAAAAATTGATTTTATGGGGGGGTTAAACTAAAAAGATAAGAATTAAATTAACCTAAAAAATTGTATAAAATATATTTTTTTGGCCATATTTATACCATATTATTTACAATTATTTATAATACTCTATTTTTTACCCTTGTAAAGTGTAAAAAACAAGGTTACACCTTTTTCTTTTCAAAAATTACAAGTATGTCTCTCACCTCACTTATAAAAGGCCACCCCTATCCTCTCATCTTCACACTATAAAAACCTTTTGGTTCAGATAGTAACTACCCAAATAACTTCCCAAATTTAGTAATATCATACTATAATACTTATTTTGTGCATAAATATAACCTATGAAGTCTTTTTATGGAAATCTAAGGAGGTTACCTTAAGAAGTGGTAATGCTCTTCAATAATTTTTTTTATTTCTTCCACTACATCCTTAAATTATTATTAATACATAAGGATAATAATAACCTCAGTATCTTAAATATACTTATATTTTCTTATTTTAATGGAATTACCTATAATATATACACTTATAGAAAATTGGTTATGAAATCATCATTCATGTGTATAGCGGTCTGTCACCTCACAAACTGATGTCATTTATTTTTCCATTACCACCTCTCATGGTTGGGTATAATCATAGATATAAAGTATATATATGAAATTTATAACATAATTATATTCTTATATTCATTATATCATATATATACCTTTTTAATTTCTATTCTATAGGTGATATGATAATGTCGCTTGTGTGTACGGTGGACTACCGCCTCATGAAGCGATGTGATTCATTTTTCAAAAACTTTTTACATGGATGATAATAAGGATAAATTTAAAGAATATATGTGATATAATGAAATAATTATGATATTAATTAAAAATTTATAATTCTTAAAATATAATTTATCATTTTATTTCTTTCATTTTCACTAATTGAAAGATGATAACGTCGTTCATGTACATGTGAACTACAACCATCACGAAGCGATGTGACTCTAACTTTTAATCACCACAACCAATGGATGATATGTATAAGTATATTTAAAGAATTATTAAGGTATTAATTATATTATTATATTTCTATAAAGATAAAATATTACTTACCTCCCTTCTATAATGATCGTTGAAAAATGGAAACGTTACTCATGCGTACGTTCGACCTACCAACTCCACGATCATAACATACTTTATTTCTCCGAACCATCTTTCATGATTTGTATTAAAAGTATAATTGATATATAAATATTATAATTATTTTGTGATTAATATTATGTATATTATTTAATAATGATCAATTTAATAGGACTAAAAATAAAAAATCAAAACATATACTTAAAACAAAATAGTTATTACCCGAAATGTGATTTTAACAAGGAATTGTTAATAAACAGGTAATAAATGGTCATAAGTAAATAATGTATGATATAATATATATAATTATGGTTCTATAATATATATATAATAAAATTATATTTATTATACAGGAGGTTTGAATGTGTATGAAGGAAGTCAATACTTAAGGTAAGAGATTTCTAGTATCTCTTTTATTTTTGGGAGACATATGAAAATTCACCACTCATTTTTTGTGTGGTGTATATAATTAACATTTTACATGTTATATAATTAATAAAATATTTTTCATGATATTTAAATATTCATTTTATTTTATTATTTATCGATGCTTATAATTTAAAATATTACTAAAGTGGTAAGGGATTATTGTCTCTCTTTTTTTACTTATGTGATACACATAACATATTTGTAACCTATTTATTTTATGTGATTTATATACAACCAATTAATTAATTTTATGGTGATTAGCCTGAAAATAATAGAGATTAAATATCCATTTTAGTGTCTCTCTTTCATGGGGATTATGTTTCAAATGAGTACTAAAGTGGTAATGGATTTTTGTTACAATCTCATCATTTATCAAGATTATTTATGATCAAGTATCCTATATTGACATATTATGATCTAACTCTCAATAATTCTCAATAATTTTACTATACTATGTTTATTTATGATATTTCTAAGTAATCATACCATTTCCCCACTCTTTTTTACTTAGAATAATTGAGAAAATGTTTTTAAGAAAAATCGACTTTATTTATCTTTTTAGTTGAAAATCCTTTTTCTTCCAAAAAAATGTTTTCTACAAATGTTTTCAAAAATTATTTTAAAATTATTAAAATTATTTATTAAATATTTTTTTACTCATTTTTTATTTTTTTATAATGTTATAAAAGGAATCTTTATACTGTTTTCTAAACAATGCCTATTTGGATTTTGTAAAAAATGTGAAAGGAAACATTGTTTTAACATTTACAAAATGAACATAATTTTCCATTTTCATGACCATTATTTTATTTTATATTACTTTATATATTTTAAATTTTATTTTAAAATAAAGGTATTTTTTAAATGTTTTATGAATTTTTATTTTTTAAAAGTTATTTTTCTAATAAAAGTTATTTTCCTCAAGAAATGTTCCAAGTGATCTTTTAAAATCATTCTCCATCTCAAATGATATTCTTTTACGTAACTTATTCTTTTATGGGTATATGAACCAAAAATAACATTATTATACTTTATATGAATGGTTTATCATGAAAATATGTTTATGAAAGCCATTTCTATTCCATGGGTTACACCATGATAAAATTCTTATGAAACCCACTTCTTTTCACATGGGTTATTCTATGATGAAATGATGAAATGATTTTGAAATTTTTCACTTTTCCATAGGTTATGATTTGATGAAATGTTTATGAAACCCATTTTAAAAAGTATCCATCATATGTTCATCAAGTGATTAAACATCACTCAACTTCACTAGCTCATTTTTGAGTTTTCTAGAATCACTTATTCTAATGATGAATATTCTTCAAATATTTCTTTGTGATTCTTCCGCATATCACATTTTATTTCTCAAAACATGAACTTTTTTTATATTTCATATTTTAGTACAAAACATTCATTTTTTATGATTCACCAACATAGATCCTTTTATTTTGATAACATAAATAAAAATCTGTCAATATATATGTTATCATAGTATATTTATAGTATTATAAATAAGAAATAAATTTAAATATTCAAGCATTATATTCTAAACAATTAGTAAGAACTCTTACAAGATTAATATACATATTATAAGAATTTTATGAAGAAATCAGGTTGATATGATTTATAGAGTAAACTAAAATATATGATTCCATTTTTTAATGGTACATGGGAACATGAAGGAAACACCATGATTCAAATTGTAGGGTGTTTCCTTTATAGTCCCCTTTACCATTAAAAATTATTATAATATATTTTGGTTTATTTTTTAATCATATAAACCTAATTTTACCCCTACCCCTTTTAGAAAAAAATTCAGATTCTTTACACTACATGAATTTATAGATCAATTTCATAAAAAATAAGTAAATGATGTAAATAATATTTACTTGGTTTACCCAATATAGGCAATATCTAATGTGTGATTAGGAGTTCACTACTCCTATTATAGATAAAAATCTCCAATGATGCTTACAAGGTTTAGGGATTCCTACCAATGCTCATAACCTATTGCATGTGTGGATCACTTACACTTACAAGATAAAAATATTATCCAATTATCATTATATAAATATAGAGATAAGTGATATATGACACCTATCGTATAATACTCCCTTGTTGTTTGGAATTTTTCTTCCTCTTGGTTAACCTTATCTTTTATCCTATGGATGTGAAATTCTCCACCTTTTCTTCTTTACTCACTCACTAAAAGTATTATATATATAAAAAATGTATATTCTATATCTCTCTCCCATTCACTTAGAGTTGGAACTTATTAGATGTCAAAATTCCCCATATTTTCTTAGTATTTTTTATTTTTTTTAATAATCTTAATTCATTTATCATCCTTTATAATGCTACTGGATAATAAATCTTGTGGTAAGATATTCATATATAGTCATCATCACTAATAAATAAATGCCACATCATATATTATCTAGAAAATGTAATATTTGAACCATGTTTTCCTTTAAATCATGAATCATCATCATTGATATATAGAATGATTCTTCATCTTTTGGATGTTTTTGGAACCCTCTAGCTACTTTCTCAACCTTGGGATTCATTCTCTAATATGAAATATTAACCTATATTGTGGGTTGTACCTTGATCACAACATCATATCCATGATAATCCCATGATATTTTTTCCTCTTTTCATGTCTCACATGTATTTTTCATGATATATTATATCCATCATAAAACATATTAGATTAAGAAACCTCTATTTTACGTTAAAAAAATCAATAATAAATTAACTTATATTCACAAATTATGACAATATTATCCCAATATATGATCATTCCCTTTTCACATGTCTCATGTTCTCAATATTTTAGAACGAATATTCACTCTATACATTAATTTTTAGATATATATCCCATAAAGAGCATACAAATCATTCACCTGGAATAATCTCTACTATAATTAAATTTCTACAAGGCCTCTTTCTACACTATCACTAAATAAACCTGATTTGTATGTTTTATGTAACATTATATTCCCACCCTGTTCTATTAATTTTCTAATTTTGGTTGTTGGAGGTGTTTAGGGTAGGTTATGGGAGTTTTTGTGTGAGTTGAAGGTGAAACAGAGATGCTGCAAAAAATATATGCCCTGTAAGTGTATTACACGATGTGAATGTTGGATTCATGACTTGTCCAAGGCTGGTTCATAACTTGTATATTTTCAAGGTCAAATAATAAAATTGTGATACATTTATTTATTAAACATAACCCTAATGATTACATCACATGGAAGGGGATTACAGGTCATGTAAACATCCGATATAGTGCAGTTTTAAAATTATTTTCCAACCTAATTTTCATTCATTAGGCCATGGATTATTCTTCCTCTCATTTTGGGAGAACCCTAAGTGACCCAAGGATTTCTTCAATCCCTATTACTACCTCTTTGATCTGTTGGTCTTGGTGGTTGTTCATTGGCAATCCGTGGTTGATTCATGGTAGGTTCTTCTCCCTTCTTGGTGGTTTTTCTTCCATTCTTCTCATAGGTATTCATTGTAGTGATTTAATTATGGTTTGGGGTGTGTGTTGGGTTGATTTTTGATGGCATTTAGTTTCAGTGTAGGTTGATCTATGGTTCCCATGGTGTATTTGTAGTTTTTGAGTGTTCTTATTCTCCCCGTGGTGCATTGTGAGTCGGAAAGCTTCTTTGAGGCAGGGATTTCCTCATTTCTCTTTATTCAGTATCATGCGGGAGGGGTTTACTTTTTTTTATATATGGATTATGGTTGTTCCAAATTAATCAAAGATAAATAATTGGTTAATTGAATTGAAAGGGGAAATGGGGTTTGTTTTTCATGATTTTATAACTTTGAAATTATTTGTGATATTGTGGATTATACGAGATTAATGCCCCCTTGAAAATTATGGTCATTGGGGGTTTTGTTTATAATGGATATATATATTATGACTATTTTGACTATTATGATTGTTGTTATTTTTGTGATATCACCCTAAAAGGGAAAATGATTAACCACTTATATTTGGCTAATGAAATGGTTTTTCTGAGATTTTCACTTGCATGATAACACCCCTAAATAAAGTGGAATGTGATAAAATCCCCTTTATAAATATCTAAAAATGATCATGATTTTTTATGATGTGTGGTCATGCTTGTGTGACTGAAATGTGTGGTTGAAATGGGGTGTGGGGAGATGTTCGGTTTGTTTGGCCATAATTTTAGGGTGGTGAGGAGGTGGTTTGTTTTTCCATGCTTTTGGGGCGATGATGAGGTGGTTTGTTTGGGTGTTCTTTTAGGGCGGAAAGGAGTTGGTTTGTTTGGGTGTGATTTTAGGGTGTTGAGGTGGTGGTTTTTTTGGACATGATTTTGGAGAGACGAGGTGGTTGTTTGTTTATTCATGCTTTCAGGGAGCTAAGGTGGTGGTTGCTTCATGCTAGATGCCCGAGTAGTGATGGAATAAATAAATAATTGTTCAATAATGTTTAGAACGGATTGGGTTGGTTTGGTTAATGGAATACATATGGTCAATTGATAATAAAATTCTAGGTTGTGTGGTTAAATGTGGTTGATGCCAAATAATGAAATGAATGGGGTGATTAAATGAAATTGGTTGGAAATAATACTACAAAACACACCTTTAACAGTGCTAGAATAAGAATTTATCAATGCAAGAAAAGTGTTAACTTTCTCAGAATGGTTAAAAGGACAAGGATTTTATCAACAATAGAAAATCACTGATAAATGGTAGCTTTATTAGTGCAAATAAAAGTGATGATAAAGCATACTTTTATCATCCCTTTTAAAAGTGCTGATAAAAGACACCATTTATCAGCACTTTTATTTAACATTGATAAAGAGACCCTTTATTATCCCTTTTAGAAGAACTGATAAATATTCCTTTATTGAAGATTTAAAAAGCATCGAAAAATGATCCATTTATCAGGGCTTATACAAGTTCTGATAAAGACTATCTTTATTAGTACATTTAGTAGCACTGATAAAGGGGAGAACAACAGTGTGATGCTACAACACACTACAACACAAGAAACAAGTGAAGTGTTCTATAAAAACACACTACATCACCAGAAAAAGAAACCAAAATTACTAAAATAATATACAAATACTGAATTTAAATGAAATAAAATTTCTAACATAAATACAAGAAAAACACAATATTATATAGTATGTCTATTGGTTTTTTACTAAAATTAATGTAAATTTTTAATAAAAAGGTGCAGTTGGAGTCATACCAGTCACACTATGAGTTTAATTAAGGTGCGACTAATTCCTAAACATTACAAATGACTTATGGATAATTTTTCTAAATCACTAAAATAATCCGAATGCATTTTCTTGGTTTTGAGTATGTTAGTTTTTTTTGATAGAGATTAATTCCAGTTTTGAATAAAAAGACACACTTGGAGCTATATCATTTAACTTGTGCATCATATTGAGGTACGACTAATTCCTACACATCAAAAATGAATTATAGACCATTTTACTAAAGTACCAATACAATATGAATACATTTTCTCAGTTTTGAGAATGTTAGTTGTTTTTTTCCACTAAAATAAATGTCAATTTTGGATAAAAAGACACACATAGAGTCATACCAGTCACACCATGCATTTGATTTATGTGTGGTTGATTTATACATGTCCCAAAGGACTTATTAATCATTTTAGAAAAGTATCAAAACAATTAAAATGTGTTTCCTTGGTTTTGAGTATTCCACTTTTTTTTTACTAAAATGTCATTTTAAATTGGAAACACACAATTTGAGCCATACATGTGGAATCATGTGTGGGTTTGACATGAGACTAATTCATACACATCATAAATAAATTATGAATAGTTTTCCAAAATTATAAATACAATCCGAGCATGTTTTCTGGTTTTTTAGTGGGTGAAACTTTTTTGTATTAAAATGTCTATTTTAAACTAATAATGAACACTTGGAGTCATACCAGTCATACCGTGCAATGAATTGAGGTGTGGATAATTCCTACACATCAAAAAATGAATTATAGATCATTTTACCTATGTACCAAAATAATATGAAAGCATTTTATCTATTTTGAGTATGTCAGTTGTTTTTTTTCCACTAAAATTAATGTCAATTTTGAATAAAAAGACACACATGGAGTCATAACAGTCACACAATTCATTAGATTGAGGTGAAGAAGATTTATACACATATAAAATGACTTATGGATCATTTTTCTAAAGTATCAAAATAATCAGAATGTGTTTCCTTACTTTTGAGTATGGAACTTGTGTTTTTTACTAAAATGTCATTCGAAACTAGAAACACATAATTTGAGACATAAAGGTGGAATCATGTGTGGGGTTGACATGAGACTGATTCATGCATGTCACAAATAAATTATGAATCATTTTTACAAATTATTAAAATAATATGATCATGTTTTCTCATTTTTCAGCGAGTAAAACTTTTTTTGTATTAAAATATCAATTTTAAACTGATAACAGACACTTGGAGTCATATCAGTCACACCATGTGTTGGATTGAGGTGAGGATGATTAATAAATGTAAAAAATTACTTATGGATCATTTTACTATATTACTAAAATAATATGAATATGTTTTCTCTATTTTGAGTATGTCAGTTGTTTTTTTCACTAAAATGAATGTCAATTTTGAATAAAACGATGCACTTGGAGTCATACCGGTCACACCATTCATCGGATTGAGGTGAGGATGATTCCTACATGTCATAAATGACTTTTGATTTTTTTTACAAAGTATCAAAACAATCATAATGTGTTTCCCCAGTTTTTAGTATGCCACTTGTGTTTTTTACTAAAATGTCATTTTAAACTGGAAACACGTACTTTGAGGCATAAAGGTGGAATCATGTGTGGGTTTGACATGAGACTTATTCATAAATGTTAAAAATAAATTATGAATATTTTTAACAAATTATTAAGAAAATAAAAGTGTGTTTTCTCAGTTTTTAGTGAGTGACACTTTTTTGAATTAAAATGTCAATTTTAAACTGATAACAGACATATAGAGTCATAATAGTCACATCGTGCATCATATTTAGGTGAGGATGATTCCTACATGTCACAAATGACATATGAATCATTTTACTAATGTTACAAAACATTATTCACACATTTTATTGATTTTGAACATGTCACTTGTTTTTTTCCACTAAAATTAATGTCAATTTTAAATAAAAAACACACTTGGAGTCATACTGGTCACACCATGCATCGGGTTGAGGTGTGTATGATTTATACACATACCAAATGACTTATGGATCTTTTTATTGAAGTATCAAAACAAATTATAATGTGTTTCCTTTGTTTTGAGTATTCCACTTTTGTTTTTTTACTAAAATTTCATTTTAAACTGGAAACACGAGCTTTGATCCATACATGTGGAATCTTGTGAGGGTTTGACATGAGACTAATTTATACACATCACAAATGAATTTTGAATCATTTTATTAAATTATCAAGAAAATATCAGTTAATTTGATTGGTTTTCAATGAGTGATACTTTTTTTGTATTAAAATGTCAATTTTAAACTAATAACAGACTCCTTGACACCAACCCTCAATGACCACAATATATCAATGTTGGTTTTACTATAATAGTTCTTTTATACACTTATTGACTTTAGTGGTTGATTACATACATATTTATTCAAACATCTAAGATGGATTATATACATGTTTTATGATTGAGAGTTGTATAGATTTTTCTTCAATAAGAATAGTGGAGAAATTGAATCTTATAACATAGAATGATCTTACATGTGGATTATTACCCTGAATAAAATCAATTAAACTAGTGGTAAAAAATTATTTTAATAAGTCACTTAAAACACTTGCACAATGGATCTTATCTTAAGTAAAAAGTGTTGTGTGCACTTTTAAACAATTTTTCTCAAACACAATAATGGCATGATCCTCATTCTAGTTAATTGCCCAAAAAATTTATTCTTTACAAGCTAGAACTTATTATCATCACCCACCTCGATCTCCACCTCAGTCTTCACCTCTGCCTCCTCCTCCACGTCAGTCTCTGACTCTGAATATGCCTCCAAATCTGCCTTCTCCTTAGCCACCACCTCTACCTTCACCTCTACCTTGGCCTCAACCTCTACCTCTGTGATTTCCCAAAAATTTTATTCTTTTTAGAATAGTTCATCTAAACAAATTGATTTCCTCCATTATAGTTATCCTTGATAAAGAGATAAAAAATAATATATAAGCATTATGAAACTAATTCTTCACACCCCAAATATCTTCCAAAGGTCATAACTCATAACAGATCATAAACATAACAAGTAATTACCTAAATTTGTTTCCAACATACATTCTGACAAAAAGTACGCTGGCCAATCATCTCTAAACAAATTGATTCTTTCTTTTGAGTTACTAGGTTGTAATCAATCTTTATAGTACTGAGAAAATATAGAAAAAATTATTATGAAATATATTTAATGAAATTATGATTACCTTTAGAAATTACATGTTGGGGGATGCTAGTATTTTCATTATTTATGATTTCTGTCATAAATTTGAAAACATAATATCAATAATCTATTTCATTATCTTGTTTTAGACACTATAGAAACATTGAACAAAATAATTATTATTTTTGAAATGTTTTGATAGTTAAATATTTATATATATACATTAATTTGTTTCCATTTTTAGTAATCCATAGGCTTTATCCCTTTAGACACTAGTTTCATGACATGATCTAGCCTATATTGAACAAATTCCCTATCATAATAAATTTCTTGTTAAAACATAGACTGAACATATAATTTTAAATTTATCTATAAAATGTTGATTGCACTGTATTAAATATTAACAATAAACATCGTATGTGGTCAGTTGGTTTCATATCAATTCATTTGATCCAAAAAATAAATATTCGAGGTGTCTATATTGACTACTATCAGCATCTAGTGAGCCCTAAAAAATAAAAACAATTAAGTAATGCAAAAATTAAAAATATATTTTATGTTATTATATTGTAGAGTTTTAAATTTTCATTGTAGGCATAAAAAATATTCAACCTTCTAATGATTTTTTATTAAACACTTTGAGTAACTCATATTGTTTCTTCTTAATTGCATCCTCATTCAATGTAAGTTCTGGCATAGAAATGATATGGGATTAAGGAATCCAAATCTTGCTTTGCATGATCTTAAATTTATATAGTTTTGATATAAACACATATAAAAAATATGAATATTTATTAAATTTAATAGACATATTATCTCACTATTTGGAAAGACGTATTATGAAAATGTACCTTATGTATGTATTCACAATTGAGATTCCCATCCATTCATGCTTGAGAATCTCATTTAGAGTCTCAAGACCAATTCCGGCTGTCAAGTAATCTCCATATATTTTTTTTCGTCATATTCAATGTAAGACATTATCATTAAATGTGGTTTATACATGAAGTTATAATGATAATAAATGTTTCTATGGAAATAAATGGGAGAAGGTACTCTTAGAAGGTTGTTTTTTTGCTTGGTCAATTCAATACATTTTCTTGATTCAAACTTACATTTCTCCACCAATTTATCCATATGTAATATTATATCTCACTTAAGAAATTTTATCATCAATTTTTACATGTTTTTAATATGAACATTTTTTTAAATACACACCACATGTATCATTATAAGATTAGACGACCATGATATAAAATCTCTAATAGTATCTTTAACTGTTGTAATATCCAGACCATCAAGTGGAATAAGAAACTCAGAAGTTGGATTATAAGATAACTCAATCCCCACTCTCATGTGATCTTTTGGGAGGTATTTATTTTTTAGCTAGTCTCTAGGGATATTACACATTGTACTCATCACAACATGACGATACATGGGTGTTGAAAGATACAAATTAAATACAACTGTATCCAGTAGAGTTTATTATAAGTTGTTTGATTCACATTTAAGAGAATGATTAATGAAAAAATTGATTACCCTAGGTAAGGTATGTGGTTGGAGGGAATGACTGGCCTCAAAGATAGTGGGATCATTTGGTTCATGTGCAGATCTTTTCTCCACCGCTGTTTTTCTTTGATTATTTCTTATACACTGTCTTACCAAACCAGACCAAAAAATAATATCTTGTAGTGAGTCTATTTGTGTCTACAATAATCTCACCATATTATATGTATCTTCAAGTGGTCTTATCTTATAGAAATAAATTCTAAGAGATTATACAAAACCTAATCCTCTAACATGACCATATTGTTCAGGCCGCTTCAAAGTTACTGAAAGTATCTTTTCTTATGGTACGGTCATTTCCAATTCTTATGTCTAAACCATATAAAAAAATATAAACATAAAAAGATATTTTTATGTAATATTGTTATAAATCATAATAAATTACAATTATGTCATACTGACACATGATTCCCATACTATTTTTGTGTTTTATCAACTAATTTACCCTCCTTATTTACACGAGCCTCCTTCCATAGCACATGATGTGGGATGGAAGTGGATTTATATTTTGATTCATCAATATACATATAAATAAAGGAACATATGTTGTTTTATATCACATAATTAAACTTTTATTATTGATTTAAAATACATACCAATTTCTTCTCTAATGAAGCGCACCCTATCCATGCTTTACGATATGGGTATGTTGTCTTTGATTTATGCTCTTTATTTTCAGAACTCTTTTAATATTTCATAAATTAACAATTTTGAATCAAGTTTTTTAAAATAAATAATGTAAAATAATATATTATCAACTAAAATTCATGTTAAATGATTTCTCAGTATGAATATTTATGAAATAAGTCCATGTTTTCTGCTTTATAACATGTACATAACTAAGTGGTGGGTGGGGATTTATTTTTCCCTCAGCATACCTAATATATAACTTTGTAAGAAGAGTCTGTAAGCCACTATGTCATTTTCCAATGGAAATTAAGACAAATTTATTATGGAATATTCTAAAATAAATTAAATCTTCAAGGAATAATGAAAATTAAATCAATGTTTCATTATATATTTTTTTATTAAAATAGAGAAAGTATATTATAACATTACCAATATTTATTTCCAAATGATTTCCTTTATTACAGGTTTGATGTGGGTCCATGAATCAATATCAATTGGAAATTCTATCCTCATTGTGACCCCAAGATAACTAATAAATATTGATTTTTTTGGGTCAATAGGTTGGCTGTATTGATTCCAACCAACCTAAAATTTTACACCCTGACTTCTTACCTTGATAATTTTATTCACCAATATGATGTTATGTCATTGTTTTTTTCATCAAATTGTTGTTGATCCCATAATAATTCTATAGTTTCATCATCAATAGTCTATTCTTACTCAGGGTTGGTAACATCATCATGTGTAGAAGAGATTGTCTGCATAAGTATTCAAAATTTTAATTTGTCTTGAATAACAACAATACAATAAACTCCATGAATAAAATTCCACATTTTCACGCCTCTTTCATGAAAATTGTTACTTTCATAAACATAGATATAATACTTCAATAATCTAGTACAACTAAACTTCACTACCTTTATTTAATCCATGATCAAACATTGATTGAATTCCATATCTTGATGATGGATTGGACTCCCTCTTTCAAACTATCCTTCCTCCCATCAGTGTGGTTCCGAATTTCCTTAATGACATACCTCTCGAACAATTATTATCGCATTTTGTTGTTTTATATTTATATTTAATATTATATGAACATATACCAATGTTTATTTAACTTCTATGACCAAAGGTCATCCCATACCATGTACTGGTGATCATTTTGGATGAATACAAGAAACATATAAGAGATGGGGGATGAGTCTCAAGAAAAAATGCAATAATAACAGTTCTAGAGATGAAATTAGAGTTTCCACTAAGGTTAAAAAACAACTTAAATGAAATTTTAATTACGGATTATAACATATTACATTACAAAAATAAATTAATGAGCATTAAAATCCACATGACTTCCACTCACATAAATTTAATTCCACTTAGAAACATTTATTGTTTTTCACTTCCTCTAAAATGTTTCTTTTTTTGGTAGGTCTTAAAGGAGACATAAAATTGTGGTGGTATTGATGTGAGGTAGATGAGAGAGCTTGAAAACTGTTAATTTCTCAAAACTACCAAGAGAAAGTATCCTAAAGATGAAGCTAAAAATAGGAAGATTCAGTGTTATAAGACCATCTAAAAGATTATAATATACTTAGATTGTACCTATCACTATAGAAGAACCCTATCTAGCATTATCTATAGACTAAAAAACCATAAATAATCTACCAATCATATTTAATAACCCTTCCTAGAAGGAATATCTCAAAAGGACCATTGGAGGTTCCCCAACTAACCACATTGATAGAAATGTTTCACATCAAATAGGTAATAAGGATTAAAGTGTCCTAGGAACCTAAACTGACGGAATCATTCAAAAAGTCTTTTCAATTGAAGAGTAATTGGAATAACTCCACTATAATGTTATTTAATAAATGAATCCCACCCCACCTACATTCAATATCACTTATATATACTAAAGGATTCCTCACCTTCCAATTTTGGATATTTTTTTAATCCACTATATGATCCCTCAAATAACATACATCCCTTTAAATGGTGAATGTTTCAACTTATGCTCAGTATTGATCTAGAATTTTTTTACTCTTATAAATGAAATAATTATATTCAATGTCATCCTAAATTTATTATTATGATATATTACCATAATATCTTAGAGGAACCATAGATAGTATATGTTCCCATCATTGAAAATTATACCACATATCTTGAATTAGATCTACAATTACTTCTAGTACATGACGACTAATATAAGTTCTAGAATATAGAGTATGTTCATTAGATACTTCCTATAGATATATAGGGTTAGAGTGGCAACATATTCTATATTAATGTAGAGATTCACATAAATTTTCCCTTGCAAAAAACAAAAATCTTTTAGAAATAGGCACAAAATAATCTATATTAAATGTGAACCCCTTTCCCCTCTCTCTCATTCATTTTATAAATATGTTAAATACAATTTAAAATATGTTAAATATAATTTAAAATATGTTAAAATCATTATATTAAATATAAGTATGAAACAACTAACTAATAGCATTGATAAAGGGGGTTACTAAAAAATCTCAATGAATTAATAAGTTATATAAACCTTATCATCACTAATAAGTAAATAATAATATGATATTTATTTATTATTCATGTTTCTATTAATATAAATTTATATTTGATTCTATAAAAAAATTAAACAAAGACACATAAGAACATGACATTTTATATATTCTTATCAATTCCTACATATCAACTCCTAAATAAGAGGCATGAGACTCGAGAAGATAGGTCAAGGAAAAAATAAACAAAAAACAACCTAGACTTCATATGGTAACTAAATTATCCAACATAATTATACTATCCAAACATATTTATGGAATACTTCTTATGTATGGAATGTTTTTTCTTTTGGATATAATTAATACCAATATACCTAGTTTCACTTTGATTCCATTTTGTAACATTTTTGACCTAGTATATATAAATAGTTCCCAATTCAGGTATATTGGATCGAATATGTAGATGTATATGTATATTAGATGGAACAATACAAGAGGGGGGGTTGAATTATAGGTTTAAAAACTTTGTGTTTAAACACAAGAAATTAGTTTAAATGATCTTAAACTAATAAAAATCACAACAAAAACTAACAACCACAATTGTATTGAATATAAATGTATGATATGATGTAATACTATAAGAAAAGTAAAGCAATTGTATTCAAGATGAATACAATAATCAGAGTAATACAATAGTGAAGGATTCTACCATAAAGCGTATAGAATCAATCGATACAATATGTAATAGTATGAATGTAATTGATAAAATTACAAAATAATATTGAATGAAGAAAGGAAAACAATACAATTCCCTTTCTTAAAACAAACAACAGAAGAAATGTAAAAGTATTACAATTCTTTTGACCCAAAGAGAAGGGTTATCCTTTCACTTAGGATAAGAGGTCTGTCTTACCACCACCTTGGTAAGCACTCGATACGATGATCGGTACATCTGTCTTGCTATCCTTGCAAGCCCTCGATTTTGCAGGTAATTAGCACCTCTATCTTTCAATCACTTGAAATCCCTCGATACGATGATCGGTACGCCTGTCTTGCTATCCACTCAAGCCCTTGATTTTGTAGGTAATCGACACCTATATCTTTCAATCACTTGAAAGCCCTCGATATGATGATTGGTAGCACCGTCTTCCTATCCCCGGTAGTCCTCGATCTTTATCACCCGATCGGACACACAAGGCAAAACAAAGCACTTATAGAAATACAAAAACTAAGAATGACCCATTCAAATTTTCTAATATCAAGGATTTTTCACGAATCAAGAGAGAAGTCACAACATCTCTCTCTAGAACTTGATAGAAGCAAAGCCTCACAAACTTGTGTCATCTTGGCTTCAAATGACCTCCTATTTATAGGCCTTAGGTTCCAACAGTCATATTTCCTCCAACGGTCACATTTCTCTAGAAAACTCAGAGGGACTTGGACACCTTGCATTATAACAGTAATATTAAAACAGAAAACATGACATCATTTTGATTAGTTTATAACTAACTCTACAACATCGTTTTAGTTAAAATAAAAGATATATGAAGATGATAAACATGAGTACGATTAATATGAAACATGTGTTTTTGATAAAGGACCAAAATAATAAATTAATGAAAGTAAAGTCTGAGTAATATAAGTATTACTTAGTGTAATGTATTGATATGATACAAAGTGAGTATGATTCATAAAACTCAGTACGATTAACATAGTCAATACGATTGCCAGAGTCAGTATGATAATTATAGTCGGTATGATAAACATGGTCAGTACGATCAACATGATCAGTACGATAAGCATGGTCAGTACGATAAGCATGGTCAGTACGATCAACATGATCAGTATGATAAGCATGGTCAGTATGATCAGCATGGTTAGTATGATCAACATAGTCAGTAAGATAAGCATGGTCATTACGATAAGCATGGTAAAAGACATTTGTGATTTCCAAAACAAGATATAAAAGTCAAAAGAGAAATTTTGACTCAACAATCTCCCCCTTTTTGGAAATCACAAAACACAAAGTAAAACCAAAAAGAAATAATTATCTCCCTCTGAGTTATTGGAAAATCTTATAAATATGAAAATTGAATACAACTAACTCCCCCTTGGGTTATGTATTTTCCTAAGGATTGTATTCATAGATTTTCCTTGATTTATAAGTATTTGATTAAAAAGTTCTCCCTCTATAAAAAATTCTCCCCCTTTGTGATTTACAAAAATAATGGGGTAATATTGAGTTGCCTAAAAGAGTTAGAGAAAATAAATGCAGGACAAAGGAAAGGGTAACAAAAATCCCATTAAAATAAAAAAAGTTTATATAGTTCATGAAAAGAAAAAAAATATAACAGTAATTTTTTCTATTTCCTTTTCCTTCTTTATCAACTCATGAAGAATGAATTTCATATTTTTTATTTCTTTCTTGTCTTCAGATATAGAATCACCCTAAGATCTGAGAATCTCTTGTTGGTCAGCAAAAAGCTGATCCCGATTCTTGATGATCTCCTCCTGGACTCTGATTACTTCTTCAAGAGTATCAATTCTGTTTTGTAAATTCTTGTTGTCTTTGGATAACATAGAATTTTGTTTCTTCAAAAAGACTAATTAATCTTTAAAAGATGAAACCTTTGAAAAATCAGACTGAAAAGCATTCATTCTCTCTTGCAACTCTTTCACTGAAGGAATATCGACTCCATGGGTATTTGAGAATTGATTCAGCCTTTCAACAGTTTCTTTTTCAAGATTATTAAAAGAAATTGTGAGATCATTTGAAATCCTCCTTAAGTCTTCAATTGAAACTTCATGATCATTCACCGAGCTCTCTGTTTTGTATGACCACTTAGTCATTCTGTTGCAAGCCTTCTTATGAGTAGCTGAACTTTCAGATAGAACTTTCAAATCAGCTTCAACTGTAAAAACTATCTTTCTCAATTCTCTTTTAGAGACAAACTTCTTTCTTTGATTGTCATTAATGAAATCAATTTTTCCTTCAAGATTGGGAAAATAAGTAATGGTCTTCTCAATTCTCCTTAAAACATGAACAATTTAATCACTTTTCTTAAGAGAAATTGTCTGTTCTGAATCGGTATCCTCATCGTACGAATCCAATTCATTTGATTGGATTGAGTCTACAACTGGATATTTTACTTTTACTTTTTCAATCCCCTTTCTTTCTTCTTCCAATTTTTCACTAATGATGATTGTTTTTTCCGTATGAGAAGATTGACGATGTTGATTCCCTTGGGAAATAATTATTTCTGGAGTTTCAAAAGATTCAGCCGGTGCTTGATTGGTATGAGGAGCTTGTTGAATACCTTCACTTTGTTTTTTAAACAATTCTTCTCTACTTTTCTTTGAGATCTGAAGTAATTCCAAAAGGAAATCTCCTTCCTCTACTTCAACTTCCTGGATTTCTTCTAAAAAAAGTTTCCCTTTTCCTAGCTCTGGAAGACTCTGTACGATGGGTTCTTGATATACTTATTCGGTTACTTGAGCACTAGCATCCTCAACCATTTTCATGACTTTTGAAACATCAAATTCCTGTGCTTTTCTTTTCAAAAGAGTCTTCTTTTTTATTTTTATCCTGAAGGGTATCCCCAACCCTTAACCTCTTAGCAAAAGTTTCAGCTGGGTCAAGACCAAACTTCGGATCACCTTCCTTTCTCTTTTCTCTTTATTTTCTCCACCTTGCCGCAACCTCCTTATTGTACTTAGGTTTCTTCTTTGGATTTGAAATGGTTTGTGGATCTGACTTTTGAGGAGCACCAACAGATGGATTGTCTTTGACTGGAATAGGTGCCGATTGATTCTATGCTGATTCAGCTTCTAAAGCCTTAACAAAAAGATTTGAATTCTGATCAAAACATACATTAAACTTCTTTAACGTACTCTTACTTATCTAGGAAGGCTTTAGCTATTTCAATTTTCCTTTCAAATGAATATTACAAAACTTCATGCTCTCAAGAATGAACTTTGTAAGAATAGATGGATACATGATTAAATGGGACTTAATTGCTCCCGACTTAACATTCTTGATTGTTTCAAAAATGTATCCCATGAGATTTACTTTTCTCATGTTGACAAGACAGTCAAGTATGAAGATATCAGAAACTTTCAGAGTTTCTCTATCCCCTTTCCTTAGGATAAGAAAACCTTGCATCAAAAGTTCCAAAAATCTATTATCTGGAGAAAGATGAGACACTTTCCTCTTTTCTTCATTTATAAGAAACAATGAATTTTCAGCACTTTCTTTGTTAAAAGTACCAACTTCCTCTGGTAGTTTTTGAGATGGACAATAAGAATCACCTTCTATTGGAACATTTAGAAAGTGGGCTGCTTATTTCACAGACATTGATATCTTTCTATCGTACATAGAAAAGTTGATAGTCATGTTTTTGTCGAAAGACACAGTTTTGTAGAACTGAATGAATTCATCAATAAGAACCAGATCTTGAGACACTGGTTTTTCCATACAAAAATGCTCCCATCCTTGAAACAAAATAATTCTTCTGATTGTAGAATCATACAAATCAAAGAAGTACTGAGAAACTAACCTTTCTCTGAGAAAGTCTTTTTCTAAAAAAGACTTTGAATACATTTCGGCAGGAGTGTTAGCAGAAGATTGAGACATATAGGTGAAGCCAATGGAAGAGTGTACAGAGTCTTAAAATAGGGGAAGAGCATCATCAATAATTGTGAAAAATTTATAGGCAAAAAACGGGTGACAGTTGATCTTATACGGTTGAGATTAGAGAAAAAGAAACTGAAAGATGGGATTAAAAGTTAAAAAAAAACAAAACATGGTAAGGAAAGTATGTACCTACCGGAGATCGTAAGACAATTGTTGGTTTAAATAGTATTAACATAGTGAAAGAAAACACAAGCGTACATGGAGAAAGAATACGATTGATTGTCATGCCGATGGAAAACAAGGTCATTACCATAGGTTGTCGTGCCGATAGAAAACAAAGTCATTACCATAGAATGATGTGCCTATAGAAAAAAAGGTCGTTACCATAGACTGACATGCCGATGGAAAACAAAGTCATTACCATAGACTGACGTACCGATGGAAAACAAATTTTTTACCATAGACTGACGTTCCAATGGAAAACAAACTCGTTACCATAGACTGACATGCCGATGGAAAACAAAGTCATTACCATATACTGATGTGCTGATGAAAAAAAACTTGTTACCATAGACTGACGTGACGATGGAAAACAAACTCGTTACCATAGACTGATGTGCCGATGGAAAACAAAGTCGTTACCATGGACTAACGTGCTGATGGAAAACAATCTTGTTACCATAGACTGACGTGCTGATGGAAAGAAAACTCGTTACCATAGACTAACATGCTGATGGAAAAAAAACTCGTTACCATAGACTGACGTGATCATGGAAAACAAAGTCGTTACCATAGAATGACGTGCTGATGGAAACAAACTCGTTACCATAGACTGATGTGCCAATGGAAAACAAACTCATTACCATAGACTGATGTGCCGATGAAAAACAAATTCGTTACCATGGAATGACGTGCTGATGGAAAACAAACTCGTAACCATAGACTAACATGCCGATGGAAAACAAACTCATTACCATAGACTGACATGCCGATAGAAAACAAATAGTTAAGATGAAAAATAAAAGGTAAAAATGATAACTAAACAGTCAATACGATAAACAGAAAGACAAAAACACAAACTAGGAAAATAAACAGATAAATAAAAATAATATTAAGTAAAGTGTTCCCCTTTTTTAAGAGGAGTTTCTTAATGTCAGGAGAAGTAAAAAACATGAAGTAGACATGAATGACTACTTCAATGTAATCATTCCTAGCTTATTGTTGGTACAATTCTTATTTTCCTGAAAAAGAAAAAATTAGTTTTTTGGAATCCAAAATTGTTTGGATCCAGAATGGTTAGATAACAGAATTTTAGGAATCCAAATTTGTTTTGAAAAATGGGATTTATGAAATCATAAAGACTGGGTTCTATTAAGAGAAAAATATCTTTTCTAGTGTCCTTCACATTGACACTTAGAGCCAAAAGGGGTATTTTGAGGAACAAAATAGTTATTACTAAACACCGGTTTAGAATGATTATAACCAATACCAGAAATATTCCTAAAAGGTATAATTTGAGAATACATTTTATCAAAGTTTTCCTAGCCATAAGTAAAGTTTGACAAACATTTTTTCAAGGAAAAAATTTCTGATTTTAGTTTTAAAACTAAGTTTTTATCCTCCAAAACATTTGATTTTGAACTAGAGTTAGGCTCGAAAACATTTTTCTTAGAAATTACATTTTCTAGATCTTTAGAAAGTTTTCCTTTTTAGAATTGAATTTCTCAAGGGTTTTTAAAATACTTTCTAAATCAGAAGTTTTCATATCAAGATCATTAGAAAGATCTGATACTTCTTTAGTTAAAATCAAAATTCTAGAATTTTCTTTATCAAGATTTTTCTTGTGTTTAGAATTTTCATTCTCAAGTAATTTTACAAACCTAGATACTTCTTCAAATGAAGGTAATGTATTATCTTTTGATGACGAAGACTCATCATTTGAAGATTCATAATAATTATTTTCAGTGTAATTTTCATTCAAGGAAACATTTGTAATAACTTCAGCATTGTGTACCTTAGCCATAATACAATGATTTTCAATTGGTAGTTTGGCTATAAGTCCAATATTCCTTTGACTTGAGGGTTCATATTCTGAAGAATTATCTGATGAATCACTACCACTTGAACTCCAAGTGTTATTTACCTTTAAGACTTTCTTTGTCTTTGTCTTGTAATACCTTTTCTTATTTCTTTCATAATGTTTCTCCTTTCTATATTTTCTCTTCAGTAAAGGACAATCGGGCCTTATATGTTAAACTTTCTTAAATTCATAACAAGTTACCTCTGAATCTTTATTATCTTTCCTATTTTTCATTTTGAATCTGTATTAAAAGTATTTCTTTCCCACAATCTTGTTCATCCATCGAGTAAGATTGGCTAACTCATTATCAGAAAAAACACAATCACTTGAATCAGACATAACAAATTTCTTATCTTTGGATCTTCTTGTCCTTTCAGGTTTTTTAGATTTAGATGTAGTGGTAAAAGATACCCTTCCATTTCCATTTTTCTTCTTGTTGAAATCAGCATCTCTCTTCATTCTTGTCTCATACTGTGGAAGAGTTACAAAGTGTTCATCAAGAGTAATCTGGGAAAATTTTATGTTTTAATCAATAGCTGTCCTTTTTGACTCCCATTCATTCAGCATTATATCAATAATTTTTTCAACACGAGCTTAATCATCAAGATATTTTTCTCCCATAGATTGTAAGCTGTTGATAATTTTCATAAATATTTGTTTCACTTTACATATCGGCTCTCTATAAGGAAAAAGAAATCCATGATACTCTGCTCGAAGCATTGCTCTTCTTGTTTCTATAACCTTGGATGTACCAAAATGTATGACTTCCAATTTCTTCCAAATACAGTTGGCTACTTCACAAGAAGATATCTGGCTGTAGAGATTACTGGTTATAGAACATAGAAAATTATTGCGTACCTTGTAATTCAGTTGGTACTCTTGCTTCTCTTGATTAGTGAAATTACTGACTTCTTTGTCAGGAATTTTGTAACCTCCAGTAAGCATAATAAAATTTTCTACACCAGTATTGATAACTAATGTCTTCATTCGATCTCTCCAGTACTCATAATAATTCCCATCAAAGATAGGTGGTCTAGAAGGATTTAGATTGTCAATTGATCCATTATTTATTCTTGCCATCTAATAAAACAGAATCTTTTCCACTCCACACGTTAGTGTAGTAAATAATTGAAATAGTAATATGAAAGAATAAGAGATAGTAGTATAAATCAGTGGAAACCTCCTATGATACCAATTTTTGGATCGAATATGTAGATGTACATGTATATTAGATGGAACAATACAAGAGGGGGGGGGGGGGGTGAATTGTAGGTTTAAAAACTTTGTGTTTAAACACAAGAAATTAGTTTAAATGATCTTAAAATAATAAAAATCACAACAAAAACTAACAACCACAATTGTATTGAATATAAAGGTATGATATGATGTAATAATATAATAAAAGTAAAGCAATTGTATTCAAGATGAATAGAATAATCAGAGTAATACAATAGTGAAGGATTCTACCATAAAGCATATAGAATCAATCAATACAATATGTAACAGTATGAATGTAATTGATACAATTACAAAAGAATATTGAATAAAGAAAGGAGAATAATACAATTCCCTTTCTTAAAACAAATAGCAGTAGAAATGTAAAAGTATTACAATTATTTTGACCCAAAGAGAAGGGTTATCCTTTCACCTAGGATAAGAGGTATATCTTACCACCACCTTGGTAAGCCCTTGATACGATGATCGGTACATCTGTCTTTCTATCCCCACAAGCCCTTGATTTTACAGGTAATCGGCACCTCTGTCTTTCAATCACTTGAAAGCCCTCAATACGATGATCGATAGCACCGTCTGCCTATCCCCGACAGCCCTCGATCGTTATCACCTGATCGGACATACAAGAAAAAAAAGCACTTATAAAAATATAAAAACTATGAATGAGTCGTTCACATTTTTTAATCTCAAGGCTTTCGCACGAAGCAAGAGAGAAGTCACAGCGTCTCTCTCTAGAACTTGATAGAAGAAAAGTCTCACACACTTGTGTCATATTGGCTTCAAATGACCTCCTATTTATAGGCCTCAGGTTTCAATGGTCATATTTCCTCCAATGGTCATATTTCTCTAGAAAACTCAGAGGGACTTGGACACCTAGCATTATAACAGTCATATTGAAACAGAAAACATGACATCATTTCGATTAGTTTATAACTAACTCCATGACATAATTTTGGTTAAAAAAAAGATATATGAAGATGATAAACATGAGTACGATTAATATGAAACATGTTTTTTTTGATAAAGGACCAAAACAAGCAAGTAATGAAAGTAAAGTATGAGTACTATAAGTATTACTTAGTGTAATGTATTGATACGATACAAACTGAGTATGATTCATAAAACTCAGTACAATTAACAAAGTCAATATGATTGCCAGATTTAGTATGATAATTATAGTCAGTACGATAAACATTGTCCGTATGATCAGTATGATCAGTACGATAAGCATGGTTAGTACTATAAGCATGGTCAGTACGATCAACATGATCAGTACGATAAGCATGGTCAGTATGATCAGCATGGTCAGTACGATCAGCATGGTCAGTACGATAAGCATGGTCAGTATGATAAGCATGGTAAAAGACATTTGTGATTTCCAAAACAAGATATAAAAGTCAAAAGATAACTTTTGACTCAACAAGGTCAGCGAATCATCTCAGACACACTTCTCTATCACTAAAGTCTTGTTTCAATGCTAAGGGATATAGATAAAATTTCATTTATAGTAGCGTGTGGTGAAAAAATCTATTTTATTTATCCATACAGGCCCATACACATAAGTTGAATGACCTTACCATATGAAAACATTCTCCTCTTTCTTTGAAACCAAATCCTATGGAGGAAAAAATTGAAATAGAATCACTCATTGTATTTCAGTAGTGAGGAGATGAGATGTAGAATTGTTCATGGTTAAGAATAGTGCAAAAACAAAAAACACAGAACCTAAAAAAACAAACAACGATAGAGGAAATGTAAAAAATAACATACATTGGATTCTAGCATTAATTCGTCTAAGGGAACGTAGAGGAGCCACGTTGTTAGTAGAGGAGTTCTATGAGAGCTTGAGAATCGCGATTGGCAGAGTCATAGTTAGGGTTATTTTAAATAGACCAGGGACACTTTTAACAACACTTTCAGAAAAGCGCTGATCAAGATTCCTTTTATCAGTGTAAAATTTATAAGCACTAATAAAAGAGATATTTATCTGCACTAAAAAAGCATTGATAAATATTCCTTTTATCATCACTAAAATTTTAGTGCTAATAAAACATTTACAATTACAATTATTTAAATAAATTTATTCTAATTTTATAATTATTTAAATATATATAATTAATTATTTATAATTATATAAATACTTATTTAAAAAATAATAATTATGAATATATAAATTTATATATATAGTAAATATACATTTATAAATATATCAATTTATAAATATTTATTTAAAAATATATTTTTAACATTATTAGTGGATATATAATCTTAAATAAATGGATTTTAAAAATGTGTGAAATTGAATAATTCAAAATGAGTACACTTTAAAAATATTGAAAAAATTGATAAGTTTTATTAATTAAATTTATTTTTTTAATATATATATATATATACTGAATTAAATATGAATACATACTGAAAATACTAAAACATAGTAAATAAATAAATAAAAATAAATAATAGAAAATGATCAAATTAAAAAATAAAATAAAAAATAAAAAAATAATAAAAATGAATACCCTAACTATAATAGCATTAAAAATAAATAAATAAAATTGACCAATTAAAAACATAATATATTAAATGTATCATGTTATAATGAAATTCTAAAATATACTAAATTTTGAACAAATTACATAAATATTAGGTGTATGTGTTTCTATTTATTGTATAAATATATTTTTGTGTGCGTTTATATATAAAAATGCATAAATTATATATATATATATACAAGAAATCAATTTAATACATGATGCATGATATATGTTAAATTGAAAAATCAAACATTAAAAATGAATAAGACATTAATATGTTTTTAATTAATATTTTATTTATTTTTTATATATTTATAGTTAATAAATAATATTTATTACTATTTATAATTAATATATATATATATATTTATTATACATATTCGTTTTTATTAATAATTGTTTAATTAATAAATTTTTATAATTTATTCATTTTTAATTTTTTAGTTTAATTATTACAATCTATTCATTATATATATATATATTTAATATATACTATTTATTAATATTTATAATCTATATATATGTATATTAAATTTATTCATTTTTATCAATAATTATTTAATTAATAAAATGTTTAATATTTTTCTTAAATTACTCATTTTAAATTTTAATTTGTTTAATTATTTCATTTTATTCATTTTACATATCAATATATTTAATATATACTATATATTAATTTTTAAAATTTATATATATGTATATTCAATTTATTCATTTTTAAAAATAATTATTTAATTAATGAAATTTCAATTTTTTATTTATTTAATTATTTCATTTTATTATGTACCTTTATCAAAATAAAGTTATGATAAAGGTTCCCTTTTATCAGCACTAAAAAAAAAGAACTGATAAAGGGTTCCCTCTATCTGCCCATTTTTAGCACTGATAAAGGGATCCCTTTATCAGTGCTTATTTTAGGACTGATAAAGATGAAATTTATCAGTGCATTTTTCTATCACTGATAAATGTCAGTTGTATTAAAGGCATATTTTGTAGTAGTGAAATGTGAAGTAGGGTTTGTGGCTTGATGTGTGGTGTTATGCATTTAGAGGTGGCAGCAAAAGTAATGGTGTTGTGAGTTGGTTCATTTGTTTGTGAACCCATAGATTGGGCTTGAGTGTTTGATATTATATATATATATATACTTTTACATTCTTGTTATTTCTATATGCACCCCACCCACATCAATCACTATGTGTCGACACCAGCATAGTCATGTGGGGGGGGGGGGTGTTTTTCCTAATATCCGGTAAGGAGTACAGATGGCTGGGTACCTGCTCTTTCCCACTCTCTCTTCTAGGCGAGGTAGGTATTTCATAGGTTGTGATGGCAAGAGGTATGTTAGTTCATTAGATGGTGGTTGTGACCCATGTGTTTTCGAGCGATATGTGATGACCCAGGTGTTTTCAAGCAAGATGTGACCATGCTTGTGGGGCGGCTTCTGGTGGGGGTTGTGCATGGTAGGAGGAGGGCATGAGCTTAATGCCCTACATGTTCACGATACCCTACTACTTTGGTTTCAAAAGTGGTTGTGTTGTGGCTGAGGTGTTTTTGGGCAAGATGTGACGTGGTCATGCTTGTGGGGAAGAGAGCCTAGGTGTCTACGGGCGAGGTGTGTTGTGGCCATGCCTGTGGGGTAGTGTGGTATAAGAAAGGGATGAGAGTTACAGAATGTACAATGTTGGGTGTGAGAGTGACATACTAATGGAAAATTGGTGCTGGGTACCCTTATCAATGTGATTCTTATTATACTATATTACTTGGTTTGCATTATCTGGTGAGTGTTCCTTGGTGAGGTTGGGATGGTTAGTATACCTTGATAGGTGTTGTTTGGTTCTGATATTTTCTCATAGGGGCATTAATATGCTTCTTTCACATGTGCAAAAGTGACTTTGGTTTTCCTACAGAGTATACTTGTATGCTCACCCTATGTATATAAAACTATTTTCAAGTTTCCTAGAGGATAACATGGGCCGTGCTTGTCATTGCTAGCTCAAACCTTTAGATAGCTGTTGTGTCACTACTTTAGCTTTACTTTGGGTATTTACTTTGGAGACTTTATTGTATCTATATCATTTCAATTTATACATGCATGTGGGATGGTTTTTGTATTTCTTTTTATATTGTATCTTGGAGTTGTTTGTGAATGATCCATCTTATCTTCAAATTCTTTTTATATTATAGAGGGTAATGCCTCCCATATATGATATTTTTATACCCTCGGTGCTAGTCGCCAACTCGTTGCCTACTAGAGGTGGGAGTCAAGGGTCATTATCTCTCTCTCTTCATTACAACATCTTTGGAGGGAGGGGGTCCTGACATTTCACACCTTTATGTATTATTCATTTCACAATCCTTAATAATTATGAAGTAAATGGAATATATCTGGGATCCTTAGTAAGATTTTGTATCAAAATAACTCACTCATGTTATGTTATTCAACACCTTCAATGATATAACCTCATCACTACCTTTGATAGATACATTTTCAATATAAATCAACTTTACTATTCTATATATAATGATATACCCTTATTGATGTATATGGAATTAGGTGAGCTAACATTAATCTTTTTTGATGTTTTTACTTATCGTCATCCACCACCGATATCCCTTATCACCATATATGATAATTAAATATTCCTTACCATGGATTTTCCTTTGTCTATATCACTGCCTACATAACAACCTATCACATCTATGACATCACTTAGTGCATTTATCACATGGTACAAATCATTGTAACATATACTATGATATAAATCCTACAAATGTCAGTGATAACCCATTTAATAGATAAATATCTCACACTTTCCATCATCAAATAATGTGATATACCCCACCATCATCTGTGATATGAAACAATAGATTTTTTATTCTTGATATATCTCCTTGAAATTATTTATTAATAATTCATGGCTTATAATGGTTTTTTATCTCATCCTATGATATAATTCATCTCTTTTCCATTCTTAGAAACTTACTTTAACTTCTAATTTAAAAACATCAATTCATATCAACTATATTCAACCAGAATGGGAATATTAGTTATAAGGTTTCCTATACTTTTAAGAATGCAAGAACATTTATCAAATTATTTAAAAAGTCATATGAACTATCTCAATGAATCTCCTTGAATGATCCATCTTTAGTCCTTGTAAAGCTCAACATGAATCTAGTCTTAATGCCTAAAATAGCTGAGCCATAATGGATTAATTTTTAGATTTGATATGGCTCTATATAAAGTCATCCATATATATCCATTTATATCACATGGAGTGTTATTCCCATATTACATTCTATGATTAATTTTACAATTAGTTCTTAGTGTTTTCATATTTTGTGATATTATATTTGTCTTTGGCATCTTCTCTTATTACTTATGATAATATTTTATTACCTAATATAATATATCACACACCTCATTTCCAATAAATCATGATTTGTGATAGTCTCGATATATTTGTGATATATTGATCATGAGCTATGATAAATCCTCATCGACAGTTATGATATACATTGCCTTATCACGAGCTATGAAATTACCTTTTGTCAACTATAATATATATCATAGTTCAACTAGCTTATTCACTCAACCTTATTGAAACCTTTGATATACGTATATCACCTTCTATAATATACCTCAAGTATGCTTCTTCCATTACATTCTAAACTCCAAACCTCAAAAAATCTCTTTAAGTATTATTGAATATAATTTCTAAATCATGATAATTTTTAAAAAGGTTTTCAACATCATCTAATATAATTCTCAATAAATTATATCTTTTTGTAGATAAAAAAAATTATTGTGATTCACTTAATACATCCATAATATATATTTAACTAATCATACCATGAATTTATATCTCATATAGGTGTTCCTTAATAATGATCATTGATATTCAATATATCCTAATGAATGTTTTAGTGTACTAATACCACCAGACTCGAGAAAATTCTCTTCTACAATTTTCATTCAGTATAGATAAACTATAATAATCCTCTAATGAGAAATCCCATAATTATTTATGATAATTATACTATAACCCTTAATTATTAGATGAATTGGTCTTCAATATATCTATATAAAAGTGTTATTTAATCTATAAGGCTTCATATCTAATACTTAAAAACTTATATCCTTATCACATATGATCAATATCATATATGTGTCACTAATGATATGATAATATTAACTAATAAACTTAATAAATTGATAATTATAATATGAATACATCTAATATATCATCATTATTTAGATAGTACTTTCATTTAAACATCCCCTTGACTGTCACTTGTCTATATCATATATAATTATTCATTTTTCCATGAGGTGTAACCCATATATTTTCAATAATATTTATTCATCGTCATAGATTCAACCAATTCCATCATAATTATTGGTTGATTCCTCTTAATTGGTTGAAACCTTCTATAAATTTTTAGTATCTTTATCACCAATTGGCTTATTCATTTCTAGTTTACACATAAACTAACAATAATAAAGTATATGGACTACCACATTATCCCCCAACTAAATTCATGGGATATAACAATATAAACCAATCAAGTCCATGGGTCTTAAAAATACCCTTTAACTTATAATCACCTACATCTAAGAATATTTTTTTTAATATCGTTATATGATTTATTTTTATCTTATATTCATTTTTATTAGCTTTTTTGGACCACAACTTCAATTTTGTCTTCTTTTAACCATCATTGATTTTTCTAATTTTTCTTAAACCATTATATTATTAATAATATCTTCATTTGACACAACCAAAACAACCATAATTATCCTTACATAGATTATAGATAACTCAAATATTGATTTATCACATTCATGATTTATTTCAATTTAAAGCTCATAAAGAGACCTTGAGAAGCTTGAAGCGAAATGAGAGATTGAAGAATCATTGAGATTATTGATGGAACCTTGTGAGGTAATGAGACATGGTCAATATAGTATTGTTATTTACATTATGATACAAATTTCATTCATAAAAATTAATCTATATAATAATTTAGTATTTATATATCTCTCATATTGGGAACATGATATAGCCCAGTTGGTTGAGTTTTTTTGACTTACAAGTTATATAATTTTCTTCATATTTATCTATTTTTAAACATTATAAGGAATATATTTGAGTTAAATTATAGTTGAATAGGTAAAAAAGGAATGAATATTTTGTTTCAAATAAAATAATATGGAATAATGGAATTTAGATATTCTATATTTATTCTTTGAGGATATTTGACAAATGCTATTAATCCAAAATAGAAGAAGAATCAAGCTACTATTTAGCATGGAATATTAAATATGTTTTAGTATATTTCATGTTTTGAGGCGTTAGTTCTAGAGACTAAAATAATTATAGTAATTAAATAAGTGGAGATGAAGTTTCAATTGAACAACATGAGGATGAAATCTTATCATAATTCTTAGAAACTTATCAAGGTTTATATAACCATGTCACAAACCCTTAGTGTGGATTAAAGAAAAAAATTTAAAGTAGCTAATGGATATTAGGAGACCCAAAAACACTAACATGACATACATTAATAAACTATTTCATAACTTATCAGAATGACCAAGGGGGAAATTATGTAGCTATTGGAATTGTGGTGGAAAAAACATACATGGTTTTTAAAACCAAGATGCAAGGTAGTTCTAAAAATTTATTCTGATCACAATAGAGTAGTTTCTTCTAATGAAAGGGTTGTACATTTCTTTATTTACTTGAGTAAGGGTATTCCACGAATTTTATGCATTTCATAAATTTAAATCATAAACTATAATATCTACGTAAGGGTAAAAATTATGTTGCGTAAAGGTAACCTTTCATTTTCTCAAATCCATGTAAAGGTAATGTGTTACCTTTATAAGGGTAAGCCGGTTTTATTACTGGATATGTAATGGTCATCTTATCACTATATAAGGGTACTTATAAACTCGATCTGCATAAGGTTAATACCATGTTACCCTAATATAGAACATACCAATTGCATATGGGTAACGAGTTATGTGTTGAAAATATAACTTTCCTCCCATTTTGATATATAATAAAATTTTAGCATAAATTATGAAATTAAATATGGAAATCAATTTATTTTAAACTTTTTAAGAGTTTTGAATTAATCTTTTTGACCTTTCTTAATTTTAGGAGTTTTAAAACAATTCATAAAAATAATTAAGACATAAACAGGTTTAATATGAATTTAATAAAGATTTAATATCCATATGGAAGTCGTATCTATTTTTTTTAAAATACTAGATTTTTCCTATTTGATACTTTCTTTATTTATTGAGTCTATGTGATCCCAAAAACTTCTCTTGAGTCTTCTGATCCATCTATAATTGATCTGGGTTTCTTCCTCATGCACTAGACTTATAATTTTCAAGCTAAATAAATTTCTTACTCCCCTCTATTTTGCTGTAGCATTTCATACAAAATTAAATATAGGGGATATATGAATTCTACCAATTTTTGTGTAATTTTGAATTAATCATGATTTAGATTATTTATTTAATGGGTGTTATTAACCATAATAAGATAATAATCTGGTTATATCACACAAAGAATGGTTATTGAAGAATATAGAAAATTATTTATGAAGATAAAAAGAAGATGTAGTATTATTTAGAATGAATATATATTGTTAAAGGAATATAAAAATCATTATATGAATTAAATAAATACATTAATTCAATAATTTTTAGATTTCATTCAGTAGCATGGTAAAATTATCCTTAATCATAAATTTACATGTAGATAAATATTATTAAATAATCTGTAAATTATTAAGAAAAGAGGGAGTATAATCACATATAGTTTTGTGTAAATTATTAAAAAATTATAGTATCACTTAATCTAGAGAGTTAAAAGGATATTCTATCATCTCCTAGTGATGAAATATAATTTTTATCATTTTATAAATTATCTATGAATGATAAGGAGAATAACCGATTGAATTTTTATCAATATTAAACTAGAATATAGAACTTGAAATAATTTTTATACTGTAGAATGTTAAAAAAAAATTCCATTTATATTTCAAGAATTAAAATAGAAGCATAGTTCATGATGAAAAAATATTGCATACAAATTACGAGTATTTTTTTAAAATGGAATTTGTAATGGGAAATGATTATTGCATGTCAATTATTTATTAATATTATCTTAAACATGAAAATTAAAGTAATACTTTTTATAATGTTATAACATGTGATTCAATATTGTTAATATAATTTTATTATTTCTATAATTATATTAGAAATAATATTTCATACTATGGATAATTTTTCTTATCATAAGGTTCCATAATTGCATGTTATAATATATTATTAATATTATTGTTAATAATTTAAATTATGGAAATTATCTAATATAGAGAAAACCAATTACCACATTCTGTGAGTTATTTATTTATTAAAAATTATCACATTTTGTAGAATAATGATAATTATTCTTGAAATTACCCAAGAGATAGAAATATATAATTAAATTTCATTGTATAATTATTATTTGATAAAACCAAAATGATAGAATTCCATATTTTTAAACTTCATAAATAAAATTGATGAGAATTATTATTTAATACTGGATATTATATAATTGAAATGGGAATTATCACATGTTAATGATGATTAATAATTTATGTTTTTGGAATTAAATTATTGGTTGGGACTTTACGATCAAATGTGTTTTACGTTACCTCTTGAAATTTACCAGATAATGTGATATCTACTTGGCCTTTTTTTCATTGATATTTATCATGGTTAAATGATTTAAATGAATAAAAAACATAAAGATGGATGATAATATTAATTAAATTGAATAGGAATGATCTGAAAAATTACTGATCATCATAAAATTATTTAAACACCGAATTAATGCTTGAAGCATGTTATGTGGATGGTAGCTAATTTTAGTAACAGATAAGGTGTCTTAACATGGAAAACCAATTCAAAATAAACTAATTAATTCAAGATGTAATTAAAATGGTTGTTTATTAAATATGTATTGATTGGGGTTGATCAATCCCATTCTCGATTAAAGGAAGTTTGAATGACTTGATTTTGTGGACATAGTTGACTTTAAAATTATGTGTGGAATAATACATTTAATATGCATATATCCTCTTTGGATTTAGAGACTTGATATGATCGATTTTCAACCTAAAATTGTAACACCCCAAGATTTCATAGTACGTCATCTCTTTCATGTAATCCAATAGCTTGTGCTACATGCAACATTGAGTTCAAGCGCATCACGACCAATCAAACTAACCGTTTAAAAAGAAGTTATGAATATTATTCACCACATTTTTTAATTTTATATATATCCTTTATAATTTTAACATTCATATTTTTTGTTTCTTAGACATAATATAAGGAAAAATTCATTTTTCAGATAAAATAAGTATTTTTCAAAAAATGCAGTTTTTTCATTTTTTAATGGAAACCCCTTTTTAAATCTAATATTTGACACTTTTATATATTTAAATTAATGAAATTAAATTCTTATTTAGAAGAGGGACATAAAAATTTAGTTTGGATAAATTTTTAGTACTTTTTTGATAACTTTCATATTTTGATGAATAGTGAAAAATACTAAATTTTAATTGAAAACAACTTTTTTAATCGAAATAATTTATAGTGTTAAATTATGAATTTGAGTGGTTTTAAAGTATAATTAGATTATATTTTTATCATTTAATATAATTTATTTCATTTTAAGTAATTTCACATTTAAATTGGACATAAACACATGTCAATCTTTTGATAGTTTCTACTTTTAAAAAACCCACTTTATGTTTTGACAACGGTAATTAATTTTAAATTAATTAATTCAACTTATATGTTTTAAATTTGGTAAAATAGACATAAAATTTGAATTTTAAATATAAAAAACTATCTTGGGGTGATTTTTTTGGTATTTTTTAGAAAATTTTCAATTTTTGATAAATAGTGAAAAACACTGCGTTATTGTTTAAAACCGACTTTTTATTTAAATAATTAATATTTTTATTTAATTTTTTTTAAAGTCAAATAGATACATAATACCTATATTATTTCAATTTAATTTATTGGAGTCATTTTATAATAAGATTAGATATGTAAAATGTTATTGAACTATTTAACGTATTTTACCCACCTTTTAGGCAAATTTGCAAATTTGCATAAAACGTAATTTTAAAACTTTTATAAATTGAATTTAAAAAATCTGAGAGACATGGTTTAAATCAGTAAATAATTTTTTTTTTCAATAGGATGAAAATAATTTTTTATGAATAGTAACTTTTGAATTTTATTTTCCACGATTAAAAGTAAATAGGGTAATTAAAAATAAAAATGATATTATAATTACCCAAAGACATGTCCTAATTCTATTGTATAAGTGTATTTAGACCAAAATAAAACTTAGGACAAAAATATAATCCTTTTTGATCCACTTGTATTAGATTATAACATTTATTATATTTTATTTAAAGAAGAGTTAAAAGTGTTAAATTCTAATTTTAATAAAAAAATCATTTTTAATATAGGTTTATACATAATATCAATTTTACTATAAATATTTATTAGAAATCTAAAAATATTTCCTACATCATGGAATTTTATTTATAATTTTTAGACATTAAATAATTAAATTTAATTTTGACACAATGATAATGCAGTAATTACCTTATTAATGAAAGACTAAAATAATTGATGTTATAAATATTAAAATAAATTTAAATTGAGACTTTTGATTCATTCAACGAATTTTGTAAATTAATATGAAATTTTAGTGTTTATTAAATGAATTTTTTCTAAGTAATCATGTTGTTTTGACTTTCACAAAAACCAAATACTAAATAGTGTCAAAATTGACATAAATGAGTTTTTAAAACAAATAATATTTTATTGAATTATATAATCATCCTAAAAATCTAAGGTTTGTCCAAAGGACTTATATAATGATAGAAATGTCATTAATTAACCACTTTATGTTCTCTTTTAATTTTACAGTAAGTTTATTAACCATGTAATATAAAAAGACAAGAAGACATGGTAAATGCTAAAACTATTTAACTAAGAGTAAAATCTAAATGATAAGGTTAATATGGTGACATAAACTTGTCTAAAATGATATCATAAAGATGAAAATGGTTTAAATATTTATTTTTTTAAATCATTCTCATTAATGTCCATGTTTTCAAAATGGTTTTAAGGATTTATTTATATGGACATGAATGTTTTAAAATGTTAATTCCTTTAAAAAGTTTCAAAGTGGTATGAGACACTTTGATTCAAAAATGTATTTTAAATTTATTCATTTCTAAATTGTGTGACTTTTAAATGATTTAATGAAAAAGGTATATTTCTCTCAAAGAGTTTTATTGACCATTTTCAACTATGTCAACATACTTTACTAGATATTATTCATGATTGAGGTTTATTTATTATAATACAATGCTATATATTGTATTAAATGAGTTATGATATGTTTAACTATAGATGTGCTATTTTTATACCATTTATGGTTTATGGTTTACGGTTAAAGTATTGACTTTTCGTATGCTAGTTTTAATACGAATGTTTATACTATGTTTTACCCTTTTCATATGAGGAATTCATTAGACATAGTAAGTGATGGGTGGGGCCTTCTATAGCCCCTCAATTCACCGGTTGGTCTCATGAGACAAATTAGTGTCTTGGAACATGACCATGACAAAATTTTTATTTGTAGTCTTGGCACGAGGCCTTGACTATGTGGTTATGATGTCTGACATTTTGCATTCTCTCGTTATAAAATTAGTTATTACATGTGATTATTTGAATAATATAATATCCATGTGCATGTTTATATAGAAATTTTTGATTTATTTTTTCCATATTATGTTCAAGTTTATGTTTAAAAGGTTTTTTATCATACATCTTGCCTTAAAATTTTATAGCTTCTGCTAAATTATTTACCTTTAATGAGCATCTGAGCTCACCCATTTCTTATGTTTTGTTTTCCCAAGATTCCAAGAAGTGTATTATGATTGATATGAAGGGTTAAGATAGGGGAATAATTTCATTATCAAAGGATTATTTATGTTGTGTTTTATATTTGAATGTGTAATGTAACGTTCATCTATGTAATATATTTTCCAATACTGCTAAACTGATCAGTCCTTCAGGACTTGATTCCTTGTAATCATGCCAATGTATTAAAATAATGAACTGCCTCTAGGATTCTTGGGTCAGGGTGTTAAAGTTGGTATCAGAGGAAGTTTTGAAATAACCTTTGAAATTATATTTAGATAAACTCTAATTAAGAAACATTACCCTAAGATAGACTTTTAGGATTAATATAGAATAACATCCAAAATTTTTGGTAATGTAGATATTATATGGGTTTTTCAATCAATACATACCTTTTTGGATACTACAAGTGGATGTGGTTTTGGCAGAGATGTACCTAGGAGTGAAAACTCTGACAAGGAGTTTCGAGCTTGACCCAGGGTATCCTGGTACTTGACAAAGAGCCTTACTATGCACCTAGTTTGACACTCTTGGGGGATATGATTAGGATAATTCACATTTTCATTACAAACCCTTATGAAGGATTTATGAGTAAATATGTTATAAATGAAACCAATGTTATGATTATGAGACTAGATGTGTGTAAATATTCAATTAATGCTGAGAATTTTTACAGTTTTTGGATTATACGTTATGATATGATCTAACCTAGTGTATGTTTTCATTTAAAACTGGAACCCTGTAGAAATAATGAAAACTCCAGCAATATGAATGATCCAAAAGAGTAATAAGGATCATATATTTCATAGTCTTAAGCTATCATTTAGAAGGGAAATCACCTCCCATGTATTCTCATTATTTGAGGAAATGATATCATGTGTCAATAATATAAGTAAATAATTTTTTGAGTCATATGGATTTTAAGGGAAGGTAGAGAAGAAAAGGATGGTAGAGAGAAAGATGGATAAAGGGAATAAGGGAAATAAAGATTTTTCTATATGTGATAAATGTGGAAAGAATCACCTTGGAAAATGATTGAAGGGAATGAGAGTTTTTTATAAGTATGAGAAAGAAGGACACTAATTACGTGATTGTAAGGGTAAGAAAAGGGTTTCAAATATACAATGATTCATCTTCAAGGAGTTGGGACACTACGTGAATCAATGTCCCAATCATCAGAGTATACCCCAATTGATGCTATAGGATAATAATCAAGTCATGATACTACTGTAGATGAAGAGGAATAATTAGTGTTGTTATATTTTTATTAATGAATTATGTCATTTGAGTGTTGTATCAATGATGTGCTAGTTATATGAATTATGAAAATAAATAAGGATTTTACTACAGTGCTATTTCATTAAGGATTTTAGATTATATGGTACCAAGTAAAGTGACACAGTTTCAAGTTAAATTTTTTGGAAAATACATGTTTGAGGGAAAGATAAACCTTAATATGGTCCTGATACCAAGGTAGTGATTTTGGAATAAGAGATGATTGATTTGGATAAATTATATTGGTTATTCTTGACTACCTTGGAACTAATTAATTTCTTGTTTATTCCATCATTGTTGGAGTTTACAACATTTTTTGATTTAAGGAGTATATCCAGTATTATATGTTTTACAAAAGGAATAAGGAAGAATGAATGTATTCAATATGGTTTTCCGGTAATTCATTTTATTACCATGTATTAAGAGAATACAGGATGAAGGTATTCACATGTATGTTATGTGACCTTCCTTATAAATTTTGGACTGTGAGTTTGGACTGAAGTATTTTGGATAATTCAAAAGGTTGGAATGGATTAAGTTGGAAATTAGATACTATTGTTTAAGGTTAAAAAATTTCTTAAGATTATTTTTAGATCGGTATAAAAAGGAAATCCCAGAGGTCAGGAGACAACCCATCATGTCTGGCACAACCATGAGACTTGAACCCGCAAATGAAGGGTGACAAGGGTGCATCACCTACGATTGGCCTACGTGATGTCCTGGTTTGTATAATGTTGTTTTTTTAAATAGTATAAAAGATTAATTATAAATTCATTTTTTTGAAACCCTATATGATTTGGTTAAATAGAATATTTTTGTGTTCTATTATCTTTTGGAGTAAAAGATGATTTTGTGTTAGAAATTATTTAAAGGATGGAACTCTACTTTTCAAGTATTTTTTTTCTTATTTTATGAAGAAATTAATTCTTAAACATTAAGGAAAGGAACTTAAAACCAAAAATGTGTTATCATAAAACCTTATTTTTTGTTGATCCAATGATATTTTAAATCATCATATATTTATGGCTTTAAGTCCCTCAATTTTCCATTTATTTTTCACTTGTTTTTGATTGATAAACTCAATCAATCCCTATAAATATTTATGTTTTCCCTCTAATTATGTGTCTCTGATTGCCACTAATGTTCTCCTATTCAATATCCTAATTTGGTGGTGAATTTTTCATTTACCTTTTCCTCTCATTAAGACTAAATTTTAGTAACATTATTTTCGATCTGGGTTTTCCACAAAGTTATTTTCTATTTTCAACCTTTTATTTTCGAAGAATAATTTCAAATTGCGAGTATGCAATTTATTGAAGGAGGGGAGAATGTAACACCCCAAGATTTCATAGTACCATTCAAAAAGAGGTTATGAATAGTATTAACCAAAATTTTTAATTTTATATATATCATATATAATTTTAACATTCATATTTTGTGTTTCTTAGTCATAATATAAGGACAAATTTAATTTTTTAGATAAAATAATTATTTTAAAAAAAATGCAGTTTTTACGACTTTTAATGGAAAACCCTTTCAAAATCCAATATTTGACACTTTTATATTTTAAATTTAATTAAATTAAATTCCTCTTTATAAGTAGGACATAAAAATTTATTTTGGATAAATTTTTGGTACTTTTATGATAACTTTCATATTTTGATGAATAGTGAAAAATACTAAATTTTAATTGAATTTTTTATTAATTGAGATGATTTATAACATAAAATTATAAATTTGAGTAGTTTTAATGTATAATTAGATTATAATTTTATAATTTAATATAATGTAGTTCATTGTAAGTAATTTCACATTTAAATTGGATATAAACACATGTCAATCTTTTGATAGTTTTTACTTATGAAAAAACCTCTTTCAAGTGTCGACAACGGGAATTAATTTTAAATTAATTAATGAAAATTATATGTTTTAAATTTGGTAAAATATATATAATTTTTTTAATTTGAAATATCAAAATTATTTTAGGGTGAATATTTGCTATTTTTTCAATTTTTGATGAATAGTGAAAACACTGCGTTGTTATTTAAAACCGACTTTTTATTTAAATAATTAATATTTTTATTTAAATTTATTTTAAAGTAAAATATACACATAATAACTATATTAGTCCAATGTAATTCATTGGGGTCATTTTATAATAAGATTAGATATGTAAAATTTTATTAAACTATTTAAGGTCTTTTACCCACCTTCTAGGCACATTTGCAAATTTGCATAAAACATAATGTTATCAAATCTGTGAATTGAATTTAAAAAATTATAGAGACAAGGTTGATATAATTAAGTAAAATTTGGTTCAATAGGATGAAACTAATTTTTGGTGAATATTAACTTTTGAATTTTATTTACCACAGTTAAAAGTAAATAGGGTAATTAGAGTTAAAAATGATATTATAATTACCCAAACACATGTCATAATTATATTGGATAAGTTTATTTAAACCAATATAAAACTTACAACTAAAATTTGATCCTTTTTTATCCACTTGGATTATATTGGGACATTTATAATATTTTATTTAAAGAAGAGTTAAAAGTGTTAAATTCTAATTTTAATAAATAAACCATTTTTAATATAGGGTTATACATAAGATAAATTCAACTATAAATATTAATTATAAATATAAAAATATTTCCTACATCATGGCAATTTATTTATAATTTTTATACATTAAATAATTAAATTTAATTATGACACAATGATGATGCAGTAATTACATTATTAATGAAAGAATAAAATAATCGATGTTATAAATATTAAAATAAATGTAAATTGATACTTTTGATGCATTAAAATAATTTTATTTGTTAATATGACATGTTATGGTTGATTAAATTAATTTTTTATAAGTACTCATATTTTCATGACTTTCACAAAAACCAAATACTAAATAGTGACAAAATTGACATAAATAAGTTTTTAAAACAAATACGATTTTTTAAAATTATATAATAGTCCTAAAAAAATAAGGTTCAGATAAAGGAACTATATAATGATAGATATTTTATTAATTGACCACTTGAGTTTCTCTTGTCATTTTAAATTAAGTTTATTAACCATGTAATATAAAAATATAAGAAGACATGCTAAATGTTAAACTATTTAACTAAGAGTTAAATCTAAAAGATAAGGTTAATATGGTGACCTAAACTTGTCTGAAAACTATTATTTAAGAGGTTTTTGATCCATATCTACCTTATATTATAAATAAATTAATTTGAAGCCATTATAAACCTAAAATGATTTTATAATAAAATAATATTTCAATCTTTTCCTAAAGTGAACCTCACCTCTCTTATAAAAGGGTACTTCACCTTCTCTTAATTTCACACCTCCAAATCATTTTGGCTTGGAAAAACCCTACTCAAATATCCTTCCATCTAAAATCACTTAATCCTAGAGGCCTTATATTGATCAGAAATTCAATATAAAGACCCCCTTTGATCAAATCAAAAGGAATCACCTGAAGAAGAGGTAATTACTTAATCACCTCTAACAAAGTTCTTTTCTTCTTCCACTTCCACTTTATTGGTTGTTTCCATACCAAAATAATAAATACAATACCTTCTACATATTGATATATTATTATAAATATGGTACAACCATATTAATTATTCTATCCATCATATGAATGATAAAGTCACCATACGTGCGTATGTACGACTTACCGTCTCCACATTGTGGTGTAGTTTGTTATTCAACACTTCATTATTTGGATGGGTATAATAATGAGTATAATTAATTTAAATAATAAATATAACATATTAATGAATCTTTATGTATAATCTACTATCCAATTACATACTATTTCACTAACAATAGAATGATATCGTTGCTCGTGCGTACGTACGGCTTACCGTTTCCACGACGCGATGAGATTCATTTCCACGTTCACCATTCAATGATAATTATAAAAATATATATTATTAATAAGTATGTAATATATGAAATAATAATGATACTGAATATATATATATATGTATGTATTTACATATATCTGATTCACTTACTTCCATTCAATACTATATGAAAACAGAAACAACGTTTATGCGTACGTACGACGTACCGTCTCTATAAATAGTGTTTTCCATTTCATATATATATATATTATACATATTTATATTCTGAATATATATGATACATAAATAATGTTTTATATTTTGTAAGTAATTAAATCGTGATGTAAGTGATACAATCAAGAATAACAAGTTAAAACATGTACGATAAAGAAAGCGATTATTGCCTGAAATATTATTTTAACATGGAAATTATTATTAAATGGGTTATATGAAGTCAAAAATGAATCAAGTATGATATCATAAATATGGATATGGTTTTGGTATAATTTAATAACATACTATGGTCATTATAAAGGAGGTTAAATGTACCCTTGAACCAAGGAAAGTAGAAGGTAAGGGTTAATTCCTCAATCTCATTATCATCTGAGATTGTTTATGTGTAAGTTTTTACTGGGACATATTTACTATCCATGTCCATGTTTCATAAAAGAGTTTTCAAAAGGATTCTTTTTAAGGGACTCTTTATCTAAAACATCATTTTAAATGGTTTAAATATTTATTCTTCTAAATCATTCCCATTAATTTCCATGTTTTCAAAATTGGTTTAAGGATTTATTTATATGGACATGAATGTTTTAAAATGTTAATTACCTTCAAAAGTTTCAAATTGATATGGGAAAATTTGATTCAAAAATGTCTTTTAAATTCCTTCCTTTCTAAATTGTGTGATTTTTAAATGATTTGACAAAAAGGATATTTCTCTCAAAGAGTTTTACTTATCATTTTTAACTATTTCAAAATATTTTACTGGATATTATTCATGATTGAGGGTTATTTATTATAATACAATGTTCTATAATATATTGAATGAGTTATGATATGTTTGACTATGGAAGTTCTGTTTTTATACCATTCATGGTTTATAATTTATGGTTAAAGTATTAACAATGTGTTTTCTAGTTCTAATACGAATGTTTATGTTATTTTTTACCCTTTTCATATGAGGAATGCACTGAAATTAGTAAGTAATGGGAGGGGCCTACTATAGACCCCTCGATGCATCGGTAGGTCTCATGAGACAAATTAGTGTCTTGGCACAAGGCCTTGAATTTTTTTTATTTGTATTCTTGGCACGAGGCCTTGACTATGTGATTTTGATGTCCGACATTATGCATTCACTCATTATGAAATTAGTTATTACAAGTGATTATTCGACTAGTAGAATATCCATGTACATTTTTATATGGTAATGTTTGATTTATTTTTTCCATATTATATTCAAGTTTATGTTTAAAAGTCTGCTGTTTTTATTACATATCTTGACTTAAAATTTTATAGCTTCTGCTAAATTATTTACCCTTACTGATCATCTGAGATCACCCCTTTCTTATGTTTTTTTCCCAGGATTCCAAGAAGTGTATTATTATTTATTTAAGGGTTAATCTTGGGGAATAATGGAGTTCTCAACATATTATTTATATTGTGTTTTATATTTGAATGTGTAATGTAACATTCATGTATGTAATCTATTTTCTAAGACTGCTAAACTGATCGGTCCTTATGGACTTGATTCCTTGTAATCATGCCAATGTATTAAAATAATGCACTGGATTCGGGCTTCTAGGGTCGGGGAATTACAAAATGGTTAGTGATGATGATAGTAGTGGAATGAGAATCCATTTATGATGTTTGTAGTGACATCATGTTCTAGTTATGATGCTGATGGTGGGATAAGGTTATAGTTATGATGATAATATTGGCATGGGATATTAGATGTGATTTTATACATAATGGAATAGGAAATCAATAAGGTTGAGATAAGTTCATAGTGGGTATTTTATCATATATGCTTACTTATAAATTTATTCTTACTTGATGACAACCGATTTATTATTATTTATATGAACATTTTCCAATTGTAGAATGCAGTTTGATGCTATGCACTATGAGTGCATATTTTAAGTTGTAACTTGGGATGTGTCCTATAGTACCTAAATGTTTATGAATTGATAATTAAATTAATTAAATAATGTGGTTGGTTCTTAATTCTTACTTATGATGATGACATGCTTGAAAATATAATAAAACAATTAATTTTTCCATTTACACTTGTCTTAGAAGATTTAAATGTTAATCAAGTAAATTGAGTAATATTAATTAATGCTTCATGAATTAATTAATATTGAACTTGATGATTTCATTATCTTTTGAGATCCCAAAAATAAAATTGGAAGTTTGGTATCCTGTGTGATAATGGAGTCCTATAATTCAATGGTTTGGTAGTTTCACTTAGTTTGTTTTTGAGCTATATATTCTCTATATTGTTTGTTATTTCATACTCACCCCACCCAAGTCGAAATGGAAAATGACGACAAGATATTATGGGGGTGTTTTCCCTAACATCCATTTTTAAGAGAATACATATGGATGATTACCCCCTCTCCCCCACTCTTTCTTTAGCTGTAGTATTACATGTGGATATGTAAGATGGAAATTTTCCCATACATTTGTTCTATGGGTTCTGATGGATTGATTTTATTTCACATGCATGTATTCTGGATATATTATTTGAAGGATTATTATAGGTGTGTTATGTAAGATTTATGATTGATTGAGGTATAACACATAATACATAAGCTGTGGTGGATTATGGAAATAAACTAGTATTAATATGGATGAGGATGGGATGATGTGTTACATAGGGTGTATGGAATGATATGGTTTCCCAAGTGTTTTCGGGTAGGATTATTATGGAAGGGATGCGAGATCACAACATGTGAAGTTGGGGAATGGGAGTGGAAAACCAGTGGGGAAGTGGTTATGAGGTTACCATATATATATATATACATGTTATTAATACCATGGTTATACTTATTTTCATTATTTGTAGAGTAATCTAGGGTGAGGATGAGAAAATATTAGTACACATATTTAGGTGATGCATTAGTTTCATTTATTTACTCACTTGGATTTAGTATAATTTCACTTTTTTGCATGAGTGGTTTTAGGGAGGATTTTACTAAGTGTACATGTTATTCTTTCCCTATATATAAAAACTATTTTTATGGTCATTAATATCTAGTTGGGGATCATGCTATACACTACTAGTTCAAGGAGTTCTTTAGGAGTTGTTGGAGCTTCATGTTAATTACCGATGATTATCCTTTTAGTATTTTCATTTTAGTTGTTTGGTTTTATGCCATTTCATCATATATTAGAATTTATTGTTTATTTTGTATGAGAAAGATTTTTTTTAGTGGTTATTCTCATCTTATATCTTACTTCTTAAATCTCCATGAGGGTAATGCCTCCCATGTATGTGATTATATACAATCAGTTCTTATCATCAAACCATGTCCTATTGGAGTTGGGCTTCAAGAATAATTATCCATCTTACACCATTGCTATCCTATGAGGGGTACATTTGGAGGGGGGGGGGGGGTCATGACATAGTGATATCAAAGGTGATGGTTGATATATAGGATGGATTTTGGAGTTATTCACTAGTGAAGATACAAGGGTTTATAGGGATAAAATTTTATTTGGGATTAGTAAATGTTGTAAATAAGGGAGACCAGCTAGAACATTGTATTTTATGCACCCCTATGATCTAATGTAAGGAACATCATTTTTTTTGGAAATGCAGAGAAAACTAATGTTTATTTTGGGGTAGATACTTAAATAAAGGATCCTATAACATGTTTTTAAAAACCTATTCTTGAACTGGGTAGACTATGGGAAATAAGTTAAAAATAATTAATTAATTAACCTTAAAAACAATGTGTCCCATGTTAGGATTCCCTAATGTTTGTTCTGTTTTAAGAGTGGATCTAGGTCAACGTCCCCATCAAGTTCATGCCAAATAAGTTTAATAATATGTACCATAAAATTTTCATAGAGTGGAGGATGACTATGAAAACACTCAGAAGAGGACACTCTGATATTTTCAGCACCTAGGTCTATAGAATTCTAAGGGCTCCATTTTGGATCATGGGAAAAAGGTTTGATTGGAGGAGGAAGTGATAAAATTTTGTTTAAATCATACACATAGAGAGAAATAGGCTTCATTGGATACAATGATACTATGTGAGTCAGCTCAATAGTGGTGGTTCTTATCCCCAAGGATTTGAGGATGGGACTATTTTTTGGGGTAGCATTTTTTGATCAGTTTTTAGGTCGAGTTTCTTTCTTCAATCCTAAGGGGAGGTTTCTCAACAGGTGATGTTTTACCTCCATTATGGGATTTATAAGTTATAATATTTATGTGTTGTGAGACCTTTGAATTTTATTATTTATCCTAAATCCATTTTATTGTTGTCCCCTTGAAGTGATTGTCTTTGATTATCATTATTATTTAATTTCTATCCCTTCAAAATGAGTGCATGGAAACCTCCTTGTTAACTCAATTGAAGTTTGTTTGAGTTTTAAATTATAGTGGTGGATGGATTATTTAAAAATTTAATACATGATTAATTAAATTGGTTAAATTATTTGTTATCTTAGATGATTGATCAGTAATAAAGTATTTTTGAAAAAAATTATTTTTGTGGTAATAGTTTTTCTTAAATAAAAAATTTAATTTATTACATGAAACTTACATTTATTTTGAGTTTTTAAAAATATATTGGAAGTTTTTTCATAGAAATGATTTATAAAAATACATTTTTGAAGGCTTTAAAAGTTTTAATTTAAAGGATTTTTTCCCAACATGATGAATTTGGAATGAAAAGACTGAGTGAAATGTTTTTATCAACATGATTTTGAATTTAACAAGTTTTGACATGTAAAGTTATGATACATGACAAGCAAGGAATTATTTTAAAGGCATGTTTATGTTTTAAACTCTTAACCAAAATTAATTAATGAATTTTTTAAAGTAACATATCAAATATTATAAATATATTAATATGAAATAATGACAATCTACTTTTTCAATGATATGTTAAGCATGATACATTCTGAATGTTATGAATTTAATTTTTCTAGCATGATAAATTAAAATAAAGCATGTATAGACTTTCATTTGATGGAATTAATAAGTAAAATTTATTAAAGTTCTAGATATAATGATGTTTCCTCATACATGAAGTCATATGATTTCTATTTAAATCAATGTGAAGTGACTGTTTATAAAGGTTTTTCCTTATATATTTTTATTTTTTTGTAATGATTGTTTTATTGATATGCATTACTTGATGGTTTTTTTATGGATTTCTATGTATCCCTTTTTGTAATAATGTTACCTTAATTGGGAATGAGAGTCATATATACATGATCAATATCCAATGTTGTTCAATGGTTTTTTAGGAAAAATTATTTAATATCTTGTTGATACATGAGATTGATTATCCTCCATAATATAATGATTTTTTAATGGCCTTATTCTTTGTTGAGAGGTATCTCCTCAAGAATATTTTTGATAGTATTTTAAGTATGTTTCATGGTTATTCACTTTTTTCCTCTATTGTATTGGTTGTGTTAAAAATATAAAAGATCATTGAGATCCATGATGATCAATTTATTCCCCATATTGTCCTTATCCTTATTGATTTTGTTTTAATTCTCTAAGATGATAATTGTTTGAGAGGTATCTAATATAAAGGTACAGAATATTCCTAAGCCTTTATTTTTTATTATGGGGGTGTCTGGTAGTTCAGAAGATTTTTTCAGGTTTTAATATGTGGTTTTTAAATGGTTTTGTAGTTTATGAAATTAATTTCTAATTTCTAAAAGTTTATTTGGAAATTAATTTGTAAGTTTTTTATATTATTTTTTGAAATGTTTTAGAATTTTTATGGTAATAATAAACTATTTTTTTATTTATTTAATAGTTTATTTAATTAAAAATATAATATTTTAATAAAATATATTACCTTATTCATGATTTTTAAGTTTCATAAAGTTAAGTATGTTTTTATAAAGGTTATACAGGGGTAATACTTAATTTTCATGCGTTTTATAAGGGTAATATACCTTTTCTACTTCATGCATAAAGTTAATCCTCTACTACGTAAAGGTGGATATAGATTTATTTTTATCACATCAGGGTATTTTTTTCCAATTCAAGGTAATTATAAGTATTTCCTTACTTACATAAGGAACATATGCTAATTTTATGTGATGTTTAAATATAAATCCTAAATTTTAATATCAATGTAAGGGTAACTTCTTTGTTGTGTAAAGGTAAACTTTCATTTTCTCAAAGTCATGTAAAGGTCATGTGTTCCTCACGTAAGGGTAATCAGTTTTTACTACTGACTTTGTAAGGGTTTTTTGATCACTACTTAAGGTTCCTTATAAACATGATCTTTGTAAGAAAAAGACTATGTTACCCTTACATAACACATTCTTGTTACGTATGGGTAACGAGTTATGTGTAATTTTTTTTATTTTCCTATAATTTCAATCTAAAATGAATTTTTAATATTAATTAAGGAATTGACTGTGTAAAGTGGTTGGTTTTGAGATTTTTAATAGTTTTAAATGTGATATTTTAACCTTCCATAATTTTAGGAGTTTCAAAATGTTTCATCAGGAGAATTAAAATGGAAAAATTGTTAATATAAATTCAATGTGGAATTAATATCTATGAAAACTTATATTTGTATATTTTAAAATTCCTTATCAAGTACAAATGATCCCAAATCCTTCTCTTGAGTCTTGTGAGCCATCTTTAATTGATTTAAGCTTCTTCCTCAAGCGCCAGACCTACAATTTTCAAGCTAAAGAAATATCTCTCTCTATTTTTCTACAGTGTGACATACAAAATCTAAGTAAGGAATCTGCAAATTCTCCCTATTTTTTTTAAAGTTTGAATCAATCATGATTTATATTATTTGTTTAAATGTATGTGATTAACCTTAATATGATAATAATTTAGGTATATCGTATGAAAAATAGATATTTAAGAATATAGAAAATTATTTATGAATATAAAAAGAAGATGTAAAATGCTTTAGAATTAATAAATATTGTTAAAAGAACGGAATAATTATATATTCATTAAATAAGTAATATTATTCAAGATTTTGTAGATCTCATTCATTATATTGATAAATTATTCTTAATTGAAATTTACATGAAGACATATATTATTTAATAAACTTTAAATTATTAAGGATAGAAGGACTATAATCACATATAGTTTTGTGTGTATTATTATAAAATAATAGTTTACCTTAATCTATAGAGTTAAAATGAGATGTTATCATATCATATTGATGAAAGATAATTTATTATCATTTTGGAAATTATCTATAAAAGATATGAAGAATAATCTCATGAAAGATTATCAATATTAAACCAGAATATGGGACTGGAAATAATTTTCTTACAGTAGATTGTTAAAAATAAATTCCATTAATATTTTAAGAATTCAAATAGAGAGTGTAGTTCATGTTATAAAATTATTGAATATATATTTCTAGTATATTGATAAAATAAAATAAACAATGATTATCACACACTGATTGTTTATTACTAGTGTTTTAAACATGGAAATAAAACTAATACTTTGGAGAAGGATATATCATGTGGTTAAATATTTTTAATATAATTTTTTTATTTATATAACTTAATTATAAATAATATTTAATGTTATAATTTTTTTTAATAATTATTAGGTTCTGGAATTTCATATTGAAATATATTATTAATATTAATGTTTATACTTTAAAATTTGAAAATTATCAAGGGGAGAGAAAACCAATTACCATATATTGTGATATTTTTATTTGTTAAAAATTATCACATGTTGTAGAATAATAATACTTATTCTAGAAATTATCTAAGAGAGAGAATGATTTAATTTCATGTTATTGTCTAATTATTATTTGATAAAATAAAAATGATAGCATGTTGTGGTGGTAAAATTCCTAAATAAAATTGATGAGAATTATTATTTAATCATGGATATTATAAAATTAAAATTGGAATTATCACATGGTAATTATGATTGATATTTTATGTTTTTGGAATTAAATTTTTTGGTTGGGAGTTTTTGATCAAATGTGTTTTATTTTGCCTCTTTATATTTACTAGAGAGTATTCTATCAACCTGGATATTTTTCCATTAATTTTTAGCATGGTTAATTTTTTGAAATAAATAAACAACATAAATATGGATAATATTATTAATTAAATGAAAGTTTCATGAATAGAATAATTACTTCTCATCTTGGAATTGTTTATGTATATAATTAATTCTTGAAACATTTTATATTGAAGGTAGTCACTTCTAGATGTTTATATAGGTGGATTAATGTGGAAAACCTATGAATAATAAATTAGTTAATTCAATATGGAATTAAAATGGGTTTCTATTAAAGACATGTTGATTAGGGCTGAGTGATTCCATTATTGATTACAAGAGTCTTGAATGTCGTGATGTTATGGTTATAGTTTCCTTTAACATTATATATGGAATGATAAATTTAATATATATCTATTCTCTATGGATTTATATCCTTGATGTAATTGATTATTAACCTAATATGGTAGGTGATGGCGATGATGGTGGAATGAGGTGTCGATTATGAGGATGATGGAGGCATGAGGTGCTAGTTATAAAGTTGATGATGGCTTAGAGCACTGGTTATGATGATGATGATGGAATGGGGTGTCAGTTCTGATGATGGTATCGGAACATGTTTTCAAATGTTATTTTATGTGAAATGGTGAGGGACACTAGGGTAGTTGATATGAGTTTTTATTAGTTCTTTCTCATCATTTCTTACTTCTATATTGATTCTTATTTGATGGAAAATGGTCGATTTTTATTTATATGACCAATTTCCAATGATAGGATATAGTTTCATGTTATTCACTACGAGTTTATCATTTTAATGGTAACTTTGGATGAGTCCTAGAGTAATCAGATGTTTATGAATTGATAATTATATTAATTAAAGAATAGGGTTGGTTCTTGATGCTTAATTAAGATAATGACATACTAGAAAATACAATAAAATAATTAATAGTGGCATAGATACTTGGAATAGAATATTAAAATGTAAATATTTGAAATAAAGTAATATTAATGAATGGATAATTAATTAATCAATATTAAACTTGATTCTTATATTCTCTATTGAGATATATACCTTATAATTAGTAGTTGGGTGTCATGTGTGATGATAGTGGCAGATGATTCTAAGGTTAGGTAGTTTACCTTAGTGTGTTTGGGACCTATATATACAGTGTATGTTTTGTTATTTCATACACACCCACCCATGTTGATAGGGAAGCTAAGAACTAGATGTTTTTAGGGTGTTTCCCTAATATATAGGTTAGTAATGATATGAATAACTGACTACCCCTATCCCTAACTCTATCTTCGGCTGTAGTATCATGTGTAGGTATGAACAGGGGTGATTTTTCCATTCATGTGTGTTATGGGCTATTATGGATTTATGTTATTACGTATACATGTATTCTGGATATAGTATCTGAAATATTATTACAAATGTGTTATGCACTTACGACGATGTCTTGATGTATAATTTATAATACACAGGCTATGGTGGCTTCCAGAAATAACCTAGTCTTAATATAGATGTGGTGTGATGATGTGTTTTATATGGTTTATGGAATGATATGGTTGCCTATGTGTTTTCAGGTATAATAATTATGTAAGTCCTAGAAGCTCATGACATGTGATGTTGGGGTGTGAGAGTGTTAAACCAGTGGAGAAGTGGTTTTGGGGTACCCATTTCTATATATATATATTTGTGTGTGTGTGTGTGTATGTCCTTAATATTATGGTTATAATTCTATGTATTATTTAGTGAGTGAACCATAATGAGGATGAGAAAAGTATAGTATACCTCTTTAGGTGATGATTTTGTTTCATTTATTTACTTACTAGTATTTAGTATGTTTCTTTCACATTTTTTTATGATAGGTATTAGGGAGGATCCTACTGAGTGTACATGTAATGCTCACCCTTCATATATAAACTGTTTTTAGGTTAGCAGAAGCTGATTTGTGATAGAGTAGGACATTAATAGTTTGAGGAGTTATTTAAGAGATGTTGTAGAATCATGGTTTCTACCAAGGATTATCTCTTTAGTATTCTCATTTTAGTTTTTCATTTTTATGTCATTATATTATGTATTGGGATTGATTCTTTATTTAATATGAGTAGAAGTTTTTGGTATTTTTTCTCATCTTATCTTCTCAAATATTTATAAGTCTAATGCCTCTCATGTTTGTGATTGTATACCCTTAGTTCTTGTCCACAACCCATATCCCATTCGAGGTGGGATTCAGGTGTCATTATCTCCATTTCTCTATTTCCAACCAAGGAGGGGTTTCTTTAGAGGGAGGGGGTTATGAAAAAAGTATTCAATCAATGATTTTAATATATGAGTTTTCCCAAATATTATTCCATAGTAAATTTATAAATGTCATGGTCTTTGGGTTAATATAAATATATGGAAATTTTATTTTATAAATTGAGTGATTTCCATACAAATATTGCATTGAGATTTATTGAGAGAAAAGGGATGATTCTTTGATAGATAAAACACTGAAAGATTCTATGATGGATAAAGGTAATTTTTTAGGAAAGAAATAAATTATAATTTCTTTATCATTCTTAATTTTTATCATTATTCATATCATTTTTCTTTTTTACATATTTTATCATGTGAGTGTCACACTATGAATTTTAGAAGAGATCATTGTTTAGTGATTAGTATTATTTGTATACCTTGTTCAATATTTGTCATTATTAAGAAAAAGAGTGTTATATATAGGTTACCACCACTGATAATCAAGGAATACCCACTTATAAAGAGTTGGTGAACCTTATAAAATTATTTTTATCATGAACTATTTTTGTTTATTTATTATTCATCATGATTTAATAGGTTAATTAAAGGATCCTATGCACTAGAAAATTGTGAGATAAAATTATTTTTTAGGGAATTTTTTTAAGAGATTGATTCTATCCCTCCTTTAAGTGCTCCTAAAAATAATCTAGGAACATTAATTTGTATTAGAGTAAAGGTTCAATATTGATTTCCTTAGGTGCATTTTTATTGATCATAAAGAGACCTAATCCCGAAGTTTTGGATCTGGAACAAAAAAGAATTTTTTATGGACATACTCTGATACCAAGTGAGAAAAATCATATATTTTATATTATCATACATAATAACTAAATATTTAAAAAGAACTCATAGAACCCAAAGGTTTAGTGTCTTTGGATATTAGGAATATAACTATCATATTACACACTAAAAATAATGTCGGTTCTATAAAATTTTTATACACATAAGTCCATTACAGTCCCACTATTTCATATGAAATAATAGGGAAATAAGGAAACATAAGAAAGGGGTGAGGTCAAATTATCATTAAGGGGTAAAATATAGGTGAAAATAATTAGAGTAACATGAATGATCATAAAGAATATAATAAATAAGTGAGCATATTCTGAACATGTGGGTATGATCACATAACTCATGGTATATGAAAAAATCACGAGGAAATGAAACTGATTTGAATATAAACCATGGGAACATATACAAGAATCAAAACATATAGATGTGGTATAACATAAAAATGTGTAATGAGATAAGGGTGTGGAATGGCATTGTAATATGTAATAACATAGAACTGTGGAAGGAACTAGGAATGTATAACGATAAAAGAATATGGCATGACATAATAATTTGAATAAATAAAGTAATTTTGAATATATATAATCATATTATATCATAAGTATATGTCAATGATAACTACCAAGATCATTATAATAAAAGGGACTAGTCTAAACACCCACGTCCCATTTAATCTAATCTCATAATATATCAATATTACTTAAATCATTGGAGGGATATACAATCAAAATTCCACCCATATCATCATAGAGTCTATAGTTATAATAATCCACTAATATGTAAAGATTACCCCATGTATTATAGGTATATATAATTTTGGTCCCACCTATCACATAAAAAATATCCTTATATATGCATGCCATATAAAAATGAACAAAATAAAGAGACATTGATTTACAATCAATGATTTGACTTAAAATTGTTTTTGCATAGAATAAAATGATATAAAATTATATCAATATTTTCCCCTAGTTAATATAATTTTATAGATATCTATAAGAACACACTTGAATCATAATAATGAAGTATAAGGTATTTACACCTTGTACAATCAAATGATATATTATAACATCAATATATTTTCCCAATCAATCAAAATGTATGACTCCCTAAATGAATACTATTAAATTAGAATAATTATATGGTATTAATAATGGAAATATATTGTAAAAAATATTATGTTCATTCATAGTTGATGATAAGTTAATATAAATTAATTAATGTGTTAATCCTCTAATGGATATTTCATTACTTTATCATCATTGATATGTAGGAATTTAGGTAATCAAAAAAGGAAATATTTTGACATTGTAATGAATTTTGAAAATATTATAATGAGTTAAAATATAACATAAATAACATTAAAATGGTGTAATTTAAATGGGTATTGATATATATAAAAAAATCCATAGGCAGATAAGAAAATTTTGAATATTTAAGAAAAATATTATTTAGTTTTTACACAATGTTGAAATAATAATAAATAAAGAAAATATAATTTTCAAGAAAATATATAAAAGTAAGAATATTTTCATTAGAAAATATTTTTTAAAGATAAAAAAATATTTATAGCATATAATAGATATAATTTTTTTTGAATATTAACCTTGATATGAAATAAATAAAATTTATAACAAATATCTTTGTAATTTTTATAATATATAAAATATCTAAGAAATAAAATTAAAGGATTATAAAGAAAGGGTTAAAGGAAATATATTGAAATTAGATAAAATTTCATATGAATATTTAAAATTTACATATATAGAATATAAATGATATGTATATATAATAGAAAGATCAGGTCAAGAGATATATCAAGAAAATATCTCTTTGCAAACATTAAAATGTGTGAGGTATGATTCCACTAAAGAAGAAAAGACTTATAAATTCATAAAATTTAAATATGAAAATAAAAATTTTTATTTTAAAAATAAGTTACATATAAATAAATTAAAATTAAGATAAAAATTAAAAATCTCAAAGAAGAAGAGAGATCAATAGAGAACTTAAAAGAACAAGATAAAGAGAACTGATTTCAATATCATAGTTTATTAAAGATGGGAAAGTGAATAGAATGTATTTATACTATAAAAGTAAAGTAAAATATATTAATAAAAATAGAAAGGATATAATTTATAATATATAAAATAATAGACAATGAAGAATGAATCTCAATAATAAGAGAAAATATCGATAAGGATAAACCCTTACAACTTTGGGGATATATAAATATAATGAAAAAAATAGTGAACATGAAATAGAATTATAATTATCATGAATTAAATGTAAATTATGATTAAATACACATATATGTCAGTATATACACTATATAAAATAAACTATGTGGATATTATGAAACATATCTCAAAAAAAGAAAATTGCGACGATAATCTTATTACCTTGTCTTTACATACATAGTCTTTCTCATCAATAATTTTTATTGAAATTTAATTTATTTATTGAATATTTCATAACCTTAATTATAATTATTTAATTAAATATTATAAATTTATATATATTTATTACCCATTTAATAGTATTTCAAATTTTACATCAATAGTTGCATGTTAATAGTTTCAAATTGTTTTGTGTTTGTTTTAGTATAATATTCTCAGTATTTAATCCTTTATCATGAGAATGAACATAATTATTATAGAAGTTTAATTATGTTATTTTAATGTTATAAAATTAATCAATTATATTCATTATGAAAGGTGATGTGAATGAAAAATAAAAATAAATAAAAGGAACCATTACTTACAAAGTAGAAGTTTGAGTTTCCCCTAGGAAACATTCATTGTTTGGGGGACATAGGGTCTCTTATTGAAACTAAGGGATTCTAAAAATGAAAGTGAATTTAATGGTATAGGACCTATTTAGATTAATAAAGGATAATAAAACCTAATATTCATCAACAAATGGATGATGAAGCCCTCTTTTATATATGATAATGTGTGATATTTTTAGAAATACTAATTATTTAATGTGAAGGAAATGTAATTTTACAAGAAAGGTAAATTAAAAATAGAAAATTAAGGAATATATGTCATCAATTTATTCTTCCATAAATTTAAGTGTTAATTTTTATATATATTATTTTATATTATTCATTATCTTTTCCATTTACCTCTTTTTATCCTTTATCATCATAATTATCTTTTTACCTCAATAAATGTTTTTCTAAAGAAATAAAATCAAACCTCTTATCTATTTTTAATTTATTTATTACAAATATAAAATCCATGTTATTTAATTCAAACTATATATATATATGAGAAACATAAATTTTAATTGTCTGTTTTTCAATGAATGATTATATTTTAATTTATTATAATCCTTTTATTATTCCATATATATTAATTATTTATTTATTAATGAAAAATTTATCATTTACAATACATTATCCACTTAGACATAAGGGTTACCTTCCATTTATAATAAATTTAATATACTATATTGTATATATATTCCCAATTAAAATATACCCAATGATTATATAATGGTCATATTACCCATTTAAATTCTTATATGTATAATATTACACACTACTCTAAAAATATTCTAGTATAATTTTCATGGGATATTACAAGGAAAAATATTTCAATCTTTTAGTCTTTTTATTTACGTATTGTTATTATCCTATTATATTTTTTATAATTATATTCCATATATACTTTTTAAAATATATTAATGTTTATTTCAATTTATACTATAATATTACAAAACAATGAAATAAATCATCATTATTTTTGAATTCATTTTTCATTTGAAATAATTAATTCAATTTCAAGTCACAAATATGTAAAAAAGGTAACATTCATACTAATATACAGGTTGTTACATCACTCTACCCCCTACAAAAATTATCCTTGAAAATTTAATTTTCTCTCCTGGTGAAAAAACAAGTGAGGGTATTCTTAGAATATACATTAGTACAGATATAAGTTTTATTGATAATTAAAAATCTTTATCTAGGGTAATATGAGGAAGACCTTCATTTATATCATAATAATCATATATTAATATTTTCAATAGTTTGAACTATTTTGGAGAAGCATGATACCTTGGTAGGTAACAAGACTCATAATCGTGAAAGATTTTCTAGAAATTTACATTGAAATTATTGTAATGTTTTATAAATAAGAATGATAGATTCTCTAAACATTTTGAGTTTAAAAAATTTTATAATCATTTTTAGGTAGACTATGAGAAAAATATTTCCTTGAATTCCTTCTATTACAGAGGATCAATTTCATCCTTTCATTTTCATAATATGTTTCCATCATTGTGTCACATCATATTCTAATATAAGATAACCAAGATGGATTTTTTAAGATTAAATCACACAAAATAAATCTTTTCTATTTTTTGGTCCATTTAATCACCAATAATGGATTAGAAGATCCACTAAATGATAGTGGTCATCATTTTATGAAGGAATTGATAGTTATTTTTTCCTTCATTAATGTATTTAGGATTTCTATTTGATTAATGTTATTATTAATAATTCTATATAAATAGGTCATAATATCTATAATATTTTCAATATTAGATTCCATTCCATTTAGTTATTATTTGGGATAATAATTGCAGTGTCAATTGCATTTGTTGTTCACTTGATTCCTCCTTGTTATAGACACTAACTAAAACCAAAGTTGTTATTTTAAAAGATGATAATATCATAGTAAACAATCTTATGAATATTAAAAATAATACATAAGATATCTTAACAATTGAAACATTCAATTATAACTATGGAATCATTGGTTCAATATAGGTTTCTTTATGTTTTATACCATTATTATTTTGACCTTATCCCCAAAATATCTAAAATAAACTCTGATAGTAATTTAATGGAATTAGAACTGAACATCTAATTATATTTCTATGAATACATAATTTACACACATACTCTGACAACAACTGAGCTAACCCATATATTTTACTTTGTTTTTAATGATTATACATAGTATCTCATGATTTAAAACACACTCCCAAAACTAAAAGGCTTATTGTCTTAAAAGACTATATTGGTACTCAAAATTTTCCAAGGATAAATATTAGATAATTTTTAAAAAATTATAAAGGAAAGAAGGGGTAATTATACATCACACCTTAATTTTTATGACCAGGCCCTCTAATAATTGAACATGTTCCCTCCTCAATAGACCACACACCAGAACATCACTACATCTACCCAGTTACCTGTTCACCCAAGAACTCATGATCTCATAAATAGTGTTCACATGCCCCATATGCTATGATCACATCACTAGGGTACTCATGGTAGTTATGAGTAGTTTCCATGAATACCTGGGTACCCATATTTCCTATTTACTATATGAGGACCCACAACCTTCCATTTTTAACACATAAAGAACCCATAAAACTTAAGTGTGAATAGTGACATTATATTCACCCAAACCTTTCTCACTGTCATTTTTAGAATCAAAACATTTTGGAAAAGGAATAACGGTCAAGGGTATTTTTATTCTCTAAATTTTTTTGTCATGTTACTTCATGAGAGACCACTTCCCTCATGACTCACTAAGGATAGGGTGAAGGATCCCTCTCTAGGTATTCCATTTGGGAGATAATTCTACCAGAATACCTAGATATTCCAACTATGGTTCCACTTCATCGAGACCCTCTTGGGGTTTTACTAGAGTTCCAATTCATCCAGGCTACCCAAAGAGGCTAGCTAGGTTGTCACTTCACCCACACACTCTATGGGTTCTAATAGGGTTCCAATTTACCTAGGATACAAACAGAGTCCAACTAGGTTTCCAATTCTCACAAACCCTAAAGGGGTTTAACTTGGGTACCAATTCACCAAAGATACCTTGTGAGGCCAACTAGCATACCACAACTCCTAGACCATATAGGGGTTCCATTAGGGTTCAACTCTACCTAGAACCTCCAGGGGATACACTGGGCCACAAATATTCTAAACATGGGGTTTTAAGGGAACCATTTAACCCAAAACTTTTAATTTTAGTAATGAATAGGTTTATCACCCATGGATTCCATATCTATCCAAGGAGTAATCATGCCAAGCCTTCAGGTCCATAACTAGGAGCCTTATTTTCCCAGTATTATAACCTAGGTTCCTCATTAGATTTGGTCCCATACATTAAAAAAAATTCATTCCTTATCCCTAAAATAAAAAAATAATTTTCATATAACTTCATTACAAAATTCATATAAAAAGGTATTTTCCATCCAACCCCCTGCTATGACCTCTTGATATACTTAGTCAATCCATTTTAACATTCATGTGGTTTCTAAAATCATTTATTCGTTTTATAATTGAGAGCACACATCCTATAAGAGATCTTCCCCTCATTTATCTATGACCAGTAAGATACTTGGGGTATTTCAATCATGTATTACCTTTATAATGATGATTCATACCCATGGGAACTTTTCAAGATTATTATTCCCCTAAAATACACATCCCTATAGATCCAAACCAGATCCTAAAGTTCACCAGTATTTGGTAAATTGAACTAGTCAAGTTAATGAGTCATAAAATCTAAATGAGAAGTTTATCTAGTGTAGGTCCCAAAATTTCATTCCCTAGTTCAAATCACCCTTCCCTATCTAGTTATCAAAAAATAGAAGATAAACATAATGGTCCACCATGTAGGTTTAAACCCTAACCTACCTTCACTTGAACCTTTTTTAGATCAAACCAAAAAGTTCCAATCTGGTGTAAGTCCCACACAAATATATTTTTAGTTTATTTTCTCCAAGTATCTCGTTACATAGTAATTTAAACATATTAGAAGAGGTTATGATAATATGAAATTAAAATTGAATTTGTAATTTTCCTAGATGAATGACCCTAAAAGGAACTTCATTTTTTTCATATGCATGAACATAAAAGTCATTTCACTATTATTAGATTCACGATCTTAAAAGGAACTTATTTGGTCCTAAACACACAAACATAAAAGGCACTATTTATAAGTACCCATCCTTAAAAATCACATAATCTAGTGTATTTGGATTAGAATTCACCTTCTGTAAATTCTAAAAGATCTTTATGATTTATATTTTTATAGAGTTAGGTCATAATCCTTACATAAAAACCCATATATTAAAAAGTGGAAACTTATATCTAGTATCAATTTTCCCATAAAAAAAATTTAAAAAGGAAAAAATTTTATTTTCATGAAAAATCATTAGGACTTCCAACTTAACTTCTGCTACATTATTAACAATCCTTAAAACCGATGTTTTTTTAAAACATGGGATAAGAAAAAAAATCTCAATAAGGGTCATAAAAAGGAGAAAGAAATAAATTGCTCTATTTTAAAATCATTAGATCAAAAATATAGTTTTCTTTTAACATAATAAACCTTGATCTCAAATAACCATTTACTTATAAATGAAATCACCTTTTCTGTCCAAATTTTTTCATAAAATACTTTAAATAAAAAATACCAAAAAATTATAATTAAGAGGGATTCTTGGAAAAAAAGGGAACCCATGAAACAAATTTTCTTAAATATATACCATTTTACCCTAAAAGAGAATAATCATTCCTTTAAACAAAGGATTATTATATTACTTTTTTAAATCAAAATATTACCATAAAAACTCATTAGAAATAATAGAAAATTGATATAGATTCTTTGGGAAATCATCTTCATAGAACACTTACAGAACACTTAAAATTGGGATAACTATATGGGTTACTTACAATATAATTATCTAAAGAACATAATCATTACCTAATGCATTAGAGAATTATCTTGGTGTACTCATCGTATAAGCTATATCAGTCTTTCCTATTATCATAAAGAATTTCCAAAGACTATATCATGAATAAAACCCTTGAAAAACTATTTTAAAACTATATGAAAAATACTTTTTGATATAAAACTACCATTTCTTTTTTAAAAACAGATTTTTAAAACATAACTTACCCATAACAAATTAAGGAGGGGTTTTGCTTTGAATAAAAAATTTAAGGTTATATTTGTAAATAAAGTCAAAACATTCCGTAAAAAGTTTCTTTTTTAAATCATTTGAAAGAAAGTAAAAAGAGACATAAAATGTCCTTTATAATTTTTTTATTTCTATATAAATACATAATTTTTTTTTATGAATATGAACATAGAAGAGAAAAATTTGGAAGGGATACTTTAAAAGATGTTATTTAAAAGAAAGTCCCTTACCTTGAGTCTGAATCATCATTTATATTATTTATCTTCATAAATAAAAAACTTTTTTTAATTAATTACTTTCTTAAGAACCATTTTGAAGTTAATTATTCATTTCATTTTATTTAATATCATCTTATATATAATTACTTAATCAATTAATTTCTCATATGATGTTTTGATGATATTTGTCTCATGTGTCAAAAATAATTTCGGTAGGTTTACTATGGTCAATGAGGTAATTATTAAATAATATCAAAAATCATAATTCTAAAATAATTATAACTTTTATACATAAATTATAATTTTAAAACCAACCATGAAATATTATTATGAAAAATGAACTATGTTACAATCATGGATACGGTAGGCCAGCCGTATACATGAGTAACGTTTTCATTTGTCAATGATCATTATAGAAAGAGGGTAAGCATTATTTTATCTTTATAGAATGATAATTATATCATTAATAAAATTTTAATTCTTAAAAAACACACACAAAAATACATAGACACACACACACACACAAACATATATCATCTATATGATGTGATGATGAAAAATTAATCACATCGCTTCATGGAGGAAGTAGTCCACACATATGCATGAACAATGTTATCATTTTTCAGTGAATGGAAAGGTAAAAAATTAAATGATATATTATATTTTAAGAATGAAAAATATTTTCTGAATATAATATGTATACATTAAATCCATCATTACATCCATCCATAAGAGGCGGTGATGGAAAATGAATTACATCAGTTCGCAAGGCGGTAGTCCGCCGTACATATGAACAACATTTTCATTTCCCATTTGATTGAAAAGGAAATAGATGTAGGAGATTAAATTAATAAAATAATATATTAGTATATGGAAGATAATTATATTATTATTTCAACATGTTTTAAGAATATTTGATGGTGGTATAAGAACAAATAAAATGAAAAGTCTTTGTTAAGAACTATACCTCTTCTTTGAATAAACTATTAAGGTTTACATCAAAAGACTACCTAGGTTGGTTTTCTCATAAAAAAGGCCTCCAAGACACATGAAGGGATTTAAGGAAGGAATTTTGGTAGTGATTTTCTGAACCAAAATGATTTTTATGTCTGAAAAAAATAAGAGAGGAGGTTCCCCTTTATAGGAGAGAGGAGGGGCACTCTTAGAATTTATTAAAGTGTGAAATTAATATAAATTTGTTTTCCATTAAAATGGAAAAAATGGATAAAATTAAAATATAATATGATGATGAGTCTAAATAATAATATAAAATAAAATTTTTACAATTTCATATTATATTTTTACCCTTATCTTTTTTTTAACAGGTTTTAACCCTTTTTGACAATTACAACGATATCAATGTTTTTTTTACTCTCAAGGGGTTAATATAGTTTCTATAAAATAATTGAACCCTAAATGGGGAATTTTTTTATATTTTTAAACATATTATAGTCACTTGCCCAAATATATATTTTTTAATAATTTTAAATCATTTAATAAAATACCATTAATGTCATTTTCAGAAATATTTATTTAATTTGACTTTGAAAATATCATGACAACAAAGGAATTAAAATATAATCCATTAAAACAATGGAAATATGTTATATTCACCGTTAAAATTGTTTTAACATAATAATTCATTTAAATTATATTAATTTTAGTTTTTTGGAAATATTTTATTTTATTTTCATTTTAATTAAATAAATACTACATCGGTGTTGCGTAAACATTTAAGGAAATTATTTCATCACTAAAAAAATTAATAATAAATTAAAATGATAAAGAAAAATGATTTATATTTAAAATAAATACTTAGAACCTAAAATACCTTATTGTTATCCCTATTTCAACAATTTAAAGGTAATAAAATAAAGAGAATGACATTTTTGACATTTCTTTACATAAAATACGATAATGGTCAAAATCATGGGAAAATGGAAAACATATAATCTTCAAATAAAATTAATTCAAGTGTTAATATTAATTTATAGTTCTTATCACATTATTCTTACCCTTAATTAACCCATTTTACCTTTACTATGGTAACAAAATTTACTATGTTTACTATTCATAATGACTAAAAATAAAAGGGAAATATTTACTAAATTTAGAAATCCTGATTAAAAATATGGAATAAAATTTTAAATTTTAAAAGAACATAACTAGCAGAATTTAATTAAAAATTAAATCCTAAAAATGTAAGGAAAACAACCTTTTTGAAAAATGCAATTATTAAGTACACAAAATGGTTTTAAACAAAATTATTATATAAAATTCATTCAAAATATTATAATTGGATTATTTTTAATAAAAATTAAATTATAAAAATTTAAAAATAATCCAAAATATAATTTGAATTTATAAATACTTTATAAGAAAATATATTTTTCAATAACAAACATTATTGTTCACTATTTATTGGAAAATTAGATATTTTAGAAAAATATAAAAAATTCACTCTAAGATAATTTTGACATAATTATTAAAAAAAATACTTTTTATGAAATAAAATTCCTAAATGTTTGAAAAATTAATTATAATATTAACTCACAAAAATAAATAAAAATCATTTTGGAAGGAAACATATTTTCAAAGTATAAAATGACTTTAAGAAATGTCTAGTGCTTATTTCTTAATATTCAGTCAATACATTTACATTTATTATAGAATTTAAATATATTTCATGATTTGGTTAGGCCTATTCATACCCTCCAATTTAATGGTTATGTTATAATGGTCATATTTAAATAATAATATTTCAATGTTCGTTTATGCTTAGTGTTGAAAAATTTTGATGCTATCAAACATAGTCATTCTTTTAAAATATTAAGATATTAAATTATCCACCCATAAATAAATTGTGTCCTCAAAATTTGAACTTGTTATCAGTAATTAAAGGTTTAAAATTTTAAAATACTTTTAGTGAAATCACACATCATAAAAATGGTTAACAAAACTTCATCATAAAAAGAGGGAAAATAAAATAAGAAGTTAATATAGAATAACACATAACTAGGATTCAAAATAGAAGAAAATTATTGGGAAGTGAAAATATGAACATGGATAAAAAACATAATTTTCAAATAATTATGGATATTTATAGAGTTCATTGATCACAATAAATTGAATGATTAAGATAAAGTTAATAACCTCAAAACCGTAAATCAATGAGATGTGAAAAGGCCAACGATTCATAAAAAATAGAGATAATATGATATTTTTTTTTGTTTCAATATCCTTTTATTATATTATTGGAATAAATTTACCATATATTCTGAGAATATAAAGAAATATACTTACTTGAAAAGTATAATTTTACCCCTTAATCAATTTTCACCAAAATTTCTTATTTTTCTCCAAAAGATAAGTATTCAATACGTATTTCTTATTCTTGAAGAAATAAAATTCAATTATAATATATAAAATTATCTAAAAAATTATATTAATCTGTTTATTATATCATTATAAATTAAAAAAAAGGTTAGTATGAGGTTATATAATTCTCAAACTGAATAAACCTTTATATGAAGAAATAATACTTTAATATACAAAATTCAATAGTAATACCCAAAGTTTAAATAAAATCATTATATAAATAACTATCCTTCAAATTATTCAAAATATTCCTAACTGAGATTGAAACCCAAATATTAAAATGATTTGATCACAAATTCATCCAACATTTATCTTCAAATAACACCAATCACTCTTAAAGTCCCATAAAAAAAATTTATGCGACATAGTCAAATATCTCCAAGATATTCTAATAATTTCAATAAATGAAATTAATAACTATAAATCCACATTAAAACCACATATTTTTCCAAAAGAGAATTCAATATCTAATCCTTAAATTAAATACCATAATATTTTATTGTAAAGACTCGGAAATTCCATGATTTTTTCCTTAAATTCATGGGATTTTTACGAGTCCGTGAAAATTTACAGTGCTTGATTCCGAGGCCCGGTGTGCCCAGAATCAATTTTTGAAATTTTGTTCGGGTACATTCAGTAAACATGCGAGTGGGATTTATAACTTTTTAACTGGTTCTCGGAATTGAAATCCAAGGGTACTGTTGAACTTGCAGCATTGATGATTACTTAGTGGGACTTTCACCGCAGTTGCGTTCTAACGAGAATGGAAGTTAGATTTTGGGTTTTTAATTAGTGAAATAAAAATAAGAGTGAAACTTATTTTTATTGTGGCGGTTAAAATATCCAAGGGGAGGTTAGAGGTGGGGCCCCCCACACCCTAACCTCCCATGGGAGGTTATAGTGGTGGGGCCCACCCAAGCATAATCTCCCTTGGGAGGATAATTAAGGCGGGGGCCACCCGAGCATCTAACCCTTTTAACACCCCATTTAAGTGGTGAAACCTTTAAACATCCATGGTTTAATTTTTTTCCAACTTTCTTCATTTAATTAAATACTCTTAAACTTACCTATTTATGGTGCCAACCCTCCCAATTAATTGATTGAGCTCAATCAATTAATTAATTTAATCCATTTGAATTATTTTAGCCAACAATTAAATAATGGGTCAGCTTAACGCATTATTTTTGTTGGCACAATTATCTGGGTGGAACATTTGGGAGAGGATTTAAAGAGAAATGAAGAACGCCTCTTTCACCACTGAAGAATGGCGAACATCTTCCTTGATCTTTGACCGAGCCAAAAGAGAAGGATCTAACCGTGAAGAACGCTGACGACGCTTCTTCCTCGGTCTCCTACCCCGGACGCTTCCCGACGTCAATGAATCGACGTCCACCCTTTTCCCATGACTTCATCAACGATCATCGACAAATGAGGTAGGGATTTTATTTAAGTATGATATTAATATCTTGATTCTTACCTTCTAAAACAAATAATGTAGAAAAACTTATTATCAAGTTGATCCGTGGATGTTTTTCTTTGCGGGTTGGGAATATATTATTGGTGAGGGTTGTGGGAAATGATGTTTTTAATTATCTTCCTTATCTTCATTTGTTGAGACAATTTATACTGCACTATCACGGTGGGTGCGAGCCAAACAAACATGGCCTGACCCCTCTACCACTATTCTTGAATGATGTGTTCTACGTGAAAGAAGAAGGTGGATTTTTTCCGCAGTGATGAATGGAGATCCATCTCTGATTTACCAAAACCCCCCTTCGTTTTGCCTGAAAAATGAGTAAAGGAGCTCCCCCAACCTCTAAAAAACCAGAAATACTGTATGAGCCTCGAGTGGGATGAATAATGGGGGAAAGATGGGAAATCCTGAGTGGCCCAGAACTTAAAACACTAATTTTTAAGTGGTCGCACGACTTGGCCACACGGTTTGGGAAACCATGCGCCAACCGTGTGATAGCCACTGTCCCACCTGGGTACCTCGCACGTCTTGGACACACTATTTGGGAAACCATGTGCCAACCATGAAATAGCCACTATCCCACCCAGGGACTTCACACAGCTTGGCCACACGGTTTGTCCAGACCGTGCGCCAACCATGCGCCCCTGTACAAACCTCTATAACATTGGCACCAGGCGTCTGTTTGACGAACCACCTATGATGACGGAAGGCATGGAGCAAGAAGATTCTTTTGGCATACCCCACTTTAGGTTTTGATGCATTTGGGGTACCATTAGGTTGGATTGAACCTAAATCTAACCGGTCCCCTGGAACGGAAATGCCAATAACTCACAGACAAGGCGTCCGATTAACACGCCATCTATTGCATTGAGACCCCTATGATGAGGCATACCTTTGAGATAATTCTTCATTGTATTTCTTGATAGTTGGAGTATCGACCAGTACATCATGGAGCGGATCCTCCCGGAGATGAGCAAACTAAGTATGAAGACCTAGTAGCTGGCTAAGACCTGACGACTACTGAACTTTCAACTCGGAGTGTTTCAACTATGCCAGTGAGAAGCGCCTCTGTGTGATGCGGTAGACCCATAGTGGGGAGCGCCTCTATGTGACGTGGGAGACCTATGGTACTCGACATGAGGAGTACCTCAGTAGGCTACAAGGGGGAGCACCTCTGTGTGACGTGGCAGACCCACAATTGGGAGAACCTCTGTGTGACATGGCAGACCCACAGTACTTGACAGGAGGAGTACCACAGCAATCCAGGACAGTGGGAAGTGCCTCTGTGTGACACGACAGGCCCACAAAACTCTATAGAGGATGAGTACACTAGCAACTGAGGTTTCAACAGTTTGACTGGGAGTGTTACATGTTACCACCCCCAGAATAAAATCCTGGTTTTGAGCTGAGTCAATGACTTTTGTGTTTCCTCATGATTGAGATGAGTTACTAGATAACTTAGGTATATGTATGGGAATATACCTATGTAATGGTTATTCATTGAATTTATACTTTGTAGTTTATCCTTGTTGGATATTGTGAGACCTTGAGGGTCTCAGGGTCCCTACTGAGTATCGTTATTCTCACCCCTGCATGGGCTATGCCCGCACCTCATTGTGTTAGTTGTAGATGACAAATAATGCTGATCGGGGCAGAGAGTAGCAGGATTGGATGGTACACGGAGGTGGACCACTCGGTGAGAAGTACACAGAGCAGACGGATGAACGTGGAGAACTGTGGAGGCCATCAGTACCTACCCTTCAGGTAGGAACACTGGAGGACGATCCAGTAGTTGTTTTACTTCTTTTCTTCAGTTGTACTAGAATTTCAGTTGTACTGTGCTTTACTATTGGGATTTTATTTCTATCCCCCTTTACTTCTAGCACTCTCTTTCATATACAGTTTTACATAGTGTTTTACTTCAAGCTGTGTACTTTTATTGTGTGTGTTTACTTTTATAAATTAAATGCCTTCCCAACTTAGGGATTTATGCCTTTGGTGCTAGTCGCCAGCCCCTGGCCTATGGAAGGCGGGCTTGGGGTAGTCACGATATGGGCCTCGGGAGATGGGTAATGACAAATTGGTATCGAAGGATACAGTTCTACCATAGAACTTAGGACTCTAATCATTCTTTTCTATGAAGTAATAGTGTTAAGGGTACTAAGTGTGGTTTTCAGTTCAGGGAGTCCAGTATTGGTGCGGGCGGCCGACGTATCCATACACCAGGACCCTGACTTCTGATTTCTGACTTAGTGCACTAAAACCCTGATTGTGTGCATGTCTTTAAAAGTTTTCTTAATTCAGCTCAACTAGGTATAATCACCAGGTATAATCTTTTGACCAGGTCGCATCTGTTTCTTTCAAGATGCCTCCCCGTAGAGCCCCGAGAGTCATACGCTCTGACAGCCCACCGAGTGACGAGGCCTCGGTATAGGGAGCCTTTCCTGTAGAGGCAACAGTGGTACCACTTTTCATTGGGCCACTGATGCCACCATCCCCAGAAGCAGATGATGGACGCCGCTTGAGCGCGTTGCATGAGTTCCAGTGCCAGTGGCTACCCAGGTTTCAGGGAGAGACGGACCCACAGGTGGCTGAGGATTGGATGGAGGCTATGGTGAGAGTGTTCAGGATAGTAGGGACACTGGCAGACCTCATGGTGATCCTTGCTGTGAGTTTCCTTTAGGCAGCAGCAGGCAGATGGTGAAGCCTGATGCTCTAGGTCCACGATGAGGTGAAACTTCTATGGACAAACTTTGAGAGTCTATTTTGGGTGGAGTTTGTCCCAACCACCCTTCGTGCAGTGCGGATACAAGAGCTAATTTATCTACAGTAGGGAAACATGACAGTAGCATAGTACTCAGCGAAGTTCACTGACCTCTCACGCTACGCCACTGATATGGTACGTGACCCATTCTTCAGGTCCCAGACCTTTGATCAGGGACTCACGTGAGAGATCAGGGCATCGATGATCTCCCTCAGTATCCCGGCGCAGGTGGGGGTGTTAGAGAGAGCCCTTCTAGTAGAGATTTTTTTTCCTGAGCAGTCACCAATAGTGAGACCCACAACTAGTCGACATATAGTGGAGTCTTCTGCAGCTGGCAGTAGATAGATAATGCAGAGGTCCAAGAAGACCAGACCCACGAGTGAACGATCGCAGGACTCAGGATCAGTTGTGCGGGGCACCCGAGGCAGTGACTTACCTGCGAGGAGCAGGCAATGTTACTCATGTGGTGGGCAGTTTCACATTGCTCGTGACTGTCTGACCCACCATTTAGATGATCATGAGACAATTGAGGGACCTCCCAGGCAGAGGAAGAGGTTTGATCAAGGTGGTCTGCAGGGAGCAGGCGGACATGGCAGAGGAGCTAGTCATGCAGCTGGCGATGGACGACGTTATGAGGTGTTACCACCACCACCACTCGGAGGGCCACCCCAACTAAAGGGAGTAGGTGGATAGGGGAGAGATCAGCTTTAGGAAATTGAGGCATATAACCATGGCACTCCGGAGATGATTCGAGGTACGATCTGTGTCTATTCTACCTTAGCTGCAGTTCTTATAGACACAGGTTCCAGTCATTCATTCATATCCACTGCCCTCATTCAGAGCTCAGAGATTCCGACGGAGCCTTTGGCTCGATCCTTATGGCTAGAGACTTCTATGGGAGTAGACTTGACGATTACACACTGGTTTCGGCAGTGTGATCTTACTCTAGGAGGCAGGAGTTTCGGCTAGGATCTCCTCGTAGCGATGTCAAGGTCTTATGACATCATCTTGGGTATGGACTGGTTATCTACAGTTCATGCTTAGATCAACTGTATTAGGTGAAACGTGTAGTGTGTCCGCATGGATGGGACCAGGTTTACCTTCACCAGCGAGAAGGGAACCTTTGTAGCACATGCCAGACTTACTCAGAGGAGGGTGCAACTGATCACTCACCAATTGTCTTTCCTTACCCTCATAGTAGTTGATGTGGAGAGTCTGACGTATCCTGTAGTGGTGGACCAAAATGCAGATGTTTTCCCTAACGATGTCCTAGGAATACCTCCCTACAGATAGGTGGAATTCTAAATTGACCTATACCTAGGGATGACACTGATATCTACTCCATCATATCGGATGGATCCCACTGAGCTTTTCGAGATGAGGGTTCAGTTGGAGGACTTGCAGGAAAAGGGATTCATCCGGCCCAGTGTTTCTCTCTGGGTAGCCCCAATTCTGTTTTCCAATAAGGTGGATGGGAGCGTGCGGATTTGTGTTGACTACCGTCGCCTGAACCAGGTTATTGTGAATAAAAAGTACCCACTCACGAGGATTAGCGACCTCTTTGACCAGCTAAAGGGAGCACGGTGGTTCTTGAAGATAAATCTCAGATCAGGCTATCACCAGTTCAGAGTTCGAGATGAGGTTGTACATAAGACGACCTTCAGGTGTCATTACATCCACCACATGTTTTTGGTTATGCCCTTTGGCATAACCAATGCTCCATCAGTGTTCATGAGTCTCATGAACAGGATCTTCCAGCCATACCTCGATCACTTTGTCGTAGTCTTCATCGATGACATTTTGATCTACTCGACTACTGAGGAGGAGCATGCCTACCATTTGCAGGTGGTACTAGACACACTCTGAGAGCACTATCTTTATGGTAAGCTCTCGAAGTGATAGTTTTGGATTCGAGAGGTTTACTTCTTAGGTCATGTCATCTCAGAGGTTGGATTTGTAGTAGATGTAGCGAAGATTGAAGCGGTACTTGATTGGGGCCACCCAGGAGTGTGAAAAAGGTACAGAGTTTCCTGGGATTGGCTGTGTATTATTGGAGGTTCTTTCTAGACTTCTACAGAGTTGCAGCACCACTATCAGCCTTGAAAAAGAAGGGGCAACCCTTCACGTGGTCAGAGAGATTCCTGTAGAGCTTTCAGGAGCTGAGGAAGAGGCTGACTAGTGCCCCCATCTTGAGGCTTCCAGAGGAGGGCGTATGGTATGTAGTTTACTGCGATGCATCAGGGACCAGACTTGGGTGTGTCCTAATTAAGGATATATTAGTGATCATATATGGTTCTCGATAGCTGAGACAACATGAGAAGAACTATGCTACCCATGACCTGGAGTTAGAATCAGTGGTCTTCGCCTTGAAGATGTGGCGACACTATCTGATGGGTGAACATTTTACCATGTACTCTGATCACAAGAGTCTCAGGTATATCTTCTCTCAGAAGGACCTGAACTTGAGACAATGGCGATGGATTGAGTTACTCCCGGACTATGGCTTTGAGATAGTCTATACTCCTGGGAAGGGGAACGCTGTTGTAGATTCTCTCAGCAGAAGATCTGGTATACAACTGCTTGGAGAGGCGACAAAGTAGCTGATTGCCATGCAGATATCCTTTGTGGATAGGGATGAAGCAGCCTATCTACATTCTCTTACAGTCACTACTCCACTTCTTTAGGGAGTCAGGGAGGCACAACGTGGACACACTGGCTGTGAGACACAACGTGCTCAAATATCCACAGGGCAGACACCTGATGGATTTTATGAAGGTGGGGAGCACATCATCCTCTTCAGAGGACGTACCTTGGTACCAGTTTCACTTTAGGAGGAAGTGTTGAGGGAGTTCCACACTTCCCCTCTAGTGGTACATCCATGAGTGGTGAAGATGTATCAAGACCTCAGACGACAACACTGGTGGCCAGGTATGAAGAAGGAAGTAGCTGAGTTTGTCTCACGATTCCTCACTTGTCAGCAAGTGAAGGTGGAGAACCAGGTATCAGTAGGCTTGGTTAATCCCTTAGAGGTCCCAGAGTGGAAGTGGGATGGGATATACATGGACTTCGTGATAGGTCTTCCACGTATATCTAGGAGTCACAATTTGATATGGGTGATCGTTGATCAACTCACCAAGTCGGCCCAATTCTTACCGATCAGAGAGCAGGGTTAAATAAAGATCTTGGGACACCTCTATGTGTAGAATATTGTGAGTTTATAGGGTGTACCTTCTTCTATTTCCTCTGACCATGATGCATAGTTTACATCCCGGATATGGAAGGGGTTGTAGGAGGATTTCAGGACACAACTACGTCTAAGCACTGCCTTCCATCCTCAGACGGATGTCCAGACTGAGAGGACCATTTATACTCTCAAGGACATGCTCCGTGCATGTGTTATAGACTTTGGTCGCAGCTAGGAGGATCACTTACCTTTGGTGGAGTTTTCATACAACAACAGCTATCACTCCACCATCGGTATGGCACCTTTTGAGGCCTTATATGGTCAACCCTGCAGATTTCCACTGTACTGGAAAGACCCAAGGGAGTCAGCACTAGTGGGAACAGAGATGGTATAGGCTACCACAAAGAAGGTTCAGATCATCCAGGAGTGGATGAAGACTGCACATAACAGGCAGAAGTCGTATGTTTATAGGAGACAGAGACCTCTGGAGTTCAAGGATGGAGACCACGTATTTTACAGGTCTCACCTCGACAAGGTCTATGGAGATTTGTCTGAGGAGGAAAGTTGTCTCCGTGATTCATAGGACCGTTCTAGGTCCTCAGATGAGTAGGATAGGTGGATTACTACTTAGCTCTTCCACCTCAATTGTACCGGGTGCACGATTTCTTCCACGTATCTCAGCTGAGGAGATACGTGCACGACCCTTCCCACATTATCGACCATGGGGAGATGGACATCAATGATGGGGTGACTTTCACAGAGGTTCCAGTGGAGATTAAGGATCGACAGGAGTAGGTCCTACATGGATGGTCGATACCTCTGGTGCACATTCACTGGCAGCACATGAACCTCTAAGAGATCACATGGGAGCGGGAGGCTCAGATGCATGCTCAGTACCCCCATTTTTTCCATTAGTTCGAGTTGTAGCTTATGCGGATGTAAATCCCTAAGGTGGGGAGAATGTAAAGACCCATAAATTCTATGAATATTTTTCTTAAATTCATGGGATTTTTTCATGTTCGTGAAAATTTACGGTGCTTGATTCCAAGGCCCGGTGTGCCTAGAATCAATTTCTAAAGTTTTGTTTAGGTATGTTCCGTAAATGTGAAAGCATGATTTTATAACTTTTAAACCAGTGCTCGGAATTCAAATCTGAGGGTACTGTTGAACTCACAACATCAGTGATTTATTAGTGATACCTTCACCGCAGTTGCATTCTAATGATAATGGAAGTTAGATTTTGGGTTTTTAATAAGTTAAATAAAAATAAGAGTGAAACTTATTTTTATTATGGTGGTTAAAATCTACAATGGGAGGTTGGAGGTGGGGGACACCACACCCTAACCTCCTATGGGAGGTTATGGTGGTGGGGCCCACCCATGCATAACCTCCCTTGGGAGGATAATTAAGGTGGGACCACTCAGGAATTTAACCCCTTTAAGACCCCATTTAAGTGGTGAAACCTTTAAACTTCCATGGTTTAATTTTTTTCCAAATCTCTTCATTTAATTGAAGACCCTTGAACTAACCTATTTATTGTGCCAACCCTCCCAATTAATTGATTGAGCTCAATCAATTATTTAATTTAAACCATTCAAATTATTTTGGCCAATAATTAAATAATGGGTTAGCTTAACCCATTATTTATGTTGGCACAATTATTTGGGTGGAACATTTGGGAGAGGATTTGAAAAGAAATGAAGAAAGCGTCTTTCTCCACCAAAGAATGAAGAACATCTTCCTCGATATTCGACCGAGCCAAAAGGGAAGGATCCAACTACAAAGAACACCGATGACGCTTCTTCCTCGGTCTCCTACCCCGAACGCTTCCCAATGTCAACGAATCGACATCCGCCCTTTTCCCGCGACTTCATCAAAGATCATCTAACAAGGTATTTTATTTAAGTATGATATTAATCCCTTGATTATTACCTTCTAAAACAAATAACATGGACAAACTTATTATCAAGTTGATCTGAGGATGTTTTTCCGTGCGGGTTGGGAATATATTATTGATGAGGGTTGTGGGAAATGATGTTTTTAATTATCTTCCTTATCTTCATTTGTTGATCCAATTGCTACCGCACTATTGTAGTGGGTGCGGGACAAGAAAACATGGACCGGACCCTCTTCCGCTCTTCTTGAATGATGTGTTCTATGTGAAGGAAGAAGGCAGATTTTTGCCGCGGTGATGAATGGAGATCCATCTCCGATCCACCAAGAACCCCCTTCATTTTGCCTCCAAAACAAGCAAAGGAGCCCCCCAAACCTATGAAAACCGGAAATCCTTAATGAGCCTCGGGTGGGAGGAAGAATGGGGGAAATATGGGAAATATCAAGTGGCTCGGGACTTAAAACCCTAATTTTTAAGTGGTCACATGGCTTGGCCGCACAGTTTGGGAAACCGTGTGCCAACCATGCGGTATCCACTGTCCCTGCTGGGGAACTTGCACGGTTTGGAAGCACAGTTTGTGAAACTGTGCACCAACCATGTAGTAGCCAGTGTCCCACCCAGGGACTTCGCACGACTTGGCCGCACGGGTTGTCCAAACCATGCGCCAACCATGCACCCCTGCACAATCCTTCATAACATTGGCACCAGACACCCGTTTGACAAACCGCCTACTGTGATGGAAACATGGAGCGAGACTATTCTTTTGGAATACCACACTTGAGGTTTGGAAGCAGTTGGGGTATGACTGGGTTGGATTGAACCTAAATCCAACCAGGCCCCTGGAATGGAAATGCCAATAACTCACTGACCAGGCGTCCGATTGACACGCCGTCTATTGAGTTGGGACCCCTATGACGAGATAGACCTTTGAGATACTTCTTCGTTGGATTTTGTGATAGTTGGAGTATCATCCAGTATCTCATGGAGCAGATCCACCCATAGATGAGAGAACAGAGTACAAAGACCTAGTAGCTGGCTGCGACCTGATGACTGTTGACCTTTCGACTCAGAGTGTTTCGACTAGCCCAGTGGGAAGAGCCTATGTGTGACACAGAAGACCCATAGTGGGGAGTGACTCTGTGTGATGCGACAGATCCAAGGTACTCGATAGGAAGAGTACCTCAGCAGGCTATGAGGGGGAGCATCTCTGTGTGACGTGGCAGACCCACAGTGGGAAACGCCTCTGTGTGATGCAGAAGACCCACGATACTCGACAGGAGGAGTACCACAGTAGTCCAGGATAGTGGTAAGTGCATCTTTGTGATGCAGTAGGACCATAGTACTCTATAGAGGAGGAGTACACCAACAACTAAGGTTTCGACAGTTTGACTAGGAGTGTTACATGTTACCACCCCTAGAATAAAATCCTAGTTTTGAGCTGAGTCAATGACTTTTATTTTTTCTCATGATTGAGATGGGTTACTAGATAACTTAGGTATATGTATAGGAATATACCTAAGTAATGGTTATCCATTGAATTCATACTTTTTAGTTTATCCTTGTTGGATATTGTGAGACCTTGAGGGTCTTGGGGTCTCTACTAAGTATAGTTATATTCACCACTACACGGGCTATGCCCGCACCTCATTTTTCTGGTTGTAGATGACAGACAATGCTGATCGGGGCAGAGAGTAGTAGGACTGGACCATACCCAGAGGTGGACCACTCGGCGAGACGTACACGGAGCGGACAGACGAACATAGAGAACCGTGGAGGCCATCAGTACCTACCCTTCAGGTGGGAACACCAAAGGATGATCTAGTAGCTGTTTTACTTCTTTTCTTCAGTTGTACTAGCATTTTAGTTGTATTGTACTTTACTGTTGGGCTTGTATTTCTGGACCCCTTTACTTCCAGCACTCTCTTTTGTATATAGTTTTACTTAGAGTTTTACTTCCAGTTGTGTAATCTGATTGTGTGTGTTTACTTTTATAAAGGCAATGCCTTCCCAGCTTTGGGATTTATGCCTTTGGTTCTAGTCTCTAGCCCCTGGCCTATGGAAGGCGGGCTTGGGGTAGTCATGATACGGCCCCCGAGGGATAGGTCGTGACATTTGTTTATCTTAATCAAATAAGGTTATGAAAATAGTAGAAATATTTTGAAATAAAAATAAACACCTGATCACTAAATCACTTTTCAACCCTAATGTTATCTATAAGATAAAACATATGCTAAAAAAATCAACTTAATCTTTATTTGTCAAGTCATTTACATGATTTCATACTAACTAGGACATCATGTAGGTAAGTTTTAGGTGTTTTATTCTTATTTTACTTCATTTATGGGTTCAACCTCTATTACCTTACTGGATGTGATAGGTTTTCATTTTTACTAAAACTAAATTAATTTAATTCCTATAACATTCTAAAAAATATAATAAAATTTCTAAAAAATATAATTAATCATCAAATCACTTTTCAACCTCAATGTTTTTCTATACAACTCATTTAAAAAAAAAATAAAATAATCTCAATTGAATATCATCGAGAAAATATTAACTAAAAGGTTTATTCATCCCTTAATCATAAGTCCTTAAATGAGTGTCTCTAAAAAATATCACCTTTTTACAATACCACTTTTTAAAGGTATCGATTCCATCAAACATATGTTTCCAATTTTTTTACTATATCATGTTTTATAGTTCTCAAAATTTTTGAATATATCAAAATATCATTGATAAAATAACATTACATCATAATTTTCAAAACTTATTATATAAACACATACATTATTAAACTTCCATATTAAACCTTCAACCATTCTTTGTTATCTTATTCCTTATGACTTACCTTCCAAAATATGAAATATGAATCATGATATAAGATTCAAAAATATCAATTCAATCATTATGAAAAATTAAAATTTATGAAAAACTGTTAAAATAATTATTACCTTTGAAATATTTATCACCATTCATTCCAGTCCAAATTTCAATGTTCAAGGTCCTATGATATGTTAGGTGGAGTCCTGATGATATTTAAATACCTCAAAAACTTTCCAAGTTCCACTGGTTCTTTTATACATGCACAGTTATTACATCTCTATTGAAATGAATTTATAGAGATCAAAATTTATAAACAATCCTAAGGTTTCAACATAAATCTATAAAACATCCTCCATAATATGTTTTCCATAATACATCAAGATATGGTTTTACTTGAGTTTTTTGAAAACGTGTTATCACCTATGATAATAAAAAAATCTATATAATAAAAGAAAGACATACACTACTTGAAGATCACCCTCTTCTATAGCTGAATAGAAGACTTGCATCCCTATTTCAGAATTATCCATTGAAAAAAATCGATAAATCCCCATATTATATTTCCCAAAATGAGTAAGATGGGAAAACTTATTTTTCATAACATATTCAAATGAATCCAATGATTCATAATGATATTAAAGAATATAAGTGGATTGAGATATATTATAATGTGTTTTTCTTACAATTTGAATGATAGAAAAAGTTTCTAGGTTACTTTTTATATCCTTTTCAATTATCATTGTAACTGAATACTCGGGTATAGAAAGGTGGTTTTTATTAGATTTCCATTATTATATATTATAGAATATATTCTAATATGTTGAAATAAATTTATGTGTTAATAATAATTTCATTATTAAAATTATAGTTAACTTCTAAATAAATTCTAAATGTTTTTCTCTATGAAACCCATCATTTTAATCTATTACACCTTAGGTTATCCATGATCATCATTAAATTATACAACCTTATGTTTAAATATTTTATAATTTTTCATAAAAAAATGTGAATTAATCCAATCATATCCTCTAGGAGTGTCAAACCAGGTGCATAGTAACAACACATTCACTATACACTAAAATGATACCCGAGATATACTCGACCAACTATTTTTAAGTTTATTACCCCTAGATGCATCTGTGTTAAAACCACATCCACTTATAGTATATATATAGGAATTTATTGTAAAAAAAATGATCTAATCTCTACTTTACTAAAACTTTAGGATGTTATCCTATACATAGACTTATTCCCAATAGTTTAAAAAAAATTAATTTATCCTAATGTCTAAAGTTATATAATCCTTTTCTCTAATACCAACTATAAGGACCCAACCTTAAACATCACATAATCTAGTGTCTTTGGACCAAAATTCACATTCTTGAAATTCCCAAATATATTTACAGTTTAGAGTTTTATAGATTTAGGTCATAACCATTACATAACAAAACCATATATTACAAAGTGGACACTTCTATTTAATATCCATTTTTTCATTAAAATAAAACTTTAAAAAACATGTTTTCTTTTCATGAAAAAACTTCATGAATTTAAAACTAACTTCTTATTTTTCTTAACCAAAATTAAAACCTATAAAAACATTTTAAAACATGGGATGAGCACAAAAATCTTTATAAGGGACATAAACAAAAGAAAGAAACTCATTAGTTTATTTTAAAACCATGAAATCAAAATATGAGTTTTCCTTTAACATAATAAACCTTGAGCTCAAATAATCATTTAATTTCAAATGAAATTATCTTTTCTACCCAATTTTTTTCTTAAATCACTTTCAAGAAAACAAAACATCAAAATAATAATCATGAGGGTTTATTAGAAAACAATACAACCCATGAAAAACATTTTCTAAAAAATACACCTTTTTACCTTATAAGGGAATAATCATTCCTTTAACCAAAGGATTATTATCTTACCATTTAAAATAAAATGATTTCAATAAAAACTAATTAGAAAGAATTTAAAAATTATATAGTTTCCTTGGTACATAATCTTTATAAAACCCTTACAATTTGAATAATCGTACTTTTAACTTCCAACATAATTTTCTAAAGAACGTAATCATTACCCCTAACACTAAAGTGCTATCTAGGAGCACCCATTGTAGAGACCCAAAGCTTGACGTACATAGACATTACATTAATTTTGTGGAATACTCAATACATAACAAAAACAGACACACAAGGATTATAATAGTTTAGTGTCTTTGGAAACTCGGAATATATACTTCTAATCATGTTGAAATATCTTCAACAACTCCCATAATGATCTTCCCCTTTTGTTTCCTTACCTAAAACCTTTCTTTATTTCCTGCGGCAAATAAAACATAAAAAGGGTGAGCTCAAATGCTCAGTAAGGGAAAACATATATAACATAAAACAATCCATAAACATTTGGAAGAAAAAACTTGAACATGAAATTTAAACATCAAAATATTGAGCAAAGACATAGAGCATCAACCGTGATAAAATATTATGGGAATAAAACATGTAATTGTGGTAACCATTCAGCACATGTTATGATTTCCATAGTAGCCAAGGCATTGCTGCCAAGACCATCTTAGTGGACAAAGTCTCTTTCTGAATCGAGTTCACTCCTCGTTTCTATCCTGTAACACTGAACCAGATTAACTTACCATTCCAGCCATGTCTATCACATGAGATATAAATCTTTACCCAATGAATTGGAGGGAGATATAGGTCCCACCCATATCATAATGAAATCATTCTTTTGTGTGCCACAAAATCCTAACTCATACATCATAGCATAACCCATGTAATAGAATGAGATTCTTAAACATCATGCCATCATAACATAATCCATATAAAAAAATGGATATCTTTTCATCATAAGAAGAATCAAACCATGTAAATAATGGAGACATTATACTTGAAACATAAAAATATTAAATAATGTCATTTTAGATGGAAAATAGTTTTGATAAAAACACTTGAAATGTATTCTTGAGGAGAATATCCTTTCTTCTTCAAAATCATTTTCTTTTTACAAAATGTCATGCAATTTTAAAAGAAAAGGGTTTTGTTGAAAATAATCATGCAATCTTATAGAGTAAGCTTCATGAAAATGAGGCATTATAAAACTGTAAAAATCTGTTCACGCCATATAAGTTAAAAATAACATTCTCCTCGTAGTTTTGTTGAAAAAGTCAAAAAGTTCCTTGTATGGTAAACAAAATAAAGATTCCTTACATAACACGTGGTAAAAGTCAAAAAAGGGTAAAAAGGAATTTAAACATACATGAATTTGTTTTATAATACTTGTACATGGATGATAGATATAACCCCAATAAATAGTTACGAATAAGCAATCTCGAATAAAAATGAGATTTGCAAAATTATCCCTTACCTTAGGTCCGATATGCTTCGTACGTTTCTGAACCTCCTATATGATGATTTAAATTATTACATTGACTTATTATAGAATCATATTCATTGTTATGATATCATATATGGTTCACTTATGAATTTATATTACCCATTCTTTTGTAAGTTCCATGTTAAAGTAGCGTTTTGGGTTAAATCGTTTAATTTATCGTACGTGTTTGGACTTGTTGTTCTAGATATTATTACTTATATCCTGATTTAATTAATTCTAGAATGTAAAAAATTATTTACATATAATATATATTTCATTATATACATATATATATGATATATCGATTAAATGAAATGAAATACACCGTTCATGGAGACGGTAGGCTGTACGTACACATGAACGTTGTTTTCGTTTCCTTATTGATTTGAATGAAATTAATTAGATGACATACATATATATAAATATAAATCCAGTATCATTATTATGTCATATATTTCATGATTACTTATTATATATACTTTATAATCATTCTTGAATGGTTAACATCGAGAATGGATCTCATCGCGTCGTGGAGACGGTAGTCCGTACGTACGCACGAGCGATGATATCATTCCCATGATCGTGGAATTGTATTGGAGTGTATTTATACTATTTCAGAATCAATATCACTTTAAAATAATCATATATAGTTATTATTTACACCATTATACCCATCCAAGTAAGGTGGTGATGGAAAGTAGATTACACCACGGCGTGGAGACGGTATTCCGTACATACGCACGCGTGGTGATTTTGTTTTTCGTAGGATGGATAGATGGTGAAATAGGGTTGTTTCATAATTATAAGAACATATCAGTATATGAGTGATATTTATGTTATTACTTCATAATGAAACAACTAAAGAAGAAGAAGTGGAAGAAGAAATAAAGTTGAAAGAATCGGTAACGGACATTACCTCTTCTTTGAAGCGCCTCTTTGAGACCTCCTCTTAGGAGACCAAAATTGGTCTTTGAAGAAGTACAGGACCTCTAGGATGTTTCTAGGGAAGTGGAGAAGAGAATTTTTCTGGGGTTGGATAATATTGAAGGCTCAAAGTGGTGTGAGGAAGAGAGGGAGGAGGTGCCCTTTTATAAGGGAGGAGAGGGGCACCTTTGGAATAACTAACATATTATTTTATTATAAAGTCATATTCGGTTTTTAATAGCTCAAAATTGAGTTATTTAAAATATTAGGTGGGCATGGGTCGAAAGCCTCTCATCCAATATAATTTAGATAAGTTTGGTTTTCTATTTTTACCTTATCATTTAGATTTAACTTTAAGTTAAATAATTTTTCCTTTACCGTGTCTTCTTGTTTTCTTACACTATAAGGTTAATAAACTTACTATAACAAGCCAAAAAAAAACCCGAAGTTGTTTATTATTAATATATATAATCTTATCTAAGTTATTTGGCCGAACCATAGATTTTTAAGAATAAAATAACAATTAATAATATAATATTTTTTTTAAAAACTATTTTTTGTCAATTTTGACACTATTTGGTAATAGATTTTTGTGAAAATCATAACAGAAATATTAGTTCTAAAAAAGTTAATTAAATAAATACTAACATATCATATTAACATAGAAAATTATTGGAATTCATAAAAAGTCTCAAATTACATTTATTTGGGTATTTATAACATTAATTATGTCAATATTTCATTAATAATATAATTACTACATCATAATTGTGTCATAAATAAATTAAATTATTTAAAGTCTAAAAATTAAAAATAAAATAAAATAATGTAAACAATATTTTTATCTTTCTAATGAATATTTATAGTCGAATTTATCTTATGTATAACCCTATATTAAAAATGATTTACCTAGTAAACATTGATTTTAACTATTTTAACCCTTCTTTAAATAATTTAATAATAAATGTCTTAATCTAATCCAAGTGGGCCTAAATGGTCATATTTTATTCCTAAGGTTGTTTTTGGTCGAATTAAACTTATCAAATAGAATTAGGACATGTGTTAGGGTAATAATAATATCATTTTTACCCTTAATTACCCTATTTACTTTTAACCGTGGTATAAAAAAGTAAAAAGTTACTATTCACCAAAAATTATTTTCATCTCATTGAACCACATTTTACTTACTGAAATCAACCGTTTCTCTCGGATTTTTGAAATTCAACTCACAGAAGTGGTAAAATTATGTTTTATGTGAATTTGGAAATTCTCCGAGGTGGGTAAAAGACGGTCAAAAGTTCAATAAAATTTTTATATATCTAAAATTATTATAAAATGACTCTAATGAATTACATTGAACTTATATAGGTATTATGTGTCAATTTTGACCTAAAAAAATTTAAATAGAATAAATAATTAGTTAAATAAAAAGTTGGTTTTTAAATAGTAACCCAGTGTTTTCACTATTCATAAAAAATTGAAAGTTTTCAGAAAAATACCAAAATTTCACCCTAGGATAATTTCGATATTACAAATCAAAAAATGAAGTCCATTTTAAAAGATGAAGTTTAAAAAAATTCAAAAAGTGGTTATTACTTTTCATAACGGCTAGTTTTAATAATATTTTAATAACATATCGTTGTTTAGTGAAACTTGGTATTGCGTGCAACACACACTATCGAGGAAGGTCGCGATTGCGTGTATTGCAGCCAAGTTAGGGTTGTGTGTTGTGCAAGACTCCTTTGTTGTAGCGTACAACACAAGACAAAAATAAAATTAAAAAGAATATTTTTTATAAAATCTCGGGGTGTTACATTCTACCCCACTTAAAATGAATTTCACCCTCGAAATTCGTCGGGGTTATAAATGGTTTACTACTCGAAAGTTTCTTTAATAGAAACCAATATCGTAAAAAGGAATACCAAAACCAATCTTTAAAAACTAAAGTATGAAACATAACGGTTACCCAAATTAACTTATCACTGGGTTTCCACATAGGAGAACATAGGTGAAAATATGGATATAGAAGAGAAACCTAACCATCATGTTCTGATGGAGAGTGGTAGAGAACATGGCTTTGAAAAAGATAACAATCACAAAGACATAGATTTGTGATGATGCAAGGTACCATCTGATTCATCGGATATAAGGAAACTAGGACAACATTTTTGGTTTTCAAGATCATTTCCCTAAAGTTGATGAATTAAAGAAATACTTACATGATTTTGGTACAATTTCACTGTTGTTCGTGAATTGAACAATTTCCACTTCATCCCTTAAAGAAATGAAGTTGAATTTGTTATTCGTGATCTGTTAGCAGATCATGTGATAGAATTATGGGTCATTCCATCTGTTTCAAACAAAAGGTTAGCAAAAGTTATAAGTCCATCTTATGGTTAGATTAATCGTATATGGTTCCAAAAATGAACTTATACTTTATATATCATACCGCTTAATAAAATAAAACTAGTTTCTACTAACCAGAGACTTCCTGTAGGTCAGTGGTTGGCGATAATGGCTAGTCGCACTTCGGTTGGGGGTTCAATTCCCACAGCCTTGTCCGACGCGATGGGCTGTCTCCCATTCTGCAGGTTGTCCTTTTTCTAAAACTACATTACTATAACATCCCATCAATAATATCTAAAAAACTTCTATCCTTAAACAATACTAACTTATGTCCAACATAATTCATTCTAATCTTTAGGCTTATCCATAATACTGCAGTCCACTCTCATAATATAGTGAAAACATTTTACCAGAGATTTCATATAACAAGCATGTTAATACCATCGTTGATCCCCATATATCATAAGATATGTCTTGTTGGTCACATTCCAAATATTCAAAGGCCTTAATAATGTATTCTCTTGAAAAATGAATACACATTGAATCTTAGTGAAAACATGAGTGCTGTCAAAAGTTAACTCTTTCCACATACCAAAAACCCAAAATTCTACATACTCAAATCATGATATAACTATTTCCTTATATCAGTCATGAGCTCATGAATACTGTCAAACATTTCATTTTCTCCTTATCCCTTCATTATGCGCATATCATCTTCTATCCAAAAATATATCAATCACTTTCCATGGTTACCGGTACCATAAAATTATTGAAAACCACAATATACCAATACATAAATATTCCAATATTCCATGATACTATATACAAAATTATTTTGGAATCCCATTACATAAACACTTAATCATTCCACCACATCGTTGTCATATTCAACATCGCCAATAGTGATCACATGTGACTTCCCTTTGTCCTTTGCCTTAAGTGGTTGCTCATGTCGATCATCATTAAACCTTGGATTAGGGCATTGATTAACATAATGCCCCATTTCATTGCACTTGAAGCATTGAAGTGTTGGTGGTGCGTTCTCTGCAGTCTTTTCTTTATTCACACCATTAGAAACCCTTTTTCCATTACTTCGACACTCATATGCTCGATGACCTTCTTTTCCACACTTAAAACATTTTCTAGTCCCTTTAAGACAATCTCCACCATTCTTCTTTACACAATTTGAGCATAAGGAAACATTCATCTTCTTTTCATCATTATTTTGAGATTTATCCTTGAACTCCATCTTTCGTTTCTTGTCAAAACCATGAGATGGATATGTAACACAAACTTCCATTTCTACCTTGATAGCACAACGCACAATTTCTTCATAGCTACTGAAGTCTCTTATAGCTAATGCCCTTCTAAGATTTTGTTTTAAGCCACTAAAGAATTGATCATCTTTACTTTCAGGTTGGATGATAAATCCAGATGCATACCCTTCAAGCCTTGTAAAATTCGCTTCGTATATACCAACAAATTGATCATTCTTTTTCTTTAGTTCAAGAAACTCCTTCTCTATCTTTGTTCAAAGAATATGAGGGAAGTACTTATTGAAAAATAGGTTCTTGAACTCATCCCATTCCATGGACTCAATTTCATCCCTTGGCCTCGTATTCTTGATAAGATTCCACCATTGATCAGCTTCACCTTCCAAATGATATACTGCTAAGATGAATTTATCATGTTTAGAACATTGAAGAACTTAAAATATCTTTTCAGTGGTACTGATCCATTGTTCAGCAACAAGTGGATCGGAAGACCCACTGATAGAAGGTGGATGTTGCCTCATGAAGGACTCAATAGAATATTGTTCCCTTCTCTACTCATTTGGAAGTCCAGAATGATTCATAGCTTGTGTAAGTATAACAATAATATTTTTCACTCCATCTCCCATAAAATTTGTTTGTTCGGGAGAACAATCATTTCATTGTCCATTACATTGATCAACAAGGTTCCTTCAGGTTCCAGCCATCGTCTAAAACCCAAAAAGAATAGTGTGAGAGGAAAAAATCATGCTAGGGAAAACAACATAATAAAGGGGGAGTGCCTTCAATATCTAACATCTTAGGTTAAATTCTAAGATCGTTACCGTAGTTCTAGGACTATATCCTATACGTATACTTATCCTTAGGGACATCCCTAGACATACCATAGAAATATTTCTAGGGATCTCACTAACATTTTCGCATCCTAGTTTCCAAATGTTGACTAAACCTTCCTCTGATACAAACTGTAGAGACCCAAAGCTTGACGTACATGGAAATTACATTACTTTTGTGGAATACTTAATACGTAACAAAAATAGGCACACAAGGACCATAATAGTTTAGTGTCTTTGGAAACTTGGAATATATACTTCTAATCATGTTGAAATATCTTCAACAACTCCCATAACGACCTTCCCCTTTTTTTTCCTTACCTAAAACCTTTCTTTATTTCCTGGGAAAATAAAACATAAAAAGGGTGAGCTCAAATTCTCAATAAGGGCAAACATAGATAACATAAAACAATCCATAAACATTTGGACGCAAAAACTTGAACATGAAATTTAAACATCAAAATATTTAGCAAAGACATAGAACATCAACCGTGATAAAATATTATGGGAATAAAACATGTAATTGTGGTAACCATTCAGCACATGTTATGATTTCCATAGTAGCCAAGGCATTTCTGCCAAGACCATCTTAGTGGAGAAAGTCCCTTTTTGAATCGAGTTCACTCCTCATTTCAGTCCTGTAACACTGAACCAGATTAACTTACCATTCCAGCCATGCCTATCTAATGAGATATAAATCTTTACCCAATTCATTGGAGGGAGATATAGGTCCCACCCATCTCATAATTAAATCATTCTTTCATGTTCCACAAAATCTTAAATCATACATCATAGCATAACCCATGTAATAGAATGAGATTCTTAAACATCATGCCATCATAACATAATCCATATATAAAAATGGATATCTTTTCATCATAAGAATAATCAAACCATGTAAATAATGGAGACATTATACTTGAAACATATACATATTAAATAATGTCATTTTAGATGAAAAATAGTTTTGATAAAAAAACTTGAAATGAATTCTTGAGGAGAATATCCTTTCTTCTTCAAAATCATTTTCTTTTCACAAAATGTCATGAAATTTTAAAAGAAAAGGGTTTTGTTGAAAATAATCATGCAATCTTGTAGAGGAAGATTCAAGAAAATGAGGCGTTATGAAACCGTAAAAATATGTTCACGCCATATAAGTTAAAAATAACATTCTCCTCGTACTTTTGTCAGAAAAGTAAAAAAGTTCCTTGTATGGTAAACAAAAGAAAGATTCCTTACATAACACATGGTAAAAGTAAAAAAAAGGGTAAAAAGGACTTTAAACATACATGATTTTTTTTTTATAAAACTTGTACATGGATGATAAATATAACCCCAGTAAATACTTACAAATAAGTAATCTCGAATAAAAATGAGATTTGAAAAATTATCCCTTACCTTAGGTCCGATATTCTTCATACGTTTCAGAACCTCCTATATGATGATTTAAATAATGTCATTGACTTATTACAGAATCATATTCATTGTTATGATATCATATATGGTTCACTTATGACTTTATATTACCCGTTCTTTTGTAAGTTTCATGTTAAAGCAGTGTTTTGGGTTAAATCGTTTTATTTATCGTACGTGTTTGGACTTGTTGTTCTTGATATTATTACTTATATCCTGATTTAATTAATTCCAAAATTTAAAACATGATTTAAATATAATATATATTTCAGTATATACATATATATATGATAGATCAATTAAATGAAATGAAATACACCATTCATGGAGACGGTAGGCTGTACGTACGCATGAATGCTGTTTTTGTTTCCTTATTGATTTGAATGAAATTAAGTAGATGAAATACATATATATACACATAAATACAGTATCATTATTATGTAATATATTTCATGATTACTTATTATATATACTTTATAATCATTCTTGAATGGTTAACATGAAGAATGGATCTCATCGCGTTGTGGAGACGGTAGTCCGTACGTACGCACGAGCGATGATATCATTCCCATGATCATGGAATTTTATTGGAGTGTATGTATACTATTTCAGAATAAATATCACTTTACAATAATCATATATAGTTATTATTTACACCATTATACCCATCCAAGTAAGGTGGTGGTGGAAAATAGATTACACCGTGGCGTGGAGACGGTATTCCATACATACGCACGCACGGTGATTTTGTTTTCCGTAGGATGGATAGATGGTGAAATAGGGTTGTTTCATAATTATAATAACATATCAGTATATTAGTGATACTGATGTTATTAATTCATAATGAAACAACTAAATAATAATAAGTGGAAGAAGAAATAAAGTTGAAAGAATCGGTAATGGACATTACCTCTTCTTTGAAGCGCCTCTTTGAGACCTCCTCTTAGGGGACCAAAATTGGTCTTTGAAGAAGACCTGGAACTCTAGGATGTTTATAGAGAAGTGGAGAAGAGAATTTGGCAGGGGTTGGCCGAGCTTGAAGGCTCAAAGTGGTGTGAGGAAGAGAGGGAGGAGGTACCCTTTTATAAGGGAGGAGAGGGGTACCTTTGGAATAACTAACATATTATTTTATTATAAAGTCATATTCAGTTTTTAATAGCTCCAAATTGAGTTATTTTAAAGCTAAGGTGGGGATGGGTCGAAATAATCTCATCCAATAGAATTTAGACAAGTTTGGGTTTCTATTTTAACCTTATCATTTAGATTTAACTTTAAGTTAAATAATTTTTCTTTTACCGTGTCTTCTTGTTTTATTACACTATAAGGTTAATAAACTTATTATAAAAAGCCAAACGAACCCCACGTTTTTTATTATTAATATATATTACCTTATCTAAGTAATTTGGTAGAAACGTAGATTTTTTAAGAATAAAATAACAATTAATAATATAATATTTGTTTTAAAAACTATTTTATGTCCATTTTGACACTATTTGGAAATTGATATTTTTGAAAATCATAACAGAAATATTAGTTCGAAAAAAGTTAATTAAATAAATAATAACATGTAATATTGACATATAAAATTATTGGAATTCATAAAAAGTCTCAAATTACATTTATTTGGGTATTTATAACATCAATTATGTCAATATTTCATTAATAGTATAATTATTGTATCATCATTGTGTCATAAATAAATTAAATTATTTAAAGTCTAAAAAATAAAAATAAAAAAAATTATGTATGAAATATTTTTATCTTTCTAATTAATATTTATAGTCGAATTTAGCTTATGTATAACACTATATTAAAAATGATTACTTATTAAACATTGATTTTAACTATTTTAACCCTTCTTTAAATAAATTAATAATAAATGTCCTAATCTAATCCAAGTGGGCCTAAATGGTCATATTTTATTACTAAGGTTGTTTTTGGTCGAATTACACTTATCCAATAGAATTAGGACATGTGTTAGGGTAATAATAATATCATTTTTACCCTTAATTACCCTATTTACTTTTAACCGTGGTAAAAAAAAGTAAAAGGTTACTATTCACCAAAAATTATTTTAATCTCATTGAACCACATTTTACTTGCTGACATCAACCATGTCTCTCGGATTTTTAAAATTCCACTCACAGAAGCGGTAAAATTATGTTTTATGTGAATTTGGAAATTCTCCTAAGAGGTGGGTAAAAGACGGTCAAAAGTTCAATAAAATTTTTTTATATATAAAATTATTATAAAATGACTCTAATGAATTACATTGAACTTATATAGGTATTATTTTTCAATTTTGACCTAAAATAAATTTAAATAGAATAAATAATTAGTTAAATAAAAAGTTGGTTTTTAAATAGTAACCCAGTGTTTTCACTATTCATCAAAAATTGAAAGTTTTCAGAAAAATACCAAAATTTCACCCTAGGATAATTTCGATATTCCAAATCCAAAAATGAAGTCCATTTTAAAAGATGAAATTTAGAAAAATTAAAAAAGTGGTTATTACTATTCATAACGGCTAGTTTTAATAATATTTTAATAGCATATCGTTGTTTAGTGAAACTCGGTATTGCGTGCAACACACGCTATCGAGGAAGGTCACGATTGCATGTAATGCAGCCAAGTTAGGGTTGCGTGTTGTGCAAGACTCCTTTGTTGTAGCGTACAACACAAGACAACAATAAAATTAAAAATAATATTTTTCATAAAATCTCGGGGTGTTACACCCATAATATAAGATATATCAGAATCACCCATAATAATAAGAAATATCAGGCTCACCTATTATCATAAAAAATTTCCAAGGACCATATCTTGAATAAAACGCTTGAAAAACTCTTCTAAACCCATATACAAAACACCTTTGGATATCAAAATACCCATTCCTTTTAAAAACCCATTTTCAAAGCATAAATTATCTAAAATAACGGAAGGAGAGATTTTATTTGAATATAAAATGAAATATTATAAATAAATCCAAATATAAAATAATGGTTATAGATGTGGTAAAATTCATTTCTTGCATATACATTAAAATAGAACATTCCTTTTGTATTTTGTAATGAAAGTCAAAACATTTCGTAAAACGTTTCCTTTTGAAAAATATTGAAAGAAAGTTAAAAGGGAAATAAAATTTCATTTATAATTTATTTATGTACATATATATAAATCCATAAAACAATTTTAAGAATATGTAAAAGGAAGAGAAATAGTTCGAAGGGAGACTTTAAAAGAGAATTTTTAAAAGAAATCCCCTTACCTTGAACCAGACTCATCACGTACGTTCTTTATCTTCAAGAATAATAATATTTTGTTATTTACATAATTTATTAGTAAAAATTTTCATGTTTATTATTTATTTTATTTTATTTTATTTCATTTTATATACAATTACATAATCAATTAAGTACATGGTGGATGTTTTGATGATATTCATCTCATGTGTCAAAAATAACTTCACTAAGTTGACTATGGTCAATGAGATCATTATTATATCATCTAAAGATTAATAATCATAAAATTATTATAATTATTATACATTAATTATACTTTTTAAAACTAACCATGAAATATGGTTATTAAAAATGAACTACATTACAATCATGAAGATGGTAGGTTGTATGTACACATGATTAACGTTTCCATTTTTCAAATATCATTATAGAAAGAAGGTAAGTATTATTTTATCTCTAAATAATTATAATTATATAATTAATACCATGTTATATATATATATCATCCATGTGATTTGGTGATGAAAAATGAATAACATCGCTTCATGGACGTGGTAGTCCACACATACACACGAATGACGTTATCATTTTTCAGTGAATGGAAAGGTAAGAAAGTAAATGATATATTATATTTTTATAATGATAAAAATATAATTAATGTAATATATATAAATTAAATCCATCATTACGACCATCCATGATATGTGGTGATGTTAAAGAAATTACATTATCTCATGAGGTGGTAGTCCACCATACATACGAACGATGTTGTCATTTCCCATTTGATAGAAGAGGAGATTGATGTAGGTGATTACATTAGTATAATAATATATTAGTCTATTTAAGATACTAGTGTTATTATTTCATCATGTTTTTAGAATATTTTAAGGTGTTATAAGAACAAATAAAATGAAAATTCTTTATTAAGAACTATAACACTTCAGAAAACCTCTTAAGGATTACACTAAATGATTTCCTAGGTTGGTTTTCAAATAAATAAAGGACACTATAAAATGGAGAGGTATGCAATAAATTTATTCGGTTAGCGATTAGATGAACTGAAATATTTTTTAATTTTTAATAAAATATTATTGAAGGTTCCATTTTATAAGAGAGTGGAGGAGAACTCTTGGAATTTCATTAAGTATTAAATAAATATAAATTAATTTTCACATTCAAATGGATCCAAATTGATAATATTAGAATATAATACAAGGATGGATCTAAATACTATAATTGAATATAATTTGGACAATTGTATATTATATTTTTATCATTATCTTTTTTTAACCCCTTTTAACCCTTTTTTATAATTACAATGATATCAATGTTTTATACTCTTAAGGTGTTAATCTAGTTACTATAAATGAAAAATTGGCCCCTACATGAAACATATTTGATATTTTAAGACATATAAAAATAAATTAGATGAATATATGATTTTTTGAAATTTTAATTCACTTAGTAATATATAATTTATTATAAAATATCATTAATTTTATTTTTGGAACTATTCATCTAATTTGACTTTGAAAATATCATGAAAAAAACAAAATTACAATACAATACTTTAACACATCCCTAAAATGTCATATTTACCTATAAAATTTGTGGAACACACTAATTCAATCAAATTATATTACTTTTAATGTTTTTAAAATCTTTTATTTTATTTTCTTTTTAATTAACTAAATATTGCATTAGCATTGTGTAGGAATTTAAGGTAATTATTTCATCACTAAAAATTATAAATAAATTACCATGATAAATAAAAATAATTTTTCTTTCAAATAATTATTTATAACTGAAAATATTGGTGGTCCTCATTGGATGGCTTGATGGCAACAATGTCACGACCCATCCCCCATGGTTCGTGCCATGACAACCCCAAGCCCGTCTCCCTAAGGCTAGGGGCTAACGACTAGTACTAAAGGTGTCAACCTATAAGTGGGAGGAATTTTCCTGAGTACATGTATGCACACAAACACCCAACCACATCCCAACTCACTAAAAGGGGGAAACAAGTATACCACTAAAACAAAGCTGAGTGCAAGATACAACTGATAACAAGTGGACCAGAATACAAACCCAACACAAGGACTGAAAGAGAAAAGTAAAAAAAGGAGTTATGATAGAAATACATGGAAAACCCCACCTGATCATAAGAGTAGTGATGATACTGGAAGCCGAAGCAGTATATCCTATATGCCTGGTCCTACTGGGCCCCGCCTGGTCCAAGGCCACCAGTCCACTATCATAGCATCCATCAGTCCCATCTCCCTGAGCACCTCTATCGATACATCGATCATTTTCACCAGACAAAACACATGTAGGTGAAGCCCATGCATGGGTTAGTAACAAAATACTCAGTAAATGAACCTTAAACACAAAGGAAATACCACAAGCAATCCTCAATTCAAAGCACGAAGCATAAAAACGAAGCACACGACATCTCACACTAGGTATATTCTAGGGTAGTGGTAGTAGCATCATCAGTCATATCATCGAACTCCCCAGCTGCTGGGGAACTCATCCTCTATTGAGTACAGTTGTCCTTCCAGGTCACACATAGACACTTCCCACTAACCTTGGACTGCTGTGGTACTCCTCCCTAATGAGTACCATGGGTATTCTAGGTCACATAGAGCTGCTCCCCACCATGGGCCTGCTATGTCACACAAAGGCATTTACCAACATGACTAAACTGAGGTTCTACTCCTATTGAGTACCGTGGGTATGTTGGGTCACATAGAGCCGCTTCCCCCCATCGGCATACCGGGTGACACAGAGCCGCTTCCCACCAGGTTGTCCTCGAGCAGTCGTCAGGTCTCATCCAACCACAGGGTTTCATACATAGTGCGCTTGGGAGGACCACTCCTCAAGCCATTAGTCACATATTTATGTCCATTAAAGTCACAAAAAATCATTCTAAATTATCATCCACGTCAATAGGATCCCAACACCACAAACAACTCGTCAATTGGACGCACAGTTTGCAAGATATTGGCATTTTAGTAAACAGGGGGCTAGTTGTGACAGGCCCCAGTCCGACCTGAACAACTTGACCTAGGGTTCCCACATACCCCAGTTTAATTAGACGGACTCGACCTAACTTGGTTCGGGTAGGGGTCGGTCTAGTCTGACCTGGCTAGTGGGTCAGGCCCAATAGGCCTTGCTGGACCCTTCCCGATTTGGCTGAGGGTCCAACCCATCGGGTTGCCCGATGACCCATTCTAGTCTGGCCCGATCCACTGGGTGCGGGTCTAGCCCACCAGGCATGAGACAGGCCTCCTAGGTGCAGAACTGGCCTGACCTGCTGGGCTTAGAACCGGCCCAGCCCGTTGGGACCAAAATCGTCCTGAACCGCTGGGGGCTCGGCCCACCAGCCGAGGACCGACCAGGACACGACAACTAGCCACGTCCGGTCCCCCCTTTCCCCACATGATGCTACTAGACCTCCACCTCTAGACACAATCAATGGACCATGGATTCTTCCAATCATACAGGTGGCCCGAACATGGGCCACCCCTCCACTCGGTGCCTACTTGGCGCCATGTTTCCCTACCGCCGTAGTGCACTTATGGGCATGCCTCCTCCATCACCAACGGACGTCACCGCAGGCCATCGCTGTGGGTCTCCATCGGTTCTGGCACGCCGATAGAATGTTTAGAGGACCACCCGATGCGCTTCAGTGGTCCTTTCTTCATGACATCTACACTGAAGGTCCTCTTGGGTCACCTTCTTCACCTCGAAGGTCTCATTTCAACCTTTCCATCGATTCAAACAATCTGTTCACAATAGAACACCTGTGGAGGGGTCCAAGCCTTTGTTTGTGTCGGACCGCACCCTCTGCATTAGAGGTTTTAAACTGGGGGAAGGTTCAGGGATGTTTGTTTAATCATATTAAGTGATAAACTTAATCCCAGATAATAAATCCTCAAGAAAAGTCACCCTCCCGCATAAACTCATGAAATGAAGATCAACCTGTTCATTTGTTGATTTGTGTTCTTTGTTTATATAAAGAGAAGAACATGGGAGAACTTTGAAATAAAACTCAAACCCCTACCTCTTTTATGTTCGATGTCGAAGCATTCATCCTCAAGAGTTCAAGGTGTTGATGTCATCACCTCTAGCTCCGTTCTTTGAGGTTCGTGAAAGTTCGTGAAGTCTCAATGATGTTCTTTATTGTTCTTTTTTGGAGAATAATTTTGTTGGAGATTCATCAGAGAGTCTCCAAGGTTTAATTCTTTCATCTCTAACATGCTAAAAAATTAAAGGAAACATGTCACAATGTTTTAGTTACGCTGTAATGTCGCGTCGTCACGCTGTTTCATTTGTGAAACAACATCACTATTACGCTCCATTTAGTGAATCATTACACTATGTGATATGTGACATTAATGAGCCTCATTAATACACCCCATCACCGCTTCGTCACCGCACCGCAGTATCTCTGTCCACCGCTCAACAGATGAGAAAGAATATAAAATAACTTTTTAAAGTTATTTTATTATTTTCCAAAAATTCAAAAATAAAATTTTCCATCTGGACCTTTCTAGTTGAAGTTAAGTCAATTCTAGTAGAATATTGGCATTTTGAGTTCAACGATGTCCACAAATTTTTGATCCGAGCACCAGGTCAAAAGTTTGAAAACCCCACTTGCATGTTTACTAAATGTACATTAAAAAGTTCAAAATTCTATTCTGGGCTCTCTGGGCCTCAGAATCACATGCCGTCAAATTTCATGGTCTCAAAATAATTCCATATAATTAAAAAAAATTACACATAATATATGAGACATTACATTCTCCCCACCTTAGGGCTTTACATACCCGAAAGCCAAAACAAAAACTAAACAAACAGATGGGGGTACTGGGCACGAATCTGAGCCTCCCAATCTCAAGTTCACTCTTGGAGAATCCCATGCTGCCATTGAACACGTACCAGAGGGATCAACTGTCCATGTAGTACCCTCTTCTATCAATCCTCTATCTCCACTAGGAACTCCAAAAATGTCGTCCCATCATCGATGTCCAGCTCGCCCCAGTCGATGACGCGCGTTGGATCATTTACGTACCTCCTCAGCTGTGACACATGGAAAACATCATGAACCTAGTGCATCTGTGGGGGAAGATCTAGGTGGTATGCCACCTCACCAAATCTGATTAAGACCTAAAAGGTCCAATGATCCTTAGAGATAGTTTTCCACCCTGACCAAATCTCTGCAATCCTCATTGGGGTGAGACTTAAAGGAACACATGGTCTCCCTCCTCAAAATCCAAGGGTCTATGCCTCCTATCAGCATAAGATTTCTTCCTACTATGTGCAGTCCTCATTTTCTCTTGGATGATCTGAACCTTCTCGGTGGTATCCTATACAAACTCTAGACCCATGTGTGCCGACTCCCCTGGGTCTTTCCAACATATGTGCGATTTTCAAGGCCGTCCATACAAGGACTCAAATTGTTCCATGCCGATGGTGGAGTGATAACTGTTGTTATATGAGAACTCTACCAAAGGCAGCTGGTCCTACCAACTACAACCAAAGTATAGGACACAAGAATGTAGCATGTCCTCTAGGGTCTATATGGTCCTCTCTGTCTGAACATCTATCTGGGGATGAAAATCTATGATCAAACATATCTGTGTCCCAAACGCATCCTGTATTCCCTTCCAAAACTGGGATGTAAAGCGGGAATCATGATCTGAGATGATCGTCAAAGTAACCCCATGAATTCGCACTATCTCTTGAACGTAGAGGCCTCTCAAGCCCTCTACTGGTCCCTACTCCCAGATGGGTAGAAAGTGAGCCTACTTGGTGAGTCAGTCAATGATCACACAAATAAAATCATGGCCTATGGACGTACGTGGTAACCCCATCATGAAGTCTATCAAGATACTATGCCACTTACACTCTAGTACCTCAAGTGGCTGAGTCAAGCCTGCTGTAACCTGATGCTCAGCCTTCATTTGCTGACAAGTGAGACATTGTGAAATAAACTCAGCCACCGCTTTCTTCATCCCTGGACACCAGTAATGACATCGGAGGTCCTAGTACATCTTGACCACTCTGGGATGTACCTCCAAAGGGGATTCATGGAACTATCTAAACACCTCCTCTCGTAACTCCACTAGTACTACGACGCATCCTCTGGAAAAAATGGTGTGATCCACACCTATCAAAAATCCATCAAGAGCCCATACTGAGGATAACTGAGTAGTCGGGCCTCGCAGTCAACATCCACCTATTGTGCCTCTTTGACTCACTGTAAGAGTGGGGGAGTAACAATAATCAACTAAAGGTAAGATTCTCCATCATCATCCACAAATTATATCTACATTTTGGAAAACTACTCTGTTTCTTCACTTAGTAGCTATAAACCAGTCCTCATGCTAAGTGTGTCTGCCACCACGTTCCCCTTTCCAGGAGTATAGCATATCTCAAAGTCATTATCCTGGAGGATCTCCATCCAGCTATCTCAAGTTCAGGTTCTTCTATGAGAATATATACTTGAGACTCTTATGGTCGAAGTAGATGGTAAACCATTCATGCATCAAGTAGTTCTACCACATATTTCAGGAAAATACCACTACTAATAACTCTAGGTCGTGAGTTGTGTAGTTCTGATCATGCTACCTCAACTGTCATGAGCTATAGGCGATCACCACTCTCTCCTACATCATGAAAAAAATCTAGTCTGGTTCCTGACGTGTCGTTGTAAACTTTATACCCAACACCCTCCTCTAGTACTCTCAAGACGGAGGCACTATTTAGTCTCTGACTTAGCTCTTGAAAACTCTACCGACATTTCTTTGTCCACAAAAAGGGATTTCCCTTCTATGTCAAAGCCGATAAGGGTGTTTCTACTCTGAAAAAGTCAGGTACGAACCTATAATAGTAACCAACCAACCCCAAGAAACTCCACACCTCATTCACAGTCCTAGGTGGCTCCCAAGCAAGCATTGCCTCTATCTTCACTATATCTACTTCAACTAAAGCCTCTGAGATGATGTTCCCCAGAAAGTGGACCTCCCAAATCTAGAACTGGCACTTCAAGAGTTTACTATAGAGATGGTACTCTTAGAGTGTATCCAATACTATCTGAAGGCGTGTAGCATGCTCCTCCTCCGATGCTGAGTACACCAAGATGTCATTAATGAAGACCATGAAGAACCAGTCAAGGTAAGGCTGGAAGATCCTGTTCATGAGGCCCATGAACACTACTGGGGTGTTGGTCACACCAAAAGGCATCACTAGGAACCCATAGTGGTCGTACTTGCACATGAAGGCTATCTTTAGTACATCCTCATCCTGCATTCGAAGCTGGTGATAGCCTGATCTGAGGTCTATCTTTAAGAACCACTTCTCTCTATTCAGCTAGTCGATGAGGTCCTCAATTATCAGTAGTGGATACTTGTTCTTCACGGTAACCTGGTTCAGGTGATGTAAGTCCATGTACAACCTCAAATTCCTGTATGATTTCTTGGAAAAAAGCACTGGGGATGAACATGGTGAAATGTTGGGCCTTATGAACCCCTTCTCCTGCAAGTCCTCTAGTTGTACCCTTAGCTCACGAAGCTCTGGGAGAGCCATCTGATATGACGGTGTGGATATTGGTGCAGTCCTAGGGTATAGGTAAATGAAATAGTCTACCTCCCTATGAGGAGGTAGTCCCATAACATATTTAGGGAAAACATCCTGGTACTTATCCACCACTATAGGGAAGCATGGTCTCCTCTCATCCACTGCACCAAGGGTGAGGCTAGCCAACTAGTGAGTGATTGGCTGTACCCTCCTCCAAGAGAGTCCATCCTGTGCTGTAAGGGTTTCCTTCTCACCGGTGGAAAAAACCTGGTCCAATATCCACATAAACACATCACTATATGCCTAAAATAGTCAATCTGAGCATGGACTATGGACATCTAGTCCATACCCAAGATAACGTCGTAAGGCCTCGACGCCACTACTAGAAGATCCCAGCCAAAGATATCGCCTCCTAGAATAAGATCACACTATCAAAACTAGTGTTTAATAATCAAATACCCTCTCATAGATGTATCTAACCATAAGGATCGAGCCAACGACTCCATCAAAATATCCAAGCTTCTAATTAGAGCTATGGAAAGAAAGGAGTGACTAGAACCTATTTCTTTAAAAACTGCAGCAAGGGTGGATAAGACACATATCGTACCTTGGATCATATCTAGAGCTCTGTGGTCATAACCCTCTACTACCTAGAGATGAGCTCGCCCCTTCCCACCTGCTCCCTGAGGTCGGAGTGGACCACCTGAGGGTGGTGGTGGTAACAACTCAAACTATCGACCACCGCCTTCTGCTCGACCATCTCCCCTTCCACATCCCCCGCCCTGTGGAAATCCTCACTCAAATTGATGCTGCTGCCTCAACAACCCCTCGACCATATGTTGGTCATCTGTATGGAGGGTCGGGTAGTCACATGCCATGTGTCCCTACCCACCACACGTGAAGCACTGTCTGGCTCCCTGCTGACTCCCCCTGGACTGGGATCCCCGCACTACTGACCATAAGTCCTGGGGTTGACCTTTGAATGACCGGGCCTGCTTGGAACCTCATGTCTACTATCTGCTACATGCTGAAGATTCCACCACCTACGGTGTGTTGCTAGATCTAGCTATCGGATCCTGCTCTGCCAAGAATCTCTCCACAAGAAGGTCTCGCTCTAGCACCCTGGTCTGGGTAGGGATGCTGAGATATAACACCGATACCCTAATCTCCTGCCTGAGTCCCTGGTCAAAGAATAAAGCCCTAAAAAGGGTCTCACACCATGTATTATGAGTAGTGAGATAGATTGGTGAACCTCACTGAGTAATCAGCTACCGTCATGATTCCCAACTGAAGGTGAAGTGGCTCCTGAATGCACACAAAGTGCAAGGTTGTAGGGAAAAACTCATCGTGGAAAATCCACTCAAAGTCTGTCCAAGTAAGGGTCACCTCATTGTGTGTCTAGGTGGTCAAACTCCACCATCTCCCTAATGAGACCTGCAAAAGGCTAACTGCCAAGATGGACATCTGGTCAGGTAGTTTCCTCACTAGGAAGAAGACCCACGTCACAACCTCCAGCTTGTCCTTAGTGACCTGATGATCTATTTCTCCATTGAACCTGGGAGGTCTTTGTCTCTGAAACTCATGTATGGAACGAAGCCTACGAATGTCCTCTACCATAACTACTGACAATAGATGCTGACCATTGGGTGGTGGTAGCACTGGTGCATCACCAGGTGGGGCCATCATAAGCACTAGTTCCTGAATAGACGCCTCCTCGCTAGGTGGGCTGTTCTCACTACCTCGAATCGAGATCCTGACTGGTTGTCCATGTAGAGGCATCCAAAAATAGATTAAGACATACCACAGTAAAAAGGATATACCTGGTGAGTTTACTTTTATTCAAAAGAACATAATCTGACACTTATGCAACCAATGTTTTCATGTATTGATCTGAAAATAATAATTCAAGGTCCTGGTGTATGGATACATTGGTCACCACACCAACACAAAAACCCTAGAATCTTAAAGTCAGACTCGTAACACTTAACACTATTTCACTAAAAAAAAACACAAGCTGTCATTCTTTGAGGGGGAACTGACCGCCTTCTAATTCCGCTTTGTCCTGACCTGTCCCCTAGGGACTGTTCCATGACTACCCCAAGCCGACCTCTCAAAGGAAAGGGGCTGGAAACTTGTGCCGAAGGCATCAAACTACAAGTGGGAGTAATTTTCCTGAGTACCTGTACACACACACACACAACCAACCACATCCCAACTCACTATAATGGGAAAACAAGTATACTACTAAAAAAAAGGAGAGTGTAGGATACAACTGATAGAAAGTAGTCCAAAATACAAACCCAACAAAAAGGGATGAAAGAGAAAAGTACAAAAAGGATCTATGATGGCCATATGTGGCAAACCCCACCTGATCATAAGAGTAGTGAAGCTACTAGAAGCTGAAGAAGTATGTCCTATCTGCATGGTCCTACTGGGACCCACTTGGTCCTAGGACACTAAGTCCACTTTTTTAGAGTTTGTCAGTCCCCTCTCCCTAAGCACCTCTGTCGATACATCGATCATCCGCACCAGAAACAACACATGCGGGCGAGGCCTGTGCCTGGGTGAGTAAAAAAATTCTCAATAGGGGACCCTGAAACAAAAAGGAAATATATCCATAAATCCTCAAAGAAAATCCCTAACCATTAGAATAAAGCACAATACAACTCACACCAGGTATATTCTAGGGTCGTGGTAGTAGCATCATCAGTCATATCATCGAACTCTATGGTTACTGGAGAAATCCTCCTCTGTTGAGTACATCGGGCATTCTGAGTCACACATATCCACTTCCCACTAACCTTTGACTGTTGCGGTACTCATCCTGGATGAGTACCATGGGTATGCTAGGTCACACAGAGTCGCTCCCCACCATCGTCCTTCCAGGTCACACAGAGCCACTTCCCACCTTGTAAAAAATTAGGTACTCCTCCTATTGTGTACCTTGGGTCCACTGGGTCACACAGAGCCACTCCCCACCATGGGCCAGTTGGGTCACATAGAGTCTCTTCCCTCTGAACCATCGTTGAGCAGTCATCAGGTCTCTTCCAACCACAGTGTTCCGTACGTAGTGTACTTTGGAGGACCGCTCATCAATCCATTATTCACATATCAATATCTATAAAGGTCACCAAGAAGAATTCCAAAAGATATTACTCATCAAGAGGGTCCCAATGCCTCAAACGAATCATCAATCGGACAGACGGTTTGCAATATACAAGCGTTTTAGTAAACAGGGGGCTGGTTGTGACGAGGCCTGGTCCGATCTGGTCAGACCGACCAGACCAACTCGGCTTGGGGGTCCCACATACCCCATTTTGATTAGACGGACTCAACCTGACCTGGTTTAGGTCAGCGTCGGTCTGGTCTGGCCTGGCTAGTGGGCCAGGCCCTATAGGCCTCGCTGGACTTGGCTTGGTTTGGCTGAGCGTCCAGTCCGCCAGGTCACCTCTTGACCCGGTCTAGTCTGGTCTAGCCCAAAGGGCGCAGGTCCGGCCTACCGGTATGGGTCCAACCTACTTGGTGCAGAACTAGCCCAACCTCCTGGGCACAGAACCATCCCGACCTGCTGGGGGATCGGCCTGTTGGGCGTGGAAACGGCCTGACCCTCTAGGCGCAGAACCAGCCCGACCTGCTGGGGGCTCGGACCACTAGCTAAGGACCCACCGTTGGAGCGGGCGGTGGTGTGCCTCTTAGCCGGGATGTGGCAACTAGTCACGTCCGGTCTGGCTCTGCCCCGTAGGACACCGCGGTCGACAGACTGCAGCTTCGTCCAGCCAGCCGGGTGGGCCGGACGTGGGCCACCCCTCCACGCAGCATGCCGACAGGTGCACCTCCTCCACCACCCATGGATACTGCCGCAGGACACCGCTGCTTCCCCCACCAGCGCTTCCACTGGTAGGATTTTCAGCGGACCACCGGACACGCTTCGATGGTCTGTTCTTCACACCATCTGCACTGACAGTCCTCTCAGGTCACCATCTTCACCATGATGGTCTCATTTGCACCTTGCCGTCGATTTAGATGATCTGTTCACAAGAGAACACATGCAGAGGGGTCTGGGCCTTTTTTCTTGTCATCCCAAACCCTTTGCATTAGAGGTTTTAAATAGGGGGAACGCTCAGGGATATTAGTTCAATCATATCAGGTTATAAACTTAATCCTGGATAATAAATCCCTAATAAAAGTCACCCTACTGCATAAATTCATGAACCATGGATCAACCTGTTTGTTGGTTGATCCTTGTTCATTGTTTCTAGAAAGAGAATAATGGGTAAGAAATTTGAAATAAAACTTAACCCCCTACCACTTTGATGTTTGATGCAAAAATGTTCTTCCTCGAGAGTTCAAGACGTCAATGTTGTCACTTATAGCTCCGTTCTTCAAGGTTCATTGAAGCCAGTGAAGTTTCACCAGAGTTCTTTATATTTCTTTGTTGTAGAACAATTTCATTGGATATTATTCATAGAGTCACTAAGGTTTAATTACTTTCTCTCCAACATGCCAAAAAATTAAAGGAAACATGTCGTAGTGTTTCAGTTATGCTGCGACGTCGCATCATCACACTGTTTTATTTATGAAAAAGTGTCATTGTTATGCTCCCTTTATTACATCATTACACTGCATGATATGGGTCATTAATCAGCCTCATTAATTTTCCCCATTGCCACTTTTTTTCCACACCACAACATCACCATTCGCTTCTCAATGTATGAGAAAGAATATAAAATAAGTTTTTAAAGTTATTTTATTATTTTATGAAATGTCCGAAAATAAAATTTTCCATCCAGCCCTTGCCGGACAAAGTTAAGTCCATTCTAGATGAATCCTGATGTTCTAATTTCAACAGTGTCCTTGGATTTTTGATTTGAGGATCAGTTCAAAAGTTAGAAAAACCCAGTCGTGCGTTTACTGAACGTACCTTAAAAAAGTTCAAAATTATGTTTTGGGCTCTTTGGGCCTCATAATCACGTGCTGTCAAATTTTTCTGTATCGATATAATTCCATTTAATTAAAAAAATTACACAGAATTTCCGAGACATTATAGGTGACATCCACGACAAGCGAGTGATGGAAAGTGGGAAGCCTCAATAGAGTAGCCTGAAAAATAGATCATTTTCTAGTGCTAATATAGATAGGTATTCGAGAAATAGAATCCAAATTCATAAGGATACTAGATTGGGAAGAACTAGAGGGTATGAAATCTGCCATTGGTACCAGGCACTGGGCATCTTTGCATGGGGTAATGCTAGCTGTGAAGCCTTGTATGTTTGGGTGTTTGATCGATATATATATATATATACATACTGGGTGGATATTTTCTTATGATTTCAAATATATAGGGTCTTTAGGGCCAAATTTGAGGCTAAATATGACTCCTAGGGATATGGGCCTTGTAAGGTTCCCCTTCAAACATTAAAAAGAGATTATTCAAAAATAATAAAATATTTATAGCCTTTTGGATTTTAAGAAATACTTGATAAATATTCTAGCACACCCCTCATTGGTGAAAGAAAATAATAATTACTATAAAGTTCCTCCCTATAGTGTTATAACAAGAAGTTATGGAGGTCCTTTCCAAGGAACCCTTTATAGTGGTCCTCCCCATGAATATATGGATATTGGCCAAAGAGGCCCTACCTATTATTTAATCTAATAAATCATTTACCCAAATGATCCTATTCATGGTTATAAATAATAAGGTGACTTTGAAGGTCCTCTGAAGCATTCTTGTTACAAGGTTCATCCTCATAGTAATACGAAGAACTATCATGGAGGTTATTCCCATGGTGGAACATTGAAAAAAATTATGGAGGTCCTCTAATTGACTATATTTTTGGAAATCCTCCCTCTAAAATAGTGAACAAGAAACAATGAGGTCATACCCTTTCCAATAAAATAACAATCAATAATTTTGTAGATCATCCATATGGTGGCTATTTTTGGTTTCCTCCTCATGATAAGATTAATAGATGAAATAGAGGTCACCCCATTTTAGTGATAAAAAAATCTATAACCACATAGGTCATTCCTATAGTGTTAATGAAAATAGAATAAATGGAGTTACACCCCAAGTTGGTGATCGACAACTCTATAACCATGAAGGTCCTCCCTATAGCGATCAAGAAAATGGATAGAATGGAGGTCCTCTCTATGATGGTAAATTGAAGACTGGTGTCCATGGAAGTCCTCTCCAAAGTGCTTGATGTGAAGGTTTTACTATTAATGATTAATCTCCTTAACATGATTTACATCCCCATATATCAATCATTACAATGATTCCATCATATCGAGAGGCACTTGATAAGAAAAAACTAGGTACAATAGGAACTCAATCATAAACTAGTGGTGTTTTCCCCAACTAATGAGCAAGACAATGGATTGATTATAAAAAGTTCCTCCACCAGGCCATAACACCCTAAATATTTCTAAAAAATAAAAAATTATTGTATTTCAATTGATAAAGTGGTTATAAAACTACCTATATAGTATGAAAAGTTCAAATAACCATATATAGAAGATGGGGAGAGCTCTAGAATTATGTGGAGAGAATTGGATGAAGAAAAAATAACAATCATATTTTGGACCCTTTTCAGTACTTAGTATGATATTCCAATGTCTTTGTAAAAGGAATGCATACCTTATATCTTATGCAACTTATAGGGAACAATTTAGCACCTAAAATCCAGGAACTATCCTTATGATGGATACGTCAGTCATCTTAAGGAACTAGATGAGAAATGATGTCACAGGTATCCAGATTCTCTGATAGTATCTTTGAATACCAAATATAGTGAATATCATGAGTGTTTCCAAGAGAATTTCTTAAATGGACAAATTATGCTTCACCAAATAATCCTAGAGGCTTTGTTTGATGTATTCATTAAGTATTAGTGTGAATATGGAGATTTAAACTTCACATCACTCTCTTGTTTTAAATGATGTCTTGATATTATAGTTTACAATGTCATTTACTTAGGCCATGTCTCTATCCTAGGATCACAATACACTAGTTAGTAAAGATAGGAAAACCCCTCCACCTCAAGGGAGTAGAAAACATAGGCTCAACAAGAGTGGGAAATTGATAAACTTATGTATTAAAATACTATAAAGGAGAAGAAGTTAGAGATTTTATAGAGGAAACTTCTTTGAGATATAAACCAATTTCAGTGGATGATACCATTATTTTAAAGTATCCAAAAAGGAAACCATACCTATTTCATACCATAGTTTAAGATTTAAGGAAAACCAATATGCAATAACAGTTGTTACAACAAAGGGGTATCCCTATCCAGTAATTTTAGGGGGGTAGTTTTATCTTTAATGCTACCACTAGAACCATCAGGTTTACAAAGGGGTGGAACTATAGCTTTAATAGAGTAGAATAAACCTTATAATATAGGGCTATGGGGATTTTCACTCCCTCCTATTAAAATTAAAATCTTCTCCAGGATGGGAGGAAACCTCAGAAGAAGATCCCCCATGGCCTGCCCTTAAATAATTTTGTGATTCAACCTTTCTATCAAGGTCAAGTTATGTATAAGCTATAGTAGATTCACTTAGAAACATAATATTTGAAAAACAAATTTATTTATCATAAGGAGGGTATAAAAGGAAGAGTAAAAATAATTATAGAGGATATAAATCAAAATGATCCTCCATTAAAAAAATTAGAGGATTATTATACACCCTTAGAAGGATATTCTAACACTAACATATTTTCATATTAGTTTGATTTGGATTAGGATTTGGTTCTCATCATAAGACTCACATCTATAAATATTTTTGATACAAACCCAATAGAAGAAATTAAGTATGGTAGTAATGTAAAGGTACATGATAATGAGGAGGCAATTTCTCAAAATTTCATTCATACTAAAGTAAATGAATTGTTTGTTCACACTCAACATTAGAGTCAAACTCATGATTTAGGAGGTCCTTTAAAAAATCCATATCCACTCACTCGGTGAGCCAATAGAAAGGAAAAGGGGAAGGGAGTGGTTATAATGACATCCCACCCACCACTTAAGGAGTTAAGTCTCTTTTTTCCATGGAAAATATTTCCTAGTAAGAAGTTCTGAAATCAAGGATAATATATCTTAATGTCGAGATACTCAAGGGAAACATTGAGTATAATTCCTAGGTGGAAATAACAATACCTCAAATAGAATATCTCCTTTACCAAGAATATATTTTCAATCAATAGTGGAAGAGTCAAGCTACCTATCCAACCTGAGATCTAACTAACCTAACTACTTGACCCCAATGATGGTTTATTGTCTTGATTTTTCTTTACTAAGGAAACAATAGTTATCAATTTAGGTAATCCGTCCTAGACTAACTTAGGATAGCTACTGGAAATATGTACTAATAGGAAAACCATGTCAAGATTAACTAAATTCCACCACTCAAACACCACTAAAATGACGACCCTTGTCAAATATGATCGAAAATAACATCCCATGCATATTTATGACCTACAAAATATATAATTTTTCCAAGTATTCCACTATTTTAGATTCATGAATAAGGATGATTTGATCCTAATTTATGATACTTTCCATAATCACCCATATAATATCATGTTTATGAACCATTCTTGGTAGACTTATGACAAAATTCATATCTATGTTGTCCCATTTCTAGATGAGTATAGGTAAAGATTTCAACATACCATCTGGTTATTGGTTCTCATCCTTGACTAGATGACAAGTGAGGCATCTCAAGACATACTATGCCACTTTCCTTTTTAATCTAGTCCACTAGAAATGAGTTCAAAACACCTTATACATATTATAAATTATAGTATGAACAACTCATTTTGAGTGGTGATAAATAGTTGTAAAATTTTATTAAAAACATAATAGAACAACTATTTGGTCATGAAAAAGAAACACCAAGTTCTTATATTGTTTCCACCTATCAATAGTCTCCCACCATTATTTTTGATGTAATGATAAGGAAATCTAAATCCAATATTTGAGAATCATTATATTTCTCTACCAAATTTGGTATAAGAGTCATTAGAATGAAAAATTCAACTTCATTCTACTCTATGAAATATTAGTGCATATCATAAATCATAGCCATCAGTTTCCTCTAATCATAAGATTCTTTGTCTAATTGATTGTATGAATTTAGTCTTAAAGAATATGCCACATAATTATCTTTTTTATGTGTATAAACCAAATAAAATTATAATATATAGAGATATTCCATCAAATATATTTTTCTTAGGTTCAAATATATTTGTGAAAATATATATTTCAAGATTTAATTATCGGTGAACACAATGATTTTCTCACTAAATATGTAATGAAACCAACTTTTTAAATAATGAACTACCAAAACCAATTCCAAATCATGGTTTGGATAATTAATTTCATGAAATCATAATTTTAGTTATCCATATGCTACCACATAATCTTCATTCATGAGAAGAAAACTGAGCCCAGATCAAGACACATCATAATATACCACATAACACTTCCCAGGTTTCTATAAAATGAGAATTGGTTTGAAAGTAAGCCATGATTTAAGATATAATAAGTATTTTTGACAATAATAACTTCAACATAATTGTGTTACCTTTATCATGAGTTTTTTCAAAGGAGATAAAAGTCACAAGAAGTTCTAAACAAAGCAATGTTAGTAAACTGCTAAGACCATATAGCTGCATAAGATTTTTTTTAGTTATTTCTAAGAGACAACAACTTCTATCTTTGTAGGGTATACTGATATTACTTTCTTAGTAATGATATGTATAAGGAAGAAAACTTATTGTATCTAGAAATCAAATTTAGAGAGTTTTTTGATATAACTGATGCTCTCAAAAAATGGATAACATAATCTCTAAATGTTCTTCACGTTCTTTCTGAGTTCAAGAATACACCATAATGTCATAAAAAAACGACAATAAAAGAGTATAGGAACCACTGAAAGACATGATTCATTAATTCAATGAAAACCACAGGTGCATTTTTGATATAAAAGTGCATGAAAAAATTAGCAATGACCATAAAGAATTAATAATGTTGTCTTTAGTATATCCTCTTTCCAAACCTAGGGTTGGTGATACCCTAAGTATAGATCAATTTCAGAGAACAATTAGGATCCCTTAAAATGATCAAAAAGGACATCAATCTTAGGTAGTGGATATCTATTATTTATCATGACATGATTAAACTTATGATAATCAATACATAGTCATAAAGAACCATATGACTTCTTGACAAAAAGAACAAGAGAATCCCATAGTGGTGTACTCAGTCTCATGAACCCTTACTTTCCAATTCTCCCAATTTAATATTTAACTCCTTCAATTTTTCAAGTTTCATTTTGTATGATGGAGGTAAAATAGGATTTTTCCCAAAATGATATCAATTGAAAACTCCACTTCCCTTTTACATGGGAACCAATTAAATAATCGAGAAACACATTGGGATATTGATCCACTATACTAGTATAATTTTTATTATCAATTATGTTATTTGTACCCAAAGTGACTGACAATAATTAGTAATAAATGTTTCCATCCATTAGTGATAATGGCCCTGATCTTCCACCTGTGACATACATACCTATTTTAAAAAGATGCATTATCCCATTAAGATATGTAAACTTTACTCATCACGCATAACAATCGATATGGTTCTTTAAAGAAACCAAAAAATCCATTCCCATGATCAATTAAAATACATATATATTAGAAACAAAAATGTTCCAATAAAAATTGACTCTATAAATCATTATAAAACAATTTTCACATTTAAATACTCAACACTCACGATGCCCGATAAGTCTTTGGATACTCATAATGTGTGGAATAATCATGATATACAACCCCATTCGACTAATGAAACATGAATAAATAAATTATTGGGATGAACCCCTATCAAATAGAACTTTCATATGATTTGAGTTAAGTAGAATGGTACCACATGTAGGCGAAGGACCTGATTAGTTTTTCATGATAATTTTCTTAACAATATATAACTACTTACTTGCTCACCCTGTTCCTTGATTCCCTATTGTGGATGAATTATCTAAGTAACCATGGTGTTTCCAGAATAACCTTAGATTTCTCAGTTCTAATAATATGAATTTCTATAAAAATATCATCTAATCAAAGCATAATATGTCTGACACACATGAGACATGCTACTAGTAGCTGAAATTTTAGCACTATATAGATAAAACTATATATGTCCCATATGATTATAGTTGTGGAATTCTTTGGGTTGTTCCATAAAATCTCACTTCATATGATCAAGAAAACCACATTATAAACATACTATATTTCTTTTCAGTCATAGAGTAAAGTAAACTGATCTAGTGGTTTATATCTATAATGATCCACCACTTTAGAAGTAGGCATCCCTCTTCTATTTATTTCCCGAATTAGAGTTCCCACTTGTTCCTTTAGAAACAAACATACTTACATCCATCATATTTCTATATATACCATTTCCCCCCACAATCACTCTAATAATCATATCTTTAAAATCAATAATATAGAGGAAAAATATTTTAGAAAGAATTTATAGTCACAACACTGACTCAAATATGTGTGGCTTTAAGGATGTACTAGAAACCACTTCTAGATAAATATAAATAAAGTTCATAAACTTATCTTCATATTCTGTTACTAATATATTTTATTACATTGGGATGAAGAAATATAATGTTTTATATTTCTTAAAGGTGTGAGGGTATAATTATTTATTGAAAAATTCTTTAAATTAATCCCACATAAATACTTGGTTGACTTTAGATTGGATAGATAAATCCCACAATTGGCATGCAAGATCCTCTAACATGTATACTATTAAATTGGTTTTTAACTCAATGAGTCTTTTAAGGAAATTTAATATTCAATTCATACTATTAAGACACACTTCTTCCTTATTTGGTTTCAAATCCCCCCAAAAGGTTAGTGGATTTTATTTCTAAAATTTCATATAATTATCCACTTTATGTGGTTCATGATTTTGATTTACCTTATCAATAGCTTGAAAATCTTGAAAAATGCTCTAAATAATCTATTGGTTCACCTGTGGCTTAGGTGAAACTACATTTTCCATAGACTCTTCTTGAGAGTTCTTGCAACATTTAACTAGATCCATTTATTTATATCCAAAACAAAACATTACTTAGTAATCACTCATTAGTAAATGAAGGATTATAATTTTCCAAAAAACAAAATCAATAATCATTATAATAAAAATTACAAAAAACATCAAAATCAATAACCATTATAACCATTTTATAGAAACCATCAAACATAATACAAACAATGAAGTCCCAACAGTAAGTCTTAGTACTAGTGCATGATATGCTATACTCATCAAATAAACCCACAACATTGAGATTAATACATACATAAAAGTTTCTTATAACACTTTTTATACCCAAACATCCTTGGTAAATTGAATTTTAGTGTAAAGAGGTTAGTTATGTCTTTTTTATGTTATAAATTTTAATTTTTGATATTCATATGTCCTTACTACCATCTAAATATGACATACTAACCAATAATAAAACCATTGGTAACATCCCCACCCAACCCATTGGCCTGGGTCAAGATAGAGGTGCTACTGGCCTTAGGTGGAGTCCCCAAGACACCAAAGTCTAGTATTAAATTCTAGAGGATTACCTAAACATTGGGAGATGATTTTAACTTTATAAAAAAACACCTATCAAGAAAAGCCAAAAAAAAACAAAAAAAAAATGATTAATGATGTATAAATAATACAACCTAAATGTAAAACTAATAAACAACCATATATGAGTATCAAAGACAAAGTATAATAAAGAGAATCAATAAAACCAAAGGATGTCCCAGCTCAGCAACATAGATGTGGAATCAATCCAACCAAACCCTGAGAGGTCTCTAATCTCCAAACACCATCCTATGAAAGTAACATCATGATGTGCCACTTGATAAATATGATACCTTACATTTATTAGTGTCATGAATAACAACATCTTCACATGCACCAAAGTGTATATGCATGGGGTGAGAAATCCTACCTAGAGTGCTTTCCCCAAGGGAGTTACCAACTCATTCCAATAGGAAAAGAATATGTTATCACATAGTTCAAAATATTTTTTAAAATAAAAATGGGAATCATCAATTAAGTTTATCAATTTTAAATAATTTAAATTAAAATTTGAACAATTTATCATAAAAACCCATTAATTCTATTAATTCCATCAAATTTCTTGAATTCCATTAATTCTGTGAATTCCATTAATTCCATTTGGTATACCAAAACCACATCCATCCACTCCCACAAACATGCATTCTAGGTTACTGTCTCATACTCATGAGTAGTTACCCACTAATACACCAAGTCTTCATTAAGTGACAAATCTCTAGGTGCCTCTAGTCTAGAACCATTTCCATTATTCATGTTCATATGAATACAAATGAACTCACTCCAACCATGTATTCCAAGTTCTTATATCAATTCATTACAAATAAATCATTTTTCCCTTTAAAAAATTTCATCAAAAATATTTATTTCATTAAACAAAAACTATAATTTTGGAACCACAGTTTAAAATTATAAAACAAAAAGATTGTAAAAAAATTCATTCAAATTCACATGTTCCCAAATAAAAATCCAAATAGGTTTCATTTAATAAATCATACACATTTACTTTTAAAATTTAAGAAAAACATTTAATAAAACTAATCCTTCATGTTCTAGAACAAGTAGAGAAAATAGATAATCCGCGTACCTCTTAATGGGTGATGAAAATGGAGAATGACACAACATAACATATAGACATGGGATCAAAACACCTTTCCTTCAATAGATTCAATCAATATATCATGAAAACAAATCATATAGCATAGATCTATACCTAAAATATTTGATATATTATCCTGGGTGATAGGAGATGATAAGATCTAAGGATAAAGAGTGAAAACATAGACTTAACAATGATTTAAAAGATCCAAAGCACTTAGATCCTTCAAAACTAGACATCAGATCAAAGAGAACCACCAAGAACACCTAATAGAGGATAGGATTTCATGAGCCAAATTGAAGAGGTGAAAAATTAGGGATCTATGGCTTTAAAATGAGTTAAACACTAATTTTAGGAGAAATTAATGCATGCCACATGGTTAGGATGCATAGTCTGGGAAACTATGCTTTAAAAATGTGCATGTTGTTGTTTCCAATCCATCTTCTTGCACAGTTGGTTCACATGGTTTGATAAACCATTCACCAACTATATTTTTCAGCACTATCTTCCCTCACATAGTTTCTCCTAGAACCGATATAGTTTAGAAAAACTGTGTAATAATTATGCACTTTCCTAGTTACTTCCAAAATCTCTTACATAATTTATTAGAGAAGGTTCATGGTTTCCCCACACCATGTTAAAACCTTGTACCCATAAAAATCATTCCAAAATACACAAAAAAAATAAAAAATCATGAAACTCAACCAAGTATTATAACCCTTAAAATAATAATAAAAGGGTAATGTACTTGAAACCGAGTGTGTTACATCCATCATTTTTAATTTAAATTAATTCTTTCTCAACAACGCTAATTAGAATTTAAATATTCCAAATAAATTAAAATAATAATCTAACCTTTTCAAGTATTTATATATCGATTTTAAAATACTTAGAACATGAATTAATTAAAAAAAATCAATTAAATTAAAAACTAAATCAAATCATTTTTATCCATCTCAAATTTATTTCTAATAATTTATAGAATTTAATTAAATCATTTTCCACATTTAGTTCAAATAATAAAACATTTTTAATAATTATTACACTACCATAGTTTCTATAATTATTATTTAAACTTAATTAATGCTTCAAATAATGGTTCCCTTAATCATTTTTAAATAAATGTAGCACCTTCCTTATCTTTAACACATCATCATCCAAGTTTAAATTTTATATGAATAGTATCTTTCACACATGATAAAAACAATGACGGTTTCTCATATTCTTAATTATCATATTAATATAAATATCACCTATTCCCATTATTGATATTCCACCTTTTATAAAACTATTGGTAATTCAAACTCCATGATCTAAGGTATTTCTTAAATCTTTATATATTCTTTACACCTCAATATATAATAGCATCTTTCTTAGTTACTTACTATTTATCTTCCCATAAGAAAATTCTGGGTTCTTCAAAATCAATCCAAGCATCTATTCTCAACACATATTGAAATCCTGAATTATTAACAAACAATAAAACACAACACCATTGGATTTAACAATCTCTAACTTCATATTTTTTTATTAATAACTTTATAGAAAATTCATGTCAAAATGAAATCATTTATTTTTGTTTCTCACTTATTTGATAATAAATTAAAATGATTATACTAAATTTTTACTAATAAATTAATCAATTATAATTATACTTGATAAATTATCATTATATAATATAAGTTTCATTAATTAGCTTCCAAATAATTCAAATTAATATCTATGTATTTTATCAAATTCTAGGCACTTTTCTTGATATTGAACAATCTAATTTCAACCTGTTTACTTAAATAATGAATTTTTTAAATCAAGGATGAGAGAATATAAAAAAGATAAATTTTCAATGAAAAAATATTTTTCTAGAATTCCATATTTACATGAAATGATATATTCTAGAATATTTCTCTAAACTTCTAGACCTTAATGAGTAAAACTTAACTTCTTTTCATCAATGTTGATCAATTCATAAAATAAACTCATGGATACCCATTTATAAGATCACTTCAAATATGAATACAGAGTTTAGTTGTAAAAATTTCCTATATTTCTCATTATTCCTGATCTCCCTTTATGCATCACCTTTAATTACCTATATAAAGAAAAAAAATATATTTGACAATTAGGTGGTTCTAAAAAAACCACTAGTGAGATATAAATAGTTTAGATTTATTTCTCAAAACAAGAACTCATTTCTTTTATAATGTAATAATGAGAGAAATATTTATTCTAAAATTATTGGTTTTAAAATCAATAGCCTTTTCGAGAATCATGGTTTCTTTGAGTTTTGAAATTTACTAGTGTGTAATTACCATATTTACTTTAGAAATTAAAGCATATGAACTTATTAATGCTAGATTCAATCCCTTAAACATATCCTCTTGATATTATAGGGTAATCATACATTCTTTTGAATCTTTAAAAATGTGCTTGAACATCCCAAACTACATCTAAAGAACTCATGGATCATCATCTTTTTACAAATCCTCATGAAATTTGTGTTCTTTTTAATTATCAATGATATCTTCAACAAAACCAATCCTATTATTTATTTCATGGATTTATTAACTTATTTATAGTTCTATCTTAACTCAATTAATACTAACACTCATGGATTACTTGAAAGATCACATCTTGTGTCCTCTTTTCCACAATAGAAGAAATTTCTTATTTGAATAACATCCTTCTTTGGAATGTTAGAAGTATTTTTCTCAAAAATATTTTTTATTGAAACCCAAGGCCAAATCATTAACATTATTTCATTTATTATTTTTTAACTTTTATCTTATTCTTTATTTAAATACTTTTGGAACATGTTTGGTTGATTTGAATTAGTATTCATCTTTATAATGACTAATTTGATTCTAAATTCCCCATATTTTTCTAAGGATTTTAATTATATTTGATATATATAAATTCATACCTTTACTTTTAATACTTTAAATAAAATAATATTTTCTTCTCCTTGATATAGGAATTATCTTCATACCAATAATTGATATATTTTTACAAAAATCAATTTCATTTTTCCCAAATCTTCTATAATATCAGTAGTATCCAATAAAAATTGGTTTTTCCCTTTGAACATCATTCTATCATGAAATAACAGATTTATATTTTTAGGAAAGTAAACCGTTTTTGTGAGAATTTTGGGTAATGAAATATTCTATAATTTCTTCCATTAACATTTTATATATTGGTGGATTTATTATCATTTTTCACAACCTATATTTTTCTATATTTTGAATTTTAACCATTATTTTTCATGAAAACAACATTAGTGTAAACAAGTTTTTCTGGGAAAAGAGTTACCTTTTTATTATATAATGTAATAGTTTTATAATTACATGATTAAAATCACTTCTTGATATAATATAAATGTGTTTTAAAACAAAAATCCACCTTTTAAATATGCATGGTAGTAACTTTTTTCTTAGATTCTTATGAAGAATCATCTTGAACTCTTTAAATTTCTCAATTTTACTTCTAGCTCAACATACATCATATTTTGGGTGTTTTTAAGATATTTAATTGTATTCACTATTTATTCATAATATCTTTTGATTATGTCAACATTATTATCACGTTCTGTATGAATTTTGGATCATCTCTTGCAAAGAATTTCCAAGCACTTTTATCTTATTTTCTTTAATTTCTAGTTGATAATTATTTACATAAATTATATCATTTTGAATTTATTTCTATAAAAATAAGTTATCTTCAATAAATTTCAAGTATTACTCATTATATTTAGTTTATTTGAGAAAATACTTCTCAAATTTGGAGCAAAAATCTACAATAACAATTTTTTCCACTTTTGGAATCAGCTTATTTGGTGAGAATTATACATGTTAACACATTTTGTTCGAGTTCTTACCAAAATATATTAGTATGTTATTTTGTTTGGGTTATATACTACTATATATTTCTAAAATATTCAAAAATAAAATTGAAATTTTATTTGGGTAAATTTTATTGGTTTCTTTTCAAATCCACATATGAATCTTCATTTAAATCCTTTAGTGCATGATCTTCCCCACACATTATTGGTTTATTAAAAGTAATTTATCACAAAGAATATATAATTACCTCTTTTCATGAATGTATTTAAAATAATCTTAGGTATAATTGTTTTATCTTATTAATAGTGTATATTTCTAGTAAGTCTTTTTGATTTATTCTTGGTCATATTTCTCTATGATTATAGCATGTAAAAATTTTTGTTCACCCTATTTTCACATGAGGGTTGTCTTCTTATAACTAGTTTCATTAATAGTAATGTTATGAATAGAAATAAAAAAATATTTCCACTTTGATTACCTTTAATAAATGGAGAATCATTTTTATTTTCTATCTTTAATGAGGCCTTATTTATTTTATTTACTTATATTTTCTTAATATTTTTGAAATAATTAGAAAATATTTCCTCTAACATTATTTGATAGGGAAAATATTTTCCATATAGGTTAATCTAGGTGCCTATTTGAAACACTCAACATGAAGACAAACCAAGTCCCTAAGCATGGTTAGTAGTGTTTGGGGTTTCCAAGGTATATGCAATGGCATGTTTCATTTCATATTGCAGGCCAGGGTCAACTCCCTAAGGATAAAAATTTGGCGATCTTAAAAATTTTATGATCTTATATTTAATGGGGTTTTATCCATCTTTTATCCAACTTTCACTTCATTAGGAAGGGGGAACATTATTTGGAGTTCCTTTATTCCACCTTTGAATATTCTAAGACTCCGTTACTTCTATTTTCATGCAGAAACAATAGGTAATATCCTCTTTTCCCCTATTCTCTCTTCCTCTCTTTTTCTTTCCTATTTCCATAAATTTTTTCAACTCCTTTGAAACCCCAATCACTATAAACATGGGATTATTGGTTATAGGATGTTTAATTATAAGGTTTTTGGTTGTTATAGCCTACTCAAGATGCATATTTTCTTGTTAGATCATTCTCCATTGAACGTGATGATTTTGTTTTAGATACAATTTGTTTTATGTGGGTGATTTTTTGTGATTCCTTTAGTGATAATACTAATTGATGTTTGATTTTATAAATTCCTTGTCTATTAAGTTTTACCTATATGTGATAGGTAAATCTATTTTATAATTTTTTGGGAATTTATTTCTTACTCAGCATTGAGGGTGTTTAATGGTTTTATAGTTTTTATAAATGTAATTTTAGTGTTAAGTGTTTTTGAAAATTATTTGATGATTTATTTCAAATAAAATGTGGTGTTTTATGGTGTTTGGTCAATTTTGGGTCATGAATTGGGTGAAGGGTTGTTTATATAAAAAATTAAAATGAAATGAAATTCTTCATTTCTAAAATGATTTTGAATAAAAATGGGTTGGTATTTGAAATTTTCATGAATGTGGATTAAAATTGTTGTTTTAAATAATGGAATTTAATTTTAATTTCAAAGGGAAAAAATTGAATTTGTTATTTAAATGGGTTTCCCCAAAAAATAATTTATTTAATGAATATTGTTTAATATATTTTCCAATTTTTTAAATGATTTGAAATGGAATTTTAAGTGAGAATAAATTTCTTGGCCCACATATCCAGTTGGTTTTTAAGAAGGATCATGTAGAACTTTTAAAATAAATTATTTTGTGTTATATGAGACCCTCTATGTTTCCCCATATTGTATTCTTGTAACCCCCAAGGGGAATTTTTATTATTAATGTGATATGGATGATAATTTTCTGGATATTTTTTACAAGAAGGTTTGAGGTGAGGTGAGATTTTATTTCTTATTTTTATATTTCTCATGTGATTATCTTGATTTACCACATATGATTTTTTCTTTCATGGGTACCAAGGCAATAAATAAGGGGTATAGATTTATTCTACACCAGATAGTCACACACTACTAGTGTCCCCCTAGTTTTGTGTTAGGGATAGTAGGGATTAAAACCAACTCTAGGCCTAGTTTAGGCTAGTTGAGTGGATTGTGTTAAGGATGAAACATATGAAAACAGTTGATATGTGTTTGGTAAATCCTTGGAACATCTTACCTTAGGACCTAGTGAGTTACCCATGAAACTTTATGACTTCCATCGAGGAATTTTCTTGGTGTTTTCTTGTTCGATTGGCTCACATACCACCATAGATTACTACTTGCTTGTGTTTGTTTCTTTGATAACATAGTGTTTAGTGCTATATTTTGTTCTTATAAATTCTCTTTTTATTAATAAAAGTGTTTTAAAGATAATTTAAATGGTGTGTTTATAAAGTGACTTTGAAAATGGATTTATAATGGCTGTTTTCATGGAGGCTTGGGATGATGAAATGTTTTCAAAGTGATTCTTTTCATTAAATGAAAATTTAATTAAATTTTAAAAAATGGTAATTAAGGAGATTTTGGTTTTTATGAACTTTCATATGAAAAACTATTTTATAATTGTATTTTAAACTAGAATAAATGAAATTTACTTTTAAAGTACTTATAGAAACTCCTTGGTGAGATCCTATTGGGTTTGGATTCACCCACAACATATATACACCAATCATTGTATACAACTATTATGTTTCTTTTCATGTGATTTGGATTTGATCATCTTCCTTAGGTGTTTGGGTTGTTCGGTTTTGGTTGGATTGGGATTTGGAGAGTGATAAGTGGCTCACATGGTGTTTATTTTTCCATTTTTCTCAAGTTATGTTTTCTTTTTAGGATGTCAATGTATCATCCAAAGAATCCTTTAATTTAGTTTTTTTAGTTTCTTTTGTTGTATTTATTTATTTATTTATGGATTATGTTTTCATTTTGGTGTAAATGAGTTATAATATTTCTATATATTATTACTCATTTGGGATATTTTTTCATTTTAGTTATACTTATTGATGTTGCAAGGACATCCAATGTATGGATGGTCCATTCCAGATTTTGGTAAAAGGTTAGTTATGTTGTTAACTCTGATTTTTGGGTGAAATCATTAACAACACATTTTATTGATTCCTAGTCACTTCTTTCCATCCCATGGGGATTGGGAATTACCTTTAGTCCTTACCACATATCAATATGAGTTCATATTTTAGGGGTGACCTAGGTGTGTTTGTGAAAAAATGGTATCATATATTAGGTTTATGGAAATGGGATGGGTTTTTTAGAGATACCACTTTTTATTTAGGGTGTGTTATGGTAGTATGGACATATGATAGTCAGAACTTGATAGGTAGGCATGTGGGGAGTTTATATATCTCTTTTTCTCTCTAAGCATTGAGTTTTCATGGGTGACTAGGGCTAGAGTCTTAGTTTTTTATTCCGTTCATGACTAGTTTTGATGTATTTTTATGCAGGAAAAAATATTTGAATCCCGGATGATTTTTGAAAGTGATTTTGGGGTATTCCATTGAGTTTTAGGGTAAAAAAAGAAGAACTGGGGATACATGGTGAGCATGTACAATTTGTAAAACCATGTGGATCCTTTGTAGACGGTTCTAGTTAATTGATAGAGTCTATCAGACATTTGGTGCACAACATGACATGCCATGCAACCAAAACATGCACAACTTTTCATCCCTCATAAATTTATTATTTATACTCTTATTGATTTTGGATTTATCTTAAATAATTTTCTCTTATAGGTGATGAATTAAAATAGGTTTTGGAGATGTTTTTATGTTGTTATGATAGATTTTTTTGGTAAATTGTTTTCATATTATGGTTATATATAATGTTTTAAATATTATTTTGGCAGGAAAAGATAATTTTAGAAAATATTTGATTTTAAAGAAAATTTTGGTGGGTTGTTTGAAAACAAATTCCTTATTTTTCATGGGTTGATTTATAAATTATTTTGTTTTATTGAGTTATTTAGGAAAATTGTTTTAAAATAAGATGTTTATTTTTATATAAAGTTCTTAAAACTCTTGGTAAGAGATTTAAAATATTATTTTTTAAAAATGTTTTAAAGTGGATTTATTAAATTTTCAAAATGAATATGTGTGTTTCACTAGGGTTAATTGTTCTTGAAAGAGAATGTGGAGTTATGTTTTTCAAAAGTTTGTCTTGGTAAAATATATTTTTAAAATTTTGATTGGGTGTTGATGAATTTTAATGGAATAAAGGTTTTTATGATGTGACTTATGAAGTTTTGTTTTGAAAATTTTATATTTTTAGATTTATCCCTTTCTTGTAATAGCATTTTTTGGTTTGAAATGTGTTGGATGGACTGATTGAGTTCATGTATCATGCTATTTTGTGAATTCACCCTAGAATGGTCATGAAATAAAGTAGAGGTTTTATATTTAAAAATGACCCACTAAGTGAATAATATCATCATTTAAGAGTGGTTTCTAAATTATCGACTCTACCTAGACACAAAGCTAGGTGGTGGAGATAAATTATTCTTAGTCCTTGGACTATATCCCTAACTTATCAAATTAGACTGGCCTTCTTACCAATCTTGGATTAGTTGTGGTTGAAGATAGTATAACATCTTATGAGGATGTAGAGTCTATAAACCTATTAGTGGAGGTCAGTCAGGATTGTTTTTGTCAAAGAAGGTGTGGATTCTCTGTTGGATGGAAATAAAGTGTTGGTTTAACCCAAGATGGAAGGTAAAGATTATTAGATTTAATATCTTTATAAGAAGAATAAAATGTGTCTTGTGTGCTTTCAGTTTGGAGCACCTGGGAATTATAATTCATTTTTAAAGTAGTAAGGGAATGTAATCAATGTGGATATCTAGGTCAAATTCAAAGGTTTTGTAAACAATGTTTTTGAAAGTGGAAATCTCAGATATAATAATGTATTGTGTGAATGTTGTTTGTTTTTTAACTCTTACACATTGTGTTTAGAGATTCTTGATCTTTCTTTTTTGGATGGTAGTAAATTAAGGATCTATGTGTTATTTTTTAGGGTATCTTTCTATTGATTTTTTAGGTATATTTGTGATGTGGCTATTTCTAGAGTAGTTTATTAATGTTTTGAACATGGGAGACCATTAGGTCTATGCTTGGGTAACTAGGACTATTATGGCCTTACTGAATTTTGAGCACTTGTTAGTGTTAGTTTTTTCTTGTTAGTTTTTTCATGGGAAAATATTCTAAGTTTGAGGTCCTAGTTTACCTAGAGACTATATTTTTTCTCTTAAAGAATGGTTATGAATTTTTCCTTATGGGTATTATGGTTGTGATGAATGTTGATATTAGTGGTAGTTTTTGTTTTGTGGATATTGAGTTCTTATAAGGGCCATGTTTATTTTTCCAGTTAGATCCAGTTCCTTGGATAGTTATTCATGCTTGATGGAATAAGGATATTCTTGGAAATTATTATAGATTCATTCTCATAGTTGATGTTTTAGCCTTGTGGTGTTTCCTTTTGTCTCTCTAGTTTGAGAAATTTTAGATGGTCGAGAGAAATATGCCTGGTATCTATCTATTTTAAGTTTAATGTCAAGTTAACATTTCTATATCATTCTGGGAGATGATCAAATTTTTTTGGTCTCAGTATGTTCATTTAGAGGAATTATTGTGCTCCATTATTCTTCTTTCAAGATTCTCCATAGTTTCTTCTCTGCCCAACCCACCTCTTTTCATAGGGTATTCCTAGGGCATGTTTTTTAACACTTTTAATTTTACCAAGTATTTTTTTGGGGGAATAAAGTGGCATGGTGGGGAGATCATAAAACTAACTATCACTATATCTATTATTATATTAATTAATTTTGAAATGTTTTTATGTTTCTAGGTGTTTATGAAAGTTTAGAAGTTTTTCAAGAAGTCTATTGGATTTTTTCCTAGGAGAAAAGCACCACAATTTGGTGACTAATGCCAGAGTTTTTTTGGGAGTAATGGACTTGGAATTTTCCTATGAGAAACATCAAGGGGAGAAATTAATAGGGTGGTCAATTTTTTTGTTGTGGTCTATGGTTGGTGGGTGTTTGGAAATATCATAGGGAGATCCACATTATGGTTCTCCCTATATTGGGTGTTTAATCTTTTTATCAAAAATTCTAAAATAGGGGCATGCTCATGGAATTAGTCTTGGTTGTGGGTATTTGAGGGATACCTGGGAAAGTAAAAAAGTATGTTTTATGTTGTTTTTATCTCCACGGGGTAAACATTTTATTGGTTTATAAAATTTATCCTCTTTTATTTAACTAGTTTACATCCACCCTTTTTACTTATTTCTATTTGGATATTCTTGGGAGCATTATTTGGAGTTCCTATATTCCTTTTTTGATGATTATAATCCTATATTACTTTGATTTTTATATAAAAACCCTAGGAAATCACCTCATTTACCCTTGTTCCCTCTTACTGTATTATACCTTCCTCCTTCCCCCATTGTTTATTCTCCCTCAAGACCCTAATAATTGTATACATGGGATTACAGGTTTAGGGTGGTTTAATATTATGGGTATTGTTTGTTAAGGATTTATCAGGTTATCTATTATCTTGTTAGAGAATTCCCCATTGAAGGCGATGACTTCTGTCTTGGTTTCCATTTGTTTGAGGCATGTGATTTTGTGAAATTATTTTATTTGACATATCAATTGATGATAATTTTATTAATTCCTTTTTTTATTAATTTATTACTACATGTTATAGTTAAATAGGATTTTATAAATTCTTTATAATTTATTTCACACATAGCATTGAGAGTGTTTAATATTTTTATGGTTTTTAAAAAGGGAATTCAAGTTCCAAGTGTCTGAGAAAATGATTTGATGATTCATTTCAAATAAAATGAGATGTTTGAAAGTATTTGTTAATATTTGGTTTATAAATTTGTTAAAGGTTATTTTATATAAATATTGTTTCAAAAGAAATAAAATTATTGATTTATCAAATAGTTTTGATTAAAAATGGATTTGTGTTTTATTTTTTTTTAATATGTTTCTAAATGGTTGCTTTAATAAATGACCTTGAAATGAGATTTGATGGAAAAAATAAGGTGAATTGGTTTATTATATGGTTTTCATAAATTTTTTTTTATGTTATTAATATTTTTGAATAAATTTTTCAATTTTTTGACTTTTGGAAATGATTTGAAATGGAATTTGAGATAAGGAGAAATGGATTGGAACACTAAATTGGTTGTTTTTTAGAAGGCCTATTTTTAAATTTTAAAAGAAATTACTGTGAATTATGTGAGACCATTAATTTCACCCCATGTTTCATTCTTATGGAAATTGAGGAGTATTTTTATTATTATTATAATATCTATGACATGTTTTGGTTTTTTTCTTGCAGGGGTGTAAAAGGTGAGGTGATATTTTCTTTCTATTTTTTATATTGGTCATGTGATTTTCTTGATTTCTCACCTACTATTATTTCATTCATGGGAACTTGGTAATTAAATTAGAGTTTTAGATTTATGCTACACTGAATATTCACACACTACTAGTTTTCCCTGTGTTTTGTGTTAGTGTTAATGGGCATTTCCCCTGATGGGTTTGTGAAACAACCACAATGAGTGGGGGTGAATTTGTGTGATTTTTTACGAATTTATACTCTTTATCATTACCTCTACACATATTATGGTGAATGTATCTCACTCACTTATCCCACCGTTAGTTTTTATGCATGTGAAGTAATAGGAAACACACAAGAGCAATAGAACACAAAGATTTATGATGTTCAATCACAATGTGCATGCTAGTCCTTAGTGTATGGTGGATGTTATCCCACATGATCTATTGATAGTTTTTTATCAATAATAAGTCAAGGGAAAGGGTACTGACTTAAAACCTTTATCATGAAACTATCCAGGTACATTGTAGGGAAATAAATGGTTGTAGTAAACACCCACTTTATTTCATCTTATGAAATAGAACCAACTGGACATGCTCTTTAAAATACCAAATTTTGATGGATTCTCTTGAAGTTTTATCATTAAGGTATGAAAAATTATCTTCATGGATTGAGTAGATTCTAAGATCCCTATATAATAATGCATCAATCAATCAACTTCCAATTTTCTTATTTTAAGAACAGTCATCAAGGTTATCTCACTTATTCTTATTCTAGTTATATGACCTTTAATAAATAGTATGCACACACACATATATATCCCTATACCTATTCTTATTCATATTATTTAATGCACAAGATGAATTCAATTAGAGCATTGTTTCACTCTCCTCCATTTATTTCTTTGATCATAAATAATATTAGAGTTAGAGTTTGTTAATCTCTCTCTAGTTTTTTCTTCTTTAACTATTCTTATATTTTATAATCCCATAATAATCACATGAAAATAATTTTAATATTTTGAAATTGAAATCTCCATGTTATCCGACCTCATGATCTTCCATTTACATAACTTTATTTATTCTTAAAATTATTTCACGTATAATATTTCATATTTTGGTGGAGATTTCCATTAAAAATTTATTGTGATATTTAATTTATTCCTCCATTTTTTTCTATAAATAACATCCCTAATAAATCCTCATTTAATTATTTAAATATGTTTCCTCATTTATTCTCTAATGTTATCATCTTATTATTCTTATTTGAATTCTTTACAAAATTATCATATTATTTAAATCTTCTATAATAATAAAATTCACATTTAATTTCCACAAAACCCACAAGAGAATTTTGAAAAAACCTATATTATATGATTATATGTGTTCATGAACTCATGAAAAGAACTATTGTGGTGTGTATCCTTAATTTATAGTGAAAAATCCTTCTTATTATCCTGAAATTATATCGGTTTTAATCATAATTAATTTGAATTATTATGATATTTGAACATTAAAAGAGTATAAAAGAATAATTTGGATTTATGGGTTACAATTAACCAAATGGATTCATTTTATTCTCACAAAATAATCTAATATATCTTTCATAGACTAATAAAACACCAAGTTAATTTTTTATAACTTTAGGATAATCTTATGTGATTCACTATTTACTTCTACATGGATCATGGAACTATTGGTTTTATCTATCATAGAATCTGAAAAATGTGAGTTAAATTCTATAGCTTTGAACTAATATTCTATAGGATAAGATTAATTAAATTTAGAAGTGATCGTCATGGATATAGCTTAACATATCATAGGTCATTTTGAAGTTATTCACACCGAGAGTCTAATTTATTCTTATAATGTAATGAAAACATTAGAATTAATCTTTTAAAACTCTATATCTTTCTTAATTAATCATACATAGCCTTGACTATTCTAGATTTTTTCCTAAAACGATTCTTATGTAATATTTAATTCTTATGAAACTATTTTTACATAGTAACATTTTTTTAGAGTTATTCTCATGCATCACATATAAGATTCAATAGATTATTACATGAGATATTTCATATTTATTCATCATCCAAAAAATTTATTTCCTCTCTTGAATCTACTTATAAAAGTTATTACCATTTAAGAAATGCATCAACACTCTCAATGATTATTCATTCTAATGATTATAGATCAAGCTTATATTTCCTTTATTCTTTTTTATATGTATTTTTCTAAAAAAATTTAAATTATAGAACCTTCTTGAAATGATACTTTGAGTAATATTTTATATGAAAATTATTTAATTATCAGAATAATTCTATAACTCAGAACATTTTCAAACTTTTCTCTAACCCCTTTAATTAAACTTAATACCTCCTTAACCACTTTAATTAAATTTTAAATACCTCAAATAAATTCAAAAAATAATAAACCCTCTTTAAATATTTTTATATAAATATTAAATTTTTTTGAAATATGAATTAATTAAAACTACCTTAATTAAACTCAAAACTATTTGAAATAATTTTTAGTCATATCATATTTATATAAAATATTTTATAACATTTAATTCATTTATTTTTTAGTATTTAATTCCTTTGAAAGAAGTATTTCCCAGAATTATTTCACTACCATAGTTTATTCAACTCTTATTTAAAATTCAACTAATGCTCCAAATAATAGTCTTCCTCATCATTTTTAGATTAATTAAACAAATTTATCAACTTTAACACAATATCATCCAAGTTTAACTTCTATATTAATGAAAACCATTACACATGATAAAACAATGATGGATTCTCAAATTCTTCCTTTCCATATTGATAGTGAAAGTACCTCAACTTTTCTATTTATTGAAAATCCTCATTTTACAAGACTATGGGTACTTCAGACATTAGTATCCAATATTTTTCTTCAACATTTATCCATTTTTTTAAACTCAACATATATGAGAATGTTTATTGTGTAAATACTCTTCATCTTTTCACCATGAATTATTGGGAACTTAAAAATCCTTTAAATATTCTATTCTCATAACATATTGACATTATTAATTATTGACCAAAAATATAAAAGAACATCATTGGATTCAATAGACCCCCATGTAATCCATTCATATCAACCTTTACTATGGAATATCTACTTTAATATAGGCTTAACTAATATTCAGTCAATGTATCCATGCCTATTTTATTAGTTGTAAGTGAACCATTAGTGTGGATTATAAGGATTGGTTTTCTTCACCTCTCTTAATAAGGTATTGACTTGTCTTGATGAACCCTCACAACCTTCAGATGAGTTTAACCTCAAGGATTATGAAGCATCTATATTATATCTTAAATTTTAAGGAGTAAGTTTATCTTCAAATATTGAAAATGATAAAGAGGAAGATATCAATAATTCTAAATTTAATTTATAAGATAATTTTTTCACCACCATTATGAGATTAGTAAGGTCAATCAAGGTATTAAAGAAGACTCAAAACCAAAATTGATTAGTAAGTCCATGAATCCTGAGGTAAAATAGAGATAATTTTCATTACTAAAACAACACTGGGATGTGTTTACATGTAATTACATGTAAATTATTGGGATAGAACCCTAATTGGTCATTAATCACCTAGTTTTATTAGATGAACACCGTAGTTATATATAGGTAGTGAAAAGAATACATCTGAGTCATGCTGTCAATGTGGAAGCCAAGGCTGATGAATTTAAAAAATTATAATCATTTTGAATTGTCCAAAATCCCATCTATATTTCCAAAATTATAATCATTATGAAAAATAATAGGAAAATAGTGTTTTTAATTTATTTTAGGGATTTTAATCATCACTCTCAAAAGGATGAATTCCATGTCCTGTTTATAGAACTGTGAATTAATGCAATATATGGTTTCTAATAATTTTAATTAATGGATGGGTAATCATTAAATAATAATATATAAATGAAACTGGAAGATGAATAATCCAATAACTTTAGTAAACTAAAAGGGTTTTATTACTATTAGGTGATTCACTTTGGTTTAAGGAATACTAGGGTTAACTACCAGCGTGACATGCATCACATTTGAATGAATTTATTTGGGAAGATAGTGGAATGTTACATGGAAAATATGGTATCAAAATCCACCAGAATTGTAATCATCCTTCTGACCTTGATAAAGTGTTTTCCAAAATGTGATAGTGAAATTTGAATAATAACCCTCTAAAATGAGTTTCGAGGTCACATTAGGGAAATTTATTAGTTCTGTGGACCACCATCATGATATCAAAGTCAACCCTTGTAAAGACCCAAATTTTTCCATGTAATTTTTTTTCAAATTATATGAAATATTAAGAGTTTGTAAAAATTATAGGTGCATGATTCTGAGGATCGGTGTGCCCAGAATAAATTTATGAACTTTGTTTTGGGTACGTTCGGTAAATGTGTGAGCGAGTTTTTTGTAACTTTTAAACGAGTGCTCAAAATTGAAATCCGAGGACCCCGTTGAACTCACAGTGCTGATATTCACTTAATGAGACCTTCAAATCGACCGTAGTATGTCAAGGGTGAAATTTAGTTTTCATGTATTTCATGGGAAATTTAAAATAATAATAAAATAAAACAGACAAGTTTTATTTTTATTTTAATGAAACCTCCCTATTGAAATCAAGGTGGTGAAAACCACCCGAAATATCTTCTTTAATGTGGGAGACCCTTGGAAACCTCCCAATTGAATTCATGGTGGTGGGGACCACCCAAAACCCTCTTTTAATGGAAGGAAACTCTTGGTTTCCCTAAAATTAATGTTCCAAATCCTTTTTTTTAATTAATAGACTTTATCTTATTAATTTGGCACCTCACCTCTCATGGGAAAGGATTGACAAAGGAGGGGAGAGATTTGGAGAGTTGGGAAGACCATTATCCAACAAAGGAGACCCTCCAATGAAGAATGAATTCCAGAATTGAAGAATGAGGATGTTGCTTGAGCCCGAATCAGAAACATTTTGCAGGAGCAACGAATGCTGACATCACCATCTTCATCGACTTTGTCTTCTTTCCCGCGACAACTCCTACGGGCGAACGTCAATGTAGGAGTTTTATTTTAATTTTAAGTATGATTAAATCTATTTATCAATTCTTCATATTCTGGTTTCATAATGATGATGGAAAAACTAACATGGCCATCATCCCACATGTATACCTTGCCTCTTCCCCTTTTAATATCCGTGCGTTCTTTGTGTGTTCTTCAACATCATATATTTAATGATACTGGAAACACGGAGTTTTTCTGAGTGTGATATATGTAAGAGGAGCCCTCAACATTAGGATCACGAATATGCAATCGTTTTATTTTTTGGGCTAAGAATAGAGATGCACTGACCCACAGAAGAGGAGGAGGTCCAGTACACTGACCGACCGCATGAAGGTAGGGCGGTGCGCGTCCGCGCTGCCTGATGAGCAGGAGACCACGACCACTTGGCCATGGTAGAGGCTGAAGAGAGTCCGTGACATGGATATCCATGGTGGAGAAGAGGCGTGTGACCGCGCCGCTGGGAGGAGGACTGGATGGAGCACCCAGCCAGCTGAGGCAGATTGGCCGGACCCGCTTGGGTCCCGCAGGTGCCGGTGCAGCGCCTTAAGGCGCTTCCCTCTGGTGATCTAAATAGAAGGGGGTGACCCCCTTTGGTGACTCAGGAATACTACACCATCGGGCCTCTCCCAGAAAGTCGTGCTGGGCTCGCCAAGGCCCAAGCCATCTGGGCCGGACCTGGGTCGGGCTGGGTTAGTCCGGATGGGTCGGACTGGACCCGGGCCCATCCGGACCTAGTTTTTCCTTTTTGGCCTTAACTTGAGAACCATGTATTCGTTTGATGAACTATATGTAGTACCAGAATCCTTGGATCGAGATGGTCCTTTTGGTATAATCCACGAGAGGTTTGGATAAAGTTGGAGTACAACCGGTTTGGATCGAACCCCGAATCAAACCGGGACCTCGGAGCATAAATGCTAATAACTTACAGACCGAGCATCTGATTAATATGACGTATGTTGTGTTGGGTCCCTTAGGACATGAAAAAACTTCTAGATACTTCTTTGTGGGACTTCAGGGTGGTTGAGGTATGACCGATGGCTTGGGGAGCGATTCTACCAAGAGCGCTACGTACGAAACCCTGCATCTTGCTGAGACTTGACGACTGCTGTCCTTTTCAACTTAGAGTGACTCAACAGGCCCAGTGGGGAGCGCCTATATGTGATGCAGAAAACCCATGGTGGGGATCTCCTCTATGTGATGTGGCTGACCCATGGTACTCGACAAGAGAAGTACCTCAGCAGGCCATGAGGGGGAGCACCTCTGTGTGATGCGACAGACCCACGATGGGGAGCACCTCTGTGTGACGCGGCATACCCATGGTACTTGATAGGAGGAGTACCTCAGTAGTACAAGGATAGTGGGAAGTGCCTTTGTGTGATGCAGTAGGCCCACTGTACTCGTTAGAGGAGGATTTCTCCAGTAGATAAGGTGTTCGATGTTGTGACTGGGAATGTTACTTGTTCCTAGGCCTAGAGAATCTATGGCTAGCTATCAGTATTCATAGAGATCCTGTGTGGTTCAGAATCATAATATTATTTCTCAGGGTTGTATACCTGGTTTCAGTTGAGACTCTAATTGATCTGTGTTTATTCATTTGTGCTTTGTGATTGATATCATGCTTTGTGGTTTTCCTTGTGTAATTATGAGAGACCTTCAGGGGTCTCAGGGTCCCTACTGAGTATCGTAATACCCAATACTACACAGGCTATACATGCACCTTGTTGTTTCTTGTGTAGATGATGAGCATTTGGGCTGAGGTTTGAGGGATCCAGGACTAGGCGGTATGCGGAGGAGACATGCAGACGTGGAGTGCTGAGGAGGTGATCTGTACATACCCTTCAGGTAGGATCCTCAAAGGATGACCCAGTGGCTGTTTTATATTTTCTTTCAGTTGTATTATATTATCAGTTGTACTTGTACCATTATAGCTGCTCTTGTATTCTGGCCCCTTTTACATTCGACACCCTTTTACTACAACACCTTACTTCATAGTTTCTTCTTTCCAAGTTCTTGAACCGTGTGTTTGTATAGGATTAAAGGCAATACCTTCCCATTTTATGAAGTATGCCTTTTGGTTCTAGTCACTAGACCCTATCCTATGGATGGCGGGCTTGGGGTAGTCACAATATGGGCCCTGGGGGATGGGTTGTGACAAAGAGAGGTATCAGAGGAGTTTGGTTCTACTGGAGAACCAAAACTATGATCTTTTCTGTGAATCAATGCTGTTAAGTGTTATGAGTGTGGTTTACAATTCTAGGAGTCCAGTGTAGGTGCTACGGCTGATGTATCCATACACCAAGACCCTGACTTATTATTTTTGACTTAGTTAAAGAAAACACTAATTGCGTATGTGTTTTTGAAAAGTTTTCTTTGTGATCTCTTTGAGTTAGCTCACCAGGTATAAACTTAATTACCGTGGCACACCTGTTTCTTTTCAGGATGCCTCTATGCAGACATCCATCCAGGGTTTCAGTTAGAGTATGTGATGACAGCCCACCGAGTGACGAGGATTTAGTGTAGGGCCCCCTTACGACATTTGTACTATCAGGTGGTGTACTAGCAACAACAATACCTGTTGGACAGCCGATTCCACCAGCCCTAGCTGCATAGGGTGCACGCCACTTGAGCGTGTTGGATGATTTCCAGCACCAGAGGCCATAGAGGTTCCAGGGTGAGACAGATCCACAGGTGGCTGAGGAATAACTAGAGGCTATAATTAGAGTTTTCTAACTAGTAGGGACACAAACTGATCTCATAGTGATCCTTGCCGCCAGTCTTCTTCAGGCAGTAGGAGGCAGATGGTGGAGCTTGATTCTCCAGGTTCACGATGAGGTGAATCTCATCTGGGTGGAATTCGAGAGCCTTTTTAGGGCATGTTTATTTCTAGAGACATTATACTCAGTGCGTATACAAAAGATTCTCCACTTACAGCAGGGTAGCATGACCATGGCTCAGTATTCAATGAGGTTCACCGACCTCTCGCGCTACTCTACTGATATGGGGCAGAAGCCTTTTTCAGGTCCTGGAGCTTTGTGCAGGGGATCATATGGGAGATTAGAGATTAGATGGTTTCTCTCACCATTTAGACGCAGGAAGGGGTATTAGGGAGACTACTATTAGTGGAGAGTTTCCTTACTGAGCAGCCACTAGTAGCGAGACCCACCACCGAATGACACATAGTAGAGTCATCAGTCACTGGCAGAAGACAGATAATGCAAAAGTCTAAGAGGACCAGACCTATAGGTAGATGATCACAGGATACAAGGTTGGTGGTGCGGGGCTCTCAAGGTAGAGCAGGACAAGTGAGGATCATGCAGTGTTGCTAGTGCAGTGGGTAGGGTCACATGGATCGCGATTTCCTGACACACCATACAGATGACCAACAGACAGTCAAAGGACCTCCCGGACAGGGGTGAAGATTCGATCGCAGAGGCCCGCATGCAGGAGGTGGATGTGGTAGAGGAGCAGGTCGTGCAGTAGGCAATGAGCAGCTATTTGAGGTTCTACAACCACCACCACCAGGAGGTCCACCCCGACCATGGGAAGCAGGTAGACAGGGACGAGCTCAGCTCCAGGCAATTGATGCCTATAACCATGGCGCTCCAAAGATGATATGAGGTACGATCTGTGTCTAATCCACCCTAGTTGTAGTACATATAGACACATGTTATAGTCACTCTTTTATTGTCATGGACCTCATTCGGAGCTCAGAGATTCTAGTGGAGCCGTTGGCTTGATCCTTACGGCTAGAGACTCCTACGGGAGCAGATTTGATGATTACGCACCAGTGCCGATAGTGTGATCTTACTCTACGAGGAGAGATCTTCGACTGGTATATTCTAGTTTTGGCGTCGAGGCCTTATGATGTCATCTTTGGTATAGAATGGTTATCTACAGTCCATGCTCAGATTGATTGTATTAGGTACAAAGTGCGGTGTGTCTTCACGGATGGGACTAGGTTTTCCTTCAACGATGAGAAGGGAACCTTTTCAGTGCAGGATGAACTTACCTGGAGGAGGGTGAAACCGATCACACATCATTTGGATAGCCTTACCCTTAGAGCGGTTGACGTTGAGAGTCCGAGCTATCCTGTAGTGGTGGACTAGTATGCTGATGTTTTCCCGGATGATGTTCTAGGTCTACCTCCTCATAAATAGGTGGAATTTTACATCAAATTATACCCTGGGAAAACATAAATATCTACACTAGCATATCAGATGGATCCCATGGAGCTTTGAGAGCTATAGGTACAACTAGAGGACTTGCAGAGCAAGGGATTCATTAGACCCAATGTTTCTCTTTGGGCAACCCCGATTTTGTTTGTCAAGAAGGTAGATGAGAGTTTTAGACTCTGTGTGGACCATCAGAGCCTGAACCTGGTGGCTATGAAGAACAAGTACCCAATCCTAATGATTGAAGACCTATTTGATCAACTGAAGGGTGTAACACCCCAAGCTTCTATGGTACGCTTCTCTTTGAATAATGTGATAGCGTGTGTTGTACGCAACTTCGAGATTCTAACACACCACAACCAATCAAACTAGCCGTTATGAATAGTAATACCTACTTTTTGAAATTTTATAAATTATATCTCTCAAAATGGAATTCATTTTTGGATTTTGAATATTTAAATTAGCCTAGGTTGAAATTTAGGAACTTTTCGGATAACATTTATATTTTGATGAATAGTGAAAATTACTAAATTTTAATTGAAAACAACTTTTTTAATCAAAAAAATTAATATTGATAAATTATGAATTTGAGTGGTTTTAAAGTATATTTAGAAAATATTTTTACCATTTAATTCAATGTTTTTCATTGGACATAATTTCACAATTAAACCAGACATAAACAAGTGCCAATCTTTTGATATTTATTATCTCTTAAAAACACGTTTTTTTGTTTTAACAACGGGAATTAATTTTAAATTAATTTCTGCCACTTCTGTGTTTTGAATTTGGAAAAATGGATTCCATATTTGGAATCAGGATGTTCAAATTGTTTAAATAGGTAACTTTTATTGTTATACATTTTGAATAATTACTTCGGAAAATATTTTATTTACCATGGTTAAAGGGTAAATCCGGTAAATAAGGGTTAAAAAATAATATTATAATAATAAAAAATTATCATAAAACGTGTCCTAACCTTATTTTTTGATACATGGCAGACCATGGGAATCTTTGGGTCAATTTTTGGACCCCATGGAGCCACTTGTAGGTGACATGGACACTTTATTTTAATTATGTTAAAATGAATACAAAAATGACACAAGCATATATCTTTTAGAAAAACAATTTTTACATAGGGTTATATATGTTGGATTTCCAACTATAAATATTCATTATAAATCTAAAAAGATTTCCTACATAATGATATTTTATTATACATTAAATAATTTAATTTATTTATGACACAATGATGATGCAGTAATTACCATAATAGTGAAAAATTAAAATAATTGATATTATAAATACCCAAATAAATATAATTTCAGACTTTTTATGAATTACACTAATTTTATAGGATAATATGACATATTAGTATTTATTTAATTGACTTTCTTCGAAGTAATAATTCTGTTATGAGTTTCAAAAAAATCAACTATTGAATATTGTCAAAATTGACATAAAAGAGTTTTTAAAAAAAATATTATATTATTAATTGATATTAAATTCATAAAAATCAAAGGTTCTGCCAAGAGACTTATATCATGATATGTGTATCATTAATGGACCACTTGGGGGTCTCTTGGATGTATACAGTAACTTTATTAACTATATAATATAAAAATACAATGTGACATGGTAAATGTCAAACTAATTAACTAAGAGTTAAAACTAAAAGATAAGGTTAATATAATGACCCAAACCTGTCTAAATTATATTGGTCGAGTGGTTTTCAACCCATACCTACCTTAAACATTAAATAATAAACTTTGGATCCATTAGAAACCGAATATGAATTTATTATAAACTAATATTTCTAGATTTTCCAAAGGTGCCCCTCACCCCTCTTATAAAAGGGAACTCCTCCTTCTCATTTCTTAACACCTTCAAAGCCTTTTGGTTAAGCCAAACTCTACCCAAATATTCTCCAAAATTCCCTCAATACAACCTAGAGGCCTTAGTTTGATCAAGAAATCTAACCTAAGGATCCCTTTTGATCAAATCAAAAGGAAGAACCCGAAGAAGAGGTAATGTTTTCACCACCCATTTTCAAATTCATTTCTTATTCCACTTCTTATTTCTTTGTTATTACCATTATAAAATAATAAATCCAGTATCTTATATATACTGTGATGTTATTATAAATATGGTACAACCATATTCCATATTCTATCCACCCTTTGAATAACATGTCACCATACATGCGTACGTACGGGTTACCGTCTCCACGTCGTGGTGTAATTGTTATTCAATATATTATTATTTGGATGGATATAATAATGATGTGTAATTCATGTAAATAATAAATATAACATGATAATGATTCTGTATATATAATATACCATCCATTTATATATTATTTTAATATCAAAAGAATGATATTGTCGCTCGTGCGTACGTACGGACTACCGTCTCCACGAACACGATGAGATTCATTCTCCATCGTATCCATTCAAGTATAATTATCATTTTATGATTTAAAAATAATGTTTAAGGACTTGATATCATTCTGTATATGAATAATATACAACCTATCCATGACAAACATGGCTTATGTAACAAAACATATAAAAGAAAACGAGTAAGTTAACACCCGAAACGACGATAATACTAAGATATTATTAACAAAGCAATGTTAAAAGATCATATATGATATCATATTAATGTATATGATTCTTGTATAATTTAATAAAAATTATTTCACTATTATACAGGAGGTTAACCTACCCCCAACCAAGGAAAAGTAAAAGGTAAGGGTTATTTCACAATCTCTTCATTATCCGAGGTTGTTTATACGTAATAATCTACTGGTATCTCTTTATCATCCATATCCATGTTTCTTAAAAATGTATTTCAAAACATTTTTACTATGTACTAGAATATGGATTAAAGTCATTTATACCCTTGTTTGACTTTTTATAAGAGGTTGGTAAAGAATTCTTTCCATTGTTTTCCAAACAAGGTTCTTTTTAACCTTTTCGACAGAATTAAGGTAAGAATGTTTTTTTAACTTATACGGCGGGTGCGACTATTTTCTACCGTTATGAAATCGTCGAAGCTTCCCTTAAAAGATTATAAGAATATTTTCAAAGAAAATGTTTTATTTTAAATATATGACTCTTAAATGATTTCAAAATAAAAAAGGTACATTTCTCTAAAAAGAGTTTTGATTTCATCTATGTCAACATCCTTTAGTGGATTTTACGAAAATTTGAAGTTGATTTTTTATGATACAAAACTTCTATATTGTATTGAAGGTTTTGTGATATGTTTGGTTATGGATGTGTTATTTTTATACCATTCATAGTTTATGGATGAAGTATTTACATTTCGTATGCTAGTTTTAATAGGAATATTTATGTTATGTTTAAACCTTTTCATATGGGAATGTATTGGACTTAATATGTGACGGGTGGAGCCCGCTATAGCTCCTCGATGAATCGGTAGGTCTCATGAGACAAAATAGTGTCTTGGCACAAGGTCTTGACAAAATCTTATTTGTAGTCTTGGCACGAGGCCTTGACTATGTGGTTATGATAGTCTGGAATTATGCATTCCATCATTATGAAAGTGGTTATTGATATTGCATGTGATTATTAGATTAGTAGAATATCCATGTGAATAAGTAAATGGCATTATTTCATTTTACTTTTTCCATACTATGTTGAAGTTCAAGTTTAAAAGGCTTTTGTTTTAGTTATACATTGCCTTAAATGATTATTCTTATTTATGAAAGTTTTTGCTATATTGTTATCCTTACTGGGCATTTGAGCTCACCCCTTTTCTATGTTTTATTTTTCCCAGGATATGAAGAAGTAAATTATGAATGACCTACAGGGATAGTATGAGGGGATAAGAGTGTGGTCTATGGAGACTATGTTGTTGTGGTTTTCATTTTTATGATGTAAAAATTTATGAATATATCTAGTGTTTCCAAGGCTACTAAAACAACCGGTCTTTAGAGATTTGATATTTCTTGTGATCATGCCAATGTTATGTAATAATGCACTGACTCTATGTAACTAGGGTCGGGGCATTACAATTGGTATCAGAGGGAAGTTTAGTACAAACCTTGGAAGCTAGATTTAGAGAAACTCTGATTAGAGAACATAGTTTAAGATGGATTTTGAGGATTAGTATAGAAGAACTTCCTAGAATTTTGGTATTGTAGAGATTTTGTGAGTTTTCCGAGCAATAAATCTCTGTCTGGATATGAGCAGGTAGAGGCGGCTCTGGCACAGATGTACCTAGGGGTATAACCCAAAAACACCGCTTTGAGCTAGACTCGAACGGGAACTGGTGCACGACAACGGGCCTTGCTGCACTCTTGGTTACGACACTCCCAGGGGATATGCTTAGGATAACTCTCATTTTCTTTAAAAATCATTATGAAGGGTTTATGAGTATATAATTCCTCAAATAAAACATTCTTATGATTATGGATTATATCCATAAATAGTTCAATTTATGTTAAGTGTTTTATAAGTATGGGATTATGTATTTTGATTCATAAACTGATCTAGTTTGTGCCATTGTTTAGAAATGGCACCTAGTGGGAGAAATGGAAAACGTATCAATGCACACAATCCATTTAGGGATTTCCCTCCTTCTCAAAATAATTATAGTGGAGCTGGTAATGCAACTGGTGCCGATCAGCTAATCACCATACTGGGACAACTCACTCAGGTTATAAATAATAACCTTACCCGTATGGAGCACCCTAATCCGTAGTGTGGAGTATCAATGTTAGATTTCTTCATGAGGCAACAACCACCAATGTTCAATGGGAGTACACATCCCTTAGTAGCTGAGAAATGGATAAATTCCCTAGAGAAAATATTTCAGGCTTTGGGGAGTAGTGAAAGGGATAAAGTTATCATGGTAGTTTACCGCCTCACTAGAGATGATGATCAATGGTGGTCATTGATTCAAAATATGAAGGAAGATGATGAAGTATCAAATATGGAATGGAGGAAGTTCAAAGATCTGTTTTTAGAAAAATACTTTCCTCGCGACCATCGAGAAGATATGGAAAGGCAATTTCTGAGTCTGAGAAAAAAGGAGGATGAGAATGTCACAAAGTATGAGGCTAACTTTACAAGGTTAGCAAGGTATTCTGGAGATTATATATGTAACCCAAGAAGTAAGATTGATCGTTTCTTTGATGGGTTAAAACCATTTCTCCGTCGAGCATTAGTCTCACAATCCTTTTCATCGTACGAAGACATTGTCTCATGTGCTATCAAGACCGAAAAGGAATTCTCTAAGTCTTATGACTTTAAAGTAAAGCAAGAGAATAAGAGATCTGCTGATCAATCTGGGAATGGAAATACGGGAAAGAAGGGAAAGGTTGAATATCCATCCTGTGCTAAATGCGGAAAGAAACACCCCAGTACTTGCTTGAAGGGAATGGGAGTCTATTACAAGTGTGGTGAAAAAGGCCACCAAGCTCTTGATTTCAAAGGGAAGAAGGAAGCTACCAATGTTCAGTGATACAATTGCAGGGAGATGGGACATTATGCAAATGAATGTCCTAAGCGTCAGGGTAACTTAGCTCAGAAAATGCCAAGGGATCAAGGCCAAGCTTATGCTATCACTACTGCTGAGGTAGAAGCTCCGAAAGACGCGGTGGAAGGTAATTTAATGGTTTCATCAAGTTTAGAAAATGCATTATTTGATTCTAGATCATCGCATTGTTTCATATCTTCCCAGTTTGCTAAGAAAATTAGATATTTTTAATCCGATTTAACAAGGGAGTTGTCAGTTAAAACTCCTAATGGAAGTATCATTGTAACAAATTTTTTTGAATCAGTCCCCATTAGAGCACATAAATGTTCTTTATCTGCTGATCTCATCATCATACCTATGATTGAGTTTGATATAATCCTCAGTATGGACAGGCTTTCGGACTATGATGCGGAGATTTATTGTAAGAATAAAGAGGTTACGATTCTTGATGATGATGATAAGGAACACCTTATCTTTAGAGCAGAATCGTCACCACCTAATTCTTATCTAGATCCACTCCCAGTAGCTCAACTAAATTCAATTATTGGGGAGGGAGAGAATGAAATAACTGTGGGTGAGGAAAGGAATGTTCAAATAGAGGATGTACCTGTTGTGAAAGAATATGTGGATGTATTTCCAGCAGATTTACCTGGACATCCTCCAGAACAAGAAGTTGAGTTTTTCATTGATTTAATTTCTGGATCAAGTCCTATATCGAAGACTCCTTATAGAATGGCCACTGTGGAATTAGTCGAACTAAAGAAACAACTAGAGGAATTGAGTAATAAGGGATTTATTCTCCCTAGTGTTTCTCCATTAGGAGCCCCCTTTTTTTTTGTTAAAAAGAAAGATGGATCCATGAGGTTATGTATTGACTATAGGGAGATCAATGCTATAACAATAAAGAACAAGTATCCCCTACCTCGTATTGATGATTTATTTGACCAACTGAATGGATCTAAATACTTTTCAAAGATTGACCTTCGATCTGGATACCATCAGTTGTGTGTGAATAAGGAAGACATTCCGAAGACAGCATTTCGAACCAGGTACGGGCATTACGAGTTTACAGTAATGCCTTTTGGATTGACTAATGCACCATCTGTATTCATGGATTTGATGAATAGAGTTTTCAAAGAATATCTCGATGAATTTGTGGTGGTATTTATTGATGATATCTTGTTATACTCCAAAAGCTACGAAGATCATGAAAATCACTTGCGCATTATCCTGAAGACTCTGAGAAGACATGAATTATATGGGAAGTTTAGCAAGTGTGAATTCTAGCTTCAGGAGATTTCTTTTCTTGGCCATATTGTCTCTAAAGATGGAATCTCTATTGATCCTTCTAAGACCAAGGTAATCCAAGAATGGCCAGCACCTACGAATATAACTGAGATACATAGTTTAATTGGTTTAGCAGGTTATTATCGACATTTGATCCAGAATATTTCCCGATTGGCTAACCCATTAATGAACTCACACGTAAAGGGGTTAAATTTGTTTAGACAGAAGAGTGTGAAGAATGTTTTGAAGAACTGAAGAGAAGATTAGTCAATTCTCCTATATTTACTCTACCATCAGGGAATGATGGGTTCTTTATTTATAGTGATTCATCGAAGAAGGGACTTGGTTGTGTCCTTATGCAGAATGATAGGGTTATTGCCTATGCATCACGACAGTTGAAAATTCATGAACAAAACTATCCTACTTATGATCTCTAGTTAGCAGCTGTGATCTTTTCTTTGAAGATATGGAGGCACTACCTCTATGGTGAAATATGTGAGATTTATACTGATCACAAGAGTTTGAAGTATATTTTCTCACAAAAAGAACTCAACATGAGGAAAATGAGATGGCTTGAATTACTCAAGGATTATGATTGTACGATACAATACCACCTGGGGAAAGCAAACAAGGTGGCATATGCTTTGAGCAGAAAAGACCATGGAGTTTTGAACGTGATGAGAATTGAAAGAGATCCAATTTTCATGGATCTAATGAAGATGGAAATGCGAATAACCAAGGAAGGTGAAACATCAATGATTTTTCAAATGGTTTCCACACCATCTTTACTAGAAAGGATTTAGAGTTCTCAGACCGATGATGAATAATTTCAAAAGAAGATTAAAGCTATGAATGATGGGAGATTGAGAGAATTTTTGTATGAAGATGGAATTTTGAAATTCGGGAAGAGACTTTGTGTTCCCGATATACCTGATCTAAAAAGGGAATTGCTGGATGATGATCATAGTTACAATTTCTCTATACACCCTAGGAGCACCAAAATGTATAGAGATTTGAAGGAACATTTTCGGTGGGACAACATGAAGAGGGAGATTGCCGATTTTGTGTCAAGATGCATGGTTTGTCAACAAGTTAAAGCTGGAAGGAAACATCCTGGAGGAGTCATGCAACCTCTTCCCATACCGGAGTGGAAATGGGACAATATTACAATGGACTTTGTTATGGGGCTACCAAAGACTCCTAGAAGGAACGATGCAATATGGGTCATTGTTGATCGTCTTACCAAGTCAGCACATTTTCTTGCTATAAGAGAAGATCTACCACTGGAACGTCTAGCAAGACTATACATTAATGAAGTTTTTAGACTTCATGGAGTACCCCTATCGATTGTTTCTCATCGTGATCCCTGTTTATTTCAAGATTCTGGAAGAGTCTTCAGAAATCCCTGGATACTGAACTTAATTTGAGAACTGCCTACCACCCTCAGACAGATGGACAATCAGAATGAACTATTCAAACCTTAGAAGACATGTTGAGATCCTGCTCACTTGACTTTCAGGGTATGTGGGATCAATATTTACCTCTGGTTGAATTTTCCTATAACAATAGATTCCATTCGAGTATTCAGATGGCACCATATGAAGCGTTATATAGAAAGAGATGTCGCACACCAACCTGTTGGGATGACGTTGGTGAAAGAAAACTTGTAGGTCCAGAACTGGTGGAGGAAAAAATGGAAAAGGTGAAGGTAATCCAAAATCACATCAAAGCGTCTCAAAGTAGGCAGAAGAGCTATGCCGATAATCGAAGGAAGGATTTGGAATTTCAAGTCGGTGATCATGTTTTCCTGAAGGTATCTTCATGGAAGGGAGTCATAAGTTTTGGTAAGAAAGGTAAATTGAGTCCCAGGTACATCAGACCTTTCGAAATTCTAGAACGAATTGGGGCTGTAGCTTACCGATTGGCAATGCTGCCAAGTCTCTCCAAAGTTCACGATGTGTTCCACGTATCTCTATTGAGGAAATACATGCCTGAACCAACGCATGTACTCACCTATGAGGAATTATAACTGGAACCTGATCTGTCTTATTGCGAAGAACCTGTCAATATTCTTGATACGAGAGAACAAGTACTGAGAAACCGGACGACTCGTCTGGTAAAAGTTTTATGGAGAAACCATAAGATGGAAAATGCAACGTGGGAACCCGAAGAACATATGATGAAGAACCACCCGAGTCTTTTCATGCGGTAATATTCTAGAAATTTTGAGGATGAAATTATTTGAAGGAGGGGAGAATGTAATACCCCAAGCTTCTATGGTACGCTTCTCTTTGAATAATGTGATAGCGTGTGTTGTACGCAACTTCGAGATTCTAACACACCACAACCAATCAAACTAGCCGTTATGAATAGTAATACCTAATTTTTGAAATTTTATAAATTCTATCTCTCAAAATGGTCTTCATTTTTGGATTCGGAATATTGAAATTAGCCTAGGTTGAAATTTAGGAACTTTTCAGATAACATTTATATTTTGATGAATAGTGAAAATTACTAAATTTTAATTGAAAACAACTTTTTTAATCAAAACAATTAATATTGATAAATTATGAATTTGAGTGGTTTTAAAGTATATTTAGAATATATTTTTACCATTTAATTCAATGTTTGTCATTGGACATAATTTCACAATTAAACCAGACATAAAAAAGTGCCAATCTTTTGATAGTTATTATCTCTTAAAAACACGCTTTTTGTTTTAACAATGGGAATTAATTTTAAATTAATTTCTGCCACTTCTGTGTTTTGAATTTGGAAAAATGGATTCCATATTTGGAATCAGGATGTTTAAATTGTGTAAATATGTATCTTTTATTTTTAGACATTTTGAATAATTACTTCGGTAAATATTTTATTTACCATGGTTAAAGGGTAAATCCGGTAAATAAGGGTTAAAAAATAATATTATAATAACAAAAACTTACCCTAAAACATGTCCTAACCTTATTGGTTGATACCTGGAAGACCATGGGCATCTTTGGGTCGATTTTGGGACCCCATGGAGCCACTTGTAGGTGATAGGGACACTTTATTTTAATTAAGTTAAAATGAATACAAAAATGACACAAGCATATATCTTTTAGAAATTTTTTTACATAGGGTTATATATGTTGGATTTTCAACTATAAATATTCATTAGAAAGCTAAAAATATTTCCTACATAATGATATTTTATTATAAATTAAATAATTTAATTTATTTATGACACAATGATGATGTATTAATTACCATAATAGTGAAAAATTAAAATAATTGATATTATAAATACCCAAATAAATATAATTCCAGACTTTTTATGAATTAAACTAATTTTATAGGATAATATGACATATTAGGATTGATTTAATTGACTTTTTTCTAAGTAATCATTCTGTTATGAGTTTCACAAAAATCAACTATTGAATAGTGTCAAAATTGACATAAAAGAGTTTTTAAAACAAATATTATATTATTAATTGATATTAAATTTCTAAAAATCTAAGGCTCGGAAAAGAGTCTTATATCATGATAGGTGTATCATTAATGGACCACTTGGGGGTCTCTTGGATGTATATAGTAAGTTTATTAACTATATAATATAAAAATACAATGTGACTTAGTAAATGTCAAACTAATTAACTAAGAGTTAAAACTAAAAGATAAGGTTAATATAATAACCCAAACCTGTCTAAATTATATTGGTTGAGTGGTTTTTGACCAATACCCACCTTAAAATTTAAATAATCAACTTTGGAGCCATTAGAAACCGAATATGATTTTTTTATAAACTAATATTTCTAGCTTTTCCAAAGGTTCCCCTCACCCCTCTTATAAAAGGGCACTCCTCCTTCTCATTTCTTCACACCTTCAAAGCCTTTTTGTTCGGCAAAACTCTTCCCAAATACTCTACCAACTTCTATAAATACAACCTAGATGCCGTAGTTTGATCAGAAAGCCAACCTAAGGATCCCTTTTGATCAAATCAAAAGGAAGAACCCGAAGAAGAGGTAATGTTTTCACCACCCTTTTTCAAATTCATTTCTTCTTCCACTTATTCTTTCTTTGTTATTACCATTATAACATAATAACTCTAGTATCTTATATATACTGTGATTTTATTATAAATATGGTAAAACCATATTCCGTATTCTATCCACCCTTTGAATAACATGTCACCATACGTGCGTACGTACAGCTTACCGTCTCCATGTCGTGGTGTAATTGTTATTCAATATATTATTATTTAGATGGATATAATAATGATGTGTAATTCATGTAAATAATAAATATATCATGATAATTATTCTCTATATATAATATACCATCCATTTATATATTATTTTAATATCAAAAGAATGATATTGTCGCTCGTGCGTATGTACGGACTACCGTCTCCATGAACGTGATGAGATTCATTCTCCATAGTATCCATTCAAGTATAATTATCATTTGATGATTTAAAAATAATTTTTAAGGACTTGATATCATTTTGGATATGAATAATATAAAACCTCTCCATGACAAACATGGCTTATGTAACAAAACATATAAAAGAAAACGAGTAAGTTAACACCCGAAACGACGATAATACTAAGATATTATTAACAAAGCAATGTTAAAAGATCATATATGATATCATATGAATGTATATGATTCTTGTATAATTTAATAACAATTATTTCACTATTATACAGGAGGTTAACCTACCCCCAACCAAGGAAAATTACAAGGTAAGGGTTATTTCACAATCTCTTCATTATCCGAGGTTGTTTATATGTAATAATCTACTCGGATCTCTTTAACATCCATATCCATGTTTCTTAAAAATGTATTTCAAAACATTTTTACAATTTACTAGAATATGGGTTAAAGTCATTTATACCCTTGTTTTAATTTTTATAAGAGGTTGGTAAAGGAATCTTTCCGTCGTTTTCGAAACAAGGTGCTTTTTAACCTTTTCGACAGAATTAAGGTAAGAATGTTTTTTTAACTTATACGGCGGGTGCAGCTATTTTCTGCCGTTATGAAATCGTCGAAGCTTCCCTTAAAAGCTTATAAGAATATTTTCAAAGAAAATGTTTTATTTTAAATATATGACTCTTAAATGATTTCAAAATAAAAAAGAGATATTTCTCTAAAAAGAGTTTTGATTTCATCTATGTCAACATCCTTTAGTGGATTTTACGCTTATTTGAAGTTGATTTATTATGATACAAAACTTCTATATTGTATTGAAGGTTTTGTGATATGTTTGACTGTAGATGTGTTATTTTTATACCATTCATAGTATATAGTTGAAGTATTTACATTTTGTATGCTAGTTTTAATACGAATGGTTATGTTATGTTTAAACCTTTTCATATGGGAATGCATTGGACTTAATATGTGACAGGTGGAGCCCGCTATAGCTCCTCGATATATCAGTAGGTCTCATGAGACAAACTAGTTTCTTGGCACAAGGCCTTGACAAAATCTTATTTGTAGTCTTGGCACGAGGCCTTGGCTATGTGGTTATGATAGTCTGTCATTATGCATTCCATCATTATGAAAGTGGTTATTGATATTGCATGTGATTATTCGATTAGTAGAATATCCATGTGAATAAGTAAATGGAATTATTTAATTTTACTTTTTCCATAATATGTTGAAGTTCAAGTTTAAAAGGCTTTTGTTTTAGTTATACATTGCCTTAAATGATTATTCTTATTTATTAAAGTTTCTACTATATTGTTATCCTTACTGGGCATTTGAGCTCACCCCTTTTCTATGTTTTATTTTTCCCAGGATATGAAGAAGTAAATTATGAATGACCTATAGGGATAGTATGAGGGGATAAGAGTGTGGTCTATGGAGACTATGTTGTTGTGGTTTTCATTTTTATGATGTAAAACTTTATGAATATATCTAGTGTTTCCAAGGCTACTAAACCAATCAGTCATTCGTGATATGATATTTCTTGTGATCATGCCAATGTTATGTAATAATGCACTGACTCTAGGTAACTGGTGTCAGGGCATTACAAAGGGATCACAATGCTTTTCAATGATAGACCTCAAAACAGGCCATCACCAGCTTAGGGTACGAGATGAGGATGTGCGGAAGATGACCTTCAGATGTCGGTATGGCCACTATGAGTTCTTGGTTATGCCATTCGGTGTGACCAACTACCCAGTAGTGTTCATGGGACTCATGAATAGGATCTTCCAGCCATACCTTGATTGGTTTGTGGTAGTATTCATCGACAACATCCTGATATACTCAGCAACGGAAAATGAGCATGCCTATCATCTGCAGATAGTTCTGGACACACTCTGAGAGAACCAGATTTACGGTAAGCTCTCGAAGTTCCAATTCTAAATATGAGAGGTTCAATTTTTGAGACACGTTATCTTGGAGTCCGGAGTTGTGGTAGATTCAGCGAAGATTGAGGTTGTGATTTCTTGGGAGCCACCCTAGAGCGTGACGGAGGTGCGAAGTTTCTTGGGTTTGTCCAGTTACTACCAGAGGTTTGCGCCTAACTTTTCCAAAGTTCTGGAACCCTTATCAACATTTATGAAGAAGGGGAAAACCTTTTTATGGTTGGATATATTACAATAGAGTTTCCAGGATCTAAGGCAGAGACTGATGAGTTCCCCCATCTTGAGGCTACTGGAGGAGGGCGTTGGGTACATAGTCTACTATAACGCATCATGGACCGGGATTGGATGTGTCCTGATGTAAGAGAAAGAAATGATCACATATGTTTCTTGATAGCTAAGAAAGTATGAGCATAACTATGCTACCCATGACCTGGAGTTGGCAGCAGTGGTCTTCGTAATGAATATTTGGCAAATTTTTTTGATGGTTGAATGTTTTACAGTCTACTATAATCACAAGAGTCTCAGGTATATATTCTCTTAGAAGGACCTGAACCTGAGACAATGTAATTGTGTTTAGTTCCTCTAGGACCATGACATCAAGATAGTATATATTCCTAGGAAGGGGAACATGGTAGCATATGCACCCAGCAAAAGGTCCAGTATGCAATTGCTGAGTGAGGTGATAGAGCAGCTAGTCGCTTTGCGAATATCCTATGTGGATCGAGATAAAGAAGCTTATATTATGTCTATGAAAGTAACTCCCCCACTCCTTCATTGAGTTAGGGAGGAAAATCTTGGGGATGATGACTGTGAGGCTCGACGTGCTCAAATATCCATAGGACAGACACCTGATGAGTTTTTTGAAGGTGGGGAGTGCTTCATCCTCTTCATAGGACATACTATGGTACTGATGGCACTATGGGAGGAAGTGTTGAGGTATTTTCATAAATCCCCTCTAGAGGTACATCTAGGAGTGGCGAAGATGTACCAGAACCTTCGGCATCAGCACTGGTGGATAGGAATGAAGAAAGCAGCGACAGAGTTTGTCTCTCGGTGCCTCACTTGTCAGCTATTGAAGGTAGAGCATCAGGTTCTAGCAGGATTAGTTCATCCACTAGAGTTACCAGAGTGGAACTGGTATTGAATTTCCATAGACTTCATGATAGGACTTACACACACATTCAGGATTCATGATTCTATTTGGGTTATTGTTGACCAACTCACCAAGTCGGCTCACTTCGTACCTATCAGAGAGTAGAGATCAGTAGAGAGCTTAAGATGACTCTATGTACAGGAGATTGTATGGATTCATGGAGTTATATATACGATTTTCTCTAATCATGATGCATGTTTTACTTCCCAGCTATGGAAGGGGTTGTAGTAGGTGTTCGGGACACAACTTTTCTTGAGAACCACCTTCCATCATTAGACGGATGATTAGACAGAGAAGACCATTCAGACCCTTGATGACATGCTACGTGCTTTTTTCCTTGATTTTGGCCATATCTGGGAGGATCACTTGCCTTTGGTGGAGTTCACGTACAACAACAACTATCACTCCACTATCAGTATGGCACAATTTGAGGCATTGTACGGGTGACCTTGTAGATCACCACTATACTGGACTGACCAAGGGGAGTCAGTACTTGTGGGACCAGAGATGGTACGGGATACCACAGAAAAGGTGAAGATCATCCAGGAGTGAATGAAGACTGCACAGAGTAGGCAGAAGTCCAATGATGACTAGAGACAAAGACCTCTAGAGTTCAAGGATGATGACCATGTCTTTCTATGGGTCTCACCTCGATGAGGTTTGTGGAGATTTGGCTGGGGTGTAAAGTTATCTCTGAGGTTCATCAGACCCTTTCAGGTCCTCAAAATAGTTAGCGAGGTGGCTTACTGCTTATCTCTCCCACCTTAGTTGCACTGGGTTCTCGACGTTTTCCATGTATCCCAGCTGAGGAGATACGTACATGATTCTTCACACATCATTGACTGGGGAGAGCTGGACATCGACGATGGGGAAACGTTTTCAGAGGTTCTATTAGAGATTGTGGATTAATAGGAGTGAGTCCTTCATGGGTGGTCGATACCTATGGTGCATGTACGTTGGCAGTACGGGAACTCCAAGAGAGCACATGGGAGTGGGAGGCTCAGATTCATGCTCATTACCCCCACTTGTTTCTCTAGTTCATGTTATGGCTTTTGGGGACAAAAAGATCTGAGGTGGGGAAAATGTAAAGACCCAAATTTTTCCATGTAATTTTTTTAAATTATATGGAATATTATAAGTCTAAGAAAATTGACGGCGTCTGATTCCGAGGCCTGGTGTGGCCAGAATGAATTTCTGAACTTTTTTTGGGTACACTCAGTAAACGTACACGTGGATTTTTGTAACTTTTGAACCAGTGATCGACATTGAAATCCAAGGACACTGTTGAACTCGAAATGCCGATATTTTCTTAATGAGACCTTCACCTAGACTACAATAGGTCAAGGGTGAAATTTAGTTTTCATGTTTTTCATGGGAGAGTTAAAAAAATAATAAAATAAAACAAACACGTTTTATTTTATTTTAATGAAACCTCCCAATTGAATCCAAGGTTGTGGGAACCACCTGAACTATTTTCTTTAATATGGGAGACCCTTGGAAACCACCCAATTTAATGCATGGTGGCGGGGAACACCCAAACCCCTATTTTAATGGGAGAAAACTCTTGGTTTCCCTCAAATTAATGTGCCAACACATTTTGTTTAATTAATAGAATCAAACTTATTAATTTTGCACCTCACCTATCATGGGAAAGGATTGGAAAAGGAGGGGAGATATTTGGAGAGTTGGGAGATCATTATCCAAAAAAGGAGAACCTCTAACCAAGAACAAATTCCAGAATCTAAGAACAAGGATGACGCTTGAGCCTGGATCGAAAACATTTTACGGGAGCGATGAACACCAATGTCACCATCTTCATCCACTACGTATTCTTTCCCATGACAAATCCTACGGGAAGACATTATGGTAGGGGTTTTATTTTAATTTAAAGGTTGATTAAATATATTTATCGATTCTTCATAATTTGGTTTCATAATGACGATGGCCAAACTAACATGGCCATCGTCCCGCACACATACCTTGTCTCTTCCTTTTTTATTCTCCATGCGTTCTTCATGCGTTCTTAAACACCAAATATTTAATGACGCTGGAAACACAGAGTTTTACTTAGCGCGATATATGGACGCGGATCCCTTGACACGAGGATCACAAATATGCGATCGTTTTATTTTTCAGGCTAAGAATGGAGATTCAATGACCCGTGGAAGAGGAGGAGGGCCGGCACACCAGCCGACCGCCTGAAGATTAGGAGACACGTGTCCATGCTGACGGATGAGTAGGAGACCGTGGCCGCTTGGCCGTGATAGAGGCCAAAGAGCAGTCGGCACCCGGCCGACCATGGTGGATCTGCGACATGTGACCGTGCTGCTAGGAGGAGGACCTATTAGAGCATGCAGCCGATTGAGGTAGATCAGCAGGACCCGCTTGGGTCTTGCGGGTGACATGGCAGTGCCCTAAGGTGTTTCCCTTTGTCATTACAAATAGAAGGGGGGAACTCCCCCTTTGACGCCAACTTGGTCGAACCGTGCCGCCGGGACCTGCCAGGGGGCCAGGCCATCGGGCCATGCCCAGTGAGCTAGGACGAGCTGCCCCCTACAAGGGTCGGGCTGAGCCAAGACCCAGAAGGCCGGGCCTGCTAGGGCCCTGGTCATCTGGGCCGGACCCGGGTTAGGCCGATTCGACCCGAACCGAGTCAGCCGGCCTAGGATGGGTTGGGTTAGGCTGGTCTAAATGAGTCGGACTAGACCTGGGCCCATCCAGACCAAATTTCACCTTTTTGTCCGTAAATTGAGAATTAGGCATCCATTTGAAGAATTTTCTACGATTCTAGAATCCTTGGATTAAGATGGTTCTTTTTGTATACAACTCTAGAGTTTTGGATAAAGTTAGAGTACAACCGGGTTGGATCGAACCCTGAATCCAACTGGGCCATTGGAGTAGAAATGCTAATAACTTATAGACCGAGAATCCAATTAACGTTCCATCTGTTGTGTTGGGTCCCTCATAGACTTGGAGTTTGATTAACATGGTTCTCCCAAGTGTTCTATATACAGAACCCTGCATCTAGCTGAGACTTGAAGAATGCTGTCTATTTCGACTCAGAGTTACTCGATAGGCCTAGCGGGGAGCACCTCTGTGTGACTCGGCAGACCCACGGTGGGGAGTGCCATTTTGTGATGTGGCAGACCCACAGTACTTGATAGGAGGAGTACCTTAGCAGGCCACGATGGGCATCACCTCTGTGTGATGCGGCAGACCCACGGTGGGGATTGCCTCTGTGTGACACGATAGACCCACAATACTCGACAAGAGGAGTACCTCATAATTACAAGGTTAGTGGGAAGCACCTTTGTGTGATGCGACAGGCCCACAATACTCATTAGAGGAGGATTTCTCCAGCAACCGAGGTGTTCGACGTTGTGACTGAGAATGTTACTTATTCCTAGGCCTAGAGAATATGTGGCTGGCTATCAGCATTCATAGTGATCATGTGTGGGTCAGCATCATAATCCTATTTATCAGATTTTTATACCTGGTTTGAGCTAAGACTCTAATTGAGCTGTGTTTATTGCTTTTTGCTTTGTGATCGAGATCATGCTTTGTGGTTTTCCTTGCGGAATTATGAGTGACCTTTCAGGGGAATCAAGGTCCCTACTGAGTGTTGTTATACTCACCCCTATATGGGCTATGCCCGCACCTTTTTGTGTCTTATGCATATGATGAGCATCTAGGATAAGGTTTGAGGGAGCCAGGACTTGGCGGTATGCAGAGGAGATGAGCAGACATGGAGTACTGAGGAGGTGATCTGTACCTACCCTTCTGGTAGGATTCTCCGAGTACGACCCAATAGTTGTTTTCCTTTTTCTTTCAATTATATTGTATTATCAGTTGTACTTGTACCTTTACAGTTGGTCTTATATTCCAACCCATTTTACTATTGGCACTCTTTTACCATAATAGTTTACTTCATAGTTTCTTCATGCCGTGTTCTTGGACTGTGTGTTTGTACTGGTTTAAAAGAAATTCCTTCCCATTTTAGGGAGTATTCCTTTCGATGCTAGTACCCATCCCCTGGCCTATGGAAGGTTGGTTTTGGGGTAGTCACAGCACGAGCCCTAGGGGACGGGTCATGACAACCCTAATAAAAAAGGGAAATAATTGATATACCCCTCCTAAAAACCTTTAAAAATTGATAGGACTTCAAGAAATTTACATTCCCATCAAAATATTCATATAAAACCTCACTATAAATTTTCTACCATTTATAAAATTGATGAATAAAGGACCAAAATATTATTGGGATAAATATTTTTAGAGGGATTTCAATGACCTTAAATCATATCTTATTTACTCTGAAGTATTGATTCCACCCATGGAAGGAAATAACCTTAACCTCTATGTGTTGACTATTAAAATATCACTTGGTTCACTTCTTGTTCATAAAAAATATACATGAAAAGAAAATAGCTTATGTTATCTTAATAGAATTATATTGGAGGTTGGAATATGTTACACTGACATTGAAAAATTACCATGAATTGGTCTTTATGGTGAAAAATATTCATCATTATTTGCATCATATCAATTTACACTTGATATATCATGCGTATATAATAAAATAAATCCCTAGAAACCCTATTTTTCAAGATAATTGGTATGATGATTTTTTATCCTATAGAAATTTTATATTTGTTTTGTGTCCTATAAATCAATCAAAGGACAAGTCCTAATAGATTTCTTTTAAGCACACCATATACCAGAGGACTCATTTTTGGACACAAATCTCCCTAATGAAGAAGTTTTATGTGTTTTTGAAACCTCTTAAATATTAGAAATATAATTCAATTTCACTTCTCAATGTTTTATAGGGATAAAGATGGAAGACCCAAAGTTTAACTAGGTCGGTATGCAGATTGTTTTCATTTATCCAATGAAAGAATCTTTACTTACTCATTAATTCTCTTAGAGGGGTTCACTAATAATGAGGTAGAATTTAAGGCCCTCATTATAGGTATGGATATTTCTCTATAGATAATGATTTCCTAATTAAATATCCAAGTTAAATCATATTTGGTAATCAAGTAAATAAATGGAGGATATACCATCAGGAAATAAGATTTTTAACAATTAATTAATGATGTACAATGGTTGTTATCAAATTTCCCTTTAGATATAGTACTATCCTATATTTCATTCTCTCAAAATGATTGATCTGATGCATAATCTAATGTAGTTACCACCCTAATAAACCCATATCCGGATGATGTGATGATCCATATTTTACACTACAAGGTGGTCAATCCATTCGTTAGAAATGATATAGATGAGATCAGTGAGGTTGAAGCTTGATCAGGCCAATGTGAGTCATCACCCCCACCAAATTATATAACAATCAACTATATGTCTCTTATGTTGGAGTATCAACTTAACATGGATCTTATCCATGATCAAGGACTAAATGGGAAAATTCACTGTCAGGTAGAAAATTTCATCCTTTATAATGGTCTAAATCCTATAAAGTTCTATATAAACAATACTTTTATGGAATCCAAATTAGATTCATTAAAGGAGTAAAGACCCACACCATTATACAGAAAGTTCATGCTAGAAATTGAGGTTTGTATAAAATGGGGTATGATCTCTTCCTCCAACTTAGAAGACTTGGATATTTATGAACATTAAAAATACATTATTATATAGAATTCCTTAAAAGGTGTCACTCATGTCAAATAAATTATAACTTAATCCATAAACTCATAGAGTTATTTTACACCAATATGTACTATTAACCATTCAAAAATTGTAGGGATCAATGTTAAAGGTCCATAACATCCATCAACAACCAAAAAATTTAAGCTCATCCTTACATCTACCAAATTCTTCTTTAAATGGGTCAATGTTTTACCCCTAAAGTATTTAGGAATAAAGTAACTAAAAATTTTTGTATAGTCTAATATAATTATGAGTTTTTGGGTCCCACATACCATCATCAAAGATAATGGCACCATATTTTTCCTCCAAACTAAATAATCTATATTTGGAGTACAATATAGAGTCCAATCATTCATATTTCTATAATATAGTGGAAAATGGATTTATTGAGGTGACAAAAAATACCTTATCTAATATTTAAAAAAACATAGATAAAGAAAATAAGTTTTTGATAGAAAATATTTTCTGTTCTTTTTGGACTTATCACACCACTACCCATACTTCCATGAATGTAACCCCGTATTCATTAGTATATGGGACATAAACATTCTAAACCATTGAATTTAATTCATCCTCACTTTGTATATCTATTTATAATTAGTTATCTGAAGATAGAAATTCTTAGATAAGGATTCATGAATTAGAGTTACTTGATTGGAAAAGGTTACACATGTTATATTACCTTAAAATACATTAAAACATTGTTTCATGAGAAATCAATAAGATGGTCAACCTTAACATGTTCATTCAAGTAAAATTATTACTGGCCTTAAGAAAAATAATTATACCTAGAAATAATCCCTTGAAGTTGGAACATAAATAAGAGGGTCCCTACATCATACACAAGGTATACTCTAGTGAATCACACTCTCTTAACACAATTGATGGACAATGTATCACACCAACCACCAATGTTAGGTTTCTCAAGAAGTAATTCATATAACATTATGTTAGGTTTAAAATTCCTTATAATATTACTTTAAAATGAATAGAATATATTCCTTGTCACATGATGTTAAAATACATGGAACCAGCTCAGGGAAATATCACATTAAACTATTCCAATCTAAATTTCTTTCCATGTGACGTTAAACTAAATGACATAAAGGTCTTTAGCACATTAACTCATAACTATATGGTATATAGTCCACCTCATAGGACCTTAAAAATTCTCATAGAGTTCTATTCCATACAAAATAATCTTCTTACATGTGTCCAAAATACATGTAAGATCCACTATTGTATGATCTTCCCCATCTATATTGAAAATCATTCAATAAACCATCATTGAGATAAAAATACGACCATTTATACAATAACTAATTGTTTCTTGATTCTTTTTTATGATACATTTTGATTCTAGAGTTTCCTATCTTTGGAATTGTTATAAATGTTATACTTTTAAATTATTAACTCAATACTATTGTTTGGGTCTTAACAGATCCACATTAGGTATTCTCTAACATGAATTTATTTGGATGATACCTCTTTCATTCCTATACACGATCCAGATTAGTGTAGAGGTTTCATCCTAATAACAATGTGTGGTTTGATTTATGTTTTTATAGGTTATTTAGTGATGCCTGGATTTATTATTTGGGGCTAAGTCAGAAATTCTATCCATTCTAATCCCTCATTTCACTATGGTGTTTGATCCCTCACAAATTCACAATGGGGTTCATTCTTCCTTCTCTCGCTAGAGTACTTGAACATTTCACCCTCCCTATTTTGAAAAGGAGTCAAATCTATATAGAGACCTATTATAAGAACTACATGCGGCTTGATTCTAATTATTGTAGTATATGTAGTGACACTAAATCTCTCATCCAAATCCCAACCACAAGTTTCATCAAAATCTAACCCCCCTTATAACAAAGAGACTACTCATTTATTTCAGGTCAATTATATTTAACTATACACTAGGACTATATAATTTTTATCCAATATTCATGTATGTATTAATTCAGTTTATTTTAGGATGTGTAGTTGCATCTAGACCAACTTTCCTAAAACCATCCATAAATATTCATCCACTTTCATACCCACTAAATACTTTTTAAAGACCAAATTATGGCCAGTTTTGACCTGGAGTACTTTAATTATCTTTAGAACATCCTATTCCCATATACCATACCTTGTGCCTTGAGAATTTTGATCACCCAAAATCTTCCACAACTATCGATATTGAGTATATTGGATCCCAAAGGACCCTCCTCTTAATGATGGCATATATTCCATATACATGACTCACTTACAACCAACCGAAGGTATATTTCTATCCTAGAGAGGGGATCCTATAATACTATATCCCTTTGATAACAATAAAGTGGAACCCTCCATTCAATTTTGGTCATTGGTCATCCTAATTATTCCTATTTAATGGTAGGGTAATGGACCCATCATTAGAAAATGATCAGAAATTATTTCTGCCTATCTGTTTTTATCTCATTATTTCCCAATTAAAACAACTTGATTTACAATTTATATCACTCCCATAATCTATACAATTATGTAGAGATGATTATATCTATCAAAAACCCATTTTGATTATTATATTTCATTATATAGTTCATGCATTATAATCCTAAACAACAATAATTTTTTTACTAAGGATTCCTATACAAGCTATGGTCCCTTCATTCACATTGGGATAGTGTTTACCCTACTATTGTATAAAACAACTCATATTTTGGACAAATATATACAACCTTAAACATAATAACTTCTAGTTACAACTTGAAAGATCTTAAAATTCCAAATAAAAATGATATGTTACTCACTAGGTTGAAAACCCATAATGGTAATCCTAGGAAAAATTCTAGTGTCTAATCACTATTAATTTTACCCCTCATGAACTAGGAAAAATTTAGGGGATAAAAAAAATTAAATAGTCATAAATATTATTAGGTTGAAAACCCATAAATGGAATCTTGAGAAAAATCTATTTTTCTACTCTCTAGGATATCTATTTTTTGGATCAAACCTTAAGTAAGAGATTTTAAAATTAAAAAGACACATAGATCATAGAACCCATCATTTTCTCCTCTAAAAATTAAATACATGCTCACTTGGTATATGTATATAGGAAAATATTATATAATATTTATATTCCTTATAAATATTGGTTCAGATAATCCATGAAAATCAAAAAAAAAAAAATATAATTTTAGGGTATTTGAACTTTTCTTGAGCATTAAATCATTGAAGTAAAACCAAATTTATGATTTTAATTATACTAGGTCATTCACTCTCACATATCTGAATTGGATAACCTCAGCATATAATGATGGTAAATTCATTATATATCAAGCTCATCTATACCTTTACAGGAGCTTAATTCTAGGAATAAATCAAACCATTTTTTACCTTTATCTAATAGGTTTACCTCAACTTTTGGTAATGGTATTTTTATTTCATATCTATCCCACCTTTACCTATATTTTAGCACATGACTTAGATATAATGTATGGATTCATCCATTTTCACCATTTATTTGAATTTTTTAAAATTGTGATTAAAAAAATCCATTTTCATATTATGTTTGTATGTATTCAATTACTATGACATTACTCTTTATTAGTTTTCACAAATTTTCAAGAATTGGTATTCAAAATGGAAGAAATTGTTAAATTTATGATAGTTTTGAGATAATTTTTTTATTTTATTAATGGAGGAACATCGATAATTTAGATACTCTTCTAGATTTTTAAAAAATGAGGATAATTTCACTACAAAGAACATTATACTAATTATCAAAGTTGAATCATTGATTTATCTAAGTATTCAATGAAATATAAATATCATGGATTCATTATACTCATTAGAAAGTAGTTTTTTAAACTTGAAGTGAAATTATTGTCTTCTTATTTATCCTCTTCTGTGAGACTCCATAATCATTTCACCAACTCCTTAAACTTGGATAATTCTCATTAAAATAATATCTGTTGGACCATCCCATCACTATCCAACTATTTTTACTCAACCACTATAATAGATTTTTGAGATTAATATTTGAGTGCTATAGTCATAAGTTCTATTGGAAGGGCTGTAGTTTCAACCCCATAAATTTATAATTTAATATTTTTTACCTATAATAATTCATTGAATATTTTATTTACAATAGGATGGATGTTACAATACAAAAATATTATATATCCCAACATGATAAATATATAATAGAGATTGGGTAGCTTGTGGCAATACTCCCCATCATGGGTTTCAAAGATTAACAACATCCATAGGTCTTGAAACACCAATTTTCCAATAGTTCATTGAATCACACGGGACTTCGGTATTAGTTTGATGTCTACTAAGGATACAGATACATAACATAGCACTAAGTTTCTTAGTTTAAGTATATAAAAGATATTTTCAAAGATCATTAACATCTATGATAATTGGGATATTGAGGAGGCATCATCATCTACTGATCAATCTACCACCTATGGTGGCACTACTGAAACTAACCCAAATTTTTATATTCATTTATTATCTAATAAATGTGAGGGATAGTGATGAATGGTGTTAGTGTTTACCATTGTGATAATAAGAGATAGATTATCCCACTGTCTTTTCAATGTTTAGTGGTTTGACAGAAGTACCTTCCCTCACAATTATTATTTTAACTATTTCCTCATCAATTCTTGAAAGGGATATGATTTCTCTAAATTTTATTATTTCACAAACTTGAATAGTAGATCTATCCTACCAATATAAATATATTTCATTAGCTTTAGGAAGTGCTCCTAAAAATATTGGTAAGTTTACTTGTGACCCATATTCATGCGTGATGGGAAATTTAACTCATAAGGCCATGAGAGTCATATCTTCTCATTCATGGATATGTCTATAAAAATTTTATTTATACATATCTATATAGGATCAAGATTCAAATTAACATTGAGAGAACAATGGATGGACTATTAAAGGAAAGACTAACAATTCTCCAAGTCTTAATTAAAATCATTGAATTGTTTAAGAGACGATGAGTGAGATTCAGTACCTAATCACCAGGATTGTTATACTCCTTCATCTTTCTTTGTAATCTTAAAAATTACTATAGGTCCTATTATTGGATAATGACTAGAGTCCTCAAAAATAATTTTATCAATGTAGGTAATAACATAATAAAAATTTCCTCCTCCATATTGTATGAAGTGTTATGTTAAGCTAGTGATGATATATTTTTTGATGAACTCAAATAGCTCAAATTAGTCTTGGAAATTTTTTACCTTAACTCAAAACTATAAGAGGTAATAGCATCATGGTAATCCACCTCTTCCTGTAACCCCCAGTGATTTTAGAATATATTTTTTATTAAAATAAATTTGATGCATTCATTTACTTGTAATGCCTAAAACACTAAACTTAAGTGAATAAGGATGTATTAAAATATAAAATTAATGAAATTATTATACATTTAAATAAATTGATAATAATAAATGAATGAATAAAATAAAATTAGTTAAATTCACTTAAGGAAATATATTTGATTCTAAAGAGATTATTTTGAACTATTTTATTGAATTATGTATTTTTGTTAGATTTAATATTTTTTAGAAATGATATCATTAAAATTTACTTGTAAAATTATATTAATAATTATTGAAATCAATTAAGGGTAATCATGAAATGGTTGATTAATGATATGGAATACTATTTTAATAATTCTTGGTTAAATGAAAATGTTTTGTTAACAAATATTATTTTATTATATATATTTTATTTAAAAGTTAATTTTTATTATTTAGAGTATTAAAATTATGGAAAATTATTTTTTATATATTATACAAATGAATTATAATTCATATATTTATTATCCAATGGATATAAATGAAGATAAATTCATTTGAAGGTAAAAGGAGATATTTTTCAGAAAACTAATCTCTATGTGTGCAATATATTATTATCTTAATAAATTAAATTAATCAATATTTATGAATGGTTTTAATAATTTTATTAGATAATATATTCAATAAAATAAATTATCATTCATCTAATTTCATTAGTAGACAAGGAATGAAAAAAATCATTTTTATGATTAAAGATATATTTTTTCTAGAAATGGGGTTTATGCATTTTTTGCACAAATGTTTGAATTAATTTCTTAAACTTTTAAGAATTGAATCTAATAAATGGATTAAAAATTTAGAAATAGAATTTCAAATTTTTTATCTATTTAATTTCATTTATGGTTATAAAATTAATTACCATGGAAAATCCAAGTCATCATAGTAAGGTTTCAAATTGATTAAAAGGTGTTAAATAAAGGGATAAGGCTTAAAATATCACAAAAATCATATATATTTTTTATTAGTGAAGTATATTTTGAATTAAAATCTCCTAAATTTCAAAATTGTTCTAATTTTGTGCGTTTTTTCCCTGAGAATTACTTTATATTATTTTAAAATTAAGGGTATTTAAAGGGTTCCACTCCCCTCACTTATAAATGGAAATCACCTCTCCTCACTTATTCACAGACTTTTAGTACCTTGAATCTACCAATATATGACCAAATTCACTTAAAAAAACCCTTAAAAACATATTATATGTTTATGTCTCACCATACTACCAACCTAAGAAGTCTTAAGGAGAGATCTAAATGCATATATCAAAGGAAGAGGCAATCACGTCAAACTAGTGATTTCATGTTTTTCTTATTCTTCAACATCCTCAATGTCTTCTATAACCATAAAAATATAATTAAATAATTATTGTTATTATACATAAATATCATTATATTTATGTAACAACTATTTTATACTTCATTTCCATCTAATGGAAAATGAAAACTTCACTCATGCGTACGTGCGGACTACCGCCTCCATGAATCGATGTATTTCATTTTTCACCACAACCTATAATGGATGGTTATAAAGATACATTTCATGAATAAATATGACATCTATAAAATAATTATGATACTATACATATAAAATATTGTATACTTTCCTTTATTTCCATCTGTTAGAAAATTAAAACATTGTCTCCGTGTACGTGCAAACTACCACCTCCATGAAGCTATGCATTTCATATTCCATAACAACTTTAAATGGATTTTTATAAAATTTTATTTAATAAATAAATATTATATTTGTAAAATTATTAATATTTTTATCTATAAACATGGTTTAAATATTGTAACTATCAAACTGAAACATGCATGGAAAACAGAACAATAAATACCTAAATATTGATTTTAACAAAGAATTATTAACAAACATGTGATAATAAATTATAATTGATTTTTATATATTAATATAAATTTAAATATGGTTTATTTATAGATTTATAATAAGTATAAATTTATTATAAATGAGGTCAGATCATGTTTTACTAAGAAGAAGTCTGAGGAAAGGGTTTATTTTACAATCTCATTTTTAATCTGGATTGTTTATATTTAAAATTTAAATTAGGTGAATTATTTTATATTTATATATTAAGACCCAAATATTTTATTATAATATGGTTATTTTTTGTTTTTTATGTAGTATTTATATTTCCCCCTATTTAGTTCTTAAAACAATAGAAATAATATTTTTTTGGAAAAGTAGGCCTTATTTCTTCATTTTGGTCAAGAATATTTTTCCTCCATATCAATTTTTTTATATTATTTCAATAATATTATTATATTTACTCCAATGATTGTTTTTGGTTATCTTTAAATATATTTTAACTTCTTATTTTTTTAAAAGCATCATTTTCACATTTTTAGTACGAGTTATTTTGATTTTCTTTACAAAACTATGAAAAGAATAGTTTTTTAACATTTATTCTTAACTTCCTTTACCAAACATAATTATCATTATTAATTGTAAATATTACTATTTAATTTTCAATTTTTTTTTCAAATAAAATCCAATTTCTATTTTTCTATGATTTTTAGTTTTTAAAAGTTACCAATCGGAAATGATTTTTCTTATTATTTTTCAAAAATATTTTTAATGTTTTTATAAAAGTATTTTCCATCATTTTCAATATCCTTTATTTATTATTATACTTATATAGGTATGTGATATAATTATACCATAAATATTATTTATATGTATGGATTATGATGATGTTTTAAGGAAATATTCTCAAAACCCATCTATTTCCCATGGGTTAATTTAGATTTGAATGAATGATCAATACTATTATGATCTTATGGAATAATTAAGTATGGTTTATCATAATGTGATGGGTGGGATACTTTATATAACTATAATATATTGGTTGATTCTTTAAATCTCATGAGATAAGGATGTTTATGCATCAGTATTACTTTTATATTCAAAATTTGATAAATGGGCATTGTTGTTATGTTAATAACATGATGTGTGGACATTTTTTTTGTTTATAATGTTATGCATTGATTTATTTATAATTATATTTTTCCTCAATGCTATATTTTCTTATGAATATTTTAAATCTACACTCTTATGTAATATTCTTATACTTATGATATGATCTTATGGATCATGAATGATTAGTGATGTTTCTAAACTCTTTTGACTCATATATTTTATGTTGAATCCTTATGAAATGAATTATGATTTATGAACTATGAATTATTGAGTATTATTTTAAAATTTTAATCTCATATACCCATATTATGATCTCATACCCTTATTATCATCTTATCCTCACTTATGATTATTAATTTATGCTTAACATTTCTACTCTTATTAGGCATTGGAGCTCACCCTTTCTTATGTTTCTATTTCCATATGTTATGAATAAAGGTATTAAGTAATATATTCCTAATGAGATTACTTTGTGAGAATTACTTAAGGGGATATGTTGAATATCTTTCATGAAATAAGCTGGTTATATATCTAGTCTTTAAATAAACTAAATATTTACAGCATTCAGTGTATTTTAGTATGTGATGTATTTGTTTTCATCTAAAATGATGGAATATGTATGTATCTTTTGATTGGGTCATCTTGGTTGGTATCTGAGTAGGTTTTAGTTATTTTTAGGGATTAGGATGAGAAAAATTTAGTGATAACCCTAAGGGATAATTCTAGATATAGGAAATATAATATAATTTTGGTATATTATAGAGTGTATGGTTTCCTAGAAATAAAATTCATGTTTGGATAAAAATAAGTGGATATAGGCTCTTTCACAAATAAACCTATGGGTAATAACTCTAAAAAATTTGGGTTGGGAATTAACTTGATCTTTACTCAGGGAAAAATAAGTATACCTAACTACACACCTTGTTTGACACTCCTAGGTGACATTCTTTGGTTAATTTACATTATCTTTATAAACCATTATAAGGGATATATAGCTATGGTTGGTGATAAAATCAACCTTAAATATATGTCTATTGTGTAATAATATGAAAATATATTTCCTGAATAGTTTCATGGACTCCCCTTGAATAATAAATTTTGGTTTTCAATTGAACTCAGAACTTGTGATTTTCCCATTTCAAATACTACATATAGAATGACCCAAATTGAGTTATAGGAATTGAAGAAGAAACTGTAGTAGAATCTAGAAAATGGATTTATATGACCAAGTGATTCACTATCATGGTCACTAATACTATTTATCATGAAAAAGGATGGATCAATGAATCTTTTCATTAATTATCATGAACTTAAAGACAAAAATCAAGAATAAGTATCATATACCTCAGATTAATGATATGTTTGATCAACTTAGAAGGGCTCAATACTTCTAAAACATTGATCTTCAATATATATACCATCAACTATGGATAAATATAGAAGATATAAACAATATAGCTTTCCATAAAAGGTATGTCCATTATGAATTCATTGTAATACCATTTTGACTTACAAATTCCCCTATAGTCTTCATGGGTATGATGAATAGAGTATTTAGATATTACCTAAATATATTTGTGTTAGTCTTTATAAATGATATTTTTATATACTCCAAGAGTAAGTAAGAGTATGAAGATCATTTTATTATTATGAAAAAGACCTTTGTAAAGGAGGAATTGTATACCAATTTCATCAAGTGTAAATGTTGGCTAAAAAAAGTATCATTTTTTGGGTCATGTGATTACAATAAAGGGTATATTTTTCAATCCTTTAAAGAAATAGGTGATTGAAAAGTGTCCCAGAACATCTACTATGATAGAGATATATAGATTTATTGGTTTATCTAGACACTATCAAATCTTTGTGATAAATTTATCATGATTTTCAACTCCTTTAACCAAGTTACCATGGAAATGAGTAAGGTTTCTTTGTATAGAAAAATGTGAATAAAACTTCAAGGATATTAAGAATAGGTTTTTAACTGCACCTATAAAATCACTACCCTACAGTAGAGAAGAGTTTTTCATATATAGGGATTATTTGAAGAAGGGGTTGGGATGTGTTATAATGAAAAATGACAAGGTAATTTATTATTACTCATGTTATTAAAATAAAAATAAGATAAATTACTTGAAACATGATCAATATATGTAATAAGTACTCTTTGAATTAACGATTTGGTAAAATTATCTCCATAGAAAAAAGTTAAATCATAAGAGTTTAAACTATCTTTTCACATAAAAAGAGTTAATCATGCACAAAAGGATATTATCCGAATTGATCAAAGATTATTATTGCTTATTACATTACCATTTAGGAAATGGAAACATGGTGGACAATTATTTAATAAAAAAACATAAAATTTCCTTATCTATGATGAGGAATAGAAGATATATAATACTTATAGATATTCAATGGATATAAATGGAAGTTATAAAGGAAGGGATGAAATCTTACATTTCTCAAACTACTACACAACCATTCATCTATTTAAAGATCAAGGAGGCCTAAAAATACTGTGATAAGAAAAAATATGGTTGGAGTGTTTTGAAGTTCAACCATTACCATGATGGAATGAAAAGATTCATGAATTGGATATATGTCCCTTAAATATTATAATTGAAGAAATTTATTTTGGATGAAGCACATAACTCATAATTCTCTATCAATCCCAATAGAATTAGTATTTATAGATATATAAAAGACCATTAAGGTGGTAAAAATGAAAAGGGATATTGAGTAGTATGTATGTTGATTCCCGGTATGTTAGTAGTGTAATTTACTAGACCATTTCAGCTTGTTCATTTGTTTTTTAAGAGTTAAAAGGCATTATAAAGGCTAGAGATAAATTTTAAAATCCTGAGGACCACTAAACTATTGTAGTAGGATTGCTTCCAGTAATTTGAGTTCCTTAAAGCTATGAGCATGGGTTGGTCCATTTTGTTCAATCATTTTGTATGGGTGGGAATTTTGGAGTTGGTCGGGTGGAATTTGGAGTACCATAATGAGTTAAATGGTCATATGTGGTCATTTTGATGGGTATTTCATGTTTCATATAGGTAGCCTAGACTTGTACTCTATATAATGATAAAATGGTTTACCTTTACTTAATTTTCCACTGGGTAAAGGTAATATCACTTACCTTTATTCTAGAAATTTATTGATGTTGGAGTGATATACATGCAATCAAATAGTTTAAATAGATATATTAGAAGAATTGTTTCATAGAGAATCAACCTATGTGAAACAAATACCACTAAAATGCTATGTTTTATCCAAATTATATGTGTGTTGTGGTGAATTGAGGCTGAATTTGAAGAGATCCCAGCTTTCATGTTAGGGAGTATGAAATAGTGAGTAAGGGGTTTCTACACTATGGTATTCAGCCTAATAGGTTAAAAAGGATTGGATCATTTCTATATTCCATGGTGGAGTCCATAGTAATGGTCAAGGGAGGCTTCCAAATTCATGTAAGGGTGGAATCACATAATGGTAGTTCCTCTTAATGTCATGATATTCTTTCCTCTTGTAAGGGTCACTAAATTTTATCATGACACACATATGAGTAAAGAATTTACTATATCAAGGCACAGGTGATATTCCTTATCTTTTATGAGGGTCTTCTGGGAGTTTCATTGATGTAACAACTACATGAGGGTATGATTCAAGTGTTGTATATATGTGATGTGTGAAGGTACATATCTCACTAATGGGTAGTATCAAGCTCATATAAGGGTACAATGGGAATCCTAATTCTTGTGTATGGTTTATTATTTGAAGATGCATAATGGTAGTGTTCACTTAACTTTATTTAGTTCCTTTATGACATGTAAATAGTTCTTTTAAATAGAGAAAAATTCGATTTTCCCTCTAAATAGATTTTTAATTGTTTAAATAAAAATAAATGGAAATAACAAAGGAAAATCAAAAATTTTAAATATGTCATGTTGAATATGGAAACAACCTTAAACTTGAAAAATTATATGGGTTTTAAATGAATCATGCAAAGGAATTAAATTTAAACTAATTTAAGTTTAATTAAATTGGGAGAGTTTTTCCAAGTCTTTGGGGGATATCTTGGTAAAATGATATATGTAGTTTCTAAAAAACTAGTTTCTTCCTCTATCCAAGATTTTAGAGTTTCTTTTCATTTTTCTCAAGCCTCGGAGATCAAATAATCACCATACAAGATTTTTGAGCCTTTTTCAATTTGTTTTGATCCCTCTCTTATGTATTTACAAACCTGTACATATTTTATCTCTCCTTTTTTGGTGTTGTGATATTTAAGTCTTATTGGGGTAGGGGATTCAAGGCCTACTTTTTTTTAAATGTTGAGTTTATCATTATTTTGTCTTCCCTGGGTAATTAGTATGAATCAAATTAAATAAGATAATAACCTTTAAATTATCAAAGGAAATAAAAAAATTATTATCACCTGAATTTGATAATTATTATTTCATATGTGGAGGTTAAAAGAATGAAATGTGAGACTTTACATATATCATAGTTTCCATTATTTCATCATTATTTTTTATAGATAATGTGCAGACTAATGGTCTGTGATTATTGTTGTGTCTTAGTATGTTTGATATGGTTGAAAAATCATTGAACAATATAAAACTAGTAATGTGTAGTGAATAATGAAAGATATTTATGGTAGTATAAGGGGTTATTAAATTAATGGTAATATATATTAAATGAAATTTTCTCTATGTGATAAATTGATCCCCTATATTTAGACATTTTATCCTATATGTTTTTACCTACTATAATGATCCCATTGAGTGATTTGAATTGATACCATTAAAAGAATTTATTATTATTGTGCTTGAATTTTGTGAACACCTTGCATAATTTAATAATAATTAATGTTGGTAATAAAATGAGCTATTTGAATAATTAAAACTTGAAAAATGTTTAATGATGAACCAAAATATTTTATATCCAGTAAATGGTTATTTTTATTGTTGTATGGTTGTGGTAGTGATAAATAATGTAATAGTGTTGTAATTTTTGTTAGTGTGGAATGAGAATATAATCAAGTAATGGTGGGTTGTTAATATAAATTTTGTAAAGTGGTAAAGTCTAGAATTAAATATTTCTAGGATGGAATTTAATATGTGATACTTAATTTATAAATTAAATGATGATATAAATGAGAAGATAAAGGATGGGAGTAAATGTGGGAGATGGTTGTCAATATTTTGTCATTGAACATGGAAAATAAATTTCATAATGAATCTAATATTGGTTTGTGAATGGAAATATGTAATTTTATTTAAAAATGAATAAAAGTGGAACACTAGTTGTTTGTTATGTTTTTGTGTGTAGTTATTAGTTATTTATGTTATAGAGGAAGTGTGGTTGTTGAAGGGTAATTGTAATGTGGTGGTGGGATAGATGAGTTTTCATAGGTCTATTTGTATGCACCCCTATACTAGGATTTGTGTGTTTATATTATACAATTAATTTTCTTTTGATTTATAAACTCACCTCAAATCAGTTGAGTATTTTATAATTACACCAATTGTTTTGGTTTCAAGTGTTTTCCTTAACATCCTTCTTGGCGAGGGAGGATGGATGACTACTCCCTCTTCCCCCCTCTCCCTTTACTAGTATACTAGATATAATGGACTAAGGTTGGTACGATTATGTAAATAATGTGAGTAGAATTTGGTGTACCAAATGAAGTGGTTATGATAGGATAATGGTTTTTTGGTGGGGGGGGGGGTTGTGCATGGTGGGAGGAGTGAATGAGGTTGATATCCTTCATAATCATGATACCTTACTATTTTGATTCTATGGTTAATGATGTTAATGTGATGTGGTAATAATGTCATGATGTGATATGTGGTTTTTCCCTCATGCCAACATTAGATTTTGGACCTTTCTAGTATTGGGGTAGGTAGGGTTTCAACCTAACCCACATATGTATGGAAGGTATGAGAGCACAAGACATTTAAAATTGGGGTTTGAGGGAAAAAAGAGGGTAAGTGGTTACAGGGTGCCTATGATTATATTCATACCATTCTTATCTTATTTTAATTAGATATGATACTTGGTGAGTGAGCCATAATGTGGTTGGGAATCGGTAGTTTACCTAATAGGTACCTATTGGTTATAATATTTACTCACTGAAGAATTGGTATAATTTCTTAAATTTTAATTATTGGCCTTAAGGTGGATCATAATGAGTATATAGGTAATTCTCACCACTATATATATTTCATGTTTTTAATATAGGTTTTAGTGATCAAGCTGGGTCGAACTAGTTTGGAGTTGGAATTTCTATTTGGAGCTACTACTTAAGAGTTGTTTTAACATATTATTTTAGATATTCATATAGTATGACATGTCCTACATTGTTTTATTTATTTCTTTTGATCTTGTTTAATTTTATATGATATATTTTTTAGTGGTGTTTCACCTATTATATGTGTAAAATACATCCATCGTATGTTTTATATTACCAATTCTCATCATTAACTTAGGGTATACTAGATATGGGCTTCAGGGGTCATTTCCATCTTTATTTCCATACCAAGAGGTGTACAAATGGAGGGGGTAATGATAGAGTGGTATCAAATATTTTGGTTAAGAGATGGGAAGGATATTCAAGTTGGGAACTATGAGTATTGAATGGTTTTATAGGGAAATGTTATTTATTAATCATGGTACGTGACATTGGATAGGGATACAAGCTAGGATACGATATTTTTGGGTACCCCATGATTTTATGTAAGGTATCCGAGTCTTACGAATGACCAACTTAGGTGGTAATTATTATATGGTAGATACTTAAAAATGGTAAATACATCATAATTATTTTTGATTTCATTTGAATGGGATTATTTTGAGGTACATGAATAAACCTAATCGAATAAATTTAATTAAATGGATTCTATGCTACTGGTCTTAGGGGTTTGTCTTATACTAGTAACATATTTTATGGATTCAATCATATTAAGAGGGGGCACATTTCCTATCAAAAAACCTTATTTTATTGATGCATTTTAAAGACATGTGGGTTAATCAAGGTCACCAAAAGTGGATACTATTTTGGTATAGTGGATGGGTTCCCCTAGCTTATACACTTGAAACAGCCCTGTTTATACTGATATATATATTTTATTAAGTATAATATGGTGGTGACTTAAAACTTTGAAAATTAATGACATTCAATTGTGGTCAATGATGAATAGAGAATTTAATATTTCTCTAAGGCCCACTTGGGTGTGTTTTTAGTAATTACTAATTCATTAAAAAACCTATAGGGAATTTAAACTTAATAAAGTAAATTATTTTTAACCTCACGTTTCATGATTCATCTTATTTTTTAATTTGGATTCTCTAATTTTAATGTTATGCAAGTATAAAATAACTTGATAAAATAATTATTTGAAATTTTTATGTAGTTATGGTTAAACTATTAGTACCCTACTTTGTGTGATATTTTAAGTTGGTTAAATTATTTCTCCATGACTTCTTAACTTGCATTAAAATAATTTTATGAATTTTTTCTCAATTAGATAAAGGTTTTATTTTAAAAATTATTTCAATGATTTCTTAATGATCTTGTAATAGTTTTAGAGTGTTTTATATTTTTTTATCCTTATGATTTAAATGAATTTTTAAGAGTTTATATTAGAAAATTTTCGGAAGGATGATTTAAAAATTTTACCATCAAATTAGTTTTTTGGTTTCCTATAATATTTTTCATACATGGATTTCATAGAATAAATTTCATGTTTAAGAGAAAATATATTTTTTAAGTTCTTTCCAAACATGATTTAAGTGATTAAAATTATATAGGGTTCCTACACCGTTATCATAGTTTAATTGAGAATTCTATTTGTGAAAATTTTTAGAATGTGTAACGTCCCGACCCAGAAGCCACTAAACCGGTGCTCCGAGCCATTTCGCCACAAGGCCTCAAGAATGCCTCCCCGTACGCCAGAGGCTGTCGAATAGCAGCAAGGGCCTAGGGTGTGATAGTGGGGAGACTATTTCCTCATAACAGAGTAAGAAAACATCGGAAATAACTAAGTATCATACACAACAAAAAGTAAACAGAGTGCAAAAGTAGTAAACAACTGAAATAGAACAGGCTATAATAGTAAAATGTTGTAAAAGCCAAAATGACTATGAAATACAATACAACACTAGTCACCCACTGGGACGACCATACAGATACAAGTACGAAGGAAAATGAAAGTAAAAGTACAGGGCTATGCTACTAACTCTGAGCCAATCCACGCACCCGATCTCCATACACTGTTGAACTACAGCAGACTGATCAGTAGAACCACTCGAGCAGATCTACTCAATCATGTAACACTGGGCCTCAGCCCTATACACTATCCAACCTGTGCTCAACCTAAAAAGCACACATAAGGTCTACACGTAAACCGAGGTGCACGTGTAGGGGTGAGAAATAATCTCAGTAGGGCACCCCGACAAGCAAACTACAACTGTGTTGCTAAAAGTGTATGCAACAACAATGTGCTCAGCCTAGCTGGGACACAAAAAAAGAAGTAAACCAAACGTGCAACCACCGTTGAACCTAGGGTATGTAAACCCTGTCAACTGGGAAAGTGCCATCATGGATGTCCATATCTATATATGTACACATGTATAGTCCCATACCTATACACACATACATAAATATAAATATTCATGATTAAGTGATTCAAATAACAAGAACAACATTAGCAGTCGATCCTTGAGACTATAAGACCGATCTCCTGGACATCCTTTGCAAGGGAATTGAGCTAGATGTCGTGCCACTCAAGCCATGTATCATTAAGTTGATCTCTGGGTCCGTAATACCATTGACATGTACCTGCCTCAGCCAACACCGGAAATATGTCTCTGAACAAGATAAAAAAAACAAGTAACCCTATGGGAAGTAATCACAACCTGTCCCCTCTGGTTCAACCAAACAAACACAAGAAAATAGACAAAAAAATAGGTAACCCTCTGGGAAGTACTCACAACCTATCCCTTCTGGTCTTACCTAGCAACACAAGAAACCCTCTGGGCAGCACACATAGTCTCACCCCTCTGGTTTAGCTAAAGCATAGACTCTCTAGGGAAGCACTCATCATCAATTCCCCCTATAGTATCATAACAAACAAAGGCACAAACACTCTAAGAAGCACTCATGTCGATTCCCCTGTGGTCTTGCAATGATAGATACATACTCTTTAAGGAAGCATTTACATCTAATTCCCCCTGTAGTCTCGATACGTAACTAAGGACACTATGAGGAAGCACAAAGTCCAATTCCCGTAGGTCCTGCGAACGATAATAATTATAACTAACTCTCTTGGGAATCCCTTAATCATCAATTACCTATTTAGTATACCACACCAGGTTCACACATCCCTGAGCAGTCCAGTCATTCATAATCGATTGTCAGCAGCCCTAAGTAAGTTCAACAAAAACTTGGATAATAGCTACAATACATAAAAATCATATAAACAGCAGGAAACACATGCAATCTCTTATAATAAGCAAACTAGCATTTGTAATAGGGTTTTTCTTGCACACAAAATGGTCCAAATGATGATAAATATCCAAACAGGGATAACACCCTTGGGGTGATCCTCAAACATGCTAACAAGCAAACATTATTCATTTAATAGCCACAAGAATACAAGCAGTCTAAGGTAGATAATAATGCAGGATCAAAACCCTAACCTGAGATACCCGATACATTGGTATCCAACACCTTTGCACAAAACTCAAAGACATTCAACGTAAGGAAACAAACCACCTACAAAGGAACACAAGGAAAATTAGGCATTCAGATAACAAGAAAGACATATCGTGTCAGGATCAGCAGCCACTAATCTAGAAGCACCTCTGGTAAACACTACAACATCAGCAAACCAAGTCAGATATAAACAAACTATGTGGGTGGAACAAACACCCAACGCAAAAATATATCCAAAGGCCAAAGATATTACCAGTTCGGCATAGGTTCTAGGTGACACCCGATCACTATCTCTACCCAGACACAACATAACAACTCAGGGTTGGTCAAATAATGGGCACCCAATGGGTCCCTCAGGTCAAACATAGAGGAGGCATCCTACTCGGGATCCTCCAGGTAAACACGAGTAAAGGCATACTACGTGGGATCCTTAGCGAAGAGTAAGGGAGGAATCCTACATGGGATCTTCAAGGAAGGACAACATAGGCATTCCATAACATGGTTTCTGTCAAAGTAAGAACAAGAGAGAGATCCTATAAGGGACTCCATAGGTCTGCACCAAAGCAAAGGCATCCCTTAGGGGATCCTTAGAAGCACCTGGTCTCAAAGCCTCATAGGCCAGAAGGGAATGTATCACAGGGGAAACATCCTCTAAATCATGGGTTATGGGAGATATCTCATATCTCATCTCTTATTAAAGGTCTCAACTAAGTTGGTCCGAACACCAAACCTATCATCCACACCAAGTATCACTCTCAGGTGACAACTAAACTCGATAAGTGGAGGAAAAACCCCTCCATTTAGATAGAAACCCCCAAAACCACCTTTAGATGACCTCTAAATGTCAAAAGGATTCCACCATTGTGATCTATGTGGAAAAAGCTCAGAGCCGATGATATCTCAAAATTACTAAATTGAAGTAGTACATTGCCAGAGTACATGGCCAGACAACAATGGGTCTGCCTGTGTAATAGTACATGGCGTGTACTTTACTTTACACAACATGTACTATTCACAAAAAGTTATGCCATGTCTATTTTCACCCAAACACATTCCCATGGACCACTACATGACGTGTACTTAAAGTACACAATGTGTACTCCTTAAAAACCACTATTTCGTGTTCTATTTCACATAGCCAGCCACATGGCTAACCACTACACGGCTTGTACTCAAAGTAAACGGTGTGTACTTAAGAAAACTTCATATTACACGAACGGGAAGAACACATGGTGTGTTACCCTGTAACACACGCCATGTATACTGGGTTTTTCGATGGGAAATCCCTAAAAACGCCCGATTCACCCGTTTTATCCCCTGAAACAATAGATCATGCCCCATGGGAATAAAATCAAAAAATATAAGGCTTTAAAGACTTAAAACAAAATTTTTAAAGGGGATATATGGAGAAAAAATAAACAGACCTACCTTTGGGTGGAAACCGCCGAAGCTTCGGTTGATTTCACGGCTCCTGGTTGCCACACACCGACTTAGCGCGTCGAGAGCATCGAATCGGTACCCTTTGTGGATTCCAACTCTCACTATTTCTCAAACTCCACATCTCCCATAAGTCACAGCCCATGGGTAAGCATAGGAGATGTGCACAAGGAGGAGGAGGAAAAAAGAGAGAAGAAAAGAAAAGGAAAGAAGAAAAGAAAAGGAAGAAAAAGGGGTCCGGGTCGGCCCCGATGCCCGACATGAGTTTATACCTTCCCTAGGAAAAAATATCCATTCAAGACTCAGCAGAATAGACGGAATATCAATATGATTCTATGTTTAAAAGTTATTTCCAAACGAACCTACGTGAATAATTTAATATTTAATTTAATAATATTAAATATTAAATATTCTGCTAAATTTAGAACAACTCAGATTTCCAACAAACTCATATTCTAGGGTAAACACCATATTTTAGGACCAATGGAGTGGTCAAAAAAAATATCCGAAGTTAGATGGTGGGTTAAAATGACCATTTTACCCCTCACGAGCATCCAAAAACAAAAATTCAAAATTTCTGCTCAAAACGACTGTCCGAAAAAACACGGGTTCTTATGAACTCCCCACCTTAAACCTTCTCATCCCTGAGAAGCCCTGTGGAAGAACCAGAAACTAGGCTCATAGCCCGAGCATCTTCACAACCAGGCTATCTAGACTATCCAACGACCAGCCTTATAGAATTAACTACCACCTTCTATAGAGAAGATATTCAACTATGACCAAACTGGTACTCCCCACCTTAGAAACACCCATGTCGTCGTCTTAAAATAAAACTCTGAGCTCAAAAGGCCACTGGAAAATAACAAAGTTTAACCTAAATAAGGAAAACAACCCTCAAAAGGCCAATGGTTCACTCCCCACCATATGTCTTTCCTTACACCGCTCCAAGAGCACACCCATAATAGGTTTCATCCTCAACAGGGAAGAACATTAAGAATGAAAAAAGGAGCTCGATGTAGGGTCGAAGCTCTCTAATCATACTCAAGATGAATCAAGATAACACATGATCGTCTCTTACATGAGTACACTAAGATTTCACCGAAGGCGTGTCTAGATCCCTCCGAGCCACACTAACATCCTACCAAAACCTGACCAGGAATCAAGCACGGGTCAACAATTTCATGGTAACCCGAAATTTTACAAAGTCACCTCTACAACATAAGGACATTCCAAAATAAATTCCAGGATCCAAGTCCACAGAAAGTCTTGAAACATCGATCCTCAACTCACACTCGACCACTCACCGATTTAGATTCAAATGATGCCATCCACAACAGCAACATCAAAAACACTGGTTGACCTGGCTAGGCACCCGAACATGCCTTCTCATCAAAACCAATTGCGAAAAACAAACACCACTAAAAAGGTATTGGAAAATGCTAGCCCACCTTTCACACACAGGTTTCCCTAGAACAGAAAAGACATCAACCTATAAGGGTTCGAGTCAAAACCATGGGTATCTAGGTATTTCTCCTAGCCCTACATAAAAAGCCTCACAACTGGGTCACAAGGTCTAACCACCAATCCCAAAATATCCAAAACCACACAGAAAATGGTAAAGATCACAACTGGTTCACAAGGGCCCTGATACTCTCCGAGCATCCTCAGAAGGAACTACTCCTTAAAGGTCACAACCAAAACAGAAGTGACAAGCCGAGCTAACACACATTGGGTATCTGTATACAAAAATACCACAATGAGGTCTAGTTCATGAGAAAATCCTTGGTATCTATCGACATAGTTCTCAACAATCCAAATAGATAACCACAGACCTGAGAAACAACACCCAATAAGGGTTAAACAGAAAGGCATCACGTGACATATTGGCCAACTGAGGTCACTACACCACCTGTGCACAAGGACTGAGTCATCATCCTCACACCAACGCCTCAACATAGATCCACATAACCTTCCATCAGAGTAGAAAGTATGTGTAATCAGACCCAAAGGTCTCAGTCTTCAGAAAAAACACACACTAGTAGGCCTATATGTTATGAATCCTATGTGCCTAGTATGATGCATAAGATGCCTCAAGCCTTTTCTGGCCAAGAGTCAAAATCTACCCCTGGCATCTTACCATTGGCCAAGAGCTAGATATCCATAGTAAATCAAAACACCACACATCATGTGAATTGCTCAAGGTGAAAATCATATACAACTATAACATCAAAAAATCAAAATAGCAATCCCAAACCTAGTAACCAGGAATTTTTACCAGAACAAGTGTTCGCGACGCACCATCCCGATATCCATCACAAGTTTCGACACATTACTAATACTCCTATCTACCATATCCCAAATAGTAACAACCAGGAAATAAAACTCCCCTGATACCACTTTGTAATGTCCCAACTTAGAATCCACTAAACTAGAGCTCCGAACCGGTTCGCCACAAGCCCTCAAGCGCACGTCCCCATACGCCAGAGGATGCTGACTAGCAGCAAGGTCCTAGGGTGAAATAGTGGGGAGAATATTCCCTCATACTAGAGTAAGAAAAAAACGGAAATAACTAAGTATCATACACAAAAAAAGTAAACAGAGTGCGTAAGTAGTAAAAAACTGAAATATAACAAGCTGTAATAGTAAAATGCTGTAAAACCCCAAACAACTATGGAATACAATACAAAACTGGTAACCCACTAGGACGACCATATAGATAAAAGTACAAAAGAAACTGAAAGTAAAAGTACAAGGCTCTGCTACTAACTCTGAGCCAATCCACATACCCGATTTCCAGACACTGTCAAACTGCAGTAGCCCGATCAATAGAACCACTCGAGCAGATCTGCTTGATCATGCAACACTGGGCCTCAGCCCTATCCACTATGCAACCTGTGCTCAACCTGAAAAGAATACATAAGGTCTACATGTACACCAAGGTGCACGTGCATGTGTGATAAATAATATCAATAGGGCACCCCGACATGAAAACTACAACTGTGCTACTAAAAGTGTATGCAACAATAATGTACTCATCCTAACTGGGACACAACAAAAGAAGCAAACCAAACGCGCAACCACCGTCGAACCTAGGGTATGTAAACCCTGTCAACTGGGCAAGTGCCATCATGGATGTCTATATCTATATACATACACATGTATAGTCCCATACCTATACACATATACATAAATATGAATATTCATGATTAAGTGATTCAAATTACAAGAACAACATTAGTAGTCGATCCTTGGGACCATAAGCCTGATCTCCTGGACATTCTGTTCAAGGGAATTGAGCTAGACATCGTGCCACTCAAGCTGTTTATCATTAAGTCGATCTCTGGGTCTGTAATCCCATTGACATGTACCTTCTTTGGCCAACACTGACAATATGTCTTTGAACAAGATAAACAAAAACAAGTAACCATATGGAAAGTACTCACAGCCTGTCCCCTATGTTTCAACCAAACAAACACAAGGAAATAGATAACACAATAGGTAACCCTCTGGGAAGTACTCAAAGACTATCCCTTGTGGTCCTACCTAGGAACACAAGCAACCCTCTAGGAAGCACACACAGTCTCACCCCTCTGGTTTAGCTAAATCATTGTCTCTATGGGGAAGGAATCATCATCAATTACCCCTATAGTATCATAATATACAAAGGAACAAACACTCTGGGAAGCACTCATGTCGATTTCCCTGTGGTCTTGCAATGATAGCTATAGACTCTCTAAGGAAGCACTTACATATAATTCTCCCTGTAGTCTCGATACGTAACTAAATACACTCTGAGGAAGCACAAAGTCCAATTCCCATAGTTCCTGCAAACGATACTAATTATAACTGACTCTCTAGGGAATCCCATAATCGTCAATTCCCTCTTTAGTTTACCGCACCAGGTTCACATAGCAATGAGCAGTCGAGTCGTGTGTAATCGACTATCAGCAGCCCTAAGTAAGTTCAAAAACTACTTGGATAATAGCTACAATTCATCAAAAGCATATAAGTAGAAGGCAAAACATGTAATTAGTTATAACAAGCAAACTACCATTTGCAATAGGGTTTGCCTTGCAGGAAAACTGATCCAAACGGCGATAAAAAACCAAATAGGGATAACACACAGGGGGTGATCCTAAAACATGATAATAAGAAAACATTATTCATATAATATCCACAATAATACAAGGAGTCTAAGTTAGATAATAATACAGGATCAAAACCCTAACTAGAGATACCCGATACATGGGTATCCGACACCTTTGCACAAAACTCAAATACATTCAACGTAAGGCAAAAAACCACATACATAAGCACACAAGGAAAAGTATGCATCCAAATAAAAAGAAATATGCATCGCATCAGGCTCAGCAGCCACCAACTAGGAATCACCTCTGGTAAACACTACAACACCAGCAAACCAAGTCAGATATAAACAAACTGTGTGGGTGGCCCGAATGACAAACCCAACAATACATCCAAATCCCAAAGGGATTACCAGTTTGGAATGGGTTCTAGGTGACACCTGATCACCATCTCTACCGAGACCCAACATAACAACTCAGGGTCGATCAAACAATGGGCACCCACTGGGTCCCTCAGGTCAAACACAGAGGAGGCATCATACTCGTGATCCTCCAGGTAAACACGAGTGAAAGCATCCTATGTGGGATCCTTAGTGAAGAGTAAGGGAGGAATCCTACATGGGATCCTCAAGGAAGGACAACATAGGCATTCCATAATATGGTTCCTGTCAAAGGAAGAACAAATAGAGAGATCTTACAAGGGACTCCCTAGCTCTGCACCCAAGCAAAGTCATCCCTCAGGGGATCCTTAGAAGCACCTGGTCTCAAAGCCTCATAGGCCAGAAGGGAACGTCTCACAAGGGAAAAATACTCTAAATCATGGGTTATGGGAGATATCTCATTGATCATATCCTATTAAAGGTCTCAACTAAGTTGGTCCGAACACCCAACCTATCATCCACACCAAGTCTCACTCTCAGGTGACAACTGAACTCGAAGAGTGGAGGAAGAACCCCTCAATTTAGATAGAAACCCCCAAACCCCCTTTATATGACCTATAAATGTCAAAAGTATTCCACCATTTCTATATACGTGAAAAAAATCTCATAATTGATTACTCACATGCCTAATTCTGACTTCCAAAGCCGAAGATATCTCAATATTACTAAATTGAAGTAGTACATGGCCAGAGTACATGGCCAGAGCATAATGGGTCGGCCTGCGTAAAATTACACAACATGTAAATTATTATGCATGATGTTTAATATTAAAAAAAAGTTATTCCATGTCTGTTTTTACCCAAACACATGCCCATGTACCACTATATGATGTGTACTTAAAGTACACGACATGAACTCCTTAAAAACCACAATTCCGTGTTCTATTTCAAACGGCCAGCCACACAGCTACCGACTACATGGAGTGTACTCCAAGTACACTGAGTGTAATTAAGAAAAATTTTTCTTCCCTGAATGGGAAGAACACACGTAATGTTCCCCTGGAACACACGCCGTGTATACTGGGTTTTCCGACGGGAAATCCCTAAAAATGCCCAATTCGCCCGTTTCCCCCCAAAACAATAGATCGAGCCCCATGGGCATAAAATCAAGAAATATAAAGATTTAGAGACATAAAACAACATGTTTAATGGGGATATATGGAGAAAACATAAATGGAACTACCTTTGGGAGGAAACTGCTAAAGCTTCGGTTGATTTCACGGCTCCCGGTTGCCACACGCCGACTCAGCGCGTTGAGAGCTTCGAATCGATACCCTTCGTGGCTTACAACTCTAACTATTTCTCAAAACCCATATCTACCATAGGTCACGGCCCAAGGTGCAGCATAGTAGACGTGCACAAGGAGGAGGAGGAAAGAAGAGAGAAGAAAAGAAAAGGAAAGAAGAAAAGAAAAGGAAGAAAAAGGGGCCCGGGTCAACCCCGATGCCCGACATGAGTTTATGCCTTCCCTAGGATAAACTCACCATTTTGGACTCAACAGCACAAACAGAATCTCAATCCAACATTCCGTGTAAATGTTAATTCCAAATGAACCTGCATGAAAAATCTAATATTTAATTTAAGAATATTAAATTTTAAATATTCCGCTAAATTTCAAACAGCTCAGATTTCCACCAAAATCCTATTCTAGGGTAAACATCCTATCCCAGGACCAACAGAGTGGTCAGAAAAATTATCCAAGGTAAGCTAGTGTGGGAAAATGACCATTTTACCCCTCACAAGCATCCAACAACAAAAATTCAAAATTTCTGCTCGAAATGTCTGTCCGAAAAAACACGGGTTCTTACAGAATGATAACTTATGCTAAAGTGTGTAAATTTTATATGGCCATTATAATTAAAAGTATTATTTCTCAAAAAAATTATTTTTTTATAATTAACACATACTTCATTACATGTTATGAAATGGTGATATTCTTAGTAACCTTTTAGAAAATGTGGTTTACCAACTTGCAATAGCATGTTTAACATAGTAATTCACTCTCTCATTTAGTATGACTTAAAAATTTCATAGGGTACTCAGTTAGCTTAGTATATAGCATGTTAATGTTTTAATATAGCACTAGATAAACCATTAGTATCTTATTAGGCATAAAAAGTTTAGTCAGCTTAAATGTTAGGTAATCTATTTAGGCTAAACTGGTAATAAGATTCTTTTAGGTAACTAATTTAAATTTAAGGGTGTTGATTTTGAGAAGATTTTTCTAAGTTACTTCATGATTTTTGGTGTTTTTCACTTGAATTACTAAAATTATAATGATTTTTGAAAATATATTTTGTCAAATAAGTTGTGAGTTTTACATTAATATAGGTGTTTGAAATAAATATTTAAACTAACCATATTTATTTGATGATTGTGGTGAAGATATGTTAATGAAACATTACCAGAATGTTGTGTTTGAAAGATAATAGAGGGAGTCATGGGATGAGGTGTTTTTAAAATTTTATGAGAAAAATGTATTGGATTTATTGGACATAGATTTGGGACCCAGTGTTCTGGAATGACTAAAATAATTTTATGTTTCATTCAAGTTGAAAAATACCTAGAATCAGATTTGGGTTTCCATAGTGGTGGGTACACTCCATGTGGTAGCTCAAGAATAGTGGAAGATGGATCACAATCAAAAATAGGATTCTCATAGTTTTAATTCAATATCCTTATCAAGGAATATTTTACTCGCTGGTTGATGAATCATTTTGAGAAGACTGGGGATGATGCCTCAAGCTGTATCTCTTTCAACAAGTGGAGTTAGGAATCTCGGGGGCCTCTCAGGACTTGGATATGACCTTCTTATTAGGGTCTATCTGATTCTTGGTATTATTTATGTGGTAGGATGAGGTTATTTTATTGTGATGTTATGGGGAACTGATGGTCCTTATTACATGTGATTTGTGGAGTTTCTAGGAATTAGTGAAGTAGTTTTTTTGTTTAAAGTATGGTTGGGTTTTTGATGGTAAATTTTAACCAAATCCTTTTTTTAAAACAATATTTAGATTGTTTTATTTAAATGTTTTAAATATTTTAATGATTTATGGTTTAATTTCAGTTTTTTTGTGTTATTATGATTTAGTTTTTAATTCCTTTCATTGATTTCATGTTTTGGTAATAATTCTACCTGTATTTAAGAGGTATCTCCCATAGAGCATTGGGAATATGTTGATGTCATGAGTTATCAGCGCCCCAAACTTGATAGGTGGTGGTCATGTTTGGGTTATAGATATATATTTGAGAATTTTCCAATAAGGTGATTTTTTATACATTTCCTCATGTTTTCATTTGGATATATTTTCATTCTTGTGGATGAGAAGAGTTAGAGAGTTTTCTATCATAATGGACCTCTCCCTTCTGAACCATTCCATTCCATTTTTAAAAGTTTAGAGGTGTTTTGAAGGCCAGAGATGTGTAAAAAATTCCCGAGGAACAATACCCCAATGTAATGGGAGTGGTACTAACCATTTGAGTTTCTTAAAGATGTGATCATGGGTTAGGCCATTATGGTCGAACATTTTGGAAGGTTGGGAATTTTGGAGTTGGTTATGTGGATCTTGAAGAACCATAGATACTGAAACCATCATGGGTGGTTTTATTGGTAGGAATTTCATATTATGTATAGGTATCAAATCATTTTACACTATGTAAAGTTAAAACAATTTACCTTCACATGAGTTTCTACTGCATAAAGGTAAGACAAATTACCTTTATGCTAGTTGTTGATTGATGATGGAGTGCACCATGTGTAGTGAAATAATTTAACTAGATATTTTAAAATCCATTTTCATGGAGACTACACCTATGTGTAATGGGGTACATTAAAAAACTATGGTTTATCTATTTTGATAAGAGTAGTGGTGAGTTGAGGTAGAAGTAGAAGAGACCCTGAGTTTTATGTGTGGGAAAACAAAATGATGAGCATGGGGGAATCCATGACCTAGTTTTGGAATGGAAGGTCAAAATAAATAAGATCCTTGAAATGAATCATGGTGGAGGTCATCATGGTAGTCAAGGGTAGTTTCTGGGTTCCCGTAAGGGTATAATCAAGTAAAGGTAGTTCATATTCAAATAAGGGTATTATTTTCTCACAGAAGGGTCACCATATTTCATTCTAACTCATGTATGAGTAATATATTTTCTATAATAGGGTGTATGAGAGATCCATTAGCTTGTGTGAGGGTATTTTAGAAGTTTCATTGGGGTATGCATTGTGTGAGGGTCTAATTCAAGTGTTTCATATAAGTCATACATAAAGGTAGATATCTCATGTATGGGTTGTATCATGCTCACATAAGAACACAATGAAATCCATAATTCTCATGTATAGATCATTGTTTAAATACACATAAGGGTAGTTTCCACTTAACCTTACATAATTCATTTTGTCTTGTGTGGGTAGTGATTTTAAAAAAAGGAAAATTTATGTTTCCCAAAAAATCAATATGCAACATTTTTAATTAGAATAAATGGAGATAATAATGGATTTTAAAAATATTATGATAATGATGGAAAAACCCTTTAATCTTAATAAATTATAGGAGTTTTAAAAGGGCCTTGTAAAGAAATTAAATAGAAACCAATTTAATGTAAATCAAATTGGGGGATTTTGGATAAGTCTTTAAGGGATATCTATATAAAATGATATCTATAGTTTCTAAAAAACTAGTTTATTCCTCCTTTCAATATTTTGGAGTTTCTCTTCATTTCTATCGATCCTGGGAGGTTAATAAATCACCATATATGCCTTGTGATCATTTTTCAATTTGATCTGATCCCTATCATATTTATTTCTTGACCTATTTATATTTTTTATCCCCACCATTTTAGTATTGTGGAATTTAAAGCTTCATTATGAAGGGGATTCAAGAACTTCTCTATTATTTTGTGTATATTTTGAGTTTAACATGACTTTTTCTTTATTGTGTAATCAACATGAATCAACTAAAATAAGATAATAACCTAAAAATTATCAAAAGAAATAAAAAAATAATTATTTCATGTAATTGATAATTATTATTTCATGTATGGAAATTAAAATAATGAAATGGGAGATTTTTCACATGTTATAGTTACTATTATTTCATTTTCATTTTTATAGATAGTATGTGAACTAATGGCCTGTAATTATTGGTGTATCTAATCATGTTAAATACTCTTTAAAATCATTAAAAAATATAAATTTAGTAATGTTTAATGAATAATGAAATAAAGTTATGGTAGTATAAGGGGATAAAGAATTAATGAGAATAAAGATTTCAATAATTTTTCTATCTTTGTGATAATATAATCTCCATCATTTAGAGATTTTCTACTACATGTTTTTACCAACTGTGATGAGACACTTGAGTGATATGAATTTTACCATTTAAGGACTTTATTTTTATTATTCTTGAATATTTAGAACACCTTACATAATATAATAATAATTAAATCAAGTAATTAAATTGTCTATTTGAATAATCCGATCTTGAAAAATGTTTGATGTTGGACCCAAATGTTTTATGCATGAAATATGGTTATGGCTTATTGATTTATGTTTATGGATATTATTAATGATATTATGGTGTTATAGATGATCGATAGTGTATAATGAGGCTTGAATTAAGTAATGGTGGTATGTTAATTAAAATCTGGTAAAGTGCTAAAGGATAGAATTGAATAGGTGTGGGATGGAATTTAATATGTGGTAATTAATTTATAAATTGAATGATGATATGAATGTGAAGATAAAAGATATAAGTAAATATGGGTGATGAATATGAATATTTTTTTTAATGAAAATTAAAATTAAATTTCATAATGAACCTAAAATTGGTTGATGAATGGAAATATAGAATTTTCTAATGGATTGAATAAATGTAGAACACCGGTTGGTTGTTATGGTTGTTTGCGTAGTTATTGGATGTTTTTTTTGTACAGGTATTGTGGTTGTTTATGGGTAATGGTAATGTGATAGTGAGATAAATGAGTATTTATATTGTTTTTTGTATGTACCCCTAGGATGGGATTTATGGGTATTTATTATATATTTTCTTATAATTTTAAAATAAACCCCAATAGAGTGAAGTATAACAACACATTTTTTTGGTTCCAAGTGATTTTACAACATTCATGTTGGTGAGGGAGGATATTTTACTATAACCTCTTCTATTCTCTCCTTAGGTATATACTAGTTGTGATGGATCAAGATTAGTACAATTTATACAAGGTGTGGGAGTGGAATGTGGTGTACCTGATGTAGTGGTGATGATTAGATGATATTTATAGGGTGGGGGTCATTCATGGTAGGATGAGGGATCAAGGTTGATGCCCTTCATGTTAACAATTACCTAATGCTATGGTTCTGAGGTGATAGATGTGTACATGATGTGGTTATTATGTGATGATGTGATAATTACTTTTTCCTTGAGGACAAGTTGATATGTTGGAAATTACAAGCATTGGGGTAGGTAGGTTTATGACCAGACCCACATATGGTAGGAATATATGGGAGTAAATGAAATTTTATATTGAGGTGTGACAATGGAAAACAAGTAGGGAAGTGGTTATAGGGTGCCTATGATTGTATTATTCTTATTATTATCTTATTATACTTAGATGTGTTACTTGGTGAGTTAGCCTTGGTGAGGCTGGGAATGGGTAGTTTACCTAATAATTGCATGTTTTTATACAATTTACTCAATAGAGCATTAATATGATTTCTCACATTTGTATGAGAGGTCCTGAGGAGGACCCTACTAATTATACATTTTAATCTCACACCTATATGTATTTCAGGTGATCATGAGGGTTTTTTGTGATCGAGCTGGGCCGATAAAGCTTGGATATGTAGTTTTTTTTAGAGCTACTATTTTCAGAGTTGTTCTGGAACTTTATTTCAGAGATTCATTCTATATGACAATTATGTGTTGTTTCATTTATTTCAATATATCTTTGTTTATTTTATATGATGTGGTATTGATTGTTGTTTCTTCTCCTATCTCCTATCCTTATATTTTTGAATGGGTTACTTGAGAAAATAGTCCAAGTATTATTGATTAATATAATGGAGTTACATAAGATTGAAATATAGGAGTTTAAAACAATTTATTAAATGGATAGAAAAAAATTCAGAAGGAAGATCATCCAACCAAGTAAGTTTCCTTACAATTCATTTTTTGGTAGAACCATCCACCATATATTCACTCTCCCGATAGACATGTGTGATGATATAATTAATTATATATAGATAGAGTTCATGGATTCCATCAATCGAGCTATAAGCCTCTATTAAAGGTTCTACACACCATTCCTTATTTCTTTCATAATTGTAGTAGAGTAACTTTCAAGCCAAAAATTATTCCAGCCTTTGGATTTAGAAAAATAAACCATATTAATGACTACAAGAATATAAAATTAAACAGATGATTCCAACCCCCATAAACCTAAGAAACAACCAATATTTTTCCCATTATGATCATGGAAAACAACACCACATCCCAAAGGTCTAGGTTTACCTTTTAAGGAACCATAAAAATTAATTTTAATCCAATTTCTGTAAGTAGGATACCTGAGAACTTCCAAGGTCCCTATGGGGGTAATTACTTATTTTTATTGTTGTCCCAAGAGGGGTAGTAATGGAGGGAGTGGTCATGATAAGTAAGTTAAGGATAAACATCAGAAGTTTGAGGGGATAATGAAACCATTTTCCATACATTAATAGAAATGAAAAAATATCAACATGGATTTTATTAAAGGACTCCCAAAAACATTTATGGGTCATAATTTTATTTGGGTTATAGTAAATCATCTTAAAAAGTTAGTTCATTTAATTTATATCATTTAATATTTACCTCTTGTCCAATTTACCAACATATACATAAGTAAAGTGGTAAGGATACAAAATATACCACTTTATATTATATCATATTGATACATGGGGTTTACCTCAAAGTTCTAGAGAAGTCCTTATTAAGAATTAAATATTGAGTCGAACTTCAGCACTGCATGTCATCCTAAAAAATGTGGCCAGTCTAATTGGACCATTGAAACCTTATAATATATGTTTATAGCTTTCTATATATATTTCAAAGGTGGTTGGGATCAACACATTCCCATGATAAAATTTTCTTACAAAAATAGCTTTCAATCAATGATTTAGATGGAACCTTATGAATCCATCAATGAAAATAAGTATAAAACCACAACATGTTGGGATGATATTAGAGAATTTAAGATATTAAGACCTAAGATACTAGAGAAAATGGAAAATAAGGTAAAATCCATTCATAAACAAATTAGGGTATCTTAGATTTGAAAAAATATTTATACTAACAATCATTGATGAGATAAAATTTTGAAGTTAGTGATAAGGTATTCCATTTTATATCTCATTGGAATAAGGTTATGCGATTTGGAAACAAGGGGAAGATATATATATATATATATATATATATATATATATATATATATATATATATTAGTCCATATGATATTCATAATCATAATAGGATGATAACTTATCGCTTGGTTTTCCTATAAAACCTCTCCCAAGTTCATGATGTATTGCATGTATATCTTTAGAGGAAGTAAATATCATATCATTCACATGTACTAAACTTATAGGTTATACCAATGAAACGTGATCTTTCTTATGAGGAACAAATGGTGAAGATTAAGTGTCGAAGAGATAAAGAACTGTGGAATAATACCACCTACCTAGTCAATGTTTTTTTTGAAATAACTACATATTTGAGGAAACTACATGGTAAACCTAGGATGAAATTAGGTATATGTATCCTTATTTTTTTTCATTATAATAATATAATTTTTAGGGTGAAATTATTATAAGGGAGTATAATGTAACACCCCATGATTTTAGAATATATTATCCATTAAAATAAATTCTACGTTTTTGATAACTTCTGATGCATGAAACATAAAAATTAAGTGAATAATAATTTATTAAAATATAAAATGAAAGAAATTATTATATATTTAAATTAAATAGATAAAAATAAATGACTTTTTAAAGTTAATGGGATTAAATTTAGTTAATAAAGTATTATTGATTCTAAAGAGACTATTTTGAACTGATTTGGTGAATTATGTATTTTTTTGTTAGATTTAATTTTTCTGAGGAATGATATCAATAAAATTTATTTATAAAATTAAGGTAATAATTAAAAAAATAAATTAATTATATCCATAAAATGTTTAAGTAGTGATATAGAATACTAGTCAAATAATTTTTTGTTAAACAAAAATGTTTTGTTTTCAAACATTATTTTATTATATATGTTTTATTTAGAAGTTAATTTATCTTATTTAGATAATTAAAATTATTGAAAATTATTTTTTATATATGTATAAAATGTAATTATCATCAATACATTTATTATCAACTGGTTATAAATGAATATAAATTCATTTAAAGTTAAAAGTGTATATTTTTCATATTACTATTTTTTTGTGCGCAACATATTTTTATTTTAATAATTTAAATTTGTCACTATTTATAGATGTTTTAATTAATTTTTAGATAATATATTCAATAAAAGAAAATAACATTCATAAAATGGTTTTTATTAATGTATAAATGTGATTAAAATGAATTTTATGCTTAAAGATACATTTTTTATAATAATGATTTTTACACATTTTGTGTTTGGATATTAGAATTAATTTCTATAACCTTTATAAATTGAATATAATAGAATGGATTAACTATTTTTTATTATTATTTAATTTTTTATGTGATAAATTTAATTTTTTTTCAAAAAAAAATTTCAATGCTAAAAGTTAAGTCATCCCAGTAAGGGTTAAAATGGGTTAAAAGAGGTTAAACTAAGGAATAAATCTTAACATATTAATAAAACCTTCTATTTATTAGATTTTTGGGTGATATTTATAAAAACCAACCTCATATTTTAAATTTTTATTATTTTTCCCACTTTCCCATGAAAATCACGTTATATTATTTAGAAGTTAAGGATATTTACAAGGGTGTCACTCCTCACTTAAAAGGGCACCTCATCTCCGCACTTATTCACACACTTTTATCACCTTATAAAAAAAATATCTACAGAAATAAAATCCCAACACTATTATACATGTCTTATAGGTTATGATATCATCAAAATGCCAACCAAATAATAATTAAGGATCGATTCAAAGTAGGATACCCCAGGAAGAGGCAATCATGTCAACCAAGTGAATTGACGTTTTATTTATTATTCCACCTATTTTAAATCATTTTTAACCAAAATAATATAATTAAATAAGTACCACTATTATAATAAAATTTCATTATGTTTATTTAACAACCATTTTATACTTCCTTTCAATCTAATGTAAAATCAAAACTTTACTCATGCGTACGTGCGGACTACCACCTCCATAAAGCATTGTATTTAATTTTTCATCAACAACATTAATGGATGGTTATAAAGATTAATTTAATGAATAAATATTATATATATATATATATAATAATATTTATTTTTGTAACGCCCCGACCCCAGCTACCCAGAGTCGGTGCATTACTTCGTAACATTGGCATGATCACAAGAAAGATCAAATCTCGAAAGACCGATTGGTTTAGTAGCCTTGGAAACACTAGATATATTCATAAGTTTTACATTAAATCATAAAATGAAAAACTACTACAACAACATAATGTCTCCATAATCCACACTCATATCCCCACATAATATCCCTGCAGGTCATTCATAATTTACTTCTTCACTTCCTGGGAAAAATAAAACATAGAAAAGGGGTGAGCTCAAATGCCCAGTAAGGATAACAATATGGCGGAAACTTTCATAAATAAGAATAAACATTTAAGGTAATGTATAACTAAAACAAAAGACTTTTAAATATGAACTTTCAACATGGTATGGAATAAATAAAATGAAATAATGCCATTTACTTATTCACATGGATATTATACTAATCGAATAATCACATGCAAAAATCAATAACCACTTTCATAATGTTGGAATGCATAATGCCAGACTATCATAACCACATAGCCAAGGCATCGTTCCAAGACTACAAATAAGATTTTGTCAAGGCCTTGTGCCAAGACACTAGTTTGTCTCATGAGACCTACCGATGCAATTTTTTTTAGAAGATACTTACGTTTAAAATTGCTAAAATACACTCCAGTGTTTTTTTGAAAACATTATGCAAGCTTCTAAAAACAAAATAACTAATTCTAAGACTTCTCGATTAATTACAGGCCATGATGGGTCCACTCCCAATCCATTCCTATCTACCAAACTCGAGAGTCAGGTTTTCTGAAAACATTTTTAAGCTTGCGTTAAATACGTATACATTTGCACTGGATTTTCATATATTTGAGAAAAATATCTCTCTTTTGAAATCATTTAAAAATCACATAATTAAAAAAAGAAAACATTTTCTTTGAAAATATTCTTATAATCTTGTAAGGAAAGCTCTGAAGATTTTATAACGGCGTAAAATAACCGCACCCGCCGTATAAGTTAAAAAAACATTCTTACCTCAATTCTGTCGAAAAGGTTAAAAATGACCTTGTTTTGAAAACGACGGAAAGATTCCTTTATAAACCTCTTATAAAAAGTCAAACAAGGGTATAAATGACTTTAACCCACATTATTGTAAATAGTAAAAATGTTTTGAAATACATTTTTAAGAAACATGGATGTGGATGATAAAGATATCCCAGTAGATTACTACGTATAAACAACCTCGGATAATGAAGAGATTGTGAAATAACCCTTACCTTGTACTTTTCCTTGGTTGGGGTAGGTTAACCTCCTGTATAATGGTGAAATAGTTGTTATTAAATTATACAATAATCATATATATTAATATGATATCATATATGATCTTTTAACATTGATTTGTTAATAATATCTTAGAATTATCGTCGTTTCGGGAGTTAACTTACTCATTTTCTTTTATATGTTTTGTTACATAAGACATGGTTGTTGTATCTTATTCATATCCATAATGATATCCAGTCCTTAAACATCATTTTTAAATCATCAAATGATAATTATACTTGAATGGATACGATGGAGAATGAATCTCATCGCGTTCGTGGAGACGGTAGTCCGTACGTACGCACGAACGCTATTTCCATTTAATTTTTATTTTAAAAGAATTGAATACAAATGATACATAGGTATATTACTATTCCAGTATAATATAATATTTTATACATGTTACTTAAGTTCATTAACACCATCCTTTATACGTTCCATGTGTGGTATGAACGAGTCATATCATTTTAAGGGGGCGGTAGTCCGCACTTCCTCAAATGAAATTATCGTATGTATATACAACATGAAACGAATAATGGTATGAAATAAAATGGAATTACAGAAGCTTATATATAAAATATATATCATTAATATCATATTTAATTACAGTGCCATCATAATGGCCACCATGAGAGGCGGTAAGATGTATTTGAACAATCATCGTTTCGTGAGGCGTTAGTTTGCCATCCACAGAAACATTATGTTCATCATCCATTAGATGGAGTTGTGTGTATGTGTAGTTTGAATCCTTATTATAACAACATCCTAGTATATTGAGGATACTGGTGTTGTTACAAAAGAAAGGAAATAAAAAGAGTTTGGGGGTTGAAGAAGCAAAATAAATGAAAATAATTTAAGAGAAATCGTTACCTTTAATTTAGGTAACTCACTTTGGTTGGAACCAAAGGACTTCTTGAAATGCTTTCTGCCTAAGGGGAAGCTTCAAGGAGGAGGAGAGGGATGTGGGGAGCTTAGTTGGGCAGAGGTTGGACGAGCCAAGTGGCTTGAGAGGTGTGAGGAATGAGAAGGAGGAGTGCCCTTTTATAAGAGGGGTGAGGGGCACCTTTGGAAAACCTAGAAATATTAATTTATAATAAATTCATATTCGGTTTCTAATGGCTCCAAAGTTGACTATTCAAAGGTTAAGGTGGGTATGGGTCGAAAACAACTCAACCAATAGAATTTAGACAGTTTTGGGTACTTATATTAACCTTATCTTTAAGTATTAACTTTAAGTTAATTAGTTTCACTTTTACAATGTCTCTTTGTATTTTTATATAATATGGTTAATAAAATTACTATATACATCCAAGAGACCCCCAAGTGGTCCATTAATGATGAACCTATCATGAAATAAGTCTCTTGGCCGAACCTTAGATTTTTAGGAATTTAATATCAATTAATAATATAATATTTGTTTTAAGAACTCTTTTATGTCAATTTTGACACTATTCAATAGTTGATTTTTGTGAAACTCATAACAGATTGATTACTTCTAAAAAAGTCAATTAAATTAATCCTAATATATCATATTATCCTATAAAATTAGTTTAATTCATTAAAAGTTTCATATTATATTTATTTTGGTATTTATAATATCAATTATTTTAATTTTTCACTATTATAGTAATTACTGCATCATCATTGTGTCATAAATAAAATAAATTATTTAATGTCTAAAAATTATAAATAAACTATCATTATGTAGGAAATAGTTTTATATTTCTAATGAATATTTATAATCTAAAATCCAACATGTATAACCCTATGTAACAATTGTTTTGCTAAAAGATATATGCTTGTGTCATTTTTGTATTCATTTTAACTTAATTAAAATAAAGTGTCATTATCACTTACAAGTGGATCCATGGGGTCCCAAAATTGACACAAAGATGCCCATGGTCGACCATTTATCAACCAATAGGGTTAAGACACGTTTTAGGGTAATTTAGTATTATTATAATTTTATTTTTTAACCCTTATTTACCGGATTTACCCTTAACCATGGTAAATAAAATATTTACCGCAGTAATTATTCAAAATGTCTAAAAATAAAAGTTACCTATTTACACAATTTGAACATCCTGATTCCAAATATGGAATCCATTTTCCTAAATTCAAAACACAGAAGTGGCAGAAATTAATTTAAAATTAATTCCCGCTGTCAAAACAAAAAGCGTGTTTTTAAGAGATAATAACTATCAAAAGATTGACACTTGTTTATGTTCGGTTTAATTGTAAAATTATGTCCAATGACCAACATTATATTAAATAGTAAAAATATATTCTAAATATACTTTAAAACCACTCAAATTCATAATTTATTACTATTAATTATTTTGATTAAAAAAGTTGTTTTTAATTAAAATTTAGTAATTTTCACTATTCATCAAAATATGAAAGTTATCTGAAAAGTACCAAAATTTCACCTTAGGCTAAATTTGATATTCCGAATCCAAAAATGAAGTCCATTTTAAAATATAAAATATATATAACTTCAAAAAGTAGGTATTACTATTCATAACAGCTAGTTTGATTGGTTACGGTGTGTTAGAACTCGAAGTTGCGTACAACACACGCTACTGTTTTATTCAAAGGAAAGCGTACCGTGGAAGCTTGGGATGTTTCATTTTAAATTTTTTGATGTCTCCATTTAGTCAAAAAGTTTAAAATATTGTATTTAAAAAGGTTTCACTATCAAAAGTTGATAAAAGTGCAATACTGAAAATGAATCTGTTCTTGCATTATGACTAAGAAACTCATAATATGGATTCTAAAATTATAAGGATTATATAAAGTTTAAAATTTAGTTAATACTATTCATGAACTATTTTAATGGTGTGATTGAACTCGGTGTTGCGTGTAGTGCAAGTTATTGAATTATTTTTAAGAAATAACACACTCTGAAATCCTGGGGTGTTACATTCTCCCCTCCTTCAATAAATTGCGTCCTCGCAATTTGAAATTGTTCTTCGAAAATAAAAGGTTGAAAGTAGAAAATATATTTGTGGGAAAACCCACATTGGAAATTGGGTTACTAAAATTTAGTCTTAATATGAGGAAAAGAGAAATCAAAGGGTCACCACCAAATTATGATCTCGATTAGGAGAACATTGGTGGAAATTAGAGACATATAATCGGAGGAAAAACGTAAATATTTATAGGTAGTGATTGAGGTCATCAATCACAAACAAGTGTATAATTGAGGTCCTTAAATTAATCAATCTATGATGATTTGAAATACCATCGGTTCAACAAAACATAGGGTATTAGGATAACACATTTTTGACGTTTCAAAATATCTTAGTTGAAATCCCACATCGAAAAATGAATTAATGAGGCCTCTATTTAAAATAAAGAGTGGAAAGTATGAATATTACCGAAAATAACACATACTAGGGTTCCATGTAAGAAAATATGGATATGGAAGAAAAATCTAGCCATCAATTATCTGATGGAGAGTGGTAGAGAACATGGCTATGAAAAGGCCAACAATCCCAAAGCCATAAATTAGTGATGATTTAAGGTACCATCTAGGACAACATTTTTGTTCTAAGTTCTTTTTATTAATGATGAGGAATTTATTTATGAGATTGGCTAAGATCATAAGGAGATATACTTAGTTTATAATTAGAGTTTTATCCATTAATAAATTTCTACCAAAACTCATCATTCACTCGTAAAAAAAATTCTATTTATACTATTCATAGAGGGTTCCAAAATAAACGAATTTATAATTCATCTACCAGATCTTTTAAAAAACTACTTTATTTAATCCAGGACATCTCGTGGGATAGTGGTAGGTGATACACCCTTGTCGCCCTTTGGTTGCGGGTTCAAGTCTCGCAGCCTTGCCGGACGCGACGGGTTGCCGCCCGACCTCTGGGTTGTCCTTTTATGGCAATCCAAAATAATCCAAACTAGAACTATCCAAAATACTTCTGTCCAAACTCACAGTCTAACATTTATAAGGAAGGTAAACATAATATAGATCCTTTTTACCCCGTAATATCATATGAATACCTTTATCATGTATTACCATATTCCTTATTGACTACATTCATGCTCCCTTATTCCATATAGAATGCTGGATATACTTCATTAATCCAAAAATGTTTTAAACCCCAACAATGATGGAATATACAAATCATTAATTAGTTCCAAGGTAGTCAAGAATATCCAATATAATTTATCCAAATCAATCATGTATTATTCTAAAATCACCACCTCGGTATCTGAACCATATTATGGTTTATCTTTCTCTCAACCATATATTTTCCAAAAATTTATCCTGCTATTGAGTCACTTTTCATTGTTCCACACAATCTCAAGTCCTTAATGAAATAGTACTGCAGTACAATCCTTATATACTCCATAATTATTATAACAAGTACATTGTTGATACAACACTCAATTGACATAATCAACATAAGAACTCTAATCATTCCTCTTCATCTGTGGTAGTATCATAACTTGATTATTATCCAATAGCATCATTTGCGTCATAGTCTGATGACTGGGACATAGGTTCGCGTAGTGTCCAAACTCCTTGCAAATGAAGCATTGTACATTTGAAACCATTTTCTTACCCTTGCAGTCACGTACTTTGTGCCCTTTTCCTCCACACTTATAACAAACTCCCATTCCTTTCAGGCAAGTTCCAGGGTGTTTCTTTCCATAGTTACCACATATGGGAAAATTCTTCTTTTCCCTCTTCCCTTTATCCATCTTTCTCTCTTCCATCCTTTTCTTCTCTTGCTTCCCTTCAAAGCCATAGGACTCAGTAAACTCTTTACTTATCTTATCAACACATGATATTATTTCTTCATATGATGATAATACATGGGAGACTATTTCTCTTATAAATTCTAGCTTAAGACCATGAGAGATATGATCCTTCCTTCTCTTTGAATCATGTGCATTTCTGGAGTTATCATTCCTTCTACTGGGCGCCATTTCTAAACAATGGCATAAACTAGATTAGTTTATGAGTCAAAATACACAATCCCATACTTATAAAACACTTAACATAAATTTAACTATTTATGGATATAATCCATAATCATAAAAATGTTTTCTTTGAGGAAGTATATACTCATAAACCCTTCATAATGGTTTGTAAAGAAAATGAGAATTATCCTAATCATATCCCCCGGGAGTGTCGTAACCAAGAGTGCAGCAAGGCCCGTTGTCGTGCACCAGTTCCCGTTCGAGTCTAGCTCAAAGCGGTGTTTTCGGGTTTTACCCCTAGGTACATCTGTGCCAGAGCCGCCTCTACCTGCTCGTATCCAGACAGGGATTTATTGCTCGGAAAACTCACAAAATCTCTACAATACCAAAATTCTAGGAAGTTCTTCTATACTAATCCTCAAAGTTCATCTTAGGATTACGTGCTCTAATCAGAGTTTATCTAAATCTAGCTTCCAAGGTTTGTACTAAACTTTATCTGATACCAACTGTAACGCCCCGACCCCAGCTACCCAGAGTCGGTGCATTACTTCGTAACATTGTCATGATCACAAGAAAGATCAAATCTCGAAAGACCGATTGGTTTAGTAGCCTTGGAAACACTAGATATATTCATAAGTTTTACATTACATCATAAAATGAAAAACTACTACAGCAACATAATGTCTCCATAATCCACACTCATATCCCCACATAATATCCCTGCAGGTCATTCATAATTTACTTCTTCACTTCCTGGGAAAAATAAAACATAGAAAAGGGGTGAGCTCAAATGCCCAGTAAGGATAACAATATGGCGGAAACTTTCATAAATAAGAATAAACATTTAAGGCAATGTATAACTAAAACAAAAGACTTTTAAATATGAACTTTCAACATGGTATGGAATAAATAAAATGAAATAATGCCATTTAATTATTGACATGGATATTCTACTAATCGAATAATCACATGCAAAAATCAATAACCACTTTCATAATGTTGGAATGCATAATGCCAGACTATCATAACCACATAGCCAAGGCCTCGTGCCAAGACTACAAATAAGATTTTGTCAAGGCCTTGTGCCAAGACACTAGTTTGTCTCATGAGACCTACCGATGCAATTTTTTTTAGAAGATACTTACGTTTAAAATTGCTAAAATACACTCCAGTGTTTTTTTGAAAACATTATGCAAGCTTCTAAAAACAAAATAACTAATTATAAGACTTCTCGATTAATTACAGGCCATGATGGGACCACTCCCAATCCCTTCCTATCTACCAAACTCGAGAGTCAGGTTTTCTAAAAACATTTTTAAGCTTGCGTTAAATACGTATACATTTGCACTGGATTTTCATATATTTGAGAGAAATATCTCTCTTTTGAAATCATTTAAAAATCACATAATTAAAAAAAGAAAACATTTTCTTTGAAAATATTCTTATAATCTTGTAAGTAAAGCTCTGAAGATTTTATAACGGCGTAAAATAACCGCACCCTCCGTATAAGTTAAAAAAAACATTCTTACCTCAATTCTGTCGAAAAGGTTAAAAAGGACCTTGTTTTGAAAACGACGGAAAGATTCCTTTATAAACCTCTTATAAAAAGTCAAACAAGGGTATAAATGACTTTAACCCATATTCATGTAAATAGTAAAAATGTTTTGAAATACATTTTTAAGAAACATGTATGTGGATGATAAAGATATCCCAGTAGATTACTAGGTATAAACAACCTCGGATAATGAAGAGATTGTGAAATAACCCTTACCTTGTACTTTTCCTTGGTTGGGGTAGGTTAACCTCCTGTATAATGGTGAAATAGTTGTTATTAAATTATACAAGAATCATATATATTAATATGATATCATATATGATCTTTTAACATTGATTTGTTAATAATATCTTAGAATTATCGTCGTTTCGGGAGTTAACTTACTCATTTTCTTTTATATGTTTTGTTACATAAGACATGGTTGTTGTATCTTATTCATATCCAGAATGATATCCAGTCCTTAAACATCATTTTTAAATCATCAAATGATAATTATACTTGAATGGATACGATGGAGAATGAATCTCATCGCGTTCGTGGAGACGGTAGTCCGTACGTACGCACGAACGCTATTTCCATTTAATTTTTATTTTAAAAGAATCGAATACAAATGATACATAGGTATATTACTATTCCAGTATAATATAATATTTTATACATGTTACTTAAGTTCATTAACACCATCCTTTATACGTTCCATGTGTGGTATGAACGAGTCATATCATTTTAAGGGGGCGGTAGTCCACACTTCCTCAAATGAAATTATCGTATGTATATACAACATGAAACGAATAATGGTATGAAATAAAATGGAATTACAGAAGCTTATATATAAAATATATATCATTAATATCATATTTAATTACAGTTCCATCATAATGGCCACCATGAGAGGCGGTAAGATGTATTTGAACAATCATCGTTTCGTGAGGCGTTAGTTTGCCATCCACAGAAACATTATGTTCATCATCCATTAGATGGAGTTGTGTGTATGTGTAGTTTGAATCCTTCTTATAACAACATCCTAGTATATTGAGGATACTGGTGTTGTTACAAAAGAAAGGAAATAAAAAGAGTTTGGGGGTTGAAGAAGCAAAATAAATGAAAATAATTTAAGAGAAATCGTTACCTTTAATTTAGGTAACTCACTTTGGTTGGAACCAAAGGACTTCTTGAAATGCTTTCTGCCTAAGGGGAAGCTTCAAGGAGGAGGAGAGGGATGTGGGGAGATTAGTTGGGTAGAGGTTGGACGATCCAAGTGGCTTGAGAGGTGTGAGGAATGAGAAGGAGGAGTGCCCTTTTATAAGAGGGGTGAGGGGCACCTTTGGAAAACCTAGAAATATTAATTTATAATAAATTCATATTCGGTTTCTAATGGCTCCAAAGTTGACTATTCAAAGGTTAAGGTGGGTATGGGTCGAAAACAACTCAACCAATAGAATTTAGACAGGTTTGGGTACTTATATTAACCTTATCTTTAAGTATTAACTTTAAGTTAATTAGTTTCACTTTTACAATGTCTCTTTGTATTTTTATATAATATGGTTAATAAACTTACTATGTACATCCAAGCGACCCCCAAGTGGTCCATTAATGATTAACCTATCATGAAATAAGTCTCTTGGACGAACCTTAGATTTTTAGGAATTTAATATCAATTAATAATATAATATTTGTTTTAAGAACTCTTTTATGTCAATTTTGACACTATTCAATAGTTGATTTTTGTGAAACTCATAACAGATTTATTACTTCGAAAAACGTCAATTAAATTAATCCTAATATATCATATTATCCTAGAAAATTAGTTTAATTCATTAAAAGTTTCATATTATATTTAGTTTGGTATTTATAATATCAATTATTTTAATTTTTCACTATTATAGTAATTACTGCATCATTATTGTGTCATAAATAAAATAAATTATTTAATGTCTAAAAATTATAAATAAAATATAATTATGTAGGAAATCGTTTTATCTTTCTAATGAATATTTATAATCTAAAATCAACCATGTATAACCCTATGTAACAATTGTTTTGCTAAAAGATATATGCTTGTGTCATTTTTGTATTCATTTTAACTTAATTAAAATAAAGTGTCATTATCACTTACAAGTGGATCCATGGGGTCCCAAAATTGACACAAAGATGCCCATGGTCGACCATTTATCAACCAATAGGGTTAAGACACGTTTTAGGGTAATTTAGTATTATTATAATATTATTTTTTAACCCTTATTTACCGGATTTACCCTTAACCATGGTAAATAAAATATTTACCGCAGTAATTATTCAAAATGTCTAAAAATAAAAGTTACCTATTTACACAATTTAAACATCCTGATTCCAAATATGGAATCCATTTTCCTAAATTCAAAACACAGAAGTGGCATCAATTAATTTAAAATTAATTCCCGCTGTCAAAACAAAAAGCGTGTTTTTAAGAGATAATAACCATCAAAAGATTGACACTTGTTTATGTTCGGTTTAATTGTAAAATTATGTCCAATGACCAACATTATATTAAATAGTAAAAATATATTCTAAATATACTTTAAAACCACTCAAATTCATAATTTATTACTATTAATTATTTTGATTAAAAAAGTTGTTTTTAATTAAAATTTAGTAATTTTCACTATTCATCAAAATATGAAAGTTATCCGAAAAGTACCAAAATTTCAACTTAGGCTAAATTTGATATTCCGAATCCAAAAATGAAGTCCATTTTAAAATATAAAATATATATAACTTCAAAAATTAGGTATTACTATTCATAACAGCTAGTTTGATTGGTTACGGTGTGTTAGAACTCGAAGTTGCGTACAACACACGCTACTATTTTATTCAAAGGAAAGCGTACCGTGGAAGCTTGGGATGTTTCATTTTAAATTTTTTGATGTCTCCATTTAGTCAAAAAGTTTAAAATATTTTATTTAAAAATGTTTCACTATCAAAAGTTGATAAAAGTGCAATACTGAAAATGAATCTGTTCTTGCATTATGACTAAGAAACTCATAATATGGATTCTAAAATTATAAGGATTATATAAAGTTTAAAATTTAGTTAATACTATTCATGACCTCTTTTAATGGTGTGATTGAACTCGGTGTTGCGTGTAGTGAAAGTTATTGAATTATTTTTAAGAAATAACACACTCTGAAATCCTGGGGTATTACAATTTTTAATAGATAAATTATTTTCAACCTTCCTTTTTTCTATTTTTTCAAAAATCAAAACATCATCTATGTGTAAATGAAAACTACCACCTCCATGAAGTGATGCATTTCATTTTTTATCACTATATTATATGAATGGTTATAAAATATTATATAATAAATAATATGATATTTATTTCATGATTAATATTATAGAACCATTAAACCAAAAAATGCATGGAAAAATAAATAGTTAACACCAAAATATTGATTTTAACAAAGAATTATCAATATATGGGTGATAAGAAATTATAAGTGAATTTTATATAGTAAGATAAATTTAAATACGGTTCTGATATATATTTATAAAAATTCAAAATTTATTATACAAGAGGTTAGAGTGTGTCTGACCTATTTGAATTATGAGGTAGCGAGTTTATTTTGTAATCTCATTTTTTACTTGGGATTGTTTATGAGTAAAATTTACATTAGAGGAATTATATGATATTTCTCCCTTAAATCCCATATATTTTATTCTAATTTGTTTATGTTTGGGGTTTTAAATTATTTTTTCCATTTACCGCACTTTGTTACTCAAAACAACTAAAATAATGTTTTAAAGAAAAGATACCCTTTTTTCTTCTTTTTGACTCGGAATCTTTTTCCTCCATATCTATGTTCTTTATATTGTTTTAAAAATGTTATTATATTTAATATAATGATAGTTTAAGGTCATTTAAACTATATTTTACATTCATTACTATGTTTTGAAATGTAATCTTTTCCATGTTTCAGTATGGTTCATTTTGAATTTCTTTACAAAAATCTAAAAAGAATGTTTTTAACATTTACCACTTAACTGACTTTTCTCATCATCATGAATATTCTTAATTATAATGACTACTTTAAAATTTTCCATAGAGTTTCAAATAATATATTATTCATATTTTTCTATAAACCATTAGTTTATAAAAGTTACAAAAAATGATTTTTCATTTTATTTTTGACAGAATATTTATAATGATTTTGTAAAAGTTTTTTTCATCAATTTAAAAATATTTTATTAATTATTATTATTCTTAGAGTATATTGTCAAATTATACCATCCAAATTATTTTTCTATATGGATTAAATTTATGTTTTTAGAAAATATTTATGAAAGTAATATCTTTTTTGAGGGTTAATTAAGCTATGATGAATCGATGAATACTCTTATGATCTTGTTGAATGAATAAGTGTGTTTTATCATTATGTGTTGGGTATGGTCCTATATATCTCTAAAATTCATTGGTTATAGTTTTATGTCTCATAATATAAGTATTTTTATATATTGGAGCTATTTTTGTGTTCATAATTTGAAGTGTGAGCATTATTGTTATATTCACAACAAGATTCATGGATAGTGTTGTTATGTTCACAAACTTATGTATAGATTTAGTAACAATTAAGTTTTTTCACAATTATATTGTTTCCTATTGTTATGTTAATACCAAACTCTTATGTCATATTTTTATGGTTAGGATTTTATCACATCTATAATCTTTTGACTCATCACTTTTTTTAAATCCTTATACCATGACTCCTGATTTATTAACAATGACTTGTTGGGCATGATTTTAAAATGTTAATATCATAATCCTTGATCATTCTATCATACCATAACTGTCATCTTATTCTCACTTATGATCATCAATTTATATCTCCCATGTTTACCTATACTAATCATGTAAGCTCACCTTTTCTTAGGTTTCCATATCCCCAGGTTATGAAGAAAGGTATTAAGTAAGATATGTATAATATTAGTACAATGTGAGAATAAATTTGTGATATATTTTTAATATATTTCATGAAATAATTTAATTATGTATCTAGTCTTCAAAGAAACTAAAAATTTATGGTTCTGGGGTGTGTTTTATTGTGATATGTATTATGTTTTTTTCTAAAATGAAATAATATATATGCATTTTATTCTTGGTTCACCTCATTGACTCTTCCTCTAAAATTAATTTATAAGTAACTATAATCAAATTAAGATACTATGTCAATACACCAATGAGAAATGTGATAGGGGATTTGATTAGGGACTAGGATCTAGTTTACTGAATAAGGGTTTATTACCCAATGGGGTATGTTCCAATGCCTCTTAATCCTCTAAGCATTTCTCATATGATGCCTTATTTGAGAAGCGAGACATGATAATTATAAAGAATAAAAATATTAGTACTTGACTGAGAATATAGAGGTTGAGTTTTAAGACCAACTCTTTTCTACTATGAAAATGTGCATAACCAGTATATTATAATTTTCTAATCATATGAATAAGGGTATTGGGATATCTAGAAGTGTATTCAGCTTGGATTTTGATACAAATGGGAATGTGTATAGAAAATCTATCTTTTTTTACATCCATCACCACTCTTTTATTTTGATATGATTCCTTTTCTACTAGGATTACCAACTCCAATGTGCTTCCAAGAGATATCAGGATCCAACCTGTATCACCGATTAATCTAAGAACTCTATATGTCTCATAACATGGACTGATGGGTTTCCTAGATCCCCATTGTCTAGAAACTAGTTCTTGAGAATCAATAGACACCTTTGGGAATGACTTTTCCCTCATAAGACAATAGATATCAAACATACATGTAACATATTACATAACTGATAATAAATGACATAGTGGTTTACAACAACAACATGTAAAAACTATGATAAGATAAAATAAAAAATCTAATCTAATGAAATTCCTAACTAGACAGAAAAAAAATCCTAACTCCATGTGAATTGTGGGTCTTCATTACACCATGCGACTACCAACATCCCACACCCTTTATCCCTTGTACCCATTGTCACCAATTGATGACTTCATTTTAATTTCACCTAAAAAAAATATCTGTATATACCCAATGGTATATGCAATGTGTGAGAACAATAAGCTCAGTAGGGTCCCACTGAGCATTCTATAAGTATACTTTAATAAATAAACCATTTTTTCTCATTTTAAGGTGATAAATACAAATAAAACATGATTTTCATAGTTTTATAGATGGCATGGAGAAATAAACATTTTCATATAAATTAGAGAAAAATGTATCAAATAAGAATTCCCAAAACCATGAATGAATAAATAATTTAAAGAATGTATAAAATTTACACATTTTAAATATAAAATAATTAAATAGTTTTTAAAGAAATAAATTGTTAATTATTTCATCAAGATAACACCATGGGGTAACACCCACATGTAGGTTAGATCATAGTTAAATAGGATAGTCACACCTTGGTGATTAGTGAGATATAAAGTGTACATGAAAACACCATAAGGATATAAACCTCAAGGCCTAGGGAAGGATATCAGATGGGCTACTAGCTCTCCATCATGTATAATAAATGTTTACTTAAATTCTTCACATAAATCCATTTCTTGGTAGCTACAAACCATATTAGCCTGTTTTTTCTATACTTCCCACCAAAATACCAAGGTTACCATGTACTATCATCATCCCATATTCAAACATTTCATTTGGTTCATTTCAATAAACACAAGAAGTTCATAAATTATAAAAAAATGGATCTAAAACCATTTTCATATGCCTTTATATTTAAATTTAAAACCATTTTCAAGGAAACCTTATTTAAATATTTTCAGTATTCAATGCAATCTCATAGAACTATAACATGATTCAAAAATCGTTTATAAAAAATTATTAAAACATGTGAAAGCATCACACATTTATAGATAAAATCCAACTTATGAAACCACCTACCTCAATAGTCATGTTCTTGAAGAAAAAACACACAATATAAGAATACATGAACTGTATCTCCCTCTACATTGATTGATCTACATTAATTTCTATTAATTCATACAAAAAATTATAGATATATTCATGAAAGTCTAGATCTATCATTACTTTCAAGGAGATAGGAGAAGATATAGAATCATGATGAAGAATAAGTGAAGAAAAAACACATACCTTTAATTTTTTAGATCCACCAAACTAGGAATCAATTTAATTACTCTCTAGTTAGGAAGAAATCCCCAAATTCATTAAGTGAGAAACTTAGTTTTGAGTCCCTATGAAACAGGAGAAATAATGACAATTTCAAGTGGAAATTTGGATAAAAAATTAAATTTTCTAATTATTAAAACCATTCAACACTGTTTGGTTGTACAACTAAGAAAACTATGAACCAATTGTTCTTGGACTACTGTATCTTAGGAGGCCCACATAGTTTGGTTACATAGTTACATGAACCACAGACAAAACATGAGAATAAACACTAAACAAGTTTTAAATTTTCCTAAATAAGGCCACATTGTCACCCCAAACCATGGAAAACTTGTGTCCCCCCTCTTTGACACCTCATCCAACTGCATAGTTTAATGGGAAAGAAGAAAAATTTTAACTTACCGTGCAGAATCTGTAGAACATCCCCAACACTCCTAAAAACTACCTAAAATGGCATGAAAAGATCTAGGGACTAAACATCGTAAATAATAAAGGTCATAAGTACCTAAAAGTGACAATGTGGTGTGACAATTCTCCCCACCATATTGTTTTATGAAACTAGAAAGTAAAATTGAAGTAGGTAGGATCTTGAAAAGTTTATTTCATTTCTACCTCATTATTGATTATCATTACAAATCTCATGAGAATCTATACCATATCTCTAAATCACTCCGAGAAATAGAATATAATTTCCGAAAAAGATATTTTCTTAAGAATCAACTATGTGAATAAGCTACTCAATCATCAATAAATCTAATTCAGACTCAAGATACTCCAAAATCAGAACATGAGAGGGGTCTAGATGATACAATTTGAGATGATATAGATGGAATAAATTTTGAATTTAATTCGAATGAGATGATAATTCTCCAAGATATTCCACCATATCGATTATCTCAACAATCTCAAAAGGTCCAATGTATCTTAGAGACAACTTTACCCACTTTACTAACCATTAGTGTCCCAACTGAGGTTCCACTTTTAGGAAGACATTATTACTAACTGGGAACTCCAAAGGGTAGTGACAATGATCTGGATATGATTTATTCCAAATCTTAGTTGTAACCATTTTTCAACGTATGACCTAGATATTTAATGACATCTATGGAATGATGTTTTAACGTTTTAATTAATTTCCACCTATCTCCAACCAAAAAATGAGTGATTTTAAAGGATTTCCATATAAGGTTTCAAAGGGTCCATTTTGATGGATGATTGGTAACTATAATTATATATAAACTCATTAAATCCTAAAATGGATATCCTAAGATCCTCCAAAGTCTTGGACACTAACCTGGATAATATCATCTAGAATATAAATAGCTCACTTTGTCTATCCTTCCATCTAGGGATGTTAAGTCATGGTTATCCTAACTTGAGATCCTATTACCTTCTAAAGGCCCTTCTAGAATCGGGAGGAAAAATAAGGATCTATATCTGATATGATATCTAATTAAACTATATGAAACCTCCCAATATCCTATATATATAATTATCTACACTCCTCAACTCTGGTGGTGTCTTGAGTTAGAATAATCTGATCCTACTTAGTGTGTAGGTTAATCACCACCCATATAGCATTCATATTTTGGGGATTCCATTGTTGTCCAATGATAAAATCCATGGAAACCTCATCCCATTTATATTTTGAAATAAGTATAGATTGAATTGACCAAGATATTTATCAGTTTTATGACTTAATATTTTAATAGGTATAAGAATGATACATAAATCCATCTATATATCATCTCAAACATAACCACCAAAATTGGTGCTTCCCATCCTAGTAATTCTTTATAATACCTAGATGAATGGCCTTCCAAGAGAAATGAAATGCCTCCAACCTGATCCTTCTCTATAATGATCGAAATGTAAGAGTTTGTGTCCTAGAAATAATTTGTTTTACTTTGATTACATAGATATTTAATGTATTATTACATATTGTTCATTATTTTGCATGACTATGATGTAATAATTTCCTAGAGTATTCTTTGCATTGATAAGTCCATGGAAGTATCCCACTATGATGAGAACCTTGAAATGCTATAACAATATTATTAAATATAGTTCTATGGTTGGATGAAATACTATGATGGGACACATAGCATGTAGACCGTTAGGTGTAAGTACTCGTAAGAAGATGAGAATTCCTCTCATGAAGTTCGCATTTGGTAATCTCCAATATTAGAGATTATGAGAACAACCCCACTAGTAGGAATTCCACATGTTTTGGTGTCATCAGATATTTCTATATGCGAGCGTGTGTAATGATCCCTATACTTTAAGATTATCATTAATATATGTCACGACTCATGAACTTTGATTTACTGACAAAAATCATCACACAACCAGTTGGTTAGACGTAGGGTACATTGGGTGCATCACGAGTGGCATGTTATTAATGGATAAGTTGAGGAAGGATTTATCCCTTCCATTTATGGAATTTTATATCTTGGCCCTTTGATTGAAATAGAAACGTCGCGTAAAATTCCATGGCCATGGTGTAACGATGAGTTTATTTCAATTAGTCAAAGAATGACCCATCAAGCATAAAAGTTGATGACACTATCATGAAACCTGCTTGATGAGATATTTTGATAAAGAGATTATATTAAACAATGAGAATTCGTATGCGGATCTCATTTTGTGACTTTACGTTCTTTCTCTTGGGTGCCTTGAACCATTGTTAGACAATACTCTTGGACTTTAGGCAAGCCTACCTAACGCCAACGAGAAAGAATCCTAGAAGGCCACACACTAATTATTTTTGGTGGTCTTGGTTAAATTCTATTTGAATTTAATTAATGAAATAAATATTATTCTCAAGATCATGAAATAATTTTATTCCAGTTAAAATGATCACATAAATTAAATAAAATTTATTTATTTATTTTATTGAACATTTAATAAATATTTATTTACCGGTTTGTAAATAAATTATTTATGTAAGAGAATAATTTATTTTTTTGTTTATTCAGGTTTTCAATAAATTAACTTGGAGTTTGAGTGGACCAAGGATGGTTTGGTAGTAAAATAATTATTTTCAAGATGGTAAATAATTATTTAACTAGTTTGCATAAGTTAAAATAATAATGACGCTACTGTTATTTTGTTATACGGAATTTTATTTATAATTCTGTTTTGTGCTAGTTGGCGCACCATAAATAATGACATGGTATTATTATTATGAGCATGAGTTTTCTCTAAGTTCATGAATATATTTAATTTCTATTATGAAATTTAATATTGTAACTGAAGTTCCATGCATATAAATAGACAAGTACGCCTATTGTGCCAGGCACCACACAACAACGCAATCTTGGTGAATTGAGAATTGTTGAGCCAAAAAATGTCTCTCTCGAATCCTTTTCTTCCCCCTCTCTGGAATGAGAGACGTTCTTAAAGGATGAAGAACACATGATCAAGAAAGACTGACATAAGACACTCACTTTACCATGCTAGCGCCTAGAGAACGAGCAGTGTCGATTGGAGGCCATTAGAGAATTTGTGGATCACCACTAGAGGGATTCAAGTTTGGATCCTTACCAGTGCAACAACATAATCTGGAAGGGTCATTCCAGATGATCAACATCATCAATGAAGAAAATACCAAAGATCTAGGTATTATTTTCTTTATGAAATTAATTAAATTAATTATAAACATAATGTGAAAGATCCTCTCTAATGGTTTTGGGCCTCTTCCTTCTTTATCTAAATCTTTGATTATATTCCATGGAGACTGTCGTTCACTGTCATATTGATCCCAAAATAATCATTGATCATAGTAAAAATCAAAGAAGGGTCATGTCCCGACCACGCTTCTGCTGTGCCCAGAACCTTCAAGTGGTATTAGAGCAGTTACATCATATTTTATATTTATTAAAATATTACTTTGATGATTTATGCATTTAATAATTTAGTTGTTTCAATTAAAGTTAATTGTTCTGCAAATCTGAATCTTGAGACCTGTTCCTCCGCTTCCATTTCTCGTTCACCTTATAGATATGATCTGTTCTTTTTAATTTTAATTAAAATAAAATATAGGATCTCATCCAGAGGTTCCAAAGGTTCTTGGCCATAAAACACTAGAACACATAGTGTGTATTAGATATTACATGCCATGTAGTCGAGGTTCAATGCACCAGGTCTGGTTTCCCAAACCAATCATTGTCATTTTAGTTCGTCTAAGTCTTAACGACTCTGCGTGTTGACCAGGAACATGTGGCACACAGTTTCTAGATTATACACTATGTGGCCCAATGGACACGACGTGTAGTCCCTTTGGGTCAGGGTTGGACTGTGCACCCCATACACAGCTTGCCTGACTGGAGACCGTGTAACAAGGAACTACATGACATGTGGCCCACTGGACACACCGTGTACTCCGAAGATTTACAAAGTACACTCCCACGCCATTTCCCCAGGCATATACTTCGGATGGACGATGAACAATAGTACACCCCAAGTAGTTAGAACTACACATCGTGTACTCATCCAAATTACACATATTTATTAAAATTTATTATTATATTATACAAACCCTTAAGATGTGTACCATCATGTGGGCATAAAGCTGAGGCACAACACATGATAGGTATTTTATATATATGTGTTGAATTTAATATCTGCGTAATGTTAATTTCTACTCATTGGGTAGTTATGAATAGGAATTCACTGGGTTGCCTCCAAGGTACAAGTTACATACAATGATAATTTTAGATGAATTTATTTGTTTAAAATTATGATGGATGAGAATATCAAGGAAATTCAGAAAAGGGTTTAAGATAAAAGGATTGATTAATTAAAGATGATAATTAATTGATTCGAGTGTGATTTATCTTAAACAAGAACGATTAAGTAATTGAATTCTAGTTTTATTTATGCGTAAATTTTGGTTTATGTATGGATGATCATGAGCTAGAACAAGAGATTTGTATGTGGATGGTTTCATTTAATTTATTTTTTTGAATTAAATTTGTTGGCCTACGAGCCTTCTCCTCATTAATATGTAGGGCCTGTGAGACCAAGGTTTCTTTTATGTAAAACCCCCTTTTAAACCTATCCTACATTAAAAAAAGGCATATGTAATGGATGTAACTCCCAATCTAGTGGAGGTGGTTCATGATGGAGTTCAGAAAAAACCAATCCCAAGAGATATAGAGGTGGACATGTCGAAGCTGTAAACACAAACCCAAAAGGTTAAAGGTGTTTCTCCCTTAGTTTAGGTTTAGTTTATCAATCACTAGATAAACTAACCATTATAAAATCTCATGATCATTCCAATTACTTTATTTTATTTCTACCGGTTTCATGGTTTAACATTAGGGATGTGTTGTCATGATCACCTAATTAAAGGATTAAACAAGCATGCAATATGTAACTAAAATAAAATAGACTTATGCATAAATATTATCAAGACATTGTTAATCAATTAAGTAAGTTACACTTAATATTAATAATAATTTGATAATGATAATAATAAATTCTTTCATAAGAGATAAAAATCCCTCAAATAAAATATTAATTCAAACCAAGCCTTCTGTTACATTATTAAGGGTAAAACTCTATAAAACTATGTGTTTGACCAACCCTTGTTGGGAAACTTACTTTTATACAGGAAGACCTTATGAAATGTTTTGGGTTTACTTAACCATATTACATTAATATGAGTATCCCTTTCTAGACTTTGTTTAATATTAAAGACAAGAGTTGAGGAAATCCAAAGTCATGATTTCAGGATTGGGGAGTCCACTCAACAGATCAAGGAGCTGTAAGCCCATAGTTGGCAAAGACCTTCCTACCTAAATACCTTCTAATACCTTGAACAACCCTTGTTGGGGTTATGCGAAGGGGAATATGGATCTTTTCCACTAGAATGTCATGGAAACTGAACATTCCAAGCTCAATGGTTAGGGACATTGGGATTTGATAAAATAGAAAGAGACTTAATAAAATATATTATTTCTCATAAAATGTAATCATGAAATTAATAATTATCAACTCTTTTAAATTATAGAATAAAAATGACAAGATCATCAACCACACTATCCCTATGATCAATTCTAGATAAAGACGACATCCTCACTGATAGTAACTTCCAGGAATGGTTTAGATGCCTTCGGGTTATCCTACAGCATGAACAAAAGTCTTAAGTGCTAGAGTTAGAATTACCTGATCTGCCTACCCAAGAGGCGAGTGATGAGGATTAATTGGTTTATGAGAAATATATGAACTATGCGGTCAACATTCAATGTTTGATGTTATCATTAATGTCTAGTGAGCTCATGAAGTCTCATGAAAACATGGATTCTTATAGCATGCTTGAGCACCTTCGTGGTCTTTACTAGGAGAGAGCAAGACAAGAAAGGTTTGAGATCTCTAAGGAACTCTTTCAGAGTAATCTTGGAGAAGGTTCCCCAAATGGGACTCATGTAGTCAAGTTCATTGGATACATTGAGTACTAGGAGGTTCTAGGGTTTAAACTCCCTAAACAACTGGGCACCAATCTCATTCTTGCATCACTCCGCTAGATTTTCTCTACCTTTGTCGTCAATTTCAACATGAACAACATTGAGAAGTCTATATCTGGTCTTGTTATCCTCATTCTCCAAGTGGATAAATATATGAAGTGCAAAAAGAATTATTTCCTAATGGTGAATAAGAGGAAAGGGAAGGATAAGATCTTTAAGCCCAAATCTTCTTCATGTCCTTCCAAAAAATGAAGATAAAAGGGGAGGCAAGGGAACATGATGCTTTTTGTTTTGCATGTGGAAAGAAGGGCCACTAGAAGAACAACTGCACCCAACCTAAGAAGTAGGGAGAAGCTTCAGGTGAATTTTTTATCGAATGTAATCTATCTGTTTATAAAAATTGGGTATTAGATACATCTTGTGGTGCTCACATATGTATCCAAATACAAGAACCAAGTAGATTCAGGAAGATTGATAAAGGGGAGGTAGATCTACGAGTAGCCAACAGAGACAAACTTGTTGCTGTAACTATCAGGGACTACCACCTCACGTTGCCAACATGGATGATCTTGGTGTTAAAGAGTTGTTTTTATGTGCCTTCTAAAACCAAAAACATAATTTATGTATCTATACTAGATATAGATGGATTTTTTTTTCATGTTTGGAAATGAATTTTGCTTATTTTATAATGATATCATTTGTTTTGGTGGGGAACATTTACTCAACGGACATTATGTGTTAGATTACACAAACCAAGTAATGGAAATCGATGACAAAGACACTTCACATGACTCATACCACACCCAACTTTGGTATCACCAACTAGGTCATATATACGAGAAACGCTTGACAAAGTTACATCAAGATGAATATTTATATTGTTTTGATCTAAAACCACTTGGCATATGTTATGCATGTTTACAAGAAAAAATGACCAAAGCCCCATTTGGTGGGAAAGGCGAAAGGGATAAAGGGCTTCTATAATTGGTTCATACCGATGTATGTGGACCATTTTCAGATGAAGAAAGGGGTGGGTACTCATAATTCATAACTTTTACTAATGATTTTAGTATATTTGGATATATATAATTAATGAAGTACAAGAAAAATTCCTTTGATAAGTTCAAGGAATATAAGAATGATGTTGAGAAACAGCTTGGTAAGAAGATTAAGAAACTCCTCTTAGACCGAGGTGGAGAATATATTAATCACGACTTCATGGATTACTTACGGGATTTTGGGATCCTATACCAACTCACTCCTCCTTACACACCTCAATGGAATGGTGTATGAGAAAGGAGGAACCACACATTGTTGTACATGGTGAGATCAATGATGAGTCATGCAAGTCTTCTATTATACTTTTTAGGATATGAATTACAAACAGTGGAACACATACTAAACCAAGTAACAAATAAATCGATAAATGTTATTCCATACAAGTTCTGGAGTGGAAGGAAATTCATGTTAACGAATTTACATGTGTGGGGTAGCGAATCGTTTGTTAAGGCTTCTTCAGGTAACAAACTCGCATCTTGAGGCACAAAGTGTACCGTTATAGGATACCCCAAGGAAACCATGGGATATTAACTATACAACCCCTCAGGAAAAAGGTTATAGTGACAAGACACACCATATTCCTTGAGAGGGATCACATCTCCAAAAGATATAGTGGGAGCGATATAGACTTCGATGAAGTCGAGGCTCAAGGTACACAAGAGTTGGTAAAGAACAGATTCCAAAAATCCCCATGGAAGAAGAATCTGTTCCAGATACACAAGTACTACATAAGAGTACAAGAGAGGTTAGAGACACATAATGCTACAGTTTTCTAGTTACTGAGGATAGTGACTCATTATTAGTTGATAATAATGATCCTCTAACCTAGAAGGAAGATATTTGTGTCACAGACGTTGCCAAGTGGAAAGAATCCATGGATTCTGAAATGGATTCCATGTACCAAAACCATGTATTTATTTTGGTAGATCCTCCAGTTGATGTAAAGATTGATGGTTGAAAATGGGTATTCAAGAAGAAATTGGTCATGGAAGGAAAAGTAAGTACCTATAAGGCATCAATAGTTGTAAAAGGGGTTAAACATCTTCAAGGATTTGACTAAGATAAAATATGTTCACCAGTTGCAATGCTGATTCCATCAGAGTTCTACTTTCCATTGCGTCTTACAATGAAAATGAGATTTGAAAAATGGATGTAAAAATAGAAGTATTAACAGGAACCTTTAGGAAGATGTCTACATGACAGAACCTGATGGGTCTGTGACTCTAAAGGATTCCAATAAGGTATGAAAGTTGTAGAAATCCATTTATGGATTAGAGAAAGCATCTAGGTCATGAAACATTCATTTTGATGAAGCCATAACAGAATTTTGATTTTATCAAGAATGAATGTGAGCCTTGTGTCTATAAACAATTTAGTGGGAGTGCAGTCGTTTTCCTAATAGTATATGTTGATGACATATTACTTATTGGAAACGAGATAGTAGTCTTACAGTCTATTAAGGAATGGTTGAAGAAATGCTTCTCCATGAAGGTTTTGGGCGAGGAAACATATATTCTTGGGATCAAGATCCATCGTGATAGATTCACACTACTAGAATATTGGGCATTGAAGCCCCCCGACACGGGTGACCGCCTTTGGCAGTCACTATAGGTACCCAATAGCGACCGCCAATGGCAGTCACTACCTTTTGTAAAAAAAAACCTTAGGGATTCAGCGCCCCCCACCGTCACCCTCGAACTAGCCCCCCCCTTCGCTACCCTCCCCGCACGCCCCGCCTCCCTCCACCACTAGCTGCCGTTGCTGCCCTCGTCGGCCTCTACCCTCTATGCGCCCTCTTCCCTCTGTCCTCCCACTCTGGTCGCCCTTCACCCTCCAGCCATCCTCCGCTCCCCTCTGGCGTCCCTCCGCCCTCCGGCCTCCAGCCTCCGCCCCCTCCATCTCCTACCCCTCTGACCTCTGGCCTTTATCCTCCGGCCTTCGACCTCTTCCCCCTTATCCCTCCCCCCACCCACCCCAGATGACCCCTGCACCCCGGACATCACCCCCCCGCACCCCGGACAGGCCCCCCACACCCCGGATAGGCCCCCCACCGCATCCCAGAAGCCCCCCCGCACACCAAACATCTCCCCCTGCACCCCAGACAACACCCCACCCCGGACAGCCCCCCCGCACCCCGGACACCCCCCCCGCACCCCGGACACCCTATCCTCACCCCAGACACCCCTCCCCACACCCCGGACAGCCCCCCTGCACCCCGAACATCCCCCTTGCACCCCAGACAGCCCCCCCCCCACACCCCGGACAACCCCCACACCCCGGACACCCCTCCCCACACCCCGAAAACCCCCCCTCACTACCCATCCCCCGTCCCCTCACCGCCTCCTCTTCTCCGGCTCCCCCCCGCCGCCACATCCTGTCCCCTCCCACGCCACACCGCCTTTGGCTCCAGCTCCCCTTCAATGCCTCTCCTCTCCCTCACAGCACCGCCTTCGGCTCCCCTCCCTTCCAGGTTTGTAGTGCAATCATGTATGACATGGGATTTCACTTATATTATTATTTTATCAATGGTTCATAAACAAATGATTAATATTTATTTTAAATATAGTTGATTTGAAAATTGAAAATGTAATAAGTATTGTGTAAATGTTTTTTATACAGATATTATTATGGATAAGAGATGGATTGATCTTCCAAATAGAACGTGTAGAGAATATTTCAATGGAATTATACAGTTTATTGGCTTAACCAGAGGATTTGAAAGTGACTATATTAGTTGTACATGTTGAAAATGTGCTAACAGATATCAATTCACACGAGATACTGTGAGGGAGCACCTATTATTTAATGGATTTCTGAAAAATTATAAGATTTGGACTCGTCATGGAGAAGAATATGTTCGTTTTAAAAATATGGATGCAGCTCAGATGGATGTTTATGCAAGGATCAATGATCCAATGCATGAAATACTTATTGAAATGTTACATGGGTTTGTTCCTGAAGGCATTGACATCCATAATCTTGAGACCAGTGAGATAAATCTTTACTCTGGTGCAGATCGTGATTCGAGGAGGTTTTATGAATCACTTGATGATGCGAAAACAGAATTATATCCTGGATGTACTTCTTACAATAAACTGTCATTTATCATGGAGTTGTTGCATTCGAAGACTTTGAATAATTGTTCAGACACATCATTCGACATGCTTTTGGTGTTATTGAAAAATGTTCTTCCTATCGACGCTAAGATTCCTGAGTCGTATTACTATGCTCATAAGTTGACAGAGAACTTAGGTTTTACATATGATACCATAGATGCATGTGCAAACAATTGTATATTGTTTAGAAAGGAAACTAACCATTTGGATATTTGTACGGTTTGTGGTGCTTCTAGTTAGAAAGAGAACAGGGGAAATAAGACTCATCAAAGTCAGATTGCGATACAGGGGAAACCAATTGCCGTAAATAAAATGTGTTACTTTCCCCTTAAAATGAGGGTGAAAAGATTTTTTATGTCCTCTAAAGATTCTAATTTAATGAGATGGCATGCAGAAAGAGTTCATGAAAGTGATATGTTAATCCACCTGGTAGACTCTCATGTATGGAAGGATTTTGATAAAAGACATCCTGACGTTGCTAAAGATGTTCGTAATGTCTGATTGGGATTGGCAGCAGATGGTTTCAATCCATTCAAGTCTATGGTTGGTGCAACTCATAGCACATGGAACGTGGTGTTGGTTCCATATAATCTTCCTTCGTGGCTTTGTATGAAGCACCAATTTATATTAATTTCCACTCTTATTTATGGACCTAAAATTATGGGGGATAAGATTGATGTTTACCTTCAGCCATTGATTGATGAGTTGAATGAATTTTGGGGTGATGGTGTAATGACTTATGACATCGAAATGAAAAAAATGTTCAAACTACATGCTGCTTTATTGTGGACAATCAATGACTTCCCAGCTTATGAAAATTTATCAGGATGGAGTAAGAAAGGGGAATTTTCTTTCCCTTGTTGCAATAAAAGTAAAAAATCTGTATGGCTTAAACATTCCAAAAAATGGGCATATATGGGTCACATGCATTTTCTCCCCCCTCAGCTCAAGTTCAGAAAGGATAGTGTCATTTGATGGTTCTAGAGAGTTCAACCCAGCACCAAATATCATGACAAGAGTCAAAATGTAATTGCAGATTGAGGAAGAAAACATCCAAACGATATATGAAATTCAGGATTTGGTGGCTCCTCTAGTATGGAATATTCGTGCTACAGGTAGGTAGTGCAGTCACAATTGGAAAAAGAAAAGTATTTTTTATAGTATTCCGTATTGGAAAACTAACATGCTGAGGCATAATTTGGATGTCATGAACATTGAAATTTTTTTTTGTGATAATATATTGTGGACCATTTTAGGCATAAGTGGAAAATCAAAGGACCATGTTAATTCACGTCATGATTTGGAAGAAATGGGTTTAAGGAAACTATTGCATTTACTGTTAGCTGAGGGAAACAAGGAATATATGCCTGTTGCACAGTATACGATGACTACAAAGGACAAAGATACATTTATTTCCATTTTGAAGATGGTCAAGGTGACTTAAGGTTACTCTTCTAATATTTCAAAGTGTGTAAATCTGATGAGCAAGACATTGCGAGGGTTGAAAAGTCATTACAATCACATACTACTTCAACAGTTGATTCCAATCACAATTTGTGATTGTTTATCCCCCAATGTTGTTCAGCCGTTGATTGAGATGAGTAATTTTTTTAGAGAGCTTTGTTTAAGAAATCAACGAATGAGTGATTTAAAAAGTTTGCAGGACTGAATTGTACTTACGCTTTGTCACTTTGAGAAACTTCCCCCCCTCATTTTTTGATGTTATGGTCCACTTGATAGTGCACCTAACTGATGAAGTAATGGCTGCTGGTCCAGTACAATTCAGGTGGATGTATCCTATTGAACGGTATTTGAGTACATTGAAAATATTTGTACACAACAGAGCTCGTCCAGAGGGATCAATAGCCAATGGTTATTTGATGGATGAGTGTACTACTTTTTGTGAAGAATATATTATGGATGTTGAAACAAAATTAGATAATCCCTCTCGGATTCATGATGGTCCAGTTAGAGAAGGAACCACATTTGATATGGACAAAATCGAGTGGATACAATCACATCGATATATCTTATTCAATACTCCATCAGTTGCACCATTAATGCAGTAAGTATCTTATCAATGTTCTTGTATAACTTTTACATGTTTTGTTTGCATAAGTTGATCATTTAAACATTGCATTATCATTTGCAGGAAACACATTAATGAGATAAAATAAGAGATGTATCATGCGACTGAGTTGCAAATTCAAAAATCTCATCATGCGTCATTTCATGATTGGTTCAAGGATTATGTATGTATAAATATGATTTTTATTAATAGTGAAGTATTATACTTATTTATTTCTGTATATATCAGTATTGAATTTTATAAATTATGTAGGTTAGTAAGATGAGGGAGTTAGGTGACCCCACGATAACTGAAGTATTTATCCAACTGGATGAGGGTCCATCTATAACGGCTCATCGTTATAAAGCTCTTGTTGCTAATGGTTTTAGATTTCATATTAAAGATGTTGAAGACAAAACATAAACAGAAAACAGTGGCATCGGTTGTCCATTTGTCAATTCTGGTTATTATTATGGTCAATTGATAGACATCATTGAAGTTGTATATACACACAGTTTGAAGTACATATTGTTAAAGTGTAATTGGGTTGATCAAGTGTGTGGTTGTAAAGTCGATCAATATCAGTTTTCATTGGTGAATTTTAACTATATGTTATACAGAAATAATGAACGAGTTGAGAATGAACCTTTCATTTCGACATCAAAAGTGGAACAAGTATTCTTCGTTACTTTTCCTTTGGATCCAAGTTGGAAAGTTTTTGTCAAAATGACTCGGCGAGGAGTGTTTTTATTTGAAGAAGTTGAACCTAAGACTGTTTCGTTTGTTTACCAATAGCTTGATCAACATACCATAGTTCAACTTGAAGAAGATATTTATTGGGTCAGAGTGGGTGTTGAAGGAGAAACCGTCAATTTTCATGCTTAATGAAAGGTATAATTGTTTTCCCACTATTCAGTATTGAATTTCCTAGGATATCATAAATTATCTAACCATTTTATAAATCCTTGTAAGTTTTAATCCTCACTTTTGGAATTTTATTCAGTTATAAATATTTAGGGTGATTTTACTCTTGGTTTATTGATGTTATTGTCAGTGTATCTTCCCTTTTAGGTATTCTTCATCTGGTTCATGTTCTGCTTGAATTTTTATTAATTCTATCTGAAATTTGGCTATGCATTGACTGGTTTTGTACATAATTTTTATATATGTTTTGTTAACTTTATGATTTTTTAAAATTCATTCACAACTAATTATTCAATCCATTTTTTGTTTGATTAACAATTGTACAAGTTTTATTTTTTTAAGAACAATCCAATTTATTTTTTAGACACTTTGGATAGTCCCCTTACTAATGTTTTCTATGACTGCAGGCATGTCAGGGGAAGAGGCAGCAGATCCACATCATCCATCTGAGGAATCTATGACTCAGGGTCAAGGTATGTTTGAATGTCATTGTCTCTATTTTTTATGTAATTGATAAACACACACACACACACACACACACACATATATATATATTTATAACATCTGTCAAATTATTTATAAAATTTCAATAGGATCAGACTCGATTGCTTCTTCCTCTCGCAAGAGAGGCCCTGATCGTGGCATTTTATCATGGTATCCTGACATGAAGATTGATGTTTCATTTGGTGAGGTATTTTATCCTGTGGGACCGAATGACCATACATTTATTCATTAGCCGGGTCATATCAAACGTGAAACACATCAATTTCCATTGACCACACATGACTGGGATTCTATCCATCAGGACACATTAGATCATCTTTGGAGGGAGGTTTAGGTGAGAAGACCATTTTACTTTATTCTCTATGTATAAACAATACTAATATGTGTGATTTTTTTCTTTATAGAAAAATTTGAAAGTATGGCCTGAAGAGTTTCGGCCCGTGTGTATGAGAAAATGCCGTAAGATGTGGAAAGACTATAAAGGCAAAGTGAATAGGGACCACTGGGTACCAAATGTGGGTGCCCTAGACATTCTGAAAAAAGTCCTGAGAGGTGTCCTCCCAGATCAGTGGCGTGACTTGGTTGCATATTGGTCTACTAAGGGTGTTGCGGTTTGTATATTTATTTTGGTGTATATATATTTTCAAGAATGTATGTTTTGTTTGAAATTTGAATGAATTGAATGTAGGAGGTGTCAGCACGCCATTATGAGAATCGAGCGTTGCAGGGACCACCTCACGGGCTCGGGACTCGTCACGTGTCTCAACTCCGACATGAGGTATTTATTATTCATTTTTTTTAATTTATTAATTAATATGGTTTTGTGTTTATATTCTATTCATATACAGTTGCGGGAGCAAGGTGCATCGACTGATAAAATGTCGGTGTGGATGAGGACTCGTGATCGCAATGATCCAAAGGATGCAGGACTGATAGTTAGTGGTTTTACTTACCAATACTTACATAAATCTATATATTAACATATATATGTATATATATTTAAATATTTCATAGGCTCAATTTGAAGCTGAGTTAGAACATCTGGAATAGGACCAGCGACAGCTTCCCATGCGAAGGGATGAGATCTTTCATCGCATTATTGGTCAGGACGAGCATGGATATAGTTTGACCTATGGAACGAGCATTCCTCATTCTGTAGTGTCACATGCTACGATTGTCGGTCCTGCTGTTGCTCATATAACACAACAATTTTCAGATTTTGAGGCATGGTTGCGCACTTTCGAGGAGGCAAATGCGCAATTGACCGTTGAGGTTAGAGCACTGCGGGAATATGTGCGTCCAGGTGATGGTGCATGGGATCATATGACGCAGGTTTATACTATATTTATTTATTTAATTTAAATTATTTTTGTTATTAAAATATTCATAATGTTTATTTTTTGTAGGCCCCTGGCCCACCAGATGGAGATAGCAGTGATGACCACGCGTGACGCATCATATTCACGAGGTGTGTTTTTTTACTAGTGGGGTTGTTATTGATGTATAAGTTGGATTTCTAGTGATATTTTTTGTGATTTGGGGGTATCATGTTGGTCTGACACAATGTTTGTATTATGAAATGTGATAATACCTTTGAAATTATTTTATAAATGAAGTACATTGGAGCCTTTGTTGCCAAGGTGTAGGGTTTAGTATTGGGCCGTTTCCTTTAAAATGATATATCCTTCTATGTTTTATTTTAAATTGAGTATACTGGGACTATTTAAAATTTAATGTATTATTATCAAAAACTAGGGTGGAATCTGATTGATCCTATTTAGATCATACCCTACACCCCCCACCCCAGACAACCCCCCACCCCCATACAACCCCCACCCCGGACAGCCCCCCCCCCCCCGCACCCCCGTATAGCCCCCCACCCCAGACAGCACGCCCACCATCGTACAGACCCCCAACCCCAGACAACCCCCCCCGCAACCCCGTACAGCCCCCCGCACCCCTCGGGACAGCCCCACCCACACCGGACATCCCCCCTGTAGAGACCCGAAGCCTGACGTACATTGAAATTACATTACATTTTCGGAATACTTAGTACATAACAAAAACACACACACAAGGATCGTAATAGTTTAGTGTCTTTGGAAACTCAGAATATAATCTTCTAATCCTGGTGAAAGATCTTCAACATCTCCCATAAAGATCTTCCTTTTTTTATACCTAAAACCTTTCTTTATATCCTGGGGAAAAGTAAACATAAAAGGGTGAGCTCAAATGCTCAGTAAGGGTAAACAAAAGAAATATCAATCACATCATATACATAAGCACATAACTTTTGGAAATATTAACGTGTAAAAGAGATCATAATTTCATAACCTGGGATAACTCATGGCAGTGAAATGTAATCACAATAATCATAACATAAAACATTAAACTTTGTGGCATACACACATAATCATAGAGAATCATTTCTTGTTAGTAAAGACTCATTTCCAAGACTATCTTAGTGGACAAAGTCCCTTTCTGAACCGAGTCACCCTCGTTTCAGTCCTGTTTCACTGAACCGGTATAACCTACTGTTCCAGCCATGTCTATCTCATGAGATATAAAATAATTACCCAATGCATTGGAGGGAGATATAGGTCCCACCCATCTCATAATGATACCATTCTTATGTGTGCCACAAAATCATAAACCATACATCATAGCATAACCCATGAAATAAAAATGGGAATCTTAAACATCGTGACATCATAAAACAATTCATATAAGATAAAGGAATTCATAAAAATAATTCCATCACAACATAATCAAATCAATGTAATAATATGGATAGAAACAGAACCCTTTATTATCTTAGATGGAAAATAATTTTGATAAAACACTTGAACTCTATTCTTGAGGAAAATATCCTTTCTACTTCAAAAACACTTTTCCTTTCTTAACATGTCATAAAATTCTAAACTAAAAGAAGTTGATTAAAAATAAACTTGAAAACTTGTAAAGGAATCTTCTTGGAAATAATGTTTTAAAAATCCATTCATGCCGTATAAGTTAAAAAAACATTCTTCTCGTACTTTTGTCGGAAAAGTCAAAAAGTACCTCGTAGGAAAAATGACAAAAGATTCCTTTCATATCTTTTAATAAAAACTAACCGAAGGGTAAAATTGGATTTAAAAAATTGTAGATGGATGGAAATAATATTACATATTGAGGAAACATGGATGTGGATGATAAAATACACCCCAGTAAATACTAAAGTATAAACAATCTCGGATAAAAATGAGATTGTGATATTTCCCTTACCTTAGGTCCGATTTGCTTCGTAAGTGTCCGAACCTCCTGTATAATGATTTAAATAATGTCATTGACTTATTAAAGAATCATATTCATTGTTATTATATCATATATGGTTCACTTATGACTTTATATTACCCATTCTTTTGTAAATTCCATGTTAAAGAAGCGTTTTGGGTAAAATCGTTTCATTTATAGTGGGTGTTTGGACTTGTTGTTCTTGACATTATTATTACATATATCATGATTTAAATACTTCCAGAATATAAAACATGATTTATATATCATATATATTCAGTATATATATATATAATATATAGATAAATGAAATAAAACACACCGTTCATGGAGACGGTAGGCCGTACATACGCATGAACGCTGTTTTCGTTTCCTTATTGAGTTGAATGGAATTAAGTAGATGACATACATATATACATAAATACAGTAGATTTATAATGTCATATATTTCATTATTATTTCTTTTATATACTTTATAATCACTCTTAAATGGTTAACATGGATAATGAATCTTATCGCGTCTTGGAGACGGTAGTCCGTACGTACGCACGAGCGATGATATCGTTTCCATAATTATTGAATTGAATTGGAGTGGATGATACAATATATCAGAATCATTATGATGTTATAATAACTATGTATAGTTATTCTTTACACCATAATACCCATCTATGTAAGGTGTTGGTGGAAAAATAGATTACACCACGGCGTGGAGACGGTATTCCGTACGTACGCACGCGCGGTGATTTCGTTTTCCATAGGATGGATAGATGGTGAAATAGGGTTGTTTCATACTTATAATAACATATTAGTATATAAGTGATACTGATGTTATTACTTCATAATGAAACAACCTAAGAAGAAGAAGTGGAAGAAGAAATAAAGTTGAAAAGAAATTACCTCTTCTTTAAAGCGCCTCTTTGAGATCTCCTTTTAGGGCACTAAAATTGGTCTTTGAGGAAGACCAGAACCTCTAGGATGTTTCTAGGGAAGTGTATAAGAGAATTTTTCAGGGGTTGGCCGAGCTTGAAGGATCAATGTGGTGTGAGGAAGAGAGGGAGGAGGTGCCCTTTTATAAGGGAGGAGAAGGGCACCTTTGGAATAACTAAAAATATTATTTTATTATAAATCCAAGTTCGGTTTTAAATAGCTCCAAATTGATTTATTTCGAGGCTAAGGTGGGGATGGGTCGAAATCCTCTCATCCAATAGAATTTAGACAAGTTTATGTTCCTATTTTAACCTTATCATTTAGATTTAACATTAAGTTAAATAATTTTACTTTTACCGTGTCTTCTTGTGTTCTTACACTATATGGTTAATAAACTTACTATAAGAAGACAAACGAACCCCAAGTTGTTTATTATTAATATATATAACCTTATCTAAGTCATTTGGCCGAACATTAGATTTTTAGGAATAAAATAACAATTAATAATATAATATATTTTTTAAAAACTATTTTATGTCAATTTTGACACTATTTAGTAATTGATTTTTGTGAAAATTATAACAGAATGATAAGTTCTAACAAAGTTAATTAAATCAATACTAACATGTAATATTAACCTATCAAATTAGTGGAATTCATAAAAAGTCTCAAATTATATTTATTTGGGTATTTATATCATCAATTATGTCAATATTTCATTAATAAGATAATTATTGCATCATCGTTGTGTCATAAATAAATTAAATTATTTAATGTCTAAAAATTAAAAATAAAATACCATTATGTAGTAAATCTTTTTATATTTATAATGAATATTTATAGTAGAATTTATCTTATGTATAACCCCATATTAAAAATGTTTTAGTAAAAAAACTTTGATTTTAACTCTTTTAACCCTTCTTTAAATAAATTAATAATAAATGTCCTAATCTAATCCAAGTGGGCCTAAATGGTCATATTTTATTCCTAAGTTTGTTTTTGGTCGAATTACACTTGTCCAATAGAATTAGGACATGTGTTAGGGTAATAATAATATCATTTCTACCATTAATTACCCTATTTACTTTTAACCGTGGTAAAAAAAAGTAAAAAGTTACTATTCACCAAAAAACTTTTTTCATTTCATTGAACCACATTTTACTTACTGACATCAACCATGTCTCTCGGATTTTTGAAATTCCACTCACAGAAGCGGTAAAATTAAGTTTTATGAACAATTCAGTTTTTTTAACTACCACTTAGTGGTTTCACTATTCATCAAAAATTGAAAGTTTTTAGAAAAATACCAAAAATTAGGCCTAAGATATATTTGATATTATGAACTCAAAAATGATTTATATTTTACCAAATTCAAAACATATCAGTTGCATTAATTAATTTAAAAATTAATTCCCGTCGTCAAAACAAAAGGCGTGTTTTTAAGAGATAATAACTATCAAAATATTGACACTTGTTTATAACTGGTTTAAATGTGAAATTACATCCAATGACCAACATTGTATTAAATTGTAAAAATATATTCGAAATATACTTTAAAACCACTAAAATTAATAATTTATCACTATTAATTATTTTGATTGAAAAAGTTGTTTTTAATTAAAATTTAGTAATTTCCACTATTCATCAAAATATGAAAGTTATCCGAAAATTATCAAAATTTCACCCTAAGCTAATTTCGATATTCCGAATCCAAAAATGAAGTCCATTTTGAAAAATAAAATTTAAAAAATTTCAAAAAGTGGTTATTACTATTCATAACGGCTAGTTTTAATAATATTTTAATAGCATATCGTTGTTTAGTGAAACTCGGTATTGCGTACTACACACGCTATCAAGGAAGGTCGCGATTGCGTGTAATGAAAGGCAAGTCAAGGATACATGTTGTGCAAGCTCCTTTTGGTGTAGCGTACAACACAAGACATTAATGAAATTAAAAAGAATATTTTTCATAAAATCTCAGGGTGTTACACCCCCACCCCGGACAGGCCCACCCGGATAGCACCCCCAACCGCGTACATCCCCCCACCACGAACAGCCCCCCGTACCCTCGGACAGTGCCCCTGCACCCCCCGGGACATCCCCCCACCCCGGGCATCCCCCCACCCCTGTACAACCCCCCCACCTCGGACAGCCCCCCCACACCCCCGTATAGCCCCCCCACCTCGCACCCCCCGGACAACCCCCCCCCCACCCCGGACAACACCCTCACCCCCGTACAACCCCCCCCACCCCGGACAGCCCCTCGCACCCCTGTACAACCCCCACCCCCGGGACAGCCCCACCCACCCCTGAAAACCCCCACCACAGACAGCCCCCCACCCCCGTACATACCCCACCTCGGACAGCCCCCCGCACCCCCGTACAACCCCCATCCCCCGGAAAGCCCCCCCAGACACCGCCCCCACCCCCGTACAACACCCCCCACCCTGGACAGCCCCCCGCACCCCCAGACAGCCCCCCCACACCCCCGTACAACCCCCCCACCTCGGGACAACCCCACCCACCCCAGACAGCCCCCCCGCCCCGGACATCCCCCACCCCCGTACAACCCCCCCGCCCTGAACAACCCCCCACACCCCCCATACAACCCCCACCCACCCCGACAGCCCCCACACCCCCGTACATCCCACCCCCACCCCGGAAAGCCCCCACACCCCTGTACATCCCCCCACCATGGAAAGCCCCCCACACCCCCGTACAACACCCCCCCCCCCCCGTACCCCCCGGACAAGCCCCACCCCACCCCCTGATAGCCCCCCCCCGGACCCCCCTCACCCCCTGCACTCCCCCGGACAGCCCCCACCCCGCGCGCTCTAAAAGGGCACGCTGTGTGGTTTAAAACCTCCCCGAATGACCTCATAATGCCACAAAATCAGATGAAAAACAACCGCGTAGTGAATTGTGAAAATGGTAGGACAGACGACACGTCAAATCAGAGGTGCCGTTTGACAGCGGTGTCTGGAAACACATTCCGGAGTCATAAAACACCAAAACGGCATGTCACGGTCGAAGTTCAGAGCAAACATGCTACGAATGACCTCAAACTGCACGAGAACGATAGTATTATTATTCATGAGATGCAGGAGGATACGGCACGTCCATCAGACGTGCGGTGCCGCGCGGTACCACCGAATGTGGTCATTTTCAACAGTTCAGCGCACTCTAAAAGGGCGCGCTGGGTGGTCAAAACCACCCGAACGACCTCGGAATGCGACGAAAATCAAACAACAACAACCGAAAGAGGTAAATTTTGAATGGTCCAGATAGACGACACATCAATCAGAGATGACGTTTGACCGCAGTGACTGGAAACGTGTTTCCAGAGTCATAAAACACCACAACGACATGTTACAGTTGAATTCAGAGAAAAAGTACTCTGAATGACCTGAAACCACATGAGAATGATAGGAATATTATGTGTGAGATGCATGAGGAGATGGAACGTCCATCAGACATGTGGTGCGTGCGATACGATAGAATGTGTCATTTTTAGCAGTTCGGCGCGCCTCTAAAAGGACGCACTGGGTGGTCAAAACCACCCGAACGACCTCATAATGCCACGAAATCAGACGAAAAAAACCAAGGAGTAAATTGTGAAATGTTAGGACAAACATCACGTCAATCGGAGGTGCTTTTTGACCGTGGTGACCGGAAACCGCGTTTCCGGAGTCATAAAACAACAAAACGGCGTGTCACGGTTGAATTCAGAGAAAACGTGCTCTGAAAGACCTGAAACTACATGAGAACAATATTAATATATCGTGAGATTTAGGAGGAGAAAAAACGTCCATCAGACATGCGGTGCACACGGTACGACCGAATGTGTCGTTTTCAGCAGTTCGACGCGCTCTAAAAGGGTGCGCTATGTGGTCAAAACCACCCGAACGACCTCAGAATGCCACGAAATCAGACGAAAACAACTGCGGAGTGAATTGTAAAATGGTCAGATAGATGACACACCAATCAAAGCTTCCATTTACCGAGGTGAATGGAAACGTGTTTCCGGAGTCCATAAAACACTAAAACGGCGTGTCATGGCCGAATTCAGAGCAAACATGCTCTGAATGACCTCAAACCACACGATAATGATAGGAATATTATTAATGATATGTAGGAGGATACGACACGTCCATTAGATGTGTGTTGCACGCGGTACGACCGAATGTGTCATTTTCAACAGTTCAACGCACTCTAAAAGGGCGCGCTGGGTGGTCAAAACCTCCCGAACGACCTCAGAATGCCACAAAATCAGACAAAAACAACTGCAGAGTGAATTGTGAAATGGTCGGATAGACGAAACATCAAATGGAGGTTCTGTTTGACCTCAGTGACTGGAAACACATTTCTAGAGTCATAAAACACCAAAACAACATGTCACGGTCGAATTCAGAGCAAATGTGCTCCAAATGACCTGAAACCGCACGAGAATGATAGGAATATTATGAGTGAGATGTAGGAGGGAGATAGAACATCCATCAGACGTGTGGTGCGCATGGTATGACCAATTGTGTCGTTTTTAGCAGTTCGACGCACTCTAAAAGGACGTGTTGGGTGGTCAAAACCACCCGAACTACCTCAGAATGCCACGAAATCAGACAAAAACAACCACAGAGTGAATTGTGAAATGTTCGGACAAACGTCATGTCAATCGAAGGTGTCGTTTGACTGTAGTGACCAGAAACACATTTCCGGAGTCAGAAAACACCAAAACGGCGTGTCATGGTTGAATTTAGAGAAAACGTGCTCCGAATGACCTGAAACTGCACGAGAATGATATGAATATTATTCTTGAGATGTAGGAGGAGACGACACGTCCATCAGACATGCAGTGCACGTGGTACGACCGAATGTGTCGTTTTCAGTAGTTCGGCTCGCTATAAAAGGGTGCGATGGGTGGTCAAAACCACCTGAACTACCTCAGAATGCCACGAAATCAGACAAAAACAACCGCATAGTGAATTGTGAAATGGTAGGATATAGGACACATCAATTGGATGTGTCGTTTGACTGTGGTGACCAGAAACGCGTTCTGGAATCAGAAAACAGCAAAACGGCGTGCACGGTTGAATTTAGAGAAAAATTGCTTCGAAAGACCTGAAACTGCAACGAAAATGATAGGAATATTATTCTTGAGATGTAGGAGGAGACAAAACATCAATCAGACATGCAGTGCGCATGGTACGACTGAATGTGTCGTTTCAGCAGTTCAGCGCGCTCTAAAAGGGCGCACTGGGTGGTCAAAACCACCTAAATGACCTCAGAATGCCACGAAATCAGACGACAACAACCGAAGAGTAAATTGTGAAGTGTTCGGATAGAAATCACGTCAATCGGAGGTGCCGTTTGGACCGCGGTGACTAGAAATTCGTTTCTAGAGTCATAAAACACCAAAACGGCGTGTCACGGTCGAATTCATAGAAAATGTGCTCCAAATGACCTGAAACCGCTTGATAATGATAGGAATATTATTCGAGATATGCAGGAGGAGACGACACATCTATCGGACATGCAGTGCATGTGGTACGACAAATGTGTCATTTTTAGCAATTCGGCGCGCTCTAAAAAGGTGCGCTGGGTGGTCAAAACCACCCAAACAACCTTGGAATACCATGAAATCAGACAAAAACAACTTTGGAGTGAATTCTGAAATGGTCAGATAGAAAACACATCAATCGGAGGTTCCGTTTGACCGCGGTGATAGGAAAGGCATTTCCGGAGTCATAAAACACCAAAATGGTGTGTCACAGTCGAATTCAGAGAAAACGTGCTCCAAAAGACCTGAAACAGTACGAGAATGATAGGAATATTATTCGTGAGATTCAAGAGGAGACGACATGTCCATCAGATGTGCGGTGCGCGTGGTACGACTGAATGTGTCGTTTTCAGCAGTTCGACGCGCTCTAAAAGGGCATGCTGGGTGGTTAAAACCACCCGAACGACCTCAGAATGCCACAAAATCAAGACGAAAACAACCACAGAGTGAATTGTGAAATGTACAAATAGAAAACATGTCAATCAGAGGTTCCGTTTGACCGCGGTGACCAGAAACGCGTTTCTGGAGTCATAAACACCAAAACGGCATGTCACGATCGAATTTAGAGAAAACATGCTCCAAAAGACCTGGAAACTCACGATAATGATAGGAATATTATTCCTGAGTTGTAGGAGGATATGACATGTCCATCGGACGTACGGTGCACGCGGTACGACCGAATGTGTCATTTTCAGCAGTTCTGCGTGCTCTAAAAGGGCGCATTGGGTGGTCAAAACCACCCGAATGACCTCAGAATGCCACAAAATCAGATGAAAACAACTATGGAGTGAATTTTGAAATGTTCGGATAGACAAAATGTCAATCAGAGGTTCGATTTTACCACGGTCACTGGAAACACATTTCTGGAGTCATAAAACACCAAAACGGCGTGTCATTGTCTAGTTCAGAGAAAACATGCTCCGAATGACCTAAAACCGCACGAGAATGATAGGAATATTGTTCGTGAGATGTAGGAGGAGACAGAACATCCATCAGACGTGCGGTGCACGTGGTACGACCAAATGTGTCATTTTCAATAGTTCAGTGCACTCTAAATGGGCACGCTGGGTGGTCAAAACCACCCGAACGACCTCTAAATGCCACAGAATCAGACGAAAACAACCACAGAGTGAATTGTGAAATGGTCAGATAGAAGACACGTCAATCGGAGTTTCTGTTTGACCGCGGTGACCAGAAATGCGTTTCTAGAGTCATAAAACACCAAAACGGCGTGTCATAGTCGAATTCAGAGAAAACGTGCTCCGAAAGACCTGAAACCGCACGAGAACGATAGGGATATTATTCGTGGGATGTAGGAGGAGACGGGACGTCCATCGGACATGCGGTGCATGCGAAAAGAAATCTTTTTAAGACAAACAAAAAACACTTTCCTTAAACTAATTCAAAGACTCCAAAATAAGAAAAAAAATTCAAAAATGATAAAATTTCTTAAAATGGTGGTTTTAAATTATTAGAGATCCCATGAGATTTCAAATTTAATTTTATTATATGTATATAATAACTAAATAAAGATGTCAAATTTATGTTTGTTTTGTTTATTTTTCTTTGTATCTTACTGTAGGTTTTTAAAGATGATGTGTAAAGACCTGAAACTTGACGTACATGGACATTACATTACTTTTGAGGAATACTTAATACATAACAAAAACAAACACACAAGGACCGTAATAGTTTAGTGTCTTTGGATACCTGGAACAAAATCTTCTAATCGTCGTGGAAGAACTTCAACATCTCCCATAAAGATCTTACCCTTTTGTTTTCTTACCTAAAACCTTTCTTTATATCCTGGGGAAAATAAAACATAAAAAGGGTGAGCTCAAATGCTCAGTAAGGGAAAACATAGATAACATAAAACAGTCCATAAACATTTGGAAGCAAAAACTTGAACATGAAGTTTAAACATCAAAATCTTGAGAAAAGACATAAATCGTGGAAGTACGCAAGGAATATATCATAATGGAACATCAACCATGATAAAATATAATGTGAATAAAACATGTAATTGTGGCAACCATTCATCACATGTTATGATTTCCATTGTAGCCAAGGCATTGCTACCAAGACCATCTTAGTAGACAAAGTCCATTTCTGAATCGAGTTCACTCCTCATTTCAGTCCTGTAACACTGAACCGGATTAACTTACCATTCCAGCCATGTCTATATCATGAGATATAAATCTTTACCCAATGCATTGGAGGGAGATATAGGTCCCACCCATCTCATAATGAAATCATTCTTACTTGTGCCACAAAATAATCATACATCATTCATAATAACGTAATAAATAAAATGGGTTCATAAACATCATCCCATCATCACATAATCAATATAAAATAAATGGATATCATTTAATAATAATAAAAGTGAAACCACATAAATCATAGGGACATTATACTTGAAACATACACATATGAAATAATTTCATCTTAGATGGAAAAATGGTTTTGATAAAACAGTTGAAATGAATTATTGAGGAAAATATCCTTTCTTCTTCAAAATCATTTTCTTTTCACAAAACATCAAGCAATTTTAAAAGAGAAATATTTTGTTGAAAATATTCATGAAATATTTTGGAGTAATATTCATGAAAATAAAGCTTTATAGAACTGTAAAAATCCATTCGTGTTGTATAAGTTAAAAAAACATTCTCCTCGTACTTTTGTCAGAAAAGTCAAAAAGTACCTCGTAACATAAACAAAAGAACAATTCATTACATACCATATAGTAAAAGTAAAAAATGGGTAAAAAGGACTTTAAACATACATCAAAACACTTTTATAAAACATGGACATGGATTATAGAAATAACCCCAGTAAATACTTACGTATAAGCAATCTCGGATAGAAAACAATTGAGATTTAAAAAATATCCGTTACCTTAGGTCCGATATGCTTCGTATGGATCCGAAATTCCTGTATAATGATTTAAATAATGTCATTGACTTATTACATAATCATCTTCATTGTTATGATATAATATATGGTTCATTAATGACTTTATATTACCCGTTCTTTTGTAAATTCATGTTAATGTAGCATTTTGGGTAAAATCGTTTCATTTATGGTCCGTGATTTGACATATAATTATTCATATGATTACTTAGATCATGATTACTTAATTCCAGAATATAAAACATGATTTATAAATAATATATATTCATAATATACATATATATAATAGATCAATAAATGGAAAGAAATACACCGTTCATGGAGACGGTAGGCCGTACGTACGCATGAACGTTGTTTTCATTTCCTTATTGAGTATAATGGAATTAAGTAGATGACATACATATATATATACATAAATCCAGTAGCTTTATAATGTCATATATTTCATTATTATTGCTTATATATACTTTATAGTCATTCTTTAATGGTTAACATGGAGAATGAATCTCATCACGTCGTGGAGACGGTAGTCCGTACATACGCACGAGCGATGATATAATTTCCATAATTATTGAATTGAATTGGAGTGGATGATAAAATATATCAGAATTAGTATTATGTTATAATAACTATTTATAGTTATTCTTTACACCATTATACCCATCCATGTAAGGTGGTATTGAAAAAACAGATTCCACCACGGCGTGGAGACGGTATTCCGTACGTACGCACGCGCGATGATTTTATTTTCCGTAGGATGGATAGAATTTGAAATGGGGTTTTTTGATACTTATAATAACATATCAGTATATGAGTGATACTGATGTTATTACTTCATAATGAAACAACTAATGAAGAATAAGTGGAAGAAGAAATAAAGTTGAAAGAATCGGTAACAAACTTTACATCTTCTTTGAAGCGCCTCTTTGAGACCTCATCTTAGGACACTAAAATTGATATTTTAAGAAGACCAGGACCTCTAGGATGTTTCTAGGGAAGTGTAGAAGATAATTTGGCAGGGGTTGGCCGAGCTTGAAGGCTCAAAGTGGTGTGAGGAAGAGAGGGAGGAGGTTCCCTTTTATAAGGGTGGAGAGTGGCACCTTTGGAAAAACTAACAATATTATTTTATTATAAAGTCATATTCGGTTTTTAAATAACTCCAAATTAATTTATTTCAAAGATAAGGTGGGGATGGGTAGAAATAATCTCATCCAATATAATTTAGACAAGTTTAGGGTCCTATTTTAACCTTATAATTTCAATTTAACTTTAAGTTAGATAATTTAACTTTTACCGTGTCTTCTTTTTTCTTACACTATAAGGTTAATAAACTTACCATAACAAGACAAACGAACCCAAAGTTTTTTATTATTAATATATATAACCTTATCTAAGTCATTTGGCCGAACCTTAGATTTTTATGAATAAAATAATAAATAATAATATAATATTTGTTTTAAAAACTATTTTATGTCAATTTTGACACTATTTGGTAATTGATTTTTGTGAAAATCATAACAAAAATATTAGTTCGAAAAAAGTTAATAAAATCAATACTAACATGTCATATTAACCTAGAAAATTAGTTTAATTCATAAAAAGTCTCAAAGTTCATTTATTTGGGTATTTATAACATCGATTATGTCAATATTTCATTAATAATATAATTACTCCATCATCATGGTGTCATAAATAAATTAAATTATTTAATGTCAAAAAATTATAAATAAAATACAATTATATAGGAAATATTTTTATATTTCTAATGAATATTTATAGTCTAATTTATCTTATTTATAACTCTATATTAAAAATTATTTACTTATTAAACTTTGATTTTAACTATTTTAACCCTTCTTTAAATAAATTAATAATAAATGTCCTAATCTAATCCAAGTGGACCTAAATGGTCATATTTTATTCATAAGGTTGTTTTTGGTCGAATTATACTTATAAAATAGAATTAGGACATGTGTTAGGGTAATAATAATATCATTTTTACCCTTAATTACCCTATTTACTTTTAACAGTGGTAAAAAAAAGTAAAAAGTTACTATTCACCAAAAATATTTTCTTCTCATTGAACCACATTTTACTTACTAACATCAACCATGTGTCTCAATTTTTTGAAATTCCATTCACAGAAGTGGTAAAATTAAGTTTTATGTAAATTTGCAAATTCTCCTAAGAGGTGCGTAAAAGACGGTGAAAAGTTCAATAAATTTTTTATATTTCTAAAATTATTATAAAATGACTCCAATGAATTAATTTTAAGTTGTATAGGTATTATGTATCAATTTTTACCTAAAATGAAATTAAATAAAATAAATAATTATTTAAAAAAAAGTCGGTTTTTAAATAGTAACCCAGTGTTTTCACTATTCATCAAAAATTAAAAGTTTTCAAAAAAAATACCAAAATTTTACCCTAGGCTAATTTTGATCTTCTGAATCCAAAAATGAAGTCCATTTTGAAAGATAAAATTTATAAAATTTCAAAAAGTTTGTATTACTATTCATAATGCTAGTTCTAATAATATTTTTATAATATATCGTTGTTTAGTAAAACCCGGTATTGCATACAACACACGCTATCGAGGATGGTCGCAATTACCTGTAATGCAAGCCAAGTCAGGGTTGCGTGTTGTGCAATACTCCTTTGTTGTTTCGTTATAATATAATACAACCATTTTCATTTATACATTGAATATATATATATATATACTCAATGTTGCGTAGAATGACTATTATCAAATGAACTTGAAATTGTGTGTAACACAATCTAAGAATAGTGTTGCACATACTACAAGCTAATACGGTGTTACATGTAGCACAAGATAATCTTGTTGTAGCATAAAACAAATGACATCAAATAAATTAAAAAGAATACTTATCATAAAATATCGGGTTGTTACATTCTACCCCCTTAAAATGAATTTCGCCCTCGAAATTTGTCAGGTTTATACATGGTTTTCTACTTTAAAGTTTCTTTAATTGAAACCCACATCGTAAAATTAAATACCAAAACTTATCTTTAAAAAAATAATGTATGAAACGTAACGGTTACCCAAATTAACTCATCACTGGGTTTCCTCGTGGGAGAACATAGGTGAAAATATGGATATGGAAGAGAAATCAAAACATCAAGTTCTGATGGAGAGTGGTAAAGAACAGGGCTATGAAAAATCCAACAATCACAAAGCCATAGATTTGTGATGATATAAGGTACCATCTGATTTATCAAAATTAAAGGGCACTATGACAACATTTTTGGTTTTCAGGATCATTTCTCTAATATTGAATAATTTTGGAATCAAAAGAAATACTTACTTTATTTTGGTAAAATCTCACCATTGTTCATGCCTTGAACAATTTCCACTTCATCTCTTAAAGAAATGAAGTTGGATTTTTCATTCATGAAGTGTTAGTAGATCATGTGATAGAATGACGGGTCATTCCATCTGTCTCAAAGAAAAGGTTAGCAAAAGTTATTAATATACATAAGTCGATTAATCATATATGGTTCCTAAAATGGACTTATACTTCATATCTCATACCATTAAATAAATTAAAACTAATTTATACTAACCAGGGACATCCTGTAGACCAGTGGTAGGTGATAAAGTCTTGTCGCACATCGGTTATGGGTTCGATTCCCACAGCCTTGTCCGACGCGATGGGCTGTCACCCGTCCTGCAGGTTGTCCTTTTTCTAAAACTACATTACTATAACATCCCATCAATAATATCAAAAAAAGTTCTATCCTTAAACAATACTAACTTATGTCCAACATAATCCATCCCAATATTTAGGCTTATCCATAATATTGTAGTCTATTCTCATATTATAGTGAAGATGATTACCAGAGATTTCATATAACAAGCATGTTAATACCATCGTTGATCCCCATATATCATAAGATATGTCTTTTTGGTCACATTCCAAACATTCGAAGGCCTTAATCATGTATTCTCTTGAAAAATGAATACCCATTGAATCTTAGTGAAAACATGAGTGATGTCAAAATTTAACTCTTTCCACATACCAAAACCCCAAAATTCTATATACTCAATCCATGATATAACTATTTCTTTATATCAGTCATGAGCTCATGAATACTGTCAAACATTTTATTTTCTCCTTATCCCTTCATTATGCGCATATCATCTTCTTTCCAAAAATATCTCAATCACTTTCCATGGTTACCAGTACAATAAAATTATTGAAAACCACAATAGACCAATACATAAATATTCCAATATTCCACGATACTGTATACAACATTATTTTGGATTCCCATTACATAAACACTTAATAATTACCCAACTTCATTTTCATACTCAACATCACAAATAGTGATCGCATGAGACTTCCCTTTATCCTTTTCCTTAAGAGGTTGCTGACGTTGATCATCATTAACCCGTGGATTAGGGCATTTATTAGCATAATGCCCCATTTCCTTATTAAAGTGTTGGTGGTGAGTTCTCTGCAGTATTTTCTTTATTCACATCATTAGCAACCCTTTTTCCATTACTTCGACACTCAACTACTCAATGACCTTCTTTTCCACACTTAAAACATTTTCTAGTCCCTTTAAGACAATCTCCACCATGCTTCTTTCAACAATTTGAGCATAAGGAAACATTCATCTTCTTTTCACCATTATTTTGAGATTTCTCCTTGAACTTCATCTTTCATTTCTTGTCAAAACCATGAGATGGATTTGTTACACCAACTTCCAGTTCTACCTTGATAGCACAACACACAATTTCTTTATAGCTAATAAAGTCTCTTATAGCTAATTCCCTTCAAAGACTTGGTTTTAAGCCACTGAAAAATTGATCAACTTTACTTTCAGGTTGGATGATAATGCCAGATGCATACCTTGCAATTCCTGTAAAATTCTCTTCATATATACCAACAGATTCATCATCCTTCTACTTAACCTCAAGAAACTCCTTTTCCATCTTTTTTCAAAGAATACGAAGGATGTACTTACTAAAAAACAAGTTCTTGAACTCGTCCCATTCCATGGACTAAATTTCATCTCTTTGCCTCGTATTCTTGATAAGATTCCACCATTGATCAACATCACCTTCCAAACGATATACTTCTAAGATGAATTTATAATGCTCAGAACATTATAGAACTGAAAGTATCTTTTCAGCAGTACTGATCCATTGTTCAGCCACTAAGGGATCAGAAGACCCACTAAATGGAGGTGGATGCTGCCTCATGAAGGATTCAACAGAATGCTGCTCCTTTCTCTGCTCATTTTGAAGTCCAGAAGGATTCATTGCTTGTGTAAGTATAGAAATAAGATTGTGCACTCCATCTCCCATGACATTGGTTTGGTCAGGAGGAGAATCATTGCATTGTCCATTACATTGATCAACACGGTTCCTTCAGGTTCTAGCCATCATCTAAAACCCAAAAATAATAGTGTGAGAGGCAAATACCATGCTTGGGAAAACAATATAGTAAAGGGGGAGTATCCTCAATATCTAACATCTTAGGTTAAATTCTAAGATCTTTACCTTAGTTCTAGGACTATATCATATACGTATACTTATCCTTAGGGACATCCCTAAACATACCTTAGAAATATCTCTATGGATCTCACTAATGTTTCGCATCCTAGTTCCCAAAGGTTGACTAAACCTTTCCTCTGATACCAACTGTAAAGACCCGAAACTTGACATACATGGAAATTACATTACTTTTTCATAATACATAATACATAAAAAAAACATACACACAAGGACAGTAATAGTTTAGTGTATTTGGAAACTCAGAACAAAATCTTCTAATCGTTGTGGAAGATCTTCAACATCTCCCATAAAGATCTTACCCTTTTGTTTTCTTACCTAAAAAATTTCTTTATATATTGGGGAAAATAAAACATAAAAAGGGTGAGATAAAATGCTCAGTAAGGGCAAACATAGATAACATAAAACAATCCATAAACATTTGGAAGCAAAAACTTGATCATGAAGTTTAAACATCAAAATATTGGGAAAAGACATAAATCGTGGAAGTACGTAAGGCATATATCATAATGGAACATCAACCATGATAAAATATAATGGTAATAAAACATGTAATTGTGGAAACCATTCAGCACATGTTATGATTTCCATAGTAGCCAAGGTATTGCTGCCAAGACCATCTTAGTGGACAAAGTCCCTTTCTGAATCGAGTTCACTCCTCATTTCAGTCCTGTAACACTGAACCAGATTAACTTACCATTCCAGGCATGTCTATCTCATGAGATATAAATCTTTACCCAATTCATTGGAGGGAGATATAGGTCCCACCCATCTCATAGTGAAATCATTCTTACTTGTGCCACAAAATAAACATACATCATTCATAATAACCCATTAAATAAAATGGGTTTCATAAACAACATCCCATCATCACATAATCCATATAAAATAAATGGATATCATTTCATAATAAGAAAAGTGAAACCATGTAAATCATAGGGACATTATACTTGAAACACACACATATGAAATAATGTCATCTTAGATGGAATAATGGTTTTGATAAAATAGTTGAAATGAATTCTTGAGAAAAATATCCTTTCTTCTTCAAAATAATTTTCTTTTCACAAAACATCATGCAATTTTAAAAGAAAAAGATTTTGTTGAACATAGTCATGAAATATTTTGGAGGAATCTTCATGAAAATAAATCTTTATAAAACTATAAAAATCCATTCGTGCCGTATAACTTAAAAAAACATTCTCCTCGTACTTTTGTTAGAAAAGTAAAAAAGTACCTCGTAATGTAACCAAAAGAAGGATTTATTACATACCATACAATAAAATTCAAATGGGTAAAAAGGAATTTAAACATACATGAAAATACTTTTATAAAACATGGACATGGATGATAGAAATAACCCCAGTAAATACTTACGTATAAGAAATCTCAGATAGAAAATAATTGAGATTGCAACATTATCCCTTACCTTAGGTCCAATATGCTTCGTATGGATCCAAACTTATTGTATAATGATTTAAATAATGTCATTTAATTATTATATAATCATATTCATTGTTATGATATCATATATGGTTCATTTATGACTTTATATTACCCGTTCTTTTGTAAATTCATGTTAATGTAGCATTTTGGGTAAAATCGTTTCATTGATGGTCTGTGATTTGACTTATAATTATCAATATGATTACTTAGATCATGATTAATTAATTCAAGAATATAAAACATGATTTATAGATAATATGTATTCATAATATACATATATATAATAGATCAATAAATGGAAAGAAATACACCGTTCATGGAGACGGTAGGCCATACGTACGCATGAACGCTGTTTTCGTTTCCTTATTGAGTATAATGGAATTAATTAGATGACATAAATATATATATACATAAATCCAGTAGCTTTATAATGTCATATATTTAATTATTATTTATTATATATACTTTATAATCATTCTTTAATGGTTAACATGGAGAATGAATCTCATCGCGTCGTGGAGATGATAGTTCGTACGTACGCACGAGCGATGATATCGTTTCCATAATTATTGAATTGAATTGGAGTGGATGATACAATATATTAGAATCAGTATGATGTTATAATAACTATGTATAGTTATTCTTTACACCATTATACCCATCCAAGTAAGGTGGTATTGGAAAAACAGATTACACCACGGCGTGGAGACAGTATTCCGTACGTACGCACGCGCGGTGATTTTATTTTCCGTAAGATGGATAGAAGGTGAAGTGGGGTTTCTTCATACTTATAATAACATATCAGTATATGAGTGATACTGATGTTATTACTTCATAATGAAACAACTAAAGAATAATAAGTGGAAGAAGAAATAAAGTTGAAAGAATCGGTAATGGACTTTACCTCTTCTTTGAAGCACCTCTTTGAGACCTCCTCTTAGGGCACTAAAATTGGTATTTTAAGAATACCAGGACCTCTAGGATGTTTATAGGGAAGTGGATAAGATAATTTTTCAGGGTTTGGATGAGCTTGAAGGCTCAAAGTGGTGTGAGAAAGAGAGGGAGGAGGTGCCCTTTTATAAGGGAGGAGAGGGGCATCTTTGAAAAAACTAAAAATATTATTTTATTATAAAGTCATATTTGGTTTTTAAATAGCTCCAAATTGATTTATTTAGAATCTAAGGTGGGGATGGGTCGAAATAATCTCATACAATAGAATTTAGACAAGTTTAGGGTCCTATTTTAACCTTATCATTTCGATTTAACTTTAAGTTAGATAATTTAACTTTTACCGTGTCTTCTTTTTTGTTACACTATAAGGTTAATAAACTTACCATAACAAGAAAAACAAACCGAAAGTTGTTTATTATTAATATATATAACCTTATTTAAGTCATTTGGCCGAACCATATATTTTTAGGAATAAAATAACAATTAATAATATAATATTTGTTTTAAAAACTATTTTATGTCAATTTTGACACTATTTGGAAATTGATTTTTGTGAAAATCATAACAGAACGATTAGTTCAAAAAATGTTAATAAAATAAATACTAACATGTCATATTAACCTAGAAAATTATTGTAATTCATAAAAAGTCTGAAATTTCATTTATTTGGGTATTTATAACATCGATTATGTCAATATTTCATTAATAATATAATTACTTCATCACCATTGTGTCATAAATAAATTAAATTATTTAATATCTAAAAATTACAAATAAAATAACATTATGTAGGAAATCTATTTATATTTCTAATGAATATTTATAGTCGAATTTATCTTATGTATAACATTATATTAAAAATGATTTACTTATTAAACTTTGATTTTAACTATTTTAACCCTTCTTTAAATAAATTAATAATAAATGTCCTAATCTAATCCAAGTTGGCCTAAATGGTCATATTTTATTCCTAAGGTTGTTTTTAGTCGAATTACACTTATCCAATAGAATTAGGACTTGCTTTAGGGTAATAATAATATCATTTTTACCCTTAATTACCCTATTTACTTTTAACCGTGATAAAAAAAGTAAAAAGTTACTATTCACCAAAAATTATTTTCATCTCATTGAACCTCATTTTACTTAATAACATCAACCATGTCTCTTGGATTTTTTAAATTCCATTCACAGAAGCGGTAAAATTATGTCTTATGTAAATTTGCAAATTCTCCTAGGAGGTGGGTAAAATACGGTGAAAAGTTCAATAAAATTTTTATATATTTAAAATTATTATAAAATGACTCCAATGAAGTAATTTGAACTTTTATAGGTATTAGGTATCAATTTTGACCTAAAATGAAATTACATAAAATAAATAATTATTTAAATAAAAAGTTGGGTTTTAAATAGTAATCCAGTGTTTTCACTATTCATCAAAAAATGAAAGTTTTCAGAAAAATACCAAAATTTTACCCTAGGATAATTTTTATCTTCCAAATCCAAAAATGAAGTCCATTTTGAATGATAAAATTTATAAAATTTCAAAAAGTGTGTATTACTAATTATAACGGCTAGTTCTAATAATATTTTAATAATATATCGTTGTTTAGTAAAACCTGGTATTGCGTACAACACACGCTATCGAGGATGGTCGCGATTTCCTATAATGCAATCCCAAGTCAGGGTTGCGTGTTGTGAAAGACTCCTTTGTTGTTTCATTATAACAGAATCCAACCATTTTTCATTTATACATTGAATATATATATATACTCAATGTTGCGTAGAATGACACTTATCAAACAAACATGAAACTGTGTTTAACACAGTCTAAGAATAGTGTTGCGTATACTACAAGCTAATACGATGTTACGTATATCATAAGATAATCTTGTTGTAGCATAAAACACATGACATAAAATAAATTAAAAATAATACTTATCATAAAATATCAGGTTGTTACATGATGGATGTGGATCATTGAAGCACGTCTTTCATTTATTGTTTATGATGATCTTGATATTTATTGTGTTTGGATTTTTTTGTCATTTTTTATGATTTATATTCTGTTTTTTTTATTTTGTATCATGAATTTTTTAATTTTTTTTTCAATGGAGGGACCGCCATTAGCGGTCGCTGTAGGCAGGATTTTTGTCCGGCTTCAGGGACCGCCAATGGTGGTCACTCTAAGACAGAATTACGGCCAGCTTTAGCTACCGCTTCGGTCACTGTAGGCCGAGGTCTCAGAAACCTTCACCAACCGCCATTGGAGGTCACTGTAGGCCGACAACATCGGGCCTAAAGCGACCTCCATTGGAAGCTGCTGGTCGGTCTCTACAGGCCAATAGCGAACGCCAATGGCAGTCGCTATTGGTGGAATTTTTAGTAGTGTCAAGAGATTTCTAGGCCTAATTGAAAGTACATACATTAATAAGATATTGAAGAGATTTAGTATGGAACAATCCAAGAGGGTATTGTTGGTGGTATCACATGGCATTCATCTTTCCAAGAAAATGTGTCCTCAGACACATGAGAAAAGAAAGATAATGGCAAGGACTCCATATGCATCAACTATTGGGTTAGTCATGTATGCCATGCTATTTACTAGACTGGATGTCACCTACGCATTGAATGTGGTTGGTATATATCAATCTGACCCAGGTGACCACCATTGTATGGAAGTCAAGACTATCCTAAAGTATCTGAGGCATACTAAGGTTATATTCCTAGTTTATGGAGGATATGAGGAATTATTCATCAGAGGATATGAAGATTCTAGTTTCCAAAATGATCAAGATGACATGAAGTCGCAAACGAGATACATCATCACTTTGAATGAAGGTATAGTGAGCTAGAAGAGCTCAAAAAAGAGTGTGGTTGTAGATTCAATAGTATATTCTGTGTATATAATAGAATTTGAGGTAGATAAATATTTAGATTGGATGTGAATCTTCGTCTGGGAGCTAGATGTGATACCTACTAGTAAAGATCCCATCACACTGTACTGTAATAATACTGTAGTGGTGGATCTCGCAAAAGATCCAAGGTCACATAAGCAGACAAACCACATACTTTGAAAGAATCATCTCTTGAAGGATTTTTCTCAGATAGGTGAAGTTGAAATGAGTAGTATTTCCATGGAAGACAACGTAGCATACCCCTTGACTAAAGCCTTGACTCAGCTGAAACATGATATCCATGTGAGGTATAGCAGATTGAAAGTCATATGCAGTTGGATCTAGTACAAGTGGGAGTTTGTAAGAGTTGGTATCCTAGAACCAACTAGTTTTACTTAGATTACATTTATATTTAATGTATTATTACATATTTTTCATTGTTCTGCATGACTATGATGTAATAATTTCCTAGAGTACTTGTTTTATTGATAAGGTCATGGGGGTTCCCCGCTATGATGTGAACCTTGAAATGCTATAACAATATTCTTAAATATAGTTATATGGTTGGATGACATACTATGATGGTACAAAAAGCATGTGGACCGTCAGATATGATTACTCATAAGTAGATGAGATTTCCTCTCATGAAGTTCGCACTAGGTAATCTCCAAGATAGAAGATTATGAGGACATACCTGATAGTAGTAATTTTTCATGTTTTGGTGTCATCATATATTTGTATTTGTGAGCATGTGTAATGATCCTTAGACATTAATATTACCATTAATATGTGTCACAAATCACACACTTTGATTTACTAACAAAAACCGTCACACAGACAGTTAGAGGGAAGTAGGGTATGTTGGGTGCATCACGAGTGGCATGTTATTAATGGATAAGTCGAGGAAGGATTTGTCCTTTCCATTTATGGAAGTTGCTATATCAGCCCTTTGATTGAAATAGAACTGTCACATGAAATTCCATGGCCATGGTGTAACGATGAGTTTATTTAAGGTAGTCAAAGAACAACATATCAAGAATAAAAGTTGACGACACTATCATGAAACCTGCTTGATGAGATATTGCAACAAAGAGATTATATTACATAGTGAGAATTCATATGTGGATGTCATTGTTGTGACTTTGAGTTCTTTATCTTGTGTGCCTTGACCCGTTGCTAGGCAGTAATCTTGGACTTTAGGAAAGCCTGCCAAATTCCAATGAGAAATAATCCTAGAGGGTCACACACTAAGTGTTTTTGGTGGTCTTGGTTAAATTCTATTTGAATTTAATTAACAAAATAAATATTATTTTCAAGACTGTGGAATAATTTTATTCAAGTTAAAATGATCATATATATTAAATAAAATATATTTATTTATTTTATTGAACTTTTAATAAATATTTATTTACTAATTTGTAAATAATATATTTATTTAAGAGAAAAATTTATTTATTTATTTATTTGGGTGTTCAATAAATAGAAGTGGAGTTGGAGAGAACCAAGGTTGGTCCAGTAGTAAAATAATTATTTAAAAGGTGGTAAAAAATTATTTAACTAGTCAGCACAAGTTAAAATAATAATGACACTGTTATTATTTTGTGATGCGGAATTTTATTTATAGTTCTGTTTTATGAAAATTGGTGCACCATAAATAATTATGTAGTATTATTATTATGGGAATGGGGTTTCTCTAAGTTTATGAATGTATTTAATTTCTATAATGCAATTAAATATTGTAACTAAAGTTCCATGCATATAAATATACAAGTATGCCTATTGTTCTAGACACCACATGAAACTGAAATTTTAGTGAATTGAGAATTGTTGAGCCAAACAATTTCTCTCTCAAATCCTTTTCTTACCCCTCTTAAGAATTAGATACATTCTTCAAGGCCGGAGAACAAGCGATCAAGAATGACTGACACATAACACTTGGTTTCCCACACTAGCACTATGAGAACAAGCAGTGTCGAATGGAGGCCATCAGAACATGTGTGGATCACCGCTAGAGGGATTCTAGTTTGGATCCTTACAAGAACAACAAGATAATTTATAAGGGACATTCCAGATGATCAACATCATAAAAAAAGAAAATACCGAAGATCTAGGTATTATTTTATTTATGAAATTAATTAAATTAATTATAAACATGATGTGAAAGATCTTCTCAAAAAGATTCAGGCCTCTTCCTTCTTTATCTAAAATTTTGATTATATTCTGTGGAGACTGGCGTTTATAGTCACATTGATCCTAGAAAAATTGTTGATCCTGGTAAAAATAAATGTTGGGTCATATCCCCACCACACTTCCGCTGTACCCAATACCTTCAGGAACTACCCACCAATTCATGAAACAAAGAACACTTTCTAGGTTGATAGACCGCTCAAGGATGGTCTCCCCACCATATAAAGAATTATTGATACTCTAAAATTCATTATCTCATTGTTGATCCATGGAAACCAACTCAAGGAAAGATGGTGTCAACTAAATTATCACTAAAGAGATAACATTTCCTTCAACCATTTCATCTAAGTACATTCTAGAAAAGAAACTAATGGGATTCCACTAATCCTTGGATTCATTAATAGACTGATAGAGAAACTTCCTCTTTAGAGAAACTACCATAACATTACCCTTTCTTGATGTATAAGTGATATAGAAATAAAATTACTAAAGATACTCCATCCATTTCCTCTACCTAATATTTAGGTTTTTCTAAGAAAGGAAGTAACATAAACTTGTATGATCTGATCAAATAGTGAACCTCTCCCTAATAAGGTACTATAGACATCACTTAATGCCTTGTGTTACTAATACGTGTTCTAAATCATGAGTGGGGTAATTTTTATTAGTGGTAAAATTTGATCGTAATCATACACTTCTATGTGATCACTCTATATAAAAATATAAACCAAACCTATATCAAAAGTATTACAATAGACCACATATCCTAGACCTGTATCTAGAAAAATTAAGATAAGATCTAAGGTTGGATGTTGTTTCAACTCATTAAAAAAAGTATAACACTTTGAGTCGCATGTGATCTTTAACCCCTTTAGGGTATGAGTAATCAATGATGATGTAAGATTAGAGATATCCTTCACAGACTACTAGTAGTATCCTACCAATCTAAAGAAACTACAAATATCAATGATATTATGTGGTACTTATCATGATACAGAAACTCTCAACTTATCAGGGTCGACTAAGATTCCAATTTCTGATACCATGTGTCCCAAGAACATAAATTCTTGGACCCAAAAATTAAAGTTCAATAATTTACCATAAATGCGGTTTTCTTTTAGGATTAATAAAAAACCCTCAGTTGAAACTCATGTTCTTCCCTAGATCTAGAGTAGACCATTACTTCATCCCCAAATACCACAATGAAGAAATAAATGTGTTGGTGGAATATCCAGTTCATCAGATCCATGAATATTGAAGGAGAATTAGTTAAGAAAAAAGCCTTGAAAAAATATTAAAAATGGCTATGACTACTCCTGAAATCCATCTTAAGGATCTCAGATTCTTTTACTCAAAAATGGTGATAATCGATACATAAAAAAATAATCCCTTCCCCATTCTTTGTAAAATGTATTGGGACTACCCAAGGTGAAATACACAAATAGATAAAACCCATGGATTTAAAATCATCCAACTATATCATCAACTCAATTAAAACCACAATGTTATTTGATGAGAAGGCATAAATAAAGGTTGGGTTCTTGAAAACATATCTATCAAAAACTCCACCTCCCACTCTAGAGGTAGAATAGAGAAGAATTCTAGAAAAACATCAAGAAATTACCTAACCATTGGGGAAAATTCACAACCAAAAGGTTCCTATTTATAGTAAACTACAAAATAAGTTATCAATTTCCAAAACTCTGGTAAAAAAGGTCTTACTCAGCTATATCTAAGAACCAATTCCCCTTGAAACACATGAGAACTCCCATTGGAGGATATAAAGGATTCCCAACAATAGTAACAATTGATATGAGCCATATAGAAAATTAACCAGTTCACCCCAAGGATAATGTCAAATAATTTAATATCAATGACTAAGATATTCCATATTATCTCTATGATAGATATATATATGGTTCAAGGGAATCAAAAAACTTTTTCCCTTTATCTAAGATGGGTTTCCAATTTCATAACATAAGGAATGAGCTATGTTATGAGGATTAAAGAATTCACATAATGGGTTGATAAAAAAGTGTTATTTGAACCCATATAAAAAAAGTGTTGCATTAGTCTATAAATCACTTATTTGAATAATATCATGTCATGTTTTTTATATTTTAAAATAAGTATGTGTTTTTTTATAGTAAATTATTTATCTAGTAAAAATGTGAATTTTGGAGAAGTATATATTCTACAACCTTTTATATTAAATTACCACATTAGGATATGTTACCTACCATATAAAGATACTATGAAAGTTTGATAAAAGTTTTCGAAGTGTTGGGGATACTGCAAGAAGAAGTTTTTTAGACACAAGTTAAGATAAGAGACCATGAATAAATTTATATAAGTGTCAGAGAGACCACATGATGAAGTGGATCAACCATGTGATGATGTGGATTGAATACATGATAAATTGTATTGACTATATAAATTGTTTTAGGGATCATAAGAAGTGTTTTGATCAACCATTTAATTAGTCAAAAATTCCAAGTGACCATAAGAATTATTTTGAATAACCATTCTAGTCAGACAAATATTATATAAGTGTTGAAGTGAATTTATGAAATAATTCAAGAGACCACATGATAAAATTTACAAGAAACCACAAGAAGTAATTCAAGCGACCGCATGTTGAAATTTTAAGCAATCATAATATAGATTCTAATCGATTACATGTTGAGATCAGGTGACTGTATAGAAAATCCTCCACTAACCACACTCAAATTGAGATTCTTATAAGTGATAAATCTACCACACTAAGAAACTCTTCTACTATATAAAAGTGTGATACTACCACAACATGACTCTCCATCAACCATGAGTGAAAAAACTACCATGGATAAATTTCAAAAATTCCAATGGATAGTTTTAATATTTAGTAGACTTATCAAACTAGATAAGATATGTCATTATAAGAATGATCATTACTCAATGGAGTCTTTTTGAAGAAAGATCTTCATATACAAGGTAGTCACCCTCATGCAAGTATATTGGGATACTAGTGTGGTACAAGTTCATTACTTTGAAAATTTTACTCACCCATGAATCCCTATTTTTTGGATGAAATTGAAAACAAACAGAATAAAGAAAAACTGACTATAGATTTCATTACAAAGATTATTGGATAAACATATAAGAAGGAGAACCATGTTGATCAATTGAAATTGAATAAGATATTATAAAAAATTAAACCTAAAATTATTTATTTTTTATCTCTATTTATTTTAAATTTTGAGTTTTGATTATTTTTTGTTGTACATTTATTGATCACTTATCCTATACTACATTAAGGAATAGTCTACCACTCCTATTATTTCTTTGCATCTCTTATCCCACACATAAAGGTGGAAGGGACTTTTTATAGTTGTGAATACTATCTATGTAGTTTTTTTTTCAAAATTATGATTCAAGTTACTGATTTTTTGGGTTTTAATAAATGTGTTTGAAATTTTATTACATTCAAGGGTAGAGGCTAAGGTCAATATTGAAGCTAACCACTTGTCTATTTTTGTGTGTGTTTATTTTTTACTTTGATATATTTTTTTAACATCACAATAATTTTTTTGATAACTTTTCATTTTCACTGAGTTGTTTTAAAATTTACCATAGAAAAATATTCTCATCCAGTTTATATATACAAGTGATATATATATATATATATTATTTTTGATATAAGTAGAGTATTTTTAAAGATAAAATAATTTATATTATTTTATCTAGGATTTTATTGATACATTGAAAATTTATTTTAAGTTATAAAATTATATATACCTATTGCTTTTTTAAATTGGGAAGGGGTTTCAAATTGAGGGTATTTAGATTTTTAATTTTCAAAAATAGAAATTTTAATATCAGAAGCTCAATTCACTACCCTCTTGAGAATTCCTCTTGGATAAAAATTTGGTATTAGAAAATAAAAATATGTTATTTCCAGGATCTTTATTTTTAATATATTTATTTTACTTTTTTACTTTGACCAAGTCTAGAGGGAAATATATTTAATATATTTTTATTTACTTTGTAATTATGGATGCTATAACTAATGTTCATGCTACCAATAAACCTCTTTTTTAAAAAGAAATAACTATTTACAGTGTAAAATAACAATGAAAGTATATCTAGAAAGTATGGGATTTTATATTTAGGGAACTATAGAGGATAAATATGAAAAACCCATGACTATTAGAATAGAATGAGATGAATCAACTAGAGCTAATTATGATTATAATTTCAAAACTATGAATGATTTATTTAGTTCTTTAAATGAATTTGAATTTAATATAGTATTTAATTATGATACTACATTTGAAATATGCTACAAATCTTATTTTTCTCATGAATGAACTTTTAATGTTGAATAAATTGATTAAATACTTTTTTTATGAAGTATGATTCTTTTCAAATAAAATATGATTAGTTGATCTGTGAAATGTTTTATAGATTTAACGGGATCATCAACACTATGAACTCACTTTGAAATAAAATAAATGAAAAATAATAATTTCTTAGATTATAGAGATACTTACCTAATAAGTGGAGAATAAATTATTTTTAAGCTATAGAGTCATGTGAAATTAACAAATTTCTAGTCAAAGAACTGGTTGGAAAGCTAATTATGTATGTATAATAATTAAAGGAAGATAATAAATATGTTGAACTTAAGAAGAAAACCATTACTTTTAATAAATATTAGTCTATATTCAAAGATGCAGTCAAATATGATTTAAGTGGAGATGAATCTGAATTTTTAGGTGACGAGTAAGTGGATCATCTATCCAAGAGATTTAAAAAAATTTTAAAAAAATAAATTCTTAAAAAAGTACAATTATAAAGGAAAGTATGAAAAAATAGTAAATTATAAAATGAATTGGAAGAAAAATGACTCCTCTAGTGAAATTACCTTCTATGAATGAAAGTGGAAATGTATATTAAATTTGATTATCTTAAGATAAAATATAAGAAAACATTTTATGATAGTGAAAATAAAAAAAATAATTGAAGGAAAAATAGAGTGAATTTGAAGGATTATCTAATGACTCTGATTAAGACATAAATAATATAAGTGAGAAAAAATTTTATGCTCTATGACCACTGTATCAAAGGTAAAAAATACTAATATTACTTCTTCTTTTTCTATAGATAATGCTATAGATGATACTTAAATGTCTAGAAAAATTTTCAAATACTACTATATGTTGGAAGTCACCATGAATGAACATAAAAGTAAATATAAGAATTTGAAAAAGGTGAATGCTTTATCTGCTAATACTAAAAATGAATTTTCTATTAAAAAAGAAAATAATTCTAGAATTTTTAAAGAAAATACTGATTTTAAATTAGAAAATGAGAAATTGAAAAAAAATTATAATAATTTATAAATGGTAATAATAACTTGAATATTATTTAAGTAATTAATAAACCTCCCAAACATAATACTAGAATTGGATATACATTTGGACATCAAAGGAAACTGTATAAAAACCTTTTGTTCCAAGTTTAGAGAATAACTACTCAATATTTAAAAACAAGAGGACTTATATCCATGTAAATAGTTTACATTATTTTATACCAAATAAGAACTTTTTATCTAAATATTTTAATTATATAGTTAATAATCCTATAAAATAAATATGGATTCCTAGGGCTTTAATTCCAAACCTTTTTGACCCAGGAAAATATTGGTCCAAAAATCATTTCTTATTTGATTTTGTATAGGTAATATGTTTAAAGAGCTCTAATAAATGTTTTTAGTATCCATAAAGTATATTTTATAGACAAATTATTAGATAGTAATAAATTTTAAATATTTTAATAAAGGTTTATCTAAGATATTTCACCATTAGTAACAATATGAAAGGAAAAATAATTGGCATTGGAGAAATTGATAACTCAGAGACCATTCTTGTTTCAAAAGTTTTATTTGTTTATGTCTTAAAATATAATGTTCCTAGTGTATCTAAATTAATTTATGACGAATACCCTGGTAAATTGAGAACAATTATTTGAATATTTATGATTCAAATCATGTTTTTATATTTATTGATTTAATGAATGATGATGTTTACTTTATAAATATAGATTCTTTTTTTTCATAGATTTTTTCATGTCTAAGTGATTTTTATAGATAATTATGGATATGGAATAGGAGACTAGGAAAATATAATATACATTATTTTAGGAAGATAACTATAAAAGTATTAGTTAAGGATATGCACAAACTATAATTTCTAAAAGTTAAGGTGTGAAATCCTTGATAAAAGAGAAGTGACTATAAGATTTATTTCAAACCAAAGAAAGTGGTGTCAACCTATCAACCACGAGAATTGGCTCACATGGATTTATTAGGACCTTTTAGAGTATCTATTATATGTGTAAAACCTTTTTATTATGTGATTATTGAATACTATTCAAGATACACATGGGTATTATTCCTATATTTTAAGAGTGAATCTCCTTTATATTTTTATAAATATGAAAAATTTATCGATAAACTTAGTGGAGTTACCATTAATAGCTTAATAGGTGATCATGGACATGAATTTAAAAAAAAAAATTTAGATATTTTGGTTCACAATATGGATATAATCATAATTTACTTTCACCAGAAACACTTTAATAAAATAGGGTCATTGAAATAAGAAATAAAACTCTTTATGAATTTTTTCAAACTATGCTTACTGAATATGACATAACTATTTTTATTTGGGTTAAAGTTGTGAGAAAATTTTATTATATAATTAATAGGTTTCTGATTAGTCCAATCCCAAAGAAGACTCTAAATGAATTATGTAACGGTATAGAACCAAAGGTGAATTACATAAGAGTTTTTGGATGTAAATCTTTTATTGTAAATACCACAATGACCTTAAATTTTTTTAACCAAATATTTATCAAGGAATTTTCCAAGGTTATTCAACCAACAGTAAAGAACACAAAGTTTTAAAAAAGAAATACAATATTTAATTTTGATGAGACAGATCCACATGAACCAAAACCTACTATAGAAAACTTTGAGGATGATTTATCAAATCGAAATATCAATAATTCCTCTAATATTACTAAACATATTTCTAATTTATTTGATAAATCTCCCAAAAAAAATATCTTGAACGACCTATCCTTGAATAAAACTCAATTCTTAGAACTATTAGAACCCATGAGTATCAACCAATAGATGTTATATTTGGTGATCATGATAGTTTAATTCAATCCATAGTTTCTCTTAGAAATTATGTGGAACATCAATCCTTCTAGTCCCAACTAGAACCTAAGAACATTACTGAAGTAATTAGTGATGAAAATGGGGTAATATCTATTCATGAAGATTTGAATCTATTTGAAATAAATAAAGTATAAAATCCAGTCAAGAGACCTAAAGACTACCTAAATATGGGAACTAAATGGTTTTATTGAAACAAGGTTGATGAGTTTGGAACTATAGTTATAAATAAGGGTAGATTTATCACACATAGTTATATTCAAGAGGAAGGTATTTATTATGAATAGAAATTTTCACTAGTAGCTATAATTGAATACATTATAATACGACTTGCTTATGTAGCTCAACTCAATTTCCAATTACATCAAATTTATGTAAATAGTGCATTACCTTATGGTTATATTATTTAGGATGCTTTTTTTGAATAAACCCATATATTTTCAAACACTTATTTACCAAATCATGTTTTAAAACATTAAAAAGCACTATATGGTTTGAAACAGGCTCCTAGAGCTTGGTATAATAGGATTAAATCATTTATTATTTCATATAAACTTTAAAAAGGTATAGATGATCCTAATTTATTTATAAAAATAAATTCTGAAATTGTATTAGTTGTACAAATTTTCTTAACATTATTTTTGGTTAATAAAAAAATTTCTTATTTGTTAAATATTCAAAGAATATTCAAAATGAATTTGGAATGGGTTTAATGGGAGAATTATAATTCTTCCTTGATTTTCAAAATTTTAAAAACAAGTATATAATTGTTTTAAATCAAAGTATAGAAAATATTTTGGTCTAGATAGAACAAAAGGAAGTGATACTATAATGATTACAAATTACAAATTGGATTTGGATGAAACTCGGAAATTAGTTGACCAAACTACATATATAGGTATGATTGGAAGTTTACCATATTTAACTACCGTCAGACATGATATAATGTTCAATGTGTACATGACTATATATTTTCAAGAAAGTCCAAATAATATCATTTAAATTAAGTTAAAAGAAGTTTTAAAATTCCTATAAATTAAAAAATAAATTGGATTATATTAATCATGAGGACATGAATTTGAGTTCATTTGTTATTATGTTGTATAGTTTAGTGGTTGTAAGTTAGATTAAAAATATCCTCTAGCACATGTACCTTTTTAGGAAAGTATCTAGTTTCATATTGTGGTAATAAGAAGAATTATTATACATTGTCTACTACTGAATCTGAGTACATTACTGCAGGTAGTATCTGTTCAAATATTTTTTAGATGAAACTCATATTATAAGAATATAGTTATCAATTTTAATATGTCTCTAATAACCATGATAATAAAAGTATGATTAACATCTATAAAAAACAAATATCTTATTCTAGGACTGACAAATTTGATATAATACATCAGTTTTTTGAGACCATTATCAAAAGGGGGATATCACTATTGAGTTCATAGGTACTGATCATCATCTAACTGATATTTTCAAAAACAATTGAACATTAAAATATTAAATTATATAAGACATTATTTCAGATTGTTTAATTAATATTGATTTTTATTTTCTTAGTTTAATATTAATTTGGTAGTTATCCTTTTTTAAGGTCACAAATTAGTTAAAGGATTAAGAGGTTTAAAGAAAAAATAGTTCAGTAATTCAAGATATCAATATATCCAAAGTTATCAAGAACATTTCCCATACGATGGGTTAAGCTATTATGTTTCCTCAAGATTCCACAAGTCTCATAGTTAGTCAAGCTACCATAATACATTTCACATGGTTACTCAAGTTATCATTGTTATATGATTAAATTTTAATATAAATATATATATTTCCAACACTTTACTTTTTAAATACCTAAATGATTTTAAATATTATTAAATCAGAATTCAAATTGTTTTTCTCTCTCGAAACCTTAAACCACTTTGATTTCAAATACCCACATCTTGATTTTTCTCTCTCAACTATTCCATAGACTCCAAAACTTTTAATTTTAGTGGATTATGGTTAAAATGAAGTGAAATTTCATATTTTCATCTCATATAGGTTAATCTTCATAAAAGAGAAGGAAAGATTCATCCAATGTGCCTATCAATCCTGTCAGGACACATCATTCAGCTTGATTGATCATGCCTAAAAAAAATTAAATACCAAATAGTTTATAATAAGTAATTCAATTTTTTTTAATTCTATTCAGAAATAAGGTTGATATACTTGGTTTTGTGAGAAAAATTGGTCATTTTATTTGAGATTAATAAAGGAGTTATATTGGGATATAAAATAAGAAATGTGTAATAAGAAGGATGTTATTAGGGAATATGTGAATGTAGAATGTTTTATCTTTTCATAAAATATTTGTACCAGATTATTGAAGATTCCATATAAAGGGGTTTATTAAAATAGTGAGAGTTATTAATCTATATGTCATGAAACATTTAATATGAAAAGTATCTCCTAGAGGTGACTAGTAATGGAACCACATGAAGAATTAATGTTGTAGAGATTTATAAGGAATTTTAGATTGTGGTAATGTTTATACGACATTTAATATTCCCTAGGAAAGGATATTTTACTATCCCAATACATTAATATATTTAATATCCACACTTAATAAAAACTATGGTACATATTATCCTACCTAGGTATTTAATAAAGTATATGGATGAGTTGTAAAAATCCTCTTTTAAGTTTAATTCACTACCACACCCTAATTATAATTTTGTTGTTTTAGATTTAAAAGGAATTATTCCTAAATTTGAGGAAAAATTATTAGCCTCCGGTGGAGTTTGTTTGATTAAACTATTTGTAAGAGGATGAAGATTAAGTGGAATCCATGTAAGAAAATCTAGGTTAATGATTATGAAAATAAATATAAAAAGTTTAATCCAGTAAAAAATGATATGTTTCCAAAGGATAATGTGTAACCAAGCCTAGAACTAAATGAATTTTTTGAATAATCTTCTAAAAAAAATAAAGGTTATGCGAATTATAAAATAGAAGATAATATAGTGTATTTGAATGCTGAATTTTTAATAGATTATGAAGAAGTAATAAACTCTAAAGAGTAAAGTAATATAGAAATTTATTCTCTTAATGTTATTTAATTTTTCTCTATAGAACCTCCTATATCTAAAAATTATGAGGAAATTGATATAGGTGATGATAATTATGATACTAAAGTTTCTATCAATGATCATTTTGATGTCGATTCTGAATTTGAGGATGATGAGTCCAGGGAAGAAGAAGGAAGTGATGAAACATGTGAAAAATATATTCCTAATTATAACTCCACTCACTATAAAAGCCCATACTTTAAGTATATATGTGACTTCAATATTGGAGAAAATTTATTACATAACATTACAAAAACCAATCCAGGACCGTATATGTTTTGTGTCTTTAGAAACTAGGAAACATAAACATTAGGTTCATAAGACATCCACATTAAATCTCACTTATTTATTCATAACTATATTCCTTTTTGACATATCTTACTTAATAACCATCTTCATTATGCGGTGAAAAGAAACATATGAAAGTATAAGCTCAATTTCTCAATAAGGGTGAAAACGGGAAATATCAATCACATCATAATCATAAGAATATAACCTTGGAAAATATTATCCTGTATATAAAATATCATAACATCATGTCATAGGATGAGTCATAAAAGTGCAATTTAATTCCAATAAAAATAAAATAAGACATAAAATTTCATTTAATACACACATAAGAATATAAAATCATTTCATATTATTCAAGGCACATTGCTGATACCATCATAGCGGACAAATTCCATTACTAATCTGAGTTCACTCCTCGTTCTAGCCCTGTATTATTGAAGATGATTAACTTAATGTTCTAGTCATGTATATCTCATGAGATATAAATATTTACCCAATAAATTGGAGGGAGATATAGGTCCCAACTATATCATAATGAAACCATTATTACGTGTTCCATAAAAACATAAAAACATTCACTATAGCATAACCCATAAAATAAAATGGGTTTCTTAAACATTATTCCATCATAATTGATATAAAACAAATAGATTTTCTTAATAAAATTCCATCATAAACATAATAAAATCACAGTAATAACAGGTTTATAAATATAACCATTTTTAAAGGGTGTCATCTTATATGGAAAATAATTTTGATATAACACTTGAATTTAATTCCTGAGGAAAATATCCTTTCTTCTTGAAAAACGTTTTCCTTCCTCAAAATGCCACACAATTTTAGAAGAAATAATTTTATGTGAAAATAAACTTGTAAGATTATATGTGAATATTAAAGGAAATAAGGCATTATGAAAGTGTAAAAATCCTCTCATGACGAACAAGTTAAAAAAACATTCTTCTCATACTTTTTTTGAAAAAGTAAAAAAGTACCTCATACCAAAAATGAAAAAAGATCCATTCATACCATTTACTAAAAATTCACCAATGGGTAAAATCAACTTTAAAAAATTATATAAGGGTATAAATAATTATTTGAAATAAATATTTTTGAATCATGGATGTGGATGATAAATTTACCCCAATAAATACTTACAAATAAAGAATCTTGAATAAAAATGAGATTTGAAAAGTTATCCATTAACTTAGGTTCAATATGCTTCGTATGTATCCAAACATCATGTATAATGATTTAAATAATGTTACTGATTTATTAAAGAATCATAATCATTTTTATGACAATATTTTTTATCATATTTTTATCCGTTTGTTAGTAACATTTCATTGTTACTCATTATTTGGGTATTAACTGCTTTATGATCTTATGCATGTTTTGTCGGATAGGTTCTTATTACTATTTTTTGGGTATGGTTATACCATTTAAATCATGGTATTAGTATAATATAAATCATATTTACTCATTAAATTCATTTATATAATCACTTTTTTAATTAAGATTATGTAGAATGTATCACATCGCACCGTGGAGATGTTAAGCCGCACGTACGCACGAGTGACGATATAATTCCCATAATTATTGAATGGTATTGAAGTGTATGGTGTATAGTATCTCAAAATAAATATCATTTTATATTAATCATATATATATTTATTAATTCCATAATTATACCCATGCATGAAAGTTAGTGGTGAAAAATGGATTACACCACGACGTGGAGACGGTAAGCCGTACGTTCGCTCACGTGGTGATTTCATTTTTCATAGGATGGGTAGATGGTGGAATATGGTTGTTTCATAATAATAATAATAAAATATCATTATATAAGTAATAATAGATTTATTAATTTATAATTAAACAACTCATGAGGTTTAAGTAGAAGAAGAAAGAAGTTTGAAAGAATCAGTAAATGATATTACCTCTTCTTAGAAGTTCCTCCTCTAAATATATTCTTAGAGTACTACAGTTGATCTTTTAAGAAGAAAAGAACCTATAGAATGTTTTTAGGGAATTTTATAATGGAAATGGTAAGTGTATGTTTGAGGTTTAATTCTAAAAATTAAGTGAATATTTGAGGGAAGAAGTTCCCTTTTATAATTGAGGTGAGCATCACTTTTGGAAACCTATAAAATATTAATTTATAATAAAATAAAAACCTACTTAAAAACCTCCAAAATGTACAAATTTAGAAGATGAGATTATATCGGGTTGTAATATCATTAATCAATAAATTTTATACAAGTTTTTATGTATATTTAAGAATTATCATTTTATTTAACACATAGTTATTCTATTTAATTTTTAACTGGGGTAACAAATATTTCAATATTTAAAGGGTAAAATATTTACTTATTTGAAGTAAATTAGACCATAAATTAATAATTTAGAAAATTTTAGACTATATCATAATTATTATATATATTTTAAAATGTTTTATGATTTTTAAATAAATTAAGAAAACCTTATTTTGACAAAATATAAATAGTGTCAATTTTGACACTATTTATTTCATGGATTTTTAAAATTATAAAAATAAGAAGTGAACATAGATGAAAATATTTTATTATATCCCGAAGGGGTAAAGTTAATCTATATTAATTTTACATAATAATTACCCTACATTATATTTATTAGAATATTTTTAATTACATTTATTTTATCTCTTCATTAATAAAATAATTACTACCTCAATTTTGTGTAATTACATAATAAACATATTTGACGAATAAAAATTAAAAATAAAATAATATGATGAACATAAATCCATTTTATTTTATAAGAATACTTTTAGTAGAATTTATATTCTGAAAAACCCAACATTAAAAATGCTAAACTCTTTTAAAACATGAATGTGAAAAATTTATCTTCACTTTAAATAAAATAATATAAGTGTTATAATCTCTTATATAAGCCTCCAAATGGTAAATAAGTCAACCCTTGTATTCATATGGTCTATATTTACAAAAAAATAAGGTTTTTCCAGGGTTTTAGTCTTTTTATGGTTATTAATAGTTTAATAAAAATTGTTTTTTTTATTTCTCATCAATTAATTATTTTTTTATCATCCAAGTATAAGTATTTAGGGTAATTATTTATTTCCTAAAAATTACAAATAAATTTTTAAGATAAATAAAAAAAATTTATCTTTAAAATGAGTATTTATAATCTAATTTATATTCTATAAAATGTTATATTAAAAATAATTTAATTATTAAAGTTTGAGTGAGACATATTTCACTTTTCTTTAAATAAATTAAATTAAATGACCTAATCTCATCCAAGTGAGTTCCAATTGATACCATTTAGAACCAATTATGTTTTAGGGAAAATTATAATCATCCAATTATATTAAAAAAGTTTTAGGGTAATTTTATAATATTTTTTTACCCTTAATTAATTGATTTACCCTTTAACCGTGTTAATAAAATTTACCGAAGTTACTATTCGTATTGCCCAAAAATAAAATAAATCTATTTACATAATTTGGATATAGTGATTCAAAATATGGAATCAATTTTTAAAAATTCAAAACACAGAATTTTCATTAATTAATTTAAAATTAATCCCATTATGGAAATGAGAAAACAAGTTTTAAAAGTTAAAACATTGCAAAAGATTGAAATGTTTTTACATATGAATTTAATGTAAAATTAATTCCAATGTCCTAAATTATATTAAATGGTAAAAATATATTATATTTATAATTTGAAACCATTCAATAATATAATTTAAACATATAAATTATTTCAATGAAAAAAGTTATTTTCAATTAAAATATTAGCGTATTTTTACTATTCATCAAAACATGAAAGTTAATAGAAATATGTCAAAAATTCAAAAAAAGTAAATTTTTATATCCTTATTCAAAATCAAAGGTTTATTTTGTCATATAAAAATTATTAATATGTCAAAATATTAATTTAAAATGGGTTCCCCATTCAAATTTGTAAAATTAATCTTTTTATAAAATTTGTTTTTATTAATCAAATAGGGTTTTATTCATACCCTATGACTAAAATATCCATTGGATGAATATCAAAAATATTTTATTAATTATTTAACACATATATATCTCATTAATTTTATTACTAAAAGTAATTCACTCAAAAATAAATATATCTAATAGATTTATATTTTTCATAAATAATTGATAGCTGAGGAATTCACAATGAATTTTCATAAGTTAGTTATAACTATTCCCTGTAATGTAAGGGCTGGTCTATAACATTAATTTTATAATAAGTTCATCTCGTGGTTAGTTTAAACTCATGATTGTGTTCCATGCAAGCTACTGAAGAATAAAAAATATTTAAAGGAAATATTTCATAAAAACACCCATCTGTTACACTCACTCAAAAGGTAAATGGATATAAATTCCACTGATTGGAATTACTCTAAGGCCCATTGAAAGGGAATCATCTCATATAGTGGAGAAATATAATTCAGATTCTTTTAATGATGAAAATAATAGGGTCATCCCACCTGGACATAGAGTACATTCCATCTCTATTTTATCTAAAGAGCCTAAGGGGTCTCTCATACATCAAATTTATATTGAATTTAGGATTAATATATGTTATCCTAGTCTAGTGTTACCAACAATTGAGACTAATAAAACTCTCCAAGAAGTATTGGAAGATATGCTTGGGCCTACTCTAGAAAATAAAATTAAAAGGATTAAGTCTGAACCTAATGAATTTGGTAAAACATAATTACTTGAATGTGTTAATTTGGAAGAAGTTCAAATAAAATTAGTTGTTGATATATAATAAGTTAAGTAAGATGGTAATGTGTATCCTATTAGAGAGAAAACCCCTCTTATGGAAGAATTTTTTTAAAGGTATTCACTTCCTAATCCAACTACACCCTCTCTTCCTACTCCTATATCTTCTTTTGTTTCCAAAAAGGATTTAGGAGAGTTTAATGTTTATTTGATGATTATTCATAAAACAATATTTCTAATATTTTTATATTCAATTCCAACTTCTTGAAAAGAATAAATCTCCATGATTATTTTTCTTTTTGTATCTCACATTTAGCCTAATATATTTATGAATATTGATAATGTGAATCAAAAGATTCATAGTTTGGGATGAAAGTAGGAGCATTGTAGGATAACATAAATGATATGATGTTGAATCTTAATCTAAGTTACTTGAATACCAAACGATAAGCCTCCTATTCTAGTGAACCTTCTCCTTCTACTATTACAAATCCTCCTCCTCCAATTTGTGTTGCCTTGGATGGTAATCTGTTTCGAAATCCTGGAAGAAATAAAAGTTGTTTTGGTTGATTTGTTTAAGAAAAGAGGAAAAGTACATTCTAGTTTTTAGAATCATAGTGCTAAAATCCTTAAAGTAATAAAAAATGATTCTCTATAAGAAATATTGGTAAAGGTATATAATAAAGAGGGAAATTAATCATTATTTGAGTAGAATCTTTACTGAGATGGATTTAAAAACTATGTTCATATCTTTATTTATAGAACTTCAATTTCCTATTTTAAATTAAGATTTCAAATATCAAGATGACATATTGAAGGTGATATCCCCTATGTTAGAGATCTTTTTAAAGGAGAAAACCCAATTTTTCTATATTATGGAGTAAGGATCCTTATCCCTAAAGGAATTTAATCACATGATGGATCCTTATATCTATAGTTCTTATACTATAATTTTTACCCCCTCGAACTTCCCTATACCTATAGTCCAGTCAAACTCTACCTATTTTGTGTCTGCCTCAACAAGAAGTTGTGTTCCTATTTTTGGATTTACTATAGTAATGTTTATTCAGTATCTAAGATTGGTTTCTAGAGGAGTTTTTATTTTTGAACCTTCCTACTCCCAACCATAGCCTACACCCCAGCCCACCTCTCATCCTTATAAGGATAAAGGAAATGATACTTTTGATCCCCTACCCCTAGAGAGGACTCTGATTTAGATTCATATTAAATTACCTGATATGAAATTTGTGTTTTGTATTTTCTATTAAATTTCATCTAAATAAATTAAATTTATTCTTATCTTTATAATATTTATTCTTAAATACCTTAATTTTTTCCTTTATTAACTATATTTAGTTTATTTTTATTAATTATTATCTTGATTACATTTTTTTTCTACTATTATATTCTTTCTTACCTTTTTTTAATCCTAAAAGAGAAATAAATCTAATATGGAAGTACTATTTTTGAGAAATTTATGATTTACCTTGAAATTTTACCCTTCCATGATTTTTTATCATCAAAAGGGGTATATTTTTGGCTTAGTCCAAAAATTAATTATTTTAATGATCTCAAATCATGTTCCTCATGTTTCAAATAAATTATTTTTATTGTATATTTTTTTCTTGTAAAAATGTAAAATTTAGATAATTATGGAAGTTACAACACAATATATTAAGTGGCCACATAAAGAGAAAAAACTTACCACATGTAGTGACCATGGTAGCTAGATAAAATTTATCTAAGTCTTGAATTTAACGCCAAAAGAAGTTTATTGAACACAAGTTTAGGTGAGTGACTTCATGAAAATTGAAGATACCATGATGAAATTTATCTAAGTGTTAGAGCAACCACATTACATAGTGGATTGACCACATGATGAAGTGAATTGTTCAAATGATAAATTGGATTGACTGTAAGATGAGTTGAAGGAACTATAAGAAATATTTTGAGGAACCGTTCTATTTAGTTGAAAATTCACTAAGTGTTAAAGAAACCACATGCAGGAATTGAAGAAACCACATGATGAAAATTCCAAGAGATTTCATGGATGAATTCAAGAAACCACACATTGAAAGTTGAAGTGAATGTATGATAGAATCCAATCGAACACACATTGATATCAAGAGATCATATGAATAAGATTCAACCAAACATTCCAAAATAAATATTTCACTAATTACTGAATCTATGACACTAAGAAGCTATTTTACTACATTTAAGAGTGAATGTAATGAACTTACCCTAATACCCTCTCAAAATAGCACCCAACCTAATATGCCACATACCTGAAGGGTATTCTTGATCTCCACAGGCTAGTGACTAGCACCCGGGCATCAACCAAAAAAAGGGAATGATTACTTATAACCTGAAGCAATGACATGACATATATATACACAAGATAGAGATAAACAACAGAAGATGAATATATGACAAAACTAAAACCAAACAAATCAAAAGTAGAAAAAACATCCAATGATTAGTCCAAACCAAAATAAATACCAAAACATAAAAATACAACTAATCCATGTGATAGCGTGGGAAATTTCCCACCATCTCACCAAAAACTTCCCATCCCATATGATAGAAAACCTCTCCGCCTCACTACAGAACCTGACATTTCACTACATCGAAAGAAATAACTAGGTCTACACACCACTGAAGAAGTGTGAAGGGTGTCAGATAACAGGATCAATATGGTTTCTCCCAAGTGTTACATATAAATTATCTAAACAATAATCCAATATTTCCCCCCTTTAAAGAAAACAGGGAATGATAATAGTTTAACATTTTTTAAAACAAAAGCATAGAAAAATGTTTAATTTCCACATTTTCTACATTTCAATATAAATTTGGTAAATCAATTTCGAATGAATTCATAACCAAATATCTTTAAATATAAATCATTTCAAAACAAATCATGCATCGCATATCATATCAAATCCATGGTAGTACAAGAAAAATGTAGAAGTATAATAGTCCATGATATCTAGCTCACTCGTACCTGGAATATAAAATCATGTACATATAAAGAGACTTGACATATGCATTGAGTCTATATAGTAAAGTAACAGCCTAGAATATGAACCACCTAATAGTTCAAACAATTCCCTAGAATAACATTCCTAGAGATCATAGATACTACTCACAAGAAAATCCACCGACAGTGGATGAGACCTATTACTATACCATCCACCTAAGTATACAAGGATTCCCATGTAATCTATTTTTCTAAACCAATTCATCAAACCATTTTTATTAAATCATGATTTGAAAACCATTTTATAAAAACATTTCACAATGCTTCGAAAACCCTTTCCATTTACACAAAACTAGTGGAAAACCAAATTTTATAAAAATATGGTTCCAAACACACAAAATAATCTGTAATATAATTCCATTTATTTTAAATAAATAGTTTATCAAAATAAGAGCAATGAATTTCACCAGTATAGGCTAGAGACAGAACCACCTACCTTAAAATATGGGGCCACACATGCCCACTAAGTATCAACCAATAGTAAGAATGAAACAACAAAAATGAAAGATCTAGGTTCAATATACACACCTTAGAATTGATTATATTACAAAAAAGGGTTCACAGAGGAGAGGAAATGACACATACCTCAAGAACGCACACATTGCCACACCACAACCAATAATGGAAACTGTCCCCAGAACAAGATCACACCACATATCTACAAGGAAATAAGAGGAATCATCATTACAGATCACCGAATCTGGTATTAAAACACCATAGTGCTACCACGATCAAAGCAACAATGAAATATAAATTCATACTCATTTGGAGAGACAAGAACCAACCACAATGGTGATCAATAATCGGATGGATCAATTCAGATCAAACAGAGACTCTAAAAATTGTTGAAGAATGGTTTTAGGTCGAGATATAAGATAACATTGGTTGAATGAAATTAAATTTCAGCCAACAGGAACCCTAAAAGCCGACCTCCTGATAGTTACATGATGTGTAACTGTCTTACACAACATGTAATACATGAAGATCAAGTATATCGAAAAAACCATTGCATTATTATCAAAACTAATATTTTATTTCTACATATAGTGTAACCATTATATGATGTGTACTGACTTCATGATGTGTACACATTTCATGAATTTTGTTTGGTGAATAAGTATAAATCATGTAATCCATTTACACATCATGTAGTTGAACAAAGTATAGTGGAAAACTATAGAACTAAATTGGTCATCCACCAAACTTGGGGATAACCCACAAACCCATTAACACATTTATAATTGGACTCTAAAAATTCAAAAATACATACATCTTCTAACATTAATTCATTTTTCTTAGAAAATGTTCTCTATCCTTGAGTGTCTCAAGGAACACCTAATTAAAGAGGTAAACAATACCAAAAGGGGAGGTTTATTTGAAAGTGGGAATGAGATGTTACAACTCCCTACCATAAGACTTTCTATCCCTAGGAAGTCATGTGGAAGAATGAAGTTTGGTAAAGAGGATTGGAAACTACTGCTTCATCAATGACTCTAGATCCCAAGTATCATGATTATATGATCTATACAACCATAAAACTCTAAAAAATGGAATAAAATTTGCATGAAATACATCCACTTTAGAGTCCATGATCTATACTTGCTACTCAACAAAAGAAACATCTGGCTCTAACACAATCTTTTCACAACTCAGAATGTGAGAGGGATCAGGATGATATTTATTATACTAAAATATATGGAAAACATAATGAATGTAGGTAAACTAATCCTAAAATTACAACTAATAAGAAACCATATTAAGATACCAAATGACCTTAAATGGTTCTATATATGTAAGAGAGAACTCTACCTATTTCCCAAGTCGATAATGACCCCACTGATTAGAAAATTTATAGAAAACTATTCTACCAATGAAAAAATACAATGAAAGATGCTGCTGATCTGCATATGACTTCTTCTAGATCTATGGTGTAACTAGACACTAACGTATATCCAAAATCCTTGAAGATATCTCCTAAACCAAACTTGATCCCACCAAAGAATATTTTCCCACCTCTGCCCAACAAGGAGGTGACCTGCACAAGAGACCATATAAAGCCTCAAATTAGCCCATTCTGATTTATTATTGATAACTATTATTATAGGTGAAATCAAAAATACCCAGATGAATATCCCTAGATACATCAAAGTCCATGAAACAAGAAAGAATCATATCCTATAGAAGTGTGTAATACACTCCATCTAACCATTTTTCTATGGATGATAAGTTGTACTCAAACTAACCCAAGTCCCTATCACCTCTTGGATACTTCTCCAATTTCTAAAATTAAACATAGGATACCTATCTGAAACAAAATCTGAAGTAACCCCATGTAAACTCAGCACTTCTTGCACATATATCTTACCAAGATATTTAACTTTTGAGGTGTCTTTGATCAGAATAAAATGAGATGATTTTTTCATCTGATTAATCACCAACTAGACAACATTACTCCCTCATGTAGAATATGGTAATCTGAAAATAAAGTCAATGGATACCTTGTCCCATTTTCAAATCATAACTAGAAGAGGCTAAAGAAATATAGAAGGTTTTAGATGCTCTAACTTTATCTACTGGTAGGTGTAAAAGTGGGAAACATAAGCAAACTTGTCACACTTCATACCTGACCACCAGAATAGTCGTCTTATATCATAATATATCTTTGTAGTTATCGAATGAATGGACCTTGAAGAACCATGATAATCAAACAAAAATTATCTCCTCCCAAATTTTGGGACAACAAAATGATCCCCAAAATAGAGTATACCGTCTAAATAAAGATGCCAACCCGAAACGGTCTCCCCACTATAGAGGGTTTATCAAATTTATATAAACTTGACATCCTGCAACTGATTTCACATAATATACTCAAAGGAAAATGTTTATAACTAAAAACTAGTCAAAACCATACTAAAAAAAAACTTCCCTTGCATCTAGATGTAGGTGAGAAAAAAATCCTTTTAAGGTTCCACTCTTCCTTCAATTGAAAAACATCTTGCGACCAAATTTTTTTGTTAAGAGTGCCTGCAACGACATTCCCCTTCCCGGGGTGTAGGTGATATCAAAGTAAAAAATTTAAAGGTATTCCTCCCATAATAATTTTATAATATTCAAGTATTTTTTTATAGAAGATATAACTCAAACTCTTATTATCATAAAAGGCAATGAAAATTTCCCCAATAAGTTAATCCCACCAACACTTAAGTGCATGCATAGCTACAACAATCTCTAAATAATGAGTGGGAAAATTATTCTCATACAAAAAAAGTTGATGTGAACCTGACCTAACACATGATCATACTACATAAAAACCTAACCCAAACCATCTCCATAAGAATCATATAAAATCACATATCCTTTATCAGGCTCAGATAAGATCAGAATATGAGATGATGTTAAAAGTAATTTCATCTTGTCAAAAGAAGACTATAAATTTGAATCCCATGTGAATTTCACCCCTTTCTTGATAAGAAAAGTCAAAGGTGATTCAATCTTTGAGAAATCCTTGAGGTGATATTGATAATATCCATTTAGGCCAAGGAAGATCCAAATTTAAAAGATATTTTATGTCTCTTCCCATGATAAGATATCCTTTATCTTCTCAGTATCAAATGATAATCCATGATTAGAAATCAAATATCCCAATAATTTCACTTTTTGAATCTAGAATTCTTATTTCTAAATATTAATATAAAATTTATGAACCTCAATAATTCCAAATCTAGAGTTAGATGGTGATCATGCTCATGCTCAGATCTTGAATAATCCAAAATATAATCTATGAAAACAACTAAAAGAGTATCAAGATACTGATGGAATATATGATTCATAAAATATTTGAAAACTGTAGGAGTGTCAAGAACACCAAACAGTATCACACTATATTAAAAATGTACTTACCTTATCTTAAAATATGTCCTCAATATATCATGCTACTGAACCTAGAAATGGTGAAAACCCGACTGAAGATCAATATTTGAAAACCACCTTTCCCACTTTAACTGATCGAAAAAATCATCCACATGAGGAAAAAGATATTTATCCTTACCCATTACACAGTTTATATTTTGATATTCTATGCAAAACTGGACTAAACCATCTACCTTATTGGAAAAGAGAACTAGGGATACCCAAGGTGAAACATTAGAGCAAACAAAACCATTTTTCACCAGGTTTTCCAACTGAATATTGAGATACTTCAAATATATTGGTGTTATATGATACGAAGGTATCAATATTAGCTGTGTTCCAGGAACTAGTTTAATAATAAACTTACCTACCTCTCTTGAAGAAGCCCAAAAAAATCATCTAGAAAATGTTAGAAAAACCCCAAACAACAGTGGGAAGATCAATGACAGAATAAATGTCATCGATCTCAAACACAATAGGAGACAAAAAACTACAAATATTTGGGCGGGAAGGTCCTATATGACGATACCTCACATCACACTCTCCATGAAACACCTATGGGATCATATTAGCTGCATGAAATGAGACACATTGATGATAAAAATCAACCTCATCTTGATGAATAATAAGAGAGTCTATCCTAATGATGATATCAAATAGTTCTATATTAAGAACAAGAAAATCCTAGACATGATTCATATCAATTATCTATAGCACACAAGGAAACTAAAACTTCCATTCTTTCTTCTTCCCAAGAGGTGTATCTAACTCTATAAATAAGGACATGAGTTTTGTTGGAAGGTTAATCATATCAATGAAACAACTAGATATAAACGATTGGGAAGCACAAATATCAAATAAATAAATTTTTACTGAGGATTCACTAATGATGGTAACTCTCACTATTCTTGGACCCACACCTACCTCTGCTAGAAACCCATTTAATATGTGAATTTTCTTCACTCCTAAGGCCTCTCTCTAGATACATGTACTCTTTCACACATATGAATATGTCATAGTAGCCTTTAGATTTGATGATTCCTAACCATATTGAGGAGTAGACATAGCCTGATAGAAACACTATTGATGACCATAACAACCACAACTATTACACATATTTATAGTTGAAAGACATAAAAATCATGTGTGTAAGACCTTTCCACATAGATAACAAGTAATAAGCACACCACTAGCTGAACATGGAGGTTTGGAAGAGTTTTTCTATCAATAACCACCTCTAACACCCCTATGATGATCCAACCACTTCCCCTTTTCCCCTGGCGCACCACTAAAGATACCTATAAGTGGAAGAGAATGGAAGGAATATCCAACATTTACTACTATGTTCATATCTACCATCATAGAACTTTCCACTATCTTCTAATAGGTCTAAATATTCATAAAAAATACCCACGATTTGATACCCAGATGCAAACCTTGTGGGTACTTATGAGTATTTAGCTGGTCATTCTTTACAACCTCTATTGTAAAACAAACCAGCTCAGTAAACAGATTATTGTACACTGACATCAAACACTATCTCTAATGAAAAGAGGGAAAATCCATAGATTTCTACACCATCAGAAACCTTGGACAAAAATATTCGAAGAAGAGATTCATTAAACCCTTCTAGTCTAATCCCACATGCTTATCATCCTGTTCCATAGAATCCCACCACCTATTACTGAGACCCTCATGTTTAAATGTTGCACACATCACCTTGAGATTCTTAGGTGTTTCCAAGAAGTCAAAGATCTAATAAATATTTTAATTATATTATTCCACATATTGAGGTTCATTCATACCGTTAATGAAAAGTGGTTTCTCACATAAGAACTCTTGTGATCGATCTCTTCCTCCTACAACTCCTGGATGTAACTCAACAACCATGTTCTAATCTTGTGGCACATTATAGTCAATAGCACAAATTTATTTCATGATAGATTCGATGATGTTATGATCAATCAAAGGATTCTCTTAAGGATCACCAGCTATACCCTCCTAGGGAACTCACAGAACACATCTCAGAGGCATAATGATGCACACAAAAACAAATAAAATGACCAAATAGCAGAATAATCTCAGTTTAAACTAGAAAATCCATAAGAAAAACTAAGAATAACATCAAGAACTCCAAAAAGGAGACATGAATCCCTATATACCATGGTAACTTGAGTCTCATCATTGAAAGAGATGGCCAAGAACTCACCACAACATACCTATTGAGTCATAAAAATATTATCTTCAGTATACCAAACATTTGAAGACAAAAAAACCCCCCAGATTAGGGTTCCTCTACGAAAATATATTTAACCAACCTGAATACCCCCTCAAACTGGTACCTAACCTAAAACACTACATACTTGAATGGAATTTCTAATCCCCATGGGTTTGTGAATAGAACCTGGGAATCAACCAATAGACAAAGTGAACAATTTCACCCAATTTGAAGTAATGACATGACATATATATAAAAAATATAGATATAAATAAAGAAATATGAATATATTCCATAGTTGAAATCAAAAAAATAAAATGTAAAAGAAAACTACAAGGAAATTTCCAACAAGAAAGGAATACCAAAATAAAAAAAACCAACTACTCCATGTGATAGCATGGAAAGATTCCCAAAATCACACCACTAACTACCCATCTCAAATAATAGAAAACCTCACCACCTCACTATGGAACCTTGCATTTATCTACATCGAAAGATATAACTAGGTCTATGCAAAATAGAATAAGTGAATAGGGTGTGATCTAACAAGCATATTAGGGTCTAAGACAAGTGTTCTATATCACGTATTCAAAAAATAATCTAGGAATACTCAACTTTAAATAAATCAAGGCATGATAATAGTGTAATAGTTTTTATAACAAAATCATGTAAAAAAATTTAATTTCCCATTTCTTCACATTTCCAAATAAAGTAGGTAAATCAGGTTAAAATAAATTTATAACCAAATATCTCAGAAGATATATCATTTCAAAATAATGAATGCATCACATATCATATCAAATCTACGGGGGTATAACTTAATAGTACATGCCAAATGTAGAAGCACATGAACATCACATCTGAGATCACACTAGGATAGGATAAATAGGATACTTTTACAAAACATATAAAACCATGTTTGCATAAAGCCACTATAAATATGCATCGAGTCTATAGAGAAGAGTAACACCCCATAAAGTGAACCACCCCAAACAAGTCTAACAAGTCCCTAGTAAAATATTCAAAGAGAGAAGAGACAAGTCCCATGATAAAATCCCAAGAAAGTGGATTAGAACGATTACTATACCTTCTACTTAAGTACACAAGGCTTCACATGTTCTATATTTTCCAGAAAAGTTCATTAAACCATTTTTATCAAATCATGCTTCGAAAACCATTTAATAAAACCATTTCACAAACTTTAAAAACCCTTTCCATTTACCCAAAACCAGAGGAAAAATAATATTTTATAAAAAAAGGCTCTACAAACACAAAACAATCCATCATATCATGCTATTTCTTTTAAATAAAAAATTTATCAAAATAAGAGCAATGAAGTTCACCAATACAGGCTTGAGATGGAACCACCTACCTCAAAACTCAGGGTTTCACACACCCACAAAAGATCCACTAACAAGAAGAATGAAACGATGAAAATAGAGGCCCTAGAATCAATACACATCATATAATTGATTCAATTTAACAAAAGGGTTTATAGAGGAGAGTAAATGACACATACCTTAAGAAATCACACCTTCCACACCACAACCAACAAAAGAAATGACCCCTAAAACAAGATTATGCCGTGGATCTATAATTAAATAAGAAAAATTGTTATTACATATCAATTAATATGATAACAAAATTCCATGACACTACTACGGTCAAAAAAACAAAGAAACAAAAATGACTACTCATACAAAGAGATTAGAACCAACCAAAATGGTGAGAAAATTCCGAATGAATCAATCCAGATCAAATGAAGACTCCAAAAATTATCAGAGAAGGCTTCTAGGTTGATATCCAAGAGACATGTGGATGAATGAAATTAAATTTCAGCCGAGTGTCACCCTAAAATCCGACATCCTGGTAGTTACACAAAGTGTAAATCCTTTACATAACATGTTATCTATGACAATCATGTATGCTATAAAAAACATCACCTTTTTGTTAAAAATCTATCTTTTATTTTCACATATCATGTAACCATTACATGATGTTTAAGAATTTCAAACTATGTATACATTTTAGGACTTGTGTCTAGTGACCATTTACACATAATATAACCCATTTACATGTCATGTATTCACCAAATGTACAATAGAAAACCCCAGAACCAACTTGGTCATCCTTCGAACTTGGGGAGAACCCCATAAATCTATTCCTATATATATACCTAAAATATATTAATTCAATTAAATATCCATCACCAAAATTTATATCATTTTGTTCAGAAAATATTCTCTATCCTCAGGAGTCCCAAGATTCACCCAATTATAATGGAAAACAATTCAAAAAAGAGATGGTCACCTAAAAGTGGGTGACAACATGTTACTGTCAAGCTAATGTTAGATGAATCTACATAAACTATATGTGAGAAATCCATCATGGCTAATGTTAAAAAATTAAAATGGAAAATTTTGGTATTTAATGGATTTATTAGAGTAGTCAAGATCTGTCCTTATGATAATGAATGTTACCCAATGACTATTTTTTTGAATAACTCTCTTTAAATGTAATGAAGTATCCCTCATGAAGGTAGAGTGGGATTTTAGCATTTTACCAGTGCTTTACTTTGTAAATTTCACCAAATTGTGATACTTTATTTTCTAAAATAAACTAAAAACACTCTAAAGAAGGAAAAATTGGATAAAAAATTAATTCCAAAGCCTACTGAACAATAAAAAATGAATAATAAACTTTCTAATCAACTAAAAAGAAATTAGATACTGTGAATCATGAAACTTCACTGATTTGTTTTCTATCTCAATTTATTTTACATTTTTGAGTTCTATAAATTTATTGTATTTTATTTTATGATTTTTTTAATAATAATTTGAGGAATACCCTAATAATTATTATTTTATTTCTATAAATCATTTATCCTACATATAAATATGGAAGTGGCTTTGTATATCATGGACTGTTATGTGAGTAGTTGTTTTTTAAAAACCATGATCTAAGTTATAGATCTTTTTACTAGGTTTTAATAAATCTGCATGGTAGTGGATTAATTTCATGTAGAGAGGAAATACACATCATCTTAGAGATACCCACTTCTTTAATTCCATTATGTGTGTTTTTATTTAATTTATTATTTTGAACTTCAATCTAAAATTATTTTATAATTTTTTATTTTCAGTAAATAGTTTCTAAATGAGTTTAGAATAATATTATTGGGTAGTTTATATTTAAAGGTGATATATGAATTGTTTTTTTTGTAAGTAGATTATTTTTAGGGCTAAAATATATTCTTTTGAAAAGGATTTTATCGAACCTTTGTGAAAGTATTTTAATGAATCAAATTATACATACCTATTACAATTTTAAACTGTAAAAGTATTTTAATTCGAGGTAATTTATATTTATAATTATTAAAAATATAAATTTTAATATTAAAATATCAATTGAACCCAACCTCTTGATAATTCCTCTTAGGCAAACAAAAATTAGAAACTATAAATGAAGCAATAAAAATATTACCTCTCATGGCCGTAGGATCTATATCCACTTCTACTGGGGATTCTTCCATATCAAGAGACTTCTTTAATAAAAAAACATCCCATTTCACAATAAAATTATATAGATGAAAAAATAATACCTTATAGAACTAAAGTTTTACTAAAAACCGTGTATGTCCCGATGAACTCATTTAGTTATGTGGAGCATAGAGATCCCAATATAACTTCTTCAAATGGTCTCGACATCCATAAGAAAGATAGTTTTTTGGAGGTTCTCTGTAGTTTCAATTAACAAGACTTGTCTTTCCACACTAGTGGAATATAAGAGGTCCCTTATTAGTTTTGGAAGATATCTGATGAGACTAATGTGGGGTTACACCTCTATATACTTTATAAAACTCAGTATACTTTCTCTTCTTTCCATAAGAGCCACCTAATCTAGCATCAGACACGAGAGGAATACTAGTAATCCCATTCATTCATGACTAGTTAATCTATTCCATGAACTCTCTATAAATAATAACATAATAGGTGAAAAAATTAATTATGAATACCTAATAAGGGATTTTTGGTCATAAGATCATCAAAAAGCTATGAGCGTTCAATTTTTTTCATTTGATTCAATTTCTAGTGATAAATCCTTAAGTTCATCAAAGAAATTTTCAAACTTCATCACCATAATTTTCACGTTTTTAATGTTGAGGAACTCCATGGACTTCAAAAATGTATATTTTTTTAGTCAAAACCATCTATAGAATATGGACATGAAGTCTTTCCACTTTAATCCCTCATACTATTTTTTCAAAACCTTTGTATCCCAATATCTACCTCTATGGTGTTCAGGTTTGAAAATATCTTAATTCACCATTACTAAGTATAGAGTTTCTAAGCAATAAAACGTCATTTAATTATTCTATAACTAATCCTCTTATAATTTATAGTCATTTATCCCTTGTAAGGAATGATACTTATAGCAGAAAAACTCATATGCCTAATCTTTTCCTTCTCTAGCTTCTAGTCTCGCTACTCTAGCTGGAACTATAACATGTTTTGAACCATAGTCCATGTAATTTAATGCATGAACCATATCCTTACTAAGATTTTTATTACTAGGGTATTATCCTTTATAAAATTATCCAAAAAACCCCCCTAGACATTCACGATATGTCTTCTGGGAGGCACGGTAATACACAACATAAGTCCAAACATCCCTATCTCATAACCTACCACATAAGTCCAAACATCCCTGTCTCTTATCTACATGAATCAAATATAAAAAATGAAGAACATTACCTTAATATTAATTTTAAAAAATAATTCTAGATCACCCATCAGACTAGACACATGAGTCGGCTCACAATAAAGCATGAAGGGTGTCCCCATTCCCCACAGGAAGGAAACTAGTGTTTGGAAATATATAGAATCCTTTGGAATTATTTTTCCTATATAATATTGTTTATATAAAGAATAAATATAATATATAACATAACCAAGAAGAAATGATACATAAGTATGAAACAAAATCATATACAAATTGTTATAAGAGGAAATACAAAAGATGGTCCAGTGAAAAAATACAACTAGAAAAACCAAAATCCTAATTCAATTTAACTTGTGGGTATGAATCCCACCATAACAAAACAATATCCCACTCACTCAAGTGAATGAAAAAAATCCCTAAGGCAAGAAACCTCAAAGCCTACAAAAGGATATAACGTAGGCTAGAGTATCCCTATCAAGTACAACAAATGTTTGGTTAATTTTGTCTCATAAATCCATTGTTAAATAGCTAAAAACCACCCTAGAGTTATTTTCCTATAGTTAACACATAAAAACCATAGCTCCCATGTAATATCATCATATAATATTCAAAAATTTCATTTAGGATGGTTCAATAAAGACTAGAATCCCTTCAATAATAAAACAATGACCCAAAAACCATTTTCACATTCATTTCTATTTCAATTTAAAACTATTTTCAAGTAAACATTATTTAAATATTTTCATCATTCAAAATAAGTCTCATGAAGAAAACATTATTTAAAAACCATTTAAGAAAAACCATTAAAACATGCAAAAACATCACAAGTTTATAGTGAAAATGCAAATTATGAAACCCCCAACCTCAATGCTCACGTTCCGGTAGACAAAAAAACCCAATCTAAAAAAACTAAACTATCTCTAAGTATCCTTTGAATAATATATAATTATTTCCCTTAGATTATATACCAAACCATATATATTTTCATAATAGTCCATATTTATCATTTTTTTAGGGTGATAAGAGGATATAAAGAGGTGTTATGAAGAACGGGTGAGAAGTGAACATATTCCTTTAATTATATGGATCCATAACCCTTGGAATCCACAGAACCACACTTTGGAGAGTAAGAAACCACTAAATTATTCATGTTATATCCTTATGTTCAAGACCCTATGATGCAAAGAAATAATGTGGGTTTCTTGTAGTAATTTGGATAAAAATAAATTTTTCATATTATTAAAACCCATCAACATGGTTTGGTTTCATGGGTAGTGTAACACCCCAAGCTTCCACTGTACACTTCTCTTTGAATAATATAGTAGCGTGTGTTGTACGCAACTTCGAGTTCTAGAACACAAAAACCAACCAAATGAGCCGTTATGAATAGTAATACCCACATTTTAAAATTTTATAAATTTTATCATTCAAAATGGACTTCATTTTTGGATTCGGAATATCGAAATTATCTTAGGGTGAATTTTTGGTATTTTTCTGAAAACTTTTAATTTTTGACGAATAGTGAAAAACACTGAGTTATATTTTAAAACCGAATTTTTATTTAAATAATTATTTATTTTATTTAAATTTATTTTAGGTCAAAATAGATACATAATACCAATATAAGGTCAATACAATTCATTGGAGTCTGTTTATAATAATTTTAGATATATAAAAATTTTATTGAACTTTTCACCGTCTTTTACCCACCTCTTAGGAGAATTTGAAAATTCACATAAAACTTAATTTTATCACTTCTATGAATGGTATTTCAAAAATAAAAGGGACAATATTGATATCAATAAGTAAAATGTGGTTCAATAAGATGAAAATAATTTTTGTTGAATAATAACTTTTTACTTTTATTTACCACAGTTAAAAGTAAATAGGGTAATTAAGGATAAAAATGATATTATTATTACCCTACCACATGTCCTAATTCTATTGGATAAGTATATTTAGACCAAAAACAACCTTAGGAATAAAATATGAATCTCTTTGGTCCACTTGAATTAGATTAGGACATTTATTATTATTTAATTCAAAGAAGAGTTAAAAGAGTTAAAATCAAAGTTTAATATCTATAACATTTTTAATATAGGGTTATACATAAGATAAATTCGACTATAAATATTAATTAGAAAGATAAAAATTTTCCTACATAATTATATTTTATTTATATTATTTATACATTAAATAATATATTTTTTTTATGACACAATGACGATGCAGTAATTACCCAATTAATGAACTATTAAAATAACTGATATTATAAATATCAAAATAAATGAAATTTGAGACATTTAATGAATTAAAATAATTTTATATATTCATATGACATATTAGGTTTGGTTAGATGAATTTTTTTAGAAGTAATAATACTGTTATGAATTTAGCAAAAACAAAATACCCAATACTGTCAAAATAGAAATAAAAGAGTTTTTTAAAACAAATATTATATTATTAATTGATATCCAATTCCTAAAAATATAAGGTTTAGAAAAAGGACTTATATAATGATAGGTTCATCATTAATAAACCACTTGGGGGTCTCTTGTAAGTATATAGTAATTTTATTATCTATATAATATAAAAATACAAAGAGACATGGTAAATGTCAAACTATTTAACTAAGAGTTAAATAAAAAACATAATGTTAATATTGTGACCCAAACCTATCTAAAACCTATTTATTGAGTGGTTTTAGACCCATCCTCACCTTATAATTTAAATAATATATTTTTCAGCCATTAGAAACTGAAAATAATTTTATTATAAAATAATATTTCTAGATTTTCCTAAGGTGCCCCTCACCCCTCTTATAAAATGTCACTCCCCCTTCTCTCTAATTAACACCTTAAAAGAAATTTTTATCAGACAACCTCTGAAAAAATACCATATCAACTATCCTCTATTCGTCCTATAGCCCTTTCTTTAGTCAGAAATCCAACCTAAGGAGCCCTTTTGATCAATTCAAAAGGAAGAACCCGAAGAAGAGGTAAATATTTCACTACCTCTTTCAAGTTCCTTTCTTCTTCCACTTCCCCTTTCTTTGTTGTTTATCTTATAAAATAATAAATCCAGTATCTTCTATATAATGTGATTCTGTTATAAATATAGTATAACCATATTTATTATTCTATCCATCCTTTGAATGAAATGTCACTATTCGTGCGCACGTACGACTTACCGTCTCTACGTCATGGCGTAATTGTTATTCAATACATTATTATTTTGATGGGTATAATAATGATGTCGCACCTCAAAGACATTCTTTGGCTGTTCCTAGGAAACTACTGATATCACTTTCTATAGGTCTACTGATACTCATATCTCTAAGATAACATGACCCAATAAGTGAATATGATCCATTCAAAAGTGTAATTTTGAGATCTTAGAATATAAATGATTCTCTCTCAGTGTACCCAAAATGATCTCATGATGGGTAGCATGGTCGTGTTGAGTGTGAGAGTACACCAAGATATCATCCAGGAAGACAACCACGAAAGAATACTAGTATGGATGGAACACTTGGTTCATTGGTTCCATGAAAACTATAGGCGTGTTCGTGAGACTAAATGGCATAACCACATACTCGTATAGACTATACCTGCTCTGGAAGGTTGAGAGAGGTATATCAGATGGTCTAACACACAACTGATGATAACCAAATCTCAATTCAATCTTCAAGAAAACCCGTGCTCCTCAAAGATGATCCAAGAGATCATAAATCCTCAGTAAGGGATATTGGTTCTTGACCGTCAACTGGTTCAGCTTCTGATAATCCACACAATTCTTGAGGGTACTGTCTGCCTTCTTTGTAAACAGGACATGCAAACCCCATAGAGAAGTACTTGGTCAGATGAAACCCTATGCCTACAAATCCTCCAACTACTTCTTGAGCTCCTATAAATCTGGTGTTTCCATCATATAAGGAGGAATGGAAATCGGTGTTTCTCCTAGAACAAGCTCAATGAAAAAGTATACCGCACGCTCTAGATGCAAACCTGAAAAGTCCTTTCTAAAGACATCTATGAAATGATCCACTATTAGAGGAAAGTCTAACTGTGATGTCCCCTAGTCATCCAAGTATATACTAGAAATCTGGGTAGTAAATCCTCCAAACCCATGTTTTTTGGGTCTTGCTCTACTTTCCTAGACATCCCATTCGCCCTTATGAAGAAATAATCCACCTTCTAAGGATGTGAAACTCACCCTATGATGATAACAGTTGATGACCACCTATAAGGGAACAAACTAGTCTATTCCATGAATGATATCATAGCCTAGGAAATAAAGGTCCCATAAGAAGTGACACCCACCAACTTCTAGAGGGAGCTCCTTGCACCGTCACACACTAGTAGTTTTAGTCCCCAACGGAGTGCCTAGCATCAAGATATTAGCAGAATAAAAAATAAATATCCCAAGAATCCTTAAAAAATAAATAGATATAAAGATATGGGAAGACCATATATTGAAATGAGAAGAAGCTAAAAATGAGGCAACTAAGATCATACCTTGACCTGTAGAGGGTCCGGGATCCTGCTCCTGCAGGGTCTTCTCTAATGAAAAAATCTGACCTACACTGCAACCCTGTGGCCCTGCCTGAAAACTCTGAGCTGATCCACCCTGTTATCGCTGAAAGCCTGGAGACTGGATACCATGACCACAACCTCCACCTTGGCCCGAATGGCTAGAATAACTCCAGTTCCCAGCCTGATGAGAAACTGGTGACGCTGATCCAAAACAAGGAGTCATAGAAGAACCCCTATCACCAGCTGCTAGTGAAAAGATCTGATAGAAACGCTGAAGGTGACCCATCTTGCCACACGGTCAGCACTCCACTAGGTCTCTTGGGAAATGTGTCCTCATATGCCTGACCTTCGCACACTGTTAGCATACCACATGACCACCTAAAGATACATATCACTTACTAAAATCTCCATGTGTTGTATCCCTACATCACTTCTTTCTATCATCTGGTGAAGTACTAACTCTGGATGCTAAAAATCCCTATCCCACAGCTCCAAAATCCATCAGATTGTGATCTGTGATCAGGGCCTGGTTGATGATAGAAGTGATGGAAGTCAACCTGAAGATGTTCACCTGAGCCCGGATCTCCTACCTGAGACCATCCTCAAACTTCCATGCCACAAACAACCTATCACCCCCTAGAAAGGGTTGTAAAGAACTGCATCTCGGTGAAGTGGTAAGAGTACTCTATAATAGAAAGAGTACCATGCTCCAAACTCATGAACTCTTGGGCTCAATCAACCCTCAAAGTCTTCAGATAGAAGTATTCATAGAAGGTACGCTGAAACTCCTCCCAAGACATATCTTGTTGGCATCCTGCCTATGAGATCACATCCCACCTTCTCTTGGCAGAATCCCGAAGCATATACGTAGCGATCTTGAGCCTCCTCTATGAAGGCATCTCTAGATGATCGAAAACCGTCATCATGGCTTCTATCCGTGACTCTGAAGCCGGAGGTCCTCCTTCCCCTATGATGGTGGGAAGATGATGCTACTGAAAGACCCACGTCAATTCTACCACCGATGGGGTAGGTGGCAGTACTCCTTGGAAGGTTTTCATGAACCTCATGAAGCCCTCTCGGAACTGTGCGTCAAAACCTGTGTTCGGAATGATGGTCAGTGCCAAGACTGGAACAACTAGCGGATCTACTAGAAGTACTTGATCAGTCTTGTCCAATGTCTGAACATTGCCCTATAACTAGCGTACACCCATAGGATGTCTCAGTGGCATGAAACTGCAAGGTCAAGAACACACCTTAGATCAATATTTTCAAGGACTGAAAAATAGAAGAGTAATAAGGGAACAAGATAAATAAGGCATTAAAATTTTTCGAAATATGAATACACGGTGTGTGAAATGCCTACACGACATGTTCTCTTAAGCCTTTCATATAGGCATGTACCTCTGCCAAAACAGGTCGTGTAACACCCCATACACAGTGTGTTGTCCTTACACACAACATGTACTTGAATCCTCTTCCCCTGCCTGAGTTCCCTCACATGGCTTGGCCACACGTTTCTCCTAGAATAAGATGACATGGTGTGTTAGTACCAAACACAGCGTGTACTAGACGAGCTTCACCGACCCGTGTTGTTAGTGACATAGCCGGATACATGGCTAACACTACACGACGTGTTCCATATAGACATGACATGTACTAATGTATTTCCTCCGACCCGTGTTGTTAGTGACATGGCCGGTTACACGGTTCAATAACACAGTGTGTATATCCGGTACATGTCGTGTCCTACCAAGGATTCCATACCCCGTGTCCCTACCCACAGAGTCTAATACACGGTTAGAGACTATACGGCGTGTACATATGGTACATGGAGTGTACTAAATAAAAAAAGTTTCTTCCCAAACAGAAGAACACATGGCATGTATTCAACATTACACAACATATATTCTAGGTTTTTCCAGACAATAAGCCTCAAAAACTACTCCCAATCCCAAAAAAACACTGAAATGAACATTAAGGTGCGAAATTTTGATTCGTGAGGGCCCATACTCCCTGTGAGTCAAATAATGGCATCCTATACATGTTATAAAAAACCATAAAAGATCAATGATCTACCAAATTATGATCCATGAGGGCCCATAAAACCTCAAGAACCAAAGATTGGCGTTAATTCTAACAAAACCTTACACAACCAACCCTATTAAACAATAGATATTTTTATCAAGGCATCTATCACAACAATATGCATATCTATCACAACATCTATCACAACAATATGAAAATGCTAATGTGACCTAAATGGCATGGAAATAATTCAGGACATGTGATTTATAGAAAGTACCTATATGATGCATGAGATGGAATACCTTCATCTCATCGGGTTGAAACAAAAATAGAACCTCAATAGCATAAAAAATAACAGAACAAATCATGTGAATCGCTCAAGGTGAAAATCAAATCAACTGTAAAATTGAAAAACCACAAAAATTGAAATAATTAAGATAGATTGGCTTTTCTATGTACACAAGTTAGTTACTGCTGGGCATAACTTATTACTAAGTACCAATTCCTTCCTATCCCTATCTATAGGCTCCAAATAGTAAGTCAAGTGAAAATAATCCCTCTGATACCACTTTGTAACATCCCGATTTCAGAAGACGCCTAGAGGTGCCTCATACCCGGTTGGTCACAAGGCCTCAAGCACATTTCCCTTAAGGCCAGAGGCTACCGACTAGCAGTGAAGGCCTTGGGTGTGATATTGGGGAAACTATTCCCTCATTGGAAGAGAAACACAGTAGAAGATAAATAGATAACAATAGAGGAAGCAGTAACAATATCAATCAACATGAAAAAGTTGAAGACTGAAGAAATAAATAGCTGGAGCACATATATAAAAATGATGTATGATACATATGTTTAGGAAAGTAGCCAAACATTATACAATGCTGAAAATATAGTACTAAACCAATGTATAAGAAAAACAGTAAACAACTCCATAGCATCTCAAGCCAAAGCTTGGTCCCACGCTCTCCATCTCAAAGTTGTAAAGTACCAGAAGTAGAAGGTCACTTGCCCTTATCTATACCTGCAACAATATAATCTGTTTAGGCCCAAAAGCAAGGCCCAAATATGGTGTGAGACTAAATCCTAGTAGGCAACCACCACGGGATCTGTGCCTACCAGTTAGTGAATATATATGGTTGGAAAGAAAAAGAAGAAGCAGGAAACAAGGAAGTGCTCAACATTAAACATTCATATAGTTTAAAGCACTCAATTCAATAGAGAAAGTAAACAGATAATTACAAACATGTAACCCTTTGGGATATACACATAGCCTATCCCTTCTGGTCCTACCTAGCAACCACAAAAAACACTCTGGGAAGTACACACAGTCTAAACCCTCTGGTTTATCTTTTGTAAAGTACCTCTGAGGAAGCACTCAATGTCAATTCCCCTTATAACCAAGTATGAATATAGACTCTCTAAGGAAGTACTCACCGTCAATTACCACTATAATTATTTAATGTAAAATAGAGGAACTCTGAGGAAGCACTCAATTTCAATTTACCATGTGGGCTCGTAACGTAATTATAGACCCTCTGAGAAAGAACTCAACATCAATTCCCCCTATGGACTCGCATCATGATTAAAATAACGGACACTCTAGTCCCTTACGTATATTCTCCCTATGGTCCACTACACTAGGTTCTCATGGCCCTTTGTAAGTCAATAAACATGGAAAAGAGTATCGGTTAAACTAAACCTCATGTAATACTTGGAAAATAGTATACAACATAATATCATGACAAATAAGCAAAATCAATCCATCCTACAATACTAGGCATGTAAAGCAAATAACATCCAAACAAGTGAACTATACCAAATAGTCATAAACTAAATATGCATGGGTAAAAACATCCCAAGCATAGAAATTAACCCTATTCTAGTTCAATTAACCTCTATTCAAGCATACAAGCATAACAGGAAAACAAAAGGGCTAAATCAGTAAACACACAATACCCTATTCAAGGGTATTGGGCACTTTTGCACATATAAATCAAAGAATTTCAGCAGAAATACACAAACCACCTACCCTGGTGTTCATAGATCGCTATATGTGAACCTCAAGCCTTGAATCTCCCAATATCACTGTAGATTGAGACAATCCCAATGCAATTTGCAGCGATCGATTCGGAGAATAGACGCTCTCTTGGGGTCTTGGAGAATATTCACAACCGTATGTGTTCTCTCGGACGAACCAGACCTAAAAAGAAGATCCAAGTTCTTATACCAAGTGGGTGGTAAGGAAAATTTTTTGTGCACCAAGTAAAGATTGACTTAATAAACAAACAACCATTTTTGGGTTTACCCTTAGGTTCATCTATTATAGAGCCTACATATACTTATTGTATGTTGATAGGGATGACATTACTATGAAAACCATACACTCTTTACCAAAATTTTCTATTATTTTACTAAATTTAGGATTTTCCCTAAGGGTTTTCACTAATTTTATCTTCTCTTAACCCCCACAATAACTAAACCCTACTATTATATCAACAAAGGTACACCATACCCACACTCTTAGTTCCGATACAAAAAAAAATCAATATTTACAATTTGGCTTCAATACCAAGTGAGATGACCTAAGATAAACAAACATATATTTCACAATATTTTTAGAGTAAAAACATTATATCTTATAAATACTCTCACAACCTCATAAACCAAAGTTTTATTTTATTTGAATATTCAATGAATAAAAATAATATGTCCCATATTTTTGTATATTTCTCCAAAATTGAACCACACTAGACCCCCGTATAGACATCTCATATGTTATACTTTTATTCATAACATAGGTGAAAGAAAAAATTATAAGGTTTGAGATAAAACATGCATTAAGGGAAACTTATCATCAAATCATAAAAGGATTAGATCACAAGAATATGCGAAAACATGAATGTGATAGAAATATATGATAAAAAGGATTTTGGAACTATATGTGTTGTCTATAAGTCATGATAAGAGAACATATAATCTCAAAGACCAAACATATAACTTGGAATAAGTGTGAAAGAACATCATAAAATTAACATGATCTGTGGGGAATAATCATAAGAATATAAAATAATTTTTTTCCATAGAATAACAAGGAAATATGGAATAAACATAAGAATAGAGAATCATCACATTTTGAGAAAACATGGTCATTCCAACCCTTTATATTGTGATCGAATAAAATCATTAAAACCCTTCATGTTTTGAAAAAATCCAACAATGTCTAGGCTATACTTTATCATTAAATATAAAACATTAACTAATGAGTTGGGGGGGGGGGATATAGGAACCCAACTATCAATATCCATACAAATGTGTGCTATTTGAAATAAATCATATATCATACCATGAAAAACTATGAAAACAAAATGGGTTTCATAATATCAAAATGGTATCACATAAAATAGCCTAAAAATTGGATTATTAGACACAAAAATTCAACCACTTAAAAAAGGAGTATTTAATAAGAGAATTTAGAGGGGGATTCACAAAGAAAACTCTATTTAGGATAAATCATTTCTATATAGGGAAGAAAATGGAATCAAAACCGTAAAAAGATATTTCATAAAACATTTTCAACCCTGTTGTAAAAATATAATGTTAAAAGTAAAATTCAAGAAGAGAAAAAGAAAATATTTTTTAAAACCATTCCCAAATTATTCCCAAAAATTGATCTTAAAAGGAAATAATATTTGAGTCAAACAAATTTGGAGTGTAATATAAAAAATATGACCAGGAAAAGAAATTCCTTTTTATTATTTTTAAATATCTTTATTGAAACCCACAACATTAAAAAGAGTAATAAATATTCATTTTGAAGAAAGATAAATATAAATATGAAGATCATAAGAGATAATAAATATTTCTATTTTAAAATAATAAATTAAATCATTTGTGGAAACAAATAATATGGATTAGAAAGAAAAATAGTCTTCAAATTAGACAAAATTATTCATAACAATGATATAGTTTTATGGGAAAGAAATACATAAAGGAAGAATATTTGAATTAAAAATTTCATTTTACCTAAAGAGAAAGATAAAGTATCATAGAATAAAATATTAAGGTGGAAGAACCAATCATGTAAGAAATATCTTTGATAATAAATATTATAACTCAAAGAAATAATTTTGAGTTAAGAAACAACCTTAAAAATTTATTAACAATAATATCAAAGGAATATAAAGGAGAAATTCTTAATTTTTTTTAAAATATTAATGATGCTTCAATAATAAGAATAAAATAAAATGGTATATTAAGTACACCATATAAAATATAAATGGATGTATAATATGAAAACATGCCTCAGTGAAAGAAAATTGAGACAAAACCCTTATAAGCATCATAATTCATAAAGTAAGAAACATTTTAAAAGGGATTTAGGTGATAGAAATGCAAATAAATATAAAAAATAATAATTAAATAATAAAACATTCATAGATTATAATTTTCACAACTAATAAAAATTTAGTTCAAGAAGAAACATTATAACTCAATGAAAGGAAATTTTGTTAAGAAAAACTCTTACCTTGGATTAATTCTTGATTAGACACCCTCTAACCTCCTGTATAATAAGCGTAACTATATCAATAACTTATTTTAGAACCTTATTTCTATATATTAGCTATTACAAACTTAATTTATAATAATTAACTACACATATATTAGTTATTTATAGTTTATTTTCATCATCAGATGTTAATAATTTCATTTTTTTAGATTTTTTGTAACAACAATGTTGTTTCTTGATTATGGATATAAATTTAATCATTTCAAAATAAGTAAAGGTTCTATAATAGTAGTTTAAAATTTTTTATGAAGTTTAATGTTCATTAAATTATTTTTTAGATATAATTCTAAAAAATGAAACATATAAAGAGTTTTTTTGGAAAAAAATTAAAGAATAAAAGGTGGTATCTTAATAATGAGGAAAATATTGATATTACCATTTCAAAACCATAAAAAAACATTATTTAATTATTAATGTCATATATTACCATTAATAAATTTTTCATAATCATAAATGATTAAAAATTAGCATTGTTCATGTAGGTGGTTAAATCAACTAAAACAAGGATATGCTATAATCAATAGATGAGTATGGTTATGAAGTGATTATAATATCATAATTACTATAAAACCCTGATATTTTGGAATATATTTATTTAAACAAATACTTATTTTCAATGAAATGATCCACACATAAAACCAAACTAAAATGAGTGTAGGTGTATTTATTATTAATAAAATTTAAGAATAATAAAACCTCTGGTAAAAAAAATATTAACCAATTAAAACTGATTACATTAAGAGGATATATAATTAATATGATTTAATATATAAAAGAAATGTACATTATAAAATATCTATTTAATGTATTAATAATTAAAATTTACCACTTTTAAAATATTATTTTGATAATATATAATATTTTAATATATTAACTAATTTATTAACATCATTAAGTTCAGAATTGGTATGAGATGGTACTAAGAACACTTAATGTTTAAAAAGGTCATTTTTTAATAAAAGTAATTTTTTTAAATTTTATTTTAAAAGATAAATTTATAAATTTTATTTTTAAAAAAAGAACTTATTTTTTTAAATCCACAAATCAATATTAGTTTAATATTAATTTTTTTCATTTTTTTAAAAATATTTATTTTTAGGTGAATAGTGCAAAATACTATTTTAACAAATAACATGAATTTTATGACATTTTTAGTATATAAGAATGAATTGAAAAGTAATTGAACCTTTTTTTATAAGACCAAAAACATATTTAAATGTTTTTTAATTTAAAATATTTTTTTTTTAATTTTAAAACCCATATTTTACATTTTAGAAGAGAAGTTATATTTTTCCAATTTTTTTAATAAATTATACATTTAGTATTAAAAATTCATTTTAAAAAATGCTCAAAAATTAATATAAAAATAGGATTTAAAATATGGAATCATTAGGTCTAGATTATTAGATAAATACCAATTTATTTTTGATTTTAAAGGATAAATTAATTTGGTAATAAATTGTTACCTCATTAAAAATCAAAAGGGTTAAAATGGTATAACCAAGAAAGAAATACGAAAAATATGTATGGGAATGGGTGTTAAAAGAATTTATAAAACTTATACCATGCCCTATATATTATTTCATAATTTTTTAACTACTTCTTTAAGGGTTAATTCCCATTATTAAAAAGATTTGTGTATTTACAAAAATGTCATCCCTTTTCTGTTATAAAAGGGGAACTCTTCTCTTAATTCCCCTCAGAATGTTGCACACTTAGTTCAACCAAAACTCTACCCCAACCTCTACTAATATTTCATATCCACCTTTAAAAAGTTTTATTTTTCTGAAAGGATCATCCCTTAATGTCTTAAACCCCTTTACAAAGAAGATAATCCAAAAAGTGGGGTATAAATTTTTAACCGCTCCATTATCATTTCTATTTATTTATGAGCATTTATATATCCTAAAATTACATTACACTATATTAAAATGATAATATTAGTATCATTATTATAATATTATATAAATATAATGAATATACTAGCAATAAACACCCATCTCTTTTATATTATTAAAAACAAAACCACTATTCGCGAGTTGTGCGGACTTCTGCCTCCGCGAAGCAATGTGTTTCATTTTCCTTCACCAGATTACAAGAATTTTCCTAAAAAAGAATTTAATATATAAGTATTATATTTATAAGATATTTTATATTCTTAAATGATAAACCATAATACTTATTTTCCCTATTCTATGGAAAATGAAATCGTCATCCATGTGTATGTATGGACTATCGCCTCCATTGAACGGTTGATTTCTATTTTTCTTTTCATCACAGACTTACATGGATTATAATTATAATGGTTTTAATGTATAATTGTGTTTTTAATAAATTATTAATGTTATTTAAAGATATTTTTTACATCCTATTAATAATATGATCAATGAACAAATATGGTAAATTTAACCATCCAAAAGAACACTCTAAGAGAAAAAATGATTTCTTCGAATTATGTAATAAAATTTTATAGGTTATATTATTCTTATAATTAATTAAATTTTTGATATATAATACTAATAAAGACTTAATAATACCAATATACTTATTTTATAATGATATTACAACTAAATCACTTTATAATCATCAATTAATTATATTATGTTCTTGTTTGGGTTGGTTTAACCACCTAACTAAACAATAATATAAATTTATATCATGGATGACTATGGAAATTTAATTTATTGAAATATATTATAAAAATAAGTAAATAATTATTTTTTTCCATAATATTATTATAATAACTAAATTCATTATTTAAGAAAACACCATTCGATCTCTAAAAATCACCAAAACATGTTCGTTGTCAAATTCATCTTTAATGAACGTAACTAAAACTCACATAGAATGGAATTAAAACATTATAAAAAATTATAAAACAAAAATTAGAGTAACTTTTATTATCTGGTACTGATAAATGTTTTTATAATAATGAATAACAACACCTCTATAAAGAAACTAGTTCAAAATTATCAAGATTACTCACACCCGATATTGAAAATAGACCATAAATAACAAATATACATGTAGGTAATAATTGTAAATGAGGTTTATAAAATGTTATAAAAATGAATATGTTTATTAAATAGGTGATTAATGTGGATATATTTTTTATACATGAGGTTATTGTCTGATCCACTTGGTGTGAATTCAAGGTTAAGGTTTCTTGGTCACAAATTTAATTTCTTGAGACATATTTCTTATTGACCACCATGATATATTTACTATGGAGTGGTTAGGACTTAATTATTTTATTATAAAAAAATTATTTAATTAATTGGTTTTAAATATTCATAACATTTCATTTATTCAAATTTATTTTGATTCAAAAATACCAAAGTTAAAAGTGTTTTTAGCTCAACTCACTTCATTGAGTTGAATGCTTATTTTTGTGATTCCTTATTCCAAGATTAGTTTATTTTATTATAATATTTTATTTCAAGGTACTTATCGTCCTCTGTAGGTTGAATTAATATTTAAAAAAATTATTTTACCTTTATTAATATCTTCCACAAAAAGTATATCATTATTGGGAATAATTCATATCCTCTTTAATGATAGTTTCTACTCTTTGACCGTATTTACCTTTCACACCAATGTTCTATTTTATAATTATAAAAAAATTATGTGTTATCTCTTGTAAACTCTACATTTTTCTTCAAGTATTTTAAAAGTTATGTCATGTTAATTTTTTTATGATTTTGTTTTTCAACAAATATATTTCAAAGTATTTAAGAAGGATTCCCATCCTTTCAAATGTTTTATCATCCCACCCACTACTACTAGAAATTTGACCTATACCAATGGACCTATACCAATGATTTTCTAAAACCATTGGTATAGGAATTTTATAGGAATTTTATAGGCACCCTATACTAAGGGTTTTATTAAACTGTTGGTATAGGTCCCAAAAAATTGGGGCAACTATTCCAATGGTTTTCCAAAACTATTGGTATAAGTACCTGAATTTTATAGAAATTATTTTTTAAAATAAAATTTAATACTAAAAAATTTAAATTGAATATAAATATAAATATACATATATATATTTGTATATTTATGTTAAAAAAATTCATTGTGTTGGAGTGGTTTAGTCGTTGAAGTAAAAATGGGAGATGACGGGATCAAAACTCACAATACGTTTTTTACATTACCTATTCCAATAATTTTATCAAACAGTTATTATAAGTATTTTTTATTCATTACCTATAATAATGGTTTGGGAACCATTTTAATAAACTACCTATACCAATGGAAAATCACCCAATGACCCTTAAAATAATTGGTATATCTTTTTATAGTATTGTTCATTTATTTTGACAAAATTTATGTATTTTAAAAGCTATAATATTTAAGATTGTTTTTAAAAGTAAATACTTAAAAAAAAATAACTTCAACTTTTAAAAAATGACTTTTCAAAGTGTCTATAACTTATTCTTTTATGTCAAAGATAAATGTGTTTTCTAATAAATTATTTTACAATTTCAACACAATTTTCATTATTATATCTTAAGTATTTATTTTTTAGATATTATTTGTGATGAATAAACTTATAAATTTTATTATGAATTTTTTTGGGGTGATTGAACTGTTTTTTAGAAACCATTGACATAGTTGAGGTTAATTTTGGTGATACCATCGATAAATGTTGTGAACCAAATTTTTATTTAATTAGGTTCTTTATGAAATGCTGTAGATTTATTTTTTGTGGAACACATAAATATGTATGACGATGGGTGGGATCCTATATCACACTCCAATGTATTAGTTTATGTTTATATATCATGATCTCAAAAGGGTACATGAGAGGATTTATCCCAAGCCAAAGGATGCATAAGAGGATTTATCCCAAGCTAAAGGGCACATGAAAGGATTTATCCTAATATTTTAGGGTACATGGGATGTTTTATAACAAGCCCAATGGGTACATGAGAGGTTTTATATCAAGACCAAGGGTACATGGGATGATTTTATCAAACTTAAGAAGGTATATGGATAGTTAACCCATGCTTACTATGTAATTAATGTCTTGGTGGGCAGCATTAAAATTTGATTTCTATAATTATTCCATACTAAAATGTCATAATATTATTCCTATAATTATGCTCCCTGAATCATGTTTAATGTATCATAATTTCACACACTATTTACATGGTATATATTGGTTCATTTGTTATTACATGTCTTTTTATCATGAAATATGTACAACTATTATTACTAATATGATATTTGTATCATGTATTTCTCCCTTACCCATGTATTCTCATAATCTTATAATATAACCCTTTATAAAATGTTTGTATGTTTTCCCTTACTGAGTATTTGATCTCACCCTATTATAATGTTTTCATTTCCCCAGGTTATGATAGAAATTATAACTTGTGTAATTTATAGAAGGGTGTATATAGAATTTATAGTATAAAGAAATGATTTGATATTAATATGTATATGTATCTAATCTATAATACACCAAACCTTTAGATCCTTAGGCTGTGTAACTGCTTGTGAGATGTGCTATCTAATTCATGAAATTATTATAGTACTTACTTAATGTTTAGTTTGAGTTTGTTTAATTAATTGATTAAAAGAATTGTAAATTTTTTTTCTAATTATTTATTCATCACCTTTTCCATTTTATGGAGAACTATGGGTATGGTTCATGATAATGGGATCCATGATGATCTTGTTTTAAGTAATTTACCAATATCAATGAATTACTTTATAATGATCTATAATTTTTATGTCCCCATTTCTTAACCATATTCATGAAATAAGTTACTTATTAATATAATATATATTAGTCAAATATATTATAAAAACATACATGTAAGTTAGTAATGAAAAATCAAATACACAATTCATAGAGGTGATAGTCGACACGTAACACAAGCGACATTGTTCATTTTTTAAGTGGTTAGGAATAAAATAAGAAATGGTTATTAAATGAGGATAATAAAATTTTAATATAATTATAATAATTATTTAATTATGTTATCAGGGGTAGAATATATTTCTTTGTGGTTGATGAAGAAATAAGAATAATAGAAATGAAAATGGTGTGACTAGGATTTTTTACCTTAATCCCTTGGAAAAATCCATAAGCCTTCTTATAATGGTATTTTTGTGAGATCGGAACCCATATAACATGGGAGAGAGGATTTGGGGGGGGGGGATATTTGGGTATAATATAGGTGAGCTAAAAGGATTTTGGTGGGAGGATAAATGGGGCAATGATGGGCACCTTTTATAAGTGAAAGGGGAGACCTCTTGTAAATATTCCTTCTTTAATTAAAGGAACATCACTTTAAGAGGAAATTGGGTAAAAAAGTTTAAAATAATGAAGATAAGATTATTCTTAGTTTATCCACCTATAATATACACAAATAATGGAATACTTTTTAGATTTGTTAGGCATTTTCCCTTTAATTTAACTTTTTAACATAATTTACTTTTACCACCACAACCCTTTTTTAAGCTTGGTAAGTTATTTTATGATTAAAAAAATAAATTTCACTTATTAATTAATTTTTATATTATTATTTAAAATATTAAAACCATTTTATAATTTTAAATTTCTAAAAGTGATAAATTTTAATTTAAAAATAAGAAATGTATAATGCATAAAAATAGTTTTTGAAAAAATATAACTTAGTTTATAAAAAGTCAAACATAGGTTTATATTTTAAACATAATACTATTAAATATATAATTTTACTTATTAAATATATTTTTTTCATTAAAACGGTTTCATGAATTTTTAATTCATATTTATATCCTATTGATGCCATAAAAGTCATGGTATTTGTAAAAATGGTATTTTATACTATTCACCAAAAAATAAATATTTTTAGAAAAATACAAAAAATTTCATCCAAATATAATATTATAATACTAATAAAAAAATGAATTTAATTTTTTAAAATTAAAATTCTAAAACATGGTATTTTAACTTTTAAATGGAAACATTGAATATAATGAAAAATATTATTATAGGAAAATGACTATTTAAAATATTAATTGATCTTGTTTCTATTTACTATTAATTACAAATTAAATTAGTGTAAATATATTATTCATATTATCAATATAAATTTCCACAATTTAAACAAAATATGCTATGTTTATCAATATAAAAATTCATAGCACATAATTTTTTTTTGAAAAATGAATTTTTAAGCATTATATGAGTTTACACTTATAACTTTCCTAATAATAACTATTGTATTGATGTTAATTTATTTTATTCGAAGTATTATCAATAAATTTCATTAAAATAATCTTTATTTTGTATTAATTAAAAATAAATACACTTTAAATAATAGTTCTCTAAAAAATATTACTTTTATATTCAATAATCTTCACCAACTACCATTATAATTAATTATTTATATTCTAAAATTTGAATTTTACCAATCCATTGATAATAAAATATTTCTTTGGATTTTATAAATAAATTCTATACTAGTTATGTGATACATAAATTATATCAATTAAATATTATATTTTTTACGTCATTATTTGATTCTCATAATGTATTAATGTTTATCTTGTATTATAAAATTTTATCTCAATAAAATATATTGAGGTTTTGTTTAGTTTAGCATTTCATGTGAGATAATATATTCAAAAAAAAATTTATTCAAAAATAAATTGATAATAAAATATTAGGGTTTTACATGGAACAAACTTGAGATGCAAAACATGGATTTCTTATTATATATGTATAGTAAATACTAGTGTGTCTTGGCTATCAGTAGAATTGTGAGGCCAATAAGATTCAAATTAACCAACCATGATTTTAATACTAAAGTGATCAAACTCATTAAAAGTGTAAGTTGTGAATTGCATGCATATATCTATAGAGGTACATCTCTAAGAAGTTGATTGGGTGAACCTAAGAGCCCATGTTAATGTTGATGTCGTATCCCCAAATTTTCTATTGGTCCTACTATAGTTTAGGTCAATGGGGGACATGAGTTACCCTATTTTTCATTATGGTACATGATGTGAAGCCATGTTTTTGATTATTTTGATCGATTATCATTGATAATAACCCCCATTACCAATTAAAATACAATGAAATTAATGAAATATTGAAACTATTTAAGAATTCTCTATTTATCTATAAATGTTTTAAAATTAGGATCTTATTAATTTATTCATTTTTCATAATTAAATGTAGAATCCAAAATTTTTATTTTAAATTGAAATTTACAATCTGGGATTATATTTTTAAATTGATAAATTTTTAAGTTTTAATTATTTGAAAAAGTTTTTTAATGAAATGGAATCTGTTAATTGATTTAAAAATTGAAATTGGAATTATGTTATTTTGATCAAGAAAATAACAAATGTATTAGTGTGTGATCATTTAATGATGTATAATTTAAATATTTAATTTACTGATTGAATTTCAAATGTTTTTTAAAGGGTGTAATTATAATTTTATTTTTCTTTATCAATTTTTAATTATGTACTACACTAAGAAAAAATGTGTGCTGTATAGGTCACTCAAATTTTGGAAAAGGAATGGATTGACATTGAATTATCTTCTCATGGTCAATCCAACCATAGAAAAATGAAAAAGGAATGGATAAACCATGACTTCTCTCATATTATGGTCAATATATCAATTGAAAAAATGATAAAGGAATGGGGATGTAGTATAGAGAAAGAAATTGACCGTAAGTCTATAATCAACCACTTGAGAAATCCTCTTCTCACATTCAATCATTCGGCTGTAAACCCTCCATGGTCAATATGTAAAAAGGAAATATTTCAATGGAAATTGAACACATGAAGTAATTTTCAAGATATTGGGAATAATTTTTTGGAAAATTATTGGATCGATCTTACTTGTGAAGAGAGGGAAATATTTGGGAAAGGCATTCATTGACCCTGGGATAAAAATATATTGACCACAACAACAAAAAATGACAAAGTAATGGACCTAATATATAGAAAAAAGGATGTGATCATGTATTTAATTGGACATAGACTGTCATAAGACTACTAAAAAATAAAAACTGATGCATCTAGCACACATCTACAAGAAGAAAAAACACCCATTTTCATAGACAATCATCCAAATCGACTGTTCCACTCTCTTTTTCCAATTAAGATATGAAGTTAATATTGCTATGAGGAATATGATAAAAACCTTATCAAAGGAGGAATCCTAAAAATTTCATTAGTTCTGAATGAATGTTAAACCTCCATGCTCCCCAATACCAAAACCTCACCGCACTACCACTAACCAGAACTCGAAGCCTCATTGCACCAAATTAGAGATTGTCAAACCGAGATAAATAACTATTGGACCATTGAGTTCCCTTTATAATATACACTATTAGACACCACCAATGGTATCCATGTTAACTAACCTAAAAAAGGTATAAATAAATACATATGTTGAATCTATTTGCACCATTGTGTGCCACCAGGGATGATTAGATCCACCTAGGGAGGGTAGTTGAAGACTTTTAGTGCCGACACCATTGGAGATCCCTCACAAAATGCCACCCCCTAATGATTTGAGTAGAGATAAAGTCATTCCTCCCATGATCAGCTAATCTCACCATCAGATGCGTTCACCAATGGAATTATGCTATTGGAGGAGGTTAAATTTCCATTGAATGACTAGTCACATGTGGAGAGAATGTTGAACCTAAACTAAGCAAGCTTACTAAATGAGACACACTATTGAAGCTCGTGGTGCTACTAAAACATGACAGATTAGATTCACCAAGATAATAAATGAGTTGGGAACTTGATGATAAATTGGAAAAGAATTTTATTTATATACTCCGTTGATATAATAAATTATAAAATATAAAAAATAATAAAGAAATCATACAAAAAATAGGTGATAACCATCACTATCTAGACCCAAGATTAGTGATGATTCCTAATAACCAAGGAAAAGTCTTATTTCATTAAATCCCAAAAAATAATTTAAGTTCATATCATCAATACATGAAACTCTTCATGTGACAGTTGGTCAACATTCATCTTCCACTAAATTTGTAGAGCAGTGAAAAATTTATTTGGAAAGAAGTATAGATATTGAGCAAGGGAGGATAAATCTATAGAAAGAATGATTTGAGTATAACGATTTGGATAAATCCATAATGTGAAGCTTTGAACATTTCAAAAATCAAATAATTAGAAGTGGGCTCAAAATTTAAAGAGTGAATCGGGCATACTGGTTTTACTAAAAAAATCATACCTATCATGTGGTAGGGATAAAAGATCGAAGATTTGGGAGAATATCTACAATAAAGAAGAACCAATTAATTTATAAGAGGATAGGTTGGTGAGATATGAAAAACTCAATGGATAAATAAGATCTATTATTTTATATTGTCATTTCTATTCACTTTCTTTCTATTGTTTATTCTTCAGTGATGGAACACTAGTCCTATAGTGGTTGATCAAAGGATATCTCTCCCACTCCTATAATGAATTATTATTTTCATTAAAAATTATTTTTTTAATTCTCTAAATGTGTTTTTCACACATAACATTTATTAGATTCTTATATGACTTCAAATTTAAATATTTTTTCCTTATTCAACTAGTTTCACACATAGGATTCTTCAGAACTTCACTATTTAGGATTGTTAATAGAGGGATTATGTAATAGTGATTGGTGGTACCTAATCAATAGGACATGTTAAGATAGGTAATACAATGATTATTGTTTTTCTTTGTTCCAATTTTTTTTTCTAGAAATGGCTAATCAAAGAGATTTTATTTGCTTAGAGAATGAAGGGGGAAAATTTGAATAATGATTCTGGGGGAAGTTAGAAGAGTAATACAAGGTTAGAAAACAATATTATAAACATTAAATATTATACCAATAAATTTAATCCAATATATTAAATAAATTTGATCCATTAAATTTTATTTTAACATGTCTATATAATTTTATTCTCCGAAGACAACGTGATTCCCAATTCAATGAATTTTTATCGGCTTCATAATTTTTTTGTTGAGCATCCCATGACAGTAATGCATAAAACCTGGTGCCATTTCCAAGGAGGACAGTGTTATTATTTCAATCTTGTTTTGAATTTTTTTTAATTTCTATATAAATTTATTCTAACCTTATTGGTTTATAACTTAAAGTTGATAGAACTATTCTTGATGAAATTAAAACTCTTAAAATAATAAAATAAGTGGAAATTGAGTTTATCACAATTACATTGAAAAAATATCATCCCTAAACTTATTCTTACACAATAGTTACATTAGGTAGATAAAAAATAGAAGATAATCTTTCTAAAGTGAATCAAACATTGAGGTAAATTTATGAACCAAATTTCAACATCAATAACACATACTTACAGTTGAATTATCAACATGTTTATGAACTAAAAATTGGAATGATAAGTATTATACCTAAATTTCAGGGATAATATAGTGAATACCCCAACATAAATTTTGGAGAATTTAAATAATTATACAATAGATTCAAAATAATAGGAGTCACTGAGGCTCAAGTTTGATGGATGAATTTCCCCTTCTCTCTTAAAGGTGTTGCCAAAGTATGTCTATACAACATGAAACACAAAGAAATCACCTCATGGGACAATTTATATAAGGAATTACCCCATATATTCTCCCCTAATTCAAGTAGTTATAAACTAAGGAAAAATATATATGGAATTAAACACGCAATTAGAGAAACTCTCTATGAGTTTTTAGAAAGGTTCAATAAACTGAATACAAGATTCCCGCACTAGCTATATGATAAAATCACTTTCTTGTATTATTTTACCAAGTATTGATGGATAATGATCATAAGCTACTATACTATTATTTGGGAGGATAACTAATTGATATGTGTCCAGTTTAAATTAGAGAGCTGAATGAAAGAATCTCCCAAAATTCACAACAATTTGGTAAAAGAATTTCAACTAGAGATTTTAATAGGGTAAAATTTCTAAATCACCTTTACTAGAAAATAAAATTTAATAAATAAAATATCTTTCGGGATATCTAGTTGTGAACAAAGTTCATGATTCATCACCCACCACACTCCTAAGGGACTTTCAGATCTATTATCCTTACGATCATTTCACTATGGGATGCCCTCAAGTTCAGGGGACTGAAAGCTATGATTCCATGTTCCATAAGTAGTTCCATAATCAACCAATTAGTAACTAATGATTTAGAGAGTTTACCACCTATCAATTTTGGATTTGGGATCTGACATTCATTGAGGCCCCCATTCTAGTAAGCATTCTAATGAGCTTCTCAAAATCCTTCCCAACCCCCTCTATTATAGAGAAAAAGTTTCTAACCATAACATTACCATCAAGGAAAATCTCAAGATATATACATGAAGGAAATGTTGGGATAAGTAATAAAATCAAAAAATATCCAACAAACCACTCTCACCACTCATGGACCATAGTTTCTGGAATTAAAAAGATAGTTCATCTAACTCATGACCACAGTCAATAATATGGTAAATCAAGGATCATGTAATATTCCAACTCAACCAATTCTTAAACCTAAATTAAATGAGAGTGATAAAACATTATGTATTATCACGGAGATAAAAAACAATGAAGTATAACCCATAGATATTGAAGATAGATGTGAACAATAACATATACCGGATGAAACTGCACAAGAAAAGGAACATAAGGAGGAATATGTAAAGCCACCCTCTGCGAAGAAAGACAAAGGGAAAACCAAAATGTAAGATCCACATTAACACTAAAAACCATTTCCTATAAGGATAAAAACATCCAAAAAAATGAAGGCATACTACAACAAGAGATTTTTTAAATATTCAAGAATTTGGATATCAATGTCCATTTGATTGAGGATATCAAATAAATTCAAAGGTATAAAAAATTCATTAAAGGATTGTGTATAAAGAGAATTAGATAGGGAGTAAATAAAGAGGTAATATTAGTTAAAAACATTTATTCCCTTATCACACCTCAAACACCCTATAAATTCGAATATTCAGGTATCTTTTATGTCCCCTGTACCAGAGTGAGCTTAATTTTTCCATTGAATTGTGTGATTTAGAAGCTTCAATTAACATATTTTCTTATCCAATGAATGAATATTTGTATATGGGAGAACATAAAACTACTTGTTTTCTTATTAAACTCTCCAATAGAGCCATTACCAACCTAGTTGGTGTTCTTGAATATGTCTCAGTAAGTGTATAATGTTACCCATTCCCTATCAACTTCAATATTATCAATATGGAATAATGAAATATAATGATCTTCATCACATAATTATAGGTATACCATTACTCAAGATCACTAAAAAAATCATAAATTTCAATTAAAGAACCCAATATACTACTTTTTTTGAGGAAACAATGAGTTTTAACATCCTTGATTCAATGAAACACCAATATAAAGAGAAGTTTTCATTTATATTAAAATATTCTGAATTAACTTATTCTTATAGAGAGGAAATTGAAATTTTTTATGATATAATTAGATTATGATAGGATTTAAAAACAACCAACCAACTAGATGAATATGTTTTAAAAAATGAACTCAATCTGGAGATAGTTTCTAGTGTTGAACAATTTGAATAAATTAATGAAAGTTATTTTTATGACTTACTCACATATAATTCTCATATTTTTACCTTGAATGTAAATGTTTATAACATGGAGAACTCCTAATTGAAATCATCATTTTAAAATATAGTGGCCTATGCCTTTTACACATATTATTACATGATTTTTATGCATAAAGATCTAATAAGTAAGACCCAATTATTTTGAGGCCTTGTATCTTTGGAATAATTGGTTTATAACACATAAATTGGATTAAAAAACATGACATATTTATTTTTATTCTAATTTACGAGCTCATAAATCTATTATATCTCCTAAAAAGGCTTACGAAAACCTAAGGAATACATAAAATAAATTTGTGATCTGAAAATCTTGGTAAAATAATACACATTATATGGAAACATAACATGATATGATAAAAGAGGGGGCTCATGAGTAATCACATGGGATCATAACATAAAGAACATAGTATCATAAGATCATGGTAACATAGGTAATTTGGTAGCAATATGTAACATGACATAAACATGAGTCAAAGATAACTACCTAGATAAGATCACATGGTGGACAAAGTACCATAATGGATTAAGTTTACTGTATAATCTCATACATAACATCTTAGGAGACAAAATCTTTACTCAATGCATTATAGATTTATCTAGGTGAACCCATAAAAAAATGATCATGATTATATGTGCCAAAAAAGGAAATCATTAATAAGGAATAAAAAATAGAATTACCCATTGAAATAAAATGGGTTACATAATCTTACCACATATCATAATCAAAAGAGGTTTCTTAAAGAAGGCATTCGAGAAATAATCCTATGGTATGTATTACCCCATCAATAGAAGGGAAAATAAGATTGGTATAGATATGAGAGACATATATACACAATTAAGTATCATTTTATAACATTAATGTTAGAGATAAAGTGAGTTAGTGATACAATTTTCATAACCTAAAGAAAAACGTTTGTTTAGAGAGATCCCTTACACCCATAAGAATAACATTTCCACATATCAAAATTTCTATTCCAGTTAAAGCCCTTTTTTAAATTACATAGAAAAAGGGAAATAGGGTTTTTATTTAAGGAAAAAAAGGAATCATATAAATAAATATAAATATCAAATAATGTTTTTGGATGTGATAAAAGTTGATCATGTCATATACGTTAAAATAAAAAAATCCTTTTATCTTTGGTAAATAAATTCAAAACATCTTGTATAAAATATATAAATTGATTACATTAGAAACCCATTAAAATAAATTAAAAAGAGATATAAAGTTTCATTTATAATTCATTTATTTAAATATAATTACATTAATAAGAAAATTTTGAGAATATGGACATGGAAGATAAATATTTCAAAAATAAATCATTAAAATTTTTAAAATGTGGTTTTTAAAGTAAATTGTCTCTTACATAAACCAAAAAAATATTATTTTTAAAAAATATGTAAATAAAGTTAGATATGGTAAAAATGACCTTTATAATCCATTTAATAGTAAATAATAATTTTCTTGAACCATTTAGAAGGATATGAACATGGAATAAAACCATTTGGATGGAAAACATTAAAAATTGTTTTTAAAAGAAAGTCACTCATAAAGAAAATATCATTAGAGTGATAATTAATCTATGAAGTGATTATGTGTAAAAAAATAAATTCCCTAAATAAATTGGAAATAAAAAATAATATAATCAGAGTTCATTTCAAGCATAATCCTTTCATAACATAGTAAATGATGTATAATCATAACCCAATGAATTAAAATTAAGTTAAAAAACCCCTTATGTCAAGTTCGACTCATCACATACATTATTTATCATTATCAATAATAAAATAATTTTAATTAATTACCTGATTAACATGATTTTTCATATTTATTATTCAGTTTTATTTTATTTACTACCATGTTAAATTTATTTACTTAATAAGTTATGTTCAAATCAGATGTTTTGATGATATTCGGTTCATATTTCCAAAATGACTTCGTTAGGATGACTATGGTAAAAATAAATCATTGCTACATCATCTACATAATAATAATTATGAAATACTTATCATTTAAATACACTAATTATAATTTAAAAACCAATAATTAAATATGGTTATGAAAAATGAACTACGTTACAATCATGGAGATGGTAGGTCGTACGTACACATGAGTAATGTTTCTATTTTTCATCGATCATCATAGAATGAGGGTATGCATAATTTTATATTTATAAAATTAAAATTATATCATAAATAACATATTATTTATTTCAATATAGTCATATATAACATCCATCTGATGCAGTGATGAAAAACAAACCACATCACTTCATGGAGGTGGTAGTCCACACATACACACGAACGACATTACAATTTTTTAGTGAATGGAAACGTAAGAAAATATATGATATATTAATTTTATATAATAATAAATATGTAATTAATATAATATATACACATTAAATCCATCATAATAGACATGTTTTAGAGGTGGTGATGGAAGAAAAATTATATTAGTTCGCGAGGCAGTAGTCAGCCATTCACAAAAAAGATGGGTTTGTTTCCCATTTGATGGAAGAGGATATATATATATATATAGGTTATTAAATTTAAATAATAAAATCATATTATATGGTATATAGTTATTTTTTTATATCATGATTGATGAATAATATTTTAAGGAGGTGGAATAGAAAATAAAACTAAAATGCTCGGTTAAGAACAATACCTCTTCTTCGAACGACCTGTTTAGGTTTACACCAAATTATCAAATAGGATGGTTTTCTAATTAAACCAAGGATTATAAGATATGGGTATAGATGTCAAGAATGTATTTGGGTAGATCTTGGATGAAAAAAAAAATTATTCTTAAGTGTGAATAAAAGACGAGATTGGGTACAGTTTTATTAGAAAGGGGAAGGGAACTCTTGGAATTTCATAATGTATTGAATTAACATAATTAGTTATCATATTAAAATGGATAAAAATGGATAATATTATAGGAAAATATGAGTATAAGTTTAAATACACTCATTAAATAAAAATTTTACATTTTTATATTAGGTTTTTACCCTTATCTGTTTTATTTATCCCGCTTTAACCATTTTTGGAAATTACCATGGTAACAAAGTTTTTACTATTTAGGGGTAAAGATAGTTACTATAAAAGAAAAACTGGATAATAAATAGAAGAAGGTAGATATTTTAAACCATATCCAAATCACTTGTCCAAATATAGATTTTTTAGGAAATTTAAATCATTTAATAAAATATTATTTATTATAAAATATCATTAATTCCATTTTTGGAACTATTCATTAAATTTGAAATTGAAAACAAATTGAAAATAATAGAATTAGAATATATTCAATTATAATCTCTATAAAATTTTCTATTTTTCAGAAAAAATCATGTAAGAAAATAATTATTTGAAATTATATTTATTTTAATAATTTTATAACCATTTATTATATTTTCCTTTTAATTAAATAATTATCTTATTGGCATTGCATAGGCATTTAAGGTAATTATTTAATTACTAAAAATTATATATAAATTACCGAGATAAAAAATAATTCATATTTTAAATGGATAATTATAAATGAAAATAGATTAATTTCATCCCTTTCACAAAATATTATACTTATTAAAAGCAAGAAAGTGACATTTTTTGGATTTTCTTTACATAAATTATTATAAAGGTCAAAATCATGGTCATGTGGCACCAAAATGAAAGATTTATAGAGCATAAAAGATATAGGGTAAAAATATGTCCATAAAATATAATTTTGACACATTTTTATGTCATTATAATCATTATCTATTTAGTTTTAACATTGGTAAACATGTTTTACCCTTAACTATAGTGATAGTTTTTTACATTTTTACTATTCATTATGAACAAAATTAAGTTTAAATTATTACCTAATATTAATTATGATTATTTAAAATATGGAATTCATTTTATCAAGTTCACTTCAGTGAATTGGTAGAATATAATTTAATATTAAAATGAAAAAAGTGATAAAAAATGGGTTTTCATAAGAATGCATATTTCAAGCAATGAATGATCTTATATTAACTATATGAATATAAATCACCGTTATATGAATTTCAATTCATATATATAGATATATAATATATAAATTTAATTTAAATATTTCCTTATGATAAGTTATTTTAATTAATTAAAATTAATAACCTTTATGCAATTAAAAACAATTTGCAAAAAACTCTGTTTTCATACATAAAAATAAACTTATACCAAAATCATAAAAATTTATGATTAAAATGAAATTTATTATATTATTATATATAAAATGGTTCAAATGTTAGTTTAATAAAAAATCCAAAAAAATAATGGTACTTTTAAATTACCGTATTTAATAAATAGAAATAGAAGTATTTGAAAATTCCATAATTTTAACTATTCACTAGAAAATTAATCATTTTATGAAAATTTTAAAAAAATACCCTAAGTTAATTTTGATATGATTATTTTAATAATTATTTTAATTCTATAAAATAACATTTCTAGAATTTCCGAAAATTAAATATAATAATTTCTCACAAAAAGCAATAAAAATAATTTTTGAAGACGATATATTTTTGAAGAATAAAATGAATTTACTAAAAATTGAGAGATTATTTTACTAATAATTTATCAATAAATTTATATTGAGTAGGATATTTATATATATTTAAAAAATCATTTATTGTTATTCATACCCTTCAATTTAACAGATAGGTAATAATGGTTATATTTAAATAATAATTCCTTATGGTTTGTTTAAGCTTAGTGTTTTGTGTCATATATACTATAAAATACAATGATCTTCTTTTAGAATATCAAGGTGTTATGGAAAACCACTTGAACTGGAACTTATGTTTTTTCCATTAAGCATAAAATATACCAGTTATTGAGAAATGGGAAACTTACAATCATAATCACAAGTAATTTAGATCCTATCCAAGAACACCAGTTGATGAAAATTATGAAAACTAATGCTATGGAAATTGGCTGGATATTGTTGGATATCCTATGGATTTTCCATACTACCCACATGTAGAGAATTTTTATTGAATATGAATCTAAACTAGTGAGACATCACCAAATAATTCTCATCCTTAACCTTCTGGAATTTATAAAAAATGTGGTAGAAAGGATTTTAAGAGATGTAATAATATTCCCCATCTCAAACTCCCAATGGGGGAGTCCAATCCAAATTATCCTGAAGAAAAATGGATACACAATTGTGAAAATGATAATAATTAGTAATTAACTACAATAATTTAGAATATAAATAGAGTTTCCATAGATTATAGGAGTCTGATCCATGTGACTAGAAAAGACCACTTCCCTATACCCTTATTGAATAAATGTTAGAGTGACTACTTTAGAAGATTCATTTTTACCTTCTTAACATTTTTTATGGGTATTTTTAGGTTCCAACACCTCTCAAGGACTAAAAAAATAACACTTTCACATGTACCTTCAATAATTTTCCTGCTATAGGATTCCTTTTTGTATTTTCAATGCCCTAGGTACCATTTAGGGATTCAGGGTATGTATCTTCTCAAGCCAGACTGAGAACATTTTGGAGTCATTTATGTATACAATACTATTTTTGGAACTTGTTTTCAATGTTTTCATGAAATTATAGAGAAAATTTTAAAAATATGTATTGAGAAAAACTTGATTTTAAATTTCAAAAATTTCTATTTTATGGAAGAAAAAGTAAATGATTTGGTTCATTTTATTTCTAAAGATATAATAGATGTAGATAAAGAAGAAAATTGACATAATTTCCATACTTCCTTACCCCACCACTATGAGACACATTAGATCATTTATAGAAGACATTAGATTTTTTAGAAGGCTTGTTAGGGACTTTAGAAAAATCAATTCCCCCTAATTAACCTACTCAAGAAGGAAACTAATTTTTCATTTGATGAATCATGAAGGACTGGTTTTAAAATATTGAAAGAGAGATTGACCAATTCCCCAATTATTTGTTCATGAAACTGGAGTTACCCATTTGATATTATATGTGATGATTCCAATAAGTATATAGGGGTTATTCTTTCCCAAAATATTTATGGAATTCCACAACTGATATCCTACACTTCATAGACCATAGACACTGCCCAAATTAACTACAAAACAACATAAAAGTAGTTTTTTCTATAGTTATATCCCTATAAAAATTTTATTCATATATTTTAGGGAATAAATTAAATATTTATTTTTATTATGCAGCATTAATATATTTAATTGAGAAAATTGACGTAAATCCTAGACTAGTGAGATGGATTTTACTACTATAAGAGTTTGAATTGTATATTATGGAAAAAAGGGTTGTGAAACATAGTGGAAGACAATATAATCCTACTGTCTCACACTATTGACGCACAACCAATCCCGAAGATCAATTTGGATGATTAATTCCTTGGTTAGAAACTATATAGCCTCACCCAAGTGCCCTAGTATGATGACATAGTGAATTTTATTATCAAAGAAAAGGTACTTTCTTTATTTTCTAAACATAAAAATATTAAATTGAAATCAAAATTAAAATATTATGTCTATAAAGGTCCTCATTTATAGAAAAGTTTCAATGAAAAAATCATTAGAAGGTGAATCTATGAAGAGGAAATGAAATATGTGATTTATTTTTTCTATACACTTTCATGTAGATTATATTTTTGACATCAAAGAACAACCAATTTTTTTTTAAAGTTGTATTATTTAGACCCTCAATTTTTAAAAAATCCCATGATTTTTTCAGAAAATCTCCCAAATTCTAGTTTACTGGTGGAATTTTCAAAAGACATGAAATTCCCCCAAAACATTTTTTTAAATAAGATATTCGATGTTTAGATAATAGAATTAATGTTCCCATTTTTCGTGTCATTTGTATTTTTCTACATTATGTCAACTGTAGACTATTCATCTTAGTGGATTAAAGAAAAAGATGATCGAACTGATGATTTAAAAATTCTGATTGAGTTTCTATAATCAAACATTTTTTCAAGGTTTAGAATACCTTGATCTATTATTAGTGACCAAGGAAATCACTTATAAAAAAATAACATGGGGACCCTATGAAGAAACATGGAGTGCACCAATAAAATTCCACTTCCTACCACCCATAAAAAATGGACCGATTGAGGTTTCCAATAGATAACTCAAAATAATTTTTGAGAAAACAATGTATCACAACTAAAAACACTAGAGTAATAAATTAGAGGATTCACTATGGTCATAAAAGATTGCCTACAAAATCCCCTTAGGTATTTTTCCTATAGAATTTTTATGATTTTTTTTCACTTTTCTATAGAGTTGTATTAAAAATACTACTGGTCTATCAAAAGAGTGAACCTAGAGTTTAGAAAATATAGAGAATAAAGGAAGCTATAAATTATGTATCTTGAGGAGTTGAGAAAGTAATCAAATGTAAACTATCTTTTGTACAAGTAGAAAAATAAAATTTTCTAATGAAAAATTGATCCAAAAAAGAGAATTACAATATAGAGAAAAAGTGTTATTATTTTCTTCAAGGACGGACCTCTTCTCTGGTATGATTCATTCTAAGTGGTCTTGGACACACATAGTAAATAATAAATTTCTTTTTGGTGGAGTTGATATTGATAGAGAACGTTCCAAGAATCCATTCAAGGTAAATGGATAACAATTCATGAATTACCAAAAATATTTCTAGAAAGAATCTATGGCGGATCTCAGGATCCTCCCTACTACTGATAATTAGAGGATTATAAGTTTGTATCTTCCTCACATGTTGGTATATATGCTTACTTTTTTTGAACTATTTTTATTGAAAAAATTCAAATTTAAATTCAATTGTAAGTATTTATAAACCATGTTTGGGGGTAAGGGATAATGTATTCTTAGGATCTAAGTACTATTTTTATATTTTACATTTCACCCTTTGAAAAAATGGAGAGTAATAGTAAAATTGAACTTCAATGTAATTATTCCTAATTAAAATATTATGATATATATGGGGATTTAATTAATTCTGAAATTACTGAATGAGAATTATTTATAGGGTGAATATAAACTCTATTTTAATGAAATTATATTTGAATATTGGGGAAATAGAATGAAAACTTATAAAATAATTTTGGAATAATAATTATAACATTTAGTTATTGGAATTTAAAACTTAATCTTGGGTGAAATGAGCATAGTAATTTAATAGAACCTCAGTGATTCCCCTTATAATAAATTCATATAATTCTTTTAAACATGGATTAAAATTGGAAATTAGGATCCCATAATAAATCTATAATATACTGAAATTATGTGTGTGAGTATCCCTATATACATTTTAATAATTGTTTTTTTCATATTTCTATACATATACATGGTTTGTTAAAATTAAAAAATAATTAAATAAATAAAGTGACCGTATATTCAAAAATGAACTCATTTAGGTGAGGGGAATATTTTAATCATTAATGGAAAATTGAGTTATAAAAATATCATTTAGATAGTATCAATGTGGTGTAAAAATTAACTTCAGTTTATGAATCTTAGGAATGAGAGTAAGGTGGAGGTGCTAGATGTTAAAACTTTAATTCCACTTAAATCTATAACATTCACCCATAGAACTAGAATTCAAATATAAATAATGTATAATAGTCTGTAAAAATCACATTGGAGGCATGAACAATTAGTGAAGTAATTATTTGATAATCTTAAATTCTACCTATATTTGAATTTAGGAAAAATAATAAAAATATTTGGAATTCACTGATAAAATTTCCTAGTAGTGAAATAGTTCATGTTTGGGGGAGCTATGTAAGACAAAATCATAAAAAAGATTGATTTTCATTGACAATAACCCCCATTACTAATTCCAATATCATTTAATTAAAACAATTTTGAAATTATTTGGGAACTAGAAATTATTTATAAATTAAATAAAATGAGTATCTTATTGATTTATTAATTTTCAATATTTTAATAGGAAAGATAAAATAATTATCTTCAATTGAAAATTTCTACCTGGGATTAAAGTCTAAAATGGAAAATTTTTATGTTTTAATGACTTTATTCAATTTTTGAATTAAATGGAATCCATAAATTGATTTTGAAGTTGAAAACGAAATTATGCGATTTTGATCAGGAAAATAAAAAATTGGCTTGGTTTTAAACATTTAAGAATGAATAATTTGATGATTTAATTAATATATTGAATTTGAAAAGGGTTTTTAAGGTTGAAATTTTGATTTTAATTTGTTTTATCATTTTTAATTTAATACTACCCTTAGAAAAATTGTATGCTATGCTGGTCACTAAAATTTTGAAAAAGGCATGAATCATCCACGACTTCTCTTCTTACGGTCGATCAAACTATTGAAAAATTATAAAGGCATGGAATGACTGCGACACAAAAATTATTATGATAGATCCATCCATTTAAAAAATGATAAAAGGAATGGATCTTCCACACAATAAAACCAATCGACCATAAGTGTGCAATTGACTATGTGGGAAATACTCTTCTCACAGACAATATTTGGATTGTAAACCCTCCACAGTCGTTCTATGCAACGAAAATCCTGCAATGGAAATTTTCCATATGAAGTGATTTTCAGGATATCATGGATATGTTTTTAGCAAACTAAGGGATCAACCATTCCTACGAATATAGATAAATATTTGGAAAAGGAATTTATTGGACATTGGGTAAAAATAGATTGAACCTAGACAAAAAATGAAAAAGTTATAGAATTTATATACAAAAAATGAAGCAACCATGCCTTTAATTGGGCATCAACCATCCAAAGATTACTAAAAATGAAAAACTGATAAATCTTACACATATAAAAAACATAAAGACCATATCCCTTCTCATGGTTGATCATCCCGATTGACCATGCCACCCTCTTAAGACAATTGAGATATGAAGATGATTTTGTTATGAGGACGATGATTGGAAACTTGCTAAATGAGGAAACCAAAAATAGGAATATATCCTGAATGAATATTGAACACCCATGACCACCCAAACCAAACCCTCACCGCATTGACTTTTATTAGAACACATAACCTATCACAGAAGCTTTCCGTACCATATCCAATCTCAATATAATGAGATGAAGAACCACCAATAAACTAAGTTACCTACTGAATATACAATACTCAACACTATCAAAGGTATCCATGGCCATAAACCCAAACAAAATCTAAAGAAATAGTGGTGTTGAATATTAATACACCATCATGAACCATAGGAGATGAAGAGTTATACCTAATGGGGGGGGGGGGGTGAGTTTAATACACCTGGTTTGAGTGTTGTTAAAGATATATGACTAAATAAAACCACTTTGATGATCTCATTAGAGTTGAATTTAGGGATCCCATGATCACCAAATCTCATTATCAGATTTCATGAACCTATGGAGTCACACCATTAGAGGGTATCAATTTTCCACTGAATAAATAGTTTGGAACAGAGAGTATGTTGAGATTGAAATAAAAAATATTTTTGTATAATCCATCCTTTTAAAGATTATAGTACCACATAAAAATTAGGGATTGGATACTTTAAGAAAATAAAAGATCTAAGAGAACATTGTTAAATCAAGAATAAATTTTAGTTATGGATACCATCGATGAAAAAAATAGTGAAAGATGAAATCAAATATAAAAGTGGTGATAACCATCACTATCTAAACACAAACCCAATGATGGGGCCCAAAAACCAATTCCCAAGAACGTGCTACTAAATCCTATAAAATAATTTATGCCCACACACCCAACATGTGAAACTCTTCACATGATGCTTGGGAAATATTCAACTTCAAATGAATTTGAGAATAAGATAATAGTTTATTTTCAATGAAGTTTGGAGCTCAATAATTGGACGATAATTTTTTATCGAGAAGGATTTGAGTACATTACTTCATTGAAATTTGGACATTAAATTTATTTATGTGGCGGCAACCAATGAATTGGATGTGGGCTCAGAATTTGAGAAGTGAATCGATCTTGTTAGGTTCATTGGAAAAGAAACTTGTGTTTTTCATGAGGCAAGGATGAAAGATCAAATATCTAGAATAATCTCTCTAAAAAGGAGTAACTAATTCATCATGAAGGTAAAGGTTGGAAAGCTAAAATTAAATCACTAGATTAGTCAGAGATGTTGTCGTCTATTACTGTTTTTGTTCATTTTCATTCTACAATTTATTTTCCAGTGATGACACACTTGGATAATTATGGCCGAGTCTAGGATATCTCTCCCACCCTCATGATGAATTATTTTTTTCAATAATATATTCTTCTTAATTTAATTCTCAAGATGTGTTTATATGTGTATCTTTTAAGAGAATTCTTATTTGATTTTTTATTTAAATACTTATTACCTTTTTTAATTGGTTGCACACACACGCATCTTGGGAACTTCACTATTTATAATAGTTGATAGTGGTATGACCCAAGAGTAACTAGTGGTACCCAATAACTTTAAAAAATAAGGATAGAAAATATAGTGATTATTTTATTTCTTGATCTGAAAATGAAATTTCCAGAAAAGTCTAATCATGTAGATTTTATTTTATTAGATATTTATGGGGAAGAGAAACTGAATAATGGTTCATGGGGAAGTTAGGAGAGTAATATAGGGTTATAAAAATATATGTTAAAAATTTAATTTTAAACCAATCAATTTAATTAACTATATTTAAAAAATTCCAACTCATTAAAATGACTTTAACATGTCCATAACATTGTCTTCTCTGTAGATCACTCAAGTCCAACATTACTATATTTTTCTTGTGTTTATAATTTTTTATGTTGAGAATTCCATGATAGGGGTCCATCATGATAAATCATCAGGAATTTTATGTTTATCCCATCACCATGTTTGATTAGGAATATATTCATACCTGTTTCAAAACTGATGTATATTTGTGGGAAGGTTGATTCTTTATGGCCCTTTGAGCCTCCTCCAGAACTATGCAGGATAGTGGAGGAGTCCATGTTACATTTCTACAACTTTGTTTATAGGGAATAAATAAATAAATACATTCTCTAAGTATATATTCTTAGGAGATATTATAGGTACCCTATAATCTAATTCCCAATTCTCTATGTGACAAGTGGAACAAATTTTTTTGGGGGCTCTAGAAAGTCATAAGTTCAAGAATAAGGTTATAACTCTTATAAAAAAAATTTTGTAACAAAAATATGACCTCATATATCAATAATAATATATTAAAGTATTCAAATAAAATACACATATATTTCACCTAATACTCCAACATCCATTAATGCTTGAATATATCTTAAGATCACATGTTTGAATCTTTATTCTAACCCTTGAGCAGATCAGTCATTTCTTGATAGAATATGGAAGTGTAGTAATATGTTTAGGGTATCTATTTATATGAATAGTTATGTAATTAATCTTTTGAATTTCATTAGATTAATTTTTATTTAGAAATTACCTTGTTAATATTCTATCCCTATGATAAGAAATTGGATCTTACCATGCTTGTATACTCACTGAACCTGTCTGGTTGGTTTTAATCTAGCTATGGGACATTGACATTAGTTAGATTCCCATAAACATAAAAATTAATATATTTTTATAACAAAAATAGTTTGTAATGTATCAATATAATCTATGAATGAACAAATAGATACAACATGCACTATAGAACATTCCCTAATTCAACGCTAATAATCAATGGGTCAATGTGGCGAGCTGCTTCTATATTGGGAACAATATTCAAAGGAAATTTCATATTAATATAGAATAAAATAAATTTTATAGAGTATTAATTAAATCATCATTAAATGGGAGAAGGGAAATATGGTATTTTGGGAAAAAAGTAAAATAATGAAAATAATCTAGTGATACTTTTACAAAGTATAAAATTTTACTTAATCTAATTCACCTTGGTGTGTTCAACTAGTGTCCTTTCAAAACAAACCAATTCCCATAATATTTGAACCTATAATGGGGAACCCAAATAATAATTCATATACTCGCACCTAAGGGACACACACTGAAGGAAAAGTGAGATAGTGATGCTCAGACTTATAGAGATTAGTGTGTACAGTAAGTTCATCTAATAGAGAAGGGATAAATCTAATCTGAAAGAATCACCATAATGAGAAAGGTATTCCTTGAAGGAGATGTTCCACCCATATTTATAGAGAAATACTACACCACCTTCACTTCCCACATAAATATTGATCTCCCAATGGAATGAGAATTTAGTGTTATGATCATCTTGTGTGCTCAGAGTTATGACCAACACATGCACCTTCCACCTACAAATTGAGTGAACAACCTTATTCAAGAAGCCTTAATACCAAATACTTATTTTATTAATAATTTTCTCCTCCTTATCGAGGTTCAATATAATTTATAGGTCTAATTTTTTATTACACTCTATTTTACATGGACAAATTTTTTATAAATTTTTAAAATTTATAATGGAAATAAGGATTTATTATACCTCACACAAAACATTTTTCAACTAAATCCTTCATGAAAGTGCTCTTATTCCCGCTTCAACACCCCACATGTCTAACCATTAATTCCTCTACTTGGATACCTATTCACCTAAGTACGCCCACCCACATCAATGGTTCCCATGTTCCCTGCATGCTCTTCTCACCTCACTGGGGTGCTCGAGATGGTTATGAGTGGTTACCACACCCATTTAGGCACACAAAATTTTTGTTACTTATAAAATAAACCCCAAAAATCTTCTTATAACATAGATAACCCAGAACGCCTATGTATAGATAGTGGTATCCAACATCCCTATAACTTTGAAGACTTGCCTCAAGTGATTTTTTGGAACAATAACTTTGGAAAATGGAATTCTGGTTAAGGGTATTTGGTTCATTTAAAATGTTTTGAAGTGATCATTAATGATAGAACATTTCACTTATTACAAACCAAATATAGGGAAATGGACCATCCTCTAGGGGTCTATTAGTGTTCCAATTCTCTCGGGCTATCTAGAGAGACTAAGTATTATAGGTCTATAGGTTACACTAGGGATCCAATTCACCTTGGCTACACAAACATGCCAACTAGGGTGACACATTACCCAAACCCTCCAGGGGTTCGACTAGGTTACCAATGTTCTCATGATACTCAAAAAGGATAATAAAAAATCCACTTCACCTAGACCATTTAAGGGTTCCATTCAAGCACCACTTCACCCAAACCCTACAGAGGACCCACTAAGGTGTTAATATTACGTTCATAGGGTTAATGGGGCACCATTTAATCCAAATATTTTACCTATAGACACACGCAAGGTTATCACTCATGGATTCCAAATCTCTTCAAAGAGTAATTACACCCACCATTTGATAACATACTTGGGTGCCTCATCCACCTAACCTAGAAACTTGAGTGCTCAAACTTCATTAGTCCTCTACCTTGGATAAATTTAATCTCTTATACATAAAATACTCCTAAAAAAAGTGTAAACCTTCATAATTTAACACCTTGAGTTTTTAAAGACCTTTTTTTGAATAAATTAAACTTTCATTTATATATTTCAACTCAATAAGTCAAACATTCCTTTTTACAGAACTAAAATGTCATATATTACACTCAACACCAAGTTAGTGTATAATATTAAAAACAAGAACTCAGCATACATAACACACAACACTAACTTTTTGTACATTTCATAGAACACCGACTTGGCCCATGTTACACGCAACAACAATGATTCTACAAAACATCATTTTATAGTTATAATTATTCAAATGAGATAATTATAACCTATCCGTTAAGCTTAATAATATGAAAAATAATAAATAATTTTTAAATATTGTTTATAATTGTTTTATATAAACAAAAAATATTTATCATGAAAGATATGATTTTTGGTAAAGTCATTATATATTTAAAAATACCATTTTATCGAATGAACTGATTTTAATGTCCTTATTTGAAAAATAATAAAATTAATTTTAGAAACATTTAGATATTGAATTTGATAAAATAAACTTGATTTTTTAATTTATAATTTTGAAATTAAATTATGGTGAATTTTTTGGATTTTCCTGACAAACTTTATTTTTCGATTAATAAGGAAAAATACTAGATTTTGATTCAAAACTAATTTTTAATTTAATTTATTTATAATGTGAAATTATATTTTTAATTAGTTTAATATCTTATTTAGATAATATTTTTATCAATTAATCAAATTTTTTTCATTGTAATAAATTTCACGTTGAAATTGGCTATAAAAACTTAGAAAACTTTTTATTATGTTCACTTTAATAGCCTACATTGTCGACCCGACTACGAGATTAATTTTAAATTAATATCTTCCACTTATTTGATTTTAATTTGAAAAAATATATTTAATATTTGTAATAATAATAATTTTTAATATCTAATAATGTTAAATTTGTTTTTTACAAAAAACATTAGTGAAAGTGATTAAAATAAATTACATTAGTTAAGAGAAAAATCAGGCTAATGAAGTACTAAACCTTTAATATAAGACCTAAAACGACCTAAAACTTCTATAAAACACATTTTAGGTCCATTATTAGGCCATGAACCTCTAATTATTTATTTTTTTTTTGGGTTTTTATGAATTTTATTTTGAAAAACGTGGGTACACCTAACTTGTTTTAAAAAATGCCAAGTGTGTCCTTTCCCTTCCACATAAAAGGCCACCACCTCTACCCACATAATCACACATTTCAATCCACTTGGATGACACAAAATCTACTAAAACAAGATCCAAAATTACATCCCTTTATCTTATAAACATTCCATTGTGCATAAGGAAACTCAAGGAATCCTTTTGGACAAACCCAAAAGGAGTTACCTTATTAAGAGGTAACATCTCCTCTTAATCTCCTTTCCATTATTTTCTTTATCCACACCCTCCACTATATTTATTAAATTTTTGTATGAAAAAACCAGTATCCTAAATGTAATATGTTTTTTCATACTAAGGGTTTGACCTACACTTACACATACCTCTATCTAATAGATATTGAACACACTGTTTACGTGTACAACAAACTACCACCTCACTAAAGGATGCTTATTCATTTCTCCTTTACCAGCTCTCATGGTGGAAATTATTATGAACACTATATTTATAAATTTCATATATTATATTTATTATTTATTTATTCTTATTTATTCCTTTTATAACACACATAATTTTATTTTTATTTTTTGTAATCAAGATAATTTTGTTTGAGGTGCTGTGGACTAGTGTCCCTCAAAGAGATGTGATTCATTCACACACTACATGTAATGTATTAAGGATAGGTTAATTGAAATTATATAATATATATATAATTATAATTATACTATAATTATAATAAATACATATAAAATTTTATTTCATTTTCTTCCTTTCTTTAAATATGAAAATCTAAACGGAAACAATGTTCATGCATACATACAACTTACCGTCTCTATAAACAGTGTATTCCATTTGTCACATATTTATGATATAAATTATTAAAATATACATATATTTGGTATTAATGATATTTTAATCATTATTTATATTATATAATCATTATATAAGTATAAGGATCAATGATATAACAAATTTAGACAAATGTGAAGAACAAAGCAAATATTACCCGTAGTAAAACCTTAACATAGGATTGTTAACAAGTGGGTAATATATAGTCATAATAAAACCATATATGGTATTATGTATAATAATATGATTATGTAAAATATTTATAATATGATTATATTTATTATACAACAATATTTTATGATTATGAAGTGAGTCAAGACACAGGGTAAGGGGAATTCATCTCACTTTTTATTCCCATGAGATACATGCTATATTCACCACTCTTTCTATTTGTATGGTGTATGTACTATCAATGATTGTATTAAATGTATATTATACATAAATTTATTTGTATAAACTTTTCCATTTTTTTAAATTTCATTCATGGGGTTTAAGTTTCAAAAGTTACCAAATCGGTAAAAATGTTTTGTCTCAATTTTCCTTCTTTGAGACTCATGTGTTGTTATGCACCTAAATTTTTTTTCAAGGATTATATAATTCAATTTTACATATTATATCATGAATATAATTATTTTAATAATATTTTATACTTCATTTTTTTTCATTTTATTACATGGATAATATGATCTCATGTTACCAAGTTATAGGAGTTTACTGAGACAATCTCATTGCTTTTCAAGATTGTTTACATTAATGATTCATTTAATGAAATATTTGATCCATCTCTCAAGAATACTCATGAGTTTTCTTATCCTATTTTTTATGTATATCATCATGTGTTAGTACCAATTTTTACACAATTTGGTAATTAATATATATTTTTATGTAAAATATGACCATCTCTCTCTCTTTGGACATCATTTTATGTATTAAAAAAAATCAAATTTTCAGCAATGTTTTCAAAAATGTTTTATAAAGATCCTTGATGAAAATTTTCAAAGAAAAAATATTTTAAAAAGATTTTATTTCTTTAAAAGATTCTTTTATATGTCTTTAAAACAATTTTCAAAGAAAAGGCTTTCAAAAGGGTTTATGTTATAAAAAGTATTTTTCAAAGAAGAGAGGATATTTTACACAATAAATTGTTTTAATGTTATTTCAAAATTATTTTCTATCTAAGATAACATCCATCGGGGTTACTAATTACTTTATGGGGAAATAATTCAATGTTTCTAGTCAAACTATTTATATGAATGGATTATGTTTGTATGGCATAATGTTGATAAAACCCATTTCTCTTTCATATGTTTTATGATTTTAAAAACCACTTATTTTAATTATTTATATTTATGATTATGAAACCTATATTTATCCATGGGTTATGATATGTTTATATGTTTATAATACACAATTCATTTCATGGGTTATGATATGATTATTTATAATTATTTGGAATATGTATGCATGATTTCATTATGAGATGGGTGGGACCTATATATCGCTCTAATGCATTGGGTAAAGAATTATATCTAATGGGATAGACTAATATGGTATTGGGAATGAACCTTGACTACTAAGATGGCCATGAGAGTGAACCATGACTACCTAGATGGTATAAGGAGTGAATTAATTATACTAAGATGACCATGGGAGACAACCATGATTTCCAAGATTGTATGGAGTGTGAACGCATATTACCAAGATGGTATTGGAAGAGATTCCTTAGATACTATGTAAATCATATTATATGATTATGTGTCAACCAAAATTCCATGTTTTATTACCATGTTCTGATTTCATGGATTATGCTCTTTATTTTGTTATGATTCATGTCTTATGAACAGGAAATATTTATTCCATGAAATCTGTTATAATTATTGATCTTCAGGGTAAGATTTTATAATTTCATGATCACATTCTCATACCATTATATTCATGTTTATGCTTACATGTATCCCTTGTTTACCCTTACGGAGTATCTAATCTCATCCCATTTATGCTTCTTTTCCCACAGGTTATGGTGATATGTATTTTGTATGAGGTGTATAATAAGGGTTATAGTGAAGAAGAAATCAGTGGGAGGTTATGTAGATCATTTATATACTACTGTTTATATATCAATATTTTAAAAGGAACAATACTAATTATAGTCTTTGGAAATCTATTTGTATAAATTTTAGGTATTGATAAAAGGTTATGTAATGTTTACATTTGAAAATATAGGTTCACTATAATTGATACCAAGGAAAATTTATAGTTAAACTTTGGAATAAATGATGAGAAAACCGTAGTGATAACCAGAAGGACATGTCTAGGGATAAGTTTAAGGATAAAGAATAGTGTAAGAAAATGTACAGGAATTTTGGTGAAGGATTGAGTGAGTGGTTTCCTAGAAATACATCCATATCTAGATATTACAAGTGGATGTGGCTCAAGAATATATGTACATAGGGGTAAAAACTCTAACAAGATGTTTTTTCCTTGACTCAGTTTAATCTGGTACATAACAATTGGACTTCCTTCACACCTGGTTCGACACTCCTAGGGGATATGCTTTGGGATTTCAAAAACTCTTCACAAACCATTATGAAGGATTTAAATATAATTTGGCAATTAATAACTTAAGATAAACCTAATGTGTCATAGATTATGGAAGGATTCCTAAGTTAGACATACCATAAGTTATTTTTCATGATTATGATAACTATTTAATAATATATGATTTTGGTTTTAGTCAATGGATATAAACTGAAGTAATGATGTTAATGGTGATTGTGATGAAAGATGAAATAATTTTCCTCATAAGTAACTGAACCCTGTGGGATCTGGAATGAAAAACCCCATTTCTATACTCACAATACTTTCTCAAGATATGAATTATGGTGGAATTCCAAAAGAGGAAAGGAGGAAAAAATTATATTGAGTCTTTCATGAGGAAATGTCCACCTTCATTTAGAGGGTATTTTTGATCGACATGTTGCTAAAAAATAGATCAATACTATTGGAAATATATTATTCATTCTTTGGTGTTCAGAGCATGAGAAATTCATTCTAGATTTTTACCGATTAGAAGGAGAATCAGATCAGTGGTGGAATCTAATCAAGAATACAAGGTAGTATAATGATATTGAATCCATGGATTGGGATGTGTTCAATAAAATATTTTTCAAAAAGTACATTCATTGAATTATTCTTACCAAGATGAAGAAATAGTTATTTGAGTTGAAACAAAGGGATGATGAATCTATTGGTACCTATGAGGCTAATTTCACAAGAATTATGAGGTACGATTCAGGAATTATCATTTCACCTTAAATTAATGTTGATAGGTTCTTCAATGGATTAAATACAAGTATCATAATTGCATTGGCCACAAGGAAATTTAGTATCTATGAAGAGATTGTGCAATGTTCAATCATGATTAAAATAGATGTTTGAGTCATGTATCAATTTCATGGTTTTTATAAGAATAGGAAGATGAATTTTAAAGGAAAATCCAAAAACCATGAAGAAAAGAAGATTCTATTTTCATTATACTCTATGTTTTGGAAGAAGCACAGAGGAAATTGACTTAAGGGGTCTAATAAATGTTTTAAGTTTGAAATGTAAGTTTACTAAAAAATTGATTTCTGAATTTATGGGAATAAGTTAGCTAACATTGTGAATGTAGAAAAAGAATCATAGAATGCACCTCCTAGGATTTAGTGCTACAAGTGTAAGGAGAATGGGAATTATGCTAACCACTGCCCAAACCCAAGGGTTGGTGATGATGATCACTGTCAGTAACCTCTTAAACTGAGGGAAAATGGGAAATATCATGCAATATATATTTCAGATGAGGGGTGTGATAAATATGTGATGAAAGGTACACTTAATATCCACTCTAAAACTACCAATTTCATATTTTATTCTGTATCGACCCACTTTTTCATGTCTAACAAATTTTATAAGGGTGTTATGATTACACCAGAACAATTATATGTTGAATTAACACTGAAAACCCATAATGGTATGATTATTTCATCTCATGTATATGATTTATCCCCAGTTAAAGTTTGTGGGAATGTGCTTCCTGTAAATATTTTCATTATTCCTTTGGTAGAATTTGATGTCATCTTAGGAATGGATTGATTTTCATTACATTAATCCCACTTCAATTTTCAATGAATGAATTTTACTTTTTATATTTCAAACCCTCCTATGATCATCCATAATTGTGATGATAAGCACGAACTTCCAACGAATACTATATCCAGTGTATGGATCTCAATTCCAATTCAAAAGGGTAGTTTATCTCAAATGGTTGGGGAGATGGTTCACATTGATAACATGCATGTTGTTTAGGATTTTGTGGATGTCTTTCCAGAAGTGTTTGCTAGCATTACACCAAAATGAGAAGTTGAGCTCTCAATAGAAGTCATACTTAGTTACAAAAAAATTTCAAAGAATCCTTATAGAATGAACCCAATTAAGTTTCAGGAATTAAAGAACAAACTCTAAGAAAAAAATGTTAACAGATTTATTTGGCCAAGTGGGTCACCTTGGGGTGCACCGGTTCATTTTGTGAAAAATAAAGATGGATCAATGCGACTCTACATTGATTATCAGAAGTTGAGAAAAATAAAAATCAAGAAAAGTATCCTATTCCCTGTATTGATCACTTGTTTGATCAACTGTGAGGATATCAACCAAGAATGACCTTCATTTTGAATTCATCAATTGTGGTTCAAGAAGGAGGATATACCCAAGATGGAATTATGTACAAGGTATGGTCACTATGAATATATAGTGATGACTTTTGTCTTACTAATTCCCCTTCTATCTTAATGAATTTAATAAATAGAGTCTTTAGAGATTACTATGATTAGTTTGTAGAAGTCTTTATAAATGATATTCTTGTCTATCCAAAGAGTAATGAAGAGAATGAAGATCACTTGAGAATTCTAATGAGGACCCTAAAGAAGGAGAATCTATATAAAAAATTTACAATGTGTGATTTTTGAATGAAAAATGTTTCATTTTTGGGTCACATAATCTCAAGAGATGGTATAGTAGTAGACCCATCAAAGACGAAGGTTATTGAATGCTATCCTAGACCAACCAGTGTGACTAAGATCCAATGTTTTCTTAGTTTATCTAGATATTATCAATAGTTTTGAATAATTTCTCACGACTATCTTGTAATGATATGAACATTTATGAATGAAATTCCATTTTTTAATTAAATTTCTTATAGATATAGAAAATAAATTCAGTCTTTTGTCTTATTATATCCAATTGGATTTGAATGACCATTAAGTATCCTTACAATTGATAATATAGCCATTGAACAGTGTTCACATTTCTATTATAAATATAATTTTTTTAAAAAAAATTTGGCATAGAAAATGGAACTGATATCCTCAACGAGTAGGATCATTATCTTTGAATCCCATTTATCAGAGCTTATTATGGAGATATAATTTTTGATATTTTCCCTAGAAAAACCCCCAGACGATATCTGACAACAAAATAATGAGTGAGACCGTTTATGGTAGAAGCTCAATCTCATCGAGATCACAACCCAAACCATGTTCAACGAACGACCCCAAGAAAGCCCCACCATCACACACCTTACTCTTAGAGCATATTCTAGTGTAATAAAGGGATATGTTTCAAAACCCTATAATAATAATTATTTTTTATAGAATAATGTATATACTATCATTTTATTATTGTTACTTTGTAAATGATCTTCTAATGCACAAATAGTATTTTTGTTAATATTAAAATTAAGTTAAGTAATATATTTTGATGAATTAATTTGTTTTTTAAATAAATATTATTATAGTAAAATATTATTATTAAATTAATTTTATTAAATATACATTATCATATGATTTTTATGAGGCCAAATGTAATTTCTATTAATATTTGAAAACTATTTTTTCCAAAACCCATAAATTTTTAATAAATGTCAGTTTTTATTTTAAAAATAAAAATTTACATATTAAAAAAATTATTTTGATAAAATTAATATTTTTTTTAGAATCAGGATGTTGAAATTATCCTATGGTTAATTTTTCATAATTTTCTGAGACAATCACATTTTTTGGGTAAAAATTAAATACCATTTAAATATATAGTGTGTTTTCTGAAATCATAATGACCCAAAAGTGATGAAATATATACTATAAAAGTTATAGTAAAAAATACATGTTTTAACTGTAAAATAATTCCATTTTAGATTTTTTATTTATTTTATAATGCCTTAGTGAATCCTCCAAGACTTATAAAATATTTTAAGATTTTAAAATAATTTCCTTGAGGGTGTGAATCACCTCTGCATAAGTAAGGGAAATATTTTAATATTTTTGGACCTTTTCTTTATAAAATAATGTCTGATAATACCCTTTGGTAGAAAACATAGGCAAAAACCATGGGATGGTTTGTGGTATTGAATATTTCTTTATGAGGTGTCCAAAACCAAAATAATAAACAAATACCCCCCTTTCCTATATAAACCCACCTTGGTTTCCATTTATATTCATTGAAACTCCGTAAAGATCATTCACACTCTTCTATCTACTCCCTAGGGACCTACCAAGGCACCTAAATCTTCCAAGAAGCCTCTCCCAAGCCTGTAGGATTAAACATCCAAGTAAGGGTTCTTTCCTTTCTCATTTTCGTCTAAGTTTCCTTATATTGTTACACCATTATATTTTTGATTAAAAATGATGGGGTATGTTTTTGAACCACCCCATACTACACTTATTATGTTTTAATGATTGTAGAACTCTTTATATCTCACTAATTCCTCCCATGTACACCCGTTACCATGCCAAAATTTCATAAGGGATTTCTCTTTTCCCATTTCCATTCAAGAATTTATTTTTATATTATGCATATAAATCCATTTAATATGTTGAGATATTACGTTTCATGATCCCCTTACTATTAATTTCATGTATAAATCATGAGATACCCCTTTCTCTCTCATTAAACCATTTTAAAAATTTTGATTTGACGTAATTATGCTGCCGAAATTTCACCTTGATTTTCCATGCCAAAATTATCATGTAGTGAATACCATACCAATTTATCTATCAAGGGTATTCACCTTTATTCTCATGTACTTATTGAACATGAAATTAAATTTACGTATTCCACATTATTTTCCCATGTAATAACTTATTATGTTGAATGAATCCATGTTATATGATTTATATGGCACACTTAAATGTGATATTGAAATCGTTATGAAGGGTCCACCATGATAGTGCTCCAATGCATTGGGTAATATTTAGTATCATGATACACCATGTGAAATGAGGGTTTAATAATGATAATTTTTTTTCAATGAGGGTTTAATCATGATAATTCATATGCAATGAGGGTTTACTCATGCTAATTAATGTGCAATGAGGGATTACTCATGCTAATTGTTGCAGAATGTGGGTTTACTCATGCTAATCCATGTGCAATGAGCCTTGGATAATGATAATATCTTATTGTGCATTGATTCTCTATTTCCATGTTATGAATATCATTCTTTATCATGCCTTTATGTTCAAGTTTCTTTTTATCTCTATTAATATGCCTATTGACTAACATGTATTGTCTTACTCATGTTAGGCCATATTTATTCCCTTATTGGGCTTTATATCTCACACTTTTCTTATGTATGTCCTCAGGTTATCCCATGAAATGATAAGTATGTAGGAATATCATGGTTATATAAAAAAATTCAATTAGGATGTGTATTTTATGTTTTATGTTGTTATGCATTGTTACTAATACCAAAGACACTAGAACTATTGACCTTCTTAGTTTTATTTAGTGAATGTTTATGTAATAAATCATGTTTAAATATTAAATAAAGAGTAGGGTTGTTATAATTGGTATTATAGGATAGGTTTAGTTATTTTTTGGATTAGGATTAGAAAACTATAATAAAAGACTTAGTGATAATACAATGTATGAGAAAAGAATCCCTAACTTTTGGTGAGTATAGAGTAAGTGATTTATTAAGAAAATACATCCCTGTCTGGATATGAACAAGTAGGGTCGGATCTAGCATATATTAATATAGTATTAAAACCAAAAAACATATCTTTGAGCTAGAATTGAATGGGAACCAATGCACAATAATGGGCCTTACTGCACTATTGGTTTGACACAACAAGGGAATACACTTTGGTAAATTCATAAACTTAGTATTAACCATTATTATGGTAACAAAAAAATACCATAAGAATATATTCAAGGAATTAGATAATGGATAACATAGATCAAATCCTAGAAATACACAAGTTATGGAGGTAAATGTAATTTATAAGTTATCCATTTAATTTCATTAGATTCCCCATTATGTGTTTAAATATTTAAGATATATTTCCCTAATTTTCATTTTATTCAAGCCAATGATTGGTAATAGGATGAATCAGGTTAAAAACTGATGTAAAGAGTAATGTGATGACTACCTCAAGGAGACTCCAAATCAGATGGGAGCTCAAGTAGAACATATCGTGATTTTGATAAACCAACTATCGAAAATCATGATTAAAAATAAGAACTTTTTTGAATGATCAGGGAAATTAAGGAAGTAGAAGATAAAATATCATAGAACTCCATCAAATAAAGATGATTAGGGAAAGAAGAACCAATTTCCTTCGTGAAAAAAATGTGGAAAGAGGAACCAAGGGAAATGTCACAAAAAGACTAGGATATGTTTCATGTGTGGAAAGATAGGGAAAAAGTATCCAATTTCCACAAAGAATCACTACTACAACCTGGGCCTTTATTAGCGCTAAAAAATGGCATTAACAGCACTAGAAAAGTGCTGTTAATGCCAGCGTAGATAAGGGGGGGGGGGTCCCCTTTATCAGCGCTCCGAGAAGCGCTGATATAGGGGACCTTTATCAGCACTAACAAAAGGGCTGATAAAGGACCGCCTTTATCAGCACTTCTCTTAGCGCTGATAAAGGTCCCCTATATCAGCGCTTCTCGGAGCGCTGATAAAGGACCCCTTTATCAGCGCATCTTTTATCGCTGATAAAGGTCTCCTATATCGGCGCTTGATGGAGCGCTGATAAAGGGTTCCTTTACCAGCGCTCCTCTAGCGCTTTAAAGGTGTCCTTTATCAGCGCTAAAAAAGGGCTGATAAAGGCCCCATCTCCTGCACCAAAAAAATAGTTCCTGCACACCTGCACACCTGAATACCTGCACAAAGTAGCACATGCACACCTGCACACCATAGCACCCGCAACCAATATTTTGACCGAAAACGGTATATACATTTACTTAACATCATGAATACAAAAAAAATGCATTGCTATATACATTTCAAACATTGTTTTACATGGTTACATTTACAATTATTCAAAAACAGTTATAAACATTCATGTTTCATACCCATAGAGCGTAGCATTCGTTTGGAATCATATGTTTAGATCGGGAGCTCATTGTCTTCTGGGAGCATGGCATTCAAGAGGGCAAGTAGTTTCGTAAAACTTTCGTCACTCCACCTGTTATCTGCTTTCAAATTATACAGCTTCAGTACGGCTGAAAATGCTGTATATTTAGTGCAACTAGCATACAATGGCGTCTTTGCACAACTTTTTAACTTCTCAAACAATTTTGGGCAATCACGAAGTTCATCTTCGAAGGTCCTTGTCATTTTCTCAATACGATCTTCATCATCATTCACATCTGTAATCACATCCTCCATACGGTCATCTTCATTGTTCATGTTTGTAATCATATCAGATGATCCATAAAACGCAGTGTCACCCCAGTCACTACTTACATTCGTTGTTTCCCCGTGTTTATTCCAACATGTATAACTTTGATCTATTCCTTGACAGATCAAGTGTACTTCCAACTTATCTAGACTAATTTGTTTTGAATAACAACAGCGTAAACACGGACAAAGGATTTGAGAAGAGTCACATGCATGATCTTTTTCAAACTTGATAAATTCTTTCACGCCTTCTTCATACTCTTTTGTAAACCGATTGTCATTCATCCATTCTTTATTTATATTCATCATATTTGAAATCCATAGGATGAGTATATAGGTTAGAGGAGAAATGACTTCTCGAACCTTTTCTGGATAACCTAGAACTCCTTCCAAGGAAATAATGTTACCATGAGACAATAATTCTTAAACAAAATATGGGGAATTTATAATATTGTAATAAAGAAAAATCTCTCTAAAAACACCCAAAATAACCTCCATATTATCGGAGTACTCCTCCTATATATTGTAATTCACCAAGAAGTATTCTAAAAAAATGAAAATGGAGGTGTCTAGAAAGATATTAAAGATCTAGTTCATTAGTTACATGAAATAGATAGAGCATTGGTGATCCCAAATGGAATTCATAAATACATTAAATTTCCATATCGACATTAAAAATCTATCTTTTGAGAATTCTCTTCCCAAACCCTCAACTGTTGGTACCCTGATCTCTAGAAAATTTTCAAAAACCAATAGAACCTTATAAGATGGTCATACAAATCATCAATTATAGGCAATATGTAATTATTAATTACTGTCACCTGGATATGACTATGGTAGACTGTTACAATTCATAGGCTATAATATGACTTCATTGAAAACAGAATTGGAAAATCTCATAGTGACATGATCATATAGATAGAACCATTTCCCTTAAGATCTTATAGCTGATCTTTTAGCTCCTCTAAATCGGCCAGAGCCTTATGATGTGATGGAATGGAAAACAGGATCTTCTTGTGAAGCAAATAGATAGAAAACGCAAACACTCATTGGGGAGGTTATCCCATGAAGTCCTTTAGAAATTATTTTGGGTACTTTTCCATGACCACTGAAATTTCACATGAAGAACTCTTCTTAACAACCCCAAGGAAAACCTTGGAAAAATGACATGATATGAACCATAACATAGAAGCAACTTGTCATACCCTCCATGGTTATAGATCACAATCTCCATAAAAGACATGGAATGTCCTGTTAAGAGTAAGTAACTGAACCCAATCAAGGGTTGTGTGACCACACTCCACCATGAGTAGTATCCCTTTAGTTATGTGATTCTTTATCCATTGTTTTTATATGATAATTTGTATATGTATGAGTAGTATCTCTATCATAAATTGTATTTGTGGTGTTAATGTGTCAAATTTTGGGATATAATGTGCTTTATTTTAATTGATGTGCTTGTTTGGATTTCTTAATATGTCTACTAATTTATCAATGCAACCCAAGTGGGGGACGTTAAATCTAAATTATGTGTCTTTAATAAGATACAATTAATATGACGTATTAATTAAATACATCAATTCATTGATTTCTGGGTTACTTTACATTCATGGTTTAATGCATTGATATTTCGTATACCACGTATTAGTGAATATTAAACATTGAATTTTATTTTAATGATACACGATGGATTAAATCATATAATATTTAGTTAATGAAAGGTCATTATATCCTAATTTAGAAAATCCTATTTAAACCGTTGCTCTATCAGGTGGTTTTTGTGTGTGTGACATAATTATGAACAACTTGGTAGAAAGAGATAAGTATGTCTTCATTTGTCTTTTAAAGAAAAGAAATGTCATTATTCAACATAAAAAATAGACACATAAAAGATTCATGTTATTTTCTGTACAATTATCATTTCATGACATATTATAATCTTATATCTTGAATCATTGATTAATTAGGGCTAATCCATAATTTCTTTTTTCTAACATAAATAAGATCATTTAATATTATTTTATATTTTTGTAAATTAGTATTTAAATGAAAGAATTAATTTATAAAATTAAATTGAAAATCAAGATTTTAAATTAGTATTTAAATGAAAGAATTAATTTATAGAGATTCTACTCATACATATACAAATGATCATACAATTTATGATATAGATACTACTCGTGAATCTTTTTTTGGAGTGTGTTGTTCTGATCGTGAAGGGTGGAAATTGTGAGAGTGTTGTCTGTTTATGGTTAACACGATTAAAGGGACCAAAGGTACTAGTTCATGAAGGAAGAGGATCACTAAGGTGCTTATGCGCGGTGGTTGTAAATGCATAGAGGCCGGTCTCTGATGGGTGAGATGGAAAGGGTGTGGTTCACACCGGGATTGCAAAGTAGTGGTTTGCTATGGAAGTGATCACGTAGGGGCAGGTTCGTGCTGGGTTTTTGGTTCGGGCATTGGAGCTTGTTCGTGTAGGGTCTGGTTCGTGTAGGGTCTGGTTCATGCTGGGTCTTGGTTCGAATAGTGGAGTTTGTTCGCATTGGGGCAGGTTTGCGCTGGGTTTCGGTTCACAAAATGGATCTTTGTTTGCGAGTGGGGAGTTATACGGGTGTAGGGGTCTCGGTTAATGCAAGGGAGTTTACTCTGGTTTGCACAGGAAAGTGTTGGTCACATTGAGGAGTTTCATATGTGAAAGGGGTGGGCTTGTTAAGGGTTTTTCTCATGAAGGATTCGAACGCACGAGGTGGTTTTTGCAGAGGAGATCATCATTATGTTGGATCGCGAAGGGGTTGTCTCATGCAAGTATCAGATCGTGAAGGATTTGTTCGTGAAGGATTTGTATGCATTGGAAATGCTCAAGTAGGGTTAGGCTCGCAAATAATTGGGTCCATGGAAGACGTGGTTTGGGAAGGGATGCCTTGTAATGGGTCTGGTTCACGAAAGATTCCGCTTGTGATGAGTGTGTCTGCAGTGGGGTGTGAGATTTATGGGTTTGATCATGGAGGGTAGACTCGTGGTGGGGTGTGGTCACACAACCCTTGATTGAGAAGGTGGTTGTCAGTGACCAGTGATTCCCCCTCACATCAATACCTTGGGAAACACCTAAAAATAGGTTGGTAGACTTAGAACAATAAGAATAAATCTGATATATTTCCTCAAACCCATCTCAAAATTAATAGCCATAAGATAATAGTTCGTGGGGAGATAAAGAGATACATGAACCAAATGAAAACACCAAAACATAATAATAACTAAATAAATCTAATGAAGTAATGGGAAATCATAAAAACAACCCATAGTCAGGATCAAAACATAACCACAATCCCAAAACACCCATGGAAACTGAAGATTCAAAACGAAGAATAGTTGTCCAAACACTTACCCATTCCAAACATAATTAATTAATGAAAATTCAATTTGAATCACCTTAAGGAGGAGGACCCGGTGGCGGAGGAGAAGGAGGTGTCGAAAGCGGAGGCAGCGGAGGCAGCGGAGGAGGAGGAGGAGGAGGAGGAGGCCGCGGTGGAGGAGGAGGCAGCGGAGTAGGAAGAGGAGGAGGCGCCAATGGAGGAGGAGGAGGATGAGGCTGCGGACTAGGAGTAGGAGGAGGAACCGCCGGAGGAGGAGGAGGAGGATGAGGCCGCAGTGGAGAAGGAGGAGGAGGCAGCGACCGGAGGAGGAGGAGGCGGCAGCCGGAGGAGGAGGAGAAGGAGGAGGAGGAGAAGGAGGAGGCAGCGGCGGCAGCGACGCAGAGGAGGGCTTCTGCGAGAGCTTGACCTTGTGCAGGGAGGAGGAAGAGGACCCATGGGTTTTTAACAAATCCATGTGAGCCTTTATCAGCGCTAGTAAAAAGCGCTGATAAAGGGGAAAACCTTTATGAGCGCTAAAAAAGCGCTGATAAAGTGGACCTTTATCAGTGCTTTTGTTAGCGCTGATAAAGGCCCGACCCTTTATCAGCGATTTACTGTTAGCACTGATAAAGGTAGGCGCATGCCTTGCCTAGTTTTGTGGTAGTGAATGGATAATGTGATGAATGGAAACAAAGTTCCATCTATGGAATCTTACACACTTATATTTCATAAATTTGGAGAAGTTAGGCATTACCTAAGATAATGCTCTATTTCAAGGGTTGGGAAGCATGATGAGCATAAAAAATCTATATGATCATGGGAGCATGTAAATTCCTATGATAAGATGAATAATGATGAATTAATTACATGTAACCACTATTTTAATGTAGTGTATGTCATAATGTTTGTCAATTCATGTCCTATTAGTTTTTTCCACACCTGAAATGATATAAAATCATTAGGGAAAACTTCTATGAGTATTGTATCACATGTTGAAGTTTGTGGGAATTTTATTATGGAAAATATTACAAGTCTCCCATTTTTATAATTTTAGGTGAAATGATTGTCATTGCCTACACCACAAGGCAATTGAAAATTCATGAGAAAAACTATCCCATGCATGATTTAGAGTTGGCAGCTATGATCTTTGCATTGAAAATCTGGAAGAATTATCTCTTTGCGGAGAAGTGTAAAATATATACAGATCACAAAAGTCTTAAATATATATATTCACACCGAAAGATATGAATATACTCCAATGAAGTTGGTTATATATCATCAAGGATTATGACTGCTCAATCCTTTACCACCCTTGGAAAGCGAACAAGGTAGTAGATTATCTAAGTAGAAAGGACCCAACAATTATATTATTGATGGGAATTGAAAAGGATCCAATATTCTTAGATTTAATGATGATAGACAATGAAATAATAAATAAGGGAAGATCATAAATATTTTCACAAATTATTGATCAAATGTCGATTTTAGAAAGGTTAAAGGGTGATAAAAAAGTTGATGTGGTAATTAAAAATAAAGTGGAAACTATTAGAAAATGGAAATCCATGCAGTACAATGTTAGCGAAGAAGGAATTGTGAGATTTGGGTCAAGAATTTGTGATCCCTAAAATCTAGAGTTAAAGAAATATCTTTTGGATGATGCACATAGTTTTACTTTCTCCATTTACCCAGAAAACATGGAGATGTGTTGAGATCTCAGAGAGCACTATTGGTGGGATAACATGAAGAATTTGATCGATAAATATACATAAAAGTGCCTGATATGTTTTCAAGTTATGTGTAATGACCTAACCCTATTTACCCAGAGTTGGTGAATTATTACATAACATTAACATGATCACAAGAGATCAAGTCTTTAAATACATATTAATTTAGTAGCCTTGGAAGTACTAGATACATACATAAGTTTTACATTACATCATGAAATAAAAAAACAACAACATTTTTTCCCCATTGAACACACTCATATCCTTTGGTCTATCCCTACAGGTTAATCATAATATATTTCTTCACATCATGGGAAAAAGAAATCATAAGAAAGGGATGAGATCAGATGCTGATTAAGGATAACAATATAGTAGAAACTACCATAAATAAGAATAAACATTTAAGGAAAAGTATAAGACTAAAACACAAGACTTTTAAACGTAAAATTCAGCATAATATGGCTAAGATAAATCAAATAATTCCATTTACTTATTCACATGGATATTCTACTAGTCGAATAATCACGTATAATATCAATAGCTGATTACATAATGATAAAATGCATAATGCCAGACATCATAACCACATAGTCAAGGCGTCGTACCAAGACTACAAATAATATTTTTTCGATGCCCTTTTCCAAGACACTAGTTTGTCTCATTAAACCTACCGATGCATTTAGGAGCTATATTGGGCCCCACCCATCACTTACTAATTCTAGTTCATTCCTTATATGAAAAGGATGAAACATAACAAAAAAATTCGTATTAAAACTAAAATACTAAATGGTAATACATTAATCACAAACCATAAATGGTATAAAAATAAAAAATCCATATTCAAACATATCACCAAACCTTCAATACAGTTTGGAAGATTGTATTATAATAATTCAACTTTAAACAAGTGTAAAATCCATAAAATATGTTGACATAGATGAAATCAAAACAATTTGAGAGAAATATCTCTTTCTATTTTGAAATAATTTAAAAGTCACATAATTATAAAATAAGACATTTATTTTTAAAATATTCATATAATCTTGAAAGTGAATCTTTTAAGGTGTTATAATGGTGGAAAATATCCACACCAACCGTGTAAGTTTTAAAAAAACATTATTACCATAATTTGTCGAAAAGGTCATAAAGTACCTTGTTTGGAAAACAACAGAAAGATTACTTTCAATTGTTTTATAAAAAGTCATAAAATGGTATAAATGACGTTAACCCATATTCTAGGAAATAGTAAAAATGTTTTGAAATACATTTTTCTGAAATATGGATGTGGATGATAAAGAAGCCCCAGTAGATAATTGCGTATAAACAACCTCGGATAATAAAGAGATTTTGAAATTAACTCTTACCATGTACTTTTCCTAAGTCGAGGGTAAGTTAACCTCCTATATAATAGTTAAATCATTATTATTAAATTATACATAAACCACATACATCAATATGATATCATATATTATTTTATAATATTGATTTGTTAATAATATTTCACAAGTATCATTGTTTCGGGTGTTAAATGATTCATTTTACTTTATATGCTTTGTTAAGTAAGTCATGTTTTTATGGATAAGATATATTTTATTCATATCTATAATGATATTATGTTCTTAAAAATTATTTTAAATCATAAAATAAAAATTACTCTTGAATGTTTATGATGGGAAATTAATCTCATCGCGTTCATGGAGACAGTAATCCATACGCACGCATGAGTGAAAATATCATTCTATTGATGATGAAATCATATGTAATTGGATGGTATATAATATATACAGAATCATTAACATTTTATATTTATTATTTACATCAATTATACTCATTATTATACCCATCCAAACAATTAAGTGTTGAATAACAAACTACAAAATGGCGTGGAGACGGTAAGCCATACGTACACACGTACGGTAACTTTGTCATTCGTAGGTTGGATAGAATAATGAATATGGTTGTACCATATTTATAATAACATAATATTATGTATAAGATACTATATTTATTATTTTTTTACTGAAATAACAAAGAAAGAAGAAGTTAAATAAGAAAAGAAATTTGAAAGAGATGATGAAATTATTTCCACTTCTTTGGGTGATTCCTTTTGATTTGATCAAAAGGGCTCCTTAGGTTGGATTTTTTATAAAATTAAGGCCTCTAGGATTAATTGAGGGTAGTTGGGAGGATATTTGAGTAGGGGTTGGCCGAGAAAAATGGTTTTGGAGGTGTGATTTGAGTTAAGGGGAAGTACCCTTTTGTAAGAGAGGTGAGAGTCACTTTAGGAAAATCTTGAAATATTATTTTATTATAAAATATTTTTCAGATTATAGTGGATCCAAATAGATTTATTTAGAGGATAAGGTGAGGATGGGTCTAAATCCTCTAAAAAAATAGGTTTTAGACAAGTTTAGGTCACCATATTAGCCTCTTTTTTAGATTTAACTCATTGTTAAATAGATTATCTTTTACAATGCCTTCTTGTATTTTTATATGACATCATTAATAAATGTACTATAAAATGAAAATCGGACCCCAAGTGGTTAATTAATGACATATATATCATTATATAATTCCTTTTGACAAACATCATATTTTTAAGAATATTATATCATTTAATAATATAGTATTTATTTTAAAAACTCATTTATGTCAATTTTAAACTATTTAGTATTTAGTTTTTGTGAAAGTCAACCAAACACGATTACAGCAAAAAAAAAATACATTTAATCAACCATAACCTATCATAGTAACCTAGAAATTTGTGTAATGCATCAAAAGTATCAATTTAGATTTCTTTGGATATTTATAATATCATTTGTTTTAATCTTCCATTAATAAGGTAATTAATGCATCGTCATTGTCTCATAAATAATTTAATTATTTAATGTTTAAAAATTATAAATAAAATACCATGATGTAGGAAATACTTTTATATTTATAATTAATTTCAAAGTCAAATTTATCTTATGTATAACCCTATACTAAAAATTGGTTGGTTATTAAAATTTGAATTTAACACTTTTAACTTTTCTTTAAATAAAATAATAATAAATGTCCTATTATAATCCAAGTGGATCAAAAATGATATTATTTTATTCTTAAGTTTTATTTTGGTTGAAATAAACTTATACAATAGAATTAGGATTTGTGTTAGGGTAATTAAAATATCATTTTTACCTTTAATTACCCTATTTGCTTTTAACCGTGGTAAATAAAATTCAAAAGTTACTATTCCCCAAAAATTATTTTCATCCTATTGAACCACATTTTTATTACTGATGTCAACCATGTTGCTCGGATTTTTGAAATTCAATTCACAGAATTGGTAATATTATGTTTTTTGCAAATTTTCAAATGTGCCTAGAAGGTGGGTTAATGTCATTAAAAAAATTAAATAAATATATATATATATAATCTTATTATAAAATGACTCCAATTAGTTACATTATAATAATATAGGTATTATGTATCAATTTTGAATTTAAAATAAATTTAAATAAAAAAAATTAATTAAATAAAAAGTTAGTTTTTAGGTACTATGAAATATTATTCACTATACCTAAAAAATTGAATGTTTTCATAAAAATACCAAAAACTTACCCTAAGAAAATTTGATATTCCAAATCAAAAAATGAAGTCTATTTTATAAAACTAAATTTTTATGAGTGTTAAATATTAATTTTATTATTGTTCACAAAAAGACATAAAAAGTAATTTTTTTTAAGAATTTTTTTTCTAAATATATAACTATTTTAATACAAAATATACATTTCATTATAAATATGTTTTATTTAAGTGAAAAAATTATAAATAATAATAAAAATTCATTTGTTACAATTCATATCACAATATTTAATTGATAAATAAATATATTGTTTAAATTATTATAACACTAATGTGTTGTTTCACAGAAACTCAATCTTGAGTATAACGTAAGAAAAGTCAGTGTTGCATGAAGTATAAGCTATTGAATTAATTTAAAGATATAACTTACTATTAAATATTGGGGTGTTACATTCTTCCCTTTTTTGATAAATTATGTCCTCACAATTTGAAATTGTTCTTCAAAAATAAAAGGTTAAAAATAGAAAATACCTTTGTGGAAAATCCACATCAAAAATAGGGTTAATAAAATTAGTCTTAATAAGAGGGAAAGGGAAATAAAAAAGTCACCACCAAATTTAGATTTTGAATAAGAATACACTGGTGGCAATTTGATACTCATAATTAGCCAAAAAACGAAAATATTAATAGGGAGTGATTGAGGTCATCAATCACAAACAAGTGAAAAAGAAAAAGAAAATTGAGGGCCTCCAAGACATAAATCTATGATGAATTAAAATATCATTGGTTCATCAAATCATAAGATATTAGGATAACAAATTTTTGGTTTTAATATCCTTTCCCTAATTTTTAAGAATTAATTTCTTCAAAGAACAAGAATTTTTTTAACAAGTAGAGTTCCATCTTTTAACTAATTTCTATCACAAACACATCTTTCACTCCCAAAGATAGTAGAACTAAAAAATATTCTTTTGAACCTAATCATATAGGGTTTCAAAATAATGAATTTATAATCATTTATCAGATCATTTAAAAAAATTACATTTTACAAATGAGGACACCATGTAGGAAAGTGGTAGGTGATGCACCCTTGTCACCCTTCGGTTGCGAGTTCAAGTCTTACAGCCTTTCCAGACACGATGGGTTGTCGGTCGACCTTTGGGTTGAACTTTTTATAAAAAATCCAAAAATAATATTAAGAAATGTTTTAACCTTAAACCATAATATCCAATGTCCAACATAATCCATTCTAATATTTAGACTTATCCAAAATACTTGTGTCTAAACTCATAGTCCAAAAATTTATAAAGAAGGTCAACATAACATAATGAATATCTCTTTTTTCCATATATTGACACGTGAGTACCTTCATCATGTATTCTCTTAAAAAATAGTAACACCCTGAATTACCATAAAACCTTATTGATTACATTCATGCTCCCTTATTCCTTATAAAATACTAGATATATTCCTTATATCCAAATTTTTTTAATACTCCAACAATGATGGAATAAAAAAACCATTAATCAGTTCTAAGTTATTCAGGAATATGCAATATAATTCATCCAAATAAACTATCTCTTATTAAAAAATCACTACCTCAGTATCATGACCATATTAAGGTTTATCTTTCATTCAACAATGTAATTTCTAAAATTTTTAACTTTCTATTGAGTCAATTTTCTTAGTACCATATAATCTCAAATCCTCAATGAAATATTAATTTTGTACAATCCTTATTTATTTCCATAATTAATATCACCATTAAATCATTAATACAACACTAAAATTGTATAATTAATTAATAAAAATACAAGAACACTAATTATTACTCTTCATCTGTGGTAGTATCGTAACATGATTATTATCCAATAGAATCATTTGGGGTTTACTCTGATGATTGGAAAATTGATTCGCATAGTGTCCCAAATCCTTGCAGATAAAGAATAGTACATTTGATACCATTTTATTTCCCTTGAAATCATGTACTTGGTGTACTTTCTCTCCATGCTTATTTCAAACTCCCATTCCATTAAATCATTTACCAAGGTAATTCATTCCATAGTTATCACATATGGGAAAATCCATCTTTTATTTATTCCCTTTATCCATCTTTATCCCTACCATCCTTTTCTTCTCTGGATTCCCTTCAAAGCCATAGTAAATAGAGAATTATTTACTTATTTTATTAACACATGATACAATTTATTCATATGATGAGAATATGTGGGAGAATATTTCTCTTCTAAAATTTGGATTAATACCATGAAAGATACGATCCTTCTTACTCTTTGTACCATGCATATTGCAGGAGTTTTCATTGCTTCTTCTGGGCACCATTTCTAAACAATGGCATACACTAGGTTAGTTTATGAATCACAATGAATAATTCCAAACTTGTAAAATACCTAACATAAATTGATAAGTTTATGCATATAATCCATAATCATAAAAATGTATTTTTTGAGGAAGTATTTACTCATAAATACATAATAATGGTTTGTAAATAAAATGTGAATTATCCTAAGAATATCCCCCAGGAGTGTCAATACCAAGAGTGCAGCAAGGCCTATTTTTGTGTACTAGGATACCCTAGGTCAAGCCCAAAACACATTTTCAGATTTTTCACTCCTAGGTAAATCTGTGCAAGGGCCACCTCTACCTATTTGTATCTAGACAGGGATGTATTTTCTTGGAAAACCCACATAATATTTACACTACCAACTTTTTTTGGATGTTATTCTATACTAATCCCCCATTTTTATCTTATGGTAATGTTCTCTAATCAGAGTTTTTCAAAATCTAGTTTCCATGGTTTCTACTAAACTTACTCAGATACTAACTGTAACACCCTAAACCGAGTTACCTAGAGTTTGTGCATTTTTACAGAACATTGACATGATCAAAAGAGATCAAGTCTCAGAATACCGATTAGTTTAGTAGCCTTGTAAGTAAAAGATGCATACCTAAGTTTTACATTACATCCTGAAATAAAAAAACAATACCACTGTGTCCCCTTTGTACACACTCATATCTTTTGGCCTATCCCAATAGGTTAATAATAATATACTTCTTCACATCTTGGGAAAAATAAAACATAAGAAAGGGGTGATCTCAGATTCTCAAAAAGGATAACAATATAGTGGAAACTTTTATAAATTAGAATAAACATTTATGGAAATGTATAAGACAAAAACACATGCCTTTTAAACTTAAAAATTAACATAATATGGAAAATATAAATCAAATAATTCTATTTAATTATTCACAAGGATATTCTAATAGTATAATAATCACATGTAATATCAATAACTAATTTCATAATTATGGAATGCATAATGCTAGACATAATAAACACACAATCAAGGCCTCGTACCAGGAATACAAATAAGATTTTCCAAGGCTTACAAGACACTAGTTTGTCTCCCGAGACCTACCGATGCATCTATGAGCTATAACGGGCTCCACCTGCCACTTACTAAGTCCAATGCATTCCTCAAATGAAATCTTGAAACATAACATAAAAATTTGTATTAAAAATAGCATAATTTTTTTTAATACATTAACTATAAACCATGAATGGTATAAAAATTAAACATACACAGTCAAACTTATCATAAAACCTTAAATACAATATGGAAGATTTTCTAATAATAAATCAACTTCAAACAACTGTAAAATCCATCAAAGGATGTTGACATAGACGAAATAAAAAGTATTTGAGAGAAACATATATTTATATTTTGACATAAATTAAAAGTCACATAATTATAGAATAAAACATTTATTTAGAAAATATTCTTATAATTTTATAAGGGAATCTTCAAAAGTGTTATAACGACAAAAAATAGCTGCACCCGCCATTTAAGTTAAAAAAATTCCTAGCTTAATTTGTCAAAAAGGTCATAAAGTACCTTGTTTGGAAAATGACAGAAAGATTACTTTCAAAACATTTTATAAAAAGTTAAAAAGGGTATAAATTAATTTAACCCATATTCTAGGAAATAGTAAAACCATTTTGAAATACATTTTTAAGAAACATATATGTGGATGATAAAGAAGTCCCAGTAGATACTTACGTATAAACAACCTTAGATAATAAAGAGATTGTAAAATTAACCCTTAACTTGTCATTTTATTTAGTCGAGGGTATGTTAACCTTCTTTATTGTTACTAAATAATTGTTATTGAATTATACAAGAACCACATACATAAATATGATATCATATATGATCTTATAATATTTTTTTGTTAATAATATTTCACTAGTATCATTGTTTCGGGTGTTAACTGATTCGTTTTCCTTTATATGTTTTGTTACGTAAGTCATGTTTGTTATGGATAAAATGTATTTGATTAATATATATAATTATATTAAGTTCCTAAAAATTATTTTAAATCAAAATATGAAAATTAATCTTGAAGGTTTACGATGGGAAATGAATCTCATCGCGTTCGTGGAGACGGTAATCCGTACATACGCACGAGCGACAATATCATTATATTGATGGTGAAATCATATGTAATTGGATGTTATATAATATATAATGAATTATTAACATGTTGTATTTATTATTTAAATCAATTATAGTAATTATTACACCCATCCAAATAATTAAGTGTTTAATAAAAACTACACCACAAGGTGGAGATGGTAACCTGTACGTACGCATGTATGGTAACTTTGTAATTCAAAGGATAGAATAATGAATATTGTTGTACCATATTTAAAATAACATAAAATTATTTATAATGTACTGTATTTTTTATTTTGGTAAGGAAATAACAAAGAAAGAGGAACTGGAAGAAGAAAAGAACATTGAAAGTGGTGATGAAATTATTACCTATTCTTCAGGTGATTCCTTTTGATTTGATCAAAAAGGATCCTTAGGATGGCATTATGATCAATGTAAGGCCTCTTAGTTTAAGTGAGGGTATTTGGTAGAATTTTTTAGCAGGGTTTGGGTGAGGCAAATAGTTTTGGAGGTGTGATTTTGAGAGAAGGGGAAACACCATTTTATTATAGAGGTGGGGGTCACTTTATGAAAACCATGAAATATTATTTTCTTATAAAATTATTTTCTCTTTATAGTGGCTCCAAATAGATTTATTTTGAGGATAAGGTCGGTATTGGTCTGAATCCTCTCAAAAATTAAGTTTTAGGAAAGTTTAGGTCATCATATTAACCTTATCTTTTATATTTAACTATTAGTTAACATCTTATCTTTTACAATGTCTTCTAGTATTTTTATATTACATGGTTAATAAACATACTATAAAATGACAAGTGAACCCCAAGTGGTTCTCTAATGACATATAAATAATTATATAACTCCTTTGGCTGAATCATAGGTTTTTAGGAATATTATATCATTTATTAATATAGTATATGTTTTAAAAACTAATTTATGTCAATTTTGACAGTATTTAGTAATTGGTTTTTGAGAAAGTCAAAAAAACTTGATTAATTCAAAAAAAATAAATAAATTAAATCAATACTAACATGTCATATTAACCTAGAAAATTATTGAAATGCATCAAAATTATCAATTTACATTTATTTTGATATTTATAGTATCAGTTATTTTAATATTCCAATAATCAAGTAATTACTACATCATCAATGTCTCAAAAATAAATTTAATTATTTAATTTATAAAATTTATAAATAATATAATATGATGTAGGAAATATTTTTAAATTTATAATGAATATTTATAGTCGAATTTATCATATGTATAACCCTATATTAAAAATGGTCTAGTCATTAAAATTTGAATTTAACTCTTTTAACTCTTCTTTAAATAAAATAATAATAAATATCTTAATCTAGTCCATATGAATCAAAAATGATATTATTTTATTACTAAGATTGATTTTTTTCTAAATACACTTATCAAATAGAATTAGGACACGTGTTAGGGAAATTATAATATCATTTTTACCTTTAATTATCCTATTTACTTTTAATCATGGTAAATAAAATTCAAAAGTTACTATTCATCAAAAATAATTCTCATCCTATTGAACCAAATTTTATTTACTGATGTCTATCATGTCTCTTGGATTTTTTAAATTCAATTCACAAAAGCGATAAAATTATGTTTTATGAAAATTTTCAAATGTGCCTAGAATGTGGTAAAAGACGTCAAAAAAATAAATAAACTTTTATTTATATAATCTTATTATAAAATGACTCCAATGAATTAAATTAGACTAATATAGGTATTATGTATTTTTTTTACTTTAAAATAAAATTAAATAAACATAATAATTTGTTAAATAAAAATTTGGTTTTTATGTACCATGTAGTGTTTTTCACTATTCATCAAAAATTAAAAGCTTTTAGAAAAATAAAAAAAATTCACCCTAAGATAATTTTGATATTCTAAATCCAAAATATAAGTCTATTTTACCAAATTAAATTTTTAGTAGTTTGTAATATTAATTTTATTATTTTTCATAAATGGACATAAAAAGTAGTTCTTTTAAGAAAATAGTTTTTCGAAATATATAACTATTTTAACAAAAAATATATATTTCATTATAAATCTGTTTTAGTTATGTGAAGACATTATAAATAAAAATAAAAATTTATTTTTTACAATTTATATCAAAATATTTAATAAATAAATAAATATATCATTTAAATAATTATAATACTAATGTTTTGTTTCACAGAAACTCAATCTTGCGTATAACACAAGCCAAGCCGGTGTTGCGTGCAATATAAGATATTGAATTACTTTAAATATATAACTTATTATGAAATCTTGGGGTGTTACATGATGGTTGGGAGGCCGAAGTCTTAGGAAATGATGCAACCATTATCCATACCAATATGAAAATGGGAAAACCTCACCATGGACTTTGTCACCGAACTTCTGAATACATCCAAAAGAAAACATGTTATATAGGTTGTTGTAGATCATCATACAAAGACTACACACTTCATTAAAATTAAAAAGGACTTATCACTAGATCAAATGGAAAAGATATACATTAGAGTAGTGGTAATGTGAATTTAAGTACCACTATCGATTGTATTTGATCGAGATCCAAGATTCACCTCTATGTTTTGGAAGAGTCTTCAATACGCTACGCACACTGATTTGGACTTCAGCATGACCCATCAACCTCAAACTGATGGAAAATCTAAGTAGACTATCTAGACACTTGAGGACATGTTGAGAGATTTCCCAATGGACTTTAAAGTTGGATGAGACCAACATCGTCCTTTGGCGATGTTCTCTTGCAACAACAGTTTCAATTCAAGCATCCAAATAGATCCTTATGAAGTCCTTTATGGGAAGAGGTGAAGAAAACCAGCATGTTAGGATGAATTTGGGGAACAAAAACTTCTAGGTCTAGAAATGGTCAAAGAAGTGGTTTAGATTGTTAAGACCATCCAAAAACACATCAAAGCTGCCCATAGTCGACTAAAGAGCTATGATGAAAATCATCTAAGAGACCTAGAGTTTTATGTTAGATACAAGGTATTCCTCCACATATCTCTAGGGAAGATAGTTTTTAGATTTAGGAAGAAGGGAAATCTTAGTCCAAGGTACGTCATCCCATTTCATATCCTTGATCATATCAGAGCAGTGGCCTATCAACTAGCACTCCCACGTAACCTGTCTCAAGTACAAGATGTATTCCATGTATCACTTTTGAGGAAGTACACACCTAACCCATCACATATACTCAATCCAGAGGTGGTACCATTCGATAATGACCTCTATTATGAGGATAAATATTTTATTATCTTAGATCATAGATAGAAAGTTCTATAGAATAAGACTATGACCGTTATCAAGATGTTGTAGAGAAACGAAAAGTTAAAATAAGTAATATGGGGACTGGAGAAAGTGATGAAGCAGAGTTACCCTCATCTGTAATAATGTGTGAAAATGAAATTTTGAAGATAAAATTTCTTAAGGGAGGAAGGTTGTAACGACGCAAATATTTATGAATAAAATTACTTTTCTTTTAATTAAATATCTTATAGATATAGAAACCACATTAAATCCTTTTGTTTTATTATATTCAATTGGATTTAAATTACTGTTATGTTTCCTTACCCTTGATAATATAGCCATTGAATAGTGATCACATGACTAGTATAAATATAGGGTTTTAAAAAATCCTTTTAGTATAGAAAAAGGAAGTGATGGCCTCAACTATTAAGATCATTCCCTATGAATCCCATTTATCAGAGCTTCCAAGGGTGATAGAATTTATGGGTTTTTCCTTAGACCAATCCCAAGACAAGATCCAATAACTTAAGCATGTACGAAATCATTTACTAGAGAAGCTCAAGATCCTTAAGGTCATGACCCAAACCATGTTCACCAAAAGACCCAAGAAATACCAAATTTCTCACACCTTACTCTTAGGGCATATAATGGTGTAAAAAGAGATATTTATAAAGAAAATATCATTATAATTATTTTTTTATAGAATAATGAATATAATTTCATTCTATTATTGTTACTTTATAAATGATTTTCTAAAGAACCAATAGTATTTATCATTAATATTCAAATTCAATTAAGGAATCTATTTTTTGATAAATTAATTTATTTATGAAATAAATAATTTCATAATAAAATATTATTATTATATTTATTTTATTAAATATAAATGATCATATAATTTTTATGAGGCCGAATATAATTTTTATGAGGCATAATATAATTTTTATTAATGTTCAAAAATAATTTTTTCCAAAACCCATCAATCTTCAATAAATGCCATGTAGTACCCACAGTTTCTGGTATTAACCCTTACTTGATTCTTTGCATGGTTATAATGTAAAGGGCATTGAATGGGATATTCAGGAAAACTTTGAATGATGTTTTTAGGTAAAGGAGAAGTCACACAGGCGTTGCACGACTTGTCTAACCATGCAAACAAACTGGGTATAGTTGGTTCTTTTGTGGCAATGGTTCCCGCATAGTTGGAGCACAGTTAGAGAGATCATGTGAGGAAACCATGTGAGGTCTTGCCATATTAGTGGAAAACATACGGTTAGTGCACAGTTTGTCTAACCGTGTGAACCAACCATATGGGCACTTAAGTGAGATCCTAAAATGTGGATCTCAAATGATTTTGCTTTTAAGTGGATCTTTTTTTCTTCCTAAGCAGCCATAACTCTGGATATGGCTTCTACTAAGGCCAAATATGGTTCTACCAACATTATAGAGGAGATCCAAAATCTTCCCTTTGAGAATCGAATCCGGATTCTTGAGGTATGTGATTATTCTTCTTCGTTCTTGTGCAGTTTATTTGATCTAGATAGATACACTTCTCCACTTCTCTCAGTGTCTTAGATCTATGCCAATTATGGGTAGATCTAGGAGTTTAGATGAAAAATATGATAAGATTTGGTCTTGTTCTTGTTAAGAGAAGAGAGCTAAGGTAGGTTCTTGAAGAATCGACTCACCTTTCTTGAGAGTTCTTCGTTCGTTGTGGTTTTCCTCAAAATATTTTGGGAAGGAGGATTCAATATCAACTACTCTTGTTAGAATTGATTGCCTTAGTTTCAAAATGTTTTATTTGAATGGAATTGACTGTTAAAATCAAGGAATAAATCTTCTTTAGTGATCATTTATGGTTTTAGTGAAATTGTGAAATCTTGGTGAATTGTTCTACAATGTAATTTAGATTCTTGAATTTAAAATGATGATTTTAAATTATTTATTTGATATAATTTCAAAATGGTTTGAATGAAAAGGTTATTTAAATAAAAAAGGTTTTTATTGAAATGGTTGTGCATTTAAATGATTTTTATGGAAACAGGTTTTGAATAAAAAGGTGTGTTTATTGTAGGGGTGTTTTGGTAATATCCTTGGGCATATTGGTGTGTGTGTATTCAAATTTCATATTTGGGTCTTGGTTGAAATATTACCTTGAGCACGATCCCAAAGGTTCAATCGAACATGGTAAACAATTACCTTGTGACAACTTGGTATATTGATGAGAATCTGCTCATGAGTATGGAACTATCATAAAATAACATGCATGGTTGGTTTCATGGGTTTGTGGAATGGTTGGGTATGCCCAAAAAAGGATATTGGTAAATGGTTTTAAATCCTTTTTAGTTATTTTTTTGGGAAAATAACATGCTAGAAAAATTGGCATCAATCTCACTTTTATGATTTTGGTTATAAATTGTTTTGGAAACTTGTTTATATTTAGATATAAACTGTTTTGAGAAATTGATTTATATAAACTATTTTATATAAATGTTGGTAACACTTCTATCCTAGTGGCGTGATAGGGAAGTAATTAGGGGTAACCTACTGAGTTTTATACTCTCCCCTTCATTTGAACTTTGGTTCTTTTGGAGAATCTATTTTTTAGGATAGGGGAAAAGGTAACATTTACCACATTTTTAGCACTACCCATGATATTTGGGCTGTTCCGTGATTATAGAGCTTGGGGCATGCAGATCATGGAGTCTTGGGGTCTCTAGAGAGTCTTTAGTAGTTTATCCTATGTTTACTTTGATACTTATTGGGTCTTCCACTGTTTCTCACATTGATGTGTTTTTGAGATATATGAATTTGTTGAGTTGTCTTTCATTTGTTCATGCATCATAGAGTGAATGTTTGGTTGTTGTTGGTTGTTTTATTAGTTTATTTCTTAAAGGGTAAATCGTCCCCCACTTGTATTTGGAAGCCTTAAGCATTTATTTCCAGCCTTTGGCATCTTGGGGATGTCACTTAAGGCCATGTAATGAATCGTTGGACTCTCAAGACAATGAGAATAGGCAGGTAATTACAAATGGTATTAGTCTAGTATTTACTTTTAGGGACAAATGTTACCAGCTTTTTTGGCCCTTTCCCAACAAGTGGTCATCAGTGTTCTTGGTCTTGGAGTTTAAATTCATTCTTATATAGTATTTAGGTTGAAATCATAGATAGGAGTATGATTTTCAGAAAATGTACATCATAAAAGGATATAACTAACACTTTTTTGCTGAACTTCATGTAACTAGGGAGTTCGGTACATAAGTGTTTGGAGACAATTCCAGGATTTAGGCATCTCATTATCATGGGTTTAGCCTACGAGACGAGCATGGCATTCATTGTAGAGGAATGAATTACCACTAGGAGTGCATTCATCATTTTGGGGGAATGATTTATATTGTGAAAAAGTGTTGATTTTTGAAAAATTATGTTTTTTTTTTCAAATGAAAGATTTTGAAAAAGGTAATTCTTATGGTATTTTGAAAATGGTTTAATTTTAAAAAGCATAGTTAATGTTTTAAAAAATGGTTGAACATGAAAAAAGGTTGTTTTTGGAAAATAGTGTTGTGATAATCGATGTGATATAATTTGAAATTCTAAGCCATCAGTTGATAGAGAGTGAGATTGAAAAAGTTTATTGATTGGTTTAGAAAATGGAACCTGGTAGGTGTCGTCGAAACTAACATGAAGAAGCGGTGGAGAATGTGGTTTAACTTGAACCACGGGTGAACCAAGAGATGGTTCAGAGTATCGTTTAGGCTATTCAATATGTGGATATGGGAAAATGGAGGAATGATCCAATGCATATGGATCATACCATCCAATTCATGAAGCAGAATCCTTTGAACTTCCAGGGTGATGCTGAACCTGATTAGGTGGAGGTGTGGATCAGTAGGATGAATCGTATCTTCGATTTCATCGGCACAAAAGAATTGCTAAAGGTCAAGATGGAAACATATATTCTTGAGGATCTTGCATGATAGTGGTGGGATTTATAAGTGTTGGATAAATTGTATGAAGGCCTTACATGGGAGGATTTTGAAGAATTTTTCAACAAGAAATTCTATCCTCACATGTTCAAGATCTAGAAAACGAATGAATTTTTCAGCCTGAAATAAGATATTTTCTCTGTCACAATGTATGCGGCTAAATTGATGAATTTAGTTCACTCTTCACCTGATGTTTCAACAAGTGCATCCTTGAAGGAATGCATCTTCGAATTAGGGATACAACAAGAGATTTGATCGATGGTTGGAGTACTCTGTATTACGGTTTATATAGAGATGGTGCACAGAGCGACGGTGAATGAATGTGATATCTAGAGATTGATTGGAGGAGGAATGATGACACCTACATGGAATGGTTGGAACTCAACAACTTTGAGAAAGTGGAAAAGGGAAACCTATTTCCAAGGTGTAAGTGGAAATAAAAATTAGATGACGGGATTATCGAACCTTCCTCTATGACCTGAGAGAAAAGAAAGTCGCTTTCAATGTGGCTCGCTTGACCACATAAAGTGAGAGTGAATGGAACAACCTAGAGAATGTCATAATTGCAACAAGATGGGGCATATTCAGCACTATTGTCACAATGCTCCAATGTCTGGTGCTCAAGACACTTCTCAGGCGTCTCAAGCATTATATGCTTTGACGAGGTGAGGAGATCAGAATCAGTTTCATTAGCAGAACAAAGCTATCCATGGAAGTTCTTGATATACCATGATTCCTTAACTAGGGAAATCTCATCAAGGAAACAAGGAGAACAATGCAGCGACAAGGAAATTTTATGGAGTTGGGCAGATGATGGTCGATGATCAAACTATACCATCTATGGTGAGGGGTACGATTATTTTTAATTCTACCATTATGCAAGTTCTCTTCGATACTGGTGAATCAAATTCTTTCATTTCTTCACATGCTATTGACTAGCTATTTTTAAAGTTGTAAATGATTCCTTCTATTTTAAAACAAAAAACTCATTTTAGTGAAAGATAACGCCAAGCCTTTGTGTGTTGAGCATGTGTTATAAATGTTGATGATGCTGAGCTAAAATAGAACTTCTTGATGTTGGAAATGTATTTCTATGATGTAATCATGGGAATGAATCGTTTTACAATGTTTAAGGGTCATACAAAATGTTGATAAAGAATAGTGATTTTCACAGCTGAGGACGTCATCAGGCATCTCTTCAGAGGAGAGAGGATGTTTAAGAAAGGCTAAAAGAGATTGTTGGAACCAACAGTGCAGATGTTCTCTTTCCAGTTGGGAGCATTGACTTTGGTATCAATGGAAGATATTGAGGAAATTAATTATCGAGCATTTTTGGATTAATTTGAAGGTGTATTTCCAAAGAACTTCTCAGAGTTACCACATATAAGGGAAGTTGATTTTATGATTGATCTCATTATGAGGATAAGTCTTATTTCCCTTCTATCTTATACGATGGAACCAATGGAGTTAAGGGAATTGTAATTACATTTGGAGGAGATGGAAAGCAAGGGTTTCATTCGACCAAGTACATCTCTGTGGGAATAATCAATCTTGTTCATGAAGAAAGAAGATATATCTCTTATATAGTGTTTTGATTATCATAAGCTTAACCAAGTTACGATAAAGAAAAAATATCCACTTCCATGTATTGATGATATGTTTGACCAATTAAGGGGAGATCAGTGGTTCTACAAGATCTACTTGTGATATGGATATATCCAATTGTGAGTTTGGAAGGAGGATATTCTAAAGACATCTTTCATAAGCAGATATGGCCACTATGAATATCTGGTCATGCCTTTTGGTCTAACTAATAAACCAACTATATTCATTGATTTGATGAATCAAATATTTCAGTGATATCTAGATTCTTTTATTGTGGTGTTTATGGATGAGATTTTGGTGTATTCAAATACAAGGGATGACCACTAGGAACACCTGTAAACAGTGTTACAAATCATGAGATATCACTGTTTGTATGCCAAATTATCAAAGTTTGGTTTTTAGATACAAGAGGTATGATTTCTTGGCCATTTGATTTCTAAAAAACGAATTTATATTGATCTTGAAAAGATAGAAGCTATTATCTCATGGAAACCACCAAATAATGTCTTCTAGATATGAAGTATTCTTGGTCTAGCTAGTTACTACCGATGCTTTTTTCGTGATTTCTCATGACTATCTTCTCTAATGAAAGCTATAACAATGAAGAATGGTCTATTACAATGGATAGAGGAATGCCATAACTCATTCTAAGAGCTAAAAATATAGCTTACATCAGTACCAATCTTGATTTTTCTAGAATCAGGATAAGGGTATGTGGTGTACTGTGATGCTTCGAGATTAGGTTTTGGTTGTGTTCTCATGCAAGGAGACCATGTGATTTCTTATGGTTCAAGGCAGTTGAAGGTGCACATGAAGAATTAACCAACACATAATTTGGAGTTAGCTATAGTTGTCTATTCCTTGAAAACATGGAGACACTATCTATTTGGTGAGAAATTCTTTGTGTTTATGGACCAAAAAATATTTAAACACATTTTCTCATAGTGAGATTTGAATCCGAGGCAATGGAGATGGATGGAGTACATCCATATTTTTGAATTTGACATGATATATACACCAGGAAAAGGGAACTATGTGGAATATGCATTGAGTAGAAAGTCATATTATCATTTGAAAAAAGAAGATTCATATGAATTTAAGTTTATATCGGTCCTTGATGACATGCATGTGGAATGTGAAAACTGAGGTGATATTATGGTTTTCTTCTCATCTACGCTTATTCCATATTTGGAAAATATGGTCAAATAGGTGCAAACGTATGATGTAGAATGTCTGGTTATAAGTTCAAAACTCAATAGTGGGGAGACCATTGAGGGCTGCAAACTTGATGGGATTTTAGTTTTGTTCTTTAGAGAATGAATAGTTGTACTGGCTTTTCAGGAATCACTCTTTCAAGCTTACCAACATTCAAGATCACAGAAGATGTATAGGGTATTAAAGGCACAATTTTGGTGGATCGGCATGAAAAGAAAGGTGACCGAGTTCATCTTGTGATTATTAACTTGTCTGTAAGTTAAATTAGAGCATCAGTGACCAACATGAATGTTGTAGTCTTTACCTTTCCCAGTGTGGAAATGAGAGTAGATAGCTATATATTTTGTTACAGGTCTTTCAAGAACGGTTCCGAAACATGATTCCATATGGGTAATAGTGGATCCACTAACCATATTGGACTATTTCATCCCTATTTGTCAAACTCAAATGGTGGAGGATTTGTAAAAAATATATATTTTAGAAGTGGTAAATAGGCATGGTGTACCGGTTTCAATAGTCTCAGATAGAAATCCGAGGATCACATCTGGTTTCAATAAATCCTTAAAGAAATATCTTGGGACTCAGTTGACTATGAGGGTGGAGTACAATCCTCCGATGGATGGGAAATCTAAGCAGATGACAAAAATGTTGAAAGAAATGTTGTGGTCTTGTGTAATGGATTTTGGTGGCTCATGGGAGGAGCATATACCCTTGGTGGAATTCTCATATAATAACAGTTATGGTCCACTACACCAGGTTCTCAAGGCCCTGTATAAGTCAATAAGCATGGAAAATCATATCAACCAAAATAAACCTCAAGAACTACATGGCTAATAGTCTACAACATAACAACATGGCATATAAGCAAAATCACTCCATCCTACAATACTAGGTATGGAAGGAAAACAACAGCCTAACTAGAAAACTATACCAAAATGTCATAAACAAAATATAAATGGGTAAACACTTCCCAAGCATATCAATTAACCCAATTCTCATTCAATTAACATCTATTCAAGCATACAAGGAAAGCAGGAAAACAACAGGGCAAAATCAGTGAACACACAATGCCCCATTCAAGGGTATTGAGCACTTTTGCACATATAACTCAAAGAATTTCAATATAAAGACACAAACCACCTACCTCAATGTTGGTAGATATCTATAAGTGAACCTCAATTGTTGAATCTCCCATGAACTTCGTAGATTGTGATGATCCCAATGAAAATGGTGAGAATCGATTTGGAGAACAGATGCTCGTTCAGGGGCTCGGAGAAGATTTGTGGCCGTACGGGTTCTCTCGGACGAACCAGATGTGAAAAAAAGATCTGAGTTCTTACAAACTTTCCCCTTTAAAGAAACTCATCCCTGAATTTCCCTATCAAGGTGGTGTAGAAGAAGGAATTCTGAATAAATCTGGCCACTGTGATTTTACATCGGCCTCCTTTTCCCAAGTCTCATCCTACACTTGCGTGTGCTGCCATAGCACTCATACCAGAGGAATGGACCAGCCACAGAGAAGCTTCGTACTTCGATCAAAAATCAGGATAATATGCTCCACAAATGAGGAATCCACCTCTAACTCAAACTCCTTCGGTTGTAAAACATGATATGGTTCTGAGAAGTAACGTTGAAGCTGAGAAATGTGGAACAAGTCGTGCATAGACCGGTACCTCTGAGGTAACTTCAAATGATAGGAAACCAGTCCAACTCTCTCTAATACCTCAAACGTACCAACGTAACTCCGCGAAAGCTTACCCTATCTCTTAATCCTTATGTGTCCTAACCTCAATGTGACACATAGGAAAACCTGATCCCTGACCTCAAACTCTAGAGGTCTTCTCCGCTGATCAACATAAGACTTCTGTCAAGATTGTGCAGTAGCCATCCTCTTACAAATCAACTCTATCTGCTCTATGGTCTCCTAGAAAAGACGAGGTCCCAACATAGCTACCTCTCCTACCTCCATCCAACATAAAGTTGATCAGCATGGCCTACCATACAAATCCTCATAAGGTGCCATCTGAATAGTTGCATGAAAACTATTGTTGTAGGAAAACTCTACAAGAGGTATGTGATTCTCCCTAGAACCTCCAAAATCAAGGATGCTTGCTCACAGCTTGTCCTCAAGCACCTGAATCATATGCTCAGACAGGGTATCTATTTGAGGGCTGTAAGCTGTACTCAAAAGTACCCATGTACCCAAAGCCTTATTCAGCCCCTTCCAGACCCAATAAGTAAAACGAGTGTCCCTGTCTGAAAAAATGGAGTGTGGAAATCCATGTAAATGTACAATCTCATAGATGTACAACTGTACCAACTCATCAACATTGAAGGTCTCCTTGATCAACAATAAGTGAGCAACCTTCGTGAGTATATCGTTGACAACCCATACTGCACCATTCCCTCGAGGTGACCTCAGTAATCCTATCACGAAATCCATCATGAAATCATTCCACTTCCACTCTGGAATGGGTTACTTCTTCCAAAGCCATGTTGGTCGTTTATGCTATTCCTTCACCTGATGACAGATCAAAAACCTCATGACGAAACTAGAAACATCTCTCTTCATAACTAGCCACCAATACTGAAAGTGAATATCATGATACATCTTGGTGACTCCTGGATGAACTGCCCAAACTAAGGAATGAAAGTCTCACATTAGCTCCTTGCTTATGCCTGTTGGCACCCATTCGTGCCCTTGGAAATGAATGATCTCACCCTCACCTATGGTCCATCTAGAAATAGGGTCCTCTCCTAACATGATTTCCATAGGGCTAGGCCTTCTAAATCTGATAGCTTCCTCATTCTCACTCAATCAAGAATAGTAGAGGTAACAATTACAGAAGAAAGAAAAGCCTACCCTATCTATCATGCACCTACAAATGCATCTCAGAGAACAGATCCATAAGGTGCCACTCACTATTCTCCTCCTGAACTGCCTGTATCTGAGTCCTCATTCTCAACACATCAACCACTGTGTTTGCTTTCCCAAGTGTGCATGCAAGCTCAAAGTCAAAGGACTGAAGGTACTTAACCCACCTTCGTTGTCTCAAATTCAGATCATGTTGAGTGAAGATGTACTTAAGACTTTTGTGGTTGGTGAAAGCTACAAAATTTTCTCTTAGAATGTAATGTCTCAAACAACATAAATCATGAACAATAGTAGCCAAATCGATATCGTGCGTCAGGTAGTTCGTGTCATGTGGCCTAAACTAGCGAGACCCGTATGCAAAAACTCATCCCCCCTACATAATCACAGCTCCCAAACCGATTCATTAAGAATCACAGTAAATAGTATAGCTCTTGCCTGGATCTTGAAAGACTAGTATCAGTGCAGAGGTCAACCTCTTTTTCTTCTCCTGAAAGGTTGACTCATAAGAATTTGACTATAAGAAATTCACACCCTTCTTAGTCAGGCCCATCATTGGTGCTTCTTAGTGTAAAAATTCATTTATAAAATTCTTGTAGTATCCAACTAGCCATAGAAAATGTCACACCTTAAAGATGTTCTTTGGATGCTCTTAGGAAACTACCGATCTCACTTTCTCTTGGTCTACTGATACTCATATCTCTGAGATAACCTGACCTAAGAAGTGAATCTAATCCATCCAAAAGTGGCATTTTGAGATCTTAGCTTATAAATGATGCTCTCTCAGTGTACCCAAAACAATATTAAGATGGGTAGCTTGGTCGTGTCGAGTGTGAGAGTACACCAAGATATCATCCATGAAGACAACCACAAAATAATCCAAGTATGGATGGAACACTCAGTTCATTGGTTCCATGAAAAATACAAGCGCATTCATGAGACCGAACGGAATAACCACATACTCCTATATACCATACCTGCTCTAGAAGGTTGTGAGAGGTTTATTAGATTGTCTAACATGCAACTGTTGATAACCATATCTCATGTAAATCTTTGAGAACACCTGTAATCCTCAATGATGATCCAAGAGATCATCAATCCTCAGTAAGGGATATCAGTTCTTGACCATAAACTAGTTCAGCTTCCTATAATCCACACAAAGCCTATGGGTATCTTCTACCTTCTTCACAAACTGGACATGCGAACCCCATAGAGAAATACTGGGTCAGAAGAAACCCTTTGCCTGCAACTCCTCCAACTGCTTCTTGAGCTCCTGTAACTCTGGTGTATCAATCCTATAAGGAGTAATGGACACCGATGCCACTTCTAGAACAACCTCAATGGAAAAGTCTACCTCACGCTCTGGAGGAAAACCTGAAAATGTCTCTAGAAAGACATCTCTGAAATGTTCCACCGCTGGAATAAAGTCAAACTATGATGTCCCCTGGTCATCAAGGTATTGACAAGCAATCTAGGTAGTAACTCATCCTAACCCATGATTATTGGGTCCTGCTCTGCTCGCCTGGACATACCATTCACCCTTATGAAGAAACAATCCTCCTTTTGGTGATGTGAAACTCACCCTATGAAAATAACAGTAGATGAATGCCTGGAAGAGAATGAACCAGCCCATTCCAAGAATTACATAATATCCTATCATCTCTAGGACATAAAGGTCCCATAAAAGGTGACACCCACCAACTTCTAGAGGGAACTCCTTGTACTGTCGCACACTAGCCATTCTAGTCCCCAACAGAGTGTCTGAATTCAAGATATTAACAGAAGAAAAGATGAAGAAACCAAGACTCTCCACAACAGTAATATATATAAAGATATGTGAAGCCCCTATATTGAAAAGATATGAAGCTAAAACCGAGTCAACTAATATTGTACCTTGAACTGTTGAGTGTTTTGGATCCTGCTTCTGCTAGGTCTGTTCCACTACAAATGTCAGACCTACACCATGGCCCTGTGACCCTGCCTAACCACTTTGAGTTGATCCACCCTACTGTCATTGAAATCCTGATGACTGGATATGACAACCATGACCTCCACTTCATCCCAAATGGCCAGAAGAACTCTAGTTTCCAGACTGATGAGAAACTGGTGACGCTTCTCTAGAATGAGGAGTCATAGAAGAAACCCTATCACCAGCTGTTGGTGAAATGATCTAACAGAAACACTGAAGGTGACCCATCTTGCCGCATGATCGGCACTCCACTAGGTATCTCGGGCAATGTGTCCTCATATGCTTGACCATCCCACATAGGTATCTTACCACATGGCTACCTGAAGGTACATCTTGCCTACTCGGATCTCCATGTGTAGTCTCCCTATGGTGCTTGCTGCTATCAGCTGGTGAAGCACTAACTCTGGATGCTAAACCACCCTATCCCACAACTCCATAATCCCTTAGATTACATTCTGTGATCAGTGCATAGTTTACGATAGAAGTGATGGATGTCAACCTAAAGATGTTCACTTGAGCCCAAATCTTCTGCCTAAGACCATCCTCAAACTTACATTCCAGGAAAAACGTATCACCCCCTAGAAAGGGTGTAAAGCACTACAGCTCGGTGAAGCAGGAAGAGTACTCCCTAAAAAAAATATTACCCTACTCCAAACTCATGAACTCTTGGGCTTGATCATCCCTCAATGTCTCCTGATAGAATTAATCATAGAAGGTATACTGAAACTCCTCAAAACCCGTATCCTATTGGAATCCTTCTTGTGAGATCACATCCCACCATATCTTGGCAGAATCTCGAAGCATATACATAGTGATCTTGACCCTCCTCTCCGAAGGCATCTCCAGATGCTCGAAAACTGTCAGCATGGATTATAGACATGACTCTGTAGACTAAGGTCCTCCTTCCCCTGTGAAGGTGGGAGGATGTTGTTGCTGAAAGAACCATGTAAATTATTCCATCGACGGGGCAAGAGGTGGTACTCCCTGGAAGGTCTACATGAACCTCATGAAGACCTCTCAGAATTGTACATCAACACCTGTGTCCGGAATGATGGTCGGGGCCAAGACCGGCACAACTAGAGGATCTGCTGGAAGTCCTTGATCAGTCATGTCCGATGTCTAATAGTTGACTTGTAATTGGCGTACAATGGGAGGGAATATCAGTGGCATGAATCTGCAAGGTCAAGCGCACACCTTAGATCAAGATTGTCAAGGACTAAAAACTAGAAGAGTAACGAGGGAATGGGAGAAATAAGTAATTCATGTTTTTCAAAACCTGAATACATGATGTGTATAATGCCTACATGACATGTTCCCTTAAGGCTTTCACATAAGAATGTACCACTTCCAAAACTGGTCATGTAACACCCAATACATAGTGTGTTATCCTTACACAAAACATGTACTTGAATCCTCTTCCCCTGCCTGAGTTCCCTCACATGACTTGGCCACACGGTTCTCCTATAACAATATTACACGATGTGTTAGTAACGGACACAAAATGTACTAGACAAGCTTCACCGACCCATGTTTTTAGTGACACGGCCAGATACATGGCTCAGACTACACGACATGTTCCATACAGACACAGCATGAACTAAAGGATTTCCTCTGACCCGTGTTGTTAATGACATGTCTGGTTACATGGTTCTACAACACAACGTGTACATCTGGTACACGGTGTGTCCTACCATGGATTCCAAACCCCGTGTCCCTTCCCACAGAGTTTAAGACATGGTTATAGACTACAAAGCGTGTACATATGGTGCATAGTGTGTACTTATGAAAAATAGTTTCTTCCCGAACAGAAGAAGAAATGGTGGGTATTCAACATTACACGGCATGTATTCTGGGTTTTTCTGGACAGTAAGCCTCAAAAACTACTTCCGAACCCATAAAAACACTAAATCAAACATTAAGGTGACAAATGTCGATCTGTGAGGGCCCATAATTGCCACGAATCAAATCTTGGCATCCTATATATTTTATAAACAAGCATAACAGATCAATGATCAACCAAATTCTGATCCATGAAGACCCATAACACCTCAAGAACTAAAGTTTGGCATTCATTCAAACAAAACCTCACACAACCAACCCTATCAAATAGTAGATATTTTTTATCAAGGAATCTATCACAACAACATGCATATCTTGGACAACATCTATCACAACAATATGAAAACGCTAATGCAACGTAAATGGCATGGTAATAAATCATGAAATGTGATTTCCAGAAAGTGCCTATATGATGCATGAGATATCATTCCCTCATCTCATCAGGTTGCAATAAAAACATCAATAACATCAATAATAACAGCACAAAACATGTGAATCACTCAAGGTGGAAATTAAATCAATTATAAAATTGAAAAACCAAAAAAATTAAAATAATCAAGGAAGATTGGCTTTTCCCTATACAGGAGTTAGATACTCCCAGGCATAGCTTATTACCAAGTACCAAGTCCTTCCTATCCTTGTCTATATGCTCAAAATAGTATGTCAAGAGAAAAGAATCCCTCTTATACAACTTTGTAATGTCCCGGTCCCGAAAGCTGCCTAGATGCGCCTCATACTCGGTTGGTCACATGGCCTCAAGTACATTTCCCCTAATGAAAAAGGCTACCAACTAGCAGTGAGGGCCTTGGGTGTGATAGTGGGGAAACTATGACCTCATTGACAGAGCAACACAAAGAAATATAAACATATAACAATAGAGGAAGCAGTAATAATATCAATAAACAATAAATAGTGGAAGATTGAAGAAATAAACAGCTGGAGAACATATATAAAAATGATGCCTGATACATATATCTAGGAAAGTATCCAAACATGTCACAATTCTGAAAATACAATACTAAACCAAAGTAAAATAAAAATAGTAAATGGATCCACAACATCGAAAGCCAAAGTTTGGTCCCATGCTCTATAGCTCCAAGTAGTCAAGTACTAGAAGTAGAAGGGCACTTTCCATTATCTATACCTGCAACAATATAATCTGTTTGGGCTAAAAAGCATGGCCCAAACAGGGTGTGAGACTAAATTCCAGTAGGAAACCACCATGAGATCTATGCCTAGAAGTTAGTGAATATATATGGCTGTCAATAAGAAAAAGAAGTTGTAAACATGGAATTTCTCAACATTAAACATTCCTACAGTTCAAATAATTCAATTCCATTGAGAAAGTAAATAGATAATTACAAAAATGTAACCCTCTGGGATGTTCACACAACCTATCCACTCTGGTCCTACCTAGAAACCACAAACAAACCTCTAAGAAGTACACAAAGTCTAACCCCGCTGTTTTAACTTTTGTAAAGGCTCTCTAAAGAAGAACTAAACGTCAATTCCTCTTATAGCCATGTATGAATAAAGACTCTATAAGGAACCACTCATCGTCAATTCCCCCTACAATCATTTAACAGAAAAATCAAGAACTCTGAGGAAGCATTCAATTTCCATTCCCCCTGTGGCCTCGTAACGTAACTATAGACCCTCTGAGGAAGTACTCAATGTTACTTCCCCTTATGGTCTCGCATCGTGATTAAAATAATAGACAATCTAGAGAATCCCTTACATCTATTATCTATATGGTCCACTACACTAGGTTATCATGACACTGTGTAAGTCAAACGGCATGGAAAAGCATATCAGCCAAAGTAAACTGCAAGAACTACGTGAAAAATAGTCTAAAATAGAATAGCATGGAAGATAAGAAAAATCAATCCATCCTACAATACTTGTCTTGGAAAGAAAACAATATCCTAACAAGCAAACTATACCAAATAGTCCTAAACAAAAAATGCATGGGTAAAAACATCCCAAGCATAGAAATTAACCCTATTATCATTCAATTAACCTCTATTGAAGTTTAAAAGCATAGCAGGAAAACAACAGGGATAAATTAGTAAACACGCAATACCCCATTCAAGGGTATTGGGCACTTTTCCACATATAACTCAAATATTTTCAACGAAAAGACACAAACTACCTACCTTGGTCTTGGGAGATCGTTACACACGAACCTCAAGCCTTGAATCTCCCAAGAACACTATATATAGAGACGATACCAATGCATTCAGTGGTGATCGATTCAGAGAACAGACCCTCACTTGGGGGCTTGGAGAAGATTTGCGGCCATACAGGTTCTATCAGACGAACCAAACCTAAAAATAAGATCCAGGTTCTTACCCCAAGTGGGTGGTAAGGACCACTTTTTGTGCACCAAGTGAAGATTGATTTAATAACAAACCAATGTTTTTTGGCTTTACCCTTAGGTTCATATATTATAGAGCCTACATATACATATTTTATGTAGATAGGGATTGTTGGATCGATAGTAAGATAGATATGATACTGATTGTAGTATCAAACTATGGTGTAGATATTCAATATACAAGAGGGGGGGGGGGGTGAATTTTATACTTTAAAAATTACTTAATGAAATTTTGTATAAACAAAATTCACAATACCTCTAAGTTATAATAACTTGCTTGATTCTGGAAAAGTGATTCTGGAAATGAAACTTAAAAAAGTTTACAACAACAAAGATTCTACCTTAAAGCGTATAGATTCCTATTTAATCAGAGTACAAGTCCAAGGAATTATAAGATAGTTATACTTTCCTCAACAACCAAAATTATGGCAAAAAACAAACATGAATCATTACAAGTAACAAGTAGTAAATATTTTATCCTAAAGAGTAGGGTATCCAACAACCTTGGATAATGGTCCCTTGGTTTATACTTTCAAAAAATTCTGTCTTACCCAAACCCAGGTAAGCCCTTAATCCAAATATCGGTATCTATCTTTATATCCCTACAAGACATCTATTTGTAAGGAAATTAGTACCTTTGAATTCACAGCCTTATGTCTCTGATTTTAAGGAAATTGCACCTCTGCACAAAGCAATTCTGCATGTAGAAAAGTTTGAACAAGCCGTTCAAACTTTCTGCACAAAGCCTGTGAGTTTATAAGAGCCTCTCTCTAGAAATCACTTCAACAACATGTAAGCTCTAGATTGATCAACTTGTTCATCAAAGTACTGAGATCCATCAAATGAGCTCTTATTTATAGGAACAACTGCAACAGTTGTCTCCCTCCTCCAATAGTCATATTTTTCGTTGAATTTCAGAGGGACCTGTACATGTGTCACTCAAACAAAGGTTAAATAGTAACTGAAAGAAAGACATCATTTTATAACCAAAACATTTGTAAGAAAAAATATGGTTTCTTAATCAAATTCATTTTTCAGAGTGTAAGAAAAAATGAATGTTTAGAGTCTAACCAAAAATACATTCAGAGTCTATAATATAAGGATATTCAGATTCTGTTTTCCAAGTAATTCGGAACTTGAATTTTATAGAATTCCAGAGTTTGAATTTCAAATAATTTCGGAATCTGGATTCACAAGAATTCAGAACCTAAAATTAGAATTTTCAGAATATGAATTCATAAGAATTCGAAGTCTGAACTCAGAAGAGTTCAGAGTCTGTATTGAGAGAGTTTGGAGTCAGAACTCATAAGATTTCAGAGTCTGAATTTAGAGAACTCGGAGTCAGAACTCCAAAGAGTTTGGAGTATGAATTCAGAGAATTCGAAACCTGAATTCAGATCCTAAAAATAGAATGCTTTATATCTAAGTATATATATGATTCCGAGGTTTTGGATATGAAACATAATTTTGCACTTATACAAAATGAACAATTAAAAAAATTATAATGATAAATTTCCTTGGGGAAGGAAGTTTTCCTTATGAAAGTAAAACATAGGTTAAAATGAAATTTTCCTTAAGAGAAGGTGTTTGTGATTTTCAAAACAAGAAGGAATGGAAATGTCATAAGGAATCCTTATTGACTCAACAATATCATCCTTTTTGGAAGGCACAAACATCCTTATGAAAAAGAATATAATGACTTAGAAAATATTTTTCTAGACTTTGAAAATAAAACTAATCTCCATGAACACATGAGCTATGATGAATACAACTAACTCCCCCTTAGGCTCTGGAACACTAAGGATCATATTCTAGATTTCCGAAATGAGATTTTTTATTATCTTGAATATGGAAATCTTTGTAATGAAAACTCTCCCTTAGATAATATCCCCCTTACTTAGAGATATTTCTTCTTTTCGTAGAATTCTTTTTCCTTTGTACCCATTAGTTATTTTCAAAATGGAATTTGAGGGAATAGAATAGAAATTATGGTACCTGAAATATTAGTACGACACATTCAAAAGACAAGCAACCAAATATTTCATTATGATAGGAAAAATTTATATAAGAAAGGAAAATACAAAAAAATATTGGATTGGGTCTATCATCCTTCCTTTTCCTTGGGCATTAGTTTCATCACATTTTTTTGAGCTTATTAGGCTCCTTGTGATCTTCCTTAACTCACTTTAGAATCTAATCTTAATCCTCTGTTTTCTTCTCTAAGGATTTTATTCTATCTTCCTGAGCCTTAAGAGTCTCTTCCTGATCCTTTAGGACTTCTTCCTGCATGACAAGATTTTCTTCTATCTCAATCTGAAGATCTCTTTATCTCTTCCAGGTTTAAGCCACTGAATATAGTTTCCCATTCAAATCCTTTACCTCTTGAATCTGAGAATTCTGTTCAAGAGTCAAATTTTCTTCAAAAATGGTTGTGAGATCCTTGATCTTACCATATTCATTGTCAAAAGCCTCCTTGAAACCACCTAGGAACTCATCATGTTCTCTCATGTCTTCAACTATTTTCTTTGACTAGGTAACCATTTTCTTACATGTCATTTTGTGGGCATTATAGTTAATGAATAAATTCTTGAAATTAGCGTCAAGCTTTAAACACTTATCCATAACTATGGATACTGAATCATATTTTTGGGTCAAGGTGCATTGAATCATCTGAAATATCGAGTCAATGATTTAAAAAATCCAAATGGCCCCAACAAGCTTCTTCAACAACTGAACAACGAAATAATGTCCAAGGGATAATGATTCTGAATATGAAACTTTTCTAGGCGAGGGCTCTTTTTATAGCTCAGAAAGTTTTCTCTATAAAGATCCACCATCTTCCTTCTTATTTACAATAGCTTTACTAGGTGTATCAACAACCACCTATTTACCCTTATCAGCTTTCGAAATGGCTTCCTCATCTGGAGATTTATGTTCACAGTCAGACAGTTGAACAATATTATCTTCATCTATGTCTTCTTTCTCAGCTATTGCCTTAGCATCCTAAGGATGAATGAAGTCATGATTAGAAATTTCATCCTTAAAGAGCTTATTCAATTCATCTTCGCCCTTCTTATCTTCTCCTTTCACATCTTTCCTAGGTGTAGCCAACTTTGAGGATTCAGCTTTAGAGGTTCGGATTGATAGCTTCTTAGATGAACTTTCCTTATCATGGAAATCTTCAACTTTCCTAATCAAATCTGCGGTGTCACCACTTCTTTCAACTTCTTCTTCAACTCCTTTGACAACTTCTTTTTATTCAACAATCGTTTTTTGGATTTTTTCGGAAATGACAAATTTCTTACCTGGAGTCTTAGGTAAAGCTTCTACTGAGAAAGATTATGGTACCAGAATGATATCATATGCTTTCTCAGTATCCCTCAAAAGGGATTGCACTATATCGGATTCAATCATCTTTTTATTTAAATTCTTTTTTTAGATTTATTTTCAAGCTCATCAGCTTTCTTATCTTTTAAGGCTTTTGCTTCAGCAGGATCCAAACCAAAACATGACTCCCCTGCTTTCCTATTTTTCTTATCTTACCTTCACTTTTCTACAACCTCATCAGGATATGATTTTTTCTTCTAAGGTTTTGGAGGTGCGGACTGAGATTCCTTATCTTTTGGGGTTTTTTCTTCCTCCTATATTTCTTTCAACTTGATCTTCTTTACGAGATTTTTCAATGGTTCAAACACTTCTTGTTTTTTCGGAACAACTTCAGCTTTTTATTCAGGTAGGTCATAAAATTCTCTGGAGTCCTTAGAAATACCAATGTTCATCCTCTTTAGAGTATCATCACTGACTAGCATGATTTTTCCATTCCTTGGCTTCGAGATGCATAGAATTTTAAAATATTCTAAGCACTAAATAATTAACTTGGAGAGAATGACTGGATACATGATTATCTGAGCCTTCAAATTTCCATTCTTAATATTCCCAATCGTAATGAGAATATGCTTAAACAAATTGATCTTCCTTATATTTACCATGAAATCAGATATATACATGTCACTTTTCGTCAATGTATCTTTGTCACCATTTTTTGGAATTATTAATCCCTGAACCCATAATTCGAGAATCCGACGATTTGTAGACAAGTGGGTAATCTTCGGAGTCTAGAAATATAAGAGACCAAGGCACTCCATAGATTTCACCTTAACAAAGATTCTTTTGATATCTGGAAACATATGAGCACAGAACTCAGCTTCCCCTTCATATGAAATTTCAACCAAACTAGCTGCCTTCATATATGAAAGAACAGATGTCTTTCCATATCTTTTGAAAGAAAAATTCTCTCTTCCTTCTTCCTTAAAGAAACTAACTGAATCATAAAATTCAGTTAGAAAATCTGGATACAATAAATCATGAGCTCTCGGATTGGGTATGCAAACACTATACCATCGATTCTGCTTAATGTTATTCTAGATTATAGAATCATAATTATTGAAGAAGTTCAGATGCACCGACCTTTCTCTATAGACCTTCCACTCTAAAATTGACTAGATTGTAGACATATCTTTTTGAAAGGATTCTTCCACAGACATTCAGAATTGAGAAACCTTTGAAAATATATAATGAAATTATATAGAAGGGAAGCACTTCAGAACACGAGGGCTTGAGATTCAATGTGAGAAAACCATCAGTGGGTCCTTTATATGGGCGTTTGATGCGACAATTCATCTTCCAAACACAATCCAATGGCTAAAAAACCTTTTGATCAAATCTGACGGTTGATATGATAGCCTCAAGGAAATCTTTGATCTGATCTTTTGAGGTTTGTTTTAATAAAAACATTTGGATTTAACAGAAAAAATCCAAAAAATTTAAAACCAAAAGAAACTACCAGCATGTAAAGGATGATTAAGAAAACTCAGGAAAGGGTAAATACCTTTATGATTTCTAGTAAGATTATTCATAGTGAGGAAAATTCATCTTGAAGAACATTAGATTCTGAAAAAATATTGATGACGAATTTTTTTGAAAAACTGACTATGAATTTTTAGAAAATCTTCAATACAAAAACATAGAAAATCTTCAATACAAAAGCATAGAAAATTTTCATTACAAAAAATTTTAGACTATAAAAAATTTTCATTACGATTTTTTTTGAAAAATAACAAGAAAATGTAATCCCCCTATGAAAAAGAGTTTACTACTCTAAAGAGATTAGTTTCAACAGAAATTTAACAAGGAATATTAACTTATGGTTATCATTACTAACTTTTGTTTAATGTAATCAAATCTATCGGATTGTAATGATTTTGTGAAAATATCAACAAGTTGATCTTGTGTTCTGATAAATTAGATAATGATATCCCCTTTTAGTGTGTCATTATTAAGAAAGTGATGCCTAGTATCTATGTGTTTTGCATAAGAGTGATGTGTAGGGTTATTACTAAGGGAAATGAAACTAGTATTATCACACAAAATTTGTGTTTTGGTAGAACTCATACCATAGTATGTGAGTGTGTGTTGTATCCAAAACACTTGAGCACAACAACTTCCAGCTGCTATATATTCAGCTTCAACAGTGGAAATTGATACTGAGTGTTGCTTTTTGGATGACCAAGAAACTAATGAATCTCCTAAGAAATGACTAGTTCCAGATGTACTTTTTCTATCCATTATACATCCACCAAAGTCAGCATCTGAAATTTTTTTTAGAAAGAAATCATTTCCCGAAGTATAAAAGAGTCCTAAATCCATGGTTCCATTTAAGTAGAAAAAAATTCTTTTCACTACCTTTAAACGAGATTCCTTAGGATTGGATTGATATCTTGCACATAAGCATACTAAAAACATTAAGTCTGGAAAACTTTCTATCAAGTAAAGTAAAATAATTATCATACCTCTAAAAGATGTTTGATCTACTGGTTTCCCAGCTTCATCAAGATCAATTGAATTTGAGGTACCGATGGGAGTACTAATACTCTTAGTGTTGTCATATCCATAATTTTTGAGAAGATCCTTAATGTACTTATGTTGGGATATATATATTCCTTCTGGTTTTTGTGAGATTTGAAAACCAATGAAAAATGTTAACTCACCCATCATACTCATTTCAAACTCATATTTCATTATTTCCACAAAGAAATGAGTTAAATATTGCTGAGTTGAATCAAATATAATGTCATCAACATAAATTTGAAAAATCAAAACATTTTTCTTATCTTTATTTATAAAAAGGGTTGGATCTACATTTCCCTTAATGTAATTATTTTGAAACAGAAATCCTGTAATTCTATCATACCAAGCTTGATGGGCTTGTTTAAGTCTATACAAAGCTTTGGTAAGTTTATAAACATGTTCAGGATGTTTTGTGTTTTCAAAAATAGGAGGTTGTTCAAAAAAAACTTCCTCTTCTAAAAAACCATTAAGGAAAGAACATTTCACATCCATTTGAAAAATTTTGAAGTTGAAGAATGCTGCAAAGGAAAGTAAAATACGAATAGATTCAAGTATAGATACTAGAGAATAGGTTTCTTCATAGTCTATTCCTTCTTGTTGATTATATAATTTAGCAACCAATATAACTTTATTTATAACTATGATTCCATTTTCATCACAATTATTTCTGAAAAACCATTTTACTCCAATAATAGAAGTTTTTCAACCAAGGTCCAGACTTTATTCCTTTCAAATTCATTTAGTTCATCTTGCGTAGCTTTTATCCAATCATCGTCACATAAAGCATCATTATTGCTTTTTAGTTCTAATTGGGAAATGAATGATAGATGTTATACTTCATTCCTTATGGAACATATAGTCCTTACAGTTTGATTTACATCACCAATGATACTATCACTGGGATGATTCTTAAGAAACAATTGATTCAGGTTCTGTAAAACTTTTTCATCAATATAAGGTAGAAAGTCTTCTGGGGTAAATGCTTCAAAAACATCTTCTTGGATATTTTCCTTATCAGAAGGATATTATAACAAAGTTTGATAATAATTTTTGGAAAAAACATAAGAAGATGTAGGTTGGGGTTGTTTAAAAACAAAGGGATCAATTTCATCAAATTTGACATGTACTGTTTCTTCCACAGTACATGTGTTTTTATTGAAAACTCTATAACCCTTAAAAGTTGTGGAGTAGCCTAAGAAAAATTCCTTCATCATATTTTTGTGCGAATTTTTTTATATTATCTTTAGTATAGAGATTTAATACCTTGCAACCAAAAATCTTGAGGTAGGAAAGTCTAGGTTTTCTACCATTCCAAAACTCACAAGGAGTTTTATTTAGAAAAGTTCTAATCAAAACACGATTTATAGTATAACAAGAAGTACTTACAGCTTCAGCCCAAAAATGCTTAGCTATAGAATATTCAATCAACATGGTTTTTGTTATCTCTTGAGGAATTCTATTTCTTCTTTAAACAACACCATTTTTTTGAGGTGTTCAAGGTGCTTAGAAGTTATGAGTAATGCCTTTTCTACTACAAAAAGTTTCAAAATCAGAATTTTGAAATTCCCCTCCATGATAACTATGAATATTTATCGAAGGAATGTTTTTCTCATTTTTAAATTGGGATCTAAAAATTTTAAAATAAGAAAAAGTTTCAGATTTATTTGCTTGGAAATAGACCCATGTAAATGTAGTGTAATAATCAACTAAGGAAAATACATAATATTTTCCTCTAATGCTTCCAGTTTGTGTTGCGCCAAAAATATCCATATGGACCAACTATAATGCATCAGTGGTTGAGACTTCACTGACTGATTTAAAACATGATTTATGTTGCTTACCAAATTGATAGGGATCAAAAACTTTTTAAGAATCAAATCTAAGCTCCGGTAGATCCTTAACTAATCTTTTCTTAGAGAGTTTTCATAGGTTCCCAAGGTTACAGTGTCCTAACCTTCTATTCCATAACCAAGAATGATCTTCCATTGACCTAAGGAAAGGTAAGACTTGGTTCCTAAGGTCTTATATGTTTAGTGTGTAAACATTCTATTACCTATTGGCAGAAAGGATAAACCATTCCTTGGAATCATGTACCAAGAATTTGTCATTCTTAAAATTCACAAGGTAACCTTCATCACATAATTGAATTATGCTAATGAGGTTGTTCTTAAGACCCTTAACAAATAAAACATTTGAAATCAAAGTTTTTTCAAGATGAATGATGTTACCTATACCAATAATTTCTCCCATAGCATTATCTCTGAAATATACCTTCCATCCTTTGGTCTTGATAATATTTTCAAAGTAGTTTTTGTTACCAGTCATATGAAAGGAACATCCACTATCCATGTACAAAGTATTGTTGTTGGTACTTTCCTTATTTTCCTGAAAATAAGAATGTTAAACTTTCGTAATCCAAACTTTCTTGGATCCAGAATTGTTAGACAATAAAATTTTTTGTATCCACATTTGTTTAGAAAAATAAGTTTTATGAAACCCAAGAGATTGAAAATTATTCAAAGAATATTTTTTCTTCAAATTCCCACCACTTTGACATTTAGTACAAAAAGGGGCACTAGATGGAATAAAATAGTTTTTTTGAAAACAGGTTTTCTGTGAGTATAAACTACTCCAGTAGTATTTCCTTGAGGTTTGATTTGAGAATACATCTTGTCAAAATTTTCTTTACCAGAAGTATTGTTTTCATGATGTTTTTTAAAGGAATATATTTTGGATTTTAGTCTTATGAATAAATTCCCATCCTCAAGAATTATTTCCATAGAGTTAGAGTTTTCCAAAAAAACATTTACTTTTAAAATATAATTCTTAAGATCTTTAGAAAGTTTTTACTTTTCAATGTTCACTTCCTTAATATCTTTAGAAAGTTTTTCTAGAAGATCATCCTTATCTTCAAGATCACTAGAGAGGTGTCAAATCTATTTTTTAAGAACTTCTTCTCTAGTATTTTCCTTGTATAATTTCTTAGAAATTTTACAATTTTTTCTTCTAACAACTTAGAAAATCTAGATAATTCTTCATAAGAATGTATTTTTTCATTATCTAAAGATGAAGTATCTTCATTAGAAGTAATATCTTTAGAATAGTAATTATTTTCAAGAGATAAATTTATTAAAGCCTCATCAAAGCATACATTGGATATAAGATATGTATTTGGGAAATTATTAGTAGCAATGAATCCAATATATTTCTATGCTGATGATTCATATTCAGAATATTTACTTCCTGAAGAGTCTCCAAAACTAGAACTCCAAGTATCATTTTCTTTAAGACTTTTCTTCTGATTCGAACGATAGAACTTCTTCTTGTTTCTTTCTGAATTACTTTCCTTCTTTTCATTCTTTTTTAATAGAGGGAAATCAGGTCTGATATGACCTATTATTCTACATTCATAACAAGTAACTTCTCCATATTTTTTCTCTTTGTAGTCTCTCTTCTTGAACTTATTTTGATAGTACTTCTGAGCTACTATCTTGTTCATTCTACAAGAAATATTATCTAATTCATTCTCAGACTTTTCTGTATCAATAGATTCTGACTAAATAGTATCTTTCTTCGACTTTGATCTAGTTACTCTTTTTGGAATCTTGTGTTTCATATGTTTAGAAGTATTTTTAAAAGAAACTCCGGCATTCCCATTCTTCTTTTTAACATTATCATCATCTCTCTTCATTCTAGTCTCATGCTGAAGAAGAGTTCCAAACAACTCATCTAAGGAAATCTGGTTGACTTTCCTGTTCTCATAAATTACTGTCCTCTTGGACTCCCACTTGTTTGGAATAATGTCTATGATCTTATCTACAAGGACTTCATCATCCAAAACTTTTTCTCCCATATACTGTAAGGTATTCACGATTTTCATTAACCTTTTCTTAACTTTGCTTATAGGTTCTCCACAAGGAAAGTTAAATCCATGGAATTCAGCTCTCAACATAGCTCTTCTTATCTATATAACTCTAGAAGTACCAAAATGTGTAACTTCAAGTTTCTTCCAGATACTGTTCGTCGCTTCACATAAAGATATTTGAATATAGAAATTCCTAGTCATGAAATATAGTAGTGTATTTCTGACTCTGCAATTTGCTTGATATTCTGATTTCCCCTGATTAGTACTAGTTCCCAATTCCTTACCAGGAATATTATAGTCTCATGTCAGCATTATGTAGTTATCAACTCTAGTGTTAATAACAAAAGTCTTCATCCTATCTCTATAGTACTCATAATCATTTCCATAGAAAATAGGAGGTCTGGTAAGATTTAGATAGTTGATAGAACAAACATTTAAACCTACAATCTTAAGGAAAATATTGGTACACAAAATTATTAGTAATAAAAGTTTGTAAAAAAAGGAAAAAAACCTAAACAAGGAAAATAGAACTAGAGTATCTCTAATCAAAATATGAATCTGAACTTTATGAGTCTAAAAATATTATTCCGAAAAAGTGAAGAAGAAGATTTCTCTTCTGAATCTAATCATGAGATTAATTCATATTGAACCAACCCTCTGATACCTATTTTTAGATCGATTGTAAGATAGATATGATACTGATTGTAGTATCAAAATATGGTGTAGATACTCAATATACAAGAGGGGGGAGAATTTTATAATTTAAAAATTCCTTAATGACATCTTGTATAAACAAAATTCACAATACCTCTAAGTTCTAATAACATTCTTGATTCCAGAAAAGTGATTCTAGAAATGAAACTTAACAAAAGTTTACAACAAAGAAGATTCTCCCTTAAAGCATATAGAATCATATTTAATTAGAGTACAAGACTAAAAAAGTATAAGATAGTTGTACATTCCTCAACAACCAAAATTATAGTGGAAGACAAACATGAAACACTAAAACTAACCAGTAGTAAATCTTTTGACCCAAAGAGTATGGTATCCAACAACCTTGTATAAAGGTCCATTGATTTATACATTCAAGAAAGTCTGTCTTACCCAAACCCAGGTAAACCCTCAATCTGAAGATCGATATCTATCTTGCTATCCCTATAAACCCTTGATTTGTAAGGAAATCGACACCTCTATCTTCACAACCCAATATATCTGATTTTATGGAAATCACACCTCTTCACAAGAAATTCTTCATGAAGAAAAGTTTGAACAACCCATTCAAACTTTCTGCATGAATCCTGAGAGTTTTTAAGAGACTATCTCTCTATAAATCACTTCAATAACATGTAATCTCTAGATTGATCAACTTGTTCATCAAAGTACTGAGTTCTTTGAAATGAGATCTTATTTATAGGCACAACTCTAACTACCGGCTCCCTCCTCCAACGGTCATATTTTTCCATGAATTTGGGAGGGACTTGTAAATGTGTAACTCAAACAATGGTTGGTTAGTAACTGAATGAAGATCATCATTTTATAACCAAAACATGTGTAAGCGAAAATATGGTTACTTAAGAATATTCATTTTTTGGAGTGTAAGAAAAAAATGAAAGTTCAGAGTCTAAACAAAAATACATTCAGAGTCTACAATATATGGATATTCGGATTTTGTTTTCCAAGGAATTCAGAACCTGAATTTTATAGAATTTAAAAGTATGAATTTCAAGGAAATTTGGAATCTGGATTCACAAGAATTTAGAAACTGAACTTAGAAAGTTTGAAATCTGAATTCATAAGAATTCAGAGTCTGAACTAAGAAGAGTTTGGAGTCTGAATTCAGAGAGTACAGAGTCAGAACTCATAAGATTTCGAAGTCTGAATTCAGAGAACTCAAAGTCAGAACTCATAAGAGTTCAGAGTCTAAATTCAGAGAACTCTGAGTCAGAACTCAAAAGAGTTCAGAGTCTGAATTCATAGAATTCGGAACCTAAATAAGGATCTTGAAAATAGAATTCTTTATATCTATGTATATATATGATTCAGAGGTTTTGGATACAAAACCAAATTTTTAACTTAGACAAAATGAACAATGAAAAACATGGTAATGATAAATTTCCTTGGGGAAGGAAATTTTCCTTATGAAAGTAAAACATAGGGTAAAATGAAATTTTCCATAAGAGAAGGTTTTTTTGATTTTCAAAACAAGAAAGAATGGAAAGGTCATAAGGAAACCTCATTGAATCCATAGGGATGACATTACTATGAAAACTATACACTCTTTACCAAAATGTTCTAGTGTTTTAATAAATTTAGGATTACCCCATAGGGTTTTAACTAATTTCACCTTCTCTTAATCCCCAAAAATAACTAAACCCTACTATGATAACAACAAAGGCACCCCATACCCACACTCTAAGTTTGAATGCAAAAAAAAAATATTTACAATTTGGCTTCGATACCAAGTGAGATGACCTAAGATAAACTATCATATATTCTACAATATTTTTAGAGTACAAACATTATATCTCTTAAATAATCTCGCAACCTCATAACCCAAAGATTTAGTTTATTTGAATATTAAATGAATAAAAATAATATGTCCCATATTTTTGGATATTTCTCTAAAATCAAACCACACTAGACCCCTTATAAACTTCTCATATATTATACTTTTATTCATAACATAGGTGATTGAAAAAATAATAAGGGTTGAGATCAAACATGCAGTAAGGGTAACTTATCATCAAGTCATAAAAGGATTAGATCACCAGAATATGATAAAACATGAATGTGATAGAAATATATGATAAAAAGGATTGTGGAAATATAAGTGTTGTCTATAAGTCATGATAAGAGAATATATAATCTCAATGATCAAACATATGCCATGGAATAAGAGTGATGAAACATCATAAAATAAACATGATCCATGGGGAATAATTATAAGAATATAAAATAATTTTTTGCATAGAATAACAAATAAATATTGAATAAACATAAGCACAGAAAATAATCTCATTGTGAGAAAACATGGTTATTCCCACCCTTTATATTGTTATCAAATAAAATTAATCCAACCCTTTAGGTCCAACAATGTCTAGTCTATACATTATCCTTAAATATAAAACATTAAATAATAAGTTGGGGGGATATAGGAATCCAAATATCAACATCCATACATATGTGTGCTATTTCAAATCAATCATATATCATACCATGAAAAAATATGAAAATAAAATAGGTTTCATAATTTTTCCAAATGGTATCACATAAAATAGCCTAAAAATTGTATTGTTAGAAAAAAAATTAAATCACTTAAAAAAGGAGTATTTAATAAGAGAATTTAGGGGGGGATTCATGAATCAAAACTCCATTTTGGAGAAATCAATTGTATATAGAGAATAAAATGGAATCAAAACCGTAAAAAGATATTTCATAAAACATTTTCAACCTTAACGTAAAAATATAAAGTTAAAAGTAAAATTCAAGAAGACAAATAGAATGTATTTTTTAAAACCATTCCAAAATAATACCCAAAAATGGATCCTAAAAGTAAATAATATTTGATTCAATAAAATTTAGCGTGTAATATAAAATATATGATCATGAAAGGAAATTCTTTTTTATTATTTTTAAATATCTTTATTGAAACCCACAACATTAAAAAGAGTAATAAATATTCATTTTGAAAAAAGGTACAGAAAATTATGAATATCATAAGAGATAATACATATTTATATTTTAAAATAATAAATTAAATCATTTGTGGAAAAAAATAATATCAATAATAAATAAAAATAGTCTTCAAATTGGAAAAATTATTCATAACAATGCTATACTTTTATGTGAAAAATATAAATAAAGGAAGAATATTTGGATTAAAAATTTTATTTTACCTAGAGAGAAAGATAAAGTACAATGTAATAAAATATTCAGGTGGAAGAACCAAGCATATAAGAAATATCTTTGAGAATAAATATTATAACTCAAAGAAATAATTTTGAGTTAAGAAACATCCTTACGAATTTAGTAATAGTAATATCAAAAGAATAGGATGAAGAAATTCCTGAAATTATTTTTAAATATAATTAATGAATCTTCAATAATAAGCATAAAATAAAATGGTATATTAGGTACACTACATAAAATATAAATGGATGTATAATATAAAAACATGCCTCAATGAAGGAAAATTGAGACAAAACCCTTATGGGCATCACAATTCATAAAGTAAGAAACATTTTAAAAGGGATTTAAGTGATTGAAATGTAAATAAATATAAATAATAATAATTAAATAATAATAAATTCATCGGGAATAATTTTTAAAACTCATAATAATGTAGTTCAAGAAGAAACATTATAACTCAATGAAAGGAAATTTACTTAAGAAAAAATCTTACCTTGGATTACTTCTTGGTTAGACACCCTCTAACCTACTGTATAATAAGCGTAACTATCTCAATCACTTATTTTAGAACCTTATTACAATATATTACCTATTATAAACTTAATTTATAATAATTAACTACACATATATTAGTTAGTTATAATTTATTTTCATCATTGGATGTTAATAATTTCGTTAGTTTTGTAGATGTTTTGTTACAACAATATTGGTTCTTGTTTATTTATATAAATTTAATCATTTAAAAATAATTAATTGTTCTATAATAGTAGTTTAATAATTTTTTATTAAGTTTAATGTTCATTAAATTATTGTTTTAGATATTATTCTAAAATATGAAACATATAACGCAGTTTTTTTTAAAAAACATTAACTAATAAAATGTGGTATCATAATAATGAGTAAAATATTTATATTTCCATTTCAGAACCATGAAAAAACATTTTTTAATTATTAATGTCATATATTAGGATTAATTATTTTTCCATAATCATAAATGATAAAAAAATCACATTGTTCATGTAGGTGGTTAAATCAACCAAAACAAGGATATACTACAATCAATAGATGAGTATGGTTATGGAGTGATTATAATATCCTAATTACTATAAAGCCCTGATATTTTGGAATGTATTTATTTTAATAAATTCTTTGTTTAATGACTTGATCAACACATAAAACCTAACTAAAATGAGTGTAGGTGAATTTATTATTAATAAAATTTATGAATAATAAAACCTCTGGTAATAAAATATAATAACCTATTAAAAATGATTACATTAAGAGGATTTATAATTAATATGATTTAATATATAAAAGAAATGTACATTCTAAAATAACTATTTAATATAATAATAAATTAAAATTTATCACTTTCAGAATATTATTTTGATAATATATAATATTTTAATATATTAACTAATGTATCAATATCCTTAAGTTCAGATTTGGTATGAGAAGGTACTAATAACACTTAAGGTTTAGAAAGGCCATTTTCTAATAAAATTAATTTTCTTTATATTTTATTTTAAAAGATAAATTTATAAATTTTATTTTTAAAAAAAGAACTGAATTTTTTAAACTCAAAAATCAATATTAGTTTAATATGATTTTTTGTGAATTTTCTAAAAATATTGATTTTAGGCGAATAGTGAAAAATACTATTTTTACAAATAACATGAATTTTATGACATTTTTAGCATATAAGAATTAATTGAAAAGTAATTGAATATTTTTTATAAGACCAAACACGTATTTTATAATTTTTTTAATTGAAAATATATTTTTTTGATTTGAAAACCCATATTTTACATTTTAGAACTAAAGTTATATTTTCCCAAATTTTTTTAATACATTATACATTTAGTTTTTAAAATTAACTTTTATAACTTCTTAAAAATTAATATAAAAATATGATTTAAAATATGGAATCATCAGGACTAGATTATTTTATAAATACCAATTTATTTCCAATTATAAAGGATAAATTAATTTGGTAATAAATTGTTACCTCATTAAAAATCAAAAAGGGTAAATGGGTATAACCAAGAGGGAAATAGCCCAAAAATGTATGGGAATGGGTGTTCAAGGAATTTATAAAACTTATAACTTTACCTATATATTATTTCATAATTTTTTAGCTACTTACTTGAGGTTTACTTCCCATTATTAAAAAGAATTTGGCATTTACAAAAATGTCATCCCTTTTCAGTTATAAAAGGGGAACTCTTCTCCTCACTTCCACTCAGATCATTTCACACTTAGTTCAACAAAAACCCTACCGAAACCTCTACTAAACATTTATATCCACATTTAAGAAGTTTTATTTTTCTAAAAGGATTGTACCTCAATATCTTAAACCCCTTTACAAAGAGGATAATCTAAGAAGTGGGATATAAAATATTAACCGCTCCTTTCTCATTTCTATTTATTCATGAGCATTTCTTCATCCTAAAATTACATTACTCTATATTAAAATAATATTATCAGTATAATTTTTATAATATTATATAATTATAATGAAGATACTAGAATTAACCACCCATACCGTTTCATTATTAAAAACAAAACGGCAATTTGTGCGTTTGTGCGGACTTCTGCCTCCACGATGCAATGTGTTTCGTTTTCCTTCACCAGATTACAATGATTTTACTAATAGGGAATTTAATATATAAGTATTATATTTATAAGATATTATATATTCTTAAATAATAAACTATATTAATTTTTTTCCCAATTATATGTAAAATGAAATCGTCATCCATGTGTATGTATGGACTACCGCCTCCATTGAACGATTGATTTCTATTTTTCTTTTCATCACTACCTTACATGGATTGTAATTATAATTGTTTTAATGGATAATTGTGTTTTCAATAAATTATTAAGGTTATTAAAATATATTTTTACAACCTATTAATAATATGATCAATAAAAAACTATGGTAAATTCAACCAACCAAAAGAGTACTCTAAGAGAAAAAATGATTTCTTTGAATTATGTAATAAATTTTTATAGGTTATATTATTATTATAATTCATTAAAATTTTGATATATCACACTAATAAACACTAAATAATACCAATATAATTATTTTATAACGATATTACCACTAAATCACTTCATAATCGTCAATTAATTATATTATGTTCTTGTTTTGGTTGGTTTAACCACCTACCTAAAAAATGCTGTAAATTTATATCATGGATGACTATGGAAATTTTATTTCTTGAAATATATTATATAAATAAGTAAATAATTATTTTTTGGTTCCATAATAGTAATTTAATAACTAAATTCATTATTTAAGAAAACATCATTCAATCTCTAAGAATCACCAAAACATGTTCATCGTCAAATTCATCTTTAATGAATGTAACTAAAACTCAAATAGAATGAAATTAAAACATTATAATAATTATAAAACAACCATTATATCAAATTTTATGTTCTGGTACAGATGAACATTTTTAGAATAATGAAGAACAACACCGCTATTAGGAAACTAGTTCAAAATTATCAATATTACTCACACCCGATATTGAATATAGATCATAAATAACTAATATACATGTAGGGAATAATTGTAAATGAGGTTTAAAAAATGTTATAAACACTAATAGGTGATTAATGTGGTTATTTTTTTTATACATGATGTTATAGTCTGATCAACTAGGTGAGAATTCATGGTTATGGATTCTTTATCACAAATTTAATTTCTTGAGGCATATTTCTTATTGACCAACATGATATATTTATTATGGTGTAGTTAACACATAATGATTTTATTATCAAAAAATTATTTAATTAATAAGTTTTAAATATTCATATCATTTCATTTATTCAAATTTATTTTGATTCAAAAATACCAAAGTTAAAATTATTTTTTAGCTCATGTCACTTCATTGAGTTTAATGCTTCTTTTTGTGATTCCTTATTCCAAGATAAGTTTAATTTACTATAATATTTTATCTTTTGTGGTACTTATCGTCCTCTATAGGTTTACTTAACATTTAATAAAAATATTTTACCTTTTAATCTCTTCCACAAAAATTATATCATTTTTCAGAATAATTCACATCCTCTTTAATGATGGTTTCTCCTCTTTGACCATATTTACATTTCACACCAATGTTATATAATATAATTAGAAACAAATTATGTGTTATATCATGTAAACAATATATTTTTCTTCTACTATTTTAAAATTTATGTCATGTTAATCTTTTTATGATTTTGTTTTTCAAAAAATACATTTAAAAATATTTAATAAGCATTCCAATCCTTTCGAATGTTTTATCATCCCTCCCACCACTGCTAGATATTTGACCTATAATAATGGACCTAGAGTAATGATTTTGTAAAACCATTGGTATAGGTGTTACCTACACCAATGTTTTAGGATAACCATTTTTATAGGTATTTTATAGGAACCCTATAATAATGGTTCTATAAAAATATTGTCATAGGTCCAAAAAATTGGGGTAACTATTCCAATGGTTTTCCAAAACTATTGGTATACATACCTGAATTTTCTATAAATTATTATTTAAAATAAAATTAAATACTAAAAAAATTTAAATTGAATATAAATATAAATATAAATATATATATTTATGTTATAAAAATTCATTGTGTTGGAGTGGTTTAGTCGTTGAAGTACAAATGGGAGACGACGTGATCAAAACTCACAATACTTTTTTTACACTACCTATTCCAATACATTTATCAAAAAATTAGTAGAATTATTTCATATTCATTAAATATAATAATGGTTTGGGAAAATTTTTTATAAACCACCTATACCAATGGAAAATCACCCAATGACCCCTCAAATCATTGGTATAGATGTTTATAGTAGTGTATATTTATTTCGATAAAATTTATGTATTTTCAAATCTCTAATATTAAGATTATTTTTAAAAATAAATATTTTTCAAAAAAATTAACTTCACCTTTTCAAAAATGACTTTTCAAAGTGTCCATAACTTATTATTTTAAGTCAAAGATATAAGTGTTTTCTAAAAAAAACTTTAAAGTTTCAACACAATTTTGATTTTTATATCTAAACTATTTATTTTGTTGGATATTATTTTTTATTAATAACCTTTTAAATTTTCTTATGAAATAATTTTTTGGGGTGATTGAACATTATTTATAAACCATTTACATTCTTGAGGTTAATTTTGGTGATACCATCAATAAATGTTGTGAACCCCATTTTTATTTCATTAGGTTCATTATGAAATGATGTAGATTTATTTTATATGGAACACATAAATATGGATGATGATGGGTGTGATCCTATATGACACTCCAATGTATTAATTTATGTTTATATCTCATGATCTCAAAAGGGTACATGAGAATATTTATCCCAAGCCAAAGGGTGCATGTGAGGATTTATCCCAAGCAAAAGGGTACATGAAAGGATTTATCTTAACATTTTAGGGTACATGGGAGTTTTTATTCCAAGACCAAGGTGTACATGGGAGGTTTTATCCCAAGCTCAAGGGTATATGGGAGGACTATCTCAAGCCTAAGAAGGTATTTGGATGGTTAACCCATGCCTACTGTGTAATGAATGTATTTGTGGGTAGAATTAAAATTTTATTTTTATAATTATTCCATACTAAAATGTCATAATATTATGCCTATAATTCTTCTTGTCGAATCATGTTTAATGTATCATAATTTCACACACTTTTTACATGGTATATGTTGGTTCATTCGATATTACATGTCTTTTTATCATGAAATATGTACAACTCTTATTACTACTATGATATTTGTATCATGTATTTCTCTCTTATCCTTGTATTCTCATAATCTTATGATAAAAACCTTTATAAAATGTTTATATGTTTTCCCTTAATGAGTATTTGATCTCACCCTATTCTTATGTTTTCATTTCCCCTGGTTATGGTGGTAATTATAACTTGGGTAATTTATAGAAAGATGTATATATAATTTCTAGTATAGAGAAATTATTTGATATTAATATGTATATGTATCTAATCCATAATTCACAAAACCTTTAGATCCATAGGCTGTGTGACTGTTTGTGAGATGTGCTATCTAAATCATTAAATTAATGTAGAACTTAAGTAATGTTTAGTTAGAGTTTGTTTAATTACTTGATTAAAAAAATTGTTAAAAAATTGTTTTCTAATTATTTATTCATCCCCTTTTCGTTTTATGAAAACTATTGGTATGGTTCATGATAATGGGATCTATGACGATATTGTTGTAAGTAATTTACTGATATCAATGAATTACTTTATAATGATCATTAATTTTTATTTCCTCATTTCATAAACATATTCATGAAATAAAATACTTATTAATATAATATATGTTATTAAAATATATTATAGAAACATATATGTAAGTCAGTAATGAAAAATTAAATACACCATTCATAGAGGAGATAGTAGGCACATAACACCAGAAACATTTTTCATTTTTTAAATGGTTATGAATAAAATAATAAATGGTTATTAAATGAGAATAATAAAATATGAATATAATTATTATAGTTATTGAAATATGTTATCATGGGTAGAATTTATTTTTTGGAGGTTGAAGAAGAAATACAAATAATAGAAATGAAAATAGTGTGACTAGGATTTTTTACCTTACTCCCTAGAAAAAATCCCCAAGCCTTATTATAAGGGTATTTTTGTGATAACATAACCCATATAACATGGGAGAGAGGATTTGGGGGTATATTTGGTATTAATTTTGTTGAATTAAAATGATTTTTGTGTGAGGACAAATGGGGCGGTGAATGACGCTTTTTATAATTGAAAGGGTGGCCTTTGGTAAATATTCATTATTTAATTAGAGGAACATCACTTTAAAAGGAAAGAAGGTCCAAAAGTTTAAAATAATGAAGATAAAGTGATTCTTGGTTTATCCACTTATAATATACACAAATAATGGAATACTTTTTAGTTATGTTTGGCATTTTCCCAGTTATTTAACTTTTTACCATAATTTACTTTTACCACCACTACCCTTTTTTAACTGTGGTAACTTATTTTATGATTAAAAAAAATTTCACTAATTAATTAATTTGGAAATTATGATTTAAAATATTAAAACCATTTTATAATATTAAATTTCTAAAAGTGATAAAATTTAATTTAAAAATAAGAAATGTATAATGAATATGAATAGTTAAAAAAACATTACTTAGTTTATAAAAAGTCAAACATAGGTTTCTATTTTAAACATAATACTATTAAATATATTATTTTAATTATTAAATAATTTTTTTCATTAAAATGTTTTCATGAATTTTTAATTCATACTTATATCTTAATAATGTCATAAAAGTCATGGTATTTGTAAAAATGGTATTTTGTACTCTTCACCAAAAAATAAATATTTTTAGAAAAATAAAAAAAATTTCATCCAAATATAATATTATCATGATAATAAAAAAATGAATTTCATTTTTTATAATTAGATTTCTAAAACATAGTATTTTCACTTTTAAATGGAAACATATAATATAATTAAAATTATTATTACAGGAAAAGAATCTTTGGAATATTAATTGATCATGTTCCTATTTCCTATTAATTACATATTAAATTAGTGTAAATATATTATTCATATTATCAATATAAATTTACTCAATTTAACAAAGATATACTATGTTTCTCAATATGAAAAATTCTTAGCACATAAAAAGTATTTTTTTGAAAAATGAGTTTTTAAACATTATATGAGTTTACACATATTACATTCCTAACAATAACTCTTATATAGATGTTAATTTATTTTATTGTAAATATTATCAATAAATTTTATTAAAATAATTCTCTATCTAGGAGTAATTAAAAATAAATACACTTTAAAATAATAGTTCTTTGAGAAATATTACTTTTATATTCAATAATCTTCACCAACTACCATTTTAATTAATTATTTATATTCTAAAATTTTAATTTTACTAATCCATTGGTAATAAAATATTTCTTTGGATTTTATAAATATATTATATAATTATTATGTGTTACCTAAATTATATCAATTAAATATTATATTTTTGACATCATTATTTTTTATCATAATGTATTAATGTTTATCTTCTATTATAAAATTTTATCTCAATAAAATTTATTGAGGTTTGTTTTAGTTTAACATTTCATATGAGATAATCTATTTAACACAAAATTTATATAAATATAAATTGATAATAAAATATTAGGGTTTTACATGGAACAAACTTGAGATATAAAACATGGATTTCTTATTATATATGTATAGTAAATACTGGTGTGTCTTGGCCATCGGTAAAATTCTGAGGACTATAAGATTCAAATTAACCAACCATGTTTGTAATACTAAAGAGATCAAACTCATTCCAATGTTTAAGTTGTGAATTTGAGTCATATATCTATGGAGGCACATCTCTATGTAGTTGATTGGGTGGACCTAAGGGCCCATGTTATGGTTGATGTCATATTCCTAAATTTTCTATTGGTCCTACTCTAGTTTAGGTCCATGGAGGACATGGGTTCCCCTATCTTCGATTGAGGGACATGATGTGAACCCATGTTTTTGAATTTTTTGATTGATTATAATTGATAATAACCCCCGTTACCAGTTAAAATATAATGAAATTAACACAATTTTGAAACTATTTAATAATTTTCAGTTTATCTATAAATGTATTAAAATTAGAATCTTATTAATTTATTCATTTTTAAGAATTAAATAGAGAAGTCGAAATTTTTATTTTAAATTGAAATTTACAATATGGGATTATATTTTTAAATTTATAAATTTTTAAGTTTTAATTATTTCAAAAAGTTTTTTAATGAAATAGAATTCGTAAAATGATTTAAACATTAAAATTGGAATTATGTTATTTTGATCAAGTAAATAATTAATATATTAGAGAGTGAATATTTAATGATGTATAATTTAATTATTTAATTGATTTATTGAATTTCAAATGATTTTTAAAGGGTGAAATTAAGATTTTATTTTTCTTTATCAATTTTGAATTATGTACTACACTAAAAAATGTGTGTTCTATAGGTCACTAAAAGTTTTGAAAAGGAATGGATTGACAATGAATTATCTTATCACGGTCAATACAACCATAGAAAAATGAAAAAGGCATGGATCAACCATGAATTCTCTCATATTATAGTCAATATATCCATTTAAAAAATGATAAATTAATGGTGATGTAGTATAGAGAAACCAATTTACCGTAAGTATATAATCAACCACGTGAGAAATCCTCTTCTCACATTCAATCATTTGGCTGCAAACCCTCCATGGTCAATATGTGAGAAGGAAATATTACAAAGGAAATTGACCACATAAAGTGATTTTCAAGATATTGGGGATAATGTTTTAGAAAATAAATGGATTGATATTTATTGTGAAGAGAGAGAATTATTTGGTAAAGGCATTCATTGACCATGGGATAAAAATAGATTGACCACAACAACACAAAATGAAAAAGTAATGGACCTAATATATAGAAAAAAGGAAGTGAACATGTATTTAATTGGACATAGACTGTTACAAGACTACTAAAAAATAAAAATGGATGCATCTAGCAGACATCTACAACAAGAAACAACACCTCTTCTCATGGACAATCATCAAAATTTACTATTCCACTCTCTTGTTCCAATTAATATCTAAAGTTGAGATTGCTATGAGGAATATGATCAGAACCTTATCGATGGGGGAAACCTGAAAATTTCATTAGTTTTGGATGAATGTCGAACCTCTATGCTCCCGCAAACCGAAACCTCACCACACTACCACTAACCAAAACCCAAAACCTCATCACACCAAATTAAAGATCATCAAACCGAGCTCAAAAACTATTGGACCATTGAGTTCCCTTAATGATATACACTATTAGACACCACCAATGGTATCAATGTCAACTAACCTAAAAACGGTATAAATATATATATATGTTGAATCTCTTTGCATCATTGTGTGCCACCAGGGATGAATAGATTCACTTGGGGAGGGTAGTGTAAGACTTATAGTTCCCACACCATTAGAGATCCATGACAAGACACCACCCCCTAATTATTTGAGTAGAGATAAATTCGTGCCTCCCATGATTACCTAATCTCACCATCAGATGCGTTAACCAATGGAATTGTGCCATTGGAGGAGGTTAAATTTCCATTGAATAACTAGTCACATGTGGAGAGAATTATGAAATTGAACAAAGAAATCTTACAAAATGAGACACACTATTGAAGATGGTGATGCTAGTAAAACAAGAATTATTAGATTCACCAAGTGATTAAATGAGTTGGGAACCCAATGATAAATTGGGAAAGAATTTTATTTATAGACTCCTTTGATGTAGGAAATCAAAAAACATAAAAAATAATAAAGAAATCATACAAAAATGCAGTGATAACCATCACTATCTAGACCCAAGAGTAGAGATGAGTCCCAATTACCGAGGACTAATTCTATTTCATTAAATCCAATAAAATAATTTAAGTCCATATCCGCAATACATTAAACTCTTCATGTGATAGTTGGTCATCATTCATCTTCCACTAATGCTGGAGAGCGGTGAATAATATCTTTGAAAATAAGTATATATATTGAGCATGAGAGGATAACTCTATATTAAGAATGATTTTAGTATAGTGATTTGGATAAATCTATAATGTGAAGCTTTGGAAATTTCAGCAATCAAAGAATTAGACGTGGGCTTAAAATTTTATGAGTGAATTGGGTATACGTGTTTTACTAAACAAATTCATATCTATCACTAGGTAGGGAAAAAAGATCGATGATTTTGGAGAATCTCTACAAAATAAAGGAATATATTCACTGATAAGAGAGGAGGTTGATGAGATATGGAAAACTCAATGGATGAATAAGATCTATTATTTTCTATTGTCATTTCTATTAACTTTCTTTCTATTTTTTATTCTTCAGTGATGGAACACTAGTCCTATAGTGGTAGATACAAGGATTTCACTCCCACTACTATAATGAATTACTATTTTCATTAAAAATTATTATTTTTAATTCTCTATATGCGTTTTTCACACACAACTTTTAGGAGATTCTTATTTGACTTCAAATTTAAATATTTCTTGCCTTATTAAACTTGTTGCACACATAGGATTCTTCAGAACTTCACTATTTAGGATAGTTAACAGAGGGATGATGTAATAGTGATCGGTGGTACCTAATTACTAAGTCAAGTGAGGATAGGGAATACAATGATTATTGTTTTTCTTTGTTCCAATTTGTTCCATAAAAGTCTAATCAAATAGATTTTATTTGATTAGAGAATGAAGGGGGAAACAATTTGAATAAAGATTCTTTGGAAAGATAGGAGAGTAATAAAAGGTTAGAAAGCCATATTTTATACATTAAATATTATACCAATAAATTTAATCCACTACATTAAATAAATTTAAAGCTAATAAATTGTATTTTAACATGTCTATATAATTTTATTCTAAGGAAACAACTTGAGTCCCACTTCATTGAATTTCTCTTGGGTTCATAATTCATTTTGTTGAGAAACCCATGTTAGTCATGCATAATACCTGGTGCCATTTCCAAGGAGGCCAGTGTTAGTATTTCAATCTTTTTTTGAAATTATTTTCAATTTCTATATCAAGTTATTATAACCTCATTGGTTTATAACTTGAAGTTGAGAGAACTATGATAGTGAGAATTAAAACTCTTAAAATAATAAAATAATAGGAAATTGAGTTTATCACAATTACATTGGAAAAATTTCATCCCTAAACTTATTATTTCACAATAGTTACATTAGGTAGAGAGAAAATGGAAGATAATCTTTCTAAAGTGAATCGAACATTGGGGGAAATGTATGAACCAAATTTCAATATCAATAACATATAATTACTGTTGAATTATCAACAAGTTTATGAACTCAAAATTGGAATGATATGTATTCTACCTAATTTTCATGGATTATATAGTGAATAACCCAACATAAATTTGAGATAATTTAAAGAATTATACAATGGATTCAAAATAATAGGAGTCAATGAGGTTCAAATTGACTGGATGAATTTCCCCTTCTCTCTTAAAGGGGTTGCCAAAGTATGTCTCTACAATATGAAACCCAAAGAACTCACCTCATGGGAAAAGTTTTATATGGACTTACTCCATATATTATCCCCTAATTAAAGTGGTTATAAAGTACGGAAAAATATATCCGGAATCAAATAATCAACTAGAGAAACTCTCTATGAGTTTTTGGAAGGGTTTAATAAACTGAATGCAAGATTCCCACACAAGTTGTATAAAAAAATCACTTCTTTGTATTATTTTACCATGTATTGATGGATAATGATCATAACCTACTATAATATTATTTGGGAAGAGTAATGATTGATATGTCTCTAGTTTAAATTCGATATCTGAATAAGATAATCTCCCAAAATTCACAATAATTTGGTAAATGAATTGAAACTCGAGGTTTTAATAGGGTAAAATTTCTAAATCACATTTACTAGAAAATAAAATTGAATAACTAAAATCTCTTGTGGGATATCTATTTGTGAACAAGGTTAATGATTTATCACCCACCACACCCCTAAGGGTCTTTTAGATCTACTATTCCTAGGATCATTTCACTACTGGATGCCCTTAAGTTCAAGGGACTGAAAGATACAATTCCATGTTCGATAAGTAGTTCCATAATAAACTAATTAGTAGACAAGTATATATATAATCTACCACCAATCAATTTTTTATTTGGGATTTGACATTCATTGAGGCCCCCATTCTAGTAATCATTCCAATGAGCTTCTCAAAAGCCTTCCCAACCCCCTCTATTCCAAATAAAAAGTTTCCAACCATAAGATTACCATCAAGTAAAATATTAGGATACATACATGAAGGAAATTTTGGGACACATAATATGATCTAAAATTTTCCAATGAACCACTCTCACCACTCAGGGATAATAGTTGCTGGAATTAAATGGATAGTTTATCTAACTCATGACTAAACTCAATAATATAGTAAATCAAGGATCATGTAATATTACAGATCAACCAATTATTAAACCTAAAGTAAATGAGAGTTCTACCACATTATGTATTATTAAGGAGATTGAAAACAATGAAGGATAACCCATGGAGATCAAAAATAGTTGTGAACAACAAGATATACCTGATGAAACTACACAAGAAAAGGAACTTTACGAGGAATCTATAAAGACACCACCTGTGAAGAAAGATAAAGGGAAAACCAAAATGTAAGATCCACATTAACAATTACCACCCTTCCCTATAAGGATTCAGACACCCCAAAAAACAATTAAGGCACACTACATCAAGGGATTTTTGAAATATTCATGAATTTTGAGGTCGATATCCATTTGATTGAGGATATCCATTAACTTCAAAAGTATAAAAAATTCATTAGAGGATTGTGTATTGGGAGAAGTAGATAGTGAGTAAATAAAGTGTTAATATTAGGTAAAAACATTTATTCCCTTATCACACCTCAAATCCCATGGAAATTCAAAGATTCAGGTATCTTTTCTATCCACTGTACCACAAAGAGCTAATTTTTCAAATGCATTGTGTGATTTAGAAGCTTCAATAAACATATTTTATAATTCAATGAATGAATATTTTTATATGGGAGAACATAAGAATACTTTTTTGGTCATTAAACTCTCCAGTAGAGCCATTCCCAACCCAGTAGGTGTTCTTAAAGATGTCTCAATAAGTGTATATGGTTACCCATTCCCTATCAATTTCTATATTATCAACATGGAATAAATAAAGGTAATGATCTCCATCACATAATTATAGGTACAACATTACACAATATCACTATAAAAATCATAAATTTCAATTACGGCACGCATTCTATGACTTTTGTTGAGGAAAAAATGAGTTTTAACATCCTTGACTTGATGAAATACCAATATGAAGTGAAATTTTCATTTGTCTTAAAATATTCTGAATTACCTTATTATTATAGGGAGGAAATTGAAATTTTTTATGATATAATTAGATTATGATAGGATTTAAAAACACCCAACCTACTTGATAAATCTGTTTTAAAAAATGAACTTAATCTAGAGGCAGTTTCCAGTGTTGAACAATTTGAAGAAATTGATGAAAGTTATTTTGATTACTTACTCACATCTAATACTTATATTTTTACCTTGAATTTGCAAGTTTATAACATGAGGAACTACTAATTGAATTCATCATTGTAAAATATAGTGACCCATGACTTTTACACATATTATTACATTATTGTTATGCATAAATATCTAATAAGTAGGACATAATGATTTTGAGGCCTTGTATCTTTGGAGTAATTGGTTTATAACACATAAATTAGATTAAAAAACATAAAATCTTTATTTTTATTCTTATTACCAAGCTCATAAATATATTTTATCTCCTAAAAAAGCATACAAAATCCTAAGGAATACATAAAAGAAATGTGTGGTCTGAAAATCTTAGTAAGAGAATACAAATTATATGGAAACATAACATGATATGATAAAAGAGGAGGCTCATGATTAATCACATGGGATCATATAATAATGAACATGGTATCATAAGATCATGGTAACATTATTAATTTGTTAGCACCATATAACATGACATAAAAATGAGTCAAGGATAACTACCTAGAGAAGATGACATGGTGGAAAAAGTACCATAATGGATTAAGTTTACTCCATAATCCCATACATAACATCTCAGGAGACAAAATCTTTACTCAATGAATTGGAGTGTTATCTAGGTGAACCCATCATAAAATGATCATCATTATATGTTCCAAAAACGGAAATCAATAATAAGGAATAAAAAATAGAAATACCCATTGAAATAAAATGGGTTACATAATCTTACAATATATCATAATCAAAAAAGATTTCTTAAAGATGGCATTTGAGAAATAATCATAAGGTATCTATTGCCCCATCAAAGGAAGTGAGAATAAGATTGGTATATATATGAGATACATATATACACAATTAAGTAGCAGTTTATTACATTAATGTTAGAGATAAAGTGAGTTAGAGATACAATTTTCATAACCTAAAGAAAAACGTTTGTTTAGAGAGATTCCTTACTCCCATAAGAATAACATTTCCATATAACAAAATATCTAATCTAGTTAAAACCCTTTTTTAAATTACATAGAAAAAAGGGAAATATGGTTTTTATTTAAGGAAAACAAGGACTATTATAAATAAATCTAAATATCAAGTAATGTTTTTGGATGTGAGAAAAGTTGATCATATCCTATACATTAAAAGAAGACATTCATTTTATAATTTTTAAATAAATTCAAAACATCTTTTTTAAAATACATAAAAGGATTCCATTAGAATTCCATTAAAATAAATTAAAAAGAGATAAAAAATTTCATTCATAATTTATTTATTTAAATATTATTACATTAATAAGAAAATTTTGAGAATATAGACATGGAAGATAATTATTTCAAAAATTAATCTTTAAAATATTAAAAATGTGGTTTTTAAAGTAAAGTGTCTCTTATATAAACCAGAAATATATTATTTTTTAAAATAAAGTCACTCATAAATACAATATCATTAGAGTGAGAATTAATATATGAAGTGATTATGTGTAAAAAAATGAAATCAATAAAAAAATTAGAAAAAAAATAATACAACCAGAGTTCATTTCACACATAATCCTTTCATAACATAGTAAATGATGTATAAGTATAACCTAATGAATGAAAATTAAGTTAGAAAACCCCTTATGTCGTGTTCGACTCATCACGTACATTATTTATCATTATAATTATTAAAATTATGTTAATTATTTACATGATTAACATGATTCTTCATATTTATTATTTGGTTTTGTTTTATTTACTACCATGTTAAATTTATTTACTTAATCAATTAGGTTCACATCATGCATTTTGCTGATATTCAGTTCATATGTACAAAATAACATCGTTAGGATGACTATGGTAAAAATAAATCATTACTACATCATATACAGAATAATAATCATGAAATAATTATCATTTAAATTCATTAATTATAATTTTAAAACCAATCATCAAATATGGTTATGAAAAATGAACTAAGTTACAATCATGGAGATGGTAGGTTGTATGTACGTATGAGTAATGTTTCTATTTTTAAAAGATCATAATAGAAAGAGGGTATGCATAATTTTATCTTTATAAAATTAAAATTATATTATAAATAACATATTATTTATTTAAATATACTCATATATAACATCTATCTGATGCAGTGTTGAAAAACAAATCACATCACATCATAGAGGTGGTAGCCCACAAATACGCACGAACGACGTTATCATTTTTTAGTGAATGGAAAGGTAAGAAAATATATGATATATTAATTTTATATAATGATAAATATGTGATTAATATAATATTTACACATTAAATCCATCAAAATAAACATTTTTGAGATGTGGTGGTGGAATAAAAATTATATTGGTTTGCGAGGCGGTAGTTAGTCATGCACACAAATAATTGGTTTGTTTCCCATTTGATGGAAGAGGATATAGAAATAGGTTATTAAATTTAAATAATAAAATTTTATTATATGGTATATAGTTATGAATTTATATCATCATGGATGAATAATATTTTAAGGATGTGGAATAGAAAATAAAACTAAAATTCTTGGTTAAGAACAATACCTCTTCTTCGAACAACCTCTTTAGGTTTACACCAAATTTTCTAATAGGATGGTTTTCTAATCAAACCAGGGATTATAGGACGTGGGTATAGATGTCAGGAATTTATTTGGGTAGTTCCTTGCTGAAAAAATATATTCTTATGTGTGAAGAAAAGACGATATTGGGTACCCTTTTATAAGACAATGGAGGGGCACTCTTGGAATTTCATAATGTATTGAATTAAAATAATTAGTTATCAGATTCAAATGGATAGAAATTGATAATATTATAGGAAAATATGAGGGTAAGTTTAAATACAGTCATTCAATAAAATTTTTACATTTTTATATTAGGTTTTCACCCTGATCTCTTTTATTTATCCTGCTTCAACCATTTTTGAAAATTACCATGGTAACAAAGTTTTTACTATTTAAGGGTAAAGATGATTACTATAAAAGAAAAATTGGATAATAAATGGAACATGATAAATATTTTAAACCATATATCAATAAATATTCCAAATATAGATTTTTTAGGAAATTTAAATCATTTAATAAAATATTATTTATTATAAAATATCATTAATTACATTTTTGGAACAATTCATTAAATTTTACATTGAAAACAAACTAAAAATAATGGAATTACAATATATTATTTTATAACCTATATAAAATTTTCAATTTTCCAAAAAAAAATCATGTGACAAAATAATTATTTAATATTATATTTATTTTAATATTTCTATAACCATTTATTATATATTCCTTTTAATTAAATAATTACTGTGTTGGCATTGCGTAAGAATTTCAGATAATTATTTTATTACTAAAAATTATTAATAAATTACCAAGATAAAAAATAATTCATATTTTAAATTACTAATTAGAAATGAACATAGTTTAATTTCGTCCATGTCACAAAATATTATATTTATTAAAAGCAAGAAAGTGACATTTTTTGGATTTTCTTTACATAAATTATTATAAAGGTCAAAATCATGGTCATGTGGCACAAAAATGGAAAATTTATATATAATAAATGATATAGGGTACAAATATGGCCATAAAATATAATTTTGACACATTTTTAGGTCATTATAATTGTTATCTTTTTAGTTTTACAATTAGTAAACCTGTTTTACCCTTAACCGTGGTGATAGATTTTTACTTTTTTAACATTCATTATGAAAAAAATTAAGTTGAGATTATTACCTAATATTAATTATTCTTATTCAAAATATGGAATTAATTTTATCAAATTCACTTCACTAAATTCGTAGCATATAATTTAATATTAAAAACAAAAAAGTGATGAAAAATGTTTTTTTATAAGAATGCATATTTCAAGTAATGGATGATCTTATATTAACTCTATGATTATAAATCACCATTATATAAATTTCAATTCATATATATAGATATATAATATATAAATTTAATTTAAATAATTCCTTATTATAAGTTGTTTTAATTAATTAAAATGGATAAATTTTATGCACTTAATTTTTTTTGTAGAAAACTGTGTTTTCATGCATAAAAATAAACATACACCAAAATCATAAAAATTGATGATTAAAATGAAATTAAAAGTATTATTATAAATAAAAATTTTCAAATTTAACATTAATAAAAATTTCAAAAAAATAATTGTACTTTTAAATTACTGTATTTAATTAATAGAAATGGAAGTATTTGAAAATTCAATTATTTTAACTATTCACTAGAAAATTAATCATTTCAAGAAAATTTAAAAAAATTACCCTAAGTTAATTTTGATATGATTATTTCAATAATTATTTTAATTTTATAAAATAACATTTCTAAAATTTTCAAAAATTAATTATAATATTTCTCACAAAAAGCTATAAAAATCATTTTTAAAGAAAATGTATTTTTGAAGAATAAAACGAATTTACTAAAAATTTAGATATTATTTACTAATAATTTCTCAATAAATTTATATTGAGTAGGATATATATATATATTTAATAAATCATTTAATCTTATTCATACCCTCCAATTTAACAGCTAGGTTATAGTGGTCATATTTAAATAATAATTTATTAGGGTTTGTTTAAGCTTAGTGTTGCGTGCCAAATATAAAATAAAATATAATGTTTTTCTTTTAGAATATCAGGGTGTTATAAAAAACCACTCGAACTAGAACATAAGTTTTTTCCATTAAGCATAAAATATACCATTTAATGAAAAATGGGACACTTACAATCACAATCTCCAATATTTTAGATCCTATTTAGGAACACTAGTTGTTGAAAATTAAGAAAAATAATGTTATGGAAATTATCCAGATATTATTGGATATCCAATGGATTTTCCATACTACTCGTATGTAGAGGATTTTTATTGAATATGAATCTAAACTAGTGAGACATCCCCAAATAATTCTCATCCCAAACCTTCTGGAATTTGTAAAAAAAGCGATAGAAAATATTTTAAGAGATGTAATAATCTTCCCCATCTCAAACTCATACTGAGGGAGTCCCATCCAAATTATCCTGAATAAAACTAGACACACAATTGTGAAAATGATAATAATGAGTTAATACATACAGTAATTTAGAATATCAAGAGAGATTCCATATATTATAGGAGTTTGATCCATGTGATTAGAAAAGACCACTTCCCCATACCCTTATTGAATAAATGTTAGAGTGACTACTTGAGAAGAGTCATTTTTACCTTCTTAATAGTTTTTATGGGTATTTTTATGTTTCAATACCTCTCAAGGACTAATAAAACAACACTCTCACATGTATCTTTTGAAATTTTTCTTTCCATAGGATGCCTTTTGGTCTTTTTAATTCCCCAGGTACAATTCAGGGCTGTATGTTAAGCATCTTCTCAAGCTTGATTGAGAACATGTTGGAGTCATTTATGGATAAAATAATATTTATGGAACTTGTTTTCAATGTTTTCTAGGAATTATGGAGAAAATTTTAAAATATGTATTGAGAAAAACATGGTTTTAAATTTTTAAAATTTATATTTTATGTAAGAAAACGTAAATGATGTGGTCCATTTTATTTCTAAATATATAATAGATGTAGATAAAGAAAAAAGTTGACATAATTTCCACGCTGCCTTACCCCAACACTATGATACACATTAGATCATTTATAGACCACATTAGTTTTTATAGAAGGATTGTTAGGGACTTTAGAAAAATCAATTCCCCCCTAATTAACCTACTAAAGAATGAAACTGATTTTTCATTTAATGAATCATGAAGGACTAGTTTTGACATATTGAAAGAGTGCTTGACCAATTAACCAATTATTTGTTCATGAAATTGGAGTTACCCATTTGAAATGATATGTGATGCTTCCAATAGAGATATTGGGGTTATTATTTCCCAAAATATTGACTGACTTCCACAAGTGATATCCTACACTTCGTAGACCATAGACACGACCTAGATTAACTCCACAACAACATAAAAGGAGTTTGATCTATAGTTATATCCCTATAAAAATTTCATTCTTATATTTTAATGATTAAATTAAATATTCATATTGATTAGACAACATTAATATATTTAATTGAGAAAATTGATGTAAATACTAGACTAGTGAGATGGATTTTACTGCTATAAGATTTTGAATTGTAGATTATGGAAAATAGGGTTGTGAAAATTATGGAAGACAACATAATCCTACCACCTCACACTACCGAGGTAAAACCAATCTCTAAGATCAATTTGGATGATTAATTCCTTGGTGAGAAACTATATACCCTCACCCAAGTGCCCTGGTATGTTGACATAGTGATTTTTCTGGTCAATGAAATGGTACACTCATTATTTTATAAACATAAAACTGTTAAATTGAAATTGAAATTAAAATATTATGTCTGATAAGGTCTTTCTTTATAAAAAAAATTCAATTACCAAATCATTAGAAGGTGAATATATGATGTGAAAATGAAATATGTGATTCATTTTTTCAATACACTTTCATGTAGGGGATATTTTGGACATCAAAGAAATACAACAAAATTTTTGGAAGTTGGATTTTTTGGGCCCTTAATTTTAAAAAAATTCCATGATTTTTTGAAAAAATCTCCCAAATTTTGGTTTATTGGTGGAATTTATAAAAGAAAAGAAATGCCCCCAAATAATTTTATTTAAATAAGATATTTGATGTTTAGAGAATAGAATTAATGTTCCTATTTCTGGTGTCATTCTAATTTTTCTACATTATGTCAACTATAGACTATTCATCTTAGTGGATTAATGAAAAAGATACCCAAATTGATGATTTAAAAACTATGATTGAGTTTTTAAAATCAAACATTTTTTATTGGTTTGGAATACCTTGATCTATTATCAGTGACCAAGGAAATCACTTATACAACAAGAACATGGGGACCCTATGAAGAAATATGGAGTGCAGCATTAAACTTCCACTTCTTACCACCCAAATAAAATGGACTGATTGAGGTGTACAATAGATAACTCAAAATAATTTTGTTGAAAACAATGTTTCACAACTAAAAATACTAGAGTAATAAATTAGATGATTCACTATGGTCATAAAAAGTTTCCTACAAAATACCCTTAGGTATTTATCCCTATATAATTTTTATGATTTTTTTTCCTTTCCTATTGAGTTTTAGTACAAATACTATTGGTCTATCAAAATAGTGAACCTGGAGTTTATAAAATATAGAGTATAAAGAAATCTACAAGTTATGTATCTTGAGGAGTTGAGAAGGGAATCATATGTGAACTAAATTATGTACAAGTAGAAAAATAAAATTTTTAATGAAAAATTGATCCAAAAAATATAATTATCATATGAAGAAAAAGTGTTTTTATTTTCTTCAAGGAAGAACCTCTACTTTGGTATGATACATTCTATGTGGTCTGGGCTACACACTGTAAATAATAAATTCCCTTTTGATGGAATATATATTTAAGGAGAAGGTTCCAAGAATCCATTTAGGTAAATGGATAAAAATTCATGAATTACCAAAAATATTTCTTGAAAGAATCTATGGTGGATCTCAGGATCCTCCCTACAACTGATAATTAGAGAACTATAAGGTTGTCTCTTCCCTACGTGTTGGTATAGATGATTAATTTTTTGAACTATTTTTATGGAAGAAATTCATATTTAAATTCAATTGTAAGTATGTATAAACCAAGTTTTGGGGAGATGGGGAATGTATTCTGAGGATATAAGTACTATTTTTCTATTTTACATTTCACCCATTGAAAAAAATAGAGAGTAATAGTAAAATTTCACTTCAATGGTATTATTCCTAATTAAAATATCATGCTATATATGAGGATTTAATTAATTTTGAAATTAATAAATGAGAATTATTTTTTAGGGTGAACATAACCTCTATTTTAATGAAATTCTATTTGAAAACTGGGGAAATATAATGAAAATTTATAAGATAATTATGGAATAATAATTATAACATATAGTTACTTGAATTTCAAGCTCAATATTGGGGGAACTGACCATAGCAATTTAATAAAACTTTAGTGATCCCCCTTATAATAAATTCATATATATCCTTTAAACATGGATTAATATGGGAAATTGGGATCCCATAATGAATCTATAAGACAATGAAATTATGTGTGTGATTATCCCTATATAAATTTTATTATGTTTTTTTTTCATATTTCTATGCATATACATGATTGGTTAAAATTAAAATAATAATTAAATAAATAAAGTGACCTTATATTGAAAAATAAATTCATTTAGGTGATGGGAATATTGAAATCATTAATGTGAAATTGATTTACAAAAATATCATTTAGATAGTATCAATGAGGTGTAATAATTAACTTCAGTTTAGGAAGATTAGGAATGAGAGGAAGGTGGAGCTGCTACATGTTGAAATTTTAATTCCACATAAATCTATCACATTCATCCATGGAACTAGAATTCAAATATAAATAAAGTATAATAGTCTATGAAAATCACATAGGAGGTGTGACCATTTAGTGGAGTAATTATTTGATAATCTTCAATTCTAGAAAAATTTTAAGTTAGGAAAAATAATAAATATATTTGGAATTCATTGATAAAATTTCTTTAGAGTGAAATAGTCCACATCTGGGGGAGCTATTAAAGACCAAATCTTATAAAAAAATATTTATTTTCATTGATAATAACCCCCATTAGTAATTCCAATATCGGATAATTAACACAATTTTAATAATGTTTGGGAATCTAGGCATTCTCTATAAATTAATTAAAATGAGTATCTTATTGATTTATTAGTTTTCAGAATTTTAATAAGAAAGATAAAATAGTTATCTTCAATTGAAATTTTCAACCTGGGATTAATGTCCAAAATGGAAAAATTTTATGTTTTAATGCCTTCATATAATTTTTGAATTAAATGGAATCCATAAATTGATTTTGAAGTTGAAAATGGAATTATGCGATTTTGACCATGAAAATAAAAAATTGTCTAGGGTGTGAACATTTAAATATGAATAATTCGATGATTTAATTTATAGAATGAATTTTAACATGGGTTTCAAGGGTGAAATTTTTATTTTAATTTGTTTTATCATTTTTGAATTTAATACTACACTTAGAAAACTTGTATGCTATGCTGGTCACTCAAATTTTGGAAAAGGCAAGGATCGACCATGACTTCTCTTCTTACAGTCGATCAAACTATTGAGAAATTATAAAGGAATTCAATTACTGTGACATGAAAATTATTATGATAGGTCCATCCCTTGAAAAAATGATAAAAGAAATGGAGCTTCCACACAATAAAACCAATCGGCTGTAAGTTTGAAATTTACTATGTGGGAAATCCTCTTCTCACGATCAATCATTTAATTGTAAACCCTTCGTAGTCATTATGTCAATGGAAATCCTACAATGGAAATTTACCATATGAAGTTATTTTCTAGATATCATGGATAACTTTTTAGCAAACTATGGTATCAACTATTCATGGGAAGAGAGATAAATATTTGGAAAAGGCATTCATCGGCCATAGGGTCAAAATAGATTAAACATAGCCAAAAAATGAAAATGTTATGGAACTTATATACACAAAATGAAGCTACCGTGCCTTTAATTGGGAATAAACCATCCAAATATTACTGAAAATGACAAACTGATGAATCCTACACACATCAAAAACAAAAATTCCATATCCCTCCTCACGGTTGATCATCCCAATCGACCATACCACCCTCTTGTGCCAATTGAGATATGAATATTATTTTGTTATGAGGAAAATTATTGGAAACTCAAGAAAGGAGGAAACCAAAAATAGGAATCTATATTGAGTGAATATTGAACACCCATGACCACCCAAACCGAACCCTCGTCGCATTGCCTTTGACTGAAATATAGAACCTATCATAGAAGCTTTCCGCACCATATCCAATCTCACCAGAATGAGATGAAGAACCACCAAGACACTAAGTTAATTACTGAATATACACTACTCAACACTATAGAAGGTATCCATGGCCATAAACATAAAAAAATCTAAAGAAATAGTGGCACATAATATTTATACACCATCATGCACCACATGATATGAAGAGTTTTACCTGATGGGGGGGGGGAGTTTAAAAAACCTTGTAGTAGTGTTGTTAAAGATATATGACTAAATAACCCCACCTCGATGATCTGATTAGAGTTTAATTCAGGCATCCTAAGATCACCAAAGCTCATTATCAGATTTCATGAACCTATGGAGTCACATCGTTAGAGGATCTCAATTTTCCACTGAATAAATAGTTTGGCATATAGAGTATGTTGAGATTGAAAGAAAAAATATTGTTGTATAATACAACCTAATAAATATTATAGCACCACTTAAACATTATAGATTCAATTCTTTAGGAAAATAAAAGATCTAATAGCACATTGATAAATTAGGAATAAATTTTAGTTATGGATTCCTTCGTTGAAAAAAATAAAAAATAAAAAAATAGAGCATGATGAAATCAAAGATAAAATAGGTGATAAACATTACTATCTAAACCCAAACCCAATGATGAGGTCCAAAAACCAATTCCAAATAATGTGCTATTAAATCCCATAAAATAATTTATGTCCACATACCCAAAACATGGAACTCCTCACATGGTGCTTGGAAAACAGTCAACTTCATCTGAATTTGAGAGGAAGATAATAATTTATTTTCAATGAAGTATGGAGCTAAATCATTGGAGGATAATGTTTTATCGATAAGGATTAGTATACACTAATTCATTGAAATTTGTACTTTCAATTTATGTATGTGGAGGCAACCAATGAATAGGAAGTGGGATCCGAATTGGAGAAGTGAATTGGTCATGTTAGGGTCATTGGAAAAGAAACTTGTGTTTGTCACAAGGTAAGGATGAATGATCAAATATATAGAATAATCTCTCTAAAAAGAAGTAATTGATTAATAAAAAAAGGTAATGGTTAGAAAGTGATGAAAAAATCACTAGATCAGTTAGATCTGTTGTTGTCTACTTCTGTTTCTGTTCATTTTCTTTCTATTATTTATTTTCTAGTGATGACACACTTAGATGATTATGGCAGATTCTAGGATATCTCTCCCACCCCAATGATGAATTATTTTTTGAAATAATAAATTCCTCTCTATTTAATTTTCTAGATGTTTTTATATGTATATTTTTTAGGATAATTCTTATTTGAAATTGAATTTAAATACTTCTTACCTTTTTAATTGGTTTCACACACAAGAATATTGGGAAATTAACTATTTATAATAGTTTATAGTGGTATGACCCATGAGTAATTGGTGGTAACCAATCACTTGGACAAATGTGGAAAAAAATATAGTGATTATTTTATTTCTCTATCCAAAAATGAAATTTCTTGAAAAGTCTAATTAGGTAGATTTTATTTGATTAGATAATGACAGGGTAGATAAACTGAATAATGATTCATGGGGATGTTAGGAGAGTAATCCAAGGTTAGAACAATATATGATAAACACTTAATTTTAAACAAATCAATTTACTTAACTATATTTAAAAAATTCCAACCAATTTAAAAAGATTTTTACATGTCCCTAGAATCGTCTTTTCTTTTGACAACTCAAGTCCAACATTAATATATTTTTCTTGGGTTTATAATTTGTTAAGTTGAGAACCCCATGATAGGCTTGAATCATGATACATCATCAGGAATTTTAATTTTATCCCATCACCATGTTTGATTAGGAATATATTCATACCTATTTCAAAATGGATGTATATTTGTGGGATGGTTCATTCTTTATGGCCCTCTGTGTCTCCACCAGAATTGTGCAAGATAGTGGAGGAGTCCATGTAACATTTCTATAAGTTTTTTAGAGTGAATAAATTAATAAAACATTTCTCTATGTATATATTCTTGGGAGATATTATGGGTAACCAATAATATAATTCCCAATTCTCTATGTGATAAGTGGAACATATTTTTTTGGGGGGTCTAGAAACTCATAAGTTCCTGAATTAGGTTAGAACACTTATACAAAAAATTTTGTAACACAAATATGACCTCATATATCAATAATACTATATTAAAGTCTTCAAATACAATACACATCTATTTCACGTAATACTCCATCATCCATTAATTCTTGAATATATATTATGATCCCATGTTTGAATATTTATTCTAACCCTTGAGAAGATTAGTTATTTCTTGGTAGAATATGGAAGTGTAGTAATATGTTTGGGGTACCTATTTATATTAATAGTTATGTAATGATTCTTTTGAATTTCATAAGATTAATGTTTATTTAGAATTTACCTTGTTAATATTATATCCCTTTGATAGGAAATTGGATCTTACCACGCTTGTATACTCACTGAACCTGGAGTCTGGAGGGTTTTCATCTAGATATGGGACATTAACATCAATTAGATTCCCATAAACATAAAAATTAATAGATTTATATAACCAAAATATTTTTTAATGTATCAATATAATATATGAATGAACAAAAAGATAGAACATGCACTATATAACATTCCCTAATTCAATGCTATCAATCAATGGGTCAATGTGGATAAATTCTTCTATATTAGGAACAATATTCAAAGGAAAGTTCATATTAATATAGAATAAAATAAATTTTATAGAGTACTAATTAAATCTTCATTAAATGGGAGAGGGGAAATATGGTATTTTGGGAAAAAAGGAAAATAATGAAAATAATCTAGTGATACCATTACAATGTATAAAATTTTACTTAAGCTAATTCACATAGGTGTGTTCACCTAATTTCCTTTCAAAACAAACCAATTACCATCTTATTTGAACATGTAATGGGGAACCCAAATGATAATTCATATACTGTCACCCATGGGACACACACTGAAGCTAGAGTGAATTATTGATGCTCAGAGTTATGGAGAGTAGGGTGTACAGTAAAGTCATCTAATAGAGAAGATATAAATCAAATTTGAAAGAATCACCTTGATGAAAAAGGTATTCCTTGAAATAGATGTTCCTTCCATATTTATAGAGAAATACCACATCGCCTTCACTTCCCACATTGGTATGGATCTCCTAGTTGAATGAGAATTTAGTGTTATGATTATCATGTGTGCTCTGAGTTGTAACCAACACATGCACCTTCCACCTACTACTTGAGTGCACACCCTTATTTAATAAGCCTTAATACCAAAGACTTATTTTATTCATAATTTTATTCTCCTTATCTCGGTTCAATATAATTTAGAGGGGGAATTTTTTAGTAGTCTCAATTTTACACGGACAAATTTTTTATAATTTTTTTTTAAAATTTATAATGTAAATAAGGATTTATTATACCTCACGCAAACACTTTTTTAACCAAATCCTTCATGAAAGTACTTCTATGACCTCTTCAACAAACAAAATGTATAACCATCAATGAATCTACTTGGATACCTATTCACCTAAGTAAGCCCACCCACATCAATGGTTTCCATGTTCCCTGCATGCTCTACTCACCTCACTAGGGTGCTCGAGATGGTTATGAGTGGTTACCACACCCATCTAGGCACCCAAAATTTTTGTTAGTTATAAAATAAACCCAAAAAATATACTTCTATAATAGATATCCCAGAATGCCTATGTATTGATAGTGGTATCCAACATGCATATAACATTGAAGACTTGCCTCAAGTGATTTTTTGGATCAATAACATTGTAAAAAGGAATTTTGGTTAAGGGTATTTGGTTCATTTAAAATATTTTTACATGATAATTAATGAAAGAATATTTCACTTATTACTCACCAAATATAAGGAAAAGGACCCTCCTCTAGGGGTCTATTAGTGTTCCAATTCTCAAGGGCTATCCAAAGAGACTAAGTATTACAGATCCATGGGTTCCACTTGGGATCCAATTCACCTAGGTTACATAGAGATGGTAACTAGGGTGAAACTTTTTCCAAACCCTCCAAGGGTTCCATTTGGTTAATAATGTTCTCAAGATACTCAAAAGGCTAATTAAGGATCAACTTCAAGTAGACCATATAAGGGTTCTATTAGGGCACCACTGCACCCACACCCTATAGAGAACCCACTAAGGTGTTAATATTACATTCATGGGGTTAATAGGGCACCGTTTAATCCAAATATTTTACCAATAGACACACCCAAGGTTATCACTCATGGATTTCAAATCTCTTCAAAGAGTAATTACACCCACCCTTTCATACCATACTCGGGTTCCTCATCCAACTAACCTAGAATCTTGAGTGCTCAAACTTCATTTGTCCCCTACCATTGATAAATTTAATCTATTATACATAAAATCCCCCAAAAAAAATTTCACAACCTCATAATTTGACACCTTGAGTTTATATAGACCTTTTTTTAATAAATTAAACATTCATTTATATATTGCAACTCAAAAAGTCAAACATTCCTTTTACATGGATTTGACTTGTTTTACATTACACTCAACTCCAACTTGTTGTATAATATAGAAAACATGAACTGGGAATACATAACACGCAACACTAATTTTTTGTACACTACACAAAACATCAACTTTTCCCACATTACACGCAACAATAATGTTTCTATGAAACATCATTTTATAGTTATAATTATTAAAATGATATAATTATAACCTAGTTGTTAATCTTAGTAATATGAATAATTATATCTAATTTTAAAATATTGTTTATAATTGTTTTATATAAAAAAAAATATTTATAATGAAATATATGATTTTTGGTAAAGTCCTTATATGTTTTAAAATACCATTTTCTCTAATGAACTACTTTTAATGTCCTTTTTTGAAAAACAATAAAATTAATTTTAGAAACATTTAGAAATTGAATTTGATAAAATAAACTTAATATTTTATTTTATAATTTTGAAGTTAACATAGGGTCAATTTTTTGGATTTTTCTATCAAACTTCATTTTTGGATTAATAGGAAAAAATACCAGATTTTAATTCAAAACTGATTTTTAATTTAATTTATTTGTAATGTTAAATGTTATTTTTAATTATTTGAATAGTTTAATTAGATAATATTTTTATCAATTAATCAAATTTTATTCATTGTAATAAATTTCACATTGAAATTGGATTTAAAAACTTAGCAAACTTTTGATTATGTTCACTTTAATAGCCTGCATTGTCGACCCGGCTACAAGATTAATTTGAAATTAATTTCTACTACTTATGTGGTTGTAATTTGAAAAAATATAGTTCATATTTGTAATAATAATAATAATTTGTAATATATAATAAGGTAAATTGTTTTTAAAAAAAAAATTAGTGAAAGTGATTAAAATTAATTACATTAGTTAAGAAAAAAATTAGGCTAATAAAGTACTAAAAATTAAATATAAGACCCAAAACGACCTAGAAACTTCTGTAAAACACATTTTACGGTCATTATTAGGACATTAACCTTAAATTATATTTTTTTGGATTTTTATGAATTTTATTGGAAAAAACGTGGGTACACATAACTTGTTTTAAACATTGCCAAATGTGTCCTTTCCCTTCCCCATAAAAGGCCACCACCTCCACCCACTTAATCACACATCTAAATCTACTTGGATCGCGCAAAATCTACTAAAAAAAGATCTCAAATTCCATCACTTTGTATTATAATCCTTCCATTATGCATAATGAAACTCAAGGAATCCTTTTGGACAAACCCAAAAGGAGTTACCGGATTAAGAGGTAACATATCCTCTCAATCTCCTTTCCATTATTTTACTTATCCACACCCTCCAATATATTTATTACATTTTTGTATGAAAAAACCTATATCCTAAATGTACTAGGTCTTTTTGTACTAAGGGTTTTATCTAGACTTACACACACCTTCATCTAATGGATATCGAACATACTGTTTACGTGTACGATAACCTACCACCTCACTAAAGGAAGCTTATTCATTTCTCCTTTACCACCTATCATGGTGGAAATTATTAGGAACAATATCTTTATAAAAATAATATATTATATTTATTATTTTTTTATGATTATGTAATCCTTTTATAACACACATCTTTTTCTATCCATTTTTTGTAATTAAGATAATTTCATTTGAGGTGGTGTGGAGTACCATCCCTCAAAGCGATGTGATTCATTTACACACTACATGTAATGTATTAAGGATAGGTTAAATGAAATTATATAATATATATAAAATTATAATTATACTATAATTACAATAAATACATATAAAATTTTATTTCATTTTCTTCCTTTATTTCAATATGAAAATCAAAATAGAAACGATGTTCATGCATACATAAAACTTACCATCTCTAAGAATAGTTTATACCATTTATCACATATTTATGATATATATTATTATAATATACACCTATTGGGTATTAAGGATATTTAAATCATGATTTATAGTATATAATCATTATATAAGTAAAATTACAAATGATATAACAAATTAAGACAAATGCGAAGAACAAAACAAATATTACCTGTTATGAAACCTTAACATAAGATTGTTAAAAAATGGGTAATATAGAGTCATAATAAAACCATATATGGTATTATGAACAATAATATTATTAGGTAAAATATTTATAATAAAATAATATTTATTATACAGAAATCATTTATGAGTATCAAGAGAGTCAAGACATAAGGTAAGGGGAATTCATCTCACTTTTTATTCCCATGAGATACATGCTATATTTGCCACTATTTCCTTTGGTATCATGTATGTACTATCAATGATTGTATTAAATTTATATTATACCTTAATTTATGGGTATAAATATATCTATTTTTGAAAATTCCATTCATGGGGTTTAATTTTCAAAAGTTACCAAATCGGTAAAAATGTTTTGTCTCAATTTTCTTTCTTTGAGACTCATGTTTTGTTATGTACCTAATCTTTTTTTCAAGGATTATATAATTAAATTTTATATATTATATCATGAATATACTTATTTTAATTTCAATTTTATGTTTCATGTAATTTTATTTTATTACACGGATAGTATGATTCCATGTTTCCAAGTTATAAGGTTTTACTAAGACAATCTCATCACTTTTCAAGATTGTTTACATTTATGCTTCATTTGATGAAATATTTGATCAATTGCCCAAAAATAATCATGAGTTTCCTTATCATATGTTTTAAGTATATAATTATGTGTTAGTACCAATTTTTACATAATTTGGTAATTAATATATATATTTTTTATGTAAAATATGACCATCACTCACTCTTTGGACAGAATTCTATTTTATTCAAAAAAATATGTTTTCAAAAATGTTTTAAAAAGAAACTTGAAGATAATTTTCAAAGAAAACATATTTTAAAAATGTTTTATTGTTTTAAAAGCTTATTTTATAAGTCTTTAAAAACAATTTTCAAAGAAAAGGTTTTCAAAAGGCATTATGTTATAAAAAATATTTTTCAAAAAAGAATGGATATTTTACTCAAGAAATGTTTAAAATGTTATTTAAAAAATATTTTCCATCTAAGATAACATCCAATGGGGTTACTCATGAATTTATGGGGAAATCATTCAATGTTTCTAGTCAAAATATTTATCTGAATGGATTATGTTTTTATGACATAATGTTGATGAAACCCATTTCAATTTCATAGGTTATATGATTTTCAAACCCACTTCTTTTCATGGTTTATATTTATGATTATGAAACCTTTATTTCTCCAAATATTTTGATATGGTTAGATGTTAACAATACCCAATTAATTTCATGGGTTATGATAAGATTATTTATAATCGTGTGGAACATCTATGTATGATTTCATTATGAGATGTGTGGGACCTATATATCCCTCTAATGCATTGGGTAAAGATTTATATCTAATGAGATAGACTAATATGGTCTTGGGAATGAACCTTGACTACTAATATGGCCATTAGTGTAACGGCCTTGTCCAACCCACGATCATGACATTGTCTGCTATGGGCCTTGCCAACATAGTTTTGTTTTTTCCTTGATTTTGGCCCTCAAGGACCCCCTAAGAAAATGCCTCATTGAGGGAGAGGTATCTACACCACCTTATAAAGGGGTGTTTTGTGATCCTCCTCATTCAATGTGGGATTTACATAACCCACCCCCCTAGAAGGGCCTAGATTCCTCGCCGGCACATCAAATGGAAACCAGATCTAATACCTGTTGTAACAGCCCAGTCTAGCCCACGATCATTATATTGGCTGCTTTGGGCATAGCCCACATGGTTTTGTTTTTCCTTGGGTTCTGGCCCTTAGGAACCCCCAGGAAAAGGCCTCATGATGGGAGAGGTATCCTCACCACCTTATAAAGGGGTGAATCGTGCTCTTCCTCCTTCGATGTGGGATTGCCAAAAACCCCAACCAAGTCTAATGCACGACTTGCGTGCGACTTACAAAACTGTGAAACAACACGCAGTCTGACTCTATGGGTGGTTAGTGCTAGTTGGCATGGTTCGAGCGCACCTCGCTCAAACACGTACTTGAAAACACATGAGCTGTGTGGTTTCCAGACATCCTAAATAAGTAAATAAATTAACTAAATGATAAGTGAGATGAAATGAAGTAAAATAATTTTTTAATAAAATATTGTTTGAGAAAAAAAAAACATTTTCATAAAATAATAATAATAATTCAGATTTAATAATAAAAAAATTATTTTGTTTATTATTATTATTATGATTAAGATTATTATTACTGTTGTATTATTATTAGTACAACATTAGTAAAAAAACAAGGTATTTGAAATCCAAGGGGGGGGGGGGGGGGGTGGGGTCGAAACTCCCCATTTTTCTTCTCCCCCATGTAGCAGCGTGCGCCTACTCCTGTGCACCAGGTATCTCAGGCCAAGTGCCTCCAGCACTCTTCCCAGCTCCCGACTTCACCCCACACTACTCGCGCGACCCTCTCCGGTGGCCGAGCTGCACCGACACATCCACTCCCCCGTGCGCTCGACCTGCTCACAACCATCCCTAAACATTCCTTCCCTTCGCACTGGTGATGCCCTATGGCCAGACCTATCCTCCTACACGTGAAACGATATTCCCTAGACAGCCTCCCTCTCCCGATGGCCTGACCCCCCTTGGATACACCCTACTCCAGCGCACAGCTCTGGTCGAACCCCCTTTTTCGATGCCTCCCTCGCCAGTAAAAACCTCCCTGACCAGACTCCTCTTCAGCACGCAACTGCTCCGGTAGCCACCCTCCTCATCGCGGGGCATTCGACCTCCCCTCTTTTCCAACTAGTAAGAATTAATCCATTTTTGCGATCCTTATTTGGGGTTTTCGTTTTTGAACGAATCCTAATGAATTGGGTCTATGTTCAGTTAGTTTTTCTTGGAGGCTATCTATTGCAAATGGTCGTTTGGGGTGTACTCTTCCTCTTCCGAAGGTTTTGTCACAATCACGTGCCTTTGAGGTAGATGAATCCATATTACTCCTCTTCCAGAGAAATTTATTTGTGTTTGTGTTGCTTCAAATATTATTTTTACTTGATTCACTATATAATGATATATCTAATTAGTCCATTATGATGTTTATGGATTATTATAGCATGTTAAAATTAGTTTTTGAAGTGTTTCTTGTTTATGTTTGTACATGATAATGCCGAATTTTATTTTAACCACTTCTTGAATTATCATGATTTTTTCTTGAGAGTATAATTTGTTAAAAATATATTTAAAATTGAATCTCCAATTATTTCAATGTGTGCATATGTCAAGTGTTTTTGGTGAAATGTCATTTGGGTTTTATATAGTGAAATTAGATGTTTTATGTGGTGCGTAATATTTTTCGAAAGTTTCTTGACATGAGTATATGGTGAAAAAGGATTTTATATATGATATGGTTATGTTTTCATTGTGCTTCATTAAGGTACTTCTTAGAAGTGTTTTTAGGACTATGTAAAATGTGGGAAATGTTTTTTCAAAGGAAATTGATATGTGAATTCATTGATAGTGGGTTTTTATAAAGGGGTTTCATGAATTGACTAATTAATGGTAAATGTATTTGGAAAATGGTTTTTGGGTATCTCTTAGAATGTTTGGTGTGTCACTGGATGTTGACACACCCATGGGTGACCTAGGTGCACACATGGGGGTGTCATTAGAGAAAGTTGATGCTTTAAATTTGTGTTTCCTTGAAAACTTGTATTTTTAAATGGATACTTTTTTTTAAATGATGTTGGTTTCTCTAATTTAATTAATTAGAACTTGTTTGGCTTCTTGGTGGTGCGCACACACAAATACATAGGTACGTATGTGTATATGTATATATATATCTTCCTTGCACATATTACCTCATGGAATGGGGAATATTTTCAATGGATTAAGTGTATATATATATATATGTATGATAATGTATTTGTGTTCTAGTGTGAATATCTTTCGTCAGAAGCTTCAAGAGCTGAAGTGTCTCAGCTTGGTCCACTTCCTAATTCGAGGTAGGATCTCCATGCATTAGCCTTTAAATTTAAAAAACATTTATTTCTTTCATTTCACACATAGTTTTAATATTAATTACTGATATAGAAATGTTAGTAAAATCCTCTATCTTGAATTGGAGTGGCTTGACTGTGTTTCACATCAATTGCCTGTTGAAATGACCCTTTGGCCTTTGTGAATGTGTTTTAGATTTAAAATGTTTGTTTAAGTTTCGTAAATGGGGTTCAAAGTGTATTTCTAGTTTTCAAAGTGGTGTGTGTGTGATTATTAAGGAATGGTTTTCCATTCAAATATCATGTGAGGCCTGGTTGGTACTTTTGTAAAACTAGTTATCTTAAGAAATCTCTCCTCGGATGTGGTCCATTTTCTTTGGTTGAGATATATGTTATGGGGGTCTACTCTATAGGACTTCTATATGATTAATGGTAGAAAGGTGAGGGACATATTCCTTGGGGTGACTCAGGGTGAGACCTATCATGAAATACTATTATATATATTCGTGATTGGATGCTCAGATGGAATTGGTTGGCTCACCCCCTTTTAAAATACTCGAGACATGGAAACCTGACATATTGAGAGAATATTTTGAGAATGATTGTTGCACTGGTTGGTTATGGTACAAACCAGTGGCCGATAGTAGATGGATATATTGGGTTTATTGTTATATGATTTTCCCTTGGCCTGCCTGAGAAAGGATGGTTGAACATTTTCAATATTTTGATTTCATCGTGAGTGACATGTCAATGAGGATGAGGTCTCATGTATTGGTGTCTTCTGGATCATTCTCGATCTCCTAGATTCACCTATATCTACTCAGATTTTGTTTCTTGATATAGTGATTATGATGCTTATGTGTATACCTACATTTCCCTTATTGTGTGTTTTCTTGGGTGCATTTTTGTATATTGTTTTCCTTGGAATGTGGTAAACTGGTTTTGGTTAGGTTTTGAAAAATGGTTTTCAAATGGAAGTGTTTAATCATCCTTGTACAAATCAAAAAATATAAACAACACTTTCCCTTTTAAAATGATTATGTTTCACTATAATATTGACTTGGGGTTTGAGAAAATAATAATGGCAATGACTCGTACTTTTCTTTTGAGTAACATGTATAAATCATTCCTTTTATATATTGTATTTCAAACATAAAATTGATGGATCTTTTATGTAATGGAAATTCATATGATAATAGATTATTTTGGCATGCCTACTGAGATTTAGTACTCATGACTATAGTTTTACCTTTGTTTTTTTAGCTTCAGTTGTCGAGCCTTGCTTGGATTAAGTCGCCACAACGTGACATTGGTTTGAGGTTGGCGGTGACCCATAGGGTCACATAGAGGTATGTACGACTTTTTTTTCACGATTCTCCTAGTTTTTATTTTCACTGCTCAATTTTTTTTATTTATTTGTCTTTTATTTATTTGTTAAATTGTTCCCAATCATTTAGTTTTGATGCCCGACACTAATTGCTAGTCTGTGGGGATCGGGAACGCCCCTCGGGCTAGGTCGCGGGCCGGATCGGGTGATCGGATCTAGGTCAACTTGGGTTTGTTTGTGAAAAAATGGTATCAATGGTGGCCCTTGTTATTTGGGATATCCAGTAAATGGAGTTTAGGATTATCAGGGATTAGAAGGTAGGTTGCGGGTTGGTGCCTGATCACCACCGCTCGTGACAAGACCTGAGCTACCAGGGGTAGTCCAGGTTTTGGGTCTTTTGGCTTTGTTTTGGATTGAGGGATGACAATAGAGGTGACTAAGTGTCACGCTGTGACCCCACATGGAGTGGTGACTCATGTGGAGCTCAGGTTCCTAATTCAAGGTCCTCGGGTGTTATGTCTTACTTGGGGCGTGGCTCACTACCATGTCACGAGGTTGGGAATAAGCACTAGTTCCTCATTTTGGTTGTTCTTTTTCTTGATTTTGGTTGGTTTTAGAGTTTTTTAAAGTTATGGAGGTTTTGAATTGAAAATTTTCTTTCTATAATGGTTTTAAAACTTGTAAAAAGGGAATTTCTTTCAAGTTGTTTTTAAATTGGTGAAGCGCGTTTTAAAAAGGATGTGTTTCGATTTGGAAAAGTTGGATTATATCTAGATTTGGTAATGGAACGGAAAGTGTGAACCTTGGTATTCCTTAGGATAGTCCACATATGTGTGGGTTGATACATGAAGTGCGCATTGACACATATGTATGGGTGATTTGAGTGGAAAGGGATGAAGGCTTATGCGGTGGTTCGTAGGATTACATGGGTGGGGTTTTGGAATTTAAGGCTTGACGTGATTTTTCTAAAATTGACTTGAATGAAGAAAATGATTTCGGGACTTGGTTTTTCATGAAAATTGGGTTTTGGTATTTTGAAAAGTGGATTTTTCCTGACTTTGTGTATGTCTGATTTATGAGTCTGTTACCCTTGTATTGGAGTGTTGCCTTTGGTTGTGTTTGATCCTCATCGGGATTCCGGGTCAGTTGTCTCGACTGAGGGTGTTTCTTTTGATTGAGTTTTGGCTTGATTCCATTTTCTATTTTTTTATGTTGTTCTGAATATGCCACCAAGAAATGTCCTAAAAATTAGTTAATGAGTCTTTCCCAATTCTGGTTTCTATCGAGTGATGTTTTTCTTTCGAGGCATTCACGGTTCGTTAAGGGCAGTAAAGCTATTTGAGGGGAGTAGAGCATGAATTCAAGGGGTTGGGGACTCCGTATTTTGTTAGAGTTCATTTTGTATTTTGTTTAGTGGAGGGTCTAGCATTGGACCAGTGGAGGTGGATTTTTCATCATAGTTGGAGTTGGGATGATGTAGGTGGTGATAAAGCCTGTCTCTATCCAATGGATCATACCTGAGGAGGTTAATGCGAAAAGAGGTAAGAGCAAATCCATAGTTAATAAGGCTAGTGGTTGGAAAAGGCCTATGTTGGCCACATTAAGGAGTCAACATCTAGAGCGCAAGTGCTTGGAAAAACCGATGCCTTTCTTCATTCACAAGGGTTTCCCATTTTGCGAGCGGGGTATACAAGAGGAACCTACCTTTGAAGAAATCCCTTTTTTAGTGTCAACTTGTGGTTCATCAAACTACTGTCTAATGTACCATCGATGTTTCCGGTTCAAGCATTTTAAGCCATCTTATCTTATCCCTCGAAATTACTGCTATTGTGTGACCGTTCGGGTCAATGGGAAAGGTACCAAAGTAAGTGTCGTTCAAAGGAGTCTTGATCAGGGGATGCTCGTGTCTGACTGTGAGGCATAAGATGCTTCATCCATCAGATCCCCAACCTCAAGTCTCAGGGTGACGGTCGCACACAATCAGGGTTTCAGAGGCATGTGGGAACTTTGAATGGTTCTTTATATTTTTTCTTGTAATAGAGACATTCAAGATTTCTTTATCCTTGCTTTTCCCACTGTTGTAATTTCATCTTTTTTGGTAATAGTGTGATGAAAATATTATTTCATTATCATAGCAGTTGCGTTCCTCTAAATGTGGCCTCTAGAATTTTTTGTTTTTCTTAAAAGTGTATTTGGACTTTATGAGGGTTGGTCTTTATTTCATTAGTGATTGTTTGGATATGTGAGTGTTGGGGGGTTTTTGACTTGTGAGAGAGTTCTGGGTCTTAGTGGAAGCATTGTCTCGCTCATACTAAGGGAGTTGAATGTGTTGGGAGTTTTAAATCAGTTTGGGGAATTCATATTTCCAGTAGTGTTGTTATTGGGAGATCATTGTTTTGGTTCCCCGATATGCCAGGTGGCCTTGTAGTGGTGTTCTGTTTAAGTCTCAGTGGTCCCGCTCAACTCAAGTGGAGAAGTCGGTAAGTTTAGGTTGGGAGTTCCCGCATTAACCCATCCTTGGGTTGGTGTGCGTGGGTTTTAGAGTTTCTGCATTAGTCGGGTTATTGTGGTGGGAAGAACCCTTTCATGTTCTCCCCTCATTTTTTTGTCATGATTTATTCATGATTTGTTGGGTGTGACTTGTGGAGTGAATCATAAAACCGAGGTTCTTGATTTTCAATTTGGTTATGTTTGGGCACGAAATCAAGGTTTGCTTATATTTTGACTTGGTGACTTTCTGGGGGATGAAAGTGTCTGTGGTGGAAATAATTGTCACATCCCAACCGATTTTGATGCGCAACTTACAAAACTGTGCGACAACACGTAGTTTGACTCTGTGGGCGGTTAGTGCTGGGTGGCATTGTTTGAGGAAACCTCACTCAACCGCGTACTTGATGGCACATGAGCCGTGCGGTTACTCAACATCCTAAATAAGTAAATAAATTAATTAAAGGATAAGTGAGATGAAATGAATTAAAATATATTTTTAATAAAATTGTGTTAGAGAAAAAAATGTTTGCATAAAATAATAATAATATTATAGTTTTAATAATAATAATAATAATATTTTGGTTATTATTATTATTATTATTCTAATTGTTATAATTTTATTATTATTAGTATAACATTAGTAAAAAAACACAAGGGATTAGAAACACTTGGGGGGGGGGGTTGCAACTCCCCCTTTTCCTTCTCCCCCATGCAGTGGCATGTGCCTACTCTTGCGCACCAGGTCTCTCAGGCCAAGCACAACCAACGCTCTTCCCAGCTCCCGACATCACCCCATGCTACTCACGCAACCCTCTCCGGTGGTCAAGCCGCGCTGACACATCCAATTACCTGTGCGCTTGACCTGCTCGTGACCAGCCCCAACCTTTCCTTCCCATCGCACCGATGATTCCCTATGGCCGGACCTCTACTCCTACATGCACAATGGTCTTATCTAGCCTACCTCCCTCTCCCGGTGGCCCGACCCCCTTGGTTACACCTTGCTCTGACACATATCTCCGGTCGAACCCCCTTGTCCGACGCCTCCCTTATGCGCAAAAACCTCCCTGGCTGGACTCCTCTTCGGTAGGAAACACCTTCGTTAGCTGGCCCTCCACACTACGGTGCGTTCAACCTCCCCTATTTTCCAACCAGTAAGAATTAATCTATTTTTTCGCTTCTTATTTGGGTTTTTCTTTTTTAAATGAATCCTAATGGATTCGGTCTATGTGCAGTTCATTTTTCTTGGATTATTGGTGTTGGGATTGGTCGTTCGGGGTGTACTCTTCCTCCTCTGAAGGTTTCGTCACAATCGCGCACCTTTGAGGTTGATAAATCAGTATTCTTCCTCTTCTGGGGAAATCTTTTGGTGCTTTCATTGATTTAAATATTTTTTTTTACTTGATTCACTGCTTAATGATATATATAATTTGTTTATTATGACGTTTATCGATTATTATAGCATGTTAAAAATAAATTTTGAAGCGTTTCTTGTTTATGTTTGATCATGCTAATGCCAAATTTTGTTTTAATCACTTAGTAAATTATCGTGATTTTTTTTTGAGAGTATAATTTGTTAAAACTATATTTTGAAGTGAATCTCCAATTATGTCAATGTGCGCATGTGTCAATTTTTTTTGGATAAATGTCATTTGGGTTTTCTATAGTGAAATTAGATGTTTTATGTGGTTCATAATATTTTTCGAAAGTTTCTTGACATGAGTGTATGGTGAAAAAGGATTTTATAAATGACATGGTTATATTTTCATGTGTGGTTCATTAGGGTACTTCTTGGAAGTGTTTTTAGGACCATAAAAAATGTGTGAAATGTGTTTTTGAAGGCACTTGAGATGTGAATTCATTGATAGTGAGTTTTTACAAATGGGTTTCATGAATTAACTAATTAAAAGTAAATGTATTTGAAAATTTGGTTTTTGGCTGTCTCTAAGAATGTTTGGTGTGTCACTAGATGTTGACACACCCATGGGTGCACTATGTGCACGCATGGGGGTGTTATCAGAGGAAGGTGATGCTTTAAATTGGTGTTTCTTGAAAACTTGTTCTCTTAAATGGTTCTTTTTTTTAAATGATGTTGTTTTCTCTAGGTTAGTTAATTAGAGATTGGGTGGATTCTTGGTGGTGTGCACACACAAATACATAGGTATGTATGTGTATATGTATATATATATATATATATTTTCCTTAAAAATATTCCCTCATGGTATGGGGAATAGATTCAATGGATTAATGGTATATATATATATATATGTACGAGAATGTCTGTGTGTGCTAGTGTGAGCATCTTTCGTTGGAAACTTCAAGATCCGAAGTGTCTCATCTTGGTCCGCTTCCTTCTTCAAGGTAGGATCTCTAGGAATTAACCATTAAATTTAAGAACCATTTATTTCTTTCATTTCTCACCTTAGTTTAATATTAATTATTGATATATAATTTTTAGTAAAATCCTCTATCGTGAATTGGAGTGGTTTGACAGTGTTTCACATCAATTACCTAATGAAACACTCGTTTGGACTTTTTGAATGCGTTTTAGATTTTAAATGCTGGTTTAAGTTTCTTAAATGGGTTTCAAAGTGTATTTCTAGTTTTCAAAATGTTGTGCGTTTGATTCTTAAGGAATGGTTTGGAATGAAAAAATCATGTGAGGCCCGGTTGGAACATTTGTAAAACTAGTTATCTTTAGAAAACTCTCCTCGGATGTGGTCCCTTTGATTTGGATGAGATATATGTTTTGGGGGTCTGCTGTGTAGGACTTCCCTATGATTAATGGTATAAAGGTGAGGTACATATTTCTTGGGGTGACTCGGGGTGAGACCTGGTTTTCAATATTATTATATATATTCGTGATTTGATGCTCGGCTGACATCAATTGGTTCAATCCCTTTTCAAATACTTGAGACATAGGAACCTGGAATATTTAGAGAATATTCTGATAATTATTGCTGCACTGGTAGGTTATGTTACTTACCAATGGCCCATTGTAGGTGTATATATTGGGTTTATTGCAATGTGATTTTCCCTCGGCCTTCCTGAGAAAGGATGGCTGATCATTTTGAGCATTTTGATTTCATAATGCATGACATGTCAATGAGGATGAGGTCTCATGTATTGGTGTCTTCTGGATTATTCTAGATCTTCTGGTTCACCTTTGTCTACTAGGATTTTTTTCCTTATAGTAGTGATTATGATGCTTATGTGTATACCTACATTTCCCTTGCTGTGTGTTTTCTTTAGTGAATTTTTGTATATTTTTTTTACCTAGAGAGTTGTAAACTGGTTTTGGTTAGGTTTCAAAAAATAGTTTTCAAATGAATGTGTTTAATCCTCTTTGTAAAAATATGAAAATAAAATCAACACTTTCCCTTTGAAAATGATAGTGTCTCACTAAAAGATTGATTTTGGGTTTGAGAAAAGAATAAGGGAAATGACTCGTACTTTTCTTTTTAGTAGCATATAGAAGGCCTTACTTTTATATATTGTATTTCAAAACTGAAACTAATGGATCTTTTATTTAATGGAAATGCATGTGAGAATAGATTGTTTTGGAATGCCTACCGAGTTTTAGTACTCATGCCTATAGTTTTAACTTTGTTTTTAGCTTTGGATGTCGCACCTTTCTTGGATTTAGTCTCCATAGCGTGACGTTGGTTTGAGGTTGATGGTGACCCATAGGGTCGCATGGAGGTATGTACGACTTTGTTTTCTCGCTTTCTTAGTTTTCATTTTCATTGTTCAACATTTTTTTATTTATTTTTATTTTATTTATGGGACAAATCGTTCCCAATCATTTAGTTTTGATGCCCGACACTAGTTTCCAGCCTGTGGGGATCAAGAATGCCCCTTGGGCCATGTCATGGGCTGGCTCGGGTGATCGGTTCGGGTCACCCCGGGTTGGTTCGTGACTATGAGAGTGAACCATGACTATCTAGATGGTATGAGGAGTAAAGTCATTATACTAAGATGACCATGGGAGAGAACCATGATTACCAAGATGGTATGGGGAGTGAGCACATATTACCAAGATGGTATTGGAAGCGATGCTTCGGCTACTATGGAAATCATATTATATGCTTATCTGTCTACCAAAATTCCATGTTTTATTACTATGTTATGATTTCATGGATTATTCTCTCTATTTTGTTATGATTAATGTCTTATGAGCTATCAATATTTCTTCCATGATTCTTTTTATAGTCTTTGATATAAAGGGTAAGATTTTTTAATTTAATGATCGCATTCTCAAACCCTTATGTTCATGTTTATGCTTACACATATCCCTTGTTTACCCTTACTAGGTATCTAAGATCACCCCATTTTATGATTATTTTCCCATAGGTTATGATTATATATATTATGTCTAAGGTGTATAAGAAGGGTTATAGTCAAGAAGAACTTAGTGGGAGATAATGTAGATCATTTATATACAACTATTTATGCATCAATGTTTTCAAAGGAACAAGACCAATTACAGTCTTTGGGAATCTATTTGTATAAATTTCAAGTATTCATAAAAAGTTATGTAATGTTTATGTTTGAAAATAGAGGTTCACTGTTGTTGATATCAAGGGAAATTTATAGTTAACCTTTAGAAGCTAGGATGAGAAAACCATAGTGATAACCATAAGGACATGTCTAGGGATAACTTTAAGGATAATGAAAAGTGTAGGAAAATGTCCATGAATTTTAGTGAAAGATAGAGTGAGTGGTTTCTAGAAATACATCCCTATCGGGATACTAAAAGTGGATGTGGCACAAGAATAGATGTACATTGGGGTAAAAACTCCAACAAGATGTTTCATCCTTGACTCATGTTAATATGGTACATGACAATGAGCCTTTCTTCACACCTGGTTCGCCACTCCAAGGGGATATACTTTGGGACATAAAAAATAATATGAAACCATTATGAAGTATGTAAATATAATTTTTCTATGAATAACATAAGATATACCTAATGTTTCATAGATTATATAAGGATTCATAAGTTAGACATCCTATAAGTTATTTTTCATGGTTATGATAACTATTTATTACTCTAGGATTTTGGTTTTAGTCAATGGATAGAACCCGAAGGAATGATATTAATGGTTATTGTGATGGAAAATGAAATGTTTTTCCTTATAAGTAACCGAATGATTAGGGATTTGGAATGAAAAACCTCATTTCTATCTTCACACAACTTTCTCATGATATGAATCATGGTTGAATTCCAAATGAGAAAAGAAGGGAAAACATTCTGTTGAGTATTTCATGAGGAAATGAAAAACTTATTTTAGAGGGTCTTATGATTGACTTGTTTCTGAAAAATAGATCAATACTACTAGAAATATATTCTCTATTCTTCGATGTATAGAGCATGAGAAATTCGTTCTAGATGTTTACCGATAAGAAGGAGAATCTGATTAGTGGTGGAATCTAATCAAGAAAACAAGGCTCTATGATGAGATTGAATCCATGGATTGGGATGTGTTGAATAACTTATTTTTCAAAAAGTAAATTCTTTGAATTATTATTAACAAGATGAATAAATAGTTATTTGAGTTGAAACAAAGGGATGATGAATCTGTTAGTACTTATGAGGCTAATTTCACAAGAATTACGAAGTATAATTCAGTAATTATCATTTAACCTTAAATTAATGTTGATAGGTTCTTCAATGGATTAAATCCAAGTCTAAAAATCACATTGTCCACAAGGTAATTTAGTATCTATGGAGAGATTGTGCATTGTTCAATCAATATTTAAATAGATGTTGGAGTCATGTATCAATTTCTGTTTTTTATAAGAATCAGAAGATGAATTTTAAAGGAAAATTCAAAAACCATAAAGAAAAGAAGTTGTGATTTCCTTTATACTATATGTGTGGGAAGAATAATAGAGGAAATTGACTTAAGGGGTCTAACAAATGATTTTAGTTTGGAAAAAAAGGTCACTGGAAAATTGATTTCTGAAGGGATGAGAATAAGTTAGCTAACATTGTGAATATAGAAAAAGAATCATAGAATGTACCTACCATGATTCAGTTCTACAAGTGTAAGGAGAATGGGAATTATGCTAACCACTGCCCAAAACCAAGGGCTGGTGATGATGATCAATGTTAGTAACCTCTTAAGCTGAGGGAAAAGTGGAAATCTCATCAAATCTCTATTTCTGATGAGGGGTGTGATAAATATGTGATGAATGGTATACTTAATATCCACTCTAGAACTACTAATTTCATATTTTATTTTGTATCCACCCACTTTTTCATATCTAAAAACTTTTCTAAGGGTGTTATGATTCCACCAGAACAATTATATGTTGAATTATCAGTGAAAATCTATAATGGTATGATGATATCATGTCAAGTCTATGATTTATCCCTGGTTAATGTTTGTGGTAATGTACTTCATGTAAATATTTTCATTCCTCCTTTGGTCGAATTTGATGTCATAATACACATGAATTGGTTTTATTTACATAAATCCCACATCAATTGTCAATAAAGGAATGGTACATTTGATATTTCAAACCCTCCTATGATCATCCATCAATGTGATGACAAGCATGAACTTTTTATGGATATTACATCCAGTGTATGGATCACAATTCCCATTCATAAGGGTTGTTTATCTCAAATGGTTGGGGATAAGTTCGACATTGATAACATTCCTGTTGTTTGTGATTTTGTGGATGTCTTTCTGGAAGTGTTTTCTTGTATTGCACCAAAATGAGAAGTTGAGTTCTCAATAGAAGTCATACTTAGTTAAACACAAATTTCAAAGACTCCTTATAGAATGGAACCGACTAAGTTGCAGGAATTGGACAAGAAACTCCAAGAAAAACATGTTAAGGTATTTATTCATCCAAGTGTGTCACCTTGGGGTGCACCACTATTTTTGTGAAAAAGAAATATGGATCAATGTGACTCTACATTGATTATCAGAAGTTGAGAAAAATAAAAATCAAGAACAAGTATCCTCTTCCCCGTCTTGATCACTTGTTTGATCAACTGTGTGGATATCAACCAAGATTGACGTTGATTTTGAATATCATCAATTGTGGTTCAATATGGAGGATATACCCAAGATGGAATTATGTACAATGTATGGTCACTATGAATATATAGTGATGAATTTGGTCTTACTAATTCCCCTTCTATCATAATGAATTTTACAAATAGAGTCTTTAGAGATTACCTAGATTAGTTTGTGGAAGTCTTTATCAAATATATTATTGTCTATTCAAAGAGAAAGGAAGAGAATGAAGATAACTTGAGAATTTTACTGAGTACCCTAAAGAAGGAGAATCTATATGAATAATTTACAACGTGTGAGTTTTGGATAAAAAATGTATAATTTATGGGTCACATAATCTCAAGAGATGGTAAGTAGAAGAGACATCAATGATGAAGGCTATGGAATGCTAGCCTAGACCAACCACGATGACTAAGATCCGAAGTTTTCTTTGTTTTTATAGATATTATTGACAATTTGTGAATAATTTCTCAGCATTTATGAATGAAATTCAATTTTTTTTAATTAAATGTCTTATAGATATAGAAAAGAAATTGAATCCTTGTGTTTTATTATATCCAATGGTATTTAAATGACCATTAAGTATTCTTACTGTTGATAATATATCCATTGAACAATGTTCACATGATTAGTATAAATATAACATTTTAACAAATTGTTTTGGCATAGAAAAAGGAAGTGATTTCTCCAACTAGTAGGATCATTACCTAGGAATCCCATTTATCGGAGATTATGATAGAGATATAATTTTTGGTATTTTCCCTTAACTAACACCAAGAAGATATCTGAGAACTTAAGAATGAGTGAAACCATTTATGAGAGTGGGGCAAGCTCATCGAGATCACAACCCAAACCATGTTCATCGAACGACCCTAAGAAAGCCCCACCATCGCACACCTACCTCTTAGTGTGTATTCTCGTGTAATAAATGGATATGTTTCAAGACCCTAGAATTATTATTATTTTTTATAGAATAATGAATATAATTTCATTATATTATTTTTACTTTGTAAATGATTTTCTAAAGCACAAATAGTATTTTCGGTTAATATTCAAATTAAATTAAGGAATATATTTTTAGGAATTAATTTATTTTTTAAATAAATACTATTTTAGTAAAATATTATAATTAAATTAATTTTTTTAAATATAAATTATCATATAATTTTTATGAGGTCAAATGTAATTTCTATTAAGGTTTGGAAACTATTTTCTCCAAAACACATCAATTTTTAATAAATGTTAGTTTTTATTGTAAAAATAAAAATTCACATATTTAGAAAATTATTTTAATAAAATTAATATTATTTTTGGAATCAGGATTTTGAAATTATCCAATGGATAATTTTTCATAATTTTCTGAGATAGTCGAATTTTTTGGGTAAAAATTAAATACCATATAAATATAAAGTCTGTTTTTTGACATCATAATGACCCAAAAGTGATGTAATATATATTATAAAATTTATAGTAATAAAAATACATGTTTTAAATTTAAAATAATGCTATTTTAGATTTTTTTGATTTATTTTATAATGCCTTAGTGAATCCTCCTAGACTTATAAAATATTTTAATATTTTAAAATAATTTCCTTGAGGGTATGAATCACCTCCGCATAAGAAAGGGGAATATTTTAATATGTTTGGACCTTGTCCTTATAAAATAATGTATTATAATCCCCTTTGGTAGAAAACATTGGGAAAAACCATGGGTTTGTTTGTGGTATTGAATATTTTATTATGATGTGTCCAAAACCAAAATAATAAACAAATCTCCCTCATTTCCTATATAAACCCTCCTAGGTTTCCATTTATCTTCACTAAAACTCCTTGAATACCATTTAAACTATTCTATATACTCTCTATGGACCTACCCAGGCACCTCAAGCTTCCAAGAAACCTCTCCCCATCTTTTGGGATTACACATCCATGTAATGGTTCCTTCCTTTCTCATTTTTATCTAAGTTCCGTGATATTGTTACACCATTTTACTTTCGATTAAAAATGATGGGGTATATTTTTGAACCTCCCCAATAATACTCTTATTATGTTTTAATTATTTTATAACTCTTTATATCTCACTAATTCCTCTCTTGTACACCTGTTACCATGCCAAAATTCCATAATGGATTTCGCTCTTCTCATTTCCATTCAAGAACTTATTTTATATTATGCATATAAATTCCATTTAATATGTTAAGTTATAATGTTCCATGATACCCTTACTATCAATTTCATGTATAAATTATGAGACACACCTTTCTATCTCATTAAACAATTTTACAAATTTTTATTTGACGTATTTAGATGGCCTAAATTGCACCATGATTTTCCACGCCAAAATCATCATGTAGTGAATACCATACCCATTTCTCTATCAAGGGTATTAACCTTTATTATCATGTACTTATTGATTTAGGACTTAAATGTATTTATTCAACATTATTTTCCCATGGAAAAACTTATTATGTTGAATGAATCCATGTTATATGATTTATATGGCATACTTACACGTGATATTGAAATCGTTATAAAGGGTGCACCCTGATAGTGCTCCAATGCATTGGGTAATGTTTGGTATCCTGAACCGCCATGTGCAATGAGGGTTTAATAATGCTAATTTTTGTTCAATTAGGGTTTAATCATGATAATTCATATGCAATGAGGGTTTACTCATGCTAATTCATATACAATGAGGGATTACTCATGATAATTATTATGCAATGAGGGTTTACTCATGCTAATCCATGTGAAATGAGCCTTGGATCATGATAATATGATGTTGTACATTATTTCTCCATTTCCATGTTATTAATATCATTATTTATCATTCCTTTGTGTCCATGTTTCTTTTTCTCTCCAATAATATGCCTATTGACAAACATGTATTGTCTTACCCATGTTGGGTCATATTTATTCACTTATTGGGCTTTATAGCTCATACTTTTCTTATATATGTCCTCAGGTAATCCCATGCAATGATATGTATGCAGGAATATTATTGTTATACAAATAAAATTCAATTCGGATGTGTATTTAATGTTTTAAGTTGTTATGTAATATTCCTAATCCCCAAAGATAATATACCTATCAAACTTCTAAGTTTTATTTAGTGAAAGTTTATGTAATAAATCATGTTTAAATATGAAATAAAGAGTAGGGTTGTTATATTTGGTATCATAGGATAGGTTTAGTTATTTTTTGGAATAGGATTAGAAAACTAAAGTGAAATCCTTAATGATAATTCTAAGTATGAGAAAATAATCCCTAAAATTTGGTGAGTATAGAGTAAGTGATTTATTAACAAAATACATCCATGTATGGATATGAAAAAGTAGAGGTGGCTCTATCATATATTTATATTGGATTTAAACCCCCAAAACAACTTTGATCTATAATTAAAGTGAACCAATGCACAACAGTGGGCCTTGCTGCACTCTTGGTTCGACACTACTGGGGGATACACATTGGTAAATTCATAAAATTAGTATAAACCATTATTATGGTAACAAAAAAATACCATAAGAATATAAGTTAAAAAGTAGATCATAGATAACTTAGAATCAAATTCTAGAAATTCATAAGTTATGGAGATAATGAAATTTATAAGTTATCCCTTTAATGTCATTATATTTTCCTTTATGTGTTTAACTATTTAGGATACTCGTCCCTAATTTTCTTTTTATTCTTGCCAATTATTGGTAATAGGATGAATCAGGTAAACAATCGATGTAAATGGAAATGTAATGACTACCTCAAAGATATTCCCAATCATATGTAAGCTTAAGTAGAACATATCCGGATTTTGACAAACCAACTTTCAAAAATCATGATTAAAAATTGGCACATTGTTGAATTCCCAGGGAAATAAAGGAAGAGGAAGATAACATCTCCCAGAACTCCATGTGATAAAGATAATAAAGGAAAGAAGTCTCAATTTCCTTCGTGAAACAAATGTGGAAAGAAAAACCAAGTGAAATGTCACAAAAAGACTGGGATATGTTTCAAGTGGAAAAAGATAGGTCATAAAGTATCCAATTTCTAGAAAGAATGGATAATGTAATGGATGGAAACAAAGTTACATCTATGGAATGTTACACACTTCTATTCCATAAATATGGAGAAGTCAGGCATTACCCAAGACAATGCTCTATTGCAAGGGTTGAGAAGCATGATGAGAATAAAAAATATATATGATCATGGGAGAATGTAAATTCTTATGATAATATGAATAATGATGAATGAATTACTTCTAACCACTATTTAAAAGTAGTGTATGTCATAATGTATTTCAATTCATGTCCTATTAGTTTAGTCCCCACCTGAAATCATATTAAATCATTAGGGAAAACTTCTACGAGTATTGTATCACCTGTTGATGTTTGTGGGAATTTTATTATGGAAAATATTACAACTCTCCCTTTGGTATAATTTGAGGAGAAATGATAGTCATTACCTACACCATAAGGCTACTGAAAATTCATGAGAAAAACTATCCCATGCATGATCTGGAGTTGGCAGCTATGATCTTTGTATTGAAAATTTGAAAGAATTATCTCTTTATGGAGAAGTGTAAAATTTATATGGATCACAAAAGTCTCAAATATATATATTCAAACAGAAAGAGATGAATATTCTCTAATGAAGATGGTTTGATATCATCAAGGATTATGACTACTCAGTCTATTACCACCCTGGGAAAGTGAACAAGGTAGTAGATGATCTAAGTAGATAGGTCCCAAAAATTCTATTATTTATTTGAATTCAAAAGGATCCAATATTCTTAGATTTGATGATGAAAGACATTGAAATAATAAAGAAGGGAACATCATAAATCTTTTCACAAATTATTTCTCAACTATCTATTTTGGAAAGGTTAAAGGGTGATAAAAAAGATGATGTGGTAATTCACAATAAAGTGGAAACTATTAGAAAATGAAAATCCTTAGAGTTCAATGATAATGAAGAAGGAATTGTGAGATTTGTGTCAAGACTTTGTGATCTATCAAATCCAAAGTTAACAAAATATCTTTTGGATGAAGCACATAGTTTGAATTTCTCCATTTACCCAGGAAACACGAAGATGTGTTGAGATCTTAGAGAGCACTATCGGTGGGATAACATGAATAATTAGATTGATAAATATACATAAAATTACCCAGTATGTTAGAAAGTGATGTGTAATTCCCTGAACCTATTTACCTAGAGTTCGTGAATTATTACATAACATTGGCATGATCACAAGAGATCAAGTCTCGAAACACATATTAGTTTAGTATCCTTGGAAGTAATAGATACATACATAAGTTTTACATTACATCATGAAATAAATAAACAAAAAAATTGTGTCCCCCATAAACACACTCATATCCTTTGGTCTATCCCTACAGGTTAATAAAAATATATTTCTTCACATCCTAGGAAAAAGAAAACATAAAAATGGGATGAGCTCAGATGCACAGTAAGGATAACAATATAGTAGAAACTATCATAAATAAGCATAAACATTTAAGGAAATGTATAAGACTAATACACAAGCCTTTTAAACTTAAAATTCATCATAATATGGGAAATATAAATCAATTAATTCCATTTACTTATTCACATGTATATTCTACTAGTCGAATAATCACATGTAATATCAATAGATTATTTTATAATAATGGAATGCATAATATCGAACATCATAACCACATAGTCAAGGCCTTGTGCTAAGACTACAAATAATATTTTTTCAAGGATCTATTCTAAGACACTAGTTTGCCTCATTGGACCTATGGATGCATCATTGAGTTACAGTGGGCTTCACCCATCACTTACTAAGTCTAGTGCATTCCTCATTTTAAAAGGTTGAAACATAACAAAAACATTTGTATTAAAACTAGAATACGAAATGGATATAATTTAATCATAAACAATGAATGGTATAAAAATAACTCATCCATATTCAAACATATCACAAAAACTTCAATACAATATAGAAGATTGTATCATAATAAATCAACTTCAATCAAGTTTAAAATCCAATAAAGGATGTTGACATAGATGAAATAAAAACTATTTGAGAGAAATATCTCTTTCTATATTAAAATCATTTAAAAGTCACATAATTATTAAAGAAAACATTTATTTTGAAAATATTCTTATTTTATGGTAAGGTCATCTTTGAAGGTGTTATAATGGTGGAAAATAGCTACACCCACCGTATAAGTTTTAAAAAAACATTCTTACCTTAATTTGTTGAAAAGGTCATAAAGTACCTTGTTTGGAAAACAATAGAAAGATTAATTACAATTTTATTTTATAAAAAGACAAACAAAGGTATAAATTACTTTAACCCATATTCTATAAAATAGTAAAAATGATTTGAAATACATTTTTTTGAAACACGGATGTGGAAGATAAATGAGTTCCAGTAGATAATTGCGTAAAAACAACCTTAGATAATAAAGAGATTGTGAAATTAAACCTTACCATGTACTTTTACTTAGTCTAGGGTAAGTTAGCCTCCTGTATAGTATTTAAGTAATTTTTATTAAATTATTAAAGAACCACATACATAAATTTGATATCATATTTGATCTTCTAATATTTCTTTGTTAATAATATTTCAGTAGTATCATTGTTTTAGGTGTTAAATGATTAATTTTTCATTATATGATTTATTAAATAAGTCATGTTTTTTATGGATAGGATGTATTTAATTCATATCTAGAATGATATTATGTTCCTAAATATTATTTTAAATCATAAAATGAGAATTACTCTTGAATTTTTTATGATGGGAAATGAATCTCATAGCGTTCGTGGAGACGGTAATCCATACGTATGCATAAGCGAAAGTATCATTTTATTGATGATGAAATCGTATGTAATTTGATGGTATATCATATATATAGAATCATTAACATGTTATATTAATTATTTATATCAATTATAATCATTATTATACCAATCCAAATAGTTATGTGTTGAATAAAAAACTACACCATGACATGGAGACGGTAAGCCATAAATACACACGTATGATAACTTTGTCATTCATAGGTTGGATAGAATAACGAATTTGGTTGTAAAATATTTATAATAACATCAATGTTTGTATAAGACTCTGTAGGTATTATTTTGGTATGGAAACAACAAAGAAAGTGGAATTGGAAGAAGAAAAGAACTTTGGAAGAGATGATGTAATTATTACCTCTTCTTCAGGTCCTTCCTTTTGATTTGATCAAAAGGGTTTATTAGGTTGGAATTTTGATAAAATTATAGCCTCTAGGTTTAATTGAGGTTAGTTGGAAGTATATTTGAGTAGGGTTTGGCTGGGACAAATGGTTTTTTAGTTGTGATTTTGAGTGAATGGGAAGTACCCTTTTATAAGAGAGGTGAGAGTCACTTTAAGAAAAGCTTGAAATATTATTTTTTTATAAAATAATTTTAGGTTTATAGTGGCTCAGAATGGATTTATTTATAGGATAAGGTGGGGATGGGTAGAAATCATCCCAAAAAATAGGTTTTGGAAAAGTTTAGGTCTCCATTTTAGCCTTATTTTTGAGACTTTACTCTTAGTTAAATAGTTTAACTTTTACAATGTCTTCTGGTATTTTTATATTACATCGTTAATAAACATACTATAAAATGACAATATAAACCCAAGTGGTTGATTAATGAAATATATATCCTTATATAATTCCTTTTGATGAAACTCAAATTTTTAGGAATATTATATCATTTAATAATATATTATTTGTTTTAAAACCTCATTTATGTCAATTTTGACTCTATTTAGTATTTGGTTTTTGTGAAAGTCAACAAACATGATTAAATAAAAAAATACATTAATTAAATCCTATCCTATCATATTAACCTATAAATTTGTGCAATTCATAAAAAGTGTCAATTTACATTTATTTGGATATTTATAATATCAATTGTTTTAATCTTCAATTAATAAGGTAATTACTGCATCATCGTTGTCTCCGAAATAAATTTAATTATTTAATGTCGAAAAATTATAAATAAAATACCATGTGTTAATAAATAATATTATATTTATAATTAATTTTCATAGTAAAATTTATCTTATTTATATCTTTATACTAAAAATGGTTTAGCTATTAAAATTTGAAATTAAAACTTTCAACTCTTCTTTAAGTAAAATAATAATAAATTTCCTAATCTAATCCAAGTGGATCAAAATGGATATTATTTTATTCCTATGTTTGATTTTGATCGAAGTAAACTTATCCAATAGAATTAGTACATGTGTTAGTGTAATTATAATATCATTTTTACTATTAATTACCCTATTTACTTTTAACCATGGTAAATAAAATTCAAACGTTACTATTCACCAAAAATTATTTTCATTCTATTGAACCAAATTTTTCTTACTTATGTCAACCGTGTCTCTCATATTTTTTAAATTCTATTCACATAAGTTGTAAAATTATGATTTATGGAAATTTTCAAATGTGCCTAGAAGGTGGGTAAAAGACATTAAATAAGTTCAATAAAATTATATATATATATATAATCTCATTATAAAATGACTAAAATGAATTACATTGGACTAATATAGGTATTATTTATCAATTTTTACCTTAAAATAAATTTAAATAAAAATAAGAATAATTTTAAAAAATGTTTGTTTTTAGGTTCTATGCAATATTTTTCACTATTCATCTAAACTTTGACATTTTGATAAAAATACAAAAAAATTACCCTAAGCTAATTTTGATATTACAAATCCAAAAAAGATGTCTATTTTACCAAATGAAATTTTTAGTAGTGTCTAATATTTTTTTATTATCATTCACAAAAGGACATAAAAAGTAGTTTTTAAGAAAATTATTTTTCTAAATATATAATTATTTTAACAAAACATAAACATTTCATTAAAATATGTTTTATTTATTTGAAAACCCTATAAATAACTATAATTTTTTATTTCAATTCGTATCACAATATTTAATTGATAAATAAATATACTATTTAAATTATTATAATACTAATGTGTTGTTTTGCAGAAACTCAATCTTGAGTGTAACACAAGATAAGTCGGTGTTGCATACAGTATAAGCTATTGAATTAATTTAAAGATATAAATTACTATTAAATCTTGGGGTATTGCTTTCTCCACTCCTTCAGAAAATTTTTTCCTCGCAATTTGAAATTATTCTTTGAAAATAAAAGGTTAAAAATAGAAAATACCTTTATGGAAAATTGACATCAGAAATAAGGTTAATAAAATTTAGTCTTAATAAGAGGGAAATGGAAATGAAAAATCCTCCACCAAATTAAGAGTTAGAAAATGAGAACATTGGTGGAAATTTGAGTCACATAATTAGAGAAAAATGTAAATATTAATAGGGAGTGATTGAGGTCATCGATCTGAAACAAGTGAACAATAAATAGAAAATTGAGGGCCTCAAAACCATAAATCTACAATGACTTAAAATATCATTGGTTCATCAAATCATAAGGAATTAGGATAATTTTTTTTGGTTTTAATATTATTTCCCTAATTTTTAAGAATTAATTTCTTCATAGAACAAGAAAAAGATTCTTTACAAGTAGAGTTCCATCTTTTAACTAATTTCTACCACAAACTATTATTTTACTCCAAAAGATAATATAACTCAAAAATATTCTATTGATCTTAATAGTATAGGGTTACAATAAAAATAATTTATAATTCATCTATCAGATCATTTAAAAAAACATTATACAAACGAGTACATCACGAACGCTAGTGGTAGGTGATGCACGCTTGTCACCCTTTAGTTGCGGGTTCATGTCTCGCGGCCTTTCCAGACACGATGGGTTGCCGCCTGACCATTGGGTTGTCCATTTTATAAATAATCCAAAAATAATATTAAGAAATTTTTTAACCTTAAACCATAATATCCAATGTCCAACTTAATACATTCCAATCTTTAGACTTATCCAAAATACTTGTGTCCAAACTCACAGTCCAATTTTTTTTAAAGAAGGTCAACATAACATAATGAAGATCTATTTTTTTCATATAATGACACCTGAGTACCTTCATCATATATTCTCTTAAAATATGGTAACACCCGGAATTACCATAAAGCCTTATTGATTACATTCATGATCCCTTATTCCTTATAGAATACCAGATATATTCCTTATATCCAAACATATTGAATACTCAAAAAATAATGGAATAAAAAAACCATTAATCATTTCCAAGGTTGTCAAGAATATGCTATATAATTTATCCAAATCAACCATATCTTTTTCCAAAATCACTACCTCAGTATCATGACCATATTAAGGTTTATCTTTCCTTCACCAATGTATTTTCCAAAAAGTATTACTTCTATTGAGTCACTTTTCTTAGTACCATATAGTCTCATATCCTTAATGAAATCATACTTAAGTACAATCCTTATTTATTTCCATAATTAATAAAACTAGTTCGTCATTGATACAACACTCAATTTACATAATTCATTAATAAAAATATATGAACAATAATTATTCCTCTTCATCTGCAGTAGCATCATAACATTATTATTATCCAATAGCATCATTTGGGGTGTACTCCGATGATTAGAAAATTGATTTGCATAGTGTACCAAATCCTTGAAGATAAGGAATTGTACATTTGAAACCATTTTCTTACCCTTTAAATTAGGTACTCTGTGTCCTTTTTCTCCACAATTATTTCATGCTTTCATTCACTGTTAGCACTTACCAAGGTGATTTTTACCACAATAATCACATATGGGAAAATCCATATTTTTCTTATTCCCTTTATCCATTTTTCTCTCTACCATCATTTTCATCTCTAGATTCCCTTTAAATCCATAGGACTTAGAGAATTATTTACTTATCTTATTAACACATGATACAATTTCTTCATAAGATGAGAATATATGGGAGACTATTTCTCTTAAAAATTTTGTCTTAAGACCATAAAAGATATGATCTTTCTTACTCATTAATCATGCGTATTGTGGGAGTTCTCATTCCTTCTACTGGGACCCATTTCTAAACAATGGCATACAATAGGTTAGTTTATGAATTTAAATGCATAATTCCAAACTTTTAAAATTCCTAACGTAAATTGAAATGTTTATTCATATAATCCATAATCATAAAAATGTCTTTTTTGAGGAAGTATTTACTCATAAATCCTTCATAATGGTTTGTAAATAAAATGTAAATTATCCTAAGCATATCCCCCAACAGTGTCAATACAAAGAGTGATGCAAGCCCCATTATCATGTAGCAGGATACCCCAGGTCAAGCCCGAAACACCTTCTCAGAGTTTTGACTCCTATGTAAATCTATGCCAGAGCCACCTCTATATATTTGTATCCAGTCAGGGATGTATGTTCTTGGAAATCCCACATAATATTTACACTACCAACATTTTTTTGGATGTTCTTCTATACTAATCCTAAAGATTATTTTATGCTAATGTTCTCTAATCAGAGTTCTTCAAAATCTAGTTTCCACAGTTTATACTAAACTTACTCAGATACCAACTGTAACTCCCCAACCTGAGTTACCTAGAGTGAGTGCATTATTACATAACATTTGCATTATCAAAAGAGATCAACTCTCAAAATATATACTAGTTTAGTATCCTTGGAAGTAATAGATGCATACATTAGTTTTACATTACAATATGATATAAAAAAACAATAACATTGTGTCACTTTTGAACACACTCATTTCCTTTTCCTTATACCTTTAGGTTAATAATAATATAATTATTCACATCCAAGGAAAAAATAAAACATAAGAAATGGGTGAGCTCAGATTCTTAGTAAGGATAACAATATAGTACAAACTATTATAAATAAGCATAAACATTTAAGGAATTTTATAATGCTAAAACACAATCCTTTTAAACATAAAAATCAGCAAAATATGGAAAATATAAATCAAATAATTCCGTTTAATTATTCACATGGATATTATACTAGTATAATAATTACATGAAATATCAATAGTTAATTTCATAATAATGGAATGAATAATGCCAAACATCATAAACACACAGTCTAGGACTCATGCCAAGACTACATATAAGATTTTGTCCAGGACTTATTCCAAGACTCTAGTTTTTCTCATGAGACCTACTGATGCATCAAGGAGTTATAGCGGTCTCCATATAAGGCCTCAGCCTTAAAAATTACTTAATCTTGAGTTATTACAAGATTACACATTGGGTATCTTTTCAGGTTTAGAGTTTTAGAGAATTAGGACATAACTATTACATATCAAAGTTTACAAAGTAGAAACATCTACTCATCTTCCATTTTCTTCCACAAAATAAAAACTAATGAACAATAGAGTCATGTCTAGTTCCTTATTTTAGACAGCCTGAAATTTCATTGATCCCATCCTTGACCCTATTCAACTTTATGTCCTGTGAAAAACATTTCAAAAAAACTTGGGATGAGCATAAAAAGCTCAGCAAGGGTTATAAAAATATGGAAAAGAAACATGAGTTCATATATACATAAGAATGAAATCATACTTTACCCATAAAACATAGGTACTTTAACATACCTCATCAAATCATGAATAAATCATAGAAATCATAAGACATAAAAGGTAACTTGAGGCATTCATAACATTCTTACGTAGGGAGTAACCCTCTTGGTTACGTTTGGAATACCCACCACAGTATATTCCCTAAATATCTTCGGAGAAACCTTAACATTTCACTCCTTCACATTACCCAATGCATTGAAGAGCTATATCGGGCTCACCCGCCCTTATTTTATCACGAAACCATCCGTATTCATAACAATGCCCAAGAACCATAACATAATCGTATCAAATAAAACATGCATAAAGGAAACATAACATTTCCACCTTTCAATCATAGGATAACAATACAACACATTGATAAAAACATTATGAAAACCATTTTCAATACCAAAATAAAAGAAATATAAAACATGGCATTTATTTTTGTTTTAAAAATATGGAATGGCTTGTAGAGGAAGCCGAAACTCAAATAATGGTCACGGCGGCGGAGAAGTCATTGTTGCCGCATACGTACGACAAAAAACATTCCCTTTTTTCGTTTAGTAAAACACTTCATATAAAAAAGATTCCTTTTGAATAAGCATAAAAGTCAAAGGGGTTTATACACCGTATAAAAGAAGGTTGTGTATAAAATAAAATATGCCTCAATGAAAGGAGATTGAGACGAAGTCCCATACAAAGACGGTATCCTTGGATTAAGGATAAATCAATTACATAATTATGTGTGACAAATGAATACACCACATATAAGCGGATATTAAGTGAAAAAAATCAGAGGTTATTCACACATATTTATAGAACGACATATTCAAGGAGTGCAAGTTTATCCCAAAGAATCAAAATTGGGTTAAGATGTTCCCTTGCAAAAATTCGACAGCCTAACGACGTCACTTCAAAATTCAGAAAATGAGTTGATGAGAGATAAAAAGGGTATCTCATCACTTGGACATAAAATTTACATCAATAATGATATAGAAGAACATATCCCAACATAACAATATGTAAATTAAAAGACAAAAGAAGTCTTTTAAAAAGAGGAGGGTGAAAGGTTCCCTTATCGACTTGGGTATCTTTCAAAACATACACCCCATGAAAGAAGGACAATACAACATTGATGTAAATACTCATAAAAGAAATTATATTACAAAAAGTGTATAATAATGGGTAGTACATATACCAATCAAATAAAATTGTGGCAAATGTAACATAAATCTCATGGGAAAAAAGTGAGATGAAAAATCCCTTACGAAAACTCGGTTGCCTAACGGTGCCACTTAAAACTTCCAAAATGGATTGATGAGAGAAAATAGGATCTCTCATCATATGAACAAAAAACTTACAGTAGGATTAATATAAAATAACATACCAATCATAAGTAAGATGAGCTTAAAAGGAATGACATAAAAGAGTGTACTTAAAAAGAAAGAGTGGGGTAGGTTCCCTTACCTTAGGTCTGACATGACTCGATCATTCTTTAATCTCCTGAATAATAAACTTGAGTTAATTTCTACTTCCTTAAGAACCTTTTTCAAGTAAATTATTACTTTTATATCACTTATTACCATGTCATGAACACTATGTTATTATTTAAGCTAATAACGGTCGTTTTAACGATTATTGGTACTTGAGTCAAAAATAAATTCTTTATAATTACAAGTTTCTCATGTAGTAAAATATCGATTATATCTAGAATTGTATTCATGATGTAGATATAATATATATCATATATATCCAGTATATTCATGCATTTATAATATTACATAAAATTTAGAGTTAAGTAATGAAATGCACCGTTCATGGAGACGGTAAGCTGTACGTACGCATGAACGCTACTTCCATTTCTATTTCATATTTAATGGAGTAACAAAATTATATATAATAGTATTTTAATTCCAGTATGGTATAATATATAATATCATTAAATATATCCTTTATAAGTACCACATATAGTAATAACGAATCAAATCACTTTGCGGGGGCGGTAGTCCGCACTTCCTAAAATGAAGATATCGCGTATACCCATAATGGAAGCCATAAAGGTATGCCATAAATGAAAAATACATAAGCTTAAGGAAAACATAAAAATATTATATATAATATATAAATATAGTGACATCCTAATGGCCACCATGAAAGGTGTTAAGAGAATATTGAACAATCATCGTTTCGTGAGGCAGTAATTCGCCATCCACAGAAACAGTATGTTCTTTAACCATTAGACGAAGGTGTGTGTAAGTGTAGCTCGAATACATAACATAACAACATCCTAGTATATTGAAGATTATTTTGTTGTTAAAAATGAATGGAATAAATAGAGTTTAGGGGGTGGAGAAGCAAAATAAAACAAAAGGACTCAAGTGAAGACATTACCTTTAAATCGGGTAACTCCCTTTGGTTTGAGCTCAAAGGATTCCTTGGAAAGACTTCTGACCAAAGTGAGGCTTTTAAGAGTTATAGAGGGATGTGTAGAGACAAAATGGGCATGTTTTGGCTGATACAAAGAATTTGGATGTGTGGGTAAGGAGGTAGAGGTGGGGGCCTTTTATAAGAGGAGAGGAGGGGCACTCTTGGAAAGTAAAGAAATGTTACTTTATTTTAGAATGAGTTTCGGATTTTAATGGTACCACATTGATTTTTTTCAATGATAAGGTGATAAGGTTTCGAAATACACCCATCCAATAGGTTTTCGACATGTGTAGGTCTTAGATTTTACATTATCTTTCCATTTTATGTAAATCGTTAAATAATGAGGTCATCACTGCATCATCATGATGTCTTATATAATTTAATTTATTTAATGTCTAAAAATTATAAAAAAACTGTTATGATGTAGGAAATCATTTTATATTTCCAATTACTATTTATAGTCAAAAATATGACTTGTATAACCCCATGTAAAAATTGTTTTAGTAAAACAATTCAGGTTTGTGACATTTTTATTTTAACTTTAAATAAAAGGCATAAATGTCATTATCATACCCAAGTGGATCCATGGGGTACCAAAAATAGACCCATGGATTGTATTGGTCGTCCATAACTTATCAAATAGGGTTAGGACAAGTGTCAAGGTATTTTAATTTTATTATAATATCATTTTTACCTTAAATCACACTAATTACCTTTAATCGCGATTAATAAAACTTAAAATTTACTTTTCATCAAGAATTATTTTCATCCCATTGAACCACATTTTACTTAATAATTAAAATCATTTAAATTGAATTTTTGAAATTCAAATTACAGAAGTGGTAAAGTCCCATTTAAATGAAAAATCAATTTTTTGAAACCACCACTTTGTGGTTTCACTATTTATCAAAAATTGAAGTTTTCAGAAAATTACCAAAAATTCACCCGAAGCTATATTTGATATTCCGAATTCAAAAATGATGTCTATTTTAATAAATTCATAACATAGAAGTTGCGTTAATTAATTTTATAATTAAATCCCGCTGTTAAAACAAATAGCATGTTTTTAAGAAACAATATCTATCAAAAGACTGACACTCGTTTATGTCCAATCTTAAAGTGATATTAATTACAATGACCAACATTGGATTAAATGGTAAAAATATATTATATTTAAACTTTAAAACCAATTAAAAAGATAATATAATCATATAAACAAATTAGATTAAAAAGAGGTTTTGAATTAAAATACAACATTTTTCACTATTCATTAAAAAATGAACTTTATCAGAAAAATACCAAAAATTTACACAAAGTATATTTTGAAGTCCCGATTCTAAATGAGAATTTTATTTGGTCCAATAGAATGTATAAGAGTGACCAAAACTATATTTAAAGAGGGTTCACCATCAAAAGGTGGTTAATGGACCGTTTAAAGAATATTAGAAGATTTATGGCTAAAATTGGATTCATTTGCATTTTAAGCCTCTAAAATTTATTGGATAAAAGTAAAAATATTTAACAAACATATATAATCATATTTTAGTTATTTCTATTCATTCCCGCCAATACAACGGCTACGTGTTAACTAGCATTTAAAATAATATTATTTTATTACTAGTGTGCAGCGTAAGATTTCAAAGAAACTCTTTGTTGCGGATTGGGTAAGCAATCGAGCATAGCGTTCCCTTTAAATTAATATTGAAATTTTATTCACAAATAGGGATAAATATAAAAATATAATATTCTTTATTTACTTGGGGTGTTACATCCTTCCACCCTTTTGGGAATTGCGTCCTCCCAATTTTAAAACTGGGCTTGGAAACATCATTGAAAATCCCACATTGGAACAAGAGTCAATAAAACAATCACTTTAAAAAAAACAAAAAGAGGAGTATAGTGGTCACCCGAGTTAACCCATACTAGGATTCCATGTAGGAAAACATGCACATGGAGGAGAAAACATAGGGTCATGTTCTGATGGAGAGTGATAGAAAACCTGTTTAGGAGAATGTTAACCACAAGAAAATCACAAACTTGTGATGGGTTAAACGATATTCGATCCCCCAGTAGGAGAAGTTAATAGACAACATTTTTGTTTTAAGCTACTTTTAATTTAGGAATTTATTTTTAATCTTAAGGAAACATACTTACTTGTCATGTTGACTTTCAACTTTTACTAGATTTCTTACACAAACTAATACTTTCCCCAAAAGACATGTATTTAGGAAGACTTGTTCACATTAAGAGTACTATAATCAACTTCTAGAGAATCACCTAATCCACAAAAGAGAACTATATATTTCCCATGTCTTTAGAAAAAAACCAAAACCAAAATTTTTAGTATGAGATCAGATAATCAACAAAAGGATAACCCTTTATAAAAAGAAAATCTATTCTTAATCTCCAAAATTAGTCAAACAAAACCCAAAGTTCAACAAGGACCATTCGATAAACAAATTGTCCATAAAATTATTAAAAGTAAACAAAACTAAGATTGGAACCCAAATATTTGAAGGATTTAGTCACATAGTCTTGAAAGGTACAAATTAACACTTATCTCCAAATAACATCAGTTGCACTAAAAGTCTCATATTGAAAAATAATAACCTAATCACATATCCTCCATGATAGGTTAATAATTTCCATAGATAACCCAAAATCAACTTAATGTTAAATCATAAAATCATATAACTAAAAAAATTTAGTTAAACTAACCAGGGACTTCACGTAGTCCAGTGGTAGGCAATAAATACCAGTCGCACTTTGGTTGTGGGTTCGATTCCCGCAGCTTTGTCCGACACGACGGGTTGTCACACGGTCTGCGTGTTGTCCTTTTTCCAAAACTATATAATTCTTAAAAAATTCCCCAATAATGAGATAAAACCTTCAAAAATAACCATAACATAATTTAACCTCAATTTTATCTCATGAAATTCACTTTCCATCATAACATATAGTAACCCATAATTACCTCAAAAGTAAGGATCATATAAACCCAAATGGTTCTTTATTACTATGTCCACAAAAGAACTGATTACTATTCTTTGAATAAAATTTTCATATATCAAACATCAGGGTTACACATACTATAAAAAGTCTTCTAATGTAACCCCATCATTAAAAGAGACTTAATAACCTTAAGAATTTCACCATAACTCTTGAAGCCCTTATATGTTGACTTCTTACTCATTCAACATTCTTCATGATCCATTAACCATTCCTTTCCAACTTATTCTGAAATACTTATTTCAATTGATTGGTCATTGTTAGTTTCTTCATCCTCAATAGGAATGGCATTAGGTATTGGTAAATGAGTATTTTTACGATCTTGGTGATCCCATTCACGAAACTTCTTCATAGGACATGTGTTTGCATAATAACCATGCACACCACATTTAAAACATTCAATTGATCCCTCAGAAAGAACTTCTTTCCCTTTACTCGAGTCAACTGGATGCTTCATTTTTCCATGGAAGGTTCTTGCTTTATGACCTTCATTTCCACATCTATAGCATATTTCTGTCCCTTTGAAACATTTTCCTAGTTGTTTCTTTCCACATCTTTGACACATAGTTTTTTGAACACACTTACCTTTATGATTATTTCCTTCAGTTCCGGAAGGATTTTTTTCTCACATATATGATGCCTTATAGAAATTACCAAGGTCTAGGTGGTCAATCATGACTCCAGATAGTTGGTTGAGGATAAACACAAGAGTTCTCATTGCAGCTCACATATCATTCAGTTGCTCGCTCAGAAAACTGTCATAGTATCCTTCACATCCACTGTTACTTTGGTGCCTGCTAGATCCAACCATTTACTAAAACCAAAAAGGTTAGTGTGAGTGTATCAACAAATCCATCATGTACCAATGAGGAATATAAACACTAAGATATACTTACTCATTCAATTTATCTAAAACTAGGACTCTTTCTGAAATCCTAACCATTATGGTAAGGTCACTTATGCTTAGAGAATTCCCTAACCTCTAATTTTATCTAAACTGACCTCTGATACCAACTATAAGGCCCCAACCTTAAACATTACTTAATCTTGAGTTATTATAAGAATACACATTGGGGATCTTTTCAGGTTTAGAGTTTTAGAGAATTAGGACATAACTATTACATCTCAAAGATTACAATGTAGACACATCTACTCAGCTTCCATTTTCTTCAACAAAATAAAAACTCTTGAACAAAATAGTCATGTCTAGTTCCTTGTTTTAGAAAGCCTGAAATTTCCTTGATCCCATCCTTAACCCTATTCAACTTTATGTCCTATGAAAAACATTTCAAAAAAACTTTGGATGAGCATAAAAAGCTCAGTAAGGGTTATAAAAATATGGAAAAGAAGCATGAGTTCATATATATATAAGAATGAAATCATACTTTACCCATAAAACATAGGCACTTTAACATACCTCATCAAATCATGAATAAATCATAAAAATCATAAGACATAAAAGGTAACTTGAGGTATTCATAACATTCTTACGTAGGGAGTAACCCTCTTGGTTACGTTTGGAATACCCACCACAGTATATTCCCTAAATCTCTTCGGAGAAACATTAACGTTTCAGTCCTTCGCGTTACCCAATGCATTGGAGAGCTATATGGGGCTCACCCATCGTTAGTTTATCATGAAACCACCCGTATTCATAACAATGCCCAAGAACCATAACATAATCGTATCACATAAAACATGCATAAAGGAAACATAACATTTCCACCTTTGAATCACAGGATAACAATACAACACATTGATAAAAACATTATGAAAACCATTTTCAAAACCAAAATAAAATAAATGCAAAACATGGTATTTATTTTTCTTTTAAAAAGAAGGTATGGCTTGTAGAGGAAGCCAAAACTCAAATAATGGTCACGGCGGCAGAGAAGTCATTGTCGCCGCATACGTACGACAAAAAAACATTCCCTTTTGTCGTTTAGTAAAACACTTCGTATAAAAATGATTCCTTTTGAATAAGCGTAAAAGTCAAAGGGGTTTATACACCATATAAAATAAGGTTGTGTATAAAATAAAATATGCCTCAATGAAAGGAGATTGAGACGAAGTCCCACACAAAGACGGTGTCCTTGGATTAACGATAAATCAATTACATAATTATGTGTGAAAAACGAATACACCATATATAAGCGGATATTAAGTGAAAAACAATCAGAGGTTATTCACACATATTTATAGAAAGACATATTCAAGGAGTGAAAGTTTATCCCAAAGAATCAAAATTGGGTTATGAAGTTCCCTTGCAAAAATTCGACAGCCTAACGGTGTCACTTCAAAATTCAAAAAATGAGTTGATGAGAGATAAAAAGGGTATCTCATCACTTGGACATAAAATTTACATCAATAAGTATATAGAAGAACATATCCAAACATAAAAATATGTAAATTAAAAGACCCAACAAAAGGAGTCTTTTAAAAAGAGGAGGGTGAAAGGTTTCCTTACCGACTTGGGTATCTTTCAAAACATACACCCCATGAAAGAAGGACAATAAAAAATTGATATAAATACTCATAAAATAAATTATATTACACAAAGAGTATAATAATGGGCAGTACATATACCACTCATTGAAAATTGTGACAAATGTTACATAAATCTCACATGAATAAAATTGAGATGAAAAATCCCTTACGAAAACTCGGCAGCCTAACGACGCCACTTAAAACTTCCAAAATGGATTGATGAGAGAAAATATGGTCTCTCATCATATGAACATAAAACTTATAGTAAGAGTAATATAAAAGAACATCCCAATCATAAGTAATATGAGCTTAAATGGAATGACATAAAAGAGTGTACTTAAAAAGAAAGAGAGGGGTAGGTTCCCTTACCTCAGGTCCGACCTGACTCGATCGTTCTTTAGCCTCCTGAATAATAAACTTGAGTTAATTTATACTTCCTTAAGAACAATTTTCAAGTTCATTATTACTTTTATATCACTTATTACCATGTCATGACCTCTATGTTATTATTTAATCTAATAACGGTCATTTTAACGATCATTGGTACTTGAGTCAAAAATAAACTCTTTATAATTACAAGTTGTTAATGTGGTAAAATATCCATTATATCCAGAATTGTATTCATGATCTAGATATCATACATATCATATATATCCAGTATATTCATGGATTTATAATATTACATAACATTTAGAGTTATGAAATGAAATGCACCGTTCATGGAGACGGTAAGCCGTACGTACGCATGAACGCTACTTCCATTTCTATTTCATATTTAATGAAATAACAAAATGATACATAATAGTATTTTAATTCTAGTATTGTATCATATATAATATCATTAAATATATCCTTTATACATACCATATATGGTAAAAACGAATCAAATCACTTTGAGGGGGCGGTAGTCCACACTTCCTAAAATGAAGATATCGTGTATACCCATAATGGAAGCCATAAAGGTATGCCATAGATGAAACATACAGAAGCTTAAGGAAAAAATAAAAATATTATATATCATATATTAATATAGTGACATCATAATTCCCACCATGAAAGGTGTTAAGAGAAGATTGAACAATCATCGTTTCGTGAGGCAGTAATTCGCCATCCACAAAAGCAATATGTTCTTTAACCATTAGACGAAGGAGTGTGTAAGTGTAGCTTAAATAAATTACATAACAACATCCTAGTATATTGAAGATACTTTTGTTGTTACAATATAAAGGAATAAATAGAGTTTAGGGGGGTGGAGAAGCAAAATAAAACAAAAGGACCCAAGTGAAGACATTACCTTAAAATCGGGTAACTCCCTTTGGTTTGAGATCAAAGGCTTCCTTAGGAAGACTTATGACCGAAGTGAGGCTTCTAAGAGTTATATAGGGATTTTTAGAGACACAATGGGCAGGGGTTGGCCGAGACAAAGGCTTTGGAAGTGTGGGTAAGGAGGTAGAGGTGGGGGCCTTTTATAAGAGGAGAGGAGGGGCACTCTTGGAATGTAAAGAAATGTTACTTTATTTTTGAATGAGTTTTCGATTTTAATGGTCCCACATTGATGTGTTTCGAGGATAATTGGATAAGGGTTCGAACTACACCCATCCAATAGGTTTTGGACATGTTTAGGTCTTATATTTTACATTATCTTTCCATTTTATTTAAATCATTAAATAATCAGGTCATCGCTGCATCATCATGATGTTATATATAATTTAATTTATTTAATGACTAAAAATTATAAAAAAACTACTATGATGTTGGAAATCTTTTTATATTTCCAATTACTATTTATAGTAAAAAATCTGACTTGTATAACCCCATGTAAAAAATGTATTAGTAAAACAACTCATGTTTGTGACATTTTTATTTTAACTTTAAATAAAAGTCATAAATGTCATTATCATACCCATGTGGCTCCATGGGGTACCAAAAATAGACCCATGGGTTTTCTTGGTCGGACATAACTCATCCAATAGGGTTAGGACAAGTGTCAAGATATTTTCATTTTATTATAATATCATTTTTACCTTAAATCACACTAATTACCTTTAATCGCGAATAATAAAACTTAAAAGTTACTTTTCATCAAAAATTATTTTCATCCCATTAAACCACATTTTAATTAACAACTAAAATAATTTAAATTTAATTTTTTAAATTCAAATCACAGAAGTGGTAAAGTCCCATTTAAACAAAAAATCAATTTTTTGTAGCCACCACTTTGTGGTTTCACTATTCATCAAAAATTTAAGTTTTTCAAAAAATTAACAAAAATTCACCCTAAGCTATATTTGATATTCCGAATTCAAAAATGATGTCTATTTTACCAAATTCATAAAATAGAAGTTGGATTAATTAATTTTATAATTAAATCCCGCTGTTAAAACAAATAGCGTGTTTTTAAGAAACAATATCTATCAAAATATTTACACTCGTTTATGTCCAATTTTAAAGTGATATTAATTACAATGACCAACATTGGATTAAATGGTAAAAATATATTATATTTACACTTAAAAACCAATTAAAAATAAAATCTAATAATATAAATAAATTAGATTAAAAAGTGGTTTTGAATTAATATACAACATTTTTCACCATTCATTAAAAAAATGAACTTTCCTAGAAAAATACCAAAAATTTACACAAAGTAAATTTTGATGTCCCGATTCTAAAGAAGAATTTTATTTGGTCCAATATAATGTATAAGAGTGACCAAAACTATATTTTAAGAGGGTTCTCCATCAAAAGGCGGTTAATCGACCATTTAAAGAATATTAGAAGATATATGCTTAAAATTGGATTCATTTGCATTTTAAGCCTCTAAAATTTATTGGATAAAAGTAAAAATATTTAACAAACCTATATAATCATATTTTAGTTATTTCTATTCATTCCCGCCAATACAATGACTACGTCTTAACTAGCATTTAAAATAATATTATTTTATTACTAGTGTGCAATTTAAGATTTCAAAGAAACTCTTTGTTGCATATTGGGTAAGCCATTGAGCATAGTGTTCCCTTTAAATTAATATTGACATTTTATTCACAAATAGGTATAAATATAAAAATGTCATATTCTTTATTTACCTGGGGTGTTACACTCCACCTGTCACTTAGTAAGTCCAATTCATTCCTCATATGAAAAGGTTGAAACATAACATAAACCTTTATATTAAAACTAGGATACAAAATTTTAATATATTAACCATAAACCATGAATGGTATAAAAATAAAACTTCCACAATCAAAATTATCATAAAAACTTCAATAAAATATGGAAGATTTTATCATAATAAATCAACTTCAAACAAGTGTAAAATCCATCAATGGATATAGACATAGATGAAAGAAAAACTATTTTAAAGAAACATATATTTCTATTTTAAAATAATTTAAAAGTCACATAACGATAGAATAAAACTTTTATTTTGAAAATATTATTATAATTTTATAAGGGAATCTTCGAAAGTGTTATAATGGAGGAAAATGGCCGCAGCTGCCATATAAGTTAAAAAAATATTCCTACCTTAATTTGTCAAAAAGGTAATAAAGTACCTTTTTTGAAAAACGATGGAAAGATTACTTTCAAAGCATTTTTTAAAAAGTCAAAAAAGTCTATAAATGAATTTAACCCATATTTTAGGAAATAGTAAATTTTTTTTGAAATACATTTTTAAGAAACATATATGTGGATGATAAAGAAGTCCTAGTAGATACTTACGTATAAACAACCTCAGATAATAGAGATTGTGAAATTAACCCTTAACTTGTACTTTTACTTAGTTGAGGGTATATTAACCTCCTGTATTATTGTCAAATAATTGTTATTAAATTATACAAGAACCACAAACAAAAATATGATATATATATGATCTTCTAAAATTTATTTGTTAATAATATTTCAGTAGTATCATTGTTTCAGGTGTTAACTGATTCATTTTCCTTTATATGTTTTGTTAAGTAAGTTAGGTTTGTTATGGATAGGATGTATTTGATTCATATATATAATGATATTAAGTTCTTAAACATTATATTAAATCATAAAATGAAAATTATTCTTGAATGTTTACGATGAGAAATTAATCTCATCGTATTCATGGAGACGATAATCCGTACGTATGCACGAGCGACAATATCATTATATTGATGGTGAAATCATATGTAATTGGATGGTATATCATATATAAATAATTATCAACATGTTATATTAATTATTTACATCAATTATACTCATTATTGTACCCATCCCACTAATTAAGTGTTGAATAACAAACTACCCCACAACGTGGGGATGGTAAACTGTACGTACACACGTATGGTGACTTTGTAATTCATAGGATAGATAGAATAATGAATATGGTTGTACCATATTTAAAATAGCATAAATTTGAGTATAATGTACTATATTTAGTATTTTGGTATGGAAACAACAAAGAAAGAGGAAGTGGAAGAAGAAAAGAACTTTGAAAGTGGTGATGAAATTATTATATCTTCTTCGGGTGATTCCTTTTGATTTGATCAAAAAGGCTCTTTAGGTTGTCTTTATGATCAACTTAAGGCCTCTAAGTTGGTGTTTGGGTAGTTTTGAGGATTTTTGAGCAGGTTTTGGTCGATCCAAATGGTTTTGGAGGTGTGATTTTGAGAGAAGGGGAAGTTCCATTTTATAAGAGAGGTGGGGGTCACTTTAAGAAAAGCTTGAAATATTATTTTCTTATAAAATTATTTTCGTTTTATCATGGCTCCGAATGGATTTATTTCGTTGTTAATGTGGGTATGGGTCTAAATCCTCTAAAAAAATAGATTTTTGGAAAGTTTATGTCACCACATTAACCTTATCTTTTAGATTTAACTCTTAGTTAATATCTTATCTTTTATAATGTCTTCTAGTATTTTTATATTACATGGTTAATAAACTTAATATAAAATGACAAGAGAACCCCAAGTGGTTCATTAATGAAATAGAAATAATTATAAAAGTCATTTTATGGAATCTTATATTTTTAGGAATATTATATCATTTAATAGTATAGTATTTTTTTTAAAAAAACTCATTTATGTCAATTTTGATACTATTTAGTAATTGGTTTTTGAGAAAGTTAGAAAAACTTGATTACTTAAAAAAAATTGAATAAATACTAACATGTCATATTAACCTATAAAATTATTTTAATGCATCAAAATTATCAATTTACATTTATTTGGATATTGATAATATCAATTTTTTTAATCTTCCATTAATAAGGTAATTACAACATCACCATTATCTCAAAAATGAATATAATTATTTAATTTATAAAAATTATAAATAATATACTATGATGTAGGAAATATTTTTATCCTTCCAATTAATATTTATAGTCGAATTTATCTTATGTATAACCCTATATTAAAAATGTATTAGTTATTAAAATTTGAATTTAACACTTTTAACACTTCTTTAAATAAAAAAATAATAAATGTACTAATCTAATCCAAGTGAATAAATAAATGATATTATTTTATTTATAAGGTTTATTTTGGTCTAAATAAACTTATCAAATAGAATTAGTACCTGTTAGGGCAATTAAAATTTTATTTTTACCTTTAATTATCCTATTTACTTTTAATCGTGGTAAATAAAGTTAAAAAGTTACTATTAAACAAAAATTATTCACATCCTATTGAACCAAATTTTAATTACTGATTTATACCGTGTCTCTCATATTTTTTATATTCAATTGACAGAAGCGATAAAATTACATTTTATGAAAATTTGCAAATGTGCCAAGAAGGTGGTAAAAGACGTCAAAAAAATCAATAAAATTTTATAAATTTAATCTTATTATAAAATGACTACAGTGAGTTAAATGGGACTAATATAGGTATTATGTATCTATTTTTAATTTAGAATAAAATTAAATAAAAATAATAATTATTTAAATAAAAATCCGGTTTTTATGTACTATGTAGTATTTTTCACTATTCATCAAAAATTGAATGTTTTCAGAAAAATTCCAAAAATTCACCCTGAGTTAATTTTGATATTCCGAATCCAAAATTTATGTCTTTTTTATGAAATTAAAATTTTTTAGTGTCTAATATTAATTTTATTTATTGTTCATAAAAGGACAAAAAAAGTAGTTCTTTTAAGAAAATTGGATTTCTAAATATATATCTATTTTAACGAAACATATATATTTACTTATAAATAAGTTTTATTTATGTGAAAAAATTATAAATAACAACAAATATTTATTTATTACTATTAATATCAAAATATTTAATTGATAAATAAATATATCATTCAAATAATTATAATACTTATGTGTTGTTTCGCAGAAACTCATTCTTGCGTATAACGCAAGCCAAGTCGATGTTGTGTGCAGTATAAGCTATTGAATTACTTTAAAGATATAACTTAGTATGAAATCTTGGGCTGTTACATGAAGGTTGAGAGGCAGTAGTCTAAGGTGATTATGCAACTATTATCCATACCAATATGGAAATGGGAAAACCTCACCATGGACTTTGTCATCGATCTTCTAAATACATCCAAAGGAAAAAATGTTATCTGGGTTATTATAGATCACCATACAAAGACTACACACTTCATTAAAATTTGAAAGGATTTATCACTAGATCAACTAGAAACGATATACATAAGATTAGTGGTAAGGCGACATGGAGTACCACTATCGATTGCGTATGATTGAGATCCAAGTTTCACCTCTAAGTTTTAGAAGAGTCTCTAATATGCTATGAAAACTGATTTGGACTTTAGAATTTACCATCACCCTCAAACTGATGGCCAATCTTTGTAGACTATCTAGACACTTGAGGACATGTTGAGATCTTTTTCAATGGACTTCAAAGTTGGATAGGACTAACATTGTCCTTTGCTGAAGTTCTCTTACAACAATAGTTTCCACTCAAGCATCCAAATAGATCCTTATGAATCCCTTTATGGGAATAGGTGAAAAACACTGACATGTTAGAATGAAGTTGTGGAAAAAAAACTTATAGGTCCAGAAATGGTCAACAAAGTGGTGAAAATGGTTAAGACCATCCAAAAACACATCAAAGCTTCCTATAGTCGACCAAATTGGTATGATGAACATCGTCTAAGAGACCTAGAGTTGTATGTTAGATACATGGTATTCCTCCACATATCTCTAGGGAAGATAGATTTCAGATTTGGAAAGAAGGAAAAGTTTAGTCTAAGGTACGTCATCCCTTTTTATATCCTTGATCATATCAGAGCAGTAGCCTATCAACTAGCACTCCCACGAAACCTGTCTCTAGTAAAAGATGTATTCCATGTATTACTTTTGAAGAAGTACATACCTAACTCATCACATGTACTCAATCCAAATGTGGTACCATTCGACAATGACCTCTCTTATGAGGATAAATCTTTAATTAGCTTAGATCATAGAAAGAAAGTTCTATAAAATAAGAATTTCCCCCTTGTCAAGGTTTTGTGGAGAAACGAAAAGTTAAAAGAAGTAATGTGGGAATTTGAGAAAGTGATGAAGCGGAGTTACCCTCATCAATTTTAATGCGTGAAAAGGAAAATTTGAAGACGAAATTTCATAAGGGAGGAAGGTGGAAATGACCCAAACATTTATTAATAAAATTACCTTTTTTAATTAAATATCTTATTGATATAGATACCACATTTAATGATTTTGTTTTATTATATCCAATTGGATTTAAATTACTATTATGTTTCCTTACCCTTGATAATATATCGATTTAATAGTGATCACATGACTAGTATAAATATAGGTTTTTAACAAATCCTTTTAGTACATAAAAACGATGCGATAGCCTCAACTAGTAAGATAATTCCCCATGAATCCCATTTATCCGAGCTTCCATAGGAGATAGAATTTATGGGCTTTTTCCTAGAGCAATTCCAAGCCAAGATCCAACAACTTAAGCATGAGAAAAATCATTTACAGGAGAAGCTCAATCTCCTTGATATCACGACCCAAACCATGTTCACCAAAAGTCCCAATAAATAGCCACCATCCCACACCTTACTCTTAGGGCGTATAATGGAGTAAAAAGGATATTTATCAAGAACCTATCATTATAATTATTTTTTATAGAATAATGAATATAATTTCATTATATTATTGTTACTTTATAAATGATTTTCTGAAGCACTAATAGTATTTTTCGTTAATATTCAAATTCAATTAATGAATCACTTTTTTGATGAATTAATTTATTTTTGAAATAAATAATTTATTAATAAAATATTATTATTAAATTACTTTTATTAAATATAAATGATAATATAATATTTATGAGGCCAAATATTATTTTTATTAATGTTTGAAAATAATATTTTCCAAAACTCGTCAATTTGCAATAAATGCCATGTAGTACCCACAGTTTCTGGTTTGAAACTCTTACTTGATTCTTTTCATGGTTATAAAGTTAAGGGTGATGAATGGGAGATTCAGAAAAACATTTAATGATGTTTTAGGCAAAGGGGATGTCGCACGAGCATCGCACAGTTTGTCTAATTGTGCGGCTAAACCGTGTGTTGTTGGTTATTTAGAGGTAGTGGCTCCCACATAATTGGAGCACAGTTAGAGAGACCGTGTGAAGAAACCATGTGAGGGTTTTCCTAGGTAGTTGCAATCATATGGTTAGTGCACATTTTGTCTAACCGTGTGAACTAACCATATGGGCAATAAAGTGAGATCCTAAAAAGTGGATCTCACATGTTTTTGTTTCTAAGTGTCTCATTTTTCCTCCTAAGAGGCCATAAATCTGGATATTGCTTCTAATAAGGCCATATAATGTTCTACCATCACTCTAGAGGAGATCCAAATTCATACCTTGGATAATAGAATCCAGATTCTTGAGGTATGTGATCATTACTCTTTGTTCTTGTTCGGTTTATTTCATCTGCTTAGATCTAATTCTCTGCTTCTCTCAGTTTCCTAGATCTATGCCTGTTATGGGTACATCTATAAGTGTAGATGAAAAATATGACATGATTTGTTGTTATTCTTGTTAAGAGAAGAGGGCTAAGGAAGGTTCTTGAAGAATCGACTCGTCTTTCTTGAGCGTTCTTCGTTCTTTATGGGTTTCATCAAAACATTTGAGGTAGGTGGCTTCACTCACAAATACACTTGTTCGAATTGATTGTCTTAGTTTTAATTTGTTTTATTTGAATGGAATTGACTGTGAAAATCATGGAATAATTCTTCATTAGTGATCATTGATGGTTTTAGTGAAATTGCGAAATCTTAGTGAATTGTTCTGCAATGTGATTTAGCTTCTTGAATTTAAAATTATGTTTTTAAATTATTGACTTGATAGAATTTATCAATGGTTTGAATGAAAAGGGTATTTCAATAAAAAGGCTATTTTATTGAAATGGATGAGCATTGAAATGATTTTTAAGGAAACATGTTTTTAATAAAAAGGTGTCTTTATTATAGGGGTGTTTTGGCATTATCCTTGGGCATATTGGTGTGTATGTATTCAAATTGAATAATTGGGGCTTGGATGAAATATTACCTTGTTCTCGATCCCAAAGGCTTAATGGAACAAGGGAAAAAATTAACTTGTGACAACTTGGTAGATTGACAAGAAACCGGTCACTAGTATGGAACTATTAAAACATAGCATGCATGGTTGGTTTCATGGGTTTGTGGAATGGTTGGGTATGAAAGAAAGGGATATTGGTAAATGGTTTTAAAGTTTTTTAGTTATTTTTCTAGAAAAATAACATTCTAGGAAAATTGGATTCAATCTCACTTGTATTCTTTTAGTTATAAATGGTTTATAAAACTTGTTAATATTTAGCTATAAAATGTTTTGAGAAATTGTTTTATATAAATTATTTTATATAAAAGTTGGTAACTCTTCTATCCTAGTTGACTATGTCAGGAAGTAATTGGGGGTATCCTAATGAGTTTTATGCCCACCCCTTCATTGGAACTTTGGTGCTTTTGTAGATGCTATTTTTTAGGACAGTGGAAAAGGTAACATTTCCCTTATTTTTAGCACTACCCCGTGATATTGGGATGTTCGGTGACTAAGAAGATTGAATCATGCAAAGCATGGAGTATTGTGGTCTCTTGAGAGTCTTTAGTAGTTTATTCGATGTTTACTTTGATACTGATTGGGTCTTCCGTTGTTGCTCACTTTGATGTGGTTTTGAGATATATGAAGTTGTTGAGTTTTCTTTCATTTGTTCATACATCGTAGAGAGAATGTTTGGTTGTGGTTGGTTAATTTATTACTTTATTTATTAAAGGTTAAATCGTCCCCCACTTGTATTTGAAACACTTCGGCATTTATTTCTAGCCTTTGGAATCTTGGGGATGTTACTTAAGGCCAAGTAGTGACTCATTGAACTCTCAGGACAATGAGAATTGGTGGGTAATTACAAATTGTATCAGTCTGGTAGTTACTTTGAGGTACAAATGTTATTAGATTTTTTGGACCTTTCCCAACAAGTGGTCATCAGTGTTATTGGTCTTGGAGTTGAAATTCGTTCTTATCAAGTCTTTGGAGCAATGATTCATGTTGTGAAAAAGTGTTGATTTTTGAAAAAGTATGACTTTTTTTTCAAATGAAATTTTTTGAAAAAGAGAATTCTTATGGTATTTTGAAAATGATTTAATTTTAAAAAGCATGGTGAATGTTTTAAAAAATAGTTGAACATGGAAAAAAGTTGTTTTTGGAAAACAATTTTGTGATAATTGATGTGATTGAATTTGAAATGCTAAGCCATCAGTGGATAGAAAGTGATATTGACAACGTTTGTTGATTGGTTTAAAAAATGGATCCTGGTAGGTGTTTTTGAAACCAACATGAATAAGCGGTAGAGAATTTGGTTTCACCTGAACCACATGTGAACTAAGAGATGGTTCAAAGTGTCATTTAGGTTTTTCATGTTGTGGCTATGGGACACTGGAGGAATGATCCAGGGCAAGTGGATCATACCATCCAATTCATTAAGCTTAATCCACCGAACTTCTAGAGTGACGCAGAAGCCGAGTAGGTGGAGGTATGGATCAATATGATGAATCGTATCTTTGATTTCATCAGCACACCGGTAGAGCTAAAGGTTAGGATGGAAACACACATGCTCAATGATCTTGTATGACAGTTGTGGGATTTAGCAGTGTTCAATAAATTTTATGAAGGCCTTACATGGGAGGATTTTGAAGAATTTTTCAACAAAAAATTCAATCATAACATGTTAAAGATCTTGAAAATGACTGAATTTTCAGCCTAAAATAAGAGATTCCCTTTATCACAAAGTATGTGGCTAAATTAATTAATTTAGAGTGCTCTGCACCTAAAGTTACAACAAGTGCATCCTTGAGGGCACACATCTTCTAATCAGGGCTACAATAGGAGATTCGATCGAAGGTTCCAATACTCTGTATTATGGATTATACAGAGATGGTGAACTGAGCGACTATGACTGAATGTGATATCTTGAGATTGATAGGAGGAGGAATGATGACACTTACATGGAATGGTGGGAACTCAACCACTAGGAGTAATTGGAAAAGGGACACCTATTTCTAAGGTGGAATTGGAAATTAGAATTAGATGGTGGGATAAACAAACCTTCCTCCATGTCCCAAGAGAAAAGCAGGTTGCTTTCAAAGTTGTTTGATTGACCACATAAAGTGAGAGTGTATGGAACAACCTAAATCATGTCATAATTTCAACAAGATAGGGAATATTCAGCGCTTTTGTTGCATTTATCTAATGTATGGTGCTCGATACACTGCTCAGGCAGCTCAAGCATTGTATTCTTCAATGGGGTGAGGACAGCAGAATCAGTATCAATAGAAGAACAAAGCTAGCCATGGAAATTCTTGAAATACCATGATTCCTCATCCAGGGAAATCTCATCAAGGCCACAAAGAGAACACTACAGTGACAAAAAAATTGTATGAATTTGGGCAGTTGATGGTTGATGATCAAGCTAGACCATCTATGGTGAGAGGTAAGATTCTTTTTAATTCTACCATTATGAAAGTGCTCTTCGATACTGGTGCACCACATTCTTTCATTGCTTTTCATGATATTGACTTGCTATGTTTAAAGTTGGAAATGTTGCCTTCTATTTTAAAACTTCAAACTCCTCTTAGTGAAAGAGAATGTCAAGCCTTGGTGTGTCAAGCATGTGTTATAAATGTTGATGAAGATAAGCTAAAATGTAACTTCTCGATGTTGGAAATGGATGTCTATGATGTAATATTGGGAATGTATTGGTTGAAAATGTTTAAGGATCACATAGAATGTTATAGGAGAATAGTGAGTTTAAAAACTGAGGATGACATTAGGAATCTCTTCAGAGGAGAGAGGAAGGTTTTAAAAAGGGGAAAAAAGATTGTTGGCACCAACTATGGGAATGATCACTTACCATTTGGCAGCATTAATGTTTTTATCAATGGAAGAGATTGAGGAAATTAATTTTCCAACATTTTTGGATCATTTTTTAGGCTTATTTCCCATGAACTTCTCAAAGTTACCACATTTAAGGGAAGTAGAGTTTATGATTGATATCATTTTAGGGAGAAGTCTTATTTTCGTTCTGTCTTATAAGATAGAACCAATGGAGTTAAGGGAATTGAAAGTGTAGTTAGAGGATATGTAAAGAAAGGGTTTCATTCGACCAAGTACATCTCCATGGTAATAGTCTATCTTGTTCGTGAGGAAAGAATATAGAACTATTCTGTAGTGTTTTGATTATTGTAAGCTTAACCAAGTTATGATAAATAACAAAAATCTACTTCCACACATTTATGGTCTATTTGACCAATTAAGTGGAGATTAATGGTTCTACCAGATTGACTTGTGATATAGATATAACCAATTTTGAGTTCGGAAGGAGGATATTCCAATGATAGATTTCCTATGTAGATATGGACACTATGAATATATAGTATTGCCTCTTGGTCTAACGAATGAACCAACTATATTAATTGATTCGATGAATCAAATATTTCATTGATATCTAGTTTCTTTTATTGTGGTGTTAGTGGATGAGATTTTGGTGTATTCATATACAATGACTGACCATGAGGAACACCTGAAAATAGTGTTACAAATCTTGAGAGATCACTGTTTGTACACCAAATTATCAAAGTGTGGTTTTTAGATTCAAGAGGTACTCTTTCATGGCCATGTGATTTCTAAAAAAAGTATTTCTATTGATCTTGACAAGATAGAAGTAGTTATCTCATGGAAACTACCAAAGAATGTCTTCGAGATATGAAGTTTTCTTGGTCAAGCTGGTTACTACCAATGATTTTTCCATGATTTCTCATGACTATCTTCTCTAATGAAATCTTTTAGAAAGAATAATGCACCATTGTAATGGATAGAGTAATCCCAAAAGTCATTCCAGGAGATGAAAATACAGTTTACATCATCACCTATCTTGATTTTTCTAGAATCAGGTCAAGTGTATGTGGTGTTCTCTAATGCTTCGAGATTAGGTTTGGGTTGTTTTCTCATGCTAGGATATCATGTGGTTGCTTATGGTTTAAGGCAGTTGAGGGTGCCCAAGAAGAATTACCCAAAATATAATTTAGAGTTAGTTATAGTCTTCTATGCCTTGAAAACATGGAGACACTATCTCTTTGGTGAGAAATTCACAGTGTTTATGGACCACAAAAGATTTAAACACATTTTCTCATATTGATATTTGAATCTAAGGCAATGGAGATGGATGGAGAACATCTATATTTCTGAATTTGACATGATGTATACACAAGGGAAAGGGAACTATGTAGTCGGTGCATTGAGCAAGAATTCATATTCTCATTTAGCAAAAGAAGCTTCCGATGAATGTTAGTTGATGTCGGTCATAGCTGAAATGAATATGGAATGTGAAAACTAAGGCGATGTTGTGGTTTTCTTCTCATCTACTCTTATTCTATATTTGGTAAATATGGTTAAAGAGGCGCAAACATATGATGTCGAATGTCTGGTTATAAGTTCAAAACTCAATGGTGGGGAGACCATTGAGGGCTGCAAACTTGATGGGAGTTCAATTTTGTTCTTTAGAGAATGAATGGTTGTACTTATGGATTTTCCGAAATAACAACTTCATGCTTACCACCATTCAAGATCACATAAGATGTATAAGGTATTAAAGGTGAAATTTTGGTGGAGCGGCATGAAAAGCAAGGTGGATGAGTTCATCTGGTGATTCTTAACTTGTCAGCAAGTTAAATCAGAGCATCAGAGACCAACATGAATGTTATAGTATTTACCTTTCCCAGTGTGTAAATGAGAGTAGATATATTGATTTTTTTATAGGTCATCGAAGAGCGGTTCAGAATCACGATGCCATATGTGTAATAGTGGATCCTCTTACCAAGTTGGCCCATTTCATCCCTATTAGTGAAACTCATATGGTGGATGATTTGTCAAAAATATATATTTGATAAGTGGTAAAGAGGCATGGTGTAAAAGTTTCAATAGTCTCACATAACGATCTGAGGTTCACTTCTTTTTTTGGGAAATCCATACAATAATCTCTTGGGACTCAGTTGACTATGAGGACGACGTACAATCCTCAGATGGATGGGAAATCTGAGTGAATGATAACAATGTTGAAAGACATTTTTCAGTATTGTGTAATGGATTTTGGTGTCTCATTGGAGGAGAATATTACCTTAGTGGAATTCTCAAATAATAATAACTATCAGGTCTCGATACACACGACCTTGTTTGATGTGTTGTATAGGCGTATTTGTTGTTATCCACTATGTTGGATGGAAATAGTTAAAACATAACTAGTTGGGCTGAGCCTTGTACAAGAAACAACAGAGAAGATCTAGTTGATTAGAATGAGGATGGAGATGGCTTATAGTCATCCGAAATCTTATGAAGATCACCATAGAAGATCGTTGTTGTTCACTCTAAGTGATCATGTATTCTTTAGAATATCTCCACGTCCTGTAAATAATTGTTTTGGGAAGCAGATAAAGCTCTATCCTAGATACATAGTCCCTCTTGAGGTACTATAATGGGTTGGAGAGTTGGCATATCAGTTTTCATTACCACCACGGTTCAGTTTGATGCATAATGTGTTCCATGTATCTCAATTGAAAAAGTATCAGCCCGATCATGACCATGTGATCAAATGGGATCATGTTGACTTAGATCAGGATGCTTCATTGATACATATCCTGGTATAGATTATGGATAGGCAAGAGAATGTATTGCATGGAAAGGGAATCAATGTAGTGCATGATTTATTACAGTGTGGTCAGATTCCGGAAGAGACTAGGGAACGTGAAAAGGAAGTGAAGGAGTGGGGGCCAGAACTCTTTTAGTTTGGTGAGGTTTTTCTACTTTATTAGGACAGAAAGTCCAATGGTGGGGAGAATGTAGTACCCCCTGTTTCTATTATGTAACCCTTACTTGATTCTTTTCATGGTTATAATGTTAAAGGTGATTAATGGGAGATTCGGGAGAACTTTGAATGAAGTTTTGAGGCAAAGGGGAAGTCGCACGGGCGATGCATGGTTTGTCTAACCATACGACCAAACCATGCGTAGTTGGTATTTTTGAGAAAGTATCTTCTGCACGGTTCGAGCATAGTTAGAGTGACCGTGCGAGGAAGTCATGCGAGGGTCTACCTAGGTAGTTTCTAATGCATGGTTAGCGCACAGTTTGTCTAACCATGCGAACCAACCATGCAATCACTTAAGTGAGATCCTAAAAAAGTGGATCTCACACATTTTTGCCTCTATGTGGCTCATTTTTTCTCTTATGTGGCTATAACTTTGAATTTTTCTTCTCCTAAGTCCAAATAAGGTTTTCCCATCATTCCAATGGTGATCCTAAGGATTCCTTTGGGAAATCAACGATGGATTCTTGAGTTAAGTGATTGTTATTCTTTATTCTTGGATTAGTTTCTTAGATCTACTTAGATATACATCAAATCTTATCTCATTTTCATATAAATATGCCTATTATAGGTAGATATAGGTGTTTTTATTCCATATATAATAAAATTTTTTCTCGGTCATGTTAGGAGAGGAGATCTAAGGCGGGTTCTTAAAGAATCAACCTGGCTTTCTTGAGCATTCTTCGTTCATTGTGGTTTTCATGAAAACCTTTGAGGTAGGTGGATTCACTCTCAAATATTGTTGTTAGAATTGATTGCCTTAGTTTAAAATTGGGTTTTATTGGAATTTATTGTAAAAATCATGGAATAAATATTTTTAGTGATGATTTATAGTTTTAGTGAAATTATGAAATCTTGGTGATTTATTGTACAAAGTGATTTAGCTTCTTCAATTTAAAAGGATGATTTTAAATTAGTGATATTATAGAATTTCTGAATGGTTTAAATGGAAATGGAATTTAAATGAAAAGGGTGTTTTATTGAAATGGTTGATAATTTAAATGATTTTTATGGAAAATGTTTTTCCAATAAAAATATGTTTTTATTGAGGAGGTGTTTTGGCATTATCCTTAGGTAGATTGGTGTGTGGGTATTCATATTACATATATGGTGCTTGGTTAAAATAATACCTTGTTCTCGATTCCAAAGGGTTAATGGAACATGTGAGACAACTACCTTGTGACTACTTGGTGGATTTACTAGAAACCGCTCATGAGTGTGGAACTGTCATAACATAGCATGCATGGTTTGTTGAATGGGTTTGTAGAATGGTTGGTCATGCCAAAAAGGGATATTGAGAAATGGTTTAAAAACTTGTTTAGTTATTTTTCTTCTTGGTGCCAAAGGGTTAATGGAACATGGGAAACAATTATTTTGTGATTACTTGGTAGATCAAAGAGAAACTTCTCATGAGTATAGAAATGTCAAAACATAGCATGCATGGTTAGTTGCATGGGTTTTTAGAATGGTTGAGTATGACAAAAATGGATATTAGGAAATGATTTTAAAGCATGTTTAGTTATTTTTCTGAAAAAATAACTTGTTGGAAAAATAGGTTTCAATATCACTTGTATGCTTTTGGTTATAAATGGTTTTGGAAACTTATTTATATTTAGCTACAAACTATTTGGAGAATTTTTTTGGACAAACTATTTTATATAAATGTTGATAACTCTTTTATTCTAGTGGCACGAATAGGGAAGTCATTGAGGGAAACTGACTGAGTTTTATACTCAACCCTGCTTTGGCACATTGTGATTTTTCAGATGCTATTTTATGGGATATGATCATTTCCCATGTTTTTAGCACTAACTCATTATATTTTGGTTGTCCAGTGATTGTGGAGGTTGGATCATGATGATTATGTAGTCTTATGGTTTCTTGGGATTCTTCAATAGTCTATCCACTGTTTAGTTAGATACTGATTGGGTCTTCCACTATTTCACACTTTTGATGTGGTTTTGAGATATATGAAGTTGTTGAGTCGTCTTTCATTTTTTCATGCATCATATAGTGAATGTTTGTTTGTGGTTGGTTGTTTTATTGGTTTGTTTACCAATGGATAAATTGTCCCCTAATTGTATTTGAAACCCTTAGGCATTTATTTATAGACTTTGGAGTCTTGAGGATGTTTCTTAAGGACAAGTAATGACTCGTTCGACTCTCATGTCAATGAGAATTAGCAGGTCATTACATGCCTATTTTTATTTTAAAAGTAAATAATCAAATATTTTGAAAATTATTTAGATACAATTAATATTAATTTTGGAATTAGGACTTCGAAATTATCTAATGGTGAATTTTTCATAATTTTATGACTGTTAATATTTTGCAAAAAAATTAAATACCATATAAATAAATAGTTTGTTTAATGACATCATAATGACCCAATAATGATTTAATATATATTATAAAAGATATATTAGGCAAAATACATGTTTAAAATTTAAATAATGTTATTTTAGATTTGTTTGATTTATTTTATAATGCCTTAATGAATCTTTCAAGACTAATAAAATATTTTATGTTTTTAAAATAATTTCATTGAGAGTGTGACTCAACTACACATATGAATGAGAAATATTTTAATATTTTCAGACCATGTAATTATAAAATAATATTTTCCACTCCCCTTTGGTAAAAACCATGGGAAAAAACCTTGGGATGGTTTGTGGTATTGTATATTTATTATGAGGTGTCCAAAACCAAAATAATAAATAAATCCCCCTCCTTTCTTATATAAACCCACCAAAGATCCAATTTATCTTTACTAAAAATCCTTTAATATCATAAAAAATCTTATTTATAATATTTATATACCTTTCAAGGTTCGAAAATCTTTTAATATGCCTCTCCTAAACCTTTGGGATCACACATCCATGTAAGGGTTCCTTCCTTTCACATTTTTATCCAAGTTTCCTTATATTGTTACACCCTTTTATATTCAATTAATAATGATGGGCGTATGTTTCCACACCACCCCCATACTTCAATTATTATGTTTCAATGATGATATACCCATTTATCTCTAATTAATTCCACCTGTTTACACTCGTTACCATGCTAAAATTCCATAAGGTATTTCTCTCTTATCATTTCCATTCAAGAATTTCTTTTATATTAAGCATCTAAATTATATTTCATATATTGGGATATTATGTTTCATGACACCCTTACAAGAAATTTCATTTAAAAATGATCAAAGATACCTTTTTATCTCATCAAACCATTTTAAAAATTTCTAATTGTTGTTGTTATGCTGCCGAAATTGCACCATGATTTTCCATGCCAAAATCATTGTGTAGTGAATACCAAACCCATTTCTCTATCAAGGGTATTGAACTTTATTATTATGTACTTATCGATTAGATACATAAATGTATGAGTTACACATTCTTTATCAATATAATTACTTATTATGTTGAATGAATCCATGTTATATGACTTTTGTGGCACACTTAAACGTGAGATTGAAATCATTATGAAGGGTATGCCTTGATAGTGCTACATTACATTGTTTAATGTTTAGTATCATGATATGCCATGTGAAATGAGTATTTAATCTTGATAATTCATGTGAAATTAGGGTTTAATCATGCAAATTCATGTGTAATGAGGGTTTACTCATGCTAATTCATGTGCAATGAGGGTTTACTCATGCTAATTAATGTGCAATGAGGGTTTAATCATGAAAATTCATGTGAAATAAGGGTTTACTCATGATAATCCATGTAAAATGAGCCTTGGATCATGATAATAAAAAGTTTTATGTTGTTTCCACATTTACATGTTATGAATATCATTATTTATCCTTCCTTTATGTTCATGTTTCTTTTTCACTCCATTGATATGCCAATTGACTAACATGCACTATCTTCTTAATGTTATGCCATGTTAATTTCTTTTTTGGGATTTATAGATCACCCTTTTCTTATGTATGTATTATGGTTATCCCATGCAATGATATATATCAAGTAATTTTTTCGTCATGTAAAATAAGTTTTCAATAAATATGTGTATTTCATATTTTAAGTTGTAATGTAATGTTCCTAATCTTCAAAGACACTATACCTATCGATCTTCCGAGTTGTATTAAATGAATGTTTATATAATAAATCATGTTAAAATAAGAAATAATGAGAAGGGTTTTTATATATCTAATACTTTGACCATGTTAACTCAGAAGGGTGTCAAGTTCCACTAGATGGATGAATGTGAGGAAAATTTCAAGGAACTATAGAGAATGTTGGCCGGTGCACATATTCTTACATTATCTTGTAGTGGATAAGGATTTTTAATCCAAATATACATAGTCAAGAAGTAATTATGGATTTTTCTTATACATAATAGCATGGTTATAGATTATTCCTCACAGTAGTTAAAGATTCATGAGAAAAATTACCCAACTCATGATTTGGAGTTAGCAGTGATAATTTTTGAGTTAAATATATGGAGGAATTATCTTTATAGAGAAAAGTGTGATATATATATACTGATCATAAAAGTATAAAATATTTATTAACATAGATGGAGTTGAAATGAACTAGAAAAGATGGTTAGAGTTGATAAAGGATTATAACTTATCAATACGTTACCACCCTGGGAAAGAAAACAAGGTGGATGATGCATTGAGTTGGAAGGATCAAGCTTGTTTATCCATGATAAGAATATAAAAAGACCAAATATTTCTAGATTTTCAATGGATGAATCCAGAAATATTGAACGAAGGGGGAAAATATTATATTTCTCAAATGAATGTTCAACCCTCTATTCATGTACAGATTAAGAAGGTGTAAAAGGAAGATGAAGAGTTGAAAAAGAAAGTCAGAAATGTTCTTGAGATTAACCTTGATCAAGATGGAATGATAAGGCACAAGAACAATGTATGTGTTCATCCCATACTAGATTTGAAGGAGTTGTTAGAGGTGTAATGACCCAACCTCGGTTTCCCAGAGCCAGTGCCTTATTGGTATACAACCAAAGAATAAGAATCCAGAAGGACATAGTAGTTTAGTATTATTGGAAACAAGATATATAAATATGTTTATAATTCATCATGAAGGGGAAAGAAACCCTACTTTATTTCACTAGAAAAATCCATGTCACCTAGATTACGCTTGGAAGTCATTCATAATTTACTTCTTCATGCCCTGTGGAAACAAAACATAAGAAAGGGGTGAGCTCAAATGGTTGGTATGAGTAAGAAATATATCAAAAGATAATATAAACATTAGAAATGGTGAATAATTGATAGCACATGCCATTAAAAATAAATTTGAACATAAAATGGTAGGAATATGAGTTGAGTAAATATTTCAATAGTATAACATAATCATGGTTATTCTACTAGTCAAATAACCACATGAAATTTCAATTACTGGCTTCATAATGAGGGATATGAATATGCTGGACATTCTGAAACATTTTTTCAAGGCCTCTACCAAGACATCTAATGATTAAGGCCTCAGCCAAAATCCATATATCACATTGGGAAATGTCTCAGCCAATTCCACGTCAATTTGTCTAATGAGACCTACCGATGAATCGAGGGGATATAGAGGCCCCCAACTGTCACTTAATAAGTCCAATTCATTCTTCATATGAGTGGGGATAAACCTAAACAACATATACATTTATATTGAAACTATCATAAGAAATGTAACTATCTTTCCCTAATCATTAAACATAAAACACTAACCATTCAGAGTAATTTGGTGAATGATTTTACGATATATCATCCACAATAGGGTTAGTCATAATCCATTAAATCAAATATGGTAGACGACTTCATAAATTATTAAACCCAATAATACATAAGAATCAACAAGAGCATTGAATCAAATGAAAATACTCTTATAAAATCATTAAGCAATCATGAGATAAATACTATTTTATTTAGAAAAGAAGAGTTATTTTGGAAAATATTTTTATAAAACTAGAAATAATTAATATAGTATTTTCAAAATTAAATGAGTGTTTTTAAAAAGATAATGGTTTCCAAAAAATAGATTATATAGTGCCCTTGAAAATAGATATGAATTTGAGACATTCGCTTGAATTAGGCTTGTATTTTTGAAATAGTTTTGAAAGTTTCTTTTAAAACATGTAAAAATCCATAAAATAGGGAAGGATTCTGGTTGGTATACATATATGGATTACTCACACTGAATTTATGAGGAGTACATAAAAATATATAAGAATTTCATTATGGTAATTAGACAATGAAAGTAACCTGAATGAAAATGGATGTTCGGGTGGAAAACCCTTTCCTTAACTCCGAACGTGTTCTGATATCGAACCTAAGCTCCTAGAATATGAAATCATAATAACTTATTTAATAACCTATTAGAAATATATAATAATTATTGTGAGTTAATTTATGTCCTTATTGATAAGTTATAGTATTGAATTCTGTCATTTCGGAGTGTTCGTTTTCATTATTTTCATATTCGGTTCACTTGTTTTTAAGTACATGGAATGGATGTAAATATCCAGAATTGAAATTAGATATTATTTATGAACATAAATAGGTGTTATTGGACATTTATATAACTTTGTTACATGGAATTAGGATTAATTATTATATACAACTTTAATGATAATTGTTTCTGTTAAATTATGGTTTTTCATTACAACAAACTCATTTTTCTTTATAACTTAATACCATTTGTACAAAGGGATAAAAAAATCTTACATAGGTTATATTATAAATATAACAATCTGGTTAAAAAATAACTAGAATGGTTTCATGACCATAATTGAGAATGATAATAGAAATCAAAATCCCATCGTCCTTGAATTTGTAAAATTAACACATCTCAGATGATGTTCTTGCTACTTGTTTAAATGAAGGTAAAAAGGAGAGATGTTGATAATTTATTCCACTATCATGAAAACATTATAGAAAATATAAGGTACTAAAGTCATCACAAAATTTGGAAAAGGAGAGGTAATAGAAAAATAAAACAAATGAACTTGAAAAGAAAGATAAAGAATTGAAAAGAGTTATTTACATCTTCAACCAAACTTCCTTAAGAGCCACCTTAAGGGAGATGTTTTGGTATTTTTATGATTCCAAGGCTTTATGGACGTGGGAGAAGAGTTTGGTAGGGTATTTGGATATAATTTGAATAAGGCTCAAGGCTTGAGGGGATTAAATAGGAGAGGGAGTGAGAGGGGATTTTTATAGTGGAGGGGAGATGGGATTTCTTAATATAAAATTCTTTAATTTATTATTTGCCCACAAGACAAAGAATAGAGAGTATTCCTTGACCAAGAATAGTAATTTTATCATGTGAGTTTGAACCAAGTGGGATTTCATCACATGTGATGTCATTAATAGTGTATTTAACTGATATACAATATCTTACAGTATCTCACTATTCATAAAAAATTCAAGTATTTCAGAAAAATCCTAAAAAATTCACCTCAACCATTTTTCAAAGTGTAGAATCCAAAAATGAAGTCAATTTTTCAAATATAATTTTATAAATATGATTAATTTAATATTTAATTAAAATCATAATTTATTCTCAAAACAATAGTCTTAAAACATTTATTTACTTATTCCAATGCCTAGGTATATCGTAATTTCACTTGAATATTATTTATATACTATCATAGGAAAGATTAATATTAATTAGGGTATATTAATATTCATAAGGGTATTATAATATTAATAAGTGTAGGTTACTATTCACCAAAAATAATGTTTTTCTTATTGGTCTCCAAATAACTTACTGATCGCAACCATGTATGTCAAATTTTTGAAATTCATATTACAGAAGTGACAAACTTAGGTTTTAAGGGACACATAGCACATATTAGTTAATTATTGTGTGATTTCATGTGATTATGACATATTTATAAGAAAGTAATTTCCATTGAAAAATATCGGGCCGTTATATTCTTCCCCCCTTCAAAAAGTTCACCCACGAAATTTCATTTTGCAAACTTGGCCAAAAATAGATGGGGGTACTTTTCCTTCATTACTTCCTCCAGTTACCATCTTTTCTCTTTGTACTTGTGGTTTCACTATAGTACCTTGAATAGATGAGTAGTCTTGTTGTGTAGAACATTGTCTCTACAATCCAAGATTTTCACTAGCTGCTCCTCGTAGAAAAGTTCATTCTCCAACTATACCACCTCTGAAGAGAGTACATGTGAAGGGTCTGGTATGTACTTCCTTGAGAGGGATACATGAAAGACATCATGTACTTTTGAAATGGTAGGTGGAAGTTCCATTTGATAGGCCACAACACCGAGTCGATCAAGGATCTCGAAGGAGCCGATATACCTGGTACTTATCATTCCTTTATTCCCAAATCTCATGATGTTCTTCCATGGAGATATGTGTATAAATACCTAGTCTCCAACTATGACTTGAAGGTCTTGTCTATGGTTATCCACATAACTCTTTTTTCGACTTTTGGCTACCTTGATATGCTGCTGAATGGTTTTTACCTTCTCCACCATTTCTTTGACAATTTCAGGTCCTAGCAGCTTACACTCACCGAATTCATCCCAACAAGCCAGTTTTCTGAACATTTTCCCCGAAAGGTAATTATATTATTCCATTTATATGCTCGAGTGGAAACTATTGTTGTAGGATAATTCAACCCGTGGAAGATGTTGGTCCCATCCTCTTTTGAATTCCATAGAATATGCTCCCAACATGTCTTCCAGTGCCTAAATCATCCACTCAGATTTTCCATCAGTTTGAGGATGATAGGCCGTACTGAAGTACAATTAAGTGCTTAGAGCATGTTGAAGAATTTTCCAAAACACTGAGGTGAATATAGGATCATGTTCTGATACCATAAATGGTGGTACTCCATGCATCCTTACCACTTCATTGATGTAAATCTGTGCAAGTTGATCCAATGAGAAGTCCTCTCGAATCATGATAAAGTGAGATATCTTTGTAAGATGATCCACAACAACCCATATAGAATTGTTTCATCTGGATGTCCTTGGAAGTATAGTGAAAAAGTCCATGGTAATTTTCTCCCACTTCCATGATGGTATGGGTAGTGGTTGCATCATCCCCTTAGACTTTTTCCTCTCAACCTTCACATGTTGACATACCAGGATCTTTGATGTATATTCAGCAATCTCCCTTTTCATATTGTCCCACCAAAATTATTATTGGAGATCTCGATACATCTTTCTGCTACCAGGGTGTATAGATAAATTAGAGCAATTATCATCTTCCAATAGTTCCTTCTTTAGCTTCGGAATAGCAGGAACACACAACCTCTTCCCAAATTTTAAAACATTTCCTTCATATGCGAAGTCAGTCAACATCCCATCATTTATAGATTTAATTTTCTTTTGAAACTCTTCATCAATAGCCTGAGAACATTTTATCCTTTTCTAGTAAAGAAGGATTGGAAACCATTTAAAAATTTCATGATGTGTTACCTTCCTTGATAATTCCCATATCCATCTTTACTAGATCCATGAACAAAGGATCTCTTTTAACTCTCACCTTGTTCATAACTACATGATACTTTTTGATCAAAGCATCTTCTACATTATTTTCCTTCCCAGAGTGGTAGTTTATTATGCAATCATAATCATTGAGTAGATCAATCCATCTCTTTTTCTCATGTTGAGTTATTTCTATGAGGATATGTATCTCAAACTCTTATGGTCTCTATATATCTCACATTTTTATCCATAGGGGTAATGTATCCAAATATTCAGAGAAAATATTACCACTGATAACTCAAGATAATGAGTTGGATAGTTTTTTTCATGAATTTTTAGCTGCCTAGATGCATTGTCAATCACCTGATCATTCTGCATTAGGACACAACCAATTCCTTTCTTTGATGCATCACTATAAGTAATAAACCCATAATTCCCCGATGGTAGGGTTAGGATCATAGAATTCACTTCCCTTCTCTTCAATTCCTCAAAACATTCTACATATTCCATTATCCATACAAACTTCACCCGTTTTTGAGCGAGCTTGGTCATTGGGTTGGCTAAACAGGCAATGTTTTGAACGAAACACTGATAATAACCTGCAAAACCAATAAAACTACATAACTCAGTTACGTTTGATGGATTCGGCCATTCTAAAACAACCTTTTTCTTTATAGGATAGACAAAAATTCTATCCATAGAGACAATGTGTCCTATAAAGGTAACTGATTGGATCCAAAAATAACACTTTCTAAACTTCCCATATAATTTATTTCTTTTATCTGTCTTCAGGATAGTGTGCATGTGACTTACATGTTATTCATAGATTTTAGAGTATACCAAGATATCATCAATAAACACCTCTGAAAATTCATTAAAATAATCCATGGAAACTCTATTAATTAGATTCATTAAGACAATTGGTGCATTAGTTAGTCCAAAAGGCATTACTGTAAACTCATAATGCTCGTACCTGGTTTGAAATACAAGTTTTGGAATATCTTCCTTTACCAAAATAAACTGATGATATCAAGATCAAAGATCAATTTTGGAAAAATATTGGTCTCTAGGAAGTTGATCCAATAAATCATCAATTTGTGGCAGAGGATACTAATTATTTATTGTAATAGCATTGATCTCCCTGTAGTCAATGAACAACCTAATAGACCAATCTTTCTTCTTTAAGAAGAGAACAAGGGTTCCCGATGGAGAAATTCTAGGGAAAATAAATCCCTTATCACTCAATTCCTCTAGTTGTTTCTTTAGTTCCACAAACTCCATAGTGGCCATTCTATAAGGGGTCTTTGATATGGGCCTTGAACTAAGAATTAATTCAATGGAAAACTCAATTTCCTACTCTAGAGTATGTCTAGGTAAATCCACTAGAAACACATCAATGTATACTTTCACAATAGGTACATCCAATATATATAAATTCTTTTCCTTACCCATATTTATTTCATTCCCTTATTCCCAAATAATTGAATTCATCAGATCTACTAGGGATGGATCTTGATAAGAATCACAAGGTGAGGTTTCTACTATAAAAAAAGGGATTCTACACCATTCTGAAAAATTGTAACTTTCTTCTTCTTGCCATAGATCTTCACATAAAAATTTGATAGCCAATCCATACTGATAATTATATCATTGTCAAGCATGGGTATGATAATAAGGTTAGAAAATAAATCATGTTTATGTGTCACGAGGGGGACTAATCGACATGCCTTTGTAGAAATGATACATCCACTAGGAGTTTTGACTGATAACTCCCTTATTATATCAAATTGGACATATTTAATTTTTTGGCAAATTGGGAAGAGATAAATGAATGTGATGATCCAGAATCAAATAAAGTATTGGATAAGTTTGAGGAAATGAATAAAGTACATTCCACAACATCATTAGGAACTTCAATATCAGCAGTTGTGATTTTCTAAGCTTGTCCCTGCTCCCTTGGCCTTTTTGTGCACCAGTTCCCATTCGAGTCTAGCTCAAATCACTGTTTTCGGGTTTTACCCCTAGATACATCTGTGCCAGAGCCGTATCTACCTGCTCATAACCAGAGAGGGATATATTGATTGAAATATCCACATAATCTATTCCTTAGAAAAATACTAGGTTGTTCATGTATGTTTATCCTCAAAACTATCTTAGGGACCCTTCCCTAATCCACATTTTCTAAATCTGGTTTCCTGGTTTTGTACTAAACTTACTCTGATACCAACTGTAAGGACCCGACCACGGTTTCCCGGAGCCGGTGCCTTATTGGCATACAAAAAATGAATAATCATCCTGAAGGAATGAGTAGTTTTGTAAAATTGGAAACATGATACACAGATAAATTTATAATTACATCATGAAGGGAAAGACAACACTAATCTATTCCACAAGAAACACCCATGTATCATAGATTACGCTTGAAAGCCTTTCATATTTTATTTCCTCATGCCGTGTGGAAATAAAATATAAGAAATGGGTTGGCTCAAATGCTCATAAAGAGTAATGAATACAATAGAATATATTATAAACATTATACTGTGTGAATAATTGAAATCACGTGCCTTAAAAAGAAATTTGAACACAAAATGGATGGAATATGAGCTGAATAAATATTTCCATAATATAACATAATCATGGGATTTCTACTAGTAAAATAACTGCATGAAATTTCAATTATGTGATTCATAATGAGGGAAGTGCCTATACAGGACATTCTGAAGCATTTTTTCATGGCCTCGGCCAAGACGTCTAATGATTAAGGCCTTGACCAAAATCCATATATCACATTGGGAAAGGCCTCGACCAATTCCACATATCTTTGTCTTATGAGATCCACCAATGAATAGATGGGATATAGAAGTCCTCAACCATCACATAATAAGTCCAATTAATTCCTCATATGAGTGCAGATAAACATAAACCACATATACATTCATATTAAAACTATCATATGAAATGTAACTGTCCTTCCCCAATCATTAAACATAAAACACTAACTATTCCTAGTAATATGGTGAATGGTTTTAGGATAGATCATCCACAATAGGGTTATTCATAAACTATTAAATCAAATAGGGTATATGATTTCCTCAATTATTAAACCAAATAATACATGAGAATCAACAAGAGAGTTGATTCAAATGAAAATACTCTTATAAAATCATTAAGTAATCTTGAGATAAATACTCTTTTATTTTGAAAAGAAGAGTTCTTTGGGAAAATATTTTTATAAAACCATAAGTGAAGTAGGATTTTATTTTCATAATAAAATGAGTGTTTTATAAAGATAATGGTTTCCAAAAAATAGATTATAGAGTGCCCTTGAAAATAGATATGAATTTGAGAAATTCCATTGAATCGAGCTTGTATTTTGAAAACAGTTTTGAAAGTTTCTTTTAAAACATGTAACAATCCATAAAATAGGGAAGTATTCATGTTGGTTTACATATATATAATACCCAAAAAAAATTTATGAGGATTACATAATAGTATATAATAATTTCTTCGTGGTAATTAGACAATGAAAGTAACCTGAATGAAAATTGATGTTCAGGTGGAAAACCCTTACCTTAACTCTGAACGTGTTCCGCTCTCGAACCTAAGCTCCTGGAATATAAAATTATACATATTAATAACTTATTTAAGAACCTATTAGACATGTATCATAGTTTTGGTTAGTTCATTTATGTCCTTATTGATAAGTTATTGTATTGAATTCCATCATTCCATAGTTTTCCTTTTCTTTATTTTCATATTCGGTTCACTTGTTTCTAAGTACATGGAATGGATGTAAATATCTAGAATTGAAATTATATATTATTTATGAACCTAAATAGGTTTTATTAGTCATTTATATAACTTGGTTACATGGAATTAGGATGAATTATTATATAGAACTTTAAGGATAATTGTTTCGGTTAATTTGTGGGTTTTGATTAAAACGAAATAATTTTTCTTAATAATTTAATACCATTTGTAAAAATGGATTAAAAAATATTACATTGGTTATATTACATATATAATAATCTAGTTCAACCGTATCAAGAATTTTTTCATGACATGAATTGAGAATGATAATAGAAATCGAAAGCACATCATCCTTGAATGTGAAAAATTGACACATCTCGGATGGTTTTCTTGCTACTAGTATAAATGAAGGTAAAAGGGAGGGATGATGATAAATTATTCCACTATCATGAAAAAAATACAGCACATATAAGTTACTTGAGTCATCAAAAAATTTGGATAAGTAGAGGTAATAGAAAAAGAAATCAAAAGAACTTGAAAATAAAGACAAAGAATTGAAAATAAGAATTTACCTCTTGAACCAAACTTCCCTGAGAGCCTCTTTAAGGGAGAGGTTTTGGTCTTTTTATGAGACCAAGGCTAGATGGAAGTGAGAGAGGAGGTTTGGAGGGTATTTGGACATAATTTGGAGAAGGAAAAAGGCTTGAGAGGAGTGAAGAGAAGATGTAGTGAGAGGGGGGTTTTATAGTATAGGGGAGAGGGGATTTCTTAATACAAAATTCATTAATTTATTATTTTAACAAAAGACAATAAATAGTGCGTCTTCCTTGACCAAGAATAGTAATTTTATCATGTGATTTCGAACTAAGTGGACTTTAATCACTTGTGATGTCATGAATATTGTATTTAACTGATATACGATATTTTACCATATTTCACTATTCATAAAAATTCAAGTATTCCAGAAAAATCACAAAAATTCACCCCAACCATTTTTCAACATGTACAATCAAAAAATGAAGTCCATTTTTACAAAATAATTATATATATATGATTAATTTATTATTTAATTAAAATCTTAATTTATTCTTAAAACAACAGTCTTAAAAAATTTATTTACTTATTCCAAAGCATAGGTATAACATACTTTCACATGAATATCATTTATATACTATCATAGGTAATTCTAATATTCATTAGGGTATATCACTATTCATAAGGGTATTTTACTATTTATAAGGGTTGGTCATTTTTCACCAAAAACTTTGTTTTTCTTATTGGTCTCCAAATAACTTACTTATCGCAACTGTGTATGTCACATTTTTGAAATTCACATCGCAGAAGTGAAGAACTTACATTTTAATGGTCACATAGCACTTAGAATTTAATTATGTTGTGATTTAATGTGATTATGACATATTTATAAGAATATAATTTCCATTGACAAATATTGGGCCTTTACAAGAGAAATCTAAAAGTTCTTCATTCTCTATCACCCTAGTAGTACAATGATGTATAGAGACATGAAAGAATGGGGATGGCATGAGGAGAGATATCTTTGAGATTGTATCACAGTGTTTGGTATGACAACAAGTTAAGTTTGAAAGAAAAAATTCTAAAGGGATGTTGCATTAATTATCCATACCAGAATAGAAATGGGATAACATCACTATGAATTTTGTTTTTGGACTAACCAAATCCTCTAAAGGGTTTAATTACATATGGGTGGTAGTTGATCACCTTAACAAGTCAACACACTTCATTACTATCATAGAATATTTCTCTATGGATCAAATTTCCAGGATATATATCAAGGAACAGGTAAGGTTTCATGGAGTACCAGATTAAATTATATCAAACTCAAATCTGAGTTTTACCTCAATATTCTGGTAAAGTATTCAACAAGCACCTGATAAATAAATGAGTTTCAGCACTACTTATCATCCCCATACAGATGTACATTCTGAAAGAAAAATTCAAACCCAAGTTTTTATGTTGGGATCTTGTTAGTTATATTTTAAATGTGGTTGGGATCAACATCCTCCTCAAGTTTAGTTTTCTTAAAATTGTAGCATCCACTTAAACATTTATATGGCGCCATATTAATCCATCTATGGGCAGAAATATAGAGCTCACACATCTTGGGATGAGGTTAGAGAAATAATACTATTAGTACCTGATATTATTGAAGAAATGGTCAAGAATGTTAGAACCATTATGTAGCATATCACAGAAGCTCAAAGGAAGTAGAAAAGTTATGTTAATAACCATTGGCATGATCTAGAGTTTGAAGTCAGTGAAAAGGTGTTTTTAAGAATATCACCCTAGAATAAATTTATGAGATTTGGGAAGAAAGGGAAACTACTCCCTAGGTATATTGGTTCTTGTGTGATTCTTGATCATATTGTGACAATAACCTATCGCTTGGAACTTCCTCCAAATCTCTTTCAAGTCCATAATGTGTTCCATGTATCTCTCCTAAGGAAGTACATACCCAAACCATCACATGTAATGAAATCAGAGGTCATAACGCTGGATCATAATCTTTCTTATGAGAAACAACCTATTGAAATTCCGGACAGATTAGAGAAAGTTCAACGAAACAAGACCACTCACCTGGTCAATGTTTCTGGGAGAAATCACCAGTTCGAGGAAGCTACATGGGAACCTGGGGATATGATGAAGTAGAAGTATCCTCATTTTTGTACCTGATTGATTAAATTTTAAAGATAAATTCATTTTAATGGGGGGGGGGGTAGAATGTTACCCCTCTAGTTTTTATAGTCATTTTTTGAATAAATTAAACTCTCATTAATATCTTGCAATGCACTAAGTCAAATATTCCTTTAACACATAACCGACTTGTCGTACGTTATACCAAACACCTACATCATGTATGATACATGAAACATGAAATTGGCATACATAACATGCAACATGAACTTGGTATACATTACAAGGGACATCGACTTGGAATCCATTGCACGCAAAAATGACATTTCTATGAAACATCATTTTATAATTATAATTATTTAAATAAGATAATTATAACCTAGCTATTAAAATTAGTAATATGAATAGAAATAACTACTTTCAAAATATTTTTTATAATTTTATATATAAATAAAACATATTGATAATGAAAGATATGATTTTTTGGTATAGTCCTGAGATGTTATAAAATACCATTTTCTCGAATGATCTGCTTTTAAATTCATTCTTTTAAAAATAATAAAAATAATTTTTTAGAAATTTATAAAATGTATTTGATAAAATTAACTTCATTTTTTAATTTTTAATTTCTAAATTAAATTATGGTTAATTTTTGGTATTTTTCTGACAAACTTCATTTTTGGATGAATAGTGAAAAATACAAGATTTTAATTCAAAACTGATTTTCAATTTAATTTATTGATAATTTTAAATTATTTTTTTTATTATTTTAATAGATTAATTAGATAATATTTTTATGTATTAATTCAATTCTGGTCATTGGAACTAATTTCACATTAAAACTGGATATAATAACTCTGCAAATTTTTATTATTTTTACATTAAAAACCCATATTATCGACCAGACTAAAAGATTAATTTTTAATTAATTTATACTACTTCTATGACTAGAATTTGGGAAAATGGATTCAATATTTGTAATTATTAATATTTATAAATTATAATAAGGTCAATTTTTTTTGACCAAAAAAATTAGTGCAAGTGATTAAAATTAATCACATTAATTAAGAGAAAAATTAGGCTAATAAATTACTAAAACTTAAATATAAGACCCAAAAAGACCAATAAAATTGAAAAAAAACCTTTTTATGTACCTGGTTATTAAATGAACCATACATTATTTAGTTTTAATATTTTGGAATGACTTTTTAAGGTAAAAACATGGGTACACCAATCTTTTTTAAAAAATGACACGTTTGTCCTTTCCCTTCCATATAAAAGGGCACCACCTCTACCCAATTCCTCACAACTCACCCAAAATATTAAAAAATAATTTCATAACTTCCATCACTTAATACTATAATACTTCCCTTGTGAAGAATGAAACTCAAGGAAGCCTTTCGGAACAAACCCAAAAGGAGTTACCTGATTAAGAGGTAACATCTCCACTCAAGCTCCTTTCCTTTATTTTCCTAATACACCCCTCCATTATATTTATTACATTATTCAATGAAAACATCAGTATTATCGATATAAAATAATTTTTTATTCTAATTTTTCTTCCTACACTTACACACACCTCCATCTAATGGATATCGAACATACTGTCTACGTCTATGGAGAACTACCGTCTCACTAAACGATGATTGCTCATTTCTCCTTTACGACCTCTCATGGTGGATATTATGATGGAAAATATATTTATATATTTCATATATTATATTTATTATTTATTTTAGCTTCTCTATTCCTTTTATAACAGACATATTTTTTCATTCCTTTTTTAATTATGATAATTTCGTTTGAGGAAGTGTGGACTACCGCCCCTCAAAGCGATGTGATTCGTTCACACACTACATGGAATGTATTACCAATGGGTTTAGTGAAGTTATATGATATATATAAAATTATAATTCTACTATAATGATATTATATAAACATAAACTTTTATCTATTTTTATTTTTTTCTTTCAATATAAAAATTAAAGCGAAAAAAAATTAATGCGTACATACGACTTACCATCTCCATTAAAAGTATATTCCATTTAATAATTCATTATGGAATAGATCATTAAAATATACATATAATAGATATAAATTATATTTATATAATTAATTTAATTCTATAATCATGATATAATTAGAATGACCAATGATATAACAAATTAAGACACTTGTAAAGAACAAAGTGAATATTACCTGAAGTGAAACCTTATCAAAGGATTGTTACCAGACGTGTAATATAGGGCCACAATCAAACAATATATTCTATTATATATAATAATAGTATTGTTTAAAAAAAAATTATAATAAAATTATATTTCTTATATAGAAATCTTGTATGAGTAAAAAGAGAGTCAAGACACAAGGTAAGGGGATTTCATCTCACTTTTTATTACCGTGAGATACATGTTATGTTCTCCACCATTTTTTTGTGTGGTATATTTACTACCCATGATTGTATTCTATGTATATTAAAACTTAATCTATGGGTATAAAAATATCCATTTTATGAACTTTTATTCATGGGGTTTAATTTTCCAAAGTTACCAAATCGGTAAAAATGTTTTGTCTCAATTTTCCTTCTTTGAGACTCATGTTTTGTTATGATCCTAAACTATTTTTCAAGGTGTATATAACTAAATTTTACATGTTATATAATAAATATCCATATTTTAATTATATTTTAAGATTAATTTTATTTTATTTTATTACATGTAGATTATGATCCCAAATTACCAAGTTATAAGAGTTTATTGAGACAATCTCATCCCTTTTCATGTTTGTTTATGTTTATGCTTTATTTGAAGAAATATTTGATCTATATCTCATGAATACACAGAAGTTTACTTATCCTATGTTTATTCAATATATCCTAATTTTTAGTACCATTTATTCACTCTTTTTAACTTAATATAATGTTTTTCAGTAAAATATGACCATCTCTCTCTCTTTGGTGAAAATTCTATTGTATTCAAAAAACCATTTTTTAGAAATTTTTTTCCAAAATATTTTCAAACGATCATTTTAGATAATTTTCAAGGAAAAAGTAATTGAAAAATGTTTTATTTATTTCAAAGAATACTTAATAAGTTTTCAAATCTATTTTAAAAGAAATGTTTTTTAAAAGGTTTCATGTTACAAAAATATTTTCTCAATGAAGAAATTATATTTTCCACAAGAAATGTTTGTAAATTTCTTTCAAAATTATTTCCCATCTAAAAAAACATCCATTGGTGTTACTAATTCCTTTATAGGGATAAAATTCAAAGTTTCCATTCATATTATTTCTCTAAATTGATTATGTTCTGATAGTATTATGTTAATGAATCCCATTTATCTTTAACAGATTATATGCTTTTGAAACCCGCTTCTTTTCAAAAGTTATGTTTATAATTATGTAGCCCGTTTTTTACACATGTTATGATATGTTTACAAGATTATAACATCGAATTAATTTCATGGGTTATGATATTATTATTTATAATCGTGTGTAACATGTATGTATGATTTCATTATGAGTTGGGTAGAACCTATATCTCCCTCCAATTCATTAGGTAAATAGTTATATCTCATGAGATAGACTAAGATGATATTGGGAATGAAACTTGACCACTAATATGGCCATGGGAGTGAAGCATGACTACCAAGATGGTATGAGGAGTGAAATCATGCTACTAAGATGTCCATGGGAGTGAACCTTGACTACCTAGATGGTATGGGAAGTGAACCCATACTACCAAGATGGTATTGGCAGTGATACCTTGGCTACTATGGAAATCATATTATGTACTTATTAGTCTACCAAAATTATATGTTTTATTTATATTTTATGATTTCATGGCTTACACTCTTTATTTTATTATGATTCATGTCTTATGAACTACCAATATTTATGCCATGAATCCTTTAATGATAATTTTTGTGGAGGGCATGATCTTCTAATTGATCCCATAATCATACCCTTATGCTCACGTTTATGCTTACATGTATCCCTTTTTTACCCTTACTGAGCATCCAATATCACCATTTTTATGATCCCTTTCCCCTAGGTTATGACGATACATATTATGTTTGAGGTTTCTAAGAAGGGTAATAGTCAAGAAGAACCTAGTGGGAGATGATGTAGCCCATTTATGTAGAAATTTTTATGTTTCCATGTTTTTCCAAAGTCACTAGACCAATTACAGCCATCATGCATCTATTTGTATAATTTATAAGTTTTCCAAAAAAGTTATGTAATTTTTATGTTTTAAAAGTGATGGTCTCTATATGTAACCAAATTAGAGACACAAAATGGCAGTTCCATCCAAGGATCCTCCATTGAGTCCTAATACACATGGTCAATCCATTTTCTACATTCATAAGGTATCCTCAATTATGTATTCCTATTATAATTAAATCATATTATCTTATAATGGATCTCCCACAAATTGTTCTCACAAACCAGTAAGATCCATGGGGTATAATAAATAATGTATTTATAGAAGATATTCTCTAAATCCTTTACGCATATGATGTGTTTTGTCTTGTATCATATGGTACGATATTAACATGTCGTATAGTATGACATGTATAAACCAAATATATTTTATATTTTATAGTTTTGGCATATCATTGTCTACAATGTAATGATATCACAACCACATTCTTTACAGGATAGTCAAATGTTAATATGTTGACATTCTAAAATATACTATTTTATATCATTTATAGAATGTTTTATGAGATAAAACACATTATATATTTTTTAATTCATATAATAGATGTATAAATGGTAAAAAACCATTTACTCGTTCATTGTAACACATGAGTAAATGCATGGAAGACTCAGAAATGTATTAAGGGCTTATATATATAATCTAAACCCATTAAAAAAGGTGTGATATTATTATACTCGATCGTTTTTGAATTTCTCCCATTGATGAGTGGTCTCTTTATTATCCCATCCTCAACATCTTGATATATTTTCATATCTTAGATTTTAGGATAATCCACTCAATCATTGATTGGTTTAGTAATACCCATGGATACACCATAGTGGAGGGAGTCATTTAGTTTCTTTGAAGGAATCTTCATCAATAAAGTTGATCAAATATAGTAAAAGAGGCATCAATGGTGTAAGGTAAATAGTTTTTTCTTAACATATTCATGTATAGTTTTTGGTTTCAAGTATATTAGATCATGGGAACACTACTAGAAAATTGGGTTTTGGAGACCCCTTACATGGGAGACTACCCTTGGCGGTCACTGTACTTCTAAATATATATATGGCTCCCCTCCTCTAGATCCAAAACCGGAACCCTACCCCCAACCCCACGCAACTACCTATCCCATCCCATGTTGCACCGGATCCGGATCCACCACACCTTCTCCCCTCCCTCACTGCCCCGACAACGCTGCACCGCTAACACCGCAACAGCTCTGCCTTCTATTTATGCCAATTACATCGCCCATACCCTCCATCTCTGCACCACCCATCCCCTCCCTCACTACACCAACACCACCTCACTAGCTCCTCCTCTGGTTCCCATCCACTACCCCTCCTCTCCCCCGTAACACCACCTTCGACTCCCCTCAGTTACAAATTTGTCGCTCTATAAGGTATGACCTAATTTCTATTTTAATGTTTTAATTTTGGGAAAATTACAGCATAAATTTGACATTCATGAAGATTATATGAATATTTGGGGTGAATAAAAAGTGTGTAAATGGAATTTCATGTGTATACGGGTTTGTGTGCATGAAGAATTATGAAAAAATGTGTGTTGAAAGAGTGTGAATGAGAAGAATTCACACTTTACTTGAAGTTGTAAGTTACATACAATACAAATTCTATGTATATGTTGATTGGATTGATATTATAAGATGTGTTGTTATTTGATTTATACCATTATTGAGTTTATCACATGTCTCTTTGTGTGTGTGTATCCCATAAGAAAATGATTGAGGTTTGACCACATGTGTGTGCTTGCATAGCCCATGAGACCCATCTTTGAGTTTAATCACTTGTGTTTCAATACTATAGGTTAATATTAATATTATATGATCTTCCTTTATATGATATTAATCCATGATTTAACGTGTCTTACTGTTTTAGAGGTATAATTGAGATAGAATTTAGATTGATGTATCAATATTTTTTCACATTCTTGTTATTTCCCACACTTTTATTGGCCTAACACTTTAGGGGTATTTGGGTTTTTACTATATGACTTGAGATACCTGCCATGGATTATAATTTTCCATTGTTTATTGACTCTATTATGTTATTTTTATCCTTTTATTTATTGATACCAAGGGTATATTTTCTATAGTGATGAAATTCAGACCCTTACTACTAGTAACAAACATCATTCATATAAGGATACCTTCTTTACACCATTAGGAACACTGTATTGGACCCTGTGATTCAGCATGGGGCATCACATTCATTGTCCCACATATTCTCTATTGATGACATAAGTGAACATAGATTGGTTTTTTGTTTTGGAATTGTATATATTTGATGTTATCATGGATATATATTAGTTTGTTTTCCATAAATTAGAGATTGATTAATATATTTTATGGTTAATCTTTACTAAATTTGATGGCACAAAGGCAGTGTGAATCCAAGAGGCAGTGAGAAATTATTTGTACAAAGATACAGTTTCTCTGAGTTTTGAGAAGATTGTTCATCACTAATTGGTTCTGGACACTTTAATCCCAAATTATATATGTTGATTTATTGGTAGGAATTAACTTAGTCACTATTTTTGATAGTTCCAGATTTATATTTGATGAATTTTCTCATGTACCAGATATGTATGCAAGTTGTAATATTCATTTATTAAAAAATGTATACTCTATGGAATTATAGACCAAATTCATTCTTAATATATTTTCATGAATATAGAATCATAATTAGATTTACCATACTAACATGGTGGTGATGAAATGAGCTTTCACTTTCATTCAATTATCTATTCTCTTGTTTATTATTCAGAGATATAAATTGTTTATTTTAACAATGGTCTATATGCAATTGGACAGTCTTTATTTTAAATATATTTTATATAAAAAATTTATGTAATATGAAGTCTCTATAAATGATTGTTATACATATATTATTATGGATAAGAGTTGGATTGATCTTCCAAATCAAACATCTAGAGAATATTTTAAGGGCATTATGCAGTTTATTGAGTCCACTTGAGGATTTCAAAGTGACTATATTTTTTTTCCCTGAAGAAAATGTGAAAACTGATATCAATTCACATGAGATACTGTGAGGGAGAACCTATTCTTGAATGGATTTTAGAAAAATTATTCGAGTTGGAATCGTCATAGGGAAGAATATATTCCTTATAAAAATAAAGATATAGTTCAGATGGACGTTGATGCGAGGATGAATGATCCAATGCATGAAATTATTACTGAAATGGTACTTGGGTTGGATCTTGAAGGCATTGACATAATGAATGTTGAGACTGGTGAGATAAATCTGTGCTCTAGTTCATATCATGATTCATGGCGATTTTATGATGTACTTGATGATGAAAAAATACAATTATATCCTGGATGTACTGCTTATAATAAATATTCATTTATCATGGAGTTGTTGCATTTGAAGACTTTGAATCAGTGGTCAGACACATCGTTCGACATCCTGTTGGTGTTGTTGAAAAAGGTTCTTCCTATCGACGCTAAGATTCCTGACTTGTATTACCATGATCGTAAGTTGACATAGAACTTAGGTTTTATATATGAAACAGTATATTCATGTGAAAACAACTATATGGTTTTTAGAAAAGAAACTTCCTATTTGAATATTTGTACGGTCTGTGGTGCTTCTAGGTGGAAAGAGAACAGGGGAAATCAGTCACATCAAATTCAGGTTGTGAAACATGGAAAACTGATTGCGGTAAAAAAATGTGTTACTTTCCTATAATTATAAGGTTAAATATATTTTTTATGTCATCTAAGGTTTCTAATTTAATGAGATGGAATGCAAAAATAAATCAAGAAAGTGATATGTTAACCCACCCGACAGACTCTTGCGCATGGAAGGATTTCGATAAGAGACACCCTGACTTTTCTATAGATGTTTGCAATGTCTATATGGGGTTGGCAGCAGATGGTTTCAATTCATTCAAGTCTATGGCTCATGCACCTCATATTACATGGGCCGTGGTGTTGGTTTTATATAATATTCCTTTAAGGCTTTGTATGAAACAACAATTTATATTACATTCCACTCTTGTTGATGGACCTAGAAGTCCGTGGGATATTATTGATGTTTACTTTCAGCTATTTATTAATGAGTGGAATGAACTTTAGGGTGATGGTGTGATGACTTATGATTGTGAAATGAATGAAATGTACAAATTTAAAGCTTCTTTATTATGGAAAATCAATGAATTCCCAGCTTATGAAAATTTATCTGGCTGGAGTACAAAAGGGGAATTTTCTTTCCCTTGTTGCAATAAAAGTAAAAAATATGTATGGCTTAAACATTATTGAAAGAAAGGAAAACATGGCTCATAGACATTTTATCCCCCCTCATCATAGGTTTATAAAGTACTGAGTGACATTTGATGGTTCTAGAGAGTTTAGCCTAGCACCAAAGATTCTGATATGAGTCTAAATGTTATCGCATATTATGGAAGAAAATGTTTGCACATTATATGAATTTCAGGATTTAGTGGATAATCCATTACCTAATATTCGTGGTGCCGGTAGATAGCACAGTCACAATTGAAAAAAGAAATGTATTGTTTACATTCTCTACAATTGGAAAACTAACATGCTAAGGTATAATTTGGATGTCATGCACATTGATTTTTTTTCGTGACAATATATTTTGTACCACATTAGGTGTTAGTGGAAAATAAAAGGACCATGATAATACACATCGTGATTTAGAATAAATCGATTTAAGAAAGCAGTTTCATTTACAGTTAGCTAAGGGAAATGAGGCATATATGCCTGCAGCACAGTATATGATGACTAAAAAAGAGAAAGAGACATTTCTTTCCATTTTGAAGATGATGAAGGTTACTGATGGTTACTCTTCTAATATTTCAATGTGTGTGAATTTTACAAGGAGGGCATTGGAAGTGTTGAAAAGTCATGACAATCACATACTACTTCAGTAGTTTATTCCAATCTCAATTTGTGATTATTTATTCCCCAATGTTGTTCAACCGTTGATTGAGATGATAAATTATTTATATATATTTGTTTAATAAATCAATGAATGAGTGATTTAATAAGTTTTCAGGACCAAATTGTACATATGCTTTGTCACTTTTGGAAACTGTTCCCCCCTTATTTTTCAATGTTATGGTTCACTTAAAAGTTCACCTAACTGATGAAGTAATGGCTGCTGGTCCAGTACAATTCAGGTGGATGTATCCTATTGAGCTGTATATGAATACATTGAAATTATTTGTACACAACAGAGCTTGTCTGGAGGAATCAATAACCAATAGTTACATGATGGATGAGTTTACTAATTTTTGTGCAAAATATCTTATGGATGTAGAAACAAAATTAGATAAGACATCTCAGATTCATGATGGTCCAGTTGGAGAAGGAACCATATTCGATATGGAAACATCAAGTGGATACAAGGGCATCGATATATGTTGTTAAATACTCCATCAGTAGCCCCAATAATATTGTAAGTGTCTTATCACTTTTATTGTTTAACTTTTACATGTATTGTTTTTATAAGATGGTAATTTAAACATCGCTTTATCATTTGTAGGGGACACATTAATGAGCTAAAAGAAGAGATATCTCGTGCGACTGAGTATTAAATTCAACAATCTCATTATGAGTCATTTCAAGATTGGTTCAAGGATTTTTTATGTATAAATTTATTTTCATTATGAGTGAAGTATTATACCGATTTCATTTTGCAGAAATCATTATTGAATTTTTTGAATTATGTAGGTTCATAACCTAAGGGTTTTAGGTGACCCCATGCTAACAGATGAATTTATCCAACAAGATTATGGTCCATCTATAAATGATCATAATTATAAAGCTATAAATGCTTATGGTTTTTTATTTCACATTAAAGATGTTAATGAAAAATGAGAAAAAGAAAATAGTTGCATCAGTTGTCCATTTTTTTATTCTGGTTATTACTATGGTCCATTGACAGACATCATTGAAGTTTTATATGAAAACGAGTTGAAGTACATATTGTTAAAGTATAATTTGGTTGATCTAGTGCGTGGAAGTAATATCGATCAATATCAGTTTACATCAGTGAATTTTAACAATATGTTATACAGAAATGAACGAGTTGATAATGAACCTTTCATTTTGACACTACAACAGGAACAAGTAGTAATCATTACTTTTCCTTCGAATCATAGTTGGAAAGTTTCTATGAAAATGTCCCGGTGAGGAGTGTTTTTATTTGAACAAGATGAACCCAAGACTGTTCCCTTTTTTGTCCAATAGCTTGATCAACATACCATAGTTTAATTTGAAGAATGTATTTATTGGGTTACAACATTTGGACACCCCCACCACACCCCCATCCCCTCCCCACTCCCAACCCCATCCTAGACAGCCCACCCCTCAAATAACTTCACGTTAAATGAACCCTCTAAATAAAAGCCTTTTTTGTACATAATTTTATTTCTATTTTTTTAAGTTTATAATTTTTTAAAATCCTATCCCTTTTTGTTTTAATAACTAATATACAAGTTTGATTTTTTAAAAAACAATCCAATTTATCTTTTTGACACTTTGGATGGTCCCCTTACTAATGTTTTCTACCACTTCAGACTTGATAGGGGAACAACAACACATCCACATCATCCATCTGAGCCATCTACCTCTCATAGTCGAGGTATATTTGAATGTAACTATTTTTATTTTTTATGAAATTGCTATATATATACATGAACATCTGTCAAATTATGTATACAATTGTTTTCAACAGGATCATACTCGACCGCATCTTCCTCTCATAAGAGAGGCCATGGTCCTGACATTTCATCATGGAATTATGATACGACCATTGATGTTTCATTTGAAGAGAGATTTCATCCAGTGGGACTGAATAATCCAACATTTATCCATCAGCTGGGTTATATCATATGTGACTCACATCGATTTCCATTGACCACACGTGACAGGGCTTCTATCCCTCAGGATACATTAGACCGACTTTGGAGGGAAGTTCATGTAAGAAGAGCATTTTAGATTATTTCCCTATGATTAAAAAATGTTAACATGTGTGATTTTTTTCTTAAATAAAATAATCTAAAAGTGTGTCCTGATGTGTTTTGGCCAGTGTGTATGGGAATATTTCCTAATATGTGGAATGATTTTAAAGGCAAAATTAAGAGGGATCACTGGGTACCAAATGTGGGTGACCCAGAAATTCTGGAAAAAGTCCCCAGAGGTGTTCTCCATCTCAGTGGAACGACATAGTTTCATATTCATCTACTAAGGTTGTTTCAGTTAGTATATTTATTTTGGTATACATAATTTCAAGAATTAGTGACCTTATGTTTGTTTGAAATTTAAATTAATTGAATGTGGGTGGTATCAACACACCATTTTGAAAATCGAGCGTTGCAGGGACCACCTCATAGGTTCGGGACTCATCATGTGTCTCAGATATGACATGATGTTTTTATTATTAATATTTTAATTTTGTATTTAATATGGATTTGTGTTATATTTTTATATTTTATTGGTATACAGTTACCGGAGAAAGGTGCAATGACAAATAAAATATCGGTGTTGATGAAAACTCATGACCAAAATGATCCAGAGGCTGCAGCTCTTATAGTAACTTCTTCTAATCATTACCAATACCTACATGAATCTATATATTAACATATATATATATATATATATATATTTCACATGCCCAATTTGAAGCTGAGTTAGAACAGCTGCCAGAGGACCAACAATAGATTCCCATGCGAAGAGATGAGATATTACATCACATTTTTGGTCATAACTAGAATGATATAGTTTGAACTACGGAACGAGGATTCCTCATTCTTTAGTATCACATTCTGAAGTTGTGTGTCCTTATACTACTCAGATGACACAATTGATTTCATATTTCTAGGCACGGTTGCACAGTTCGATGGAGGTAAATGCGCAATTGATCGCTGAGGTTAGAACAATGTAGGAATATGTGCATCCGGGTGATGGTGTAGGGGCTCATACAACTCAAGTTTATACTTAATTTATTTATTTTATTTCTATTATTTTCGTTATTAAAATATTTATAATTTTTATTTGTTGTAGGCCCCCAGAACACCAGAAAGAGGTAGCAGGCACAAACACACATGACACATCATATTCATGAGGTGTGCTTCTTTTATATTTATTAGTGAATTAGTGTTATATATTGATTTAGACTTTAAATGTAGAATTGTCTGAGATTAAAATAATTTAGGTTTATAAAAACTCCACAATTATTTAATTTTAAGAGTATGATTAGTAATTGGAGACATTATTGTGATAGATGATTTATTTGAATCCCCATTGGAGGATAGGAATTAGGCTAGGTGGCCCAATGGAATAATGACCCAATGGCCCAATGGCCCAATGGCCTATTGGACTAAGGGCCGAATGGCCCATTGGATCTGAGGGTAATTTCAATGGGCTTGAACTTCTGTCACATATTATTTATATAATATTGTAATTGTTAGAGTTTATCTTTGTCTAGGTCTTGTGAAAACCCTTGTAGAGATACCTCCTTTACAATATTATACAAATGATATTCATAACGAGTACATTTATTAATTATGACACTTCTTTTATTTTCGACAATGATTTTATTTTTCTTTATTTTTATTTATAATTATTTCTATTTGGCATGTTCTCCCTTCACATAACTTACTGCCTATCATGTTACACTAGAACCCATCTCAGTTTTTTATAAATGTATATTAGGTGGTTTTTTGATGGTGTTGACTGATACATTAAGTATATATGGTGAAAATCAGATGGTCTAGTTCCCTTCAATGATTTCTAGTTGTTTTAGCGGTGGCATGTGATGTGTTTTGGTGTCCATCCTCTTATGGGTTTTTTATTTTTTGGTGTTCTTCGGCAAGGGGTGGGGCTGTCTGTGGTGAGTGTGGGGGGGGGGTGTTCAAGGCGGGGGGGGGGGGATTTTGGGGGGTGGGGGGCTAATGTCCGGGGTTGGAGGGGTTGTACTTGGGGAGTTTTTTTTGGGGGGGGGGCTGTTCAGGGTGGGGGGATGCCCGATGGGGGGGGGGGAGTGGGGGCTGTCCGGCAAGGGGGGATGTCCTGGGGGAGTTTGGGGGGGGGGGGTGGCTGTCCAGGGGGGCAAGTGAAGGGCTGTATAGGGTGAGTGTGTGTGTATTTGGGGGGGGATATCTGGGGAGAGTTTTTTTGGGGTGGTGGGGGGGGGGATGTCCCGTTGGAGTTGGGGGGGGGGGCGTGAGGGTTGTCCGAGGTGAGTAGGGGAGGGGCTGTCTGAGGATAGGTTTTTTGGGGGGTGGGGTTGGGGGGGGGGGTGTCTGAGGGGGAGTGGGGTTTGTCCTGGGGGAGTTTGGGGGGGGGGGGGGCATGTGAGGGGCTGTTCTAGGTCTTTGTTTGTGTGTGGGGGGGGGGGTGTCTGGGGAGAGTTGTTTTTGGGGGTGGGTGGTGGCGTTGTTCGAGGTGATTGGGCGGGGGGTCTGTGGGGTGGGGGGGGGGGGATTTTTAGGGGTGGGTGGATATCGAGGTGAGTGGGGGGGATGTCTGGGAGGAGTTTTTTTGGGTGGTGTGGGGGGGGGGGGGTGTTCGAGGTGAGTGGGGGGGGGGTGTCCGGTTGTGGGGGATACCTGGAGGTGGGGGATGAGGGTGTAGAGTGTATATGGGGGTGTTCATAGTGGGGGATGTTCGTGGGGGGGGGTGAGGGTTTCCTGGGGGTGTGGTGGGGGTTGTCTCGGGGGAGTTTTTGGGGGGGGGGAGAGGGTGGCTTACCAGGGGGAACGTGAGGGGCTGTCTGAGTTATGTGGGGGGGGGGGGGTATGTGAGGGGATGTATGGTGTGAGGGGGGAATGTATGGGGAGAGTTTTTTTTGGGGGGGGGGCTGTCTACGTTGAGTGGGGTGGGGGGCTTTCTGGAAGTGTTTTTGGAGGGGGGGGGGGCTGTCCAGAGAAGGGGGGGGGGGTCCGGAGGTGGGGGGATGGGGGGCTATGTAGGTTTTCTGTGTGGGGGGGGGGGTGTTTGGGGTGGGGATATCCGGAGGGAGTGGGGGCTGTCTGGGGGGGGGGGGTTGTTTCTGGGGAGTTGGGGGGGGGGGGGTGGCTGACCGAGGGAGGGGGGGGGCTGTGAGGGGTTGTCCGGGGTGAGTGGGGGGGGGGGGGTACTGTCTAGAGATAGTTTTTTGGGGGATGGGGGGGGGGTGTCTGAGGGTGGGGGCTGTCCCAGGGGAGTTTGGGGTGGGGGTTGTCCAGGTGGTCATGTGAGGGGTTGTCCGGGGAGTGTTTGGGGGGGGTGGGGCTATGCAGGGTGAGTGTGTGGGGGGGGGGGGTGAATTTGTTGATTTATGAATTTGGCCAATTGGCCAAGTCTCTATTTTTCCGATTGGCTTAATGACCAAATAGTCAAATTCCATATTAGACTATTGGCCTAATGACCAATTGGCTAAATAGAGACTTGGCCAATTGGCCAAATTCACAAATGCCCAAATGACCAAACACCCTCACGCCCTAACTCCCAAATGGTCAAACTGACTAACGACCCAATGACCCAACAATTTCCCAACAGCTACACAACAACCCAACGACCGAACAACGACCCAATAGTATAAAAATGACCCAATGACCAAACAATGTCCCAATGTCCTAACAATGACCTGATGGCTTAATAATGGCTTAACAATGGCCTAATGACCTAACAAAAGCCTAATGACCTAAAAAAGGCCGAACGTTCGAATGACCTAATGGACTACTATCCTAATTACCTAATGTCCTATTGGCCTAATGACCTATTTGGCTATTAGATAATGGCCTATTATCCTATTGGCATGATAAGAAAATGGCCAACTGACATATTAGCATATTGGCATAATGGCCAATTGGTTAAATGGAGACTGGCCAATTGGCCAAATTATCAACTGCCCTAATGGCCTAACGACCATATTTGATTATTATTATATATATTTATTCTAACTGAGTAAATATTTCCAATTTACATTTTCTTTCATTAGTTTTTTATTTTTTATCTTATTGTAGGTTTATTGAAGAAGAAGATTTGAATGGATTGGAGCTGTTTGGATCATTGGATATAAAGGAGTATGCCTGTCATTTATTTTATTTGAGGATCCTAGTGTTTCTACTATTTCAAAGGGATTTTTTTTGATTTTGTCTTTGTTTTATCTATTTTATGATGTCCGAGAAGTAGCATTGTAATTTTATTTAAAAAAATTTCCCAGGTTAGTGATTATCATTGGCGGTCTCTAATGGGTCCATTTTTCCCAAGACCCAGCGACCGCCAATGGCAGCCGCTATAGGTCGGCCCAGTAGAAACCACTATTAGGCCAAGCCTTAGGTCACCTACAGTGATCACCATTGGTGGTCACTATTTCCCTATAGTTACAGGCCTAATGTGACTTCCATTGCTGGTCTCAAAGCAGTCTCTAAAGACCAATAACGACCGCCAATTGCAGTCGCTATTGGTCCCATTTCTAGTAGTGTAAAAGAGAATTCTAATTTCTTATGCTAAATTAATCAAGTATAAATCGATTCTTATAAAACCATTAGTGGTATCAGAGCATCATGACATCCTTTTATTTTAAAAGTAATGTTACGAAATGAATAATAATGTATATTTAATTGTTATTGTAATGGATTTTGTAAAATATGATTGATATTTTTTTATTCCTAGTTTTATAGTACGTGATGTCATAATCTATAATGGTACTAGACTTTTGGGATATAGGATATCAGAATAAGTGGCATAAAGTAATTCTTTAGTTTATAGTATATTATAATATATGAAATATCCCAATCATAACCAATGATAGTATTGTTCTTCATCTCAAAATAGAGCATCATATCATTAATAAGATACAGCGTATATCGTAACATATGATTATAGTGCTTGTTTAATGCTACATGGGGTTTATCATAATCTAAAATTTTCATGGGCACCTAGTAATTCTTATACAGGCTAGCCAGTGTTGACTTAACGTTACACTTGTCAATCATAACATGCTACATCATTACACTACATGAGTTATTCCCATGAAGACCATCCTTTGTTGGTTTTATCGAATGTGATATAAATTCAATTGAAACTATGATTGATTAATCCAAAACACCAAGAATAGTCTTTCACTGAGAACCATATAGAGTATATCACTAAAAATTACATAATAAAAAAATTATTTTTTCAATAACTCAATTATGAAATAAAAATTTTGGGATATGTAATGAGTTTATTAATTTATTATAAATTATTTTGTTATAAATTTATTATTATTAATTAATTAAATGTATATGAAATATTTATTTAATAAATTTCCACAATTTTAATTATTAATATTAAAATACCTTTTCAATATTATATGGAGTGACTTATAATTTACATATAAAATGTCTATATATGAGTTATAAGTGTAATTTATAAAATATTTACATATTAAAATATAAGGAAAAAAATATAATTGGGGTTATATTCAATATTGTGAAATGATCAAAATATTTAATTTGAAATTCTAAAATTAAGTACATTATTTAAGAAATTATCTGAATATATCAAAAGTTGTTTTGATAATTTATATAATTAGGGTTTAAATAATTATAGATATATGATATTTAGAATATGTAATGTTTTTATAAGATATAATTTAAATATAAAATGTTTATATTTCCGATAATATCATATATTCAAGTAAAATTACATATAAATGATAATATGAAAAGTTCATATTGGATAAAAGTGAATTATTCAAGTTTATCAGTGCTTAAATTATAAAGTGTTTATAATTTATTTGTAAATTATTCATAAAATTTTATCTAATATTTAAATATATGAAATGATTATTTATTTATCCTATTACTTTATTTATTCATTTATATAATTTTTATGTTATGATTATATGTATTCATTGTTAAAAATTGTTAAACTAAATTTATAAATTATAGAATATTAATTTAATGACATTCATTCAAGGTATGATAATGGATTTAGTTTCCTTCTACCTTGAATTTTTATTGCAATATGTTTTTATCTTTAAATAAAATGTTTATTATATTTTATAAATATTTTGTATTAACCCAAGTTTTCCCAATGAAGACTTATGTCAATTTTGATTTTCAGAGTCTCGAGACCTATTTTGGTGTAAAATGATAAATTTTACGGAGTTGATGACCTCGAAAAAATTTGACACTCTCATTGATCCCTGGGTTTAGTGTTTACTCCCAGGATGAATTTTGAGGAATTTATGAGGATGGCTAATTTTAAGGGAATTTAAATAATTATTAATTAAATATTTACTTATCAATTAAAAGAGGATGATTATATATTTTAAAAGTTACATTTTATGGATATTATAATATTATGTATGTATTAGAAAAATTGGTTTTACCCTAGGGGTGATGAAACCTTAACTTTGGAATCTAAACCTTGGGATAACTCATCATAGATGAGTGGTTAAATAAAATTAATTAATTTTTACAAATTAATTTTTATCTCTCCAGACCTGATTTTCACCATTTATAACTCATATTATAATCTCTCCCCAGGGTTATCCTTATTTTTATTCTATATAAACCCTAAAGAGTAGGGATATGAGAGATATTATAACATGGTGGAATTAATGTCTGGTCGGAGGGAGGAGACTAGATTCTTAATGATATAGATGATTGGATAGCATGATGATGATAAAAAAACCATGGAAGTAATGGATATTTACCATTGAAGTGAAAATTATTTATTGGATCCATCCCTCATTCTTCATGATGAATTGAATATAAAATATCCTTTCTTGAGATTATTTACACTAGTTTGGTCATTATGGATTATTAGACATTTTATTGTTGTGACTTATCATCGAGAGTTAGTTTTTCATTCCTTGTTTCAGAATTTCTTTTCATACTAATTCTTCATAGTGTTTCTCCTCAATCCTTACTATGTTTCCCTGTTTTAGGATTCCTATTTATTTAATACATTTTGTGATTCATTGTGAATGTATTATTGGGTATTCGGTATTCTTACCAACCACTGTTATTATTTTTACCATAATTCATGGGAGAAATATCACTAATATCCATTTCTTGGGCAGGTTGTTTGACTTCGGGGTGATCAGATTTTAAAGGTGGTGATTTTTATTGGTGATTATCATATTTTGTCTATAATAATTGTGATGAGAAAGAACTTTGAGTTGTGATACAAGGAATTAAGGGATGATAGAGTGATCCAAATCAAAATAGGAATACAATGATGGATTGAGTGTTGTGAAGGACCATTGGAGGCCTCAGATGGTGATGGGTGACATGACATCATGATTTGAGGTGATCTCAGGTGACAATTTCCTGAAAATAAGATGTATTTATAATTATGGGAGATGAAAATGGATATAAAACATAGTATATAAGACCAAACATCCTATACATCCCAATTAGCAACGACAAGGTTTTGGAAATATATAAATATAACACAATTTGTGATATAGATTTACATGTTGTGTAGATTCAAATGGGTCATTGAGTACATGTATAGAAATTTGATGTGTAGTTTAGATACACACTATAAATGGTCTAAATGATACATATTAGGGTTGTATTACATGTCCATGTGACATCCAATGAACATAAACAATTTTTCCATGGAGGAACATTGTGTATCTAGTGACTACATGAATCTAGAAACCAGAAAAACACACTAAGTATTTTCATGGGAATCTCATATCATGTACTATCTCAAGCATGGTTTATACCGCAAGATGAAATTGACCGATATATTGATGATACACATTGAGTTACTTATTTTTCTCACATGCTATGTGCATTATAGTACACACTATATATGATAAGTTTATGTGCCATGTGGTGATAAATTACATAACCATGGGACCCCTAAGAAGATACATGTCATGTTCCCTTAGGGTACATGTCATATACTTTCCTATTATTAGTTTATCTTTATATATCGTTGATTAGGAACCATATTTGGATGCATGAGTTGTCCATCCTGATCATTTTTTCATGTAATATGTGATGTTGTACTTATATTCAGCATCTGAGGTGTGATACAAAGTCATACGATCAATTTAGTCTCCTTAGCTCCATAAGGTTGATGACGGGGATCAGGTGAGATGACCAGATCATTCATGCGGTAGGTATTACCCACAAAACATGTGAGTGTCAAGGTGTAGGTCCCTCATATCTATCCTCGAGTTTGGTACTCCCCAAAATACTAGGGATGTGTGTCTTACAGATCTTCATGGGGTAGGTACCCCCTCAGTGTTGATGAGGTGCAAGTACTCTACACATTACTGATAGAGTTTGGTACTACCCCATATACTTTAGACATAATTCTGTTATATATGGAGTCAATACTTGTATAATGTGTGCTACTCGATAAGGAATGGGTCCTTCTATATAGTTTCTATGAGGTGATGCTAGTTTTCTCATTATTGGGTAGTTATAAGGTTAGTGGTTGGTATCCCTTTGGATGAAAACTATCTTTGATTATGTAATAGGTCCCCTTATATGTTTTTGGTACAATGAATTAGAAATAATTTATGGAAAAGTGTGGTACTCGCTTATCTATTGTGTCTTGACTGACAAGGATCATGCCCTACTTTATGGTTTATAGGGAGGATGTAGAAGTTAGAGAGGTTGATATGATCGGATTCTTCAAGACATGTAACCCATTTGAACCCCTTATAAAACTTTAATATGTGATGTACGACTGTATATCGAATTTACAATATATGGTATTTTCATTACATTGAGAATCCTTGATTGTTCTTGAGGTATGAACTTCATGAATTTGAGTAAATATGACTAGTGCTTCTTTGTATCCCTGAAATTTATAATTGTTAATCATATATAGATTATAAATTTCTTTATCCCTATTTATTCTCATATCAATGATCATATAGACTTATTTCTTTTATTTAATTTATTGTTTCTGGGAATTATATTTAGTATGTTTATACTCACCCCTACAAGGGTTTTTGTGCCCACACATGTTTCGTTTTTGTAGATAATGCATAGTACTGAGTTGTTAATGATGTACATGGTGTCGTTGTGGAGTTTTTGAAGATAATTCATGAACATTATGGGTTATGAATTATGGCTCATGATGGTGGGGTTGAAATTTGAGGATAGATATTAAGATGGAAGTGCATATAATAAGGAAGAGCTTTCTAAAGTCTTGTATCTTTCAGATTCTAAGGCTTGTCAATTGTAAAGTTCCATTGGTTTTTTCCAATGTGGTGGTATAATTGTACTTAATTTCTTATAAATGTGTTGTATACAATTTTGTTGTTTGTTCATATTTTTTTGGTGTCGGTTTTTACTTTATTCATTGGATATAGGATTCTATAGTAGGTTTATATAGGCTAAGGCGTCACATATTTTGTGATAGTCCTACTTGATGCTATTCACCAACCCCTGACTCGTTAGAGGTGGGATTGGGGTGGAACACTTGGATTAATATTGAATAAATAAGGGCATCAGTGTGTTAGGTCATATGAGAATGGTATCAAAGTAGTTGATCCCCAAGGATAGATTTTGGAGTTATTTATCTGATGAGGAATGGTTTGGAAATTTATGGCAATGATTTTAATGGGGTCTTGAGTTCTGTTACCAGATCAAAGATACCAATTTAGGTGTAGTCAATAAAATATCCTTCATAAAGGGATCTGATAACCTATTATTGGACCCATATCTCTATGAAATGCTTGTGGGGCATAAATAAGTTGGTACATGCATCATATATTTCTTATTTATGATCTTTTAATGTCCTTCCTATGTCATCTCATCTAGATATAATCTATCCTTCATGGGTTTTCCCTCTAAAGATTGGGGTTATGCCTATTAATATCTATATTATGTGTAAAGACTAGGTCATGATGAGACCATGCCTATAGTTGGGTCCCTTGACACCGATTAGCGGGTGATGATGCTTTGTTTCTGATACATAGTTGATAAATATCTTTACCATGTTATCTGAGATAGTTTATTTCAAATTTTCAATTAGTTAAAATATTTCATGTAGAGCATATGGTTCTTCCCACCGAGTTTAATGAGTTGGATATGTTGTGTGTTTTTTGAAGTCTGAGACGTTATGGTTTTATGAAGAGGGAGTGATCCTTGGGAAATAAAATTTTTGTTGGAATCTATGACATACATTTATGTCCAATTCAAATTATCACTGAACTAATTTTAATTTTTTAATTTATCTCCCTTTATGTTATAGTGAGTCGTTAGTGGATGATATTTTTTTCTTGAACTCATGATGGTATTACTCTATAATGGTCTGTGATTGTGTCCATTTATATATGAATATTTATCTATGGATGTTGGTCCCCACACAAGGTAGCACGACTATATATGAGTATGAAATGAGGCACTTGGATCTCATAAGGTGTTCCCTGTATATGTTTCACCATGGTATTTTTTGAGTTCAATGGTTTTGGTGGAGACTCAATATAAAGATTCATGAAGTTGTGGATGTGTTTTCTTGACACTCCACCAATTATAGAGAACGCTAAGTAAGCATTGATTAATTGAGTATTATTGGAAAGGTTATACCCTTTCCATGGGATAAGCTTGTATTTTACTGAAGGATAGCTAGAGTACTTCCATGGATGGGTCACCACATTTAAGATAATGATGAAATAATAGATTTTACTTTTAAAATAAATGAAATAGTATGGAGAAGTTTTAGTTTGGAAGTGGGTGGTGTAGGATAATGTTAAGATAATATACACTTTTATCTTATCTCTCAGGACCACTACCATTGGTTTGTCCCTATCACACAAAGGGTTCTAGTAGTTAGAGCTATAGGAAGATGTGAATGATTGATGAGTATAGTTAGGAATTAAAGTATGTGGTTTGATGTATAAATCAAGGCCTCTCATTATGGACCCTCATACTGATGAAAACCTTCTTTCACATAACCTTTGAAAAGTGAGGTTATCTTTAGAATAGAAAGAGACATTCCCTAGGATATACTTTATGGAATAGATGAGATCTAGTAATACCTACCTCAGAATGGATAATCTACTAATGGTACTACTTTGTACTGATACACAGTTGAATGAGTGAGGTCGGGTCCACCCCAATCATATAGTGGTATCCTGTCAAGTGTGGTGATAAAATCCCATCCTAAAAAAATTGTGTTATACTAACCATCATATAGAAAACATTGCCTTATCCACCTTTTTCATCGATTATAATTCACTTCTAGTGAGTGTAGAGGAATTAAATAACTTCTTATGAATGGAACCCAGAGGTTATCATTTTATGGGAGGATCATGTATGAATCAAATTACATTATAATGATAGAGTTAATCTGTTTATAAGTGAAATTATGAACACCCTTTGTGGTTATTATATAGCATCGAGATTGAATCCTTATTTGTATTAATTTTTGGAGGATCCTTTTAAGAATTTGAGGAAATATTCCTTATCATACCATGGGAGTACCACCTGGTTAGTGAACTCTCATAGTGTAAGATCTATATTCATGGTGTAGAGTGGTTGATTTTTCTATAGATATTGATATGTTTCTCAGTGTAGTTTTATGGAAGTTTCCCCACACCTTTCCCTCATGTGATAATGGATAATGAAGGTGATGTATTTTTAATGGTCTTTTGTGGTTAGACCTTATAAGGTGATGAACCTAGAGGGTTTCCATTAAGGTGGGTATCATGTCCACCACCTCCCCAGGTGGGTAGTGGTTTTCTATTAGTGTCCATATTAAAAATTAGTATAGATATCCTAAGTGGATACCACCCAATTGGATCACTCCCCTCAATATGGGGTGTCTAGTGGATCATTGTTGGTGTACCCACCACACAAAAACTCTTACAATGTGGTGGAGGAGGATGTTTTATTAGGAGTATTTAATTTTAGATTTCTGTAGTTTGGAGAGTTTTATCCCAGGTTCTAGAGATGATAAAGTATTGTTTTCTGAAAATTCTGGACTTTCCACTTCGAATTATGGTATATTGGGACACCCAATGGGAGGTGGTGTGGTTTTATGATATTTCATTTAGGTTAGTTCTATTTTGGATGTGGTCATTGATATCTTTCATGTGATAGAAAGGAAAAAATAAACTGGTTTTCTTCAAAGGTGTATGTGTAGATTTTAGATATTAGGATGTAGATAGGGGATTTACATGGATATTGAGATTTTGAAGTAGTTCCCATGTATCCTTTTCTCCATGAGGTAGTGATGTTGGTTCCGATGCCTTTTGAGGAAGATGGTAGAGGATATGAACTAGGTTGTGTGTATTATACTACTTTTTAACTCTTCAGGTGTTAGTGATAAACATCAGTGAAGTTATCAGTAATTGAGTGTGGTGTAAATGTTTTTTTATTATAAAAAACCATTAATAATGAAATTTATTGGTGGGGAAAAGAGTGATCCCACTAGAGGTAACCCTGTAAATATGCTATTTTGACACAGATGTCAACAGTTCATAGATTTACTTCATCCAATATTGTGTGAATAACTTAAAATGAGAAAGGGTTTCTGTTTTACGAGGATTGAAAAGACCCACATAGGAAATATGAATGATTATATAAAGGTATTTCTTATGATAAGCAATATTGTATAGTCATGGTGATGTTAAATGGAGTTATCTTCATAGTCAATAGATCACAAATCTCTCTTAGGGTTGATTTCTTGAAGACTAAAAAAGTATTTTTGAAGTTTGGTTGTTTATTATACTAGGTTGTTTCATGATAAATTTTTTTAGTAGATTCAGTTGTTTCCTTTTTGAGGATAAAAAGGTATAAGGGTAGGGATTATGTGTGGACTAGGTTTTTCTTGATTGATACATAGCTCAATTTTGAGTTTTAGAGTCTCAGGACCTCCCTATGGGTAAAATGGTAAATTTATTATATAAAGCAATCTAATTTTTTTAGGGTTCTGTTGATTCTAGGGTGTTGTATTTACCCATGGGATGAGTTTTGATGAATTTCCAAGAATAGATAATTTCAAGGGATTTAAAATGTTTATTAATTTAATAGGTACTTATCCTATGAGAGGGGATGATGATAAATTTTAAATTAAAGGATAAATTGATATTTTGACATTGAAACTATGTCAATAATATGGAATTTTAAATAGGGGTGATGTAACCTTCACTCATGTCTTGGTTGCATTGGAAGTCCCAACGTGGGTGTGTGATTAAATGAAATTAATTAATTTTTTTTTGGAAAATAATTTTTACTCTTTAAAACCATTATTATAATATATACCTATAATTAGTCTAATTTTTTGTAAACATAAAAAATAGAGGGAGAGGGACATGTGAGAGACTGGAACATGGAGAAATCAACATTGGATTGTAAGAATGAGACACGATCTATGATGAAATCCACTATCAAATCATGTAACAATTATGAGAAGAACCATAATGGCAACAAATTATTGAAGTGATGGTGATTATTTATCAAGTTAGGAATTATTTCTTGTATTCATGCCTCATTATTCATGATAAAATTATTATAAAATCCCCCTAGTTAGATAAACATTACGTTTTTTTGGTCATTACAAATTATCGGACTTAATAATGTTGCAAATGGTAATCAATATTTCATTTTTCTTACCTTCTTTTCAAATTTATTCATGAAACGATTCACTATAGAATTTCACCTAGATCCTCATGGGAGTTTTCTCCTTTGATTATTCCCCCTTATTTTAAAAATGATGTATTCTATTTTGAATGGATTATATAATTTTTTGGTATTAATAATGGAAACTATTATTCATTTACCTTACTTCATGAAATGAATGATCCCTATCGGGCTTGTCTTAGGGTGGTGGTTCAACATTGGGAGGATCATATTGGAAATGTGAAGACATTCGACAATGGTGATCAAGTTCTAGGAAATGAAGAACTGATTGAGATAAAATGTTGATGGCATGATGGGGAATTTTGGAATGATCTAAATCCATAGGGGAAATAATAAATTGATAGTTTAAGTTCTTAAAAGGACACATATAGGTTTTAGAAAGTGATTGGAGGAATTTTGGTGTTATTATATGTGATCCTAGGAGATGAAGGCCTCAAAATTGTATGGATATATAATTTTTGATAAATAAAAATGCTACATGTCTTGTATTTAAAAAGAATATAGTCCATTAACCTCTATTGTTAAGTAACTAGGGTTATAAAAATTTATAAATATCATATAACATGTGATAAATAATGTGTGGTCCATGGATATCATATGGGAATATACTTAACGGTTCATAGAGGCACGTTATGTTTCTAGGGACTACATGAATCGAGCAAATGGTTGAGAACAACGATTATTCTCATGGTCCTTACATATTGTATACAATCTCAAACATGTTGTGTACCCCAAGATGACAAGGACCTATATATTGGGTATACATGTCATGTATCATGTTATTCCCTTACACCCTGTGAAAAATAGTATATTCCATTTATATTGAATTCATACACCATGTGTTGAGGTAGAATATGACATGGAATCCCCTGAGTTTCAACACACCATGTTCTCCATGGGTAAATGAGATTTATGTTTCTAGCCTTAGTGTATTTTTATATCTCTATTTTTTGGGACTCGAATTTGGATGCACCAATAGTCCATCTTGAGAGATTTTCTATATATAAATCAATGAGGTGATTTTCTTCTCATTATAGGTCAGCAAAAAGGTGATGCTAGTAGTGTAGTCTCTTTCTCTTCACAAGACTAATGATGGAGATTTAGTGAGGCAATCAGAGTTCACACATGGTGGAAATCCCCTAGTAGTATGTGAGTGGTAGGGTGTGGGTTCCTTGTATCCATCCTAGAGTTTGGTACTCCTCCACATACTTGGGACATGGCTACTCCAAATTTGCATGGGGTTGATACTCCCTCAGTGCTGATGAGATGTAGGTCCCCCAAACATTTATGACAGTGTTTGGTACTCTCCAATATATTTGGGGTGTGGTTCCTTTATATATATTCATTACTATACCATTTTTATGTGTGCTACTCAATGAGGTATGGGTCCTCCACTATAGACTCTTGTTAGGTAATGAAGTTTTTCCCATATATAGATAATTATGATGGTAGGGGTTGGTACTACCTTAGCTTACATATATTCTTGGTCGAGCTTTGGGTCATACCTATAGGTTTCTAGTATAGTGACTTGGAAATGGTGGATACAAATGTGTATTACTCCCTCTTTAATTTTTAGTATTGTGTGGGATCCCTAATATATTTCTATGGTGGTTTCTATTGTTTCTTTCAACGTCCTCATTTATGGTTTCCAATGACGATATAGATGTTGGAGAAGTTTAAAATATTAGATTCTTCAAGACTTTTGAATCCTCATAAATCCATTGGGTTCCATTTTGATGTGATATATAAATAGAAAATGACTTCAAACTATGTGGGATTTTAAGTACATCAAGTATCCATAGTAACTCATGTGGTAAAAACTTCATGGATTGAAGGTGAGATTATTGGGACTTATTTACATCCATGAGACTTATTATGGTTTAACATATCAAGATTTTCCTTATATTTATCCTTGTATCATTCCTATATCAAATTTTGATCTGGTTTGTTTATTTTATTTTCATTTTGGTTTTAGTGTAACGCCCCGACCCTAGTTGCCTAGAGTCGGTGCATTATTACATAACATTGGCATGATCACAAGAAAGATCAAATCTCGAAAGACCGATTGGTTTAGTAGCCTTGGAAACACTAGATATATTCATAAGTTTTACATTACATCATAAAATGAAAAACTACTACAACAACATAATGTTTCCACAGTCCACACTATAATGCCCTCATAATATCCCTGCAGGTCATTCATAATTTACTTCTTCACTTCCTGGGAAAAATAAAACATAGAAAAGGGGTGAGCTCAAATGCCCAGTAAGGATAACAATATAGCGGAAACTTTCATAAATAAGAATAAACATTTAAGGCAATGTATAACTAAAACAAAAGCCTTTTAAACTTGAACTTTTAACATAGTATGGCATAAATAAAATTAGATAATGCCATTTACTTATTAACATGGATATTCTACTAATCGAATAATCACATGCAAAATCAATAACCACTTTCATAATGTTGGAATGCATAATGCTAAACTTTAATTACTTTTCAAGGCCTCGTCCCAAGACCTTGGGGCTAACTGTAACCGGAACCCAACCCGGAGTGCCTCTAATAACCGGACACCAACCCGGAGTGCCTCTAATAACCGGACACCAACCCGGAGTGCCTCTAATAACCGGACACCAACCCGGAGTGCCTCTAATAACCGGACACCAACCCGGAGTGCCTCTAATAACCGGACACCAACCCGGAGGGCTTACTTTTACCAGTCCCTAACCTGGAGGGCTTACTTTTACCAGTCCCCAACCTGGAGGGCTTACTTTAACCAGTCCCCAACCTGGAACATACTTGTCCAACACATTCATATGAAGTAAAGATTGAAATATAACATAAACATTCTTATTGGAACTAGCATACGAAATGTCAATACTTTCACCATAAACTATGAATGGTATAAAAATAGCACATCCACAGTCAAACATATCACAAAACCTTCAAAACAATATAGAAGTTTTGTATCATAATAAATCAACTTCAAATAATCTTAAAACCCATCAAAGGATGTTGACATAGATGAAATCAAAATTCTTTTTAAAGAAATATCTCCTTTTATTTTGAAATCATTTAAGATCCATATAAAATCAAACATTTTCTTTGAAAATAATCTTATAAGATTTTAAGGGAAGCTTTGACGATTTTATAACGGCGGAAAATAACCGCACCCACCGTATAAGTTAAAAAAACATTCTTATCTTAATTCCGTCGAAAAGGTTAAAAAGCACCATGTTTGGAAAACGACGAAAATATTCCTTTATAAACCTCTTATAAAAAGTCAAACAAGGGTATAAATGACTTTAACCCATATTCTTTTAAATATTAAAAATGTTTTGAAATACATTTTGAAGAAACATGGATGTGGATGATAACGAGATCCCAGTAGATTATTACGTATAAACAACCTCGGATAATGAAGAGATTGTGAAATAACCCTTACCAGTTTGGTAACTTATGAAACATACAACCCATGAAAGAGGTATCATACAATGAATATGTAAGTACACATAAATTAGAGTGTATTACACAAAGAATATAATTATGGGCAGTACATACACCACACAAAAGGTAATGGTGGCAATATGGCATGAATCTCACAGGAATAAGGAGTGAGATGAAAACCCCTTACCACGTTAATCAACTGAGTCGTATGGCCAAAAGTTAATAACCACCAAATTATTTACAGAATAACATGAATATGATAATATATATCAAATTCCAGTACACAATACACCACTTTCAATAATTTAGTGGCGAATAATGGAAATCTCACGGAATTGAATGTGAGATAAGAAAAATCCCTTACCTTGTACTTTTCCTTGGTTGGGGTAGGTTAACCACCTGTATAATGGTGAAATAATTGTTATTAAATTATACAAGAATCATATACATTAATATGATATCATATATGTTCTTTTAACATTGCTTTATTAATAATATCTTAGTATTATCGTCGTTTCGGGTGATAATCGATTCGTTCTTCTTAAATGTTTGGTTATGTAAGACATGTTTGTAATGGATAGATTATATCTTATTCATAATCAGAATGATATTAACATTATTTTTAACCCTAAAATGAGAATAAGACTTGAATGTATACGATGGAGGATGGATCTCACCGCGTTCGTGGAGACGGTAGTCCGTACGTACGCACGAACGCTACTTCCATTTAATTTTTATTTTAAAAGAATTGAATCCAAATGATACATAGGTATATTACTATTCCAGTATAATATAATATTTTATATATGTTACTTAAGTACATTAACACCATCCTTTATACGTTCCATGTGTGGTATGAACGAGTCATATCATTTTAAGGGGGCGGTAGTCCGCCCTTCCTCAAATGAAATTATCGTATGTATATACAACATGAAACGAATAATGGTATGAAATAAAATGGAATTACAGAAGCTTATATATAAAATATATATCATTAATATCATATTTAATTATAGGGCCATCATAATGGCCACCATGAGAGGCGGTAAGATGTATTTGAACAATCATCGTTTCGTGAGGCGTTAGTTTGCCATCCAAAGAAACATTCTGTTCATCATCCATCAGATGGAGTTGTGTGTATGTGTAGTTTGAATACTTCTTATAACAACATCCTAGTATATTGAGGATACTAGTGTTGTTACGAAATAAAGGAAATAAAAAGAGTTTGGGGGTTGGAGAAGCAAAATAAATGAAAATAATTTAAGAGAAATCGTTACCTTTAATTTAGGTAACACACTTTGGTTGGAACCAAAGGACTTCTTGAAATGCTTTCTACCTAAGGGGAAGCTTCAAGGAGGAGGAGAGGGATGTGGGGAGCTTAGTTGGGCAGAGTTTGGACGAGCCAAGTGGCTTGAGAGGTGTGAGGAATGAGTATAAGTGGTCTCCTTTTATAAGGGAGAAGAGGGGCTCTTTAGGAAAGAGTGAAAGTATTACTTTATAATATAATTATATTCGGTTTATAATGGTCCAAAAATCATTGATGTCGAAGATAAGATGACTCATATTCTAAATAACATCCACCAATAAGAATTGGACAGGTTTTAGATAATATTTTAATCATTATAATCTTATTTATTTAAATGATTTATTAATGAGGTAAACATTGCATCATTATTGTGTCATTAATAATTTAACTTATTTGATGTCTAAAAATTATAAATAAAATATCATTATGTAGGAAATCTTTTTAGCTTTTTAATTAATATTTATAATCGAAAATCCAACATATATAACCCTATGTAAAAAATGTTCTTCTAAAAGATGTAAGCTTATGCCATTTTTATTTTTATTTTAACTTTATTAATATAAAGTGTCCCTACCACATACAAGTGGATCCAAGGGGTCCCCAAATTGACCCAAGGATGCTCATGGTCGGGTATGTGTCCACCAATAAGGTTAGGACACGTTTTAGGTTAATTTTGTATTATTATAATATTATTTTTTAACCCTTATTTACCGGATTTACCCTTAACCATGGTAAATAAAATATTTACCACAGTAATTATTCAAAATGTCTAAAAATAAAAGTTACCTATTTACACAATTTGGACATCCTGATTCCAAATATGTAATCCATTTTTCTAAATTCAAAACATAGAAGTGGCAGAAATTAATTTAAAATTAATTCCCGCTGTCAAAATATGAAAGTTATCCGAAAAGTACCAAAATTTCACCTTAGGCTAAATTCGATATTCCGAATCCAAAAATGAAGTCCATTTTAAAATATAAAATATAAATAATTTCAAAATTTAGGTATTACTATTCATAACGGCTAGTTTGATTGGTTGTGGCGTGTGTTAAAACTCAAGGTTGCGTACAACACACGCTACTATTTTATTCAAAGGAAAGCGTACCGTAGAAGCTTGGGATGTTTCATTTTAAATTTTTTTTGATGTCCCAATTTATTCAGATAGTTTAAAATATTTTATTTAAAAAGGTTTCACTATTAAAGTTGATAAAAGTGCAATACTTAAAATGAATCTGTTCTTGCATTATGACTAAGAAACTCATAATAGGGATTCTAAAATTATAAGGATTATATAAAGTTAAAAATGTTGTTAATACTATTCATGACCTCTTTTAATGGTTTTTTTTGCACGTCATGGTGTGATTGAACTCAGTGTTGCGTGTAGTGCAAGTTATTGAATTATTTTAAAGAAATAACACACTATGAAATCCTGGGGTGTTACATTCTCCCCTCCTTCAATAAATTGCGTCCTCGCAATTTGAAATTGTTCTTCGAAAATAAAAGGTTGAAAATAGAAAATATCTTTGTGGGAAAACCCACATTGGAAATTAGGTTACTAAAATTTAGTCTTAATATGAGGAAAAGAGAAATGAAAGAGTCACCACCAAATTATGATCTCGATTAGGAGAACATTGGTGGCAATTAGAGACATATAATTGGAGGAAAAACGTAAATATTTATAGGTAGTGATTGAGATCATCAATCACAAACAAGTGTATAATTGAGGTCCTTAAATTCATCAATAGATGATGATTTGAAATACCATCGGTTCAACAAAACATAGGGTATTAGGATAACACATTTTTGACGTTTCAAAATATCTTAGTTGAAATCCCACATCGAAAAATGAATTAATGAGGCCTCTATTTGAAATAAAGAGTCGAACGTATGAAGATTACCAAAAATAACACATACTAGGGTTCCATGTAGGAAAATATGGATATGGAAGAAAAATCTAACCATCAATTATCTGATGGAGAGTGGTAGAGAACATGGCTATGAAAAGGCCAACAATCCCAAAGCCATTATTTAGTGATGATTTAAGGTATCATCTAGGAAAACATTTTTTTATAAGTTTCTTTTCTTAATGTTGAGGAATTTATTTATGAGATTGGCTAAGATCATAAGGAGATATACTTACTTTATAATTAGTGTTTTATCCATTAATAAATTTCTACCAAAAACTCATCTTTCACTCTAAAAGATAATAGAATGTAAAAAAAATTCTATTTACACTATCCATATAGGGTTCCAAAATAAACGAATTTATAATTCATCTACATGATCTTTTAATAAAAACTACATTATTTAATCTAGGACATCTCATGGGCCAGTGGTAGGTGATACACCCTTGTCGCCCTTCGGTTGCGGGTTAAAGTCTCGCAGCCTTGCCGGACGCGACGGGTTGCCGCCCGACCTCCAGGTTGTGCTTTTATGGAAATCCAAAATAATCCAAACTAGAACTATCCAAAATACTTCTGTCCAAACTCATAGTCTAACATTTATAAGGAAGGTAAACATAATATAGATCCTTTTTACCCTCTAATAGCATATGAATACCTTCATCATGTATTACTATATTCCTTATTGATTACATTCATGCTCCCTTATTCCATATAGAATTCTGGATATACTTCATTAATCCAAAAATGTTTTAAACCCCAACAATGATGGAATATACAAATCATTAATCAGTTCCAGGGTAGTCAAGAATATCCAATATAATTTATTCAAAACAATCACATATTATTCCAAAATCACTACCTCAGTATCATAACTATATTATGATTTATCATTCTCTCAACCATATATTTTCCAAAAATTTATCCTGCTATTGAGTCACTTTTCTTTGTTCCACACAATCTCAAGTCCTTAATGAAATAGTACTGCAGTACAATCCTTATATACTCCATGATTATTGTAACAAGTACATTGTTGATACAACACTCAATTGACATAATCAATATAAGAACTCTAATCATTCCTCTTCATCTGTGGTAGTATCATAACTTGATTATTATCCAATAACATCATTTGCGGCATAGTCTGATGACTGGGACATAGGTTCGCGTAGTGTCCAAACTCCTTGCAAATGAAGCATTGTACATTTAAAACCATTTTGTTACCCTTGCAGTCACGTACTTTGTGCCCTTTTCCTCCACACTTATAACAAACTCCCATTCCTTTCAGGCAAGTTCCAGGGTGTTTCTTTCCACAGTTACCACATATGGGAAAATTCTTCTTTTCCCTTTTCCCTTTATCCATCTTTCTCTCTTCCATCCTTTTCATCTCTTGATTCCCTTCAAATCCATAGGACTTAGTAAACTCTTTACTTATCTTATCAACACATGATATTATTTCTTCATATGATGATAATACATGGGAGACTATTTCTCTTATAAATTCTAGCTTAAGACCATGAAAGATATGATCCTTCCTTCTCTTTGAATCATGTGTATTTCTGGAGTTCTCATTCCTTCTACTGGGTGCCATTTCTAAACAATGGCATAAACTAGATCAGTTTATGAATCAAAATACATAATCCCATACTTATAAAACACTTAACATAAATTGAACTATTTATGGATATAATCCATAATCATAAAAATGTTTTCTTTGAGGAAGTATATACTCATAAACCCTTCATAATGATTTGTAAAGAAAATGAGAGTTATCCTAAGCATATCCCCCGGGAGTGTCGTAACCAAGAGTGCAGTAAGGCCCGTTGTCGTGCACCAGTTCCCGTTCGAGTCTAGCTCAAAGCGGGGTTTTCGGGTTTTACCCCTAGGTACATCTGTGCCAGAGCCGCCTCTACCTGCTCGTATCCAGACAGGGATGTATTGCTCGGAAAACTCACAAAATCTCTACAATACCAAAATTCTAGGAAGTTCTTATATAATAATCCTCAAAGTTCATCTTAGGTCTACGTGCTCTAATCAGAGTTTATCTGAATCTAGCTTCCAAGGTTTGTACTAAACTTCCTCTGATACCAACTGTAACGCCCTGACCCTAGTTGCCTAGAGTCGGTGCATTATTACATAACATTGACATGATCACAAGAAAGATCAAATCTCGAAAGACCGATTGGTTTAGTAGCCTTGGAAACACTAGATATATTCATAAGTTTTACATTACATCATAAAATGAAAAACTACTACAACAACATAAGGTTTCCACAGTCCACACTATAATCCCCTCATAATATCCCTGCAGGTCATTCATAATTTACTTCTTCACTTCCTGGGAAAAATAAAACATAGAAAAGGGGTGAGCTCAAATGCCCAGTAAGGATAACAATATAGCGGAAACTTTCATAAATAAGAATAAACATTTAAGGCAATGTATAACTAAAACAAAAGCCTTTTAAACTTGAACTTTTAACATAGTATGGCATAAATAAAATTAGATAATGCGATTTACTTATTCACATGGATATTCTACTAATCGAATAATCACATGCAAAATCAATAACCACTTTCATAATGTTGGAATGCATAATGCTAAACTTTAATTACTTTTCAAGGCCTCGTCCCAAGACCTTGGGGCTAACTGTAACCGGGACCCAACCCGGAGTGCCTCTAATAACCGGACACCAACCCGGAGTGCCTCTAATAACCGGACACCAACCCGGAGTGCCTCTAATAACCGGACACCAACCCGGAGTGCCTCTAATAACCGGACACCAACCCGGAGTGCTTAATTTTACCAGTCCCTAACCTGGAGGGATTACTTTTACCAGTCCCCAACCTGGAGGGCTTACTTTAACCAGTCCCCAACCTGGAACATACTTGTCCAACACATTCATATGAAGTAAAGATTGAAATATAACATAAAAATTCTTATTGGAACTAGCATACTAAATGTCAATACTTTCACCATAAACTATGAATGGTATAAAAATAGCACATCCACAGTCAAACATATCACAAAACCTTCAAAACAATATAGAAGTTTTGTATCATAATAAATCAACTTCAAATAATCTTAAAACCCATCAAAGGATGTTGACATAGATGAAATCAAAATTCTTTTTAAAGAAATATCTCCTTTTATTTTGAAATCATTTAAGATCCATATAAAATCAAACATTTTCTTTGAAAATAATCTTATAAGCTTTTAAGGGAAGCTTTGAAGATTTTATAACGGCGGAAAATAACCGCACCCGCCGTATAAGTTAAAAAAACATTCTTATCTTAATTCTGTCGAAAAGGTTAAAAAGCACCTTGTTTGGAAAACGACGGAAAGATTCCCTTATAAACCTCTTATAAAAAGTCAAACAAGGGTATAAATGACTTTAACCCATATTCTTTTAAATATTAAAAATGTTTTGAAATACATTTTGAAGAAACATGGATGTGGATGATAACGAGATCCCAGTAGATTATTACGTATAAACAACCTCAGATAATGAAGAGATTGTGAAATAACCCTTACCAGTTTGGTAACTTATGAAACATACAACCCATGAAAGAGGTATCATACAATGAATATGTAAGTACACATAAATTAGAGTGTATTACACAAAGAATATAATTATGGGCAGTACATACACCACACAAAAGGTAATGGTGGCAATATGGCATGAATCTCACAGGAATAAGGAGTGAGATGAAAACCCCTTACCACGTTAATCAACTGAGTCGTATGGCCAAAAGTTAATAACCACCAAATTATTTACAGAATAACATGAATATGATAATATATATCAAATTCCAGTACACAATACACCACTTTCAATAATTTAGTGGCGAATAATGGAAATCTCACGGAATTGAATGTGAGATAAGAAAAATCCCTTACCTTGTACTTTTCCTTGGTTGGGGTAGGTTAACCTCCTGTATAATGGTGAAATAATTGTTATTAAATTATACAAGAATCATATACATTAATATGATATCATATATGTTCTTTTAACATTGCTTTATTAATAATATCTTAGTATTATCGTCGTTTCGGGTGATAATCGATTCGTTATTCTTAAATGTTTGGTTACGTAAGACATGTTTGTAATGGATAGATTATATCTTATTCATAATCATAATAATATTAACATTATTTTTAACCCGAAAATGAGAATAAGACTTGAATGGATACGATGGAGGATGGATCTCACCGCGTTCGTGGAGACGGTAGTCCGTACGTACGCACGAACGCTACTTCCATTTAATTTTTATTTTAAAAGAATTGAATCCAAATGATACATAGGTATATTACTATTCCAGTATAATATAATATTTTATATATGTTACTTAAGTTCATTAACACCATCCTTTATACGTTCCATGTGTGGTATGAACGAGTCATATCATTTTAAGGGGGCGGTAGTCCGCACTTCCTCAAATGAAATTATCGTATGTATATACAACATGAAACGAATAATGGTATGAAATAAAATGGAATTACAGAAGCTTATATATAAAATATATATCATTAATATCATATTTAATTATAGTGCCATCATAATGGCCACCATGAGAGGCGGTAAGATGTATTTGAACAATCATCGTTTCGTGAGGCGTTAGTTTGCCATCCAAAGAAACATTATGTTCATCATCCATTAGATGGAGTTGTGTGTATGTGTAGTTTGAATCCTTCTTATAACAACATCCTAGTATATTGAGGATACTAGTGTTGTTACAAAATAAAGGAAATAAAAAGAGTTTGGGGGTTGGAGAAGCAAAATAAATGAAAATAATTTAAGAGAAATCGTTACCTTTAATTTAGGTAACTCACTTTGGTTGGAACCAAAGGACTTCTTGAAATGCTTTCTACCTAAGGGGAAGATTCAAGGAGGAGGAGAGGGATGTGGGGAGCTTAGTTGGGCAGAGTTTGGACGAGCCAAGTGGCTTGAGAGGTGTGAGGAATGAGTAGAAGTGGTCTCCTTTTATAAGGGAGAAGAGGGGCTCTTTAGGAAAGAGTGAAAGTATTACTTTATAATATAATTATATTCGGTTTATAATGGTCCAAAAATCATTGATGTCGAAGATAAGATGACTCATATTCTAAATAACATCAACCAATAAGAATTGGACAGGTTTTAGATAATATTTTAATCATTATAATCTTATTTATTTAAATGATTTATTAATGAGGTAAACATTTCATCATTATTGTGTCATTAATAATTTAACTTATTTGATGTCTAAAAATTATAAATAAAATATCATTATGTAGGAAATCTTTTTAGCTTTCTAATAAATATTTATAATCGAAAATCCAACATATATAACCCTATGTAAAAATTGTTCTTCTAAAAGATGTAAGCTTATGCCATTTTTATTTTTATTTTAACTTTATTAATATAAAGTGTCCCTACCACATACAAGTGGATCCAAGGGGTCCCCAAATTGACCCAAGGATGCTCATGGTCGGGTATGTGTCCACCAATAATGTTAGGACACGTTTTAGGTTAATTTTGTATTATTATAATATTATTTTTTAACCCTTATTTACCGGATTTACCCTTAACCATGGTAAATAAAATATTTACCACAGTAATTATTCAAAATGTCTAAAAATAAAAGTTACCTATTTACACAATTTGGACATCCTGATTCCAAATATGGAATCCATTTTTCTAAATTCAAAACACAGAAGTGGCAGAAATTAATTTAAAATTAATTCCCGCTGTCAAAATATGAAAGTTATCCGAAAAGTACCAAAATTTCACCTTAGGCTAAATTCGATATTCCGAATCCAAAAATGAAGTCCATTTTAAAATATGAAATATATATAATTTCAAAATTTAGGTATTACTATTCATAACGGCTAGTTTGATTGGTTGTGGCGTGTGTTAAAACTCAAGGTTGCGTACAACACACGCTACTATTTTATTCAAAGGAAAGCGTACCGTAGAAGCTTGGGATGTTTCATTTTAAATTTTTTTTTGATGTCCCAATTTATTCAGATAGTTTAAAATATTTTATTTAAAAAGGTTTCACTGTTAAAGTTGATAAAAGTGCAATACTGAAAATGAATCTGTTCTTGCATTATGACTAAGAAACTCATAATAGGGATTCTAAAATTATAAGGATTATATAAAGTTCAAAACGTTGTTAATACTATTCATGACCTCTTTTAATGGTTTTTTTTGTAAGTCATGGTGTGATTGAACTCGGTGTTGTGTGTAGTGCAAGTTATTGAATTATTTTTAAGAAATAACACACTATGAAATCCTGGGGTGTTACATTTAGTGTGTCCAACTGAGTATGTTTATGTTCAACCTTTCATGGTATTTATTACAAAACTTGTTGTGTATGTGTAGATGATTCACAATTCAATTATAGTTGTGGGAAACATATATGTGGTGTGTATTATATAGATCTGATACCTGAGATGCTTTGGAATGCATGGTGGAGAATGGTGATTTTTGGTAGTGTTAATGAATGTTGTGGTAAGAGATCGATCTAGAAGTTCATGCAGAGAGTATGATCTTTATGGGGTCTTGTGTGCACCATGTTCAAAGTATTTTCATTTGTACAAATCTTTTGGTATTCAACTTAGTGTAATTTTACTTGTACTTAAATTCTCATGATTGTGTTTTATGAAGTTTAGTTTTTTCATATATATCCTAATAGTGTTTTTCCTTAATTTATGGTTTGAAGGTGTGTGCCTGTTGTAGGTTTATATAGGAAAATTTTTCCAATATTAATTTATAATCCAACTCAATGATGGTGACTATCCCCTAGCCTATTAGAGGGAGACATTGAGTGGAAGAAATAGATTACATTAGGATCAGGTGGGGTTCTAGTAGGTCAAGTTGTTTAATATTAGGTGTTGTAATTATGAGGGAATTATGATCACTCTTGAGTAATGTATCCATGGGTAAAGGAACTTTGGGTTTAATATCTTACTAACATGGAGGCTTATGTTTTTCCTAGAATGGTTTGGGATATTTATCTATCATTTTCATATTACTCTTGTGGGGATTGTTGATTTTATATAGTTTTAAGAATTTTTATGAAAGGGTTTATATATGTTATACATGGAATGGATTGGGATATATATGAATATAGTAGGATTTTAATATGTTCTAGTAAAATAATTTATGAATTTTGTAGAGTTACACATCAATATGGTTTGAACATATTGATTTAGTGGAAAGAATATAGATTTCAAAATAAATTTTAAAAAATGAATAAATCTAAAGGGAATAACAAGTGATAATCTAGTGATACTAAATCCCCTTAAAAATACTATGTGTTATATCCATTCCATATTGTCACTTTTCATGACCTAGACCATCTGAATGGGAAGGTATTGCTATAGCTAGGTTCCTGTAAATTTTCTTGTGTAAGGAAAGAAAGTAATGGATGGACCTAATAAGATTATGTTCCCATTTTTGAAATTTTCTTTAGGCTACAATTAGAATAGATACTATAATATGATTACGTTACCAAAGGTATAACATTGAGTTTATCCATATAATGAATAGGGAAAGGAGTTGTCCATTTAAATATCTAAGAGTAATATATGATATAATTGTCATAATGGTCTAACTAAATAGCTAAGTGGTGGTATAAATGACAATTTAACCCAAATCATAGTGAAATATGGATCTTGGACCACTAATGGATATGATGTAATATAAAATGAGTCATCACTTTTGTGAGAGAAAAAAAATAACGTCTTAATTAAATGAATAAAAAATATGATAATCATATAATGAATGTTTTTTATTATTGATATAATGGAATCATCATCATAAAAAATGAATTTTGTGTAATTAATTATACGGTATAAGATTAATTCAAGAAAAATATTTGACTTGTAAAAAATGTAAGAATTATTATTTGGTAAGGAAGGGAAATTTTACGAGTTAGTGTAACTTATTCCTATGAAAAAAACTATTAAAATTGGTCAACACTAGAATACCTATTATTATATGAAGTATATAATGGTTCACATAAGGTTTCAAGGGAATTATATATAAAATGACCTAATTAAATCTAGTCTTTACTCATATACTCAATATGATTGGGTATGAATTTGAGAGATAAATGGATTTCTTATGTTTTTTTATAGCAATAAAATTTATCTTGTTTTATTTTTTGGAAATGTTTTGAAAATGTAAACCAGTTCAATAAATTTTACACTATTTTGTTAGAGTTTTGAGGATAGGTGAACTGAGTATAACATATTTATGTTTTGGTGTTGTATTAACAATACAGTTGGGTAAAAGTTAAAACCATAATAAAAAAATATAATTGGTTATTTCAGGAATGATTCTTAGTAATAGTCATTCAAGGTCATTGAAACCAAAAGAAGGTCTCAAGAAAGTTGAGTAACAGAATTTGTTTAGAATATCTAAAGGATTTTAGAGAAGACCATGGAATATCCATGTGAGGTATCGATGTTATTGAAATCTATTTTTCATTTTTTAAAGGTGCATGATACTGATTGAATATTTAAAAACTTCACACATGAACTTATAATAAATTCATTAAATGAAATATTTTGTAGTTTGAATTCAATTTATAAAGTCCAAGGTTTCTAAATCATGAAATAAAATGAAAATGAATTTATCATGCTTAGATGGATCAAAAGAAGTGATGTTTAATTTAATCTTATTTTTTATTATATGATAAGATATTTTGTTTGTTAAAAATAATTATGAACAATATGAGATGATGGATTAAATACACTTGGGTTATGATTCAATGGATTGTATAATGTAATTGAAAAGTATAAAATAAAAAAATTAGTTTTATATAGGATAATATTTTCCCAAATATTTAATTAAATATAAAGAATTTATATTCTACCATACATAAATGGAATATTTTAAACAATAGTATTATTTAAAAAAAGTGCTTTTAACACATTAAAACTATAGATGAAATGGAAACAATATATTTTTAAATATTCCTACTAAAAGAAAATAAGAGTTATCTCCTAAAAAATGAATTTTTGTATTGTAGTATGATATTATGAATATAATGTATTTTGTAAAAGGATAATAAGAGAATGTTTATACTTTAAGAGTAACAAGTTAAAAATGGAATATTATTCTAGTCAAAATTAATGTTACTTAAATGTCCTAAAACGTTTAGGGTCTATGATTAATGTAAATAGTTACATTAAATACCAAAATTTTTTAAGAAAAAATTTTTATGGAAGGGGTTCCAAGAATAATGTTGAAGATTCACTTAAAAATAGTTATAAGTGGATAATAGAGGTTATTAACATTATAATATTTTATATTGTAATGTTGAGAAGTTTGAATACTTTTTTCAAGGATTTAAATATTCAGAATATGATTCTTCAATCTCACCATTATGTAGACTTCTATTATTTATAGATTTTACTCACTAAATGAGTTTAGTTTAAGGTTTTAGGTGGTCATGTAGAGATTCAAAAGAAATTACATAGAGATGTAATTAGTTTAACAAAACATGAAATGTGTATAAAACATAATGTTGATCTGGTAGTCTATCATAGGTATTATAATTATACATATTCTTGTGTATTGTATTGTTAATTATTCATAAAAGTGTTTAAAAATATAAAATGTATCATATTGTACAAAAGAAAATATCCATTTTATAATTCTTTCAGAGTGGTCATATATATATCTCATGAGATGAAATAATAATTACCCTCCTAAGGAATGAATTTGATTTATCCTTAACCAATGTTTCTCATGAAGTATTATAAGTTTTAATGAAATATTAAGGTTAATGTGACTAGAATTATTGTATTGGGGTATAAAATATGCTTCAAAGGAACAAAATAGGTTTTTTACACTGAATTGCCCACAAATTATACCACATGGCATGTTATGCACTATATGTTTAGTATAATAGGGGTGTATGGTTCATATTTAGTCTTCCAAATTCCCAAGGTTGGTGATATTACTATAACGATACCCTTATTACTTTCATACATTTCTTATGTAATCCGCGAGTCTTAGCTAGTTAGTGGGTGATTGGTATATTGTTGATTATACCATTGGTCAGAGCTTAACCAATAGGGGTATGTGATATCATATGAAGAGTACGGAATTTGGGCCCTCCTTTGAGATAAAATGAGGATGTATATTCCTTAACTAGATAGTATATATGATGTTATTATCTATTTTGGTGGAAGGTAATGTGATGTTATCATCCATTTAAGATGAATTACATGTGATGTATTAATCGATCTAGTCAGTTTATACCTGGAGAAACAAGAATTTATGAGGATTCTATATGGGATTTGAATACTATGTGTCCCATATTCATTTTATGTTTTGAACAAAGGGATCATATGATTCAAATGGTGGACACACATAAAAATATACATATGTTTAATGAATATTAAACTAGACCACTTTGTACCTTGACTAGGTTTGATTATTTTCTAGATTCCTCTCTTTGATTACATTTACTCATGTGAGAAGTCATATTTCTTATCAATACTAAAAATTATCATGGGGTCAAACTTTATGGTTGATTGAATAAGGATTTATTTTTACTCAAATATATTCTCTAAAAGTGTTTCAGAGTTTTTTATAAAATGAGATTTGGATGGGTATTCACAAAGTATTTCATATGATATGATACAAGGTTAAATTAATGATATATTTATAAAAGTGATTAGAAGATATCCAAAAATTATTTTGAAGTGGTTTCACAAGTTCTTATATATGATAAAATATAAGGTGAAATGATATGATGTCTATGAGGTTTTTGTGTTAGTGGGATATTGAAGGATATATACCTTAAATTATTCTCACATATGATGAGTTTTGGATTATATCATAAGTTAGGATATAACCATGTCTTATGGTATTAAATGATTAAACTAAATATTTATTATATGTTTTATTTTTGGCATATTGGTGGATATGATATAATGATATCATATCCACAAACTTTTCATGGAATTAAAATATTAATAAGTTAACATTAGAATCTCTAGTATTCTATCTGACATATATTAAATGTTTTATAAGAAGAAATTTATGGGAAGATAGGGGAATTCATATTATGGATTCATAAATGGATGAATGTTTTTACTCATGTGTTATATTTTATGAGTAAAGGCAAGGGAAACTTTTTAATGTCTCAAGGTATTATATAAATAAGCTAAATCTATTTATATGGGTGTGATATTATTATTCTAGATCTTGGAAATATTTTTCCCATGATTGAGTGCTCTATTTATTTTCCCATACATAACCTCATAAGATTATAGAATATCATGGATGGAAAGAGGGTCCTTAAAGAATTCCAATTGATTCAGTAGAACTCAATGAAACACCGTAGAGGAAGGAGTCTATCGACTGCATCTAAAGGATATTTATCAAAAATGGTGATCAAAGAAAATAGAAGAGGCATCGATGGTGTATATTACACTATATATTATTTATTTATTCATGAATGGTTTTAGTTTCAAGAATTTTTCATCTTAGAGAAAGAGATTTTTAAATCACTTATGATGCCTTGATCAAGTGTTAATCAATCCTAAATACCCATATATATATCCCCCAACAATGAACATACCTAGAAATAGAAACTTCATGAGACTCTTCCTAACTCTAGATGATAATCTTGGGAGATCAAAATCAAATCCCATAATTCTAAAATATCTTATCTACCTACATAGTCTAGTTAATGATCCATAAACACCAATTTGGCTATCAATAAGATGAAATCCTACAACATTCTTTCATTGGTTCACATCACCCAATTTTCTAGTTTCCCTTACCTTCATAGTTTTCCAAAAATAGGAGACAAACAACATGGGCCACTAACATGGTGTGGGCCACTATTTACCATCACCTATCTAATATTTCAAGTCAAACAAAAAAATAAAAATTCTTGTGTAAGTCCCACACAAATTCATTATTAGGTAATTTCTACTTAGTAGTCCATTCCAAAAGAATTTTTATTTCTTGAAAGTGTTTTTAATTTTATGATCTTAAAATACAATGGATAATGATGTCAGATGCCTGAAATTAATAGGTACTTCATTTCTACAATACATAAAAAATTTAAATACACTTCATTATTCTAAGATGAATTACCTTGAAAGAAAATTATTTTTTTGGAAATGAGACCTTAGAAGTAAGTTCTTCATTCATGATTTCACATCATTAAAATGAAACTCCTTGGTATTATAACAAAAACTCAAAAGGTAAAACATGACTTGTTAAATGGAATGGAAGTACATTTTTTGACACCTTTTATAGGGATTCATAGGTAGACCTTCTCAAAGGCATAATGCTTAATCCATAACACCAACTACCTCCCTTAATAACAATAATGTAAAGAGTTTCTAATTATATGGATTTTATCTATAACACAACTAATTAACTAGTGTGGGGAAATATGGATAACCTACCATACATATAGATTTCTCATGAATGCTTGTTATCAACCTATCACTTTCACTATAAGGGTAATTGGAATTGTTACTTAGATGGATTTCATGAAAACTTCTTAAATATATAATAGAGTCTTTGAATAAGAAACCATAACAATCATGGGATATGTCAACCACCCATCCTCTCGATTTTGATATACAATTTTAAGTTCTTTTATCACATACCAATAACTACTAGTTTGTTTCTCTCACATACTGTTACCAAACATCATGCAATCATTACCTTATAAATGTTCTCCCATACTTCAATCACACATGCCTCAAACACATATCATCATGATCCCAATAAAAATCTATCTCATCCACTAATTATCAGATCTATCAAAAAGTAAATATTCAAAAAGCTATCATAGTTTATGTATTATGAATTATACATCATGTAATTACATCCCATGTAACTATACTTTTGATAAAACAATCACTATATCTAGACTACACGTATATGTTGTCACCTAAAGCTATTATAGCCCACAAGCACATGTATGGTGAATATAAGAGTCATCAAAACCCATATAGACATACACCCTATACCTTAATCTATTTTATCCTAGATATTCTAACACATAATACTAGGTTTTCAAGGTATATTGTGGAAGAGGGACTAGTTATTCATCATTTTACACACCAATATAGATACTGGGAAAGACACATGGAACCCAACACACATGGGGATCTTCTATCTTACTTACTCAGGGGGTTGAGTATATGAAATTAGAAAATATAATGAATAGTATAACACACAACCAACTATGGGAAACTACCAATATTTATACTCAACTGCATCTATAATCCCACCTGACACATGTCTACCACCACGGAGGTCTAGGGAACTAAATCTCAAAATATCACACAAGAATCAAGATTCACATCATTAATAATTTTCATTTAGTAATTATAAATTACCAACCATTTATTAGTCCCATTAAAAATTATGGTCTAATAATTCTATTTCATCCAAATGAAACATGATTTTATAATTAAAATTTATATTTTAAAATTATTATTTCATGTTCTTGAATAATTAATCTAAATATCCCATAGTTCTCATTTGATTTATAAATCAATACCATTTTCAGCACCCATCTCATGAGTTCTTTATAATTCATTACCATTTTTTAATTTGGAATTCTAGAACTCAACCAGAAATACCCCAATGAAGATGAACTCATTGTGTATAATCCAATTGTGGAAGAAAATTTGAAATCACAATAAATGATCATCCAGAAAAACATCCTCCATGAATAAAAAATAAGAAAATAGGAAATCCCAGCTCTCAACTCATACCAATAAACTAGTCATCAACCTAATACAATAATATAACAACATGAAAACCTAGATCTCAATCTGTTCCATCTATACCAACATGAACATGACCTTAATAACTTATAAATAAGAGAAACCTGCTCTCAAATTATATTTTAAATCCCTCGCCTAATATCCAAACCACAATAGGTTCAAAATAATTCATAGTAAGGGTTTTATATAATCTCAAGGAATACAATGAAAAAAATATTTTTAGCATAGTAAACCTAGGGAAAAATTATGTCTATCACACTAAGGAAAATAATAAAATCATGAAAAATTAATATTAAACAGCCCTAAATGCTTTTAATTTCAGAAAAAATGTAACAAACTAGGCCAGGATAAAATGAAATGTCACCCAACTCAGCATTCAATTAGGCTCATGGGGAATTACAAATCCACATGGGCTGCAAACTAGTGCCTAGTTACCAAGAACATAATCTTAGGAATTATTTTACACTTATATCAACAAAAAAACAAGTAGTAGAAACTATAAATTATTTAGCATGACCTATCAAGGAGGTGGGAATATATGAAAAATTAATAAGAATTTAAAATTATTAAAAAATAAACATATTGTAATTATAGAAATATATATCCAAAATATACAATAGAACAAAAAATTTATACTAGATACACTAGTATTAAATATAAAATACACATAAAAACATTATCCAATAATACCGTAGTCAAAAGATAAAACAATAATCCAAACACCTCCATCTGACTGTTGATATATCACCATCAATATATATACAGCAATAAATTTCAATGAATAAATAATTGATTTCAAAAACTGGATACCTGATAGAAAATCAGAGAGCTCAATGTACACAAATATATTAGTATGGATGGAGGGTGTGAGAAATACATGCCTAGTAAGATATCACTTGGTATTTTATTATAAATACCTTCATAAATAAGATCATAAATTCTAGTTTGAACATAATATAAAATAAGACGTTTTAACATTTAAATGAAAATTCATAAATAAAAAAACATACTTTACTAATTTTCATATTTTGAAACTGCAAAAAAGTCACTCTAAATAAAATGGGAAAAAATTATTTAAACATCACAAGTTTTTAACCCAAACATTAAGAATATATTTTCATTAAAACTAATTCAATCCAAGGAAATAAGGAATTTAAAACACATTAAGTAATTCTCAAACCCTTTTCTTCTTTCCCAAATCAATTCTAAATTACCATTTGGTAAATAATCATGGGTTTAGTTTATAAATAATAATTTATATACCATTCAATTAATCATTTTAAAGTAAACCAAAACACTATTGAAATCAAATACAAAATATCATTGACACCAAAATATCAATAAGGTTGTATAAAACTATAATAAAAAAACATTGGTTATAAAGGATCAAATCAGGTCTAGGGGATACAAGAAAATAATGAAACTCAATTTTTAAATAATCTTTAATGGGAATTAATGATCATGGGAAACTATTTAGGTTTTACTATGAATGTTATTGGACATGGTTTCCTCAGTTTAATCTCGTTAGGGGTCCCTTAAGAGAAACTGAAACATCACTATTAGGTAACCCTTTGGATCATCAAGAATACTATACACCCCTAAGAGGGTAGTAATCTCATAGGGAATTATCTAATAATAACACACTAAGATTATGTAACAAGCATGTAGTCCTTCTATTAGCTACTCAGGTTCCCATGATATTTATTAATAGTGGTAGTTAAGGAATAAATCACAAGTTCATTACATAAATAAATAATAAAAAATAAATAAATAAAATTCATATCACATATGATACCCTCACAATAAACATCCATTTTCATTTTAATCTTTCCAACATGTCAAATGATAGAAGAAAAATATATATCATTCTCCTTAGGACCACTATATATAGGTCTGCCAAATACAATAGAAAGTGTCTCAACGAGTGTTTCACAATCATAAAATAATTCCTCTTTCAAAATGAAAAATGGTCCTTTCAATATAATCTTGGAATTTCCTTCCACTTTTCAAAATTATAAATATCATTTGAACAAATACCTTTAATAACTCATTTAACAAAACATAATTTGAAATATATTTACAAACCAGCCAATTACTGAGAAATAACTTTTAAACCCCTAAAAAATACCGGGTCTTAAAACCATTTAACATGGACCACACACCCCCTCTTTATCAAACAAACTTTTTAAAAACATGAAACCTTTGTTTTTAAAGACAATGTAAAAAACCACACTCAAATCCTTAAATAGGTTTACGAGATCCACTATGAAATTTTAGAAAACACTTGGAACATAAAAATTATATTCAAAATCATAATTTTAAAACCATTGAAAAACTTTTTTTTATGCCAAGTGTGAAAACCATAGAAAAATAATTTAAACTCATTATAGTTATATTATATCATATAATTTTATAAATAGTAACTTAAAACATCGAAGAATTACGCGACATGAATTAAAAAGGAAATTTCATAGAAACACCTAGCTCATCCAAGTGGTAGCTCATTACAGCTTGTTGCCTTCAATGGTAAATGCACAACTGACCAAGGGAACACTATCCAAAATTCTTACACAACCAACCCTGATGATTAGATCTACCCCCAAAACTAACCTCAAGCCCTGAGACAGTAGGTTTCATGGGAAGAACTAAATCTAGGAGGAAGGAAGAAGGAAGAATAAAGTTAGAGGAACGAAGAGAATACCATGATATATATTCTTCATATCAATAAGAGGAGGCTAAAAAATAAAGGACAAAGTAGGTAAATGATTCCCGTCACATGCCCCTAGTCCTTTGGAATGAGAGTGAGATGAAATTAAGGATTTGTGCCTAAAAATCAAGCTTAGGTTTAAGTGGAATTTCATTATTTTAAGAATCTAGGTAGCTCGCATGGTTTGACTATGTAGTTTTATAAATGTTGCACCAAATTGGTGGATCACACTATACATGCCTACCATACTCACATTATTTGGCCATATAGTTCACTAAACTACGTATCAATTATGCAAAACCACTATTCTAAAATCTATTTCATTTCTATATATTCACCCATATAACTTCTTCTAACCATTTACATGTTTTTTTCCAATAATCCAATACAAAATAAACTCACATGGTTTACACTAGATTTTTCATGGTTTGATCCAAACTATGTACTAACCATGCATACCAAATATTTAATGAAAAAATTAAACTAACAAATCATGAGTATGGTACCCTATAGGGTTCCCCTTGATATTACATGTTAACCATGCGTGCATAAATATTTTTCATAAAAAATAAAATTTCATATTGAAACTTTAAAAAATTTAATTTATGCTAAATTAATATAGAATATTAAAACAATAGTGACATGAACCTATTACAATTGTCCCCATTGGCATACTTCCTATAAACAGAAATTCATAGTTCAAAGTTGAAGGTAATGAATGAATATAAGACTTAGAAAAGATCATAATAAATTCTAATAACAACACTTAAAAATTAATTCCTCAAAACAAAAGGATGATTCCTCAAATGATACAACCAACTTAAAGAAAGACTTAGTCCACAACCAATAATCATGAATATCTAAGAAGATAAAGACCTAATATAAACATTTATAATTCATCTAAAATGTTGAAATCAATGATGGAAACACCTAAGAGAATGTATTTCATAAAAACCACCATGATTTTATACATCATTAATGGGATCCAAAAAACCCCATCTTCCAAAACTGAACTTTGAGAAATAAGCACAAATTTAATAATGGATGAAAAATCAAAAAGGCTAATCGAGAGACCCTGAAACAAAAGGATATCTATATCACCCAAAAAAAATAACATCAAAAGCTTCACATCCCAAAATAAACAAAAAATTAATTAACTAGACACATTCCTCAATATGAAACTACATTATTCTAACTTAAACCTACAAAATCACAATAGAATATAACTTGTGTCTTAGAACAAGAAGTACTATATCATAGTGGTCTAGAAAGAAAATATACACCCAGTTCTCCCAAAGGACTGATTGTAATGAAACAAACATCAAAGTTACCTATTCATGAATTTCATTCCTTCTCCTATACAATCCATCAAACCCAACCTCTTACGTAGGTCTCACAAAAATTATTGCATCACAAACAAATGAAAAATTATAACCTAATAATGATTCAAGAACAAAAAAAGATTCAATTCAAACCAATACATTTTCCATGAAATAATTATATTTATCACAATGAAAATTTTACAAAAATAAGATAAAAAGAGCCACACCACAATTTTCAACCAAAATAATTTCAAAAAATGTAAACATATCTCAAGAGAAAACATGATTCTTTTCTCATAATTGAGAACCACTATAGAATAATATAAGAATCAAGGGGTAAAAATATCACATCCAAATTTAATAAAGAATAATTATTTACTTGGATTCATATGGTTTATCTAAAAATTATACAATAGTTACAAAGAAGCTTCGAAAATAAAGTTCTTGGGAACTATACATGGTTTTTAGGTCACGTAGGTCAACCTTATCCCTCTAAATATTTATTATTTTCATCCAAAAATTCCATGAGAAACCCAGAAGAAAACTCAAAACATTCCATTGAGAATAAATATACCACTATCTCAAATCCCAATCTAGTAAAACAGTCAAAAAAGAAAAAAAAACTAAGTAACCATGAAAATCAAGGCCCATGATGATAAAAATCTATCTAGAATCTCCCCACAACAATATATCGATTCTTGAAAATCCTATCACCACTCTACCAAACATCTAAAATTTTAAAAGGGTTATTCCATAACCTAGTCCCCTATTAATAACCTATGATTTTATAACATTTAAAATTAACTTGATAGGCATGACTAAACAAATCACCTGGCCTATCTCTCTATTTGGTATGAAGGGAATTCTTAATCCCTATCGATTGAAAACTAGTTTATGTTTATAAATAATGAACAATTTTTAATTATTTCACCATCATATATTAAAATAAAGTGGAAACTATCGGTAATCCAACATGATCTCACTAGGAAGTGAACATGCATGTGTATAAAATAAGAAATTAAAAAATATAAACAATATAAAAAAGGAATAAACATAGAAATAATCCATTTGAAATATACAACTTAAGAAAATAAATAATAAAAATATAAATTAAAATAGATTATGAAATACAATATATGAAATTGGATGATAGAATCTTGGCCCAAAGATAAAACTGCCACCAGAACACCTCCACATGACCCAGAGCCACTCACCACCAACACATGTCTATAAATAGACCTAGTTAAACACCCAAATAAATTCATGACATAGGAACCTAAAATGAGACCAGATTGTTTCATACACACACATACACTGGTGTCCATATAGGGTGTGATGAAAACGTTCCTGGTAGGATCTAATCAAGGATTCTATGAAAAACCCTTTATAAAATATATAATAAATGCTTTCAAAAACATTGGATAGAAAAAAAGGTTTTAACCTTTAAATGAACATGTATTAAGAATACAAAAAACACACTTTACTACTTTTCCAATTTTTAAACCACAAAATAAGACTCTATAAATAAAATGGGAAATCAGTTTAAAATTCACATCTTTTAATGCTAAATTGTAAGTAAATATTTTCTACAAATATACTTTCAAACAGGGGAAATAAGAACATTAAAACCATTAAAGAAAAACCCAACCCCATATCCCCATTTCCAAAATCAATTCCTAATATCTGTTTCAATAATAATCATTGTCTCACTTAAGAAATCACACATTCAAAACCATTCAAGAAATAAATATAAATTAAACCGAAAAAACATCAAAATAAAGTAAAATCCATCTCAGGCATCAAGATATCAAGAAGGAAAAGTAAATTCAAATAACGAAACATTTGGTCTAGGGAAAAAATCATGGCTTAGGTAGATAAGTATATCATGAAATTAAACACCCTAACTAATTTCTAATGGGAATCAAGTATCATTGGATACCCCCTAAGTTCCAGCATTAATGATACTAGACCTAGTTTACTCAGTTAAATCCCTCCATGTGGATACAAATTGAAACCATAAAATCCTATTTCAATACCCCTTTGGGTTTTTGAGAACAATATATACCCTTGATAGGATTCTAATGTCCTTAATAATTGGCTAGTGAGTGAAGAATATGCAAGTATAATATGTATCCAAAGCTTATATTGGCTACCTAGTTTCCCATACTATTAATAAATGGACGTCCAAAACCAACATGTTATAAGGATATTTCATAAATAAATAATAATAAACACTTTTAAATAAACCTCATCCCACCTTCTACACCCTTGTAGAAAACAACCCCTTTCATTTCAATCATTTTGACACATCAAATAATGGAAGAATAATATAAAGAACCCCCTATGGGATAGAATATTTGGGTTCATAAAACATAAAAATAATGGAATCAACAAGGGTATCCAAATCATAAAAAGCTCCTCTTTCCAAATTTTAAATGGGAATTTTAAAATAAGCTTGGAATTCTAAGAAATGTTTCAACATTTGAGATATCATTTAAAAACATAAATTAAAAATACATTCCCAAACACATACTTATAAGTACATTTTCAAACCAATATATTATAGCGAACTCAATTTTAAATCACTATGATACTAATTGGTCATCAAATCATGTAACATGGGTCACACACACTTTTCTTTACCAAACACCCTTTTTAAAAATATGAATCCTTTATTTTGAAAATAAAATTGTGTTAAGAACTAATTTAAAATACAAAACTAGTGTAAAAAACCTCATTTAAATACTTAAATCCATCTATAAGATCCAATAAAATTTTTTAACAAATATTTGTTAGACACAAACATTATAGTCAATATCATCATTTGAAAACCATTACAATCCCCTTTTATTCCAAGTCTTAAAATACAATTAATCCAATTGAAACCCATTATGGATATACAATATTATTATAAATTTATAAATAGTCACTTAAAAAATCTAAGAATTACTAGAATCAAATTAAAAGGGATTTTTTATAAAAATATCTACCTCAACTAATTGGGAACTCATTACAACATTCCAACATCGATGGAGAACAAATAAATTATAAAGGGAAAACAATCCACAACTCCTACATAAAAAAATCCTTTGATTCATTCTACTACAAACCCTAATCTCCAGAACTAGGTCATTATTTTTCCTTGTATAAACTAAATCTACAAGGAACGGAATAAAAAATAAGAAAGTAATAGAATGAGAATACCTTGAGATATCTGCTTGAAATAATGAATGAGAGGGCACTAAAATGAAGGATATGGGAGAAGAAGGAATCCCTTTACCAGACCATGGTATTTTTTAATGAGAGGGAGATGAGAAAAAGGACTTAGGCCTTATAATTAATCAAGGGTACTAGAGAAATTTCAATATTTTTAGAATCTGGGAAACTCACATGATTATGTTACATGGTTTGGTAAATGGTGCAGCTCACATTATACAATCCAAACACACTTTCATGGTTTGGCCATATAGTTTACTAAACAATGAGTTAACCATGACAATTTATCTATTAATAACAAAAAAATTCTTATATCCTCCCATATAGTTTCTTTTAACCGTGAACAAGTTTTACTTCAACAGACCAAGACAAAAGGAACTCACATGATTTACACATCTTTTTATTATTTGGATTAGACATTGTGCTACCTTTTCATTACAACCATGTACTGAAAAAACTAATCTAAAAAATACATAATTTAAAACCATTCATGGTTTCCCCTTAACTATTCTTTCTAATCATGCATATAGGAAAAATATCTAGAAACCTTAAAATTTCAAACCAAAACATTCAAAATTTTAAATTACCCCAAATTAATATAAAATAATAAAACAAAATTGACATGAATGTGACAGAAAACAACTTTATTTTAATTAAAATCTCGAATTTACAGATTCAATAATCATAGGTTTTAACAATATGTATCCTAATATCAGAATATAATTGTAGATAATAATTTAATATAAAAATGATTAGAATAGTACTTCTATGGTAAATATTTTTTCAAGAATAATGGTATTCAAATTAACATTCCAAATTAATTTTTAACATCATCTTTCCATATTTAAAATTTTGACTAATTTAAAGCATATTATCCATTCCTAGAAACAAAAATAATCACACTAATAGATTTTACACTATGTATATAATATCAAGAGGCATCTAAGAATAGAAAAAACCACATAAGATAACAGTTTCTCATCTCATAATTCATTATTCCTTATTTCATAGATTATTATCTTTATTTGTTTTATTTTAACTTTACCCAAAGAGGATAAGTCATGTTAATCCCAAACTAACACATAAATAAATAGAATTCATGAATACTATACCATAATATTAAACTTTCAATATTAATTTAGAAAGGAATAAAGAACAATCAGATATCTCTAATCAGCTCCCCTATTTGAAATCCATAAATTTAGATAGATATCATTCCAAAATCAATAACTAATAAAAATCCCAAGAAAATTGATGGAAACAAGCATTTATATCTTGGAATGAGAGAATAAGGGATATAATAACCAAGAGAGAATAGGAGAACTCACCTAAAATAAACAAGAAAATGATCTGAAGAATTTGGTGGTTGAAGCCAAGAAATGGGGATAAAAATTCATTGAAAATGGTGCTTGGGTTTCTTGGAATTTTAATTAGAAGGGATCAATTAAGATAATTTCTAAGGCATTACATAATTTATAAATGAATTATTTTTAATAGGACCATGATGCAACACCCCTAGACACACTGCAATCATTAGGGTTTTAACCAAAACCACGAGACACCATTGAGGGATATATTTCTAGGGACACCTAGTCTAACCTCACTGAAGAATCCATTTCTCAATCCATGTGAATCTCAATTTTGACACCTTGGTCAAGCCTCGATTGACTATTTAAATTCACCTTTTTGATGATGGACTATATGTGTTGAATTTCCATCAATTATTTTTAATGGAGATCTATCACAAATAGTATTTTATGGTTAATTTTGTTACAAATATTACTATCTGTGATGAACCTTCAGAAATATTATAGATCAAAAATTATTTTCAATGGAAATTTTATTCCTTCCCAAATAATTTATAACCAATAATATTTGTGATGGAAATTTTATTCCATCATAAATATTCAAAGATAAAATTGGTGAATAATAAAAATAAAAATAAAACCCATTCATTATAAAATAAAAGCTAAACCATAACATAAAAACAATGTCACATAAAATAAATTATAAAATTTTATTGAGTTAGGGATCTAGTCCGACAAGTGTGGGAAATCAAGTCCAGTTGGTGGAGGAAACTCCATCCCTAAACTACATGTGAGTCTCCACATATACTTTATCATTTTATAGACTATACCAAGTCAACTAAACATGCCACCAGAGTTAGCCTGTTATGATGGTGAGTTATAACATTGTGGTAAATAGGAAAATAGAAACAATTATTTAATATAATCAAAAAATGACATTCAACTGGTGTACAATGTGGAAGAAAAAGAGATAAAATAAAAACCATACAATCCACAAAAAACATACTGAATTCGAATGTATGACAAGACCAAAAAATCTCCATGTGACCAATAGTCACCACCAAATCATCCCAAACCGAAGGAAGTAACAACAAGAAAAGCCATCATTATACATGATTCCATTCACTTTACCTCAATCCAACAGTACTACATATACAACTTCCCAAAGGAAAAATTAAGGTGTGAGCACAAAGCACAGTAAGAGGTCACCACATATTCTATAGAAGATCTAATATTAAGAATGAAACAGTTATATATTTTAAAACAAAAATATTTTTTTTGAAATAAATTTCATAAAATCCAAACCCATTTGTACATCATTTTCACTTTCTTTTCATAAAATCCTTTCATATTTTTATGTCTTGAAATATGACAAGTAGAAGTCATAAAAATGGGATGTCAATCCATACATCAAGAGGTAAATAGGTAGTATGGGTCATATTTTAATATGTTTTCTTATTTTATTCAATGATTTAATCCATACTAAATTTTCAATTTGAGATTAGTGGCATTAATTTTGGATTTATGGTGTGTTTTGGGCTAAAATGAGAAATTTTTTTAATTTTAGAATTTAGATAGATTTTAATCACTTTGTTATTTTGGGAATAACTTTTAAAATATTGATAAAATTTGAGTGATTTTTTTTAATTACTTGATTTATGGGATTTGAATTTTAATTCTTCACCCGGAGATGATTCGAACATCCAAAGGCCCTAACAAACCAATAAAGTTGAAAAATTATTCTTGATGACTGAGTGGACCCCACATCAGTTAATATTGAATAACTCAGGGTTAAACACCTCCAATTAAGGATATTATAGCTATATTTTAAATTTAATTCAATTTAACATTTTAAGGTTGATGATAATGGAAATTTTCTTCCATTAATGCAGATATTGGATGCTCAAAATTAAAGAGGATTTTGGAAACATTAATCTAGAAAGAGTATAACTCATTAATTATGATATAAAATGTTTCATATACGTCCAATTGATATGAAATTTTGAGGGATTATTGAAAGATAAATTTATAGAATCCTTTATGAATGGAACTTGAGAATATTCTTCCATCTGGTTTGCAAAATAGGAGAAAACATTAGGAGGTTATATTCTAATGGGGAGATTTTCTACTTTTCTTCTCTCTTTTCTTCTTCTTAGTTTTTTATATTATTATTCTTCCCTATTTTTCTCAGTTATCCTTACCATGGTGGGGTAAAAATATTATTGAATGGGTAAGGGTTGGTTTTAAATTTTATAATTCTTGAGTTCTTGAACTTTATTGAATGAAAAATATTTCTCTCTTCTGTAAAGTCACTTTTGATTTTATATAGCAGTTTTTATTATCAAGTACGATCATATTAAGTTTTTGATTATGTAATTTGTTTTTTCTTATTACAATGATCATTACCTCCCTTATCTAGGTCTTGGTTTATTTATGATGGAATAGACTAGATATTAGTGGTGGAGTACTCAACGATCATCATAACATGTGTAGGGGTAGTGGATCTTCTTCATTGTTTGGGATAAAAAATACCAGATTGGGAATGTCCTATGTCAATTGAGGTTTTTCACAAAAACACTCTTTCAAAAGGAATGAGAGTCCACTAATATAAGATCTTGTTACGGTTTTCTATCACTATCACCTTTTGAACAATGGAGTGAGAGGAAATGATCAGGGAATTTCACTTTAATCGACTTAACAAAAGCGGATTGATAAAATAAAACTAGAATAACATTTAAATTGTAAATCCTACCTCAATATGAACACCCTTATAATATAATGGTTTTAAATCACATAATTTATTTATTTTTAATATTTTTAATTTATTTCTTTGTTTCATTTTTTCATTTGTTTTTAAAACCAAATAAATTAAAAAATACCCCAATTTACCTTAAATTAAAAGTGAAAAACTATTTTTTGTGAACTCCTATTTTGAAAACAACCTAAGTTCAATCACTATACTACACATAGGTAATATAATTGTTTTTTCCATTCCCCATGATAGATGTAAATTAAATTTGGCATCATTTTCAGGGTAGGATAAACACTTTCACAAACCATTTTTCATTAAAAATAAAATCCTAAATTAAAAAAAAACATTTTTTCCATGATGTATTCAATTAAAAATTATTATATGTCGAATAACTACTATCAAGTTCAAAAAAACGAGGAAATTAAAACATCTCAATTGCAAAAACTTTGAGAAGAAACATAAGGCCTAGAGAAAAAAATTGAATGGATAATTGAATATGTCCAAACAAATTAGGAGAAATTGATGGAGTTGCTTCAAGAACCTACGAAAGAACCAGAGGATTCAAAGGAAGAAGTGACACTTGTTTTCCCTAATTTTTACCAGAATATCCAACATGTTGAGGCCAAGATTTATGAATATCAACAACCTGACTATTTTAAGAACTAGATCGAAGATAAACATGATTATCTAGAGTGGACTCATGATGAGGAAGACTTAATTTATTATCTATGTGTGGGAGATAAAAAATATATGGGTGAATTATGGAATGAGTATATGGTAAAAAATTATCACCCAGATCCCAAAAGAGTAGAATATCCAGTATCATTGCATGTCACTGTGGCCATAGGAGATGAAGACACAACCCATGTGGTGGAATTTGAAGAAATAATGGAGGATCATAACTACCTACTTCCATTCATAGAGATTCATTTCAAGAGGCACATATAACTAAAGAAGTGATTAAACCATAACCAACTTAGGGAGATAGTCTTTTCTTAATATTTGTATTTTTTGATTTCATTCTATCTGAATTGAGTATAAATTCTTATTGTTTTGAATTTTCAGATTTGATAAATCCTTATTATCTCTTAGAAGAAGATGATGAAATTGGACCTACACCTATTGTGGAATATATGGATCTCCCTGTACATATTTAATATTTGTTGGAGGAAGTTAACAAGGAGATCCAAGTGGGTTTTACTAAAGAAAAAATGCCAATACATTCTTACTTTTATGAGGATTTAATTAATATTTATACTTCATGATTTAATTTTAATAAAATAAAATTACACTTTGACACCACATTTTACAATTATTTTATGTAGCATACCTTGAGAAACCATTGGACAGAGAAGAATATGTTGCATAATTCTCAGGAATATAGGAAGTGGTTCTACACTTCATCCTACCCCCGCTATGAAAACTATACCACATTGAAAATATGGAAGATCTTGTATACTCTATACATGGAATTATCCATAAAAACGACAAAAGAGAAATGGAATCTGGGAAAATACACATGTGGTGGTTCATGTCCAAGAACATCCACCCACCATCAGATTTGGGATAATAGCTTATACTGCACTCTGGAGGCAATAAAAATTCAGGGTCCACTTGTGGGGCTATACCATGATTTATACATTACATTATATATATTAATTTAAACTCCAATCTTATGTACTTATATTTAAATTTCATTTTTGGATTTGTCCAACATGTAGCTTACTCTATATAATCTGTTTGAGCATTAATGACATTATCCTTATACTAAATTGAATAATTCTATTCTGTAGGTTTATAGAGGAATAGGTTATTACCCAAATAGTAAAATCAATAGAGAATATACTTCAAGGGAAGGGTATTTAAATTTTTTATTTCTATATTCTAAACTCCCTACATTTTTTCCAAACAACATGTTTTGAGCCTGAAACTTAAAATTGCATGCCCACACTTAAATTATTTCCTAACATGACTTATCTAAGAGATATAAATTACATATAAAAAATGTGATTCCATGTTTTATATTTCAATGATAATAATATTGAATGAGTAAAATGGATAATTTAATTATTAAATTGATGCATGGATATTAAATTGAGGACTCATGATTTAAGAAAATTAATAGACTCTTTTAAATGAAATTGCTCTATTATTTTTTATGATTTGAATTTATAAAATTCATATGAATTGATTTATTTTTATTAATTATTCTCAAAGTGATTTTCCAGCATTATAATTCCCATTAATAAGAGGATTTCTGGAATAAGTACTTCATATTCTATCTTGAGCATATATCATGAGTGATCTTGGGACATGTTATTGAAAAAAATTTGCATTTGAACTTTTCAAAGACATGAATGTGAAAAACAAAATTTAAAATGATTGAGTATTATTTTTAAAAACCACTTATCGTTAAAAGGACACCTTTACATAAATCCTTATTTATCCCATAGAGACCATGAATGACCTTTATAGGGATGATCCATGCTTCAAGCCATTTTTATCAGCTCCTACCTTATTCTTGGTATCACTAGAAGAAAAATTATTTTTAAGGTTGCATTTAAAATGTTAGTTTAACATAACAGATGTTATAATAGTAATCAATTTAAATTTTAGTGTTAGTAACAATAATAAAAAACAACGAAATATGATGAGTTCCATTTTTTGGAATCGGTTCTATGAAAAAAATGATGCTGAAAACTAGGTATTATATTTTCGGTGTCGATTTTAGTATAAAATGACACCATAAATGCTCAACAAACTTATTTTTAGCATCTATTTTATTAAAACAGACAAAAAAATTTAAGAATATTTTATTTTCATCGTCAATTTTCTATAAAACTGATGGAAAAAATTAAAATTAAAATTGTTTTAACATCTATTTTATTAAAAACTAATGTTAAAACTCTTTAAAAAAACCCAACCACAAAACCCTTGTTTTGTATGTCACCTGTTCTTTATTTATCTCAATATACAGTGATTATAAAGGCTACCATAACCCTTGAGATTGATTTTTTACTGTGTTTTCTTGAGTGTAATTATATTTTTATGATTTCAGATCATCAATCATTCATCTTTTGCGATTTAGGTTTATATTTATTCTCTGAAACCTTTAAATGATCAATTAGCACTCAGATCATATTTTTTTCATTGTTTTTTATTGTTCATTATTTTGAAAAGTTTATAATTTTTCTTTTGAGATTTTTTTTTCCATCATCAAGGTACAACTATTACGGTCGATCCGTACAACGATTATAGGTTTTTTGTTCTTGTTTGTTTTTTTAAAGATGTTTTAATAGTTTTTTTATTGGTCTTCCTTCCATTGAACTGAAGGTATGTTATATATATTAAGGATCAATATTGAAGTGTTCAACTTCAAAATTTTTAAGTGGTTTGTAAAATTTATTAAGTTAAATTCGTTATTTGTTAGTTATAAATTTGATTCACTCATTTGCTTGTTTGTTTTCATTACACATTTAATTATTAATATTTTTAGAGATTTTTTAATTATAAAAATTAGTTATTTAGTGGTATTATAAAATTGATTTTTTTCTAGGTAATAACTAAGAGTAATATTTATTTATCTTTTGACAAATCTAGGTAGAACCCAATAGTTTTTTTGGAAAGTAATTTTAAAAAACTCTATGTAAACTTGACATAAATATTTTTATTCTTTACCATAGTCATTAAGCATTATTTATAATTATATATTTAAATAAAATAAATAAGTAGTGTAATTTAATTTTTATTTTATTCCAAATAATCATTGATCTCTTACCAGATCAAAAATTTTATTTATTAATTTTTTTAAATTTAAAATCTATCTATTTATATATTTATATTTAAATGGTTATACGTTATATATATATATATATATATATATATGTTTTTATATATATGTATATATGTCAGTTGAAATTAGTTATATTTTTATTTATTTATTCTAATAAAATCATTAACTTTTGGATCAGTGACATATAACACAAAATAAATACCTAGAGTCGATTAGTTTTTATTTTATTTTTAATAATCATTAATATTTCATTTATTAGTAGTGATAATTTTTATTTAATGTTTTTATGATTAAAATTTATATGAATATATATATATACATATATTTTAATTTTTATATCTTTTAATATATTCAAAAATTATATTCAGATCCTATGTATTGAATGGATATTAATGGGATAAATTTACAAATAACTAGTAATGAATACGAAGAAGGATTTGATGATTTCTTGGAATTTTCTAAACAAAATCTTCAAAACACAAATTTTATTTTCTGTCCATGTGTGAAGTATTTGAATATGAGAAAGTTAAATTCTTGATAAATCAATGATCATCTCATTTTTAATGGTTTGAGCCTAAATTATATGCGTTGGATCTAGCATGGTGAAATTATTGTAAATTCAATAGCAAATGTTAATTACAACATTCATGATGACACAGAGGATCATATTGAAGAATTAATTCATGATTTAGGTGTTGAAACCATTGAAAAAACTAAAACTATTTAACATTGGTATGGAGATTATGAAAAACCATTTTTCCAAGGTTGTTAATATATAGTGTTATCATTAGTTTTGAGATTGATTAACTTGAAAGAAAAAAATGTTGGAGTGATTAATGTTTTTCTAACATAATTTATATTCTAAAAGAGATACTTCAAAAAGGAAACGTGCTTCCATATTTTAATTATTCGGAAAAGAAAATATTATGTATAATGGTATTGGAGTATAAAAATATGCATGATTTCCCAACTTATTTTGTGTTTTATAGGAAATAATATGAATTTTATTCAAATTATCCTACATGTGGAACGTCACACTATTAGATGGATGAAAAAATCAACTCAGATTCATTCTTAGGTATTGACATTTAACCTCATGAAAAAATAAAAAAATTTGTTCCAATAATCCCTTCATATAATTCCGATAAATTAACTCTAATTCATTATCAGGTACATAAATCAAATCTCCTACTAAAGGAATTTGGTACCTTCCAATAATTCATCATTTGAAGTGTCTATTTTCAAATTCGATTAATACAAAATGTTTAAGATAGAATCCAGATGAACGCATATCTGATGGCTAATTACTTAACCCTATTGACTCATCACAATGGATGAGATATGATAAAAAATTTTGTATTTTTGAAGTGATGTTATAAATGTTAGAGAGTGTGTATTAATCGAATGAATTCATATCAGAGCCTAAGTTGCCAACATAATTCATGTCATATTTTTTGGGTTTTTTACAAATTATCTGCATAGAAATGTATGAAGAAAAAAAATGTTATGATGAGATTGTTGATTTATGGACAAAAACAGGTTGGAAATCATATTGATATGCATATTTCCCCATTTATTGTTGATTTTAAACATCTATGGGAGGAAGGTGTTAATGTTTTTTAAGTATACATGAAAGACTATTTTATTTTGTGTGATATAATAATGTTTAGTATAAATGAATTTCCATCATATGGAATCTTATATAGTTACAGTGTTAACAGACACAAATCATGTCCAATTTTTGAAGAAGAGACTTCATATTATCAATTTTATAATGGAATAAAGATAGTGGACATGAGACATCGAAGATTTTTTGTAAACTGTTTATCATTATCATTGATTGAAAAAGGAAGTAAATAGTTTAACAGAAACATTCTACTACCACAACTATTTTCAGTTGAAGAATATTAAAAAACGGTGAAAAATTTGGATTTGACATTCATAAATAAAAGTAGTTATGGTCTTCAAAAAAAAATCTAGAAGAAACAATATTTTTTTTGAACAACCTTACTGGAGATTTTTAGAGATAAAACATAACTTTGATGATATTGATGTTGATAATAATTTATGTGACAGTTTTATTGGAAATTCATTAGACATAAAAGGAAAGAAAAAATAAATTTAATTCTATATTTGACTTGAGATCAATGAGAATACGATTGGATTTAGCTCCCACTATGAAATGAAACATAACATATTTAGCTCCGGCTTGTCACACATTAAACAAGAGTGAGAAGTTGAATTTTTTTTGTAGTGTTTTTATGGTATAAAAGTACCCATGAGATATTCTTCAAATGAAAAATTTTTTGTGTCAGTTAATGACTGAAAATAAATAGGTATGAAATCTCTTGACTGTCATGTATTGATGTAACAACTACTACCTATCTCACTGCATAGTATATTGTCCTTATCTATTAAAAATACTATCCTTAGGTTATGTAATTTTTTTAAATACATTTTTATCAATGTTATTAATCCAAATATTTTTGATGTGTTTGAGAATCAAGATACTTTGAAACATTTTATATTATAAATGTATTTTCCACCTATATTTTTTTGATATAATGGTTTATCTAGTGATTCATTGGGTCCGTGTGATAAGAATATTCGAGCCTGTTTATTTATGTTAGATGTCTCATTTTTAATGGTATATGATAGTTTTAAAGGGATATGTTAAAAATAGTTATTGACCGGAGGCGTGTATTATTCAAAAATATATATTGGAAGAGGTGATTGAGTTCAATATAGATTATTTTTATAAAGTGGTGAATATTGGTCACCCTATATCTCAACATTTGATAATTGATAGTGATGGTAGGGGGATTGGAGGATTAAAGGTAAATTTTATTCCACGTGATGAAGTGATGTAGGAACATTAATATATTTTGAACAGCATAGATGATTTTCAATCATATATATATCATCACATATTTCTAAATTAAAGAGATGATATCCAAAAATAAATGATAAGTGGTTGATGATTGAGCATAAAAAGACATTTGTTTCATGGTTTAAAGAGAATGTGAGAATGAATATATCTACATCAGAAATGCTGAAATTGTTGACAGGGGGACTATCAATTAATGTGATAACATGGATTGGTTTTGATATTAATGTGTACACATTTTACACAAAAAAAATTGGATGACACGAGTATCGTTTAAAATAGGGGTGTGATGGTTATCACTAAAGCAATGTATTTTTTAATTGAAAAAGATAAAAATAAATTTCTTCTTTGTCAATATATTTTTGAGTTCTTGAGGATATATTGAAAATTGGTTATAACAAATTTTGAGACACAGTGTTTATGCATAATCGGGTTGATAGAAATTTCATTATGAAACTTGATGATTGTAGATTCATAATCGTTGATTTGAAAAGATTTAATTACAATGAGGATCCTTTTTTCATGGAGACACATGAAAAAGTAAATATTTTATTTCATTGATCAATCAAATGATTGGTGGTATGTATTTTTTCAAGAAAAAAAGATACCATTTGGGTGATTAGATTGATGTTGGTTACATGAGTATTATTCATCTATTACATGATATCTAAATGAATACAATGACTACATGGTATAAATAGTGCATTCAATACTTAATGATAATGATGAAGGCATATAGGAAATCACTAAATTATAATCTTAATTTTTCTAGTAATTATTTATATTTTTTTTTTATTTTTTTGAAACATATAAATTGTGCCTCTTTTTTACTTATCTTTTTCGTCATTGTTTCTAAATATTCAGTTTCTTAATGATATAACGGAATAGAAAATTTCATTACACTTTCTTGTGTTAATGTTAGAAAAAGGGATATAGGAGTAGTTACCAAGTTATATGTATTTTTTCATATTGTGAAATATTTAGTAATATACTTACTTAATGAATTAAAATTTTTAATTTTTAATTTTTTTAGGACTACTGATATGTCTTCAGTGGAGGAGCCATCTCCTATTACTAAAGGTAAATCAAGTTCTCAAGTTAGTAAATGTGGTATGAAAATTTTTCCAAAATAGTCAATTTATCATAGATATGTGAGATTATATATTCATTTTGATGATACTAATAATGAAGATAACCCAAATGCAATTTAATTTATCAATTTTATATCTATGCAGAGTCACTACCAGATTAGTATTTTATATCCTAATTTTAATTCTGTGGATATGATGGTGAAACAATAGGTTTGATAGTCCCTGACGGTAAAATATCTAAATTGATTTATTTTATCTCATTTTTTGGAATATTAAATATTATAAATGAAATATTTCTTTTATTCAATTACATATGGCATTCAATTTTGAGAAAATAAAATAATTTAAGAAAAAAATATTTAATTAGTAGTAGTTCACTAGAGATATTTTAAAACAAAAATGACAAAACATTATGTTTCTGGAACGAAAATGTTTGAAAAACCATGCCTTAATTATCCATTTATAGATACAGATACATGGAAGAAATTTGTTGATAGCCTTTATGAATAAAAATTATAGGTATGATAATTATTTTATATTATAAAATTTATTATATATTTATCTAATTACTTATTAGTTTATTTTTATATAACAGGCCACATGATATATCATCAAGAGATCTAGTTGAAAAATGTATACCCTCATACTTTATCCTATGGAGGGTATCCGTTATTAGAGTAGAAAATGATTGAAGAAAAAATTGAAGCATTAAGAGATAGATCTAGTAGTGGTTCAAAAGAGGTCCAGTTTGGTCCTCCATCTCCTCTAACATTCTATGAAAAATAGAAATGAGTGAGAAGAAGGAAAAGTGAAAAGTATCTTATGAAGGATGCTAAGGAAGTATCTGATTAAAATTTAAGTAAATATTATATATTTGTCATTAATTTTTATATTTTATAAATTATAAACAATAAATAACTTTTTCATTTATCATTTCAGGATGAATTTCATGAGAATGATTCAGAAGGATATTTTATCCTTGAGGGTAGGATGGATATCCTAGCCACTACTCTAGGAATGGTAGAACACCCTGGCCATGTTAGATGATATCAGTTGAGTGTTAGTTTTTTTAATGTATTTTATCAATGTAAGAAATCAAGAGACCCAAAAATAGAATCCTTAAAAGATGATCTAAGATATATGAAATAATCGATGGGTGATCAAATACAAGAAACCTTGCAGATGGATTTTTTAGAACACTTTACAAGATAATAATAGTTCATGTAGCCTTCCTAGCCTTTATAGCTTATTCTGCCAGTTGTGCAGCCTCTACAGCCATTCCAACCGGACAACCCTACCCAAGAAGCCAGCTTTGATCCTCCACATCCTAACTCAGACCAAACCGTATAATGTGATTTGTTTATTGAAGGTCCTCATATAAATATATTTATATTCAGGATACTATATTGTTTGGGGGATTATGTGAATCACCAGCCCATGTCGATGAATTCGATTAGAGTATCATTACTTGATATTATTGATCCTAATGCTCTACTACAATTTCCTACTAAAGATATTTCCAGAGTTGGGGATTTTCTAGGTCATTTTTTATACTTTTTCAAACTGGTCATCTTCGTTATATTTCATATGAGGTATAAATTTTTTAAATATTAATCAAATATGATTGAAAAATAATTATTATGTTTTCTGACATTTAACTTCAATAGGATTATCTAGAAGAAAAAGAAATTTCACAATTGAAACAAAACATTCAAGAACAGTAGACCATAGATACTTCTGATATTTCTTATGGGATATAAATATTATCTTAGTCTTCTTCTTCATTGAATAATATATTTGATTTTTGGATAACGTTCAATATATAAAAAAGATATTATCCATTGAAATTACTCAAATAATATATCATGTATCTAGTTGAGTTTTAAGAGCGCGACCTAAATGATTTGTAGTTATTTTCTCTGTAAGTAAATTGAAGTTTTAGTTTTTATTTGTTTAATAAAAGATAGTTTAAATCCACTAAATATATTTACTTTATAAATTAGGTATCTAGTCACACTTGCTGTACCAAATGAAGACACAAACATTTAAGATTTTATAGATCAAGAATACATTTCTATGGAAATGAAACATGTGAAGAATCCTAATAGAGTTTCATATATATGTGAGAGATTATCAGATACAGAGATTTGATGTTGATTTTTTCCATTTCGTGATAAGTAAAAATAGAAAAATAATTATGAAATAATAATAATTATTATGTCATTGATTGTGAAATTTTTATATTGTAGGGGGAATTATATATTAGTCATATTTTCCCCAAGTGAATGAACCTTATATTGGTTTTTCTCTTTATTAGTGAGTGTTCATATACGATTTTCCACCATATTAGGTAGGTATGTTTTTTTTCATGAACTCATTATATTTAATTATCATTATTTATACATGTATTGTTAGTTCATATATATGAAACTGTAGTTCATGGAAAAAAATTAACAAAGAACACATGTCGATAATGAAACCAAAGAAAATACAATATGTGGAAGTAAAGGTAATTAATTTTTATATTAGATATTATTCATCTTTTTTTTATATATATATATTTTGTTTTTAATTATCTAGTTAAATGTTTAACTATATTTTTATCACCAAAAAGCAATGTTGAATGTGACTATTATGTTCTATGATTCATGTATGTGATAATCATAATGGGGGTGACTACTAAATTTAATAAGGTTAGATAAGTTTTTTTTATATATTTAGTCAAAGTATTATATTTTTTAATCTCATATCCTAAAATTTCATTATTGACATTCAATTATGAGGAGTCTTATACCCAAACTAAGCTTACTCATCTTCAATATTTTTTTGTGAACAATTTATTAAGTATGATTACGATTTGATCTTTGTATATTTAAATGTTTATGAATACTATTACATTTTCCTAACAACATGTTTTTAAAAAACTAATTATTTTTTTATAATTTTTTTTAAACATAATTAAAACAAATGATAACTCCAATAATAACCAATAATAATCATGTTGTAAATTTCAGGTATGTTTATTTTAATTCTACTTTATAATACAAATGAGTTGATAGATTTTTAATTTAATAGATAAAAGCATGTAGGTTTTTATATATTTTTAGTCAATGATTAATGTTTTTTGATTACTGTATACTATTTTTTTATTACATGTATTTTTATTATTTTGGTAGTGTAATATTCAGAATTGTATAATTGTTTTATCATTAGGAATTCGTTTTCATAGAAAATAGCGTTAGATTTTTTTATAAAATACTTGTATTTCAATATTTATTTCATTAAAACCAATACATATATGGTTTTAAATGTTAGTTTATAACATACCCACATAGAAAAAAAGCTTACAGTCAATTTTTGGCAACATTGTTTTTTGTAAAACCGACACTGAAAACTTTTTTTACGTCACCTTTACAGACTTCGATTAAAAACATATGTCAAAAAAGAAAAAAAATCCAATGTTAAATACTAATTTTTCACTAGTGTATTTGTATGAAATATTAAATTTTAATTGTGGGGGTGGAGGGAATCATGGTAGAAGTGATGATTTACACTATATAAAAATAGTTTTGGGTTATATTTTGGGAATAAAAGAACATTTTTTTATTCATTCAATGTACTTAATTATTTATCTTCTTGAAAAAAAATGAGAAAAAATAATGTGTTGTGATTTAGAAGTATAAAAAATTACAATCACTGGACCAATGATGTTTATCATATGTTGTTAGGTTTTGGATTTGTGGTTTATATTTAAGGTAACTTACAAAAAAATAAAACAAAAAGAAGCTAATTTGAAAAGGGAAAAACTGTATAAAATTAGGGAAAATTTGAACCAGGCTCACATCATTCATTATGAATTCATTACTAATAACCTTTTCTTTGAGTTTTGGGGAAGTTTGAGTTATTAATTTTAAGGATATAATTTCATGACACTTTTACTTTTGATATCCTGCATTTTACTTAAGAGATAGACCTCCTCCTTGGGCCTTAAATTTTTAAACATTAATTCCCACCAACCTTATGCCTTACTGTCATTTGAACCTTGAATGTAAATTTCTTAAGATTTTATGTGACTTTTGTCTTTAAAAAGTGGATAAAGTGGCTCCTTTACATGAATATGGATAAGGAACATGTTCTCATGCTATGATAATAACTCTAATTGAATTTTATCTTCAGATATGATTGAAAAGATTCAAGTGAGTTAAATCATGACATAACATGTTTAATAATAATGAATTAAAGAACTTGAATGAATGAAACTAGATGTTAAATAATTTTTCAAATAGGAAGAGTAAAAAATTTGGGTTGATTAAGTCTTTGAAAATTGATAAATTGAATTGAAATTTTTTTTGGAAGTAGAAAATTTTATTTGACATTGAATTTTTTTATTTTATTGCTTTGGAATTTAAATAATGGTAACATTAAATCCCTTTGAAATTTAATGTTGAGATTTCATGAATGAAGACAATTAGAGTTTCGGTGTGGTAGAATTGATAGAACTAATATTTTCATAATTTTTAATATTTTTTTCAATGTTTTAATACACACCAATTTATCAACTTGAGCTTATTTGCATCAATTTTGGATTTTGGGCGTGTTTTGGGATTAAATGTGAAAATCGAATAATTCTAGAATTTAGATCGATTTTAATCACATTTATTTTGGGAATAAATTTTAAAATATGGATCTAATTTGAGTGATTATTATTTTTCGTATTACTTGAATTTTGGGATTAAACTTTCTCTTATTTGACTAGATCTTATACAAACATCCAAAGGCCCAAACAAGTTGATCTAGTTAAAAAAAAGTATTCTAGACAACTGTGTGGACCCCACATTAGTAAATATTGAATAAATAGAGGTAGAAACCTCTAATTGAGGCGATTAAAGCTGTATTTGAAATATAATTCAAAATATAATTTAAGTTTCTAAGATCATAGAAATTTTCCTTCATGAATGTAGATATAGGATGCTCATATTTGAAGGAGGATTTAGGAAATATTTATCTAGAAATATTGTGAATCATTAGTTATATCATAACTTCTTTGATACAGATTTAATTGATTTTAAATTTGGAGGGCCAATAGAAAATTAAAATTTTAGCATCTTATAAGAAAGAAAATTGAGAATATTCTGCAATATTATGTGTTAAACATGAGAAATATTTTAGAGGATATATTTTTTTGGAAAAATTTTATGCTTTTCTTTTCTCTCTTTTCTTCTTTTTAGTTATATAATACCTTCTACTTCCCGATTAATCTCATTTACCCTTACCACGGTAGGTAAAACATATGAGTGATCAGGAAATGGTTGTTTTTATATTTTTTATTTCTTGAGTTCTTTAACTTTATTAAATGAAAACTCTTTATCTCGTTTGTGAAGTTTTACTCAATTTCATCTATTGATTTTTATTATAGAATATGATCATATTTGGTTTCTGATTCTATAATTTATTTTTTTCATTGGTTAATGATCATTATCTCCCTCTACTAGGTTCTAGTTTATATATGATGGAATACACCCGAGCTTATCGATGAAGTACCCAATGATCATCAATACATGTGGAGTGGTAGTGGATATTCTTTATTTTTTGGGATAAACAATATCTGATTGAGAATTTCCTTTTTCAATTAAGGATATTACTACAAATATTCTTCACAAGGAAGTAGAGTAGACCAAATAGAGATATTGGTAACATTTTCTTTTACCATTACCATTTTTCCAAGGGAGTGGGAGGAAACGATCATGGATTCTCACATTAATAGACCTAGCAAAAGAGGATTGGAAAAATGGAAGTATGATAACATTTCAATTAGAAAACAAACCCTGACCTGATCACTCTTATAATATAATAGTTATCAATCACTTGAGGTGAAAATTTGGTTTCAATATTTTCCTTAATTTATTTCTTTTGTTTAATTTCGTTCATTTGTTTTCAAAACCAAAAAATTTAAAAAACACCCCATTTACCCTTAAATTAAAAGTGACAAAATGTTTTGTGTGCACATATCCTTAAGAGACTACCTAGGTTTAATAACAAGAATACACATAGGTAATTTAATAAAATATTGTTTTTCTAGCCCAAACGATAGGGATGCATAAATAGGTAAACACATATCCTTGAAATAACCTATCATGGGAAGCTATGTGATACAACCAAAAATACATTACCTATGAGAAACAATCCATGATTAATAAAATCATCCGATAAATAAGAATAAAAAAAGAAAATCATATTGGGATCTAGACTATTGGAATATATACTAGACATTAAAGAGCCTAAACAAGTATAATGTTGGTACTAACCTTTACCGAATCCTGCCATGGTCTATAGATATCCCACAGGTAAACTCTTAGTGGTGCCACACTCACTAAGTTTGCCCATGTTTATTTCATGATGAACCTAAGGTTCCCAATATTCCAATTTTCCAAATACATTGAAAATTTATTTATATTCTTAAATTTTTTTATAAATGTGTATTTAATTTGTATATTTAATAAACAATTATTATAAATTAATAAAAATTACTTTAAATTTAATAAATTTTGTTTAAACACCATTTCATAGTGAAACTAATAGAGGAAAATACATGAATCACAATCCTAAAGAACTATGACCCAACCATAAGACCATTCCACCATGACCCCTCAAGAGGTAGAGTGAAGAGAAAAACCACTGAATCTCTAATGCATGGACTATAACACCATTCCATATCAACATTCATATTGGAAGATCCACCAAAACCATTATCCTTAACTATATTTCACAACCAAATTGGTTGTGTTGTAAGATGAATGTGTAATAGTCATTTCTCATAACGGAAGGATGAAATATATGGTGTATCCCAACCTCCCACACTATAAAAAACTCTAGAAGATTAATTCAATTTTCTAATATTCTAACAATCAAACTCCAGGCAACAAGTCCTACTGCCATGCCATAAGGTTCGTCTCCAACACTACACCACACTGTAACCACCTACTTTCAGATAAAATTTTAGATCAACATCGCTTTCACTCTTCCATACATTTACCAACACCTATAGTCAACCAAAAACAAAGAGGATGGGATCATAAGAAACCAATCCATTATAAATATACCCATTCCAAATAAATACCGTGTTATGGTTAATGATATTATGCTATAGTTTTAGTGATCATAGATTGAGTGAAAATATCTGAGTTGATTTTCAAATTTATAAAGAATCTTATTAAATTAATTAGAAAATTAGATGAATGTTTTGAGTTTATTTTTTGGAATTTAATATTTTTATTATTAAATTCTTTTGTGTTTTTAATATTCTTAAGAAATTTTTTTGTTTTTAAATAAAAAATAATGAGTGTGGTTTTACTAAAATTTAATTGTACACATCACTGGGTACTTAGTACAACAGTAACGAGTACCCAGTAGGCCTACAATGGAGGAATTACATACAATTAGGTCCCCCATGTGTCCAGTTCTTGAAACCTCAAGGTTTTAAAATAATAAAACTATTTTTGATTGCATAAACGACATGAAACACAAATTTTAAACCAAAAAATATTATTATTATTTAATATGTTTGTTATCACCAAGTTGTTGGAATAGTGATTATGAACATGAATGACTAAAATATTAAAATATGGTTTAAAAATTTATATATAATTATTTTTTTAACCAATTAATTATATATTAAAATAAAACCCTTTTGAAAATGAAATGATATCTTTTTCTAAAAAACTATTTTAATGAACACATGTGTCTTTTATACCAATAAATTAAACAAATAACTATTAATAAGTTTTATTAATTAAATCTATATATATTAGATTAAATATAATATTTAACAATCAAAAACTGTTTTTATATAAATGAGATTTAAAATTAAACCAATTGTACAATTTAAATTTCATTTTTCAAAAATTCATATTTGTCACCTTTTTATTGAACACTAATTGTAAAAATATTTTTTGAAACTTTTATAAATTTATTTGAAAAATAAAAAATAATTTTTGAAAAACTAACACCAAAATAACTTAAGTTTATTTTTTGGTATTTTTTCTAAAAATATTCAATTTTGAGAAATATTGAAAAATACTAAATATAAATTGAAAACTAGCTTTTAGTCTAGATAATTTATAATGATAAATTATATTTTTAAAATTTTTTAAAGTAAAATTAGATAATTTTAATATCAATTAACCTAATTTATTTCAATTTCATCTTTTTTTATATTGAATTTTGATATAAAAACTTTGTATACTTTTGAATAGTTTTTCTCTTAAAAAACTCACTGTTTCATTGTGTCTGTGGGATTAATTTTAAATTAAATATTACCAATTTTGTGAAGTTAATTTGAAAAAATGGATTCACTGTTTGAAATTATAACAATTTATATTAAATAATATTTCTAATTTAATTTTTTATTACAATGATTTGTGAAATCAATTAAAAATTAATTATTGAAATTAAGTTTAAGACTGGGTTTTCCCCGTTAAATGTGCTTGTCTTTAAATGAATTTTAAACACACCTATTTTTTTTATTTAATAAATTTAATTTAATATTTTAAATAAATTATTATAAATTATCTAATAAAGGTCAGTTTAATTTTATATTTAAAGAATAAATTACCTCGGTAAATAAAATTATAGAAGTTAGCATGGTAAAAACAAAAAATATAAAATTGAGTAAACATGATGAAAAAGAAATAAAATAATAAAAATGTTTTTCTTTTTGTGTGGAAGAGGTTTTATTATCAACCAAAAAAACCCTTATATCAATTATTATTTAATTTTGGAGTCACATGATGTATGGGAGACCTCGTAATAATGAATAGTTTTGGGTATTTACAAGAATTCCACTTCTCCGTTGTAATGGGGCATTCACTCCCCTCACTTCTACACCCCTCTCAAGATTTTTGGATCAAAAAATAATTACCCAAATCTCTTCCAAAATACAATCCCATCATCATATAATCCTAAATTGGTGAATAAATCCAGCCTAGTAAGGATTTTAGTGAAATCCTAAGGAGGGTACCTGAAGAAGAGGTAGCATTCTTCAATGATCATTTTAAATATTTATTTCTCCACTACCATAAAATCTTCTAAAAACATGATTACATAATAAACAAAATATATTTCATATAATAAATATTATTATGTTAATTTAATAACATTAATTATTTATAACTTCTATTAAATGGTTTATGAAATCATCATTTGTGTGTACGGAGGACTACCGCCTCATGAAACAATGTCATTATGTTTTACATTTCCACCTATCACGGTTGGGTATGGTGATAGAAAAAATGATTATATATGATATTTATAACATAATTATACCTATGGTGTAATTATATCTCATATATACCGTATTAAATTCCATACTGTAGGGGATATAGTAACTTCGCTTGTGTGCATGACTAACTACTGCCCCATGAAATGATGTGATTGATTTTTCACTAACGCGTTACATGAAAGGTAATAAGGGTAAATAAAATGAATATATATGATATAATTGAAACAATTATGATATTAATGACATATTTTTCATCACATCAAAATAATGATATATATAAGACCAACTAATTAAATATTATGGTATTCATGATATAATTATCTTTCTTTAAATGTAAACTATTACTTACTTTCTTTCTATAATCATCATTGAAAAATGGGAACGTTATAGATTCCTTCTTATGACCTACCATATCCCTAATGGTAACTTTATTTCATTTTTCAAAACCATATTTCAGGATTTATTTTAAAAGTGTAATTTATGTATAAATATTATAATTATGACAGTTTTACTAATTGGGTTATATTTATATAATTTCTTCTTTAAACATATTCATCCTACAAAAGTCATTTTTGATACCTAAGGAAAATATGGTCAAAAAAATCTGAAGTAAACATAACTGATTAATTAAACATATATAACATGGTAATAATTTAAATAAAGTAATTTTAAACTTGATTTTTTTTATGATATTAAAAAATAAATAGATGTTTATTATTCAAGAAGATAAAGAACAATCATGACGAATCAAACTAGATGTAAGGGTTTTCTAGTCCTGAATTTATTTTTATGAGATATATTCAATATTTAGCATTTTTTTTTGTGTGTTATATATAATTAACAAGAATTTATTGTATTATAATTGAACATAAATATATGTGTATTTAGATATCCATTTTTGGATCTCTCTTTCAGGGGGTTTATGGTGTAAAAGTTACCATTGTAGTGAGAGATTATTGTCTCAATTTTTCTTCTTTGAGATGTATGCTATTTCATACAACCGTATTCATTTATGAGGTGTATATACTTCCCCATTGAAATTTTATATCATGAATAAAATTATTTTCATGATAGTAGTTTTTTCATTTATTTATATTCTTTTATGGATATCATGACTCAAAGTTACCAATGTGGTATGAGTTTTACCTTACAATCTCATACTTTTTGAGGATTGATCGTGATTAAGTATCCAATATTATAATGTTATCATATAACTCTTTATAATTCCCATGAAAATTATTATACTATTATTACGAATGATATATTCAAGTAATTTACCATTTTTATAATCTTTGGTATTTTAAATAATTGATATTTTTTAGTAAAATTCGACTTTATTTATCTCTGCATTCAAAAATATGTTTTCTAAATAAACAAAGTCGTCAGAAAAATGTTTTAAAAACTATTTTTAACATTTTATGAATATTTTATTAAATAAAATCTTAACAATTTCTTTCTTTTTACAAATATTTTTCAAAGGAATATTTATTTCATTTTCAAAATAATGCTTGTTTTTCCATTATCGAAATTGGAAAGAAATATTTGTTTTACCATCATTGATATGAATGAAATATGTAGTCACCTTAAGTCCAAAAATATTTTAAAGATTAATTTATATGATTCATAATTTTTTTTCAAATAAAATTATTTTAATTCTTTTTCTTTAAAAAGTGTTTTTTAAAATGTAAAGGATGTTTTCCTCAAGAAATATTTTAAATGATTTTTATGTGTTCTATTACATATTTTCTTGGTTGTTTTCATGGAAAAGGAATTTTTTATCATTTTATGAATTTTTAGTTATTTAAAAATTATTTTAAAAATTAAAGGATTATTTTTATCAAAATTTATTTAATAATATATAAATGGTATTTCTATTCATCAACATCTATAACCCTTGTTGTTACATATACACCGATGGAGATATTTTGTAATGATACCATCCTTAATCCTTCTCTTGATGGGTTAAGATTATTTTAATAATATTTTTATGGTACCCATATATTTTCTATTTGTTTATCATGTTTCATAGAGATTGACATGAAACCCATTTACTTCCCATGGTTTAATCATGTTATTAAAGGAATAATGATTTTTATGAGTTTTATAATGAAATGAAATCTAATTTCAATTTATTCATGTCGTATTTGTTGGAAATTTCATATACTATGATGTGGTCTAGATAGTACTATATGAGCATGTTATAGCTTATACTATGGGGTGGCCCAAATAGAATCAGGTGAGCCTATACCTGCTTATATGATTGGGTAACCACGATAGCATCATGTGATATCATTATAGCTTATAAGATGGGTGTGTGCAGATAGAGATACAATTAATTGGGTAATGTACCTTGTCTTGATAGGCATAAAAGAGTGATATACCTAATGGTCACTCTTATAGATTTAATTGGGATCTAGTTATTTCGAACATGGGTTTAACATAGGTCATGAAGAAAAATGATTCAAGATACCAACACATTTTTTTATTCTTGTTTTGGGGTTATAATTTTTCTTATGACCACAATAGATATCACATGGATCATTATTATTGATTTTTATGACCCTTTCTATTTCCATGTTTTCATATATTATGATCCAGGTATTTATGGGTATGTGTTCTTTATGATTCACTAATTCACTCTAATTATGTCAATATACCATTATTCACTACTTATTATCATTGATGACATTCAATTATTAATTCTTATTTTTACCCATAATTAACAATTGAGATCACCCTTATTATCTTTCCTTTTCTACAAGATATCAAGAAATTATTTTGGAAAAATTATGTCCTGGAAGAGTTTTAAATGAATGATGATAATGACTTAATGTGAATTATGAAAAGTTAAGTTAAGTGGGGGAAATGATATTTTAATGAATGGGTATTATTTATGAAGTAATTTTTCATAATAATATAAAACTATAAACCTAAAAGGTTATTGGGAATGTAAGTGATCTATTTTTTCCCTTTTTATGAAGTATGGAAAAAATTGCGTGAAAATTATCGGCATCAATGATTGAAATATGAGTTTTACGATTTCAACACAAGATCTGGGGGGAGAGTCCCAGGATATTATAGTTGGTATCAGAGTAAAGGATTTGATAAATTTTTAGAATAATATTTTTCAAGTGAGATTATCCTAAGAGTTATGGAAACCACCATCAGTCTATAAGATTAAGGCTGATATTTCATTCAAAGTATTAGACTCACCATTTGAGGGTTTTATGTAGTAAAAAATTTGAGGTTATTAATGAAATTTTGGGATACGTTTAATTAGGTTGGTGTATTTTTGTTTTTGAGATTTTTATCTACCAAATAAACCATTCCCTACATTATTATTCACTTTTGGAGGAACATGAGGTATGGGAGAACTCCATGTAGTGAATACTTTTGGGTACTTAAAAGAATTTCACTCCTCTATTATAAATGAGAATTCACTCCTATCACTTTTTCACACCTCTATTGACATTTTTCTCAGCCATTAAATACCCAAATAACTTAACAAATATCCTAACATCATCTTGGAGTCATTATTTTTGGAATAAATACAACATAGAAATGATTTTGGTGCAAGCCTATGGAAGACACTTGAAGAATATGTACCAGTATTTAATGAGCATTTTTATTTTATTTCTTTCTACACCATCATATATTCTTCTTAAATGAGTATTATATAATAACCTTAGTATCTTAAATATTATAGTATTTTATTATATTAATGTAAAACATAAATCATTTCCATATTCCATCAAATCAGTTACAATTCATGTTTATGGTAGAAAACCACCTTGTGAAATGATGACATTCGTTTTTCAATTACCACCTCTCATAGGTGGGTATGATGATGGTTCTAAAGTTTAAATATGATATTTATAACATAATTTTACCTTTTTAGTCATTATATCATATATACCTTATTACAATCCCAACTATATGGGATATGATAAATTTGATCGTGAGTAGGGTGGATTACGGCCTAACAAAGCAATGTGATTCGTTTTTCACTAACGTGTTAAATGTAAGGTAATAAGGGTAATTATAATTAATATATATGATAAAAATGAAATAATTATTATTTTAATGACATATTTATCATTATTTAAATATAATATATCATTTTATTTCCCCTATTTTCACTCAATGAAAAAGTGTTAACGTAGTTCATAGACATGTGAATTGTCAACTCCCTGAAGCGATGTGATTCTTTTTTTCATCACCATATAAATAGAATGATACCAATAAGAATATGTAATTACATATTATGTTATTTATGATATAATTATCATTATATAAATTTATAACATCATTTGTCTTCTTTCAATAATGATCATTGAAAAATAGGAACGTTACTCATGTATACGTTCGACCTACCATCTCCATGATCGTAATAATAGTTAATTTTTCACAAGAATATTTCATTATTTATTTTAAAATTATAATTGATGTGTAAATATTATAATTATTTCATGATTATTACTATTTTTAAGTTTATATAATTAACTCTTTGACCATAGTCAACCAACCGAAGTCATTTTTGACACATAAACCAAATGTTGTGAAAACATCTCATGTAAACCTAATTTATTAAGTAATCATAAATAACTTGGTAATAAGTTAAATAAAATGAATATTATACATGAAAATTTTATTAGTGAAGTAAATAATTAAAATGAGTTTATTATTCAGGAAGATAAATAACAAGTAAGATGAGTCTTAGTTAAGGTAAGGGTTTTCTCATCTCACTTTTATTCGTGTGAGATATATGCCATATTAACCACTTGTTTTTGTTTTGTGGTGTATATAATACCCATGAATTTACTATATTATTATTATACATAGATGAATTGGGATTAAAATATCCATTTTATGATCACTATTTCATGGGGTTTACGGTTTCATTGTTACCAAAATGATGATATATTTTTGTCTCAATTTTCCTTTATTGAGACATATGTTATGTCATAAACCTGTATTCTTTTATAATGTGTATATAATGAAAATACCACATGTTATATCATTAATATATTTATTTTAATGAAAATTTAAGTTTCATTTAATGATATTCATTCATGGGTATAATGATTCAATGTTACTAAAGTGGTAAGAGTTTTACATTAAAATCTCATAATTTATTTGGATTGTTTGTGATTAAGTCTTAAATGATCAAATATTATGATATACCTATTAATAATTATCATGTACCCTCTTATCAACTAGTTATTCATGATATCTTCAAGTAATAGTACAATTGTTTCCACAAATTTTTTACTTATAATAATTGATAAAATGTTTTTAATAAAATCGAACAAAATTTCACTCTTTGGTTGGAAATCTGTTTTTTAACAAATCCATGTTTTCTAAAAAATATTTTTAAAAATGTTTGAAACGTTTTCCTAATGATTTATTTAATACATTTTTACGAAATTTTGTAATTTTACAAAAAAATCAAAGGAATTTTTATGTCATTTTTAAAATAATGCTCGTTTAGCCTTTAATGAAAAAGTAAGAAATATTTGTTAAAACATATATGGAATGAACATGATTTATAGCCATCATGACCACTCAAATTTTATAAATATTCCTTTATAAGTTTCAAAAATTAATTTTTAATAAAAATATTTTCAGTTTGTTTTATATTTTAAAAATTGTTTTTCAAAATGGAAAGGATGTTTTCTTAAAGGATAATTTTAAATGAATTTAAAATCATCCTTTATATGGTTCCAAGGTCATTTTAAAAGACAATAATTTTTGAAATATTTTGTTAATGTTTTCTTTTAAGGAATTTATTTTCAAAATGAAATGCTTTTTCACCAAAATTTATTTAATGATATTTTTATGCCATTTCCATTGACCTAATTCAATAACCCTTATTGTTACTTATGCTCTAATGGGGATATTTTCTTATGATACCAACATAATTCAGTTTATGGATGGATTAAGACTATTTTAATGATATTTTTATACAACCTATATCTTTTACATGGGTTAATTATGTTTCAAGGATATTAAAATGAAACTCAATTCTTTTCCATGGGTTAATCAAGTTATCAAAGGAATAATGATTGTTTCTCTAAATTTTATAATTAAATAGAATATCCTTTAACTTTATTCATGTTGTGATTATTGGAGATTACATATATGATGGAGTGGCTAGGATAGTTCTAGGTTATCACGAACCAACCCGAGTCGACCCCGAACCGGTCCAAAGGGCCAGCCCGTGACAAGTCCTGAGAGGCATTCCCGATCTTCCTTGGATGATATAAAGCAACAATGGCATCAATAGATTACAAAAGGAAAAAATTTCGTCCATATATAAACAATAAAAAAATAGTGGAAAGAAATGGACCTCCCAAAATACATTTATATAAAAACTGAACTGAACATTATTTGTATAAGAAAATGAAAGTACAACTAAACAAATAACTCAACTGACCAATACCAATAACCACCTAAATCCATGTGATCCTACAAGTCACTACCTAACATAATGATCACATGTCACCCAAGGCGATTGAACTCTTGTTGAAACCTGCCCGAGGGCTAAAAATAGAAGAAGACTATATGTGTGAGTATTTAAACTCAGTATGTTAGCACAATAATCTATTCCCAATTCACATACTTTAAAATAAAAGAAACATAAATTTCATGTTTTAAATACAAATATAAAGGAATGTTATCCATATGAGGTCCCATGCTATAAAAAAATTACCAGAAACAAACTTGCATGATTTATAAATAAGAATTCTAGTAACATGTTTCAAATAGGTTCAACTTTAAAATGAAAATAATTTTCAAGAGGGATTCTTTAAATAATTTAATCATTTAAATAAATCACACACACTAATGAATTCATCAACCAAACTGACCATATTCCAATGGTGAGTAAAAAATATCCAATGATCACAACTCACGGGAACACCCCATGGCACTAGTTAGTTGTGAGCCCCAAGTACCTCATATCTCGATGAAAGTAACCATAATAAATATATGTTCTCATACACACGAGCCACTAGTAGGGAGAATACCCATTACCTTGTGGTCCCAAACAACATAATCATCATAGTTTAATTATTTTTTTAATCATTAAACTTTCTATGTGAAACAGGGGCCAAACCCCACAGGATCTCTAGCATACTAGTACACGTTGGTCCACCTAGATTCTTGGGTTTTCCATTTTTGTGACCAAACAAGATAGACATCTATAAAATAACATTTTATCATGAATATTCCATTTCAAAATCATAAAAACATAGAACAGGCCACAAACATGTCTGACATTTCATTCACGGATCAATAAACCACCTAAATTTTCAAAAAACTATTTCAAGAAGTATAAGAAAAACAAATACCATAGAAAAATAGATTTTATGTCGCACATAAAATCCATTCCAAAATGATATTTTATGGAAAAAACCATAAACACAATAGAAAAACAGATTTTGAATCCCAAAAACTAATTAATAAATCAATTTCATGAACAATAAAATTTCCCCATAAGATAGAACATGAAATACACGTGGAAAGTTTTTTTATAAGAAAAACAAATCCCAAACGGGCCTTTAAGCCTTTCTCAAAACTAACATTTGAAAATGTTAAAAATTTCACTTTTATTAAGGATGATTATAAACACCATTTCAATAATAAAACCACATTCATAAATCCCTTAAAACACTCAGGTTACATATTCAAAACACAACCATTTTTAGAAGGACGTGAAACATGCCATTTTATGGAAACTCGGGCCAAAACGAGTTTAAACCAAATCCCATTTGTTTGAAAAACCAAATATAAAATGGAAATACATTAAAGGTCCCAAAAATACCATTTTTAATTCTTCCAATTTAATTATAAATTCAAAAAATAATTTTTAAATAAAACTTAACATATAAAAGATAACAAGACAATTTACCGAACACATGACATTCCTTTTTAAACAAAACCATATATTTTAAGCACTTGAAAAAGAATAAAACAAAAATTTCATGAAATATTTTATACAGGATAGTGTAAAATATTCAAAATAATATAAACTAGGTTCTAAACCTCAAAGAATAGTTGAAAAAGATAGTAGAACATTTAAACAAACACTTGGTGCACATTTTTATGACAAAACAAAATTACCTTTCACAAAACAAGGCTTAAAAAACCTTTTTTTACAATAAGAAACCTATAAAAAGGATGATAAATAATAATAAACATATATATCAGATGAAAACAATAATAAAATGATGAATCTTAAATAATAAAGGCATGTTCAAGGGATATCTTATCTCAAATCCTTGGCATAATGTAAACACACACCCAATATCAATATATGAGGTTTTACAAACCCTAAACATTTGAAAAAATTCCCCAAATGAAAAACACCCCAATTAAAAATCATGGTATAACAGAACCCTAGGTCAAAAATTACTAGGGGAGAATATAAAACCAAGAAACAATGATTGGAGGAGGAAGAGGGAAGAGAAAGGAGAACGAATCTCACCATACAACCTATAAAACTCTTCATATTACAATATATATGCACCCTTAGAGAAACGTTAATGTTTTGGAAGTTCATAGAGAGGCTCCTAAATTTTGGATGAACCGGTTAAAGAAGAATTTAGGGAAAAATAGTTCTAATTGAATGATTTGTGGATGAAACAATTTACCTTTTAAATTATGGAGGTTTTGAGGAACCCTGAGAAGTATCGCCCAAATATGTGATGAAAACGAGATCCAAAGAGATAGAAGAAATAATGGGGGTGAGTCTAGATATGTTGTATTATAATGGGAGGAAGAAACAGTATAAAATATTATACAATGAAAAATAAATAAAATAAACATTTTTTTAAAATGGAAATGGGCCCACGACGTGGCCCAATGCCTAAATAAGTAACCCAAATTCAACATGCTTATGAATTTCTAAGAGCTCCAAAATGATATGGTAGTTTTAAAAAGTAATTGGATGAAATGTGAAAACTATAATAAACAATTGGTGTAAAAAAATGAAGGAGTTAAAAAAGAAACAATTTTCTGTTTTTAAATTTGAAAATGGGCTCACGATTGGCCCAAATCATGAAATAACCAAACTTTCTTCAAAAACTCCTAAACAAGAATTGGGGAACCCAAATTAGGGTCATTAGACATATATGGTAGTTCAAAATTCCAAATTAATCTCACCCAACACCCAATAAAAGTATCAGTATTTTCAATAAACCAGATCAAAACCATGACATGAATAGGAAAAAAACCTGGTGTAACAATTCTCCTCACCATTAAAGCTTTCCATCCCAGGAAAGACACAACACATTCCAGCTGATTGATCTACATGTAAGGATTTATTGTCAACATAATCCTGCCTCTAAATCTAAGTAAATTTCATTCACCAACAATGTAACTTAACACTCTTGCCCAAATAAAACACCAACTCACAACAACTTCCGGAGAATAAATGGAAAGATCAAGCCACCACATCCACAACCAACCAAGAATTAGATTGATGACCCTTCTACCAATGATCCCAATGATCCCCCAAACCATAGTTCACTCAAAAAATCCAATGAATTGGGTTAGAGGTAAAAATGGGGTCTCCACTATTAAACCATAACTACCATCTCACAAATCCAAAAGGAATAATATTTGAGACCCATAGTGTGTCTTCCCTCCATTAGAGAAAAACTAGAAATGAAAAAAGGCATTCCAAAATGAACTAGAATTGGGCCTCAACTACACAGGACCAAAAAAAATCTCCCAAAACATCTACAAAAGAAAGTTAATAGGGTTATAACATGAACTTCTAAACCACCCACTCCCGAATAAAGGTGACAAGAACTGTGTCGACACTTCCAATACAGATCCGGACCCCCACCACTCAGGGAGGGGAGGGAAGGGGACCCAATAATTAGGCCACTTGAACCACAAAATAAACAAAGGTACTACCCAACACTCTCCACCTATGAATAAGAAACACCAAGACCACACCTAATTTTCAGAGGCAGTTGAAACAGGGACATTGATCGAAAATCCACACCCATGATGGAACAACTATAGACACTGTGTGAGGGGTAAGTACAACATTCTTGTTGCGACACAGGTAAATTCACAGTAATGAGGAAAAAAATAGATACATATAAACCAACATACCACAATGTTTGAGGCAGGAGCCTGGTCATTCTCCCCACACCTCTAGAGATTTCTTGACTGCGTGAAAAGATTCACTTCGAGGAATATGCTTGGAGCCCTGATTCTTGAAGCATCTGCTACACCGTAGTCAGGTGATAAGGATCACACCACTAAAAAAACTCACTTGATCAACAAAAAAACATTCATATAAATAGTAACACATAGATACATATCAAAATTCTCTCTCATTCCGAACATGGAGAGAAACAGAAAAAGAATATAGCGAAACACATCAACATCACTGAACACAACTTCTATGTCTAAAACAATTATCACGATATGGAAGCACTTAAAATCGATCCTAAACATCTCTATATTCCAAAAAACTGGCTGAGTCATCATCCTAAGCATTGTATTTAACATTTTAAATGAATCTTTAGGTTGATCAACATGAAATACTTTTAGCAGAGAACTATCCAGGGCCACATCACAACATCCCACACATCTTTAGAAACCTAATGAACATTACTCCAAAACTGATCCACTAAGAATATCTCATCTCATGATACAACTAGAGTATGGCTTGTATATCACAAGTAAGCTTACTAAACAAACAACTCGTGTACGACATAGAAAAAACTATCCACATAACCATTGGTTTATAAACCAAGGCAATAATTTTTCATCTCAAAACACTTTTAAAAAACAAACTAATTTGGTGGGTTTCCACATTCACCAATGGTGTTTCATCATGTCTCACCCACATGCACATTTCCATGCCACCTAGGAACACAAACACCATTCTATATAGGACATCCATACAGATATCAGTAAATCCATGCATGTGAGCACCCATGAAAACACCAAAGGCTAAAACAAAGATACCTCATTTCAAAAAATCATGTACCATCCAACGAAACACTAACCACCGAGTTAAAAACCTTTTTCATATTTCACAAAAAAACCCACACTTAATCAAGAATCATTTTCTAAAAAACATACCCCTCTTAATTTTTGAAAACTTTTAAAACAACCAAGCTACTCCAATAAACCGCTTCCCATTTTATGAAATTCAGTTAGTTATCATTTCATAATCTGATATACATTGAGACCAATATCATTTCTTGGAAAACAACAACCACTAAAAGAAAATTTCTAAAACTAATTTATCAGATTCAACAAATTTTCAACATCCCAATTAAAACAAATATTCAGAATCACCTTAAAATGATTCACACATTCAAAAAATATTTTATTCTAACAAACCACAAGTTTAGATTATGGATAATCCAATCCCGTTAAATCATTTCCACTTCCTCCTAATTTTTTTCATCACAAAAAACACATCCTTACAAAACCATTCTTATATTTAATTTTTGAAAATCCCTATTTCAAATTTTAAAAATACAATCCTTCATTTAAACCCCATTTCTACAATAATCACACAAGGATTTAAAAAAAATTCAAAATTCAAGAAAGGTCAAAGAGACCCAAAAAGGGAACTAATCACGGTGGATTACTTGACCATATGGTTGGAGACCATACATCGAACACAACCCCAACATGGAGAGACTTATTAGGACCATGCCCTGTCTCCACAAGGATTTCTATGACCTGTGATCTCACAGAGGCCATTTTTCAAACTCCCCTTGTCATATCCCAAGAGAAAAAAATTAACAATAACAAAGGACACTGAAAAACTAGACTTCACATGGAAACCTGAGGATCAGATTGAGCAAGAGTTCTCGACACACATACCACAGTTTCCCTTCAAGTCCCAAAAATCCTAATCCATCTACCTAGAAATCCCCCAAATAATGAGGGTGCTCTAAAAATAATGGTATGCTAAAAGCCAACCTCCTCTGATACCATTTTGTCACAAACCGGCCCAGGTCGACCATGAACCTGTCACAAGGGCCAGCCCAAGGAAAATCCTGAGAGGCCTTCTCGATCCTCTTGGGATAGAGATAAGCACCAAGGGAATAAATAGAGTACGCAAGGGAACGTTTTACCCCATATATAAACAATCAAACACACAGTAGAAAGAAATGGACTATAAAAAATACATTTATATAAAAACTAAACTGAACATTATTTTTACAAGAAACAGAAAGTACAACAAAAATAACAACTCAACCGACCAAACACAATAACAAACTAACTCTATGTGACCCTACTGGTCACTCTCCCACATAATGATAACATATTTCCCAAGGCAGTTGAACTCATGATGAGAACTGAACAAGGTCAAAAAACAAGAGAAGACTATAAGAATGAGTATTAAAACTTAGTAGGTTAGCCTGATATTCTATTCCCAATGCATGTCCTTTAAAATAAAATAAAAATTAATTTCAAGTTTTAAATAAAAATTTATGGGTATTTTTTCCAAATGAGGTCCCATGCTATAAAAAAACTACCAGACAAAAACTTTCATGTTTAATAAACAAGAATGCTAGTAACAATTTCCAAATATGTGCTACTTCAAAATGAAAATAGTTTTCAAGAGGGATGCTTTAAATAATTTAAAAATTTAAATAAATCATACACAATGATGAATTCATAATCCAAACACACTGTATGACGATGGTGAGTTAAAAATAGCCAATGAGCACAACTCACAGGAACACCCCTAGGCACTAGTTAGTTGTGAGCCCGAGGTACCTTAAATCTTGGTGAAAGTAGCCATAATAAATATTTGTCCTCGTGCACATGAGCCAATAGTAGAGAGTATAGCCATAACCTAGTTGTTTCCAACAACATAATCATCACATTTTTGTTAGTGTTGTCATCATCAAACTTGCTACGTGGAACAGGGGCCAAACACCACAGGATCACTATCATACTAGTACACGTCTTCCCACCTAGATACCCAGGTTTCCCTTTTTTTGCTAAACCAAGTTACACATCTATAAAATTCCATTTTATCATTAATATTCTATTTAAAAATAAAAAAAACAACAAAAAGGCCACACACATGTCTCAAATTTCATTTATGGATCAATAAACCACCGAAATTTTCATAAAACAGTTTCAAGAATTATAACGAGGCCTTGAACATAAAATCCATTCCAAAATGATCTTTTAAGGAAAAAAAATACCTTATTAAATTTTTTTTGGCTTCCCTAAAACCAATTAATAAATCAATTCCATGAACCATAAAAATTTCCCCAAAAGATAAAACATCAAATACACATGGAAACCATTTTTATAAGAAAAAAATTCCAAACAAGCCTTTAATCCAATCTCAAAACAAACATTTGACAATGTTATGCATTTCAATTTTATAAAGGGAGTGTATAAAAAACATTTTAAGCAGGAAGAGTCTTTCATAAATCCCTTAAAACACTCAGGTTACATATTCTAAACACAACCATTTTCATAAGGATGTGGAACATGCCATTTTTGCACAACTCATGCCGAAACGATTTGTTCACCAAAACCCATTTGTTTGTAAAATAAAATCCAAAATGGAAATCCATAGAAGGACCCAGATATAAAATTTTTCATTATTATAAGGAATATATAAATACAAAAAAATAATTTTTAAATCAAAATAATCACATAAAAGCCAACAGAGCCATTTACCAAACACATGACATGCTCTTTTAAATAAAACAATTTATTTTAAACAGTTGACAATAAATAAAACAAAACATTAATGCCATATTTTATACAAGATACTGTAAAATATTTAAAATACCATAAAAAAGGTTCTAAACCTCAAAAAATAGTTTTGATAGATAGTGGAAGATTTAATCAAACACTTGGTGTGCACTTTTATGACAAAACAACACAACCTTTCACAAAACAAGGATTAAACAACCATTTTGAAAACTAAGAAAACTATACCATGGATGAAAAATAATAATAAACATATATATAAGAGTAAAAAATAATAAAATGATGAAACATAAATGATAAAGGCATGTGCAAGTGATATCCTACCTCAAATCCCTAGCATAATAGAAATGCACACCCAGTATCACCATCGGAGGGTTTACAAACCCTAAACCTATGAAAACCAGACCCAAAAAAACAAACCACAATAAAAAATCATGGGATAATATAAAACTAGGTCTAACATGACTAGGGGAGAATAGAAAATTAATAAATAATGAAAGGAGGAAGAAGAGGGATGTTAAAGGAGAAGGAATCTCACCTTGCCACCTAGAAAACTCTCTTTATTCCCTTAGATATGCACCCTTAGAGAAAAGGGAATGTCTTGTAACATCTTTTAGAGGCTCATAAGGTCTAGAAGAACTAGGTAATATAGTTTTTTTGGATAAATCATATGAATTAAATTATTTTTGGATGAAACAATTTACCTTCTCAATTCTGAACGTTTTGAGGAAACATAATATCTTTCTCCCTAATATGTGATGAAAAAGAGCTCCAAAAATGTATAATCAATAATGGGGGAAAGGCTAGTTATGTTGGAATATAATGGGAGGTGGAATAACCTAAAAATATTAAATAATAAGAAAGATATAAAATAAACAATTTATTTTTTTAAAATTGGAAATGGGCCCTTGGCCTGGCCCAATACCTAAATAAGTAACACTAATTCACCATGCTTATGAATTTCTATGAGGTCCAAAATGATATTTTAGTTTTAATATGTCCGGGGTGGAAAAGTGAAAATAATAATTAATGAAAAATGTTGAGAAATTAAGGAGTTATAAAAGAAACAAATTTGATTTTTAAATTTTAAAATGTGTCACGGTTGGCCCAAATCATGAAATAACCACCCTATCTCAAAAAACTCTTAAACAGGATATGGGGAACCCAAATTAAGGTGATTAGAAAAATATGGCAGTTCAGAACTCAAACTTAATCTCATACAACACCCAAGAAAAGGATCCAAATTTTCAATGAACCAGATCAAAACTATGACATGAAAAGAAAAAAACCGGGGTGTGCTATAGGTGTTACCATCAAAGATTATACGATGGGGTAATGTAGATATTGTTAGGTGATATATAAAAAACTAATATGATGGGGTGAACTAGATATAATCGGTTGAACCCATTATAACTTAAAATAAGGGTGTTCTCAGATTGCTCTCCAATACATTGGGTAAAGTACATTTCCTTGAAAGGAAAAAATGGAAAGAGTCACCTGAGGGTTTCTCCTATAGATTTATCCAAGCTACAATTATTTATGGTGTGGGTTTAATTTTATTTATAAATAAAAAATATCCAAGATACCAATATGTTTTTTTTTGTCCTTGTTATTGGTTTATAATGTTTCTTATGATCAATATTGATATCACATGGCTCATGAATATTTATTCTGATGACTCTTTACTTTTTTATGTTTTCATATTTGATGGTCCATGTATTAATGGGTATGATTTATTTTATAATTCACTCATTCACTCTAATTATATCATTATACCCTTATTAAATTCTTATGATCATCAATGAAATTCAATTTTTAATGTTTATTTTTACCCTTACTGAGTATTTTAGATCACCTTTCTTATGTTTCCTTTTTGACCAGATATCAATAAATAGTATTTAAGGAATTATTTCTAAAATAATTTTAATATATATGATTATGATGACTTAATTTGAAATAATAAATTCTTGGTTAAGTGGGAGAAATTATCGTTTAATGACATGGGTATTGTTTATGTAAGAGTTTTTCCTAATTCTGTAAAACGATAATCCAAAAAGGTAATTAAGAATATAAGTGATTTTCTTTTTTCTTTTTGATGTTGTAAGGTGTATATTGAAAAATTGGGTCCGAATTATCATCATCATAGACAAAAATGTAATGTTTATGATTTCATCATAGGATCCATGAGTGCAGATCCTAGGCTATTATATTTGGTATGAGAGAAAAGGTTTATATATCCTTTTATATTAAAATGATTTTATTTTAGGTTATAATAACAAATATGGATACCATAGCACTTATATAATATTAAGGTTGATCATAAGATCAATTTATTAGACACCCCATTTGATGGTTTTATGTAATAAAATCATTGAGTATATTAATGACATTTTGTGAGATGTTTCATTGGGTTTGTTTATTTATAACCCCTAGGATTAACATGAAGTGTTATTTATAGTGGAATTAATTATTCTTGTTTAAAGAAAAAAGGATAACCCGAAGTCTGGGTGACAACTAGTCACATACAGAAAGGTCACGAGGCATGAACCTATAAACTAGAAGGAGAGAAGGATTTAGTGCCTACCACTGACCTACATTATGTCCTGGTTAATATGACATTTTATAGGTAAATATTATGTTTATTTCATAAACATATGGGATTTTATTTTAGGAATTATGGTTGATTTATCTTGGAAGAATATATGATCAAATTATTATAATCTTTGGAATTAAAACATAATTAGGAAATGTTTGAATAATTTTAAGTATAGTTATTTAAGGAATGATTTGGTTTGAAATTTGGGTACTACTGTTAAAATTTAGAGATTAATGTATGAAGGTTTATTTATTTTGGTAATTATCTTACTATGTGATAACCATTTTAGATTTTATTAACTTTAATGTTAGGCTGAATACCTTGTTATCCCTTTTTTGGTTATGTGGTATTTGAAATTTAATATTACTGCTTTAGGCATAAAATATTCATCCTAAATACACATCATTTGGAGAAAATGATGAAATTGTTATCGAAATTGATTAAAGGATGGAATTATATTCATAAATTAAGTATATTTCCATATTATTTTAGTTTTTATGGTAAGATAATCCCTCAACTCAAGAAATATGTTCTTGAAACAAAATTTTTACCCTATTACCTTAATTTTTTATTAAATGATTGTCTTTTTGATTATGACAGATTTTTAGTTTTTAGGGCCTTAACTTTACATTTATAATTCACTTACTTATGATCAATGACCTGAACCACTATTTATAATTATTTATGCCTTTTTATATTCCTAACTATGTTATCCTATTTGGAAACCTAGTTAAGAGTTATTATATATGATGTCTGTAATTTTCATTCTCTCTTATTAATAAGATTCTTTATTGACCATTTTAATGTTGTGGGATTACAAAAAAAGTATTTTCAAATGTCCAAACTTTGATTTCCGAGATAAATTTAAAATTTAGAAGAAGAAAATTTTGAAATGTGTTAGATCTAACACCCCAATATTTTAAAATAATAAAATTACGTTTGATTCCATAAATGCACACCACATTAGGTTTAAACAAAGCACATTATTAATATTATTGTTATTTAATATGTTACTTATCCCCTATACATTAGAATGGAATGTATTAATATGATTAAATGAATTATGAACATATTGTTTACATATTTATAAATAATTAATTTTTTGACCCATTAATTTTAATTGATAATAAAACCCTTGTGAATATAAAAGTAAATTTATTCTGAAAAAACTATTTTAATGTGCAAAAGTGTGTTTTATACCAATAAATTAAAAAAATCAACATGAAAGAATTATATTAATGAAATTTATATATTATATATTCAATATAATGTTTAAATATTATCCTATGGTTTTTCTATATATAATATAAAAATTAATAAAATTTTATTCATAAAAATGTATTTTTCAGAAAAGTAGTTTTTTCACCATTTTGTGGTGAACATATTTTAAAAATAATTTTTGAAACTTTAATAAACTTTATTTGAAAAAATAATTTTTTTATAAAATATTAATAAAAAAATTATCTTAGGATTAATTTTTTGTACTTTTCATAAAAGATTCAATTGTTGATAAATAGTGAAAAATAATGAATTTTAATTAAAAATGGCTTTTTTATTTAAATAAATTTTAATTTTAAAATTTATTTTTTATTGGTTTAAAAGTAAAAGTAGTTAAATTTTATATAAATTAATCTAATTTAGTTAATTTATTTTTTTATATTGTATTTTGATATAAAAAAATTGTAAACTTTTTAAAATGTTTTCTCTTTAAAACCACACTTTCACATCGCGTCTATAAGATTTATTTTAAATTAAAATGTTAAAATTATTTGAATTTAATTTTGAATAATTAATTCCATGTTTGGAATCACCATAGTTTAAATTATCTAATAAGGTAAAATTAATTTTTTACTATAATTATGAGTGAAAACATTTAAAAATTAAATAATGTTATTAAGTTGAAAACAAGGTTTTTCATATTAAAAGCGATTGTGTTAAAATTAATTTTACACACACATATGATTTTTATTTAGAAAATTGGATTTCATATTTAGAATATGTAGTTATAAATTATCTAATAAATATCATTTTAATTTTATTCTTAATGTGTTTCTTAATTATGTAAATAAAAATATGTAAGTTACCATGGTAAAAACTGAAAGGGTAAAATTGAGTAAACTTAATGACTATGAAAATCATGATAAAAATGTGTTTATTTTAGTGTTGTGTTGGTGTTTTTTAGAAAAAATAAATCCTTCATTCCATTATTATTCAATTTTTAAGTCACATGAGGTAATGAATACCTCTGAATATTGAATACTCTTTGGTATTTTCATGAATATCACTCCACTATTATACAAGTCCATTCACTCCCCTCATTTATCCACTTTTATGAAGTAATTTTTATCATACAATACCAACTTAAATCATTTAACATATTTATTAAACTCATCCTAGAAGCATTATTTTGGTCATAAATCAAATATAGTATGGATTTTTGTGCAAAACTCAGGTGGATACCTGAAGAAGAGGTAACCTTATTCAATAAGCATTTTTATTTTATTAGTTTCTCTACCTCCAAAAAATGGTCTTAAAAATTATTATATAGGAACTTAACTATATTAAATATTTTGAGATATTATTATGTTAATTTCATAACCTAAATTATTTCCCCATTCCCTCAACTGGGATATGAAATCATCATTTGTTTGTATGGCGATCTACCACCTCACAAAATGATGTCATTAATTTTTTCCATTACCAAATTTCATCGTTGGGTATGATGATGTATCTAATGTTTATATTTTATATTTATAAAATAATTATAAAAATTTATTTATTTTATCATATATACCTTATTACATTTCATACCATATGGGATATAATAACGCTTCTCGTGTGTACGATGGACAACCGACTCACAAAGCGACATGATTCGATTTTCACTAACACATTAAATGAATGATAGTAAGGGTAAATATGATGAATAAATTTGAGTTAAATGAAATAATTATGATATTAAAGACATATTTCACATTATATAAATATAATATATACTTTTGTTTTCTACCTTTTCATTCACCAAAAAATTAATAATGTCATTCATAGCAAGGTGGACTACCGTCTCCTTGAAGCGATGTGATTAATTTTTCACCACATCACAAGAATTATATATATTAGTATATATAATTAAAAATTATGACATTTATGATATATGTATAATAATTTAAATATAAAATATTACTTTCCTTCTTTCTATAACAATCATTGAAAAAATCAAATGTTACTCATGCGTGCGTACAACCTACCATCTCCATGATCGTAATGTTAGTTAATTTTTAATATTACTCTTTCATGATTGATTTAAAAAGTGTAATTGATGTAAAAATATTATAATTATTTAATTTTTATTATTCTAAATATTTTTTTTATGAATTCATCTTTGACCATAGTCAACCTAACAAATTCATTTTTGACAAATAATCCAAATATGGCCAAAACATCTAATGTAATCTTAATTGATTAAGTAATCATACATAAAATGGTAATAGTAACATAAAAATAATATAAAAATTGAAAAGTATTATTAAGAAATTAAATAATTAAAATAATTTTATTATTCAAGAATATAAATAACAATCACGACGAATTGAACTCGAGGTAAGGGTTTTCTCATAACAATATTATTTATATGAGATGTGTTTCATATACACAGATTTTTGTTGTTGTGTGGTGTATATAATAACCATGAATGTATTTTAAAATTATTAGAAATAAATTTATATGGATTTACATATCTATTTTATGATATCTCTTTTATGGTGTTAACTGTTTCAATGTTACCAAAGTGGTGATGGATTTTTGTCTCAATTTTCCTTTTTTGAGATGAACGTTATATTATAATCCTATCCTATTTTATGAGATGTAAATAATACCCCATTGAAATTATATAAAATGAATCACTTTATTTTAATGATAATATATGTTTCATTTAATTATATTCTTCTGTAGGGATTTCAATTCAATGTTACCAATGTGGTGAGTGTTTTAGGTTACAATATCATCATTTATCAGGATTGTTTGTGATTAAGTCTCAAATATAGAAATATTTTGATCTAACACTTAATAATTTTCATTAATTTTATTATCTTCCAATTATTCATTATATCTTCTATCAATAATACCATTTTTTCCACTCTTTGGTACATAATATAATTGAGAAAATGTTTTTAAGAAAATATAACTTAATTTCTATCTTCGATCGAAAATATGTTTTCTATTAAAAACCTGTTTAAAAAATTGTTTTCCATTTTTTTAAAATATTAAAAATAGTTTATTGAATTATTTTTTAACAATTTTTTACTTTTTTAAAAAATATAATCCCTTTGTAATTTTCAAAAAAATATCATTTTCCTTTACTAAAAGATGAAAATAAATATTTATTCTAACATGTACAACATGAAAAACATTTCCATATATCATGAAAAATTAAAATTTTCAAATATTCATTTATAAGAATCAAAAATATTTTCAAAGAAAACAATTTTCAAAATTTTTTATGATTAAAAAAGTATTTTCCAAATAGAATAGATTATTTCCTCAAAATATGTTTTAAATGATTCTAAAAGATTCATTTATATGTTTCCCATGTTATTTTTAAAAGAAATGGTTTTTAAAAATATTTAGTGAATATTTATTTTTTAAAAGTTTTCTTCAAAATGTAATGTTTATTTTTCTCAAAATTTATTTAATGATATTTTAATGGTATTTCCATTCATCGAAATCAATAACCCATGTTGTTACTTATCCTACAATGGGGATATTTTGTATTTATACCATAAAAATTATTTATCTAGATGGATTAAGATATATTTCAATGTGATTTTTATGGAACCCATATCATTTCCATAGGTTAATCATGTTTCAAAGATATTTTCCGAAAATAAATTTCTTTTTCAAGGATTAAATATGTTATGAAAGAAATAATGATTGTGTTTGAGAGTTATATTATAAAATGAATTTTCTATGTATTTTAATAATGTTTTGGTTCTTTGAAATTACATATGTGATGGGGTGGCCCAGATAGAACTAGGTGATCCCATTAAAATGTATAAAATGGGGATGGTCCAGATATCACTGGGTGATCCCATTACATCTTATATGATGGGGTGACCTAGATAGCACCGTGTGCGCCTTTTATAGCTTAAAATAAGGGTGTTCACAAATATAAATATAATAAATTGGGTAATGTACCTTAAATTGAGATGAAATAATGAGATAATTACCTAGGCGTTTATCTTATGGATTTAACTAGTTTTTAGTTTTTTATGACATGATTTTAACACGGATTATGAAGAAAAATGTTCCGAGATACAATTTTTTTTTATTATTGTCATAGGTATATAATGTTTCTTAGGATAAATATTGAAATCACATGGATCATGATTATTGATTTGGATGACTCTTTTCTTTAACATGTTTTCTTATTTAATGATACAGGTGTTAATGGGTACTATTTCTTTTATTATTTTCTCATGCACACTTATTATGTCATTAAAAACATATGCACTTATTATAATCATTTATGAAATTCAATTGTTAATTCTTATGTTTACCCTTACCGAGATATTTATCTCACCCTTATTATGTTTCCTTTTCTATGGGATATCTATAAATTATGTTGAATATATTATTTATAGAATGGGTTTCATAAGGATGATGATGATAACTTAATGTGAAATAAGAAAAGTTGAGTTATGTGAGAAAAATTATCATTCAACAGTATGTGTATTATTTTTTTAGGTGTCTATCCTAATTCTATAAAACTATAAACCAAAAAGGTCATTGGGAATTTAAGTGATCCATGTTTTCCTTTTGATTTTATAAGTTCTATTTGACAAAAAATAGGGTCACAATTATCAGAATCAAAGCGAAAAATGTAATGTTTATGATTTCATCATGGGATCTGGTAGTGCAAGTCTTAGGATGTTATATAGTAGCCCTAGGCCAAGTGGTCAATGGACCACAAAATACATGGTGTATTTTGATACTTTTTTTTAAAAAACATTCTTTTAAAAGGTTAAATACACCTTTCCCATCTCTATTAGAAAGCTACTCGAACCAAATAAACTCTTTCCAAAACCCTTAATATTTATATAATTATCATACAATGTTCCATTATAAATTTATTATTTAATTAAAAAATATAAATAAGTTTGATTTTAATATTTTAACATTCCCAAAAATATAGAAAGTGTACTGAAATTTGACCACATTGTCTTCCCAAATGAATGTGTTTATTGAATACATAACACCATGCTGGGTTTATTTGGTAACTAGGATGTGAATTTGAGTACTAACATTGATATAGATAATTAAAATGTGTTATTTTTGGGTTAATATGTTGGCTAAAAAAATTTATAAAACCTAAAAATTATGAAATATTCATCATACTTAAATGAATTTCGTTAACAACATCATAAAATGAGGCTCTTTTATTCCTTTAGAATGTACTTTTTTCCATGTTGATCAATATTATTTTATTTCTCACATCCAAATAATTTCTTAACTTTATCCTATTTCTTACCTTCATGATCATTATTAAATTTTTACATGAGATGGGTAGTGCTAGTGGACGTAGATGTTGTTTTCTGTACAATATAAATAAATACATTAAAATATAAAATTATTTTATTAAATGAATAGTATTTCTATAAAACAAATAACATATATAAAAAAACCTAATGCATTAGATCTATATATTATAGCCAGTTTAATTTCATTAATGGTTGAAGTGATTTTAACCTCTATCAATTATGAAAATCCCATCTCTAAGGTCCCCATTAACATATAAGATTACATTTATATTTGGGATAACATAAAATAAATATAATATCCCCATGAAATGATCAACCTATAAGCAGTTTTTACATGATTATGTATTTTTTTAGTTTTTAATAGAATAATAGACCAATTTTTATTTTTTGGATCCAATGTATTAAATAATAATTGTACATATGATTCCATTATAAAGGGTTGTCTTTATATCATTATTTACAAATATTAAATTTTAAAAATCCTAATTCAAAAAAATAAATTGAACTCATGTAATTAACCCATTTTTCCGAAAAAAATAAGGCCTAAAAAGTCATACAATCTAATACCCATGTTTCACTAATGATTCAAAAATAAAACCTATTTGGATAAATTGTAATTCTATCCATGAAAGAAAATACATGAATATCTTCCACCACAATAGTAAATCTTCTATTTTTCATCATACTATTTTCATCATGTTACTTTATATAAATCCAATGACCGTTAATTATGTATCCATTTTAATATAATAACATCAAAATTGATCATTTGGCTAACCATCATACTCTTCAATAAACTGCATTAAATTTTATGATAACTGTTTAAAAATATTTTTTCGAAACTAACCTATAAACTTTTGAATATGTGTATTTAATATAAAAATTTTATCCCTTGTTTAAATCAATATCTTATGAATATCCTTGTGTGTTTCAAAATATATGTAACCTAAATTCTATAATGTAAATCATGAATATAATATTTCTCCCATTTTTTTGATTGTTATTGTAACAACATATCTTCTTGAAATTAAAGGTTCCAAACATAGTGGAAGAATCTATTAGGCTATACCCAAATTGATTTTTTTAAATTTCAATGAATAATCCATAATGTATATGATATTAAATATCATGACAAAAAAAATTGATCTGTTGAATATTGATGAGGAACAAAAGAACCAAGAAGAGGGGATTTTTTCACATTAAATTTTAAAGTTAATTTAAATTAAGAATAACCTAGTTCTTGGGAATTATATCATTTTATAAGAGGTTGATTATATGATCATCATTAAATTTTAGAATCATTGAACTATACAGATCCAAGGATAGAATCCCTCTAATGGAAATCCACATGTACTTTTATGATCACTAATTGTAACTGATGGAACTTTGGTTTCTAGTTTAGAGATACCAATCATCACTTGTAACTTTATTTGATTTAAAAACAATACATTAAAGATTGAAGGATTGATTCTTTATCTCTCAGTCTTGATATGAGGAGGTGGGTGAATGCTCTTAAAACATGAGAGTGTTTCAGGGATTTTTTTTCTCCACGGTTGAGTGAATATCAGGAAGGAATGTATTGTTCAAAACAACATCTGACCCTTGGAAATGATATAACCAACTTTTTATTGAGTTGATTTAGGGAATAAATAATATCATATAGGCCCTTTACTATTCTATGAATACTTAAAAAACCCTAAGTCAAAATAATAATAACAATACTATTTATTAACATGCACTGAACTCATGGATAAAATAAATATCATTTATTTAAATAAATAAACTAATATTTATTTTAATTATATAAAATATATCATTCCCACTGAGTCTAATAACTTAGTTTATGTTTCCTCCATGGTATTTAACAAACCTTGAATAAATAGTTTTCATTTAATAAATAGTTTTTTATAATATTCATGGTCTTTTGAATAAATATTAACTTAATACTCACATAACTAAATAAATATTTAGTTTAAAATGAAAATTATAAATTACCTTGAGAATAAGTCAAGATATAAAAATATATATATTATTTTATAGTTTTATGAATACATATTCATTTATTTAATATTAAACCAAAAAATAAATATGTTAAATAGATATTTGATTTTTGTAAATCCTGAATAAATATTATTTCATTATCCAAAGAAGAATATTCATTATAAAAATTAAATTAGTATTGAATTTAATTGAGATAAAAATAAAAACTAATTGTTTGACCCTCTAGGATTCTTCATCAGTGGAATTAGGTGAGTTTTCCTAAAGTCCAATATTAGTTTCTAAAAACATGTAAATTCACCCAAGAGGACGGAGCTAATGTCACAATGGTGATAGACACATACAAAAATACATTGTGTAATATAATCTCTTTGTCTCAATATCTCATCATGTAGGTTGCATAGTCACTTCATCAACCAGTATGATTTGTACATATTTCTTTGAATTTCAGATATGCACTCATCAAAACACCCTGGCCACTGAATTTAATGAGACAGTTTTATTTCAATCAAAGGGATGAGATATCAACTTATAAAAATATGTCCGGGGAAAACGTTATTTGAATTATTCATTAATAGAATATCATTGGTGAAACTCCCAAGATACATTACATCACCATGAATATCGGGCCTCATAATTTATGGTAGTAAATCTAAGTATGTGACTCATGGTATTTATTAATAATAATATTAATGTCTAAGGTTCATTACAAACAATCATAGATAAAAATATCTAATGACACGTGCAATATATGGAGTTAATATAGGTAAGTTTGTCCTCATAATCTCTATTATTAGAGATTAATAAGTTTGAACATCATGATATGAAGTATCATATAATTTTAAGTACTCACACCAAACAGTTTTCATCACATGTTTCCCATAAGATGACATCATAAGACCATATAACATATAGTTATGAATATCATCATAAAATTTCATTCTTCTCATCATAGTTGGGACCTGATATTACAATTTTAATTTAAAAAATACTCTAATACATTAATACATTAAATTTATAAAAAATAATAATCAATGTTTGATAAGGTATTTATTAATATTAAAGTATATTAATATAATGGAAATATAAATTATAGAGTATTTGGTTATAAGGCAACAAATCCAATATAAATTCCCTCACCCTCATTGTACATGGTTTAATAAGATTTTTAGTGCCCAATTATATCCATGTCAGATAGGTATTTAAAACATATATCTAATGAATTATTCAAAAATATATATCTTCACATTAAAACTTTTTGGGTCAGTTCAATTTTTGACTCACCCTTCCAATATTGTTATATTCCATTCAACGGTGTACAACCATTTGAAATATAAAGGACCATAAATTTTGAAATCTATCACTAAGTGAACCATCAATTTAAATGTAATTTTAATGTATGGTTATAGAAAAAGGATCTCCAAGTCAAATAATACAACAAAAATTTATTTTTTCCATTTTTAGAAACTTTTTTAGGTCACCATCTTGATAGATATTAATTAAAAAAATGAAAAAATTAGTGGAAGAAAATTTTAAATAAAATATATTGACACATCTATTAAATATTGCATCAAAACATAATTATAACGTGAATTATAACCATTTAATTCCAATTCATTCATATATGTAATATTGTTGGTATATTATTAATACCACTCTAGAACCATTATACAATTTAAAAATGGATAAAACTGAAATAAATATTTCATTGAAAGAGTTTGAGTTGGTAGTGGAAGAAAAGTTTGTCTCCCCACTTGCACTAGTGCTAACTATTTCTTTATCCCCATGTAACTCATGTCTAATAAAGACTTGATACCATCTTTGGTCTTTTCCTAATGCATTTTGAACATTCCAATGACACTATCAAATACATTTTTATGATATTCATGGAATTAATAAAATTATTGATAGAAAAACACTTCTAATAAAGTAGTTAGATGAAAAATTGACCTCCTCCCAACCATCTTTCATAAGGTATTTTGATAAAGGTTTACCAAATATAACAAAAATAATGTTTACTGTATCCAATTTTTCATTTCATAATGTTAGTGATGATGAAATGTCTTCTTATGAAATCCCATTGAATATTTTTATCCATAATCAATACTTATGTCATCAAGGTAAAGAAATGATATCCAAGGAACAATGTATTTCTATAATGTTTCAACCTAAATGAGTGTAAACCCTTTGGAATATTGGACACCCAAACTTTTATTTTAATATTATAAGCTAAGAAATTACCATAACATTTAAATCCATTTATCATGTTAAACAACATGGATCTCAATTTGAGATATTCTTTGTTATGGTAATTATACATTATAATACCCATATCTCACACAAATTCCATATCTTCAACAAATGGTTCAATATAAACATCAATTTCATTGTTAGGTTTGTTGATCCATGAAATAAGTACTATTTTCTATACTAAAATGATCTATTCCATCTATAAATAATGCACGATGAAGAATTCATGTCTCGTTTCAGATTTATGGATACACATGATCAATTTTCTTTCACTAAAGAGAATATGACATGTATCAATGCTTCCCAGTTTCAATTATTTTATCGAGGTGCTACTTTAACTGAACCACCATCTCTAAAATTATAAATAGTCATTTAAATAATGGAATAATTGGAAATCATGATACGATTTTCAAAGGAATTGATTCATTTTTATTTTATTAAAATGCATCAAACTAGGTAATTTCTTAGGCGCACCAAAGAACTTTTGAAATAATACAAAGTTTTGAGGACATACATGTATTTATTCATAGCACATACCCGTGGAATATAACATTCATCATGCTTAATATTTTTGATAAATAATCTAATTATAATTTGGTAACATATCTTTTAAGAGATAAATTATTTTTTTATGATTGTCACCACTCCTTCCATTTCGAACATTTAAATTATATAGTTTTAGTATCAAAAATAGAGTTTTATATTTAGAATAAACACATATAATAACTCTATAATAAAAAACATTTAGAAAGGGTTTATTCCTTGATTAAATAATTCACAATAGTTTTTTGGAAACCATCATGGATTTCTATGTCACGAATCATTTCTTGGAGATTATATCATGATAGTTTTTTATTTCTCAATTATTTTTATATATTTATTTAACAATGTTTAATTTTTATTTAATTTTTAAATTTTATTATTATGTGAGCTTGAACCTCACCCCCCATAGGTCATCCCTGGCCCACCATGACCTACTCCAACTACCTTTCAAAATTAATCATATATAAGAGATTGATTGGATTTAAACCCTTACTTATTAGTTATTGACTAAGAATAATTTATTATACTTATATATATATATATATATTCACATAAATAAATACATGTAAATATATATAAATGTGTATATATATTTATTTAAAAATTTTAATATATATAAAATTATGAATTAATTCATATCTATTACAAATTATACATTAGGTATTGGGGGATCATAACAAAATGAATCATCATAGGAATCCCCTACTGGCCTGAGATTTTATGGCCTTAGAAGACTATTTTTCAAAAAGGGTAATAACATAAAATAGCGGTGATAGAAAACTGAACTTCATAACTAATCTTGAGTTATTATATATTTTCTAATAGAATTTATCCATTTGTTTTCACTAATTCTCCTTGTATATTTTATTCTCCCATATTTTATTTACTTTTACCATACCAAAAGATGAAATTTATATCAATTTAATGAATATAACCTCTAATTTGTTCCCTTGGCCACAAATTATTATGAATAAATTATTGATTAAAAAAAACAAGTATATACTAGTATTTTGGGATACTGGTGTATTTGGGAGGCCCAAAATCTATCCCTTCAACAAGACCCTCCTTAAAACTTAGTGATCAAGGTGAGAAATAAATTTCTTATGGATAAGTTTGCAGTTTTTTTGGTGATCTAGAGAAGCTCCCTCTATTAAGTGCTTTATCTCTAGTTGCAAAGTTGCAGGATCATGCTCTTAGCTGAGGGGAAGATGGGTTAGATTCCACACTCCTACCAGGACACATAAGCTCAACTTTGATAGATCATGCTTTCAATGGTTTATGCATGGTTGAGGGGTGGTTTGTGACTCCTTAGGATCAATGATTATCACTTTTAGAGCATTTTATGGGGATGATTCTTCCCTTTGTGTAGAATTTGAGGTGATGATCAAAGATGTGAAAATATTCCATCAAAATTATATTTCCATTTATTACATGGAAATAGACTCTAAAATTATTTGGATCTTTGTTAACAGTACTTCCTCCACAACCTAAGACATATCCTAGCTTATTCGTAGATGTAAATCCTTCCTCTATAAGGATATCCAGTTTCTTTACACTTAGCATGAAGGGAACCTAGTTACTGATTTTATTGGTTTCCAAGGATTATCAACAAACACCTAGCATGGTGTTATCTAGTATTGGTTCCCTCCCCTAGTGGGGTTGATATTTTTATTGTTGATTCTCTAATCCATCATTTTTTCAGACCCCTGTGAGCATATATTCTACCTCCATTTTGAATAAAATGATTAAATTTCATGTTTTTATACTATTATAGCCAATGATTTTTCAAAGGATTAAATAGGTGATGAAATTCAATAACAAAATATATATTTGAAAATGAATAATAATATAAATTTTTTGGGAAATAAAAATTAGTTTTAAATTAATATGATTATAAGAATTGAAAAAATATAGATAGATAGAACATTAAGGATATGTGTAGTAAAAAATATTAATTTTTATAATAAATATGAAAATTAAGATAAAATATTTATCATAACTCATTATATATATATATTCAAAACACACACACACACACACACATATTCTAAATAAATATGTGTATGTGTGTTCAGAGTGTGTATGTATTTATTATGTGTGTGTGTGTGTTCAATATATTAAATATATATATTTATATATATTTGTATATATGTGTGTGTGTGTATTCAGATTATATATATATATGTTTTATACAATAAAACATTCAATTTAATTCCAAAAAATTAGTTGCGTTCTTATCTACCAAAAATGATTCCACCCAATTTTAATTATTATTTTTAGAACTTCTAAGTCCCTATTTCATTCCGAATACCATGAAACAAACAATGAAATAATATATCATAGAAAACTAAGTATTCAATTGTTTAAACTGAATTTATATTCATATATGAAAATTACACGGTATTGAAAATAATTTTCATTTTTAATGGCTTTTACTGAATACAATTTCTGAGAAAAGGTATTTTATGTCTCTAATCATTTTAATCCATTTATATATTTATATTTACTTAATTTTTATATTTATGGTTAATGTAGTAAAAAATATTATGAATTTTAAAAATTTTTTGTTACGATATTTTTATATTTTATTTACCAACATATTAATTTTGGTTTATATAAATGAAATTTGTTAATAATTATTATTTTATTTCTTAGTGGATTGGATTTTTTACATTTATCATATTAAATTATAGGTAAATAGAATAGATTACATAGAAAGGATTTATAATTTTGGGATATGAAACATTTTCTCAGAGCATTGGAAGCTCAAGGCATCTAAAGTTCAATTCACTAGAAGTTTGATCATCATTAGTTTATATTTGAAATTTTTCTTTAACCTTGATAATTAATTAGTAGAAGGAACCTGAAAAATAATTGTCTAACCACCATAATATCAAATAATTCCAATGGATTTTGTGAATCTTGGTCATTGGCCATGATAAACAATGTACCAACTAAGCCAGTTTAGTGGATTTAAATATCAACTGAATAGAAAAGTCAATGACTGGGTTTCCACAAATGTTAGAGGTTTGTGTTACCTATTAAACAGGTAATGAACCTCAATAATATGAGATAGGACTAGGTTTTGAAAATGTAATATATGGATTATGTATAGTAATCTAATGGATAATAGTAAGATTGTATTTCATCGAAGTATGAAATTGTATTTCTAAGATAGAATGTTTTTCAAAATTTGTAACTTCCAACAAATACAAAATAGATAGTAGTGTTCTCCAATGAATGTAGGATGAATGTTTGAACCATGTACAACTGATGTTCATTTCTTTCATATTTATTGTATTATTTTTTGTGATTCCCCTTTTGTATTTCAATTAGGGTGTGTCTTGAATTCCTAATTCCAATGATCTCAGATAAATGTGGAATATATGAATGTATGAAAGTCAACAATGACTTACTAACACCATATATATACTTCTAGTGAACTCAATGATCAACTTTTTGTTTTTTTATAGGATTTTCAGGTGAAGACATTATTTTTCCCCAAAAAGTAGTTTCAAATGGATACCTTGTTTCAACACACTCAACATTATATGTTACTTTCTCACTTGCCTTAGAGTATTTTTGAATTTTAGTTGGTCATTCTATAATTGAAATATATGGAAATGGATGAATTCAAGGTTCATATTAGTCAATTTAACGGGATGTACTTTGGATTCTTGAAGATACAGATATAGGAATATCTAATCCATAAGGATCTCAAACATCCAGTGGTTGAGAAACCTAAAATTATGGATAAAGCTAAATGATAAAATATGAACAAAAAATATTTACGCTTGGGGAGGAATATGGTGGCATAGAATGTTGCATTCAACATTAGGGAGATACGGACTATAACTACACTTATTATGGCTCTAGAATAAATGTATGAAAAAAATTAAATCCTTAAACTAAGTATTCATGATTATATATTTGATTAGCTTGAGGTTACTAAAAGGACGGTCAATGAATGATCTTGTGAGTTATTTAAACATGATTAGAATTTAGATAAAATTATTGAATGTGGCCATATTAGATGATGTAGGGGATATAATACTACTTTATTAATCTCCAAAATCTTGGTATAGAATGGTTACTTCAACAATTATTTTTTGTCTAAAAACTAATCTCGTGTTTTTGGATGACTAAAATTTGATTTTCAATTGATAGCCTAGGATATGTGAGGTCCAAGTACCTATTAGTAGTGCATTGAATACTAATAGTAGGGGATTCTCACCCCATCATAATAATTGTCTGAAATATAATATAATATCAGAAAGAAGAGTCATGGAAATTTTATTAGTCTAGGACTTTCCTATTGGAATTTTGGTAAGTAAGGAAATCCTTAGAGGAACCTCAAAAATTTCATTGGAAATACTAAAGGATCAGCTATCAAAAGTTCAAAAATTGTTAACAAAATGGATGTTGGTTGTGATCTACTACTCACTATTCTTAATCTAATGGAGTCATGGGTGGTTAACCCTAGTGAATCTATCCTCTCTTCATACGATCAAGGATTCAATTCAAGATATATATCTTGAAGCTTTGGAGAAGTTCTTGTACGAGATGATGAATCTTTGCATGTGGTTATAAAGGTAGATATAAATATCTAGATGTATAATGGGAGTCTTCATTATTTGAAAGAAATGAGACACATACTAGTACTTAGGAGGAATATCGTTTAAGAGGTGTAGTCAGATGTTAATGGTTTTAGAATGAATTTCAGCAATGGAGTCCTTAAAGTGACTTAGGGATTCATGGTTGTAGTGTAAGGATTAAAATACCAAACCTTGTATCTAATTAAAAGTTCAGATGAGAGTTAAATGGATATAATTTCAGACATTGAAAATATAGAAGTCTATCATTGTATATTGGGTCACTATAATGAGAAGAACATGATGTTTTCAGCAAAAAATGTAATTCTAAAGATTGATTATAAAACAATTGGATTTTGTGAGAGTGTGGTTCTTAGAATAAAAAATAGGGTTTCATTCAATCCAAATGGTTGGAATATCAGTGCCCAAAAACTGGATCTCATTAAAAAAATTTCTACGGAATTGATCCATATCAATCTCATATAGGATTGTGTTACTTTTTAATATTAATTGATGATTCCACTAGGAATGTATGAGATTATTTTCCTAAAAATATTTCAAATATGTCTGAATCCTTTATAAGATAAAAATAATTGGAGGAATTGGAATGTGGTTTGAAAAATGTGATTATGATTTGATAGTAGTAGTTAATAAAATAATATAAAATTTATAAACTTCTATCAAAATATGGGGATCACTATTGATAGAATAGTACCAAAAACTTCACAATAGGATAGAGTTCCATAGAGGATGACTAAAAAATTGATATAATGTGATGGAAGCATGAGTGTTCATTCTAGTATACCCAGTGTAACATCCCAATATATTTTCTAAAGTGAAAAAATTCTACATCATTCTAAAATGAACTAATAAATACTATGTTAACTTTATAACCTATCCGTTAAACATAATTTTACAAGTTTTATGATTTGAATTTCAAAAAACAAACATACACAGTATCGATCAATAAGTTATTTAGAGTCTGATTAGACAAATACAATTTTTGGTGAATTGTATTATAACCTTATGAATAATAATGTTACACTTTGGAATATGAACATACCCTTATGAATATTAACCTCACATATGATAGTATACATATAATATTTAACTGAAGTTATGATATACCCATATATTTGAATAAGTAAATGTTTTAAAATTGTTATTTTTGGAATAAAATATTAATTTGTTTAAAAATAAAATTAATCATATTCAGATAATAATTTTCAAAAAATGGAGTTCATTTTTTAATTCTACATATTGAAAAATCAATAGGGTGAGTTTGCTAGATTTTTCTGAAATACTGGAATTTTTTGTGAAAAATGAAATTCAATAATTTACAAAATATGCTAAATAAATGAATTTCTGCATCATTCTTGAGTCATGGAAGATTTAAATGTCTATTTTATGGAACTCATGTTCACATATTACTATTCTAGTTATTTTAAACATCACTATTTCTTTTCTTGTGGAGAAATAATAAATTAATGAATATAGTATTGTGAAAACCCATCTTCCCTCCACTATAAATACCACCCTTCACAACATCATTTCCTCACACCTCTCAAGCTTAAATCCATGTCTAAACTCTTCCAAAAAAACATACCTCGGCCCTTACCCACGTTCAATAGCTTATGAACTCATCAGAAGACCAATTAAAGGTTCATTAAGGGGGAATAAAGAGGTTATTCCCCCTCTATTTTAATTTAATTTCCTTTCAATTTCAAGTTTGTTTCTTAATCTCTCCCCACATATCATCATACAAATGGTATGGTAACTCTAGTATATTAAATATACAGGCATTTTATTATACTAATGGGAGAATATATCATCAAACCCCCTTATCATCTTCTTTTTATTTTAAAAATGAAAACGTTGTTCGTGAGGTGTTAATTTATCACCTTTAAGAACAACATGTTTTCATTTTCCTTTACAAACTTTTGATATGGTCATGAAACCATTTTTATGGATGAAACATATTATTTTATATGTATTGTATCTTATTTAATGTTATTTAACTAACTTATTTACATATTACTAAATGATTAAATAAAACAAGTTCATTGTGGTCGAAAAACCGCCCGAATTAACCCAAATGATCATCATTAAACTCTTATCTAATGATTAATTCTAATGGTATATAAAAAATAATTTATAATATCATTTCAAGTTATATAACATCATAAATAAAATATAATTACAGTTCAAGATATTTATCAATGTTTTAAATGAACTTCCTTTCATGAATTCTATTGAATCATTCAAGAAAACTATAAAAATGAACATTCCCAAAAAATTAATTTAAACTCAATAACTCATCCAAAATCCCATAAATAAAATTAATAAAACCTTAATTAATATTATTAATGTATTAAAGTTTCTTTAATTTTTAATTAATGAATCTAATGTGGTTATAGAGGAAATTAATCTGAATAAAGCGTTAGATATTAGGTATGGGGAAATTCTCGAACCCAACTCTCACACTTTGGGATTTCCCTCTTTCAACCCATTTTCAATATGTATATGACTTAAGAATAATTTCTTCATAATATTCTTACCTATTAGAGGATATACATGTCCTATAATTTAGTTTATAAAAAAACCCAATTTTCATCCAAAATAACTCTTCTTACAAATAAATACCGTCTTTTTTACTTCTCAACAATTGTTTCTACTTCACTCATCATTGATTGTTCTATGACTAGAATGTTATCCATTCTTTATTCTGGGTACCAAATGTTTATGAATGTATAATTTATGATGTTTAACCCATTACCTTCCATGGGTTATTTTATTTTTATGTTTGACATATGTTCTATGTGGCATGCAGGATAATGAAAATGTTGTGATATGACGGGTGCACCCTGAATTATAAAGAAATGTATGAATGTTATGATGTGACAAGTGCGATCGAAATTATACAGTGCTCCAATGCATTGGGTAAAGTGATAAATATCATGTGTTAAATGGAAATGATCTATGAACATGATTCTAGAATTGATTAAAACTATATGTGGTAGTTGACCACTACGACATGATGTTTCATTATTATGCATTTCCACATTTCTGGTCTTTTATTAATTCTACAAATAATTTTCATGATCCTTTGCCTATTATATGATTATTATCACCCATTATTATAGTATTCATATCTATCCTCTTACTAGGCTTTTATTTTACCCTTTTTTTATTTATATCCTCATGATATTATATGTACTAAGGAGTTTTCAAGGTGCAATAACAAGCTAGAGAAGAAGGAATTAAATAAATGTTTATGTTTTATTATATAAATGTAATGTATGGTTTGTCTAATCCTTTAAAACCTAGACCAGTAAATGTACCACTAATATAATATTTTTTTGGTACTTATTCAATTTTATTTTATTAAAAAAATACAAAACATTTATATGTACTAAACCTAGAAGAGAGGGTTCAGGGTTTTACTATTCATATTAGACTAATAGTCTTGAAAAGCATTGGAAATTAGACACTGCCATTTTTTTAAAAAATATCTAGAGGTATAATTTTATTTTTAACATATAGTTAATTAATTACACCAAAGAAAATAATTTTCTTAATTATAAATGTATAATTTCGGAATTATAAGTACAATGTATGAATTGTGAGGACGTAATTAATTTTAAGGTGGGGATAATGTAACATCCCAATATTTTTTTCTACAGTGAAACAAAATTCCACACCATGTTTAAATGAACAACTATTTACTATGAAAACTTTATATCCTTTCCATTAAACATAATCTTGTCACTTCTATAATTTGAATTTCAATAAACAGACATACACGATTGCGATAAGTAAGTTATTTAGAGTCTAATAACACCAAATTAATTTTTGGTGAATATTAATATAGCCTTATGAATAGAAATGTTACCCTTATGAATAGTAACATACCATTATGAATAGTAACATCATCTATGATAGTATACATATAAGATTTAACTAATATTATGATATACCCAAATATTGGAATGAGAAAATAAATGATTTAAAAATGCTATTTTTGCAATAAAATATGATTTAATTTCAAAATTAAATTAATCATGCATAGAAAATTATTTTCAAAAAATGGTGTATTTTTTGAATTCTACAGGTTGAAAAATGTTTAGGGAGAATTTTTGGAATTTTTTTGAAATACTTGAATTTTTTGTAAATAGTAAAATTCAATAACTTATAAAATATGATAAATAAATGAATTTCTACGTCATGGTTGAGTCATAGATGATTTAAACGGATATTGGTTTGAAATCACATCCACATATTACAATTCTTGGTTATCCCATCTTCTACTATGGCTAGACACCACTCCCTAACACCCATTACGTACCCAGTTTACCCTCAAAAGCCTATAACAATGGAGTGGTGATACTATTCTACTCATTTGGTATTGGAGGTCCACCAGATCACCACATCTAGCACCATGCCCTCCATAGGGAATTTCAACCTAACCTTTTTACATAGGAGTACATCCATTCCTTGATCCCCTTCCCCATGGATTTCCAATCTATTTTATAGGTCATGGTGTTCCTTAAGAAGGTAAAAACACTCCACAGAACCGTGGATCACCTATAAATTATCCCAAAACACCTACAACACTTAAAAAATAGAAATAAAATGTCGGAATGTTTCGGGTAATTAAATCATATACCTCTCAAAAAAATTCTCATCCTCGTAAATCAAAACATTTGTAGAACAATTAAAATAAGGGAAAGATCCAAACAACTATCCCACGAGATACCTCTTTGGGAAATAATTACAACTAAAAAACTATCACCATCCCAAAACAACTTCAAACCACCTTTTTTTTACATGACTATCCATAGAACCATTCCAACCTCTATATAGACTAAGCTAATGACTAACACAACCAGCACACAACACTAATTCCGGAAATTGTTTTGAAAAATTTTCCTTATATAACAAGATATTTTCCACTTTGGGTGGCAGTACCTCATCCTAAAAATTTAAAGCATGTTTTAACATATCATATCTTGATTCGTATGAGTATTTACCCTCTTTGTAAAAAGGAATATTTAATACATATCTTCATTAAGGTAAAAAGGAACATTTCCTAAATCAATAATAATCAACCATCACATCATTAAAGAAAATATAAATATAGAAAAACTCAAAAAAATATAGGTATTGGGCATGAATCTATGTCTCATTCTCTTATTTACTCTCCTCCATGTCATCATGCCTCCATATCATAGAAACTAATGGAATGGTTCATCCATGTAGCACCTTCTCTCATCAATTCTTGATCTATAGAAGTTATTCAATGAATGTCGTATCATCATTAATATCCATGTCTCCTTAGTCTATGAAATGGGAGTCCTCAAAAAGATATCAATAAAGATGTGGCATATAAAATTTGTCATGGATCCTATCCATATGTGGTGGAATATGCAATGGATACACCATCATCACAACATTCTCCAACACCTCAATTGGTATGATGAACTGGGGAGAAAGCTTAATTTCCCTAATAAATATTTATTACACGTAATTAGGAGAAACCATTAAGAACATGTGGTCTCTAACCTCAGACTCCAAGGGAATCCTCATGTGATCGGTACATTTTTTTTGTTTCCACATTCATCCTATCATGAACTACTTGAACCTTCTCTACCATGATTTTCACCACATCGGGACCGAGAAATGATGACTCACCAAACTCAGTTTAACACAAAAGATAAAGTCATGAGATATTGTACAATTATTTAAATGTGTCCACTCTGATGTATGATTCATATTTTTCATATAAAAACTTAACCAAGTTAAATTTCATTGTCCAAGATTCAATAAAATAATAGATGCACACCCACAACATATACTCCATCATTTGGATGGTCCAATCAATTTTTCCATATATTTGAGGGTGGAAAGCAATAGTGAGGAATAAAAAATTTTCAAAAGCATACTTCAATCACCATAAGAATTATGTTGTGAGAAAATAATCTTGATATGACACTTTATACCATAGAACCCCATATAGTCACACAACCTCACCCACATACCTAATTTCCAAGACATCCATAAAGAATAACACTATAATCTCTAGGAAGTTAGATAGTTTCATCAATAAATCCACAATTACCTATAGAGTGTTATATACTTCATAATACCAGGGTAATCCCATGATAAAATCTATCAAGATGTTATAAGACTAACATTTAAAGAAATAAAATGTATGTAACAAACTATCTGGAAAATGATGTTCCTTCTTTACCAGCAGGAAACACATACATAAATCCATAAACTCCGAAAAATCCCATTTCATCCAGGGAAACGAAAACTACATCATATTACCATAGGAGAACTTATATAATCATAGTTTTTCTTCTCTAGGTGAGATCTGAAACTCACAATGGACTCCATCATATATCACCACTAGAATGATTATCACCCCTAAAACAACAAACAACTCCGATTTTCCTCTGACCATCCCTATGTTGCATTTCCACGTCCAATACAACCCACATAACCACTTCCAATGAGACTCCCCATTGAGAATCATGCACCTACCACATAAAATAATACTTCATCATCATCTAAAAAAGCATCCTATATCATCAACCTCCTATTCATATAGATTCATGGCTTCTAACACCCCGTTCACCCTCCATGCATCACTAAACTCTCAAATAATATCCCTTCATGGATTTCTACTTAGATCATCAAACATGACATTCCCATTTACTTAGGTGTAAGATTTATCAATGTCAAAGTCATGAAGAAACACCATCCACCTCTATTGCTATAAATTTTGTCTATGTTGAGAGATGATATATGTCAATATCCTATGATCAGTAAATTCCAAAATGTGTTATATGGTAAGGTAATGTTAAATTTTTTTTGAAAAAACCATTCCACTGCTAGTTCTAGATCATGGGTGCATTTCTATGCTCATGGGGACATAACTTCTTAGAACTATAATAGATTATCACCTTAAATTTCTTTAAGATGCTTCCCAATCCTAGATAGGGAGGATTATATAATTGATCAAACATCTCCCCTTCCTCAGGAAACAAAAGAACTAGAGAATAGATCAATCTCCCCATCATGTAGTCAAATTTTTTCATGAAATGATCAGTCCACAAAAAGGTCTAGTCATTACAATTCATAGTTTTTAATAGGGTCATGATATATGAGAAATCATACAAAAACCTCTAATAATAGCCTACAAGACCCAGGAAACTATAAAACCGTATTATATTTTTGATAACTACCTAAGAAAAAACAATCTATATCATTCATTGGTCCATAGAAAAATTCTTATAGGTCACCAAATGTCCAATAACATTTACCTATCGAGTCTATAACATTCACTTGGTCAACTTTTCATAAATATGGTAGTTTCAAAAGACCTATGAGACATCTCTGGGATGATTAGTATGCTACATCTTAGAATTCAAGTAGATAAATAATTCATTGATAAAAATGACTACAAACTAGTCTAGGAACTCATGGAACATGGAGTTCATGAGTCCCATGAACACATCTAGTGCGTTCATGACACAGAATTATATGACTATGAACTCAAAGTTCCTATACCTACACCAAAAGGAAGTCTTTAGGATATAATCCTCCATTAATCTGAACTAGTGATATCGAAAGTAAAAAAATATTTATTAGATAACAAATTAACTCCCATCAAAAAGTAAAAAAGATCATAAATCATCATAAGAAAGTAATAATTATTTATTTTCACCTAATTCAACCATTTGAAGGAAATAAACATCCTTAGACTACCATATTTCTTCTTATAGAATACTATTCTATCATCCCACTATGGCATACTAGGTCTGATGAAACCTTTTTTGCATCAGGTCTTTTATTTGAATCCTCAAATACCCAAACTTAAAGGGTGTCATATGATAAGTATCCATTGAAATTGGAAAAGATACTGACGTTATATATATCCAAATATTTACTTCACATTGAGTGAGAAGCATCACAACCTCCCTGGGAAATACATCAAAATATTCATTGAAAATTCTGGGAGCCTCTACCATCCCATCTCCAACTAATTTCACTAAAACATCTACCATAAAGTAAATAAGGTGATCTATACATATACTTCCCATGAAAAAACCTCATTTTACAATGAAAACTACATGCCAACCATCCATATCCAAAAAATTAACCTTTCTCATGAATCTATTGATAACTGTATGAATATCAGATAGCCAATAAATTTCAAGGATGAAATTGAATGGTTATATATGTAAAAATAAAAGATTCATTAATGACTAATTTTTCTCCATCATCAATCAATATTCTTAACACACATCAAACAAGCTAGTCTGGCCTCCGACAAGCAGAGTCAACATCAGGGGAATGGGAAGCCTCTCCACATGTAGTTCCAAAGCATAGAATAAATTAGGTGAAACAAAAGAGTGACAAGATCATAAATAAAAAAAGGAATAAGAATGGGTAGATGAAAATATTATTGTACCTCTAACGGCCTCTGGACCATTTGGTTCTAGCACCTCCATAGCATGCAATTTTCCATGCCCAGGTCCCATACCTCACTTTTGATAACCACCTCCATGGACTTGATCAGATCAGGATTCCTAAATTCAGTAAATATTCTAAGGTAATACCCTGTATACCATATCTCCTCTTGACAATGCATAGGCCTAATTACCAATAATTGAAATGGCCTCTCTGGTGGTTATTGCTAAGTCAGACACTGAAAATAACCACCACGGCTCTTCTAAACTACATGAACTACCAGACAATAATGAAAATGATATTTACTACCCCCAAATACATAGCACAATGTCCCAAATCACCCAATAAATATAAAAAAATATACTGATCCCAAAAGGCTAAAATGAATATGTTGAGGTCACCTCCCCACTGTTCTAAACAATGAAAGATGTAGCGTTTGAGACCTACCTATATCAAATCTTTTCTTTAAGGAATCTAGTTTCCTCCCCTCTAATAATAACTTTCCTAATGATTAAATATTGTCTATCAAATACTCCTCCTTCTATACCTTCAAATATATTGTAAATGTAATTAGAGTAAATACATACTGGATAGGAGGGTAGATTACCTCCTCAAGACATTGCGCATGAGACTCTTCATTAGGGAAAAAATTAGTGGTGAAACTTATAAGACCCTTAAACATGGCATCAAGCTCTCTCATAGACATACTCACTTACTAGATACCATTTACATGAGACTCCTACCTCTTCACTTCATTTGTAACTCCTAGTCGGGGATAGGAACTCCATTCCTAACTCCCTCTATAAGTCTTCCCATGAAACATCAACCTCATTCCATTCCCTGATATACAAATTCCACCACTAATGTGCATCACCCCTCATCAGACTAACTGTATATAAGACCCAATACTGTAACTAGGCTCGATTCAAAATGGAAGAGATATCAAGTTAAAAAAAATCAACACTCAGTCTCCATATCAGAAACATTAACCCCATACTTCATGAAATCTTACTATTGAAAGACATGAAACATCTTATATAACTTATCATCCTCCTCAATGGGTTTAACCCTCTAATGGTCGATTGGGTCAACCTGGTAAACCTCACCAAGCTAAAATACACGTAGATGATGTCCAGGAGCCATACATTAAAATTTAATAAGTATTTTTAAATCCGGTTATCATGAATTTTTTTTATTATGGTTCATTTAATTCATTTTAATTTCTCAAAAATACAAAATTTAGATAGGAATAAAAAAATAATAATACATGAACCTATATTAGATCTCTACTATGTTAGAATAACCAACTCACTTGGATTTTTGGTAGGATCATAGTCCTTACATTGGATCATGTGGAGTCCTAAAATCCTCTTTACTAGTCAGTCTCTCTGGCCTAAGTGACACACTAAGATTGATAATAACTATTTCCCTACCAAGCAACATAATCCTAACAGCTCATAACTCCAAAACTCATCTTATTTATTAACCTAAACTTTGATACCACTCTTCCATAACCTATACCTCCAAATATAATCCCACCTAGACCGACAATGAAGTAAGAGAGATAATTCCCCCATGTTTTTCCTTCAGTAGTCCCTAGGTTGGCGACTAGAATTGAGGGTGTAAAAATTTCTCATATGGGAGGCATTTCCTTCAATAGATAAAGTAGTATCAGGAGATATGATACGAATCACTAAGTAACTCCAAGAAAAAAATAAAAATGAAAACTAAAACCATACCACAATGCCTGTATAAAGTAAAAAAATATAAAGAATCTATAAATAAAAAACTGAAATAAATCTTAAGGCAATGGGTCAGTAACAGCTCCAAATTCTAATATAATAATGTACATCTTGGTCCCCATGGTCCACCTAGAAACTTGAAAAATATGCTTCATATATGTGGGATGAGGATAACATTTCTACTATGTAGGATAATATCCAAATTATCTCATGCACAAGTGAAAATACAACACTGATACACCAGTACACAAATAGTAGAACTAACACAAACAAAAATAGGTCAACTAACCAGTCACATCCTGTCTATGCCGCATTAACTAAATAATACATCCAATTATAGAAACATAAGATGAAGAATAATTATATAAAGGGTACCCTAATCCACTTTCACATGATTTTTCACTATCATACCCCAATTTCATAAGTCCTGGTGCTCCCATACCTTATGTAGAATCCTTCTTGAAGACACTTGAGAAACTGCATCATACAAAGAAACCTATGTAAAACAAATCATCACATCTCACCAGAAAAAACCTAGAAAACCTCATCATGACAATAAAATCATGTGTAATTGGTCATCATATCCATATCCTCCCATAAACACTACTAGATATCAAATATGGTAATGTATCATGAACCTGAAGGACATGAACCTCATGCCATGCTCCTACAATGCACGACCCCTGCTATAAACCACCTCATAATTCTCATCATCCCCACATTAAGTTCACTATATCGATAATCGATTATATACCATGTATAAGAACCCCAACTGGAAGAGAAAGTGGGGAATATTGGGTAGTCATCCTTCCATCCTCACTGTTTTGGATGTTGGAAAAATTGACACCCAAAAACATTTGTGTGTAAGAACAAAATACTCAACAGTGGAAGGGTACATATAGAAATCATAGTGGAAATAAAACATATAATAGTCACACAAAAGTACAACCAATGGGATTATAAAGAGATCATCAGAACAATACACAACATCACTATAAGGCCACACAACCTATACCACTTCCACTACCATCTCTAAATACATCACACCACATAAGAAATCCACAAACAACAAACTACATTCCTTATACCTTTTCAAATTAAGCCATTTTCCATATTTTTTATTTACCAACCATCTTATTGATTAATTTCATTCATTCTTATTCAATAATAACCATGTTAACCAAACATCACATTTTAGTTTAATAGTTATTTAACCCTTTTAACCCATTCTGTTTAAAATTTTCAATAACATTTCATTCCATCACTACCATTAAACTAGCATAACACATCACAACCCAATGCACCCCAACCTTTCAATTTCAAAAATCCCCACATTTTAACCACATGTCACAAACACCATAAGTAACTTTTCATTCCACCTTCCTTATATCAACAAGCCACATGTATCAACCATCACAGAAAACTACCACCACATGACACATGCATTCCAACATATCACAACCAACACACAAAGACAATAATTCCACAACATTTCACCCTCCACACATTATAGAGTTAGTTTTTAATAGAGGAAATTCATCATAATTTACATCATTAATTTAAAGGGACTTCTTACACAAGTTGAGATTCCATGGGTAATAAATTCATTATTTGGATATAAATTCTTATCCATTTTCATGTGTGGTGAGTCAAATCAAACAGAATAATAATTTTCACTAATTAAAATCGAAAACAACACAATGAACCTCAATATAATCTAGATATTGTAAAACAAATAAAAATCATGCTCAAACACATATATAAATCACATGAACTAGTAAAAATCTTCTGATTTCTTCCCCTACCCTTCAATTTCAACAAAAAAACTTAATATTATTCATTAAGATAGTGCATGATACCTCCCCAAAGTAAAATAAAAGCATGATATTCCGAAATGTTACAACTAAATGAGGAATGAAAAACAATCCTCTACCTCAAGTAGGGATTCATGGAAGGACCAGAAAAACCAAGGATTCACCACCACCGATCTCAAATGAATCCCTAATGGATTCCTATTCACAACAATACTCTATAAAAAATGATAAAAAAATAGGTTAAACCCACCACATAAAACTTTTGGATAGAAGAGGAAGAGAAGGAAGGAAGAATGGGGAAAAAGCGAGTTTTCTTGATCCAATGGAAACCAATCAGATCTATCCAAATAATCTAATGAGTTTATATCACCAAGGGAGGTGATTATAGAAGGGTAAGAATAATAGGGGTTGCCTAAGAGTTTAGTGAGGTTTCTCAAATAAAAAAAGTTCGTAGAAACCCAACTATTTATAAGAAAATCCCACTGGAAATTACTATGACATATGGAACAAGCAAAATGAATGTGGTGGGTCTTTCCAAAACCTCATCTGAAGACTTTTCACAAGATCCACATTTCAGAATACGATTAAAAATGATATTTTACCACCACCAAAATTTGGTATAAAACATGGAGGTTCTTCCATCTTCCGCCACATCCTGACACCATGCCCTAGCACCCATCGCATGCTCATTTTACCCTCAATACACCCAGGGTTATGGAATGGGGAGCCTCTGTTACATGTTTTTTATATAATATCCACCATAGAATCATTCCTGGTACCACACCCTGGTTAGTACATTTTTGATTTCTTATTTTACATAGGATCCCACCCACACCAAAATGTCATCCATCATAGATTTCCAAGCCATTTTACAAGTCACGGTGTCCCTCAAGAAGGTCCAAAAAAAAACCAAAAATCAATATATCACCTGAATCTCTCCCAAATTACCTCCATTCTTAGGGAAAACACAATTTAAAGGATAGGAAGGTCCAGACTATTAAAAAGAATGATGTCAACAATTATAAGAATCTGGTATTTAATTCAAGAAGAAAACACATTGACCTAAAATTTAATTTAATGAGGAATCTATTGAAGTAATAAGTGTTTCAAATATATAAGATAATAGGGAATAAAAATAAAAAATACATGTTAAAAAAATTAGTCCAAGAAACATTAAGGTAGAATTGTGCCTTGGTGGGACTCAACTGAATGATCAAAAGTTGGAGAACACTGTAAAAATCACATAAGAATAATATGGGTTGCTCAATGTTTTGATGGATTTTATAGAGGTTTCATTGATAAATTCTAAAAATGGGAGATTATTGGGATGTGAATCCATTTTTTAGAGAATTATATTCTCTACGAATCTAAATATTATTTGACTGGATGTTTTCTCACTAGAAGTTCAGATTATAGAAGTTTGCTTCGGCCTTAACAGTTTAGTAGTAACAGAAACCACTAACATACAGGTCTAACTACCAAAAGTTCATGAAATTTAAAAGGATATTGTAAAGCTTGGTATTTGGGAATAATGAGCAGTATACCGGATGATCTGGTTGAGTTGGTAGAAAAATCAACCAAACTACAAAGTCAGAAAATGGATGCTCACAAATTTTGGAGGTTTCTGTAGCCTATTTGACTAAAAATGAACATCTATAAAAGGAGTTGGGAATGGATACTGATGATGAAATAGATGAATTATATATAATAATATGAAGTATAATAGTAAAATTTTATTTCATTAATTTATAATATAAACTTTCTAAACTATATTGATTGTAAAACCTATACCTTCTCGTAATAAAAAATAGATATTTCTGTCCTATCATGGTTTTAGGATGAAAATATAAACCATATAAAAACATTGCTCATTTAATTACCTATAAGATCCATTCATTTTCAATGAATGAATCATTTAAAAATTTAGATCATGGTCAGTTGTTTTTAATTTAATTCATGGCATAAATTAACTCAAAACCTTGAAAATTTACCCCCATTGGATCTGTCTTTCACCACGTGTCGACATGTCATGAAATAATATTTCACCATGTGTAATTAGATTTAACCACGTGTAATATTTAACCACATGTAATTGTTCACCATGTGAAATTATATTTCAACACGTGTAATATTTTACCATATGAAATTATATTTCACTACATATAATATTTCACAAAGAGTAATTGGATTTCACCATGAGTAATATGAAATTATTGGTTTTAAAGGGTTTGATGATATTTTAAGGAAAAAACATAATGAATGTTATATGAATTGAAATATCAATTCACTTCATGTAATTGTGACATGAAGAAAATAACAAAATAATCTCCAGCTCTATGTAACTCTCCATGAAACTTTTTCATTACCAAAAATTCTCTTTTCACCCCATATATTCGACCGAATACACCCTATACAACTCTGACTTGGACTGAAACACCTCCACACATTGAAATCTTTGAATTAAGACCATCATCACACCTACCTCCACACTATGGATCCTTTTCTATTAATTTTTCAGAGTCCTCTTTGATCTGAAAGTGATCACATATCGAATCATTTATATTTGGGTCTTTATTTTTATGTTATGCCTTTAGTTTATTAATATTCTTCTAGATATCTTTCTAACAGATTATCTAGTTCTTATTGAGAGGAATCAAATAGTTGATTTCTATCATAGATGTAGGGATTTTGTCACTAATTCCCCCTCTTTCAAGGAGTCATATCTAAATCATGTTCATCGATTCATTTTTGATTGATTGTTCTCAAATTGGGGATATCCATTGGTGATCATTATTCATCAATGATCTTGAGGTAGGTAGTCTATGATTCAAATCCAATTGTCATGACTGTTTTTTACATATATGATACTAAAGATTTTCTAGGGTTTCTTAGAAGTTGGAGTTTCTATGTTGAAAAAAATTAACGTGATCAATTGACTAATTGGGAATGAGAGGATTTGATTGAATAAATAATTCTAGGATTTGGGATAAATAATCATGAAATTGATTATGATCTTTGATATTTTTAATGAGATAACTAATTGTGTAATTTATTTATGGAATATTGAGTTTTGGATTGAGATAATTAATTAATGAATTAATTATGAGATGTTGATTTTGGTAATAAAGATAATTAAATAATGAATTAATTATTAGTGATTAATTAACATTATGTTTAATTAAAGAGATTAACATGAATAATTAATTGGGGAATTAGTTAAGGTGTTTTTTATGATGACTGATTTTTTAATTTGTAATGAGAGTAAGATGATTAATTAATTGATAAATTATTTTGATATTGGGGTAAGAGGTATAATTTTGATTAATCCTTCTTAATGGGATTATGTGCTATTTGTGATAATGTGGTTAATGTTGATTAACCATGATAAATAAGATACATGTGATCTATGTAAAATAGTGAATGGTAATATACTCATTCGACCATCTATTATGAATTGTAACATGGTCATTTAATTATGTATTATTAAATGGTGAATGGTAACATGCTCAATCAGACAACTATTATGAATGGTAACATGCTCATTCAATTATTTATTATTAAATGGTGAATGATAACATGATCAATCACCCAAATATTATGAATCATAACATGCTCACTCAATTATGTATTACTAAATGGTGAATGGTAACATGATCATTCTACCAACCATTAATAATGGTAACATGTTTGTTAATTTTTTTTGTTTAAATGAATGGTAATGTGGTCATTCATTTATGAAATAAAAATGGAAAAATGGTAATTCAATGTGTGTGATTTAAATTAACATCAACATGGTTATTCATTTATGAAATAAGAATGCTTTCATGGACATTAAAACACATGGTAAACCACAAGTAAAGATAAAATTCTAACATAGTCTAAGGTAGGTATTGAGGTTTATGTATCTACAGGAACCCAAGGTTTTCATGTGTTTAAAGAGAGAATATTTAATAATGTGATAAAATTTTTAGTTGTACATTACACTTATTTCTACTATAACTACATACAATATTTTTTACTGTATTTTTTAGAAATTTTGGTGGTAGTATACTAATTCGTACTCACACCCTATTTGGGCTACCTAATCGATACTTGAATAGCTTTTATTGTTGCAGGAAAAGTTAATGGAAAAGGGCATGTATTAGATTTCTAATTTGGGATGGAGAATGGATGAGGGAACCAGATGTGGTTTGGGACCTTTTTGGGTGTCGTTAGTGTCTTTACTTTCATTTTCATTTTAGACACTTTGGAACTTACTTTAGTGTAGAATGTTTCAATTTTAGTTTAGTATTGTATTTCCTATTTTGGTTATCTTGTGACATTGGTATTATTTATGATTATATATTCTTCTTCATTTGTTTATTTATTTTACGATGGTGTTTTACTCTTATAGAAGAGGGTATAATCGCCCCATGATCTACTTAACTTACTCTTACTACTAAAAGTTAGCCTCTATCGTATAGGGAGGAACAATTGATATTATGTGACTGATCGATTCAGGGAACCATTGCATTGAACCTAGGTCTAGAGACTACAAAGTAGTATTAGAGGTCTATTTTTATTAATTTTTCTTTTGTCCTACTATGTTGGAATGGTAGATAGTAGACTAGTAAGAGTTGCAGCATGGTAATAAGCCTTTACATGGGAGTTATAGACCCAATTAAGGGGGGAAACCCAAGTAATCAGGGTTGGATTATTGTTATTATTTTTTTCTATTATAGTTGAATATTATTTTACCTTGGGTGACACAGTTGTTGTTTGATGTGATAATTTTTTTATATATTTGTTGAGATTAACCCATTGCCCAAAATAGTAAGAGATTTGAGCCTGCATGAATCATTCTAGGCACTCAGGATTATTTCATGACTTGCATAATTCACTACCACAAAACTAGGCAAGGCCTGCGCCCCCCTTATCAGCGCTAATGTTTTAGCGCTGATAAAGGGTCGGGGCCTTTATCAGCACTAAAAAAAGCGCTGATAAAGGACACCTTTATCAGCACTAACACTAGCGCTGATAAAGGGATTATTTATCAGCGCTAACAAAGCGCTGATAAAAGTTGTATTTATCAGAACTTTTCATTTTAACACTGATAAATACACCCTTTATCAGCGCTTTTTACTAGCGCTGATAAAGGGTCCCGCAGATTTGTTAGAAACCCGCGGGTCCTCTTCCTCCTCCCCGCACACAATCAAGCTCTCATGGAAGCCCCCGTCTGTGTCGCTGCCGCCACCTCCTCCTCCTCCTCCGCGGCCGCCTCCTCCTCCTCTACTTCTGCTCCTCCTCCTCCTCCTCCACCGGCCTCATCCTCCTCCTCCTCCTCCACCGACCTCATCCTCCTCCTCCTCCGGTGCCTCCGCCGCCTCCTCCCTACCTCAGCCCTGCCTCCACGCCGCTGCCGCCGGTGCCTCCTCCTCCACCGCGGCCTCCTCCTCCTCCGTCGGTGCCTCGTCCTCTTCCGTCGGTGCCTCCTCCTCCACCGTGACCTCCTCCTCCACCGCGGCCTCCTCCTCATTCGCCGGTGCCTCCGCGGCCTCCTCCTCCTCCATGGCCTCCTCCCTCCTCCATTGTGTGGTATGCTATGCCCAATAATTGTAATTTTCTTTGTGTTTTTGTTTTTGTTCTATATTTCAACTATCATGATTTGTGTGAATCAATTTTATTTGAAGTGGGGGGGGGGGGGGGGTGCAGGTGCTACGGGGGTGTAGTTGGTGGGAGGGTGTGCAGGTGGGGGTGTTTAGGTGGGGGAGATGTGCAGTGGGTGAACATGTGTAGGTGGGGTGTATAATGGGGGGTCTATTGGGTGTGAGTTGGGGGGGGGGGGTGTACAGGTTGGGGGTGGGGGTGGGGGTGGGCTGTGCAGGTGGGGGTGGGTGGGATATGCAAGTGGGACGGGGGGGGGGGGGGGGGGTTGTTCAAGTGGGTGGTGGGGAAGAGAGTGTTCTAGTTGGGGGAGGGGGTCTAGGTAGGTGGGAGTCTGTTGGTGGGTGAGGTGGGGGGGCGTACAAGTGGGGGGGGGGGGTGTGAAGGTGGGGGTGGGGGAGGGGGGTTGTGCAACTGGGGGGGGGGGGGGGTGTAGTGGGTGGATGGGAGGGGGGGATGTGCAGGAGTCTGCTGGGGGATATATGGGGAGAGGGGGATGTGCATGTGGGAAGTCGACACTTCCATAGTTTTCCAATAATCACTGGGAAGTCATCACTTCTAGAGATTTGGATAGGCCTGAGGCCTCTTAGGTTTTGGTTCTTGTCTATTTATCTTGATGAGTAAGGAATCATATGATCTAAAAGTGACATCAACTATATATGATTAATTCTTTCTCCCACAAAACAATTTTCTAGAAATAATATATCTTTGGAAGGTGAGGGAGCCTTTTAGAATTCTTTCATATAGAGACCAGTCAAGGAAAGTATCCATATATATCCACCTAGAGTAGGGACCTCTGCGGCCGCTGCCTCCTCCTCCTCTGCCGCAGCCTCCTCCTCCTCCTCCTCTGCTCCTTCTCCTCCTCCTCCTCCTCCTCCACCGGCCTCATCCTCCTCCTCCTCCGCTGCCTCTGCTGCCTCCGCTGCCTCTGCCCTGCCTCCGCCCTGCCTCTGCGCTGCTGCCGGTGCCTCCTCCTCCACCACGGCTTCCTCCGCCTCCGCTGATGCCTCCTCCTCCTCCACCGGTGCCGCCGGTGCCTCCGCGGATGCCTCCTCCTCCGCGGTCACGCCGCAGTCACGCCACGGTCACGCCGCGGTCATGCCGCTGCCTCCTCCTCCTCGGCCGTGGACCGCCGCCTCCTCCTCTGCTCCTCCTCATCCTCCTCCTCCTCCTCCTCCACCGGCCTCATCCTCCTCCTCCTTCGCTGCCTCCTCCCTACCTCTGCGTTGCCGCCGGTGCCTCCTCCTTCACCACGGCCCTCCTCCTCCTCCACCGCGGCCTCCTCCTCCTCCTCCGCTGCCCTCTGCTGCCTCCTCCTCCTCCGCCCGCAGCCGCTGCCCTCCTCCTCTGCTCCTGCTCCTCCTCCCTCCACCGGCCTCATCCTCCTCCTCCTCCGTTGCCTTTGCTGCCTCCGCCCTGCCTCTCCCCTGCCTCCGCGCTGCCGCCGGTGCCTCCTCCTCCACCGGCGACCTCCTCCTCCTCTGCCGATGCCTCCTCCTCCTCCACCGGTGCCGCCGGTGCCTCCACATCTCCTCCTCCTCCGCGGTCACGCCGGTGCCTCTGCGGCCGCGCGCCGCCTCCTCCACCGCGGCCGCCTCCTCCTCCTCTGCTCCTGCTCCTCCCTCCTCCTCCTACCCCACGGACTTATCCTCCTCCTCCTCCGCTGCCTCCGCTGCCTCCGCTGCCTCCGCCCTGCCTCCGCCCTGCCTCTGTGCTGCCGCCGGTGCCTCCTCCTCCACCACGACTCCTCCTCCTCCGCCGATGCCTCCTCCTCCTCCGCCGGTGGCGCCGGTGCCCTCTGCGGCCGCCTCCTCCTCCGTGGTCACGCCGCGGTCACACCGCGGTCACGTCGCGGTCACGTCGCGGTCACACCGGTGCCTCTACGGCCGCCTCCTCCTCCTTCTCCGCCACGGCCGCCACCTCCTCCTCTGCTCCTGCTCCTCCTCCTCCTCCTCCAACAGCCTCTTCCTCCTCCTCCTCCGCTGCCTCCGCTGATGCCTCCTCCTCCTCCGCCAGTGCCGCCCGGTGCCTCCGCAGCCTCCTCCTCCTCCGCCGGTGCCTCCGCGGGCTCCTCCTCCTCCACCATCAGACCGCGGTCAAGACGATGTCACGCCGCGGTCACGTCGCGGTCATGCCACGGTTACGCCGGTGCCTCTGCAGCCGCCGCCTCCTCCTCCTCCACCGGTCTCATCCTCCTCGTCCTCCGCTGCCTCCGCCGATGCCTCCTCCTCCTCCGCTGGTGCCGCCGAGGCCTCCGCGGCCTCCTCCTCCTTCGCTGGTGCCTCCGCGGACTCCTCCTCCTCCGCGGTCATGCCGCGGTCACGCCGCATATTACAATATATAGGAGGAGTTCTCCGATAATCTGGAGGTTGTTTTGGGTGTTTTTAGAGAGATTTGTCTTTATTAAAATATTATAAATTCCCCATATTTTGTATAAGAAGTATTATTTCATGGTCACATTATTTCCTTGGAAGGAGTTTTAGGTCATCCAGAAAAGGTTTGAGAAGTCATTTCTCCAAATCAGTCAGAGAATGTATTCAAGACCCACAACATTCTAGACTTAGTCATTTCATGGTCACATTATTTCCTTGAAGTATCTCATTTAATATCTAAATTATACTCATATTCCTTCTCCTATGACCTATATACTCATCCTATGGATTTTAAATAGGAGGAATATAAATAAAGAATGGATGAATGGAAATCGGTTGACAAAACTGTATGAAGAAGGCGTGAAAGAGTTTATCAAGTTTGCAAAAGATCATGCATGTGACTCTTCGCAAATCCTTTGTCCATGTTTACGCTGTTTTTATTCAAAAAAAAAATTGACCAGATGAGTTGGAAGAACACTTTATCTGTCACAGAAGAGATCAAAGTTATACATGTTGGAATAAACACGGGGAAATAATGAATGTAGGTAGTGACTGGGGTGACACTGCGTTTTATGGATCATCTGATATGATTACAACCATGAACAATGAATATGACCGTATGGAGGATGTGATTACAGATGTGAATGATGATGAAGATCGTATTGATGAAATGACAAGGACCTTCGAAGATGAACACCGTGATTGCCCAAAATTGTTTGAGAAGCTAAATAGTTGTGCAAAGACACCATTGTATGCTGGTTGCACTAAATATACAGCATTGTCAGCTGTACTGAAGCTGTATAATTTGAAAGCAGATAACGGGTGGAGTGACCACAGTTTTACGAAACTACTTGCCCTCTTGAATGACATGCTCCGAGAAGACAATGAGTTCCCGAGCCGAACATACGATCCCAAACGAATTCTACGCTCTATGGGTATGATCTCTGAAAGAATACACGCCTGCCCGAATGACTATATACTGTTTTGCAAGGACCACAAATCACTTAATGAATGCCCAAAGTGTGGTGCTTCTCAATACAAGAAAGATGAATCCAGCCCTACTAATGTTGTATGGTACATTCCAATCATTCCAAGGTTTAGACACCTATATGGAAGTGAGGAGACTGCGGAACAATTAACATGGAATGCAGATACAAGAATTAAAGATGGGATACTACATCAGCCGGTAGACTCTCCTCAGTGGAAGAGAATCGATCACGAGTATCCTGAATTTGGAAATGAGTCGAGAAACCTTCATCTTGCGTTATCTACAGATGGAGTGAATCCTTTTGGTTTTCAAAGCAATAGTTATAGTACATGGCCGGTTATGTGGATAAATTATAACTTACCACCATGGTTATGCATGAAACAAAAATACATTATGTTATCTCGGCTTATATCAGGACAAAAACAACCGAGTAATGATATTGATGTTTATTTAGCTCCATTGATCGAAGATTTGAAATTATTGTGGGATTCAGGTGTTACATTGTATGATGCTTACAGAAATGAAGATTTCACTTTGAGAGTCATGTTGTACGGGATGATAAATGACTTCCCTACTTATGGAAATTTGTCAGGTTATAGCATTAAAGGAACTCAAGGCAGTCCCGTTTGCGAAGAAGGTACACAATCAATTAGGTTGAAAAATTCATCAAAAACCTTGTTTCTAGAACATCACAGATTTCTACCATGACAGCATAAGTACCATTCTTGGAAGACATCATTCTATGGAAGTTCAGAAGAACATACAACACTGTCTCCACTAACAGGCGATCAATTGTTTGAGAAAGTGAAAAATGTGGACATACTTTTGGTAAACCGGCTTCGAAAAACCTTACGAAAATTGGTTGGAAAAAGAGATCAGTTTTTTTTGAATTAGAATACTGGAATTGTCTGTATGTAAGACATTTTATTGATGTTATTCATGTAGAAAAAAATGTATTTGACAGTGTTATCGGCACGTTGCTAAATACATCTGGCAAAACAAAATATGGAATTAAGGCTAGGTTGGACATGGTTGAGATGGGAATACGAGAAGAGTTGGCACCAGTGGAGGGTGAAAAAAGAACATTTCTTCCTCCTGCTGCTTACACTCTTTCCAGGAAGGATAGATATCAGTTTTTCAACTTCTTGAATGACGTAAAGGTTCTAGAGGGGTATTCGTAAAATATCGTAAACATTGTGTCAATGAGCGACTTGAAGTTAAAAGGTCTGAAATCACATGACTGTCGTGTTTTGATGCAAAATCTCATTCCAATTGCATTACGTTGAATTTTTCCCAAGAATGTCCGCCATACATTAATGAAACTGTGTTTCTTCTTTAAAGCTATATGTAGCAAAGTTATAGACCCGGCGAAATTTCCAGCTATGGAAAAAGAAATTGCCGTCATATTATGTGAATTAGAAATGTTCTTCCCGCCTTCATTTTTTGATATGATGGTTCATTTGATGGTCCACTTGGTGAGAGAGATTCGACTATGTGGTCCTGTACATTACAGATGGATGTACCCCATTGAACGGTATATGAATATTTTGAAAGGGTATGTCAAAAATCGAAGTCGGCGAGAGGGTTGTATTGCAGAGCGATATATTTTTGAGGAAGCCGTTGAATTCTATACCGAATACTTGTCTGGTGTGGAAATCATTGGCTTACCAAAATCTCGTCACACTGGGCGGCTTGAGGGTGAAGGAATTTCTAGAAGAAAGGATGTCACAATCAATATTACAAATCAGTAGCAGGCCCACCTTTATGATTTTCATAACAGTTGCGACGTTGACCCATATGTTGAAATCCACAAAGAAATTATTAGGCATTTGAATCCATCGAGGGATGAAAAATGGATATCAGATACACATAATCGGAAATTTATAGGATGGTTTCGAGATCATATTTTTAAGAAGTCAGATGGAAATCCAGAGTCAATTTCGGAACGACTTCGATGGCTAGCTGGAGGACCAAGTGTGTATGCATTGTCTTACAATGCTTATGTAGTTAAGGGTTATACATTTTATACTAATGAACATGATGAAGACAGTACCATGCAGAATTGTGGGGTTAGACTTGTGGCTGAAGCAATGCATGTTTCCGGTGCTAAGGACAGAAATCCAATTTATGTGAATATTTCATACTTTGGAATCATCAAACAAATATGGGAGTTGGATTATACGAAATTTCAAGTTCCGATATTTCAATTCAAGTGGGTTGATAACAGGAGTGCTGTTAAAATAGATGATCTGGGATTTGTGAAAGTTGATTTCAGTAAGGAAGTGGAGAAAGACGAACCATTTATAATGGCATCACAGGCAGTGCAAGTATTTTATGTTCCAGATCCCGCAAACTGAAACTGGTCAATTGTTCTGTTATCAACCAAAACAGTTGAAGGGTCAGATGAAAATTCAACGGAAGATGACCCTTTCATTGGGACTTCTCAATCATTTCGCAGTGGAACCAATGTATACGATGTTTTGTATGTAAGAGGAGACCACAATGAAGGGATATGGATAGTTGATAGAGGGGTCAAATCCCTTCAGCCTTTTTTTAAAAAAAGGAGTTCAATAATCAGGTTATTGATTTTTATTGTAATATAGATTGTGCTACATTATGTTATTATCTGTTCCCAGCTACTTTTATGTGATCTAAATTGAATTTTAAACCAGTTCTGCAGATAATGACTTCTTTACCTGCTAATGCACCCAATGAAAGACAAGATGTCTCTCAACCTGTTGCAGCTGGTCCCACTGCTGACGTACAAAAGGTCTCTCAACCTGTTGTAGCTGGTGTCAGTGCCGATGCTAGCGATTCGGAGATACATAATGATGATTCAGAAACTGAGGAAATGGTAGGCGATGAAACCACAGCGACAAAAAAAAACAGGTGCACCGTAGTTTGACAGTTTTAGCAAAAATCCTCAAGGCAAAAGAAAAAGGCATCAAATATGAGGTGGGATGGAATAAATGAGGCCAGCATGTAAATCCCAACAAATCCATGTTTAGTAGCTACGTTGGAATCGTCACTCGACAACGCGTGCCGATTGACGTAGAGTCGTGGCACCATGTTGTCAGCGGGTTGAAAACATTAATGTGGGAAGAGATTACAGTAACATTACGATATCATCTATTTAATTTATTAAAATAAAATAAAATATTGAAATATTGACTAACCCTTCACCATCTCTTTCAGAGTGCATTTTTAGTAGATGTTTCGCACAAAGAATATGTTTTAAGACTGGCAGGAAGGATTCATAGAGGCTTTCACACCATTTTAATGAAACATCATCTGAAAGATGCCGAAGGGAAAATCAAGCCACACCCGCCTCCTCTTTATGCACACTTGATATCCCAAGGAATGTGGGATATGTTTTGCAACCGTCATGCAGAACATAATTTTCAGGTACATTGTGTTTGGTTACACGTTGTGTAACGTTTCTTGTATTCATCACGTTGATTGATAGGTTTTTATTTATGAAATAGCAACTGAGTGCTGAAAATAAGGAATGGGAAGCAAAACCAATGTACCCCTACCGTAAAGCAAGGTTGGGGTACACTTCAATTGAAAAACAATTGGTATGTATTTTAAAAGTACTGTAATAATTTTATGTCACATAAAACAACACTGTAACCATGTTTCTCTGTTTATATGAAGATTGATGAAGCAAAATCTCAAGTCACTTCCATTCCACACCATGTGCTATGGAAGGAGGCTCGTGTTAATAAAGAGGGGAAACTGATAGATGAAAACACACAAAAAGTGTAGGAAACATGTGTAAGTATGACATAATATATACTTGTTTTGCTTTAAATCACTATTACATAACAATGCTTACTTATTTTTTTATATTTTCTATTTGACATAGTCATAGGAATCATCAAAACCCACACCGGATGCAGACATACTTTCAACGGCCTTGAAACAGGCAGAACAGTATGGCCGCGTCAGAGGTGTGGGTTTTGGGGTGTCACCCCGGGCATATTTTAAGAAAAAAAAGAAGAGGATGAACAAACTAAATAATGTCATGTAATGAGAGATAGATTAGCTACCCTTGAAGAACTAATCCAAACTCGGGGAGAGATTCTAAAGAGTTTTATGGAGGATAGACGAAGAGAACAAACAACTCAGGAACAACCCCCGTGAGAAGATCCACCCCTCACCAGCTTTGAGGTGAGCCATTACCCTCAAAGACCTGACTTAACCAAGGTAATAAATGTTATAATATTCGTTTTTGTGAGATGTGAATCACATAGACACTGATAACTTTCATGTAATGATATTTTGCAGGTTGAAAATGACTTTGATTTATATCTGTCAACTCCCACCCATCGCCTTATAGCGATGGCTACGGTGTTCAAGATGCAGAATGACACGCTACACTCCAGACCACTTCCAAGCGGTCATGTCAAAGTGCCGATTAACGTAGCTCATGAGCCGAGCGCCGAGCTACCCGTGCCAAATTATGATGACGAAATTCATACAATGGAAAAAGCTGTTGGAACATTCATTTCATGGCCGTCGAATCTTGTAAAAAAACATGTCGAGCAGGAGGTATTCATTTTCAGTTCATTTTTCAAGCAGAACCTTTAACATTAAATTAGAAAATGGCTGAACGGATGAATTTTTTTTATATAAGGATAAAATGGAGAAGCTAAAACAAAAGAGCGGCTCCAACATTGGATCAACCAACCGATCAAAACGATCTACTGAGAGCGCGTTCACCCCGCCCGTTCTATATCCACATTTAATAGCATTGCAAGCTCATGTGGATACAAAAATGAAAGACGACAATAGTCATAAAATTATTTGTAAAAAAGATATGTACGGAGAGGAAACATTAGATTTCGTTAGTGCAGATGCTGTTTCTGAGATCATCACATACGATTGGCTAGGCGCCTCAGTTATAAATGTATACATGAGGTATGTTTTCATGATTTTATTTTACAGAATCTGATATACTTTGATAATTATTGATAAATACATCTCATATTTTTCACAGGCATATATATGAAAAACAATTGAAGGGATTTTCCCATTAATACAAATTTGGACTCGTTAGTCCTCACACCATTTCTACACAATGAAGAGAGGTAGATTCTAATGTTCAGGCTGAATTGATGTCAAATCTGCTCAGAACGTTTCAAAGCAGAATTACGACTGACATTCTCTTTTTAATACAAACGATGCAAGGGTAAAAATCTAAATTTTAATCATATCAATTATATTTTCATTTCTATCAGTACTTATTTATTTTTGTGTTTTTAGGGAACATTGGATGCTCATTGCAGTCAATTTGGATACTCCAATGATTTATTTTCTGGATTCACTGCATGGATATCAAACTAACCGAGAACACATGATGGCAATTGTCAATTTTTAATACACTAGATCCAATATTTTAGAACTAAATATCTAGTTATATAATTTATATTATCTTTTAATGAGGATTTTGTTATGATAGGGTGGTGTATGAATATCATCTAAAGGCTGGAATAAATCCATGGCATAAGGACGAAAGTGCCCACAAGATCTACAAATGGAGAAGCATCTGGGTATATATAATTATATTTCACTATCAAATACATATAAAAATAAATTACTTATTTTTTCAATGTTTCTGCAGTGTCTGAAACAAACAAATGACAAGGAATGTGGTTATTATGTTTGTAAATTTTTGAAAGAGATCATATTTCATAAACAAAATAGCATCCTTGAAGTGGTATTTTTGAAAATAATTACTACTTTATTTAAAATAATTATTAATCCTTTGTGTATTTATATTTTTTCAGTACTACTATGACTGTGGCAAAAACTCCTATTCAGAAGATGATATAAATGTCTATAGAAATGAATGGGCAGTGTACCTGATGGAAGAATGTAAACAAATAGGACGATGAAGGTGAATTCATAATACTAATGTTATCTTTATATGGTCATTGATATCTCTCTTTACCCTTATTGAGCATCTATGACGTGTACGAATCGACCGCACCTCAATCTGATGCACGGTGTGACCGGTATGGCTAAAAGTGTCTGTTATCAATTGGAAAATGACATAAACTATAGAAAACAACACCAATGACATACGGAATACTAAGAAAACACGTTCGGATTGTTTTGAAACTTTAGGAAAATGATCCATGAGTCATTTGTGACGTGTACGAATTGACCACACCTCAATCCGACGCACGGTGTGACCAGTATGGCTAAAAGTGTCTATTATCAGTTGGAAAATGACATGAACTTTAGAAAACAACACCAATGACATACGGAATACCAAGAAAACGCGTTCGGATTGTTTTGATATTTTAGGACAACGGTCCACTAGTCATTTGGGACGTGTAAGAATCGACCGCACCTCAATCCGACGCACTGTGTGACCGATATGGCTAAAAGTGTATGATATCAGTTTCAAATTGAGATAAACTTTGGAAAACAACACCAATGATATATGGAAAACTGAGAAAACACGTTCGGATTGTTTTGATACTTTTTGAAAACGATCCAAAAGTCATTTGTGATGTGTACGAATCGACCGCACCTCAATCCGATGCACGGTGTGACCGGTATGGCTCAAAGTGTCTGATATCAGTTTTAAAATGACATAAAATTTAGAAAACAACAATAATGACACACAGAATACCGAGAAAACACGTTCATATTGTTTTGAAACTTTAGAACAATGATCCACTAGTCAATTTTGACGTGTACGAATCGACCGAACCACAATCCGACGCACGGTGTGACCCGTATGGCTCAAAGTGTTTTATATCAGTTTCAAAATGACATAAACTTTGGAAAACAACACTACTGACATACGGAATACAGAGCAAAAACGTTTTTATTGTTTTGAAAATTTAGGACAATGATCCACGAGTCATTTTAGATGTGTACGAATCGACCACACCTCAATCCGACACACGGTGTGACCGGTATGGCTAAAAGTGTCTGTTATCAGTTGGAAAATGACATAAACTTTAGAAAACAACACCAATGACATACGGAATACCGAGAAAACACGTTCGGATTGTTTTGAAACATTAGGACAATGATCCACGAGTCATTTGTGACGTGTACGAATCGACCGTACATCAATCTGACCCACAGTGTGACCGGTATGACTAAAAGTGTATGTTATCAGTTGGAAAATGACATAAACTTTTGAAAACAACACCAATGACATACGAAAAACCGAGAAAACGCGTTCAGATTATTTTGATACTTTAGGAAAAAGATCCACGAGTAATTTTTGACGTGTACAAATTGACCGTACCTCAATATGAGGTACAGTGTGATCGGTATGGCTAAAAGTGTCTGATATCAGTTTTAAAATTATATAAACTTTAGAAAACAACATTACTAACACACGGAATACCGAGCAAACGCATTCGGATTGTTTTGAAACTTTAGAACAATGATCCACGAGTCAATTTTGACGTGTACGAATCGACCGCACCTCAATCCGATGCACGGTGTGACCGGTATGTCTAAAATTGTATGATATCAGTTTCAAATTGAGATAATCTTTGGAAAACAAAACCAATGACATACAGAAAACTGAGCAAACGCATTCATATTGTTTTGATACTTTAGGACAACGATCCACGAGTCATTTGTGACGTGTACGAATCGACTTCACCTCAATCCAACGCACGGTGTGACCAGTATGGCTAAAAGTGTCTGATATCAGTTTTAAAATGACATAATCTTTAGAAAACAACACTACTGTCACATGGAATACCGAGAAAACGCATTCGGATGGTTTTGAAACTTTAGAACAACGATCCACGAGTCAATTGTGACGTGTACGAATAGACCGCACCTCAATCCGACGCACAGTGTGACCCATATGGCTCAAAGTGTTTTATATTAGTTTCAAAATGACATAAACATTAGAAAACAACACTACTGACATACAGAATGCCAAGAAAACGCATTCGGATTGTTTTGAAACTTTAGGAAAATGATCCACGAGTCATTTTTGACGTGTATGAATTGACCGCACCTCAATCCGACGCACGGTGTGACCGGTATGGCTAAAAGTGTCTGATATCAGTTTCAAATTGAGATAAACTTTGGAAAACAACACCAATGACATACGGAAAACCGAGAAAACACATTCGGATTGTTTTGATACTTTAGGACAACGATCCACGAGTCATTTGTGACGTGTATGAATCGACCACACCTCAATCTGATGCACGGTATGAACCATATGGCTAAAAGTGTTTGATATAAGTTTCAAAATGACATAAACTTTAGAAAACAACACTACTAACATACGGAATACCGAGAAAACGCATTTGGATTGTTTTGAAACGTTAGGACAATGATCCACGATTCATTTGTGACGTGTACGAATCGACCGCACCTCAATCCGACGCACGGTGTGACCGGTATGTCTAAAAGTGTCTGATATCAGTTTCAAATTGAGATAAACTTTGGAAAACAACACCAATGACATACGGAAAACTGATAAAATGCGTTCGAGTTGTTTTGATACTTTAGGACAACAATCCACGAGTCATTTGTGACATGTACGAATTGACCGCACCTCAATCCGACGCACGGTGTGACCCGTATGGCTCAAAGTGTTTTATATTAGTTTAAAAATGACATAAACTTTAGAAAACAACACTACTGACATACGGAATACCAAGAAAACACGTTCGGATTGTTTTGAAACCTTAGGAAAATGATCCACGAGACATTTATGATGTGTACGAATCGACCGCACCTCAATCCGATGCACGGTGTGACTGTTATGGCTAAAAGTGTCTGTTATCAGTTGGAAAATGACATAAACTTTAGAAAACAACACCAATGACATTCGGAATACCGAGCAAACGCGTTCGGATTGTTTTGATATTTTAGGACAACGATCCATGAGTCATTTGTGACGTGTACGAATCGACCGCACCTCAATCCGATGCACAGTGTGACCGGTATGGCTAAAAGTGTCTGATATTAGTTTCAAATTGAGATAAACTTTGGAAAACAACACCAATGACATACGGAAAACCGAGAAAACGCGTTCGGATTGTTTTGATAAATTAGGACAATGATCCAAGAGTCATTTGTGATGTGTACGAATCGACCGCCGACCGACGCACGGTGTGAACGGTAAGTCTTTTTATTAGATAAAGAATCAGTATATATTAAATGAGATAAATCAATCAAAAACATATTGATTTTACATTATTCCCTTTCATTATTATGAAAATGAAAAAATTTGAGTTTAAAATTTCATATTTTAGTTTCACATTTCCATATTAATGTATTCTTTCATATTACTATTTTTATTTCTTTCATTATTTCATTACTAACATAATATTTGTTTTCTTATATAGGTGAATTTTTTTCCTTGAGTTCGGATGCTTTTTTCGGCAACAAATACCATCGAGAGCAGATCATGAATATCAAAGGATGAAACATGAATGTTTATAACTGTTGTTGAATAATTTTAATTGTAACCATGTAAAACAATGTTTGAAATGTATATAGAAATGCGTTTTTTTGTATTCATGATGTCAAGTAAATGTATATACCGTTGTCGGTCAAAATATTGTGTGCGGTTGCTAGGGTGTGCATGTGTGCATGTGCTACTTTGTGCAGGTATTCTGGTGTACAGGTGTGCAGGTCCTATTTTGTAGGTGCAGGCGATGGGGCCTTTATCAGTGATTTTTTAGCGCTGATAAAGGACACCTTTAACAGCGCTAGAGGAGCGCTGATAAAGGAAGACTTTATCAGCGCTCCGTTAAGCGCCGATAGAGGAGACCTTTATCAGCGCTAACAGAAGTGCTGATAAAGGGTTCCTTTATCAACGCTCCGAGAATCACTGATATAGGAGACCTATATCAGTGCTAAAAAAAGCACTGATAAAGGAGGTCCTTTATCAGCGCTTCTCGGAGCGCTGATTAAGGGGACCCCCCCTATATCTACGCCGGCATTAACAACGCTTTTCTAGCACTGTTAATGCTAGTTTTTAGCGCTGATAATGGTGCAGTTTGTAGTAGTGATTTTAGGTAGGCCTATGAAAACGAGTTATGGGTAAGTTTTTGAGCTTAAACTATTTTCCATGCTTGTTAAATTGAAAATGAAATGGGTTCCTAATATGAAATATTGAGGTGGTAAATGATGCAATTGAGGGAATAAATTGGTGTCTTGATAAGAAACATGAATATTAGAATGTATTTACCCTTGTTAGTCGGACATAGGTTTATGGTGGTTAAGGGTAGTAATAACATCTCGGTATAGACCATGTGGCTAGGATTTTGGAAAAGACTTGTTGTGTATTGTTGTGTTTTTACATTAATATAAATGTGGTAAAGTTGTGATAACATTTTTATAAGGTGTGTGTTTGTATTATAGAGATAGTAATCCTTGAGCTTTCTTGTTGAGAGGATGAACGAAGGACATGGTTGTGGATGATCCACTAGTAGTGGAACCTGAGGCACTGATAGTGCTCAGGGAGGAAGAAGGAGATACGTTTTGAGAGAACATATCTTGTTTCCTGAAATTGATGGAAAGAGACCTAGGGCGGGTTGTGAAATGCATGTATGATCTAATGAGGGAGTTTCAGTTGAAGAACCCTTCGATTTTTACTCGAAAGGGTGGACCTAATAGAACTAAGATTTTTATTGAGTCTATAGATATGATACTTGAACATATGAAGACTCATACTGAGAGGAGGGTCAAGATAGATGCTTATATGATATGAGGATTAGTGAAGTTCGGGTTGGATATTCATGTACGAATTGGATAGGATGATCAAATTATATGGAAGGAATATTTAGAGAAGTTCTTGGGGCACTTATATCCAAAGATGTTGAGGTAGAAGGAAGGAGTAGATTTCATATAGCTGACTCAAGGGGAGCATGTATGGTTTGGATTATACTAGAAACTTCACAGATGAGTAGCACTTTTCTCAAGTGTTATCAGGAGATTAGGTAGCTATGTTGAAATGATTTTAGGATGGAATTAAGTTCATGATTAAGTCCCAAGTCAATCTATTTTGATTAAAAAAGTTTAATGAGGTGGTGGATTGGGATCCCATAGTTTAAGCGAACCTGAGGTTGGATTCCAATATGGGAAAAATAGTTTCTACTTGACAATCAAAATGTAAAAATTCATAGGGAAGGATGAACTATTATGATAAATTATCTAGGGAAGTGGGATGATGATAAAAAATACAAGAGGGTCAGTTGAATATGACCTTTCTAGAGTGATCCTTCACCAGTGTGGTGGGCTGGGAAATTATCATAGAAACTATTCTTGAGCACCAGTGGAGTTCCGGTCTTATGAAAATATGGGATATCTTGAGAGTATCATTAAGATCCATTAATATGTAATTAATGATAAGAGAGCCGGAAAAAACCAGGGTGTGGGGAGGGGATCTTATTCACCATATCAGACTAGAAACTAGAGTTATACTAGATGAGGCGGATGATGTAACAGATGTGGTGCTTTTGGGAAAGATCTCCCATATCATTAGATTGGCGTAGCTCAGTGGAGTTTGATTGCATCACATGGAAGAGGTAAAGGATAATTGTTTGGTGTGTAGCCTACACTCATGGATAGAAAGGTTGGTCCATCAACAATGAGGGGTAATATTTTAGTACCTTCTACTTTATGTAGTACCTTATTTGATATTGGTGCATCTAATTCTTTTATATCTTCAAAAATTGTTTATAGTTTGAGCATGGTGGTGTAGTTTTTGAGTGGTGTTCTTAAAATAGATAAGCCTTTGGGAGTATGATCTAGAGACACATGTATGTGTAAGGGATGTTCTCTAGAGATCGGGGAGTACCATTTTCTATAGGATATCTATATTCTTGATAAAATGGGATTTGACCTAATTATGGATATGGAATGGATACTCACATATTGAACCCACTTAGAATGTTTCCATAAGAGATCTACTGGTACATATATTTATAATGAAAATTACATTCACTGAGGAGAGTTGGATACATAGCTGGGACGAGCAAGTCCAATTACTCAGAAGCTGGGAGATCTCACATCCCATGTTTTAAGTCTATTGATGGATAATGGATATGTTAGCCAATATTTCCTTACACCAGTAGTTGAACTATTTTAGGATGTGTTTCCTTAGGAATTATTAGGGATGCCACCTAGGAGAGATGTGAAATTCACTATTTATCTTGTACTAAGGGATGATCCAATTTCTATTAAACCATACAGAATTGCATTGATAGAGATTAAAGATCTCAAGAATCAACTACAGGAGTGAGAGGAAAAGGTATTTATCTGTCCAAGTACGTCACCTTGGGGATCACCTGTATTGTTCACAAAGAAGGCTGACATTAGTTTATGTTTTTGTATCGATTTCCATAAGTTGAATAATATGACTGTAAAAAAATACTATAATATACATATATCAATAATATATTTGACTAGTTTAAAGGATCTTATGGGTTCTTAATGATCAGCATGAGATCGAGGTATCTTAATTTGATAGTTCAGAAATCTAATATACCGAGGACTACTTTCATTAGTAGGTATGATCTATATGAGTATGTCATAATGTCATTTGTGCTAATGAACATGTCAATACTATTTATGGATTTGATAAGTAGAATATTCCATGGGAACAAGATCTGTTTTTTTGTGGTGTTTGTGGAAGACATCTTGGTGTACTCCAAGACTCCTGACAATAATTCCCAATATCTTGGCATCATTATGAGTACACAAAGAGAGAATCATCTATACATCATGCTATCTATGTGTTAGTTTTATATTGACAAAGAACACTTTTTGGAGAACATCATCTTAGAGGAAGGTGTGTTAGTGGACACAGAAAAGGTTTAGGTAGTGGTTTCTTGAGAGCATCCCAAGATTTTTTTGATATCCTTAGAATTTTCGGATCAGCTAGATATTATAGGAGGTTCATCCACAACTTTTATCGATTAGCAGTACCTATTTCAGCCTTGAAAAAAAGGGTATAAAGTTTGAATGGTTAGAATCTTGTAATAAGGCCTTAAAGGATTTGAAGTGGTGTTTGGAATCAACACCAATTTTGATCCTACCCAAGTCATGTGAGGAATGCATGGTGTATTGTGATTCTCCTAGGATCAGAATCATAGTTGTGTTTATGCAAGGAGATCGAGTCATAGAATATGGGCCTCAGAAGTTGAGACCACATGAACAAAACTACCCTATAGTGAAAATCAATCTATTGATGGTGGTGTTTTCTATGAATTGTTGAAGCCACTATATTTTGGGTTAAAGGATTATAATTTATACTAAACATAATATTATTATTTATATATTTTTCCTGAGATATTTCAATCCTCGTTAGTAGAGATGGGTTGATTATATGATGTTTTGGATTTTGAGTTACAATATACACCTAAGAAAGGAAATAGTGTGGTTGAAACTTTGTGAATGAATCCTCAGACTCAAAAAGTTCAAGATTTTCATGATGAGTGGAAGATTATTTGATTTCTAGTTGAGATGCATCTTATAATTCAGGAGAGTGAGGAGGAGATGAATTTAATATCAGTTTTTATGGATTTAAAACTCTTGAGATGGATCAGGGATAAATAGTATGAGTATATGTAGTTCTTAGACCTGATGGAATGCTTTAAAGGTGGGGAAACATCTTAAGACAGGTTGAAAGATGAGGAGGATATCATCTTTGTGAAAAATCAATTTTTTTGTGCATACAATCATGCGAGGGAACATTATGCTAGAATTTTATTCCTCAAATTGGGTGGTATATCCAGGTTGGACCAAAATGTACCATGGCCTATGAACAATGTTCTAGTGTTTAGGCATGTAACATGAGATAGCAGGGTTCAGGACATGATGATACACTTTTTAGCTAGTGAAAGCATTGAATCAAAGACCTGGAGGTTTTCTACAGTTGTTTCCCATTCTAAAGTGGAAGTGGGATGATGTGAACATGGAATTTGTGGTATGTATTCCATAAATGCTTAGAAATAATGGTTGTTTCTTGTTCATTATGGATCAATTGTCCAAAGTATCACATTTATTTCATATATGAGAAACCTTTATATAGAGTAGTTGGGAGAAAAATATGTTTGGTAGATAGTCAATCTACATTTGGTGAGAGAGACTATAGTTTCAAACAATGATTTTATATTTACTTCTTGCTTCTGTCCAGGATTACAGAGGGATTACAGAAAATAGTTATTATTGAGTATAACTTTTAACCCATAGACTTATGTGTAGTCATAGAATACTATACAAGTTTTTGAGGATGTGAAATGGGCATGTCTTCTAGACATCATTGGGTCATGGGTGAAACACTTATATCGAGTGGAGTTCACCTATGACAAAATTCATCAGGAAACTATACAGATGGAAACCTGTAATGCTATTTATGGTAGACCATTTAGATCATAAATAAACTAGATTGAGGTAGGTGAGTCAATTTTATTGGGAGGATTCTTATACAAGAGACATCAGAGTAGGTTCAGAAGATTCAGAAATGTATATTTATAGATTAGAGCAGGGAGAAATTATTTGCTGATATATGGAGAAAACCCCTAGAGTTTATAAAGGGTTATCATATTTTCCTCTAGCTATCATCAGGGTTGGATGACCACATGACACAGAGGTAGGGCATGTTGAAACCCAGGTTTGTTAGGCCATTTGAGATTGTTGAGAGAATCAGGTCGGTGGCATGCCGATTTTCAATTCAATAGAAATACAGTGCGATGCATGATGTTTTAAATATATCAAAACATTGATAGTATCACCTTTACCATTCTAATGTGATCGATGTGGATGATGTTGAGCTTGAGATAGATGAAATTTTTGAGGAGCATCTGACATGTGTGTTGGATAACAGTGCGAATGTGTTGAGGGATAATATCATTCTAATAGTTTATGTTTTGTGGAAACATGGAAGAGTCCAAGATGAGACTTTGGAAATAAAATACGATATGTAAGCTCAGTGGCCTAATCTTTTTGACTCAAGATCTTATAGAGTCTTGGGATTGGAACTCGAGGAAAAGTTGGTATAAGGTGGGGAGATTGTAAGATCCAGTATTTTTCTAGTTATGAATCATTTTAAATTTTTTATCAAGAGGGGTTGTTTTTAATTTAATTCATGTCTTAGATTAATTCAAAACCTTAAAAATTTACACCCCCTATAATAGTCTTTCACCGTGTGTCAACACATCCCGAAATAAGATTTCACCACAGGTAAATAGATTTCACCCTAGGTAAGATTTTACCACATGAAATTGGAATTCAAAACATGGAGGATTTCACCCCATGAAATTTGATCTCACCATGTGTAATTGGATTTCATCGCTTGTAATCTGCAATTAATGTTTTTTAATGGTTTTGACATGATTCCAATGGTAATATGTAATGAATGTTACATGATGTGAAATGGGAATTAACATCATGTAATTATGATGTGATGTAAACGAAAAAAAAGTATCTATCTCTAAATAAACCTCCACACATCTTTCTATTTACCACAGAGACTCTCTTCACACCCATCTTCGACCGAAGACATCCTACACACCACTATCTTGGACCAAAACACCTCTGTGCATTGCAATCATCGACAAAAGACAATCCACGCACCTCCCCCCTTATTGCGGGTCTTCTGCCATTAATTTTCAGGAGTCCTCCTCAATTATGAATTGATCTTGCATCGGATCTTGGATATGTGAGTCCTGATTTTTAAGGTATGCCTTATAGTTATTAATCTTTTTTTAGATCTATTGCTAATAGATTATCTAGTTCTTGTTTATAGGAATCCATTTGCCGATTTCTCTCATAGATGTAAGGATTTTCCCCCTAATTCCACCAATTTCTAGAAGTCAGATCTCAATCCTATTCATCGATGAATTATTTATTGATTATGCTCAATTTGGGGATATTGGTTGGCAAGCATTATTCACCACTGATCTTGAGGTAGGTGATCTATGATTCAAATATCATAGTCATGAATTTTTTTTACATAACTGAAATTGTATATTTTCTAGGGTTTCTTAGAAATCAGAGTTTCTATTTTTAATAAATTGATGTGTTCAATTTATTAATTGAGAAATTGGTGGATTTGATTGAATAGGGTAGTCTAGGATTTGGGATAATTAATCATGAAATTGATTATTAGATTAGAGATTATGTGTGAGATAATTAATTGTGGAAATTAATTATGGAAGATTAAATTTTGGATTAAGATAATTAATTGATGAATTAATTATGAGATCTTGATTTTGGTAATTGAGATAATTAATAAATAAATTAATAATAATGCCTGGGTTAATTAAAGAGATTGATGTGATTAATTAATTGGGGAATTAATTAAGTTATTTATGTGAAGACTGATTGTTGAATTATCAATGATGGTGATATGATTAATTAATTGATAAATTAATGTGATATTGGAGTAATAGGTCTAATGTTTGTTTAATTCTTGATGTGATAATGTGATATATCTGATAAAGTGGTTAATGATGGCTAATATTGATAAATGAGATACATGCGATATGTGTAAAATATTGAATGGTAAAATTCTCATTCAACCAACTATTATGTATGGTTACAAGCTCATTAAATTAAATTTTATTAAATAGTGAACGGTGACATGTTCAATCTAACAACTATTATAAATTGTAACATTCTCATTCAATTATGTATTATTAAATGGTGAATGGTTACATGCTCATTCGGTCAAAAATTATTAATGGAAACATGCACATTCAATTATCTATTATTAAATAGTGAATGGTAACATGCTCATTCATCCAGCTATTATGAATGGTAACATGGTCATTCAAATTATGTGTTTTATTGAATGGTAACATGGTCATTACTTTGTGAAATTAGAAAGGTTACATCATCATTCAAAGTATGTGATTTAAATGAATGTTTATATGGTCATTAATTTGAGAAATAATATTAGTAACAGATACATTCAAACATATTTTAAACCTTGGGGAAAGATCAGATCCCGACATAGTATGAGGTAGGTATTGAGGTAAGAGTATCAATAAGAACCCTAACTTTATTATGTGATTAAAAGGAGAATATTTAATAATGTGATAAGATATTTAGTTTCCCATTATAATTTTTATTATTAAAATAGAAAAAAAAATTTATTGGATTTGGTTCAGACACCGTTGGTGGTGTCCTATTGATTCTTACTGACACCATATTTGGGATGATTGATCAGTACCCAAATAGGGTTGATTGTTATAGGACAAGATAATGGAAAAGGCCCTAGATTGTATTGTTGATTGGGTATGAAGCTTGGATGAGGGAACAAGACATTTTTTAGGACCCTCTTGGGAGTTGTTACTATCTTTACTTTATGTTTCATTTTATAAACTACAGAACCTACTTTGGTATGACATGTTTCCCTTTCGATTGAGTACTACATTTCTGGTTTTAGTTATACTAAAACATTTGTACTATTTATGTTTATATACGCTTCTATATTTGTTTATTAATTTTCCAATGGTGTTTTACTCTGATAAAAGAGGGTATAGTCTCCCCATGATTGACTTACAATATCCTTTCTACTATTCGACATCATCTAGCATACATGGAGGAACACATGAGGTCATGTGACCAACCGGTTTGGGGAACCAATACATGGTACCCAGATTAGGATTTTATATTCCCATTATTTATTTAATTTTTCATTTTTTTCATCTTCTGAGTAGTTTGAGTAGCGATTAGGGTATTTATAGACTTCATAATTTCAATGGTCGAAGATATAAGTGCATGACTCAGTAGAAAAAAAATTCCACTATGATTAATTATTGATTGATATAAACATTAGGTGAACTCAAGTTTCAACTTTATGGTTTTTGGATATTAGTCTTTATATATTTTTATTAGTGAACATGATATTCAAAATTTTAGAAGTGGATAAAATAAATTTAATGTGATTTTTTTTACTAAAGTGGATGTGGATGAGATAAATATATTTTTTAAATAAATATTCCCATTGTTGAAGCATTTTTTTTCTATTAAAGGATTAGTCCTAATAACAATAAAAATTAATTATTAAAATAAAAAGTATGCTTCGATTTATATTAATCAATTTTTTAATTGAAAAAATATATGTATCACTAATATTTTCAAAGCATTTCTACAGAGATAATATACAGGTTATAGACAATATCAATTTATTAGCATGAAGGATGGTTTGATGAACATATATTATTTCCTTGTTATCATTTCTTTTTTAGTTACTCTAAATTAATAACTATTTTATTATGATAATGACATATTAAGAATGACTATATATATAGGTTTAATATAGTGATCCATAGTAAGATATATCTATAGATAATATTTATTTTAGGGATTTTTTATCTTGATATGCTTTTATAGTGTATTTTCTTAATATAACCCAATGTTTTAAATGGATTTTTGTTTCAATGACTCGAATTATTATCATGTTTTTATATTTAGTGGTAGAATTAAATGATGATATTATTTTATGGATAGGGAATTAATTTCAATGAAAGTTAATTATTATACATGTGGTGTAGTGTTAGACCACTAATTAAATGATTTAGATGATTTTTAATGGTAATATATCAAAAACATTTAGTTCATTGTTGTTGTTGAATGATCAAGATGCTGTTATTATGCGATCATAGTTATAAAATCATAAATATATAGTTATTTATAGTTTTTTATATTTCATATATTGAAGTATAGGCCCAAATAGTGTGTGTTATTTTTTAGTCAGAAACATTCTTTTCATAAAAAAATACCTAGACCAAATCCCTTTATAATGTAATATTGTAATTGTATTTGAATAATGTTATTATTTAAGAAATTTGAGTTTGTGATGATTTCAAGATTTAGAATTTAAATTTTTAGTAACATATAGGCAACATGAGATTGAAGTATATTATATGAGATCCTGAGAAATAGAATTAACATAAAAATAGTTTAAGGGAAGATAGATACTTTTTAAAAAATTAATAAAAAAACAAATAGTAATAATCATCTATTAATGGAAGTGTCAACCTATTTTAATTTTTAAAACACTATTAGACTATGTAAAATGAAATTCTCATAAGAAATAGTTATTGATTTATTCATGTATGGAAAAGTGTATGAAGAAGAGAAGTCAAACCTATCCTATGCTAAGTTTTAGGTTTTGTAATATCCTTAATAAAGTTAATTAATATAATTATGCAAGGTCGATTAAGAAACTGATGATAGGCATCAGACACCAATTTTTTTTGCATTCCTAAATTTATGATTTTTTATTATTTTTCATCCAGTTACAAGATAATAAATAATAATTTACTCAAATAATATTTAAAAACATAAAAATATAAAATATGATATTTTACCAAAAAATATTTTAAACATGATCAATAGATACAAAACAAATTTTAAGAAGAAACTTTTATAGTAATATTTTCAAAATTTATTCCTTTTAAAATTATCAACAAATATAATTCAATGGGTATATAGGGTCATGAAACAACTATCATAAGAATCATATTCCAACAAAAAATACCATAATTGTCAAAAAAATCCATTGTATGTATTTGGTGCCTAAGCATATATAAATAGTGGAAATGCCAATATAATTTATCATAAATTATAACTTATAGAATGAAATAAAGAAATATGAATTAGGAAAATTAAAAGATATAAATTAAGAAAAAGGGAATATTATATTTCAAAACATTTAATGAAGAATGAAAAAGGAAAATTATGTAATGATAGCTTCAATATCAGTTCTCAAAATCTAAATAAACATAACTAAAATTATCATACCCTATAAAAATGATGATAATATATATTAAAAAATGGATTTTTATGAATCTTACATGAAATGGATGAATGAACCAAAAAATTGGTATAAAATTTTAAGAGGTAACAATAAATGAAATTAGATAAAAACTAAGAATTCATTAATCATCGATGAAAATTTCCTTTATAGGTATTACAATGCTTAAAGATATATAAATAATTTACATCTTATTACATAGATAATCATGGATTACAATTGTTGAAATAAAAGAAATTAGTATGAATTATGAAAAATAAAATAAATAAATTAAGATAAATGAAATATTATGTTTCATAATATTGAAAATGGAAACAAAAGGGAATTCGAGCACAAAAAAGAAAAATATGAGATTTTGTTTTTTTTCAAAAATAAAAGAAATTGTTATATATAATGAAAAATGAAATACTATGTTTCATAAACAATCATGAAATAAGAGTTCAAAAAAGTAAAATTAATGCTCATATAAACCCAAATATTCAATATGAACAAATAAAATATGAACTGAATGCACTTATAAAACCAAATATTCAATTTGATCTTCACCTAGTTTATATATAATAATGATTTATTTATAAATATCTAAATTAAAATTTCATGAGGTCATAAAATGATCACAACAAGGTAGGGGGACCATAATAATGGTTTTTAATATTATAATACCAAAATATTAGACACGCCAAGGTAAAACATAACACACATAAAATATTTATACAAATCACAAATTTCATATTCGAAACCAATGAATTTTGGTTCAAAATATAATAATTGTAGTAAATAAATAACTATAATTAATATATCATGTAATGTATGCTCAAAAGATAGCGTACCTGATATTTATGTTAAATACATTAACTTAAATGAATTTCATATAATGAAAAACGAGACTTCTATCAAATACCCTATAAATTTAGATTTGGATTCTTCATATAAAAAAATACCAATTAAAAAATTTAAAATTAATAGCTCACTATAAGGGATAGAAAGGTTAATCCATATTAGAAAAGAATAAATAATATAGAATGAGCAAGAAAGTAGAAAAATATTAGTTGGGAAATTCCAATTCACAAGGAATAGTCTAAAAGGGAAAAACAAAATAAATTATAGAAATAATTTTCAGTACTAGGAATTGGAATATAATTTTAAAGAAATTAATCAAGCTTCATTTATAAAATTTATTGGAATTAGGGATGTGAAGAGTTTTAGTGAACTCTAAAAGAGATCACAAGGATATTTCATGGTGCTAGGATCCATTTTACAAAGAGAGAGGTGGCCTAAGAAGATGTTGGTAGTCTGATATCTCCTCTAATAGGTATTGAATGTTGTGTTCCTAATCCTCTGTATAGATTCACACCACCTCATACATATTCCCCCCTTCACTGACCTAAACTAGTTCAGGGGAAAAAAATAATAAAAATAAATATCTGATCAATAATGCAGTCACAAAATAAGTAAATTCAACACCAAGTCACATTTTTTGAATATACATGTCTAGAATAATCAATCCTAGTAACAAAAAATGAGGACATTATATATTATAGAATTGATTTCTTTGAATCATGCATAAAAAGAATTAATGAACCTAAAAATAACCAAGATAACTAATTCTCAATGGAAAACTAAGAAATGATAGAGACAAAGGGAGGTATGAAAGGGGAGGAAAATTAGGGATCAAGGGATATTAATAGAGGGGGATGGGGAGGAAAAGGTAGGGGAGGTGAAAGTGAAGGAAAAGGAAAATGTAAAGGTGGGGAGACAACTATTGTGGTTTTAGTGAAGAGTAGGAAAGAGATGATATGGGAGGTTGATAGAAATAGAAGGAAGGGATATGAGAGAAAATATCAAATATAAATTATGAAATCAATTGATGGGTGAGGGAGGTAGTGAGGAGGGAACACAAAGAGAAGGGGAGATAGTGAGTAGAAAGTAGGGAGTTGTGGAGATTCTTGATGGCAGAATAGAGAGGAGGACGTTTGTGGAGGAGAAAGCAAGGATGCCTGGAGAAGAAAGATGTTACAGGGAGTCAGAAAAGGGAGCATGGAAATGGTAAAGGGTAGTGGAGGTGGGATCACATAAGTGATGACACATGTTCAAGAAGTAGGGAAGTAGTGGCATGTGTACATGGAGTGATGTATCTTAGTAAAACTAGTAACCCACCCATTCATTTTCAAGACATGATCATTTAATTACAAATTTCAATATAGATACTCAAAAACTTTTGGTGGTTATCTATGGAGTCTGTGTCACTTATTTCGAGAGAGGGAGGAAATTGGAATAAGAAATGAAGTGAGTGGGATACTAATGACACATGGAAATGGAGTAAAGGTTGGTGGTGACATGTGTAGATATAAGAATTCTACATAAATACAGATTTGAATTTACATGTCCATGTGTATATAAATTTAATCATTGTATGAATAAAATATTCACATAGGTGTATGTGATTTCAAACAATTTATCCATACTCTATGCATAATAAAATACTAAATTTGTTAATGTAGAAGATAAATGGGAGGAATACTAAACTTCAATAAAAAAGAACGGATACTAGAAACACATACAATATATAATTTATGAATATAATGTTTAAAAAGTGATGAATATAGGATTTACATGATAAATTATAATAGTGTATTGAAATATAAATTTTGATAACCAGTAAAATTTTTATAGGGTTTTTAGAGATGTTTTATTATTATTAATGAATGATAAAAATTTTAACTATGCATATCGAAGAAAATCATTTGAATTGATGGAATTTTTATAGGACATTTATCTGAGTGTTTAATTAGTTTATAAAAATACCATAATAATGAGTTAAATATATTAAGGATAAACCCTACAATTCATTATAAGGGAAACTATACTTACTGGAGGACTTCCCATAGGGATCTATCTTCCACCTCCACAAAATACCATATGTTTACCTATGGTGAGTCTAAAACTGCTAAATCCAACCATACATCCTTATGATATCTATCTTTTTTTAAATGACTTGTATTCTTGAAACCATTTTCTCCCTAGTCGGGGAGAAAATTAACTAATGATTTCAATTGATCTCAATGTTATCAAAATCTGAATTTCAAAAAAAATATAATTTCAATACTAAAGACTATAATATAGATATAATAAAATGTTTAGAAATATAAATAGTTATAAAATAACTGATAAGTAATGATTGAAAAAAAACTAATAGATTGTTGTGAAAGAGTAAACTACTATGGTAATGGATGATTGAAAAATGAAATATTTCTAGAAGGCTAAGAATGTTAGAAATTTACATTGGCAAACCTAAAGATCCATGGTGATGATTGTTAGAGGAAGAAGCCTAATAAGTTCATGGGAATACCATTTATTTTTTACTTTACAAGTAACAAATAGGGAAGTAAACATATAGTTTAGTTTTTAGTAGAAATTGAGAATTTAAAACCTTAAAAAACAATTTCTCAAAGTACTTACATTAAACACCACTAAAATGAGATTCATGAGAATGAACTAAATCATAGAAAACATGGAATGAAAAATAAATGGAACTTCTTTTTTTACATGATCAACTGAACATATTATATGAAATCAATGAATCAGAATGATGTTATAGAATTATAAATCATCAGCATCATCATAAGATTAATAATAAGAACATGTTTAGAAAAGAAAGCTATTATAAATAATAAAATGTAAAAAATTAATAAAATTAAAATATAATAATAATGATTAACATTTTAAATTTAACTGCTCTAATAGCTCAATTAAATTAAATGGTAATGTACCCAAAAAAGCTTTTTATGCACTTATATAAATTATTGATCATTGTTTAATATTGATTAAAGATAAGTTATTGGTATTGTAAGAAACAAACCTCATATTATTGAAAAGTTCCTAATATGTAAATTAAATAATATTGAAATGCATGAAAATTCCATATTTTTCTTGAAGCCTTGAAATATAAGTTTTCATTTCATGTTAATAAAGTCTTCAGAAATGTCTAACTAAAGCAGCAAACATTATATCTTCATCTTGAAGCCGCAATACCCATATGAACATTAACTCAAGTAGTGACCCCACCATCAACAAATAACTATCCTTCATCCTCAAATCCACCATATTCCTCCTTGCACTCCTCATCCCCTATTGTATCATAATACTACTGGTACTCCACCATTAGATTGTTCATGTTTCTCACTTTCTATTAGTGTTTCCTTATTAATAATGTAATTAAAATCATGACTGTCCCATGATGATTGGTTTTACGTAACATCAAAATTAATTTCATGGAAAAACCTATAAAAATTAAAAAATTAATGAAGTAATCAATCTTCAAAGAAATAATTTACACTGGAACATACCATTATATAATTGTATAAGGTTTTATCCCTTTTCATAACCTCCATGGCTAATACATACTATTTAGGATTAAAAAGAGGGAATTTGTTTACCATCAAACCAATTTAAGATCCCTTACTTTCATCCACTTGCAACTACTCATATAAGATCACAGTATTGTACCACATCTCCATATAAGTTTTTCGAAAACTCATTAGATAAATTAAAAAAATACTATTACACTCATATACTTCATGGGTCCTTCTGAAAAAATGGTAGGAAAATACTTATATTAATTAATTTATAAGTTACAATAGTCAGTGTTGTGAGGTAAAATATTTTATAAAACCCTGGGTTTGTGTTTCACAAAACTTATTAAAATATTTTTTGAGTGGTCTTTATTTAAGATAACCTTGTAAAACTATTCCAAGATTATTTTATTGAAAAGAGTTCTTCTAAAAGTTATCATAAGTGATAAAGATTTATCATTTTTTATAATTTTTTTCAAAAATAATGTTAAATATTTTGATGAATAGATATTACTTTAAAATAGATATTCCGATGCATTTTTTAGTTTCACAAACCAAGAACAATGACAGTAACCTACAGTCCTCTATAGTCATTAAATAATGAAATTTCATAAATTAATTAAGTAGTGAATATGAAACTAAAAATTATTTGGATAATTATTTAAAATAATTATTAAAGTAAACATTTGAAATATAACAAATATATATAAAATTTAAAGAAACTAATACAAATTTAGTGGAAGTTAAATTTTTTCCAAACAATATTTTCACTATAATAAATAAGATTCAATTGAAAATGATTTAATGGATGAATTTAAAGAATTTTACACTAGTTATTTATAGTAATTTTCCATTATTGTATTATATTTATTGGCCTCACTTCTAGTGGTTTCTCTTTGATATCATCCTGATGTTAAAATAGATGAACCCAAAAAAGAAATGAGAACACTAAAAAACATAATATGTGGTTCACAGAAAGGAAATGCATAAAAAATAACGGGAAGAACCTATGAAGCTTGAAATTTGATGATGAATAATAAATTGAAAGTAGGTAGAACCTATTATAAGGGGATTACGAATATTTTTTTAACATAAATATCTATATAACACGCATTCAAAATTTGATCCATGAGAAATAATAATATGAAGTAATTTGTTTAATTGTATCTAGTAAAACTAAATCCACTCCAACATAGTTAATTTCCATGATGAGAAATGCTATATATAATGGTTATTATAGGTTAATTATATCCTTTCATTCAGAAGCATGGTGAAGATATTCAAATAATGTTTATTATCTTATTGATCATGAAACTACTATTGTAATCTCTCTTGCAAATTTGATTTTCTATGTGAATAAAAATGATGGAGAGTGTTCACATAAAGATGAACCAAAGAATATACCATTTATTAGTAAGTCAAAAAATCATATTTCCTTTTACTAAATGGATTAAGGAATGAAAACGTTTTTCCTTTTGAATGGGTTTTCATAAAATCCTATGAGTTAGTGTGTAATTTTACTAGTCTTTAAAGGATCATCTGGTCATAAACATGTTAAATTTTTAATCAACAAAACCATAAATATATTTATATCTATGTGTTTCAAGTGCCTTGATACTAGTCAAATTTTCTTAAGTAAGCACCACTATTCAGAGATCTTCCTTTACTATAATGGATGGTAGGGAAGATTTTGAAATTTCAAAACTCCCTAGGAATTGAAATAATAAATAATAGTCACAATTAAAATTTACAACTATTTTCATCTCATATTGATAATGAAAATTCTCCATTAAAAGGATGGGATCATCGATTCACGAAAACTTTGGTTGCCTCTATCAACTAAATTGGGACATGATAAGTTATAACATTCTTTTATACTCCCATAAAAATTTGGGGTAACCAAAAAAACATCAATAAAAAATCAAAACCGCCCTCAACAATGGTTATTGGTGCCATGAATTTATCTTTTTAAGGATTCAATACCCCAAAAAATATAATTTTTTATATTCTAATGTATTTCAAGATATTAGGGGAAGAATGTTTTTCAATCCATTCCTTGTGTCAACATTACACCATTCAAGCAATAAATATTAGACTATATCTTACACCTATAAACTAAAATATAGTGAAAAATGAAAAAACCATATCATCTTGGGTCATTTAATTATTAAATAATCCCCACCACAATAATAGCACATACACTATTAAAACACAAAAATTGAAAAATTAGGATTTCTTTTGATTATTCTCATATTGATACAATTCATTAACACCATAAAAATTCCTAATTTTAAAGAATTATTTAAAAATAAATAATGAATTACATTATAATGTGTTTACAATATTAAAGGTTTGAAGTATATTATAGAATAGATTATGTACCTGATCAGGTATAATCCTTGTTGAAAATCTAGTTCAAAATAACTTTTACATGAATAATGGATTTCTTCATAGAAGTAAAAAACATTTTATGTAGATGCCTTATTAGAAGAAAGGGTGATTTTTAAGGAGAAAAATATAAATATATAAACTAAATAATAGACCATGGTAGATGTGATGAACCTACTAATGGAGTTAAATACTTGAATTGAGAAGTTGTTTATTAATGTTTAAAACTATTCCAATGATTACACATTCATGAAACATTAAACAAGTTTATACATATACAATATATATATATATAAAGAGATATAGAGAGAAAGAATACATAAAAAACATATATATATATATATAAATGTACAGAACTTGTTTTTAAGAAAAACATATAGAGAGAGGGAAACCATACAAAACATATAAATTTAGATAAGAGAGACATAAAACACACACACACATATATATAGATAGGAAAAAATATATATATATACAGAACCCATATGTTGACAACATATATATATATAATCCATATATACAAAAACATTTATAAGAACATCACCATAACTAAGTTAAAAAGAGAAAAGTGATTAGGTAAGTCTCATAGCCTCTGAAGGCATTCACAAAAAATTCCAATTTAGAATGACACTTTTAATTTGAATGTAAAAACTCAAAACTAAGTCATATAGAAACTGTATCTAATCATTTATGATTTTAAATATAATAAACCTAAATAAAAAAATTCTTCTTAAAAATGGAAAAGAAATTGTTATACCAAGTCTTCATAATATGAATAAACTAACCAATAAAATTCTATCAATATCGCTCTTTAACCTCTAGGGTAGACAACTAACCAATTATGATAAGAAATAATTATCCTAATAAGGTAAAACAATTTATGGAATTCTACACACTATAATAAGTTGTGTCAAACCATTTTACATTTTTCTATAAAATTATCACCCCTTTATTTATAAAAACCAATATATTTATATGTTTTTTATCCTTTATCCATGTTTTCCATGTTATAATACAAATAAAAACTCACCAATCAAATTCAGGAAGAAAAATGATGTCATTCATTATTAATAAAAATAAAATAGAAAATATATATATAATTATGTGTATTAGATTTAAAAAAATGTAGATTGATAAAAAATTAGATATGCGAAAGAAATATTAATGTTTTAAAATAAATTTAGTAATTATGTAAAAAATAAATTCATAATAAAATAAATACCCACATATATAAGAACACGTTTTCAACCATTCAGTAAACCCACGATGATGATCTATTGATGAATCCACTGATGTAGAAATTCGCATGATAACAGATTATACGTGATATAATAAATAAACTACTAAGAAATAAATACTTATTATAATATTTCCAAGAATATTTAGTGTAATTGAAGATAAGTTTGAAAGATAATGTGAAAAATTAAACACAATATACTAGAATAAATAACTACTACTTCAAGACATTTCCTAAAAGTCAATGTAAAAAATAAAACATATCTTACTAGAATAAATATGTACTTCTTCATAACTTTTCATAAAATGAAATTAATTAATATGGGTAATGATAGTTTAAGAAAATATACTTAGAGAGATTCTAAAATTACTATTAAAATAATATTTTGATACACAAACTAATTTTATAATTTAAACTTTGAAAAAAAATATTTTTCTTGATTTAATATTAAAATAAAAGGGAAATATGCTGAATTAATAGAATTTTAGCAGTTGAAAGATTTAATATAATAATTCAAAACAACCATAATAAATGGAACATAATAAAATAAATTTAATAGGAAACAAATTATTAAAAAAAATTAAACTCCTTTGATAAAGAACAAGCTACTAAAGTTAGTCATGACTGTATAGTACATATATAATCATGTTGAGTATTTTGATGGTAGTTATTAATTCCTATAAAATTAGATTACTAAACTTCTCATGTTGCACAAAAAAAATCTTTTATCAATGAATTTAGAAAAACAAACTAAATCGTCAGTGTCTAGCTGTGGATCCAAAATTGGTGACAATGAAAAAATATATACAAAACAAATATATAAAAAATAAGCAATGTGATGTAAAATATAAAATTATACCAATAACTAAATATTAAATAGAATAATGATATAAAATATTGAAATTAAACAAATCTTTGAAACAATGAAGTCATAAAAATCAATTTAAATCTTGTCTGGTTGTGATGAAATTGAAATATCACTACAAATTCATATAATTTTACTGTGAAATACATATCAAAAAACAAAAAAGATAGAACATGAATATTTTTTCACTATTACATAATGAATATGAAAAAATAGGGTTATACATTCATAAGTCTGCTGTATAATGTGCAAGGAGAGTGAATAAGAACACATAATGATTACCGTGCTTGAAAGATCAATATTCCTTGAATGGCAGAAATCCTATATGAGATGGTGATACCATGACTAGGTTGATAACATTACAAGAGTGTGTTAAAAATACTTAAATATTTCAGCATTGTGAACCTCCCCAATGATGGATAATAACAATAATCTTGGAGTTGTTTAAATCAGTAGTTTACAGATATGGTGTAGAGTGCCTAACATATGGAAATTTGAGATCAATAGTTTTTAATGGGAAATATAATAATCTTTATGTGATGAAATGGATCATTTGGGAGGAGAAGATGGATATAAAGGATATGGATTCTTAATAAGAGGGGTAGCCGTTGTTAGAGTTGGAGACCTAGGAGAAGGCTATAGAGGAGGCACATGTGGTGGAGGTAGGGGAAAATGTGTGATGGATGAGGATGAATTGTACCGCATCAGAGGTGGAGGTGGAGGTGAAGACCAAGGTGGAGGATGAGGAAGAAGAGGAGGTAGACCAAGAGGAGTGGATAAGGTGGAGGCGGCAACAAAGGCTGATGAAGAGGAGATACAGGTGGAGCCCAAACCAGTTTGAGGGGAGGAGAGAGATTTGAGTAATCAGATGTATAGAGAGAGGTGAATAGTTGAACATTTATTGGGGGATGTGGTGATGTGTCCATGCTAGTAGAATGAATGTGGTGGAGACGCATGAGTGGAAAATTTCATGTTTTAGTATAGATAATGGATTATAGATTATATATCTATATGTGTGTGTGTCTATTTTTATCTATTTATAAATATTTATATATATTTGTATATATTTATACAAATTTACACACACTTAAATATATATTTACACACACACACATATCCAATTAATTTTAATTATAATGCGTAGTTAATTAATATCAATTTACTATAATTATTTACTAATCACTAATTACAAATTAATATAATCTTTAGTAATTACTAATGATTGAGAACAGAATGATAGTTAATTATAAAGAATATAATTTATAATATTAAATTAATAGAAATTATTTTTCAAATCATAAAAAATGGTATTTATTATAAAATATTAATTAAAATAATCATATTTATATATTTACATGTATTTACAAGTAAATATACAATTAATAATGAAAATTATTTTTTTTATAATATGTCATTATTAATATTTTAAATGAATTGAATATCTAATAATGAAAATTTTCAAATTAAAATTTATTAGTAATAAATTTTTTAATTATATTTTTTTAATTTTTAGTTTTTAAATACAAATTATCTATTAATATTTATTAACAATTTTTCAAGTATTTAATTGTTTATTTATAAATTATTATTTTTTAATTTGTTATTATTTAATTTAACGAATTTCAAGGTAGTTTTTAAATAATCCTCGATGAAATTAAAAAAAAAATATTTATTGATGATTTAAGTCGGAGCTAAAAAACCAAAGCTAAAAAAATAAGTTACAATATTTAGTTATGAATTTTAAAACCACCAATAAATTATCTTTTACTCATAATGTAACTATATTGACAAGTTATACAACTTCTCAAATATTTTTAGACAATCTCAATGTTCATATTCAACAGCCAATATCGTTTCTTTAATGAAATATAAATCATTATGTATCTAGAATGTGTTTCATTTATTGATTAAAATCAATAATTAACATTTATAAATGCATTTTCAATAATGAAAATGACAATTTTGAGAAGGAATATCTTGTTTAAAATGCATGATGTGAAATAGGATTTTTTGTGTTGGTTAAAAGGGGATATTCATGTCTACATTGACCGTATAAGTACTCAGTAGGGTGGAACCATGTATTGATCCAAACCCTAGTCACTCAAAGTTGGTGGGTTATTTATTACATGGTAATCAGAATACAAGATATTACATTCCCAATATAATGTTTCAGTAGTAATTAAATGAAAATATACCCTAACATTACATTATAACATGACATATTATATCATTTGATCACAAGTCATTATTCTTTAATACTATACATATAGATTATTGTACATTGTATTCTACTTATTTACTAGGAGAAATAGGAAATAAAGGTAATGGAAAAGTTGAAACGCTCATTAAGGGATCACGTACAATGAAATGTGGCATGTATAATAATGGCATAAGATACATAGAATAGATATACAAACATATAGTTTATATTGGAATTGAAAAATTCACGCCACTCACTTTTTTACATGACCCGTGATATTATCCTCACATAGACAACACATGTCAATTTTGAGCCGAAATGTATCTCCATGTAGAAAGAAGAAATAGAATGGATTTCAATGTTTTGAAAAAATTATCATTCTCAGAGGTATGGAGATTACTGAAAAATATTACCCAATATAGGTTTGTAGTGAAAACATTCTACTAGGGTGCAGACAACAAAGAATTGGGCATATTTCACTTTGTAGGTTTCGATTTTACTACTATCAGGGCCTAAACAGACTTATGGATCAAAAGTTAAAACTATTCAAGGTCAGGACTCATTTTATCAAAAATGAAAAATTATTAAGTCTAAAATTTTTCATAGCACAATTTTCGAAAGCCATGGTGACAAAATCAGTTTGTGAATCCTATTTCCTTTACAGCTTGAAGATAGTGGTTTTCTCCATTGCATATCAATTTTCTCCACAGCATATCAAATATCTCCACCGCATAGCAATTTTCCCCAACCTTATGGTGCCTTGAACAGGTCAGGAAACCCTCCTCTATCAAAATAAAGTTGTTTGTGGTCAAAGGTGGAGAATTTCGGCCACCCATGAACTTATGTACATTGTGAGAATACCTCAGGAGGCCCTATACTGACGCTCCTTCATGAAACCCTATTTAGATGTCACTATGAGGAAATCCCTTTGTAAGGGTCCTATATGAATCTTCTTTGCAGCCGCCCTCCTTCACGAATATAAATGTGAACATCTTTTTATAAGTAGCTGAACCTGTAAATTACCATGAGTTTATATTATTCTCATGGTTAAAAAAAACATGGGAATCCTCCTAGGGGTAAGCCCCAACCAAACCTCTAAATTACCATGAGTTGAGATTCGACTCTTGGTTTCAAAAACACGGGGATCCTCCTAGGTGTATTCTCCAAAAAACCATCAAATTACCATGTGTTGATATTGTATTCATGGTTCCAGAAACATGGGAATCCTCCTTGGTGTAATCCCCAACTAATAGGATAAATTAACATGAGTTTAAATTCTACTCATGGTTCCAGAAACATGGGAATCCTCCTATGTGTAACCCCCAACCGAACCTCTAAATATACATGAGTTGATACTATCCTCATTGTTAGGAAATATGGGCATCCTCCAAGGAGTTAGCCACAACCTAACCTTCAAATAACATGGTATACTCTCATGTGATGTGATTGATCTTCTACTATCTCATATTTCTCATTCCAAGCATCACTCACATGGGATTAGATATCTGTGATGATCATACCATCTCAATTATGAAAGTCCCTACATTATGGGCCTCTTATTGAGGTATAATTCAAAAACAATCAATCAAAAGCCCTGAGTTTTGGTTCTTGGATTCACAGGATACATAAGATTCTTCTTTGAGGTTCAATACAAACTCCAAAATACAAAACAACTCCTGAATGGTAATAAACTCCAGATATCCCAAATTTCTAGTTTTAGACCAAATTATCATGAATTAATAAGAGAATATGGGGAACCTCTAATGCATTTAATGGTTTACATCAAACACATGGTCTCAATCAAATAATTAACACAGGGGTAAGCAGTACCACACTAGGATTTGGGATGGATTCATGAATACATATTAAATATATAATAGAGTCCCAAATTAAGAAATAATTCTCCATAAATGGATGTAATGAGACAAACCTCTCATACACTCAACCAATGAATTTTCTACGATGTCATTGGAAATTCAAAGTGACATCCTACCTTTAGATAGTAGGTACGCAATAACTCAAAACAAGTATGGTCAGAAAACCCTTCAGAAACATTGTCATATCAATGATCACTAAAACCAAACATAATAAGGGGATAAAAAGGACATAAATATACAAGTGGAGAAAATAAAATGATCAAATAATGTTGGAAATTATAATAATTCATAATTTTGGACATCATAAACATACAGTAAAGGTTTTCTTCCAATACACCATATATAAAGCGTAAGGAAACTCCTATTACCCATCACATAAACTTCCAATGCATTACATCATATATTTAAAGTACATAGGAAATACACAGACTAATGAACAAGAATTAAGGAATTAGAAATACATATAATAATTGATCAATGATGATTATCATACAAGATTTTACTATATATAATAAATGATTATATAGGAATGTTTAAAAAATTTCCCAGAAAATAAATTAGTAAGGATTTCTATGTTAATTCCGTTTATTTTGTAAGTAATAATTAATGAATCACATTTTTCAAATAAATACCCTTATCAAGAGTAGAATATTAAATTTTAGTTATTGGGTACTCATAAAAATTAGGAATATCAATGAGTTTGTGAGGTTGAATAAATGTAATTATAATTGGAATATAACAAATTAATTATAGATAAATACCCTCTAAAACAAAGAGTATATAGTCACAAAATTTTTGAATTCATTAGGTATATAAAATTTCTTTGGGAAAATACAGCCAAGTTTTCATGTATTGATGGTAAAGGTGAACTTGTGCCAAAATCGATTTTAATCCACTTGGGACCTGATAGAGGTTCCAAAAGATACATCATCATAATACAAACTTAGATAGGTCCCTCTAATTATAAATAATAAATCCCCAATACACTAAATACATGAAATACATAGGTATTTGGATAATGGAGTGTATGCATATGGGTATGTTTAATCATAGTAACGACTTATGAACAAAGAATAATGTGAAGGAAATTATTACTCACATGAGTAGGATATATTAAGGTAAGTAATTAAAATGAAATAATCATAATATTATAATAATAAATTATAATATTAAAATGAACGAAAAATGGAAATGTAAATTGGAATTAATGAGAGATAAAGAGAAATGAACTATATATTTTCATGGTAATAACTTGTGAAAGGTTAATATGAGAGTGATTTGGGTATTCTAACATTTATAATAGATTAAAGGTGTGATAATTCAATGGATATAAAATAATATATTCATATTAAGTGGGAGTTTAAATTATATTACAAAAATACAAATTCAAATAGAAAATGAAGATGGTAAAATAGGAAGCCTTACATCTCTTGAGCTTCATAGCCCATAACTAAACTATAGAAACAACTAATATATTAAAATTTTAATATAGAGAAACCTTGGGAGTGATATAAAAAGATAAATTTAAATTTTGTGTGAGATAAATTAAGAATATTAGTGGGTATTTGTAGGTGTGGTGAGTGAAATTTCATGGAATAAAGTAATGAATATTTAATTTTTCCCTTATCTTAAGTGCTCTACTACCCCCATAGTGTCCCATTAACTACATTAGTGCTCTGATAGAATACTTAGTCCCAAAATTAGGAAAATAAAAATACCATATCCAAGTTGATTCATGATTACATATATATTATTAAATATTTATCATATTTCACAATTCTTATTGTATTTGACTATTTTTAGAAAAACATATTATATTTAACCTCTCATATAATTTTAATATCCCGATTCCAAATGTGAAATAAATTTTTCCACATTCATATTATAATAAATTACAATTTCACTTTTATATAAGGTTTATAAATTTGATAAAAATGTAGTATCAGGGTAAAAAACCATTTCATTTATAATAAAATTTACAATTTAATACTAATTAACTCCTTGATACATAACCCATTATCACACTAGAATAATACATAAGGATAAGGATTTAAATGTTTATACTTTCATGGTATGGTTAATACAACATTAATCTAGTGTTGTTTTCCACTAACATGAACTTCTCCTATATGAAAGTTCATTTGAACCTTAATTATAAAATTTCTACTTGGGCTTAGTCAAGGGTGAACCCTAATGATTATACCTCCAACCCAAGATTTGATAAGTGAGATTCATATGGGAAGCTAATATTGGTTTAAGCCATAGTTTCTCTTTTTTTATCAATTATTACTTATCATTTCCCTTAATATACATTAATTCTAACATTTACTTTGTAACGATTACATTACCGATAATCATATTGCCCACCGGTCCTAATGACAAATGGTCCTAATACCCAATGTTCAAAATTACCGATGGTAATAATCCCCAAAAATAATGAACTTTTTTATTTACATCCTAGTAATTCATTCAAAACAATCCCATAAATAATACATCTCTATTTTAGTTCTTTCAATATATTGATTTGGTGTCTTTTATTTTTCCTACTTGGTAATTTTCTAGTTATAGTTATGATATTTATTAGAGAATATGATCTATGAGATATCTAAATTGTACTTGATTTTTTTTATTGTCCATTATTAAATATAGTGGACTTAATAAATTTATACCTTTGATTTTCAGTATGTTTTTCATAATAAAATATGTTAATTTATTACTATAATTTCTTGGGTATTACATTCTCTCCTTGTAATATTTTTTCCCTTAAAAAATTGATAATTATTATATGAAAAAATATTGATAATAATTTATTATTTAATCCTAAGGTTATCATGTTACCTGTTTTAGCTAGTGATTCCTCTAATGAACCTTCACCAGATCATTTATCAGATTCCTAGAACTTTATCTCATGTATAAATAATTTTAATTGGTTCATTATTGCATGAAAATTGAATCTCTAGATAAACATGATCCACCTTGCGAGCATGGGAAGGTTCAACTGTATACTTCCTTAGAAATGATACATAGAAAATTTCATGCACTTGAGACAAGTTTAGTTGCATGGATAATTGATATTCCATAGATCCTATCCACTATAGTATTTCAAATAGACCAATGTACCTTGGACTTATCATCGCTTTATTTGCATATCACATGAAAAATTTCCATGGAGATATATTTAGGAATACGTGGTCACCGACATAGAATTCAAGATCCCTCCTTCCATTTTCAATATAACTTTATTGTCTACTATGGGATGCCTTGATATGATTCTGGATAGATCTTACCTTCTATGATGTTTCCTCCACAAGTTCTGGACCCAATAACTTCATTTCTCTAAATTCATCTCAACAAGATAGATTTTGAAATCTCTTTCCATAAAGGCTTCATACGGTTCCATTTTTATACTTGAGTGGTAACTATTATTCTATGAAAACTCCACTATAGGTAAATACTAATATGAAAGCCTATGTAACTCAAGATATTATGACCTTATCATGTCCTCCAATGTTTGTATATTACTTTTAGACTATCCATTCATTTTAAGGTGATAATATGTGCTAAAAAGAAGTTCTACATTTAACAATTTCCCAATACTCCTCCAAAATATTTATTTGGACAAAGGATCATGACTAGAAAATATTGATGAGGTGTTCCATGATGTTTTACAACTTCATTTATATACAACCCAGTAAGATAATACATAGGGAAATATTCTCAAATTGCATGGAAATAGGCTGACTTTGTTAGATGATATACAATGACCCATATTTCATTGTACCCCTTGCATGTATTAGGTGACCCAATGATGAAATAAATAATAATATTATCCCAGATCCACTCTATTATTGGTAATGATTGCATAAATCTTTTAGGAATTTTTCATTCAACCTTCACTTGTTGTCATACACAACATCTTATAGTATACACTACTACAAAACAATCCTTTTGCATTACAATTATTTTTTAGTGCTAAAATAAAACGCCGATAAATTGAATATTTATCAACACTAAATAAATCACTTATAAAGTTAACCTTTTATCAATGCTTTTATTTTAGTTTCAATAATGAAAAACTTTAACATCACTTTAATTTTGGCACTAATAAAGAGTATCCTTTATCAACGCTTTATTTTTACTACTGATAAAGGGTATCATTTATTAGCTCTTCATTTTTTTGCGCTGATAAAGGCTATACTTTTTCATCACTTTATGTTCAGTGATGATAAATATATCCTTCATCAATACATTTTTAGCGCTAATAAATTGATATAATTAAGTTAATTCAAAATAAAATATATGTTTATTATAAAAAATATTACAAATATTATTAATTAAATAATTATTGAAAAAAACGAACTGATTTTTTATACATTATAAAATACAAAACATTTTATTAATTAGATAATTATAATAATTAAAATTATTAAATTGAATATATTAAATATATAAATATATATTAATATATATAAATATGATTATATATTAAAATATATTTATGTTCTTCACATTAAATTATCATATATTTATTGAATGTTGGTATATAGTTAAAAATTAATATGAATTAAAAATATTGACTAATTACATTGTACTCGACGTACAAATAATTATTTTTTTTTTTATTTTTCAATTTAATATAGATAAAATGTGTGTTATATTTATTTTACATATATATATTATTCAAACATTTTTTATACAATATGCACACACCTAGAGAACCTATCTATTTTTTCAATATTTTTAGTGTACCAATATAGTTAAAATTTACTCGATTTCCCACATTTTGTACATATATGCATGCACTCAAAATTCGATAGTCATTAATAAAATTAAAAATATATTTAAAGAAAAAAAATAAATATTATTCTAAATGTACATTCTTTATAATTACACAATTATATATTTATAATTATAAATTAATAAAAATGTTTTTAAAATTATTTGTAAAATTATAAATAAATAATTATGTATATTTAAATAATTATTAAATTTATAAAAAATTTACTTAAATAAAGGATATATTTACTATATTGATATTTATATATGTTTATTAAATATATATATGTATAATTATAATATTACAAATAATGATATAAATAATATTTTTTCAAATATTTCTATAATTATAAAAAAATAATTATAAAATTATAAAAACTATATTTAAAAATTAATATATATAATATATTTTTATTTAAATATATTTTTTAAGTATTTATAAATATTTATAATTGTTTATTTATAATTATAATTATAAATCATTTAAGAGGGCTTCAGTAATAAGCACCGATTAAAGTATCTTTATCAGTGGTTTTTTCACACTGATTAAGATGAGGATTTATCAGCACTATAAGTTTAACACTGATAAATAAAAATTTATCAGTTCTATAAGATTAGCATTGATAAAAATTTGTTTTATCAGTTCTTTTTTACTACTAATAAATGTGTCCTGATCTATTTTAAATACCCTAATCATTTGCGCACCCATCATGTTATAGAAGCTTTCCACGAAAGCTACTCGATGTCATTGCTCCTCATCGGTGAATTGAAGGTCAAATCACACCTCTTGAATACCTCTAAACATCTCATCTGACATCCAAAGAGGTTCTCTGATTTTCCTCAACCTAGCAAGGTTGCCCTTTCAATTTTATTTATGTATTTTTGGTTTAGTTTTTGATTTCTTCTTCTTTGATTTTTTTATGATTTATTGCTGATGATATGTTGTTTATGATTTGTTTTTTATCTATTGTTTAGTTAACGATTTGTGGTCTATTGTTTGTATTGAATACTAATGTATGATCAATTTGTTTAAATCTGAAATTGAACCTTGGATTTATTCATTTTTTTACTGTTACGTTTTATATCTTCTTAATAAATAATTTTTTCCTATATTGGTTATATGAATCATAGGATCTAGTTCTTCATATAAATAAATTTGGTTCTTAGTTCTCTTATGGAACAGATTAAAAGGGACCATGCCCAGTTAAGCATGTGGGGTTTTATCACATCAAGCCTTCAGTTTTTGAATCATTATGGTTCCTTTTGTTCAGGTTATGTTTGAATATCATGTTTTTATGTATTTGACATTGTTTATGTACTATAAGTGAGTGAGTTTTTATAATGGAGTGACATGTATGTGTGTCTATATAGCTATTTTATAATTTATTTCCATAGTTGTTTGTCTAACATGTATTCCAATATCAGGTATTGATGATTTTGGGTGTATATGACCATTGACCCCAAGGTTCATGATATAATTTTTTCTACCTTGGGTGCAAATTGTTCCTATTGGGGGGGGGGCTCCAAATTATTATTTTTACACCCAAATATTAAACAATACTTTAGTGACATTGAGTTGTTTCAAAGGTCATAATATTATCTAACCTGGTGTTTTTTTAGGAAATTCAGGCTATGGTCATTACACTATATATCTTCTGGTTTACACCTATAATTTTTAGTTATAATATCATTTATTATCTAACATTATATACCCATATGTTTTCAAATTAAAATTTCCCATACTCTTGGATTTGGAATATCTAGTCTCTTATATATTCTAGCAGAAATGATCCATATTTCCATTATTATAATTGTCTATAACATTCACTTTTGATAATGAATATCTTAAGTGTTTTTTAAAGGTTGGGGCCGAAGCCTCCTTTTTATTAATAAAGAAAAGAAAATACCTCTTTTAACTAGGTAGAGGGATACCCATTACATAGCCTGAAGGCCCAGAGGGCTTGTAACCCATTACATAGCCTGTTGTACCACATTTTTTCCCCAATTCCCATTATGTGAATAGTAACCTGACTGCTACAGTACCTCATAATGTCGTCGCCACTACAGTGACTTCCTGCCACTATGGTACTCGCTGATCAACAGTACCGCTACCGCTACAATACCACTACAGTACTGCTATAGTACCTGTGTCCAATGGGTTTTGAACCCCAACTTTTCTTGTAGTATTACGGGGTGTTTACCACTAATCCAAACCCCAACTAAAATGAATATCATATGTTTATTTATTTATATATTGTATAAAATTAATATTTTATGAACCCAATAGGATGAATATGAACTGAAAATGGATGCACACTAATCATTTAGAAAATAAATATAAAGATATAGTTAAAGAGTTTATCATGTTTGCAAGAGATAATGCAAACGACCCATCTAAAATCCTTTATCTGAATTTACATTTTTGTTATTCAAGAAAAACTAGTTTGGAAGAGTTGGAAATACATTTTAATTGTCAAAGAATAGATCAAATCTATAAATGTTGGACTAAACACTGTAAAAAATTGAATATAGACATCGATTGAGTTCATACGACGTTTTATGAATCAGTTGATATGAATACCTTTGTAAAAGATGATGGACATCGCATGAAAGAAATGACAAAGATAATTAAAGATAACCTTGGTGATTTTCCAAAGTTTTTTGGGGAGTTAAATAGAAATTACAAGAAACCATTGTATACCAGTTGTAATATAGACAATCTTGAATGTTTTATTGATGTTTTATATTTTGAAATCTTGCCACATATAGAGTGACACTAGTTTTATTGAACTACTTTGTCTTTTGAATGATATGATACCAAAAGAAAATGAACTACCATGATGAATATATTATGGTATATTAATGTTATATTCAATGGGAATGATACCTAAAAAATAAAATATCGTCCAAATAATTTCATATTGTTTCACAAAGACCATGAATCACTCATCATAAGCCCTTAGTGTGGCGCAGATCGATATAATAAAAATGAATCAAGTCCTTAAAAATATGTATAATAATTTTCTATCATTCAATTGTTTAGAAGACTATATGGTTGTTTGGAAACCATATGAAAATTAACATGGCATGAAGATAAATGAATTAAATATGGGAACCTACATCCTCTATTAGATTCTCCTTTGTGGAAGAAAATTGATTACGAGTTTCCTAAATTTAGAGATGAGATGAAAAATTTTGTTGTGAATTATCTAATGATAGAATAAATACTTTTCTAATAGAGAGTACTACTCATAGTACAAGGCTCATCATGTTGGAAAATTATAACTTTCCTCTATTGATATGAATGAAGAAAAAATACATTATGATATCTCTGCTTATACCTGGACCAATTCAACCCAGTAATGATATTGATGTCTATTTGGCTCCATTGATCGAAGATCTAAAATTTTTGTGGGATATAGGTGTTACAATGTATGATTCTCATTGAACTGAAGAATTAACAATGAGGGCCATGTTGTATGGAAAGATAAATGAATTCCCCACTTATGAAAATTTATCAGGCTATAGAATTAATGGTATGCTGGGGTGTCCCATTTGTGAAAAAACCCACATTCTCAGTTTGGTTGAAACATTTTTATAAGACTATATTTTTAGGACATAAAAATGTTTGAACTCGACAATATAAATACATCTTCTAGACAATAAGATTTAATGCGAATATCGAACAAGGTATAACATCCTCTCTAACAGAAAGTGATCAACTGTAAAAAATGTAAAAAATATTGACACTATTTTTGGTAAAACATAATATAAAAAACATACAAAATCAGGTTTGAAGAAGAGAATTTTTTTTTGAATTGTCATATTGTAATTTTTTGTACTTCATATATTTTCTTGATATCATTCATTTAGAAAAATTTTATTTGATAGTGTTACTGGCACGTTAGTAAATATTATTGAAAAAATGAAATATGGAATCAATGATAGGTTGGACTTGATTAAAATGGTGATAAAGGATTATTTGACACTGGTGAAGGGTAAAATGCGTACTTTTCATCCTCCAGTATCTTATACTAAATATATATAGAAAAAATTGAAATTTTTTCTATTCCTTAAGAGTTTAAGAGTTTTATAGGGATATTCATCAAATATCAATAATTCCATGCCAATGACTAATTTGAAGTTACAAGGACTAAAATAATACATTTCCTATGTTTTGATTCATGATTTAATGAATTTTTCTTTCAATTACATTCATCCTCATAATGTATGACATATATTAACCAGATTATGCTTTTTTTTTTCAAAGACATATAAATTAAATCTATAGGCCTGATGATGTTTCCCATCATGAATAAGAAGATTTAAATTATATTTTATGGATTAAAATTGTTCTTCCCACCAACATTATTTGATATAATGGTCCACCGGATAGTTCACTTGGTCATAGATGTTTAACAATGTGGTCATGTCCATTACAGATGGATGTACCCCATTGAATGGTGTATAATTATTTTGAAAGGGTATTTCAAGAATAATATTTGAACAGAAAGTTATATTGAAGAATGATATATTTTTGAAGAAGCTATTGAATTATGTACCAATTACCTATAAAATGATGAAAGTATCGATCTATCAAAGTCACATCATAGAGTAAACCTAATGGGTAAAGGAATTTTGAAAGAGATGTTTTTACAATTACCTTGAAAAAGTGGGATCAAAAACATATTTATATATTATATAATAATGAAGATGTCGATCCATACATTAAATCACACAAAGAAATTCTTTGATATTTGAATCCATTAAGGACGAAAAGATTGATATCAAATACACATAATCAATAGATTTCAGGATGGTTCGAAGATCAAATTTATAAGGAGTTATCTGAAAATACAGATTCAATTTCTAAACAACTTCAATGGCTAGATAGGGGACCGAATGGAAATATTATATCTAACACTGTATTTATAATCAAGGGTTACAAATTCTATAAAAAATAACATGAGGACTTCAGTATGATGAAAAAAATGGTGTTACTGTTGTGGTTGAAGAAATACACATATCGGGTTCCAAGGATATAAATAAAATTTATGAAAATATGTCATATTTTTGCATTATCAAATAGATATATGAGTTGTATTATAAAACATTTCAAGTGCCTATTATCTGTTGAAAATGGGTTGATAATATCAATGGATTGAAGGTTTATGAAATAGGCTTTGTGAAGGTGATTTTCAGTTTATAAGGGGAAAAGATGAGCCTTTGATAATAGCATCCCAACCAGTGAATGTATTTTATGTCTCTAATCCAACAAACAAGAATTGTTCCGTTGTCCTGTACATGACTAAATTTTTTTTAAGTCAGATGAAAATTCAATCAGGGATTACCCTTTAATTGGGAGATCAAATTTTTTTCATGTCGATCCCACTATATGAAATGTCTTTTATGTTACAAAGGACCTCAAAGAGGGGATTTGGATTCTCTAAATAAGAACAAAATCATTAAAAACATTTGAAAAAATAAATAGAGTTCAAGTAGAAGGTATTTTTTTTAATATATTATGTTTTTACTCAAAATTTTATATATTATTTATTGTATTAACAAAATCTAAATTAAATGTTTGACTACTCATGAAGACAATGTATTTTACACATTATGATGTTACCAATACATTAAAAGAACAAACTATAATGAATGAAACCCTTTGGATAGATTCAAAGGTAATATTAAGATATACTTTCTATATTTTACATAAAAATTATATAATGGAACATTGATTTAATTTTTATTATTCCTTATAGAGTTTATTTATTTTAGAAGATTTTTATCCATGTGTCATGCCTTTGAAAGAAGAGAAATGATGTTGTCTCTACTGAATCAAAGTGGTAATATTGATATTTTCATAGTAAAGTCATTGTCTATATAATTAATTTATTGTTTTATATTTATGTTTAATATATTTCTTTTTAGTATTAATCACATAATAATTGTTTTATTATATATGAGGATTCTTATATTCAAGTTAGAGGTGCTCTGTCTAGATTTCATACTCCTTCTCCCTTTAAACGTTTTCACCCATGGAGTGGTGCGTTTGTAAATTTATTTCATGTTACCTCCACTACCATTGAAGAAAGAGAAACAAAGCTTCTTCTACTCTATTATAGAGGTAATATTGATGTTTGAATAGTAAAATCATTGTCCATAGAATAAGTATATTGTTTCATATGTATGTTTAATTTATTCATTTTTAGTATCACTCACATAAAAATTGTTTTCTTATACAGGTGGATTCTTTTTATTTGAGTTGGGGGTGCTCTATCCAACATTGATTCTCCTTCTCCCTTAAAATATTTAGACCCCTGATATTTTGCATTTATCACCTTTTTTTCAAGTTACATCCACTTCCTTTTCAGAAAGAGATATCAAACATCCTATGCTCAATTATAATGTTCATATTGATGTTTTTATAGTAAATTTACTTTCCATGGAATTAATTTATTTTTTCATATGTTTATTTAATTTATTTATTTTTAGAATTACTCACATAATAATTGTTTTTTATTCAGGTGGTTTCTATTGTTTGAGTTGGGGGTGCTTTGTCCATCATCTATGCTCCTTCTCCCTTAAAAACGTTTCACCCCAAAAGTGGTTTAGTAATCTCTTTCTTTCTAGTTACCTCCACTTCCTTTGTAGGATGAGATATGATACTCCCTTTGTTCAATTACATAGGTAATCTTGATGTTTTCATAGTAAAATCCTTATCCATAGAATTATTTTATGGGTTTTTTATGTATGTTTAATCAATTTTAAATTATTATTACTCACATAATAATTATTTTATTATACTGGTGGATTCTTATGTTCATGTATGGGTGCTCAGTCTATCTTTCATCCCCTTCTGCACCAATACCTTCATAGAATTATTCTCACACAAAACCTTTCACTCCTATAGTGTTGAAATTTATTACTTTATTTCAATTTCCCTCTATTACTCAATCATAGAGGCAATATTGAAATTTTCAGAATAAAATAATTTTCCATAGAATTAATATATTATTTCATATATATGTTTAAATTATTTCTTTTTTGTATTACTCATAAGAATTGTTTTCTTATACAAGTGGATTAATTTTTTCAAGTTGAGGTGGTTTTTTAAAAAAATCATGTAATATTGGCAGTTGAACAAATAAATTCAATGAAAATTGTGGTAACATTTATAGTTAGGATTGTTTTTGAATGTATAAAATATGTTTTTATTATGGAATTTTATAAACTAATCATTAAACTATCTATAATTGTTTTTTTGCTTATATTTTTGTTATAAATTTTATTTCATTTAAATTATCTATTATGACTTTTTTTTTGTTAATATATAGTGTGTTTATGGTGTTATAATGTGCTGTTATAGCAGACTATAGTGGTGTCGTAGTGTGCTATAATAGCAGAATATAGTATGACTCTTTATTAGTGCTTTGAAAAGTGCTGATAAAGGTTTCCTTTAGCGGTGCTAAATTAAAGTGCTAATAAAGGTACTATTTATCATCACTTTTTAGCACTGATAAATGACCCCTTTATCCGCACATTTTCAGCACAAATAAAAGTATTTGTCTTTTAATGGTGCTCATATTTTCAACACTTTTCTAGTGCTAATAAAGGATATGTATAGTGTCGTTAAAGGCCATTTTGTAGTAGTGATAATATATAATATATAACTTCATATTTTACTTAACAAATTATCTTGGATATCCCTATTCAACTTGGTTCTTCCATGATTTATAGATAAGTTTCAGCTATGATAATCCTCCCATAAATCTTTCTTTAATAATAATATTGATAGAACCAATAAACACTAACCAAACCTTGGAACTTCATCACAAACAATGTTAAACTCCAGTAATTTCCCATTCCCTATATCTTCCATCTTGTTTTTCAAGGTCTTATAATCATGGTGAACATTATTAATTTTATACAATGAAGAAGGTTTGGTAATTACCTGGAATAAGAATGATGTCTCCCTTCCATTATAATATTTGAGTCCACTAATACTAAATCATTGATAATTAAATCATTCTCCATGCTTATCATGGAATATATACCATGTAGTTTTCTACTCAGTGCATATGATACCTCATTTTCTTTACCATGATGATAATGTATAACACAATCATGACCTGTAAGTAGTTCCAAAAATCTCATTTTCCTCACATTAAAATCATTCTAAATAAATATATATGTAAAACTAGTATAGTCAGTGCATATATCATATATCTCTCAATAAAGATAATTTCACCCTAGATTTAATAAATATATCACCACTAAAAATTCTAAATCAGGATTTGGAAAATTATTCTCATGGGGTTTTAACTATTAAGATTTGTAGAACATCGCTCGATAATTTTTCATTCCAACACATCCAAGACTATTCCTTGATGCATCATTCTAAATAAAAATAACATATTTACCATATAAAGGAGACAATATATGTTTATTAACCAATATCCTCTTCAGATCCTCAAACCTATCCTCATACCCATTTGTCTATGTGTGTTTGACCCCATTACATGTTAAATTGGTTTAAAATGGGCTAATCATGAAAATGTTTCAATAAAATGCCAATAATATCTTCTGAATCCAAGGAAAGTACATATTTTAGTTATATTAGTGGGTCCTAGATATTACTTTATTACCTCTATTTTTGATAGGTTTGTAGATATACCATACATAGAAACAATATGGCCAAGGAAAGAAACTTGTTTAATATAAATATCACTTTTATTCAATTCCACATATAACTTATTTTTCCTCATAACCTCAAGCCTGGTTTTTAAATGAGGTTCATACTCCTCATATCTATTTAAGTAAACAAGAATATCATAAATAAATAATACAAAAAACATCACAAGATAATCCTTGAATACTCTATTTATCAAACCCATAAACATAGTGGGTCATTTTTTCAACCCACAATGCATTAGTATTAACTCATAATGGAAACACCTTATAAGAGAGGACATCTTTGGGATATTTTTTATTTAAAAATTTAAATTATGATAACCTAAATGAATATCATTCTTTGAAAAGTATTGAGATATTTTAAGATGATCGAAGAGGCTAATTTACATGAAAATGGATACATTTTCATTATAGTAATTATATTGATTTACCTAAAATCAATGAATAACCTCATTGAACCATATTTATTATTCAAAAATAAAATAGGTGATCACCATGGTGAAATAATTGGAATAATGTTACCATTTTTCCCTGATTCTTATAATTTCCTATTTAACTAAATTAACTCTATTGAATTCAATCTATATGGTGGATTAGGTATAGGGTTTCTATTAGGAATAAAATAAATAGAGAATTAAACTTCTCAATTAGGGGATATCTAGGAAATTTATTTTTAAATACATTAATATATTATTTAAAAATAGGTATCTATTATATTCTCAAAACATATTTACGCATTATAGATTTATTTTCATCCATTAATTCCCCATGCATTTCATTAAGTTGAGCTATTGGGGGCTATTCTTAACAATATTTGGGTAATTAAATATACCCTAGAAAAATTTTCAACTTCATACTTTATTACCAATTCTATCTTCATTATCTCTATAATAAATTATTTATTTACTATTTGAGATTAAATACATCCTTGATATTACTTCAAAATATACTATAGGAATAATGATTAGATTTTCAATTAGATAACACCAATGTGTTCTAATTTGAAAATTATGGTATATCTTTATTATAATAAGATTACTTATTTATTTTCTAATTGATAAATAATTCCTTGATGCATAAGGGTATGATTGAATATTTTTTACAAACATGCATGACAGAAAAGGTTGTGTAAATATTGAATAGAATAATGTGTCATCTTACTTTTAGCATTTATTAAAATTACATTCTATCACATCATTTAGAGATTTACATTAGTCGATGTTATTAAAAAATCATTGTCAAGATCCGTATGCCTCTTCCACGTAGATTACCAAGGAACTTGGGGAATTGATTAAAATACTATCTCCTTATAGTTAAAACCTTACATATTGATTACTTATATTTATTTCCTTTGTACTCATGATATTGATGACCATTATCTCCAAATTTAAAGAATACACCCAATCCCCTTATGAAATAACATGGGGGTTTATTCTAATATTTATTTCATATAGGGAACTCCACTCGACCTTTATTTCCTTTCAATATTTCTTTCTATTGGGAGATCATCCTACCAATTATTCATAAGATTCCATTTATAAATTAATTATTTATATAACTACTTCTCATTATTAATTTAATTCATTAACATCTCTTAATATGTTGAAAAAAATTGATAGAGTAATAATCTTGAATAATATTATTTAAACCATAAAATAAGAGACCAATTTTTCTTTCCAGGTTATATAGATAATAAAAAATATACCTTTCTATCCTCATGAATTCATCCTCATACTCAACCAAAATTTCTTACTCCTTTTACTATAAAATTAAAAATTTATATTATCTATCATCAAATTTCACCTGAGTAAAATTATTTTCATAAAAAACATCAAAAACATTCCACTCCATATTTTCTATCTACTCAAACTTATTAGTATTGTAAATAAAGGAACACCATTTTTCAAAATCCCGTGTAAGGGATACACGACCATGAAAACATTTCAACCCATTACACCCCAATACCATAAAAATATTATCCATGGAAATTATCCATTTATCTTCCATAATTGGATTATTGGATCCACTAAATTATGGAGGTTTTTGCTCATAAAACAATATAAATAGGTTGATCCATATTGAAGGTAAAATGGTTGCTCCATATGAGAAATGTTATTTGTTACAACCTAAATCAATTTCCTTATGATAATAAATATTCATTCCACACCAGTATTAACTCTATTATCCAAATTATCTAGAGAATAACAACATTTTCCTTGATTTTTTACTCTATTTCCATTCCTTCCAATAGGAACAATTTTCTAATAAATAGTATAATTTCATTAGTGATATTATAAGCTACTAATTTATAAAACCTGATGCTTGTATCATATTTTATGAAAGCATGGTGTTGGTTTTTGGATGAATATCAAACTAATTCTAGAATAATATATATAATTTTTATAAACATAAAATTTAAGTTTACTACCTATGTTTTTCTAAATACAGCACCTAATGTTTATAATAAAACATTATCTAAAACCAAATATAATTCCCCCAAACCTAGTAACATAGATCGAGTGGGATATTGAGTACATGATATTCAGACTACACGAGACTAAATTCTCTAGATCGAGGTTCATTAGTCCATAAAATAACAGATGTAATGAACCCGACTTTTTTAAATAAAATTCTATTCGTGATTGAATTAAATTAAATACTATGTTTATAAAAAACAAATTCACTAATTTGGTTTTATTATATCCTATAATATTTAAAATAGGCTTATGAATTATAACCACTGATAATATAGTCATTTAATAATGATTATATGATTAGTATAAATATAGAGGTTTGAGAAATCCAATAGACATAGAAAAAGGATGTGATGGCCTCAACTAGTAGGATTATTCCCTATGAAGCCCATTTATAGGATATTCTTAAGGAGATATAATCAATGTGATTTTACCTTGTTGATGATTATTCTAATATCCAACATCTAAATCTTGAGGAAAACCATTTATGAGAGAATTTCATGCTCAGCAATATCATATCCCAAACCATGTATGTCGAACCACCCAATGAAAATATTACCATGGTTCACCTTTCCCTTAGAGGGTTTGCTAGTTTAATAATGGCTTATTTATTAATACCCTAGTAATATGAATATTTATATTTTATTTTAAATAAAATAATGGTTATATTTACTTCTTATTGTTGTTATTTATTAATGATTTTGATTTTGATTAGATAAAAAATGAATTATTTTTTAGGTAATATTAATTTCATTTAAGACATTAATTTTTATTAATTAATGATTTTTTTAAATAAATGATATAATAAAATAATATTTATCATGTATAGTTGATAATAAAATTTAATGAAGTCCAAAATAATTTTTATAAGGGTTCGAAAAATGTTATTGTAAAAAAACCCAACTTTTCTCAATAAATGTTGAATATTTTTTAAAAAGTGAAATTTAAAATATTTAATTTTTTTTAAAATAAATATTATTGTTATAAAAACATGTTGAAATTATCTAATAGTTATTTTTCCACAACTTGTTTAGATAGTCAAATATTTGGATAAAAATTATATACGGAATAAATATAAGGTGTGTATTGTGATTTCATAATATCACAAAAGAGAAGTAATAATTTTTATAAAGTGTTTCCATGATAAGATATATGTTTCCCCTTTAAAAAATATTTTAGGTTATTTTTAAAAATTTATAAATCCTTTATGAATCCTCCAAAACATATATTATATTTTACGGTTTTAAAATGTTTTCTTTAGGAACACAACTCACTTCCACATCACCAAGGGTAATATTTTAATGTGTTACTCACTTATCCTTATAAAATTATAAAAATAAATTATCTTTGGTAGAAGCAATAGGGAAAACCCATAGAAACGTATATGGTTTTTAATACTTTATTTTATAGACTCCAAAACCTAAGTTTGGGAAATAATAACGAACTCCCTTCTCTATTCCAATATAAAACACACCCAATTTACCATTCCTATTCACTAAAAGACATTGGATCACATCCATACTAAACCCTAACCTCTATATATTCCTTGAGAGGTTTCACCAATCTATCAATAAGCTCCTCCAATTATTTTTTAATCACCCTCTCAAGGGAAGGGTTGCTTTCCTTTTCTAAATTATTTAAGAATATTCTTAATTTTAAGCTTATTATTTCCAATTACTAATGTTGGGGTACATTTATAAACATCCCTCATAATGAAAAATTTATTTACAAATATTGAGAGATCCCATTTAATCTAATTAAACTTTCTTTTGAATCTTTATGTATTATCTTTATACTATTGTAATTTCACTGTGATTTTTCAATGCCAAATATTTATATTGTGAATACCATCCCTATATCTACTCAAGGGTATTCATTTATACATAAATATACTTATTTTATTGGGTAATTAATTTTATTTAGTATAGATTCATTGATATTGGAATTAAATGTGATTAAATATGATCCCATGTTCAATGATCTACATGGAACACTTATGCTTGTACATGATATAAAAGTGACGAGAGCTCCCCGAATTATATAGTGATCCAATGAATTAGGTAATGTTTTAGTCTCATGGTACGTAATTAAATGGATAATTTAGTGAACATAATCTATAAAAATACTTTTTCCACGAAGTTATGATGTGTTGGAGGTTATCATTGGCCTCTTTTTATGATGTAATGTTTAAAGTTGTTTATACACTTTCCCATGTTTCATTTCTATTATCATGTTATATCATACCTCTTTTTTCATGTTTATGATTGTCACCCATTTTATATACCATTTAACTATATATTTTCTAACATGTAATAATTTTTTCAGGTTATGCCATTTTTATTTCCTTACTATACTTTATCTCTCACCCCTTCCTTATGTTTGTCCCTAGGTTATCCCATGCAGTTTGAAGAATGATGGAATATTATGAACATGTTAATGAATATTTGAATAATGCTGATGAACCACCTATTTCTAATATTTAATGTAATGTAACTAATTACTCAAATGAACGAGACTTATCATTTTTTTATTATATGTATTATTATGTAACAAACACTAAAATTATGTTTAATAAAGACAAGTGTTCTCATAGTTGGTATTAGAGGAAAGATTACTTATTTTGGGATTATGATTTGAAAACTATAGTGAAAGCCTTAAGTATATGACTAAAAATTGTAATGCATCCATAAATTTTGGTAAAGTATAGAGTAAGTGGTTTCCAATAAAATGCATCCTTGTCAAGATACTACAAGTGGATGTGGATCTATCATAGATGTACATAAGGGTAACTCCCAAAAACACTCTATTGAGTTTCACTTGATCGAGAACTAGTACATGAAAATAGGCCTTGTCACACATAGGGTTTGAGAATCCTAGGAGATATACATTGGGAAATTAACAACATTATTATGAAAATTATTAATGGAAAACGTTTTCCCATAAAAATATATGTTAGTGAATATATCATAAATTACAGAGATTAAAGCCTATAAATTAATAAGTTATAGAAATAAATGTAAGATAAAAATTACCCCTTTAATGTTATTGTTTTCCAATTTTTGGGTTTAATAGTTTTTGAAATGATCATCCCTAATTTTATTTTGGATGAATTAAATTGTTGGAACCAAAATCAAAACGTGAAAGGTAGGGTTACCTTCTATAGTTTTAAACATTTAATCATATCATTCATGTTTAGTATAACTATTCAAACACCAAAAAAAATCATGGAAGAAAAAGGGAAAATTATTGTATCCCAACTATATTACTCCCCCTATCAAAATTTGAGGTCTAAACCTACTAATGAACATTATGATACCATCTTTAGTAGAATTTATGCAGTCTTAGATATGGATTGACTTTACTTACATAAAGCTAATAAAAAGTTTCATGATAATGAAATCACTCTTTGTATCCTGAATCATCCTTGGATTCTGAATAAATTAAAGGAGAAGGATAAATATTCTTTAAAACCAACATCACAACCATGGATATTATTTCCCCATGAACAAGAGTATCTAGATTAAATGATTGAGTATGAGGAAAAGCTCATTCTTGAAGACATTCCCATTGTGTGGGAATATGCTAATGTGTTTCCAGAAAAATTGTATTGTCTTCATTTTAATCGGAAGGATGAATTTTTAGTTGAGGTTAAAATTACATCTTTTCCAATATCAAAGAATCTATATTTAATGGATGTTTTGGAACATGAGGGGATAAGAAACAACTATATGGTAATCTAGATAAATGGTTTATACGTCCATGTGATTCAGTATGGGGTGAACTAGTCCACTTCATCAAGTAGAAGAATGTGTCAATGTGACTTTACATGAATTATTGTGAGCTGAACAAGATCATAATAAAGAAAAAGTATCATCTTCTATGGAATGATGACTTGATTTTTCAGCTATGTGGATCCCAATACTTCTCCGAATTGGATATTTGGTGTGGGTTTTATCATGAAAGGTGGAATAAGTAGGATATTCCCAAGACTAAATTTCATACAAGGTACTAGCACTATGATTTCTTAGTAATTTCATTCAGACTCACTAATTCTCATGAAATATTCATGGAATTGATGAATATATTATTTAGAAATAACATTGAAAAAATTGAGGTAATAATTATAGACTATATTATTATATACTAAAAAAATCAAGGAGGAGCATGAAGAGTATCCGAAAACTGTGCAAAATACTTTACAGAAGTAGAATATTTATCTAAAGTATAGTAAATTATAGTTCTAGTTTAATTATGACTCATTCATAGGGAATATTGTCACAAGTTATGGGGTAATTGTGGAAACTTCAAAGACAGATGAAATTGAAGGATGGTTGAGTCCAACATCTATTATAGAAATCCATAGTTTCATTCTGTTATATGGTTATTATTGTTGATTTGTGAGACATTTTTCACAATTATCATACACTTTAACCAATCATACATGGAATAGTGTCACGTTTGTTTGTAATAATGAATGTTAATAGATCTTCAAGGAGTTAAAAAATAGGCTTATCACTACACCAGTACTAACACTACCCATAAGTGGGGAATATTTCAAAGTATACAACGATTCATTAAAGAAAGACTTGGGATGTGTACTAAGGTTGATTGACAAAGTGATAATCTATACTTCAATGAAATTGAATTTTCATGAGTAAAAATACCCATCACATGATCTGGATTTATCTATAGTAATCATCATGCAGAAAATATGATGGCATTATCTATTTGGGACGAAGCATGAAATATATACAGATCATAAGAAAATCAATTATAAATTCACAAAGAAAGTGATAAATATGAACCAACTAATTCATTTATAGATAATTATGAAATATGAATGATTAATACATTTCCATAGTTGGAAGATAAATAAATTAGAAGAATTTTTAAGTACAAAGGATATATAAATTTTTTTATTGATGAGAATTGAGAAGGATCTGATCTTCTTAGACTTAAAAAGAAAAGACATGAGAATCATATAGGAAAAAACATCATAAATCCTTTCACAAAATATTTCTCAACCATACCTCCTATAGAAGTTAAAGGATTACCAATGTTAAAATTTATAAATTCATAATAATATGAGAGCTATAAAAAAAGGAAAATCCTCAAAGTTCATTATTAATGAAGAAATAGTTTTAAGATTTGGGTCACGAATCTATAAACAATTAAATCTTGAGTTAAAGAAGGAAATTTTGGATGATGCATATAGATGAACCTTCTCCATCCATCCAGAGAGCATTAAGATGTATCAATATATTAATGAGCATTATTGGTGGAAAAATATGAAGAAGGGTATTGTGGAATATACACCAAGGTGTCTTATATTTTAGTAAGTGATGGATAAAAGGAAAAAATACAAGGGGATAATGCAACCGTTACCCATACTACATTGAAATTAGAAACAATAACCACATAATTTTTCATTATTCATCCAAAGATATAATTAGGAAATAATTGTATATGGGTTGTGATGGATTTTCTCACAATTACTATTCACTTCATTTCAATTTTTGAGGGCTTCTCATGTGATCAAATTGTAAGGATATACATTAGAGAAGTGGTGATGAAAAAATTGAGAACCTCTATCTATTATATGTGATCAAGATCCAAGATTTACCTCCATATTATGTAGGATTATCCAATATGCTATAAATACTAATTTAAACTTAATCACGACTTATAATCCTCAAACTGATGTACAATCTATGTGTACTATCCAAACACCAGAGGACACGTTGAGAGCATGATCAATTGACATAAAAGGAGTATGAGATCAACATATTACTTTGGTGGAGATCCCATAAAATAATATTTTTTACTCAGGAATCCAAATGGATACCTATAAATCACTTTATGGGAATAGGTGCAGAAAACTTGTATCATGCGGTGAATTCGGTGAACAAAAATTGTTCTATCCTGAATGGTCAAGGAAATAGTGGAAAAGGTCAAGACTATTCAACATCACATTTGGGCTTCTCAGAGTCAACAAAATAGATATTCAAACAACCATCAATGAGACATAGAGTTTGAGGTTACATCTAAGGTATTCCTCCACATTTATTTATGGAATAAATCCATGAGAATTGGGAAGAATGTAAATTTTAGTTCAAGATAACCCGGTCACTTTGAGATCTTTGATTGCATCATAGTGTTGGATTATCGACTATAACACACACCTAACCTATATCAAGTCCATGATTTATTCCATGTGTCCCTATTTAGAAAGTACATAACAGACCCCATTCATATATTGAATCCATAGGTGGAAGTATTGGAGAATGATATCTAATATTAGAAGCATCGGGTGAAGATCTTAGATTGTAGAGATATGAAATTAAAAAATGCACCTGGAAAAAGTTATATATAGAAATAAGAAGTTTAAATAAGAGACATGGGAACTAGAGGAGGTGATGAAACAATATTACCCTCCTCGATCTTCATGTGTGAAATGAAAATTTTGAGGGTGAAATTTATAAAGGAGGGAAGATTATATCAACCCAAAATTTTATAAATAAAATCAACTTTATGATTGAATTAAATACAAAAGTACGGTTATATAAAACACAATAACATATTTTTATTTATTATATACTATCATATTTAAAAGATCATTAACCAACACAATCGTTGAAAATATTTCCATTGGATAGTGAAAATATCATGTAAATTTATTCAAATAAACCGAGCACAACAAAAGAAAAGGGGAAAAATAACCCAAAATAGTAAGCCTATGGAAACCAAAAACAGTGGAGGCTAAGGGAATACCCTTGAACCAAGTTTACCCCTTATAGATTCACGGTGATAGTAATATGAAAATAAAAATGGTCAGGTCTGGGGGAATAGAGGGAAGCAAGTTGGTCCGTAACCTTATTCCCCTCACACCAAGTGTGGACTACATTGATATTGCTGCTGATCACGCCATTGTACTTCATGGTGATGTATTGGATAGACCACAGAATAACATCAGAGCCATGCAAGGTGTAGTGGAGAATTTGGGAATCAGTTTCATCCTCTGAGAGGATGATCCCCTCCTGACGACATAATGAGAGGCCCAACATCATCTCCTTGGCCTTGGCATAGAGAGAAGAACCACGCCCTCGGATGGTAGTGAAATCCATGATGACTGACCCATAATGGTTACACACCACCCCTCCTCATCGAATAACCACCATGATGCATAACCCATCAGAATTTAGTTTGGTCCCTTTGATTGGCAATGAACAACAAACCCATTTTCCTATACTATTGACGCTACCCAAAGAAGTGTTATCAGTGTGAGCCTGAAGCCGTTGTAGAGTAGGTTCCTCCAACTATTTTTTAAAGACATGATCAAGTCCCTGAGGATGAACTTATTTTGTAGTATGATTCCCCGGATAGAAGCAATAGTCTATTAATGTCGAGCCTTATTCCTCACTTTCCGAATCGACCAACAACCTGCATAAAAGACCATGGTGCAGGCTATCTGCTCAGGTCCCCTCTCTAATTCACCATGGATCCATTGATCTAGAATAGGTATGTCTACAATGAGGTTATCGGGAATTGCTGTGAACTCGCAAAAATACTTCTACACCACCCTCTCCCATTCTACTTCAAAAAACAGGCAAACCATGCTCACCACCTGATATTTCAAGAAGTAGTGACCCCATGAAGCAAACGAGATGCCACATCGCTTTATTTTTTCATCTGTGGGAATGTACTTCTGAAGCAGCCTCTTGTTGTGAATGTAATGTTTGAGTGGAGTGATTTTGGACCCAAGTATTTCATTCCTTGTGTCGCTTTGATCAAGGGGATAGAGATGGTCAGAAGTCTCTTGAATAGAAGGACCCTGTAATAGAGGGAGAGACGACACATCTGTACAGTTCAGAGTTGATCTCGATAAGGTTGAAGGTATCATGATGGTCCTCATCCAGAATCTCTTAAATGAAGTTTAGGTGAGAAAAAGACTCATTGTAGCACATTTATAAGATATTATGAGTGATATAACATCACTGGGATTTTCCCTTGACCAACAGTAAGTTGAGATACAACATCTAAATCATAAGTAAAACCTTGTACAGGAGAAGTTCAAGCTCATCGAGATCATGTCCCAAACAATGTACATCAAACCACCACAATAAAATCTTCCTGTTACACACCATACCCTTAGGATTTTTGATGGTGTAATAAAGGGATATGTATCGATACCTTACTAATATTAATATGGATATTATATTTTCAATAGAATAATGGTTATATTTACTTAGTACAATTGTTTACTTTATAAATGATTTAGATTTTGATTCGATAAAAAAATAATATTTTTGGGTAATATGAAATTTCAATTAAGATATTAATTTTAATTAATTAATTAATTTTATAAATAAATTAAACTATAAAATTATATTTATAATTATAGTGGAATATATAATTTCATTAATTCATAAATAATTTATATAAGGGATCAGAAACTGTTATTATAAAAAAATCAGCATTTACTTTAAATGTTTATTCTTGTTTTAAAAGTTAAAATTTAAATATTTTTACATTATTTTAATAATATAAATATTTTTTAAATTAGAGCGTTTAATTATCCAATAATAATGTTTTAATGATTTTTCTGAGACAGTTGAATTTTTGGGTAAAAATTACATATGGTATAAATATACAGTGTGTATTATAACCTCAAAATAACATAAGAGTGATGTAATAAATGATAAAAAGGGTATCAATGACTGAATATATGTTTTTAATTTTAAAATAATTTGTTTTGGATAGTTGTATTAATTTTATAAAGCCTTTATGAATCCTCCAAATCCGATATCATATTTTATGTTTTTAAAATCATTTTTGTAGGAACATGAATAACTTCGACATCAGAAAGGGTAATATTTTAATGAGTTAATCCCTTAAAAATATAAAATAATGAAAAAAATACTATTTGGAAGAAAAAATTGGAGAAACCCAGGTTTTGTTTTGTGTTTTTTATGACTTTGTTATATAGAGTCCCAAACCTATGTTTGGGAAATAATGAAGAACTCCCCTCTCTTTTCCTACAAAAACCCACCCATGTTCCCCATCCTCTCCACTGAAAAGAATTTTGAACATACTTACTCTTCCCTAACCTCTCTATAGTCCTCCTAAGGTTCCCCAATCTCTCAAAAAGCACCTACCAAGCTTTTTTAATCACCCACTCAAGATAAGGGATCATTTCTTTCTCCTATTTATTCAAGCATCTTATTCATTTTATACCTATTTTTTCCAATTCATAATGTTGGGGTATATTTTTTCAAATACTTATTAATTTAGATGTTATTCTAATTTTATCAAAGACAATTCTTCTCCCATTAAACCATTTTATTAATCATTAAGTACTTTCATTTTACTTCCAAAATTTCACTGTGTTTTTTCCCTGCCAAATCATTGTATTGTGAATACCATCGCTATTTCCACTCAAGGGTGTTAACCTAGAAATAAATATACTTATTTTATTTGGGAAATACATGTATTTATTCCAAATTCCTTTATCTTGGAATTAAATATGATCCTATGTTGAAGGGTCTATGTGGAACACTTATGCATTTACATGATATGATAGTGATAGGTGTGCCTAGAATTATATAGATCTCCATTGTAATGGGTAATGTTTTAGACTCATGAGACATCATTCAAGGGGATATAGAATGGAACTAATCCATCACTGGAATTTTCTATCTTATTATGATATCTAAGAGGTTATCATTGACCAATATTTATAATGTCAAGTTTAATGTTGTTTTAACACTTTCTCATGTTTCCTTTATGTTATCAAGTTATATCATGCCTCTTTGTTCATGTTTATTATTCTCACCAATTTTATGTCCCATTTATATTCCTACAATATGAAATTTAAAAATTTCTTCATGTTGTTTCATGTGTTATTCCATTTTTGGGATTTATAGCTCACCCAATTATTATATATGTCTCTAATTTATCCCATATTGTTGTAAGAATGACGGAATATTATGAGAATGTTAAGAATGTTTTCAGTAATGTTGATGTCCCACCTATTTTTAGTTGTAATTTAAATTTCTTATTTACCCTATGACACTAGACTTATTGATCTACCCAATTTTGTAATGTATATTGTTATGTAATAAATCCCCAAATTGTGTCTAATAATGAAAAGGGTTGTCATATGAGTTACATAAATAATAAATTACAATGTTACATATGACATAAACTGAGTATAAATAATTATTCATTAATATTTCTCACAGAGATGACCAAATATAGTATTCCAATTCATTACCTAGGGATATGGGAAACAGAGTTAAGGGATGATCTTAAATGCTTAGTAAGGGATATCATATATTAGAAGATAAAATAGAATTATAATAGCATAAGGTATATAACAAGAATAGATAAACAAATAATTTCATATCAATTATTACTTGAACATAACAAAATATATTGGTGAAAATGACATAAATAATCACATTAATAATATTAAATGATTACATAATGATGGGAATGATGGTAATGCATAATTTCAGATGCCACAAACAAATTACCAAGACCTCATGACTTGAATTCATATATAAATGGTAAGGATGACCCATTAAAACATATTAGTTGTCTCTTGTGAAATAATAGTTCACAGAGAGGATATATAATTGTAATGGTTCAAAATCCTCTAGCATATCCGCTTGTGAGTTTCTGAAGCATAAGGTTCCTAGTGAAGGTTTATAGAAGTTCTTGGCGTGTTTGGTTGTTGAAATATGGAAGAAGGGAGAACTTAAAACATAAGCATAGGGTTATGTAATAGGAGGGGTTAATGGTGTAAGTTGGTTACAAATTTTGTTATGCTTCCCACATAATTTACATCATAAACTAGATATTTACAACATAAATCAAATGTGATTTTAAATGGTTAAGTCGGTGTGTTTTTCAAAAAAAAATTAATATTCAACATATTTTTTATGTAAATGGATTATTTACACCCTAAATGTTCCCTAGGTTGTTAAATTAAAAACATATATCACCCTATCATCTCTCAAACCCTATGAACTTCTCTCTAAAATCCCTAGGTATCTATCTTACAGTCTCCAAGTCATTTATAAATTTCTCCAAAAGGGATTGATTCAAGAATTCATTGTTCAATCCAACGTTATATAAGGTATGTTATACATATTTTCATATGGTTCTTTTGTTTTTATCCCCCTATGTTATCTTTCCAAGTGATGAAAATTTCTTCTTCGTGTTCTAATGGATTTGTATTTTTGTTGGTGTTGTTGTGGCATAAATTTCGTGGAGGGATTTGGTCTTCTAATGGGAGAGGTGATCTGGATCTATGACATTTATCCATTCTCTTCAGAGTAATGTTGGTACACTTAAGGTAGGGGATTTGTTTCTTATCCTATTTGTTTACATGAAATCATAAAGTTATAAAGGTTTATTCCATTGGATTGAAATAGAATTGACCTAAAAATATTGAACCAGATTAAATAATGAATGTGGTCTATGCTTAGAAATTTCATGTTGTTTCTTTTCACCATGATAATGGTTTGCCTCTTTATTTTATAGATAGTGTGATATATATGTAATGTTCTAGAGTAACATGTTTTTCTTAATAGAAAATGGTAAATAACATAATAACATAATTAATTGATTAATTTTATTCAGAATTAAATAAATAAAGATGTTGAAATGAATATTGCATTCCTTGAAATTTGATGATAATCAAATTAATTAATTATTCATGTTTAAATAAATACGATCTTCCATGTATTAATGGAATTGATAAATAATTTGAAGCATGTTAACTATTATTGATGATAGAATGAAAATGAATGCTTAATAAGAATGGACCTTCTCTAATATTGTATAAACTAGAATTAATACTAAGATCTTGTTTTATATAGAATAGTTTTTATAGCTGATTCCTTAAGTTGCCTATATTTAAAGCCTATTAATAATTAATTGGTTAATTCACAATGGATTAAAAATCAATTGTTTGATAAAGACAAATCCTTGGGGCTGTAAGTTCATATTTACTTGTACAAGGTGAGTGCCTTCTGTTTGGAGCCATGGGAGATCATTTGTATGTGAAGGATGAATGCATATTTTTAGGTCCTAGTTTTCCCTATTGATTATGCTTGTTTGTTCTTGCATCCCTTTTATGTTATTTGGATGTTATATGTTTCATGTTATGTGACATGAGTCTAATATAGCTGATCCTAGGACAGATGATGTGATATGGGGTAGGGAGGCTCGAATGGTGTGATGATAGTTGATACATGGGATCACTAGATGAATTGGTATAGGCATGAGGATGTCAGGGATGGAATAAAAATTAATTAGAATGGGTTAAATATGAGCTTACCCATTGAGGCGATAAAGTGGGATTCTGGCTTGAAATGAATATGTTTAATGTTCAATGTTTGTGTTGCTTGTTTATCGGTATTCTGTTCTCCACCACTTGAGGAATATGGATGTGTTTGGTTGAATTTATTTGTGTTTGAATAAAATATTTTCCAACAATACCATGATTATAGATTTATGTTAATATTGGTTAATAATTTTTTATTCCATGGGGTTGGTTATCTTTGGAATCCAAATGATAAGTTACTCGTAAAAAACTGTTGATTGGGTTTGGATTATGCTACGAGGGAGGAAAATTTTATTTGATGGTTAATAGTATTTAATGTGGAATAATGTTAATGGTTAATTAATGGACAATGAATAAATTAATTAAGCTAATGATGAATAGTAATTAACTAACTGGTACATCTCTTTAAAATTATAGTATAATTATATTATTTCTAGTTCCTAATAATGGCAGCCAAGAGTCTGAAACATGATAACATCAGAAGACTCTAAGACTAGTTTAGTACTATATTATGGTTTTAAACTATATTTTATTTAATATATTCTATTATTTAATTTGAAAACCCACACATTTTGTAACATCCCACCACTCCTCATTGGCTTGCAGAAGCGGTATGATGTTACTTGGCCTTTTGCGACATTCCCAAGATTCCAAAGGCTATAAATAAATGTCAAGAAATTCATTAACAATTGGTGAAAAATTTCCCTTTGGAAAATAAAACTACCAAAAAAATAATAAAATAATGTAACCACTTTATGATGAAAAAGAACAATTTAATAAAACTAAATTTAAAACTAAAATGTAAATAATTCCAAACTACCACCATATACCATATCATTGACACATAAAGAAAGAAAAAACCATTAAAGATCAAGGACTCCAAGACATCAAATCCTTAGTTCCCAACATGATCCAAGTTCCAAATCCACATGATGTTCCCCAAAGTATCAAGATGCATCACTAAATAAGTGAGATACTTTTCATTTACCTCTGTCTTAATAAACAATATCAACAAAATCACCAAAGTTCCCAAGCAGGGGGTGAGTAATGAACTCGGTAGGTTTTCCCCAAATGACTTCCCTACATATTCTCCTAGGATAGAACTTGTTAGAAAATTGAAATTAATAAATTTATATAGTTTTTTTAAAATAGTTTACCTCAAATATAAACAATATTCCAAACTAATGCATTTTTCTAAACTAAAATATTTTTCCAAACTAAAATAGTTTTCCTTGCCTAACCAATTCCAATCCAAAAACCATTTCAAAGGAATGAAACTAAAAAAATTCATTCCAACCATTTCATGAATTAATTTGTAATTACCCATTTCATTTTACGTGACCAAAAAAATACAATCAATCATGGTGTTAGCATTAATGGTATAACTTTATGTCAATACTCTGTACCTTTGATGGTTGTACTTTATAATCATTACCCATCCCATTTAACTCATGCTTAACCATTTAGGACAACCACCCTCCCCCCAAAAAATTTACCATTAAATTTAAATAAAAATATAAATTTATTGATAACTTATTTCCATGCATAAAAACCAAATAAATATTTTAAAATTATCATTTAAAAATCATGTTACCATTTAACATTCTACTAAAACACCAAATTTTCATAATTCCATAAACCATAATCAAAGAGGGTTTCCATAAAGAATTATTCAAAAATTTCATAATCAATTTCCATCAAAGAAATAAATTTGAAATAAATCCTTTAGGTTATAATGAGAGGAGTCTATAGTGAAGCCACATGACTCGCAGATTTAGGTAAAAATGAAGATCGTGACAAATTATGCAACAAAACAAGTTGAAACTCCAAAAACCAACCATAGATATTGTTCCTTATCATCAAAAAAATGATATATCAACATGATTGGAATAAAAAACCTAGATACATCACCAATGTATTTAATCTATCATTCCAATAGAGGGAAAATGAATATATATATAAGTGAAATCACCAAGAACAAATACTTACCAAGGAATCTAGGATTCAACGTGTCAAGATTTAACAATGGATCACCCATGAATCAAGTTAAATGGTTTCTATAGCCTTTAGGAAAAGGGGAAATAATGTTATGATTGTATTATGGGGAAAAAGAACCATTTAGGTGGAAAACCTAGTTACATACACAATTTTAGAATATAAATTTTATCAATGCATGGTTATGATGCACGATTAGGTAAACTGTGCACTCACCAGAAACAAGCCATCTACCCCAAATTCACAGTTAATCCTAGGTGCCCAAATGGTTTTCCTAAACAATGAGCCTAATCATGTACCTACCCAGATCCCACTACCTCACTTTCCACTATTTTTTTTGGAAGAGTATCATGGTTTCTACTAATTGTGCTCATACTATTGACCTCTAGAGAATACCCAAAACATTCCAAAAGTACTCCAAACCATCACAAACTTTACCCAAAAACATTAAATTATGAAAATAAATAAATAAAGGGATACTTACATAAAACTAGGGATGCAACTTTCTCCCCACCATTGGACTTTCCACCCTTCTAAATTATAAAACCACCATTTACCTAAAAGTGTTTGTGCTATTTATCAATATTACAATTTCCTATTCCCATGTTTTTTTCTGAATCAGAATGTGTTTCCACAAAACCTACACTAAACCAATGATTTTTCCACAAATAAAATTTCATTCCGATACACAATTTGTACCTATATATGAACCAATAAAGCATATGTCTCTATGTAAATGTGATCCCATCGAATCACATTGTCAGGATTAGGTTGAGACTTCATCAACTGAGATACATTAAACACAATATGCATTGAACTAAAATGTAGTGGTAAATACAATTGATATTATACCTCACCAATCCATTAAAGTATCTCAAAAGGGATAATATATTGAGGATATAACTTTCCCTTCTTTACAAAATGAGGATTCCCAAGACTTATATAGATTCTCAAGAACACATGATCACTCATCTCAAATGAAAATGGTATTCAATGATGATTTTTATATGATTTCTAATGACACTAAGTCATCTCCATCCATTTCCTAATTAAATTAATCATCTCCACTATCTCTTAGACAAGGCTCATCCCAACTAGTGAAGTCTCACATGTTTCTACCCAACAAAGTGTAGAATAACAAGGGTACCCATACATTGCTTCAAAAGGATCCATATGTATCAAGGCCTGATAATAGTTGTTATATGAGAACTCCAGTAAAGGTTTTTTCTCATCTCATGAGATGCCAATAATCATTAAAAAAGCCCTAATCACGTCTTTCAATGTTTTTATTTTCCTTTTTGATTGTCCATCCATCTATGGGTGATATATCGTAGTCAGGTTCAACTGAGTCCTAGAATATTTCTGTAAGGATTTCAATAAATGATACATAAACCTCAGATCTCAGATTAATATTATCAAAACTAGTGCACAATTGTTTTTTACCACTTCTCAGGTATTGTTTTTTCAAAATTCCTCCATCGTATGTGATTCACAAATAGGAATGAAATATGTCGAATTTGTAAGATGATCCACCATCACCCATATAGAATCATGTTTTTGAACCATAATTGGGAGACCTGTTAGAAAATCCATAACTATATTCTCCCATTTCTAAACAGAAATAGGTAAAGACTGAAACGTACCTGCAATTCATTGGTGTTCTTCAGTAACTAGCTGAAAGGTGATCCATCTTGTAACAAATTCAACCACCTTCATTTTCATGAAAACCAACTCAAATTTCACTTTCAAGGCCTTATACATATTATATATTCTAGGATGAAAAACTCATATAAAATAGTGGTAAGAATGAAGAAGTTGTTCCTGAAAAGACATAGGTACAACCATCAAATCATGAAACTAAAAAAAATGGAACTCCCATCCAACTTACATCCCTCAATTATCTCTCCACCATTTATTTTTGAACTCATAGAAACACAATCCGAATTAGAATTCTGTGCCTATTTAATCATCTTAACAAAATTAGTTATAAAATAAATTGGAAAGATAACCAAAACACTGCCTCATTATTCACAATCCATGTGCATGTTAGATACCACTAACATCAACAAACACTTTTTTGATGTCCCCGTTTCCAACAGAGAATATGAATTTCTTCCTAATGCTTCTACCACCAAATTTCCTTTACTCAATATATACATCAATTCAAATTCAAACATTTATAGATACTGTATTTATCTTCATTATCTTAGATTCACATCTCTTTATGTGAATATGTGTTTCAAGCTCTTATTATCAATAAAAATGTAAATTTCTCCCCAATGTGGAAATGAATTCATGTCAACAAATCATGGACTATATTAGGAAACTCCAAATCATGTGTTGGGAAGTTATTCTCATGAAGCAATAATTTTTGTGATCTTTAAGAAAAAACATGATCTACATGCATGAGAACACATCCCAATCCCGATCCCAAAGCATCACAATAAACTTTGTACCCTTATAAGTATTAAGATCAGTATTGATTTAAGGTAAACATTAAGCACCTAAAAATACTTATAACACTTTCCATTACACTAAAATGGAACACTTTTCCTAGTCATTGATCTCATAGGAAAAGCTAGTTTTGAATATTCACAAAGTGTCGACAATAACTGGATAAATCAAGGAAAATACATATCTCAAAGGAAATATTTGGTGGTTTCCAAGAGATCACATCATTTATTTTTTCTATATCCACATAAACACCTATTTCATAGATAACTATCCATGTAAACATAACTCTTTTATCCAAAAATCACACTTTTATTATTTATAATACAAACGATGAACCTATATAATTCCCAACACTATTGGAAAGAGTTTATCATACTCATCCATTTTCCTTGAATACACCAATATTTCATACAAAAACACTACCAAAAAATAATCTAGTTAACTGTGAAATATCTGATTCACTAATTCCATAAATACTGTTGGTACATTCATAAGACCAAAAGTCATAACCACATACTGATAATGGTCATATCTACTTCTGAATGTTTCCTTTGTAATATCCTCTTTCCAAACCTAAAATTATGGGATACCAATTATTTATCATAACTTGGTTAAGATTATGATAATCAACACATATCCTTAGAGTTATATCCTCCTTTTTTATAAACAAGAATAGTGCTTCCTATGGAGACTTGCTAGGCTGAATGAACCCTTTACTTTTTAGCTCTTCCAACTGCATTTTAAATTCCCTTAATTAAACTGGTTCCAACTGATAATATGAAAGTGAAATATTACAAGCCCCTAGTAAGAGATAAATCATAAAATCCACTCTTCTTATGGGTGGAAACCTATAAAATTTTGGGGAAAACATCTAGAAACTGATCAACAATTTCTAGAAAACAATTATTCATTATTTCATCCACCGATCCTAAGGTTAAAGCTACTAACTATAATGAGATTATTCCAACTGTTTGTGCCAAAAATCCTATTTTACAATCCTTCACATTACTTTCTCTTCTAAAGAGATGTTTGAAATTAAAATAAGTACCCTTATCAAGTATAGGAAATTTAATTTTAATTATCGAATACATATCATGACTATGAATATCCATGAGTTTGGGTAGTTGAATAAATACAATTAAAATGTCATAATATCAAAGAAATTATCCAAAGAACCCCTCTAAAAATCCTATATAGTCACACATATTATATATTCATTAGGGATATTAAATTTCCTTGAGAAAAGTCATTCTGGTTTAAATGTTTTGATGGAAAAGGTGAACTTTTGTCAAAAATAAGTTTATTTCACTTGGGACCTCATAGGGGATCTACCAACTACATATTAATAATTATTAATTACAAAATTTTCACTTATTAGAAATATTACATCCATAATACCATAAATGCATGGACTGAATAGGGATTTTAATAAAGGAGTTTATGGATATGTGAATTTTTAAACATAGTAGCAACTTATGAAAGAAGTTTAATGTGATTGAAATGGGTACCCACATGGATAATATATCTTATGTACATTTCTTACAATAATATAATGGAAATATTGGGTTAATAACTTGGAAATGGAAAAGGAATCATTAATGGAAATGTAAATATGATGTGAAAAGAGAGAGAAAAAAGGACCCTTACATCAGCATGGTAACGTCATAAAAGGGGTAATATGTGAAGTATTTGGGTATTATAACATTGATAATAGATCAAACTGGTGATAATAATAAGGATATATACGTTTATAATAATTTTAATTGGGATTTTAGATAAAATTAATGAAATTAAATTCAAATAGGAAATGAAGTTGGTGAAATAAGAACCCTTACCTCACTTGAGATTCATAGCCTATATTCAAACCATAGAACCAACCAAACTCTTTAAAATTAAACAGATAAGATCTAATAGATACTTCATGAGAGATATATGAATATGAAAAATTCTAATTTTCTTTTTTAGAAATGAAAATAGGGGTGGTTATTTATAAATACAATGGGTGGAATTTAATGGAATCAACTAATGAATATTTTTTCCATTATATTAACAACTCCACTACCCCCACAGTTCCCTATTTCCTACCTTAGTAGTACAATATAATTTTTAGTTCCAAAATTATCTTAATAGAACTAATTGTTTCATGTTTATTTATTCTTACTAATTATTTCATGCTTAATGGTTATATTTTTTGTCAATAAGGATGCTTATCATGGTATGGTGATGATGTTAATATATGTAAAGGAAGTAAAATAATAGAATTTGGTTGGATTTCCAAATCTAAAAAACTCAAATTCTATCCATATATAAAAAAATATATGTGAATACCGATGGTAGATATTGAGTATATTTAAAATGGGAGTGGATTTTCAATTTCTTGGGAAGAGACTGTCATTAAATTATTAAATTATCATTCTCTTGATGAAAAGGTATCTAGTTTGTTTAAGATATTTCTATTTTTTATATAATTTTAATGAAAAGTTTAAATATTCATGTTACATCTTCATTTGATTATATTTTTTACTTTTAATTTCAAATTTTTATTTTGATGTGATATCTAGTAATGTCATGTTATCTTCTGTAAAAGTAAAATTAGTCTAACTAAACTCCAGCTCAATCATCCCAGAAACAAGTCCACAATAGAGGTAGTTGGCCATGCATAAAGATGGGAGTTTTTTGAGAGTGACAATAGGGTTAAAAAGATAATCTATATAGGTTAGTATAGGTTTGACGGGGGTGAAGGATGTTTACCCTCAACTACACTGGTTGAAATAGAGGACGACTGGAGAGGCTTAGCTCCAGTAGATTTTATCAAGTCAGTAGTGATGTGCATTGAATTATTAAGGAGTTACTTTTTGAATAAAATTTTAATGTTGACACCATCATTTCAATGAATTGTTCATCTATTATAAATAAACATATATGTGTTAAATTATATCATTTGGGTTCATATTAAACCGCATGATTTAATAAAATTCATACACTGTGAGAACGATTGAGATATGATTACTACCACATCATCTACTAGAAAATATAAATGTAAAATGCCATTTCATATACATTAATCAAGTTATGAGTGGATAGTATTCTGTGAAATCATTGGAAGTATATAAACATAAAATCTATACTATTCAAAGTCATATATAACACATATTATTTCCATATAAGTGATAAGAGATTAAGTTATGATGTTATAATACATATGGATGTTTTTGAAGATCATTCAAAGTACATATCTTAAAGAGATATATTATTTTTGAAGCAACATATATCTAAAGTAAACATTAGAGGAAGAAGAAGGAGATGACCCAAGGTAAATTTGAATCAAACTTCATTTATACAAAATTAAAATGTATCATAAGTTGAGGGTTAATAATATATATAAGAAAATCTAAACTTGTTGATGCTTTTAAATGATCTCCCATTATAGAAAAATCGTGATGATTAGAAGTGAATCATGATTAATTTTGATTTACACACAATTGGGATTCATTCCTTGAAGTGATAAACACATAAGATAATTATCTTATGCATTGGAAAATTATCTTTTGCATATAAAATCTTTGTGTAACATATTATGCATATGATATATTTGTATAAAAAATTATCCAAATATGATATTTTGTTCCGTATAAGATAATTTCATATAAAATAATTCTACATAAGAAAACTGTAAAAGTTAAGATGAAAAGAAGCAGAAGATCTATTAAGTCTTCACACTGCAAATGAGTACAACATTATAGAGATCCATGTCACCACATAATATAAAAACCTGAAAAAATCCATGTTTCACATGTCAACATGGAATGATTTTATACAATATATTTTTAGAGAGAAAAATGTGATATTTTAAATATCATTGGAAGTTTAGATTCAAAATTTTTAGGAGGACAAAAGGAAATTCAATGGAAAAAGATAGTTATCTTTAAAGAATGATATTATAATGAATTAAATACATAGATTTTATAGATATTTTATCACCTATATTTTTATAGGCATGGATCACAATATTAATATTAGAAGTGTATATATATATATGATATATAGATAAAGAATTTAGAGTTTTTTTAATCTCGTTCTAATTTTTATATATTTTTAAATTCAGAAGAGAGAATAAAGTACCTTCAACCTGAAAAACTATGAATAGAACATCATCTATCTATGAATAGGAAAAATGGAATATTGGATAAACACTCATATCATTTCTTTACATTCTCAAAGCCGAGAGAGAGAGTGTGTTTGTGTGTGTGATCCATATAAATTGTTATCTGCCACATTTTGGTTGTTGAAGAAGATAGAGAGGTCTTATAATATATTTATATTATAAAAGTATATTGAGGAGAAAAATATACCAATGTTTTGATTTTTGTATTTATTTTTTCATCATGTCTCATGAAAAACCAATGTGATTAAATAATCATTGTGAGTCGAAGTGGAGAACAAGGCTAGCCTACATGTACTTGTGTTGATCATTTTCTGGAGTTTGAAGAAATTTTCATTAGTTCTTGTAGAAGTAAAAAGGAATTATAGGTACCGATATAAATAATATCATTGAAAAATTTGTGGTTCTGGTATAAAAAACATCATATCATGTAATTAAATGATAAATTTCCATCCATTGTGTGTGACTTGAATTGCACTTTTGATCAATAAATGTTTTTGGTGAAAATAAAATATATGAACTCAAAAATTAGATCATGTAAAGGAGTGGGAGGTCACATAAAGGATAAAACTTTTATATCCTATGTGTTTTTTATCCTTTATTTCAACATTTCATGGTATGGTGATATTAAAAGGCATATTGATTGATCCATTCCTCATAAAAAAGTTGAGGTTTGAGTGTAAGAAGGGATAATTAAAGATAAATGAAACTAAATAAAAAATGGTTACAAGAATTCTCCCCAACTTCAATATACCTAAATGATCCAATAGGATTTATAAGTGGTATCACAGAAAACTATTCCCACCACTGATTGGATATATTTTTTCATCCCAGTTTTTTATAAATTGGACATGAAGTGCATATTTAATGAAAATTTTGATATGTCATAGATGGAGTACTCAAACTCTATTCTTATTCAAAATGAATTAGAATATTCATCTTGAACCCCCAAAAATAGGAATATATACATGGAATGAAAAATAAAAAATATTTTTAAGAAGGATCTATAACTTCTTGAAGTAGATCGTTGTGAGAAATGCCTATCTGGTAAATCTGGTGAAAGTAATCCTTCTAATTAATCAAGTTCATGATTTGAAGACTATGGTGAATATTAAGATATTAAAATAGTTGAATACTTCTACTCTAAATTATAATGTTTTGTAAAGAATGTTACTATTGAATTAATCTCATATATACATAGATTTACTAAAAAATTATTGATGACAAGGCATATATAGAAAAGAAAATTGAATAATGGAAGATGAAAATGATAGAAAATTATAAATTTGTAATACTCTCATAGATCTTATGGAAGCTAAAGAATAACCAGTATTGAATTGTAATGAAATTATTTCCTTGATTAAAGAAATGTTGTAATTTATTGAATATGAAAAATAAGTAACAAAAATTGTTCTTGAAGAAGTGATTCATGCATTTAAAAAATTTTACAACACCTTAATACATGTCAAGGATTCCCAATTGGTGGTAAAAGAAAAGAAAATAAAAGAGAATGATAATTATTTACATAAATCAATAAAAATGTATGAATATTAGATTGAAGAGATAAGGAAATATTGGGAGGTTAAGATGAGATAAATTGAGGATGGAATAGTGTTCTCTCAACATGAATCATCTTGACATTGGGGTAAAATTATGATATAAAGAACCAACCTAGGTTAACCGAACATGTCACCCTAGTTATTCCACTATATGGCCCGAAGCATGTTCTCGATTTCCGAGGACTGGCAATAAGTACCAGGAATGTCTAATAAGAAAATGGGAATGGTTTCACCCCTCGTAAGTAGGACGATCATAACAATAATATCAAAGTAAACATGAAATGATAAATATATACCATAAACAATGATGTTTATCAAATGAAAATCTACCATAACTGAATATATACATGGTATATCAAAAACAAAACCCAATAATCAAAATAGTTAGTACAATGCAAAAAAAGGCACAAGTATATCCCAAAAGGGAAAAATACCAAAAAAGACTCCACAAGATCCCATACCTACTAGAGAACATATCCTCCAAAAAACACAGGATAAAGGTAATCAATAAGATCCACCCTGTAACACGGTTACCATGACTTTACTTGTAATGAAATGTGAAAACTCCCCAAAGGGACCAAGCAGGGTGCGAGGAGAAAAGTCAAATATGATTTGACCATGAATATATTTAAGGATTTTACCCATGAAAACAATTAAACTAGATTGAAATCATTTTCAAAAGTGAAATCACTTTGAAAATATACAATTTTCATGTAATCCTTCAAGATCCATTTAGTTTTCCTTTTTAAAACCAATAATGTGTTTTCCCAAAAAATTATAAACAAGTCTCAAAAGAATAACGAAGGACACAAGGTACAAAATTCTCAAACATAACCAAAAGGCATAATCAATGTTAACAAATCATCAACAAAAAATAACCATATAAATAAACAATTATAAGATGCCCATAATACATATCATCATATGAAAATGTAACTAATCAAATTCATAAATAATAATGACCAATATGGCATGAGTAATGTGAACATAGGTCTCTTACCTTCAAGACTAATGTGATTAAGTGAAAAAGTATTCTAGCTAGATAAGTAATGGAGGCTCACACATTCATCCTTGGGCCCTTCTCCAAGAACTCACATGGTTTCTCAACAACTAACAAAGATGCTCACATGGTATTCCAACCCAACAGCTTACTAAGCCCCGTGAATACAAATGGAGTCTTACACTATCCTCCCTCTCAAGGCACACATGGTCCCTCGAACAAACCCATCACTCCCACCCTAGTTAACACAAGTGTCACTCCATGCTAACACATAATTAAGAATTTCCCATGTCAAGAAATCTATAACACAAGATACTTCATAATAAATCATAGAAAATATAACAAAACATCCTTTCCAAGTTAAATAATTTCTAAAAACACTTTATAAATCTATTTAAAACTAAAAAACTCTTTGATCCATTTTATCAAACACTTGGTGCGAATACAAGCCACACCAATTTGTAAAACCCGAATTTAGTCATTAAAATTTCCAATCCAATCAATGAAATAAATAAAACATGTAATACACACCAAACATAAATCTTTTAAATGTTAATTTTAACAAAAAAAACCAATGTAAATTAGAAATTTAAGGGTATGTTTATAGAAACACTCTTAAAGAGGGACACATTCCTCCAATTCAGTCCAAAGCTCATCGCCCTTGAAGTAGACCACTAAAAAGAGTAATAATGAGGCATCAATCCCCTATGACATGAGATATAAAACCAAAACCTCACATCATAACATGAGGTTTATCCAAAAATACACCTAGGTTTCTACATCCCCCTAAAAAATTAGTGGAAAAAAATTTTAAGGAGGGGAAAAGAAGAAATTGACATACCTTAAGAAAATACACCAAGATATCCATGATAAATTCACCCCAAAGGAGAGATTAGAATCTCCAAGAAAAGGGGAAGGGTTTTTCATAATGGAGGAGGGGATATAAGGGACAAATAAAATAAAATTAGACTAGGGAAAATGATAAATTCCCACTTTTTAATGAGCTATAAATGGTCTCATAATTTTGCCACGTGGTTAGGAAAACCATGCACAAACCGCATCGGTGCCAATACCCACCGAATATTAGTTTCACAGTTTTCTTTGGGGTGTCATGTAGTTTGAAATACCGTTCTCAAACCATGGTAAACTTCACTGCCAAAAATTACAACACCCCTCGCATGGTATCCACATTGTTTAAAAATACCATGCACTAACATTCCTACTCATTCTATCTTCACAAAAATATTGGATTCTACCCCCAGCATTCAAGAACACAAATAAAACACTTAAATACAAATAAAACACAAAATTAAAATTACTAGTGACCCAATGGGTGTCATATTATCCCCACCATGCAACTTTTTTCTCCTAGAAAGACCTCAGACTTCAGTAATAGTAAACAAGTGAGGCTACTACTCCCTCAACCAACCTTCCCGATTCAACGATTCATAGACATCGATGCACCTCTATTAGTGTACAAAATCCAATGGGATAATATTCCCATGTATAACCTTATTCTGAACATCCATGACATGAACTAGCTACCCTATAATAGTGGCATTAGGCTCTAACTTCAAATATTCCCACTCTAACACATGAGATGTGTCTAAATGATATCTATTTACCAAGATATATAGAAGTTATCATGAATAAATTTAACTACAATGGTTTCTCCAATTGGTATGATAGATTTCAATGATGTTCTACACCATGAAATAGACTGATATAACACGGATCCAAATCCCTCTACATTCTATAGTGACGGTGACCCAACTAAGCTGAAATCTGGATAAATTCTTGGTCACCTACCTAAAACTCCAAAAAATGATAATGATAGTCAGAATATGACTTTTTTAAGATAATTTTTCACTAAATATTTCAAAATCATATGAACTATATTGGTCATATCCAATATTAGGATTAGTCCTACTATGGAACACTTTCCCACAATAACCCAACATAACGAGGTTTGAAAAAACTAGCTGTATAATGACTCAAATGGTTCTATCTTGATAAAGGCCTAATAACTATTATTAAATTTTAACTCGGCCAATGGTAGTTCCCTTTACAATAAACCCCTGAAATCAAGCACACACACCCACAACATATCCTCAAAAGTCTGTATTGTTTACTCAGACTGGCCATCTATCTGGAGGTGATATGAAATTATCAACCTCAACTAGGTTATAAAATTATCATGGAGTTCCTTCCAAGAGTGATATGTAAAGAGGGAATCTCATTATAACACTATCACTGAGGGAACTCCATGAATCTAAAGAACCTCTTAGATATATAAGCTCTTAAGTTCCTATACCTTTTTCGAATCCCTGATGGATGTGCCAATTTAATTAGATAATCATAAATCAATCACATGGAATCTTTACCACTCAATATATGAGGCATCCTAATCATTAAATACACAAAAATATTTCCTCAATTTTACACTAGTAGAGGAAGGGGCTACAACAACCTGTTTGTTCTTTGATGTTCCACATTTATCCTCTCATAGGTTAAGCACCTAGAATCAAAGTCTGGCACTATATATCTCATCCAAGGCCACCAATACTACCCTCTCAAGGTATAAAACATCATTGTAACCTCAGTATGAATAGAAAGAATATAATGATGTGCCTCCTATATCACTGTCTGCCTTAGGATAAAATCACAACCATACACTTCCACAAGAGAGGAGAACCATCTGGAGACCGAGACCAATCATGGGAGGTCTACCCACCATTTAATGCAATGCTAATATACTGAAACTCATGGTCAGATACCAAATCATTCCTCACCTGATCGATGATATTGGGTGTAATCTTCACACTGGAAACGAATAGATTCCATCCATCCTCATGCAATTCCCATCTCAGATCAGAAAAAATCTTATCAGATCCCACTCATCCATTGATTCTAGAACTTCTAGCACTGAAATATTCCTTCTCAAAGTATTGCAAACCACACCTTCTTAGGTGTATATGAAAACACAAAAACAAAAGTTTGAAATCACACCACCTAGTGCCTCAACCTAATGTTGCTATCCCTCTTAGTTAAAATATACATCAGGATCTTGTTATCTAAATACACTATAAAATTATCTCTAAAGAGGCAGTGTCACCATATATTCAATTCATCCACGAATACTATAAATTTAATGTCATGGGTGGGGTAATTATGATCATATAATCATAAATATTGTGGGTCATAGACCATGAAATCATCATCCTACATCCACAAAAACCTCAAACCCACACCAAAAGTATGAAAAAACACAACACAATATATCCCATTCTCAGTTATAATCAAAATAGGAGAGGATGTCAGATGGGTATTCAATATCTCAAAATCAATTTGGCACTTCTAATCCTAATTAAACATTACCCCTTTTATGGACAAATCCATCAAGGGAGAAGCTATCCTAGAGAATTCCCAAAAATTTATATAATATGTGTCCAATCCTAGAAAGATATATATCTCAAACACATTCTTTTGATTCTCCCAAGACATGACTACACAAACATTCTTTGGATCCACGAAAACTCTTGCCACAAAAATCACGTGACCCAGAAACATCAATTCTTGAATCCAATGATATCACTTGGGAAACATGGAATATAGATGATTCGCTCTTAAAACACCCAAAATGTCCTCCGGATGTACAACATGATCTTCCTTTATATTTGACTACACAAAAATTTCACCTACAAACATTTCCATGAGGGAGAACAAAAATCAATGATAGATCTAGTTAATTAGTTCCATGAAAATAGTTAGAGTATAGTAAGACCAAATCACATATCCAAATAGTCGAAATGTCCATATTGTCTTCCAAAAAACGTTAGAACATCCTTTTCTTAGAAACATAACTTGTGGTACCCCAATCAATGGATTATTTTCAAAAACCAAATGGCCCCTATGAGTTGGTTAAATAAAACATCAATTCTTGGAAATGAGTATTTATTATTTACTAATAGCTAGGTAGGATTAATATAGTCTATGTAATGTCTAATTCAAACATCCACCTTATTTTTGAAAATACAACTGGTGAATACTATGGTGACATGATAGGGAGAATAAAAACCTTTCCATCAAGACCGTCTAAATGAACATTCGTCTCCTTCAACTCAGTTGGAGCCATATGATTAGATTGTAAAGAAATTAGGATCATCTCAAGAAATAGATCGATGGTAAAATAGACCTCTTGTTCGGGTGGAAATCTAGAGAAGTCCTATGGAAATATGTTTGGATAACTATCCATGACCACTAAAATTTCACATGAAAATCACATATCAAAAACCCTAAGGAATAACCTAAACTATTAACATGAGATCAAACCCAACTCTGAAGAAATTGGTCCTACCCTCCCAAACTGTGGATCCCACTCAACTTGAAATACATGATTTCTATCGATGAGATAATGGAACTGGACACTACACCGATGACAATCCTCTAGATCCTTGAATTTAATCAACAAATCCATATTAATAATGAGGTTGAACACATCAAGGTCTAGAATATGGATGTCCCAAATGACCTATATAAAAAACACCAAAAAATGGAACTCATGGCACTTAAAACCTTGCTCATTCTTCCTACCCAATGGGGTTATTAAATACCTGACATAAGGTATCAACTCAGCCTTCATACATAAAGAATCAATCAACTTAAGTGAAATGAAATAATGTGAAAAACATATATCAAATAAAACTAATTGCATATAAGAATCAGTAAACACCATACCTAAAATTGTGTACAACTTTGAATCTGAGTCTTTTGAATGACCTATATTCCACATAAGATCCATAGAATCAGATACTGATGACTATAGGAAACTTTTTCCACAACCTCCCCATAAGTAATCCTTTTTCTACTTATATACTAATTAATTACTATGGATCCAACCCATAGAAGAATCGCCACTGAGTCCCATCTTACTTTTCAAATCTACCTCTACCATATCTTCCCTTATAACCACCTCTAAATATATTGGTTGGCATATAATAATGAGTATGTATATGACTTATGGCCTCAAGACAATCTCAAAACATATAGCCTTAAGATAATTTTTTATAAGGAGATCTAGAGACACATAAACCAAATCAGTAAATTTGGAGGCATAATCCTTTACTAAATGATCACAATCCTTTAATTTAAAAAACTCATGGGCCTTCACCACACTCAATATCTTCGATTAGAACTGATGATTTGACACAACTTTAAAGGTGTTCCATGTGAGATCCTCACATTTAACCTAAAAAAATATTAATTCTCACCACCTCCTACATAGTACTTCCATCACATATGTGAGAAATATATTGTTAGAGGTTTCACGGGTCTTCAAATACATAATTATCCACTCAATACTATCCAATCACTCCTTGTTCTCATTAGGTACCTTGTTACCATAGAACACTGGAGGATTCTACCTCGAAAACTCTTTAGCATTGTCTATGGTTAATGTTTTATCATAAACACCCACTTTACCCAAGGATTGGATCATATGAATTACCATCCCCAAAAATATGGACCAATAGGAGGGTTCACCATTGGGGTACTCTCTGTTACACCCTTTCTATGCCTGGATGTGGACCTTTTGGGAGGCATTGTATATAAGACAGAAAACACATGCTTCTTCCAGCATAATTCAAAATCAATCAATAATAAAATAACCAAAAGAAATACCCCAACATGGCAATCACTAATAAATTCCATTGGAAGGAGAAAATCCATCATAAAACAACCCATAACTAGGTTCAAAATAAAATCATAATCTCTAACCACCCATAGAATCTGGAGGTTCGACATGAAGAAGAGCTAGCTAGGAACTCCCCCATTCCTACCTATCAATTCTGGATGATCCTACCTCTAATATACCACTGAATCAAAAAATAAAAACCAATTATTCCAATTTGTAATGAACCTACACATGTTAACCCAACACGTCACACGATCTGGCCCGCTACACAGTGGAAAGGTAATTCTCAATCACTATAGGATATATACAAGCATTAGGAATAACCAAATAGTAATAAGGAATGGTTTTTACACTAGTGATCAAGCATTTACCATCCTTAAAAATGGGATGACCATAACGATAACATAATAGTAAACAACATAAGATAAATGGATATGATAAAAAAGATGCACATCAAATTAAAATCATCTATAACTAAACATATACATGGTATCTTAAAAATAAAACCCAATATTAAAAGGAAATGATAAAATGTAAAATAAGGAATTAATACAATCGAATAAGAAACAAATACCAAAAATGAATCCACTTGATTCCATACTTGTTATACCACATCTCCTCTAAAAAACACAAGATACTGATAATCAAGAAAATCCACCTGGAATATCGGGCCCTTGACTTTTCCTATGTCTGAAAAAATGAAATCTAAATATTCCCAAAAAGTCACAAGAAAGGTATGAGGCAGAAATCCTAGTAGGATATCGCTATGAATACATTTATGGATTTTACCCATACAAACAATTAAACTAGTTTTAAAACATTTTCAAAATTAAAACCACAATGAAAATATACAATTTCCAAGTAAACTGTCAAAATCCCATTGTTTTCACCTTTTGAAATTAAATATGGGTTTTAAAAAAAACATGGCCTAGTGAATAACTAATTCCACAAGGAACAATATGCATAAACATAAATAAAAGGGATAATAAAGGAGATTATAACATTATAATCATATAAACATATAATTGTAAATGAGGAAATTCAAATAATACATAACCTCACATAAAAATGGAACTAATAAACTATAAAAATCATAATTACTAATCTTTAATGAGTAATTTTCACCTAGAGATGTAACCCTAATGCATAAAATGAGTGAATAAACTTCTATTCTATCTATCTATGAAATAGAAGGCCGTATAGTCTTCCTCAAGCCCATCTCCAAGAGCTGACATTGTCTCTCAGTAGCCAACATTGAAGCTCACACTATATTATAACCCAAAGGATCACTCGATCCCCTGGAAACAAATGGAGGCTTTACAGTCCTCCCTATGAAGGCTCACATAGTCCATTGAAGAAACCGATCATTCATACCCTAGTAAACCAATGTGTCACCCTATTACAAAACATCATAACCAATTTCTCGTATCAATAAAGCTATAACACAATCCATTTCATAAAAAAATATTACCAATTTAACAAAAAAAAATCGAAGTTAAAATTATTTCTAAAGACACTTTTTAAATCTATTAAAACCCACAAACCACTTTAATCTATTTTATCAAAAACTAGGGAGGAATAGAAGCCATTTTGATTTGGAAAACCCCACTTTATGTACTAAAATTTACAATCTAATCCACGAAATACATCAAACATAGAATGTGCACCAAGTAAAAATCATTTAAATAGAAATATAAACAAAATAAACAAACGTAACATAGAAATTTAATGGTATTCCATGAGAAACACCCAAAAATAGATACAACTACATCAGATTTGGTCTAAATATTTTATCCCCTGACGAAGACCACACAGTTGAGGAATAAAAAATATTCACACACCTATGAAATAAGAAATAATATAAAAATACTCCATCATAACCATATATTTTGAGAAAACCACCCCATTAGTTATATATCTACAAAAAATTTAGAGTAAAAAATAACGAGGAAGGGAAATGAAGAAGAAATCAAGAAGAAACTGACATACCACAAGAAAATACACTAAGATATCAAAGATAAATACACACCAAAGGATAGGGGAGAAGCTATAATAAAAGGGGGAGGGCTAAACATAATTCAGGGGGATAAATATGGGTCAAAACCCATAAAATTAGATAAAGGGGAAGAGGCAAATTACCACTTTTTAATGGGAATGAAATGGTTGCACGGTTTGGCCATAGTATTAGGAAAATCGTGCGCCAACCATGTGGGTGACACATTACACCCAAAAAATGGCCACACAGTTTATATTGAGTGTTACATTGTTTAAAAGACTTTTCTCAAACAATGTGAAACCGCAATGGAAAAAACTATAGCTCCCCTCAAACGGTTGTTATACAATTTTGAAAAACTGTACACTGACCGTGAACCCCGGTCTATCTACTAAAAAACTCATACATTATAATATCATCACCTACTAAATCCAAGAATTCACTCAAAGATAAATAAAACACAAAATTATCCATACTAGTGACCTATTGGTGTCACATAAGATATTTGGAAATCACATACGTTTGATCTTACCAAATTATTAAGAAAATGTATGTTTCAACACAAGTTTCTCTTGATATTTATGACTCTAAGATGACTCATTTTAGTCGAGAGATTAAATTTATGTTGTCTATTAACCAACCTGCATCAATCCCTTTGAAAAAAGTATCATGTAACTCTAAATATAATAATTGAACTAAATATGTTTACTCAAATAGTGCATGTTTTAAAGAGAGTTCAACACAAAAAATTAATGACCAAAAGTGATGAGAAGTCTACCACCATGTCAATGGTGCATAAAATAATGTTTGTAGGTGTAAGTTCCATAAAAAACCACAAAAAACTATAAAAAACATCCAAAATAGTATACTTCCAAATTGGGAATTTTTTCAAAATATGTTATCCTATAATGGAAAAAAAGTTTCATAATAGATAATTGTAATTTTGGAATAACATGATAACATATTAAAGCTATAGTATTCATAGAGAAAGGGGTGTTTTGATTAAATTAAAAAAAATTTAAGAGATGTAATACATATAGAGTAAAAAATAATATATCATGAAAAATAGATATCATTACTTGGAATAAATCCCTAATTTTTTCAATTGGTATGGCCAATTCTATGAGGATTTTAAGTGTTATCCAACTCAACACATATAATATACTAATAATAAAAAGTTTATACAATAAAAAATGATGGAAAATCATAAAAATATTGACGATAATACCTTGGGAAGTAAACAAACGAAGATATCAATGAAAATCATTCTTAATAAGCCAAGTCAGAAGAAAACATCAGCGTATGTCACTCATGTTATAGTAAAATTATTTTAATATGGTAGAAGAGGCCACACCATGGATCACAAAAATTAATAATTAGAAATAAAATTTAAGGGTTTCAATAAGAGTCCTATAAGACAATCATTCAAAAAGAGAGATAATAGGATTGGTTTAGTTTTTTACATCCCATAATAAGAAATTGAAGAGTTTCCCAAAAGGGGTAAAAATATGAAAAATCCATGTGAATAATCCACTAAGGGTAATTATGTTATGAAAGCATGTTTGATATTTTTCCATAAAAAATTGAAAAAGGATATAGAAATAGATAAATATGAAGAAAATTAATGTACTAAAAGGAATTATGTAATTTCAAAATAATGAGAACTCATATTTAACGAATGTTTGTGAAGAATAGTGACCCAAAAATTCCTGAAAATCTATATGGAAGGTATAAGATGGATAGAAAAAAAGTAAATTACTATATGAAACTTCTTCTAATATAATATAAAATGATGAATCTCTTTGAGAAAAAGGAAAAGAACCATTAGCTTAAAGTTTTTTATTGTCAAAGGATAATAAGTTTATTCCACACAAAAGAGAGTAGTAAACATATTATAGTTTATATGGTCCAAAAAAGTTGTATCTAAATTCCAAATATTATATTTTGAAGGTTGGAGTGATAGGAGAAACATAGTTTATAAATACTTCTCAACCATAATATTAACATTGAAAAACAAGAATTTCCACCTTATTAGATAACATGTTTTTTTGTATATTTGTGATAACTATGTAGGGAATTTAAGGTTAAGGTAATTCTAAAAAGGATAACATGATAAATGGTATATGATATCATAACTATGTGCTAATCATTCTTTAGATATTTAATATATCTTTGTTAGTTCTTGTATGATCAGGGAAGAACGTGTCGTACCCTTATAAATAACACTATTAAAGAATTAGTGGTTCTAATATAAATAACTTTGTATCAGTGAAGTGGATGATACCTACCCAACCATTGTCTTCATATTGAACTACACTTGTGATCACTAAAAGTTTAAAGTGATAATAAAATATATGTACTTGAAACGGTTAGAAATGGAAAGTAGTAATCTCTCACATCAAGGATAAACTGTGTAAATCTTTTGTGTTGTTTTCCTCATTTATTTCAGTATTACATGGTAATGTGAGGTTAGAGAGTGCATTGATTGATCTGTTCATCTTTATCAGTGTAGTAGTTTCAGTGTAAAATCAATTAATTAAAAGGAGAGAAAACTCTATAAACATTTTCTACACTAAGTCACCACCTCTAAATGTTCCTAAATGATCAAATAGGCTCTATACATAAATATATATGATGTTATATTTACCAAATTTCAAAAAAAAAATCACCATTTTTTACAATATTTTACTTTTCTTTCCAAAAAGTTTCATATTTCACCACTTGGCTAATTTTGACATACTAATTAAAAATATATAGTTCATTTTACCGTATTAAACCTCTAATCATGTACTATTAAATTTTTATATAAGTGTGATAGATTTGATAAAACATGGTATCAGTGTAAAAAAAAATTTATTTCTTAATGAATTTATACTTTTAATACGTTTTAACCCCAAGATATATAACCCCTTATCACACAAGCATATCCCTTAGGGTAAGGTGTGACATTGTGGAACTTTAATGTGTTGGATCGACCAAAATTGAACTGGTATTGATTTAAAATAACTTTAACTTTTCACATATTTGATTCTACTAAAACAAAAATTGTTGATGTTCTGATTGGGAATAGTTAAGGGTGAACACTAATGATTCAATATCATTCCCAATATTTGATGACTAAACTTCATATGGTATTTTACAAATGGTTGAGACCATTCTTTATCCCATATTAATCAATTATCTCTTGCTATTACCCTTAAGAAACAGTTATTCTTATAGTCAATTTATAATGACTAAATTTTCAATGGTCATAATGCCAAATGGTCAATATTTCAAATGGTCATAATGTCTAATGATCATAATTTCCGATATAAATAATTCCCCAAAACCATGTAATGTAACTATTTACTTTTTATAAATTCATCCAAACCAATCCCCTAAATAATAATTCTCATTTTTAGTGTTTTTGATATGTTGATTATGTTGTGTTTATTATTCTTCCTAGTTTTTTTATTGTTATAGTTGTGATGTTTATTATATAACATGAACTAAGATATATCTAAATTGTACATAAATTATTTGTTTCTTTTCTATTTTCATAATTAATTATAGTGGTCTTAATAAATTTGTAACTTTGATTTGCAGAATATTTTTTTAAATAAAATAATCCTATTTATTACTAGAAATTCTTGAGCATTAAACACCAAGTACTCGATGGGGATTTTTAGGGAGGGTTCCCCCTTGATTAAAAACCATGTGGATAATGCAGGTGTATTAGTTACTCGATAACACCAATTTTGTTTCTAAATTAGGTGAAAATTGGTTCTTTTAAACCCTCTATTAATATTTTGTACTTAGGTTTTTTATTATTGGGTTGACTGAGAGAAAGTGGCCATGCCTCTTCTACCCTTCTCCATATTCCTTCTTTCATTTGATATCAAATGAATTTAGAGGAATCAATTTGGTGATTTGAGGTTGGTTCCTACTCTTTTCTTCCTCCTCTTCTAAACAACATATTTTTTTCTCTAATTTATATTGGTTAAAGTTTTGGATATCGGTTTAGATTCTACCAGATCAGGGTGGAATTGTGTGGCAATAAATTGGGCGTTTCATCAGGATTGATAAAAAAAATCCAAAAGAGGATACATATTTTCACTTGAGGTAACTTTCACCTATATTTATTATTTGGGTTTCCATCAATTTTTTATGTAATTGGATGATAATTTGATTTCATTTGTCATAGTTTTTTTTGATAGTGGGATCAATGGTGTTTCCAGAGAAAAAAACGCCACCTTCCCTAAGGTTTCATTAATGATACAACACCAAGTGAAATATTCATTGATTATACCTACTAAAATATATATGTATTAACTGTTTCAATTATTTATATGTATTTTAAAATAATTTAACATGTATATTTGATGGATTTAGTGAATCATGGATATGTTTTATGGTTGTTTTAAGATCAGAAGATCTTGGGATATGGTGTTCAAGAATTTCATGAGGGGGATAACTCCATTATCATGGTGGTTGGTCCGTGGTCATGCATATATTCTTTGGATTGTTAGTATAGGTAAAAATACATGAATGGATGAATAAGGGAACCTAAGTGGGTTACATTGTATAGTTTGAAACTAGGGAGTCATGTTAGATGCCTAAAGAGTCCATGAATGTTACACATTATTATATAGACACTGATGGTTGTGTTTCCATGTTAAAATTATTGAATAAAGTATAATTGGATCCTAAGGATGGGTTCCACCATTATGTTATTCCTATATAAATTAAGGGAGGTCTTGTTTTGAGTAAGTCATTCTCACCTAGATTGATGTTTAGGGTTTAGACTATGGATTGTTGTAAGATTATTCATATGAAATGTGAGTATTGGTGGGTATGTGTGAGAAATTCAAGATGAAATAAAATTATGAATCCTTACTTTTTGAGGGGTGGGTATTGACTATGAAGATCTTGATAGGTCCTCCAAAAATAATGTGTTTAAAAAAATTCATTGATGGTAATGTTATCCAGGAAAAGTTACTGGATACTTAGAGAGTGAAACTATGAGGGGTGTGTTTGAGTACCTTGTTTTTATTTTTATCCTTTATAGAATTATTGAGTGTTTTTTGGTGATAAGAACTCATATTATTGTTAATATAAGTGGTGAGATATATTTTTATGGGACTTTGTAATGGTTAGTTTATATTAGAGTATTACTCTTATGAGTCAAGTGGTGGTATGGAACCCCAAACCCTACTAGGTAAGGGCCAGACATTATATAGGGATACATAATTTACTATGTCATGGGGATGGGTAGCCTAAAGATGAATTGGTCTAGTTGGTCCAATACCAAGGGTGATAACTCATTCTCTAAGACCATTTTATATATTTAATTTCTTGTATTCATTATGATTAGGTACAAAATTATATTGTTATTCTTTTAGTGATGAGTTGTTAAACTTGTATGTGATACCAATGATATATCGTTCAGCAAGGTATATTATTCAGTGATGTATCAGTCACCCAAGGATAAGTTTCAGTGATATATTTTTCACATAGTGGTATTATTTAGAGATGAATAATTCACATGGGTATACGTTTTATTATATATTTTTCACCTAATAGATATTATTTACTGGTGCACCATTCACATACAGATATGTTTTGGTGATATATCATTAATCTTGGTGCTTTGATTTTCTGATACATTCCCATGGGGATATGTTTCTGTGTTATTCATTCACCTTAGGGTTATGAATCAAGGATGCATTATTCACCTAGGGATATGTTTTGGTGATATATTCTACACATTAGGATTATGGTTCAGTGATAGATCATTCATTAATGAGATATGTTTTGGAGATATAAAATTCATATGAGGGTATGTTTAGGTGATATATCATTCATTCAAGGGATATGGTTTGATTATGCATTGTTAAATTGGGGATATGTTTCAATGATTCATTATTTTCATATAGTTTGTGACTTGGTGATAACTAATTCACCTTGAATGTTATAATGGGTGGTGGTAGATCATTCACATAGATGTTTTGTTAAAATTTTGGGATCATCATTCCATTCTGGAACTAGATAAAGAAGGTATGTATTATTTTTCATGGTGGATTCTTGAGTACCCAATAGTAATACAGGTGTATGAATGATAAGTTTACGGTTTCCTATCATTTAGTAAATTCATGAACATATATATTGGTTTTTATTAGGGATATAATTAGTGGCGTTCTATTGAATTTATGTATACACCATGCATGGGAACCTTAGTGGGCATGAAAATCATATGGATAACATGTATGTTCTAGGTGATAGCATGAGAATAGATAAATGAGGTTGGGAAGCTTAAAAAGGTTATATTAGAGATTCTAAGGGATTTTTAATGAGAGTATAAAGTTTCCATTTTATTTAATTCATGTTTCATTCTTGTATTGTATATAATTGATCCGCGAGGTTGTATTTGTGTTGACATATGACTACCTACCTACATGATTGATTAGCATGCACAACCTAGGCTATGGTATGTCCTTAAATCCTATGTGTTCAACACATAGTCATGGATGACCATGAATCCATAATAAGTTAATATATTCTTCAGTAATAGGAATTTGAGGGGTGTCATTTTACCTAACTTAAGCTGTAAGCCTTTTATAGAATCCTGATGTGTTCTTTAAGAATGGAAACTTATGTATTTTTTAGGATAAGGGGTTACTTAACCCTTTTGATGGGACTGGGTGTGATAGTTCACTCTAATGTATGAATCTTACATGATGGGAAATATTATGGGGAGATAAGTCATGTAATGGGTGGCTGGGCTTGACCAATACATGTGGGATACATAACACATTGGGAATAGGCAATCTAGTGAGTGTAATGGGTTGGGATGAACCAATCCCAAGGTTAAAACCCATTTACCATGGGTAATTTTATGTGATGAGATATTATATGTTAGGTTTGTGGATAATTAACCTAGTGTGGGTATATTATAGAGTTACATGGAATTATAGTTGTGTTAGTATCCTAGTGTGAATGTTATATAACTTTTATTGAGGATGATGGATTATTATAATTATTGATATAATTTGTAAAATAATTCTTAGAAGTATGGGATTATAAAGTTGGTTTCTATTTTTTTGTAATTCCTACTAGGGGGATTGGTTATCATATGATTGGGTGTAATTCTAACCCATAGTATTTTTATCTTTTGGTTGGGTGTCATACCAACTTGGGCGGGGGATGTTTTGTCATATGGTTGTCTGTAATTCCATCATAGGGGTGGATGGGTGTAACTACAACTTGGGGAATTTTATATCATGTGGTTTGTTGTAATGAAAACTTGAGGGATTGATTATCTTGTGGATGGATATAATAACCACGTGTGGTAATTTTTTTCATGTAGTGGTGTTAAATTATAAAATGGGTATTATTTATCTTACTGTTGTGTGAAATTCAAACCAAGGGGATTTTTTATCATAGGATTGGGCGCAATGCCAACTAAAGGGTCTATTTGTCATGTTGTCAAGTATAAAACTATATCAGGTGATTATTTCCCTTATACTTGGTTATAATTACAACTTGGGAGATTTTTTATCATGTGTTTGGGTGTAATGATATTAATGGGTGTAGGATCGAAATAGAATATGAGATGCTCAATATACAAGAGGGGGGGTGAATTGTATACTTTAAAAATTCCTTAGGAACCTTTAAAGTTAGTTATGAATAACTAGAGTTTCCTTAAGAAAAGGAAAGAACTAAGTTTAACAAAGTTAAACTAAGTAAATTCACAACACCTCTAACACCGAACTAAACTTGGAAAGAGATTCCAAAAGTAGGTTCCGGAAATATGGTTCCGGAATTTGAAACTTAACAAAAGTTACAATATAATATTCTACCTTAAAGTGTATAGAATCTGAATGAATCAGAGTAAGTAAGGAAGTATAAGAATGTTATACTTTCCTTAAGATACAAATTACAGCGGAATAGAAACGAGTAGTAAAACTACTAGCAACAAGATAATAGTCTTTTAACCCAAAGAGAAGGGTATCCAACAACCTTGGATAAAGGTCCCTTGATTTATACTTTCAAGCAAGTCTGTCTTACCCACACCAGGGTAAGCCCTCGATACGAAGATCGGTGTCTCTGTCTTGCTATCCCCGCAAGCCCTCAACTTCAAGGTAGTTGGCAACCTCTGTCTTTCTCAGCAAGAAAGCCCTCGATCTTTAAGGTAGTCGGCACCTCTGTCTTCCTATCCCCGGAAGCCCTCGAATGTAATCACCAACATTCGGAGTCGCACGAAGCTTTGAGAGTTAATAAGAGACTCTCTCTCTAGAAATCACTTCAACAGCATGTATGCACAAAGTCCAAATGTTCATCCATCCGTTGTGAGCTTTTTCAAATGAGCTCCTATTTATAGGTGAGGTCGGCTCCTTCTCCAACGGTCATATTTCCCTTAAAGTTAGGAGGGACCTGTACACGTGTCACTTAGACAACGGTTAGTTTATAACAAAATGGACGACATCGTTTTATAACAAAGTAAGTGTAACAGAATGCACGACATCGTTTTAAACTCTAACATAAAAGTTCGGAATAGAAATTTCGGAGTGAAAGTTCGGAGTGAACAAATTCAGAGTGTATAAAACAATGATAATCAGATTCTGTTTAATGAGTGAATTCGGAATGAGAATTCGGAATAGGAATTCGGAATAGGAATTCGTCATCAGAATTCGTAATGAGAATTCATCATCAGAATTCGTAATGAGAATTCGTAATGAGATTTCTTCATTAGAATTCGTAATGGGAATTCTTCATTAGAATTCGTAATGGGAATTCTTCATTAGAATTCGTAATGAGAATTCGTAATGAGAATTCTTCATTAGAATTCGTAATGGGAATTCTTCTTCAGAATTCATAATGAGAATTCGTAATGAGAATTCTTCATTAGAATTCATAATGGGAATTCTTCATTAGAATTCGTATCCTGAATCTGGAATAGAACTTAGTCAGAATTCATAACCGGAATTCGGAATGTAACTTCCTTATAGTTCTTGTCCAGAATCCGAACCCTAAAACAGAATGCTTTATATCAGTTTTAATGATTCCGAGAAAGTGAATCCGAATCTCACACTTAAGAAAAATATTAATGAAAATATGATAAGGATAATTTTTCTTATAAAAGCGATTTTCCTTAAGAAAGCATTTTTCCTTATAAAAGCGATTTTCCTTAAGAAAGCATTTTTCCTTATAAAAGCGATTTTCCTTAAAGAAAGCATTTTTCCTTACAAAAGCAATTTTCCTTAAAGAAAGCATTTTTCCTTACAAAAGCAATTTTCCTTAAAGATAAGGTGTTTGTGATTTTCAAAACAAGAAGGAATGGAAAAGTCATAAGGAAAACCTTATTGACTCAACAATCTCCCCCTTTTTGGAAAGCACAAACATCCTTACGAAAAAGCTATTCTAAGAAGAAAGAAACATATTAAAGCTTATCTCCCTTGGTTTAAGAATATAGATGAATACGACTAACTCCCCCTTAGGCTTTGAATCTCTAAGGATCGTATTCATATTTCCGGAGTGATATTTCTTTAAGAAAAAAAAACTCCCCCTTAAACAAACTCTTATTAGAGTTCTATCTCCTTGGGTATTTTTCTTTCTCCCCCTTTGATAAGCACTTATTAAATTTCCTCTTTTTCTTAAGGATCTTTTCCTTCTCCCCCTTTGTGATTTTCAAAAAGAATTTCGAGGGAATGGAAAAAAAATAACAAAGTACCTGAAAGAATTAGTAATAACAACAAAACAGAATAACAAGCACGATTCTCATTAAATTTGAAATGTCAGCAATAAAAACAGATTACAACAAAAAGATCGGATTGGTCATTTGGGATCTTTCTCTTTCGACATCAGCCCCTTGAGAATAGTCTTGATCTTCTTGAGATCCTTATGATCTTCCTCTGCTTGCTTTTCTAAGACAACTATTCTTGCTGACTGAGCTTGAATGATTTCTTCCTGAGCCTTCAACTTTTCTTCCTGAGCTTCCATTTTCTCTTCCTGAGACTTTATCCTTTCTAGAAAATTGATCCGATGATCCCTTTCAAATTTCCAACTTTGATTAACAGAGTTGAGCTTTCCATTCAGATCTCTTACTTCCTGACTCCGAATGTTCTTTTCCTCTGCCAATTTCTCATCAAATGATGCAGTCATCTCATGAAACTTCTTGTCCTCGGTTTGAAATGCATCCTTGACATTCTCCTGAAACTCATCCAGCAGCCTCATCTCTTCCACATTCTTCTTCGACCAGCTAGTCATCCTTTTGCAAGATCTTTTATGGGCTTCGTAACCAATAAAGAAATTTTTGAACTGGGCTTCTATCTCAACACACTTATCCATTACCATGGATACGGAATCGGTTTTCTGATTCAGCGTATGTTGGAGCATCTGGCACCGAGAGTCAATACTGGAGAAGGTCGGAATGGTTCCTACCAACTTCTTCAAGGATTGAACAACAAAATCGTGCCCCAACGAAGATGATTCCAAATCTGACATCTTGCTAGGAGAATTTTCTTCTTCAATAAGCTCCAACTTCCTCTTTGAAGAACTACCAGCTTCCTTCCTCATACTCTTTTCTGAACTCGGGGTATCAGCAATAACTTGTTTCCCCTTATCTTTTTCCAGAATAGAAACCTGTTCCGGAGATTTCTTCTCACTGTCAGAAACTTGAACAACCAAATCTTCCTCATCAACAACTTCTATATTTTCTTTCTGAGAAGCATCAAGTAATAATTGTTCTTCTTTTCCATGATAAGAAACTTCTTCCTCTCCTTCCTTTCCTTCTATTTCTGGAGTAACTAGTTTTGAAGATTCGGCTTCAGAAGTTCGGAGCGACAGGTGTTCCGAAGGAGTTCCCTTATATTCATCTACTTGTTTGAGCACATCTCCTGTCTCGCCACTTCCTTCAGCAACCTCTTCAGCTTGTTCCACTTGTTCAACTTCGTCAGCATTCTTAGCAGCAGCCTCTTTCGGATCATCGAGATTTCTTCCTGGAGTCTCAGGTAGAGAGTCCAAAGAAAAAGTTCTCGGAACGGGAATGGTTGCTGAAACCATTTCATTAAACTTCAATAAGACTTGCACAGCCTCAGCTTCTGACAACTTCTTCTTCAGCTTCTTTTCCTTAGCTTGCTTCTCGAGCTCATCAGCAGCCTTTTCTTTCAGAGCCTTAGCCTCTGCGGGATCCAATCCGAACTGCGGATCTCCTTCCTTCCTCTTTTCCTTGTCAGCTCTCCACTTCGCTGCAACCTCATCAGTATATGTCTTCTTCTTCTTAGGCTTAGGAGGTGCGGAATGGACTTCCTTAGACTTAGGTTCCTGAGCTTCACCTACCACTTCTTTCAGCTTCCTCTTCCTTACCGGCTTAGGCGATTCCGGATCAGCCACTTTCGGAGTCACTTCTTCTTGAGGCGGTAGATCGATAAATTTCCCAGACTTCTTTTCAAATGCTATATTCATCCTTTTAAGAGTTGCATCACTGAGCAACATGATCTTGCAAACTTTCGGTTTAGAACTGCAAGCAACCTTGAAGGACTCAAGGCACCGAACTATCAGCTTCGACAAAATTGCCGGGTACATTACTATCTGAGCTCTCAGATTCCCTTTCTTTAAATTCTCAAGATTAAGAAGGATATGCTTCATCAGGTTGAACTTCCTTAGATTTATCAAGAAATCTAAGATGTATATCTCACTCTTCTTCAAGCTGTCCTTGTCTCCTTTTCTCGGTACAATAAGCCCTTGCACCCATAACTCCAGAATCCGGAAGTTTGTAGAAAGGGTTGCAATTTTCGAAGCCTTATCATCATCCAGTCCGAGAATTTCTAAGGCTTTCTCCTTGTTGAAACTACCCAAGGAGTCTGGCAGAACATGCGAGATAAACTCAGCTTCCCCTTCATAATTCAACCCTACCAAGCTTGCAGCCTTGGTGTAAGATAGCTTGTAAGTCTTGCCATACGATTTGAAGGAAAATTTTTCTCTATTGTCTTCCACAAAGAAAGCAACCGACTCATAAAACTCAACAAGCAAGTCTGGGTAAACTTCATCTTGGTTGCCGGTTTTTGATATCGCAACATCTTCCCAGCCATTGAGCTTGATATTCTTTGATATAATAGAATCATAGTTGCTGAAGAAATTTGGATGCACTAACCGTTCTCTATAGACTAACCACTGAGAAATGGGCTTGGTTGAAGACATCTCTTGAGAAGCTAACTCTGCAGACATTCGGATTAGAAGTCTCTGAGAAGATCGGAACTGAGAAGACTGAAGTTCGGAACTGGAAAACTGTAGTTCGGAACAGCATTAAATCAGAGAGACAGAGCTTCAGCACGCAAGAGCTTGAGATCGATGTGGGACGAGAAAATAGGGTCCCCTTTATATAGGCTTTGGTATGACGGTTCAACTTCCTCGGTTGATCTAACGGTTTAGAATGATCTGAGATCAGATCTGACGGTTGAGAGGTTGAATCCGATCTTTTTGAGGTTTTATTAAAACAGAATTCAAGAAATTCAAAAAACCGAAAACAAACTATAAGAAAATGCCAGCAAGTAAAATATGATTACGAAAACTTCAGTAAGGAAGTCATACCTTTCGGATTAGCTTAGGAAAGTTATTCGTAATGGGTAATGTAAAGACGACTACGAAAAACTCAATACAAAAAACCTAATACGAAAACCTCAATACGAAAAACTCAATACGAAAAACTCAATACGAAAAACTTAAAAAAAAAACTTGTTATGGAAGATTCAATACGAAAGTTTTTCCATTATGAAAATACCAGTACGAAAATTTTCCATTCCGGAAATTTTCAATACGAATACTTTTATTCCAGAAGTATTTTGTATGGAAATATCCATTCTGGAAAATTGTAGTTCCGGAAGTTCCATTCCGGAATGTTTCGTTCCGAAAAATCTGAAAACAAATTTTGAAAAACTTTGTTAAATAAAAAAACAAATGTACTCCCCCTATGAAAAGGAGTTTATTACTGTAAGGAGATTTTTCCAACAGAAAATTAATTAAGGAAGATTACCTTACGGTTATCATTCCTAACTTCTGTTTAATATATTCAAATCTATCAGAAGGTAAAGATTTTGTGAAAATATCAGCAAGTTGATCTTGCGTTCCGATAAACTGAAGAATAATATCTCCTTTAAGTGTGTGATCCCTAAGAAAGTGATGCCTAATATCTATGTGTTTTGCACGGGAGTGATGTGCAGGGTTTTTACTTAGGGCAATGGCACTTGTGTTATCACACAAAATTGGAGTTTTAGTAAAACTCAAGCCATAGTCTGTGAGTGTGTGTTGCATCCACAACACTTGTGCACAACAACTTCCAGCTGCTACATATTCAGCTTCAGCAGTGGAGAGTGCAACAGAATGTTGCTTCTTACATGACCAAGAAACTAATGAATCTCCTAAGAAATGACAAGTTCCGGATGTACTTTTTCTATCCATTCTACAACCACCAAAGTCAGCATCAGAAAAGCTTTTTAGAACAAAATCATTTCCAGAAGTATAAAATAATCCTAGATCCATGGTTCCCTTAAGGTAGCGAAAAATTCTTTTTACCGCCTTTAAGTGAGATTCCTTAGGATTGGATTGATATCTTGCACATAAGCATACAGAAAACATTAAGTCTGGTCGACTAGCTGTTAAGTAAAGTAGACTTCCAATCATACCTCTAAAAGATGTTTGATCTACTGGTTTCCCAGCTTCATCAAGATCTAAAGAGTTTGAGGTACCAATAGGAGTACTTATACTCTTAGTGTTGTCATAACCATACTTTTTAAGAAGATCTTTAATATACTTATGTTGGGATATGAAGGTTCCTTCTGGTTTTTGAGAAATTTGAAAACCAAGGAAAAATGTTAACTCACCCATCATACTCATTTCAAACTCAGATTTCATTAGACTAGCAAAAGAATCAGTCAAAGATTGCTGAGTTGAACCAAATATAATGTCATCAACATAAATTTGAACAATCAAAACATTTTTCTTATCTTTCTTTATAAAAAGGGTTGGATCTGCATTTCCCTTAACATAGTTATTTTGAAGCAAAAATCCAGTAAGTCTATCATACCATGCTCGTGGGGCTTGTTTAAGGCCATACAAAGCTTTGGTAAGTCTAAAAACATGATCAGGATGTTTTGTATCTTCAAAGCCAGGAGGTTGTTCAACAAAAACTTCCTCTTGAACATAACCGTTAAGAAAAGCACATTTCACATCCATTTGAAATAGTTTGAAATTAAAGAATGCTGCAAAGGCAAGTAGAATACGAATAGATTCAAGTCTAGCTACTGGAGCATAGGTTTCTTCATAGTCTATTCCTTCTTGCTGATTATAACCTTTAGCAACAAGTCTAGCTTTATTTCTAACAATGACTCCATTTTCATCACATTTGTTTCTGAAGACCCATTTTACTCCAATAACAGAAGTTTCCTTAGGTCTTTCAACCAAGGTCCAGACTTTATTCCTTTCGAATTCATTTAGCTCATCTTGCATTGCTTTGATCCAATCATCATCACCTAAAGCTTCATCAGTGATTTTAGGTTCTAGTTGGGAAAGAAATGCTAGATGTTCTACTTCATTTCTTAAGGAACTTCTAGTCCTTACAGGTTGATTTACATCACCAATGATACTATCACTGGGATGATTCTTAAGAAACATCTGATTTGGGTTTTGTAAAACCTGTTCATCAACATAAGGTAGAAAGTCCTCTGGGGTAAATGTTTCAGAAGTATCTTCTAGAACAATTTCCTTATCAGAAGGTTCTTCTAACAAAGGTTGACAATCAGTTTTTGAAAACACATCCGAAGATGTAAGTTGGGAGGTTTTAAAAACAAAAGGATCTGACTCATCAAATTTCACATGTACTGTTTCCTCAACAGTACAAGTATTTTTATTAAAAACTCTATAAGCCTTAGAGGTTGTGGAATATCCTAAGAAAATCCCTTCATCTGATTTTGGTGCGAATTTATGTAAGTTATCTTTAGTATTCAAAATGAATACTTTGCAACCAAAAACCTTGAAGTAGGAAAGCCTTGGTTTTCTACCATTCCATAACTCATAAGGAGTTTTATTAAGAAAAGGTCTAATCAAAACTCGATTTATAGTATAACAAGCAGTACTTACAGCTTCAGCCCAGAAATGTCTAGCAATAGAATATTCACTCAACATGGTTCTAGTTATTTCTTGAAGAATTCGATTTCTTCTTTCAACTACACCATTCTGTTGAGGAGTTCTAGGTGCTGAAAAGTTGTGAGTAATACCTTTCTTACTACAAAAAGTTTCAAAATCAGAATTTTGAAATTCTCCTCCATGATCACTATGAATAGTTTTCAATGGAAGGTTTTTCTCATTTTTAACTTGAGCTCTAAAACTTTTGAAATAAGAGAAAGCTTCAGTTTTCCTTGCTAGAAAATAGACCCAAGTAAATCTAGTGTAATCATCAACTAGAACAAACACATAGTATTTGCCTCCAATGCTTCCATTTTGTGTTGGACCAAAAAGATCCATGTGCACCAACTGTAATGCATCGGTTGTTGAGACTTCACCGATTGACTTAAAACTAGATTTATGTTGCTTGCCATATTGACAAGGATCACAAACTTTAGAAGAATCAAATCTAAGCTCCGGTAGATCCTTAACTAGTTTCTTCTTAGAGAGTTTACATAGGTTTCTAAGATTACAGTGTCCTAGTCTTCTATGCCATAACCAAGAATGATCTTCCATTGCACTTAGGCAAGGTAAATCTTGGCTTCTTAGGTCTTCTAAGTTTAAGGTGTAAACATTCTCTTGCCTGTTGGCTGAGAGAATAAATTCTTCCTTGGAATTGTGAACTAAGCATTTATCATTCCTAAAATTCACAAGGTAACCTTCATCACATAACTGACTTATGCTAATGAGGTTGTGCTTAAGACCTTTAACAAAAAGAACATTTGAAATCAATGTTTTACCTAAAAGAACAATATTACCAATACCAACAATCTCTCCCTTAGCATTGTCTCCGAAAGTTACCTTTCCTCCTTTCGTTTTGATAATATTTTCAAAGAAGCTTTTGTTACCAGTCATGTGCCGGGAACATCCACTATCCATGTACCAAACATTGTTGCTGGAACATTCTTTATTTTCCTGAAATTAAGAACAAAGTTAGACTTTCGGAATCCAAACTTGTTTGGATCCGAGATTTCCAGACAATAAAATTTTAGGTACCCACATTTTCTTAGAAAAATAAGCTTTATGAAAACCTAAGGATTGGGTTTTGTTTAAGGAACAATTTCTTGCCCAGTGACCACCACATTGACACTTAGTACAGAATGGGGCACTTTGAGGAACAAAATAATTGTTGCTGAAAACAGGTTTTGCATGGGTATAACCAAATCCGGATTTATTTCTTAAAGGTCGTATTAGAGAATACATCTTATCAAAATTTTCCTTACCATGGGTAAAGTTTGATAAGCACTTCTTTAAGGAAAAAATTTCGGACTTGAGTTTTACAACCAAGTTTTTATCTTCAAAATCATTAGTTTTGGAACTAGAGTTAGGCTCGAAAACATTTTTATTAGAAATTACTTTTTCTAACTCTTTAGAAAGTTTATTCTTCTCAGAACTTACTTCCTCAAGATTTTTTGAAATATTTTCAAAATCAGCATTTTTCTTATCAAGATCTTTAGAAAGATCTGATATCTCTTTAGTAAGAATAGAATTCCTAGAATTTGCCTTATCAAGTTTCTTGTTGAGTTTTGAATTCTCAATCTCAAGAAGTTCAGCAAATCTAGAGACTTCTTCAAAAGTAGGTAAAGTATTTTCCTCATCAGAAGATGATTCTTCATCAGAAGAGTTATAATACTTACTATCATTAGGATTTAAGGAAACATTGGTCAAAGATTCAGCATTTCGTACCTTAGCCATAAGACAATGATTATCAATAGGTAATCTGTCTATAAGACCAAGATTCTTCTGTCCTGAAGATTCATATTCAGAAGATTCATCTGAAGAGTCACCACCACTGGCACTCCAGGTGTCATTAGCTTTCAAAACTTTCTTAGCTTTAGCTTTGTAATATTTCTTCCTGTTCCTGTCTGAATGCCTTTCCTTTCTTTCTTTCTTTCTGAGCATAGGGCAATCTGGTCTAATATGTCCAGCTCTCTTACATTCATAACAAGTAACTTCTCCATCTTTCTTATCTTTCCTATCCTTCTTCTTATACTTGGATTGAAAGTTTCTTTGTCCAGCTATCTTGTTCATCCTTCGAGCAAGATTGGCTAATTCATTTTCTGAAACTTCACTTTCACTAGATTCGGATTGGAAAATGACTTTCTTCGATTTGGATCTGGTTACTCTCTCAGGAGTCTTAGCTTTCATCTGATTCGAAGTTGTAGTAAAAGCAACAGTACCATTTCCATTCTTCTTCTTGATGTTGTCAGCATCTCTCTTCATTCTAGTCTCATGTTGTAGAAGAGTTCCAAATAATTCATCAAGAGTAATTTGAGTAACCTTCCTGTTCTCATCTATAGCTGTTCTCTTGGATTCCCACTCATTGGGCATAATGTCAATTATCTTGTCCACAAGAGCTTCATCATCTAAACCTTTCTCTCCCATAGACTGTAGACTGTTGACGATTGTCATAAATCTTTGTTGTACTTTACAGATAGGTTCTCCATAAGGAAAATTAAAGCCATGATATTCAGCTCTAAGCATAGCTCTCCTAGTCTCAATCACTTTAGAAGTCCCAAAATGAGTAACCTCTAACTTCTTCCATATACAATTAGCTGCTTCACAAGAAGAAATTTGGCTATATATATTTCTAGTCATTGAACATAATAAAGTGTTGCGTACCTTATAATTCAGTTGATATTCTTGCTTCTCCTGGTTAGTAAAGGTTCTGACTTCCTTGTCAGGAATTTTGTAATCACCAGTAAGCATGACAAAGTTATCTACTCCAGTATTGATAACGAATGTCTTCATACGATCTCTCCAGTATTCATAATCATTACCATCAAAGATTGGTGGCCTTGTAGGATTCAAATTGTCTATCGAACCAACATTCATTCCTGCCATACTTGAAAATAACTTGGAAACAAACTTGTTAATAACAAAAATTCGGAATCAAAAAGTTCGGAATAGGAAAAGTTCGGAATGGATAATCCGGAATGAAAAAGTTCGGAATTGAAAAGTGAGCAAGAAAAACTTGAACGTGAGTACAAGTATTTCAGTAACCTTGGCTCTGATACCAAATGTAAGAATGGTATAGAGTAAGAGGTTTCCAACCTCTGATACCAATTGTAGGATCGAAATAGAATATGAGATGCTCAATATACAAGAGGGGGGTGAATTGTATACTTTAAAAATTCCTTAGGAACCTTTAAAGTTAGTTATGAATAACTAGAGTTTCCTTAAGAAAAGGAAAGAACTAAGTTTAACAAAGTTAAACTAAGTAAATTCACAACACCTCTAACACCGAACTAAACTTGGAAAGAGATTCCAAAAGTAGGTTCCGGAAATATGGTTCCGGAATTTGAAACTTAACAAAAGTTACAATATAAGATTCTACCTTAAAGTGTATAGAATCTGAATGAATCAGAGTAAGTAAGGAAGTATAAGAATGTTATACTTTCCTTAAGATACAAATTACAGCGGAATAGAAACGAGTAGTAAAACTACTAGCAACAAGATAATAGTCTTTTAACCCAAAGAGAAGGGTATCCAACAACCTTGGATAAAGGTCCCTTGATTTATACTTTCAAGCAAGTCTGTCTTACCCACACCAGGGTAAGCCCTCGATACGAAGATCGGTGTCTCTGTCTTGCTATCCCCGCAAGCCCTCAACTTCAAGGTAGTTGGCAACCTCTGTCTTTCTCAGCAAGAAAGCCCTCGATCTTTAAGGTAGTCGGCACCTCTGTCTTCCTATCCCCGGAAGCCCTCGAATGTAATCACCAACATTCGGAGTCGCACGAAGCTTTGAGAGTTAATAAGAGACTCTCTCTCTAGAAATCACTTCAACAGCATGTATGCACAAAGTCCAAATGTTCATCCATCCGTTGTGAGCTTTTTCAAATGAGCTCCTATTTATAGGTGAGGTCGACTCCTTCTCCAACGGTCATATTTCCCTTAAAGTTAGGAGGGACCTGTACACGTGTCACTTAGACAACGGTTAGTTTATAACAAAATGGACGACATCGTTTTATAACAAAGTAAGTGTAACAGAATGCACGACATCGTTTTAAACTCTAACATAAAAGTTCGGAATAGAAATTTCGGAGTGAAAGTTCGGAGTGAACAAATTCAGAGTGTATAAAACAATGATAATCAGATTCTGTTTAATGAGTGAATTCGGAATGAGAATTCGGAATAGGAATTCGGAATAGGAATTCGTCATCAGAATTCGTAATGAGAATTCATCATCAGAATTCGTAATGAGAATTCGTAATGAGATTTCTTCATTAGAATTCGTAATGGGAATTCTTCATTAGAATTCGTAATGGGAATTCTTCATTAGAATTCGTAATGAGAATTCGTAATGAGAATTCTTCATTAGAATTCGTAATGGGAATTCTTCTTCAGAATTCATAATGAGAATTCGTAATGAGAATTCTTCATTAGAATTCATAATGGGAATTCTTCATTAGAATTCGTATCCTGAATCTGGAATAGAACTTAGTCAGAATTCATAACCGGAATTCGGAATGTAACTTCCTTATAGTTCTTGTCCAGAATCCGAACCCTAAAACAGAATGCTTTATATCAGTTTTAATGATTCCGAGAAAGTGAATCCGAATCTCACACTTAAGAAAAATATTAATGAAAATATGATAAGGATAATTTTTCTTATAAAAGCGATTTTCCTTAAGAAAGCATTTTTCCTTATAAAAGCGATTTTCCTTAAGAAAGCATTTTTCCTTATAAAAGCGATTTTCCTTAAAGAAATCATTTTTCCTTACAAAAGCAATTTTCCTTAAAGAAAGCATTTTTCCTTACAAAAGCAATTTTCCTTAAAGATAAGGTGTTTGTGATTTTCAAAACAAGAAGGAATGGAAAAGTCATAAGGAAAACCTTATTGACTCAACAATGGGAACATTTGGTGTATGGTTGTGTGTAATTCTATCCTTGGTAAAATTTTAATACTATTGGGTAATGTGGTTGGGTGTAAAATCAGCCATGGTTGATCATGTGATGTAGTTTGGATTTGATTAATCCCAAGATGGTTACATTGTGGCTTGGATGTTATTACTCATAAGATAGTTTTCATGAGGGTTATTTTATAATACTCCTAGTATGGTTGTTATGTGGTTTATACATGATTCCTCTTGAGATAATAGTTGTATGAGTTAGTCATGATACATTCTATGATGATTGAGCATGTTGGCTGTGTCTTATTACCCATTCAATGTGTATATGTTTTTTGGGAAGTATGTAAAACACATTAGTAGTTGAGATGTGTTACTCAGAGTGGAATATTTTCATAATGGAGGTAATACTACAAATAGATCATAATCTGGCATTGGAGAAAGAAAGTATAGTATGACCATTATAGTTACTTTGTTATTACCCAATTGTGATACATTAGTATTCTTGTGATTTTTATGGCATTTATCTCATTCATTATAATCATGAAATTAATTATGGGTTTTGGTTGAACGTCTTATGATCAATTTAGTGGAAGAAACCCATTTAAAATTCATAATATATCATCAGTAGATCCAACATGTAAATGAAAAGCATAAAATAACACTCATACATGAAAATTAGTAATATCCATATTTATTTTGATTGAGTACACTAGATTGAGATCACCTAGTGAAAATAAAATAAATCACTCCTCTATAGGTTGTACACTATCTACTAGGATCCTTGTACACAATAAGAGGACTCCCAAACTCCACATTTTTCTAACGCATTCCCCAAGAATATAAATAGTGAACATGAAGGAAGATAGCTCTTAATATGGATTTCAAGAGTAAGAATACTCCAAAATAATGATGTTTTTACATTATATAAGCCCCCACCATTAAATTATTTGAGTAAACCATCAAATTCCAACACTTGATAGTTGACATATGTTACATCAAAATATACCCTTTATAGTTTCATAATAATTGAACACTTAAACTATTATTATATGTATGTATTGACATAAATGAATAAACTCATTGATTCATAAACATAAGAAATAATATGGAAGACATGGTAGTGGATAAACACTATATATATCATATCAGTTATCTATAGTGCACTATTAAGGATACCGACTTTATATAGTGATAGAATCATAAGTATGCTCATATTGTTGGCTACGACTCAAGGGGTACCATAATATTTGATATCCCAATTTCAATGTATTTCTAATAATATACTACTTGCACTAAAATCCCATTAGGAATTTATGAAAAACTTTATAGATCATTATGAATACATCCATATCTTTTATATATGGTTTATTAAACCAATAATTTGGTCCTTATTCTAAGGAATAACTATGTGACTATGTGGACCTTTGTTTAATTGGTAACAAATATGAAATACCAATTACATGAATAAAAGAAAAGAGAATCCTTAAGAAAAATATCAGTACTACTCAATCTATAAAGAGGATTTGTGTGATCCTGATAAAAAATACTCATAACTATATTTGAATATTTCTTCTACAAGATATATCATATATATCATATTTATACAAATATAATCTATCAATCCATGATATCAAGTGACCACTAGACACGTATTATGCCAATCTTGTATAGGTCATCCCATACGTTCATGATTCTCTAAAATAGGCTGACTAGGTCAATTAATACATCACATTTCATTCATCTAACATATGAGTACATCAAATATCCCCCATACTAGTAGTAAAGAATATCACATGCTACTCAACTTAGAATGGTCATGAGTTACCTTAGTCAAATTAAATCCAAGTCCCAAATTTCTTTTATCATCATAAAATTAGATAAATCCTATCTTTTTTTTATATCCAAGTGAAGACATGAGCATTTATATAACTAGTTATCCAATGATTAGAAAATCTTGAAGTATTTGATAATAAAGGTATCAAAGTATGATTTTTTTCATTCATGGTGTATTTTTACCCTTGGGTAATGAGAATTAATAATAAGTATACACTTTTATGTATATCAATTACTATTTGAAATTACATGGGATACACCTGGGTGGGTTAATACAAATAAAAAGTCTCTACTTATTATCTCATAATTAAATTCTATGTATAGTGAATAAAAATCCTCATATCATGTTAAAGATTATACTCATTTTAATCTTAATATATCATCACAAACCATAATACCCTGTGATAATCATCAATCTGGGATATCCTGAAGTCAAAATTTTGGGGGATATTATCATTATGCTATTCATTTAATATAAATTTCATCAATCATAAATGAATAATAAATGAAGATTTCATTTATTATAAAATCATCATACATTTTACATTAATTTCATATATTTTATCATGTATCTTATACCAATATATTCAAAATGACTTTCATGATTTTTCCCTGATAATGGTGTCATAAATGGATACATTAAATTCTCTATATGATTCCAATAGAGCTTAATATTTCCCCTCTTAATTATCTCCCAAAATAGATGGTATATACAAAGGATGTGTTTAATCCTTTGGTGATATTGATGTTCATTATCTTGAGAAATAACTCCATTGTTTCCATAGTAAATATTGATTATTCCCTTAATTCTAGGAATCACCCAATGTTAATAAATGATATTCATGGTCTAAATAACTTCCTTCTCAATATATTTTTTAGTGATTTACTTTTCCTTCATAGTTGAGCCCCAAAAGGTTTATTATTTAGAACTCTTCCAACTGATAGATACACCCTTTTAGAAATAACTAAATTCTAGATTGAGATATAATATTATATTTTTTTATTGGTAACTAGAATAAATTCAACATTTTTTAAGGATGTAATAATCTACTAAAAAGACCAATAAATTATTCATACTTTTTATTGAGTGACATGAAATCAAGTACACAACATGAAAAATAAGAAAAATATGATGGTATTTGTATAAGGAATTCAATCTTCCTTCGTACTCTTTAAAAGGATTGTAATATCAAAATATATGTGACAAGTAATACTAATAATGACCATATTTTTGGGTCATATATGCTAATAAACTTTAGTACTTATCTAGTATATGAGTTATAACTAAGTATATGTAACCTTTTAGATCTTTCACTATAGATCTTTATTCCTATTATGTTTTATGGTTCAACCATGTCTTTCATCAAGAGTATTTTCCCAACCACATATTTATAGACTGTAAAATTAGATCATTTTTTCCAATAAGGATAATTCATTCACATACAATATCATAATACTAATAATTTACCAATAATTCACTTATATGCACAATAGTCATCCATGTTTTTTTATGAAACAAAATGGGTTGATTTCATCCAAAAACTAGATATTCCAACTCTGAGAATCTTGCATCAATACATAAATGGACCATTCCAACATAAAAACCATTGCATACTCAGTTGGAAATATAAAACCTTTAGGTCCTATCATATACACATACATTAATAAATTCATGTTATGGAAAGAAATTTTAACATCCATTTTAAATATATCTAATCAAAATGATCTATTATGGAAAGCAATATATAAATTTACTTTATCATCATATCTACTGAAAATGACTCTTTTTAATAAATACAATTAATTTTGTATCACCCTTTTACACCTATAATTCATTATAGGTAGACACTCTTCCATCCACACCATTTTTCATATGGAAGACCCACTTTCACACAATGGGTCTCACCCCTTCAAGTGAATCCACCAAGATCCAAACATTGTTAGTGTATAAAGATACCATTTTATATTCCAATGATTTTATCCATCTCTTATAATTAGAACACACAATAGACTCTCAGTAGATAGTAGGTTAATAAATTATGAACATTATTACATCAAGATTTTCCATAACAAAACCATATCTCTCAAGGTCCTAAAAAATCCCACCAAACATTTGAGGTTCTTAAATATCACGAGTCATTTCTTTTTTATAACTCTTTGTTGAACTAGTTGAACCCCATATCAAGAATATTTCTTATTTGTTAGTTATGAACTTCACATAGTTTAATTTTCCTCTCACTAACTCATCAACAGATCTATTTCATCTCAGGGAAATTAAAAAATATGTACATAAAAACATTCTTCTCAATAATATTATAAAAACAATATCCCTTGTGTTATTTTGGATAACAAATACATAATTTTTTTACAAATTTCTGTCAATCTTATTAAAATCTGACCCCAAATATTTATAAAATACATACTGTGATATTTCAATATCTATATCTTAAATGGTGTAATTATGAATATTTTAGATAAATCATCAACAAAAGGTAATTTTTCATTATCTTGATAACATCACAAGAATGAAATAAGAAGGTCACAGTAACATATCATCAATTGAAACATGTCCAACATGGCCTGATTCCTCCCCTCCGGAACACTATTAAATTATTGTGTTCTAGGAGGAGTGAGTAGTATTAAAATATCAAAACCACTTATAATATCAATGAATTATTGTATTAAGTATTCACCACCCCAATATGATTTTATAATAAAAATAATTTTTCTTATATTATTTTATACTTCATTCTAAAATTCACTAATCTTTTCAAAAGTCTGATACTTGTTTGTCATCAGAAACACAAAACAATATCGAATAAAGTCATCAGTAAATATTACAATGTACATAAACCCACAAATTAATTATATGCTTATTTGACAATGTTCATCACCGTATGATATATCCCATTTCCCACAAACCCTTTCAAATTTTTCATAAAATATTCTTTGTTCATTTTTAATAACAAACATGATTCACAGTTATGAAATTATTATCAATCAAATGACTTAAAAATCTATCTCTATAAAGTACTAGGATGAATTTATAATTTTTATTTCTATGGAGATAATCCAAATGGTGTGTGGGGTTAAAATAAACCAGGAATTTATAATTCTAAATATTAAAGATATGATTATCCATATCTAAAATATATAATTTATTTACCAAATTTTTGATTCCATAAAACATTTCATTCATATATATAGAACAAATATTATTCATAAAAATGAATGAAAATCTCATATTTTCCAAAAACAATATTGAAATAATTTTTTATGGAAATAATGTATCAATTGTTTTCTAATTTTTTAACTAATCCATTAGGTAGAAATAGATAATAAGTATTGACTTCCATTGTAGTATCTCTTACTCTATTTCAAATAAGTGTATTTAATTCCCCTTTATTAAATTATCTATTATCATAAGTTGTTTTATCATAAAATTTTTTATTGAACAACCTATATCTAATAATCATGAGTAAGAGTTGGAGAAATTGATTTCTATAACATTCACATTAAAATACATAGAATGATTCACTTTTAGAACACTTATCAACATTAAATATCAATCTATAACTATTTTATAAGTCATACCTATAAGAGACCTCAAAATGATAAACATGATGAATTCCATAATCTACAACAAAGACATGTCTATGAATAATTATCATGTTTAATATTTTTTTATTAATGAATTTTAATAAAAGTACTCCTATTATTAATGTGTACCCCATATATCATTTCCATTTAGTGATCCAATATTTATATTTCACTAAAAATTTATTTTTCTTTGTCCTTACTTTTAAAACATCATTATTTAGATATATAATAATCTCAATCATATGATATATTATTCGTGGATATTTTAGTGGAAAACATTTTATCCAAATCCATCAAATAGACCCAAACTCAACTATAATCCAATGGTATTGTAATTCTCAGGGTTTCCTTGATAAGTGCACCCAAATATCACAATTATATTTATTACCTAATTCTTAGGATTATCCATTTTCACTATGTATTACACAAGATAGTCCTTAGGAACCCTACTACTGTAGAACCTACCCATTTTAATGATCGGGGTCTTGTCACGTGTTGTCATTACAAGGAATATCACACTTACTATTTCAGGGTTTTTCTTTTAATGTCTAATCAATTTTATATACATCATATGTATATAAAATTTGAAACTATTTATAGACATGAAATATTTATGATGTCATGTTTTATTACTCTATGAATCAATTATTACAATGATTTAGTTTTTGAATCCCATTCCAACCAAAAAAACTAATATGTTTGGACAATATTAATGTGTAACTCATTATAAAACCCACAGTTTCTGTTACACACCCAAAAATAGAATTCAAACACATTCAAACATATCGAAATCTATATAATGCATAAGTTATGTGGACTTTTCTTGTAAAAGATTATAAATATATGATATTGATAATTTCCACATTAGTATTCCTAGATCCACTGATAGCCAACCCCCACCATTCTAGAATAATGAAAAGGCCTCTAGGATAGTGGAATGTTCGACCTAAAATTCCTTTACCCATGTATACTTCACTCAAGAGAAAATTCAATTAATCATAATTTTAACACCTAATATTTATAAAATATATTCAACAACTAGGTTCAATATAATAACATTAATTACAAACTAAGGTCATGGTAGATATAGACTAAATATTATATTGTTATAATCAGCAGTTAATGAATAGCATGAAAATTTATAATATGAAATTTACAATAAGATATTTATCACATAAATTAAATCATATATAATGTTCACATTTCATAAAAAATTTACAAGAATAAATTTTACAAATAAATAAACAAATGAATTTATTTAAAATATTACCCAAGCATGATAAATAAATATAAAAATTTTATGTTTCAATTTGACAAGAAATCATTCTATTTAAAAAATGCAACACTTATATTTTATAAAAATTTATAAAAAATAAAGAATTCCATCCAAAATATTAAATTTTAACATTTTAGGATATATTGTATTTTATGATAGGTAAATGTTTTATTTAACATAATAAAATATAGAGATGAATGATATCCCTTAATTTTGATTTCTATAATAAAGGGTAAATCCCTATATATAGGGAATCCTAATTGAAAGAGTATGTAGAACTCTTATATACCATTTTTATACTTCTAGAGTGAAGAAAATAACTACCATATGGGATATCCATTATGTAAAAGTATCTCTCACATAAAGTAAAAAAATTATATATTGGTAACCCCATTCATAAGTTTTTAAATTGTATTGAGTATAAAATCATTACTCAGGGATAATTTCTAACATATCGGTTAGTAATATTTTAAGATATATATTATATAACAACTACAACTAAATGCACCTTTTTCACAGACACCATGATTTTTGCATAGCTTCCAAAATCACCTATATCATATCTGATGACAAAGAAAAAAACAACATATTTTTAGTATATAATACCTTAAAATATACACTAGTCATACACTATGACTATGAAAAACAAAATTAAAATATTTTATATCATAAAGACCAATGATATAACTGCATGAATTAATCCATTCTATATCATATGCTACAATATGTCCTCAAGAAGATTATGAAACACATGTTATTTATAAAAAAACAAAACAACGTGTTGATTTGTTGATTAATGTGGCTCTAATACCACTAAAGGGGTTTTTATAATCATCATATGATCAATGAAATAGAGAAAACCAATTTAAAGTTCATGATCTATCATTAATAAAAACCAACATGTAAATGAGGAATATAAAATAACCGGGACACTTCGAAAGTAATAATCTCTATAATTTTTTGTTTGATTGAGTATTATTAATTGAGATCACTATGTGATAATCAAATTATTCTCACCTTTATAGGTGATAAACCAACCATGTTGATCTTTGTACTCTACAAGAGGATCCCCAGAAACAAAAGGTTTGTTAATATATTATATATAAACATAAGTAGAGAAAAAAGATGAATTGAGCTTCAACAATGGATTTTAAGTGTCTCACAGCTCCAACATAAGGATTGTATACCCTTCCATAGGCTCCCATCATTCAATTAAGGGTGTTGAGCATTAGCTTCCAATACATGAAAGCTAACATATATTACAATAATGTATATGCATTGGAGTTTCATAATCAATGAATGCTTTAAAAATTACTATATTTTTTGAATATCCACAAATGAATTACCAATTTGATTCATAATCAATGGAAATCATGTCGGTTATGTTGCATAAGAAAATAACTGAACATCACATATTTCTTATATGTCATTCACTACAATAGATAATATTCATATACTATGATATAATAATCTACATTCCCATATTAATGGATACAAATTCAGTGTTATTATAAAGTAATGTATTCTTATATTAGGGTATTTATAACACATATATATTAGTTTTATTAGGGAATCTATTTGTGGTTCCCTATTATGTTTTGTGCTCATACCTTAAATGAGAACTTTGGTGTATGTGTAGATCTTATGGTAGACATGTAGGCTTGGGTGGTGGCCTTAATACTAATGGTTGAGCTAGTGGAGCTTATCTATGTATGGTGATAAGTTTTAGGTGAGGATAAGTATGGTGGTAGGGTCTCCATGTCTTTTATTTTCATTTTATACAATATTATTTATGATTGGTTACTAGGTGATCTTTCTTTGATGTATGACTATATGGATTGCATGTACACTTGTTATATAATTCCTATGTTATTTTTATAGATTTTATATAGGTTTAATTATATATTTTATAGTTATAGTGGTTATAATTTTAGATGGTTCTATTATTTGTTAAATTTTATGTGATGATATTAAAGTTAATAGTATCTATATATGGATAATCTGATCATTGATGATAGTTGATAGCCTATGCCATATGGGGAGGTGTTATTGTAGTCATGTGTCAATCCAACTTGGTCTAGTGTTTAGTTACCTAGTTATGGACATCATAAAGTTTTATTGGATCCTATTTTTTTTATTTGTTTATTTTGGATATGGTAAATTTTGGGAAAACTATTGAAGACATGGGATTAAGTTATATTTGTTCGTATACAACAACTGTTTGAGATGAAATCCAAGTTTCTAGGGATTTTTTATTATATTCTACCTTTCCTAGAAATAATTTATTTTTATTATTAGTACTGGAACGATGTTTTGAGTTTTAATGATTTATAGTTTTACACTTATATTACAGTGGAAAGCGTCCAACGTTCATGAATCATTTATATATAGGTTCACATGGCCTGCGCATTCTTGAATGTGATTATGGTACTGGTTCTGAAAATAAAATATGGTTCGTTTATTTAAATCATCAATAATAACCTATTTTTTGTTTACCCAAAAATATTATTTGTGTCACTCCAAGACCATTTTTATGATTTCCTTGATATGAATCTCAATACGGTGACATCCTCTATATGAATATGGATATTAAATTTATCCTCAAGGGTGGTTTATAATATGGATGCCTAGTGAGGATTAGTTCCCTGGAATGGGTACCTGACCTTGATATGTGAATACATAGTTTATAAAATTACCCTATATTGGGTGTATTCGAATGCGAGTTGCCTTATAAGACCTGAGACAGAATCCTTCATATCATTACATGAGCTATATACTATGGGGATGTATGGTTTATGTTGGGTTTAAGGACTTCTTTACACACTTATTTTGAGAATCACGATACACATATTTAAGATCACTGTTATCTTTGTTTTTAATATAATAATTATCAAGTTGATGTTTCTTGTATCTTAATCATTCATTCAGAATTACTCAACATTAATCAGATGAATCTTGTTATGAGTAAGTTTATCAAAAGGACGGTGTAAGTAAGTATTTATGATTTTCCATTACATAAATTTTCTATAAGGGGTTTTTTTTATATTATTATTTTCTAAAAAGATCTTTATAGAAGAATTTAAAAAACATCATTAGTAGAATAAATACAAGAGTATATCCATTGGAAGGACAGTCGATGCTATTTATACAATTACAAAAGAACTCATAAAATGTGGAATTTGAATTCTAGATCCATTAAAACATTCTTATATAAATATAATTTAAAATAAAAGGCAAATATAATTATTTTAAAGTGATCTAAATCATGTAGATATTTCAAATACTTAAAATAGCTTTTTATTGAGGGTTCTTATATTTTTTTTCCATTAGAGATATTTGATCTGAGTATACATGTGAATGAGTTTACTTGTAAAAAATATAATCCATTGCATCTATATTTGATTTGATCAGATACTATGGATTAAGGGATCTTGAGGCTAAGGAGAAAGAGGTTGTCCCCATCCAGTGATCTTGAGGGATTCTAAAAGGAAGATAGATATTCATTATAATTATGTTGATTGAGGGATTCTAGGGTTTGGGAAGATATGACTAATGAAGGTTTATAATCATGGATATCTAAAGGTGGGTCTACAGAATACTTTATCATTATGGTTTAAATAGAAGACCTCACTTATTTGGGGTTCTGTAAGGTTTTTTTCTTTTATGAATGAAGTTCTATTTTTATATACAGATTTTTGTTACTTTTTCCCCATAAAATTCTTTATTACTCTATTTTAATTTTTATCATTCCGATTGTTTTCTCAAAAGTTAATTATAACATCATTTTTATAATCATTAATATCATTCTTTAATTTATTTAAAAATACAATATTGATTTTTTTTAAAATGTTTGAAAAACTAAAATTAACCCCCCACCCAAACAGAATTGTAGTATATCATTCATACATTCTTAGGAAACATTTGGTGTAAAAGTGACATCTCTACATCTATTTTTCTTCTTTCACTAACTGTGTGGTATAGAAAAGAGTTTTTGTTATGTTGGGTTTATGTTCTAACACATTAAAAAATTTAAACCCCAAAATACCACCAATTTTTGATAAATATGACTATAGGTACCAGGGAGATCATATGAAGGACTTTGTGATTAATACTAGAGAAGATAATTTTATTATGATGAATGGAAATTATAAAATTCAAGATAAGAAAGTTAAAAAATTTACTATGGAAGAGAAGACTAGGTATCAAATGAGTTGTAGAGGTTGTAACACTCTATTACACTCAATGATAAGGAATATCTACAGTCAAAATATATTTTAATTAAATGGATAATAATATTTATAGAAATATTTATGTAATTTAATTTATAACTTAAAATGTTTAAGAAACCATAATGGCTATGCTTCATACTGATTATTTGGATTTTGATTTCGTACATAGTGAACCTATTTCTCATATACATTAATGATTTTTAACCATCATAAATATCATACATTATCTTAGGGAAAAAGTGTTTCGTAAAGAATGGGTTATTGAAAAATTTATTGATATTATACCTAAAGAGAGTTAATCTAAAAGAATAGTTATATATGACAATAATAATATGAAAAATATTTTTCTTAATGATCTTATTATAATTATTAGTTTCTATTAGAGTATATTGAAGAAAAAGGAAGAAAAAGAAAAAACATAAGTGTATAAATAAGTCTTTTAACCCAAAAATATCCCCCTTTTTGAAAATCACAACACATAAGGAAAAAATAAAACACATAAGAATAAAATATTTATGAAAAAAAATATACAAAAACTCCCCCTTTTTAAAATCATTTTGTACTCAAAGGGGTAGTCTAATATATATATGACTGGTGAGGATAAGTTCCCAATAAAGTGTATCTAGGTTGGGTATGTGAATACTTATTGTATACAATAACCCTAGAGTGGGAGTATTTTAATGAAAGTTTCCTAATAGTATTTGAGAGAGAATACATGATTTCATTACATGAGATATGAACTATGGAAATGTATGTTTTATGGGATAGGTTAGAAAACCTTAGGGCTTATGAGGTATGTCTGATGATTTAGTGAGATAAGAATGTTAGTAGATTTAAAAGACACCTTGCCAATTTTTTCTTCTGATGGATTGTGATATATGTGGTACCCTATGAGGGTGGTGTTATCAGAAGTACATGGATGAGCTTTATATTCTAATAATAGTTTTCTTATTCATGTCTCTACATTGATGCATAGGAGGTGTGATCGAGTTAATTCTATAGATATGTGAGGGAATCATTGGATATGAATTGGCAATTCAAGCACAAATAATTCATTATACTAGGGATGCGACAAACATACAAGTGGGGAATGGTAATTTGTTTACTGATCTAATGAGATTATTATTATTGGGATCCAAACCTTAATTAAATAAGTCATTTTTTATGGTGGGGTGGAACTATGGTGCATGATTGAGTAGGTTTGAGATAAGATAACCCATAATGAAAGTTGTGTACTGTCGTGGGTTTGTTTTGGTTATGCCTCTCTTTCATAAGGAAAACAAGAGTGGTTTTAAGATGTTATAGACTTCTTAGGAGGGATATTATAATCTAGGATTACCCTTGGACGGTGATATTAGAGATTAGTTAGACATGATGAAACTTCGATAGCTTGTAAGAAACAATAATAGGTAATGAATTTTGAAAAGTATCTAGGTAGTGGGATTTGGAATTTATGGCCATGTGTATTTGAGGGATATATCTTGGTGAAATCTGAAGATGCATGACAATTATATATGATCCCTCTTATGATATATGATTTTCTAAACTGGTGTGTGTGGGTGTGTGTTTTGTCCTGTTGGGACCGATGTGGTGTGTGGGACCTTGAGAGGTTTCTTTATGTCTTGATGGGGTCTAGGATTCTTTTTTTCTCTTGGAATTCTTGAAGTTAGGTCATGTGATTCCAATGCGTTTATAATTGATGATCACTCTCAGGATGTGACTGGGTATAAGAAGACCCTTTTATAGGTGTGAGAAACTTTTTTTCTAGAGTTTGATATTCTATTTTACTATTATAACTCTATTCTATTAGTGTGTGAGATTATGTACAACTCTTCGAATAGTCAAAATCGACTTGACTAGTAATTAATGGTGGATATAGGTAGTACCTATGACCAAAATTGGTGTCAATTTTTATGGTTGTGTTCTGATTGATTGGTTATGAATAAATGAGTTGGTCAACTAATGTGAGTAATGAGAAGCTAACCTTCTAATGAATTTCAAAAATGTTTTCTTAATGACCATTTGATTTTTTAATATACTAGGATGTCATTGGGCTTAAAATTATTGTTGGGGAATTGATATAATAAATAAAATATGAGTATTTTGGAATCATTTATTTATATAGTTTCTATTATAATGAGGTGACTTTCATAAAAGGATGGAATATGAGAGTCATGTGATAATGAGTTAGGTCATTTACATCAAGATGAATCCATTGAGACCTAATGGTTATGTATATGAATTGTTAATTCATCTAATTAGATTTTGTGTATTACATAATGATTTTGTAGGACATTAAGAGGGGCTCCTTAGATAAGACTATTGTGTTGTAAGGATAAAGTATTGTGATCATTAGTGTTTGGTTGATGATAGACTATAAGAAAGTGTTTCCCATTCCTAGATTAAAGGGGGAATAATATTTTATATGGAACATAATTGATTTTGTTTGAGTATAAATGTTGTTTAAGGTAAATTATAATTTCTTGGACCTATTTGATCTATTTTTTTTCTAAAATCTTATATGGGAGGTGTTTGGGTAATTCAAAAAGACTTATCCCCAAAACATTTCCAAATTTTCTTTTATGTGAACTATTTTTCCAGAATTGTGTTATTTACATTGAAATTTTTTCCAAAATGGTGGCACCAAAATGGGGGTAGAGAAATAGTGGAATAGAAACGATGGCACCGAAATAGTGTCATAGAAACGGTGGCACAAAAATGGTGGCACTGAAAATGTTGCATAGAAACAGTGGCCCCAAAATGGTGACACCAAAATGGTGGCATCGAAACAATGGTACTAAAATAGTGGCACTGAAATGGTGGCACTGTAATGGTGGCACAGAAATGGTTTCTCAAAAATGGTGGCACCATAATGGTGTCAGGAACAGTGTTTCCAGAACTAAGTCATTTACCATTTCAAATTTCTATATTTTTCCACATTTCCTACAATTTTTCCTGTTTGACTTTTACTTTGATGTAAAATGAATTGAAGGCATCGTTTTATGGTTTTTAATGCTTATTAAAATCCCATAACTCCTATATTAATATTTCTTAATAGTTCGGAAACATTTTCTTGGTCAAAACATGTGATCTTTAACAGATTTAATATTAAGGGAAAATCTTGCGTATCTTAAACCACTTTTCCTTTAAATATTCTAAAGGTTTGAGATATATTCCCCCCTTGTTCATCCTTATGGTTCCCTATTGTGATATTAACTCACCTTTCTCTTTTTATCATAGTAGTCATACGTAGTGTTGTAGCTTTAGATCATATCTTCTCGAGAGTTTCTTCATCCTGCATGCGCACCCCATATTTTGGTGCAACCCGGAAGGGTGGATTCATCTTTGATATAATGTATATTTTATCACCATTATTCTAGGTCCCTCTCCTTCTGTTCCTCCTTCCCATTTTATGTCATGCTGTCTCTATATTTTTAATAGAGTTTTCTTGGGTGTTGGTTGGTGTGGTGGTGTCTCTACATCATCGGGTAGATGCACTCTTCTGGGAGAGGTGATCATGATTTTCTGTGTTGTTTTTTATTATGAAAAGAATGTATAAAACAATTTGAAGTAAGGGATTCATGAATTATATTTTATTTTATGTGAATATATAGAGTTTTCATGTTTTATCCCACTGAATAATAATGGAATTTACAAAATAAATATTTAATGTGGATTAATAAATTGGTATTGATTGTATGTTGTTGCCTCTTGTTTTTTTGAGATAGTGTGATACCTTTGATTTCTTTGTTTAGCATTTCATTCTTGAGAGAAATGGGTGAAGAGTTTAATACTGGGATTAATTGTAAATTAATTGGAAAAAGATAAAGATACATGTTTTGGAATCCCGTTGTTGTAGTGGTAAATTGTTGATAATCGAATGGATGCAGTTATGCAAGTTTAAATGAACCAGCTAATTCAAGATAGATTAAACAATAGGTTTTTTGATAAAAGATAATGTATTATAGGGTTTCGAGTTACCATCATTCATGTAAAGGCTAATAACCTTATTCTTGGATTCATGAGTGCTCGTTTTGTTTGAAGGCTAGATGCTTTGCTTAGGGATGAGAGCATAGTTTCTTGTTGATTACTCTCCTAATGCTTGTGCTTTGGTGTGTTCCTAGGATGGATGATCCTGGGAGGTTGTTTTGGTATGTAGGGAAGGGAGGCCTAAGGGTAAGGGTATTATTTGATCCCTAGAGTGGAATAATGCATTTTTTATGCATATGGGTGTTATGGAAGACACCAGAGATGAAAAAACGGGTTAGTTATAAATGCGGGATGCTTTTTGAATCTCCTTGTTTGTTTATCTTCTTTAAATTCCCCACTACTCAAGGTAGATGGTATTACAAACCCTCCTTCCAAAGTATATAAATACACATGGGGTATGTCATGTGATTTTCATGTTTATCTTCTCAATGATGGATGGGTCTATGTGACTACAATAGTTGGAAAAGGCTATATGGGTAGTCCATCTACTCACCATGTTGAGCCCCTTGTTTTAGGTAGCTTTGTTTTGATTTTCTATAATTTTTGGAATTATGGGAATGTAATAATTATATTTCTAAATTATTGAATAAATGATGTTATCCCATCGCATTGGAGCTTTATAGGATACAATGATGAGGTAATTTTTTTAGAAGTTGTGTATTTAGCTTGATTATTCCTGGAGTGCATGGAAATTGGGGTGATGCTAATGTAATGTTGAATTAATTCTACTCAATTAATTGCTTAAGAATTAATTATGTAATGTGGGACTAATAAAAAGGGATAAGAAACTAAATATCTCTCTTTAAATGGTAATATACTTATAGGATATCTAGTTTTAGTTGTGGAAACAGGGATTTTGAGAGGTGTTAGCTGTAGTTGAGTCTAAGACTAGGGTTTTCCCCTAGTGTGTTTGTGAGCTGTTTCGGTGTTTCTATATTCTAATCCTCTCTATCAGTTAGGGAAACTGACACTTGGGGGATTCTAATCCCTAGGGGGTGTTTTCCCCGACATTCTAGTGGGATGATGGATGGATGACTACCCACTTTGGCCCTACTCTCTTCTCCTAGAAGTCACTTGTGCAGGTATGCACGATGGTTAGTTTTACCCATAGATGTGTGTATAAGGATGTAATTCATTTTCGTATTTCATACACATATATTCTAGATTTAGTTTCTAATGGAATACTATAGGTGTAACATGTATAGTGTGTGACAGCAGGAGGATCCCTACTCAGTGAATGGGTTGTAATGGCTTGAGGTATAATTCCGGATGTATGATACAAGTAAAGTGAGATGTGGTGGATTTTTTAAAATACCTGGTTACTTTTTTTTGGTAGACATAGTGGTGGTGTTGCATGAGGTGTATGTTGTGGTGTTATTCCCTGGTGTCTGCAGGCAAGCCTTTTTAGAGAGAGATGCTTAGAACGTGCGGTTTTGGGGGAAACAGAAATCTAGTGGGGAAGTGGTAGTAGGTACCCTTGATATTCTTTATTTTATTATATAATCTTGTATGTGATACTTGGTGATAATATAAATAGTGAGGCTGTGAACATAGTATACCTATTTTGGTGGTGAGTTTGTTTCACTTGTTATTCACTATGCTTTTTCATGCTTTTGTTACTTTTGCATGAGAGGATCTGGGTAGGATCATACTGAATATAATTTTATACTCACCCTACATATGTATACTATTTTGTTTTCAGGACACTTGATGCAGGTTGAAGATCAGGCTGGTGACTACTAGCACGGGGTTGTTAGAGCTGTTTGGGATTCATGTTTGCTATTTTTTTAGTTCCTTTTAGTACATGTAGTTTTCCATTTTTAGCTGTATTAGTCTTTGTATGACATTACATATGTGTACTTGGATTTTTTTATACTGTAGTATGTGCTAGAGTTGTTTGGTGTCTATCTTATCTCTCTCTCTTTTTCATATGTTCCCTTAGAGGGTAATGCGTCCCATATGTGTGATTATTATACCCATGGTGCAAGTCACCAACCCCAGGCCCACTGGAGGTGAGACTCAGGTGTCACTATCTACCTTCTCATATTTCTTCCCTAGAAGGTTCACACATTGTGGGGAGTGTTTCCTGACATAAATTTTAGTAATAATTGGGAGCCACAAGTTTTGTAGACCCAAACCAATGGGTGTTGTGGTTTTGCATCATTACTTAGATTCAAGTGACCGAGTTATGTTTGGAAATGGGTAATGCCCTGTTATAGAAATTAATCCATGAGGATCAGTAATATTTAATATTTTTATAAATTGACTCATGTGAGTTGTGGTTTATTGACTAGTGACATTTTGGGAATGAGTTTTGGGAAATGGACTAGTTGGATGACTAGGTCTATAGAATGATGATACTTATGAATTGTACAATGGCATGTGTGAAGGAGTGAGGTTTAATGTTATGATTTTATCCTTGGGTATGAGATAATAATTTTTATGAGAATAGTTAGGTGATACTTGACTGTATCATCATGTGGTTTATGATATAGTTTTGAGAGATTAAGTCAACCATTAGTGTATGAGGTCAAAGAATTGGAAATTCAAAAAATAAGTTGGGAGTGGGGATCATTGTAGAGTTGATGGAATTAGTAGATATTGTAGTACTTGGGTTTTCATGATTTTAGATAAAATCCCTAAAATAAGATACCAAATTTTATATGTATAATTTCATTGAGTATAATGATTATGAAATCAATTAATATATATCAGCCAAGGGAGAATTGATGTGTGTAACAAACCAGAGAAACTTGAATCCAAGGTATTTGGTATTTTGACTGGTTTAGGTATGGTATTAACATTACTATAACTAGTATGATGTCTTTAATTAAAATGTTCACTGGATATTTGTGACTAATTTGAATCACGGGTGATGAAAGTAGAGACTTATAGGGGATGAGAAGTCTTATGGCGGGGAGCTGGTAATGACACTCACTGGTATCGAATAGTGGAATCATAAAAGAGTAAGGTTCCAATGGAACTGTAACTAGGATTGTTTAAAAAATGTATACTGAGATCAAAATTTAGAATTATGGGTGCATTTTAATTGGTTAAATGATCTTTTGGTGATTTTTTAAGTGTAAAATACCATAAGTAAGTTTTCACGAATCATGTAAATGGCGTGGAAATGGTTAGATATAGCATCATGCAATTGAACCCCCAATGGATGCAACTAGATTTAAGATGATTGAGATGATAGAAACTATCCAAAATACTGTAAGTCCAATGGTGGGCCAATGGTACCTCGGTGGTCCAACAGAGGTCTAGTAAACTCCACAAAAATTGTCATGTAGTATTATGCACCCTACTTTATGAGGGGTAATTTTTTGATGTTACAGTATTTCTCTTTGAAACCCCTAAAACATTAGATCACATCCTTTGGATAAATTAGGACTATATTTTCCCATATATACCCTCCCTATTCCATGATTTATTCCAATTGATTTATTATAATAGGAGAGCGTCATTTCATCAAATGAGATATGTTCCTCTCCTTTTGATCTCCTCTTCCTCCTCATTCATTCCTCCTCTATTTTAGAACATAAAAGCTAGGGGTTTCAGAAAATATTTTACTAAGGAATAGAAAAATAGTCCCACCATGAAAGGTATTCTTCATGTGGGTGTAAGAGGAGAACAATGGAGGATAACCATTTATTATTTAATGTGGTTTTGTGAGAGGTTAGTCACCGTATGGATTCATCGTTGATTATGGGTGAATTGGATGAAAGTGATTGATGGGATGAGATGTAAAATTGGGTATTTTTTATTTGAGGTATGAGTAGATGTAAGGATTCGTTTAAACTCTATTACTCAATGTTTTATTGAGGATACATCATCTAAGGAGTTGTACCTCAATAATCCCAAATTAAATTAAAATGGTTTAATTATGTAATTAATTATAATTTCATTATAATTAATTAAGGTGGAAATTTGATGGAGTTAGGACCTCATGTATGTGATTGATGGATTCTACAAGCTTGATTGAGGTTCAAGAAAGATTTTTTATGGGGGTAACGTCAAAAATGAGGTAGGTTATTCCTAATACTACCTCGTAATGGTTATACATAAATTGTATGAATTATAATCTTGGGAGATGGGGAAAAAGTGACTCAGAATGAAACCAAATGTGATTTGTTTTATTCCATACATGTTGAGCATAGACTACCTAGATTGTGTTAGATATTTAAAACATGTATATTGAACACATAGTTGTTGATGGATGTGTTTCCAAGGTATGTGGTTATATTCTCATGGAATAGAATTGTGATGGGTTTCATTATTTTCAACATGAGTGGTGAGCCTTGTATGGAATCCTGAAGTGTTGATGTAGGATCAGAATTTATATATTAGGTAGTATAAGGGGTGAGTTATCCCTTGAAATGGGTCCTATTTTGATTAGTTCCCAATAAGGTATGACCCATATGTGCAAGATAATGGTATGGGGACCTATTTCATGTTGATTGAGGTTAGTCTAGATTTAGGAACATTGTATTCTTTCTACTTTTGGAATGGGTAATATATAGAGTGTAATAGGTTGGGAAAAATTAATAAATAAGGTTAAAAACCATTTTCCATGGGTAAGGTTATGTGTGATGATATTAGAGGTTCGGTTTATAGATAACTAACCTAGTGTAGGTATATTGTGGAGTTGGATGAAATTAAATATTTGTTTTTATCCTTGTATAGAGGTTATATGAATTTTATTAATGTCAATGGGTTATGAGAAGTGTGGATATAAAATAGAAATATATAATTAACATTTTTGGATTGAAATGTTGGTCACGTTGTTGTTTGTAATTATAACCTAAGAGATTTTTTATCTTTCATTTGGGTGCCATTCCAACCTAAGGTATTTTTTATCTTACTATTGTATTTAATGCTAACCTAGGGTATTTTTTATAATATGGTTGGGTGTAATGGAATACTAGGTTATTATTTATAACGTTTATAGATTTAATGAAAACCTAAGGTATTTTTTATCTCATGTTTTGGAGGGATGATAACTTGAGAATTTTTTTACAATGTGGTTGAGTGTAATGACTATATGGGGGATTTTTTATCTTTTGATTTGGGGTAATGAAAATATATGGAATTTTCCTATTATTGTTTTTTATGATAGTGGATTTTCTTACTATTTATTATGATAGCTTTTGATATGTGAGGGTATCAAATCATATATGAGTTATCCAAGGCCCATGGATAACTTCTTAGACTGGAAGATTGAGATTATGCTTCATGTTATGGGATCAGTACATAAGTGGTGTGTTTGAGTATAAAATAAATGTTTTTGAGGGATGTCTTGGTTATAATATTGGAAACAAAATAAAAATGGTACTTTATTCATAGGATATATTAGATATACATGTAATGCATGGTCAACTGGTGGATTAGGCATATGATCCTATGATTGGTGATATAATACTCACGATGGCATGAGTTTAATTATGAAGTGTTTTAATAATTGGGTGTACTTATACTTTTTTATGGGATTAGATTGACCATAGTTGTCATTGTGCTCCAATGTGATGATGGTTCTTTGGATACTATCTTATTTAGGGAACAATAGTGTTTTTCTCCATCAATATAGTTTTTGGGTTGGTATGGAACATTATCAAACATGGATAGTGATATTAGTGGTTGATAAAGTATAATTGACCATATATGATTTTCACGTGACTCTTGGGAAAAATAAACAATGACATTATTGAGGCATGGTTCTTTCATTTCATGTTTTCAAATTTATGAGATTGGTCTAATGGGATGTGTGTTCAGTTCACTAATAATGAAATTTGGTATATGAACTTGTAAAGTGACTATGTGTTGTAATGGATTTTTTGAGTCTTTATTTCAATGGAATCCTAATGTTAGGTCATGAGATGATAATGGTTTTTTTGGTTTATCAAAAATGGCGATGTGGTCGGGTATGTTACAATCATTATAAATGTGGGAGACATCTTGTATGACTGGGAAAAATGGGGAGTTATCTCTAGGTTGTGTCTTGTTATATTAGTTGAGAATGATTTTATCAAGGTACGATCATGTGTGGGTAAACCAATAAGAAATAGTGAAATGAGGTATATCTCGTGTAAAATATAAGATCTTCCTAGAGTAGTTATGTGGTAGAAAATGGGTGATGATAAGCCTGGGTAACTAAGACGGCCATCTCATGTGATTAATGAGTGGTGACATGTTGATGAATATGGGGTGTGGTGGTTCTAATATCACTAGATTTTTGGGAATTCCAATGACCATGGTAATCTATGTGGTTGTTGTGTGATCTCAAGAGTGTCACAACCATGGGGATTTTTGAACAAATGAAATAAAGAATTAGATAATTGTACGATGAGTGTCTATAGTGACTAGGAATGTGAGAGTCATATAAATGAATTTTATGTCATTTATGTTGGGATATTCCATATAGATTGAGTTTTATTGAGATGGATCATTGAGGGAGTTGGGGAGTAGTTTCACGGAGCACCATAATGTCGAAGACCCTAGATCAGGGATCATGGGATGGGTCTATAAAGATGTTATGTTTCGGTCTAAAAAGTTTCAATTGTCAAGTAATAATAGTTTTTGAATGGGTTTGAGTTAATAGATTGTGAGTAGGTGAAATAATATGGTGTGGATCACTCCAATGGAAGTTTCTAGTAAGACCATTGTTATGGTGAGTGTTGATGAATATCATGGGTGATGTGTTTGGTAGACCCAACCTAGAAGATTTTTATGGATTCATAAAATATATTTGGTGAAAGTTGTCGGGTTATGTTTAGTAAATAAAAAATTCTAAAATATGTATATCAATTACTGATTATTATTCCAAGTCTATATGTTAAACAATAATAAGTTAGGAGTTATAGGATATAGTTAAGTGGGATACGAAGAATAAATTTTGATAAAATGATCAGTAGAAGAACTGGGTTGGTGTTATGTTAGAGCTTTAGGGAAGTATGAAAATTTGTATAATGTAGTGAGGTTTCACAGTATGAATGAACCTCACATGTGAAGAGAGTTTTAGTCCCAGTTACAGTGGAGGCACTATAGGGTGACATTGAGTGGCATATGGTCTATTCAATACTAACAACATCAGTGAGTGGTATATGACATTTTATAATTTTGAAATCATGAACATTTTTGGGATTGGGGAATATTCATGGAGTTGGTGGAGTGAGTCATCACTACAGTGTGTGGTTCATTGCGTTTCTAAAGGTAGTTGGTGTATTAGAGTATTAACTAGAATTATTCACATTATATCGAGTATAATGACACAAAAATTAAAGAAAACACACTATTCAAGGGATTATTGTCACATATAACGGACTATAGCATGATGCTTCTAGGTTTTTGAGTTGTTCCACAAGTCTTGATGCATTTTGGTCACAACCATGACTAATATAATATTGGAAATTGAAGTGTGAATATAACTAACCATGGAAATGAACATATCAATTACATGACCTAAATAATTTTTTTATTAAAATACATTCTCAATACATTTATTTTTTATATTTTTATAGAATTAAAAAAATAATTAATTAAACTCAAGTCTTTTTGAATAAATTAATATTTTTTCTACTATATAAGAAACAAATTAAACCATAACAAGTCTTAAATATATCCTACTAATTATCCACATAAAATAATCTTTAATAAATATCATACATGTCTTATATTCATATCCTAAAGACTTGGAAACATAATAAATGGGTGAACTCAGATTCAAAACAAGGGTAGAACTGAGATACAAAAATAAAATATTTTATGTGAGCATATGATAAACATATGGGTATAGTCAATATAAATAAGGAAATAATACCCCATAAGGCATAGATCATAAAATATAAGTCATGACATGTGTAACAAAATAACATAAGAATTGAATCAAGATAGTGTGGTAATATCATTCAATAATCATGAGCCATGATTGCATAACATAGTCATTAAAATAATAATAATATGTTTTCAAAAACATTATATTAGGGAAACATCACATATATGAGTCACACACTTACACCCATTCTTGCGAGACAACCTAATTATATCAACATATACATAACTTTCATGAGTCACCCACTTTCACCCATTCTTTTGAAAAACTAATTTGTACCCACAAATACATATCTTATGACATTTAATATTTTATCAAAATCATTTTATGGCAATACAGGACACCTCCCATCATTCATACATACATGCATATTCCACTTGAAATCATTAATTCATCATTTCATAAAGAACCAATGGAAATATAATGGGTTTCGTTCAGCATATCATAAATATCCATGGAAATAAAATGGTTTTCATATCCTTTTTAAATATAATAAAATATTCAAATCATTCATAATTCCATCAATAATCATAACATGATAAAACCACGAAAAATAAATCAGTATCATACGATATTAGGTACATTTCTAGGAAAATTATCTCTAATCATTATAATGAAGAACAAGATAATTATATGTTATGAATAAAGGGTATACATTTAAGTCGATAATTTCTCAAATAAATCGATGCATGGAATCTAGGTGAACACCCACTAATAAATGTAAACAAAAATAGGGTATTCATATAGGAATTAAATTGGAAGAAAAATTATCGTTATAAATCAAATATTATTAAGAAAGGAAAAGGTAGTGATCGATCACTTCTCTTATATAGATTTAATTTTTTTACGTTTTGAAAACATAGGTCAATGAATCACGTATTATATAAAGAATAATTTTATAAAAATATTAGAATTGTACTGTTAAAATCTTGATGAAAATTATCATTTTTTCCATGAAACCCATTTTAAATATAATTCAAAGAATAGTGGTTATATATTTTATTTTTAATACCAAGAAACCTAGAAGAAAATATTTAAATGTATGGAAATATATTCTTATGAAAATGTTTTAAAAAGAAGTTTATTTTATTATTTTTGAAAATAAAGACTAAGCACAAAATTCACCAATTTATTTTGAAAATTCATTTTGAAAAAAGGTTGGAAAGAAATTATTTGAGATATATTAAAACATTACATTTAAATAAAACTATAATAATGGAGACTTGAAAAGTATATAAATATTATATAGAAAAAAATATAGAGTGGATGAAAATAAATATATCCACGATATAGAAAACATTTTAATATTTTAAAATGTCATTACTAAAAACCCACTTCATAATTAGAGAAATACAATTTCTAATTCAAATATGGTGATAAGATGTAAGATTATCATATGAATTAATAAATATATTAGTTCCAAAAAATAGCAGAAAATATTTTTGACAAGGAAAATATAAATACGCAAGAAATGATTCATTGGTAAGAATTGTAGTTATACATACCAACATTATACTTTTATTTCAAAAAATATTTTATCAAAGGGATGGTTATTAAGGATGAGAATTAATTTCAATATGGAACAACATGAAATGTGATATAAAATAGGGGAAGTTGGTATCATATAATGATTTGAAATAATATTCATATAAGAAATACTAGGACCCAATATATAATAAATTTAGTAAATTAAACCCTTATGACATTAGAAACTTTAGATCTAAAAACCGTGAAGGATATTTTTTCAATTGAAAAGTAAAATATAATGAATAGTGAGTGGATAATGATACCAAATATTAAAGGGGCCTTAAGTACACCATTCCAAAGAAAACATGGTGTATAATAAGAACTAGATCTTAAGGGATTGAAAATTGGGAAAATAAATCCTTACATTAATTTATGACTCCAACTAAAGCACTTGAATTTCCAATATAAAAAACTACCTTAATCATATATTTTAGATCTATATACATATAAATAAACATTTATAAATTATATATATAATTATTATATTCATGTATATTAGTTAGTTGTCATGTATTTTAAATATCAAGTGTGAGTCATCTAGATATTTTTGAACTAGTTTTATAGAAGCACCTGTAACAACCTAAAATCTTATTATATAACTTTTCTTTATTAAATTTATGTCTTCAAAATATTTCTTAACATGCAACACCAATATTTATGTGAATTGTAATATACTATAAAAATATATTTATTTAAATGAGACCATTATAACCTTGATTTTAAATTTTTAGTATTCATAGGAATAAATACATTATTTAAATTTTTTATAAGGTTTTAATATAATAAAAATATATCTATTAATTCGTGATAAATATGTAATAAATTTTTATTAAAGTAATTTTATGCTTCAAAAATTTATTTTCCCAAAAGATTGTTTTTATTGCATTTTGTGAACAAAAATTGTAATTAATTTACAGAATTTTTAGAAATTTTGTTTGATAAAATTAATATAATTTTTGAGACCATAATTTCAATATTATCTTAGGGTAAATTTTTGAGATTTTTCTAAAATGGTTTATTTTTTGGTGAATAGTGAATATACAAATTTTTCCAAATACTATCACTTTTATGACAGTATTATGATGTAATCATGACCTAATAAATTTTAAAACCAATAACTAAATAAAATATTTGTTTAAGGGTTTAATAATTATTTAAAAAAATTATTCTTAATTTTAGAACCCTATATTCACTTTTGTGAACATAAGTTTAATTTTATTCTAATTAAAACTTATTTCAGGTCCTTGCATTTAAGGTGTGGTTGGAAGGTGAAATTAGGTTTTGGATTGATAAAAAAGTATAAAAACCTTAATTTTTTAATAAATAAACAAATTTATTTGTTTAAATCATGTTTTTTACTTTGTTTCAATGTAAAATATTTATTATTCTAATATTAGTTATTTTCCTAAAAACTATTTTTATGCATTTTCTGTTCATATATTAAAGTAAATTCCTATCACCTAATGAATCCTAATTAGATAAAATATAATTCCATAAGTGGAATGAGAATTTAATTTTTTTTCAGAATTTAAATTTTATTTTTTGTTCCATAAATAACTTATCGTTGTAAAAAAGTTAAGCTCTAACGGTCAAGATTAAATTCTGGTTAAAGGGATTTAAATTGGAGATAAGGATTAAAATGACTCTAAAGATTGTATAAATTTTATTGGTTGAGTTTTTTTACCCAATAAAACATTAAAAATGAATTTTAGGTGCCTTGGTGAAACATTACCATGGATAATACCCGTTAGTATTTTAAAACATTGAATAATTACAAGAGTGTCACTCTCCTCACTTATACAATGGAATAAATTATCATCTATTGTACACAGATCTTGATCCAATTATCCAAATAAATACTTACCCAATTCCCTTAATATACATCCTTCCATTTATCAATAGGATTTGGTGTCATCTAAACACTATCCTTGAAGGATTATTATCTAATCTAAAGGTGGTTTCCCAAATAGTAGGTATAACTTTTAACCATGTGTTTTAATTTTATTTATTATTTTAACTCATAAAAATTATTTTTAACCATGATAAAATAATAACATAAGTATCTTCTATATAATTTAATTTTATTATTATTTAGTAAAAAACACTATTCATTTCCTATTCCATCCTACGGTAAATGAAAACATCTCTTGTACATACATGTGGACAACCACCTTCATAAAGTGATGAGTTTCATTTTACATCACCAACTAAAATTGATGGTTATAATAATAGATTTATATAATAAAAAACAAACTTATGATATAATTATGAGTCTATAATGTTAACATAATATCTACTTTCTTTTACATTTTCTCATTATAAAATGAAAGTATCATTCATGCATACGTACAAACAACCGTCTATATGAGAAATATATTTCATTTTTAATATCAAAATTTTGTGGATGGTTTAATATATAAATATATATGATTATTACAAATTATATTTATATCATTATAATTATTATAGAGATTATTAAAACATGATGATGATTCAATAAACAAATATTCAAAACCTAAACATGATTGAAAAACAAAACAATTATCATATAGAATGGTGATTTTATAAAAAAATTGTTTTTAAAATTGTGATTAGATGTTATAAGTAAATAATATATGGTATTATATTAATTAATATTATTTTAAAAATTAATAATAATAAATATATATTTATTAAACATAAGTCTTAAATATTTATAATGAAACACATGACTTGAGGTATGAAATTTGTGTTTCAATCTTATTTAATTGGGATTGTTTATGATTAAATTTACATTTAGGGAAATTATCTGATCGATATATATTTACCCCAATATAATTTCTTCTATTTTTCTTTATCAATGAAATTTCTATGTTTTAGTACTATTTTCATCTCTTGGGAAATTATAATTGTCCAGAAAATATTTATACGAAAATATGACTTTATTTTTCTCTTTGATCGGGAATCCTTTCTCTTCTATATCCATGTTTTCTAAAATTATTTAAAGAATTGTTTTACAAATATCCAATGATTTATAAATTCATTTTGACCATGTTTCAATTTCTATAAAAAGGTTTTAAATAATCTTCTTTTTAGTTTCTAATAGTGGTAGTTTTTATCAAATGTGTGATATGAATATTTGTTTTATCTATTATAGAATGAATGGAATTTCGCACCATCATAACAGATCAATGATTTGAATATTTAATTACATGTTTTTATGGATATTTTCAAATAAAATGATTTCATTAATTGTATGGAAATTTTTTTGGTTTTAAATAAGATATTTCAAAATAATTTTTTTTTCTCAAGAAATATTCCAGTGATATTTTGAAGGATGTTTTTATCTATAAAAACATTCTTTATTGTAAATTATTCTTAAATAGTGATATAATAAAATGATACCATCCAATTCCTTCCTCTACAAGGTTTATTATGATGAATATTTTTAGACTATTCCATGAAACCCATTAATTTCCAATGGGTTAATTATGTTAAGATGAATTCTTTCAAAATCCCATTTATTTCCCATAGGTTTTATTATGATGAAATGATGAATGTTTTTATGTTATTGGGGATCATTTATTGTTTAAGGGTATGTGATGAGTGGTTATTTCGTATTTCACTAATTTATTAGGTAAATATGGGTAACTCATCAAAAAAAAAATGTTATTCCTAAACCTAATTTCATATTCACAACAATATATATGGACCTTGTTTCATATCTAAAAGTTTATGTGAGGACTATAGGATCAATGTGTAATAAAATGGGTACAATATGGTGGTGAATTTATATTTATAAAATTAAACATACAATTAACTTAAACTCTATTTTTAGTTAATCTATTGAACTTACTATCCGATGTAAAAAAATATTGTATTAACTTACTTATTATGAATTTTATATAATTAGAGTAATAGAAAATATTATAACAGAGTTAATCTTTCCAAAAAAAATCATAGTGTAAATAATTATTATTTCCTAAAATGTAGGATTTTGTGTATATTAGCATTATATTATAAAGAGGGAATGTTTTTTTGAAAGGATAATAGAAGTATGTTTATACAATAAGAGTTCAAATCTAACAAATGAAAGATTATTCCATTCAAACTGAATGTTACATAAATGTCCAAAAAGGTTCTGGGTCTAAGATTAATGTAAATAGTTTCTTTAGATTCCAAAATATTTTAAGGAAAAAAATTTATGGAAATGGTTCCAAGAATAATCTTGATATTGAACTTATAAAGAGTTATAAGGGGTTAATATAAGTTATTAACATTGTATTATTTGATATTGTAATTTTATAACATTGAATACTTTGTTCCAAGAGATAAACAATTTTTTTGATATTATTATGTCTTATCATTATGTAAACTTCTATTCTATATATATTTTTCACACTAGATGAGTTTAGTTTGATGGTTTTTTATGTGGTCATGTAGAGATATGTAAAAATATATATAATGATGTATTTAGTTTACCAAAACTTTAAATATGTAGTAAACATATAGTTGATATTGTAGTCTATCATATGTGATATAATTCAACATGATCTTATGTATGTTTTTTTAAATATTCATAAAAGATTTTAAAACTATAAAATTTATCATATTTGAGAAAATAAAATCTACATTTTATCAATCTTTCACATTGGTTTCATATATATATATATATATATATATATATATCGTGAAATGAAATTATAGTTGACATCTCAAAGAATAACATTGAGTTATCCTTATCCAATTTTCCTCATGAATTATTTTATGTTATAATGAAATTTTTTCGTTTGTGTGATTTGGAATATTTTATTGGGCTATTAAATATTCTTATAATGTGAAAATTGGGTTTTCTACACTGGATGTCCCATAATGTATACCACATGGAGTGTTATACACTATGTATTTAGTATAATACAGGTGTATGGTTCATATTTAGCATCACAAATTCCCCATGATTGTTTTATTCATAGAATGACACCCTTAATAATTTCATACATTCTTACTTAATCCATGGGGCTTAGAAAATTAGGGGGTGATTGGTATATTTTTTTATTATATCATTGGTTAGTGCTTAACCCGATCGAATGTTTCCTATCATATGATGAGTATAGAATTTGGGCCTTCTATTGAGACAGACTAAGGAAGTATATGTCATACCTAGATAGTATCTTCTATGTGATTATATATTATTTTTAGGGAAATGTGATTTGGTCATATGTTAAAGATGAATAAAATGTGATGTATTAATCGATCTAGTTTGTCTATAGTGGGAGAATCAAGAATGTAAGAGGAGACTATATTAGATTGGAATACTCTATGTCCCATGTTCATTTAATGTCTCAGACAAAAGGATTATATGAAAATTCATTGTTTCATTTAATGAAAATGGTGGACACACATATACAGATACTTATGTTTAATGAAGATTACACCAAATCCCTTTTTAACTTGAGTATCATTGATTCTTTTCTAGAGTCTTCTATTTGATTGAATTTAATCATTTTATAATTCATATTTTTTATCAATAATAAAAATTTTCATGGGTTCACACTTCATTTTTGATTGAAAGAGGATTTATTTTTACTCAAAGAGATGATCTAAAAGTGTTTTAGTGTTTTTTCTAAAATGAGTTTTGGATGGGTATTCACAAGGTATTAAATATGATAAGACGCATGAGGAAATTAATGAAATATTTTTAAATGTGATTGGAAGATATCTAAAAGGTCTTTTTGATATAGTTTCACATGTTATTATAAATTATACAATATAAGGTGAAATGATGTAAAGACTATGAAGTTTTAATATCAGTGGGGGATTGAAGAAGATATACCCTAAATCCATCACACATATGATGTGTTTTGTATTATATCATAACTTATGATATAGCCATGTCTTATGGTAAGAATTGTATAAACCAATTATTTTTTATATTTTATGTTTTTTGTATATCATTGGATATGATATAATAATATCATAACCATAACCTTTTCATGGTAGTAAAATTTTAATAAGTTAACATTAGAATCTCCACTTTGTATCTAACATCTATAAAATGTTTAATAAGATAAAATTTAATAAAAGTTAGTTTAATTCATATAATGGATTCACAAATGGATGAATCTATTTACTCGTGTGTTATATTTCATGAGTAAATGCATGGATGACTCTGTAATGTCCCAAGGGATTATATAAATAAGCTAAAACTATTGAGATTGGTGTGAGATTCTTATGCTAAATCTTGGATAAACATATCCCATCCCAATGTTCTCCCTTTATTATTATGTACATAACCACATATGATACTATAATATATTGTATGAGAAGAAAATCCTTCTCTAATTCTAACTGATTTAGTATAACTCCTTGAAACACCATAGAGGAGGGATTCCTTCGACTGAATATAATAGATATTCATCAAACATGGTGATCAAATACAATAGAAGAGGCATTTATGGTGTATGGTACACCATTATTTATTTATATATTCATGCATGATTTCGGTTTCAAGCATGGTATCTCATGGAAAATTTAGGTTTTTAATCCCTTATAAAGCATTAATGAAGTGTTAAATGATTATTAAAACCAATCAATGTCCCATGACAATGAGAATCAAAACCCATATATTAATGAGACTCTTCCTAACCCAAGATGATCGCCATGGATGATCAAAACTAAACCCCATAACTCTCTAGTATCCATTCTACATCCCAAGTCTAGTCAATGATCCATAAACACCAATTGGGTTGTCAATACTATGTAATCATATAACTTTCTTTCATTGGTTCACATAACCCATTTTTCTAGTTTACCTTACCTTCGTAGTTGTAGAAAATATGATTATAAATAATGAGACTCTAACATGTTGTGATCCTCTATTTACCTTCACCTAAACAATATGTCAAGCCAAACAAAAAATATCAATTCATGTTTATGTCCAACAAAAATCCATTGTTAGGAAATTTTCACCTAGTGGTCCATTCTCCTAGAATTTATAATAATTTAAATATTTTTTTACTATATTATCTTAAAAAAATGGATATTGGTGTTGGATTCATAAACATTATAGGTGCTTCATTTATCCTGGATGTATAACCTTTAAAGGTACCTCATTGGTCCTAAAGGAATAACCTTAAAAGGATCTTCTTTAGTCCTGGACATGAAACCATCGAAGTAACTTCTTCATTCATGGTTTGAAAACATTAAATTTACTTACATGGTCTTTATAAGACAACCTTAAAATGTAAAATATTCCTTGTTAAATGGAATGGAATTACATTATTTTTGACACCCTTTATAGGGATTCATAGGTTTCCATTCTCATAGGTACAATGATAACTACACAACACCAACTACTCCCTTAATAACAATAAATCTAAGAGTTTCTAATTATATATATTTAAACTATAATATAACTAATGAACCATTGTAGGGAAATATGGGGAACCTCTCATACATGTATAATCCTTATAAATTCATGGTATCAATTGATCACTTTCACTAATAGGGTAACTGGTATAGTTACTAGGATAGATTTCCAAAAAAATCATAAATCTATAAGAGAGTCTGGGACTAGAAAACCAAACCCATCATGGGATAAGTCGATCACCCATCCAATCAAATTTGATATTCATTTTTATGTGTTTTTATCTCATCCCAATTATGGATAGTTTGTTTCTCTAACATATCAATTCCAAAATCATGTGATCAGTCCCTTACCAATGTCATCCTATACCTTAATGGACACATGTCTCAGCCACATCTCATTATGCACCATGAGCACACATATCTCGATCATATATCATCACATCCATAACCAAGTAAAAAATTCAAAATATATCAAAGTTCATGTATTATGAATTATACATCTAGTAATTACATCCCATGTAAGTACACTTATGGTAAGAATAGTCACTACATCTAGACTACATGTCTCTGTTGTCGCCTCAAGCTGTTACAGCCCACACACACATGAATGGTGAAACTGAGATTCATCACAACTTGTCTAGAAATGAACCTTATAACTTAATCCATTACATCCAAGATATTTTTACACATAAAATTTGGTTTTGAATGGTTAGTGTGGAAGAGGGATTAGTTAGTCATCATTTTCCCCACCGACCACGATTTTAGAAAAGACACCTAGAACCCAACACAAATGGGGAATATTATATCTTCTTGACTTGGGGGTTGAGTATATAATATCTTAAAATTTAATAAATTGTACATCACCCAACCAAGTAAGGTAAAATTCCTAAATTTATAATTAACTACATCTATCATCCCACATGATATCTGTTTACCACCACTGAGGTCTAGGGAACTAAATCTCATAGTATCACACAAGCATCACGATTAAAAATCGTTAATAATTTTCATATCGTAATTAGTAAGTACCAAAAATTTATTAATCCCATTAAAAATTTTGGTCTAATCATTCCATTTCATCAAAATGCAACAGACTTTTATAATTCATATTTTAATTTTAAAATTATCATTTTATTACCTTATAGAATTAATCCAACCATACCATGGTTCTCATTTAATTTATAAATAAATACCATTATTAGGAAATATACCATGATTTATTTATAATTTATTACTATTATTTAATCTATTATTCCATAACTCAACCTGAAATGCCACAATAAAGATGCACTAACGGGGTATAATCAAACTGTGGTAGAAAATTTGAAATAACAATAAATTATCATTAAGAAATCCAGCCACCAAGCATCAATAATAAGAAAATTGGAAAGGCCAACTCTCCAATCATTCCAATAAACTAGTCAACATCCCAATACAATAATCCAAGAACACGTAATCCAAGATCTCAACATATTATATCTATACCAACATCAAACTCACCTAAATAAATTTTGAATAAGAAAAACCTGCTCTCAAATTGTATCATCCATCCCTTACATAAAAATCCCAACCACACTGGGTTCACAATAATTCACAGTAAGGGTTTTATATAATAGTTAGGAATAAAAATGAAAAAATATTTTTAGCATAGTAAACCTAGGGAGAAACTTTGTCTATCACACCAAGAAAAACAATCAATGAATGAAACATTGTTCTCAAATAGCCCTAAATGCTTTTAATTTTAGAAACCATGAAAAACATCAACTTAGGATTACTCAACATGTCACCCAATCTATAATTACATTAGGCTAAAAGGGAATTACCTATCCCCATGAGCTGGAAACTAGTGCATAGTTATCATGAACATACACTTAGGAATGATTTAACCATTCTATAAACCAATAAAAAAGAAGCAGTAACTATCGAGGATTTGGTATGAACTATCTATGAAGTGAACATATTTTCAAATAAAATAAATATTTAAATTTATTATAAATCTAAAAAGTTAATAATCATACAATTATGTAACCTTAATAGACAACTAAAAAATACAATGAAAATAGATACACTAGTGTAGAATATGAAATACACCTTGATAATTTATCTAAGAAAACCACATTCTAAAGATAAATCAATAACCTAAACACCTCCATGTGAACCTTGATAACTCACCATCATTAGGCATACATCAATGAACTAGGATGAAAACACAACTGACTTCAATAACAAGAAACATAATAAAAAACATGATATCACTATGGTCTTTATGTAAATACCTTTATAAAAGGGATCATAAAGTCCAGTTAGAATATAATACAGAATAGTAGGTTTTATCTTTCAAATGGGAATGCATAAATAAAATAACATAGTTTACTACTTTTCTTATTTTTAAACTAAAAAATTTTATTCTAAATAAAAGGGGAAAAATAATTCAAAATTTATAGTTTTTAAACCCAAATTTAAGAAAATACATTCTTTAAAACTAATAAAATCCATGAAAATAGGGACTTTAAAAAACATTATGTAAAACCTAACCCATTTTCCTCTTTTCCCAAATAAATTCCTAATTACCATTTAGATAATAATCACTAGTTCAATTTATAAATCACACTTTCCATAATAATTAAGAAAATGTTTTAAAGTAAACCAAAACATTATGAAAATAACATACAAACCATACTTGAAACCAACATATCAAAATGGAAGTGTAAAACTATAATAAAAAAAATTGGTCCTAAAAGGATCAAATCATGGATAGGGTATACAAGAGAAAAACTAAACTAGATTGTTTAAATAATACTTAATGTGAATTAAAGATCATGGAAAACTCACTTGGTTTTATTAGGAATGTTATTGGGCTAGGTTCCCTCAATTTAATCTATTTAAGGGACCCATAAGATAAACTGAAACATCCTCATTTATTACCCTTTTGAGTAATAAGGAATAATAATTACCCCTAATAGGGAACAACTCACCTTGGTAAGTATCTAATGAGTGCATGATATGCTAGTGTAACATGCATCCGGACCATCTATTAGCTACTCGAGTTCCCCTGATATCAATAAATAGAGGTAGTTTTGTAATGAATCATAAGAACATTACATAAATCAATAATAATAATCCAATTTGAAATAAACCTCATCTCACATCTAATACCCTCATAATAAACATTACTTTTTATTTTAATCTTTCCAACATATCAAATAATGGATGAAAAATATAAATCATCCCCCTCATGACTACTATATATAGGTATGTCAAATACAACAACCGGGGTATCAACGAGGGTGTCACAATCTTAAAATAATTCATATTTCAAAATGACAAAGTTCCTTTTCAAAAGAGGCTTCAAATGTTATCCCACTTCTCAAGATTCTATATTTATTTTAAACAAATCCATTAAAAACTCAATAACCAAAATATTCGTTGAAATCCATTTATAAGCCAACCAATTACTAAGAAATCAATTTTAAACCACTATAAGAACACTAGGTCTCAATAACATTTAACATGGTCCACACACACCCTATTTATCAAACACCCTTTTTAAAAACATAAAACCCATATTTGGAAAACCAAATTGAGCCAATAACCTAATTAAAACCCAAATTTATTCTAAAAAACTCACTGAAATCCTTAAATCAATTTAATATATCCTCTCTAGATTTTTAAAAAACACTTGGCACAGATAACCATAATAATTAAAATCATCATTTATTAATAATCACAAGATTATTTTTTGTCACGTTTGAAAACCATAGAAAACCAATTGAAACTCATTATTGGTATACCATATCATATAATTTTATAAATATGGACTTAAAACATCTACGGATTATGTGACATGATTTAAAAGGTAAATTTCATAGAAACACCAAACTCTTATAAGTGTTAACTCATCTCAACACATCACCTTCAATGTAAAATGTACCACTAAGAAAGGGAACACCATCCAATGCTAGTACACAACCAACCCCTATGATAATATGTACGCCCAAAACAAATCTTAATGCCTGTGACAATAGGTTTCATGGGAAGAAGTAAAGCTAGGAGGAAGAAAGAAGGAAGAATAAAAAAAGTGTAAGGAAATAATAAAATGATAGATCTTCTTGAAATTAAGAAGATGGGGCTAAAAAAGGAAGGATAAGGGAGAGGAAGGACTCCATTCACATTCCCCGGGTCCATTTAAATGATGGAGAAAGAAAATTAAGTATTTAGGCCTTAAAATTGAGTAGGGGTATACATGGAATTTCACCATTTTATGAATATTGGTAGTTCATATGGTTAGGATATATAGTTTTTCAAATGGTTCACCAACTGTGTGGCTCAAACTAGACAATCCTAATATACTCACATTTTTTGACCATATGGTTTACTCAACAATGTATTTACCATGAAAACCCACACTATTAAAATCTATTGAATTGACATATTGTTACTCATTAATTTTCTTATAATTATTTACATGTTATTTTACAAAAATCCAAGTCAAAATGAAGTCACATGGTTTATAATATATTTTTAAGGGTTTGAACCAAACTATGTACTACCCATGCATAAAAACTATTCGATGAAAAAATTAACCTAAAAATATTGTCATTATGAAACCCCATATGGTTCCCCTTAATAATTCATGCTAACTGTGCATGGAGAAATTTTTCTTAGGAAAATTAAAATTTCAAATGGAAACATTAAAAATTTTAATATACTGAAAATTTATATTGAATATTAAAACAATAGTGTCATGAGTCTTTTAATATTCTCCCCATTGGGAAACTTTATCCCAATAGAAAGTCATAGTTTAAAGTAGAAGGCAATGAAAGAAGATAAACCTAAAGAAATATAACATTATATTCTAATACCAACTCTAAAAAATTAATTCCTAAACAACCAGTTGATTCCTCAAATAACCTCAACAACTTCAATAAATACTTATAGCATAACAAATAATCATGAATATCTTGGAAGATAATGATCAAACACAGCTCTCCCCATCATTTATAATTCATCTAAAATGGAATAATAAATCATATAAACACCCAAGAGAATGAATTTTATCAAAACCGCCATGATTTTATAAATCACCAAAGGGATCCAAAAAACTCAATCAACCATAACCGATCTTTGAGAAATCAACCAAAATTTTATAATGGAATCGCAACCAAAAAGGCCAATTGAGAGTTCCTAAAACTAAGGTACATCCATAGACCACCAAAAAAATGACATCAAAAAAAAAATGACATCCTAAAATAATAATAAAAAATCATAAAATAGAGACATGAATCAATTAGAAACCACCTGGTTCTATCCTCAATCTATGAACCCACATTGGAAGGTAAATTGGTCCCATGAAGATGGAGAACTATCTCATAGTGGTCTAAATTGAAAATTTATACTCAATTCCCACAAAGGACTAACTAGAAATGAACCAAACACCTCAATTATCTATCCATGCACTACATGGATTCTCCTATATAATCCATCAAACCCGACCTCTTGAATAGGTCTCACCACACTGATAGAATCACAAACGAACCATAAATTACTACCAAATAGGGAGTCATGAATAATAAAAAAGGATTCATTTCAGACCAAAACATTTTCCCTGATGTCTTTATCTTGTGAACAATATAAATTTTACAAAAATAATATAAACAGAGGCACTCCATTATTGTTGTCCAAAATCCTTTCTGACAATGTCAACATATCCAAAGACCAACCTCGATCATTTTCCCATCATTGGGAACTAGTAATGAAAAATCTAATAATCAAGGGGTACCAATTTTAAATCCAAATGGGATAAGGAACAATGATTGACTTGGCCTCATATGGGTCATATGGAAAATAGGCAACAGGTCAAAAAAATTCTAAAATCCAGAGGTTGGGCACTATATTGTTTTTTATGTCATGTAGTCCAACCTTATCCCTATAATTATTTTTGATTATCATACAAAAAATCCATGATAACCCCCAATAAAATTCAAACCATGCTACTGAGAATCAAAATACCACTAGCTCAAATATCAATCCAATAATACAATAAAAAATAAACCAAAAACTAAGTACCCATGGAAACTCAAGGATTATGCTAAAAACGAGGTTTCCAAAATATCACGATACCTAACTCTAGATTCTAAAAAACCATATCAACACACTACCATACATCTTAAATATCAATATAGTTCTTCTAGAACCTAGTACCATTTTAATAACCAAGGCTTTGATAACATTTATAGAGAACCATCTAGGGCCGACTCAACACGTCAACTGACCTATATCTCTAGATGGTCTGAAGGGCATTCATAATCCATAACGATTGTAAACTAGTTACTGGGTATCAATAATGCATGATTTGGAATTATTTCACCCTTTTATAATATAATGAATCAGTGGAAACTATCAATAATGCAACATAAACTATCTTGGGAGTGAACATTCATACATATAAAAGAAGAAATTAAAAAAAATATAAACAATAGAAAAAAGGAATAAAAATAGAACGAATCCATTTAAAATATAAAAATGAACAAAATACATCATAATAAAATAGATTTTTATAGATTATGAAATACAAAAGACTGAATTTTACTATACAATCTTGGTCTAAAGATAAATCAACAACCCCAACACCTACACATGACCCACATTCACCCACCACCAACACACATCCATAAATAAACTAGGATGAACACTCAACTAAATTCAAGATTGAGAACCTTAAATTAAATAAGACTGTTTCATACAAACACATATACATCGCTGTGTATGTAGGGTGTGATGAAATTGTACCCGATAGGATCTCATTAAGGATTATATGCAAAAATCTTCATAAAATAGCTCATAAATTATTTAAAAAATATAAGATAGAAAAACATTTTATCACTATTAAATGAATATGCATAAATAAAAAAACGCACTTTACTACTTTTCCCATTTTGAAACCAAAACATTAGCCTATATAAATAAATGGGAAAATTGGTTTAAAATTCACATGTTTCAAACCCAAATTACAAAGTAAAGTTTTTATTTAAAAATAGTTTCAAACCACAAAAATAAGAAATTAAAAACACTTAAAGAAAAACCCAACCCCATTTCCTATTTTCCACAATCAATTCTAAATATATATAAAAAATAATTGTTATTTCACATAATAAATCCCAATTTCAAAACCATTAAAGAAATATATTTAAATTAATCCCAAAAAATCAATATCATGTAAAATTAATATGAGGCACCAATATATCAAAAATGAAAGGTAAATTGAAATAAGAAAACATTGTGTCCTAGGAAAACATAATTTCTAGGAAATATAAGTAAATTAAGAAATAAACCCCCAAAATAATCCCTAATAGAAATAAAATTTCATTGTAAACCTACTAATTTATAACATTAATGATACTGGACCTAGTTTCCTTAGTTCAATCTCCCCATGGGAACTTAATTAAAACCATAAAGTCCTCTTTCAACACCCATTTGGGTCGTTGATTACAATATATACCCTTATAATGGTTATACTTTCCAAGTGAACTGGCTAGTGAGTGAATAACAGGATACTATAACATACATCTAAACCTTCAGTTAGCTACCTATTTTCCCACACTATTAATAAATGTAGGTACATAATCCATAAGTTATAAGGCTATTTCATAAGTAAAACATAATAAAAACATCAAAATAAACCACATATCACCTCATAAACCATTGTAAGAAGCAACCCCTTTCATTTAAATCATTAAAACACCTCAAATAATATCAGAATAATGTAATGAACCCCACTCCAAGCCACAATATTTAGGTTCATAAAATAAAAAAATAATGGGATCAACAGTGGTCTCAGAATCATAAAATAATTCCTCTTTCAAAATTAAAAATGGCCCTTTTATAGTAGGATTTTTATTTCAATCCACATTTCAATATTTGAGATTTCATTTGAAAATATATTTTGAAAATATATTTTCCAAAACATACATTGAAATCCATTTTGAAACCAATATATTACTAAGAAATCAATTTTAAACAACTATGATATCAATTGGTTATGAAATTATTTAACATAGCCCACACACAACCCTCTGTATCAAACACCCTTTTAAAAACATGAAACTATTATCTTGAAAATCAACTAGTGAAAATACTCACTTTAAAATACCAAACTAATGTAAAAAACCCCCATTTTAATCCTTAGATCCATTTAAAATATCTACTCATTACATTTAACAAACACTTGGTAGGAACAACCATTATATTTAAAATCATCATTTGGAAACCATTACAACCCCCTTTTTTCCAACTGTTAAAATCCTAGAAAATCAATTGAAACCCATTATGGATATACCTTATCCATATAATTTTTTAAATAGGTACTCAAAACAACTTATAATTACATGAAACAAAATTAATGGGAATTTTCATATAAATATATACCATAATTAATTGGGAACTCATTACAACATTCCACCATTGATGGAGAACAAATAACCTATAAAGGGATCACCATCCACAACTCCTACACAACCGATCCCCCATGATTAGTTCTACTCAAAACCCAAATCTAAAGAACTATGACATTATGTTTCCTGGTAGAAACTAAATCAAGGAATAAATGAAAAAGTAAGAATAAAGGAATAGATGGAAAATAACTTGAGAGATCTTCTTGAAATAAATAATTGAACGGCACCGAAATGAAGAAGATGGGAGGGGAAAGTCTCCCTTTACAGACCGATTTTATTTTTTAAAATAGAGGGAGATGTTAGAAAGGAATTATGACTTAGAATCAAGTAATTGTACAAGATAAATTTAATTTTTTTTATGAATTTGAGAAACTCACATGATTAGGCTATATGATTTGGTAAATGGTGCAACTCACATTGGACAAGCCAAAACAACTTACACGATTTTGCTGCACAATTTACTAAACCATGTGTTAACCATGAAAATTACTCTAATAAAAAATACAACATTATTAAATATCCTCCCACATTGTTTCATATAATCGTGTACAAGTCTAACACAAACACACTAAACAAATGAGACTCACACAATTTACACTATATTTCTTATTGTTTGGAATAAACCATAAGCTACATTTTCATGTCAACCATGAACTGAAAATACAAAACTAAAAACATAATCATATGACACCATACATTTTTTTCCTTAACTATTACTTCTAAATATTCAGGCGGAAAATTTTCTGAAAAAATTAAAATTTCAAACAAAAACATTCAATATTTTAAATTACCCCCAATTAATATAAAATAATAAAACAAAAGTGAAATGCAAGTGTCAAAAAATAACATTATCTTCCTTTCCATATTGAATTAGTGGATTCATTAAGAATAGGTTTTAACAACATGTAGGTTAATATCAGTATCCAAAAATACCTAATAATTTAAAATAAAATTGAAATGATCAATTGTTCCATGATCATCATTTTTTCAAAGATGAACAATATTTAAATTAACATGTCACATTCAATTTTAACTTCATCATTCTAAAATTAAATTTTTGACTAATTTCAAGCGTATTATAAATTCCCAAAAACAAAAATAATTACACTAACCAATTTCAGACTATCTATAAAATATCAATAAGCATATAATCATAGAACAAACCACATATGACTAATGTTTCTCATTTCATATTTCATTCAACATTATTTCTAAGATTATTATTTTTATTAGTTTGATTTTACCTATACCCAAAGAAGTGAAATTATGTTAATCACTATATTTTAAAAAATAAATATTATTCATTAATCATTTACCTAAATATGAAACTTTTAAAATTCTTAAAGAATGAATAAAAGAATAATCAGATATCTCTAATCACCTCTCCCATAAACAATCCTAAAATTAATATGGATATCATCCCACCAAAAATATATAATAAAAATACCATGAAGATTTAAGGAATCAATAATCCATGTCATGGAATTAGAGAATGAGAGAAAGAATAACTGAAGTACAGTAGGAGAACTCACCTTAGATGACCAATCACACGATCTCAAGAAGTTGGTGGTTAAAGACAAGAAATAAGGATTAAAATTATTTCAAATAGGACCATGGGTTTCTTTTGAAATTTAATAATAGAGGAAATAAGATAATTTTCATGGAGGTATTGAATTTATACAAGAATAATTATTAATATTACCATTATGAAACACCCCTATCCATACTGTAGTCGTTAAGGTTTTCACCTAATGCATGTCATGGAATATGGGGATATATTTCAACGGACACCTCATCTAAACTCACTCTATAATCGATAGCTCAATCATTGTGTATTGACCATTTTTAACCGTTTTTCAATCCTAAATACACTATTGAAATATATATTTTATATGATAGACTATTTATAATTAATTTCCATCCCAAAAATTGTTTTTCTATTTGAAATCCACTAAAAATCATCTATTGTGGTTAATTTTCTTACAAATATTATTATTTGTGATGTACCATCACAAATATTATAGATAAAATTATTTGTGAGGTAAATTTTATTCTTTCACAAATAATTTATGGAATATACTCTTTTATATGGATATTTTATTCCAACACAAATAGTCAGAGATAAAATTGGTAAATAATTAAAGTAAAAATAAAAAACGTGTTAATTTTAAAATCAAAATTAAAGATAACATAAAAATAATATCATAGAAAATACATCATAAAATTTCATTGAGTAGGTGATCATGTCCTACAAGGGTGGGAAATCGGGTCCCGTTGGAGGAGGTAACTCAATCCCTAAATAACATGGGAGTCTCCACATATACTCTATCATATAACAAACTAAACTTAGTTAGCTAAACAAGCCTCCCTAGACTACCTGTTTTGGAGTTGAGGTATAAAAAAGATGGAAATATGAATAAAGAGACACGTCTCTAATATCAAAAAAAAGACATAAAACTAGAGTACAATTTAGAATAAAAAGAGATACAATAGAACCCTAATAATCCAAGATAAACAGGCTAAATTAAAATGTATGACAAGACCAAAAAGTATATCTGTGATCAATTGTCACCCAAAATCCAACACGAAAAGAAGGAAAAAACAAAAATAGAATCCATCATGAAACATTATTTCCTTTACATTACATAGATCCTATAATAAAACATCTATAAATTCCTAATAGAAAAACTAAGGTGTTAGAAAAAATCCCAAAATGATATCACCACAGATTATATAAAAGATCTAATATCAATAATGAAACAATTCAATATTTTAAATTGAAAATATATTTTCAAAGCATATTCATAAAATCCTTAACCATTTTTAAATTATGTTCTCCTTGGTTATAATAAAATCATATCATATTTTCAAAGAAAGAAATATTTCAAGAAGAAGTGATAAAGTGGGGATACCAATCAATACATCAACAGGTAAATGTGTGATAGTGGAAATATTTTCATCATTTTTCAGATTTTTTCAATGATTTAATCTGTACCAATTTATCATTTTGAGATTATTTGCATCAATTTTGAATTTATGGGGTGTTTTGGGAAAAATATTAAAAATATATTAATTTTTTGAATTTAGAATGATTTTAATCAATTTTTTATTTTGGGAATAAATTTTAAAATATTCATATAATTTGAGGGATAATTTTTTTAATATTACTTAATTTCTGAGACTAAATATTATTCTATATACCCAGATCTAATTCAAAGATCCAAAGGCCTTAACAAATCAATCAAGATGAAATATTGTTTTAGATGTCTGAGTGTACCCCGCATCAATAAATATTGAATAACACGGGGTGAAAACCATAAATTTAGGTGATTCTAGCATTATTTGAAATTTGATTCAAAGGCCCATTTGAATCTTGAAAATCATAGACATTTTTCTTCATTAATATAGTTATTGGATACCTAAAATTGAAGGAGGATTTAGGAAACATTCATCCAAAAAGAGTGCGACTCATTAATAATGTCATAACTTCTCTGAATCATATTAAAATGTTTTTGAAATTTTTAGGGATTATAAAAAATTAAATTTATTTAATTTATAAAATCTACCCATGATAATATTCATCCAGTGGTCATGTAAAATAAGAGAAAAATTTAATATGACATATTTATATGGAGAAATTTTCATTTTTTCTTATCTCTCTATTCTTCTTCTTAGTTTTGGAAAGCCTTTGCCTCTCTCATTCATCTCAGTAACCCTTACCTTGGTGTGTTATACATTTGATTTATTGGTTATGGGTTTGTTTTTTATTTTTTAATTCTTGAGTTCTTGCACTTTATTAAATGAAAACTTTTTCCCTCTTCTACACAATTTATTTCAATTTCATATATCATTTTGTCATCATGTATGATCATATTTGATTTTCAATTCTATTATTTATTTATTTAATTTGTTAAATGATCACTATCTCTCTCCACTTTGTTCTTGTTTATATATGATGGAATGTACTAGGGATTATTGGTGAAGTAATCAATGATCATCAGTATATGGGGATGGGTAGAGAATTTTCTTGATTATATGGGATAAACAAGACTTGATTAGGAATTGTCTAAGTCAATTGAGGATTTTCACTATAACTCTCTTTCACTAAGAAGGAGAGTTGAAAAAAATGAGATCTTGGTAAGGTTTCCTCTCATCATAACATTTTTACCAAGGGAGTGGGAGGAAATGATTGTCTAATCTCGCTTTAATCAACATAGCATATAAGGATTGAAAAAATGGAACTTGTATAACACTGTAATAGGAAAATAGACCCCAAAATAATCAACCATTTCATATAACAGTTTTTAGTCCCTTGATTTCATAATTTTTTCATTTTTTCATTAATTTAATTCTTTTGATTATTTTAATTCATTTTTTCAAAACAGACAAATTAAAAAAAACCCCATTTTCCCTTAAATTGTAAGTAAAAAACTATTTTGTTTGAAATCATCTTTGGGAGACTAGCTAGTGTTAATCATTAAACTACACTTATTTAATATAATAAAATATTGTTTTTTCATTCTCCAGGACATGTCTGTATCCAATTTGGCACTACTTCTATGGAGGCACAACACTTTCACACACTGATTTTCATAAAAAACATAATTTGTTTTTAATAAAATTGTCTATGATGTATTCAAATTGTGATTAATAGGCATGGAATAACTACTCTCATGTGTAATAAGAATAAGAAACTAAAAAGGCTCATATGAAAGAACTTTGAGAATAAATATAGTTCCTAGAGAGAATAATTTAATATATAATTGAATATGTCCACACATCTCAGGAGCAATAATTTGAGCCACAACAGGATCTTGAGCAAGAACTGAAGTATGCAACAGAAGAAGTGTCAGTTGTTTTCCCTATTTTTCAACGAAAATCCAATAATTTGGGTCCATTCTAGTGGGATATTAACGTCCTAAACATTTTATGAACCATATCTAATATAACCATGATGATCTTGAGTGTATTCAGGATGAGTAAGACTTACCTACTGAGCAATGTGTGGGAAATCAACATGATCTAGTTAAATTATGGAATGATTATAAGGTGTAACATGATCTCCCTGATCCCTAAAATGTAGAATATCCAATACCATTATATGTCACTCTAACCATAAAATATGAATACACCACCCATGTAGTGGAACGTGAAGAAAAGATAGAGGATCCCAAAAACCTACTACCATTCACAAAGACTCATTTTCCAGAGTCCCTTAACACTGAAGAATTGATTTAACCAGAACCAATTTAGGGAGATGATCTTTTATTAAACTATTACTTTTCTGATTTCATTATATCTTATTTGAATATCACTCCTCAATATTTTAAATTTTTATATTTTTTGAATCCATGTATTTACTTTGAAGAAGATAAAGAAACTAGGCATACACTTATTGAGGAATATATAGAGTTCCCCATACATCTTGAATATTTGTTGGAGGAAGATCATGAAGATACCCTAGTTTATTTTCCTAATAAAACCAATAAAAACGTTTCCTTATTTTATGGGGAATAATTTGATATTGATACATCATGTTTTAATTATATTAAAATAGAATTAAACTTTAACTTCCCCTTTGACTATTCTTATGATGCATCATACCTTAAAAAACCACTAGACAAAGAAGAAGATATAGCACAAGTAGCAACTAAAGAGGAAGAGGATCCATACTTCATCCTACTCACATCCATGCACACTATACTACATTGCTAAGGTTTGTATTTGGAGTACTATATATGCAGAATTATCATTAATAATAACAAAGGATAAATGGACGTTGGTAAAATCCACATGTGGTGTTTCAATTCAAATAAGATCACCCACCACTTGATTAAGGATAAGAACTGGTATTTACCCTTAGAGGTAGTAAAATTTAAGTCCCCACTTGTGGTATTGTACCAATATTTATCCTTTAAATGATTTATAGTACTGTAAAATTTCAATATAAGGAATTTAGATTTCAATTTCATTTTTTGGATTAGTCTAGAATTGAACTGACTCCATATATTCTTTTTTAGCTTTAATGACATGATCCTTATTCTTAAGTGATTAATTTAATTTATATGTTCATGATGGCATATGGTATCCCTAAAAAGTGGAAGTAAATATAACTACACATATTGGGAAATGGAGTTCACTTTTTATTCTTATATTTTTAAATCCTTAAATTTTTTCCTACAAACATGTTTTGATCCTTAAACTGAAAATTTCATGCCCGCACTTGAATTATTTACTAACATGACTTATATAGGAGACATGAGTTTCATAGAAATCTTATGATTACATGTAATATATTTTAATTTTTTTAATTTTTAATGAGAAAAATGTTGAATTTAATTATTAATGTGAAGCATGGATATTAAAATTAGGGATTGTGATTAAAGCGAATTAATTGATTCATATAAATGAAATTTTCCCATCTGTTTTCATGATTTGAATTTATAAAATTCATATGAATTGATTTGTTATTATTATTCATACCCTAAGTGGTTTTACAACATTATAATTCCCATTCCCAGTAGTATATCAAGACCAAAATCTTCAAATTTTATCTTGAGCATATTTCATGTGTGATCTTGGGACATGTCACCGACCAGAACATTCATTTAAACTATTCAAAGCTATAAATATGAAAAAAAATATTTAAAATTATTGATTCATCTATTGATAAACAATTTATTGTTAAAATTTTACATTTACATCAATTCTTCTTTATTCGATAGAGGACATGAAAGGTGTTTATTGGGATGAACCATGTTTCAATAAATTTTTATCCATTCTTGGCATACTCATTGTATTTTCATGATATTTTAATGTTTAAGTGCTAGGGTGAGGAGAATAATTCTATAAGGGAATATTTAAATTGTATGAATAAAGTGTGGGGGTGATATTTTTGGAATAAAGAAATGTTTTTTATTTATTCAATGTAATTAATTATTTCCCTTCTTGAAAACAAATTTAATGAGTTGTGATTTAGAATAATAAAAATTCACCTTCACTGGATTGAGAACATATGGTTAGGTGGTAGATTTTTAGGATATTTTTAATAATAACTTTTGAAAAAGAAAAAAAATAAAAAAAAAGCTTCTTTGAAAAATAAAAAAGTATAAAGACTTACAGAATTCTAGAAGGATCACATCATTAATTTTTCTTTCATTATTCATGTACTTTTCTTTGAGTTTGGGGGAAGTGGGAGCTTCTACTTTTATGGATAGAATTTCATTACACTTTTTCTTTTGATATTTTTTATTTTACTTAATTGACAATCCTCCTCCTTGATCCTTAATTTTTAAGAAATTAAATACTTCCAACCTTATTCCTTAGTATTGTTTAACAATTTATTCAAAAGAGTTCTTGATTTTATGAGCCTTTTGTCTTTATAACATAAAGAAAGTAGTTATTTTACATGCCTATGGATTAGGAGAATATTCTCTAGTTATGATCATTACTCCACTTTATTTTTATCATGAGTGATGAGAGAAATGATTCAAGTGAGGCAAATCAGGACATCACATGTTTAATGATATTGAATTAAGGTACTTAAATGGATGAAAAGAAGAAGTATCATCATTTTTCTGATGGGAAAAGTAAAATATCTGGGTTGATTGTTTCTTCAAAAAATAAGAAATTTACTTGATATTTTATGTGGAAGATGAAATTTTTATTTTACATTGAATTTTTTTTATTTTAATTACTTTTGATTGTGAATATTTATAACATTGGTGCCCTTTGAAATATAATGTTGAGATTTCATGCTAAAGGAAAAACATGGTTTAAGTGTGGAGGAATTGATATAGATAATATTTTAATAATATTTCATATGTTTTTCAATGATTTAGTCCATAACAATTTATCAATTAAATTTTATTTTCATCAATTTTGTATTTATGGTGTGTTTTGAGCTAAAATGTGAAAATTGCTTAATTATAGAATTTCAACATATTATAATCACTGTTATTTTGGATATAACGTTAAAAATAAGGATCCAATTTTAGTGATTATTTTTTAGTATTCTTTGATAAATTTATTTAATCGTTATCTTCTCTACCCATTTTTGATTCAAACACCCAATGGCCCAAAAAAATCAATCCAGTTGAAAAATCGATCTAGACTACTGAGTGGACCACACTTCAATAAATACCACATAACTCGGGATAAAGACCTACAATTGAAGTGATTAAAGCTGTATTTGAAAGATAATTAAATTTTTAATTCTATTGTTGAATATCATGGATATTTTCTTCATTAATTTATGTATTGGATTCTTGAAATTTTAGTATTTAAGAATCATTCATCTAAAAAGTGTGTGAATAATTAATTATGTCATAACTTTTTATATATTCATACATTTGATTTGAAATTTTGGACATATGATAGAAAATTAAATTTAAAAAATATTATAAGAAGGAACCATGATAATATCCATCCATCTAGTTTTTAAAATTGAATAAATCATTAATAGTCCATAGTTTTTTGATGAACTTTTCTACTTTTCTTTTCTATCATTTTTTCAACTTAGTTTTGTAAGGCCTTATTCTTCCTCATTCATCTTAGTTACCCATATCATGGTAGGGTAAACATATGAGTGATTGGGGAAGGGATGGTTTTATATTTTGTAATGATTTATTTATTTCACTTTCTTGATTGAAATTTTTTATCTCTTCTGTGAAGTTTCTTTCAATTTCATAGATCAGTTTTTATTATCAAGTAGGATCATGTTTGGTTTTTTATTCTATTATTTATTTTCTATTTCTTCCATGATCATTTTATCCACCCACTAGGTTCTGGTTTATATAATATGGAATAGACTAGGGCTTAGTGGTGAATTACTCGATGATCATCCGTATGTGTGGAGGGTTAGTGGATATTCTTGATTGTTTTGGATAAACAAGACCAGATTGGGAATTTCCTAGGTCAATTAATGATATTCACTAATACTATGTCACATAAAGAAAAAGACCAGAACAAACTGATATATTGGTAATTTTTCTATCACCATAACCATTTTACCAATGGATTGAGAGGAAATGATCATAGAATCTCAGTTTAATTGAATTAGCGGAAGAGGATTAGAAAAAATGGAACTAAGATAGAATTGAAATTAGAAAACCAAGCCCGACTTGATCACTTTTCTCTTATAACTATATTCTATCACTTGAGTTGATAATCAGTTTTCAATATTTTCCTTAAATTATTTCTTCTTTATAATTTCTTTTATTTGTTTTTAAAAGCAAAAAAATTAAAAAACACTAAATTTTCCCTTAAATTAAAAGTGATATACAATTTTTTGTGCACTCCTATTTGGGATACTACCAAGGGTTAATCACTAGAATACACTTAGGTAATATAATAAAATATTTTTTCCACACCCCATGATAGGAATGCATCAAAATATAAACACATATAAATGATATAAACTATCATGTGAAACTATGTGATACGACCTTATATATATAACATGTGAGCAATAATCTATGATAAAAATATCATGTGATTAATAACCATAAATGACAAAGAAACTCAAATTTGGATCTAGCCTATTGGAATTCATTCTAGACATTAAAGAGACTAAATAGACATAACAGTAGTAATAACCAATGTCAAGTCCTTCCACATTCTATCGATATCCAAAAGGTAACTTCGTAGTTGTTCCACACTCACTAAGGCTACCGTTGTCTAATTCCTGATGTACCAAGGTTCCCAATATTCCAATTTTTAAAATGAATTTAAAATTAATATAAATAATTAATAATTAGAATAATTTTTTCAATATTTATTATAATTAAAAAAAACTAGTATAAATTAATAAAAAATAGTATAAATTTAATAATGTTAGTTAAAAAACAGCACTACAGTGACACTAATGGATGAAAAGACTCAAATCCCAATCCCCATGCCCTATGATTCAATCCTAAGACCATGTTTTAACAACCCCTCGAGTGGTAGAGAGAATAGAACCACCCCTCAATCTCCATAGAGGATCCTATAACACCATCCTGCAACTAGATCCTCATTTGAAGACCCACTAAATCCTTTATCCTAAACTCCATTTCACAACCAAACCAGTCATGTTGCAAGATAATTACATATGAGTTATTTATCAAAATGAAAGAATAGAATCTATGTTTTATCCCAACCATACACACCATAATGAAACTCCATAATAGTTATTACCTTTTCCATTATTCCACCTATCAAACTCCATTCTACAGGGCCTACTACTATGCCACAAGTTTCATCTCCTGTATGACACCACACTATAACCACCTTATTCCAACTAAAATTGTAGATCGTTGGAACTTTTACTCTTCCATCCTTTCCATAGAACCTCCAATAACCACATAATATAGATTAAGGTATCAAAAAAACCATTCCATACAAATATACTTATTCCCAATAATTCCCATGTTATGGTTAATGATAGCATGCCATAGTTTTGACAATAATAGATTAAGATAAAAAATATGAGTTTATATCAGAATTTATAGGGAAGTATATATAATTAATTAAAAAAATTACATGTATGTTTTGAGTTTATTGTTTTGGTATTTAATATTTTTAGTATAAATTTTTTTATAGGTTTTTATTGTTCGTGGGAAATTTATCGGTTTTGAAATAAAAATAATGAGGGTGGTCCTACTAAAATTCAACATCAAACATCACTGGGTACTTAGTAGAATAGAACTAAGTAATAAGTAGGCCTCCAATAGAGGTAGTATATATATTTAAATCCTCCAGGTGTCTAGTGTTTAACCAATCAAGATTTTAGAAGATGAAAAATATGTTTGATATCTTAAACGACATCCAACATTGTGTTAAAACCAAAAACAATATTATTATTATTATTTAATATGATTGTTATCACCGAGTTGTTGGAATGGTGAGTATAAAAATGGTAAAATATATTACAAACATATGGTTTAGACATGTATATATATTGAATTTTTTATTTATAAATTAATTATAAATCAAAATAAAACCCTTTTTAAAGTAAAGTGAAATCTTTTTTTGAAAAACTATTTAAATGCACACAAGTGTTTTTTATACCAAGAAACAAAAAAAAATCACCATTATTGAGTTATATTAATAGAATTTATATATTTTATATTAAATATAATATTTAATATTTATCCGATGTGTTTTCTGGACATTAGATAAAAAATAAATCCAATTTTCCTCTATATATTTTATTTTTCAAAAAAGAAGATTTGTCGCCTTTTGATGGAACACTTATTTTAAAAATAATTTTTTAGAAATTTTATAAAATTTATTTCACAATATAAACATAATTATTGAAATAATTATTGTAAAATTATCATAGGTTTAATATTTTTTATTTTCTTAAAATATTCAATTTTTGATTAATTGTGAAAAATTCTGGATTTTAATTTAAAGACATCTTTTCATTTAAATAATTTATAATGTTAAAATGTATTATTAATTTATTTTAAAGTAGAATTATTTAATTTTTATATAAATAAACACAATTTTGGTCAGTTAAATCTTTTTCATATAGATTTTTGATAAAAAAACATTTTAATATTTGAATATTTTTTCTCTTTCAAACCCTGCTTTCTCATTGCATCTATGGGATTTGTTTCCAATTAAATTTTACAAATTCTTAGAATTTCTATAGTAAAAATGGTTTTCATATTTTTAATAAGAATAATATATATTATATAATAAATTCAAATTATTTTTTGACTATAATTATTAGTGAATACCATTAAAAAATTAATTACCATGATTATGGTTATGATGATGTTTTGTGCGTTAAATACTCTTATCTTAAAATTAATTTTAAACACACCTATTAATTTTATATAATAAATATTTTTTAATATTTATAATCATTAGTTATAAATAATAAAATAATTTTCATTTAAATTATAGTTTTAAAGGTTAAATTACCAAGGTAAATAAAAAGATACAATTTACCATGGTAAAAACTAAAAGGGTAAGACTGAGTGAACATAAAGACTAAAGAATAAAATGATAAAATATATTTTCTTTTTTCTTGGTAGCAGTTTTAATCATCCAAATAAAACCATAAATTCATTATTATTCAATTTTTGAGGCACATGAGTTATGGGAGACCTCACAATATTGAATAATTTTTTGGAATTGAAAAGAATGTCAGTCCCCTATTATGAAGGGGAATTCACTCCCCTCACTTCCTTACATCTCTCAAGACATTAGGATCAGATAATAATTTCCAAAATCACTTCCCAAATCCTATTATATTCATGAAATGTTTTTCAATTATTAAATATAACATATCATTTTATTTCCTACCTTTTTATTTAATGAAAAAGTGATAATGTTGTTCATGGACATATGGACTACCGCCTCCTCAAAGTGATGTGAATACTTTTTCTCATCACCACATCACAAGAATAATATATATAAGAATAAAGAAAATATTATTGTATTTATTACATGATTATAATTCATTAAGGATAAAATATTACATACTTTCTTTCTATAGTGATCCTTGTAAAATAGTAATGTTACTCATGCGTACGTACGACCTACCGTCTCTATGATTGTAAAGTTAGCACATTTTTCATAACAATATTTCAGGAATGATTTTAATAATATCATTAATATATAAATATGAGAATTAATAATTAATATTATTCTTTATTTTTTTATATAATGACCTCTTGGGACATATTTCACCTACTAGAGTCATTTTTGATACATAAGAAATCTATGGTCAAAACATCTGATGTAAAACTAATTGATAAAAAAATAATATATGACATGATAATAAGTTAAATAAAAGGAATATTATACTTCAAAATTTTTATTATGAAATTAAAAAATTATCATAATTTTATTATGCAATATGATAAAGAACAATCATTGTGAGTCAAACTCGAGGGAAGGATTTTCCCATCTCGGTTTTATTTTTGTGAGATATATTCCATATTCACCATTTTGTTATGTTGTATATATACCTTCCATGAATGTATTTTATGATTATTATACTTAAAATATGAGGATCTAAATATCCATTTTAAGATCTTTATTTTAGTGGGTATATGGTGTGAAAGATACCAATGCAGTGAGATATTTTTGTCTCAATTTCCCTTCATTGGAAGGTATGTTATTACGTACACCAATTTTCTAATATGAGGTGTATATACTACCCCCTTTGAAATTTTATACCATGAATATAATTATTTTCTTGATAATATAATTTTCATTTAATTATATTCATTCATGGATATTATTATTCAAAGTTATCAAAGTGGTAATAGTTTTATATTGTAATCCCATCCTTTACTATGCACTAGAAGATAATCTACATTTAGTGGTAGTTATTTTTAGATTCGGATATGGCTTAAACTATAGCTAAATTTGTTGTTATAATAAAACATGTAGCATTTCCTTCCATTTAGTGGTGGTTTTTGTCACTTTAGAGGAGGTTTTCCAGCTGAAAAATCTTGAGGATTTAGTAGCAGTTTTAGATGACGCTAAATCCTAGTGTTCTTTTACCACAAACCACTGATAAAATGAATAAAACTACCACTAAATAATAGTGTGGAATATTTAGTGAAGGTTTCAACCACCTCACAAATAATCATCATTATATATCGGTTGTTTAAACCTCTATGAAAAAGATTACATATTTAATGACAGTTTTAATAGCCACTATATGATGATTTAAAAAAATGCAGAATATGCAGCTCGAGAACTATCATGGAAACGAAAAATGAATTGACCAAAATATTCCACCATATAGTTATACGAAAATTTACATATCTTATAATTATAGTACACATAAATCAATAACATAATTTCATAACAAATTAAACACAACATATATACACAGGGTATTACAAAATATATATAGGTTACCCATTGTACAAATCCCATTTTAAATATAAGAAAATGATAAAAAAATATCCACATTGGACCTACCAAAATCCCTAGGCCACATTACCCTACCTCTAACTACCTTTCAAGATAATTTTTTCTAATTCACTACACAACCTATGATCAAAAAGGAAAAAATAAAAATATGGTATGTATACACATAAGGGTTCCTATGTAGGGTGTGATGGAACATCTAAGTACGGTCTCAAAATGTTTCCCTAGTACACACCATCATATAATTGTATGCACAAGGTCAAAATAAACATGTCACATAATATCCTATATGGAATTTTCTATCTTAGATACAATTACTCTAATTTCATTATGTCCTTATGTGTTAACTGGGACACTATTATAACTTATCATATCTACATTGATTTCATGCAAAAATCTCATCATTTCCCCAACTTGTGTCATTGTAACCATAATCTGTTGCATACCAAATGACTCGGTGTGGATATCATCAAATTCTTTGACTCAGTACCTAAAAAATCATGCTAAAATCTAAAATCTAAATAATAACCCACTTCCTCATGAAGTAAGGTTGCTTCCATCATCCGTGAAACAACTTATACCATGACCCGACCCTCTCACTCATCATGGGGCACAATGAAAACCCAATATTACTTAAGGAAAGATCCAATATACCAATGAAAGACTACCCAGGGCAATTTAATACATCATAAATATAATGAATCCATCTAACCCTAGGTAGTTTAATTATATCAATCACACTCATAGTGAGGTCAGGGATTACGATCTTCTCCCCCACTAGGTGTATTTCCTATCATAACCACCAAAATAACATGCATGAAATTAAAAATATGGAATAAATCCAATCCCATAGCTTACTATAAACTCCTGTATTTCTAGAAACCTGAGGCCCAACCCCTCATCACAAAGCCTATCTTTCCTATCCGGACACCGACTAGATCCCAAATACCCATCATGATCTAATACATATTTCCTATCAGTCACATCACCACCCACAATATCCCCTGACCCAAACCATAGGTCATATTCCAACCATAAAAAATCCATTATCCCTCTTGTTTCAACCACCCAAGCATCGTCCCAACCTATCAAGCTTTATACCCCTTGGAAACATGATTCCATGTATCGAACAACTCCCATTTCTTGTACCTACGTTCCAATTTCCATATACAATATAAGAAATTTAATCCTTCTTCCTAGTTAAAAACCTTCTCTATCACACATCCTCTCACTATAAATGGATCATCCCCCAAATAGTACTCATTAAGCCTCAACCCACACTTATGAGGGAGTTTCTCATGAATCATGATCCATATGGTCATCTCACTCATTTTTTTCATTAGTCTTAATCCTCTGATAAAAATTAGAGTAGCCTTAGTGATACCAAATAGGGATACCCACATCAAGCCACATTTATAGATACCACCCAACATCTCTTTTCAATATACACATTACCCTATAACTATAGTTACATGGTCACTTGACAATTATAATTACCTATAGTGCTAAAGATAACTTATAATAATATTAAGAGGCCCAAAAAAATCCTATATATTTATTTATAGTTTTCTTATACAATATTCTTTTATAGAGTCCCCAAAAACATGAATGAAGGAATGTTATCATATATAAACAAGTATATTAATTTATACGAAGAATAACATTCAACCATATAGTTATAACAAAAAACTAAATAAAATGGTTTTAGCCTCTCCAAACATGGTAAACCATGAAAATGTAATGTGAATACTCTATGGAAAAAATGTGACATGAACAAACACTATATATTCCATTTTAGTCCAAGAGATCAAGGAGACCACTAATTAATACCAGATGATGAACTCTTCTCATCACCCTCCCTATATTCATCTCTACTTCCTACTACAAGCACTATAAAGATAATTATATTACAAATTAAATAGTGTAGTACATTTAGATTTATACTATAACTAGTAAAATATGGTAAACAAAATGAAATTGAAGTTTTGTGATTTACCTACTCACCAGCAGTCATCAATGAAATATCACCACGGACAGGTCTAGTCATCTATTGATATAAATCAACCAATGATTTTTGAAATGCTGATATTTGAGGCCACTATTATTAAATTTTGATTCACATAGAAATAAACTCTCTCTGAGCATCTTGAGGTAGGCAGTGACTAAAAATAGGTGTAGATGTAGCTGCAATCTTCGATGGACTGCTAAAGACCTTAGATGGTAATAGTCTCAAACCCATCCTGCATACTTGAGTAGGATGCTCCTTCACATGGAATTTACCAACTAGGTCATCCTGGGAGACTGAGAGGGAATGTGTAGGATTACAATCTCATATTCCATTAATTTTTAACTATAAATAAAATATCTGTCATATTTGAAGCAATATATATTAACATACTGAAAACTAATAATTTGTTATTATAATGAAAAAAGAATGTATACCCCAAATTATTTTTCTTTCTCATTAACATAACTCCCATCATGTTTTTTATGTACATCAAAGCACATTTATGTTTAGTAGACTTGGGGCTCTAAATTTTATGATTTCATTAAACAATAAAAAATCAATAATTTAATTTATATAATAGATAATATTATCTTATAAATACTTAATCTACTCAAATTATTACTGTAGTTGATCTGTTTCTATAAAATATCTTGGACCCTATAGTGTTAGTGATGATTTTCATAGCTCAACTCGTTGAATTATTCATAAAAGCAACCTTAAATAAATAACTTTTAATTTAAATGAAATGTATGCACTGTCATATCCTTTTAATATGAATATATAAATGTAAAATTATATTATTATAATATTATATATTTAAATACCATATGCTTCCAATAACGATGGATAAAAACCAAACATTCCATTGATCTCTATGTACCCCATTGGGTACCTTATCATATATTTATTGTGTTCTCAAAGAAGTATCATTGAATTCACTCCATAATCTCCATTTAAAATCTCACTATTTTTTACCCAAAATTTTCAATGTCCACTTTCAAGCTATAATATCAATAATGAGAAAGTGTTAAAACACCTGTATAAAGAGATTCATTTTGAAAATATTATAATTTGTTAACAAAATGAAATTAAATTACACCATAACCTATTAAAATTACAATTATGTGTGAATCAAAAGAATAATTTTTCTAATATGAAGGCATATGACTCCAATCATCATACCTAATTGGAAGGGTAACTAGATCCACTACCAGCTGACCTAGAATATAGCCAAATAATCCCACAGTGTCATCTTTAGGACACAAATAGTAGTCAAATGGGACAAATATCTTTAGTTTTTTTTTGATTCTATACATTTGACATTTTCATATTTTTCTCTATAGTAACATCGTTTCCATATTTTATAAAAAATAGTTAGTAGTATAGAAAGTGAAATAACATTGTTCATATTAAATTTTTTACCAATAACTGTCACCCTCCAATTTCTTCATGAAGAACTATGAGTGGAGCCCTACTCCCTCACTAATGAGGCTGTTGAATGGGGGGTGTTGGTTGAGCTATTGATGGGGTTCTGATGGAGGGTGTGAGAGATGATAGAGGGGGAAAGAGAAGGGTTTCTTAGATACTGTTGGGAGGGGGACTGATGGATCATCATCTTTCAGTATGGTCGAGGAAACATCGATTGAGAGTTAACTGTAATCAATATAAAAATTTCTCCTCAGTATTCCTATCATTTAATCAAATAAAATTTAATTTAGAACATATATTTAAAAAAAATATGCATAAAAAATAGAAATGATATTAGATTCCTAGTACTAATAAACATAATATACATAGCTATGATAATGAATGACTACACAAATTACATAAGTGGTGGATAAATAAATGGATGACTACACATATAATCAATTTACCCTTCAATCATTTCATTTTTCAACTCTATCATTACTTCATCTACTTCATGCACAATTCTAAGACTATTAACTTAAATATTATGATGGAAAAAAATTCACTTCTTTTTATTGGTGGGATTCAATGTGAGGGGTAAAATCTTACACATCATCACCCATATAATACAATTCTCTTGGTTTTACATGAGAAACTACACTCCATCATTCATCCACAAAATCTTCCACATAATATAACATTTTATATTTTAATGATAAGTTATACAGATCATGTAATTCATGGTCACCAACATCCATCTTGAAAGAGAAGATCAGAGAAGTTAATTGCAAGGAATCTCTTTTAACACCTCTGATAATATCGACTAGTTTCATTTGAATAAAACAACTGAAAAATGCTTGTGGTAGTTTAATTTGATAATATTAGTCAACATTCCGCAGTATACCACTTCAAAAAACTTAAATATACCACTATTCTATGATTTCATAACCTCTTCCTATTCAACTATATGAAATTTTAATCCATTCACATTGCAAGCATTGAACTTTATAATATGTTTTAGAGGACCTCAAGTAATAAACATCATATATTCTGACAAATGAAATCGTGTATTAGTATTAATGGTCTAAAAAAATTAATATATATTATGATATTTACAAAATATATGTTTCAACCTAATATTTGTATTGATTTAAAGTTTTATGAACTTGCATGTCCTACAAACCCTTTTACATTCCATTTATTAATAGATTTTGTTAATTATCCCTCATTTCATGTTCGTACTCTAATTCATATCTTTGTTTGTATCCTAAAATCATCAATAAATGAATATATACTTTAACTATTTATTAGAACATATCTATGTGCCTATAATAATTCTATGTCAATCAATGTAACATTTGAGCTCATCCTAACTGATCAGACAATAGAAAGAAAGAATTTTATTTCCCATGTTGTTGAGATTGAGATGATATGTTGCCAACACCTCTAACGTGATTGAATACTGTCTCAATAGAATCCATTAATCTAGAAAAAAAAGGTAATAAACTCCTATACCTAATAAAATTCATAAATTGATATTTAATGTTGATATTTATTTATCACATATGATTTGAAATGCCTAAGATATATGTGAAATGAAATAAAAAAACATAATTGTGTATTTAATGAGGTTCCAAATATTATTTACTTAAATAAAAACATATAAATAAAGTAACTCTCAATTGGATACATCCATAAATAATGTTTGGGGCTCCTAATTTAGATTCCTCAACCAATTGTATAGTTAAATACATCAGGATAGTAAGAACAACAGAGGGAGGGTCATCTCAATTTCACAAAGTTCCAGTAAAAATATTTCCTAAATGTTTTGAATCAAAAACGGTTGTAGGGTTTTCTCATATATTGGTTTGATGAATGTAAAAAATTATAGTACAACAATAGTATCCATTTTAGGTAATAATGTATGCAATGTCAGTGGTAGTAACTAATGTAACAAAATATGTAAATCGGGAATTTTTATTTTACAGAACCAACAATGATTTAAGTCAACAAACATTGAAATGTTACATGAATACCCATCATATACCTTCACATTTTTTAAAATTTGAATAAATTTTTCTTTATCCCTATTTTTCATTTAAAAAATTATCAGATCGTAATTTCCATTCTCATCTGGCCATAGATCACACTTTATGTTCATTGTTTATAAGTCTTCCCATGCATTGATATCATCCATCAATTTTCTCTGATCATTAAGTAATTTCAAGATCAAATGGACACAAAAATTAGTCTCAATATTCAAGACATCAATATTATTCTAAAAAAATTGAATTCCCAATATGAAAGTTTGAATAATATACTTTTTTCCTTCCATTTTTGTGTTCCATTTTCACTAGATGAGGAACTTCAAACCTGTTTCCCACCATTATTCAAATGAAGAATCTTCCCAAATTATGTTTCAACATTTCCTAGTTGTTCCAATATTTTAGAATTAGTTAACAACTTTGAAGGTGGTCTATGGTCAATAAAACCATTGAATTTTGACATGTTCAACCAAAATCTATGAGATGCATCGAGAAATATTCAATGACACAAGAAGCCCAATTTTTACTATAAGGTAGTCAATAAGCTCTAAATTAATTTAAAAAATAGTAAAATCCAATCCCATGTAAATCTCTAATGGTCTATATTAGAGAAGCTTTTATTTTCAACATTTATCTAGAAGATGGATCACATATCTCAATATCATTTCTCTATAACTCTTGTATTTCTTCAATTAAAGGTTGCAAGTACATATCAATATCAAGTCCAAGAATTTTTTTCTAGGAATAATCATAGAAATTATAAAATACTATTTTTTTATACATATCCACATAGGTAGATTGTAAGGGATCAAAACAACCATCGAAATTCTATAACTAGTGCTCAAAGTCCCAAATGGGTTGTATCTATCAGTTGCCAATGCTAACGAACATTCTTAGGATCAAATTATAAATATGGATGTAATGAATCAAGTGTCTTCCCTGAATTTGATTCTCTTAGATGTCACATTAACCAATTATTATTATTATCTATAGAATGTCATTTCATATCTATAATGGTTTTCAATGACAAGAATAATATTTAGAATCACGGCATTTAAGTAATGTAACATAAAACCTTTACAAGTTTGTTTATTTTATTCATCTTCATTGTAGTATATTGATTCATACTTAAAACATCACCCAAAGACTTCCATATAGAGGAAGAATTTATTTTCATCCTTATCTTCTGGAATCCTCTCCATAATATGGAAAATAGTCATTGGGACATGCACATATTTTTTCATAATTTGGACCAAGCCTCATAACAACTTGTTTCATATCATAAAAGAAGACTCAGGGATCTTTTCTTTACGTAACACATCATCAAAAAATTCCTATATCATAGACATTGTCATATTTTTTATTCCAAATAGGCATTTAAAATGGGACAACGTTAGAAAAAACATTTTCTTGAATATTTAAAACACCCACTATACAAGTCTGGATTTCCATCATCAACTAAAACTTGAAGCACTTTTGTATACTCAGTGAAGTTTTCACTTACATTAGCCTCCATATAATCAAAGGATTATCCAATGAAATGTTGCAATCTTGTTCTGGTTTTCCAATAGTCCCAAAAACATCACTTGTCATTTTTTTATTTTTAGCACCCTCAACTAGTTGTTTTGATATGATTTTTATTGATGTTGGTATCTTGTAATTCTGAAGGTATCATTTGTAAGGTTTTTCATTTCCTTTTTCATTAACTATTAATTAGGGATCTCATTCTGTCGATTGACATCAGTGTTCAAACTTTCTGTGACATTTGATTCTCCATGATAAATCCAACACAAATATTATGTAGTTAATTTCATCATTATCAAGTGTTTATAAACATCATCTCCCTTCAATCAAATTTTAAATTTAAATTTAGGAAATGGAAATTTTATTCTTTCATCAAAAGATCTATTGGAAATTAAAAAAATATAAAAACTTTTCCAAACCCTTAGCATACTACGGTGTGTTTCATGTTAATGTGATCCAACATTTAACCATATATATCATAATGTGCCTAAAATTTATTAAAAAACATAAAACACATAATTATTTATAAGTAGGAAAATAGATAAATGGAAGTTAAAAGACCAAAACCAAGTATTTATTAAAAGATTCACATACTTAATAAAAAATACAGAGTTAAAAATAGGAAATCAATCATGGATTGTATTATGTTAAATGTAAGAAAAAGAAAAATCATACATTTATTAATTTAAAATAAGCATCATTGGAGAAACAAACTAGGGTCACTATGTCTAGGTGAACCTAGTAATTCTCTATCACCATAGAAATGTATTTCATTTTCTACCAAATCTCTATCTTGAGGGGGTGTCAATCCTAAAATGGGTTTTCTCCTTGACTAGCTCACTCATAGGAAGCGAGGTCGTCATCGCGGAACCAACACCCTCAGACTCTAAAATTGTTGTATTTTTTATATCTAATTTTTTATATATTTTTACAATTTTTTAGATATATTGATATCTAATGGTTGATCATGAGTTGTGTCTATATTATTTTAATCAATGTTTTATGAAATATTATTTATTCCTACAAATATTTTTTAATGTAATTAATTGTAAAATAATATTATTCATTTATCTTTGTATATTATAACAATATTTTCTCTATATAAGGGTATAATTCTCTATATTAGAAAACTTAATGAAAAAAGGATCATGATTTATCCTCATATTTTTGTGAGTATAAATGAATAAACACAAATTATCAAAAAGTACAATAGTTAGAGTCAACAATTTCTAGGGATCAATGTAGAATAAAAATATTTGAAACAGATATATGTTCAAAACAAAATTAGAATTAAGATAAAAATTATATGCCAATGTCTTAGTTGTACCCTATTCCACTCAATAGTTATGGTAGTTTAATATGAGGCTTGATCATCTATTTTATGTTAATTTAAATTATATGATATAAATTATTATGTGAATACATTTATTAATGATCAGAATATAATGTTATATTGAGTTTAAATAAATTAATTTATATATACATGATCCCATATTAATATTTACAAATCATAAATTTTGTAAAAGAAATCCAAAATTTAATTAAAATTAATGTAAAACATAATTGGTTATCATTTGTGAAGATAGAGATGAATATGGTAGGTCCGTGGTACAGATTCAAGCATAAATGTGGGAAACATTGATATTCACATTTTTTTTATTTCGTTATGTTGGGTTTATTCACAAAAGAGGATATTGTGGGCATTAATAGATCATCTAAATTTTATTTTTCATATTTGATATATAGGATTCATAATTTTATGGGGAACCATGATGATTACAAATTTTTTTTTGATTTATATGGATTATAAGGTAGCCTCAATAAAATATTTTGAGGGGATTTTGTTATAATTTGAATTAGTGTAAATTTAAAAATATGGTTATTTAGGGAGAATGCTTAATGATTTCATGCTACTAATGAAATTATAGACATAATTTTTTTTTAAATAATAGTAATCAAATATTTTTTCATTATAATTATGTTCATGGAGGGAAACTATAATATTGTTGTTGAGGAAACTAACTCATGATGGATTTATTTTTAACTGTGGTGTTGTAATATCATTTTTGATATAGAGTTATCCTAAATACATTAATGTTTGGACAATTTCATGTTAGAAAATAATTTATTTTATATGGGTTTATTCCTCCACCTCATGTTAATGTATTGTAAATTAATACAATGTTACTATACATTTTTTAAGCTTATGCCATGCTTATGGGACACAAAACTACCAATGTGATTTTAGATATGGTTAAAAATATTTTTGATTGAATTATTAATGTAAATAATCGATAATGAAGAACTATAGTGTTAAATATTATTATAATATAATCAATGATGATTAAATTAATGAATAGTTATTCATAAGAGTTAATTTGATTATTAGAAACATCAATGGATATGGATATTCCATGTATGATTGTACCCTTGGTGTGAAATTACTTAGAATCTAACTTGATGGCTTTCTTAAAAAAATCCTTATTTTTAAGGTAATCATTAGTTATCTCTTGATGTGATTCATAAAATTATCATTTCAAATGAAATGTGACATTTTCACTTTAAATATACAGATAAAATAGAGTACAATGGGATTTAATTTAAATCTATTAAAAAGATAAATATCAATGATATGTAATTAGTGTACTTATTAGGATCCTATTATAAATAAAATGATGATAAATATGATGGAATAATGAATACAATTTTAATTAATTTCAATAGGGGAATGGTTAAAACTAGAGAAAAGAACCTATTAAATATTTTTCATGTGTGGTTGTATTATACTATTATCTTAGAATTCCTATGAAGAAAAGCCGTGAATGTGAGGACACTTAGAAGGAACTAGTTTCTAGATCTAAAGATTTATTGTAATATCTAAATAAAGCATTAAATTTGTTGAGAATGTGAAATGGATTAGAATATGACAGTGAAGAAGCATAGTGGGAAATTTTGATGATGGTATATCTAATATATGTAATAATTCATATACAGAGATTATTGAATTGTTTAGAATCATTACTTCACCAGTTGGAAAAAACCAGTATGCAGTTTTGAGGAAGTTGAATATAGATACACTGATAACATTTTAAAATATAATCATGAGGCATATATCATGAAAAAACTATGTAAGTATTATGATAACAAATAATAGAATATGTACTGACTATGATTATTTAGATCTTCCATGCCTAAATACATATTTCAAGTGAATATATTTATAATTTAATGTGATATATTAGAGTGCATAAGATCTATCAGTTTAATTATATCTATGGATTATTACTTGGAAATGAATACTTTCATAATAATGATCTAAAAATTAAAGGAACCTCACACATATAGGTGAGGATATTTTTTTCATCTCATGCTCACTTTTTTTATCTATATAGCACTATGTTTTCAAGATGATAGTGTAAGATCCAAGAAGAAGGATGAATTGACTATAAATATCAGTCTTGATATTTTATGATAATCTATTAGGGAGAATAAACTCATTGATCAATTGAATTACATCATATATTAAACTGCAATAAACATCTCACAAATTCTCAACCCTCTTTATATATTTTAAATTACGAGTTGTTCTTTTATTTCTAATGAACTTACATAGAACATCTCATATTTAATAACGATGAGTAATTGATTACTTCTTCCATTATTTATTTTCATATTCTATCCAATGTATAAATTAGAAAGACACCTAGTATAGCTCATACTACACTGTGTGTTAATTTTTTTTTGAAAAATATGATCAAGGTTGTGTATTATATATTAATTTTTAATAAACATGATTCGTTGTGGCTTACATTCAAGTGGTGAGAACTATGATCTTTCTTAAAGATAACCTATTCTTTAAATTCCTCTATGTACTATTTTTTTATTGAATATATTTTTTTCGTTGAATATATTCAAAGTGTGTCTTGAAAAATAAAATTTGATAATTTTCCTTTATTAGTGATATATATAATGTGTTTGGTGTGTGAAAATTATTTTAAAATTTAACGTGGTTTTAATTTTTTTTGGTTATTTATTTTTCCTTTAATAAACCATTTTAAAATTTAAAATTTTATATACCTACTATATTTTTAAACAAGTTAGTTTTTAAATTGAGGTTTTTTTTATAATTTTATGGCATAAATTTTTATATTGGAAGCTCAATTCACTGATATCTTGAGCATTCAACATGGACCAACAAAAAACATATTTGAAAATATCCTCTCATTGAATGTTGTAGTATTTATTTTATATAGTTATTAAAATTTATCCATTACAATTGATGAAAAATATTATTGTTCATGTACCTGACTGCATCTGCTCTGCCTCAGAAACATCACTTCAGTACCACATTTCTTGTTCTTACTAAATTCATAGGAAAATAAAATTATGATAAATTTAATCTTATAAAGTGTTTAATTTGTTTTATAAATAACAATCATAATTTAAGTGTTTTTATCTTTTAGCATAGTTTTTCTTTAGAGTGAGTGGATTGTCTAAAATTTATATTATCTTACAAATAAATTTCAACTATGTTTTGTTAAATGCTTTGAGAAACATTTTAAAATTAAAAAACACTTTCTATCATTATTTTTATAGTCTCTGAACTACAAACCCCCCCCCCCCCCCCCCCACACACATATATATATATATGACATGAGCATATTTTATAAACTTCGGTAAAAGTTTTAATCATTTATTTTAAATTGGATTATCTCGGTTCACCCCATGACCATATCGAGGATAATATTTTATATCAAATAAAATTAAAGTTCTTTGTTTATATTTTGGTATTAATTCCATTTAATACCCTAATATATTAAAAATTGTAATGATATTTTATTTGAAATCATTAACACTATAAGACAAGAGGTTTGTATTACCAATATGAAACCTTACTTTAAAATAACAAACTAATGCCAATTGAATATGCAAATAAAAACAATTTATATTTGATATATAGGATATTATTTTAGATAGATAAGAGAAAAATATGTTTTATTGGAAGTATTTTAGTGTTTCTACTATATCTATCATGAAAATAATTGTAAATCAATGAATTTAATTATTCATTCCAAGGGAGACATGAATTTTATTGATTATTTTCTTATAAAATCATATATTAAATATGGGAAAACATGTGTGTTTATTATTAGGGAAGGAATAATAACAATTTTATGACATTAAATACATACAAAAACAATTTTGTTACATTTATAATGAAAAATAGTGAATCAATATCTGAGGTTTATTTCTGGTTCAATGAGATAATCAAAAATATGATATCTTTTAGACAAAAAATGATTCCAAAAAAATAGTTTACAAGAATACTAAAGTGTATAATAGAAAAATAGATGATTATAACTATTTTAATAATATAATCATGTGATATTGGGATGCTTATAATGAGTTGGGGAAGGTTTAGAGACATGGTGGAGAAACAGTGGGGCAGCAACTAGAGGGAGTATATATTCAGGAGAGAGAGGGGCCAACGGATCGAGCATAGGCTCAAGGATATCAGGGGCGAAGAGGGCCATAAATGAGGTCAGTGATTCAGTGGAGTAGGGAATTAAGTGGATGGATTGCAATTGAGAATGGAGTTGGTGGGGTGGGGGGGAAGGGTTTTGGCGGTGAGGGGGGTTTGGTTTGACAGGATTGGGGAAATAGTGGTTGGGGGTGTCAGGTTTGGGGGGTCAAGGATGAAGCGTCATGGGTAAAAAATGTTTTATAAATAGTTTTTAAAACTCCACTAGTATATTAGGATAATGTTTCGGCAGCGGTTTGATAAACCACCACTAATTATCGATTTTTGTGTAGTGGGGATTTTTTGTGATAAAGTATCCAATGTTGAAATCTTATATTATACCTCTTAATAATTCTCATGAACTTTATTATGATATGGCTATTCATGATATATTCCACCAAAAGAATTTTTTTTCCAATATTTGGTACGTAATATAAATGAGAATTTTTTTAAAGAAAATTAGACTTCATTTCTCTCTTCGTTCTGAAATATATTTTCTAACAAAACCATGTCATCACAAAAATAATTTCAATTTTTTTAACCAATTAAAAATGATTTATTAAATAAATTTTTACTAATTTTTCTCTATTTACAAAAGAAAATCAAAGGAATGTTTAAGTAATTTTCAAAACCATGATCATTTTTCAATTATCAAAACATTGAAAGGAATATTTGTTTTATCATCTACAAAAAGAATAAAATTTTGATTCACCAAGGAAACTACATTGTTTTAAATATTCCGTTATAAATTTCAAAAATTATTTTCAAATAAAACTATTTCAAATAAATTATGTTTTAAATGGTGTTTTTTAAAATGAAAAGGTAGTTTTACTCAATAAATGTTTTAAATGGTTTTTAAAGATTCCTTTATTTTTTTCAAATGTGTTTTTTTAAATAAATGTTTTATTGTAATATTTTATGAATTTTTAGGTTTTAAAAGTTAATTTTTAAAATGAAATGTTTATTTTCCTGAAAAATTTTTCAACAATATTTTAATGGTATTTCCATTCATTAATGTCAGAAACCTTTGTTGTTACATATGATCCGATGGGAATATTTTGTAATGATATCATCCTCATTGTTTCTCTGGATGGGTTAAGATTATTTCAATGAAATTCTTATGAAACTAACATATTTTCTATTATATTATCTTGTTTCATAGAAATTAACATCAAACTAATTAATTTCCCATGGGATAATCATGTTATTATAGGAATAATGATTGATTTTATGAGTTTTATGATGAAATGAAAGCTATTTGAACTTTATTTATGTTATGGTTCTTGTAAATTACTTATACGATGAGGTGTCCCAGATAGCATTGGGTGAGCCTGTTACAACTTATATATCGTGGTGTCCCAAATAGAATTCGGTGATCCCATTGCAACATTTATGAAGGGGTAGACTAGATATCATCAGGTGAGATTGTTGTATCTGAAAATATGGGTGTGCCCAAATAGAACCACAATGCATTGGGTAATGTTACGTATCATTAGAGAAAATAAAGAGGGATTTAACTATGGGTTTCTCATTTGGATTTTATTGGGATCTTGTTATTTTTTGACATGGGTTTAACATGGGTCAGGAAGAAAATTGTTTCAAGATACCAACACATATTTTGATTCTTGTTATGGGTTTATAATGTTGCTTATGATCAATATTGATAACACATGGCTCATTATAGTTGATTGTAATGAATATTTCCTTTCTATGTTTTCATATTTGATGATCTAGTTTTTTATGGGTCTGAGCTCATTTATTATTCACTAATTGACTATAATTATATATGTATAACCTTATAAATTATTTTCTCTTTGATGACATTCAATTGTTAATCCTTATTTTTAACCTTACTAAAAATTTTATCTCACCCTTCTTATATTTTATTTTCCATGAGATATCAAGAAATGATGTTGAATAAATTACGCCTAGACGTGGTTTCATAGAGATGATAATGATTACTTAATATGAAATAAGAAAATTTGGGTTTAGTGGGATAAAGGCTCATTTAACGACATGGGTATTATTTATGAAAAAGTTTGTACTAATTCTTTAAGACCCTAAACCTAAAATGTTTTTGGGAATAGAAGTGATCACTTTTTCTTTTTGATATTATGTGGTTTATATGGAAAAAAATTGGTGAATATCATTGGAATCAATGATCAAAATGTATTGTTTATGAAATCAAAACATGATCTGGGAGTGCGGGTCCAAGGATGTTATAGTTTGTATTAGAGTAAAGGTTCAAATAACATTTCATATTATGATTTTTTCTAGTGATTTTATCCTAATATTTATGGAGACCATCAAAAGTCTATAAGATTAAGGTTGATCTTATGTTCCATGTATTACACACCCCATTGGAAGGATTTATGTAGTAAATATTTTGAGGTAATTAAAGACATTTTTGGGAGATTTTTAATTAGTTTGGTGTATTTTTAACCAAAATAATAAACATGTAGTGTTATTTAGGGAGGAATTATTCTATTAGGTTTAAATAAAAAACAACCAGAAGGCCGAGTGACAAACCACACATCCATTAAGGCCATGGGTATAAGGCCCCATCCATAAAAATTACTTAATCTTGGGTTATTTCAATAATTCACATTGAGGATATTTTTAGGTTTAGAGTTTTAGAGAATTAGATCATAAATCATGCATTACATCCCACATTTAAACAAGGTGGTTACATCAGAGACAACATTCATTTTTTTCGCCAAAGGAAGCATAATTAAAATAAATCATGGTCTCTTTCTTGACACATCCTTGACAATATCATCACATCATGGACTTTTTCCTTGACCTATGCAAAACATTTGAAAAGCTTAGGATGAGCATAAAAAGCTCAGTAAGGGATATAAAAACACAGAAGGAAAACATTTGTCCATGTATACATAAGAATAATTGAAATAATACGTTAATCATAAAACATAGGCACTTTAACATACCTCATGAAATCATAAGATTTTTGAATAACTCATAGAAATCATAATACATAAAGGTAACTCGAGGCATTCATAACATTCTTATACAGGAATTAACCCGCATGGTTCCGTTTGGACTACCCATCACAGTATATTACCTAAATCTCTTTGGATAAACCTTAGCATTTGACTCCTTCGTATTACCTAATGCATTAGAGAGCTATCTCGAGGTCACTCGCCCTTAGTTTATCACGGAACCACCCGTCATCATAAACAATGCCCAAGAACCATAACATAATCGTATCATATAAAACATGCATAAAAGAAACAAAACACTTCCACATTTCAATCACAATATATGAATACAACACATTGATAAAAACAAAACATTATCCAAACAATTTTGAATACAAAATTAAAGTAAAACATGGTATTTATTTTTCATTTAAAAAAAGTTATGGCTTATAGAGGAAGCTGAAACTCGAATAATGGTCACGACGGCGGAGAAGTCATTTTCGCTGCAAACATAAGACAAAAACATTCTCATTTGATTTTTAGTAAAATGATTCATGTGAAAATATTTTTTTTGAATGAAATTATAACTCAAAAGTTTTATTAATCAACTAATAAAATATGGTCGTATATAAATTGAAGTATTCCTCAACGAAATGAGATTGAGACGAAGTCCCTTACCTCAAGTCCGACTTGTCTTGTTTGTTTCTTTATATTCATGAATAATAAAATTTGGCCAAATTATAATTTCTTAAGTACTTAATTTATAATTTTTTATTCAATTCAAATCACATATTATCATTTTATAATAATTAGTTAATTATGTGAGTTCATATCATACGTTTTGTCGATGTTCGGTACATGAGACAAAAATGAACTTGTTTGAAAATAATTGCCGATGTAGTTATAAGTACACCAAATCAAAAATGGAATTGATTATTTAAATATCATATATATCCAGTATGTATTCATTTTATACTATTCCATGACAATTGGAGATAAAAAATGAATTGCACCGTTCATGGAGACGGTTGGCCGTACGTACTCATGAACGCTACTTTCATTTCTTTGTCATATCAAAGGAATTAAAACTTAATAAGACATATATATATTATAATTCTAGTATAAAATATATTTTATATAGGTAACATAAGTTCACTAATCACATTATTTATAAATTTCATGTTTGGCATGAACGAGTCACATCACTTGAGGCCGCGGTAGTCCACACTTCTTCATATGAATTTATCGCATTTACACAACATGAAAAGCATAAAGCATTGTTTTAAATATAAAATACAGAAGTATACAGAGGACATAAATATAATATATATCAGATATCAATACAGTGACATCATAATGGTCACCATGAATGGTGTTAAAAGAATATTTAACCATCATTATTTTGTGAGGTAGTAATTCACAACCCATAAAAACAGTATGTTATTTCACCATTAGACGGAGGGGTGTGTAAGTGTAGGAAGAATACTTATAATTAAAAAATCATATTATATTGTGGTTACTGGTGTTATTATGGGATCAAATAATAATAAGATAGTGGTGAGTGAAGAATGAAAATAAGAGAAAGAAACTCAAGAGAAGACATTACCTCTAAATCGAGTAACTCTTTTTGATTTGAGCGAAAAGATTCCTTGGAAAGACTTATTCTGAAAGTAAGGATTCTAGGAGTAAGAGAGAGATGTTGAGAGATAATATGAGCAGAGTTTGGATGATCCAAGGGCTTGAGAGGTGGAGTAAAGTGGGTAGAGGTGGGGGGGCTTTTATAAGAGGGAGGAGGGTCACTTTTGAAAGTCTTGAAATGTTACATTATTATAAAATGGTTTTTGGATTTTAAAGGTACCAAAATGAAATATTTATAGGATAAGGTGATAATGTATAGAAATCCACCAATATATTAGGTTTTTAACAATTATTAGCCTTATATATTATATTATATTTTCATTTTATTTACATCGTTCATTAATGAGGTAATCACTCAATCATCATGGTGTAATAAATAAAATTATTTATTTAATGTCTAATAATTAAAAAAAATACCATGATGTAGGAAATATTTTTAGATTTCCAATGAATATTTATAGTCTAAGTGATAATTTATGTAGAAAAAATTAAAATTGATTTACTTAGGTGTTACATACTTTGGTTATATGTTCCTTTCATTAAAAAATAATATGATAAAAGGTCACTATCACACAAACGTGATTCCATGGGGTCCCTATGTTGGAACAAGGCATCCCATGGTCGGCCAGGACACAACCAAGAGGATTTGGACATATGTTGGGGTCATTTTATATTAATATGATATTATTTTATTACCCTTAACTACCTGATTACTTATTAATCATGATAATTAAAGATAATTGTCTTCATTACTATTCATAATGTCCAAAAACAAAAGAGTCTTAATTAAATTATATGGACCTTCTGATTCTAAATACGGAATCCATTTTACCAAATTCCAAACAGAGAAATTGCAGTAATTAATTTAAAAATAATTCTCATTTTCAAAAAAATAGTGTGTTTTTAAAAAACAATATCATTCCAAAGATTGAAAATTGTTTATGTCCAATTTCAAAGTGAAATTAATTATAATGACCCTAAATGAATCAAATGGTAAAAATAAATTCTAATTACAATTTAAAACCAATTAAATAGATAATCTAACTATATAATTAAATTAGATGAAAAAGCAGTTGTGAAGTAAAATGCATAATTTTTCACTATTCATTAAAAAATGAACATTGAGAGAAAAATACCAAACAATTTATCCAAATTAATTTTCAATGTCCAAAATCTAAAGAAAAAGTTTATTATGACATATAGAGCTTATAAAATTGTCAAAAGTTAGATTTAAAAATGGTTTTCCATTAAAAGGAAGTAAAATAATCTTTTAAAAATATTAGAGTATTCTATACTTAAGATTGGATTTCTTCTCATTTTAAGCCTCTAAAACACTATCTAATTCATAAATAGACTTAGATATTAAAATATATTATTATTTACTAACTTGGGATGTTACATCCTTCTCCACTTTATAAAATTGCATCCTTGCAATTTATTTACTTATCGAATAAGTGTGTGTATTTATCCCTCATTGCATTTTCAGATTCCCATGTTGCCTCTTCAATCATGTTGTTTTTCCACAAAAACTTTACATGATGAATCACCTTATTCCACAACACTTTCACCTTGTGGTCAAGAATCTAGACCAGTTTTTCCTCATAAGAGAGATTCTCTTCCAACTGAACTACCTCTGGACTCAAAACATGAGATGGATCTAGAATGTACTTCCTTAACATTGAAACATGAAAAACATTATGTACTTGAGATAATCATAGAGGTAAAGCCACTAGGTATGCAATTGATCCAACTATATCGATAATTTCATACGGTCCAATGAACCTTGGACTCAGATTTACTTTCTAAATAAATCGCATCACACTTTTCCATGGTGAAACTTTGAGGATGACATAATCACCTACCCCAAAAGAGAGATCCTTCCTCCTATTGTCTGCATAACATTTCCTCCTTCTCAAATATTTTCTCATGTGTTTCTTTATCAGCTGACCTTTTTATGGAAACTCTTCTAAAAATTCTATTCCCATAATCTTCCTTTCACCCACTTCATTCCAAAAAGCTGGATTTTGACACTGCTTCCCATATAATGCCTCAAATGAAGGCATCTGTATACTGGAATGAAAACTGTTATTATAAGAAAACTCAACCAATGAATGATGTTGGACCCAACATCAATGATATTAAATCAAACAAGAACATAGAATATCCTAAAAAGTCTGAATTGTTCATTCTGACTGACCATCAGATTGAGAATGAAAAGTTGTAGTAAAATTTAATTCAGTACCCAATGTCTTCTGAAGGCCTTTCCAAAAGATAAAAGTGAACCTGGGATCACGATCATATAAAATGGAGAGGGGAACTCCATGTAACCAGAAAATATCTTTAAGATACAATTGAGAAATTTGATCTCGGGAAAAAGTATCTCGTATAGAAAGGAAATGAGCAAATTTAGTCAAACATTCAACAATAACCCAGATTGCATTATTATCTCAAGGTGTCTTCGGTAATCCCACAACGATGTCCATGGATATATTATACCATTTCTACTTTGCCACTGGTAATGGCTGAAGCATCCCTATTGGTAACAACCGGTCTGCTTTAACCTTCTGACTAGTTGAACACATCACAGTAAAATAAGCAATATCTCTTTGGATTCCATCCCACTAGTAATACTCCCTCAGATCTCTGTACATCTTAGTACTGGCAGGATAAACAAAAAATGGAGAACTATGAGCTTTACATAACAACTCTCTATTCATCTTTGAATCACAAGGCACACAAAATATCTTCCCAAATATCAAAACACAATCATTATTAATGTTGAATTCAGGTAACATACCCTTCTGAACCAACTCTACCTTTTTCTGCAACTCACTATCTTGATTCTGTGCTTTCTTCATTCTGCCTGATAGAGAAGATTTCACTAATACCTGAAAAAAAAAAGAATTTCATGCACCGTCAACTTCCATTCCAAAGTTTATCAGATCAAAAACTATAGTGTCTTGTTCCAAACACATGATGGTTAATGAATCATTACTTTTTCGACTCAAAGAATCAGCCACTTTATTTGCTTTTCTTGGATATTAATGAATCGTACAATCATAATCCTTGATTAATTCTAGATATCTCCTCTGTCTCATGTTCAATTATTTCTGAGTGATTATATACTTTAATCTTTGGTGATCGGTATATATATCACAATTTACACCATACAAATGATTTCTGCATGTATTTAAAGAAAAAACAATAGTAGCTAATTCTAAATCATGTGTAGGGTAATTTATCTCATCAATTTTCAACTGAAGTAATAAATAAGAAATTGAGTGATCATTATACATTATGGCGCAACCATGTCCTCTCAGTGAAGCATCGATATAGATAACAAACACATCATTCCTTAAAGGTAGTCCCAATACTGGATCATTCACTAATCTTCTTTTAAATTCCTGAAAATAATCATCATATTCGTTTGTCTAGATAAACTTAACTCCATTTCGAGTTACCTTAGTCAATGGGCTGGATAACCGTGGAAATATTTTAACAAACTTTTAGTAATATCCTAAAAAACCAAGAAAACTACGAATATCGGTTGCATTTATGGGTCTTTTCCATTCTGCAACAGCATTTGTTTTAGCAGGATCAATAGTTATTCCAAATTTAGAAACAATGTGACCAAGGAATGAAATTTGTTGTAACCAAAACTCACACTTGTTGAATTTCCCATACAATTTATTTTCTTTTAAGGTTTGAAAAATAACCCTTCATGCTCCTCTTTACTTTTAGAAAACACCAAAATATCATCAATTAAAACAACCACAAACTTATCCAAGAACTCAGGGAAAATTCTATTCATAAGGTCCTTGAATACAATAGGTGAATTGGTTAACCGAAAAGGCATAACTACGAATTCATAATGGCCATATCTTGTACGAAATGTGGTCTTTGGAATATCGACTTCCTTTAAATTCAACTGATGGTATCCCAATTTCAATTCAATCTTTGAAAAATACTGAGCTCCCTATAGCTGATCAAACAAATCATCGATATGAGGAAAATGATATTTGTTATTAATAGTGATGTTATTCCAGGCTCTATAATCAATGAAAAGTCTCATTAAACCATCTTTCTTTTTAAAAAATAAGACCGGAGCACCCCATGGTGATGTGCTAGGTCGAATGAAACCTTTCTCTAATAAATCCGGCAATTGCTCCTTCGACTCTAAAAGTTCAGTTTGAGCCATTCGATAAAGGGGTTTTGAAATTTTCTTAGCATTAGGAACTAAGTCAATAGAAAAATTCAACTTCTCGATCTGGTATTATTCCAGGAAACTCATAAGGAAAAACATCAAGATACACATTTACCACTAGGACATCATTAATCTGAACAGTTCCTTTGTTTTCAATAGTATGTGCAGGGTAAAATTAATTTCCATCATTTACACGTTTCATAGACTCTTGATAAGTTATCAACAGTAAGGGTTCATTCTTGTACAATAACTAAAATTCTTTCTAAAAATAAACTCCTTTAGCTTTATAGTCAATCTTATCATGGTAAACAGAGATCCAATCCATACCCAGGATAACATCAAACTAGAATAGAGGTATGACAATAAGGTTTGAAAGTAGGTTCTTTCCACAGATAAGGATAAGAAGATTCTTATAAATTCTTTTTGCCTAAAAATTTCCCCCAAGTTTTTTTACAACAAGTTTAGGAGTTATTTCTTGAGATGGAATTCCCAATTTACAAGAATATTTTTCAGAGATGAAAGAAATTGTAGACCCTGAATCAAACAACACATTGGTATAACATGAAAAAACAGACAAAGTACCTGATACAACCTCATTTGATGGCCCAACATCTATAAAAGTAGTTGCAAAGGATTTTACCACACCTTTCGGCTTGTATTATGATTGATTCCCATCATTAGAGCTCTTTGTCGAACACTCGTTTGCATAATGACCCATCTAATCTCACTTGAAACATTTCACTAACTATAAATCAAATTTGGTCATACCATTGCCCTGATCTTTTCCATTGTAATCACGAGTATTATGTCCCATCTTTACACTTTAGAAGCACTTTATAGAATTCAAAAGATATTCCTTAGAATGCTTTTTACCCCATTTACCACAAAAGGAAAACATTATTTTCTTACCATCAAACCATTTTGAATGATTCTTCCCCTTCTCATGCCGCCTCATTCTATTCTTTTGTTGGTTTTAATAGAACACTTGATCATCTCAAACTCCATTTCCATCTTCTCAGCACATCGAAAAAGATTTTCAAAACTTTTGAACTCCCGAGAAGCTAATTCCCTTCGATATTTTGGTTTTAATCCTGATTAAAAATGAATGATTTTACTATCAAGGTCTCGTATAAAATTTTGAGCATACCTTGCCAATTGATTGAACTTTTCATCATAAGAAGCCACTAAGTCGTCCTCTAGCCTCAATTCCAAGAATTTTATTTCCATACTAAGTCGAAGAGACTAAGGAATATATTTCAAAAGAAACATATACTTTAATTTATCCCAGTCAAGAGAATAAATCTAATCAGTGTCCTTGATATTTTTAACCATCAACCACCACTGATTTGCTTCACCCTCCAAATGGTAAACAGCAAGACTAACCTTTTGATTGTCTAAACACCCCATGACATCAAAAATATTCTCCAGTGCTTAAATCCACCATTTAGCTAGAACAGGTTCAGAAGATCCTATCAATGATGGGGGGTGTTTCCTCATCAAATGTTCCACCACTAACATTTTCCTCTTTGGTTGATCTGGCTGATATCATGCATGGATACCACCTCCATTTATCACTTAAGTCAACTGCACCATTACTGCATCAAACTGTTTATTTCCAATTCCGACCATCTTAGGATGCTGACTTGGAAGGTAATTTTCTTCTGTATGCCTTCCTAGAACTGGTTGCCTATTTCCACTATAGAATACCATTCGAAACAATCATGTCTTAGATGAATCAACATGGTAATCTTCAAATTCTATATCATTTCAATTTGGCCATAATGTAAAAAATATTTTTTTGGATAATCATTTAATATAATTATATCTCTTAAGTTTATCTAAATAGACCTTTGATACCATCTATAAGGTCCCAGCCTTAAACATTACTTAATCATGGGTTATTTCAAGAATTCACATTCATTATTTTTTTAGGTTTAGTGTTTTAGAGAATTAGGTTATAAATCATGCTTTACATTCCACATTTAAACGAGGTGGTTACATCAAAGAAAGTATTCATTTTTTTCACCAAAGGAAGCATATTTAAAATAAAACATGGTATCTTTCTAGACACTTCATCAACACTATCATTACATCATGTACTTTGCCCTTGACCTATGAAAAACATTTAAAAAACTTGGGATGAGCATAAAAAGCTCAGTAAGGGATATAAAAATATAAATAGAAAACATTAGTCTATTTATACATAAAAATAAATGAAATATTACTTTACTCATAAAACATAAGCACTCTAACATACCTCATGAAATCGTAATATTTTTAAATAACTCATAGAAATCATAAGCCATTAAGGTACCTTGAGGCATTTATAACATTCTTACGTAGAGAGTAACCCTCATGGCTACGTTTAGAATACCCATCACAGTATATTACCAAAATATTTTTGGAGAAACCTTAGCATTTGACTCCTTTATGTTACCCAATTAATTTGAGAGCTATCTCGGGATCACCCACCCTTAGTTTATCATAGAACCACCTGTCTTTATAAATAATGCGCAAGAGCCATAACATAATCGTATCACATAAAACATGCATAAAGGAAACAGAAAATTTCCACATTTCAATCACAAGATATCAATAAAAAACATTGATAAAATAAAAACATTAGAAAAACCATTTCAATACAAAAATAAAGTAAGACATGGTATTTATTTTTCATTAAAAAACTTTATGTCTTGTAGAAGAAGCTGAAACTCAAAAATGGTCACGGCGGTGGAGAAGTCGTTGCCACCGCATACGTAAGACAAAAACATTAGCTTTTTTAATTTAGTAAACTATTTGTGTAAATAGATTCCTTTTGAACGAAATTAATAGTCAAAAGGGTTTATTATAAAACTAATAAAAGAAGGTCGTATATAAATTAAAGTATGCCTCAAAGAAAGGAGATTGAGATGAAGTCCCTTACCTCAAGTCTGACTTGTATTGTTTGTTTCTTTATATTCCTCAATAATAAACTTTGGTCAACTTATAGTTACTTAAGGACTTACATTAAAGTTTATTATTCAATTAATATCACATATTGTCATTTTATAATAATTAGTTAATTATGTGAGTTCATATCATACGTTTTGTCGATGTTCGGTACATTAGTCAAAAATGAACTTGTTTGAAGATAATTGCCCATGTAGTTAAAAGTAACTGAACTATATAATGGTATTAATGATTTAAATATCATATATATCCATTATATATTCATTTAATACTATTCCATAACATTTGGAGATAGAATATGAAATGCACCATTCATGGAGACGGTAGGTTGTACGTACGCATGAACACTACTTTCATTTCGTTGTCGTATTAAAGGAATTAAAACTAAATGAGAGATATGTATATTATAATTCCAGTATAATATATATGTTATATAGGTAACATATGTTCATTAATCACATTATTTATATATTCCATGTTTGGCATGAATGAGTCACATCACTTGAGGGGGCGGTAGTCCACACTTCCTCAGATGATATTAAAACATTTTCACAACATGAAAAGAATAAAGGCATGTTTTAAATATAAAATACAGATGCATAGAGAGAAAATAAATATAATATATATCATATATAAATAAAGTGACATCATAATGGACACCATGAAAGGTGTTATAAGAATATTTAACAATCATTGTTTCGTGAGGCAGTAATTCGCCACCCACAGAAACAACATGTTCTTTAACCATTAGACAAAGGTGTGTGTAAGTGTACGTAGAATCCATATCATAACTAAATACTAGTATATTGAGGATACAGGTGTTATTATGGGATCAAATAATAAGAATATTTTGGTGAGTGATGAAGGAAAATAAAAGAAAGAAACTCAAGAGAAGACATTACCTCTAAATTGGGTAAGTCTTTTTGATTTGAGCAAAAGGATTCCATGGAAACACTTCTGTAGAAAGTGAGGCTTCTAGGAGTAATAGATGGATTTGGAGAGATAATATGAGCAGTGGTTGGACGAGCCAGGATCTTGAGAGGTGTGGTTAAGGGGGTATAGGTGGGGGCCTTTTATAAGAGGGAGGAGGGTCACATTGGAATGTCATGAGATGTTACTTTATTATAAAATGGTTTTTGGATTTTAAAGGTCCCAAAATAATATATTTAGAGGATAAGGTGATAAGTGTTTGAAATACACCCATCTAATAGGTTTTCGACATGTGTAGGTCTTATATTTTACATTATCTTTTCATTTTATTAAAATCATTCATTAATGAGGTAATCATTGCATCATTATGGTGTCATAAATAAATTTATTTATTTAATGTCTAAAAATTAAAAACAAATACCTTTATTTAGGAAATATTTTCATATTTCCATTGAATATTTATATTCTAAGAGATCATTTATGTAAAGAAGATGAAAATTGTTCTACTTAGGTGTTACATAGTTTGGTTATATTTTCCTTTCTTTAAAAAATAATTTGATAAAAGATCACTTTCCCACAAAAGTAATTCCATGGGGTCCCTAAGTGGGAACATGGCATCCCATGGTCGGAAATTACACAACCAAGAGGATTTGGACACATTTTGGGGTGAATTTATATTATTATGATATTATTTTATTACCCTTAACTACACGATTACTAATTAATTATGATAATGAAAGATAATTGTCGTCGTTACTATTCATAATGTCCAAAAAAGAGTCCTAATTACATAATTTGGACCTTAGGATTCCAAATATGGAATCCATTTTACCATATTCTAATCACAGAAATTGAAGTAATTAATTTAAAAATAATTCCCGTTGTCAAAACAAATAGCGTGTTTTTAAAAAACAATATCTATCAAAATATTGACAATTTTTTATGTCCAATAGAAAAGTGAAATTAATTATAATTAACATAATTGGATTAAATGGTAAAAATATATTCTAATTAAACTTTAAAAACAATTAAAAAGATAATCTATCCATATAATTAAATTATATTAAAAATCAATTTTGAAGTATAATGCAATATTTTTCAGTATTCAATAAAAATAAACATTGTCAGAAAAATAACAACAATTTATCCAATTAAATTTCAATGTACCAATTCAAAAGAATAATTTTATTTTTAAAAATAGTGATTATAAAATTGTCAAAAGTTATATTTAAAAATGGTTTTCCATTAAAAGGCGGAAAATCAATCTTTTAAAAATGTTAGAGTATTCTGTGACTAAGATTAGACATATTCTCATTTTAAGCCTCTAAAACACTATCTAATTCATAAATAGACTTAGATATGAAAATATATTATTCTTTACTTACGATGGATGTTACAATAGGGCTTGAACCCACAATCGAAAGTCGAAAAGGGTGTAACACCTACCACTATCCTACACGATGTCATGGTTAATATAACATTTTTATAGATAAATTTTAATTTAATTTTAGAATCATATGGGATTTTATTTTAGGAATAACTTTTGATTTATCATGGAATATTGTATTGTCATATCATTATAATCTTTGGGTTTTATACTTAGTTATTAAATGTTTGATGAATTTTATGGATAGATATTAATGAAATGGTAGTTTGGAATTTGGGTAATACTGTGGAAATTTGGACATTAATGTATAATGTTTTTTTTCATTTAGAGAATTATATTACCATATTATAACCATTTTTCATATGGTTAATGTTTAAATAGAAGATGAAAAACATTTTATCCTTTTTATGGTTATGAAATATTTAAATTTTTTTTAGTTCTTAGATCATGAAAAAATAATCTTAATTACACTTTGATTGGAGAAAAGGATGAGGTTTTGGTGGGTATTTATTAAGGGATTTAATTATACTCGTAATGTAATTATATTTCCATATTATAATAGTGTATATTGTATGATAATTCCAAAACTCTAGGAAAATTCTATTAAAACCAAAAAATTATCCTAGTTCCTTCATTTTTGTTGAATTGTAGGTGTTTTCTATCATCGAAGACTTATAGTTTTGAGGCCCTTAACATTACATTGATCATTAAAATTATAGTAATAAATGAACCTAATCACTCCCTAGAATTATTTAAATTTTTTCTCAATTCCAACCTATGTTATTCTATTTTGATTCTTAGTAATATGTTATTCTATATGAACATTGTGATTATTTTTCTCTCTTATTAAGAGTATATTTTATTAACCCATTTTATGATATGGGTTTACCAAAAAAGTATTTTCAAATATCCATCCTTGGATTTGTGATATAATGTTAAAATTTTGAGTATGAAATTAATTAAATGGGGGTATATGTAACACCCAAATATTTTAATAGATGAAAATTATGGTGGATAGAGAAAATGACATGCAACACTCAGTTTAAAGAAAAGATTTTATTATTATTTAATATGATAGTTATCACATACCTGTTGGAATAGTGGGTATGAGCAGTATTAATTTAATTATTAAAATATGGTTTAAGAATGAATATATAATAATTTATTTGGTGAAAAAAATGATTATAAATTGAAATAAAATGCTTTTCAAAATAAAATGATTTTTTAAAAAAACCTTTTTAATACGCATGAGTGCGTTTTGTACCAATAAATTAAAAAATGAATCTTGTTGAATTATATTAATGAAATTAATATATTATATATTCCGAATAATATTTAAATTTATCATATTCGTTTTCTAGACATGAGATAAAAAATAAATCCATTTTTATGCATAAAATTGTATTTTTTTCAAAAAAATGTCGTTCTGGTAGCACACTTATTTTAAAAAATATTAATATAACTATTATAAAATATATTTGAAAAAATAAAATTAATTTTTTAAATCATAATAAAAAAATTATCTTATTTTTTATTTTTAGTATTTTTATGAAAATATTCAATTTATAATGAATAGTGAAAAATATGGAATTTTATTTGAAAACTATCATTTCAGTTAAATAGTTTATAGTATTCATGTATATTTTTAAATGGGTTTAAAGTAAAATTATTTAATATTTATATAAATTAATTTAATTTAGGTCATTGTAATCTTTTTCATATAAAAGTTTTATATAAAATCTCTTTACGCTTTTTAATATTTTTTCTCTTTAAAAACTCACTTTGGCATTACGTTTGCGAGATTAATTTTAAATTAAAATTTTCAACTTCTATGAATTGAATATAGAAAATTTTATTTCAAAAATTTTAATAATAATAATTAATATTATATAATAAGGTTAAATTAATATTTTATTATAATTATTAGTGAAAACAGTTTTGAATTAATTACTGTGATTATGGTTAAAATGGGGTTTTGCATGTTAAATGTGCTTGTATTAAAATTTATTTTACACACAACTATGGTTATTATTTAATAAATAGTATTTAATATTTGTTATAATTATGTCTAAATTATCTAATGAATATCATTTTATTTAGTCTTAATGGATAAATTTCCTAGGTATATAAAAAATTATAAGTTACCTTGGTAAAAAAAATAAGATGTTAAAATTGAGTAAACTTAACGACTAAGGAATAAAATGATAAAAATGTGTTTATTTTGGTGTTTTGGAGGTTTTTCTTAGACAAATAAACCATTTCCTCCATTATTATTTACTTTTTAAGGTAAATAAGGTAAGGGGGACCTCCCAATAGTAAATACTTTGGGGAATTTAAAAGAGCGCCACTCCTCCATTATAAAATGAAATTCAACCCCCTTACCTTTCCACACATCTAAATCCATTTTTATCACTCAAGAAATTTCTGAATAAATTTCCCAGTCCACTCCCCTCATACTATAAGGACTATTTTCTACCTAAATACAGCCTCAAAAATATTTTCATGCAATCCTAAGGTGGATACTTGAATAAGAGGTAGCATTCTTCAACGATCATTTTTGTTTTATTTTTTTTCCACCTACATAAATTATTCTTAATCATTTATTATATAATAACCTCATTATATTATATATATACTGAGATTTTATTATTATAAGGCTATACACTAAATCATTTCCCTCTTCCATGAAATGGGTTGTGAATTTATCGTTCGTGTGCACAGCGGAATAACACCTTACGAAACGATGACATTCATTTTTCTATTACAAAGTATCATGATTGGGTATGATGATGGATATAAAGATTGAATATGATATTTATATTATAATTATACCACTATATTAAATATATAATATATAACCTATTACATTCAAAACCATAGAGGATATGATAATTTTTCTCATGTGTAATTAGGACTACAACCTCATAAAGCGATGTGATTCGTTTTTCACTAATGTGATATATGGAAGGTAATAAGGGTAAAAAAGAATATATGTGATATTAATGAAATAATTGTCAATATTTAAATATAATATATCATTTTATTTTCTTCCCTTTCCACTCACTGAAAAGGTGATAACGTTATTCGTTGATTTGTAGACTATCTCCTCCTCGAAGCGATGTGATTCCTTTTTTCATCACCAAATCACAAGAATGATATATATAAGTATATATAAATAGATATTATGGTATTTATTATATAATTATCATTATTTATATATAAAATATCACTTACCTTCTTTCCATAATGATCATTGAAAAATGGGAATGTTACTAATGCATACGTGTGAACTACCATCTCCATGATCATTACATTAGTTCATTTTTTATAAACATATTTAATTAATGATTTTAAAATTATAATTGATGTATAAATATGATTTAAATTTAAGGATTATAATTTTCTATATGTTTATATAATTTCCTCTTTTACCATAATAAACCCCCAAAAGTCATTTTAGACACACAAGACAAGTATTGTTAGAACATACAATATAAACATAATTGATTAATTAAAGACATATAACATGGTAAAAAGTGAAATAAAAGGAATAATAAACTTGTAAATTTTTATTAATTAATTAAATAATATAAATGAGTTTATTATTTACTATGATAAAGAACAACCATGATAAATCCAACTTGAAGTAAGGGTTTTCTCATCTCACTTTTATTTCTCTAAGATATATTCCATATTCACCACTCTATTTTATTGTTTGGTGTATATAATACCAAGGAATGTATTTTATTATTATTATAGTTAAATTTATAGGTACTTATATATCTATTTTATGATATATTTTATATGGTCTTTATGGTTTCAAAGTTACCAAATCAGTGAGGGATTTTTGTCTCAATTTTCCATTCTTAAGACGTATGTTATATAATGAATCTATCTTACCTTCTGATGTGCATATAATTCTATTTTTACATGCTATTTCATGAATATTGTTATTTCAATGAGAATTTAATTTTCATTTAATTATATTCTATCATGGGTATTACGATTCAATGTTACCAAAGTGGTAAGATTTTTACGTTATAATTACATCATTTACAAAGATTGTTTGGGATTATGTCTCCAATGATGAAATATTATGACCTACCTCTAAATAATTATCATAAAATTTATTACCCGTTGGTTATTCATCATATCATTAAGTATTGAATCTATTTTTCTACTCTTCATTACTTACAATAATTGAGAAATTGTTTTATGAAAATACGACTATATTTCTTTCTTTACTTTGAAATCTGTTTTCTATCAAAACAATGTTTTCAAATAAAATAGAAAATGTTTTCAACTTTTTTATAATGATTTATTTAAGTAATTTTTACAGAATTTTGTATTTATTAAATAAATCAAAGTAATATTTATGTGAGTTTAATAAAAAATGCTCACCCGGCCTTTATTAACAAAGTGAAAGGAATCTTTGTTTTAACGTGTATGGAATGAATGGAATTTATAGTCTTCATGACCAATAAATTTTTATAAATATTCCATTATAAGTTAAATAAATATTTATAAATAAAAATATTTTTGAAATTTTTTATGATTCAAATTTTCTTTAACAAAATAGAAATGTTTTTCCCCTTATAAAATGTTTTAATTGATTTTTAAAGATTCATTTATATGTTTCCAAGGCTGTTTTCAAAGGAAAATTTTTTTCAAATATTTTCTAATTTTTTATTTTTTAAATGTGATTTCCAAAATTTAAATGGTTATTTTCCTAAAAATATTTTTAATTATATGTTAATGGTATTTTCATTTATCAATATTAACAACCCTTATTATCACTTATGATCTAATGGGGATACTTTTTAATGATACAAACTTCATTTTTTCTCTATATAGATTAATATTATTTCAATGTGATTTTTATGAAACCTATATCTTTTCCATGGGTTAATCTTGTTTCAAATATATTGACATGAAACACATTTATTTTCTATGGGTTAGTCAATTTATAATAGCGATAATGATTGTTTTTATTAGTTTTATAATGAAATTTAGTCTCTTTTAACTTTATTAATGTTATGGTTCTTGGACATTACTTATATGATGGGGTGTGTAGGATAGCTTCAGGTGATCCCGTTATATATTATATGATGGGTAAGAATATATAGCATTTGGTGAACTCATTACAACTTATATAATGGGGTAGACCTGAGATCACTGAGTGAACCCATTATAGCCTAAAAGATGGGTGTTCCCAGATATTGCTCAAATCTATTTAGTAATGTATCATGTCTTGAGAGGAAAACTCAAGGTTTCGACCTATGGTTTTCTTATGTATTTTACTAGGATCCAATTATTTTTTACATGGGTTTAACATGGGTTATGAAGAAACATTTTCCAAGATACTAATTTGATTTTGTAATACTTTTATGGGTTTATAATGTTTCTTATGATCATGATTGATATCACATGGCTCATGAAAATTGATTTTTATGACTATTTCCATTTTTATGTTTTCATATTTTATGATCTAGGTATTATTGTCTATGAGTTATTTTATAATTTTCCCATGAACTATGATTATATCATTATACCCTTATGCACTTCTTATGATTATTGGTGGCATTTGATTGTTAATGCTTATGTTAGCCCTTACTGAGTATTTCTAGCTCACCCTTGTTATGTTTCTTTTTCCAAAAAATATCAATTAATTATATCAAATGAATTATTTATAAAATTGTTTTCATATGGGTGATGATGATGACTAATTTTGAAATAAGAAAATATGGGATAAGTTGGAGAAATTCTCATTTAACGGCATGAGTATTGTTTATGTAGGATTTTTTCCAAATTATATAAAACTCTAAACCTAAAAGGTACTTAGGAATATAATTGATAATTTTTTTCCTTTTGATGTTTTATAGTGTATATTAAAATAATTTGGATCAGAATTATTAGAATCATATCAAAAAAGGTAATTTTTATAATTTTAGCACAGTATCCAGGAGTGTGTATCCTGGTCTATTATAGCTGTTATTAGAGAAAAGGATTTGATAAAATTTTCTATTTATATGTTTTTATGTGAGGATATAAAAAAATTTTGATACCATAATGCATATATAAAATTAAGGTTGATCATGAGTTGAATGTCTTATACACCCCATTTGAGGGTTTCAAGTAATAAAAAATTTTGGATTATTAATGAAATTTTTGAATACATTTTATTGGGTTGGAATATTTGTAACCCCTAGGACAAAAATGATCTGTTATTTAGGGATTATTACTTTTTTTAAAGAAATAAAATGACAACCCAAATTATGGGTGACAACCCATTTTATTTGAAAAAGGCACGGGGCTAGAACCCATAATCAAGGGGAGATAAGGGGGTAACACCTACCACTTACCTACATGATGTAATTATTTATGGAATTATTTGTTATGGAATTTGGGTATTACTATTGAAATTTAGAGATTAATGTATGAAGGTTTATTCATTTTGGGAATTATCTTACCATATACTAACAATTTTGTTTTCGGTTATTTTTTAAATATAGGATGAACCTAGTTATGTGTTACTCTATATGACCATTTTATTGGATTTCTCTTTTATTAAAAGGATATTTTATTGACTCTTATCAGGATATTGTTTTACAAGAAAAATATTTTCAAATTTACATAATTTCATTTTTGTGATATACTTCAAATTGATAAGAAATAATTTATTAAAGGGGGAGGTTGTAACACCACAAGATTTTAAAATAATAAAAATTTATTTGATAGCGTAAACGCATGCAACACTGAGTTCAAAAGAACATTATTATTATTATTATTATTATTATTATTATTTAATATGATTGTTAAAAGCTATCCATTATAGAATGGAAGGTATGAACATGAATAACTAAATTATGAAAATATGTATTACACATGTCTATTTAATTAATTATTAATTTATAAATTAATTAAAAATGTAAATAAAACCATTATGAAAATAAAAGGAAACATTTTTAGAAAAAAAACTATTTTAATGCGCACAAGTGTGTTTTATACCAATAAATTAAAGAAATCACTCTTGTTGAATAATACTAATGAAATTTAAATACTATATAATCAAAATAATTTTTAACATTCATCCTTTTTTCAAGATAAGATATAAAAAAATTAATTTAATTTTATGCTTAAAACTATATTTTTTTAAAAGATGTTTTTCACTTTTTTATGGAACACTGATTTTAAAATTAATTTTTGATATTTTTTAAAAATTTATATTAAAAAATAAAATTTATTTTTATATATCAGAAGAAAAATTACTTTTTGGTGAATTATTAGTATTTTTAAAAAAGATTAAATTTTTGATGAATAATGAAAAATAATGAATTTTCATTGAAAATTACATTTTTATTTAAATAATTTATAATTTCATATTATATTTTTAATTCAGTTTAAAGTTAAATTAGATAATTTTAATATAAATTAACCAAATTTATGTCATTTTAATCTTTATCATATTTAATTTTTATATATAAACTTTATAATGTTTTGAACATTTTTTCTTTTTAAAAACCTGATTTTATATCGTGTCTACATGATTAATTTTAAATTAATATTTTCAAATTATGTGAATTGAATTTTGAAAAATAAATTCCATATTTTTAATCTTCATTATTTATATTTTAAAATAATTTAAATTTAATTTTTGATTATAATTATTAGTGAAAATGGTAAAAATGTGTTTATTTTTAAATGGGGGAGGTGTTAATAGACCACATTGACCATTACCTCCATTATTATTTAAATTTTTAGTCACATTAGATAATTGAGACCTCCAAATAGTGAATACTTTTGTGTACTTACATAAATGTCACCCGTCCGTTATAAAAAGGCAGTCACCCCCTTACTTTTTCACACCACACAAGTAATTTTTATCATAAAATACATACCTAAATAAATACTAAAATACTTTAAAATCATTCTATAAGCCTTATTTTGGTCATAAATCTAACTTAGGAAGGGTTTTGGTGCCAACTAAAGGAGGATACCTGAAGAAGAGTTAACATTCTTTAACGAGCAATTTTATTTTATTAATTTCTCCACCACAAAAAATTATTCATAAAACATTATTATAAATTAAACAAAGTATATTGCATATAATAATATATTTTTAGGTAAATTACATAACCTAAATAATTTTTTTATTCCCTAAAATGGGTTATGAAATCATCTTTTGTGGGTAAGGTGGACTACCACACCATGAAATGATGTCATTAATTTTTCCATCATAACTTATTATAGTTTCGTATGATGATGGATATAATGTTTATATATGATATTTATAAAATAATTATATAAAAATATTTTGTATTACATATATATACCTTATTAAATTCCGTACCATAGGGGATACGACAATGTCACTCATGTGTATGGTGGACAACTGACTCACTAATTGATGTGATTTGTTTTTCAATAATGCTTTACATGGATGATAATAAGGGAAAAGATAATGAATAAATGTGATATAAATAAAATAATTATGATAATAATGAAATATTTATAATTATTTAAATATAATATACCTTTTTTTTCCTTTTCACTCACTGAAAATGTAATAACGTTATTTATGGACAGGTGGACTACCGCCTCCTTAAAGCAATGTGATTCCATTTTTCTTCACCACAACACAAGAATCATATATATAAATATATATAATTAAATATTATTATATTTATGATATAATTATAATAATTTAAATATAAAATATTTCTTACCTTCTTTCTATAATGATCATCGAAAAAACGGAAATGTTGCTCATGCGTATGTACAGTCTATCATCTGTATGATCATGACATTTTCATTTTTCATATTGATCTCTCATGATTTATTTTAAAAGTATAACTTATGTGTAAATACGATTATTATTATTTTTAATATGGATATGTTTATATGAATACATCTTCTATTATAGTCAACCTAACAGAATCATTTTTGACACATATTCCAAATATGGTCAAAACATCCAATATAAACCTATATGATTAGTCAATATTATATAACATGGTAATATGAGAAATAAAATGAATGATAAAATTTAAAAAATTTCTGAGTAAATAAAATAATTAAAATAATTTTATTATTCAATAATATAAATAATAAGCATAGTGAATTGAACTGTATGTGAGGGTTTTCTCATAGCACTTTTATTTCTATGAGATATATGTCACATTCAAAACTTTTTTTTATTGTGTGGAATATATAATACGCATGAATTTATTTTATAATTATTATAATTAACTTTACTGGGATTTATATATCCAAATTAGGATCTCTTTTTATGGGGGTTTATGGTTTCAAAGATACCAATGCGGTGAAGGATTTTTGTCTCAATTTTCATTTTTTAAGACGTACATGATGTCATACAGATATCATATTTTATGAGGAGTATATAATGCCCCATTTGAATCTTATATGATGAATGAAATTATTTTCATGATAAAATATGTTTCCTTTAATGATATTATTTCATGGGGATTATAATTCAATGTTACCAATGTAGTTATAGTTTTATGTTACAAACTCATCATTTATCGTGATGATTTATGATTAAGTCTCTAATGTTTAAATATTATGATCTAGATCTTAATAATTATAATTAACTTTCTTATAATACAATTATTTAAGATATAATCAATTAATATTACCATTTTCCCACACTTTGGTACATAAAAAAACTTATAAAATATAGTTAAGAGAATGTAACTTCATTTTTCTCTTGGGTTAAAAATATCCTTTCTAAAAAAACATGATTTCAAAAAAAAATTCAATTTTTTATCCTTTTGGAAATGATTTATTAAATATATTTTGATATATTTTTTTGTTTTTAATTTTTTTTCAAAAGAATCATTACATAATTTTCAAAACAATACTCGTTTGGCCTTTACAGAAATAGTGAAATGAATCATTATTTTAATTTGTATGGCATAAACAGAATGTACAACTATCATGGCCACTCAAAAGTTAAATAATTCTTTACAAGTATAAAAAATTATTATCAAATAATACTATTTTAAAAAAATTATTATCAAATAATACTATTTTAAAAAAATTAAAAAAAATTTCTGAATAATTTTTTTTTTCCTCAATAATTATTTTAAATGATTCTAAAATCATAATTTAAATGTTTCCAATATTGATTTCAATGGAAGGGATTTTGAAATTCATTTTTAATTTTTAGTTTTTAAATAGTTATTTTTAAAACTAAAATTTTATTTTCCTTAATATTTTTATAATTATATTTTAATTTTATTTCCATTCATCAACGTCGAAAATCCTGGTTCTTACTTATGCTCTAATGAGGATATTTTGTACTGATACCATTCTCATTATATTTCCAGATAGATTAAGATTTATTTCAATGATATTGTTATGTAACTCATATCTTTTCCATTTTTTATTCATGTTTCAAATATATTGAAATGAAACTCATTTATTTTCAAAGTGTTAATCATGTTATCAAAATAAATAGTGATTGTTTTATGAGTTTAACGATGAAATAAATTCTTTTTGTACATTAATAATTTTTTGGTACTTATAAATTAATTATTTAATGAGGTGTCCTAAATATAATTGGTTAATCCCATTACATATTTTACAATGGGAAATTCTGGATAGATTTGGGTGATCCCCTTACATATTATATGATGGGGTATACCAGATAGCACAGTATGAGCCCGTTATAGCTTAAAATATTTGTGTAACCATATAGCACCACAATGTTTTGGGTAACGTACGTTGTCTTGAGAGGTAATATCGAGAGTGTTACCTAACAGTTTCTCCAATGGATTTAACTAGGATCATGTTATTACTAACATGGTTTTAACATGGCTTACGATGAAAAAAGATTCATGATACAAAAAAAAAATTGTGATGCTTTTTATGGGTTTATAATGTTTCTTATGATCAATATTGACATCACATGTCCCATGATTATTGATTCTGATGAATATTAACATTACCATGTTTTCATATATGATGATCTAGGTATTGATGGGTATTATTTCTTTTATGATTCACTCATTCACTCTGATTATGCCATTATACCCTTATGCACATCTTATGTCCATTGATGACATTACACTGTTAATGCTTATGTTTAAACATAATAAAAATTTTATCTCACCCTTATTATGTTTCTTTTTCATATGATATCAGGAAATGATGTTTAATGAATTATGTATACATAATGGATTTTAAATGGATGATGTAGATGACGTAATGTAAAATAAAAAAATTTGGTTTAAGTTAGAGAAATTATCATTTAACAAATGAGTATTATTTAGGTAGGTGTGTGTCCTAATTCATTAAAACATTAAACCTAAAAGGTCTTTGGAAATGTAAGAGATCCATTTTTTCCCTTTTTATGTTGTAAGTTCTATTTGCGAAAAAATGGGGTCAAAATTATCAACATCAAATCTGAAAATTTAAGGTTTACGATTTCAACATGGGATCTGTGAGGGATGGTACTAGGATTTTATATAGTGTCCCTTGTCCTGGTAATCAATGGACCACTAAATTCTTATACGATTTTTATAGTTTTCAAAAAAAAATACATTCATTTTTTTATTTCAAAAGGATAAATAAACTATACCCAACTATATTAGAAAGCAACTCGACCCTGTGAAACTCTTTCATGATACCCTTAATATATAGATAATGGATTTTAAATGTTATAACATTGACTTCCCAAATGATTCTATTTATCAAAGACATAACATTGTGTTAGGTTTCTTTGGTAACTTGGATGAGAAGTTGAGTATTCACCTTAATATAACTAATTAAAATGGAATATTTTGGGGTTAATAGGTTGGCCACAAAAAAAATGTTTCAACCTCAAATTTAATTATTATACTTCATAATTTAATGAACTTTGTTAACATCTTCATAAAATGATTCTCTTTTATTCCTTTGTAATAACCATTCTCCATGTTGATCACTATTATTTTATTTCTCACCATCAACCAATTTATTAACTTTATCATATTTCTCATCTTCACATTCATTAATATATTTTTCTAGGATATGGGTAGTGATATTGGGTGTAAATGTTTTTTTATAGGTTAAAAAAATAAATTAAAATACAAAAAACATTGTATTAAATGAATAGTATATCTTTAAAACATACAACATATATAAAAAACTCTAATGTATTCAACATATCTGTTATAGTTAGTTTAATTTCATTAATGGTTGAATGGGTTTTACCCTCTATGTGTTATCAAAATACCCTCTCTAAGGTCCCCACTAATATATATGATGTCATTTATATTTTGGATACCATAGAATAACAATAATGTCCCCATGAAATGAACCAACTCAAAAAAAATTGTATTTGGTTGTGTATTTTTTTTGGTTTTTATTAGAAAAGTGGATCAATTATTGTTTTTTCGAGCCAATGCATTAAATAATCCTAGAACCTATTATTAGATTGTAAATTTTTGTTTTTATATCATTTTAAAACCCAGAGATTTTTGGTTTTTTTCGAATTAATTTTACCATTTTTCTATTTTTCAATTCATGCAACACTGAAGATGGTTCAATTTATATTAAATCACTATATTTGGAATTTGTTATACAAAAAAGAAATTTAATTATAAACTACATGAAATATAAATATTGGCATCCTCTACATGAACCCCTGAGGTTATCTTGTGTTATATGCAATAAAGACTTTCCACGATGACTTGTGTAACACGCAAGACCAAGGTTTATAAATTAATAATATATTATTAAAATATGATTATTTAATATAATAATATAAAACCAAGAAATTAAATTAAATGTTATAAATATCATTAAATAATATATGAAAATATATGTTTTACACAATATAATATGAATTCTTAGGTTACCAATAAATGAATATGAAAACTGATTGAATATAAAAGGAAATATTATTATACTCACAAGGTTATTGTACCCTAATAAATTAAATATTAATTTATGTATAAAAATTTTATAAGTAAAACATTAATTTTACATTGAACCAAATTGTTTTATGTTACATGAAACACCAAATTGATGTATGACTTGGGGTACAATAAATGCAATACCGACTTGGCATACAATGCACGTAATACTGAGTTTCTTTGAATCAATGTTTTTATATAATTATTTAAATATGACAATTATAATATATATGTTAAAATAATTTATAGTAATTGTAATAAAAACTTTTAAAATACTTTTTATAATTTTTTTATATCAATAAAACATATTCATAGTGAAATATGTGATTTTTGGTAAAGTCATTTTATGTTAAAAACATCGTTTTCAAGAAAGAATGACATTTAAAAATATAATTAGTTTCATAATGATTTTGAAATTTAAATTTATAGAATAACATTCATTTCCAAATTCACACTGTCAATATTAACCTATGGTAATTTTTTGGGATTTTTTTTGAGAAACTTCATTTTTTGATGAATAGTGAAAAATACTACTTTTTAGTTAAAAGTGAATTTTTTAATTAATTATTAATGTTATATGATATTATAATCTTATTTAAGGTCACATTAGATAAATATTACAAATATTAACCTACATTAATTAATTATAATCAATTTCACTTTGAAATCAAATGCAAAATCTTAATAGACTTTTGAACATTTTTTTACTTTAAAAACCTGTTATTTCGTCACATCTGTAGGATTAACATTAATCTTAATTTTTATGATTATGTAATTTTATTTTCAAAAAATAGACATGAAATTTTGTATTAATTATAATATTTATAGTATAATAAGACCAAGTTAATTTTTTCTCCCAATTATTAGTAAAAGTGTTTAAAATTAATCACATCGGTTAAGGCCAAATTAAGCTTAATTAGGGACTAAACCTTAAAATTAAGGGCCAAAATGACATATACACTTATAAAACACCCATTATATATACATAATTCGTCCATAAGCCTTCCATTATTTATTTGTTTTTGTTTTTTTGGTAATTTTTCACGTAATAACACGTTTACACCGAACTTGTTTTGAAAAATTACATATGAGTCATTTTCCTTATAAAATTCCACCACCTTTCCCAATTACTCACACATCTAAAACCTATTATGTTCAGAAAATACCTTCCGAATATACTTCCCAGAAATTATAACTTCATCCTACAATTCTTCCCTTGGGTATAAGGTAATCCAAATAATCCTTTTGGGACAAACCAAAAGGAGTTACATGATTAAGAGGTAATGTCTTCTCTCAAGCCATTTCTTTTATTTTCCTCATCCACCCATCCAACTATATTTATTATAAGTTTATATAAAAACAATTGTATACATAATATACTAGGTGGTTTTTTCGAAAATGTTTCTACCTACACTTACATACACCTCCATCTAATGGGTAACAAACATACAGTTTCTATGTACAATAAATTACGACCTCACGAAATGATGATTGTTCATTTTCCCATTACCATCTATCTTGGTGGTTATTATGATAAACACTCCATTTATAAATTTCATATATTAAATTTAATATGTATTTAATCATTTTTATTCATTTTTACATAACATGTCTTTTTTACTTTCTATTTTGTGTTAATATGATAATTTCATTTGAGGAAGTGCGGACTACCACCACTTCAATGTGATATGATTCATTCATACACCACATAAAGTGTATTAAGGATGGTTTTAGTGAATATATAATATATATATGATATAATATATATAATTTAATTATTATATATATATTTACTCTGATATACATATATCTATTTTATTTTCATTATATCAACATGATAATTAAACAGAAATAACTTTTATGCGTATGTACGGCCTACCGTCTCACTGAACGGTGTATTCCATTTCATAATTATATATTATATATGTTATAATAATAATAAAATACTTTATATAAATGATATTTATTTCATTGTTTAAATTATTTAATTTCTAAGATAAATTATAAATTCCAAAGAAATAACAAATTAGGACACATGTAAATAATAAAGCGAATATTACCCGAAGTGAAAGCATAAAATAGTATTATTAACAAGATGGAAATACAAAGACATAATAAAATCATATATGGTAATATATATAATAATATAGTCATTTAAAATATGTATAATAAATTTATATTTATTATACACTACGTTTTAACACGTACGACAATAGTCAATACACAAGGTAGGGGGATTTCACCTCACTTTTCATTCTTGTGATAAACATGCTATGTTCATCACTCTTTCCTTTTGTGTAACTACAATACATGATTAGATTATATGTATATTATAGATAAATTTATCTGTATTAACAAATCCATTTTACGAACTTTCATTCATTAGGTTTATGTTTCAAAATTTACCAAAACGATAAAAATGTTTTGTCTCAATTTTACTCCATTGAGACTCATGTTTTATTATGCACATAAAATCTTTTTCGAGTAATATATACTTTAATTTTACATATTATATCACTAATATATTTATTTTCATGATATTTTATGTTTTTTTTTAAATTTTCTTTTCTTACATGTAGAGTATGATCCCAAGTTACAAGTTTTAATATTTTATTGAGACAACCTCATCACGCTTTGAGATTGTTTACGTTTTTTCATCCACTGATAAGGTATTATGTTATTTATCAAAATAAATTGTTTAATATTCTTATAATATGTTTTTTCATTCTATATTCATTTATTGGTACCCTTTTTACTCTCTAATACAAAATATAGTTAACAAATTGTTTTTAATAAAGCCTGACTTTACCCTCTATTCAGTTAGAAATCTATTTTTATTCAAAATCATGTTTTATAAAAAAAAGGTTTTCCAAGAATATTATAATAATATCGCATGATAATTAAAATAAATATTTACCCTTTTAGTATTTTACCATTTTTTCGAATGAATCTTCTTCTATCATTTCAAATGAGGCAATTTTTAATCCATTTTATCATGCCAAAGGAATATGCTTTTTACCTCATATGATATGTAGTGATTTATCTGAGGTCAACCCTTTGATGCTTTATTTTCATCTTTAATGGTTATTTTTAATGAAAATGTTTATTAAATTATATTTTCATGAAAAATGATTTTCAAATGATTTTCAATTATATTTTATAATTTTTCAAGGAAAATGTCTCCAATAACGTTTTCAAGAATTATTTATATGTTTTCAAATTATTTTCCGGGAAAATGGTTTTCAAAATTTTTTCAAGATTTATTTGTAAGATTAAAAGTATTTTCTTGGAAAATAATTTCTAAAACGTTTTCAACCACTATTTATATGTTTTCAAATTATTTTTAATAAGATTTGTTTCAAAAAAAATTCTAGATTTATTTCTAATTTGTCAATTTTTTTTTGAGAAAAATAGTTTTAAACACATTTTAAATCATTAATTATAAGTTTTATTATGTTTTATAATAAAATGATTTTTAAAATTATTTGAATATTTTTTTATAAATTTTAAATAAATAAGTTATTAAAATTATTCCAAGTATTCTTTATAAGTTGTAAAGGTAATTTTGATGTAAATAATTATAAAAAGGTTTTATGTATTAAAAATATTTTTTCAAAGAATAAATGATGGTTTCTTATTGAAATATTTTTGAAATATATTTCAAAATTATTTCCCATATAATATGACATCTATTGATGTTACTCAGGACCTTCTATGAAATGCTCTAAAGGTTTTATTCATATCCTTTCTATGAATGGGTTATACTTAATTTCATGTTCTTTATGAAATTATTTTCCCATTTAGGGGTTTTATGTGTTTGGAATCCATTCCTATTTCCTGGGTTATATGTTTATAAAATCCATTTGTATTTAACTAGTTATTCTATTGATGAATTGATTATGAAACCTATATTATTTCCACATGTTATGATATATTTACATGTTCGTGATACTCAATTATTTTCATGGGTTGTGATATGATTATTTTTGATCTTTTTGAAAATGTATATATGATTTAATTATGAGATTGGTGGGAAATATATCTCCCACTAATGTATTGGGTTAATATTTATATCTCATGATATAAAATAAGATGGTCTTGGGAATGAACCTTGACTACTATATTGTCTATGTGAGTGAACCATGACTACCAATATGGTATGAGTAGTGAACTCATTCTACTAAGATGGCCATGGGAGTGAACCATGACTACCAATATGGTATAGGGAGTGAACTCATACTACTAAAATAGTTTGTCCATGATACATTGGATACTGTGGAAATCATATTATATTCTTATCTGTCTTCCAAAATTCCATGATTTATTATAATTTAATGATTTCATGGATTATGTTCATTATTTCTATATGACTCGTTTCTTATGAAATTCCATTATTTATTCCATGATTCATGTATATGATCTTTGATATGCAGGGTATGATCTTATAATTTCTTGATCATGTTCTCATACCTTTATGCTCATGATTATTCTTACATATCTCCATTGTTTACCTTTACCGAGCATTTTAGCTCACCCCATTCTTATGTTTCCATTCCCCATGTTATGAATAATGGTTTTAGATAGTTATACTAAAGTTGGGGATTTTTATAGGATATGTTGAAGATATTTCACCAGGATATAATATTTTTTAAAAGATTCCTAATACACTAAACTATTATAGTCCTTGGGAATTCAATTTTTTAATATGCTAAATATATATCTAAAATGATTTAATATACATGTATTTTAATCTTGGGTATCTATATATTGCATTGAAGGAAAGGTTTAGTAAATTTTTTGAAACTAGGATGAGAAAACATTAGTGAGATCTGTAGGTATATTTCTAAGTAAATGTCTTGGGATGTCTATAAGGATAAGTATATGGATGAGTCAACATTTTGGAAACTATCATGGAATTTTGGTAAAGGGTATAGTGAGTGGTCTCATAGAAATACATACATGTTTGAATATTACATGTGGATGTGGCTATGGCACATATGTACATAGGGGTAACAACTCCGGAAAGTTGTTTTGTGTAACAACCTAATGTTTTAACAATGAAATTTCATTCTTATAATTTTCTCATTATTATAATAATATAATTTTACATATATAATTCAATGAAAACTTTTTAAATGGATAATTATTGAAATAAGAGGTATCTCTATAAGTTAAGGAATATATACTGAATAAATAGTAACTTGACCATTGAAATACTAATGTAACCCTTATGAATAGTAAACCAATCAATGTAATAGTAACCCCACCAATGAATGTTTAAATAAAATTTATCCATCTTATAAGTGAAAATATTGTATAATTATATCATAGTATATGTAAATAAATATTTCAAAAAATTATTTTAAAGTGTTGGTATTTTGGTAAGTCGTGTTATTTAATTAAAATTTTATGAATAATTTAATAAATTAAAATAAAATTTCTATTCATAAAATGAATTCATAAATTATTATTTTTATGTCTTATTATTATTATAAAATTTTAAGAGAACATAGTTACTTTTTTAATGTGTTAGGAAAGCAGTTTAAATTTTAATGTTTTTATTTTTTCATGTAAATTGTGATTTTAATTGAAAATTAAACATACAATATATTGAAAATTATTTTTGAAAAATGGAGTTCATTTTTTGATTCTAGACATTGAAAAATTGTTATGGTTGTTTTTGGGGATTTTAATAAAATACTAGAAATTTTGGTGAATAGTAAAATATGATAATTTACGATAAATGCTAAATAATTGAATTTATGCATCATGCTTGAGTCATGAATAAAATAAATGGACATTAATTAGAAATAAAATTTTATATTTAATATAGTTTTTTATAATAATCAATACTATTAATATTCTGGAGAAAAAATAATAAACTAATGATTAAAATAATGGGAAACCCCTCCTCTCCACCATAAATACCACCCCTCTTTACCTCTTCTCTTCATTTCTATAAATCCCTGTGACTTATATGAAATCTTCTAAAATCTACACACAAGTTTCTACCCATGTCAATCATCCCTTTGTCTCTTCAAAAGACCAAATCCTCTCCCCTAAATAGGTTCTCAAGGAAGATATATTCAAGAGGTAAACTCCTCTTTTCATTTCTTTTATTTCATTTCAAGTTCCTTTATTTATATTTATTTCCTATCAACCATACATCCAAATGTTATGATAACTCCAGCACCCTAAATTTTCTGAAATTTTGTTATGATACTTTAATAATTTATCTTTATCTCTCTTTTCCCTCCTTTTATACTATAAATGAAACCATCATCTGATATGTTTTAATATATAACATTCAAGGATGAGAGGTTTTCATTTTCTCTTAACGTATTCAATTATAGTCATGAAACCATTTTTATGGTTGAAAAAAACTATAATATATCTATTATTTTTAAAGTAATTCTCTGTAATCTTTGGTACACATGATATTAACTTATAAATAATAATGTGTTTGTTTTGATTAAAAACATCTAATTAAGAAAAACGGTTATCATTAAAGTTTTATATAATGATTCATCTTCACTCCAAGTAACCAAATAAAGTGTATAACCATTTAATATTCTTTATGTTCACTAATTATAAATTACTACAATTATATACAACCATTATAATCTTACATTTTTATCCTCACATGTATATAAGTAAACAAATCTAGAAAACCAGGGAAACAAACACTCCTAAACAATGACATTGAACATATTAACCCTTCATAAACGTCATAAATGAACTTAATAATGAAATAATAAATATATTACATTAATAAAAGGTTATGTACATACTTATTAATGAATGTAATTTGATAATCCATGAACTTAATATCAAGTGAAGAACGCCTTTGGACTTAAGGTAAGGGATTCTACCATAACCTCCTTTATTCTTTCGGGTTCCTATATCTTTCTTTTGACCCAAATGAAGTTATATATTATTTTTATTTACCTATTATAAATTTTTTTACATGCTTAAAACTCATTTATCAAGGTCCCTTAATCATTCTCATTCAGGGATAGACATGTTTTTAAGTGGTTTCCTCCCCAATTCTTCCCAATAAGCATACCCGATTAAGGGAGGATCCCGAATTCATTCCTATTTTCAAGTTCACTCTATAATCTAAATTAATCCACCATTATTTTTATAAAACCACAAAATATTATTAAATCCTTCAAGGTTCAGGTTTCATTTTTTATAAATGATTATTCCCTTTTCTGTTTTACGTTGTCTTTGATATTTTCCATAAACCGCACTAAAATGTTTTAATTAAAAAGTTTCTTAAATGCTCTTTGTTATGGTTATCACTTAAAACTAACACCACTTATCATTATATATTCTTATTATTCCTTATTAATGTCCCTTACTGATATTATTCTTTTTCTTCATGGAAACTATTATTATACTCCCATTTTGTTATGCTTTATGACATTAATATGACACACAATTCTTTCCACGAGTAACCCTTATGTTCAAATATGATTATTTATGTATTATTCTATTTGTCGAAAGCATAATCATGAACATGTTATTATGGTTGTTACCAGATATCTATCCAATTAATTTGGTAAATTTGAGTCTCGTGAGATGTTATGTGCAACAGTCTTTGCAGTTAGCCTTGACTTGTGCTATCATGTGCAACAATCTTGTTGGTTAACCTTGACATGTACTCTTATATGTGAAACAATCCTTTAATTATTCTAAAGTCGTATTTTATATTTCTTAAACATAATTATGAATCCTTTCTTATATTATCTTAGGTTTATATTTCATTACTCAATATGTTCCAAGCCTTTTTATTTCATTATGTCATTCCTTCTAACCCATGTGCTAAAGCATTATTATAATGATTATACCCTACTGGGATTTTAGATCATCCCTTTGTTCATGTTATTTCTATGTTATCTTATGATGATGTGTGAGCACAATTGAAGTTAGTATCTCCTTATGAAAAATAAATAGAGAATTGTTTTATTTAGTATCATGTTTTCAGTTTTATGTACCCAGTATTCCAAGATACTATACTTTATGATCCTTGGATTGTAATATGATGTTTTATTATGATTATAATCATGTAATGGTATTTTTAAAGGGATAGGGTTACTATATTTTTTATTATATGATGGTCTAGTTATTTTTGGAGATTAGAAATACAACACTTTTCTAAGAACCTTATGGATGAGACTACGTATAAGAGAAAATCCCAAAATTTTGCTAAGTATAGAGTATGTTGTTCCTCAAGAAAATACATACATGTTTGGATATGAACATATCGGTGTGGCTATGGTACATATGTATCTATGGGTAAACCCCAAAAACAATTCTTTGAGCTAGGATTGAATGTGAACTGATGCATGATGATGGGATTTGCTGCACTCTTGGTTTGACATTCTAGGGGGTATTCTTTGGTAAATTCATAATATTAGTATAAACATAAATTAATGGAACAAAAAATATATCCCATAATAATATAAGTTAAGAAACAGATCAAGGATAACATAGATTTAAACCTTGGGAATCCTAAGTTTGGATATACTTTTACTTTATGAGTTTATCCTTTTATGTTTAAAATTTTCCTTTTTAGGATTAATAGAAAAGTATTCAAGCCCCCATCTTTTACATTCTTAATCTTAGAAAATGTTGGGAAATAAAAGAATATGTTACAATAATCAATGTGATAGAAAATGTAATGATTTACCTAATGATATGCCTGATATAATGAGAATATGTGCTAAAAACATTACGACAATACTTTGATAGCTCTGAAGTGAATTTTTAGTTCCCTACGGTAAAATACAAAAAAAAATTGTAAAACCCAAAACATGTTATCAAATTAAATGAAATATAGTATTAGGTATGTTCTAGGTCAAACCTATAGAGATGGTGATTTTAGTTTTAGAATTTAAAAAGATTAAAGTGATTAAATCGGTGAGAAAATATTTTTTTGATTGATTATGAGAAAAAAATATGAATGAAAATCATATTGATTGATTGGTTTTAAAAAAAGATTTTAAGAAGCATATAGGGGTAATGTAATTTCAGGGTGCTTATGAAATTGGATTTTACATTAGAGATTGGTTAATTCATGATTATTTTTGGAGTTGAGACAAATAAGATAAAATGGATAGGGTATCTACTCCTCAACATGACAATACCCAATTTCCCTGGGTTTGGTAATATAGGATTTTGCCATATATAGTTTTTCTTGAAATTGTATTTAAACAAAATTTCCCCTAAAGTTGAAAATGGTCATACCTCCTTTTCGGGTAATCTGTTTCAAAATTTTAAGGTTCCTTTTAGATTCAAATATAGGTGGTCACAATAAAAGAAGAAGAATGGTATTGGAGTTTAAATAAATAAATTATGCAAAACAAATACTATGATAATTTAAAATAAAAAAATCCAATGAACCTTCCCCATTTGGTTACATCACCCTAGAATTAGATGGGATTACCCCCTCATCCAAGTGATGAGAGAATAAAAAAGATAGATAAAATAAAACATTATGAGAAGAAAGAAAGAAATAACTTGAAAATGGTATAGTAGCTTCACTACAAGATTTTGTCTTTGTTTAAACATGAATGATCTAATGGTGCATCAAGGGACTCAATTTATGGATGTTGGAAAGGTCTGCCTGACTGTTGTAATGATGTGTACTTGGTGGTCACTTCATGTATTGGTGATCCGCTCTTTTTGAATCCATGTGACACGTAGAAGGATCTCGGTGAGATTTTGTAAATTTGACCACCTACATGATGTGTTCTTGGTCTACATGTCATGTACTGATGATCTGTGTCGCCTCTGTGTCTATGAGAATATTTCTCAAATCTCATTAATAAATGTAAATGTTGACCACTGCCACATTGTGTACTAGAAGTACATGACGTTTACTTCTGTCTCATAGTGTGCATGCTCATCAGGACTTATTATGGTGTCAGCCTGGTTCTCCGATGAAGTCATGACATTTACTTGTGGTACACGACATGTAACAGTGTTTTTTTATTTTTCCAGCTTCTTTCATCCTCAAAATTCTAGTTTTACACTCCTTCACTTTGTTTGTGGTGTGAAGGGTAATTTTTCTTATATTTACACCCATTTTATTTAGTTTTCCACAGATTCAACATCTCCTACCATAAAATATAAAACAACTCAATTAATTCCAAAATTGGAATGATTATTCATTTAAATCTAGAAATCTATACAATAAAACGTTCAAAAATTTATGCATGAAATACATTTATCATACTTTCTCAGCTAGCTCAAGTTATGAATAATAACTTCAATCACGTGTAACACACTTCTTCTCAATGGAAAGAGCAAGTTGTCATCAAATCCTTTATGCAGAAAAGGGCTCTCTTGTTTAGTGGCTTTTCTGATACCCTCCTTGAGGAATAGTGGATTAACTTCATTGAAAAGATATTTCATATCCTCTAATTATTATAATATGAGAATATCTTAATAGAGATCTATAATTTTGATGGGGTAACTGATTAGTAGTGGCCACTAATCAAGAACATGAAGTCCCAAGAAGAAATTGGTTCCATGGATTGGGAGAAATTCTAGAAAATGTTTTTAAAATAAATATTTTCCATGCACCCTCTATCTGAATATGACAAGAGATCTCCTAATACTTAAGAATGATAAAGATGAGTCCATAGGGGTGTATGAAGAAAACATCACAAGGATTTCAAGATACACCTCTAGCATTGTCATGAAAACCAAAAGCAAGGTGGAAGGCTTCTTAATTAAACTGATGTTGATTCTATGAAAAGAATTGGAAATTTGAGACATTAATTATTATGAGGTGATGTTCCGTTGTGAACTCAAGGTTGAAATAGAAATAGGAGACTCTCAATGGTCTCGTGGTCCTGGTGAAAAAAATCATAAAATAAAGTCTAATATGGGTGGTTTAGTAAATAAATCCCATGATAGAAAGATGTTCGAACATACAATGTGTCAACATTATGGGAAAACTATCCTGAGAAATATTTAAAGGGAACCATGAATTGCATCAAATGTGGTAGAATGGTACATCAGGAAAAAAATGATGAAGGGATATTAATAATCCCACTAATATAAAGGAATGAAGGAAAGTTCTGATCAATACTCAATCAGTAGTGTAGTGTCTAAACTAAAAGGAATATTGGCATTATGCAAACAGTTTCTCTATTCCAAAGGTTCTCGGAGGAAATAAAGAACAACCTCTATAGAAGAGGGGAAGGTATTGTTTTATCATTACTACTCAGATGAAACCATACAATGATACGATGACAGCTATGCTAGTTATTCATTCAAGAATAGTGAACGTACTATTTGATTCTGATTCTACCCATTCTTTCATGTCTTTCAAGATTAGTATAACTATTCAAACACCACCTCAAAATTTGAAGGTTTATTTATCTATTAGAATAGATAAGGGAGAAATTATTGTATCCAAGGTTTATAACTCCTCCCTAGTAAATATTTTTTGGACTAAACCTATTATAAAATCCTATAATACATATATTGGTGGAGTTCGATGCTATTTTGGGCATGGATTGTATATCTTAATAAAAATCCCACATTAACTCTCAAGAAAGGGTGACCACTCTTTTCATCCCCATGTGTCCTCCAATCCTATACATGTTTAAGGAGAGAGATGAATCATCATTAAATCATCATCTCAAGTGTGGATAATTTTTCTTTTGAGAAAGCATATCTTGCTCAAATGATTGAGTCAGAGGAGATTATACTTCTCAAAGATATTCCAATAATGAGGGATTACACTGATGTATTCTCTAAATAATTTTCTATTCATTATCCAGATTGATAGGTTTAGTTATCAATTGAACTATTCCTATATACCTACCTATATCAAAGATACATTATAGTATGGCGACCATTGAGCTGGAAGAGCTGAAGAAGTAGTTACAAGAGAATATGGAGAAGGTTTTTATACACCCGAGTTCTTCACCATGGGGTGAACCAATATTATTTGATAAAAAGAATGATAAATCAATGGTCCACTTCAATGATTATTTTATGATCAATAGAAACAATATAAAGAAAAAGTATCCCCTCCCTTTGATAGATGACTTGTTCGATCAGCTATGTGGAACCAATTATTTCTCCAAGGTAGACCTTCAGTCGAGATATCACCAATTAAAGTTGATGAAGGAAGATATTCACAAAATTTCCTTTATAATGAGGTATAAACACTATTAGTTCACAATTATTCCCTTAAGACTCACTAATTCTCCATCAATTTTCTTTGACCTAATGAATAGAGTGTTTAGAGATTACCCCAACAAATTTTTTGTAGTCTTTATCGATGATATTCTAATATACTCCAAAATCAAGGAGGATCATGAAGAACATTTGAGTACTATACTGAATACATGGAGAAGGGAGAATCTATATGAAAATCATATAAAATGTGAGTTTTTTATAAAGGATGTATCATTATTGGGGATTGTTATCACCGACAAAGGGATATTTATAGACCCTTCTAAGATAAAGACAATCAGAGAGTGGCCTAGGACAACATCTCTAATAGATTTATGTTGCTTCCTTAGTCTATCTAGGTACTAACACTGATTTTTGGTGAACTTTTTAGGATATTAAAAAACAATGACTAAGATGTCAATTAATGGGTTGAAGTTTTTATGGACATGTGAATGTGAGGAAATCATTATGGAGCCCAAAAAGAGGCTTATCAATGCACTGATACTCACACACTTAATACTATTTGGGATGTACATTGATGTTTTAAAGAATGGAATAGGATATATGCTTATTAAAAATAATAAATTGATTTCTTATTCCCCAAGGTAGATAAAAATCCACAAGAAAAACCATCTCATGCATGATCCAGTGTTGGTTTTTTTGATCTTTATGTTGAAAATATGGCTTCATTATCTCTACGGGGAGAAGTGTGAGATATATAATGATCACAAGATTATAAAATATATATTCACATAGAAAGAGCTTAATATGCACAAAAAAATATGGTTAGATCTCATCAAGGATTTTGACTACACAATCAACTACCATCATGGCAAGGAAAATAAGGTTGAAGATGATAAAGGTAGAAAGAATCATTCTTATTTATCAATGGTGTGAATTTAAAAGGATCCAATATTCCTAGATAGGTAGAGGATGGACACAGTAACCATTAACGGAGTAACATCACCAATCCATTCTAAAATGATTTCCCTACCGTCCCTCATGGAGAAAATAAATGATTCTCAAAGAAATTATGTGAAAATTATGAAATGAGTGGAAGATATTAGGATTGGGAAATCCTTTGATTTCAAGATTGACATGGAAGGTGTTTTAAGATTTGGGTCATGACTTTGTGTACCATCTGATCGATAGATAAAAAATGATATTTTGAATGACGTGCATAGATCAATCGTCTCTATTCACCCAAGGAACACAAAGATGAATCGATATCACTAAGAGAACTTTTGGTTGGACAATATGAAGAAATAGATTTCTGACTATACAACAAAGTGTCTGGTATGTCAATGAGTAAAGTCTAAAAGACAAAATACTAAGGGGATGACGCAACCACTATCCACACTAACATGGAAGTGGTGGAATTTCACCATAGACTTTATCACTAGACATCCAAGGACATCCAGAAGAAATAATGCAATATGGGTCCTTGTGGAACATCATAGAAAGACATCTCACATTATCACAATTCGATATGACATCTCAATGGAATAAATTGAATAGATATATATAAAAGATGTGGTAAGGATAAATGGAGTACCACTATCTATTGTATTTGATTGAGACCCATGATTCACCTTAATGTTCTGGAAAAGTCTCCAGTATGCTCTAAGAACTGAAGTAAATTTCAGTATGTCCTATCATCCTCAAACTGATGGTCAATATGAGAGGACTATTCATACACTGTAAGACATGTTGAGAGAGTGTTATAAGAACTTCAATGGAGGATGGTACCAGCATCATCCACCGTTCGATTTCTCTTACAATAATTGTTTCAACTCCATCATCGAAATGGAAGCATATTAACCCCTTTATCGAAAAAGGTGCATAAAATTGGCATGTTGGGATGAAGTTAGTGTGCGAAAGATGCTAGGATGTAAAATGGTCGAAGAAATGGGGGAGAAGGTGAAAACCATTCAGCAGCACATCAAGGCCTCCCATAGTCGATAGAAGAGTTATGCAGACCATCATTAATGGGACCTTGAGTTCAATGTTGGATACATGGTATTCCTCCACATATCTCTATGGAATAAGTTCATTATACTTGGGATGAAAGGAAAGATATTTCAACAGTACATCTACCACTTTGAGATTCTTGATCATGTTGGAGTTGTGGCCTATCGACTAGAACATCCACCTACCATGACTAAGGTACATGATGTCTTCTAGGTATCGTTATTAAGAAATTATATACCAGATCCTTGAAATGTACTATCTTTAGAGGTGGCAATGTAAGGGAATGATCTTTCTTACATGAAGAATCTAGTTAAAATTATAGATCATAAAGATAATGTTCTACGCAATAAATCTACTCAGCTGGTCAAATTACTAAAGTAGAACCATAAGTACGGAGATGCAATATGGGAACTGGAGAAGGTAATGAAGGATAAGTACCCACAACTGTTTACGACATATAATGCAAAATGAAATTTCAAGGGTGAAATTTCATAAGGGAAAAAATGTAACTAACTAAGGTTTTATCAATGAAATTACCTTCTTATAATTATGTCTTAAAGTATAATCATATAATTTTACATATATTACACAATAAGAACTTTTCAAATTAATAATGAGTGAAATTAAAGATATCTCTAGATGTTATGGAATATATACCATGAAATTGTAACATGACCTTTGGAATATTAATATGACCCCTATGAATATTAAACCTTCCAATGTAATATTAACCTCACCAATGAATGTATAAATAAAATTTATCCATCTTATAAGTGATAATATGGTATAACTATATCATAGAATTTGTAAATAAATATTTTTAAAAATTATTAATAAACTGTTGGAATTTTGGTAAGTCATGGATATTTAATAAATATTTTATGACTAATTTAAAGAATTAAATAAATTGGTTCATGCTAATTTATGATTCCTAGTTATTGTTATATGAAAACACAACAAATGGAAAATTCTTTACCCATGATTTTATAAAATTATAAATTTATGCATGTACCATGTCCTCCATCATCTAGATGGTCTGCTTCATTTTTTCATATGTTTGAGTTTGGAAAGTAATGTTGTTGAATAAAAAAGTGTTAAAATCATAATTAAATTCCCTCTAGACTCATGTGCTAAGAAAAGAGTCTCGATAAGAAACTACGTACCTTAGAATCTCATGTAGTTGCACAACTTCATCAACATACATCCTCAACATGTCATCCAAGATACCTGACACCATAATTTCTAAGAAGTAAGATAGTTTAATTAATTCATCCACAATTACCCATAGAGCATCATATTCTTCCTAATTCCAAGTTAATCCGGTGATGAAATCCATTAATATTTCATACCACTAACATTCAAAAAAATACAATGGATTCAACAGACTACAAAGAAAATGATGTTCCTCTTTTACTTCCTAAGAAAACATACATCAATTCAAAAACTTTTCTAAATCCCATTTCATCATTAGAAAGAAAAACTACATCATCAAACCATAGTAAAACTTATATAATATTGGGTTTACCATTCTAGGTGATCTTTGAAACTCATAATGAAATCCCTTATACATTGCCACTATAATGAATAGTCACTCTTAAAGCAACATCAAGTTCTATCATTCCTCTGACCATACCTCTATAGAATTACCACAAACAACATATTCTTGCATCACCACTACCAACGAGTCACCCTTTTGAGACTCATTCTCCTACAACATCAAATAATACTACAGCATCATAAAAAATAGGCAGCCTACATCATCAAACACCAATGCATTGATATGCATGGATTCCAACTCCTCTATCACCCTCAGTGAATCCCCATACTATTAAATAATATCCCTTCATTAAATTTTACATAGTGCATCATCCATTATATTTTATTTTACTTTTGTGTAGTATATTTCAATGTAAAAGCCCTAAAAAACTACATCCACCTCTATTGTCGAAAATTTAGTTTACATTGATAGAATATATACCTCAAGATCCTATGATCAAAAAAGACCATGATGTATTATCCAGTAAGGTAATGTTACCACAAATTTAGTGCAAAAAAACCCACTTCTAGTTCTAGATTATGGGTGCAAATTTATTCTTATGGGGATACAAATTCCTATAGCTATAAGAAATCATCACCCTTTGTTGCGTCAAGATGCATCCCAATTCCATATAGGTAGAATCACATAACACCTCAAACATCACCCCTTACTTTAGAAACTAAAACAATAAATAATGGATAAATTTCCACTTAATGTAGTCAAATTTTTTCTTGAAATGAACATTCCATAAAGGCCTTGACATTTAGGGTTAGAGTTGTCAATTGGGATGGGATCTATGAGAAATCAGACACAAACCTCTATTAATATTTTGAAAGTCCATGGAAAATATGAAATTATATTATAATTGTGAGTAATACCCAAGAAAAATCCTATCTCAATATTGGATAAGTCCACAGACGCACCCTTTTAGGTCACAAAATGCCCCAGGAAATTCACATCTCCAGTTAAAAACTTTCACTTGGTAATCTTTACATAGAGCTAATAGTGTCGAAGGACATGCCCGATAGCTCTGAGATGATTGGAATGATCTTCATATGACTACAATTAAATCAATATTTCATTGATGAAAATAGTTCTAAACTAGTTTAGGAACTCATAGAACATGGATTCCATGATCGTAATGAACACAACTGTTGTGTTCATGACACATAATGACATGACTATGGACACAAAGTTCCTATACCCACACCGGAAGGAAATTTTCAGGATATCATCCTCCTTTACCCTAAACTAGTGATATCTAGACTACAAATAAATATTAGATAACCAAATAACTCCACTATAATAGTAAAAAAGAACATCAATATTTATAAAAGGGTAATGATTCTTTATTTTCACCTAATTCTATATTTGGTAATCTATAGAAATCCTTAGACTAACATCTTCTTTCTTGCAGAATAAAAATTGATCACCCCACTATGAAACACTAGGTCAGATGAAAACTTTATACATTTGGTCATTTATATGAATCCAATTATTATATATCATAGAGGTTTTCATCTAATAAGGATCCATTAAAATTGTAGAATATATTTATTTTATATCTATCCCAAAATCAATATCCTATTGTGGGGGTAGCATCACAACCACCTTGAGAAATACATCTATAAATTCCTCAACAACATTGAGAGCCTCCACCATCCCATATCCCACTAATTTCACTAAAAATTTTACCATAAAGTAAATAAGGGTGTCTATAAATTTACTGACCATCCAATAACCTCATTCACTAATGAAAATAGCATGCTAACTATCTATGTCTGAGAACAAGCCTTTATCGAGAAACAACTAATAACTATATGCATAGAATATAAAAAATAAAAATAAAGGATGAAATTGAATGGTTATAAATGTTGTAAAAAAAGATCCAGGACTAAATTACATTTCCCTATCATTTTTAACACCCCCAACACACATCAAACAAGCTATTCTAGCCTCTGATAAGTATAGTCAACCTCAGGGTCATGGGAAGCCCCACCAAATATAGTACCAAAGCATGGAATTAATTAGGTGAAAAAAATGATTGACAATATCCAATATAAAATAAGGTATAGAAAAAGGTAGGAGAATATCTAATTATACCACTAACGACCTTTGTGCCCTTTGGTGTAATCACCTTTATAGCATGAAAATTTCCATTCCCAGGTACCCCACCTCAATTTTATAACCACATCTATGTAAATTATATGGTTAGGGTCCCTAATTTCAGGGAATATCCTAAGGTTATCCACTGCCTACCCCATATCCTCTAAAAAGAGCATAGGCCAGATTCCCTATAACTAAAATGGATTCTATGGTGGTTGATATTAAAGAAAACATTAAACCTATCCACCGCTACTCGGTTGAACTCCATGAACCACTGGAAACTACTTTCGATGATGGCCACTACCCCCACAAGCATAACACACTATTCTCTATACCCTAATGAAATAAAAAAAATACAACAACCCCAAAAGGATGAAAAGGACTCTACTGAGGTCAACTCGCAACTATTTGAAACCTTGAAAGAGCTGGATCTTGAGACCTACCACTAACGAATATTCTCCTCAAGGAAATTGGTTAGATCCCCTCACATTGTAACCCTCCTCATGAGTAAATAATCTCAATCACATTCTCTTCCTTTTTTACCTATAAATACATAGGAAATGTAAATGGAGAAACTACATACTGGATAGAGGGGTAGATTTCCTCTTTAAGACATTACACACACAAAAACTCATTAGGGAAAAAATAAGTGGTGGAACATAGAAGATCCATAAACTTGATACCAATATCTTACCTATAAATACTCCCATATCAGAGAGAACATAACACAGGTCTCTTCACTTACATCATGGCTGATGATAGTAACTCCATTCAAAACTCCATCTTGAAGTATTCCCATGAAACATCCACCTCATTCCACTCCCTGAGATAGAATTTCCACAACTAATGTGAAGAACCCATCATTTGACTAATTGTCTATAGGACCTATCACTATAACTATATGTGAATCAAACTAAAAGTGATCTCAAGTAAATCAAATAAACACTTAGTCTCAATATTACAAACATTAACATCATACTTCTCCATATATTACTATTGAAATTAATGAAAGTTCCTCTGCCACTAATCATCCTCCTAAATGGGGTCAACCCTCTAATGGTCAACGAGGTCAACCAAGTGAACCTCGCAAAACTAAACAACACATAGATGATGTATAGGAGACACAATTTAAAATAGAATAAGGAATTTCTAAACATGGAAGCATTGGTTTTTTTATTAGGGTTTATTTAATTCATTTTAATATCTCAAAATCACCAAATTCAGGTAAGAATAAAAAAATCATAATACATGTACCTCACTTAGATATCTATTCTCCAATAATAACCACCTCAATTGGTTGTTTTGTAGGCCCATTGTCCTTGAATTTGATCATGGGGGTCATAAAATAATGTTTACTAGCCAGTATTTCTAGCCTAAGAGACACAGTACGATTGATCTGAACTATTTCCCTACAAACCAATGCAATCCTCATAGCGTCTGACTTAAAACCTCATCCAATCTCTCAACCTCAACTTTGATACCAGTATTTCATGACCCTCTCCCTCCAAATGTACCCCTCCTAGATGGACAATGAATTAAGAGAGATAATTCCCCCCAATTCTCACCTTCAATAGGCCTTGGGTTGGGGACTAGCTTCGAGGGTGTAAAAATATCTCATACGGTAGTCAGTTCCCACATAAGATAAAGTAGTATCATGAGATATGATACCAATCACTAATTATCTCAATGAAATAAATAAAAAAGGAAAACAAAAACCATCCCACATTGGATGTATAATGTAAAAAAATATAAATAATCTCTAAATAAAAAAAAAAATAAGTCATAATATAGTGACTTGGCATCAGCTCTATCTTCTAAACTGTAATGTATTTCTCAGTCCCCATTGTCCACCTGGTAACCTAGAAAAAAATATGCTTGGAATGAACATAACTTGTATAATTAGTAGGATCATACACAAATTCTCGTATGAACATGTGAAAATACAATACTAATACACTAGTACACAAATAGCAAGAACCATTACACTTCTAAACAGGTCAACTAACCAGTCACATCCTCACCATGCCACATTCACTAAATAATTCATCAAATTATAGTAACATAATATGAAGTATAATTATATAAAGGGTACCCTACTCCACTTTCATGTGATTTTTAACTCTCATACCCAAATATCGTATGCCCTAGTGCTCTTATCCCTTCTATTGAATCCTTCCCAAAGACACCCGAGAAACTGCATCATACAAAGAACCCTATATGAAACTAGTCATCACATCTCACATGAAGGAACCAAGGAAATGGAATCATCTAATAAATTCATGTTGAATGGTACATCATATTCATATACTCCCATAACCACTACTATATATCTAGGATGGTAAGGTATCTTGAACATAAAGGACATCAATCTCGTTCCCGCCTCCTACCATGCACGAACCCCACTATAAACCACATCATCAATCTCATCATTCCCACCATAAGTTCACTATATACATAATCCATCGTATCCCATGTATAATAACCTAACCTAGAATAGAGTGGGGAATAAAGGGTAGTTAGTCATCCATTATCACTATTTTGGATATAGGTAAAAATAACTCCCCACAACATTTGGGTTTTAGCACAGAGTACTCGACATTGGTTTGGTGGGTATAGATATCACATTGAAAATAAACAATATATTATTTAGACAAAATTCAAACCTATGGTATTATAAAAATAGATTCATCATAGTACAAAACCTCACCATAAGGCCTCACAACCTCTTCCACTTCCGAATCCACCATTAAATACATCACCCCACACAAGAAAAACACAAACCACAAACCACATACCATATCCATTTTCAAATAAATCATTTTTCCAATATTTTAATTAAACAAAATCCATATTATTAATCCCATTCATTAATATTTAGTAATAACCACATTAACCAAACCTCCCACTTTAGTTTAAGATTTTATTAACCCTTTTAACCCATTCCATTTAAATTTTTCATCAATATTCCATTCCATCACTACCATGAAACTAGAATAACATGTCACAACACAACATAGCCCAACCTTTCCATTCATACAAGCTTCAAATTTTAACCACACACCACAAACAACATACATCAATCATCATTATACCTTCCTTATATCAATAAGCCCCATGTCTCAACCATCACAAAACATAACCACCGCATGGAAAATGCATTCCATAACATCACAACCACTACAAAAAACCAGTAATTCCACCACATTTCAACCCCCAAACATTACAACATTAGTTTTTAAAAAGGAAATTCATGACAATTTACTTGTTTAATTTCAAGGTAATTCTCACACAAGTTGAAATTCCATGGGTAACAAATTCATTATCTGGATATAAATTCTTATCCATTTTCATGTGTGGTGAGTCAAATCAATAAGCATAAAAAAATTCACAAATTCAAAATCCACAACAAAATTACAAACCTCAAAATTATCAATATATTCTAAAATAAATAGTATTCATTCTCAACCATATATATAAAACACATTAACTATTAAACAACCTCTGATTTTTAAACCTCCCCTTCAATTTCAATTAATTAATTTAATATTATACATTATGTTGATGCATACTACATACCCAAAGAAAAATTATCATGACATTACCAAATGTTCAACTAAAATAGGAATGATGAAGTATCCAATACCTAAAGTGGAGCTTCAAGGAAGAGCCACAAAAAACAAGGATCTACCACCACCGATTTAAGATGAATCTATAAATGATTATTATGAAAAATAATCCTCCATAAAAAGCCACCTAAAACATAGGATAAAACCACCAAAAGAACTTTTGGATAGAAGATAAAGATAAGGAAGAATGTAGAAAATGTGAGTCACATTGATCAAATTGAAACCAATCTGATCTATCCCTATGAAATAAGGGGTTTAAACCACAAAGGGAAGTGAATGTAGTTGGTGAAGAAGAATAGGTGTTGGAAAATAGTCATGTGAGGGATTGTAAATAAAATATGTGGGTATATAACCACTTATTTTTACAAAAATATCACCGGAATCCCCCATGGAATAGGGAACATCCAAAATGAATGTGGTGTGTCTAGTCAACATGACATTTGAAGCCTTCAAACAAGATCCACATTTCACACTCATTTTTAAAATGATATTTTACCCCCAACACAACATGTTATAAGTCATGGGGGTTCTTCCATCTTCCACCACATCCAAACACCATGTCCTAACTCTTATCTCCTTCCCATTTTAACCTCACTACACCATAGGCTATGGTATTGGGATCCCCTTCTACCCATTTCTCATATCTTGTCCCCCAGAGAACCATTCCTAGTGACATGTCCTCCCCAACTCATTTTTTATTTCTTGTCTTACATGGGATCACACCCACCCCAAAATGACTCAAATAACAACTATCCATGCCATTTTACAAGTTGTGGAGTCCCTCAAGATGGCCAAAACAGACCCTTAAATATCTATATAACCTCAAAAGCTACCAAAATACATCCAAACCTCAAGAAAACACAAAGGAAATGAAAGGAAGGTATAGAAAATTAAATTTGAGATAATTATAGTGTCAAAATAAATATCCCCATTATTGAAACATGATTTTATAATAAATAATTGGTCCTATAAATAATAAAAATTATTCATTAAAATAAAGAATATGGTTAGCTTTATACTAATAATTTTTTAAATTGAAAAAAATATGTATCAATGATACGTGACATTTTTTAAAACATTTTAATAGAGATAATTCTCATGTTATAGATAATATCAATCATGTAGCATCAAGTCTAGTTTTAAGAACATTATATGATTACCTTGTAATCATTTATTTTTTTAGTTTCACTAAATCAGTAGGTGCTTGCTTGTGATAATGATAGATTATGAATGATTATATATGTAGGTACATAAATGTATTTTCTGAAGATAAACCTATGTTTTACTATGATTTTTTTCCAATGATTAAAATTATTGTAATGTTTCTATAATTATTAGAATCTAAAGATTGATATTATTTTAAAGATGGAGAATTAAGATCAAATATTCCATAACAAATATTCAACATGAGATTGCAACATATCATATGAGGGATTATGAAATATAATTAATATTAAAAAATTAAGGAAAGAAAAATACTTTTTAAAAATGAATACAAAAAAGAAAAAAAATACTCATAATCATGTGTTAATAGAAGTGTCAACATATTTTACATTTAAGAAAAATATACGACTCTGTAAAATGAAATACTCCTGAGAAATAGTTATATAGTGATTCATGTATGGAAATGATTATGAAGAAGAGAATTCATACACATCCTACACATGATTTTAGGTTCAAGAATTTCCATGATGATGTAAGTTAATATATTTGTGCAAGGCTGATGAAGGAAATGAGGATAGGAACTAGAAACATAAATAAATTTCCTTTCTAAATTTATGATTTTATATTGGTTTTCATATTGTTACAAGATAATAATTAATTATTTTCTCAAATTATATTTAAAATCATAATATTATAAAATAAAAAAACAAACCAAAAAATATTTTAAACATGATCAAGGGATACTAAATGATTGTTCCATAACTACTTTTGTAGAAAAATTTAGAACATTTATTCCATTTAGACTTATCAAACAAATATAATTAAATGGGAATATAATTTCATGATTGAACTATCATCAGAATCAAATGAAAAATATGAAAACATTAATTGTCAACAAAGACATCCTTTATATGTCTGATGGTGACTAAACATATATAAATATTATAAATTTAAACATAATTAGTAATAAATTAATATTTATAAAACAAAATAAATAAATATGAATTAATATAAATAAATTTAAAAAATAAAAAAATGGTATATTATATTTCATAATATTGAAAGGAGAATGAAAATGAGAAATTATGCACAGATAAGTTCTCAAAATTTAAATGGACATGTCTAAAATTATCATACCTTACAACCAAAAAATGATGATAGTATCTATTGATAAAGGGGTTTCTATGAATATTACCAAAAATGGATGAATGAACCTAAAATGGGTATAAATATTTTGGAGGTTACTATAATTATAATTAGTTGAAAATAAAGAATACATTGATCATCATTGAACACGTCGTTTATAGGTATTATGGTGGTTAAGAATATATAAATAGTGGAATTATCATTATTTATATAATCATGAATTATGATTACATAAATAAAATAAATCATTATACATTAGGATAAATAATAGAAATAAAGTAATAATAATGAAATATTATGTTCTGTAATACTAAAAGCGGAATGGAAATGGAATTTGATCACGGATAACTAAAATAAAGTATTTTGTTTGATTTTTTTACAAAATAAAATATATTAGTATACATAGAAGAAAAATTGAAATATTATGTTTCGTAAAAAATAAAATTAAAAAAGAGTTCAAAAAAGTAAAAGGAATGCTCATATAAATCCAAATATTCAATATGCACCTATAAAATATGAATGTAACACACCTATAAACCCAAATATTCAATTTTAACTTCATCTAGTATATATATAATAAATCATTACAAATAACTATCTAAATTAAAATTTTCTGTGGTCATACAATTATTGTAACAAGGTAGGGGGCCATAATAATGGTGTTTAATATTTTAATATAAAAAAAAGAGGCATGCCATGGTAACACAGAACACATGCAAAAGCATATATACAAATCACCAATTTCTTCTTCCAAACCAAGGAATTTTGGTTCAAAACATATGAATGGTACCAAATAAATATCTATAATTAATGGACCAAATAATTTATGTTCAAAAGATAAAGTACCTGATTTGTTGTGTTAAATGGATTATCATAAATTAATTTCATCTAGAGAAGAATGGGATTTCTATCAAATACCCTGAAAAGTTATATCTAGGTCCTTTATAGGAACAAAAATACCACTTCACAACGTTAAAATTAATAGTTTACTAGATTATATAGGAAGATAAATTAATATAATAATGAAATCAACAACATGAGAAGAGTAATAAAGTTGAAACCTATTACTTGGGTAAATTTCAAGTCGTGAGGAATGGGATGACCTTGAAAACTAAAATAATTTATAAAAAAATATTTCCGTAATGGGAAGTGGAAAATAATTTATGGATGTTATATTGGATTCATGGCTACCATTCATAGTAATCAAGGATGTGGAAAGTTTTGAGGCACTCTGAAAGAGATCATAAGGCTTTTTGAGGGTTTTGGGATCAATTTTACAAAGAGAGAGGTGGCCTCAGATGATGTTAGTAGTTATAGATCACCTCTATGAGGTATTTAATGTTAGTTTCATACTACCATGTATGGGCTTGAATGACCAAGAAAATCGTCCCCACTTCACAAACCTAAACCCTTTGGAGTAAATAAAGAATAAAAATAAACACTTGATCAATAAAGGGTCCACTCAATAAGTAAATTCAACCTCAGTTCACATGAATTGAATTGAATGATCTGAAAAAATTAAACCTGGTAACCAAAAATGATGATAGTATCTATTATAGAAGGTATTTCTTTGAATCATGCCTAAAATGAAAAAAAACCATAAAATAAATAGGAAAACTAATATTTGATGAAAAAGGAAGAAATTATAGGAATTATGGGAAGTAAGATAGGGGAAAAATTGGGAACTAGGGATATGAATAGTGGGGTAGGGGAGGAAAATGTGGGGGGTGCCAATGAGGGAAAATGAAAATGTAAAGGTGGGGAGTCAAATATTGTGGTGGTAGTGAGGAGTTGGAATGAAAATACAATGTATGGTTTAGAGAGAAAAGATGAAATTTGTATAAATAAATAAAATAGACGGAAAGGGCGGTAGTTAAGACGGTATATAGAGAGGATGGGAGTTAATATAGAGAAAGTAGGGAGTCTAGGAGATTCTTTATGAAATAATAGAGAGGTTGAGAGTTGGGGAATATAATGAAATGAGGTATGGAGAAGTGGCAAGCTGTAGGGAGTCAGAAAGGGGGGAGAAAAATCATCTCCAGTTCCTCGTGTGAATTGGAGCATATGGTCCACTTAAACTAAGGTAAAAACCCCATATAACTTTTTAACATTGTTGTGAATAGTGAAATTTCCAGTGGATCGGACGCTCCAGTTCACAAGATGAAGTGTATATGATAATTTTCTAGAAAGGGGACCATGAAAATGGGAAATGGAAGTGGAGGTGGGAGTCTCAAAAGTGATGACACCTAAATAGGATATAAGGAAATAGTGACACATGTACATAAAGTGATGCGTCATAGAAAAATGATAAATTATATATTTATATATGTGTGTGTCTATTTTTGACTATTTATAAATATTTATATACATTTGTATATATTTATAAATATTTTCATACATATGAAAATATATATCCAATTAATTCTAATTATAGTTGGTAATTAATTAATAACAACTAATAATAACTATTTAAAAATCTCTAATTACTAAATAATTTGATCATAGGTAATTAATAATGAATCATAAAATATTTATAGCTAATTATAAAAAATATAATTTATACTTTTAAATTAATATTAATTATTTTTAAATTCATAAAAAATCGTATTGATTATAAAATATTAATTACTATGTACATATTAATATATTTTCATGTATTTACATGTATATATAATTAATAATTAAAGATTAATTTTTATCACATGTGATTACAAATATTTTAGATATATTTAAAAATGAATAACGAATAATTTCTAATTAAAATTTATTAATAATAATTTTATTATTTATAGATTTTTTTAACTTTTAGTTTTAAATAAATATTATATATTAATAATTATTAAGAATGTTTCGTACATAAAAATATATATTTATAAATTATTAATTTCTAGTTTGTTATTATTTTATTTATGTCATTTCAGTGTAGTTTTTATTCTTATAAAATTAGATAAAAATACTAAATAATATTTTGTGATGGTTTAAATTGAATATAAAAACCCAGTGCTAAAAAAATAAGTTTCATCATTTAGTGATGGTTTTCAAAACCACCACTAAATTAACTTTTCCTCATAATGTAACTGTATTTCAAGTCTATATAACTACTCAAATATTTTTTATAAAATCTATACGTTCATATTCAACCACCAATGTCGTTTCTTCAATACAGTCTACCTCATCATATATATAGACCATTAATCATTTTTTGATTCAGATCAGAAATTAGCATTTGTTGATGCTTCTATAAGAATTAAAATGATGCTTTTGAAAAAGAATATCATGTTGTAAATGCTTGAGGTGAAATTGGATATGTTGTGCTGGCTAAAAGGGGAGATCAATGTCTATAGTGAGCTTTTAGTTACTCAGTAGGGTAGAACCCTATAATGACCCCAACCCTAGTCACCCAAAGCTGGTGGGTTATTTATTACATAGTAATCTGATTGCAGGAGATTTCATTCCCAAGATAATGGTTCAGTAGTCCTTAAGAGACTAGATACAAAAACATTAAATTATAAAATGACATATTATATCATATGAGCCCAAATCATTATTCCTTAATACTCTCCAATGAGTTCATTATACATTGTATTCCACTTCTTTACTTGGGAAAATGGGAAACAAAAGTGCAAAGTGAGCTCAAAAACACCGTAAGGGATAGTGTACAATGGAAGCTAACATTCATAATAATGGAATAATCTATATATCAGGAATAGAAAAACAAATGGTGTCTATTATCCAGGAAAAGTTCTTGTCATGAACTTTTTCACATGACCCATTATATTATCCTCATTTAGACTGCACATGTCAATTTTGAGTAGAAATGTGTCTCCATATCAAAATGAACAGAATAATGGATTTTCAAGTTCTAAAATACTTATCATAATTAGAGGGATGGAGATTACTTAAAAAAATGTTACCTAATTGAGGTTCATAGTGAAAAAATTTTACTAGGGTGCATACAACATAGTATGGGGTATATTTTTCTTTATAGGCATTGATTTTACTACTCTCAGGGCCCAAATAGACTTACCGATCAGAAGATAAAATTTTTCTATGTTGGGACTCATTTTACTCAAAATGAAAACGGAGAAGGTCTAAAATTGTGCATAGCTCTTTGCTCTAACGACTTCATGATAAAATAAGTTTGGAGATACTCTATCATTTCTGGCCTAGAGGTGGCATTTTTCTCCCCCAAATAGAAATTTTCTCCACCACATAGAAATATTCCCCAACCGTATGGCGCCTTGAATGGTTTTTGAAACACTCCTCCCTCAAACTGAAGTTGTTTGAGATTTGAGGAGGTCAATTTTGGCATCCCATGAACTAGTTTCATTTGTGAGACTACTTCATGAAGATCTATACTGATGCCCTTTATGAAGCCCTATTCATTTGACACTATGAGGAAATCTATTTACAAGGATCCTATTTTAATCTTCTATGCAGCTGCCTTCTACCCATATAGTAATGTAGTTACCTTTTTCAATGTGACCGAACCTCTAAATTACCATGATTTGAGATTCTCCTCAGGGTTCCAAAATCATGGGCATCCTCCTAGGTGTAAGCCCAAATCAAACCTCTAAATTATCATGATTTTAGATTCTCCTCATGGTTTCGAAAACATTTAAATCATCCTAGGTGTAAGCCCCAACCAAAACCTCCAAATTACCATGAGTTGAGATTCTCCTCATGTATCCAGAAACATGGACATCCTCCTAGGTGTAAGCCCCAACCAAACATCTAAATTTTCATTAGTTGAGATTCTACTCATGGTTCCAGAAACACAGGAATTCTCCTAGGTGTCATCCCTAAACAAACCTCTAAATATCCATGAGATGAGATTATCTCCATGAATCTAAAAATATGGGAATCCTCCTAGGTGAAATCCCCAACCAAACACTCAAATCACATGGGAAACTTTCATTTTATGTGACTGATCTTCTAATGTCTCTTATTTATCATATCGAACATCACTAACATGGGATTAGAGATCCATGACGATCATCCCATCTTCATTATGAATGCGCCTCCATTATGGGACTCATATTGAGGTATAATTCCTAAAAATTCATTCAAACTTTATGTATTTTGATTGCTAGTTTCACAAGATACATAAGACACCTCTTTGAGGTTCAATACCAACTCCCAAACAAAAAACACCTCCCTGGATGTTAATAAACTATATATTCCCAAATATATGTATTTAAACCAGAGTATCAAGAATTAATAAGTGAATATGTGAAACTAAAAATGCATTTATAGGTTTACATCAAACAAATGGTGTCGATAAAATCCTTAAAATAGAGGTAATCGGCCTCACACTAGGATCTATTAAGGATTCATGAACACATCTAAAATATATAAGAATGTCTTAAAGTAGGATATAATTCCCCCAAAATGGTTGTACTGAGCCCAACATCTCATCCTCTCATCCAATTCATTTTATAATATTTCATTGGAAAAAACCATATGATCTTCTATCTTTAGAAAGTAGGTCCACATTAACTCGAAATGAGTGTGGGTATGAAATAAATCAGAAACTGTTTCATATCAAAGATTACCAAAACATAACATAATAAAATTATGAAAAATGAGATAAATAATCGCATTGATAAAATTAAATAATCAAATAATGATGGTAATGATTGAAATTCATAGTTTTGGACATCATAAACATACCATCGAGGTCTTGATTCAATACATCATATATAAAGGGTAAGGACACCCTAATTACCAATCAAATAAAATTCCAATGCATTGCATAAAATAATAAAGCTGTATAGGCAATAAATGGTATAATATTTAAGAGTAGAAAATTTAGAAATACTTATCATAATTGATCAATGAAGATTATCGTACAAGATTTTACCATTTCTAATAAAGGAATATATATGAATGTTAATATATTCACATAACTAATGAAATAATAAAATTTTATGGGTTATTTCCCATGAAATTTTTATGAAATTTTTATGCATTCAAATAGTTCAAATAAATACCCTTATCAAGTGTAGGATATTAAATTGTAGTTAGCGGGTACATATAAAAATAAAAAATATCAATGAGTTTGAGAGGCTGAATAAATTTAATTATAATTGTATGATACAAAATAAATTATGGATAAATCCCCTCTAAAACAAATGTTATAGTCACAAATATTTTTAATTCATCAGCGATATAAAATTTACTTGAGGAAAGACATACTAGTTTTCATTAGTTGATGGTAAAGGTGAACTAGTTCCAAAAATCAAGTTTAATTCAATTGGGAATTGATAGGTGTTACACCAAATACATCATCATCATGTTTAATTATATAAGGCCCACCTATTATAAATAATGAATCCATAATACCACAAATGCATGGAAGACATAGGAATTTGGATAATGGAGTTTATGGCTATGGTTATGTTTAAGCATAACAACGAATTATGAACAGAGCTTAATGTTAGTGAAATGTGAACTCACATAGATATGATATATTAGGGGAATTACTTATAAAAAATTCATGATAATATTATTATAATAAATTGGAATTTTATAAGGCTACAACAATGGAAATGTAATTAGGAATTCAAGAGAGAGAGAGATAGAAAGTACCTTTACTTGATCATGTTAACGTCTTGTGAAAGGGTGATATGAGAGTGATTTATGTATTATAACATTTATAATAGATCAAATTTGGGATAATAAAATGGATACATTATAATGTAATCATATTTAGTGTGATTTTAAATTATATTAATAAAAAGGTCGAACAGAAAATGAAGAGTGTGAAATAGGAACCTTTACATCTATTGAGCTTCATAGACTATAGATAAACCTTAGAACCAATTAAACTCGTGATTATTGATGATAGGGTAATGAGAGAGAATCATTGAGAGATATATCAAGAGATAAATTTGAATTTGGTGTAAGATAAATGAGAACAGGGGTGGGTATTTATTGGTGTGGTGAGTGAAATTTCATGGAATAAAGTATTGAATATTTAATTTTTCCCTGATCTTAAGTGATATACTACCCCCATAGTTTCCCATTAGCTACATTAGTGCTCCACTAGAATAGTTATTTCAAAAATTAGTCAAATAAAACTACCTTATCTGAGTTGAGTCATTCTTATATATATATGATATCATATTTATCATATTTCACCATTTTTATAATATTTGACTATTTTTACAAAAACACAACAAATTTCACCAATTAGATAATTTCAATATCCTAATACCAAACATTAAATTCGTTTTATTACATTAATATTATAAACATTTACATTTTAACTTTTATATAAGGGTGATACATTTGATAAAAATGTGGTATCAGGGTAAACACCATTTTATTTCTAAAAGAATTTACAATTTAATATAACCTAACCCCTTGATAAATAACACCTTATCACACTAGAATAATACATAAGGATAAGGTGTGAAAAGGTCATACATTCATGGTATAGATCATCCAACGTTAATCTAGTGTTGATTTCCACTAACTTGACTTCTCCTATATGAAATTCCATTCAAACCTCAATTATTGAAGTTCTACTTGGGATTGGTTAAGGGTGAACAACATTGATGTCATTGCCAACCCAAGCACTAATAAATGATATTCATAATTGATTTTTATATTGGGTTAGTCCATAATTTAGAATTTTGTATCAATCATATCTTATCAATACACTTAATATACATTAATTCTAATGGTTACTATATAATGGTTACATTACCAATGGTCATAACGCCTAATGGTAATAATGCCCAATGGCCCTAATACCCAAAGGACTTAATTCCAAATATTTATAATCCCCAAAAATCATATAATGGCCATATTAAATTCCTAGAAATTTGTAACGATCCGAAATTTTGAATAAATCTTATTTCCACATTTTGTGTGTTATTTTATTTTTTTATACTCAAAAAAATAATTTCATTTGATAACATGAGTATAATTAAAACGAGACCATTGGGTTTCAACTATTATATGACCATTGGTCAATATGACTATTGGAAACTAAATGTTGTGATTATTGTCTCTAAATACAAGTGATCTTGGTTAATTAATATATAAAGAAGATTTGATGGCCTCATCCAGTAGTCTAGGGCCAATTGAAGCCCATCTAATAGAACTTGGGAAGGAGGTAGAACCACTATGCTTTGCTCTGGACCAAACCCAAGAAGAACTTCATCATGTAAAGCTAGAACAGAATCACCTTCGTGAGAAGTTCAAACTGGTAAAAATTTCTACTCGTGCGATGTCAGCCGAGCCGCCCTTAGATTCTCTCACCTTAGCACACATTACACTTAGTGGTCCTATGATGGGGTTATAAGGGGATATGTAAGGAGACCGTAATTGCTTTGTGTAATCCTTTGAGGCAAATAAAATTGTGATTTCTTCTTATGGTGAAGGTTGTGAATTTTCAAATGTCCGGATAATTTTAGGATGTATATTATTGAAGAATTTTGGAAAAAGGATATTTAAAAATATTTATGTAAACCTTAAATAAATAATGATGGGTAAATATTTTCAAAAAATGGTCTTCTACAAATGTGTTCAGTAAGAAATTTAGTGTCTAATAAGATCAACACAAATTTTGGTGAATAGTAATTTATGAATAGTGATTTTACGCTTAGGATTAGTAATGTGTCCAAATGGATTAGTAATCTCATTTCAAAAAAGTATAATATAATATAAGTACCTTGATTAAGTAATGTGATTCAATAAAATAGGTAAATAGCTGTTTCAGAAATTATTAATCCAGTATTAGTTTTTTCAGGTGAATAGTGTTTTTTAATTAAAATTTAAATTAAAAATTTTTAGAAAATTATTTTTATAAAATGGAATTTATTTTTGAATTCAGAACATCGATATTATATTAAGGTAATTTTTGGGGGTTTTCTGAAAAATGAATTTTCGGTGAATAGTGTTTTGATTTAAAAATATTTACGGAATTATATTTATAAAATGGGTTTATTTTTGAATTCATAGCATTGGTATTATGTTAAGGTAAATTTTTTTGAGTTTTCTGAAAAAGTTGAATTTTCAATGAAAAGTAAAAATACAGTTTTAGGGTTTCTGTATGTTTAATGAAATCATAATTGCATCATGATGATGTGATGAGATATTTTAAGGGATATTAGACTTGTGAATAGTATGATAAGGTATGTGGTGTCCCATGTGGCCAAAACCATGAGGAAATACCACTTTTTTCCAATACCACCAATGAGGTGTCCCCTTGGCCAATAATGCCTTATCCCCTCATTTCCCCTATAAATACCAAGAAATTCTCTCATCCTTTCCATTCCAAAATCCTCCCCAACAGTTTTATGGTCCCCTTACCTCCCAAGGAGTCCTCCCAATGTTCCCTAAAACATCCCAAGGTACCAAACATCAGGTTTTTGAAGTTACTTTCAAGGTAAGGGATCATACCTCTCTCTTTCTTTCCAAGTACTCTCTTTTATGTCATTTCTTTTATTCTTAATTTTCTTATGTTGTAGGATGTTCTTTTATATTCATCCTACTTTACTTTTCATGATCATATGATGAGATTTTCCCTCTTTCTCTCATAAAATCGTTTTAAGAATGTTTAAGTGGTGATGTTAGGCTGCCGAATATTTAAGGAATTCTTTCACCCTTCTCATTTTCAAGTTCTATTTTCATGTCAAGTCTTTCAAGTTCTTTTTTATTATGTTGGGGTATGATATATATATCTATCATACTGATCTTTTATGTTCATATGATGTGAGACCCTATTTGATCTCATCAATTCATTTTTTAAAGTTTTAAGTGACGCTGTTAGGCTGCCGAATTTTCATAAGAGAAATCTTATTTTTGTCTTCCATCTATGTTTGTCATTTCATATGGTATGTATTTAAAATTTCATTACCATGTTCTTATATCATTAATATTCTGTCCCTCTACTATTTTATGGATCATTTATTAGTGGGTTACCCATGTCCCATCTCTTTTAAATATTTTCTAAAACCTTGTAACATAGCCGTTATACTGCAGAATATTCATCTCAAAATGTCACTATCTTTTTCTCAAATTTTGTTATTTTATTAAGTGAATACTCAAACTTATACTCATATAGGGGTAATCACATATATATTGAAATTTTATATTTTAATTCTAGTACTTACATACATGAAACCCACATTCCTTTTTCTATGGGTTTAACGTGACATAAAGATCATGTCTTTAAAGTAGTTTTTAAAATGTGATGACTATGAAATGAAACCCATTTCTTTTATACTATATGGGTTTTTTATGAAATTATTGATGATTATATATGTGACTCACATGATAATAAATGATAATTAAGGGTGCACCTTGATAGCGCTCCAATGCATTGGGTAAAGACTTAATCATTAGAGATGACCATTTTTAACGATACCTTGGTGAATAACCTTGGTAATTTTTTAATGACACCTTGGGGATGGAACATGGTGAAACAGAAATGATTGTCTATGTAAAATGTTGTAGCCACATATTCAGGTTATGCAACATTTCATTATGATATGCCTCATGATCTCTTTCTCATGCCTTAAATTTATTTTTCATGACTTTTTGATGTATCTCATGTTCACATGTAAAATGTTTCCCTTATTTCCCTTACTCGGACTTCTGCTCACCCTTTCATTTTATGTATTCTCCCAGGTTATGAGTTGCTGTAATTAACATAGGATGAAAAATGAAGAAGCCTTTTAAGTGTTTAAGAAGAATGTTTTATTTTTTCATGTATTAAGTTCCCAGTTTCCAAGACACTAGACCTTAATGATCCTTGGTTTTGTATAATGTAATGAATGTTAATGTCCTGAAAATACAGGATGTTATAAAATTCAATCAAACCAGTCCCATAAATAATACATCTCCTTTTTTTCATTCAATGTGTCGATTTGGTGGCTTGTATTATTCTTGTTTTGGTAATTTTATTGTTATAGTTATGATATTTATTAGAGAATATGATCCAAGACACATCTAAATTGCACGTTAATTATTAATTTTTTTCTATTGATCATTATTAATAATAATATTCTTCAAAAATTTATACCTTTTATTTTCATCATGTTTTTTGTAATAAAATATTCTTATTTATTACCAAAATTTATTGGGTATTAAATTCTCCACTAGTAATATTTTTCCGCTCAATATTGTGATTAATTCCATGAATAAATGTAGAAAATATTTTATTATCTCATCCAAAGGTTACCGTGTTAGCTCTTTTATTTGGTGATTCCTAAAAATGACAACACCAATAGAGTAATTTGATTCATAACACTTGCACTCTTGTATCAAGAATATGAATTGGTTCTTCATTACATAAAACATCAATCTCCAAATAGATTTGATCCACCTTGAGATAATGGGAAGGTTCAAGTGTATACTTTGTTAGAAATGATATCTGGAAAATTTCATGCACATGAGATAGGTTTGTTGGCATGGATAAATGATATGTCATAACTCTTTTCCAATATAATATTTCTAATATCTGAATGTACCATTGACTTATAATACCTTTATTTCAAAATCACATGATCCTTTCCCCAGGAGATATATTTCGGAAGATATGATCCCCTTCAGGGAATTCAATATTCCTCCTTCTATTTTCATTATAACAGAATTATCTAATTTTAGGTACCTTGATATTATTTCAGATTGATCTTTCCTTCTATGATGTTTCTTCCTCAAGTTCCACACCCAGTAAATTCCATTCTCTAACATCATCCCAACATGTAATATTTTGAAATATATTTCCATATAAGGATTTATATAGTGCCTTTTTTATACTATTGTGGTAACTATTATTCTATGAAAACTCCATTATAGGTAAATATTGATCCCAGATTCTATGAAACTCACGATAGTATGAGATTAGCATGTCCGCCAATGTTTGGATAGTACTTTTAGACTATCTATTCATTTTATGGAGAGAAGAAGTGATAAAAATAAGTTCTAAATTCAAAACATTATCGAGACTTCTCCAACATTTATATTTGGATAGTGGAACGTGATTAGATACTATTGATAAATGTGTTCCATGATTTTTTTAAAACATTATTTATATATATCCTAGAAAGATTATCCAAAGGGAAATATTGTCAAATTGTAAGTAAATATCGTAAATTTGTAAGATGATCTAAAATGACCCATATTTCATTTTACCCCATTGTTGTATTAGGTATCCCAATGATGAAATCCATAATAGTATTTTACCACTTTTACTATAGTATAAGTAATGAATACATAACCACTTTGGGAATTTTTCTTTCATCCTTCACTTTCTGGCATATCAAACATCTTATAGTATAATCTATAATCTCTCAAAAAGTGTAATATTTTAATATTTTCCTCCATTATCCTTATAAAATAATGGAAACCACTCCTCTGGTAGAAACCATGGTTACAAACCACTATAAGGTTTATGGTTTTTATTACTTTGTTATATAGAGTCCAAAACCTAATTTTGGATAATAATAAAGAACATCAATCCCTTTTCACATATACAACCCACCCAATTTCCCATTCATCAACACTAAAAAACATTAGATCACATCCTTACTCAACCCTACCCTCTCTAAAGTCCTCCCAAGGTGTTTCCAATCTCTCAAAAACATCCGCCCAAGCTTTTGGGATCACTCTCTAAAGTTAAGGGATCCTTTCCTTCTCAAATTTATTCAAGAATCATCTTCACTTTATGCTTATTATTTACAATAACTAATTTTGTGGTGTGATTTTACACATTTACATTCAATATGATTTAAAATTGAAGATATACCCCTTTTACTCTCATTAAATCATTTTATGAATCTTTATGTACTGTCATTATACTGTCAAAATATCATTGTGACTTTTCCATTCTAAATCATTCTATTGTGAATACCATCACTATTTATATGCAAGGGTATTCACCTATACATACCTATTATTATTTTGTTGGGTAATTACATATGTGTATTACACATTCAACAATCTTGTAATTATGTTTTATTAAATATGATTTATATGTTTAATGATCTATGTGGCACACTTATGCAAACGCATAATATTATAGTGACGTGTGTGCCAGGAATTATATAGTGCTATAATGAATTCTATAATGTTTTAGTCTCATGAGATGTCATTCAAGGGATTAAAGAGTAATGTTAATCCATCATAGGGCTTTTTCCACGAAGTCATGATGGCTTGGAGGTTATACTTGGCCTATTTTTATGATGTCATGTATAAATTCTTTGCCAAACTTTCCCATGTTGCCTTTATGTTATCATGTTAAATCATGCCACTTTGTTCATGTTTATTATTATAACCCCTTCTATGTACCATTTAAATTCTTCTTGTCTAAAATGTAATAATTTCTTTCTTGTTCTGCCATTTTTATTCCCTTGCTATGCTTTATCAATCACTTCTTTCTTATATATATCTTAGGGTTTTCTCATGAAGTTTTAAGAACGATGCAATTTTATGAGCTTTTTAAGGAATATTTCAATAATGTTGATAAACCACCTATTTCTAAGTTATAATTAAATGTACCTAATTACCCAAATACACTATAATTCTTGTTATTTTTTTGTTGTATTATGTGTATTCTTATTTAATAATCATTGAAATTATGTGTAATAAATATAAGGGTTATCAAAGTTGGTATCATAATAAAGTTTAGTTTTTTGGTATTAGGATTATAAAACTATAGTAAAATCCTTAAAGCTAAGACTAAAATAAGGATGCATCTCTAAATTATGGTTTATGTATAGAGTATGTGGTTTCCAAGAATATAAATTCATGTCTGGATACTACAAGTGGATGTGGCTCTCATATAGATGTACGTAGGGGTAACACCAGAAATCAATGTATTAATCTAGACGTTATTGAGAAATGGTCAATGAGAAAGGGCCTTTTTGCACACATGTTTTGACACTCAAAGAGGATATGCTTTAGTAAATTCACAATCTCATTAATATCCATTATTAACGAAAACTTTTAGCCATAAGAATTTATGTTGGAGAATAGATCAGGGATAAAATAGATTGAAGCCTATAAATTCATAAGTTGAGGAAATACATTTCATTTATAAATTACCACATTAATGTTATTGGTTTTCCATTTTTTAATAGTTTTAAAATCATCATCCCTATGTTTATTTTGGATGAATTAAATTGTTAGAACCAAAATCAAAAAGTGATAGGTAGGTTTATTGTCCATAGTTCTACACATTTCTTTATATCATAGAGGATTAGTAAAAATATTAAAACACTACTAAAAAGAATGTAATAAAATGGGGTAATTATTTCATCCCAATTATACTACTCCTCCACTATCAAAATTTGTGGTCTAAACCTCCCAGAAAACCTTATGATACTCCCTTTAGAAAAAGTTCATACAATTCTGGGTATAGATTAAATTTACTTATATTGATCAAATATAAATTTCTATGAGATATAAATCATTTTCTGTAACATGAATTATCCTCTAATTTTTTATAAGTGAATGAAGAAGGATTAATCTTCCTTAGAACCTACATCTCATGATTTGATATTATTTTCCCATGAATAATATCAAATTGTTGAGTCTCTGTAAAATATTGTTCTTGAAGACATTCACATTGTGATGGAACATGCAAATGTGTTTCCAAAATAATTCTCGGGTTATCCTCCAAATTGGGAGGTTAAGTTTTTTTGGTGATCTTACACTAGGGGATTTTCCAATATCCAAAACTCTACATATAATGCATGTTGTGGAACTTGAGTATTTGAATAAACAACTATAGGTAAATCTATATAAAGGGTATATATGCCCATGTTATTCACCATGGGGTTCACCATCCCACTTCGTCAAGAATAAGGATGTGTCAATGTGACTTTGAATTAATTATCGTGATCTCAACAAGATCATGATAAATAAAAAGTATCATCTTTCATAGATTGTTGATTTATTTGATTAGCTACATAGATCTCAATACTTCTCCAAAGTGGATCTTTGATCATGGTTGTTGACGCTCCTTTCCGTCATAGAGTCTAACAACTGAAAAAAGGGAAAATACCTTAGTCCAAAATGATTCATCCTTTGAAGAAACATCAAAAATCGACAAAGGGATGAACAAGGAGAACATCGCCCATAGGTCGCGAATGTTCCCTCATGGTCGTGCAAGTACACTTGTGCGCCGCCTAGTGGTCGTGCAAGTCTACTTACACGATGCCTTCTGATCGTGCATGTGACTTACGCGACCTAATTGATAACCGCCCGATAACCACCTGGGGTTTTCTCCTGCCTATAAATAGACCATGTGGGCCCCGCATTGGAGAAGATCTTTTTCCAGAAACTCGGATTGAAGCTCCCGACTCCCATGTCTCTTCTCAAAGCTTCCGGAACACTTATAAGGTAATTTATTACCTAGAACAGAAGATCTAAAGAGAGGGAGGAAGGCCTAAGTGTTGAAACTCATCAACACTTGCACGCCTGAGCGGCCAGACCCTAAGGTAAGTGGTCACACTTGCGCGCCGCCTTACTCCTTCGATAAAACTTGCGCATCCCTTTTCTGGAAGAACCTCGAGAGGATTATAAAGTCTTTAATAAAGAGTCTCTCATGTATTTCAATGCTCGTTGACCATCACGCAAATACACCATGTGTCGCATAGGTATACTTGCGCGACCAATACTTGCGCGCCCGCGCAGTACTTGCGCGTCTTCCAAGGCTTGCGCGCCCCATTCCTTTTGGGTGCCCATCTTTCCCATTTTACCCCTCTTAAGCCATTACTCATTTCCTATTTAAGATTCAGTCTTCAAGACACTCTTTAAAACCATTTATGGCATGATTTCTTGATTTGGATTCCTTATCTGAAAGGAATTCTGTGGAATATCTCTCAAAACCTAGTGATTTAAATATCCTTATGTCACTAAATATGGAGAGTTAATTCATTCAACCTCATCCTTTAAGATGGGAGAATCCTTAACCTGGGTCTCCTTTTTAGTAATAATCCCCAGTCATAAGTCCTCTAATTTGGGTATCCTTCTCAGGAGTAAGCCCCAAACCTTAATCCTTAACCTGGGCCTCCTTTTCAGGAATAAGTCCTTGTCAAAATCCCTTAACTTGGGTTTTCCTTTTTAGGAATAAGTCCCAGTCATAAATTTTGGGCTTCCTTTTCAGGAGTAAGCCCCAAGTCCCCTAACTTGGGCCTCCTTTTTAGGAATAAGTCCCAATCATAAATTTTGGGATTCCTTTTCAGGAGTAAGCCCCAAATCCCTTAATTTCTCTTTAACTAGTCCTAACTTTTGTTTGATCTGGGATTCCTTCTCAGGAGTAAAACCTAGTTATCAATCCTCTCCTAATTTGGGTTTCCTTTTTAGGAATAAGTCCCAAGTTAGAGTATTCAAATCTCCAGGAAGCACATATACCTTTATGGACCCTGTTCCTGGATTTTCTTCCTAAAGTAAATCCTAACCTTCATTTATCTGGGAATTCATACATACATAAGCCCCAAACCATTTCTTATGATTACATCTTTCATGGCCCAATTGTCTATTTTATTACCCATACCTCTTGTTTCTCACACCGAGCATGACTCACATGAGATTAGAGGGTAAAAGTAATTATGACATCCTGCTTTGAGCCATCAATCATAAATATCATACTCCCTTATTCGAACTACATGGGTTCTGATTCCTTTTCCAAAACAAAGGATACGTAGGTAGCCCATCTACGGTTTCGATCGCAACTCTGAAATAATTCATGTCCTTCTGAATGACAATAAACTTCAAGTGCCCCATAGAGTGGCTTTAAAACCAGCCTGGTCATCATAATTACCAACAGACTTTTATTCAAATTTTTTGAAGGAAACCACTGACCAAGAATCTATAAATAAATATAGATGATTCTCTATTGATGAAGAACCTCAAATACATATAAAAGATTCTCTAAATTTATTACATGTTTAATCATTGATTGTCAAAACTGAAGGAAAGCTCATTTTATACATGGTAATGTAATAAGGATTCACGAACATAACTTAAATCTATAAAGAGAGTCCCGGAATAGACAATAATTCCCCTAAAAAGGTGTGATGAGTCTGACCTCCCATCCTCTCGGCCAATGAAAATTCATAAGCCTCATCACTTCACAAGCTAATGAGCGCCTAACTTTGGAAAGTAGGTCCAAATGGATGTGGAATCATTGGATATTTCCGGTTCTACGAACAAACCCATTAGAAACTGATCGGAATGTTTGAATCTCCCATCTAGGAGTTCATCCCCGAGTTCTAAGGGAAACAAAAAATGGTGAACCCGACGTGAATCCTTAACCAAGTTAAAATGATATTTTACCTATTTGTTAAGACCCTATTTAAAACTCAATAAGAGGGATAAAAAAATCATTGACATGTGTGCTCATCCAAAGGATGAAGTAGCTGAATTTATCTTTATTACGTCTGTTATATCAAATAGGCACTCTTTTCCAAGATCTTATGTATTTCCATAATGGCTACTCTCAAAATCACACCTGTGAATACTGCTGCTGCAAATACCACTGCTGCTATTCCTACTGGATCGTCATCCGCTCTGAGGATGACATCACCTACTCAGCGTCTTCAACGCTGGGTATCAAATGTGCTGGTTAAGAAGTACCGTCAACACGGTACCATACCAAATCTGGAGGGTGCCCGACAGGCCCTCCAAGTGAACAACTCACACAGGTCGTCCGGACAACGACGACCAGTGATCAAGAGGCAGGCGGTGCTAACTACCATCTCCAACCGTTTCGGGTCGTTATCCCCGGAACACAATTTCCATTTGCTCCCTTACTCTGAGGAAGTGAATGAGCAGGTCCCTCTGGGACTTAATTCAAAAAGACAAGAATCCTTTCCGAGGGCTCCCATCAACAATCATCGCCAGACTCGTTCGGCAGTGCGCCCTCAACATGATGAGGATACCGACTCCAGGAATTCGGCTCAGGTTCCTCGAACTCGAACAGGCAAGAAGAACCGCCAGAGATGGAATCCGGTTAACAATGGGAAGGTTTTCATCCCTTCCATATCCGGAGAAGTCCACCAACCTAACTTGGTGGCGAACAATGAGCAGTCACAGACACCTGCCCGTTTTAATTCCGCTGTCCAGCAGACTCGTCTGGCAGCATCAAGCCAATCCTGCCAGGCAATTCCGGTGGAGTACTATAGGCAGGAACATACACCTGCTTATACATCATCAGTTAGTCAGCAGGCTCACCGGACTACTTATGATGGATCTCGTCAACCACGTTTGGCGAAGTGTAATTAGCAGGCACATACAACTGCTAGTACTAATCAGGCCTACCAACAGTCTCGCTTGGTAGCACACAGAGAAGTCAGTCAGAAAGCTCCGATGACAAACAAGAGGCAGACTCAACTCTCTACCTCCACACTTGAGTACTGTCAGGATTCACTGATAGGAAAAGGAGGACAGGAGCATGCACAAACACCTACTCCAAGCCCAGAATGGACGTATATCCCTGTTCCGGCAGTTGAAGTCACCAAGCATATTTTGTCAATGTTGAAAGAGCAGAAGCAAATTCCTGTTCATATTATAGATGCTTTCCAGGATATCATAACAGCATCATCATCATCTCTGGGAAAGTCACATAAGTCTATCCCTAGCAGTGGAGTGACACATCAACGATTCACTCCAAAACAGACACACACATTTGTTCCAGTCCAAGAGGGTTATGGGGCATACTCCCCAATATCATACAGACAACCAAGTCAGGCACGTACACCTGATTTGAGTGGAGATCGTCAGCCAAACCTGACCATCATTCCTGATCAGGCACATACACCTGCTCAGAGGAACCACTTTCGTCAACAAGTGGTTTCCAAAGAGAGTAAGAAAGAATCTATGAAAAAGATCTGACCAGCACAGTCAAGAGATCAAAGGCCAATCTGTAACAAGGCCTTGCTCGATGCTGGAGTTCTTGAAGCCCTCCGACATTTATCTGTTGGAATTCAAGATTCTACTCCCTCAGTTCCCAATAACGGGAACATTAATTCCGAATGTCTTCAACAGACACTTCCTCATGAAGGCTTGCTTCGTGAAAATTCGGTCAATCTTGAAGTTTTGTCTTCAAATGAGATCCACAGGAACCCTCTGTGTGGTCAGAAGACTAAGGAGAAAGATATATCATCTTTTCCTCTAACCCATTATGGTGGTCCTCCCCATGATGATGAATTTCACTGCGAAAGTCCTCTCCGCAGTAGTGATTCACATTGCCTGGAAAATACTCCAGTGGACAATGTAGTGACGAGAAAGCCCTCTTATCTTGAGGCACTTTCAAATGCGAAACCAGTAAAGTCTGATGCTTTATCGCTAGCAAGTGAAATACTTTATCAATCAGAAGATAGCCCAGGGTGTAGGTAATTCTCCGAACCACCCCTAAGTCATGCATCTTCTAGTTTGATCAATGATCTCTCTACCAATATTGTTGAATACGATGAAGCAACAAGGAAACACCAACTCTGGTCAAAACAGGTAGAAGAATATTCATTTAATGATGAAGAGGAAATGCTGAACATGAGGAAAAATCTGAAAAAAATGAGGTACCAGTCATGTTTTGGCCTTTGGCTGACTCCCAGTATGACGTTCCAAAGATGTTGATGGAAGATGGAATCCATGATATTCGTCTCAACATATGCAAAACTCTTTTTCAATTGAAGAAGAAGGTATTATCTTATGATGAATATGAAAATCATCTTAAGATAATAGAAGGGCTACAACATCAGATTGATTTGGCATCTCTATCAGTCTCTCGGTATCCGAAAGCTGAAAAGTAACAGAGAACCCTTCAACGTTCATGCCCTGGCGCACTAAGAAAATTGCGTCAGTTAATTGACAATGCTCTATATGGTGTTCATATCAGAGGATGGGGTGTTCATGGAGCACTACATTTCACAGTGCTTTCCAGTCAGCAAAGCCCGCTGAAAATGGTCTCATGCAATGTTATTGCCCATGGCTGGCCACAGTCAATGGGCTTTGTTCGTAATCAAAAACTTGCTCAAGAACAGGCTTCAACTAGTTCCTCTCAAAATCAAGCATATAGAGAACGCGTTGTTGAATTGATCCTACATCAAGAAGGTGAGAATATTGTACAAGCCTCTCGTATAAAGAAAACACATCATCAAATGACAGAAGTTTCGGAAATCATCCAACGGTCTGTTAAACCAGGTGATAAAAGTGGATACAGTTTAATGCATCCAACTAATTTCCGAACTAAGATTCGCAAGATCAAGAGAGATTTTAAGAAGGTCTCAGACATAGTATGTCAAGAGCCACCCCAGCTTGTCAGACTGGGGACTCCTTTAACCCAACCCTCAGAGTCAACAAATGGGATTCGAGGAGTTGAGCGAAAGCAGCAGGAACATCCCTAGTTTACGAGATTGGGGACTCTTTCAAATCATCAATCCCCTTCTCAGAGAATGTCGGTCTTTTCTCGATTGTGGAAGAAGCCCCAAGAGGAACGAAGAGCCAAATTATCAAGAGATTCTCTCCAAGTTATAGCTCGTCAAGAAGTTCCTAAAGGATTAAATCAACAAAAGGAAACGTCTCATCAAAGACATGAAAGAAGACAATATCAAAGAAATGTTGATAGAAGGGATGTGATGCATTATGCATCAATTAATGTCATCAATGCCGTTGTTGATAATACATCAGGGGAGACTCACTCAGGGGACTTAGATGAAGAGCGTCCTGCTCAAGAAAATGTAGGCACCGATACAAATGAAGAAGGTGTGTGTACACGAAGTCAAAGGATTACTCAGAACCTAGTTAATCCACTTCTTTCTCTCCAAAAAGTGCCCAACAAAGGGAGGGGAAAGAATCAGGTTACATATCCTTCCTCTGGATATGGTCAATCGCTCTCATTAGAGAAAAGTTTTGCACAACAGGAGGTAGAAATGGAAGAATTAAGAAGGTTGAATGCAGAATTACTTCATAATAGTCTTCTTCTTAAAAATGCTGAAGTCCGACAGCCGAAGGAATTTGTTGCAGCTACTGAGATGGATCAGGAATATCCTCTTCTATCAGTACACCCTCAGAGGTCTAATCCTACGGGTCAAATGCAACAACGGTTGGCAATACTACCATCAGTTGCAGCACCAATCACCACGTTTGTCCAAGCTCCATTCATTGAAACTACCCAAGAAAAAATTCAACCTGATGTTTCTCAAAAGTTAATAACTACTATTGAGTCATTAACAGCTCGGTTAGAAACTATCGAAGGGAAACGGGTGCAAGTTCAACCAGAAAATAAATTATACCCTGAATGGGTAGATTCAATTTCTCCTCCATCCAGTTTTGGAAACCCTATTTTCCCAACTTTCAATGGATCAGGCGACCCTGAACAACATTTGACGCATTACGTATGTTGTTGTGATCCTATTATGGGAACTCCAGAGCAGCAAGAAGCAGTGAAACTCAGATGCTTTGTGTGAACCATACAAGGACCAGATTTTGTCTGGTATACAAGCTTGCAATCCTGGTCAATTATTGGATGGGAGGATCTTCGCCAAAAATTCATTCTTCAGTTTAGCTCAACTTTGCAAAAAACGACAGTTTTCGATCTTACAAACTGAAAGCAAAGGGGGAATGAAAGAGTATCTGATTTCATTGCTTGCTGGAAGGGATTAACATATTCCCTGAGTTTAGCAGTCCCTCCGGAAGAGCTATTTCCAATCTGTGTGGAAAATTTGCGTGATGAATTACGCATGCCATTGATCCATGTGAAATACACAGGAGGGTTTCGAGACCTTACTTCAATCGCTCAGCAGATTGAAGATTCCCTTATACAGGCTAAGGCTAAATCTCGTGTAATTCCATCAGCTCCAGGAAGGAGAATGTGTAAAGCAGAAACTGCTACAGTTATTCTTAAACAAGTGCCAGTACCTATTTCTACTTCAAAACCTTCATCTTCTCAAAGGGATCCTCCTCCTGAACGCAAACAACAAAGAATATTTAGTCCAATTAATCAAAGAGATCACTGACGAAAACAATTTGAGGATTTGAAGAGTAAAACATACTCTTTCCAAAATGAGAAAGTTCCTGGTTACTTCATTTCAGCTCTAGAAAATAATTTGGTTCAATTACCAATGCCCAAGAGGCCAAACAAAGAAGGAGATGAAGACCGTCCCAATTATTGTCCCTTTCATCAAATGTTGGGGCATCCCATCCAGGAGTGTTTTGTATTTAATGACCTCCTGGAAAAGATGGTCGACTTGGGAAATGTCAAGTTGAAAGGTTCTTTGACTCAGGTAGCATGTGTCACTGCAGCAGTTCCAGAGGAGGAAGGTGAATGGAAAGAAGTCAAAAGAAAAAATGCACAGAAGTATGATGATTGGATGGTCAGAAAGACAATCAATCGGAATCATGACATTTTGCGAACACAATTAAAGAAACCAATTGTGTCTTCTTCCATGAATATTGCGGTAAAACACTATTCTTCAGAGGGAAATTCCTCAATGAAATGGCTTGATTCAATGAAGGAAAAAGAATCAGAAGAAGATGAGTATGTGTCAAAGCATAAATTGTCTTTGACTCTGTCAGACTTTATGCCATCTACTTCAAAGTCACGGGCACCGCCCCGTCAAACGGCACAGCCTAAACAGGCTAGTCAGGCATAGTCTTTATTAGACGAAGAGTTAATCTTCAGTTCTGTTAATATGATTCAATTAATAAATCCATATTACAGTCGTAATTTCAATTTTGATGTGCCTGAATTCCCTGTATCAAATAAGGGAATCCGATGAAGTTCCCGAGGTTCATGATACAGGGGAAGACGTGGATCTTTCCGAAGACACTACTCCAATTCTACCCCTGCTAGCACTGTGTATGCAGCAGAAACTCATGGTAGAGCCCTTCAGCGAGATCAAAAAGAACAACCAAGTTATTATTCTAATAGCGAACTTAGTCTTGACACAGTTATTTTAGAAGACCGATTGAAGGTTCTATCTTCTTTATCTCAGCAAGTAAATGGATCTAATCGGTCTAATCCTCCAAAACCAAGGATGTTACCAACTTCTATCCCAATATAAGATGCATCATCTTCCAAAGCATCTGCTTCCAAGGTACCTTTTAAACCACATATTCCTCTTGGGAAACGTAGACCTCTTGATCAAAAGTATGATATATTGAAACACATGGCCCAAGTACCAGCAAAGTTATCAATTTTGGATGCTTTGAATCTGTAAAAAGATCTCCAGGAAGCACTCATCGAAGCCTTGTCATGTCCTCAGGAATTTGAAGCTGAAATAGCTGCAGCTGAAGTCTATCACATAGAGAATAATCTTGCAGAATGCCATGCAGTGATATCTTTTACTAATAAAGATGAAGATGATGTTGTGCATGGGCACATAAAACCTCTGTACTTATCTAGAAAAGTTAATGGTGTAGATATCCGAAGAGTTTTCATTGACAATGGTTCATGAGTCAACCTCATGCCCATTCGTAAACTTCGTCGATTGGGCCTTACAGAATCTGATGTATCTCCTTCTACCAAGATGTTACAAGGATATGATAAAAATGAACTAGAACAACTGGGAGAAGTTACACTCAGAACTTAGTTTGGGGATCTTGTATCTAATTCGGATTTCATGATTGTTGATCAAGACTCAGCTTTCAACGTCTTGCTTGGAAGACCCTGGCTACATCAGCATGCGGCTATCCCTTCATCATACCGTCAATGTCTCAAATACTCTTTCAATGGTCAATTTGGAACATTGTATGGTGATAAGGCCCCGTTCAAGACATGTGAGTCTCAATACATTGAGGCAGAATTTTATCACATGAAGGGAAGAGAGAAATCTACAATAAAAGAAATTACCAAAGATAATGATCCATATGGTTTGGAAAAGATTCCAATAAATCCATTTACACATGTGAGTACAGATTATGTGTTACCTATCAGTCAAATTGACAAAATAGTCCCAAATCAAAATACTCTTATGGAAATATCCATAATGTCAATTACGGCAATTGAGACAGACAACATGGGAGAAATTGGTAACCTACCAAACAGTGATGAAAACACAAATAGTGACGTTTTCATTTCATCTGCTGAAATTAAACAGATCTATACTTCTCCAATCAGGCCAGAAGAAGTTATAGCAACATCGGAGGTGAATAATGATGTCAATTCTCATTCCATCATCTCATCATTATTTCCCAAAGAAGGACCTTTATCATCAATAGGGTCGGAAATGGAAGCTTCTTCTTCAAAATGTGCAAATTTTGACATCTCTTCTGATCATGAATATTTCGTTTTGTCATCTACAATGAAAGTAGAAACAGAAGAAAATAGCACATGATGAAGAGGAAGAAGAAGATCTTAGAGATGCTCCTCCAGCATTTGAAGAGGGTATCTCTACCACTGTGGATGAACTCAGAGAAATAAATTTGGGTACAGAAAATGATCCACGCCCCACTTTAATTAGTGCGGCCATGACCCTTGAAGAGAAAGAGATTTATATTTCTTTTCTAAAGAAAAATAAAGATAGTTTTTCTTGGAACTATACGGAAATTCTTGGGCTTGATCCTAATGTTTCTACTCATCATTTGGGTTTACCAAAAGAACATCGAGGATTTAAGCAAGCCGTGAGAAGAACACACCCAACTTATGCTTCCAAAATTGAAGCTGAAGTGGATAAGCTGATCAAAGCTAACTTCGTAAGAGAAGTTCAATATCCCAAGTGGTTGGCTAATATTGTCCCTGTAAAGAAGAAGAACAGACAAATTAGGGTTTGCATCGATTTCAGAGATCTTAATCGGTATTTCCCTAAAGATGATTTCCCAGTTCCGATTACAGAACTCCAAATTGATGCGACAGCTAGCTATGAAGTACTTTCCTTCATGGATGGATATTTCGGATATAATCAGATCTGAATGGACCTAGAAGATAAGGAATCTACAGCCTTCAGAGCCCCTCAAGGTGTGTTTTGTTACCAGGTGATGCCCTTTGGTTTAAAGAATGCAGGTGCAACATATCAACGCGCCATGCATCATATCTTCAAACCTTTCTTAGGGAAGTTTGTTGAATGCTATGTAGATGATTTGGTGGTTAAATCCAAACAACGTTCTAATCACTTGGCTGATTTGGAAGACATATTCCACAAGCTTCGACAACATAATTTGAAGATGCACCCCTTAAAATGTGATTTTGGGGTAACCTTAGGAAAATTCCTCGGCTTTTTTGTACGCCATCGTGGTATTGAAGTCAATCCTGAGAAGACCAAGTCAATCCTTGGTATGTCACCTCCTCAGAATTTGAAAGAATTAAGAGGACTTAAAGGACCCTTAGCCTATATTCGGTGTTTCATCGCCAATTTAGCAGGCAAAAGTTTACCCTTTACCAAATTATTGAAAAAAGGAGTCACTTACCAGTGGATTGAAGAATGTCAAGAAGCGTTTGATGTTCTCAAGAAATACCTCTTGAGTCCACCAGTACTCATGCCACCTATTGAAGGAAGACCACTTATCCTCTATGTGACAGCTCTAGAGCGATCGTTGGGTGCCTTTTTTGCTCAAAAGAATGATGCTGGGAATGAAAATAGCCTCTACTATCTCAGTAGAACTATGCTTGAAGCAGAAACCCGGTATTCAAGTATTGAGAAGTGCTACCTGGCATTAATATTTGTCGTTTAGAAATTGAGACACTACCTACAACATCACGAGGTCCAATTGGTATCTCGCAATAATCTGCTCAAATTCATCCTTAGTCGTCCAATGCTTACAGGAAGTCTAGAAAGGTGGGCAGTTATTTTGCAGCAGTTCAACATTCAGTATGTATCTCAAAAGGCAATAAAGGGCCAAGCTATGGCTGATTTCCTGGCTGAGAATCCTTCAGTGGAAGACATGTCTTCAGATATTGAACTCCCTGATGAGGAAGTTTTCTCTATTCAGGAGAGTCCTCAAACTTGGGAAACGTATTTTGATGGTGCTTCTAGAAGTCCAACCGGGAAGAAAATGGAAAATCCTAAATTCAACAAAGTTGATTTTGAAATTGTACTCATTTCTCCAGATAAGGCATTGTTACCTTATTCCTTTTTATTGTGGGATGGTGGTACCAATAATGAAGCCGAATACCAAGCTCTTATCACAGGCTTGGAGTTGGCGCTTCAAGCATAAGTGAATCCCTTAAAGGTGAAAGGTGATTCAGACCTGGTAATCAAACAAGTCAATGGGGATTATGCCATCAAAAAAGAAGAATTAATCCCTTTGTATGATTACGTCAGAGAGTTAATGTCAGAATTCCCTTCAGAACCGACATTTTCTTATGTCCCAAGATCACAAAATGCTCAAGCTGATGCGCTGGCTAATATAGCCATAGCTCTAGCAGATCCAAATCAGGACGAGACAACCATTAGTATTGCCCACTGTTGTGCAATTTCACCTTATGTTCAAGCCAGAACAGAAGAAATTAATAAAATTAGTCCCATTCCCGAACCGTATGGTCATACTACAGGATGGATGTCACCTATCAGGTAATACCTTCAAAATGGAACACTTCCACCTAATAGAGTTGAGAAAGAACAAATCCGGCGACGTGTGGTCAATTTTACTCTTTATGCTAGCCCAAACCACCTAGAGAAAATTCTCTACAAACGTTGTTTTGATGGAGTTCTCTTTAGATGCATTGATGGTGAAGAGACAATGGCTGTCATGAAAGAAGTACATGCAGGAGTTTGTGGTGCCCACCAGTCTAGACATAGATTGTCTGATCAAATTCGAAGGCTTGGATACTTTTGGACTTCAATGATACAAGGTTGTGTTAATTTCACAAAGAAGTGTCATTCATGTCAAGTACATGCAGCCTTCATTCATCAACCTCCAGAGTTGCTTCATACAGCTAAATACTCGTGGCCATTTTCCACATGGGGAATGGATGTGGTGGGACCTTACCCTTCAGCTAAGGCCAAGCAGTTTAAGTACATTCTTACTACTACTGATTTCTTTTCCAAATGGGCAGAGGTAGTACCTCTCAAAGAATTCAGTTCTAAATGCATCGTTAGCTTCATCAAGTCTAACATCATTACTAGATTTGGTGTCCCTCATACCATATTGACGGACAATAAAACCAACTTCTGTTCTTCTGAGGTGAAGAAATTGTATCAAGAATACAACATTAAATCCAACCATTCATCTCGGTATCATGTAGCTGCCAATGGCCAAATAGAAGCCTTTAACAAGACTCTTTCAAATATACTGCAAAAGATTGTGGATAAAGATAAGAGGTCATGGACTGATAAACTCTTTCATGATTTATGGGCTTATTGGACTACCACCCGCAATGCAACGCGGTCAAATATATATTCGTTGGTATATGGAACAGAAGAAGTCTTTCCAATTGAAGTTCAATTGCCCTCACTCAGAGTAGCCATTTGTGATCAGTTATCTACAGATGAGCAATACCAAAAGCGATTGAATGAATTGGAACGGTTAGATGAGAAAATATTGTGCACTTTGCATCACTTGAAAATCTATCAGAATCGAATAGCACAAGCTTTTAACAAAAAAGTACGCCTTAGTTCATTCATTCAGGGAGAATTGGTATTAGTTCTCAGAACTCCAATGATACTAGGAAAGAAACCTCCCATGCTTGAGCCAAAATGGGAAGGACCTTATTAAATACATAGGGTCTACTCCAATGGATCTTATTCATTTATCTCGATGGATGGAGAACTCATTACTACTCCAACTAATGTCAGATTTTTGAAGAAATATTTTGTATAAACTACAAACTATTCACAAGATGTCCCTGGAACATGACACTAAACTGTGCAGCACCAGTTCGTCCTTGCTATATGACGTTAAACTATACAGCAATGGTCCTATATGACCTTAAACTCTTCCTTGGTCCAATATGACCTTAAACTATTCACAAGATGTCCCTGCAACATGACACTAAACTGTGCAGCACGAGTTCGTCCTTGCTATATGATGTTAAATTATATAGAAATGGTCCTGTATGACCTTAAACTCCTCCTTGGTCCAATATAACCTTAAACTATTCACAAGATGTCCCTGCAACATGACACTAAACTGTGAAGCACCTGTTCGTCCTTGCTATATGACGTTAAACTATACAGAAATGGTCCAGTATGACCTTAAACTCCTCCTTGGCCCAATATGACCTTAAACTATTCCCAAGATGTCCCTACAACATGACCCTACACTATGCAGCACCAGTTCGTCCTTTCTATATGACGTTAAACTATATAGCAATGGTCATGTAGGACTTTAAACTCCTCCATGGTCCAATATGACCATAAACTAATCACAAGATGTCCCTGCAACATGACACTAAACTGTGCAGCACCAGTTCATCCTTACTATATGACGTTAAAATATACAGCAATGGTCCAGTATGACCTTAAACTGAAACTTCATCCCACACGACGTTAAACTTTGAAAAAGTTCCCTAAAAAGTCATGTATGACTTTAAACTACACCATGGTCCTGTATGACATTAAACTGCACCATCCATGGTCCATGCATATGACCCTAAACTATTTGAAAGTCCCTTACGCCCGGAATGACGTTAAACTACATAGTCAACAAAGGTCATGTAAGACCTTAAGTTGTACTTATGTCCAACATGAAATTAAACTACACCATCCACGGTCTATGTATATGACCTTAAACTATTATCCCTTTTGTCCAACATGACGCTAAACTGTAGAAAAAAACCCCAATGCATCCAACATGATGTAAATGATGTGTTATTTTTTCCTTACTGCATGACATTAAACTGCACAGTCCCCCTTTTTTGTCCAACATGACGTCAAACTGTATTGCCTACATCGTCCTAAATACATGATGCTAAACTGTATAGAAAGTTCGTGATACGTCCTACATGACATTAAACTGTACTTTTTCCCTACTACATGACACTAAACTGTGCATCACCAATAGTCCTAACTGCAAGACTTTAAACTGTGTAGTCCCTTCATATTGTCCCTGCTAAATGACATTAAATTGTGCAGCGTTAAGGTTGTTGCTACCTCTTATTTCTCACAATGAGTATGACTCACGTGAGCTTAGAGAAAACCTCAACCGTAACACTCTCTATGGGCTGCTAACCATGTATAAGTCCCAACAACATTTTTTTAGTTCATTTTCCCCAAGAACAACTTGATCATTAATTAATTCTTTAATTGAACTACACGGACTTTGATCCTTGCCTTTCAGGCTAGGTATGTAGGCAACCTCCCAAGGTTCAAGCCCAAAACCAATCTCTTCACATCGGTTCACCGCCATCTCATATGATGTTGATTCGTGAAACCGCCCCTAGAATCAATATCTTTACATTGGTTCACATTTTTCCTTGTTATATGACGTTAAACTATACAACACTTTTGTCCAGTATGAAAATAAACTACAATACTCTTTGATTTCCTCATTTGAGAGGGAACCATTATTTACATTGATTTTTCAATCATGTTTCATTTCAAAAGACTATGTGCATACATGGTAATGCCTAAACTTTTTATCTTGGGTTAAACCATAATTGCACTAAAGTCCCCTTTCACCCTTCACATGTACGAACCAAATTCGTACAAAGGGTAGTTCTATAACTACGTAGGCTTGATTCCCATCCTTATGGGATACGTAGGAACGTTCGATTATCCCTAGAATCCAGCCCCAAGTCTTTTGGGCCTAACCCCATATTTCACTTTCAGTCCCTTGGCTGAAAAGTCCTCATGAAATCACACACTGTGTATTCATTATTATGGTCCGAGCTCTATGACTCTAAACTAAGATCTCTCATACTTTCGTCCTGCATGATGTTAAACTACATTTCAAGAACTACGTATAGCTTGATTCTCATTCTTATGAGATACATAGTGAAGTCCAAAATGTCAATTCATGACCCAGCCACAACATGATTATGGTTATAATTGACATATGTATCTCTGTATACATTGGGAAATACCCATCTTTATGTGTTATAATCTTAACCTTAAATATTTTCAGATCTTCATAACCCTTTTCATGACATTTAGTCACAAAAATGTCAAACTTCTGAGAATTCCTTTGCCTGACTATGCAGCACGTGCCCATAGGCGGCCTTGCATAAACACTCCACATAACAGACTTGTCAGCCGAAGAATACTATTTATTTGACTATGCAGCCAATGCCCTTATGTGGCCCTGCATAATTCAACCCCCTAACGGGTTTGATAAATGATGGAAACATCATTCTTGGGAAGAATGCCTCTTTTGTCCTTATTTGTCTTAAACGACAGTATGTAGGGATCTGCAAAAAAATAGTCATCCTTAACATATTTCTCCCATATCCTTTTTCAAGATCTGAAAGTATTCAAGTCTTTGGTTTATTCTTCTTCCCTACGTTTGGGTCAGACCTTCGTAGGAGTAATATTCATCTAGTTCTTCGATAATCTTGTCTAAAAATATCTTCTCCATATTCAAGTACCTCTTTCCATACAGCAAACACTATACTTTAGAAAATTTTAATCTCCATAAACTTTCACTGGCTTTTAGCAATAGAAATGTAAATTTCTGAGATTTTTTTTTGCCTGACTATGTAGCAGGTGCCCATAGGTGGCCTTGCATAAACAGTCTACACAACAGACTTGTTAGCCAAAAGATACTATTTTATTTAACTATGCATCCAATGCCCTTAGGTGGCCCTGCATAATTCAACCCCCTAACGAGTTTGTTAAATAATAGTAACTTCATTCTTGGAAACTACTTCTCCTAATGCCTTTTAGCTCTCTTTCATATCATTCCTCAGATTCAAATATTCTTAAGTCATAGCTTACATATTTTCCCTCATACTTGAGTATGGTACTATGTTTTCAGAAGATTTGTCAAGGAATTGAGTCAATTCTAATCCATTTCAGTCAAAGCTATTTCGACCTTAAACATTTGTATGTCCGACATGCATGACTTTAAACTGCCAGATTTCTTGTTTTTTCTTTTCACCTCAGAGTCAAATCCTTCTTTCTCTCCGGATCCAACTTTGAGGGGGGGCTTTTGTTGACGCTCATTTCCGTCACAGAGTCTAACAACTGAAAAAAGGGAAAATACCTTAGTCCAAAATGATTCATCCTTTGAAGAAACATCAAAAATCAACAAAGGGATGAACAAGGAGAACATTGCCCATAGGTCACGCAAGTACACTTGCGCGCCACCTAGTGGTCGTGCAAGTCTACTTGCGCGACGCCTAATGATCATGCAAGTGACTTGCGAGACCTAATTGATAACCGCCTGGTAACCGCCTGGGGTTTTCTCCTGCCTATAAATAGACCCTGTGGGCCCCGCATTGGAGAGGATCTTTTTCCAGAAACTCGGATTGAAGCTCCCGACGCCCATGTCTCTTCTCAAAGCTTCCGGAACACTTCTAAGGTAATTTCTTACCTATAACGGAAGATCTAAAGAGAGTTAGGAAGGCCTAAGTGTTGAAACTCATCAACACTTGCGCACCTGAGTGGCCAGCCCCTAAGAGAAGTGGTCACACTTGTGCGCCGCCTTACTCCTTCGATAGAACTTGCGCATCCCTTTTCTGGAAGAACCTCAAGAGGATTCTAAAGGCTTTAATAAAGTGTCGCTCAAGTATTTCAATGCTGGTTGACCATCGCGAAAATACACCATGTGTCGCGTAGGTATACCTGTGCGACCAATACTTGCGCGCCCACGCAGTACTTGCGCGTCTTCCAAGACTTGTGCGCCCCGTTCTTTTTGGGTTCCCATCTTGCCCATTTTACCCCTCTTAAGCCATTACTCCTTTCCTATTTAAGATTCAGTCTTCAAGACACTCTTTAAAAACATTTATGGCATGATTTGTTGATTTGAATTCCTTATCTAAAAGGAATTATGTGGAATATCTCTCAAAACCTAGTGATTTAAATATCCTTATGTCACTAAATATGGAGAGTTCATTCATTCAACCTCATCCTTTAAGATGAGATAATCCTTAACCTGGGTCTCCTTTTCAGGAATAATCCCCAGTCATATGTCCTCTAATTTGGGCATCCTTCTCAGGAGTAAGCCCCAAACCTTAATCCTTAACCTAGGCCTCCTTTTCAGGAATAAATCCTAGTCATAATCCCTTAACCTGGGTTTTCCTTTTTAGGAATAAGTCCCAGTCATAAATTTTGGGCTTTCTTTTCAGGAGTAAGCCCCAAGTCCCCTAACCTGGGCGTCCTTTTTAGGAATAAGTCCCAGTCATAAATTTTGGGCTTCCTTTTCAGGAGTAATCCCCAAATCCCTTAATTTATCTTTAACCAGTCCTAATTTACTTTTGATATGGGATTCCTTCTCAGGAGTAAAACCCAGTTATCAATCTTCTCTTAATTTGGGTTTCCTTTTGAGGAATAAGTCCCAAGTTAGAGTATTCAAATCTCCATGAAGCACATATACTTTTATGGACCCTGTTCCTGGATTTTCGCCCTAAAGTAAATCCTAACCTTCATTTATCTGGGCAGTCATACATACATAAGCCCCAAACCATTTCTTATGATTACATCTTTCATGTCCCAATTGTCTATTTTATTACCAATACCTCTTGTTTCTCACTCCGAGCATGACTCAAGTGAGATTACAGGGTAAAAGTAATTATGACATCCTGCTTTGAGCCATCAATCATAAGCATCATACTCCCTTATTCGAACTACATGGGTTATGATTCCTTTTCCAAAACAAAGGATACGTAGGTAGCCCATCTACGGGTTCGATCCCAACTCTGAAATAATTCACGTCCTTCTGAATGACAATAAACTTCAAGTGCCCCACTGAGTGTCTTTAAAACCAGCCTGGTCATCATAATGACCAAGAGACTTTTATAAAAATGTTTTGAAGGATACCATGGACCAAGAATATCTAAATAAATATAGATGATTCTCTATTTATGAAGAACCTAAAATACATAGAAAAGATTCTCTAAATTTCTTACATGTTTAATCATTGATTGTCATAACTGAAGGAAAGCTCATTTTATACTTGGTAATGTAATAAGGATTCACGAACATAACTTAAATCTATAAAGAGAGTCCCGGAATACACAATAATTCCCCTAAAAAAGGTGTGATGAGTCCGACCTCCCATCCTCTCGACCAATGCAAATTCCTACGCCTCATCAGTTCACAAGCTAATGAGCGCCTACCTTTGGAATGTAGGTCCAAATGGATGTGGAATCATTGGATGTTTCCGGTTCTACGAACAAACCTATTAGAAACCGATCGGAACATTTGAATCTCCCATATAGGAGGTCATCCCAAAATTCCGAAGGAAACAATGGTATTATAGATTAAGGGTGAAGAAGGAGGATATCCCCAAGACTGCATTACATGTAATGCATGGGCATTATGAGTTCATAATAATGAAATTCAGACTCATTAATGCTTCAGAAATATTCATGGACTTGATAAATATATTATTTTGAGATAAACTCAACCTATTTTTGGTATTCTTAATAGATGATATTCTAATATACTACAAAATCAAGGAGGTTCCTGAGGATCATTTGAGAATTGTGATAAAGACCTTATAAAAGAAAAATATTTACACAAAGTACAATAAATGTGAGTTTTAATTTAAGTAAGTCTCATTCTTAGGGACAATTATCACAAGTAATGGGTTATTTTTGACCCTTCAAAGACAAAATCAATTAAATAATGGTTGACTCCAACATATAGGATATAAATTCCAAGCTTCCTTGAGTTAGCTGGTTATTATCCTCAATTTTTGAGAAATGTTTCATAATTATTAAACCCTCCAACTTAGATAACTTAGAAGGGAGTCAAGTTTGATTGCAACAATGAATGTGAATATACCTTTAAGGAGTTAAGAAAAAGGATTATCACTACACTGATACTTACACTACCCACATGTGGGGAAAATTTCATAGTATATAGTGATACTTTGAAGCTGTAATTGGGAATTGTACTAATGTAGATTGAAAAAGTGATAGCCTATGCATCAAGGGAATTTAATTTTCATCCATATTACTACCCATATCATGATCAAGAGTTGTCTACAAAAATAGTCACATTGAATATATGGAGACATTATCTCTTTGGGTAAAAGGGTGAAATATATACGGTTCATAAGAAATTCAAGTCTATATTGACATGAAAAGAGATGAATATAAACAAATGAAGATGGTTTGTGATAATTAGGGACTATTAATGCTCAATACACTACTATCCTAAGAAATTAAATAAATTGAAATATTATATAAGTATAAAGGATTCATAAATGTTATCATTGATGAGAATCAGGAAGGTCCTGATCTTCTTATACTTCAAAATGAAGGACATGGGAATCCTAATGGAAGGAAAATTGTCAATCCTTTCACAAATTACTAATAAACTATACCTTTTAGAGATGATAATGGATTCTCAAAGAGATGATTTTGAAATTCTGAAAAATATATAAGATATAAGAAAATGGAATTCATTATAGTTTAAAATTAATGAAGTAAAAGTTGTAAGATTTGGGTCACGACTATCTGAACCCTAAAATCATTAGTTAACAAAAAAAATGTTGGATTATGCACATAGATCAACCTTCTCCATCCATATAGGGGGAATAAATATGTATCGAGATCTTTGATAGAACTATTTGGTGGGAAAATATAAAGAAGGGGATCATGGAATATACATCATGGTCTTTTATATTTTATTAAGTGAATGATAAAAGGAATAAATCCAAGGGGATTATGCAACCATTAGACATACTACATGAAAATGGGAAAAAATAACAATGTACTTTTTCATTGGTCTTAAAAAGATATAAAGTGGAAATTATTCTATATGGGTTGTTCTGGATTGTATTATAATGACTAATAACTTCATTCCAACTTGTGTGGTCTTTTCACTCAATCAACTTGCAAGGATATAATTGAGAGATGTGGTGAGGCTGCATGGGTCACCACTATCTACTGTATATGATCAAGATCAAATATTTACCTCCATATTTTATAAGAGTCTTCAATATTCTCTAAATAATGATTAAAACTTTATCACGACTTATCTTCCTCAAAATGATATACAATTTGAGTAAACTATCCATCCATTTGAGAACTTGTTGAGAGAATTCTCAATTGAATTCAAAGGAGTGTGAGATCAACATCATTCTATGGTCAATTTATAATACAAAAATAGTGTGTAATGAAGCATAAAAAGGGATCACTATGAATACCATTAGGGTAATAGGTGAAAAACACTGGCATGTTGTGTTGAATTTATTGAAATCAGACTATTGGGTCTTGAAATAGTCGAGTAAATGGTGGAAAAGGTCAAGAACCTTCAGCAAAACATTATAGATACTTAGTGTCAACAAAATACCTATCCTAACAATGGTCTATGAGACCTAGATTTTGAGGTTACAACCATGATATTACTCTACAAATCTCTATGGAAGCATGCCAGGAGAGTTGGGAAGAAGGTAAATTTTATCCCAAGATACATTGGTCACTTTGAGATCCTTAATTACGTCAGAGAGGTGTCTTATCAACTAGTACTCCCATATAATCTATATAAAGTTCATGATGTGTTCCATGTATCCATACATATGAATTACATACCACAACCTATATAGATACTAAATCCAAATGTTGTACTGTTGAAGAATGATCTCTCACATGAGGAGCAGCTGGTAAAGATATTAGATCATAGAGATATGAAATTAGATAATGTACCAGGTGAAGGTGATATAAAGAAAACCAAAATTTTGAAGAAGTAACATGGGAACTAGAGTAGGTGATGAAACAAAATTACCCTAAATCTATTTTAGTGTGTGAAATGAAAATTTTTATGGTAAAATTTTGGAAGGAGGTAAGATTGAAACCACTATAACTTTTATAAATAAAATTTCATTTGTGATTGAATTAAATACACTATTCTGGTTATATAAAACACATTAAATTATTTGTTTTTATTATATACTATCTAATTTAAAAAACCATTAAGCATCACCATCATTGATAATATATCTAATGAACAACAATCATATGATTAGTATAAATATAGTGTTTTGACAATTATAATTGACAAAGACAATCGAAGTGATAACCTCAACTAGTAGGATCATGCCCTATAAATCTCATTTATTAAATACTATGAGGGATATATAATAATTGTGATTTTCCATTGAAAAATCTCAATATAATATTCAACTTTTAGATCATTAACAAAACTATATATGGGATAAGTTCAAGCTCATTAAGAGGACGTCCCAAACCATGTATGGTGAATCAACACATGAAAATCTTATTGTCATGCACCATACCCTTAGATATTTATCAGATGTAATAATGTATATTTAACAAGACCATAAGTATATGAATATTGATATTGTATTTTCAATATAATAATGGTTATATTTACTTCTTATAACTGCTACTTTATTAATAATTTTTTTATTTGATAAAACAAAATTATATATTTTTGGCTAATATGAAATTGTGATTAAGAAATTAATTTTGATTAATTAATTGCTTTCTAAAATAAATAAGGTCATTAAATAATATTTATTAATTATTCTTGATAATATAATTTTTTGAAGTCAAAAAATAATTTTTATTGGGGTCCAAAAAATGTTATTGTCAAAAAAACACATCATTTCTCAATAAATATTGAATCTTGTTTTAAAAGTGAAAATTCACTTATTTGGAAAATCATTTTAATATGATAATTATTATGTTTTGAATCATAAAATTGAAATTATTCAACAATAACTTTTTAATAATTATTTGAGATAGTTGAATTTTCAGGAAAAATTAAATATGGTTTAAATATAGGATGTGTATTATGACATCATAAAAACCCAAGAGTGATTTAGTAAATTATATAATGTTTAGAAATGAATGAATATATGTTACAACTTTATAATAATGTTTTTTAATGACTCACTTTCACATCACCAAGGGTAATATTCTAATTATTTCAGACCTTGTCATTATGAAATAATGAAAGCCAATCCTATTCGGTAGAAACCATTGTAAAACCCATGGAAAGGTTTGTTTTTTTATTAAATTTTTATATAGATTCTAAACCATACGTTTTGGAAATATTAAATAACTCTTGTCTCATTTCCTATATAAACCCACACATGTTGCCCTTCCTCTTCACCAAAAAACCATGGATAAAATCCTTACTCTAATATACTATCCCTATAGTCCTCCTAATGTTCCCTCAAACTCTTATGAATCTCCTATAATTCTTTTGGAATCACCATATAAATGTAATGGATCATTTCCTTCTCCTATTTATTCAAGTACAATCTTCATTTTATACCTATTATTTATATTTCATATTGTTGTGGTATATTTTTCCAAATCCCCATTACTATCCATTTGATTTAAAAATTCTTGGATAACCATTTTTATTCCATTAAAACATTCTATTAATCTTTAAGTACTTTTGTTATACTTCCAAAATCTCACAGCGTTTTTTCCATGCCAAATATTTGTATGGTGAATTCCATTGCAATTTCCACTCAAGGGTATTCACCTAAACATACCTATACTTATTTTATTGGGTATATACATGTATTTATTCCACATTTCTTGATTATTATATTAAATATAATGAAATATGATGCTATATTTAATTATCTATGTGGCACACTTATACATGTTCATGATATGAATGTGACGGGTGCACCTAGAATTATATAGAGCTCCAATGCAATGGGTAATGGTTTAGTCTCATGAGGCATCATGCAAAGGAATAGGGAGTAAACCTAATCCATTTTGGGAATTTTTCAATCACATTATGATTTCTTGGAATTTATCCTTGACCTGTGTTTATAATGTCATGTTTAAAGGTGTTTACACACTTTCTCAAGTTTCTTTTATGTTATCATGTTATATCATGACTTTTTTTAATGTTTATAATTATAAACCAATTTATGTCCCATTTAAATTTCTATTATCTAAAATTTAATACAATCTTCATGTTGTTCAATTTTTATTCTCTTAACCTGAATAATAGCACACAACTTTCATATATATGTCCCCAACATATCCCATGTTGTTTTAAGAATTATGGAATATTATGAAAATGTTAAGTAAATTTTTAGAAATATTTTTGTGTACCACTTTTTTCTGAGTTGTAATGTAATATATCTAATTACCCAACAAAAATAGACATATAGGTCTTCTAGATTGTATAATGTTTATTCTTATATAATAAATCATGTAATTATGTCTAATAATGACAAGATATGTCATACCAGTAACATAAAAATTACACTATAATTTGACATATAACATCATTTGAGTAAAAATAAGTATTCCTTAATATTATCCATGTATCCAATCATATATAGTATTCCAATTCATTACATTGGAAAATGGGAAAAAAAGAGGGAGAGATTAAATGCTCAGTAAAAGATAGCATAGAGTAGAAGATGACATGTTATAATAATGGAATATTCCATATAACAAGAATAAATAAAAAAATAAGGTCATATCAATTATTACAACAATATAACAAAATCCATGGATGAGAAGGACATAAATAATTACATGGATACAATAAAATGATCATGTATTGATGGGAATTACGGGAATGCATAATTTTAATTGTCATAAACATATTACCAAGGTCTCATAACAAGAATTTATATATAAATGTTAAGGAGAATCCATCTACATTTTCTTAGTTGTCTCATGAGACCAACCAGTGCACTGAGTGTATAGATAATTGTAAAGGTTCAAATCCATCTACAATATCCCCTTGTGTGTTTTGAAAGCATGAGGTTCATAGAGGAGGCATGGAGAAGTTTTGGGGGTGTTTAGATGCCAAAATATATAAGGAGGGAGAACTTAAAACATAATTCTTAGTTTATGGAATAAGAGGGGTTTATATTTTTAGTGGGTTGTAGTTTTTGTTAGGCAGTCTATGGACTTTTTGTCATAAACTAGATATTTACAATGTAAATCAATTATGATTGGAAATGGTCGAGGAAACTTTTTTTCAACAAAATTTAAAATTCAATACATTCATGATGTAAATGAATTTTTTAAAACCTAAATATCCCATGTGTAGTTTAGTTTATAACTAGCATCACCCTCTCCTCCCTCAAACCCTACAACCATTCCTCCCAAATCACTAGGTGGCAAGCAATGGGTTTCCAAGGCAATTTGTGTGTCCTTTAAATGGGATTGAATCATGAATTCCTTCTTCGATCTATTGAGATATAAGGTTTGTTCTATAATTTCTCTTATGGTTCGTTGGTCAAGATCCTCCCTTGTTTTCTTACAATGTGATGACATTTTCCTTTTTTTGTTTTAATGGAGTTGTATTGTTATTTGTGTGGTTGTGGGAAAACATTCTTGAATGGGGATGAATTTTCCACTTCAAAACATTGATGAATTATTCACACTTCTATTATTATGAAGTTAACCTTTACATCTCTCAAAATTAGTTAGTGGTTGAAAATAATAAATGAAATGAAGTGATGTATAGTGGTTGAGGGAACAAAGATCCCTTATTACATTCCACCAACACTCAAATCCACATGATTGGAGATTTTACTATCAGGTCCCCTTATCCTAAGAAATTTAAATCCAGAACTAGGTACAGGAAGTTGACACCTTACAATAAGACTTCACAAATCCTTCTTATTCTTTTACAGGGAACCATAAATCCACATATTAGTGCAAGAATATGAGACTTATCACAATTGAGTAAAACCAGTGGAAACTCCAATAAATCAAAATAGTTTGATTTGTTGAAAGGCATAAGTTAAACTTCACATATTATAGCATAAACTAATAAATGAAATAAGATATTTCTAATAGAACAATAAAAAAATAGATCTTCATCATTACATAGGATTTTAAAATAGCACCAAAGAAAACACCAGACATATGTTTAAACATTTATGTATTCAAATAGTATCTTCACCAAATTATATAGTGTTATTGTAGAAAAAATCCATAACAATAGAGATTTTTAGCAATAACACCAACAATATTAGGTTGGTCGGATAGATCAAAACATGTATGTCCCCCAAAGAACAGTTCTAATAGAAATGATACATAGATTTTTCTTATGTAAAACTCCTCTATTTATTTTTTAATATTTATCCCTTATATATGTACATTTATCATCTCAAATTATAAAGAAGAGCATATTGATATTTATAAAAATGGACAAAAAATAGGTCAAACGATCTCTAGAAAAATCATATAATAAATCATGAATATTTGAATTCAAGATCTTTCAAGAGCATCATGACGTCCCATAAGAATAGACACAATTTACTATATTTTAAATGATCCCTTAAAAAATCATAATGATCCTTTGAATCAATCATAAAAAATCATTGAACTAATATCCTCTTTCATCAAGACCATTGCAAAAATTTTAGATAATATTAGGTATTTAAAACTCCATCATTGAAAGGTCAAATATAGGGTTCCTCCATGTAATGAAAAAATATCAAACATAGGGTTAATAATATTGGGTTGATATACCTCCAATGGCCCAAAGGCCTTCACTTTTGATTTTTTATAATCCACATTTTAAGGGGGGAGGTGGAACCCTTACAAGGGCCATAGGTGTAAGTATTACATTGGCCATAGGCCTTTGAGAAATTCAATTCTTGTAGGCTTCAAACATTACATACATCCCAAACTAACTACATAGAACTGCTCCTCCCCGACATCTTCATCGTGAAACTAGCTCTCCACCTTACAATGTATGTTTGTTGATACATACATGATGTTCTAAATATAGGGTTCATTCCTTATGCATTTCTATGAATATTGGGTTCATTCATTATGCCACTCTTGCTAATGTCGAGTATGAACAGTGTTTCTAGAATATGTTAAATCATATTACAAATGCGTCAACAAGTATTCCTCATTGATCAATGACTTTAATGTAATTATGAAATAATTATTTTAATGAATAAAAATTATCTAAAAATTCACTTATAGTAAATTTATTTGAAACATTAATGTGTGCATTTGTGAGCATGAAAACCAAATTTAAATTATAAATTTTTTTAATCAATACATGCACAAAAATTTCCCCCTTTTTTATGATCACAAAACCAATAATAAAATAAAAACAATAATACAAAAATATTTAAAATGATTTTACAAATAAATATTTATTTATAATATTTCATTCATAATGATATATAAATTATCTAAAACATTTCTCTTATATATAGACTTGTAAAAGTAATACTTCCCACTAATGAAATAGAACATTTATCTACTTTAAAACATATAAACATTCTTAAAATATACATACATAAACATCTTCAATATAAACTTCTCCCCCATTCTCAAGGCTATTCAAAACATATAAACATTCCCAATTTTTTGTGACATCAAAAAAATTAAATTAGAAACCTTAAATCCCCCTAAAATTATGCTTTCATTAGAATAAAAATATTTAAAAAACCATAAAAAATCATTTTCTTATGAACCCCCCTGAAATATATTATATAAAATTATTTAAAATATCTAAAACAATATGTTTTTAAAAATTGAAACCCAAAATTATGGTTTTAAATTATAATATCATTTAAAAAAATACATAAATATTAGGATCATGCATATATATTGAAAAAATAAATTAAAAATTAATACATAACACTATTTTCACTACACTGTTAATATTTCATTTGAACTTAAATACAATAAAAAGGTTACGAAGTATATTGTTTTTCTAAACTTTCTAAACTTCAAACTTTTTTTCATAGAGCATCCAAAACTCTTGGCTGTTCTTCTAATCTGTTTTCAACATCTATTGTTCTTGGATTTGAATAATTAAAAATTTGTTCAAACCGAAATAACATCAACTTAGAGAAATATTTCTTCTAAATAGCTTGTTTTCTGATCATTTATATATTACTTTATATTTATATTCAAAAACCAATGATGTCTTCTTTTTAGAATAAAATATACTATATAAAATGATATATATTCTTTAACAAATAAAAAAATCTCTTTGGTATATATTCTTTATACATATCATTACACGTCTTTCTATGCGCATCCAAAGAAGCTTGCAGCTTCACTTCTTCTTCATTCAAATTGTTGATTTTTCTTAGAATCTTCTCATAAGACATTTGAGATTAGGAAAAATAATTTATTCATCACAATGAACTTTCTTATTTATTTATAAATATTTTTAAAATAATATTTGACAAATAAAACTGATTGTTCTTCTAACCGATCAGAAGGATTACCTTTTGTTCTTTTGTAAGAATTATTTTCATCTAAACTAATAAATATTTCTTGTTTAACATTTCGATGTTCTAATTTTCCATAATTTTTCAAAAATAATCTAAAGAAGAAGACATATAATTTAAATTATACAAATACTATGATACATTATTTTATCACATACTATAGAAAACATTTCATATTTTTTATCCAAAAAACAGAGAATAATCACTACATATTTTACATATGATGATAAATGTCACCTAAAAGAGATAATTAGGTTTCATAAATAAATTAAATAAAAATAATTTTTGAAAACCAAAACAAAAATATCATAATAAATAAATACTATATTTTCCAAAATGTTACAATAAAGATTTAAATATTTAATAAATAAATTATATCATTAAAGAAGAGTTTTTATCAGAATTTAAAATATTAATTCATATTATTTTAAAAGAAGTTATTATTAGAGAAGTATAAATATTACTATTAAATACTTCTTTGATCAGTGTTTCTAATAGTGATGTTATTTTTCAACGAACTACTTGAGAGTTGTTCACTCTTTTCATTATATCAACCACTCATAGATTTTAATAATATAACTCGTTGTTTTAATCATTCAAATAATCAAATTAATGTGCCTTCTGGTATCCTTATTCTTTTGGGCCCAAAATTGTTGGAAAATAATTTTCACAGTAACCAAATTTGATTAGTTTGAGCAGACATTCTACTATCATAGTGGCGAATATTTTTTGAAAAAAAAAGAAACTTTAATAAAAAAAATTTTAGGTTTTATGAAACAATAATAATTTTCATAATGACCATTAATACCATAATAAAAACATTAAACATAAGATATGTTCTTACATTTTACCCCAAGAAAAAAATAATTCTTATATATTTTTAGTCTTTAACCATTTCATCCAATTACAAATTTTCCATTATGGAATTTATTTTTTCCTAAGATATTATTTAAAAAAATTTCTCCATTGATCAACATAATTGAAGCTCATTTTAACCCATCAACATCAAACAATAATTCTTTAATCATAATGTCGTGTAAATTAATTGAAACTTTAGAAGCTTTAGATTCTAAATCAAAAAAAATTTGACTAATTTTCTTTATCGAATAAAATATTTTCAATGTTTTATAATTTTTCTTTTTTCTTTCTTTCAAGAATAATATTTATCTTATAACATAAATATATATATATTTATCTCATTATAAGATAGTTTTCACAACTATAATTTTGAGAACAAGAAGATTGTACCTCATTATTAGTGTGAGTAATAATACATACCATTTTTCATTTATGTTAAAACAAAGAATATGTAGATGATTCTTCATGTGAACTAGAAGTATTACTCTAAGTAGATTTTACATTTTTCTTTCCATTTATATTGTAATCAGCTTTCTGTTGTGCTTCGATAAAAGGAAAATTATCCTTTATATGACCTTTTTTATTACACTCACAACATATATTTTCTCTAGTTCCTTTATTTTTTCTTTCTATATAGATTTTAAAACTTTAAAACTAGATATGAAGAATCTTTATCGATATCTAGATGACTTGAATTAGATGATTCATATAAATTAATTTCTAGATGAGCTTCATTATAAAAATTATGATTATCAACATAATTTTACATAAAATCATTATATATCATTAAAGTACCCATGAATTACTTTATAAATAAATTCCTCACATGTGTAGATTGACATATAGGTGCAGATATTCTATTCCACTTTGTGGGTAGTAATCTAATAATTTTCAACACTTGAACTGATTGTAAAATTGAATCTTATAAAGACTAAATATTGATGAAAATATATATCATTCTACCACTAATTTGAGTGATATTTTCATTCTCAAACATTCTGAATGTATCAAACATTATTTACTCAATATCGTAACTTAATTTTATGATATTTTTTGTATCTCGATAGTTAAAAAATAGAATACCACATATCATATGCAGTAGTACATTGTGATACTCGATTGAATTCATTTGATCCTAAAACACACACAATTTCATTCATAACATTTGAATTTGGATCATATTATATTTCATTATTATCATTCATATCATCCAATTCCTCATTAGAAATATCATAAGGTTTAACATCCTTCAAATAAACACTTATTCCAAGATTTTTGAAATCGATGATCAGACATGCTTTCTAGCATCCATAATTGTTTCCATTAAAATAAGTTTCCTGGATCATATACATGACATTATTGGAATTGACCATTTCAATATGAATTCAAATAAATATTTAACTTAGGCTTGTTAGATATATTAAAATTTTCTAAAAAAATAAAAAATAAAAAATACTAGAAGAGAACTTATTTGATACTAATTTTTAGTATCAGATAGAAAAAAATGGATATCCAAAATGAAAAATATTTCCAATAGAGAACCTCCTATGATACCAATTATTATTTTGGAATGGATGTGTAAAAGAAAAAGAAACAACAGGGGTGGTGAATTTTGAACTTCAAATATTTGATGAATTCTTCACACTTCTCTTATTATGCATCGAACTTTTCCTTCTCTCAAAATGAGTGAGAAATGAAAAATAAAGGAAATGAACATAGTGATGCATAGTGGTTCAGAAAAAAATGGTCCCTTATTACACTCCACCAATACTCAACTCAATTATCTTGGTGGTTTTACAATCAGTTCCTCTTATCCTAATACCTTTAAATCCACAACCGAGTACAGGAAATTAACACATTGCAATAATACATAACAAATCAGTCTATTTATTATTAAAGGAATTGTAAATCCATATATTAGTACAAGAAGATGACACCTAACCAAAAATTGGTATGAGAAGTTGAAACACCAGTAAATTAAAAAAGATTAGTTTCTTGAAATTTATAAGTTAAACTCTACAGATTGAAGAAGCAAGTGAAAAATGAAATAAGATCTTCAAAATAGCACCACCAATAAATAAATCTTTTGTGTTTCATAGGAGTTTTAAAATACTAGAAAAGAAAACACCATACATACGTCTAAACATGTATGTATCAGAAGTATATATTCACTAAATTATTCAATGTTCTTATAGAAAATGATATAACAATAAACAGAAGTAGCAATGAAACAAACAACAACAGGTTGATCAGATAGGTCAAGACATGTATGTATCCAAAGTGTAGCTCTGAAAGAATTGAAAAAGAGATTTTTCTAATGTAAAACTCTTGTGTATATTTTTCAATATTTATACCTCTATTTATGTACATTTATCAACTCAATTTTCAAATAAGATCATCTTGATACTTTTACTGTAGGTCAAAAAAATCACGATCAAATTTGCTCTAGAAATATCACATAATAAACCATGAATATTTTAATTCTAATTATTTCAATAGCATCGTGACTTCGTATAAGAATAGAAATTATTTACACCATTGAATAAACACCTTTATAAAAATCATAATGAGCCTTTGAATCTATCATAAAAAATCATTGAAATAATATATTCTTTCATCACGATTATTGCTAAAATCACAAATAATATCACAGATTTAAAACTCTATCATTGAATAGTCCAATGTAGGGTTCCATTATGTAATGAAAAAACATCAAACACTGGATTGATAATTTAGGGTTGATAAAAAATATGTTTGTTTCCTAAAATATAGGTTTTCTTACCTACATAGGGTTCTATAACCATACATTATCAATAGTGCAGGGTTGATGATCCATACCTGATGTTCTGAACATAGGGTTCATTCCTTATGCATTATTCTGAATGTAGGGTTCATTCCATATGATACATTATCCAACATAGGGTATGAATATTGTTTCCATAATATGTTAAAACACATTCATAGTGCTTCAACGATTATTCGTCATTGATTAATGTGTTGAATATAATTTTAAAATAAATATTATGATGAATAGTAATTTCCATAAAAACCAATTAAAGTAGATTTATTAAAACATAATTGTGGTGGTTTGGGAGAATCAAACCAAAAAGAAATTTTTAAAAATTGTATAATCAATATATTCTCAATAGTTGTCTTCATATGTGAGAGGTTATTGGGATCTATGATGTTGATCTATTCCCATGAGAAGAAATTTTATTCCCTTGAGGTAGTGGATTCATTTCATATCCAATTTATTTACATGAAATCATAATGTTATTTTGGTTTATCCCATTGAATAGAAATTTAATTAACCTAATAAATATTTAACTAGATTAAATAGTGAATGTTGTCTATTCTTGGAAATCACATGTGGTTTTTTTCATCATAATAATGGATTTCCTCTGGATTTTATAGACAACATGATATATATTTTATATTTTATAATAACATTTTTTTCTCAATGGAACATGGTCAATAAAATAATTATGAAATTAATAGATTAATTGTATTTATAATTAAATAAGAAACATTTTGAAATTAATTTGATGTTCCTTTTAATTTTATGATAATCAAATTAAGTAAATTTTCATGTTTAATTGAATATTATATTCCATGAATTAATGGAATTGATATAGAATTTTAGTCAACTAAATTATTGTTGATGATATAGTGAAAATTTATATCATATTATAATGGAACATATCTATGTTTTTTGAAAATGAAATTAATGTTAGGATCTAGTTTTTAATATAATAGATTTTTATGGATGATTCCTTAGGATTCCCATATTTGGAACCTATGAATAATAACATGGTTAATTAAAGATTTATTAGAAATTGGTTGTTTGATAAAGATAAATCCTTGGGGTCATAAGATCTGGTTTACCTATATAGGATGAGTACTTTTTATTGGAATCCATGATATATCGTTTGTATGTGAAGGCAAATTGTATTATTTTAGGTCTTAGTTTTCCCAGTTGATTATGATTTTTTGTTCTTGTTTTTTTATGTGATCGGGATGTGATCTCTTCCATATTATGTGATATGAGCTTGGGATAGCTGGGCCTCGAACGAATGATGTGATATTGGGTAGGGAGGCCTGGATGATGTTGAAATAGTTGATGCTTGGGATCATGAGATGCATTGGGATATGCATGAGGATGTCAGGGGTGGAATCAAAAATAATTCGAACACTTTAAAACTAGGCTTACCCATTGATGTGATAAAATTTTATTCCTTCATGAAATTAATTTGTTTAATGTTCGACGATCGGGTTTCTTGTTTATTAGTATTCCATTATCTACATTATAAGGCAGATGGATGTGTTTGGTTTCATTTATTAATAGTATCATAGGATTCTTTACAATAGTACCAAGATTATGAAATGATTTTAATAATGTTTAATTAATTTTTAATCCATGGCGGTGTTTCTCTATTGAATCCAAATGATATGTTACTCTTGAGAAATCCGGGACTCACTTTGGACTATTCTAGGAGGTCATGAACATGGATTTGATGGTTAATAGTATTTAATGTGGAATAATGTTATTGGTTAATTAATTAATAATTAATTAAATAAAAAGGACATTATGAAAAGGAAATTTAAAACTAATGTATCACATAGAAATATTTTTATGTTTATAGGATATCATGTTCTTAGAAATGGAATCCAAGAGTCTCAGAGACATTTGTAGTAGATGACTCTTAGAATAGGATTGGCCAATAGTGTGGTGGTGATCTATACATTACCCCATATATTATATGATTTCATATGATACCCCACCCATGTTGTAATATCCCACCCCTCCTAATTGTCTTGGAGGGGTGGTAGGATGTTACTTCGCCTTAAAAGACATCCTCAAGATGACAAAGGTTGGTAATAAATGCCAAGGGTTTCATTGATAACTAGGGGACAATTTTCCATTTTTAAAATGAAACAACCAAACCCGAAATACCATAATCAAACCACTATATGATGAATGAGAACAATATAATAAAACTCAATGTAATACCAAACTAAAAATAATTCCAAAATACAACCATATACTATATCAGAGTTATAAAGATGAAGAAGAAGCCAACAAAGCTCAAGGACTCCAACACATAAACTCTATAGCTCCCAACAGGCTCCTAGATCCAACTCCAAAAGAAATTCCACAAATTATAAAGATTAATTAATAAAAAATGTGATACTTTTTCTTTCCATGTGTCCTGATAAACAATATCTACAAACTCACAAATGTGCTCAAGCGGGGGTGAGTAATGAATATAGTAGGTTTTCCCCAAATGACTTCCCTACTCATTCCACTGGGATACAACATGCTAGTACATTTATATAAAAAATATATAATTTTTTTAAATATTTTATCTCAAAGAGAACCCAACTTCTAAACATAAAAAGTCTTCTAAACTAAATTTTTTTTCTGAACTAAATTTTTTTTTTCAAAATAAAACAATTTCAAACCCAAAAATATTTCTATGGAAAGAAACCAAACAATTAATTGCAACAATTTCATGAATTAATTTGGAATTACCCATTTAATTTCACACAACCACACACACACACAACTTTGGTTTTACCATTCATGGTGTAACTTCATGTCAACACTTTGTCCCTTGGATAGTGGTACTCCACGACCATTATCCATCCCATTCAACTCATGCTTAACCATTTAAGGAAACATCCAAGACCAAAAAATAATTTCCACACCATTTCAATATAACTGTAATTTTATTTAAAATACTTTTCCAAACATAAAAACCAAACATGCATTTTAAAATTATTATTTTAAAATCCTATCAACACTTTCACTTTCCACCAAAACACCCAATTTTCAGAATTCCATAAACTGTCACCAAAGAGGGTTTCCATAAAACATTGTACAAAAATTTCATAATCAATTTTAAAAAAATAAATCTAAAATTAGTCCTTCATGTTCTAATAAGATTAGTACAGACTGAAACCCCATGCCCTGCAAATTTAGAAAAAAAATGAAGAACATAACAAATTATTAAAAAATGGTTTAAAAATCCAAAAATAGAACATAAATATCCTTAAATATAATAAACACAACCAAATATCATAATTATTGTAATAAAAAACCTAGATACATCCCCAATGGATTGGATGTATTGTTCCAAGAGATGGAAGAAGAATCAGTATATGGAAAATGAGCAAGAATGAAGACATGCCATGGAATATGGGCTTCAACGCACCATGATTTTCCAATGGATCACTCTTGAATCAAGATAAAGGATCTCCATAGACATTGGGGAGATAAGAAATAATTTTAGTGTTGTATTATGGAAGAAAATAATTTATGGGAAAAACTGAGTTACATCCATAATATTTGAATCTAACTATTATCTGTGCAAGGTTAAGGTGCACGGTAAAGAAAACTCTGTGCTAACTATGAACAATAACTATGACCCCAAATTCAAGGTTACTACTGGGTAGAATCATATTTTGGATGAACCATTCACCTAGTGATTTTTCTACCTAGAGATCACTAACTCACTTTGTATGGTTTTCTAGAGGAGTTTCATTGTTTCAACAAGCTGTTCTCAAACTCTGCACCTCCATAGAAGACCTAAAAACATTACAAAAGTCTTCCTAAACCTAAAAAACATCACGCAAAAAAATTATATAATGAAAATAAATAATTAAATGGGTTCTTAATTGAAACATGGGGTGATACATTCTCTCCAGAATTGGGATTTCCATCCTTGGAATGTTGAAAACCACAATTTCCCTAAAAGAGTTTAGGCCATTTCTCTACCATTAACTGTTCTTATTCCCATGTTTATTCTTGAATTTGACTATACTTCCAAAAAACTCACATTAGACTGATTCTTTTCGAACAATACATTCTCTTTCTTATCCACAAAACATTTTTTCATATGAACCAATGAAGCATCTTGATCTATGTCAATGTGATCGCATAAAATCACATAGTCCGAATCAGGTTGATACTTCTTCAACTGAAATACATAAAACAAAATATGCACTGAACTAAACCATGGTGGTAAATCCAATAGATATTACACCCTAAAAACCCATTAAAGTATCTCTAAAGGGCCTATATATCAAGTATATATCATTCCCTACTTTCCAGAAGGGTGATGCCCAACCCTTTGATAGATTATCAAGGAAACATGATCACACACCTAAAATGATAATGGTTATCAAAGATGATTTGAATATGATTTCTGATGACTCTAAGTCATTTCTATCCTTTTCCTGATCAATTGAAACTTATATATTGTATCTTGGACAAGGATAGACCCAAATAGTGATGTCTCACGTGTTTCCACCCAACAAAGTAGAGAACGACAAGGATGCTCGTACAATGATTCAAAAAACAAGCCATATGTATTGTGGCATGATAACTATTGTTATATTAGAACTACACTAAAGTTATGATATCCACCCACGAGCTTCAAAAATCTATTACACAATCCCTAATCACGTATTTCAATAATTGTATCAATCTTTTGGATTTTCTATCTATCTAAGGGTTATATATTGTACTCATGGTCTACTAAGTCCCAAGGTATTTCTATAAGGATTTCAATAAAAGATACATAAACATTGGATCTCAGTCTAATACTACCAAAACGGATATTCTATTTCTCATTTCATCTTATTGGATATAGATTTTAGACGAGTCCTCCACCGTATAGGATTCATGAATAGGAATAAAATTTCCAGAATTTTTGAGCCGATACACTATCAATCATATAGAATTGTGATTTTAAACCATCCATGGGAGACCTATCACAAAATCCATAGCTATCTACTCCCATTTCTAAATAAGAAAATGTAAATAATTCAACATACTCACTGGTTGTTGGTGCTCTTCCTTAACCTACTTATAGGTGGGGCATATTAAAATAAACTCAACCACCTCCCTTTTCCTGCCTACCAACCAAAATTTTTCATTCAACACCTTATACATATTCTATATTACAGGATGAACAACCGATCTATAATAGTGTTAAGAATGAATAAATTTTTCTTGAAAAGCAATATATAAAACTATCCAATCTCAAAACCAAAAATCAGAACATCCATCCCACTTTCATCCATCAATGGTCTCCCAAACATTGAGTTTTTACCTCATAGAAACACATTCCAAATGACATGTTTGTGCCTCTTTAACCATATTAACTAAATCAAAAACAATATAAACCGAAAAGAAAACTACAATGTTACCTCTGTCTGCACAATCCAAGTGCATGTTGGATATCACTGACATCAATTTTCACTCTTTTGAAGCCTCTTTTTCTAATTGAGAATATAACTTTATTCTTAATGCATCTACCACCAAATTGGATTTACCTGATGTATGAATCTTGTAAAATTTATAAAATTAGAGATACTATATCCATATTCTTTAACTTAGATTCTCATATATTTGTGAGGGTATGTGTTTCAAGGACTTATGATCTGTGAACACCATAAATTTCACACCAAAGAGGTAATGACACGAAGTCCTCAAAACATGGACTACGGTAGCTAACTCTAAACCTTGTGTTAGTTAGTTTTTCTCATGAAACTGTAACTGAAATGATACATAAGCAATTATATGATCTCATTTCATGAAATAACATCCCAATTTTGATCCCAAAGCATCACAATACACCATGTACCTTTTTCTGTATTCTAGAAATATCAAGATTCGTGCAGATGTATGGTAAACATTAATCTCGTAAAAAGATTTCTGAAATTTGTCATTCCATTGAAATGGGACACTTTTCCACTTAAAATATATCATAGGTTAATCTAGTTGGTAAAAATCAGGAACAAATCATCTATAATAACCAAATAATGTAAAAAAACTACTTATATTGAAGACATTATTTGGATGTTTCAAAGAGATCATAGCTTCTATATTTTATGGATCTTCATAAACACCTTTTTAGAGAAAACATGGCCAAGGAAACATACCTATTGTATCCAAAATCTACACTTTGACAATTATTTATACATAAGATAAAACCACAAAAATATCATCATTGTTGCCAAGTGTTTCTCATACTCATCAATTGTCCATGAATACACCAATATGTCATCCAACAACACCACCCAAAAAAAATCCAGATACCTCTAAAATATCTGATTCATCATTTACATGAATTCTTCTGGTGAATTCATAAGACAAATAGGAATAACCACATACTCATAATGTCCATATCAACTCATGAGATTTTCATTTTAAATATATTCCTTTTGAATCCTCAATTATTGATATCTTGATCCCAGGTCAATTTTTGAGAACCTCTAAGATCCCCTAAATTGATTAAAATTATCCTAAATGAAGGTAATTTGATACCAATTTTAATCATAAATTGGATAATATTATGATAGTATGCATATATCTTTAGGGTTCCATATGCCTTTTTCTCAAACAAGATTGGTGCTTCCCATCGAAACGTGTTAGGTTGAATGAATCTGTTGCTTTCCAACTCTTTCAACTACACTTTCAATTCCTGTAATTCTATTGGTTCTATATGATAATATGGAAGTAAAATGGGAATGTTCACTGGTAATATATCAATATTAAACTCCAATTACCTTTTGGGTGGAAACCCTAAATGGTTTTGTTAAAAAACATCCAGAAACTGATCAATAATTGCTGGAAAGCCACAACTTTTGATTTCATCCACCAATGCCAATGTCAAAGTTAACAACTGGTATGAGATAGTACTAAAAATTGTTGAAAAAAAATCCTATTTCACTTTCCTTTACATTATTTTCTCCTTAAAGATATTTTTTATTCTATCATTAGTCATAAAACTAACAGTTCGTTTTAAAAAAATGATCTGATCCTTGAACATTGTAAACTAATTCATACCTAGGATTATATCTTACACATACATCACAATAAAAGAGAATCCCAAACTTAATTCCTCTATATCAATATTTATAAATCATTATTTGAACCTAAATGCTCGACATTCTCTTTGACAAAGTGGAGTTTGAAGTTTTAAAACAGAAGGAATCATCTCAACATTTAATCCTAGAATATAAACACCATGAGATGAAATAAATGAATGGGATGCACTTGTATCAAAATAAAATTTCATAAGGGTATAATTCAAAAGAATCCTATTACTCACCGTTGATGTTTCCAATTGATAATCCATAATATCTTTATCATCTCCATAATAATCTTTACTCAAAACTCTTTTTTATTTATTTACTTTTTGGGATTGTGCTTGCTAAGGAGTCATGGTATTCTTGTAATAACTATGGTTATCTCAGATCTACTGATGAGACATATTCTTCTTCCCTCATATTTTCTAAGAATAAAATATATATGATACATGAGTTATGTCTTGAATACCCATCCTTGTAGAACTATGAAAATTTTTCTAATGATTCCCATTTGGTTACAATTGGGGCATACTCTAGGTGGTGTGGTATAATCTTGCTTCATGTGATCCAAATAACCACATTGAAAACACTCTGTCTTGATATTATGTTTTGGAGAAATATTCATTGGTCCATCTATCTGATTCTATTTCATCCCACTAACTTATAAATAGGTGTCCCTATTCTGCTTATTCCCATCATTGGAGTTCCCACCATTTTCTCATAGGTATCAACATGCTCCCTCCTGCCATAGCTCCAGAGATGTCCCTTTATGCCACTATTTCTCTATTGAACATATCTATATAATACATTTTCAAAAGCATATAAATATTCCATTGAATCATTTCCTTCATCCCCAATTCAAAATTTTTCACTTTCAAGGACACACTTGGAGAAAATTCAGCTGCAAACCAGAAAAAATTCATATATTTATCCACATACTATGTCACTGAGAGGCTCTCCCTCTTCAACCTAAAAAATTACATAATTATACAAATCCAAATGTGTTATGATATAATTTTTTTGTTGAAAAATTCTTCAAAATACTCCCATCCAATGGATTGGTCAATTTTATCCTAAACAGTTAAATCCAAGCACTAGCATGCAAGATCCTCCATCATCTATGTTACCAACATAACATTAAACTCTACTGGTGGGAAAAGAAAATCAAAAATTCCATTCATCATATTCAGCCACACCTCTTCTTTATCTAGTTCAAAATCATCCTAAAATATGTTTGGATTATACTTTTGGAACAGAATGGAATGATCCAATTGCCTTGGGTTATCCCTCTTATCTTCACTATCCACATCTTGATAAGTTTGGACTATCCTCTGAACCATCTACAAGTTCACCTATGGATTATGTGAAACCAAAATCATAGTGTCTTCTTTTAGATTGTTTCTACAATGTCTATTTGGTTCCATTTTCTATGACCAAATAAAATTCCATAAGTCTCACTCTCTATAAAATTAAATATTATCAATGAAAAATTATAACACTAAATATATATCACAACATTTATTTCCAAAATTCTTTATTTTTTTAGTTCCCCTAGTTTCTGGTATGTAACCCTTACTTGATTCTTTTCATGGTGTTAAAGTTAAGGGTGTTTAATGGGAGAGTCGATAGAACTTGGAAGGATGTTTTGAGCCCAAGGGAAAGTCGCACGGGAGGCGCACGATTTGTCTAAACCGTGTAGCCAATCCATGCACAGTGGGTCTTGGAGGAAGTGGCTTCCACATGGTCAGTGCACGGTTTGTCTAACCATGTGGACAAATAGTGCAAGAAGTCTGGCTGAGGCAGAAGCTGGCGTACGGTTAGCACACGGTTTGTCAAACTGCACAAACTAACTGTGAGGCCACTTAAATGAGATCCCTAAATTGTGGATCTCATGAATCATTGCCTCTAAATGACTCATTTAATCTCTTATACATCCCTAACATGGGATTTTGGTTCTCCTAAGTTCAAAGAGGGTTCTCCCATCATTCTGTAGGCAATCCGAAGGCTTCTCTTGGAGAATCGAAGCCGGATTCTTGAGGTATGTGATCGTTCTTGATCGGTTCCTTAGATCTACTTAGATCTACTTATCCTCTTCTCTTGGTTGATTAGATATACACCCTTTATGGGTATATCGAAGTGTGTGGATGCCAAATATGATGGGATTTGGTCTTTATTGTGTTAGGAGAAGAGATCTAAGGAGGATCCTTGGAAAATCGGCCTGGTTTTCTTGTGCGTTCTCTATTTGTTAGGGTTTTTTTCAAAACATTTGGGGTAGGTGGCTTCACTATCGATTCCTCTATCTTAGAACATGAAGTCATAGTTCATATTGATTTAATTTCTTGGTTTTGACTATGAAATTTTGGTGCAAAGCATGTTATAAATCTTCTTTAGTGATGATTTGTGGGTTTTGATGGAATTATGGAAAATGAAAGAATTGTTTGTGCAAAGTGTTTTGGTTTCATGATTTTAAAATGCTGATTTTAAAATATGGATTTTCTGAATTTAGAAAATGGTTTACGGGAAAAAGGATTTCAATAAAAGGGTTGTTTTATTGAAATGGTTTTGGTATGGTTGGAATGGTGTGGTTTTTGGGCGTACTGGGTGTGTGTGTTCATATTGCATTTAAGAGGCTTGGTAGAAATATGACATTGTGCTCGGTGCCAAAGGTGTAATATAACATGGGGAACAATTACCATTTGATGACTTGGTAGATCGACAGGAAACCGTTCATGAGTATGGAACTATTATAACTATGCATGCATAGTTGATTTCAAAGGTTGTGAAATTGTGGGTTGTGTGGATTTTTGAAATGGAATGAAGGTGCCAAAATGGAAATTTGAATTTGATTGGAATCTTTTCGTGGTTTCTTTTGATGAGAAATATGGTTTTTTTTTGGAAAATGGATTTTTTTGGAAAATGTATTTGACATGGAACTTGTTATATTGTGAACTGTTTTGGAATTGTTTTATTTAAATTTTTTTATATAAATATGCTAACATGTTTTATCCTAGAGGAATGGGTTGGGAAGTCATCTGGGAAAACCTAATTAGTTTCATTACTCACCCCCTACTTTGGCACATTTGTGGTTGTGAAGATGTCATATACCGAGATGTTGGAAAAGGTACATTGTCACATGTTTATAGCACCACATCCTGATACTTGGGCTGGTTCGTGATGTTGGAGCTTGGAGCTAGTGGAGCATGGAGTCGGGTTGTCATCTTGTAGTCTTTTAGTTTGTATTTCCACTGTTTACTCTGATTTCATGTTGGTTTCTGCTATAGTACTCTGAGTTGGTTTATGATAAAATAAATGGTTGAGTTGTCTTAGTTTTTTATCATGAATCATTTAGTTTATTAGTTTTGTTATGGTTGTTGTTTCCATGGTATGTTTTTAAAAGGGTAAACCATTCCCCACATGTGTTGAAACCCTTCGGCATTTATTGACATCCTTTGGCAACTTGGGGATATTTCTTAATTCCTAGTAATGACATGTTTTATTCTTAATACAATAAGAAGAAGAGGGTCAATATAAATGTTATCAGCTTGTTCGGTCCTTTCCTAACAAGTGGTCATCGGTGTTCTTGTTCTTGGAGTTGAAATTCCTTCTTGTCTATTCTGTGGGAGGTCATCATAGGTAGGAGTAGGATTGCTGGAAATTAAAATGTATTGCATAAAAGGACGTATCTAATTTATTTATGCTGAACTTCATGTTACCATTGTGTGGGGAACAAAAGTGTTTTGGATACACTTCTAGAATGTTGGAAATATCATTGTCATGGGTTTATCCAATGAGATGAGCATGAGATGCATTTTAGAGGATTGACTTCCCACTAGGATTTCATATCTCATTGTGAGGAATGAGTAAAGATTTGGTGTAAGTTGCCATTTTTTTAAAAATTCAGAAATTGTTTTCAACTGAAAGACATTGAAAATAGGGAATTTGGAGTTTTTTGAAAATGGGTTGATTTTCAAAAGGTATGTTGAATGTTTTAAAAAATGGTTGAACATTGAAAAAGTTTTTTTTGATAAAAATGATGGGATAGATAATGTGACAGAATTTGAAATGCTAATCCTTTAGTTTCTAAGAAGTGAGACTACCAGCCTGCGTTCTTTGTATAGAAGATGGCACTCATTAGGCGTCGTAGAAACCAACCGGAAGAAGTTGCGGAGAATTTGGTTACACCTGAGCAGCATGTGAACCAAGAGTTGGTTAAAATTATCATTCAAGCATTCCAGGCTGTGGACATAGGGAATCAGAGGGATGAGTAAAGGCATGTATACCATTCCTTCTAGTTCCATAAGCCGAATCCACCCACCTTTCGGGGTGATTCTGAGCCAAAAAGGGTGGAGGTGTGGTAGAGTAGGATGAATCATATCTTAAATTTCATCGGCACACCGACAAAACTGAAAGTAAAGTTGGCGACGTATATGATGGAGGATCTTGCACGAAAGTGGTGGAAGCTGGTGGTGTAGGCTAAGGTGGATCAAGGCCTGAGCTTGGAGAAATTTGAGGAATTATTTAATAAACAATTCTATCCTCACACGTTCAAGATCCAAAGGACAATGGAATTTTTTAGTATGAAGCCGGATAATCTATCTTCCACAGAGTATGCAGCTAAATTCATGAATTTAGTGTGCTTTGCACCATATGTTGTTATAAGTGCGTCACTGAAGGCACGCATCTTTGAATCAGGGTTGCAAAAGGAGATTTGTTTGAAGATAGTTGTGCTCTGTATTACGAATTATACAGAGATGGTAAACAGAGCAACAGTAGATGAAAAAGGCATCTCTAGAGTAATGGTAGGAGGAAGTATGATGATACCCAAGGGAATGGGTGGGAACTCTAATGCAAGGAACAAGAGAAAGAGGGACACATACTTCCAAGGTGGGAGTGCAAATCAGAATTAGACAGCGAGATCAGTGAATCTTCCTCCATGACCCTTGATGAAAGCTGGGTGTTTTCAATGTGGAATGATTGATCACATGAAATGGGAATGTACAACACCACTAAGATCATTTCACAATTGCAACAAGATGGGACATATTCCATGATATTGTCATAGTGCTCCATGGTCTGGTATTCGTGAGACTTCTCAGGTGTCGCAAGAATCTTATTCTTCGACAGAGCGAGGATAAAAAAAATTAGTCTCACCAGCAGAACAAAGATTTCTATGGTGATTCCAAGAATACCATGACTCCTCTGGTAGGGAAATCTCAATAAGGAAATAAAGAGAAATGTGCAACAACAAATAAAATGTATGGAGGGGAACAGGTGATTGTGGATGACCAGTCAGGACCGTCTATGGTGAGAAGTATGATTATTTTGAATTCTACCCTCATGCAAGTGTTGTTCGATACTATTGTATCACATTCTTTTCTTGCTTCTCGTATTACTGATTTTCTGAACTTAAAACTTGAAATGATGCCTTCTGTGATAAAAAATGAAACTCCTCTTGGTGAAACAAAGTGTAGAGCCATGTTCTATAAATATTGATGGAGCTGAGATAAAATGGGATTTCTCTGTGATAGAGATGGATTTATATGATATAATTCGGGGTATAGATTGGTTGACAGAGTTCAAGGCTCACATAGACTATTATAGTAGAACAATCAATTTCGTGACTGAGAATGGCACCGATCATCTCTCTAGAGAAGAAAGATTGGTGAAGGCAGGTCCAATGGGCTTGTTGAAACCAGTAGTGGCAAAGATCTCTTACCAGTTGGATGCGTTAAATTTAGAATTGATAGACGAGATCACGAATAACAGTTTTCCAGTAGTCATGGATCAATTACCTGATGTTTTTCTAGAAAACTTCTCAGGGTTACCACCTATGAGATAAGTAGTGTTTATGATTTATCTCCTTCTAGGGACCAGTCCTATCTCACTTCCATCTTATAGGATAGCACCAACGGAGTTAAAGGAGTTGAAAGTGCAGTTGGAATAACGGGAAAACAATGGTTTTATTCGGCCAAGCGTGTCTCTATGATCAGAACCAGTTTTTTTTTGTAATGAAATCATATGGAAGATTGAGTCTATGTGTGGATTATGATAAACTTAACCATGTTATGATAAAGAATAGATATCCACTTCCACACATTGATGACCTGTTTGATCAATTGACGGGAGCTCAGTGGTTCTTCAAGATTGACTTGTGGTCAGGATATCACCAATTTCAAGTTTGGAAGGAGGATATTTCAAAGACAGCCTTCAGAAGTAGATATGGCCACTGTGAATATGTAGACATGCCTTTTGGTCTTACAAATTCACCAGTGGTCTTCATGGAATTGATGAATCATATATTTCAGTGATATTTGGATTCTTTTGTTGTGGTGTTTGTGGAAGACATATTAGTGTATTCAAGAACAAGGGTTGAACATGAGAAATACTTGGAAATACTGTTGGAAATATTGGGAGTCCATCAGTTGTATGCCAAATTATCAAAGTGCGATTTTTGGATACAAGAGGTATGCTTTCTGGGCCATGTTGTTTCTGAGAAAGGTGTTTCAGTGGATCCAGAAAATATAGAAGTTGTTCTTTCTTAGAAACTACTTAAGAATGTCTTTGAAATAAGAAGTTTTCTTGGTCTAGCTGGTTATTACCGACACTTTGTGTGTGACTTATCATGGCTAGCATCGCCTATGATAGCTTTGACAAAGAATAACAGTGCATTCAAATGGACTGATGAATGTCAGAGATCTTTTCAGCAGTTGAAAGTTCATCTTACATCAGCACCCATCTTGATCTTGCCTGAATCAGGACAAGAGTATGTGTTATATTGTGATGCTTCAGGATCTGGGTTGGGATGTGTTCTCATGCAAGGAGACCATGTTGTTGCTTATAGTTCAAGGAAGTTGAGGGTTCATGAGAAAAATTACCCAACACATGATTTGGAATTAGCTTATGTTGTCTATGCCATGAAGACTTTGGCATCATTATCTCTTTGGTGAGAAATTTACTATGTTTACAGATCAAAAAAGCTTGAAACACATTTTCTCACAGTGATATTTGAATCTGAGGCAAAGGAGATTGATGGAGTATCTTCAAATGTTTGACTTTGACATAATGTATACACCAGGTAAGGGAAATTCGGTGGACAATGCATTAAGTAGAAACTCATATTCTCAATTGGAGAATGAAGCTTCAGATGAATGGCAGTTGAAGTCGGTCTTAGCCGGCATGCATGTGGAATGTTAATACCGAGGTGATTTTGTAGATTTATTTCCATTTACGCTTGTTCCTGATTTGGTAGAGATAGTATAGGAGGCACAGGAATCTGATGTACACTATGTTGCAATGAGTTCAAAACTCAATGGTGGGGAGATTATTGAGGGATGGAAGCTGGATGGGAGTTAAGTTTTGTTTTTTCAAGATCAGATGGTTGTATCTTTAACTGCTCAAGAACAACTCCTTCATGGTTACCACCATTCTGGATGGGCTTTTCATCCAGGAACAGTGAAGATGTATAAGGCATTTAAGGAGCAGTTTTGGTGGAGCGGCATGAAAAGGAAAGTGGTCGAGTTCATATCGTGGTGCTTAACTTGTCAGCGAGTTAAAGCATTACATCATTAGCTATTAGGTATGTTTCAATATATACCTATTCTAGTGTGAAAATGGGATCAGATAGCAATGGATTTTGTTACATGTCTTCCAAGAACAGTCTGGAAGCACGATGTCATTTGGGTGATGGTGGATCATCTAACCATGTTGGCCCATTTCATCCCTATTCATGAAACTCATACATTGGAATATCTTTCAAAAATCTATATCCGAGACGTGGTAAAGAGACATGGAATACCATTTTCAATCATGTCAGACAGAGATCCAAGGTTCACATCTTGTTTTTGGCAATCCTTATAGAAAGCCCTGGGAACTTAGTTAAATATGAGTACGGCGTACGATCCTCAGAAGGATGGACAATCTGAAAGGAAGATATAGACATTGGAAGACATGTTGCATGATTGTGTAATGTATTTTGGTGGCTCATGGGAATATCACATGCCTTTAGTAGAGTTATCATATAACAACCGTTATCTGGACTCGATACACATGGCTCCATTTGAAGCACTGTATGGGCATCCTTGTCGTTCTCCACTATGTTGGGTGGAAACAGGTGAGACTCCACTAGTTGGGCCAAGACATGTACATGAACTAATGGAGAATATTTAGTTGATTAGAAAGAGGATGGAGACGGCTCAGAGTCGTCTGATATATTATGCTGATAATCGCTGAAGACCGTTGTCGTTTGCAGTGAGTCATCATGTATGTTTTAGAATCTCTCCAAGACATGGACATCATCATTTCAAAAAGCAGGGAAGTTGTATCCTAGATATATATTCCCTTTTGAAATACTAGAACAGGTTGGTGAGGTGGCATATCAGTTGGCATTACAACCACAGTTCAGTGCAGTGCATAAAAAGTTCCATGTATGTCAGTTGAAAAAGTATCAGCCTGATACTGACCATGTGATAAGATGGGATCATATTGACCAATACACAGATGCTTCATTGGTACATATCCCAGTGTGGATTTTTGATAGGTAGGATAAATTCTTGCGAGGAAAAAGCATTAGTCAAGTGCGCATTTTGTGGAAACATGGTCAGATTCAAGAAGAGACTTGGGAACGCGAGAAAGAGACGAAAGATTAGTGTCCAGAACTCTTTCACTCTAGAAATGGATTTCTACTTTATGGGGACAGAAAGGCCAATGGTGTGGAGAATTTAGTACCCCTGGTTTCTCATATGTAACCCTTACTTAATTCTTTTCATGGTTTTAAAGTTCAGGGTGTTGAATGCGAGAGTTGGGAGAACTTGGAAGGATGTTTTGAGGCAAAGGGGAAGTTTTACGGGAGGCACACGGTCTGTCTAAACCGTGCGGCCAAACCATGCGCAGTGGGTCTTGGAGGCAGTGGTTTCTGCACGGTCGGCGAGTAGTTCGTCTAACCATGTGGCCAAACCATGCGAGAAGGGTGGCCAAGGTAGTAGATGACGCACGGTCAGCGCACAGTTTGTCAAACCGTGCAAACTAACCGTGCAGCCACTTAAATGAGATCCGTAAATTGTGGATCTCATGCGTCTTTGCCTCTAAATGCCTCTTTTAAACTCCTAATCGGCCATAAATAAGGATTTTGGTTCTCCTAAGGTCAAATAGGGTTCTCCCATCGTTTCAGAGGCAATCTAAAGGCTTCTCTTGGCGAATCGAATCCAGATTCTTGAGGTATGTGATCATTCTTGATCGGTGTCTTAGATCTACTTAGATATACTTCTCCTATTCTCTCATTTTCATAGATCTACGCCCGTTATGGGTATATCTAAGTGTGTGAATTTCAAATATGACGAGATTTGGTCTTGATTGTGTTAGGAGAAGAGATCTAAGGAGGATCCTTGGTGAATCGGCCCGATTTTCTTGTGCGTTCTCAGTTGTTCTGGTTTTCGTCAAAACCTTTGAGGTAGGTTACTTCACTATCGATTCCTATTTCTTATAATTTGAATTATTAGTTCAAATTGATTTATTTTCTTGGTTTTTATTGTGAAATTATAGTGCAAAGCATGTTATAAATCTTCTTTAGTGATAATTTGTGGGTTTTGATGGAATTATGGAAAATGAAAGAATGGTTTGTGGAAAGTGTTTTTGTTTCTTGATTTTAAAATGGTGATTTTAATATATGGATTTTATGGATTTGGATAATGGTTTGCAGGAAAAATGTTTTCAATAAAAGGGTAGTTTTATTGAAATGGTTTTGGCATGGTTGGAAAGGTGCGGTTTTTGGGCGTACTGGGTGTGTGTGTCCATATTTCATTTAGAAGGCTTGGTTGAAATATTCCATTTTTCTCGATGCCAAAGGTGTAATGGAAAATGGGTAATAATTACCTTGTGACGACTTGGTAGAGTGATGAGAAACTGCTCATGATTATGGGACTGTCATAACGATGCATGCATAGTTTATTTCATGGGATGTGAAATGGTGGGTTGTGTGGATTTGTGAAATATAATCAATGTTCCGAAATGGAAATGTGAATTTGATTGGAAACTTTTCTTGGTTTCTTTTATTGAGAAATATGGTTTTTGTTGGGAAGTGGTTTTTGTTGGAAAATGGCTTTGACATGGAACTTGTTATATTGTCAGCTGTTTTAGAATTCTTTCATATAAATTGTTTTATATAAATGTGCTAACATGTTTTATCCTAGAGGCATGGGTTAGGAAGTCATCAGGGAAAACCTTCTGAGTTTCATTACTCACCCCCTACTTTGGCACGTTGGTTCTTTTGCAGATGGCATATACCGGGATGTTGGAAAAGGTACAGTGTCACATGTTTATAGCACCACTTCGTGATACTTGGGATAGTTCGTGATGTTAGAGCTTGGAGCTAGTGCAGCATGGAGCTGGGTTTTCATCTTGTAGTCTTATAGTTTTCCTTTCCACTATTTACTCTGATTTCGTGTTGGTTTCTATTGTGGTTCTCTTAGTTGGTTTATGATAAAATAAATGGTTGAGTTGTATTAGTTTTTATCATGGATCATTTAGTTGATTAGTTAGATTATGGTTGTTGGTTTTATGGTAGGTTTTTAAAATGCTAAATCGTCCCCCACTTGTGTTGAAACCCTTTTCCATTTATTGATATCCTTTGGATCATTGTGCATATCGATTAATTCCTAGTAATGACTTGTTGTATTCTTAAGACAATAAGAATAAGCGGGTCATTGCAACTTTCCAAATTTGACCATTCTTGAAAATTTCATAATTCTTTTGAAAATCAATGAAAATTCAAAATACTACTACCATGCCATTACACAATCCCACATTAGAAAAAATTTCAACACTTTTTCAAAAATAAAAACCTTTCGACCGTATCTTAAATCATTGCTCAAAATGAAATATACACTTCAAGATGGAATTCATTCTATCAGTTCATGTCCTTATCTTATCATTAGATAAAACCATGAAAATGAGGTAAAAACTCTTATATGTAACTCAAAACACTTATGTACCCAACTCATTTCTAACTTTATGTTCAGTATAACTTTGTTAGCTATTAATTTTATGCTCTACATTTCATGTCCTGACAATCCTACTCCTTTATACCCATCCAACTTAAGGACTAGGTCAAAATGAATTTCCAAATTTGGGACTGAAAAACTAATACAACTAATACCACTTATACAAAAATGATATTTAGACCAACCAAGAATAATACCACATGTAACATATCTCCCATCCACATTAATTTAGAGAGGTTGTAGGATGTTACATGTCCTTAGGTTACATCCCCATGATTCCAAAGTCTAGCAGTAAATGTAAAGTGATATATTAAAATTGGGGGATGATTTTCACTTTCTAATATAAAATAATGAATCCAAAAATAAAATAATCAAACCATTATAAGATGCATGAGAAAAATGTAATAAAACTAAATGGAATACCAAACTGACAACAATTCCAAAATGCAATCGTATACCAGATCATAGTTACAAAGCGAAAGACAAAATCAATAAAGATCAAGGGATCTAAGAAAGAAAATCCATAGCTCCTAACATGCTCAAATATAAAATTCAACAATATATTCACCAAAGTATCAAGATTAGTCACTAAATAAATCAGATATATTTCCTTTACTTTTTTCTCAATAATTGATATCTGCAAATCCACCAAAGTGCCATAAAAAGGGGTGAGTAATACACTCATTAGTTTTTTTCCCAAATGATTTCACTAATTGATACACTAGGATGGAATATGTTACCACATTTATTTTAAAAAAATATATAAAAAAATTAAAACATCACATCTCAAATCCCAAAAAACATCCAAAACACAACATATTTCTAAACTAAAATTTTTATTCGAAACTAGAACAGTTTTCAAAAAACATTCCAAACCCAAAACCATTTTTAAGGATTGAAACCAAAATAATCATTCAAAATATTCTATGAATTCATTTTTCATTACCCATTTCATTTCACACAACCACACACATACACTCACCTTGGTGTTACCATTGATTTTAGAACATCACATCCATACTCCCTCCCTTTGATGGTGGTACCTCATAAACATTATCCATCCCATTCAACTCAAACATAACTATTTAAGAAAACTACCATAACAACAAAATAGTTTCCAAACCATTATAATAACCATCATTTTTTTGAAAACACTTTTCCAAGAATCAAAAATAAACATCTATTTCAAAATTTTCATTTTAAAATAATGTTACCACTTTCTCGTTCCACCAAAACATGCATTTCACAATTCTGTAAACCATCAAAAAATAGGGTTTCCATCCAGCATTTCAAAACAATTTCATAATAAATTTCAAGAAAAAAAAATAAATTTTGAATCATTCCTTCAAGTTATAATAAGAGGATTCAATATTAAATCCACCTCCATCAAAAATTTAGGCGAAAATGATGAATGAAACAAATTCTTCAACAAAATGAGTTAAAACTCAAAAACCTCACCTTATATCTCATTCCTTATCATTATAAAACAACATATCAACATTATTTGAATCACATAACTTATATATATCACCAATATATTGGATCTATCATTCTAAGAGAGGGAATGGGATGATATCTAAGGAAAACAACAAATAATGAAGTATTACCATGGAATCTACGCTTCAACGCATCGATATTTTTCAACAAATAACTCTTGGATCAAGAGGAATGGTCACCATAGGATTTGGGAAGAGAGAAATAAATTTATAGTTATATTAGAATAAATACTTATTTCAAAAACAAACTTATTTATATCTATAATTTTTTATCTAATATTTGGTAGTGTGTAGTTATGGAATGTGGTTAGGAAAAGCATTCACAAACAATGCACAAGCCCTCAATTCCCAAATACACAGTTACTACTAGGTGTCTAAATTGTTTGAGAAAATATTGTTCCTGACTATAAACTTTCCCATATCCCACTACCTAACTTTGTACAGTTTTCTAGAGGATTTAAATGGTTTCTACTAATTTTTCTCAAACTATGCACCTCTAATAAATCCCTAAAACAATTCAAAAATCCTTCAAACCCTCCAAAAATTCACTCAAAAACATTACATAATTAAATTAAATAAATAAATGGATACTAAATTGAAAACTGGTGTACTAAAAATGTATCTTATAGTAAATAACACCCGGTGGGATTTGGGAGGGTGTTTTCCCCTACAACTTAATGAGAGGATGGATGGCTAACCACCACCACTATGCCAGGTATCTACTCTTGGTAGTTATATATATTGGTATGCATAGTGGTTAGTTTTACCGTATTTGTCTGTACATGGTTGTTATGGATTATGTTTTTCACATATCAATAGATATTGTATCAAAATGGATTATTATATGTAGGGAATGTATATGTTTTAATGGATTGAGTTACTTTACTCGGTGTATGGGATTTGATGTCTTGAGGTATAATATCTAATGTATGATACGTGTCATGAATTATTTGGTGGTTCTCAAAAACTACTCAATTACTGTATCTAGATATGTTGATGGGATGATGTCATGATGTGATGCATGAGGTGTTGGTTGTGATACATAGTCCATGTGTCCTCAAGAGGCTCATTTTGGGGAGAGATGGCTTAGGATGTGTGCATTCGGGAATATTGAAAAACCAATGGGGATGCTGTAAAAGGGTACCCCCGATTTTTCATTACTACATTATATAATCTCTTGTATGTGATACTTGGTGAGAGTTATCCATGTTGAGGCTGGGAACAAAGTATACATATTTCGGTGATGGGTTACTTTCATTAATCTTCATTAATATTTTATAATATTTACTTACCTTCCGCATGAGAGGATCTAGGGAGAATACTACTATGTTTATTGTCATAATCACCCCTTGTATATATAAACAATTGTTAGGTTAGGAGAAGCAGGTTGGAGATTATGATGGATATTACATGCTCATGGTTTTTTGAGGAGATGTTTGGGCTTCATGGTTGCTATCATCTTTACCTTTGTGTTACTTCTAGTTTTCCTTTAAATTATTTTAGTATTGTATGAAATTTATTATATTCAATTAGTATTTATTGTATATATATTCCAAATTAGTTGTTTATTGGTTTATATGTCTTAAATATTTCTTCTACAAGTTCTCTTAGAGGGTTATTCCTCCCATATGTATGTTAGTTATACCCTCGGTGATACTCACCTTCACGGGTCTATTGTGGGTAGGAATTAGGTAGTTTCCATATCCCATCCCTATTATTAGATCAGATTGGGTACTCTTTGGGGGGGGGGTCTTGATAAACTGGTATCAAAGGTTCAGGTTTAGGGATAGGATGGAGTTTCGAATTAGGCATAAGTGAGATTGTATTAGTTGGTAGGGAAACAATGTAATCTATATTTATTAAGAGATGTAGATATGGAAGACTGGTTATGATATGAGAATTTAGGACCCCTATGATCTGATGCATGGAAATTCAAGTTCACTGAGTCTGCTAAATTAAGTTATATTTTTTTATTGGGTAGATACCGATGAAAGGAACATAGACAATTCTTATTTTTACCTATGTTTGAAATGCGTAGACCTTGGGATAGGTTAGACCTTAAATAAAATAAAATAATTAATTAATAAATTAATTTTATGTATTCCATATTCTAGGTTTAAAATCTCTAACCATTTTTTATTTTTACAAGTGTGGATTCAGTATGATTTCTTCATCAATTGTACACCTAATATGTTCAATAGGATGTTCCAGTTGATCACCGAATATTGGAGGTTGATTAAGACAAAACATATATGAGGAATCTTGGAATGTTTCAACACTATAGTATATAGAAGTATGAAGGATATGTTTTATACTTATACATAAAAGATTGGTTGGAGGAGGATGAGATCACATTAAATTTGATAAATGGTTAGAAGCATCACTAGGTTTCATTGGTTGTGATGATGCTGAATTGGGAAGAAAGAAAATGGTGGTTCTTGTTCTCAGGGATTATGTGGAGTTAAAAGTATTATGGGAGAAGTTCTAAAACCAATTACAAGTTTAGTTTATTTATTAAACCATAAAGAAGGAAAGTCTCTAGGAGATTATTACACTTTGAAAAGTGAGTTACAGTGTGCCTGAGTTTTTGATCTGTTTAACAACCCTTAATAATATACATTAGACCTATTCCTATATGAGGAGGCTAGGCCGATGCATTTTGATGGGTGTTTGAATCTAGATATCTAGAACCAAGTTACCTTGTTAGTGCTTTAACCTTATATTGCAGTGTGGATTAGAGTAGAGGTTATTCAGAGAATGCTGGACTGAACTGGATCATTACCATAGTGTAGTCATCAAGATTCCATTCTAAGAATCTCGGTGGTCTGGGGTACCCAGTTACATGGACATAAGAGTTTTTTCAGCCAGGGGGAGGCCCCATCTCTCCCCACCTCATTTCACTGGTGGTGGTATATCTTAAACTTATTACAATTTTAGCTGAAATTTATTATTGTCTAGGTTGAGTTCATTAGTAATGAGAATGACCAACCATTCAAATTATTATGTGTGTAACTATTATTCCACTTCTGGTTCTTTATTGAGGTATTTTTAACTGAGGAAATGGAAATAGGGTGTTCTAGTTTGGGATCAAAAGGGAGGAGATAGGGAAAGTAGAGGATATCCATGATATACTCCACGTATTAAAAGAGTGTAGTGAGACCATGGAGCTAGTTTCTATAGGGGATAAATAGGCCATAGTGCAGTTCATGGTCAGCTTTAGGATTTTTTGTTTCTAGATCTGGGTGATCCAGACGTTGTTCAAGGTACCCTTTTCTTATTTTCTTGATGGTTTCATACATTTTTTATTAGGAATCTATACACTAATTCATATCTCATTCCCTTGTCCATGATTTGGGACTTGAGATGGATAATCTTTTAGATCCCTTGGTATTGAATATTCTAGTTGAGGTCGAGGTAACATGTATAAAGTATGTAGAAACTGTGATCTAGTGATGGGGTAGCACTTCTCTTTGGGGGACTTCCTATATGTATGGATACAGACATATGAAATCATCATCAGCATGAATTGGCTATATTTGGTGAAGGATATAATGGATTTATTTAGGTAGTTGGATACTATTTATGATGCTAATAAAGGTTCAATAGTGTTCATTTGAAAGTGAGATCCTAGGATGAAAAAGAAGCTTGTTTTTTCCTTGTCTTTCTTGATGGTCAAGCTTTTGCTAAGTTTGTAGAAGTATTAGCTAAAGTTGATTCATAGGGTCATAGAAGAGTACCCTTCTGCCTTTCAAATGGAGGTTACATTGTTACACCCATGGAAAGGAGATTGAGTTCAGGATAGCTCTGTAACCGAGCAGTTCTCATATCTTCATATATCTATATAGGATGTTTCCCTCTGATTTTTTTGAGATATTTTTATTACATTGATGGTCTTTTACCGGGAGTTTTTTTGGATGAGTGGGAAACCATGGGGTGCACTAGTTTTCTATATGAAGAAGTCTAATGGCAGTTTTTCCATTATATCAATTATCATCACTTTAATTGGGTAATAGCGAAGAACTAATATATACTTCTAGGGATTGATTATTCATTCAACTAGCTAAAAGGAGAAAATTGGTTCTCAAAAACTATTTTATGATCAAAATTTCATCTGATGTGTATGAAGAATGAGAATATTTCAAATATTACTTTTCAATTGCATTTTGGGAATTATGAGTTTTCTATAATGATGTTCGATATCAAAAACTATCTAGTTGTGTTCATGTGGGTTTTGGATAATTTCATGGGGGTTTTCATCAATAAAATCTTTGTTTAATCTGAATCAAAGGATCATGCACAGCATATGTGTGAAAATTTTGGATTTCTTCATCATGAGAATTTGTTTCGGAAGTTTTAAATGTCCTAGTTCTGGGCTCATGAAATTTGTTCCATGGGGCATGTTGTGTCCCAGTAAATAGTAGCTATGGAGCCTTTGAGAACAGTGGTAGTAATTTCTTGGGTCACACTCAAGACTATTTAAAATACGATAAGTTTTCATGGTCTTATAGGATATTATAAGAGGTTTATTTCTGATTTATCTTAGGTTATGAATAGTATAAAAACATTGACCTAAAATGATCTTAGTATCTTGTGGACTGGAAAGTTTCAAGATACTTTTCTATACCTAAGGAATAAATTGGTCAACACTTAAGTTCGTTGTATTATAGTAGAGGGAGTTCATTTTCAAGTTTTTTATGATGCTTTGTGTCTGGGTTTTGGTTATGTTTTTATGCTTTAGATATTGGATGTTTCTTATGGGTCTGGATGGTTACATCCCCATGTGAATGCATATTCCACCTATGATCTCAAGTTTTCATAGGTTTTGTTTTTATTATATTTTTCACATCGTGAATGTTTTATGGTATACATCAATCATAACATCTTGAGGTATGCATTCTCCCAACGTAACATGATCTTGTGTCAACTATGGTGGATGTAAATCATAGAGGATTATGACTTTGATATTTTATATACACCAGGAAAAGGAAATTTTATTGTTGATGTGGTAATCAATAAGTCACATAGTGATACCATACATGAATATAGATATTCCTAAAGAGTGATGGAAGAGCTCTTGGTGATGCATCTTGATATGGGAGTGGTTGGACTTAGATGTTGTCTTTTCTAGATGATAGTGTAGCCAAATTTGGGGATGCATATGGATGATTTATAGAAAGTGGATTCTAATAAGGAGGTCTATTGAGACTAAGTTATTTTTTATGACAACCCCAATGAATGGACTAAGGATGGACAACATAGGGTGTTTTTCCAGGGGAGTCTATTCATCCATTCGTTGATGTGTGATATGGTTCTATGAGAGTTACATGGCACACCCTGGGAGGTACATCCAAGCATGAAAAAGAAGTACCAATTTTTGGGAGATTGATTCTAGTGTCTTGGTTTGTAGCATGCATTTGAAGAGTTGTTTTTCTCAATTTTTGGTCTATTAGAAGTTGAATATTGAGCACTATATTCCTTGTGATTTTCTCTAGTAGTTAAATGTTTTCCTTTGGAAGTGGGAGGACATCTCTATGTAATTTTTAACCAGTTTACTTTGATCTCAGGGAGACTTCGATGCTATTTATGTGATTCTAGATTTTTTAAAATAGAATATACCACTTCACAGTGATCAATGAGTAAAGATCATTGTAGGTTTTATCAATCCAGTATCTAGAGGTGGTGGTGATACTCAATGGAGACATGTGGATGATAATATTTGATATTGATCCTCATTTTACCTCTAGCATATGATGATGTCTCTGGAATTTTTTTGACTCTTAATTAGGCCTCATCACAACTTTTCTTCAACAGATAGACTGTCAGACATAATGGACCATCCAGATACTTGAAGACATGTTGATTTCATATGCCTAGATTTTGGAGGGCTACGGATGAGGAGCCTACCATTGGATAAATTTTCTTAAAACAATAGTTTTCACACCTCCATTGGTATGGCACTATTTGGATCCATTAACATCTAACCATATTTCTCTTCATTGTTCTAGACTAGGTTCAAAGAGTTGAAAATTATCAATCCAGAACTAGTATAGAATATGAATAAGATAGTTTAGATAATTCATCAAACGATGAAAGTAGTTTAGAATGGTAAAAAATCCTATTTCAATAATAGGAGGATACCTTTGGAGTTCAACATTATAGATCATGTGTTTCAAAAGGTGACTCCTTTTCATGGGTAGTGAAGATTTATTCAAATGATTAATCTTTCTCCCCAATTTTTTGGACCTTTTGTGGTGTTTTTATGCATCAGAGTTATTGTGTATCATATAGAACTTCCCCTATAGATGAGATAGATACATGATATTTTTTATGGGTCATAGATCCATTATTTCCTTCATGAAGACTCTAAATTCATTGATTGGGGTGATATTTATGTTGAAAATGATGCAGACTTCAAGGAGAGGCATGTGATGATGTAGGAACTATAGGATAAGGTGGTGTGTGGTCGTGATATTCCCTTGGTTAATGTCTTGGGGAAAAACAATTACATATAAGAGATTACCTACAAACATTAATTGTAGATAAGTACTCAGTACCCCCAATATTTTTTATGTTCTTTAGTTCTCTCATTGTAATTCTAGTTATGGATGTTGATCATTTTCTGGTTTATGAAGTGGTTTCCTTTTTTTATTATTGTGGATTTACTCTTATCTAAGAGTTATCTCTCCCAAGAGAGTGTTTAAGAGCCTGTTTTTCTTATTCTGTGGTATCAAATATTTTTCTTCTGAGTGAGGTGTTTGAGCTCCCATGATGGGGAAATTCTTGAGAGGTATCTTAATGGGTGGTGGATCAGGTGAACCCTTTTATTTATTACATGGGTTTGGTCATGCATTCTCATGGATGAGAATTATTTGATAGGTATCTGATGTGAGGTCCCAAATTCATCTATTATATACCATTGTGTGATTATGAATCCGAATGTGGTTGTCGGAGTATTAAAAGAGTTCATAAGGTGATTGGTAGCATAAAGATGGAAGTAAGGTGAACTTACGGCATAATTATGGGTTAACAATGTATTATGGGTTTACAACATAAGTGGGTTCTATCTTGTGCTATTTGTACCATGGACATTATTTCATAAATCATAGATTTATGACATAAATCAATTATTATTTCAAATGCTTGTGGAAATTCTATTTTGGGTGAAAGTTAAAATTAGACACATTTATGACATAAATAAGTTATTTAAATTGTAAACATCCCATAGGAAGTGCATTTTATAACCTGTAGTAGCCTCACCTCTCTCAAACCCTATTTCATTTTATCCTAAATCTACAAAAACTCAGCAATAGTTCTCTAAGGAAGTTTAGAAACCTTTGATGGGGGTTTATTCTGAGTTTCCATCTTCAATACACAATGATACAAGGTGTGTTCTTCCTCTTGTATTTTGGTTATTCAGTCTTGTTTGTTATTTTTTCCTTGTGATGTTCTACGGATGTGTTACTTTCCATGTGATGTGATATGAGTTGGGATGGTTGATCCTAGGGTGACTGATGTGATATGGGGTGGGGATGCCTAGATTATGTGGGAACAGTTGATTCCTATAATGTAATGATGCATCAAGATATGCATGAGGGTGTAGGGGATGGAACCAGTGATGGTAAGAATAGTTTGAAGATGTTCTTACTCGTTGATTTTATTATGTTGGATGTTTACATGAAATGAATCTATTTAATGATCAATGGTCAGGTTTCTTGTTTATCTGTATTCCTTTCCCCACTACTTGAGGCTACTGGATGTTCTTGATTTTATTTCTCAATGGTATCTTAGGATATTTTCCCATAGTAACTCAATTATGAAGTAATTCAATAAGGGTTAATAAATATTTAACCCATGGGGTTGGTACTTGATGGAATAAAAATGACACGTTACTCTTGAGAAACCATGGACTCGGTTTGGATTATTCTTGAAGGGCGTGGACTTGGATTTGATGTTTAAAAATGTTTAATATGGAATAATTTTAATTTTAAATTAATGGATAATTAATTAATTAACAAATGAAATGATAAAAAAAGGATACAAGTAATTAATTTAGCTCCTTAAAATGTTATTTTTCTTATATGATATCTAGTTTTTATCAATATAAGTTGATAATCTGGGAGACATTAGCTACAGATGGGACTAAGGCTTAGATTTTCCCAAAGTTTGGCTATGAGAATTATTATATCCTATATATTTTTTGATTTAATATGATAACCCACCCATTTTGGTTAGGGATATTATCACCTAGTGAACTCTATGAGGGTGTTTTCCACAACATCCAAATAGGAGGATAGATTGCTGACCACCCCCTCTGGACCCACTCTCTTCTCTTAGTAGTTATATTTGTTGGTATGCAAAGTGGTTAGTTTTCCCATATATGTGGGTAGAGGGATATAATGTCTTGTGGTTAATCTGAACACATGTATCTCCATATATAGTATCCAAATGTATTATTATAACTATGAAGTGTATAGGTTGTGATGGATTGTGGTACTTTACTCTATGTATGGGATGTGATGGTTGGATGTATAATACTCGATATATGAGACATGTCAAATAGGCCATGGGGTTTCTGAAAACTATTCGGTTAATATATCTACATATTTGATGGGATTACGTGATGATGTGGTTCATGAGGTGCGAGTTGTGATACTTATCCCTGGTGTCTGCTAGTTGTCCTGTTTTCTAGATATATGGTTCAGGATGTGAGACCTTTTGGAGAATCGGAAAACTAGTTGGAAAGTAGTAATAGGGTACCCTTGATGTTTCATTATTGTATTATAACCTCTGTTTTATGAAATACTTGGAGAGTTATTTATGGGGAGGTTGGGAACTTATTATACATGTTTAGGTGATGAGTTAGTTTACTATTCCCCACTATGATTTAGTATACATTTTCATTTGCAAGAGAGTATCTACAGAGGATCTGATGGAGTATATTATTATTCTCACCCCTCATACATATAATGTGTTTTTAGGTTAGCAGTAGAATGTTGGAGATCATGATGGATATCATTAGCTCATGGTTTTTTAGGAGCAGTTTGGGCTTCATGGTCACTCTCATCTTTACCATTTTGGTATTTATAGTTTTCCTTTCATTTTTTTGTACTGTATGAAATTTCATGTATGCACTTGGGATTTCATTAATATATATTCCTGATAAGGTGTTGATTTGTGTAACTTTATTATCTCTATATTTTGTAGGTTCTCTTATAGTGAAATTCCTCCTATATGTATGCTTATTATACCATCAGTTCTAGTCGCCAACTAGGGGTCTGCTGGAGGTGGGACTCAAGAAGTCACCATCTACCTTCCCTCATTACCGATCCAACTGGGGTACTCTTTCAGGGTATGAGTTGTGAAAATAATTTCAGGCCCCACCCATTTCATTAATATCTAATTAATTTCATCATATAATAAAATTTAATAGGTAAAAAATGTTATAACTGTATATAATGAACAACTTAGAGATACATTGTATAATTTCTCAATGAATTTTATCATATATGATTTTACTATACAGAATAAAGGATTATATGGGCATGCCAATATATTTTACCAATTAATAAATTTACAAGTATGTTTATGTAAATTTCCTGGATTTGTATATTGAGTAACTAGGAATTAAAATTTTTCAAATAAATACACTTATCAATTGTAGGTTATTGACTTGTATTTATTGAATACTTATAAAGAGTAAGAATATCAATGTGTTTGTGAAGTTGAATACATGTAATTGAAAAGGTATTAGATTAAACAAATTGTCAAAAACCCCCTCTAAAAAATCATATGAAGTCACACATATTTGATATGAAATAGGTATATAAAATTTCCTTGAGGAGAGATCTTTAGGTTGAAATATATTGATGGAAAAGGCGAACCTGTGTCCAAATTAAGTTAATTACACTTGGGACCTGATAGGGGATCTACCAACTACATATTAATCATAATACCATAAAAAAGTTCCACCTATTCAAAATAATGCATCTATAATACCATAAATACATGGACTGCATAGGGATTTGGATAATAGATTTTATTACTATGGTTATGATTATTCATGGTAAAGTCTTATGAAAGAAGCTTAATGTAAGTGAAATGGGTACTCACATGGATAATATATCATAAATACATTAATTACAAATATATTGTGAAAATATTGGATTAATAACTTGGAATTATAAAAGGATTCATTAATGGAAATGTAAATTGGAATTGAAAAGAGTTAGAAAAAAAGGCCCCTTACTTCGGCATGCTAACATCATATGAAAGGGTAAAATGAGATGGATTTAGGAAAAATAGCATTGATAATAGATCAAAGTAGTGATAATAACATGGTTATATATGTTCATAATCATATGAAGTTTGAGTTTAAATGATTTAAAAAAATAAATTCATATAGGAAATGAAGATGGTGCAATAAGAACCCTTACCTCTCCTGGAATTGTTTGCCTATATTCAAACCTTAGAACAAAAAAACTCATAAAATTTTAAGTGAAAGATCTAGTAGATAATTCCTTATAGAGATATGAATAATGAAATTAAAATTAGGTTTTGTATAAATGATAACAGGGGTAGATATTTATAGGCATAGAGTGTGGAATTTCAGGGAATAAAGTAATGAATATTTTTTTCCATTATATTAATTGCTCCACTACCCCCATAATTCCCCATTTCCTACCTTAGTTCTACAATATAATTATTAGTTCCAAAATTAGATAAATATAGATACATTTTTCATGTGGAGTTATTCTTAATGAATATCACATTCTTGATTATTATATTTGTCGTAAATAGGGATGGTTATCTTAGTATGAATGATTATGTCAATATATGTAAAGGAAGTGATATCAAAGAATTTAGTTTCACTTACTAATCCATATAAGTCAAATTATATTCATATATATAGAATATATTTGAATATATATGGATGATAATGATGATATTTAAAATGGAAGTGTATTTTTAATTTCATAGGAAGAAACTTTCATTAGAGTATTAAAATATCATTCATATGATGGGAAGGAATCTAGTCAGTTTATGATATTTCCATGTTCTATATTATTTGGATAATAAATTGAAAACATGAATTTACATATTCATTTTATATAATTTTACAATTCTCATTTCAGGTTTTTATTTTGAAGTGATATCTAGCGAAGGCATGTTATCTATTCTAACTAAAGGCCAACTCAACTAGCCAAGAAACCTGACCACTATAACGGTTGTCAACCCAGAATAAATCTAGGAGTTGGTTGATATAATAAATATGGGTGAAAATGGAATATATATATATATATATATAGGTAATAGTAGCTTTCAATGGGGTGATGTATTGTTATCATCGACAATGTAGGTCAACACAGAGGACCACCAAAGAGCCTCAACCTCTGTAGATTTTATCAAGTCAGTAGTGACATGTGTTGAGTTATCAAGGAGTTACTTCTTAAATAAAACATTATTGTGGGACTCCATAATCTAAGTGTATTGTTTATCTATTCTAAATAAACATTTATTAGATAAATGACATCAACATTTGTCATCTTAAACCTTGGGCTTCACTAAAATTCTTTCACAATCAGCATGATTGAGAGATGATTACTCTAACATAATATGTCATTAAATGTAAAAGTAAAAAAGTAATTTAATATAGATTAATCAAGATATTAGTAGGAATTTTTTTGTGAAATCATTTTAATTATATAAACCTCAAACCCATACCATTCAGAGTCATAGATAACTCATATGTTTTTCATTAAAATTGATTAGAACTTGAGTTACGATGTTATGATTCATATGGATGTTTTTTATGATTATTCAAAGTATATATATTAAAGAGTAAAATTATTTTAGAAGAAATATATATCTGAAGTAAATATCAAAGGATTAAAAAGGATATGACCCAAGGTGAATTTGAAACTAACTTCATGTATAAAAAATTTTAATGTATCATAAGCATAGGGTTAAAGAGATTGAAAAGACAATATAAACTTGTTGATTCTTTTCAGTGATATCTCATTGTAAAAATATCATGGTTATTAAAAGTGAATCAAAATTTATGCTAGGTTACACGCTATTGGAATTCATTCCATGAAGTTATGTACACAAAAGGTAATTAAAAAAAGCATTGAAATGTTATCTTATGTGTAATACATTTTAATGTAAGATATTATGAATACGATATATCAGTATAAGAAATTATATTTATATAATATTTTGTTTATTTTAATATAATTTCATGTAAAACAATTCTTTATAATAGAATTAGAAAATTTAAGATTAAGAGAACAAGAAGATCTGTGAAGGATTCATACATCAAATGAGTACCACATTACATTGATCCAGGTCACATCGCACTATCAAACCATGATATATATGAATTTTTCACAACATAACAAGGAATAGTATTAAAAAATATATTTTTAGAGATAAATATGTGATATTTTGATTATCATTTAATGTTTAAATTATTATATTTTAGGAGGGTAAAAGGAAACATAAATCCGAATGACTCTGAGCTTTAAAGAATGATATTATGATGAATTAAATACATTGATTTTATGGATTTTTAATCACCTATATTTTCATAGCCATGGATCATGATATTCATTTGAGCTTTGTATATATATTACGCATAGATGAAGAGTTTATGTATATTTGAATCTCTTTATTTTTTTCTATATATTTTTCAAGTCAAAATGGGGAATAGATTACCGTCAACTAGTGAGACTATGAGTAGAATATCATCTATCTAAGAATATTAAAAAAGGAAGATAAGATTGAAACTCACATCATTGCTTCACATTCTGTAATTCAAGAGAGAGAGAGATAGTGATCCATCTCCATTGTTATCAGCCACATTCAGGGAGTTAAATAAGAAATAGAGAACCTATAGGAGTTTCATATTATATAAGGATTTTGAAGATAGAAATCGAACAACGTTCTGATTATTGAATATAAATTTTCATTGAGTCTCTTGAAGAACCATTGCAATTAAATAATGATTGTAAGTATTAGTGGAGAAAAAGTCTACCCTATAAGAATTTGTGTTGATAATTATTTGGAAATTGAATACCCTTTCATCAGTTCTTGTAGAACCATGGATGAATTGGTGGTACCAATATAAATAAGGGAATTGAACAACTAGTGGTTTTAGTATAAACAACATAGTATTAGGAAAGTGGATGATATCTTCCCAGCTATTTTGTGTGACTGGAACTACACTTGTGATATCAAAAAATTTGTAGTGATAATAAAATATATGAACTCAAAAAATTCTAATATGGAATGTAGAGGGAGGTAACCTAAAGTAAAAAACTTTTAAATCCAATGTATTTTTGTTCTCGCTTATTTCAATATTTCATGGTAAGCTGAGGTTAAAAGGAATGTTGATTGATCCATTAATCTTAAAAAAAGTATAGGTTTGAGTGTAAGAAGAATTATTTAAAGTGAAATAAAACTTAATAAAAATCAGTACATTAATTCACCCCTCCCTTAGCATACCAAAATGATCCAATATGATTTACCGGTGGTATTAAAGCATACTAGTCCAACCACTGATTGGATATATTTTTTCTTCTATGTTTTTTTACAAACACTACATGAAGTTCATATTTAAATAAAATTTTGAAGTTCTATAGATGGAGAACTCGTACTCCATTATTATTCAAGATTAATTTGTAGTTTGATTTAAGACCCTAAAAAATAGAATGATAAATGGGGAATGAAAATAGAAAAAGAAGTTTAAGAATGATCTATCAGTTCTTGAAGTAGATCAAGGTGAGAAATTATAATATTATAAATATAGTGAATGTAATACTTTAATGAAACAAGTTCATGGTGTGGAGAATATGATGAGTATGGGAACATCAAAATATTGGAATAATTATAGTCTTAATTCGAAATATATGTAAAGAATGTTACTATGTACATACTCTAATATATACATGGATTTATTAAAAAAATTGATTACAAAGCATTGATATAAAAGGAAGTAGAATAAATGGAATATACACTTGATAGAAAATTCAAAAGTTGTCATACACTAATATATCTTATGGAAGATAAATAACAACCATTATGAATTTGCAATGAAAAATATTTTCTTTATTAATGAAATGTTACAAAGTAATGTATGTGAGAAAAAAGAAACAAAACATTTTTTTGAAGAAGTGATTCATGAATTTACAAAACTACACAACACCACCCTAAATGTCACAGATTCCAAATTGTAGGTAAAATAAATGAAAATAGAAGAGACAGATAATTCTTTACATGAATCAAGAAAAACATATGAAGATTCGATTCAAGTGATAACAAAATATTAGGATGTCAATGTAAGATCAATTGAGTATGTAAAATATTCTATGAATATGAATTGTGTTGATATTGGGATAACATTAAGATATAAAGAACCAACCCATGATAACCCAACATGTCACCTAATTTATCCCGCAACATAGCCCAAAGCACGTTTCAGATCACCACAGGCCGGTGAAAAGTATCGGGCATAACTAATAAGAACATGGGAATGTTTTCTCCACTGGTAAGTACAAATGACCCATCCATAAAAATTGGATGTTCATAAAAATAACATTAGATTCAATATCACAATATAAACATAAGTCATAAAAATTATTTTTATCAAATGAAAATCAACCATAACTGAATACGTACATGGTATCTCAAAAACAAAACCCAGTACTCAAAATAAAGGTTATAATTCCAAATAAGGCCCAAGTATAACATAATGGTTATGAAATAAAAAAATGTATCCACATGAGTCCATCCCTGCATGAAAACATCTTCTCCACAAAACACTAGATGGAAGTAATCAAGAAGATCCACCATAGAACATGGTTTCCTTTCCTTTACCTTTGACCTACAAAATGAAATCTGCAAACACCCCAAAGGGCCCAAGTAGGGCATGAGTCACAAAGCCCAGTAGGATTCCACCATGATTCTATTTAAGGATTTTACCCATGAAAACCAATAAACTAGTTTAAAATCATTTTCAAAGCTAAATCCACTTTTAAAATAGACCATTTCTATGTAAATAATGAAAACACATTTCGTTTTACTTTTATAAAATAGAATGATTTTTCCAAACAAATAATATAAAAATTTATCAAATGAATAACCAAGGCCACAAGTAACAATATGCTCAAACCTAACCCAAAATTCAAATCAAGGTGAGCATAGAATCAAGAACATATAACCATGTAAATTGAAAATGATAAAATGTGAATAATACATATCATCACATAAAAATGTGACAAAAAAATCAAAGAGAATAATAACCAATATAGAATGAGTATTTTCTATCAAGGTCTCCAACCATCTAGCCTAATGTGAGTGGGTAAAAAAGTATACTAGATAACTAAATAATGGAACATCACAATGTCTTCCTTGGGTCGAACTCTAAGAAATTACATAGTCTCTTAACAACCAACTTGGAAGCTCACATGGTCTTTATACCCAAAGCCTCACTCCATCCCATGGAAACAAATGGATTCTTTTATGATCCTTCCTACGAAGGCTAACATGGTCCCTCAAACAAAACCCTCACTCACACCCCATTTAACCAATCTGTCACTCTATGCTATCACATCATAAGAAAAATCTCACGTCAATAAATCCATAAAACATGATATTTTATAAGAAAAGATGGAAAATTTAACAAAACACAATTTCCATGTTAAAATCTTTTCAAAACGCACATTATAAACCCATTTAAAACTAAAAAGTCTCTTTTATCAATTTTATGAAAAACTTGGGGGAATACAAGTTACATCTATTTGGAAAACCCAACTTTAAGCACTAATTTTTTTTAATAAAATACATGAAATACATAAAAATGTAATATACACAAAAAAAATCATTTAAACGTAAATTTAAACAAATAAACCAAAGAAAATTATAAATATAATTGTATTTCACGGTAAACACTCTTATATTGAGACACTTACCACAAATTTTGTCTAAAGATCATCGCCCTTGAAGAAGACCACTAAAAAGAGTTAGATAAAAGCCTCAAACATATAATACATAAAAAATAAAACCAAAAAACCCAATCGTAACACTAGATTCGTCCAACACCACCCCTATGGTTCCACAACTCCATAAAAATCAATGGAACAAATCTTGAGGGAGGGAAAAGAGGAAAAACTCAAGATGAAATCGACATACCTTAAGAATGGACACCAAGATATCCAAGATAAATCCAAAACAAAGGTGATCAGAGTGGATTAAAACTAAGGGGGTATTTTTCATGATGGAGGATGGTTAATAGGGGTTAAATAACTTAAAATTATACTAGGATAAAATGGAAAATTCAATCTTTTTGATGAGTTAGACAGGGTCACACCATTTGGTTGTATGTTTAGAAGAACCATGCACCAACCATGCGGGTTCCACTATCCACCCAAATTTGGCCAAATAGGTGTATTTTGTTTGTCATTCAGTTTTAAGAACTATTGTCAAACAATGAAAATTTTTACAATAAAAAATTACATCACCCCTCGCATGGTTTCCGCACAGTTTAAACAAACCGGTCACTAGTTATCCACCCTATTCTCTCTCCCCAAAAAACTAGTTTTGATCCTCAGTACTTAGAATCCCAAATAACACACTCAAAGTTAAATAAAACTAAAAATTAGACATACCGGTTACCCAATGGGTGACACAATATCTTCACCATGACACTTTCTTCACCTATAAATTCATTGGGTTTTGCTAAAAGAAAATAAGTGAGGCCATTGCTCCCTCAACCAGCCTTAATTCTTCCATTTCTCATGGCTATCACCACCACTCTATCACAGTACAAAAACCAATGGGATTGACTTAATATGGATAAACTTATTATAAACATCCATTAAAAGAATAGGTTTCTCCATAATAGTGGTATCGAGCTCTAACTCGAAATCTTCCCACCAAAACACATGTGATGGGACTAGATGGTATCTATTAAAATGGAAGATGTGGATGATGTCCTGAATCCAATTCAGCTATAGTGGTATCTCCAATTGGAAGGATACCTTCCCAATACAATCACAAATATGAATGAGAGTCATATATGTGGTTCCAAATTCCACTTATTTTCAAAGTGATGGTGACCCAACGAAGCTGATTCCTGGAGAAACACCCGATCACCTACCTGAAACTCCAATGGATGATAATGATGGTTTTCATGTGTATTTGTTTAACTCTAAGATGTTTATAACTATTTCAGAATAAACCACACTATCTCAGTCATCTTCTAGACAACTCTTAATACATCCATGGAATTCTTTCCCCCCTCGATCCATCATAACGAGGATTGGCACAACCACACATAAATTCCTCCAATGGATCCATCCAAATCAAGGGCTAATAACTATTATTAATTTTAAAATCATCCAATGGTAGGTACCTTTACGATTACACCATTAAATCAATCATTCACACTAACAACATATCTAAAAGAGTTTTCATGGTATACTCATACTTACCATCTATTTGTAGGTGATATAAAGTGCTCACCCTCAACTAGATTCTCAAAGAATCATAAAGTCCCTTACAAGAGTGAGATTTATAGAGGGAATCCTAATCTGATAATATCACTATGGGAACTCCTTTAATATAAATAACCTCTTAGATATATAGCATTCTAAAATTCTCTTCCTTCATCATCTCCATGATGAGTAGAAAATGAGATGATTTCATTAGATGATAAAAAATCATCCATATGAAATCATTCCCACTCAAAATATGAGGTATCCCAATCATGAAATCCATAGATATATTGTATTAGTTTTACACTACCACAGGATGTTTCTAAAATAACCAATATGATCTTTTATATTTCACTTTGATCCTCTGGTTACTCAAGCACCTAAAATCAATGTCTTCCACTGCACATCTCATCTTGGACCACCAATACTAGCCTCTCAGTGTATAAAACGTCTTGGTCACCTCTAGGTGATTGAACCAACAAAAATTATGTGCTTCTTACATCACCTCCTTCTTTAGGATAATAGAATCAACTAGATACTTTTAAATAGTAAGAGAACAGTCAGGATAGCAAGACCAATCACCTGTGGTATTCCCACTATTTAAATAATTGCTAATCTACTAGAACTCAGGGTCAGATAACTACTCAATCCTCATATGATTGATGAGAATGAGTGTAATATTCAATGTAAAAAATAATATCTCTTCTACATCCTCTTATATTTTCAATCTCATATTAGAAAAATATCTCATCAGATCCCACTTATCCATTGATTCCCAAACTGCCTTCACAAGAAGCTTTTTTTCTCAAAGAATTGGTAACCACATCCCTCTTCCTGAGTGTATATGAAATATTCAAATAAAAAGTCTTATGTTACTCCACCCTGAGCCTCAGATTATGGTTAACGTACTTTTATGTGAAATATTACTTTAGGATTATGTGAGTTGAATACAGTATAAAATGCTCTCCAAGGAGGTAGTGTCACCACGTCTTCAGTGCGTCCCTAACTATTATCAATTCCAAGTCATGTGTGGTATAATTCAACTCATGTGGGAAAAATTGTTGTGATCCATCGACCACCACATGGTCCTCCTGAATCAATACACACCCAGAACCCTCACTAAAATAATGAAAAAACATGGCATAAGATATCCGAGGATCATGTAGAATCAAAATAGGAGTGGAATTCATACGAGTCTTGAAGTACTCAAAATCTCTTTAGCACTTTTAATCCCACTTAAAATTTAACCCTTTTGTGGTCAAATCCATCAAGGGTGAAGTTTTCGAATATAATTCCCAAAAAAATGTACATAATACATGGGCATGACTAGAAATCTATGGATAAAAAACATAGTCCTCTATTTCTCCCAAAGCATGACTACTCAAACTTTCTCTGGAACCACTGAAGCTCCTGCCTCAAGAAATCACATGACCCAGAAACTTCATTTCTCGAATCCAAAAATATTACTTGGGACACATGGAATATAGATGATTCTCTCTCAAGATGCCAACAATGACCTCCATATGGTATGTATGATCCTTCTTTATATTGTAATACACAAAAAAATGAACAAATACGGCCATGAAGGAGTCCAAAAATCGATGAAATACCCATTTCATTAGTTCCATAAAAATAGCCAGATCATTATATGAACAAATAACATAACCAAATACATTAAATTTCTATAATGACTTTAAAAATCATCTTTGTAACATCCCTTTATTAGAACCATAACTAGTGATACCCCGATATCAGGTTGACTCTCAAAAACCAAAGGTCCTTATGATTTGGTCAAATAAAACATCAATTTGGGTAAATTGGTATTTATTATTTATTGTCACCTAGTTAAGATTATGGAAATCTATGCAATTTGAAAGGAAACATTCCACATTCTTTTAAAATAGTACTGTTGAATCCCACAATGACATGCTAGGGTGAGTAAAACCCTTACCCTCAAGACCCTCTTACTAAACATTCATCTCCTTTTGCTCAGATAGATCCATATGATAAGATGATAAAGAAGTCAAGCTCATATTAGAAATAAAATTTCTGGTAAATTCAACCTATCGCTGGGGTGGAAATCTAGATAAGTCCTATGAAAATATTTCTGGTTACCTATCCATGACCACTAGAAGTTCACATAATAAACATTATCCAATAGCCTGAAGGAACAACCTGAACAACTAACATGAGATCAACCCCAGCTTTGAAGCAATTGGTCCTTCCCTTCCAGCTGCAGGCCCCACTCACCTTGAAATATGTGAGTGCTACTTTTAGGAGTAAGGAACTGGACCCTATACTGATAATAGTTGACTGAATCCCTCTAGCTAATAAACCAATCAACACTAATAATGAGGTTGACCACATTAAGTCCAGAATAAGGAAGTCCCAAACGACCATCGTGCCAGCCTCCCAAAATGGCACTCATGGCACTTAAAGCCTTACTCCTTGTTCCTACCCAATAAAGTTATAAAATACATGACATAAGGAATCAACTCAGACTGTATTCTCAAATCATCAATAAACATAGGTGATATGAAATAATGGTATTATACTTTTTCAAATAAAACCAATTCCATAAAAGAATCAATAAACACTGTACCTCGAATGGTGGCCAAACTAGAATCTAAGTCTTTTGAAAAAACCTATGTTGTATGGATTTTACCTAGATCAGACCCTCCCTCAGTCTTCTTAGACTAGTGAGAATCCTTCTTGGCATGAGGATGAGATCCTCCTCCTTCAGAAGCCACATAGTACACCTAAGATCCCCTTGAAAAAGTGGATCCTACACCACTCCCATGGGAAGGCAACTATTAAAAGCACTAGCTATGCCCTGAATACCCACACTAGAGGTACATTCTTAGAGTCTTTTCAAAATTAGTCCTATTATGTCCTTCCTTCCCACACTAATAACAAAAAATTGGTGTATGCCCTATAGGATCTATAAAAGATGATACCAATGACTGGTGGTCTCTCTTCATAATGCCTCCCTAAGACTCATCCTTATTATCATTATATCATGAATAATAACTCTTTCTACAACCCAAAAAAGGGGTACCATTGAGACATGTATTACCAGTAAAATATGCCTCTACCATAGCTTTTTTGACAACCAACTTTTAATATATTTCTAGGCACATAATAATGATCATAGGATTGATATATGACCTTAATCCCATCTCAAAACATTGTGCCGTAAGATAATTTTTTATGGTTAGATCGAGAAAATCGAAGACTAACTCAATAAATATAGCGGTATAATAAATCACTAAATGATCCCATAATTTTAGCTTCAAAAACTCAAGGTCCTTCACCACACTCAATGTCTCTGGGTAGAACTAGAAATTGAACATCACATTAATGGTGGTCCATGTGATATCCTCACACTAACCCAAAAGAACTGTTAATTCCCACAACTTCCAACAAATTATTTCAATCACGTATGTGGGAAATATAATTTTTGAGGTTGTAGGGGTCTTAAAAGACAAAAAACCCACTCAATACAATCCAACCACTCATTGGTCTCACTGGGTACCTTGTCTCCATTGAACACTGGTGAATTATACCTCAAAAAATCTTGAGCATGATCTTTATTCTGTGTCTTCTTGTGACCACCCACACAACCAAATGTTTGGATCATATGAATGACCAAAACCATAAAATCTAGATCAATAGGGGGTTCACCTGTGGGGTTCTCTTTGTTACACCCTCTCTTTTCCTAGACGAGGACCTTATGAGAGGCATTGTCTATAAGACACAAAACCCAAGATTCATTGGGCGCAATTCAATATAAAACTATAATAAAAGAAGCCAAAGAAATCCTTAAACATGGGAATCACTAGAAACCTCCACTAGAAGAAAAAATAACATTATTGAAAAAATCCATAACCGTGTTAAAAACATAACCATAATCTAGAACCACCCATTGAAACTTGATGTTCGACATGAAGAAGAGTAATCCAAGGACTCCCCCAACCCTACCTAACAATTATAGATCTTACTAGAACCAAAATTCAACTTACATTCCATACAAGAACATGTGATTCCATTTTTTTAATGAACCAACCCATGTTAACCCAACACATCACCCAATCTGGCCCACTACACAGCCCTAAGTGCATTCTTGATCACCACAGGATGGGAACAAGAACTTAGAATAACCAACAAGAACTTGGTAATGGTTTTCCACTAGCAATCATGAATGAAAAATAAATAAAAATGGAATTACCATACCAATAACATGAGGGTATATAATACTAGATAAACAGATACTATAAATAATGATGTACATCAAATAATAATCATATATACCTAAAAATATACATGGTATCTAAAAAAATAAAATCCAACATTTAAAAGAAATGTAACAATGAAAAACAAGGACCACTTACAATCTAACAATTACAAAATACCAAAAATGACTCCACATGATTTCATCCCTCTAATACCACATATCCTCCATAAAACACTGGCTATAAATAATCATGAAGAGCCACGCTGGAACATGGTGACATTTCCTTTACCTATATCCTACAAAATTAATTTTGAAAATTCCCCTGAAGTCCCAATAAAGATATTAGTAACAACTCCTAGTATAATTCCACCGAGAATCTATTTAAGGATTTAACCATGCAAAAAAATAAACTAGTTTTAAAAAAATTAAAAATAAAAAACACTTTCAATTTATACCATTTCTTAGTAAACCTTTAAAATACCATTGGTTTTACTTTTTTAAATAAAGTATAATTTTTCCAAACAAAATTAAACATTCCTCCAATGTATAACCAAGGCCACAAGGATCAATATTCTAAAACTTAACTAAAAGGCATAATCAATGTGATAATATCATCAACATCATATAACCATATAAATAGAAAATATGGAATTGGGGATAATACATATCATCACATAAAAATTTAACTAATAAAATGCATAAATCATAGTAACAAATCCTTAATGATTAATTTTCACTTAGGGATCTGACCATCAGGCCTAGAAGGAGTGAATAAACAATTATTCTTGCTATCTAAGAAATGGAATCTCACATGGTCTTCCTCGATCCCAACTTCAGGAGCTCAGATTTTCTATCAGTAGCCAATATAGAATGTCTCATGTTCTTCCTACCTAAAGGCTCACTCGATCCCCTGGAAAAAAATGGAGTTTTTCACGTTCCTCTCTCTAATGGTTCACATGATCCCTTGAACAAACCCCACATTCATACCCCGGTTAGCCCATGTGTTACTCCATTTTAAGACATCACAAGAAAGTTCCAATAATAATCAATCCAAAACACAATCCATTTCATAAGAATATATGACCAATTCAACATAATGCCCTTTTGAGGTAAATTAATATCTAAAACCACTTTATAAAATATTTAAAACCATGAAAAACGATTTAAGATATATTATCAAACACTTTGTGGGAATACAATCCATGACTATTTGGAAATTACCACTATAAGTACTAAAATTTCCAATAAAATCCATGAAATACTTAAAACATTGAATATGTACCAAGTATAAATCATTTTAATGGAAATTGGAACAAAACAAATGAAATAAAATTAGAAAATTAATGGTATTTCATGGTAAAAACATTTAAATAGAGACACATAGCTTGGATTCCGTCCAAATATTGTCTCCCTTGATGAAGACCACCCAGAAGATGAATATAAAATCCTCACACACCTAATAAAATATAAATCAAACCAAAAAACTCCATCATAACCCTAGATTTGGCCAACACCACCCCTTTGGTTCCATATCTCCAAAATGATTAGAAGAACAAATCTTGAGGAAGGAAAAAGAAGAATAAATCATGAATAAATAGACTTACCTCTAGAAAAAAAACCATGATCTCCAAGAGAAATCTACAACAATGGATGGTGTATAATCTCCAATAAAGGGGCTATACATGATGGATGATGATAAATAAGGGTCCAAACTCTTAAAATCTGATAATGGAAAAAGGTAAATTCCTACTTTTCAATGAGAAAGAAATGGTTTAAATGCTTGGCAGCATGGTTAGAAAAACCATCCACCAACCATGTGGGTTACAATTTCTTCCCAAAATAGGCCATACATTTTTATATTTGGTGTTACACATTTTTACATACTATGCTCAAAATTTGTGAAATCGCACTATGAAAAACTACAACCCCCATCATAAGGTTGTTACATGGTTTTGACAGACCATGTGCTAACCGTTCACCATGGTATGTCTCTACAAAACTCTTAGTTTTAACTATAATCACCTAAGAACTCCCATAACAAACTCAAAGTTAAATAAAACGCAAAATAAACCATACCAATGGCTCAATGGGTGTCACATAAGTTATTTGGAAATTACACATGCTAGATCATTTCAAATTATTAAAAAAAGGGATGTGGCAACACTAGTTTCTCTTGATATTTATGACTATAAGATAACTCATTTTATTAGATAGATTAACATAAATTTTTCTCTTGACCAACCTCTATAAATTCCTTTGAATAAGGTTCAATCTGAATCAAAATATAATAATTGAACTAAATGTTTTTACACAAAGAGTGCATGTTTCAAATAACATTTAACCCATAAATGGATTCTAAAAAGTGATGAGAAGTCTACCACCATGTAAATTCTGGATAAAAGAATGTGTGTAAGATTTTTATCCACAAAAAATCAAAAAAAAAAACTATTAAAAATATCCAAAATAGCATACTTTCAATTTTGTAAATTTTGGAAAATATTCTTTTTAACAGAGAAAAAAAGTTTTGTTGGTTGTTGTCGGTATTTCAATAGGTTTGGGAATAGAGTGTTGGCTTTTTGGAATAATTTTTTAACATATTAAATATATTTTATTCCTAGAGAATGGGGTTTTATTCTTAAAATAAAAAAAATTGAAAAGAATTAAGCCTTATAGAGTAAAAAAGGAATCTATCATTAGAACGTAAATAATAATACTTAGAGAAATCTTCCAATTTTTGCAATAGATATGGCCACTTATATTAGGATTTCAGTTATACTACAACACAGTACATATATTATTCTGATAATTAAAAGTGTATACCATAAATAATTATTAAAATTTAAAAGAAACATTGATGATACTATCAAGGGAAGTAAACATAAGATGATATAGAAGAAAATAACTCTTAATAAGAAAAGTCAAAAGAAAACATTAGGGGATGTCACTCTAGATAAGGCAAAATGCCATTACTATGGTTAAAGAGTCCACACAAAGGATCATTTAATGTAATAATTAGAAATAAAATTTAAGTTAATTAATAATAATATAACAAGTGAATCAATAAAATAGAGAGATAAAAGAATTGGTTTAGTTTTTGACATCATAAAAGAAGAAATGGAGGAGTTTTCCAAAATGGGTGATATAAAAATGTTAAAATACATTTATATAATCCATTAAGGGTATGTATTTTATTAAGTATTGTCTATTAATTTTTCATATATAATTTAATATGGCTATAGAAATAGATCAATATGAAGCTAGTAAAAGTACAAAATGGAAGTATGAAATTTCAAAAGATTAAGAACTTGAATTTCAAGAAAGGTTTTCCATGAATAATGACCAAATAATTCCTAGAAAACTATACGGAAGGTGTAATATGGATGGGAATAATTTAAATTATTGTATGACTCTTCTAAGAATATAATAAAAAATGATAAAGATCTGGGAAAATAAAGGAAAATAACTATCAGTTGAAAGAGCATTATTATCGAAGGTTAATAAGCATATTCCACACAAAAGAATGATGAAAATAAATTCTTGTTCATGTGGACATAAAGGAGATATATATAAACACCAAATATGAAATTTTGAAGGTTTGAAAGAAAGCAGAAACATAGTTGAGAATTTATTCTCAACCATTCTATAGATATTAATGAATAAATACTTCCTCTTTATTTCCAAACATTATTGTAGTATTTTTGTCCTAACTATGTAAGGAATTTAAGGTGAATTTAATTATCAATTTAAGATCTATTGAAAGTTTATAGGAAATTATAACTAGATACCAACAATATAGAGGGGAATATTGTAATCACTATTATAGATCTAATGACCAAGAGTATCCATTTGAGGGGAAGAAAAGTGAAAGAGGTTCGAAGAAGGTACCAAAACATTCCATTTAAAAAAATAACTTATGTAGGGGGCTTGACGTAAAGTCCCTAAAAAATTATTGGTTTATATTCTCTAACCCTTGGTTTAATAAATAATAACATTAATGGTTATAAATTGATTTTAAATCAATGAAATAAAAGTGAGAATATATGGATGATTTATGGAAAATTTATAAAGTTATAAATATTTTATTTTTTCTTGAATGCGTTTGATTTTTATGTTGAGATAATGTACAAGAACATAGGTTGGAATTTCAATAAAATTATTTATGAATTAGAATTAGCAGTTTTTATCCTAATTATAGTAAAATAGCCTTTGAATGATATGATCATTTTTCATTTAGTGCCTACATATTCATGGAGTACCAATGAACTTAAATAAAAATAATCATTAGGAGAAAATAAATGAGTGTGTCCCTTGAGTAGGGATTAATCATGAGTAAGAGATTCCAAATAATTACTATGTAATGATCTTTAAATTAAGACTTCCCTTAGATAATTTGAGTATGAGGTATAACTCCTCTTGATAAATCAATTTTTCTAATCCCCAGAGTGAAAAATTTGAATGTTAACACATGTATAATGATTTATGGAATGTTTTCAAAAACATGGTTACTCGCTCTTATATTCTAAACTATGTAATCCCATATAGACTTAGATTTTTCTAACTATAGGGTCATATCTAAGAAAACATGTGCTTCCAAACCATCTATTTGTGGATTGAAGCTCTATTGAAAATCATAAGTGGAAGAAGAATTTGTTTGAAGAGATAGTGAATTTACTACCCCTAAAAACACTTTTGTGTCTATTATCAATAAGGGGGAGATGAATAAGATAGAATACATAAATATTTTATTAAAGGAATTTGAGGAAATTGACAAAAAAGGGGGAGATTGAAGATTATATACTTAATGATTTTATTTTTTGTCAATGAGGATTGTTATAATTGTAGTAATGATGATGTATATATGTGTAAATGAATATAAATCATAGAAGTTCGTTGAATTTCCAAAGATATAGAAGTTGATTTGCCTACATTTATTAAAAGTATTTGTATATATATATTGATGATATTGAGGAAATTTAAAATAAACGTGGATTGTGAATTTCATGGGATGAATATTCCATTATAGTATTAAATTAAAATTTAAATAATGATAAGAAATTTGCGGTGTTTGAGATATTTACATATTCTATATTATTTTGAAAAGAAAAATAAATTTTCATGTTTCAAATTGAGTTATTCTATTCGACACACTATATTTAAAGTTTTTATTTTGAATTTATATCAATAAAAGGCATGTTATCTTGTGAAAAATAAATAATAATCGATCTGAAATCTATCTCAACTAACCAAGAAACATGACCTCCATAGTGGAATCCAACCAAGATTAAATATGGTGGTGGGATGAGAATATATAAAGGGATGAAATGAAAACTTGTGTGGGATAGAATAAGTTTTATGTAGGTGAAGGATGCATATCTTAGACAATGTGGGCTTGCATAAAAGACCACTAGAGGGAAGAAAATCCCTTGGATTTCATTACATCGATAATGAATTTCATTGACTTATTAAGGAGTGTCATCCTGAATTAATGTTTGATATGGAAAACAATCACTTTGGTGTAATGTTAATCTATTTTTAAAACATGGAACTATGAATAATGATGGAATAGGTGGTTGTTGTCAACCATAGGCTGTCATAAAAGGAGTTCACCATGAGAATGAACAAGATATTATTACTCCCACATCATATTCCATCAAATATTATGTTTCAAAATGAATTATATGACTATTGTTTGATTTATGAATGTAAAATAGTGTGTGAAGCAATTGGTAGATAATATGCATCAAATTCATAATTTTAAAGTCACAAAGTACTTGGAAATTTTTTATTAAACTGATAATAACTTGATCTATAATTCCACAATATATATGGAAACTTATGAATATCATTTGAAGTGTATATATGCGAGAGTTATAGTATTTCAAATGAAACATATGTTTCATGTATAAATCAGATGAAGAATAAGGAGATGACTGAAGGTGCAGTTCAATTGATGTTAATTCATATTGAATTTAAATATATAATGAAAACTTGTTTAAGAAATTAAGAATATAATCTAAACATGATGATTTTTTATAGTAGTATATCATTTTAAAAACATCAAAATGATTAAAAACATTAAGATAAAAATTATAAGAAGATCTTTGAAAGAAACACACTTCAAATGAGTACAATATCACATGATAAAAGATGATGTGGGAGTAAATGTGTACAATATCAAAGAGATCTATGACATGTGGAGAATGAGCACAATATCACAGAGATCCATGACATGTTGTAATATCAAACCTTGAGAAATATTGATATTTCACATGTCAACAAGGAATTATTTCAAATAGTAGATTTTATATAGATAAAAACATGATATTTTAAATATTTCTAGAATTTTAAACATTGAATTTTTATAAGGATTAAAGGAAACTCAAAGGCTGAATATCTGGATTAAGAAAGAATGAGATTAATAGTGAATTGAAAACTGATATTTTAATGAGTTTTATTTTTATATACATGAATCTTTAGAATCATGTTTGAAATGTGTATATATGAGATAGGGAAGAATATGGTTGCATTTCTTGGATTTGGTTATCTTTGTAATATTTTAATCAAGTCAAAAGAGATAAGGGGTATCTCTCACCAGTGAATCTAAGAAGACAACATCATCTATCAAAGAAGAAGAAAAAGAAGATAGGTTAATCACTCATATCATTTCACATTATATAAGTTGATTGAGAGAGAGAGAGAGAGAGATTTGGTACCATTGTTATCTTCTAAATTTAGGGATTTGAATAAGAAAGATATATCCTACACTATTTTTATATTATAAAAGTATATTGAAAAAGAGAAGAGAGTGATGATGTGATTTTTGTTAATATTTTTTCATCAAAGTTCTTGAAGAATAAATATAATTAAATAACCATTGTGATTTTGAGTGGAGAATAAGTACATCATATATGCATATGTTTTAATCATCCTTTGGATATTTAAGACATATTTTTTGGTTCTTGGAGGACCTTGGAAGAACCAGTGGTACCCATATAAATAACATTATTAAATAAATAGTGGTTTTAGTATAAAAAATGTTATATCAAGGAGGTGGATGATACCTACCCAACCATTGTGTGTCGCTTGAACTACACCTATGGTCCCAAAAAATTTATAGAGATAATAAAATATGTGTACACGACAAAGTAAAACATGTAAAGAAGTAATATCTCACATCATGTATGGACCATATAATTATTGTGTGTTGTTGTTCTCGTTTATTTCAGCATTTCATGGAAAGGTGAGGTTAGAGAGTCCATTGATTGATCTGTTCCTATTAATCAGAGTAGTGGTTTTAGTGTAAGTGGGGTTAATTAAAAGGAGAGAAAAGTATATAAGAATTATGTTCACTAATTTAACCACTCTCAATGATCCTAAATGATTTATTGTACTTTAGACTTATATATATATATATGATGTTATATTGACTATATTTGACTGAATTTCACCATTTTCTACAGTATTTAACTATTTTTACCAAAAATTTTCATATTTCACCACATGGATTACTTTTACATCCTAATTAAAAATATAAAATTAGTTTTATAATATTGATTTTCTAATCATGTATATTTTAATTTTTATATAAGTTTGATACATTTGATAAAATTATGTTATCATAGTAAACTAAATTTCATTTCTAAAAGAATTTTCACTTTTAATACTATTTAACCCATAGATATACAACCCCTTATCATTCTAGCATATCCCTAAGGGTATGGTGTGAAATTGTGGTACTTTTATGGGTTGGTTTGAGAAAAAAATGAACTATTACAGATTTTTACAAACTTTAAATTCTCTCATAGATGATTCCACTGAAACCACTATTATTGGAGTTTTGATTGGGCTTGGTCAAGGTTGAGCCCAAGTGATTCTACCTAAATCCCAATCATTGATAACTAAATTTAATAAGGGATGTTATTAATGGTTGAGACCATTATTTATCTCCTATTCATCAATAATCTCTTATTATTACACTTTATATACATTAATTCTAATAGTCACATTACAATGACTAAATTTCCTATAGTTGTAATGCCCTGTGGGTTTAATATCTAATGGTGATAATGCCCAATGATCATAATTAACAATGGTCATAATGCCCAAAATCCACGAAATTGACATATTTACTTCCTATATATTCATCCAAAAAAATCCCCTAAAAAATACGTATCATTTTTAGTTCGTTTAACATGTTGATTGTGTGGATTTTATTATTCATCCTTGTATTTTTATTGTTATAGTTGTGGTATTTATAGGACAATATGCACTAATATACATATAAATTTCACTTAAATTATTTATTTTAATCTATTTTTAATTAATAATTATAGTGATCTTAATAAATTTGTACCTATGCTTTTAAGTACTCTATTTTTAATAAAATATACTTATTTATTACTAGAAATTATTGAGTATCACACACCAAGTAATCGATGGGGAGTTCTAGGGAGGTAGACCCCTATATGGGAAACCAAGTGGCTTGTGAATGTTCATTAGGTACCTGATAGCACCCAATTTTTTTTTAAATATGGTTAAAATAGTTATTTTTGACCCCCCAATTCAAATGTCATACTTACATTTGTTATTATTGGGTTAAATTAGAGAAAGGGGGACACACCTATTCTACACTTTTCCATATTCCTTATTCCATTTGATATTAAATAAATTCAACGTTTTTACATTGGTGATTTGAGGTTGTTTCCTCCTCTTTTCTCCCTCCTCTTATAAAGATCTTCTTCTTTCTCTAATTTATAATGGTTAGAATTTTGGATATTAGTGTTTATTTCACCCGATCATGGTGGAATTATGTTGTGATGAAGGGGTATTTGATCAGGATTGATAAAAAAGGCTAAATAAGGATATATAGATTCAATTGAGGTAATTTTCCGCTATTTTTTTTATTTGGGTCTCCATAAAATTGTGATGAAATTGGATGAAATTGGATGAAGCTTTTTTTAGGTTGTTATGGTTTTTATTGGTAGTGGGATCAAGGGTGTTCTATGAGAGAACCACACTCCATTAGTTGAGGTTTTGGTAAGGATACAACACCAAGTTAGATATTAATTGATTATATATAATCAAGTTAATATATATTAATTGTGTTAATGAATTATAAGTATTTTATAATAATTTAGATTGTATGTAATGAAGTTAATTTGTATTAACTGTGTTAATGAATTATAAGTATTTTATAATAATTTAAAGTTGATATTTGATGGATTTAAGGGATCCTAAATATATTTAATGGTTGGTTTAATAATGGAATAGCATGGTAGATGGTGTTCAAGAATCACTTGAGAGAAAAAACACTATTATCAAGGGGGTGGTCCATGGTCAGGAATATATTGTGTGGATTGTGAGTATGGGTAAAAAGACATGAATAGGTAATGAAGGGACCCTATGTGGGTTCCCTTGTGTAGTTTGAAGCTAGTGAGTCATGTTAGATGCACAGAGAGTCCATGAATATTACACATTATTATGTAGACATGGATGTCTTTGTTTACTTTTTAAAAGGCTTTACTGAAGTGGAATTTGAGCCAAACAAGAGGGTCCCCCAATATTTTATACCTATATTAATATAGGGACGTCATGTTCATGATATCTGATTCTCACTTAGATATATTTTTAGAGTTTATCCTATGGATTGTTGTAAGATTAGCCATATTAAATGAGATCATTAGTGGGTATGTGTGAGAATCACAAGATTAAGTCAAAGTTGTTTTCTGTAATGCATCGACCCATGTTAACCAGAGTCGGTGCAATATAACATAAGATTACCATGATCATAAGGGATCAAATCCCAAAAGGCCAATCAGTTTAGTATCCTTGTAAGTACTAGATACATACATAAGTTTTACATTACATCATGATATAAAAAAAAACATTGTGTCCCATTTTTTTTAACACTCTTATATCCCTAAGCCTATTAATATAGGTTAATTAAAATATAATTCTCTACATCCTGAGAAAAATAAAACACAGAAAGGGGTTAGCTCAGATGCTCTATAAGGAAAACAATATACCGAAAACACTCATAATTAAGAATAAACATTTATGGAAATGTATAAAAATACAACACAATCCTTTTAAACCTAAACTTCAGAATAATATGGAAAAAATAAATCAAATTATTCCATTTACTTATTCACATGGATATTCTATTATTCGAATAATCAAATGAAACATAAATAGACATTTTCATAATGATTGAATGCATAATGTCAGAAATCATAACCACATATTCAATGACTCATGCCAAGACTACAAATAATATTTTGTCAAGGCCTTGTTCCAAGATACTATTTTGTCTCATTAGACCTACCCTTGCATCGAGAAGCTGTAGTTGGCTCCACCCATCACATACTAGGTCTAATTCATTCCTCATATTAAAAGGTTGAAACATAACATAAACATTCATATTAAAACTAGCATATGAAATATTAATAATTTAAGCATAAACCATGAATGGTATAAAAATAACACATCCACAGTAAAAAATATCACAAAATCTTCAATACAATATTGATGATTGTATCATAATAAATCAACTTCAAACAAGTGTAAAATCCATCAAAGAATGTTGACATAAATAAAATCGACACTATTTGATAGAAATATCTCTTTCTATTTTGAAATCATTTAAAAGAAATATAATTATAAACGAAAACATTTACTTTGAAAATAATCTATTAATCCTTTTAGGGAAGCTTTTAAGGTGTTATAATGGTGGAAAATAGCCACAACTACTATATAAGTTAAAAAAATATTTTTATCTTAATTTGTCAAAAAGGTCATAAAGTACCATGTTTGGAAAATGATAGAAAGATTCATTTCAAACCCTTTTATAAAAATTCAGAAGTGGATATAAATGGATATATCCCGAAGTCTCTTAAATATTAAAAATGTTTTAAAATAAATTTTTAAGAAACACGGATGTGTATGATAAAGAGGTCCCGGTAGATATTTATGTATAAACAACCTTGAATAATAAAGTGATTGTAGAATTCACATTTACCTTGTACTTTTCCTTGGTCGAGGGTAAGTTAACCTCCTGTATAATAGTTATATAATTGTTATTAAATTATACAACAACCACATACATAAATATGATATCATATATTATCTTCTAATATTTCCTTGTTAATAATATTTCTATTGTATCATCGTTTCAGGTGTTAACTGATTCATTTTCCTTTATATGTTTTGTTACATAGTCTTATTTATTATGGATAAGATTTATTTGATTAACATAAATAATTATATTATGTACTTAAATATTATTTTTTTAATTATAAAATGAAATTTATTCTTTAATGATAATGATGGAGAATAAATCTCATCACGTTCATTGAGACCATAATCCGTACGTACGCCCAAGAAACAATATCATTCTATTGATGGTGAAATCATATTTAATTTGATGGAATATAATATATAAAGAATAATTAAAATTTTATATTTATTATTTACATCTGTTATACTAATTATTATACCCATCCAAATAATTATGTTTTTGAATAACAAACTACACCACGACCTGGAGACAGCAAGTCGTACATACGCATGTATGGTGACTTCGTCATTCATAGGATGGATAGAATAATGTATATGGTTATAAAATATTTATAATAACATGACAGTATGAATAAGGTACTGGATTTTTTATTTTGGTATGGAAACAAAAATGAAATTGGAAGTGTAAGAAGAAGATAACTTTGAAATAAGTGATGAAATTATTACCTCTTCTTCGGGTGCTTACTTTTGATTTGATCAAAAGGGCTCAATAAGATGGATTTTAGGTCAAAGGAAGGACTCTAGGATGATATGAGGGTAGATGTGAGTATATTATGGCAGGGGTTGTCTGATCCAAATGGCTTTGGAGGTGTGAAAGTAAGAGAAAGGGGAGTACCATTTTATAAGAGAGGTGAGGGTCACTTTATGAAAACCTGGAAATAATATTTTATTAAACCATCATATTTAGTTTACAATGGATCCAAAACGATTTATTTCAAGGATAAGGTGGGTATGGGTCTAAAACCACTCAACAAATATGGTTAGGTAGGATTACGTCACCATATTAACCTTATCTTTTAGATTTAACTCTTGGTTAAATATTTTAACATTTACCATGTCTCCTTGTATTTTTATATTATATGGTTAATAAACATACAATAAAATTACATGAGAAACCCAAGTGGTTCATTAATGAGATATATATTGTTATTTATGTCCTTTGGATGAACCTTATATTTTTAGGACTATTATATAATTTAATAATAAAGTATTTGTTTTAAAAACCCATTTTTTTAAATTTTGACACTATTTAGTATCATATTTTTGTTAGAGTCCTAAAAACATGATTACTTCGAAAAAAAATTAATTTATTCAACCCCAACATGTCTCATTAACCTATAAAATTATTTTAATTCATCAAAAGTCTTAATTTATAGTTATAAGGATATTTATAATATCAATTATTTTAATCATTCATTAATAAGGTAATTACTGCATCATCATTGTGTCATAAATAAATTATATTATTTAAATCATGAAAATTATATATAAAATATAATTTTTTAGAAAATATTTTTATTTTCCTAATTAATATTTTTAGACTAATTTTTCTTATTTGTAACCCTATATTAAAAAAAAATTAGTTATGAATCATTGAATTTAACACTTTTAACTCTTCTTTAAATAAAATAATATTTAATGTCCCAATCTAATCCAAGTGAACCAAAAAGATCATTTTTTATTCATAAAGGTGTTTTCGGTCGAAATACACTTATCCAATAAAATTAGGACATGTGTTAGGTTAATAGTAATATCATTTTTACATTTGTTTACCCTATTTACTTTTAACCGTCGTAAATAAAAGTCAAAAGTTACTATTCACCAAAAATTATTTTCATATTATTGAACCAAATTTTATATAAAAATATTAAAAATGTCTCTTAGATTTTTGACATTTAATTCATAGAAGATGTAAAATTATATTTTATGCTAATTTGCTAACGTGCCTAAAAGGTTGGGAAATAACAGTAAAAAGTTCAATAAAATTTTATATATATAATTTTATTATAAAATGACACAAATGAATTAAATTGAACTAATATAGGTATTATGTATCAAATTTTACTTAAAATAAATTTCTAAAAAATAAATAATTATTTAAATAAAAAGTTGATTTTAAACAATAACATAGTTTTTTTCACTATTCATCAAAAATTTAAAGTTTTTAGAAAAATACCAATAATTTACCCTAATATAGTTTTGATATTATGAATCAAAAATTGCATTATATTTTACCAAATTAGAAACATAGAATTTTAATTAATTAATTTAAAATTAATTCTCGTTGTCAAAACCAAAACACAAGTTTTTAAAAAGTAACAATTATCAAAATATTGACAAGTGTTTTTGTCAAATTTAAAATTGAAATTACTTATAATGGCAAAAATTGTATTAAATTATAAAAATATCATCTAATTATACTTCACAACCATTAAAATTCATAATTTAACACTATAAATTATTTCGATTAAAAAATTTGTTTTCAATAAAAAATTAGTATTTTTAACTATTCATCAAAATATGAAAGTTATCAGAAAAGTACCAAATATTTTTCCATTCTCATTTTTAGGTCCGTATTCTAATGAAGAGATTAATTTCATTAAATTGAATATATAAAAGTGTCAAATATTTGTTTTAAAAATGGTTCTCCATTAAAAGGTGGTAAAATTTCATTTTTTTTAAAAAAAATACTTATTTTATCTAAAAAATAAATTTGTTCTTATATTAATTCTATGAAACACATAATATGGATTTAAAAATTATATGGAGTATATAAAATTCAAAATTATGTTGATACTATTCATAACTGCTTTTTGAATGGCTTGTTTGGTACACTGTGGTGCGCTCAAACATGGTGTTGCATGTAGTGCAAGCTTTTTTGAAGAGTTCATGTACTATGAAATCCTAGGGTGTTACATTCTCCCCTCCTTAAATAATTTTCATCCTTAAAGTTTTAAATTGTTTCCCAAAAATAAAAGGTTGAAAATAGAAAATAACTTTTTGAAAAAACCACATAGAAAATGGGTTTAATAAAATTTTGTCTTAATAATAGGGAAAGGGAAATGAAAAATTCAACCCAATATTTGTGATTAGAGGAAAAAACGTAAATATTTATAGGGATTAATTGAGGTCATCAATCACTAACAAGTGAATGGAAAATTGAGGGCCACAAAACCATAAATCGATGATGACTTAAAATATCATGAGTTCAATGAAACATAAGGTATTAGGATAACACATTTTGGTTTTAAGATCCTTTCCTGGATGTTTTCGAATTAAATTCTTCTTAGAATAAGAAAAAAAAATACTTGACAAATAAAGTCACATCCTTTAACAAATTTCTTCCATAAACTCATCTTAGAATTCAAAAATATAAAATTTATCCTAATTGTATAGGGTCCAAAAAAAAATTTATAATTAAACTATTAGGAAATTTTTAAAAAAAACTACATTTTACATACCAGGACATCACGTTGGACAGTGGTAGGTGATGCACCATTGTCGCCCTTCGGTTACGTGTTCACCTCTCGTGGCCTTACCGGATGCGACGGGTTGTCACCCGACCTCCAAGTTGTCCTTTTTATAACAATAAAAAAACATAAGAAATTATTTATTCTTAAAAATACTATCCAATGTTAAACATAATCCATTATAACCTTTAGACTTATCCAAAATACTATTGTCCAAACTCACAATTCAAAATTTATAAGGAAGGTAAACACAATGAAAATCTTTTTTTCCACGTAATAACATGTGAATACCTTCATCATGTATTCTTTTAAAACATGGTACCACCCAAAATTACTGTAAAACCTTATAAATTACCGACATTCTCTATTATTCCTTATAGAATATTGGATATACTCCTTATATCCAAAAATATTGTAAACTACAGCAATAATGTAATAAACAAACAATTAATTTTTTTCGAAGTAGTCAAGAATATCGAATATAATTTATCCAAATGAATCATATCTTTTCCAAAATCACCACCTCAGTATCAAAGCCATATTATGGTTAATCATTCCATCAACCATGTATTTTCCCAGAAGATTAACTTTCTATTGGGTCACTTTTATTTAAACCATATAATCTCAAATCCTCAATGAAATAGTACTACAATACAACCCTTATTTATATCCATAATTCATATAACTAGTACAATGTTGATACAACACTCAAATGAAATAATTCTTTAATAACAATATAATAACACTAGTCATTCCTCTTCATCTGTAGTAGTATCATAATAGGATTATTATCCAATAGCATCATTTGGGGCAAACCATTATGATTTAATCATTGATTCGCGTAGTGTCCCAACTTTTTATAGATGAGTAATTGTAAATTTAAATCATTTTTCATAACCCTGGAATCACATACTTGTTGTACTATTTCTCCACACTTAATAAATCGGTCATTCCCTTCAATAATTTAACAAGGTTATTCTTTCCAAAGTTATAACATTTGGGAAAATCCTTCTTTCCCAACTTCCCTTGACTTATCTTTCTCTCTACCATACTTTTCTTCTCTTATTTCCCAACAAATCCATAGAACTTAAAGAATTATTTACTTATCTAATTAACACATGATATTATTTCTTCATATGATGAGAATACATGGGAAAATATTTACCTTCTAAATGTTGGCTTCATGACAAGAAAGATATTATCATTCTTACTCTTTGTATCATTTGTATTGCTGGAGTTTTCATTCCTTATACTAGGCCCCATTTCTAAACAATGGCATACACTAGGTTAGTTTATGAATCACAATGCATAATTACAAACTTTTAAAATACAAAACATAAATTGAAAATATTATGAATATAATATATAATCATAAAATTATTTCTTTTAGGAAGTATTTAATCTTAAATCAATTATAATGGATTTTAAAGAAAATTTCAATTATCTTTAGCATATCCCCCTGGAGTGTTGTAACCAGGATTGCAGAAAGGCCCTTTATCATATACCAGGATACACTAGGTCAGGATCAAAACTCCTTGTCATAGTTTCACTCCTAGGTACATCTGTGCCAGATCCAACTCTACCTACTCGTATCCACCAGTCACTTACTTTCTCCAGTGCATTCCTCATATGAAAAGGTTGAAACATAACATAAACATTTGTATTAAAACTAGAATATAAAATGTTAACACTTTAACCATAAACCATGAATGTAATAAAAATAATACATCCATAGTCAAACATATCACAAAACCATCAATACAAGATAGAAGACTGTATCATAATAAATTAACTTCAAACAACTTTAAAATCCATCAAAGGATGTTGACATAGATGAAATCAAAACTATTTGAGAGAAATATGTATTTCTATTTTGGAGTCATTTAAAATAAACATAAGTATAAAAGAAAACATTTATTTTGAAAATACCTATATAAGTTTGTAAGTAAATATTTTAAGGTGTTATAATGATGGAAAATAGTCTCACCCACTGTATAAGTTAAAAAAACATTCTTACCGTAATATATCGAAAAGGTCATAAAGTACATTGTTTAGAAAATGATAGAAATATTCCTTTAAAACCATTTTATAAAAATTAAAATGAGGGTATAAATAAAATTAACCCATAGTCTCATAAATAGTAAAAATGTTTTGAAATAAATTTTTAAGAAATAGTGATGTGGATGATAAAGAGGTCCTAGTAGATACTCACATATAAACAACCTCGGATAATGAAGAGATTGTAGAATTACCCCTTAACTTGTACTTTTCCTCGGTCGAGGGTACAATAACCTAATATATAATAGTTCAATAATTTTTATCAAATTATACAAGAACCAAATACATAAATATTATATCATATATGATCTTCTAATATTGCTTTGTTAAAAACATTTCAATAGTATCATCATTTATGGTGTTAACTAATTCATTTTCTTTTATATGTTTTATTTTTTCAGTCATACTTGTTATATAAAAGATTTATTTGATTAATATATAGAATGAAATTAATTTCTTAAAAAAAATTAATCATAAAATTAAATTTAATCTTGAATGATTACGATGTAGAATGAATCTCATCGCGTTCGTGGAGACGGTAATCCGTACGTATGCACGAGTGGAAATATCATTCAATTGATGGTGAAATCGTATGTAATTGGATGGTATATCATATATAATGAATCATTAAATGTTATATTTATTATTTACATTATTTATACACATTATTATACCCATTCAAAAAATTAAGTGTTTGAATAAAAAACCACACCACAATGTGGTGACAGTAAGCCAGGCGTACACACGTATAGTGACTTTGTCATTCATAGGATGGATAGAATAATGAATATGGTTTTACCATATTTATAATAAAATCAAAGTATGAATAAGGTACAATATTTATTATTTTGGAATTGAGATAACAAAGAAATAGGGAATGGAAGAAGAAGATAACTCTGAAAGAGGTGTTAAAATTGATACCTCTTCTTTAGGTTCTTCCTTTTCATTTGATCAAAAGGGATCATTTGGTTGTCTTTATGATAAATGTAAGGCCTTTAGGATGAAGTTCGTGTAGTTGGGATGATATTTGGGATGGGGATTGTCGAGCCAAATGGCTTTGGATGTGTGAAATTAAGAGAAGGGGAAGTACCCTTTAATAAGAGAGGTGAGGGTCACTTTAGGAAAACCATGAAATATTATTTTATTATAAAATCATATTCAATTTATAATGGATCCAGAAGGATTTATTTAGAGTATAAGGTTTTTATGGGTCTAAAACCTTTCAACCAATATGTTTTAGATAGTTTTATGACAACATATTATCCTAATCTTTTAAATTTAACTCTTGGTTAAATAGTTTATCATTTATCATGTACCCATGTATGTTTTTATTATATGGTTAATAAACATAAAATAAAATGCCAAGTGAAATCAATATGGTTAATTAATGACATATATATTATTATATAAGTCTTTTTCATGAACCTTATATTTATAATACTATTATATAATTTAACAATATATTATTTGTTTCAAAAACTCATTTATATCAATTTTGACACAATTTAGTATAATATTTTTGTTAAAGTCATAAAAAATTGATTGCATAAAAAATAATTTAATAATCACTAACATTTCATGGTGACCTATAAAATAATTTTAATTCATCAAAATTCTCAATTTACATTTATTTGGATATTAATAATATCAATTATTTTAATCTTTCATTAATAAGGTAATTACAATATCATCATTGTGTCATAAGAAAATTAATTATTTAATGACTAACATTTATAAATAAAAAATCATTATATTTAAAATCATTTTATCTTTCAAATTAATATTTATATTCAAATTTATCTTATGTGTAACCCTCTATTAAAATGGTTATAGTTTAAATTTATCCCTTTTAACTCTTATTTAAATAAAATAATAATAAATATCATAATCTATTCCAATGGACCAAAATGATCATATTTTATTCCTAAGGTTATATTTGGCTGAAATACACTTATCTAATAGAATTAGGACATTGTTAGGGTAATAATAATATCATTTTTACCTTTACTTACACTATTTTCTTTTAACCATGGTAAATAAAAGCCAAATGTAACTATTCACCAAAAATTATTTTCATCTAATTAAACCACATTTTAATTACTAATATCTACTATGTCTCTCAGATTTTTGAAATTCAATTCACATAAATGGTAAAATTACAATTTATGCAATTTTTCTAACTTTCCTAGAAGATTGGTAAAAGACAGTAAAAAGTTCAATAAAAATTTATATATTTCATTTTATTATAAAATGAATTAAATGAATATAATTTAACTAATATAGGTATTATGTACCTATTTTAACTTAAAATATATTTATAAAAATAAAAAAATTAATTTAAATAAAGAGTCGGTTTAAAAAAATAACGCAATGTTTCTCTGTATTCATCAAAAATTGAAAGTTTTCAGAAAAATACCAAAACATTACCCTAAGATGATTTTTATATTAAGAATCCAAAAATTAATCCTATTTTATCAAATTCAAAAAATAATAGTTTCATTAATTAATTTAAAATTATTTCCTATTATCAAAACCAAAAAGCGGGTTTTTCAAAAGTAAAAATTATCAAAAGATAGACGTGTGTTTATGTAGACTTTAAATGTGAAATTACATATAATGAACTATATAGTATTAAATATTAAAAATATATTCTAATTATACTTTCAAACTATCCAAATTCACAATTTAACATTATAAATTATTTTGATTAAAATAGATGTTTTCAATTAAAATATAGTATTTTTCACTATTCATCCAAAAATGAAAGTTTTCATAAAAGCACCAAAAATTTATCCAAACTAAATTTTTATGACCCTCTTTAAAAGAATAATTTAATTTCATTAAATTGAATATATAAAAGTGTAAAATATTGGTTTTAGAAAGGTTTCTCCATTAAAAGGTGGTAAAATTTTATTTGTGAAAAATACATCTATTATCTGAAAAAAATGAATTTGTTCTTATATTACATCTGAGAAACATAAAATATGGATTCTAAAATTATATGGAGTATATAAAATTCAAAATTAATTTAGTATTATTCATAACTTCTTTTTGAGTGGAAAGTTTGGTTTCTCATGGGGTGCTTGAACTCGGTGTTGTGTGTAACGCAATCTCTTTTAAAGAGAACACATACTTTGATATCTAAAGGTGTTAAATTATCATTACATCATTAGAGGTAGGTATGGACTATGAATATCTTGATAGGACCTCCAAATATAATTTGTTGAACTCATTTTCATTGATGGTCATGTTATCCTTGAAAAGTGGTGAGATTCTTAGGGAGTGGAACTGTGTGGGGTGTGTACAAGAACCTAGCTTATATTATGATCCTTTATAGCATAAGTGAGTGTCACTTGTTGATAAGAAATCATATTATTACTAATATATGTGGTTATATATCTTGTTAAGGTACTTTGTAATGACGTGTTTTATCTGTTTCATGAATCATGTAAGTCAGGTGATGGTATGGAACCCTAGGTTATGCTCGAAAAATGCCAGACATATTATAGGGATACTCAATGTACTATGTTATGGGAACGGGGTTCCTAAAGAGGAATTCGAATGTTGAGACCAATTACTATGGTGATAACTCATTCACTATGTCCATTTAATATGTTTAATTTCTTGTGTTCATTGTAATTATTTATACCCTTACATTCTTATGCCTGTAGTTTTGAATCATTCACCTTGTGTGTGATAACAAGGATATATCATTCACCATGGTATATTATTCAGTAATGCATCATTCGCTCAGGGATATGTTTCAGTGATATATTTATCACATGGAGAAATGATTTTTTGATGATTAATTCACATGGGGATAATTTTTGATGATATATTATTCACTTAAGAGATATGATTTAGTGGTGCATCATTCACTTGAAGTTAGGTTTTGGTGGTATATCATTCATCTAGGTGTTATGATTTTTTGATACATTCACATGGGGATATGTTTCGGTGATATTAATTAACTTGAGGGTTATGAATCAGGGATACATAATTCAAATGGGGATTTGTTTTGGAGATATATAATTCACCATAGGATTATGGTTCGGTGATAGATCACTCACCAAGGAGATATGTTTTGATGATATATCATTCATCTACATGTATGAATCATTCACCTAAGTGTATGTTTTGGTGACATATCATTCACATAGGGGATGTGGTTTGATGATGTATTTTACAACTAGGGATATATTTCGATGATCTATTATTCTCTTGGGGCTTGTGATTTGTGATATGTCTTTTACATGGGGATACACTGTTTTCTGTAAGGATTGTAATTTAATGATTTGTTACTCACTTGGAGGTTTTGATTTAGTGAATCTCCATACATCATTTACCAATGGTTTGGGATTATTGATATACCATTTACTATGAAATATATCATTCACCCTAGGGATTTTGATTTAATGAAAACTCATTCACCTTGAATGTTATAATAAGTGGTTGTAGATCATTCACGCGTATGTTCTGTTAAAATATTGGCAGTATCATCCCATTCTTGCACTAGATGAAGTAGGAATGTATTATGTTTCATGGTGGATTCATGAGTAACCAATAATGAGATAGGTTCATGCATAAGAAGTTTTGGGATTCCATTAATTTAGTACATTCATGCACACATATATTGGTTTTTATTATGTACACAATTGATGGTGTTATATTCAGTTTATGTACTCACCTTGCATGGAAACATTAGTGTGAATGGAAATCATATGGAGAACATGCAGGTTATGGGTGATAGCTTGAGTACAAATAGATGATCTCAGAAAGCTCAGAAAGGTTGTAATGGTGGTTCTAACAAAATTTTAGTGATATTATAGAGTTTTACTATTATTTAATTCTTATTTCATTATTTTATCATTTATAAATAATCCATGAGGTGTTATTGTGTTGATGTATTAATACCTACCAACATGATTGATTAGTATGAACTACCTAGACTATGGTAATTCCTTAAAACCTGTGTGTAGAATGCATGATCACTGATGGCCATGTCTCCTTCAAAAGTGGTGGAATTATTAATTAGTAAATACGAGAGGGATGTCATTTTACCTAACTTGGGCAATAATCCTTTTAAATAATTCATTGGTGTTCCTTGATGAGGGAAAATTATGTATTGGTTTGGATAAAGGGTTATCTAACCCTTGTGAGGGGACTCAGTGTGATTAGTTCCCTATATGTATGACCCTTACAAGATGGAAAATTGTATGGGGACCTAAGTCATGCTAAGGTTGGTTGGACATGACCTATATATGTGGGAATCATTACACTTTGGGAATAGGTAATCTAGTGAGTGTAATGTGTTGGGATGAACCAATCCCAAGGTGAAAACCCATTTACCATAGGTAAGGTTATGTGTGGATATATTATAGGTTAGGTGCATAGATAATTAACCTTGTGGGGGTATATTATAGATTTATATGGAATTATAATTGTTTTAGTATCCTAGTGTGAAATTTATATAACTTGTATTGTTATTTATGGTTTATGAGAAGATTTGATAAAAATTGGAAAAAATATTATTGGAACTATGAGATTATAATGTCGGTTATATAGTTTGGTGTAATGTCACCTAGAGGGATTATTTATCTTATGATTGGGTTTAATTCTAGCGAGATGATTTTTTATATTATGGTTGGGTGTGATACCAACTTGGGGGATTTTTTATCTTTTGGTTGGATATAATTCCATCATGGGGTTGGATGGGTTTAACTTCAACTTGAAGGATTTTATATCATGTGGTTTGGTGTAATGAAAATTTTGGGGGAAATTTTATTTTTTGGTTGGGTGTAATGCCAACTTGTGGTATTGTTTATCAATCTTGGGATTATTTATCATTTGGTTGGGTTTAATTCCAACCCGGGGGGATTGTTTATCATGTAATTGGGTGTAATGCCAACAAAAGGGGCAATTTATCATGTGGTTCGGTGTAAAACTAACACATGGGATTTTTTCTCTTATTCTTGGTTATAATTACAACTAGGTACATTGTTTGTCATGTGTTTGGGTGTAATGATAACCTTGGGAACCTTTTTATTATGGCTGGGAGTAAATCCTTCATTCGGCCAATGTTGGTGTTATTGGGTAATCTGGTTGCGTGTAGCGTCAACCATGGTTAATCATGTTGTGTAGGTCGAATGTGATGCATCCTGAGATGGTTATAATGTGGATTTGATTTTATTAATCCCAATATAGTTATAGTGATGTTTATATTATATTAATACTAATATGGTCGTTATGTGGGTTGGACATGAGGCCTCCTGATACATTAGTTGTATGAGTTAGTCATGATATATTCCAAGATGGTTGAGCATGTTGGGTGGGACTTGTTACCCCTTCAGGGAGTTTATGTTTTCTAGGTAGTATGTACTACATATTAGTAGATGATAAGAGTTATTAATAGTGTAATATACCCCCAATGGAGGTGGTAACACAAATAGAATGTAATCTAGAACTGTCCAAAGCAGGTATGAGATGACCATTAGAGTGACTATGTGTGTAGAACCCTTGGTTTTGGGTATGTAACCCATTATTTATGTTTTCATGTATATAATATATAAAGATGAATGTTGGGAGAGGTTTGGGGATTTTAAAGGAGTTTGGGGGGCTAAAGGGAATGTGTGTGGGATGCACATGGTTTGTCTAAATCATGTTGAATCATAGGCGAAACCGTACAAAGTTACAGATGTTGGATAGTAGCATCGTCATGGTGGATGAATGGTTAAAGAGGACTTGTGGGGATGTCATGAAATTATTATCACATTAAGTATCTAATGCATAGTTAGTTCATGGTTTGTTGAACTTCATGGACTAACTATGCACAGGGTTAAAGTAAGATCCTAAAAAAGTGGATCTCAAATGTTGTTGACTCTATAGGCTTTTTTTCTCCAATACATATCTAACTCATGATTAATCTACATTGAAGGTGGTAGAACCTCTCCCAAGTGTTTTTGAATAAATATGGATGCTTCTCTCAGTGATTAGAAGCTAATTCATCATGATAAGTGCTTGTTATTCACCATTCTTCTCTTGTTTTTCTAAGATCTACAGAGATCTATTTGTGGTATCTTCTTAGATTCTCATATCTATACCTATTATGCATATATATAAGATTTTGGATTCCATATATGTTGATATTTGATCTCTTTGTGGATACTATAATATATGTAAGGAGGTTTTGTGGAATTCTTACACGGTATCATGAGCATTCTTTGTCTTTTTTAGTCTTCACCAAAACGGTCAAGGTAAGTGGCTTCACTCTCAACTCCTCTTGATAGAACAGATCTAGATTAATTAAAATTGAATATATTATGTTGAATGTATTGTTAATTTTTTGTTTAGAAACTTTTGGAAACCCTCATTACTAAGATTTTGGTAAATTGTGGAAATCTAACAAATTTGATGTTCTTGAAAACATGCTTTTTTCATGGTTTTATACTGTGAATTTTAAAATGAGGATTTTCTATAATTGTGGAACATTAATTTTATTAAGAAAAATCAATAAAAATATTTTTTTTATTGAAATGAAATGTTTTTTTAATTGGCCTACAACATGATTTTCAATAAAACAACCGGTTTATTGAATTTGTTGAACACACATGTTTTAGGCAGGGGTTCGGCATGTGGTGTGGTGTTTGTTAATATGTATTGGGATGGATATGGGTGTAAAGTAACCCCATATAAAGGTTTATATTGATATGGGTGTGAATTATCCTCATCAAATGGGTCAAACAAGTTAAGGCTTAGTGGAAGGATAACTCACCGCTCGCGAGTATAGAGAGTTTCAAGTTGCAAGCCTAGTTGGGTGTCTGGTGAAGTGAAATGGAATGTTTATGACAATACGATATTGAAAAATCGTTTTAAATCCTTTTTTTGTTCTTATGGAAATGTGATTTTTTGGAAAATTGTTTTAACTAGAAATTGTTTAAATTTTCTTTTCAATGTTTTTGAGACTTTTTTATATTTAGTTATAAACTATTTTGGGAAATTTTTTATATAAACTATTTTATATAAATGTTTATAACCTTTATATCCTAGTTAAATGATTAGGGAAGTCATTGGGGAAAGCCTACTCAGTTTTTTACTCACCCCTTATTTTCCACTTCAATTCTTTTGCAGATGATATCTTCTGAGACATGGGAAAAGGTAAAGTATCACACGTATTTAGCACCACCTAATGATACTTGGGTTGTTTGGTGATGTTGAATCATAGAGATTATGGAGCATGGATTATTGTGGTTATATTTTAGTATTTATTTTTTCTTCCTCTATTTACCTTTTTTGGTTTGGCTTCCATTGAAGCACACTTTGGTGTGGTTTTGTTATGAAGATGTAGGATGAGTTCTTCTACTTTTATCATACATAATATAGTATTTGTTTGGTTAGTGGTTTATTTATTAAAGGTTAAATTGTACCACAATTTCATTTCAAACCCTTATGAATTTATTTCCATCCTTGGGAATCTTTCAGATGTCACTTCAGGCCTAGTAATGATTTGATGTGTTATCAAGCCAATGAGAATAAGTAGGTCATTACACTATGAGTACCCAATGGTGAGACATTTGTGTTAATGTGATGTTTATGGATTATTTTTAACATTTAGTTCAACCATGAAATAATTATGGGTTTTATTTTATCATCATATGGTCAATGTAGTGGATATAATCCATTTAAAATTCATAATCTGTCATCAATAGAAACAACATGTAAATGAAAAGCATAAAACAACACACATAATAAGAAATTAGTAATGTATACATTTTCTTTGATAGAGTACACTTGATTGAGATCACATGGTGATAATCAAATGATTCACTCCACTACAAGTTGTACACTAGCCACTAGGATCCTTGTACACTATGAGAGGACTCCAGAACACCAATGTATGGTTAGCACATTTTCCATGATGATAAACAATGTACATGAAGGAATATTGCTCTGACTATGGATTGTAGGTTTTACACACCTCAAAAAGAATGATATTATTACTTTATAAAGGTCCCCTTCAATCAATGAAGGGAGTCAAGTATCAGATGCCAACACATGATAGTTGACATATGTTACAACATCACATAAACTTTAGAGATTCATAATCATTGAACACTTAAATTATTATTTTATTTATGTATGCCCATAAATGAATCAAATCATTGATTCATAACCATAAGAAACCATATGGAAGTCTTGGTAGTGGATATTCACTCTATATCACACATCATTTATCTATTGAAAACAATGATGGATACTGGTTTTATATTATGATAGAAGCATAGGTACACTCATATCATTGGTTATGACTCATGGGGTGTAATAAAATATGATATCCTTATTTTAGTGTAATTTTAATAATCTACCACTTTAACTAAAATCCCATAAGGACTTTATAAAAAAATTATAGATCATTATAAATCCATCGATACTTTTTTAGATATTGATTATTAAACTCAAAATTTGATCCTTATGCTATGGAATAATTGTGTGACTCAGTGTCCCTTTGTATAATGGATACAAAATATGAAATGCCAATTTCCTAAATGCAATAAAAGATCATCCTCTAGAAAAATATCAGTACTAATCAAGATACAAAGAGGATTCGTGTGATCTTAATCAAACATAATCATAACTTCATATGAACATTTCCACCAAAAGATATATCATATATATAATATATATACCAATATAATTCATCTATCTATGACATAGAGTGACCAATAGATAGGGATAATTACAATATACTATAGTTCATCTCATCAATTCATGGTTATCCAAAATATACTGACCAGGTTGATTAATACATCACATGTCATTCATCTAACGTATGAGTACATCACATATCCCTCATACAAGTAGTTAGTTACAACCCATGTTACTCAAATAAGAATGGTCATGAATTTCCTCACTCTAATTCAATATAGGTCCCAAATTTATTTTATCTTTATATAATTAGATAAAAATTATCTTTGTTGATGTCAAATTGATGACATGATCATTAATATAACTAGTTATCCCCTGATATTATAAGCCTCAAGGATTGTGTAAGAAATGTATCAAATAATGATGGTTTTCTTTCTAGGTGTATTTTCAACTTGGATAAAGATGATTCATAATAATAATACTCCACTAAGTATATCAATTACAGTTAAATTCCATGGAATAAGCTTCCGTGGGTTAGTAAATATAATAAGTCTCCACTTATTATCACATTATTGAATTCTTTGTATAGTTCATACAAATATTTATATTAGTTAAAAGAATCTACTCATTATAACCATAAAATATCATCACAACCCAAAATACTCTCTAATGATCACCAATTTGGGTTGACTCAATGTCATAATTTGAGGGGATATTATCTTTATACTATTCATTTAATATAAATTTAGGCACACCTAAATGAATATTGAGTTTATTTTAAAATCAGGATAAATTTTACAAACATTTCATATAATTTCTCATGTATCTTATTCCAAGATATTCCACATGGCATTCATTATTATTTCATGGAAAGGGTTTCATCAATGGATATATTAAATTATCCAATATATCCATCCAATAGATCTTAATCCTACCCCTATTAATGATATCCCTAATGATATGGTATTTAAAAATGATGTCTTTGACCCTTTGGTGATATTGGAGTTTCTTATCTTGAGCAATAACTCCATTTTTTACACAGTAAAGATTGATTATTCCATTGATTATAGGATACCCCCAAAGCTCCTAAATGAGCTTCTTGATCCAAATAACTTCCTTCACAACATATATTGTAGCTATGTAATTTTAATATATTGTTGAATCCCCTAATGTTTCTTATTTGGAACTGTTCCAACTAATTTCTACATTTTTTAGGAAAAAATAAATTCTATATTGAGACCTAATATTATAATTTTTTATTGGAAACAAAAATCAATTTAATCTTCTTAAAGGCAATAATCCTCTCCTCCAAATACAAATAACAAATCCATTCTTCTTATTAAGTATATACGGATATTATTAACAATAATTTAGTGACATTTACTATGATTGGATTGGATTGGTATATACTTGTAATGATCAAATCATAAGGTATATCGGGTAAAGTACACAACATAGAAAAAATTATAGATCTAATGGAAGATTCATAAGGAATACTATATATACATCTTACTATTTTAAAGGCTATTTAATCTTGTAACATATTTGAAAGGTAATAATGATAATGACCTATTTGTAGGGTCCTATATTATAAAAAACTTTAGTATTTTACTAATATTAGTGTTGTAACTAAGTCCATGCAACCTATTAGATCCGTCTCTATAGATATTTATACCTAGTATGTTTCCCAGTTTATCCATGTCTGGCATCAGTAGTATTTTCCCAACCATATATTTACATAGTGTAAAATCATGGCATTATTACTGTTAAGGATAATTCATCAACAGAAAATATCATAATACTAATAATCTTCCATGAATTCCCTTATATAAAAAATAATTAACCCTGTTTCTTATGAAACCAAATTAAATGATTTCATCATAAAAATGGATATTACAACTCTGAGAATCTTGAATCAATGCATAAATGGATCGTTGTAACATATAAACTAGAGAAGACCCATTTTGAACTTTAAAACATATAGTTTATATCATATACACAACCTTGACAAAATTCTGGTTAAGGAAATCAGTTTTAAAATCCATTTGAAATATACATAATCAAAATGATCTATTATGGAAAGAAATATATAAATGTAATTTATCAACATAGTTGGCGGAAATGACTCTTTATGATCAATGTAGTTTATTTTTTTATAACCCTTTTCCACCTAGAATGCATTATAGGTAGACACTCTACCATCCATTTCAATTTTCCTGTGGATAACACACTTGCACCCAATGGGTCTCACCACTTTATGTGAATCCACCGAGTTCAAAACATGGATAGTGTATACAAATCCCAATTTCAATTCAAATTATTTTATCCATCTCTCAAAATCAGAGTTCCTAATGGCCTCTCCATAGGTAGTAGGATCATCACTTATAACCACTAATACATCAACATTTTCCATAAAAAATCCATATCTCTTTGGCTCCTAAGGAATCTTACTAAACCTTTGAGGTTCATAAATATCCTATGTCATTTTTTCTTCCATAACTCATTTTGGAACTTGTTAAACTCTATCTAAAATATATTTCTTTTTTGTTAGTCCCAAATTTATAGTAGTAATTTTCCTCCCAATAAATTCTCAATGGATATATAACTTCTCAAGGAAAGAACAAAATCTGGACACAAAACATTGTGCTCAGTAATATTATAAAAATAATATCTATTTTTTTCTTTGGGATAACCAATAAAAAACTATTTTTCATAATTGAGGTCAATCCTATAAGAATCCAACCCCAAATATTCATAAAATACATATTGTGAAATTTAAAAATATATATATTAAATGGTGTATTTGTGACTATTTTAGATAAATCATAGTCATGTAGGAATTCAGCAGTTTCTAGATCATATCCCTAGAATGAAATAGGATGGTCTCACTAACTCGTCATTAATTGAACAATGTCCAATGTGGCGTGATTCCTCCCCTCAAAAACACATTTCTATTGTGGTGTTCTAGGAGGTGTGAGAAGTATAAAAATTCTAAAATATATAATATTATTAGTTAATTTGTGTATTAAGTATTCACTATCCCTATATGATTGGAGAATCAAAATACTTTTTCCAATTGATTTTATACTACATTCTGAAAATAACTGAACATTTCAAAATTCTGAAACTTGCATATCATCTAAAACACATAAAAATGTCGAATAAGTTCATTATTAAATATTAAAAAGTACCTAAACCCTAAATTTTCTTATATTCCCATTGGTCAATATAAATTGTTTTATGTGAGATCCAATATTCCACTAACCCTTTCACCTTTTTCCATAAAAAGTTGATCTGTTTATTTTGAATAATACACAAGATTCATAACTATCAAATTATTCTTGATAAAATGACTCAAAAAAATATATCTATATAGAGTATTTGTATGAATTTCTCACTTATATATCTAAGGAGACAATGCCAAAGGTGTATGGGGTTAAAATCAACCTTGAATTTCTTATTCGGAATTTTATAGATTTGATTATCTATATACAAAATATATAAATTGTTTACCAAATTCTTGATTCAATAAAACATTCCATTCAAATATAAATAACAAATATTGTTCTAAAAATAAATTAAAATATCACCTTTTTTCGAAAAAAGATATAGAAATTAGTTTTTTTTGTATGGTGAGAACATAATAATATTTCTCTAATTCCAGAAGTAATCCTCTAGGTAGACTTAGATCATAAGTTCTTACTTCCAATGTAGTAACTTCTACTATATTTCCAATAAGTGGATTTAATTATCCTTTATTTCATTCTCTATTATCTTTAAGTTTGTCTTTATCAACAAAAATTCATGATTTCCGTCTAATATCTAAAACCCATGAGTCATGGATAAAGAAATTTATTTCTATAACATTGAAATTCAAATACATAGAATGATTCTATTTTAAAACACTTCTCAGCCTTAAATATCTGTCTAGAAGAATTTTATAACTCATACCTATAAGGGAACTCAAAATGATAAAAATGATGAATGAAGTAATCTACCACAAAAATATATCTATGGGTGATTAACAAATTTTATATCTTTTGATTAGGTAATATTAATGAAATTACTCTTATTAAAATGTTGACCCCATATATCAGGTCTATTTAGTGATATGTCATCTATATTTCACTAAAAATGAGTTTTCTTTGGCATTTTTCTTACCAATTAGTTATGTAGGTAGATACTAATTTAAATAATATAATATATGAATCTTCGATATTTGTGTGGAAAATGGTTTACCCAAATCCATAATATATATATAAACTCAACTATAATCCTCTGGTATCCAAATTATTAGGGTTTCCTAGTTATGTGTCACCTGAAACTCACAATGATATTTGGTTACCTAAATTTTAGGGTTACCCATTTTCACTATTTTATACACCAGAAAATCCGTAGGCACCCATATTGCGTAGAACATGCTTAGTTGAATGATTATTCTCTTGACTTGTCTTTTCATGAGAATAAATCTCACACATTCTATTTTGAGGGTTTTCATTTAATGTCTCATTAATTTAATATACATCATACATATATTAAATTCATAAATATTTATTACCATGAAATATTTATTATCTCATGCTTTAATACACTATGTATGAATTCTTATTATTATTTATTTTTAAAATCCCTATTCTAACCAGATAACTAATATGTTTGAACCATATTAATTTGTAACTCGTTACACAACCCACAGTTTCGGTTACTCACCCAAAAATTGAAGTTAAACATATTCAAACATATTTAAATCCATATTATTCATAAGTTATATGAAATATTAATGTAAAGGGTTACAATTATATTATATTGATAATCTCTACATTAGTATGTCTATATCCATAGATATCAAACCCCCACATTTCTAGAATTAGGAAATTTCCTATAGGCTAGTGGAAAGTTTGACTTAAAATTCTTATACCCAAGGATAATGTACTCAATAAAGAATCCAATTAATCATAATTTTAACACCTAATATGTTTAAACTATATTCAAAATCTAAAGTTAATATAATAAAATTATTTAAAAACTAAGGACAATGTAGATAAAAACAAAATCGTATGTTTTCATAATCATCATGTAATGAATGGAATGAAAAAGTATAAGAATAAATTTATCACATATATTAAATCATATATAATGTTCACATTTCAAAAAAATATATAAATATAAATATTACAAATAAATAAACAAATGAATAAAATTTTAATTATTTCCAAAAAATGAGATATAAATATAAACATTTCTTATTTAATTTTGGCATGAAAAGCATCTATTTGAAAAATGTAACACTTATATTTTATAAAAAATTTATAAACTATAAGACATTATATCCAAAATATTAAATTTTATGATTTCTGGGTGTATAATATTTTATGATAGGTAGAGGTTTTATTTAACATAACTGACTATAGGTATGAACGCTGAACCATATGTTTTATTTCCATAACAAAGGGTAAATCCTTAAATATAGGGTAACCTAAATGTAAGAGTATGTATAATGCTTACGTAACATTTTTAAACATATAAAATGAATAAAATAACTCACATATGAGGTATCCAATATGTTAGAGTAACTCTCACATAAAATAAAAATTTTATATATTGATTATCCCATACATAAGGTTTTTAATTGTACAAAGGAAAAAAATTACTCATGGATAATTTCTTATGAATCATCCAGTCATATTTTATGATATATGTAATATCGCAACTATAACTCAACACACCTTTTCACACAAACCATGATTTAGTCATAGATTATAATATCACCAATATAATATCTTATGAAAAAGAGAAAAGCACATATTTTTAGTATATCATACCATACAATATACGCCATTCATACACTATGACTAGGAAAAAGAAAATTTTGATACCTTATGTCATAAATCCCCATGATCCAATAGCAAGAATTCATCCATTTCATATCACACACTATGATATATCCTCAAGAATATTCCGTCAAAAAATTTATTTATAAGAAACAAGAGAACATGGCGATTTTTTTATTAATGAGGCTCTAATACCCCTAAAGGGTTTTGGATGATCATCAACACAATAGAGGAAACCCATTTAAAGTTCATGATCATCATTAATAGAAAAAAAATGTAAATGAGGAATATAAAATAATAGTAAAAACTATAAAGTAATAATATCTATAATTTGTTTTTTAATGTAGTATTATTAATTGAGATCACTATGGGGAATAAAATTATTCTATCCTCCATAGGTGGTAAACCAACCACTATGATCCTCATAATCTATAATATGATAATCAAAAATAAATTTGTTCCAACACATTCTATGCAAATATAAATGATGAAAAATGAGGAAGAAAGATTTAGAAAATTATTTTAAGTGACCCACACCTCCAACATAAGGATTATGTCACCTTATATAGGATACCATAATTAAATTAAGGGGTATAAGCATTAGCATCCAACTCATGGAATTTGACATACGTTATAATAACATGTATTTTTTAGAGTTTCATAATCAATGAATGTTTTAGAAATTAATATATGTTTCTATATCCATAAATTAATTAACCAGTAGATTTATAATAAAAAACAAATCATTTCAATGATGTGGTAGAAGAGAAGAACTCAATATAACATATTTCATTTCTATCATGCACCAAAATAGATACCAGTTGAATTCTATAATAAAAGAATTTTCATTTCCATATTAATGTATAAAATCTGGGGATATTATAATATAATATATTTTAATTTTATTTCACTTCCAACACATATATACTGGTTTTATTAGGAACACAATTGGTGGTGACCTACTAAGTTTTTTTCTCACACCATACAAGAGAACTTTTGTGTATGTGCAGAACTTATAGTTGACATGTAGGCTTGGGTGGTGTCCCTAATACTAATGGCCAAGATTATTGAGCTTAGCTGGGTATGCTGAAAAGATATAGGCAAGGATAAGGATGGTGGTTGGGTATCCATGTCTTTTATATTCATTTTATACTATATTATTTATGATTATCCACTAGATTATCTTGATTTGAGGTGTGACTGTATAGATTTCTTGAACATTTTTTATATAATTCTTTTGTTATTGTTATAGTATTTTATGTTGGTTTAATTTAATATTTTTACACTCTAATGTGGTTCTTATTGTGTATAGTTATATTATTTTTTGTTTCATTTGATGATATTAAATGAAATATTCTATATATATGTATCAATATATACCTTATGTTAGCTGATATCCTATGTCGTATGAGGAGGTGTTCTTTTAGTCATGTGTCACTTTAACTATGTCTAGTGGTTATTGAGTTGTTTAGGGACAACACAATGTGGTATTTCTGTCTTTTTTCTTTATTTCGATATTTAAAATATGGTAAAGTGGGGAAAAACTATTGAAATATTACTATATAAGCTATATTTGTGCCTAAACAACACATGTATGGACTAAAATCCATGTTTATAGCAATTTTTTATTGTTTTTTTACCTTTCATAATTACAATAGTTTTTTATTAGTACAAATATGATGTTTTGGGTTTTAATGATGTATATTTTTACTCCTATATCAGGGTTGAAAGAGTAATGATTTCATGAATGAACTTTTACAAATAGTTTCACAAGTATTGTGCATGCTTGAATGGGAATATGGTACTGGGTCTGAAAAAAATTCTTCAGTTATTTAAATCATTAAAAATAACCTATTTAATGTTTCCAACAAATATTTTTGGTGGAATTATGTGTTCTTATTTTATTATTTCCTTGATATGAATCTCAATAGAGTGATATCCTTGATAAGAAAATAAATATTAAATTTATCCCCAAGGGTAGTTTGGTATATGGATGCTTAGTGAGGATTAGTTCTTTAGAATATGTAGTTAACCTGGGTATGTGAACACTTGGGGTATATGATGACCCTATAGTGGGTGTATTGGCATCAGAGTAACCTTATAGTAACTAATAAAGAAGCCTTAACATCATTACATGAGCTATAAACTATGGAGATATATGGTTTATGTTGGGTCAAAATACTTATTTATGAAATTATTTTGAAAATCACAATACACATTTTTAACAACTTTGTTATATTTTTTTGTCATATAATAATTTTCAGTTTGATGTTTCTGGTATTTTAAGTATCCATTCAGAATTACTCAATCTTAATCAGAGCAATCTTGTTATGAGTAATTTTATCAAAAGGAAGGCATAAGTAATACATTATGATTTTTCTTTATATAAATTTTCTTAAAGGAGTTTTTTTTAATTATTCATTTCAAAATAGATCTTTGTAGAGGAATTGAAAAAACATCATCATTAGAAGATGTACAATAGTAGATCCATTAGAAGGATAGTCGACGTTACTGATATAGTTACAACGGGTCTCAAGAAATGTTAAATTTATATTCTAGATCTGTTACAAGATTCATATATATATAGAATAGTGATCTCAAGGTGAATAAAAACATTTTAATGTGATTTAAATCATGTAAATGTTTTTAAATACTTAATACAGCTTGTTAATTAGAGTGCTTCTATTTTTTCTTTAGATAGTTTTTATTTGAATATTTGTGTGAGTGAATTTACTTGTAAATATTCTGAGTTTCTTACTTTTTAATTGGTTGGAACTGATCATGTTGATCAATGGATCTTGAGGATAAAGATATAGAGGTTTTCATAATTAGGTGAGCTGGAGGGATTCTGAAAGGAAGAAAAAAATTCATTCTAATCAGGTTGACCGAGGGATTTTATAGTTTTGGAAGATAGGAGTAGTGATACGCTTATAATTAGAGATACATAAAGGTGGGTATACAATTTTTTTATCAATTTGGGATAAATAAGAGACCTCAATAATTTGAGGTGTTATATGGTTTTTGTTCTGATATGAATAATGTTTTGTTTTTATATACAATTTCATTGTTAATTTGTTTTCTATAAAATTATTTGGTTAATCTATTTTATTTGTTATTATTCTTATTTATTTTCTCAACTCTCCATAAGAACATCATTTTAATAGTATGTAATGTCGTGCTTTCATTTATTTAATTATATAAGAGTGTTAAATTTTAAATAGTTTTAAAAACTAAAATTCACCCCCTCTTGTATTATGTTTGTCATACCTTCCAATGAACCATTTGTTGTAAAATTGAGGTCTCTACATCTATTTTTTCTTCTTACACAAATCCTATGGTGGAAAAAAGATGTTGCTATTATGGTGGGTTCATGTGCTAACAAGTTGAATAATATAAACCTTAACAGACCACCAATTGATAGAGCTATCTATAAGTACAAGAGAGATCATATGACAACCTTTGTGATTAATACTATAGAATATAATTTTATAATGATTATTAGAAATTATAAAATTCTATATAAAGAAGTTATATATTTTATCATACAATTGAAGACTGTTTATCAGTTGAATTATAGAGATTGGAACACTCTATTATCCTCAATAGAAAGGAATACCATCAGTAAAATATCTTTTTATGATACAAATAATAATATTTAGAGAAAGTTTGAAGTAATTCAATTATGAAATTGTAAGGTTTGAGAAACTATAAGGGCTATGATTCATACCGATTATCATAATTTTGATTTCATAATTAGTGAATCTGTTCAATATATACATCAATGATTTATAACCATATTAAATAGTTTATAGACTCTTGGAGAATAGGATTTTTTGTGATTGGATTATTGAAAACTTTATTGATATTATTCTTAAATAGTGATCAACAAAGTTAAAAGATATATATATGACCGAAAACATCTCACAAAGATGAGTATTGATGATATTATTATAATTACTATATATCATGAGAGTATGATGAAGAAATATGCATAAAAAGAAACAAATAAGTGTATAAAGATTCTTTTTAACCCAATAATCTCCCCCCTTTTGTAAATCACAAGGCATAAGAATATAAAAAAACACATGAGCATAAAATGTTTATAAACAAAAATTTACAAAAAACCTATATCACATAAATAACAAATTTTAAAGGTATTTTTCATTAAATTTACTTTCTTTATTTCTTTTTGGATTTTCCCATGCCTTTTGGTAGAAATGGTGGGTTTTCACAATTTGGGGAAAACCGTGAGCCCAATTCTAGATTTAAAAATAATTTTTTTTCTTTTATAAATCCATCATTTCTCAACATTGTTCATCCATTTAAATTCCTACTTGGCTTCCCCTGGCCTATTAATGCCACCATTGAAATTTTAACCCTTTAGGAATCCATAATAATGGTGTTGTTGGGTTTTTATTTTAGGAATTAGGCCATCTCAGAATACCATTTCCATTTTAAAAAAATGGTTATTTAACATCTTGTTCTATTTTAATTATTTTTTAGTGATTACACCACTCAACTAAGACAAATGAACCTAGACGATCTCACATTCTCTTATCCCCCTCTTTGGAGCTGATTTGAATTGCAGATTAGGTAAAAACATCTGAAGCTTTCACAATTCATCCAGATTTAGAAAGGTAATTTGATTCCTTCATAACTCCTTCATTTTTCAGACTTTTACTCCCATTTCAGTTCTCAATTAACCTTACATTCTTTTTTACAACCTCTAATTCATTTTTGGATATTTGAAAATTCAGATACTTGTGTATGTGGGGAGATTTTATCATGATCCCTCAAGTAAGTGGGTCTCCTTCATTCTTCTTTCAATTTTCTTAGTGTTTCATTCAACTTGCTTAGGATTTATTCACTTATAATTGAAATCCCAAATGAATAGAGGGTAGGGTTTCGAACCTAGGGTTTAAAATTGGGGTTTCTTTGTCCAATATTCTGTTTTTAGGCTTTATCTACCCTTCTTGATGTGCAGTGGTGGTGCCATTGATTTTCCGCACAAAGGATTCAAGGTTTTATCCATTTTGGTTGGTGTTTACATTATATATGCAATCCCTGTGAAATATATTGAAGTTTTTATTGTATTTTCATATTCATATCATTTGATTATTTCTACAAAAAATGGTGTTAGTGGTGTTGGTAATGAAAATGAATTTTCAGTTCCATTTTTATGTGAAATCAGGGGGTTTTCATAGAAATCTCTTGTTGGTTCATTTGGGGATACCCTATAATTACTTAGTTGATTGTATTAAAATTTATTAGGGCTGAAAATAATGTTTTAAATGTTTATATCCTTTGGTTGTTTCTCTAAAAATTAGTTTTATTGGTGTTTGTGAAACCCATGATTTTTAAGTGTGTACTTGTGTGAAAATGAAGGTTTTATAAAGATATCACTTCATGGTTCATATAGGGCTGCCAAAAAATTGATATTTTGGTTTCATTGAAAGATTTTGGGAGTCCATTTAGGTTTTTGTGACTTGTGAGTGTTCACGTGGTGTGAAAAGTGGGGATTTCATGGAGTTTTGGGTGCAAAACAATGCAGGATTTTGAGAAGTTGTTTTTATTGAAAATCAAAATCATTTGTTGTGTGTTTTAAGTGTTGTAAAGTTTGTTCAGATAGTATGTTGTTTTTATATGACCATTAGTTTTGTTTTATATGAAAAGGGCTTTATGTGTCATGCTTAAATTGTTTGAGCATAAAGGGGGAAGCCCAAGTACTTTGGCCATCAGATATGTACTAGTACGGCTAACGATCCAGATGGGTTTTGTCCCTATTTTACTGAAAAAGTGGATAAAGAAAAATCTAACGTAACTATGTGGAAAATTTTTGGGGACCACTAGATTATGGGTATGTTCCCTACTAGCATCTGGTTCAGGGGAAAGGATTGTGACTTGGATACTTTACACCGAGGTACGTGGTACATAGGGCCCGAGACTATCTATTGCCTAGGGGTGTTCCCGGTTTTTGTGCTCATTGGATTTGTGGTATTTAGCCTTATATTAGGGTTCGTATGGATGTTATTTATAGTATCTAACATTACTTATTTAAATATTTTAACATCCTGAATGTTTTAGTTTGAAAACTTTTTTCAATTGAAAGTTGCATTTCTTGAATTTATTGTCATTTTTCCTTACATATTAAAACTGTCAGATTTTTCAACTTATATTGCATTCTATATGAAATATTTGGGTGGAATTATATTGTTCTTAAGTTCACACCCTACTTAAATCACTTTCTTGTAATTATAATTGATTATATAGGACAAAGGTAAAGGTAAATCCTCAGGTGAAGGTGGTTCGGGTTGTTAGTCCCCTCCTACGGTGTGGTGTTGTGGAGTCGACTCAGGTGTGATGAACCCTTGTCATGTGGAGTCTTTCTGGCTATTTTTCTACTGTATTAAATTATTTTTGGACCTCTTGTACTTCATTTACCACCACGTATTCAGACTTGTATTTTTCATAAGTCTCGTTTGGCATGAAAATTTTAGATTCATATTATTAATTGTTTTTATGGTTTTATACTTTCATACTCAGGTAAATCATTCTGAAACCTAATTTATAGATTCCTGGGCACTTTTTCCAGCCTGTGGGGTTATGGAATGCCCTTTGGGCCTTGCCATGGGCTGGATTTTGTGTAGGCATTAGTGGCAACCAGATTCGGTTCATGACAAAATGGTATCAAAGGAGGATAATGTTTTTGGGTTATATTATTATTTTGGGATGAGTGGGCTAGACAAGAGATAGAACTGTTGGGACTTGATGTTTTGGTCATGAGTAAGGTTCCTAGCCTTCACATCTCTTGGTAGACATCAATTCACCATGTAAAAATGTAATTTTTTGTTTGACTTCACTTCTAGGTGAGACGTGTAGGCTGCAGACTACATGTGGACATCAAGAGGGGGCGAAGTAGTGGTTTATTTTATTATTGTAATGTTTTTTGCTTCCTTATATTTGATGATACTAATGGAATTTTTTATAAAATTTGTTCTAATTTTTTCTCTTGTGACTATTTCCTTTTTTTTTACAACATGCCTCCCTAGAAAGCTCCCATGCACCCCCAGGAGGAAGTCGGGGAGATTTCTCCCTCACCACATGATCAGAGGATATTATAAGATGTGGTTAGAGTTTTCCAAGAACTAGGAAATGGAATATCTCATGTTCTTGCTCCTGTTTGGAAATATGAGACTAGTACTAGGAAGGAATAGACCTAGAAGGTCCTGAAAAATAATCCTCCTACATTTCGAGGTATTATGAACATGTTGAATTTACCAACAAAGTTGTTGTCTTTTCTAATGGAGTTGGTGACGCTGCTAGGAAATAATAAGGAATAAGGTCTCAGGTTCTCATCAGGTTTGCTCTCCATGTCAGGAATTGAGAGGGAATGGGACCTCTTGGTCGTAGATATGGAACTATTTGATATAATACTCAGCATAGATTGGCTATTACACTTCTAGTCACACATTGATTGCTATAGGTGATGAGTGAGTTTCACGACACCAGATGGGAGTTGTCATGCTTTTCATGGAGAATGTGATCTTCGTTCAGGTCAAGCAAGACCTCTACTCCCAGATTTGGGAAGTCTTATCTTCTAGTTATCGTTGCTCATGCTATAGGGCAGTGGTCTTTCCCCTGAAGGTTCCCTAACGCATATATTGAATGACTTTATACAAGTATTACTGTATGATTTTTTAGGTTTTCCTCCAGAGTGAGATGTCGAGTTCTTGATTGAACTAGATCCGGGAACACAACTGATATCTATTCCCTCATATCACATGGCCCCCACCAAGCTAAGGGAATTAAATATATATATGTACGTATTAAAGTACAAAGGATTCATTCGCATGAGAATCTATCCTTGGTATTCTTCTATGTTGTTCGAAAAAAAGGATGATGAATCCCTCTGGTGGTGCATTGACTACTGGAACCTCAATAAGGTAAAAATTTAGAACAAATACCCTTTTCCTAGAATAGACGATTTGTTCGATTTGTTGAAGGGGGAAAAGTGGTTTTCAAAAATAGAATTGTGTTCAGGATATCATCAACTCAGGGTAAAAGATGAAAATTTCCCATAGATAGCCTTCCCAAGAAGGTATGGCCACTTTGACTACTTCGTCATGCCATTCAGATTGACCAATGCACCAGCGGTCTTTATGGAACTCATAAACAGGGTGTTCCATTAGTATCTAGATTATTTGGTTGTGGTATTTTATTATTATATCCTAGTTTATTTGAGATCATAGGAGGAACATGAGCATCACTTGCATATCGTTATGGGCACCCTGATAGAGCATTGCATTTATGTAATGTTGTCCAAATGCCCTTTCCAGATTAGAGAAGTGAAATTTCTGGGGAACATGATCTAAGATCAGGGGGTCTTAGAAGACCCTGAGAAGATCAGTGCAGTTATGTCATGGGAGTAGCTGAAGAATGTGTTCAAGATCAGGAGTTTCCCTGGCCTGGCTGGTTATTAAAGGTGGTTTGTTTGGTATTTCTATTAGATTTCTTCACTGATGACTGCAGTCACCCAGTAAGGGGTGAAGTTTGTATGGGGACCAGAATGCGAGGTATCATTTTAGTAGCTAAAGATGCATTTGAATACTTCCTCGTCCTGATTTTTCTTGATGCTGGGAAGGGGTATGTGGTATATTTAGATGCTTCAGGTATGGTTATTGGGTGCGTTCTGATGCAAGACGATCATGTGGTGGCGCATGGTTCCCACCAACTTAGACCGCATGAAAAGAATTACCCAACTCATGACCTGGTTTTGGTAATGGTGATGCATGCCTTGAAAACCTGGCATCACTACCTCTTTGGGGAGAAGCTTTTGGTCTACTCTGATCACAAAATCTTTCCTATATATTCTCATATAAGAACCTCAAATTGAAGAAGCATTTTTGATCGAGTACTTGCAAGGGTTCGACATTGACATTGTCTACACCCCAAGAAATTGTAATGTGGAGGCCAAATCCTTGTGAAAAATAGTTCTTCTGCAAGATTTGATGACGTCCAATGATGAGTAGACTTTGATGGGGCTCTTTGCTTAGATGCATGTGGAGACCAAGGAACAAAATGGGGGTGTGTTCTTGGTGAGAATTCAGTTGAATCCTTCTCTATTAGAGTTGATTTAGTATGAACAACCAAGAAATGTGATATTTTAGTGGTTGAGGTAATTTCATTTTGGTGGGGCGACGTCCTTTGATTGGATATCATCTCTATAGGGCATCTTGTTCTACAAGGTCCATTCAGTAGTGTCATTATCTCGGCGGAATTTCGTTATAGAGGATAGCCACCGGTCTCAGGGGACTGTTTATTTGGGTGTCTCCAAGATGTATTTTGATGTTCAATGACAGTTCTGGTGTCCAGGTATGAAACAAGACATAGCGGAATTTATTTTGAGATTCTAGACATGTCTGCATGTGAAAGCATAGCATTATAGGCCCTCTGGTTTTCTCTAGCCATTACCCATTCCTACCTATATGTGGGAAAAGGTCACCATGGACTTCATTGTTGTATTTCTTGATACACATCAGGGTACAAATTCCATATTGGTGGTGATTTATCGTCTAAAAAAATCATCCCACTTCAATCCAATCAAAAATAAAACTAATTTAGATGAGTTGGGTTGTTTGTGTCATCAAAAGGTTTTAAGGATCCACGGTGTGTTGTCAATAGTTTCCTCGGATATAGACCCCCACTTCACTTCTTTGTTTAGGGAAGGCCTACAGAAGGCCTTGGGGTCTTCGATTAAAATGATCATGACATACCATCCTAAAACTGATGGTCAGAAAGAGTGGACGAATCACATTTTGGAGGACAAGCTCCATGCATGTTTTATAGACTTTGGAATTTCCTAGGATAGCCATTTCGTATTGGTTGAGTTTTTTAATAATAATAGTCACCAATTCTCAATTCGAATGGATTTTTTTGAGGTGCTCTATGGATGTCATTGTCAGTACCCCTAGGTTGGGATGAGGTAGGTGAAACCTCACTACTGGGGCTGAGTCAATTATAGGAGACATCTAAGAAGGTCAAGTTGATCAAGCAGCGTTTATTGACAGCTCAGAGTCTCCATAAATTATATACTAACCAGATTTGTTGAGACTTAGAGTTTTCTATGGGTTAAGGGTATTCTTGATAGTGGCCCCTCATCTAGGACATCGTCTATTGGGAAACAAAGGGAAGCTGACTCCGCAGAATGCCAGACCTTTTGAGATCACTGATCATTTTGGAAAGGTGGCATAAATGTTGGATTTACCTTCTCAGTTGACATCCATCCATGATTTCTTCCATGTCTCCGAGGTAAAGAAATTTAACCTGGATCCATCCCATGTGATAAGTTGGGAAGAACTTGAGATGAAGCCTGATTTATCTATTGTTGAGCAGCCGGTGTGAATAGTTGAATTCTATGAAAAAGTTATTGGGAAATTACTATTGCATTGTTTCAGGTTATTTGGCTGCATGGAAATGATACACATGAGACATTGGAGTGGAATTCAGGGGTTGAGGAAGATTATATGTTCTTATTTTATGATCAAGCTTCAAGTTAACTTTCCGGGACAAGAATTTTTAATAGTAGAGAGAATTGTAGCATACATGACTTATTTTAAAGTAATTTTTCATTTAATTTCTATTCTTTCTTTGTTTTGAGTGTTTTCCATGCATTTTGGTGTAAATGGTGGGTTTTCAAAATTTGGGCAAAACTGTGAGCCAAATTCTAGATATAAAAATAAATTTTGTTTCTTTTATAACTCCTTCATTTTTAAAAAAAATTCATCCATTCTAATTCCTACATGGCCTACCCTAACATATTAACACCACCATGATAATTTGGACCCTTTAAGAATGCATACTTGTGTTTTATTTAGGATTTCATTTAAGTAATTGGGCCATCCAAGATGCCCATTTCTAGTTTTAAAAACAAAAATTTATTAATTAATATCTTATTCAATTTTATTGATTTTTCTATTATTCCACCTCTCACTATATCTCATGGAACCTATGACCACCCCCATTCTCTTATGTACCTTTTAAGATCTCATTTGCTTCTCGGATTAGCTCAAAACATCTAAATATTTCACAATTCATCCAGATTTAAAAAGGTAATTTGATTGATTCATAACTCATTCATTTTTTACTCTTTTCTCAAAATTTTACCTCTCAATTAACTTTATCTTCCTTATTCCATCCTCAATTATATATTTGGGATGTTTTGAAATTCTGTTACTGCTGTATTTGGGGTGATTTCTTCAAGATCCCTTAAGTAAGTGGGTCTCTTTAATTCTTGTTTCAATTTGATTAGGGTTTCATTAAATTTTCTTAGGGTTTCATCCCTTATCCTTATGTCCCAAACAACTAGAGGGTAGGGTTTCTAACCTAGGGTTTAACCTTGGTTATTCATGGGCCAATATGTTATTTTTAAGCTTAATCTACCCTCCTTGAGGTGCGGTGGTGGTTCGATTGAGTTTTCACACAATGAATTCAAAGTTTTAACCATTTTGGTAGGTGATTTTATTAATGTATGCAATCCTTGTGGATAATATTTTTTATAGTATTTTCATGTTTATATAATTTTATTATTTTTATGAAAATTGGTTTTAGTGGTGCTTGTAATTCAAATGAATTTTTAGTGCTATTTTAATGTGAAATTAGTGTTTTTTCATAGAAATATCTTGTGGATTAATTTCAGGATACCCTATAACTACTTAGTGGATTTTGTTGAAGTGTATTAGGGATCAGAATAAATTTTTTAATTTTTATATTCTTTGGTTGTTTCTGTGAAAATATATTTTAATGGTGTTTGTGAAACACATGAATTTGTAAGTGCCATGTTTGTGTGAAAATTGAGGTTTTATAAAGATATCACATCATGGTTCATAAAGGGATACAAAAAAAACTAATTTTTTGGTTAAATTGGATGGTATTAGGCTGAATTTTTTTGGTGACTTGAGATTGTTCTTATGGTGTGGAATATGGGGAATTCAAGGAGTTTTAGGGTCAAAACATTGAAGGATTTTGATAAGCTATTTTAAAGAAAATAAAAAAAATTGTGTGATTGAAGTGGTATAAAGTGTGTACATATACTATATTGTTTGTATGTGACCAGTAGTGGTGTTTTATATGCTTTGTTATTTATATGGAATTTTGAAACAATTTGATCACAAAGGGGGAATCTCTGGTACATGTGTGGGCGGATATGTACTAGTACGGCTAGTTATCTAGATGGGTTTTGTCCCTATTTCACTAAAAATATAGATAATTAAAAGTCTAACAGAACTATGTGAATAATTTTTTGGTACCACTAGGTTATGGGTATGTTCCTGACTAGTGTATTGTACATGGGAATGTATTTTGACTTGAATACTTTACACTGAGTTATGAGGTACATAGGGCCCAAGAATATCTAGTACCTTGGGGTGTTCCCCGTTTTGGTGCTCATTGAATTTGTGGTATATACCCTTATCATAGGGTGTGGTTGGATGTACTTTTTAGTAGATAACATTTCTTACATAAATGTGTTAACATTTTAAAAGTTTTAGTATGAAATTTTTTTTCAATTAAAACATTCATTTCTTGAATTTATTGCAAATTTTACTTACATATTAAAACTGACTATTTTTTAACATGTATTGCATACTATTAGGAATCATAGGTTAGGATCATATTGGGCTTTGTATAACACCCTACATACACCCCTTGGGTGTAAAAATTCTTGATTATGTTTGAAAAAGTTAAAGGTAAATCATTGGGTGAAGTGGGTTCAGGTTTTTGTCCCGTCATATTGTGTAGTATTATTGTGACTGCTTAGGGGTGATGACCCCTTAACATGTGGATTCTTTGTGGATGTTTTTATACTATTTTAATTTTTTTGGACATATTTTACTTTATAGAAAACCAAGTATTTATATGTTTATTTTTCATAAGTCTGGTTTGGTATGAAGATTTCATATTCATATTATTGATTGTTTTTAAGGTTTTATGCATTCATACTCAGGTAAATCATTCCCAAACTGAATTTATTGATACCCAGGAACTTGTGCCGGACCATGGAGATAGGGAATGCCCTTTGGGACTTTTCATGTGCTGGATTAGGTGTTGTTATTAGTGGCGACCATATTTAGTTTGTGACAACATACCACTTTGTAAAATGATTTTGTGCTCGAGTGTGTAGTCTAGTTTATAGAAGCCCAGTGAGGATTTGTTTCCAGTCATGTGTAGTTTTCTTAGGTCTGTAAATACTTGGTGTATACGATAACCCTATAGTGGGTGTATTGGAATGAAAGTTACCTTACATAATTTGAGATAGAATCATTGAATTCAATAAATGATCTTTGAACTACGAGGATGTACGTTTTATGGGAATGGTCATAAATTCTAAGTCTTATGAGGCCTGTCTCTAGATAATGTGAGTTGAGGTAAGTTAGTAGTGTAAAAAAAATCCTTTCCTATTTTTTCATGTGATGGATTGTGATATATGTGGTACTAATAGAGATAATATTTTATTTATTTTTTTAAATGTAATTTAATAATTTAATCACTAAAAATTTATCAATTTTTGTTATTTACATCAATTTTGAATTTATAGGGTGTTTTGAGTTTAAATGTGAAATCTAATTAATTTGGAAATATAGACAGATTTTAAAATTTTTGGTAATTCAAGTTTATATTTACAATATAAATCTAATTGATGTGATTCCTTTTTTGTTGGATTACTATATTTATTGTGTTCTTCTGTTTCTTCTAGATCATTATTTAATTCGTCCATCCAATGGCTTAAAAAATTCAATCAAGTTGGACAACTATCATGGAAAACCACATGGACCCCACCTAAATGAATTGATTATAAATCAATAAAAATACATCCAATTGGGTTGATTCCAATTGTAATGTAAATAAAATTGAATGATGAGTTCATCTGTTTATTATCATGGAGATGCTCCTTTATTATGGAGGCCCATGGATGCTAAACTTTTAGGGGAAAATGAAAAAAGTTTTTCAAAATAAAAACTCTAAAGTTATAAGGAAATATCTCTTACTAAAAAGTGATGATAAATCTGAAATTTTTTGGATAATCATAGAAGATATTTTTAAACATATTTAATGAAGACACCATGAAGAAATTTGGCCACTAAATTGTATTACCATGATGAATCTTTTGGTGGACATAATCTAAAGGAAATCATATAAAGAGATTTCAAAGATTTGAAATTTGAACACCAAAGGATGGAAACCCTTAGCCTATATAAAGTGAATTTCACCCATGCTAAAGGTTATTTAGAAATTTCCCTTGGTGAGGTGGCCTAGTTATGTGCTAATAACTTTTGAATTTTCTCTGCTTTTATTTTTAATTTAGATTTCATTTCTCATGTAATTCATTTGTATACATTTAATTGAAGTTATTCTATGGTATTCTATATATATTTATATTCTAAACCGAATATAATTATCCTATTTTCTACTTCTTCTATCCACCGTGACCTCTTATCCTAAAAACTGAGGGTATAACGTGAGGATTGGTCCTGGGGGAGGTATCACGGTGTTCCACATTATAGCACTTCAAATTCAGAATGTTTTAAATCTATTTGTAGTGGCTGTAGGAATATTGCACAGGTTCATAAGTCGTCCACCATGAAATTACTTCAAAATACATTTCTTTTCCTTGATTAATTCATCTTTCCTCCCTTCTATTAGTCAAACCCTTCATACGGTGGAGTTACGTTTTCCATAAGAGATGAAACGGCATACGGTGGAGACAGGTCTTTTTGGGATAACATTCTCAATTGAGATGTTACCCTATTTGAATATTGGAGGAGGTGTGTTTTGGACTTCCAAACACATAATAAAATCACAAACTAAATAAATAAGGGGGAATTAATTCATTAATGAGGATTCAATAAAATAATTATCAAATTGAATTTAAATAAAAATAATAATGAACGAACCCGTGTTATTCAACCCTAGGACCAAGTTCTTTCTTCCTAAATTACATTTTTTCACTGCATGATAGTTTTAACTTTTATTTAATTTAAATTTCCTTACCTTCCTAGATTAAAAGAAAAAAACCCAAAAAGTAGTATAACATGGGTTCATTAATTTTTTATTTAATCTAGGAAAGGCACATACTACTTTTTTACTGTGCCATATGAATACTAATTTTTTTGCTTTTTATTTAATATAGTGAGGTAATGAAATTTAAATGAAATAAATGATAAAATTATCACGAAGTTACAAAATGTAATTAATAAAGAAAGAACTTGGTCCAATTGTTGGATAACCTGGGTATATTCATTATTTATTTTTGTTTAAATTAAATTTGATAATTCTTTTATTGAATCCTCATTAATGAATTACTTTCCATTGATTTATTTAGTGTGTTATTTTATTATTCATTTGGCACACCAAACCAAAAATCCTCTAGTAGTCAAATATGGTAACACCTCATTTGAGAATGTTATCCAAAAAAGACTCGACTCCATCATATGTTGTTTCATCTCTTATGGAAACCCTAACTCCATTATATGAACGGTTTTACTAAGAGAAGGGAGGAAAAATGAATTAGTTATGGAAAATAAATGGATTTGGAAATAGTGTCATGGTGGATGACCACTGCACCCGTTCAATATTCCTGCCTCCACCACAAAAAGATTTAAAACATTCTAAATTTGAAGTGCAATAATGACGAAAACTGTGAAACCCACCCTAGGTCCAATCCTTGGGTTAGCCCCTCATTTTTTAGGATAATAATTAATGGTGGCAATAAGATGAAGAAAATAAGATAATTATATTGGGTTTAGAATGTAAAGTGATTTGGAATAAGATGGAAACACTTGGATTAACAACACACAAATTCATTACATGAGAAAATAAAATAAATTAAAAAGAAAACAAAAGAAAATTCTTAACTTATCGACATGTCCTTGGTCCTCCTCCCTAATGGTGGTTTCTAACTTACCTTCATCATGGGTGAACTCATAATTATATAGCCCAAGGGTTTCCATCCTTCAGACATCAAATTTCAGATCTTCAAAATAACTTTTTATGATTTCTTGTATATTGTACCCACCAAAAGATTCACCATGGTAATATAATTTAATGGCAAATTTTTTTCATGGTGTCTTCATTAAATATGTTCCAAAATATCTTCTAGGATTCTCCACAAAATTTCAGCTTGATAATCACTTTTTAGTAAGATATATGGAAAATTAGGTTCCAAATTTTATTTTGGCTGAATGTTTTTTTTATGCTCCTAAATTTGAGCATTCGTGGATAACCTTAATGAAGGATTATCTCTATGATAATCAATAGAAGAACTCCTAATAAAAATTACTTTACATTACATATGGAATCACCCCACTTGGATTTATTTTTACTTATTTATGATCAATTTATTTAGGTGGGGTCCATGCTGTTGTCCAGAATAGTTGTCCAACTTGATTGAATATCATACCCCTGGATGACTAAATTAAATCCTGATTCAGAACAAACTTATGAAGAAAATAAATAGAGTAATCCAATAAAAAAATAAATCACATTAATTGGATTTATATTTTAAAGTATATTATCTAATTACCAAAGATATAAAATTTATTCTATATTTCTAAATTAATGAGTTGTCACATTTATTCTCAAAACACGCTATAAATCCAAAAATTATGTAAATAACAAAAAAAATAATATATTTTTAGTGATTAAATAATTTAATTACATATAAAAATGATTCAAATATTATCTCTTTCAATTCTCTCACATTTAAACTATGCTTGTCCTCAAGCATAAAATCTCAACAAGGAATTCAAAGGGAACCAATGTTACCAACGTTCAAATTTTAATGCAATAAAATCAAAAAATTATCAACGTCCAATCAAAATTTCAAATTCCACAAAAAATATAAATTTAATTTACCTTTTTTCTATGAAATAATAAATTCATACATTTTACTTTTCCTCTTTGAAAAATGATGTAGCTTATCTTTTCATTCATTAAAGCTTCTCAATTTATTATTATTAAACATGTCAAATCCTGATCTATATTTCTTTTGAATTTTTTCTCTCATCACTCATGATACAATTAAAGTGGGGTTATGCTCATATCATGATAACATGATCTTTATCCATAGTCTTGTAAATGAACTACTTTCTCCACTTTGTAAAGTCAAAAAGCACATAAAATCATGATAAAATTCTATAAAGGTTAAAATGAATCTATGGATTAGGATTGGTGGGTGAATAATTGAAATAAAATAAGGCTATAAGTCGAAGTTTTGACTCTTTTGTACAATACAAGATTAATCTAGTGAAAACATAGGATGAACCTCACTCAAATCCCCCTGAGAATGTGAAACACAACACCACCAACCTTTTATGACATGGAAAATGAGTAAATAAATGATTACAAATAATTATATAATATATGTTCTCCCACTATTTTAAATAAATATCTAGAAAGTAACAACTTTATTTTTCCCCTTTTTCTAAAGCTCTAAAAAGGCACAACTTTATTTTCAATTTTTTTTCTTTTATTAAAGAGAAACTAATGAAATGAAAGAGGAATAATTAAATGATGAGTCATGCCCAATTTTATAATAATACACTACCCAAAATGATTAAACACACCTTACACGATCCTCAAATGAAACAAATCACAGTGAATTCACATGAAAGTCCCTTCCCCCACACTCAAAATTGAAATATCCATGAGAAAATACTAAAAGTGTGGGTAGGTAAGGGAAAGTAAGCTTGTAATATGGCTTAAACATATAAGTAAATTCATGGAATCTATGGAATGACTAAGGATTATTTTATAGGTGGGTCTCAAGTAAATAATTTGGTATCCAAATTAGAGCCTTAATCATTTTAAATGTGTTTTTTCACAATAATAGCTTTGACAAGTTTCAATACAAGTTCTGGAAGGTGGCATGTCCCAAGATCACTCATGAAATATGCTCAAGATAAAATAAGAAGTTTTTAGTCTAGAAATAATCTCACGAATGGAAATATGATATTGAAAAATCACCCATGGAATGATTAATAATAACAAATTAATTAACATGAATTTCATAAATTCAAATCATGAAAAATGGTAGGGAAATTATATTTACATGAATCAATTAATTCCCACAAATCATGAGTCCTTATTTCAATATTCATGATTCACTTTAATTATCCAATTATCCTTTTTACTAATTCAATATTATTAACAATGAAATCTAAATCATTGCATCACTGGATTCCAAGAAAACTCATGTCTCCTAGATATTTTAAGAAAAACATAATTCATGTTTGGGAATTAAATACTAGTTTAAAGCACAAAAAAATGTAATGAGTTTCATAGTTAAACAAAAAATGTTACTTCCCTTCTGAAATAAATCTTGGTTTTTCTTCTATTTAGGGGTTCCCTTCTGCCATCCTGAACCTACAAGAGAGAATTACTCAATTAAGTGAAAGGATAATGTCATTAAACCTCAAAAATATAGGATGGTGTGGGCCTCATGCTATGATACTTCTATAAAAAAAGTTTGACTCAAAATTCATAGAAAGAAAGTAAAGATAAGTCTTGGTCGATCCCCTAAGGGGGACCTCAATTCTTTTACATACTCGAGAGGGTAGTATCGGTTGTTATCCATATTCATTGTTGGGTGTGTCTTCTTGGACAAGAACCACCACATGTTTTTCTCATCATGTAGTTATTTGTTTTTGTTTAGGAGAATTCCATGTATAGAGTACACCATATGTGTCCCCTTAAAAATTTGGTACTGCATGCATGGTGGGGGTTGGATGAAGTATGGATCCTCCTCCTCTTCAGTTGCTACTTGTAGAAAATATTCTTTAAAATCTAGTGGTTTCCCCATATGTGCTACATGAAAATAATGATCAAGTAGAGATTTAAAATTTTAATTTAATGTATTAATTTCAAAATCATCCATTTTAAGGTAGGCATCTTGTATATTTCATTCTATAGGAATAGCCACTTGTATCTCTTCATGGTATTCCTCAAGTATATGATTAGTGTCCTCAGGGAGATCTAGGTGTTCCTCAATAGGTGCAATTTATTCTTCTTCCTTAAATATATAGAAAATACTATCTTATTCCATAAAACAAAGGGGGGTGATATAAAATTCAGATTCAATAAAATCATAAGAGATACAATTAATGAAAGGTTCAACTCCCTATGTTGGTTCAGATTCAATCTATTCTTGAGTTGAAAGTGCCTCTTGAAGTTTATTATTGATTGTTACAGGTAGGTAATAATGCTCCTCTACCTTAAGTTTGGATTCATCTTCATGTATTTCCTCATTGAAATTCAGGAAGACCTATGGCACTTCATTCTTAGCCTTTAATCATTGAATGTCAGTATTGAGTTCATCATCCATGGACATGAAATATTAAAGTGAGTACTATGTATCAAGTACTCATTATTTCAATTTAATCATTTTCATTATAGCATTAACCATTTATTTGATGGCCTCCTCATTTTAGTCGATTTCATCCCCCTGCACCTGTGAGTAATAGTTCCATGTAGAGTAAATGAAGTTTGGATTCATCATGGAAAGAGGTTTCTTTTAGTTTTTTTCTTTAAAAAATGAAAACTATCTAAAATATGAAAATAGAAAAAGTAAAGTAAAAAACTAATTAAATCCCAGAAAACAATGCCGGTTTTGACACAGACCTATCATAGAGTGTGGAAAAAGTAATTCATTTTCTTAATGCAGGACACAGGCTAACCAGGTTCGTCTCACTTGAGGATCTTTCTCAGTTGTTTACCCACTTAATCTATTTCACCTATACTACTTTTTAGGTTTTTTATTTAATCTATATAGGTAATGAAATTTAAACGAAATAAATGTTAAAACTATCATGTAATGATAAAATGTAATTATGGAAGAAAGAATTTGGTCCTAGGTTTTGATAACATGGGTTCATTCGTTATTTATTTATTGATTAAATTCAATTTGACAATAATTTTATTGAAACCTCATTAATGAATTACTTTCCATTGATTTATTTAGTGTATGATTTTATTATGCGACCAGCACACCAAACCACACCTCCTCTAATAGTCAAATAGGGTAACACCTCAGTCAAGAAGGCTATCCCAAAAAGACCTGACTCCACCGTAAGTCATTTTATCTCTTATGGAATCCCCAACTCCATAGTAAGAAGGGTTTTACTATGATAATGCAGGGAAAATGAATTAATAAAGTAAAATAAATGGATTTGGAAATAGTGTCATGCTGGAAAACCACCGCACCCGTGCAATATTCGCACCTCCATCACAAATAGATTTAAAACATTCTGTATTTGAAGTGAAATAATGAAGAACACCATGAATCCTCCCATAGGGCTAATCCTTAGATTATCCTATCATTGTTTTGAGGATAAGACGTCCCTAAGCATCCTCCTCAATGAGTGTTTATAACTCCCCTTCATCATGGGTGAACTCTTCTTTATATAGGCCAAGGGTTTCCATCCTTTGGTCTTCAAATTTCAGATCTTCAAAATATCTTTTTATGATTACTTTCATATTCTATCCACTGAAAGATTCATCATGGTAATAAAATTTAATTGATGAATTTTTTCATAGTTTAATCATGAAATATTTTCCAAAATATCTTCTACTATTATCCATAAAATATAATCTACATCATCACTTTTTAGTAAGAGAAATGTTCAATTAACTTCGAGATTTTATTTTGGTTGAATGTTTCCTTTTTCTTCCCCAAAAGTTAAGCATCCAGGGGAAACATTACTGAAATATTATCTCCATGATATTCTACAGATGAACTCATCATTGATTTTTCTTTACATTCCATTAGGAATTATCCCAATTTGATGTATTTTGATAGATTTTTGATCAATTCATTTAGGTGGGTTCCACATGGTTGTCCAAAATAGTTATCCAAATTTATTGATTTTTTTGGACCCATAGATGGCTGAATTAAATCCTAATACAGAAGAAAAATGTGGAGAAAATAAATATCAAGATCCAATAAAGAAATTAATCACATAAATTGGATTTATATATTAAATTATATGCTCTAATTACAAAATATATTTAAATATGTCTATATTTTCAAATTATGCAATTTTCACATTTAAGCTCAAAACACCCTATAAATCTAATATTGATATAAACAAAAAAAATTGATAAATTTTAAGTGATTAAATCATTTAAATAAATATTAAAAAATTATGAAAATATTATCACTATCATAATGCATTTATCTAAGGTTTGTGCATATCACCAAGTTTTTAGAGGCCTTTGAGTGGGGCTCCTTAGATAGGACTACATGTTGTAATGATAAAATCTCATGAACATTAGTGTTTGGTAGATGATAGACTAAAAGTATGTAGTTCTCATTAATTGATTATTGGTGTAATCATGTTTTGGATAAAACAAAATTTAATTACTTTTAATATAACTCTTTTTTAGGTAAAATGTAGTAATAATTGGTAGAGACGTGTTTAGTTGACCCAAAATAATGGGGGTTGAGGTTTTGTATCGGTACATACATGCATGTGAATAAGTTATGTTTGAAAAATCAGAAGTAAACTATTCTAAGAATTAATGAACGAGGAGAAGTAAAATTTAATACTATTGTAAATTGACATGTGCGAGTTATGGATTATTGACTAGTGAGATGATTGGGTATGAGTTTTGGGAAATGGAATAGTTAGGTGACTAAGACTTTGGAATGATGATACTTATGAAAAGTAAAACTGAACGTGTGAGGAGTGAGGCTTCATGTTATGATTTTATCATTGGGTATAAGACTGTAATTTAAAATGAGAATAGTTAGGGGATAGTTGAGTGTATCATCAAGTGGTCGATAATCTAGTTTAGAGTGATGAAGTCAAACATTGTTGTATGACATCAAAGAATTTGAAATTCAAAAAAATAATTTTTGAGTGGAACATCATTGTGGAGTTTTTGAAATTAATAGGTGTTGTAATACATGCATTTTCAGGTTTTTAGTTATAGTCCATAAAATGGGAAACATAATTTCATATATAGAATGTGACTGAGTATAATGATTCTAAAATCAATTAATATATATCAACCATGGCGTGATTGATGTGTGTAATGAACTAGATAAAGAATAATCAAAGGTATTTGGTATTTTTTCTAGTTCAGGCATGGTAGTAACATTTCTATAACCATTTGACGATCATGAATTAAAATTTTCACCTAATATTTGTGACCAATATGATTCATTTGTGATGTATGTGGTTAGTTATTGGGGACAAGAAGTCTTACTGTGGGGAGGTGGTAATGACCCTCAATGGTACGATATAGTGGAATCAGGAAAATGTTAGGTTCCATTGCTACTGTAATAAGGGTTGTTTAAAAAATTTGGACTCATATCGGAGTTTAAAATTACGGATGCATTTTGATTTGTTAAATGGGACTTTTGTAGATGTGTTTTTAGGTTTTAAATACCATTAGTGAGTTTTCAAGAATCATGTAAATTGAGTGGAAAGGGGTAAATATAGCAATATGCCACCAAAACACCATTGGTGGCCTCTAGTGTTCTGATGAAGGAGAAAATGGACATTTTCCACCCTACATAAGGTCAATGGGGGCTAGTGGAACCTCAATGGGCCACCAAAGGCCTATTGGACCCCACCAAGGTTCTCGTTGAGCTGTATGCACCATTATTTAACTAGGGGTAATTTTTTTATGTTGGTGTATTTCTCTTTAAGAACACTAATACTTTGTATCCACCATTTTTCCAAGGAAGGAAAAGATTCCAACCATATCTTTTACATCTTCAATGATTTATTCCTCTTGATTGATGGTAATGGGAGAGTGATGGTTCATCAAATGAGGTATGTTTCTCTCTTATTTATCTCTTCTTCCAGCTCATTCTTTCCTCTTATAATTTAGGTCATAAAACCTAGTGGTTTTAGATATTATTTCACAAAGGCATGGAAAAATATTCCCACCTTGATAGGTCTTATTCATATGGGTTTAAGAGGAGTAAAATAAAGGATAATCATATATGGATGAATGTGGTTTTGTGAAAGGTGAGTTACTTCTTGGGTTCATCTTTTATTTTGGGTGAATTGGATGAAAATTATGGTTCAAATGAGTTGTAAAATTTGGAGAGGGGGTACAAGTGTCTTGGAATAGAACTGAAGGTGATTATATTATTACATGAGTGTTGATCATGGACTACTAAGACTATGTAAGGTATTTAAAACATGTATATAAAACACATATTTTTTATGGCCACGATTCCTTGGGAAGTGTAGATATGATTGAGGAATAGAATTGTGAGGGTTTTCCTTATTTTAAATATTAGTTGTGAGCCTTGTATGGAATACTAAAGGGTTCCATGAGGATGGGAACTTATATATGAGTTAGGATAATGGGTGAGTTTTCCCTTGGAATGGGTCTTGGTGTGATGAGTTCCCACTAAGTTATGACCCATATGTGATGGATAATGATATGGGGACCTATTTCATGTTGATGGAGGTCAATCTTGATCAATGAATGATATATTATTAATAATACGGGAATGGGTAATTTATATATTTTAATAGGTTTGGATAAATCAATGCATAAGGTTTCAAACCATTTACCATGGGTAATGTTTTTTGTGGTGATATTATAGGTCAAGTGTATAGATAAATAACCTAGTGTGGGTATATTGTGGAGGTGGATGAAATGAAAGTGTTGTTAGCTTCCTTGTATAGAGGTTATATAATTTTTTTTAATGGGTTATGAGAAGAGTTGATATAATTTAGAACATTGTAATTTAAATTATTTGATGGAAGTGTTGGTTATGTTTTTGTTTGTAATGCCAACCTGTGATATTTTTATCTTTAATTTTTATGGCATTCCATCTTGAGGTATTTTTTATCTTTTAGTTTGATTTAATGATAACCTGGGGGATTTTTTATCTGAAGGTTGGGTTTAATGAAAAACTAGGGGATTGTTTATCAATTTTATGGATTTAATGACAACCTAGGATATTTTTTATCTTATGTTTGGGTGTGATGATAACTTGATAAATTTTTTATCATGGGGTTGGGTGTAATGACTATATATGGGGTTTTCTTCTTGAGGTTGGGTGTAATGAATATATGAGGGATTTTCCTATTATTTTTTATTGTGATAGTTGTTTTTCTTATTATTTATTATGATAGATTTTTATATATATGGTAGACCATGAGAGATGGGTTAGCCTTGACCCTTGTATAACTTCAAATATTGGGATCATAGGCTTATGCTTCATGTTATGGGATCAATGAATAAGAGGTGTGTTATAGTATATAATAAAGGTATGTGAGGGATGTATTGGATATAATATTGGTAACAAATTCCATAATGGTACTTTATGCTTAAGATGTGATGGTTATACCTATAAGGCGTGGTCAAATTGTGGATAAAGAGCATGATCCTATGATTTATGGTAGAAGAATCATGATTTCATGAGTTAAATTTTGAAGTGCGATATGAATAGGGTGTACTTATACATGGTTATAGGGTTAGATTGACCATAGTAGTCATTGTAAAATATTGTGAGGATGGTTCTTCGGATAATACCTTACCTTGGAAAAAAGATAGTTTTTCTCAACCAGTATGGTATGTGGGTCGGTGTGAAACATTATCAAACTATGATGGTGATATTATTGGTTGATAAAGTATGATTGTCTATAGATGTGGTTCCCATGACTCTTGGTAAAATTAAAAAATGAAATTATTGAGGATCAATGCTTTCATTTAATGTTTTCCAAATATATGAGATATGTATAATTTGATATGTGTTCAGTTCATTGAGAATGAAAATGGGGTATTGGACATTGTAAAGTTCCTATGTGTTGTAATGGGGTTTATGACTCCTTAGTTCCCTAGCTTCATGAAGTTATTTCATGGGATTTTGAGGGTTTTTTTGGTTGATAAACATAGCAATGGGGTCAGTTATGATACAATCATTGGAAAGTTTAGAGATAATTTATTGATTGAAAAAATGGGGAGTTATCAATATGTTGTGGCATATTATATTAGTTGAGAAAATTTTTATCTATGTATATTCAAGTGTTGGTCAACCAATAATGACTTGTACATTTAGGTATATCTAGTATAAATTATAGGATATCCATATAATGGTTAAGTGGTGGCTGATGGGTTATAATAATCATGGGTAACTATGAAGGAAATCCCATGTGATTAATGACTGATGAAATATTGATGAATATGGGGTTTAGTATTTCTAAGATCACTAGATTTTAGAAAATTAAAAAGACAATGGGACTCGATACGGTTGTTTTGGTATCTAAATAGTGTCTCAACCATGGGGAGTTGGGCGCCAATGAAATAAAGAATTTTCTAATTGGATGATGGGTGTCATTGGTGAATAGGAATGTGAGAGTCATATAATAGAAATTTGGTTCATATATATTTGTATATTCCATTTAGATCGAGTTCCATATAGATGGATTTTTTATAAAGTTGTGAAGTAGTTGCACGGAACACTATAATGTCAAATACCTTAGAGAATGGATCATGGGACGGGTCTATCAAGATGTCATGAACTTTTCTCATGAGTTTCAATAGATGAATAATATTAGTTTTTTTGGATGGGTTTGATTTTATAGATTTAGATTAAGTGAAATAATATAGTGTGGGTCACTCCAATGTGTGTTTATAGTAAACCATTTTTATGGGGAATGATAATGAATATCATGGGTGTCATGTTTGGTATACACAACCAAGAGTATGGTAATGGTTTCATAATAGATCTTAGTTGAAAGTGGTTGGTTATGTTTAGTAAATAAAAAATTATAAAATTTGGATATCAATAGATGATTATTTCATCAAGTCAGTACGTTAGAAAATAATAAGGTAGGTGTTCTAGGTTATAGTTGAGTGGGAGAATATGAATAAATTTCTAGAAACTAATCGCTTATAGAACTGGGTAAATGTTACGTTATTTCTTCATGTAAGTATGAATATTATTTATAATATAGTGATTATTCATGATATCTATAAACCTCACATGTGAGGAGGGTTTGAGTTCAAGATACATTGGAGGCACTTAGAGGTGGCACTGAGTGGGATATGGTCTGTTCTATACCAACAACATCAACTATTTGTATTAAACATCATTAAATTGTAAATTCATAAACATTTTTGGGATTGGAGAATCTTCAAGAAGTAGGTAGAGTGACTCAATACTACATTATGTGGATTGTTGGGTTTCTTAAGGTAGTTGGTGTATTGGGGTATAGTGTAGCCTTCATTGTATGATATCGAGTATAATGACTCAAAAATTGAAGCAAACACATCATTCTGGGGATAATTGGCACATGTAGTGGAATATATCATGAGGAATCTAGGTATTTTTGTTGTTCCAATAGTTTTAATGCATTGTGTTCACAACCATGACTAATATGATATATGGAATTGAAGTGTTTATATAAATATCCATGGACATTACCATCTCAATTAAATTAATTAAATAAAATAGTTTATTAAAATATATTCCCAATAAATTTTAGGATTATATATTTAGAGAATTATGAAAAAATAACTAAGAAAACTCATATCTTTTCTAACTAATTGAAATTTTCTACTATATAAGAAGCTACTTAATTAATAATAATTCATAAATATATCCTACTAATTATCCACATAAAATAATCTTCTATAAATTTCATGCATATTTTGTCTTCATAACATATGGAAATAGAAACATAAGAATGGGGTGAACTTAGATGCTCAGTGAGGGTAAACATGATTAAAAAATCGAATCTCATATGTGATAATAAAATAAGAATATGGGTATAATAAAGATACATGAGAAAATAATACCCAAAAAATATTATAACATTAAATATGATTCATGGAATTTTTCATGGAAAAGAAAATGGAACTAATCAAGGGAGTGTGGAAACCTGGTCCAATAGTTTATAACATAGTCATTAAAATAATTATAAGATGGTTTCATGAACAATAGCTTAGGAAAACATCACCTTCATTAGTCACACACTTACACCCATTCTTGTGAGACAAATTAAATTTACCCATGTATACATCACTATAATGAGTCACCCACTAGCACCCATGATTGTGAACAACTAATTTGTAGCCACATATACATATATTATGACATTTCAACTTTTAACCAACGATTTTTAGGGTGATATAGGACATCTCCCGTCGTATATCCATACATGTGTGTGCCACATGAAATCAGTCATTCATCATTTCACAAAGAACCTAAGGAAATAAACTTTGTTTCATTCATCACATCATAAATATACATGGAATGAAAATGGTTTTCAAGTCCTTTTTAAATAGAATCAAATAAATAAATCATTCATAATTACATAAATAATCATAACATGATAAACCTATGTAAAATAAATGTGTATCCAAAAATATTATGTAACATTCCAGGTAAATACCCTCTAATCAAGATAATGAAGAATATGATATTTAAAACTTACAAATAAAAGTTATATATTAAATTCAATAATTTCTCAAATAAATCAATGTATAGAATCTAGGTGACCACCCTTAAATCAAAAAGAAATAAAAAATGGGTATCCACATAGGAAATAAATTGGAAGAAAAATTATTGTTATAAATCAAATATGATTAAAAAAGAAAAAAGTAGTGATGGATCATTTATCTTATAGATATTTAATGTTATTAATTTGGGAAAACATTTAAAAATAATCATCTGGTAGAGGAAGAATACTTTCTAGATAATAGTAACGTTTTACATTGAAAATAATAATAAAAATGAATCATTTTCCATAAAAACCATTTTATATATAATTCATAGAATAATGGAAATATAATTTAAATTTTAAAACCATGAAACATGGGAAAGAATATTCAAAATGATGGGAAATATGTTCTTTTGAAAACTTTTAAAAAAAAGTTTGTTTCCTTAATTTTAAAAAGAAAGTCTAAGAAATAAATTCACCAATTTATTTTGAAAATTCATTTTCTAAAAAGGTTGGAAATGGACATTTTGTGATATATTAAAACATTAATTCATGAGAAATATCAAATAACAGAGACTTAAAAAGGATAAAATGGTTTTATAGAAAAAAATAGAGTAGATGATAAGAAATATATCCATGATATATAAAACATTTATTTTTTAAAAAAAATATTTATTGAAAACCTACAACATAAATAGGGAAATAAAATTTAAAATTTAAATGTGGTAATGATAAGTAAGAGGATCACATGAATTAATCATTATTTTAGTTCCCATAAATAGAGAAAAACTTTAGTGAGAAGGACTATATAAATGTAGAAGAAATGATTTATTGGTAAGAATGGGAGTTATTCTTAACAACATTATACTTTTATTTCAAAAAACATTTTATCAAAGAGGTGGTTTTTAATGTTGAGAAGTAATTTTCCTAGGGAATAAGAGGAAATACCATATAAAATAATAGAATGTTGGGATCAAATAATGATTTAAAAGTATATTCAAGTGAGAAATATTATGACCCAATGTATAATAAATTGAGTAAATAAGACTCTTTAGACATTAGAAAGTTTGAATCTAAACCCCTTGAAGAATATGATTTCAAATGAAACATAAAATACAATTAATAATGAGAGGATACTGATACAAAATATTAATGGTATGTTATATACACCATTCAAAAGAAAACATGGTGTATAATAAGAAGTATGCCTCATGGGATTGAAAATTAAGATATGAAATTCATACATTAGTTTCTGAATTCATCTAATCCACTTGAATATTATGTATAATAGAAATAACTATCTTAGTCACAAATTTTATAGCTATATTAATATCTTTATCCTTCTATAAACTATAATTATAATTATTCTTTACATCTATATCAGTCACTTATCATCTATTTTGAATATCAGGTGTGAGTCATCTTGATCATTTTGAACTAGTTTTGTAATAGAATCTCAAAACCCAAGAATCCTATAATATAACTTATCTTTATTAAATTTATGTCTTTAATTAATTTCTCAAAATGTGATGCCAATCTTTAAGTGAATAGTAATATACAATAAGAAAATTATTATTTAAATGTGGCCTTTATAACCTAGATGTTAAATTTTTAATATAAATAAGAAAAACCACATTATGAAAATTATGTAAAAGGGTTTAATATAATTAAAATATAATTATTAATTCATTATAAAGAGGTAATAAATTTTTAGTAAAGTCATTTTATTCATCAGAAATTTATTTCCTAAAAAACATTATTGAATTTTGTGCACTGGAATAATAATTAATTTATACCCATTTTTTAATTTTTATATGAGAAAATTTTTATCATTTCTGAAACCATAATTTCATTATTAAATTAGCATTAATTTTTAAGATTTTTCTAAAACAGTTGATTTTTGGGTGAATAGTGAAAGTACGGATTTTTCAAAATACTCTCTCTTTTGTGAAATTATTATGATATAATCATGACTTAATAAATTTTAAAACCTTTACCTAAAACAAATATCTGTTTAAGGAGTTAAAAACTATTCTAAAAACAACATCTAAATGATGGTATTTATGATCCATAACAAAACAAGGGATAGTTTTATTTTACAATTCATTACCACCTATAAATTTGGGTTCAAATTATTCATCAAAACTTGATTATTTTTCTATATCAATTTTGATAAAATTATTACTAGGTTTAACATTGATATCTAGATTGGAAGTATCAACCTCAATTTTTTATAAATATTACTTTAGTTCATTTGGATCTATCTCATAATATTTTAAATGTATATATTCTTCAACAATCATGGTCCTTTTATTATATACCCAATGTGATTTACTAGAAGTAGAATAACAACAGAAAATTCATTCATCACTTTTGGATGAAAAATTGTTTAAATTATCCTTTCTATTAGTTATAAACACTCTATAAAAAACTATACTGTAATTATCTTTTGGTTTCCTACCCTTCCATTGATAATGGATTTTCATTTAAAAGTGGACTAATTAAAATTATATTAATGATATAATAAGCTTTATTTGTAACATCTATAAAAAAATAAAGAGTAAAATAATATGCATTTAACATAGTCTAAAAACTTTCTTAAAGAGTTACATTTCTTCTTTCTACTACACAATTCTATTGTGATGTCCAAAGAGTAGAGAAGATGTGTTTATAGTTATGATGTGATCATAATGATTCAAGTCCCTGATTTTCAAACTCATATCCCTGATTACTTCTTAATGTATTAATTCTAAGTCCATTAATATTTTCTATATATCTATATATTTAGAAAAATTGGAAGTATCTTCACTTTTATGATCAAGAAAAAATACCCATGTATACTTGAATAATCATCCACTATAACATAGGAATATGTTTTCTTGCTAAACTATAAACTCTATACAGTTTAAAAAATCCATGTGAACTAACTCTAGGGTTTGATATTTGAAATTTTTTCTTTGGTTTGAAATATTTTTTTTTTCTACTTTCCCTTTTGAAAAGGATCACATACTTTTTCTTGTGGGAATTCTATTTTCGGAAGATCCCTAACAAATTTTTTCCTAGTTATCTTTTTAAAAGAGTTCATATTGCAATGTCCTAGTATCCTATTCCAAATCCATGCTTCCTTGTGAGATAATCCTAAACAAGAAATGTTTTGAGAAAATAAAAATTTAAATTAATAGAATATAAATTGTCATTTATCATAGTAGTAAACACTAAATCATGCTTATAATCATAAACAATACAAGAACTATTCTAAAATTTAATATGGTAACCAACATCAAATAACTATGAGATGCTAAGAAAATTATTCATTAATATATTTAAAAATAAAACATTATAAATAAATACAGTACTAGAGTTTACAATTTGATTGAGTCCTCTTAATATTCCTTTAGAATTTTCATAAAAAAGTGACATATTTACCATCATCGTTGATACGGTTCCTGAAACTTGTATTGTTATCAATAATATATTTCCAAAATACACAATCCAAATAATATAGGTTCTTTCTAGAAGTATTCAATCAGGTTCCCTGAAATAATGTCTTCAACCATAAATGATGTTGGTACCCATATTTTCTTAGGTCAAGGAATGTTAGTAATAAATGATTTAGGAATCCATAGGTATTTAATTGTTTTCCTATTATCAGTCCTTATGATTTTAGAAATAATGAATTTATTAGTTCCATAAGAATAAGAACAATATATATAACTAGAATAACTAAATGTAGAAATAAACATAATCTTATTAATTCTCCTATGTCTAAGATGATTGCCAATTATTGTATTATATTTGGGTGTGGTTTTATTTCCAAGAAATTTTGTGTTGTTTTCTTTACCATTATTGAAACTCTTCAGATCCTTAAAAGTTAATCATTATACATTTTAATATCATTATTTTATTTTAATAGTTTATAATTCTTTTATTTTTTATATAAAATTCATATATTAAGGGTGATGATAAATCTTTGTACTTAATTAAACATTTTTATTTAACTTTAAGTTCATTAAATGTCACCTATAGAATAATAAAGTATTCCAATAAATCCTCACTGGAAATATTTTAATCTCTATTTTCATTCTCAAAAAGATTAAAAATATGTGCGGTAGATGCAGACAAAATATTTGATACCTTAGATGTGTTTTTTATAAAATAAATATTGTCCGTATCATTTTTTTTCTTCACAACATGAGTCTGAATAAATTAAATTATCTTATAAATAAATCCAAGTAGATATCATAGTCTTTTTATACATTTTTCCTTTGTCCTATTACTTTTTATTATGCTTTATCTTTTTATAGTCTACTTTAATATCTTCTTCTATTTTACACTGATAGAAGATTATCTCACTGTTGGAGTCCTTATTTTTCCATTTTCCCTCAAGTTTCCTTTATTGTCATAATTTCCTCTATAATTTTAAAATTTTAAGAACGTATTCTTCTTGTAAAAATTTTGAAATGTTTAGCTAGGTGAATTACCTCATCAATGCTTGAGGGTGATTAATAATCCCCTAAACCAACACCTTTAAACTTCTCCTTTTTACTTTAAGTCCAAGCTATTGAAAGTTATTGACTTTTTTTAGTATATCTTACACTTACAAATTTACTATAAGTACCTCATCATACATCATGAGTTTTATAATAATTTCCTTTAATGGTAACTTAATAATATCACAAGATTAACTAATATAGATAGATATTCATATCTACATATCTGCAAGATAGCTAAGCAGTCACATCACTTAATATTACTCTTGTATTTCCAAGTGAATTCATGTTGTAGACTATTTCACCAAACTTGGGATTTATATCATAAATGGATCCATCATACATCATTTTAAAAGTATCATATTTATTAGTGTAGGTATTTAAGAACATTTCTTTGACTTTTTTGGTTTTTCATGTGAAACATCTAGTGTATCCAAAATTTCAAAGGAAGTAGTGCAGGATGATATTATATTGAACTCATACTCACCTAAAGTATATTAAAATGAATTCATAACTTTATTTTTTTAATCATAGATATCTTTTATAGTAGTATCCTAGTTGTTTCTTTTAGTTTTGGGTATTTCACTTTTTCCTACTATTGTAGTCCAGATATCATATACCATGCTCTCACTTTAAATTTTTATTTTGATTTTCCATTGAGCATAATTTGATCCATTAAAATACAGATTAAAATTATTAGAAACTTCATCAATGTTAGTATTATCCATAAAGATAAAAATTTATATAAAATAGTAACTAAGATCATTTGGTAATCCTAGATCACAATAAATTTTGATTTTGAAATGATCTGATAACAAATGTTTGTCTCAATGGACAACTCAATAAGGGGGTGAATTGAGTTTCCAATAAAATTTCTAATAAAAAATTACAATTTAAGAATCCTGATTTATTGAAAACACCTAGTTAACAAATATAGTAGAGATATGTTATTTGATCATTCAAAAAAAATATATCAATAGTTTGATTAGAACTCAGTTAAAAATAATTTTGAAAAATCATTCTGACATTTGAAATTAATTTACTAGAAAAAAACACATTATATAACACACTAGTTAAATCCAACCATCAAATTAGTGTTTTTTTTATTTATTTTAGAAAAATATAATGAATTTATATTTTAAAGCAGTTGAAAATATAACAATAAATCGTACGGTGGAAATAAAAAAGGTGTTCAATATTTAGTCAATAACAAATCCCCTCCACTCAGAAATAACCCACTGCTAAGAAGATTATTACTAAATAAATTTATCCATAACTAGGATCTGGTTTTACAAACAACTATACTGTGACAATATTGGATAAAAATCCTATTCCATAGTTCTTTATCGATGAAAAGTATTAAGAGACACACTCAGTCTCTTCCATAGTTGTATGTGGAAATAAAAATGAAAAAAAATTAAAAGATAGTGTTAAGCACTCTCTATTTTAGTACAGGATACTATGTATTATAGATAAAGAGAGTAATACAAAATTCATTTTGAATTTAATGCATAAATATAAAGAGAAAGAGATTAGATATGAGAAGATTAGGTGCGGCTCAATCCAAATGGAACTATTTGACAAATTTTCCTTGAATTTTCCTTTGATAGGAGATTGAAAAAGATTCACAAAAGATTCAAAAAATAGAGTATCCTGGATAGTTTTGAACAAGTACTTTTTATATGATAGGTTCATTTGTATATTCCTCTTTTGTTCTATAAAAAGTGCCTCAATTTTCCACAAGTGGTTTATCTCTTAAAAGAAGGAACCATGTCAAAATTAACCATTGGAGAGCAATAAATGCAGTATTAAACGAACTAACTCTTAAATTGATGCTTCAAAACTAGTTTTTTGGAGGTTTGAAAAAGATATATGGCTAAAATATAAATGTTAAGCTATCTTTAATTAAAATACAGTTGCTTTATCTCATGTTCAATTGACATGGTTACTTATCTTGGTCAATTAATTCCTTCAAGCGATCTGTCTATTTTCTTAGGTGGTAATTTTAAGAATTCATGTGGTTGGTATGATTCTTGATGTCATCACTATAATAATTCATGAGTTTAGTTCATTACATGGGGAAATATTTTCTTACCACTGCACGATAACTTGATTCCTTCATGCAATTGGTAGTTTCGTTTAGGTGTTCACTTCACGGATTCGAATGGTAGCTTCATTACTTCAGATGGATAGTTCTTTTATACTCAGGATAGGTACGTCTCTTAATTGGTTAACAATAAATAAAAACATAGATGTTTCGTACAATACTTATGAAAATTTATACTTACCTTCCACTTGATAGGTTGGTTGGTCATACCCTAAGGTGATCTTCAATGCATTATTTGTTGATAGTTCATGTGGTTAGTTGAAGTATAGAATGTATTAGGTTCCACATGGTCACGTTATATTCATGGTATGTTCCAAAAATTTTCATTTTTTAAATCATTTCTATAAAACCATTTATTAATATAAAACATTAAATTCATTAATAACATTGTAAACATGATTTGGGATTATTAAAATATAAAGGTTTTGGTGTAAAAAAATAAAAATAAATATCAACAAGATACACCACCCACACATTAGTGATTTAGATGTAATGGGTTTGGGAAATATATGAATTAATTACATAATACAGGGGATAATGAGGATAATAATCCTCAACAACATCTAAAGTAAAATGAAAAAAGGGAAATCTAATGAAATCACCACTGTTAAAGTATCTTAGGAGAATGATGTCATGAAAGGTACACTTATCATCCAATATTGAATTGAAATTGATTTATTTTATTCAGGGTTTACCCACTCTTTTTTTATCTAAAAATTTTATAAGGGTATCAAATCACCACTAGAATGGTTATACATTTAATTATTCTTGAAAACTCTTAAATGGTATGATGATTGTATCCTAAGTTTGTAACTCCTCTCTGGTATAAATTTTTGTGAATGTTCTTCCTAAAAATTTAGTTATTCTTCCTATATTTGAATTTGATGTAATTTTGGGTACATTTGGATCTCTCAGTATAGATAGCATATCAATTATTAAGTAAAGGAAGTTATATTTGATATTCTAAATCAGCCTGTGATCATCTATCAATGTGAGGATAAACTTGAACTCCCAATGGAAATTACTTTGGTCATAAGGGTTTTACTATTTATTCATGAGGTATATTTATCTCAAGTGGTTTGGGAGAAACTCAAAATTGAAAATATTCCAATATTTAGGAATATGATGATGTATTTCCAAAGGACATGCCTAGTCTTTCCCTAAATCATGAATATGATTTCTCAACAGAACTCATATATAGTGTTACGCCTATTTCCAAAATACATATAGAATGACCCTTATTGAGTTGTTGGAATTGAAGAAGAAACTCTAGGAGAATCAGGATAAGAGATTCATTTATCCTAGTGTTTCACCATGGGGTTCATCTGTTCTTTTTGTTAAGAATAAATATGGCTCAATGTGTCATTTCATTGATTACGGGGAACTTAAAAGATCATTATTAATAAAAATTATCATCTACCCTATATAGATAATTTTTTTTGATCAATTATGAGGAGATAAATATTTTTTAAAATTTATCTTTGATCTAGATATCATTAGAAAAGGATCAAGAAGATGGATATATCCAATTCATCCTTTTTTACAAGGTATTGTCATTATGAATTTATAGTAATTCCATTTGGACTTATCGACACTATTGTTATATTTATGGATTTAATTAATAAAGTCTTTAGATATTACCTTGATCAGTTTTTGGTAGTCTTTATAAATGATATTTTTATATATTTGAAGTGTAAATAAGATAATGAAGAACATTTAAGTATTTTAATAAAGACCCTAAAGAAGGACAATATATGTGGTCAATTTACCAATTTTGAATTATTTCTTGAAAAAAAATTAATTATTGAGTCATCAATCTCATGTAAGGGTATATCTATGGATCTGTCAAAGATATAAGTTTTAGAGAAATGGCTCGGATGAATCGCAATGACCATGATATGTTATTTTCTTAGGATACCAGGATACTACTGCCACTTTGTGAGAAATTTATCATGGATATAAAATACACTAAACAAGTTCATGGGAACCAAGTTGATGTGAACCATGTTTCTCTAGGCATATGAATGTGAGAAGAATTTCAAGGATTTGGAGAGAAAGTTGGTCAGTGCACCTATACTCATATACCTTATAGGGGAGAAGGTTTTTTGGGGTATATTGATTCATTAAAGAAATCAATTTTATGTTTTCTTATTCATAATGATATGGTGGTAGTATATTACTCTTACCAATTAAAAATTCATGAGAAAATTCTCTTGACTTGTGATTTAGAGATTGAATCAGTAATTTTTTCATGAACAATCTGTAGGAATTATCTATATATCTAAAGGTGTGATATATATATATATAAATACTGATCATAAAATCTTAAAGTATATATTCACAAAAAAAATATTTGAATATGTGATGGAGAATATGTATGGAGTTTCTCAAAGAATATGATTGTTCAATACATAACCACCCTATGAAAGTGAATAAGGTGGTTGGTGCTCTATGTTGGAAGGGATGAACAGGTGTTTCGATAATGAGGATTTAAAAGGTTCCAATATTTCTGGATTTATAGATTATAGTTCTTGAAATTGTTAGGAAAGGGTATATGTCATATATTTATCAGATAAATGTTTAACCATCCATCCATGTAAGGATTAAAGAGGTGTAGAAGGATTGTGTGAAACATTAGAAGAATGAGAGAAAGATTTTTGTGTTAAACTATGATCAAGAAAGGAAGATAAGGTTCAGAAAATGAGAATTTTTAACACTATTACCATACTTGAAGAAGGATTTTGTGGAATAATCTCATAGTTAATCATTATCTATTCATCATAAAAGAATGAAGATGTATGGAGATATTAAATAGTATTTATGGTGGGAAAACATGATGGAAATATTATAAAATATGTATCATGATGTTTGATATGTTAAAACATTAAGGGTGAAAGATATAATTATAATGGGATGTTATAACCATTACTTATGCCAAATTAGAAATGGTAAAACGTCACCAAGGATTTCATCATTAGACTCCTCAAAACATGAAAAGCCTCTAATGTTATTTGGGTTATATTAAATTGTCTCATAAAATCAAAACATTTTATTTCCATAGGGAGTATTTATATCATGATCATCTTTTCAGGATATATGTTAAGGAAGTGTAAAAAATTCATAGAGTATCACATTTCATCCTATCTAATCGACATCCTAGGTTTCCATCAAATTTCTAGTGAATTATTTAGTAAGTTATGGATACAGAGTTTATTTTTACTATTTATTCTCATCCTATAACATATAGAATGTTTTATTGAACCATTCAAACCATAAATGATATAATGACATATTGTTTTGGGGATTTTAATGTTGGTTGGTATCAACAACTTCCTTTGGTGAGATTTTCATGAAATAATAGTTTTTACTTGAGTATTAAAATAGATCTTTATGAATACCTATATGGTAGGAAGTTCACAAATCCATTCTGTTGAGATAAAGTTGAAGAAATAAATCTATTAAGACATTATTTAGCTAAGATAATGATCAAACCATTCAACATCACATTAGGTTATCTTAGAGTCGTTAAAAATGTTATGCTACCAATAATTGGGGAGTTCTGGAGATTGAAGTTGGTGAAAAGGTTTTACTTTGAATATCTCTATGTAAGAAGGTTATGAGATTTAAAAATAAGTTAAATTTAAGCCCTAGATATTTCATTCCTTTATAGATTCTTAATTAGATCAAAATGGTTTCTTATCACTTGGCGCCTCCACCAAATCTCTCTGAAGTACATGATGTGATCCATGTATCCCTTTTGAAGAAGTACATACTTGATCCTTCATATGTACTAAATTCAAAGGTTGAACCGCTAAAGTGTGATATTTATTATAAGGAATAAATAGTTGGGATTCTATATCATAGAGAGAAATTCATATACAATAAGACCACTAACATTGTCAAATTTCTTTGGTGAAACCGTCCATTTTAGGAAGCTACGTGGGAACCCGATGATGTGATGAGGTAGTTGTGTTCTCATTACCCTATATTTAGGTAATATAATTTCAATGGTGAAATTATTATGAGGTGTTAAAATATAACACCCTGATATTTTAGAATATAATTTATCTTTATAAATGTCATGTCTTATATATCTTTCTTAACACATAACATCGAGTTTTAAGTGAACTATGATATACTATAAAGATATTATAATTAAAATGTAATCATTTTAACATAGTCATTAAATTAGTGGTACAAATAGAAAAGAAAAAATTATAAAAAAAAACTTATAAAGGTTTTATATAATTAAAATTTATTTATTAATTAATAATAAATAAGTACCCGATTTTTAGTAAAGTCATTTTTTGATTCAAAAATATGTTTTCTTCATGAATGATTTTTATTGAATTTTGTGCATTAAAATTATAATTAATTTATCAAATTTTTTAAAAAAATATTTTTTGAAACTAATATCATTTTTGAAATTAGAATTTTAAAATTATCTTAGAGTGGATTATTGATATTTTTCTGAAATAAATGATTTTTGGTGAATGTTAAAAATGTTGATTTTTCAAAATACCATTACTTTTATGACAATATTATGATTCAAGAATGACATAATAAATTTTAGAACATTTTAATTGAATAAATATTTGATTAATAAGTTAAATAAAATATTTTAAAATATTATTTTGAATTCAGGAACCTGATTCTTACTTTTGTGAACAAAATTTTTATTATATTCAAATTAAAAATTATTATTTGATTTTTTTCATCTTATCGTATGTTTGGAAGAATAAATTTGTTTTTGGATTAATCTAAATTTTCAAAAACTTTCATTTTTTTATTAAATAACCAAAAAAATTAAATCAACCTTTTACTTCATTTCAATGTAAATGAATTTTTACGTTAAAATTGGGTATTTTCCTAAAAAACTTTTATGTGTTTTAAGTCCTTAAATTAAAAGTAATATATACCTCCTATATAATATTAATCTGATAAAATGGTTTAAATATTTAAAATCATCATTTCCAAATTTAGTTATAATTCCCCTTTTATTTTTGGTTACATAAATAAGTTATTGTTATAAAAAGTTATGTTATCACAGTTAAGGTTAAATTGAGTTTAAAGGTGTTTAACTTGGAGATAAGGCTTAAAATATCACCAATTCTTGTATAAATGTGATTTAATTAGTGTGTTTCAACCCTATAAATTATTATCTATGATTTTTGTATTTCTTTGTTCTACTTTACTAGAATAAGATCTTTTAATATTTTATAACTTTTAATAATTATAAGAGAGTCACTCCCTTGGCTTATAAAAGCGAACCACTTATCCATTAATATTCACACCTCTTGACCCACTTATCATGAAAAATACTTGACCATTAATATTCCCAAAAATCCTTCTATTAACCAAGAGGCTCAGATCTCATCAAAAAAATTAACCTAAAACGTTTGTAGTGTAAGATGAATGTAGTTTTCTGAAGAAGAGTTATAACACTTAACTGAGTGTTTTTATTTTATTTCTTATTTTACCTCCTTTAAATATTCTTTAACCACGATGTGATAATAAGTTCAATATATTAAATATACTTATACTTTATTATTTATAAATAAAAACACTTATTCACTTTCTTTTTCTATCATATGTCCTACAAAAACATCGTTCATCTTTACATGTGGACGACCACCACCACGAAGTGATGTGTTTTGTTTTTCATCACTACCTTACATGTCTGGTTATAATGAAGGATTTATAGAATATATATGATACTAAGGATTTAATAATTATTATTTATTGATAAAATATTATCTAATTTCTTTTCCCTTTTCCGATTGTAAAATGAAATTATCATTCATGTGTATGTGCAAACTACCATCGCTATGAGATATATATTTCATTTTCAATACTAGAATTTTATAGAAAATTATAATTATGTATATATTTATTAATTATTATATTTATATAATTATATTTTACTATATATTTTAAAACCATGATCAAGATGCAAGAATTGAAACTTCTAAACTGAAACTAGCATGAAAAATGAAACAATTATCACCCTGAATAGTGATTTTAATAAATAATTGTTAATAAATAGGTGATAATATGTAATAGGTAAATAATATATTGTATGATTTGTATGAATATGGTTTTTTTGTATAGTTAAAATAAGTATATATTTATTATATAGGATTTTCTAACTCATATGAAACAAGACGAGACTTGAGGTAAAGAATTCATCTTTCAATTTCATTTAATCGAGATTTTTTATACAATAATTTAGATTCAAGGAAATTATATGATACATATATATTAAAATGGGTATCATTACTCATATTTTTTCTATCTTTATAATTTTTATGTTTTAGTACCATTATTTTCATTTTCGTTCTCAAAATGGTCTAGAAACTTACTTAAGAAAAGCCAGTATTATTTATCTCTTTGGTAAAGAATATTTTGTCTTCCATATCCATGTTTTCTAAAAAATTTCAATTAAATTTTAAATAATAACCCATGATATTTAAAATTCATTTTTACCCATGTTTTAATTTTTATAAAAAGTTTTAAAAATAATTTTATTTTCTTTTTCTGAATGAGATGCTTTTTATTAAAGGTGTGAATATAGTATTTGTTTTAAATATTATAGCATGAATGAAATTTACCATCATCATAACCAACTAATGATTTTAATCTTACTTTATGAGTTTCCAAGGTTATATTAAAATAAATTTTTTTCTTGCTATTTTGTAAATTTCTTATTTTAAATAAGTTATTTCAAAATTAAAAGGTTTTTTTTCAAGAAATATTCCAATGATCTTTTAAATGTATTTTCCATCAATGATAACATCATTTGATGTTACTTATGCTTAACTAGGGATATTATCCAATGATAACATTCACTTATTTTATTTGGATGGTTTATGAGGATTAGTTTTTGTGTATGATTCATTAAAGCTAGTTACTTTCTTACAGGTTAACAAAGTTAAGAAGAAATATTTGCGAAACCTATTTATTTTCCACAGGTTATACTATGATGAAACATTGAATGTTTTTATGATCTTGTGTCACATTAATGCTTTAATATTATGGGTGGGTTTCTTATATCCCTCCAATGAATTGGATAAATATTGTTAACTCATGGGATAACAATATTATGTGTGAACCTAATTTCATGTTCACAAAAATTATGTGTGGGCCTAGTTTAATGTCAATTAGTTTATATGTTGACCTAGTTTCATAGAGATAAGTTTTTTGAGGAAATGATTTCAGGTCTTTAAAATAATAAGTGAGAGTGTTACTATTTATACATGTTCAAAATGTTATAATATTATTCTTGTTAAATAATGCTATTTTTATGATATGCTCTCATAGATGATGACTAATTATTGATGATTCTACACTCTTATAACTTTTTTTGTTATAGAAAAGCATTATACCATGAATCACGATCAATTATATTTAATTTATTGGTTTTTAATTTATTATTTTATGATATTTTTCTCATAACCTTATTCTCACTTATGATCTTTGATTGATATCTCATATGTTTACCTTTATTTAATATCTTGTCTCACCCTTTTTTGGTTTCTATTTTCACCAAGTTATGAAGAATGGTTTTATGTATGGTGTGTTTAAGAAGAGTACTATGAGTAAAGAACTTTTTGGGAGATGTTGAAGATCCTTTTTGAAATAATATTTTTATGTATCTTGTTTCCAACTACACTAAACAATTACTATTCTGGAGAATTTATAATTATTTTATGTATTAAATATTCATCTAAAATGATGTCATTTTTATGTATTTTAGGATTGGGTCACTTCAATAGTGTTGTTATTTATTATTCTCCCCAATTTAGTCATTAATATATAATTTATGGAACTAAAATAGAGAGATTAAAATTATTTATATATCTCTTATCTCATTCCATTAGTGTTTTAGTAATTTTGGGTGAAAATTAAATCAGTATAAGCTTATTTTGTTAGTTTTAGCAATCAAATATTATATTTTAATGTTATGTTCAATAATTAATATAACATTTTTATAACCCAAAAAAATCTGGGTTTTTATATTAAATTATAATATTATTATTATTTAAGTTCTCATAATCATCTATGATAGAGTTTTATATCACTGTTCAAGTAAGTTGTTTGACCAAACCAAACATGAAGATACCATAAATCGATAGGTGAGTATGGTTAAGAAATATTTTATTTTTAAATAATAACATTATAAAATAAGAATAATATTATTATTTAGATTTTTTAAGGATTTTAATGGGGTTTTAATTTTTTTTGATAAATACTTGAAATCAATATTAAAAAATGTTACTTATTGGAGGTTGTAGTCCACACAATAAATAGTTAACATTTTCATTTCTTGATTAATGAAAATAGATAAAGGTGGATTGTAATTTTTCTATTAATATTTATATTTATTTTATATATTTCACATTTATTCATCAATTACATCCTTATAACTAGTGAATAAAGGCGGGTGTGGAAAAATTAATATTTTTCTTCTTAGAGGCTATAGTCTACACAAACGCACAATCAATGTTCATTTGTTTTTATAAGTGGAAGGGAGGGAATAAATCAGGTTTTTTCCATTAATATAATAACACATATATAAAAAACCATTTTTTATTAAGAGGTATGACTCCTTTAAATTTTATTTTGAACATTTTTTATTTTTAAATTAATGTCCTTAGTATTTTAAGGAAGGGTTTGGGAGAATTTGGGGATCTTTCAGAGCATGAAGCTTAAATTTTTAGGGGAATAGACATAAGGGCATGGTTAGCATATGGTTATTGGTAATTTTAGATCTCAAATGCATTGACCAATAAGATGTGGAGCATGGTTTGAGAACTATGTGATGTAAGAAGCATTACCATGCAATAAACTGTAGAGAAATTGAAAAGGGGACTCACATGGGTTGCGCATGATTTTTCAAAATCATGTACCTAAACTGCATGGGTAGTGCCACTTAGGAAGTAAACATACACAATTAGTGTATTATTTTTCCAAACCATGAATCCAAATCATGTTCCCCATAAAAATGGGTGAAATAACAATTTTCACATCTCACTATTAAACTTCTTTTTTCCCTTTCTCTTATTGTTTCATGTAAAACACCTCCCTACCAATAAAGAGCTCTCCAATGCCTCAAACTTATGATTTGATCTATGTTCTTAATATGGTTCCCAATTCTTTCATCACTTGTCACGTTGGACCCATACTAGTATGTTCATCAATACACATGCTTCCATTTTAAGTTTATCCCTCCATATGGAATGCCAAATTCATGCAAGCTAATATGCCTTATTTTCATGAATTTATCTATTTCATCAATTTCTCCTATTATAGTATGAATTAAAGGCTGAAAAATTTAGGGATATTATTACCCCTCTAAGGTATATTATATATACCTTTTCCCTAAAATTTTGGTTGTTTATAGCTCATATCATTGTCCCACACGCCAGCCATTCTAGGAATATCTCTTTAAGTTAATTTTGGGTGGTTTCTCACTATTGTTATTATTATTACACTCATAGTGTGATTTTAGCTCTACAATTATTAATGGGAACTATATATAAAATTAATTAATTGATAAAGGTTAAATACCTATTATAGCACCTTGTAATTTTGGAATGAAAGGAATAATGAATTGGAATAAATTGGAGTTTTGGAATGAAATGGAAAATCTCATGGAATATGCATAGTAATGTAATTGATTAGAGAAGTGGAATAGATCGTAACATGGCCCATATTATTGTCACTATTATGTGAATTGATTACAAAATTGAATATAATGAATTCAACTGATATAGGGCATGGACACTAACAGGTTCCCTTGATCCCTTACACAATTAATTGAATGGAATTGATTGATGGGATGGAAAATAATATGGATTATTTTCTTATCACGTGTAAGTGAAATGGTTTATGAAATGATTATGATAATCTCTGTTGATAAAGGGAATGGAAACTAACATGATTTAAAAAATCATTTACTAAATTTTATTGATAATGGGCAGAAGGATATGGAACCAATGTGAGGTATCTTGCTAAGGAATTTATAAACCACTTTCATATTATATAATTGATGCTTTAGACTATTGCCTTGGATATTTCTTTCATAGACCACCACAGACAAGCTCCTTGGTCACCACCCAAGTCATTAGTATGTTTCATATGGATGATTTCCATGGATTATAAGAGTAAAAAATCATCCATGGTCTCTAGATCTTGGACCATGTAGGTATACTTTATAATTATTTTTCTATGGATAATCTTTTTGGACACTAAGAGGATTCCTAGGTTATTGGACCTAAGTCCTAACCTTCATATCTTTGATATGTGATTAATCCAAATATGTCATGATTTCATGAAACTTAACATATTGATATATGTTATAGATGATTTCATTCTCTTTTATACAATTATTCATCATTTATATAATTATTATTCCAGTATGTTCTTATAAACTAGATCACATCACTTATTTTATAGCTTTATTCCTATTATATCAACACACTACTACAACTTATATACATGGACTGGACTTATTATAAACATCATTGGTGATTCCCTATTTATTATTTTATATACCCTATTCAATACACCAATTGGTACCCATGAAAAATTCATGATTACAGATAGAGAAAAGTGGAAGGGTTCGGTTCTAGATGCCTGATTTCTTATATTAGGATGGAGTGTGAGAGAAGAGGACCGAACCTATACTCATGATTCTATTTGAGAAATATTTTTGGTCTTTGTACATTTTTGTATAGTATGCTTTATATGCATTTTTCTTGATTTTCTGTGTACCTTCCCCTTTTTTTATATCACCATGACAGAATCATAATTTTCATATGAATGTGGACATGGGTTCAACAAGTTTATTTATCATAGTTGGATGATTTACTTTTTTTGTTGTTGTTATTTATACTACTTATTGTGTTAATATTATTATTATATAATTGGTCTTATATTTGATCATGAGTTTATAGTCTCCCCACCATAAAATCATAGACCCTCACAGATTGTCAAAATTCTATGGTGTACAGGGAGTTACACTTAAGGCCATATGGAAGATTGAGTTCGGTTACTTATGAGTGAACCAGGTCTTAGACATCACAACTTCAGTATACTAACTATGGTGAGGTAATTATATTATTAGGATTATGGTAGGCTTATAATATAATTAATAATAAGTAAAGTTGTGGAGTATGTATTACTTACACTGAGACCATGGACTTCCTCTTGAAATTATCCTTAGAAATGAAGGTCTTAGGATAACTTATGTTGACTGGGGTGTTTGGAACATGAAAAGAACTTCTAGGATAGTAAAATTGGGTTGAGTTTCAAGGATTTTTCTGAGGGAAAGTGGGAGATTGAAATTGTGTAAGTGATCTCATTTTATAAGTAAATAAAAGGGTACTTTTGTGAATAACCTTTTCATTTCAATATTATCATTACACTATTAATGGATCAAAGAGTCCAAAAAATAAAAATAATGGATTGTGGGGTGATATTGGATTAATATAACCATAAAAAAGTATTTCAAAACATGTTTGAATTCATTTACTCTTATATTTTAACTTTTACCTTTTTTACCTTCGTAACAAGCATTTACCCAAGAAACTTATGTTTTACTAAAAATATAAAATAACCCATTTTAATAATTTTTGGGGTTATAAATATAAATTTTATATCAATTTAATATAATTAAATTTATAAATAGAGGAAAATGAATTTTTAAATTAAGAGATTCTATATATAGAAAAAAATGTTTTGTAGAAAATTTTTTTTCACCATTAAGTGTTCTTAATCTAATTTAGTATTAATTACTAATTTGATATAAGATAATATATTTAAATATTGGAATAAATATTAAATTAAATTTATTTTTTAGAAGATATTATTTAATTAGACTAAATAAAATTTACACAATATTAATAAAACAAATACTTGAAAATAACTATTTTAACATTATCAAGATCATTAACTTGAATACTAGTAATCATAATTTGATCCCTAAAAATGAAATTTGCCATATTACATTATATAAACATGATGATTTAAAATATTACATCAATTTTTTATATTTATTTTCTACATGCGATGAAAACTATTTTTTTTATAATAAAATAAAAACAATTTTTCAGAGTAGAAAAATATTTGAGTTTCCAAAAAATTAATCATGGTTTTTATAAATTAAATATTGTATTTTTAAATTATTTATTTCAATTTTTAAATATATATTCTTTATATATAAAATATTTTAATAAATATTAAATCATAAAAATGACAGTATTAGAAAAATCGGTATATTTTTCACTAATCACCTACAAATCATTAATTTTAGAAAAATATCAAAAATTAATCCTAAGCTAATACTAACATTATAAATCCAAAAACTAAGTTAATACTAACAGTATATAGGGTCTTAGTGACCAAATGGGATCATGAGAGATGCCTAAGGAGACTTCTTAAGGATTAGAAGTGATATTGTGGGGGGTGGGGGTTGAATCACCTTACATTGGTATGTATTAATGGAGTCATAGAAAATTAAAATTCCAATTAGAGTAGAATAATGATATTTTTAGTTTTTGGATTCAGATTAGGATTTCAGATTTACATTCATGTTTTAAAAGTTGGAAAGTCAGTTTTTAATGTATAAGATTGGTTATAAAAGACTCGGGTTGAAAGTTTTGGTGATTAATTAGTTAAAATAGTGGTGTATGGCTACAATGACACACTGGGTACCCGGTTGAATAGCACTGATTACCCGATGAGGTTTTCTAGGGAGGGTTCCCCCTAAATGGGCCATCGGATGGCTAGTGTAGGTTCACTAAGTACCCAATAACACCCTATTTATTTTTTAAAAATAGGAATATAATGGTAATTATACTCATTTATTTTAATACCCCACTAAGTGGTATTTTATCCAGAATTGCTAAGAGAAGGGGGAGCTAAAAATTCTCTCCATCTCTCCCACTTACTTCTCTTTAATTCTATATGAATTTAAGAAGTTTATTTAGTAATTTGTGGTTGGTTCCTCCTATTTTGTTCCTCATATTCTTCACCACTTCTCATTCCCCTAATTTTTATCTGATTAAATTAGAGATTTCAGTGAATATTATACTGAAGCAAGGTAAAATGAGGTCACAATTAATGATATTTAACAAGATATGGTTAGAGGAGGTGAAGGTAGGGTACACAAACTAGGTTTCACATGGTTTCTCATAAGGTAAGATGTTTCTATAATTTATTCTGTTGTTTTTCATTAATTTTTTTATGGAATTTTTAAAGGAGATGTTCTATAAAGACAATATAAATTTGATGCATTTAGACTAAATTGTAGAATTATATATATATATCATATTGTATACCATGGATGAAACCAATTCATATATTTTTCTACTAGTTTAGTGTATCATAAAGAAGAATATGATGATATCTCTCCACTGCCTTAAAACCATATTGTAGGGTATGATTTGGCCATGTTACAAGAGTTGAGATACATATTTATCATATTATAAAATTCCTTTTGGTAGCTAAATGTTAATAAGTTAACATTATGAAATTAATTTCCCTTGGATTTTTAAATCATATGTTGTATAAATTATCAATTATTGGGAGTTATTGTATTTAGAAATGTATGTTGGAAGATTCCATTGAACATGAAAAGGAGGAAGTGGATTATGTTGGAAAAGGTAAGTGAAGAGGATTCCCAATAAATTTTGGTAATTAAGTTGGTTTCTTGGTGATAAACCCACATTACATCATACATTTAAAGAGTTAAAATACATGTTAAAGACCATTACTGATTGTTAGTATTGTCAATAATAACATGGTAAGTTCTTGAGAGAAGCTAGTGGTGGGGAGATTATAAAATAGATAAATAAATTTAGAAACTAACCAAGTTAATACATGTAAAGGATATTGAATTTTGTGTTTATATACTCATGGATAAAGGTTAAAGAAGGATGGATTTGATTGGAAGTGATTTTTAATTAATTTATATGATTTTGGAATTTACATGACTTGGATAAATAAATAAATTCTATACTTTATAATGATAATATCCATTATTGTGTTATAATGATACACTTGTTTTAATAATAATCATATTATCCATGATAAAATAAATGATAATAAAGTACTAGTTGTGTATGCATCATCCTGATTTCCCAAAATAATTATCTAGTGTTTTGTATACATAAATTATCCCCAGTATAAACCTAAATAATGATTGATTATACTTAAGTATACCACTGTATAAAAATTATTAGACATATCTGTAAGTCTAATCATCATAGACATCAGTCTATATAAGGGTTAGTTTATATTCTTATAGACATCAATACTTAGATAAATTTTGAGCATTCTACAGACTAAAAAAATAGATGATTTCCAAAATTTATATTCTAGTGAGAAACTTGGTTAGGATGTTACAAAATATATTATTATGTGCGTTAGACATCACAAATAACTCAAATGGTTTTTTATCAAATCATTTAATTAAATAATAGATGATCTTAAATCCATAGAGAATAATATCAAAGCAAGAATAATATTTAAGGACTTTTTAAATTATGAAATGATGAGTTTCAAAAATTGTTTATTCGGATTATAAATACAATTGAAGATGATAAAGTTGTGAATCAAGTTCATAATATCATGATGTTATTATTATATATGATCAGGGCATGATTTTTATTGTTTGGGTTAAAATTTTAATTGTTTTATTTATTTTTTAATTTCAAATAAGAATATTTAAAAATCATTATTTTTTTATCAAAATATAGATTTATTTAAGATGTTTCTCAAGATAAAATCCATTGTTTTAAATTTAAAAAAAATGCGACTCAAAATTATTCAATAATAAAAGGCAATATTGAGGTAAGATATATTTCAAATAATATTATTTATCCTGAAAGGATGAACTTCTATATTTGGTTAAATCTAGGAATGAAAAAATTAATGTGTTGATGTGTGTATTGATCTTGAATGGACAAAATATCAAATATTTATTTTTGATTCATTAATAATGAGATCAATAGGTTAAACAAGATTTGTTGAATGGTGTGAATATATTACTGATGAATCTATATAGGTTTCTTGTTGAATCTCTAACACTACAAGATATAGATTCCAAACCATAATTTATTACTCTATAATTTTTATACAACCTATAAATAAGATGGAAGGAAAAAACAATGTTACATATTTTGAGAAAGATGGTGCTGATACTACTAGAGGAATAAAATAAAACTATATTTTTCCATGTTATTTGTAATAGATAAAGTTATTTTTGAAATATCATTTTAGTTAAACAAATCTGAGATTATTGAGAACCCAAAAGTAGGTATGTTATAATTATGACTTTTATATAACATTGAGAAAGAATTTATGTATTCCATTTATGGATATTGAAAATGAAAAAATAATAATGAAGTCTCACATGATCATTAGATTGAGAAAATCAATAAAGATAGAATTGAGAAACAGTGAGGAGACACTATTATTGTGTGAAAAACCAAGTTGGCCTAGAAATAATAAGGCTCTCTACAAGTTGATAACAAGTGTGTTCTATGAGAATAAGTAAATATATTAAGGAATAAGGATAAATAAACCGTCTTTGAGGAGATACTACAAACTGGGTTTCAAAAAAATATAAGAATAAAAATAAGAGAAAGCTAAGTGATCTTATTTTTTTTATATTAAAAAGATTCAATTGTGGAATAAAATGAAGAATAGTGTTCAAGTATGGTATGTAGTAAATCCTATATAAAATCTAAATTAATTCAAGGTACTTTAAGTATTGAGTTGAGAGATGCAACAAAATATTTTGAATAAGATCTGGTAGTTGTGGAAAGAGTGGAGGTTGAGTTTTATGAGTTGTTCTAGAAGACATTAAGGTAATCAGATAATCTCTAGTTGAGGATGCAAATCTTCTATTTTGGGTGTAGAGACATCCCTAGATAGCATGTTGATCTACTTCAAGATGGGTAAGGAATTATAGAATACCCATTGGTGTAATTTTAGCTTTATGACTGTGGGATGTGGTATAAATATCCCTTCATCTTTTTAATATAGTGGAGAAATTTCACCTATGTAGTATTATCAAATGGGTTTTAGGTTAACCTTTATACATCCATTGTAATTGGTAAAAATATTATAGTGTAAAATCTGTGTCTCAATAATATTTGAACACGACAAGGAGTAATTTTCTCACATCCGGGTCAAACATTCAAAAAATATCATGTACTAATTTCATAATTATACTCTACTTTTCATGAGGTTGTAGACTTTTGGGAAAAATATAAAAACATTAACTTTTTTTAACTTACCATAGAGGTTTCAAAGACAAAATGGGAGAAAAGAGGTTAAAATAAGACATTAGGTTTTGAAAAAATTTGGTAACAACAGGTTCACCCCCTCTTAGGTGTGTCTACATGATCATACTGAGACTCTCAAGGAATATTTCATTAAACATTTATCAACAATCAATTCTTTATATGATGTAATGTATGGGGGATTTCATGAACAAATAGTTAAAATGAGATATAACCAACATTCCATTTACTCATCTATTATAAACGTATGACTAATTTAATGATCACTCAAGGAATATCCTCAATGGATATAAAAATATGAAATACTATTGAGATAGTATTTTTTAGCTAACATTATCCGTTTTTATATTTTCCTTATCCCTACATGTCTCTCCTTATTACTTATTTTCTAAGAATGGTCTTATAATATAGTGAAGATAAAGAGACTCCCACCTAAATTTTGGTTGATTCAATTCTGCTCATGGTTCCACCATGAATTAGGGAGTTTGATGGCCACCTCTTAGTAATCTTATTCAGATATATGATTTAATATATTAGTAGTTTCCATCATCAGTGTAAGGTAAACATATAATTTATTAATTTATATTTATATATGATTTTGGGTTTTGGTCATGGTTGATCATGTTTTATGGTTTCTATGGTCTTCATTTATATTGAAAAAGTGTTGGTCAGCCCATAAAACCCCTTTAGTTATTTTAGATCTTCATCATGTTTTTTAATTCTAAAAATCATATTTAAAAGTGAAGAGATATATATATCATATTGATATCATATTATCTATCATTAAAATTATAGAAAATTTTCTCTATGGAATTTTTTATGATAAAAGATATTGTAAATAACGATATGGTCATTTATTAATATTTGTGATATCATAATATATGATCAACAGTAATCCTTCAATTTTTAGAGTATCGTAGCATAAGATATGGGGGTCGTAGTTGAAGATAGTGATGTTATGTATTTGTAAAATAGGGGATCATAATTTTTATATGATATAAGATATATCATAATATATAAAACCTTGGCACTGAAGGGTTAATCATACATAGGTCAAGTGATTAGTTTTTATTACATAGAGCTCCCCCAGTTCTAGGTTATGTCTCTGTAGGTCGTTGTACACTAGTTTTAATATTGTGTATGTCATGTCATAAATTGTGATTGTTTACGACACTTATTTAATGTTATACAAGCACTTTGTCTTATCAAAAGCTGGATTATCAATCATAGAGTGTGACTGGTAGTGCTAAAAGGATTTTTTTCTATCACAACATATCAATCATATATTATCATATTCATATATCTTTAAATGTGATATAGTATAAAGACATGATAATTCAAAATTTAAATTATGAATTGAACTAAATAGATTTTAAATAATTTATAAATTATATAAAAATGTATTTTGGGATATTTATTTATTTTATATAGGTGTTTAAAAATTAACTATCAATAAAATATTTATAGTTAATTAATAAAATTCTCATAAAACATTTATTAAATTTAATATTTATTGCATTAAATATTAATATTAAATAACTTATGAAATTATATGGTTTGGATTATGATTTTTATATATAATTTTTATATGGTAATTATAAGGGTAATTTGTAAATAGTTTATAAATTTTGTATGTTGTACTTTTATTTTTATTAAAAACAATTTAGGGCTGAGTACACTCTGTACCTGAACTATACTTGTAAATTCCATATCAGAGGATAATATGAATGTATTCATATTTCAAATAAATATAAATTTTTTTCAATTATATAATGTATGTAATGGATGTATAAATCATAAAGTGTTTATAATTGATTTATTTATGAATTTTTCCTAAATTGTTTACCTAATTTATAAGGTTTTGAATTATTCATTTATTTAATTTATTACCGATTTTATTCATTTATATGAAGTGTTTGTATTATAAATGGTTATATTATTTAGTTTAAATTTTCAAAACTACTTCTATAAATGGTTATATGTACATTTAAGGAATTAAATGATAAGTATGATAATTGATTTAGTTTTCTTTTACCATGTATATATCCTATACTGAGTTATAAAATATAATTCATTAGATAATTATAGTTTATACATATTAGCTTTTATAATTATTATGGTATTGAGGTATCTCTTGAGTAAAGTATCCTTAGGTATAGGGACATTAGGTCAGATTTCTCACTGTCCTGGAGGCTTATGTCTTCTCTAGAAGAGTGGGGCTTGGCTATTTGTCACTCTAAGTTTACTCTTATGAGGATTGTTGGTTTCATATGATTGTAATATTTTACATTAAAGGGTTTTATATAAACAATACATGAGATGTTTTTAGATATGCATAGATATTGTTGGATTTTAATTTGGGTTGGAAATTAAAGTAATGGGTTATATAAAGAGTTACCCATCAATATGGTTTGAACATATTGATGTGGTGGTAGGAATTGGATTCCAAACTAATTAAATAGAAGAAATCATTAATAAAGGGAATAAAATTACAAAAGATGGAGTGATGAAAATCCAATTTAGAAAAACAATGTTCCAAATTCCTTCTAAATCAAGCATTTATTAATACCTCGATCATCTAGCAAGCTTGGTCATGCCAAATTTGGGTTCCCCTGGATTATCTTCTATAAGGAAGGAAATTAATGGGTGGAACAAATTGATTAGGTTCCTACTATAAGTTTTTTCTTTGGGTTGCACTTTTTTGTAAGACCCTAATAGAATTAAATTATTGGAGGAAAAGAGTAGAGTTAATCCATATTGTAGATTGGGAAAGGAGTTATCCACTAAACTATCCCAGAGTTATATATAATATGATTGACATAAAGACTTCCAAAATAGTTATGTAGTTAGAGAAATTATAAATAATAATAATTTATTACGGAAATATTAATCTTTTCCCACTAATGGATATGATGAATTTAAATCATGTCATAATTTTAGTGGAATAAAATTTAATCAAATTCTTTATTAAATTAGTGTAAAACATGATACTAATATGTTAAAATATTATATTAATATTTATAGAATTGTCATAATCAAACATGGATTTGAGATTAGTAATAGTTAATTATAATCTTAATGTAAGGAAGTTCTTATAATGGTATAGAAACACAAGAAAAGTTCTCAATTAAGAAAATTATATGTGTTAGAGTAACAAATTCATGAGTAACCAAATATTGAGGTTTCCTAATTTGGGGATTTATATGATTATGAGAACAATATAATGATTCACTTAGTATTTTAAAATAATTTGATGCATGATGACCCAATTTAATTTAATTTCCACTCATATATTCAACATGATTGAGTATGTTAATGACTTATTCTGACTAAAGGTTTACTTAAGGATTTTCCTAGATATATAATTCATTTTTTTGTCATTTCTAGAAATATTCAGATAATATGAATTAGTTCAAAAAACATTTAACCTTTTTCTCAAATTATTAAGGAAATATGAACTAGAGAATGTGATGTCCATGTTTTGGATTCATGATAATAGTACATGTGCATAAAATTTCAAATTTAAAGAAAAAAAGTTTCTTAGATAGTCCAAAAAAATTTATGCAACTAGAAAGTCAAGGTTATTGAAGCCTATAAGAGGTAATATTAGGAGGGAAGGAAATTTGTCTGATATTATTTGATTATATGAGATATATTAATGAGTTTTAGGGTACTCAATGGGAATTACATGCCATGTTTTGATATTATAAAGCCCAATTATTTGATTTTAAATTTTATATGATACCAAATGTATACTATATAATTGTTGCAAGTATAAAGGAGTTCAAAATGAAGGTATGAATTGATGAAGATTATAGTCTTTATTTGAGTTGTGATGTAAATGGCTTATAAGTCATTGATTTTATTTCAACATAGCTCATATGGATTTAAATAAAAAAATGAGTATTAATATATCAATTCTCTTATATAACAAGAGATTTCATTTATTAATAAAAAGTTATTATGAGAAATTTGATTTGATAATCTAAATTCACAGGGTTTTTTATTCATCAAATTATGTAACATATTTTAAAAGAAGATATGGATAAAAATTTATAATCAAGGATAAAAAAAATTATCCATATGTTTATTAAAATTTGAGATGTTTAATCCCACCTCCTATTAGAGGAATATTTTGGTGAATAAAATCATATATTCATAATAATGCTCCAAAAACACAGAATACCATATAACATGTCGATACAATAGATTATTTGTTAAATACTACGGATAAAGAAAATAAGTGTTATTTCCTAACAAAAAATATAATTATCCAGGATTTACATACAGAGATATTACAATATTTTAGATGGATATTAAGTATATTACAAAAAATACATTCCCAAGGACCGTAATAGTTTAGAGTCTTTGGAAACTTGGATACAAAATATTTTATCCTGGTGAAATATCTTTAACATATCCCATATAGATATCCTCCTTCAGTACTTCTACCTAAAACATTTCTTCAAAACCTCTAGAAAGGAAACATAATAGAGGGGTGAGATCAGATGATTAAAAAGGGTAAATAAAGGAAATGTGTAATAATAACACGAACAAAGGGTGTGTAACTTGAGCATAACATTTGAATGTCATACCCTTCATATTATATATCATAATAAAGATTTGAAGTTCGTAATATATGGATCATAAGATAATTAGAAGCATAATTTATGAAAGTATAACAAAGGAATAATACATGGAAATTTTGGCATGCACATTGGTTTATAACATTGTGAACATGTATAAGAAGAAACAGGTTCACTCATTAAGTTATGGACATGAAATCAAGCCCCCATATCAACTTATGAACATGAAACTGGGTCCATTCATAACATTTTGAATGTGTCATTAGGTTCAAGAATATCCTTGGGGACATGAAACCATATCCATGAATATAATTATGAACATGCAATCAGGTTCATGTATAATATTGTGAACATGTAATCGGGTTCATACATACACTTATGGACAAGCAACCCGGTCCATGAATAACATTTTGAACATGTAATAAGGTTCACTTATAACATTGTGAACATTTAATTAGGTTCATTCATAAACTAATAGACATGAAACTATAACCATGCATAACATTATGAATATGTAATAAGGTTCGCACAGAACACTGTGAAAATGAAATCAGGTTCACGCATAACATATATACTCATGATCAATCCATCATTATCCAATGCATTGGAGGGATATATAGATCCAACCCAAGACATAATAAAATCATACACACAAGTTCCATAAGATTATAAATAATAATCATATCATAACCCATGAAATAATATAGGCATTATGAAAATTTAATCTTATCATTACCTATAGAAAATATATTGGTCTCATAATCTCCACTCCTGAAGAGAAGTTGGTTTCAAACACACATAACCCATGAAATAGAAATGGGTTTCATAAACATCATTTCAAAAAAAAATAACCATTCATAGAATGAATATTAATGAAAGAATTGATTCATTTCCATAGAAAAACATGATTCACACCAATGGATGTCATCTTAGATGGGAAATAATTTTGAAACATATTTTAGAAATACTTCTTGTGGAAAATATCATTTCTTCTTGGAAAAAATTATTTTTAAAACATAAAACCTTTTGAAAACCTTTTCCCTATAAATAAAATTGAAAACATAAAAAAGAAATATTTAAAAAAAATGGGAATCATTTTTATTTAAAAAATAATAATGAATGCCAAATAATTCTAAAACATTTCTTAAAACTAAAACATTCTTGAAAACTTTTTTCATTGAAAATAGCATCAAAATATTTTAAATGAAGCTGTTAAAACAATCGTGAAACATTTTTTCAAACCTTTTTCATTAAAACCCAATTTAAAAATAATAATTTTCTATAATATTAAGAAAACATTTTCCTTTAAAATAAAATTGTAAACAAACAATGGAACCTTTAAGAAAATAACAGTTTTAACGATGGTAAGTTCATACATGCTGGAAATTCTTTTTTCTACATTAAAAGCTCTAAATAGTGCCTCGATATGAAATTTAAAAGAAGATTATTTATAAGACCATAGAAGGTAAAACATGGGTAAAATATTCCTTTAACATCATATGAAAAAATTAAAATATTTTTTAAAATATTTTTATAAATTTGGGTTTTGAAAAAACATTAATTTTTTACCAAAAGGAGAAATAATGGTGGATTTTCATTAAAATGTTTTATTACTTATAATAAGTAAAAAATATTTTAAAAAATGGTATTAATAAAGGAATATATCAAGGAAAACCATAGGATAAGATAATTAATGGGTGTTACTCATATATGGATTATTATATTTCATTAATTAAAAGCATAATCATAAACAATCTTCATAAATGAGGAGGTTGTTTCAATAGACTCTTACCACTTAGTAACTTAGAATCATACACCCAATGTAAGAAAATAAAATTTCATTAATCTTATAATACCATGAAAACAATAGTATTCATGATATAACATTTCAAAGGGCAGTGTACATACCACACAATAAAAGTGAGTGGTGAATAAGGCATTTATCTAATGTTAATAAAAGGTTAGATGAAATTTAATTACCTTAACCTTCCTTTTGTTGTCTAGTATTTATCCTCATAAATAGTTGTTTAAAATATGTTAATAACTTATAAAAAACCATTCTAATGTTTATAATATTATATATCATCTTATAATAATGTTTTATTACCTGTTTGTTAATGATCATTCACTATTTTAACTATTTTGGGTGTTAATTGCCTAGTTTTCTAAAGTATGTTTTGACTTGTTATTTTCTTATCCTATTACCTAGATCGTGATTTAATAATATCTAGAATTAAAATCATAGATTAATTATCTTATATATTTAGTACATATGTATTTATAATAATCTATAATGTTTGTATATAATAAATGAAATGAACCATTCATGGAGACGGTAGGTCATATGTACGCATGAACGCTACTTTAATTTATTTTTTGTATTGAAATAATTAAAAGTAAATTATTTCTATATATTATAATTCTAATATCATATATATGTTATATATTTTATATAGTTTCGTTAATATCATCCTGTTTACATTCCATGTATGGCATGAACAAGTCATGTCGCATTGAGGGGACGGTAGTCCACACTTACTCAAATGAAATTCTCATATTTACACAAGATGGAAAGCATAATGTTATCTAATAAATGAAATTAAAAGAAGCATAAATAAATTATAAATATCATATATATCATATATATTCATATTTTCCATCTTAAAATCCTCTATGAGAGGTGGTAATCGAAAAATGAACATTCATCATTTCATGAGAAAGTATTTCTCCTTAAACAGAAACAGTATGTGTGTTACCCATTATATATAGTATTGAGTGAGTGTAGGTAGAAATCATAACATAAAAACATATTAGTATATTTTGGATACTTTTTTTATGTAATCATGTATTAATAATTGTATTGGGAGTGGATAATAAAATGAAAGAAAATAGATCATTGGAAAATGTTACCTTAAAATCAGGTAAATCCATTTGGTTTATAACAAAGGGCCTCTTTGGATAAATTTATAACCAAAGGGAGGATTCAAGGTGTATTTGAGGTATTTTGGGAATCTTTTTGGTATACTATTTTCCTAACCTAAGTGGTTTGATAGGTGTGAGGATGTAGGAGAAACTGTGGCATTTTTTAGTGGAGGAGGAGGGGTATTCTTGTATTTTTTTTAAAAGAATTACATACATTTTTTCATTATTTTAGGTGGATCCAATCATGGAAAAAATTATAAATAATGGAGTATAGGGTATAAATATGGCCTTAAAATATCTCTTGGACAAGTTTATAGGTCTTTTTGGACCTTAAATTTATGGTTTAGTCCCTTATTGTGCCTAATTTAAGCTAAATCGTTGTAATTATTTGTAATCACATTCACAAATATTTTTGTTAAAAAAATTGGCCTTATTAGAGATTATGAATTATAATTATTAAGAATATTAAATCAATTTTTTCAAATTCTGATAATGATAGTGGTAGAAATTAATTTAAAATCCATCCCACATGTGAGATTACAATGTGGGTTTTTAGAGAGGGAGTGAGTGAATTTCTCAAAAGAACATGCTCTACACGGTGGATACTCATCTTTTAGATAGGGATACTTTGCCTTCATCTATGGATTCTGTCTCTTTTCAGCTTGATCTATTTTTTGGGGGAGGTGTTGAAGTTGTTTCTGATTAGAATGATCACTCGCATAGGGTTTCAGCATCGTTGTCTGTCAAATCGTTTAGAGATGTTCTTTGTTTGTCAGATCAGGGTTCATGTTTTTTTGGATTTATGAAGATTCAGACTTTCTATCTAATAAACTAAAAATATGTATCATGTTTTTAGTATAATTTCCATCATGGATTTATGATGAGGCAGTTGATTGTCTGAAATGGACGTGTGTTGCTCGTTTTGGATCAGTAAAGCTGCCAATTTTGATCTTCAATAAGTTTTTCAAATCTTGGGGTCTTTCTACTTCAGAACATATTTCACCTTTACATCAATATTCTTTTTTCTTATCATTTTCTTCTGAATGGGATTTTTTAAATTCCTAGTGTAATTCTTCTCGAAACATTGGTCGATGGAGGTTTAATCTATCGTGATTGTCTCTTGAAGTACATAAGGGGAAGGAAAGTACTTATGTGGCGGTGTTGATATCTCTTCCAGGTTTTCCATTATTCCTGCATAAAATTTATTTTATTAAAGCTATTGGGGATTCTCTCATGGGATTTCTATTTTTGGATAGCTATAACAGGGGGCATTCAGATGTATCAAATGTGCGGATCTGTATTAAACCTGACTTGTCTTTACCAATTCTGGAAAGGGATCCTCTGAACGTGAAGGGGTTTCATTCATGGAATAAATAAATTGTATACCCGACCTTTCCTAGGTATTTCTCTCATTTTTGTCTGCAAGGTCATTTAGTGCATATATATAGGAAAACTAATTTTAGTGGGATGCGATTATATAATTCTGATAAAAGGGGTCAGTCATTGGATGATGAACTTGTTAGAAAGGGTGTAATTCATGATGGTGTTGTTAATGATCTGGTAAACCAGCATGATGTTGTTTTATCTGGTAATCGTGGTGGGATGCATTTGTATAATTCATCTAATACTGGTGAGTCGTTTGATGATGAACTGGTTAGAAAGGTTTTTATTTATGAAAGTGTTATTGATGATCATGTAAACTTGTATGATGGTGATTTATCTGCTAGTATTATAATATCAAGGACTGGTTTTAATGAGTATTCTAGAAAAATTGAGATATTATCTATGATTAATATTGTTCTTTTCTCTAAAAAGGAAGCGCCTGATTTTTATATCTCAATGATGATCACTGATAATTCTATGTTTTCTTCAAGCTTAATAATGACTTGGGAGGGTTTGGATAAAAAGTGTTTTTCCTTTGCTGGTCCTTTGAATTGTATTTGTCTGGTATCTGAACCATTATATTTTGAATCCTACCTGGTTGATATTGGTAAGGACGGTCAGCCTCTATGTGTTTTCAGAGGTATGCATAGAGAAACATAATTTAATGTTAAAGAGAGAGGGTATGGGTCTTCTCATATATCTATTCGTACCTCTCAATATAGCTCAAGAGTTTGCAAGGAATCTTTTGTGCTAAATAACGAACTTCATAAATCCTTGAACAAAGTGAAAAGGGTTCTTGGTTGTGGTTGTTCTTTGTGGCTTCTCCTGTTAAGACAATTATGTCCGCTGATACTAGAGTGTGTACTAGGGAGAAACTTCAGTATATTAATGAGTATCTAGAATTCCATTCTAGTACAACCAAGATTCCTAGGGCCAAAGCCAGGCTTAAATTGTTTCAATGATTCTAATTATCATTTGGAATGCTCATGGAATTAGGGAACAATTGAAGGCTTATTTCCTAGTCAAGTAAATTAATAAGAGTAAGGTGTGTGTTTTTTATATTCTGGAGCACAAGTAGAATCCAAGTATGTTTTTTTTCCAAAATCTGAAAATGCATGCATGGTAGCATGAATTTCCTAATAATCATCATATATGGGTCTTATAGAATAAAGATGCCTCAATGGAATTGGTTGAATCTAGTGATCAATACAATACGGTTAAAATCAACACAAGTGTAGATATTCTTTTTTATTCTTTGTTTATCATAGTTCTATGGCTCAAAAGAGGGAAATTTTAGGGTAGAGCTTAAATAGTATTGATTTAAGGAATCTACCATGGATTTTTGGTGGAGAATTTAATGTTATTTCTGATCTAGGTGAGATGAAATTGAGGGGTTCATTTCCTCGAGTGGCTAATAGGAGTTTTGTTTAGTTCATGGAAGGAAAGGGTCTTACTGATATGGGTTATTCTGGTGATTGTTTCATATGGTGTAATAATCGAATGGGAAGTAATCATTATTGGAGTCATCTTGATCGGTGTCTATAAAATTTTCACAATGTTTCTAGATTCTCTAATGCAAAAGTAGATTATCTCAATCGTGGGAGTTCAAATCACTCCCCTCTTCTTTTTTCTTTATCTCCCAGGAAGGTAGGTAGAGATTATTTCTGGTTTTGTCCTCATTGGAATGATATCAATGATTATCAATAGATTTTCAAAGATTGTTGGGAGGAGACAGTTTAAGGCTATTCCTGGGTAACTATCCATAGAAAGATGAGACGTCTCAAGCACAGGTTACACGATTGGGTGAGAAATCTTTCTAATATTGATCAAGATCTCGAGAATATGAAAAAAGAGCTTGAATGTATGGAAAGAACACTAGAAGACAGGTTGGATGATAGGATACATGAAGACCTTAAGGGTAATAAATATTCTATGGAAGAACATATTGTGATATAGGAGTGTATTTATCTTGAAAGTGAAAGAGTAAAATGGATAAGAGAAGGTGATAAAAATTCATCATATTTCCATGCTTGTATATAATATAGTAGAAAGATCATTAAGATGAATATTCATATAGATAATGGTTCATTCTCGAGAGATAGGGATATGGTTGGGTCCTTAGCGTTTTCATTCTTTAAAAATTTACTTGTTGATTCTAATACGGATTTGGTGAATGGTAATCCTAGTAGGGATGTAGATTTATTTTAGGAGATTCTGAATAAGATGTCTAATTTGGATAATTTCATACAAGAGGTTGTTCCTGATGAGAATGAATTCATGATGCTATGATGAAACTTAATCCAGAAAGTGCACTAGGCCCTGATGGTTTTCTAGGATTGTCTTATAGGGGATCCTAGGAAGTTGTTAAAAATGAGATTATTTTTTCCATTAATGAAATCTTTCGAGGCGGTTTTATTCCAAGGGTGGTGGGTGCCACTAAACTGGTTATGCTTCCCAAATTTAAAAACATGTCATCAATTTGTGACTATAGGCCGGGGAGTATGTGCATTTTTTCGTATAAAATATTATCAAGTATCTTCAATTTGTGGCTGTCAATTTGTGTTTCTCATTGGATTTCTTTAGAGTAGCATGGTTTTTTTAGAGGTCAGTCTATCCAGGGGGTAGTTTCCTTGGCTCATGAGATGTTTCATGCTATCAACATCAAATGTCATGGATAAAATATGTCTTTTAATCTTGATATGAAAAAATCTTATGATATAATGGAATGAGAATTTATCATCAAGGTGGTTAAAAGTATGGGTTTTTCTCCTTGGGATATTTATATTGTGTATAAATGTTTTATCTCTTCCTAGATGTTGGCTTCTTACATGGGTAAAAGTCATGGTTTTTTCAAGGAAACTCATGGTCTAAGACAAGAGGATCCTTTATCTCCAACCCTCTATATTATCATGGAAGATTCTCTGAGTTGTATTATTAATAAAACTCTATCTATGAGTGATATTATACATTTTAAAAGAAGAATAAATCATCCATATATTTCCCACTTGATGTTTGTGGATGATACTTTGATTTTAATCAATGCTAGTGTTAGATTAGTTAGTTTTCTTGTTAAAGTTCTGGATGAATACAATTTCTGATGTGGGAAAGTTATAAATAGGGAAAAGAGCAGTTTGTATATTTCTAACAAATGTGTTGACAGACAAGTCTTATCTGTTTCCATATTGTTGAACATTCAGAAAGGTTTATTTCTCTTGGAATATCTTGGATCTCCTATATCTCTTGGTCGTATCTGTATCAAATACATTTATGGAATTCTCAATAGAATTACAAGACTTATTTCGGATTTGAAAAACCAGTTTCTATTCATTGATGGTAGTATTACATTAATCAATTGTGTATTGATGGCTATTATGATTCATGTGCTATCAGCAACCATTGTACCAAAGGGGGTTATTGCTGCTATTGAATTAATCATGGCTGATTTTATTTTGGATGCTCATCTTAATTGAAAATGTCATTGGTCTTTTTGAAATATATTGGAAAGGCCGGTTTATGAGGGAGTTATTAATGTTAGGAGTCTAGGGGCTACGGTGTATTGTATGGATTCTAAACTTTCATGGGAGGTTGTGGAGGGTCGCACGCTTTGGGGTAAAATTATGACTTTACAATGTGAAGACTCTGTTGATGATAGTAAATAGTTTTTCACCTTTCTGGTCTTTAATCCAGCATATTATTACTATCATTCATCAAAATTAACATTGGATTATTGGAAAGAGTAATATTTCTTTTTGGAATAATAATTGGGCAAGCTCAGTTATTAGATTTCATGGTTTTCCATCTCCCATGATTTCTTTTAGGGAGGCCAGTAGATTTCCAGATATTATCATCGTTGTTCTAGAGGAAAATAAAATGTAGACTTTTCACCGTATTGTTTTAAATATGTAGCCAAAAAAATGTTTGTCCACTTCCTCTAATTCTGGCATGTTTTATGCTAAAGAGTTTATAAAAGTTTATATTTCACAAGAGCTACATGATATCTGTAAGAGAATGGTGTGGTGTACTAGAATTCCAATGAAATTCAATTTCCTTGTATGGATAATTAGAAATCATGTGATTTTCATGGATGTGAATGTGAAAATAAGGGGCATTAGTCTAGTTTCTAAATTCCATTGTTGTGGTGTGAATAAATTGAAAAACTTTAATCATTTATTTTTTGAGAGTGAATGGAAATGGTTGTCTGGAGTTTTTTTGGTGTTTTCATAAATTTATTAGGCTCCTTTTCTGCCAAAAATTATTTTATAGATAAATTGTTTCATTTTTTGAATGATGCAGGTCCTGAAAAGATATCTAGATCAATGATTCTTAGTGTTGGTGTTGGTGTATTTGGCAGGCAAGAAACAAGTCTCTTTTTTAGGGTATTCATTCCACAGCTAGGTCTGTTATCCTGAAGGAACGATTTCTTCTAATTGACCGGGATAGGTGCTCCAAAATTTCGAGTGATACCCCTTCCTTGAGGTACATGAAATTCTATAATTCTGTTATATCCCCTTCAGAATAGGTGACAAGGGGGAGCTAGGTTCACTGGTTACCTCCTAATATTGGCTTAAAACAAAATTTTGATGGCACTTGAATTGGGGGAAGCATTATACATGGTGGTGTTTTTCGGGATGGTAGTGGAAGCATTCGACTTTCTTTTACCACATTTTATGGGAGGGGGAATTCTATCCAGGCTGAGGATGAGGCTATGTTAACCGATATCTTGTTGTGTGCTCAGCAGAATTTAGTTCTTAGTCAAATTGAAATTGATTCCAAGATCATCCAAGACTCGATAAATGGTAGGATTCTACCTCCATGGCCGATTTCTTAGGTTATAAGGAAGTGTAGAGAAAACCTTGGAAGTAGAAACAAAAAGTTTATTCATACATGGGGTGAAGTTAATAAAGTAGTTGATTACTTGGCATCTATTGTGGTGACTCATCAAGGTAAAACCATTTTTGGTTTTTCTAGTTCTCTTTAAATTAATCTGGAATTAGTGAATTTGATTAGGGGGAATAGCTTGGTATTCAGTATTTTAGGCCACCAGAAACTTGTGTTGTATGTTCTACCCATGTGGTGATGGGTTTTCTGGTATAATAAAAAAATGCAGCATTGAGGAAAATGCGGGTTTCTAAAGCCAAAACATTAAAAAGTTATCTACGTTTTTATAGTCAGTTTAAAATTGAAATTGATTCTAATGAAATAAATTGAATTAAATGAAAAAAATATTATCTAATTAAAATTTCAAACTAATCTAAAACATAATTTAAACTTAAAAATAAATTTTATGAAAAAGTTGTTTGGAACTAAACTTTATAATTTTTTACTATTTATTAAAAAATGAATATTTGCATAAAAACACCAAAAATTCACCCTAAGATAGTTATTTTGTTTATATTCCAAATATTAAATTTATTTTTATATATTAAATTTATAAAAATGTCAAAATTTGGATTTAAAATGGTTTCTTCATTAAAAATGGGTAAATTTGCCTTCATAAAAATATTGGTTTTTATTTGTGAAATTGGGTTTGTTCGTATCTTATGCCTATAAAACCTAATGAATGAATTTCAAAAATATGTCATTGAATATATAGAATATATATTTCATTAAAATCAATAAATAATTGTGATTAATATATTTTATCAAGAAAAAACACCTTTGGAAGATTTAAAATAATAATAATATTTCTTTTTATATTCACTTGGTTCTTAGTTTCATTTATAATTAATTCATAACCAATGAATTAATTTTATATTTATTTAAAATGTAAATTTTCATAAATTAGTTAATACTATTAATAACTACTAATTTAGTTTCTAGGTTATATCTTATATATTAGATAATAATGTTTTAACAATATATCATTTTCTTGTAATATTTAGTTTGGTATTTAGTATAATCTATTGAAGAAAGTATCTATTGCACGTAACACAATATAACTAGGTTTGTTATGAATTGAATTCCATATAATATATTATATTTATTCAAGATAGTTATTATATTGTAAATTATCAAGTTATTATATCCCATTCTATACTTGGTGTTGTGTGTAACGGATGCCAATTCGGTGTTGTGTGTAACTCCAGCCAAGTTGGTGTCGTGTACCACATGATAAGACGGTGTCATATGAAAGTAATATTTGATTGAGTGAAATAAGATACCTTAAAAAAATTAATTTATTCAAAAAATAAAATTCACAATAACTTAGGATGTGACAATCTATCCCCCTTAAAATGAATTTCTCCCTCGAAGTTCATTTGGTTTATCAAAGGTTTTATATTTGAAAGTTCCTTTCATAGAATCCCACATCGTAAAACCGAATTCTAAAACCTAATTTTAAAAAAATGTTATAAAAATAATGGGTACCCATTGTAACTTATAAATAGGCTTCCACATAAGAGATTATATGTGATAATTGAAAACATGGATATGGAAGAGAAATCTAACTATCATGTTCTGGTGGAGAGTGATAGAGAACTTGGTTAGAATAAAGTTAACAATCAGAAAGCCATAAATATTTGATTATCTAAGGAACTATTTGATTCATTGGAAAATAATTTACTAGGAAAACCTTTCAGTTTCAAACTCATTTCCCTAAGTTTGAATAATTTTCATGAGAAGTTATAATTACTTGATTTCATTTCCTTTCATAAGTAAAATCTCACCCTTAGGTCATGTCTTCACTAATTTCCAATTTACTTCTTTGTCTATAATGGAAGGGGAATTTTTCATTCCTAAAGAACTAATTGATCATTAGATCTATGATACGTCATCCCATCTCTCTTCATTTACCATCAAAACCAAAATCTTAGAGTAGGTTATCCCATATTCCTAAATCCCCATGTGGTGAGATCACACTTTAATCTCACAAACATTATCTGAAGTTTAACATAAACATCCCACAAATAGTTAATCTTATAACCCATATGAATTATGAAAATAATAAACATTAGAAACAATTACACTAGATATGTTTAACATTGATCACCATGCATCACAAAGTACCTCTTGGTTGTTATATTCCAAACAGGTGAATATCATCATCGTATATTCTCCTAAAACATGGTAATGACCTAACTTGCCAATAATTATTATTGAAAATATGCATTCTTCCTTATTCCAAATGTTACTAGATATATTCCTTAAATACATGAAGTTATAAACTCCATCTATGAGAGCATAAAATATTTTTTCAACTAATCCATTATCAGTTTTCAGGTAATTAGTGTTATTCAACTTCCATTATCCAAATCAATAATCTTTTTATCGCAGTGAAACAAAATTTTCTCAACATCTTGATCACATAAATGAATACCTTCCATTAATCAAAATTAAAATTTTCTTAGTCATAATGAAAATTAAATATATATTTTTCAGTCCTTAATGAAAATTTATACGGAAAATACTTATATATTTCATAATTCATATAATATAATCTTTGAATTCCAAAACATAAATACTTCATTCATCCTATTTCTTTTTAAACCATCAGATATTCTTCATATAATTATTCCTTAATACCACTTTCCTAGAATATATGAATCATGTCTTAAGGTTCCTAAACCTGAATCTAATCATTGTTCTTGTGATTAAAGTAAATAATGATATAATGACATCACAAAATATTCACATGTCATTTGTGGTCTCATTCTTTTTAGAAGTATAACCCATACTCATACCACTTTCCTTATTCTCTTTAGGAGATTTCAACTTGGGTAATTTATTTTTATGATTCCCATTCTTTTCACATATGAAACATTCACTATTAACAATGTTCCTTCTAATTCTATCCACGGACTAAAACTAGATAATTCGAGGTGAGAAACAAATATCATAGAAGAAAACTACATAACCATGAAAAAATACATAATGGTTATATGAATTATGACTCATTACATAATCTATTACACCTTATATTTTTTCTAGGATATTCATAGTCATATTATATTAAGTTTATTAATAATGGTTCATGATGAGTTTTTCAATTTACAAATCATATCCCATGGGAGTGTCAAACCAGGTGTGTTGCAAGGCCCATTTTCATGTACTAGATCACCCTGAGTCAGGCCCGAAACATCATTTCAGAGTTATTACTCCTAGGTATATTTGTGCCAAAGCCACATCAACTTTTTGTATCCAGATTGGTATTTATTTTTAGGAAACCACTCACACTATCCTTTACCATAATTCTAGTACATTTTTTTACTCTTTTCCTTACCCTTAGATTTGTCCTTAGAGTAATCCTTATACATATTCATAGAAATTCCCCTATGGATATCAACAAGGATTTTTAATCCTAGTTTCCAAAGGATGACTAAACCTTTCCATTGATACCAACTATTTTGAACCAGTCTTTACATACATGGATATTAAATAATTTTAGATGAATATTTAGTACATTACAAAAATATGTGTCAGAGGACCATAATAGTTTAGTGTCTTTGGAAAATTGGAAAAAAAAATTCCATCCTGGTGAAAGTTCTTCAACATATCCCATAAATATATCCACATTTAGTACATCTATCTAAAATATATCTTCATAACATAGAGAAATGAAACATAAGAAAGTTGTTATATTAGATGCATTGTAAGGGTAGCTAAAGGAAATGGATAACTATAACACGAACAAAGGGTATAGAACTTGACCATAACATATGAAGATTCTACCTTGTGTATTAAATATCATAATAAAGAATAGCAGTTCCTAGGACATAGATCAAAAGATAATTATGAGCATAAGTCATTAAATTATAACATCGGAATAATGCATTGAATTTCAAGCATTTACATTGGTTTATAATGTTTTGAACATGTATAAGTAGAAACATCTTCACTAATTAAGTTAAGGAAATGAAATCAGGAACTCGCGTCAACTTATGGATGAGAAACCAAGTCCATGAATAATATTTTTAATGTGTAATCAGGTTCACGCATAACCATGTAGACATGAAACTAGGTACATTCAAAACATTGTGAACATGTAATTAGGTTAATGCACAACATTGTGAACAAGAAATCGATTTCACTCATAAATTTATATTTTTTCAACTAGGTCTATACCTAACATTGTTAGCATGTAATAATTTTCACTCAAAACATTGTGAACATGTAATAAGGTTCATGAATAAACTTATGGAAAAGCAACTAGGTCCATGTATAACCTTGTGAACAAGTAATTAGGTTCACACATAACATTGTGAACATTAAATCAGGTTCATGCGTAATATATATACTCATGTGTCATCCATAATTACCAAATTTATTTGAGGTAGATATAGATATAACCCAATACACAAAAAAATAATACATACGAGCACCACAAGATTACAAACAATAATAATATCATAACCCAAGAAATGAGATAGGCATCATGAACATTTATTCATATCATTACCTATGGAAAATAGGTAGGTCTCATAATCCCCAATCATGAAAAGAAGAGGGTTTCAAAAACACATAAACCATGATTGAGAAATGGGTTTCATAAACATCATGACATCAAAACATTAACCATTAATACAAAGAATTTGAATGGAAGAATTGAATAATTTTTCCATAAATTCATGAGTAACACCAGAAGATTTCATCTTATATGGGAAATAATTGGAAAATATATTTTAAAAACACTTCCTTATGAAAATATCCTTTGTTTTCTGAATTATTTTTATAACATAAAACCGTTCGAAAATAATTTCCTTAAAAAAACATGAGAAATTATAATTATATATTTGAAATAATTTTAAAAACCTTTTTATTTGAACACTTATAAAGAATTTTTGAAAACATGTAAAAAATTTCTAAAACATAAAACCTTCTTGAAAAGCTTTTTCTTTGAAAATTTCTTTGAAATATTTTAAATAAATATTTAAAAAAAATCAAAAATGTCATGACCCATCCCTGAGGGATCATGTCGTGACTACCCCAAGCCCACATCCCGAAGGCCAGAGGCTGGCGACTAGTGTCGAAGGCATCAACCTACAAGTGGGAGGCATTATCTTAGATACATGTATGAACAAAAATTCCCAAACAAGTCCCAAATCACAATAGGGAAACAACATACCACTAAATAACTAAGTACAAGTATAGATGAGAGAAAGTTTTCCAGAATATAAACCCATGAAAAAGTATATAAAACTATAAATTACAAAAAGTTCTCTGATGGTCATTCCTAGTAAACCCCACTTGATTTTGAGAGTAGTGAAGGAACATGAATCAAAAGTGGTATGTCAAGTCTGCTTGGTCCAACCAGGCCCTGTCTGGTCTTATTCCACCAAGTCCATCGTTGTAGCATCCGTTTGTCCAACTCCCTAGGCACCCCTATTGAAATGTCGGTCATTTGCACCATACAAAACACATGTAGGTGGATCCCATGTAGGTGTGAGTAAAACAATACTCAATAGGTACCCCAAACTAAAAAAATAACGAACACACAGAAATTCCTCAAAGTAAGGCATGAAACACTAGATAGCTCACAACATGTATATTCTAGGGTAGTAATCATAGCAGCATCAGTCACAATCATCGAACACTGCAAATATTGGAGAACTCCACGTCTATCGAGAATAGAGGGAGTTTCGGGTCACATAGTGATGCTTCCCACTAACCATGAACTGCTTAGGTATCCCTCCCCATCATGTACTGTGGGTCTACCGAGTCACACAGAGCCGCTCCCCACCATGGCCTGCTGAAGTATTGTTGTCGAGTACCATGGGTTTGTTGGGTCACAAAGATCTGCTCCCCACTGTGGGCCTACCGATTCACATAGAGCTTCTTCCCATTGCTCCATCGAGTCACACAGAGTCGGAAGTCAGCAGACTTTAGGTCTTAGCTAGCCGTAGGGTTCAACACATACAGCACTAGGGAGAACCACTCCTTAGGCCATTATTTGAAACTCTATGTACACTAAAAGTCACCATATAATGTTCAAAAATATACTCCTCATTGAGAGGGTCCCAACTCCACAAATGGCACGTCAATCGGATGTACGGTTTGTATGATATGAGTTTTTTAGTAACCAGGGGTAGTTGTGATGGGGCCCAGTATGACCTAGTTGGGCTGACATGACCAACCTGGCCCAGGGGTTCCACATACCCCAGTTCATTCTGACAGTGCCAAACTAACTTGGTGTGGGTCGAGGTTGGTCTCGTTTAGCCTGGCTAGTGGGCAAGGCCCAATAGGCCTCACTGGAGCGGGCCTGGTTGGTCGAGGGTCCAGCCCACCGGGTCGCCTGTTGAACCGGTCTAGTCCGGCCCAGCATGATGGGGCAATGTTCTGGCCTACGGGCATAGGTTTGGCCTGCTAGCTTAGGTCTAGCCTGCCTGTGTAGGTCCAGCCCGCCAATGTGGGTCTGACCTAGTGAGATGCAGGTGGGCCCGCAATGGTGGTCCAGCCCACTTGGGGTTCATGCCCTATCTGATCAGCAAGAGGCAGACCTGTCCGCCTTTCTGGATGTGGTCGAGAGCTACATCTATGTCCCACTATTGCCCATTGTGTTGTTGTGAGGTGCCTCCTCCACTGTAGTCAAGTGACCGCAGCCCGCTGGCCTCCGACACGGTCAAGCGACCGTATCCGTCCGCTCGCCTGGAGACTTCTCCTGCTATATTGTAGTCCAGTCTGGTCACGGCCTTTCATATAGTGGGCCATCATGGTGTGCCACCTCCCACCTATGGCCGCCGCCGCTATAAGTCATCAATTCCACCACTGTCGTTGGCGCACCAGCAGATTCTTCAACAGACCATCGGGTTCGCACTGATGGATTGTTCTTCATGCTACTTGCACCAATGATTTCTAAGGATTTTCCTACCCACTATGACAGTCTGAAAACTACCTTGTTTTCGATTCGAAATATTGTCCATGAAGAACACACAAGCTGAGGGGCTTGGGCCTTGTTCATGTTAGCTTGGGCCCTCCATGTTAGAAGTTTAATCAAAGGGGTGGCTTGGGGAGGTTTGCGTTCAATCATTCACGACAAGGTTTAATCCCGAATAATAAGACAAAAAGAAAATTCACCCTCCAGTTATAATGCATGATCCACTGATTAATCTGTTCAAGGGTTAATCCACATTCGTCATTTAGAAAAGGACGGGGAAGAACCATGAAATAAAAACAACTACCTCTTTGATGTTCTTTGTCGCATGTTCTTCCTCCAGGGGTTAGGATGCCAGCATCGTTTTCCAACTCCGATATTCGATTTTCATCGAATAAGAACAAGTTTCACCAGTGTTCATCATTAATCACTGGGGTGGAAGTCTGTCAGAGGTTCGCTAAATAATCCTCCAATTTCTTTAATCCACATTTTCCTGGAGCGTCAAATTATAAATAATACCACGTTGTAGTGTTCCCACAATGATGCAACATCGCGTTGTTATGATTTTTTATTCAAGAGAGAGTGTCATAGTTTCATGTCATTAAAGTGTCATTATTCTACGAGTTTAATGAACCATTAATGATCATGTTTGATCTGCATCGTTGTCACCTTATTTCTGACTCTCAGTGTCACCGTCCGCCACTCTAAAGGGAGAAATAAAATAAAATAATTCATTTAAATTATTTTATTATTTTTCTCTAAAATTCTAAAATATAACTTTACTGCTCATCTCTTTTCGGCTATAGTTAATTCATTTATAGGCCAATCCCGGTGTTCTGAATTAAACAGTGCCCTTGGTTTTTTGATCTAAGTGATGGTTCAAAAGATCGAAAATCTCTCTTACAGGTTTACTTAATGTACCTTAAAAAATATCAAAAATTATTAACAGTCACCCGGTTGAGGACAGGCTCCCCTTAAGGGAAACAAGCCCCCACGAATCCGATGGTACTCTCAGATTTTCAATATAAGTTACCATTTTGAAGTTTAAGGATTAAAATTAAAATACTGGTTACTAAATTATTTTATTTATAGCAAAAAACTAACTTCCACTATTGACCCACGCTGGCCAATGTTAGCATCTTCCTAAAAAAAGTATACCCTCAAGAGTTCAGTGACAGTCTCATATTTTTAATCTGAGTCACCATTCATGATTTTTTAGAATTTTAAAAATAAATAATTTTATTTAATTATTTTATTTATAGTTATGACATTTTTGGGTTTCCTCACTGGAGGCCTACGCCGACTAAACTTATGTCACGCTTAGGGTAAACCTGTCATCATGAACACAATGGTGCCCTCAGATTTCTGAACCTAGTACACCTTTAATATTTATTCCACTTTTTTAGGAAAACATCTCATGTGCGCTATTTAAAGCTTTACCTTTTTAATGGATCATTCCAGGCACTATGGACCTCAAAATTACGTTCCATCAAATTTCACGGTCTCAAAATAATTCTGTATAATAAAAAACTTGTACAAAAATTATAGGACTTTAAATTCTACACACTTTAAGTTTTTACGTCCCCAAAATCCAAAACAACAACTAAAAAAAGATGCGGGTACTGAGCACGAATCTTAGCCTCCTGCTCCCATGTACTCTATTGGAGATTCATGTGCTACCATCAGACGCACACATAAGGAATCCACCACCCGCATAGTACCTGCTTATTTCACTCCTCTATCTCCACTGGGAACTCCTCAAACGTCCCCCCATCATTAATGTCTAGCTCACCTTAGTCGATGTCTTTTGATTAATCACACACATGCCTCCTCAGCTGCGACACATGGAAAACATCATGCACTCAGTGAAAATGTGGGGGATGATCTAAGAGGTACACAACCTCGCCAACTATGTTTAGGATCTAAAAAGGTCTAATGAACCTTATAGATAGATTATCACCCCAGCCAAAACTCCACAATCCTTATCAGGGTGAGACTCGAAAGAAAAAATGATCTCCCCCCTCAAACTCCAAGGGTCTCTATCTCCTGTCGCCATAAGACATCTACCAGCTCTATACTGTCCACATCTGCTCCCAAATGATCTCCATCTTCTAGTTGGTAGCCAGTACCATCTCTGGACCCATGAGTGTCGACTCACCATAGTTTTTCCAGCTTATTGGTGATTTGCAAGGTTGCCCGTACAAGGCCTCAAATGGTTCCAATCCAATGGTGAAGTGATAGTTATTGTTGTATGAAAACTCCACCAGTGGTAGATGGTCCTCCAAACCACGACCAAAGTCAGGGACGCAGGCACAAAGCATTTACTCCTAGGTCTGTATGGTCCACTCTATCTCACCACCCGTTTTGGGGATGAAAAGTTGTGCTCAGGAATAGATGCATCCCGAACGGCTCTGGTAATCCCTTCCACAACTGGGTTGTAAAGAGGGTGTCACTATCTGAGATGATAGTTGAAGGAACCCCATTAAGCTGCACTATCTCTTGGATGTAGAGGTGTAACAATCCCTCTATCTTCTCATGATCCTGAATGGGTAGGAAGTGAGCTAACATGGGGACTCGGTCAATGATCACCCAATTAGAGTGATGACCTGTAGACCTACGTGGTACCCCCATCACAAAGTCCATCAAGGTACCATCCCATTTCCACTATGGAACATCAAGTGGCTGAGTCAAGCCTGCCAGAACCTTGTGCTCGGACTTCCTCATTGATAAGTGAGGCATCGTGAAATGAACTCAATCATTTCATTCTTCATCATAGGCCACTAGTACTGACATTAGAGCTCCTCGTAAATCTTTGCCACTCTTGGATGTATCGCCAAAGAGGAAGTATGGAACTCCCTAAAAACCTCTTCCCGCAATGCCACTAGTACTATGGTGCACCCTTCGAAAATAATGATATGCTCCTCACCATTATAAAATACTTACAGATCTCGTCTTGAAGATATATGAGCACATTGGGCCTCGCAGTCAACGTCCCCCAGCTATGCCTCCATTACTCATTGTACGAGTGGGGGCGTAAAATCCATCGACTGGAGGTAACCAACTTCACCATCATCTATGAGGGATACCTGCATCGCAGCTAACTGCTTTGTCACCTCACTCATCAACTACAACCTGATCCTCCTGCTGAGCATGTCTTCCACCACATTCTCCCTTCCCAGAAGTATAGACTATCTCAAAGTCATAGTCTTGGAGAAACTCCAACCATCATCATTGTCTCAACTACAAAAAAGCCTACGGGATCCTTTCCATCCCCACGAAAAGCTACCCACTTTAACTGATTGATGTGACCATTGACCCTTGAGAGATGGGATAGCCTTGACCCTTGTATAACTTCAAATATTGGAATCATAGGTTTATTCTTCATGTTATGGGATCAATTCATATGAGGTGTGTTATAGTATATAATAAAGGTGTGTGAGGGATGTCTTGGATATAATATTGGTAACAAATTACAAAATGGTACTTTATGCTTAAGATGCGATGGTTATACCTATAAGGCATGGTCAAATGGTGGATTAAGAGCATGATTCTATGATTGATGGTAGAAGAATCATGATTTCATGAGTTAAATTTTGAAGTGGGATATGAATATGGTGTACTTATACTTGGTTATGGGATTAGATTGACCATAGTAGTCATTGTAAAATATTGTGAGGATAGTTCTTCAGATAATACCTTACCTTGGAAAAAAGATATTTTTTCTCAACCAGAATGGTATGTGGGTTGGTGTGAAACATTATCAAACTATGATGGTGATATTATTGGTTGATAAAGTATGATTGTCTATAGATGTGGTTCACATGACTCTTGGTAAAATTAAACAATGACATTATTGAAGATCAGTGCTTTCATTTAATTTTTTCCAAATATATGATATATGAATAATTTGATGTGTGTTCAGTTTATTGAGAATGAAAATAGGGTATTGGACCTTGTAAAGTGCCTATGTGTTGTAATGGGGTTTATGACTCCTTAGTTCCCTAGCTTCATGATGTTATTTCATGTGATGTTGAGGGTTTTTTTGGTTCATAAACATAGCGATGGGGTCATTTATTATACAATCATTGGAATGGTTAGAGATATCTTGATTGATTGAATAAAATGGGGAGTTATCAATATGTTGTGTCATATTATATTAGTTGAGAAAAAGTTTATCTATGTATATTCAAGTGTTGGTCAACCAATAATAACTAGTACATTTAGGTATATCTAGTATAAATTATTGGATATCCATATAATGGTTAAGTGGTGGCTGATGGGTTATAATAATCATGGGTAACTATGAAGGATATCCCATGTGATTAATGACTAGTGAAATATTGATGAATATGGGGTTTAGTATTTCTAAGATCACTAGATTTTAGAAAATTACAAAGACCATGGGACTCGATGCAGTTGTTGTGGGATCTAAAGAGTGTCTCAACCATGGGGAGTTGGGTGCCAAAGAAATGAATAATTTTCTAATGGGATGATGGGTGTCAGTGGTGACTAGGAATGTGAGAGACATATAATATAAATTTGGTTCATATATATTGGTATATTCCATTTAGATCAAGTTCCATATAGATTGATTTTTTATGAAGTTGTGAAGTAGTTTCACGGATCACCATAATGTCAAATACCTTAGAGCATGGATCATGGGATGGGTCTATCAAGATGTAATGTACTTGTCTCATGAGTGTAAATAGAAGGATAATATCAGTTTTTTTGGATGGGTTTGATTTTATAGATTTAGATTAAGTGAAATAATATAACGTGGATCACTCCAATGGGTGTTTATAGTAAACCATTTTTATGGGGAATGATAATGAATATCCTGGGAGTCATGTTTGGTATACACAACCAAGATTATGGTAATGGTTTAAAAATAGATCTTAGTTGAAAGTGGTTGGTTAGGTTTAGTAAATAAAAATTATAAAATTTGGATATCAATAGATGATTATTTCATCAACTCAGTATGTTAAAAAATAAAATGGTAGGAGTTCTAGGTTATAGTTGAGTGGGAGACTATGAATAAATTTCTAGAAACTAATCGCTTACAGAACTAGGTAAATGTTACGTTATTTCTTCAAGTAAGTATGAAAATTTTTTATAATATAGTGATTCCTCATGATATCTATAAACCTCACATGTGAGGAGGGTTTGAGTTCTAGTAACATTGGAGGCACTTAGGGGTGGCACTGAGTGGGATATGGTCTGTTCTATACCAACAACATAAATGATTTGTATTAGACATCATTAAATTGTAAATTCATAAACATTTATGGGATGGGAGAATCTTCAAGGAGTTGGTAGAGTGACTCAACACAACATTCTGTGGATTGTTGGGTTTCTTAAGGTAGTTGGTGTATTGGGGTATATAGTAGACTTCATTGTATTATATTGAGTATAATGACTCAATAATTGAAGAAAACACATCATTCTGGGGGTAATTGGCACATGTAGTGGAATATATCATGAGGAATCTAGGTCTTTTTATTGTTCCACTAGTTTTGATGCATTGTGTTCAGAACCATGACTAATATGATATGTGGAATTGAAGTGTTTATATAAATATCCATGGACATTACCATCTCAATTAAATTAATTAAATAAAATATTTTATTAAAATATATTCCCAATAAATTTTAGGTTTATATATTTATAGAATTAGGAAAAAAATAACTAAGAAAACTCATATCTTTTTCAACTAATTGATATTTTCTACTATATAAGAAGCTACCTAATTAATAATAAGTCATAAATATATCCTACTAATTATCCACATAAAATACTCTTCTATAAATTTCATGCATATTTTATCTTCATAACATATGGAAATAGAAACATAAGAATGGGGTGAACTTAGATGCTCAGTGAGGGTAAACATGATTAAAAAATCGAATCTCATAAGTGATAATAAAATAAGAATATAGGTATAATCAAGATATATAATAAAATAATACCCAAAAAGATTAAAACATTAAATATGATTCATGGAATTTTTCATGGAAAAGAATATGGAACTAATCAAGGGAGTGTGGAAACCTGGTCCAAGAGTTAATAATATAGTCATTAAAATAATTATAAGATGGTTTCATGAACAATAGCATAGGAAAACATCACAATCATTAGTCACACACTTACACCCATTCTTGTGAGACAAATTAATTTTACCCATGTATACATCACTATAATGAGTCACCCGCTAGCACCCATGACTGTGAAAAACTAATTTGTACCCACATATACATATGTTATGACATTTCAACTTTTAACCAATGATTTTTAGGGTGATATAGGACATCTCCCTTCATATATCCATACATGTGTGCGCCACTTGAAATCATTCATTCATCATTTCACAAAGAAGCCAAGGAAATAAACTTTGTTTCATTCATCACATCGTAAATATACATGGAATGAAAATGGTTTTCATCTCCTTTTTAAATAGAATCAAATAAATAAATCATTCATAATTACATAAATAATCATAACATGATAAACCCATGTAAAATAAATGGGTATCCAAAAATATTATGTAACTTTCCAGGTAAATACCCTCTAATCAAGATAATGAAGAATGTGATATTTACAACTTACAAATAAAAGTTTTATATTGAATTCAATAATTTCTCAAATAAATCAATGTATAGAATCTAGGTGATCACCCTTAAATCAAAAAGAAATAAAAATAGGGTATCCACATATGAAATAAATTGGAAGAAAAATTATTATTATAAATCAAATATGATTAAAAAATAAAAAAAGTAGTGATGGATCATTTATCTTATTGACATTTAATGATCTTAATTTGTGAAAACATTTGCAAATAATCATCTGGTAGAGGAAGAATACTTTCTAGATAATAGTAACGTTTTACTTTGAAAATAATGATAAAAATGAATCTTTTTACATCAAAACCCTTTTACATATAATTCATATAATAATGGTAATATAATTTAATTTTTAAAACTGTGAAACATGAGAAGGAATATTCAAATTGATGGGAAATATGTTCTTTTGAAAACTTTTAAAAAAGAGTGTGTTTCCTTAATTTTAAAAAGGAAGTCTAAGAAATAAAGTCAGTAATTTATTTTGAAAATTAATTTTCTAAAAAGGTTGGAAGTGGACATTTTGTGATATATTAAAACATTAATTTATGAGAAATATCAAATAACAGAGACTTAAAAAGGTTAAAATGGTTTTATAGAAAAAAAGAGAGTAGATGATAAGAAATATATCCATGATATATAAAACATTTAATTATTTTTAAAAATATTTATTGAAAACCTACAGCATAAATAGGTAAATAAAATTTAAAATTTAAATGCAGTGATGATAAGTAAGAGGATCACATAAATTAATCATTATTTTAGTTCCCATAAATAGAGAAAAACTTTAGCGAGAAGGACTATATAAATGTAGAAGAAATGATTTATTGGTAAGAATGGGAGTTATTCTTACCAACATTATACTTTTATTTTAAAAAAAAAAATTATCAAAGAGGTGGTTTTTAATTTTGAGAAGTAATTTTCCTAGGGAATAAGAGTAAATACCATCTCAAATAATACAATGATGGGATCAAATAATGATTTAAAAGTATATTCAAGTGAGAAATATTATGACCCAATGTATAATAAATTGAGTAAATAAGACTCTTTAGACATTAGAAAGTTTGAATCTAAACCCCTTGAAGAATATGATTTCAAATGAAACATAAAATACAATTAATAATGAGAGGATACTCATACAAAATATTAGTGGTATGTTATATACACCATTCAAAAGAAAACATAGTGTATAATAAGAAGTATGCCTCAAGGGATTGAAATTTAAGACAAGAAATTCATAATTTTGTTTTTTAATTCATCTAAAGCACATGAATATTATGTATAATAGAAATAACTATCTTAGTCACAAATTTTATAGCTATATTAATATGATTAACCTTTTATAAACTATAATTATAATTATTCTTTACATATATATCAGTCACTTATCATCTATTTTGAATATCATGTGTGAATCATCTTGATCATTTTGAACTAGTTTTGTAATAGAATCTCTAACCCAAGAATCCTATAATATAGCTTATCTTTATTAAATTTAGGTCTTTAATTAATTTCTCAAAATGTGACGCCAATCATTAAGTGAATAGAAATATACTATAAGAAAATTATTATTTAAATGTGGCCTTTATAACCTAGATGTTAAATTTGAATTATAAATAAGAAGACCACATTATGAAAATTATGTAAAATTGTTTAATATAATTAAAATATAATTATTAATTAATTATAAAGAGGTAATAAATTTTTAGTAATGTCATTTTATTCATCAGAAATTTATTTCTTGAATAAAATTATTGTATTTTGTGCACTGGAATAATAATTAATTTACACCCATTTTGTAATTTTTATATGAGAAAATTTTTATCATTTCTGAAACCATAATTTCAATATTATATTAGCATTAATTTTTGAGATTTTTCTAAAACAGTTGATTTTTGGGTGAATAGTGAAAGTACAGATTTTTCAAAATACTCTCGCTTTTATGAAATTATTATGATATAATCATGACTTAATAAATTTTAAAACCTTTACCTAAAACAAATATCTGTTTAAGGAGATAAAAATTATTCTAAAAACAACATTTAAATGACGGTATTTATGATCCATAACAACACAAGGGATAGTTGTATTTTACAATTCATTACCACCTATAAATTTGGGTTCAAATTGTTCATAAAAACTTGATTATTTTTATATATCAATTTTGATAAAATTATTACTAGGTTTAGCATTAATATCTAGATTGGAAATATCATGCCCAATTTTTTATAAATATTACTTTAGTTGATTTGGATCTATCTCATAAAATATTAAATGTATATATTCTTCAACAATCATGGTCCTTTTATTATATACCCAATGTGATTGACTAGATGTAGAATAACCATAGAATATTCATTCATCAATTTTGGATGAAAAATTGTTTAAATTATCCTTTTTATTAATTATAAACACTCTATAAAAAACTATACTGTAATTATCTTTTGGTTTCCTACCCTTCCATTGATAATGGATTTTGTTTTAAAAGTGGACTAATTAAAACTCTATTAATGATATAATAAGCTTTATTTATAACATCTATAAAAAAATAAATAGTAAAATAATATGCATTTAACATAGTCTAAAAAATTTCTTAAATTGTTACATTTATTCTTTCTACTAAACAATTCTATTGTGATGTCCTAAGAGTAGAGAAGTTGTGTTTATAGCTATGATGTGATCATAATGATTCAAGTCCTTGATTTTCAAACTCATATCCCCGATTACTTCTTAATGTATTAATTAGAAGTCCATTAAGATTTTATAAATATCTAGATATTTAGAAAATTTGGAAGTATCTTCACTTTTATGATCAAGAAAAAATACCCATGTATACCTTGAATAATCATCCACTATAATGTAGGCATATGTTTTCCTGCTAAACTATAAAATCTATACAGTTTAAAAAATCCATGTGAACTAACTCTAGTGTTTGATAATTTGAATTTTTTTTCTTTGGTTTGAAATATATTTTCTTCTACTTTCCCTTTTAAAAAGTATCACATACTTTTTCTTGTGGGAATTCTAATTTCGGAAGATCCCTAACTAATTATTTCCTAGTTATCTTTTTAAAATAGGTTATATTTCAATGTCCTAGTCTCCTATTCCAAATCCATGCTTCCTTGTGAGATAATCTTAAACAAGAAATGTTTTGAGAAAATAAAAATTTAAAATTAATAGAATATAAATTGTCATTTATCGTAGTAGTAAACACTAAATCGTGCTTATAATCATAAACAATACAAGAACTGTTCTAACATTTAATATGGTAACCAACATAAAATAACTATGAGATGATAATAAAATTATTCATTAATCTATCTAAAAATAAAATATTATAAAGAAATACAGTACTAGAGTTTACAATTTGATTGAGTCCTATTAATATTCCTTTAGCATTGTCATAAAAAAGTGACATATTTACCATCATCTTTGATACGGTTCTTGAAACTTGTAGAGTTATCAATCATATATTTCAAAAATCCACTATCCAAATAATATAGTTGCTTTCTTGAAGTATTCAATCAGGTTCCCTAAAATAATGTTTTCAACCAAAAATGATATTGGTACCGATATTTTCTTAGGTCAGTGAATTTTAGTAACAAATGATTTAGGAATCCATAGCTATTTAATTGTTTTCCTATTATCAGTCCTTAAGATTTTAGAAATAAAGAATTTATTAGTTCTATAAGAATAAGAACAATATATATAACTAGAAGAAATAAATGTAGAAAGAAACATAATCTTATTAATTCTCCTATGTCTAGGATGATCTCCAGTTATTGTATTATATTTAGGTGTGGTTTAATCTTGTGATGTTTCCATTACCATTAGTGAATCTCTTCAGATCCTTAAAAGTAACTCATTATACATTTTAATACCATTATTTTATTTTAATAGTTTATAATTCTTTTATTTTTTATATAAAATTCATATTTGAAGGGAGATGATCAATCATTGTACTTAATTAAACATTTTTATTTAATTGTAAGTTCATTAAATTCCATATATAGCATAATAAAGTATTCCAATAAATCCTCACTAGAAATATTTTAATCTCTATTTTCATTCTCAAAAAATTGGAAATTTGTGCGGTAGATGCAGACAAAATATTTGATACCTTGGATGTGTTTTCTATAAAATAAATATTGTCCCTGTCATTTTTTTTCTTCACAACATGATTCTGAATAACTTAAATTATCTTATAAATATATCCAAGTAGATATCAGAATCTTTTTATAAATTTTTACTTTTCCCTAATAATTTTTATTATGATATATCTTTCTATAGTCTAGTTTAATATCTTCTTCTATTTTACACTCATAGAAGATTATCTCACTGTTGGAGTCATCCTTTTTCCATTTTTCCTCAAGTTTCCTTTATTGTTATAATTTCCTCTATAATTTTAAAATGTTAAGAACATATTCTTCTTGTAAAAATTTTGAAATTTTTAGCTAGGTGGTCAATTTCAACATCAATGCTTGAGGGTGATTAATAATCCCCTAAACTAACACCTTTTAACTTCTCTTTTTTACTTTAAGTCCAAGGTATTGAATGTTATTGACTTTTTTTAGTATATCTTACACTTCCATATTTACTATAAGTACCTCATCATACATCATGAGTTTATAATAATTTCCTTTACTGGTAACTTAATAAAATCACATGATTCGTTAATATAGACAGATATTCATATCTACATATCTGGAAGACATCTAAGGAGTCACATCACTTGATATTACTCTTGTATTTCCAAGTGAATTCACGTTGTAGAATATTTCAACAAACCTGGGATTTATATCATAAATGGATCCATCATAATTCATTTTGAAAGTATCATATTTATTAGTGTAGGTATTTAAGAACATTTCTTTGACTTTTTCGGTTTTTCATGAGAAACATCTAGTGTATCCAAAATTCCAAAGGAAGTAGTGCAGGATGATATTATATTGAACTCATACTCACCTAAAGTATATTAAAATGAATTCATAACTTTATTTTTTTAATCATAGGTATATTTTATAGTAGTATCCTAGGTGTGTCTTTTAGTTTTGGGTATTTCACTTTTTCCTACTATTGTAGTCCAGATATCATATATCATGCTCTCAGTTTAAATTTTTATTTTGATTTTCCATTGAGTATAATTTGATCCATTAAAATATAGAGTAAAATTATTAGAAACTTCATCAATATTAGTATTATCCATAAAGATAAAAATTTATATAAAATAGTAACTAAGATCATTTGGTAATCCTATATCACAATAAAATTTGATTTTTAGATGATCTGATAACCAATGTTTGTATCAATGGACAACTCAATAAGGGGTGAATTGAGTTTCCAATATAATTTATATTAAAAAATTACAATTTAAGAAACCTGGTTTATTGAAAACACCTAGTTAACAAATATAGTAGAGTTATGTTATTTGATCATTCAAAAAAGAATATCAATAGTTTGATTAGAACTCAGTTAAAAATAATTTTGAAAAATCATTCTAACATTTGAAATTAATTTACTATAAAAAAACACAATATATAACACACTAGTTAAATCCAACTATCAAATTAGTATATTGTTATTTATTTTAGAAAAATATACTGAATTTATATTTTAAAGCAGTTGAAAATATAACAATAAATTGTACAGTGGAAATTAAAATAATTCATTTATATTATTTTATTATTTTTATCGAAAAGTATTAAAAATAACATTTCTACTCGACCTTTACATTCCAAAGTTAAGTCATTATAGGAAAATCCTGGCATTCTTAATTCAATTGTGCCATCGTATTTTAGATCCGAGTCATGGTTAAAAAGAATGAAAATACAACTTGCACGTTTACTGAATGTACCTTAAAAAAATTTCAAAAATCATTAACATCCACCCTCGAACCGCGCCGGTCAAGGTTAGGATCCGCCTAAGGGAAACACATCCCCGTGAATATAATGATACTCTCAAATTTTCCATCAGAGTTACCTTTTAGTTGTTAAATAATTTAACATTATAATAATTGTTACTTATTTATTTTACTTGTGTCCAAAACCAACATTCATTGTTGGTGTGTGTTGGCCAATGTTAGGGTCTCCCTAAGGAATGTATACCCTAACGATTTCACCGGCAGTTTCTGATTTTTAATCTGAATCACCACTCATGATTTATAAGCATTTGAAAAATAAAATAAATTAATTTAATTATATAATTTATGGTTATTCAATTTTTGGGTTTTCTTACAAGATGCATGTTCCGACTAAACTTAATTCGCGCTTAGGGTAAACCTGCTATCTAGAGTGCAATGGTGCCCCCTGATTCCTAATCCTAGCACCCATTTAAGATTTATTCCACTTTTATTGGAAAACTACTCATGTGTGCCTTTTAAATATTAACATTTTTCAATAGATCATTTCAGGCACTCCGAGCCTAGAAACTATGTGTCATGAAATTTTATGGTCTCGAAATAATTCCATATAATAAAAACATTAAATGGAAATTCTGAGATATTATAAAAAAATGAAAACCTATTTCATTGAAAAACATTTCAAAAATAATAAATTTATATAATATTAAGAAAACATTTTTCTATTAAATTTAACATTTAAGTACACATTGAAATATTCAAGGAAATGATGGTCGTAATGGTGATAGGTCTATATGTGCTGAAAATTCCTTTTTTTACCTTAAAAGTTACAAAAAATGACATGATAGGAAAGTCACAGAAGATTACATATAAGACCATAAAAGGTATAAAATGGGTAAATTTTTCGTTTAAAATCATATTATTAAAGTAAAACAGTTTTTAAATCTTTTTTATAAATTATGGTTTTTGAAAGAACACAGATTTCGGCTGGACTTGATTCATTGCGAGCTTGGCTTGGTGCTGGCCCCAGTATTGTGCGGAGGGGGGAGGGTCTCCTGTTTCGGGATTCCAGTTCCGTGCGGCTCTCCTTGAAGGTCTTGCTTTGGTTTTTTATCACTTGATAGCAGTGAAATTGTGGTGGATTTTGTGCATTTCTTGGTAGTGTCTTCTCCGAGCTGTGATGGTTGCGCTGATTGTGCTGAAAATGATGGCGGATCTTTGTCTGGGTGGTTCTGCTCACTGTGATTGGTGTTTGTCGGCTTCTCAAAGGTGTCTTGCTGAAAGCTGAATGCAGTGGTGATTTTTGATATTGCAGATGAGCTGTTGGTTGAATGTGTTTTCTCAATGGAATGGATTTTAGGTTTGTGAGTGATGGTTTGGTATGCAATTGTATCTCTTCGGTGGGAACTCTTGAGTGGGTTTGGGCAAGATGTTCGCCCTTATCCTTTTCCTTGTTTACTGCACTTTTTATTTCTTTTAATAAATGGTCAGAGGTTTTTCCTCTGACTGAAATTTCCTGGTATTATGTAAACCATATTATATTATAATTCATGGGTTTTATTGAGATATGTATCATGAGATGTCAATAATTTAAGCATAATCATAAATAATCTTCATTAACAATGAGGTTCTTTCAATAGACTCTTTCAACTTGGTAACATAGAATAATAGTCGCCATGTAAGAAAATAAGTTTTAATTAAGCTAATAATATAGTTAAAAAGTAATATTCATTATATAATATTCCAAATGGTGGTGTTTATACCACCCTAGAAAATAGAGTGGGGAATAAAGCATGTATCTCACGGTAATAAAAGGTGAGATTAAATTCCCTTACCTTAACTTTCCTTTGGTTGTGTGGTATTTATACTCTAGTATAGTTGTTTAAAATATGTTACTAACATATAATAGAACCATACTCATGTTTTCAATATAATATGTTATCTTCTTATAATGTCTTATTACCTGTTTGTTAACAATCATTCATTATTTATACTATTTCAAGTGTTAATTGCGTAGTTTTCTCCAGTATGTTTTGAAATGTTGTTTCCTTATAATATTACATAGATAATGATTTAATCAGATCCATAATGTAAAACATTACTTAATTACCTTATATATTCAGCACATGTTTATTTATAATAATCTATAAATATTGGAGATAAGAAATGAAATGCACTGTTCATGTAGACGGTAGGTCGTACGTATGCATGAACGCTACTTTCGTTTCATTGTTGTATTAAAAGAATTAAATGTAAATTATATATTTATCTTATAATTATAGTATCATATATATGTTATATTTGTTACTTAGTTTTATTAATACCATCCTTTTTACATTCCATGTATGGCATGAATGAGTCAAATAGCTTTGAGGGGGCTATAGTCCACACTTCCTCCAATGAAATTACCATCTTAACACAAGATGAAAAGCTTAATGGTTTGTTATAAATCAAAATTACAGAAGAATAAATATATTATAATAATTATATTTATCATATATAAACATATTTTCCTTTATAATGGCCTCCATGAGAGGTGGTAATGGAAAAATGAATAATAATCATTTCGTGAGCTAGTAGTTCACCGTACACAGAAATAGTATGTTTGTTACATATTATATAGAGGTGCGTTTGAGTGTAGGTGTAAATAAAAACATAAAAATTCATATTATATTTATTATATTGTGTTTTATTTAATAATTTAATAATAAGAGTATAGGGAGTGGAGAATCAAATAAAAGAAAAGAGATCATTAGAAAATGTTACCTTAAAATCGCGTAACTCCTTTTGGTTTATACCAAAGGAATTCCTTGGAAGAATTTATAACTAAAGGGATGATTCAAGGTATAGGGGAGGTATTTTGGGAGTATATTTTGGTAGATATTTTCCGAACCTAACTGGTTTTAGTGGTGTGATAATGAGGTAGAAGAGGTGGCCTTTTATAGTGGAGGTGTTGTACTCTTGTAATATTTTGATAAAGGAATTCCATACATGTTTTTCATTTTTAATTTGGAACCAATAATAAACTGAATTTTATAAAAGTGAGTATAAGTTATAAATATATCCATAATGTATCTCTTTAAAAAATTTATAGGTCATTTTGGGCCTTAAGATTAAGATTTGGCCCCTTATTGGGCTTAATATAACCTTAATCATTGTAATTAATTTTAATCACTTAAAAGAATATTTTCAGTAAAAAATATTTGGCCTTATTAGAAATTATAAATTATTATATTTTCAAATATATAATCAATTTTTAAAAATTTCAATGACATAAGTGGCATAAATTAATTTAAAATGTTTCCTACAGACAGGAGACATGTAGTTTTTAAAGTAATAATGTTCGAATGTTTTCTATTTTTTGTTGTATATATTAAATTTAAATTGATTATAATGACCTAAAATAGATTAATTGAAAAAAATATGATCTAATTAATCTTTAAAACCAGTGTAAATCAAAATTTAACCATATAAATTAGTCATATTAAAAAGAATTTTTGAAATAAAATTCTGTATTTTTCATTATTCATTAAAAAATGAATCTTCCCATATAAATACCTAAATTTTATCCTAATATAATTTGTTGGTTTCACTTAAAAATATGAATTTTTTTTAATATGTTAAATTTTTAAAAGTGTTTATTTTTTAAAATGGGTTCTTTATTAAAAGGTGGTAAATTTGCCTTCATAAAAATACTGGTTTTTAGGAATGAAATTTGGTTTTTTCTTATCTTATGCTTGTCAAAACTAAAGTGTGAATATAAATAATATTTTATTTAACATGCCACATATATATTTCATTAAAATCACTCACTAATTGTTATTAATTTAGTTTTTCAAGACAAAACTCCTTAGGAATTATGAAAACAATAATAAAAAAAATTTATATTAATTTGGTTCTTAGTTTCATTCATAATTAATTGGTAACCAATTAATTAATTTTATTTTTATATAAATTTTAAATTTTCTTAATTTTTTTAATAATATTCATAACTACTGATTTAATGGCTAGGTAATATATTATTATATTAAATAATAATCTTTTAATAATATATCATTGTCTTGAATTATTCAGTCTTTCATGTAGTGTAAGCTATCAAAGAAAGTATATCATTCATCTAAAAAAATATAACTACATGTGGTTTGAATTACAATCCTTATAATATATTATATTTATTTAATATAATAAATATATTATAATGTATCGGGTTATTATATCCCCGTTTACACTTGGTGTTGCGTGTAACAGATGCCCAGTAGATGTTGCGTGTAACAGAAGACCAGTTGGTGTCATGTAGCACATACCATGATAGAGTCATGTGATGGTAATTTTTGACTTATTGAAATCTAATAACTCAAAAAAACTTAATTTATTTTAAAAAAATTAGTTCACAAAAAATCGTGGTGTTGAACAAAATGAGTTTGCAAACTGTAGGTATATAATGGGAAAGTGGGAGTATGTTTACACTTGTTAATGTTTTAGTATTAATAAATAAAGGAATATATTGGTATAAGTACAAATATAGTTTCATTAAATATCCTAAAATTTTTAGTGTATGTTATTCAAATTTTACAAAAAATATCTCAAGGATAAAAGTCGGATAGAAGAAATTCCAAGGATGAAAATGATGATGAACTTAGAAAGAGTTCTAATATGGTATTCTATGATATCTGATATGATGAAATAGGTTCTTATGTTTTTTTTTTGTTTAGATATATAGTTTATGAATATAAAATGAATCATATTATAGAAAAGGAAGTCTCTGATTTATCACTCTTTCACATTGGTTGCATGTACCCATGAAGTGAAATAACAATTTACAACTTAAAGTATGACTTTGAGTAATCCTTAATTGATGTTATTAATAGATTATTATAGGTTGTGAAGAAATTTTAAGACTATAATAAGTAGAATTTTATATAAAGATATAAAATATTTTCAAGTGGTACAAAACATGTTTTGTTTATTGGATGGACCACAATGTATACCACATTGAGTCTCAAACACTATTTATTTGGTATACTAGAGGTTCATGTTTCATATTTGGATTTTCCAATACCTAAAGTTAGTAAGATACCTATCATGAAAACATTCATCCTTTTATACCTTTATTCTTTAATCCTTAAGGATTGTCTAATCTAGGAATGGTTTTTTATTTTGTTGATCATGTCATTAGTTAGAGCTCAAGCAATATGGGGTTTGTCTTCTCATGTAAAGATTATGAAATTTAGGCCCTCAATAGAAATAAACTGAAGTATTTTATACTCATACCCATATAATACATGTGATGTGATAATCTATTTTGGTGAATATATTGTGATGTGATCATCTACTTAGATGAATTATGTGTTATGTATTCATCAACTTTGTGACTAAATACTCAAAGAATCAAGAATTTATGGGTAGCTATATAGTATTGACATACTTAGTGTCTCAATGTTACTTGATGCCTTAGATAGAGGAATTGTTTGAAAATAAAATATATTATATTATATATCTAGTGGAAGTTGGTATAAATATATATGAATTTTATAGAGATCATATAAGATACTTTTATTGCTTGATAAGAATTGATGTTTTTCTAGTGGCTGCTCTTTTCTTACATTTATGAAACCATTAATTGTTTATTTTTCAATGCCACAAAACCATGTGGGGTTACACTTTTTAGTTTAATGAATGGGGATTGATCTTTACTTAAACAGATTTTATAAATTGTTTTAATATTTTATCCAAAAAGAGTTTTGTATGGTTGTCAACAAGGTATTATATATGATTTTATATAAGGTTACATCGATGATATATTTCTAAAAAAATTTGAAAGATATCTAAAATGAGTTTTAGATATGGTTTCAACTTTATCATATATGATTTAATATAATGTGAAATAGAACTATGTATTTTGCGATTTAATTTAAGTGTGATATTTGAGGAGATATTCCCTTAAGATTATATACATGTGATGTATTTACACTATATCATAGAAGTTAATTTACATATGTCATATGGCATGACATGGATGAAACCCAAGCATATCATATGCTATTAGTTTGTAATATCATAAGGAAAGATATAATGATATTTTTCCACTACCTTAAAACTATATCATATAGTACAAAATGGCCATGTCATAGAAGTTGTGATTTGTATTATTCATATATTATGAAATCCTACACCAAATGGTTATCATCATCAATGGTTTATATGATGCGATGTATGGGAGAGTTCATTGGAAAAGAGTTATAATGAGTTATAACTAAAATTACATTTAATTATATGTTACGCGTGTATAATTAAATGCATGGTCACTTAAAAAACATATTTTAAGGCTATAAAATGAGGAAATACCATTAATATGGTGTCCATTTGAGATCGCCAAACCACATGAATATTCTCCCCCTCCTTACAAATCTCTTATTTTTCCTTATTTACTATGAGGGGTACTAGAATAACATGGGGAGAAGGAGAATCCCACCCAAATATTGGGAGATTAATTTCATCCAATTTATACACCATAGAGGATGGAGTCTGATAATATATGATTGAAGATGGTAGTCGTAGACTTTAGTGGTATAATGTATTCTTATAATTTTTTATATGTGCTTATACCTGGTTTTAGGCTTCATGAATGTCCAATAATGTTTTGAGGTTTATAATGTACTCTAATGCAAACAAAAAGTGTTTCTTTATCCTTATAAAACATTCAATTAGATGGTGAATTGATTCTGGTTTCTGGGTTTTTTTTAGTAATTGGGTTGGGGTGTGTAAGAATTGAATTATGCCCCATTGATTAGGGTTTAGTAGGATACATCTTGCAGTGACATGTTCCTTAATTATTACTAATGAAATTAAGATGTATTAATTATATTAATTAATTGGAAGTGATTTATAATTATTCAAATTAAATATTTGATAGTGTAATGGCCTTGTGGATGTATTTGTGGGTTGGTTTGGGCTTGGACAAGATTGGGAGTCTCTAGTCGAGTGCCTCTTGAGAGGGATAACTCCTTTATTGAGGTAGATGGTCTATAATATTAACTAATAATATGATCAAGTGTATATTTTTTCAGATTATAAGTGTGGGTAAGCAAGGAAAAATGACCTGATATGGGACCATGAGTGGGTTTCCTTGTTTTAGGTGAGGCTAGGGTGTCCTGTTAGATTCAAAGAAAGCCCTTGGGTATTTTGAATTATTATAGGCCCATTGATGGAAATGTTTCATATGTGTGAGGCCTTGATAAAGGGGAATTAGAACCTTTCAAGGGTGTTAATCATAGAGTTATGTCTCTATCGGTCTAAGGAACTCTTTTTTTGGAAAATTTATACTCCTCTTGAGTGATGTCTTGGGGTGAGAATATGTAATGTTATCAGATTAGTGTTAAAAAATATGGGCATATGAGGGAATGTGTGAGGAGCCTGAGATGAAATTGAAGGTGATTTCCATTCTTCTTAAGGAATAGTTATGAACTATCTAGATCATGATAGGTCCTCTAAACATTATATGTTTAACATGTAGTCTTTGATGGCCATGTATCCTATGAAAATAAATACAATAATTAGGGATTTTAAATGTGATGGGGTATCCTACTCCCTATCATGTATTGTAATCCTCTTATGAAATTAAAAAGTGTTCCTTGGTAATAGTATCACTTATTTAGGTTGGGATAAGTGGTGATATATCCTTGTGAATGGAATTTATAATGATTAGTGCCCAATGATTCATGACTTTTATGATTGGAGTGAGGGTATAGAACCCCAATCCATTCCAGGGAAGGGTCGGGCATCGTATAGGGGTACTATGTATACCATGTCGAAGGCATGGGTAGCATATCATAGAATTGGGTTGGTGAGATACATTTATATTTTGATAACTCATTCACCATGGCTATGTTATGTGATGAAATATTTTTATTTATTGTGATTAGTTTTAAAAATATATTATTATGCTTGTGGTGATGAATCGTTCACCTTGTGTGTGGTGTTGATGATATATGGCTCACCAAGGGGATATGATTTTGTGATTCATTTTTCACCTATGGATATATTTTTGTGATATATAATTTACTAGGGGGATATAATTTATTGAAGAATCATTCACCTGTGGAAATGTTTTAGTGGTTTATCATTCACCATGGGAATATGATTCGATCAGGCATCATTCACCTTTGGGATATATTTCAGTGATATATGGATCACTTGGGGGATATAATTTGGTGATGCATCATTCATCTGTGGATATGTTTTAGTGACATATCATTCACCTTGAGGATATGATTCAGTGATGAATCATTCAATTTTGGCATATATTGATGATATATCATTCACCTATGGATTGTGATTTGATGATAGATCATTTTCTAGGGGATATGTTTTAGTGATATATCATTCACTTAAGGGTATTTTTTTGTGATATATCAGTCGCCTAGGGATATGATTTACTGATGAATCATTCACTTAGGAATGTTTTTCAGGGATATATCATTCAATTAGGGTTTGTGATTGGTGATATATCATTCACCTGGTGATACATTATTCTCTCTGATGATTGGGAATCAATGATATATTATTCACCATGGGTTCATGTTTAATTGATTCAACATTTATCCAGAATGTTGGAATTAGTTGTTATCGATTGTTCATTCTTATGTTGTGTTTGGATAATAATAGCATCATCCTATTCTGGCACTAGTTGAAGAAGGTATGTATTGATCATCAATGTGTCTTCATGAGTACCAATAGTGCATCAATGAACATATATACAAGTTTTTATTAATTAAATCATTGGTGATTCCATACTTAGTTTATTTTCACACCATGAATGGGCACTTTTTCACATGTAGAGATCTTATGATTTGCATATTGGTTCTAGGAAATATCCTGAGTAAAGATTTTAAGTTCCCTTGGATTTAAAGAATCATAGATTTTATTTTTTGTAGATGTTAAGCAAGTAAATGTGTGTTATATGAATAAAAGTTGGATGTTATAAAAATGATAATGAGATCTATATTATGTTGGAAAAGTAAGTAGAGGCTACCCATATATACATATTTAATGGAGATAGAAGGAAGTAGCTGCTACCTATAATGATCTAGTTGGATAGATTATAGTATATAACTAATAAACTATATGATTTTATGAGCTAGTATTGATGATAAAAAATTAATAGTGCTAAGGGAATTTATCTAGTGTTGTCTATAACATGTTGGATAAGGAAAAAAACTTATAAAAATTGATGCTCCCAAAGTAACATGTGAATAGTCACATTGAAAACCCTCCTTCATTACATAACATGCGATGAATGGCTTATAGATTGGTATATCTAAATTTTCATGGCCACTTTTGATCTTGAGTGGGAGATATCCTTTGAACGGACCACACCTAAAACATGGGAGAAAAAAACTCATCCCAAATATGTCTCCATTCGATATTTGCATTAAAAATACAAAGGGATATCTATCATTAAATCACTTAAGGGTTAAGGCCTATAAAAAGTCTCATCATTTATGAATCCAGTGTATAAAAATCTTGATGATGGAGGCTCCATGGTCAATAATGATCCAAAATCTCTTTAACAAATTTCACAAATGTGTATGTTCTCTATCCTTAGATGCATTTATTATCTAAAAGGGGGGAAATCATGGTTGTTTCATGATCTAAAGCTTAGAATCACCCACTATTGGGGTAAAACTAATTGGTAAATCATTCCAATTGGGAAAGGTTATTTTCCTATCATTCTGATCTCCTATTAACAGTTATATAATGTATAGAAAATGGGTAATATTCAACTTAAACCTTATTTAATTCAATTATCCCAATGGGATTTTTCATTCAAACCCATTAACCCATAGGAACTATATGGCTCAAATATGGGTTAGATTCTATGGACTTAATTTGTTTTTTTTAACCTGAAAATTTTAAATGATATTACCCTTTGATTTAGGGTCCTCTTGTTGATTGATCAACGAACATTGAATTGAAAATTGGGTCTATATGCAAGAGTTATGGTAGAAGAAAATTTGGACAAAAACAAACTCATGCCATCACTTTTAATGGTATATATTATAGAACTAAATTTAAGATATATTATGATCACAAGACACCCTTTTGTTAATATTTAAATATTATTGTAAACTCCATAATGAATTGTGGAGTGCTGGAAAAACAAGTAACTCAACCCACTCATAAAGAATGGAATAAAATCAAGAGGCGTAAGAAGGTTAAAGGGAATGTTTTGGAGAATCCTGAGCTCTCCAAGAAAAGAAATGAAAGATGGGTGAAAAATATTTGTGACCCACCCACCACAAAAAATCCCCCTATAAATGTTGAGATGATTTGACTAAATAGGATGATATTGAATCTTAAGACCAATGTATTCTAAATGAAATTGTTACTCTTCAGGGATTTTTTCAAATTGCCTCAATAGTATTTAGAAGTTGAAGACTCTATGTCCTGCAAAGAGGTCAAATAAAATGACATGAATGATCATTAAGGCAATATTATGGACAACACTTCTCAAACCATGGTGATTAAATCCTCTTCTCATGTAACTAGGAATATGGTCTCTTTAACTATTGAATATACTACCAAATCCATCATTTATGGCAGCTTTGAGCACTCAAATACTTCATCAGAGCTTCTAGTCAATGATTATGATTCCATAGATGCGGATGGATCCACTATTATCCCTATTTCTGATATCATTAATCTATACTCTACATCTAAAGGTTCTCATATAATTCAATATCCTATTGGAGCTGGTAAACAATGAAGGTCTATTAATCATACCCCTTCAGTTGAGATCATAGAGTACAACATTTCTAATTCCAGCACTAGAATAGATATTTCGCATACATCAGTTGGACAAAAATGAAAAAATGCTGACTATAAGTCCTCTGATGGGTACAAAAATGAAATATAATAATAAACACTGAGAAACCACAAGATTTTTTTATAAAAATTGAGAATTAAAATTAATTCTATCTTCTATTACAGACAAGAATGAACAATAGTGACCTACTGAAATCCCCATAGCTGCCTCAGTTGAAAAAAGTGATAGTTTTGGGGACTCTACCTTTTCAGACAGTCTTACCATCACTTAGGGAATTACAAAATCACTGCAAATTGTTGTCATTTCTCATTCTAAAAATGACCACACTAGGCAGACTACCTCTCTTGAATTAATCCATAGCCACATGGATCCTCCCTCAAATAAAAAGATGTATTGACCACACTTGGTATACATGATAATATTATTTATCCTAACTACTCCATGATCAATCATGATTTGGACTCACCCATAATCCAAGAGAATTTTGTCAATCATATTAGTAAATCCACTAGGAGGAAGGACTCTAGAGTTAAAAACAAAGGGGGACTAGTCTCAAATGTATGTTCAATTGAATATACTATATTTTAGTTTTTAGGGAATTTCTAACCCTAATACCATCATAACTTTAAAAAAAATTTATTTATGCATAAACAAAAAAAATTCTATCTCTGAGCCTAAAATTAATTTTTCTTCTAGGTTTACTATTTTAGATAAATTTAGTTACACTTTTATTAGTGCTACTTCAAATAATAGTTTAGTGGATTCTATTTGGATTTTTTCTCACTCTTCTTGAAGAAATGTCACTACTTATAATATTGAAATTCAAGCTTTAACACGTGATCTAAATTTGTAAAACTTTTATATGTTATGAACTTTTATTTATAACAACAATAGTTATCAGGATAGTAGAAATATTTGGAAAAAAATCATCTTTAAACAACACAATCCAATCCCCTTGGATTACCACTAGGAACTTTAATGTTATTCTTTGAACAAGTGAAAAATTGGGTCCTTATCATTATAAAATTTCCCTTAATGAGTTTAAAACTTATAAAAAAGATAAAAATATCATTGATATTAATCTATTATGAGATAAATTTACTTGGTTTAGAAGACATCACAATAGGGTTATTCCTATTAAACATGATAGATATTTAAAAAATATCCATGCCCAAGATAAATGGTATACTATGTATAGAATCAACCTGCCTAGACTAAATTTAGATCATCATATTATTTTAGTTATTCTTATTATTAACGATTCCAAGACAATCCTTCACTTTATATTTAATAATGAAAGGACCATTTTTATTAATCATGACAAGATTTTAAAATACACTTGGAACTATATGAATTTTTGAAATGATTCTTATGCCTGTATTCTGAAATTAAAACTTCTAATGAAAAAACTAGAGGCCTGGTGTAAAGAAAGAACCAATCAAACATATAATGAAACTACTTCTATGGAAAACACTCTCAACAAAATTCTAGTTGACTCTATAAACACTAATTTTTCTAATGATCCAAAACAAGAAATTGAACATTACACTAAGCTAAACTCTCTTCTTACCTTAAAATATAATCATAGAAAACATAACATTAAAATTAACTAACTTAAAGATGTTGATAGAAACAAAAACTTTGATAATGATCTGTAAAGAGAAAGGAAAGACTCTAGACCACTTAACTTCATTAAGGATAGGGATATCATCATTGATAATGAGGAAGGTTTGTTCAATCATATAGTATCCTACTTTATAAATATTTTTAATGGGCCTTATCTTAATTAAAAATTAATGATGGATATCATTCCTAGAATTGTCAGTGGAAATGAAAACACTCTCCTCACTAGTGTACCTATTGATCATGAGAATAAAGATGTCCTCATTAGATTTAAAGTTGATAGTTCCCCTAGTATAGATGGTTTCACTACTTAATTTTTTATCATTTTTGGGATACTTTCCAAACTTATATTTGTAAACTAGTTAAATCCTTTTTTACAAATGCATACCTCCCTTATGGTATTAATGATCAATTCATCTCCCTTATTCCCAAACTGGATAATTATTTAGAGATTCATATATTCAACCCCATTGATCTCATTAACAATCTTTATAAAATCATCTCTAAACTTTAAGATAATATGCTTGAACCTATTCCTATAAAAATTGTCTCTTGGAACTAATTTGGATTCCCTAAAGGATGAAACATCTAACGCTGCATTTTCCTTCCTCTAAAAGTAAATACCTATTAAAGAATGATAATATGGGTTAATCATTGCCATTAATCATTACATTATAAATTATTTTGACCCCATGTAATAGAGATTTATTTTCAAGGTCCTCAATAAGTGTGTTTTTAGTGACAAGTTTGTTAATAAAATCAAAACTCTTTTTTGATCTTTTCAAATATATTTTTTGATTAATAGTGATTCTAAGGGCTATTTCAATTGCACATAAGGTGTCATATAGTGATACCCTCTCTATTTCATCCTTTTTTTCATTGTTTATGACTACCTTAGAAGACTTACTACTAATTTGGTTAACCATTGAATAATAAATCCTATCATTGTCTCTAGAAACCTGAATGTTCCCTCTCATCTTTTTTATACAGATGATATTATTTTATTCCTTCAAGGAGATAAAAAGAAATATCCAAAATCTTAAATATTAACAGTCTCACTAAAAATATTTGTATGTTCAATCCATAAAATAGAAAAAATATTCTATTTTTTAGAAAAATATTCCCTATAGCCATAAAATCTATAATTATAAATGACTTCGGCATAAAAGAGGGTTATTTCCCTTTCATATTCATTGGAGTTCTTATATTCTGGGAAAATTCTAAAAGAAATAACCTTTCTAATGTAGTTGACCAAATTCATAATCAACTCCCTTATGGGAAAGGAAAATATTTATCAATGGTAGGTCAGGTTTGTCGAATCAAATACACCATTATGTCTAAAATGGTTTACTCTGTGATTGTTTATAAATTTCCTATTGATTTGATTAAAAAGATTAATAGTATAATAAAAAATTCGGGAGTGGAAGCACTCTCAAAAGAAAACTTTTCACTAATTCTTGGAATAATTGTTATAAACCCCTTAAAATGGTGGCCTCAGTATTAATAACTTTTCCCTCTTCAATGATTCCCTTTAGGATAAACTCACTTGGAACCTAATATATAATAATTCTTCATCATTTTACTTCCTTTGAGGTAGATTTTATTACAATATTGGAAATTGAAATCTTTTATACAAGTACTCATCTATTGGGCATTCCATAAAGCACATGTTTTATAAAATTATTTCTCATTATAGATGGATTGTTAATAAATAATCTTCTTTGAAATTTTGGTTGGATAACTAGAATAGTTACCTGCTTATCTCTATGACTGACTCTATTCATTTACCTATTGATATTAGTGTCTCCATAAATTATTGTATGTTCTCTTAGATTTTTTATTTACCTAATGAGATCAATACTATTATTAAAAACTATCCTTTTGTCAAAGTTGAGGATTTTTTTGTTCGGGAACCGGTGAATAGTGGAGTTTTAAACTCTAAACTTTACTACAATAATAATTTCATTAATGAAATATAGTATTTTTATTAGGTAAATATATTTAACAAACAATGTGTAATACCTTCCAGATTCACCCTAGTTTGGATAATATCCTACTATAGAGTTCCCACTAATTGTTGTCTCCAATTATTTTGTTTTCAACATTTCTATAAATGTTGTATGTGTAACCAACATAGAGAGGATGTTGAGCACCTTTTTTATCTTATGATACTACTTCAGAATTATGGAAATACAAATTTAACATTTTTAATCTCAAATTGATATGTTTAGACTCCATTTGTCTACATCTTCAACAATGTAATGCTATGGATACCTCTATTCTGATTGAATAAATTTTCATAGTTGTTTTTGCTGAAATAATTAAAGTCATCTGGAATGAAATAATTTTTATCATTTATAGTAATAATACTTTTAATCTTTCTGTAGATCGGGTGATGATCTTCATTGTTATAATGGAATTATTAAAATAGGTACGTACCACAATTTCTTCATGGATATTATTATTCATCAGATTATAATCCAAGGAATATTTATCCAGCCAAAAGGTTTGTTGTAAGTCTTATAGAAACCCCAACTCCCTAGATGGATCAAAATAAATGTGGGTAGTTCCTCAAAAGGAAACCTAGGCCCCACGAGTTATGGAATAGTATGTATAAATCACAATGGATAGATTTTGGGATGCTTTAAGGTACATGTGGATTTTTATCCTCCTTATAAGGTGATATGTACTGCATCATTATTATTGTTGGTCTCGTCAAACAAAAAGGATTTAATAACATATGGATTGAAAGAGACTCCATGAACATTGTGAAAGATTTTCCACATGGGGTGGTTCACCTGGTATGGACCCTCACATCAAGATGGATGGATTTCCTCCATCACTTTTCTGATCTCAACAATATAATCACCCATACTTATTACAAGGTGAATAGGGTGGCAGATAGTCTTTCTAATGAAAGAGTTAACATCGAAATTTCAAGGATAGAGAACCTCCCAATGGATATCATTCCATTAAATGAATAATATTGTAATAAATTTCCATATTTCATACTTTTGTAATCATGTTTTTTTATCTTTATATATTTTAGTGGTATGGTGTTTTGACCAAGGAATCATCATTTTAAAAAAAATGTTATAGAATAAATAGTGAAGCTAGTTACATGGAGATATTTAATACATGTGATTGGTGTATGAAAATATGGCTATAATTTATTATGGAAGTCATCCTAGTCTATTTATATGATTTACTACTTAAATTAGTTTTTACATCGTCAGGATAACATTTTTTAAAGGCTATATAGGATTACATATAGTTTTAAGGTTCATTAAGATTAATTAAATAATTTAATGATTTATAAATGAAGTGAAAGTTTTATTTATTTCTTCCCATCATTAGTTTTAGTCTATCAAAATGAAAGTGTGATCTAACCTAAGGGTGTGTGTGTAAGATGAGAATATGTGTCATTGACCTCAGTGTATCTGTCATCTTAACAGAAGTATTTGTGTGGTGATCTATGTGCATGTGATGGTAAAGGCATAAGTGTGGAAGTATCCTAATTAAATGTTTGAAACTCCTCGATGTAGGTGTGATTAGTTCTCAGTGTATGTTTCATTAGACACATTTATAAAAAAAGAAGAATGTTGTAAACTAATAAATTTGAGTATTCTATATTTTAGTATCTGAAGTGAGAATTTAAATGGGATGGTGCAAGAGCTAATCGATTGTGATTTAAATATCATAACAACCAAAAAGAATTTTTTATTCAGTAATAAAATTAAAGTGAATTAATCTTAAAGACTAATTAAAGGAAGATCATATTAATAGGGTTCAAGAACTTTTAAATTTTGATTAATGGATAAATTATAGATTGAACTTAATATAATTTTAGGAAATGTTGATGTTTTACCAGATTGATCAAACCTTCATAACATTTTTGAGAGCCATGACCCAATCCATATATAAGAAAGATTGGATAAGATAACGAGATGAAGAATTATCTCTCCTTAAATTTGGATTTTAAAATAGAACATTTAAAAATCATCTTCTAGAGATTAATGATTAAAAAAATCTAAAGATGATGTAGTTGATCATAAAAGTTATAAGTATCACAATATGGAATTTTAATCAAGATAAGAGTGTGTTAAGAAACTATATGAATATATAGATTGTCCTGATGATTGTACTCGTCCTTATTGAGTCACTCGAGCTATAAGATAGTGAGGAATGAAACATGTGAAGTGTTTTTTATTTTATATATCTATAGTGAATGTTAAATGTTGATTTAAAGTGGTATATTTTGAAGAAAAATGAGTGATTTGAGACTACTATTGATGTGGAAAAATATTTTTTGAGCTAAGGAAGAGCTTTTGAGTGTTTATATAGGTTTAAAAATATGATATCAATAATATTTTAATGAGAGAGAAGAAAATTATGAGATTCAATACATACTGGAATACTCTAGATGATCTTATTTTGGATAAGATGAATGACAAAAAATAAAAAAGAAGGTAACTCCTAGTATTCTATAGGATATGTTATAATGGTTCTCAAATTACAATAGAGAATGTGGAGACTCATCCTCAGTATTTTCCACTTATAAGGAAATGAGATCATGAGAAAAAACCCATATAGAAGACATTGAAAAAATTAGAATAATATGTCATCAAATATTCTAAAGATAATTTATATTTTAAATTTAGAAATTATGATTTATAGGTGACCTAAATATAAAAAGGAAAAATAATAGTGTAAAAAAGAGTTTGAGAGATCGAATCGAATAGATTTTGTGCATTAATGGATATTGAATAACTCTTAAATAATGAACAAGAAATATGTAATACTAAGATGAATTTGGTGATTACTGGGTATCAACTCATATGTAAGAATGATATATCCATTATTTTATGATAATATGAGTGAGATGAAGTAGTGAAGAGGAGGAGGGAGAAGATAAGGAATGGTTCACTAGCTTTTCATGATTATTATTAGTCAATGTTGGTCTTTTAGTTACTAATAAGTGAGCATAGCTTACAAATATTATCTGGTATGTGTTATTGATAAGTTAGTTTGAGTATCCAATGAGAATATTTGAAAGAATTGGGAACTTAGTATAATTTCAAAGACCAAGTTTCAAGTGAATTTTTTAAATACCAATGGGTATTTCAATACTTTAAGGTGAGGAAGTAATTCATCACTTAGGGATACATTGGCATACCCTGGTGTATTGATTGATCTACTCTAAGATAAGTAGTGGCTAAGAAAGAACATTTGGGATGCTAATATAAATAAGTATATTTGGATGCTACATTGATCATGTGTGCAATATAGTGATCTAACACCTATGCAACATGGTGTTCTTGGTTTCAAGATAATATCAAGACAACTCTTCTTGTATCGATGATAATATTATAGTAGATAATCCATTCCTTGGATGTTTCGAGTATGATAATGAGTGTGTTTCTTGAAAGGGTTTGAACCATAAAAATAACATGTTCTATATTTACTTGATTTCTATTATTTCATGAGGTGTACTATGTGATGTTTTAAGGTCTCAATATATAATTATTAATAGACTATAGGGGTTAAAATTTCAAATGTGGTTCTAAAGATTGAAAGAAATTAGAATTTATAAGATTGGACCACACCTGATTCACCCCTGTCCCCTCAGGTGTGTATGCACTAATCCTATTGGTCATCTCAATTAGTATCATAGCATATGTTCCCTAGGAAATATATCTATATTATATTCACAAATTGAATTATAAGTGTAATTTTTTCCCTAAAAAGTTCTAAATTTTTTCACTCATTCTTACTTGTCGTGTATGAAGTGTATATTTGAGTATATTTTAGGAATCTATCAGATAGAGGAATCATTTATGGGACCTATTATAATTGAAATAGTAGTTTCATTGAATACAATGATAAATAAGAAAAATAATTAATCAAAAAAATTTAGGAATAATGAAAATTGAAAGAAGATGCACCACCATCCAGAGGTAGTCAAAGTGATGAAGAGACATGATAAATCTATTTATTATTATTCTTCTAGTGAAACAATTTCAAGTTATAATACAAGTTACATTAAATATTCATAAGAAATATATCTTTAGGTTCAATATTTTTTAAAAAATGTCCCTATTAATGTGGTGAACTATAAATTCAAATTTATCAGGTGACAATATGATGAAAATTCATAGCTATAAGTAGAGTATGATGTTATTGAGATAGTGTTAGAAAATAAAATGAGTTGAAATGACACTCATATAAATCTTATGAAAGTCAAAGAAAAACTGAACTATTTTAAAATAAAATATTTTCTATGGTTGATTAATAATTTTAAAGATATTTATGTGAGAAAAAAAAGTAAGGCTCTTATTATTGAGGTATTCCATACATTATAGAAACTATAAATGGTCTCTCTGAATGTTAAGGATACACAACATAAAATAAAATAAAATAAAGTGAATGTTATGGATAGATCACTACAAGAGATAACCAAGATGCATGGTAAACAAGTTAAAAATGTTAATTTTTAATTATAGGGAAGGATTAAATCAGTTGAGGCTAAAATTAGTCACTAAAAATGATGTGTTTAAATCTTGGTGAAATGTTGAAAACTGGATATTTTTTAACCAGAATCCTCCCAAACTATTGAGAAAGGAAGAAGGTATCCCACAATCCTAAAAAATATGTTTATTAAAAATCTATTTTTATGGAATTAAGTGAAAAATATATATATATATATACAAATTTGGATGATTAAAAATGTTGTAAAACCCACTAAAAAGTCATAGATTAAGGTGAGAATTTCCAAGAAAAGGTTTCCCACAAAATGATCCCCAAAGGTTGAGGTTTAATCCCAACAATAATAAGAGTTCCAATCCGGACAGACTACACCCAAAGTGAAATAATATCAAGGATAATTGAATTATTTTGGTGTTATTACATATTTTGGAATAAATATATTTTTAACTAGTACAACATTTTAACTTTTGAAAATCATAGAGTCCCTATATAAAGGGGAGAAGAGCAGAAAGAAGAAATAAACCAGATGTGAAAACGGCGACCTTACATATGACGATAAATACGTATTCCAACAAAAATTTAAAAACAATAAAAATTTTATGATTTTTAAAACATTTTTGGTCACTAACATAATGAATATTGGTACAACCCTTACATATATCATTCTTATACTAAAGAAAATAAATAATCACTATAGATTGTAAAGAAGGTAAGGTAAGAATGTTTTCTGCCTTATAATGTAAATATATAAATAAATTTATTGATATATCTACATTAGAAAATATAATAAAGAATAATTATGAGAACTATATCACATACACAAGTAAAATATGAGTCTATTATGAAAAAAGATGCCAAATCATATAACATTTCAATATGTTTATGAATCTCAATGCAAAATGGAGAAAACTGAAATCAAGAAAGGTAAACCATCCAAAATAAAGATTCTTAGATTAGATTAACGGTTTAACCTCTTTATGAAGAAGTAAATATGTTTTCCTATAATCTTAAGACAAATTCTGAAAAGTAGTTATGTAGAAGGTGAAAACATGATGAACATAAAGCTACTAAATGCATGATTGTCTTTCTTGGAAGGATAAAGATCAAAGAAAAATACACATTTGAGTAAGAAGATGTGATCAATATCATTCCAGTGAGAAAGAAGAAGATGATGAAAGTTAAGGACTAATAAAAGAATATAGAATATCTGATGTTAGATGAGATAAATAAGAAAGGATAAAAATGAATGTAAATCCTATTATCCTATAAGAGACAACCGAATGATTTAAAAATAACAACTGAGAATGTGGAGACTCATCTTTGTGGATTTTTCATGAGTAAAAAAATGTTATAATGAGAGATAAACCATGTACAATATGTTTATAAAATGAGAATAGTGGATCACCAAATATTCAAAAAATATTATCTATTTTTAATATAAGAATTATCTTTTCTATGTGAACTAATTATAAAAAGGAAAAATAATAAAGAGAGTAAAAAGTGTTCCAGAGGTTGAACCTAATAGATACCATTTTTTCAAAATATTGATGAACTCTCAAAGAAATAACAAAAAATATATGATACTAATATTAATTTTAATATTATTGGTAATAAAATCTAAATAAAAAGTATGTTAGACATTATTCTATGACCAGATAAGTGAATCTAAGCATTAAGGAGGAGTAAGAATAAGCTAGGAAAAGATTAACCAATTTTGGATGATTATTATTAGTTTGTGTCAACTATTTTAGTGATTAATAGGTAAGTATTTACAATAAATATTATTTGGTATATGTTCTTGAGAAGTGATGTTGAGAAAACAGTGAGTAGATTCAAAGGAACTCAAAACTAAATAGAATTATAGAGACAAAGTTTTATGTGTATTTATTTAAAAATGTAGGGATTTTAAGACTCTAATATGAGGAGTAATATCATCTATTTTTATTGTATTTACATCCATGGGCATTATGATAGATACATTTTGTAATTAGAATGTTATAAAAAACTGTTGGGATTCCATTATAAAGAAGTGAGGTGGGATGTTACTGTGATCACTTGTGTAATATAGTGAAATTACACCTATGTAACATTGTGTTCTTGGTTTCAAGATGATTGGGGACACCTAAATTATCTCTACATGTAGAAACGGTTATTGTAGTGTAGGTAAGGATTGAATCAACAGAGACCTAATAATAAACCTAGATACATGTACATTCTACGGAGGATTGGCGATGAAGTGGCAAACTATGGTGTTGATTAAAAAAATAATACTAACATACCTAAAATAATGTATTTAATTTGATTATGAAACACAAAATATTTCAATGGAAATAAATAAATAAGATAAGTTGATCATTGTTTTTCTCTAGGGCTAGATTTAATGTATTTGTTTTTATAGAAACGTTTAGATCACTAATTTGAGATATATCAACACAATAAGATAATATCCTAACATAATTCACCAATTTAATCCCCAAAAAATTCCAATTCTAATCACTAATGAAATTAGTGGATCAATTTAATTATCACTCCAAGAAATTAGAATGTACTAGCACTCAAAACATTTTATCATTAAAGATAGCGAAGACAAAGAAGAAAATAACTACCTGAATGGAAATATTAAAATAATTAATTGATTAAAATATTAAATCACATGAAATAACATCCAATTTATCTCCTTTATACTCTTTTTTATAAACCTATAAGATGGTTATCACTCTATTTATTTTATTCTATCTATGGAAGCATGAATTAGACTCAGGGGGGTGGAATTGAAGAAGAAAACAATTAAAATAATGATCATTTCACCGTTGGGTGAATAATTACACCAAAGATGATGTGAATAGATTAAATCCATAATTAAATAATATCAATGTTATATAAAATAATATAAAAGGTTGATGATAATAATTTTTATTAAGAAACTAATGTGATTTCTAAAACTTACATGATATAATTTGTACATGTTGTTAAAGACTAACAGAGTAACATTACAAATGAAAGAAACAAATTATCCCCCATAAATTAATTAAACACACACATATGAAATAGGAATATTATGAGCCTACGGTAGATACACCATAAATTAATTCTTTCCCCATTAATTACGAAATTAAAAAAATGATGGAAAGAATAAAATGTAAATTGGACTCTTTCAAAGCTAACCCTAAGATTATGCTAGATTCATCCCCCTTTTGGAATCCAAATATGGAAATGAATATTAGATAATACATGATCTTAGTTTAATAGAATATTATTCTTCAAGGTTTTCCCTAATAGCTTTCAAAATTTCATTCCAATTGGATTATCCATCCTGATTTTGTGCTCAAATGGTGGAATGATTTTATGGAACCTGAATTCTAACCCATAATTTAATCCTCAACTTGGACTCCATAGATCTCCTTGAAAAAATGGAATTATCTCTATACCTAGTTGAATGAAATGATCCCAATAATTTAATATATCTAATGTTAAAAATTTTTCTACAGTGGGATTTAATTGTGGGCTCTACTTTTATTTGATGGGTCGAAGGCCCATTATGATTTGATCAGAAATTTCTACATCAACATACAAAAATGTCCATCTTCAATTATGGTTAATCCATTGATACAAAAATAAATAATGTTCCACAAAAAGTTATCAATCATATCCTAAAATATAAAAAATAAAATAATTAAAATAATTTAACCTACAAGCACATAATTTATTGGGCCCAAATTTACACACTCTAAACAAAAAATGCACATGTGATGAAAAATGGAGTTCAATTTATAAAATTCACTAAAAATAGTGTTTATGGACATTTAAACACATCAATATTAAAATATAATACATGAATATTATCCTCTTAGAGTGGATAATCTCACACACCAACTTGAGTTTTTCTAGTCCCAAGAAAATGTATCACAAAAATATGAAATTGAATTCCCTTTTTCCAAAACATTTTATCATATAATTATCCCAAAAAAGATATCATGAAGAAAAATAATGAAACCTATAAAAATAGTTTAATACAATATTGGTTTACAATAATATCCCAAGACTGATCCCATTCCTTGGTTCAAATTCTATGACATATTTCATCTAATTTGAATTATACATGATGTTGTGTTGTGCATCACAATAGATATGGGGCCCATTTTTTATTTAAGGGTAAAAAATAGAATCACTAGGTGGGAATCGCATTACACCTTTAGATTAGTATCCATTTTTTTAACCATAAATGTGATTAAAATACTAACTTTGGTCTACCATGGAGTCATCATCCCCAACTGTCAAACACGTCACATTTTGCCGACTCCATACTCGATAATAGTGATGTAAATACTAACACTAGGTAAGAAAATTATGGATTCACGATCCCCAAGTTCCTAATTCGATGAATTTGGAAAAAACATTTCATTACATTGTTATTATTTTCATTTTTTTGTTGGATATTCAAATTAAACTAAAAGTTACCCCAAATCCCATTTTATGATGAAAGGGACCCAATAACTCAAACTTACCCCCAAAATAAGATAGATTTGCATTGTGGAATTTTTATTAAAAGTGTGAAAATGTTAGCAATGAAAAGTCACATTAGATAACCACTCATTCCAAAAACAATTCTCAAAAACATAATCTTACATTAAAATCATAATCATGGCATTAAAATCATTTTACATTCTATTTTCAGGTTTTTACAATGTATATGAATATAAATTAAATGATTTTTTCCAAAAAAATCATTAAATATCCGATTTTTACTCCCCCAAACCTAGAATTACACTACCCTCAGTGTTAAAAGGGTAGATAACAGATAGATCAAATTTGGGAAGAAAAGTGTGACAATGTGATTTGAAATGAATTCATGCAACACAATCACCTGGTTTGATGTTAGAGACTCATCAACTCATCAATGATGATTTAAGGTTGTATTTGAACTATCGAATCCATGTGTTTCATTTGAAAGTACTAAACTACTTTATCTATTAAATCTAATACACAAAAACATTAGATCACAATGGAAACCCCAAGTGGGTTTCCTCGAAAAAAACAATAAAACACACAAAATAAAATAAAATAAACATAAAATTAGGGTTGCCTCCTAAGAAGTTCTTATTTTAAAGTTTTTAGCTCGAAGTGGACCCCCAACCTACCCAATACCAAATTTCAACATCTTAAGGATTATATTTCTAATAAAATCTATTATATCATGATAGAATCTCTATTGGGGTTGGTGGTATGGTTTGGAAATTTATTTGATAAAATCATATCAGTCCCAGTGAATGGGATAATCCCATGAATACCAAAAAAGGGTCCATCCAAATCCTTTTTAATCTTTCTTAATGCATCAAGGATAATTTTCTTATCATTATGTTTTATATATGATAAAATAAAAATTGATTTTTTTTATTAACCCTAATGAATTAATGTGTAGTAGAGAGAGTATAGACCTTTAATTCAAGATCAGGTTGGCTAATAGTTTCATACATAAGTCTATATCTAGAATTTAACTCTGTTTTAGTTTCCAAATATGTTAGCAGAATAGGTTCCTTTTGACTGGATTTTTCAACCACCAAATTGGATAGATGATTTTAAAAAATTGGGTATAGAATCGATGTTTATGGTTTCTCCCAATGGTTCAGTAATCATTGATCTTCAAAATAACTATTTGAGCCATCTAAAAGAGAATTAATCCATGGATATAAGTTTACATCAAATGAATACAAGAAAAATTAATTTCTTTTGACATATAAATCCATAACGAATTCATTGATCATTTCAAGTTCATTTTCAATGGTATTTATCAAATTCACCTTATAATATTCATCATAATAAATAACATGAGAGATCGAGTTATAGTAGTTGAGATCAAGGCTCATATTTCTATTTGGGTTTTCTCGCTGGATTATGATTTTATTTTTGGGAATATTATCCATTTTATTAAACTCTACATTAGAATAAAAAATCTTATAAATACTAGGATCTGTGAAAATGATTTACCTATATTCATTAGACATCTCACCACTCATATTTTCCAACCTAACAAGATGGTTTTAGTTATCACGAGTGTAGGTGGACATGAACAGATAGAAAAGGTAATAGATAAGATAAATTGGGATGTGATAAGATAAATGAGGTAGAATATAATAAGTTTCTAATATGACTTACATGGGTCCCTAGAAATGGCACCAAAAATTTGGTGATGCCCAAATTTACTCTATAGTTAGAATCTATTATTTTAGTACATGTAGGCATCAAATCCAGAGATACCTGAGAAGAAACCTCGATACACATAAATTTTATAAAGGATTAAATGTGAGGTGGAAAAATATTGTTTTTATTATAAATATATTAGTAAAATTCTTAATAGAATGGAATTAATTTAATAATGATGCAATAAATATTTTAATAGAAACAATTAAAGAACATAAGTTGAACCTTGGTTGTCGTTAGAGATAGATTAGATGTATTTATTTTCATTGAAAAATTCAGATCCTTAATTCAAGATGTGTCCACAAAACAAGATAATTTCCCAAAATAATTCACTAATTTAATCCCCAAAAAAATCAAATTATAAAAACCAATTCACTTAGAGGTTAAATTTAATAATAAATCCAACGAATTGGATTGTACTAACACTCAAAATGTGTCTTCATTAAAGTTGGTGAAGGCGAAGAAGAAAATAACTCATTGAATGGAAATATCAAAATAATTAATTGATTAAAATATTAAATAACATTAAATAACACCGAATACATACCCTTTTTACTCCCTTTTATCAACCCATAATATGTTTATCCCTCTATTGATTCTATTATATCAATGGAAGCAGTAAGTAGACTCATGGGGAAGGAATTGAAGAAGAAAAACAATGAAATAACGATCACTCCACCATTGAGTGAGCAATTTCCCAGAATATGATGTGAATATATTCAAATCCTAATGCAAAGGTATCAAAATGACATTAATAATAATAGAAAAGTTTTAGAAGAATAAATTTTATTAATAAACTATAGAGATTTGAAAAACATACATGGAAGAATTTGAATGTGCAATTAAAAATTGAGATTGTAACATTATAATTGAAGGAAAAACAAGAATCCCCCTTCTATATTACTTCACAAAAACCACCATAAATAGGAATAATAGTATCATACTTTTATCCCCCATCAATAAAAACCTTCTCCATTAATTAGGGGAGTCAAAAGGAAGGTGAGAGAAAAAGTAAATTAGACTTTTCCAAAGTTGACCAAAAAATTCAACCAAAATTTTCCCCCTTTTTGGAGTTTAAATATGAATTAAATATTAGAGAATAATTTATGGTAATTTAATATATATATTTTCCTACTTGTTTCCTATAATATATTTTAAAATTTCATTCCAATTGGATCATCCATCTGGATTTTATGGTCAAAATAGTGGGTTGATTTTATAGGCCCTGAAATCTAGCCCACAATTTATTCCTCAATTTTATCTCATTGGATCTACATGAAAACATAAGAATTATCTCTATGACTAGTTTAATAAAATTATTCCTATAATTTTATCTATCTATAGTAAAAAAAAAAATCTTTATTGGGATTTAAGTGTGGGATCCACTTTTATTTGATGATCCTATGGCCAATTATACTTTGATCAAAAAAAAATTCATCAACAAACCAAAATGTACATATTCTATTGTGATTCATAAATTGATCCTAAAGGAATAAATGTTCCATATAAAGTGATAAATAATAAAATAAAATATAAAATTCAAATAATGGAAATAATTTCACCCAAAAGCAGATGATTTATTAGGCCCAAATTTACACACTCTCAATATTAATTGCACATGTGATGAGAAATAAAGTTAAATTTATAAAATGATCTAAAATTGGTGTTTATGGACCATGAAACACATCAATATTATAATATAATACATTAATTTTATACTCTTATTGTTCGTAATAAATTATACATAGAACACACCCATTGTATTGATGATATGATTATAGTAGATAATTTGTGACTTCGACATTCCATGTACCGAAATGAGTAGGTTTCTTAGGAGGTGTGTGACCTTATAAATATTGGGTGTCTTGTTTAATTTATTTTAATTATTTTTTGTGGTTTAGTAATTCAGGATGAAAATTATAGATCCATAAGTCATAACTAAATACATAGGTTTTAATATTAACGTGGAAACTAATGGATGAATTGTAACATCCTAACACTAACCTTCAGGTATGATCCTTCGATTATTTTTCCTCTCCTTGTTTTTCATGTTGATGTTTGGTTATACCTATTAATTATTGGCTATTTCCTCTTGTTTGATTCTTTATAGGGGTTAGAGGAATCAGTTTTGATCTATTATTAGGGGTCCGGGAAGTGTTCGGGAGATTGGCATGAGAGTGGATAGGAGCCTGTAGACAAAATGGATATGGAAGGTCCACCAACTAGCTAGTGAGGCCCACTGGCTAGTTGTTGGAAGAATGTTGGTAGGTTCTTATTTCAAGAATCCCAAAGGCTTTCTATAAGATATATGGCATAAAGGAGTCCCTAAAACAACTCCATCGGATAGCTGGTGGGGTTCCTAGAGTGGCAGACATTTTGTATGGCACCACCAGCAACTAATGGGAATCAGTGGTTATCTCGTGATATCATTTGGGGAAAGTAAAGAAAGTATAAGATCGTATTTTTATTTATATTATTATTTATTTTAATTCTAAATTTCTCTCCCTCAATCCTTTGACCCAAATGATATTGGAGACTCTCTAGAGGATAATTTAACCCTTATAACCTTGAAAAATCAACCATTGATATGTCATTTGAATCATTTATTCTCTCTCAGTAAGTGTGTCAAACATATATTATTTAATTCCCATCCTCCTTATGTTTATTCATCTCCAAGTGTTATGAAATATTTGGTTATTAATGGATACAGTTTTTAGTTTCGAAATTTTTATTATAGTGTTCCCCTTGATTAGTTATAGCCTTTGACTCTCCATTAAAGGATCCCATGTGGGGTGATTATTGATTCCTTGTATTGAGGTAGGTGGTTTCATAAGGAAATTACTTTCAACTAAAACCATTAATTCTTGTATATTTTATATTTTATTTCTAAATTATTTCCAAATATTGATTTTACTTTCTTGATTATTTTTTTCTAAATGGAATGGTGTGGTGTTTTGAAACTCATTAATTATGTATTTTAAAAAAATGTATTCATTAATGGAAAATAGATTTTAAATGAAATAATTATTTGATGAAATACATTGATGATGATCCTTAAGAAATAATTTCATGATATGTATAATGATTTTGAAATGAAATGGATTGTTTTTCAAGGCATGAGAATTGATGAAAACCATTTGATGTTGGTTTTTGAAATAAAAGTGCATGTTTAGAAACATGAAAATGGGTATCATTTAAATTATTGGTTGAAATAATTTGAGATTGATTAAAATAAAACATATCCCCTTGTATTATTGATTAACATAAAGTATATGGGAGTTTGTGTAGTTAGGTGGGTAATATAAGACAAGCACACTAGGTATGTATTAGATCTTCCTAGCCATGGATTGACACTAAAAAATTATACAAACATAACGATGTAAAAGAGTTTATTCATTGAGGTATCATTTTCTTCCCCCTATTCATGAGATCTAGAGATGTGTGCACACTTAGATATTTATTTCACGAAGATGTGTGAGGATCCTTGAACCATAATCTGACTAAACCCAAGTTTTATAATTATGATACTATGATTAAATTTGATTTATACATTACAGTGATTATAAAATAATTTTTTTAATCTTGTTTTGATATAAATTTTTATTCATACACATTTTTATGGAAATACACTTTTTTACATATTTTATTTTATCCATTTAAATATTTTGAAAATAATTTCTTAATGTGAATTTTGAAAATATTACCATGATATATTTTATTTTAAAAATGTAAATATTTATTTTACTTGATATATATTTCTTATGGAATGTTTGGTGGGATCCTATTGGGATTTTTTGGTCACACCCTACATTTGTCTTTTTTAATTTGTAAATTCTCTTATGCCAAGTTTTGTAGAAGGGAAAACACTACATTTAGAAAGTGGTTGTTAATGATAGCAGGACCTTGGTAGTTTTTGGTGACTGGAGAGTATATATTCTATCTATTATGTATATATATTGTGATTACTTTTTCGTTCTTTTTAGATTATTGGATTTGTTAATATTTCTGTCTTATAGAGTTTTCTCTTGATGATTGAATTGGAATACTGATTGTTTAGGGATTATTATCTACTAAATTTTCTTTTATGGTTATTATTGTGTAGAAATCATTCTCTTTTGTTTTATCTGGATTCCATAGCTCTAGTATCCAGCCTATGGGGATTGGGAATGCCTTTCATGTTGTTTTGGAGTCAACTCAAGTACCGATTTATCAGGTTATCCGAGTTTGTTCATGAAAAATTAGTATTAGTTGGAGGTTGTGTCCCTTCTTGGATGTGTGTATGTAGTTCAGTAGTTCTTTGTAGATAAGAGAAAATATTTTTGGGACTTAGTAGGTAGGTTACAAGTGAGTTACTACATAGATCTCATCATAACAAGCCTTAAGTTACCATGGGTTGTTGGGAAAAGATTCTTTGAGGAGTTTATTAATCTGATTCTAGACTTTTCCCAATCTCAAATATAAGTTTTGTGAAGCCAATAAGAATTTTGATTGATAGATTTAGTGTTTTTATGTTTCTTGGAAGATGTTTCCTTGTTATATATTGATGTTATGTAGTATCCTGACCCTAATAAGATATCCGAACATACTTCAGGAGGTAGTTATTGAGGAACTATAGAAAGTGAACCCACTAGTTGACTAGAACCCCATTGAAGATTTGTGTGTTTGGTATGAGATATTGTCCATGGAGCTTCACATGTTCCCATTCAGGCTACAGGAGTGGAACCTTGAAGGGATGTTGGTTGAGATCATTCTTAGGAGTTTCTTTATTAGAAACCGCGATTTTTATAGGGAATGAATGATAATTAGGAGGTATAGGTTTGGTTGGGAAATATTGTAAAACACTTAATGTTCTTAGAGATGTTGGATTCTATTAAGGTGAAATATTTAATCTTCAAACTTGAAGGGCCTAGTAAAAGGTAGTAGAATGTTGTAGTTCTCAAGAATAAAAATGAGAATTGAGAGTGGAAAGACTTAAGAATATTTTTAAGGATAAATTAAATCTATAATAAATGGTACTGTAAACGATCATGGATTTTATGGACCTTCATAGAGGTGATAGGATCATTACTCATTATGCTGGTCGTTTTACTTAAATTTATCAGTTTTCCCCTAAGGTTGTGTCGAACAAGAAACTGAATGCCCTAAGGATTTAGATGGATCATTGATCAGATATCTGATATCAAGTCTCTATATTGAATATTACTAATTATTATTATGTTCTAGATATATATCAAATTGCAGAACATAACAAGACAAGTAAGTTAGGATTATAGAGAGTGAATCCTACCCCTATTAGCAGTTTTAGTGGTTCCTTCAAAGGGAAGATGAAACTAGATGACTCTCTGGTGGAAATAATGTTAGTGGTCCTTGAAAAAAAACTTCCTCTAAATCTATTATAGTGCTTGGTGAAGGCCCACTGACTTCTTTACAATTTTTCAAGGTTGGGAACTTGAATCTTTCTTTCAAAGAGTCCCCAAATATTTTTATACCTTGTAAATTCTCATGTCACTTGTAGAGGTTTTTCCATGTTATTACTGCTCTATAAATTGGTATTCGATTCTCTGTACTTAGAGGATCTAAAACATAGTTATATGCTTTTCTAGTAATGGGGTTCTATACATAGGATTCAGGAATGAAGCTTATGACTTCATTGGATGAGTCTCTAGTGGGAAATAATCCAAGTCTCATGATAGTGATAGGAACCTTTACTATTACTTCTTCTTTAGTGACAACTTTATTTCTTTCTAGTACCTCTCATTATTTCATATCTACCAACACTGTGAACATTTTGATTCTTCTTGTAGAGATCATTCATTATGTGATGTAAATTTTAACACCTCTTAGAACAAAGAGAGAGTAGGGTCTTCAATGATCCTATTGTACTTTCACTTTATCAGAAATCGAGCTCATATGGGACTTTCTAGTTACTGATATGAATCCTCTTGATGTTATTCATATTATGGACTCGTTGGTTGATTATAAATATTTAATATACTTTTATCTTTGATGAGTATCCTTTACTACCACTGATGGGGATTTTTTTATTTTTTGGGGATAATGGTACTCGAGATCTAGCCGAGCTAGACCTCCTCTTTCAGAGCATGGTAGGATGATATCCATGTATTCATTTGAACTAGAGTAAGAATCATCATGTAGTGATCTTCCACCAGTATATTTTGAGTTTCTAGATTTTTTTCCTTCAGATTTATCCAGTCTACAACAAAATATATAGGTAAAGTTATATATCAACTTGGTTCCAAAAACTCATACCATATATATCCCCTCTTACTATATGGAACCAGCCATGTGGAATGGCCCAAAGGATCAATTGGATGACTTGATGTCTAAAGTATTCATTTGACTCAGTGTGTCTCCTTGGGAAACACTTCTGATTTTTTACAAGAATCCATATGGAACCATTTTCTTGTGTATTGAAAATAAAAAAGATCAATCAGATTATGATCAAGAACAAGTATTCATTACTGCACATTAGTGATTTTTATGATCAGCTAAAATGGGTGAAGTGGCTCTCTAAGATCGATCTTCAGCCTTGTTATCGTTATCTTAGGATCAAGAAGTCTAATATCCCTAATACAACTTTCAGGAGAAGGTATGGCCATTATGAATATCATGTTTTTCTATTCGGTCATACCAATACTCATATTGTGTTTATGGTGCTGATGAACCAGATTTTATACCATTATATCAACCCTTTTGTAGTAGTATTCATGGATGGAATCTTGGTTTACTATAAAACTAAGGATTATCATATGCTTCATTTGAGTGAATTTATGGACATATTGAGAAATCACTGACTTAATTCCAATATAAAAAAGTTCCATTTCAGGATTCATGATGTGAATTTCTAAGGGCACGTGGCCTCAGAACATGGTATCTCAATTGATCCTGAAGTGGTGAATGTTTTTATGTCTTGGGAAGAACTATGGAATGTATTTAATAATGGAAACTTCTTAGGTTTGGTAGGGTATTACTGTCATTTTGTAAAAGATTTTCCGAATATGAATTCTCTATTGATCACACTCACAAGAAAAGCAGTGAAGTTCATATAGGATTCAAAATTTGAGTCCCCCTTTTACGAGTTTAAGTGTCATTTTACATCTTCTTGGGTGTTGAATCTTCTAAAGGCAGGGTAGGGCTATGTAATATTTTATAATGAAATAGGTTAAGGATGGGGATATATTCTCATGCAGGGTGATCACATGGTGGATTATGGTTTTCATCAACTTTTGCTTTATGATAACAACTATCCCACACATTATCTTAAAATCATAGAGATAATTTACTCTCATAAGAGTTTATGACACTAAATTTTTAGAGAAAGGTTCACTATTTACTCTGATAAAAAAATATTGAGTAATATCTTCTCACAAAAATATTTGAATCTCCATTAGAGTTGATGGGTGGACTACTAATAATCTTTTCACTTTAACATTACCTACACCACTAGATAAGGGTAAATTCTTGTTGATGCTCTGAGCATGATCTTCCCATCCCAAGTCATGAAGGAATCATCAGGGGAATGGAATATGAAAACCCACTTAACTGGTATGCATTTGGGAGTCTATGAGGATATGACCTATATTGTTTTAGCAAGTGTTCATTTCAATCCTATCTTCTCAAGATGATACTCTTTAAATGGTATTTTGAAGATAAATTTTGAGATATTGAGGATTATTTATATGGTTGGTATACCATAAAAGTAATGGTATCTATCTTTTGAGGGTATCATTTTCTTTAGGAACTATTATGTTCTTTCATCTTCTAAGAGAATAATTGTGATGGTGGATTGTCATCATTCCCAGTGGGTGGTGTAACCAAGAAATAAGAACATATTTTATGACATGAGATGTCAATTCTAGTGTAAATGTATTAAATGGGAAATTACTAGTTTTTTTCGTATTATTATATAATTCACCAAATTAAGGTTGAACATTAGAAGCCTTCTGGTTAGATTCAACTCCTTAATGTGTAAAAATTAAAGTGGTATGAGATATAGATAGACTTCATGGTTGGTTTTTCATTGTACCTCTTGGAAATAATTTCATTTAGGTGGTGATTTATTTATTGACCAAATCAAATCACTTTATTCCTATTCATGATACCACCAATGTTGAGGATCTATGAAATTTTTATATTTAATATATTGTTAGATTGCATGGTGTTTTGTCTACTATTTTTCCCATAATGATCCCCAGTTTACATCTCATTTTTTGAGAGGCCTCTAAAAGGTGATGGGATCCCTAGTAAAGTTGATCATGGCATGAAATCCTCAAAAAAATGATAAGATGGAATAAGATATACATATTTTAGAGTACATGTTTCATGCTTGTGTCTTTAAATTTAGAGGAGATTGGTATTTTCCATTTCGTTCTGGTTGAGTATTCATATAATAATAGATAATATTTTCCCATTAATTTGGAACCTTTTTATGCCTGTAATAGATATCCTTGTAAATATCTACATTTCTGTTTATAGACAAGAAAAGCTTTCCTTGTGGGACCTAGTTTGGTCAAAGAGATTATGATGAAAAAAAAGATAATTAATTAGAGAATAGTAATTACATGGATCTAGTATAAGTCGTATGTTGATCATCATGGACTTCCTTTGGTGTTCTCAGTTAGAAAACAATTTTTTTAGAGTCTCTCCTCTATGGGTCACTGATGACTTAGAAAATCAGGGAAGTTGTTTGTGAGATGTGTGGGACCATTTATGGTTTTGAGAAAACTGGGAATGTGGCTTACTATTTGTATTTTCTACCTCATATTACATAAATCCATTATTATTTTTTATTTTTTCTCTTATAAAATATATTTCAAACCTATATCATGTTTTGGGTTGGTAGGACCTTGATTTAGAAACTAATTTGACCATGACTAAGCAACCAATTTAGATTATTGATTCTCAAACGAAGGTTATTTGTGGGAAGTCCATGCCATTGGTTCGAGTTCTATGGTAGCATGTTTTTGATTCTCATTATATATGGGAGCATGAGGGCCTAATGAGATATCAGGGGCCTCATCTCTTTATGATGGAGTCTTCTTGACAGGATTTCTAGGAAAAAATGCATTTGTGGTAGGGATAATTATAACATCACGACACCAAATTCTAGGTACAATCCTTGGTTATTTTGGATCTCCTTATTTTTAATATTGATCTTTGGTTGTACTTGTTTATTATTAGTTGTTTCCTATCATTAGATTCTATTGATGGGTCAGGGGAAGTAGTTCTGATCCATGATTGAGGAGCCAAGAATTGTCCAAAATTTCAGCATGAGAGTGGATAAGGGCCTATAGCCAGAATGGCTAAAAGAGGTCCACTGGATAGATGGTGGAACGCTAGAAGTAGGGTCTTCCTATTGGGTCTATGGAGTTCTACGTGTAGTAGTTATTCTTCTCTATTCCACTAGTTAGCCAATAGTATCCATTTTCTAGCCATTGATTTCATTCAGAGTGAGAAAAGGAAGGTAAAAATCATATATTTGTGTCCCTTAATCCTTATCATAATTCTAATCACCTATAACTCAAACCTATTTTAATCCAAATGATATTGGAGACTATTTAGATGAAAAATATATCCCATATAACCTTGAAAATTCGTGGATAAATGATTCATTTTCAGTATTGATTCTCTCTCGGTATTTGTGTTTTATATTTATTGATGAATTCCCTTCTTCATAATGTTTCTTATTCTCTGAGAGCTAGGGAGTCATGGGTTATTGAAGGATATATTTTTTTAATGATTTTGGTTATAGGTTTCTCCTTGATCAGTTCTATCCTTCTACACTCTGTTAGAGGATCTCTTATTTGGTGAATTTTGATTCCCTATATTGAGGTAGGTTCATTCGTAATGAAATTTTTATCCATCAAAACTTTTGGTGATTATTTATTTTTATTTGTATTTCTAAATGATTTCCAATGATTGATTTGAGTTTCTTGATTATTATTTTCTAAATGTAATGGTTTTTATGTGTTGAACCTCTTTGATTATAGTTTTTTAAAAACACTTTTGATTTCTAAAAATAGATTTAAAATAAAAATAATGATTTTATGAAAGACTTTGATGATAATAATAGATAAATGATGGAATGAGATGCTTTATGATTTTGAAATAAAATGAAATGTTTTGAAAGGCATGAGATTTGATGAAAACCATTTGATGTTTTTTTTAAAATAAATAGGAAACTTTAGGAACATAAACTTGGGTCTAATTTAAATAATTTATTGAAATGATTTGTGATTGAATGAAATGAATGAATTTATCTTGTATGATTGATTGGATTAAAGCACATGGAATCCTATGTAGTTAGGTGTTTATTAAAATTCAATCACAATAGGCATGTATTAGCACTACCTGGACTTGGATTGACGATGAAAGTGATAAAAACATGACATGGGTGTGGATTTGATTCATTAGGATGCTCTCATATTCCCCCTAGGTTTGGGATCCAGGGATGTGTGAACACATAGAGTAATATTTCATTGAGATGTATGAGGATCCTTAAGCCATAATATATTTAAATTTAGGTATTATAAATATGGTTCTATTATTTAAAATGATTTGTACAAGGTAGTGTTCAAAAAATAATTTATTCATTTTTTTGAACGAAATGTTTATTCCTTCCGGTTTTGGTGGAAATGCACTTTTTTACCTATTTTATCCTTTCCATTGAAATATTTTGAAAAGCATGTTTTGATATGAACTGTGAAAATATTTACATGACGTGTTTTATTTTAAAATTAAGGATTTTTGGTTTACTTTATATGGATTTCTTATGGAATTATTTGTGAGATCCTACTGGGATTCCCTTACATTTACCTTTAGGTGTTTGTAGATTTTTTTTATGCAAGGTCTAGGGAAAGGAAAAGCACTACTTGTAGGTAGTAGTTATTCTTGATAGTGGGACTTTGGGAGTTTGTGGTGATAGGTGGAGTACATGTTAAATCTATTTCAAGGATGTCTTGTGATGAATTTTTTATTGTTTATAGAAGTTTGGGTTGTTTACTTGTATACCTTATAGAGTTTTCTCTTGATGATCATTATGGAATACAAACTATTTAAGGTTTCTTATAAGATACATTGTATTTTTTGGTTATTATTTTGGATAAATAATTTCTTCATGATGTATCATGATTCCTTGAAACTAGTTGTCAGCCCATGTGGATCAGGAACATCCTTTGGTCCATGTCAGAGTTGAATCGGGTTCTGGTTTATCGGGTTATCAAGATTGGTTCGTGACATGAATGAAATTGGAATTAGTAAAATTGGAAAAACATGATTCACCCTTATCAGGTTTTCCTACACTGATTCTATTGGGCATCTTAGGATTGAAGATATTGGGAAGACTTACAAGGTTATAGAGATGTTTCTTAGGTATTATCAAGGATAGTGTATAGTTCCCCATTTTTTATTTCTTGTTTCATTTCAATATTGTATACAATCAACCCATGAGGTGCTCTTCCATTTATATATGATTGTCAACTTGTATGTGTAAAATTGTCATATCATAGTGGAGTTATTTATTATGGTTAGGTTTATATTATAATTATATATTTACACCTTAATGTTTTTCTATTTAATGGATGTTAATTTAATTACCTGTTATTTTATAATGTGAAACCAAGGGTATAGTATCCCTTTATGGCATTATTGTAACCTCAATTCTAGTTGACAGATTCTATCATATAGGGAGGTGTTATTGAGGTCATGTGGTTACTCGGATAGAGCTAGGGATTGGTGAGTAGGTCAAGGACATTACAATAGGAACATGTACTAATATCATAAAATCCACAACTCATGCATCCATTCCAAACACTAGATAAATTTTATTATTCCTCATTTTTTTCCAATTATTATAGATCCAATCAATTATAAAAGGGATAAATTCTTATTACAACTCATTTCGGTAAATTTTACTTCAGTAATAACATTTTAAGGACTATTAAATAATTTTAGAAGGGTTGTTTGCATGCTCTATTGCAATCTTGATCTATGACCCCATCTGCATACTCTTTCAACATTTGATTATAATATACCCATTTTCCATTCATATCCAAACTATTTGGTTCAAAAATATTTATATTTCATCTAATAAAACTATTATAAGAAAATACAATCTTTTACGCAATTATTAACACACACACATACTCGCGCAAGCATTCACACCCACCCACACACGCACAAACTAATACTAATAATATATATAATGTACAATTTATACATATATAAATTATATAAAATATACATATAAATTAAACATATAAATAACATATATATATATATAATATAATACAAAGATATATATTAAGTATTATACAAAATATTTAAAAGTATACACATAATGTAAATAATGTATACATGTATAATGTGTTTAAAATTATATGCATAATGTTTATGATATATATATATAAAGTATATAAAATATACATATAAATTAGAGATATAAGATAAGATTTACATATAAATTATACTCTATAAAGTGCATAATTAAGACACATAATATATTAAAATAAAACACACTCTCGCACACATATCTATATATAAATTACATAATACATATGCATATATACATATAAATAAAATACATAAATATATATATAAATGTGTGTGTGTCTAAAGATAACATGCTCACACACACATATATATATAAATATGCATGTGCACATAGCCGCACACATATATACAGGGAATACACAAGAAAACATATATATGTGGACTAATTAATTCCTTGATGAAATGGAGAGAATCATAAAAAATGATATGTAAAAAAGTACTAAAAATAGATTTTGATGACATACCTTGAGTTTATGAGTTGATTTTCCCCAAAAATCATGAAGATCAAAAAATATTTCTATGGGAATTTTTCTTGTACATAATACTTATATTAAGAAAGAGAACAAATCTACTCTTATGCTTAAATAAAAAAGAAGATAGTATTTATAGTACCCCGAGACTTGCGCTCCCAAATTTTGTGTCAAAACAACATAACTTACAACACTAGATTTTATACACATCCATGATTGTAATATCTTTCCAATATTTACAAACCAAAGACCATTAATTTTATAGTTTTAGAGAGTTTCAGAAAACCATAAGCTATTAATTCTCAATTCTTCTAAGAATATGGGTTATTTTTTCACTACATAAGATGTAACGACCCGATGTTTTGTATAAATCTCGTTTCCTGATTTTATGTGTTATTTTATTTTATTTGTATACTCAACAGAAATGTTTCATTTGATAACATGATTATAATTAAAATGAGACAGTTCGGTTTTGACTATTATATGACCATTGGTCAATATGACCGCTGGAAACTAAACGTTTTGATTTTTGTCTTTAAAAACAAGTAATCTTGGTTAATTATTATAGAACGAAGATTATATGGCCTCACCCAGTAGTCTTGGATAGATCGAAGCCCATCTAACAGAACGTGGGAAGGAGGTAGCACCACTGGACTTTGATCTGGACCAGACCCAAGCCAAACTTCATCGTGTGAAGCTAGAACGGAATCTCCTTCGCGAGAAGTTAAAAAAAATAGAAATTACTACTCATGCGATGTTCGCCGATCCTCCCACGGATTCTCTCACCTTAGCACACCTTACACTTAGGTCCTATGCTGGTGTGATAAGGGGCTATGTAAGGAGACCGTAACTGCCTTTTGTAATCCTTTATTTTAAATAAAAATTGGGATTTCTTCTTATGATGATGTTTATGACTTTTCAAATATTCAGATAAATATAGTATGAATTTTTTGGTGAATTTTATAAAAAAGATATTTTAAAAATGTTTAGTTAAACCTTAAATAATTAAAAATGTGTAATTATTTTCAAAAAATGGTCTTCTACAATTATGTTCAGTAAGAAATTTAGAGTCTAATAAGATCAACTTAATTTTTGATGAATAATAATTTATGAATAGTGATTTTATGCTTAGGATTAGTAATGTCGCCCAATGGATTAGTAATCTCACTTAAAGAAAGTATTAATATAATCTAGGCACTATGATTAAGTAATGTGATTCAATAAAATGGTTAAATAACAGTTTCATAAATTAGTATTCTAGTATTAATTTTTTTAGGTGAATAGTGTTTTTAATTAAAAATTAAATTAAAAATATTTAGAAAATTATTTTTATAAAATATATTTCATTTTTGAACTCATAGCATCTATATTTTTTTAAGGTAATTTTTGGGGATTTTTCTGAAAAAAATTAATTTTCGGGGAATAGTGTATTTATTTAAAAAATAAATTAAAAATATTTAGAAAATTATTTTTATAAAATGGAGTTCATTTTTGTAATCAAAGCGTCGATATTTGGTTAAGGTGAAATTTTGGGATTTTTCTGAGAAAGTTGAATTTTCAGTGAATAGTAAAAATACAGTTTTAGGGTTTCGATATGTTTAATGACATCATAACAGTGTCATGATGATGTCATGAAATATTTTAAAGGTTTTCCAACCAAAGGTGATTAATTATTGTATTGGGGGCCCCATGTTTCCTAACTTCATGGTAAATATCATGGGAGAGCACATGGTTTTGAGAAAACCACTTTTGAGGTGTCCCTTGGCCATTAATGCCTTATCCCCTCACTTTCCCAATAAATACCAAGACCTCCACTCATACATTCGGCTCCAAAACCGTCCTCAACGAAGGTATGGTCTCCATACCTCCCAAGGAGTCCTCCCATGGTTCCCCCAAGCCCTCAAGGTCCCAACCTTTGAGTTTTAAGAGTTACATTTTAAGGTAAGGGATCTGACCTCTCTCTTTCTTTTCAAGTAATCTCTTTTATGTCATTCCATTTATGATCCATGTTTTTATGTGGGAGTATGTTATTTCATATTCCTCTTACTTCCCTTTATATGTTCATATGATGAGATACCCCCTCTTTCTCTCATCAATTCATTTTAATAAAGTTATGTGGTGTCGTTAGGCTGCCGAATTTTTAAGTGGTTCTTTCACCTTTCTCCTTTTTCAAAGTTCTAATTCCATGTCAAGTATTTCATGTTCCTTTTTATTATTTTGGGGTATGATCACTAAATATATCATACTTATCTTTTATTTTCATATTATGAGAGACCCCATTTTATCTCTTCAATTCAGTATTTTGAAGTTTTAAGTGGCACCATTAGGCTGCCGAATTTCTAAGGGGTTCTTTCACCCTTCTCATTTTCAAGATCTATTTTCATGTCAAGTATTTCAAGTTACTTTTCATTATTTTGGGGTGTGATCTAAATATCTGTCATACTGATAATTTTTGTTCATATTATAAGAGGCCCTATTTGATCTCATCAATCCATTTTTGGAAGTTTTAAGTGATGTCGTTAGGCTGCCGTATTCTCATAAGAGAAATATTATTTTTTGTCTTCCTTTCATGTTCTTCGTTTCATATGATATATCATTCAAATTTCATTACAATGTTCTTAAATACTTTATATTCTGTTCCAATACTGTTTTATGTATCATTTTTGAGTGTGTGACCCATGTCCCCTCTCTTTTCAATGTTTTCTAAAACCATGTATCATAGACGTTATGCTGCAAAATTTTCGTCTCAAAATGCCTCTCTATTTTTCTAAAATTTATTTTATGTTATTAAGTGAATACTCAAAGCTCTTATTTATATAGGGGTATTCACATATATATCAAAATTTTTTATTTTAAATTCTGTTATTTACATACATGAAACTCGCTTTCCCTTTCCGTGGGTTTAAAGTAAAATAAAGATCATGTCTCTAAAGAAGTTTTTTTAAAACGTTTTGATTATGAAATGAAACTCATTTCCTTTATGCTATATCAGTTGTTTATGAAATTATTTTTGATGATATATGTGGATCACATGGTAATAAATACATGTCAAGGGTGTGTCCAGATATCTCTCTAATGCATTGGGTAAAGACTTAATCTCTATAGATGACCTTTTAGACTGACACCTTTGTGAATAACCTTGGTAATTTTTAATGACACCTTGGGGATGGAACTTGGTGAAACTAAATGGTTGTCAATATTAAATGTTGCAGCCACATATTCAAGTTATGGAAAATGTTATTTTTATTATGATATTCCTCATGATTTCATTCTCATGCCTTAAAGTTCTTTTCATGAATTTATTGATGTATCTCAAGTTCATATGTAAAATGTTTCGCTTGTTTCCCTTATTGGGCCTTCTGCTCACCCTTTCTTTTGATGTATGTCCCCAGGTTATGAGATGAAGTAATGAACCTAGGATGAACTTAAGGAGAAGCCCTTCAAGTGTTTAAGAAGAATATTTTATGTTGTTTTCATGTATTATGTTCCTGGTTTCCAAGACACTAAACCTTAAAGATCCTCAGATTTGTGTAATGTAATGAAAGTTTATGTTATAAAAAGACGAGATGCTATAGTTGGTATCAAAGGATGTTCTAGTTATTTGTGGAAATTAGGATATGAAAACTCTAGGAATAACCCTATAGAAAAGTTTTAATGTAGGAAATATTCCTGGTTTTTTTGTGAGTATTGAGTGATGGGTTGCCAAGCAAATACATCTCTGTCTGGATATGAGCACGTAGAGGTGGCTCTGGCATAGATGTACATAGGGGTAAAACCTGAAAACACCTCTTTGAGCTAGACTCAAACAGGAACGGGTACATGAAAATGGGCCTTGCTGCACTCTTGGTTACGACACACCCAGGGGATATGCTTTGGTAAATTCATAAGCTTAGTATGAACCATTATTAAAGGAACAAAGATAAAATAAAATAAAGATTCACATAAGAATATATGATCATGGATAACCTAGTTTGAAACCTAGGGGATCACAAGTTAGGGTATACTTTTCTTCTAAAAGTTATCCTTATATTCTTTAAGTTCCTTTTCATGATTATTGGCTAATTATTTAAGCCCCTAATTATACTTTCTCATCATAGTTAATGGTGGGAAATGGAAGAATATGTCCCAAAAACCAATGTGATAGGAAATGCGATGATTTCTGTATTAATATGACAGAGATGATTAGGGGACTAAATGGTGATTATTATTTTTGAAGACATTCAATATTTCGGGGACCCTATATGATCGAGGTAAATAGATTACTATGGTATTTTCATTGAGGAGTAAGGTTGACTTCTATTTTGAAGAATCGATGAATTTAAGGTGGACTTATAGTAATTTAAGTTACTTATGGGAATTATTAACCTATCTGGGGTAAAATATGTTTAGGTTAGACACTTTTTTTATAAGATGTTAGGAGTGGTTGATTTTGTTTGGAGATGAACAATGAAGTTTATTTTGGAAGACTATGTTATCAAATCCTTCTTGTATTTGGGTTTCAATCATAGTTTGGTTTATTTTGAAGAATTTTAAGGACCGTTATTTATGGAATGGTCTATGATGAACTTTGGGTAGTACCATAGAACTATGATGATTTAAAAGTAGTTTTCATTCCTATGGGATTCTTTATTTTTGAAGAGTTGTTTTACCTTACCCTTTCTGTTTTTGGGATAATGTTTAAAGATAGAAGAAATAGATAGTTAATCTTTTGTGGATTATTTGATTCTCTAGAAGATGATTCTTCTGTTTTGATGCGACCAAGTAGTTTTGAATGCTCATCGTTTAGATAAATGATTAGTTTTGGGTAGTAACCTATTAATGGATGAAACTCTACATGAAGGTAGGTATATTTCCTTATGTTTTTGTTCTATGTTGTAAATTAATTCCTCAAAATTACGGAAAGGAACGTAAAACAAAAACGTTGTTGGTTTATGTTTCCTACTAGGTAATCAACGACCATTTACACACATCATAAGTTTGGGATTTTCTGTTGGTTAACTTTCTCCTAATCATGTTTTCTATCTCTCTCCCTCAGAACTTGACCCTTTGTTTTCTCCTCCATGTACATGTTTTCCTACATTGAATCCTAATGTGGGTTAACTCGGGTGACCTTTGTACTTCCCTTTCATTCTTTTAAAGTAATAGTTTTACTAACTCCTTTTCTGATATGTGACTTTCAATGAAGTTTCAAAACCCAATTTTAAAAATTGCGAGGATGCAATTTCTTAAGGGGAGGTGATTGTAACGACCCGAAATTTTGAATAAATCTCATTTCTTAATTTTATGTGTTATTTTATTTTATTTTTATACTCAAAAAAATGTTTCATTTGATAACATGATTATAATTAAAATGAGACTGTTGGGTTTTGACTATTATATGACCATTGGTCAATATGACCGCTGGAAACTAGACGTTTTGATTTTTGTCTCTAAATACAAGTAATCATGGTTAATTATTATAGAAAGAAGATTAGATGGCCTCAACCAGTAGTCTTGGACCAATCGAATCCCATCTAACAGAACTTGGGAAGGAGGTAGCACCACTGGGCATTGATCTGGACCAAACCCAAGCCGAAATTCATCGTGTGAAGCTAGAATGGAATCGCCTTCACGAGAAGTTCAAACTAAAAGAAATTACTACTCATGCGATATAGGAAGAGCCTCCCTCGGATTCTCTCACCTTATCACACCTTACACTTAGGTCCTATGCTGGTTTGATAAGGGGCTATGTAAGGAGACTATAACTGCCTTGTGTAATCCTTTGTTTTAAATAATAATTCGGATTTCTTCTTATTATGATGTTTATGACTTTTCAGATATCCGGATAAATATAGTATGCATTTTTTGGTGAATTTTAGAAAAAGGATATTTTGAAAATGTTTAGGTAAACCTTAAATAATTAAAAATGTGTAATGATTTTCAAAAAATGGTCTTCTACAATTATGTTCAGTACAAAATTTAGAGTCTAATAAGATCAACATAATTTTTGATGAATTGTAAATTATGAATAGTGAATTTATTCTTAGGATTAGTAATGTGACCAAATGGATTAGTAATCTCATTTAAAGAAGGTATTAATATAATCTAGGCACCATGATTATGTAATGTGATTCAATAAAATGGTTAAATAACAGTTCCATAAATTATTATTCAAGTATTAGTTTTTTTAGGTGAATAGTGTTTTTTAATTAAAAAATAAATTAAAAATATTTAGAATATTATTTTTTGTAAAATGGATTTCATTTTTGAACTCAGATCATCGATATTATGTTAAGGTAATTTTTGGGGGTTTTTTTGAAAAATATGAATTTTCTGTGAATAGTGTATTTATTTAAAAAATAAATTAAACATATTTAGAAAATTATTTTTATAAAATGGAGATCATTTTTTTAATCAGAGCATCAATATTTTAATAAGGTGAAATTTTGGGATTTTTCTGAGAAAGTTGAATTTTCAGTGAATAGTAAAAATACAATTTTAGGGTTTTCGTATGTTTAATGACATCATAAATGTGTCATGATGATGTCATTAAATATTTTAAGGGTTTTCCGACCAAAGGTGATGAATTATTGTATTGGGGGCCCCATGTGGACTAACTTCATGGGAAATATCATGGGAGAGAACATGGTTTTGAGAAAACCACTTTTGAGGTGTCCCTTGGCCATTAATGCCTTGTCCCCTCACTTTCCCTATAAATACCAAGCCCTCCTCTCATCCATTCGACTAAGAAAACATACTCAACGAAGTTATGGTCTCCTTACCTCCCAAGGAGTCCCCCCAAGGTGCCCCCAAGCCCTCAAGGTCCAAACCTTTGAGTTTTAAGAGTTACGTTTTAAGGTAAGGGATCCGACCTCTCTCTTTCTTTTCAAGTAATCTCTTTTATGTCATTCCTTTTATGCTCCATGTTTTTTTGTGGGATTATGTTCCTTTATATTCCTCTTACAGACCTTTTTATTTTCATATGATTATATACCCCCCCCTTTCTCTCATCAATTCATTTTAAGAATGTTTAAGTGGCGCCATTAGGCTGCCGAATTTTTTAGTGGTTCTTTCACCTTTCTCCTTTTTCAAAGTTCTAATTCCATGTCAAGTATTTAATGTTCCTTTTTATTATTTTGGGGTATGATATCTAAATATATCATACTTATATTTTATTTTCATATGATGAGATACCCCATTTGATCTCTTCAATTCAGTATTTTGAAGTTTTAAGTGTCGCCGTTAGGCTGCTGAATTTCTAAGGGGTTCTTTCACCCTTCTCATTTTCAAGATCTATTTTCATGTCAAGTCTTTCAAGTTCCTTTTTATTATTTTGGGGTATTATCTCTATATATATCATACTGATCATTTGTTTTCATATTATGAGAGACCCTATTTGATCTCGTCAATACATTTTTGGAAGTTTTAAGTGACGCCGTTAGGCTACCGAATTCTCATAAGAGAAATCTTATTTTTTGTCTTCCATTCATGTTCTTCGTTTCATATGGTATATCATTAAAATTTTATTACCATGTTCTTAAATAATTTATATTCTGTTCGCCTACTGTTTTATGTATCATTTTTGAGTGGGTGACCCATGTCCCCTTTCTTTCAATGTTTTCTAAAACCATGTATCATAGACGTTATCCTGCAGAATTTTAGTCTCAAAATGCCTCTCTCTTTTTCTCAAATTTATTTTATGTTATTAAGTTAATATTCAAAGCTCTTATTTATATAGGGTTAATCACATATATATCAAAATGTTTTATTTTAAATTCTGGTATTTACATACATGGAAACCACTTTCCCTTTTCGTGGGTTTAAAGTGAAATAAAGATCATGTCTTTAAAGCTGTTTGTTTTAAATGTTATGATTATGAAATGAAACCCATTTCTTTTATTCTATATCGGTTGATTATGAAATGATTGATAATGATATATGTGGCTCACATGGTAATAAAGACATGTCATGGTTGCGCCCATATAGCGCTCCAATGCATTGGGTAAAGACTTAATCTCTAGAGATGACCTTTTGGACTGATTCCTTGGTGAATAACCTTGGTAATTTTTAATGACACCTTGGGGATGGACCTTGGTGAAACAAAATTATTGTCAATATTAAATATTTCGGCCACATCTTCATGTTATGGAAAATGTTATTTTTATTATGATATGCCTCATGATTTCATTCTCATTCCTTAAAGTTCTTTTCATGACTTTATTGATGTATCTCAAGTTCATATGTAATATGTTTCTCTTGTTTCCCTTACTGGGTCTTCTGCTCACCCTTTCTTTTGATGTATGTCCCCAGGTTATGAGATGCAGTAATGAAACTAGGATAAACTTAAGGAGAATCCCTTAAAGTGTTTAAGAAGATTTTTTATGTTGTTTTCAGGTATTATGTTCCTAGTTTCCAAGACACTAAACCTTAAAGATCCTCTGTTTTGTGTAATGTAATGAAATTTATGTTATAAAAAGGCGGGATGCTATATAAGAAGCTAGTGAATCCATAATGGTTCTTCAGAATTACCCAAAAATTATCCCTTTAAGATACTCTTCTAGTCATTTCATACATAAAACTATATTTAAACTTGGGGAAAGGGAAACATATGAAGTGGTGATATCAAACAATCATTAAGGATAAACATGATAATAAAGCATAACATGAGAGTCACATGGCATAAATTGATATCATGATAAGAATTATCATAAGATTGAGATCAAGTAATATAGTGATTATATCATAAATACATGTATTAAACATTGATCATAACATAAGAGCATGGCAAAATTGTAATTCATCAACAACATAAACATGATAGAATAAGAATATACCAAGTATTACTCCCTAGGTCATCATCATCATATGTCAATGATTGCTCCCTAGGTCATTATCATATTCTAAGTATTACTCCTATTGAAATTATCATATGACAAAGATTGTTATATAGGCTATCAAAAAGGATAAGGTTTACTCCCTAATATCATACATAGCTTCTCAAGAGACATTAACATTACCCAATGCATTGGAGTGATAATTGGGCTCACCCATTATAATTAAAAATCATACTTATGTATTATTTATGATTTCAATCAACACATCATAAAAACTTATTGAAATAATATGGGTTGTATAAAATTTCCAACTGGTTAACTAAAAATCATTCATGTTTTCATCAGTAAACATTAAATGATAAACCCATGGGAAATAAATGGGTATCTAATGGATTTAAGAATAATTATAGGTAAATACCACTAAAGAAAGATGATTATGCATATGTTATTTACACCTTATAGGAAATATATATATATATTGGACAATAAAATTCCCCCAATCAATTGATTTATTGTTAATATATGTGAACACCCTTCAATAATGTTGTCGAATATAGAGAATTCAAGGAGGAAGGCATTAGAATTAAATCTTTCATGTACAAATGAATTATTAAGTAAGACAAAATAAGTTATAGATTAAACCATATATGTAAAATAGAATTTCATAATTCATATAGATAAATATGGTCAATGGTATCATTTGAAAAATACCTCTGATCAAGCAAACGACATAGATGAATAACACTCTTAGAAGAATTTGTAAAATTTAATTTGAAAAACGGGATTTTCCTTTTAAATAATTTAGAAAGGATGATATTATTCAACCATGAGAATAAGAATTTACTTTTTAAAATTTTAATGCTTATATAGTAAGACATTTATAAAATGAAAAAGGCATTATAAAGATATGTTCACTTAGAAACGTGTAGAATAGATTCCTTCTATCGAAAACAACCCATGTGGAAAATGTTGAAAATATATTCTATTAAAACATTTTTAAGTAATCTAAATTTACTTGAAAATAACTTTAAAATAATATTTATGAAATAATTTTTAAAACATTTATAACAATACTTGGATGGAAAACATTTTTGAAAAGTATCCATGTAGAAAACATCAAAAATCCTTCAAAAACAATTTATGAAACCCACATCATAAAAATGATAATAAAAATTTCATTTGAAAATTGGATAAGGTAAACTTTAGGTTTCCTTTATATAAAACATATTTGTGTTATACATCAAACTTTTGTTAGATAAAATATAGCCTTGAAAGAAAAATATCCATTGGAAAGTGTAAGGGTTATTCTTACCAACATCATGCATTCATTTGAGGAAGTGTTTCATTAAAGGGGAGGATGTTAGTGGTGATAATTAATATAATAAAATAAAAATTAAATCCACCATTGAAATAATAATGGTAGGAATGAGAGACTTGGATGATCAAAATTCAAAAGATATCTCACAACTCACAGGAAAAATAACTTGAGTAGAGAAACCAATTACAGATTGGGTAACATTATAAAAAAAATATTTAAATGATAAAGGTATTGAAAATAAAACTCAAATACCATGAAAAAAATATATTAAACTATAACATATAAATTTGGTAGTAGATATACCATATAAAGTTTAATTGGTGTATAATGTAAAATGTGTCTCAATGAAGGGAGTTTCAGACGAAATACCTTACGGCTTAAGAAAATTATAATCAAAACCCATTGAACGAACGAGTGATTTAATTTGAAGTTAGAATACCATGAATAAGGATAATGAAATATATTAAATATACAATTGTCTATATATCACCATTTAAAATAAATTAGAAGCATAAAAGAACATATATTTCAAATAAGGAAGTTTTTTGAGATGAAACCCTAACTTGTGTTCAAAAGTGTGCCGTGCTTGTAGTTAACTTCCTAAATAATAAAATTAAGTTTATTAAAGACCATAATAATAACCTTATTCATATATTATTAGTTTCCCACAATCTAATTATCATCACAAATTTCTCATTTATTAAGTCATTTCCACTTATGTTGTTTACTCAAGGTGGTTTGATTGATTTATATGTGAATATCTTGGTATGTTGACCATGGTTAAGTTTGTTTTTAAAATATAACCATGATCTAAAGAATATAAATAATATTTTAAATATAATTTTTATACATCAAAATAATTTATAAATTCATTCATGATTTAAGGTAATGGGAAAATAATGTTTCTCCATGTTGAGGCGGTAATCTAGATATACACATGGTCAACAAATTTTTTTCAATAAAATAGGATAATGGTTTAAAGTAAAATGATTTCTAATTTAAGAATAATAATAATGTTTTAAATATAATAAATATTCATTAATATTTGTTTTTAACAATCCATGCAAGACAACATTGAAAAATAGGACACTTCATGGATGGAGGTGGTAGTCTACACATATATACGCATGAAAATGTTTTTATTTTTTATTTTGAATGGATTTGGAGGATGTAATAAAAATAATATTTAATTAGTATAATAACATAACATCATATCATTAATATTTAATATATCATACTCATATATAGAGGATATTATATGTGGTAGAATAAATAAATAATAATAATGAAAGTTTAAAAAAGTCATGATACCTTCGTCGAGACTTTGAACATTATCTTGAAGGCAATATAGAAAATAAAGTACATTGGATATCTTATTATAGTGAATCTATAATTTTACACATATTCATACCTAATTTTTAACATAAATATCAACCAAAGGATCAAATGTACTAACTTCTTTGGAAGACTAGGTGCATAAAAAACAACATTAAAAGAAAATAAAATTTCTTTATTTCAATCCCCATAAGAAGATAATAAATCCATTGGAGATCCTAAAACTTCATAGGATAACCTAGGGAATATATAAACAAAACAGTTTTCTAAACATCCCTGTAAGGGAATAAACATGGTAATAAATCATATCATGTGATTCATAAGAAATAACATCATATCATAAAAGACAAGGCTTATGGTTAGTCATATGGAGGCATAACATAAATAAAAATGGAATCATAATATCATGGAAAAATAAGAATTTGAAAAAAAAAAATAACATGACATAATCATCATTCAAGGATAACTTTCATGATAACATCACATGGTGGGAAATGTCCCATCGTATATTAGTTTTACTCCAATATCCCATATATAATGTCTCATAAGTCAAAAACATTACCCAATGCATTGGAGTTTAATATGGGTTCACCCATCATAATATGTACATGATTATGTGTTCCAAAAAAATAAATCAATAATAATGCATAAACATGAGAATTACCCATGGAAAGAAATGGGCTGCATAATCTTGCCTCATATCATAATCAAAGGATAAGATATTTGAGAAATGAACTTAAGGAATGTGTTACCCCATCAATGTAAGAGATAATAAGATTGGTATATATATGAGATGCATATATACATAATTTTTAATAATTATATAAAATTAAAAAAAAAGATGAAGTGATATATAAAGGTAAAGGTCATAACTACAATGAAAAGGGTGGTTTAGAGAGATCCCTTACCCTATATTCGGATCCATTCTGCGCTTACACTTAGAATCCTAGATAATAAAATTAGATTCATTGGTTCAATATTTAATAGCTTTTCCATTTATATTTGATTTATTATAATTTTATTATTTTCATTTATATCTATTTCAATGAGGATTAATTTTTAATTTTGTTGTTTATGGAGAGTTCGTTTCAAGGTTCCAATGTTGGATCACTTGTGGATAATTATTGATGTTCTAGTTAAAAGGGACTACAACATCAAATGTTAAATGAAGTTTTATTCATGAAATTATTCAAATTTAAATGTTCCCATATACCCATATGTGTTCCTATATAGGGATTATTCTTTAGTAAAATTTTTATCATTATTCAGATAGTTCATTTAGGTGATTTTACCAACCATCATGAACAAGCTACATTTTAATTAATATTTTGGCCATATATTCATTCCATAAAGTAAATAAATATATAATATACAAAAATTTTACATTTTAAACCATTATTAGAGAATTTAAACATACCATGAAGGTCGTAGTGGAAGATGAAAACTTATCACCCATGAAGGTTGTTAACTCACATAATATAGACAATGGTTTCATTTTTTATAATAAAGGATATGAGAAAGTGATGGGTGGTAGATATTCCATTATAAATAAAAAATTACAATATAAATATGATACTGTAGTTATTATTACATTATGTATGAGGGAATCTTGGATAAGGTTGATGAAGAAATGAATTTATAAGAGGTAAATTGAGAATATTACCTCTTAAATGTCGCCTCTTTGAAATACTCCTTAAGTCACATAGAATGGGTACATGGGTGATATCATAAGAAATAGGACATGGGGGAGGGTTTTAGGAAGATATTTTGGTATAAATTTGGAAATATCCAAATCTTATAAGGTGTAAGGATTATGGGTGGTGAGGGGTGGTATTTATAAGGGGGAGAGGTGTTTTTGAATATTATATTCATTAGTTTATTATTTTATCTCAAGAATACCAATATTTTTGATTATTATGACTATATATATTAAAGGGAACATGTTAGTTTGAAATAATGGTTTTTTACTACATCCGTAATGCAAAAAAATAGGTATTAATCTTATAATGTTAAATATCGTATTTTACCGTATTTCACTATTCATAAAAAATTCAACTATTTTATAAAAATAAATAAAATTAATCCTAACCAATTTCAATATTTATATTTCAAAAATTAATTCCATTTTATGAAAATAATTTTATAAAAAAAGTGAAATTTAATTTTTAATTAAAATCTTTATTTATTTAAAAAATATCAATTTTAATATTATGACTGATTTTCTAACCCTTTGAAAAATTACTTATGGTCTCGAAAAATTATCTCATAAATATAATAAAAATTAATATTAATTTATTAAACAATTTTATGAAAATAAACTTTATTTTAAATCATTATAGTTATTATAAAAATGAAATAATGGTAACACATAATTTATCTTTTTTAAAACATTTATTTACATGTACCATGGCATAAATATATCATATATTCATTTTATAAGATACATAAATATTATTTTACACTTACGAGGTTGAGGATAGTATTAAAATAGTCAGGTTACTATTTTTAACAGTCATATTACTATTCCAATGGTTATGTTATTATTCCAACGGTCAAATTACTGTTCCAACAGTCAGATTTATGACAATCATATGGGATCCCTACATTAAAGAAGTGTCTAATTTTTAATTCATTATTCATTTAATTATATTTTATCTCATTTTTATATATATTTTCTATTTCAAGATGAATATTTAATTACTAATATCCTACTTCATTTATATTGTGTTGTTCGTGAGTGCATTCATACTACTGAATCGAGCATATCCAAAATTTTATATTTTAGTTATATAATGTTATATTTTTATCCTATTGTTATATTTTAAATTCTTATTACCATTTTTATTCTAAAAATGTAATGTTCACATTAATATAATAAAAAGGGTTTTATCATGTGTATAATGTGCTTTATGCTACATTATAAAATATGCTACAATTATAAGATGGGAAATTCCATTGATAAAATTATGGGTCGTTACATTCTTCCCCCATTAAAAATTTTTTACCTAAAAATTTTATTTTACAAACTATGGTGAAAATAGGTGACGGTGTTTCTGATTCATGGATTCCTTTAGTTCCTATGTTTCCTCCTCATACTTGTGGTTTTTCTATAGTACTTTGACTAGGTGGGTTGTCCTGTTGCATATTACTTTTTCTCAATAGTCCAATATATTCATTAGTTTCTCCTCATAAGAGATATCATTTTCAATTTGTACCACCTTTGAATTAATTTCATGGAATGGATATGGTGTATACTTCCTTAAGTGGGATATGAATAATACATCAAGTACTAAAGAAATGTTTGGTGGAAGTGTTGGTCAATAGGCCAAAACTCCAATGTGATCAATAATCTAAAAGGGGTCGATGTACATTGGACATAACTTTCTCTTCTTCCCAAAAAATAGTACTCTCATTCATGGAGATTTATGGAGGAACAATTTATCACCAAATTCAAACTTTTTGTCTCATCAATGATTTTCATTATTTCTCTTATACTAACTCTAAGAATCCCTAAAGTGCTATCGAATGGTCTTGGCCTTTTCTTTCATTTTCTTTACCTATTATTGTCTTAGTATCCTCCATTCACCAACTTCATCCCAGAACATAGGTGTTATAAAATTATTACTACAAATGGATTCATATTAAACCATTTAAATATTTTCATGAAAACTATTATTGTGTGAGAACTCATCTAGAGGAAGATGTTTGTCTCATCCTCCATTGACTTCCATCAAGCAAGATATCAACAAGTCCTCATGTATTTGGATAGTTAAATAAAATTGGACAACAGTTTGGGGGTGATAAGTCATACATAAGTTCAAATAAGTGTCTAAATCATGTTAGATAATTTTTCATAACTTCGAGGTAAATCTCATATATCAGTATGATACAATAGATAGTGATGTTCAATACAACCTCACCACTTCTTTGATGTATATCCTTTCAAGTTGATTGAGTGAGAAGTCCTCTAAAATTAAAATGAAGTGAGAATTATTTGAAAATCGATCCACCACAATTCATATAGAATTATTTCTTATTGATATCTTTATAAGACCAGTGAAAAGGTCCATGGAGATGTTTTCAAATTTCCATATAGGTATGGGTAACAGCTTCATCATACCGTTGGAATTTTTCATTACATTTTTCACACACTGAAATACCCATCATTTTGATATATATTCTATGATCTTATTATTCATATTCTCACACAAGTAGTGCTCTCAAAGATCTAAATACATGTTTTTACTCCCTAAGTGGATAAATATGGCATAGCTTTGTGAATTATTCCACAGTTCTCTATTTATTCCAGGCTTTAATGGTACAAATACTCATGAACCATATCTTAGAACTCCTTCTTCTTCAATTTTTGAACTCTAGGGATTTCTCTTTTATTATATATTCCACCTTTGGTTTTTCCACATCATCTTTTTGATAATACTTTTTCTTCTTTAGAAGACATGGTTGATAAGTCATTTGAAAAATGGAATTAGTATTTTCTTTCATTATGATCCTCATGTTCATCATTTATAAGTATAAGATGATTGAATCCTTCTCAATTATCATCATTGATAAGGTCACAAGATCCTGTCTACTTAAATCATCTTCCACTTTATTTTTTTCCTGAGATGGAAGTGGATTTATAATTCATTGTCCTTGATCATCTCTAACCATGTTTATTGGTGAATATTTAGCTCCTTCTATGTTAATATATACTTGAGGAAATTATGATCCATATATATTTCACACTTCTCCTTAGAGAGATAATGTCATAATTATTTCAATGTGAAGATCACTGCAATCTACTCCAAATCATGTCTTGGGTAGTTCTACTCGTTCACTTTCAAATGCCTTAAGGCATAGGCTATCACTTTATCATTTTGTGTCAATACACAACCTAAGTCTTTCTTTATAGTATCATTATATACAACAAAAGTTCCCCATGTGTGGGTATCATGAGTAATAGTGCAGTTATAAGCCTCTTTTTCAATTCCATAATGCTCTATTAACATTCATCAGTCTAGAAAAACATTAACCCCTTCCATGTCTACTTGGTTAGTGGGTTTTAAAATTGTGATCACCTTCTCATAAATCATCGGAAATGCCTAGTTAGTTAAAGGAAACTATAGATCTCTATTATATATTATGGTCTAGGCCACTTCTGAATTAATTTGGCTTACAAGGGTCTATAAATATCCCTTTACTGGTGATAACATACCCCAATAATGATACTCCATCCATCCATAACATAAATTTACTATACTTTTCATAATGTTTCTCCTTTTGAAAAGTCTTTTTCACAATATTCAAATGTTCCTCATGCCCCTCCTTAATTTTTGAGTATATCAGAATATCATCTATAAATACTACTAAATATTTTTTGAGAAAATCTCTAATGTATCTATTAATTAGTCTATAAATATTTCAAGAGAATTAGTGAGTCTTAAGGACATAACTATGAACACATAGCATCCATACTTTATTTGAAAGATATTCTTGGTAATATCATCCTTAGTCACCTTTAATTAGTGATATCTTGACTCATGGTCCTCCATAGAGAAATAATGGTCCCTACATAGTTCATCAAATAAGTCATCTATTTTTGGTTTGGGATACTTGTTCTTTATCATGAATTTTTTGAGTTCGTGATAATCAATAATAGGTGCACTAAATCATCCTTCTTATTAATGAAGATGATCGGTGCATCCCACGTTGAAGTAATCAGGCATATAAAAACCTAATCTGGATTCTATTATAACTACTTCTTCAGTTCTTCTAACATGATCATGGCCATTTTTTAGGAGGTCATAGATATTGGAATATATTCAGGTATAAGTTTAACTAATAACTTATCCTCTCAGTCAAGAGTAAGAATAAGATATTTTTCAGGTAATACATTTGTGTAGTCCCTCATAATGGTCATATCCTCGATTATGATTCTCTCATTTTTCTCAATCATTTTGGATATATATGTCTGCTTATTAGGTAATAATATTCATTCTTGAGAAGAATATCCCAAAGGAGATCCATTCTCTTCCTTACACTTGTAAATAACTATTGGATGACTTGAGATGTGAATAGTGATCTCCCTTTCCTGATATTTTATGTTGGAATTTTATAAGTAAAACCAATCCATGTCCAATATAGAATCAAACTCCATTAAAATAATTAAGACAATTTTTTTTTGGTAAGTTCATTCCAAAAACATTTAATGGGGAGGAGTGATATAATTGGGATGCAATAATTTCTCCATTTTTTATTCTCATAGATAACACTACCCCCATATTTTGAGTTGGTGTTTGAATATTTATACTAAACATGAAATATATTAAATAATGTGTAAAACAAGAATCAAAAAGTATAATCACTATTCTTGAATGAATTACCAGAACACATTTCATTAAAATGTTATCGAGATCCACTTCAATAGTAGTGATTGCCTATGTCCTTTTTTCTCACTAGTCCTTGGAGGTTATTGTCATGGATTGTCGCTAATAACCATTCTCTTAGGAAATTGTCTTTCATAATTTCCATGTTCATTACAGTTGAAAAATTGTACCACAGGCTAAGTATTGATCTGAACCTTCCTTTTGGGATTCTTTATTTCCCCTTGACACTGATGATCTTGATGCTCCTCTTTTTCTCATTTGAAATATCTCTTGGTTCCCTTTAGACAGTTTCTAAGATACTTCTGCCCACACTTTTTACATGTGTGATATTGGGTTTTCGTTCCTCTAGGGGATTTATTTTTTGATCCTCCAAAAGGGAACAATATTTTATGGTTTTTTTCAACAGTCCTATAAAGCTAGAAAGGGTCACCAATATCCATCTCATCCTTAAGAAAATATTGCAAAATCTACTAATATCTATCAAAGTATTTAATCAGTAAATATTTTCATATACTCGACTTTAAACCACTAAAGAACCAGTCTAACTTTCTTTAATTATTCATAAAATAGTATGAGATGTACCATGAAATCCTTGTAAAGTTTTATTTGTATTCCCTGATAGACACATCTTCCTTTTACTTTGGTCATAGGGCCTCCCTCTCAACTTTAAGATGATGTCATTAGGGAAAATATTTATTGAAAAATATTTTCTTGAAATCATTCCCATTCCATGGAATCAATTTCATCTTTAGACATCATGTTCTTAATTAGTGTCCACCGTTGATGGGATTCCCCTTCAAAAATATAGACAATCATTATGAATTTAAATTTATTATAAGCATCATAGGAAATAGAATATCTTTTCAATTGAGTTAATCTATTATTCCACAATGAGGGGATTAAAAGATTCAATAAAGGTAGGAGGCCTTTGTCTCATAAAAGACTTGATCACAACTTTCTCTTTCTTATGATAGGGATAGTGTTCTATATTATTCAAGTTATTATTCATATCTTGATTTGCCTAGGTTGGGACACTCATGAAGTTCCTAGATCCTACTTCTATAAGGTTAGACATCTAAATAATAAAATTGTAACATTTCCTATCACATTAGTTGTTGGCATGATTCCCCAAATTTTCTTCTATTTACTATAATAAAAAATAGGGATAATAATACTCAAACTAAAAATCATATAAAATGGAAAATATGAACATAGAAGGAATAACTTATAAATGAAAAGAAAATACTAAATTAAGAGTCTCTAATATTTAATTAATGTTTTAAATGGTAATTTCCATATTAATTTTCTAACCTCAAAATCTATTCAAATCCTTCATAATAGTTTATAAAGAGTTTTTGAATTTTCCAAAGCATATCCCCTAGAAGTGTCAAACCAACTGCATAGTAAGGTCTAATTCACCGTGCACTAGGATGATGTTCAAGATATACCAAAACAACTATATTTATGGTTATTACCCCAATATGTATTTAATCCAAAACTATATCCCCTTGTATTATTCATACAGGGATGTATTTTCTTGGAAACCATTTACTCTATACCAAAATTTCAGGATATTTTCCCTATATATTGGATTAAACTTAGGGTTCTCACTAAATTATTTTAAACCTAATACTAAAAAAATAACTAGACTTTCATTTGATACCAATTATAGTGACCCAATAACATTAAACATATTATTACATTATTTTTATCATAAATATCCATTAAATATAGAAAAAGGATCAAAAGTATTAGTGTCCTTGGAAGAGTAGGTATATAAAACAACAACATGAAACCAAAATAAAAATTATTTATTTTAATCACTATAATGTGCTTCCAAATCCATTTGATCTTCCAAAATTTCATAGGATAACCTAGGGAACATGTAAAAAATGGATGAGGTAAAATCCTATTAATAGAATAAACATGGTAATAAATCATAGAATGTGATTCAAAAGGCATAACAAGATATCATAAAAGACAAGGCACATGATTATTCTTGCAGAGGAATGCAATAAAGAAACATGGAATCATAATATCATGGAAACATAGTAATATGTAAATAATATTTAACAAGGTATAATCATAATTCCAGGATAACTTCCAAGACAACATCAGATGGTGGAAAATGTCTCATTGTGAATTAGGTTTACTCCCAGATACCCTACATAACATCTCATGAGACTAAAGTATTATAATTCATTGGAGCTCTATTTGAGAACATCCATAATAAAATGAACATGAAATTTTGTTCCACCAAAATAAATCAATAATAATTCATAAACATAATAATTTCCTATGAAAATAAATGGGTTTCATAATCCTTACTCATATCATTATCATAGGAGAAGGCATTTGAGAAATAAACTTAAGGCATGTATACCCCCAGAAAAGTAAGTGATAATAAAATAGTTAAATATGTGATATAAATATATACATAATTTAGAATAATTACATAACATTAAAAAGATAATTAAATTGAGATAGAGAGAAAATTTTCATCACCCCAATAAAAATGGTGGTTCAAAGAGATCTTTTAACTTTTGTATGGATTTATTCTTCATTTCTACCTAAAATATTATATAATCAAATTATATTAATTTATTAAATAATTTAAAACCTTTTACATATTACTTTTATTATAATTTTATTATGTTCATTTATAATCATTTCAAGGAGATATAATGTTTAATTTTGTTCTTCAGAGAGCGTTCATTTCATGGTTCCAAGGTCGGATCACTTATGGATAATTATTGATGTTCTTATGAAATGGGAATAAAACTATAGAAGTGAAATGAAATTGTATTCAATTACTTCCAAAAAATCAAAATTTTCTCAAATAATCATATGTTTTTTGATATAGGGATGATTCTTTTAGTAAAAACATTATCATTATACAATTAGTTCATTTAGGTAGTTTTACCGACAATAATGAACGAGTTCCATTTTATTTAAAATTTCGGATATATATTCATTTATTAATGTGAACAAATATATTATATACATAATTAGTTCATTTTAAATCATTATAAGTGAATTTAAACCTACAATAAAGGTGGTAATGAAAAATGAAAACTCATCATTGACGAAGGTGGTGAACCGAAATAATACGGACAATGGTTTCATTTTTTAAAATAAGAGATAATGATATGCGGGTGGATGGTATATATTTCATTAGAGATATAAAATTATAGTATATATATTAAACATGATTTTTTAAGACATTTTGGATGAGGGAGGTGAGTATAAGTTAGAATGATAAATGAATTTAAAAGAGGTAAATTGAAAATATTACCTCTTAAATGTTGCCTCCTTAAAATACTCATTTAGGCACATGAAATTCGTCTTTGGTTGAATGATCTAAACTAGGACATGGTGGAGCGACTTTGGAAGAGATTTGGGAAGAAATTTTTCCAGATCCACGGCTTAGAATGTGTGAGGAGAAGATATCGTATTTATAAGGGGATGAGAGGGTGTTTTTGAATATTATATTCACTAGACTATTATTTTGGCTCCATACTATCAATATTATTGTTTCTTGTGACATTATAAATTAAATTTTTTAGGTGATTTAAAACAAATTGGCTATTACCTCATCTAAAACTCAAATATTCATGTATTTATCTTATAATATTAAATAACTTTTTTACTATATTTCATTAATCATAAAAATTCAACTATTTTAGAAAAATACCAAAAATTCACCCAAACCATTTTCAGATTTTATAAATTAAAAAATTAAATCCATATTATTGAAATAATTTTATAACTATGAGAAATTTAATTTTTAATTAAAGATCACATTTATTTAAAAAATAGCAATTTTAATATTATGACCGATTTTCTGGCATTTGAAAAATAACTTATGGTCTCATAAAATTATATCATCATTATAATACAAATTAATAATAATTTATAAATAAATTTTATAAAAATAAACATTCTTTTAAATCATTATATGTATTATAAAATTGAAATTCTTGTTAATATTTAATTTATCATTTTTAAAACATTTATTTACTTGTACCATGGTATAAATATATCATATTTTCATTTTATAAGATATCTAAATATTATTTTATAATTAAATAGGTGAGGATACTATTCTAATTCTCAGTTTACTATCCCTAATGATTAGATTATTATTCCAATAGTTGAGTTACTATTCTAATAGTCAAATTACTATTCCAACGGTCGAATTTCTAATAGTCATATGGGATTAAAACATTCTATAAGTACCTAATATTTTATTAATTATTCATTAAATTTTAATTTCTCTCAAGTTAATATATATATATATATATATATATTAAATTTCAAGATTAATATTTTACTACTAAAATTTTCCTTCATTTCTACAGTGTTGCCCGTACGTGTTGTTATTCTAGAGGATCGAGTTGATAAAAAATTTTCTATTTTATTTATCTTATTTTCTATTTTCTATTCCATTATAGAATTTTCAATTATTATGGTCGTTTTTATTCTCTAAAATTAATTCGCTAATTAATATAATAAAAAGTTGTTGGTTTCACCATGTGGTGAATGTGTTTTATGCTACATTGTAAAATAAGAAACAATTATAATAAGGGAAATTACATTGATAAGTTATGGTTCGTTACACTTACGGTGACAAGAGGATTGTGGTTGTGTAAGAGACTTATAGAATAAGTTATTAAGGAATAATTTTTAGAGAAGTTTTAGTGGGAGTTGAATAATGGAAGGGATGGAATTGGTCTACTTTTATAATTTAAGAAAAGGGCACTTTCCATGGAAAATAATGATAAGTGGTATGAATTCAAGAGCATGAAGGTTTGGTGATTTGGTTGTGGTATGGTTAGTGAGACATGTGGGTATTATTTTAAAACATAAATTTTTTTATAAAATTTCAAATATTCTATTAAACATAGAAAAATCAATCCACTTTAAATTAGTAATTTAAACACATATTACTCTTAATTAAATATTAATCATGTCAATTGATTTATTACAAAAAAATAAGTAGGGTAGTATTAACAGATTTCAACATGTTGATTTCTAATTTTGTCTCCATTTAACCTAATTCATTTTATAAATATGAGAAAATATGATTTTAAATTAAACACAAACAACATATAATTTTTTTTAATTGAACACTATTTTAAAAATATAAACATATATATAAGATAATTTTTCTATGGTAGATAATTTTCATGATAGTAATTGATTGATTATAAAACAAATTATGGTTATGTAAAATTAAAATCAACACATAAACAAATTATAACAAAATATTTATTGATTTAAATAAAATATATATAAGATATTACTTTATTAAAGTAACCTATTTCTTTTGTTTTACAAATGTTGGCTATGGGTTTTCAGAGTTCAAATAATATTTAAAAAAGAATAATTATTGCTTGGTTTCATATTTGATTACATAAATGGTTTATGGCCTTATAGATGATTCTTATATATATATAAAGTCATGAAAATTATAATTTTGATAAAAACCACATTTTTGAATAAAAATCTATATTTTCATAAAATGCTCAAAAATTAAAAATAAGTAAATTTTGATATTCTAAATTAGAAAACAGATTTAATTTTATTTAATTATATTTTTAAAAATTATTTATTTAAATTTTCATAGAAAATATAATATATAAAGATCAACTATATTTATTTAAAATGACCTTATTAAATATTAAGTCTTTCTTATATTATTTCTTAAAAATTTATTAATTTAAATAATTTTTATATTATATATATATAAATATATATATATATATATATATATATATATTTAACCTCGTGATCATTTAAATATGATTATTTTAATTGATTAATATTTCATGAAATCATTTTTAGTGCATATGAAAAAATATAATTAACTCTGTATTATTTAAAGAAAAATATATATACTGAAATCTCACAATGTTACATTCTATCCCCCATAAATAAATTTCATCATCATAATTTTTAAAAAAATATATATTTTGGATTTCAAAAATATATACATGAATTAACATTAAATTTCAAATGAGATTCAACATTAATATCTTGTGAAAAACTAGAAGACAAATCTTTGTTCTCTATCAAGTTAACTAAATGATTCATTTTCCCACATCAATTATATTCTTTATTTCATCCCTTTACACACATTAACCGTTTTCTATTTCCATTGAGACATTCCATGGTATGTTTCTTCCCACATTTTTGACATGAAATAAATTGAATATTTTTTCGTTCATCATTTTCTTCAACTGAATATTCAAGAGACCCAATCATTCTATTCTTTGGCGTGATAGGGAATTCAACTATGTTTAGTTTATTAATCCTAATAAGTGATAGTTAATTTTGAAAGATAATAAGATTTATAAACATATTTTGTTTCCCAATAGATTTTTGGTTGGGGAAATCAACACATTATCAATTTCATTCATTGTTATCTTGGTTCCTCATCATTCCATCCATTACTTTAAAAGATATTTTAGGGATGATAATAGAAATTTTACAAATATAAAACTATAATATTATTATAAATAATTCAGAAGTGATGTGCATACCCTAACTTATGAGTCTTTAGTCTCAATCTAGGTTATCCATAATCATTTTACTATTAGGTTCTTTGATATAATTAAATTCCATAAAATCATATGCATAAATCCTTTATAGTGTTTTCTAAATAAAATGTGAATTAACCCAAGAATATCACCTATGAGTGTTAAAATTGGGCCATGGTAAGGTCTCAATAACCCTACACTAAAATAATGGTCAATATATACTTGACAAAATATTTTCCTGGTTATTACCCCTAAATGAAACTATGGAAAACCCATGTCCATTTGTATTATCTTGAGAGAAATGTATTTCTATGAAAACCACAAAATTAGTACACTGCCAAAATTTCATGAGGTTCTCTTATACATAGTCTTTTACTTGGGTTTTCACTAAATCTATCTTATCCTAATCAATGAACAATCATAAATTATTCAACACTTACAAACTAAAGGTTTATCTATACCAATGAAACCAAGATTGCCCTTAACTTATCAACCCTTTATTTCATCCCTAAATCTTAAATCATCCTAAACCAATAACATCTTAAGTTCTAAATTTATTTCAAAACTCTTTTCATATCACCTGTAGCACCCCCAGACTCGTGATCTTGAATCTAGAGTTGAAAACACTTAAATTACAATAATGGATTTGATACACATCCATGGTTACAATATCTTTCTCTTTTTTACAAACCATCAGCCTTTAATATTAATGTTTTAAAAAGTTAGGAAAAATCATAAACTATTAATGATCAAGTATTCTCCATAAATGGGATCTTTTTTCCTCTATATAAGAATATATTAAATCTATAATGGGTCTTAGAAAATCCCAAAAATTCTCTAGATAATATAATCTTTTTGTATTTACATACATAATAATTTCTTTCATATCTTATGGAAAGGGAAACCTAAGAAGGGTTGATCTCAAATGCACAGTAAAGGTTAACATTGTAATAAATAATGACATGAGATATGTGAGGCCTAACATGATATCATAATGAGAATGATTTTAATCTTGAGAGTATGGAATGAAAGATGATATAATAAATTAATGGATTAAATAATGATCATAATACAAGAGCATGACAACATAGTAATGTTTCAATAATATAAACATGATAACATAAGAATATGAAAATTATTATTCTCTCAGACATCATCATCATATACCAAGGATTACTCCCTAATCCATTATCATATTCCAAGTATTACTCCTAAGAACATTATCATATTCCAATGATTACTCCCTAAGACACCAAAAGGATTAATTTTACTTCCTAATCCCATACATAGCTTATCATGAGACATTAACATTTATCAATGCATTGGTGTTCTCTCTGGCAGTACCAATCATAATAAAAAATTACACATATGTGTGACACATGATTTCTATCAACATATCATAAACCCCTAAGGAAATAAAATAGGTCCCATATACTTTTCAATTGGTTTCCCAATGAATAATTCAATATTTCATCAATAAATAAGATATGATAAACCCATGGAAAATAAATGGGTATCCAATGAATTTAAGCATCATTCTAGGTTAATACCACTTAAAAAATATGAATACTTATATGGCATTTACACCATATAGGAAATGGATATACAATTTAGACAATAATTTTCCCCAATCAATTGAGGTATTGGGAATCTAGGTGAACACATGTCAATAAAGTAGTTGAATATAGGGAATTCACAAATGAAGTCATTGGAAGTAAATCATGCCTATACAAATGGATAATTACACAAGACAAAAGTAGTGATGAATTATACCATAGATGTAAAATATAATTTCATAATCCATCTGGATAAAGAAGGTGGAAGGTTTTATTTTAGGAATAGCCTTGAAAATGTATATGACATAGATGAAGAATTATTTTAGAATCATTGGAAAACATTCTTGGAAAAATATGATATTACATTATCCTTTAAAAATAATTAAAAGGATGATTTTATTAAACAATGAGAATAAGAATTTATTTTTTCAAAACTTGAAATCATATAGAGGAATACACATAGAAAATGACAAAGGAAATAGAATGATACGTTCATATAGAAATATTTAAAGTTGATTCCTTCCATAAAAATCAACTCATATGTTAAATGAAAAAAAGGTTTTATTTTAAAAAAAATTTAAATAATGTCAAGATATTTTAAAATAACTTTTAAATAATCTATATGGAAGACTTTTTTAAATATTTATATCATAATTATAAGTAATACTTTTTGAAAACTATCCATCTGGAATGTGTAAAAAATCCTTCAAAAATAATTAATGGAACCCACATCATAAAAATTATAATACAAATTTCATTTAAAAATTTCTCAAGATAAAATTGAAGTTCACTTTAGATCAAACACATTTGGGTTATATATCACACTTTGTATAGATAAAATATGGACATGGAAGAAAAATAACCATAATAAAGTACATGAGTTATTCTTATCAACATCATTATTTTATTTGAGGAAGAGCTTCATAAAAAGAGGGGATACTAATTAAGGGAAGAAATATCCTCAAAGAAAAAAGGAAATATATAACTAAAAATATAATTTTTGGAAAAAGGGAGTTGGAATATATAAATCAAGAACATATTTCACAACTCATGGGGAAAAGAATTTGGGTTGAGAAAACAATTATGACTTTATTAACATTTTAATCAAACCCCTGTAAGTATAAAAGGACTTAAAATGAACATAAAATACCATTAATAATATATATTTCATGATAACATATCAATTGTGTATCATATACACCATATAAAAGTAAATTGGTACATAAATTAAAATGAATCTCAATTATGGGAGTTTGAGATAAAAATCTCTTACGACTTAAGATCATTCAAATAAAAAAACACATTAAAATGATAAGAACCTAAATTTAAAGTTAAAATACTATAAATAAAGATATTAAATGATATTAAATATCCTATTGGAAATATATACACCATTTAAATGAAATTAGGTTCATAAAAGATCTTGTCTCATATAATGGAGTTTTGAGATAAAACTCTTACATGTGTCCGAAAGTGAGTTGCACTTACACTTCACTTCCTAGATAATCAAATGAAGTTTATTAAAACCCTTAATATGAACCTTTTTCATATATAATTATTTTATAAAGGACTACTTATCATCATAAGTCACTCATTTATTATATATTTTCCCCTCATCTCAGTTACTCGAGGTCGTTCAGTTGAATTTTACGTGAATATTATAGCATGTTGACCATGGTTATGTTTATTTTTAAAATAATTTCATATCCTCTAGAATATAAATTGTGTTTCAAATGCATTTTTTGATAAATAATAATCTTTAAATTCATCCATGATTAGAGGTAATGGAAAAAAATGTGTCACTTTGTAGAGATATAATTTGTACGTACACATGGTCAACAAATTTATTTTTCATAAAATAGGTGGGACATAGAAATTAAAATTATTTATCATTTTAGAATTATAATCGTGTTATTAATGTAAGGACCTGTGTTTTTTTGACTTTGAAATTCAGAAAAAATTGGAATTTTATACTTTTTAATGCTCGTAAGGGGTAAAATGGTAATTTTACCCTAGTAAATGGCCTGGGATAATTTTTTGACCACTCTCTTAGTCCTATAACAGGTTTTTTAACCTATTATTGATTTTTGGTGGGAATCTGAATGGTTCAAATTTTCATGGAATAATTAATATTTAATATATATATATATATATTTAAATATTAATTTATTTGTATATATTCATTCAGATATAAGTTTTTAATAAAGCATCAGATTGAGATTCTTCCTCTTATTTTGAGTTTCTAATGGGGATTTTTTTCTAGGAAAGGCATAAACTCAAGATGGGAACTCTCATCGGGCCAGTCCCCATTTTCTTTTTCTTTCCTTTTTCTTCCTTGTCGTTTTCCACTTTTCTTTTCCTTCGTTTATCCCCTGTATTTTAAACAAATCCTCCCTAATATTATATCACCATGAATGAGATATGATAGGGAGTTATAGAGAGATAAATAGGGAAATAGGAAGATAGGTGTCATCATGGAGCTTAGGAGGATCCGGATTGTCGTGCGGCAGTAATGGAATTTGAAATGGTGGGAAGCTTTAGTAAACTCCACCCAAAAGTAAGTTGTTTTTATTTTTATTTTTTTAAATCCCCATATATTTATCATTTTTTAGTTTTAAGGCCCTATTATGACTTATTAGTACCCCTTGATGGATGATCTATACCTTAGTTGATAAAATTGGGGTTTTAGTTCGTTCGTAAGGGTTTCCCATTCAGAAATATCGATCACGTGATGTGTAGTTCAGGAAAACACGTTGTATGTTATTACCATTCATAGAAGATATCTTTTTAGAAGTACATTCCATGTATTGGTTCTTGTCCATGTAACCGAGCACTGAGCTAGATAGGCCATGTAAGGGTACTTGGCCATGGTTAGTACATGGCCAAACCCCCCTGTGGGCCACACGCCATTTATAAGTACACCGCTTGGATAAGATACATGGTCATGCCATATGAGGTACATGGGAAGGTAACCCAAGTATGGTACACATCATGTACAAGATGTACACACTGTGTATTGGGTTTTATAATCCAATTCAATCTGGAGTACATGCCTAGTTGACGTATTGTAAGTACATAACACATACTCAGGTATGCAGGTTTTGTACTTCTCTCTTGCTACCCTTTTGAGGTTTTTTCCTATTTTATGCCATTCAGTGAGAATTAGACCTATGAGTAGTCCATTTTGATCATTTTCCCACGTCGATAATGTTGATGAAACCCATGGGATGATCTGAGGAAACATAAAATGTGTATTGTGGTGAATGAGATATAATAGAGAGTTTCTTCCTCCAATAATAGGATTTATTAATCTAATGAGAGTGATATAAATTGATTTGGTGTTTAGACCAACCTATATCGAGACCTTGATATGATATGGTCCAGGGACTATCTCCCTAGAATGATGCCTAAGAAGGTTCTCTTTGAGGACATATCCATTGAGAGGTGTTCCCTTCTAGACATTAAGGTCGTGAGATGTTAGAAATGGGGTTGTGGGATGTGTTTACCCTAAGAAACTTAATTTTTAACTGAGGATCACATGTAGTATGACTCTATTTACTTATTATTCCAAGGATTCTTGGAGGGATGCCTCCACTTACTCTATCTAAGGATCCTATATAGGATTCCTTCTCTTTCCCACTTCTTTCTCAGGATCCCATATAGGATTCCAGTTCCTATATATCTTTTTATAGGATCCTATGAGGGATTCCCCAACTTTTATGTAAGATTATATGATACCAATATGGATACCTTTTATTATGTACTAACCTAGAGAATCTCATGTAGGATGCCTCTACCGTTTCTTAATTATTTTTGAGGATCCCAAGCAGGATGTCTCTCTAGTGTTTTTACATGAGGGACCCAGTGGGTGCTCTGATGTTTGACCAACCCTATGTTATTATAATGGTGGTTAGGGTGGATATAATAGAATTTGTCACCATATAAATCATAACAAACTTATGATATATGAGGCTATGGAGGTAGTGGTGGGTATAGACATGCATCCACCCTCACTATTTTATTTATGTATTCACATGATCACTATTGATGTTGCTATGATTTATAGAGGTTCTCCCTAGTTTATGGTTGATGTGTCTCATGTGATACAATATTTGATAACTATTCCCAAATGTACTACCTAGGATCTGTCCTTTGAGCCTTTTGGATTGATTATTATATTATTGGGATTCCCAGACATACTTCCTAGAATCTATCTTTTGGTCCTTTTTATTTTATATTTATATTATTGGGATGGTCAAATGAACTTAATATGATATGATTGTTGAGTCTACATGATTGATATTATTGGGATGTCCATAAGCACTTTTTAATATCTATATTATGATACTTACTTGACAGTAGTGTTGGAAATGATGCTCCCCATAGTTCATTTGAGATACTCTTAAGTATTAGAATATGCTCTACTTGAGTGATACCTTGGATGCTCCCTAGAATCGGGTGGACGTACCATTTCTATACTTGCTAGACTAATTTTAAAGTGGTATGTTGATTTGTTTATTAAATGGATTAAAATAATGTACTTGGATCCGAAAATCAATTTTTACAGATTACCTAAGGGTCATTCCACATAAAGATTATCTGAGTCGTGATGTCGTGACCGCCTATGGACCAGGGCCTAGAGATTAGACATCAGACAGGATTTACATTGCTTGATTAATATGGAATCTATATCATAAGACATTTATAAGATTTGATTATTTCCTAGAATCCTTCAATATATTGATTGTAGGTGAGTATGCATGATCCAGGGTCTTGGACATGTATCCTATAAGAACTCTATTTTTGACTAAAGTACGAATCCTTTAAATTTTGGTCTAATTCACTATTATGGACCTATAGTGGATACCTAATGATTTTGTAAAGGTATTAGGTGTTTCTGGCGATCGTTCAGAGCCTAGAACCCAAATTTTTGGAAAAAATAGTCATGTTGCACGGTTGAGTAAACTTTGTAGGGAGGATGCACGGTTAGTCTAAACCGTGTAGATGGCCTGCATTTTTTAGCAGATCCATATTGCACGATTGGAGAACAGTTTCTCAAACCATTCAGCCTAACCATGAATGTGAACCCACTTCTCCAGGTGCTGGTTCTAGGGTTGTGAATGTTTTCGAAAAAAAATTTCCAAATCGTGTACAGACAAATTTTTGAGTAATTTTTCCATTTTACAAGTAATGATCAAATTAACTTAATCCTTCTTCCCTAATATGATTTGAAATGGGATGGACATCCATTTTATCCCATCTTGGAGATTTTGATGTCCACATCAATGAATCAATAGATCTTCTTCATCAGGGATCTATTTGAGCTTTTGTTCATTGTGTTGGATGCACAATGGTAGGTACTCGAGTCTGTGTGAGTCGTTCTTCATATCTCTGTCTCTCAACCTAGTTATATAGGTGTAAGTGTTTTTACTCTTTTCTCATATCTACTATGATCCAAGACAAATCATAGGCTGACACTAAAGGAATAGAGTCATATGAGTACGAGGTGGGTGGTTCATAACTCATCCCTTAAGTTTATTGATTTTAGAATTAACAAGTGGGGCCCACCAATTTCATCGAGTTTCATTTATTGAATTTATATTCCATGATTATATTAATTGGAATCATATGTTTATTCTGTGTCCATAAATTTTATTGGTTTTTTGTGGATATATCCACAACTCCTAACACCCCATGTAGGGTGATATGCCATAACTGAGTTTTTAGTGTTTTAACACTTTTGAGCCATCGTTCGAGTGTGCTTGAGCTTGATCCACTAATGGTAAGCCTCCTTAAATTAATTTCTTGTAGAATCATGAAATGGTGAATATATTGATCCTTGTCACTTAAACATGACCCACTTGTGGTAAGTGTATAAATATAATTCATTCATTCAAATGATATTATGGAAGGCATACTTAAGTATATGACTTAACCCTATTAAATGTAATGGAATGTTTGGTTTAACATCCATAGACCACCATTCCATATTCATGGAAGGCATTGGACTGATCCTTATTAATAGAACTTAACTTACATGGTTTTAATTATAAGGTTTCGTGCTACTTGTCCTTATGAAACTAATGAAAGGAAAGGCTTAAACCTTGATAAATTATTAATAGAACAGTTATCATATGACCAAATTAATTGTTGTTAATTATATTTATGGTGAATCTTTATGCACTTGGACCTTGACATCATTTAGGAAGGATTGACTCATGTTAGCTCTTGGATTCTTGGGGGAATTCCTTGGGTACTCGAGGATGTTATTCGAATTCAAGGATGATGGTTTCCTTGGGGGAGACCTACCCAAGAACCTGATCCTTGTCTACCTTTATATTCCTGGTATGATGTCGTATTATCTTTTCATTATTTTTTTATGATGCCATGGATACACTCATTGGATCTATCTCTATATGAGGTTACTTGGTTACATCCTTGGGCTCGACCACTATTTATCTCCCATTTTACCTTGGATGAATTCCTTGTACTATGTTAGAAACATTATTGTTGAAATTTTGTGGATGATGCTACTTGGATTACACTCTTACCGCTTATCTAAACTCAGTTAATACTATTATAGACCCCCAAGAGGTATAGGTTTCCTTGGTGAATACCGTGGAACCACTTCATATTATGTTTCAATTATGGTTTCCTTTTTACATCTTGGAACCATTACTATTTATATTATCATGAGGTAATTTTAGTTCTAGATATGCCACCTGTGACCTATTAATATAAATTAGTAATTAATTAAATGAACTAGATACATGTTCAAGATACCAACTGAGGGATAAAGCAGGTACTCATATATTTAGTTACATTGTAATACATTACATTATATATGCATGATTGCACATTATTACATTTCCATTACACGAGATGGATGTTAAAGACACTATTAGTGGTGGCTCATTGAGATTTATCTCACATTTTCTTTGGAAACCGTTTGTTACCTAGGGTAGTTTACATGTATGCATGTGTTGATAAAGGGATGTATAATGCTTTAGACACAAGATTTATTATTTTCCAAGGATACAACTAGTAGCATATGACTGAGCTGTAGCTCAGGATTCATGGGATAGTTTATGTATTTCCTTTGATACATTAGGTTTTTCATGTATTTATGCTACTTTGTATCCATGTTTACCATATTTCTAGTGAAATGACATATATCATCATCATCTTTTTTGTGTTATTCCTATTATTTTAGTTATCATTGATTTTTCTCTTTATGTGTTGCATTATGTTTAGCTGTTTCTTTTTTCATTTAACTCAATTTATAATTATTAATTATGGTACACTCTATTAAGGAGGGAATGGTCTCCCCATAGACACACCCTAGGCCCTTGCTGCTGGTCGATAGCCTCTAACATTCAGGGAGATGCACTTGAGGTGATGTGGCCCACTGGTCTTGGGGCACCTCCTAGGTGGCAACTAAGTCTGAGATGTCATAATGTGGTATTAGAGGGGTTATTCCTTTCTTGATTTAGAATTTAAAGATAATATTCTAGAGATTTGAAAACAAAATTGGATGTGGTCATAAGCCATGTTTGGGTATCACAAACCCATGTTCAGGGTAAAATCCATGTTTCCTGAATCATGATTGTTGCTCTAATTTTTCATATTATAGATGATATCATTTCACTCATGGGTGATGCGAATTTTGTGTGGTGTTGATTATTATTATTCTGATTGAGATTATATTTTTTATTGGTTCGATGATATGAGGGAAAGGATCATTGTTTCATGCATCATAGTAGGCACCAATAATTTACATGTCATGCATATTGAAATTCCATATAAGTACATTTCACTACTTTGCATTGCTTGTTATGCCTATGATTGTTGAGCAAGCCTTGCTTGTATATATACTTGTGATTATTTTGGGATATCATTGATTGATTTTATCTTTCAATTCATGAGGTTTTATGGGCCCTCATGGGTTATAATGAGTAATTTAATAAATCAAGTATTTAATTAGAAATTCAAGTGGGTTTTAATATCAGAGACATGGAGTATGGTCCTTGATTAACTGGGATAGAAAAATCATTTTAAAGGGACTTTTATGCAAGTTCTAATGAAATAAAAATATAAAAATCAAAAAATTTCACATTATTATCCTACCATGTTAGGTTTATGAAATGTGAGGGAGTTAACCTAGAAATAAAATGTTAAATAAAATGAAATGGTTTCTGATAAATGATGAGGCAAGTTACTATTGACCCTTCATCTATTGGTACCCCTAAAACTTATAACTAAGAATTTACCTATACCTAGCCTTCTAAGTGTGTAGTTGGTGTAGTATACCTTGGGTAGTGAACCCTTTCTTACAATTAGCTTTCATAAGTGTTGTTATCAATCTTCTTAAATATTTTTCTAAGAAATGTGCTTGGAAAAATTTTATAACAATGTTTCCACGATGTCCTCATATCGTGCATCGGGAGGGCGGTGATGATCATACTCTAGATGTGGTGGGCCCTAAGCCACCAATCATACTGCTAGGAGTACCATTAGAGGTACCACCTATTTTACGTAATATTGTAAATGATTCCCAAGTTTTTAATAGTTTTCTATATCCAATGAAGTCCATGCATGGTGCTCCATGGGATGCACCTATGATGGTTGATATGATTCATGAGTTACAGCTGCAGTATCCTCCCACCTTCTAGGGGGATGGTGGTTCACAAGCTCCTAAGTCTTGGATAGAGGCCACCATGTCTATATTTGAGTATCTAGAGATTCCTCTAGAGAGGAGGTTAAAACTTTCTACTTATATGTTGTGTGATTCGACCAAGCGATGGAGGGATGTGACTACACAGGCCAGTCACCATTAGGTCATGTTGGGGGTTGATTTTCAGACTACCTTATTTGATCTCTTCTTTCTTCAGACGCTAAGAGTTGATAGATCCAGAGATTCCATGCATCTCGATTAGGTTTCTATGTTAGTGATGGAGGATTCTTCTTGTTTCATTGAGTTATAGCTCTTTCCACCACTTCTAATCTATGATGAGATTTCGTGTGCTCTATTATTTGAGGATGGGATCCATTATTCTATATATACTTAGGTGAATGTTTTCCACCTACCGACCTTTTATGAGATTATAAATTAGGATCTTATCACTGAGCACAACCTGAGGGATAGTGATAGTACTGGGCATTGATGACCAGTACCGTGTCAGGCCAGTAATTCTTCTGGTGGAAGAAACATTCCATTGATGTTTCTTATTAGGGAAATGGTAGAAATTATTCCCGTGTAGGTATCTTTATAGTGTGTCTCCAATACTAAAGTACGGTGAATCTAAATCCTCGGTGTGATAGAGACCCACTGTAGTGTCGTGATTTCATCCATATGGGGAATCTTCAGTATTTTTTTTAGACTTCTCCATCAGCTTATAGTGAAAGAGGATCCACACAAGATCCACCTTCAGGGGTAGGTTATTTTACACCATGTCAGTTGGGGAGTTGGAGTAGCACCGATAGAACTGGTTGTGGAATATATCGTGGTTGTGGTAGCCAGACCCCTGATCACCAGCGGCGCCAACTAAGTAGTTTTGATCATGGAATTCCAACTATTACTTAGGGTTGTGGATCATTCCAGATGCATGCTTTGTAAATGATCCCTAAGGATCAGGATGTGGGTCCATCTATAGTACAAGGTATTATTCGAGTATCCTCAACTATAGCATCTTCTTTATTTGATATAGGTGCTTCACACTCATTTATCTATTTATATATCATGGAAATACTTGGGATGGAAATACAGTGTTGTCATGGTGTAATGACCCTAGATACACCATTAGGGGTACAATCAGAGTGAATACACTAGTGTTGGGACTATCCCCATGAGGTAGGCAATTACCCTTTTTGTGGGACCCCTTTTTTCTCGAGATGATAGACTTCAATGTCATTCTTAGGATGGGTTGTTTGGTTCCATATCACACCATTTTAGACTTCTATCATCAAAGGGTATCATTTACATTACTAGAGGGAAATAGTTATCTACATAAGGGTGAGTGGGATGTCCAGGCTAGTAGATTCGAACTAGAGCATCATGGGCTAGGTGGGGTAACTGCCCAGATTTCCAATCTCTTTATGGAGGATCAAGGTTTGGGCCAGGCTGAATTCCATCCAGTAGTAGATCGTTTCTGGGATGTTTTTCCAACAAATATTTTGGATTAACTCATAATAGGTGGTTATATTTTATAATAAATCTTGTTCTGGTAGTATATATAGTTTCCATTCCTCTGTATAGAATGGAACCTGGTGAGCTCCATGATCTCAAGCGACAATTAGAGGACTTTGAGGCGAAAGTTTTCATACAGCCTAACACTTCTTATGGGGGTTCACCCATGATTTTCACCAAGATGGTGGATGGAACCCTTCATATATGAATGGATTAAAAAAATTTAACCATATTATGGTTAAGAATCAGTATCCACTACCTCAAATAGAATAACTATTTGACCATCTCTGAGGAACTAGGGCCTTATCTAAGTTTAACATGAGATCGAGCTATCATTAGGTGTTATTTGAGCCATTATACATACCTCCTATAGATTTACATGTAAGTTATGGTCTATATGAGTATTTATTTATGTCATTTGGTCTTAAAAATGCATCCATTATTTCATGGCTCTGATGAATAGGGTGTTCCACCCCTATTTGGATTCTTTTGCTGTAGTATTTATGGATGACATCTTGGTGTATTCTCATACTCATAGTAAACATGCCAAGAACATTGATATCATTATGAGTACACTAATAGAGAATTATATTTATTCTAATATTGTTAAGATCCCCTTTTGGATCAAAAAATATCACTTATTGGGTCATATTATCTGAGAATTGAGATTCCATGTTGACCTAGAGATGGTGAGTGTGGTGGTTTTATAGGAGAAACCTAACAAAATGTTTTATGTATGGAGTTTCTCAGGGTTGGGTGGATATTACAAGAATTTCATACAAGACTTTTTAGGCCTTGCTACTCCTCTTAATAGCCTTACAAAGAAATGTGTTATGTTACTATGGTCAGAAGTGTGTGAGAAATCCTTTTACAAGCTAAAAGGGAGGTTTGTCTTGGAACCTATTATGATTATTCTAGAGAATGTAATAGGTTATATTGTCTTATGTGATACATCAAGAATTTTCCTATGAGTATTGATGATGTAGGAGGACAGATTCATTGTGTATGAATCTCGACAGTTGACGCCTCATGAAAGAAATTACCCAACCCATGACCTTAGGCTAGCAGTAGTTGTATATTCCTTACACTACTGGAGACACTATCTTTTAGTTGAACACTTTATGGTGTGTACAGACCACAAGAGACTCAAATATATCTTTTCAAAACATAAATTGAATCTTAGATAGATAATATGGGTCGAATATATACAGTCCTCTCATTTTTAACTTTCTTATATTCTTGGAAAGGGAAATGTAGTCGTTGATGCGTTGAGTGGGAAAACTCATGCACATGCTATATGAGAAGACAATGATGAGTCGAAGTTAGTAGACCTATTTTATGAGCTACATATATTGTTTCATGACATTTGAAATTTTTTTTCATCTCAACCTTAATAGTTACCTCTTCTCTCTTTTAGAAGGTGAAGAACAAACAATTTTTAGATCCTAAAGGATTGGTTATCTGTGAGAGTATATTTGGAGATGACCCACCTCTAGATTGGTCAATGGATAGAGATAACATACTATGTATTCATGGAAATGTTTAGGTTTCTATAGATATAAGAATGGTGTTAATGTGTGGTTCTCATGCTTCTCAATGGGCTTCTTATCCAGACATCTCCAAAATGTATCATGATATGTGACGCTAGTATTGGTGGTCTGGGATAAGATTTCAGATAGAAAGATTTATTACTAGTTGTTCCACCTGTCAATAGGTGAAGGCAGATCACTAGAGACCTATAGGATTGTTACAGTCACTTATAGTCTCAGAATGAAAATGGGAAGATATTATTATGGATTTCATAGTTGGCCTACCATGACCACTGAGGGGTAAAGATCTTGTAAGGGTGGATATTGACCACTAATGAAATTAGTCCACTTAATTATTTTTTGGGAGACTTTATCAGTCGATGATTTGAGAATAATGCATGTTTTTTAGATCATAATACTACGTAGGGTCCCTCATTCAATCATTTCAGATAGGGAAACTCATTTCACATCACGGTTCTGGAAAGGTTTGAAGAAGGCTAGTGACACATAGGTGTTACTAAGCATATCATTTCACCCTCATACTGATGTAAAATCTGAACAGATGATACAGGTTCTGGAGGATATGATCTGATCATGTGACCCACATTTAGGTGGTTCATGGTAGAATCATATCTCTATCATTAAGTTTGCCGATAATAAAATATTTGAGGTGACAATTCAGATGGCACCTTTTGATGCCTCATATGGTAGGCCATGCCATTTACCATTGTGCTGGCTAGAGGCTGGTGAGGCATACCTACTAGGTCCTCATATCATACAAGAGACTTTTTAGTAGGTTCAATTGATCAAGAAGTGTATGACTACTACTCATTCCAGACATAAATCTTATGTCGATCGTTACTAATGTCCTCTAGAGTTTGAGTTTGGGGATCATGTTTCAGTATGGGCATCACCCAAGCTAGGGAATAGATGGTTACGGAAGTAAGGGAAGTTATTTCCTCATTATAAAATTTCATTTGAGATCTTGGAAAGAGTCGGTCTGATATCGAATCAGTTGTTACTATCTCAGAGGTTTCACACTATGCAGGATGTCTTCCATGTTTCATAGTTTCATCATTCTCATGTGGACCCATCTCATACATCGGATCTTGAGGAATTTGAGCATGATACTAATGATTATTTTGAGTAGTATCTTATACGCATCATCGATTTGAGAACAAAGGATTTCCAATGCCATTTTTTCTCTACTATGGGTGTTATGGAAGAATGACCATATACAAGATGAGTCTTGGGAGCAAGAGGTCGATGCACATGCTCAGTTTCCAGAGTTATTCTTATACAGTGTTTCACCACCCTTGGAAGGTGAACTCAGATATGAGTTCCTTTAAAGAGGGGATACTATAAGAACCTAGTTTTTTAATCAAGTATGGATCCTTTAAATATTGTTCAAATTTCCCTTTTATGGACCTAAAGTAGATGTATAATGGGTGTATGAAGGTCTCAGGGGTGTTTGGGGATCATTTATAGCCTGGAACCCAACTTTTTGGCAAAAATGGTCATGTCGCATAGTTAGAGTAAATCATGTGGGGAAGATGAACAGTTAGTCTAAAATATGCAGATGAACTTTATTTTCAGGTAGTTTCATATTTCATAGTTGGTGCACGGTTTCTCAACCCATTTGGCCAAACCATGTGAGTTCCCCTTCTTCTCTAGGTGCATGTGCATGGTTGAAGCATGGTTTGGAAAACCGTGCAGCCATAATATGAATAGACTAATATTTGGGTAATTTTTTCATTTTACCCATAATGATCTAATTAAATTATCCTTTCTTCACCAATCCTATTTCTAGTGGGATGAACCGACATTTTCTCCCATTTTGGGCTTTTGAAGGACAAATCTAGGAATCAAGAGATCTCCTTCATCTAGGATCTATTAAATCTTTCAATAATCACGTTGGATGTATGATAGTAATTACTCAATTATATTTGACCCATTCATAGACTCTCCCGCTCTCAACCTAGTTATCATGGTGTAAGAATTTTTTCTCTTTTCTCAGATTTACTCTGATCCAAGAAAAATTAGAGGTCGATACTGGTGGATGAGATTCATATGAGTACTATGTGGTTGGTCTATAACTCACCCCTCAAGTTTGTTGATTTTGGAATTGATGTGTGGGGCCCACATATTTCATCGACTGTCATTTTTTGAATTTATATTCCATGATTATATTCATTAGAACTGCATGGTTATGCACTTTTTATAAATGTGATTGGTTTTTGGTGGTTACCTCTACAACTCCTAACACCCCATGTAGAGTGATATTCCATGATTGAGTTTTTAGTGTTTTAACACTTTTGAGCCATCATTTAAGTGTGCTCAAGTTTGAACACACTAATGGTAAGCCCCCTTAAATTAACTACTTATTGAATCATGAAATTATGAATAGATTGTGCCAGGTAAATTCCACTTAACCCACCTAAGGTAAGTGCCTAAATGTAAGTAATTCATTCAAATGATATTAAGGAAAGCATACTTAAGTATATGAATTATCCTTATTAAATTGAAAGGATTGTTTGGTTTCATGTTCATATAAGACCTTTTCATGTTAATGAAAGGTATCAGAGTGAACCATTTTAATATAACTCTATTTACATGGTTTTAATTATAAGGTTTCCGGATAATTGGCCTTATCAAACTATTGAAAGGCATGGCTAGAACCATGGGTAGTTGGTAATGTCATAGTTATTATAAGACCAAATTAATTTTATTGAATTATATGTAAGGTAACTATTCATTCACATAGACCTTGAAATATTTATAGAAAGGCTTGACTCATTTTATCTCTTGGATTCCTAAGGGAAATCTTTTGGTACTCGAGGAAATCATTCTAATTCAAGGATGTCGGCTTCCTTGGGTGAGACCTAACTAGGATCCCAATCCTTGTATACCTTTAGATTCCAGGTATGACACCATAGGATCCCTTCATTATTATTATAGGATACCTTGGATACACCCTTTCGATCTAGAGTGACTTGAGGTTCCTTGGTTACATCCTTAGGCTCGACACCTACTTATCTTTCATTTTAGCTAGGATGAATTCCTTGGACTCAGTTTGAAACATTATTGTGGGAATTTATTGGATGATGATACTTGTATTAAACTCTTACCCATTCAGTAGTCTCATTTACTACTATGTTAGTGGCCCTGGAGGTCTAAGTTCCCTTGGTGAAAACCAAGGAACTACTACATATTATGTATCAATTATGGTTGCCTTATTACATCTTGGAAACTTCACTATTTATAATATAATGAGGTGATGTCAGTGTTGGATATGCATCACATGATCTATTAATATAAATTTGTAAATAATTAGTTAATTAACTAGTTACATATTCAAGATACTAGCCTAGTTTTGATGTAGGTAATTGTGTATTTAGTTACATTGTACTGACTTACTTTATATATGAATGATTGCACACTGTTATATTTTCATTACATGGCAAGAAAGTTATAAATACCATTTATGGTGGCCCACTAAGATTTATCTCAAACCCTCATTAGGAACCATTTGGTACTCATGGTATAACACATGTATGCAGGTTTTGATAAATATAAGCATAATGCTTTGGACACTTGATTACTTGTTGTGTTGGGATGGAGATGGTAGTAGATGACTGAGTTGTGGCTCTTGATTCTTGGGTCATTTTATGTATTTCCTTTTCTACATTGGGGTTATCATGTATGTGTTCTACTTTTTATCCATATTTTACAGATTTCTAGTGACATGACATATAAAATTATCAGCTATTATATGTTCTTCCAGCTATTTCATTTATCATTAATTTGTCTCTTTCTACTATGCATTCTATTTACATATTTCTTCCCCTATTTACGTATATTGATAATTATTTATCATGATAAACTTGGAAAATTGTGGAATAGTCTCCCCATGAACACACCCTAGGCCCTTACTACTAGTCATCATCCTCTGGTGTTTAGGGAGATGCACTTGAGGCTATGTGACCCACCGGGCTCGAGCCACCTCTTAAGTGGAATCTGGGTTTGGGATGTCACATATCCTCATATGGTGACATAAAAAGCTTAGATACATTTTTAATTTTGTATGAAGAAGGTATCATTAGAGATTATAAACTCAAGGACAAACTAATTATGCATTTCTTAAGTGATATTATATTCAACTCATTGTCCTTTTCAAATGATGTTGAGATGGTTAGGATTATGGACCCAAGGATCGACTTTTGTTGATTTATGTTATTTTTTCACCTTACTCATATATATATATATAGAAATATATATATACATGATATAACATTATCTAGTTGATCGGGATCATAGAACTAGGGATTTTCTATGGTTTCACTTTATTTATTTGTCTGTTGTCTTTCCCTTTCCAGTTGTGTATGGGATATGGTGAGCATATTGCAAGCCATGTACTTATAACTTTAAATTATAGGTTCACTGTTGTGTGTTTCATACTGAGATTTATTTTATAACCCCCTATACATGTACCTTAGTGTGCATGAAGACCTTATATCTACTTTTAGGTTGAGTACAGATGCGTGATGGAGATGGATGAGGGTTACGGTCGCATGATATAGGGGAGTCTGTTATGTGAATTATTATTATTGGGATAGAGTAGCTCAGTTGTGTCTTAGATGTTGGGAATATGTTTTAGCTCAGATTTAGTAGTAGATCCATGTAATTTTATTTCATTTTCCATTATGTACTCTCATATGTGATTGACCAAGTGGGTGATTGGTATTGTATGTATGACATAGTCATTCTGGCCTCTATTGCATTTCATTTATTATTATAGAATGCTTCTATTTCAGTTTATTTATTACATATACAAATTTACTATTTACTATTATGGATGATATCTAGTTATTTATGATGTCTCTTACTCTGATATGAGGGCAGAGTCTCTCCATGAACACACCTTAGGCCCTCACTGCTAGTCAGCAGCCTCTAGCATATGGAGAGGCGCACTTGATACCTTATATTAAACCATCTCAAGGAACTATTTTAGTGGATTTAAGGTTAGTATGTTACATAGAAAAAATATTTATTCATTAAAACCCATTTTTAACCATCCATTCAATGTGGTGATGAAAAATAGGACATGTTGTGCATGGAGGCAGTAGTCTGCACATATGCGTGATGTCGTTTTCATTTTTTCTAATGGTTTTGGAGGAAAGAATAAAAGGGCTATTCCATTAGTATAGTAAAAAATAATAATATAATTAATAATAATTTTATCACACTATAATGGATAGACTATATTATATTTTGTAGAAATAAATAATATGAAATAAAGGTTAAGAAAGACATGATACCTCCATCAAGACTTTGAACTTTATCTTGAAATTCTTGTTGAAAATAAAGAATTTGTGCTATCTTATGGTGAAAAGAGGCTTGAGGTAACATAATGGAATTATAGGAGAGTTAGTTATGGTGTATTTTCAAGATTAATTTTAACAGTAGGTGAATCATGTAATTGTGGATGTGGTCTCCTTTTATAAGTAAAGAAAAGGGAACTTTCTATGATAGGGAATGATAAGTTAGGTGTAAGAATTGAAGTGAAAGAAAGTTAGGTGAGTTAGGTATATTATGGTTGGTGAGACATGTGGGTATGAATTTAAATTCAAAAAAATGGTTTTTAAAAGGAATAAAGAACAAATAACAGAGTAATATTTATCCACTTTATATTAGTCATTTGAACACTTATTACACTTAATTAAATATTAATCATTTCAATTAATTTATTATTAAAAATATTAGTAGACACTTAATACAAAATCTGAAAATGCTGATTCAAAATTTTTACTACATTCAACATAATTAATTTCATAAAAATGAGAAAAGAAGATTTTAAATTAAATGGAGAGAATACATAAAAATTGCATTAAAAATAAAAGAGTGTTTCTAAACATTAAACTTATATATAAGATAAATTCTTTATCAAAATTGATCTTTACGATAGTAATTGATTTATTATAAAAAAATAAAGGTTTTGTGACATTAAAATAAAGTAATAATTAAATTTTAACAAATTATTAATTAATTAAAAAAATATATAAACCATTTTTTTATTAAAGTAGCCTTTTACATTAGTTAAAAAAAAATTGGAGATGGGTTTTATAAGTTTAATTAATATTTCAAAATGCATAATGTTATTTATTAGTTTCATATTTAATCACTTAAATTTTTTTATTACCTTATAGGTCATTATTATATATTGATAAATTCATGAAAATTATAATTTTTTTAAAAAACTACATTTTCAACTAAAAAATTGATATTTTTAGAAAATGCTAAAAATTTCATACTAATTAAATTTTGATATTATAAATTTTAAATAAATATAATTTTATCTATTTCTATTTATGAAAATTATTTATCAAACTTTTAATATAAAATATAAAATATAAATATCAACTATTTGTATTCAAAAATACATTCTTAAACATTAATTATTTCTAATATTATTTTATGAAAATTTTCTAATTTAAAGATTTTTAATATTTTATATCATATATAGATATATTATATGTTATCATAATTATATTTTAAATATGACTATTTTAATTTAATAATGTATCATGACCTTCATTTGAGTGTGTGTGAAGAAATATATTAAACACATTATTATTTAAAGGAAAATATATACTAAAATATTAGGATGTTACATATTATAATTATTAAATAAATTTCATCATCAAAAAAATTTTCTTAAAAAAAATTATTTAATGAATTGAAAAATATATACAAGACTTTAGATAAAATTTCAAATGAAATTTCTACATTAATATATTAAATAAAATCATAAGGAAAATATGCTTCCTCTATCGAGTTAAATTAATGCTTCATTTCCCATAAACATAGAGATGTTTTATGTCATACCTTTCCACACATAAAAAATGTATGGTTCCTTTAGGACATTACATAGTGTACTTCTTCCCACATTTTTGACATGAAAGAAATTGTATCTTTTTTCCTTCATCATCTCTGTCAGCCAAATTTTCATGAGACTCTATCCTTCCCTTCTTTAGTGTGATATGAAATTCAACTATGTTCACTTTATTGATCATAATTAATTATATTTTATTTGGAATAATATCAATATTTCTAATCCATGATCTTTTCAAAATAGATTGTATTTTGATTCAGTAACTACACTTTCCATTTCATCCATTGTTAGCTTGGTTTCTCCTTGCTCCAATCATGATATTAAAATAATTTTTAGAGATGGGAATACATAAATTAGAATATTAATAAAAGGAAAACTATTATCTTAGAAGAAATAATTCATAAATGAAGTGAATAACCTAAATTATGATTATTTAGTTTCAATCTAGGTTATCCATACTCATTTCACTATTAGATTACCTAATCTAGTTATCTTATTCAAAATCATATGTTTAAATCCTTCACAATGGTTTTTATGGAGAATGTGAATTACCCCAATAATATACTCTAAGAGTATCAATCTAGGGGTGTGGTAAGGGCCCATTGAACATGAAAGAAACTTATGGTAGATATATACTTGACTAACTCTTCTTAGGGGTATTACCCTTAGATTGATCTATGCCAAAACCAAATAAACTTATATTTTCTAGAGAGATATTTATTTCTATGAAAACCACAAAAATATCTCCTTTACTAAAATTTCAGGAGGCTCTTCTATAATTATTATTATACTTAGTATTTTCACTAAGTCTCTCTTATCCTAATCCCTAAACAGTCATAAATTATTCAACACTTACAACCGAATGGTTTATCAATTCCAGTGAAACAATGACCATCCTTAACTCATCAACCCTTTATTTCATTCCAATATCTTAAATCATTCTCAAACATTAACATCCTAAACTATAAATTTCTCCAATCACTCCGATGATATCGACTATAGAACGCTAAAATACACGCTCTCAAATACAGTGCTGAAAATAGAAAACTTAGAACACTGGAATTGATGAACATCCAGGATTACAATATTTTTCTCACATTTACAAACCTACAATATTTATGTTTAGAGTTTTAGAGAGTCGGGACAAATCATAAACTATTAATTCTAAAGTTCACTCAATAAATGGGAATTTTAACACTATATAATATGTTATTAAATCCATAATGAGTCTTCAAGATCACCTGAAAATTCTACACATAAGATACTCTTCTAGGTTTAGGATAACTAATACTTTCATTCATAACCTGGGGAATGGTAAACATAATAAGGGGTTAGATAAAATGCTCAGTAAGGGTAAACATGATAACAAATCATAACATGAGAGACTTGATGCATAACATGATATCATAATGAGAATGATCACATTCTTATGATCATGGAATAAACAGATGATATCATAAATACAGGGATTAAACAATGATCATAACATAAGAGCACGAAATCATATGAATTTGGTAACAACATAAACATGACTCATAATCATATTATAAGGATTTCTCCCCAGATCATCATCATCATATATCAAGGATTACTCCCTAGGTTATTAGAATGCTCCGATGATTACTCCCTTTCCAATAATCATAATCCAAAAATTACCCCATAGGCCTCCAAAAAATATTTGTTTTACTCCCAAATCCCATATATATCTTCTCATGAGACATTAACACTTCCCAATGCATCAGAGTGCTATCTGCATGAAATAATCATAATAAAAATTATACATATGTGTGAAATGTTATTTCAATCAACATATCATAAAATTCCAAGGAAATAAAATGGGTTTTTTATCCTCTACAACAGGTTCCCTAAGGAAGTATTCAAGATTTTACAAATAAACATGAAATGATAAATCCATGGATAATATATGGGTATTTAATGAATTTAACCATCATTCTAGGTAAATAAAACTCAAAAAATATGATTGCAGAAATGGTTTTTACACCGTATAAAAAATTGATATATGGTTTAGATAATAATTTTCTCTAATCAAAAAATGTATTGGGAATATAGGGGAGCACTCTTATATCAAGGAGTGGAATATAGGGATTTCAAAAATAAAATAATGGAAGTAAATAATGCCTACACAAAAGGATTATTAAGCAAGAAAGAAGTTATCAAACCAAAACCCAACGGGGCTCAAGCCACAACTACCCTAAGCTCGCCTCAATAGTCCAAGAGGTGGAAAAAGAACCGAAACGCATAACTATTATGGAATACCTTTTCATAATGTACTTTTATGCACACACCTAACCATATTAATTCATAATTATAGTGGAATAATAATAAAATATGCAACATATAGAGTATAATCATGCATGTGAAACCTCTAGAGAGTAAATGTGAAAAAAATTATAAAGTAAAAAGTAAAAAGAATAAAATAAATTCCCAACCCTAATGATGTCTTAACCTGAATAAACTAGAAAGGTAAATTATGAGAAATCCCAACTCTGAATATCCATTCTCTGGCCATCATACATTATCAAATTCACTAGGTATCCTTATGATCCTCTAAAATCATCATGTACATGTCCATCTTCTATATTAGACACGACACGTGTGGGTAAAGCCCATACAGGGGTGAATATGTACATACATAGTAGGATCCCCCAAAAGATGAAGGGGGAGTAGTGGGAGACACAATAGGAATAGACATCTCAACCAAAATAAAGAGAGTAACAAATCCAATGAAATGGATACATATATATATGTGTGTGTGTGTGTGTGTACTAAAAGAATAAGTCCAAATGAGAGAGAAATAGGATCTCTATCTCACAGGCCAATCTATGGAAGACTTCCATCAATTTCAAGAGGTTCATCAATGATGCCCAAAATCATGTGCATCTATCTGAAGAAACATCCATGTCATGTCACACCTCGCCACTATGTCACACAGTTGAGGGGCATAATATCTAGGTAGAGGACTCATTCCCTAGTATGATATGAGGGTTCCACTCAGTAGTTTGAAAACCCACACCCTGACTCAATAGTAGTGTTCCACTCAGTAGATAGAGGAACCATACCCTGACTCCATAGTAGGGTGCCACTCAACAGATTGATAATCCATACTTCGACTCCACAATAGGATATCACTCTTATTTTCAAGTAACCATGCCATAAATTTTTGAGAGGGTGCCACTCAATAGTAAGTAAAGGACCCATGACCTATCCCAGCTGGAGGGTGTCACTCTAGTGATCGATAGAGTGTCCACTCACATCCCATATGTAGGGTGACACTCTAAAAGTTGAGGACCCATACCTTGACTCTACATGGGGGTGACACTCAATGGATAGGTAGAGGACTTCTGACCTATCTCGATAGGAGGGTGTCACTCTAATAATTAATTGAGGACTCATTCCATGCATAGTAGGAGGGTTCTAATTGGGGAGAAAATAGAGGAACCATTCTTTGTCCTAGTAAGAGGGAGCCACTCTATTATTTTTTATGATCTGACCCAATCACTATCCTCATAGAGCATCACCTAAAGAATCATCACACTTAGTACATATCAAATAATATCTCAAATTCCACCACAAAGTCTAACATCATGTTCTATGTGGAAAAACACTTGGGATCGGATACTCACGAGTTAAAATTTGAGTCCAAATAAAGGAGATACAATGGGTATAAGTTTTATCAAAATGGAAGAAGAGGTACACAACATGTAAGTATTCCCACATAATGTGTGGTCCCACTCTGATTCCTAGTTGTGTCCCTATCAGTATAGGGATAATTTCCAATGTATCCCTACATGGCGTGTAAGGGTATGGATAGCCTTCATTTCCGGGGGTCTTTCTCATGCTCCTGGTCAGGTATGTCTACTTTTCCCATGTATGTGTACTTAGATACATGGTGGGTCCTCATACAGAATGTCCTACCCATGTCCTTAGGGTTGTGTGATGGTACAAAGCACGTACCTGGTCATGCCTGTGTCTTTGCACTCCCAGAGTACACATTGGGTCACCAACACTGAGTCACATAGTGTGTGGGGTTCCCACATAGTATGTGATATTTAACTCACTCAAAATGATAACTGTCATATTCAGGGGGCCATACGTCATGTGTTCTTCAAAATACCTAATGTATAGTTAGGTTTTTCGAAGAATCCCAGATTTCCTTCTTTCATTCCATATTTATACCCACCATGTCTAATATCACCTCCATGCCACATAATATCTAAGGGGAAGACTCCATTAATCTTTTTCGGCCACCTGTTGGCCAAAAATTGTAATTTTTATTCACCCACTCAATGCCCATACACACATCATTTGTTTCTCGTGTTGTGTTATCTTCTCTCTGGATACCATATACACAAATAATCCTTTAAAACCCACTAATATTCTGAATCCATCCGTGATTCCTCAAACCATTCACCACCAATGAATTCACTATGCTTTTAGGGGTTTGATTAGGCTCTATCCCACCTACCAATGTCGAACCAAGACCGCATAGGCCAACCAAAAAAGAACACAAAAACAATGGGGGAGAAATCCTAATAAAAATATGTGAAACAATCATTGGACAAGAATTCTTGTCCAATGAATAAAATTGGTATGTCATGTGTGAGAAAACATGGAAAAATTGAATAAACATTTTAAACTAATTCACTAGCTCATGAAAAGTTCAATTAGAATGCTGATAAAAAAGTTTTATAATCATGCCCAATAATTTAATAAATTGGGGAAGAATAAAATAATTGAATATCCCTAACTGAATATTATATTATTCATTAATAATGAATGTGCTCACCAATGAAGAACATCAGTCATTGCATTCACTATGCCTCAATTTTCCAGGGTCAAGATACTCATTATCATCGGATCTCAATCCTCCAATTAGAGGTGGTAGAAATATCCTCTCAATGATCCCATGGTTATGTGGATAACCTTGGAGATCCTTAATAATGTGAATTTTATAAAGTAAATAGAATTATTTTATTCAATAAATTAATTAAATTAATCATTTAATTAATCTATTGAATGTACCACCAATGCTCACTTTATCTGAATTCCCCGTGATGACCCATTTTAGGTCACACCTTGGGTAATACAAGTATTCTAGACTCAAATGTGGTCTCATGTTTTTAATTTAAGAATCCTTTAATGTTTTATCTCATTTTCTTTAAGAAACTATACATTTTTTATATAAAATATATTTAATATTTTTATAAAATTAATTTCTGGAACACTGTGCCTTGGAATAGAGAATCATTGTAGTTCCTATCTCTGAAAATATTTCTAGATATATTTAAAAGTATTACAATGAAATGAAAGGGTCACAACTTTATTTCCTCCTTCAATATTTTCTTCCATAAAAAAACTAAATAAAAATCTTGGGTTATTGAGCTTGCATCTGGCTCTCATGGTCCCATGAGCTCTCCTACATGCTCTCATGAAACCACAACACATTAACCAATGGAATGTTTCATCCATGTAGGGTCCTCTCTGTCTGATCATTATTCACCATCGAGTGATCTAAAAATTTAGTTTCATCCTTAATGTCCAATTTTTCCTAGTCAATAATGTGCGTGGGATCATGCACATATATCCTCATCTGAAACACATAGAAGATTTTATGAACCCAATCCAACTGTGGGAGTAGGGTGAGGTGGTAAGAAACCTCCCCAACACTATATAAGATCTAAAACAGATCGATGAACATCAAGGATAACTTTTCTCCCCGATCAAATAATCATAATCCTCATCATGGGGAGAATCTAAACAAAATGTGGTCTCCTTGTACAAACTCTAAGGGCCTATGACATTGATCTAAGTAAGATTTCATCCTATTATGGTATATCCTCATCCACTCTTGGATGACTTCGACCTTCTCTATAATCATTTTCATCATCTCTGGTCCAACAAGAGATGTCTCTTTGATCTTTGTCCAACATAAGGGTAACCTATAGGGTCTCCTATACATGGCCTCAAAATCTTCTATACTGATAGTAGAGTTGTAAATATTATTGTATACAAACTCTACCAATGGAAAGTGATACTCACATCTATAAGAAAAGTATAACATGAAAACCCTCAACATATGCTTTATTTCTTGGATAGTTCTCTTGGTTTTCCCTTATATATGGGAATGGAAGGCTGGACTCATCCTCATCTAGGTCCCAAATGCATCCTGCAGACCTCTCCAAAACCATGACATGAAATGTGTATCATGTTTAGAGAAAATAATCATTGGAACCCTATGAAGGTGGATAATATCCCATGTGTAAAACTTCCCAAAAAACTCTATTGAACTCTACATTCTTATATCATGGAAGTGTTCTCACTTTGTGAGTTAGTCAACTATCACCCAGATTGAATCTTAGCCTCTCTCTATTTGCAGAATACCTATCATTAAGTTCATGGATATATCATCTCATTTCCAATATGGGATCTCAAGAGGATAAAAGAAACCTTTTAGAACCTGGTTCTCAGGCTTCACCTATGGATTGGTGAGGCAGGATGAGATGAACTCATCCATGCTTCATCTCATATCATCCCACCAAAAATACTTTTCAAGGTTTATGTTCATCTTTCCCACATCAGGATGTAAATCCAAAGGAGAAGTATGAAACAATATCATAAATTACTTATCCATCATGACTGGGACAATCATTCATACTTGGAAATGGATGACATGATTCCCTACTTTATAAAATCAATCAATTTATTCTCTTATATATATCTAGTCATGTAAGACCTCATAATTGTTGACTCCTAACTATGACTCTCTAACATGATGGATTAGTAGAGGAGGAAACACCATCGACTAAATAAAATTTACACCCTCCTGCTCAACTAGGGATAGTTATAAGTAATCTAGATACTCAGATGCCTCCTATAGTAAACAAGAATGGACTTCCTACTAAGGTAATCTTCTACCACATTTCCCTTCCCAGGATTATAGACTATCTCAAATTCATAGTTCATTAGAAACTCCAACCAGTTCCTCTTCACTAGGTTCAATCTTATATGTGTGAAGACATGCCTAAGGTTCCGATGATAAGAGTAAATAACAAAGCACTCTCCCAGAAGATAGTGCCTCCATTAACTTAGGAAAAAGACTACCACTACCAACTCTAGGTCATGATTGACGTAGTTCTACTCATGGGGTCTCAAATTCCCCAACCCATATGTGATAATTGCCTATCATGAAAATGATTCAATATCCTAACACATCATAATACACTATATACCCCATACCCTCCTCTGGTAGTCTCAAAATGGGTGCACTCATCAACCTTAGACTTAACTCCTCAAAGTCCTTTTAGCACTGCTCAGTCTAGGTGAACGACTTTCCTTTCCATGTCAGGGTGGTCGAAAGGGCTTAAATCCTAGAGAATTATTCCACAAACCCCATGTTGTACCCTTTAAAAACAAGAAAGCTATAAACCTCTAAAATGATCATAGGTGGATCACTAGAAAGAACTACATCAATCATAGATGGTTCCATAGCTAATCCATACTCAGAAATGACATACCCAAATAAGTTAACCTCGTGAATTCAGAACTATGACTTAGAGAGATTACCATAATTATGGTCCACCCGAAGAAAATAATAGACCATCCTCAATTTCTTTTTATACCATTCCTCTAATATATAGTATATTATTATGTCATCAATGAAGACAACAAAAAATTAGTCCATTTACGGTTGGAAAATCTGGTTCATCAAATCCATAAAAATAGTGGGGGAATTTGTCACACTAAACGGAATCACTAGGAACTTATAGTATCCATGGAGACATCAAAATTATAGCTTTAGAATATCATCCTCAAAAAATCTCAAATAGTGGTATAAAGAATGGATATTTATCTTCAAGAACCAACTCGTTCCTAATAACTGATCAAAGATGTCATCAATCCTTGTTAAGAGATATTTTTATTTATTGTGGCCTAGTTTAGGTGATGATAATCCATACAAAGTCACAACCTCTCATCTTCCTTTTGCATAAACAACATTAGAGCTACCCAAGGGAACTTTGGGTCTGATATAACCCTTCTCTATAAGGTTCTATAACTACCACTATAGCTCCCAAAGATCAGTAGGATCCATCAGAACAATTATAGGATACAATTTGATGAAATACTTCATATACTCCCTTGGTGGTAGTCCTATGAAATCCTTGGGGAATACTTCCATAAAATCATCAATGACTGAATAATTCCTGAAGCTTAAAGAACCTAATACACCAAGGGATACACTCACCAACATATTTTTGATTGGTTTTAGCATATTTCTCACAAGACCCACTCATCCCACCTTGAGATCTCTCTCACCCACAAAGAAGAATCTCATCCCATCGTTGTGAAGACATCTGACTTATCTGTGGCGGTAGTCAATTTGGGCTCAGACTATGGATAACTAATATATACCCAATATAATGTCATATGGTTACATCATGATGAAAAAAAATTCACACAAGAAAATCCCTCCACCAAGTGAAAGATCACACTGCTAGTAGATAAAATATATAGAAGATGTGTTCTCAGTTATAAACTTAAGACTAAGTTGTTGGGTTAAAGCCTCAACAAGGAGCTCTAGATATCACACCATGAGTAAATAGATGAATAAATGACTCACACCTATGTCTAATAATATTTAATTAAGATTATAATAAACATAGATCATACCAAAAATCATCTTGTGTGTCACTGGATCATATGCCTCGATAGTTTTAGCTATTTGTGGCCCCAAACACCAACTCCTTGAGCCTAACATGGGTTTCTTGGTGGTGGTGGTGGTAGGATTACATAACATCATGAACGACCCAAAAATCCTCTTCATAGAGCCCCACCTAATTATCTACTAGATTTTCTTCCCTATAGACCTCCCTACCCTCTCTAGGGAGATCCCTGATCACGGCACTACCTCGGCCATGGTGGTCTATCCTTTATCTTCCTGTAATTCTCAGCACATCAGTTTGGAAAATCATACACCATGTGACCTCACCTATCACATCCATATAACAACCCCACTCTAAGGTACCCTGGTCCTCTGTTTTGTCCCTGAACATGTGACCGATTTTGATCCTTGGAGGATCTCCTTCATAAAGACCCTTTCAATCGGCGCCTACTAGGTATTATAGAGGGTTCAACTCTATAATTCCCACTACAATATCTAAATACCTAGAAACCCTATGATTGGAATATATCCTTCACATGTTCCCTTTCAAACACCCTAACATGGGTAGAAATTCATAAGGGTACTAAACTGGCATGAATATCTCTGCAGAGACCCTCCTCAAACTTTTGTGTCGGGAAGTAGCAATCAAAAATCATGTCAAGGGAGTACTGCATGAGGACTATAAACTTCATATCATTTTCATCCATTATCACCCCTAATTTTTCATCTATATAAGATTTTGAAAACAAATTTAGTGAAAGCATGAGGGGTAGTGCTCCTTACAAAACATCTACTAGAAGTCAGTCCATGAGAGTGTCGACTCATCCAGAATCTTCAAAACTAGACTCCACCAATTCCCAGTGGCGTCATGAAAATGGATAGCTTCCAATGAAACCACCTGATCATTTGATTTCCAAATAATCCTAAAAATATGAATCACCACCTCTATCTAATCCTACACTACCTGAGGATCTGGCTTGCAATAGAACCTCATCAACCTCTGGTTCTGGAACTCGCAGAGTGTGCTAAGCCTATATGCATCCTCAATCTGATCGGTTGGTATGATATGTAGCTTGATGGGTGGGGATGCTACCACTAACCAACCTGGAAGAAGAATCTTCCATGATGTCCCCTGAACTATGGTCTCATCACTCATAGGATCACTATCATGATCTGGAATTGGTAACATGGCTATTTATCATTGCGAATACATCCTAAAAAATAATCAAAACATACCACAGCCAGATGAGCGCATATATATATTATGGGGAGACAAATCAAGAAGAACATTCAAAACACTCAATATTATAGGATTCATATACAATTGATCCTTACAAACAATGTCTCAGTATTCAGAGTCGATAAGTAGGTAGTCAGAGTCTTGTTGAATGGATACGTTGGTCACCTCCATAGCATGAAATCCACACTCGAAACACTTCGACATTGTTACCTTAAAATCCCAAAAAAATTCTCATAAAGGTAAAACTCTAAAATTTATCCCAAGAATGAACTACTTTGATACCAATCTATCATGACTTGACCCAATGGGAATTGAGCCTCAACTACCCCAAGCCTGCATACATAGGCCAGGGGTGGCGACAAGTGTCTAAAGGAATAACTAGTATGGGAGGCCATTTTCTAATGTAAATGTACGCACTCACCCGAACATCTCTATGCAAAAGTTCATAGAAATAATAATAAAAGATACAACATCTAGAGTATAAAAATTAATGTAAAACCTCTAGGTAGTACAAGAGTATGATAGTGTAAACTAAAATGTAAAAATAGAAAAATACACACCCAACCAGATAGATGTGCCAACCTGAAAAATCTGGAAATGTAAATGCTGAGAGATCCCATCCCATAATCTCCAAGATCTGACCACCGTATGCGATCAAATGCCCCAGGTATCCCTATTTCCTTTTTAATCATCACAAACATGTCTGTAATCTACATAATACATGACATGTGTGGGAAAACCTCATGTAGGGGTTAGTATATACATTCCCATTAGGATGCCCTAAAAGTTGAATGGGGAGCAGTAAGAGACATGATAGGAATATACATCTCAACCTAAAGAAATAGAGTAACAAAACCAATAAAATTTATACAAAAATATATATGTTTTCAATAAAATAATTTCAAATGAGAGATAAACGGGATATCTATCTCACAACCCAACCTTGGAAAGAGTGTTATCAATTTCAATAGGTCCATAAATGATGCCCAACATCTTGTGCATCTGTTCAAAGAATCATCTAAGTCAAACCACACCTCACCACTATGATGAGAAGTCAAGGGCCACAATCTATATGTAGAGGACAGATTCCCTAATACAATAATATGGTGTCACTCAGTATATAGAGGACCCATACCATGACTTTATAGTAGGGTACCACTCGGTATATAGAGGACCCATACCCTAACTCTGTAGGAGGGTACCACTCGGATAATCAAGGACCCATCCACTAACTCTGCAGGAGGATGCCACTCAATAGTCGATATTAGACCCATGACCTTTCTCAATAGGAGGTTTTCACACTAGTAATAATTAGAGGACCCATGCCCAACCTAGCTGGAGGGTGTCACTCTAATAGTTGTGTATCCTAACTCCATAGGAGGGTGCCACTCGGTGGATAGGTAGATGACACATGCCCTATCCTGGCAGAAGGGTTCCACCCTAATAATAGATTGAGTACCCATGCCCTGCCTAGTAGGAGTGTACCACTCAGATAGAAGATAGAGAACCCATTCCCTATCCCAACAGGAGTGTGCCACTCTAAGCTCTATGATGATCCTTCCTGATCACTATCATCATCGAGCATCACCTAATGAAGTGTAAAACTCGATATATCTTACAGCATATCTCAAAATACACCATAAAGGCTACCATCATTTTCTATGTAGGAAAAAAAACTAATTATAGACTACTCATGTTCCAAAATCTGAGTCAAAAAGAAGGAGATGTGAGAGGTAGAGGTTTACATAGAAAAAGAAGTAGAGGTACATGGTGTGTAAGGAGACCCACATGGCATGTGGTCCTGCTCCACTGTCTAATCATGTCCCTGCCAAACATAGATAACTGCCCATGTATCCGTACATGGTGTGTAAGGGGACCAAACAGTGTGCCTCAACCACTCAGGGTCCTACCCTCACTTTTTTTCATTCTTGTGTACTCTTTCTCATATCCATGTACTTTGAAACATGACATGTCCTCCCAAATGGGTCCTTGCCAATTTCCTTTAGATGGTGTGCAGTTACATGGCATGCACCTAGTTTTTCCCATGATTATGTACTGCTTGAGTAAATGATGGGTCACTAGCACTGAGTTGCATGATGTGTGGGGGTATCACATATCATGGAATACTAAAATCACTTGAAACCCTATCAATCATAGCCAGAGGGTGAAACATTTTGTGTTCTACAGATTACATAGAATGTAGTTGGGTTTTATTTAGAATCTTATATATACTTTTGGTATGATAGATTCACATCCTCCATGTTGAATATAACCTCCAAGACACCCAAATTTGAAGGGGAATCCTCATTTGTTACTTTCAGCTATAAGTTGGATGGAAAATGATAATCTGAATCACCTACTCAACACTCATACACACCTCATTACTTTATTTTGTAACTCAATCTCAACTTAAAATATCAAATTCACAAAGTAATAGTTTTTGACCCACTAATATTCTAAATCCATCCCCGATTCATCAAACCATTCATTTCCCACGAATCTACCATGATTATGGGGGCCTGATCGTGCTCGATTCTACTGGACAATGTCGAACCGAAACCCCATAGGACAACCGTTGAATAATATGAAGAATGGAGTGGGTGAATCAAAAGAAATAGATGTGAAAAAAACAATTAACTAAGAGTTATTGACCAAATAAAAAAATTGGGAAGTATGGGGTGAGATAACATGGTAAAAACTGAATATACAATTTAAACATATTAACAGGCTCATACAAAGGCTCAATTTGAACACAGATCAATGAAATAGTATGATTATGATTAATATTTTAATAAATTAGGATAGAATCTAAAACATAATTAGTCATACCTGGATATTGGATTGTTCATGAAGAAGAATCCACCCACCAACAAAGAAGAGAAGTCGTTGCGTTCCTTGTGCCAAGATGTTCCTAGAACTGGAGTCTTGTTGTCGTCTGGTCTTTATCTTCCAATGAGAGTGGGTAGAATTATTTTTTCAATGATCCCAGGGTTATGTAGATAATCTTGGATCTTTTCAATAACATGAATTTTATATAGGAAATATGATTTGGTCATTTAATAAATTAAATAAATTAATTATTTAATTAATCCACTGAATGTACTTTCAAGGGTAGCTTTATTTGAACACCCCATGCCAACCCATTTTTGACCATTCCTTGGACAAAACATGTGATCTAGGCTCAAATTTGGTCTCAAATACTTTATCATAGACTCTGTTTAATAGTTATTCAATTTTCATTAAGAAACCATGTGCTCGTGATATAAAATATTTTTAATATTTATATAAAATCAATTTCAGGTACACCGAGTCTCGGAATCGCATGTTGTATCAGTGTCTGGATTCAAAAATATTTCTAGATATAATAAAAAGTTATAAAAGGAAAAAATATGGTATTGAAAAAATTAGTGATGGATCATACAATAGATGTAAAACAAAATTTCATAATTCATACAGATAAATAAGGTAGGTGGTATTATTTGAAGAATACTCTAGATAAATCATACGACACATATGAAGAACACTCTTAGAAGAATTGGGAAATTTTATTTCAAAAAGATGAATTACCTTTTAATTTGAATAAATTTTAAAAGGAAGATTTTATTAAACCATGAGAATAAGAATTTACTTATTAAAAACATGAAATTTTGGAGAGGAAGACACCTAGAATATGACAAAATTAATAACAATATATATTCACATAAAAACATGTAAAAGAGATTTCTTCCCTAAAAAATGACCCATATGGAAAATTTTAAATAGATTTTATTTTAAAAAAAAAATTAATAAAGTTAATGTAGTTAAAAAATTTTAAAAAAATTTATGGAATACATTTTTAAAAAATTATAACATAACTTGGAAGTAATGACTTTTTGAAAACTATCTATGTGGAAAACATCAAAAATACTTCAAAAACCTTTTATGAACCCACATCATAAAAATGATAATAAAAATATAAATTGAAAATAGGTGAATAGAAAGTTTAATGTCACTTTATATGAAATATATTTAGGTTATAGATTACACTTTTTTAGATAAAATAATGACATTAAAGGATAATATTCATTGGAATGTATAAGTGTTATTCTTATCAAAATAGTGATTTTATTTGGGGAAGAGTTTCATAAAAGAGGGGATATTAATGATGATAATTAATATCATTAGAGAAAAATTAAATCTACCATTGAAAATTTAATTTTAGGAATGATATACATGGATTATCAAAATCAAGAATAAATTTCATGACTCATAAGAAAAAGAACTTGAGTCGTGGAAACAATTACGACTTCAGTACCATTTTAATAAAAAACATTGAAGGAGTAAGGGATTTAATATGGACCTAAAATACCTTGAATAAAATATATTTTATGATAACATTTATATTGGGTATCATATACATCAAATAAAAGAAAATTTGTGGATAAATTAAAACGTTTCTCAGTGAAGAGAGTTTGAGACAAAATCTATTACGGCTTAAGAACATTCTAATGAAAACCCCTTAAAAGAAATTGATATTGAAGTTAAAGTTAAAATATAATGAATAATGATAATTAATGATATTAAATATCGAATTTTAATTATATGCAATATTTAAAATAAAGTAGGTGCATAAAATTACAAGTGTCTTAAAGAAGGAAGGTTTGAGACGAAACCTTTACCTGTGTCTGGAAGTGTTCTTCACTTCCACTTAAGTGCATGATTAATAAAATTAAGTTTATTAAAAACCTTAATAATAGAATTATTCTTATATAATTAATTTCTAATTTTTTACTTATCATCATATGCTTCTCATTTATTAAATTGTTTCCACACATGTCGGTTAATCGAGGTGGTTCAATTGATATTTACGTAAATCTCTTAACTTATTAAACATGATTAAGTTTATTTTCAAAATAGATTAAAAACCTCAAAAATGTAAATATTTTTTTATATATAATTTTTATACATTAAAAAAATTAAATTCATCCATGATTGGTGGTACTGGAAAACAAAATGAGTCACTACATAGATGTAGTAATCCACACAAACACGTAGTCGATAATTTTATTTTCCATAAAACATGACGTAGGTGGAAAGTAAAATAATTTATAATTTAAAAATAATAATCATGTTATAAATATAATATTGATTCATAAAAAACTAATTTTTAACTATCCAAGTAAGGAAGTGATAAAAATAGGGCAAGTCGTTCATGGAGGTAGTGGTCCGCACATATGTATGACGATGTCTATATTTTTTCAAATGGTTTTCAAGGAAGGAATAGAAGGGATATTACATTAGTATAACAACATAATAGAGTATAAATAATACTGATATTATCATAATCTCAATGATATAAGAGATTATAGGTTGTAGAAGAAATAAATAATAAGAAATAAAGGTTAAGAAAGACGTGATACCTTCATCATGACTTTGAGCTTTTTCTTGAAAGTCATGTTGAAAATAGATTTATGTTATATTATGGTGACTAGAGGATTGAGTTTGTGTATGTTAATTATATTATAGTTAATTAGAGAAGATTTTAAAGAGGAATTTTAATGGTAGGTGAATCATGGAATAGATAGAAGTGATTTCATTTTATAAGTGGAGAAAATAGCACGTTCCCTGAAAAATAATTTTAAGTAAGGGGTAAGAATTGAAGTGCATGAATGTTAGTTGAGTTAGATGTGTTAGGGTTGGTGAAAAATATCGGTATGACTTTCCGACCTAATAAAGGGTTTCTATACGTTATAAAGGTCAATTAAACTTAAGAAAATGTAGTATAATTTAGATTAGACAATCAAACACTAATTACTCTTAATTAAATATTAGTCATGTCAATTAATTTATTGCTAAAAATATAACTAGAAACTTATTACTAAATTTCGACATGATGATTATGAATTTTGTCTCCATTTAACCTAATTTATTTTATAAATATTATAAAACATTATTCTAAATTAAACATGCATAGTAAATAAATATTATTTTTTAAATAAAAGAGTTCTTTTAAACATTAAACTTATATATAAGATAAATATTTTATGGTTACTAATTTACAAGATAGTGATTTATTTATTATAAAAAATTAATTTTATGTGACATTAAAATCAATCCATAAACAAATTTTTAAAATATAATAATTAATTAAAAGAAAAGATACAAAACATTTTTCTTTACTAAAGTAACCTTTTACTTTAAATTTAAAAATATTGGGCATGAGTTTTCTAAGTTTAAATGATATTTTAAAATGTATAATGTTATTTATTATATTGATATTTTATTACTTAAATAGTTTTGTGAACTTTTAGGTCATTCTTATATATTGATAAATTCATGAAAATTGTAATTTCCATAAAAACTGCATTCTTGACTAAAAAATGATATTTTCTGAAAATGGTCAAAATTTTATACTAAGTAAATTTTTATATTATAATTTCAAAAATAAAGTTAATTTTATCTAATAATATTTCTAAAAAAATTATTTAACTTTTAATAGAAAAAAATACAAAGATCAACAGTTTTCATTTAAAAAGATCTTACACGTCAAGCCTTTCTAATATTATTTCATATAAATTTTAAAATTTAAATTATTTAAATATTTTATATCATATACAAATTTATTATATGTTATCATGTTGATCTTTCAAAGATAATTTTTTTAATTTAATAATGTATCACAACCTTCGTTTTAGTGTGTGTGACGAAAGATATCAAACTCAATATTATTTAAAGGAAAATATATATACTGAAATATCGGGATGTTACTGTCTTTATCAGTACTTACTTAGAAAATGATTATAAACCAACCCTTTCTCAATGCTAAACAACATTGCATCTATAAAGGGGTTATTTCCTAGTGTATTTTTTCAGCACTAAGAAAGGAATCTAGTCTTAATGCTCATCATTGCAATGAGGAAAGTTTTCCAAAAGTTAATAATTATTGGCCTTCAGAGGCCAATGAGACTCAAACCTAGAAAATTAGAGGAAATGGATGGTTATATAACTACTCAACTTAGAAAAATTATCCAACAGAGATCACTTTATGTAAATATATATAATATATATACACATATATATTTGTGTGAGTAAAAATGTATGTATGTATCTAAAGATACTTATATTTATATGAATACACAAATTCAATTTTAATTTTTTTATTTGTAGTTATAGTAATACACACAGAGATATATTCCCATGTAATATTTTTTAAATTTTAACTACCTTTTTAAAAAAAATTCTTAGAAAAATAAAAAATTGAGATTAAAATCATATTTACATATTGATATATTATTATATACATTATATTTATATATACACATTATATATATAATCAAAGTACACACACATCTGAATATATATGTGAATATATATTAAAATATATTTATATATAACTATATTAATAATAAATATCCCAAAAATATACTTACATTTGTAAAAATATATTATTAATTAAATGTAAATATAATTCACATTTTTAGATAATAAAATCCAAATTTTATCTTCTAGAATATATTTTATAAAAGAATCATATTATTTTATATTTCGAAATTAAATTTATACTTATTTTAATATATAATAATATTTAAAATTTAATCATTGAGTGTTATATTATATTCACACACACACACATATATATAATAACTATTTAAATTAAATATTCAATTAAAATTTTCATTTAATATAATTTAATATATTATAGATTATAAATAAATATTTCTATAAAATTTGATATATAAATTATAAATATATATATACACTAACATACAGTTTTTTTCATTTTTTATTGCATTTTAAATTTCATTTTTCATAAATAACATTAAATTTAAAACCATATATAAATATATAAACTCACACCATTTAAATATTTTAATAATAAATAAATATATTAAAATATCATTATATATAAAAATAATTGAGATGAATATATTGATAGATAATTATATATATATATGAAAAATATATTATTAATTTTATTTAAATAAAATTAAAATTCAATATCATAAAATTATTTTATAAAATATATATATTTAAATTTAATATTTTAATTTCCTTACATTTAAATTTATATTTATATTATTTAATATATTATCATATTTTAAATAAAATCATTTAATGATAAATTATACACACATGTGTGTGTCTATATATATATATATATATATATTTGAAAGGAAAAGTGAATTTAATTAAACGATCAAAGATCAAGTGATACAAGAGATGAAAGCCAATAAGGGAAAGCATCCGCCTAGATATGAGAACTGTCAAAGAGGTTTCTGGTTTCTAGAAAATGTGAAGCCTTATTCCTTTCCCTTTTAATGAAAGAGATTGAGGATGATGGGAAGAAGAGGTGAAGAGTGTGAATCTTCATGAAATGTAGACTGTACAGTTGGAGAGCAACATCTGAAGAAGATATAGCATTGATTATGGGAAGGAAGTCTAACTTCGTAATAAAAGAATTCCATACTCTCTCATAAGAACATTCCAATCCAACAAGGATGGATTGGGCCTCCACCACCAGTGACACTTATTTTGAAGCAAATGACTTTTGTAAAACTGTTAAAACTAATCAAAAAGAGTCACAAGCGATGACACCAAAACATTATAAATCACTACCAATGACCAAAACATCTAAATTAATCTCTAAAGACCCCAATAGATGTGGTTTACAAACATAATGAGCATTATGCACTCCCAGGATATCATGTTTTGAATCATACCGGTTCCAGGTATCCAACTACAGGGTGGCTTGTTCAACCCAGAAAGAGCATAGTTTGGCCAACTGATGGAAAATATGAACATTTCTTTAGACCTATATCATCCATTCCATCATACATGATGAGCTCATATTCTCTATGGTGAGGGATGAAGACTAATTCAATAGTATCACAGTAAGTGTAGGTTTCGGGTTAAGGAAATTATCCACATCATCACTCTATACAAGCCAAATGGCCCTAGCCACATGAAAATGAAGGATGGCATGCGATGGAGACTTTGATGTAGAAAGACAGATGGGTCAAGAAGGATCATTAGCTTCATATTAGAAGACAAGGAATTAATTTTTAGGTAGGATACCTAAAAAGGATTATGATAAAAAATACATTGCCTTGAGTGGAGTCGAGTGTCATCAAAGGGTTTTCTACAAATCAACCACCCCAATGTTTGGCACTTCTAAGGCTTCCATATAACCATACTGGACTGAATATGCATCAAGACCTTCAAAAACCCATCAAAGGAAATATGATTCAATATCCATCACACAAGGGACACTCTGAATAGTCATATAATCTATTTTAATGAACCAAGACTCTAGCTTCTTGGTGAACCACCCATTCCTAGCCTCATTAAACAAGTGTCATATTGTATTATTATCTAAACTATCTATTGAAGTGGAAATTTCCTTAGAGAAACTGATGTCGAGCAAAAATGGATCCTTTTGGATTTTAATAGTTTCCACATCTTTTATCCTCTAATATATCCCCTTAATAATCAAGTGGTGTGATCCCCAAAGGTTACTCCAGAAGAAGCTGGGGTGAGGGCCAATAAAATCCCAATTAAAGTATGAATGTGGGAAATATTTATCCAAGAGGACTTTAGCACATAGGTATTCTGGGTCTTAGATAATCCACCCCCCTACTTAATAAGGAGAGAACCATTGAAGTAGTTTATATCCCAAAAACTCATTCCCCAAAACTCTTTGGGGGGAAGAGTCTATCCCATGAAATTCAATGGGTTTTGTTCCTCCCATTAAAGGTTCCCAACCAAAAATTCACCAATTGAGAATATGGTTGGTAAACTAAAAAGTTAGGGATTTTAAATAGGTACATAACATAATTACGAATCAATTGATCCATGACCTTGATTAGGAATTCCTTCCCTACTTTATATATCCTTTTAGCACTCCTCGCATGATTATTTTTTCCACCCAATCAAAAATACTTGGGAATAACTGTTTTTGAATGACCAAAAATAGTGGGGGTCCTGATATATTTTTAATGTTTTTCAACCACCAAGATTTCAAAGGCCAGATAAAGTTTTTCTTTTCTACTTTGAGGATTACCTATGCTAAAATAAATATCATATTTTTAGTTATTCAAAGATTTTCCCAAATCAAAATCATACTTGAGAATAATTTTACATATAGAGTCACATTCTCCCAAGGTAGACATTGAGAATAGTAAGTTATCATCAGCAAAGAAAAATGAGAAATGGGAGTCCCCTTTTGACAAACCTTCTCACTATGGACATGGTTATCATTGGATCCCAAATAAATAAGATTAAAGAAAACATTTGTGACTAGGACAAAAAAGGAAGGTAGGGAAAGGGTCCCCCTAGTGGAGACCCCTAGAGGGGGTGAAGATGGATATAAGGCCACCACTGATTTGAATCTTGAATGAAACTGAGGTTACACAATGCATGATGACATCTATCCATTCAAGACAAAAACCCATCTTACTCCTCATAAATTATATGGAATACCATTTCACTCTATCATAGTGTTTTTTATATCATGTTTCCATGACATAACACCTCAATTGGATTTAGGGCGTGTTTTATTGAAGTAAAAAAATTTATAAGAAATGTTATCTTTGTAAGAGATGAGTCTCTTGGAAAAAAGGAACTCGAATTCATAGAAATAATAGAGGGTTGTTAGATCTAGAGTTTCTTAAACATGATCTGATAAAATATTGTATACGTAACATTACATAGACTTGGGGGTCATAAATTTGAATCCAAATGTGGTTTTTTAATATTCAGTATGTGATTAATAAGGGTATCATTGATATAATATAAATTTTCATTACTCGCCCAAAGATCATTCATGAGAACTGATATATTATGACCTACAATTTTCTATAACTCTTTGAAGAACAATACATGAAATCCATCTAGTCTTGGAGCCATAGTTGAATAGTTTTGTTTACGGTCCAGGAGAATTTTTGTCATCTATAATATCACGCAAAAGCAGGAGTTTTGTCACATTTGTGACTATAGGGATAATGAAAACCTTGATATCTTAAGAGATGGTTGACTCCCCCATGAAATATATCTCCTATAAAAAAATTAAAAACAAGATCACATATATACTTATCATTCGAAAAATACCTACCACCGGGATCAGTGAGGTAGGATATAAGGTTCATGAGATATCATTCCTAGATAACTTTTGGTGGGAAGTAGATAGTATTATCATAACTTTATTTAATATTTGCATCATGAATATTCATAGACTAGAATCATTCCTTGATATGAGGGTTTCATCTAGCTCAGCTTCCAAGTTTGAGATTCTGGAAATAACCACATCTGAGGGGGTGAGAATAAAACATGTTCAATATCCTTTTGATATTTTCTCATTGGATTTTTGGATTTAAGAATTTATTATGACTCTAATACATTAGCTTAAAGGGCATCGAGGATAAATTATTCTTAAAACCAGAACCCCCCCCCCCCCTGTCGAACCGGAATAGAAAACTTCATCACCTTCCTCCTCCCTATCCCAAAAGATTTTAAATATAAAGGGACTCTATTTTTTAGGTATTTTTTCATCAAGAGAGTCATTGATAAAGATAAGACAGTGGTATAACATTTTGAGAACAAAGTGAGACAACTGGAAAATATTAAAGAGACTTACTCATTCCTTCAAACCCAGAAACCTATCCATATACTCTACAAAGCATGTATTTTTGGATTTCCCATGAAACCAAGTGAAAGGATTTTCAGAGTATCCCAGGTGAGTGAGATCAACATTCTGAACCACCTATAAGAAATTTTTCATTGCATTACAGGGTCTTCTAGCACACCCACTCATCTCATAATGAAACATTATTTCATTAAAGTCCCCACCGATGAGGAGAGCCACTAGAATACTCTCTAAAAAATAAAGAAAAAGATCCCATTATATCTATTTATCATTTTGAGTGGTCCAACCATAGAAACCCACAAACTCTAATTTAGGGGCATCTGACATAATAATAATGGCTATAGTGTGATTTGAAGAATAACTTTAAACTATGATATCCAAATCCTCCTTCTAGAGAAAGAAAACGAACCCTAGGTGACCTTTTTGAGTAATTGAAAGATACCCTTGAAATCTAACTTTATTTACCATGCTACATGTGTCCTTGTTTTCTAACTGGTTTCAGACAGGAAAACCATGTTAGGACCACTTTTATAACTTATATACTAGAGCATCCGAACTGTGTGTGGGTTTCCAAGCCCAAGATAGTTACAGATTAATATTTTCATTGGGCTAGGTGGGGCTGGTCCATTTCAGAATATTATTATAAGAATTCAGTAAAATATCCATCTCTCATCACTTTCCTCCTTTATAGAAGATACTCAACTACCCACAAGGCCTCGGAACTTCGTTTGGAGCCATAAGGTTCTATAAGAGGGGGGTATGAACTGGGGTCCCCTCTAATTTTCCTCCTCCATGTGTAGTGTTTTTTAGGGCTTGAAAACATCATCCCATGTAGGATCTCACCTACCTGAGAAGAAATAACAAGATGGTCAATACCTAGGGAAATGTCTAGATCCTTTGGATAAGAAAAGTTTCATTTAATACTATAGGGGGTTTAGAAATTCCATTGGAATCCAAATTATGCCGTGTTGGTGAGATTATCATCATTGTAGTGGGTTTTTCTAGATCGACAGAAGCATTCCTAGAATAAATAAATACAACTTAGGGGACTGGCTTCTATATCTCCTTCAGTCGTACATGAGTATTATGGTCTATAAGAAAGTGTGGCAGCCCCAACATGATAATCTTGTTTTGATCAGTGAAGGCATGCACGTTTATGGACATAAAAAGTTTTTCTCTATCCTTATGGATTTCTTGACTCCATTACAAAGGATATCCTATGATATTTTGAATAAATTCATGGGCCATAGTGCATGATAATATTACTCTTACCATCTGCTACTTTTCAGAATCAATCCTTTTCCACGTCTCAAATGACACGACCCGTCCTAGAGGGAACCATGTCATGACTACCCAATCATTCCTTCAATAGTCCAAGGGTTGTAAATTATCACCGAGTATACATGTCCAAAAAATGGGAGTCATTTTCTTAAGTACCTATACACACGCACACAACTCCAAGCCAAAAAATGATGAATTGTAAAAATGATAAGTAGACAATTCATGCATGAAATAAGATACCAACCACGGAGTATGATAATAGGAAACAAAAAATTAAATAGGGCCAGAAGAAACTCACACCAAATAAAGATCCTGGAAAATTAAAAACACATGATCATGAAACTTGTCCGTAGAAAACACTACTTCAAGGGTAGGTGTAGGACAGTTTTCTAAAGTCATAGAAGCACACCATGTTCATTTGACATCTCTAAGAACCACCTAGTCCCGGTCCACCAAGGACTCTTTCAAAGCATCAATCATCTTCACAAGACACGACATGTTCTAGAAAAACCCATACAGGGGTGAGTTAATTAATACTCAGAAGGACACCCAGAAACCATAAAAGAATAACACAAACAATATACCAAGTATACTACAAAAAATGAAAGAAGAAAAGTCCACTCTATACAGGTATACGTATGTACAACATATACCCATGATATCTAGATATACTGGTAGAAATCCATAAATTAAAGAGGTATGTCACAACCAATCTTTTTCTATAATATTATCCTCGATGCACACTTGTTCTGATATAACTCACTCCTTGATCCATGATTTCATCAAAGACTTTTAAAAAAGGTCCTGCTAAATTGGTCCCCACCCAAAGAGAATACACCGGTCAAAGATCATGGTATAAAGATAGAGGATCCTTCTAATGGAATACTGAAAACTCAGTCTGTATTAGCCCACAATGTAGGGGATCCTTCTCAAATAATAACGAAAACCCAACCGATGTGGCTCACAACATCGGGGATCCTTCATAGAGAACACTGAAAACCTTATAGATATGGCCCACTAGATGAGGACTAATTCCCTACACTCGGAATTCATGTTAATTCCCACAGAACTCCACCATAGCTGATAGTGGATTGCTCTAGTCCCAATGAGGGATACTATAACTCTATATAGGACTCCACCTTTAGAGGAGACTATTATATGGTGATGTGGATGTAATGTCATCCAAAACCCTCAAGGAAAGATCCAAGGGAAATTCTCTACCTATATTGGTTCATAATAAAAACCCACCAAGCTATCTTAAAAGGAATACCTAATCACGAGGGTCTAAAATTCAAAAAAATCTCATCAAATGGACATTCCATTAGAAGTTACGACCATTTTAGAGAAAAAGTCTATCCCGAGTCTAGTCTGGTATGGCCCTGCCTACTGGGCTACTGGACCACTGGACCCAGTCCACCGGGCCGCTAGAGTGGCCTTGTCCATCCAGCCTATCCCATTGTGTGTAGGACAACCCCCTTCTACCGCACATGACCAACCTAGCTGTGTGCGCCTGGTCAACACGGATAGCCACCACATCCCCAACCTCCCCTGCGGCCTTCATGTAGACCTAGCTGCATACACAGCCCCTCACCGCTTCATCCCAAGTTGTCACCCGCAGCCTCCACCACTACAGGCTCCCATGCAGTCTTACCTGGACCACAGCCTCACACTCCATTGTTGGTCTCCTCACACTCCACCTAGCCTGGCTCCCCACCAGATCACATGCCGTTTTTGATCTCCTTACCGGTGGCCTATTGTCTGTCTCATGCTCCTCCTAAACCTGGATGCAACCACTGCTCTAGGAACTTCTACAAACCACTAACTTGGGTGATTCACATCATTCCATATCAGTCACACCTTCGTGATGTCGTTGCGGTGTTGGATCCCACATCTCAGATCATTGCACCACAGATCAAAGGTGAAACAATCCTCTGTTCATATTTCATGAAAAATGGGGAATGCATAAATATTGGGGGAATAGATAAATTCATAGGAAGGCCAAAATAATAGATATTGTCCTTGTTTTTGTCACCTTTGATCCATTCATGTTTAAATGAAGAACAAAGAAGAAAATAAAATGAATCTCTAAACAGAATCATCCCCAATAATCAACACACATAAATTATCCATCCTACAAGAATGATTTAACCCCGAATCAACCTGTTCATGGGTTGGTATACATTTTTTAATTGAATTTAATAATAAGAAATTAATCACAAAGAAACTAGACCCTACTTGGGGTTTTGATTGGTTGTTGCTGAAGGGTGAAGTCGCGTCATCATTGTTCGTCAATCTATTGATCTTCAATCCTAGTCCCAGTCTTCGATCCATCGTTGTCGTTGAGAGAACGTCCTTCTCCTCATCTCAAGGGAATTCTAGGGTTATGGTTATATCCCATAATTCCTAACAAACTCAAATAAAAATAATATATTTGATGCGTTGAAATAAAATATTTTTATCAAATATTTTATTACTGATATGTCCAAAATCTAATTTTCATGCCCGGTTTTCTCCTGTCAATGTTAGGCCCCACCTAAGGTTGATTCATTGTTCGAAGCACAACGGAGCCCTTAGGTTTCTAATTTGGGAACCTGTTTAGATGTTATTTCAATTATAAAAAAATAGACTATGCGCTTTGTAAAAAACATAACATTATTCAAAAACATGTTTCAGGAACACTAGGCCTTGGAATCACATGTCATCTCAGTGCATGGTCTCAAAATATTCCCAATTAATTTATAAAAATAAAACAGGATAAAATACGAGTTATTAAATTCTCCCCACCCAAGGGATTTATGTCCCCAAAAACCAAAACAAGGATTCCTGAAAAAAATTGAGGGTACTGAGCATGATTTTTATCCATATTCGCCGACGTACTCTCTTATATATTCTTGTACTACCAAAAAACACATACCATAGGAATCGACCACCCATGAAGGATCCTATCTTTTCGGTCCTCAATGTTCATCAGGTACATTGTGAAATTATCCCCATCATCAATGTCTAGCTCATCCTAATTGATGATGTGCGATGGATCATGCATGTACCTCCTCAGCTATGAAACATGGACGATGTCATGTACCTGATGTTACTATGGGGTTAGAGCTTGGTGGTACACCACATCTACACAGAATATGAAAAGTGCTGATGTTTCTCAGATATAACTTGCCTCCCCAGCCAAATCTCTGCAATCCTCGTCAAGGTGAGAGCCAAAGAAACACATGGTATCCATCCTCAAACTCTAGAGGCCTCTATATTCTATCAGTATAAAACTTCTGATGGCTCTATGTAGTCTTAATTTTCTCTTGGATGATCATTAACTTCACAATAGCATCCCACACTGACCCCGGACCTATGAGTGCTGACTCTCCTGGTTCTGTCTAGCAAAGTGGTGACCTACATGGTTACCCATACAAGGCCTCGAATAGTTCCATACCAATGGTGGAGTGGTATATGATGTTTTACACAAACTCCATGAGTGTTATGTTATCCTCCAAACTACGACTAAAGTCCAACATATAGGCCCATAGCATATCCTCTAGAACCTAAATTGTCATCTTTGTCCAGCCATCTGTCTGGGGATGAAACCTCATGCTCAAGCGTAATTGAGTCCCAGATTCCTCCTTCAATCCCTTCCACAACCGGGATTTGAAATATTCATCACAATATGAAATGAACATATATGGAACTCTGTGAATCTCAATTATTTCCTATGCGTACAGGTGTCCCAAGCTCTCTACTGAACTCTTCACCCAAATAGGTAGGAAGTGGATCGACATGGTTAGTTGATCAATGATCGCCCAAATGGTATTGTGAACCCTGAAAGTAAATGGTAAAACCATCATGAAGTCCATAAATACCCCATCCCACATCCAATCTGGAATCTAAAGAAGTTGGGTAAATCCCACCATATCCTGGTGTTAGGCCTTCACATGCAGGTAAGTAAGGCATCGAGAAATAAACTTTTCCACTACCTTCTTCATCCCTGGACACCAAAACTGACATTGGAGGTCCTAGTAATTTTTTTCCACACCCAAATATACTACCATATGTGACGTGTGGAACTCCCTAAAAACCTCCTCCTATAACTCCACTGTTATAACCATGCATCCTTAGAAAAGAATGACATGCTCCCCACCTATCGAATATCCATCTGGGGTATTCTCAGTAGACAACTGATCACATCGATTCTCACAGTAGATATCCCCAAGTTGCACCTCCCTGACTCACTACAAGAGTGGAGCAGTCACAACCATCGACTGGAGGTAATCTTTTGAATTTCCATCCAGAAAGGATATTTTTAATATGGCCAACTGCTCTGACGCCTCACTCAGCAATTAAAATCTTGATCTTCTACAGAGAGAATGCCACCTTGTTCCCCTTCCCAAAAGTATAGACAATCTCAAAGTCATGGTATCGAAGGAACTCTATCCATCGCCTCTATCTCAAGTATATATTATTCTGAGAGAATATATACTTGAGACTCTTATGGTTAGAGTAGATGATAAACCACTTGCCCATTAGGTAGTTTCATCACATATTCAAGGTGAAGACTACCGTCAATATCTCAAGATCATGTGTCAAGTAGTTCTACTCATGTTTCCTCAACTGGTTTGAACCATAGGCAATCACTACTTTCCTCTACATCAAGATAAAACCAATCTCATTATCTGGTGCATTTCATAACACTATGAACCTGATGCCCCCTTCTAGTAGTCTCACTGTGGTAGTGCTTGTTATTCATTGCCTCAGCTCCTAAAATCACTATTGGAACTTCTCTATCCATAAGAAAGGCTACCCCTTCCATTTAAAGACTTCAAGGGTGTCACTACTCTGGAAAAGCTGGCTACAAACATCAGGTAGTACCCATCAAAACCTAGGAAACTCTACACCTCAGTAATGCTCTTGGGTGGCTCCTAAGCAAGAACCACCTCAATCTTCACTGAATCCATTGAAACTCCAGCCTTTGAAATAATGTGTTCTAGAAATTGGACCTCTCAAATCAAGAACTAACACTTTGAGAAATTTCCATAAATCCAGTTCTCTCAAAGTATGTCCAGGACCATTCTCAAGTGTATCACATGCTCCTCCTTGGATGTCAAGTACACTAGGATGTCATCAATGAAGACCAGCATAAAACGGTCTAAGGCTGGAAGATCTAGATCATGAGTCCCATGAACAATGCATGGGAATTCATCATGCCAAATGGAATCACTAAGTACTCATAGTGTCCATACCAACATCTAAATTCTATCATCGATACACCCTTATCTTGTACACAAAGCTATAGATAGCCATATCTGAGGTCAATCTTCATGAACCACAATGCTACCTTCAACTGATTGAATAGTTCCTTGATCATTGGTAGTGGAAACTTATTCTTCAAGGTCACCTGATCCATGTGCTGGAAGTCCTCACATAACCTCAAGATCTTGTCTATAATCTTGAAAAATAAAACGAGGGATTCCCAGGGTGAAACGTTGTGTCTTACGAATCCCATCCTCTGTATGTCCTCCAACTATACCCCCAGCTCACAAAGATCTTCATGATCCATCTGCTATGAAGGGGTAGATATCAGTGTCTTCCCTGGGTATAGATCAATGTGGAAGTCTACCTCCATGTGGGGAGGTAATCCGAGGACATCCTCAGGAAAGACATCTGCATACTCTGCCACCACTATAGAAAACTGAGGACTCCTATCATCAACTACATTAAGGGTGAGTCTAGACAACTAGTGAGTAATTGGTTTCACCCTCTAATGAGTAAGTACATCATATGCTATATGTTTTTCCTTTTCACCAACAAAGGAAAAACAGGTCCGATCACCATGGAAACACTGCACTATGTGCCTAAAATAGTCAATCTGAGAATGGAATATAGATAACCATTCTATACCAAGAATGACATCATAGGGCCTAGACGCCACTACCATGAGGTACCAAACAAAACTCTTTATTCAAAGAGTATGATCACACTATCGGCACCAGTGTTTGATCATCAAATCCCCTCTCATATGATTCTCTAAATGTAAGGGTTGAGTCAACAATTCAACTTAAATCTTTGATCCCTGAATAAGGTTTGTGGATAGAAAATAATGACTAGTACTTGTGTTAGTAAAAACTATAGATAGGGTGGAAAATAAATAGATCATACCTTTAATAATCCCTAGAGCACCAGGGTTATAGTCTCCCATCACCTACAACTTTCCTCTTTCATGTCCACCAGCTCCCTGAGGCTCATGTGTACCACCTGGTGGTGGTAGTGGTAACATATTGAACCCTCTCCCACCTCTTACTTCTCTACCATCTACACTACCACATCCTCTGTAATGACCCACTAATTCCCATTGGCTTGAGAGTACAATGAGTCATCACTAGGCCTTAAGAGACATCCCAAAGATGCCAAAGGGTTTCAAATACAAGTTGGGGGATGATTTCCCATTTTAGAAAAACCCATAAACCAGCCAATAATAACTAGCATTCAATATATGAAGCTTGAACAAATAAATGACAACTAAATAACTTCATTTACGTCAAACCACATCAAGTACACAACAGCAGAAGACAAAACTAAGCATCAAAGTACACAGCAGAAGAATAACTCAAGACTCTCAAAAGACACCAAAACTCTATGCTCCATAAGCTCCTAGCTCCATAATCACCAAATAACCCCAATAATCATGAGGTAGTACTAAAAACATGGTAAGCATTACCTTTTCCCCTATCCTAGAAAATAGCATCTTCAAAAGCAACAAAGTGCCAAAGCAGGGGTGAGTATAAAACTCAGTAGGTTTTCCCCAATGACTTCCCTACTCACGCCACTAGGATAGAATAGTTAGAAACATTTATATAAAAATTGTTTATATAAAACATTTTCTCAAAAGTAGTTTATAACTAAATATAAACAAGTTTCCCAAAACCACTTATAACTGAAAGCCTTTAATGCAAAAGAAACAAATTTTCCAGCAAGTTATTTTTCCATAAAAATAACTAAATAATCTTTATAAAAATTTTACAAACATCCAATTTTCGCATACCCAACCATTTCACAAAATCCCATTTTTGGAATACCCAACCGTTTCACAAAATCCCCCTTTTTTCATACCCAACCAATTCCAAAACCCAAGAAACCAACTAAGCATGCAATGTTATGACATTTCCATACTCATGAGTGGTTTCTCATCGATCTACCATGTCATCACAAGGTAATTGTTTCCCATGTGCCATTACACCTTTGGCACTGATCACAAGGTCATATTTCAACCAAGATTCATACATATATTTAACATTGTGCCATTAAACGTTTGGCACCGAGAACAAGGTCATATTTCAACCAATCCTCATACATGCCACATGAACACACACCACAAATGACCATAAATCATGCCAAAACACCCTTTCAATAAAAACACATATTTATTGAAAACCATTTCCAAAAAAAACCATTTCAATGCCAAACCATTTCAATTCCAAACCATTTCAACAAAACTCCCTTTTTATTGAAAACCAATTCCATCAAAGTCATTTTAATCTCAAACCATTCAATAAAACACCCTTTTTATTGAAAACCCATTTTTCATCGAACTATTTTCAATTTCAGAAAATCCATAATTTAAAATCAACATTTTAAATTCATGAAGCCCAAATCACTTTCACAAAAATTCACCAAGAGTTCACAATTTCACCAAATCAATAAATCATCACTAAAGAAGATTTATTCTAAGTTTTTCACAATCAATTCCATTAAAATAACCCAAATTTAAACAAAGATAGTCAATTATAACAATATGAGTCAAGAGTAAAGCCTCCAACCTTTAGGGTTTTGACGAAAATCATGGAAAATGAAGAACGCACAAGAAAACAGGGTTGCTTCTTCAAAAACATGCCTTAGATATCTTCTCCTAGAAATACCAAGACCAAAACTCATCATATTTGGCATCCAAACACTTAGTATTACCCATAATGGGTGTAGATATAAGAAAAAAAGAGAATAGTAGAAGTAGATCTTAGAAACCGATCAAGAACAAAGAAGTATGATCACATACCTCAAGAATCTGGCTTCGATTCGCCAAGAGAAGCTTTCGGATCGCCTCCGAAACGATGGGAGAACCTTCTTTGACCTTAGCAGAACAAAAATCCCGATTTATGCCCACTAAGGGGATTAAATGAGGAACTTAGAGGTAAAACGAGTGAGATACACTTTTATAGGATCTCATTTAAGTAGTCGCACAGTTTTCTCACACGGTTAGACAAACCATGCGCTAACTCTGTGTTAGCCACTACCTCGGTAGACCCTCCACAAATGGTTTGGTCACACGATTAAACAAACTATGCCCCGCATGTGTAGAAGCTACTGCCTCCAAGACCAACTATGCATGGTTTTGCCGCACGGTTTAGACAACCCGTGTGTCGTCTGTAAGACTTCCCCTTTTCCTCAAAACATCATTCAATGTTCTTCCAACTCTCTCATTCATCACCCTTGACTTTAAAGCCATGAAAAGAATCAAGTAAGGGTTACATAATGAAAATTGGGGGTACTAAATTCTCCCCACCATTGGTCTTTCTTTCCTCGAAAAGTATGAATCCTTCACCAAACTGAAAGAGTTTCGGCCACCACTCTTTCATTTCCTTTTCACGTTCCCAAGTCTCTTCCTGAATCTGTTCATGCTGCCATAAAACCCACACTAGACCGATGCTTCTTACAAGAAATACTTTCTCTTTCCTATCCACAATCCATACCAAGATATGTATCAATGAAGAATCCAGCTCTAGGTCAATGTGATCCCATATAATCACTTGTTAAGGATCAGGCTGTTACTTTTTCAATTGAGATACATGGAACACATTATGCACCAAACTGAATCGTGGTGGTGATGCCAACCAATATTCCACATCAACAACCCATTAAAGTATCTCAAAAGGGCCAATGTATCAAGGAGATAACTTTTCCTACTTCCCAAAATGATGATTTCCAAGCCTTGGAGAGATCCTCAAGAAGACATGATCACCCACAATGAACAACAATGGTCTTTGACAGTGATCTGTATAAGATTTCTAGTGACTCTGAGATGTCTCCATCTTTTTTCTAATCAACTAAATCTCATCTATTGTTTCATGGACAAGGATTGTCCCGAATATTGAATTTTTACCCATTTACATTCAGTATAGTGGAGAACGGCAAGGACGCCCATACAATTCTTCAAATGGAGCCATGCATATTGAGGTTTGATATTTGTTATTGTATGAGAACTCTAGTAAGGGTATATGCTCATCCATTGAGCCACTGAAATCCATCACAAAATCCTACAACATGTCTTCCAATGTTTTTATCATCCACTCAGATTTCCCATCCATCTGAGGATGATACGTCGTGCTCATAGTCAACTAAGTTCTAAGGGCGTGTTGTAATGATTTCCAGAAATGAGATGTGAACTGTGGATCTCTATCCGAGACTATAGAAACTAGTACACCATGCCTATTTACCACTTCTCAGATATAATTTTTTTGAAAATCCTCCACCATATGAGTTTCACGAATAGGGATGAAATGGGTCGACTTGGTTAGACGATCCACTATCACCCAAATGGCATCATGTTTCTGGACCGTTCATGGAAGACCTGTAACAAAATCCATTGTTATCTGATACCATTTCCACACTGGGATGGACAAATATTGTAACATACCAGTTGGTCTCTGATGTTCTACTTTAACCTACTGACAAGTTAAGCATCGTGAGACAAACTTGGCCACCATCCTTTTCATGCCGCTCCACCAAAACTACACCTTAAACGACTTATGTGTCTTATGTTTACCTGGATGTACAGCCCATCTTGAATGGTGGTAAACATGAAGGAGATGTTCCTAACAATCCATAGGTACAACCATCCGATCTCTAAAACACAAAACTGAACCCCCATCAAGCTTCCAGTCCTCAATGGTCTCCCCACTATGGAGTTTTGAACTTACAACCAAACATTATGTATCAGATTTTTGTGCTTATTTGATCATTTTTTCTAGATCAGGAACAAGCATAGCTGAAAAGAAAACTACAACATTTCCTCAGTCTTCATGTTCCACATGCATGTCAGCTAAGACCAACATCAAATGCCATTCACTTGAAGCTTCTTTCGCCAACTGAGCATATGAATTTCTACTCAATACATCTGCCACAGAATTTCCTTTCCCCATTGTGTACATCAAGTCAAAGTCAAACATTTAGTGATACTCCATCTACCTCCTTTGCCTCAGATTCAAATCTCACTGTGAGAAAACGTGTTTTAATCATTTATGATCTGTAAACATAGTAAATTTCTCACCAAAGAGATAATGTCTCCATGTTTTCAAATCATGGATGACTACAGCTAACTCCAAATCATGTGTTGGGTAATTCTTCTCATGTATCCTCAAATGCCTTGACCATAAGCAACCACATGGTCTCCTTGCATGAGAACACAGCCCAATCCTGATCTTGAAGCATAATAATACACCAAATACCCCTGTCTTGATTATAGTAAAATCAAGATAAGTGTGGATTTAAGTCGAACTTTCTATTCCGGGAAAGACTTCTAAAATTCTTCTATCCATAGGAATGGAGATTTCTTCTTTTTCACAGCTGTCATTGGTGAAGCTAGTCATGAGAACTCATGCACAAAGCATCGGTAGTAACCAACTAGACCAAGAAAACTTCGTGTCTCGAACACATTCTTCTGTGGTTTCCAAGAGATAACAACTTCTCTTTTTCAGGATCAATAGAAATGCCTTTCTCAGAAATGACATGGCCAAGGAAACATACTTCCTGTATCCAAAAATATCACTTTGCTAATTTGGAATACAAGTGATGATCTCTCAAGATTTGTAACATTGTTTTCAAGTGCACCTCATGGTCAACCCTTTTCTTTGAATAGACCAAAATGTTGTCCACAAACACCACCACAAAAGAATCCAGATGTAGTTGAAATATCTGAATCATCAATTCCATGAAGACTGCTAGTGAATTTTTTAGACCGAAAGGAATGACTATAAATTCATAGTGGCCATATCTACTTTTGAAATTTGTCTTTGGAATATCCTCCTTCTGAACTCGCAATTGGTGATATCTTGATCACAAGCCAATCTTGGAGAACCACTGAGCTCCCTTAAATTGATGGAACAGATCATCAATGCATGGAAGTGGATATCTACTCTTTATCGTAACTTGGTTAAGCTTATGATAATCAATGCACAGCCAAAGAGTTCTATATGGTTTCTTTACAAACAAAACTGGTGTTGTCCATGGAGACATACATGGTCGAATAAACCCTTTTCTTTCTAGCTCCTCTAACTGAACTTTCAATTCCTAAAACTCTATTGGTGCAATCCTATAATATGGAAGGGAAATAGGATTGGTCCATGGAAAGAGATCAATCATAAACTCCACTTCCCTTAGAGGTGCTAACCCTCAGAAGAACTTGGGAAATACATCTGGAAATTGATCCACAATAGCTGGAAAGCTATTTTCTTCAATATCCTCCATTGATTCCAAAGTCAACACTGCCAATTGGTAAGAGATCGGTCTGACCATTAGTGCCAACAAGCTCTTTTCACCTTTCTTTTCCATCCTCTCTCCTTTGAAGAGACAGTTGATGTTGTCCTCAGTCATGAAACTAACTATTCTCCAATAACAGTCGATGTGAGCCTTAAACATTATCAACCAATCCATACCTAGGATTAAATCATACAAATCCATCTCCAACATTGAGAAGTACCATATTAACGCAGCCTCATCAACAGTTATAGCACATTCTCTACACACAAAGTCTTGACATTCTCTTTCACCAAGAGGAGTTTACAGTTTCAAAACAGAATGCATCATTTCTTGTTTAAAAATATCAAGTCAACAGCACAAGAAGAAATGATGGAATGTGATGAACTAGTATCAAAAGACACTTGTACAAAGGTATAATTCAAAATAATTATACCTCTTACTGTAAATGGTCCAGCCTGATCATCGACAATCATCTGCTCAACTTCATACAATTGCTTCTTCACTGTAATATTCTCCTTGTTTCCTTGCTGAGGTTACCCTGGTTTATAAGTCATGGTGTTTCTTAAATCACCATGGCTAGCTCTGTTATGCTGATGAGACTGACTTTGTTTTCCTCATCCTGTCGAAGCATATGATGCTTGTGATTCCTGGGAAGTGTCACGCGCACCTGACCTCGGATGATTCCTACAATAGCGTTGTAGATGCCCCATTTTCATACAATTGTGACAAGCTCAAGGTTATACCGAATGGTCTCGATTAATGTGGTCTTTCAAACCACATTGAAAACAACATGATTTTCTCTGCGGTCATCAAGTAAGGTTCACTGATCCCACCATCTGGTTCTGATTTCCACTTGCACCGTGGAAATAGGTGTCCCCTTTCCTCTTGTTCCTAGTGGTAGAGTTCCCACCATTTCCTGTAGGTATCATCATTCCTTATCCTATCGATCCTGAGATATCACATTCTGCAACAGTCTCTGTATTCACCATTTCTATATAATCAATAATACAAATCATCGAAATCTTCGATCGAATCTCCTTCCTTATCCCCAATTCAAAGATGCATGCCTTAAAGGACGCACTTGCCGCAACCTCTGGTGAAAAATGGACTAAATTCATGAACATAGCCAAATACTATATGATAGAGAGTCTCTCTTATTTCATGCTAAAAAAGTCCATTGTTTTATGGATATTGAACGTGTGGGGATATAATTGTTTGTTGAACAATTCTTCAAAATCCTCCCATGTAAGGCCTTCATCCAATTTAGCCTGCACCGCTAAATCAAACCATTGACGTGCAAGATCATCAACCATATATGTATCCAACTTGACCATGATCTCTGATGGTGTGCCGATGAAATCAAAGATACAATTCATCCTAATTAGACACACCTCCGCCTTCTCGGGTTTAGCATCACCCCCAAAGTTTGGTGGATTCTTCTTCATGAACTAGATGGTATAATCAACGTTCCTTGGATCATTCCTCTGATTCCCCGTATCCATAGCATGAAATGAATAGACAGTACTTTGAAACATCTCTTGGTTCACCTATGGTTCATGTGCAACCACATTCTCCGATGATTCTTCGGGTTGCATTCAACGACGCCTATCAGGTGCCATTCTCTAAACCAATAACAACCTCCACCAATATCACTCTCAAGAAACTGATGGCGTAGCATTTAAAATTCTATCACATAATCTATCACAACATTATTTTCCAAAATATCCTTTTTTCCATGTTAAAATATATTTGAAAACATTCATCATAACTTTTTGAAAATCACCCATTTTCAGAATACACAAAATATCATGTTTTCAAAATTTTCCACTTAAAACAATTTCTGCATTTTTCTTTTAAAAAATTCACACCATGGAGAAAATCACAAGTCATTCCTCACAATGAGATATGCAATCCTAGTGGGAATTCTTTCCATTAAAATGCATGCCATGTTCATCGCATTGGCTAAACCCCTAACAATGAGATTTACAACATTCTAAAAGTATATCCAGAACACTTATGTACCCAACACCCTGGTAACTTGAAGTTCAACATAAATGGGTTAGCTACGTCCTTTTATGCTATACATTTCAAGTTTAGGAAACCCTACTCTTGTCTAATATTTTCACCCAAGGAATAGACATGACAGAATTTTATGTTAGGGGACTATTTACCCTTTATGAAAAACCCATAAACCAACCAAGTATAACCAAAATTCACTATATGATGCATGAAAAAATGAATGAAAACTAAAAAAACATCATTTATGTCAAACCCCATGAAGTACACAACAGCGGAAGACCAAACCAAACATCAAAGTACACAGCTGAAGAACAACTCAAGACTCTCAAAAGACACCAAAAATCCATGCTCCACAAGCTCCAAGCTCCACAATCACCGAATAGCCCCAATCATCACGAGGAAGTACTGAAAACATGGGAAGCATTACCTTTTCCCCTATACCAAAAAATAGCATCTGTAAAGGAACCAAATTTACAAAGTAGGGGTGAGTATAAAAATCATTAGGTTTTCTCCAATGACTTCTCTACTCACACTAGTAGGATAGAAGAGTTAGCAACATTTATATAAAAACAGTTTATATAAAGCATTTTCTCAAAAGCAGTTTATAACTAAATATAAACAAGTTTCCCAAAACCACTTATAACCAAAAGCCTTCAATGCAAAAGAAACCAATTTTCTAGCAATTTATTTTTCTTGAAAAATAACTAAACAAGCTTTACAACCAATTTACAAACATCCTATTTTGGCACACCCAACCATTTCACAAAATCCCTTTTTTTGCATACCCAACCGTTTCAAAAAATCCCCTTTTTGGCATACCCATCCATTTCACAAACCCAAGGAACCAACCATGCATGCTACGTTATGACAGTTCCATACTCATGAGCGGTTTCTCATCGATCTACCAAGTCATCACAAGGTAATTGTTTCCCATGTGACATTACACCTTTGGCACCAATCACAAGGTCATATTTCAACCAAGCCTCGTACATATATTTACAATTGTGCAATTAAATGTTTGGAACTCAGCACAAGGTCATATTTCAACCAATCCTTGTACATGCAACATAAACTCACACCACAAATTCCCATCAATCATGCCAAAACCCCCTTTCAATAAAAACACCTTTTTATTGAAAACCATTTCCACCAAAACCATTTCAATGCCAAACCATTTGAATTCCATACCATTTCAATAAAACACCCTTTTTATTGAAAACCAATTCCATCAAAGTCATTTCCATCTCAAACCATTCAATAAAATGACATTTTTATTGAAAACCCATTTTTCATCAAACCATTTACAATTATATAATATCCTTAATTTAAAATCAGCATTTTAAATTCATGAAGCCCAAATCACATGCGCAACAATTCACCAAGATTTCACAATTTCACCAACGCCATAAATCATCACTAAAAAAGATTTATTCTATGTTTTTTAAAATCAATTCCATTCCAAAAACCCAATATGAATCTAAGACAATCAATTTTAACAAGCGGAGTAAATAGTGAAGCCTCATACCTTTAGGGTTTTGATGAAAACCACAGCGAACGAAGAACGCACAACAAAACCAGTTTGCTTCTTCAAAAATCCACCTCAGATCTATTCTCCTAGAAAGACCAAGACCAAAACTGATCATATTTGGCATCCACAAACTTATATCTACCCATAACAGGCATAGATCAATGAAACCAAGAGAAGAGGGGAATTAGATCTAATTAGATCTAAGAAACCAATCGAAAATAAAAAAGAATGATAACATACCTCAATAATCCGGCTTTGATTCGCTAAAAGAATCCTTCAGATCTCCTCTGGAATGATGGGAGAACACTATTTGACCTTATGAGAACCAAAATCCCATGTTATGGCCACTTAAGATCTTAAACAAGGAACTTAGAGGCAAAAACGAGTGAGATACACTTTTATAGGATCCCATTTAAGTGGCCTCATGGTTTGATCGCACGGTTAGATAAAACGTGTGCTAATTGTGCCTTAGCCACTGCCTCAGTAGACCCTCCATGCACAGTTTGGCCGCATGGTTAGAAAAATCATGTGCTACTCGTGTTGAACCTACTACCTCCAAGACCAACTACAAAAAGTTTTTTCGCATGGTTTAGACAAACCGTGCATCGTCCGTATGACTTCCCCTTTGCCTCAAAACTTTATTCCATGTTCTTCCAACTCTCCCATTCATCACCCTTAACATTAAAACCATGAAAAGCATCATGTAAGGGTTATATACTAGAAATCGGGGGGTACTACATCCTCCTCCCAATGGACCACCCCGATCATGTCTCTTCCTCTTCCCCAGTGTTCCCCTAATCATCCCCCAATTATTCGTATGTTGATTTTAGAAATCGTGAGCCAAATTCCCCAAACTGCCATATGTGTAACACCGCCAGTGTATGGGTTGACTCAAGATTCCCTAGGATCCCTGCACCATAGACCCAGTATCCTAGGGTCATCTCCTAAAGTACCTAGCCCGCTTAGGTCCTTGCGACGACCTTCAGCTACCTACTATTAAAGACTCATCTACTCAGTTCCTATTGGTAGCTCCCACAACTAATTTCTACTCAGGTAAAAAGATCTCCACTAGTATAGCTTACTCTTGTACCCCAACATATGTACAAATTTTAATGGATATTATGGACACCTTGATCTGTTGTTGTAGTCCCTACTCAAAGTTTTTAGCTTTTAATAATATGTCTCACACTATATCAATGGAGAAGAGAGAAAGATCAGAAAACCTCATCAAGTACTCTGCCATAGTCTATATTCTCTACTATAGATACAAGAGCTCTTAGATGCACACTGATCACAATGTAGATGGAATGAAATCCTCCTTAAAGAGATGCTCGAAGTCTGCCCAAGAAGACGTTGCCTCACGATGTGGCTGGGTCAATTAGCTCCACCATCTCCCCACTGATCCTTGAAGAGGACTCAATACTAAGACCTCCAAATGGTCAAAAGATGACCTCAGAAGGAAGAAGAAAAGTGTAACCACATCAAACTAATCATCAGCTACCTGAGGTCTATCTCACCCCAAGACCTAGAAGGGCACTGCCTCTGGAACTCATGCAACTCACTTAGCTTGTGTGCATACTCAACCAGAAATGATGGTACTAACTACTTCTTGATGGGTGGTACTACAATAGTAAAACCACCCAGAGGTGTCACCTCTAGAAAATTCCCAATGTACGTACACCTTATCACTAAGAAGATCATCCTCATGATCATGCAATGGAATCATAGATGGCAGGCTACGTGGAGGAATCTTGAAATAAAAGAAGATAGACCATAGTCAATCGAGTATATCTGGTGAGATAACTCAAGAAGTATATGGAAAATACATCTCATTCCTATATTATTCATGTACTATTAATTAATATAAACCAGTGCTTTCATATACCGAGTTGAAGAGTAGGTGTTCGATGTCCTAGTGTATGGATATGTCATCCTCCACACCAATATTGGAGTCCCTATCCGGAAATCCGAACTCGAAACTCTTAACATGTTTGCCTCAATCCAACCTCACAAACTCTCAACCCTTAAGTAAGACCAACCTCATTTGAGAACACTCTATCATGACCCGTCCCAGAGGGACCCCTACCATGACTACCCCAAGCCTGCCTCCAATAGCCCAGGGGATGGTGACTAGCACGGAGTTGACATATCCCACAAATGGGAGACATTTTCCTAAGTACCTATACACATGCACACAACTCCATGCCCAAAAATGTTGTAGTGTAAAAACACTATGTAGAAAAAGAATTCATACAGTAAGATACAAACCACATTGTATGACTATAGGTAACTGGAAAGTAAATAGGGCCAAAATACAATCCCACTAAATAAAGGGTATGGAAAAGTAAATACACATGTTCTTGAAACTCATCAGTAGAAAACACTACTTGAAGGGTAGGTGTAGGATAGTTTTATAAAGACATAGAATAACTCCACATCCATCTAACCTCTCTAAGAATCACCTATTCCTGGTACACCTAGGACTCTATCCAAGTATCAGTGGTCTGCACAAGACATGACTCGTGCATTTAATGTTCGTGAAGGGGTTAGTAAAACAATACCTAATTGGACACCCAAAAATCACAAAAGAATACCATAAAGAAATTTACAAAGTATACCAAATGAAATACATGAAGTACAATCATATATACATAGGTATGCATTTGTAGCACATATACAAAGGATATCTAGATATACTCATAACCAACCACAAAGTAAAGAGGTAAGACAAAACCAATCATCAACCATATGATTCTACTCAAGGAATGATTGTTCAGGGAGAACTCACTCATCGATGCATGATGTCATCAGAGATTCCTGTAAAGAGGTCCCACTAATTTGGGACCCTCTCAAAGAGAATGCACAAGTCAAAGATCATGGTATATAGAGGGGGGTCATTCCTAGAGAATACTCACAACCCAGTCTGTATTATCCCACAACGTAGGGGATCCTTCTCAGAGAATACCGACAACCCTACTGATGTGGATCATAATATAGAGTATCCTTCTCAATGAATAGTGAAAACCCTATAGATACGGCCCACTAAATGGCAGAATAATTCACTATGCTTAGAGGTCTTTTTAATTCCCACAAAACTGCACTTGGGGTGATAGAGGATCTCTTTAATCCCATTGAGGGATAATACAACTATGTTTGAGACTCGACCTCTAAAGGGGACTATTATCTAGTGATGTGGACATAATGATATACTAACCCCTCATGGAAATAACCAAGGTAAACTCTCTAACTATATTGGTCCATACTAAAAACTCACCAAGCCATATCAAAAGGACCACCTCATCGTGAGGATCCCAACTCTATAGAAGACTCATCAAATGAAACATCAATTTGAATGCTATGTCCATTTTAATGAAAAATTCCCACCTAGGTCCGGTCTAGGTCTGACCTAACCCAACCCAAACCAATGAGCCAACCCGGTACGGCAGATCGTCAGGCCGCTAGACCACTAAACCAAGCTTGTCGGGCTATTGTAGTGGCACAATCCCTCTATCCTAACCTACTGCGTGTAGGCTGAACCGCTTCTCCCATACACGATCGACCCAACCGTGTGTTCCCCGTTAGCACGGCGCCACTGTAGTCAACGTAGATGGACACCACATCTTTGGCCTCCCCCATGGCCCTTACCACTTCAAGCTCCACGTGGACCCATCTAAGTATTCCTCCTATCACCGCCTCATCCCCAGTCACTGCCAGCGGCCTCATGCTTCATCATTGGCTACCCTATCGGTAGCCCGCTGTCTGCCTCGTGCTCCACCTGAACACAGAAGGACCCACTTCTCTAGGTGCTGCCTTGTGCCACCGTAAACCTTTTCCTTGGTTGATTCGTGCCGCACCTTCTTCATCACCCCTCTATGATGTCGTTTAGGCGTCTGATCTCAGGTCTCAGATCGTTATGCCACAAATCAAAGGTGTAACGATCCTATTTTTAGATTTACTGAACAATGAGGAATGACAAAATATTGGGGGAACAATATAAATGCACATGAATTCCCAATGAATGGATCTTTTCCTTGATCATGTCGACCTCGATCCATTCATGTTAAAATGAAGAACAAAGAAAAAAATAAAATGAATCTATATATAGAATCATACCCAATAATCAACCCGTATAAATTATCTATCCTACAAGAATGATTGAACCAAATATCAAACTATTCCTAGGTTGGCCCATATTCATATTTGAATTTAATAACGGGTAACAAATCATAAAGAAAAAACTCCCTACCCGGGGATTGGATTAGTTTTTGATGAAGGGTGAAGTTGCATCATCATCATTCATTGATCCGTTGATCTTTGATCCAAGTCCCGATCACCAATTCACCATTTCCTTCAAGAGAAATTCCTTCTTATCATCTCAGGGGAATTTTATGGTTATGTTGATAACCTTGAATTCTTCAAATAATCAAATATAAATAAAATATTCAATGCATTTAAATAAAATATTTTTGTTAAATATTTTATTACTGATGCGTCCAAAATCTAACCTTCACGTTTGACCTAAACCGGTCAATATTAGGCCATGTCTATGGTAAATATATTGTTTTAAAAACAAAAATTCCCTAGGATTTCTGATTCAGGAACCCATTTAGATGTTATTTTTGTTTTAAAGAAAAAACACCAACATTCTTTATAAAAAACATAATATTATTCAACAAATTTTCTTGGGCACACCGGGCCTCAGAATCACATGTCGCCTCAGTGCCTGGTCTCATTATTTTCCCAATTAATTTATAAAAATAAAACAGGAGAAAATACAAGTCATTAAACCCAATGTGTTCTCCAAATAAGTACAAGATAGTCATTTTTTCACATTCGAATGAAATAATGATCTTTGATTGTTCCATGGAGAGAAGCGTACGCATTAAAAGTGTGAGAGTGAGGTCAACTAGGACTCTGATCCCCCACAAAGGTCCCCAGAGAATAGGGTCTGAACAGTCCCATTCCACAAAATCCTTGATGCATCCTCTGTTGTATTTTAAAATGTGTTCTAGTCTCCCCTAGAAAGGGTTGTCCATAAGCCAAACCCAAAAGGAAGATTTAGAGAAGGTAAAATTCAGAATGTATCTACAATTTTTAGATCGTCAAATAGGATAAGATGGTTATAAAAAGTCCATGGTCTCTAGAGAATTACATTCTATTTATCTTTCTCAATGAATAATTCGAAGACCAGATTGCCCATATCTTATTTCTTGTATGGCCACTCCATCCTCCAATCGCTAGATGGGTTGTAGCGTATTCTTTTAGAAAAACAAATTGAAGGTTTGATCAGTGATGAATTTTCCCATGGTGAGTAGAGTAATTCAAGGCACCAAGAATATATCTCCATTATTCATTATAATAATGGATTGTTTTTCTTCTCCTTAAGTGAGAGGCACCACTATTAATTCACAATGTGTTTTTCCATCATGCCACTCATCTAAATGAGAAACATCCTACGCTAATAAGTAAAATCCACCGTTGATTCTCTCGAAAGTAAAATCACCACCATGGTTCTTCCAAACCTAAGAAGATTATACGAAAACCAAAACCTTAGGAAAACCTAGGTGAATGCTCTCACTAATGGGAGCGAATCATTCTATAAATTTGTGTCTGTGTGTGTGTGTGGTTATATATATTCTTCTAATAAAAGTCCCAACTCCAACTTCACAATTCTCCCCCATATTAATTCTTTTCCCACTTCCATATTCCTCCCCCTCCTACTCAAATGTACATCATACCATTCCATTACCCTAACTCTTCCATCTTACCTCTTCCCTCTTCACTCAGTTGTCTAGAAACCCTAAAATGGCATCACAATATCTTTGACAACGAACTCTTCCATGACTTCCCTATTACTCCACATCCTCTCTATGTGTGCCACCCACTCTTCTTTCCCCCATTCTTCCCTCTTCCCCCTTTTTCACTTCCCTCAGCTAGCCAGATTCCCTAATCAAGACATCACTGCCTCTTTGATTACCAGATAATCATGATCCATGTATGTTTGAGTTCTCTCTTTTATTTTATTATTAACTTCCTTGGAACCTAAATCTCTCCATATCTTCCCTCTATATTTTCCCCTCTTCCCCATTTAAGGGGAAAGTGAATTTAATTAAACGATTGAAGATCAGGTGATACAAGAGATGAAATAAAAAATGGAAATCATCCAACTGGATGCGAGAACTATCCAAGTGGCCATAGATTTCTAGTAAATGCGCTACCCAATTCCATTCCCTTTTAATGAAGGATAATGATAATGTTGGGAAGCAGAGTCGAAGTGAGTGAATCTTCATGACAATTAGACTATATGGTTGGAGACCATCATCCAAAGAAGAGATATCTTTGATTATGGGATGGTGATCCTACTCCATAATGAAAAAATTACAACCTCTCTCACAAGAAAATTCCAAGACAACCGGAATGAATTGGGCCTTCGCCACTGGTGCTTCACAGTTGAAAGCAATGGAATTTTGGAAAGCCATGACAACTAAGAAAAATGGGTTATGTTCAATGACACCAAAACCTTAAGAACCACTACCAAATAGTGACACATCCACTTTAATCTTCAAAAAACAATATGGAGGTGTGTTCTAGACACAACAATCATGATTCACTCCTAGGATATCATCTTGAAAATTTTAGAAGTTCCAGGTATCCAACTATAGGGTGTCTTGTTCAATCGATAAAAAATGGTATACCCAACTAATTATATATTTACATTTTTTCAAGCCCATATCATCCATTCCATCATGATTGAGGAGATCATCTTCTCTTGGGTGATATATGAAAACCACTTCAGAAGTAGCGTCCCAAGTGTTGGTTCCATTTCAAGGAAATTATCCTCATCATCACTCCATGAAAGTCCAATGGCCCTCGCCCCAAGACAATTAAGGATGGATTGTAATGGGGAATTTGATGTAGAAAGATAGATTTGGTAAGAAGGATCATTACTACATGATAGAAGAGAAGTAATTCCTTTGTAGGAAGTATCTTAAAACATTATTGCGATAAAAAATACCTTGCCTTGGTTGGAATCGGGAGGCACCAAAGGGTTTTACAAAAATAAACCACCCCCATGTTTGGTGCTTCAAAGGTCACCATATAACTGTACATGGTTGAATAATACTCAAGACCTTAAAATAACCAGAAAATGTGATCTGGTCCCATATCCCTCAAAAAAGGGACACATTCTATAATAATCTTGTCTCTTTCATTGAACCAAGACTCCAGCTTCTGGCTGAACCACCCATTCCCAACCTCGTTAAACCAGTGTTATACCATTGAATTATCCAAACTATTTATTGAAGTTCACATTGTCTTAGAGACACTATTTTCAATCATCCATGGATCCTTACATATTATAACAGTTTTCTCATATTTGATCCTCTAATAGAACCCCATAAAAAGTTGGTAGTGTGATACCCAAAGGTTTATCTAGAATAATCTAGGGTGAGGTCCATGAAAATCCCAAAAAAAACTCCAAATGGAGGAAATATTTATCCTGAAGGAATTTAGTAGACAAGGGTTTTAGGTCTTGGATAAGCCACCACCCTAGGTTAGAAAGGAGAGAATTTTTGAAGTAGTTCATATCCCAAAAACCCATTCCCCCAAACACTTTGGATAGGAAGAGTTTGTCCCATTCAATCTAGTGGATTTTGTTCCTCCCATTAAAGGTTCCCCACCCAAAAAACCTAGATGAGAATGTGATTGGTCAAAAAAGTTAAGGATTTTAAAGAGGTATATAACATAAGTCAGAATCGATTGATCCAGGACCTTAATTTTGGGGTTGGCACCCAAGAACCAAAATCTAGGTACTTTATAATAACTTATATTCATATTTCAGAATATTAATAAAATCATTACCAAATCCTGATTATTATTCTATGTAACATAGTATGTGATAATTTCCTAAGAGTAATTGTCACACTGAAAGGTCATAACAGTTCCCCTCTACGAGTAAGGTCTCATACGCTTCAGCTATAGGATCAATCATGTATTCCTTCTTTTTTACTAGACTTTATGTTTCCTATTCATTTATCATGGTAAGTAGATATCAGTTATATTCAATAGAATTGCATTTGTCTGTTTCTAAGGATTTCTGTAAGTATCTAAGAACAAATAAGGACATGTTCACGATTTATTGGGGAGATAAAATGTTGGTCATCAGGGGTTATACTAAAGATAGTTTTTAGAAATTTCAAAATTATCTGAAGTTAAAATCAGGATATGTTTTATATCTTAATAGAGGATCTGTGAGTTGGAAGAGTTAAAAGTGTCTAATCATTACTAATTCTATAGTGGAGTCCGAGTATATAGTGGATTCTGATGCATCTAAGGAAACTGTTTGAATACAAAACATTTTCTAAAAACATGATGTGGTACCTAGTAGTAATGACCTTATCACATTATATTATGATAATACTATAGTGGTGGCTCTTGTAAAAGATCCAAGGTCGCTCCATAGGGAAAATAAAAATACTATAGAAATATCAAATCTTGAGGGATATTTATCAAATGGTTGAAGTTAAATTAAGCAGAGTACCCATGTAAGATAACTTGGATGACCCCTTGACTAAATGCCTTTCTTTGTAGAAGCATGAGTATCATGTGAGAGCAAGTGGACTAAATGTTGTTCATAGTTGGCTCTAGTGAAAGTGGGAGTCTTTCGGAGTTTGTTCCCTAGAACCAACTTATATGTACTTTATGATAACATGTATTCATAGTTTTGAATATTAACAAACTCTTTATCACATCTTGATTATTATTATGTGTAACATAGTAAGTGATTATTTCCTAAAAGTAGTTGTTGCACTAAAAGGTCCTTGCAGTTCCTCAGTATGATGATAACACGGAAGTGCTCTGACACTATTCTTAAATATATATTATATAGTCAGATAATATCATTTTAGGGACACAAATGATACAGGCTATCAAGGGTGGAGACTCATAAGACATTGAGGCATCTTCTCATTATGCATTCCCTTGGTAATATCCAATTGAATATTATGAGAACGAGACCCATTAGTAGGAAATCAATATTTATATGTGTCATTGGATATTCCTATCTTTGGGAATGTGTATTGGTTATTTGGATTTAAAATTATTATCAATTAGTGATATGAGTTGCATACTTTGATGTATTGATGAAAATCATGATGAAAGACGTTCTCAGTGAGGTAAGTTACGTTGGGTGTGTCATGATTAATATTTCTTTAATGAATAATTTCAGAAAATATTTTTTCCCTTTTTTTCTTTAATGTAAGTTGATATCATAGTTCCTTTGATGGAAATAATATATCCTAAATAAATTCATGGTCATGATGTTATATAGGCAAGTTTAATTTCTTGGAAGTCAAAGAGATATCCAGCGCATTGGTTGATGACACCAACATGCAACCTTATTGATTTTAGATATCAGGATAAAATGATTATATTACACAGTAAGCATTTTTATGATTTATAATGTCATTGTGACATAAATTTCTTTTTCTTTGGGTGTCCTGGCATGTTGTTAGATGTTAACCTTGGACATTAGACTGCTTCGCCTAATGCCACTGAGAAAGAGGCCTAGAGGTTCACACACTAAGTGTATCCAAGATCTCATTTAAATAATATATTATTATTTATCATTTACCAAGTTGAATAAATATTCATTATTTACATGGTTTAATAATTATTCATGTATGCCTGATCGCATATATTTTATCACCAATTTTTCAAGAGAATATAATATGAGTGGAATGTTTAATAAATATTTATTTAGTATTTAGTGAATATAATATTAATTTATTTATTATAAAATAATATAATGATATTTAGTTGGAAAATAAATAGTCATTATTCATGGCCCAATAAATATTGTAGAGGAATGATGATCCAGGTTTAATGGTCCAGTGAGAAATAATAAATATTTAATATTATTTGATTAAATAATATTTAATTTCATTCACAAGTTAATCACATATTGAGAAATAATATTATTATTATTATTTGAAATGAGTTTGTATAGGGATTAAATAAATAATAAAGGGCGCTTGTGAAATTATTTCATTTTAATCCGAGTAGTATATAAACCCAATTGTATTATTTTCTCTGAGAGCCAATTCATTTGTCTTGGTTTTGCACAATGGATTTGGAGAATCCTCTCAATCCATAGAAAGATATTTTCTCCAAGAACACTTATAAGAATGGAGAGAAATCTTCCACCACTAGATCAAAGAGAATGCTTTGGAATCCATCTGTGTGGCGATCAAAGGCAGACAATGCAAGAAAAAGGATATGTCTTTTAGCACCTGAAGACTCCTTCAGTGACTTCCATAGATTTTTGAAACACATATAGATTACCAATAGAGGAAATTTGTACTTGATTCATTCAATGAAACGTCATAGAAACATAGATCTATTGTCAGACCCATCAATGAAGAAATAATTCCATCAAGGTAATTCTTAATTAATTATATTTTTTTTAACCCTGTTGAAGGTTACTTTTTGTATTACTCTTTGGAAGAGGGAAACATAAAAAAGGGGGGGAAGCCCTTCAAGGAGGGTGAAAGTAATGAAGTCTAAGGGCATCCCATTGCACCACGGTAAAACATTCCAGGGAAAAAGAGTTCTGACTATCATATATCATCAGTGACTCCTCCTGTCTGCCAAAGCGAGCAAGTGAATCTGCCGCAAAGTTGGACTCCCTCCAGCTACGATGAATAATCCTTCCATGATTGGTCTCTTCCTTGCACCTTCGGATGAGATATATCAAATCCCAAGGTGTGTTATGGCTTCCCTATAACATCTCCACTAGAGCCTCAGAATCTGACTCCACCTCCGTCACCTGCAACCCTCTCCACCTACAAACCTTCAAGCCAGAAAGAAGAGCCCGAACCTCCACCCCCAAAGAGTTCCATGGGCCATAAAAGGCACTAAAAGTAAGAAGAACAAATCCCCAACAGTCCCGAAGCAGGCCACCTCTCCTCATGACTCCCCCCCATAAAGGATCCATCAATGTTCAGCATTAGACCCTGGCTCGGAGGGTGCCACCTCACCCAACATCCTCTCCCACTATGCCGAATTTAGGGCGGTTAAATAGATTGCACACTGCCACTGATGCAAGCCCCCCTTTGGCAAGCGAATCCAGTTCCACAATGAGAGAATTATGCTAAAACTGAATAGAAATCATAGACCTTTTGGTTCCCAGCATAACCTGATTCCTCGCCTCCCATATTACCCAACAAATAGTAACCAAAATGATGGTTCTTACAGCCTATTCCAATGCTCTATTTTCAATACCTGGAAACCAGACAGACATAAAATCCTAGACAGAACGGGACTCACCACCAGGAAACAGGGAATGGGTGAAGAGAGACCAAATATAAGAGGCCCATTGCCCTTGGAAAAAAAGGTGGGCCATCGTTTCTGATTTCGGTTTCTATCAAAAATAACATTGTGACACCATGCATACCCCTATTTTCTGTATATTATACTCCATCAGTATTTCCCTGTTCTGAATCCTCCACACCAGGAAGTTCATTCTCATCATTATCTCCTTGTACCAAACAGCCGTTCTACATTCCCCCATAGGACAATCTCTCTGGAGGATTTTCCTATAGTCACCAACAATATACCTCCCAGAGCATGCTTTCGTGAGGTAACACAAGTCCGCCTCATCGCTCATCACAATGCCTTCAAACTGTTTTAACTGGTTGGGATTAAGAGTTGCTTGTATAAAATCGTAACTAACACTTGATTCCCTGAAAGAGATCCTCGGCAAAGGGCAACCAGAGAAGGACACCCTTTCACCAGCCCAGTTGTCGTCCCAGTAATTGATTTCCCCCCAGCCAACAATCCACCTGACATAACAAGACAAGCTATCAATATGAGAAACCATGCACTTAGATAAACTAGTTGTGCCCTTCATGTTAAAATCCCCTTGCGAGCCATACTACATTCTAAAAAACCTCGCCCAGAGGGTCTCCCCCACAATGACATCCTAGGCTAACCGTGCTTACAGTCCCAATATGGTATCCTGGATGTCATGGAGACCGACTTCTCCTTCTTCCACTGGACGGTCCAGCCGCTTCCAAGATTCCCAATGTAATCATCCTTCCATTTTATCGTCCCAAAGGAAATTAGTAAGAATACGCTGCATTTTCTCCACCGTACCTTTCGTTGGTTTTACAACATAGAATATGTGCACAGGAATGGAAAAAAGAACGCTATTAATGAGCATAACTCATCCTCCAAACGACAGCATTTTGTTCTTCCAATTGAAGATTATACCCCATAGCCGATCGAGGATCTCATTGAAATGGACTTTCTTGATTCGACCACAAGAAAGTGATACCCCAAAGTAAAAAATAGGAAGTTGTTTCTGCTTGCACCCCAGAATCCCCTGGATAACCTTACATCTCCTTCCGGGGTACTTATCCGAGATAAACACATGAATCTTCAAAGGGTTGAGAGACTGTCCACTAAACTTGTTATACCTGTCCATGATGTCTTTTATGTGCTCCAAGGATCTACTACATCCACTAATAAAGAGCATAATATCATCCACAAACATCAAGTGTTAGATTTGTCCTGTATTCCTTCTTCCATAGAAAGGTTTCAACTTTCCCTCTGCTAAGCATCTAACCATGTTCTTGGACAATGCATCCTGGGAAAGGACAAAAATAGTTGGGGATAGGGGTTCACCCTATCGAACACCTCATACGGTTTTCAAAAAACCAAAACACTTTCCCATCATGGATACTGAAAACCAAGGCAAGGAGTAGCACCTGAAACAGATGTCACAAAACCATTTCTAAAAACCGAACCACCTCATGACACGAATGATAAAACTCCATTCTATTCTATCATAGGCTTTGCTCATGTAAACATGGAAAATGATATTGGATCCCACGATACGTCTATTGAGGTCATGTACTATCTCACTAGCGATGTCAACCACCCCTTGGATGCTTTGACACTATATAAATCCATGTTCCTCTGATGAGATCATCTTGGGAATAATTTTTGACTGTCTCCTGCTGATAATCATGTCCAAAATCTTATACGAAATGTTGCAGAGACAAATGGGCCGGAAATGATTAAGGAGGCTAGGGTCCTTGATCTTTGGAACAAGAACCACCCATGACGAGGATACACCCTTTATCAGCGACCTGCGACCAAAAAAATCTTGTATCACCTGTACAACTTGTGGTCCCACGACATCCCATGTTGTGCTGAAAAAGGTGGCCGGAAAACCATCTGGGCCAGGGGAGCTCTCCTGTGGAATACTCCTTAGTGCTTCCCTGATCCCATTATCCTGTGGAATAGAAGAAAGGTAGGCATTATCCGCTTCATTCACCAGTGGAGGAATGCAGTTTAGGAATTCAGGATAATCCAACGCTTCCCTCTCAAAACTCAGAGTGCTTCTCCCAACCAGAAGACCCTCAAAGTGCTCCAATGCTATATTCCAAACAGTATTCACATCTGACATATAAGAGTATCCCTACAGTTTTAGGTTGACCTTCATGCTTCTCTTCTCCTTAATGCAGGACTTAAAGAAGGCATTGTTCTGATCTCCCTCTCTTAACCAACGTACTCGAGTCCTCGGTTTATAAACTCTCTCCATCTCCAAGATTTTTTAAGCAAGTATAACATTCTTGTCACAAAAAATAATAAAATTGTTCTCATCCCAAGAAGTTTGGAGTGATTCTTACAGTCTTCCCAAATCGACCTGTAAACTTTCCACCCCATTGGAAATATCTAGTTGATTGGTTAGCCAACCTCTAATATTCTATTTTAGGCGTTTGAGATGATTCACAAGCCCTTCCCATGACAGTTCTCCTTCCTCCTTCCGCCATGATACTTTCAGAATTTGCATGAACACAGGATCACTATGCCATTCACTGGAGTAATGGAAGGACATGTCCAGCACTGCTTCACGTCGAACTTCAATCAGGAGAGGAGAATGATCCGAGAGTATACGTGTAAGATTCATGACCAATGTTCTTGAGAAAAGATCCAAACCTTGCATATTTGTGAGATATCTATCCAGCCTGCTCCAGATGTAGTTAGACCCTTTACGGTTGTTGCACCATGTATATTTAGAACCCATGAAGCCCAAATACAATAGGCTTGTGTGTTTCATGCACTCCTGAAACTACAGTATACTCTCCCGGTTCCACCCAGATCCTCCTCTTTTCTCAGAGAAATCCGCAGTGGTGTTGAAATCCCCTCCCAAAAACCACGACAGAAAACCTGTTTGCATTTCCTCCAAGTGACTCCATAATTCACTTTTACCATTAACCATAGTACTCGCATAGAAAAATGAGAAAAGAATGGTAGAACTGCCCACTTAAATCCTTGTATCAATGCACTGAGGCATTATATTCCTGATTTCCACTAAAATGCTGCTCCTCCATCTGATCCAAATCTGTGAATTTATAGAACCTTTATGAAATGAATTCTGAAATCTCATCCTCTTTGAAAACCCCTCTAACTTACATGGATCCTGCTTCGGTTCCAAAATCACTACCAAAGTGACCCTAGACTTCCTGCCTTCGGAAGCCAAGTAAATAGGCTTGGCTTGAGCTCCAAGACCGCGTGCATTCCAGATGATGAGAGAATGCATTAAAATGATCCCTTGCAGGCCTTCTGTAACAGAGAGGAAGGTAAAAGGGGTGGTGCAAACATTCCTTTTTCTTTGGCCTTGGAATGGGTAATTGGTCCAGAAAATTCATCTTCACCATTGATACGTTTTGGTGATAAAATAACCTTTTTAAAAGGGATAACCACATCCTCCAAATGAAGCTTCCTTCCCAAAGGAAGGTAATCTGAGCCGCCTGCCCCCATAACTCCTTGATCTAATGAGAACATAAGTCGTCGTTGAGGTGAAAGGCGGGAGACCATCAATTACTTTTCAACACCTCTCGGTATGCAATTCTTATCCCTCACTCCATGTGACGGTAAAGTCAGGTTACTCACTAGGGACGTTTGAATCATCTCCGGACACAGGTGGGTGGAGATACAGAAAGGAGAGGACGGGAGAGGCAAAGATCTAAATGGGCTCCCTAACGAAAAAGCCACAGAGACCTTCATATCATGATGAGAAAGTATCCTCATGCTGCAAGAGGGAGACAGCTTCTGGACTACCGGTCCAGGTGACCAGGAAATGAGATCCAAGAGATCTGAGGAAGAGGTCGACCGCATACTGAGCATGTCAGTTGCTTTTTCCCCATCTGATGTCTCTGCTGCATGAGGACCATTAGAAGAATTTGAATGTGAAAAAGGCCGGGGTGTACCGTTAACATCATCCGTCATTTTATTATCCAGGGCAGGTGGATCCTGACCCGACTCAGCAATCGGGGCCCATCGGGAAGTCTCCGCAACTTCCCGCCGTCTCCAGCAAGCCCTCACTGTATGGCCATGAAAACCACATCCAACGCAAAACTGCGAGCCCTGTTGATAGAAAATCCTCTGCCTAAAAAAAATCTATCATTCGACTCAATCAAAACCATTGAAGTTCGCTTCACCACTAAATCCATTTCAACACAAATGCAGGGATTAGCTGCCGCCTGAAGAATCCTGGTATTGTCATTAGCACACAAAAAGTATCCAATGGAGATTCCCACTTCCTTCTGCATCACCGGGTTATGAAAAGGAAGAGGTAATCCTTGGAGGAATAGCCACACAACATCTGAAGAAGTCTCCCGCCCATAATGACAGTCCTAGGACCACCTCGCTAAAGAGAAGAACCAAGAACCAGAGAGTCTAGACTGCCTCGTCCACACCTTAACGAAGTATTCCCATGAAGCAAGATGAATGAAAAAAGAAACCCTTGAGAACTCCGATACCGACACAGGATATGACAGCCCCCATGATCCCACAAAGTTTCTGAAATAACTCAAAGCGGGTTTATTGCGTCCAAAACGTGCCACTAGAGAAAGATCGTGAAACGATGCCGCCTCCTGTAGCTCCTAGGCCGAAACCTCACCACTAGGACCCCCTCCACCTGGCGAGTGGGGTGACTCGCCACTTCAACCGGTGTAATCTCAGGGAGGGTCTTATATGCCGCGGAAGAAAGTCCTTCATAATAGCCCATGGAATCCACACCACACAGAACACCCTTGAAAGTGGCCCTCGGGGGAGCCCTAACCCCAGCCCTTGCCTCACCATATTCCGAAATTGCACTGGTTTTCGGCTGCACTGGTTGATCATTGATCTTGAAAAAATGAAAATATGGCAAATCCCATCACACATTTCCACTATGCCCAGAACCAACACTTGATGATGACTTACCTTTTCTTTCTTTAGATATCATTTTAATTGTCCACCCTTGATTTTTTTCCACCCTATTCAAAATACTTTATATCAACTTTTTTTGAGAGACCAAAAATAGTGGGGAGCCCATGATATTTTTTATTCTTTTCAACCACCTAGATGTATTATTCTAGATAAAGGATGTATTTTCTAATTTGAGTAATATTTGAGCTAAATGAAGTTTCATATTTTGATAAATTGACTAATTTCCCCAAATCCAACTCATACTAGAAGATAATTTGGCATATAAAGTCACATTCTCCCAAGGTGGTTGTAACACCCTGACCCCAGTTACCAAGATTTAGTGCATTATTACATAAAATTGGCATGATACAAGTAAATCATGTCCCAAAAGACCGATCAGTTCAGTATTATTGGAAATAGAACATACATTCCTATGTTTTACATTACATTATAAAATGAAAAACTACAACAACATTGTTTCCATAGACCACACTCATATCCCCTTAAACTATCCCTGTAGGTCTGTCATAAAATACTTCTTCACATCCTAGGAAAAATAAAACATAGAAAGGGGTGAGATTGGATGCTCAGTAAGGATAAAAATATAGAAGAAACTTTAATAAATAAGAATAAACATTTGAGGAAGTGTACAAGACTAAAAGAAAAGATTTTCAAACATGAACTTCAGCATAATATGGAAAAGATAAAATCAAATAATTCCAGACTTCATAACCACATATTCAAGGACGTGTTCCAAGAATACAAATAAGATTTTTTCAAGACCTTGTGCCAAGACACTAGTTTGTCTCATGAGACCTACCAATGCATATAACGGCTATAGCGGGCTCCACCTATGATATACTAAGTCCAATGCATTCCTCATATGAAAAGGTTTAAACATAACATAAGCAATCATATTAAAACTATCATAAGAAATGTCAATACATTATCTATAAATCATGAATAGTGTAAAAATAATACATCCACAGTCAAACAATCACTAAACCTTCAATACAATATGGAATTTTTGTATCATAATAAATAAATTTCAAATAAGCTTAAAATCCATCAAAGGATGTTGACATAAATGAAATCAAAACATTTTTTAGAGAAATATATCTTTCTATTTTGAAATAATTTAAAATTAATATAATTATAAAAGAAAGAATTTATTTTGTAAATATTATTATAAGCTTGTAAGGGAAACTTTGATGATGTTATAACGGCGGAAAAGAGCTTCACCTACCCTGTAAGTTAAAAAACATTCTTACCTTAAGAAAAGGTCATAAAGTACCTTATTTAGAAAATGACGAAAAGATTCCTTTCAAAAAATATAAGGTCAAATAAGGTTATAAATTACTTTAACCGATTGTCTAGTAAATAGAAAAAATGTTTTGAAATACATTTTTTAAGAAGCATGAATGTGGATGATAAAGAGGTCCCAGTAGATAATTACCTATAAACAACCTCAGATAATGAAGAGATTGTGAAATTAACCCTTGCCTTATTCTTTTCCTTGGTCAATGGTAGGTTAACATCTTTTATAATGGTGAAATCATTGTTATTAAATTATAAAATAACCATATACATTAATATGATATCATATATGATCTTCTAATATTGCTTTGTTAATGATATTTCAGTAGTATCATCATTTCGAGTGTTAACTGATTCGTTTCCTTTATATGCTTGGTTACATAAGTAATGTTTGTTGTGGATATGATGTATCGTATTCCTATTCAGAATGATATTAAGTCTTAAACATTATTTTTAATCATTAATTTAAAATTAGTCTTCAATGGATATGATGGGGAATGAATCTCATCGCATTCATGGAGGCGGTAATCCGTACGTATGCACGATCGACAATATCATTCTTTTGATATTAAAATAATATATAATTAAATGGTATATAATATATATAGAATCATTATCATGTTATATTTATTATTTTCATCAATTATACGTCATTATTATACCCATCCAAATAATAATGTATTGAAATACAGCTACACCATGACGTGGAGACGGTAAGTCGTACGTACGCACGTATGGTGACATGTCAATAAAAGGATGGATAGAATAATTAATATGGTTTTAAAATATTTATAATAATGTTATAGTATAAAGAATATACTATATTTATTATTTTATAATTGATGCAACAAATAAATAGGAAGTGTAAGAAGAAAGGTACATGAAATAGGTGATGAAATATTTACCTCTTCTTCGAGTTCTTCCTTTTGATTTGATCAAAAGGGATCTGTAGGATGTATTTATGACTACAGGAAGGCCTCTAGGATGAAGGTAGGATATTTTAGATGATATTTGGGTAGGGTTTTTCCTAGCCAAATGGTTTTGAAGGTGTGAATTTGAGAGAAGGAGAAGTGACCTTTTATAAGAGGGGTTAGAGGCACCTTAGGAAAAGACTGAAATATTATTTTATAATAAAATAATTTTCGGTTTCTAATGGCTCTAAAATGAATTATTTAAGACCTTTTTCCAAAACTTAAATTTTTATGAATAGAATTTATATTAATAATATAAAATTCGTTTTAAAAACTCTATTATATCAATTTTGACACTATTTGCTATTCTGTTTTTGTTAAATTCTTAACAGCATTATTACTTCAAAAAAATTCATTTAATAAATCATAACATGTCACATTAAACTAAAAAATTCATGGATGGCATCAAAACATTAATATGATATTTATTTTAACATCTATAATATGATTTATTTGATTCCTTCATTAATAAGAAAAATACTACATCATCATTGTGTCATAAATAAATTTAATTATTCAATGTCTAAAAATTATAAAGAAAATACAATTATGTAGGAAATAATTTTATCTTTCTAATTCTTATTTATAGTCTAAGAGATAATATATATAACCCTATGTAAAAATTGTTTTACTAGCAGATATGTACTTATGTCATTTTTGTATTTACCTTAATTTAATTAATATAAAGTGTCATTATCACTTACAAGTGGCTCCATGGGGTCCTAAAATTGACACAAGGATGACCATGGTCGGACATGTATCATCCAATAGAGATAGGACACGTGTTAGGGTAATTTAATATTATTATAATATTATTTTTTTACCCTTATTTACCGGATTTACCCTTTTACCATGGTAAATAAAATATCTACAGAAGTAATTATTCGAAATGTATAAAAAAGTTACATATTTACACAATTTAGACCTCCTGATTCTAAATATGGAATCAATTTTTCTAAATTCAAATCATAGAAGTGGCATAAATTAATTTAAAATTAATTCTCGTTGTCAAAACAAAAAACGTGTTTTTAACAAATAATAACTATCAAAAGATTGACACTAGCTTATGCCCAGTTTAAATGTGAAATTATGTCCAATGACCAAAATTGGATTAAATGGTAAAAATATAATATAATTATAATTAAAAACTACTCAATAGTATAATTTAGCACGATAAATTATTTTTATTAAAAAAGTTGTTTTTAATTAAATTTTAGTATTTTTCACTATTCATCAAAAACTGAATGTTTTCAGAAAAACACCAAAAATTCACCCTAAGCTAATTTCTATATTCTGAACCCAAAAATGAAGTCCATTTTAAAAGATAAAATTGATAAAATTTCAAAAAATGGGTATTACTATTCATAACGGCTAGTTTGATTAGTTGTGATGTGTTATAATCTCGAAGTTGTGTACAATACAAGATATTGCATTATTTGAAGGGAAAAATCCATTGATGCTTGGGGTGTTACAGTGGCCCTTAGTAATAGTAAGTTATCATCTGAAAAGAAAATATGATAATTTAGAGGCCCTTTTGACACACCTTAAAACATGGACATGGTTATCATTAACTGAAAAATAAATATGATTGAATCAAATGTCAATAACCAGGTTAAAAAGGAAGGTTGATAGAGGTTCTCCTTGGTGAAGACCCCTAGAGGGGGTAAAGATCTGCATAAGGATGTCATTGATCCAGATCTTAAAAGAAACTGTGGTTACATAATGCATGAAGACCATAATCCATTTATGAAAAAAACCCATATTACTCATCATAAATTGGGGGAAATACCATTTAACTCTTTCATAAGATATTTTCCATATTAAGTTTCCATGCCATAACACATATCTTAGCTTTAGATGAGGTTTTCATAGAGTAATTTTGTTTTTAGAAATGATAACATTGCCAAAGATGAGTCTTTTGGAAAAAAATGTGCATTGATTCATAAAAATAATGGAGGGAAGCCAAATCCAGATTCGATTAACCATGATCTTAGAAAAGATTGTATATGTAATAGTACATAAACTGATAGGTCTGAAATATGAATCCAAATACAGTTTTTAATCTTGGGGATGTGAGTAATAAGGGTATTGATTATATAATAGAAATTAGGATTACTCTCCTGAAGATCTTTCATGAGACCCCATATATCTAGCCAGACAATGTGCTAGATCTTATTAAATAATAAGGCATGAAAGTCATTTGGGCTCGGTTCCTTAGTTGAGTTGTTTTTTTGGTGGGATAGGAGAATTTCTTCATGTGTAATATCTCACACAAGCTAGCAGTTCATCACATATGTGACCAAAAATATAATGAAGGCCTCGATACCTGAAGAGACGGTAGACTCCCCCACAAAATAGAGCTTCAGGATTAAATGCAAAAGAAGATCATATATATCCTTATCATTCAAAATAGACTTGCCTTCGTGATCAGTGAGGCAGGATATATGGTTCCTGAGGTGTTTCACACAGATGCCTTTTGGTGGAGGTAGAGAGTATTAGCATTTCCTTATTTAATATGAGCATCATGCACATGAATAAACCAGAAGATTTACTTGACTACGAGGGCTAAATCCAACTCAGCTTCTATGTTTGAGATTCTAGAAATAACCATATCTGAGGGGGGAGATAATAAATCTCATTCAATATCCTTTCAATATTTTCACATTATATGTCTCACTGGAAGAATTAATTATGACTCAAATGCTTCATCTTAAAGGCCACTTAGGATAAATTATTCTTAACATCAGAACCCCCTCCTATTCCAACCCAAATAGAAAACTCCATAACATTCCACCTCCCTATCCCAAAACATTTAATATCTAAAGAGACTCTCTTGTCTAGGTAATTTGTCTTCATGATAGGAATTAATAAGGATAAGAGAGTGGTATGACATTTCGGGAGCGATGTGAGACAACTGGAAAATTTGAAAGAGTCTAACTCATTTAGTTGAAGCTAGGAACCTATCCAAATGCTCTTCAATGCATTTATTTTTAGATTCCCCACAAAAAAAGTGAAATTATTTCCTTAGTATCCCAGGTCATTGAGCTCCACATTCTAAACTACCTATAGGAAATATGAAATCAAATTATACCTTCTCCTATCACCCCCTCTATTCTCATGATGAAACACTATTTCATTAAATTCTCCACTGATGAGGGGATGCCCAAGCATGCTCTCTCACAAAGAACAAAGAAGATCCCAAGATCTTCATTTATTGTTATGAGTGGTCCAACCATAGAAACCCACAAACACCCATGCAGGGGAATCCAACAGAAGGAAAATGGAAGAAATGTGACTCGAAGAATATCTTTTAACTCTGACATCCAAACCCTCCTTCCAGATAAGGTAACCCCCCCTTAGTGACCTTGTCGGGCAACCATAAGACACCCATGAAATCTAACTTTTTTTTCCATGATATACATGTCCTTGTTGTCCAACATGGTTTGAACGAGGATAACCATGTTAGGGATAATTTTAGTGCTCTGATGCTAGATCATCCTAACTATTCATGGGTTTCCAAACCAATAAAAATTCTAACTTATGATTTTCATTTGGGTGGGTGGGGCTGGTTCATTCTAGCCTTAGACTTGACGGGGGCTTATAACTAACCTCGGAAGTTGAATGATCTGGTGTAGGTGATATTTTCATCACTGAATGGGGTTTATCTAGATAGACATAAGCATTCCTCAAATTACTAAAGACAACTTAGGGGACTGACTTATCCATCTCCTTCGATTGCATGTGAGCATTATTGTTCATAATAATGTTTGGCAGGCCCAACATGATAATCTTGTTTTAGTCAGTGGAGGCATGCGTGTTCAGGGCCTTAACAAGTTTTTCCCTATACTTATTCCCTTATGACTCCATTAAAAATGTTATCCAAGGAGTTTTTTCACAAATCCATGGGCCATAGTTCATGATAATATTACTCTTACTATCCGCTGCTTTTGAGAAGAAATCCTTTTCCATGTGCCCAATGCATCCACAGAAGAAGTAGAAGATAGCTGTTTTTTCACATTCAAAAGAAATACAGATCTTTGAGTTTTCCATGGATAGAAACATACCCCATAAAAGTTGGAGAGCGACGTCAAAAAGGACCCTAATCCTCACAAAGGCCACCCAGAGAGTAGGGTTTGATCGGTCTCACGCCACAAAATCTCTAATGTGGCCTCTGATCTATTTTGAAATGCATTCTGATCTCCCCCATAAAGGGAGGCCTATATGATATACCCAAAATATATATTTAGATTAGGTAACATTCATAATGTCTTTGCAATTTTTATATCCCCCATTCGGATACGGTGGTTGTCATAGGGCCAAGGTCTCCCAAGAATTACCATTTGTTTATCTTTCTCATTTAATAATTCGAAGACCAAAGGCCCAAATCTGATTTCTCATTTGGCAACTGCATCCTCTAATCACTAGATAGATTTAGCGTTCTATAAGGCAAAAAAGTTAATGAATTCATCCATGGTGATGAGAGTCATTTGACGCACCAAGAATTCAACTTCATCATTCATTGCAATAATACACGATTTTTCCTTCTCTGTAAGTGAGAGGCGCCACCATTAATTCAAATGGTTGATATCCATCACACCTATATGTGTGTGTGGGCGTCCACATCTATGATAAAATTCACAACTCCCATTTCACGTATACTGCTCAAATGTGACACCCATTGGAGAGAATCACTCTATAAATAAATATATGTATATAGAGTTTTTAAAATAGGTTTTATGTAAAAACATAAAAAAACATAGGATAATTTTTTTAAAAAAAATAGGCCTTAAAGGCGGGATCACTGATGCGGCCTTTTCCTTAACATAATAATTTTTTCTATTTTAATTATTCTTTTTTATATATTTAAAATTTTAATGTTTTATTGTTATTTTGTTATGTTTATATATATATATATAATGTTTCGGCATAATTTATCTCTTATTCAAGTACATGACTTCTCATGCCTGTAAAATATAATGTATAAGACCAATAAAAATAAAAATAAAAATATGGATTAAACATATAAGAAGTAGTCAAAAATAAAAAATAATTTCTTAAAAAATGTTGATGACAAATAATTTATAAGCTTTCTAATCCACCAAATTGAAACATAAAAATGTTTTAAGTACGTGACATTTCTATCCTTTAAAATATAAAATCTAAGACAAATAAAATAAAATTTTAAAAATGGAATAAACATATAATAAATAGTCTAAAATAAAAAATAAGTTTTTTAAAAATATTAATGAAAAATAATTTATAAGCATTCTAATCCACCTACTTGGAACTTAAAAATGATTCAATTACGTGACTTTTCTAGCTAATAAAATATAAACTATAAGACCAATATAAATGAAATCTTGAACATGGATTAAACATATAATAATTAGTCTAAAATATAAAGAATCTATTAAAAAATATTGATGGAAAATAATTTATAAGCATTATAATACACATACTTGAATCTTAAAAATGTTTCAAGTACGCAACTTTAATAGCCTATAAAATATAAACTATAAGACCAATATGAACGAAAATTTAAAAATCAATTAAACATATAATAAGTAGTCGAAAAAGAAAATTATTAAAAAATATTGATGAAAAATAATTTACAACCTTTCTAATCCACCTACTTGAAACTTAAAAATATATCACCTATGTGACTTTACTAGCCTATAAAATATAAAATATGAGATCAATATGAATGAAAATTTAAACATCAATTAAACATATAATAAGTAGTCAAAATTAAAAAATATATATTTTAAAAAATGTTGTTGAAAAATAATTTATAAGCTTTCTAATCCACCTACTTGAAACTTAATAATGTTTAAAGTATGTGACTTTTCTAGCCTATAAAATATACACTATAAGACCAATTTAAATATGAATTTAAACCTTTATTAAACATATAATAAGTAATCAAGTTTTATGTTTTATTTATATGGGTCTTATAGTTTGTATTTTATTGGCTTTCAAAGTCAAGTACGTGGCTTTGGATCCTCCTTGAAATTCCTTTTTGCTCTCACTTCTGAATAACTTTTCTTACATTCCTTTCATTTTCATTTATTTATTTTATTTGTGAAAATATTTATTTTCAACAAATTTTTAGATATTTAGGCTATATTTTAAATTATTTTTACATTATTTTTATACTGTAAATTTTATATGATTTTAAAGCCATATACTTGAAATTTAATAATTATTCCTATATTTAAAGTAGTCAACTTTGAAAGCTGACAAATATAAACTATACCTAAAATATAAATGAAAACATAAATACTAGAATAGCATATAAGAAGGTCTAATAGTAATAATAGTATAATCATTTTAATATACATAAAACATATAAATGAACATGTAAAATCAATGTCTATGTCTATGACGAGGAGATTTTGTCCCACTTGGTGGTCTGTGAATAAGACGTCTATGTCCAGTTTGCTATGGAGTCTGATGACCTCGAGAGGGTTGATCCTTAGGAATTGCAACATTCACTGTCAGATCCTCTACCTATGTGTCAGTGGGAGGAGCTATCAATTGAATCTCGTACTTCCCTCTTGATCCTTCTCCCACTACGATAGTTAAAGGACCTACCATCATAGTAGTGGGGAAATAAGATTGTGATGAAGATATACCCCAAGGTTGTGATGGATGTAGTCCCCAAGGTTGTTATGGATCTGGAACCCAAGTTTGTGATGGATTTGAATCCCAAAATAGAGAGAAATGTGGATATACTGTCAAGAAAGATGGATCTCACACCACCTAAGGCACATCCTGAATCAGATAAGGCTGGAATACTAGAGGACTGACCACTACCTATGGGACACATGAGGCCTCATGTGTAGCATGACACTATCTACGTCACTGTGTTCGTGGCTCCTCAGGACCAGCAGCTACTGTAGGATGTTCCTCTGAGGAAAAAAACGTCTCTCTCTAAGATGGATGCTCAAAGATGCTCTTGGAAAGTGAAAGATAAAATACACTCAACTCCAGTGCTTCAGCATGGACAGTTGCCCAGCTAAAGACCCCCTCCTCTTCTTCATCACTCAAGTGAACACGATTCTCGGAGTGACTTCCCTGTAAAGTGATTCAAAATGAATTATAAAATAGTTCAATAAACAAACCAATGGATATTTTTTGACTTACTATCCTATGAATCTCCCTACCGTGTTAGGTTGGATATATTATAAACTTCAGTCTATACCATGGATCATACTCAACCTCCTCTGAAGGAAAGAATCAATTCGTATGTACATCCTAAATATGAAAATCTGCATGTTTGTTCCAACAGTTATGAAAGAGGGAATATACTCAGCATCAGTCCTCTAGCTTCATCTAATGAAGCTGGTCTATCTATCTCAACAACAATGGAATCAGCTGATCACAGAAAAACTGGCCCATGACTATGTTAGGCTACTGCCACTTAATAATATGGAAGTTAATTAGGGGCACTAAAATCATAGCATCTTCAAGCCCAATAGTAAATTATTGTGGAAACTGGTCCATAATAGTCCAGTATGTAAGCCATGAAATCTGAAATGACATGTGAAATTTGTCAAAAAATATCCCAACTGAAAACCAAAATTGATGTTATTATTAAATTTTTGGGATAGTAATAGATTGTATATACATAATTGGTTGTTATGAGACAGTCCAACTGGAGATAATATATAGCCAAATGGTGTCTCAGAACCATGTCAAAATTGTTTCACTAACACCACCTATAAAATAAAACCTCAATAGTGAAAAATAATAATAAATTAAATTCAATAACTCCAAGTATCATCAGAAAGAAATATAAATGAGTGATCATACCAATTTCCGCACAGAGTGTCATGCAGCACCTCTATCTCGATCGGTGGACCAACAAACTCAGGGTGGATTATGGGGATGTGCTCCCATGCCCACATCTGAATAAGGATGATGCATCCTGTGAGACCTATACAGTCCATGTGGGATAGGTTGCATAATACTCTATATGTGTATACCAAGAAGGTTGATCCCCAGCTGTACGTCCCAGACTGATCAAATTCCTCTAGTAGGGGTAGATAAATCATGTTCACATGCATCCCTTGGTAGTTAGTACACATGATCCCTCAAATGAGCTGTAATATATATGCATGGGAATAACACATGACAGTCTACTCATCAGTATCATTAGGTAAATGTGGAATCTGCACCTCCAACCAAGGCATAGATATTGATGCTCCATTTTTATCCCTATCACTGGAAACAATGTCGACACCTAACAAGCACTGAGTAAGGTCGGTTAAAGATGCACGACTGGTTCCAATAATAGCTCTCCCCTAGATAGGAAGACTGAGAAGCACTGACACATCCTAGAGGGTAATGATTATCTCTCCCTTAGACAGGTGGAATGTGTGTGTCTCTAGTCTCCACCTCTCCATGTGGGAAGCAAGCAGGTGACGGTCTACAAATGTGAAATATGATACGACAATGCCATAGAAGCCATCATGGTTCAAGTATGGTCTAATGGAATGTGGAGGCTCCTTGTGATGAAAATGGTGCGCTCTATTCACCCTGATCGATTGATCCTCACCACCCTCTAGCATGACTTGGGATATATAGGTACGTTCCTGAGTGAGTAGCATGGTACCATCCATCCGCATATAAATAAATGAAATGAGTTGTAAGTGTAAAATGTAAATATAACATTACGTTCAGAATAATGTTATGACTTGTATAATGAAAGACATTCTATGTTTATTCACATTATTTTATGAAGTTATTTTTATTAAAATAAAGGGGCATGTCTTCATGTTTTTCAAAGCATATTACTAACATGTTGTTAAGATATTCTTTTACCTAGAAAAGGGTGTTTTTTAAGATATGTTTGTATATATTTATATATATAAACAATTTGTCTTTGTAATCGAGATGTTTATTAGAAAATAGTGTGATTTGTAATTTATGTATGATTTTCCACATTATGGTAAGTTTCATGATTATTTTTCCACATATAAAGGTGATTCTGTAACTATTAGGTCCACTGGGTTAGATACCCTGAAAGGGGGTGAATCAAGATATGGAAGATTAAAACAACTTCCCCTATTGATCTGATTTCAATATTAAGAAAAACTCACTTCTCCCTCTTTCCTGTAGTAAAGTATAAACAAAAACTAAATCATGTACAGGACATAGTAATTTTTACTTGGTTTACCCTCACTAGGCTACATACAAGGAGCATACACCAGCGATGTGCTGATCTAGAATATCCACTAAAAGTGCACTACTGTTTACAAAGTTCATAGTGGACTCACTATCCCCCCTTGTTTACAACCACTCACAAAATGAAAGTGCACTGGTCTCTCAACTGATGTGTTCTCACTGCTTTTTCAAAACATCCACTCACAGTTTAAAGACTTGTAGGTCCCTTAATTATCACAAATAAATGAATCTTCCTCTCTATATAGATGCTCGGTTGAATTTCAACTTTTATCCACTAATTAAAACCACTTTACCACAGATTTATCAGTCAATCTTCCAACATTCGCACATCCCTAAAATAACCGGTGTGCTTCTAGATGATTGATGTACTTCTCTATGCATTGGTGTGCTTGTCTAAACCTAGCACCCAAGTGTCATAAAACCACTTGAACAACACCCCATTATTCAACCCAAAACTTGGAATACTCAAACTCTTTAAGCCCAAACCAGTATTGGCGTGCAACTATCAATTGGCACGCAACTTCTAAAAAACTTTATACTTGAGCTACCAAACCTCCACAAGGGTGACCGAATCACCTGCATGACTGGAGCTCTAATTTTATCTATGTGTTGAACTCCTTAAAAAATGAGGAGGGGTATCCCTAAATTTATAGGAATTTTTGGTACCCTGAGTGTCGGCACTAAAGTCTCCTCTCATTGCACAAGTCAGGCTGCCCAAGTCTCTGTCGCCCTAGTCACTTGTGAGCCCAATCCAAAACTTGGGCACCCCTATTTCATTTTCCATATTTTTATGTACTAATCCTGAAAAACATATGGCATGAATGTTTCCAATATTCCAAGACACTGGCATGAAAGTACCTTTTCCAAATACACTTCTATCCATTTGTCGATTTTGAGGCCCAAAAAATTGGCACACTAGAAAACGGTACCACCTTGTATCTGCGCTTTTTGTACCACCTCCAGTTCATTCATTCCTTTGTCAAGGTTGTTCAATAAAACATGGATTGTTAAAAATATCTCTTAAACATGACAACTCACAGTGTAATCCCCCTTTTTCAACAAATTTTTACATCATGGTCTGCTTTGTCAACAAACACAATCACCTCAAAAATACATCAATGATACCTTGAAGGGTTTTTTCCCAACAGAAACACTAACTAAAATTCAAGAAGGAATTTTTGGGAAATGAACCATGATGTAATAGGAATAGTGAAAATGATGAAATTGATGACATAAACTCATTCCATAACCATCATTGTTGTCACTATTCCTCTTGTGTCGTGGTTCATTTCCAAAAAATTATTTCTTGAAGTTCAGTTAGTGTTACAGAATCATTTGTACTAACCTCTATTATTGTTTGCGTACTATAACATGCTTCTTTATTAGCTTTTATAACCTCCCCATAGTAGTACGCAAAGTTAAAACCTAATTCTATAAGTTTAAAATGTTTTCTGTTCATGATTCTAATAGTGTAACTAATATTGATAAAGATGGTTGATCATATCATCTTTATTATTCTGAAATTTTATAACATCTTCTAATACTATAATATATGATACTATTATTTTGTTGTATAAAAGTTTATTAAATTATCAATCACAAAATTTTTTGAAAATCGAGGTAAAGGGAATATGTTTTTGGGTTTAAAGTTCATCTTTTAGGTTTTAGGCTTTAGATATTAGGGCTTTTGATTCTGAGTTTTGGGTCTAGGTTTTTGGAGTTGTTGTAAGTTTTTAGGGTTTAGTTTTATGAATTGAGGGATAGGGTTTGGGTTTTATGGTTTAGGATTTATAATTGTGAGATTAAGGTATAGGGAAGATTTTTTTGGGTTTAGTGTTCTATTTTTGAGTTTTGAGGTTTAGAAAACTGAGGAAAAAAGAAGAGATAACAACATATTATTTACAATATGAGAATATCACAATGAATAAAATACATCATTGGGCTTGAGAGTGTTAACTCGGCCCAAAAAATGTTAGGGAATAATTTTTGTTTATGACCTTATTGATGACATATAGTGCATCTCAAACTCAGCCCTTGTTCTTGAGGTCTGTCCATCTCATTCTGCATCCTGCTAGCTTTGGTCTCCCAAGGGGTCAGAACCGATTGATGTCAGGTATCACTATTAGTTGGCCTTTATGCATTGGGAAACAATGAAACTCTCCAATAGTAATCCATGGTGCAACATAACTGTTAGAAACAGTGTCCATCTAGTACACTAGATAATAATATTCTTCCCATGATATTTTCATAGAGGCACTTGTTGTGATGGTGTGTGTTCATGGAAACCATAAGGCTTGAAATTTTCACCATTTACATTGCCTCATTTCCAGTAATACCACTATTTTTTCACTAATGAAATTTTTAATGGGTCTGAATGATCTTAAACTTCAAATCTAGTGTCTTTTTGTCGAAAAAGAAAAACATTATAACCAGAACATTCTTCAATATTCTTTCCAATATCTTGTTGACAGTGTCTTCTGTACCTTAGCCCATGTTGTATTCCTTCTGATACTAGTTTTTTTCTATCAAAAAAGTACTTCATGAAATGATATAATGTATCTTGAGCTAGGGTAGTTGTAGGTAGCTTGCGAAGCCCTTTGAAGATACCATTGATGCATTCCACAATGTTTGTGGTCATGTGTCTGTACCTCTTCCCCCCATCATATGCCAATGTCCATTTTTCTTTTGGAATATGCATCATATAATCATAAACTTTATGATCATCCTGATGTATTTTTTCAAAATGTATTTCAAATCATCATTGATTTGACTCCTATGATACATAGAATAGATGATATTTCACATAGTTTGATTTTATATTTATGTTGAAATAGTTAAAAAATAACAGATACAATGGATACGAAGCCTCGTGATTTCATTCTCTATCGGTTCATTGTGGAATTTTGTAGACACATTGCTAGAAATGTGTCTCATTAATAATTGAAGATATTCATTTGGGTATCTCCATGTATCAGGATCTATATTGATTCCCTCATTAATTTCCAAATGGTGATCAGATATCAAAAAAACTCACTGAATGTTTGGGAAAGGTTTGTTGATACATGGAATTCTTTCTCTACAATGGAAAAGGAAAGTGGAATAGGTGAACGATTTCCATTTTGGGTTTCCACAATCAACAATATGCCCTTGTATTTTTGATATAGAAACGTTCCATCAATCTGATGGAACTGTTTGTTGAAACGAAATGTGGAGATATCGGGAAGGAATGACCAGAACAACCGATGAAATTGAACAGGAGATGGATCAAGTCAGTTATCATGAGACACATGTTCGTTTGTATAAATATGGAATAAAACTTTGTTATTATTCCTTATTAAGGCTATCAATTGTCGAAACACCTGATATGAGTCATCCCAATCACCATAGACCATCATAGTTGCCTTTTGTTTCTTCATCCATGCCTTATTATAGGAAATATTATAACCAAATTTTTGTTATATCCTCTCTTGCACAAGGGATATTGGAACATCTATGATTGTCCAAATAATCTCAAAAATAATGGATGACACAAATTCTGCATCCAATGTGGTATGATCTTGTGTTCGGCTTGGCTGAATGCAAGTATGAGCAGCCTCAATCCTCGAGATTCTCCATCCTCCAAACGCAATGTCTGAAATCCCCCTCAATCAAAATCTGCAATCATCCCCATACATTTAACACCATATGATATATTTAGTATATCTTTATTCTTTAACAATATAGATGTATTGCCTCTCAATTTGAAATCTCTTTAGCATAATTTTTAAGGAATTTTTACTTGGAAAATTCCTTCAAACATATATAGTTTTCTCCAGCACACTAAACCTATCTGTTATAAATTTGGGAAACATATTTGCTGGTGTGAGAACATTTTTGTTTAATTCAATAACACATTTCATTGCTTCAAACCAAGATTAAAGGAGTGGTGGATGATTTTTTGTAGGCCGATGTAGTTGTACAACTAATGTTTTTCTTGAAACCTCCTCCCTAACTTCCGCTAGTCCCACCTCATCAGCATGGTCGTCACCATCTATTCAATCATTAAAAAACTCATCATCAAAAGTTGGATTAACATGTATATCCAGGATATCATTTAGGTTTTCCCCTTCTGCATCATTTGGAATATGCTCAATTTCATGGGGCAAACTATCTTCAACCACTCTTGTAAGTCTAAATCTCCATAAAACTGGACAATGCTGTTGTATAGTAGATACATCAACATATAACTTTTTCATGGTACCATATGACCATTGAAAAAATAAATTAATTGCTTGGACTCAATGCGTATCAGCAACCAATGGACAAGCTAGATTCCATAGTGTTGCCGAGAATTACAAATTTCTACAGCTCATAGACTTGATCTCTTGATTAGGTCCCAGATTTAAGGAACCATGAATTCTATCTTGAAGGTCACTTAGGGTTACACAATCAGTTGTACTAACCACTATTATTGGTTGTGTATTGTAAGATGCTCCTTTCTCAGTTTGAATAACCTCCCCATAGTAGTACACAAAGGCAAACATGTATTTCTATATCAAAAATGTTTCTTTGATCAAAATAATGATAGTGAAACAAATATTAACAATTATGGTTGACCATATAATATTTATTGGAATGTAATATTAGGATGCCTTTTTATACCCTAAAATCTGCTAGAAATGTTTCATTATATAAAAGTTTTTTAGAATATGAGTCACAAGATGTTTTGCAAACTGAGGTAAAAAAGAAGACAAAACATAAAATTAGTTTATTTATCATTGATAAAATGGATGTTCTGATCATATAAAGTGAAATGAATAAGAACAAACAAATTAAATAACACATGAATGCTTTATAACATACAATACATATGTTTCCATTGTTCAATAAAATGTGGTTTGGATGAGATGAGTCTCACTTCGGATATGAGATAAAATCCATCTTATTTGGAATTTGTAGTTTAATAACATCTTTGAAATATATGTACTTCACTTTTAAACTTTCAAAAGATTTCAACCTTCTAATGAAATATCTTATATGTAATCGTAGATTTCATTAGAAGGATGAAACCTTTTAAAAGTTCAAAAGTGAAGTATATATCCTTCAAAGAAGTTATTAAGCTGTCAATTAAAAATAAGATGGATTTTACATCATGTATAAATTGGGGCACATCTCATCGAAACCAAATTCAATTGAAAAACTTCAAAAAATTAATTCTATGTTATAAAGCATTCATGTGTTTTTTATATGTTTTTTCTTCTTCATTTCACTTTATATGATCATAAATATCGTTATCTAATCATTATATAGATTCATTTTTTTAATCCTATGTTATTCATTAATTAATCTATAATTAATCATTGCTAATAATAATTATCATTTATAAACTATATAATCTTTACAATTCTAAAATTTTATAACATTTTCTTATATCCTAAACTATGATACTAATGTTTCTTAGTACAATTTTTACTAAGTTAATCATTCTTTAATCACTAGTTAATCATTACTATGTTATTCATTAGTTAATAATTCATCAATCCCTCAATAATTGTTACACCCCGACTCCATAAATCATTTTATTCTATTATTTATTAGTATCAGTTAGCCTCTCCAAGGTGTGGGGCGAGTGAGGTCTTAACATATTCAATGTTTAATGTTTTTGTTGGGTTTCGGACCGATGCGTAGGCACTGCACGGTCAGTCCACATACTTATGCAGTTACCTAATGTTTAAAATAAATGATTTTTTTATATAAAATGGGTTAAATGTTTTCTCCATAGTAATAAAAACATTATTATTATTGGCAGTGTTATTATTGTCATTAATATATATATATATATATATAAATTGGCTCCCCTTTGATCGGTCGACTTTCAAGCGCACAACCCAACCCAAGCACACCCTCTGGCAGCCCAACCTCACCCTCAGCCAGCCTCTGGTGAGTTTCCCATTAGTCAGAGCTCCCTAGTGGCCACACCTCCCCTACAATGCCCCTTTTTATCACTTGACCCTCCCTTCCGTGATCAATTGATCTCGAATCCTCAATGAATGAGGTCCCCGTTTGAGGTCTGATTCTTTGAGGTAATACCATTCTCGGTGTCCTTCTTTATCACCTAAGCATTTTGTTTCTCTTTCGATACCTAGTTTGGATAATATGTTATCATTGTGTTCTTTCTTGAATAGGATATGAAAAGACCTCATTAGGTCTTGTTCTTATGTGTTCCAACATCCGCCACTGAAGGCGAAGCGGATTGACTCCATTTTGGTCCACCGTCGACATCCAAGGGATAGTTTTATGCCCTCTGTTTGGTTTCGCAGCTTTATTATGACCTTAATTGGCCATCTATAGTTTTCATTAATATTTTTTAAGTTCTTAAAAATATGTTTTGAGTTGGTTCCCAATTTACTTCTTCATGCGTCTGCGATGATATGATTGTTTATGTGCCACATCTTTCTTTGATAATTTTTAAAATATAATTTTCATCCCTATGGTGTCCTTTTATAGTTTTGTGATGTTTTGTCATTGATGGAATTTTTAAAAATTAGTCTTTGGTGTGATTATTTAATTATGTTTGAGTAAAAGTAAATTGATATTATTTCGAGGGTGTTTCCCTTAGTTTTGTTTTATAAAAATGGTGAAAATTTGATTTGGGTTTTACTTGTGAACTTTGTGATTTTTGTGGGGTTGGTATTTAAATTGTGTCTTGATTGAATTTTTTGGCTTAAATTTTATTTTAGGGATTTGTGGTGTTTTGAGTCCCGGGGATTTATCATAGGGATTTGTGTTTGATTTCAAATGCACGCACGCATATCCCCAGGTATGGATATGTATAGATATTTGTATCTTTTGTATGTGTGTACCCTCATGGCATAGGGAACACATGCATCAATTTAAGGATATATATATATATATATATATATATGGAAGTGTGTGCGTGCGATTGAGTTGCTATTTGAGTTTTAAAGCTCAATGTTACCATGGTTTGAGGTATGTGTTTCCATCTATTCTCTTATTCTGAGTTTCCCGTTTTCACTTGAATTATTTCATTTACATTATAAATATTAGTCACACCTTTATAAGAATGATATTTTATTCATTACTGTGTTTTTTTGTGATGGTTAAAAGTGTTAAAGATATATTTGAAATAGTTCCTTGGTTATGTGTAGGTGTTTTCATTCCCTTACTCCCAATTTTAATCCACTTAATGCTTGTGTTTTCTTAATCATATCTTAGTTTATGTTTCACACCTCTATTATGTTTATAGTATACTTATGGTAGTGTTTCCTGTTGAAATATTGGATTAAAAATTGATTTCTAGATGCTCCTTTATTTATGCATATGTTTGTGCCTTTCCAACTTGGTTGGAACTAAATGACTTTATCTACAATGGTATTGTTTGATGAATTGAGTGGTGTTTTCTTGTAAAATCATTTTATGTAACTTTTTTGTCCTTCATTGGTTAGTTTTATGGAACTTAGTGTTTTTGTAGAAATGATTTTATGTGTCTCTTTGAATTGGTAGTTTTCTAAAATAATTGGTTTTATAAGTGGTACTTGTTTTCTAAATGTTGTGGGTCTCTTCATGTGGTTTTTTAAATTGGTTTGAAAATTAATCCATGAGTATATGCCCATTTGGCTTTTGGAGTATATATTTTGTTGAGTGTGTGGTGTGAGGCAACGCTTGGTTTTTTTTTATGAAATTTGACATAGAATTACTATAGGATTTTATGGAAATGATTTGAAAATTGAAACCTAAGGGCCCTTTTGGCTTTTTAAATGCAAAAGTGGTGTTTAGAGTTGTTTTAGAAGAGTTTGGGAAGTGTTTTCATAAAGGCATTTGATTATTTACAATTAAAGGCCTGATTTACAACTCCAAGTGTTTAATGAAGTTGTTATGATAACTGAATGATGTGATGGCCCGGTTGGCACTTTGTATGTTTGACATGTATGCATATATATAAGTATATGGGGCTCTCCTATCTATGGTAACACTTTATGGGTGAACTAATAGGAAGCGTTCGTGTTTGGGGTAGGCATGTGGGGTGAGATGGGTCACGTGTGCGAGGGCCTTCCTACTTAAATAGTATTATTATAACCACCATGGGTTCTTGGGTGTCTTTTAGATGATCAAGTGATGGTTGTTGACCAACCTCGATTAGATGGGTTGGTACCCCCAAGATTTGTTGTTATTCCAGGCAGGCATTGCCACTGGATTGGTTAGTTTGGGTAGCCAGTTGGTTATAGACTTAGGAGCTTCACCATACGCCAGTAGGTGGATCCGAAATCGAGTACATCCAGGGGTATTCTAGGGATTTTTAGGATCACTCATGGTTACATGATTATTCACATTTCTTGTTTACATTCCATTGCAATTTTTTATTTTTATTTTTCACTTAATATTTGTTTTACTCTATCCCATCTTTGGTATTTTATGTTTTAGATTTCATTTATAAAATGAAAAATGATTTTGGAAATGGTGTGTTGTGTGTCTTGGGTTTTTAAATGGGAACAACAAGTTGCTTATTTTTGAAATATGAAAACCATACTTTTATATCTGTATTTCAAACTTGTGTTAGTGAACTGTTATAGAAAAAAGAATTGTTGGATTCATTGGATTATTTTTTGCATCCCTACTAGGAATCTCGGTGCTCACGCCTATTATATCTTTTTAGTTGCAGGTTTAGTTTCTTCTACAGGTTCTTGGTTCACCTGCTCAATGTTGGAGCAGGCTTGGCTCAGAGTTGGGTGGGGACCTAGGAGGTCACAAGGAGGTATGTACAGTTTTTTTTATCCTCTTATAGTTTTATTTGGATATCATTAGTTTTTTATCTATTTATCCTTTTTTCATGGGCCAAATAATTCCCAACAGTTTAGTGTTGATTCCCAACACTATTTTCCAGCCTGTGGCGATTGGGAATGCCCCTCGGGGCATGCCTCAGGCTGGATTGGGTGACTGTTTTAGGGTCGACCTGGTTTGGTTCGTGACAAAATGGTATCAAAGAAGGCCCTTGTTATTTGGGGTGTCTGGTAGAAGGAGATTAGAACTGTCAGGGCTTAGGAGGTAGGATACTGGTCAGTGCCAGATCACCACCACTCGCAAAGAGACCAGAGTTACCAGGGATAGTTCAGGATTTGAGACTTTTATTTGGTTATTTTGGATTGAGGGATCATAATAGGGGAGAATCGATCCATGTTGCAGCCTCACATGGGTTGGTGGCCCATGTGAAGTCGAAGTGCCAGATTTAAGGTTCTCTTTGTGTTATGCCTTACTTGGGGCATGGCTCACTGTCGTGTTTTTGGATAAGGCACAAACACTAATTTCTCATTTTGATAGTTTATAGTTGGTTGTGTTTTTTTAACTTTGTTTATGTGAGTGTGTGTTAAAAATTAAAGTGACTTCGAAATGGAAAAAAGGGATTTCTTCCAAATTGTTTTTGAAATTATTAAAGTGGGTTTTTAAAGAGAAATTGTATCAGTTTGGATAAACTTGTTATATGTTTGTATTTTATAACTAAATGAAGTGTTTGAACCTTGGAACTTCTTATGGTGGGTCACACATGCATGGGTATGTACGAGGAGTGTGTGGGGGAACTTATTTGCATATGATGTGAGCGATATTGAATTAATGCACATGTGACGGTTCATAAGGTTCCATTGGTGAGTTTTAAAATATTAAAGAAATAACGGTTTTGGAAAAGTGATTTCATTTCTTTTTTTTATATATGTTTGGCTTATAGGCCTGTTTCCCTTGGCTTGTGTTGTTGCTTTGATTGAGTTTTTGGATTGATGCAAGTCTTGATGGTGTTTTTCATGTTTTTATGAGTATACTACCCAAAAATCCTCCAAAAGTTGTTAATGAGTTATGCCCAGTTCCGAGTTCTTTTTCTGTGTTGCCTTCTTATCGAGGTAATCGAAGTCTCTTAAATGAAGTTGTATAGTTTAGAAATATAGTGTGTCGTCAGGTTATTGGGAAATATTAGGGTATTTATGGTTTGTAACATCCCATATTTATTTGAGGGTTCACTTCTGGACTAGTAATTGTTGGATATCTCATCGTCGTTAGAGTATCAGATGTAGTTGGTGGGGGTCGGCTCTTGTGAAGGTTCCCCATCTGTCAAGGATCTTCATCTGTACTGACTCCCAGTTTGTTGAACTGTTCTCTCACATGCGACTAGTCTACTGGTTCAAGCATTCTAAACCACCTTGCCACATCCCTCTGAAGACTTTCTACCATGCGACTGTTCAAGCCACCGAGGAGAGTTCTGAAAGAAGCATCATTCGGGAGGAAGGAGTTAAAGACCAGAGGATTCAAATTCATGATTGTGAGGTAGGAGATGTTTTAGCCACCAGTGCCCAAACCACATGTCTCCGGGTGAATCTCAAGCACTGTCAGGATTTTTCGTGGGTGTGTGGAACCTCGGTCCATATAATTATTTCATATTTGGGATGGAAATATCCAAAATTTCCTTGTTCGATTCTTGTCGCCTTCATAAAATCATCCTCATTGTGGTGGTGTGATGAGCTCAATGTACCACAATCCAAGTGCCTCATCCACTCTAAATGTGTCTTTTAAATTATCTGTATTCCATCCGGGGTGTTGGGCCCGGGAATAAGTGGAAACGTTTTGATTCTAACTTTGGTCATAGTTTTATTCGTCAGGGGAATGTTTGGTTTCATGAATTAATGGGTGATGTTTCTATGCCCTTTCTTAGTTTGGCTGCCTCTCCATGTGTTTCCCTTTAGTGTGTTTTAGTTTTGTAGGGTATTCTTTTATCCTGGTGCCACAGTGTGTTCGTTTTCCCCGTAATGGTTTTAATCCTAGTGTTGGAGTTGTTCTATTGTCATTGAGAAGGTGGGATGAGTTTGGTTTGGGAAGTTCCCACAATGCCCCCCTGGGGGTGGTGTGTTCGGGTTTCAAGGTATCTGTGTTAGTATATTCTTTTGGTGGGGGGAACCCTTTTGTGTTCTCCCCTCAACCATGGGCAGTGATTGTTCTTGAGGTGGTCGGGTGTGATGTGTGTTGGTAATGGTCACCCCGAGCCTCTCGGTTTCTTCTAGATTGGTCTGTCCATGGACTTTAGATGTGTCAACCGTGGCTTGGTGACTTTTGGGGGGCAGAAAGTGTATGTGGTGGGGAGATTTGTCACACTCTGACTCCTTAAATTATTTTATTCTAATATTTATTGGTTTCGATTATCCTCTCCAAGGTGCGGGGTGAGCACGGTTCTAACATATTCAACATTTATTGTTTTTCTAGGGTTTCAGACTAGTGCATAGGCACCACACGATCGGCGGTAGTCGTGTGATCGGTCCACGTACTTATGCAGTTACCTAATGTTTAAAATAAATAATTTTTTATATATAAAATGGGTTAAATGTTTCCGACATAATAATAAAAATATTATTATTTTGTATATATATTAATTGGTTTCTAAAATTGTTTTTAATATTTTTTTGAGTAAAGTATTTTTAAGAAAATTATTACTGTTATATTATTATTAATGTTAATATTTGAAAAAAAGGGAAAATAAAATGAACAAAATTATTATTTTTATTCTTCTTAATTTTATCATTATTATAATTATGTTATTATTAATATAATGATTATTATTATTGTTATTATTATTACTTCTATTATTGTTATTTTTAAAAATGAAAGAGAACCCTAGACCTACACTTCCCCATCCCCTCTCTCACGGCCCCATCTCCCCTTGGGTGTCAACCTCCTACGCCCCATGTGTAGAGACCCAAATCTTGACGTACATGGAAATTAAATTACTTTTGTGGAATACTTAGTACATAACAAAAATAGACACACAAGGACCGTAATAGTTTAGTTTCTTTGGAAACTCGGAATATTAACTTCTAATCATGTTGAAATATCTTCAACAACTCCCATAACGATCTTCCCCTTTTTTTTCCTTACAGAAAACCTTTCTTTATTTCATGGGGCAAATAAAACATAAAAATGGTGATATCAAATTCTCAGACAGGGCAAACATAGATAACATAAAACAATCCATAAACATTTGGAAGCAAAAACTTGAACATGAAATTTAAACATCAAAATCTTGAGCAAAGACATAAATCGTGGAAGTACGTAAGGAATATATCATAATATAACATCAACCGTGATAAAATATAATGGGAATAAAACATGTAATTGTGGATACTATTCAGCACATGTTATGATTTCCATAGTTACCAATGCATTGCTGCCAAGACCATCTTAGTGGACAAAGTCCCTTTCTGAATCAAGTTCACTCCTCGTTTCAGTCCTGTAACACTGAACCAGATTAACTTACCGTTCCAGCCATGTCTATCTAATGAGATATAAATCTTTACCCAATGCATTGGAGGGAGATATAGGTCTCACCCATCTCATAATGAAATCATTCTTTCGTGTTCCACAAAATCATAAATCATACATCATAGCATAACCCGTGTAATAGAATGAGATTCTTAAACATCATGCCATCATAACATAATCCATACAAAGGAAAATGGGTATCTTTTCATCATAATAAGAATCAAACCATGTAAATAATTGATACATTATACATGAAACATAAACATATTAAATAATGTTATTTTAGATGGAAAATATTTTTGATAAAAACACTTGAAATGAATTCTTGAGGAGAATATCCTTTATTCTTCAAAATAATTTTCTTTTCACAAAATGTCATGAAATTTTAAAATAAAAGGGTTTTGTTGAAAATAATCATGAAATATTGTAGAGGAAGCTTCATGAAAATGAGGCGTTTTGAAACCATAAAAATATGTTCAGGCCGTATAAGTTAAAAATAACATTCTCCTCATACTTTTGTCAAAAAAGTCAAAAAGTTCCTTGTATGGTAATCAAATGAAAGATTCCTTCCATAACACTTGACAAAAGTCAAAAAAGGGTAAAAATGAATTTAATCATACATGATAACATTTTTATAAAACTTGGACATGGATGATAAATATAACCCCAGTAAATACATATGAATAAGCAATCTCGTATAAAAATGAGATTTCCAAAATTATCTCTTACCTTAGGTCTGATATGCTTCATACGTTTCTGAACCTCCTATATAATGATTTAAATATTGTCATTTAATTACTACAGAATCATATTCATTGTTATGATATCATATATGGTTCACTTATAACTTTATATTACTCGTTCTTTTGTAAGTTCAATGTTAAAGCAGCGTTTTGGGTTAAATCATTTTATTTATGGTACGTGTTTGGACTTGTTGTTCTTGATATTATTACTTATATCCTGGTTTACTTAATTATAGAATGTAAAACATGATTTATATATTTCATTATATACATATATATATGATAGATCAATTAAATTAAATTAAATACACCGTTTATGTAGACGGTAGGCCGTACATACGCATGAACACTGTTTTGTTTTCCTAATTGATTTGAATGAAATTAAGTAGATGACATACATATATATACACATAAATACAATATCATTATTATGTCATATATTTCATTATTACTTATTATATATACTTTATAATCATTCTTGAATGGTTAACATGGAGAATGAATCTCATCGCGTCCTGGAGACGGTAGTCCGTACGTATGCATGAGCGATGATATCATTCCCGTGATCGTGGAATTGTATTGGAGTTTATGTATACTATTTCATAATCAATATCAATTTACAATAATCATATATAGTTATTATTTACAACATTATGCCCATCCAAGTAATGTGGTGGTGGAAAATAGATTACACCACGGTGTGGAGACGGTATTCCGTACGTACGCACGCGCGGTGATTTCGTTTTCCGTAGGATGGATAGATGGTGAAATAGGGTTGTTTCATAATTATAATAACATATAATTATATGAGTGATATTGATGTTATTACTTCATAATGATACAACTAAAGAAGAATAAGTGGAATAATAAATAAAGTTAAAATAATCGGTAACAGACATTATCTCTTCTTTGAAGCGCCTCTTTGAGACCTCCACTTACGGCACCAAAATTGGTCTTTGAAGAAGACCAGGACCTCTAGGATGTTTCTAGGGAAGTGTAGAAGAGAATTGTGCAGGTGTTTTCTGAGCTTTAAGGCTGAAAGTGGTGTGTGGAAGAGAGGGAGGAGGTTCCCTTATATAAGGGAGGAGAGGGGCACCTTTGGAATAACAAAAAATGTTATTTTATTATAAAGTCATATTCAGTTCTTAATAGCTCCAAATTGAGTTATTTCTAAGATAAGGTGGGTATGGGTCGAAATCCTCTCATACAATATAATTTAGACAAGTTTAGGTTTCTATTTTAACCTTATTATTTAGATTTAACTTTAAGTTAAATTATTTTTCTTTTATCGTGTCTTCTTGTTTTCTTACACTATAATGTTAATAAACATACTATAACAAGCCAAACGAACCCCAAGTTGTTTATTATTAATATATATAACCTTATCTAAGTCATGTTTCCGAACCTTATATTTTTAGGAATAAAATAACAATTAATAATATAATATTTGTTTTAAAAACTATTTTATGCCAATTTTGACACTATTTGGTAATTGATTTTTGTAAAAATCATAACAGAAAGCTTTGTTCGAAAAAGGTTAATTAAATCAATACTAACATATCATGTTAACATTGAAAATTATTGGAATTCATAAAAAGTCTCAAATTAAATTTATTTGGGTATTTATAACATCAATTTTGTCAATATTTCATTAATAATATAATGACGGCATCATCATTGTGTCATAAATAAATTAAATTATTTAAAGTCTAAAAATTACAAATAAAATACCATTATGTATGAAATATTTTTATCTTTATAATTAATATTTATAGTTGAATTTATCTTATGTATTACCCTATTATTTACTTATTAAACATTGATTTTAACTTTTTTAACTCTTCTTTAAATAAATTAATAATAAATGTCCTAATCTAATCCAAGTGGGCCTAAATGGTCATATTTTATTCCTAAGGTTGTTTTTGGTCGAATTACACTTATCCAATAGAATTAGGACATGTGTTAGGGTAATAATAATATCATTTTTACCCTTAATTGCCCTATTTACTTTTAACCGTGGTAAAAAAAGTAAAAAGTTACTATTCACCAAAAAATTATTTTCATCTCATTGAACTACATTTTACTTACTAAAATAAACTGTGTTTCTCAGAATTTTGAAATTCCACTCACAGAATCTATAAAATTATGTTTTATGTGAATTTGGAAATTCTCCTTGGAGGTGGGTAAAAGACGGTTAAAAGTTCAATAAAATGTTTATATATATAAAATTATTAAAAAATGACTCTAATGAATTAAATTGAACTTATATAGGTATTATGTGTCAATTTTGACTTAAAATAAATTTAAATAGAAAAAATAATTATTTAAATAAGAAGTCGGTTTTTAAATAGTAACTTAGTGTTTTCACAATTCATCAAAAATTGAAAGTTTTCAGGAAAATACCAAAATTTCACCCTAGGCTAATTTCGATATTCCAAATCCAAAAAAGAAGTCCATTTTGAAAGATGAAATTAAAAAAAATTAAAAAGTGGTTATTACTATTCATAATGGCTAGTTTTAATAATATTTTAATAGCATATCGTTGTTTAGTGAAACTCGGTATTGCGTGCAACACAGGCTATCGAGGAAGGTCACGATTGCATGTAATGTAGCCAAGTTAGGGTTGTGTGTTGTGTATGACTCCTTTGTTGTAGTGTAAAACACAAGACAACAATAAAATTAAAAAGAATATTTTTCATAAAATCTCGGGGTGTTACATTCCACCCCCCTTAAAATGAATTTCTCCGTCAAAATTCATCGGTGTTATAAATGGTTTACTACTCGAATGTTTCTTTAATAGAAACCCACATCGTAAAAAGGAATACCAAAACCATTATTTAAAAACTAAAGTATGAAACATAATGGTTACACAAATTAACTAATCACTGGGTTTTCACATAGGAGAACATAGGTGAAAATATGGATATGGAAGAGAAACCTAACCATCATGTTCTGATGGAGAGTGGTAGAGAACATGGCTTTGAAAAATACAACAATAAAAAAGCCATTGATTTGTGAAGATCTAAGGTACCATCTGATTCATCGGATATAAGGGAACTAGGACAACATTTTTGGTTTTCAAGATCATTTCCCTAAATTTGATGAATTAAAATAAATACTTACATGATTTTGGTACAATTTCACTGTTGTTCGTGAATTAAAAAATTTCCACTTCATCCCTTAATGAAATGAAGATGAATTTTTTATTCGTGATGTGTTAGCAGATCATGTGATAGAATGATGGGTCATTCCATCTGTTTCAAACAAAAGGTTAGAAAAAGTTATAAGTCCATATTATGGTTAGATTAATTGTATATGGTTCCAAAAATGAACCTATACTTCATATATCATACCACTTAATAAAATAAAACTAGTTTCTACTAACCAGGGACTTCTTGTAGGCCAGTGGTAGGTGATAATAGCCAGTCGCACTTCGGTTGTGGGTTCAATTCCCACAGCCTTGTCCAACGCGATGGGCTGTCGCCCATCCTGGAGGTTGTCCTTTTCCTAAAACTACATTACATTAACATCCCATCAAAAATATCGGAAAAACTTCTAACCATAAACAATACTAACTTATTTCCAACATAATCCATTCAAATCATTAGGCTTATCTATAATACTGCAGTCCACTCTCATAATATAGTGAAAACAATTACTAGAGATTTCATATAATAAGAATGTTAATACCATCATTGATCCCAATATATCATAAGATATGTCTTATTGGTCACATTCCAAATATTAGAAGGCCATAATCATGTATTCTCTTGAAAAATGAATACCCATTGAATCTTAGTGAAAACATGAGTGCTGTTAAAAGATAACTCTTTCCACATACAAAAAACCCAAAATTCTATATACTCAAACCCTGATATACCTATTTCCTTATATCAGAAATGAGCTCATGAATACTGTCAAACATTTCATTTTCCCCTTATCCCTTCATTATGCACATATCATCTTCTTTCCAAAAATTTCTCAATCACTTTCCATGGTTACCGATACCATAAAATTATTGAAAACTACAATAGACCATTACATAAATATTCCAATATTCCATGATACTATATACAACATTATTTTGGAATCCCATTACATAAACACTTAATCATTCCACCACATCATTTTCATATTCAACATCGCAAATAGTGATTGCATGTGACGTCCCTTTGTCCTTTTCCTTAAGTGGTTGCTCATGTCGATCATTATTAACCCTTGGATTAGGGCATTGATTATCATTATGCCCCATTTCATTGCACTTGAAGCATTGAAGTGTTGGTGGTGCATTCTCTACAGTATTTTCTTTATTTACACCATTAGCAACCATTTTTTCATTACTTCAACACTCAGCTACTCGATGACCCTCTTTTACACACTTAAAACATTTTCTAGTCCCTTTATGACAATCTCCACCATGATTCTTCCCACACTTTGAGCATAAGGAAACATTCATCTTCTTTTCACCATTATTCTGAGATTTCTCCTTGAACTCCATATTTCGTTTCTTGTCAAAACCATGAGATGGATATATAACACAAACTTCCATTTCTACCTTGATAGCACAACGCACAATTTCTTCATAGCTACTGAAGTCTCTTATAGCTAATTCCCTTTGAAGATTTGGTTTTAAGCCACTAAAGAATCGATCAACTTTACTTTCAAGTTAGATGATAAAGCCATATACATACCTTGTAAGCCTTGTAAAATTCGCTTCGTATATACCAATAAATTCATCATACTTTTTCTTTAGTTCAAGAAACTCCTTCTCCATCTCTGTTTGAAGAATACGAGGGAAGTAATTATTGAAAAATAAGTTCTTGAACTCGTCTCATTCCATGGACTCAATTTCCTCTCTTGGCCTTGTATTCTTGATAATATTCCACCATTGATCAGCTTCACCATCCAAACAATATACTGCTAAGATGAATTTATCATGTTCAAAACATTGAAGAACTGAAAATATCTTTTCAGTGGTACTAATCCATTGTTCAGCAACAAGTGGATCAACAGACCCGCTGAAAGAAGGTGGACGTTTCCTCATGAAAGACTCAATAGAATATTGTTCCCTTCTCTGCTCATTTGGAAGTCTAGAATGATTCATAGCTTGTGTAAGTATATCAATAATATTTTTCACTCCATCTCCCATAAAATTTATTTGTTCAGGAGGACAATCATTGCATTGTCCATTACATTGATCAACACGGTTCCGTCGGGTTCCAGCCATCGTCTAAAACCCAAAAAGAATAGTGTGAGAGGCCAAAAATCATGCTAGGGAAAAAAACATAATAAAGGGGGAGTACCTTCAATTACTAACATCTTAGGTTATATTCTAAGATAGTTACCGTAGTTCTTGGACTATATCATATACGTATACTTATCCTTAGGGACATCCCTAGAAATACCATAGAAATATCTCTAGGGATCTCACTAACGTTTTCGCATCCTAGTTTCCAAAGGTTGACTAAACCTTTCCTCTGATACCAACTGTAGAGACACAAAGCTTGATGTACATGGACATTACATTACTTTTGTGGAATACTTAATACATAACAAAAACAGATAGACAAGGACCGTAATAGTTTAGTGTCTTTGGAAACTCGGAATATAAAATTCTAATCATGTTGAAATATCTTCAACAACTCCCATAACGATCTTCCCCATTTTGTTTCCTTGCCTAAAACCTTTCTTTATTTCCTGGGGAAAATAAAACATAAAAAGGGAGAGCTCAAATTCTCAGTAAGGGAAAACATAGATAACATAAAACAATCCATAAACATTTGGAAGCAAAAACATGAACATGAAATTTAAATATCAAAATCTTGATCAAAGACATAAATCATGGAGTACGTAAGGCATATATCATAATAGAACATCAACCGTGATAAAATATAACGGGAATAAACCATGTAATTGTGGAAACCATTCAGCACATGTTATGATTTCCATAGTAGCCAAGGAGTTTCTTCCAAGACCATCTTAGTGGACAAAGTCCCTTTCTGAATCGAGTTCACTCCTCCTTTCAGTCTTGTAACACTAAACCGGATTAACTTACCATTCCAGCCATGTCTATATCATGAGATATAAATCTTTACCAAATGCATTGGAGGGAGATATAGGTCCCACCCATCTCATAATGAAATCATTATTCCGTGTTCCACAAAATCATAAATCATACATCATAGCATAACCCATGTAATAGAATCAGATTCTTAAACATCATGACATCATAACATAATCCATATAAAAGAAAATGTATATCTTTTCATCATAAGAAGAATCAAACTTTGTAAATATTGGAGACATTATATTTGAAACATAAACATATTAAATAATGTCATTTTAGATGGAAAATAGTTTTGATAAAAACACTTGAATTGAATTCTTGAGAAGAATATCCTTTCTTCTTCAAAATAATTTTGTTTTAACAAAATGTAATGCAATTTTAAAAGAAAATGGTTTTGTTGAAAATAATCATGCAATCTTGTAGAGTAAGATTCATTAAAATGAGGCGTTATGAAACCATAAAAATCTGTTCATGCTGTATAAGTTAAAAATAACATTCACCTCGTACTTTAGTTGAAAAATACAAAAAGTTCCTTGTATGGTAAACAAAAGAAAGATTCCTTCCATAACACGTGGTAAAAGTCAAAAAAGGGTAAAAAGGACTTTTAAAATACATGATAACATATTTATAAAACTTTGACATGGATGATAAATATAACCCCAGTAAATACTTACGAATAAGCAATGTCGGATAAAAATGAGATTTGCAAAATTATCTCTTACCTTAGGTCTGATATGCTTCGTACGTTTCTAAACCTTCTATATGATGATTTAAATAATGTCATTGACTTATTAAAGAATCATATTCATTGTTATGATATCATATATGGTTCACTTATAACTTTAAATTACCCGTTCTTTTGTAAGTTCCATGTTAAAGCAGCGTTTTGGGTTAAATCATTTTATTTATCGTACGTGTTTGGACTTGTTGTTCTTGATATTATTACTTATATCCTGATTTACATAATTCCATAATGTAAAACATGATTTATATATTTCATTATATATATATATATATGATAGATAAATTAAATGAAATGAAATACACCGTTCATGGAGACGGTAGGTCGTACGTACGCATGAACGTTGTTTTCATTTCCTAATTGATTTGAATGAAATTAAGTAGATGACATACATATATATACACATAAATCCAGTATAATTATTATTTCATATATTTCATGATTACTTATTATATATACTTCATAATCATTCTTGAATGGTTAACATGGAGAATGAATCTCATCACGTCGTGGAGACGGTAGTCCGTACGTACGCACGAGTGATGATATCATTCCCATGATCGTGGAATTGTATTGTAGTGTATGTATACTATTTAAAAATAAATATCAATTTACTATAATCATATATAGTTATTATTTACACCATTATACCCATCCAAGTAAGGTCATGGTGGAATATAGATTACACCACAGTGTGGAGACGGTATTCCGTACGAACGCACGCGCGGTGATTTCGTTTTCAGTATGATGGATAGGTGGTGAAATAGGGTTGTTTCATAATTATAATAACATATAATTATATGAGTGATACTGATGTTATTAATTCATAATGAAACAACTAATGAAGAAGAAGTGGAAGAAGAAATAAAGTTGAGAGAATCAGTAACGGGCATTACCTCTTCTTTGAAGAGCCTCTTTGAGACCTCCTCTTAGGGTGCCAAAATTAGACTTTGAAGAAGACCAGGACCTCTAGGATGTTTCTATGGAAGTGGAGAAGAGAATTTTACAGGGTTTGGCCGAGCTTGAAGGCTCAAAGTGGTGTGAGAAAGAGAGGGAGGAGGTGCCCTTTTATAAGGGAGTAGAGGGGCACCTTCAGAATAACTAAAAATTTTATTTTATTATAAAGTCATATTCGGTTTTCAATAGCTCCAAATTGAGTTATTTAGAAGATAATGTGGGTATGGGTTGAAATCGTCTTATCCAATATAATTTAGGAAAGTTTAGGTTTCTATTTTAACCTTATCATTTAGATTTAACTTTAAGTTAAATAATTTTTCTTTTACCATGTCTTCTTGTTTTCTTACACTACAAGGTTAATAAACTTACTATAACAAGCCAAACTAACCCCAAGATTTTATTATTAATATATATAACCTTATCTAAGTCATTTGGACGAACCTTAGATTTTTTGGAATAAAATAACAATTAATAATATAATATTTGTTTTAAAAACTATTTTATGTCAATTTTGATACTATTTGGTAATTGATTTTTTTTGAAAATCATAAAAGAAAGATTAGATCAAAAAAAGTTAATTAAATCAATAATAACATATCATATTAACTTTTAAAATTATTGGAATTCATAAAAAGTCTCAAATTACTTTTATTTGGTTATTTATAACATAAATTATGTCAATATTTCATTAATAATATAATTACTCTATCATCATTGTGTCATAAATAAATTAAATTATTTAAAGTCTAAAAATTACAAAAAAAATACCATTATGTAGGAAATATTTTTATCTTGCTAATGAATATTTATATTCGAATTTATCTTATGTATAACCCTATGATTTACTTATTAAACATTGATTTTAACTATTATAACCCTTCTTTAAATAAATTAATAATAAATGTCCTAATCTAATCCATGTGGGCATAAATGGTCATATTTTACTCCTAAGGTTGTTTTTGGTCGAATAACAATTATCCAATAGAATTAGGACATGTGTTAGGGTAATAAAAATATCATTTTTACCCTTAATTGCCATATTTACTTTTAATAGTGATAAAAAAAAGTAAAAAGTTACTATTCACCAAAAATTATTTTCATCTCATTGAACCAAATTTTACTTACTAACATCAACCGTGTCTCTCATATTTTTGAAATTCCACTTAAAAAAGCGGTAAAATTATGTTTTATGTGAATTTGGAAATTCTCCTAGGAGGTGGGTAAAAGACGGTGAAAAGTTCAATAAAATATTTATATATCTAAAATTATTATAAAATGACTCGAATGAATTACATTGAACTTATATAGGTATTATGTGTCAATTTTGACCTAAAATAAATTTAAATAGACAAAATAATTATTTAAATAAAAAGTCGGTTTTTAAATAGTAACCCAGTGTTTTCACTATTCATCAAAAATTGAAAGTTTTCATAGAAATAACATAATTTCCCACTAGGCTATTTTCGATATTCCGAATCCAGAAATGAAGTCCATTTTGAAAGATGAAATTTAAAAAAAATCAAAAAGTGGTTATTACTATTCATAACGGCTAATTTTAATAATATTTTAATAGCATATCGATGTTTAGTGAAACTTGGTATTGTGTGCTACCCATGCTATCGAGGAAGGACGTGATTGTGTGTAATGCAACAAAGTTAGGGTTTCATGTTGTGCAAGACTCCTTTGTTGTAGCGTACAATACAAGACAACAATAAAATTAAAAAGAATATTTTTCATAAAATCTCAGGGTGTTACACCCTGGTTCCTCCTCCCTTGTGAGATCTGTGCTCCCCCTGGTTCCTCATCCCTTGTGCGGGCAGCGCATCCCCCAACCATACTCCCTTTTTTCATGCGGCCGCCAAGGTAGGTGGCCTCCCCTCCGATCGGCTGACCTTCAGGCACGCGACCTAACACAGACGTGCCCTCCGGTAGCCCGACCTCACCCTTAGTCGACCTCTGGTGAGCGCCCCATTTGTCGAAGCTCCCTCCCGGCCACACCTCCCCTACAATGCCCCTTTTTAGTGCACTACCCTTCCTTCCGCCATCGATTGATCTCAAATCCTCCATGAATGATGTCCCGATTTGAGGTCGGCTCCTTCGAGGTAATACCATTCCTGGTGTCCTTCTTTATCACATTGGCATTTTGTTTCTCTTTCGATACCCAGTTTGAATTTAACTAGATCCTTAAGGTTGGCCTAATATGATATCATTGTGTTCATTCTTGAATAGGGTACGTAAATACCTCCTTAGGTCTTGTTCTTGCGAGTTCCAACATCTGTGGCTGAAGACGAAGCGGATCGAATCCATTTCGGTCCACCACTAACATCCAAGGTATAGTTTTATGCCTGATGTTTGTTTTCACAGCTTCATTATTCCCTTAATTATCCTTCTATAGTGTTCTTGAATATTTTTGAAGTTGTTAAAAATATTTTTTGAGTTATTTCCTGGTTTACCTCTTTAGGCGTCTGTGATGATATGCTTGTTTATGTTCCAAATATTGCTTTGATAATTTTTAAAATATAATTCTCATCCCTATGGTGTTCTTGTATAGTTTTTTTGTGGTGTTTTGGCATTGATGGAATTGGTCAAAATTGGTATTTGGTGGGATTTCTTAATTATGTTTATGTTAAAGTAAATTGAAGTTATTTTTAGGGTTTTTCCCTTAGTTTTGTTTTATAAAAATGGTGAAAATGTTATTTGGGTTTTACTTGTGAACTTTTTTATTTTTGTAGGGTTGGTTTTTAAATTGTATCATGATTTCTTGGCATAGAATAAATTTTATTTTAGGGATTTGTGTTGTTTTGAGTCCCAGGGATTTATCGTAGGGAGTTGCGGTCGATTTTGAAGGTGTGCACGCATATCCCCATGTATGGATATGTATAGATATATGTATCTTCTGTGTGCGTGTTCCCCCATGGCGCAGGGAACACGTGCATTAGTTTAAGAATTTAAGTATATATATATATATATATATGTGGATTTTTGTGCATGAGGGCGAGCTATTTTTTGAGTTTGAAGGCGTGGTGTGACCATTGTTTGATGTAAGCGTTTTCATCCTTCCCCCCATTCAGAGTTTTCCATATGCACTTTCATTATTTCATATACTTTATAAATGTTATTTACACCTTTATAGGCATGATATTTTATCCTTTGTGGTGTTTTTTCATGATGGTTAAAAGTGTTAAAGATATCTTTGAAATAGTTCCTTGGTTATGTGTATGTGTTTCCATGCCCTTGATCTCAATTTTAATCCACTTAAAGATTGTGTTTTCTTAATAAAATCTTAGTTTGTGTTTCGCACCCATATAATGTTTATATTTAACTTTCGGTAGTGTTTTACTTTTGAAATATTTTATTAAAAATGGTTTTTTGGATGCTCTTATATTTATGCACATGTTTATGCCTTTCCAACATGGTTGGAACTAAATTCCTTTATATACAATGGTATTGTTCGATGACTTGAGTGGTGTTTGATTGTAGAAACATTTTATGGAATTCTTTGGTCCTGTGTTGGTCAGTATTATGGAACTTAGTGTTTGTGTATAAATGATTTTCTGTGTCTCTTTAAATTTGTAGTTTTCTCAAATCCTTGGTTTTATTAGTGGTTCTTGTTTTCTAAATATTGTGGGCCTCTTCATGTGGTTCTTTAAATTGGTTTGAAAAGAAATCCATGATTATATTCCCATTTTGATTTTGATGTATATATTTTTTTTTGTGTGTAGTGTGAGGCAATGCTTGGTTTGTTTTTTGAAAATTGAACATTGAATCACTAAAGACTTTTATGGAAATTCTTTGAAACATGGAACCTAAGGGTCCATTTTGCTTCTTAAATACTAAAGTGGTGTTTAGAGTTGTTTTAGAAGAGGTTCTTCAATGTTTTCATAAAGGCATTTGATTATGTAAAACTAAATTCCCGATTTACAACTCCAAGTGTTTAATAAAGTGGTTTTGATAACCGAATGATGTGATGGCCCGGTTGGCACTTTGTATGTTGGAAATGTACACATATATATAAGTATATGGGGCACTTCTATCTAAGGTAACCCTTTATGGGTGAACGGATAGGAAGTGTCCATGTTTGGGGTAGGAAAGTGTGGTGATATGAGTCACGTGTGCGAGGGCCTTCCTACTTACACAGTATTATTAAAACCGTGATGAGTTCCTGGGCATCTTTTAGATGATTTAGTGATGGTTGCTGACCAACCCTGATTAGATAGGTTGGTAACCCCTTGATTTTTTGTTAGGCCATGTGGGCTTTGCCACTTGATTTTTCCGTTAGGGTGGCCAGTTGGTTTTAGACTTAGGAGCTGCTCCATATGTCGATAGGTGGTTCCAAAACTGAGTACATCTAGGGGTCTTCTATGGATGTTTAGTGTCACCCATGGTTACTGGATTATTTATACAGCTTGTTTACTTTCTATTACACTATTTTATTTTCAGTTTTCAGTTTTTACTTGTTTTTATCTATCCCACCTTTGCTTTTTTTGTTTTGGATTTCATTTATAAAACGACAAAAGATTTTGGAAATGGTGTGTTGCGTGTGTTGGGATTTTAAATGGGAACAACATGTTTCTTATTTTTAAAATATGAAAACCCTACTTTTATATCTGTATTTCAAACTTGTTTCAGTGGACTGTTTTGGAAAAGTGAACTGTTGGATTTAGTGGTTTATTTTTGGCATCTTTTCTGAGCATCTCGGTGCTCACGCCTATTATATCGTTCCAGTTGCAGGTTTAGTTTCTCGTATAGGTACTTGGTTCAGCTACTCAATGTTGGAGTAGGCTTGGTTCTGAGTTGGGTGGTGACCTAGGAGGTCACAAAAAGGTATATACAATTTGTTTTCATTCTGCTGCTTATTTTATTTGGTTATCGTTAGTTTTTCTTTACCTATTTATCTTTTGTTCATGGGCTAAATCATTCCCAATGGTAAAGTGTTGATGCCCGACACTAGTTGACAGACCATGGGGATCTGGAATGCCCCTCAGGCCATACCACGGGCCATCTTGGGTGACCAGTTCAATGTCAACCTAGGTTGGATCGTAAAAATAATAGAGAAGAAGAAACACATAAAATAACACATGAATGTTTTAGAACATACAAGAAATACCAATATTTTTCAACAAAACATGGTTTGGATGATATGATCCTAACTTCTAAAGTGAGGTAAAACCTAATTGATTTTTATTTTACAGCATAATAACATATTCTACAATTATGTACTTAACTTATTAAGTACATTTCATTAGATGATGTCATTAAGATACCAAATAAAAATAAACAGGATTTTACTTCACTTTTGATGTCATGCTCATCTCATCCAAACCATGTTTAATTGAAAAATGTCAAGGTATTTCTTGTACGTTGTAAAAAATTCATGTGTAATTTAATGTGTTTATTCTTCTCCATTTCATTTTATATAATCATAATTGTCATTTTATCAATGATAAGTATTATTAGCTAATCATTACATGTATTCATCTTTTAATCCTAAGTTATTTGGTAATTAATCTATAATTAATCATTACTAATAAAAACTATTATTTTTAAACAATATAATCTTTATGATACTAAAATTTTAGAACATCTATTTATATCTAAAACAATGAGACTAATGTTTCCTAGTATTGTTTTTAACTAATCAATAATTATTTAATCACTAATTAAGAATTATTAAGTTATTATTTAGTTATTTATTTATTGATTAATCATTAATTATATGAAATTAATTTGTTAATTATAATTAAATAATCATATTTATTCATTTTTAATCATAAGCTATCATTAATTAATCTATAATAAACCATTACTAATAATAAGTATTTTTTCTAAACTATATATAACAAATTAAACTACTTAATAAATAACATCTTTAAAACTAACTAAAAAAAATCAATTAATAATAATAACTTTCATTCTTTAATACATTTATCCTTATCCATTTCATTCTATATCAACATAATTATCATTTTATCATTGATAAATATAATAATTTGATTTTCCTTTTCATATATATTTTACTTGTTTATAATGAAAATATGAATCATCTAAAGCATATCCCCCGGGACTGTTAAATCAGGAGTGCAACAAGACCCATTTTCGTGCACCAGTTCTCGTTCCACTCTATCTCAAAGCGATGTTTTCGGGTTTTATCCCTAGGAATATCTATGATAGAGACACATCAACTTATTTGTATTCAGACATTGATTTGATTTCTTAGATAACCACATAATCTTTATGCTACCAAAAGTTCACAATACTTAATCATAAGTCATTCTATACTTAATCTACACTTAATCATTATTGATAATAGTTATCATTTAAAAATATATATAACTAATTAAACATCCTAATGAATAAAATATTTAGAACTAACAAAGCTACTTAAAAATGAAATATTTAGAACTAAAAAATCAATTTAATAAATAAAAACATTAAATCAAATAAAAAAATACCTCTAAATGATGTTTTACCAAAAACCACCTCCTTTTGAACTATCAACTCCACCATACGGAAAAATATTTTTTTTGAGAGAGAAACAGTAGATTTAGAAAAGATGAGGGAAATTGAAGTGAGGAGAAGGGGGTGCCCTTTTATTGGGAGCTGAGGGGAATGTGGCATTGTCGATGTCGTCTTTTGCCTTTGTGTGAGGCTAAAGGCAGCAACGGCGGTTCCACCTTTCCCCATTTATGAACCCCCAGTCTCCGTCTGCACCCCCCCCCCCCCCCCCACCAGAATGTTCTGTCATCCATCTACACTCAAACTCCATATAGTTTCCATCTACACTCCATATTCTAGAACTTTGTTTCATCAAAGACCTGTATACTTTGCGAGCAATGCACTGGGGTAAGCTTATATCCATCAACGACCTGTGTACTGTACAAATGTATAATGCATGTTAGGGATCTAAAATATATTACTATGTTGTATTATGGAATTTCATATATTAAAGTTACTAATTTATTTATAATCATCTCATATCCCCATAATTTATTTAATATGTTTTGTTTTATGATACCCAATAGTCTAGGCTCATTAAATCAGTTTGATGTGTTCTGCTAAACTAAATACTATTGTTTCGAATTTGATCTCCAATATACTTGGGCTAGCTCGTTGAACTTTAATCATATTATCACTTTTTATGGGTACAAAATCACATTAAATTTGATAATATTTATGATTTTAATAGCACAATGGTATTAATATCTTCAGAACTTTTATGTTCTATTTTTAAGTTACTACCTTACAAACTACAATTTATTTATATGTTCCCTTGAATATTAATATATGAAATATATATTTTTTACCATTTATTAATTTAACTTGTGATGTCCATTTTTATTCTTAATAAAAACAACTCATTGTTCATTTTAATTTCATGTCAATTTCATTTATTACATATATTGTAATTTGTAATGATTATAATAAACCTTAAATGTTCTGATAATCATAATTTTATGTAATTCTTATCATACCATTTCAAAAATTATGCACTTGTTGATTGGTGAGAGAGAGAGAGAAAATATGAAATTATATTGAAATAGGCAGTATCAGGTATAGGAAATTACAGGTTTATTCGGAGAATAAGAAGAAGAAAATGTAAAAGAAAAAAAAAGACATTCCTAAGAGATGTTGTTTCAAGGCCGATGGTAGTAGCTCGGTTCCTACACACTGGAAACGACAAAAAAATGATACCTATCAACCCTACAACTTACCCTCACCATTTATTATCCCTACACACTACTTAACAAACCTACCAACTAATACCTACACACTTTACTAAACTTCCCCTGGTAGTTAGAGAAAATATTCCCTGTACAGTTTCACACCATCCTCCCTATATTGGTTAACGCCAACCCCTCTAGTATCCCAAGATCCTATCATTTCCTTCCCCTTGAAATTACACCTTTTCCTCAAGGTGGAAATATTACAAGTTTCCTCTTCAGCTGTATGGTTCATTATTCTCGACTATGGTGGAGGCTTGGGAAGTAGTCTTTATTTTATTGTGCAATATCTTGCTGCTCATTTTTCGAAGAACTCTTCCTTAGCTTCCACAAATCCTGTCTTGAGCTCCTCGCTAAACTTTATTGAAACCAAAACCACTATCCTTTTAGGTCATTACATAAATTCTTATGGAATTGATATTTCATTTAATGCCTCCATTAAAACCAGCTGCCTAAGTGGAAACTGGAAAAGCTACTTTGGACGGGTCCCCTCAAACTCTGTTTTCTTAATTCCATCTCGTGCCACTCTTCCTTTGCCACTTCTCGAATTAACATCCTTCACAGATAGAGGTATAAATAAACTAGTGAAAATATGAAATTTAATAAACTCATCCATTGCATCTGGTGGAACTCTCACCCTTACAGCTTGCAATAAGAGACAAGAGTTTCCCTGTTGTTTTGAAAATCCATCAGACGCGTGCACTTTCTTAGGCCAGAGCTGCTCATGCGATCTTTTCTTGATCACTTTATGTAGTACTTCATCTGGATATTCTTCCTTTGTCTCTCTGTGTTCCTCAAGTCTAGATCTAGGTTTGAAGATTACCTCTACATGTTGTTCTAGAGTGGAATCATATTTCTCTCAAGCTAGCTCCTCCAACGGGTTTCACTGCCTCTCCAGTCCATAGGAGTGAACATTTTCTTGGATTAAGTTTGCACTTCTTCTTGATTCTTGGAACGTTTCCCCACCACTTCCTTCATCTCCTGCATCATGTTTTACAACTATTGTAATCCTACCTCCCAAAGCACAAATTCAGTCATCAATTCTGATATGACTGATTCCAATATTGCTACTCGGTTCTCCATGTGCAGACAGACTAATGTCGTGTCAATAATTGATTTTTAGCTTTTTTTTGTTTTTTTTCTTTTACTGCATTGACGTATTCCACTTTGTCTGCCACAGCTGCATTTATTCTAGAACTATAAAATCTCCATTGAAGAATCCCTCTCTTGAAATTCTCTCAATGAAAGAACTTATTGATTGGTGTGATAGAGAGAAACTATGGAATTATATTGACATAGGGAGTAGCAAGTACATGAAATTACCGGTTTATCTAGAGAATAAGAAGAAGAAAATGGGGAAGAAAAGAGAATACATTCCTCACAAATTTTTCTCTAGGGCCCAAGGCAGTAGCTCTATTCCTACACACTAGAAACTACTAACAAAATGCTACCTATCCTCTCTAAAATAGACCATGTTCATTTATTAGCCCCAACCACCGCCAAACAAACCTGCCATCTAACCCTTACACACATTACTAAACTACCCCTACCAGTTAAAGAAAATATTCTATGTACAGTTTCACACTAACCTCCTTGTATAGCTACATGCCAACCACTATAGTAGCCCAAGATCCAATCACTTTTCTTCATTAATGATGTCAAAGGTGCTCACCTTAACCTGCCATAGCATGAGGTGAGGCAAGTCTCACCAGTTGTGCCTCACTACTAGTGAGGTGGTGAGGCCTCTGCAAGGCACGCCGAAGGCACGCAGCTCTTTCACCCAACTAGGGGGTGCTAAAAGCACTAGGTGTCGTAAGGTGCACCTGTGGCTGATGGGATCGGGGAGACACAGTATATAGGGGCGGCAGGGCGAGCGATGATATAGTGAGTGGAGATGAAGCTCGAGGGTGTATAGACAGTGACAGGTGAGAGAAATCGACCATGATCCGAGGAAAATATCAGGGTGGGTGGGTGGGTGAGGGCGATTGGTTGAGATCAGGAAAGGTAAGCCACTTGAAATCAGGGAAGGGACGCCACATGGGAATATGACTTTATACTTCTATTAAATTAACACATTTATTATATAAATAAAAAAACATAAAATCAATTATATTTATGCTGCATTCTCACCTCGTTGCACTGCATAAGACCTTAATGCACTGTACTATACAACAAATAATTGTTACTCACCTTGCATCTCACCACTCTCCTCACTAAACCACTCACCTACACACTGCCCTCATTGCACTGCACCATGCACCTCATTGCACTACGCTGCACCTTCACCTCGTTGCACCTGCACCTCACTTCACATCATCTCACTACACCTCTCTGCACCTGTTGAAATAGCAACACGCTGCATTTATTGGAATAGAATCAATCAAACACATTGGATTTCGTTCATTGTTCTTCTACAGACAAAAGTTTATTTATATTACCATATCGTGTTATTCAACCTATGTTTCAATTTTTCTCTATTTATGTCTTATTTTCATTAGTTTTTATTTTTTCTTCCAACTTTGGGTCTTCTATTTCCATCAACATCAGCTACAACACCCACCAAAATGAGAAATTATGACTGATAATCATGTCAAAACACCAACTAGTGGAACTCCAAGTAGTGTCCTAAAAGACCTGACTTGGAAGTATGATTATCAAGTAAATCCCGACAACAAAGATTCAATAACATATAATTTCTATTTAGAAACAAAAAGAGGATGTGTTAGTTGAATGAAAAAATACATGGTTAGAGGATATAGAAATTCTACTACTTTTAATAAATATCTGGATCATGTGAAGGAGAAGATAAGACAACATATGAAAAAAAGGAAAGAAGAAAAGAGACAATAAAACATACTTCCAGATATTGATGATTTCCATTAAGAAGATGAAGATGATGACGACATTGAAAAGATCAATCCGAAAGCAAGAACAACTACTGTGGGAAAGTCATCATTTAAGTCACAGCATAATATAAGACCAATAGATACATATTTTACATGCGATCTGGAAGAAATTTTTCATGGTATGAAATGAAATCAAAAGACGATGACAGATGCATTAAAAACTAAAGAGCACAAGAAAGGAATGTGAGAGAGCGAATATACAAAAATTGTAATATGGATGTATGATGTGGGAATAACATTCAATGGTATGAAATATGATAGCTTTCATCCCATGATTGAAGCAATTAGGAAATTTGGTCTAGAAATGAAGCCACCAAACTATCATGAGGTGAGAGTTCAATTGTTAAATAAGGAAATGATTCACACAAAGAAAATTATGGAAGAACATGAACAAGATTGAGCAAAAAATAGTTGCACAATTTTTTCTGATGGTTAGATAGGCAAAAGCAAAAGGATATTGATCAATTTCTTGGTGAATTTTTACAAAGTGACCATCTTCATTTATTCAAATGATGCTTCATCATTTTTCAAAAATGGAGACCAAATATTTGAATTGCTAAGTAGATTTGTGGAATGTATTGGTTCAAAAAATGTTGTTCACATTTTCATTGATAGCGCCTCTTCAAATGTTTTAGCGGGTATTATTTCTATCCACCTTATTAGTATATAAGTTTATACATATACATTATGTTATGCATATTAAGAATTTTATTTATGTTTTTTTCTTATTCTTTTCAAATCCTATTTTTAGGAAAAAATCTTGAGGTAATGTATCTAAATCATTTTTGGACTCCATGCGCAACCCATTGTTTGGATTTGATATTGGAGGATATTGGGAAACTTTAGATAATCATGTGGGAATTTATATGAGAAACTTCTTTGAGCTCTTTCATATATACTTGTCTGGGGGTGTTGAATATGATAAGAAAAATCATAGGGGATAAAGAGTTGCTTTAATCCACAAAAACTAGATTTATTAATAATTTCCTCACAATGGAAAGTATTCATAAGAATAAGATGAATTTGAGGAAAATGTTCAAATCGGATAGGTGGGTAAGAATAAAGTGGGATAAAGATATTCAAGGAAAACAAGTTTCTAAAATCATATTGATCCCATCATTTTGGAATTCTATTTTGTATTGTATTAAAGTGACTAATCCACTTGTAGAAGTGATTAGACTAGTTGATAGAGAGAAAAAATCACCGATGGGATACATTTATATAGCCATGGATATGGCTAAAGAGGTAACCATGAGGGATTTTTAGATGAAGGAAGAGAATTACATATAATTTTTTACTATTATTGATCATAGGTGGGAGATTTAGTTTCATGGGCCTTTTTCTTTTGTGGGGTATTTCATGAATCCAAATTTATTTTATTCAAATCAAAATATCCAATTGAATTTTGAAGTACAAGATGGATTAATTAAATCCATTCAATGGTTGGTTTCAAGCCTTGAGATTCCAAAAAAATCATGGATGAAATCACTTTGTACAAGGAGGTGGGGGTTTATTTGAAAATTCATTAGAAATTAGACATTAGAATAAGAAGGCTTCTACTGAATGGATGACTATGTTTGTATATTGAACTGAAAATTTGAAAAAATATTTTTTGAAGGTTCTTAATCTCACTTGTAGCGGATCGAGATGTGAGAGAAAATGGTGCATATTTGAGCATGTAAGTTTCTTTTCTAAATGAATTTTATTTATTGTTATAAACTTTATAATATTAACCATTGAATTATATTTCACCTCCATAGAAAAAAGATGAATATACTATCTCAATAAAACTAATTTATTTGGTCTACATCAAATATAATTGTGCATTGAAGTGTCAGTTTCAAATTCATTACACCAATGAACCCATTACACTCAAAGAGAATGATGATAATAATGAATGGTTTATTGGTAGGATTGAAGAGGATGAAGATGATAATAATGACTTTCTATTTTATGATGAGGTTGATGAAGGTTTAACATTGGGTGTGTATACTACTACCGCTGGGGTTGAAGATCCATAATATTCTTTTATTGATGATGAACTTCCATTGTTTTTTATTTTGATATTTAGGTTCTCAAGGATTGATTATTTGATTATGATTTTGTTTAAAAATTATCAGTATCTATTTTAATTTTAATTTTTATATTGAATTTATATTTTTCTAAATTTAAAATATTATTGAAAATTGAATATAATTAATTATGTGCATATGATCCTTAGCTGAGTCTTGCGCCATGCCTCGCATGACATCCTTAAGCGACCTTTTCGCCTTATTGCATCGCACATTTTTGACAATATCGGTCTTCATAATACACAGTGAGATATAAGGATGTTAGGCTATAATGGAAGTTAATAATTTGAAAAAAAACCTCCACCTCTGTAGGTATTTGAAGAATTTATATATAATTTCAGTCACATATTTTTCAACTTGAATTTTAAATTATTTTTTTCATGATATATACACATTAACACGCTCTCTAAAAATTTTGTTTCATATATCATCTTATGTTCTTTACATTCTAATAAAAAAATACAAAACATTTTGACATAAATGTAATTTTTTGTATTATAATGAATGTACAATATTCATACTCTTCTCCATTATCATATTTTTTTAGTACATGGTTTGATTGTTTTTATGAATTTTCCATGTAAGTTTTTTATGAATTTTTTATGCTTTACACTAATCAACGACTTCTTGACCTTATTTTTTATAGGTAATCATCTAAAAATTTACACAACTGAAAGAAATTTTATTAGCCCACCTAATAGAATGGAAAAAAAGATTTAGACACCTTCCAGAGAATGTTCCACCAAATGGTAAGTACCAGAAATAAAACCCAAAAAGTTACTAATTAATTAAATATTATATCTATTAATCTTAAATTATATAGTTTTCTATATTAAATAGTTTTTCTGACTAATAAAATGAGTCCACCCACTACTACAATGACAACTATGTCGTATAATACTTCTCATTCCAACTTAATATTGTAAAAGATACCACCTCTTTCATTTACATTTTTTTGATTTCTACAAATATCCATATAGTTCAACATTATTAGCATCATGTATTTTTTTAAAAATCCCTGTATCTATCTGAGGAATATTTATAATTTTGCATCTTCATCAATAACAATTATGTATATGATTTATGTTGATTTTATTTGTAATAGTGATTATGAAGTGAGTTGATAAGTTTCAATGGAATGTTTAATTTGATAGTATAAATTAATTTTCAAAAAGTGAATATATTGTATGATCATAATTATTATTCATTTCTATAATACATTATCTTTAAATTATAAATAATATATCATATACAGTTGTTCCACTTGTGAAATATTTACCTTTATCATTAACTAAATTAATTCTATTGTTATTTTGTGCTTGTTTAACAAATATGACAGATAATTTCTTTCCAGATTAACAACACTTAAGAGACAACTGCATAATTTTTATATACACCATGTTATTTTAATTATTTAATACAATTATAATACCTATGATAGTATTATTATTAAAAATTTAAATTTATAATTCACGTCCCTCATATGAAATTTTTGAAATACTAAAAACCCACCTAATTCAATTTTAATTCCCTTAGAATCTTCTATTCTCAATGTTTTCTAAAAGTGATCTTCTCTTTTTGAAGTGTTGTTGTATAATGTTGTCATTTACTATAATTTATACCATTAATATTGAGATTCCTAGGAAGGGGTAAACCACTTTGGGGGTGAATTAGTCGCCCCTTTTTACAATTTCTTAAAACATAAAATTAATATTTGAAACTGGTTAGATTTATGATCCACTTAGATAATAAAACTCTCTCTAACCCGCATGCATGAAAAAGAAAGTGGAATGGATGAATACAAAAAATTTACAATTTCTTCCCATGATGTGGGTGAATTATTCCTTATTTTGTTTGATTAATGGAGTTTCATATAATAAATTTGTCCTTGTTGTGTTTGATTATAATTCTAATATAAGTAATTTCCACTTATAATCTTTTTTTGAAATACAATTGGTGTGATATCATTATCATTTGAAACCTATTATGCATCCTATGCAATTTTTCTCCTAAAAAGTTATACTTTTTCTAACCAATTACAATGATACCACCGAAAATTTGAGAAATATCTCTCAGTTATTTTAACAATGAATGTAGATCTTCCTCTAGGCCTTCTGATTAGTTGAGTTCAGCTTTTTCTCATGGCAGTATCTTCTAGAATTTATTATCTGGAAGTCCAATCATCTAAACGTGTTCTTCTGTTACTCATCGGTGCCCAGACCTCCAAAATCCTGTCTTATCCTCAGTTATGTATTATTTGGAATTTCTACTATTCATTAACCCAATGGATTCTTTGAAACTTACCTGTCAAGATCCACATAATAAACTCAGATCATAAGAATTATAGTAGTAGAAATAAGTTCCGAATGAACTCATTCTTCCATATAACCAATCTTTCTCTGATGAAAAAGCATCACATGGTGTTCAAAATCTGAGTCTTATGCTTTTCTTAATCATGGATTGACTACCTTCAAAGGCCTCAAAGATATCAGGGTCAATAGTCTTTGTCAATTCTCCTAAAAATCTCTACTAACTTCACAATATGTTTTCTTGAATTTTGAACTGTTGAATGGCTTGACCAACATCATCACAATGTGTTAGACTTCACATAAAATTAAAACCCCTCAGTATCTTTTGGCAGTCTATCCTATGTAGACTCCCCTCTATGACTTCTGCTAGTATATCTCATTTTCCTTTGTGTCAACACCACAATATTTAATTCTAAAAAAATTTGGAATCCCTTCAGAGATTTCGGTGTCCAAATATATATTTCTCTAACACATTTTTTAAACCAAATATTCTGAGGACTTAGAAACTTGGCTTTCGATCAGATCATCTTCTGGTTGTCTTCATCGAACATTTCAACCAAGGCCATTACTGCTTTTGCTTATATTTTGATAAACCCCCCTTCTAGTCAACTAAACACTAGTTCTTCAATGAGTTTTATTAGAATTATTGAAATTCAGTTTTGTGACCTATGTTATTCTTATGTTCCTCCATTTTACTCTTCACATGGATAGTCATTCGATATTAGGATATTTTTTCCTTTTTATTAGCCAAATTCATCAATAAAAATTGATTACCTCAACACTCAGTGCCTCAACATAAAATCTCATTCGGGTTCGACATGTATTTAACTTTAGATAAACTCTACTTGAATCAAATAATTAATGAGTAATTTTGATTGATATTTCATTGAAATTACACTACACACATTGTTTAACTGAACTATCAGAGCACCCTCTAGAAATTCCCCAATTTTCATGACTTTAGAAAAACATTGAACTCATACATAGGAATCTTTTATTCTTACATCACTCAGTGAATTCCTTTACATGATAGGGATTAAGAATGAATAGAGGAGTCATTTTATTTGGTAATAGAATTAAAAGAAGTTCACTACATTTGAGATCTGTTTGAATTAGAAGAAGATAATAATTCTCAAGAGTTGTGCATCCATAATCCATTCTCATGCTGGTGAGACTGTTAAAAATTTTCTGATATTCCTATCTTTCCCTTATGACAACCCTTTAACACTTATAATTAACTAATTAAAGTAGAAAATTAAAACTATACCCCTTTACCATCCCTATTCCCCCTTTTATAAGATGCAATATCATAGGCCTCCTATCATTTCCATCTCCATAATTTTCCTCATTGTCCCCAAGGTGGAAATTAGAAAACTGGGATTCAATATTCTCTGCTTCCTCCCATGATGCTTCATTCTCTGAATGTACATGCCATTGAATCAAACACATAAGATTTCCCCCTTTTATATTTTTGTCAAATGAAGTTATCGGATACTCTCGTTTAGCCAAAAATTCACAAGGCAGCTCTCCTTCACTATTTTACTACCCAGTTGCAGATTTAAACATTGAACCATGAAATACAAGATTCACTTTTCTTTTAAGTGGTATTTTCATCCAATAATCCACATGTCCAACAAAGTTTTCAATAAAAATGGCCTATAGTACTATGTCACCAACATAGGATTATTTTTGGCCACCACACTAGGTCAATTTCGTCACAATTTGTTGCAAACCCAATGCACTACCCTGTAATTCACCTCCTTGTGATTTTGGATTGCAAATATAGTCATTTACTATTGTGCTTTATGTAAATTTACATGTAGTTGTTTTAATGTCTCATCCTGATCTATTAGGGAAGCTATAATGGCTTCTACGGTTGATTCCCCATTTACAAAGTTCATAACATTTTGTGGTACCCTTCCATTTATAACTTCAAAAGTAGTTCTTCCTATAGATGTGTGATATATTGTATTATAATGGAATTCTACCAAAGGGAGCCAGTATGCCAACTGTTTTGTATGATATGATGAAAAACACCAAAGATAAGCTTCTATGCATCGCTTAACCACCTCATTTTTTCCATTTCTTTGAGGGTGATAATATTATCTCATCTTAATATTTGTTCCTTATAGTTTGAATAGATCTTGGAAAAAACAGCTCATGAAAAGTGGATCCCATCACTCATAATGGCTACCGGAATCCTAAGAAATTGGAAAATTTCTCTCAAGAATACTTTTGTTATAGTATTAGTTGTGTATGGATGCTTAAGTAGAATCAAATGAGCATATTTACTAAGTCGTTCAACCCCCACTAGCACTACCTCATAACTATGGGATTTGGGCAACCCAAAAATAAAATCCATTGAGACTTCTTCCCAAACCAGTTCAGGAAGAGGTAATGGTTGGATTAATCTAGCAGGATTCCTAGCATCTTATTTAGGTCATTGACATATCTAAAAAACATGAACAAACTATTTAAAATCTCTTGTTTTTCCAAAAAAAATATACCATTATAAATTTGTTTGTAGTTTTTTAGTTATCTGGAATCTCCACTGTCAGATAAAGAATGATAATGTTGTAGAAAATTAGGTATCATAACAGAATTTATCTATAAGACTAACCAATTCATGAAAAAAATTATATACCTTCACAAAACATAACTAGATCAGACTGATTTTATACTTTTTATTTCTTTGATTATTTATTGCAATTGAGCATCTTGCCAGACTTCTTTTTGCACATTTGGAAAATCTATCCTGGAAGGTTCAGAAACAATTATCTCTTAAAAAAAATACTCCCTCACACACCATGGATAGTACATTGGCTATGTTATTTTCCTTTCTATGTTTATACCAAACTTAGAAGTCATATACAAATATTTTATCAATCCAACACTTTTGATATATTGAGATTACCCGCTGAATTAATAGATTTTTAAGACTATGATGATCAGTATAAACCATAAATCTACACCCCAAAAAATTTGGTTTTTAATGCAGAATTGAAAGCACTAGTTCCATTAACTCCTTTTCATATACTGATTTTGAAATATTTGAATCATTCAAAACATTGTTAATGTAAGCTCTAGGTTTCCCTTTTTTCATAAAAATAGACCCTACTCCCTTTCCCGAAGCATCAATTTCCACTAATTTTTTTTTGTAAAATCAATCATTCTCAAAAGAAAATCTACAATCATAGATTTTTTTATCTTTTTAAATGATTCAGTAGACTCTGTAGTCCAAATATATCCTTTTTAGTCAATTTAATTAAGAGTTGATCTATGCTTCCATAATCTCTAATAATTTTTATGTAATATCCGGTCAATCCCTGAAATCCCTAGACTTCCCTAACGTTTTGATGCTACTACCAATTTCTAACAACATCATTATTCTTTGGATACATGGATACTTTTTTATTTGATATAATATTCCAAAGATACTCCACTAATTTTCTTCACACAGAACATTTCTTTTGGTTAGAAAATAGGGAATTATCCTACATGGTTTTTAATTCCAAAATAAAATGATCCATATGATTCCCTAGCTGCTGCGAAAAACCAGTATATTGTCAAAAAATATGGGAACAAACATTCATAATAATTTTTAAAACATAGAGTTCACAGGTACCTGAAAAGTTCTTAGAGCATTCATAAGTCCAAATGGAATTACGAGGTACTCATAGTGGCCTTTATGAGTTTTAAATGTTGTTGTCTCAACATCATCCTATTTAATTCGCATCTAATGGAACCCCGATTTCAAATATATTTTTTTAATGAATGCAGACCCATAAAACTCATCCATTTGTTCTTCAATAATAGGAATAATAAATTGTTTAAGAACAATTTACAAATTCAAATCTCAGTATTTTACGCATATTTTTCTTCCTTCATCATTTTTTACCAAAAGTTCTTGGACTTGATTTTCTATTTCATTCATCAAATGATAATCATTCTTATATAGGTGGATGTTCATTCGCTCTGCTCCGCATTTTAATTGTAATGACCCAGACTCGGCCAGCCACCCGAACAGTGCCCAACGGGTCTGGTGTCACTACTTTAGGCGCACCTTCCCAGAATGCCAAAGGCTTACGACTAGCAGTGAGGGTCTCAATAGGTATAGTGGGAAGGATATACCCTCTTGGAGGAAATAAAGGTATTGGTCCAAGTATAATTTCTACAAGCAGTGGAAATTAAATGACTCAGCAGACTCAAATCAGACCCGCATAGTGAAACCATATCCAAAATCTAATAAACAGCGGAAGCAACATAGAAATAATAGCAGTGGAAAGTAAACAGAACAACATGTTGAATATCATAGCAACTACTACTATAAACATATAAACATCCATCCATATCAAGTCATACATATCAATATATAACAGCGCAAATGGCTAACCAACAATTACTACATAATAAGGTTAGCATGCTGATAAAAAAAGAAAACTAAACAAAGTACTCTATCAAGGCACGACCTCAAGGTCCACACCAGTCTCTATGCCAACAGTACTAAATTCCAGTCCTAGGGCTGACCCTCTACCTGCATGCAATTTCATAAAGTCTACACATGTCCTGAAGGGCCTGTGTAGGATGTGAGATGAGTCTCAGTGGGATATCACCCAATGGTGCGTACTTAATATAACTGTTTCGACAAACATGCTTATATAAGAAAAAAATAAACAGTACAATGCCCAAAAGTAAACACAAACTTCACTGCTGCTCAGTAGACACCAGGAAGTGTCACCTGCTTCGGCCAATGCCGGAATCTCTAGTCTGTAACCCATCACCATGTGCCACCTAACACCATGTGTCTCAAGTACCGACATCCCGATGGTATGCCCAATAATCATAACCCAATTTGAAAGCTCAATATGACCATGGAACAACATCTGGAGGATCAGTGATACCAATCCTCAAATAATAACTGGGGGGACAATAATGTCTACCCTCAAATAATACCGGGAGGGACAGTGATATTTTCCCTCAAATCACAACGAGCCTTATCCCCCAACCTGACGGCCTCAACACTATCTCGTGAAGGCTCCTCACCTCTATGTGGCTTCCTCTGGCAAGCACCCCCAAACCAATAACACCTAACCACATCCATCGGAGGCCTCTACCCAGCGAGTGGTCATACCACCTCATCACATAGTCTATCTGTGTGCACACTACTCAAAAGTACCCGGTGAGCGGTAATAACCTCAATAAGTTCCCAAGCCACAACACTTCTGACACCTCATATCCCTGTGAACCTATCGCTCAAGTCTGATGGTCTCGTCATCCAAGTACCTCGGGCCAAGCCCAACCTGACAGTCTGACTTCCTCAACCAACGTACATGACGCCCAATCCCGTCGTAGGAACCACCCAAGTAACCCGGGCAAAGCCCCAACCTTTGATAAACATCACTCAACAAAATATCTTGGCCACACCCAACATTGCTAAACAGTTCAACACAGACAATATCACACATTGCATATATATACTGGAAAGCATCACATTGAACATGAAATTACTAAACAATCAAGTTTCACAACACGTGTGTCATCCTATACTAGAACCTAATGTCTCGAATGACTTGAGAAAATTCAATCATTCTTTAACAAATCAAACTCAATAGTTTAAACTAAGCAGTTCAATTTATACCCATTTCAGCACCCCTGCTAAAATTCCCTAAACAAGAAATGACCTCTAACCCAGCCTCACTCGATCACAACTAGGCCAGGGAATGCCTAGAGGCATCCCACATTGCAGATAAATAATTAAAACAATTAAACAGGGTTTCGATCAATACCTGACGTCTCGCCCGAAGGTCACTACCCCCAAAAGTCTATGAAAACACAAAAGAAGGTATGCACCTCCCACCTCTTACTCATATGATGGTACTCCTCTAATATCAGCCTCTGAAACGGTCTAAATTGTGGTAGATCTGCATTTCTGTCAAATTCTGGCAATTCTGCTCAGATGGAAACTGTGGAGAAATAGGCAAGGAATCAAGGATGAAGATGGGTGATTGGGGCTAGCATTTCCGATGCAGTCTCATTGCCACCAATAGATCGATGAACGGAGGTCGTATGATGGATCTAGGAGGATTTCCGTTCAGGGAGGTCTTTCGGATGAACTGTTCGTCCAACAGGGAAGATGATGAAAAATATAAAATTAGACGCAACGGACCCACACTCGCACAAATAAAAAAAAGGTACACAGTGTGTATTTCAAGACTACACGTCATGTAGATGACCTTTGCGTACTCTGACTTAAGCAGAGTCTAGTGCACGACTTGAACCATGTACACAGTCAACACATGGCTAGGTATTGAGCCATTGAACGGAACCAAAAGTACACAGTGTGTCAAGGAAGACTACATGCCCTGTAGATGGAAATTTACACAGGGGAACCACACGACATGTACTTGGTCTCAGACGGGTTGTCACATGCCTAGCTGATACACGGTGTGTACTTGGGAGTACACGGCGTGTAGTCTGAAAATTTCCATAAACATTCCAGATTTTCCAGACTTCTAAAAAATCAGCCAAAAATTTTATAGAAAAGTGGAAAATTCAAACAAGGTCAGAAAATTTTACCTGCTCAAAAAAAACCCGGGTTCTTACAAACTCTCCACCTTAACATAGCTCACCCCCAAGATATCAAACGAAACCCAGAGATGGTACCAAATATACCACCTCGATCAACATAAACCGGAATTCCCTGGTCTCCAAGGTCCCGAATAAATTCATCACGGGGCTCCCCACCTTATGAATTGCTTACTTGGTCTAAATCCGAAACAAATCTCAAAGAAATAAAAATAAACAAACAAGTCCCAACGACCTATTTTCCAAACCCATGGTCCTCCTGTGACGCATCATCACCCCTACACCTCTATGGAGATCACGTGTCACTTCCGACATCCAACGTAACCATCACTGTATTGGTGTCCACCTCCAAGAGGTCCTGCATCTCATAGATGCTTCAATTAAAACTTGGTGCCTTTCACCTTAAGTAATCCGCATCCACGATGCCACGATGCCCACGACACCTCATGTAACCGGCATCATTGATGCTCCTGATTCTACGCATCTCAAATATATAATAACATATATAACACATCTGATATGATTCCAATCCTACTAACAAGCATCTAGTCAGTCCACAAGTATCATGTGTAACTCATGCACGCAACCAGACATGACCCAAGAGGCCATGCAAAAATAAAGAAAACAAAAAATCATGTCCACACCCATGGTGTACCTGCCACTATCATCGGTTCACCGGCCTGCTCAGTCCCTGGCAGCTCCACAGCGTGCTCCTGGCTTGAAGTACGACATCCTAATGTCTGAACTCCCTGCGGTGTTGCTCCAGTCACCGGCCACTGACCCCTTAGCTGCGTCCCACCGTCTTTTTCACGTCCTCTGCGCACAGCTGAAAAGCGACTACCCTCTCCTGGTACCGATCCTGAACCAACACCTGAAGCCACAGTCTGTCCTGGTCCCTACCTTCTGGCTATCTGAGAAGGCTGCCTGCAAAACCTCTCCAGATGCCCGACCTATCCACACACTCGGCACTACTTCAGAGGCCTATCGCACTGATTCTGAACATTTCCCAATTGCCAACACTAAAATAAAACCACCATTGAACTACCATGAGGTGGCCTAGCTAAGTCCTTGGCCTGCCCGCCCTGCTGGAAATCATCTCTACCTTGCTTCCTTCTATCTGAACCATCACCTGAAGCTGTTTCCCTGCCAATATGGGGTCTATCACTCTGGTTTAACTCTTCTATATGCGCTTGGTTCACCACCTCGGAGAAGGAAACTATCTTAAAGATGTTCACATGGACCTGAATGACATGTCGTAAGCCATCCTTAAAGCGCCTCACCCTAGCTGCATCATAGATTACCATACCAGGTGAAAAGATAGACAACTCTGTGAAGGTATCTACGTAGTCCATGACAGACATATCTCCCTACTGAAGACTCAAGAACTCCCGATCTCTCTCTTCCCTCAGTGTCTCTAGATAGAAGTGCTCAACGAACCTTTCCTCAAAGTCCTTCCAGGCCAGTCCCTCATGCCTATGAGCCTGTACCTATACATCCCACCAACGCTTCACCTGCCCTCTCAGCATGTGTGTCGCCAGCTTGACCCTCCACCCTGGAGGCATCTCGAGCTTCTCGAAGATCATTTGCATGCTTTCTATCAAGTTCTATACCGCCTGAGGACCACCCTCACCTGGAAATGTGGTGGGTGATGTGACTATAACTCTCACGTCAGATACACCATAGAGGGCTTTGTACCCTGCATGCCTCTATCAATCCCCTATAAGACACATACCAGACTAGCTCAGAGCTTCTCGTCAAGCCATGGTCCAAACGCTGCCAAACCCGACTACTGCCCTACCTGCACTGGATCCTGAACCTAATCTTGTCCCTGAGCCTGTACCGGCCGCTCATTCTCTGCCTACGCCGAATTCTGAACCTGGTCCTGCGACACTGTATCTTCTCCTACCTGACGCTCCATCGATTCGTGAAGGACTAACCTGCTGAATACCATAAATGGTAAGACAACCCATATATATATATATATATAACAATATATTCTACGCATATAAGGAAATTTGTAAAGAGGCAGTGTATAACAACAACACTTACTCTCCCCTATCGCAACCCATGCCCTTGGCATCCCGACCTCACGACCTCTTTACCCGCCCTCAACAAAGACAAGTATCAATAGTACCTCAGGCCATGCCCATCCGGACAACTCACGTTTCTTCAAACCGACGACCGAGTCGCCCAGTCCTGACAATTACACTGCCTCAGCCATAGTACATGCCTACTCTCATAAGAGCCAGACCCAAATATCCTGCAACATGAAATTCATTAAAAATATATAAAGCACGGCACATCACATTGCAACAACAAGAAATTCTATCAGGAATTTCACATATTAACATTTCAGAGCATATAAATCATGGAAATATTTTTTTTTTCTTCAAATGGTATTATCACTTCCCAAAGCATACGTGCAATTATGAAATTGAAATACCCTAAAATCTGCCTATCAAAAGCCAATAAAACAAGCCTTTCCATACCGGGCCATGGTCCAATTCTCCCTCACCACACCAGGTCAAGGGTCACAGATCACAATCAATAACATCACACATCATGTGATCCACCGAGGTGGAAATCACATAAACTGTAATCTGAGAAAAAGAAAAACAGCAATTCCCACACATGGAAACTCGGCCTATCCCTCGTACCTAGGGCTGCAGGCACCCAAGCACAAGCTAGGATCCCAGTTCCAGTAAAAACCTATATTCAATCTACCATATACCAAATAGTAAAACCAGCATAAATAAAAAAGAGAAGTCTCAAACTCATTAGTAGTCAGCTTCTACTAAATCCCTATCAAGAACTCATCTGATACCACTTTGTAATGACCTGGACCCAACCAGCCACCCGAATAGTGCCAAACGGGTCGGGTGTCACTAACTTAGGCGCACCTTCCCTGAACTCCAAAGGCTACCGACTAGTAGTGAGGGTATCAATAGGTATAGTGGGAAGGCTATACCATCTCAGAGGAAATAAAGGTACTGGTTCGAGTATAATGTATATAAGCAGTGGAAATTAAATAACTCAGCAGACTCAAACCAGACCCGTAGAGTGGAATAATATCCAAAATCTAATAAACAACAGAAGCAACATAGAAACAATAGCAGCAGAAAGTAAATAGAACATCATGCTGAATATCACAGCAACTACTATGGTAAACAAACAAACATGCATCCATAGCAAGTCATACATATCAATATATAACGGCACCAATGGATAACCAATATTTACTACATAATAATGTAATCATGCTGATACAAAAGGGAAACTAAATAAAGTAACTCTAGCAAGGCACGACCTCAAGGTCCATACAGTCTCCATGCCAACAGAACTAAGGTCCAGCTCCTGAGGCTGAACCTCTACCTGCACGCAAATTCATAAAGTCTACACGTGTCTTGAAGGGCCTGTATAGGGTGTGAGATGAGTCTCAATATGATACCACCCAATGGTGCATACTTAATATAAGTGTATTGGAATACATGCTTATATAATAAAAACAGTAAACAGTACAATGCCCAAAAGTAAACCCAAACTTCACTGGTGCTCAACAGCCACCAGGAAGTGTCACCTGCTTCGGCCAACGCTGGAATCTCTGGTCTGTAACCCAGCACCACGTGCCACCTGACACCATGTGTCTCAAGTACCGACATCCCGAAGGTACGCCCAATAATCGTAACCCAACTCGAAAGCTCAACATGCCCATGGAACAACATCTAGAGGAGCAGTGATATCTATCCTAAAATAATAACCGGAGGTACAACGATGTCTATCCTCAAATAATACCCTGAGGGTAGCGATATCTGCCCTCAAAACACGGCGAGCCTCAACCCCCAACATGATAGCCTCAACACTATATCCCAAAGGCTCCTCACCTCCCACATGGCTTCCTATGGAAAGCACCCCCAAACCAATAACACCTAACCGCATCCATCGGGGGCCTCTACCCAGCGTGTGTCTGGACCACCTCTTCACAGAGTCTATCTGTGTGCACACTACTCAAAAGTACCCGGTGAGCGGTAATCACCTCAATAAGTTCCCAAGCCACAACACTTCTGACACCTCGTGTCCCTACAAACCTGTCACTCAAGTCTAATTATCTCCCCATCCAAGTAGCTTGGGCCAAGCCCAAACTGATAGTCTGACTGCCTCAACCGACGTCCATGACACCCAATCCCATGGTAGGAACCACCCAAGTGACCTGGGCAAAGCCCTAACCTGTGATCAACATCACCCAAAAAAATATCCAGGCCACACCCAACATAGGTAAACAGTTCAACATAGACAATATCACACATTGCATATATATACTGGAAAGCATCACTTTGAATAGGAAATTACTAAACAGTCATGTTGCACCACACGTGTGTCATCCCATACTAGCACCTAAGGTCTCGAATGCCTTAATAAAATTAAATCATGCTTTAACAAATCAAACTCAATAGTTTAAACTAAGCAGTTCAATTTATACCCATTTTGGCACCCCCTGTCAAAATTCCCCAAACGGGAAATGACCTCTAACGCAACCTCGCTCGATCAAAACTAGGTCGGGGAATTCCTAGAGGCATCCCACATTGTAGATAAAAAATTAAAAACAATTAAATAGGGTTTTGTTCAAAACCCGACGTCGTGCTCGAAGGTCACAACCCCCAAAAGTCTACAAAAACACAAAAGAAGGTATGCACTACCCACCTTGTACTCGTATGATGATACTCCTCCAATATCAGCCTCTGAATCGGTCTAAATTAGGGTAGACCTGTGATTCCGTCAAATTATAGAATTTATGATCGGATGGAAACTGAAGATAAATAGGCAAGGAATCAAGTACAGAGAGGGGTGTGCGGGGTTAGCCTTTCTGATGTGGTCTCGCTGCCACCGACAGATCGAAGAACGGAGGTCGTATGACGGATCTAGGAGGATTTTTGTTCGTAGAGGACTTTCAGACGGATTGTTCATCCAACGGGTAAGAAGAAGAAAAATATAGAAATTAGACGGGACGCACCCCTTCTCGCACAAATAAAAAAAAGGTACATGGTGTTTATTTCAAGACTACACGACATGTAGATGACCTTTCCATAATCTGACTTAAGCGGAGTCTAGTGCACATCTTAGATCGTGTACACAGTCAACACACGGCTAGGGACTTGACCATTGCATGGAACTAAAATTACACGACGTGTCAAGGAAGACTACATGCCGTATAGATGGAATTTTACAAAGGGGCACCACATGGAATGTACATGGTCTCAGATTGGTTGTCACATTCCAACCTGATACACGGTGTGTAATTGGGAGTAAATGGTGTGTATTCTATAAATTTCCAGAAACTTCCCAGATTTTCCAGAATTCTCAAAACTCAGCCAAAAATTTTATAGAAAAGTGGAAAATTTAAACAAGGTCAGAAAATTTAACCTACTCTAAAAAACCCCGAGGTTATTACATTAATCTTATCAAATAGGTAGTTTCCCTTTGCAGTGGAAAGACATTAGGTTTCTCAAATAATGACCCAAACTGAAGAAAAATTTTCCTGTAGCTGTTCTATTTTGAATGTATTCAACTCTAATCTATATTCTTTTTACATCCTCATATAATATCCACTGTAGGCCATTAATCTGAATTCTTCTATAGTCTAAATATTTCAGTAAAGACACAAGAAAATTTTGTTCATTACAAATTCCCTACAAAGTTACAGCCCTTCCTTTCCTAAAAAAACTCATTATCATTTGTTTCCAATATGAAGTTACATACCCAAGAGTCTCAGGATGGGAAATTTCAAGCACCAAATATTACTCAACATTTCAAACTCCGCATTTAAAACATCATATTTCCTAAACACACATTAAGAGTTCTGCAAATTCCATGAGATTTTACTCGATGTCCATCCCCCAAACATATACTAAAAGGCTTAGTTTCATCCACCGGGGTAATTAGTTGTTTCAATAAATGTTTGGAAGGAAAGTTTCGACTTTCTACACTGTTAACTAAAAAAATATCAATATCCCTTTTATATTTCCTTCCATCATCATAGATTTTGTTCCCCCTACTTGTCCTTTACCTTCTACACTAGTTGGTGGACCTTCCATTACCATCTCCCACTGCTCTTCAGTTTGCTCAGAAATTTCCCCTACATTCTATTCTACCAAGCTAGTGTCTTTCACTTCCTCATCACAATGCTCCACACATTCCCAAACCAAGAGCTTGTAACTTTTTTTTGTATACTTATTTCCGGGTTGAAAATGGTGCCCACTTGTAAAACATAATGCTTTGGATCTCCTTTCCTCATACTATTCTCTAGATAAATTTTTTACTCCTCTCCAACATGGTACAACTTCTCCCACCCTCTCTTTTTCTCTTCCAGCAATTGTAGAAAAAATCTTCACTATAGAGTTCGCATTTCCTTCCCACCCCATCACTCCAGATGTTTCTCCATTTCCCCAAACATCAATGGACTTAATAATTCCTTTCACAATTAATTCTCACTCTACACATCTTTTTAGTGTAATCAAAAAGATTTTAGTTCATGGTTCTGGCGTTTGGAATACACTTCAAATTTCTAAATGTAATCCTTGAATAAACATGCTCACATACCATTTTTTTGTTAAATATGGTATGCATAGTGCCACATGTTCAAATTCATTTATGTATTCATCCACAGATAATGTTTATTGTAATCCTTTCAATAAAATCAGTAGATCCTCCTCCGCAGCACTGCCATATCTTCCAAGGATCTCATTATTTAATTATGTCCACGTTAATTCTGTTTTTATAGTTTTCAAAGAGATAATCCAATACTGAGTGAGTCCTTTAATTCATAATTTTGTCAATGGAACCTTCATTTCTTCACATACTCCATAAATTGATATGTACATTTCTTCTATCACTACCCACGATACTGGATCTTCTCTAGAAAATATCAGCATCTCTACAGGCTTTGTGAACTCTTTTTGCAACTCATTTTCTAAAAAAGGTTTCCACCATCTAGACTTTGTTGTAGGCATAACTCGACACTAATCTTTCGTAACAACATCAATTTTAATAGTACTTCCTTTATCTAAAACAACACACTTTCCTTTTTCATCTATTTGTGGAGATTGTTCCTCTAGAATTAGAAATATTTTAGAAAGAGAAGTGGTCATTTCATGAACTAGAATTTATAATTGTTGGAGAGAACTCCTCATGTCGTGACTTTTTTTCTTCTTATAATTACATTACAGTTTCCAGTTTTGAAATCATTGATTCCACTCCAGCAACTCTATAATCCATTTATGTGGACATGAGACAACCAGATCATTTATCAAATTCTAATCCCTTCCCAATCGATCAATAAGAATCATGCTCTTTCTCTTAATGAAAGCACCAATTTGATAAGGATTGAGAAATAATTGAGGAGTTATTTTATTTGGTAACAGAATTACAAGAAGTTAACTACCTGCAAAATCTATTCGAAATAGAATAAGAGAAGAATTCCCAGGATCCACACTTCCACAGGCCACTCGCAGGCAGGTGAGACTATTACAAAATTTCTGATATCCCTCCCTTTCTTGTATGAATCCCCTTTAATACTTCTAACTAACTAATTAAATCATTAAATTATAATTAAACCCCTTTCCCAGCCATATGTCCCCTTTGATATGTATAAAGTATCAGAGGCCTTCTATCATTACCAAAATCACCTTCCTTGAATCAAAGTTACTCAGTTCCTTAGGGCCAAAATTTAAGGGCTTCTTCAAATTTTCAATGAGGTATATCCCCTTCTATCATCCGATCAACCACAACTAGTGACTTCTATTCACCTCAAAGTCCTCACAAGAAGGCTATATCCTGCGAACTCAACTTCTGGTAATCTTTACTCATATTCATTTCGAAAAGTATATCATCCTATTATAAATAGAAAACCATTAGAACATGTGCATCTTCCATTCAAATGGTCAGGCCACCCCAACTTCATATCTTCTGGACAACTCTAAAAATCCTTCAGATTCATCTCTCTAGAAAACTTACCTTCATCACTCAAAAACATTTTTCATCCAATGTGAATATTCATAGAATCATGCAACTGTTGATAAAAAATACAACACTTTCATAACCACATCGTAACTTTAATCCCCCCCATATTTTTTGGAAACTCAACACAACTCTTTCCATTAATCACATTCCATCAAAACATAACATTTCTCAGAAAGAAATGTTTCGACACCACACTACTAGATAAAACAATTTTTTTGAGAGAATTCCATCTCTTATTGAAAAGAAATGTTTGAGCAAGTAAATTTTAGGTACTCCCCCTCAATTAATTCACTTTACTTATTCTCCCCATCTTTAAAATAACGTCAACTTCAAATTAATAGATTATAAAAGAGTTTGTGCTCTCCCTTCGACAAAGAATTATACCACTCCCCCACTGAATATATAATCCAAGGCATAGTGGGGGAAACCCCACATCTTTTGTTAAGTTAGAGGGTTAGGATGTAAATGAAGTTTCATCCTTAATTACTTAAATTTATCCATTGGTATGAATTTAGTGAAAACATCTACAATTTGATCTTTTTTTTGATATGTACTTTAACTTTACTTCACTTTTAATAATTTTCTTATTTATAAAATGATATCTGATATCAATGTGTTTTGATCAAGAATGTTGTACTGGTTTTTTTGAAAGATCAATTGCACTTTTATTATTGTATGAATTTTTCAAAGGATTTTCAACACACATTCAAATCATCTTTCTAAACTGTCATCCACATCCATGCATGTGTGATAACAATATATTCCGATCTATTTGTAATCAAGGTCAAAACAATTTGTTTATTACTATTTCATCTTACACAATATTATCCTAAAAAGAACATTTCCTCGGTGTTGATTTTCATTCATCAGAATCTCTAGCCTAATTAGCATTCATAAAACAAAGAAAACTCAAATAATTTCCTCTCTTATACATCATGCCAAAATTTGAAGTTCCTTTTATCATACCTTATAATTCTCTAGCCAACCACCGTGTGTAGTTATTTCTGATCACTTTTATATATTTCTTATTATTTCATCCTATATAATTTTATCCTAAAAATAATGTTACCCAAAATATTGATTTTCGGTCATTGGAATCTTCAGACTAATCAGAATTCTCAAAACCCATAAAACTGGACTCATTTCCTCTTTTTTACGTCACGAAAAAAATTGAAGTTCCTTTAAAATACCTTAGGATTCTCTTTCCAACCATCATGTGTGGTTCTTTTATATCAATTTTATATCTTGCACATAATGTAATTACATATTTCTAGAATTAATGTAGTAATATAGTTTAAACTTATGATCAACTTCTAGAAGTCCTACTAATTCACACCTCTTTAAGTTGCATCTTTAATTAGACACAAACTGACATTGATAAGTGTGAAAACTACCTTTGAGTCTTCCATATCAAATTTTCTCAAAAATTCCTTGACATAAATTTATTGTAAAAATAATATATAACTTTCATTCTGTTGAACCTATATTCCAAGAAAGAAATTAATTTCTCAGAGTATAGACATTTCAAATTTCATCTTCTTTCGTTCTGCAAACTCTTCACAGCCTTTCTCCTCCAATGGGCCGATGGCCTTAATTTTTTATTGATTTTGATAATCCACCATTCAAGGGGTGAGGTGGAACCCTTACAAGGCATGTAGGCATAAGTATTATATAGTACATAGGCCATAGAGGAATTCATTTCCCATAGGATTCAAACATTACATGCAACCTAGAATAACTACATGGAAATTCTCCTCCCCACCATCTTCATCGTGAAATCAGCTCTCCACATTTGCATGGTTGTTCGGTTAGGTTTTCCCATGCATGAACTGGCTTGTCCTGGTGGCATGTGTCATACCCTTTCATTCTTGCAATTCATTTAGCTTCTCCTATGGTGAAAGCTCATTGCTTCTCCTCTTTCTGAAGTTTGTTCCCTTATAGGTTGTCTGGTTTGCATCTACACTTAAGGTGGCCCAAAGGCCTTACTTACCCAATGTCTTGGGTGGCCCTAAGGCCTTGAAGGAATAGGGGACCAAATCGGTGGCCTGAAGGACCAAATGGTGGAATATTCTCAGCTTCTACAGTGTTATACAGTCCATGCTACAATACCTACTACAGTACCCGGAAATTAGCCTCCTCTTGGATTTGATCCTGGGTCTCCTGGATGCACTTAATGAGTCATCACCAACTGGTCTGAGGCTCATGTGCTCATATCCTTTCTTCTTATCACCAGTAAAGACTATATCGTCAACATATATGAGGAAAATTAGTGTGCCTAAGCCAACATACTTTTTATATAAGTTATATCACTTTTTCTCTCCAAAATTTTAACTTAGGAAATTGTTAAGTTTGGAATACCAAGCCTGAGATTCCATTATAGGAACATGTGTGAAGGATTTTCCAGTAGGTTGTTTACTATCAAGGGCAGAGGTTCCTTTTTCCTTTGTGTTAGTCTATCAGGGCTAACACTAGTAGGTAAGGAAAGTTTTCTAGTGGTTAGCCAGCTAATCAACTACTAAATGGTTCCATATATTAGTAGTAGTTATCTAAAAGGTTCCATATATTCAAATCCCTATATTAGCTATCTTAAGAGAAGTATGGGAGGGCTACGAATTATTTTAGAAATGTTTCTATTGCACAGAATTAGGTTGCGGCCAGGCCTTAGAGAGAAACATCTCTGGAAAAGTTTTCTTATTCTACTTTTATTTTTCTATTCTCTTCTTATATTCTTTATTCCTTAATCATTCTGTAATTTCTACTGCTATTAATACAACTTTATATTGTTTTTTCTCTCACACATCAATTGATTCTTATCAATTAGTGCTTTCATTGAGAAGAATTATTAATAGATTCATGAAATTCTGTCTATGTTGAACTTGTATATAGGATCTACTCATGGGATCTTAATTGGAGTTGGGAAATGTGGAAATTTGGGTGGAATGCCTCTCGCAACAACTCAAGAGGGTGCGCTAAACATAGCAGAACCCAATGTAGATGTGCATGATAACACAGATCGAGAGCAGAATCACACAACTAGAAATGGAATTATTTGAGATGTATTCTGCAGTCCCCAGTGTCACGCAAACCAAAAGGTGACTATTTTGGAAATGAAGTTGGAATTTCAACAGCAAATTCAGGAGATGAAGTTAAATTTGCAGGAGACAACGAAAATTGTTGTACAAACACATTAGGAGTCAGGAGGAGCGATCCTCTTTGGATGATAAAAAGGGAAATCAACCAATGATAAGGAGGGAGAATACTATTTGAAGAAGGAAGCTACAGGTGGAAATTAGTGGACTGAAGTAGTAGTGCATGGAAATGAAATGTGGACTGCTGAGCGAGAGAAGTTGGAGCAGCAGACGCGAGATAAGTTGTGGTCCTTGCATGAACCAATGCTGACACATGTTGTGTTTTTTGTTCCACAACTGCATGCAGATCATGAAATGATGTTGTAACATAAAAATATTTCAGAAAAAATTTAGGTTCACCAATTTACTCAAAATTCTGAAACCTTTGCAAGTTGTTTCTAGTCTTACAAAATAGTGCATGTTGCAAATTGTATTTCTAGAGCGGTCAAAGGCTATTGAAGGAATGTTTTTTATACATGAAGCTGAATAAATGAATAAGTGGATAGTATAGACTTGTTTTGTTTTTTTATAGTAAATGGATCAAATCATTGCGAGGAGCAAGAATTTTGGTGATACCTGAAAGGTTTTGTTAAAGATACACAAATTTTAGAAATTCTTAAACCATTACTCAATATTTAGTGCTCTCTAATAGTCATGGATTCCAAGGGATGGGGAACCTTTTTTTACTTAGCCTATTATTATTGTTATAAACCACATAATTCTACTATTTGGGGCAGGAAAACGTGGTATATTCCCTCTGGCGGTGTGACGGATAAAACTACATTGGAGAGGTTTAGACATCAACTAGTAGTAGGCTGGAATCTGTAGGGAAGAAACAAAGGGAAAATAACCTCCAAACTGTAAGGAGCATCATTGTGTTCCTAATATTAAAGATAAGAAGGAAGATAGGGTTGTTGATGCTCATTCAGTGGTGGATGTTTTTATCAACAAGCTGTTGGGAGGATGGGGATCCTACTCAGAGAGGAAAACAATAGAGGTTGTGGTATGGGTATAAAAATGGAGACACATTCCTCACAGTAGAGTTGTTCCAAAAACTTAAAATGTTTTCCATATAAAAACTATAACCACAAAAACAACCCCATAGGCTCATCGAGTTCTTCACATTGAGGACATGGTGGAATTTTGAGGAGGAAATGATTGGAACGTGGGTGATTGTTGTTTCATAGGTTTTTTACTATCAAGGGAAGATGTTTCTTTTCCCTTTGTATTACTCTGTCAGGGCTGGTAGTATTTGGTTGGGAAAGTTTTCTAGTGGTTATCTAGCTAATTAGCTAATAAATGGTTCTAGCTATTAGTAGTAGTTATTTAAAAGGTTCTAGCTATTCAACTCACTATATTAGTTTTCTTACTAGAATGTTGGGTGGACTATGAATTGTTTTAGAAAGTGTTATGTTATGTAGAATCGGGTTGTGGCCAAGCCTTGTAGAGTAGTTCCTCTAGAGGAAGTTTCTTACTATACTTTTCTTTTTCTATTATCTTGTTCTATTCCTTATTCTTTATTCCAAATGAAAATTCTACAGCTATTAATGCAAGTCACTATAGAATTTTCTTTCACATCAATTGATTCCTATCAGTCCAACTTCACTCCATAGAATTCTTTCTTTAGCTTACACACCATGCAATCTTCATCAAGTATAAACTCTTCATGTTAATAAATGTAAACTTCTTCCTCAACGTCACCATTCTAGAATGTAGATTTTACATCCATCTGATAAACATTATCATTCCAGTGAGCAACAACATCCGAAAACATTATTATGGTTTCGAGTCTTATAATAAGGGTAAATTTTACTTTAAAATCAAAATCTTTCAACCGTGAGTGACTTTTATAAACTAGTATAGCTTTATTTCTTAAAATATCTCCTCTTTTATTGATCTTATTTCATAACACCCACTTAGTTCTGATAATATTCTTTATGATTTAGGAACCAGTTCCCAAGTATCATTCTCCTTAATTTGATATAACTCTTCATTCATCAAATTTAGAAAATCCTTACACTTCACTTCTTATGAAATATACTTAGGATTAACATGCGATATATGCGTTGTTTTATTTTCAACTCTCAGCTTCCATCTCATATGGATTGGGAGTTCTTGTCTTCCGATGATATTTTATGGTTCAACTTGCTTTGGTAATTTCTAAAACTTTAAACCTTTGATTTCATCAGAAGTCTCTTCTTTATTGGAATAATCAAAACATATTTGTTTATACTGAGTTTCAATGCTCTTTTCATTTCCATCACCCTTGTTCAAAGTTACTATATTATCTTTCATCGATGCATTGGAACCACCATATTATTCTTCTATTTGAATAGATTTACTTTCAATAACTTTAATATCACAAGACTCTACAATATTATGAAGTTTTTTTCCCAACATCTATAACTCCTTCAATTAGATGAATATCCATGGAAGATTCCATCCTCATCCTTTTCATCAAATTTTTCTAAGGCCATATTTTTTATCTTTATTAATCAGGGGATCTTACCATATCTCATAAGGAGTCATGTTCAATTCTGGTCATAGTAAACACATGTTTTGAACATGCACCACTGTATATACGAATTATCTCCAAAACTATTTTGAGTATTTACACAATAAGTATAGTCCTTCCCATCTCGTGCAAACTTATGGTTTTTACATTCCACAACCCCTTTTTATTGAGGGTACAGGAGGCACTAAAATGATGCATAATTCCAAGATTTGACTGATAGATTTCAAAATAGTTACATGAGTACTTTTTACCATTATTTTATCTTATATTTAGGATGTATAAACCAATTTTTTTTACTATTCCTTATGAATAATTTAAACATCTCCACAACTTTATATTTATGATTCCTGAACATAACATTGGACATTCATTAATTAAAGTGATAAATTATAAGTCACCCATTGTGGATTTATGTCTCACCGCTCCACATAGATTAGAATGTATGAGTTCAAGTGGTTGGGTGGATTAAATATCTACTTTCTTATGATTTTCTATGACATCTTTCCTTTATGAAAAGATTCACAAACCTTGTTTCTTTCTCCCTTTAATTGATGAAAATCTCTCACTGATTCAACCTTTGAAATATTTCTCATATTCTTTTGGGCGAGATGGACTAGTATTTTACACCATAACTCATTTTCATCTTCAAAATTTAAGTAACAAGAGTTACATAAATCACAAATTTGAAATAATCTACCTTCCGTTTTTACTCCTATACTTATGTTTCCATCCTCCATGCACCAAATGATACAACCATACTTCTATAAAATCACTTTGTTTCCATCATCACAAAGTTGTCTTAAACTATGTATGTTGTGATTAATTCTATTAGGAATGTGGGGGGTGGTTTGTCATTGTTGATGATGGGTGGGGTTGTCTGTGTAGAACTTCCAAGGGGCAGTAATGTCCTCTCATTCTTTAGTGGTTGGGCTGATAGGCCGGGTGGGGGTTTATTAGCGTTTGTTTGAGTTAATAAATAGGGAATACTAGCTATGGGGAGGGGACATGATTCATTTTGGAATTTGAGTTGGACGTTTTTGGTAGGGGATCACCTTGTGAAGTTTAGCCTGGCTCTCGAAAGTGGACTTCTATGGGAGAAATTCTCTTCTTTACCCCCTTCTTCAACTTCTTCTTCTACTATTGTACATCTGATCCATACCTTTATATTGGAAATTCTATTTAAAGTTGTGCATTTCATTTATCTCCTTCTACCTATTTATATTTAGAGGCTTTCTTTTTTGGTTTGAAACTAAACATTGGTTTCTTTCATTGAGAGAGCTTCTACTTGTGAGTAACTCAAGAAAGAATATCTTGATCACTGCTAGTGTGACAGTTTGGAAGGTAAACACTAGGTAAACGTGAGCACAAATGGATGATATGAGCCAGAAGAACATTGAATATAGAAATATAAAACATTGACACACTTGCAGTTAGGATGACTAGAGAGGTTGTGGCAAGATGAATTTTGTGAATCTGTCGTCTGGCCTGGACGTACATTGAGATACTATTGAAATATTTTCATTACTGAGATGATAATTTTGGTGGATCATTATTGTTGGATGAACTAAATTGGAGAAAACTCAATTGGTGCGATTTTTTGGGGGAAGAAAATGCTTGGAAAGAAGCGGTAGCTAAAGAGCGATTGCGGTAGAGACTTGCTCAGTGGGAACTCAAGAAATAGTCTTTTTTGAGGACAACAACTACGATGAAGACAATAATAGATGTGATTCAAGATCAAGGAAGGTATGTGAGGAATGCGAGTGCTGAATAAATCATTTGTTGAAAGGATTCTTGAAGGAAGCTAAAACAACTTGTGGTTTTGGCACTTAATGCGATGAGTTTGACGATCTTGTGTATATTTTTTCTTGTTAAAAAAAATCTTTCGGCATACATTCATAATTGAGTTAGAGTTGGAATGGATTTTTCAAGAATAGAAAACTGAGTTTTTGGAGACTTTAGTGTCTGTAAAAATCCTTATTAGGGTACAGGCGGAGCGCCGAGAACAACAGAGGTCCTTGCGGGCTCAACTCCAGGAACTGCAAACTGATTTAGTAGAGGAGTTTGAGACTCCAGAAACAAACCATTCTAGAAACATAGGGTTCAACAATGATAATTTGAATTTGGTACAGATGGAGGGATTTGATTGTGGTAAGGACGTGAAAATGGAATCCAACCTGGTACTTCCCAATGATGAAATTACTAGTTCAAGTTTTGTGACCAAGTGTGTTATATTTCCATCATTTATTGGTGAGATACTTGATGAAATTGTTCGAGAAAAGTTAGAGTGGTAAGATAAATAATTAGTTATAGCTAATATTTTTTATGTGGTATTAGGTAGAAGTTGAGACATGTGGGGATTTAGTTGATGTAGACATTCGAACTGTCATACAAAATTCCACTGGTTTAAAATTTGTATTGTTGATTCTAGAACCGAGGGAGGACCAAGATGTATTGATCCTTAAGCCACTGAAAAATCCACCATTATAGGATATCTTTATAGTGTTGAATAATCAAAGTTGTGTTTTGGCAGTCCACCTTGGGGATAAGGTGGATTTTGAAGTAGAGAGTAATGTTAAGAATGTGCGGGTGGACTGTCAGTGTCGACGATAGTGTAGGGATGACTATGTATAGCTGCCAAGGTACATTGTTGTCATATCATTATTTAGTTGTTGGTGTGGTTGGGAAGGTAGGGGTTTTCTAGTGTTTTTTTGGGAAATAAATAAGGAAGACTAGTTACGGGGAGGGGTACAATTTATTTTAGCATTTTATTTGGACGCTGCTGGTAGGAAACGACCTTTGGAGGTTTAGCTTAGATCCCAGGAGTGTACTTTTGTGGAGAAATTCTCTTCTTCATCCCTTTCTTCAAATTATTATTCTTCTACTGTTATACATCTGATTCATCCCTTTATACATGAAATTCCATTTAAAGTAGTGCATTTTATGCATCTCCTTATACCTATTTATATTGTGAGACTTTGTGTTAGGTTTGAAACCTAACAAAGTCCATCAACAAAAAATACTTTATTGGATTTAAACTTCCCATCATCAATAACACCACCCTGAATCCCTTAATTTTTAGGGAACTATCATTCCTGAAGGTTTCATTTAACACCCCTGTGATATTATTATTAATTTTAAATATTGAGTTATATTTAGGTTTTTGTTTATTAATGTTGCTTCTTGGGTGTTTCAAGAGGTTCTAGGGGTTTTAAGTGAGTTGCAAGATGAATCTATTGCAAGCCACGCCATTTCCCTAAAAGGAAACATCATCACCTGCCTCTTTACCTTTGCGATTTTTTCATGGCAAAGGGGGTGGTTTCACTATGGAGCAAGAGATCCTCCAATGGCCCGAAGGTCTTCATTTTTTATTGATTTTGATAATCTACCTTTCAAGGGGTGAGGTGGAACCCTTACAAGGACTGTACGCATAAGTATTACATGGCATGTAGGACTTAAAGGAATTAATTTCTCATAGGCTTTAAAAATTACATACAACTCATTCTAACTACTTGGAACTGCTCCTCCCCAGCATCTTCATCGTGAAGTCATCTCTCCTTCATCGCATTGTTGTTCGGCTAGGTTTTCTCGTGCATGCATAGGCTTGTCCCGATGGCAGGTGCCAAACCATCTCATTCTTACAATCCTTTTTACTTCTACAATAGTGAAAGCTCCTTGCTCCCCCTCATTCTGATACTTGTTCCTTGTAGGTTGTCTGGTTTGCATCTGCACTTAAGGTGTCCCGATGGCCTTGAGGTGGCCTGAAGGCCTTACTGACCCGAAGGCTTAGGGGGCTGAAGGCCTTAAAGGACTTGGGGACTAAATCGGTGGCCTGAAGGTCCAAACGGGGTAATATTCCTAGATGCTATAGTGCCAAACAATGCATAATATAGTTCCTATTATAGTTTTTCACAATTCCCTAACAGTGCCTATTATAGTTCCCTCTACAGTCGTGTAAGGGCACTCCACAATAAAATCCTTCGGACACACCATGGAGGGAGTTACGTTACGGTAGTTTGGTACTATGTAATGATAGTATAAGGTTATGTTTAGAGTTGAATAAGGGTGGTACATAAACGTGTAATGGAGTTACAAAGGGGTTTAGTGGTTTGGCCATGATGCAAAGGGTTTGGTTGAATCGTGGGTGGTGTTTTGGAAAGGGTTTCCAGGCTATATCATGGAGGGCTCTGTCATGGAGAACCCAGGGAGTCTTCAGAGGTTCTCCTAACTGAAATGGTTAGGGGTAGGGAGCTACACTATGTTCCTCAGTGTGTTAGGGTTCTCGGGAAGCACCTTGCGTCATAAGGGAGAGGAGCCATGCCATAATTCCAAGGAGTTGGGACATGTGGTTTTTTCCAGTGGATCCGTTACATGACACCACACATAGAATACTCTAAGGGAGGGCCTACTAGGGTAGTCGTAAGCTTATGTCCTGGAGCCAGCATGCCCATGTTTTTAAATTTTTTGTTTTCCTTTATTTCCCTTTAAAATTTTAATGTCTTAGGGGCCACAAATTTCTCCTCTCATTTGACTAAGATAGCTACATGAAGAGGGATATTCCCCCTTCCCTTATTCATTTCCATGATTCTCCACCCCAATTTCTAGTGGATTTCCCAAAGGTAAGCCCTCTATTCCTTATTCCTCCCCCCCTCCTTTTCTCAATTTGGCCTCTCTCTCCCACAAACCTTATGGGATACTAGGGATGGATTTAGGGTCCAAGATAGCATTTTTTATCTAGGTCTTATAAATGGTTTCTCTTTGCGTGTTGGAGCATTCTCCATAGAGGTTAGCGACTTTCATCTTAATTGTTGTTGAATCAAGGTAGGTGCTTTTGTGTGTTTCCTTTATTTGGCATGGAATTTAGTGCTTGACATTTCTAAATGTTTTATTTTATTAATTATGAATACATAAGATAGTGAATGGAATTTATTAATGTTTTGGAGTGATTTTTTTCACTTAGCATAAAGGGTTGTTTCATGCTGTTTTGATTTCTGAAGTGATTGGTGAACGTCAGGTGTTTGTAAAACGGTTTTAGTGGATATTTTAAATAAATCTGGTATTCTAATGGTATTTTGCCTCATTTGGGTTGTGAATTGAGAAATGGTAAGGTTTTGGTTTCTTGAACGGTTTTAAATGAAAAGGGGTTGGTATTCAAAATTGGCTTTGAATATGGTTTTAGAATATTGTTTTTAAAGGATGGATTTGAAATGGGATTTCAAAGGAGAAAATAAGTTACATTGAAGCCTGAGTATTTTTGTAAGGATCATTTTATACTCTTGAAATGTATTTATTATAATGAATGTTAGACCCTCTAGACCCCTTGTTTGACATCGATTGTGACCCCTAATGGTAATATTAATCTCCATTGTGATGGTTATCATCGTTGAGGGTGTTTCTTATGAGGATGTTGGAGGAGAGGGAGATCTATTATTATGCTTTGTGATGCATGTATGGATTGATTGATTTATCACCTCCTATTTTTACTTCATGGGTACAATAGGCCCTGAGTGAGTCGTCTAGATTTATGTTAAACTAGATATTCATGGACCACCAAAGTGGTTAGTTAAAGTTGAAATTGTTTTCAATTAGTTATGAAGATGAAAAGTCCATGAGCTTTAAATGTGATGATTTTAGATATGGTCTTATGTTCGAAATACATGTGTTATTGTTTATTTTAATTGACACAAATACATGTGTTATTATTTATTTGAATTGACACATTTTTTACAGCATTAGAAGAATGGGAGAGTTGGAATTTAGCATATTTCAAAATAGGAAAATTGTAGTTTAGTTATGAGAAGGTACATACTATGGAAACATCAGCTGGAACTGGCATCAATGCATGCATGGCGTGCCTATAGAGAATCATGAGAATAGTCATGAGACACCATGTGGTGCCGAGATCGTCTTCTACCTCGAGCTAACTTGAGGATTTCTGTGCATTACGATCTCCATACAATGTTTTCCAAAGAATTAGCCGTGACATTCAAACATCATTTCTTTATCTTGAAGATCCTTAATTGATTGAAATCTGATGAAATTTCGTTTGTATCATATAACGATGTTCAAAATTGAAGAAAAAATTGTGGGAAAAAATGTGAAAATTTCGTTGATGGTGATTCAAGTTGTCCTAAAACTTGGTGAAAGATGGCGCGCATGTCGGGGGAGTGTTTCCTATAAATACTCGAGGGTGAGCTCATTTTTTTCTTCCATTTAACTGATATGTGATCTCATTTTTGAAGAAAATAGAGACACTGTGACCTTCTGGTTGGTGAAGGAGAGGCCATCCCTCGTGACAATCTTACAGGAAGCAGCCCTGTGAAGAACTGATACATTGAAGCCATACGAGTTAGTGAGTGTGGGGCCACTCCCAATATGGGGTGGCATTTTCAGTGGAGGTGAAACTGTCAGAAATAGCTTCGTTCAAAGTTTGGCAGCTGACGCGGTGAACTACAACAGGCAGTGGGAGGACTTCTCAGGGGTAGATGAGCAACCCTCCAACAACCGGAGGACTGGGATGGACTTGGTTCCTCTCTAAAACGGGATGAAAATCCCATTGTTTGTAAGGGATAATTCTGTTGTGTATGTGGTGTGTGTTGTAATCCTCTGACGAGATCCGAAGAGGAGAGAAATAAAAGTGATGTCCTGTTTGTCTCGTGGATGTAGGCATACTGCCGAACCATGTTAAAATTCTCTTGTGTTCCTCCATTTGTTCATAGTTTTGTGTGTTTGAGGTACCACGCTCCTCCGCTGCGCCCCAACAAGTGGTACTAGAGGTGAGCCGGAGCGAACGGAGGTGAACCGGTGAGGCGATGAAAAATTTTCCGGTGGCTGGAAAATTGAAATTGGTCGGAAAATTTTTCCAAGGCCAGATCTGTGAAGAGGGCGGCGAGACGATTCCAACGGCGCAAGCGGCAATAAAAACGGAGTTGAAACGATCCTAGTAGGCTCGGTCAAAGTTTGGTCAAACCCATAGGTGAACAGTATCCCATGCCGGAGAAGAAGACACTGTTCATGCCACCGACGACAATTCCGACGAGAATTCTGGCATGCCATGTCATCGACACGTCTGTGCCACGTCAGCGAGTGATATGAACCGTTGAAATTATTTTGACCATATCTTGGTCAATTGGTGTCTGATTTTGGTGATCCAGGAGTCAATTCCGACTATTCCGGACACATCCGTATGGCTATTTTTTGAAAATTAGCAGTCTATCAGACAGTGATTAAGAGGTGTGACATCGATGGTGGTGATCGCATTTTGCGACAATGACGATGACAGGTGGCGGAACACTACCAAGATTTGATATCAAGAAATTCGATGGTAGAAATAATTTTGGCTTGTGGAAAAGCATGGTGAAGGATATTTTGGTGCAGTAGGGCATGATCAGACTGTTGATTAGGGAAAAGCCCGAGACAACTAGTGCCGATGATTGGGAAGATCTCGAGATGCGGGTCGTCAGCACAATTCGTCTATGTCTGGAGAATGAGGTAAATACACAGTGTTGGACGAGACCTCATCGAAAGAGATCTGGAAGAAGTTAGAGCAGCGGTATATGGCGAAGTTGCTGACCAACAAGTTGTTCTTAATGAAGAAACTGTACCATTTGCGCATGGACGAGGGAACGAACTTGTTGGATCACACCAACTAATTCAAAAAAAATCCTCACACAGTTATTGGGGCTCGGTGTGAAGGTTGGAGAGAAAGACAAAGAACTTTTTCTTTTGTCATCACTACCAAGCTCATTTGATGGGCTTGTGACAGCATTGCTCGTGGGGAAGGAGACATTGAAGCTGGATGAGGTGATGGTGTCACATTAAGATTCAGAGGCATTCTGAAGACCCGTGATGCATTAAGGCAAGCAAATCATGGTGATGTGATATGATCAGCGTTGGAGGAGCCGACATTGACAGTCAGGAGGTAGAGAATGGAGGCCAAAATCCAGAGGACATGATCCTAGTGAAATCACGTGTTTCTGGTGTGAGAATAAGGGTCACTATAAAAGTGATAGTGGACAACACAAAAGGTATGTTGCTGGCAACAAAAAAGTTAAAGAGGATGATGCGAACATCACAGGTTTATCACCAGATGATGAAATCTGTGTGACAATGGGAAGCATGCACTCAGATAAGCGAGTTGAACGGGGAGAAGTGTAGTGTCATTACTACAAAATATACGGGCTCATGAAGCTGGAATGTTGTTTTCTGAGAAGGAATAATGAGCGGGCTCAAAATCCAAAGGAATATGGATGGGTTCTGGATTCGAGGGGCTCTACACACATATGTATGACGAGAGGTACATTTGGTACTTTTCAGAAGGTGCGAGACTCGGTGTGACATGGTGATGGGTCAACATGCGAGGTTTGAGGAGTCGAGACAGTGAAATTGAAGACACCCGATGGAGGAGTTCGTAAACTGGATGATGTGAAATTCGTCCCAAGGATGAGACAGAACTTGATATCATTGAGTAAGCTCGATACGAGAGGATTCAATATTTCCATAGCAGGTAGAGTGTTGGATGTATCACACAGGGATGCAGTGAAGCTTACTGGGAAAGAGTCTCAAGGGTTGTATCATTTGATGGAGACCACAGTTAGCCCGAGATAGATTGGAGAAAGTGGTATTGCCATGTCATCTGGTGTGAAGAAGCATGTTTGATTTTCTGATTAATTTTTCAACACCTACAAGGAGACTGCAGATCAAGCTTCAACCTCAAATTGGTTGTGAGGGAAAGATTTGTGGGAGCCACTCCCAATATGGGGTTGAATTTTCAGAGTAGGTGAAACTGTCGGCAATAGCTTCGTTCAAAGTTTGGCAGCCGATGCGGTGGACTACAGCAGGCGGCGGGAGGACTTCTCAAGGGTAGATGAGCTACCCTCCAACAATCGGAGGAGAGGGATGAACTTTGTTCCTCTATAAAACTGGATGAAAATCCCATTGTTTGTAAGGGAGAATTCTTCTGTTTATGTGGTGTGTGATGTAATCCTCCGACGAGATCCGGAGAGGAGAGAAATAAAAGTGACGCCATGTTTGTCTCGTGGACGTAGGCATACTACTGAACCATGTTAAAATTCTCCAGTGTTCCTCCATTTGTTCACAGTTTTGTGTATGCACCTCCACTACGCCCTAACAGTGATATACTTTACCCTTATATCCCATGATTTTCACGAAGCATTGAGATCTCATGCATTATACCTACATGATAGTTTGCACGAAGGAGACTATGCATACCAGACTTGCGCGGAGTATTTGAATTGTGCACATACACTACTAAGCTTTGAACATTGAGCATCCAGTTTTGTGTGAAGGAGTTGTGCGCATGAGGAAGAAGTGAGGCATAGTGCATATGCACATGTTTGATACACTTTCATAGGACACTGACAGTGTGTGTGTATTCTTTTTGGGTGAAAACATATTGTGAAGGCAGGGCAATGTATACTATGGATAGAGTGTGCATAAAAGTGAGTAAACTCATGTACAACACTTGAAGAAACAAGGAGACAATATATTGTGTATCTTCTAAGACAGTATACATTTTATGATACAGTGAATAAGTAAATGAGGTTTTTCAAAGATCTTGTATTATACAACACATGTATGCACATGAAATAATGCATACATTAAAGCATGAAATCTATGCATTGGTATTTTTTCACTTTTTTGCCTAGATGACCATGCATTGTTTATACATGCATGAAGGTTGACATAGATGCACATAAAATAAATATTTCATAATCAGTGTGCAGTGATTTGAGATTGAATCCAAAGAATTATTTAAAAAGATTTTTATATCCGTGTTATTCAGAATTATGTGAGGTCGGGTCTTCAGTAAAAGAAATAAATGCACGAGCAGTGTTGTATCTAGGCATCTGACCATCTATAGGTGATCAGTATTATTTAAGCAATAACAGTATTAGTTCAAAGGTTCCTGAACATTACACTCGTCAGTTTAATCCAGCACGCTCGTAGAAGAAGATCAAGAGATCATCCTATTAGTGGATCATATCTTGTGTGACTCCAGATTCTGGAAGTCCTTAGTGGGACTTTGAAATAGAATAAGTAACTAGTGGGACTTTAGGGAAGGTTGATGGGATGCTGGTAACACTATGGGATTCATTATAAAGATCCTCATGTGGGACTTATGAGTCACTAGTGTAGTTGGGGACTTGTAAATTCTAGTGGGACTCTAGAACAGAACATTGTGGGACTATATGTCTTAGGTAATGTGACTTTCCTTTGTGGTAACAATCTAAATATAGTGAAGAATCAATAATTTGGGGTTTAACTGGTTGCATCAAGTATGTTGGTCTTAGTATCTAACCCTATATAAATTGTGTGTGTTTTGTTTCATTTACTTTCGGCATTGCATATAGGATCTACTCATCCTAATAGGTAACAAGGTTTGAAGGGGGTTAAAGAAAAAAATAATAATTCTATAAAAATAAGTCTCATCTGATTCACCCCCCTCTTAGTGTGATTTCAAGATCCTTGGACACTTCAAGTCACACACAATTAGTGTTCCCTCTTGAGTGAGATAATAATAGATTGGGAGTGCCCCTAATGATGCTAGGTGCCTGATAGTCGGGTGACTTGTGTTGTTTGGATGGAACATTTTCTGATAGTTAGTCCTGTGTATTGGTAAACTCTAGGAAAAGTCTTATCTTAGGGCCTAGCCTATTACCCATGATATATGACTCCATAGGGGACTTTTGTTTTTGTTCCCTAGCTCGATTGGCATCTAAGGTGTCATGTTTGGTTGCCTAAATTATTTCAATGTGATATGATGCCTTAGTGTTTTGTTTAATTATTATCGCTTCTAACTTGTTTTTATAACGTGTTTCTAATGATCTTAGAAAATATGTATTAATATATTGGTTCAAAAGTGGTTCTTAGATGTGTGTTTTAATAAAATAGGATTTGGAATATTTTTTTTCAAAGTGATTGTTTTCATTTAATGGAAATATAAATGAAATTTTATAAAGTGGTTATGGATGTAATATTGGATTTTATATTCACATGTATGAAAAACCTATTTTCTAATTTTATTTCAATCTAACTTAAATTAAAATTTCTTTTAAAAGGAATAACAAAAACTCCTTAGTGAGATCAAACACCATTTGGTGTATGCATATTTTATATGTTTCCATTCAAGTGCCCCAGTGTTGATCTTCTTCTATTGTTGGGTTCGGGTCATTTGGGAGATGATTGGTATGTGATTTCATCTCTTTCTTTTCTATTTAGTTTCTATTTTTTCATGTTTCTTACTCTATTTGGTTGTATTTTTTCATTATTTATTTATTTATATATCAAGGGTGAACTCATTCCCATTTGGTTATGCTTTGAGATCGCTGATAAAACAAAATTTTACTGAATATTTTATTGATAATAAATGATATAATTTTGTCACATTATTCTAAATGTGATCAATTATGAAATATTTGGGATTAGATCATTCATTTGAAAATTTGATGAAAATTCCAGTTTTACTCTTTTAAAATTCACTATAGTATTTTGGGAATAAATATTGTTATATAAAATATTTTGACTTAATATTTTTTAATTGTGTTCCGGACATAATGGGATACAAATTATATTCAGGACATGGGAGCTGGATCATGCATTTGAGTGGAGTAAATGGTCCATGAACACAAAGTTGGACAGAACCCTCCAGACTGGGAACCACTTCACTATTTGGGTCGTATCATCTCCATCCTGACTTAGATTGGGACCAACATTGGAGGGAATCTCGAGAAAATAATTTGGAACAAATCATCATTGAATAATTCTGGCCAATTCACGCGTTTCTGAGGTCAACTATGCGTTGTAACTTGGAATAAAATATTTTCCCAAGTTTTCATTTCACACTTAAAAAAGATATGTAACCCTATCCCTCAAAAACTCTATTTAAATGGAGTTTTCACTCTTTGTGAGGTCTGGTAGTGGATTTGGGAAGGTGTGGCCGAAAGGTTGTATCTTGGGAACACATCACAACCCCTGGAAGAAGTAAGGACTAGTGCAAAGTTCTCTTCCAAGAAGGCTCTCCTCTCCCATCCCCTCTCTGTTTTTCCTTGTTTTTAAGCTTGTAATGTGAATTTTCTTCAATAAATATTCTATGTTATAATCTTTTTATCTTCTTATTTTTCTTCTTAGTGTGGAATCTAAGAGTGGAGACAAGATTGGGTATTCCCCTTTCAATCCTTTTCTTATGAAAAACGTCTTCACGATGACAACACCGCCTGTGGAAGAGTAGTTCTCATAGTAATCAATCTAACTCTTACCTTCTTCATTAATTTATTTTGAATCAATGGGAAAATTTAATTCACATAATATGATCTATTAATTGAGTTATCAATTTAAATGAAACTAATCAAGTAATTGAACAATAAAAACAAATCACGCGAGGTCTAGATTTTGTGTAAATTGTGAAAGCGCAAACTTAATCAGTAATATAAGACCACATAGGATAAGTTTGTAGAGTTAAAATATAATCCCTAAAGTCAATTAATCTTCATTTCCAGAGTGTATATATTCTCTAATTAACCACTGGCCAAAATTTAACCTTAGATCATCAATCAAAGTAGGTTGTTGCGATTGCGTGTTCTAAATCCAGCCAGGGTACACATAATTTCATCTTTGTGGTTAAGTTAACTCCTGTAGGGTTTGAGGGTTAAAAAATTAGGGGAACATAATTGAGTGGATATTAATTTAAATTATAATTTTTAATAAGTAAATTAAGAGGTTTATTTAGATTGATTCCACTTTCTAAAAGTAGTTTTCTAAAAAAACATATTCTCGTTGTGCTTTATTAATCAACTTTTATTTCAAAATTAAAAAAATGCAGTCTTATTCCAAAAAACTTCTTTTAGATTTTTAAACAATAAACAACCCACATACATTTAATTAGTATTCTTATTTCCTTTTATTCCATTTTCAAAATACCTCTAATCTGTTGTCAAATTTATTTCCTCCTTTGAGAGATGATCTTGGTCAACCACTCTGTTGCACCTAAGTAACCCGAAACTGAGCATCATTTGAAAGCGCCCACGATAGTGACTTTCAAATTGGTGTTGTTGTTGGGGAGGAAATTAATTATTTCAACCAATTAGAGATATTTATTTAATTTTACATTTTATTCACTTCTTCTCTTATTTCTTCCTTCTTTACCCAATCTTTATTTTTTTCTTCTTTTTTTATTTTCTTCTTCTTCTATTTGGACCATCAATTAAAACTTCTAATTTTTATTTTACTATGGTCCACTTTCCTTCATTTCATTTTTATTTGATTTATGACACAAACTAATCCCAAATATCTCTTAGATCACAACCCTGAGATTGAAAGCAGTCTTAGGGCTCAAATCAGACATTCTCAGTCTATGTGAAGTTTCAACATTCAAACAGTTTGAGAATTTCTACACTCCAAGAACATTGGAATTGGAAAGACTTATAATTCCAACAAAAAAAAGAACCAATGGATGAAAATAATGACAATGAACTTAATAGAACTATTCAATAATTGGATATAATTAATATTAACTATCAACCAAATTGTATTGCGTACCTAAATCTTGAATCGGACATTGAACTAAAATCTGGGTTAATTCATCTTCTTCCAAAATTTCACAGCCTCTCTAGTGAGGATCCCAATAAAAATTTACAATAATTTAATGTGGTTTACTCAACCCTAAAAGAAAGAAATGTATCTGAAGACCAAATCAAACCAAGATCATTCCCATTCACACTTGATGGAGATACAAAAGATTAGATGTATTATTTAAAACCTAAATATGTAACTTGTTGGAACGATTTGAAACATCTTTTCTTGCTGAGATTTTATCCAACATCAAGGACCACTTCTATTCGTAAGGGGATCTCAGGGATCAAGATAGCACAAAGGGAGTCAATGTATGAGTATTGGGAGCGATTCAAGAAGTTGTGTGTAAGCTTTCAATATCACAAAATCAGTGAGAAAATCCCCATCCATTACTTCTATGAAGGACTCACACCTATGGAGAGAAGAATGGTGGATGCTGCAGTTGGAAGAGCATTGGTGGAAAAGACACCAGTAGCTTCATGTGAATTGATCGACAAAATGGACCAAAAATCTCAACAATTTGGCAATCTAGGCACACCACATGTCAGGGGAGTACATCAGGAAACATAAGATTCTGTATCAGTGTTTCCTAGGAGACCATATCAGCAGAAACAACAACCATATCCCGAAAAGAATCTTTATTTCTTTGCACCAGTATACAAATAAGGGTGGAAATATCAATCAGACATAAGGTATGGCTCTGGACAACCACAAAGGCCCCCTTTTCAACAATACTTCTAGAAACCTCCACCTTACCAGCAGGGTTTCCAAAAAACCCATAAGAGATTTGAATCTCAAGCATCAATAAGACCACAACTAGGGAATACCCCAACAAAGGTAGATTTTAATAATAATGATCTTTCGAAACAAATTGTTCTTAATCAACAGAATTTGTTGAAGAGTCAAGGTTCGGAGCTGAGGGAGTTTAAGACACAAATGATCCAGATTGCCACTTCCCTCCCTGAACTGGTAAGTAGGAACTCTTAAAATCTACCTTCCCAACCTACTCCAAATCTAATGGGTAATGTTAGAGCCATCACATTGAGAAGTAGGAAGAAAATGAATGATACATCTGTACCTACCATTCCACCAAGATTCACCTCAACTCCATAAAAGCCCCATTCCACACAAACTGATGAGCAATCCAAGGAGAAAGATAAAGGTAAGAAAAATATTGATAATATTCCTCAAAAACCCCTTCCATTTCCATACAGAGTTGTAAAAACCAAAAATATGGTTGAAGAAGAAATGAAAAAAGAGTATTGGACACATTAAAGCATGTGGAAATTAACATTCCTCTACTTGAATCCATCAAGAAAATCCCAAGGTATATGAAATTATTAAAAGAACTTTGTACCAATCGAAGAGGGCTCATGGGAAATGATAGGATCAATCTTGGAAGGAATGTTTCAGCACTCATTACACTAACTCTAGCAATGCTAACAATGTGTAAGGATCTAGGGACATTCACCATACCATGCACCAAAGGGGAGATTCACTTTTCTAATGCTCTTTGTGATTTGGGAGCTTCAATAAATGTGATGCCTCACTCTGTATTATCTTATTTGAGGTTGGTGAGATGAAACTAAAGAGAGTAGTGGTGCAGTTAGAAAATAGAGCTACAACATATTCAGTAGGAGTCCTTGAGGATGTACTTTTCTGGCTAAGAGACATGATCTTTCTAACTGATTTATACATGCTTAACATGGAGGATGATCAGGTATGTTCTCATGCTCCCCTTATATTAGGTATACCCTTCCTCAAAACTACAAAAGCTATCATAAATGTCAATGAGGGTACACTTTCCATGGAGTTTGGGGATGAAGTTTTGATGTTTAATGTTATGGACTCCATGAAGTACCCCTCAGAGTACCATTATTCATTTTTTATCTCCCATTTTGAACCACTAAATAAAAACCCTATGGAATTTTATTATCCTATGCTTAGGGAGATTATGAGTATTGGTTTTAGTTTGATGTCTAAGAGTGATTCCACAACTATTTATAATGCACAAGACTCTATTAAATTTGATCTTGAAATGGAATCATATTCTAGTAATTTGAACTCTGAATATGACATGGCTATTGAAGATGCTGATGAATTTGATGCTTTATTCTCTGATTGTGATGATTTCTATTCTGATACTGATTCTCTTTGTGCACATATTTTAGTTCCTTCAATTTCTCGATCCAAACAACACCCCCCATCATTGGAGTTGAACCCATTGCCACTAAATCTCAAATACACATACTTGTTGAGTGGCTAGAGATTACTTGTTATAATTTATAATAATCATCCTTTTGAACATGAAGAAAAACTTTTGAATCTTTTGAGGGAGAACATTAAGGAAAATGGGTGGACCTTGGCTAACATATCATGTATTATCCCCTCCATTTTCATGCATAGGATTCTTTTAGATGATGGAGCTAAACTAGTGAGGCAACCACAAAGAACACGCAATCCTACCCTTTTGGGAGTTGTTAAAAAATAGGTTGAAAATTTTCCCGAGGCAGGTATAATCTAGCCCATTTCAAATTCCTAGTGGGTGAGTCGTATTCGGGTTGTGCCTCAAAAAATTGGTGTTAATATTGTTAAAAATGAGAAATATGAGATAGTTCTATTGAGGGTGCAAAACAGTTGGCGTGTGTGTATTGATTATAGGAAACTAAATTAGTCCACCCGCAAAGACCATTTCCCCTCCCATATATTGACAATATGCTTGAGCGTCTAGCTGGGAAAACACACTACTGTTTATTGGATGGATTTTCTAGATATTTTCAGTTTTCTATTGCTCTAGAGGATCAAGAGAAGACAACATTCAATTGTCCATTCAGTGTGTTTGCCTACTGAAGGATGCCATTTGGACATTGCAATGCCCCAGGTACCTTCCAGAGATGCATGGTGAGTTTTTTTTTGATTTTATTGAGACCTACATGGAGGTATTTATGGATGATTTTATAGTTTATGGGTCTTCATTTGTTGATTGTATCTCTAGTTTGGTAAAGGTGTTGAATCGTTATATTGAGAAGAATCAAGTCTTGAACATTGAAAAGTGTCATTTTATGGTAGATCATGGCATTGTCTTAGGTCATGTAGTGATAAAACATGGGATAGAGGTTGATATATCTAATATAGACCTTATTTCATCCTTACCATATCCTTCATGTCTGTGTGATGCTAGATATTTCCTAGGGAATGCATGATTTTATCATCGCTTCATCAAATATTTTAGTAAGATTGCTCTTCTTATGTTGCGATTACATCAAAGTTATTCTGATTTTGGGTTTGATGATTCTTGCAGGACTTCCTTTCATGGGATAAAGAAGTGTCTGACCACTCCAACAATCATACATCCTCCATGGTGGGAGATTACATTTGAGTTTATGTGTGAAGCCTCAAACTTCACAGTGGGAGTTGTCTTATCTCAGAGTGTGTAGGGACATTCACAAGTGATTTACTATGCATCAAGAACACTAGATTCTACCCAATAAAACTACACAACCATGTAAAATGAGTTTCTTACTGTTATATTTTCTTTAGATAAATTCTATTCATATTTATTGGGCTCTAAAGTAGTTGTTTTTTCTGACCATGCAGCTTTGAGGTACCCCTTGAAGAAGCTAGACGCAAAGCCCAGGCTAATCTGATGGATGCTCCTTCTTCAAGAATATGATATTGAGATAAAGGAAAATAAGGGGTTGGAAAATGTGGCAGCAAACCACATGAGTAACCTTAATCACACACTAGAGGATGACACCATGGACCATGTACCACTTTGGGACACTTTCCCCGATGAGCATATTTATTCCATCTCAGGCACGCATCCTTGGTATGGAGATTTAGTTAACTACCTTATTTCTCTGAAATCCCTAGAAATTTAAATAAACATCATGTCCAAAAATTAAAGTGTGAGTCAAGATTTTATGTTAGGGATGATCCATACTTATGGAACATGTTTAGTGACTAAGTTATTAACAGGTGTGTTCCTAATCATGAGTTTGAGTCTATTCTACAATTATGTCATACACTTGCTTATGGCGGACACTTTGGACCCCAAAAGATAGCTAGGAATGTTTTAGACTCTGTATTATATTGGCCTAGCTTATTAGATGATTCTCATGTGTATTGTAAGTCGTGATCACGTTTCCAACACATGGGAAACATTTCTTAGAGACATGAGATGCCTCAAAAACCCATATTGTTTTTTTGGGATTTTTGATGTGTGGTGCATCGATTTTATGGGTCCTTTTCCAAGTTCATTTGGGTTTTTGTATATTTTGGTTACTGTCGATTATGTGAGTAAATGGGTGGAGGTTAAGGCCACCAGGACAGATGATTCTCATGTTATTGTGGACTTTGTCAAAGCGCAGATTTTTTGCAGGTTTAGAGTACTGAAGGCCATCATCAGTGACCAAGGAACACACTTCTGCAATTAGATTCTTTCTTCCCTTCTTCGGAAGTATGGGGTGACACACAAAACATCAACACCATACCACCCCCAAACAAATGGCTAGGATGAGGTTTCAAATCGTGAGTTGAAACAAATTTTTGAGAAAATCGTGTAGCCAAATATGAAAGATTAGAGTAAGAGCTTGGATGATGAATTGTGGGATTATAGGATAGCATACAAGACACCCATTCATATTTCCCCATTTCGGATAGTTTTTGGGAAAGCATGTCATCTCCTCGGGGAAGCTGAGAATTAGGCTTATTGGGCTATAAAGAAATGAAACATGGATTTGGAACAAGCTAGAATCCACAGGAAGCTACAAATTCAAGATCTTGAGGAGATACAGTTGTCTTCATATGAAAGCTCAAGGCTCTACAAGGAAAGATCAAAAGTAACACATGACAAAATGATCCAACAAAGGGATTTTTAAGTTGGAGAGAAAGTCTTGCTCTATAGTTCATGACTAAAGCTGATGACTGGTAATTTGCATTCCATATGGTTGGGTACTTATATTGTGACTAATGTTTTTTCTTATGGTGTAGTGGAGATCACGAAAGAGGACACTGAAATGAGATTTAAAATCAATGGGAAATATTTTAAGAGATACATTAAGAGACTTCCTACTGATGCAGTGGATTTCATCACACTGCATGACCCCATCATCACTTGAGCATATCAGGCTGTACCTAACCCTTCACTTTTATATAATTTTTACTATTTAAAATTCTACATTTCATGTGAATATATCATCTCATTGGTTTACATTGAGGACAATGAAAAATTTTAAGTGTGGGGGAGGGAACCTTTTAGTGTAGTAATTTCAATTGTTTTCCGGTTTTTCAATGATTTAAAAAAATTGTGTGTGTTTCAAAAATTTTGTGTTTATTTTTCATTTTTTTGGTGTGTTTTTGAAACTTTTGAGCTGAAGTGATTATAATCACCATTTTAAAATCCATATCAATAAGTGAAAAAATTTATCCCTTGAAACTGAGCTTAAATGATTACTAAAAATGACTTGGTTTCAAGTTCAAATATTTAGTAATTTCATGAAAAGTACACTGAATTTTGAATCCCATGACACATCTCACTATATTTATATTTGAATTCACTTTCCCATGCGGATTCTGAACCATTATTTTCATATTCTTTACATTTACCTCATTTCTTGAGAGATTCAAACCATGCTTGATTTAACCAGAATTTGATTTATTCATATCAAAACTTGAGGGTTTAAAGTATTTATGTTTAAATGATTGAGGAATTTGTTTGGTATTAAAGCCCCTATTTCAAAGAATCCTTTTTTATAATGGCCTACCTTAAACATTTAATCCTTGTAGCCCTTTGAAGCCATGAAAAGCCTGTTAAGTTAGCCACATTACAAGCTAATTTTCCCAATCCAACCAACTCATGAAGTGAAATTGCATAATCTAGTTGAATTTAAGTGTGGGGGAAGTTATATTTTGTTGTGCTACCACATTCTATGATATTTAGGGTGGAAAATTAAATTCTGAAGAGATGTGTTTTTTGCTGAAGAAAATCATCATATTGAAAGTTGTGCCTTTTCTGGATCTTTCATGATAAGTGAAGCTCTGCCTTTCTAGAGCTTCTAATAAATAGAGAAAGTTGTGCCTATCTGGATCTTTCATGAAAATCATGTTTGAGAAGATTGACATTTTTACTTCTAAAATGTTTAATGGTGTGCACATTCCTTTATTTTTCATTATGATGAACTTGAATCTATTCTATGGGGATTTATGAGGAGACCATATTAAAATGAAAATCTGAATTTTTCACATCTTAATCCTACCAACCAAAAGCCACAGAACAAACCTGAAAAGTCCTCATGATAAACATATGTCCTTGACTCACATCAGGTGGTGATGTTGGAAAATACCAGGCCTATGATGACCCTTGAATGAATTTGGATGAGAAAGACATTACAAAAAATTGACATTTGTGTGATAAGAGAAAATTCAATTAAGGTAAGTGTTTTTTTCATGGGAGGATAAATTAAGTGGAAATATATTGAATGAAATAAATGGAGAACTTTAAATAATGGTTATTTATGAGGCATTATATCTTATGTTTCTTGAAGTGGAATTGTTGGATCTCAAGGATATGTGTTTTTAAATTTGTTTTGATTTGATATTGATGATTACTTTATATGAGGGTTTCCCAGGAGTGCAAAAGGGTATGTATGGGAGAGTTGATAAAACAAAATTTTATTGAATATTTTATTGATAATAAATGATATAATTTCCTCAAATTATGCAAAATATGATCAATTTTGAAATATTTGGGATTAGATCATTCATTTTTAAATTTGATAAAATTTCCAGTTTTACTCTATTGAAAGTTACTTTTCTATTTCGGGCATAAATATTGTTATGTATAATATTTTGACTAAAAATTTTGTAACTATTTTCCATACATAATGGGATAAAAATTCTATTTAGTGCATGAGATCTAGATCATGCATTTGTGTGGATTAAATGGGTCATGAAGACAAAGTTTGACAGAACAATTCAGATTGGACACCACTTCACTATTTGGGTCATAGATTCTTCATATCGACTTGTACTGAGCCCAAATTTGTAGGGAATCTCAGGGATATAATTAGAAACAAATCATCATGAAAGAATTCCGGACAAATCACGCATTTTTGAGGCCAAATAAGCGGTGAAACTTGGAATAAAATATTTGGCTGCGTTTTCATTTCACACTTAAAAGAGTTATGTAACCATGACCCTCAAAAAATTTATTTAAATGAGATATTCACTTATTTTTATGGCTTTTAGAGGCTTCTAAATGGTTTCTATGAAAGGGTGTCTCTTTGGAACACCTCACAACCCTTGGAAGAAGTAAGGCCTTGTGCAAGGTTCTCTTCCAAGAAGGTTCTCCTCTCCCACCTCCTCTTTGTTGTTCCTTGTTTTTATGCTTGTAACGTGAATTTTCTTCAATAAATATTCTATTTCTTTGATTTTTATATTCTTATTTTTCTTATTAATCTGGATACTATGATTGGAGATGAGATCGGGTATTCCCCTTTCAATACATTGCTTATGCAAAACATCGCCACGATGACAACACCGCCCATGGAAGAGTAGTTTTCTTAGTAATAGATCTACCTCTTCCCTTATTCATTCATTTGTTTTGAATAAATGAGATACTTTAATTAACATAATATGATCTATTAATTGAGTTTAAAATTTAAATTAAACTAAACAAGCAATTGAACAATAAACACAAATCATGCGAGGTCAAGATTTTGAGTAATTGTGAGGGCGTAAACTTAATCGGTAATATAGGACCACACAGGATAAGTTTGTAGGGTTGAATGTAATCCCTAAACTCAATTAACCCCCATTTCTAGATTGGATATGTGCTATAATTAACCATTGTCCATATGCTAACCACATAACATCAATCAATGTAGGGTGTTGCGATTGTGTGTTCCAAAGCTAGCCTATGATTCAAGTAATTTGATATTTGTGGTTAAGTTAACTCCCATAGGTTTTGAGGGTTAAAAAATTAGGGTATCATAATTAATTGGATTTTAATTTAGATAATAATGATTAATAAGTTAATGAAGAGGTAGAGTTAGATTTATTACACTTTCTAAAAATAGTTTTCTAAAAAACGTATTCTCGTTGTGCTTTGTTAATCAACTTGTATTTCAAAATTAAAAAAATGTCATATTCTTATCAAAAACATCTTATAAAATTTTAAGAAATAAACAACCCCCATCATTTTAATTAGTATTCTTATTTAATTTTATTTTATTTTCAAAATACCTTTAATATATTATTAAATTTACTTCCTCCTTTGACAGACGACCTTGGTTAGCCACTATGTTGAACCTACGTTACCTGAAACCAAACAACATTTGAAAGGGCCCACGATAGCACCTTTCAATTGTGATGCTAGTTGCCTATCCTGCGTGATTAGACAAGCACCTCATCTATGTTGTGGGTTGTCTTGGGTGCTCGGCTATGGTGTGACCCAATTTGGTTCGTGAAAAAATAGTATCAGAGCACCCTCATTCTATTTAGGGTGTGTCTGGAAAGTATGAAAATTATGATTATAGGGAATCGAGTTCTAGGTTTGGGGAGATTCTAGCTAGGTCTTCATTTCCTTGAGCATTGTGTTGACATTGGTAGTTTGGTTTTGAATTTTGTTTTGATTATTCCTATTGGATTTTGGCTTGCAGTGTGCTCTTGTTTAGGAGCATGTTGTGAGATATGTTTTGCATGTGAAATGTGGATTTTATGAAAAAAAGTTTTCAGTTAGAAATATATCTTTGATCCTTGTCTGAAAAATGAATTTTTCTTTCAGAACATGTTTTGGAAATGTTTAATTTCATTATGAAATCCAGAAAACATTTTGGTTTCAATACTAATTGATAAATTATTTATAAAGGAATTTAATGGGGAATGGTTTTTTGACTAGAGAATAAATTTTAAAAGTTATGGGGGTATGTTTCTTTTAAATAATGTTTTTGGTTTAAAAAACCGGATTTTATAGTTTTCTTGGGTTTTAACCCTTGATGGGTGGTTAAATGGTGGGTAGTTTTGAAATAAAATTAGAAATTGATTTATAATGAGTGTGAATATTATTGAATTTTTTTGGTTTTATGATTGAAATTTATAAGTTTCTTTGGTTTTGAAAATAGGGTTTTTTTAAAGTTCAAGATGGGATGAAATATTTCAAAGGGTGGTTTATTTTTAGAAATGTGTATTTGAGGAAAAGGGGAGTTTTAAAAAATAAATTTCTACTAGGAGTGGTTTTTGAGGAAAATTTAATTTTTGTTTTCTTAAGTGAGTTGGGTTTTGGTAGTTAATTTTCTTTATGATGGAATTGTTTGATTTAATTTGGGAAACATGGACTGATGGGTTTTGGGTTTCATGTTATTTAGAATATTCATCCCAAAAAGTCTCTGAAGAAAAGTAGGAAGACCATTCACTAGGCCTATTTTCAGGATGGTTCCTCACCATTTAGTAGTGGTTTCCACACTTTTTGACTCTACCTAGACTCAAGATTGAGTGGTGGAGTAGAATTTTTTCAGGTCTTTATACTTTACCTAGGACTTCTCCAATCATGGTATCCTTTGCTAGGATCTTGGAGTTATGGTTGGAGTGATTGAATATGTTTTGTTTGATGGAAAACAGGATTTGTTTAATCCTAATCCGAAAGTGCGGGTTGAGCAGGGCCAATCAATTCAGAAGAAAAGAAGAGACATTTCGTGTGCTTTTAGTGTGGAGCTCTTGGGAATTCTAATTATTCTTGCAGGAAACCTTGGAGGGATTCTCATCAATGTAGCTACATAGGCCATCTTCAAATTTTTTCAGTTTTTAAAAAGGTATGTCGCATGTGTAAATGGGTTTTAGGAGACTATTGGCCATTTAGGAACCTTAACTAGTGTGTATTTACATTCTTTGGGCTATCTTTTATGGATGGTGTTGGATTGTGGTTTTGTGTGTACTTTATTTCTTGGTTGATGTTTCATTGGGATGTGTGGTTGTGTTGTCGATGCTTGAGGATGGGTTCTTAGTGGTTTGAATATGGGAGACTATCAGATCTATGCTTGGGTAACTAGGACTGTTGCGGCCTTAGGGTGATTGAGCACTTATTTGTGATGATTTTGATTTTGATGCATTAATCGTGGGATGGTGTCTTGAGATTGATGTAAAAGGTTACCCATATGTGTTATAACCTTATTTTTGAGTCCATGTTGACCTTATGAGTCATTCTTATGGTTTTTCCTTTTTCTATTTTGTGTAGGGAGTATCAATGGATTTAAGGATGGATTCTGTTTTATGTTTGTTCATATGTTTGGATGGATGCATTTTCTTTGGGATGTGGGACATAGATTTTTAGATTATTGTTGGCAGTTGGTGGAGATGTATCATTGCTTTGGGTATTTTTTGGCAGTGAATATCTTTTGGTGGTGCTTTTCTTAGAGTTCTGTCTTTCTATTATTTTCACTATTTTAAATGAATTCTAAATGGTGGGGAGACCTACACTCAATATTTTTCTTTTTTAGACATCGTGTCAAATGATTGTTGTTGCATTCTAGATGTTCAGGAACTCTTTGGATTTTTTTTTCTCTAATGAGTTTATTTTTGGTTGATTCTTTTCTTATGACTAGTTGTTTTCTCTCCCACCCACCTCTTGAGAAAATATGTTGTGTTGATTGTCAATCTCATTCATGTTGTTGGAACCGAAGACTTTGTGGGGGGGGGGGGAGTAGCATGGTGGAGAGAATTGTAACACCCCTATGTTATTGTTTTACTTAATTATTTAAATTTTGAGTTATTTTGAAGTTTTCAGGTGTTTTGGGGGATTTTTGGGTGTTTCGGGAGGTCCTGGGGGTTATAAGGGAGGTGTAGGCTATATATGCACCTGTCCAACTTGTAGTCTTCCTCCTTCACAATTTTTTCAAGGAAAAGGGGGTTGCTACATCATGTATATTGAGCTATTCCATGGATTGAGTTGAGTAAGGTTTCTCCATGGTGCCAGCTTCAGGTTGGACTCTGGAGGAGTTGTGTGGGGGTAAGTCTAGAAATGTTTAGGGGTAGTTCATAAAGGTGGATGGGAGTTACATGGGGGTATGGTAGGGGTAGTGTGTAAAGCTATAAGGGAGTTACATAGGGGTATAGTGGTTCAAACATGATGAAAATGGGATGGCTACGTCGTAGAGGGTGTTTTGGAAAGGTACACCACACCGTAGCGTGGAGGGATACACTCCGGTGGATTGTGGAGACTTCAGTGGTGCTCCTATCTGAAATGGAGAGGGGTAGGGAGATACATTGTGGTCCTCAATGTGTAGGGGTTCTCAGGATGTTCCTTGCACCATAAGTTAGAGGGATTATGTCATAATTCCCATGGGGTTGGGACCCTATGTTTTTTCTCAATGAAGGTGATACATGGCGCAACACTTAGGCAATGTCATGGGAGGGCCTATCTGGGAAGCTCCACACCATAAGCCTAGGGGCTACACCATGGAGCCTATCTTCCTAGATTTTAAATTTTTTGGTTTTCCCATTTTGCCACTTCAAATTCTAAATTCCCAAGGAATCTTTCTCCTCATCTCATTTAACTAATCTAGACACATGAATAGGGAGCTCTCTGCCTATATTCTCCTTGATTTCCAAGATTCTCCACCAACATTTCTAAGGGATTTCTCAAAGGTAAACCCTCCATTACTTGGTAATTATTCCATATTCCCCCTTATCCTCTTTATCTCCTAGGAACCCAAGGGGCTGCAAGGGTTGGATTTAGGGTTTTATGTGGCTTTTTTTAGGGTTTTTGTTGTTATGGATTTTGGAAGGCCTTCTTTTCTTATTGGAGCATTCACCATTGAGGGTGATGACTTCCAACTTGTTGTCATTGAATTGAGGTTGATGATTTTGTGTGTTTACTTTATTCGGCATAGGATTTGGAGTTTCGTGGTTAGGAATGTTTTATTTTATCAATTATGCTTATATAAGACAGTGATGAGAATTTATAATTTTTTTTGGAGTGCTTTTTCTACTTGGCACAAACGGTGGCTTCAAGGTGTTTTTATTTCATAAGTGATTTGTGAATGAAAGTGTTTGTAAAAAGGTTTCATTTTTTTGTTTTCAATGAAATTGGGTTGTGTGAATAGAACCAAGGGAGTGTTTTAGTTTTTCAATGGTTTTAAATGAAAAGTATTTGGTATTCAAAATGTTTATGAAAGGTTTTAAAAGATTGTTTTAATTATTAGATTTGAAATGGGATTTCAAAGGGGAAATGAAATGACTTGGAAACCAGAGTCTATTTTGATAAGGAATGTTGACACCATTTAAACAATTTTCGTGTTGAGCCCCTTTTTTAATAAGGAGACAATGATTGTGACACCTGAGGGGGATATTACACACCATTGTGATGGTTCGCATCATTGGGGTTGTTTCTTGCAAGGTCTTTGGAAGTGAGGGATATTTATTTTTATTTTTTGGGTTTATTGCCTAAAAATTATATGAACATTATAAATCAAGGAAAAAATTGAAAATTTACATGAAACCAAAAAATCACAAAACCTAACACATAAATACAGGTTGGAGAAGTGGAATGTAGGAGATAGTGGAAGGAGCTCCACAAGAAAGACCACTTCTCTCAATTCCAAGATAGAACTCCCAAGGTTCCAGCTCCCAGAAGCACTATCAAAATGCCCAGAATGAATTTTTCCCCTCTCACAATGGGCCCCCCTTATTTTATAATCGACCTACCAACCCAAAACTACCCCAACATAACAACTATTAAGAATAAAATTACATCATTTCTCCATGATAGTTACATGGACAACCCACATTCCTAACAATTTCCACCCTCTCTAATAACAACCTTGTCCCCAAGTTGGGAACTTCAATAGTTATTCGTATCTATGTTAACACTAGAATGGTAACCTGTGGTGGTGGCTTTGGTGGCATCTTTCTTTCCTCACCAAGCAAAGAGGCTAACTCTTGTTCTAAAAAGAATCGAGATAACTGATCAATTCAACCACTACTAGTCACCCCTTGTAGGGTTGGAGTGGCATGAAGATCAACTATATAAATAACAAATTTACACACTAATACTAGAGATGGAACACCAATTTCCAAAAATTTAGGAACTGATTCCACCACCACTTCAACAACAACTATATTGTAAAAAAAATTATCAAACATTTCTTGATTCGAGCCTTGTACGAGAACTACAACTTCCTCTTCTAAACTAACCACCGCATCGCTATTAGATACCTCAATATTTGGAAGATACAATTCAATTTTCACATCTTCCCCTCCTTGGGAAAAAATATATTATCTCTCTCTTGTGACGCTCGAGTAGGATTTTGATGCCCCTCGCACACAACTCATCACACTCTTCCAGAAATGATGAGTGATATTTTGGTCTAGCTTTCCCCAATCCGGGACACTCCTATACAATTAAATGCAACGGATCGGTCATTTTAGCATAATTCTCCATTAGCACAATCTTGAACAACCCCCATGTTGCACTCATATTTTTATACTACCATGGAAAAACACATTTCATAATCATGTATTCCATATCCAACTGTGCTAATGGAAGATTTATGTCCTATATAGTGCTATTTATCAAAAAATAATCCTCTACTTCTGTGATCCATTTCCAAGTATCATCCCATAAAAACATAGGAAAATCTAATCTCTTCATAATATTTCTCATGTCATCGTCTATATTATGTATGGATGTCAACTGCACAATAGTAACCTTATGTTTTTCTCCATTCCAAACATCATTTTGGACCCAAGATGTAGTCATGCCCCCTTAAAAAACTCGCTCGACTCTCAGCAATTGCGGAACAAAAAAAATGACATAATAATCCACACCTAAAGTTCTTCTAGTAAGAACATTTGTTCCATCCTTCATTTCTTCCCTAGTGGTGCGCACCACAAAAACTAAGGACAGTCGGCCACTGCATCAGTTTCTCTTTCTTTTTTTTCTATTTTTTCCAGCTCTGGTTCTATCCTCCCAGTGAGTGTTCCCCTACATGTATGTCAAATAACTATGAATGGTTGTGCAAGTATTCCTCCCATCATCCAAACCTCTTTGTGTGATTCTTCTCAACCTGACAGTCACAATAAAGTCACGACATCCCTTCTAAGTCTAATGCATAACATCCGCCCACATAGTGCACACATACTCCTGCACCATGTTCTTCCCCAATTCACTTGTCAATATAACAACAATTCAATCATCTCAAATAATCAATATTTGTTTCTTGATTTGGTCTCTAATAGGCTCTCCAGCAGTACAAAACATCCTAGAATGCAGAGGAAAAGATTTTATGCCTCATGCTTCATCTCATAACTGATGTCCATATACATTTTTACTTCATCTCCCACTTTTTATCTACTTTTTTCCCAACAAAACTGTAGCTCAAAGTGACTCCAATAGCTCCAACAACTTCTTTTCCACCCTTCATGTTCACTCAGATCAATCACACCAGACCATTTATTGACCGCATCTCGAACAACGTTCGTTTCTAGTACAACATCACATCAACTCACAATAAATATATTTCAATGTATTGATCCACGATTGGCCAGTAATTTTACTTTGCATAAGCATCTCCTATAGTGGAGCACACTCTTCTATGGTCACAAATCTACTATGACCTTCACTCTATCTACTTGAGTTCGAAAAACAAGATTCTACTTCTTGACCAAGACTCTAAATGAAAATAAAAACATTGTTAGGTTTCTTTCCTAACAATGGTACACACATTAGAAATCAAAAAAATAAAAATAAATTGAATACTATATAAGAAACAAGTAGAATCATAGAACCGAAAACAAAAATACAGGATGGAGTAATAGAAGGTAAGAGATATAGGAAGAATCAGATTCTAGAGAAAGACCTTCTCTCAAAGGTAGGCTAAACCTCTGAACGTTCTAGCTCCCAGCACCCAGAAGCCTTGTCGAAATTCCCAAAATGAATCATTACTCTCTCTCATAGTTTTCCCACCTTATTTAATTGCTAACCTACCAATCCTAAACCCATAGATACCTCAACCTAATAGCTATTAAGAATAAATTGCCATCACCACCCCATGATAGTTACATGTACATCCCACATTTCTAATAGTTATGCTTTGTGATGCATATATAGATTGATTGATTTCTCACCTCCTATTGTTGTTTCATGGGTATAGTAGGCATTGAGTTGGAGTTCTAGATTTATGCTACACTAGACAGTCGTACATGACTAGTGTCCCCTCTAGAGTTAGACGAGACTAGATGGGGAGTGCCCCTGATGATTCTGGGTGCAAGAAATTCTGATGACTTGTTATAGAGACCCATACTTTTAATACATAGATATTATATCTTAATATATGAATATTCATTACATAACATAACGATCCACTCTAGAATCACTTAGGTAGTGTGATTCTTGAAACTTGGATACATAAACAATCAGTTCTTAGGTGAATTACATCATCTCCCATCATGTTCATCATAATTAGCACCCTTCTATGACATATCATACATAATAATTTATTTATAATCTGGAGAAAAGAAACATTAGAAAGGGTGATATCTGATGCTCAGTAAGGGTAAACAAGAGAGACATTAATGATCACTTAAACATAACATCATTATAAGGTTATGAGAACATGAACATAACATTTTAAAACCAAACTCTACATATCATATATCATAATAAAGAGTTATGACATAAAACTTGGCAGTTCATAAGACATGAATCATAAAGGAATCAATGTGAAGACGTCATAAGAGCATAACATTGACATAAGACATAGATTTGTGACATACACATAACCATAGACAATCATTTCCTTAGTTGTGAAGGATTATTCCCAAGATTATCATAGTGTATTGGGTTTACTCCACCAAACTATATTAGCAGTCAAGGATTACTCCCAAAAGTATCATAGTGTATAGTCTCTTACTAAATAAAATAAGTTCACTCCCCATTAAAGTTTTTATCTCATGAGAAATCCATCTTTATCCAATGCATTTGAATTTTATAATTTCCAGCCTGCCCATCACATTAGGAAACCCATACATATGAGTGTCACAAGATCTTATATCATTCATCATAGCATAAAATGTGCAAAGTAAATGAGTTACATAAACATTTCATCATAGAATCAAATCATAACCCGTGGAAAAGTAACTAGTTACATAAAGGTTTCATCATAACATAATTAAACTGTGAGAAAGAAATTTGATTCATAGAATCATCCTTAATTCATTATCATCATCATAAGACATCCAAAGAATGAAATTTGGTGGTACTATTTGATCATATCCCTAGTAAAACATACGTAATATCAAAGGATGTTATCTTATTAGATGAAAATATATTTAAAAGTTTTGTTGAATTTTTTTTGAGAAAAATAACATTTTCCTTTTTAAATAAATTTTTATAATATAAAAATTTCTCAAATATTAAGGAAAAAATTTTCTTTGAAAAGAACCTTGAAAACATTTAAAGTGTACTTAGAAGTATTGATTATTCATGATAGTGAGAAATTATGTTCATTTTGTGTATGTTAAAGAAAATATTCCTTCCACATTTTCGGTAAAAAGGTCAAAATTTCCTCATTTAGAAAATGAAAATAAGATTTGTTTTAACAAAATTGGTAAAAATTCAATCATGGGTAAAAATGGATTTAAAAAATAAAAGGAGAATATTAAAAACATTATTGAATACATATTTAGAAAACGTGGATATGGAATTAAAATTATTTTCAACTGAATGAAGAAATAAACATAGTTTTCCTTAAACATGTTCTTTCAATCTTTTATGTAAAGTTATAAAAATGAAAATAAAACATGTATTGTTAGGGTTTACTAGTCTAATTATGGTAGAAGCAAAAGAGGAGGAAATAACTATAACTCTACTTCTTTTATAAACTTTATTTTTTTGCTAAAATTCTAGAATAGAAGAATATTACAGCTCTAATGATCTAAGATTTAATTGAAAAAGAAACTTTCTACGATCTCGCAGGCCCAGAAGAACTAGAATAGCCAAACTAGAAGTGCACTTCTGGTCCAAGTCCACCTATCCAGCACTTTCTTTAGTAGGTGTGCCTCCAACTGATTCTTCAGAATAATACCTCCTGATCTAAAGACTCTCTTTATAGGAATGGTAAGTAACTAACATCCCTTTAAAGGTCATCCCCACATTCCACATCATATTATTACTATTCCTTTCCAATCCTTTGATATTTATGAAGGATGAGAAGTCTGGTACTAGAAACAATATAGGACCGAATACTAACAATTATCCTCATAGAAAAATTCACCATGTCCTCAAGGTGGAAGTTGGGGAACAGTTCAAGGAGAAATTCTACATCCACCCATGTAAACTAGTCGGAGAAGAGTCCCTCCCACCTTATTAAAAAAAGACCTTTGTAGGTACCTGGTTCGACTTTAAAATCCAAAATTTCGACTGTAACAATATGAGATACCGGTATTTATTTAACTACATTAGGCAATTTTTCCTAAAATGGATGGTTCCCAATTGCTCGTTTAAGCTTTGACACATTAAAATATCGATGAATTATTGTGTCATCTAGTAAAATAAGTTGGTATGCAGTGGGACCAAGATAGGACTGCACTAGATATGAGAAATAAAACTGAGAAAAAATCTTGGGACAAATATTTTTAGCTTCTAGAGTTTTAACATTTGAACGTAGATTAACATTAACAAGATCACCCTCTTGAAATTGTTCATCCCACCAGTGTTTATTATCATAGTGGACCATCCACTATTGGGATCTGAAATTATTTTGTCGAAGATACACCAAAAATGTATCTTTATCAGTGAGTACTTGGGCCACAGCCTCAACAAGATTCTACTTGGGAATATAACGAGGTATAGTCAGTGGTTTACATCCATAAAAAACCTCAAATGTGTTAATTGGAGTTACTAAATGAGAGTTAGTATTATAGAAATATTCTTCCCACGATATCTAGTGGGCCCAAGAAAGAGGATGCTTCAATGAAAAACATCTCAAATTCATTTCAAGACACTGATTAACTACATCAGTTTGGCCATCCATTTGTGGATAGTATGAAGAACTCATATTCATTGTTGTTCCCTCCTAACGAAAGTGTTATTTCCAAAAAATATTCACAAATAAGGGATCACGATAACTAATGATCAACCTTAAAAATCCCTGTAGTCTAATAATTTCTTTCAAAAACAGCAGGGCTAATACTTTAGCAGTGTAAGGACGGTGGAACAAAATAAAATGGGAATACTTGGAAATTCTATACACCACCACCATTATGACATAAAATCCTTGAGAATGAGGTAATACAGAAATAAAATCCATATAAATCACTTCCCAAACTAGTTGAGGAATCGGTAAGGGGTGTAATAATCCAGCTTGAAGTTAGGTTGGATATTTTTTTTTGTCATGTGACACATTTGCAAGCATATATTAAAACACTCTATTTCATACATATCCATAAATGACCCACGACCAAATTTTTATAGGTTTTGTAGTAATCTGAATGTCCAACAACAACAGATGAGTGATAATAGTGTAAAAATTTCAGAATCAGGTTGGAAGTTTTGGAGAGAACCAAGAACCCTTTATAATACATTATGTTAGTACAAATGGTATATCCTAGTTTGGCCCTCGGGTGGATTGAAATAATCAAAATAATTTGATGTAATGCGGGATCAGGTTGTTGTTCAGATTTAACCTGATCCAACTCCAACCAAAAGGGTATAAAATATGTAGAAAAAAATGGAAATATGTAGATTTTATGGAATATTGGAATTAATGTTTATGAGATATGAAGTCTAATACATAATTTGTTCTCCTAGGTTTATATTTCACTTCGAAATCTAGATGTAGCTTTGATAACCATCACTGTTGATTCATAGTATGAATTCGCTGTGTAAGGAAATTTTTAAGTGCTTTGTGATCTGAATATATTATAAAACGTTGTCCTAGTAAATAATCTATCCAATAAGAGACTTATAGAATAAAGGCTATGATTTTATTTTCATGTTCCAACTAGGAAAAATTTACTTCAGCAAGTGTCTTGCTGAAAAAAAATATTGGTTTTCCCTCTTTCATTAACACAACACCTAAAACCATACATGAAGCATCACATTGATGAAAAATGTTTGAAAAAACTAGGTAAACCCAACAATGGTGCTGAAAAAGATAGTGTTGCATCACTTCAAATGCACGCTCAGCCTTGTCAGTCCAGAAAAAATTTTCCTTCTAATTCAAATCCAATAAAGGTTTTGTAATACTACCATATCCTAAAATGAACTTCCAAAAATAGCTCATAATCCCTAGGAAACCATAGACTGCCTTAACATTTTCAAGAAGAGACCAGTCCACTATACAAGCTATCCTCTTAGGATCCATATCCATGCCCTCAGAGGAAATAATATGTCCAAGATACTCCATATTTTGTTGAGTAAAGAATTTTTTCTTGTGTGATGAAAGTTGGTTGGTTAACAATAACTGAAACACATTCTCTAAATGTTGAAGATGATCTAGCCAAGATCTTCTGTAGATCATAATTTCATAAAAAAGCCAATACAGACTTCCTCAAGGGTGGTCTAAAAATGTGATTTATAGTAGATTTGAAGGTGGTTAGTGCGTTCATCAAACTAAATGGCATGACCAAGTACTCATAATGGTCCTCATGTGATTTGAAATCTATTTTTTGAATTTCTTCCTATAGACCCTAAGGTGATGAAATTCATAATTAACATCCAACTTTGAGAAAAAAATTTGTCCATGTAATTCATCAAAAAACTCTTCAATAATAGCTATGAGATACCTATTATGAATAGTGAACTTATTTAAGGATCTATAATCCCCACACAAAGTCTCCATTGACCAGTCTTTTTTTACTAAAATAATAAGACTTGAAAATAGTCTAGTGATGTATCATATAATTCCCCTTTTAAGCATATCTGAACCTTTTTTCCACCCATCTTTCAAAAAATGAGCTAATTTTCAGGGTCATATATTAACCGGTTTGGCTCTCTTGATCAATGTCATAGCGTGATCAGTTATTTAGCTAGGAATTATCTCATGAGGTTTTCCAAAAAAACTATCTATAACCATGTCAATAACTGATCCAAATTTTTTTGGTACCCATATCTTTCATCATATCAAAAAATAATAATTTTATCTTCTAGATCCAACTGTCTTCAAAATCCTTTTTCTCTTGTAAAACTAATTGCAAGCTCTTCGGTCTATCTTCCTTTTCTATAATGCCATATAACGTGACCTCTTTACCTCCCCACATTAATTCCATAGTTTTACAACTCTATTTTTTCAAAACATATCCCAAAGTACTAACCCACTTCATCCATAAAACTAAGTCTCGACCTCCAATGTCTAAAGTGTAGGCTTCAATTTTGAAGGTATATTCTGCGAGGCTTAGTTCAATCTCTCTACACATGCCTTGTGACAATGTTATCCACCCATCATCAAGATTCACTCCATATGGTTTAGTTGAATTCATTACAAATACGGTGGCTTTAATGAGGTCCTTTGAAAGAAAATTATGACTTGCTCCACTATCGATGAGAACCTCCACAAGAATTTTAGAAACTGTTCCAACAATAATCAGGGATTCTACTTTGTTGTCCCCGATGTTTCTAAATTCCCCAGCTTCTTCCTCTGCCAGAATTTCTAAAGAATGTGGTCCTTTTTCTTGGTTTAGCTCGGCTGTTGTATCTTCTATTATGTCAGGATTCTCTATTTCCCAAACTATAATCCTTAAACTTTTTTCAGGACATCTATGTGAAGGTGTTTATGGTTTTCCACACCTAAAACATAACTCGTTGATTTTTTGTTCCTCCATTTACATTCAAATGATTGGTTTGAATCCAGTCAACTTGTCAACAAAACTGTCATGCCTCACCTCCTCCTCCCTATCATTATTGTCTGGAAAAAATTTGGGCACATGTGTCAAAGGTGCTGGAGGTGTAAGCCTTTGAGTTAGAGGTAAAAATGTCATTTTCCCATCTATAAACCCTTCTACAACCAGTTCCCTATCAATATTTTGAGAGATATATAAAATTTATTTATTATTTGTTGGTTCATGAGTGGAAACTTGGTTTTTAATTTCCGATCATAATCAGTCCATAAACAAGCTCATGTACCACATTTCTGGGAAGTTTGGAATTCTCAGTGCTACTTGCTCGAATTCATCAATGTATTCTTTAACTATTTTGGTCTGCTATAAGGACTTTAGGAATCTTATTGTATCCCCTTTAGTGTCCATCCCACACTATTCCAATAGAGGCATTTTTAATTGTTCCCAACGTAGATTTGGGCCAAAAAGTTCCAGGACAAATACCAGTATAATGCAGAATCCTCAATACAAAGTTGTGTCAATGGTAATTTTAAATCCTTTAGTGTACAATTTATCCTTAAGTAAGTTTCAACCTTATTTATCCATCAGAATGGATAATTTCTAGAAAATGAAGGCATTTACAGACATTTTTTGATGTTCCTGAAATCCTCTCATAGTAATACTTATGTATAAGTAGAGCAGTTTCCCTACTTCAGATCAAATTCATCACCTTCTCCCCCTGTAAAGAGGAACCCTTCGGCCTGTTATTCAATTCTCTAGACACAGACTCTGATGAATCTATTTTTTAATAACCTTAAGTCACTCCATAGTTGGCTCTTCCAAATAACAAATGCTACGAGTAGTATTTTTATCATTTTTCTACAATTATTCCTATAACATCCTCTGATTTTCTGATTGTCTGATTAAAACTTTTTCTATACTCTCTTGGACTGAAACAATCAACTTTTCTATATCTAAACTTATCCTCTGTTGCGACTCTAGTGTATTTTCAAGTGTGGCTAACTTATTATCCATCCTAGTCTACATATGTTCTCAACACAATAGAAACCTCTCTGTCTTCACAACTAAAATAGTAGGTTCAGCTATGCACCACTAGGAACTTTGATTTGGAATCACAGAGAAAAAATAAAAGAGATAGTAGGACTCAGTGAAAGCACCAAATTGTTTGGGTTTACTATTATAATAATGGTAGTAGGAAAAGGAGAGGAAATAATTGTCACTATACTTGTTTCATCAACTGTATTTTGTTGCTACTATTCTAGAACAGAAGAATATTGTAGCTCCAGTGGTATAAGATGTAACTGAAAAAGAAACTAGCTATGATCTCATAGGCCACGAAGAACTAGAAGAGCAAAACTAGATGTCCACTTCTGGTTTGAGTCCACCTATCCAAATCCTGCTCCAGTAAGTGAACTTCCAACTAATTCTCCAAAATAATCCATCTTGATCTAAATAATCTCATTCTTATTGTCAAGGGAATTAACTAACTTTCCTTTCCACATCAGCCCCACTTTCCAAGTCACATTAATACTATGGATTTCTCCTCCTTTAATAAGCATGAAGGATGGGAGGCCTGGTACCAAGAACAATATCAGATTGAATGAAAACATGTATTCTCAAGAAATAATCATAGGAGAAGAAAATTCATGATATTATTGAGATTTATATCATGAAATTTCTTCATCATAAATCATAATAAAAAAATCCTGATAAACAATGAGATTGTAACATAAATTATTTACCTTATGATCCACTTGATTTAACATTTCTCTATCCTTATGTATCATAAATTTAAATTTGTTATAATTCTACATCATAAAAATTTACATACTTATAATATCATATATTATCCTTTTATAACATTTCCATACCCATTTATTAATAATGCCTGATTAAATTCATTATTTCCAAGTGTTAACTATTTCTTTCTTTTCTAAGAGTTTCAGTTAGATCGTTCCCATCCTTTTACATTGATCGTAGATCCATTATATCAAAAATGTTAATTATGATAATAAAACATATATATTCATTTTATATATATATATCCATCCATAAAATCTAGACATATAAAAATTAATTACATCGTTCATGGAGACAGTAAGTCGTACATATGCATGAACGCTGTTTTTACTTTTCGACAGATGAAAAAAAAGAAAGGTAAATAACAATTCACCTTTCTAAAATCATTATTATATAACATACATTATATATTCACCAAATCCATCCTTATTACCATATATGTAAAATATAAATGAAAAACCAGTTACATCGTTTTTTTGAGGTGGTAGTGCACACGTACACACGAGCAAAGTTATCATTTTCCAATGAATTAGAATGTAAGATGATAGATATGATATTATCCTTACAGAAACATAACTATGTCACAAATATCATATATAAACATTAAAAAAATCATAATAATCATCCATAAAATATGTTGATGAAAAATGAATTGTATCGCTATGTGGAGAAGGTAAGTCATACGTAGGCACGAACGATACATTCACTTCCCATTTGATGAGAGAGTGGATGATGAAAGTTTCATAATCATAACAACATTTTAGTATATTTAGGATACTAAAATTATCATATTATGATAAATACCAAAAATTTATAGGAGATAAAAGAAGTTAAATGAAGTGAAAAGAAAGTGATTAGTTAAGGCAAATATCTTCTTTGAAAGAACTCCTTTAGATCTCCTCTTGTGGATCCTATAGTTGGCCTTTTGTGAAGATAATTTCCTATATAATGTTAATAAGAATGTTTAAAGGATAATTTGATAGATTTTGGTTAGTATAAGATACTCAAAGTGATGTAAATAAGATAAAGGAGGTGTTCCCTTTTATAAATTAAGGGGGAGACACTTGAAATTTCTTAAAAGATTAAAATATCAAAAGATCCATCTCTAGAAAAATGATTCCAATTGGAAATAGATTCAAAGATAAGGTAGTATGTGGTTGAAATTATATTATCCAATAATATTTGGATATGTTTAAGTGGGATTTTAAACCTTATCTTTTGGTTTAACCCCTTAGTTAACTTATTTTAACCTTAACTGCGGTAACAACTATTTCAATATTATAGGGTTATGAATGTTACCATAAATGTACAAGTGACTCATAAATGAACCATTATTGATATGTTAAACTATATTCCATTCACATGGTTGATAATAATATTTTTATGGAATTTAAATTATTTAATAAAATATTATTTATTTTAAAAAATCATTAATGCCAATTTCAGAATTATTTATTTAATATGAATTTAAAGACACCAAGAATAATATGAAATTCTAATATAATCCTTTAAAACAACACTAATATGTTATATTACTCTATAAAATTCATAGAACACTATAAATAACTCAAATTATATTACTTTTATTATTTTTATAATTATTTCTATTATTTTTCTATTAATTGAAGAAATATGTTGTCAACGTTGTGTAAGTGTTTAAGGTAATTACATAATTACTAAAAATTAAAAATAAATTATCAACAATAAAATAATTTCATTACGATCAAAATAACCATTGATATTAATTCACAGATTGATTTTTTTCCTATGTGAACATAAGAGATTTAAAAGTAAGAGAGTGACATTTGATATTTTACTTTACATTAAATATCATATAGGTCATTTTAATGGAAAAGTGTCCCTTAAAAAATTAAATATAGATGTTAATGTTATAATAGTCGAAGTATATTAATCTTATATGAATTAATATGAAAAATGGTGACTTTAACATTTAGTTTTAACCTAGGTTAACCTGATTTACCCCTTACCGAGGTGATACATTTTACCCCGGATACTATTCATAATGTTCATAAATAAAAGTGACATATTTACTGAATTTGTACCTTTTGATTCCAAATATGGAATCCACTTTTTACAGTTCAATTTATATAATTTGATGAAATTCATTTTAACATATGTACAAAAAATGTGACAACAACCAATTTTTAGAAAATGTATTGATTTATTCAAATACCATGCCTAAAAAAATCAATAGATGAATGTTAAAGCATTTTATTGATCATATAATATATACATTTCATTAAAATTATTCATCAATAGTGATTAATTTAATTTATTAATATAAAAACAAATTATTCATATAAAAATAGTTTTTTAGAAAATCCTCTCTTTTATTCTAAAATGTTTTATATTTTTATTTTTAATTAATTGATAACCAATGAATTAATTTAATGCATATGTAAATCATAATTTTTTAAATTTATTTAGTCTCATTAAAACCCATTAATCCAATATTTAGGCAACAACTAACACATTAATTAATAATATTTCTATAGTATATCACATTTCGTTTAAACTCGGTGTTGTGGTTAAAGCAAGTTGTCAAATAAATCATTTTTTATAGAGAACTATATTATAAAATCCCAGGGTGTTACATTTCTGTTACTTGGATGCAATGTAGGCTAACAATTGGTCATGTGTATAGGTAAATTATAGGACCGGTCTTACCGTAGAACCTAGTATGTTATTCGTGATACTAGATGACTCCATAGGGGACATTTGTGTGAGTTCCCTATCTCGATTAGCATCTAAGTCCCCATGTGATGTTTCCTGCTTTATTTGATCATTAATATAGTGCTTTAGTGTTTTGTTTCATTATTATTTTATTTAACTGGTTTTAGTAATGCATTTATAAAGGGCATTTAAAATATGTATTAATAAAGTGGATTTGAAATGAGTGTTTTAATAGAGAAGGATTCTGTCCGGAAATTGTTTTCAAAGTGATTGTTTTCATTTAAAGGAAGTAAAGACAGAATTTTATAAAATTTGTATGGAAGTGATATTGGATTTTATATTCAATTGTATAAAAAATCAATTTTTAAAATGTATTTCAAACTAGTATAAAATGAAATTCCTTTTGAAGGAATACAACACACTCCTTAGTGAGATCCTATTAAGCTTGATTTCGGTCACACCCTGCATACAACATTTAGTGTATGAAAATTTTGTATCTTTTATTTCAGGTTCTTGGCTTTGATATCCTTCTATAATTTTATTTTATGTATATTTTCTACGTTGTTTTATTTTCATATTGATTACTCTCTTTGGGTATTTTTTCTATTATTTATTTATTTATATATCAAGGGTGAAATTATTCCCACTCTGTTATCTTTTTAAACCCTAACACTAGTTTCCACCCCATAGAGATTGAGAACATGCCTTAGGTATATCATGGGTCAATTTAGGTGACAGATTTAGAGGTGATTAGGGATGGTTTATATGACTCCCCCATTATGATATTTAAAATTTCTCACATCACCTATCACATGTGAAGAACAACCACTATCGAGAATCAAAGATTTTTCTTTTTGAATATATTTTAATTCGACTTCATCTATATGATATTTTTCACCAATATTGTATTTTCATTTTCTTTCCCAATATATATATCCTATCCATGATAATTTTTCATGCAATCTTTTGTACAATAACTGGTTTGGTCACATTGTCTACATGTTTCTTCTGAGCAGTCAAAAAGATTTTTTGTTTGAGTTTTTAATCTTTGGATCTATCTTTTGAGATTTTATCTCTCAAATTCTAATTATTATTTTATTTTCTTTGAATGTTTTCCCCCATTAAATCACACCTTCTCCCTAGATGCAACACGTTATCCTAGAAGTTGGGATATTTGTGCTCATAGACTCCACAATTCGAATAATATCTTACAAATCTCTAACTTTATTTATTTATGTTCTGATTGTAGAATGTCTGAGGAGGTCCATAAAAAACTATGGATTTTTCTTCTGGAGTGGAAAAACTTCCTTCCAGAAGTTGTGACCAACTTCTGTTGGCCTAACATAAGTAGGATAATATTTCACCTGGCTTATTGATTCAACTGTTTCACCAACTTGTAATAACATAGCCTTAACTATCATTTCCTTTTAAAAATATTTGTTTATCTTCTGCTATGTTTTTTTAGCCTCATGAAATCTTGAATATATATTTCTCACCTTCTCTTCATTTATGTTTATCTTCTAGACCATTCCTTTTATTTTCTTGATCTACCACCTTTAACTTGATTTTAATTTTATTAAGTGGAGTGTTGTGTTGGAGTATCCTGATTCGTTTTAGATGATGGTTGCACCAAATACATCCAGCCCATACTGCACACCAACCCTGCTACAGTGGTGTAGCCTGATCCATTATGTAGTAACACTAAACATTGTAGCAAACCTAACCGACTGACACCGATAGGGAACTACAGCAGTGAAAACTTTTAGCATGACTATTGTAGTGATGCAGACCTCCAGTCGTTATTCACTATAGCAAAACATACATTCTATGTGGTTGATGGAATAATACTTTTTCCTCCTTTTTACCCCATTTGGGGATAGGGTTTTAGTGTGTAATTGAAGCATTGAAATCTTTTGGTAAATTGTGCTCCTCATTCATAGTGAAATTATTCCTCTCCGTGGATGTAGGGATCATTTCTCAAACCATGTAAAGCTCTATGTCCAAAATCTTCTTATTCTTTTAGTTTTCCCTTATACTCTTCTGTGAATTGTTTTATGCTTCATTGATCCCAACATTTCTACAATAGTGAACATCTTTCCTTTTGAGAAACTCCTCCATATTCAAATTTCTTTTCCCTTTTATTCAAAATTCAGAGATCTTTCTGGATCTTAATATTTTTCTAAATGTAGGAATTAATTTTATCTTTCAATAAATGTTCCATGTAGGATTCCTCACCTTCTTTGTCACATTAAATTTTGCTTAACATGATCCAAAAAGTTCACAAGTTTATCTGGAACTTTTTCATCAGATGATACACCTTTTGATGAGTCCTCTTATTCTTCCTTGTTTAGTAGAATTATTTTATCTTTTGGGTTATTTTTTTATCTCCCATTATTTTTTATCTTCCTTTGAACTTTTACCCCAGTTCTTCTTATGTTTTTTCAACAAACCATCATGTCACCACTCTTCTTAGGGAAATGGATAGAAAAATGGCATATTCTTCCACACTTAAAACAATTCAATGTAAGTTTTATTTACACTTACCTTTACCACTTTTTATGTTCCTTGTGATGTGGGGCATGGATCTTTTGTATTCTTCATATTTTCCATCTTCATCTTCCAATTCATCAAAAGAAACCTTTCAAATCTCTAATTTTAAGTTTCTTCATGTCTTCAAAGGATATCTCTTCTGTATAATTTTTCAAAATGTCATATATTCCCTCATTTAATATGAAATCAATATGTTTTTCCACTCATCTTAGATTTAAATCATCTCTATCTAATGATAAAATTTAAGGATCGAATCTTTACAAAAAAAATTCTCATCAAATTCTTCACAATAGTTGAATTTATTAAGGTATCACTGAAACCTCTAATTTTTCTGCTGATTTATTTTACACTTGTAAAACAATCTTATATAGTTTCTTCATCACATGTATTCAAGTATTAAAATTTACCCCATAATATTTGAAGTTTTTCTTCATTTACTTTAATATTAACATCTTATATGTTCTCAAGTTTATCCCAAGTCTCCTTAGCACTTTGGAGACTCATTACCTTCATGCATACTTTATCTGAAAAATGCATGATAATAACATTCCAAGGTTTTCTATTGGCTTCTATGTTCCATTTTTTGACAAAATTCATAAGAGTATCTTTTTCTCTAGGTGAAAATTCTATGGTTTCATAAACTACCTCAAGGCCAAGTGAAAAAAGATATGGTTCATCTTATTCTTTCATCCATTAAATGTATTGCCATAAAAAGTAGGAATTACTATAATATTAACAAAATTTAGGTTCACCATCTTTAACAAATGGACCATAGGGATATTTCTTTGATACCAAATGATATTCTTAGGAATTGGTGAACAACTAAAAAGGGGGAGGGCATAAATCATTAGTCCCATTTTAAAAGTGAAATCAATCTATGTAACTTGTTAGAGTTATGATCCCGTTAGTTAATAAAAATACATCTAACCGATATATAAAAAATAAAAGTAAGAGAAATGAATAAAGGATTTTATAAGGTTCTCTCATGATGTGGGTTACTATGTCCTTATTGTGTTCTATCATGATCCAGGGATTGACTTTTCACTGATAATCTTGTCATCAGATATAATTATTATGGGGTCCTTATCATCTAAAACCCATAGTGAATCTCACACAAAGTGTCTTGATAAAACAATATTTTGTTGAATATTTAATTTATAATAAATTACATAATTTCTTCATATTGGGATAAATATGTTCTTTTATGAAATATTTGGGATTATATCATTCATTTGAAAATTTAATGAAAATTCCAGATTAACCCTTTTAAAATGCATTGTAGTATTTCGCACATAAATATTTTAATATGACTTATTTCAACATAAAATTTTTAAATGGTATTCCTCCCTTAATTTTCTACAGATTTTATTCAGGATACTAGAGCTAAATAGTGAATTTGGATGGAGTAAATGGGCCATAAAGTCAAAGATGGTCTAGACTCACCAGATTGGACATGGGTTTCTATATTTGGGCCATAAATCCTACACCCATGATTGGATTGGGATCAAATTTGGAGATGAGCTCGAAAACCCCATGTCTCAGATATTATCCTGCTGGATATACAGTTAATGCCTGTGTTTTGGTGGTCAAGAAGGCGGTTTAAGTGGGATTAAAATATTTGGCAGAATATTCTCATTTAGACTTGAAATCACTATTAACCTAGCCTCCCCCTCACTCTATAAATATGTATTTTTATCATTTTTAAGGGTTGGTATGTGCATTGGGAAGTTTAGGGAAAAGGATAAGTGGATCCACTCCAATTATCCAACCATTTCAATAAGGTTAGATCTTGAAGCAAGGATCCCTTCGACGAAGCCTTCTTCTTCTTCTTCGTGTTGTAATACTTTTGTTTTTTTAATAAACTTATTTGTTATTGTTTTATTTCTTATCTTATCTTATGTTTTGTTCAAATTTATTCTTCTATTAATCTTCCTAATTAGGCTAGAATCAAGGGAAGAAACATGATTGGGTTCAACCCTTTCTAAACCTTTGCACATGTAAAATGTTTCTACAATGACTACACCGCCCATGAAAGAGTAGTTCTTTTTAGTAATCGATCTACCTCTAACCTTATTCATTAATTTATTTTGGATAAATGAGTTAATTTAATTCACTTAATATGATATATTAATTGAGTTTTAAATTTAAATAAAACTAAGAAAGCAATTGAAAATTGACACAAAAACACGCGAGATCCGAAGTTGTGTAAATTGTTAGAGTGAGATCTTATTCGGTAATAAAAGACCCAACAGGATAAATTTGTAGAGTTTAAATATAATCACTAAATTCAATTAATCATCATTTATAGAGATTATATGCGCTATAATTAACCACTTACCATAAGATAACCTAAGATCATCAATCAATGTAGGGTGTTCCGATTGCATGTTCTGAAGTTAGCCTAGGGTTTGAGAAATTTCATCTTTGTGGTTAAGTTAACTTCCGTTTGGTTAGAGGGTTAACAAATTAGATAAATATAATTAAATGGATGTTATTTTAAATTAAAATGATAAATAATTGAGTTAAGAGGTAGAGTTAGATCGATTATACCGTTTAAATATTTTCTAAAAAGCATCTTCTTGTTGTGTCTTTATCCAACTTCATTTAAAAAATAAAAACAAAAAAATGAAATCTTCTTCCAAGAAACTGTTTCTAGTTTTATAAAAGATATACCCCCCATACATTCAAGTAGTTTTTTTTCATTTTATTTTATTTTAATAATTCTATTAAGAATTTTTTTTATTTTTCTTCCAGCTTTGAGAGACGACCTTGGTCAGCCACTCTACTGCACCTAAGTAACCTGAAACCGAACATCATTTGAAATCACCCACGACAGTGCCTTTAAAATTGGTGACATTGTCGGGGATGCATGTAATTATTTCAAACAATTAGACGTATTTATTTTATTTTCAATTTTATTCATATATTCTCTTTTTTCTTCCTTCTTTACCCAATGTGATTTTTTTTCTTCTTCTTTTATTTTCTTCTTCTCTTTTTTGGGCTATCAATTCAAACATCTCATTTTTATTTTACAATGGTATAATTTCCTTCATTTAATTTTTATTTTATTTAAGACATGAATTAATCCTGAATATCTCTTAGATCTTGACCCTGATATTGAACGCAACCTAAGTGCTCGAATCAGACCTTCTCTGTATATGGGAAGCTTCGACATTAAACAGTTGGAGAATTCCTCCACTACAAGAACATTGAAATTGGAAAGACTTCTAATTCCAACATAAAACAAGAACCAATGGCTGAATATAATAGAAACAAACTTAATAGAACTATTCGAGAATTGGATGCACCTGATATTAACTATCAACCAAATTGTATTGCATACCCGAATCTCGAATCGGTCTTTGAACTAAAATCTGGGTTAATTCATCTTCCTCTAACATTTCATGGTCTCTCTAGTGAGGATCCCAATAAAAATTTAAAAGCATTTAATGTTCTTTTCTCATCCCTAAAACCATGAAATGTATTGGAAGACCAAATCAAACTAAGGGCATTCCCATTCTCACTTGATGGAGCTATGAAAGAGTGGATAACTTATTTACAACCCAAAGATGTAACTTGTTGGAATGATTTGAAATGTCTTTTCTTGCAGAGATTTTTTTTAGCATCAAGGACCACGTCCATTTTTAATAATATCTTGGGGATCAAGCAAGTACAAGGGGAGTCAATGTATGAGTACTGGGAGTGATTCAAGAAGTTGTGTGCATGCTGTCAACATCACCAAATTAGTGAGAAACTCCTCATCCAGTACATCTATGAAGGATTCACACCTATGGAGAGAATCATGGTGTATGTTATAGCTAGAGGAGCATTGGTGGACAAGACACTTGTAGTTTCACGTGCATTGATAGACAAAATGGCCCAAAACTCCCAACAATTTGGCGATTGTAGTCAATAGTACTATAGATCCTTAGACATCAAACTGTCCACCACTGTAGTACTTTTGTCTTAGGTGACCACCTTTCACTGTAGCGATGAGGACATCCTATATAGTTGCTGAACAATGGATCATCTTCATCCTTTTTTATCCCATATTTCTCCCAAATCATAGTGAAATTGTTTCTCTCTGTGAATGTAGGGATTATTCCCAAACCTTTTAAATCTATGTCTTCTCATTCTTTTATTTTTTTCCTTTTCTTATTCTGTAATCTGTTTTTTCACTTTGTTTCTCCAAATATTTTTTCTATAATAATCCTCTATATAACTGAACTTCCTTCAATTAAATAGTATCATGTGGTCTTCACTCCTATATATAACCATAATCTTTAACTTCAAACAAACTTTGGCATCTCTTTACATCTTATAGTGTCAATGATTCTATTTCCCTAATGTTTTATTCAAACTATATCTTCTGATGAATCAAAAACTTGGATTCTAACCAGATTATCTTCTAGTTGTCTTCATTGAATTGTTGGAATTATCCATTTATTGATTTTTCCGATCTTTGGTTTAATCTCCCTTCTGGTCAACTCAACTCTTGATCTTTAGTGACTCTGAGTTTTATCATAGTTATTGATTAACGGTAGTGTGTCCTACATTCTTATACAATTCCTCCATTTCCTCATAAGTTGGATCAGTTTTTTGAACTTCTGATACTTTTTCCTTTTCATCATTCAAATCAATCCGCAACAACTTACAGCCTCAACTTCTGCTGCTTCAATTTAAAATATCATTTAGGGTTGATCTTCTATCTTTGATTGACTCTACATGAATTACATAATTCTTAAGTGTGGCTGGTCTTTATTTTAAAGCAAAATGCACACATCACAAGACATAAATTCCAAAAAACCTTCCAGATATTGAACAATTCTTCAGGACTCTAGAAAACTGTTGAACTCTTGCATAGGAATATTTTATTCTTACATTGATCAGTGTATGCCTTTTCCAAAATATCTTTTTCTACATTAGAGCTACTTTTAAGTTCCCCAGAGATAACTTTTAGAGAAATTTCATGATTTTAAACAAGGCTCACCCCCTTCTTTCTTCTGGTCACCCTGACTTCAAGATTTCATCTAGTGACTTCTGATCACCTGAAAGTCCCTACAAGTTGACTATATTTATATACCTGAACTTCTGGTAAACCTGACTTATGTGCCCTTGGAACAAGCGTATAATCTGTTGATAAATGGAAAACCATTATACTATGTGCATCTTCCTTTCAAATAGTCAGGCCACTCCAACTTTATATATTCCGAACAGCTCAAAATAATCTCCAGATTCAACTCTTCAGAAAATACTCCAGCATCACTAAAAAACATTCTTTCATCATAAGTGGAAATATATAGTCTTATGAAACTATTAACAACAAATAAAATATCTTCATTACCCCCTAGTGACTTCAAATATAAATTTTATTTCATATAATGAATATGGAATTTTGGAAATTCTATATCAATGATGTAATAAATATTTAAATTATCAGTTTTCTACTCATAATGTATAGTAAAACCACAATAATCTAAGCCAGTTTATAACTTTTTTTATTTTACCTTTAGGATGTTTCTTCATCATGTATCTATTATAAATTATCTCACATTGTATAAAATATAATTAACATCTTATTACATTACACCTCTATATGTAGGAAACCAAAAATCAATCCATAGTAATAGGTTGACATCTTATACCAAGCATAGTTTTGAAATTGTGGGGGAGCACCCGTAATCTTGGTGATGTTGTGTGGAGAGGTGCCCCACCACATCTGGTCACTAGATCATGCATGAAATGTTATTATACCGGAAGTTCCATGATCACGACTATCACAGATCCGCTGTGATCCCAGCAATAGAAGTTGTGCTATGCTTTGTTACCCAAAGAAATGTTTTCCCCCTTCCCCTTCTTCCTACACCATATGATTCCCTCCTTTCCTTGATGTTTCTCCCTTTTTTCTTCCATGCACAACTTCATTAGGCCACCACTCTCCATCCATCATTCTTCCCTCCACTGACCATTCCCCCCATCTCTGTTTAGCCTATTTTTTTCTCTATCCTCTCAAACCCCAGCCACACAACTTATATTTTATTTAATTTTTTTTCATTTTTTATGTTTAATTTTTTCCATCGGAATTTTTATTTTTAATTCAGTTTATTCTTTTTTCACAATAATTTTTTTAGTTTATACGTTCGTTTTGTCCCAAAAAAATTTTCATGGCAAGTCTCTTTTTATCCAATGTTTCTTTATTTATTTATTTTTCTTTCAATTATAAACTGATTTTTTTTTAATTTAAGTAAATTATTTAATAATATAAGAATACTAGTATCTTTTATGGGACACGTCAGAAGAACTGATTACTTTTATCACATAATTACATCTAATATATTTGAATTAATGAGAAAGATAATGTCTAATGTATAATAGAGAGTGATAAAGAATATAGTAATGATAATGTTAGGGATCACAAAACCATATATCACTGATTGGTGAAAATGACCATCAACTCTTCAAAAATATCTGTAAAAGGGAAAACATTTTCATTTTCAATATTTTTTCCCAGATTTGAGGAATTTTTTTATAATGGAATACGAGAAAATATACTTAATTTCCTCAAATACATAAACATAATTTCATCCTTTGACTATGTGTTTCAATTGGATTCTACCTCTTTCCATCCATATTCTAATGATGAATGAATAATATGAAATTATCATATCTAAAGTACTCAAATTACCTTTTAAAGTATTTTAAGATTCATAAAATAATGACAATTCCTTCCTTTTGTCTTTAAATATTTACCCAAATTAAAGAGGTGGGCACACGTTATACAATATAGATAAATCTTTATATGATGAAATAATACATTAATCAATAAAACCTCAAAAATAACACACAAAGTTCATCATAAATCATTCCATAAATAATTATCCTTAATATTATTCTAAAATATTTCTAACCAAATTTGAATCCCAAAAATGTCACAACCCCAAACCTCATAAAGTAGTTATTAATGTCATATACCAAACATGTAAATACCTTGGTTATATATTCTCCTAAAATATACTAATAACCTGAATAACTATTAATCCTCAATGAAAACATATATGTTTCCAAAATAAAACTCTACGTTTTCCTCATACCAAATCACAAACAATATATTCCATAATGAAAAAATGTAATAAACACATTAAAAAAACAAAAATCACTTTCTTATCAAATCACTAATAAATTTCAATGTCAACAATACCATCCAATTTACATTATCAATATCTATCATACACTTTATCCTAACTAAACATTATTATCTCAAACTCATAGGCATATGAAGGGTTATCTATTCACCAATTATGTTTTTTCTAAAAATATCACCTTACCACTAAATCATTTTTCTAGGTTACCGATCTATTTAACATATATTTGAAAATACTTAAAACAAAACTATTACGGAGAAATCCATAGATGTTTCATGATTCATTTAGATATAATATAAATAATAAAACACTTATAAAACATAATTATCAAATCCAAATACATAAATTCTTCAATTATTCCACATTAATTATTGTATTAGCGTATTCCCTTCCATGGTTTAGTAGTAAACCCTTAGATTAAAGCATTGGTTAACATAATTCCCATACTCCTTGTAATAACCCAATGTTTTATCAATAGTAATTTTCTACTTATAATTATGTCATATAATCACATGAAATTACAACATAATGAACTACTAAGTACTATGTGACCTTTAAACATTATAATGTCACTTTTGTGTTTTGAATTTTAAAAATCTGATATATATGGTTGTGATTAGTTAAATTTTTAGACTCTTGTGAAAAAACTTAATTTTTTGTGAATATTAACCAACCCTTATAAATAGTAATATGACACTTGTAAATATTAAATTTTCCAAAAGAACAGTAACCTCACCCAGGAATGTATAAATAAAATTTAGGCATCTTATAAGAAATAATATGACCGTTGTAAAAGTACTGGTATTTTTAAAAGTCATAAATAATTAATTAATTTAGAAGAAAATTTATTTTCTTAAATAAAATTCACAAATTAATAGTTTTTTGTATTAAGGTTTTAAGATAATTTTATTAGACATTATGTAATATTTGAAGGCATTATAAAATCAGTTATAGTTTTAAAATCTATTTTTTTAGGTAAATTATGATTTTAATTAAAAATTTAATTAATCATATTTAGATAATTATTTTTGAAAAATGGATTCCATTTTTTGATTCTACACATAAAAAAATGGTTAGGTTGAATTTTTTATATTTTTCTAAAATACTTGAATTTTTGATGAATAGTAAAATATGATAATTCACGATAAATGATAAAAACATGAATTTCAACGTCATGTTTGAGTCATGGATGATGTAAATGACCATTTTTTAGAACTCACATGCATAGATTACTATTTTTGGTTACAATAATAATTACTATTTCTTTTCTTATGGAAAAATTATAAACTAATGATTAAAATATTAAGAAAACCATCCCCCCATCCACTATAAAAAACACCCATACTATCCTCTTTTATTCACTAATCTCAAGCCTTGTTCATCACATAAATTCTTCATAAATATCTCCCCAATAATCTTCCCCACTTATATTATCCTTTGGTCTCCACAAAAGACCAAATCCTCTCCCCTTAAAAGGCTCTCAAGGATAATTAAATCAAGAGGTAAATTCCTCTTTTCTTTTCTTTCATTTTCTTTTCATGTTCCTTTGTTATCTTTTCTTTATGAACCTCTTCTCATTCAAATGGTATGAAAACTATAGTACCATGCATTTAGAGTAATTTTTTTATTCTAATGGGATAATTCATTATCATATCTCATTTTCCCACCTTTTTTACGAAATAAATGAAAACATCGTTTGAGATGTGTTAAGTTATCACATTCAAGGATGAGGAGTTATCAACTTCTACAAACATCTTCAATTCTGTTCATGAAACCATTTTTATGGTTGAACCAAAATATTGATCATTTATTTTATCTAATGTGATGTTCTGGAATATTTTTTCACACATGACATAAAATAGTAATACCAATCAAGTTAATTATGAGAGAAATCACCAAATTAATCCAAGCGTTTATCATTAATATTTTATATAATGATTCCACTTAACTCCAAATAACCAAATGAATTTTATAACCACATAATATTCTGGGTTTTCACTAATGACATATAACTTCAATTTTGGATAACAACTCTCATCATACATGTGTATCTGAACATATATATAAGTGAACTAATCATTAAAACCAAGGAAGCAAACACTCCCAAACAATGAAATTGAACCACTTAACCCCTCAAAATGGTCATGATTGAACATAAAATGGTTATAAAAAATCTTTTATATATAGAAGAGGTTCTGTAATTATTAATTAATGAACCTAATTTTATTATTCAGGTCATTAAGATCAAGCGAAAACACCATCAGGCTTAAGGTAATGGATTCTCTCTATTTCAATTTTATTCATGAATTTCCTCAATGTTATGACCTTTTATGTCAAATCCATAATGATGTGGTATGATTTTTCACCTCCATAATTCTTCTCTCATGATTTATAAGTGATGAGAAACCCATTCCTCTCTCATTAATCCCTCTTATGTACAACTGATATCTTGCCGATATGGATTCTACTCAAACCTCCTGTGTTCCTTCAGGTTATCCATTCTTCATTTTACCAAAATGAAGTAGTATTTTATTTTTATTATAATAATATTAATTCATTTTATATGTAAAAAATTCATTTATCAAGAAACTTTCATCATTTTCTTTCAGCGATATACATGTTTTTAAGTGATTTCATCCTAAATACTTCTTGATAAGAAAACCTATTTTGAGGGAACTTCCCAGATTTTTACCCAGTTTCAAGTGCACTCTATATTTTGTTTTAATACACCATTTTTTTATAAAATCATTATATTTTATTATGAAAACCTTATAGGTCAACTTATTGTTTTATATAAAGGATTTTTCCCTTTTCTATTTTAAAGGCTCTAGAGTATTTTCCTTAAAACCGCACAAAAATGTTTAATGCTAAAATTTCTTAAATAATTTTCTTACATGTTTTCACTTATAACTGACACCACTTACCATAAAAAATGACTATTTTACCTTATGAATTTCCATTTATATTTTAGTTCCTTTCTTTCATGGAAAATTTTATGATGCACCCATTTGTTATTGTTTATGACATGATTGTGGTACCCAATTTTATCTATAGGTAACCCTTTTAATTATGAAAGATTGATTATGTATGATTATTTATGTGGAAAACATATTCACAAATAGTTAAGAAGGGTTCCCCCAGATAATGCGTCAATGCATTGGGTAAAGTTGATTCTCATGAGATTTTATGTGTGACGGTCTTAGCGGTTAGCCTTAGGTTGTGCTACCGTGTGCGATGGTCTTGGTGGTTAGACTTGGAAGTTAGCCTTATCTTGTTCTACCATGTACAATAGTCTTGGTGGTTAGCCTTGACTCATGCTAAAGTCATTTTTTATGTTTCATCCACATAATTATGACTCCATGTTTATATGATTCCATGTTTAAATGTTATTATTTCATATTAAACATTCCTTTTTATATCATCATGCCATACCTTCTATCTCATGTGCTAATTCTTTGTTCTTATGGTTATTCCCTTATCGGGATGTTTTTTTCATCCTTTTTTTCAAGTGTTCCCCATGGTTCCCTATGCATATGTTTGAGCACAATTGAAGTTAAGAGATCAATTTTATGATTAAATAAAGAAATGTTTTATTTAGTTCCATGTTTTTAGTTTTATGTACCTAGTCTTCTAAGACACGAGAATTTATGATCCTTGGATTTAACTATGATGTATAATTATTCCTAAAACCATTTACTATTATATTTAAAATGATAGGGTCATTATAGTTAGTATCAGAGGATGGTCTAGTTATTTTTGGAGATTAGGAATAGATAACTTTAGTAATAACCTTATGGATGAGACTATGTATAAGAAACCACCCCTAAATTTTGGTAAGTATAGAGTAAGTGTTTTATCAAGAAAATACATCCCTGTCTAGATACGAATAGGTAGAGGTGGATCTAGTATAGATGAATCTAGCAGTAAACCCAGAAAACATCACTTTGATCTAGACTTGAATGGGAACTGGTGCACAACAATGGGTATTGTTGCACTCTTGGTTTGACACTCTCGAGGTATATGCTTTAGTAAATTCATAATCTTGTTATGAACCATTATTAATGGATAGAAAAAAAATCCCATAAGAATATAAGTTAAGAATATAATTCATGAATAACCTAGATTGAAACATATTGAATCAAAAGATAGGATATAATTCTTCTTTACAAGTTTATCCTCTTATATTCAATGTTTCTTTTTTATTCTCAATGACTATGTATTCAAGCCTTCTAATTGTAAGTTTTTTTTCTTAGTTAATGGAGGGAAATAGAAGGGCATGTTCTAACAATCAATGTGATAGGGAATGTGAATATTGACCTAATGAAATTCATGATATAATGGGAATAGGTGTTCAAAACTTCATTGCAGTACTTTCTCTGCTATCTTTAGTTATGAATAATAACTGGAATCATGTGGAACACCCTACTCCTACATGGAAAGTGAAAGTTTCCTTTGAATCCTTAATACAAAAAAAGATCCTTAATGTTTAGTGTATCTTCTGATCCCCTCCTTATGGAACGATGTATTAACTCCATTTCAATGTTAATCTCTATCCTCTAATGCTCAGAACAAAAGAAATTCATACTGGTAGTCTATAATTTTCTTGGAGAAACTGATCTGTAGTAGACACTGATCAAGAATAAAAAGTCCCATGAGGAAATTTATTCCATGAATCGTGAGGAATTCAAGAGAATGCTTTTCAATAAATATTTTTCTTGAACCATCGGTCTCAAGATAGAAAGAGAGTTCCTTGGGCTCAAGAAGATGTAAGATGAGTCAATGGAGGTGTATGGTTCACAAGTCATTCATGGTATGCCTTTGGATTTTTTTTAACACCATAATCAAGGTGGATCACTTCTATAGAAAACAATGGATGATTTTACAAAAAGAGTTGGTGATTCGAGACTTTTTTAATTTTGAGGAGATTGTCTGTTGTTCCTTAAAGGTTGAAATGGAGATCAGAGACTCTTAGTGGTATCATGGGACTAGTGAAAAGGAGAAGAAAATGGAATCAAATATGTGTGGTCCAAAAAAATAAATTATATTATAGAAATAAATCCGATCACCCCACGTGTAAAAATTCAGGGAATAAGTATCCGGGGAATTGTTCTAAAGGTAATTGGGAATTGCTTCAAATGTGGAATATTGGGACATATTGCTAAAAAATACTGATGGTATATGAAGAATCCTTCTAATTCAGAAGAATAAAGGATGGTTTAGATCAACACTCATCCGATAGTGCAGTGTTACAACTTCAAGGATCATGGTCATTATGAAAACAATTTATCTAAACTGAGGGTTGTTAGAGGCAATCAACTACAAACTCCAAAGAAACAAGGACTTATGCTATCACTACTACTGAGGTAGATCCAAACAATGATGTGGTGATAGGTACGCTAGTTATTAATTAAATAATAGAAAACATACTATTTTATTCTAGTTCTACACATTCTTTCATATCTTCAAAGTTTAGTATAACTATTCAAACACCACCTCAAATTTTGGAGGATATATTATCTTTGAGAATAGTGAATGGGGAAATTATTGCATACATGGTTTATAACTCCTCAGTTAACGTTTTTTAATTGAACCCCCCAAAAAATCTCATCATACATCCTTTAGTAGAGTTTGACGCTATCTTGGGCATGGATTGGTTATCTTTATATAAAGCCAACATCAATTGTTGGGAAAAAGATATCACTCTTTACATCCCAAAGAATCCTCTAATTATTTTCAAGTGTAATGTACAAGATGAATCTCCTTTAGAATCATTATCTCATGTGTGGATATTGGTTCTTTATGAGAAAGCATGTCTATATCAAATGATTGAGAAAAAGGATAGAATCATTCTTGAATACATGCCCATCATTAGAGATTACAATGATGTATTCCCTGAAGAGTTTCTTGGACATACTCCTGATTGATAGGTTGAGTTCTCAATTGAACATATTCCTTGATCTCTACCTATATCAAACACACATTATAGAATGACCACCCTTGATCTAGAGGATCTAAAGAAGTAGTTACATGAAAATATGGAGAAGGGTTTTATACACCTGAGTGCTTCACCATGGGGTGTGCCAATCCTCTTAATCAAGAAGAACGATGGATCAATGTTCCTATTCATTAATTATCACAAGATTGATAAAATAATGATAAAAACAAGTATCCTCTGCCATAGATAGATGACTTGTTCGATCAGATTTGTGGGTCTAGTTATTTCTCTAAGGTGGACCTTTGGTTGGGATATCAAAAATTAAAGGTGAAGAAGGGAGATATTTTCCAGACTCTCTTTTGAACATGGTATGCACACTATGAGTTTATAGTAATTCAATTTAGATTCACAAATTGTCCAGTAATATTCATGGATTTAATGAATAGAGTCTTTAGATATTACCTCAACATATTTTTGGTAGACTTTTTCGACGATATTATGATATACTCCAAGAGCAAGGAGGAATATGAGGAACATTAAAATAAAATGTTAAGGACTTTTCGAAGGGAGAATTTTTATGTAAAGTACAGAAAATTTGAGTTCTTTATGGAGGAAGTATCATTATTAGGGCATGTTATCACCCACAAATTGATATCATTGGACCGTTTCAAGAAAAAGGGAATTGAAGAGTGGCCCAGGACAACATCTGTAATAGAGATCCACATCTTTATAGGTGTAGCCAAGTATTATTGATGATTTGTGAAGAACTTCTAATGATTTTCAAACCCAATGAACAAGCTTACATAGAAGGTAGTAAAGTATGTCTAGACTCAAGAATGTGAAGACTGCTTTAAGGAGTTGAAAAAGAGGTTAATCATTGTGCTAGTACTCACACTACCAACCAGTGGAGAACTCTTTTTGGTGTATAATGATTCTTCAAAGAAGGTATTAGGTTGTGTACTAATTAAAAAATCATAAATTGATAGTGTACACCTTAAGACAGCTGAAAATCCATGAGAAAAACTATCCTACACATGATTTGGAGTTGGGAGCTATGATCTTTACGTTCAAAATCTAGTGGCACTATCTGTATGGGGAGAAGTGTGAGATATATATTGATCACAAGAGTCCCAAATATATATTCACACAAAAATATCTTAATATGAACCAACGAAGATGGATATCACTCATCAAGGATTATGACTGATTAATTTACTACCTTATCGGTAAGACAAACAATGTGGAAGATTCTCTAAGTAGAAAGGATCCTACGTATTTATCAATGCTGAGAATTGAAAAGGATCCAATATTCTTAGATATGAAGCAGATGAACATGAGAATTTTTAAGGAGAAAAATCATCAATCCTTTCTCAAATGATTTCTCGACCATATATCGTGGAGAAGAAAAAGGATACACAAAAAAATGATGTGGAAATTCAGAAAAGGGTGAAAGCCATTAGAAATGAGAAATCCCTTGACTTTATGATTGATGAGGAAGGAGTTGTAAGATTTGGGTCATGATTATGTGTACCATCTGATATACAGATAAATAAGGTTCTTTTTAATGTTGCATATTGCTCAACCTTCTCAATTCACCCATGTTTCACAAAGATGTATCGAGATCTCTGAGATAACTTTTGGTGGGACAATATGAAGAAGAAGACTGGTGAGTATACATCAAAGTGCCTAGTATGTAAAAAATTGAAGACAGAAAGATAAAAGTCCGAGGTGATAATGAAACCACCACCCAATACAAAATGGAAGTGAGAGAACACCACCATGCACTATTTCACTGGACTTTCAAGGACATCCAGAGGAAACAATTCTATATGGGTCTTTATGGATCATCTTACAAATACAACTTACATTATCACAATTTGAGAAGACTTCTCATTAGATCAACTTTCATGGATATATATCAAAGAGGTGGTAAGGCTTCATGGAGTACCACTATATATTGTATCCAATAGAGATTTGAGATTCACCTCGATGTTCTGGAAAATTCTCCAACATGCTATAAGCACTGGACTAATCTTTATTATGGACTATCATCCTCAAAATAATGGAAAATCTGATTGAACTATTTAGATACTAGAAGATATGTTGAGTGCATGCACTATGGACTTCACAGGAGGATGGGACCAACATCTTCCACTATTTGAATTCTATTAAAACAATAGTTTCCACTTGAGCATCCAAATGTCCCCATACGAAGCCCTTTATGGGAAAAGGTGCATAACACCAGCGTGTTGGGATGAAGTCAGTGAGTGTAAGCTTCTAGGACCTAAAATGGTAGAAGAAATGGTGAAGTAGGTGAAAACCATTCAATGGGACATCATGGTAGACAAAAGTTGATAGAAGAGTTATGCAGACAATCGTCAATGATAGCTTGAGTTCAAATTTGGATATATGGTATTTCTACGCATATCTCTATTGAATAAGTTTACAAGATTTGGGAAGAAATGGAAGCTAATTCCCAGGTACATTGGCCCCTTAGAGATCCTGGATCAAGTCAAAACTATGGCGTATCAACAAGAACTTCCACCTAACATGTCTAAAGTACACAATGTATTTCATGTATCCATACTAAATAAGTTCATACCAGACCCATCACATGTACTATCTTCAGAGGTGTTATAGTTGGAGGATGATCTCTCTTACAAGGAGCAGCCAGTGAAGATATTGGATCATATAAATAATGTTATAGTAATAAAACTACTCACCTAGTCAAAGTTCTGTGGTAGGACCATAAGTATGAAGAGGTAACATTAGAACTAGAGGAGTAAATAAAGGAAAAGTATCCACACCTGTTTATGGCCAAGTGTGTAAAACAAAATTTTGAGGGAAAAATTTCTTAAGGGGGGAATAATGTAATAACTCAATGTTTTATCAATGGAAATTTTCTTCTTATAATTATGTCTTATAATCACATTAAATTACAACACAATGAACTAATTAGTACTATATGACCTTTAAACATAATGTTGTCATTTCTGTGTTTTGAATATCGAAAATCTGACGTACATGGTTGGGATCAGTATGATGTTTAGAGTCTAATGGAACAAGTTTAATTTTTTTAAATAGTAACCTAAACTTATGAATAGTAACCTACTCATATCAATAGTAATATGATATTTATGAATATTAATTTGTCCAATATAATATTAACCTCACAAATGAATGTATAAATAAAATTTAGGCATCTTATAAGTGATAATATGACCATAGTAAAAGTATTATCATTTTTGTAAGTCATAAATAATTAATTACAATTTATTAATTAATTTAAAATAAAATTTATTTTCCTAAAATGTTTTCATAATTTAACAATTTTATGTCTTCTCGTTTTAAAATAATTTTATAAGACCATATGTAATTTTTGAAAGCATTATAAATTCAGTTATAGTTTTAAAATCTATTTTTTCCAAGTAAATTATAATTTTAATTAATAATTAAATTAATCATATATAAAAAATTATTTTTGAAAATTTGATTTTATTTTTGGATTATGAACATCAATAAATGGTTAAGTTGAATTTTTGGGATTTTTTTAAAAAACATGAATTTTTTATAAATATTATAATACAATAATTCAAGATAAATGCTAAAACCTGAATTTCTCCATCATGCTTGAGTCATGGATGATGTAAATGGCCATTTTTTCAAAATTACATGAACATATTACTGTTTTTTTCATAATAATCATTACTATTACTTGTCTTATGGAGAAAATAATAAACTAATGATTAAAATATTAAAAAACCCCTCCTCCCCTCCACTATAAAAACTACCCATACTTCCCTCTTCTCTTCACTCCTCTAAATCATTGTTTCTTACTTAAATTATCCTCAAATATATCCCCTATATCTTCCCCCATGTCCATCATCCTTTGATCTCCTCAAGAGACCAAATCATCTCCTTTTAAGAGGCTCTCAAGGAAGATTAAATTAAGAGGTAAATTCCTCTTTAAGTTTCTTTCATTTTCTTTTCAGGTTCCTTTGTTCTATTTTCTTTCCTAACCTCTCCTCATCCAAATGGTATGAAAACTACAGCACCATAAATGTACTGTAATTTTGTTATGATAATGAGATAATTCATTATCATATCTCCTTTCCCATCTTTTTTTACTAATGAAATGAAAACACCTTCTGAGATCTGTTAATTTATCACATTCAAGGACAACGGGTTATCAATTTATATTACCATATTCAATTCTGGTCCTGAAATCATTTTTATGGTTGAACCAGACTATTAAAAATTTATTTTATCTTATTTTATTTTTTGGATTCCTTTTACACACATCATGTAGAATAATAATACAAAACATGTTAATAATGAGAAAAATCGCCAAATTAACCCAAGCATTTATCATTAATATTTTATATAATGATTCACCTTCACTCCATATATCCAAATGAATTTTATAACCATTTAATATTCTTTATTTTCAATAATTACATATAACTTCTATTAAATACTACCTCTCTCATCATACATGTGTATCTGAACATGAATATAAGTGAACTGATCATTAAAACCAAGGAAGCAAATGCTCCCAAACAATGAAATTAAACCACTTAACCCATCAAAAAATATATGAATAAACATAAAAAGGTTATATTAAATATTTTAAATATATAATAGGTTCTCTAATTTCTAATTAAAAAACCTAATTTTATTATTCAGGTCGTTAACATCAAGCAAAGAACACAGTTGAGCTTAAGGTAAGAGATCCTCTCTTTTTCACTTTTATTATAGAATGTCCTCTATGTTAGGCAACTTTATGTGTAATAACTAATGATGAGGTATGATTTCAAAACTCCCCCACACTTATACCATGATTTATAAGTGATTTGAAACCCCTTTTTTCTCATTAATCAGTCTTAAGTACAGCTGATATCAGGCCAATAGGGATTCTACCCGAACCTCCTTTGTTACTTCGGGTTTCCTTATCTTTGTTTTACAAAAATGGAGTAAACTTATCTTTTTATGAGAATATTATAAATTCTTTTCAAATGTAAAAAATCCATTTATCAATACCATTTCATCATTATCTTTCAGTTATATACATGTTTTTAAGTAATTCACTCCTCAATACTTCCCGATAAGAAAACATGTTTTGGGTGAACTTACCAAATTTTTACCCAGTTTCAATTTCACTATATATTCTGTTTTAAGCTAACATTGATTTTATAAAATCAATATTTTTTATTATGAAAACATTCTGGGTTCAATTCTGGTTTTATAAAGGATTTTTTTCCCTTTTCTATTTTAAAGTCTCTATAGTATTTTCCTTAAAACTGCACAAGAATTTTTTAATGCTAAAATTTCTTAAATACTTTTCTTTCATGATGTAAATTCTACTTGAAATCAATTAATATGATACATGACTATTTTGCCTTATGAATTTCTATGTATATTTTAGTTCATTTCTTTCATGGACACTCTTATGATACACCCATTCGTTACGCTTTATGAATTGATTGTGGTGCCCAATTCTTCCAATGGGTAACCCTTATGTTTATGTAAGATTGACTATATATGAATCTTTATGTGGAAATATATTTATGAAAAGTTAATATGGGTTATTCTATATATTAATTTTATGAATTGGGTACACTTGAGTCTCATGAGATGTTATGTGTGATGATCTTGTCGTTTACCCTTGGATTGTGCTACCATGTGTGATGGTCTTGGAAGTTTGCATTGACTTGTGTTACCATGTGAAACAGTTTTGAAAGTTAACCTTGACTCATGGTAGAGTAAAGTTTTATGTTTTGTCCAAATTATTGTAACTCCATGTTTATATGATTCCATGTTTATATTTTATTATTCCATATGTCACATTCCTTTTTATATTATTATGTTGTTCCCTCTATCTCATGTTCTAATACTTTGTTCTTATGGTTATTTCCATTTTGGGCTATTTAGTTCATCCCTTTTTTCATGTGTACCCCCTAGTACCCTATATATATGTTTGATCACAATGGAAGTTATGAGATCAATTTGAACATTAAATAAAGAAATATTTTATTTAGTTCCATGTTTTCAGTTTTATGTACCTAGTCTTCCAAGACACTAGAATTTATGATCCTTGACTTGTAATATGATGTATAATTATGTTTAAAATCATGTAATGTTATATGTAAAAGTATAGGGTCTATATACTCATTTCATTTGAAACATTTTAGTGTGGGAGGTGCATTTTTTTGATTTTTTTCATTGTTCCAATCATATTTTGGCCTCTTTGCATCACTTTATAACTCTTTTTCTCAATATCCTTCCTTTCCACACAAAAATAATTTACTAGTCCCCTCAAAAAAATTACTTCATGTTTCTTTCTACACTTTGGTCATAAATAAAGACTCATATTCTTCCCTCCATGGTTTTTGTTATTATAATTTCCTTTTAATAACATATTTCTTGTTAAAATTATGAGATTAATGGGTGACTCTAATATCCATCTCCATCTTGATGACACATAGAATGGTTTTTTCATTTCTATCAAATCATATTGTGGATAATTCCATTAAGAGACTTGGTTTTAATCCATTTAAGAATCAAACAATATTACAATCTGGTTCAATGATAATACCAAAAGAACACCTCACAAGTATTGTGAAATTTATTTCATAGATACCAATGTATTCATCTTTATTTTTCTTTAGATAAAAGAATCCCTTATCTATTTTCATATGAGAAAATATGAGAAAATTAATTGTTGAATAATCTCCTAAGCTCACCCCCATCCATGGAGTCAATTTTATCTCATTGCCTCAAATTCTTTGATTAGAGTCCTCCATTTATCTCCTTTTCCTTCCAAATGTCAAACAACTAAGATAACATTTTCATGTTCTGAGAACTGGAGAATGAAAAATATATATTTAGTGGTATTGATCCATTTCTTATTAATTAGTGGATCAATAGACCCTAAAAAATAATTTTGATGTTTCCTCATGAAGGACTAAATATTATGTTGTTCCCTCCTTTTCTTATTTGGAAGTTTAGCATGATCAACTCTTGTGAAAGTTTCATAATCATAAAAACATGATTTTTCATTTTAGCTATCATTACATTCATTTCTCAAGATGACAATCATTTCATTGTCCATCACATTCATCGTTAATATGGTTCATTGTTGTTCCAACCATTAACTAAGACCAAAATGCATAATATGAGTAATAATCACAATGGGGAATCATATAAGCATAGAAACATTATCCATAGGATATATAAACCATAACATGTTATTTTCTTGAATGGACCGAAGGCCTTTATTTTTTATTCATTTTTTGATAGTCCACCTTTTTAAGGGATAAAGGGGAACCTGTATAGGTCCCATAAGATTCATGACATTACAAGGCCCAATGCTCTTAAAGGATTTCATTACAGACTATAAATACTTGAAAATGCCCCTCCCCAGCGTCTGCATCATAATCAACTCTATACCTTTTCATGATTGTTCAATAAGCTATCTCGTGCAGAGGTGAACAGACCTATTACTGGTGGAAAATTTCATATCATCCCATTCTTCCAAATTCATTAGCTCTACTCTGGTTAGTGCACCTTTCTCTGAACCCTCTTATAGGGCTTGTTCCATGTAAAATCTTCCTGGTTTTCATCTCCACATCAGGTGACCCAAAGGCCTTAAGGTACCATAAAATCCTTACTAACCTGAAGGCCTAGGTGGCCCGAAGTCCTTAAAGACTCCAGGTCCAAACCGGTGGCCTGAAGGTGAATAGTTCTGGAACCCACAATACCAAATAGTACCTGATATAGTACCCACTACATTACCCTACTATAGTGCTTCACCATAATGATGATTGAGATATACTCGACCAATTAATTTTAGTGTTATTACCCATAAATTCATATGTTCCAAAATCAAATCCACTTGTAGTATCCACATAGATATGTATTTTATTTGTAAAACTACACTCTTTTCTTTACCACAACTTAGCATGTTATTCTATACTTAAGTTTATCCCAAGGGTTCTCACTAAATTTTTCTCATCTTAGTTTCCAATAAGTCACTAAACGTTTCTATGATACTAATTGGTGACCCGTAATTTTCATAAATAAATATTTAATATTATAAGTGAAATATAAATTATATATCAATATGATCCACACTTGAACTGTGAAGGTTTAGTATCTTTTGAAAATTTGATTTGTAAAAAACTGGTATATAAAAGGATCTACATTATCTCCCACTTAGTTGTTGACATTAGAACCCTTCTTAGACATACCCAAATTAAAATATTTCTTCATTACCTAGGGAAAGGGAACATAATAAAGAGTGAGATTATATTCTCAATAAAGGTAAATATAAGAGATATCAATCAATAGTCATAAATGACCATAATACATGCATTATGGTATGATAACATGATTATAACATTCAAGTTTCATATCCAATCAGTAAAATATCATTAAACATAAATAATGATATAAGACTTTGTCATAATATAAGACATAAGTTATAATTGTGTAGAATCATCAATAGTTAATCATGTGCTGTGAGAATAAAACATTAGTGTAAAACACAAGTTTATAACATTAAAATAAGCATAGAAATTGACTTCCTTAGTCAAGGTTCACTTTCAAGACTATTATTGTGGATAAATTCCTATAATGTAAATACCTACTCGGTTATTTCCAACATTATTTTAATAGTAACTTTCATCCAGTTAACCTTCTTATCTCTTTAGAGTTTATTAGCCCCATCGTCTCTTAAGAGTTTCTCAATTATTCTATCATTACCCAATGCATTGGAGGGTCATAACAGAACCACCCATCCTTGATTTATAACGTAACCACCCATCCATGGTTTATAACGTAACCACCAACCATTTTTTTATAATGGAACCACCCATCACATAATCATAATGCAATCATATTTATTCCACAATATAATGAAATTTTTTTTCATTACATCAAATCTAAAACATAAAAAATAAATCGAGTTTCATCAATATTTCAACATCAAAATCATAAACCACCTAATAAATAATAAATATGGTAACATTGGATCATATCCATATTAAATCATAAGAAACATCAATAGATGTTGTTATAAATGAAAATCCCTTGTAAAAATCACTGAAATACTTCATAAGGAAAATACCATTTTTATTTTGAAATAACTTATTTAAAATCTAATAATTTCCAAAATATTTTGAAAAACATTTTATTTTAAAATATAATTGGAAACTTTTTAAGAAATATTTAAAGAAAATAGTAGTCATGAAGATATTAAAATCCATTCATATGATGTATTTAAAAAAAATTCCTTTCACATTATCAGTGAAAAGTCAAAAGTAGCTCATACAGAAAATAGCAAGAAGTTTCATTTAAAAATTTATAAAAAGTAAAAAACGGGTAAACATGATTTTAATAAATATTTGGAGAATAATAAAAACATTCCATAAAACATTTAAGAAAACATATATATGGAATAAAAATGATTTCTGACCGAGGAGAGAAATAAAGTGGGTTTTCCTAAAAAATATTTTTTCGGTCTCTTTTATACTTTAATAGAGGAAAAATGAAAGGAAAACATGTATTCATAAAAAATCACCAGAGTATAATAAATGACATGATATTTATGAGATATATCTGAGATAATCTCATCATCATAAATTTAAGCATAAAAATCCTTTTAAAAATGAGATTGTAACAAAAAAACCCTTACTGCTTTGGTAACTTTTGATTTATAACCCTCATGTAATAAATAACATTAAATGAAACATTACACACCATGAAAATAGTGATATACATGATATAAAATATTAAAGGGTAATTATATACACCTTGTAAAATAGGATAAATGTATAACATAACATATTTCCCAAACAAGACATTTTGTGATGGTAAACCCTTACCACTTTAAAAACTTTAAAATCAAAACCGCTTGGATGAAATATTTTGAGTTTTAACTTTAAATACCATAAATTAAGTGGTATCCATGATATAAAATGTTAAAGGTTAATTATATACACCCTATAAATATAAATAGGTTCATAACACCAAAAATGTACCACTGAAACAAAATTGTGATAAAGAACCCTTATGACTTAAGTAATTTTCACTTGAAATTCCTTGAAATATTTTAAAATAATATTGTTCTATAAATATATTTATTTAAATAATGGAGTATTCTAAAACACATTACTGGGCAGTATATACACCATATAAATAATAAATTTGTGCATAACATTAAAACACATCTTAATGAAGGGGAATTTAGAAGAAACTCTTAGCTTATGTTTGAATTGATTTGTAAGAAATCTAACCACCTATATAATAAATTTATATTTATTAAAATTATATACCAGAATTATATTTATACTTATAAAATTATACATGATTCACTTATAGAAATTCAACACATATTTGTTAATAATTATCTATTAAGGTCATCATTTCGGGTGTTAACTACTCTGTTTTTCAGGTATATTTTAGTTTAGAAGTTCTTGTCCTTAATCTATGATTATGGTTCCTACATATTCAAAATTTTAATCATGATATACATATCATGTATATTCACTATATATATATAACCATTCTTATTTTTTACTGATGAAAAATGAATTACATCACTTCATCAAGACGGCAATCTATACGTACACATGAGTGATGTTTCCACATTTTGATGGATGGAAGGAAAGAAAAGTAAATGTTAATTAACTTTTCTCAAATCATTAATATATCATAAATATCATATATGTTTATTTTAATCAATCATTATTTCCATCCATATAAGTTGAAAATTATAAATAAATCACATCATTTCGTGGAGGTGGTAGTTGACACGTACACATGAGTGATGTTATTCTTTACCAGTGAATCCAAAGGTAATAATGTAGATATGATCTTATAATTATGGAATCATAATGATATAATCAATTTATATCTATATTTTCAGGAGTTTTTATATGTGTTTGTGTGGAATATTAATAGATTTAATATGATATGGTGCCCTAATATTGATGTTTTGTGTTTTTTTATATAGGATCGAAATTTGGAGAAACATGAAGGAAAACATGACAATTGAGGAATCTAAAGGAACTTCACTCTAAATCACAAAGTATCTTGGAGGGAAAATAAAAATTGAATATTGAATCATGGATTAATGATTGAAACCAAAGAGACCAAGACATCCATTAAATGAAGGATTCCCATGATGTTGGATGATCACAAGACTATCCGGAGGCTCAGAACTTTAGAACCAGAGAAAAATTTGGTTTAAAGCATAGAAAATGGACATTAAACATCATGTGAAAATTACATGATGTGAAAACCTCAGACATACCATCTGCGTATTACACATCGTGTAAAAATTACATGACGTAAAAACATTGGAAAACTCAAAAATGTAGATTTTTATATATATTTTCAATGGAGACTATCCATAAGGTTGGGAAATGACCATTGAATTCCAAGTTTGATTAAGAAGAACCATAGGATGACTTCTTCATTTAAATAAGGGGTTTCAAAAGTAGAAAATGTAGGGATTTCAAGCGTGGAGAGGCTCGACTCTCGGGAGGCTGCCATAGGGTTCCGACTCGAAGTTACACATAGTTAGTTTTTCTTTTTTTCATTATTGTTTTCTTTTCCCTTATTTTATGAAACATTGGACTTTTAATATTTTCATTATATTTTATTTTGTTCTCATTCTTTCTCATTCTTTCTCTTATGATCTATCTTCTATAGAATAAAATTTATTCAGTGTTGTCGATCTTCCAATGATGGTGTAACAACCTAAACATTTATAGATAAAAACTCTATGAAAATTTAATTAAATGTTTTATTATATGTTATAGATATAGAAAACACAAGAACTTATTTTTTTTTATTATATTCTATCAAATTTAAAAGACCGTTAAGAACCATTATCATTGATAATATATCCATTGAATAGTGATCACATAATTAGTCAAAATATAGGGGTTTTAACAAATCCAATTGACGAAAATAAAGGAAGTGATGACCACAACCAATAGGATCATACCTTATAAATCCCATTTATTGAATCTTCTAAGGGAGGTAGCCTCGTTGATATTTTCTATTTACCAAGACTAAGCTGAGATCCAAAAATTTAAGCATGAGTGAAAGCATTTATGAGAGAAGTTCAATCTCATCGAGATAACGACCCAAACCATGTATGTTGAACCACCCCATGAATGTCTCACCATTGTGCACCTTACCCTTAGGTTATTTACTAGTGTATTAAAGATATATGTATCAATACCCTAATAATATGAATATGTAAAATGTATAGACTAATGAATATATTTCCACTTTTTATTATTACTTTATAAATGATTTTGATTTTGATACATTAAAACACAAATTATATTTTTGGGTATTATTGAAATTCAATTAAGTAATTTATTTTAATGAATTAATGGATTTTTGAAAAAAAATAATATTTTTTTGAAATATCATTATTAGAAAAAATTATTAATTATAAATAATCATAAAAATTTTATGAGGTTAAATGTATTTTATAAGAGTTTGAAAACTATTATTGTTAAAAAAAACCAACATTTCTACATAAATATCAATTCTTATTTTAAAAGTAGGAATACACATATTTAGAAAATTATTTTTATAAAATGAATATTTTTTTGGAATCAAAACATCGAAATTATCCGACAGTGAATTTTTTTTAATTTCTTGAAAGACAAATTTTCAAGTAAAAATTAAATATCGTATAAATATATGGTGTGTATTATGACATCATAATGACCCAAAATAGATCTAATAAATACTATAAAAGTAATCTATGACCAAGTCTATGTTTTACCTTTAAAATAATTCAATTTTAATTTTTTTTGATTAATTTGATAAAGCCTCTATGAATCCTCCAAAACCATTAATATATTTTAATGTTTTAAAATAATTTATTTAAGAGTATGAATTACTTAAATATCACCAAGAGTATTATTTTATTAATTTCATCACTTATATTTATAAAATAATGAAAAACAATCCTTTTTGGTATAAATAATGAGAAAAAACCATATGGAATTTTGTGTTTTGGTTTATTTTATTACATAGAGTCCAAAACCTATAATTGAGGAATGATAAAGAATTCCCCACTCATTTCCATTATAAACATACCCAATATATTGATTATATTTACTAAAAATCCATGTAGAACGTCCTTACTCTTCCCTGCCCTCTCAATAGTCCTCCCAAGTCACCCAAGCTCTCAAAAATATCCTACCACGCATTTAGAGTCACACACTCAAGTAAGAGTTATTTTCTTTCTCCTCTTTATTCAAGTATCTTCATTATCTTAAGCTCTTCTTATCCAATTAATAATGTTGGGATATTCTCTTCTAAATCCCCCTAACTACCCCTATGATGCCTAAATGATTAAATATCCATTTCTCTCTCATCAATCTCTTCCATGAACATTTATACGCCCCCGTTATACTACCGGAATTCCACCGAGATTTTCCATAGCAAATAATTATGAAGTGAATACCTGTACCCATTTCTTATTAAGGGTATTCAACTTTATGAAATTATACTTATTTTATTGGGGAATTACATGTATTCATTCCACACTCCTTGATTTTAGAATAAAATATGATGATTAATGAATCCATTTTGTATGATTTATGAGACACACTTATACATAAAAATTAAATTAAAGTGACGGGTGCACCCAGAATTATATACTGCTCTAATGTATTGCGTAATGTTTAGTCACATGAGATGTCACGTAGGGATATGTAGTAAACCTGATTCATTTGTAGGACCTTTTCCGTTATGATTTCTTAGTAGTTATCCTTGACCTATGTTTATGAAACAATGTTTTATGTTATTTCTATATTTCCCATGTTGCCTTTATGATTATCATGTTATAACATGTCTCATTGATCAAGTTTATGATTTTCACTCCTTATATTCCCCAATGATATGCCTATTTTCTAACATGTATTAATTTTTTCATGTTATTCCATGTTTATTCCCTTACTGGGCTTTATAAATCACCCATTTCTTATGTATGTCCCTAGGTTATCCCATACAATTTTAAGTACGAGCATGTTAAGGATGTTTTCAACAAAGATAATGTATTTACTATTTCAAGTTGTTATATAATGTACCTAATTACCAAAGACACTAGACTTATTGACCTTCTGAGTTCTATTATGTGAAATATTATACAATATATCATGAAATAAGGTGTAATTAAGAGTAGGGTAGTTATAGTTGGTTTCAAAGGAATAGTTCAGTTATTTATGGTATTAGGACAAGAAAACTATAGAAAAAGCCTTAGATATAAGACTAAGTATAAGAAAACATCTCTAAATTTTGGTAAGTATAAAGTAAGTGGTTTATCAAGAAAATAAATCACTATTTGTATACTACATGCGGATGTGGCTCTAACACAGATGTACATAGGGGTAAAACCTGAAAGCACCATGTTGAACTAGACTCGACTGGTAACTAATGCATAACAATAGGTCTTGCTGCACACCTAGTTTGACACTATTAGGGGATATGCTTTTTTAAATTTATAATCCCATTGTGAAACATTATTAAAGTAACAAAAAATTTCCATAAGAGTATATGTTATGAAATAGATCATGGATAATATATATTGGATCCTATAAATTCATAAGTTAAGAAAATATATGTAATTTATAAGTTATATATTTAATGTCATTGGATTCCCATTTTTGTGTTTAATAGTTTAAAAATAATCATCCCTGATATTCCCATCATTCTATCCAATGATCAGAAATATGAGGAATCGTGTAAACAACCAATATAAAGACTTCCCCATTAATACGACCAACCCACTGGGAGTGAAAATAGTGAATATCGTGATGATACTCTCTTATCCAACTCTGGTTCAGAATAGAAACCTAGACCAAGAGAAGTTCCCAAATACCCTACGAAATAAAAAGTTGTAATTGAATACTTTGGCTTGACTACTATAAAATATTGGACTTTGGAGACAATGGTATTATTACCCAATTGACTTCTATCCATCAACCACTATATCAGCTTGGGCTTGGGTGGAAGTGACATTGTAGTGATGTGGACTTCTTATCGTTATTCACAGTATTAGTGCATACTTTTTGTGTGTTTTGTGGAACAAAACATCAAATTCTATATTAGCCCATTTTGTTCTTGGGTTTCATGTTATTGAAACTCTATGATATTCCCTATATGTTGTGCTCCCAATTATAGTGTTATTTCTACCTATTTATAGCATAGGGATCATTTACCTAACCATGTAAATCTTTGTGTATGTGTTCCTATTCTACGTCTTTTTTTGGACTTTTCTTCATCTACAAACTGGTTATATCACTGTGAATTCCAATGTTTCCACAATAAAAACTATGAACCTCATTAAAGATAGAGAAATTTATCATCACACTATCAAGCTTTAATTTTCCTCACCTAAATCTCTTACCATATATTCCTCTAACAGAAAGAGTAAAAAACAAAACCCTTTTAAACTTTCAAAGGATTGACCTCCTTTATTTCTAGGCCATTTTGAGTTCTATTAGAAGTTTATTGATGCTCTGGGTGAGTTTAACACTCCTCTTACGTCCATTTTTTGGATTAGATATTGTGTAATTGTTCTTCTTCTTATGAATTCATAAAACCTATATTTTCTAGTAGTTTCTAGGATGTGGTTTAAAGGGGTGTTTGAGTTCTAATCAATGGCTATGTTTAAGTGAGTGTTAATATGTGAACTCTAGGTAGGTGGTCTACAAGTTGTATCTCATATTCTTGATTCCCTATTTTATTGTGTATTAAATTATGTTATGGTTTATACTTAATGAACATTTGTTTCCTTGGTGGGAAATGGAGAATGGGTTAATTGATTAACAAATTAAAACCCCCATGATCCCTGTGGGATCTGATAAGGATTGGTTTAATGGGCCTATTAACACCCATGGGATGGACCACACCCTTGAACATGAAATATTGGGTTATTGAAAGATAAACTGTGGGGTTAATGATATTAATTTGGTGGTAAATGTGATTAATTGGGAGCATAGAATGATAGAATGTTTGTCTTAATATCAAGGGTTAATTAATTGATGATGGATAAATGAATGATTATGATAATTGGTTAATGGTTCTTGGCCTCGTGGTTTAATGGCTTGGAAATGTGAACACGGGGTTGAAATGTATTAAAAGGTAAAATGGACATGTGTTGGGAATTAAGAACTTGATGATGAAAATTAACAATGTAAATGTGCTTAAATGGAAATGGTACACCATTGTTATTTATATAATGAAATGGTTCGTGTCGATGAGCCTATGTGATTATAATATATGGATTTTGGGATGTGAGATTGATGCTCCACTCCTGTGGGTGGGTCTGACTGACACTTGTGTGTCCCTATGCATTGTAGTTATTTGGGGAATGGGATGATTCTCCTAAACCCAAGTATATGTACATGGAGTTCCATATCATGGTTGAGATGGTCAGACATGGCATTCTGAGTATTGATCTGACTCATGGACCGAGGATCTATGTTTTCTAACCTGTGACCTTTTTGAAAAATGTTTCAGATGACCTATGGGATGAAATTAATTGTATATAGTGCCAATGTAATAAAGTAGAAAATAGATTCTGGTTGCTAGAGTCAAGGTCGTTGCAAAATTATATTCCCATTTTTCTTGGAATTTTTATTTTTAAAACGTTTCTAAAAGAAAAGGATATTTTCTTTTAAGTTTCAAAGAATAATTTTTATTATTTTATAAAAAAATTCATTTATCCTGACATCCTTTAGAAATTTTTATGATTCACCATGGATATGATCATATGACACCATCTACTTTCTTTATATGGATGGCTTATGACGATAATATTTTAAGGATGTATTCATGAAACTCATTTCTTTCCCATTAGTCAATTATGATATGATGAAATGGTGAATGTTTTTATGATATTATGACACACATATATATGATTTTAATTATGTGAATTGTGGGACTAGAATTATATATCCCTCCAATGAATTGGGTAAATATTGATATCACCTGAGATATAATTAAATGGAATGGGGTGTGAACCTAATTCAATATAGGACTATTCTCACCATGAAGGGAAATGGAATGGAGAGTGAGCCCAATCCATTTTGGGAATCTATCCAATATGTTATGGTAGTATTTCTAGTAATATTTTACTAATGAAATGATTTTATATGATTATGAATATGAAACACTCCTATGACATGTTCTTATGCTTATTATATGCTCTCATGACTCATGATTAATTATTGAAGATTCCACACTCTTATGACTAGTGACTTTTGTTATGAAAAAAGTTTACATCATGACTCATGATTTATGATATATGGTTGATTGAGAATGAATTACATAACTTATGATCAATCTATCATACCCTTAAGCTTATCTCATTATCACTTATGATATTCGACTGATGTCTCCCATGTTTACCCTTACTGATCATCTGAGCTCATCCCTTCTTATGTTTTCTTATTTCACAGGTGATAGATAAAGGTATTATGTTGGATATGTCTAACAAGGGAATTATGTGAGAAGAACATTTTGGGATATATTGAAGATATTTCAGGAAATAATTTGATTGTGTATCTATTCTATAAAGAAACTAAACCTTAATAGGTCCAGGGAATTAATTATTATATAATATATTATTTTTTTCATATAAAATAATGATATATATATATATATATATAAATTATGCTCTGGTCACCTCATGTTCTTGGTGGAGATAAATCTCACGGGAGTAGAGGAGAGGTGTGTTATACAAAAAGATTCTAACCATTTCACAAATGACATAACCGGGTATATACAATGATAGTGTTGGGTTTAATATTATTTAATTACACAAAGGCCCTTAAAAAGTATATTACTCTAATAATATACCCCATTACATGAAAAATAATAATATTATTATTTTATCATAGGGACTGTACTAACCCATGCAATGATAAATATTATTTTACCACTTGGTAATTACATATTTATTATCGAACCCAAAATCCAGTCTTCTTATCCTCATCAATATCTATTGAATTGTTGATTAAATATTTGAAATAAATAATATTCAATAATAAATAAAAATAATATTTATAATATTTATAGTCTTTTGAATAAATATTTATTTTAATAATTTAGATTAATAAATCTCAAATAAATTCTATTCATCAGTCTAAAAAATAATATTTATTCTAATAATCTAATTAAAATATAATATAATTGAGATAAATTAAAATTTTAATTGTGTGACCCACTAGGATTCTTCCTCAGTGGAATTAGGACAGTTCTCTTAAAGTCCAATATTAGAGTCTAGAAACATGTAAAGGCACTCAACAATAAGAAGTTAATGTTATAATGATGAAAATCACATATAAACACTTACTATGTGATATAATATCTTTTTCATGACATTTCATCAAGAAAGTTTCAAACTTATTTCATCAAACTATATGCTTGATATGTCTTCATTTGACAACCTGAAATGAACCCATCAATGCATGATGGCTATGTGATTTGATGTGACAGTTCCATTTCAAAAAAGATACAAGATATCAATTTCCATAAAGATGAAAGAGATAAATTCCTTCTTGAATTATTCATTATGTAAATATCACTCGTAATTCACAAACATACCCTACCTCTTCATAAGAATATGTTGTCATGGTTTTCATCAGTACATAAAAGTATATGAACCATAATATGAATAAATAATAATCTCAAGTTAAAGGGTAATTACACATTTTTGTAAATAATAATATCCAATGACATGTAACATGTGGAATTCCTATCGGTGAATATATTCTCATAATCTCAAGTCTTGAAGATTACAAAGCGTAAACTTCATGAGATGATGCCTCATCCACTTATGAATACTTGCACCTAACAGTCTAAATCATTTGTGTCCCATAAGATAAGGTCATGTGACTATATAACTAATATTAATAATATCATCCTTGTATATCATGGTTATCATCATAATAGGGAACTTATTATAAACTTTTTAATTTCATAGATAGTATAGGACATTATCACATTAAAGTTACATAGAATAAAAATCAATATTTGATAAGAAATTTATTAATATTCAACTTTGTGAATATAAAAGGAATATAAATTATAAATAAGTTAGTTATAGGACACCAACTACAATACTTAAAACTGATTAGAGTGTCACATATCATATGAACAAAACTCCTTAATTGAGATCCATATCCATGTCAGATTCATCGACATGTGGTTCTTTTTCTATGAACATATAGTCGAGAAAAAATCACCCCCTTTGTTAGAGATCGGTATACATAGAATCCCTTCTTCATTCTCTATGGATTCAATGGTTATGCTTATACTATTTGACCATAATATCATGGTTCACCTAACTTGTGACCAAAATATACCCTTATGAGAAATACATGGGGCTTGATTTCTTCTACGTCAGGATAATAGTGACTCTAAGATATTTTATTATATACATAACCAAAAATCCTATTAGCTTCAACACTTTCGATATCTTAGTGTATAAACCTCTCCATTCACATTATTTCACCTACAATAGCCCTATAGTATAATTTTATTAGAACTAGGTATGACTTAATTCCTATTAGTTTAGGATATATAGTGATACCCAAATCTCATGTCCTAGATCCAGCTATAAATTCCAACCAAACTTCCTATTTTTTCTTGTTGACTAAGCCTTTATTCATTCACACTATATTTTCCCACCTCGTTCTACACAAAAACATGGTTATTGTTTTTTGTGAATGAGTTTTATATATATAAAACTCTTCACATTAGGGTCCTATTCACACAACCCTAAACTACATGGTATCTAAGTCCTTGTGATAGATGTTAAACTGCATGAAATACGGTTCACCCTAAAATACCTTAATTTTCTTAGAGTGGTCCATTATGTGATACCAGGGTCACTTATATACAATTTATATGTATATAATATCCCCCAATTTAATGATTTTTATCCATAAACCTATGTTAATAAAAAATGTCCCTTACTTCAAGATCTTCACCATTGTGTTGTTGCATATCATTCTTGTCAAGTTTTCCTTAATGAGTTTAACATCGTGATAAGTATGTTTCATTTTGTGTGTGAGTTAGATCACTGAAAAGTATCATACATCAAGGTACTCACCATATGAACCTAAATTGTATGGAATCTAAGTCATTTTCATATGAAATTAAACTGAATAACATATGTTCCACCCAGTAAGACATTAAACTACTGAAATAAATTTTTCATGTATGACCAAACATCTCAATATGTGAGAAAAATCCATATAAGGGTTCTTGGAATATGTTTCCCTTGTAAATATATGATAGGTTAAAATTCCTTTATGATTCAAATAAGATCTCCAATCCTAGGTATAGTCTATGGATCCTTTTCTGGTCCAAAAACCATACTAGATTAAAAAATCATTTTCCCTACATTGGATTCAGATCTATACAAGGAATAGTTTATTATGAACTATGTACGGATTGATTCATCATACTTCAGGATACATAATGATTCCAGGATCACCTATCCTAGGTCCAGGTTCAAATTTTATGATCATAAAACACCTCCTAGTGTATGGTCCTTTCATTCATGTCAACTCTTATTATATCAGACTCCATAACGAGATAACATATATTTGTAAGAACTACATGTACCTTGATTCTTATTATAAATGGATATATAATAACATATAAACTATATATTTGGGACACATTCCTAGATCATCATCCCTCTCTCCTTTTCAAAGGCTCATTACAACCCAACTGTGATTAGTTAGGGATTGGAAAATCCCTACCACTCTTTGAATATTCCTATCCCACAAACCATACATTGTGCCTAATTTTTTTAAATCCCCAGAAACCATTCATGGTTGTAGGTAACGAGTAAATTTAGCTTCAAGGGTGACCTCTATATGGTAATGATATTCATGACCTTGTATTCGACACTACCAACCAGATGCATTATTTTTTCCTGAGGGGAAGATCCTATAATTTTTATATACCCTAAAAATATTGTCCTAGAACCTTTAATTCTAATGTTGGACAAAGGTCATACTCAGTATTACTATCCCATCAAATAATGTACTTATTAAAATACATCAGATTGTGATTTAAATCTTTTTCATTCAATATTCAAAAAGTTTTTTTCACTTATAGCTCTTGAACCCCATCTGGGTTGTCATGTCATACCCCATAAATAGTTTGAGCACTATAAAATTAAACTATGTGAGCCTATAAATGAGAACTCCTATACTATAATTTGGTTCCTCATTTATATCGATCTATCATATTGAAATTTATAATACATCTTGTCTTTTGGTCCAAGTACCTATGAATTTGAACAATGTGCACCTCTTTGTAAGGAAATATATACTAACACTGGACTTTCTATACACATTGGGTTTTTTCATCCTATATATATAACATCTCAACCTTTGGTCAAATTTTTATCACCTTAAACCCCATCCATTATTAGTAAAATTTGTATGACCTTAACCCCCATCCCTCAATGGTTTAAATTACATGACCCTTAAACTACAAATGAAAGAGATATAAAGATTGTTAAGGCTGAAAACCCATAAAGGTTGGACTAATAAAAAGTTATGTCTCTGCTTTCCGATTCATCCATTTTTAGGACATAGGAAAAAGTGAGAGTGTAAACATGAAAATATGAAAATCTAGAATGGATCATCATATATCCCTTGAAAAATTCAATATATTCTTTCTATATTGACTGGAATAGAAAAAATATAGAGTAGATCTTATATCTTCTCTCTTATATGCATGTTCAGGTAATTTCATGTCCTATCCCTTAACCCCAAGAGTGTGTTCAATACACATTGGTGAAACCATTAGGGTGTTTGAGCCCTTATTGAATACAATTATCTCCAAAAACATACCTCATTCTTCATGTGTTTGAATCATTATAAACCTTCTGTGTATCATTAGAATGGTGGAATTTGAACTTTTATGTTTTTGTGTTGTGTTTGATCTAGTTTTTTTTTTTTTGAATTTTGAACTGTTGGGGCATGGTATGATGTTATAAGTTGTTGAAGTAATTTTTCATGGTTTCTCACATTATCCTAAAAAGTTTTTTCTTAATAAAAAAAATAATTTTTAGTCAGATATACATGACACCATATTCAGAACTTCTAACTAGATACATGTTTCCATCCTGAAAAGAATGTCCTCTAATATCCAAATTCCCCAACAAAATCATAGTGCAACCCATAATTCAAATGTGGTGAAAAGTCTTCCCTCACGTACTTATTCCATTCCATCATTCTTGATTCTAATGTCTTGAGTTATGATTTACACATTCTATAACTCAAACATTTAAGTGGATTAAAATACCCTTTATGTTTAACATTTGTGAATCATAACCATTTTCAAAGAGAAAATATGAAATTCTATTCTTAAACCTTTTCTAGTATATATTTTGTGACACTAAACTATATAAGATGATAGTCTAAGAATCATGACCCTAAATTTTATGCACCTATCCATTTATGTTTTCATTGTTTGTGGTTTTGGGATCTCCATTCACATCAAGTTCATCTCACCCATATTGTTAGGTAGATTTCCATGGATTTTATTCAATGTTTTTTGAAATTAATCCCCAATTACATTCGTTCTACTTGCATAACATTAAACTACCCAATAGACATAATACTCACCATGGTAACGCAAAGAAAATTTTAGTAAATATTCAAATCTCCACTCGCAAGGAATAAAATTCACATAGTCCAGAAAAAAATTGGAGTGTTTGAAATAGGAAAATGACATGGTACTTATTAGGTTTAAAACTTGAGAAGGACAACCTAAGAAAAATTTGTCTTCCCACCTGCTAAGACTACCCTATAATTCCTTAAGATTTTCGAATATATTTCTCTTTAATAAATTTCATGCATTCAATAGCTTATAATGCACCCAACACTAAAATTAAGTGAATGATTATTTATTAAAATAAAAAATGAAATATATTATAAGAAAATTAAATAAAATATAATTAGTAAAATCAATTATTTTATTATAAGATGTATCATATTAATTATTCATGGATAAAAAAATATTTTGTTTTGAAAAAAAATTATTATGTATGTTTTATTTAAAAGTTAAATTTAAAAAATTTATTATTTTAATTTGAAAAAAATGAAATTATTTTATGAATTCATTATTTCTAAATGAGAGTAAGGTGAATTTTTTGATATTTTTATGAAATAGTTATTTTTAGGTGAATTGTGAAAATGTTGTTTTCACAAATACCGTAACTCTTATGGCATAATTATAATATAAGCATGACTTAAATTTATATGAATTTTTTTACTCACCCAATTATTTATTTATGGAGTAATATAAATCATTTGAAACTGTTAAATTTACTTTGGAAACTCATTCATGATATTTGGAACCAAAGTTATATTTTATTCAAATAATTTTTTTTAATCCTTTCCTTTAATTAATTATTCACAATGGTCCATTCGATTTTGTATTTCTTTTAGATTCATAAAAATCTTATTTTTTATCCATAACTCAATAAATTTAATTTATATTATTTATTTCCATTATTTTATTGTATGTTAATTTTTATACTTAAAAATGCATTTTTCAAAAAAAACATTTTTTGTTGTGTTTTCCTTATTTCAGAATTAATTTCATTCATCTCTATGAATTAATGCTTTTAAAATGGATTCCATATTTAGAATCATGATCAATATCAGTTAATAAGCTCAAATTAATTTTTATCCATAATTAATAGTTACTATGGTAAAAATATCATAACCATTGTAAGGGTTGAAAGGGTTAATGAGAGGGTTAATGAGAGGGTTAAAATAAGAGATATGGATTTAATTATCACTAAAACTAGTTTAAATCTGATTGGTTGAGTGTATTTATAACTTAACGTAACTTATCTTATAAAATTTTTCCATTTGGTACCACTTTCCCAGGAAAATTACTTTATATTATTTTTATGTTAAGTTTATTTATATGGGTGATTTCCCCCCTCAATTATAAAATCACACCTCCACTTATCACTTCTCCATACCACTAAAGAACCTTATAATGACCGATATATACTCAAATACCCTCCCTAAACCCTTATAAATGACCTATATGTTCTTTCCTTTCCAAAATACCCATGTGAGAAGAATTAAGGTGTTTTTCTAATGAGATTATACAAGGATCAAGTTTATATTCTTACCATCCCTTTTCAAGTTACTTTCTTCTTAAAATTACTCAAAATATTACATAAACATTTTAACATAACAAATAAATATATTTACTATATTTTTTTATAATAATGGTATAACCATTTTCTATCTCCTTTCTATCTAATTGAGAATGAATGTGTCGCTCATGCATATGTACAGAGTACCTCCTCCATGAAGCGTGTAGTTCCTTATTTATTAAAACTATCAAGGTTGGTTATATAGATATATTTAATGTATGTATATATATATATGATATTTATGACATAATTATTATTTTAGAAATATAAATTATCAATTACCTCCCTTTATTTCCCTTCATTAAAAAATGAAATCATCACACATGTGTACATGCAGATTACTGCATCCATGAGGTGATGTAATTCATTTTTCACCACAACCATACATGTATTTTTCTAAAAGTTTATATAATAAATATATATTACATTTATTTCATGATTAAGATTCTAGAATCACGACTAAGAGGAAAGTACTAGAACTATCAAACTAAAACTTACATGGAAAACAAAATATTTAACACAAAATATTTATTATAAAAAAGAATTTTTAATAAATGGGTGATTAGAAATTATATATAGTAAGATAATTATGATTATCATTTTTTTATAGATTTATAATAAGCCTAAATTTATTATATAGGTGGTTAAAGTGTGTATGAAGAAAGTTAGGACTTAGGGAAAGGGTTTCCTCAACTCAATTTTCCTTAATTGAGTTATGTTCTATATTCACCACCTTATTTCATTTATTTGGTGTATTATGGACATTTTAAAATCCATATAATGTTATTTCTATCATGAGTTTTTTATTCAATTATTTCCAAAGTTTTAAGGGTTTATGTTATAATATCACTTTTTATCAGGATTGTTTATGCTTCAATCTCTATTGTGGGAAACTGTATGTTATTTACATTATAAACCCCATATATTTGCTTCTCATATGGTTATTTATGAGGTTTTTATAGTATTATTTCCATTCCTCCATCTTTGGTACTTCAAAATAATGGAAGAAAATTATTAATAAAACCTGATCTTATTTCTCTTTTTTGGTTGAGAATATTTGTCTTCCATATCCATGTTATTAAAATAGTTTTATAGACGTTTTTATCTATTCACAAATTTTTAATAATTTATTTTTCTAATACATTTTACTTTAATTGCAATAGATTAAAAGGAATATTTGCAAATGTTTTATGTACAACCCACTTTTGACTTTTTATAAAAGTAAGAAAAGAATATTTTTTAAAATTTATAAATTGACATTATTTTACGTCCTTCATGATCATAATTAACTATCAATATTACTTTTATATAGGTTTTAAATGAAAAATCATATCCCCATTGTTTTGGAAATTTTTAGTTTATAAAAGGACACCAAAAGAAACATATGTTTTCTATTTTTTTTCAAATCATAATTATAATTATTTTATAAAAGTATTTATCATCCATGTAAAAACCCTTTTAGGATAGTTATGTTTCACTGGGGTTATAATTTTATAAAAACAACCAATTTATTTCTCTAGATGACTTATGATGATGATGTTCTAAGTAAGTTTTTATGAAACTAATTTCTTTCACACAAATTAATTAAGATATGATTAAATGATTAATTTTTTTATGATAATTTGGAACACTTATGTATGGTTTAAATTATGTGATGGGTGAGAATAAAATTATATAACCCTCTAATTCATTGGATAAATTTTGATATATCATGAAATTTTATGAAAGGAAATGGGGAGTAAACAGTAACATCCCGAGATTTTAGGAAATAGATTTTTTCAATTTAATTTAAATTCTTTCATAGATTTTGTTACACACAATACATAGTTTATCTTAAATCACATTCAACAACAATTTTATCTTTCAATGCATGCAACATCGAGTCCCTTTGATAACTTGTGTTACATACAAGATTTGGTCTTACCAAACAATAATATAATTTTGATGTTATTATTTAATATGGAAGTTATCGCAAGTATATTATATTGGAAGGTGTAAATATGACTAACTATATTATATTTACACATGTTTATAAAATGTTTTTTCATTCACCCAATAAATTTTAAAGACTTAAAATAAGAATAAATCCAATTTTAAGCATAAAAAGCTGTCTATTTTTAAAAGGCAGTTTATCACCTTTTAATGGGGCACCAATTTTGAATATAATTGTTGACACTTTTATATTTTTTATATAAAAAAATAAACTTCATTTTTGAAATAGGATCATCAAAATTATTTTAGGGTTATTTTTTTTGAGAAGTTTCATTTTTTATGAATAGTGAAAAATACTATATTTTACTAAAAACCCACATTTTCATCTAAAGAATTATCAATTTTAAATTATATTTTAAATTTATTTGAAAATAAAAAATATAAAAAATTTATGTATTAATACAATGTATTTAACTGTAATCATTTTTATATTTAATTTAGATATAAATATTTAATGAACTTTTGAGCCTTTTCACTTTAAAAACCCATTTTCTTGCCATTCCTGTGGTATTATATTTAAACTTAATTTTACCACTTATGTAAATTGAATTTTTAGAAACATACATAAATAGTTTTAATAAGTATAATATTTATAGTACAATAAGATCAACTTATTTTTTGACCAAAAATATTTTTGAATGTAATAAAAATTAATTACAATGATTAGGTAAAACTAAGCTTAAAATGGACTAAAACTTAATCTTAAGGGCCAAAATGACCTAAAACTTGTAAAAATCCATTGGATTCCAATATTTCAACCACATATCCTCTTGGTTTTAATCTTTTGAGTTAGTGGGATACAATTCCATAAAATTGACCTATATAATAAGTTATGTAAGGGAAAAAGACAAAAACGGAAACTTCCTTCCCTTTAAAATTTATAAAGATTTAGAGTATGGAAGAAGCTACATAATCTCAGTTATAAAAATAATTTTTTATGGTAAAATATTTTTTTATCATGGTAATTTAACTTTAATTTTTATATATGATATAATTACATTAAACACTCAACAAATGAAAACAGATTAAATATTTAGTTAAAAATAAAATAAAATAAATGATTCTAAAAACATTAAAAGTAAAGAAAATTTAATGAATTATTGTATTAAATTAATTTTTTAGATAAATATATCATGTTTCATAGAATTTAACTTAATATATTTTAGTTCCAATAATTTTTTGATATTTTCAAATTATAATTAAATAAATAATTTCAAAATTTACATTATTATAATTTTATAATAAATGATATTTTATTAAATGATTTAAAATAAATAAAAATAATATCTTCTTACAAGTTATTTTTAAGTGTTAATAAATACAACATATTTTTCATTAAAGGACCAATTAATATTTTATAATTAACATATTTACCCATAGACTGTCAAAACATTGTTATCATGGTTTCAGTTAAAGCAGTGTTTTGCTGCATTACATGTGCTTGTTTTTAAATCAATTTTTCACGCACATGGGATTTTTATTTAATAAATTATATATCATATTTATAATTTAGTGGGACAATTTTTTATAATAAATATCACCTTAATTTATACTTAATTGTAAAATTTTTTAGGTTGGAAAACTAGTTACCTAAATGAAAAACCAAAATGAAAAATATAAGTAAACTTAAAGAATAAGGAAAAAAATTATAAAAATGCACTTATTTTTTTGTGGTGTAGATTTTTATTAAACATAAATTCACTTTAATCCATTATATTTCCACTTTTTATGCACATGAGGTAAGGGAGACCTCCCAATAGTGATTACATTTTGGTATTTAAAAGAATGCCACTCCACCTCAATTATAAAAAGGCATTCAATCTTCCCCTAACTAACACAAAAAAAATCCAATTTTGATCATCCAAAATATGCCAAAATAATCTACCAAAATACACCATTAATCTAGAATCATCACTTTGGTAATAAATCTAACTAAGTAATCCCTTTGGTGCAAACTAAAAGGAGTTACTGAAAAATAGGTTACATTCTTCAATGTGAATTTATATTTATTTGTTTATACACCCGTTAATTTTATATTATTTCATGATTATATAATAAAATTAGTATCCTCAATATACTAAAATTATTTTATTTTAAGGGTTAAATTTACACCTATACACCCATCCATCCAATGGGTATCGAGCTTACCCTTCATGTACGATGAACTGTCGCCTTTTGAAATGATGTCGTCCGTTTTTTCCTTTACCACAACTCATGGTTGGGAATTATTGTGGAAACACTATTTTTATATGATATATATGATATTTAAATTGTATTAATACTTATTTAATTTTTATATAACACATAACTTCATGTGTTCCATTTGGTGTAAATATGATAACATCGTTTGTAGATGTGTGAACTACTGCCTCTTCAAAGCAATGTGATACGTTCACACATTACATGGAATTTATGAAGGATAGTTTGAATTAAAAATACTTCAAATAAATGAAATTTATATTTATATTAATTCAATAATTAATTTTATAAAAATATAATATATAATTTTATTTATTACCCTTTTCAGACACTAGAAAAAGTGATAACGTCGTTTATGGACGTGTGGACTGCCACCTCCTCGATGCGATGTGAACCCTTTTACATCACAAGAATTATATATATAAGTATATGATTAAATAATAATTTATTAATTATATATTGATAATTATGGAAATATAAATGTTACTTTCCTTATTTTCATAACGATCATTGAAAAATGAGAACGTTACTCATGTGTATGTATGACCTACTGTCTCAATGATTGTAACATTTGATCATTTTTCAATCCATCATTAATGATTGGTTTTACAAGTATAATTGATTTATAAATATGATAATTATTTCATGATTTATATGCATTATATATTTAATTATGACCTCTTTGACCATATTTGGCCTACCAAAGTCATTTTTGACACACAAACCAATTATGGTCAAAACATTTGGCTTAAAAATTAATGATTAAGTAATTGTATATAACTTGTTTATAAGTGAAATAAATTTAATAATAAACTTGGAAAATGTTATTAAGTAATTAGATAATTAACATAAGTTTATTATTCCATAATATTTAGAAAAATCATGACAAATCAGACTCAATGTAAGAGATTCTTGTCTCACTATTACTCTCATATGGCATATGTCATAAACCACTTATTTATTTTGTGTGGAGTATCTACTACAATTTTGATGTATTATGTCATTAATTATTTAATATTAATGTAATTTAAAGGTTTCATTTGATTATTATTTCTTTCGGGGTTTCTGATTCATATGTTACTACAGTTTTAAGGGGATTTCTAGTCTCACTATAATTATTGAGAGATTTATTCCATGTTCACCAATTATATTTGCTAGGAGGTGTATCTACTTACCATTAATGTATTTAAAAATTATTATCATTAAATTTATGTGTATTTAAATATATATTTTAGTATCTCTCTTTCATGGGGTTTATGGTTTCAAAGTTACCAAAGCAGTAATGGGATTTTGTCACAATTTTCCTTCTTTCAGAAATTTGTTATATTATACACCTACCTTCTCTTACGAGGTTTATATAATTATCCTTTGACATGATATATCATGAATATCCTTACTCTCAAGATATTATAAGTTTCTTTTAATATCATTACTTTATGGTTTTTATGATTCAAATTTTTCAAAGTGTCATGGGACACTTTGGAATGTTTAGTGGTTATTTTCCTTATGAGTGTTTTTAATGAAATTTTAATTGTATTTACATTCATCAATGTCAAAAAATATTTTTGTTACTTATCCTAAAATGGGGATATTTTTTATTGGTACCATTCTCATTCTTTTATGGATGAATTAATATTTTTTAAAAGAGATTTTTTTGGAAGCCATTTCTTTTACATGGGCTAACCATGTTACAAAAAGATAGTTATTATACCCATTATTTTACATGGTTAATCATTTTTAAAAGTGTTAGTAATTGAATCCATTTTTTCCATGGTTTAATCGTTTTTCAATGATATTTTTATTGAACCCACCTATTTTCCATGGGTAAATCATTTTTAAAAGAGATTTTTATTGAACCCATTTCGTTTCCATGAGTTAATCCTGTTCTAAAGAGATTGTTATTGAACCCATTTATTTTCCATGGCTAAATCATGTTCTAAATATATTTTTATAGAACCCATTTGTTTTCCATGAGTTAATCATGTTTCAAATAGATTGACATTAAACCAATTTACCTCCCATGGTTTTATCATGTTATAAGAGAAAAATGATTGTTTCTATGAGTTTTATAATGAATACATTTTATTCATTTTACTTGAGAATTATGAGAAATGGGTGTTCCTGATACAACTTATATGAAGGGTTGATACCAATTATAGCTCATGGTTGAGTCCGATATAGATTTTAAAAAGGTTTGAGATCTATCATAGATCACAAAAAATCAGTGAGCCTGATATATCTTATATGAAGAGTAATTCCCATTATAGATCTCGGATGCATTAGGTAATGATTATATTAGAAGTTGGTCCTATGGTTTTTCAAATTGAAATGGATTTGAAAGAGTTAATGAAAGTGTTGATCGAAGTTACCAAAAAGAGTTTTAATTATTTTTTATGAGTATATAATATACTTAGTGATCAAGATTTATATCACATGGCTTTTGATTATTTATCTAAATGACTCTTCTATTTTCCATATTTTAATATTTAATGATCTAGGTATTGACGTGTATGAGTTCCTTTATTATTTTCTCATTCACTTTTATTATTCCATCATACCCTTATGCACTCTTATTCTCATTAATTTAATTTAATTATTAATTATTATGTTTACCCTTACCAAGCATTTGAGTTTACCCTTATTATATTTTCTTTTCCCCTGGTTTTAAAAAATTACATTGAATGATTTATGTTTATAAAGGATTTCACAAGGATGATGTTGATGATATATTATGAAATAAGAAATTTTGGTTTAAATGGTAGAAATGTTATTTTTATGACTTATGAGTCCAAGTTGATATGAGTTTTTTATGTAAGATATTTTTCTAATTCTCAACAAACATAAACCTAAAAGGTCTTTAAGGCTGTACATGATCCAAATTTTCATTTTGATGTTGTATGGTTTAGATGAAAAATTTGGGTCACAATTATAGGAATCAAAGCCAGAAATGTAAAGTTATGGATTTTAGAATAGGATTCGGGTGTGTGGGTTCGGAGATATTGTATAAACCCACTCCACTATGAGACATTATCAACTATGATAGTCTTGGTAGTGATTCTAGACTAAGGAAGTTATTTTTTATGTTTATATGTATGCAAAAAAACATATATCTTATACTTATTATATTATCTTATAGATAATGTTTAATTATTGATGATTCTATATTCTTATGACTTATGCTTTTTTTCATAACAAAGCCTTATGCCATGAATCTTGATTTACGGTCTATTAATTTTTAGGTATGATTTCATAATTTATGATCATGTTCTCATACCCTTATGTTTATATTATTCTCACTTATTATCATTGATTTATATCTCTCATGTTTACCCTTATTGAGCATCTGAGATCTCTCTTTATTATGTTTTTATTTCCTCAGGTTATGAAGAAATATTTTATGTAGGATATGTATAAGAAGGTTACTACATGAGAATAACTTTGTGGGAGATGTTGAAGATCATTCAGAAAATAAATTGATTTCATATCTAGTCTCTAAAGACACAAAAACATTATGGTTCTTGTGTGTGTATCATTATGATTTGTATTGAATATTCATTTAAAATAATTTAATATTTATGGATGCGATACTCAGATTTATATATTTGTTACCATAGTAGGGTTTAGTTATTTTTTGGGATTTGGATTAGAATGCATCAGTGAGAACCCACGGGATAAGTCTAAATATAAGAAATACCATTTTTTAAGCATAGATTTTTTTTTTCTATAAATGACATCCCTTTATAGATTTAAACAAGTGGATACAAACTATGGTATAGGTACATCAAGGTGTAAAAACTATGAAAAGTTTAGTTGAGTATTAACATTATTTTTACCTAGTGTATGACAAAGAGGCCTAACTGTACGCCTAGTTTGACACTCTTATAGGATATTATTTATTTAATTCACATTATTTTTATAAAAAATTATGAGAGATTTGAATATATTTTAGATTGAAACCTAGAATTTAATGGGTTGATAGGATGGTTTCATAATTTATTACATCTTATAAATGATTTTCATTATCATATGATTGATCACTCTAATCATTGATGCTTGATACTCACACTATGATTCTTGGTTCTAGTAAAAATTTGGAACTAGGAGGAATCATGTGAATAATGAATGTGATAGCCAATGAAATGACCATGTTCATGAGAAACCAATTAAATGGGAGATGGGATAAAAATTCATGTGTTTATTCTCACCCAACTCTCTTAAGATATGAATGATAACTTAAATCATGTGAAAGTTTTAAAAATACAAATGAAGGAACAACTCATCATTGAGTATTTTATGATGAAATGTATACCTTCCTTTTATGGGTCATTTTATCCCCATATTATTGAGAAATAAATAAATGTTATAAAATTTTTTTTTCACCGGTTCTCAGACCATGAGATGTTTGGTTTGGGTGTGTCTCATTTTGAATTTGAGGCTAACCAATGGTGGACTCCTATTGAAAATACAAGACAAACAGAAGAAATTTACTCTATGAAATGAGAGTAGTTTAAGAAATTATTTTTCAATAAGTACTTCCCTAGAACTAGTAACACCATAATAGAGAGAGAATTCATGAAAAAAATGAAGAAGGATGTGGGGAATCTATTAGTACCTATGAGGAAAATTTCATGATACTTATAGGGTATAATTTTTTATTTATCATCAACCCTGAATGTAAAATTGAATGATTATTTTTTATATTAAGACCAAGTATATAATAAGAATTATCTATAAGAGACTTTGATGGTTATGAAGAAATCATTAGTTGTTATCTCAAGATAAAAATGGATATTGGATACTCTTATTGTTCTTATGGTTTTAGGGGTAAGAAGATAAATATGGAATTTCGAGTAAATTATAATAATAAAACACATGGAAGAAAGAAATTTAATTATCTATCATGCCAGAAATATGGAAATAATCATGGGTAAATCTACTTAAGGGAACATGTAAATGGTCCAAGTGTGGAAAATGAGTCCATCTAGAAAATAAATGTTTAAGTTACTTAAATAGGTTGATTAATGATTAAAAGGAAGATCAACTGAATGCACCACCCACACTCCAATGATATAATCATAAGGAGTATAGAAATTATACCAACCAGTGCATGAATACATGGGTTAATGATGAAAATAAGCTTCACCAAAATCTTAAGACAAGGGAAAAAGGGACTACGTATGCAATCATTAATGTTAAAGTAGGTCATGAGGATGAAGTGGTGAAAGGTACACTTATCATCCACTCAAGATCTACAAATTTCTTATTTAATTTAGTTTATACCCACTATTTTATTTCTGAAGAAATTGTTATGAGTATAACATCACCACCTCAATAGTTAGATATTCATTTATCAGTGAAAACTATTAATGGCATGATGATAGCTTCTTAGGTTAGTAACACCTCTTTGATAAAAGTTTTTGGGATTATGTTTCATGAAAACCTTGTTATTATCCCTATAGTTGAATTTGATGTGATTTTTTGAATGGATTTAATCTCTCTATATAGATCACATATCAATTTCTATGGAAGTATGTTTACATTTCATATTCCTAATCAACTTATGATCATCTATTGGTGTGAGGTTGAACATGAAAGTCCAAAAAAATTACTTCAATTATATGGGTCTTACTACTTATCCAGGAGGTGTATTTATCTAAAATGGTTGGGTGGAAAATTTTCATTGAGTGTATTCCTATTATTAAATAATATTACAATGTATTTCTTCAATATTTTCCTAGTCTTCCCATGAATCATGAAGTTAAATTTTTAATAGAACTCATACCTGGTGCTACATTTATTTCAGATACTCCATAGAGAGTTACTCCAATGGAGTTTTAATAATTGAAGTAGAAACTCTTGTAGAATATATAAAATGGATTCATACACCATATTTCATCACCATAGTGTGAAACTTTCTTCTTGTTTTGAATAAATATGGGTCAATGAATTTTTACATTGATTATCGAGAACTTAACATGATCACTATCAATAAAAAGTATCATTTATCCCATATTGATGACTTATTTGATCAAATATGTGGATCTTAATACATTTACAAGATTGATATTTGGTCTATATATCATCATTTAAGGGTAAAAATGGAGGATATACCTAATATTACCTTCCATATAAGGTATGAAAAATATGAATTTATAGAGATTCAATACAGACATACCAATTCCCCCACTATCTTAGTAGATCTAATGAATATAGTCTTTATAGATTACCTTTATTAGTTTTTGGTAGTATTTATAGATGATATTTTCATATATTACAAGAGTAAGTAAGAGCATTAAGATCATATAAGTATTTCATTAAACACCTTGAGAAATGATAAGTTTTATTCAAAATTTATAAAATATGAATTCTGGATACATAAAGTATCATTCTTAGGCTATGTAATTTTAAGTGAGGGAATGTAATGGGATAAATGCCCACTGGGCCTTCAGGATATGTAATGGGTTTCCCTATACCTAGTTAAAGAGCTCTTTGCATTGCTTTAATAATAAATGTGGCTTCGACCACAACCGTTAAAAAAATTATAATTGAGGGTATATCAGTGGATCCTTCAATGATGAAAGTTATTGAATAATAGACTAAACCAACCATGGTGACCAAGATCTACGTTTTTTTGGATAGATATTAACAATTCTTTATGATAAATTTATCATGGATATCAAATCCACTAACTAAGTTTATGTGGAATGGATCTATGTTACTTTGGATACATGAATCTGAATAACATTTCAAGGAGTTGAAGAGAAGGTTGGTAAGTAATCCTATGCTCACACTACCTTGTAGTGGGAATGATTTTTGATATATAGAGTTCAATAAAAAAAATGATTGGGATGTGTTCTCATGTTTAATTATATGGTAGTATCATATTGTTGGATGTGCACTATAATTTACATTAATGAGAAGAATCCACACATGAATATGATGCATGAGATATATATTTATATATGTGTGTGTGTGTGTGTGTGATAATATATATAGTGAAAATTTAATATATACATATGATACATGTATTTTTAATACATTTCATGAATGAATAATAAATATATATATATATATATATATATTATTTATTTACCCTAAATGGTTTGTTCATCAGTTACAATCCATTATGAATGGATTAAAATATTTTCATTAAATCCATTGAAGTATTTTAATAAATCATACCCCAACAGTCATAAATGTATATGATGTGTTATGAATATGAGATTCCCCAAGCTTCATCTATATAATGGGATGAGATCCTATCCTATTGTGTGGCGCAATGCATATGAGTTTCTATGAAACTCTCTTCCTTATGAAACAATGTTTATCTTTTAAGAAGGTCCTAGCACACCTTTGAATTTTGGGTATCCTCATGAAGCATTTGTGGATCCATTAGCGAGTGTATCACCTTATAGGTAGAGTGTGTTTGTTCATTTATCCTCATGATCTCCCTCAAGAACACTCCATCAAAGAATAATGATAGAAACTATTGTAACTCATATTTTCTAAGTACTCTGTTTTTGAGATAATATTGACACGTAGTTTTCTTGAAAATTGATATTTTTTGTTTTGGGTTGTCTTCCACGTAAAATGATCATTATGTGATTATAAAAAACCCATCAGTGGTATCACAGCCAGTCCTTCAAGTTTTTAATGTTATTTGATAATTGGTATTTGTGAAAAAATAAGAACTGGAAAAAAGAACAGTGTTTTTGTAAAAATATATGCCTTTCATAAAGGTAAATATGATTTACACCAATATGATACCCTTACATAGAAGGTTTTCAAAAGGACAACCTATTTTTTACCTTTATGCAGATGAGTTCTATGAAGGTACTACCCTTATAAAATGGGTTTACATATGGGTTAATGTCACTTTACCCTTATATATAAAAGGTATTAGATTAGTTGTGTTAAGGTCCTTGATGTTTACCTTTACACATCGAATAAAAAATTTAGAGTACCCTTACGTAAAGAATTTTCATAAATGTAATAACTTTACATGAAAGAGATATGAAATGGTAATAAACATATTACCTTTTTGTATATATTTTTCAAATAAAACCATGTAAAGGTAACCTTTATATTACCTTTATGTAGGTTTATGAAAACATCAATTACCCTTACATGAGAGAGTCTGGGTAAGGGTAAAAGGGAGGATACCTCACACAGAATAGTGATTTTATGTAAGGGTATGTAAAAACAATATTTAAAAATGTTTTTAAATATTAAATAAATTTTATGGTTTATAAAATCTTTATAAATTATAATAAAATGTATTTTGTGATATCTTAATTTATAAGGGTTTTTTACATTTAAATTAATTTATAGAAAATTATAATAATTAAATAAATATTTATGAAACTTTTATCCCAAATATTAAAGATTAATATTTTAAAATACTTTTTGAAAAATTAAATGGAATGCTCTATGATCTATAAATAAAAGGTTTATTTAAAAATCTTAAGATATGCTTTATAAAGTGTTTATAAATTATAAAATATATAATATTTAGATTTTGTAAATCGTTTATACAATATAAATTAGATTATGAAATGTTTATAATTTATGAAATATCATATAATTTTTATTTAATATAAAATATAAATGGTTTTATATTAAAATTAATATAAAATGTTTATATTCTAACAAATTTATAAAATGTTTATAATTAGTATTTATTTATGAATAGTTTATAAATGTCCTATGTTTTTGAAAAATAAATAAAATGTTAATTTATTTTTTAAATTTCTTTAATATTTATATTTAGTTGTTTTTATATGAACTATGAATTTTGTGTACGCACATTTATATGATAAATTGATTCTCGGATAGATCCTTTCATCTAATGATACATTTGATATCATAAAATTTAGTTTTCATATACCCTGACATTGATTTTTACTTTTAGTTATGATATTGAGAATAGTTGTTGGGAATAATTTTTGTATATTAGGTGTTAGAGTTTTCTTGATTTGAATTGTATCTTGAGTAATATCTCCCCATGTAGAGGGACTTGGGGTCAGACAACCTAATTTCCCAAAGGCTTACCTTGGTTAGTAAAGTGAATGAGGTTGGATATGTATCACTTGGGCCTATTCATATGGAGTTTTTAAATTTTATATAACTTTATTTATTTACATTTATCATTCATGTACCTAATTTATATGACGTATTCATATATGTATGAGTATACATGGCCACTATTTTTGGGTGATTAGCGCAGACATGTGGGTTGTGTGGAAGTTACATATTAATGTGGTTTGAACACATTATTTTGGTGGTTGGAATAGGGATTCCAAAACTAAATAATTAGAAGAATGAAAACAACAAAGGAGAATAATACATGAGAAGATAATTATTACATAATATGTAATAGTTTTAAATTTATTATGAATATGATGATATTAAATGGGCGAGATGTTAAAAGAAAAACCCAAAAAAATTAAGTGTGATGTTCCTTCCAAAGAAATAATTTTCAAGACCTCGATCATCTGACTAGGTATTATTGATCTTAGCTCTAGTACCCTTGGATTATCTAGTGTAAATAAATACAGCTATAAGTAACTCAATATTTTTCATGTTGGGTATTGTTGAGTTTAGCATGAGTATCCATTATTTTCCTTGGTTGGATTTTTTCTTGAGTTTTCATTGGGCTACACTAGTTGGGAAGCCCTAATGGTTAGAATACCATAATAATATAGTTGATTGAATCTATGTGATAGATCTGGATATGTGATTATCTGCTTATCTATCTAAGAATCATAACTATTATGATTGGGATGATTCCCTACCAAAATAATCATGGATTTATTATGTGATAACCAGTGCACTTTATTATGAAATATTGATCTTAGCTCACTAAATGGATATGATGTATGGGGTCATCAATTTTAGTATAAGAACTGTCATTAAAATTCCTTAGTGAAAAGATATATGATGTGATATTCATCTGGTAAAAAGTCTGGTTATAGATAAATTCATCATCATAATCAAATAAAACATTATATTAGTAATTGAAATGATAATATTATTATAAGAAAATCCTAAGATTGGTATATTAAAAAAAGTCCTTGACCCAGGAAAAATGTTTTATATGTTATAATAATTCTTTTCCAAGTAACCAATTGCTGAAATTGTACACCACGTGAATCAAGATGCTTATAGAAGCATAAAATAATTTATTTAAGGGTTAAAAGGAACTAGATGCTAATTATCCTAAGTAATTATGTCTCATATACTCAATATTATTGGGCATGTCAATGATATTCAATATAATTAAATATGTTTGGAGATAAAAAAGAATCCATATAAGGATAATTTCGGCTAAGGAATTCATTATATTTTTATTCATGGAAGTGTTTTGGTATAACAAATGAGTTCAAGAAAATTTTACCCAATATTCTCAAAATGTTAAAAATAAATGAAGTAGGCATATGATGTCTATGTTATAGTACTATACAAATAGTACAAGGAGGTAAAAGTTCAAAACTAGAAGAGGAATTGTTGGAAAGTCCAATAATATTTCATCAAGAAGACAGATAAGGTTATTTGAAGCATGAGTGTATTATCAAGAAAGAGTAATGATTCTATATAATGGGATATATAGAGTACCTTAAGGGGTTTGGGAAATTTTTGGAATATTCATGTTAGGTATCAATGTTAAAGAAATTGATTCTTCTATTTTGAAGGGTATTTGATATTGTGTGTATTTCTTACAAGTGTTTTAAATATATAGGAGTAAAAATCATATGAAAATTTGAAAATAGATTGTAGTAATCATTCAAGTGATGAAGTAAATAGTCGATACATCATAAATTTGAATGTAAAGATGTCTATCAAGATTTGATGAATCTAAGTAAAGGAAGTGTATCTTCATATCACTTCACTTGTATAATACGATGTGTTAACAATGATTTGTTTTAAATAACATGAGATGATTAATTCTATACAATGGGTTTATGAATCATTGGATTCTATAACATGTTTTGATAAGAAGATATGGATAAAAGTGTTTTATCCTAGATAAAGTGTTTTTCCATCTATTTGTTAAAATATAATTGAAATTTATTCCCACACAATAGTAGTATATTTTAATGAATAAAATATTATTTTTAAAGGAAATAATTTTAACACATAGACTAACATATGAAATATAGAAATAATATATTATTTTATAAATAGTTCCAATTAAAATAAATGAGTGTTATTTCAAAACATAATGAAGCTTGTGTTGAATCATAATAAAATATTCTGAGAAGGATAAAACATCTTAGAGACTAGTGGACGTATGGTTGGACTTAGAGAAGTTCAAAGTAAAAAAAATATTAAGTTATCTTCATTTTATATACTAAAAGAGTTAAGGATATGTAGTGAAAATAATATAAAATGTTACATTGAGTTAACACATGAAAATAAATATCACTATTTCTTAAAGGAATATACCAGTGTAAGATTAAAAGTGATTCTTCACTTAATATCCTAAGGAAGATTAAATTATGTGATGGAAAAAAATATACAGAGCTAAATTTAGTTATCATAACATGTCAACATCACTATTATGTAAAGTCTTATACCATCCAATACACATAATGTATCACTTTCTATCCTAAAACAGTTTAGGGTATAAAAGTAAAGAGAAATGTAAAGAGTTACATTAGCTAACATAATAAAGTGGATATCATTTTATCCTAAAAGAGTTTTGGATGTGATAGTAAAGTGATAAAGTAAATAGTTATATTATTTATAAAATATTTCAAGGAAAAGGTTTGATAGAAAGGATTTACTTAGAAGGAGTTATAAGTAGAGAGTATAAGATAACATTATAATATTTGATGTTATGAAGTTAAGGAGTTTAAATATAAGTTCAAATAGTAAAACTTATGGAATATGTTTCCTAAGTCTCACTATTATTCAAATTATATTTCTTTGAAAATGTTACCCACTATGAGTTTAGTGGGAGTATTTTATTAGATGGTCACATAAGGATGTGACTGAAATTACATATTGATGTAATGTTCAAAAACCATTACTATAGTAATAGAATGAGAGTCTTGTAGAATAGATGGATATTACATGTTTGATATATTGGTATTCATGGTTGCAAACCTATAATTTAATTATAATAAAGTGGGTATCTATTTATCATTTATTCACATGTGCATCAACTTTACTTTACATGAATAGTCATATGATAAATATCCCCTCAAATAAGAAACTTTGAGTTTTCCCTAATTGGAGATCATCACAGAGTATTATGGGTTGTTATGATATGTAAATATTATATTCAATTAATTATTGAACTCATTAAAAATGGTTTTATACAAGATAAATAGAATAGATTCATGAGATAAAAAGAAGAGACTTATTTCTTGGACTGATATAGGAAATTATATCTCAGGGAATTTCATATGGTAATAGATATACTTAGGGGAGTATGTTTATTATCAATCTTTATTACATAGGGTTTTCAAGATAACTAGCTTGAGAACCTTTATAATTTGTAACCAAGATGATATTTTTTCACTTGCATGACAAGTAAAGAAATCTATCCATTAATTTAAAAAGCTTGAGGAAATTAATGTCCATTCTTAGTTGAGTCTCATATGAGGTGTTTAACAACTTTGATGAGGTTCATGTGTTGCACTCATCTGTTAGATGGATGACATGAGATACATTCATCATATTGGATAGTCTATTATAAAGAATCGTGATAATATGAGAATGTTATACTATAATGATATGTTTCATGTCTAGTGGTTACATAATGTCATGGAAAAAAGGATTATATAGGTATACATATGATGTATATGATAAATATTATGATGCACATGTTTCTATAGATATATGAGTATGTTTGATAGAGATCACACTGGACCCCATAGTAGCTTGAGTAGCACTGACTCTTTTCAAGAGGCCACTCTTTGCATACATCTATGAAATATATATTTTATAGTTTTTTTTCAATGTTACTAAGTTCTATAGGGTCACACAGATAGGCCCTTGGATAAAGATAAAACTTTGGAAAGAATGTTTGTTCAGAATGAATATATTTTGATGAATAACTATATCAGAAAGGGTTTGGATAGATTCACAAAGATTTGTGAGGTTTTGGATAAATTACTTATGGGACTTTAGATCATGTTGAATATTGTTGAATGTACTCTAAAATGTATAGGCATGATATGCATGTACACATGCATGTGATGCATGTACACATACATATGATACATGAGATACTTATGTATATGATATATGATATTATATATAGTATTAATATATTCATATAATATATGTATTTTCCATGCATAGAATAAATGAATGTAGTGTGTATATATATATACTATTTATTTATCCTGAATGTTTTATTGATCAGTTACAATCTATTATGAATGGATTAAAGGATTTGTATTAAATTTATTAAATTTTTTTGATTAATTATACCCCAATAGTCATAAATGCATATGATGAATTATGAATAAGATATTCCTTGAGCTTTGTCTATATAAGAGGATTAGATCCTATCCTATTGGGTGCGGTGATCTGTATGATCCTCTACAAAACTCTCTTCCACCCAAAACTCCATTTCTCTTTTGAGAAGGTGATAAAACCTCTTAAGCTTTTGGGTATCCTCACGGATCATTAATAGATCCATTGGTCGTTGTGTCACCTTGAAGTCAAGGTGAATTTTTTCACCACTCATGATCTCCCTCAAGAACACTCAATCAAAAAATGATGGTTTAAGTTGATACAACTCACATTTTCCTAGTACTCTATTTTTGTGATAATATTAACACATTGTTTGTTTGAAGATATATCTCATGTGTTCTGGGTTTTCTTCTAATGTAAATGATCATTATATTATAATATAAAATCCATCACATATGCCTCGAAATAATTAATGATTAATGAGAAAAATTACCCAGCTGATGATTTGGAGATGAAAATAGTAATTTTGGTTTTGAAAATATAGAATCATAATATTTGCGGTGAAATGTGTGATATATATTACAATAATAAAATATTTAATTATTTATTCACATAGAAAGAGTTGAATATTCACCAAAGTATAAGTTGGCAGTTCATTAAAGATTATGACTGCCCAATAAATTACCATCCTAGGATGGAGAACAAGGTGACTGATGCTCTGAGTCTAAAGGATCGTGCTAACTTTCCCATTATAAGGATTGATAGAAATCTAATAATTATAGATTGGGAGAGTATGAACCTTCAAATCATAAGGAAAGGTAAAAAAATCATATCTTACTCAAATGATTTTTTAACCATATATTCATGTAAAGATTAAAGAAGTTCACAAGGAAGATATGGATTTATAAAATATGGTGAGGATTGTTTTAGAATTCATCCTTGATCATGATTTAATGATAATATTCAAGTATCATATATTTCTTCCTTCAATGCCATAATTGAAGAAGGATCTATTATATGAAGAAAATATCTCACCACTATATTTTTATCCAGGAAGTGAAAAGATGTATAGAGATATCAAAGAGAATTTCTGGTGAGACAATATAAAGAGGGATATTGAAGAGTACATATATAGATGACTGATATATAAGCAAGTTCGTGATGAATTTTTTTAGTCCAATGGGGTGATTTAACCATTACCCATACCTATATAGAAATGAGAAAACATCAGCATAAGTTTAATTATAGGACTCCTGATAGATCTAAAGGAAATAAAACCATCTGGGTTGCATTCGACCAACTTATGAAGTCATAACACATCATTACTATTAGATAATATTTCTTGTTTGACAAAAATTTCATAATATACATTATGGAGTTGTTAAGGTTGAATTAAGTACCACTCTTAATTATATCTAATCGATATATAAGGTTTACCTTTAGTTTTTGGAGAAGTATTTAGCAAGAATTAAATGTAGACCTAAGATTTAGAACTGTATAACATCCTAATATATATGTTCAATCTAATAGGACCATTAAAACTCTAGATGATATGTTGATAGATTTATCTATATATTTTAGAGGTTTTTGGGATAAATACCTTCCTCTGGTTGAATTTTCTTACAAAAATTGCTTTTACTCGAGCATTTAGATGGATACTTATGAATCCCTCTATGGAAAGAAGTTAAAATTTCTAATATATTGGGATGAAGTTATATAATGTAAGCTATTAGAACCTAAGATATCTCTATAAATGGTAGAGAAGGATTGATCCCTTTGGAAACACATCAAAGAATTTTGAAATTTATAGATTAGTTTGTTTGAAAATCATTAGTGGGATTCATATTTAGAAGTTTGTGATAAGGTATTCTTACAAATATCTCATAATAATAAGTTTATGAGATTTGGAAAGAATGGGAAGTTGATCCCTATGTATTTTTCCCCTATAATAATCTTTATCATATCAGGATGGTTGATTAACACTCGGAACATCCATTGAACCTCTCCAAAGTCCAAGATGTGTTCTATATATATCTTCCAAGGAACTACATTCTTGAACCTTCACATTCACTAAACATGGAGGTTGGACTACTAGAGAATGATATTTCTTATTAGGAACAACTGGTGGAGATTCTGGATTAATGATATAATGTGTTCTGAAACTATACCACTCACCTATTCAATGATTTATAGTGAAAACATAAATTAGAGGATGTTATGTGGGGACCTAAGGATGTATGTAGGTATAAGCATCCCATTTGTTTACTTCAAAGTAATGTAATTTTAAGGGTAAAATTCTAATAAGGTGGTATAATGTAACACTCTAAGATTTTAAAATATATTTCTTTTTAATAAATTTGATGCCTTTAATAGATTATGAAGCATGAAACACTAAACTTTAGTGAATAATGATTTATTATAATTCAAAATAAAATATATTATAAGAAATTTTAATGAAACATAATTCGTAAAATCAATTAAGTAATTAAAACTACTACTTTAATTATTAATTCCTATACATAAATGTTTTGTTTAAAAACATAGTTTTTATTGTGTATTTTATATTTTTTATTTAAAAGTTAGATTTCTAAATTTTGAATTTTGAATTTTAAAAAATGAATTCATTTTTTATTTCAACATGTAAAAATTTACTTAAGGTCATTTTTTAAGACATCGTTATGATAGAATCTTTACTTAAAAATATATGAAATTTTTTTATCAAAAAAATATATATTTAAGGAGTAAAATAAATCATTTAAAACAATTATTTTGAATTTGTAAATTGATGCTTTCCTTTTGGAACCTAAGTTATATTTTATTATAATAAAAAACTATTTTAGTTCTTTTCCTTTAATAATTTTTTCATAATGATCAATTTGATTTTTCTTTATTTTTAAATTCATATAACTATTAGTTTTTCTCAAAAATTCAATAAATTTCATATAGATCAATTATATATATAATTTTGGTGTAAATTCATGTTTATATTTAAAAATACCTTTTTTCTAAATAGTGTTTCTCATTGCGTTTTTCATACTTATATTAGAATTAATTTTACTACCTCTAGGAATTTAATCTTATAAAATGTTTTACATATTTTTAATCAGAATAATAAATATTAGGTAAAATGATCAACCTATTTTTTTCCACAATGAATAGTTAGTATGATAAAAATCATATCACCATCGTAAGGGTTAAAAGTGTTAATGAGGATGTTAAACTAAGAGTTGAGTATTTAATTATCAATAACACTAGTATAAATCTGGTTGTTTGATTATATTGAAACCTTAAATTATTTCAAATTCAAAAAAATCCATTTGGTTCTTTTTTACCATGAAAATGTCTTTATATTATCCTAAAAATAAGGTTATTTACAAGGGTGTCGCTTCCCACACTTATAGAAGGGAACATCCTCTTATCACTTATTCACACCACTAGACCACCTTATCTCAACCAATATATACCAAAAAACCATACCAAAACCCTTATCCATTACCTATAGGTTATTTTATTCCTAAAATATCCATCCAAAAATCCTTAAGGTGTTTTTTAAAGGTGATTATCCAAGGAAGAGGTATATGTTTTACCAACCATTTTGAAGTTTATTTCTTCTTAAACCCCCTAAAAATCCTTCATAATCATATTAAAAAATGATATAATTATATTGACTATAATTAAATTATTTATGTTAATGGTATAACCATTTTTCATTTTTATTCCATGTAAAGGAAAATGAATGTGTCGCTCATGTGTGCGTGTAAACTATCACCTCCATAAAGCGATGTAATACATTTTTAATCAACATATCAAAATAATGGTTATATATGAAGATTTAATTAATATTTATTATATTTATGATATAATTATGATTGTAGAAATATAAATTATTATTTACTTTCGTTTTTTCCATTCATTAAAAAATAAATGCATCACCCGTGCAGATTGCTGCCTCCACAGAGCCATGTAATTAATTTTTCATTACCACATTTCATGAATTGTTCTAAAAGTTTATATAAAAAATAGTGATGATATTTATTAAATTATTAATATTATATAACCATGACCAAGGTGAAAGGTGTAGAACTTTAAAACCAAAACATGCTAAGAAAATAGAATAGTTAACACACAAATATTGATTTTAATGAAGAATTTTTAATAAATGAGTGATTTAATATTATAAGAGAATTATATATAGTAAGATAAGTATTATTAAGGTTATTATATAGATTTATAATAATTAAAAATTTATTTTATAGGAGTTCATAGTTCATATGAATCAATTCAAGTCGTGAGGTAAGTGTTTCCTCATCTTAATTTTCCTTCATTAAAATATATTCCATATTTACCACCCTATTTATTTTTTGTTGTGTATATTCTGAACATGAATATATTTTATGATATTTATAATGAAACTTGTAGAGATTTAAAAATTTATCTAACTTTCTTTCTTTCATGTGTTTTTCATTTAAATATTACCAAAGTTTTAAGTTTTTATGTTATAATCTCTCTTTTTCTCAGGATTGTTTATGTTTCATTTTCCATTAGGGAAATTATATATTAGTTATCTTATAAAACCCATATATTTTCTTATCCTCTATTTATTTATAATATTTTTCAATTATTATTTCCATTTTAGCCCTCATTGGTACTTAAAAAGACTGAAATATTTCTTTTAAAAAATACAACCTTATTTCCCCCTTTTAGATGGGACTCATTATCTTCCCTATTCATAAACTTAAAATTATTTTATGGAATTTTTTATCTATTAATAAATTTTTAATAAAGATGTTTTTTACTAAAGTTTTCTTTTTAAAAAAATTATTAAAAAAAATCTTTTTAAACATTTTCGGTATGAATCACTTTAGACTTTTTTAAAAAGTAAGAAAATAATATTTATTTTAACATTTACAACTTAACCAAATTATCATGTCATCGTGAACATTATTTTATATCAATATTCCTTTAAAATTTTCTGTGTGTTTTCAAAGAAAATCATATTCCCATTATTGTTGGAATTTTGGGCATTAATAAAGATACCAAAAGAAAAATATGCATTCCGTTTATTTTAAAAGAATCATTATACTGTTTTTATAAATTATTTATAATATATGTCAATATATTTTATGGATTTTTATGTTTCAATGGGGTTATGATCTTCTGATACCATCCAATTGCTTTCTCTCGATGGCTTATGATGATGACGTTTTAAGGAAGATTGTATGAAACTTATTTATTTCTAAAGGTAAAATAAAATGGTGAATGTTTTTATGATATTGTGGAACACTTATGTAAGGTTCTTATTATGTAAAGGGTGGGGCCAAAAGTATACATTCCTCTAATGTATTTGGTAATGATTGATATCTCATGAGGTATTATTAAAGGTATTGGGGACTGAACCCAATCCACTATGAGACTCTATCCACTATATTTATGGGAATGACGAGTGAACCCAACCCACTATGGGATTCTATCCACAATGATAATCTTGGAAGTGATCCTTGAATAAGGAAATGATTTTTTATACTTATTTTTATCCCAAAAGAATATTTATTGTTCTTATTATATACTCTTGTCGCTCATTATTAATTACTGATGATTCTATATTTTTAAGAATCATTCCTTTTGTTATGAAAAAACCTAATGCCATGAATCATGATTTGTGTTCTATGATTTTTTGGGTATGATTTTGTAAGTTATGATCATGTTCTCATATCCTTTTGATTATCTTATACTTGTTGATGACCATCTATTAATATCTCCCATATTTACCCTAATTGTGCATTTGATCACACCCTTTCTTATGTTTTCATTTCCCCACGTTGTGAAGAAAGGTTTTAAGTAGGATATTTTTAATAAGGGTACTATGTGAGAAGAATTTTATAAGAGATATTGAATATGTTTCATGAAATAATTTGAACATGTATTTAGTCTCTAAATACAATAAACCTTTATGGTTATTAGGAGTGTATTATAGTGAGATATATTGAATATTCATCTAAAATGATGTTTTATTTATATAAGTGATTCATAGGTTTCTATAAACCCCATACAAGGATTGGGAAAATGTTAGGGGAAAAAGACACACAGATTTTGGGGTCCACCATATGAACTAAGAAAAATTCAATCCATGCTCTCTAGGTACCTTAACCAAAGAAATATATTGGTGTCCTTTTTTCCTCCCATATATTGGTTTAGATAGTCTATAAAAATTCATGAATATATAAGTGTAAGGTATTTTATCCTTTTGAACATTGGAATCCTCATTCCAAAATCCCCCTTTATGATCTTCACTATGCTAATCCATTCAAATCTCTAATATTTGAATAGATGTACCTTAGATTATAGTGATGGTGTATATGGATCAATATTAATTCTACTTATATATATCCAAGAGAACATTTTTATTTGGAAACTATATTTCATGTCTGAGTAAGCTATCTTTGACTTATAGTGATAATATAGGTGTTGCTATATTACTTATATCCATTTAAGAGAACATGTGAAATAGGAAACCATATTTCTTATATAAGTGAGATATCCTTGCCTTATAATGATGGCACATATTTTTATTATACAAGGCCTACCTATATCCATCTAATTGAACATGATCAAGAGGAGACCAAGTTCCACATCCCTTTATCTCACAGACTCAACCCAACCTACAATAATGGTATATGTGCCCCCATATTTTACCTATCTATATCCATATAAGAGAGTATTTTCAAAATATAGTCGATTTACTCTATATTTTATCATTGGGTCAAGAATTTGGGGTTTTGATTTACATAATCCATCTTCATACAATGTTCAAGTGGATTCGATTATCATGATACTACCCCTTATTAGTTTTATAGATTATAATTGATTGACGGTTAAAGTAATAAGATAATTGAGAAATTGAAAATGATTCCAAAAAATATGTGGTCATTCATTGAAAAAAGGGTAATAAAATACATATGGTGGATCCTTTAACCTAAAAAAGTGAGAAACAATATAAATCAGGTAAATTCGGCTATGATAAGATTCATTTTGTCAATATTACTAGTTTAGTTAATGTAAAATGGAAAGAACTGATTGGCTGCTACAGATCCCCATGACTGGTAGATTTATCCTTAACTATTGGTCTAATATTTTATTCATTCAAATGATTTTGGGTTATTCTTCTCAAAGGTCTCATTACCAACAGCCACTCTTAATAGTTATTCTCTCACCTTCCCCACACAGGATTTATATTCTTAAATTCCTATAGTCTGAGTGGTCACCCAGTCATGAATTCATAGTTTCTCAATTTTTTATTGAATAAAATATTTATTATCTAACACTATAAACTCTAAATTATGGTTTGAACCATTTAATTATCAGAGTTCACTTTCTTGAATCATCAATTTATCTCAAATGATTATGGCATGATGAATGAGAGCTTCTAGTTTGTAGTAGTCAGAACCATCTACACCTAAACCATAGATGAGTTAGTGGAGGCACTCATCCATGTACCCAATCACCCCTAATTAGATTTTAGTGATTATTATATAGACTTGGAACCAAGATCACTTCCTCACCACTTGATCTTCTACAACATGTTTAGGATTTGAACTCAGTTCATTTGATGTTAGGGGTATATATTCAGGGATCGGGTCCACTATAGAGGAACCTGATTCAGTTAGTGAGATATGTGAATAATATTCTTCAACCACTTCTCACTAGTCAGTTTCAAGGACTCGATTATTAGGAATAGCCCCCATCAATAGATTAATTATTGTCGATGAAAAAAGATCAACACCAGTGATATAACTATAAATTTATGCTACGAATATTGGGATTATGCCTCCTTCAATTTAGATAAGATCTAAAGTTTATAATTACTTTTATTATTTTGGGTGATTTCCCATAGAGTTTATTAGTTCAAAGAACTCTTCAAAAACAATCTCAGGTTATCAAATTTGAGGGTCATGGGGTATGTTCACCAATCGGACTAATTTCCATAATTCACTATTTATTTAGATTTGTACTCATGATTAGTCATAATTATATGATAGATTAATGGGAGCAACAGTAGGTGGTAATGAAACATTAACATTTGTTTCCTTATATTCCAGAATCAACCAAATATAACAGATTATATTAGGGTGTCATTCACTCTAAAATTCAGTAAACACCAATAAAGACTCCTCCCATATATAATGAAACTCATGTGAAAACCAATATATGGTGTACGAATCATAGATGATCATTTCATCCGCATTGGATACCAAAAATCCATATTCAAGGGAAATGATCAATGATCTCTCATCATGTGTTCCACCAACAATATTAATGATTACCACAGAAGGTGTGTTTTAGAGAACAGATGTGAAGTGGGAATAATTCTTTAATATTTCAACAAACTCATTGGTATTCATAGATTTTGGTTTAATGTAGTTGATGTTGAGTATCTTTGGGTGGAACGGGGAATGGGTTATAGCTGCAGAAATCAAAAACTTGTAGCGCCATAAGTGTTATACCCCCCAACTATATAGAAATTTGAATGGGTCATTGGACTGATATGCGGTACTCCACTATTGAATTCACCCTAACATATGATAAATCTGATTGAGGATAAGAACTACCAAGTTGGTTGATTATCCTTGAACCAGTGACACCACCATCAACATGGTGTCAAACCTAACACCTATGTAGGCTTCCCTAGTAAGGAATATCTACCCACTTATAAACAAAGCCAAGAATACCACTAATCAAAAATTGGGAGTCACATTCAGCTAAATTTAGTATCCCTATATGGTATATTTTCCTGTATCTTGGGTGTCCCAATACGTGCCTTCATCATACTAGGATCATTGATATGTTTACCTCGTCATGTGCATGACTTCCGATCTTAGCCCATTGGACTACAAAAAGACATCCATCTGGTCCCAAAATGGGATAATAAAGTTGGGATGATAATATTTTCTTACCATTATCTCCACCTCGATCAATAAATCCAGCCCCAAGGGGGGGTTATATATACCTCAAAACATTATTCATGGGGAGGAACTCGTCATACCTCCCATTTAGGACTAGGATTCTCCCAATCCATTGAATGGACCACAATTTGATCCTTACTTCATCGTGTTATAAGTGGAAAGTGTTGGTTCCAAAACATCAATGACTAATCAATTCTGGGAGGATATCTTCTATTCAATACATCACGAATTATGAAATCCATACTACATGGTATAAATCAATCACCTACATTTGAATAGTGAATCTTACAAAGCTCTCATGAACCCAAAAATCCCAAACTCATTCATCAGAGAAGCTACCATTGTGGCACAAATCCCACTTTGAGTCCCATACTTCACTAGTATTTCTCAATGATAATGTAAATATGGATGAATAAACTTGATTTTTGTATTTATGGATCTTATCATGATCAATTTGAGTTAGTGGGGATCTATTATTGGATATAAGATCTTCCCTAAAACACCTCCAGGTTAAGTTTTCCATCAATATAAATTTTCATCTGGACATTCTCCAAGGACGACACAAACCATGAAAATGTTAGGTTGTGATCAATCATGGGGATTAAAACATAATCCTAAATCCTGAAAACATATATGAACACCCTTCTAGATAAATATTAAACACAAATATATAGTGTGATAATATTCTTAAAGGACTCGTTTTGAGAGGTGACATCATATTGAGGGTCAACACAAGTATTCATGGAAATAATGACTCACAGTTTAATTCATAGAGTTTGAATAATAATATAAACTAGAATACATTGTTTATGGGAATATAAATTGGGGTAAAATAATTAATAATTCAATATTCAGATTTAAGAAATCTAATAAAGTCAGTAAGGATGTAATTTTAAACAAGAAGTATGTGATCGTGTGGCACCCACATGATTGCACAACACTTATGCTAATAGGAGATATCATGTAAAAAATTTGAATAGAATTCCACATGTAATATACATTTCAATAACTCAAATTACTTATTGGAGAATTTGATTTGTGAAATGTGTTAGTTTGTGATGGAGATTCATTCAGAAAGGAGTTTCATTAACAAAAGGCTTCAATTCATAAAGGGATTCACTCATCTGAAGCTTCTATAAAGTATGTAATGAGGCCCCACATGACCTATTTATAAGTGTAGGTCCACCCTTATATGAAGAATAAACCTTATGTGGGATATCTTTCTTCCTTGAAATTATCTCTTCTTCATGTTAGTCAGACACAATTCAAAGGGGGGTTGTTAATTCTTATAAAATAATAGTGATATCTTTTAATAATGATCAAAAGTTGAAACAAAGTAGAATGAGTATAAAAATATAGAAAAGGAAATTTTAATAAAAAGGATTTTCCCATAGGTAAAGTTATTTATGACTATATAGCAGGTTCATGGTCAAAGTTTATTTGGGATATAGTGGCATGGTTATTTCATGAGCGCGTGGTTTATTCATGATCGGGTATCTCTTTCACACTCGCATGGATTATTTATTCTCATATGTGTCCTTTTATGATCACATGGTCTGTCATGGTATGTATTTATTTTTATCTGAATGACATGGTTACTTCACACTCACACAGTTCCTTCGTGGTTGAAAATAATTTGAGATGTGATGATCCTACTCATCCATGGTTTCATACCCTTAGATGGATGCATACTTCTTATGAAACTGTATATTCTAAGTAGATGATTACAAATAGCTTGGATATACATTGAAAAATATACCACTAACAACTATTTACCTCTACAAAGAGCACACACCTCAAGAGAATAACTATATTGATTGAAAATTTCTTTCTTTGTGAAAACCTCTGAAGAGATCCCATAGGAAATTCTCAAGAAAAATCCTAATAATAAAGGATGTAAAAAGTACCATGAGGATCTTTTACAAAGCCCTTCCATGAGAACCCTTATTAGAGCCCCTCCACAAGGTTCCTTCATGAATACCGTCCATAAAATTTCTTCATAGATAATTTACAATGAACAGAATTCATGGATTGATTCTTGTTAATCCCCTTCATTAACGATAGCCTTTAAATAAAAATATTTAACAAGCCATACTCATTCACTTAGTAAAATTTCTATGTGAAAATTGAGGTACCTAAAGTATATTTTGGTATATTTGAAATGGTTTAGGGACATGATGGATTATACCCATGTTGTATCACTTAATTAAGTAACATAATTGTGGGTAATTAGATATCTATCACATCATTTCCTTAACTCAGATCATTTACCAGGGATAAATCACCAACAAATGCATATTTTGATTCCTTTCACTATGGTAAAAACAATAAATATCCCATTCTAGTAAGGCCTCTTCCACAACCTCCTGAGATACATGACCAGCCCATACACATTAGTGTGAACCCTATTTATTATGTATTCCTATGATAATGGATCTCTCTTAGAAAATATTCCCCAACTGATAGGACCCTCAGGGTAATCATGGTCATGTATTCCCTTGATAATAAATTTTAATTTATTGAGGATACTAGTGAGACATTCATGGCTCAATATTCTTATCTTGACCACAAAATTGTTGAATTTGACTCCCCTAAATCACACTCAATAGGAAAGGGATATATATCATGGCGGATCTTAATAGGTATAATACTCAGAACCTTCCCCCACATGACTCACAAACAAGGTTGGGTAGATTTTCATAGCCTGTGCCTAACCTCGAACCCGCCTTTATGGATCCATATCCACCATGAAACCTTACTCAATAGGTTATATTATCTATGAGTCATTATACATCAATGGGTAATACTACCTATGAGTATAACCACACCTTATCATGTTTATTTACCAACATGTAGGGTGAATTAGAATGGGTCACCCATATATAAGTCCCACATCAACCTTTTATAGGATCCTTTCTCTTATAAGCTCAAGCTACCTGACATTAAACTATATAGAATACATCATTACCATGTGATGTAAAATTTCATGGATTACTCTTGTTATATGACCATAAACTGTGTAACCTAAACTATACATGTTTTTATTTATGTTAAACATGATACATTGGATTCCTCCCTAAGGATCAACCCCATAATCCCATAGGTTATTTATTCTTTAACTTAAATGTAACTTTAATTAGTCATGGATGCACAACCTTAAAATTAATCCCATGGGTCATGGATGACCTTAAAAGGCACTTCATTGGTTATGGATTCACGACTTTAAAGACCCCTCATAGGTCCTAGACACATGAACATAAAATGAAATTTACTTATTCATAGTTGTATGACCTTAAAAGCAACTACATTGGTCCTTCTCACATGAAAATAAAATGTATTAAGTGACTCATTATTTGGAAATGAACTACATAGGTTTTAATACCATTTTTGCAGATATATAGGAAGTCCTTAACATGGTCCAAATCCCAACTCCAAAAATCTAACCATCTCCTTGGATGGAAATAAATTCCAAAGCACCTAGGTTCATGAATTTAAACCATAGTATAATCACCATGTGAAAGAAATATGGAGAACCTATGATATATATTGATGTTCACATTGAATAATTATTTTGATTGAAAAATTTCACAGTGGTAACCAGTTCCTCATTGATATTTGGGAAGGATTCACAAATATGTATTTAATTTATAAGAGAGTCCTAGTGTATTAAATAATTTAACCTAAAAGGGTGTGATATGTATGAACTCCCATCCTCTCAATCAATTTTCAACCTATGAATAATTGGTAATGTCCCAATGACCACCTACCTTGGGAAAGTAGGCCCATGATGACTTAAAACAAAATGTGGGCACAGTGCATGTTAGAAATAGTGTCAAAGAAAATTCAGAGACAACAAGTGGGTTAAGAGAGATTTAAAGAAGAATATTTATAAATATGAAGTACATCCAGTGTTGGAGAAATTCCAGTAGTGCAAAGAAAAACATGATTATAATGTGATGTTAATTATCCATAAGGAAAAATCAAAGTTAAATATGGTTATACATGTCAAGATAATAAAGTAAAAGCGGTATAGAACCTGATTTGGAGTGAAACAAGTGATAAAACTGTATCTATGTTTTCTAAATGGTATCAAGAATATTTTAGAATTAAAATTTTGTTATCAATATTTTAAAAAATAGTGTAAAAAAATGAATAAGAAAGTGGGTGAACTAATAGAGTAGAAGTTATATCTATGGAGGAATACATGTTATATTTTTTTTAACTGACAATGTGGTATCATTGGGTTGATTTTTGGGATATGAAAATTTGATGAGAAAAAGGTATTATCACTAACAAATGGTTTCCCCATATTGAATATTATCACAATATTTTTTGTCCAAAACTAAATACATTAATGGGTACCATGAACCATTCTAATGGGGCCCATGCTACAACTCCCCAAGCCTTCCTCTAATAGGCCAGGGGCTCGCAACTAGCTCTGAGTAAGAATATTATTAACATGGGATCCCTTATCTTAAGTACCTGTACATATAAACACATCTCTAAGACTATAAAATAATGAAATATAAAAACAAATGAATAATCATGCATGCATACATCTAAATCCTGCAATCAAAGTACAATATGAAGTAAAAGAAATTAAACAGATCCAAATACAATCCCAATTCAAAGAGTATGAAAATAAATTCAACCCGAATGAAATACTAGGGATTGTTGTCAATATGTCATAGGAACACACCTCAGTTTGTATAGTCTCACTAAGTATAAGTTGGTCCCGGTTCCTATAGGACTCTGTTAAAAGGTCAATTTTCTACACAAGACATGACACGTGTAGGAAAATCTCGTGTAGGGGTGGGGATAACAATAACTAGTAAAACTCCCCAAAACTAAAAAGCATCCAACAAAATAATATAGTCAAATATAAACAGGTATATGTCTACAAAAAATATAACAAGAACATCCATATATACTAAATAAAGAAACATAGTCTAAAGGTGATTCCCAACCATAATGTCAGCCTGGGATTCCATCTCAACGGTTCTGCAAAGCACTTGTCTGGGATAACATACTCTATGAGTATGATAGCACTGATAAGATCCATCCAAGAGGTAGTTCTATTTTGGTATCACCATAGGAGATACAGTCTGAAAGTATGAAGAGATACAATACCCATATGAGGATCGCTCCCAAGGCTATAGGGTATACCAACAACTCAATTTGGACTAACCTTCTAAGTAGAAGATTGACACCAATATAATGTTGGTCATGATGATACCAAGAACTCCACCTAGGGAATGAAGATGAATATTGGATCTCACTTCAGGTATCATGGATGGATTCCTAAAACTCTATCCAAGAAGCCTTTCTGAAGGGTTTATTGTCCTAGGAGTAGTGGGAGATTACATACTAACCCCTATAGAATGGATATGAGGAATATACCCAAACAAAACTTCTCCAAGATATAGTGGAAAAAATATTCAAGTTGACTTTTGAGGATTATACAGTGTGTAGTAGGGTTACACACCATTTCCCTTCAAACTCGGGTCCTACCCATGTAAAATGGATCATTTCAATGTTCATGTATAAGAAAACCTCATGCTTCTACTCATGTAATTCTGGCCATGTACCAGTACATAGCTTATCCCATGTACATTTTTTACAGGCTCTATTTATGTGGGGGCACATGGTGTGCTTATTCCAATGTACCCCATGTTGAAATTGGTGGCCTAGAAACAACTACTTTGTATATTATTAAATAATAAATACCTTATCACATCTTGATTGTTCTTCTGAGTGACAATTCAAGTGATAATTTCCTAAGGATAACTATTTAATTAAAGGCTCATAGCAGATCCCTGTTATGATGAGGACCCAAAAATTCTATAACAGAGTTCATGAATATATTTTCTATGGTTAGATGATGTTATTTGAGGGACACAAATAACATAGGCCATTAGGGGTTAGGACTCATAAAACTTTGAGGCACATTTATTTTGACACTAGTTATTCGATAGAATATATTGTGGGTGAAATAATATATTTATTAGAAAGTAATGCAGTGATATTTATTTGAGAAATAAATATCCATTATTCAAGGACTAATAAATGTGGTGGAGGTAATAAAGAAAAATAGAGAAACAAAAGTACACACCGTGTGTATCAAATATATACTCCATGTATTTTTTGGGAATTTATGAGAAATAATATTATTTTTTAAATAATATTATGTGTAATTAGTTGGGTGCATGTCATGTAATAATAATAGTAAACTATTATTATTAGACATGGGGTATTACTATGAATTAAATTAAATAAATAAATGATTTTGGTTAATCAATTAATTTTATTATTCTATGTAATTAAAATCCCAATTATATAATTCTCATTAGCCTACCCATTTTGTTTGGGGTTGTGCACAATGGATTTGGAAAATCTCTCAATCCAAGAGAGAATTATTTTTTCACCAAGAACGTTCTCAAGCTATGAGAGAGAGATCTGCCTCCACTGGATCAAGGCGATCGAAGGAGGACATCACAAGCAAAGACTCTTCTGCTCTAGCACCCAGAGATCCCTTCGGCGATGTGCAAAGATACGTAGAGCATGTGTGGATCACCACTAAAGGAATATTACACTTTGATTCTATGACGAAATGATAGTTCACATTGGATCATGACCAAAAACATTAACAGAGAGAGAATTCCATAAAGGTAATTCTTGTCTTTTAAATAAATTAATTATAATCAACATATGATGATCCTATCTGTGGTTTCAAGACTCCCTTTCTTTTCTTTTGTTCTTCATTCTATTCCTAAGATCCAGTGTTTTATTATCATGACGGATCTTGGATTGATCTTTGTTAACGGAAAATTAAAGATGGGTACACCCACCAACGCGCTTCCACTATGCCCAGAACCTACAAGTGGTATTATAGGAGTCATATCACTGATTATAATTATTTATTTTTTTGTTGGTAATTTACACATTTAATAATTTAGTTGTTTCAATTCACGTTAATCATTCTATAAATCTGAATCTTGAGATATGTTTCTCCAATCTCTTTTCTCATTCACCATACAAGAAACAACTATTTCTTTAAATTTTGATTAAAATAAATCAGAGGATCTCATCTGGAGGTGCCAAATGTTCCTGGCCATACAACACCAAAATACACAGTGTGTATTTAGCAGTACACACTGTGTAGTCTAGGTTCAATGCATCAGACTGGTCCACCAAATCAGGTTGTGTGTTGGAGTATTTCTTAGTCTTAAATGACACCATGTGTTGACTAGGAATAAGAGGCACATGGTTTTCAGATTACACAATGTGTGGTCCACTGAACACGGTGTGTGGTCCCTTCAGGTTAGGGTTAGACCGTGTACCCCATACACTGATTACCCAGCTAGAAACCATGTAACACATATACTACACAGTGTGTGTCCCACTGATCATGCCATGTACTCTAAAGATTTCTGAAGTACATCTACAAGCCATATCCCCAGGCGTGTACTTTATATGGACTGTGAACAAAACTACACGTCATGTAGTCAGAACTACACATTGTGTACTCATCCAAATTATGCAGATTTATTCAAATTTATTATTATATTATAAAAACCCTTGAGACGTTTACCATAGTGCAGGTGTAAAGCTGAGGCACAACACGGGATAGGTGTTTTATATATATGTGTTTAATTTAACATCTTTGTAATGTTCATTTCTACTCATTGGGTAGTTATGAACGGGAATTCACTAGGTTGCCTCCATGGTACAAGTTATGTACAAACATAATTTTAAATGAATTTATTTTTTTAAAATTATAATGGATGATAATCTCAAGAAAATTAAGAAAATGGTTTATGATAAAAAAATATTGATTAATTAAAGATAATTAATTGATTCGAGCATGATTTATCTTAAACAAGAACGATTAAAGAATTGAATGCTATTTTTATTTATGTGTAAATATCGTTGCATGTATGGATGATCAGGAGCTAGACCAAGACCTCTGTATGTGAATGGTTCATTTTAATTTATTTATTTAAAATATATATGTTGGCATGTGATCATTCTCCTCATTAATATGTAGAGCCTATGCGCCCAAGGTTTCTTTTATATAAAACCCAATTTTACCCCTCACCTGCAAGTAAGATAAAAGCATATGTAATGGATAGAGCTCCAAAGATAGTGAAGGTGGCTCATGTTAGAAGTCAAGAAGAAACCAATACAAGGAGGTACAAAGGTGGATAGTTGGAAAGCTATAAACACGAACCCAAACTGTTCAAGGTGTTTCTCCCCTTGGTCTTGGGTTAGTTTATCAACTACTAGATAAACTAACCAATAGAACAAGCTCTTGATCATATCATTTATTTTATTTCTGTCAGTTGCATGGTCTATTTATTGTGGGTGTATTGTCACGATCACATAATTAATTAATTAAACAACGTATTCAAGATAGAACTAAAATAAGACCAGATTATGCATAAATATTATCTTAGACATGGTTAATCACTTAAGTATATCCCGCTTAATATTAACAAGAATGTAATCATTGACAATAAAATTTAAATTTACGTATAAGGATAAATCTCTTAAATAAAATGTTATTTCGGTATAGCCTTCAATATCTTGGTTAGAATCAACCATAGTTCAAAGTTCATGACCAACCCTAGTTGGCGTGTTTTCAATTATCAGGGAATTCTAATTCAAGGTTTTGGGTTGACTTGTCTTGGTTCGCATCAAGGGTTGACTGCCACAACAACACTTGGTGTGAAAAAGAGGTGAAGGTTGAGGAAATACAAAATAAAAGTATTTCAGGATTGGGGAGTCCACTCAATGGATCAAGGAGCTGTGATTTAATGTAGTTGGAATTTGGAATGACTGCCTAAAAACCTTCAAGTTTCATGACCTACCCTAGTTTGGGTAATTCGGAGGGAAATATGGATCCTTTCCATTAGAATATTCAGGAAACAGAATATTCTGAAATCAATGGTGAGGGATATTGGATTTCAATAAAATAGTGGGGGACTAATAAGTATTAATTTATTTATTTTTCTCAGATTTATCATGATAAAGTAATAAACCTTTCCTAATCTTAATTTTTAGAAACTGTAAGAAAAAATGAATTCAAACATATCATTGTGAACCATATTCGAGAAGGAAAACTTTTTCACCAGCACCAATTTCCAGGAATGGAAGAGGTGTTTATGCATCATCCTTTATCATGAGAGTAAATTTTATGTGCTGGAAGATCTTATTCTAGTTGCACTTGAAATAGAGGCTAGTGATGAGGAACTATCTCTCTATATGAAATATATGGATTATTCCACAGATGTTCAGTTTTTCATGTTATCTTTCATGTCTAATGAGCTCTTGAAGAAAGTTGAAAACATGGATGCATATAGCATGATGTCTCACCTTAAGGATCTCTATCAAGAGAAGGTGAGACAAGAGAGATATGATAGATACAATTCATTGTTTATAACTAATATTAGAGAGTTTGTGTCAGCTGGTCCACATATATTCAAGCTTATTGGCAACATTGAATGCCTGGATATCTTATGGATTAAGTTCCTAGATGAGTTGCGAATAGATATCATCCTATCATCACTGCCCAATACCTTCTCTAGCTCTATTGTCAACTACAACATGAAAAACAATGAGAAGAGTCTATCAGAACTAATGACCTTAATTATCTAGGTAGATAAAGGCAAGGGGCATGAAAACCCTTCAGTCCTTTTGGTGAATAAGAAAAGGAAGGACAATGAAAAAGGGCCAAAGACTTATAAATAGTCTGAAGCCCTTCAAGAATTGTCCCTCTAAGAAGGGTAAGATCCAGAGGCAAGGCAAGGAATGAAAGGTGGTATGCTTTTCATGTGGCATGCACTGCCACTGGAAGAGGAACTGTACCCAGAAGCGTGGGGATGCTAAAGGTGAATTCGTTATCAGGTGTAATATTTCCATTTCTACACATTGGGTATTAGATACAGCTTGTGAGGCTCACATATGAATTCAAATGCAGGAACCAAGTAGATTTATAAAGATTTCTAGGGGAGAGGTGGATCTTTGATATGGAAAAGGCATGAGGCTAGCTGCATTATCCATTGGTGATTACCACCTCTCACTACCAACTTGGATGTTTTTGGTTTTACATAACTATTATTATCTTCCTAGTGTTACCAAAAACATAATTTATGTATCATGTTTGGATATGGATGAATTAATTTTAATGTTTGGAAATAAGGGTTGCTTATTTTATAAGAAAAACTTATGTTATGGTATGTAACAATTAAATAATGGCTTCTATGTATTAAATTATGAAAACAAATTGTTGGAAATTGATAACGAAACAAACTCACATGAGTCATACATCACCCAGTTGTGGCATCACCATCTCGGTCATGTAAATGAGAAGCGCTTGAAAAAGCTCTACAAAGATGGCTATTTAGACTCTACTAAGATAAAACCACTTGGTAGATGTCACTCGTCTTTACAAGGTAAAATGACCAAGCCTCCTATCGGTGGACATGGTGAAAGGGCCATAGAGATTCTAGGATTGGTGCACACGGATGTATGTGGACCATTTCCAGTAGAAGCTAGTGGTGGATATTTTTACTTCATTACTTTTAATGATGATTTGAGTAGATATGGATATGTATACATAATGTGGTATAATTCAGAGTCCTTAGATAAATTTAAGGAATTCAATAATGAATTAGATAATCATATTAGTAAAAAGATAACGAATCTTTGATCGGATCAAGGTGGAGAATATCTGAACCAACAGTTCATCAATCTTCTACAGGAATCTTGGATCCTATCTCTGCTTACTCTTCCTTATATACCATAGTGGAATGGTGTTAGTGAAAGGAGGAACTGTAGCTTGTTGGACAGGGTGAGTTCTATGATGAGTCATAAAGATCATCCATTATTATTTTGGGGATATTCATTACAAACTGTATCATACACATTAAACCGAGTACCAACTAAGGTGAAAAATGGAATTCCCTACAAGTTATGGAATGGAAAGAAACCCATTCTGACACACACATGTGTATGGGGATGTGATGTATGTTTAAGGCCTTCTCAGGAAATAAACTAGAACCCCAGGGCATGAGGTGTATATTTATAGGATATCCCAAGGAAACGAAAGGATATTACCTATATAACACTTCAGACAAGAATGTGATTGATGCCAGAAAATTTTTCTTTCATGAGATGGAGCACATCCTCAAAAAGGATGGTGGGAGCCAGAATGACTTTGATGAAGTTGATGCTTATGATTCACATGATTTGGTATAGGAACAAGTTCCATAGGTCCCCATAGAAGAGGTTCTAGAAACAGAAGTACTACATAGGAGCACAAAATAGGTAGGGGAACTAGAGAGATTTGGTTTCATAGTCACTAAGGATTGTGAATCATTATTGTTGGGCAATGATGAACCTATCTCATATAAGGATGTAGTAGATAGCTCAGATGTTGCAATATGTCTAGAAGCAATGAATTTTGAGATGGATTCCATGTATCAGAACTAAGTATGGGTTCTGTTCGATGATCCAGTTGATGTAGAGCAAGTTGGATACAAATGGGTATTCAAGAGAAAACTGGATGTGGAAGGTCAAGTTAGAACCTATAAATCAAGGCTAGTGGATAAAGGATCCAGACAGTAACAAAGAATTGACTATGATGAAACCTTCTCACCAATTTTCATCTTTAAATCCATAAGAATCATACTTTCCATAGCAGCCTACCATGAATATGATATTTGGAAAATTGATGTCAAAACAGAATTCATTAACAGGAACCCTCAGGAATATCTCTATATGAAACAAATAGAAGGGTTTGTGACACCAGGTGAAGCTAAATAGGTTTTCAAATTGTTTAAATCCATTTGGGGATTAAAACAAGAATCCAGGTAATGAAACACTTGATTTGATGAAGCTAAAAATGAATTTGGTTTCATTAAGAAAGAATGTGATCCATGTGCTTATAAGAGATTTAATGGGAATGCGGTCGTTATCCTAGTAGTATATGTTGACGACATATTTCTTATTGGAAATGATGTACCAGTGTTACAGTTAGTTAAGGACTAGTTGAACAAGTGTTTCTCCATGAATGACTTCGGTGAAGCAGCCTACATTCTAGGGATCAAGATCATTCGTGATAGATCCAAGAGGCTGCCTAGACTAAGTTAGGGTACATACATTGACCAGATACTAAAGAGATTTAGTATGGAACAATCGAAAAGGGGATTCATTCCAGTGTTACATGGCCTACATCATTCTACTAAAATGTCAAACACAAAAAAAATAAAGATATAATGAGTAATATCCCATAAAAATCGGTTATAGAATATATCATGTATGCCATGTTATTTACCAGGCTTTATGTTGCCTAAGCACTGATCATGGTAGGTAGATATCAAGCAGATCCAGGAGAACATCATTGGACTGTTGTTAAGACTATACTTATGTATCTGAGAAGAACTAAGGATGTGTTCTTGGTGTGTATAGGAGACAAGGATCTTTTGATCAGAGGGTATGTTGATACTATTTTCCAAACAGATCAGAACCATCTGAAGTCACAATTTGAATATGTTTTCTATCTCAATGTAGGAGCTGTGAGCTAGAAGAGTTCAAATAAACAAGTTGTCACTGATTCTACAGTGGAGTCCGAATATATAGTGGCTTTTGATGCAGCCAAGGAATCTATCCTTATTCAAAACTATTTCTAGAAGCTTTATGTGGTTTCAAGAAGTTAAGATCCTATCACATTGTATTGTAATAATACTGTAGTAGCGGCTCTTGCAAAATAACTAAGGTCACATCAACGGACAAAGCACATACTCCAAAAGTATCACCTCTTGAGGGATTTCTATCAAAGGGGCGAAGTTGCAGTGGGCATAGTGTCCATGGTAGTGAACATGGAAGACCCCATAGCTAAAGAACTATCTTAGAAGAAGAATTAATATCAGGTGAGAGCTATCAGGTTAAAGGTTCTTAGCAGTTGGCTATAGTCCAAGTGGGATTCTATTGGAGTTGGTGGCCTAGAACCAACTACTTTGTACTTTATTCATTAATAAATACCTTATCACATATTGATTATTCTTCTACATGATAATTCATGTGATAATGTCCTAAGGATAGCTTTTCATTAAAGGTTCATAACAGATCTTTGTTATGATGAGGACCTGAAAATGCCACAACACTATTCTTGAATAAATGTTCTATGGACGGATGATGTTATTTGAGGGACACAAATAATATAGTTCATTAGGGGTGAGGAATCATAAAACTTTGAGGCACCTTCTCATGGTGTGCGCCCTTGGTAATATCTAGGAGGATATTATGCAAACGAGACCCACCAGTAGGAAATCCACATTTCATATTGTCATTGGATGTTCTTATATGCGGATGTGTGTATTGGTCCTTAGACATTAATATTATTATTAATGGGTATTAAATCTCACGTGCTTCGATGTATTGACGAAAACTATGACAACACATTATTTTCAGTGAGGTAGAATATTTTGGGTGCATCACGAGTAATACTGCATTAATAGATAATGCGAGAACGGAATTGTCCCTTCTCTTCCATAACAGAATTTGGTATCTCAGGCCCTTTTATGGAATTTATATAGCCTAAATAAATCCATGTCCATGGTATGGAATGAGCGAGTTTAATTTCAGAAAGTCAAAGAAAGAATAATCGAGCACATGGGTTAATGGAACCAGTATGCAACCCACTTGATTCAAGATGTCGTGACAAAGGGATTATATTACATAATAGGAATTTGTAGGAGGCAAAACGTCCTTGTGACAATAAATTATTTCACTATGGGTGACTTATCATTTTTCTAGATGCTAACCTTGGTCTTTAGGTAGGCTCTGCCTAATGCCACTAAGAAAGAGGCCTAGAGGGTCACACACTAAGTGTGTCTAAGTATCTGAGTTAAATATTAATTTAATAAGTTGAATAAAGATTATTCTCAATTATTGTTTAATAATTATTCACAGATGACTGATCACATTTATTTGGACACTAGTTATTCGAGGGAATATATTGTGGGAGAAATAATATATTTCTTAGCGAGTAATGCTATGATATTTATTTGAAAAATAAATATCCATTATTCAAGGTCTAATAAATGTGGTGGAGGAAATAAAGAAAAATGGAAAAACAAAAGTACATGCCGTGTATATTAAATATACAAACTGTGTATTTTTCAAGGAATTTATAAGAAATAATATAATTTATTAAATAATATTAGGTGTAATTCACTGGGTATTTTTCAAGTAATAATAATAGTCAACTGTTATTATTAGACATGGGGTATTACTAAGAATTAAATGAAATGAATAAATTCTTTTGGGTAATTAATTCATTTTATAATTCTATGTAATAAAATCCCAATTATATAATTCTCATTAACCAAGCCATTTTTTTGGTGTTGTGCACAATGTATTTGGAAAATCACTCAATCCAACAGAGAATTTTTTTCCCACCAAGAACGCTCTCAATCTACGAGAAAGAGATCCACCTCCACCAGATCATGGCGATCGAAGGAGGACATCGCAAGCGAGGGATCTTCTATGGTATAACCTAGAGATCACTTCAGTGACATCTAGGGATACGTGGAGAACATGTGGATCACCACTAGAGAAATCCTACACTTGGATTATTTGACATAATGATAGATCACATCAGATCATGACCGGAAACATCAATGGAGAGACAATTCCATCAAGGTAATTCTTTTCTTTTAATTAAATTAATTATCACCCACATATGATGATCCTCTCCATGGTTTCAAGACTCCCTTTATTTTCATTCATTCTTCGTTCTATTCTAAAGATCTAGTGTTTTATTATCATGAAAAATGTCATAATTATTGTTGTTAAAGGAAAATTAAAGTTGGGTACACCTACCAACGTGCTTTTTCTACGCCTGAAACCTACAGCCCAGCCCATGTCCACTTACCCTATGAGGTACATGTCAAGATTACCATAGGGAACCACTGGTCGTGTGACAAGGTCAAACACTGTGGGATACTTATATCCTTATTGAAACCCTAGCTGCTATGAGGGGGGACCACATGGCATGTTCATCCTTGTTTTACGCCATCTTGTGAAGAATTTTAAATATTTCGAGATTTGTTTAATGTATTGGTGACCACTCTTTCAGCCACCATTCCATCTTCACTCTTCAATAGAAATTAATGGATATCTTCATCTAAACTTCATCATCATTGATCACCAGGGAACTACCGTTGAACCCATTCGGAAAATTGATCTCGTTCGTATTGTATTTGATCACACACCACAATCTAAATCGGTGGTTTCCAAATCAGTCCAATCCATTCACTGCTACTTCCATCACACCTCTTTCATGTTATTTAGAGCCCAGATCTAAAATTTCAAACAATTGCACCATGAAATGTGTGCATAATGTTTGATTGACCAAAAAATGTCAAACCAAAAGCCAATAAAGAATTTCCACGATGAATGAAGAAAAATGGGAGAAATGAATGACCAAAAACATGATGAATAAACCTTGCCCAATTCTTTTATTAGACTCAATCCATCGTCATTAGAAAAACAAGCTAATAATCAATAACAATCAATCAAAACTCCTAAAATAATCCCAAAAAATAAACACATCTTTCAGGATGATCGAACCGTGGATCAATATGTTAGTTGATTGATTTTTGTTCATCATAGAAACTAAGAACAGGGAATGAATCCAATCAAAACAAACATTCTACCTCTATATGGTTCGATTAATGAAGAATAATGATCCAAATTCATTATTTTTTCTGATATCTCGAATATCGTTTTCCACCAATCTCCAATCTATGATACGATCACCATTTATCTAAGATAGATCATATGATTTTCTCTCCAAAATCCTTATGCTGACAAAGGTTATATTGTTCCTTGTGTAAAAATCCCATTATAAAATCAATTTTTCCATCAGATTTATGATCTGACCCACCTTAAAGTTATTCTACCTTTCCAGTAAAACTGCACATGAGTTCTATTTAATATATTTCAAATATTTCAAATATTTATTCCCGTCACACTAGCCCTCAGAATCAGACACTATCTCAGTTCCCAATCCTAAAAATGATCCATAAAATATCCAAAAATAATACATACAAAATATGATCCACTAAATTCTATCCACCATGGAGATTTACATCCCAAAAATAAAGAACAAGGGATACACAAAGAGATGTGAGAACTGAGCACAAATCTAAGACTCCCAATCCCATGTTCTCTTTTAAAGATTTTCCCGCTGTCGCTAGGCATGTACTAAAGGAATTGATCACCCATGAAAGATCCTATCTTTATGATCCTTGATGTCTACTGGTTACTCAACAAAGGTATATCTATTCTCAATTTCTAGGTCACTCGAGTCGATAACGTGTGATGGGTTATGCACGTACCTTCTCATCTGTGAATCATGGAAGATGTTGTGTACCCGGTCTAAATTTGGGGGTAGAGCTAAGTGTTAGTCCACCTCACCAACTCTATAATGTTTTTGGAAAGGTCCAATGAATCATGGAGATAGATTTCCACCTCAGACAAATCTCTGTAATCTGAATCAAGGTGAAACCTCTAGGAACACATGGTCCCCCTCCTCGAACTCAAAATAAATTTTTCATCTATCTCCATAAGACTTATAATAGCTATATGTAGTCTTTATACACTCCTATATGATCTACACCTTCTTGGTAGCTACTCACATCATATTTGGGCCCATGAGTGCTGACTCTCCTAGGTCAATCCATCGATGTGGAGACCTAAAGGGTCACCTATACAAATCCTCTAAGGTGTCATACTGATGGTGTAATGATAAATATTGTTGTATGAAAACTCCACTAGTGGTAGGTGATCCTCCCATATATGGATAAAGTGTAACATGAAGGCATGTATTATGTCCTCTTGAACCTGAATGGTTTGATCTGTCTGGATATCAATTTTGGGGTGAAATGTTGTTCTCAAGCGTAGATGATTCCCAGACACCTCCTTTAATCCCTTCCATGATCAGGATGTGAAGCAGGCATCATGGTCAAAAATAATCATTTATGGAACTCCATGAAGTCATAATATCTTCTTCATGTATAGGCATCCAAAGATATCTAAAAAACTCTGCTCTCTAATATCTAAGAAGTGGTTTTACTTGGTGAGTTGGTCCATGATCACCTAGATGGCATCGTGTCCCCTAGAAGTATGTGGTAAGCCCATCATAGATTCCATGGATATCCCATCCCAAATCCACTCTGAATCCTCAAGAGGTTGTGCTAAACCAAGTGGAACTTGGTGCTCATCCATCACTTGATAACAAGTAAGACATCAAAAGAAAAACTCTACAACTCATTTCTTCATCCCTGGAAATAAAAATTGAAGTAAGAGATCCTGGAATATATTTTCCACACCTGTATGTACCGCCAAAGAAGACATATGAAACTCTCTTAGAACCTCCTCCCATAATATCACTGGTACCATCATGTGTCCTCTAAAATGAATGACTTGCTCCCCACCTTGAGAAAATACATCAAGAGCTTGTTCAGTGGATATCTAAGTACATAAGGTCTCACAGTCTACATTACCAAGTTGTGCCTCCCTGACTCATTGAAAAAGAAGTGAGGTGACAACTATTGACTCGAGGTAAGTTGGTTCATCTCCATCCAAAAAGGATAACTTCAATGAGGCTAACTACTCTGACGCATCATTCAGCAACTGCAAACTAAATCAATTACTAAGGGTATATGCAACCATGTTCCCCTTCCAAGGAGTGTAGACAATTTAGAAGTCATAATCTTGGAGGAACTCTATCCATCACCTCTATATCAAGTTAAGATCCTTCTGAGAGAAGTTATAGTTGAGACTTTTATGATCATAATAGATGATAAAACACTCTCCCATTGGTTAGTGTTACCAAATATTTAGTGCAAAGGCTACCACTACAAACTCAAGATCGAGGGTCGCATAGTTCCGCTCATGTGGTATCAACTAGCATAAACCATAGGAAATGACCACCTACCCCGACATTAGAAAAAAACCAAACCCGGTTCCTGATACATCATGAAACACTGCATACTTTAAACCCTCATATAGTAATCTCAAGATGGGGGTTCTTTCCAATCTCTGTCTCAACTCCTAAAAAGCATTAAAACACCTCTCTATCCACACTAAAGGCTGCCCCTTTCAGGTCAAAGATATCATGGGTGGTTATGTCCTAGAGAAATCAGGTATGAATCTCTAGTAATAGCCTTCTAACCCAAGGAATCCATGCACCTCCGTCTCTCTCTTATGTGGATACCAATCTAACACTGCCTCAACCTTGGCAGGGTCCACTGCCACTCTATACCCTAAGATAACATACCCCTGGAAGTGGACCTCCCATATCCATAACTAAAACTTTTAGAGATTTTTGTAAATTTGGTTCTCTTAGATTATATCAAGATCCATCCTCAAGTGTCTCGTGTGCTTCTCCTAAAACATAGAGTACACTAGGATATCATCAATGAAGACTACTACGAACTAGTCTAAAAAAGGATGAATGATCTGGTTCATGAGTCCCATAAAAACTATTGGGAAATTTATCATGACAAAGGGATTTACGAAGTATTCATAGTTATCATAGAGACATGTGAATTTCTTATTTATTATATCCTCATCCCATAATTAAAAATGGTGATAGGCTAACCTAAGGTTAACCTTTGATAACCATTGTGACCCTCTCAACTGATCAAATAGGTCATCAATCCTCAGTAATGGATAATTGTTCCTCACGGTCATTTGGTTCAAGAACTAATAGTCCACACATAACCACTAGCACCCATCTGCCTTCTTGGCGAACAACACCAGAGTTTCCCAGGGTAAAACATTGGGTCTAACAAATCCCTTCTTCTATAATCCCTATTATTGCACCCTCAGCTTGTGAAGCTCTATGGGATCCATCTGATATGTTGGTGTAGATATTGGTGTCATCCCAGGGTATAAATAAATGTAGAAGTCTATCTCTCGATGGGGAGGTAAACCTGAAGTATCCTCAGGGAAGACATCCTCATACACCACCACCACTTTAGGGAAAAAATAATAATAACATTTGTTGCACCACGGTCCATGCTATCCAACTGATTATTAATCTATTACAACCTCATATGTATGAGTCTATCATGTTCTTCATGGGTTTCCTTTTCACTGAAAAAGGCGAACCTAGCCCCATCACTATAGACACACCACATCCTTTGAATGAAATAGTCAATATGGGATTGTATTGTGGAAAACTAGTGTACACCTAATATGATGTCGTAAGGCCTCATTGATACTACAAAGAGATATCAAGATAAACCATCACCTCCAAGATTCAGGTCACACTGTCGACACAAGTTTTTTGATCACTGAGTCATCTCTAGTAGGAGTCTCAAAGAACAAGGGTCGAGCAAAAGGATCAACTAGAATATATAAGTCTCAAACAAGATAGGAAGAAAGAAAGCAATTACTAACACCTCTGTCTATAAAAACTAAATATATTGTATAAATGACATATATCATACCTCGAATCACTCCCAGAGCATCTAGGTTGTTTGCTTTAATTGCCTAAAGTTGTCCCCTCCCCTATCCTTTAGCTCCCTAAGACTGGTGTGGACCACCATGGGGTGGTGGCGGTAATAAGTGAAAGCATTGACCACCTCCAACTGCTCTCCCATATCATCATCCACATACACTTCATTGAAAAACTTCCTTCTCCTATTGCTGCCTCTAAGTCGGCAACCCATCCATGGACTCTCTGTTAGCCATATAGCAGGTTGGACAATCTCATGCAATATTTCCTCTGTCGTCACATGAGTAACACCATCTCTTTATGGGATAACTGGACCTATCCTAAGAGCTATGAACCACATGGCCTATGTCATGGGACCTCATCCTGAAACAAATCACATGTCCAGTTCCCTAGGACTAACATCGGCACCCGGATATCGAGGCCACTACTCCATCTTTCCCAATACTGGTAACCACTAGCTATGCTTGATCAGTCAATAAACACATAACCACTAAATCTCACTCTAACACCCCAACATAAGAAAAAATGCATAGATGGATAACATTGTCTCATATTTCTCTATGCAGTCCTCACTTGAAGATCCATTCCCTAAAGAACTAGTCACAAACCATATCCATCAAGTACCCAAAAATGTTGGTGAACCTCGATGAATACTCAGTTATTTTCATGTTTCCCTTATGTAGTTGTAGAATATCCTGGATATGTTTATCCCTTAGAATATATGGATAGAACTCCTCTCTAAAAACTAGATCAAACACTAGACACAAAAGATTGGCCTCGTCATAATATTGGGTCACTAACCCCCACCATAGTCCTTCTTATCCATGGATAAGGCTCAACGCCATGACCACCATCATATCTGATGGTGTCCTGACCAAATATAAAACTTGGGTCACCACCTCAAGAAAGTCCTCAACCACCTGTGGGTCATGTTCACCTCAGAACATTAGGGGTCTCTATCACTGAAAATCGCGATGTACCCTCATCCTGCACACCTCATCTATTAGTAGTGGCGGTTCCATCAGAAACTCTATAGGTGGTGGTATAGTTAGTTCACCACCTGGAGGTAACATCTTAAGAAATATTCCTTGTATTGACGCCTAATAACTGAGGGGATATAACCATGATCCTGAAACAGAATAATAGTGGTCATATGTCACAAATGAAACCTGAAATAAACAAGATATACAACGGCCCAAAAGTATATCTTGAGAGTTGACTCAAGAAGGAAATGAAAACCAAAACCCATTACTATATCATTCATGTTACATTTTTTCCCTATAACCATTGTTCTCATGTATTGAGTCGAAAAACAAGTTATCATAGTCATGGTGTATGAATACATCAACTACCTCAACAACAATGGAGTCCCTAGCCTGAAAGATGAACTCAAAATACTTAACACTATCCCCCCAAACCAATCTCAAATACTCTCTGTCCTAAGGAATAACTAACTCCTCTAAAACCACTATGTCACGACCTCACCCAATGAGGCCCATGTCACAACTCCCCATGCCTATCTATAATATGCTAGGGGCTGATGACTAGTATTGAGTAGGAATATCACTAACATGAGAGGCCTTAGCCTAAGAACCTATACACACACACATCTCCAAGCCTATACAATGATGAAATGTAAACCTAATTGAAAAACCATGCATGCATATATCTAAATCCAAAAACCAGAGAATGAAAGAATGTAATGGAAAGTAAACAAGGACAAATAAATCCCACCACAAAGAGTCTAAAAATAAGTCCATCCTAAATATAATACTGGGGACTGGTTTCTAGATTCTGAAAGAACATACCTTAGCCTATCCAGTCTCATTAAGCAACAACTTGTCCCATACCATCTAGGACTTTTTCAAAAGTTTGATCCTCTGCACAAGATACGACACATGTGGGCAAAGCCCGTGTAGGGGTGAGTACAATAATACCCAATAGAAAACCCTGAAACCATAAAGAATACAATAAAATAATAAATTTATTTCCACATAGGTATATGCCTAAATCAAATATAACAAGAATATCAAGATATACTAAATAAAGACACAAAGTATAAAGGTATGTTGTAACCGTAATGCCAACCAAGGATTCTAACTCGAAGGTTCGACAAATCACTCATCTGAAAGAACACACTCCATGAGTATGATAGCACTGATGGTGTCCACACTGAGAGGTATTACTCTTTGGATCGCACTGTAGGAAATAAATTATTAAAGTTTGAAAAGATACAATACACAGAAGATGATCAATCCCAAGACCATGTGGTATACCAGTAGCTTAAACCAGATTAACTCATTAATTAGAGGATTTGTACCTGTGTAGTGTTAGTCACAATGAGACCAAGAACTCCACCTAGGGAATGAAAACGAATAAAGGATCTCACTTTGGGACTCATAGAAGGATTCCTATAACTCTATCCCAAACCTCCTACTGAAGGGATCACTTTCCTAGGAGTAGGAGGTGATTCCATACTAACCCTCAGTGAATGGATATGGTAAATGTACCCTAATGATTTGTTTCCAACATACAGATGAAAAGTCATTAAATCCAAACATTAAGGAGTACATGGCATGTAGTAGGGTAACATGTCATGTCCTTTGGACCCTGGGTATCACTCGTATAAAATGGATTGTGTTCCTGTAGAAGTACATGGCATGTTGCTGCGTGTGTACTAATACATGGCTTGGCACATGTATATTTTTTCCATCCTGTGTCTGTGTGGGAGTACACAGCATGAACGTGTACCTCATACCATATTTTTGTACCCTTAGAGGTACACTCCAAGCTTACCAAAGGGAACCACACACTATGTGAAAAGTTCATAATCCATGTGATACTTATATCCTTCTCGAAATCCTAGATTCTATTAAGAGGGGCCCACATGATGTGTGATTATTCATTACACATTATGTAGTGTCAAATTTTACATAATTCAAGATCTAGTTCATACATCACTGACCAATACTCTGGCCACATTTCTTGTCATTCCCTTCACTAAAAATCAAGGGTGATCATCATCTGAACCTCATCATCATCGAACACCAGGATTCGACCCTTTAATCTATTCCTAAAATGGATCTCATCCATCCTATCTCCACTCACACACCCTAAAAAATAAGGGTTTACAAACCGGTCCAATCCATTCACTTATACCATCATCACACCTATGGCACATTGTGTTGAGGATATATCTATGATTTTGAACTATTGTGCCAAGAAATAGGTGCAGAATGTTTTATTGACCAGAAAACATTAAACCACGGGCCAACAAATAACACCCGCATTGAATCAAGAAATATGGGATAAATGAACAACCAAAAACATGAGGAATGAACCTAGACCAATGATTGTGTTGTCCAAGATCCATCACCATTAGAAAAATAATAAAATAATTAGTAATAATAAATCAAAACTCCCAAAATAAACCCACCCTACAAGACGACCAAACATTGGATCAATCTATTGGTTGATTGATTCATGTTCATCATAGGAATTAAGAACAGGGAAATAATACAATAAAAACAAATGTACTACATTGATATGGATCGATCACTAATAAATAATGATTTCTTTTCAATGACGTTGAATCTCATTGCTCTCCGATCATCGATCTATGATCTGATTATTATTCTTCTAAGAGAGATCCTCCAAAATTCTCTCTAAAATATCTCTAATAGCTCTAGGGTTATGAGGATAACCTTAGAATTCCACCATAGCAGTCTAATTAAAGGCTTGTTAGTTTCTGTTTCAATGGAATAAAAATAAAGTAATTTAATTTATTTATTTATTCATTTTACACCCACGAAAATTTTTCTACAAATGCTCTCCTCCAACAAAAGTTATGTGATTCCTAGGGTAAAACCCACATTCTGATCTCAATAGTTACCTCAGATTTCTAATTCCATCTACCTTTTAGAAGTTATTCCACTTTTTTTGGAAAACTATGTTCGTGCACTATTTAATATATTTAATATATTTCTAACATTTATTCTGGGAACATCAGGCCTCAGAATTATACACCGCCTTAGCACCTAATATCAAAAATAGTCTATACATTATCCAAAAATAATACATGGAAAATCTGAGTCTTTATAAGTGGACTTAGTGATGAATATTCAAAGTTTTATTAGACTCATCTGGTAATGGGGATGTTCTATGAAGAATGTAAAATCATGGATATCATGTGTTATCACTAGTTTATAAAAAATAATTTGTATCAATTGGTTCAACACATGTTATAACTCACACACTTTATGATTTATTTCTTATATTTCGATGGTCTTATATAGGTGTGATTGAGATCACATCTAGTATGATATTGAAGAAACATAATTGAGAATGTCTCATAAGTTTATGGAAATAAGTGAGTGACATGGAAAACATTGAAATTATTATCTTAGACACTAATTTCCAACACATAGTTCTAACTTAGTGGAATTAAATGAATCATTGATAACTCATTTATAATATTAAAATTCACTAACTAGAATTCCTTTAGAAGAATACAACTGAAAGTGAAAGTGGGTTGAAGTTAAAGTTATAATGAAGGATGGTTAAAAGATTCTCAAGGTTTTGATTATATTCAATAAGTGGATAAAAGAGACTAATGTTTTGAAGGTGAAGGAAATTAAATGAAATATATGAAGTTATAGGTTACCACAGTAGAGAGTTATAACACTCTTAATATATATTTTTCGTTCAAGTGGTAAAAGGGTAATGAGTTTCATTTTTGTGAAATATTACAAAGTTTTTAAGTGAATATAAAGGGGGAATAGTCTATCTAAATATTTAGGTTCTTATAGTATTGAAAAGATAATGATAATTCATGAAAAACGGGTGTCATAAGATTATTATCAAATGGGGGGTAAAGATAATGACGATTCCCCAATACCTTTTTTTGTGGAAAGAATGAAGTATTTTGTGAAGTTGAATCCTTTGAATTTTATTGAAAATGGGAAGAAAAGAAGTCTATAAAATCCATACGATTAGAGGATATTTTATTAAAATATAAAGGGGAGAGATTATCTTCATATCTTAGTGGTTAATTGAATCTATGAATGTATTGTCAAAAATTCCAAAGGGGGATTCTTATAACCAAGAGGTTGTATGATATATATTTGTACAATCAATGGAATTTGAAGATAAATGATAGTTCTGTAGTTTTTTTAAATAATTTATGGGAATAATTATTTAACAATAACTTGGGTTGGATTATTTTCAAATTGGAAGTTTAGGAGGTTATAGTTTCTAAATAATAGTTGATTGGAAGTAAAAGGGACTAGAATTTGCGCAGTAGAGTAAATAATGATGGAATAATGAAATTAGATTTTTTATAAAAGTTTTTGTCAAATGGTAGTACATATGTTTCTATGGAATTAAAGAAATAGAATTTATTTAGGTAATAATGATCTGGATATTTTCATAAAATTATAATAATCTTTGAATATTTTGGGAATAAATTAAAGTTTCAAGAAAAATTCACGACATGAGTACAAGGATTGTGATTTGAGTGAATTTTTAGATTATAAATAATTTTCAAAAGTGTTATGTTTCTCCCTATATATATAAAGGTAACTAGATGTGGAAATGTAGAAAAAAAATTCACTACATAGTGATATATACTGGCCATTATTCTAGGAAAATGGAAAAGTGTTTAAATAATTGTGATACATAGCGGTCATATGTGAAATGTGTAAAGGTAGTTAAAATAATTTGTTAAAGTCTTAAACTTGTAAAGGTCACTTGTACCCATGTGTAAAGGTCACTATGCCAATATATAAAAGTGACCACTCTAATATGTAAATGTTACTCTGAGGATAGTGAAATGAAATGAGGTCTTGGAAAAGCTTAATAGTGATATAAAAATTTAATAAATCCACACCCTCAGAGAAATTAAAAACCACTGGAGAACCTCACAAGGAATATTTAAGTGTTACTAGGACTGTACATAAGATTCATCCATTAGAAAAATAAAAATATATTGGAGCATCATGTTATATATTAGGGAATTTTTTTATTATGGATTGTTTTATCATTTTCCAAGGGGATTACCTTATACTTCACCACTCCCACCCCTTGATCTTTCTCTCCCTTTTTCCTATACTTCATTTTGAAAAAAAAATATTTTATTGAAGGAAAATCTTGAAATTGAGGGTGATATGTAAGGGTCACCTAATCAACGAACCATGGATTATGATATGAATTATCAATTGCAAAATATGATTGATTATATGATAAATCATAAATGTGTATATATCAAATAATATTGAGTCAAGTCGTGAGATGGTATGGAAAGAATTTCCACACTATAATGAGGAGTACACTTATTTCAATTACTCTTCCAATTTGTAGATGTCCATGCCACTGAAAAAGTTAATGATGTAAATGGTTAGAGGATCACCACATTATAATTAAGGAATATCATGAGGAATAAACAACTATGAATTATAAATATTTATTGAGAATTTATAGAGTCATATGTTATCAGGGGTAGATTCATGTGTTTTAGTTGATAAATTAAGATGGATAAAATAATGGTGATAGATTTTATGAAAAAAAACATTCAAACGTTTTCAGAATATATATAAAGAGAATAATAATAGAAAATGGATTGAAATTGGTATTATCAAAAATATTCATGACTTGAGGAAGGATAGAGATAAGGGAGTTTTAAAATATTTATATATTTGATTTGAAGAAGAAGAAGAAGAATAACATAGGGGAGCCTTAATGCAATTGATATATCTGGTTTATAAAAGAGAATAATAGAGAGATTGGTGGAATTATATTCTTATATTTGATTCATTCAATAGAGAAGGATCAAATAAGAAAGATTTTCACTGATATGTATGGACATTAAAGAGTACATAGTGAAAATATAATAATTCTAGTGTAGGATAATCTTTATCTGAATATGGTTAGTCACTATTGTGATCATTTAGAAGAAAAATAATAAATCCTAATAAAAAGAGGATACTCTCATCTATAATTATAAAAAGAAGTCCCAAGACTCAACTCTCTATAAATATTTGATCATACACGGCTATAAGAAAAATAGTGTGGTGAAAAAATATATTAATGTATCCTCTATATAGAGATTAAAATGAAAGTTATCTAAACAAACTATATTGATCTGGAATATAACTTCATGTCTACTAACTATTGAAGAGACCCTCACATCTATAAATTGACCAATACTTCCTCAAAGTAGTGTGTATAGGAGAAGGAGCAGTGACCCTAAGATTGATAGTTTGACTTTTGTAAACCTTTTTTAAGGCATTGATTTTTTAGTGTTATCTCTTTGTACATTGACACACCATCAATGTATGATCCTTGTATTATCCATTTGTGGAAAACAAGGTAAAATTTTTCTATACCATACATGATTCTTCTATTTTCATTCATAAACATTAGATTCAGCGTGATAGTGAGATAAAGTAATTAATCGACAGGTTAAACCCTAGTTTATGAAAACCCAAGAATAACATAAAAAATGAGATGATTTAGTGGAAGAAAAATATAATTTGAAAAATTACATGATTCATCCCCTCCCCCTCTTAGGGTGTCTCACCATGTTCATCATCTGAGTATGATTGAATCATAACATCATATAGATGTGATATAAATATTACCATTTTTTTGAAGGCTTCTTCTTAAATCCAGATAAGATCACTTCCTTAAAGATAGTTGAGTCATGTGAATTTTTCTTCCAAATCCAAATGAGAGTATATTCGTTCTTTATGGATTCACTCTTTATCATCCAAATGATCACATTATCAATTAATCACTTCTATATGAAGATTATCCCACACTAGTATTATCTTATTCACATGCCCTCTTTATTAGCTATCTATATCATCAGAACTTCTTATTATTCCTTGAAATTTCTCTCATGGATGAATCAACTATAATAGTGCGGTTCAAATAATGAATCTCCTCTTCTATTTTGTGAACTGGATATAACAATTTCATTCAATACCCCCTATCTTATTCTTCTCATAATTGAATATATCAATATTTTTATACTCTATTATCTTTATCATTCCTCAAGTGAGGGATATTTTAGATAGTGGCAGCATTAATACCTTCTTATCTTATTCTTCTATTTATATATATTCACAGAATTACATGATTATTATCTCCATAAAATTAGGCACTATAATATTATCTATCTTAATTTATCAAATAAATCACATCAACCTATCTCCCATGATATACTTATCTTTCATATATCAACAAATCCCCATGATTATTTACTATTTCTTCACCATGATCTTCCTTAACAATAGAGGTGTGATATTATAACTTGTTATAGTGTGAACTTCTCCTGAGATGTTGAAATTTACAAATGGGTAGGGAAATTGAAATATATATACTACTCTTCATGGGATATAAATTCTTTATATGACATAAAAAATTTTCCCGACTTGACTTTAGCTTCATGGTATGTACACATTCATGACGGGTCATATTATCAATCATATATTATGATTAATAATGTATATATTAATTCATAACTAGATGATGAGGTGACCCTTATGTATTACCTTTTGTGGCAAGGAACCTTACATATTACAAATCACTTTAATGCTTTTCTATTTTTCCAAGAGATGACACTTATGTATAGTATTATCAACCCTTAAATATTCCCTCTGAGGTTCATTATTACTTTTCTATTTCTCAAAGACTATTTCATAGTTACATTTATGTATCTTTGTGACTCTTCTCCAAAAATTATCAACATTTAACCATTTTTAGGGTCACCTTTACATATTTTAGTAGTTACCGTTATGTATTGGAATTGGTGACCTTTATATATTTGTATTTACAACCTTTACATATTGTATACTTTACCAAATTATTGTAACTACCTTTAGGTATTTATCTTGTGAACTTAACAATCACAATGATTTCAACACTTTTATCTTTTCATGGAATACTATTCTTTACATATCATTATACAGTCTAACAGTTTACCACATTTTAGAACCTTGTTAGCTTCATTTATATAAGGTGTAACTCAACACCTTGTAAAATTCTAAAGAATATATAACTTTACTTAGATTGTGATCTTAGTTCTCACAAGATGTCTTGTTCTTACAAATTTAAAACCTTCAAAAATATAACTCTAGAAATATAAAATTATTTGAAAAATATTAAAATCTTCTTACCCATTAAAAAACTTTTGGACCTTAAATTATAGAATAACATACCATTCTTTACTTCCATAGTTGTTTCAAAACTACAATTTGATAGAAAAATTCAAAACAAATCTACTTTAAGCACTCTATCCTTCTTTACTCTACAATAAAAACTCTAGAATCCTTTACTTTCAACCAAATATACTTATATAACTATATACTCCTTAACTTTTTTATTGATAATAAATTAATCCCAAGTAATTTTCAACAAATAATTATCACAACTTTTTAGAAATACACAATCTACACAACTATCAATCATCTTCAACCTTCAATGACTGTTAAAAAATCCAATAGACAACCTCATGGTAACACAACCTTCTCTATAAAGGTAAAGGTTTTCCAAATATTCTAAATTTTTTGATTTTGGTGGAGGTTTTTATTTTTATTTTATGTCAAAGGGGGAGAAAAGGAAACATCATGAATATAATAGTGAGTAGGAAGTCTCATTGGAGTTTCAATGGTATCAAAGTAGGAAATATCATGGTGTTGGATTCATGATGAGTGTTTTCAAAAATTCCAAAGGGGGGTATTACCAGAATCCAATTGAAAATCGATGTTAGTATTGGATTTATTATTTACCAAATTGTATGTTTTTATCCAAATAATTATGTATTGGAGTTACATTTTAAGGTTTTCATGAAGTTTGGTGATGTTTAGAATATAAAAAGGAAGTTTTATTTATTATTATATTTATATTACATATAATTTTTTGTAACACTATATGCCATACCAAAATTTGATTCACATAAGAGTAAATTAATTTTTGATGAATTAATGGTTGCAATTTTTATAGAGGATACAACGTCACAGCTGGTCATGCATATGTGTAAATCAAGTGTACATAAGAGTAAACCTCACTACAACATGTTTCATGTAAGATTCATGTTTTGTTGTTGGATGAAGGATTGAAACATGAAGTGTAATTCCATACAGAAATAAATATACATATGATTAAACATGTTATGAAGTGTAAATCATGAGAAGTATTCATGCCATAACGGAGGCCTTATGATTATTTAGTGTGTGTATATAAAGAGATGATTAATATATTTCGTTGTAAAGTATATAACTCATGATCTAATTGATAATAAAATATATTAATTCCATATTTCTAGAGATGAGTAATAATATATTTTTTCCAAAGCAGTTATGTAAGATTAATCTTGGTAGTATATAATAATAACTTACAACTAAAACTATGTTTTTGGAAAAATATAGAGTCACATAAGACTAACCTAGAGACTAATCATACAATGTAATAGTAATATGAACCTGTATAAGAATAATATGGGGGTTATATAAGTTTAAATAGTTTGTTTCCAATACTCAAAAGAGAGTTTCAAAGGTGTTGTGTGACATGTAAAAATATATCATTGGAATTAATTCAATATCTTAGGTTGATATATTTGGATATTTAAATAGAGGAAATCAAAAAGGATTTTGATAGAGATTGTCTCGTGATATCATTTGGATTAAATGGTTGTATTTGTTTCCATTTTTAAAATATTTAATGTGTGGGTTTTGTGAATGTTTTTCAAACTAAAAATCCAAGTTGATTTTATGGAAATAATGTTTCGATATAATTAGTGATATTAAAGTGAAATAAAAATTCAAATATTTAATAAAAAAGAAGAATGATTCTAACATGTAAATTACTTTAAAAAAATAACCTCACAATTATTTAGTATGAGGTTGGTTTGAGGCTGATTGATGTTTTTCACTATAAGAAATGGTGGTCAGGACACAACTTGGTTATGTTAGATAAATTATGAGTTTTGAAATTCCTATATTTTGTTAGATATCTTATGACTCAAATGAAAAGAGTTTGAATATGTTTTTGAATACTCTTATGGAATGATTTTCCCAAGATATTTGAGGCAATAAATATATTTTATATTGTAAAAAAGGATAATTACACTTTTATTAGGGAAAAGAAAATTTTTTAGATTTAAAATTATATAGATATCACTTATATATATAACAATTAGTTTATAAATGATAGAATGGTACTTATAAAGAATATTGAAAGACCTAATAATAAAAGGAATTCTATAAATAGAGAAAGAGAAGAGAAAGAAATTATGTTATTCATTGAAGATATTTCCACGGGAGAAAGAAGAGATATTCCTTGAAAAATAATTGAATTTCATCAAGGAAATATAACTTAAATTCATGATGGTATTCACAAAATGCTTGTAAAATAAGAGAAAATCCTGGAAACTAATGATCACATTTAAATACTTGGTGCAGCGTAGCAATGGTGATGTTTCTATATCGTTGATTGCATTCCAAAGTTGTTTTCCTTTATTGAAGTAGTGATAATTGAGAGAGGATTGAGAGAGTATCCATTAATGGGTAGTGAACTATCCCCAACACTATTAAAGGTGATTGAGCCCAATCTTGGAGTGAACTTTTCTAAACCCAAAAAAAACTGTGTGTTTCATGGATTTTTTCATTAGTACACTATCATTATATACTCCTTGAATGTATCTCAATGAGGGAGAACCACAAAAAATATTTTGTCATATATTTATGCTTTACTTAATTTCTATAAGACTTAAATAAGTGTATGTGGTTTAAGTAATCACTGATTAAATTGGATCAAGGTAAAGATAAGAGAAATAATAATCATATCATCATCGAAAGAAGAATTTAAGAGTGGCCCTATTAATAATAAGTTTAATATCATTATGGGTGGTGATATTTTAAGGATTAAGTAGTTGAAATTGGAAAAAATACCATACCCTAATTCAACCCTAGGGTATCTCTCACAAAATACCCATATGAGATTAACACCTTCAATTAAAAAAATTTATGATGTTAATAACTCAAGTTGTCTACTTATGACTATTTACAACTTAATTATCATCATATTGGATATTTTCCATTCAAACGTTTCTTTAAGATAATTTTTATAAATAAATATAACACTTTACATTAGTATATTTACCAACACATCCTAAATTCTTTTAGTATATATGGTGACATTGAATTCATTATTGTAACTCAATGTAACTATCTCCATTTTTCTTTACTGACATACTTTAATCTCTTTTAACATATTAAGTGACATTAAATTTGAATTTCACCAGTTTAGTATTTTATTTGTTGTATTTGAACTTAATTAATTCTAAATGTACTCCCATTATCCTCTTAGAAACTATACACTCAATAATATCATTCCAAGATACTAAAAATCATTTGTATTTCAGTTATAACACTCATTTATTCTTAGTTATAATATTTAAAAAATAAACTTTCATATACCAATTTGTATACAGATATTCTATTTATTTGGATAAATATTCTAAAAAGAATAATCCATTCCTTGAAATATTCCATTAATGTTGTAAAAAACTCTTTCCCTCATATTTTATCAAATAATTGGCATAAAATATTTTATCCTACATAAAACTCCTATTATATTTACCTTCTTTTAGGAATGTTATAAAGTTTTAATAATCAAAAATTATGTGTATCATATTTTTTTATTCATAAAAATATTTTTTAAAAAATAAATTCTATTATCATATAAGTGAAATAAGATAAAAATACACATCAATTATTTAGATCCATTTGATCTTGAAATAATATTATCAATTTCAAATATCCATAATAGCATCCTTTTATACTATAGTTTACTGTGAACTAAAAGATCCATAAATTATTGCCTTTATTTTTAACTCCTATATATTTATGAAATCTCTAAAGTATACATTTGGTATCATATACCCTTAAAAGTTGAATAATTAATTTCTATAACACTGATACATAATGTATAATTTCTATATATTTTATTAAATCCATTCAGGTATCATATACTATTATATATTATAGAAACATTTACCATCCTTATAGACACATTATTTAGGATTTAGAAAATTTTGATTGGCTACTCGAAGAAACATTTTTGTACTTAAAACAAAAATTTCTTCTTCTGATTTTAATTTCTACCCACTTATACAATCAATAAACCACTAAAATCTTGTTATCTCATGCTTAGTAAAACTATATTTAATTCTTTTCAAAAATAGGATAAACATTTATTGAAATCATTAATTATTATTGAATGTTTTAAAATTATAATTCCACAATGAAATTAATAGCCATGTGATGCTTTAAAAGATACCTCTAATATTTCTATGCCATTAACATATCCAATACTATTGAATATATAAGCAGAGACTGAAATAACTTTAGTAATATTGAATTTAATACCTTTTAAACCTTAAATTAATCTTTGTATGCTTCTTATAAGCATCTATAAAACCACCTATTAATATAATTCAACGTTAGGTTATTTGGGAAGGATTTTCTCTAACAAATAGAGTTTTATTTCTTACCTTAGAACTATCATCAAATTTCTATGATAGTCAAGGAAGTTTATTCAATTAAGATTCTATTTTTCTTAGATTGGTGTCAAATTCATATTTAAAGATGATGATGACATTATATCCATACCAGAATCTTTTACCATATGAGTATCATGTTTTACATTCATTTAATAATAAATTTTATTAAATATTTCCCCACTAAAATGATGACCCATTTTTGAATTCATCATACTCATTTCTGGGAAAAGATCAATATTTCACTAAGAAATGACCCTTATTGGATTAAAAATCATCACATTAATTATTTAGGTTGTCCATCATGCTAACGTATCATATTTGAGTCTTGAATTATTGAAAAAATGACTATTTATATTAATCCATAATATGGATCAACTTAAAATTATTCCACAAGTATCCATCATATAGATTCATATCATTAATTAATTTCCTTACATAAAATAATCCAAGGGCAGCCTGATTTAACATGAACTTACCCAGATGGATGATCAAGGTCTTAATAAGTGTTTTCTTTATAAGTGATCTAATAGTTATGTTTTTAAGAGTATTTACAACAACCAATCAATTTTATTTTTATTTCAAAACAATGATGAAGAAACTGAGAAGTCCAACTCAAACCCCCACTTCTCTGGAAAAGGCATGAGTTTCTAGTCAAGTGAGTACTCCAACTCAAACCCCCTCACCCATGATTCTTTACTCAAGATAGATTTCAATTCCAGGAAAATTATAACACCTAGTATGTAAAAACTATAGTTAACATCTAAATTCAAGATCATAATCTAATATAAGAAAAAGTCCAGATGGAATAAAACTAAATAAATTATTTTATATACCATGTAATTCCTTAAATGAATGTGTGATAATTTAAATAATCATTTTGAACCTTTTAAACTAAATAATATATAAAAATCATAATATAACATTTACAACAATGAATAATAAAGTAGAGAATAAAAGTAAATAAATGAACAATTCACAAATTTAGACATGAGATAAACATTTATGAAAAACTCACAAATAAAGTATCAACAAAATATAATTTAGGAATAGATAAACATAACTAATTTAAATTTTATCCAATAAAAAATTTCATATTATCATTTATATTATACCACGATGTAGAATTGAGTGTAGCAATTCCATAAGTAACACTATGTCATGGAGCTTAAGATATTATGCGTGGAGTAGAAGCACCAAAATACTATCAGGCCAGCCATGTTATAGAAGGGAGTTATAGATGAAATTTCTAGGGTGTTGCATTATTGATAAGGTACACCATTCCAAGGTGTTGCGGGCCAAGTTGTGGTTATGACGGGAAACCAATGTAACTGCCTTCAAGAAAATGGACCTTCGGGTCATGTAATATATGGAACCACATGTCATGTAAGGGTTTCCTCTTAACCTGTAAAAGAGGTTTTATCCTACAAATAAAATAAAAAAGGAATATTATATTTTTATCACTTTATTTATTAAATAATAAATATATCATATTTTATTTACAAAATTTACTAAAAATAAATACCAGATATTTTAATTTATTAAAACTGTTTGTCCCATCATCAAAATAACATTTTGGTATAATTTAACTAATTTAAAAATAATTTTATCTTATATAAACATTTTATATTATTATTTATGGATAATTCATAAATTAATATAAAAAAATTTAAATTTTTCCCTATTTTAAATTTGTAATCACTTTATAAATTGTAAACCATGTAAATTTAATTTAAACCTTGATCAAATCTAACAAAAAATGGTTCAATTTAAATATAACCAATTAAATTTGGAATGGGTCCTACAATATTGAATTTGTGATGGTTTTTTATAATATTAACAAAAATAATTTTTCTTTAAAATTCCCCTCAAAATAGCCTGCTCTATTTGTGGTCATCCCAATGGTGAGAACGTTTTTTGACAGAAGATCATAGCTGTTTTAGCCTTATTATAAGGACCCATCCTTAGAAAATACATAATCTTGAGTTTTATATAATAAAATAAATTCTTACAAATTGAGGATCTTTTAGGGTTATATTTTTATAGAAATTGGGACACAAAACATACATAACATCTCATAACCATACATGAGGATACTACTAAAATAGTATCCATTTTTTCCAATATATAAAACTTAAATAAACACATAATTTATATAAAAAAACATCATAAAATTTAAATTTTATTCCTTATTTCTCTTACACTTATTTATAACCTATGAAAAGAATTTAAAACCCTAGTATGAGCACAAAACGCCCATTAAGTTATATAAGGAAAGAAATCATTAGTCATGTGATAACATAAAAACCAACAAAACCCATTTCATAAAAACTAATTAACATGCATGGAAAAATAATGTAGTTTCCTTGGGACATATTTACCATATCACTCTAACAATAACCCTTACACATGTAATAACCATTTGGTCAAATTCCATATCCAGAGTACCCAATGCATCAGAGATCTATAATGGGGCTCACTCGTCATATCTTGAGCTATAATGGGATCAACCCAACAAATATTAATCTTTAATGGGATCAACACAACATAAATATGTCCAAGTATCATATAATGGTAATAAATTATCATCAAATCAGTAGAAACCACTCATGTCATATATATATATATATAAACAATCATTCTGAATTCTATTAAAGAGACTTTTAAAAGGATTTTAAAAAGAAAGTCCCTCTCAAATATAATTGGAGTAAGAATTAATGTAAAGTAATGGATATGTGTATGCGGTATAGATAAAAATAATACAACATAATATAAACAAAAAATCATCACACAAATAATCTCAATACCACATAATGAATAATGTAGAAGGTTAACCCAAAGATTGGAAATTGGGTTAAGAATTCCCTTACCTCGGATTCGTCTTAATTAAAAAATGTTTAACACTCATGTATAATGGTTAAAATCATGTTATTAATATCTTAAAGAAACATATTCATGTTTATAACACCTTATATGATCATTTCAGAACATCATTTTTCCCTTTAATTATTAGTATTTGGTTTCTTCCACTGTTTCGGGTGCGTTCTTTACAGGATTTCAATAGCCGGTTTATATTTGAATTTATTTTCTTATGGAAATAAAATTACATAACTGGAATGAAATGGTATTAATATTTTTTCATATTATTAAATGATTCCATAAATCATTTTTTTATTTGGTATGAGGATGAATCATTAGATAAATCTTTAGTGATATCTGTTTAGATCATTTTTTTGGTTCTTTAATATTCACAGACTAGTATCATTATATAACATAATTTTATGTATATATGTTAACTATTGAATAGGAAATAGGATATATAATTCAATTTTTAAATCTTTTTCAACCATTAAAATGGTTTTATAACCAGTTTTTAAGGAAGAAATGGAAATTGTAAACACATCATCCATGATTTTGCTAAATCGACACATCATAGACAGTGTTTTTATTTTTAGAATAAGAGGAAGAGGAGAGAAAGAATGATGATGAATATTTTCATAAACATGATAAAAATAAATAATATATATAATAATATAGCTTTAATGCATCTTGGATAAGGGGAGGTTAAGATATAATAATAAAATAAAAGAATTGAAATGAAAACCGAAGAAAATGAAATAGGATTCTTACATCTTGATTTCCTCTCCTTGAGATCCTTCTTAAGGCCATTGGTTTTGGCCTTTTGGTGAAACCAGTAGGTCTTAGACGTGGGTAAGTTCCTTGGGAAGGATATTGGGCATAATGTAGACAATTCTCGTGTCTTTAGAGGTGTTAGAGGAAGAGGGCAATGAGGGTGATGTTTATAGTGGAGGAGAGGATGGATTTTGCATTATTTTAATATTTTTGTCCAAGACTATGAATAGTTTTAATTCTTGTGATAAAAATAGTAAAGATAGAATTTAGTTTGAAACAAGTGGGCTTAAATCATTCATGATGTCAAAAATAGTGTATTTAACTCATAATTTGAATATACTGTATTTTACCGTATTTCACTATTCATCAAAAATTCATGAATTCCATAAAAATACCCAAAATTCACCCCAACCATTTTTTAATGTGTATAAATCAAAAATTAATTCCATTTTTTGAAAATAATTTTCTAAATATGATTAATTTAATTTTTAAATGAAATTATACTTTATTCAAAAAATAACAATTTTAAAAGTATAACTCATTTAATATCACCTTAAAAAATTAATCAAAATTTCATTATCTTACAGCATTAAGATAATAAAATAAAAATAAAAAATATAATTAATTAGGGTCATATTACTATTAATATTACTATTCATAAGGGTATGTTACTATTTACCAAAAATCAAGTTGGTTCTATCAGCCTTCAGATTCTCAGTAGCTCGGCATCAGCTTCTCATTCCCTCCCCTCCTCCAGCTTCTCGGTAGGATTGGCGTCGACATCCCCATATTCGGTGGTCTAGATCGGCCTTGAGGTCATCGCCATCACATCTTGGTGAGCGGCGATTTTAGATCTGGGTGGGCGAAGACTTCTCGATGGTGCCTCTGCTTGGCGGCTGTGGGCGAAGGTTCTAGTTCTGAGCAGCTGGCGTCATCCCCAAAGTGATGCGGAGGGGGAGGGTTTTTTTCTTGTGTTTTCAGGTTTAATGGATGTTTTTTGAATCAGGTTGTTTCACCGGTGCTCCTTCATGGTCTCTGGTATGCCCCTTCTGCCTCATTGTATACTCATGTTTTCTGCGGTTCACTCGATATGGAATCCGGTGTGGGTTCTTCCATGGTTCAATCGGTCCGGTTCCAAACCAAAGTGTCATTACTGTCTTGGTCTTCTTGGATCCCCTCATCAAAGACTCTCCCTCGAGTTACTACTGGATATCCCAATCCTAGGTGATGAAGACTTGGTTTCATTCTCCCCGGATCTTCATCCTCGTCGGGTTGTTGTGGATGTAGTTGGAGCTGTCAATTGTTGCAGCAGGGTGCTTCCGGCTTTGGTTTTGTTGCCTGGTCTAGGAATTGATATTTCATGATGTTTGTTTCACATTTTGGTTCTGGTTTATGTGATAGTAGTCTATGTGTGGTTAGTTCCCATGATTAGAGTTTAGTGACGCGTTTATGGAAGTTTTGGGCATGATGGGCTACGGCTCAAGGGATTCTGCAATCATTCTCTTACAAGAAGATGTTCCATATGAGGTTCAGGGAAAAGAGGTTTCATTGTTTCATAGATTTTCAGAATTGGATGTTTGAGAGGGAATGGCTTTGTCCATCGGTACCAGGCCCATGCACTTTGGCACAGGACAGCTATTCGTGTTGCGATTAGACAGTGGAAGCTGGTCTTAATTGTTCTTTTTGTTGGGAGGAGCTTCTCTATTGTAGTGAGTGTTGCTTTTGAGCTTGAGGTTGAAGACCCATTTTTTGTTTAAGTCTTGAAATCTTGACGGTTTTCCCCTCATCCTTAAAAAGGGGGTTTATTTCAATAAAAATAATAATTTTCAGTCAGATGACTATTTTTTGAAATTCAAAACATAGAAGGGGAAAAATAATATTTTAACAACTATTTTATAAATATATCCTTAAAAAAAGTTTTTTCATAGAGTCTTAGTATTTCATGCATTTAATTTATTTGTAAAATCATGGGGTGTTACACTTAAAACCAACTTATTTTGATCAAGGATGCTATATGGACACCCAAAGTGACAAACCTTTATGTGACATGCACCACACCCATTTTAGTAAGGTGTTTCAAGCTAGAGAAGGTGTTTTTCTCATGACATTTTAGGTTATTAAGGTGTTTATAGTGGGATTTCATGAGCCCCAAAATGTATTAGAAAAATACACTATGTTATGTTTGTTTCTCATATTGGTGGTCATTATTCCATTGTGATAATCTAATAATGACATAGAGCAATGTCCTACAATAGTCTATTTTCCACTATTTTAACTTCACCGCATTATAGTCAGTTCATCTAGACTATGAAGTGGAATCAAAATATTTATGAGACAATACCCATTTCTAAGATGAACATTCCATGGTCTCATATAAACAAGGATCTATAATACTTATTTTTTATAACCTTTATGTCATGATCCTTTAATTTTAAGAACAAAAAGTGGTGTTTCACTTCATCTATTTCTTGGTACCTAGAAAAATATTTTTCTAGTGTTATTCATTCAATTGAAAATCAAACTAAACATTTATAGATCAGATCACATACTATGAAATGTTTTCAGAGGGATAACACTTATTTGAAATACAATGAAAGGTAACACAAAATCTCAAAAACCATTAGGATTTATCTATATAATTATAATGAATAATAATATAAATAATTAATGGTATACCTGGAACCTTTATGACCCGATATATCCAAGATTCACATGAGCTTGATCAAGATAAAAAATAAGCTATCGAAGGAATCCTTCTTCTCAAGTATCCATGGGTTGCATGAATATTCTAATGATAAAAATGGATCTTCTTATTTATCATGGTTTTATTGAACCTTTTTTAATGGTAATGGAGAATAGGAGAGAGAGATAAATTCATCCAAGGAGTTTCACATTATTTAGATGCAATAGAGTAACCAAAAAAATTACATACTATGAGTTCCTTTAGATAGCCATAATATTTGACCATTATGATTCTAAGACATTTGGCTATTAAATGAAATGTTTAATAAACATTTTATTAATTACAATTATTTTTTTCTTACATCTCACCATTGTGATTCATTTGTTTAATTTGTAAATAAATGTTTAACTTATTCCAACTCCTCAAAATCATCATCAAACAATGATCAAACCGATCATGATTATAATGACCCGGGATTTTCATACATGGATATTATATCATTTTTGTTGAATACATAACACATTAAACAAATATAAACCCAAATAATGAATTAGTTTAGTGCCTTTGTATACTTGGAAGCATAAATAACTAGTTCATAACACGTCTAATTCTTCTCCTGCCTACTTCTTAATAACTAGAACTCTTTTTGACATATCAGACTTAATATATTTCTTTGCATCTTGAGGAAAGGAAAATAAGAAAGGGTCAGTGTAGATGTTGAGTAAGGGTAAACAAGTGAGTCATGTAAGAATATACATGATCAAAGTGGTATGATAATGTGATTATAACATTAAAATATCATACCATGAATATAAAAGATCATAAACATGAATCATGGTATAAATAATGGAAATTCATAAGACATGACTCATAAGGGAATCAAAAGCATAATCCAGGAAGGCATAATAAATGAGTAATACATGGAATTGTGGGATACACATAAACATGTAATAGAATACCCTCTAACTCAAGACGCGTTGCTAGAACTTATCAGGGAACTTCATGGGGAACACACCTATTTGGAGGGACAAGCCACCATCCTTAGTCAATGTCCTTTCCTTATAAGGGATCATTTTTTCCATCTTCCCATATTGTATTAGGTTTACCTCGTCTTCCCATAGTGGATAGGGTTTCCCCATCTTCCCATAGTGGATATGGTTTTCTCATATTCCCATAGTGGATCAGGTTTACCCATCTTCCTATATTAGATCAATCCTATCGACTTGATTCCCATCATTATCTCATGATACATAAATCATTACCCAATACATTGATGGAAGATATAGGTCCCATCCATATTATAATGAAATCCTACATATGTATTCCATAAGAACATAAATCACTCATCATATCCAAACCCATGGAATGAAATGGATTTCATAAAAATCATTCAATTATATTATAAACCATTCATAAAATGAATAAGAATGGTATCATTGGATCATATCCCCAGTAAAACATAAGTAACATCAAATAAAGTTATCTAAGATGGAAAATAATTTTGAGATATCACTTGAAAATAATTCTTCAGAAAAATATCATTTCTAATTTTAAAAAAATATTTTTAAATCATAAAAAATTTATAAATCCATTTTCATTGAAAATAAACTTTAAAACTTATAAATTAAGCTTTGAACCCTATTTTAATCCTCTTTTAAATCCATTTCCTTGAAAATTTCTAAAATATAATTTAAAAAAATTAGAAACACTGTTTTGAAGGAACACAGATTTATAATCAAAGAGAGAATAAAATTACATGAAACTTATAATATCATGAAAATAAGGATATTCATGATAGAAAAATTCATAGGGAAGTATATAAATCTTATAAAATAATATAGGTGCATAACATAACATGTGTCAGAAAGAAGGCAAATTGAGACAAAATTCTCTTACTGATTAGGTAACTTTTGAATCATAAACCCCATTAAAGAGAGATCATAAAATGAATTTATAAATAAACCTAAATTTAAGTATAAAAATCATATAATACATTCATATTAATTATATACACCACACAAAATAAACAAGTAGTGTATAAGCCATGTTCCCCATAGAAATAAAAGTGAGAAAAAATCCCTTACTACATGAGTAAAATTAGAATCGTAAACCCCATAAAACAATAACATAAATTATAGATTTTAATATCAATAAATAAATTAAATTAATGATATAACATATCATAGGTCCTTATATACACCACACAAAATAAGTGAGTGGTGAATATGTCATATATATCACATAAATAAAAAGTGAGATGAAATTCCCTTACCTTAAGTCTTGACATACTTCACAAAAATTAAAACCTCCTGTATAGTCAATTTAAGTTTATTATACATATACCAAAGAACCATATTCATATATTTAATACCATATATTATTTACTTATGACTTTATATTACCCTCTTATTTACAATTCCATGTTAATGTTATGTCTTGGGTAATAACCACATTGTTTTTATTTCATGTTTTGACTTATTATCCTTCATCCTCTTACGTAGATCATGATTTCATAATTTATATATTGGTAACCATGATATATATATATATTCATTAAATATGTATTCATGGTGATTAATAAAAGTTATAGGTTGAAAACAAAAAACATTGTTCATGGAAATGGTAGGTCGTACATATGCATGAATGATGATTTCATTTTCGTGTCATATTAAAACAAAGAAAATAATATGATATTTTAAGAATAATTTTTATGTCATATATATCATATATATTCATAAAATTTATCCTTGTTACTATCCTTGTTAAATACAGGTAAATAATATTTCACATCACATCGTGGAAACGGTAAGCCCTACATATGCATGAGTGACATTATCATTTTCCCAAAATATTAAATGATAAAAAGGTAGATAAGATATTATCATTAAATAATTATAATTATATCATATATATCATATATATCATATAAAAATATATTGTTCGTCATAATTCCCAACCATGAGAGGTGGTTAAGGAAAAAACGAACAACATAGTTTCATGAGGCGGTAGTACGTCGTACACAAGAACCGTAAATTCATTACCAATTAGATAGAAGTTTGTGTCAGTTCAAGTCAAACCATTAATATAAAAACATCCCAGGATATTTATAATGCTGAGGTTATTATAAAAAAATTAAATAAAAAAATAAGGGGTTTAAGGAAGAAATAAAAAAACCTTTGTTGATGAACGTTACCTCTTTTTTTGGTATCTCCATTTGATTTGCACAAAAAGACTCCTTTGGATATATTTCTACCCAAATTAATGATTCTTGGATGAAATTAAATAATTTGGGTAGATATTTATACATATTTTGGCCAATTAAAATAGGTTATGATGTGCGAAGAGAATAGAAAGAGAGGTGCCCTTTTATAAGAGAGGGGAGGGTCACTTTCAGAATTTCTCAAAAGATTAATTTATAATAAAATTAATTTCAATCCAAATACCTAAAAAATTACATTTATTCGAATATAATACATTATATGGTTTTAATTTCATAAACTAATAAAATTTATAATGGTTTTAATTCAATTTTAAATCTTATCCTTTTTATTAACCCCTAGTTAACCAATTTCAATTTTAACAAGGCTAACAAATTTTTCAATGGTAAGAGAATGTAATTTTTAAAATAAAGTGTAAATTAGATCATAAATGGTCTATTTATTATATTTTAGATAATATATCATCCCATTGTCCTTATTGAATATTTTTATGTTTTTTAAATAATCTAATAAAATTTTATTTTTATAAAATATCACAAGTGTCAATTTTGACATTATTCATAACTTTGACTTTAAGAAAATACATAAAACAATATAACTTAGAACCAATTCACTTAAAACACCCCTAACATGTCACATTAAATCAAAAAATATATTTTATCACCTTAATTAATTCAAATTATATTTATTTTAGTATTTTTAATATCATCTAATTGATTGTTTCATTAATTGAGTAATTACTACATCATCATTTGTAATTATTTATGAAAATAATTTCTTCACTAAAAATTAAAAATAATTTTATATGATTTATATGAATATTTTATCTTTCATAATCATATATATATATATGACCATAACTTCTATTTATATCCATATTATTCATATTATACATATTTAAAGTAAGAGTGTGACATTTTATCACTCCCTTTGAGTTTAATAATGTTTAAGTCATTTTCATGGACAAGTGCCCATTAAATTATTCAATTATGACACTTATGTGTTAAGGGTCTAATTATATTCATCAAATATCGTTTTTAAAAGTGTTATGGTAGTTTTATAATATTTATTATAGCATTTGTATCCTTAATTTTCTGATTTACCCATAACTGTGGTATTAAAATTATTAAAATTTCTTTTCATATCGTCCCAAAAAAAGGGAACTATTTAATAAATTTTAACCTTTTGATTAAAAATATTAAATCCATTATTAATAATTCAAAACACATAAATTTATAAAATTAATTTAAAATTAATCTCATTTACGAAATGAGAAAATGATTTTTTAAAGTGAAAACATCCAAAGTATTGACATGTTTTTATTTCTAAATTCAACGTCAAATTGATTCTAACTTCCTACATTATATTAAATGATAAAAAATTGATCTAATTATACTTTAAAATCAATCAAATATATAATTAATCACTATAAATTATTTTTATTAAAAAATTATTTTCAATTAAAAATATGTATTTTTTATTATTTATTAAAACATGATACTTACAAGAAAAATACCAAAAATTAAACCAAAGTACATTTTGAAATCCATATTTAAAATGAGAATTTTATTTTTTTCATATAAAAATTCGAAAACTTTAAAAAATTATATTTAAAATATGTTCTCTATTAAAAGGCAGTAAAATTACCCTTTTGAAAAAAAATATAGTATACTATGCATAAAATTGGGTTTTTTCTTATCTTATGCCTATAAAATATATTAGATGAATATAAAAAATATATTATTGAATAAATAACATATATATTTCATTAATATCACCCAATAATTGTAATTAATTTAATTTGTTAATACAAAACAACTTTGGGTGCAATAAAATAAAACTATATCCTTTATAAGAAAAATATGTATATTTTCATTTCTAAATAATTGGTAACCAATTAATTGATATTATAAACCTTATATTTTCATAGGTAATTTAATATTATTCATAACTACTAATTTAATATCTAGGTTTTGTCTTATTATATTAAATAATAATATTTTAATAATATACTATTGTTTGGTAAAACTCAGTATTGTGTGTAATTCAAGTGATCAAAAGAACTCGATGTTTTGTAACACAATCCAAGTATAGTGTTGTGGATACCATAAGATAATATGATTTTTGCATATAACCCAATCTTGACTTGGTTTTCCATATAATGCAAGATAAACATAGTGTTTTCGTATAAAAAATATTATATTCAGTATTGTGTGAAATGAAAAATATCAAAAAGAATAATTCGAAATAAAAAATCACAAAATCTTGGTGTGTTACATTTTTCCCCCATTAAAATGAATTTTACCTTTAAAATTTGTCAGGGTTATCAATGGTTTAATACATTAAATTTTCTTTTATAGAAACCCACATCCTAAAAATGAATACTAAAACTTCCTTTTATAAATGAAGGTTGAAAACATAACAGTTACCCCGACTAACTCATAATTGGGTTTCCACATAAAAGAACATAGGTGGAAAGTGAAAAAATTGATATAGAAGAGAAATATAATTGTCATGTTCTGGTGAAGAATGATAGAGAACTTAGTTAGGGGAAAGTAAACAATCACAAATCCATAAAAAAATGATGATCTAAGGGACCATTTGATTGATTAGAAAAAAAGGTATTAGGATAACATTTTTGGTTTAATATCCTTTACCTAGAGTTAAAGAATTTTCTTGATAATATACTCTTACTTGATTTCAGCACAATCTCACCCTTTTTGTTTCTTGATCAATTTCCACTTCATAACTTTTTCAAATATATGAAGGTGGAATTTTTTCATTCATGAAGCATTAGTAGATCAAGAGATCCATAAACAGAATGATAGGTCATTACATCTATATTTATCACAAAAAAAGGTCAAAAAAAGTTATCCACTATTCATAAATCTTCATATGGTGAGTGTAACGTTCTGAGATAATTTAAATAGTAAATATGTATTTATTTAATATTTAATTTATAAATTAAATCTAGGTAAGAAATTATTTAATATGAATCTTTAAAATACTTTGTATAATCAAAATATGTTTTGAAACAACATATAAAATATTACTTTATATTTCGAGAAATAGTATTTTTATATGTTAATAAATTATAATATACTTTAATATATGTATTCTTATATGATTTTAAATTATTATGTTTAAACAAAAAAAGGATATTTGAAAAATAATGAAAATAATAATTAAAAATATTGTCATTTAAATATATGAAATAAAAGAAATTATGAAAATATTAAATAGAATTTGAGTATTCATAATTATGAATAATTCAATCAATAAATTTTCATATAAAATATAATTTTTTATTTGAATGAATATTAAAAAAAATTATGAAAAAAATTATAATTTCAAATTAAAAATTATACTATAATATATATTTATATATATTATTTTGAATTATAAGATTTATATAATATTGAAATTACAAGTACATTATGATAATACAATTATTATTTTACAATTTTAAATATTATATAAATATTATCATTAGCTTTGAAACAGTAAATTATTTTTATAAAATATATGGAATAATAAAGTTTATTATAATTATGAACTTATACATATATATTAATTATGTTAATATTTATATATAAATACAATTAAATTAAATGTATTAGTAATAATAATAAATAATAATAATTAAAACAATAAATGATAAAAAAATTAAAAATAATGATAGAAAAAGAAGGATAAACAATTAGAGGGGAGACTAATTGGGAATAAGGTGAGATAAGGAATTTGAGTGAGTATTAGGGTTTCAGCTTTATGGGAGAGGCTGAAACAGATAAGGGGAAGTCCATCATAAATTCTAGACCATATATTAGGGTTTGAGTTGAGTGATTAGGAGTTGATGCCTACTATGTCCATGTGGAATTAAGGTGGAGCTTAGCTTATTCGATGCCAGAGCGGTTAGAGGTCAAACATCAAAGGAAGATCAACTGTGTAGATGGTATTGAGCACAGATCTGTGGTTCGAGTGTGGGATATCCTTCTTCGTCGATGTCCACGTCTTATTTTTCTCTGATTTTATAGATCTACAAACAGGTGTTTATTTAATTATTAAGTGTCTAAGTCTTATCTAATTTCAGTATCTTAATTTCATTGCTTATACACTTCTTCAATTTCTATCCCTCGGATGATGATTTTCTTCATTTTCATTCTGGTCTGTTTAATGTATCTAACCATTTTTTCAATGGTTTTCATTGATATCTTTGACCTATTTTAATTTTAATCTTCCTTCGAGTCTATCAATTTTTTATCCATCATACTAATATCTGTTTAATTTTTTGTGAGAATAAAAGTTCAAATAAAACAACAAATTCAATTCACATAAAATAAATTTAGTTTTCATTGTCATTTCTAAACAGTTTTATTAATTATATTACTACAGTGACTCAAAATTTTTTTCCTCCAGCTGTTGTTTTCAACATTGATGATTTTTAACCCTCTTGTAATTCATTATTAATTTCAGATGTGGTTAGGATCCCACTTTTATATCTTCTTCGTAGATGAATCAATAAAATTTCAATAAGACAATATAAGAATTTAAAATCTATCATCAAATATTTAAAAAAATAAACATAATTTTTTTCTTGTTGAGTGTATATTAGAGAGTGTGGGAGAAGCTGATTAGAGGTTAAGAAAGCATAATTTTTTAGTTTCATATGAATTTTTTAGTGAGGAGAGTGTGTTGAGGTAGGAAATAGCCTTTTCATTCGTTTATTATTAGATTATGAGAGTAATATCAGTGAAATAGGGAGAAGAAAAGTCGTAGGAAGTCATTTAAAAATAAAAGGTAAGGGAAATTAATTTTCTATGTTTATAAATGTTTATTTGTTTGAAAATTTTAAATTAGTTCATTGCCTTTTAAAATTTTTTATTTTCAAAATTTAGTAGGGGAGTTTAATTTTATTTCTATTTTTAAGATTTTATTTTTAAAAAATTATATCACTAGAATTATAATTTTATAAGAATATTTTAAAAATTTATATTTTCAAATAAATCTTTCATTATTGTATATTAATTTTTAAAAGTTATTATTTATTTAATTTTCAAATATTTCCTTTTAAATTTTATTTTCAAAGGAAATTCCCATATACAAATATTTCTTTAGTTATTATAAGAATTGTTTTTTTTTCAAATAATTATATGTGTAACAAGTTTTTCAAATTTTGTTCTACATGGTTTTTTATTTTAAGTTTATGTTTTATTTTAAAGACCCTTTAATGAGGGAATTACTTTTATAGAAAACTAATATTTCATTTATCATTTCAATAATTTTAATATTTTAAAACGATTTTATCAAAATCTATACGTTTAATTGAAAAATATCATTTTATGTGTATTTTCTAATGTCTAGTCATAAACAATATCATTTTATGCATACAAATCATTTACACATTCTTGATTGTCATTTATGATTGTTGATATGACCATTGTCTATAAACTGTGACATTTCATGCATGTAATGGTTTAATTTTTATTATGTTTTGATTTATGTACTTAAGCGAACAATTGATTCATTTATAGGAAATTATTTTCAAAGTGGATGTTAATTATATTATAATTAACATTCTATGTACTAATGTCTGATGGAGATGAAGTTCATTTTCTTAAAGAATTCATATGAAAGTTTATAAATATATATATACTTGTAAATTAATGTAAATATGTTATTAAGTTTTTTAAATAAAAACTCTTGTGAAAGAATATATACATAAGCAAGCATAAATTGATTTCATGAAATATGGCACTTGAACTTTGTAAATATGATAGGTAAGTGGGGAGTAAACCCATCCCTCAAGTGGTTAGTCGATAGTCTTTAATGTTTTAGGTGGACACAGTGTGTTGTTTTTAAAATCTTGTATATTTTTTCAAAAAAATCATTGAATTATTTTAAACGAAATTTTTGAGCATAAGTAATTTCAAAATATTATAGTATTTTTAATACAAAAATAATTTCAACATTATTTTCAAAAGTTATTTCTAAAATTATTTTTATGGTGTTATCAAAATAATTTCAAAATCATTAATAAAAATTTGTTTTCAATGGAATATTTAGTATAAGGTATTTCAGAAATTTTAAAACCCCTTACTGGGAAATTAAATTCTCAACCCATGTTTTAAAATGATTTTCACAGGTATCTTAGAAGTTATAATTCAGATGTCTTTTCTTTTGGTGTTAGCACATGCGGAAGAAAAGTAGACATATTTTGGTATTATATTTCAACTCGGATAAATTGTATGATATAGTCTAATTCTCTAGAACTAGATAAAAAAGGGTCCTCTATTGTGTTAAGAGTTATGTGTTGTTTCAGTTGACAATTATAAAATAACACACAACATTTTAAGCAATGAATCTAGAAGCATGGGTTCGGGTCATTATAATTGGTATTAGAGGAATGGTCTAGAAAACTTTAGATATTAGTGGTTTTAAATTGATCAAAACAAAATTTACATGATATAATTTTCTTTATATGATTAAGTCTTCATAGAAATTTTAGTTTATCATAATTCTGAATAGGTAAGTTTGGAATTTTTCTAAGTCTGATGAATGAATTGTGAGGGTGAAATTCATTTAGGGGGGGGAGGAATGTAACGTCCCGAGAAAGTTGAAATAGTAATTAAGTATTTATTTAATAATTTATTTATAAATTAAAACTAACTAAGAAATGATTTAATAAAAAAATTTATAAATATTTTATATAATCAAAATATGTTTTGAAACAACATATAAAATATTACTATATATTTTAAAAAAAATATGTTTATATATTAATAAATTAGTATATAATATAATATATATATATATATATATATTTTATTTTAAATTATTATTTTTAAACAAAAAATGATATTTTAAAAATAATAAAAGTAATAATTAAGTGTACTATCATTTAAATATATGAAATAAATGAAATTATTAAATTATTAAATTTAATTTGAGTATTCATAATTATGAATATTTAAATCAATAAATTTTATTATAACATATAAATGATTTTTATAGAATGAATATCAAAAAAATTTATTAAAACAAAATAAATAATTTAAAATTTAAAATTATGAATTATAAGATAATATATATATATGAGTATTATTTTGAATTTAAAGATTTATATAATATTTAAATCACAAGTACACTATGATAATCCTAATATTATTTTGTAATTTCAAATATTATAGAAATATAATCAATAGATTTTAAAAAATAAATTATTTTTACAAAATATATGAAAACAATATTTTTATTATAATTATGATATTATAAATATATATTAACTTTGTTTATATTTATATATGAATACAATTAAATTAAATTATATTTGAAATAATAATAATTAATAATAATTAAAACAATAAACAATAAAAAATGAAAAGAATGATAAAAAAGAGGATAAAATTTTTCTGGGGAGACCAATCAGGAATAAGATGAAATAAGTATGTTGAGAGTGTATTAGGGTTTCATATTTAGGGGAGAGGCTGATGTCGAGAAGGGTAGTCCATAGGGCGAGTATGACTGTAGTTTAGGGTTTCGACCGAGTGATTAGGATTCGATGTCGATTGTGGCCGTGTGGAATCGATGCTGAACTTCGCATAGTTGATGTTAGAGCATAGAGGTTGAGCATCAAACAATCTCGACTATGTAGATGGGATTGAGCACATATTTGTGGTTTGAATACGAGATGTACTTCTTTGATGTCAATATCTTCTTTTCCTTCAATTTTATAGATCTACAAGGAGGTGTTTATTAAATTCTTTAGTGTTTGAATCTTATCTGATTTCAGTATCTTAATTTCTTTGTTTGTCCTCTTCTTCAATTTCTATCTCTCTAATGGAGATTTCTGTCATTTTCATTGTGGTTCATTCAATGTATCTATCCATTTTGTCAAAGGTTTTGATTGATATATTCAATTTTTTATATTTTTAATCTTCCTTTGAGTGTATCGACTTATTATACATCATAATCATATTTGTTTACTTTTCTATAGGAATAAAAGTTCGAATAAAACAAAAAATTCAATTTATATACAATAAATTTAGTTTTTATTTTCATTCTCCACACAGTTTCATTAATTGTATAGCTGCAGCGACTGAAACTAATTTTCCTCTAGTTATTTTTTTCAAATTTTATGATTGTTATCTCCCATTAAATTTATCATTAATTTCATATTCAGTCCGAATTTCTCTTTCTTATCTTCTTTGTAGACACGTCAATCAAATACCTACAAGGCAATCTAATCATTTAAAATCTATCATTAAGTTGAAATAAAATACTCTTAATTTTTATCTTTCTTAGTGTATATCAATTAGTGTGGGATAGGATGACTAGTTGAGAAGGTAGCGGTCTTGTTTAGTTTCTTCAAACAAAATTGGTGAGTATAGTGGAACAAGGTAGGTAGTAGCCTTTGTTTTCCATTATTCTCATAGTATGAGATTTTTTGCAGTGTAATAGGAATAAGGAAAGTCTCAATAAGTTAACTGCAAATAACAGGTAAGGGAAATTGTGTTTCTTTGTTCAAAAATGTTATGTTTTTGATTATTTTAAATTAGTTTGTTGCCTTTTAAAATGTTTTATTTTTAATATTTAGTAAGGGAGATTATTTTTATTTCTATTTTTAATATTTTATTTTTGAAAAATTATGTCACAAGAATTACCATTTTATAGGAATATTTTATAAAGTTATACATTCAATGAATTCATTAATTATTGGAAATTAATTTTTAAAACTTATTATTTATTTCATTTTCAAATATTTCCTTCGAATTTTTATTTTCAAAGGAAATTACTCTATTCAAATATTTCTTTTGTTATCATAATAATTATTTTTATTTAAAATAAATATATGTGTGACAAGTTATTCAAATTTAGTTATATATGGGTTTTTATTTTATGTTAATTTTTTATTTTAAATACCATTTAAAAATGGAATTACTTTTATAGGAAATTAATATTTCATTTTTCATTTCAAGAATTTCTTTATTTGAAATTGATTTTATCAAAATCCTTATGTTTAATTAAAAAATATCATTTTATGTGTATTTTATAAAGTGTAGTCATAAAGGCTATCATTTTATATATGAAAATAGTTTACACATTCTTGAATTTCATTTAAGATTTAAGATAAAAACATTATCAGTAAATTGTGACATTTTATACATGTAATGGTTTAATTTTTATTGAGTTTTGATTTATATACCTAAGTGAAAAATTAATTCCCTTACAGTAATTATTATAAAAGTAGATGTTATTTATATTATAATTAAAATTCTATGTATTAATTTATTATGAAGATGAAGTTCATTTGCTTCAAGAATTCCTTTGATAGTATATAAAAATATATATACTTATAAATGAATGTAAATATGTAATTAAGTTTTTAAAATAAAAACCCTAGTGAAATTATATATACGTAAGAAAGCTTAAAATTATTTTATAAAATATTTCACTAAAACTTTGTAAATATTATAGGGAAGTGGGGTGAACCCAACCCTCAAGTGGTTAGGCTCGTGACAACCTTCAATGTTTCAGGTGGACTTAGTGTTTGGTTTTCAGAATCTTGCATATTATTTTCAGAAAAATCAATAAATTATTTTTGATGAAATTTTTGAGGGTATATATTTTCAATATGTTGTAGTATTTTCCATATGTAAATAATTTAAATATTTTTTTCTAAAGGTATTTATAAAATTATTTTTTAAGTATTATCAAAATAATTTTAAAAGGATTTCTCAAATTTTATTTTAAAATGGATATTTTGTAAAATGTATTTCAAAAATTTTAAAACCCCTTACTGGACAATTAAATACTCATATGTTGTTTTAAAATTATTTTCACAAGTATCTTAAAAGTTCTAATTCAGACGTATTTTCTTTTGGAGTTAGTGTGAGTGGAAGAAAAGTAGGCATGTTGTTTTATAATAATTTAACTCTGATAAATTGTAATATGTAGTTTTATTCTATAGAACCTAGACCAGAAAATTTCCTCTATTGTATTAATAGTTGTGTATCATTTTAGTTGTCTTTTATAAAAAAAATACAGAGAATTTTAAGCACCAAATTAGGAAGCATGGGTTATGGTCATTATAATTATTATCAAAGGAACACTTTAGACAACTTTAGAGATTATATATCGTCAATTGAAGGAAAAATTTATACAACAGTATTATTTTAGATGATTAAATCCTTGTAGAAATTCTAGGTTATCTTAATTCTGAAGAGGGAAATTCAGAATTTTCCTAAGTCCAAAGAATGAATTTCAAGCGCATGATTCATTTAAGGGGGGGGAATGTAACATCCCGAGAAAATTTAAATGGTAATTAAGTATTTATTTAATATTTAGTTTGTAAATTAAAACTATCTAAGAAATGATTTTATAAAATTTTTTGTAAATATTTTGTATAATCAAAATATGTTTTCAAACAACATATAAAATATTAATTTATTTTTCAAGAAATAGTATTTTTATATCTTAATAAATTAATATATACTTTAATATATATATATATATACTTATTTGATTTTAAATTATGATTAAAAAAAGGATATTTGAATATTATTGAAAATAATAATTAAGCATACTATCATATAAATATATGAAATAAATGAACTTATGAAAATATTATATAGAATTTGAGTATTCATAATTATAAATATTCAAATAAATAAATTTTATTATAAAACATAAAGCATTTTTATATAAAAAATATTAATAATATTTATTCAGAAAAAAGAAATAATTTATAATTTCAAATTATGAATCATAAGATAATATATATATATATGTGTGATTAATATTTTGAATTATAAATTTTCTTTATATTGAAATTACAAGTACATTATGATAATATTATTATTATTTTATATTTTTAAATATTATATAAATATTATCATTAATTTTAAAACAATAAATTATTTTTATAAAATATATGAAAGAATTATTTTTATTATAATTATGAACTTATAAATATATATTAATTATGTTAATATTTATATAGGAATACAATTAAATTAAATGATTTTAGTAATAATAATAATTAATAATAATTAAAGTAATAAAAGATAAAAAATCAAAAGAATGAAAAAAAATGTGATAAACTTTTTTAGAGGAGGCCAGTCAGTAATAAGGTGAGATAAAGAAGTCAAAAGAGTAGTAGGGTTTTAGCTTTAGGGGAGAGTTCAACACAGATAAGGGGTAGTCCATCGTGCGAGTCCCACTATAGAGTAGGGTTTTAGCCAAGCGATTAAGAGTTGATGCCGACTATAGCCATGTGGAATAGAGTACGAGCTTATCTTAGTCGATGTTAGATCATTTAGAGGTCTATAATTGAAGGAACCTCATCTACGTAGATGGTATTGAGCATAGATCTATAGTTCAAGTGCAAGATGTACTTCTTCTTCGATGTCAATATCCTATTTTTCTCTGATTTTTCAGATCATCAAGTAGGTATTTATTTAATTCTTAAGTGTCCAAAACTTCTCTTATTTTAGAACCTTAATTTATTTGTTTGTCCTATTCTTCAATTTTTATCCCTCAGATGGTGATTTTTTCCATTTTCATTAAGGTTTGCTCAATGTATATAAAAAATTTTTCAATGGTTTTCATCAATATCTTCAATCTAGTTTATTTTTAGTCTTCTTATGAGTGTATAAATTTTAAAAATGTTGTACTCATATATTTTTACTTTTCTATGTGAATCAAAGTTTGAATAAAACCAAAAATTCAATTCATATACAATAAATTCAGTTTTGATTATTATTTTCCAAACAGTTTCACTAATACTATTATTGTAGTGACCCAAACTAATATTCCTCGAGCTGTTGTTTTCAACTTTGATGATTTCTATCTCTCTTTAAATTTATAATTAATTTTGGATCTAGTCATGATCAATATTTTCTATCTTCTTCTCATATGTGTCAATAAAATTTTGGGCCAATCTAATCAATTAAAATCTATCAGCAAGTTAAAATAAAATATTCTTAACTTTTGTCTTATTGAGTGTATATAATGTATTTCAGGACATGATGATTATAGGAGAATTTAGTGTCCTTATTTAGTTTCTTCTGAATGTTCCAGTGATCAGAGTGTGGAAACAAAGGTAGAAGACTTTTATTTCCTTTATTATTAGAGTATAAGATTTATAGCAGTGCAATAAGTAGAAGAAATTAATCGGAAGTCATATGAAAATAACATTTATGGGGAATTATTTTTTTGTGTTTATAAATTTTTATTTATTTTTTGATTATTTTAAATTCATGCATTACCTTTTGAAATTTTTTATTTTGAAAATTTTGTAATAGAGTTTAATTTTATTTCTATTTTTAAGATTTTATTTTCAAAAAATTATTTCACAAGAATTATAATTTATAAGAATGTTTTATAAATTCATATCTTCAAATATTTATTTCATTATTGAATATTAATTTGTCAAAGTGCTTATTTATTTTATTTCCAAATATTTCCTTTGAATTTTTATTTGTAACGGAAATTAATCTATTGAGATATTTCTTTTTTTATCATAAGAATTATTTATTTTTGAAATAAATATTTGTGTAACAAGTTATCAAAATTTATTTCAGCATGGGTTTTTATTTTATGTTTATGTTTTATTTTAATGACCCTTTAATAAGGTAATTACTATTATAGTAAGTTAATATTTCATTTATCATTTCAATAATTTCCATAGTTGAAATTGATTTTATCAAAATCTTTATGTTTTATTGAAAATTATCATTTTATGCATATTTTATTAAGTGTAGTCATAATGACTATCATTATATGTGTGAAAATAATTTACACATTATTTAATGTTGTTAAATATTTAAGATATGACCATTATTTGTAAACTGTGACATTTTATTCATGTAATGGTTTAATTTTTATTGAGTTTTTATTTATGTACTTATGTGAACAATTAATTCCTTTATAGGAAATTATTTTAAATGTGGATGTTAATTATATTATAATAAAAATTCTATGTACTAATGTCTGATGGATATGAAGTTCATTTTCTTCAATAATTCATAGGAAATTATATAAAAGTTTTTGTACTTGTAAATGAATGTAAAGAAGTTATTAAGTTTTTAAAATAAAAAATCCATTTAAAGTATATATAAGTAAGTGAGCTTAAAATGATTTTATAAAATTTGGGACTTGAAATTTGTAAATATGAAAGGTAAGTGGGGAGTGAACACATTCCTAGAGTGGGTATCCCAAAATAGCCTTCAATGTTTTAGGTGGCCTCTAATTTTTATTTTCAAAAGCTTACATATTGTTTTCAAAAAAATCACTTGATTATTTTTAAAGAAAATTTTGATCATAAGTATTACAAAAATTTTGTAGTATTTTTAAGACATAAAAAATTTCAATATGATTTTCAAAAGGTATTTTCAAAAGTGTTTTTATGGTATTATTAAAATAATTTCAAAATAATTTCTCAAAATTTATTTTTAAATGGATATTTTGTAAAATGTATTTCAACACTTTTAAAAACATGTACTAGGAAATTAAATGCACATATCATGTTTTAAAATAATTTTATAGGTATCTAATAAGTTTTAATTCAGACATCTTAACCTTTGGAGTTAGCATGCGTAGAAGAATTGTAGTTATATTGTTTTATTATATTTTAGCTTTGATAAATTGTAAGATCTAGTCTAATTATCCAGAACATAGACTAGAAAATGTACTCTATTTTATTTTGAGTTATGTATTGTTTTAGTTGTATTTTATAAAATAAAATAGTATTTTAAGCACCTAATCCAGAATGTGGGTTTGGGGAATTATAATTGGTATTAGAGGAACTCTCTAGACAACTTTGGATATTAGATGTTGTCAATGGAGGGAAACAAAATTTATGCAAAATAATTTTCTTTATATGGCTAAGTCTCCTTATAAATTCTAGTTTATCATAATTCTAAAGTGGGAAATTCATAATTTTTCTAATTCTGACGAATGAATTGTGAGGACACAATTCATTTAGGGGGAAGATGAAATATCCTGATAAAATTTAAATAGTAATTATGTATTTATTTAATAATTCATTTATAAATTAAAACTAACTAAGAAATGATCTAATAAAAAGTTTTATAAATATTTTGTATAATTAAAGTTTGTTTTAAAACAACATATAAAATATTACGTTAAATTTCGGGAAATAATATTTTAATATCATAATAAATTAATATATACTTCAATATATACATATATATATACTTATTTGAATTTAAATTATGATTTTTAAACAAAAAATGATATTTGAAAAATAATGAAAATAATAATTGAGTGTACTATCATTTAAATATATGAAATAAATAAAATTATGAAAATATTAAAAAGAATTTGGGTATTCATAATTATGAATATTTAAATAAATAAATTTTATTATAAAATATAAATTATTTTTATAGAATGAATATTAAAAAATTTATTAAAAAACAAATAATTTATAATTTTAAATTATGAATTATAAGATAATATATATATATATATATATGAGTGTTATTTTGAATTATAAAATTTATTTAATATTTAAATTACAAGTACATTATGATAATAATATTATCATTTTAGATTTTCAAATATTATATAAATATTATCATTAGTTTTAGAACAATAAATTATTTTCACAAAATATAGAAAGAATTAAGTTTATTATAATTATGAACTTATAAATATATTTTAATTATGTTAAAATTTATATGTAAATACATTGAAATTAAATGATAATATTAATAATAATAATTAATAATTATTAAAACAATATATGATAAAAAATTGAAAATCATTATGAAAAATCGGATAAAATTTTTGAGGGGACACCAATCAGGATTAAGGTGAGATAAGAAAATTGAGAAAGTAATAGGGTTTTGGCTTTAGGGGAGAGGCCGACGTGGAGAAGGGGTAGACCATGAAGTGAGTGCAGTCGTAGAGTATGGTTTTAGTCAAGAGATTAAGAGTTTATGTCGATCGTGGTTATGTGGAATTGAAGTCAAACATAGCTTATTTGATATCAGAGTGGTTAGAGGTCGAGCTTCTAAGGAAGCTCGATTGAGTAGATGGGATCGAGCATAAATCTATGGTTTGAGTGTGGGATGTACTTCTTCTTCAATGTCAAAATCCATTATTTCCCTAATTTTACAAATCTTCAAGTAGGTGGTTATTTAATTAATAATTATCTAAATCTTATTTTATTTCAGTATCATAATTTCCTTGTTTATCCTCTTCTTCAATTTCTATCCTTCGAATGGTGATTTCCATAATGTCGGTCTATTCAATGTATCTTACCATTATTTTCGATAGTTTTGATTGGTATATTCGATATATACTAGTTTTAATCTTCCTTTGAGGGTATCTATTTGTTATACATTTTACTCATATTTTTTACTTTTTTGAATTAATTGTAGTTAAAATAAAACAAAAAATTTAATTCACATAAAATAAATTCATTTTTGATCATCATTTTCTAAATAGTTTCATTAATGTTGTTGTTTTAGTGACACACAAAAAAATTCCTATAGTTATTGTTTTTATCTTTTATGACTGTAATCTATATTTAAATTTATCATTAATTTCGGATCCATTTGGGATCCCACTTTGTTATCTTCTATGTAGACACATCAATCAAATACCTACAAGACAATCGAAGAATTTAAAATCTATCAACAAGATAAAATAAAATAAACATAATTGTAATACTTCTAAGTGCGTATATGGGAGTACAAGAGAGGCTAACTAGAGGAGGAGGTAGCGGCCTTGTTTAGTTTCTTTTGAATCTTTCACTGAGCAGAGTGTGGCAAGGCATATAGTAGCTTTTGTTTTCCTTTATTCTCAGAGTATGAGAGTTATATCAATGCAATAAGATGTAAAAAATTCAAATAAATTCATCTGAAAATAGTAGTTAAGCTATGTTATTTTTTTTGTTTACAAACATTTATTTGATTGATTATTTTAAATTAGTTAATTTCCTTTTAAAATGTTTTGTTTTCAAAATTTAGTAAGGGAGTTGAATTTTATTTCTATTTTTAAGATTTTGTTTTTGAAATTTATGTCACAAGATTTATAATTTTATAGGAATATTTTTTAATGTTATATTTTCAAATATTTCTTTCATTATTTAATATTAATTTTTAAAAGTTCTTATTCTTTTTATTTTCAAATATTTACTTTGAAATTTTATTAGTAAAGAAAATTCCTCTATTCATATATTTATTTAGTTATCATAAGAATTATTTATTTTTCAAATAAATATATGTTTAATAAGTTATTAAAATTTAGTTCTACATGTGTTTTTATTTTAATTTTATTTTTTCTTTTAAATACCCTTTAATAAAGGAATTTCTTTTATAGGAAATTAATAATTCATTTATAATTTCAAAATTTTCGATATTTGAAATTGATTTGTTAAAATATTTATATTTATTTGAAAATATAAATTTATTTGTATTTTATAATGTGTAGTCATAAAGACTGTCATTTTATGTATGCAAATCATTTACACATTCTTGAATTTCATTTAAGATTTATGATATAACCATTATCTGTAAACTGTGACATTTCATGCATGTAATGGTTTAATTTTTATTAATTTTTTATTTATATACTTAAGTGAATAATTAATTCCTTTATAGAAAAATATTTTCAATGTGGAAATTAGTTATATTATAATTAACATTCTATGTACTAATGTCTAATGGAGATTATGTTCATTTGCTTCATGAATTCCTATGAAATTATATAAAAATATATATATATTTGTAAATGAATGTAAATATGTTATTAAGTTTTTAAAATAAAAACTCTAGTAAAAGTTTATATATGTAATCATATTGAACATAATTTTAAAAAATATGGAACTTGAACCTAGTAAATATGATAGGGAAGTGGGGAGTAAACCCATACCTAAATTGGGTATTCCCAAGATAGACTTCAATGCTTTTTGTGGCATCAGTGTTTTTTTCAAAAGATTGCATATTGTTTTCTGAAAAATCACTGGATTATTTTTAAATAAAATTTTGAGTGTAAGTATTTTCAAAATGTTATAGAATTTTTAATATGTAAATAATTTTAAATTAATTAAAAAATGTATTTCTAAAAGTATTTTTATGGTATTATCAAAATAATTTCAAAACCATTTATCAAAAATTATTTTCAAAGGAAGAACTCATAAAAGGTATTTTAAAAATTTGAGAACCCCTTAGAGGGTAATTAAATTCTTATCCCATGTTTTAAAAGTATTTTCATTGGTATTTTAGATGTTTTAATTCATAAATATTTTCTTTTGGAGTTAGCATGCATAGAAGCTAAGTAGACATACTGTTTTATAATATTTCAACTCTGTGAAATTGTAAGATGTAGTCTAATTCTCTAGAACCCAGACCAGAAAAGGTCCTATATTGTATTAAGAGTTATTATTTTTTTCAATTTTCTTTTATAAAAAAATATACATCATTTTAGGCATTGAATTTGGAATTATGGATTTAGGAAGTTATAGTGAGATAATACTGTAATCTCTAAAAACTCATCTTAATTTTATCATAAAACCATTCGACAAATGGTTAACCTTATAACCCTTTAAAAAGATGAAAGTCTAAAAAAATATAATGAGGTGCACTAAATCTTATTAAAATTTATCCCTTGTATATTAAAAGGTAGTTGTTAGTTTTCACATTCTAAATATGTAAATCCATTTATAAAGTATTCTCTCAAAACATGGTAATAACTTAAATTACCATAAATCCTTATTTAAAAAATGCATGTTTCGTTATTCAAAAGTGTATTGGATAAGTCCTTTAGTCCAAAAAGTTTTAAACTTTATCCATAATAGCATAAACTAGTTTTTAAAAAATCATTAATCAGTTCTAAGGAAATTAGTACTATCTAATTTACTTATTCATATCCAACACATCTTTATCCAATATCATTATCTCAACATCATGAACATATTAAGGGTTATTATTTCCTTAATCTAGTGTTTTCTAAAAATATCACCTTATTACCTCAATTTCATTTCATGGTTACTAATACCATTCATTATATGCTCTTAAATCCTTATAATAAAACTAAAGTGGACTAATAAATAGATGTTTCATTATTCCATAATATCATAAAAGTAACTCTACATCATTATTCTTGAATTATATTACATAAATACTCAATCATTCCACCACTACATTATCATACTCTACATCACCAATAATGAATGCATGTGATTTTCCTTTTTCTTTAACCTTAAGAGGTTGATGATGTAGATCATTATCACTAACCCTTAGGTTTTGTCACTAGTTAGCATAATGAACAATATCCTTACACTTGAATCACTAAATTGTGGGGGGATCATCTTGTGCAGATTTCCCTCTATTCACATCAATTGATGACTTCTTCTTACTATCAGTTCGGTAGTCAATTTCCCAATGGACTTATATTCCACACTTAAATCATTTATTAAACCCTATAAGACAATTTCCTCTATGCTTGTTTCCACACATAGAGCATAAAGGAAATACCATCTTCTTATCTCCAATGTTTTTTTATTTTCCTTTTAACTCCATCTACTTTTTCTTGTTAAACCCATGAGAGTGACACATAACTCCAACCTCTATTTCAAATTTGATTTCACAACACACAACCTCTTTGTAGATACTAAATTCTCTTATAGACAATGTCCATATGAGACTTGGATTTAATCTACTGAAGAACCTTTTAACTTTAATTTTGGGTTGGATGATAATGCTAGAGGCATACTACACAAGTCTTGTGAAATTAGCCTCATAGGTGACAAAAAATTCTTCATCGTTTTGCTTCAAATCAAGGAACTCATTTTCCATCTTTGTATGAAGAACACAAGGAAAGTACTTATTAAAGAATAAAATCTTGGACTCATCCCAATCCATGGATTCAATTTGTTATTGTTTCCTCGTATTCTTGATGAGATTCCACCACAAGTCTACTTCACCTTCCAACCAATAAATATCCATAATGGATTTATCATGTTTCAAACACTAGAGGACAGGGAATATATTTTCAGTGGTAATAATTTTGTGTTTAGCAACAAGCGGATCATAAGACCAAATAAAATAAGGTGGAAGTTTCCTTGTGAAGGACTCAGCAGAATGTTGTTCCCTCTTTTTCTCATTTGGAAGCTCAGCATGATTCATATCTTGAGAAATTTGTGTGAGAATATCAATGAGTTTTTTCATTCTAGCTCCCATAACATTCAGATGCTCAGTAGAACGATCATTTCATTTTCCATCATAATCACCATTAACACAATTCCATTGGGTTCCATCTATTGACTAAAACTAAAAATAATAGAGTAAGAAATAATTTTCAAAGTGATGACCCACAAAATCATTAAAAACCACTTATATGATTTATAAATCATGACACATTTCTTTAATCTATGACACACTAGGGTTATCCTAGGTTAGTCACAGCCAACTTATTTTTAAATCCTTCATGATGGTTCATTAAGAGTTTTTAAATTCCAGAAGTATATCCCCCAGGAGTGTCAAACTATGTGCGCAGCAAGGCACATTATCGTGTACTAGGTTATGCATCAGTTCGGTCTGATTCACCTTGTCAATGTTTTTACTCTTAGGTACATCTATGATAGAACCACGTCCACTTGTAGAATCCAAACAGGGATGTATTTCTAGGAAACCCCTCACTCCATCCTTTAACAAAATTCCATTATATTTTCCTTTGATTTTCCTTATCCTTGGACTTATCCTTAGACATGTACTTAGAGTTCTTATTAACATTTTCTCATCCTAGTGTTTACAGGTTCACTAAAATCTTTATCTGATTCCAACTATAATGAACCATGAGTTTCATACATGGATATTACATCATATTTTCAGAATATTTAACACATTACAAAAACAGACACTTAAAGATCATATTAGTTTAGTTCCTTTGGAAACTTTTAAAAATAATAAAATGGTTTATAACACGTCTACTTTTTCTCCCGCCTATTTATTCATAACTATAACCCTTTGTGACATATAAAACTTAATTTACCTTTACAAATACTGAGGAAAAGAAACATAAGAAACGGTGAGATCAGATGCCCATTAAGGGTAAACAAGGGATACATGTAATCATAAACATGAGCATAGGGGTATGAGAATGTGATCATAACATTAAAATATCATACCCTACATATCAAATATCATAAACAATAATCATGGAATAATTATTGGAAATTCATATTACATGAATCATAAGGAAATAAAAAACGTAATCCATGAAGGAATAACATAGGAGTAAGACATGGAATTCTGGAATATACATAAACATGTAATATCATTCACTATAATTCAATATGCATTGCTATAACATATCAGGGAACTTCATGGGGACTACACCAACAAGGTGGGACACACCACTATCCCCAATCATAGTCATTTCCTTGTAAGGGATTGGGTTTCCCATATTCCCATATTGGATTTAGTTTTCCCATCCTCCCATAGTGGATATGGTTTCCCCATATTCCCATAATGGATTTGGTTTCCCCATATTCCCATATTGGATCGGGTTTCCCCATCTTCAAATAGTGGATCGGGATTCCCCATCTTCCAATAGTGGATTGAGTTTCTCTATATTCCAATAATGGAACAAGCCTATAAACTTTATTTCTATCATTATATCATGATACATAAATCTTTACCCAATGCATTGGATGTAGATATAGGTCTCACCCATCTCATAATGAAATCTTATATATGTGTCCCACAAGAACATAAATCATTCATCATATCAGAACCCATGGAATGAAATGAGTTTCATAAACACCATTCAATCATAACATAAACCATTCAGATAAAGAATAAGAATGGTATCATTGGATCATATTCATAGTAAAACATTAGTAACATCAAATAATTTTATCTTAAATGGAAAATAATTTTAAGATATCACTTCAAAATAATTCATTAGGAAAATAGCCTTTCTGCTTTAAAAAATGATTTTTAAATCATAAAAAATTTATCAAACCCTTTTCATTAAAATAACCTTGAAAACATATAAAGAAATATTTGAGAACCATTTTAAACATCTTTTAAATCAATTTCCTTTAAAACTATTAAAATTTCATTTAAAAAGCTTCTAAAACATTTTTATAAAACATTTTTTTGATATTATATATATTTCCATTTTAAGAGAGATTAACATTACATGAAAATTATAATATCATAAAAATAAGGGGATTCATGATATAATATTTCATAGGGAAGTATATACACCTCATAAAATAATATAGGCGTATAACATAACATGTGTCTCAATGAAGAAAAATTGAGACAAAATCCCCTTATCTGTTTGGTAACTTTTGATCTGTAACCCCATGAAAAATAGATAAAAAAGAATTTTTAAATACCCATAAATTTAAGTATAAAATCATATAATTCATTCATGGTCTGTATATACACCACACAAAAGAAACATGTAGTGTATAAGGCATGTGTCCACAGAAATAAAAGTGGGACAAAAATATCGTACTACTTGGGTAACATTCAAATCATGAACCCCATAAAATAATAACATAAAATATAAATTTTAATATCATTAAATAAAGTTAATTAATTATATAACATATCATAGGTCAATATATATACCACACAAAATAATTGAGTGGTGAATATGAGATGTATCTCATGAAAATAAAAATTAAAATGAAATTCCCTTGCCTTAAGTCTTAAATTCCTTCACACGTGTTAAAACCTCATTTATAATAAATATAATTTTATTATACATATATCACATAACCATATTTATATATTTAATACCATATATTATTTAATTATGACTTTATATTACCCTCATATAACCAATTCCATGTTAATGTTATGTCTCAGGTAATAACCACTTTGTTTTTCATTCAAGTTTTAACTTGTTATCCTTGTCCCTATTAAATAGATCATAATTTAATAATTTATAGAATGTTATCCCTGATATATATTTATTTATTTATTTATTTATTATATATTTATTCATTGTGATTAATAAATTTTATAGGTATAAAATAAAATACATCACTTATGGAGACGGAAAGTCGTACGCACAAATGAATGATGTTTTCATTTTCTTTTCATATTAAAATAAATAATATTATATGATATGTTATCATTAAATAATTATTTTTATGTTATATATATCATATATATTCATAAAATTTATCCTTAATTCCATCCATGTTAAATATAGGTGAATAACAAATCACATCACATCGTGGAGATGGTTAGTAATACGTATGAGCGATGTTATCATTTTCCCAAAATATTATATAGTAAAAAGGTAGAAATTATATAATAATTAACTAATTTTAATTTTATCATAAATATCATATATATCCTATAAAAATAGAGTGTCCATCATAATTCTTAACCATGAGAGCTGGTAAAGGAAAAATGGACAACATCGTTTCATGAGGCGATAGTTCGTCGTACATAAGAATGGTAAATTCATTACCCATTAGATAGAAGTGTGTGAGATTGTAGATAGAAAACTTAATATAAAAACATACTAGTATATTTATAATACTTATGTTGTTATATAAACATTAAATAAAAAAATAGTGGTTTTAAGAAAGAAATAAATCAAAAAAGTTTGTTGATGAATGTTACCTCTTCTTTGGGTTTCTCATTGTGATTTTCTAAAAATGACTCATTTGGTTGTATTTATGCCCAAAAAAAGTCTTATAGGATTATTTGAGGTATGTTGGGAAGATATTTAGATATATTTTGGCTGAAAAAAAAAGTTATGAAGTGTAAAGAGAAGAGAAGGATCGGTGCCCTTTTATAAGAGTGGGGAGAGGTACTTTAAAATTTTCTAAAAGATTAATTTATAATAAAATCCTTATCAATAAAAATACCTCCAAGATTCAATTTCTTATAATTTAATACATTAAATTGTTTTAATATAATCAGAAAATAAATTTGATATAGGTTTTGATGTAATTTTAAATCTTATCTATTTTATTAACCCTTAGTTAACCTATTTTAATTTTAATTATTCTAACAAAGTTTTCATTGTTAAGTTAATGTAATTTTTACATATAAAGTGTAAATTGGAACATAAATGGTCCATTTATTATATTTTATACCATATATCATCCCCTTGTCCTTATTTAATATTTTTATGAATTTTATATAATTTAATAAAATATTATTTTCATAAAATATCACTAATGTCAAATTTGACACTTTTTATAACTTTGACTTTAAGAAAATACATAGATCTATATAACATTGATCCAATTCAATTAACACAACCCTAACATGTCATATTAATCCAAAGATTTCATGTATCACCTTAATTCAATAAAATTATATTTATTTTAATATTTATAATATCATTTAATTGATTGATTCATTAATTGAGTAATTATTTTATCATCATTTGTAATTGTTGATAATTATTGATTAACTTAAAATTATATATATATATATATGATTTAGATAAAAAATTTATATTTCTTAAGAATATATATATTCAATCATATATTATATTTATCCCCATATTAAAAATAATATTCATAATTAAAAGTAAGAGTGATATTTTTCCACTCCCTTTGAGTTTAATAATATTTAGATCATTTTCATGGAACATTGTCCATTAAATTATTAAATTTAGAAAATTATGTGTTAATTATATAATTATATTCATAAAATATCTTTTTGGAAAGCTTTAGTGTATTTTTATTATATTTATTATATCATTTTTACCCTTAATTGCTTAATTTACCTTTAACTGTGGTCTTAAAAATTACTAAAGTTATTATTCATATTGTTCAAAAATAAAATGGACCTATTCAAGAAATTTTTAACTTATAATTAAAAATATGAAATATATTTTTCATAATTCAAAACACATAAATTTCTAAAATTAATTTAAAATTAATCTCGTTGACAGAACGAGAAAACGGGTTTTTAAAGTGAAAACGTTTAAAATATTGACATGTTTTTAGATTCAAATTCAATGTAAAATTGATTAAAATAGACTAAATTGGATTAAGTGATATAAAATTGATCTAATTATACTTTAAAATCAATCAAATATAAAACTAAACACTATAAATTATTTTTATGAAAAAACTATTTTCAATTAAAATTCAATATTTTTCACTATTCATTAAAACATGAAACTTATCAAAAAATATCAAACATTCAACCAAAGTAAATTTTTATATCCTTATTTAAAATACTAAGTTCATTTTTTCATATAAAAAATTGAAAAGTGTCAAAAATTATATTTAAAATGGGTTCACCATTAAAAGGTGATAAAATTACCCTTTGGAAAAAAATAGTGTTTTATGCATGAAATTGGGTTTGTACTTATCTTATGCCTATAAAATCTATTGGTTGAATATAAAAAATATTTTATTGTATAATTAATACATATATTTCATTAATATCATTCATTAATTATAATTAATTTAATCTAATAAGAAAAAATGACTTTGCGGACATAAAAATTAAACCATTTCCTTTATAATCAATTTGTATATATTTTCATTTCAAATTAATTGGTAACCAATGAATTCATATTATAAACCTTATATTTTAATAAGTTATTTAATACTATTCCTCACCACTAATTTAATTTCTTTTTTATATCTTATTAAGTTAAATAATAATATTTTAATAATATACTATTTTTTTATAAAACTCAGTATTGTGTGTAATGAAAGCTATCAAAAGAACTCTACATTTTGTAAAACAAGCCATGCATAGTTTTTAGTATAACAAAATATAATCTAATTGTTGAATGTAGTGAAATATTTTCTTGGTTTTGTGTATAACACAATCCAAACATAGTGTTTTCCATATAATAAAATTTATATTCAGTATTGTGCGCAATGCAAAATTTCAAAAAGACTAATTTGAAGAACAAAATCACAAAATCTTATGTTGTTAAAATGATAAATTATTATAAGATAGGGTTTTATAGACTTATTATATCACATATCACATAGTTTTACATTCCCATCACTATGACATGATGATACTCAACATGTCATGGTGTATCAAAAGGTAGACTATGACATGGTCTAAACAACTACACCGTGGTGGTTCCTTTGGTGAAAAATTCCAACATATTGATCTGTTATGTGATTTTTAGTTAAATTAAACTAATTTTATTTAAAATATTTATTATGTTAAACTGGTTGATTAATTTCTTTAGTGTATAGTAATTTACCATAAGAATTTAATAAATAAGATCTTCCAGAAAATGATTAAGGTGTCACTGATTTCACTCTTGGAGCTTTGTGATGCAAAGAACATTCCAAATAATTATAGTTTATATTAAAATGTAAATAAAATAAAGATTTAGAAGAAGTATTTTTTAAAAATTCAATTATTCGTCCCCCCATAATGTAATTTTCTATTTTTTTGAAAAACCCAATTTCTTTTAACACAAAGTCCACATTTTCTATTATATTTTACTTTTTAACATTAATTATAACATGATCATTTACTTCTATATTTTATCTATCTATATTTTTTCAATACAAAGTATTATAATATTTTAAAATTAATTTCTACTTTTTTCTCCAAACATCCATATTATTATTAAATTGTAGTTATATTTTTTTGTTTTAGTATTCAATGCATCCTTTGTGAACACACAATAAATACTACTATGTATATACATATGTATGTGTGATAAATAAATAATGTGGTTATGTGTTTATATATATTGAAGTATATATATATTTACACATGTACACAGATTATTTATATATATATATAACGTAGATAGGTCAGTTGAAATACCATTGAGAAGGGGTGTTGAATCATTAGTACAGTTTTTAAAATTTGTTCTTTATAAATAAACCTATGTAAAATTTTAGGTCCTAATATTATCCTAAATTATGAAAATGAAAATAAAACATCAATTTCTACAAGGTTCGGTCCCAATGTGGATACCTTCTCCTTACCAGGTTTGGGTCTAGTTTTGAGAAATATGTTATCACTATAATTTTCAAGTGATTACAATAGAGGGGTGGTATTATTCATTATCATTCATTTCTATCTATGATAGTACAAGATAATGGCAGAATACATCCTAGAATATTTATAGACTAAAAACTACAATGAGGGAATTGTTTATACTAGAACTGAATGCCTTCAATAAGATCTTATGCTCCTTATTGTGAACACGATATTCAATTCATTTTAAAATGTATTCGCATCCAATAATAGGATATTCTTCCTCAAGCTTTCTCTTCGACTGCCATATGAATGTCAATAGAGAACCATGAAGGTCAACCTTCTTTCTCAATATTGTATAATACTCAATGTGTGTATGAGAGAATACAAGAACACAGTGGTATTCTTCCTCCTAAAAAATCAACTTGATAATCATTTACTAAATCAGTTTTCCTTGACACCAATAATCAATCACAGTAGTGAGCACTGGTCAATTTTATTTTCTATCTCATTGTTACAATAGTTCTTAAAATCTCAAAAATTATTGACGTCTCAATTATAGAACATTTATTCTTTCTTCATTTTATTATTTAATATTCATGGTATTACATGAATAAAATTTTCATAATAAAATATTGAAAACACTATATTTTTCAGTGTATCAATATTTTTAATTTAATTTGGTAATAAAATTCCTATTTTTTCATAATCAATGATTTCAAATAATTTAATTTGAAACCCCAATAAACTATCTTTCATTGATCTTCTCTAATAATATTCATTCTAACTCCTATAAATCCTGTATTGAATCATTTATGAGTTTCTAAACAACACTATGTCATCATTAAAACTACATTCACTCACCTCGCTAGCCCTCCCATTAGATCTATCTTCCTCTCACGATGTTGATCTTCCACAAGCATAGATGTTGAGGTCTTACACTCCTTTGGAATTAAAGGAGGACCTATTCAATCTATGACCATAGGTTTCCCCCATTCAAACTGACACTTAGGACGAATATATTCAATCTCCACTGATCCATGTATCCTCTAAACCTTTTATACATGAATCTTCCAAACCTCATATTTCCATGGAAGGTGATTCGTTGTTATAAATTTAAAATTATAAGTTCTCTAATGTCATTTTTATACACTCTCAAACCCTCCTATCCAAGTTTGGATGTGATCATCCTTCTATTTCAGTGTTTACTAGTTAAATTAAATCAGATAGGGGCTTCTCCTCTCTGGTTACGGATATCATCATTGATTCAAGTAAACTATATACATTTCTTCAATTAGATGAAGATTTTATTTTGGAGTGGTATTGAGAATCTCGGGTATTTAAATGATCCCACTTAATTCTATTTAGATGGTCTCTTGATTTTTTCAATAGGAATGACACCTCCTCCACTCCAAGGTGGATTCTCCTCTGAGGAATGATTATTCTTTTTCAAAATCAGGTTGTTATTTATGGTGTAGGTGTAACGCCCCGACCCCAGTTACCCAGAGTCGGTACATTATTACATAACATTGGCATGATCACAAGAAAGATCAAATCTCGAAAGACCGATTGGTTTAGTAGCCTTGGAAACACTAGATATATTTCATAAGTTTTACATTACATCATAAAATGAAAAACTACTACAACAACATAATGTTTCCACCGTCCACACTATAATCCCCTCATAATATCCCTGAAGGTCATTCATAACTTACTTCTTCACATCCTGGGAAAAATAAAACATAGAAAAGGGGTGAGCTCAAATGCCCAGTAAGGATAACAATATAGCGGAAACTTTCATAAATAAGAATAAACATTTAAGGCAATGTATAACTAAAACAAAATCCTTTCAAACATGAACTTTCAACATGGTATGGCATAAATAAAATGAAATAATTCCATTTACTTATTCACATGGATATTCTACTAATAGAATAATCACATGCAAAAATCAATAACCACTTTCATAATGTTGGAATGCATAATGCCAGACTATCATAACCACATAGTCAAGGCCTCGTGCCAAGACTACAAATAAGATTTTGTCAAGGCCTTGTGCCAAGACACTAGTTTGTCTCATGAGACAAACCGATGCATCGAGGAGCTATAGTGGGCTCCACCCGTCACATATTAAGTCCAATGCATTCCCATATGAAAAGGTTTAAACATAACATAAACATTCGTATTAAAACTAGCATACGAAATGTCAATACTTTCACCATAAACTATGAATGGTATAAAAATAGCACATCCACAGTCAAACATATCACAAAACCTTCAATACAATATAGAAGTTTTGTATCATAATAAATCAACTTCAAATAATCTTAAAATCCATCAAAGGATGTTGACATAGATGAAATCAAAATTCTTTTTAAAGAAATATCTCCTTTTAATTTGAAATCATTTAAGATCCATTTAAAATAAAACATTTTCTTTGAAAATATTCTTAAAATCTTGTAAGGGAAGCTTTGAATATTTTATAACGGCGGAAAATAGCCGCACCCGCCGTATAAGTTAAAAAACATTCTTACCTTAATTATGTCGAAAAGGTTAAAAAGGACCTTGTTTTGAAAACGACCGAAAGATTCCTTTATAAACCACTTATAAAAGTCAAAAAGGGTATAAATGACTTTAACTCATATTCTAGTAAATAGTAAAAATGTTTTGAAATACATTTTTAAGAAACATGGATGTGGATGATAAAGAAATCCCAGTAGATTATTACGTATAAACAACCTCGGATAATGAAGAGATTGTGAAATAACCCTTACCTTGTACTTTTCCTTGGTTGGGGTAGGTTAACCTCCTGTATAATGCGGAAATAATTGTTATTAAATTATACAATAATCATATACATTAATATGATATCATATATGATCTTTTAATATTGATTTGATAATAATATCTTAGTATTATCGTTGTTTCGGGTGTTAACTTACTTGTTTTCTTTTCTATGTTTTGTTACGTAAGACATGTTTGTAAAGGATGGGTTTTATATTATTCAGATCCAGAATGATATCAAGTCCTTAAACATCATTTTTTAAATCATCAAATGATAATTATACTTGAATGGATACAATGGAGAATGAATCTCATCGCGTTCGTGGAGACGGTAGTCCGTACGTACGCACGAGCGACAATATCATTCTTTTGATATTAAAATAATATATAATGGATGGTATATCATATATACAGAATCCTTAACATGTTATATTAATTATTTACATGAGTTACACATCATTATTATCCCCATCCAAATAATATTATATTGAATAACAATTACACCACGACGTGGAGACGGTAAGTCGTACGTACGCACGTATGGTGACATGTTATTCAAAGGGTGGATAGAATACTGAATATGGTTGTACCATATTTATAATAACATCACAGTATATATATGATACTGGATTTATTATTTTAGAATGGTAACAAAAATGGAAGAAGAAGTGGAAGAAGAAATTAACTTAGAAAAGGGTGGTGAAATCACTACCTCTTCTTCGGGTTCTTCCTTTTGATTTGATCAAAAGGGCTCCTTAGGTTGGCTTTCTGATCAAACTAAGGCCTCCAGGTTGTAGTGAGGGATGTTGGGAGAGTATTTGGGCAGAGTTTGGCCGAACCAAAAGGCTTTGAAGGTGTGAAGAAATGGGAAGGAGGAGTGCCCTTTTATAAGAGGGGTGAGGGGCACCATTGGAAAAGCTAGAGATATTAGTTTATAATAAATTCATAATAGGTTTAAAATGGCTCCAAAGTTGACTATTAAAAGGTTATAGTGGGGATGGGTCGAAAACAACTGAACCAATAGAATTTAGACAGATTTGGGTACTTATATTAACCTTATCTTTAAGTATTAACTTTAAGTTAATTAGTTTCACTTTTACAATGTCTCTTTGTATTTTTATATAATATGGTTAATAAACTTACTACATACATCAAAGAGACCCCCAAGTGGTCCATTAATGATGAACCTATAATGATATAAGTCTCTTGGCCGAACCTTAGATTTTTAGGAATTTAATATCAATTAATAATATAATATTTTTTTAAGAACTCTTTTATGTCAATTTTGACACTATTCAATAGTTGATTTTTGTGAAACTCATAACAGATTGATTACTTCGAAAAAAGTCAATTAAATCAATCCTAATATATCATATTATCCTAGAAAATTATTTTAATGCATTAAAAGTTTCATATTATATTTATTTGGGTATTTATAATATCAATTATTTTAATTTTTCACTATTATAGTAATTACTGCATCATCATTGTGTCATAAATAAATTAAATTATTTAATATCTAAAAATTATAAATAAAATATCATTATGTAGGAAATCGTTTTATATTTCTAATGAAATTTTATAATCTAAAATCCAACATATATAACCCTATGTAACAATTGTTTTTCTAAAAGATATATGCTTGTGTCATTTTTGTATTCATTTTAACTTAATTAAAATAAAGTGTCATTATCACTTACAAGTGGATCCATGGGGTCCCAAAATCGACCCAAAGATGCCCTTGGTCGACCATGTATCAACCAATAGAGTTAAGACACGTTTTAGGGTAATTTAGTATTATTATAATATTATTTTTTTTAACCCTTATTTACCGGATTTACCCTTAACCATGGTAAAAAAAATATTTACCGCAGTAATTATTCAAAATGTCTAAAAATAAAAGTTACCTATTTACACAATTTGAACATCCTGATTCCAAATATGGAATCCATTTTCCTAAATTCAAAACACAGAAGTGGCAGAAATTAATTTAAAATTAATTCCCGCTGTCAAAACAAAAAGCGTGTTTTTAAGAGATAATAACTATCAAAAGATTGACACTTGTTTATGTTCGGTTTAATTGTAAAATTATGTCCAATGACAAACATTATATTAAATGGTAAAAATATATTCTAAATATACTTTAAAACTACTAAAATTCATAATTTATCATTATTAATTATTTTGATTAAAATAGTTGTTTTTAATTAAAATTTAGTAATTTTCACTATTCATCAAAATATGAAAGTTATCCGAAATGTACCAAAATTTCACCTTAGGCTAAATTCGATATTCCGAATCCAAAAATGATGTCCATTTTGAAATATAAAATATATATAATTTTAAAAAGTAGGTATTACTATTCATAACGGCTAGTTTGATTGGTTATGGTGTGTTAGAACTTGGTGTTGCGTACAACACACGCTATCACATTATTCAAAGAGAAGCGTACCGTAGAAGCTTGGGGTGTTACAGTAGGTGACTTGCTAGGTCATTTACTCCAAGCTGACTAACCTTCCTTGGACCAATTGTTCTATATGTACCCTCATATTTTCATTGAAATTTATTTATCTCAGCCTCTTCCAGACCTTATGAAAATAAAAATTAGTGAGGAGATCATTGGTTAGAAAAAAAAATACACTATGAAGCTGGTGTGAGATATTATATCTAATACCATATTCAGAGGAATAATAAAAAGATTTTCAGGAATATTTCTTGATCATATGGTAATCAGTTGGTTGATCCATTTGATCACAATTAAATATCTATTTGATATGATGTGGGAAAGTCCCCTACATAGGCCCCTAGGTACTAGAAAATGGGATCTACTTCTCGATATCATTCACCTAATATCCCCTTCTATCAAGGGTTTGTTTTTTTCAAAAATATAGGTCAATTCAAATGATAATGGCCACCCATCATTGGTTGGGAAATTCCCTCTGAGAATCTTCTTGTTTCCTGTAACTACTCATTCTCACTCGTCATCCAAGCATGAGATAGGTATCCTAATAGTCCAAAAAATTATGGATTGGATATGTTGGACTATTTTAATCCCATAAAATATAATATTATTTTATATTTGATGTATGAGATCCCTAAGGAACATGAACACAATAAGATAAATATCATTTTTCTACACTCTCCTGTTATAATTTTTTCATGAAACATGCTTTCCCTATTGGAGGAATATTTGGATACTAACTTATCTTCAACATTTAATAGATCCATAGATGAAAAATAGCTAATGGAATTGGAATATATGGATGAATCATCTACGAGGTGAAATAACAGTAAAGTATAGAGATTCTTGTCTCTTCTGTTGGATAGGTTCTTATGTAACATGCCTGGGATGAATTCTTTTATCACTATTAAAGTTTAACACCTACCCAAAAGATTATCAAACCATTGTGATATTATTATAGAGCTTGGGAATATGAACTAAAATAATCAAATATTTATATACACAAAGAAATATACCAAATAGTTTTTCTTAATATAGAGGATTATAATATGATTGAAACATTAGGTAAGAACATTTAGTCTCTAGATAATCTTGTTATTGGAATGGAACCAGTAGGTTTATGATGAAATGATCACGAAACAAGACTGGATGAATTAGATGTTTCTAAAGGAAGAGGTAGAGGCCAAAGTTCATTCCAGATAATTATATCTATAGAAAGGGGACCAAAATATATCTTATTTCCATGCATGAATTAAATAAATAAGTTATATTGGTATACCCAAATTATAAAAGGAAGATGAATTGGATAAATTAAATGTTGACACTCATGGTGACTTTGCAGTTAGGCAATTTGCAGGCATTCACTTTAGCCCTATTTCTAAATCTTACTTTTGTGATCAGAATGAAGAAGGAAAATACTTTGAAAATAATGTTATGAATATATTCTAATAGAGTAATTACTCCTCCATCACTTATCTTACAGAATGAATGGAGGTCCATGAAGTTATCATGGGGATGGGTGTTGAATTTTCACCTAGACTGGATCGTTTTCTTAGTTATTTTTATTTATTTTTGTGAAATTTCATAAAGAGGGATGTCATAAGTGTTGTGAGAGATTTATTTTAGAATGGAATCATCCTAATATCTATAAAATCCACTACTATGGTATTTATTCCTAATATTAAACACCCACACAACATCCAACACTTCAAGTTGATTATACTTTGAAAATTTTAATATAAGATCATTGAAACTACGGTGAACAATGGGTTACTTCTATTATAATTGTGGGTACCATAAACCCAACTTGAATGGTAATTTTAGATTACCATATCAAGCATATAGTGAGTTATGCATGATGTTTTCTCACCCTAATTATATTGATATTTCTACAACCACTATTTAAATGGTAGTTTCTATATATTATTTGTCATATAAATGGGTTATAGTAGTTCACATGATATAATAAGAACCTCAAAATATTATGAGAATATTCTTAAACATATGTCTTTGGGTCTAAATACATTATACTAACTGGACACTGTTGTTGCCAAACTATCAGGTGTTGGGGCTCATGATTATTTATATTTCTTCTCATGAAGTTCACACTTTGTGATCTCTAGTATATGATATCATGAATACGAAAATGCCAATAGGTACACCACTTGATTTATGTGTCATTAGTGTTACTATTAATGAACATTTTTATTGGTCTCCGGACATGATATTATTATCAGTGTGTACCATTTGATTACATACTTTGATGAAATTAAAAAACAATGGTATTAAATTCTTAGTGAGGTATCTTGTGTTGGGTGTGTCTTTAGTAGTATGACATTGGTTCAATGGTTATGATATAATTTGTTGGTTCCATGTTGAGGAAGTGATATCTCGGGCCTAGTTGATCAGGATGGTAGTATATTCATTAAATCCATGAATATGGTAGTCCAAGTAAAATATATCTAGTTAGATCAAAATAATAATAAATCAATAATGTATGATGATGCAAGTTGTGCTTCCCACTTTATGAGATATTGTCAGACAAAGAGATTATATTACATAGTGTATGTTCATAGGAAAGGTTGTCATTTCTATATTTACTTATCTCTTTTGGGGACTTGATGTATTAATAGACATTACTCCTAGATTGTGAATGGTATTAACCACCATCTAGATAAGGGCCTAGAGGGTCACACAAAATAGTGTATTCTAAATTTTACCCTATTTTGATGAATGAGTGTATAATACTTGGTGGGCATCACCATGGGGTCCGAGAGTTGTCAAAGTATTTCTGATCACCAAAAAAATAAATAAATTTAATATAATTATTTGACAATAGAATAACTAGGTTGAATTTATTTATCAAAAGTATTCATAAGGTATTAAATGAATAAGTGGAAAAAATATTATATGAATGAATATATTTTAATATTCAATATTTGTTTAATATTTCAGGAATCATAAGTTGACTTAATATATCAGTTTTTCATGTAATAAAATCAATATATTTTACAAGTTTTTGATAAAAATATTAATGACATTATGATACTTTTTATTTTCCATAAGAAGTTGTTTATAGATTATTTAGTGGTTTTTGGATATACGAGGTGTAGAGAATCCTTTCTATGTATTTCTTATCCTAGTATATAAGTATAAGAGAATATCTTTTCCAAAAAAAATATTTATATTAGATTGAGGTCTTTTCTCTCCTCTTCCTGTATCTATGAGAGAGAAAACACCCATCTGAGTTCTCAATCTTTGATTTTCATCACAGATCGAAGGGATGAGAACGTGGTGATCATCGTGACATTGAAGAAATTTCCAAAGCTCCAAAATAGCAACTGAAATTTTATCATCTACATCCATGTGGATTCTTGAAGTATGTGTGGATGATCTAGAGGGTTTCAAGCTTAGATCCTGCTAGAAATGCTTTCCTTCAATGACCAATAGTCGAATGTGCTGCCAATTCAAATGAGGTATTCATTATTTTAATTTTTTTCTTATTAAATTCATGAAAGATACTAAGACCTATATTGTGGCTTGGATCACTGGATACGAAAAATCTGTATCCCTCCTATAATGAAAAAATTTAAATCTCTAGCCCACTAGCTTCTGTCGTGCGCCTTAGTACCAGCAATTGGTATCAGAGTGATCACATGAATTTTCTTGGGAAAAATTTTTATTTGTATTCATTTAAGTAATCTTCTTCATTTGGGTTCCAACATAATAGACCATGCCTTCATCCAATTCCGAATGAAAAATTTACGGCCATCCAAAAAATTTAATTCAGATCGACTACGTCAGTGTTGCGTGTTAAAATTTTAAGAACACACACACACAGATATATATATATATATTAATATATACATATATATATATATGTTGAAGTTATTTTTCAAAGTGATTTCAGCCAATTTCTGTTTTTTGGTCAATTCTGGCAGAATTCTGATGGTCAAAATAGTAACGATCAGAAGAAAATTTTACTCTAATGATAAAATTTTTCCCCAACCTATTTTTTTATGCATTTGAAAATGCTATAACAAACAAAAAATTATTGGGAAAATTTTTTTTGGGCAGTGAGACCTGGTGCACAAATAGTTTAAAAAATATAATGCCTAAAATTAGGCTTAAAAAAGGTATACATCCAAAAAACAATAAGGGTATGGGTGGGACTTCAAGGTCAAAAAAATTGGGGGGACAATAACTACCTATGGATGCTACGGTTATAAATAAAAAACATTTAATTTTTTTAAAAAAAGTGGTCATAATGGTTGTCTAACACCCAATCCATCGGTGTCGTCTGGACCACTTCTGGAAATCCATTGCACCTTCTTCATTTGACTCCACCAGCTCATAGACCCCCTCTTGATCATGCGACCATTGCTGGAGTGAAGCTCGCTAAAGTTGTGATAGCTGCATCCTCCTTCGTGATAGTTGTGTCGACCACCTTATTCATTGGTCATCATCGAAGCACACGCCCCTCTCACTAGAGACAACATCTAGCCTCATAAATCGGCTAGACAACACCCCTACAACAGTGGTCTAGTCCATGTTGTACCCTCTCAATAACAACTTACCATGTTTTCCCTTTTCCCTATTCTAGTTACCCACAGATAAACCACATTTTTTTCTATCTGGTATGGGCCTCCACGTGCCTGGGTGGGTCAAGACCAACCCAAAACTAGGTAGGGAAGGTCTGCCTGACCCAGAACCGCCCTGCACGGTTTTGGACTAACCCTTAATGGTCTTGAATTAGGTTCTAAGATCCAACAAATATTTAAATATCCAAAAAAGGTTAATTAAAGTATTGGAATTTTGAAAAAATAATAATAAATTTACTATTAAGGAAATTAATTTAGTTTCTGAATTTAGTTAAATTAATTTTCAAACCAAACAAAAAAATTATTTTAATTAAATTTTATAATTTATTTTATTTTATAGCCCTCAACATTAAATTAATTGAATTTTAATTTTTATCAAGATTTTCATTTTCTCATCGACCAGTATTGAGCACTGACAGGCCCATTAATTATATGGTTTATTTTTATTTAATTGTTTATTACCTATATGTGATACTTGTAAACTTTTAATAGTTTTTAATGTTGGTTTACTCATTTTCCATTTTCATTTAATATGTATAAGGTCCTGTACGCCCATCAGTTTTATTCTGTAAGAATATTATGCTTTTTAAAACCCCCTCGCTTGTGTGAGAGTACATTTGTACTATTGACAATAATTATGTAAGATGTAGATTTCATCAACACGAGGTGGTATCCCTAACAAGAAGTGAAAATACTGGATCGGGGGTATGTTTTAATATGATTCAATATCTGACTCATGTATGATATGCCTATGTCACAATTGATCCATTAAGTTTAAAATTGATCAAACAATATTAGCTACACATGATTAGTTGAGTAATTTATTTTCTTTTTGAATTGTTTATAATTTTATGCATTTTCATGTCTCTGAGAAAAACATAAAATAATAAATAGAAAAAATTCATAAAGAAGCAATGAATGTATTCTATTAATTAATGTTAAGTTTTGAGAATAATAACATAGTATGAACAAAATTAATAGAAAAGGATTACTTTCATCACAAAAAAATTAAAAAAATTATCAAATAAATATTAGGTCGTGAACACCATTATTCACTCAAATTTAAATAAAACTGGGTGTATGTGGTGATCATTTTCCAAAGTTGAGGGTTCCTCCTACTACTATGAAGTTTTTATGAGTGTGATGGGTTTACTATACTGAATTTGGTAGTAAAGAAGTATCCAAACAAATATTGTTTCAACTTTAGAGGAAATAATTGAATAAATCATGTTTATGAATTTTAGAAGCTAGGATTTCAATCAATAAATCAAGGAGTCACAACTAAATGTGGTTGGACAGTTTAGTGCCTACCTTGAACTCTTCAAGTAGTGTCATAGCTAGATCTTGTATACTTTTAGTGAATGTGGTTGGAAAAATTTATAATATAGGACTTCAATCACCAGATCAAGGAGTCACGAGGATTAGAAAAATGCTTATAGGAGACTCATGTGTGAGGAATTTTATGTTTGCATCATAATTTTACCATCCAAATCTGATTTTATTTGTGGATACAACATCAGGACATGGATAATTTCGAATGTTTCCTCATCTATGAGAATCATATGAGGAGAATGTGAAGCGAGATATGAATGGGTGATCATTACACTAGACATGTGTAAATTGAAAGATACATCATGATCTTTAAAAACATTCCATATCATCTTCACCCATATACTCCATTATCATTTAATAACACAAAAATGAACAAAATATAGAAAAACATCACTATATTTTAGGTAAGGTGCTCCAATTCAATAAGAACATAAAGGTAATATTTATTTCTTATGGTGAACAAGTTGAGAGACAAAGTGAAAAGGCCAATGAAAGGTGTGATTCCAAAGAAACATTCACAATTTCCTTTAAATAAATAAGGTAGACCATTATATGAGAGTTTATTTTCTTCATATGTCATGAGATGAATCTATGCAAGTTTAAATTCAATGAACTAAAATGAATAAGAAAGAATTCACTTATTTTTCATGTATATTCATCAATTATGAGTAAATTTTATTTAATGCTTCTTGGTTATTAAATACAATATGCCTTTCACATATGTGTATTGAAATACAATAACTAATTAAGTATATAAATTTCATAATAAGTAAGTTTAATTCTCCAAGCGGTTGAAAAAGGGTGATTTCTATGTCCAAGGTGAGAAGTACACAACTTATATTTTATATGTATGTGGTTCTAATTGAAATTGTTTTGAGTCTAACCAAAAAAATATCTAACGATTTTATTGGACATAAAGAGACATTTTCGAGTTTTGGAATAAATATTGTTCTTGGTATCTCATGCTCAGCCAATTATTCAGTGATATATAAATTATGGTCAATATGTGATGAATATAAAATATAAGACTTATATACCCAGTTGTGTCCAAATAATACCTTTTTAAGAAAAACTAAGTAGTTTTAAAGAATATACCCAGTATATTCTTAGAATCCAGAGTTAAAGACCTTGCACTACTAAAATCTTAACCTATAACCATGGTTTAGAACCATAGTTCGAGCCTATAAAACAATGAGTATTGGCTATAACAATGATTATATGGATTTTGGGTGCTTAAGACATCATGATAGGCCTATACCCATGGTTTCTATAGAAATTGTGGGTATAGACTATGCATATTTATTAATACCCACCATTCACTTAAAACCATGGGTATAGTCTCTTCCATAAAATATAGGTATAGGTGGTAGTCTAGAAATCATGTATACCATAGTTTTGTGAACCATTGGTATAGAGACCTACCCCCATTGGACAATAACACCACCATCCAACACCTCTCATAGAAATTGAAAATAGATTACAAACCATGGTACACATTACCCCGAATGGCCTGAATGCTTTTATAATTACCCTTTTAAGGGTTGAAGGGGGACCCTTACATGTCCTGTAGGCTTCGAGACATTACATGTCCCATATTTCTTTAGAATAATTCATCTAGAATACAACTACTTAGAACTACACCTCCCCAGTGTCTATATCATGATGTCATCTCTCTAAATTTTCATGGTTGTTCAGTTAGGCTTCTCATGCATACATAGGCTAGTCCCAATGGAAATTTTCATACCCTCTCATTCTTCCATATCTTATTCCTCTACACTAGTGAATGTGCCTAATCATAATTCTCATCTAGAGAATACTCTTTGTAGAGTCTGTCTGGTCCATTTAAGTACAATATCATGTGTCCCGAAGGCATTGTGGGGGACCGAAGGCCTTAAAGTACTCGAGGACCAAACCAATGGCCCAAAATCCCAAATACATGAATAGTTCCAGATGCTACAATACTAAATAGTACCTACTATAGAATCAAAAAATATTTCTTCACCTGAATTTGATCTCAAGTCTCTTGAATGCACCTACTGAGTCCACACCAACCGAGATGAGCCTATTGTGCAACCATGGTACACATTTAATGTAGTAAACTTATTATATATTTATCATTCAACCATAAAGTTATAAATATTTTTCAAAACATTGAAAATACTGTAATGTATATATATAATCCACATTATCAATTATTTTTAGTCATCCACATATGTCTCTACCTAAACTCAAAAATGGAGGGGATTGATATCTTCCTCATCACCACCAGTGCCATCAAAATGATCACCAACATTGGTGCTGAGAGAAACATTATCATCATTATTATCAACATCATCATCATCATCATCATCAGTAACAGCATCACCACCACCACCACCACCAACAATACCATCATCTCAACTGCCACTAGGAGCCATATTTACAACACTTACATCCTTTTTTTCCTACTCGAGAAAAATAACTTTTCTCAAGGAACACAACCTTTGATTCCCAATGTAAATTGATTAAAATTAAATTTATTACTATAATAGTACATTATTGAATAATATAAAATTTATAGGCCAGGCGTGAATTAAAATTTTAGCTTTTTAAGAAATCTATAAAATGAATAAACATTCGGCTATTTGTCCAATTAGCTAATTGGCCCATGTCAAGGTAAACTGAATGAACTATGAAAATATATGGTTTATTCTATATATGAGCCACAACTAATTCAGTTTCGAAATCAATTATCAAAATGGGAAAATTTGAGTCATCAAATACAATATTTTGGTCAACACCAATGGGGGCATCAATGGTTTCAATTTTTTCCCCGCCATTATCTCTCAAAAATCCATTTTTCTATATTATTGAAAACCACTTTGAGGGTAAGTGGGAACCTACATAACTTTATCTAGTATAAAGACACATCCTCACAAACACACATTTCAAATTACATATTCCAATTTTAACATAACATAGAACCATCCACTATGCTAAGACCATCAACTGTGCCCTTTTTCAAAAATTAAAAGATACCTTTTGCAAAGAAAATCCTGAAAATCACTCGTCAACAAAGGAATTGTGCCACCCAAGAAACCTCACTGGTATCATGATATCACCTAAAAATCATAGACCCCACCAACACATCATCAAGTCACCCTCATCTACTTATTGTCATCATCCACTCACTGATTTCAACCACCTGAAACAGGCACTATGACACTGCAATTAGGTCTCACATGATCTTTCACATAAAACACTTATTTTTTCATTAATACCAAAATATATGGTTCATTGGTAGATAGGAATTAACTCATGTCAATAACTCTGAATCCATATTAATCAATAAATTCACTATGTCACATCATTGAATCAAACCATTTAAATTTCATCATAGTGACTCAACCATGAGAGTAGTAATCCATTAAAAATATTTTCTCAACAAGTATATAATAAGACACATTTTCAAATAGATACATACTATATGATGCACTAGAATAATAGTCCCTTGTAGTAGTTAACTTAATTTCATCATATTGTGTTCTCATTTTCACCACTCGATCAGTTGTAACAAAAGTATACCCATTTATTATTAAGGATTTTCATTCAAAGAGAAGATAATTATGACTAAAATCCTATGCTCTTAATTCTTAAAAGACAGATTCAACAGGTAAACTCAATACCTAAAATAGATATTAAAAATAAAATTTAATTAATAACTATATTTTAAGTTAATTAATGTAATGGTCATACCATTGATTTTAACCAAGCATGAAAATATTTTCTATGAAAATCCTCTCTATTTCTCAAAGGAAAAGATCAATGAACTCTAATTATAATTTGTTTATGTTCCCAAATTTCCATGAACCGAATCTGTTCGCCACCAAAACCAGAACCTGACCCGACCCGTGGCAAGTCCTGATGGGCGTCCCCGATCCCCACGGGCTGGCACAGGTCCTTGGGTATCAAAAAATAAAAATTTGGAACGATTTACCAGGGTTTTTATACTTAAAACAACGAATGAATCCAAGAAATCAAATCGGGATTTTTCAAACCAAAACATCTTTTACTAAAATTCAGAACAGAATTACAAAATTTTAAACAACGTTTGAAGACCATTAAAAAGGTACAAACCCAAGAAAAGACATCCCAAGAACCTCCACATGGAAAGAGGCACTGCCCTCAAGCCATCTCCACGACACTGCATCCCGATGGACCGCTAAAAACCTAAACCAATGGCATAAAACTTGTACCCAAACCTGTGACATAAAATAAGAAAGTCTACTTATACCCAAAGGTGTAAGTAGGATGTGATTGAAATCCCAGTAGGATACCACCTCTAAGATATTCCATGTGATAAACATTTGATGACAAAAAGAATTGCAAGTTTTGTAAATAATAAATGCTAATTACAATTTTCTAAAGGATGCAATAATAGATGAAAACAGTTTTAATGTGGGCTAATTTTAAAGGACCAACAATTTTAAAATAAATAAAAAAGATACTGAATTTTCCAGCCAACAATACTGTATACCTACGGTAAGTACAAAGGATCTAATGAACACAAGTAATAGGAAATAACCCTTAGGAACTTGCTAGTTGTGGGTCCCAGATACCTCGTATCTCGGTGATAGTAACCACAAAAAATATCTGTTCTCGTGCACGAGCCACTAGTAGAGATCATACCCATAACGTAGTGGTCCCCAATCATCATCATCATAGTTTAGTTAGAGTTTTAAGACTTTATCTTGCAATGTGAAACTGAAGCCAAACCCCATGGATTCACTAGCATACTAGTACACATCCACCCACCTAGAGAGCCGAGTTTTCCCTTTGTGATCAAACAAGTTAAACAATCCAAGAAGTATAGTTTTCACATGAAAATATCACTTCCACATCACACATTAACCAAACAGCGCCATGTATATCACATAATTCACAAATTCCACTTTTCATTCAAATGCATTTTGAAATCAAACTCACACCAAAATTGTCTGCAATAATTTTCATATTTATTTAACACTTCCACAAATCCTTTAAACAATTTTATAAAACCATTTCAAGATATTCAACTCACATAACAGCCCACACACATATCACATAATACTCTTCTCACCTTCACAATTCATTTTATCAATAAACTCACACGAAACATCCCACACCCATGTTTCTCACACAAAACACAATTTAGTAAAACATTTTTGCAATTTATAAAACATTCTAAAAATGTTTGACATCTCAAATCACCAATTTACCATTAAAAACCCCAAATTAGGTGAACACACTCACCCAAACAGTACATATACACCCTTTCCCAACATTTTTTAACCAAATAAAACATTTGCAATTTTTATAAAACAAACCAAAGAGGTATAACCATTGTTTGCACACTAAACCCATTTCAAACCCCTCATTAAAAACCAAAATCATACCAATACCAATCCCAAACAGAATTTTCATCCCTAAAACAATTATTAAACCACCCCCAAGTGTTATAAAAATACATCAAATAATACCACAAAGATACACATGAAAAACACACGTTTTCATAAATCACCTTCAAGAAGTACAACATTGTTTTATACCTTAAAATCATTCAAAAACCTCTTTTCAAGTCCCACATTACAATAAGGAATTAATAAACCAGAATTAGTAGCCCATTTCAAGACTGATAAATCAATTTCATATGTTATAAACTAAACCCAAACATTACCCCAAGAGTCACACATGAAAAGTACCCAATTTCAAGATAAAATACAACTAAAAAGTAAATGTTTAACCAAATCAATCAAAAAAAAATTTCACACCACAAAAAATAGATTATAAACATAATAAATTAATAAACCAAGCAAACTAACTCATCATAAAATGGTTACACATGGAACCACCTAACTTTTGAGTCAAAACCCTCAAAACATGGTGCGAAACATAAGTGCACCATCACCGCACCACAATGAATATAAATCCAGACCTAGACCACAAAAAATTGACCCAAAAGATACCAAATCAGACCTTAGGATCAAAACCTAACTTCTGGAAATTTTAGAACATAATGAAAGAGGGAGGAAACCCTAAGGTGAATGAAAAATTGAAGAGAGAAACACTTACTCAACACAATCTTGAAAAAAACCACCCAAATTCCACCAGAATATGAATTTAAAAACATACAACTATTCAAGGTAAGTTCTAACAAGGATTATGAGATCATGTAGGAACTTCAATGGGGGAAACGAGTAAGAATTGAGATAGTTATGATGGAAATAACTTACCTCCTCAAATATCCCCAATTTTAGAAACCCTAAGAATTTCAGCACTCAATCGAGATTCAAACGAGCTCCAAAGAGTGGGGAAACCAATAGGTACTCTTTGGAGCTCAATCGAGAATTGAGAGTTCCTGGGAATATTAGGGTTGAGAGGGAGGTGGAGTCACCGAGAAATTAATTATAATGAATAAGATATTAAAAAATTAAAGAAACATTTTGAAACTGTAAAATGGGCTTTCTGGTTGGCCCAATTCTCAAATAAAAACCCAAATCCTCCATGATTATGGATTTATGAAGGCACAAAATTTAAATGTGGTGTAAATATATCAGGGGAGGAAATTTAGTAGTTTTAATGAGTGAAATATAGTAAAAAATGAAAATGTTATAAAAGAAACAAAATTTATTTTTAAATCTGGAATTGGGCTCATGGTTTGGCCCAATTCATTAAAACTCACTTATTTTCCATAAAACCTTTAGAAACCCCAAAAACAAAGCATGAATGGAAAATAAATTAAAAATAACTTTAAAATAAGTTATATATGTGACAATTATCCCCACCTTAAAAACTTTCTGCCCCAAAAAGTCGTATCAAGGTCAAAGCAACAACCAAACCCCACTGAGAAACCAGTAGGTACTCCCTTGCCAGGTTTCACCCCCAAATTCAAAAACACCTCATGTGATCAATTAAAGAAGGATTACTCTCACAACCAAAACTTACACCAATTTTCTGAAAGGATAAATCACATTCATACTTTATCCAAAAAGAAAATTCCTCAAACACTATCCGAACAAGACTCAAGCAATTCACCCAAACGAACAACAAATTTGAACAAGGTTACACTTACCTTGATATAACTAAACAATTGGGAACTATCAAACCCCAATGTTTACCCAAGGAAGATGTAGGTGGTTATATAGCTCCGAACGAGACTACCCACTTACATGCCAAGAACAAGACAAAAGTTAGTTACTGGTAGAAGGATACACAAATGGGCTCCCCACCATAAGTACCAACCATCTTAACTGACCAATATAGCCCGGTACAGAAAGAACCCCAAACATAGAGTGTTGGGATGACCGCATGGTTAGCCCGTGCAGTTTGGGAAACTGTTCGCTAACCATGTAAATCCTTATACCTAAATGGTTTTCTATGGAATGTTTACTACTAAATGTGCACTCAACATGTCTAGACAAATCCAAAACCTTTCCCCCAAACCCAAAGGAAACCAAAGGGGAAATGAAAGTCATTGGGAGATAACATGGGGATGAGGCCCTCCACCTCTTTCCACCGAATGATAACAATAGAAGCAAGATGAAAACACAAAATGTTTAAACTATTCCCATCTCTCATACTGAGAATATTTCTTTGTACAAGGTTATGAACAACACTGGGATTTCCACTGACTACGTGCCAGATTCTCTCCAGGACCTATGGATGGAGCTGAAATGATTGAAACATCTTCCGCCTTGCAGATAGGATTTGGAAACCCCTGAATAGAATTTCTTCTTCTGATTCCACAAATAAATCCAGACAATCCCAAATGGGTTCACCAAGACATAACACACTCCAAAACTCACTTTACCCTAACATGGAATTTCACTGAAATAAGGGTTTAGAGGATGCACTCACATCACACCTTGTTTCTTTGAGTGAGAAACAACAGAAATAAAGGACACATATAAACACCTTCCTCTAAAATAGGGGATGTCAAGATCTCTAAAAAGCAGAAACACCTCTATAAAAATAGACTCACAAAATATTGTACAACTTCACCTTTACAATCAAACGAGAACACGACATTACATCGTGTCACCGAACATGAATAAAGCGACTGATAGAAATAATACAAGGAGGGTGCCTTACACAACACCCCCAAACATCACAGCATTCTAGAAAGTTGCCATAATAGCCTCTCATGGCCAGATTTCCCACACTGGTGGTTTAACATAAACCCCTTCTTCGAAGAGACTATGAAGGACACAGAGGCCCTCTTTGACACTATCTATACTGACAACCCCAGACAGCTTCCACCTTCGATGAATCAGGTAGCTTAAGAAACTAAGGTCAATTTCAACCTTCCATGAGCACTCTCCCATTACAAGAGGATCTAAAAATCAAATAAAGGAATGGGTATAGACTCAATATAAAAATCTCAAGAGAAGATTCCTTACATTGATCAAATGGAGGATTTTCCAATGACGAAACAATCTAGGTATCACTTCAGTTGCGAACTAACACAAAATGGGGGCGTACCTTATCCAACGGGAGAACCCAAGGACCCAACCAAGTTGGTCTATTGGTAAAAAAATGCTACAAAACAGATCCAAGCACAATAATGGAACCACCAAAAATGTGTCTCGAAATATATCTCATAGGAGACTACTAACCGGTCCTTCTACCCAGCTTACTGACCAAACACAAACCCAAAACACAGTTTGAACAGGAGGGGTTCTTGGACTCAAAACATCCCACAACATCATCATTTTTCCAAAAACATACAATATACACCATCACAAACAATTCATGAAGTCATCATGTTTTTCATTAAAAACATTTCATTGAAAACCCACAGTTTAGCCGTTAGTGTATCCACCAATGGTACCCCATGGGCCTCACACATTCATGTTTTTGTGCCACACCAGGCACCCTCATCATATTCATCCCGAAACACATCCATTCATGCCATCAACCATCCATCATCCCATATAACCCAATGCATGTTGTTGCTCATGGAAATACCAAAGGTTAAAATGAAAATTCTTTCCACTTTTCAACAACAAAACAGTCAACCAACCCATCCTTTTTCTCCAAACTTCTAAAAATGAGATCAAAATCCCAATTCACATCTTAAAAAAAATTTATAAGGACACAAAAATTTAGAAAAGAACTCAATTTCAAATTATTCACATCAAATTCAAAACATTTCATCCCATTAAAACATCCTTTTAATTGTTTAGATAACTATATTGGAAACACTTTTGAAAACCAACTTCATTATGGTTTTGGCTTTCAAAAGAGTTGTAAGCACACTATTTTCCATTTCAAAACAATTATAAAAATTTAGATCCACCATTTCATAAATCAAACCATTCCCTATTTATATAAAGATCATTTCACAAAAACTATAAGCTTATTAAAACCACGTCACTTTAAAACCAAAGTTCCAAGATATCAAAACTAAAGCACAAAACAATACGAGAGGAAACTAGTTTCATTGGGTGACTTTGACATATGGTTGGCAGCCACATTCCAATAACTTCACCTTCTTATAGTGTGTTCTAGAAAATATCCGCAACTCCACATGGCTGGCAAGACCCTGCGAGCTCACTGAGACCATTAACCCAACTCCCTTTTCATTTCCCCTAATCATCATCAGACCAAGAAAACCAAAAGATGTAGATAAATACCAACATCCCCTGGTGACATGAATCCCTTCATGAGGTGTGGTGATCAATCACACTACCCATAACCATAATTTCATTTCCCAAAAATCTTAACTCCAGACTATCTTGAATATTTCCCGAATAACATGACTCAAATAGAGTGAACCTCCTTTGATACCATTTTTTCATGAACCGAATATGGTTTCCTCCAAAACCGGCACCCTACCCGACCCGTGGAAAGTCCCTAAGGGTGTCCCTAATCCCCATGGGCTGGAACAAGTTCCCAGGTATCAAAAACTGAAAATTGGGAATGATTTACCTGAGTTTTTATACTTAAAACAACGAATAAATCCAAGAAATCAAATCTGGATTTTTCAAACCAAAACATCTTTTACTAAAATTCAGAACTGAATTACACTATTTTAAACAATGTCTGAAGAACATTACAAAGGTACAAACCCAAGAAAAGACATCCCAAGAACCTCTACATGGAAAGAGGCACTGCCCTCAAGCCATCTCCACGACATTGCATCCCGATCGACCGCTAAAAACCTGAACCAGTGGAATAAAACCTGTACCCAAACCTGTGACATAAAATAAGAAAGTCTACTTACACTCAAAGGTGTAAGTAGTGTGTGAGAGAAATACCAGTAGGATAACACCTATAAGATATTCCATGTGATAAAAATTTCATGACAAAAATCATTGCAAGTTTTGTAAATAAGAAATGCTAATTACAATTTTCTAAAGGATGCAATAATAAATGAAAATAGTTTTCATCTGGGCTAATTTTAAAGAACCAACAATTTTAAAATAAATAAAAAAGCTACTTAATTTTCCATCCAACAATACCGTATACCTATGGTAAGTACAAAGGATCTAATGAGAACAAGTAATATTAAATAACCCCTAAGCACTAGCTAACTGTGTGTCCCAGGTACCTCGTATCTCGGTGAGAGTAACCACAAAAAATATTTGTTCTCGTGCACAAGCCACTATTTGGGATCATACCAATAACCTAGTGGTCCCCAATCATCATCATCATTGTTTAGTTAGAGTTTTAAGCATTAATCTTACAAAGTGAAACTGAGGCCAAACCCTACGGATTCACTAGAATACTAGTACACGTCCACCCACCAAGATACCCGAGTTTTCCATTTATTCTCAAACAAGTTAAACAATACCAGAAGTATAGTTTTCACATGAAAATATCACTTCCACATTACACATTAACCAAACAGCCCCTTGTACATCACACAAGTCACAAATTCCACTTTTCATTCAAATGCATTTTGAAATCAAACTCACACCAAAATTGCATACAATGCTTTTCACATTTCTTTAACACTTCTACAAATCCTTTAAAAAAATTTATAAAACCATTACAAGATATTAAACTCACATAAAATCCCACACACATGTCACATAATACCCTTGTCACCTCCACAATTCATTTTATCAATAAACTCACACAAAACATCCCACACCCGTGTTTCGCACACAAAACACAATTTAGTAAAACATTTCAGAAATTTATAAAACATTATAAAAATGTTTGAAATCTCAAATCACCACTTTACCTTTCAAAAACCCGTATTAGGTGAACACAATCACACAAATAGTACATATACACCCTTTTCCAACATTGTTTAACCAAATAAAACATTTTCAATTTTTATAAAACAAACCCAAGAGGTATAACCATTGTTTGCACACTAAACCCATTTCAAACCCCTCATTAAAAACCAAAATCATACCGATACCAATCCCAAACAGAATTTTAAGCCCTAAAACAATTATTAAACCACCCCCAAGTGTTATAAAAATAGATCAAATAATACCACAAAGATACACATGAAAAACACATGTTTTCATAAATCACCTTCAATAAGTACAACACGGTTTTATACCTTAAACTCATTAAGAAACCTATCTTCAAGGCCCACATGACAATAAGTAATTAATAGTCCAGAATTTTCAGCCGCTTTCAAGACTGATAAATCACTTTCATATGTTATAAACTAAACCCAAACATTACCCCAAGAGTCACACATGAAAAGTACCCAATTTCAAGATAAAATACAACTAAAAATTAAATGTTTAACCAAATAAATCAAAAACAGTTTTCATACCACACAAAACATATTATAAACATACTAAATTAACAAACTATTCAAGCTAACTAATCATAAAATGGTTACACATGGAATCACCTACCTTTTGATTTGAAACCCTAAAAACTTGGTGCGAAACTTAAGCGCACCACCGCCGCACCACAAGGAATATAAATCCAGACTAGACCACAAAAAATTGACCCAAAAGATACCAAATAAAACCTTAGTATCGAACCCTAACTTCTGGACATTTTAGAATAAAATGAACGATGGAGGAAACCCTAAGGAGAATGAAAAATTGAAGAGAGAAACACTTACTCAAAACAATCTTGAATAAAACGACCCAAAATCAACCATAATATGAATTTGAAAAAATCAAACTGTTAAAGGGAAGTTCAAACAAGGATTATGAGATCATTTAGGAACTGTAATGGGGGAAAAAGAGTAAGAATTGAGAGAGTTATGATGGAAATAACTTACCTCCATAAATCTTCCCGATTTTAGAAACCCTAATAATTTCAGCACTCAATCGTGATGCAAACGAGCTCCAAATAGGGGGGAAAGGAATGGAAGCACTCATGGGTTTCTTAGGGTCGAGAGGTAGGTGGAATCACCGAATGATTCATTATAATGAATAATCTATTAAAAAATTAAAGAAATAATTTAAAACTGGAAAATGGGCTTTTGGATTGGCCCAATTCTCAAATAAAAACATGAATCCTCCACGATTATGGATTTATAATGGCTCCAAATTTAAATGTGGTGTAAATATATCAGGGGAGGACATTTAGAAGTTGTAATGAGTTAATAATATTAAATAATAAAAAAGTTAAAAAAGAAACAAAATTTATTTTTAAATCTGGAATTGGGTTCACGGTTTGGACCAATTCATTAAAACTCACCTATTCTCCATAAAACCTTTGGAAACCCCAAAAACAAAGAATGAATGGAAAATAAATTAAAAATAACTTTGAAACAAGTTATTTATGTGGAAATTATCCCAACCTTGAAAACATTTTACCCCGGAAAGTCACAGCAAGTTCAAAGCAACAACCAAACCCCACTAAGAAACCGATAGGTACTCCCTTGCCAGGTTTCACCCCCAAAGGCCAAAACACCTCCAGTAATCAATTAATGAATGATTACTCTCACAACCAAAACTTACACCATGTTCCTAAAAGGATCAATCACATTCATACTTTATCCAAAAAGAAAACTCCTCAAACACTATATGAATAAGACTCAAGCAATTCACCCAAACGAACAACAACTTTGAACAAGGTTACACTTACCTTGATATAACTAAACCATTGGGCACTATCCAACCCCAACGTTTACCCAAGGAAGATGTAGGTGGTTATATACCTCCGAATGAGACTACCCACTTCCACTCCATGAACAAGGACAAAATTGAGTTACTGGTAAAAGGATACACAAATGGGATCCCCACCAAAAGAACCAACCATCTTAACTGACCAATATGGACCGGCACAGAAAGAACCCAAAACATAAAGAGTTGGGACGACCGCACGGTTAGCCCACACAGTTTGGGAAACTGTGTGCTAACCATGTAAATCCATATACCTACATCTTTTTTTGGGTAATGGTTACTACTAAATGTGCACTCAACATGTCTAGACAAATCCAAAACCTTTCCCCCAAACCCAAAGGAAATGAAAGGGGAAAACAAAGTCATTAGGAGATAACATGGGGATGAGGCCCTCCACCTCTTTCCACCGAACGAGAACAACAGAAGAAAGATGAAAATAGTAAATTTTTAAAATATTCCCATCTCTCAAACTAAGAATAGTTCTTTGTACATGTTTATAAACGACACTGTGATTTCCCCTGACTACGTGCTAGTTTCTCTCCGGGACCTATGGATGGAGCTGAAATGATTGAAGCATCTTCGGCCTCGTAGATAGGATTTGGAACCCCCTGAATAAAATTTCTTCTTCTGATTCCACAAACAACTACACACAATCCCAAATGGGTTCACCAAGACATAACACACTCCAAAACTCACTTTACCCTAACAGGGAATTTTACTGAAATAAGGGTTTAGAGGATGCACTCACATCGCACCTTGTTTCTTCGAGTGAGAAACAACAGAAATAAAGGACACATATAAACACCTTCCTATAAAATAGAGGATGTCAAGATCTCTAAAAACGAGAAACACTTCTGAAAAAAAAAATAGACTCACAAAATAATGTACAACTTCACCTTTACAATCAAACGAGAATGGGACATCACATCGTGTCACCGAACATGACCGAAGCGACTGATCGAAATAATATAAGGAGGGGGCCTTACACAACACCCCAAAACATAACAGCATTCTAGAAAGTTGCCATAATAGCCCCTCATGGCCAGATTTCCCACACTGGTGGTTTAACATAAACCCCTTCTTCGAAGAGACTATGAAGGACACAGAGGCCCTCTTAGACACTATCCATACTGACAACCCCAGACAACATCCACCTTCGACGAATCAGGTACCTCAAGAAACTAAGGTCTCTTTCAAACTTCCATGAGAACTCCCCCATTACAATAGGATCTAAAAATCAATGAAAGAAATGGGTGTAGACTCAATATAAAAATCTCAAGAAAAGATTCCTTACATTTATCAACTGGAGGATTTTCCAATGACAAAACAACCTAGGTATCACTTCAGTTGTGCACTAACCCAAAATGGGGGCGTACCTTATCCAACTGGAGAACCCAAGGACCCAACAAATCTGGTCTATTAGTAAAAACATGCCACAAAACAGATCCGAAAACATTAATGGAACCACCATAAATGTGTCTCGAAGCATATCTCATAGGAGACTACTAACCAGTCCTTCTACCTAGCTTACCGACCAAACACAAACCCAAAACACAGTTTGAATAGGAGGGGTCCTTGGACTCAAAACATCCCACAACATCATCATTTTTCCCAAAACACACAATATACACCATCACAAACAATTCATGAACACATCATGTTTTTCATTAAAAAAATTCTTTGAAAACCAACGGTTCAGCGGTTAGTGTATCCACCAATGGTACCCCATGGGCCTCACACATTCATGTTTCTGTGCCACACCAGGAACCCTCATCATATTCATCCCAACACTCATCTAGTAATCCCTTCAACCATCCATCATCCCATATAACCCAATGCATGTGGTCGCTCATGGAAATACCAAAGGTTAAAACAAAACTTCTTTCAACTTTTAAAAAAAACAGTCAACCAACCCATCCTTTTTCTCAAAACTGCTAAAAATGAGATCAAAATCGCAATTCACATCTTAAAAAAATTCATAATGACACAAAAATTTAGAAAAGAACTCAATTTCAAGTTATTCACATCAATTTCAAAACATCTCATCCCATTAAAATACCCTTTTAATTGTTTAGAAAACTGTATTGGAAACACTTTTGAAAACCAACTTCAATATGGTTCCGGCATTCAAAAGAGGTGTAAGCACACTATTTTCCATTTCAAAACAATTATAAAAATTCAGTTCCACCATTACATAAGTCAACCCATTCCCTCTTTATATGAATATCATTTCACAAATAATTTACGCTTCTTAAAACCACATCACTTTAAAACCAATGTTCCAAGATATCAAAACTAATGCACAAAACAATACGAGAGGAAACTAGTTTCATTGGGTGACTTGGAAATATGGTTAGTAGCGACATTACAATCACTTCACCTTCATAGAGAGTGTTCTAGAAAATATCCTCGGCTCCACATGGCTTGCCCGACCCTGTGAGCTCACTGAGACCATTAACCCAACTCTCTTTTTATTTCCCCTAATCATCATCAGACCAAGAAAACCAAAATACATAGATAAATCCCAACTTCCCCTGGCGACATGAATCTCATCATGAGGTGTGGTGATCAATCACACTACCCATAACCATAATTTCATTTCCCGAAAATCTTAACTCCATACTATCCCGACTATTTCCCAAATAACATGACTCAAATAGAGCGAACCTCCTTTGATACCATTTTGTCATGAACCGAATCTTGTCACCACCAAAACCAGCACCTGACCTGACCCATGGGAAGTCCCAAAGGGCATCCCCGATCCCCATGGGATGGAACAAGTTCCTGGGTATCAAAAACTGAAAATTGGGAATGATTTACCTGAGTTTTTATACTTAAAACAATGAATGAATCCAAGAAATCAAATCTGGATTTTTCAAACCAAAACATCTTTTACTAAAATTAAGAACTGAATTACACAATTTTAAACAATGTTTGAAGACCATTAAAAAGGTACAAACCCACGAAAAGACATCCCAAGAACCTCCACATGGAAAGAGGCACCGCCCTCAAGCCATCTCAACGACATTGCATCCCGATGGACCGCTAAAACTTGAACCAATGGCATAAAACATGTACCCAAACCTATGACATAAAATAAGCAAGTCTACTTACACCCAAAGGTGTAAGTAGGGTGTGAGAGAAATCCCAGTAGGATACCACCTCTAAGAGATTCCATGTGATAAACATTTCATGACAAAAATCATTGCATGTTTTGTAGATAAGAGATGCTAATTAGAATTTTCTAAAGGATGCAGTAATAAATGAAAACAGTTTTCATGTGGGCTAATTTTAAAGGACCAAAAATTTTAAAATAAAAAAACAAATCTACTGAATTTTTCAGCCAACAATACCATATACCTATGGTAAGTACAAAGGATCTAATGAGTACAAGTAATAGGAAATAACCCCTAGGCACTAGCTAGCTGTGGGTCCCAAGTACCTCGTATCTCGGTGAGAGTAACTACAAAAAATATTTGTTCTCGTGCATGAGACACTAGTAGGGATCATACCCATAAACTAGTGGTCCCCAATCATCATCATCATAGTTTAGTTAGATTTGTAAGCATTAATCTTGCAAAGTGAAACTGAGGCTAAACCCCACGGATTCACTAGAATACTAGTACCCGTCCACCCACCTAGAAACCTGAGTTTTTACTTTGTGATCAAACAAGTTAAATAATCCAAGAAGTATAGTTTTCACATGAAAATATCACTTTCACATCACACATTAACCAAACATCCCCATGTACATCACACAAGTAACAAATTCCACTTTTCATTCAAATGTATTTTGAAATCAAACTCACACCAAAATTGTCTACAACACTTTTCACATTTCTTTAACACTTACACAAATCCTTTAAACAATTTTATAAAACTGTTACAAGATATTCAACTCACATAAAAACCCACACACATGTCACATAATACCCTTCTCTCCTTCACAATTAATTTTATCAATAAACTCACACGAAACATCTCACACCCCCAATTCGCACACAAAACACAATTTAGTAAAACATTTCAGCAATTTATAAAACATTCTAGAAATGATTGACATCTCAAATCACCACTTTAACATTAAAAACCCAACATTAGGTGAACACAATCACCCAAACAGTACATATACACCCTTTCCCAATATTTTTTAACCATATAAAACATTTTCAATTTTTATAAAATAAACCCAAGAGGTATAACCATTGTTTGCATAATAAATCCATTTCAAAACCCTCATTCAAGACCAAAATCATTCCAATAACAATCCCAAACAAAATTTTCATCCCTAAAACAATTATTAAACCACCCCCAAGTGTTATAAAAATACATCAAATAATACCACAAAGATACACATGAAAAACACACGTTTTCATAAATCACCTTCAAGAAGTACAACACGGTTTTATACCTTAAACTCATTAAAAAACCTCTTTTCAAGGCCCACATGACAATAAGGAATTAACAAAAAAGAATTTTCAGCCCCTTTCAAGACTAATAAATCACTTTAATATGTTATAAACCAAACCAAAACATTACCCAAGAATCACACATGAAAAGTACCCAATTTCAAGATAAAATACAACTAAAAATTAAATTTTTAACAAAGTCAATCAAAATAGTTTTCACACCACAAAAAACATAATATAAACATACTAAATTAATAAACCAAGTAAGATAAGTCATCATAAAATGGTTATAAATGTAATTACCTACCTTTTGAGTCGAAATACTCAAAACTTGGTGCGAAACTTAAGCACACCACCGCCGCCGCACCACAAGGAATATAAATCCAGACCTAGACCACAAAAAATTGACCACAAAGATACCAAATCAGACCTTATTATCGAACCCTAACTTCTGGACATTTTAGAACATAATGAAAGAGGGAGGAAACCCTAAGGAGAATGAAAAATTGAAGAGAGAAACACTTACTCAAAACAATCTTGAATAAAACGACCCAAAATCCACCAGAATCTGAATTTGAAAACATCCAACTATTCAATGGAAGTTAGAAAAAGGATTATGAGATCATTTAGGAACTGGAATGGGGGGAAAAGAGTAAGAATTTAGAGAGTTATGATGTAAATAACTTACCTCCTCAAATCTTCCCGATTTTAGAAACCCTAAGAATTTCAGCACTCAATAGCAATGCAAACGAGCTCCAAAGAGGGTGGGAAGGAATGGGAGCGTTCCTGGTATTCTTAGGGTCGAGAGGGAGGTAGAATCATTGAATAATTCATTATAATGAATAAGCTATGAAAAAATTAATGAAAAAATGTAAAACAGGAAAATGGGCTTTCGGGTTGGCCCAATTCTTAAATAAAACCCAAATCCTCCATGATTATGGATTTATAAAGTCTCCAAATTTAAATGTGGTGTAAATATATCGGTGTAAAACATTTAGGAGTTGGAATGAGTGAAAAATATTAAAAAATAAAAAATTTATTAAAGAAATAAAATTTATTTTTAAATTTGGAATTGGGCTCACGGTTTGGCTCAATTCATGAAAACTCACCTATTCTCCGTAAAACCTTTGGAAACCCCAAAAACACAGCATGAATGGAAAATGCATTAAGAATTACTTTAAAATAAGTTATTTATGTGACACAAACTATTATCTTTTTGTCTGAATCACTTTGATAAATCTATAGATCTCATGTATGACCATTCACACTCCTACATGGTATGAAAAACAATTCACAGTGCAACTGGTGGGCCACATGGTTACACTTGGGAGGCCACACAGTTTGTCCAAATCTTGCGCACCAATCGGCGAATCCTGAAAAGTTAGGTTTTTGGACTTTGATGCACCTAAAACCCCTAATAAATTTCCAATCATCTAAAACCATCTAAAAAGGCTTTGGGTAAGTAAAACACTCGAAGTTGGGTTCTAAAAATCAAGAAAAGAGTTAGATCGTCCATTAAACTCCAAAAATTCAAAATGAGAAAAGATTTTCATCCACTCCAAAAACTCAAGACGTTATAATAATAATGAAATAATTTTCATATTTATACATCTAATATACTTTTAATACCAATCATGAATTCTAGTTTTTATAAATGAAGTGTGTTATGATCATGGAGATAGTAGGTCGTATGTATGCATAAGTAACATTTTTATTTCTCGATAATAATTATGGAAAGGAGGTAAGTAATATTTTATCTATAACGAATGATCATAATATATTATATACTATAATATTTATTTAAATATACTTATATATATCATCCATGTGTTTTGATGGTGAAAAGAGATCCATATCGCTTTGTGAAGGTGGTAGTCCACACATACACGAATGACGTTATCACTTTTTCAATGAGTTAAAAGGTAAGAAATAAAATGATAAATTATATTTATATAATGATAAATATGTAATTAATATCATAATTATGTCATTTTTATCACAAATATTCATTATTTGTATCCTTATTACCTTTTACATAGCATGTTAGTGAAAAACAAATCACATCGCTTTATGAGGCGATAATCCACCGTACACACGAGCAACGTTATCATATCCCATAAATAATTAAATATAAAATGGTATATATGATATAATAAATCTAAAGGTATAATTTTGTTTGAAATTTCATATATATACTTTATATCCAACATCATTCCTAACCGTGAGAGGTGGTAACGGAAAAATCAATGACATCAGTTCATTAGGCAGTAGTTCACTGTACACACAAATGATGATTTCGTAACCCGTTTAATAGAAGAGGGAATTGATTTATGTTATTAAATTAACATATAACTTATTATTAAATGTATGATACTTAGGTTATTATATAAGAATGATTGAAGATGAATCGAAAGGGTGGTGGAAGAAATAATATAAAAATGTTTATTGAATAACGTTACCGCTTCTTCAGGTATCCTCCTTAGGTTTACACAAAAATCCTTCATAGGTTGAATTTTTGACAAAATTAAGGCTTATAAGATGAGTTAGGGAAGTTGTGAAGTTATTTTGGTAGGTTTTTTCTGAACCAATGGGTTTTTAAGGTTTGAATATTGGATGATAAGGGGTGACCTTTTATAAGTGATGTGAGTGGAACACTTGTAATTTTCTAAAAGGATTCAATCATACTCACATTTTTATCATGCCACAAGACTAAAAAATGAACCATTATCAATAATAGAATATATAAGGTCAAAATATGGTCAAAAAATAGGTTTTAGACATGTTTTTAGTTTATTTCCCACCCTTATCTTCTTAGTTTAACACTCAAGTAAATAAATTTTTACCTTAACCGCAGTAATTAAATTTACTATTTTCACTATCCATTTCAGTCAATAATTATGTTAACCTTATTAGAAATTAAAAATTATGATGTTTAAAAATATGGAATCAATTTTTTCAAATTCAATTCATGTAACTGATAAATTTTAATTTAAAATTAATCCTATAGATGCAATAAAAAAGCGGGATTTTAAGTAGAGTATTTTTTGAGAAAAATATGATTATAAATTAACTCTATGACTAATAATAATAACTATATGAAAATAAATTAATATTTATTTATATAAATTATATTCATTTAATTTCAAATATTCCTCATTATGGATTATTATATTTAATTAAAATGTATAAACAGTACACATTTTAAAATAGTTTTAAAAAAAATCCTGTTTTTAAACCCAAAAACAATCTTATAATAAAAACCAATATAAAGTTGATTAAAAAGTAATTATCTGGATTAAATATAACTAAATAATAATTATGCTACTTGAAATTATATTCTAAACATATTGGGACTTTTAAATTAACTAATTTATTGAAAAGAAAATTCTTTTTACAAAAATCAGTATTTTCACTATTCACTAAAAAATAAAAATTTTCCAAAAACTCACAAAATTTTACCCCAAGTAAATTATTATATTATGATTTAAAAAATTATATTAATTTTCCCAAATTAAAATTCTAAAATTTATAAGTTAAACTTTTAAAAACCCATATAATAAAATATTTTATTGAAACCTATTTTCTTTTTGATCTAAAAATTACTTAATATTTTTATAAAAAATATAGTTATCTAATTAATATTAATAAATATGAAAATAATTTATTATATAATTACCTAGGTTTCTATATTTTATTTTTTGGGGAAAATCTTAAATATTTCATCCTTGTTAAAAAATTGATGAGTAATTTTCTAGATCAATTTGATTCAAAAATATCAGCTCTAGAAAAAAGAGAAGATTTGAATCTTGATGAATTACACAATATTATCATAGAATATGAAATGATAAAATTATATCTTTAAATAATAAATTAAAATATTTAATGTATTTTGAAGGTATGAGAAAAGTGAAATCCAATGAAAAGGAAGCATAAGAAGATGATGGTGATGAATCAGATGATTTAGATGTTGAGGAAGCTAATGAATATTTCAACTAGATCATATCACTTCTCTCAAAGAGATTAAATAAGGGGAAATAAAAAGGTTAAGTTATGAAATAACTATGGTTTTTTAATTGTGTTAATATTTTTCATATTGAAAAAAATTGACCAAATAAGTAGGTTGAATAATCTGAATTTGATGAGGATGATGAAAAGATACAAAATAGAAAAAGAGAAGGTTTATGAAGAAGTATTCTAGTAGTAAAATAAGATGTCTTATGAGAAAAGAGAATAAGTATGACTCATCAAGTGGTTCATCAAAATATGAATAAAATTATTTGTTCAAGTTAATAGGGGATATAATTCATCAATAATTGATGATGATGAATAATATAGAACTAAACTTGAGTGAGAGTTTAATGAAAAGTTGGAATCTTGTGACAGGATGATTACAAAACTCAGGTAATAAAATAGAATGCTTGATAAAGAGAATAATAATATGGCTATTTAAAAGGATGAACTTCATAAAAAAGAGGTCATAAAAGTATCTAAAGATAAAGATTATATATTTATAAAGGAGAAAATTTATGTTGATGTGACCAAGATGCATAGATTTAAAGTGGTTGATCTTTAGGAGGTGGTGTGTGATCTTGAAGAAAAATTAACTCAGAAGGAGGAAGATTTATTTGATACATGGTCCATTTGTTCAAAATACAATATGAGTTAAACAAATCCAAAAAAAAATTGAAACATTATGGATATCAAAGGTGAATATTCTCAATATAATTATAAGAAATGTCCAACAGAAAAAGGTAAATCTACACCTAATCAAGTTTAAAATAGATATGTTATTTCTTTTAGTTCATGTGTCAACAATGAAAACAAGAAACCTTGTAAAAATAAATCTATGATGTGTTCTCACCCAAATAGAGAACAATATATTCCAAGAAGGACACTACCCCTATAAAAAATAAGGCTCAAATAGATGAAATACATCCCCAAAATTACTCTATGTGGATTTATAATCATGATGACAAATCACAATTCAAAGGGTATTACTAGGGTTTTAGATGGTATAGACATAAATCAATTGTTTTTTGGATAAATATGTCATTTTTAAGAAACTGAAAATAATCAAGGAGGAGATTGGGTGAGAAAATTAAGATTGACACTCATGTAAATTATACTATGAAAACATCCACAAAAAATATGTCAACACAAAATAGATTTTAGGTTTTGGAAGAAATATATAGAAGGTTTGTATTGGAAGATTAAAAATATGATATTTTCATGACTAGTCTTCAAGTATAAGTTTATTATGATGTAAAAGGGAAAATATTTCTAAAAACAGTGAATAAAAATTCATGCAGTAGTAAATTTAATAAATATTTGTTTGAGAAGCCAAAATAATTAGAGAAAACAAAGAAGGAGTGCATGGTTTTTTGGCCTAACCAATTCTGAATGGCTATGTAGATAAAGGAATCACATGTAAGAGTTGAGGATAAATTAAAAAAAAGTAATTTCAGATGATGGGGTCAATTTTCATGAGGATTCATCTATAATTGGTGTCTTAAAAATCTAGAAGATATGTGATTGGTATAACAAAAATTTATATGTCTCAATAAATTGAATAAATATCTTTTATTCCTAATAAGAGACAATAAATAAGTCACTTAAAACACAATGACATGAATCTTCCATGATATATGAGGTAGAGAAAAATATTTCACACTAAGTAGAAGATCAATGTAAGAAAAAAATCTAGAAATCAATTGAGGCTCGAAAAAAGTTTGAATCCAAATAATTTTATCCATTCTAAGAATGGAAGAAAAAAATATCCTGGGTTGAAAGAAATCTCTCTGTATGAATATTATCTTTCAGACACTAAGAGGTCCCTAATTATTCCCTATTATTTTATGTGTTTAGAACTAACATACAGGGAACTGAAGGGAAAGTTTGAGTTTGTCACTCTTAGAAAACAAGTAGATATTGTCCTTTATGGAGTCTAAAAATTGCCATGAAATTAAAAGGAGGAATGTATCCCTTGAGAGGAGTGATCTTGAAGAGAATTTATCATTGTATTTAATTTCATTTAATTTGAAAATTCTAGAAAGATTTCAAAACTTGATTATTGAGGTAATCAATCTCACTTACAACCCTTTTTTTAATGTATCAAAAATGCTTATTAAGGGGGAATTGATTGATCAAAATTATGAGAACAAAATGGGATTTATTTATATTTAACATGAAATTTATAAAGTGTTTACTAAATTATGTGTAGGATGTATATTTCTAATTTTAACAAACCCTAAATTGATGCTAAAATAGAGTATTTTGAGAGTTTTTAAAAATAATATTGAAATGAGAAGTACCCAACTTTGTTCTTTTTTATTTGAATATTAATAAGAGGGATAAAGAAATAAGAAAACATATTAACTTTTATCATGTGAGGAGATATTGAAAATAAAATACAAAGGGGGAGATTGTTGAGCCAAATTATGTGTAGCATTTGTTTTCAATGAGTCAATATGTAATTAGTGAGTGGGGATGAGGTGATTATACTTAGAGGAATATTGTGGATTTATTAAATGGTATTAGATTCCATGTTTGATCAGTTATCCTTAGATATTTTTTGATTGTAGAATTTTTATTTAATTATTAATAAAATGTGCTAATAAGTTTTTTGAGATGGAACTATGTTAAAATCATAAAGAAAATATACTATGATTTTTGTGAACAAAATATCATAAATATTAGATGATGATTTGGAAATTAAATCCTAAGTACATGAAAAAATATTTAATTTTTTCCCAAAGTAATTTAATAAGAGGATATATAATTAGATTATAATAATAATTTACGTAACTCATTTTGTGATATTTTAGTAAAAAAATTGGTCATCCCATAGCAATCCAAGGGGATAGCTCAACCAAACATGTGGGATTTATGCTCAACCATGTGGGATCAAGTCTATGTGGATAGACTGAGATAGAAGGGAGGTGCATATTAGAGGTAGATTTCCAGCACATGCAGACATAACATGAACATTGGGAGTGCATAAGAGTGGAAAATCACCTCTGTTCATGGTGGTGTAGTGGTAGAGGAGAGAGTGCTAGGAGCGGACCCAAATACACACAATTGAGTAGGAAAATGAATGGTATTTATTATTAAGAATCCTAATTCCACATGTGGAATTGATATAGGACTCAACATTTATTCGGTACTATTCCTCTATTAATAAAAATATAGACATAAATCTAGGATGAATGATTTGTCATCAAATGTCCCATATTCCTTCTCAGGCTCAAGATATGTTGTTGCGCAAACACGTCTAGCGACTTCATGCCTATCTTTCACCAATTGTGGATGAATATTCTATGAGAAATAATCCTCTATGATGGATGAATATCATGTAACATCTTTGAAAACAATGATTGTGCATAGAACTTCTATATTAATTCAATATATCATGAGTTGTAGGACCTTCCATGTGCAGCTTCCATGAACAAAGCATCCTACATGGGTAAAGATAGTGCACAGACCTTCCATGTGTGATGATATTCCATAAGAACACCACCATAGATCATCCATGAGGATAAAATTCCATGAATAGATACAACAGGAATCATGAATATAACGATAAAATTTATATTCATGCATGTGTTCCATGAATAACGTATTCTTACTATAGTGAAACCTTTAGACATTGATGAAGCTCTATTTATGAATGGGTGAGCATGAGATTATCGCAAATGCAAGTAGTTTCACTTTCATTCATGTAATATATGAGTTAATTAAATTTCATAATAACTCTTATTCATGGATAAAAAATTATAAAAATGGTATTTTGATAAGTATCATACACAAGAGTCAAGCCACATGTAGTGAGGGAACTCGTGCACTACCATGAATGAATATGTGCAACGAGTTCGATGCATGTGTTCCATAGTAAATCTATAGAATTAAAGGTTGTTAAATGTGTATCCCAAGCATTATTTTATATAGTATTATTTAGTTTGGAAATGATATTTATATGAGGATTGAAATTAGAAAAAGGTATGAATTATACATGAATAATTGGTAAAATGAAGGAGTTATGGTTTATTAGTAAACAGTGTGAAGAAGCCAGAAACCTGAATTATTTGTGGAGTTAAATGAGGATGTGGTTATTTTAAATTGAATGAAGAAATAGATGAAATAACACCCAAGCCTTTCAAGTATTCATGTGTGGAAATGAAATTAATCCAAGCCTTCAATTACATTTTATCAAGATGCATCTATCATGATTCATGCATCATTTTATGAGGAGAAATTCTAGGATATTAATCATGAAATGATATCCAAAATAAATGAAGATTTAGTCAAAATCTGTTGAATGAATGAAGTATGAAAAATAACTAATTCCATCTATGATAATTAATTATATACATGATATTTTTTGTGTCTATATTTATACAGGTGAAAAAGAAAAGGTGTTTATTTGGTTTTAGAGAATATTCTTGAGAACTCTTGAAAGAATCGATACACATAGTATCATGGTGATAAGAAGTGATAAAGATCGGTATCCAAGATTATGAGTATTCAATAAGTTGAGGAAGATCTAGAACTCTCAAAAATTGGATAAAGTCTCAAGATCAGCAGTACTACTGAAGTTCGTGGGGAGGTACATGTATAGACATGTTGATCCATCTGACTATGGAGAAAGATCATGATTATATGTGGTGAAGAATAAACCAAAGATCAGAATAAGATATTTATTTGTTGTATCATCAATGAAGAAGTGAATAATCTTCTAGTGGACTCTGAAGGTAGTGAAAATAGTGGATTTTATGTTGTAGAAACAATTGTTGAAGGTAGACATAGTGTAATATGTGTATATAAGAATGGATTGTCCTTGGTTATATAAATTTTTTAATATAGTGGAGAATCCATGTTGTTAGGGAATAAACAACATGGAAAGGAGTAAGATTTTAGGATGAAGGATGTAAATATTGTGTGTCGATATCTTTTATTTATCTGCTATACATAATTTGAGGCTGAGAAAATTCATTGAGTTGATTGAGAACTTTAATAGGTTCAAGATATTGAATTAAAAATAAAAGGAATTAATAAAAATAAAACACTGATTCACCCCCCCCCCCCATTTAGTTGTTAATTTTATTGTGGCTTAATAGACACCAATAGTCAGTCATAATAGAAATCATTAGTCAATTTTATTTTCTCTCTCTTCAACTCATGCATAGTATTAGCCTCTTAATTCTTGAACATTTATTCATTATTGGTTTTATTATTTTATATTCATCATATATCATAAATAATATTTCAATAATAAAATATGGAAAAGTATCAATAAATTTCATTTTATTAGTCTTTTTTATTTAATATAGTCAACAACTTATTTTTTTATCATTTTGAATGATTTCAAATATTTTAATTTTAAATTCCATTTAATTATTATTCCTTGATATTATATATTAACATTTATTAACAATCCCATAAATCTCATCTTAAATCACTAACATGTTTTTAAATAATTTCATGATATTTATTCTAGAAGCTTATCTCAGAGTCATCATATTTAAAATGTCATCTAAAATTTGAAAACTAATGACCTGTTAATAGGTTTAAAATGACTCTCATGATGTTACACCTCCATATCCCTACATTTACTAATTTCTTACACTTCATATTAATTTTTGTAAGAGTAAATGATTCTTAGGAAAATGAATCTTATGGAAAAAACTCCAGTGGTTTCTTTTGAATCTCCCATAATTTGGTGACTTTCCATCTTCAACTTTGAAAGATATATCATAATAGTAAATTACTCTTATAATGTTCCATAATGACTCATATGATGTGACAAATGACTCCTATAGAGTGTTCATGCCTTTTTTATTTTTCACCTCAAATAATATTCCATAAGAGTAAATGAATATTTTGGAAAATTAATCTTATGGTATTCAACAATAAATATTATAGAGTTTGTATAGATATTAAGGGACTTATTTTGATTCTGATGAAGTTTCCATATCTTATTTGTTTTTTCACACCAAAGTCAGACAGGCTCTTATAGAATAAAGATGAATCTTATGGAAAAGTACTTACCCAATTTTCATTCAAATTCCTAAGCTTGAAACTAAAATATAATTTCTTCAAAACATTCTAAAAAAATACAAAATCTTTACTGCCTCTCAAAAAAAGTCTAAATCCTCTATAAAACATTCACAATAGCTTCATTTGATTTTTTGATGACCCACGTCATCACAGGTTGTGAAAATCTGGTTAATTTTGAGCCTTTTTATTCATAGGTGTGTTTAAGGTAAAATTATAATTTCACTAATGAGATGATATTAGATGATTTTTATGACCACTCTATTGATATCTGGATAGGGTGTTTACCTTATTACAAGAGTTTCGTGGAAATCCAAACCATTTGGATTTTTACGGAATATTTATTATTTAATTAATTAAATATTAATTTATTCACACATTTTTATTCAGTCATATATTTTAAACAAAGTTTTGGATTATGATTCCATCTCCATGGTTTGGTTTATAATGAGGATTTCTTCCTAGGAGAGGCATAACCTTACGCCAGGCATTGGGGATGGGCCCATTCCCCGTTTTCTTTTTCTTTTCGTTTTCTTTTTCTTTTTACTTTTTTTCATTTTTATTTCTTATTTATTTTCCATTGGATTGTCATGTGAACCCATGGGGGGATTTCCCTTTTGGTTCTTTGGTTGATAGAGGGAAAGGTTGAGAAGATAGGGAGATGGATAAGAGTAGGCACCACCATGGAGCTCAGGTCATGCCATATCATAATGTTATAGCTTCATATCACAAATCAGTGTGAAGCTTCGGTGGTTTCCTCCCAGAGGCAGGTTTGTTTTATTTTTATGCTAAAAATACCCATATTTTAAGTTTTTATTATTTTTTAAAGCCTTATATGGGTTGTTTGGGACCCTTATGGGTCGATCTATGAGTTTTAGGGAGAAATTAGGTATTTCAGTCCGGTTGGAGGGTTTCCCATTTAGGGATTCTGATGTATATGAAATTTTGTTCAAAAAACATATGTTGTGTGATTACAAACCATGTACCAGGAGTACACACTGTGTTGGGGGCTTGGGTGTGTGGTCGAGTACTCGTTAAAACATCTCATGCGGGGGTACTTGGCCATGTAGAGTACACAAACAGTTCCCATGTGGGGTGCACACCATGTAGGCCTAAACTCTCAGGTGGGTAGATGAATAGGTACATGACTGGGTACCTATGTGCGGTTACACGCTCTGTATTGGAGGTACACGTTGTGTACTCGAGTGTGTTACATGCTGAGTGGGGGTGAGGTACACAGGTAGGTAACCATATTGGGTTACACATCATGCAACCAGAGACACACATCGTGTACTTTGGAAAAGTACATATAGATTCTTTGGAGGCACATGGCTAGGGAATACTTTTTGGGTTACACTCTATATACCACAAGTTCACATAGTGTACTTTTCTTGCCTTAGTTCGTTTTCATTATTTTTCATACTGGAGTTAAAATTGGACTTGTGAGTAGTCCATTACAATAATTTTCCATGTAGATTAAAATGGTGATATCCTTTCAATGATTAGATATTATTAAGATGGTGTTTATTTTCTTAGAGTTTGGTAGGAGGTTTTCCTTGAGGTTTGGTTTTAGAATCCTCCTAGGGGTTTGGGTTGTGAGCTATGAGGTCTGGGTGAGGGTTTTGGACTCGGTGACTATCCTAGATTATGTCTTCCATAAATAACCATTTAACATCATCAGATATATTTTGATAGGTGGTATTGAGTATTATCTCTAAGGATATCTTGGTTTTTCCTTGCTTTTTGGGATTGGTTACTCGCGGTTAGAGTAGTTGAGGTTTAGCTTCTGTGTTTAGATAATAGAGCTGCTAGAGCATTTGGGATGGTTGACATATTTCGATGGATGTTATGGATAGGATTTATTAATATTATGAGATGAGTTTTTGGGACTCATGAGGATTACCTTTTGGGATACTTTCTGATCAAGTGATCAGTGGATGTCATAGTTGGATGTTAAGAATGCCAATACGGCATGTTTTGTTTTATATTGTGTTGAGGAACCCTTATGGAGGGCCTCCTACCTTTGATGTGGTCATGAGGACCATTATGAATACCCCTATAGGTGGGATTGTAATTTTTTATGACTGTTGGGTGTGTTGTTGATCGGGGGTTAGTTGGAGGCCACTGAGGGCCATTTGGTATGTTACATCACTGGGCATGTCCTCTTCTTTAGGATGAGTTAGAGGAACCCCTCATAGGGTGTCCTTCTCTTACTATGGCTTTTTCTCTAGTTGGGGTTATTTCTGTGGGTGTATCATGAGTTCCTAGATACATTAGGGGAGTCATGTGGTGGAAATCACTTTATATTTTAGCCCAAGAGACCATGGGAGAACCATATTTGGTTTGACCCTAAGGCGGGTCACGGAGTGCTCATGGTGGAAATTTGGTGTGGATGATGAGATTCTGGGGACTTTGACAGCCCCATTCTTGTGTTTCAAGAGTGGATTGGAACTTCTAGTTTCTCTATTTGGATAGTGGGTTTGAGGTTGTATCATATCAATTTCAGTTAGAATTTGTTCATGATTTTTTAGGAAATTTCTACTTAGTATTGTGTTGAGGAGGGGACCCATATGATATATTGGATTGGGTATTGGACCTGAGTTTTGATTTGGTTCTCTTCTCTTATGGATGGTTGTGGTTAGATGGGATTAGGGAGCTAATAGATGATCTGGATGAGTGCAACCCCCATCTATTTGAGTGTTTTCCATGACTATTGTGGCTTCGGGATCATGAGGTGTCGAGGTGCTCATAGAGTGGATTTTCTATATTGTGGATGCCTTTGCATTCTTTGGCCAGTGGATGCTATGTGATCTCTATTTTTATGGATCCCACGGTACATTTTGTTCAAGTCCATAGATGGTGCCCAATTCATTTTGTAGGACCATCAGGACTAACAAGTTATCTAGTTGTGTTGACCTGGATGTTCTTGTCACTAGTTAAAATCATTCTGTAGAAGTCATTGAGCTCGGTAGATGTGTGTTGTTTTTGTGGATGCATATGGTTCTGCCTTGGGGTCCAGTATTCATGCCTCTTTAATTTAAACATCTTAGAGATCCTATGTAGATCTGGTGAACACATCAGTGTTCATGTGGCTGGGTGATCTACGTGTTGTAAATACTATAGAAGGGGCCAATGTGAGGATAGATTTACCATGGGTGTCATGTTAAAACTTGCTGGTTAGCTTATTTCTTATGTTTGTTTACCCCTTTTCAGTCATTTATTTTATGTCAAATTCTTTTATTTTTTAGCTAAGATGGGATTATCACATGTGTATTCACTTTCTAATAGAAATAGATTTATAGGTTCACTATTATGGGTGGCCTAATGAGATTTATTTCTCACCCCTTATAAATGTACCTAGGTGTGCAAGCAAAAATTTTGTCCATTTTTTAGGCTGGAGGACGGGTTGCACAATAGATGGGGCTGGCCTCCACTGTTTCTTGATCGAGAGAAGCTGCTTATGTGGAGTCTTTGGATCAGTCTATTGTAGCTCAAGCATTATGGAAACCATATATGTGGTTTAGATTAGCATTAGTGGTAGAGATTATTGTATTTATTTTTAGTTTTTTTTATATGTGGTCTCTCTAGTGGTTGACTGGTTATTTTAGGTTTTTCATTCTTTGAGAGTCTGTATGACTGTATGTTTCATTCCTTTTATTATAGCATGATTTTTTAGTTTATTTATTATTTGTACTCTAATATTGATTTATGTGTATGAGTTTAGTTATTTTATACTATTATTACTCTCTCGCCAGTGGGTATAGTGTCCCTACTACACCTTTTAGACTCTCACCACTGCTTGGGAATATATGGCATTCATGGAGGTGCACTTGAGGCCTTGTGGTGGGCCAAATCGGGTGATGTGTTAGGTCAACACATGCTAGTTCTTTACAATCTTCTTGAATAGTTATTACAAACTTTTTAAAAAATTCTATCAGGTTCTTCAATATAATTTAAATTTTATTTAATTATATATTATTTATAAATTAACATTTCTTAGTGCTAAATGTAAGTGTTGTGAAATAATTACTTTTTCAATGTTTACTTTTATCACTGTGAAATACACACTTTCTCGACTCTTTGAAATCATTGAAAATGGTTGTTGCTCAATGTTTTACCTTCCTCATTATTTATAATTATCCCAAGTGATTTCTCATAAAATTGCTCAATGTACACCAAGTTTCATTCCAAAAATTGTTTATCAATAGATTCAAAAGATGAACCACGTGACCACTCTTCTCGAATCATTATATTATTTACACCCAAAATAACCCCACCATGAAACAAGATAGTATTAAGTTTAATAATTATTGAGTAATTTTTATTTATTGGTTATGAAATAACTAACATGGAAAATATTTTTTACATGTAGTATTCAATAACATATATTGTAAACTATACCAATCTAATCATTGATGTTGTTTTTTTAAGAAATCAACATTAAAAACAAGTGTGTTAATTTTTAAATTCGATTACAGAAACTAAAAATGAATATATATATATATATATATATAATATTGTTGATTATTTAAGTAATTGAGGTCAAACAACCCCCTACACCATTATTTGTAGCCACCCCTTCCATTTTCTCCAGTGGTTCCCTTATATTGTTCCTCATGTAATTATTTATTTAATAATTATTAATTGTTTTTTTAATTATTCCAAGTATCAATATATATATATATTAAATAATATTTAACTATTTTGTATTTTATTTTATTTTATTAAATTAATCCCAAAATATAATAAAAAACATCACCTAGAGTTCCCTTTTATGAGGTTCATGGCCTTGACATCATTTAATTTTCGATGTGATATTCAAGTTGCACATTATCACCATTAGAAAATATATATATTTTTTAACAATAATAACATATACTTAATAATATAATATTAATAGTATAATTAATCTAATAAATAAATAATTATATAATTAATATAGTTAATAATATAATTTTTAATAATTTTTAATAATGAAATTAATAATTAATAAAAAATTAATAATATAATTAATAATATATTATAAACTAATAACATAATTAATAATAGATAATAAAATTAATATTTAATGAAATAATTAATAATTAGTACAATAACCACTAATTATTTGAAAAAAACACCGCACTTTATCAGCATTAAAAAATGTTGATAATAGGCACAATTTTATCAATTCTAATCAAAAGTGCTGATAAAGTAACTTTTATTAGTGATAAAAAGGATGATTAAGGGAACATTTTTTCATTGTTAAAAAAAAGTCGTGATAAAAGTAACATTTACCAGTGTTAAAAAATGTGATGATAAAAGGGCACCCTTTTCGGTACTTTTTTAAACGCTGATAAAGGTAATAATTTATCAGCAGTTTTTTAATACCGATAAAAGCTTGTCCTTTATCAATGTTATTTTAGAACTAGTGAAGGATACCTTTCATAATATATTTTAGATATATATATTTATATAATATTAAATATTATTTATAATATATATTTATATATATAAATACAATATATATATATATATATATTAGTCCAGTTGGGGGCTTACATGAGTGGTAAATTCACGTTGTAATTCTATATCAGACTAGGGATCAAATCATGGCATCCCCCTTGGGGGGATTTATGGGTGACTAATTTCTCACAATTTAAGGGAGGAGACTATGGTGCTAGGTGGAAACCATGGAATGGGATGGAAATTCTAGTGATAAATATTGAGGAGGGTCACCAGGGTGTGTTGTTGAGCATGGAAACCCCAGATGAGAAACTAAGTCATAGAGCTCAAGAGATGTGGTGTGTTGTGATAAGAACCATGACATAGGTAGACCATCCATGATGTAAGAGAGCACTGAATCATCTCTTAGAAGCACTATGTCACAATTCTATGGATCGTGTCATTATGATAGGGGGATAATGTATGGCCTTCAGGTAACTAGGCCTTCAAATCATGTAATACCCCATGCGTACAGACATGTTTTAATTTCTAGGGGAAGTTTGATATTTCATTTATTGGATGGTTTATTTCAAGAATCGAGTTTTAGAGGAGTAATATGAAGGTTGGGACACCTCAAAAGGTTGTTTTTTGAATTTTTTCAGGGTCATATGGTGGATAAAAGCAATGAGGAATTTTTAGGGAAGGCTAGGTGTTCGGGGCTATAGCCTGCATCCATTAGTCAGCTGATGGCTAGGCTAGTTGGTCTGCTAGCCTTAAAGGGGCCACTATCTAGTCGATGGAGACTAGTGGTGGTATGATCCACTTATTAAAGCCATTGACTGGATGATGGGGATTTTAAGGGGAAGAATTACTATAACACCCCGAGATTTTATGAAAAATATTATTTTAATTTCATTAATGTCTTGTGTTGTATGCTACACCAATATTACCTTGCATCATATGCAACACCGTATTATCTTGTAGTATACGCAACACTATTCTTGGATCGTGTTACACACAATTTCGATAATAGTTATTCTACGCAACATTGAGTATATTTATATATATATATATTCAATGTATAAATTAAATATGGTTTCATTCTGTTATACGAAACAACGAAGGATTCTTTCACAACACACAACCCTAACTTGGCTTGCATTACACGCAATCGCGACCTTCCTCGATAGCGTGTGTTGTACGCAATACTGGGTTTTACTAAACAACGATATGTTATAATAATATTATTTTTAACTAGCCGTTATGAATAGTGTTAACTATATTTTTAATTTTATAACATTATTATTCATATTACTCATTTTCTAGTACATGGTATAAGAACAAAATAAATTTTTCAGGTAAAATAAGTATTTTTCAAAAAATGCAGTTTTGCCGCCTTTTGATGGCGCACCCACTTTAAATATAGTTTTTGACATGTTTATAAGTTCAATTTTACAAAATAAAATTATTATTTGGGATCAGGATATAAAATTTTACCTTGGATAAATTTTTCATATTATTCTGAAAACATTCATATTTTAATGAATAGTAAAAACATGCTATATTTTTATTAAAAACAACTTTTTTCATCGTAATAATTTATGGGGTTAAATTATAATATTGAATGGTTTTAAAGTATAAATAGAGTATATTTTTACCATTTAATATAATTTATGTCATTAGCCTTGATTTTACATTGAATTCGTGGGTTAAATAAATTCAATCTTTTGCAATGTTTTAAACAAAAAACCCGTTTTCTTTCGACAACGGGATTAATTTTAATTTAATTTCTGCAAATTCTTTGTATTGAATTTGGAAAAATGGATTCCATATCTGGAATCAGTGGGTACAAATTATATTAATAGACTACTTTTTATTTTTGGGCATTATGAATAGTAACTACGGTAAATTTTATTTTCAATAGTAAAAGGTAAATCAGGAAATTAAGGGTAAATATAATATTGTAAAATTATCCTAACACTTTTCTTAATACAATTGTATGCTTATATTTCATCCTAAGTCATATTTGGGTCGAAATGGAATCCATTAGAACCCACTTGGAGGTGATTAAGACCTTTAGTTTATTTTATTTAAAGGAAAGTGAAATATGTCTCACTCAACTTTAATAATTAAAGTATTTTTAATACAAGTTTATACAGAATATAAATTCTGTTTTAAATACTAATTTGAAAGATAAAATGTTTTTATTTATCATGATAGTTTATTTTTAATTTTTAAGAGTTATTTAATTACCTTATTATCTTATACATTAATGATGCAGAAATTATTTATTTAGTGAAAAATCAATAATATAGTTTTTATTGAAATAGTAATACATATCAAAAGGCCCAAAAATCTGCACAAAACTTATTAGTATTGTATATATAAACCCTAATTATCCACTGGCCGAATTTTTGACCATTTTGATCCTTATTAAGGCGATTATGAAACTTATAATATTTTATTTTAAATGATGCGAAAGTTGTCACCGTCATAATTTAATAAGTATAATAATTTAAAAATTGTGATTTTAAGATGATAAATTCTATTAAAAGTATTATTGTGAAAGGTAATATATTTATCTTTATCATAGGATTTTAGTTTTAATTTTTATGCAAGAAATATGTATATTAAATAATTATACAAAAATGATGTAGTATTTATTTTATTAAGAGATAAACCAAATAAATGGTTATAAAAATAATAAAATAAATATTATATGAACTATTTAATGTTCTACACTAATTTTCTAGATACATATGATATTTTATAAATCTATTAAAGCTTTTATTTCGAACATATATTCTGTATTTATTTTATTTAAATTCAAATAAATGAATAGTGTCATAATTGACACTATTGTAATTTTATAAAAATAACATATTATAAAATTGTTTAAAAATCACATAAATACTTAAAAATTATAAATTAAAATTTATATGGTCTAAAATGTTATTAAGTATCCAATTATGGACAATTCACAACAAATAAGTAATTATTTGTTATAATTTAAAATTTAGAATGTTATTACCACAAATAAAATTAAATTGATTAAATAAGGATAAATCAAGTTGATAATGTTTAAAATAAATTCAAAACATGTCTAAATTCTATTGTTTGATGATATTAAAACCTTATATTACCTAATATTCGAATATGAGTCATTTTTGGAGGTTTGTAAGTGGGTTTAGATTTATTATAAATTAATATGTCTAAGATTTCCAAAGGTTCCCCTCTCCTCCCTTATAAAAGGGCACATCCTCCCTCCCTTCCTCACACCAATTTGAGCCTTCATGCTCGGACAACCCCTACCAAATTCTCTTCTCCACTTCCCTAGCAACATCCTAGAGGTTTTGTTCTTCTTCAATGACCAATTTTAGTGCCTTAAGAGGAGGACACAAAGAAGGGCTTCAAAGAAGAGGTAATGTCTGTTACCGATTCATTCAACTTTATCTCTTCTTCCACTTCTTCTTCATAGGTTTTTTCATTATGAAGTAATAAAATTAGTATCACTCATATACTTATATGTTATTATAAGTATGAAATAGCCCTATTTTACCATCTATCCATCCTACGGAAAATGAAACCACCGCGCGTGCGTACGTACGGAATACTGTCTCCGCGCCGTGGTGTAATCTATTTTCCACCACCACCTTACATGTATGGGTATAATGGTGAAAGTAATGAATATATATGATTATTGTAAATATATATTGATTTTTTAATATTATACATACACTTTAATACAATTCCATGATCATGGGAATGATATCATCTCTCGTGCGTACGTACGGAATACCGTCTCCACGACGCGATGAGATTCACTCTCCATGATAACCATTCAAGAATGATTATAATGTATATATAATAATTAATCATGAAATATATTACATAATAATGCCAGTGGATTTACGTATATATATATTTATGTCATCTACTTAATTCCATTCAATTCAATAAGGAAACGAAAACAGCGTTCATGCGTACGTACGGCCTACCATCTCCATGAGCGATGTATTTCTTTCCATTTATCGATCCATTATATATATGTATATTCTGAATATATATTATATATAAATAATGTTTTACATTATGGATTTAAGTAATCAAGACCTAAGTAATCATATGAATAATTACAAGTTAAAACACGAACAGTAAATGAGACGATTTTACCCAAAACGCTACTTTAACATGAATTTACAAAATAACGGGTAATCTAAAGTCATAATTGAATCATATATATGAATATGATTCTGTAATAAGTCAATGGAATTATTTAAATCATTATACAGTAGGTTTGGATACGTACGAAGCATATCGGACCTAAAGTAAAGGATAATTTATCAATCTCATTTTTATCCGAGATTGTTTATTCGTAAGTATTTACTGGGGTTATCTTTATCATCCAAGCCCATGTTTTCCAAAAATGGTTTCATGTATGTTTAATGTCCTTTTTACCCATTTTTGACTTTTACTACATGGTATGTATGGAATATTTCTTTTCTTATGTTACGAGGTACTTTTTGATTTTTCTGACAAAAGTAAGAGAAAAATTTTATTTTTAACTTATACGGCATGAATGGATATTTACGGTTTCATAACGCCTCATTTTCATAAATCTTCCTCTACACGTTTTCAGGATTATTTTCAAAAAACCCTTTTCTTTTAAAAGTACAAGCCACTTTTTGAAATGAAAGTGATTTTTAAGAAGAAAGGATATTTTCCTCAATAATTCATTTCAAGTGTTTTATCAAAACCATTTTCCATCTAAGATGAAATTATTTCAAATGTGTATGTTTAAAGTATAATGTCTCTATGATTTACATGCTTTCAATTTTATTATAATGAAATATCCATTTATTTTATATGGATTATGTGATGATGATATGATGTTTATGAAACCCATTTTATTCTTTGGGTTATGATGAATGTTTTAAGTTTATTTTGTGGCACAAGTTAGAATTATTTCATTATGAGATGGGTGGGACCTATATATCCCTCCAATGCATTGGGTAATGATTTATACCTCATGAGATAGATAAGGCTAGAACGGAAAGTTAAACCGGTTCAGTAATACAGGACTGGAATGAGGAGTGAACTCGATTCATAAAGGGACTTTGTCCACTAAGATGGTATTGGTAGCAATGCCTTGGCTAATATGGAAATCATATCATGTGCTTAATGGTTTCCACAATTAAATGTTTTATTCCCATGCTATTTTATCATTCTTAATGTTTCTTTATGATCTATGCCATAAGTACTTCCATGTTTTATGTCATTGCTCAATGTTTTTATGTTTAAACATTATGTTCATGTTTTTAAGTTCAAATGTATATGGTATGTTTTATTTTATCCATGCTTACCCTTATTGAGCATTTGAGCTCACCCTTTTTATGTTTTCTTTTCCCCAGTATATAAAGAAAGGTTTTAGGTAAGAAAAAAAAGGGGAAGATCTTTATGGGAGATGTTGAAGATCTTTCACCACGATTAGAAGATTACGTTCCAAGTTTCCAAAGACACTAAACTATTACAGTCCTTGTGTGTCTATTTTTGTTATGTATTAAGTATTCTGATAAAGTAATGTAATGTCCATGTACGTCAAGCTTCGGGTCTCTACAGTTACAATTCTACCTCCTTGGGTTTTTAGACGGATATCCCCTCTTTTCACTCTTGTGTTGGCTCACACTGACTAGGGAGTCTCCCCCTCCCTACTTTTGGTCCTCCTTCCTCCTGGGGTGATTTTGGTGCTAGTTATTAGTGAATCTTAGTAATTTTCTATTTCATTTGATATCCTTTCCTCTCCTCCTCATCTCACTCTAAATTTTGGTTTTCCCAATCAGATATTTGAGTGATTATTCCACCAAAGGATGGTGTAATTGTCCTGAGATGATGTGTATTATGTGTATCCCAGATATTGGACAACCCAAGATAATGATTGCATGTTTTTTCATGACTTCTCTATGGAGGTATGTTTATTGTGTGAGTTTTTCAAGGGTTTTGAGTTTAATTACATAGTTATACTTATTTTTTTCTAGTTTATAGGTATTTTTCTTGGGTTATCATTATGATCATGACACATTCTTATGTAGAATGGTTGTCCTTAGTTTAGTTGTAGCAAGATCATCCAGTGAGTAAATTGTCATTTATGCCAAAGTTAATAGTTTTGGTTAAATTTTTTGTGTTTTTAATTAATTATAATTTGATTATAATTAATTATTTTGGGTTTTTTTATGTGAGTTAGGACTATAGGTTGTTTTATAATTTTCCATTGCTCTTGGAAGAACTTGTGTTGTGAGTTTCTAGGTTAAGAACTAAAGAGAATAGGCTTCACATGATGTAGGTGGTCCCTTAAATTAAATACACAAACTTTTTATTTTTACATGTGCATGTATGGTGCGTCATAATAGTTTTTCATGCTATGACCTAGCTCCCTTTTAAAATAATTGAATTTTTCTCATTATAGTTAAATTCCCCAAATAAGATGTGAGATACCAAGAAAAGGGGGGATTCCAAGTGAACTCTTTATTTTAGAAAGGTCCTTGAAAATGTAAATAATAATTCACTTGGCTTATAAAAAAGGTAAATTGGGTTTAGATCAATGATTCTGAATGGGATTACGCAATCATCGATATTCATGGAAATGGGATTCAAAGATTGTTTTTTTCCCTAAAATAAATTATGAAATTTTTAAAATGATTTTGGTTGAATGAATAAGTTAGTTTTATAAAATTTAATTTTTATTAATTTTAATGGAAGACTAATGATTTTAAAGGAACCAAGGGATTATGATATTAAGTGGATACTATGAAATGAATTGAGATTATAATATGTTTTGTCCAACATTCAGTGGGTAATGGGATCATTATGTTAAATGGTAAATAGTGAAATGGTAAATGCATTTTGAAAAGGTGAATTGATGCGGGCATTGTAATTTTAACATTAGGAATTGTTTTATCAAAATGAAAATGTTAATTGACCCCTTTTTCTTTAAATTTATTATTTTGTATTATATAAATTACGAGGTATTCCATGGATACATCATAAATTGATGTTTTGGTTACATATGGATCATCAATTTTTTGAAACCTAGGGTGAATCTAGCCCTAGTGGGATTTGGTTTTACCGGGAATGTGTATATTCCCCCTCATAGTAGATAAGATGGCATAGTTATTGTGATTCACTCAGAGACACTCTAACACTAGACAAAGTAGGTATGTACCATTCTTGGGATTCATCATAAAGATCAGTTTTGATTTTTGTTCCATGCATTTTTATTGTAATCATTTAATGGCTATATTTGAAATGGTTTAGCTTGATCTCTTCGCATTAAATTTTTATCCAACCGATTATATTTTGGGATTCCATTGGTGGTATCCCACTGAGTTTTACTCACACCCTACTTAGGCTTCCATGACACTTGGGTTCCTTAGAATACACTACTTGGTTGCAGGTCTGGGATTGGGCTGCTATTACAAAGCATGGATGTTGGGAATGCGCTAGAAATCAAGACTATTTTCGTGTTTCTTCTAGTTTTTTTCTTTGTGTTTTTATTTGGGGATTGATGTACTTGTGATCCATTGTTTATGTATGACTGTTTGACAAGTTCTATTCATATTCTTTTTGGCACAGCATGTTTTATTTTGGTTATTTATTGGAACTTTCCAAGATGAAATTCCATTTAAATATTTATTTTGATGATGTATATGATTTAACTTATTTTTTATGTTATATTACTCTAATATGTGGGTATATTATCCTCACTATACCACCTTAGACCTGCACTACTATCCGGAAACCTCTAGCATAAGGGGAGGTGTACCTGAGGTATTATAGTGTTCCATCAGTCTGGGAACTGATCAGTGGTATGAGTTGATGGTACTTTTCAAAGTGGTATTAGAGGAACCTTTTCTTTGGGAAAGGTAGACAATATAATGAGAGTGTGACAAGACATGGTATAGAGCATTTTCCTAGGATTGGCCACCCCACATACAAGGGAAGACCATGTTTCCAGGGATGGGATTGATGTTCATGTTATTCACTTTTACTGTTGATCTAATTTCACCTTGAGTGATACACTTGACAATGAAGTTATTGGTTTATGGGATCTGGTCTCTTATCTTGGTATAGAAAGAGTGGGTGTGTTCATACATCATATCATGGATTTAGGATTCATCTTTCATTTATCTGATTACCTGTGATTGATTATCTTATTATCTAAGTTGTGACTTGGGTTTATTATCTAAATTTTCCACATCCATTTATATGGTGTTTCTATAAAAGTGCATGGTGGAATTATACTTAACCAATCCTCTAAATGGATAAAATAATGTTATTTTATCTTTTTCTACGATTATTATGAGGTCTCAGCTGAATAAAATTCCAATTATAACTTATAGACTATTTTCCTCTATAAATTGCAATTGAAATTTCATTTAACTAGGCCTCAATTATGGGAAAACTTCTGGTAAAATATAAATTTTGGGTTATTTTCTTGATTATTATGTGGAATCAGCTAAATAAAATTGAAATTAAAACTTATAAAACATTTTCCTCAATAACTAGAACATTACATTCGATTTAACTAAGCCCCTTGTTATAAAAAATTATTGATAATGTAACAAATAAAAATAGAATAAAAATTATGAATCCTATATTTATGTATGATGTAGACCTAACAGAGTTTTGTGTAAACTTTGTGTATGGGTATTTAGAGCTTCTGAGAGCACCCAAGTGATGTGATATCTTTGTGATATGGAGACCTTGAAATAAAAATGTAGTTTATTATATGTATTAGTGTGTGCGACTTGACCTTGAGTTTGGAAAAATGGGGATAGAGTGAGATCATGGGTTTTAAGGCGTTATGATATGGGGTGTATTTTGTTGTAACTTGGTTAGAGTTGTGGTATGGACTTGTGATGTGACATGGTTGTCTGTGAGACACTACAGTGGGTTTTTGGGATCATTAGATATCGTGTGATTATGATAAGGGATAGATTTCCACCCAGAGTTGTAAACTATGTGAGGCTTGGTGTGAGGTCTATTTGGGTGAGCATAGTGACCTTCTTTGGTGTGACTATAGATTTGGGAGTTGGTGCTTTGTGACCTTTGAGGGCGACCCATGAGAGTGGTTAATCAAGATTTGGAGTGATAATTAGTATGTGAGGTAAGGGAAATGCTTCATCTTATGACATCAATACAAGAAGTTTGATACGAAGTTTTTGGTTCAGTCACGATTGATGCCTATTTATTTTTTAAAATAATCACTTATATTCCAATACTTTTTGTCTCACAACTAGATTCGGGATGGGAAGGCACATTCATATGTCTAGTACTGTTAACTCACCAGTGTGGTCTAAAACTAGTTGATCAATTATAATTGAGGATGGTAGACCTAGAATCCGTGAGGAATATTTAGATGCATTATTTTAAGGTTTAATCATGGTATATGCTTGAGAATTTGTTGTTAGGCATGTGAGATACCTTGGGAGTGAAAATATAGTTGGTAAATACCTAGGGATTATGAGGTGGATTGGTTGTGGGGTTCATATGAATAATAACACCCTTGAAAGGAATTTGGTGTGAGGCATTTGGGAATTCTTGGTACTCTTGAATACAAAGAACCCTAGGTGCTAGTGCTTCAGCAGTGTGTATGATTTGCGAGGGCAGGACTGGTTAGGTTCCTAGCCCTTTTGACTAAGTATTCACTTTTAGAAATATATTGACGGTGTGAATGAGCCTTAGTGGAACTTTATAATGATTCTTGGGTTATGATTGGTTATGCGAATGGTTTTGGATCTGTGAGATGGTCTGGTTTTGAAATGAACTGAGGCGCTCTATTATTAGTGAGACTGGAATGAGGGAGGGGCATAATGAGTGGCTTAGACACATGAGCTATGTTTTGGTGAGATAAAACTCATAGGATTTGAGTCAGGTCCTTATGTTTGGTTTCATAGGTATATGAATTTATTGGTTTTTGATGAAATCTTATTAGTAAGTGTGTTGGAGATGCATCGTTCCATTCTGCATTTATTTTGGGTAGTATATGAGCGTATGCCTGTGATGCCTAGATGAGAAAGCAGACATGTGTATAGGATGCAGACCAACATGGGTTTTATGAGAGGTTTATGGGCATAGCCACTTTAGGCCTTTGGGTAGGAATGCTAAATATCCTTGAGGTAGGGAATGGTTGTATGGAAGGATCGGGTTTGATGAATGATCAATCCAGGTTGAACTTTGATGTGGGAAACAAAAGTTGATGTGATAGATGTGATAACTTTGCTTGGGAGGAGCATTACATGTGCATTCCTAATTAGATCTATTTGATTTCTAACTCTAGGAGCGGTAAGGAAAAAGTTGGGTGGGGTGGAGTACACTAATAGTCATTTAACATTTTGAACCTCATTTTGGGTATGTTTTATGATGGGTATTGGGAGTGGCATTCCCCTGAATTGGGAATGGTGACGATTTACCTTTTTCAATGATGCTAAGGGGTTAGAAATCTCATCCCACCTAGCCATCATGTTTTATGATGGATGGAGCATGAGATATAGAGATTTGAAATGGTTTTGTGGCATCATGACTAGGATGCTCATATAGTGGAGAGCCGGGTGTAAGTTGTGGTGATACGACCCTTATGTAGAAGAGATATTGGATATGTACCACCAGCCATTATATAGTTGTTATGGAATTATGATTTTGGTGATTAAGTGAAGCTAAATATATTTGGGTGCCTTATTTAATTCCAAGTATGAATTTAGATATAGTGTTGGATGGGCCCCTATCCTTGACTTTGGCCTTGGGCTGGTTTTGGAGTAGTCAAAAGTTCTTTGATTTGGTGGTGTGTTTTTTCTTGTTATATATCATGGTGTTGGTTATGTTAATTTGGTGTTTTAAATCAGTAAATGGAACTATATTTTGTGTTCGTACTTTGGTGTGAAAGCTTTTACAATCTAGAGATGCCTTTAGAGCTAGGAATCAGAATTGAGTAGTGTGGTAGTACATTTGTGGAAGTCAAATGGTATTTGAGACAGGTCAGTTGGAGAAAGTCCAACTATTTCTATTCTATATAATTGTATTCTTTTAGAGTGAATACATGTTAAAAATTCTATTTGAGACTCAGGATGATGTTTGAGAATTGGTTGAGCCTTTCAAAGAAAGGTCTCATTGTTTAGTCTTTTTGAATGGATGATGGGTATGTTCCCAATTTGGTTTGGAATTAGAAATTCAGAGTTATACCAGCCACTAATTTGTGTTTCTTAATAAATAGGGTGTTTTGGTTTGGTAACCACAATGAGGTAAACATTGTAATGTTGTGTTCATGTTATGATAGGAAAGTCTGTCGGTGGAGGCACCTAGGTTTAGTTTTGACTATTGTGGGGTAATTCCTATGGTGGTGAGCACTATAGGACATTTTTTACATGTATTAAGACACATCTGGTGTCCTTGGGTTTAAAATCACAAGAAAGGTTCATCTTGGTGTTTCAAAAATGAATTTAAGTGTTGGATTGTGTTTCAGTGATTAAGTTCCTTGAATTAAAAGTTGTGCTCTAGTGGAACGTTGAGCATTTTATGTTGGAATGCAACCATTAAGAAGGATTTGATGACTGAAGTTGGTTGAAAAATTCAATTGGATGACCATTTAGACTTCTTAGGGATGAGAATTGGTATCAAAGTAGTTTGTAATACCTCATATGTATGAATGAGATTGAATTTCAGGGGAAATTTTGAACATTTGTTTAGTAGATGGGTGATTTTGTGAATCAGGGTTTAGAGGAGTATTATGAATTTTATGACACCTCAAAAGGTAATTTTGGAATAGGTTTTAGGGTCTAATGGTAGATGGAAGTAAGAAAAACCACCAGAGGAGGTCAGGTGGTTGTGGCTACAGCCTGTAGCCACCAGCTAGTCAGTGGTTGGGCTAGTGGGCCTATTAGCCTATAGGGGTCCCGCAACTAGCCAGTGGTGACTGGAAGTTCCACAATCCACTACTTTAATCCTTAAACAAGATAGTGGATGTTTTAAGGGGTTGAATTAAAATTCTACCCCATTGGGTTTTTAGGGGGACAACCCCTCTTTTATCTCTTGTTTTATCTCACACGGACCAGGGGTCCCCCCTCCCTATTCTTGGTCTCCCCTTTCTATTGGGGTGATTTTGGTACAAATTCCTAGTGAATCTTAGTAATTTTCTCTTTCTTATGATCTCATTTCCTCTCCGACTCATCTCTCTATGAATTTTGGAACTCCTGGTTAGGTATTTGAGTGAATATTCCACCAAAGAATGGTGAAATTATCTCAAGATGATGGAGCATTTGTACAGCCTAGATAGTGTATATCTTGAGATAATTCATACATGCCTTTACCATTAATTTTAGTAGAGGTATGTTTACATGTGAGTTTTTAAGGGTTTTCGGTTTAATTATGTTGTTTTTCTTATGGTTTTGGTTCCATTTGATTGGACTTTGTCCTAGGTAGGTGCTATGAACAACACACAAGTCTCCAGAGGATGTTTGTCCTTATTTTAGGTATAGTGGTAACACCTGATGAGTAAATGGTCATTCATACCTAAGTGAATACTTTTTATTTTTTATTTGTGTGGTTAATTAATTATAACTTTATTATAATTAATTATTTTTGTTGTTTGGATGTGAGTTAGGACCACAATAAGTTTAATCATTGCTCTTGTAAAAAAATCAAGAAGCGGGTTTTTGAGCTAATAATTAAATATATGAGGATTCACATGATGCATGTAGTCCCTTAAATTAAATCCATAGTCTTTTTATTTTTACAAGTTCTTGCATGGGGCATCGTACAGGTTTTTCATTCTATGGCTTAGCTCTTTTTTTCAAATAAATGAATTGACCCATCTTAGATAGATTCCCTAAATAAGATGTGAGATCCCAAATAGAAGTGGAAATTCCAAGTGAATGCCTTATTTTAGAAAAAACCTTGAAAATGGAAATGGAAATTTAGTTGAATTTTTAAAAAGGGATTTTTTTTAGATTGATGATTGTGAATTGGATTACATAATCATTGATGATCATGAAAATAGGTTTCAAATCTTATTGTTTTTTCCTAAAATGAATTTTGGATTTTGTAAAAGGATTTTGGTTGATATAATCAGTTGGTTTTATTAAATTGAATGTTTATGAATTTAAATAGAAAACTAAATCTTTTAAAATACCCAATGTATTTTGACATTAAGTGGATGTTGTGAAATTTCTTATAAAATGAATTGATATGGTAAATTGTTTTTTTCTAATGTTAAATAGGTTATGGGATCAATGTGGTAAATTGTAAATAATGTAATGGTTAAGGAATTTTGAAAATGTTTATTGATGTGTACTGTTGTCATTCTAAATCTACGAATTTTTTTTCTGAATAGATATGTTAATAGATCCCTTATACTTTAAATTGTTTATTTTTTATTATAAAAATTAGGAGTTATACCTTAGAAACATGGTACATACACGTTTTGGTGAAATATGGATCATAGATTGTTATTTAATCCCATGGTGAATTCATCTCCCAGATGAACTTGGTTGTGTTGTTTAAACCCAGGGTGAATCTAACCTCTAGGTGAACTTTGTTGTTCTTGATGGACCCAGGGTAAATCCGACCCCCATGTGGATTTTGTTTAACTAGGGATGGGTATATTACCCCTGGTGGGAGATGGGTTGGCACGGTCATCGCGACATGTTAGAGACACCCCAAAAATAAATAAATTAGGTATGTACCATTCCTGGGTGTCATCATGGAACTCAAATTTTGTATTTATTTCATGCATTTATATTGTAATGTTTTAATGTTTGTATTTGAAATGGTATATCTTGATATCTTTGCATGAGATTTTTATCAAACTGGTTATATTTAGGGATGTCATTAGTGGTGCCTTATAGAGCTGTACTCACACCCTGATCGGGTCTCCATGGAACTTGGGTACCCAAGAAGACACTATTTGGTTGTAGTTCTGGTCTTAGGATGATAGGATTGAGCATGGGAGTTGGGACCAGGCTAGGACTTGGGATCATTTTCAGGTTTCTTCCAGTTTTTTATTTTGGATTTATTTGGGTTTTGATGTACTTATGAACCATTGTTGATGTATGAATTATTGACATACTCTATTCAATTTTTTTTTGGAATAGAATGTTTTCTTTTTGAAATTTTTTAGTGCTTATTTGGATGACATTCTATTACTGATTTATTTGGATGATCTGTATGATTTTCCTTACTTCATAAATTATTTTTACTCTGATATGCATGTATAGTCTCACTACCATATCACCTTAGACCTGTGTAGCTAGTCAGCAGCCTCTGGTGTATGGGGAGGTGTGCCTGAGGTATTGTAGTGCTCCACTAGTCTAAGCACCAATTAGTAGTACATAGTGATATATTGTTATAGTTGAGATAGAGAGATGTGACATGGTGTGAGAGACACCATGACACAGGCATGTTAGCTACAATGTAGGATCATGATGCACCATGGATTAGAAGTGCCACATTATGGTGCTACGAACCATAATGTGGGTATAGGAGGAAACCCTATGTATTGCCTTCGGGGAACTGGGTTTTTGGATCATTTAATGTTAGGCCTTTAGGTTAAAAAAAAGGGCATTCAAGCCATAGGGTCTCTGGGACATCAAAATATTTAGTGACATTTGTGTCACTAGACCTTCGGTCCATGTAATTTCTAGGCCTACAGTTCAAGTAAAGATTCCCACTTAACACAACTAAAAATATGTTTATTTTCGTAAAAAATGGGGTTGACCCCAGCATGGTTTGATATATATTAATCATTTATAATTTTGTTTATTATTTTATAATTATGTGTAATTATATACATAATTATTATTACACACACATATATATTATATAAAATATAGTGATATGAACTATATAAATAAATACACTAAATATAGTTTATATTTAAATTTATATATTTATATTCATATTATATAATTTATAATCTATATATATTTAAAATACATATGTATAATTATACATTTTTTAAATGGTTGGGGAAAACATCCCTTTTATATTAATAAAATATATCCCACTTTTTTAACTTGGTTTAGAGGTAACCCTTACCTAGCCCAAAGGCCCAATGGCATAAAGGCCCATTACAAATTGGTGGACTGAAGACCTTGTGGCTTGAAATCTAAAGGAGGTGACTCGAAGGCCCAAGCTAAACATCCATGCTTTTAATAATTATCCTATTCTTCTTATTGTGATTCCCCCTTACCATCAGGCATTGCATTGCACTACCCATTATGAAGTCATAAAAGAGCACCCATATTTAACCCACATCTGGGTAGAGGGCCATTAGATTGGTGCTAGTGCACCCATCATCACTCTTTCGAGTTGGCCAACCAGTAATGTCCACATGTCTCCATGAAACGTTTCCAGCCAAGATGGGTCACTTTTCCTATTTGGTCATCACCATACACATGATGTGTCGCCACCTCTGCTAAGAACCATCATGTTGTTCTTCTCTTTGTTTATATATATTTATATATATGATTATATATTATAGAATATTTAAATAAATATTTAAATATATTTAATTTTTTTACATATAAAATATATATTTAAAAAGATAATCATGTTAAATAAAAAATTATTGTCAATATTATTTTTCTTATTTATATAACAAAAAAATCTCAAATTTATATTAATTAATAAAAAATTTAAAAATGTTTTTAAATATATTATAAAATTATTAGTAAATATAATATATTGAGATTTTAATGAAATAATTATATAAATATATAAGTGAACATATATTTATTTAAATATATTTATATGAATATATGAATATATATATCTATATATACATATTAATAAAATTTTTGGTGTTGTGTCATGAATCCTATTCAATATGGCCTAAAAATTTTGCAGTGTGACAAAAGAGAAAAAAAGTGAAAAATGGGGGGTCAATGATGGAAGAAGAGGGATCGAACAAAAGGCCCAAGACCAGACACAATCAATGATCCCAAATTGGGGTGTAGGGGTGGATCCCTCATGGCATGAACCAGCATAAATTAGGATTTTATAAATAGAGAAACATGCATTTTTTGAATCAAATATATATATATATATATATATATATATCATTTTGGGTGAGTGGTATGGTTTTTTTTGTAATGATCCAAAATTTTATCAATGGAATTTCTCTTCTTATAACAGTGTCATGTTTAGTAATGTAGCATGATTCACACACGCCAGATGATAAAACCAACTAAACTTTATTATAATAATTTAAAAATTATATTTAGAGAATAAAAAATGGACATAAGAATTAAAAATATTATAAGGGGATAAATAAATAAAAATAAGATAACTAAAATGTGAAAATTTGGATCTCCTCGATCCACGATAATAATCTCACTGAAAAACAACATTGTAGAAATAAATAAAAATATTAATAATGAAATTTTCATTTTGAAAACATTAATATATATATAATTTATAGAAAATAGAATTTAATTAATAATTAAGGAAATTATGGTAATTTATAGAAATTAGGGAACCCATATGATTATTACAAATCTTACTATTGAAATAGTAACATGACCGTTAGAATAGTAGTCAGACAATTAGAAATAGTAACCCAACTGTTAGAATAATCTCCTCACCTATAGAAGTTTAAAAAAATATTTATTAATCTTATAAAATAAAAATATATCATATTTATATAATGAAATAAGTAAATAAAAGTTTTATAAATGATAAATTAAGTGTTTGTATTTTTTAGAAAGAAAAATGTTTTAATTTCACTTTTCTAATAAATATAATGATATAAGAAAAATAATTTCTTTTAAATGTATTTATAAATTAATATTTAGTTTTATTATAATGATGAGATAATTTTATTATAGTATAAGTGATTTTTAAAAGGGTCAAAAAATCAATCGTAATATTAAAATTGATATTTTTCAAATAAATGAGGATTTTATTTTAAAATAAAATTTATAATATTTAGAAAATTATTTTCATAATATTGATTACATTTTTTAAATATACATATTGAAAAACGGTTAGGATGAAATTTTTATATTTTCTAAAAAGATTTGAATTTTTTGGTGAATAGGGAAATATAGTAAAATACGGTATTTAATATTATAAGCTAAATACATGAATTTTTGAGTCATGGATGAGGTAAGAATCCAATATTTCAAACTCACATGAAACATTTACTGTATATAGTTACATGAATCAATACTTTTGATAGTCTTGAACTAAAATAATAAAATAATGAATATAATATTCAATAACATCCCGCTTCTCCCCTTATAAATACCACCCCTCACCACCCCTTCTCCTCACAACTTATAAGCCTTGGTGCTTTCCCAAATTATGACCAAGTCTCTTACCAAACCTCTTCCCCACATATTAATTCTACTAGACTCACCAAAATACCAATTCAATGTTATTTAAAGATTATCTCAAGGATTCAATATTTAAGAGGTAATATTCTCAATTTACCTCTTTTAAATTATTTTCTTCTTATATCATATCCTTGCCTACCTCATCCAAGATTACATAATGAATAAAATATTATTGCTATATTTTAATGTTTTTTTTAATGTAATATCCATATTTCACTCTCCCTTCTTACATTTCTTAAAACAAAAAACATTTTTTACAATATAGTTTGTTCACCACCTCTATGAACAACACACTTCATTTATCTCAAATGCCTTCAAGGCTAGTCATAAAAATATTATTATGTTTAAATAAGGTGATAATAAGTATATTATAATTTATTTCATGTTCTTTAATAAATATACACACTAAAATTAAATAAATTGAAACTATTTCATGATAGTTCGTAAAATTACATAAATGAACAAAATGTATAATGATAACATTCTCACTTAGTGAATCGTCCCTATGTTAGAATACATATAGGTATTTGGGAAATTTCTAATTTTTTTAAGTAAATGAATACAATTTCATTTCACTTCTGGATTTTTATTCGCATTTTAAAAGAACATTAATAATTATCCACAAATGATCTGGCCTTGGAAAAATGTAATGAACGCTCCCATAACAACAAAATTAAACATTATATCTCATTGACATGGTTATAAATAAAAATGATAAAATAATAATAAATAAAATATATATGGAATAGTTTATTAATTAAGTAATTAATGATTCTAATTTGATTATTTAGTATGTTAAGTGCAAGTTCATAATGGATCTAGACACACTACCACAAAAACAGTTTTTCGCAGCGCCCCCTTTTATCAGCGCTAACGAAAAAGCGCTGATAAAGGGCCCCCCTTTATCAGCGCTTGCTTAGTAGCACTGATAAAGGGGGCCTTTATCAGCGCTTTTTTAGCGCTGATAAAGGGTCGGCTTCAAAAATATATATATATATATATATATTAATATATAAATATAGTTATATTGTTATATAAATAAAATATATAATTTTTAAATATATTTTAGATAAGTATAAATGTACATTTACACTTATTATACTTAATATTTAAGATATTTAGTGAAAATGACTTCTTAAAAAATTAAAAAAATATTTTTAATTAATATTTTGATAATCATTATGGAGTAATAGTCATTTAATAACAATTTGAGTACTAAAAAAATTTAAAAAAATCAAAAAAAGATCCAAAATATGATGAAAACGCAACTCAAACTTCAAACGGTCATAACTTTTGATCCGGGTGTCCGTTTGAGCTCTACCACATATCAAATCGAAGCCTGCAACGAGCTCTACGTCGTTGTGACTCGGTGGCACCCCAGTCAAGCGACTTTCGAGGCCAAAAGAGGCCCAGAAGGCCTCCAAAACTGTGTTTTTTGTCGGGGTACCCCGATTTTTTAACATGTTGTGGATTTTCATCCTCGTTTAAGGGGGTATTATTGGATTTTTTTAGTGGGGTTTGAATTTATTCCAAGGTACTACATTCATATTAATATTATGTCTTTGAAATTTCATCCTTTTTTATAATGCACTGCTATTTATAATCAAATATATAACAATATATTCATATTTTTTAAATATTCACACCTAAAAATTTAATTATAAATATAAATAATAAAATACATTTACATATAAAATATATTAGCTTTATCTAAATAATAACTAACATCCATTTTATTTAAAATACCAATATATGAATATTTATATACCTATATATTAATCTAACTATATATATATATTAATCTAACTATATATATATATATTAATATAATAACTATATATATATTAATATAACTACATATATATATTAGTATTACTATAAATATATATATTAATATCACCATAAATATATATATTAATATCACTATATATATATTAATATAACTATATAAATATATATTCATATAACTATATATATGTTAATATAACTATATATTAATATAAATATATATTACTATACAAATAAATATAACTATATATATATATAGATATATATTAATACCACTATATATATATATTAATTTTACTATATATATTATAATATAACTATATATATATATATTATAATATAACTATATATATATATTAATATAAATATATATTACTATACGAATAAATATAACTAAATATATAAATATATATATATATATATCATGAATTGTAAAGCAAATCAAAATAGAGTAGTGGTAAGGGCTTAGGCGCGCAGGAGGGAGGTCTCGAGTTCAAATCCTGGTGGAGGCAGGGGTGCGCGCGTATGGGGAATATTGGAGCAAGCGCTGTTAAAGGGTGGAGGGGGTGCGTGGGGTTCATGGGGTGTTGTATAGGGGCCGAAAAGCGCTGTAAAAGGGGGGGTTCAAGCGCTATAAAGCCCCCCCCCCACCCCGATTGGCAGTATTTTTTAAATTTTTTAAATTTTTTTATATTTTTTTAAATTTTTTTAATTTTTTTTAATTTTTTTTAATTTTTTTTAACTTTTATCAGCGCTTTTTTAAAAGCGCTGATAAAAGGGTCCTTTATCAGCGCTAAAACGAGAGCGCTGATAAAGGGGACCCCCCCCCCTTTATCTACGCTGGCTTTATCAGCGCTTTTCTAGCGCTGATAAAGGCCATTTTTAGCGCTGATAAAGGCCGTGTTTGTAGTAATGACATAAGGTAAGGGATCTCTCCCAACCACCCTTTTTCTTTGGATTATGAGCTTTTTATCTCTAACTTACTTTATATATCTCTTATATGTTATTAAATGATCCTAAATTATGTATATAAGTCTCTTACATATATACCTATCTTATTATCCCATCCTTTTATGGGTTAATACATGCCCTAAGTGTATTTATAAAATTCCTTATGATTATTCCATATGATTGATTCACTTTTTTCACACACATAAGCATGTACATGTTATGATGGGTGTCCCCATATATTGATTCAATGCATTGGGTAATGTTTTGTCTCATTATATATTATGTATGGAATTGGACAGTAAACTTAATTTATGATGGGACTCTTTCCACCATGTGATGTTTTCTTGGCGATTATCCTTGACTTATGCTTATGTCATGTTTTATATTGTCACCACATTCTCATGTTTTCATGATCTTATTATACCATTTTATTTATGTTATGATTCCATATTATTATTCAATATCCTTCTCTTTTATGATATCATCTTATGTCATTTGACTCACATATTATGCTTTTTTATCATGTTTATTCTCTTACTGGGATTTTTAGCTCAACCATTTCTTTTATGTATTCCTCTGTAACACCCCAAGATTTCATAGTGTGTTATTTCTTCAAAATAATTTAATAACTTGCACTACACGCAACACCGAGTTCAATTGCACCATGACTTACCAAAAAAAAAGCCATTAAAAGAGGTCATGAATAGTATTAACTAAATTTTAAACTTTATATAATCCTTATAATTTTAGAATCCATATTATGAGTTTCTTAGTCATAATGCAAGAACAGATTCATTTTCAGTATTGCACTTTTATCAACTTTTGATAGTGAAACCTTTTTAAATACAATATTTTAAACTTTTTGACTAAATGGAGACATCAAAAAATTTAAAATGAAACATCCAAAGATTCCACGGTACGCTTTCCTTTGAATAAAACAGTAGCGTGTGTTGTACGCAACTTCGAGTTCTAACACACTGTAACCAATCAAACTAGCTGTTATGAATAGTAATACCTACTTTTTGAAGTTATATATATTTTATATTTTAAAATGGACTTCATTTTTGGATTCAGAATATCAAATTTAGCCTAAGGTGAAATTTTGGTACTTTTCGGATAACTTTCATATTTTGATGAATAGTGAAAATTACTAAATTTTAATTAAAAACAACTTTTTTAATCAAAATAATTAATAGTGATAAATTATTAATTTGAGTGGTTTTAAAGTATATTTAGAATATATTTTTACTATTTAATATAATTTTGGTCATTGGAAATAATTTTACAATTAAACCGAACATAAACAAGTGTCAATCTTTTGATAGTTATTATCTCTTAAAAACACGCTTTTTGTTTTGACAGCGGGAATTAATTTTAAATTAATTTCTTCCACTTCTGTGTTTTGAATTTAGGAAAATGGATTCCATATTTGGAATCAGGATGTTCAAATTGTGTAAATAGGTAACTTTTATTTTTAGACATTTTGAATAATTACTGCGGTAAATATTTTATTTACCATGGTTAAGGGTAAATTCGGTAAATAAGGGTTAAAAAAAATATTATAATAATACTAAATTACCCTAAAACGTGTCTTAACCCTATTGGTTGATAAATGGTCGACCATGAGAATCTTTGGGTCTATTTTGGGACCCCATGGATCCACTTGTAAGTGATAATGACACTTTATTTTAATTAAGTCAAAATGAATACAAAAATGACACAAGCATATATCTTTTAGAAATACAATTGTTACATAGGGTTATATAAGTTGGATTTTAGATTATAAATATTAATTAGAAAGATAAAACGATTTTTTACATAATGATATTTTATTTATAATTTTTAGACATTAAATAATTTATTTTATTTATGACACAATGATGATGCAGTAATTACTATAATAGTGAAAAATTAAAATAATTTATATTATAAATACCCAAAAAAATATAATATGAAACTTTTAATGAATTAAACTAATTTTCTAGGATAATATGATATATTAGGATTGATTTAATTGACTTTTTTCTAAGTAATAAATCTGTTATGAGTTTCACAAAAATCAACTATTGAATAGTGTCAAAATTGACATAAAAGAGTTCTTAAAACAAATATTATATTATTAATTGATATTAAATTCCTAAAAATCTAAGGTTCGGACAAGAGACTTATATCATTATATGTTCATCATTAATGGACCACTTGGGGATCGCTTGGATGTATATAGTAAGTTTATTAACCATATTATATAAAAATACAAAGAGACATTGTAAAAGTGAAACTAATTAACTTAGAGTTAATACTTAAAGATAAGGTTAATATAAGTACCCAAACCTGTCTAAATTCTATTGGTTGAGTGGTTTTCGACCTATCCCCACCTTAACCTTTGAATAATCAACTTTTGAGCCTTTAAAAACCGAATATGAATTTAATATAAATTAATATTTCTAGCTTTTCCAAAGGTGCCCCTCACCCCTCTTATAAAAGGGCACTCCTCCTTCTCATCTCTTCACACCTCTAAATCCTTTTGGTTCGGCCAAACTCTGCCCAAATACTCTCCCAACTTCCCTCACTACAACCTAGGGGCCTTAGTTTGATCAGAAAGCCAACCTGAGGATCCCTTTTGATCAAATCAAAAGGAAGAACCCGAAGAAGAGGTAATGATTTCACCACCCTTTTCTAAGTTCATTTCTTCTTCCACTTCTTCTTCGTTTGTTGTTACCATTCTAAAATAATAAATCCAGTATCATATATATACTGTGATGTTATTATAAATATGGTACAACCATATTCAGTATTCTATCCACCCTTTGAATAACATGTCACCATACGTGCGTACGTACGGCTTACCGTCTCCACGTCGTGGTGTAATTGTTATTCAATATAATATTATTTGGATGGGTATAATAATGTGTAACTCATGTAAATAATAAATATAACATGTTAATGATTCTGTATATATGATATACCATCCATTTATATATTATTTTAATATCAAAAGAATGATATTGTCGCTCGTGCGTACGTACGGACTACCGTCTCCACAAACGCGATGAGATTCATTCTCCATCGTATCCATTCAAGTATAATTATCATTTGATGATTTAAAAATGATGTTTAAGGACTTGATATCATTCTGGATATGAATAATATAAAACCTATCCTTTACAAACATGTCTTATGTAACAAAACATATAAAAGAAAACAAGTAAGTTAACACCTGAAACGACGATAATACTAAGATATTATTAATAAAGCAATGTTAAAAGATCATATATGATATCATATTAATGTATATGATTATTTTATAATTTAATAACAATTATTTCACCATTATACAGGAGGTTAACCTACCCCAACAAAGGAAAAGTACAAGGTAAGGGTTATTTCACAATCTCTTCATTATCCGAGGTTGTTTATATGTAATAATCTACTAGGATCTCTTTATCATCCACATCCATGTTTTCTTAAAAATTTATTTCAAAACATTTTTATTATTTACAAGAATATGGGTTAAAGTCATTTATACCCTTGTTTGACTTTTTATAAGAGGAATATTTCCGTCGTTTTCAAAACAAGGTCCTTTTAACCTTTTTGACAGAATTAAGGTAAGAATGTTTTTTTTAACTTACACGGCGGGTGCGATTATTTTCCGCCGTTATAAAATCTTCAAAGCTTTCCTTACAAGCTTATAATATTATTTTCAAAGAAAATGTTTTATTTCATATGGCTCTCAAATGATTTCAAAAATAGAAAGAGATATTTCTCTAAAAAAGTGTTTTGATTTCATCTATGTCAACATCCTTTGATGGATTTTACGCTTATTTGAAGTTGATTTATTATGATACAAAACTTCTATATTGTATTGAATGTTTTGTGATATGTTTGACTGAGGATGTGCTATTTTAATACCATTCATAGTTTATGGTGAAATTATTGACATTTCGTATGCTAGTTTTAATACGAATGTTTATGTCATGTTTAAACCTTTTCATATGGGAATGCATTGGACTTAATAAGTGACGAGTGGAGCCCGCTATAGCTCCTCGATGCATCGGTAGGTCTCATGAGGCAAACTAGTGTCTTGGCACAAGGCCTTGACAAAATTTTATTTGTAGTCTTGGCACGAGGCCTTGGCTAAGTGGTTATGATAGTCTGGCATTATGCATTCCAATACTATGAAAGTGGTTATTGATATTGCATGTGATTATTCGATTAGTAGAATATCCATGTGAACAAGTGAATGGCATTATTTCATTTTACTTTTGCCATACTATGTTGAAGTTCAAGTTTAAAAGGCTTTTGTTTTAGTTATACATAGCCTTTAATGTTTATTCTTATTTATGAAAGTTTCCGGTATATTGTTATCCTTACTGGGCATTTGAGCTCACCCCTTTTCTATGTTTTATTTTTCCTAGGAATTGAAGAAGTAAATTATGAATGACCTGCAGGGATTTTATGTATGAGTGTGGTTTATGGAGACATTATGTTGTTGTAGTAGTTTTTCAATTTATGATGTAATGTAAAACTTATGAATGTATCTAGTTATTCCAAGGCTACTAAACCAATCGGTCTTTCGAGATTTGATCTTTCTTGTGATCATGCCAATGTTACGAAGTAATGCACCGACTCTGGGTAGCTGGGGTCGGGGCGTTACAGTTGGTATCAGAGGAAGTTTAGTACAAACCTTGGAATCTAGATTTAGATAAACTCTGATTAGAGCACGTAGACCTAAGATGAACTTTGAGGATTAGTATAGAAGAACTTCCTAGAATTTTGGTATTGTAGAGATTTTGTGAGTTTTCCGAGCAATACATCCCTGTCTGGATACGAGCAGGTAGAGGCGGCTCTGGCACATATGTACCTAGGGGTAAAACCCAAAAACACCGCTTTGAGATAGACTCGAACGGGAACTGGTGCACGACAACGGGCCTTGCTGCACTCTTGGTTACGACACTCCCGGGGGATATGCTTAGGATAATTCTCATTTTCTTTACAAACCATTATGAAGGGTTTATGAGTATATACATCCTAAAATGAGACATTTTTATGATTATGGATTATATCCATAAATAGTTCAATTTATGTTAAGTGTTTTATAAGTATGGGATTATGTGTTTTGATTCATAAACTGATCTAGTTTATGCCATGGTATAGAAATGGCGCCCAGTAGAAGGAATGAGAACTCCAGAAATACACATGATTCAAAGAGAAGGAAGGATCATATCTTTCATGGTCTTAAGCTAGAATTTATAAGAGAAATAGTCTCCCATGTATTATCATCATATGAAGAAATAATATCATGTGTTGATAAGATAAGTAAAGAGTTTACTGAGTCCTATGGCTTTGAAGGGAAGCAAGAGAAGAAAAGGATAGAAGAGAGAAATATGGATAAAGGGAAGAGGGAAAAGAAGAATTTTCCCATATGTGGTAACTGTGGAAAGAAACACCCTGGAACTTGCCTGAAAGGAATGGGAGTTTGTTATAAGTGTGGAGGAAAAGGGCACAAAGTACATGACTGCAAGGGTAAGAAAATGGTGTCAAATGTACAATGCTTCATTTGAAAGGAGTTTGGACACTACGCGAACCTATGTTCCAGTCATCAGACTATGCCGAAAATGATGCTATTGGATAATAATCAAGTTATGATACTACCACGGATGAAGAGGAATGATTAGAGTTATTATGTTGATTATATCAATTGAGTGTTGTATCAACAATGTACTTGTTATAATAATTATGGAGTATATAAGGATTGTACTGCAGTACTATTTCATTAAGGACTTGAGATGGTGTGGAACAAAGAAAAGTGACTCAGTAGCAGGTTAAATGTTTGGAAAATATATGGTTGAGAGAAAGATAAACCATAATATGGTTCAGATACCGAGGTGGTGATTTTAGAATAATACATGATTGATTTGGATAAATTATATTGGATATTATTTACTACCTTGAAGCTGATTAATGATTTGTATATTCCATCATTGTTGGGGTTTAAAACATTTTTGGATTAATGAAGTATATCCAGCATTCTATATGGAATAAGGGAGCATGAATGTAATCAATAAGGAATATGGTAATACATGATGAAGGTATTCATATTCTATTACGGGGTAAAAAGGATCTATATTATGTTTACCTTCCTTATAAATGTTGCACTGTGAGTTTAGACAGAAGTATTTTGGATAGTTCTAGTTTGGATTATTTTGGATTTCTATAAAAGAACAACCCGGAGGTCGGGCGTCAATCCGTCGAGTCCGGCAAGGCTGTGAGGCTTGAACCCGCAACCGAAGGGAGACAAGGGTGTATCACCTACCACTGTCCCACGAGATTTCCTGAATTAAATAATGTAGTTTTTTTTAAAAGATCTGGTAGATGAATTATAAATTCATTTATTTTGGAACCCTGTACGAATAGTATAAATAGAAAAAAAAATTACGTTCTAGAGTGAAAGATGAGTATGTGGTAGAAATTTATTAATGGATAAAACTCTAATTATAAAGTAAGCATATCTCCATATGATCTTAGAAAATCTCATAAAAAAATTCCTCAATATTAAGAAATGAAAATTAGAACAAAAATGTTTTCCTAGATGGTACCTTAAATCATCACTAATTTATGGCTTTGGGATTGTTGGCCTTTTCATAGCCATGTTCTCTACCACTCTCCATCAGGTAATTGATGGTTAGATTTTTCTTCCATATCCATATTTTACTACATGGAATCCTAGTATGTGTTATTTTCGGTAATCTTCATACTTTCGACTCTTTATTTTAAATAGAGGCCTCATTAATTCATTTTTCGATGTGGGATTTCAACTAAGAAATTTTGAAACGTAAAAAATGTGTTATCCTAATACCCTATGTTTTGTTGAACCGATGGTATTTCAAATCATCATAGATTGATGAGTTTAAGGACCTCAATTTTATACTTGTTTGTGATTGATGACCTCAATCACTACCTATAAATATTTACGTTTTTCCTCCGATTATATGTCTCCAATTTCCACCAATGTTCTCCTAATCGAGATCATAATTTTGTGGTGACCCTTTGATTTCTCTTTTCCTCATATTAAGACTAAATTTTAGTAACCCAATTTCCGATGTGGGTTTTCCCACAAATATATTTTCTGCTTTCAACCTTTTATTTTCTAAGAACAATTTAAAATTGCGAGGACGCAATTTATTGAAGGAGGGGAGAATGTAACACCCCAAGATTTCATAGTGTGTTATTTCTTCAAAATAATTTAATAACTTGCACTACACGCAACACCGAGTTCAATTGCACCATGAAATACCAAAAAAAAAGCCATTAAAAGAGGCCATGAATAGTATTAACTAAATTTTAAACTTTATATAATCCTTATAATTTTAGAATCCATATTATGAGTTTCTTAGTCATAATGCAAGAACAGATTCATTTTCAGTATTTCACTTTTATCAACTTTTGATAGTGAAACCTTTTTAAATACAATATTTTAAACTTTTTGACTAAATGGAGACATAAAAAAATTTAAAATGAAACATCCCAAGCTTCCACGGTACGCTTTCCTTTGAATAAAACAGTAGCGTGTGTTGTACGCAACTTCGAGTTCTAACACACTGTAACCAATCAAACTAGCTGTTATGAATAGTAATACCTACTTTTTGAAGTTATATATATTTTATATTTTAAAATGGACTTCATTTTTGGATTCGGAATATCAAATTTATCCTAAGGTGAAATTTTGGTACTTTTCGGATAACTTTCATATTTTGATGAATAGTGAAAATTACTAAATTTTAATTAAAAACAACTTTTTTAATCAAAATAATTAATAGTGATAAATTATGAATTTGAGTGGTTTTAAAGTATATTTAGAATATATTTTTACTATTTAATATAATGTTGGTCATTGGACATAAGTTTACAATTAAACCGAACATAAACAAGTGTCAATCTTTTGATAGTTATTATCTCTTAAAAACACGCTTTTTGTTTTGACAGCGGGAATTAATTTTAAATTAATTTCTGCCACTTCTGTGTTTAGAATTTAGGAAAATGGATTCCATATTTGGAATCAGGATGTTCAAATTGTGTAAATAGGTAACTTTTATTTTTAGACATTTTGAATAATTACTGCGGTAAATATTTTATTTACCATGGTTAAGGGTAAATCCGGTAAATAAGGGTTAAAAAAATAATATTATAATAATACTAAATTACCCTAAAACGTGTCTTAACCCTATTGGTTGATAAATGGTCGACCATGAGAATCTTTGGGTCTATTTTGGGACCCCATGGATCCACTTGTAAGTGATAATGACACTTTATTTTAATTAAGTCAAAATGAATACAAAAATGACACAAGCATATATCTTTTAGAAAAACAATTGTTACATAGGGTTGTATAAGTTGGATTTTAGATTATAAATATTCATTAGAAAGATAAAACGATTTCCTACATAATGATATTTTATTTATAATTTTTAGACATTAAATAATTTATTTTATTTATGACACAATGATGATGCAGTAATTACTATAATAGTGAAAAATTAAAATAATTGATATTATAAATACCCAAAAAAATATAATATGAAACTTTTAATGAATTAAACTAATTTTCTAGGATAATATGATATATTAGGATTTATTTAATTGACTTTTTTAGAAGTAATCAATCTGTTATGAGTTTCACAAAAATCAACTATTGAATAGTGTCAAAATTGACATAAAAGAGTTCTTAAAACAAATATTATATTATTAATTGATATTAAATTCCTAAAAATCTAAGGTTCGTCCAAGAGACTTATATCATGATAGGTTCATCATTAATGGACCACTTGGGGATCGCTTGGATGTATATAGTAAGTTTATTAACCATATTATATAAAAATACAAAGGGACATTGTAAAAGTGAAACTAATTAACTTAGAGTTAATACTTAAAGATAAGGTTAATATAAGTACCCAAACCTGTCTAAATTCTATTGTTTGAGTGGTTTTAGACCTATCCCCACCTTAACCTTTGAATAATCAACTTTGGAGCCTTTAGAAACCGAATATGAATTTAATATAAATTAATATTTCTAGCTTTTCCAAAGGTGCCCCTCACCCCTCTTATAAAAGGGCACTCCTCCTTCTCATCTCTTCACACCTCTAAAGCCTTTTGGTTCGGCCAAACTCAGCCCAAATACTCTCCCAACTTCCCTCACTACAACCTAGGGGCCTTAGTTTGATCAGAAAGCCAACCTAAGGATCCCTTTTGATCAAATCAAAAGGAAGAACCCGAATAAGAGGTAATGATTTCACCACCCTTTTCTAAGTTCATTTCTTCTTCCACTTCTTCTTCGTTTGTTGTTACCATTCTAAAATAATAAATCCAGTATCATATATATACTGTGATGTTATTATAAATATGGTACAACCATATTCAGTATTCTATCCACCCTTTGAATAACATGTCACCATACGTGCGTACGTACGGCTTACCGTCTCCACGTCGTGGTGTAATTGTTATTCAATATAATATTATTTGGATGGGTATAATAATGTGTAACTCATTTAAATAATAAATATAACATGTTAATGATTCTGTATATATGATATACCATCCATTTATATATTATTTTAATATCAAAAGAATGATATTGTCGCTCGTGCGTACGTACGGACTACCGTCTCCACGAACGCGATGAGATTCATTCTCCATCGTATCCATTCAAGTATAATTATCATTTGATGATTTAAAAATGATGTTTAAGGACTTGATATCATTCTGGATATGAATAATATAAAACCTATCCTTTACAAACATGTCTTACGTAACAAAACATATAAAAGAAAACAAGTAAGTTAACACCTGAAACGACGATAATACTAAGATATTATTAATAAAGCAATGTTAAAAGATCATATATGATATCATATTAATGTATATGATTATTTTATAATTTAATAACAATTATTTCACCATTATACAGGAGGTTAACCTACCCCAACAAAGGAAAAGTACAAGGTAAGGGTTATTTCACAATCTCTTCATTATCCGAGGTTGTTTATATGTAATAATCTACTGGGATCTCTTTATCATCCACATCCATGTTTTCTTAAAAATGTATTTCAAAACATTTTTATTATTTACAAGAATATGGGTTAAAGTCATTTATACCCTTGTTTGACTTTTTATAAGAGGAAACTTTCCGTCGTTTTCAAAACAAGGTCCTTTTAACCTTTTCGACAGAATTAAGGTAAGAATGTTTTTTTTAACTTACACGGCGGGTGCGATTATTTTCCGCCGTTATAAAATCTTCAAAGCTTTCCTTACAATCTTATAATATTATTTTCAAAGAAAATGTTTTATTTAATATGGCTCTCAAATGATTTCAAAAATAGAAAGAGATATTTCTCTAAAAAAGTGTTTTGATTTCATCTATGTCAACATCCTTTGATGGATTTTACGCTTATTTGAAGTTGATTTATTATGATACAAAACTTCTATATTGTATTGAAGGTTTTGTGATATGTTTGACTGAGGATGTGCTATTTTAATACCATTCATAGTTTATGGTGAAATTATTGACATTTCGTATGCTACTTTTAATACGAATGTTTATGTTATGTTTAAACCTTTTCATATGGGAATGCATTTGACTTAATAAGTGACGGGTGGAGCCCGCTATAGCTCCTCGATGCATCGGTAGGTCTCATGAGGAAAACTAGTGTCTTGGCACAAGGCCTTGACAAAATATTATTTGTAGTCTTGGCACGAGGCCTTGGCTAAGTGGTTATGATAGTCTGGCATTATGCATTCCAACACTATGAAAGTGGTTATTGATATTGCATGTGATTATTCGATTAGTAGAATATCTATGTGAACAAGTGAATAGCATTATTTCATTTTACTTTTTCCATACTATGTTGAAGTTCAAGTTTAAAAGGCTTTTGTTTTAGTTATACATAGGCTTTAATGTTTATTCTTATTTATGAAAGTTTCTGGTATATTGTTATCCTTACTGGGCATTTGAGCTCACCCCTTTTCTATGTTTTATTTTTCCCAGGAATTGAAGAAGTAAATTATGAATGACCTGCAGGGATTTTATGTATGAGTGTGGTTTATAAAGACATTATGTTGTTGTAGTAGTTTTTCAATTTATGATGTAATGTAAAACTTATGAATGTATCTAGTTATTCCAAGGCTACTAAACCAATCGGTCTTTTGAGATTTGATCTTTCTTGTGATCATGCCAATGTTACGAAGTAATGCACCGACTCTGGGTAGCTGGGGTCGGGGCGTTACATCCTCAGGTTATACTATGTAGTTTAAAAGATAAATGGGATTTTGGAGCTCAATATAGAGATTAAAATAATTTATTTTAATTTTAGTTTTCAATTTGATGTATTATGAACCTATTATTACAAATACATAGGTATTTTCAATCCTTTGGTTGTATTTAATGGATATTTATGATAAAAATCATGTAATAATATATGTAAAAGACTTTGGTTGTTGTAGTCGGTATTAGAGGAAAATCATAGTTATTTTTTGGGATTAGGACTACAATCCTTTAGTTAGAACCTTAGGTATAAGTATAAGGATTCTTCTAAGAATAAGAAAATATCCTAAAATTTTGGTGTAGTATAGAGTGAGTGGTTTCCAAGAAAATTCATACCTTCCTAGATACTACAGTTGGATATGGTTTTGGATTAGAAGAATATAGGGGTAATAACCTTGAAAAAGTTGGTCAGGTATATCCTAGTTATCATCCTGGAGCATAGTGAATGGGCCCTTACTATGCATCTGGTTTGACACACCTAAGAGATATGCTTGGGAAAATTCACAAACTCCTTATGAACCATTATAAAGGACTTGATTAGTTTTTTAGATTTGAAAACCTATCATGAAAAAATATTATGGATAACCAATATTGAAACCTTGAGACTCATAAGTTTGAAAATAATTTTCACTTATAATTTATTCCTTATAATATTGTAGTTTCTCTTTTTTATGTTTACTAGTTAAATTATTCTCATCCCTTTTTTATTATTTTAGTTAATGGTGTGAAATAGAAGGAATATTTACAAAAAGAAACAGGTTAGTAAATGTGATGATTTACTTGATGATATTCCTAACCTTATGGGAGTGGGAGTTTGTAACTTCATGAAAGTATTGGCTCAGTTAACTCGTGTTATGAATAATATCTTTAACCATGTGGTACTCCATCCTTCTAAGAAAGAGAAATTATATTCGTATCCTTTATGTGACATATGCCACCTACCTTTAATGGATTTTTTATCCATTAATCAAAAAGTAATAGATTAAATCCATTGAAAACATATTATATGTCTTCTAATGCTCAGAATAAGAGAAAGTCATAAAGACTATTTATCATCTTGAAGGGGAAGATGATTAGTGGTGTACAGTGATCAAGAACATAAAATCCAAAGAGGATATCAATTCCATTGAATGGGAATGATTCAATAGAAATGTTTTAATAAATATTTTCCCCTGGACTCTCCATCTTAAAATGGATTGGGAGTTCCTCAGAGTAAATAAAAATGAAGATTAGTCTATCAGGGCATATGAGGCAAACTTCACAAGGCTTTTAAGGCATGCCTCTGGATTTTTCATCAATATTGAAAGTAAGGGGGAACATTTCTTTAGTGGGTTAGAGCTATTTTTATGAAAATATATAGTGATACGGGACTTCGATAGCTATGAATATATTGTCCATTGAGCCCTCAAGGTTGAGATGGATATTAGAAACTCATAGTGGTCTTGTGGGCCAAAATAAAAAAAGCATAAGATATAGTTTTATTTGGGAGGATAAATGGATAAATTTTTTAGTGGAAATAAAACCCAATATCCCGTGTATAAAATGTGTGGGAAGAAGAATCCCATAAAATGTTTGATGGAAACTAGGATATGCTTCAATTGTTGGAAAGAAGGGAATCATTATAATCAATTCCAAAAGGATATGAAGGAGCCCACTGATGAGATAGAGGAAAATAAAGTTCAAATAAATGCTAAGCATGTAGTATAGTGTTTCAACTACAATGAAAACAAAAATTATATAAGCTAATTCCCTAAGACAAGGGTTTGTAGGGATACTAAATGATGAAAACCTCAAGGGATTAGAGAGAAAGGAAGGGCATATGTTATCACTACTACTGAGGCAGATCCCAAAAACTATGTGATAAAAGGAATGCTGGTTATTCATTCACAAATAGAGAATGTAATATTTGATTATAGTTCTACAAATTCTTTCATATCTTGTATGTTTAATATAACTATTCAAAAACCACCTCAAAACATGGGGGCAGAGCTATCTATGAGAATATAAAATGGAGAAATTATTGCATCCCAAGTATACATATCCATCTTAAGGAAGTGCATACTAGTTCCCTCACATGTAAAAAATAAATAGGCAGTACACCTGAAAAATTATCACTTTTATGATGAGATATTGATGAATATGTTTCGCTATAGATATAAGTTTTTATACAATACAACTCACAAAGTTAAAGTACTATGGAGAAACTATAAGTAATAGGAGGTGATTTGAGAACTAGAAGAAACCATGAAGCAGAACTACCCTCAACTATATTCACCTTAGTATGAAAAATGAGATTTCAAGGTTGAAAATTATTAAGTGGTAAGAATTTAATGACCTGAAATTTTATCAATGTACTTTCCCATCTTATAATTGTGTCATATTTAGTAATGTAACATAATGTACACACACCACATGATAAACCAACTAAATTTTATTATATTAATTGAAACTTTAAATTTAGTGAATAAAAATATCGATAAGAATTAAAAATATTTAAATGGGATAAAAATAGAAAATAAGATAACTAAAATATAAAAATTTTGATATACTCGATCAACCAAAATAACTGCACTCATGAACAACATTGTAGAAATAACACAAAATATTTGTAATATAATATTAATTTTGAAAATGAAAATATTTATAACATTATAATAAAATATAATTGAATTAATAAATAATTAAATGAGTGATATTTATATAAACTAGGGAACCTATATTACTATTACAAATCTAGCCTTTGGAATAGTAATATGACCATTGGAATAGTAACCTGACCATTGGAATAGTAATTTGGTTGTTAGGAATAGTAACCTAACTGTTAGAATAGTATGGTAATATATTTAAGTGTAAAATAATATTTAGTAATACTATAAAGTAAAAATATGGAACATTTATATAATGACACAAGTAAATAAAAGTTTTAAAAATGATAAATTAAGTGTTTGTATTTTTATAAAACATAAATTATTTAATTAAAATCTTATAATAAATATAATGATTTGAAAGAAATTTTATTTTCATAAAATGGATTTATAAATTAATATTATGTTTTATTATAATTATGATATAATTTTATGAGACCATAAATAAATTTCCAATGGGTCTGAAAATCGATTATGATATTAAAATTGATATTTTTCAAATAGATAGGGATTTTATTTAAAAATTAAATTTACCATGTTTAAAAATTATTTTCATAAAATGGATTTCATTTTTGAAATAAACACATCAAAAAATGTAAAGGTTTAATTTTTAGTGTTTTTTTAAAATAGTTGATTTTTTGGGAATAGTGAAATACGGTAAAATACTGTATTTAACATTATAAGCTAAATATATGAATTTTTGAGTCATGGATGAGGTAAGAACCAATTAGTTATAACTATCATGTAAAATTTAGTGTATATATTCATAATAATTAATACTATTAATATTCAGGAGACAAAATAATAAACTAATGGATATAATATTCAAAAACACTCCTCTTCTCCCCTTATAAACACCACCCCTTATCCTCACAACATCTAATACTTGGAGATATCCAATATATATATATATATATATATATATATATATATATATTCCCAAAACTCTCCCCATTTTCCTAGAATTGTTTCTCACACCAAAACGACAATTTTAAGTGCATTAAGGAGTATTTCAAGGAGGCAACATTTAATAGGTAATATTCTAAATTTAGCTCTAAAATTATTTTCTTCTTCTACATTCTCCTCACCTCCCTCATCCAACCTGACTTAATGAATCATGTATTATAACTATACTGTAATGTTATTGTGTTAATGTAATATCCATCTTACACTCTCCCATATAACATTTCTTAACACAAAAATGTTGTTTACAATATGGTTGGTTCACCACCTCCGTGAATAACGCACTTTGTTTTTCTCCTCTGCCATCAATGTTGGTCCTAAAAATTCATTATGGTTAAATAAGATGATAATAAGTGTATTATAACTTATTTAATGTTCTATAATGCATATAAATACATAAAATTAAATAAAAAGAAACTAGTTTGTGATGATTAGTAAATTTTCCTAAATAAACTAACTGCTTAACGATAGAATTTTCACTAAGTGAATCATCCCTATGTCAAAAAATATATGAGAATTTGGGAAAATTATAATTTCTAAAATTATATGAATATAATTTCATTTCACTTTTCGATTTGTAGTGTAACATGACCAGAACATCAAAAATTATCCACAAATGATCTGAGCATGGAACCATGAAACAAACGCTCCCAGAAAAATAAAAGTAAACATTATATCTCATTCAAATGGTTATAAATGAACATAATAAAATTATAATAAATAAAAAATGGATTTTAAAGGTTATAAATTAATAAATTAATGAATTTAATTTTATTATTTGTGATGTTAAGTGAAATTGTAGAATGGATCTGGACATAAGGCTAGGGATATCTCTAAACCACCCTTTTTCTTTAGGTTATGACCTTTCTATATATAACTCACTTTATCTATCTATTTTATTTTATAAAATGATCCTAAAGTATATATACCTAGATTATTATCCTTTCCTTTTATGGGGTAATACATGACTTAAGCTTATTTCTCAAATGCATTATGATTGATACACTTTTGTGGAACACATTAATATATACATTTTATAATGGGTGCACTTAGATGGTGCTCCAATGCATTGGGTAATTTTTGCATCATGATACATCATGTATGATATTAGGGAGTGAACCTAATCTAAAATGGGATTTTTCTACTATGTGATGTTGTCTTGTCGGTTATCCTTGACTTACGATTATGTCATGTTTTATGTTGCTTCCACATTCTTAGATTTCCATGATCTTATGATACCATGTCCTTTATGTTATTCTCCCATGTGATGATTCATGAGAATTATCTTTTATGATATCATTTTATTTAATTTGACTCAAAATTTAGGCTTTGTTATCATGTTTATGGGTTTTTTAGCACACCCATTTCTTTTATGTATTTTCCAGGTTATCTTATGCAATTTTAGGAGCTCAAATGGATTTAAGAGCTCATTATGGATATTAAGATAAATTATTTTTATTTTAGTTTTCACTATGATGTATTATAAAAATCTTCTTCTGAAGAAACTAGGATTTTCGAACCTTTGGTTGTATTTAATGTATATTTATGATAAAAAACATGTGATAATATGTGTAAAAGGCTTAGATCACTATATGTTTCAAATAGAGTGGTGGGAACGGGGGTGGGGAAGGGTTTGAATCTCACATCTCTTATAGTAATAATGAAATTAGAGTTTTTTTAGTTTGACTTTGTGGTGGTGGGTTTTAGCTAAATGAGGTGTGGTGGGTGCATTGATGTTTCTGTCACTCAACCTGAAATTAATTAAAAATATTTTTATTTAATTCATCAATTCTAGAAGTCAAAATTGATAAAGGATGACTTTTATTAGTGGTAAAAACACATTGATAAATATGTTCTTTATCATTTCATTTCTTATTGTTGATAGAGAAAGTCCTTATTAGTTTGTTTTTCACACTGATAAAAGCGTTAGAGTTTTACTAGTACTCAGAATATTTTTTATTTTTAAGCATCAATAAAAGTCATTTATCATGCTTTTGAAACACTGATCTATAGTAGTGATGCTTAATAATTAATAAAAATACTATAATTAATATAATTAATAATTATTTTAGTCTATATGGTCAACTCAGGGGTAACATCCCTTATTGTGTTTCAGTGAGAACTCAGGTTTGATTTTCGCCAAGTTCTTTATTTTTGTGTGTGAGATTTTTATGGTATTTCGCCTCCTCCTAGGATCACAATAATTAATTAAAAAAACTAATAAATTACTTTTAAAAATAATATTAGAGCCTTTATCAACACTATAAATTAGCATTGATAAAGGATGACTTTTATAAGTTCTAAAAAAACACATTGTTAACGACTTCATTTTGTCAATGCTCATAAAGAGTGAATTTATTAGCAAATTTTTTAGCACTACTAAAAAAATTTATTTTATCAACATTTAGAACATTTATTCTTTTTTAGCATAGATAAAATCAATTTCATGAGCATTTAAAACCATAATCTATACTTGTGATGATTAATAATTAATGAACAAAAATAATAATTAATAAATAAAATTAATCAATTCATTTATGAAAAGAAATATGGGACCAAACTATGGGAATGCATAGTTGTAGACACCATACAACATAGCAGAGCAAGGTAGATGGCATAGTGCAATACATGGGCAGTGCAACATGACAACATGTAGGAAACGTAGGGTGAGCGGCTTGAAAGAGAAATGGTTGTGTTGATGCCTATTAATAATCCTTATACCCACTTGAAATTCTAATGTATGACAAATGGGTGACCTAGCATAAGATAATTAGTATAGTAGAACCAGTTTAGCAATGCTTCATTTGGTGACAGGTGGTGAAGTGGAGCACCATGTAGGCATTGAAAAGTAGGTGAATCGAAAGAGTGATGACACATATCAAACAACCTTCCACCGACCATGTTTTTGATGTGGGGTGGAGGGGTATCTTTCCTTCTTGGTGTGGGAGTGGGGGTATAATCCTGACTTTCATATGGGTGATACAGTGTGATTATTTCTAATAGGAGGGGAACCATGGCAGAATATTAGAGACTTGTCTTGATGTAGACTACTCTTTCAAGCCTTCAGGTCACCTCTTTCAAAGGGTCCTTGGGTTAAAATCAATTAGGCCTTTAGACCATCTAATACTTGGGTATTTAGGACTCTCAATGTAATAAAATAGGTTGAGTGGGTATTTTTAATTCCTTGTGGGGAGGGATGAAGTTTGACCACTAAGATGTCTGGGTATGTGTGCTGTTTTCGGTATGCAATCTACTTTTCCTAATAAAGAATATTATTAATTAGTAATGGGAAAATAACATTTATATAATTAATATGATTCATAATTAATAGTTAATAAATTTAATAATAATAAGTATCAACCCAAATAATAATTAAAAATTAAGTATTGATAATATAATTAATAATATTACAACTAATAATTATTATTAATAATAATGAAATTTATTATTATTATTAATTTTTAGTAATATTAATTTATAATTATTAATTTTAAATTATATCAATCATTGGTTATATTACTTTTTAATCACTATTAATACTAATAATCATGTTATTTATTATTTATTATTAATTAATCATGTTAATTTTTATTTGGTTGTGGATATTACAAAAAAAACAACGCACACACCCAGACACTTTAGTAGTTCAAGCCTCAACCCTCTATACAACGATTAGCATGCACATACCAGGACCATTAGAATTCGATGGATTTAAGGCCTTGTGGATTGAAATCCCATTACATGGCTCAAATTCCCATTTTTTGACCCAAGACATCTTTTATGAATAGTACTACTATCGATGAAATCAAATTACAACATATGTAAGGGAGTTATGAAGGTAGGTAAATTAATTATTTTATTAATTACTAATTATATTGATAATAATTATTATTAATTATAATATTAATTTGTTAATTATTTTATTAATAATGTATTATTAATTATGTGTCATTATATTTTTGATGAGTTAATTAATTATTTGTTATTTTTAATAATATCTAACAGTGACAAATTAGTGTTGAATTTATACTACTACAGATATTTCATTATTAAGTTCCAATGTTTATTAGTGCTAAAAAATAATTATAATGTTAGTTCAGATAGGGTAATGGATGTTGGTCTAGAGGGGGTGAGTAGACAACATTAAAAATATAATTAAATAAATTGATTGTATATTTTAATGATGAAAGTTAATTATTAGAGTAAGTTAGATGCAAAATAAAAGAATAACCACCCGGATTTTTATACTGGTTCAGTCCAAATTGGACCTAGTCTATACTTATACCTCTCTACTCGATGAAAGATATGTTGTGCGCTACCTGATTTTTAAATGGGAATCATAACCCAATTACAAACTACTTTTTATAGAGGAAGAATAACCAGACACCTCACTTTTTTAGGGGGAGTCAAAACCCAATTACAACCCAAACTTTAAATTATGAGATTCACAACCTGAATTGTCCTTACTTTAGAATTCATGAATCACAACTCAAGGAATAGGAGAAGAAGTTCTTTTGTATGTAAAATCATAACCAGAAAACAAAGTGAGCATCAATGATAGAAAGAAGTGTTATAGACACAAGAAACCAAAAGAAGTAGAATATAAAATAAGAAATCACATGTATAGTTTCTTGAGTTGAGGATCGTCTCACCACATCAAGATAATATGAGTTGAAAAATATATAATTCAATACACAAGAGATAATCCAGAAGATAAAACATGGATCAGATAGGACTTTACAGATTTTACAACACTTGAGAAGTTCGCAACATTATACTTGAGGAAAAACCAAGTGTCGAAGATGTTGTCTAGTCTCATGTAATTATAATTCATCCCAAACCATTAAATAGAATTTGTAAAAAAAACTAACAAAACTCCAAATGGGTAAAGAAATTTAAATTTCAATCTAGAGAATTATCCAGGGGAGATAAAATTATCCTCTATAATAATCATAACAAATGTCACTAGAATTTAAAACATAAATACCAATTCAAACCAATTTAAATTACCCATTATATATTTCATAAATTCTCCATAATAATAGGTCAAGGAAATACCTTGAATATCATAAGATAATTTGACTATTTAAATTTTAAAATACTTTCTAATTTCATGCAGCATCTAATAATTCAATGATTTAATTATGTTGTATTAAATACTAAAAAATAATTTTGAATAAGTTGGTTGACAGTAAATATTAATTCATAAAGGAATAATACTAAAAAGTCAATTCAAAATACAAAAAATTAAATATTTAGAAATATGTGGTGTAAGTGTATGCACGAATAAAGTGAAAATTAATACAAAATTTAAAACTGATTCAAATCATTTAAAAGTTATCACATGGAATTATTATAATATAAATTAGTTTTAGAAATTAAAAAACACTTAAAAAATTTTTAATAATTATGTAGCTAATAAAAATATTAAAAATGATGAAAAAAATAGCAATGTAAGATTTTCTATAAAAATTAAAATTAGGAATGGTAGAAAGAAAAAATATAACTGGAAGTAAGGTAATTTTTTACCTTGTGATAGAAATAAGTTACTGCCACTACCATTAGAATAAGAGGTATTGTGAATCTACCATTATAATTGAGTTACCATTGCAAAGTGGTGCTACCATCATAGTGGAATGGTGCTACCGTGTAGATGACGGAGGTGGTGTTACCATTACAGTGGACATGTTTCCATAATTGTCTGAGTAGATCTATTTTTACCACAATATACCATTTAGAAAGGAGAAACTATTGGAAAAGATTTATCAGGGGGAAAAGATCTATCGTGAGGTAGGAATAGAGGACATATATTATTGGGAGGAAGCTAAAAATTGTACTACCATCAGGCTACATATTGAGATGCCACTATTTTTTAAGCTACTTCAGACATTGTGTAGTTAATATACCATTGGAAAAAAAGTAACATTGTTTCATGCTACTATTTGATAAATGAATATCTACCATTACAGCAAATTAAGATCTACTATTGGAGTGAAGATCTACCATTGAAGCATATATCTACTGTTGTTGAATATTAAGATATATTTTTGTTGAATATTAAGATCTACCATTGTTGTATATTAAGATAGAGAATTACCATTGATGTATATATACCATGGTAGGAGGAGATTATATCTACCATTTCATTGAAGATTCATCATTTCAAGGAGAGGAGGTAGCCATAGGTAGAAGATAATTAATATTGCATCATTTCATGCTAAAACTTCGGTGAATTTTGAGCCCATCTAAATGATAGAAATAGTAAAAGGTCCAACAAACTTAAATGAAGATAATTTTGAGATATTTCCAATGGATAAATAAATGATACAATAATACATGTATATAAATATATATCATCCAAAAACAATTAAATGCATAAAAATAAAAGTTTTAGAAAAAAATGTTGAAATGTCGTACACCTTTGGCCATTTTTTAATGCATATAAATGGAATTTTTATCCTTACATTATCTTTTATAAAATTCATAAAATCATATTATCTTTAAAATTTAATAAACTAAGTGATATTATGATGTATATCAAAATAAATATCATTTAAATAAAAAATATTTTGAATTCGTGAAATTCCAAAATTCTTGAACTCTTGCATAAACTTTAGGAAATTTTTAGAGCATTAAAAAAATGGAATTATTTTTTAAAATTAAATTACATTAAATATATTTTATATCCAATAGAATTGGTTTTATGAGAAAATTGTATATATAACTAATGTTATAATAGAATAATTAACAAAACATTAAAATACTATAAACTGAAAAATATTATTAAAACCAAAAGCATGTAGTATGTTCAGAAAAAAAAATGTGAACATGATAGAGAATGAATTAGACTTGATATAGTTAATAAAAGTAAGATAAATTTCTTATCATTAATATTAAATAAAAATTATAAAATTCTGATCACTATAGATCAAGATATAATAAAAATACCAAGATCTTATTATAACTGAGTTTGACATAAAATAATAAGAGGGTTTAGAATATTTAAAAACAAAAAATAACAACATGTAATCAAACAAAACTGAAATACATGAAATCACAAGAACAAATAATATTCCCCTTTTTGTTTGATTATAAAACATGAAAATTTAAAACCAAGAACATTTTATTTTCTCCCCCTTTTGTAAATAAACAAAAAGATAAAATAGAAACTCCAACTTTAAATATGAAAAGATAAAATTTTTAAGATTCCAACATCCTGAACTCAAATTAAGTTTTTTTAACTGATCAAAGTCTAATTGGTTAATAAATTTGTATTCAAGATGATTCTCAAAGGGGATAAATTCTAAAACAATATCATTCTTATTCACATGATCTCTAATAAAACGAAATCTAAGATCTAAATCCTTTATTCTAAAATTCTATAGAGGATTTTTTGAAATAGAAATTGCAGATGTGATATCATAATAAATAGGCAATTTATCAAGGTAAATACAAAAATCACATAAATTTTATTTAATTCATAAAATTTGATCAGAATAAATAGTAGTGGACATATACTCAGGTTCTTCTATTGATAGAGAAACAAATAATTTTTTCTTAGAAGATTAAGAGATTAAAAATTTTCCAAGAAAATGACACGTACTTGATGTAGTTTTTTATCAATTATACAACCTCCAAAATTAGATACAAAATAATATATTAAATAAAAAAAATTAAGATAAAATAAACCATAGTTAATAGTTCATTTAACATATTTAATTATTATTTTAACATCTCTAATATGACTCTATTTAGAATCGGCTTGAAATATAGTGCATATACAAACACTAAACATGATATCAGGTCTAGATATAGTTAAATAAATCAATCTAACTATAGTGCCTCTATAAGTTTTAATATCAATAGATTTACCAGATGCATCAAAATCTAATTAACAACTAGTACTCATAGGAGTTTTTATATATTTACAAGAATCAAGACCAAACCTTTTAACTAAATCCTTAGCACACTTAGATTTATTAAGAAAGATCTTTCCTTTCCTTTAAGAAATTTTATGTCCAAGAAAGAAATTTAATTCCCACATTAATCTATTATTAAACAAATATGACATCAAATAGAAAAATCCTTACACAACAATTCACTAGAATAACCAAAAACCATATCATCATCACAAATTTGAATAATTATAATTTCATTAGAAATTATTTTAATAAAAAGTGTAGGATCAACATTACCTTTCTTGAAACTCTTATTTAATAGAAACAAATAAAGACTTTCATACCAAGCATGAGATTATTGTTTAATAAAATACAATTATTTAGATAATTTCAAAACACAATTAAGAAATTTTTCCTTTTAAAGATGAGGGGGTTGAGAAACATAAAATTCTCTAGTTATGAAACCATTTAAGAAATCACGTTTTTACATCTATTTAAAATAACATAAAACCTTTAAAAAAGAAAAATATTGAAAGATTAAAATATCATCTAACCTAGAAATAGGTGAAAATGAATCTTCGAAGTCTATAACTTCTCATTGAGAGTGTCCTTGGGCAATAAGTCTGGATTTATTTTTGAAAATCTATCTAGATCCATCTAGCTTGTTTATAAAGATCCATTTTGTTCCAAATTTATTCTTATATTTAGAAAATTCTACTAAATACCAAAAATTATATCTAACAAATTAATTAAGTTCATATTTCATGGTAACAATCCAATTAGAATCATTAAAATCATCATTAACATTATTAGGAATAAAATCACAAATAAAACCTGAATTTTCACAAAAATTTAAATCAAAATTTCTAGTTTTAATACGAGAATCAAAATTTCCAATTACATTTTCAGTAGGATAATATTTATAAATATTCCATAATCTTGGATCAGGTCGAGAAGGATTATGCTCCTCGTTAATTGTTTCATCCTTATCTTGAGGTTTTTCTTTACCAAAATTAAAATCTCTAAACTCATCATCAAAAACATTAGAATCAGAATTTGATTTAACATTATTTTAATCAAAAATAACATGAATAGATTCTTCAAAAACCATAGTTATTTTTTTATAAACTCTATAAGCTTTAATATTATTCGAATAACCAAAAAAATACCTTCATCACTTTTAGTATCAAATATCTCTAAATTATCATTTGAATTTAAAATAAAATATTTACCACCAAAAACTCTGAAATAACCAAATTTGGTTTTTAATTTTAAAAAATTCAAAATAAGTTTTCTTCAACAAAGGTAGAAGAAGAATTTTATTTGATATATAACAAGCAGTAAAAATGGATTCATACCAAAACTATATAGGAAAATTATATTCACTTAACATAGTTCTTGTCATTTCAATAGGGGTTCTATTTTTTAATTCTACAACACCATTTAGGTGTGGTGTTCAAGAGTAGAGAAATTATGAAAATAACCATTCTTTTCAAAAAAAAATATAAATCTAAATTATGAAATTCACCTCTTTTATCACTGTGAATAGAAACAATCACACAAAAAGTTTCTTTTTGAACAGAATTACAAAAATCAATAAATCATGATAAAGTATCATTTTTATGTGCAAGAAAATAGACCCATCTAAATATACTATAATATTCAAAAATAAATAAATTATATTTATTTCCTCCAAGGCTATAAATTTTAGTAGGACCAAATAGATCAAAATGTACAAACTATAAAGGTCTTTTATCACTTATCTGATTGGTAGGACTGGAAGATATTTTTCATTGTTTCCCATTCATGCAAGCCTCACAATCATGAAGCTATTATTTATTCAAGGAAGGTAACTATAACACATTCTCATTTTTAGAGATATTATGTGACATTATGAAATTAACATGACCTAATCATCAATTCTAAAGGATGTTATCACTCAAAAAAACATTCAAACACTTAACACGTTGAACTGTTAGTTTTGTAAAATCAATAGTATAAATATTATCCTTTTGATTAGTATAAAATAATATAGAATAATCCCTAAATACTAAACACTTATCCTTTTAAAATTTAACTTTCATTCCATCATCACATAATTGATATATACTAATTAAATTATGTTTTAAACCTTCAATATATAAAACATTAGAAATAAAGGTAGAGTTAGAAATACCAACTTTACCAGAACCTTTTACTTTTCCTCTAGAATTATCTCCAAATGAAATAGTATCTCCATCACATGTGTAGTAAGTGGTAAAATTTGATGGGTCTCTAGCCATATTCCTAGAGAATCAACTGTCGATGTACCATATGTCATTCTTGAGACATCCAAGGCATTTTCCCTAGAAAAATCAATTACTTGAAAATTTTGATACTCAAGATACTTTGGATCCAATAAGATTAGTAATAAAATTTTTAGGTACCCAGATTGAATGTAAAGAAGTATTCTATAAAAATTTAGAAAATAATGATTTATAAATATTATTATCTATAAATCCCAAGTAATTTTTGAATATTAGATAAAAATCATTTACATAGCGATCATTCATGCCACATTTAAAATAAGTAACTATATAAGTACAACCATTTTTACTTTTAACAAAATGATTTTGATACATTTGAGGTAATCTCATGTCATAGAAAATTTTGTCTTTATTTTTATTGATTTTCTTCAAAGGCATAATTTTATGATATTTCTCGAGACCTTGAATAAAATCAGTCAAACATTGATTAATTATTTCAACTTCCTTTTTCAAATGTTCATTAAAATCTTTATCATAAACTTTAGAATGAGAATAAAAATCATTATTCCATAGTTTTTCTGTCTCTTATAAAATTACTTTATTTTCATAAACAAGTTTCTCATGATTTTTTAAGCTTATTATATATATTAGTAGCTTTGAAAGCATCTTTTCTCAATATTTAAATTTATTTATTTAAATAAAAAACATTCATATTTTTAGAATCATAATGAGAATTAGAATCAAAACATCCAAAATAAAATCAATATCACAAACCTTATACAGTGAATCCAAGAATCAAAAATTAGTATATTCTTTCTCATTTCCAAATTGTTCACTAGAATCAGAGTCTTTGGAACAACTCCAACCAGTTTTCAAAGAATTTTTTCCTTATTTTTTTATTTATCTTTATTATTTAGTTTTAGATAGTCAATCTTGATATTTCATTTCTTTCTACATTCAAAATAACTAACATTAGAAGATTTATAATTCATTCTACCTTTATTATCTCCCTTGTGGTTTTTTCCTTTTGAGTGTTTCTTCTAAATTGGTTCTTGAATCCTTTATTTTTCATTCATTTTTAGACATCAATCACAATCTGAGCCATATCATCTTTTTCATTATCATGTATATCAAAATCATAAGATTCGCTAGAAGCAACATTCACATATTTTAATGTTACCCGTTTTCTTTTTTTTTGTCGCCCCTTTAGCTATGTTCTTCAGTTCTAGTTCATATTTCAATAGTGATCTAATCAATTCATCGAGAGTGTGCTCTTATAAATTCTTGATTTCATTAATAAAAACCTTATTTTCAAGAAATTTATTCAATAGTTCTCATAGGAATCATTCAATAAGTACTGGGTTTTCTAAATATTCTATAAGGGAATTCATTCCATTCACAATGACTGTGAATTAGTGGAACATTTGATTTATTTTTTATCTTCATCCATATTGAAGTATTGGTACTCAGCTTGAAGCATTCCAAGTTTGGTGTGAATTAATTTGTCTGATATGAGCTAAGTAACTTGTAGAATATTATGAATATCACGAGTTGTCTTACATGTAAACACATGACTAAACACACTTTTGTTAATAGTAAAATATAAAATATTCACATCTTTGTAATTTAAAACATATCTAGTAGCATCATTTCCTATAAGTGTATATGGGTCAGCTTCTGGTAGTGTGTACTATTTTTTAATGATGGACCAGTGTTCTATGATTAACTATTTGAGGTGTGCCTCCATTCTAGATCTTCATTACCATAATCATTATTATCAAAGTGAGGTGACTACTGAGGAATCCAAGCTTTATTTTTATTCATTTATTCCATCTTAATGATCTTGTCCTTAAACTGTGACTTCTAGGAATTGGTTAACATAATAAAATATAAACGACAGACTCTATAGAAGGATTGACTAATTAAAAAAAGTAAACAACCTCTAATACAAATTATTAGGCCAGATGGGGTAATGATATATGGTCTGGAGGGGGTGAATATACATGATTAAAAAATTAATTAAATAAATTGATTATCTATTTTATTTATGAAAGTCTATTATTAGATTTTTTTGAAGCATAAAAAAATAATGAACGCGAGGATTTTTATATCGATTTAGTCTAAATTGGACCTAGTCCAAATTGGACCTACTTCAACCTTATACCTCTCCACTTAGTGAGAGTTATGTTGTGCACTACCTGATTTTTAAAGGGGAATCATAACCTAATTACAAACTACTTTTTTTAGTTGAAGAATAACTCGACACCTGAATTTTGTATGGGGAGTCAAAACCCAATTAAAACCCTGACATTACAATACATGAGTCACAACCCAAACAGTCCTGGCTTTAAAATCATTGATTCACAACCCAAGGAAGATAATATAAAACACTTTTGTATGTAAAATCATAAACAGAAAATAGAGTGCATGTGAAATATAGGAAGAAGTGTTATAGACACAAGAAACTAGACAAAGTATAACATAAACTAAGAACGAATAGGTGATAGTTCTAGAGTTGAGGATTGAATCATATCATCAAGGAAGTATATGTCGAAGAAAATGTAATTCAATACTTGAGAGATCGTCTAGATGATGAAATACGGATCCCACTAGACTTTATAGATTGTACAACAATTGAGAAGTTCACATCTTTGTTCTAGAGGAAAAATAGATTTCTGAACACGTTATCTAGCTGTATGTAATTTTAATGTGTCCTAAAACCTTTAAATAGAATATATAAAACAAAACTCTAACTGGGTAAAGACATTCACATTTCAAAATAAAGAATTATCCAGGAGAGAAAAAATTTTCCTTCATAAAAATCATTACAAATATCATTTGAAATTAAAAACATAAATACCAATTCAAACCAATTTGAATTTCCTGTTAGATATTTCATAAATTTTCAGTAATAATAGGTCAAGACAATCCGATGAATATTGTAAGATAGATTGAATTTAAATTTCAAAAGTCTTTCTAATTTCATGTGGTGCATAATAATTAAAAGATTTAATTATGCTATATTAAATATTATGAAATAAGTTTGAATAAGTTAGTCAATACTAAATAATAATTTAGAAAAAATGGTACTAAGAAATCAGTTGAAAATATTAATATTTAAATATTTGGAAATATGTGCAGTAAGTGTACTTTGAATGAAGTGAAAATTAATAAAAACTTTAATACTGATTCAATTAATTTAATAGAACTTCTCATGGAATTCATATACTATATATGAGTTTTAGAAATTAATAGAACACTTAAAATAATTATAATAAGTATGAAGTTAATCAAAATATTAAAAATGATGAAAAACATAGCGTCGTAAGTTTTTCCAGAAAAATAAAATTAGGATTGGTAACGCTACTTTATGCTACAACTATTTTTTTAAGCTACTATTATCATTGTGTAGTTGATCTACCATTGGAAAAAGAAGTAATGCTACTTCATGCTACCATTGGAGACATGAAAATCTACAGTTGCAACATATGAAGATATACCATTGGATTATAGATCTACCGTTGAAGGATATATCTACCGTTGTTGTTTTATAAAGATATACCACTGTTGGATATTAAGATCTACCGTTACTGAATATTAAGATCTAACATTGTTATAAATTAAGTCGGAAAACTACCGTTGATGTAGATCTACTTTGGAAGAGGAGATGAGATATATTGTTGTATTGAAGATCTTCCATTTCAAGGAGAGGAGGTAGTCGAATGTAGGAGATGATGAATATTGCATCATTTCATGCTAAAACTTTGGTGAATTTTTAGCCCATCTAAACGACGGAATTAGCAAGAGGTCTAACTGACTTAAATGTAGATAATTTCAAGAGATTTCTAGCGAATCAATAAAATATATAATTGGACATGTATATCAAGAGGTCAACAAAAAACAATGTAATGCATTAAATAAAAGTTGTAGAAAAGATGTTGAAATGTTTCAGATCCTCGGCCATTTTTTACACCATCTAAATGGCATTTTAGCGTTTATTTTAGTTTAATTAAATTTAGAAGATATTTTTATCTTTCTAAATCAATAAACATTGTGATATTTCGATGTATATTGAAAGAGATATCAATAAAATAAAAAATATTTTGAATTATGGAAATTCCAAAATTCCAGAAATGTTAAACTTTGAGCAATTTTTAGAGCCTTAAAACAAAAATTTCATACTTCCATTTAATTTAATAAAATGTAAATAAATCTATTTTCTATCCAATAGAAAAAATTGTGCAAGAATTTGATCTATATAACTCATGTTATAATATAATAACTAAATAAACATTAAAACAGAAAAAAAAATTGATCACTGTAGATCAAGATACAATAAAAAATACATAGTTATTTAGAATAGAGTTTCACATAAAATAATAAGAGTTTGGAATATTTAAAAACATAAACTGACAACATGTAATCAAACAAAACATAAATACATGCAACCACATGCACAAACAGATAATAATGATATCTTTATCAATGCTAAAAACATTGATAAATTGGTACCATTTATCACCGACTTATTTAACACTAAAAAAGGTAACCCTTTGTCCACGTTTTTCTGAACACTAATAAAGGTGTGCTCTTTATCGGTACTAAATTGTTTTTTAGAATTAATAAAAGATACAGTTGATAAAAAGACAACTTATATACTACTAAATATGATATAATAGTATATAAATATATTATATTAAAATTGATTTATAGAACACTACATTTGTATTTACACTTAATATGTTATAGATTCAGAAAAAACAAATTAAAAAATAATTAAAAAATAATATTAATTAATAATTTGTGATATAAAAAATAATAAATTAATTAATATCTTTAAATAAATTAAAAACAAAACTTGAATTTCAAATGAACATAACTTTTGATCCGGGTGTCTGTTTATGCTCAACAAGTTGCCAAATCTAAACTCGTGAAAAGATCTACAATATTTGGTATAAAGTTTATCAAAGGCCCTATTTTTCTTTGTTCAAAAAAGGTGTGAAATGTATCCAAAATTGAGTTTTTAGATGGAATAACATAGTTTTTGAATATTCTATGAAATTTAAGTTTCGTTTAAGAGTCTTATTATCTTTTTTCATTAGAGACTGAATTTATTCATTGGGTTACATTCATATGTATATTTTAGTGTTGAAATTTTATCATTTCAGATATTGTAGTGTTATTTATAAATATATATATGTGTGTGTGTGTGCACATTTTCATTTATTAACATACTTTCATTTATATAAAAAATAATACCATAAAATGATTTCACGTTTTTGTCGTGTGCGCGACTTTAAACAGATATATTCATCATCTCCTGGCTGTGCCCATCCATCTGCTCGAAGTCATGTATGACTCCAGTTTCTGTCAGATGTCTTCTCAACTTTAAAGGTGTCTTCGATTTCATGTATAACGCCACTCATTTCCTTCGACACTTTACTTAAATTCATCATCTCTTGGATGCATGTTTTTTAGCTCCGATAATAGTGTCTGAATTTTATCACCATTCAAAACATTTATACCTTTTTAACATAGATAAAATCCATTTCACACAATTTTAAAACCACAATATATATGTGATGGTTAATAATAAATTAACAAAACAAATAATTAATAAATAAAATTATGGTCATTAATGTTATAAATAGGGGTTCACACTATGGGAATTCACAATTGTAGACAACATACAGAATGGAAAAACTAGACAGACGGTGTGGTACGAGATGCAGGTGATGTTGCATGACAACATGCATGCATCGTTCGGTGAGCTGCTTGAAAGAGTGATGATTGTGTTGATGTCTATAAATTAGCACTCTACCCACCTGGACATATGATGTATGACAGAGGGGTGATTTGTCACATGATGATCGACACAGTAAAATCAGTCGGACAGCGCAACGTGACTTGACAGGCGGTGCAGTAGGGCGCCATGCAGACATTTTCAGGTAAGTGGCTCAAAAGAGGGATGAAACATATCAAATGACCTTCCACCCACCTAGATTCTGATGTGGGATGAAGGGGTGTACATCCTTCTTAGTGGGGGAGTGGGGGTGCAATGCAACTTTCAGACGGGTGATACAGTTCAATTATTGGTAACATGAGGGGCACTACGGCGAAATATGGGTGATTTGGCATGAAACACACTTCTCTATTAAGCTATCGGGTCACCTACTCCATAGGATAATTGGGTCACAATTTTTTAGTCCATTGGATCATCTAAAACATGGCCCATCGGGTCACTTCATGTAATAAAGAATACTATAGAAGTGGCATTTAAAATAACTAGAAAACTCCTTTATCAATGCTGAAAAATCATTATTGATCTAAGCACCGTTAAAAGTGGGCCACTTTTATCAGCGTTAGAATAGCACTGATAAAGGTCACCGTTTATCCGCACTGAAAGAAGCGCTGATAAAGGTCATACTGCTCTAATGTGTTGTTAAAATTACAGCACACTGCAGTAGCAAATACACCTATATATGAAAAATTCATAATTTAATTGAAATAAAAATTACATCACAAATACAAGAAAAAAATAATATATTGTAGAAATTTCAAATGTTGTTTTGTACAATTTCATTAGCAAGTACTATCACAAAAATTCAAAAAATCAATGGTTTCAATGTCTTTAGAACCAGAACCCCTCTCAAAAAAACGCAATCATGGTATCAGTTTCTGAACAAACCACCTCAAATCGAGAAAAAAATCCACCCATATAAGTGTTGGGGTTAATTACTCTAACCCAAGAAAAGTCGAGATCCACTGTTTTATATAATGGTGAAAAAAATAAGAAGGTGTTTGTTAATGGACTAGTTTTAATCGTGCTATATCCAGAATGAGAAAATTATTCAATACAAAAACAAACAATCAATGAAAAACAAGTGTAAAGAGGAAAACAGATATAAAGTGCTTTGGCCCCAAGGGGACCTACGTGCACGGAGAGAACACCACCAGGGCAACCAATTTTTTAGGAAAGCAAGAAATAACAAAAGTACATATTACAGACTCAAATTCCAAAATAAAGGACCACAAAAACTATCTGAGGAGGTCGAGCTTGCTGAACTAGGTGGCAGTGACCAACTCAGTCACGTAGAGTCAGCCTCGTCCACTTCTGGACGGACTCACACATGCACACAAGAAGGATACAACAACATACATGTCAAATAAAAGATAAATTGTTACATATACAAGATCTACAAACCAGATCTTGGTTACGATTGAAAAGAATGTAAATGATGTTACCACTTGAAGTGTAGCCATTGAAGAACCCAAAAGTTGGGACAATCACCACTAAGTCTCCACCGGAAAATCAATTCGGTTGTAGGAGGTGGTATGTGCAGCAGCATAGGGGAGTGCGGGCGCTGGGAGTCTCCTAGATAGTTCGTCCTTCTTCTTCTTCGCAGAGTCAGGAAAAATCTGATCTTGTCGAGAGGTCTTCGCAGAACCAGAGCAGAATCCGCCAGGGATAAGCACACAAATCCCTCGAAAGAAAATTGGTGTAATCAATACGCAACAGATGGGCATCGGGCAGTTCAGAGGATTAGCCGGATGAAGGCCTCTTGGATAGTAGAGATCATTGCTACGATTCGTGTAACCGAGGCCGGTACAGTGCATAGGACAAGTGGCGTGTTTTGAATAGAGCGGCGCAACTCAAAGAGGATCGAAGCTAGCCAGAACAAACACAACGATTGTAATCCGAGCCATCAGATTGACGATAATCAATGGTCCACAACAGGTCCATGCTAATAGGTAAGGAAGCCAATGAGCCGGGTTCCATAAACAATGAATCAGAGAAAGTAAAGCTGTGTCAGAATCAGGAAAATACCCACGTAAAGGATGCCATGCAAATCATGTAGAAAAAATAATAAATGGAACAAACTGAATTAATTTCATTGCAATAAAATGCAGGCATATTCATAAAAACTCCACCTTACAATCAAATAAAATACAGTGATGATGTTCTCGCAACCTACATTATAGAATTGGAACAAAATTCATAAGCCTCAGAAAATGCATGAATTTAGATAACAGAACAGCCTTAGTCAAACTATCGGTCGAGTTATCATTAGTGGGTATCTTAGTGACACCCACTTTATCAGATTCTATAATATTCCTAACAAAATTCAATCTAATGTCTATGTGCTTCGATCTACCATGGCATATATAATTTTTAGATAGATTCAAGGCAGATTGGCTATCACAGTGAACTACTATACTATCAGCAGATAATGAAAACTCAGAATGCAAACTTCTAAGACAAATGGCTTCCTTAATAGCTTCTTTCAAGGCAATATACTCTTCCTCAGTGTTAGAAAGTGCAATCACTGATTGCATGTTGCATTTCCAGGAGACCGGTCCTCTATATGTAAGGAAAAAAAATCCAGTGATAGAATTTCGAGTGTCAATATTTGCAGCATAGTCAAAATCAACAAAACCAACTATGTCATCATTAAAATTAGTATTCAAGCCATATCAAATGCACATTTTATCAAACATAAAAACATACCTTAATAGACATTTTAAATCATTCCAATGCGCCTTACCAGGTTTCCCCATAATCCTAATCAAAGTACAAACAACAAAGGAAAAATCTGGTCTAGAACACACCATGTTATACATAATACTTCCTACAACATTTTCATATGACATCTTATTCATAAAGGTGGTTTCATCTTCATTCTTAAAAGATTGGATTAGGGACAATTTAAAATGTTTTCCTAAGGGAATAATTACAGGTTTAATGTGTTAAAATAGGTATCTCTTTAATACCTTCCTAACATAATCAAATTGGGATAATCATAAGGTTATGGCCTTCCTATCCTTAATTATATCCATACCAAGAATTTTATTTTCATGGCCTAAGTCATTCATTTCAAAGGCACAATTCAGGTAGTGTTTAACAGAATTTATAATCCTTGTGTTTTTATAGATTAATAACATGTCATCAACATATAATAAAAGATAAATATTTTCATGATTAACTATCTTAAAATATACACATCTATCAAATCTACTTATAGAAAATTGATTTTCAATCATAAAGGAATCAAACCTTTTATACCATTGTCTTGAAGATTGTTTAAGTCCACACAAAAACTTATGCAGAAGAAAAACATGATTAGGTTTGAAAAATTTTAAAAATCCTTCAAATAGGGGTCATATAAATAGTCTCATCAAGGTTACCATGCAAAAAATAAGTTTTTACATCATGTTGTTCAACATGCATATCAAGTTTGGCAGAAAATGCAAGTAGGATTCTAATGGATGAATGCGTAACAACAGGAGAAAAAATTTCACTATAATCAATGCCTTCGTGCTACAGAAAATCTTTAGTTACCATTCGGGCTTGGAATTTGATTTTAGTTTCTCCTAAATTGTTTTCCTTTTTCTTATAAATACATCTACAACCTATAAAATTCTGGTTATTGGGTCTAGGAACAACAACCCAGGTGTTGTTCTTAAGAAGGGAATTCATCTCTTCTTAGATTGATCTCAGCCATCTACTGGCTTCTTTGGATTTAACGGTTTTCTTATAAGTTTGGGGATCATCATTGAATAGGTCATGAGCTACATTAAAAGCATAGGCATCAATGTCTTCCTGATTGAAATGTGCAGGGCGTCTGATAACTCTCCCCTCTCTATCTCGAGTAAGCTGATAGTTGCTCAGGTCATCTGGTTCTTGACCCTCAGGTTCTGATTTCAAACTGGAATCTGATTTAGGTTGGGTTTGGGGAACCATAAGAGTGGTATCAACATTGGATCTTGGTTGGACATTGGACCTTAAATTGACTTCAACACCAAATGGGGTCATGACCCATGCAGGTTCAGTATCTTCTTCAGAAGATCCAGAAGGTTCAGGCTCTTTATCATTGGATATACCAGATTCATGGAAGACAACATCGCGGCTAACGATGCATTTCTAGTAACCCAGTTTATCTACCCATAAATGATACCCTTTAACACCCTTTGGATACCCTAAAAATATACACTTAACAACCCTATTAGAAAGCTTATCATTACGTGAATGTGAATAAGATATGGATCAAAAAATCCTAAGGTGGTTAAGATTCGGTGGTGTGCTCTTCCAGAGTTCCTCAGGTGTCTTAAAGGAGTTGGTACAAGATGGGTAACGGTTAATGAGATACACTGTTGTTGAAGAAACCTCGTCCCAAAAGGACCTGGGGAGTTCTGAGTGGGACAGCATACACCTCACCCTTTCAAGGACGGTCTTATTCATTCTTTCTGCCAACCCATTCTATTGTGGGGTTTCCACGATAGTTCAATATCTTTTAATTCCTTTGGATTCACAATATTCAATGAACTCATTGGATAGATATTCTAAACCATTATTAGTTCTTAAGGCCTTAAGTTTCTTATTACATTCACTTTCTATAGAATCTTTCCATTTCTTAAAAGTCTAAAAGGTATCAGACTTATGCTTGAGTATATAAATCAATACTCTCCAAGATAATTCATCAATAAAAGTCACAAAGTATAAGACTCCACCATAGGAGGTGACCCTAAAAGGAGCCCACAGATCAGAATGTACACATTCAAGAGGTTCTTTATCCTTATACAAAGACCTACTGAAACTGACTCTCATGGACTTACCATATACATAGTCTTCATAGAAGGGAAGACTTCTAGGAGTAATGTTACTTAAAAGTCTCCATTTCTAGAGTTCACTAAGACCCTTAACACTAACATGCCCTGGTCTTCTATCCCATAAGGTATTGGAATTGGTTCCTAGACTAGAAGAGGAATTCAACTGATTCCTATACACCTTACCATCTAAAACACACATGCCATTAAGAAGGGTCCCTTTCATAACTGTAAGGGATCCACGGGACACTCTAAGACTTCTAGATTCGTACATAAATCCATACACTTTATGGTCAAGGATTCCTAGGGATATTAGGTTTATTTTCAACTCGGGTACCCACCTAACTTCTTCAAGAGACTTAACAGACCCATCATGGAGCTCAAGTAAAATCGATCATATTCCCATAATGTGGAAGCTCCTATTATTCCCTAGAAAAACCTCACCAGACTTGACTTCCCTTAACTCAGTAAAGAACTCCCTCCTATGGCACATATGAAATGAGCATCCTGAATCTAGAATCCACTCATATGAGATGGTTGTGTCAGTGAGATTTAACACATCATAAGTGTCAAAATCTTGTTCAACTAATAGGGAATGGTCATTATTATTATCATTATATTCAATCTTACTATTAGGGAAGTTCCTCTTAATGTGTCCTGGTTGTTTACATTGAAAACATTTGATTACATTGCCTTTGTATTTTCTTGTATGTTTCTTAGACAATACCCTATCTTTTATCCTACCCCTTGACTCACTTCAGCCTCTAAAATCACCTTTTTCCCTGACATTTAAACCCTCAGCCTTGGTTTTCACACTACCCTTTCTTTGAAGGTCTTTGGAGAGAAAAGTAGATTTTACTTCCTCAAGATTTAATGTGTCTTTCCCATACATAATAGAGTCTTTAACATAGTTAAAGGAATCATCTAATGATGTTAGAAATATAATAGCTTGGTCTTCATCATCCAATTTAATGTCAATATTGGCTAGGTCTAATAAGATCTTATTAAATTCATCAATGTGTATCCTGACTGCAGTTCCAGGGCGCATTTTAAATGTATATAATCTCATTTTCTTATATAGTCTACCAACAAGAGATTTTTTCATATAAAGGGATTCCAATTTGGACCATATACCAGCGGAAATAGACTCATATGCAACTTCTCTTAGGACTTTGTCTCCTAATGATAAAAGGATCAAAATATGGGCTTTCCTTAGGGTCTCCTCTGGGACATCTACAAAGGAGGTGGCAGCCTACCCATCAGGGGTAGTGGTGGTGATTTTCTTCCAAGGGCCAGCAAGGGCATCAATAAGTTCATTATGATCTAACAGGGTTGTCATATTAATTCTCCATAGATTAAAATCATTATCACCATCAAACTTATCAATGTCAAACTTAGTTGAAACCATAGCAATAAAACAAAAGCCTTTAATACCACTTATTGGGGTTAATTACTTTAACCCAAGAAAATCCAAGATCCAATATTTTATATAATGGTGAACAAATAAGAAGGTGTTTGTTAATGGACTAGTTTTAATCATGCTAGATTCATAATGAGAAACTTATTCAAGATAAAAACAATCAATCAATGAAAAACAAGTGTAAAGAGGATAGTAGATATAACGTGATTCAGCCCCAAGGGGACCTATGTGCATGGTGAGAACACCACCAGGGAAACCAATTTATTAAGAAATCAAGAAAGAACACAAGCATATATTACATACTCAAATGCCAAAATAAAGGACCACAGAAACTATCCGAGGAGGCTGAGCTTACTGAACTAGGTGGCAGTGACCAACTCTGTCATGTAGAGTCAGCCCCGTCCACTCCTGGACGGACTCATACACGCACACAAGAAGGATACAACAACATACGTGTTAAAGAAAAGATAAGCTGCTACAAAGCAAAGATCTACAAACCAGATCTTGGTTACAATTAGAAGGAATGTAAATGTTGTTACCACTTAAAGTGTAGCCTTTGAAGAACTCAAAACCAGGACGATCACCACTGATTCTCCACTGAAAAAGTAATCCGGTTGCAGGAGGCGGTACGTGAAACATAAGAGGGGAGTGCGTATGCCGGGAGTCTCTTGGACAATTATTTCTTCTTCTTCTTTACAGAGTCGAGACAAATCTGAGATCGTCGAGAGGTCTTCGTAGAACTAGAGCAGAATCCGCCGGGGAGAAGCACACAACTCCTTCAAAAGGAAATGGGAGCAATCAATGTGCAAAAGATAGGCATCAGGCAGTTCAGAGGATCAGTCAGATGAAGGCCACTTGGACGGTAGAGATCATCAGGACGGTTCACGTAACCAAGACCGGTACAACATATGGGACAATTGGCGTGTTCTGAATGGAGCGGTGCAACTCAAAGCGGATCGAAGCCAGCCAGAACAAACACAATGAGTGTAATCCAAGCCGTCAAATAAAAGATAATCAATAGTCTACAACAGGTCCACGCTAATAGGAAAGGAAGCTAATGAACCGGGTTCCATAAACAATGAATCAGAGAAAGTAAAGCTGAGCTAGAATCGGGAAAATACCGACGTAAAGGATTCCATGCAAATCATGCAGAACAAAATAATAAATGGAACAAACTGAATTAATTTCATTGCAATAGAATGAAAAAATAAAAAAAAATAAAAAAAAAATTCTTATATTAGTAATACTATAAATAAATAAATTAAACATAAATATGAAAAAATACATTAATAAATTGTCGGTTTTAAATGAAAGCACATACTTGGAGTCATACCGACCACACCGTGCATCAAATTAGGATTTTTCTTAAATGTGTTTTAAAAAAACTATTTTATAAAAAACGTCTATGTTAAAGGAATCTGAAAATAAGCTCTAAAGGCGGTAGGATAGGTGCCTCCTTTAGGCTTCGCGCGAAAGGCGACACCCGTGCTGCCGCCTTTCAGGTTAACTCAAAAGGCAGAAACTTAGTTGCCGCCTTTCTACTAAAAAATTGCTATTTTTTATTTTTTTATTTTTATTTCTTTTGTTTATATATATATATATATAAACAAAACAAAACAAAAAAAAATCAGCATAATTTATCCGCTATTTAAAATCCAGCAGTACTGCCATTACAGCAGTCTGGATTCTGACAGAAGCTCTCACCCAGGGATCCCTTTTATAAGAGAGCTTACCCTAGAAATCATTCTGTATTTCCGATGTGGGATTCTGGTTCTCCATTTCATGCACAGAACATTCTGCATTTCCGATGTGGGATTCTTTTTTAAGTACGTGACTTTGAAAGACTATAAAATATAAACTATAAGGCCAATATAAATAAAACATTAAACATGGATTAAATATATAAAAAGTAGTGGAAAAAATAATTTCATAATAAATGATGATAAAAAATAATTTATATGCTTTCAAAACCACTTACTTGAAACTTAATAAGTTTCAAGTATGTGACTTTGAAACCTTATAAAATATAAACTACAAGACCATTATAAATGAAACTTAATACATGGATTAAACATATAACAAATAGTTGAAAATAAAAATAATTTTGTAAAAAATGTTGATGAAAAATAATTTATAAGCTTTCAAAACCACCAACTTGAAACATAAAAATGTTTCAAGCATGTGAATTTGAAAGCCTATAAAATATAAACTATAAGATTGATATAAATGAAATTTAAAACACGGTTTAAAAATATAACTAATAGTCGAAAATAAAAAGTATTTCGTAAAAAAAATTCATGAAAAAGAATTTATAAGCTTTCAAAACCACCTACTTGAAACTTAAAAATGATTAAAGTATGTGGCTTTGAAAAACTATAAAATATAAATTATAAGACTGTTATAATTTAAAGATAAAACATGGATTAAACATATAATAAATTATTTAATTATTTAATTAACATTATTAATAATTAATTATATAATAATTAATTAGTTAATTAGAAATTATTAATAATTAATTATATAATAATTAACCAATTAATAACTAATATAATGACTTTTAATAATTAAAATTTAATAATTATAATGAAAAATTATAATTTATAATTATATTACTAATTAACTAATAAACTATTATATAATTAATAATTATATTACCAATTAACTAACTAATTACTATATAATAATTTTTAATAAATACTAATTAGTAATCATAATGAATAATTATAATTTATAATTATATTACTAATTAACTAATTATAAAAATGGCCTCAAGTCTATCTATCTCAAAAAATTAACAAATTAACTATTATATATTTAATAATTATATTACTAATTAACTAATTAATTATTAAATAATCAATAATTATATTACTAAATAATAAATTAATTATTTAATAATTAATAATTATATTAGTAAATAACTAATTATATTGCTAATTAACTATTTAATTATTATATAATTAATTATTAATAATTACTAATTAACTAACTAATTATTATACAATTAATAGTTACATAATTGATAATTATATTATTAATTAACTAATTCATAATTAATAGTTATAAGGAATAATTATAATGAATAATTATAATGAATAATTATAATAAATAATTATATTACTAATTAATTACTTAATTATTATATAATAGTTTTCAATAATTACTAATTAATAATTATAATGAATAATTATATTACTAATTAACTATTATATAATTAATAATTATATTACCAATTTACTAATTAATTATTATATAATAATTTTTAATAAATACTAATCAATAATTATAGTGAATAATTATAATTTATAATTATATTACTAATTAACTAATTATAAAAAGGGCCTCAACTCTATCTTTCCCAAAAAATTAACTAATTAACTATTATATAATTAATAATTATATTACTAATTAACTAATTAGTTATTATATAATTAATGATTAATAAATACTAATTAACTAATTACAAATTATATATTTAATAATTATATTACTAATTAACTAATTAATTATTATATAATTAATAATTATATTTCTAAGTAACTAATTAATTATTAAATAATTAATAATTATATTATTAATTTACTAATTATATTAATAATTAACTAATTATTTATTATATAGTTTATTATTAATAATTACTAATTAACTAACTAATTATTATATAATTAATTGTTATATAATTAATAATTATATTATTAATTAACAAATTAATAATTAATAATTATAATTAGTTATTGTAATGAATAATTATAATTAGTAATTATAATTAATAATTATAATGAGTAATTTTAATGAATAATTTTAATTTATAATTGTAATGAATAATTTTAATTTATAGATATATTACTAATTAACTAATTAACTATTATATAATTAATAATTATATTACCAATTAACTAATTAATTATTATATAATAATTTTTGAATAATTAGTAATTACTAATTATAATGGATAAATATAATTTATAATTATATTACTAATTAACTAATTAACTATTATATACTGAATAATTATATTACTAATTAATTGGTTAATTATTATATAATTAATTATTAATAATTTCTAATTAACTAATTAATTATTATATAATTAATTATTATTAATATTTGTAACACCCTAAGCTTCTATGATACGCTTCTCTTTAAATAATGCAATAGCGTGTGTTGTATGCAACATCGAGCTCTAACACACACCTCAACCAATCAAACTAGCCGTTATGAATAGTAATACCTACTTTTTAAAATTTTATAAATTTTATCTCTCAAAATGGACTTCGTTTTGGGATTCAGAGAATCAAATTTAGCCTGAGGTGACATTTTAGTACTTTTTGGATAACTTTAATATTTTGATGAATAGTGAAAATAACTAAATTTTAATTAAAAACAACTTTTTTATCAAAATAATTAATAGTGATAAATTATGAATTTGAGTGGTTTAAAAGTATATTTAGAATATATTTTTAATATTTAATAAAATTTTGGTCATTGGACATAATTTCACAATTAAACCGGACATAAACAAGTATCAATCTTTTGATAGTTATTATATCTTAAAAACACGCTTTTTGTTTTGACAACAGGAATTAATTTTAAATTAATTTCTACCACTTCTATGTTTTGAATTTGGAAAAATGGATTCCATATTTGGAATCAAGATGACCAAATTTTTTAAATAGGTAACTTTTGTTTTTAGACATTTTGAATAATTACTTCGGTAAATATTTTATTTACCATGGTTAAAGGGTAAATCCGATAAATAAGGGTTTAAAAAATAATATTATAATAATACTAAATTACCCTAAAATGTGTAATAACCTTATTGTTGGATACATGTTCGACCATGGGCATCTTTGGGTTGATTTTTGGACCTCATGGAGCCACTTGTAGGTGATAGGGACACTTTATTTTAATTAAGTTAAAATAAATACAAAAATGACATAAGCATATATCTTTTAGAAAAACAATTTTTACATAGGGTTATATATGTTTTATTTTCGACTATAAATATTCATTAGAAATATAAAAAGATATCCTACATAATTATATTTTATTTATAATTTTTACACATTTTATAATTTAATTTATTTATGACACAATGGTGATGCAGTAATTACCTAATTAATGAAAAATTAGAATAATTGATATTATAAATACCCAAATAAATGTAATTTGATACTTTTTATAAATACCAATAATTTTATAGGATAATATAACATGTTTTAATTTATTTAATTAACTTTTTTCAAAGTACTCATTCTGTTATGATTTTTACAAAAGTCAATTATTGAATAGTGTCAAAATTGACATAAAAGAGTTTTTAAAAAAAATATTATATTATTAATTGATATTAAATTATTAAAAATCTAATTTTCGGCCAAGAGACTTATATCATGATAGTTTTGTTTTTAATGGACCACTTGGGGGTCGCCTGGATGTATATAGTAAGTTTATTAACCATATAATATAAAAATACAAAGAGACATTGTAAAAGTGAAACTAATTAACTAAGAGTTAATACTTAAAGATAAGGTTAATATAGTAACCCAAACCTATCTAAATACTATTGGTTGAGTTTTTTTCTACCTATACCCACCTTAACTTTTAAATAATCCACTTTTGAGCCATTAGAAACCGAATATGAATTTATTATAAGATAATATTTCTTGCTTTTCCAAAGGTTCCCCTCACCCCTCTTATAAAAGGGCACTCACCCTTCTCATTAATTCACACCTTCAAAGCCTTTTGGTTTGGACAAAACCTGCCCAAATACTCTATAAACTTCCCTAACTTCATCCTAGAGGCCTTCCTTTAGTCATAAATCCATCCTATGGAGTCCTTTTGATCAAATCAAAAGGAAGAACCCGAAGAAGAGGTAATGTTTTCACCACCCTCTTCCAAGTTCCTTTCTTCTTCCACTTCTTATTTATTTTTTATTACCATTATAAAATAATAAATATAGTATCTTATATATACTGTGATTTTATTAGAAATATGGTACAACCATATTCAGTATTCTATCCACCCTTTGAATAACATGTCACCATACGTGCGTACGTACGGCTTACCGTCTCCACGTCGTGGTATAATTGTTATTCAATAAATTATTATTTGGATGGGTATAATAATGATGTGTAATTCATGTAAATAATAAATATAACATGATAATGATTCTGTATATATGATATACCATCCAATTATATATTATTTTAATATCAAAAGAATGATATTTTCGCTCATGTGTACGTACGGACTACCGTCTCCACGAACGCAATGAGATTCATTATCCATCGTATCCATTCAAGTATAATTCTCATTTGATGATTAATAATAGTATCTAAAGACTTGATATCATTCTAGATATGATTAAGATACAACATATCCATGACAAACATGGCTTACGTAACAAAACATATAAAAGAAAATGAGTAAGTTAACACCTGAAACAATGATAATACTAAGATATTATTTACAAATCAATGTTAAAAGATCATATATGATATCATATTAATATATATGATTCTTGTATAATTTAATAACAATTATTTCACCATTATACAGAAGTTTAACCTACCCCCAACCAAGGAAAAGTACAAGGTAAGGATTTATTTCGCAATCTCTTCATTATCCGAGATTGTTTATATGTAATAATCTACTAGGATTTCTTTATCATCCACATCCATGTTTCTTAAAAATGTATTTCAAAACATTTTTACTATTTACTAGAATATGGGTTAAAGTCATTTATACCCTTGTTTACTTTTATAAGTGGTTTATAAAGTAATCTTTTCGTCTTTTTCTAAACAATGTCCTTTTTAACCTTTTCGACAGAATTAAGGTAAGAATGTTTTTTTTAACTTATACGGCGGGTGCAGCTATTTTCCACCATTATAAAATCTTCGAAGCTTCACTTACAAGATTATAAGAATATTTTCAAAGAAAATGTTTTATTTTATAAATATATGACTCTTAAATTATTTCAAAATAGAAAGCGATATTTCTCTAAAAAGAGTTTTGATTTCATCTATGTCAACATCCTTTGATGGATTTTAAGCTTATTTGAAGTTGATTTATTATGATACAGAACTTCTATATTGTATTTAAGGTTTTATGATATTTTTGACTATGGATGTGTTATTTTTACACCATTCATGGTTTATGGAGGAAGTATTGGCATTTTGTATGCAAGTTTCAATACAAATGTTTGTGTTGTGTTTAAACCTATTCATATGAGGAATGAATTGGACTTAATATGTGACGGGTGGAGCCCTCTATTGCTCCTAGATGCATTGGTAGGTCTCATGAGACAAACTAGTGTCTTGGCACAAGGCCTTGACAAAATATTATTTGTATTCTTGGGACGAGGCCTTGTCTATGTGGTTATGATAGTCTGGAATTATGCATTCCATCATTATGGAAGTTGTTATTGATATCGCTTGTGATTATTCGATTAGTAGAATATCCATGTGAATAAGTAAATAGTAATTATTTCATTTTATTTTTTCCATGCTATTTTTAAGTTCAAGTTTAAAAGTCTTTTGTTTTAGTCATACATTGCCTTAAATGTTTATTCTTATTTATGAAAGTTTCCGCTATATTGTTATCCTTACTGGGCATTTGAGCTCACCCTATTTCTATGTTTTATTTTTCCCAGGATGTGAAGAAGTAATTTATGAATGACCTGCAGGGATAGTATAAGGGGATAAGAGTGTGGACTATGGAGACTATGTTTTTTTAGTTTTCATTTTATGATGTAATGTAAACTTTATTATGTATCTAGTTATTCCAAGGCTACTAAACTAATCAGCCTTTCGAGACTTGATCTCTCTTGTGATCATGACAATGTTATGTAATAATGCACCAACTCTAGGTAACTGTGGTCGGGGCATTACAGTTGGTATTAGAGGAAGTTTAGTACAAACCTTGGAAGCTAGATTTAGATAAACTCTGATTAGAGCACATATATTTAAGATGGACTTTGAGGATTAGTATAGAAGGACTTCCTATAATTTTGGTATTGTAGAGATTTTGTGAGTTTTCCAAGCAATACATCCCTGTATGGATACGAGAAGGTATAGGCGGCTCTAGCACAGATGTACATAGGGGTAAAACCTGAAAACACCACTTTGAGATGGACTCGAATGGGAATCGGTGCACGACAAGGGGCCTTGCTGCACTCTTGGTTATAACACTCCCGGGGGATATGCTTAGGATGACTCTCATTTTCTTTAAAAATAATTATGAAGTATTTATGAGTATATACTTCCTCAAAGAAAACATTTTTATTATTATAGATTATATCCATAAATAGTTCAATTTATGTTAAGTGTTTTATAAGTATGGAATTATGTATTTTGATTCATAAACTGATCTAGTTTATGCCATTGTTTAGAAATGGCGCCTAGTGGAAGAAATGGAAACTGTATCAATGCATGCACTCCATGTAGGGATTGCCCTCCTGCTCAAGATAATTATAGTGGAGCTAGTGATGCAAATGGTGCCGATCAGCTAATCACCATACTGGGACAAATCACTCAGGTTATGAATAATAACCTTACCCATATGGAGAAACCTGATCCGCAGCATGGAGGATCAATGTTAGATCGCTTCATGAGGAAACAACCACCAATTTTCAATGGGAGTACAAATCCCTTAGTAGCTGAGCAATGGATAAATTCCCTAGAGAAAATATTTCTGGCTTTAGGGAGTAGTGAAAGGGAAAAATTTATCATGGCAGTTTACCGCCTCACTGGAGATGCTGATCAATGGTGGTCATTGATTCAAAACACGAAGTAAGATGATGAAGTATCAAATATGGAATGGAGGTAGTTAAAAGATCTGTTTTTAGAAAAATACTTTCCTCGTGACCATCGAGCAGATATGGAAAGACAATTTCTGAGTCTGAGACAAATGGAGGATGAGAATGTCGCAAAGTATGAGGCAAACATTACAAGGTTTTCAAGGTATGTTGGAGATTATATAATTAACCCAAGAAGTAATATTGATCGTTTCTTTGATGGGTTCGTTATTTATAGTGATGCATCGAAGAAAAGACTTGGTTGTGTCCTTATGCAGAATGATAGGGTTATTTCCTATGCATCACGAAAGTTGAAAATTCATGAACAAAACTATCCTACTCATGATCTCGAGTTAGCAGCTGTGATCTTTGCTTTGAAGATATGGAGGCACTACCTCTATGGTGAAAAATGTGAGATTTATACTGATCACAAGAGTTTGAAGTATATTTTCTCACAAAAAGAACTCAAGAAGAGTCAAAGAAGGTCTCTTGAATTGCTCAAGGATTATGATTGTATGATAGACTACCACCCGGGGAAAGCAAACAAGGTGGCAGATTCTTTGAGAAGAAAAGATCATCGAGTTTTGAACAATATGAGAATTGAAAGGGATCCAATTTTCATGGATCTAGTGAATATGGACATGGGAATAACCAAGAAAGGTGAAACATCAATTCTTTTTCAAATGGTTGCCAAACCATCTTTACTAGAAAGGATTAAGAGTTCTCAGACCGATGATGAAAAATTTTGAAAGAAGATTAAATTTGTGAATGATGGGAGATTGAGAGACTTTGTGTATGAAGAAGGAATTTTGAAATTCAGGAAGAGACTTTGGGTTCCTGATATACCTGATCTAAAAATGGAATTTCTGGATGATTATCATAGTTCCAATTTCACTATACACCCTGGGAGCACCAAAATGTATATAGATTTGAAGGAACATTTTTGGTGGGACAACATGAAGAGGGAGATTTCTGATTTTGTGTCAAGATGTGTGGTTTGTCAACAAGTGAAAGCTGGAAGGCAACAGCCTGGTAGAGTATTGCATCCTCTTCCCATACCTGAATGGAAATGGGACAATATCACGATGGACTTTGTCATGGGACTATCAAAGACTCCTAGAAGTAATGATTTAATGTGGGTTATTGTTGATCATCTTACCAAGTCAGCACATTTTCTTTCTATGAAAGAAGATCTACCACTGGAACGTCTAGCAAGACTATATATTAATGAAGTTGAGAGACTTCATGGAGTACCCCTATCGATTGTTTTGGATCGTGATCCCCATTTTACTTCAAGATTCTGTAAAAGTATTCAAAAAGACTTGGATACTGAACTTCATTTGAGCACTGCCTACCACCCTCAAACAGATGGACAATCAAATTGAACTATTCAAACCTTAGAAGACATGTTGAGATCCATCTCACTTGACTTTCAGGGTATGTGGGATCAATATTTACCTCTGGTAAAATTTTCCTATAACAGTAGCGTCCATTCGAGTATTCATATGGAACCATATGAAGCGTTATATGGAAAGAGATGTCGCACACCAACCTGTTGTGATGAAATTGGTGAAAGAAAACTTGTAAGCCCAGAACTGGTGGAGGAAACGATGGAAAAGGTGAAGGTAATCCAAAACCACATCAAAGCAGCTCAAAGTAGGCGGAAGAGCTATGCAGGTAATCGAAGGAAAGATTTGGAATTTCAAGTCGGTGATCATGTTTTCCTGAAGGTATCTCCATGGAAGGGAGTCATACGTTTTGGTAAGAAAGGTAAATTGAGTCCTAGGTACATCTAACCTTTCGAAATTCTAGAACAAATTAGGGGTGTATCTTACCAATTGGCAATGCCGCCAAGTCTCTCCAAAATTCACGATGTGTTCCACGTATCTCTGTTGAGGGAATACATGCCTGACCCAACACATGTACTCACCTATGAGGAATTATAACTGGAACCCGATATGTCTTATTTCGAAGATCCCATCAGGATTCTTTATACGAGAGAACAAGTGCTGAGAAACTGGATGACTCATCTAGTAAAAGTTCTATAGAGAAACCATAAGATGGAAGAGACAACGTGGGAACCCGAGGAACTTATGATGAAGAACCACCCGAGTCTTTTCATGCGGTAGTATTCTAGAAATTTTGAGGACGAAATTATTTGAAGGAGGGGAGAATGTAACACCTCAAGCTTCTACGGTACGCTTCTCTTTGAATAATGCAATATCGTGTGTTGTACGCAACATCGAGCTCTAACACACACCTCAACCAATCAAATTAGCCGTTATGAATAGTAATTCCTACTTTTTAAAATTTTATAAATTTTATCTCTCAAAATGGACTTCATTTTTGGATTCGGAGTATCAAATTTATCCTAAGGTGAAATTTTGGTACTTCTTGGATAACTTTAATAGTTTGATGAATAGTGAAAATTACTAAATTTTAATTAAAAACAACTTTTTTAATAAAAATAATTAATAGTGAAAAATTATGAATTTGAGTGGTTTTAAAGTATATTTAGAATATATTTTTACCATTTTATAAAATTTTGGTCATTGGACATAATTTCACAATTAAACTGGACATAAACAAGTATCAATCTTTAGATAGTTATTATATCTTAAAAACACGTTTTTTGTTTTAAAAAAGAGAATTAATTTTAAATTAATTTCTGCCACTTTTGTGTTTTGAATTTGGAAAAATGGATTCCATATTTGAAATCAGGATCTCCAAATTGTGTAAATAGGTAACTTTTGCTTTTATACATTTTGAATAATTACTTAGGTAAATATTTTATTTACCGTGGTTAAAGGGTAAATCTGGTAAATAAGGGTTTAAATAAATAATATTATAATAATACTAAATTACCCTAAAACGTGTCCTAACCTTATTGGTGAATACATATCCGACCATGGGCATCTTTGGGTTGATTTTGGGACCTCATGGAGCCACTTGTAGGTGATAGGGACACTTTATTTTAATTAAGTTAAAATAAATACAAAAATGACATAAGCATATATCTTTTAGAAAAACAATTTTTACATAGGGTTATATATGTTGGATTTTCAACTATAAATATTAATTATAAATATAAAAAGATTTCCTACATAATGATATTTTATTTATAATTTTTAGACATTATATAATTTAATTTATTTATGACACAATGGTGATGCAGTAATTACCTAATTAATGAAAAATTAGAATAATTGATATTATAAATACCCAAATAAATGTAATTTGAGACTTTTTATAAATACAAATAATTTTATAAGATAATATGACATGTTATAAATTATTTAATTAACTTTTTTTGAAGTAATCATTCTGTTATATGTTTTACAAAAATCAATTATTGAATAGTGTCAAAATTGACATAAAATAGTATTTAAAACAAATATTATATTATTAATTGATATTAAATTCCTAAAAATCTAAGGCTCGGCCAAGAGACTTATATAATGATAATTTTATCATTAATGGACCAATTGGGGGTCTATTAGATGTATATAGTAAGTTTATTAACCATATAATATAAAAATACAAAGAGACATTGTAAAAGTGAAACAAATTAACTAAGAGTTAATACTTAATGATAAGGTTAATATAGTAACCCAAACCTGTATAAATCCTATTGGTTGAGTTTTTTTAGACCTATATCCACCTTAAACTTTAAATAATCAACTTTGGAGCCATTATAAACCAAATATGAATTTATTATAAAATAATATTTCTATCTTTTCCAAAGGTGCCCCTCACCCCTCTTATAAAAGGGCACTCCCCATTCTCAATAATTCACACCTTCAAAGCCTTTTGGTTCGTCCAAACCCTAACCAAATACTCTATAAACTTTCCTAACTTAATCTTACAGGCCTTCCTTTAGTCATAAATCCAACTTAAGGAGTCCTTTTGATCAAATCAAAATAAAGAACCCGAAGAAGAGGTAATGTTTTCACCACCCTCATTCAAGATCCTTTCTTCTTCCACTTCTTCTTTCTTTGTTATTACCATTATAAAATAATAACTCCGGTATATTATATATACTGTGATGTTATTATAAATATGTTACAACCATATTCAATATTCTATCCACCCTTTGAATAACATGTCACCATACGTGCGTACATACGGCTTACCGTCTCCACGTCGTGGTGTAATTGTTATTCAATAAATTATTATTTGTATGGGTATAATAATGTTGTGTAATTCATGTAAATAATAAATATAACATGATATTTATTCTGTATATATGATATACCATCCAATTATATATTATTTTAATATCAAAAGAATGATATTGTCGCTCGTGCGTACGTACGGACTACCGTCTCCACGAATGCGATGAGATTCATTCTCCATCGTATCCATTCAAGTCTAATTCCCATTTGATGATTAATAATAGTATCTAAGGACTTGATATCATTATGTATATAATTATGATACAACCTATCAATGACAAACATGGATTACGTAACAAAACATATAAAATAAAATGAGTAAGTTAACACCCGAAACAAGGATAATACTAAGATATTATTAACAAATCAATGTTAAAAGATCATATATGATATCATATTAATATATATGATTCTTTTATAATTTAATAAAAATTATTTCACCATTATAAAGGAGGTTAACCTACCCCCAACCAAGGAAAAGTATAAGGTAAGGGTTTATTTCGCAATCTCTTCATTATCTGAGGTTGTTTATACGTAATAATCTACTGGTATTTCTTTATCATCCACATCCATGTTTCTTAAAAATGTATTTCAAAACATTTTTACTATTTACTAAAATATGTTTTAAAGTCATTTATACCGTTTTTTACTTTTATAGGTGGTTTATAAAGGAATCTTTCCATCTTTTTCCAAACAAGGTCCTTTTTAACCTTTTCGACAAAATTAAGGTAAGAATGTTTTTTTAACTTATACAGTGGGTGAGGATATTTTCCACCATTATAAAATCTTCAAATCTTTCCTTACAATCTTATAAGAATATTTTAAAAGAACATTTTTTATTTTATAAATATATGACTCTTAATTGATTTCAAAATAGAAAGAGATATTTCCCTAAAAAGAGTTTTGATTTTATCTATGTCAACATCCTTTGATGGATTTTAAGCTTATTTAAAGTTGATTTATTATGATACAAAACTTCCATATCGTATTTAAGGTTTTGTGATATGTTTGAATGTGGATGTGTTATTTTTATACCATTCATTGTTTATGGTGGAAGTGTTGACATTTTGTATGCTATTTTTAATACGAATTTTTATGTTATGTTTAAACCTGTTTATATGAGGAATGCATTGGACTTAATATGTGATGGGTGGAGCCCGCTATAGCTCCTCGATGCATCGGTAGGTCTCATGAGACAAACTAGTGTCTTGGCACAAGGCCTTGATAAAATCTTATTTGTAGTCTTGGCATGAGGCCTTGGCTATGTGGTTATGATAGTCTGGCATTATGCATTCCATCATTATGAAAGTTGTTATTGATATTGCATGTGATTATTCGATTAGTAGAATATCCATGTGAATAAGTAAATGGAAATTATTTCATTTTATTTTTTCCATGCTATGTTGATGTTCAAGTTTAAAAGGCTTTTGTTTTAGTTATACATTTCCTTAAATGTTTATTCTTATCCATGAAAGTTTCCGCTATATTGTTATCCTTACTGGGTATTTGAGCTCACCCCTTTTCTATGTTTTATTTTTCCTAGGATATGAAGAAGTAATTTATGAATGACTTGCAAGGATAGTATGAGGGGATAAGAGTGTGGACTATGGAGACTATATTGTTGTAGTTTTCATTTTATTATGTAATGTAAACTTTATTAATGTATTTAGTTATTCCAAGGCTATTAAACTAATCAGTCTTTCGAGACTTGATCTTTCTTATGATCATGTCAATGTTATGTAATAATGCACCGACTCTAGGTAATTGGGGTTAGGGTGTTACAGTATTAATTTAATAATTAAATAAATTATTATATTTTTAATCCATGTTTTAACTTTAAATTATATTGATCTTATAGTTTATATTTTATAGTCTTTCAAAGCCACATACTTTAATCATTTTTATGTTTCAAGTTGGTGGTTTTGAAAGCTTATAAATTATTTTTCATGAACATTTTTTATGAAATTATTTTTATTTTTGACTATTTGTTATTTTTTTAATCCGTGTTTTATGTTTCATTTATATCGGTCTTATAGGTTATATTTTATAGGCTTTCAAAGTCACGTGTTTTAAACATTTTTAAGATTCATGTTAGTGGTTTTGAAAGCTTTCAAATTATGTTTCATCAATATTTTTTACGAAATTCTTTTTATTTTCAACTATTTGTTTTATTTTTAATTTATATATTAAGTTTAATTTATATCGGTCTTGTAATTTATATTTTATAAGCTTTCAAAGTAACGTACTTGAAACTTTTTAAGTTTCAAGTATGTGGTTTTTAAAGCTTATAAATTATTTTTTATCATCATTTTTTATGAAATTATTTTTGTTTTCAAATATTTTTTATATGTTTAATCCATTTTTTATGTTTTATTTGTATTGGACTTATAGTTTATATTTTATAGTCTTTTAAAGTGACGAACTTGAAATAGAATCCCACATCGGAAATACAGAATGTTCTATGCAGAAAATGGAGAAACAGAATCCCACATCGGAAATGCAGAATGATTTCCAGGGTAATATCTCTTATAATAGGGAGCTATGTGTGAGAGCTTCTATTAGAATCTCGGCATCTAGGATATTGCCTTTCACCAGGGCCCAAATGTAGCATCGTGGATTCGGCCTTTGTGGCGTATTTTCTAATTTTTTTTTAACCTAGCCTGTTTTAAAAAAATATTTTGTTTTAAAACTTATTTAAAAAAAACTCGTCAGATTAACAGGCGGATGATTCCAACACATCACAAATCACATAAGGATCATTTTTTAAAAATTTCAAGACAATCTCAAAGTGTTTTCTCAGTTTTGAGTATGTCACATGTCTTTTTTACTGAAATGTCAATTCAAACTGAAAACATGCACCTTGAGTCATATCAATCACATCATGTGTTAGTTTGACTTGAGACTAATTATTATAAATATCAAATTAATTATAAATATTTTTCCAAAAATATCAAGACAATTCGAGTGTGTTTTCTAAATTTTTAGTGAGTGACACATGTTTTGAACTAAATTGTCAATTTAAACTAATAACAGACACTTTGAGTCATACAGGGAATACCGTGAATCGAATTGAGGTGAAGCTAATTCCTAAACATCAAAAATAACTTATGGATCATTGTCCTAATGTTTTAAAATGACCCAAATGCATTTTTTTAGTTTGAGTTTGTGATGCGTGTTCTGAAATAAAATTTCAATTTTAAATAAAAAGACTCACTTATAGTCATACCGGTCACACTGTGCGTTAGATTGACATGAGACTGATTTATACTTGTCAAAAATGAATTAAGGATCATGGACCTAATGTATCAATATAATATCAATGTATTTGATTGGTTTTGAGAATATCATGTGTCTTTTTTAGTAAAATGTCAATTTAAACCAGAAACACGTTCTTTGAGTCATATTGGTCACACTGTGTGTCGGTTTGACATGATACTAATTTCTAAACAACAAAAATGACGTATGTATTTGTTTTATAAACTATCAAAAAAATTTGATCATGTTTTCATGATTTTAAGTGAGTGACACATGTTTTGAACTAAATTGTCAATTTTAAAATGATAAGAGACACTTTGAGTCATACCGGACACACTGTATATCAGATTGAGGTGTAGATGAATCCTAAATATAAAAAATGGCTTATAAATCATTCTTATAATGTATTAAATTAATCCAAATATGGTTTCATAGTTTTGAGTATGTGATAAGAGTTTTGAACTAAAATGTCAATTATAAATAAAAAGACATACTTAGAGTCATACTGGTCACATCGTGCGTCTGATTGATGTGCAGATGATTCATGCATATAAAAATGAATTAAAAGATCATTTTACTAAACTATAAAGATAATGTGAATGTGTTTTTTCTATTTTGAGTATGTCACATGTCTTTTTTACTGAAATGTCAATTTAAACTGAAAATATGTATTTTGAGTCAAACCAGCCACATCGTGTGTTGGGTTTGATGTGAAACTAATTCCTATACATCAAAAATGACTTATGAATCATTCTAATAAATTATTAAGACAATTTGAAAAAGTTTTCTTAGTTTTCTGTGAGTGACACATGTTTTGAATTAAATTGTCAATTTTAAACTGATAAAAGACACTTTGAGTCATACCGGGCACATCGTATATCAAATCGAGGTACTATTGATTCCTACAAATCAAAAAATGTATTATGGATAGTTTTTCTAAAGTATCAAAACAATCCTAATGTGTTTTATTGGCTTTGAGTATGTGATTTTTTTTTTGAACTAAAATGTAAATTTTAATTAAAAAGACACACTTAGAGTTGTATAGGTCACACTGTGCGTTGGATTGACATAAGGATCATTCCTACACATAAAAAATGAATTCAGGATCATTTTCCTAAATTATCCAGACAATATGAATATGTTTGATTGGTTTTGAGTATGTCCCATTCATTTTTTATTAAAATTTCAATTTCAACTAAAAACATGCACTTTGATTCATACCAGTCACATCGTATGTTGGTTTGATGTGAGACTGATTCCTACATGTCAAAAATGACTTACGAATCATTTTACTTAAATATAAAGACAATCTAATTGTGTTTTCATAGTTTTCAGTGAGTGACACATGTTTTGAAGTAAATTGTCAATTTTCAACTAGTAACAGACACTTTGAGTCATATCAGGCACATTGTGTATCGAATTAAGGAGCATCTAATTTCTTCACATCAAAAATGACTTATGGATCATTTTAATAAAGTATCAAAACAATCCAAAAGTGTTTTCTTGATTTTGAGTATGTGATGTGTGTTTTGAACTAAAATGTCAATTTTAAATAAAAGATATTCAATTGGAGTCATACCGGTCACACCGTGCATCAGATTGAGGTGTAGATGATTACTACACACCACAAATGAATTATGGATCATTTTTCTAATGCATTAAAATAATATTAATGAATTTTCTCAATTTTGAGTATCTCACATGTCCTTTTTACTAAAATATCAATTTAAACAGAAAGAATGCACTTTGAGTAATATCGGTCGCATCGTGTGTAATTTTGACATGAGACTAATTTATACACATCAAAAATGACTTATGAATCATTTTCCTAAAGTATAAAGACAATCTGTGAATGTTTTCTCAGTTTTCGGTGACACACATTTTGAACTAAATTGTCAATTTTAAACTGATAACAGACACTTTGAGTCATACCAGACACACCGTATATTAGATTGAGGTGCGGATGATTTCTACGCTTCACAAATAATTTACAGATCATTTTCTAATGTATCAAAAAAATACAAATATTTTTTCTTAGTTTTGAGCATGTGTCATGTGTTTTGAACTGAAATGTCAATTTAAAACTGAAAACATGCAATTTGAACCATACCAGGCACACTGTGTATCAAATTGAGGTTCAGTTGATTCCTATATGTCATAAATGAATTGTGGATTATTTTACAAAATTATCAAAACAATATGAATGTGTTTTCTTGGTTTTGAGTGTGTGATGTGCATTTTGAACTAAAATGTAAATTATAAAGTAAAAACATACACTTCGAGTCATATCGAGCACACGGTGGATCAGATTGAGGTGTGTCTGAATAAGGTGTGGATAATTCCTATACAAGCATGAGTAACTTCGAACATGTTACAAGCTCTTTCATATCAGGAACACTATGTATTGGATTGAGGTGTAGTTGATTTCTACACGTCACAAATGAATTGTGAATAATTTCCCTAAAATATCAAAATAATATGAATGTATTTTATCAATTTTGAGTATGTAAAAGGTGTTTTGAACCAAAATTTCAATTTTAAACTAACAACATAAACTTCGAGTCATACTGGGAATACCGTGTATCAGATTGAGTTGCAGTTGATTCATACACATCACACCGTGTCTTTTTATTATTCAATGCATTCAACATTCAAGATTATCTATCAATATTAGTGTTTGATAACCCAAAATGCTGAATAAATTTTATAATAAAAAAATTTCATCATCATGATTACATCATCCTTGTTGGTTGCATAGTCATAGTACATGATTGCATCATGAGTGTATAATCCTTCTAAATGTTCTCTATAAAAATTAAAAAAATGCATATCAGATAAAAATGTTAAATAAATTAACTAAACAAATTAGATAAAATGATGATATAATTCACCAAATAAGCATTATAAAGTCATCTCTTCATGAACCATGTATACAATCTAACATCATGTATTACACTCATTCATTTCTAAATAAATATATTTACCTTATGAATATGAGGGACATCGATAGTCTCAATAGTACTGAAAAATATAAATAAATAAAGTATTAGTAAATATTTTAAATGAAACTGTAATTATCATCAGAAATACCTTTTTAGGGATGCTAGTTTGTTGACGGAATATGATATCTTTCATAAATTTGCAAACATAATAACCACAATCTTTTTTATTAGTTTCTTTCAGGAACTACAAAAACATTGATTAAAATAAGTAATTTGTTTTGATATATGTTTTTTATAGTGAAATTTTATTATATATACCTTAATAATTATACATTTTTAGAAGTCTATATTCTTTTTTCTGATCATGGACTGTCATCATGCCATGATTTTGATGATATTTAAAAATCACCCAATCATAATAGAATTTTATTTAAAACATAATATAAAATGTATAAATTGAAGTTTATTTGTAAAATTTTGCATGTAGTATATTATAAATTGATAAACATCATTACGTGAGGTCAGTTTCTTGGTTATCCATGCATTGAATCCAGAAAATAAATCTTTGGAGTATCCAAAGTGACTATAATGAGTAACCAATGTTGCCTAAAAAACAAAAATGAATAAGTAACAGAATGAATGAAAATATATTTTATATGATTAAAATGTATAGTTTTACACCTTCATTGTGGGTATTATGAATATTTTTTCATCTATAAGTTTTCTTTCAAACATTATGGCCAGTTTTCCCACTATTACTCTATATTTATTTGGTTATAATGAGAATAGTTGTATAGAATTGATGTGAGGAATAATGAGTCCAAATTATTATTCATAAGATTTTCCATTCAAATAGTATTGATATATGCCTATAAAAATTATGAATAGTATTTACTTATAGTTAAAATGAGTGGGGTTATTTTTCCTAATAATAGAGGAAAATAGGTAGAATTTTTTAATTTTAATCCATGGGAGTAAGAGGGATACAAGAAACTTGGAGCTGATTACTATATGTACCCCACAAAAACTATGCCTAGTTGTCATTTGTAGTCCCCACCTTACATGATAAGTGGTAAGGGTTTCTATGGTACACAGATAGGAGATCCATTCAATCAGAGTGAGAAATAATGATGAATAAATGAAATGAATGTGAAGGAAAGGGAGAGGGAGAACCAATCAAAACTAGAGGCAAGGGATATTGTGTGATGGCCTGGACATCTCTGGTCCATTCATTTTTAAAAATAAGGTGTATGAGGTGTTTTGGGAGGTCAAGGTGACTTATCCCCAACAATTTTCCAAATTTCCATTTCTTTGAACAGTTCCATCGGTGAACAGTTCCAATGGTAGACCGTTGTGAACAATGCATCAGTAACCTTCTGTGAACAGTGACATCGGTGATGTTTTGTGAACAGTGTCATTGGTGACCTTCTATAAACAGTGACATCGGTGACCTTATGTGAACAGTGTCATCAGTGACCTTCTGTGAATAGTGTCATTGGTAACTTTATGTGAACAGTGCAATGGTGAGGTTCCAACAGTGACCTTTTTCCTTTGTAAAATTTTGGGTTCATGAACATTGTTTCCAGAATGGTGAGATTCCAATGGTGACCTTTTTACTTGGCCAAAATTTGAGTTCATGAATAGTGTTTCCAGAACTGTGACCTTTTTCTTTGCCAAATTTTTAGTTCATGAACAGTGTTTCCATAATAGTGAGATTCCAACGGTGATCTTTTTTCCTTGCCAAATTTTGAGTTCATGAACTATGTTTCCAGAACGGTGAGGTTCCAACGGTGATCTTTTTCCTTTTCCAAATTTTGAGTTCATGAACTATGTTTTTAGAACGATGAGGTTCCAACAGTGAGGTTCATGAACAATGTTTTTTCCTTTTCTAAATTTTGAGTTTGTGAACAGTGTTTCTAGCTTTCTAAAGTTTCACCCATTTAACATTTCCTTTGACGTAAAATGAATTTAAAGCCTTGTTTTAAGGACTCTAAGGATGATTCAAAGGTCGTAACTCTTATATTAATTTCTCCTAAGGATCGGGTTGTTTTTACTTGGTCAAACTGTGTGGTTTAATGTGATCCTATTTTAAAGGAAAACCCATCGTATCTTAAACCACTACTCCATTAAATATTCTAAAGGGATGAGATATCTTCCTCCCTAGTTCTTCCTCCTTGTTCTCGGGTGTGAGATTCTCAAATAGCCCATTCCTTCCCGTATGAGTTGTGAAATCAAAATTTCCTCCTAGAATTTCTTCCGCTCTGTTTTGATTCAACCAAGACATATCGATCAGTCTTCGATATAAGGTATGATATATCTTTATTATTTTGGGTTCATATCCCTCTTTCTCCTTGCCCTTTTTATTGAATTTTACCCACATGTTCCTAATGGGCTTTTCTTGGGTGTTGGCCAATGTTGTGATGTCTCTACATCCCCGGGTGGATATAGTAGTCACATGGGAAGAGATCATAACCTGTTGTGTGGATCATTCTCATATAAAGAACGTCAAGAACTATTTGAGGTAGGGGATTCATTGCTTCTCTTTTTTGTTACATGAAACTATAGAATTAGCATGTTTTATCCCACTATATCACAATGAAATTGGCATAATAAATATTTTAATCAGATAAACAAATTGAGATCGATCGTATGTTATTTCCTATTTTTTTTCTAGATAGTGTGATATCTATGCTTTCTTTCTTAGATTTTTCATTCTCGATGGCAATTGGTAAAGAACGTAAAGCTGGAAATAATTGATAATTGTTTGGCTAAAGATAAAGAGGCATGTAAATGAATCCGGTTCCTCTTGTTGTAATTTTATGTTAATCAAATTGGTGCAGTCATCATGTTTAATTATTTTTGATAGATTACTAATTAGGTTTCCCAAATTTGAAACCTACTAATAATAAATCAGTTAATCCAAGATGGATTAAAGAATTGGTTGTTTGATAAAAGATAATTCATTGTAGGGTTTTGAGTTTCCATCTTTCTTGTTTAAGGGCCAAGATCCCAATTGATAAGATGTTTGTTTTTCCTGCTGCTTGTGTTGTGATGTGAGCCTGGATGGCTGTTGTTATATGTGGGGGTAGGGAGGCCAATTGGTTGTGGCAGCATTTGATGCCTAGAGTGGAGAGATGCATCAGTTTATACATGTGGGTGTTAGAGAAGACACTAGGGATGATGGAACGGGTTGGATCTTAATTTTTGTATGCTTTTTGTTTATTTGATTGGTTATATTATTTTCTTTCCCCACTGCTCAAGGTAGTTGTTCTTGCTTACCCTTCTTCCGAAAGGGGTGAAGACATGCGGAGTATTCCATGTGATTTCTATGTCTAGTTTCTCAAGCGAGGATGGGTCTACGCTATTTCTATAGGCGACAAAGACTCAACGGGTAGTTATCTACTCACTGTGTAGCTCCCCCTTGTGTTTAGTATCATAGAATGTTTTTTTATAATTATTGGGAATATGGGAAAGTAATTCTCTAAATTAATAATTGAATAAATGATGTTAACCCATGGGGTTAAATCTTGCTTGAATGAAATGCTGAGGTTATAATTTTAAAGGGACAGTGGACTTTGTGTTTGATTCTAATAAAATATAATGTGTAAATTGTTAATGGTTAATTAATTTTTAAAGAATTAATTAACGTAAAGTTCAAATGACAAAAAGGGAATAAAGTAGTGTAATAAAACTCTTGAAATGGTTGTGTGCTTATAGGATACCTAGTCTTAGAAGTGGTAGCTGGGAGTCTGAGAGACATTAGCTACAGTTGAGTCTAAGACTAGGTTATGCCCATAGTGTGGTTGTGAGATATAGTATATTCTGTACTTTTTGTGTTTTTATACGCTACTCAACCCTGTCAGTTAGGGCAACTAACACCCTGGGGATTATAAGCCTTGGAGGGTGTTTTCTCCAACATTCTGGTGGGAGTATGGACAGATGACTACCCCCTTTGGCCCTGCACTCTTCTCTTGGTATTTACTTATGCTGGTAGGAACAATGGTTAGTTTTCCCCATATATGTGTGTAGAGGGTTGTAATGGCTTGTGGTTATTCACACACATATATTCTAGATATATTATCCTATGGAATACTATAGGTGTAACATGTATAGGCTGTGATGGGTTGAGGATCCTTACTCGATGTATGGGTTGTAATGGCTTGAGGTATAATACTCGACGTATGATACACGTTATATGAGCTGTGGTTACTCCCAGAAACAACCTGTTTACTTTGTTGTGTGGATGTGGTGCTTTTGTTGCATGAGGTGCATGTTATGGTGCATCGCCCAGGTGTCTGCGGGCAAGTCTTTTTGGAGAGAGATTATTAGGACATATGACTTTAGGGCAAAGTGGAAAACTAGTGGGGAAGTAGTAGTAGGGTACCCTTTATAATATTTATTATATTATATACTTTTTTATGCATTACTTTGTGAGAGTCTTCATGGTGAGTCTGGGAAATTATTATACATGTTTAGGGGACGCGTTAGTTTCACTTGTTGTTCACTATGCTTTAGCATGCTTCCTTTACTTTTGCACGAGAGGCTTTGAGGAGGATCCTACTGAGTATACTATTATACTCACCCTATGTATATGTAAACTGTTTTTCAGGTCACTTGGAGAAGGTTGGATATCAGGCTGGTTTCTACTATCTTGGGGTTGCAGGAGCTGTTTGGTCTTGTGTTTGCTACTATTTTTACTTTATTTTGGGTACTTACAGTTTTCCCCTTCTAGTTGTAGTTGTTTTTCATGAAATTATATATGTGAACTTGTGTTTTAATTTATATTTCAATCTGAATTAGAGTTGGTTGGTGTTTATCATATCTCTCTCTTTCACATGTGTTCTCTTAGAGGTCAATGCCTCCCATCTGTGTGTTTAATATACCCTCGGTTCTAGTCGCCAACCTGGGGCCTACTGGTGGTGGGACTCAGGGGTCATTATCTCCCTTATCACATTTCTAGCCTAGTAGGGGTACACTTTGTGGGGAGGGGTCATGAAAGATTGGGTGGAGAATCAGTGTGGTAGATTGGGTACAAATAATTGATTATGTGTGCTATTCAAAAAATTTGAGAAAATTAAAAAAAAAGATTCTCAATGGGGAGAGATAGATCAAAAGTGATGTAACACCCCATTACCTTCTTTCAGGTATGCCTTTTATTTTGTTTTTGGTATCCCTTTTTGTTTGGGTGCATTATAGGATTCTTGCGAATAGAGAGCCTTTTCTTGATAAAATGAAATAATTTTTGGGGATGTATGTTCTTTTGAATTAATTGATGCTAAGTATAAATGTTTAAATGTCTTAGAGGGTGATAATTGGTACCGAAGAGCCCTATGCTTTTGTTCAGAGGATTTATTCAAAGAACTATGATAAGTACTTCTTATAAGACAAATTCACATCATGAATAAGTTACATGATGTGAATATGGTGTGGGGAATATTCTATGAATCTCATGTATGGAATGAAAATTTTAAAGATTATGAAAAGTTTACATGCCATGAAAACTTAGATCGAGATTTAATTTAATTCAAGGTGATTTATTTTTTGGCATCACTTTAATATGTGGGATTTCACACTGTGAAAGGTAATCATGACCTGAAATCCTTACATCTAGCAGTTTTAAATGTGAAACATGCTTAATTCTTTTATCACTCAGTGTACAGTATTCCCTCCCTAACCCTACAATGATTTTGGGATATTTTGGGCGATCTACCTCCTTATAGATTGCTTCATTCATCATTTGATTCCTGTAGTGGTTGCACTGCATGTCCCTGGTATGTGGTGTTTCTATTTCTTCATTATCTTTGGTCATAGTGGTGGAATTGGTTAAGTTTTTTTCTTATATTCATGATCGATCATAATTTTCTATCAATCATTTTCAGTTTCTTATCATGACATGGAATATGAAGGATGATTTGAGGTTTTTTAGTCCTTTTTGTCAAAGATGGTTAGGTTTCAATTGTTCTTGAGGTAGGTGGATCTATGAAAGTGTTTCTAATTCATGATTTTCTATAAATTCTTGTTAAAATAGATTTTTTTGGGTAAAAGGTGGATAATTAAATGTGATCATGGTTTTGGAAATGGTTTTTAATATACTTGGAATATTGGGAACCTTGGATTGGTTGGGAAATAGACATAGGTGACCCTAGTTTGGGTGGAACCACTAGGGGTTACTTTTATGATATCAAAATACTGTGAAAGGACTTGATATTAGTTGAAACTAAATTATGCCTAGTTTTGGATTCTTTTACATCATGTATGTATTACAATAGGATAGATTCCAAAGGGCGTTCTTTGTATTTTATACCCATTTTTTCATAATGATTTATTTCATGGATATTTTATCACATGTTTAATTTACGTTTTTTCTTTTATACATGTTATATTCTTAAGTTTGGTGAATATGGTATGCATTTATGGAAAACAAAGGAAATTTTTACAAATGGTTTTATTTATGAAAATGCTTTATATTTTTTTAAAATCTAGGACTTAGCATTCTTGATATTAGAACTTGTATAGATTATTTGGTGATATCCTACTATACTCTATGCCAACACCATACTATTGTCTTTGGGAAGTTGTAGACTTTATTTTGCATGAAACAGGAAAAGGGAAGGGAATCATGTAGCATGTCAGGTTCTCTTTTCATTTATTTCCTTCTTATAGGGATGGTTTAGAGGTGATGGTTGGTCACATAAAGACTTATTGGTCTTGTCTATTCATACTTTTCTGGTTTAGCTTGTTTGGATTTGGATGTATAGATCTTATGGTATATCTTTCTTTTTCATTTTACTTTGGTTGTATGTATTTTTTTTTATATCATGAATTATACTTGTTATCTTTGTTATAGCTCACCATGTGGTGGACCACCTAGGGTGACCTATCTAGTCAACTCGGGTTGGTTTGTTGAAAATTGTTTTCAGATGTATGATCAGCCCGAAGTGTGTTAATGTAGCGACCCAGACCTGAACAACCACCTGAATAGTGCTAAACGGGTCGGGTGTTACTAACATAGGTGCACATCCCCGAACGCCAAAGGCTAATGACTAACAGCGAGGGTCTTATAGGTATAGTGGGGAGGATATACCCTGTCAGAGGATAAAAATGGTACTGGTCTGAGTATAGTAATAATAATTTTGTAGAATAAATGAGTCAGCATACTCGAACCAGACCCACCTAGTAGAAGAACATTCAACATCGATAAACAACAGAAGCAATAAATATAAACAACAGCAGTGGAAAGTAAACACAACAGCATGTTGATCACTTGTAACTACCATTGAAAAACAAACATACATCCAAAGCAGGTCATACATATCCATATGTAAAGGCACCAATGGCTAACCAATTATAGCTACAAAACAAGTAAGCATGCTGATACAGCAAAGTAAGAAAAACAAACTAACTTTATCTAGGCAAGACCTCAAGGTCCATACCATCTTCATGCAACAACTAATGCAGCCTAGATCTTGAAGTTGGCCTCTTTCCAACACGTAAATCTATAGAGTCTGCACGTGTCCCAAAGGGACCGTGCAGGGTGTGAGATGAATCTCAGTAGGATACCACCCAACGGTGCATACCTAATATAAGTATTTAAGAAGGAAAGCATTTATAAGGAAAACATTAAGTAGTACGATGCATAAATAAACAAGAACTCCACTGGTGCTCAGCAGCCGCCATGGAGTGTCACCTGCTTTGGCCAATGCTGAAATCTTTATCATGTAACCCAGCACCATGTGCCCCCTAACATCATCAGTCTTAAATACCGATGTCTCTAAGGCATGCCCAAGAAATAGTAACCCAGAGGAACAACGATGTCTATCCTCAAATAAGTTACCTGAGGGACAACGATGTCTACCCTAAAAATAAGTAACCGACAGGATAATGATGTCTACCCTCAAAATAAAGTAATCAGAGGGACAACGATGTCTACCTTCAAATCACGGCAAGCCTCTTCCCCCAACCCGATATCCTCACTACTATCCATTGAAGGCTTCTCACCTTCCACGTGACTTCCTTTGTCAAGCACCCCCTAACCAAATGTACCAAAACTGCAACAAACAGGGGTCTCTACCCACACAAATGGTCAAAACCACCTCATCACAAAGTCTCTCTGTGTGCACACTACTCATAGTTCCGGGTGAGCGGTAATCACAAAAATAGTACACAATCCACAACACCTCTAACACCTCATGTCCCTACGACCATGCCGCTCAAGTCTGATGGCCTTACCATCCCAATAACCTGAGCCATGCCAAACTTGACATTCATCCTGCCTCAAACCGACGCCAATGATGCCTAATCCTGTGGCCAAAACCACCAAACGTAACCCAGGCCAAGCCCAACCTCTGATCAGCATCACTCAAGAATATCGGGGCCATGCCCAACACAACCCAAAGGTTCTAGCACATGAAATTCAGAAATTACATATATACACATTTTAATAGAACACATAAACATGAAATACCATCTAAATAGTTGAAAACCACTAAGAAAGTGATATCCCATACCAATAATGAGGTTTCTAAGGTCTCCCATAATTTATATCAGGTTCATTAAACCATAATCAACAGTTTAAACAATACAAAACAATTTTAACCATTTTGGTAGTCCCCGACCAAAATGACCTGGTGAGCAACGACCACTCACCCGACCCCGCTCAAGAAAAATAGGTAACATGGAATACCCAAAGGCATTCCATAGGTCAGATAATAATTAAACAAGAAATAATAGGTAAATACAGATTCGCACTCAAAATACCTGAAAACGCGCCATAGGCCACACTGCCCAAAAGACTGAGAAAAAATAAAAAGAGGTATGTACCACATACCTGAGACTCGTATGATGACACTCCTCTGATAACAGCCTCCAATTTGGTCTAAAACACGATAGATCTACGAAAGAATCAAAACCTCTCAAACCCCTATAACTCATTCTAGAATAGAAATCAAGAAGGACGACTTAAGAGGAATCAAGGCCTTACCGAGGGGGTTCTAACAGATTAAATGATGTTTGAATCTGAGTTCAGATGAAGTAACAAGAGGGAATTGAAGTCCCGATCGACTCTCCCCACTCAAAATCGTCGATGGTTTGAGGTTCTGCCTCAATACGATGCTACTTCCCGTTTTAGCGAAAAAAATAAAATACACGTTGTGTACTTTAAGTACACGATGTGTATCATTTTACTGTTCATATGATGGAAAAAATTCCTCCGTAGAATTGTCAACTGACAACACGGCGTGTACCTAGGGGTACACAATGTGTAATTCTTCACCTGGACGACATCCCCAACACACCATGTATATCCCCATACATAGCCCATCTACACTGTGTGTAAAAATAGTACACAACATGTACTTGCTAAAAAAATTCTACCCATCCAACAGGCCTACACGCCATGTATGGCCTCCACACGGTCAATGGTACACGACGTGTCTATAACTACATGTCGTGTAGTAAGAAATTCTTACATGGACATCACAAGACATGTACTCGGCGAGCACACGGCTGATACTCACCCAACCCATACATAGCATGTACTTTACGGTACACGGTGTGTAGTCTGGAAATTTCCAGAACATCCCAGATTTTCCCAGTTTCTTCAAAAACAATCAAAAAATTCAAACAGGGTTGGGATTTTGACCCATTCTAAAAACCTAGGTTCTTACAATCTCTCCACCTTAACATAGCTCGTCCCCAAGCTATCAAACGAAACCTGACGATGGCACCGAACATACCACTCTGTTCAAAGTAACCTGGAATTCCTCGGTTTCAAATTTTTTGACTAAATTCCTCAAGGGGGCTCCCCACATTAGGAATTTCCTAGCTCGATCTCAACCCTACAAAACTCAAAACAAGAAAAGGTTCACTAACCTGTTTTCTGGACGCATGGTCCTATCGTGACGCATCATCACCCCTGCACCTCATTGGTGCTCCCATTTCATTTCTGACACCCAACGTATCCCTCACCGCATCAATGTTCACCACCACGAGGTCTTGCATCCCATGGATGCTCAAATAAAACCTAATGCCATGCACCTAAAGTAACTCATATCCTCGATGCCCCAATGCCCAAGACACCTCAAGTAACACACATCCTAGATGCCCTTGATGATATGAAAATCACACAAACACACACACACACACACACACATATATATATATATATATATATATATCATGCACCCGATAGGGCTCCAATCCAACTGAATAGCATCTAGTCAGTCCACGTAGTTCATGTGCATCACGTGCACTCAAAACGGGCATGCCTCTACAGGTCATGCCAAAAGGAAAACATGGAAATCACGACCACACCCATGGTGTACCTCAAACTGTCATCGGATCACAAGCCTTCTCAGTCTCTAGAAACTCCACGACGTGCACCTGTCCTGAAGTATGGTTTCCTGATGCCTGACCTCCCTACGGTGTTTCTCCAGCCACTGACCACTGATCCCTCAGCTGGATCCTATTGTCCCTGTCACATCCTCCGCATGCAGCTGAACATAGGCTACCCTCTCTTGGTACCGAACCTGAACCAACCCCAAATGCCGTCATCTTCTCTGGTCCCTACCTGACAGCTATTTCAGAAGGCTGCCTATAGAACCTCTCTAGATCCCTGACCTACCCACATGCCCGACACTCCTTTGGAGGCCTATCGCACTGAGTCCGAACATGTCCTGGTTGTCCACACTGAAATCAAACCACTATTGAATTGCTACGAGGTGGTCTATATGAGTCCTTGTCCTGACTGACCTACTGAAACTCATCCCATCCTCGCTTCCTGTTGTCTGAACCGTCACCTAAAACTGTTCCCCGACCAACCTGGGGCCTATCCCTCTGGTTTCCCTCTACTATGAGCACCTGATTCAACACCTCTGAAAATCAACCCAGCCTGAAGATATTCACCTACATCCTAATGGTGTTTCATTATTCATCCACAAAGCACCTCACCCTTGCTGCGCCATACCTTACCATACTAGGTGCAAAGCAAGATAGCTCAGTGAAAGTAGCTACATAGTCCTTGATGGACATGTCTCTCTGCTGAAGGCCCAATAACTGATGAGCAATCTCAGTTCTCAGTGTCTCTGGATAAAAGTGCTCAATGAACCTGTCCTCAATGCCATTCCATGCTAGTCCCTCGTGCCTATGAGTCTGCACTTACACATCCCACCAATGCTTTTCCGGTCCCCACAGCATGTATGTCACCAACTTGACCCTCTGCCCTGGAGGCATCTCGAGTTTCTCAAAGATCATCTGCATACTCTCTATTAAGTTCTCAGCAGCCCGTGGACCATCCTCACACTGAAAAAGCAGCAGGTGATATGACTGGAACTCCCGCGTTAGATATGCCATAGATGGCTCTATAACCAATGCACCTTTGTCGATTCCCTGCAAGACACATACCAGGCTAGCTCAAATCCGCTCATCGAGCCATGGTTTGAACGCTGCCAAACCCGACTACTGCCCTACCTACACTATATCCTGAACTTGATCCTATCCCTGAGCATGTACCTGCGGCTCCTGCTCTTCCTACACTAGATCCTATACCCGATCCTGCACTTACGACACTGTATCATCACCTGCCTGATTCTCCATCGAGACGTATAAGAGGAACCCGATGAATACCATAAATGGTCAGACATCCCATATATATATATATATGTAAATATATATATAACAATATATATTCAACGCAGATAAGGAAAGTAGTAAAAGGCAGCACATAAATACTACCCTTACTCTCCCCCACCATAACCCATGCCTATGGAGTCTCGGCCTCGTGGCCTCCTTACCCACCCTTAATAGAGCCAAGTATCAAAAGTACCTAGGGCCATTCCCATCCTGACAACTAACGTTTTCTAAAACTGACGATTGAGTTACCCAATCCTAGTGATAAAAATCACCTCAACCATAGTACATGCCTTCTCTCATAAGAGCCAGACCCAAATACCCTCCCACATGAAATTATACAAATATACAAATCATGGAATAACACATTGAAATAAACCAAAAATTATATCAGGAATTTCACCTATTCACATTTCAAAGAATACAAAGTATGTTAATTTGATATTATTCACATGGAATTATCACTTCACAAAGCATATGTGCAATTATGAAATTGAAATACCATAAAAATGTGCCTATCAAAAGCCAAACAAACAAGCCTTTCCATAATGGGCCAAGGTCCAATTCTTCCTCACAGCACTGGGTCAAGGGTCACATATCACAATCAATAACATCACACACCAAGTGAGCCACCGAGGTGAAAATAATATAAACTATAATCTGAGAAAAAAGGAAACAACAATTCCCACCCATGGAAACTTGGTCCATCCCTCGTACCTGGGGCTGTAGGCACCCAAACACAAGCTAGAAACCTAGTTCCAGTCACAACCTATCTCCAGTCTACCATATCCCAAATAGTAAAACCAGTATAAATAAAAAGATATGTCTCAATATCATTAGTATCCAGTAAAACACTATTACCAAATCCCTATTGATAACTCCTCTGATACTACTTTGTAACGACCTGGACCTAAATAGCCACCCGAAAAATGCTAAACGGGTCGAGTGTTACTACCTTAGGTGCAACTCCCCAAACGCCAAAGGCTACCGATTAGCAGCGAGGGTCTTATAGGTATAGTGGGGAGGATATACCCTCTCGGAGTATAATAATGGTACTAGTATGAGTATAATAATAAAAATGTAGTGGAAAAAATGACTCAGTAGACTCGAACCAGACCCACATAGCGGAAGCACATTCAATATCGATAAACAGCGGAAGCAATAAATATAAACAACAACAGCATAAAGTAAACACAATAGAATACCGATCACTTGTAACTACCACTGAACAACAAACATACATCCAAAGGAGGTCATACATATCCATATGTAAAGGTGCTAATGGCTAAACAACTATAGATACAAAACAAGTAAGCATGTTGATACATGAAAGTAAGAAAAACCAAGTAACTCCAACTAGGCAAGACCTCAAGGTCCATAACATCTTCATGAAATAGTTAATGTATCCTAGATCCTGAAGCTGGCCTCTTTCCTGTATGTAAATCCATAAAGTCTACATGTGTCCCAAAGGGCCCGTGCAGGGTGTGAGACAAATCTCCGTAGGATACCACCCAACGGTGCGTACTTAATATAAGTGTTTAAGTAGGAATGCATTTATAAGGAGAACAATAAACAGTACGATGCAAAAATAAACACAAAATCCACTGGTACTCAGCAGCCACCGCTACTGGAAACAAAGGATTTCTCAACGGTTCTAAACCGTTGGAAAAGGCTGCAGTACCGTTGGTATATGTTATACCAACGGTTCTGCAAACCGTAGGGAAGTAAGCCGTTGGGAAAAATTTTTCTCAACGGTTTACAGTGAACCATTGGGATAGGGTGCTAAAAATTTACCATATCCCGATGGTTCTGGAAAACCGTTGGAATATCTTTTTCCCAACGGTTTACAACCATTGGGATACAGTGCCCAAAATTATCATGTTTTTCCCATTGGTTTTCCAAACCGTTGGGAAAAACACAAAATATCCTCTTTCCCAACGGTTTAGAACCATTGGGAAAAGTGTTTTACCAACGGTTATATGAACTGTTGGTAAAACAATACCTATACATTCTATGCCAATGGTTTTGAACCGTTGGCATAGCCTCTGCTGGGAAAATTGCACAGCAGATCTGCAATTTACCCAGCAGCTCTACAATTTGACCACTAGCTCTCCAATTTTCCCACCAGGTCTCATTTTGTGGGTTCCCTCTCATTTTCAATCCAATTATTGTACCTGAAATAAACTAACACATACATATAAAATTATTGTACCTGTAACAACCAACTAACACTTACATATGGAGAACAAATTCATACACATTTAACATATAATGGTGGAACTATACACATCCATAATTAAATTAGAATTTATAACGTAATTATAAATATACATAATTCATTTAGAATTCAATTTAAAATTTAGATGAAAATTATATGTGGAATCCGGAATTCAATTCATAATTTGATCGGTTTTTTGTATACCATATATTTTTACCTGAAATAATGCCCATTTTAAACATAATACATACACCTTGAGTGCTACCGGCCACACTGCGCCTCGGATTGAGGCAGATATGACTCATACATGTCACATATGACCCATATATCATTTTTCTAATGTGTCGACACAATCCGAATGTGTTTGGTCAGTTTTCTGTATGACAGTTGATGTTTTTCAATTAAAATGACGTAATTTTGAAACAAAAGGCAGAAAATTTGAGTGGTGTCGGCCACACCACACCTTAGATTGAGGTGGCGTTGACTCTTACACGTCACATATGACCCATGGATTGTTCTCCTAAAGTTTCAATGAAAACCGAATGCGTTTGGTCAGTTTTCCGTATGTACTTAAATTGTTGTCCATTTTAAGCAAAAGAAAGCCACTTAGAGTGATTCCGGACACACCGTGCCTCAGATTAAGGCAAGGTTGAATCGTACACGTCACATATAACCCGTGTATCGTTTTTCTAATGTATCAACACAATCCAAATGCGTTTGGTCGGTTTTTCATATGCCAGTTGATGTTTTTCACTTCAAATGATGTCCTTTTGAAACAAAAGATAGACACTTTGAGTGGTGGCGGCCACACCGCGCCATGGATTGAGGTAGGGTTGACTCGTACACGTCACATATGACCCATGGATCATTTTTCTAATGTATCAACACAATCAGAATGCGTTTGGTCGGTTTTCCATATGCCAGTTGATGTTTTTCAATTAAAATGACGTCCTTTTGAAAGAAAAGGCAGACACTTTGAGTGGTGGAGGCCACACCGCACCTCGGATTGAGGCGGGGCTAACTCGTACATGTCTCATATGACCCATGGATCGTTTTTCTAATGTATTGACACAATCCTAATGCATTTTTTCGGTTTTCCGTGTGCCAGTTGAAGTTTTTCAATTAAAATGACGTCCTTTTGAAACAAAAGGCAGAAACTTTGAGTGGTTCCGGCCACACCGTGCCTCGGATTGAGGAGTCATTGACTCTTACACATCAAATATGACCCATGGATCTTTTTCCTAATGTTTCAATGGAAACCTAATGCGTTTGGTCGGTTTTCCGTATGTACTTAAATTGTTGTCCATTTTAAGAAAAAGACAGACACCTTGAGTAGTGGCGGCCACACCGTGCCTCAGATTGAGGTGGGGTTGACTCTTACACGTCACATATAACTCATGGATCGTTGTTCTAAAGTATCAATACAATCCGAATGCGTTTGGTCAGTTTTCCGTATGCCAGTTGATGTTTTTCACTTCAAATGACGTCCTTTTGAAACAAAAGACAGACACTTTGAGTGGTGGCGGACACACCGCACCTCGGATTTAGGTGGGGTTGACTCGTACACATCAAATATGACCCATGGATCGTTTTTCTAATGTATCGACACAATCCGAATGCGTTTGGTCAGTTTTCTGTATGCTAGTTGATGTTTTTCAATTAAAATGATGTCCTTTTGAAACAAAAGCCAGACACTTTGAGTGGTGGCGGCCACACCGCGCCTCGGATTTTAGAAAGGTTGACTCTTACACATCACATATGACCCATGGATCATTTTTATAATGTATCGACACAATCCGAATGCATTTGGTCAGTTTTCCGTATGCCAGTTGACGTTTTTCAATTAAAATGACGTCCTTTTGAAATAGAAGGCAGACACTTTGACTGGTGCTAGCCACACTGCACCTAGGATTGAGGCGGCGTTGACTCGTACACATCACATATGACCCATGTATTGTTATCCTAAAGTTTCAATGGAAACCGAATGTGTTTCGTCCGTTTTCCGTATGTACTTAAATTGTTGTCCATTTTAAGCAAAAGACAGACACTTTGAGTGGTGGCGGCCGCACCGCGCCTCGGATTGAGGTGGGGTTGACTCATACATGTCACATATGACCCATGGATAATTTTACTAAAGTATCGATACAATCCGAATGCGTTTGGTCAGTTTTCTGTATGCCAGTTGATTTATTTCACTTCAAATTATGTCATTTTGAAACAAAAGACAGACACTTTGAGTGGTGGCGGCCACACTGCGCCTCATATTGAGGTGGGGTTGACTCATACACATCACATATGACCCATGGATCGTTGTTCTAATGTATCGACACAATATGAATGCGTTTGGTCGGTTTTCCGTATTCCAGTTGATGTTTTTCAATTAAAAAGACGTACTTTTGAAACAAAAGGCAGACACTTTGATTGGTTCTGGCCACACTGCACCTCATATTGAGGAGGATTAGACTCGTACACATCACATATGACCCATGGATCATTTTCCTAAAGTTTCAATTGAAACCGAATGCGTTTGGTAGGTTTTCCGTATGTACTTAAATTGTTGTCCATTTTAAGAAAAAGAGAGACACATAAAGTGATTCCAGCCACATCGGGCCTCAGATTAAGGCAGGGTTGACTCGTACACATCACATATGAGTCATGGATCATTTTTCTAAAGTATCGACACAATCTGAATGCGTTTGGTCGGTTTTCCATATGCCAGTTGATGTTTTTCACTTCAAATGACATCCTTTTGAAACAAAAGATAGACACTTTGAGTGGTGGTGGCCACACCGCGCCTCGAATTGAGGCGTCGTTGACTCATACACGTCACATATGACCCATGGATCATTGTGCTAATGTATCGACACATTCCGAATGCGTTTGGTCGGTTTTCCGTATGTCAGTTGATGTTTTTCAATTAAAATGATATCCTATTGAAACAAAAGGCAGACACTTTGAGTGGTACCCGCCACACCATGCCTTAGATTGAGGCGGCGTTAACTCGTACACATCACATATTACACATGGATAATTATCTTAATGTTTCAATGGAAACCAAATTCATTTGGTTGGTTTTCTGTATGTACTTAAATTGTTGTCCATTTTAAGAAAAAGAGAGCCACATAGAGTGATTTCGGCCACACCGTGCCTCAGATTAAAGCGGAGTTGACTTATACATGTCACATATGACCCATGGATCATTGTTCTAAAGTATCGACACAATCTGAATGTGTTTGGTCGGTTTTCCGTACGCCAGTTGATGTTTTTCGCTTCAAATTACGTCCTTTTGAAACAAAAGACAGACACTTTGATTGGTGGCAGCCACACCGCGCCTCGGATTGAGGCGTGGTTGACTCTTACACATCACATATTAACCATGGATCGTTTTTCAAATGTATCGGCACAATTAGAATGCGTTTGGTCAGTTTTCTGTATTCCATTTGATGTTTTTCAATTAACATGACGTCCTTTTGAAACAAAAGGAAGACACTTTGAGTCGTTCCGGCCACACCGCACCTCAGATTGAGGCGGCATTGACTCATACACGTCACATATGACTCATGGATCGTTCTCCTAAAGTTTTAATGGAAACTGAATGCGTTTGGTTGGTTTTCCGTATGTACAAAAATTATTGTCCATTTTAAGCAAAAGATAGACACTTTGAGTGGTGGTGGCCACACCACACCTCGGATTGAGGCGGGGTTGACTCGTACACATCACATATGACCCATGGATCGTTTTTCTAAAGTATCAACACAATCCAAATGTGTTTGGTCAGTTTTCTGTATGCCAGTTGATGTTTTTCACTTCAAATTATGTCCTTTTGAAACAAAAGACAGACACTTTGAGTGGTGGCGGCCACACCGCACCTCGTATTGTGGCGTGGTTGACTCGTACATGTCAAATATGACCCATGGATCGTTTTTCTAATGTATCTACACAATAAGAATGCGTTTGGTCAGTTTTCCATATGTCAGTTGATGTTTTTCAATGAAAATGACGTTCTTTTAAACAAAAGGCAGACAATTTGAGTGTTGACGGCCACACCGCGCCTCGGATTAAGGCGAGGTTGACTCTTACACGTCACATATGACCCATGTATCATTTTACTAATGTATCGACACAATACGAATGCGTCTGGTTGGTTTTCCGTATGCCAGTTGATGTTTTTCAATTAAAATGACGTCCTTTTGAAACAAAAGGCACACACTTTGAGTGGTGTCGGCCACACCACACCTCAGATTGAGGCAGCTTTTACTCATACACATCACATATGACCAATGGATCATTATCCTAAAGTTTCAATGTAAACTGAATGTGTTTGGTTAGTTTTCTGTATGTACTTAAATTGTTGTCCATTTTAAGCAAAAGAAAGACACTTTGAGTGGTGGCAGCCACAACGCACCTCGGATTGAGGCGGGGTTGACTCGTACACATCACATATGACCCATGGATCGTTGTGCTAAAGTATTGACACAATCTGAATGTGTTTGGTCGGTTTTTTGTATGCCAGTTGACGTATTTCACTTCAAATTATGTCCTTTTGAAACAAAAGGCAGACACTTTGAGTGGTGGTGGACACACCGTGCCTCAGATTGAGACAGGGTTGACTCATACACATCACATATGACCCATGGATCGTTGTGCTAATTTATCGACACAATCCAAATGCGTTTGGTCAGTTTTCTGTATGCCAGTTGATGTTTTTCAATTAAAATGATGTACTTTTGAAACAAAAGGCAGACACTTTGAGTGGTGTCGGCCACACCGCACCTCGGATTATGGCGGAGTCAACTCGTACACGTCACATATGACCCATGGATCGTTCTCCTAAAGTTTCAATGGAAACCGAATGCGTTTGGTTAGTTTTCCGTATGTACATAAATTGTTTTCCATTTTAAGCAAAAGAGAGCCACATAGAGTGATTACAGCCACACCGGGCCTCAGATTAAGGCGATGTTGACTCGTACACGTCACATATGACTTATGGATCGTTTTGATAAAGTATCGAAACAATCCTAATGCATTTGGTCGGTTTTCCGTATGCGAGTTGATGTTTTTCACTTCAAATGATGTCCTTTTGAAACAAAAGACAGACACTTTGAGTGGTGGCGGCCACACCGCACATCGAATTAAGGCAGCGTTGACTCGTACACATCACATATGACCCATGGATCGTTGTGCTAATGTATCGACACAATCCAAATGCGTTTGGTCAGTTTTCCGTATGCCAATTGATGTTTTTCAATTAAAATGACGTCCTATTGAAACAAAAGGCAGACACTTTGAGTGGTGTCAGCCACACTGTGCCTCAGATTGAGGTGGTGTTGACTCGTACACGTCAAATATGAGCCATGGATCATTCTCCTAAAGTTTCAATGGAAACCAAATGAGTTTGGTCAGTTTTCCGTATGTACTTAAATTATTGTCCATTTTAAGCAAAAGAGAGACACATAGAGTGATTCCGGCCACACCATGCCCCAGATTAAGGCGGATTTGACTCGTACATGTCACATATGACCCATGGATCGTTTTTCTAAAGTATCGACACAATCCTAATGCATTTGGTCGGTTTTCTGTATGCCAGTTGATGTTTTTCACTTCAAATTACGTCCTTTTGAAACAAAAGACAGACACTTTGAGTGGTGGCAGCCACACCGCACCTCGGATTGAGGCGGGGTTGACTCTTAAACGTCACATATGACCCATGGATCGTTGTGATAATGTATCGACACAATCCGAATGTGTTTGGTTGGTTTTCTGTATGCCAGTTGATGTTTTTCAATTAAAATGACGTCCTTTTGAAACAAAAGGCAGAAACTTTGAGTGGTGACAGCCACACCGAACCTCGGATTGAAGCGGGGTTCACTCGTACATGTCACATATGACCCATGGATCATTTTGTTAATGTATCGACACAATCCGAATTCATTTGGTCGGTTTTCCATATGCCAGTTGATGTTTTTCTATTAAAATGACGTACTTTTGAAACAAAAGGCAGACACTTAGAGTGGTTCTGGCCACACCACACCTCAGATTGAGGCGGCGTTGACTCGTACATGTCACATATGACCCATGGATCGTTCTCCTAAAGTTTAAATGGAAACCGAATCTGTTTGGCCGCTTTTTCGTTGGTACTTAAATTGTTGTCCATTTTAATCAAAAGAGATCCACTTAGAGTGATTCCGGCCACACCATGCCTCAGATTAAGGCGGGGTTGACTCTTACACGTCACATATGACCCATGGATCGTTTTTATAAAGTATCCACACAATCTGAATGCGTTTATTTGGTTTTCCGTATGCCAGTTGATGTTTTTCACTTCAAATTATGTCCTTTTGAAACAAAAGACAGACACTTTGAGTGGTGGCGGCCACACCACGCCTCAGATTGAAGTGGTTTTGACTCATATATGTCACATATGACCCATGGATCATTGTTCTAATGTATCGACACAATCTGAATGTGTTTGTTCGGTTTTCCGTTTGCTAGTTGATGTTTTTCAATTAAAATGACGTCCTATTAAAACAAAAGGCATACACTTTGAGTGGTGCCGGCCACACCACACCTCGAATTGAGGCGGAGTTGACTCTTACACGTCACATATGACCCATGGATTGTTATGATAATGTATCGACACAATACGAATGTGTTTGGTCGGTTTTTTGTATGCTAGTTGATGTTTTTCAATTTAAATGACGTACTTTTGAAACAAAAGGCAGACACTTTGAGTGGTGCCGGCCACACCACACCTCGGATTGAAGCAGCATTGACTCGTACACATCACATATGACCCATGGATAGTTGTGCTAATGTATCGACATAATTCTAATGCGTTTGGTCGGTTTTCTGTATGCCAGTTGATGTTTTTCAATTAAAATGACGTCCTTTTGAAACAAAAGGCAGACACTTTGAGTGGTGGCAGCCACACCGCGCCTCGGATTGAGGCAGGGTTGACTCGTACACGTCACATATGACCCATGGATCGTTGTGTTAATGTATCGACACAATCCTAATGCATTTGGTCGGTTTTCCGTATGCCAGTTGATGTTTTTCAATTAAAATGACGTCCTATTGAAACAAAAGGCAGACACTTTGAGTGGTGTTGGCCACACCGTGCCTCATATTGAGGCGGCGTTGACTCGTACACATCACATATGACCCATGGATCGTTGTTCTAATGTATCAACACAATACGAATGGGTTTGGTCGGTTTTCCGTATGCCAGTTGATGTTTTTCAATTAAAATGACGTCCTTTTGAAACAAAAGGCAGACACTTTGAGTGGTGGTGGCCACACCATGCCTCGGATTGAAGAGGGGTTGATTCGTACACGTCACATATGACCCATGGATCATTATCCTAAAGTTTAAGTGTAAACCAAATGTGTTTGGTTGGTTTTCCATATGTACTTAAAATGTTGTCCATTTTATGAGAATCCTCTCTACGGGGGGTTGTTCGAGGTCCAAGGAAGAGGGTGGGGGGGTGTACGGGGGGCTTTCTGGGGGCTGTCCGGGGGGGCTGTCCGAGGGGCTGTCTGGGGTCCAGGGAGGAGAGTGGGGGGGCTGTGAAGGGGGCTGTCCGGGGGGTGTTCGGGGGGTTGTCTGGGGTCCAAGGAGGAGGGTGGAGGTTGTCTGGGGGGCTGTCCGGGGGGTGTTCGGGGGGCTGTCTGGGGGCTGTCTGAGGCTGTTCGTGGGGTTGTCCGGGGTCCAAGGAAGAGGATGGGGGGATTTCCGGGGGGCTATCTGGGTGGTTGTCTGGGGGGTTGTCTGGGGTCCAGGGAAGAGGGTGGGGGGGCTGTCCGGGGGGCTGTCTGGGGGGTTGTCCAGCGGGGCTATTCGGGGTCCAAGGAGGAGGGTGGGGGGTTGTCCAGCATCCAGGAAGGAGGGGGGTTCCCAAACACACAACCACTAAATGACAAAAACATCCATAAAAATAGATAATATCTAAAAATAAATCAACTCCAATACTATACTACGAGTCTAGATAAAACCAACAACTAGAATAGATTAAATATCAAATCTCAATAATATCAGTCAAAAATGTAATGGATCAACTTGTCCCACATCACCATCACCATCATCACCATCATCATCATCACCCTCGTCCTCGTCGCCATCATCGTCCTCGCCCTCACCCTCATCCTCGTCCTCACCCTCGCCACCCACCTCGCCATCCTCCTCTCCCTCTTCTTCCGCATCAGACTCCTTGCCATCATCATCGTCAAGATGGACATCGTCCTGAACACCACTAGAACTGCCACCTGGTGCACCGTATATAGAATGTATCGACGACATATACTCATCAAAAGCTGGGCTGGCCTCTGCTGGAAGTGTAGAACGTGGAACTTCAATAAATTTCATAAATGCACTGTTTTCCCTAGTAGACTATTATGTCGTCTTTGTGGTCCTTTTCTCAGTCTGTTCTGCCTGTGCCCTAACTTGCTGCAGCTCGGTGGAACTATATCTCATACCTGAGGAGGGCCAATACCTCATAGGGGCTATCCTAGGTTGGCAGCGTACTCTGCCAGAATGCTCCTCTCCCAACACTTGGTGTAAGTGATCTGTTGGCCCAAAATTGTCTAGTTCTTGGGCATCGAGGGCCTCTAAAGTAGCATGTTACAAATATAAATATATCATTAAGTTACAAAATAGATATTAAAAAATAAATTCAACAGATTAAAACTTACAATTTGCTGCTGAGTCGCTTCATTGACAGCACTTCCATCCTTTTTCCGTCTACTTGAGCAAAACAGTTTTGCTCGAGGCACGCGTCCTTCAATATTTTGTATTTTCCTCTACAATTACATTGAAAACTAAAGTTATATGAAAACTTTAGAAAACTATTAAATAATTGAAGAAACAAAATAAAGTGTAAGTCGTAAAGAAAACTTATAAACAATTGTTATACCTACTTCCTCTCATGATTAGGCATCGTAGTGCGTCCCAATGTGTGGAGGTATTTTTTGCATCAATGTTCTTTTTATTTTTTCTAAATGATTCCTAAATAAAATTCAAAAATGAAATATATATTATTAATGAAAAACATGAAAGTTATTATTTAAATACCTCAAATGTTATTAATACCTTAAACTGGGTACTCGTCCAATGAGTAATCATCTGACGATATTGCTCTATAGGACAATCATCCACCACTGGTACCTCCTCTAACTCAGTGCCAACTCTAGAAACCTAGCCAATATACAACTCATGCTTGTAGGCTCTCCAAAGCTCGTCTAAATCCTTTAGACGTTCCGATTGTGCACCCTCACCATCGGGAAAATTAAATCGAAGCTGAAATCAAAATATTAATTCATATAAATACAAAAATAATTCATGGCATTAAATAGAATATATTTTTTTACCCATATCTCTACCCAAGCTCTATCCTTCACCTCATGTGGAAAATGTCTCCATGATAGCGGGCTGATGGGAATGATGTCGGAGTATTTGGAAAGCGTCGCCAAAAAACTCCGACATTGCTACCCTGTTTTCTCAACCATTTGGTTGTCTTCATTATAATCCACCATAACCTATGTGTGGTGGTTCCACACCAAACGCATGCGTGTACGCCCCCACCCATTCCTCCTATCAGTAGATGTATCTGTCATGAATGAAAAACAAATATTTTATCAAAACATGTTATAATGAAAATAAATATTTCTATAAAAATTTTCTAGGGTTCTATAAATATACATGTGCCGGTCTGATCACTGAGTGCCGCTGGATCTACAGAAACTGATGGAACACCCTGTGGTGGAACAGGAGTCTAAGATGATTGAATATAGAAGCTCGGAGAGATAGAAGTAGAAGGAAAAGAAGATGGGACAGTTGTATGACTGGATGCTGACTGAGGAGTGGGAATCATCATGGGATGTGAAAATGATGGGCCAGAAGATGCAGAAGGTAGAGAAAACATGGGAGGCCTAAATATCCCATGTGTCTATAACGACACACTGGGATCAGAATGTGTGAAGGATGACATGTCAGTGGGAGGGGCAGGGTCTAGTCGGGTACGCGCAGCTTCTCGTCCACCTCTGGTACGAACCCTCCTCATACCACCGGCCTGAGTACTAGGACCAGTACTAGGCTCCTCGTCGAATAACTGTCGACGTATAGGTGGATCCTACAAAAATGTTTACAAAAAAATTAATCACATGACATTATATATTCTTTAAATATATCAATTTGAAATAAAGTACTCACTATAGGCACTAATGATGGAATTCCCAACTATGTCATTTGACGATTGTTCTCCATCATTTTTTTCCTTCGTCTCTCTTCAATTGGCTTCATTTCCTACCTTTTGAAAACAAATATGTAATTAATTAGAAAAAGAAAACTAATGTGTAACCCAAAAAACTAAATATATGAGGGAATAGGGGGATTCATTGGTAATTTAGCTATCAATTGTTTTAGAAGAGCTTGAATGGATTTAATAAATCATACAAGTTGTAATGTTCACCAAGTTAGAAATATTGTTTGACTATGTTTGAATACAGTTCAATTCCAAATTAGAAAATGCAATTCAAATAAAACTGCAACCAATAAACATTGAAAATTCACATAATGGTCAATTAAGCTATCAATTGTTTTAGAAGAGCTTGAATGGATTTAATAAATCATACAAGTTGTAATGTTCACCATGTTAGAAATATTATTTGATTATGTTTGAATATAGTTCAATTCCAAATTATAAAATTCAATTCAAATAAAACTACAACCAATAAACATTGAAAATTCACATAACGGTCAAGTCAGCTAAAACATATTTTTGATCAATACTAAATCAATTTGAATATTACCAACCTTAATAACCCAAATCGAGGTAAACCAAAATAATTGAGAACATGGATGAATGATTCTATATATTTTCAACCACAACTTCAGGTTCACAATCAACTCTGAAAATTGAGCTATTTGAGTCATCAAAAGAAATAAATGGATTGGTTCCAATGGCACTAGGGATAGTGTCAATTCCATCATCACCATCATCAAAAATATTTCTTGGAATTACTTCAACTATGACACCAAATTCAGGTCTAAGTTGGTCTTTGACATAAAAAACTTGTTTAGCCATTGATTACAACACATATGGTTCTTCGGTAGCAAGAGTGCGAGTCATATTAATTGCTCAAAATCCACAATCATCAATAAATGTGCCATGTCTCGTCATCGAATCAAACCAATGGAATTTCATTATTGTGACTCGTCCATGAGAGTAATAATCCAATATTATTATTTTCTCAACAACTCCATAGTAACCCACATTTTCAAATCGCGTTCTACTATCTGATGCACTGGCATAAAAATCTGTTGTGGCAGTAACCATAATACCATCATGTTGTGTTCTCATGTTCTTTTCTCGTTCAGGGACAATAAATTTGTACCCATTGATAACAATTGATTTACAGTCACGAACCATGGTATTAGGACCAAAAGCCAAAGCTCGTATTTCCTCAGAGACAGAGTCAGCAGAAAAACTCAATACCTGCAATATAAATGACTATTAAACTTAATTAAATATTGATATAATTATTTTAAACATTAATTTTTTTATACCTTCAATTTTAACCAAGAAGAAAACTCTTTGCTTTGCAAAGTCTCTCTCCTTCTCAAAGATAAAGAATGATGCTTCCTATTTATCATTGTTTTATGTTCCCTATAGATATAAAATATTAATAGTTTAATAGATATATATATATATGTAAGATATACATAATCAATTTAGTTACCTGATATAGTCATCGAACAAATCACAGTTGAACAAAACTGTGCAATGTGTCATCTACCGCTCTTCATGGCTTAATGTCTTCAATGTATATGATCCAGGATTTCCTCCTATTTGAGGAAGTGATGGAAAACTGGGTTCAATTTGCTCATACTTTTCTTCTTCATTTCTCATTGGTCTGTTCAATCTTGTAGTAAGATCAGACAAATACATCGAGCAGAAATCCATACATTCTTGAGCGATGTAACCGTTCACGATAGAACCGTCAGGATGATTTCTGTTTTAGACATAAGACATTAATGTGAACATATTTCTTTCAGTTGGATACATCCAAAGAAAATATACAGGTCCTCCGAGAAGTATTTCAGTGGGAATATGGACAGTCAGATGCAGCATGCATGTGAAAAATGATGGAGGAAATATTTTCTCTAACTCACACAAAATTAATGGGGCATCTGTCAACATTTTTTGCAAGAAAGACTTGGAAAACATCTTAGCACAATGATCTCTAAAAAATGGCACAACTGAATAACAACCACCCTTACATTATTGGACAAAAGATGACAGATTGCTATTGGAAGCAACTCATGTAGTAGAACATGATAATCATGAGTCTTCAAAGATTTTAGCTTCAACTCTCTTCTGTTGACCCGTTTAGATATGTTGCTTGAATAGCCATCAGAAACTCTAATAGTCTCTAATACTTCCAGAAATTGTTTTTTTTTCGTAGGTGTCATCACGTAATAAGCACATGGAAGTTTCCATTTATTTTCACTAATACGCACAGGATGAAATTCTGGTTTGATTCCCCAATCCACGAAGTCACGCCGAGATCGTAAATCATCTTTTGTCTTCCCATTAACATTTAGAAGAACCGAAAGCAACATTTCGCATATATTCTTTTCAATATGCAATAAGTCTAAGAAATGACGTAACAAATTGGTTGACAAATAAGGAAAATCAAAAAAGATACTCTTCTTCCTCCAATTGTAATAGGTTTCAGTGGAAACATTCTTTCTCTTTCCAGATTTCATTTGACCCTTCCCGAACAAAAAACTGAAATCTTTCAATTCATTAAGAACGTCAGTTCCAGACATATGCTGAGGTGGATCATCGGTCTCTATGGTATTATCAAATCTTTGACGATTCATTCTATATGGATGATCCTTTGGAAAGAATTTTTGATGTCCCATAAAACTGAAACTACAGCGATGTTTCAGTCTTCTGGATCGTGTATTCTTCATACAAACTGAACATGATAGTTTTCCCTTCGTGCTCCATCCAGACATCATTGCATAATCCGGAAAATCATTGATCATCCACATAAGCGCAGCACGCATCTGAAATATGTCTTTCGAACATGCATCGTATGTGGGCACACCCACATCCCAAAGAAGTTTCAACTCTTTTATTAAAGGTTGCATGTATACATTAATATCAATGCCGGGGTCAAAAGGACCAGATATGAGTATACTCATGAAAGTGAAAGGTTTTTTCATACACAACCATGGGGGAAGATTATAAATGTGTATAAAAACTGGCCATGTGTTGTGCGAAGTAAGCATCTGCCCAAACGGATTAAAACCATCGCATGAAATACCCAGCCTCACATTACGCACGTCAGCTGCAAAATCAGGATGTTGAGCATCAAATCTCTACCATGCAAATCCATCTACATGATGAACCAACTCATCATTAGTCTTCTTTCTCTCGGTATCAAACCATCTCATTTTTATTGATATGTCATCAGACATAAAAAGATTCTAAAGTCTAAGGATCAATGGAAAGTGCCACATTACTTTTTGTGGAACGCGGGATGGTGCTCCATCAGATTTTGACTTCCAGTCGGATGTGCCACATTTTATACAATCATTTCGTTCAGCGTTTTCCTCCCAGAATAAACTGCAATCTTTCGGGCAAGCATGAATTTTTTTTCTTGAAAATCAAAGTTCCTCAACTAACTTCCATGACATATAGTGGTTTGAGGGAATATCTGCATCATCTGGAAGTAAATCCTTCAAGAGGGTAAGAATGTAATCGATTGTTGTATTAGAAATTCTATACATAGTTTCCCATGAAACAATCGGATTAAAAATTCCAGCTTTTTCATTTTATCTCATTGTCGATATACTAGAGTCGTGGCAGCATCATTCAATTTTTTCACCCTATCAATATCATCATTTTCACTAGATGCATCAGTTGTCCTCATATCGAAGTCTTCTTGAGTTGAAATCCTTTCTTTTTCATGATGACGAATAAACGGAAACCGATCATCTAACAAATTCTCCATTCTAGTCCTTTCATTTCGATCATCACCAATTTGAGATTTAATTTTCTCCCCATTGTGATACTACACAAAGTAGTTTGCTTGAACACCATTTTTGTTTATGTGGTAGCTGACTTCTTCATGGCTCAACCAAGGTCTACCAACACAATTGGAACATGGGCAGTGTATGCAACCACTATCTGAAGCATTGTGAAATTCAAAATCTATAAAGCTCTCCAAATTGTTTTGAAAAACGCTTGAGATCTGATCGGTTTCATACATCCAACTTCTGTCCATTCTGTAAAAAGAATTTATATAATTCATTTTGTCATAAACAATTCAATATGATTGAAATTTAATAGAAAATATATTTAAGTAAACGATAAAGGAAGGAGTTTCTAGTTGATGTAGTGAACTATTAAAACAATGTAAAGATATACTAATTAATTCATTTATGTGTGCCTAGATTTGAGGTGAGATGTGTTTTTTAATTTTTTTCATTTATCACATACCAAGAAGACACCATAGACCTGATAAAACATTGTTCAAGATATTAAAAAGTGAAGGCTTTTCATGAAAGATGCAGAATGTGTAAAGAGAGTTTTTTAAATAAGTTATTGATTCTAAAAAATGGAAATATTTTGAAAAGTTACTACATTTCATAACACCCAAACTAAAGTCCACAGAAAGTACCGTATCACCCCACTAAAAAAAGGAAAACCACCTACCCCACTACCCCAACCATGTAAATTACCTCAATGAGGGATTCTATGTCTGTATTTGGGAAGAGGTTGAAGGAGTATAACCTGGATGGGGGAGTTACAGCCGATCATATGGAAGACCTTAGGTTAGGGTTCACCTGTACAGGGGCTTCTGGAAATTAGGGGAAATGCAAAGTTATTTTCTTCTATGTAATCGGGGGCGGGTTGTCCACGGGGGTGGCGGGGTTGTCCAGGGGGTACAGGGTGTCCAGGGGGTGGTCGGGCTGTCCACGAGGGTGGTGGGGCTATCTAGGGGGGAGGGGGTGTCCAGGGGGTGGGCGGGCTATCCATGGAGGGGGCTTTCCAGGGGGTACAAGGTGTCCAGGGGGTGGGGGTGTCCGGGGGGGGTGGGGGGGAGTGTCCAGGGGGTGGGCGGGTTGTCCACGGGTTTGGGGGGCTGTCCAGGGAGTAGGGGGTGTCCAGGGGGTGGGCAGGCTTTCCACGGGGGTGGCGGGGTTGTCCAGGGGGTACAAGGTGTCCAGGGGGTGGGCGGACTGTCCACAAGGGTGGTAGGGCTGTCCAGGGGGTAGGGGGTGTCCAGGGGGGTGGGAGAGCTATCCACAGGGGTGTCATTGAGATCTATGAGATTTAATTGGGTTTCCATTCATGTTATGAAAAACAAAAGATGGGTGTTAAGGATTAGAGTAGTATTTTTTAGTGAAAATCCAATTTGGTAGGATTATTGACTTGATAACATGATGGTATCAAGTTTGAAATTGGGAAAATGTTGGGGCATTGGATTCTAAAAGGCTCCCACAACCTTCCAAGGATATATTATTTCTAGAAAAATGTGTTGTGGGAGAAGGAATTCATCCTATATAGTTGATGTCACTTTTAGATCATGTGATGCCTTACTCATCAAGATGACTAGACTAGAACCAAAACTAAAGAGGCCTCAAAACTATCCAAATCTCTAGAAGTGATGAATTCTCCGTACTTATTGGTGAACTATGAAAGTGATGACTTCCCACCTGCACAGCCCCCCCTCCCCACCTCGCCCCCAACAGACTCCTCCTGCACAACCCCCTCCCATCCACCGATTGCACAACCCCCCCCCCCCCCACCTGCACCCCCACTTGCACAACCCCCCCTCCCCCACCCCCACCTGCACAACCCCCTCCCATCTACCCACTTCACACCCCCCCCCTCACCCCCCAACATACTCCCACCTGCCCAGCTCACCCCCAACCTACACACTCCCCTCCCCCCCACCCACTTGCACAGCCACCCCCCTCCTACACCCCCACTTGCACAACCCCCCTCCCCAACCCCACCTGCACAGCCCCCCTCCCCCCACCACCACCTATACACCCCACCCCCCACCTCACCCCCAACAAACTCCCACCTTCCCATCCCACCCCCCCCCCCCAACCTGCACACTCCCCTCCCCCCACCTACTTTCACAGCACCCTCCTCCACTTTTACCCTCCACTTGAACACCCCCCCCCCCCTCCCCCACCCCCACCTGCACAACCCACCCCCCCCCCCACCTGTACAACCCCCAACTCACCCCCCCCCCCCCCAAGACTCTGACCTGTCCAGCCCACCCCCCCCCCCCAACCTGCACACTCCCCTCACCCCACCCACTTGCACAACAACCCCCCTCCACTTGCACCCCCACCTGCACAACCCACCCCTCCCCCCACCCCCACCTGCACAACCCACCCCCACCCCCACCTGTACAACCCCCCACCTCAACACCCCACCAACACACCCCCTCCCCCCACCTAAACATCCCACCAGCACACCCCCTCCCCCCACCTACTGCACCCCCAGCACCTCCCACCAGAACAAAAACAGAAAACAAAAACAGAACAAATAATTGATTCACACATGACACCAGAACAAAAACAGAAAACAAATAACAAATCCAATTGAAATTGGTGGGTATACCGTACTGCACGAACCTTAGTTTTAAGCCAAATAAAAACAAAAAATAAAAAATTAGATGAAAAACATTAAACGTAACGTACTACTTACAAATTTTAAGTGTAGAACAAAACAACCTTGTGATTGAGTATGGATCTGGTGGAATGGTTTTCCAAGAGAGAGAGAGATCTTAGGTCTCAATTTCAGCAGCAGCCGCGAGTGTGGATGGGATCTCGGGGCTGCTGGGATTTTAGGGGAAACCTTTCACAACGGTTTGTTAAAACTGTTGGGAAAGGTGAGCTTTACCAACGGTTTACACAAACCGTTGGGAAAGCCTTGGTCTTTACCAATGGTTTTGTTAAACCGTTGGTAAAGGGAGAAAAAAATTTAGATTTCCCAACAGTTTATTCAAATCGTTGGGAAAGCCTTGGTCTTTACCAACAGTTTTGTAAAACCGTTGGTAAAGGGGGAAAATTTGTAGATTTCTCAATAGTTTATTCAAACCATTGGGAAATACTTATTTTATACCCCTATGCCAACGGTTCAATAGAACCGTTGGCAAACAAGCGTTGGGAAAACCCAACTTCCCAGTAGTGCACCATGGAGTGTCTCCTGCTTCGGCCAACGCCGAAATATCTATCTTGTAACCCAGCACCATGTTCCCCCTAACACCGCATGTCTCAAATACCGACGTCCAGAAGGCATGCCCGAGAAATAGTAACCTAGAGGAACAACGATCCATGTACTCAAATAAGTAACCAGAGGGACAACGATGTATTCCCTCAAAATAAGTAACCAGAGGGACATTGATGTCTTCCCTCAAAATAAATTAACCAGAGGGACAGCTATGTCTGCCCTCAAATCACGGAAAACCTATTCCCCCAACCCGATAGCCTCACTGTTATCCCCGGAAGGCTCCTCACCTTCCACGTGGCTTCCTACGACAAGCACCCCCAAACCAAAAGTACCTAAACCGTAACTAACAGGGCATATACCCACATGAGTGGTCAAAACCACCTCATCACGGAGTCTCTCTGTGTGCACACTACTCATAGTTCCAAGTGAGCAGTAATCACCAAAATAGAACCCAAGCCACAACACCTCTGACACCTCGTGTCCCTACAACCATGCTGCTCAAGTCTAATGGCCTTGCCATCCCAGTAACCCAGGCCATGCCTAACCTGACAGTCATCCTGCCTCAAACCGACTCCCATTACGCCCAATCCCATGGCCAGAACCACCCAACGTAACCCGGGTCAAGACCAACATGTGTCCAGCATCACTCAAGAATATTTAGGCCTTTCCCAACACAAACCAAAGGTTCTAGCACATGAAATTCAGAAATTACATATATACACATTTTAAAAGAACGCATAAATAGGAAAAACCATCTAAATAGTTGAAAAGCACTATGGAAGTGCAATCCCATACCAGCACTGAGGTTTCTAAGGTCTTCATGAATTTATATCTGGTTCATTAAACCATACTCAATAGTTTAAACAATACAAAAAAAAATTTAACCATTTTGGCAGTCCCCGGCCAAAATGCCCCAGTGAGCAAAAACCACTCACCCGGCCCCGCTTAAGCAAAACAGGTAACAAGGAATACCCAAAGTCATCTCATAGGTCAGATTACAATTAAACAATAAATAACATGTAAATATAGGGTTGCGCTCAAAATACACCAAAATGTGCCATAGGCCGTGCTGCCTAAAAGTCTGTGAAAACACAAAAAGAGGTATGCACCACCAACCTGAGACTCGTATGATAACACTCCTCTGATAACAGCCTCCAATTTGGTCTAAAACACAGTAGATCTACAAAATAATCAAAACCTCTCAAAACCATATAACTCATTCTAGAATAGAAATCAAGAAGGATGGATCAAGAGGAATTAAGGCCTTACCAAGGGGGTTCCAATGGATTTAGTGGTGTTTGAATGTGACCTCAGATGAATGAACGAGAGGGAATTAAAGTCCCAGTCGGCTCTCCCCACTCAAACCCATCGAGGGTTTGAGGTTTTTCCTCAATACAAGGCTACTGCCCATTTTAGAAAAAAATATGAAATACACGGCGTGTACTTTAAGTATGCGATGTGCATCATTTTAATGTTCATATGATGGATGAAATTCCTCTGTAGACTTGCTGACTAACTACACGGCATGTTCCTAGAGGTACACAACATGTAATTCTTCACCCGAACAACATCCCCAACATGCCATGTATATCCCCATACACGGCCCATCTATACAGTGTGTACAAATAGTACACGACATGTACTTGCTAAAAACATTCTACCCATCCAACAGGCCTACATGCTATGTATGTCCTCCACACGATCAAGGGTATACGGCATGTCTATAACTACACATTGTGCAGTAAGAAATTCCTGCACGGTCATCACACGACATGTACTCGGCGAGCACACAGCCGGTACTCGCCCAACCCATACATGGCATGTATATTACGGTACACAGCGTGTAGTCTGGAAATTTCTAAAACATCTCATATTTTCCCTGTTTCTTCAGGAACAAGCCAAAAATTCAAATAGGTTCGGGATTTTGACCTATTTTAAAAACTTGGGTTCTTACAGTTAACATTGCATAAGTTTTGTTGTGTGTCTTGGGTAGATAGGATTTAGGAATATTAGAATTTGGGTAGTAAGTGTAGGAAGGTGAAAATCCAACTGAATTCCATGTATGAACTCAAGTTATCATGGGTGTTCGGAAAATTTTTACCATGTATAGACTTAGTGTTTGAGTTCATTTGAATGAACTTTATGGGAATTTTATTTAAATAAACTTATTCTTTTTTTAATGTGTCATATTTCATTCATATAATTCATACTTGTTTAAATTCTTAATTATTTAAAGATTTGATATAAATATCTAATGTTGGTCCCAGGATTTTGGAATTTGCCTATGGTTGATTTATTTTTTCTTTGTGATTGTTATATAATGCCTCTTAGGGGTTCTCTTCCAAATCCAAGAGAGGAAGATGTGAGACAGGTTCTGTAGCCAAGCCGTCTGGTGGACTCTTCTTTGGAAGAAGATATAATTCACACCATTCATACTTTGGGTCAAGTAGGTGTTGGGAACCCAAGACGAGCAATGTATCATGACTCATAATTTACAAAGAAGCATCCACTTACCTTCCATGGTGATAAAGGACTATTGGAATATGAAGAATGGATTAGTGGATTGAGAGGATATTCAACTTTATGAAGAGTTGTAACACCTTGAGTTTTAAATAAAATAATTATTTATTTTATTATCAGTATTTATATTTAAATATTAATTAAATATTAGTAATAATAATATTAATGACTAAAAATTTAAATGAAAATTAATTATCAATGAATAGATTATAATGATAATTTTATAAATAAGTTTTTATACAAGGTAATTTTTATCGACAACATAACAATTGTAAAATAGTAATAATAATAATAATAATTTTTTCATAGAGTAAAGTTTTATTAATTATTAAGTTATTCACATGAAATAATATGAAGATTATGAAACAATTTCTTAATAAATAAATTAATGTAATTATAATTTAACACTTAAAATAAAATGATTTGGAATTGAAAATACTTATATTACCAATTTTAATTAACCCAAGAACCTCATTTTATACAACATTTATAAATTTTTATTTAAATATAACATTTAGAAAGATTGATAAGGTTATAAATAATAACTAATAAAACATTAATTTGTAAAAATATATTATAAGAAATATATTTATTATTTTTAATTATTAATATACTTAATATTAAATAGTAAAATTATAAATATAATATGATAATTCTATTAAAAATTACATTTTAAAACAAATTTTATTTTTATAAAAATGATGAATAATCAGTTATTACAAAAAAATGATAAAGGAAAAAAATTTAATCAAAATTAAGAATAAAATAAAGAGAAAAACAATTAAATAAATAAAGAGGAATCATGAAATCGGGTTAGGGTTTGGTTTCAAGCTGGGGCTCGTGCCACCATGAGGGAGTCCAACCGATCTGAGTCAAGTCGTGGTGTCAAGCTCAAGATTCGAAGAAATTGAGGCTAAGAGCACGGTGAGGGTTCGTCTTTGTCTTCAAGAGCAGAGGTCGAGACTGAGCGAGAGTCGTAGACTGAGAAAAACGAGCTCGGTTATATGGCAGTCGTACGAAGTTTGAGCAAGAGAAACAAAGGTTGTGAGAAGGAGAATCGATTCAGATGGCCAGATCTGAGTGATATTGGACTAGTGAGGGTGGATCAAGTGCTTTCATAGGAGATTTGAAACACAATTAGGGTTCTGATATCGAATGATGATGGTGTTGTCGTCTTCTTTGGGTAAGTGTTTTATAAATATTTAGTGTATTATGTTTTGAAGTCTAAATATTATATAATTTTAGTATATTGATTTCATTGATTAACCTCTTACCCTACCATTGTTTTCATGTATGTGTGTTTTTGTGATGCGTTCAATGAATCAAACCAATTTTTCAACCACTTTCGTCGATACCATTAATATGGATTTTCCTTTAAGCATATCATTTTTGTTATAATTAATTTTCAAATTGTTTTGTTGTACCGTGCAAATATGAGTTTTAGGAAAACAAAAAATTTAATTTATTGCGCTTATTTATATGCAATGAATTCAGTTTGATGTTCCATTTTTGTTTGAAATGGTTTCATGATATTGCCATTTAATTTTAGGAAGATTTGAATTTCATTTCAAGTGATATTTCTGCTATATATAAATCAATTTGCCTCAATAGTTTTCATCCAAAAAATTTTGCATTGTGTGCATAAGTATTGCAGGGAAGAAGCTTTTTTAAACAAGGAATACTGCAAGTGAATTTGATTTTTATGTTTTCTGTTCAGAGAGAATGTGAGTATGAGAGAATATGTTGTGCCAACAACAATAGGAAGAAGTATTCTTCAACTACCATGCAAGGGACTCTATTTTTTAACCTCTCTATTTATTTTATATATTATTTATGTTATAAATATGTTCTATGTTCAATTTCTAGTAAGTCAAAGTTTATTTATTTTTTTTACAAATCTATATTTCTTGAGAAAATCATTACAATTATGTTTTATGGTTTTGCGTAAGGAACATATTTCTATTCCTTGTTATCAAATTATGGTCCATTATTATTGAATTAGTGAGATTATTTATTTATTTATGTTTAAGATAAATTTTATTTTTATATAAATGGAGTTTTTTATTACCATTTATATTGTCAAAATTCTATTTCAAAATTTTTTTGAAAAACTCAATTGTATCTATGTTAATATTAAAACCCCTTTTGGGTATAGGAATTTATTTAGAACAAATGTTTTTATTTTTTTATAGAAAATCGATTCTATGATTTATATTTTGTAAGGAAATATTTAGTTTCAAATAGTTTTTTATTTGAAATTTTATTTCTATAAGATATTTTTATTTTATTTTTATGTTATGTTAGTTATTTATAGTTTTAAATAATTGAAATAATCATGTCGTGTGTGAAAAGTTGATATAAAATCATGAATGTCATTTATAAGATATGACCATCATCTTAGCTTATGACTTGTCAAACATGCACTTGTATTTATTATTAATATATATGTATGTTTTATATGTATGTTGTATGAATAAAACATTCTTCTGTAAAAAAGATTATTAAACAACATTTTCATTAATGGAAAATAGAGACGACAATTACTCATATCATGTAATGACAAGTTGATGTGAGATTTGATTATTTTTAATCCAGTAGATGTGTTCTTGTAAAAGTATATATATATATATATTTAAATAAATGTATTAAAAATGTTTTCAAGTTTTTGAAGTAGGAACTCCAGTGGAAAATGTATGTATGTATATATAAAGAAAGATTAAAATGCTTTTTTATAAAAATCCACCACTTGAATGTTGTAAATATGGTAAGGAATTTAGGAGTGAATCCATCCCTCAATAAGTGGGTAGACCAAATATAGCCTTCAATGTTACAAGTTTCCCAAGTATTTTGTTCTTAGAAATCTTGCGTTTAGTTTTTTAGAAATATCATTGGATTATTATTTCTTTGAAAGTTTTCAAGCGTAAGTATTTTAAAAATGTTGAAATATTTTAAAAACATAAATAATTTAAATACTATTTTCAATGGTATTTCTCAAATTATTTTTATGGTATTATCAAAATAATTTCAAAATCATTTCTCAAGAGTTATTTTCCAGGAAATGTTTTCAAGAAAGGTATTTCAATGATTTTGAAACCCCTTACTGTGCAATTGAATTCTCATCCCATTATTTTAAATGTATTTCATAGGAATTATAAAAGTTCAAATTCAGATGTCATCATTTTTGGAGTTAGCACACACAGAAGCATAGTAGGCATTGTTTTTATTTTTTTTCAAATCTGATAAATGTAAGGTTTTGTTTAATCCTCCAAAACATAGACTAGAAAAAGGTCCTCTATTGTGTAATGTGTTGTGTAATTATTCAGTTACATTTTTAAAAATAAATTATATAACATGTTTTATCTCTGAATCTGGAAGCGCAGGCTCGGGGAATTTTAAGAATCTTAAGGGCTCTAAGGTGGGTTTTTTCATATATACACATGAAGGGAAAGGAAGGAGCTGGTGGGACTCTATTATGTAAGATAAGTTTCATGAGTATATTACATGAAATTATATAAAGAAAATATTTAACCAAAATCTTTATCTTGAGACATTACATGAGGAAAATATCGAGACGTTTCTGACCATGGATCAATGGGATTATATCATTCCAAATTTTTTCACCCATTTGGATGAGCTGGTGCATCTGGAACCAGATCCTTTCACTAATGAGTACCTAAATGCTCGCAGGTTTGAATTGGGACTGAGGCATGATATTTGGTTGATTTTGATCATCATATTTTTTCCGACATCTATAGAGGTATTGTTAAAGAAGATTTGGAATAGGTTGATATAGATTAAAAGACGAGTTTAGGAGGATCTTCAGTTGGTAATGTTGTTATCCAGGGTGTATCCTCTAGCTAGAAAAGGAAGCATAAAGGTAGACAGTTTTCTTCAGGACCAGCTTCAGGGGTTTCTTCTAAACAGTAGTAGGTTGTTTACTATTAGTGTGGATAACCCAGTCCTAACTAGCCTAATTGTATGGAGGCTCCCAAGAATTGTCATAATTGTGGAAAGACCAACCACCAACAACGTTTTTTTAAAAGGATTTCTCAAGGTAGTAAGGTTGGATCAACATTCATCAAGGGCTTGTAGGTTTGTATTGATTCTTCCAAGGATGGTGGGTCTTATCCTTAGGATAAGGGGTATGTTCATGTGGATAAGAAATATCAGAGAGGAGTTGAGAATAGATGTCTTTATGTGGTGTAGTATGCACTAGAGGAATCTGAAGTAGGGATAGCCATAGTTAAAGATGCAATGTTTATTTCATCTTCTATGGTGCTAGATTTGTTTGATACAGGTGCTACTCATTATTTTATATCGTCAAATCTAGTTGACGTGTTATTATTACATCCAAATATTATATCGTTATTTTTAGTTTTTTATACATCTTTGGGAAACAGGTTCGAACAAGGTTTCAATTTCCTGACATGTCAAGTGATGATATCAGACCATGAGGTGGAGTGGTTCTTCTTGGTTCTTGATCTTGACATCTTTGACTTGATTATTGGAATTAATGGGATGATTAGTGTTAAGGTTGGTATAGACTATTATTGACATTGAGTTTAATTATAATCTTCTGATGGGGTCACTCATGTTTTTTAGGGTGTGTGGGACTCTAGATTAGGAAGGGAATGGTCTGTTGTTCCTTAGTTTGGGGTAATCTCATTCCACTTTTTAGATATGTTTCTTGATGTTTCTGACCCTTTATTGGGTAGACATCTTCCTATAGTAGTGTGTGCGCATCCCAAGGTATTTTTAGATGTTTTTTAGGGTTTAACACTCCAGATGGAGGCTGATTTTACTATTGACCTACTCCCTGGAATGATGTCCATTTCTATTCCATCTTACCATATGGTGCCTACTGAGTTGTTAAAACTTAAGTTCCATCGTACAGATCTCAAGGCTAAGGTATTTTTTGTCCAAGTGTGTCATTATGGGCTTTATGTCTCCTCTTTTCTATAAAGGAAAACAGGAGCCTCAGACTTCGTATTGACTATCAAAAGTTAAATTAAGTGAAAGTTAGGAACAAATATCCCTTTCCCATGATTTATGATCTCTTTGATCAGCTTAGAGGAGCTCATTGGTTTTCAAAGATTGACCTACAGTTAGGGTACTGCCAGTTGAGAGTCCAAGAAGTGGATATACCTAAGAAAATGCTTAGGATATGATATGGGAATTTTGAGTTTCTGGTTAGGCCATTTGGACTAACTAATGTTCCCGTGCTGTTTATGGAATTGATGAACCAAATCTTTCATCAGTTCTTGGACTGTTTTGTATTAGGGTTCATGGATGATATTTTGGTTTACTCCAAGTTAGAGGATGATCACATGAACTATTTGGATATCATTATGATAATTTTTATATAACATCTTATGTACGGTAATCTTTCCAAATTTTAGCTTTCTATTGAAAAAGTAAAGTTTCAGGGGGTATTTTAAATCTGAGAGGGTTGTCATAGTTGATTCAAAAAAGGTACGGGTAGTTATGTTCTAGGAGCATCCTAGAAACGTGTTTGAGATGTAAAGCTTCTCAAGGTTGGATGGTTATTACAAGTGGTTTTTCTGGGACTTCTCTATGTTTGCATATCAAATTACAAATTTAACTTGTAAGGGTGTAAGGTTTGAATGGGATGAAAAGTTTCAGATAGGAAATGAATATGAGATTGAATTCAGCTCTAGTTTTGATTCTTCTAGAACCGGGTTTGGGTTATGATGATTTCTATGATGCTTTAGGAATGGTTTTAGGTCATGTCTTGATATATGGGAGACATGTGGTAGCAAATGGATCTTAATAGTTATGCCCTAATGATAAGAACTACCCTACCCACGCTCTTGAGTTGGTAGTGATTATGAATGTGCTCAGAACATAGAATCACTACCTTTTTAGGGAATGATTTAGGGTATATTATAATCATAAAATTATGAGATATATTTTCACTCAAATGGATATGAACAAACAACAGAGAAGTTCAGAGGAGTATCTCCAGAATTTTGATTTTGATATTGCTTATACTCCTAGAAAAGGTAATGTGGTAATTAATTCACTGAGTGGGAAATTACTCGTGCAAGAAATGAAGAAATTAGTGGAAGATTGGTCTTTTATGTGTTTTTTTTAAAGAAGCTATTGGTAATGAAAGAAGATAGTGGATAGGTATGTCTAGCTTCGATGAGGGATGACTCATCATTTGATGAGAGGGTTCAACTCAAGAAGACGTCTGACCCTAAGTGCTAGAGCTTCAGTAAAATAATTTATGGTGGGGAGACCTCAGGAGAGTGGTTTCGGTCTCCTAGTGGATCTTTGTACATTTATAGCGGGTAGGTTTTTTGGATTTACTTGAGGAAAGAGTTGATGGACAATGGACACTATTCTTATTGCACAACTGAAAAATTGGTTGTTTATGATGGGGTCTCGTGATAAATGTCTATCATTCGAAAAAGTGTCACAAAAGGATTTTTTTACAAAGGCCCATTGAAAAAAACTATATTTTTTGGCGGATCATCCTCTAGTAATAAATAGTTTTTAGCCATATTATTTAGATAGATATTTGTGATGAGCCATGTGACCTGTCACAAAAAATTATTTGTTACTGGCCGCCCTCCCGTTGTAAATAGTTTTTAACAAGATTATTTAAATAGTTATTTATGATGGGCCATGTCAAGACCCGCCTTCACCAAGATGAGGGAAGGGACAGCGGATTTCTAGGCCCTTCCTTATTCAAGTTGAAGGAGAGATAATGACCCCCGAGACCTGCCTTCAATAGGTCCCGGAGTGGAGACTAGCACCAAGGGTATATAATCACACACAAGATGGAAGGCATTACCCTTTTTCTTTATTATGATCAGGAGATAAGATAGTGAATCCCAATAATGCCAAAACAGGAGGTAAAAGTAAAGCTGAAGAAAAGCCATACCCATATACAAGTTACAAAGTAAATACCACAAGTACAAGGAGACTACAAAGGTAAAGTACCAAAGAAAAGAAAAACAACAACTGCAACTGTCCCAACGTCCGAGCTAGTACGAACCAGCACAATCCCTGAAGTCCTCCTAGAAACCTGAAAGAATTTTTATATATGTAGTTGAGCATACAAGTATAATCAGTAAGGAAAACCAAAAACTCTCGTGCACAAGTGGGGAGTCATTCTAATACCCTGTGAGAAAAGAGACAACCAAAGCACCTAGCAAGGAAAACTATCAACCCAAGCCTCACCAAGGCACACTTTCCAAATAACGCAAGTCAAGTAAAGTATATTAATAGCACATCGATGTTTGGGTACCCTGCTCCACTTTCCCACTGGTTATTGAAGACATACTACACATCGAACCAATCCTGCCATTCTCATCGCAGTCCCAATGCCACACCCTGCCCGCACACACCTGGGCCACTACCACACATCCTGCCCGTAAACACCTGGGACACTACCACTCATCTCGCCCGTAAACACCTGGTCCACAACCACCATGCATAACCACACCTGCAAACACCTGGGATAGAACAACCACTGCCACACCCGAAGACACCTGGGCCTCATCCTGAAGATTCTTGGGAAACAACATGCCCGCACACACCTGGTCCAACTACCAAAGCTACCCTGCCTGAAGAATCTTGGGCTATAATAGACCTCAGGCCATCACATCCTGCCGAAGAGTCTTGGGTTATTCTAAAAAGGGAGCATAAAATGAGCTAATAACCAGCCACTCATAGGAGTGCTGGGAAAAACACCCTCCCCCATGAAATGGGGGTGTTCAGCACTAAGTTCTCAACTTGGGTGGGGTGTGAATAATAAAAATAAGAACTACAATTATATGTATAGGTAACAAGAACTCATCCCAACCCAGGGTTTCCAAATCCAACCTAAGCACAAACACCCTATTACTATTCATTCATAAAAGAAAAGTACAGCACTAACGACCAAGTCACAACTCATCCCCAAAACCAATTCCACATTTAACACATCCTTGTTTTCATGTTCAAGTGGTCCCATTTAGGTGAATTCTCTACTACTGGGCAACTAACAGGCATAAAATCTATAGAAAAAGAAACATCCAAACAACAATTTAAGCATTCACACCCGATTCTCTTGTAAAGTCACAACAACAAAGGGATCAGTGAGATCCCTTGAAGTACTAGAACCTAACCAAGCCTCGAGATACAGCCCCACACCGCTTCAAATTCACAACCAACAACTGTACCATAGCGGAGGATCCCATACTCACCCACATCGCCCCAGGAGCATCAAACAGTAAAACACACCTACTACCATAACATAGTAGGGAAACTACCAGGTTCAATCACAACATTCACTAAGTTTTCTTCTTTCTGTTTGGTTAACTAGGGTGATCACACAAGGTTTGTTGTTCGCTAGACATTCATTTAATCGGCCAAGTTTATGTGATTAACCAAATTATCATGTTAGATCCATTCAATCATCATAGAAGATGGTGGTTCATTAATTCCCAATGAAAGACCACCAATGACTGTGATTTTTAGTGGGCATAGGCCTGCACAATTCACAACATAAATAATCAAGGGTAAGGAAAAAGCAGCAGAACATCAATCACACCCCACCTTAATTATTTAAAGTACGTTTGTTATCTTCATTAATATTTGGTGTCATCCATCCGACAGAAACAAATGCACACCCACCCTGCATGATACACAGTAAAGAGAGACAAAGGAAAACCCCTACCTGGTTGATTAAGGATCAATGTTCTTCTCCTCGTGCCAAGAACTGGGGATGTGCGACTTACAGGGGAGGAACATCGGGGATGACAAGGGTGAGCAAAAAGGATCCAGTACAGGTGCACCACATGCCTTAGGAAGGGTAACTCCAAATGAAACAGGAAGAAAGAAGACCATCCAAGAGGAAAAGAGAAAGAAGAAGAAGAAATTACCATGAGATATAAGGATGGGATCATGTTATCACGAGATATGGAATTTTGAACGGCTATAAAGTAGGATCATGGTTTCACCACACGGTTTGGTAGTTACACATGACTAAATTATTTTTTATTTAATAACTCTCATCGGGAAAAGATGGTAACAACTTTGACTTTGAAGGATTTTATATAAACAGAGGGGAAATGTTCCGCAGACACACAACTGGGTCCGTTGAGGGTCACCCCATTCTTAGGAATTTTAACATTGATTATGGACTTAAATGAAAACGACCTTGAACCACTTCAAAAAGTTTAAAAAGGGATAAAAGTTCTGTAAGGGGAAAAGCTGTAGAAGAAAAACTTGACAAGGTTATGCGACACCGACCGGTCGCACTGATCGTGTCCCATCAGTCGGTCGCACAACGAAATGGTGTTCTACCACCAAGGTGCCACCTTAGGATCCAGAATTTGGAAAAGGGATGGGACATGAGGGTTTGGGCCATTACATTAGATACCTCTCAAACTATTCTCGCCCTCAAGAATCAAAACCAGACCCGAAGAAAATAGAGGGTCCGAACAACCACCCCAAAAGATACCTCCCAAGAGTGAACCTCTCCGACATATAGAAACACCTCCCACTTAAACAACCATGAAACATTAAAGGGATCAAGTTTTCCAATCATATGGGTTAGGGAGTTTCTTCCTCCATGTCAAGATACTATCTGCTTTGGGTGACACTGACTCGCCCGCACGGGTTTAATCGCATCCACCTTAATGCATCTTGATTAGGGATCAGGTCCTCCCCTCCCCGTAGTCAGGACTTTTCACATGCATCTGGAGATTTAGGAAAACCATACATTACATAGTTAACAATGTAAGGTGTTCCATCAAAAACAAGTATAACAGAACAAAACTCAAAACAGCCCTGGGTATTGGGTGTGCATCTGTGCCACCCGTTCCCAGGTACTTTCTTCCATCCCACCATGTCTCCACAACAAGCGAACTAAAGGAATGGTCCGTCCACAGAGCACCTTCTACTCATGATCATTGATCCACACCAGTCTTTCCACAAAAGTCACATTGTCCTCGATGTCCAGATTTCCCCAGTCGAGGATGTGTGAAACGTTGTGTAGATACCATCGGAGTTGTGACACATGGAATATGACATGTATCCTCAGTAGTGGTGGTGGTAGCGCTACCTGATAAGCCACTTATCCCACCTGCCACAGCACTTCGAATGGTCTGATGAACCTCAGAGAGATCTTACTCCCCCTTCCGAACCTCCATTGCCCACACCGAGGGGAGACCTTCAAGAATACATGGTCCCCGACACCAAACTCCAAGGGTCTCCTCCTATTATTGGAATATGCCTTCTGATGATCCTGAGCTGCCTTCATCCTCTCCCGTATAAGATGAATCTTTTCCGTCGTGCTCTGCACCACCTCCGGGTTAAGAAGGCTTGTTTCCCCAACCTCGGTCCAGCACACAGGTGAACGAAATGGCCTTCCATACAAGGATTTGTTGCGGAATTTTCGGGAGACACAACGACAGAAATGAGAAAAAACGAAAGAAAGAAAGAAAAGTAAATAACGATTTACATGGTTCGGGAAAAATCCCTATGTCCACGGGAGAGGAAAAATTTCACTATGAGTCGGAAACACAAAATTACAGAGGATTTCAGTAGTGATACCCTAGCCCGAAATGGTCTATATATGAAGAATACGGTCCACTGTTCTGAATAGTAGTATGTGTTGCAACAGTGATTGGAAGCTCACTTTGTCAAAAGTGCTACAGTGCCTGCTGGCTGGAAGTCAAAAGCACTACAGTGAAGTTGACCCCGAAGTCCACACCGCTACAGTGCCTGTCGGTGTCGGTCGGTCAGCTCTGCGACAGTTGTGGGCCACAAGCATTCGGCCCAACCGGATCGGTCAACACCAATCCAATAGGCTTCTAATGGATCCATGCCAATCGTAGAGTGATATATATTATTGTAGGTAAACTCTACTAAAGGAAAGTGCTAAGACGTAGCTGGGTGCCAAAAACATGCTGCAATCCCCTCCAGACTTGTGAGGTAAACCATGCATCCGTATCTGAGACTATAGACCTTGGAACACCATGCAATTGCACCACCTCATCCATGTACCTCTGTGCTAAGTCATCCACTGCACCCGACTCTTAGACCACTAGAAAGTGAGCCGATTTTGTCAAGCGGTCCACCACTACCTAGATAGCGCTCCAGCCTCCTTGAACATTGGGTAGCCCTGTGACTAAATCCATTGAGATATTGTCCCACTTCCACTCAGGTACATCTAAGGTTGTAACAGACCTCCTAGAACACGGTGTTCAACCTTCACCTTCTGACACACCAGACACCTGGCCATGAACTCTGCCACCACTCGCTTTACCCCGGGCCACCAGAATTGACCCTTCAAGCCTCGATACATCTTGGAAACTCTCGGGTGCACTGCTAGGGGTGAGTTGTGAAACTCACCAAAAAACCCTCTCACGCATCACCTCTGGAACAAGAAATGTTCCTCAAAAATTTATTTGATTCTGAATATCCTCCGTCCACCCTTCCGGAGCATTGCCTTGGTTAACCTGGTCAAGCATCACTTCACTCTCTATGTCTCCCCACTGAGACTCCTCCACCTTCTATAGAAGAGAAGACTGCACTGTCATCTGATACAGACAACCTCTACCACCATCCATCATCGCATCCAGGTGTAGGGCAGCTAACTCCTTCATCACCTTCCAAGCATCTTCGGACTCTCGAACCGCATCCTTTTTCAACTTCCTTCTCAAGGCATCGTCTACCACATTCCCTTTTTCTGAGATGTAGGAAATCTCTAAGTCGTAGTCCTGAAGGAACTCCATCCACCTTCGCTGCCGTAAGTTCAGGTCCCACTGGAAGAATAAATACTTCAAGATTTTGTGATCCGTGAAGACCATGAAGCACTCCCTGATGAGGTAATGCCACCACAACTTTAGTGAAAAAACGACCGCCGCAAGCTTCAGGTCGTGGGTGGTATAATTACACTCATGAGGACATAACTGTATAGACCCATAAGAGATCACCCCTTATTGTTGAATCAGCAAACACCCAAGGCCTTGTCCTGAATCATCACAGAACATCTCATATGCTTCCCCTTCTTCTGGAAACCTCGGCACTGGGGCACTCAACAACTTCTCTTTCAGATAGCTGAAGGCTGCTTCGCACTACCCATTACACATAAAATCCTGGTCTTTCTTGGTCAATGCTATCAAAGGTGTTGCAACTCGGGGGAAGTTGGGTACCAACCTCCGGTAGTAACCGGCCAGTCCAAGGAAACTACGAACCTCTGCCATGTTCTTGGGTGATTCCCAAGAAACAACCGCCTCGACCTTTGATGGGTCCACCGCTATTCCCTGCTCAGACACAACATGCCCAATAAAGTTTACTTCTCACATCCAGAAATTGCACTTGGACAACTTCCCATAGATTTGGTGCTATCAGAGGACCTCTAAAACCATCCTCAGGTGATCAGCGTGATCCTCCTCTGACCTTGAGTAGATCAGGATGTCATCATTAAACACGACTATGAATCGATCCATGTATTCCTGTAATATGGAGTTCATGAGCCCCATGAACATAGCTGGAGTGTTTGTAACGCCGAACGACATGGCCACAAACTCAAAGTTCCCATATCTGCATCTGAAGGCAGTCTTCGAGATGTCACCTTTCATCATCCTCAACTGGTGATATCCCGATCACATGTCAATTTTGGAGAACCACCCTTCCCTTTTTAATTGGTTGAAAAGGTCGTCTATACTCAGGAGAGGGTAACGGTTCTTGACCGTTACCTGATTTAGTCTCCGGTAGTCTATGCACAGCCTGAGACCACCATCTTCCTTCATTGTGAATAAGACTGGAGCACCCCATTGTGACACACTTGGTCGAACAAAACCCTTCTTCATCAGATCGTCAATCTGAATCTACAACTCCCGCAACTTGGAAGGTGCCATCCAGTAGAGAGCCATCAAAATCGGATGGGTTCCAGGTTGCAAGTCTATCCCGAACTCAACATCACGTCGAGGGGGTAGAGTTTCCACCTCCTCAGGGAAGACGTCCATAAACTCACTAACGACCCCTGGAAATTCCATAATTTCTGCATCCAACGACTCCACTAATAGCTCAGCTAACAAGGAACGGAGGGGCTCCTCTTCCCTGCTACTTTTTTGGAAACCCCACTCGCTGATGAATGTTACATGTCAGCTGCCCAAATCTGAAAAAACAACCCTTCCTTGGAGGCAGTCAATGAAGGCACATGCAGAGAACAACCATTCGATGCCTAGGATGACATCGTAAGGTTGTATCTACAATAGTAGAAGATCCCTAATAGACAGATGTGGCCTTATCATCAGTTTACACCCACGGAAAACATAAAACAAGTCGATATAACCTCCGACTGGTGTACTCAACACTAGGGGAACTGGAAGTCTCTCAGCATATAGACCCAGATCATGGGAAAAACTGGGCACAAAAAAGGAGTGTGAAGCTCTTGTATCGAACAAGGCATAGGCAAGAGTATTAAACAAGCTGATCATACCTCGAACAACTTTCGGCCCTGTTGGAGATGCTGCTTTCGCAGCGTATAACTGCCCATGCCCAGCTCCCCTACCCCTCGGCTGTCAGCCGCCTCCCCGACCGCGCCATGGTCGAGGTCCCTAAGGAGCGCCCTGAGGTCGGCCTCCTCCTGTGGTGTCTGCCCTCGGAGGAGCGGGAGCTCGCTGCCCTTGCTGCTGCTACTGAAAGGGTCTAGTTGAAAACTGGTGCTACTAAGGTGGGTGTTGAACCTTCCCACCACCGCCGTACTATGCTTTGTTCGAGAACTGATTTCGAAGTTTCCCATGGCTTCCACAGACGAAGCATCTCGTTCCTGGGCCCGAAAGAAAAGGGTAAGGGCCAGAAGATCGGAACTGGAACTGTTGAGGCCTACTTCCTGCTGGTCGAAACCTAGAGGGCCCTGATGCTGGAGGCCTGCTGCTGACGGCCTTCCCCTTCAACGAGCCCAACTGGATTCCCTCTCGTGATACACCTCCCAGCGTGTGCATCCTCTCCACCACTTCAGCCTTCTTTTGGACCTCCAAGTACATCAGTAAGGTGAAGGGAGTAACAACACACTAAAGAGAAGTTCAAAGTGCCTCATCTAAACGTCTCGCCTGAGACTCCTAATATGGAAAGAGGTTTGGAGAAAAGCAGAGGAGATACTTTAACTTGATCCCCAATTCTCTCACTGACATGTTCCCTTACTAGAGGGAGAGTTGCTCCTGCCTCTTCTCAGCCTTCATCATGGAAGAGAGGAATTCCGCCCAGAACTCCTTCTTGAAGTCATCCCACATCACCTCAGCCTCCCTCTTCTCCCCAAGATAAAGCATCCACCACTGACGTGCTGCTCCGCACATCTGGATCATTGCCAGAGAAACCCAGTACTCCGTTGGAGCCTGGATCAAGCTGAAAGCTATCACCAGCTCCTCTATCCAGCTCTCTGTATCCATGTTTGAGATGCTTCCCTCGTACTTCCTGAGGGTCTTCCACTGAAAGGCATGAAACATCCTATACCACTGATCGTCTTCCTCATCTTGGTCATCCCTCTGTCAATCAGCCAAGTCAACCTCCTAGGCCTCGATCGCCCGCACTACCCATGGTCGTCTCCTAGGTGCCATAGCTGCAAGGTAAACAATGAATTTCTAAGCCCGAGTAGTGTAGAATATTGTTCTTAAATTTTCTTAGACTTCTCATTAATTTTAAATTGACAAAATAACCATGGAACTCAAGAACACAAGTCATTATTATGCATGTACCTTCCCTAGGTTCTCTACCCTGCAATCAGTGCAGCCTCACTTGGTCGTTTGGTAGGCCCAGAGTCCTTACATCAGATCACGGGGGGCCCCAAAATCCAGTGTCCTAGCCGGTCTTCCCTTACCTAATTCACACACCAAGATCACCCAACACTGTTTCCCTACCATCCCATGCAATCCTCACCGTGCCTAACTCCAGACCCCATCCTATCTCTCAACCTCTCCTCTGATACCATTCTGTCACGACCCGCCTTCACCAAGATGAGAGAAGGGACAACAGATTGCCATGCCCTTCATTCTTAAAGTTGAAGGAGAGATAATCACCCCCAAGACCCGCCTTCAATAGGTCCCAGAGTGGAGACTAGAACCAAGCATATAGAATCACACACAACATGGAAGGCATTACCCTTTTTCTTTATTAAGATCGGAAGATAAGATAGTGAATCCCAACAACGCCAAAACTGGAGGTAAAAGTAAAGCCGAAGAAAAACCATACCCATATGCATGTAACAAAGTAAATACCACAAGTACAAGGAGACTACAAAGGTAAAGTACCAAAGAAGATAAAAATAGCAACTGCAACTGTCCCAACGTCCAAGCTACTACGGCCCAACACAATCCCTGAAGTCCTCTTGGAAACCTGAAAGCAGTTTTATATACATAGGGTGAGCATACAAGTATACTCAGTAAGGAAAAACAAAGACTCTCGTTCACAAGTGGGGAGGAATTATAATTCCCTGTGAGAAAAGAGACAACCAAAGCACCTAGAATGGAAAACTATCCATTCAAGCCTCACTAAGGCACACTACCCAAATAACGCAAGTCATGTAAAGTATAGTAACAACACATTGATGTTTGGATACCCCGCGCAACTTTCCCAATGGTTATTGAAGACATCCTATGCATCGAACCAATCCCGCCATTCTCACGGTAGTCCCACTGCCACACCCCACCCGCACACACCTGGGCCACTACCACACATCCCACCCGCAAACACCTGGGCCAAAACCACCATGTATAACCACACCCGCAAACACCTGGGCTAGAACAACCATTGCCACACCCGAAGACACCTGGCCATCATCCCAAAGATTCTTGGGAAACAACCTACCCGCACACACCTGGGCCAACTACAACAGCTACCCTACCCCAAAGAATCTTGGGCTATAATGGACCTCAGGCCATCACATCCTACCCGAATAGTCTTAGGCTATTCGAGAAAGGGATAAGAAAAGGAGCTAATAACCAGCCACTCATAGGAGTGTTGGAAAAAACACCCACCCCCATGAAATGGGGGTGTTTGGCACTAAGTGATCAACTTGGGTGGGGCACGAATAAAAAACATAAGAACTATAATTATATGTATAGGTAACAAGCACTCATACAACCTAGGGTTTCCGAAGCCAACCTAAGCACAAACACCCTATTACTATTCATTCATAAAGAAAAGTACAACACTCACGACAAAGTCACAACTCATCCCCAAAACCAATTACCCATTTAACTCATCCTTGATTTCATGTTCAAGTGATCCCATTTAGGTGAATTCTACACTATTGGGCAACTAACAGGCATAACCACAAGCTAGAGAAAAAGAAATATCCAAACAACAATTTAAGCATTCACACCCGGTTCTCTTGTAAATTCTCAACAACAAAGGGATCAGTGAGATCCCTCGAAGTACTGGAACGAAACCAAGCCTCGAGATACAGCCCGACACCACTTTAAATTCACAACCAACAACCATGCCACAGCGGAGGATCCCATCCTAACCCACATCGCCCCATGAGAATCAAACAGTACAACACACCTACTACCATAACATAGTAGGGAAACTTCCAGGTTCAGGAACGACATTCACTATGTTTTCTTTTTTCTATTTGGTTAACTGGGGTGATCACACGAGGTTTGTTGTTCACTGGATGTTCATTTAATCGACCAAGTTTACATGATTAACCAAATTCCCATGTTGCAGCCATTCAATCATCACAGAAGACGGTGGTTCATTAATGCACAAAGAAAGACCACCAACAGCCATGATTTTCAGTGGGCATAGGCCCACAGAATTCACAACATAAATAATCAAGGCTAAGGAAAAAGCAGCAGAACATCGATCACACCCCACCTTCATTCTTTAAAGTCCGTTTGTTATCTTCATTAACATTTTGTGTCATCCATCCCACAGAAACAATAGTGCACCCACCCCGCATGATACATAGTAAGGAGAGATGAAGGAAAACCCCTACCTGGTTGATCAAGGATCGAAGTTCTTCTCCATGCGCCAAGAACTAGGGATGTGCGACTTACAGGGGAGGAACGTCGGGGATGCCAAGGGTGAGCAGAAAGGCTCCGGCACAGGTGCACCACTTGCCTCGGGAAGGGGAACTCCAAACGCAACAAGAAGAAAGAATACCAACTAAGAGTAAAAGATAAAGAAGAAGAAGAAATTCACGTGTGATATAAGGATGAGATCATGTTGTCACGGGATATGGAATTTTGAATGGCTATAAAGTCGGATCATGGTTTCACCACACGGTTGGGTGGTTACACACGAATGAATTAATTTTTATTTAATAACTCTCATCAGGAAAAGGTGATAAAAGCTATGACTTTCAAGGATTTTATATAAATAGAGGAGAAACGTTACGCGGACACAGAGCTGGGTCCGTTGAGGTTCACCCCATTCTTAGGAATTTGAACATTAATTATGGGATTAAAAGAAAATGGCCTTGAACCACTACAAAAAGGTTAAAAAGGGCTAAAAGTGGTGTTACAGGAAAAGTTGTAGAATAAAAACTCGACAATGTTGTGTGACACTGACCGGTCGCACTGATCAGTGGCACACTGATCAGTGGCACAGCGATCGGTCGCACCAATCATGTCCCGTAGGTCGGTCGCACACCGAAATGGCGTCCTAGAACCAAGGTGCCACATTAGGATCCGAAATTTGGCAAATGGATGGGCCATGAGTGTTTAGTCCATTACAGGCCAAGTGACCAGTTTCAAAAAAGTATTAGCAACGGGGCAACATCCCATCGTAAATAAGGTAAGAAAACAAAAAATTAAAAAAAAATTTAAAAAAATTAAAATTTAAAAATATAATAAATAAAATTTAAAACAACTGAAATATTAAAAAAAATTACACAAAATATTTACATTTTAATGTTAACATAATAAATGTGTACATCGCTATGGACGGGGTGCGGGAGGGTGAGGGTCATCTGGAAGAGGAGGGGAAGGGAACTCCAACCCAACACCCTGATCCATCCATCACATGTACTCCATAATCTGATCATGTTGTTGGTGCTATCATCAAATCTCCTACTACTACTGCTCATTTTTTCGATGGAGATCTTCCTAATCTCTACGCATGGCCTCTATAACATTAATTTGTGATCACAGCTGCTCCTCATATTGTGAGGTCGATGATGATGACAATCAATGAGCTCCCCTCGAGCTAGACATCAGCCATGTAGCAATACTATAACTGTGAATTAAGTTTTATTAATTCATTTTTTATTTTTCATATTAAAATTTTCAGTTAATATTTTTCCTACCCTTTAAATTTTCCACACTGGATATTTAGATTGTGTATTTTTTATTGGGATACTTTCTTGAGCCCCTTTGTTACATGGTTTATTTCCTTGCTTTTACTACTAGAAATCTATGTTTTATGCCTAGATGTATTATCACCCTTGATTATACTTGCTTCCCCTCTGCATCTAGTCACCCATGTGTACACTCGATTTGTTTGAGCAGTTTATGCTTCGTTCAGCTGGGGAGTTGAACGTTGCTTTATGGCATGGTTTGGTTTGGAATGCTATTGTGTAGATGTCGGCAGAATTTTCCTAGATGGCACCGCCCCCCATTTTATCAAAGGGGGCTGGCAGCGGGGTAGATGGTTGGTGGCCAAACCCCCACCAAACTTCCAGTGGGAGAAGGAGCAGAAGGGGTGAGGGTTTCCTATAAAAGGCAAAAGCATCCTCTCCCTTCATCATCCTCAATTGTATCCGGTTTCCCATCACCGACAGATCATATTTTGAGCGGTTTTATGAGGTAGTTTCCCCTTTATTCAAGAGAGAATATTACGACAGTTTTCTCCTTGTAATAGTGAGGGAGTGTGTACCCACTTTTACCCCATAGTGATCCTTCTATCTTCCCGTGGTTTTTTACCCCTTTCATTTGGGGGGTTTTCCATGTTACATCTGGTGTTCTTTTATTTCCGCATTTTTCACCTTATTTTTATCTCATGATTATTGCTACACTGTGGGAAAATCATTTACGGTCCCAACAAGTGGTATTAGATGTAAGGTTCTGGCCCGGTGTTGTTCACGTTTTTGGGTATTAATAATTCTCGTAAAATTTTAGTATGCTCTGTGATTGCGACTCCGGTTGATCTTTCACATCAGAAAAAAATTATTGAGAATATTAAATACACCATTGTTAAACAGAGGAGGTTCTGGACTGATAGCGTGTCTAGATGGTGGTGAAATTCGAGATCGAAAAATTCAATGGGAATAATTTTTCGTTGTGGAAAATGAAGATGCAGGCAGTGCTGTGGAAGGATAATTGCCTACTGGAAATTGGAGAAAAGCCGGCAGGTGTGACAGAGGAGAAATGAAATGATATGGACGAAAATGCTATTGCCAACATCCATTTGGCTTTGGAAGAAGGGGTCCTATCGAGCATTGCGGAGAGAGATACAACAAAAGAAATATGGGATACTCTGACGAAGCTATACGTGGCCAAGTCACTGCACAACAAAATTTTCCTGAAGAGAAAATTGTACACTCTTCGGATGGCGGAGTCATCTTCAGTGACCGACCACATCAACAACCTCAATACCATGTTCTCTCAACTCACGACGTTGGGCTATAAAATTGTGGATACTGAACATGCGAAGATTGTACTTCAGAGTTTTCCAGATTTGTTTGACCAACACATCATCAACCTCACCAATAATATCCTGATGGATATGCTGATATTTAATGATGTTTCAGCCACAGATCTAGAAGAAGAAATTCAGCGCAAGAACAAGGAGGACAGACAGACAACTTCGCACCAAGCATAAGCTCTGTTAATGGAGAGAGGGAGGATGATGGAGTGTGGTTCCAGTGGGAGCCAAAATCATGGCAGGTCCAAATCAAGGAGTAAGAAGAAGAATGTCACATGTTTCAATTGTGTAAAGAAGGGGGACATCAATAAGGATTGTTGGAATAAGAAGAGTGGTGAAAAAGACTCTCAGGGGAATGTGGTGAATACTTATGGAAGTGGAGATATACTAGTCAGTGAAGCGACGATGACTACTGGAAGCAGGAAACATCTTGACGATGCATGGATTATCGACTCAGGAGAAACATGGCACATGATGTCTCGACGGGAATGGTTTGACCAATATGAAACCATCCCAAAAGGACTTGTGTACATGGGGAATGATCACACTCTGAAGATCGTTGGAGTCAGTATCATCAAACTGAAGATACATGATGACATAGTACGGACCGTCCAAGGAGTACGTCATGTGAAGGGTCTGAAGAAGAATATATTGTCTTTGGGACAATTTGATGACATCGGATGAAATAATCGCACCATGAATGGAGTCATGATAATTATGAAGGGCGCGCTTGTGGTAATGAAGGTGGAGAAGATCTCAAAGAACCTGTATGTGCTTATGGGTGAAACGTACAAGGAGGCGGAGATAGTTGTTGCATCAACTACCTCGATGGAAGAATTGATGACGTTATGGCATAGGAAGTTTGTCCATATGTCAGAACGAGGCCTGAAGATTCTTGCGGATCAAAAATTACTTCATGGGCTGACAAAGGTATCCTTACCATTTTGTGAGCATTGTTTTTTGAGAAAGAAACCCAGGTTAAAGTTTGGGACATCAACAGTAAGAAGTCAGTAGATCTTGGAGTTGATCCATTCCGATGTTTGGAAAGCACCGGTTATATCCCTGGGAGGAGCAACGTACTTTGTATCATTCATTGATGATTATTTCAGGAGATGTTGGGTGTACCCAATCAGGAGGAAGTCATATTTTTTTGAAGTCTTCAAAACATTCAAATCGCAGAAGGAGCTTGACTCTCGAAAGAAGATCATGTGTCTGAGGACAGACAATGGTGGAGAATATACAAGCCAGAAATTTGATACTTTTTGTCAACAAGAAGAGATCAAGAGACAGTTCACAGTGGCATACACTCCTCAACAGAATGGAGTGGAAGAGCGGATAAATAGAACCATATTGGATAAAACAAGGGTGATGCTAAAGACTCTGGGTATTGCCAAAACTTTTTGGGAAGAAGCAGTGAATACCGCCTGTTATGTGATCAACCGATCTACTTCAATGGCTATTGAGCTGAAGACACCGATGGAGATATGGACTGGTAAACCTGCTAACTATTATCAGTTACATACTTTTGGAAGTCCTGTATATGCAATGTTTAATGACCAGGAAAGGTTGAAGTTGGATTCGAGATCCAAGAAATGTATCTTATTGGGGTATGCTGATTGTGTGAAGGGGTATCATTTGTGGGATCCCACTTCCCACAAATTTATCATCAGCAGAGATTCCATCTTTGCAGAAGATAAGGTGAAAATGAAAACTCATCGAGACATGGAGAAAGAGAATACAGAAACTACAACAGTCAAAGTAGAGGACAAATCCAAGGAAGAACTAGTTTCCTCTGAGGCATTATCAGAGCAAGATGATCAAGTACCAGTTGAGTCTAGACCATGACGGTCAACTCGGGAGAAAAGAGCACCAGTATGGCACTCAAACTATCTCACTGAGAGAAATATTTCATATTGCTTATTGACAGAGGATGGAGAGCCATCTTCTTTTGTGGAGGCGACCCAGAGTCTAGATATATCCTCATGGATGGCAGCGATGTAGGAGGAACTTAAAGCCCTACACAGGAACAAGGCATGGGATCTTGTTCCATTACCTCGTGGAAGGAAGGCTATTAGAAACAAATGGGTCTTTAAGATCAAGTGGGATGAAAAAGACCTGGTGGAAAGATATCGTGCAAGATTGGTGGTCAAAGTATTTGCTCAGAAGGAAGGTATTGATTTCAATGAAATATTTTCTCCTGTTGTTAGAATGACGACTGTTTGATTAGTTCTGGCGATGTGTGCTACATACAGCTTACATCTAGAGTATCTGGATATGAAGACTGCGTTTCTCCGTGGTGATCTTGATGAAGAGATATATATGCTCCAACTGAAAGGGTTTGTTGAATAAGGTAAAGAGAAATTCGTTTTTAGGTTGAACAAATCTATGTACGGTCTCAAATAGGCGCCGAGGTGTTGGTATAAAAGATTTGATTCCTATATCACGAGCCTTGGATATGACAGACTTCATTCAGATCCTTGTGCATATTTCAAGGGTTCGGATGGTAATGATTTCATCATTCTTATGTTGTATGTAGATGACATGTTGGTTGCAGGCCCCAACAATGATCAGATCCAGGAGACGAAGGCATAGTTGGCTAGGGAGTTTGATATGAAGGACTTGGGACCAGTAAACAAGATTCTTGGGATACAATTTACCGAGACAGAAATAATGGGAATATTTGGCCATCACATAAGAGTTACTTACATTGTCTTGAAATGCTTCAACATGCAAGAATGTAAGACAATATCTACCCCTCTTCTTGTTAATTTCAAGTTATCCACCACGATGAGTCCTAGCAGTGAAGAAGAGAGGATGGAAATGTCTCGAGTACCGTATGCATCGGCAGTGGGTATTCTAATGTTCGCTATGGTTTGTACTAGACCAGACATTGCACATGCAGTGGGAGTAGTTAGTTGGTACATGGAGAATCCAGGACGGTAGCATTGGAACATAGTGAAGAGGATCCTGAGATACATCAAGGAGACCTCAGATGCTGCATTATGTTATGGAGGATCAGATTTTACTATCAGAGGCTATGTTGATTCAGATTTTTCAGGTGATTCTGACCAGAGGAAATCCACTACTAGTTATGTGTTTACTCTTATAGGAGGAGTTGTGAGTTGGATTTCAAAGTTCTAGTCAGTTGTGGTATTATCCACGATGGAGGCAGAGTACATGGCAGTGACCCAGGCTTGCAAAGAGGCGATTTGGATGAGAAGGTTGTTGGAGGAACTCGGGCACAGACAGACGCAAATTCCATTATTTTGTGACAGTCAGAGCACCTTGCACATTGCAAGGAATCCATCTTTTCATTCCAAGATGAAGAACATTGGGGTACAGTATCACTTTGTCCAAGATGTGGTGGAGGGAGGAAGTGTGGATATTCAGAAGATTCATACTAAAGAAAATCTTGCAGATTTCCAGACGAAGGTGATTAACTCTGATAAGTTCAGATGGTGCAGATCCTCGAGCAGCCTCAGAGATATGTGAGCAGCATGGTTGGGCAGATAGAAAGGATGTGTGGAGATGTGATTGGTTCTCAATAAAATCTCCAAGTGGGAGATGTTTCAGCAGAATTTTCTTGGACGGCACCACCCCCCATTTGGTCAAAGGGGGCCGGCAGCAGGGTAGATGGTGGGTGGACAAACCCCCACCAAACTTCCAGCGGGAGTAGAAGGGGTGAGGGTTGCCTATAAAAGGCACAAGCATCCTCTCCCTTCATCATCCCATCATCAATTGTATCTGGTTTCCCATCACCAGAAGATCCTATTTTGATCGGTTTTATGAGGCAATTTTCCCATTATTTAAGAGAGAATATTACGAGAGTTTAATCCTTGTAATAGTTAGGGAGTGTGTACCCACTTTTACCCCATAGTGATCCTTCAATCTTCCCATGGTTTTTTACCCCTTTCATTTTGGGTGGATTTCCACGTTACATATGGTGTTCTTTTATTTCCTCATTTTGCACTTTATTTTTATCTCATGATTATTATTTCACCGTGGGCCAATCATTTAAGATCCCCATTGTGTCTAGGGATGGTAGAGGGTTTTATCACCCTTTCGACACCATGTTTTCCATTGGTGATCTACTTCACTGGTTTTCAAGTTGTGGAGGTGCATTCCTAAGATGTATGGGGTACATCGGTGGCGTGACACATCTAGTGGAGATTTTATAGCGGGTTCCTTCGGCTTCAATGATCCAAATCTGGGAGGTTCACTATGAAGATCTGATCGGGTGTTTTCCAAATGGGAGGTCCAGATCCTATGGTTTCTTCTCCAGACCCGAGTTTTTTTGTCAGCATGACTCTAGTTCAGGTGTTCTCTGGGCCTAGTAGATTAAGATTGGTGGATTTTGACTGGGCTACTCTATATTCGTGGTTACCAACTATAGGGGTTCAGATCTGGTGCTTACAGAGCTACTTCACAACGTGGAGATTCAATGTCATGGTGATCTGGATAGTCAGACATTTTGTTATTGTTGTAAGTGTTTTATAACCTAATATTGATTTATTTCTTGAACGTTTTCATAGTTTTCTTGCTGTGTGTCGATTGTTGAACTCCATGTATTTACTGATTACTATTTCCCTTGTAATCTAGTTTTGTTTGAGCATTTAATAATAATGGCGTGCCTGGGTGGTGCTCCTACCATGCAGTAGGTCCTATTTGGACTGAATCTAGTTAAATCCCTATGTTATTTATCTCTTTTACATTTGTTTTCATTGTATTCCACTATTTGTAATCACTATAATATATTGGAAATAAATCAATTGATCTTGGCATTGGTTTTGGGGTTCCGTCACTGTACAATTGTTTTCCAGCACACACAGCCCCCATAACATTTCGTATGAGAGTTATTTTTTATTTTCATTTGTCTACTATTAGAAATTATTGCCCCTGCATTTTCAATTATGCCTACTATATTACAATATGTTACCATTTATTGACAATATATATGGATATTTAATTTTTTTCATTATTTTTTCTCATGTTGTACTGTCTACTGCTCTTATTTACAATACCATTGAACCCATTTGTTGCACCTAGGTTCCAGTTTTATTAAAATTTCATTGTTGTATCATGTTTATAGTTTTGTGAAATCTTCCTTATTTCCCTATTTTTTCTTCCCTAGTAGAGACCTTGACAGCATGCAGTTTTTTGGTTTTATCTCATGATCTAGGCTAAGAGGGATTTGTGTGAGATTGGTCTAAGCAAGGGTGTGTCGGTAAGTAGTGAGGTGTGTGGCAGGGTCTGTTTGTTTGTCTATTTGTTCATCTATTACTACCTTTATCCTTAAGAGAGTGAGATGGTAAATTTCTCAGGGTTTGTTTCTATGGTGTGTGTCTTGGTTTTGGGCTGGTTTATTTAGGTGTGACCCATTACAAGTGTTGATTGGGCATGGGAAATGTGTAGAGAGATAGTGTCATGTGAATAGGTTCAGTGATGATAGGGATTTATGGCGGTTCTGACAGGATCTCTTTTGCGATGTTACGTGGTTCCTAGATATCAATGGGGCTACACTATGATGGGATTTATTAGTCGGTAGCAGGATTCTGTTGGATCACCGTTGTTCTAGTAGCCTTAGAGTTTTCCCTTAGGACTCTTAGAACTGCATGAGTTTTGCATTGGTACCCAATTTTCAAAGAACATCTCTTGTTGTCTTGGTTTAGGTTGTGCTTATATATAGTGTGCTTTAGTGGGGCAGAGTTGTGGGTTCAACTCTGGGTTTTCCTTCTTCATGTCCTTAGAGGGATGGTATTCTCATGGTTAAACAGGTATGAGGATAGTAAGTCGTTGGGAAGTGGTTAGAGAAGCAGGTTCATGGGGAGATATCTAGATAACCACCAAACTTCATGATAGTACTATTGGTATCTCTTTGATGACATTGGATGGGTACCTGAGAATTAAGTGCTTTATGTCATTATGCTAGACTAGGATGGGTTTTCCATAGATTGATGTAGGTTACCCTTTCTTGCTGGGTTTGTTTCCTCTTGGTTTCGAGTTGGCTATAGGATCAGGGTTTTATGGGTTATAGAGTGGTGTAACTTAGGAGGTGGTTTCCCATATTGCTTGGCTCTAGGCAGTGGATTCTCCTCAGGTGGAGAGTCTTCTGGGCCTGTCTTAGATTCAGGTGGAGTGAGTGTTTTTTTTGCTCTAAGTCTTTTGATTTGTTTACTTGTTTTGCATGAACTGTTTTCTTAGATGATATTTGCATTATTGTACTATTTTTATGAGTTATATGAGTTTTATTTTCCTTGGTTTTTGAGGATTGGTATTGCTGTGTTTGCTGCCTATATGCAAGTAATAGTGAGCAGTTTGGGACATCCTTGTTGGCATGACCTTAGAGATCGGCTCAGGTTAGTGCAGGTATGTATTCTATTTATGTTTAGAGGTTTTAATCCTAAAAATGTTTTAGTAGTAGTTTAGATAGAATTTATTATATAAAATGTGTATCATATTGATATACATGTTGGACATAAGAAGTGAAGAGTTTGACTATCACTATTTATTGTCGTTTTTGTTTTTCTTAGGTTGTTTATCATGATTTCTCAATTTAATTGATAGGTTAGGTGTAAGAACATCATCTAATTTTAATTGAAAATGGTGTAGATTTGTGAATTAAGTTTTCTTAATTCATTTTTTATTTTACATATTAAAATTATCATTTAATATTTTTTTTACCATTTAAATTTTCCATGCTGGGTATTTGGATCGTGTATTTTTTATTGGGCAGTTTTCTTGATCCCCTTTACTACTCGGTTTATTTCCTTTCTTTTACTATTGGAAATCCATGTTTTATGCCTGTATTTATTATCACCATTGATTATACTTTCTTCCACACTACATCTGGTTGTCCATATGTATACTCAATTTGTTTGAGTAGTTTGTGCTTTTTTTGGATGGGGAGTTTCACACTGCTTCATGGCACAGTTTTGTTGAACATGATGTTGCACAGTTAGGGCTAGAAAGGGGTTTCATCACCCCTACGACAACTTATTTTCCACTGGTAATTTGCTTCTCTAGTTTTTGAGTTGTTGTGGTGTATTCTTGAAATCTTCGGGGTACATCAGTGGCGCGATTCATCTATTGTAGGTTCGACAGCAGGTTCCTTAGGCTTCAAAAATCCAGATCTGGGAGGTTCATGATGAAGATCTAGTCAGGTGTTTTCTGAATGAGAGGTCCAGATCGGGTAGTTTCTTCTCCAGATCCGAGGTTTTCTGATAGCGCGACTCTAGTTCGAGTTTTCTCCAAGTGCGATGAATCAAGATCGATGGATTTCGATTGGGGTTCTCCATATTATTGGCTACCAATTGCAGGGGTTTAGATCTGGTGTTTACAGAGCTACTGCACATTGTGGAGATCTGCTGCTCTAGGTCATCTGGATGGTTGGAAATTTTTCCATCGTTGTAAGATTTTTCTAACCCAATATTGATTTCTTGCTTGGGATTTTTCATAGTTTTATTACTACGTGTTGATTGTTGAACTCCCTAGATTTTTTTCTTAATATTTACCTTGTAATATGGTTATGTATGAGCATTTAATAATAATGGTGTGTGTGGGTGGTGTTCTTGCCATGCAGTAGGTCCCAGCTGGACCAAATCATGTGAAATCCCTATGTTATTTAACTCTTTTACTTTTTTTGTATTGTATTCCACTGTTTGTAATCACTGTAATATATTGGTAATAAATCAATTGTTCTTGGAATTGTTTTTAGGGTTCTTTCACTACACTATTTATGTCCAGCATGCATAACCCCCATAACAATAATAACTTCAAAGCATCAATCGAGAACTGATTCCAACCACTCGACCCTTATCTAAAGCATATCACATCGCATGCATCCACGTTGTTTCATCAAATCCTTCCGCATTAGTGGTATAACTCTCAGTCTCAGCCTGAATCTCATCCTATATTTGAGAAGTCGCAACCTCAAATTAATCATTCAATTTCAATTTGAAATTAAAATAGTTAAAATATTATTTTCGGTAAGTTTTAGAACACACAAAAAATATATTGATCACAATCTGATGCTGGTGACCACCCACAATCTCTCCAGTGATAGGATTGTTGTACATCCTCTTATAGATGTTGAACTTTATAATATCAGGATTTTCAACTATCTATGAGTATAAAATAAAAAATTTACATTTAAAGTTATATAAATTATTAAAAAATTTACTTACCATATGTTTTCAATGCATAATGAATGTATGACTTCTAGCATGATGCGTCACCTCCTACCTCCCCTGGTTCTACTAACCTAATAATTCCCTCCTTTAAAAACTATCCCCCATCTAATATGAACATAATTAATACCAAAATTGAGATGAGATGTAATATGGTAGGTGGGCTCAACAAGATTGATCAAAATCTATGAATTACTTTCTTCATGGATGTCCTCCTCCGATTGTTTAAAAAATGATGACACCGATCATGAATAAATACCTACTAGGCCTCCCAGAGAGAAGGTTGCATGAAATCATCAATGGGATACCATAAACCCTATAAATAATTAATAGTATAATGTTTATAATTAAATAAAATTCAAAATAACTATTATTTATTTACGTACCATCTAATGACAAAACATGCAGTGTCGAACATCAATAGGAATTTGATCTCATGTCACTCATACTCTAGAAAAATAGTTTCAAAAAATAGAACTCCAATTTACAAAAAAAATATGTGTAAAGCTGTGAAAAAAAAAAGAACAAATAATCAAACAATTAGTATATAAATAAATTAATGAAAAGTAATTAAAACTAACTAATATACACAACTAAACATACATCTGTGTGCATGGATAAATGTCAAGGTGTGGACGTCACTTTAGAATATGGTCAAGATTCATCAATATCGCAATACACTAACCCTTCCGAGTCATAAATGAACCACTAGGAACCTGAGGGTTAGATGATAAAGAATAAAGATTATCACTTAGTAGTAAGAACTCCTCAAGGATATGAATGATATCATCATAAGTCTCGTCATCCATATGAAACACAAAAAGAATGTTGTCAGCAAATAATTGAAAATGAGTATTATATATATATATATATATATATTTGGACAATAACTAACAATTAATTGTTTCATTCTTCATCTTCATCCTCATCTTTATATATGATAATGTCAATGTCTATCTTTCTCCTCGGTATCATCAATTTCCATAGCATTTTTGCTTCATTGTCACTTGTTAATTCAAATTCATTTGTTATATCATTAATATCGTCACCACCATCAAACCATAACTATGGGGATGTCATCATCAATATTAGTTTCTCTTTGTTGAAAAGATGTATTTGGAGTTTTATCTTGAAAATTTTAAATTTCTTTCACTTTAATAGAACCACATTCACTTTGCATAAACTGATTTTCAGGGGGTTTTATTTTTATAATGCTCCACTGATCAATTAACACTTGAAGCAACATATTAATTGGAAAAATATATTTATTGTTCTTGATGAGTCAATAAAAATGGTTCATTTACAACAAGAGGGATTTTATATTCAATATCAATGATTCCATAGTGTGGACAGACACACAAGCCTCTATTAGTATCAAACTAATGGCATTTAAATATCATTACATAATTTTTTCCCAGATAACACAACTCAATTATTTCATCCAACATGCCATAAAATCCAACCTCACTTTTTCTATGATGAGATATTCTCAAGAAGACACCATTATTCATTGTTTTTTTATTCACCATATAAACGTTTATGAAATCGAAAACCATTCACCACAGATTAATTATAATATTTTATCACTTTGATGGTGGGTTACTCAATACACACAATCAATTATCAATTTTATTAACATATTTCGATACCTGAAAAATTAAAAAAAATTAACAGTGTGAAAAATAATAAATTGATTTCATTTTTTATAATATAAACAATTTATTGTACCAGTATCTAAAACCAGTATAAAAAATTATGTTTATGACATTCTTTAAGAGAAACTACTTAATTTGTGAAAAACTTTTCTTGATATGATCATCATATAATCTAAAAATAAATAAATATGAATTTATTTTTTTAAAAACTAAATAATATATAGTAGTATAAATCACAATGCAAATTGTGTCATTTATTTGCAATTGAGAGGAACATATGTATGAGCCTTGTGATGTTCATCATCTGAAAGCCACCATTCATGAACTCCAATAAACACAAGTTCGGGCTGATTAAAAACTGATAGTTTAATATTCATTGCATCATCAAAGATTTTCCTCATTACAACCCACTCGATTATGTTTTGAATGGTATTCAGGTTGGAAATAATGGGAGCAGAAAAAAGAAATTTCCTCCTTTAAATAAGCTTTTGTAATTGACTATTCAATTAATGCTTTATCACATACCTTTTTCTTTAATTTCAACATACATTTCTCATATGGATACATCCATTAGAACAGTACCAACCCTCCATATTTTTCTTCATATGGAAAATTTAATATAAAATGTTTCATTAAATCTAAGAAATCAGGAGTAATTTTTTTTCTAATTTACATAAAACTAAAACAAAATCTTCTTGTAGTCTACTAAGTGAATCATAGTTTATTGTAGCCACACAGATGTCTTCAAAAAAATATGATATTTAAGTTATCATATTCTAAATTAAAGAATTCATCAAACCTCTAAATCCAATTGGTAGAAGTATTTCCAATATAACATTATAATCTTGAATTTTTAATCTAGTAATATGATTTTTTTTACATATCTAGAAAATTTGGAAACATAACCATCCATTAGTCTCAAATATACAATCCGTTGGAAAAATAATAAATGGTTTTCTTTGGAAAGTGTATAAGTCCATTTTGGTTTCATTAACTTCTGTGATATTTTATTTTCAAACAACTCAAGTTTTGGTCACCTGAAAATTTGGGAAAGATATGATCATCCCTTTACATTATATTAACTCTTACATGGTGTGTCCAAAACTATATAAAATATATTATCAATATAGTTCTTCTTAATATGCATGACATCCAACATGTGACTGACCAAAAAATCAAACCAATATAGAAGATCCCAAAAAATACTTTTTTTAATCCAATTGTTATCTTTCCCAAATCCATCTATTTTTTATTGGTATATCATTGGCCTAAAGGTAATATTAGGTAATGAAGAGACAATATATTTTAAATCAATACATGAGATCATTTCTAAAGGTCCATCTCTTTCAATTGTACCTTTTCTGAAAGGATTTATATTCCTTCAGAAAGGATGATCAATAGGAAGAAATCTGTGATGAAAGTTGACAAATCAAGGTTTTCCACCATAGATGAGAATAAATTCTTTACTATTACTCATAAAATATGAACATGATTTTGAACCATGGGTACTCCATCTAAATAATATACCATATACTGGGAAGTCACTAATTGTATTCATTAATTTATCCTTCATTAGGAAATTTTGTTTCTTAACAACATCATATATACTAACACCATTACTTCACAATAAATTTAACTCATCAATAAATGACTTCAAATAAACATTGATATTATTTTTTGTATGTCCTAGAATTGATAAGGCTAAAAATATATATGGTCCATTTATCAACATATAAGGAGGTAAATTTCATGGAGTTATATAGACAGACTAATAAGAATATTGACTACCTTAAGAACCTAATGGATAAAAACTGTCATTAGAATGACACAATCACATGTTTCGGGATTATGAAGAAAAAAACATATGTACATGGTCAAAATGTTTCTATGAATCATCATCACAAGAATGATTTAAGCTTTTACTAGTTGAAATATTTGTTTTATACCATGACATTAATGATGTCATGTTCTGAGGCATAAATTAACACTGTAATATAGGTGTAAGCAGGAAATACTTCAACTGTTTAATAGGAATCAATCTAGACATCCCTAGTTGAGCCTCTCTGTAACTTGATTTTCCACATGTAGGATAACTAACTAACAATTCATTTTCACCATAATATAAGATACAATCATTTGAACATGCATGAATATTCTGATAACCAATAACAAAATTATGAACCAATCTCTTACTCTCATAGAAATTTATAGGAAACACATTTCTTTCAGGTAACAGTGCTTTAACTAAAGAGAATTTCTGATCAAAATAGTTATTTGACATTCCATTATCTGATTTAATAGTCATAAATTTTATGATATCTTCAAATTTTATTATCTTATAACTAGGATATAAAACATCCTCAGTGGACTTCAGCAAAACATAAAATCAAGATGGTTCTAACTTAGGAGTGAAATCCATATCATCATGAGTTTTAATTTTTTGAATAGATGGTCCAGAAACATCATGCACTAAAGTTTGAAACCGTGATGGATTTGGAACCAAATTATTAATATTTACTTCAAAACTATGTTAACTATTTTGATACCAAAAAATATAATCTTTTCAAAAATAAAAATGTAATAGATGAACTCCAATGTTTCCAAATGTGTCAAACCTCCTCATATTGAATTTCTCACATGGACACTTAGTTTTCCATTCCAAAACAAATTCTTATTTTGCTGATGCAAGTGATAAAAAAGATTTAACACCCTCAATATATATAGGATTTATACCAGAACTATTTGGATTCCTATGATGATTTATCCAATCGTGATCATGTAATAAATACTATTGTTGAATTCTTTATTCCATATATCTCTAAAAAATATAAAAAATATGACTAATTTTATATAAGAAAAATAAGATCAAAAAATAGTAGAATATAAAAAAATTTAATTTACTTGTAAATATTATCAATTTATCTATTTACGACTAATTTTTACTAATTTGTGCTAATTTTTATTAATTATCATTAATTACCACTAATTAAAGGTAATTTTTACTAATTATAAATAATTTTTTACTAATAACCATTATTTTTTAGTAATCACTGTTAATTGCTGTAAATTAGTGCCATTTACCGTAAATTATTACTAATTACCATTAATTATTTTTAATTACTGCTATTTCTTTGAAATTAGCACTACTTTTAGTAATTGTTACTAATTTCTAGTAATTACCACTAAGTTTTAGTAATTACCGCTAATTTTTACTAATTACCACTAATTTTTACTAATTACCATTAATTTTTACTAAGTTGTGCTAATTATTGCTATTTTTTACTAAATAGCACTAATTATTTCTCATTTTTACTATGTACTGCTAATTATCTCTATTTTTTAGTAATTACAGCTAATTACTATAAATTTTTACTAATTACAACTAATTACTACTAATTACCACCAATCATTATTAATTATTGTTATTTATTAATAATTACCACTAATTATTATTAACTACCACTATTTTTTAATAATTACTTATAATTTTTAATAAGTGTTGCTTATTTTTACTATGTGTTTCTAATTACCACTAATTACTTCTAATTTTTACCAAGTATTTATTATTTTTATAAAGTGCCTCTTATTTTTACAAAGCACCGCTAATTATCGCTAATTTTTCTAAGTACAATTTATTTTTACTAATTACCACTTATTTTACAAATTACCGCTGATTTTTACTAATTCCCTCTAATTACTGCTTATTTTCACTGAGTACCGCTAATTTTTACTATGTACCATAATTTTTTGTAATTTCTGCTAATTTTTAGTAATTGCCACTATTTTTTAGTAATTACCACAATTTTTTATTAATTTCTGATAAATTTTTGTAATTATCACTAATTTTTAGTAATTACCACTAACTTTTATTAAGTACTACTGATTTTTACCAAGTGCAGCTTATTACGGCTAATTTTTACTAAGTACTGCTAATTAATGCTAATTTTTACTAAGTACTGCCAATTACTGCTAATTTTTAGCAATTACGGATAATATTTAGTAATTAATGCTAATTTTTAGTAATTACCTTTAATTTTTAGTAATTAACACTAATTTTTATGAATTACCGCAATTTTTTACTATGTACCACTAATTTATACTAAGTACTGCTAATTAACGCTAATTTTTACCATGTAATGCTAATTACCGCTAATTTTTACTAATTATCACTATATTTTAGTAATTACAGCTAATTTTTAGTAATTACCTCTAATTATGGCTAAATTTTATTATTAGTACTAATTGCTATTAATTGTCGCTAATTATTACTATTTATTGCTAATTTTTACTATTTATCGCTAATTTTCAATAATTATTTATAATTTCTAATAATTACTGCCAATTTCTAATAATTACCATCAATTTCTAATAATTATCGCTAATTTTTACTAATAAGTAATAGTTATTATTAATTACCACTAATTATTAGTATATATATTAGGTGTTTAGGGGAACAATTACATTAAACACACACACACCACACACACGGCTGAAAAGGCAGGTCATAGCCCCCCTAAAGGATAACCCACCCATCAAGCCTTATTTATTCATTACATGGCCCAAAGGCCGAGTGGGTATAAAGCTCATAACATAGCCCAAAGGCCCACAAACTAGCCCAGAGGCTCAGTGCAGCGTTATGCCTACATCATACTGTCTATGTCATCAAGCCTGCATCATGCTTGAGTCACAACATTCCTGTGTCATGCATCATGCCTGCATCACCGCCTGCCTGTGGAAATTCGCTCCCACTCAGATTTGAACCCGGGTCTGATGCAGGATTATAGGGAGCCTTTACCACTCAGATAAGCCCCCAACTACAACTGCTAATTATTATTTATTACTAAGATCTATAAATTATGACCAAGTTCTATTAATTCCCACTCATTTCTGTTAATTTTTTCTAATTCTCGCTTGATAACGCTAATTTTTACTAATTATAATTTTTATACTAATTGTCACAAATTTCTAATATTTTTTTTCTAATTTCTAATAATTAGCGTTAATTGCTGATAATTAAAACTACATAATAATAATTAAAACTAATTACTGCAAATTAAAACTAAATACCTCAAATTAAAAATAATTATTAATAATTAAAAATAAATAATTTTAATTAAAAATGATTAATATTACTTAAAACTAATTACTACAAAATAAAACTCAGTAGTTCTAATTAAATCTAATTATTGCTTATTAATAACAATTATTAAAAATATGAAATAAAATAAATTAATAGAATATTAAATAATTTAAATAAATACCTTAAAACCGAATCTTTTAGTAGATGGATTGTAAAGACCCAGAAATTTCAAGGATTTTTTTTTGGGGAATTTTGCGAGTACGCAATTTCTGACGGCGCCTGATTCCGAGGCCCGGTGTGCCCCGAATCATTTTCCAAAGTTTAGCTGAGGTACGTTTAGCGAACGAACGAGCGGTTTTTTCTATCTTTTGAACCGGTGCTCGGAATCGATATCTGAGTGCACCGATGAACTCGCAGCGCCGGTTTTTGCTTAAGAGGACATTCACCTAGACAGTAGATGATCGGGTTTAAGAGTTGGTTTTTGGGTTTCACGTGGATTAATAAAATAAAATAAGTGACAACTTATTTTATCTTTGTTGAACCCACGCCATGTGGATAGTGTTGGTTAAAAGCTCCACATGGGAGTTGGTAGTGGGACCGCCACACCCTAACCTCCCATGGGAGGATTATTAGGGTGGGGACCACCCGAACAACATAACCTCCCAAGAGAGGTTATGACATGGGGTCCACACGGGGCTTAACCCCCCATTTAATGGGAGGGGAGTAAATCTCTCAACACTCCCCCATTAATGAGGGAGAGCCTCTTGGACTCTAACTCCCCTCTTAGTGGAGGAGAATAAAACCTCCTCAAAACACCCCCATTTAATGGGAGGAAACTCCTTGACCCTCTCCTTGTTAATTAGGTGGGGACCACCTGGGACCCTAAACCCTCCTCGAAAGTCCCCAAATTAATTATTTCATCCACTCAGGCAATTAATTTGGCGGATCCTCTCCACTAATTGAATTTTGAATTGTGCCAACCATCGTGAACTTAATTAAGTGGGGCCCACTTAATTAATTTTTGCCACCAAGAATAATAGATTATATTCTATTATTTTGGCACGTTCTTGCGCCTTTTGGTGGAGAGATTGAGAGAACTTCATTATCGAGCGAAGAACGCGAAGAACGCCGGCGACGCTTCTTCCCCGACCTTCTTCGACCTTCTTCCTCGGAGCCCCCCTTTCTGACGTGGTGCTTCTCTGATGACCCTCCTTCCTCCCTCCTCGTCGTCAACCCAACGACGCACAAACTCGGAAGTGGAAGCATGCGGTGAACGACGTCATAATCTTCCCCCGCGACGAACGTGCACCCCGATGAATCAAAGGTAGGGGTTTGGTTTTATTCGTATTTAATTCATTGCGTTCTTCATTTAATTTTCGGGCCGCCTGTTATCATTTAATGGGAGGAGGTCGGACTGACCGAACACGGCTGATCCCCCCCCCTTTTTTGTTGTGTTCTTTGCAGCATGAACAAAGGCGGTGTGGTTTAATGGCACCGCGTGGAAATAAGAAAGAACGCGACGAACAAGCGCGGCGCCGTCATGCCGCACCGTTGAGGCTGAACGAAACCGAGGCCGGAGTCAGGGACGCGGAGGCAATTTGAAGACTATGCTGGTTGATCATTGTGCGTGGATTGACGGGCGACGACAAACGGGGCCGCAAAGACAATTTGAAGACTTTGCAGTGAAGAGAAGGTCCCGGGAAGACCGTTGGTGAAGACCGAAGGCCAAACAAACCACTGGAGCACGTTCGGTGGTCCGCGGAAGATTCTGTCGGCGTGCCTCACCGGCACGGTGGCGCCGGCGGCGGCTAGCACCGGCCGGCCGCCAGGAGGAGGCGGCGACCGGCGCGCCGCCAATAGGGACCGCCGCGGCTGAAGCCGCGGTGGCAGGCTCCGGTCCCACAGACATGCGGGACCAGTGAGAGATCGGGGGTTGTAACCCCCGGCTGTCAAAGGAAGCCCCCCCCCCCACGTGGGGCTGCGGTTACTCAATAAGGGGGCAGCGTGCCCCCCCCTGTCCGCTCAACTCGGCGTTGGCTGAGCTGGCCAGGCGGGCCGCGCGAGCGCGCCAGGCTGGGACGCGCCCAAACGGGCCAGACCAGGACCCAAGTCAGGTCGACCCAGTTCGGGCTGAACCAGGGGGGTCTCGGGTCGGGTCGGACCGGGCCCGAAACCCCTATTTTCGGGCAGTTTTCATTCAAACGCCCATAACGTGGGCTACGGACCTCCGAACGATGCACCGTCAGTTGCGATGCGATCCCTGGATCAATACGGTCTTTCATTATTTTACACTCAAGGTTTCGGAGAACTTTGGGTATAGCTGGGTTGGTTCGAACTCGAAACTAACCAGGCCCTCGAAGTAGAAACGCTTATAACTTGAGCTCCGGACGTCCGATTGATGTGATGTCGACATTGTTGGATTCCTCTTGATGAGATAGAACTTTTGGAATACTTTTCCAAAGGATTGGACACAGTTGGTTAGTGGCCAGGTTGGATTGAACCCGAAATCCAACCGGGCCCCTGGAACGGAAAAGCTGATAACTATCAGACCGGACGTCCGTTTGACGAACCGTCAGCAGCGTTGGTGATCACATTGAGAAACGATCCCTATGAGTATACCCTATGAGAGTTTGGGGTACAGTTTAGATACGGCCGGGTTGGTTCGCACATGAAACCAATCGGGGCCCGGGGACGAAAAGGCTAATAACTCACAGATCGGGCGTCCAATTGACGCACTGTCTATTGCGTTGAGACCCCTATGTTGAGGCGGTCCTTTGAGATACTTCTTCATGGGACTTTGTAATACTTGTAGTATCGACCAGTAGCTCGTAGAGCAGACCCTCCCGGAGACAAGCGTACGGAGTACAGAGACCATGTAGCTGGTTGAGACCTGACGACTGCTTGACCGACTCGACTTGGAGTGAGTCGACTAGCCTAGTGGACGGAGCACTACTATGTTTGGGTGTAGACCCATGGCGGATGGAGAACTATTGTTTTGGGGTGCAGACCCATGGTACTTAACAGAAGGAGTACCTCTGCAGTCTATTAGGGGGGTGCACTACTGTGTTTGGGAGGCAGACCTCGGCAGGAAGCACTACTGTGTTTGGGTAGCTGACCCGCGGTACTCGAAAGGAGGAGTACCTCAGCAGTCTTAGGTTAGTGAGCAGTACCTTGGAGTCCTGACAGGATCACTGTACTTGACAGAGATGGATCTCTTTAGCAGTTACTGTTTCGATAATGAAAATCCTGGTTTGAGCTGAGTCTATGACCTTTGTGTTTACCTCATGATTGAGATGGGTCATTTGATAACTTAGGTATATGTCTGGGAATAAACCTAGATAGTGTTTATCCGTTGATTTAATAACCTTTGTGTTTCCTCATGATTGAGATGGGTTACTTGATAACTTATGTATAAGTATGGGATTATACCAAAGTAAGGGTTATTTGTTGAGATCCTTATTTGTGGTTATCCTTGTTGGATTTAGTGAGACCATGAGGGTCTTGGGGTCCCTACTGAGTATCGTATACTTACCCCTGCATGGGCTAAGCTCGCACCTCATTGTGTTGGTTTCAAATGATGGCCAGCGCTGACAGAGGATGAGTGTTCGAGGACTGGATGGTACCCAAAGGTGGATCTCACAACAAGTCAGTATCTGGAGGTAGACTTCACGACGAGACGATACTCGGAGGAGGTTGATGGGAGATAGTGTTATGGAGGCTATATGTACCTACCCTTCAGGTAGGATCCGAGGTGGACGACCTAGGAGCTGCTTCTTTTCTTCCAATTGCTTGTCTTTTCTGTTGTACTTTCATTCAGTTGTAGCTGTACTTTTAGTTGGGTTTGTATTCTGGCCCATTTACTTTTCAACATTTTCTTTTGTACTTAGTGTTTTACTTCCTCTTGTACTCTGTGGTGTTTTGTTTACTTTTATAAAGGAAATGTCTTCCCAGTTATCGAGATTTACGCCTTTGGTGCTAGTCTCTAGCCCCTAGCCTATGGAAGGTGGGCTTGGGGTAGTCACGGCACGGGCCCCGAGGACGGGTCGTGACAAATTGATATCAGAGGAGTCGGTTCTACCGCAGAACATATAACTATGATATTTTCTTTTTGTGAAGAAATAGTGTTAAGGATACCGAGTGTGGTTTTCAGTTCAAGGAGTCCAGTGTTGGTGCGAGCGGCCGATATATCCATACACCAGGGCCTTGACAACTGATTTCCGACTTTGTGCACGAAAACACTGATTGCGTGTGTGTTTCCAAAGGTTTTTCCTTAAAACAACTCGAACCAGGTCAGCTCACCAGGTATAAATCATTTGACCGTTTCAAGTATGTTTCTTTGAGGATGTCTTTCCCCGGACCATCAGCTAGAGCCCCGAGAGATGTACGTACTGATAGCCTACCGAGTGATGAGGCTTCGGTATAGGGCCCTATTGCAGTTGAGGCACCTGCGGAGGCACCAGCGGTACTACCATACGTTGGGCCACCAATGCCACCAGCCCCAGCAGCAGGCAATGCACTCCACTTGAGTGCGTTGCACAAGTTCCAGCACCAGAGGTCACCTAGGTTCCATGGAGAGACGGACCCACAGGAAGATGAGGATTGGATGGAGGCTGTGGTGAGAGTTTTCAAGATAGTAGGTACACCAGCGGACTTCATGGTGATCTTTGCTGCCAGCCACCTTCAGGCTGCAGCAGGCAGATGGTGGAGCCACTTGTTCCAGTTTTGCGACGGGGTGACCTTCACATGGGGATACTTTGAGACCTTCTTCAGGGTGGAGTTTATACCAGTGGCTCTACACCCTGAGAGTGTTCAGGAGATGCTGCCTTTGCCGCGTGTTTTTTCATCAGTAGTAGAGTCATCTGTAGGCAGTAGACAGATGATGCAGAGGTCCAGAAGGACCAGACAAGTAGATGGGCGATCTCGGGTTTTAAGATCGGTGGTGCGGGGCACCCGGGGTGGGGTCAGAGCCAGGCATGCCAGAAACGGACAGTGTTACTCCTACGGTAGGAAGGGTCACATGGCACGTGACTATCTGACTCCCCGCACAGTTGATCCAAAGATGTTAGAGGAGCCACCGAGACAGAAGCAGTGACAGGTGATTGAGCAACAGCCGAGAAGTGGACAAGGCAGTAGATCCCCAGAAGCAGGTGTACAGGAGCAGAACTAGTGGATACCTTTTTGTTCTTGGTACTTCTAGTTCCATGTTGTTATTGTTGTTTTCGTGTCTTTGTACTTCGAGCTGCAGTAATAAAAAGACACTTATCTTTGTGATGTTTTCTTTCTTGTCCTTTTTTCGGTTGATACTGAGAGGTCCTAATTAAAATTGTTGACTTTACCCTCACTTTTGAGATTTCTACTGGAGGAGACCCAGTGACCTCACACTGATGCTGAAAGTGTGACTCGACCCTTGGAGGTGAGAGTGATGGTTGGATCCCTTGGTAGTTACGTCGAGGCCTTACGATGTCATCCATGGCTTGAATGCATCATTAATGTCAGGATTGACTATATTAGGCAATGGGCATGGTTCATCCAGGGGATGAGACCGAGTTTCTCTTTTCGGCAAAGGAGAAATCTTAGAAACTCTTACAGATCATAGGCAAAGAAGGTTCAGATCATCCAGGAGAAGATGAAGACTGCACAGTGAATTAAGAAATAGAAAACTGGCACCAGTCTTAGAGACTCGGGCGTGTTAAATGTTTTAAGAAGAGGAATCTTTAAGGAGTGATGAGTCTGCAAAGCAGCAGACTTGGAGGTAGAGCTGGGAGTGCAGCATGAGGTGGTGTACATTTTAAAATGCTACAACCACCCACCTTAGTTGTCCCCACCAGGCTCAGGGAGCTGGAGAGCAGGGGAAGAGTACAGCTACATGAGGTCAAGGAGTGTGACCCAATGGCTCTAAAAATGATTCAAGGGACAGTCTGTGTCCACTACTAGCTGTCGTAGTAATAGACAGTGAAATGAATCATTCCTTCCTTCCACAAATCTTGTCCCAGACCTAGAGTTTCCGGTAAGCCGTAGACTTGACCCTCGCGTCTGGAGATACCTTGGGAGGAGACTCAATAATCTCACTTACGCCGACAGTGTGGTCTGACCCACGAGGCGAGATTTTTAGTTGAAATCTCTTGGTGGAAGCGTCGAGGCCTTATGACGTTAGTCTCAGTATGGATTGGATTCACAGTTCATGCTCAGATTGACTGTATTAGAAAAAAAAGGTTGTGGTCTAACTACAACGTCGGGATGTGTTTTCCTTGGTCGGAGAAAAGGAAACCCCAGGCATCACAGGATGAACTCATGCATAGGAGGGTTTGGCCGATCACTCTTGGTTCAACCAATCTTACCCTCGGGGCAGTAGGATTTTTGAGTTTCAATTCTAATCAGGAAGTGGAGGCCTCTAGAGTTCGAGGATGGCGATCACATACTTAAACGGGTCTCACCTCGATGATGTTTACAGAGATGTGGCTGAGGCGACAAGTAATCTCTGAGGTTCAATGGACCTTTTTAGGTCCTCAGCAGGGTAGGCGAGGTGGCTTACCGTTTGACCCATCCACCTCAGTTGCACCAGGTGCACGACGACTACCACGTATCTCAGTTGAGGAGATAATTTCTTGACCCAACGCATATCATTAGCGATGGGGCGACTTTTTTGGGGTTCCAGTAGAGATTGAGGATCGACAAGAGCAGGTCCTATGAGAATGGTCGATTCCTAAAGTGTGCTTTCATTGGCAGCACGGGAAACTCTAGAAGAGCACATGGGAGAGGAATGCTCAGATGCATGCTCAATACTGCTTTTGTATCCCTAGTTTGTGTTTAAGCTTTACCAGGACGTAAGTCCCTGAGGTGGGAGTAATATAAAGACCCGAACATTTTAAGGAAATTTTTTGTTTTTTTTTTTTGAATTTTGCGAGTACGCAGTTTCTGACAGCGCCTGATTTTGAGGCCCGGTGCGCCCAGAATCATTTTCCGAAGTTTTTCTCGGGTAAGTTCAGTGAACGAACGAGTGGGGTTTTCTATCTTTTGAACCAGTGCTCGGAATCGAAATCTGAGGGCGCCGATGAACTCGCAGTGCCGGTTTTCTCTTAAGAGACTTTCACCTCGACGGCAGATGATTGGGTTTGAGAGTTGGTTTTTGGTTTTCATGTGGATTAATAAAATAAAATAAGTGACAAATTATTTTATCTTTGTTGAACCCATGCCATGTGGATAGTGTTGGTTAAAAGCTCAACATGGGAGTTGGTGGTGGGACCGCCACACCCTAACCTCCCATGGTAGTATTATTATGGTGGGGACCACCAGAGCAACATAACCTCCCAAGAGAGGTTATGACATGGGGTCCACACGGGGCTTAACCCCCCATTTAATGAAAGGGGGGAAATCTCCCAACACTCCCCCATTAATGAGGGAGAGCCTCTTGGACTCTAACTCCACTCTTAATGGAGGAGAATAAAACCTCCTCAAAACACCCCCATTTAATGGGAGGAAACTCCTTCACCCTCTCCTTGTTAATTAGGTGGGGACCACCCGGGCCCCTAAACCACCCTCTAAACTACCCAAATTAATTATGTCATCCACTCGGGCAATTAATTTGGCGGAGCCTCTCCACTATTTGAATTTTGAATTGTGCCAACCATCATGAACTTAATTAAGTGGGGCCCACTTAATTAATTTCCACCACCAAGAATAATAGATTATATTCTATTATTTTGGCACGTTCTTGTGCCTTTTGGTGGAGAGCTTGAGAGAAATTCTTTCCCCAGCGAAGAACACGAAGAACGCCGATGACGCTTCTTCCCCGACCTTCTTCAGTCTTCTTCCTCAGATCCCCCCTTTCTAACGTGGTGCTTCTCTGACAACCCCCCTTCCTCCTTCCTCGTCGTCAACCCACCGATGCACGAACTCGAAAGTGGAAGCGTGTGGTGAACTAAGTCATCATCTTCCCCCGTGACGAACGTGCGCCCCAATGAATCAAAGGTAGGGTTTTGGTTTTATTCGTATTTAATTCTTTGCATTCTTTGTTTAATTTTCAGGCCGCCTTTTATCATTTAACGGGAGGAGTTAGGACCACCCGAACACGATCGATCCTCCTCCCTCCTTTTTTGTTGTGTTCTTTGCGGCATGAATAAAGGCGACGCGGTGTAACGGCACCGCGTGGAAACAAGAAAGAACGTGACGAAGAAGCGCGGTGTCATCGCGTCGCACCGTCGAGGCCGAACAAAACCACGGCCGGAGTCGGGGCCTCGGAGGCAATTTGAAGACTCCACCGGTTTATCCTCATGTGCGGATTGACGGGCGGTGACAAACGGGGCCACAAAGACAATTTGAAGACTTCGCAGTGAAGAGCAGGTCCCGGGAGGACCGTTGGCGAAGACCGCAGGAAAAACGGACCACCAGAGCGCGTCTAGTGGTCTGCGGAAGATCCTGCCGGCGCGCCTCGCCGGTACGGTGGTGCCGGCGGCCAGAGGTGGTGGCTGGCACCGACCGGCCGCTAGGAGGTGGCGGCACCCAGCGTGCTTCCAGGAGGGACCACTGCGGTAGAAGCCGCGGCGGCAGGTGTCGGTCTCGTGACCGCACAGGACCAGGGGGAGACCGGGGGTTGTAAACCCCAGCTGTCAAAGGAATCCCCCCCCCCACCCCACGTGGGGCCGTGGTTACTCAATCAGGGGGACATCGTGCCCCCCCCCCCTGTTCGCTCAGCTCGGCGTTGGCCGAGCTGGCCACACGGGCCGCGCGAGCGCACCAGGCCGGGCCAGGCCGCGGCCACCAGGCCGGGCCGCGCCTTAATGGGATAGACCCAGACCCAAGTTGGGTCGACCCAGTTCAGGCCGACCCAGGGGGGTCTCGGGCCGGGTCGGACCGGGCCCGAACCCCCTATTTTTGGGCAGTTTTCATTCAAACACCCATAACATGGGCTATGGACCTTCGAACGATAAAACGTTAGTTGAGATGCGATCCTTAGATTGAGATGGTCATTTCAGTATATTACACTCAAGGTTTAAGAGAACATTGGGTACGACCGGGTTGGTTCGAACCCGAAACCAACCGGGCCCTCGGAGAGGAAACGCTTATAACTTGAGCTCCGGACGTCCGTTTGATGAACCGTCAGCGGCATTGGTGATCACGTTGAGAAACAGTCCTTATTAGTATACCCTGTGATAGTTCAGGGTACAGTTGAAATATGGCCAGGTTGGTTCGCACACGAAACCAACCGGGCCCCTGGGATGAAAAGGCTAATAACTCACAGACCGAGCGTCTAATTGACGCACCGATTGTTGTGTTGAGACCCCTACGATGAGGCGTTCCTTTGAGATACTTCTTCATGGTACTTTGTGATAATTGGAGTATCAACCTATAGCTCGTGGAGCAGACCCTTCTGGAGATGAGCGTACGGAGTACAGAGACTGTGTAGCTGGCTGAGACCTGACGACTGCTTGACCGACTCGACTTGGAAAGGGTCGACTAGCCTAGTGGATGGAGCACTACTATGTTTGGGTGCAGACCCATGGCGGATGGAGCACTACTGTGTTTGGGTGCAGACACGCGGTACTCAACAGAAGGAGTACCTCTGCAGGCTATTAGGGGGGTGCACTACTGTGTTTGGGTGGCAGGCCCTAGTGGGAAGCACTACTGTGTTTGGGTGGCTGACCAGTGGTACTCGATAGGAGGAGTACGTCAGAAGTCTTAGGTTAGTGATCAATACCTCGGAGTCGTGACAGGATCACTGTACTCGATAAAGACGGATCTCTTCAGCGGTTACTGTTTCGATAATGAAAATCCTGGTTTGAGCTGAGTCTATGACCTTTGTGTTTACCTCATGATTGAGATGGGTCACTTGATAACTTAGGTATATGTATGGGCACATACCTAGGTAGTGGTTATCCATTGATTTCATAACCTTTGTGTTTCCTCATGATTGAGATGGGTTACTTGATAACTTAGGTATATGTATGGGCTTATACCTATGTAAGGGTTATCTGTTGAGATCCTTCTTTGTGGTTATCCTTGTTGGATTTAGTGAGACCTTGAGGGTCTTGGGGTCCCTACTGAGTATCGTATACTCAACCCTGCACGGGCTGTGCTCGCACCTCGTTGTTTTGGTTGCAGACGACGGGCAGCGCTGACAGAGGCCAAGTGTTCGAGGACTGGACGGTACTCGGAGGTGGACCTCGCAGCGAGTCAGTATCCGGAGGTGGACTTCACAACGAGACGATACTCGGAGGAGGTTGACGGGAGAGAGCGTTGTTGAGGCTATATGTACCTACCCTTCAGGTAGGATCCGAGGTGGACGACCTAGGAGCTTCTTCTTTTCTTCCAACTGCTTGTCTTTTCTGTTGTACTTTCGTTCAGTTGTAGCTGTACTTTCAGTTGGGTTTGTATTCTAGCCCATTTACTTTTCAAAACTTTCTTTTGTACTTAGTGTTTTACTTCCGCTTGTACTCTATGGTATTTTGTTTACTTTTATAAAGGCAATTCCTTCCCAGTTATCAAGATTTATGCCTTTGGTGCTAGTCGCCAGCCCCTGGCCTATGGAAGGCGGGCTTGGTGTAGTCACGGCATGGGCCCCGTGGATGGGTCGTGACATGGAAAACCATTAATTTGATTCCATGTAAAATTTTAAAATTTTAAAATTTTAAGTAGGAGAATATGAGAGTAGTGAAGGAGAGAGGTGTTTAAAAGAGAAGTGATTGAAAAAAATCAGGTGGGGTATATAAAGGTTAGATAATTTGTGACGGGTTTCCTATCACAAATTGTATTAGTGGTAACATGTCCTGTCACAATTAGTACCCACAATTAATAATTATGTTGGAGATAAAAAAAATATTTATGATGGGTCCCATCGCAAATACCTTTCCTGGGGTTTGGCCGCACCATGTTCCAAAGGTATATGCGACGAGGAAACATTCCTGTCTCAAATTATGTTTTTTAATGCATATTTGGGACGGGAAATGAATCCCATCGCAAATAGCCCATCGCAAAAGCTATTTTTTCCCATAATGTTGGTCTTTACACCCAAGTACTACCATGATGTATCATGATATGATACATCAGTATTGGTGGTCAGGGATGAGATTTTTTATTGTGGATTTTGTATCGTAGTGTATTACTTGTCATAGAATTTATGTAAATCACCAGAGGCCTACTGGTATGTTATATCCCTTACCCATTCTAGAATTGAAATGGGATGATATTTACATGGATTTTGTTATTGGTTTACCATTAACTTCTATTTGGAAGGATGTGATTTGGGTGATCATTGATTGACTCATGAAATCGTTGTATTTCCAACCTATCAAGGAAGCAATGAAGGTGGATCGTCTTAGGGACTTGTATGTATGAGAGATTGTGAGGCTTAATGGGTTTCACTCTGTAGTTTTTTCTAACAAGGGTCTAAGGTTCACATCCAGGTTTATAGGAAGTGATGAGTTCTCAACTGAAATTGAGCACAACATATCATCCCCAGGAAGATTGAAAAATAGAGAGAGCTATCCAGATTCTTGAGGATATTCTCTAACTTGTGTGCTTGATTTCGATGGTTCTTGGGAAAAACATTTTCCTTAATTTGAGTTTATTTATAACAATAGTTATCTGGACTTGATCAAAATGGTGCCCTTTGAGGATTTTTATGGGTGGCCATGTATATCTCCCTTATGTTGGGTAGAATTAGGGGAACGGTCCTTGGTTGGGACAAGTCTTTTTTAGGAGATGGTGAAGAGGGTGTAGCTGATTCAGAAGAGATTGATCATGGAATAGAGTTGTCAAAAATCTTATGTGGAGCATCGTCACGAGCTGCTGGAGTTTGATGTTGGTGATTGGGTCTTTCTTAGAGTTTCACCTCACTTGGTACATTGTTGGTTGAGTAAGCAAGGTAAGTTGGCACTGAGGTTTGGGGGGGCCTTTGAGATCAGTTGATGTACGAGAAATGTGGCACATCCATTGGACTTACCATCATAATTGAATTATATCCATGATGTGTTTCATGTTGCCTAGGTGAGAATGCATCAACCAGATCCTTCCTATGTGATTTAGTGGGAGGATGTTGATCTTGTGCCTGACAACACTGTGTTTGAGAAATGAGTTCAAATTATAGATCACTGAGAGAAGGTGTTATGCGGTAAAATGATTCCTTTGTTCTATGTACTATCATAGTGTAGATAGGATAGCCACAAGATGTGGAAGTGGGAATTGTTGATGAGGCCATAGTGGTGTTCACTTTTTTCAAGTCTAGGACCTTGAGGACTTTCTAGGGATAGAAAGCATTTAAGGTGAGGAGATTTTAACACCCCATTACATTCCTTTAGGTATGCCTTGTATTTTTTTGGGTCTCCAATTTTATTTGGGTGAATTTCAGGATTCTTGGGAATATAGATCCTTTGATTCGAAAAATGATCTTAATTTCAAGGATGTATGTCTGTTTGAATTTATCGAGACTGGGTATAAATGTGTAAATGGCTTAGAGGGTGCTCCTTGAGGCCAGAGAACCCTAAGTTTTGGTTCAGAGGCTTTCTGCATAAAATTGTGTTAAGTATTTCTAGTTGGAAAAAATTCAAATCTTGAATGGGTTACACGATGTGAATATATTTTGGGGCGGATACCTTGAATCTCATTCAAGGCGTGAATAGTTTACAAATAGTGAAAAGTTTACACATCATAAAAACATTGATCGGGATTCAATTTAATATGAGGTGATGCCTTTTTTATGTCACTTTAATACATGGGATTTCACACTATGAAAGAGATTCGTGATGTGAAATCCTCATGTCCAATGGTTTTAAATGTGAATCATGCCTAATTCTTTTATCACTCGATACACAGGCTTCCCTCTCCAACCCTATGATGATTTTGGGTGATCTTACTCCTTTCGGGTCGCTTCATTCAACATTGTATCCAATTAGATTTGGTTTCCTAGAACCAACTATTTTTACTTTGATTACATGAATATTTAATGTATTTAAATATTAAACATCATATTGAATATTGTTCATTGTTCTACATGACTATAATGTAATAATTTCCTAGAGTATTTGTCACATTAATAAGGTCATAGTAGTTCCTTGCTACGATGATAACCTTGAAGTACTGGGAAAATTTTCATAAATTTAGTTCTACAATTGGATGAAATACTATGATGCGACACATAGTATACAAACCATCATGTGTGAGTACTCATAAGAGGATGATACTTCTTCTCACGAAGTTCGCACTCAGTAATCTCCAGGACGGGAGATTATGAGAACAGACCCACTAGTAGGAATTCTTCATGTTTTGGTTTCATCAGATATTCATATCTGCAAGCATGTGTAATAGTCCTTAGACTTTAATATTATCATTAATATGTGTCACAACTCACAAAATTTGATTTAATAATGAAAATTTTTACACCATATGTTGGCGGAAAGTAGGGTACATTGGGTGTGTCACGAATGACATGTTTTTAATGGATAAGTCGAGGAAGGATTTTCCCCTTCCATTTATGGAAGTTGATATCTCAGTCATTTGTTTAAAATAGAACTATTTCCCTAAATTCCATGGTCATAGTGTAATAAAGAATTTATTTCAGGTAGTCAAAGAATGATGTATCAAGAATATAGGTTGATGACAATATCATGAAACTTTCTTGATGGGATATTATGACAAATGGGTTATATTACACAGTGAACATTCGTATGTGGATGTCATCATTGTGAATTTAAGCTCTTTCTCTTGGGTGCCTCGACCTGTTTCTAGATAGTAATCTTGGACTATAGGCAAGCTGCCTACTGCCAATGAGAAATAATCCAAGAGGGTCACACACTAAGTTCTTATGGTGGTCTTGATTAAATTATATTTGAAGTTAATTAATGGAATAAATATTATTCTCAACATTGAGAAATAATTTTATTCAAGTTAAAATTATTCCAAAAATTATATAAGTATTTATTCACCAGATTGTGAATAAAATATATTTCTTTATTTTATTGAAAATTTAATAAATATTTATTTAATAATCTATAAATAATTTTTTTAAGAGAATAAAATATTTTATTCGGGTAATCAATAAATGGAAGAGGAGTTCGAATGGGCCAAGACTGTTTCTGTTGATAAATTAATTATTTACAAGTCGATAAATAATGTTTACCCAGTTGACGCAAGAAATAATAATACTATTATCATTATGTGGAACGTGAATTCATTTATGGTTCTGTTTTTCACAAGCTTGCGCAACACAAATAATGGTGTTGTTATTGTTATTATGCAACATGAGTTTTCTCTAATAGTTATAATTACCTTTAATCATTGTTTCACAATTAAATATTGTAACTAAAACCCCATGTCGATTAATAAATTGGTACGTATATTGTTCCAAACCCCAGTGAATTGAGAATTGTTGAGCCAAACATTTTCTCTCTCGACTTCTTTCATCTCTCCCTCTCATGAACGAGAGAGGTCCTTAAATGAGAAATCAAGAATGATCGATGTAATACATTTGGTTCATCGTGCTAGCACCTAGAGAATGAGTGGTGTTGTTCAGAGACCATTGGAGAACATGTGGATCACTACAAGAGGGATTCTACTTTGGATCCTTGAAAGTGAAATTAAGGAAATCCAGAAGGGTCATTCTGGATGATCAACGATCATCAACGAAGAAAGTACCAAATACCCAGGTGTTTATTTTCTTCAGAAATTAATAAATTAATTTTAAACATTATGTGCAAGATCCTCTTTCTCAAATCCATTGATTTTCTTCTCTTTGTCTAAATATTTGATTTTAATCCATGGATACTGGAATTCATCATCGTATTGATCCTAGATTAGTCATCGATTATGACAAAAGAAAAGTTGGGTCCTCCCAACCGCCACACTTCTGCTGCATCCGGATCCTACAAGTGGTGTCATAGAATGCTCATCATCTCTTATAATTATTTAAATAATTCATTGATGATTTACACTTTCATAATTTAGTTTTTCATTTCAAGTTTAATCATTCTTGTAATCTGAATTTTGAGATCTATTCTTCCTCTTTTCATTTCTTGCAGATCTAAAAGAAAAAATAATCTTTTTGATTAAAATCAAATCGAGGATCTCATGAGGAGGTCCTGATGATTCTATTTAGATACCATTATATTACACACTGTGTATTTAGAATTAAATGTCATGTAATCTACCATATAAGCCATGTAATCCAGATTCCACGTCGTGTAGTTGTGTTCAACACATCAGGAGTAATTTGGAAATTACTCAATCCATGTGAATTTATTACATGTAGTGTAGTTAATTCTTACATTGCATGTTGACTAGGATAGATAGGCACACAGTTACCAGATTACATGCCATGTTCCCACTGAACACGGAATGTAGTCCCTTTAGGTTATGGGCCAAACCATGTATCCCATACATGGCTAAGACGACAGGTAACCGTGTAACCTGGAGACAACCCAGTGTGTGTCCCACTGGACACTCTTTGTACTCTAAGATTTCCAAAGTAAGCCTCACAAGCCGAGTCCTTAGGTGTGTACTTTGGATAAGACAGTAAAGGTTGTACTCGTTGTGTACTTTACCAAATTACACAGAGTTAAAACTTTAATGTCTGTGTAATGTTTATAACTACATATCATGTATAAATCATACTACAGGTTGTTAATCTATGCATTAAATCATAACACGTTCCTGGAAAAAAGCTTATGATTCTTCTAATCATCTATGACGTACACATTGTGATAGTAGCCAATAAATCGTGTATTCCATATGTAACGAGAGTAAAATAATATAAGAATATAATACATGTTGGGTAGATTAGAATGAGTGTTTTTTGTGTTACCTCTAGGGTAAGTTTATGTACAAGGTTAATTTTAAATGAATTTATTTTGTTTAAAATTAAATTGATGAGAATCTCTATGAAATTCAGAAAAAGATTAAGATAAAAGGATTGATTAATTAAAGATAATAATTAATCTATTTGGTCATGATTTATCTTAATAAGAATGATCAAGTAATTGAATTCTAGTTTTATTAAATACGCAATTAATTGCATGTATATGGACGATCATGAGCTAGACCGGACATTTGTATGTGATTGGTTTCCTTTAAATTTATTTTAAATTAAATTATTGTCCTACGTTCCATCTCTCCTCATTAATATGTAGGGCCTGCGTTCCCATGGTTTATTTTATGTAAACCCCATTTTTTACTCCTCTATTTCATATGAGTTAAAAGAGTATATGTAATGGATGGAGCTCCCAAGCTTGTGGAGGCAGTTCAAGTAAGGATATGAGATTAAACTAATCCAAGGATATACAAAGACGGATAGATGGAAAGCTGTAGACACAAACCATAAATGGTTCAAAGTGTTTCTCCCCTAGGTCATCGGTTATTTTATCAACCGCTTGATAAACTAACCATTAGAAGACCTCATGACCATGCCCTTTATTTTATTTCTGTCAGTTGCATGGTTTTTCATTATGGATGTATTATTGTGACTAAATAATTAATTAATTAACAAGCATGAAAGATGTATCTAAAATAAAACAAGATTATGTGTAAATATTATCAAGACATGGTTAATCATATAAGTAAGTTAAAATTAATATTAACAATCATGTGATAAAGATAATAAGGCAATTTATGCATAAGAGAGAAAAATCCCTCAATAAATTAATAAGTCGGACTAAGCCTTCCATTACATGATTAAGGGAAAGACTCAATAAGACTATGCATTTGATCAACCCTTGTTGAGACACTTACTTTTATACAGTAATATATTTTGAAATTCTTGGGTTGAATTAACCATTTTACATCAAGAGAAGTATCCCTTGCTACAATTGGTGTAATATTGGAGGTAAGTGTTGAGGAAATCCAAGTTAGGATTTCAGGATTGGGGAGTTCACTCAACAGATCAAGGAGCTTCAAGCCCACAGTTGGAAAATACCTGCCTACCTAAATACCTTCAAATTGCTTTACCATCCCTTTTTGGGTATATACAAAGGGGAATATGGATCCTTTCCTCTAGAATATCATAGCAATTAGACATTCTGTGGTCAATGGTGTGGGCCATTGGGACTTGATAAAATAGTGGGAGACTTAACAAAATTAATTTATTATTTCTCACAAAATTGTAATCAAGGAAAGTACTCATAATCTGATCTTTCAATTGTAGAGAAAAAAAATGACAATCTTTTCAACCACACTATCCATTCCATCAATACTGGATAAAGACAACATCCTCACTGGTAGAAACTTCCAAGAATGGTTTGGACTCCATTGGGTTATTCTATGCCATGGAAAGAAATACTACATGTTGGAGTCCTCACTAACTGATCCTCCTGTCCAATAGGTGAGTGATGAAGAGTTCCTAGTCTAAAAGAAACATATGAATGACATGGTCAACATTCAATGGTTGATGCTTTCATCCATGTCTAGTGAACTCATGAAGTCTCACAAAAACATGGATGCACACAACATGCTTAAACACCTCTGTGGTCTTTACCACAAGAGAGATAGATAGGAATGGTTTGAGATCTCCAAGGAACTCTTTTATAGTAATCTTGGAGAGTGTTCCCCACCTAGACATCACATAGTCGAGCTCATTAGCTACATTGATCACCTGTAGGTTCTAGGGTTTAAACTCTTCGAATAACTGGGCACCGATCTCATTCTTACATCACTCCCTCTAAGATTCTCCAGTCTTGTTATGAATTTTAATATGAAAAAATTGATAAGTCTCTACCAGATTTTCTCATACTACTTCTCCAAGTAGATAAAGATATGAAGAGTGATAAGTCTTTTGCCCTTATGGTAAACAAAAGGAAAGGGAAGACAAAGGGATTTTAGCCTAAAGCTTCTTTATTCCCTTCCAAGAAAAGCAAGATTAAAGGAGTGTCAAGGGAACATGAAGTTGTGTTTTTCACATATGACAATCGATATTTAAGTTACTTGACATAACTCATACCACACCCAACTTTAACATCACCAGCTAGGTCATGTAAATGATAAACGCTTGAAAAAATTACATTAATATGGATATTTAGATTCTTTTGAACTAAAAACACTTGGTGTATGTCACGCATGTTTACAAGGTAAAATGACCAAATATCCATTTAGTGGGAAAGGTGAAATTGATAAAGAGAATCTTGAATTAGTTCACACTGATGTGTGTGGACCATTTCAATTTGAAGCAAGGGGTAGTTACTCATACTTCATGACGTTTACTGATGATTTTATTAGATATGGATATATTTACATAATGAGGTATAAGTCATATTCTTTTGATAAATTCAAGTAATGTGAGAATGAAGTTGAGAACCATCTTAGTAAGAAGATTAAGAACCTCCTCACAAACCAAGGTGGGGAATATCTTAATCAAGACTTCATTGATTACTTATGGGATTTTGGGATCCTATCCCAACTCACTCCTCCTAACACACCCCAGTGGAATGGTGTAAGAGAAATGAGGAACCACACCTTATTGGACATAGTGAGATTAATCATGAGTCATGAAAGTTTTTCATTATCATTTTGGGGATATGCATCACCCCCAACAACACACATACTAAACCAAGTACCAACTAAATAAATAAATGGTATTTCATATGAGTTTTGGAGTGGAAGAAAATCCATGTTATCAAATTTACATGTGTAGGGAAGCTAAGCATTTCTTAAGGACTCTTCAAGTAACAAACTCGCACCCCAAGGCACAACATGTACCTTTATAGGATGCCCCAAAGAAACAAGGGGATATAACCTATATGAACCCTCAGACAAAAAGGTTATAGTGGAATAAAATTCCATATTTCTTGAGAGGAATCACATATCCAAAAGTGATAGTGGGAGCGAGATAGACTTTGATGAAGTCGAGGATCAAGGTACACAAGATTTGGTACAGGAGTAGATTCCGCAAATCCTCATGGAAGAAAGATATATTCCATAGACACACGTACTGTATAGGAGTACAAGAGAGGTTAGAGAACTAGAATGGTACGGTTTTCTAGTTACCAAGGATGGTGACTCATTATTAGTTTGTAATAATGATCCTCTAACCTATAAAGAAGTATTATGTGGCACAGACATTACCAAGTGGCAAGAATCCATGAATTTCTGAAATGGATTCCATATATCAAAACCAAGTATGGATTTTGGTAGATCCTCTAATATATGTAAAGACTATTGGTTGCAAATGGGTATTTAATAATAAATTGTATATGGAAGGACAAGTCAATACCTATAAGTCATGAATAGTTGTAAAATAGTTTAAACATCATCAAGGCATTGACTACGATGAAAAATTTTCTCCAGTTGAAATGATGAAATCCATCAGAATTATACTAGACATTACCACTTACCATGACTATGAGATTTAGAAAATAGATATCAAAACAACCTTCCTTAATGGGAACCTTAAGGAAGATGTCTATATGAAACAACCTAAAGGTTTTGTGACTCCAAAGGATTAAAATAAGATATGAAAGATTCAAAAATCCATTTATGGATTAAATCAAGCAATCGGGTCATGGAACATTCATTTTGATGAATCCATAACAAAATTTGGTTTTATAAAGAATGAATGTGAGCCTTGTGTCTACAAACAGTTTAGTGGGAGTGTAGTCATTTTCTTAATAGTATATGTTGATGACATATTACTTATTAGAAACAAAATGCTAGTCTTATAGTCTGTTAAGGCATGGTTGAATAAATGATTCACCATGAAGGACTTGGGCGAGGCGACATAGATTCTTGGGATCAAGATCCATCGTGATAGATCTAAGAGATTTATGGTCCTTAGTAAAAGTACATACATTGACAAGATACTAAAGAGTTCTAGTATCGATCAATCCAAGAGGGTATTGTTTCCAACATCACATGACAATCATCTTTCCAAAAAAATGTGTCCTAAAATGCATGAGGAGAGAAAGAGAATGGCAATGATTCCATATGCATCAGTGATTGGTTTATTCATGTATGTTCTGATATGTACTAGGCTAGATGTCGCCTATGCATTGAGTGTGGTATGAATATATCAAGCTAATACGGGTGATTGCCATTGTATGGAAGCCAAGACTATCCTTATTTATCTGAGGCATACTAAGGATATATTCTTGGTTTATGGAGGATATGTGGAACTAGTCATTAGAGGATATGCAAATTCTAGTTTTCAGACTGATCAAGATGTCATAAAGTCACAAACGAGATACATATTCATTTTTAATAGAGGTTTTGTGAGCTATAAGAGACTAAAGTAAGTTGTGGTCGTAGATTCTATAGTAGAGTCCAAGTATATCACAACTTCTAGGGTATCTAAAGAATGAGTTTGGATGCAGATCATTGTCTAAGTTTTGTGGATTTGGTTTCTAGTAGTAAAGATCCCCTCACACTCTATTGTGATAATATTGCAGAGGTTTCTCTCGCAAAAGAGCCAAGGTCATATCAGTAGACGACGCACATACTTCAGAAGTATCATCTGTTGGGTTATTTTTCTCAGAGGAGAAGTTGTAGTGAGCATTATTTACACAGATGACAACATGGTAGACCCTTTTACTAAAGCCTTGACTCGGAAGAAACATGATCATCATGTGAGATATAGTAGACTAAAAGTCATAGGTAGTTGGCTCCAATCCAAGTGGGAGTTTGTTGGATTTTGTGTCCTAGAACCAACTATTTTTAATTTTATTACATGAATATTTAATATATTTAAATATCAAACATCTTATTACATATTTTTCATTGTTCTACATGACTATAATGTAATAATATCCAAGAGTATTTATCTCATTAATAAGGTCATAGCAGTTCCCCACTATGATGATAACCTTGAAGTTCTATAACAATATTCTTAAATTTAGTTATACAGTTGGATGACATACTGTGATGGGACACATAGTATACAGACCGTCAGGTGTGAGTACTCATAAGGGGATGAGACTTCTTCTCATGAATTTTTCACTTGGTAATCTCCATGATGGGAGATTATTAGAACAAACCTACCAGTGGGAATTCCACATATTTTGGTGTCATTAGATATTCCTATCTGTGAGTGTGTGTAATGGTCCTTAGACTTTATGATTATCATTAATACATTTCATGAATCATGTACTTTGATTTACTAATGAAAACTGTCATGACATATGTTGTAGTGAAGTAGGGTACGTTGGGTGCATCACAAATGACATGTTATTAATGGATAAGTCAAGGAAGGAATTGTACCTTCAATTTATAGAAGTTAATATCTTGGCCCTTTTATTGAAATAGAACCACCTCCCTAAATTCCATGTCCATGGTGTAATGACGAGTATATTTTATGTAGTCAAAGAATGACGTATCAATCATATAAGTCGATGACACTATTATGATACCTGCAAATGAGATATTGTAACAAAGGGATTATATTACATAGTGAGCATTCGTTTGTGGATGTCAACATTATGACTTTAAGTTATTTCTCTTGGGTGACTTTACCCATTTTTAGATCGTAATCTTGGACTTTAGGCAAGCCCACCAAATGAAAATGAGAAATAATCCTAGAGGTTCACACACTAAGTGTTTCTGGTGGTCTTGATTAAATTCTATTTGAATTTAATTAATGAAATAAATATTATTATCAAGACCGAAGAATAATTTTATTCAAGTTAAAATGATCTCATAAATTAAATAAATATTTATTCACTAGATTGTGAATAAAATTTATTTATTTATTTTATTGAACATTTAATAAATATTTATTTAGAATTTTTTAAATAAAAATATTTATTTAAGAGAATAAAATATTTTATTCGGGTGTTCAAAAAAAGGAAGAGGAGTTTAAATGGACCAAGATCATGTCCGTTGATAAATTAATTATTTACAAGTTGGTAAATAATGTTTATCTAGTTGGCGCAAGAAATAATAATAATACTATTATCATTGTGTGGAACAGGATTTCATTTATGCTTCTGTTTTGCCCAAGTTGGTGCACCACAAATAATGGTGTTTTTATTGTTATTATGTGGCATGGTTTTTCTATAATATTTATAATTGCATTTAATCACTATTTCACAATTAAATATTATAACTAAAAACTCCATGTCGATTAATAGGCAAGTAAATCTATTATTCCAAACCCTAATGAATTGAGAACTATTGAGCCAAACATTTTTCTATTGACTCCTATCATATCTCCCTCTCAAGAAAGAGAGAACTTCTTAAATGAGAGATCAAGAATGATCGACGCAGGACATTCACTTCACCACACTAGCTCCCATAGAATGAGTGGTGTTGTTCAGAAACCATTGGATCGCATGCAGATCACCGCTAGAGGGATTCTACTTTGGATCCTCATGAGCGCAATGAAGGCAATTGGTAAGGGTCATTTCGGACGATCAATGAAGAAATTACCAAAGACCCAAATATTTATTTTCTTTATAAATTAATAAATTAATTATAAAAATGATTTGCAAGATCCTCTTTCTCAGATCTAGTGGTTTTCTTCTCTTTATCTAAATCATTGATTTTAATCTATGGATAATGGAATTCATCGTTACATTGATCCCAGATTAGTCATCAATTATGGAAAAAGAAAGGTTGGGTCCTCCAAACCACCACACTTCCACTGCATCCAGATCCTACAAGTCCTGTGGTGGTTGAACCGCATATCCCTGGTAAGCGGTCTTTCTACTTCTTCATTCCCTTTGGTCACAATGATGGTGTTGGTTGTGTTTGTGTTTCAGATTCATTATAGATTTGTGTATACTATCAATCCTTTGTATTTTATTGTCATCCCTTGACTTTTGAAGGTCTATCCATGGTTTTTCAATCCTCATTGTCGAATTTAGTTAGGTTTCTATCGTTTTTTGAGGTAGATGGATCTATGAAAGTGTTTCTAATTCACAATTTTCTATATATTCTTGTAAAACATATTTTTTTTGTTGAAAAGGAGTGTTACTTAAATTTAATCATGGTTTTGAACAAACGTGGCGCATTAGGGGCCTTAGCTATGTCAGCAAATAGATATAGGTGGCCCTTGTGTGAGTGGTACCACTAGGGGTTTCTTGTGTGATATCGACAAATTGTGGTAGGACTCGATATTGGTTGGAATGAACTTATGCCTGTTTTAGGATTATTTTATGTCTAGTATGTATTTCCATATGCTAGAACCCTAACGGTGTGATTTTTCTTTTATAAATGGTTTATCATATGATGGTTTATATCAGTGATATTTTCTCACTTGTTTAATTTTCATGTTTTTCTTTTATACCTATTATATTCCTAGATTTAGTGAATATGGTATGCATTTATGAAAAGAAAGGAAATGTTTACTAATAGTTTTATTTATGAAAATGATCTATAAACTAGATTTTGTTTTAAAGCTAGATCTTGCGCATTCTTGGTAGTCTTGTATAGATTATTTAGTGGTATCCTATTGGGATCTATGCTCACACCTTATTATTTCCTTTGGGTGGTTAGAGAACTTGTGTTTACAGGTCATGGGAAAATGCAAGGGAATCATGTATCATATCAGGTTCTCTTATCATATGATGCCTTTTTAGCAGGATGGTTTAGAGATGACAATTTGTCACATGGAGACTTGTTGGTCTTATCTATAAATACTTATTTGGTTTAGCCATTTTGTCTTGAGTTGTATGGATCTTTTTGTATCTCTTTCTTACATATTGTACTTTATTTTTATGTCTTGTTTTTGTTATATTCAATACTTGTTGTTATCTTTGTTATACCTCACCATGTGGTGAACCACCTTGGGTGGCCTATCTAGTCGAACCAAGTTGGTTTTTTACAAGTGATCACATACCGTGGCTTTTGAAGGTGTTGATTCATCTGAGATGATCAAGGGAAAGTGACGAAAGAGATTTTGTTTCACAAGAGCTTGAATGGAATGAGTAAGGAAAACTCTATTAGGTATCTATTAAAATGATTGAGAAGGGTTTTATCAATGCTTCGAAAAAATTTCTGATAAAGATTGGTTTTATCAACACTAATAAAACAGATCTTTATCAGTGCTAAAAAGGTTCTATAAAACACATCTTTATCATCACTAAAATTCTAGTGCTGATAAAGACCTAATTTTAATAATATAATAAATAGAATTAAAAAATGTATATAATTATAAATAAATATAAATTTATATAATTATAAATAATTTTTTAAAGAATTTTAAATATGTATTTGTAAATAAAGTTATAAATAAATTTAAATAAACAAATAATTATTTTTTGTAATTAAAAATATATTAAAATATTTATAAATATGTATTTATAAATATAATTAGTGATATATATTTATAATTATAATTATAAATAAATACGTTTATATCAATGATCTTGTACCAAAGTGGTAATGGATCCTGTTTGGAACTGAAAAGACCCAAGATAAAATTTTGGTAGGGATGGAATTGCTGAGATGATGTAGTATTTAATGTAGAAGTTTCTGTAGCAGTAGAACTATTCACCCGATTTGGACATTCGTGCCATAGGGCCTTCAGGACACTACAAAGTATAGGTAATGTAGAGTGACCAGCCGATCAATGCAGCGCATCAGGTTGGCAGTGCAACTGGCGTCAGGCAGCATTATCGGGTGGGTAGCTCGAAACAGAGATAAGTGCATTAGCATCTGTTAACTATCCCTCTATCCAATTGGGACTGAGGGGTGCTCTTCCACGACATTGCTAAATGTAGCAAAGTGTGATGGTTCTTTGTAAAGGGGACATCAAATAATGTGAATGGTGACGATTAGATAGGCGAAGTGACACATCTTGGCAAGCAGCATTGCATGGAGATATGTATGCATTACTGGGTGGGTAGCTCGATAGAGCAATGGGTGCAATGAAACATGTCATCTGGCCCCCTACCCATACGTTGGTTAAAGAGGGGTACTATGTGATGACTTCACGGTGGATGGTGAAATGAAATGGATGATGATAAAGGGGCATCACAATGAGAAGGTTGGATGCTCAGTGGCCTTCAAGCCACCAAACTGTAATGGGCCTTTCTGCCACTGGGTCTTTGGGTCATGTAAGAGTTACTTCTAAACCCATTTAAAAAGTGGGTTATCTTTTTTTAATAAAAATGGTGGTGTTTCGCCCTGTCTTTTTAAAAAATACATTTATGAATATTTGTATTTAATTACAAATATATATATATAATTATATATATAAATATATATAATTATAAATATATTTATTATTTAATTATATTTATTATAGTTTTATAATTATTCAAATACACACACACACATATATATATTTATAATTATAAACAAATATATTTATAAATATATTTATAAATTTATAAATATATTTATATAATTATATGTATTTATTAATCATATATATATATAATTGTAATTATAATAAATAAATTTATTATTTCAATATATTTATTACAATTTTACAATTATATAAATATATACTTATTATTATAATTATAAATAAATATATTTATAAATATTTATATATAATTATAAATATATTTATATAATTATATATATATATATATATATATATTGAATAGGTTGAGGTTTAGAGGCCCCTTTACTAATAAGAAAAGAACTACATGGAAACAAAGGGAGCTGTAAGGGCAAGACAAGCCACATCAACACTAAGAAAATGGCACACCAACTCACCAGGGCAAGATGAGTCCTAAGAACCACCAAAAAGGCATAATAAAATAGATGGGTGGCCCAATCATAAGCCCATAAATACACATTCACCATACCTTAGAAACATTTCCCAAAAAGATCTTCCTCAAAGTGTCAAACCAACAAGATTCCAATCAGACAAGTTATTTAGCACATGAATTAGTTACCATATTATGGAGAGATCCTCGACCACCCTGAACATTAGGACACCGACCTTGCCTCCATTTTTTGGAGGACTTCCGTAGGTTTTCTTGATCATCCACATCAACTTCTACAAATCCATCATCATTATTAGAGGACACAACCACCATGTTATTTTCACCACCCTTAAAGCAATTTCTAGAGTTTAACAACTGAACATGATTAGTGGAAGTTCCATTAGATCAAGCATATCAAACTAATTGCGGGTGGAGACCTAACTCTTCATTTTATAGGGATGAGATAGGTCAATTCTCTCTTTAAAAGAAATATGAGTTGAGGAAGAAGATGAATATATGATCACAGCTCTGGGATCCTAGGAATAATATAACCTTAAGGCAGCTGATTTTGAGGAACCTACTCTAGATGAAGAGGAGTCAAATCTATTTTGGTGAACATTAGCATCCACTGGAATGACCAAAGGAACTATATAAACAACCCAGTTAATAGACTTATATGAATAAAAAGTAGTAGGATCTTCATTAACGTTTTTTCCTTACTTATTCTTGAAAAGATCACTAATCCCTTTTGCTAGAGCCATTGAACTTTCAGGAACCAGATTATCATCCCTTGTTAGCTTCTTAGGGGACAACAAATCATTATTAGCAACATTAGGAGAGGCCACCTTCATGCTGCCAAATGAGGCATAAGTGTTACCATCAACACTATGTCTCGATGATAAAATCTCTTGATCATCAGAGACCATGACCTTCTTAGAGTGGGGTGAGACATCCCCACTGATTTTATTGGAATAATTTTTAGTACCAGCATCATCACCTAAGGGAGACACTATTGACTAAACCGAGGGTAAAACTTGATTAGTTATGGAGAGGGAAGATCCTTTCAATGACTTTCTGTTCTTATAAGAAGTGGCATCAATTTTCATTTTCCCTTCACGAGCCTTATAGTTCAACTTATGCTCCTTCTAGAATTGATATCCAGCCTCCTCTTGTGCATTTAAATCATGATCAATCTGATCATCATACTAATCATATTTAGTTGTCTTTCCATCTAATCCCCTAACAATAACATACTTAAATGAAAAACCAACATTCATGGTGTTGTAGGGGGGCATTAAATGACGTCTGGCGGGTAGTGTTGGTTGGTGGATAAAAGGTTGAAGACAGAATGAGGCAAGCTTCACAGAGGTGGTGGTGATGTTCGATCACTACAGATGGACCTTCAGGCTTGTTAAGGTCCTATGGGACATGATATTTGGGTCTTTGGTCCAAATATTGTTAGTGTCTAAAGGTATTATAATAATAATAAAATTAAAATGTGCTAGATGGGTGGGTTACCCCATGGGGGGCTATGACATGCCTATCCGGCTCTGTCGGTATGAGGTGTGTGTACATTTGGTTATAATTGGGCCCCCAACTACCTATATATATAATTATAAATATAATAAATATATTTATTATTTAAATATATTTATTATAATTTTGTAATTATATAAATATATACTTATTTATTTTTATTTATAATTATAAATACTTATATTTAAAAGTATTTTTATATAATTATATATTAATATATATTAATATATATAATTATATATTTAGATATGTTTATTATAATTTTATAACTATTTAAATATATATATATATTTATAATTTTACAAATAATTTTTTAATTAACAATTTTTTAGAAAAATAGAGGATCAAATCCCTTATATTAAAAAACAAAAAACAAAAAAATAGTGGATGGGGTCAGACAAAACAAAATTTCCCTTATCAAATAAAATTCACAGACCCAACTTATTTATAATCTTAGAACCAATCCTTTATACCTCATTGTTCAAAGGACCCCAATTAATTTGGAAATGCCCACATCCACAACTTCTTGGATATTGACCTCTCCTCCAAGTGTTTGTATGTTTCCAAGTTCCCTCAAGATCATTTGAGTCTCCCAAGTCACTTCAACCTATGTCATCCTAGTTCACTACACCACTGTTTTCCCTTCTCAATGTGAGTTTAAACATCATCAGATCAGGGTCCCTCTCTAGGGTGGTCTTTTGGAACTGTAACACCCCAAGCTTCTATAGTACACTTCTCTTTCAATAATGCAATAGCGTGTGTTGTATGCAACATCGAGCTCTAACCCACACCTCAACCAATCAAACTAGCTGTTATGAATAGTAATACCTACTTTTTAAAATTTTATAAATTTTATCTCTCAAAATGGACTTCATTTTTGGATTCAGAGTATCGAATTTAGCCTAAGGTGAAATTTTGGTACTTTTCGGATAACTCTAATATTTTGATGAATAGTGAAAATTACTAAATTTTAATTAAAAACAACTTTTTTAATCAACATAATTAATAGTGATAAACTATGAATTTGAGTGGTTTTAAAGTATATTTAGAATATAGTTTTACCATTTAATAAAATTTTGGTCATTGGACATAATTTCACAGTTAAACCAGACATAAACAAGTATCAATCTTTTGATAGTTATTATATATTAAAAACACGCTTTTTGTTTTGACAGCAGGAATTAATTTTAAATTAATTTCTGCCACTTCTGTGTTTTGAATTTGGAAAAATGGATTCCATATTTCGAATTAGGATGTCCAAATTGTGTAAATAGGTAACTTTTGTTTTTAGACAGTATGAATAATTACTTCGGTAAATATTTTATTTACCATGGTTAAAGGGTAAATCCGGTAAATAAGGGTTTAAAAAAATAATATTATAATAATACAAAATTACCCTAAAACATGTCCTAACCTTATTAGTGGATACATTTCCGACCATGGGAATATTTGGGTCAATTTTGGGACCCCATGAAGCCACTTATAGGTGATAGGGACACTTTATTTTAATTAAGTTAAAATAAATACAAAAAATACATAAGCATTTATCTTTTAGAAAAAAAAAATTACATAGGATTATATATGTTGGATTTTCGACCATAAATATTTATTAGAAATATAAAAAGATTTCCTACATAATGATATTTTATTTATAATTTTTAGACATTATATAAATTAATTTATTTATGACATAATGGTGATGTAGTAATTACCTAATTAATGAAAAATTAGAATAATTGATATTATAAATACCCAAATAAATGTAATTTGAGACTTTTTATAAATAAAAATAATTTTATAGGATAATATGACATGTTAGGAATTATTTAATTAACTTTTTTCGAAGTAATCATTCTGTTATGATTTTTACAAAAATCAATTATTGAATAGTATCAAAATTGACATAAAAGAGTTTTTAAAACAAATATTATATTATTAATTGATATTAAATTCCTAAAAATATAAGATTCGGAAAAGAGACTTATATCATGATAGTTTTATCATTAATGGACCACTTGGGGGGTCGCTTGGATGTATATAGTAAGTTTATTAACCATATAATATAAAAATACAAAGAGACATTGTAAAAGTGAAACTAATTAACTAAGAGTTAAAACTAAAAGATAAGGTTAATATAATGACCCAAACCTGTCTAAATTATATTGGTTGAGTGGTTTTCGACCCATCCCCACCTTAACCTATAAATAATCCACTTTTTATCCATTAAAAACCGAATATGAATTTATTATAAAATAATATTTCTAGCTTTTTCAAAGGTGCCCCTCACCCCTCTTATAAAAGGGCACTCCCCCTTCTCATTAATTCACACCTTAAAATCCTTTTGGTTTTGCAAAACTCTACCCAGATACTCTCTTAACTTCCCTCACTTAAACCTAGAGGCCTTCCTTTAGTCAGAAATCCAACCTAAGGAGCCCTTTTGATCAAATCAAAAGTAAGAACCCTAAGAAGAGGTAATGATTTCACCACCCCTTTTCAAGTTGCTTTCTTCTTCCACTTCTTATATATTTGTTATTACCATTATAAAATAATAACTCCAGTATATTATAAATACATTGATGTTATTATAAACATGGTACAACCATATTTCAGTATTCTATCCACCCTTTGAATAACATGTCACCATACGTGCGAAAGTACGGCTTACCGTCTCCACATCGTGGTGTAATTGTTATTCAATAAATTATTATTTTTATGGGTATAATAATGATGTGTAATTCATGTAAATAATAAATATAACATGATAATGATTCTGTATATATGATATACCATCCAATTATATATTATTTTAATATCAAAAGAATGATAATGTCGCTCGTGCGTACGTACGGACTACCGTCTCCATGAATGCGATGAGATTCATTCTCCATCATATCCATTCAAGTCTAATTCTCATTTGATGATTAATAATAGTATCTAAGGACTTGATATCATTCTGGATATGATTAAGATACAACATATTAATGACAAACACGGCTTATGTAACAAAATATATAAAATAAAATGAGTAAGTTAACACCCGAAACAATGATAATACTAAGATATTATTAACAAATAAATGTTAAAATATCATATATGATATCATATTAATACATATTATTCTTTTATAATTTAATAACAATTATTTCACCATTATAAATGAGTTTAACGTACCCCCATCCAAGGAAAATTACAAGGTAAGGGTTTATTTCGCAATCTCTTCATTATCCGAGGTTGTTTATACGTAATAATCTACTGGGATTTCTTTATCATCCACATACATGTTTCTTAAAAATGTATTTCAAAAAAAATTACTATTTAATAGAATATGGTTAAATTCATTTATACCCTTGTTGACTTTTATAAGTGCTTTATAAAGGAATCTTTCCGTCATTTTCCAAACAAGGTCCTTTTTAACCTTTTCGACAGAATTAAGGTAAGAATGTTTTTTTAACTTATATGGAGGGTGCGGCTATTTTCCACCGTTATAAAATCTTTGAAGATTCCCTTACAAGTTTATAAGAATATTTTCAAAGAAAACGTTTTATTTTATAAATATATGACTCTTAAATTATTTCAAAACAGAAAGAGATATTTCTCTAAAAAGAGTTTTGATTTCATCTATGTCAACATCATTTGATGGATTTTAAGCTTATTTGAAGTTGATTTATTATGATACAAAACTTCCATATTGTATTTATGGTTTTGTGATATGTTTGACTCTAGATATGTTATTTTTATACCATTCATGGTTTATAGAGAAAGTATTGAAATTTTGTATGCTAGTTTTAATACAAATATTTAAGTTATGTTTAAACCTGTTCATATGAGGAATGCATTGGACTTAATATGTGACGGGTGGAGCCCGTTATAGCTCATAGATGCATCGGTAGGTCTCATGAGACAAACTAGTGTCTTGGAACAAGGCTTTGACAAAATCTTATTTGTATTCTTGGCACGAGGCCTTGACTATGTGGTTATGATAGTATGGCATTATGCATTCCATCATTATGAAAGTGGTTATTGATATTGCATGTGATTATTCAATTAGTAGAATATCCATGTGAATAAGTAAATGGAAATTATTTTATTTAATTTTTTTCCATGATATGTTGAAGTTCAAGTTTAAAAGGCTTTTTTTAGTTATATATTGCCTTAAATGTTTATTCTTATTTATGAAAGTTTCCACTATATTGTTATCCTTACTGGGCATTTGAGCTCACCCCTTTTCTATGTTTTATTTTTCCCAGGATGTGAAGAAGTAATTTATGAATGACCTGCAGGGATAGTATGAGGGGATAAGAGTGTGGACTATGGAGACTATATTTTTGTAGTTTTCATTTTATGATGTAATGTAAACTTTATTAATGTATCTAGTTATTCCAAGGCTACTAAACTAATTGGTCTTTCGAGACTTGATCTTTCTTATGATCATTCCAATGTTATGTAACAATGAACCGACTCTAGGTAACTGGGGTCGGGGAATTACAGTTGGTATCATAGGAAGTTTAGTACAAACCTTGCAAGCTAGATTTATATAAACTCTGATTAGATCACATAGACCTAAGATGGACTTTGAGGATTACTATCGAAGAACTTCCTAAAATTTTGGTATTATAGAGATTTTGTGAGTTTTTTGAGCAATACATCTATGTCTAGATACGAGCAGGTAGAGGTGGCTCTTGCACAGATGTACCTAGGGGTAAAACCCGAAAACACCACTTTGAGCTAGACTCGAATGGGAACTGGTGCATGACAACGGGCCTTACTGCACTCTTGGTTACGACACTCCCAGGGGATATGCTTAGGATAACTCTCATTTTCTTTACAAATCATTATGAAGGGTTTATTAGTATATACATCCTCAAAGAAAACATTTTTAAGATTATGGATTATATCCATAAATAGTTCAATTTATGTTAAGTGTTTTATAAGTATGGAATTATGTATTTTGATTCATAAAATGTTCTAGTTTATGTCATTGTTTAGAAATGGTGCCTAGTGGAAGAAATAGTATCATCTGTTGATAATATATGTAAAGATTTCTCTGATACCTATGGATTTTAAGGGAATAAAGAGAAGAAAAGGATAGAAGAGAGAAATATGGATAAAGGGAAGAGGGAAAAGAAGAATTTTCCCATATGTGATAACTGTGGGAAGAAACACCCTGGAACTTGCCTGAAGGGAATGGGAGTTTGTTATAAGTATAGAGAAAAAGGACACCAAGTACATGACTGCAAGGGTAAAAAAAGGTTTCAAATGTACAATGCTTCATCTTCAAGTAGTTTTGACACTACGCGAACCAAGGTCCCAGTTATCAGACTATGCCACAAATGATGCTATTGGATAATAGTCAAGTTATGATACTACCGCAGATAAAGAGGAATGACTAGTGTTCTTATGTTGTTATTTTGGAATTATTTCATTGAAGTGTTGTATCAATGATGTACTAGAAATAAATAAGGATTGTACTGCAATACTATTTCATTGAGGATTTTAGATTTTATGGTACTAAGAAAAGTGACTCTACAACGAGTTAAACTTTTTGAAAATTACATGGTTAAAGGAAAGATAAACCTTAATATGGTCCTAATATTGAGGTACTGATTTTGGAATAAGATATGGTTGATTTGGGTAAATTATATTGGATATTCTGGACTGCCTTGAAACTGATTAAAGATTTTTATATTCCATCATTTTTGGAGTTTACAACATTTTTTGATGGTTGAAGTATATCCATTATTCTATAAGGAATAAGGGAGCATGAATGTAATCAATAAGGTTTTATGGTAATTCGGGATGTTTCAGTGTTTTAAAAGAATACATGATGAAGGTATTCACATGCTATTACGGGTTAAAATGGATCTACATTGTGTTTACCTTCCTTATAAATTTTGGACTAGAGAATTTTGGATAGTTCTAGTTTGGATTATTTTTGGATTGCCATAAAAGGACAACCCGGAGGTCGGGCGGCAACCTGTCGCGTCCGGCAAGGCCGCGAGACTTGAACCCGCAACCGAAGGGTGACAAGGGTGTATCACCTATTACTAGCCCACGTGTTGTCCTGGATTAAATAATGTAGTTTTTTTAATGATCTGGTAGATGAATTATAAATTCCTTTTTTGGAACCCTATACGAATAGGATAAATAGAATTTTTTTTACATTCTATTATCTTTTAGAGTGAAAGATGAGTTTGTGGTAGAAATTAGTTAATAGATGGAACTCTACTTGTTAAGAATATATTTTTCTTCTTCTCTTATTCTATGAAGAAATTAATTATTATACTTTATTTAAGGGATCCTAAAACCAAAAATGTGTTATCCTAATACCCTATGTTTTGTTGAACCGATGGTATTTCAAATCATCATAGATTGATCAATTTAAGGACCTCAATTTTACACTTGTTTGTGATTGATGACCTCAATCACTACCTATAAATATTTACATTTTTCATCCAATTATATGTCTCTAATTTCCACCAATGTTCTCATAATAGATATAATAATTTGGTGGTGACCCTTTCATTTCTCTTTTCCTCTTATTAAGACTGAATTTTATTAACCCAATTTCCAATGTGAGTTTTCCCACAAAGATATTTTCTATTTTCAACCTTTTATTTTCGAAGAACAATTTCAAATTGCAAGGATGCAATTTATTGAAGGAGGGGAGAATGTAATACCCCAATATTCTATGGTACTCTTCTCTTTGAATATTGCAATAGCATGTGTTGTACACAACATCGAGCTCTAACACACAGCTCAACCAATCAAACTAGTTGTTATGAATAGTAATACCTATTTTTTAAAATTTTATAAATTTTATCTCTCAAAATGGAATTCATTTTTTGGATTCAGAGTATTTAATTTAGCCTAAGGTGAAATTTTGGTACTTTTCGGATAACTTTAATATTTTGATGAATAGTGAAAATTACTAAATTTTAATTAAAAACATCTTTTTTAATCAAAATAATTAATAGTGATAAATTATGAATTTGAGGGGTTTTAAAGTATATTTAGAATATATTTTTACCATTTAATAAAATTTTGGTCATTGGACATAATTTCACAATTAAACCGGACATAAACAAGTATTAATCTTTTGATAATTATTATATCTTAAAAACATGCTTTTTGTTTTGACAGCGAGAATTAATTTTAAATTAATTTTTCCACTTATGTGTTTTTAATTAGGAAAAATTTGTTCCATATTTTGAATCAGGATTTCAAAATTTTGTAAATAGGTAACTTTTGTTTTTAGACATTTTGAATAATTACTTCGGTAAATATTTTATTTACCATGGTTAAAGGGTAAATCCGGTAAATAAGGGTTTAAAAAAATAATATTATAATAATACTAAATTACCCTAAAATGTTTCCTAACCTTATTGGTGGATACATGTCCAACAATGGGCATCTTTGGGTTGATTTTGGGACCCCATGGAGCCACTTGTAGGTGATAGGGACACTTTATTTTAATTAAGTTAAAATAAATACAAAAATGACATAAGCATATATCTTTTAGCAAAACAATTTTTACATAGGGTTCTATATGTTAGATTTTAGACTATAAATATTAATTAGAAATATAAAATTATTTCCTAAATAATGATATATTATTTATAATTTGTAGACATTATATAATTTAATTTATTTATGACCCAATGGTGATGCAGTAATTACCTAATTAATGAAAAATTAGAATAATTGATATTATAAATACCCAAATAAATGTAATTTGAGACTTTTTATAAATACCAATAATTTTATATGATAATATTACATGTTAGGATTGATTTAATAAACTTTTTTCGAAGTAATCATTCTGTTATTATTTTTACAAAAAATGAATTATTGAATAGTGTCAAAATTGACATAAAAGAGTTTTTAAAACAAATATTATATTATTAATTTATATTCAATTCCTAAAAAACTAAGGTTCGTCCAAGAGACATATATCATGATAATTGTATCATTAATAGACCACTTGGCAGTTTCTTGGAGGTATATAGTATGTTTATTAACCATATAATATAAAAATACAAAGAGACATTGTAAAAGTGAAACTAATTAACTAAGAGTTAAAACTAATATATAAGGTTAATATAATGATCAAAACCTATCTAAATTCTATTGGTATAGTGGTTTTTGACCCCTACCCACCTTAACCTTGAAATAATCCACTTTGGAGCCATTAGAAACTGAATATGAATTTATTATAAAATAATATTTCTAGCTTTTCCAAAGGTGCCCCTCACCCCTCTTATAAAAGGGCCCTCCCCCTTCTCATTAATTCACACCTTCAAATCCTTTTGGTTTGGCCAAAATCTGCCCAAATACTCTCTCAACTTCCCTAAATTCATCGTAGTGGCATTCCTTTAGTCAGAAAGCCAACCTAAGAATCCCTTTTGATCAAATTAAAAGGAAGAACCTGAAGAAGAGGTAATGATTTCACCACCCCTTTTCAAGTTCCTTTCTTCTTCCACTTCTTATATCTTTGTTATTAACATTATAAAATAATAACTCCAGTATATTATATATACTTTGATGTTATTATAAACATGGTACAACCATATTACAGTATTCTATCCACCCTTTGAATAACATGTCACCATACGTGCGTTCGTACGGCTTACCGTCTCCACGTCGTGGTGTAATTGTTATTCAATAAATTATTATTTGGATGGGTATAATAATGATGTGTAATTCATGTAAATAATAAATATAACATTATAATGATTCTGTATATATGATATACCATACAATTATATATTATTTTAATATCAAAAGAATGATATTGTCTCTCATGCGTACGTACAGACTACCGTCTCCACGAACGCGATGAGATTCATTCTACATCCTATCTATTCAAGTATAATTCTCATTTGATGATTAATAATAGTATCTAAGGACTTGATATCATTTTGGATATTATTAAGATAAAACCTATCCATGACAAACACGGCTTATGTAACAAAACATATAAAAGAAAACGAGTAAGTTAACACCCGAAACAACGATAATACTATGATATTATTAAAAAATCAATGTAAAAAGATCATATATGATATCATATTAATATATATGATTCTTGTATAATTTAATAACAATTATTTCACCATTATACAAGATGTTAACCGACCCCCAACCAAGGAAAATTACAAGGTAAGTGTTTATTTCACAGTCTCTTCATTATATGAGGTTGTTTATACGTAATAATCTACTGGATTTCTTTATCATCAACATCCATGTTTCTTAAAAATGTATTTCAAAACATTTTTACTATTTACTAGAATATGGGTTAAAGTCATTTATACCCTTTTTGACTTTTATAAGTGGTTTATAAAGGAATATTTCTGTCATTTTCCAAACAAGGTCCTTTTTAACCTTTTCGATAGAATTAAGGTAAGAATGTTTTTTTTAACTTATACAGAGGGTGCGGCTATTTTCCGCCGTTATAAAATCTTCGAAGCTTACCTTACAAGCTTATAAGAATATTTTCAAAGAAAATGTTTTATTTTATAAATATATGACTCTTAAATGATTTCAAAATAGACAGAGATATTTCTCTAAAAAGAGTTTTGATTTCATATATGTCAACATCCTTCGATGGATTTTAAGCTTATTTGAAGTTGATTTATTATGATACAAAACTTCCATATTTTATTTAAGGTTTTGTGATATGTTTGACTGTGGATGTGTTATTTTTATACCATTCATGGTTTATGGAGGAAGTATTGAAATTTTGTATGCTAGTTTTAATACGAATGTTTATGTTATGTTTAAACCTATTCATATGAAGAATGCATTGGACTTAATATGTGATGGGTGGAGCCCGCTATAGCTCATCGAAGAATCAGTAGGTCTAATGAGACAAACTATTGTCTTGGCACAAGGCCTTGACAAAATCTTATTTGTAGTCTTGGCACGAGGCCTTGGCTATGTGGTTATGATAGTCTGGCATTATGCATTCCATCATTAGGAAAGTGGTTATTGATATTGAATGTGATTATTTGATTAGTATAATATCCATGTGAATAAGTAAATGCCAATTATTTCATTTTATTTTTTTCCATTCTATGTTGAAGTTCAAGTTTAAAAGGATTTTGTTTTAGTTATACATTTCCTTAAATGTTTATTATTATTTGTGAAAGTTTCCGCTATATTGTTATCCTTACTGGGCAGTTGAGCTCACCCCTTTTCTAGGTTTTATTTTTCCCAGGATGTGAAGAAGTAATTTATGAATGATTTGCAGGGATAGTATGAGGGGATAAGAGTGTGGACTATGGAGACTATATTGTTGTAGTTTTCATTTTATGATGTAATGTAAAATTTATTAATGTATCTAGTTATTCCAAGGCTACTAAACTAATTGGTCTTTCGAGACTTGATCTTTCTTGTGATCATGCCAATGTTATGTAATAATGCACCGACTCTGGGTAACTGGGGTCAGGGCGTTATAGGAACACAAGGTGAGTCTAGCACTCTAAAATGATTAGAAGTAGATACCTATGTTTTGCTAAAGTACATTCCATACATACACTTGTACACTTGTTATAAATATATGTGCATCCCACATACATGTGAACATACACATACACATACATAAATACATTTGTGCACATATATCATCTATATATACACATACACAAACCACACACACACAACATAATGCATACACATATATGCACATAGACATTGATATAAATATATAAGTTCAAATATCACATATTAACAATACATCATTTGTATTTATATAATTGTTTGAATTATTAGAATATATATTAATATATCATATTTGTATTAATTATATACATGTATTTTGTAATTAATGTATATAATGCAGTTGGGGGATTTTCCGAGTGGTAAAGCTTCCCTGTAATCTGGCATTAGACCCAGGTTCAAATTCGGGTGGGGGCGAATTTCCGTTGGCAGACAACGACACAGGTAGGTGGTGATGCAGGCATAAGGCAGACAGATGGTGATGTAGGCATGATGCAAGTATTATGCAGCACTAGGTCTTCGGGTTTGTTTTTTAGCCTTCGGTCCATGTAATGGGCTTCATCCCACTAGGCCTTCGGGCCATGTACTTAATAAATAAGTGTTGATGGGTGGGTTATCTCTTAGGGGGGATATGACCCACCTTTCCAGCCTATGTGTGTGGTCTGTGTGTGTTTTATATAATTTTACCCTCAAGCACCTAATACATCTGTAGTATTTTTTATATTAAATTTTTTTATCAACGCTAATAAAAGATTTGATAAATATGCACCTTTATCACTGCTAAAAATGTCTTGATAGAAGTTACACTTTTATCAGTGATTTTTTAGTACCAATAAAAGTTACATTTATCAGCGCTTTATCTAGCACTAATAAAGGTTTCCCTTTTATTAGCACTTTATGATTAGTGTTGATAAAATTCTGTGCTAGTTAAAGTGTGATCTATGGTAATGAAAATAGGTACAGTGGGTGTTTGTAATTCTTTGTAGGGAGGTGTAGAGTTTGACTACTGAGATGTCTGAGTGAGTGTGTTGTTTGCAGTATGCATACCACTATGCCTGATATAGATTATTATTAATTAGTAATGGATAATTAAAAATTATATCATTAATATGATTCATAATTATTAATTAGTAATATATAGAATAATAATAAGTATTAACACAAATAATAATTAATAATTAAGAATCTATAATATAATTAATGACAATATTATTGATAATAATAATTAATATTGAAAATTATTTTTATTATTTATTATTAGTCATATTAATAAATAATTATTAATTATCAATTATATCAATAATTAGTTACATTAATTATTAATTATTATTATTAATCATATTGATCATGTTACTTATCATTAATTATTAATCAATCATATTATTGTTTATTTGGTTGTGAGGATTATAAACCACGAACAACACACAAACCTAGACACTTTAATAGGTCATGCCTCAACCCTTCCTGCATGGATTGAAAATATTACATGTATAGTAAATAAATATATGTATAAATAAATATTACAAAATGATTAAATTCCAACAAATATAAAAATCAATAATTATTAAAAATAAATAGATAATATTGAAGGAAAGAAATATTTAAAAAAATGGAATTTAATAGAAAAAAGTATTTTAAAAAATAAGTTCATATAATATTTACTACATGAATTGTAAACTTGTACAGAAATGAAGGAAATATTCAAAAATGAATTTAAATTACTTAATTATATAAATTTCAAATATTTTTTAAAAAAAACAACTTAATAAATAAAATTGAATAAATACTAATCATATAAATTAAAATCATATTAAAAATAATACCTAGTAAGATAGAATTATGTATAAAAAATGAATAAATTCAAAAATATTTATATCAAAAATGAAAAAATATACATCAAGTGTGAAATAAGTACATTCCATACATACACATGTATGCATGCTATATATATGTGTGAGTGTGTGTGTGTGCATCCCACATACATGTTCATAAATACATACACATAAATAAATTTGTACACATACAACATCTATATATACACATACACTAAACATGCACACAACATAATTTATACACATATATACACATAGACATTGATATAAATATATAAGTTCAAATATCACATATTTACAATGCATTATTTATATTTATATAATTGTTTGAATTATTAAAAAATATATATTAATATATCATACTTATATTAATTATGTATATAAATAAAAATTGATTTTTAAAATAAAAATTTAATTATATATATATATATTAATAATATTTTTATTAATCATTTTTATCAATGCTGATAGTGTATACTTTTATCATATCTTGTTTAGAACTGATAAAAGTTAACTTTATCAATGATGATAAAGGATACCCTTTTATTAGTGATTTATGTTTAGTGTTGATAAAAGTCATCATAGAATAAAGCACGATCTTTGGTGATGAAAATGGGTCCAGTGGGTGTTTGTCATTCCTTGTAGGGAGTGATGGAGTTTGACTATTGAGATATCTGACTATGTGTTTTGTTTACGGTTTAAAATCCTCTCTACCTAATATAGATTATTATTAATTAGTAATGGAAAATTAACAATTATATTTTTAATTTGATTCATAATTAGAAATTAATAATATATATAATAATAAGTATCCACACAAATTAAAATTAATAACTAAGAATCAATAATATAATTAATAACAATATTATTGATAATAATAATTAATAATACAATTCATTATTATTATTAATTGTTAGCCACAATAATATATAATAATTAATTATCAATTATATCAATAATTAGTTATATTAATTATTAATTATTATTAATCTTATTAATCATGTTATTTATCATTTGTTATTAGATAATCATATTATTTTTTATTTAGTTGTGGTCATTACAAACCACAAACAACACACACACTCATACAATTCAGTAGGTCATGCCTCAACCCTTCTTGCATGGATCGAGAATATTAAATTTATAGTAAATAAATATATGTATAAATAAATATTAAAAAATAATTAAATTCCAATAATATATAAAAAATAAATATTAAAAATGAATAAATAGTTTTAAATGAAAGCAATAATAAAAAAGAATAAAAAGAGTTTAATAGAAAAAAACTATTTTAAAAAATGAATTCATATAAGATTAACTACATGAATTGTAAACACGTACAGAAATAAATGAAATATTAAAAAATGCATTTAAATGGATTAATTATATAAATTTCAAACATTATAAAAATATTACAACTTAATAAATAAATTTGAATAAATACTAATCATAAAAAATAAAAATAATATTAAAAATAATACTTAGTAAAATATAAATATGTGTAAAAATAAATAAATTTCAAATATATTATATCAATAATTAAAAAAATATACATCCAATGTGAAATAAGTACATGCCATACATACACATATACAAATTATATGTATATATATATATACATCCCATGTATATTTGCAAATATACATGCACATACATACATTTGTACACATACAACATCAATATATACACAAAACACATACAAACAGCATAATGCATACACATATATGAATATAAACATTGATATAAATATATAAGTTCAAATATCACAGATTAACAATACCTCATGTATATTTATATAATCCTGGCAGGCCCCTTGGGGATTTATGATACAGGTGGTGACACAGACATGACGTAGGCCTAGTCATGTAGGTAGGATGATGCAAACCTGACATTGCACTAGGCCCTTGAGCCATGTCATGGGCTATTTGGCCTTAGGCCTTCAGGCTATGCAATGAGTCTCCCTCTACCCAGATTAAAATAGGTCTTTCCTTTCATAATAAAAAGAGGCTTTGACCCCAACATTAATTATATACATGCATTTTGTAATTAATGTACATAAATAAAAATTAATTTTTTAATACAAATATGACAATTTTATATATATTAATAATATTTTCATTAAAAGTTATTATCAACGCTTTTATTTAGCACTGATAAAGGTTACCCATTTTTCACTACTTTATGTTAAGTAGTGATAAATGTCAGCATCGAATAAAGAACGATATATGGTAGTGAAAATAGGTTCAGTGGGTGTTTTTCATTCCTTGTATGGAGAGATGGAGTTTGACTACTTAGATGGTTGAGTGTGTGTTATTTGTTGTTTGAAATACTCAATGCCTAATATAGATTATTATTAATTATTAATGTATAATTAAAAATTATATTATTAATACAATTCATAATTAGTAATTAATAATATATAATAATAATAAGTATCAACACAAATAATAATTAATAATTAAGAATTTATAATATAATTAATAACAATGTTATTGATAATAAAAATTAATAATGCAATTTATTATTATTATTAATTGCTAGTGGTATTAATATTTAATTATTAATTATCAATTATATTAATAATTAGTCACCCCCTGAAGTCGGTTGGGTGGTGAGGGTGGGTTGGGGTTTGGGGCGTGGTCGTGGGGTCGAGTCCCCGAGCTAGCAGTTTATTTACAATTTTCTTTGTAGTGTCGTGTGTCGCAATTGCAGTTTTGCCAAACCTTTTAATTATATCAATAATTAGTTATACTAATTATTTATTATTATTAATTATTATTAATCTTATTAATCATGTTATTTATCATTAATTATTAACTAATCAAATTATTGTTTATTTGGTTGTGGGGATTACAAACCACAAACAACACACACACTCAAACACTTTAGTATGTCAAGACTTAACCCTTCCTGCATGGATTTAAGATATTACGTGTTTAGTAAGTAAATGTACATACAAATAAATATTACAAAATTATTAAATTACAACAACAATAAAAATCAACAAATATTAAAAATGAATAAATAATATTAAATAAAATCAATATTAAAAAAGAATATATGGAATTTAATAGAAAAAAATATTTTTAAAAATTAATTCATATAAAATTCACTACATGAATTGTAAACGCATATGGAAATGAAGGGAATATTAAAAATTCATTTAATTAACTTAAATAAATAAATTTTAAACATTTTATAAATATTACAACTTAATAAATAAAATTGAATAAATTCAAATCATATAAATTTAAAACATATTAAAAATAATACTTAGTAAAATACAAATATGTATAAAAAATGAAAAAATGAAAAAATATTATATCAAAAATGAAAAAATATACATCAAATATGAAATAATTGCATGTCATACATGTAGATGGGTCGATTCGTACCAGTAAAAGTGACTGATGGTGGAAGGGGTGCTATGAGGATCGATGTTCAGGGGGGGTATGACGGTTGATGTGTGACAGCAGGCGGTAGGGCGATGAGATGTCTCAACTGCAACAATGTCGGTTTGTAGGGTTGTGACGATGTTACTAGTTGGCTTGTAGTGTCCCTGCCCGACGACGGGGGTTGTGTTCCTCGGCTAGTGTCAACTAACATTGGCATGGTTGGTTGTCATGCAACTCCCTCAGCTGACGGTAGGGGGGTGTGTTCTTGACCGGCATCAATTGACGCCGGTGTGGCAGGTTGGCACGCAGTGCCCCTGCCTGATGGTGGGGGGGTGAAGGAATGAAGGGGATGCCCTGCTGGCACACATATTATATAATATAGATATATATAATATATATAAATAATTTCATGGTATATATTGTATGGTCTATCTATGAGGGGGCTATGGGCTAGGTTTACCTTGGAAAGTGGGTGGAGTGTTTGTACATTTGATGTAATTATACCCCCAAATACCTAATAGAATATCATATTTATATTAATTATATTCATGCATTTTTTAATTATTGTATAGAAATAATCATTTATTTTTTAATATAAATATAATAATTTAATATATATTAATAACATATTTTGTTAAAAAAAATTACCAGCACCAAGAAAAATGCACAAATGGTATACTTTTACCAGCACTTTTTTAGAACTAATAAAAGTTACCATTATCAGTCCTTTTATCTAGAACTGATAAAGTATACACTTTTTTCAGTGCTTTATGTTTAGCACTGATAAAAGTTAAATTCGGGTAATGCTTGAACTGTGGTAGTGAAAATAGGTTCAGTGAGTGTTTTTAATTTCTTATAAGGAGGGATGAATTTTGACTATTGAGATGTTTGAGTGTATGTGTTGTTTTTGGTTAACAATCCTCTATGCTTAATATAGATTATTACTAATTAGTAATGAATAATTAACAATTATATTATTAATATATTCATAATTAGTAATTAATAATATATATAATAATAATAAGTATCAACACAAATAATAATTAATTTTTAAGAATTGATAATATAATTAATAACAATATAATTTATAATAAAAATTAATAGAGAAATTTATTATTATTATTAATCATTAGTCATATTAATTTATAATTATAAGTTATCTATTATAATAATTATTAATAATATTAACTGTTAGTTATTATTAATCTTATTAATCATGTTATTTATCATTAATTATTGACTAATCATATTATTGTTTATTTGGTTGTGTGGATTACAAACCATAAACAATGCACCCACCTAAACACTTCAGTATGCAAGGATTGAAATGTACCTATGAGGACCATTATAATTTGATGGTCTAAAGGCCCTCTAGATTGAAAGCTCATTATATGGTCCAAATGCACAATTTTTGGGTCTAAGACCTCTTCTATGAATAATATTACTATTAATGAAATGTCACGACCCATCCCCGGGGCTCGTGCTGTGGCATACCCCACGACCACCTCTTGAAGGCCAGAGGTTGGTGACTAGTGTTGAAGGCATCAACCTACTAGTGGGAGGAATTATCCTGAGTACCTTTATGAATGCACACACAATCACGTCCCAATGCTAGAAAAGTAAACAAGCATGTCTCTAAACAAACACTAAGTACAAGTACAACTGAAAGTAAAATGGGCTAGAATACAAACCCAACAAAAGACTGACTGGAAAATAGGAATGTACAAAAGAAAATCGGGATAACCATCTACTAAAAACCCCACCTGATGAGTAAGTACATAGTAGCTACTGGAAGCCATATAAGTACATCCCATCTGCTTCGTCTCACTGGGAACCAACAGGTCATGGGCCACAAAGTCCTCCATCAAGGTGGCGGTCGTTTTCACCAGACACAACACATGTGGGAGAAGACTGTGCATGGGTGAGTAACAAAATAATCAGAAGGTACCCAAAAATAACAAGGAAATACCACAAAACAATCCAAAAAACAAACCACGAAACATGATAATGAAACATGATCACAAAGAAAGAGATATCACACCATGTATATTCTAGAATAGGAAAGTAGGACCATTAATCACATCATCGAACACTATGGGTTGCTGGAGAACTCCTCATCAATGAGTACAATGGGTCTGCCAGGTCACACAAAAGCCACTTCCCACTAACCTTAAGACTATTGTGGTACTCATCCCTAATGAGTATCGTGGGTATGTTGGGTTACACAGAAGCCGCTCCCCGCCGTGGTCATTTCCGGTCACACAGAAGCTGCTTCCCACCTATGGCCATACTGAGGTACTCCGCCTATCAAGTATCATGGGTCTGTCAGGTCACTTAGAAGATGCTCCCCACTATAGACATACCAGGTCACATAGAATTCACTTCCCATTGGGCCATAATATCTGATCCACACAGGGTCGCTCGTCAGTAGTCTTTAGGTCTCATCCAACCGCTGGGTTTCCGCACGTAGCATGCTTGATCTTGGGAGAACCACTTCTCAAGCTATTTTTCAGACTTCAACTTCCATGAAATCTTTCATAGAGTATACCAAGAGACCTACCTCGTTGTGAGGGTTCAAACTCCGCAAATGGATCATTAATCGGAAGCCCAGTTTGCATGTTATTGATGTTTTTCTAGAAAGGGGATGGTTGGGTCTGGGTCGGGCCCAACCCGACCCGACCCGGCCCGGGGTCCACCAACCCGACCTGAGTCCACCGACCCGACCTGGCCTGATTCTAATCTATTGGTGATTTGGTCCAGCCCGACCCACTATGGCGGGTCTGGCCTGTTGGTGTAACACCCCGAGATTTTATGAAAAATATTCCTTTTAATTTCATTAATGTCTTGTGTTGTACGCTACACCAAAAGGATCTTGCACAACACGCATCCTTGACTTTCCTTGCATTACACGCAATCGCGACCTTCCTTGATAGCGTGTGTAGTACGCAATACCGAGTTTCACTAAACAACGATATGCTATTAAAATATTATTAAAACTAGTCGTTATGAATAGTAATAACCACCTTTTAAAATTTTAGAAATTTTATCTCTCAAAATGGACTTCATTTTTGGATTCAGAATATCAAAATTAGCTTAGGGTGAAATTTTGGTACTTTTCGGATAACTTTCATATTCTGATGAGTAGTGAAAATTACTAAATTTTAATTAAAAACAACTTTTTTAATCGAAATAATTAATAGTGATAAATTATTAATTTGAGTGGTTTTAAAGTATATTTAGAATATATTTTTACAATTTAATACAATGTTGTTCATTGTATGTAATTTCACATTTAAACCAGTTATAAACAAGTGTCAATCTTTTGATAGTTATTATCTCTTAAGAACACGCTATTTGTTTTGACAACGGGAATTAATTTTTAAATTAATAAATGAAACTAATGTGTTTTGAATTTGGTAAAATAGACATCATTTTTGAGTTCATAATATCAAATATACCTTAGGCCTAATTTTTGATATTTTTCTGGAAACTTTCATTTTTTGATTAATAGTGAAACCACTAAGTGGTGGTAAAAAAAATGAATTTTTTCATAAAACTTAATTTTACCGCTTCTGTGAGTGGAATTTAAAAAATCCGAGAGACATGGTTGATGTCAATAAGTAAAATTTGGTTCAATGAGATGAAAATAATTTTTGGTCAATAGTAACTTTTTACTTTTTTTTACCACGGTTAAAAGTAAATTGGGTAATTAAGGGTAAAAATGATATTATTATTACCCTAACACATGTCCTAATTCTATTGGACAAGTGTAATTCGACCAAAAACAACCTTAGGAATAAAATATGACCATTTAGGCCCACTTGGATTAGATTAGGACATTTATTATTAATTTATTTAAAAAAGGGTTAAAATAGTTAAAATCAAAGTTTAATAAGTAAATAATTTTTAATATGGGGTTATACAAAAGATAAATTCGACTATAAATATTCATTAGAAATCTAAAAAGATTTCCTACATAATGGTATTTTATTTGTAATTTTTAGACATTAAATAATTTAATTTATTTATGACACAACGATGATGCAGTAATTATCTTATTAATGAAATATTGACATAATTGATGTTATAAATACCAAAATAAATATAATTTGAGACTTTTTATGAACTAAACTAATTTTCTAGGTTACTATGAAATGTTAGAATTGATTTAATTAACTTTAGTCGAAGTAATAATTCTGTTATGAGTTTCAAAAAAATCAACTATTGAATAGTTTCAAAATTGACATAAAATAGTTTTTAAAAAAAAATATTATATTATTAAATGTTATTTTATTCCTAAAAATCTAAGGTTCGGAAAAATTACTTAGATAAGGTTATATATATTAATAAAACACAACTTGGGGTTCTCTTGGATGTATATTGTAAGTTTATTAACTATATAATATAAAAATACAAAGTGACATGGTAAATGCCAATCTAATTAACTAAGAGTTAAAACTAAAAGATCAGGTTAATATAATGACCTAAACTTGTCTAAATTCTATTTTATGAGATTATTTCGACCCATCCCCACCTTATCTTCGAAATAACTCAATTTGGAGCTATTTAAAACCGAACTTCACTTTATAATAAAATAATATTTTTAGTTATTCCAAAGGTGCCCCTCTCCTCCCTTATAAAAGGGCACCTCCTCCCTCTCTTCCTCACACCACTTTGAGCCTTCAAGCTTGGCCAACCCCTACCACTTTCTCCTCTACACTTCTCTAGAGACAACCTAGAGGTCCTGGTCTTCTTCAAAGACCAATTTTAGTTCCCTAAAAGAAGGTCTCAAAGAAGCACTTCAAAGAAGAGGTAATGTCCGTTACCGATTCTTTCATCTTTATTTCTTCTTCCACTTCTTCTTCATTAGTTGTTTCATTATGAAGTAATAACATCAGTATCACTCATATATTGATATGTAATTATAAGTATTAAGCAACCCTATTTCACCATCTATCCATCCTACGGAAAAAGAAATCACTGCGCGTGCGTACGTACGGAATACCGTCTCCACGCCATGGTGTAATCTATTTTCCACCACCACCTTACTTGGATGGGTATAATGGGGTAAATAATGACTATATATGACTATTATAAATTTATATTGATTCTGAAATAGTATACATACACTCCAATACAATTCCACGATCATAGGAACGATATCATCACTCGTGCGAACGTACGGAATACCGTCTCCACGATGTGATGCGACTCATTCTACATGATCTTCATTTCATAATGATTATATAAATGAATTGAATGAATTAATATGATATATATTACACTAATACCATTCTGTAAATGAGTTATCTATAACCTAAAGAGAAGAATAAGAATTTATTCGACAAAACACGCATAAGAACAAAAAGTTATAAACACCCGAATAACAAGTAGCAATGAAATATTACTACTAAGAAGCTAAGAATATGAACATATATGATATCATAAAAATAAGTATGATTCTGGAATAAGTCAATAAGATTATTAAAATCATTATACAGGAGGTTCGGACATGTACAAATCATATCAGACCTAAGGTAAGGGAAATATCACAATCTCATTTTTATCCGAGAATGTTTATACTTTGGTATTTACTGGGGTGTATTTTATCATCCACATCCATGTTTCCTAAATATGTATTATTATTTCCATCAACCTAAAATTGTTAAAATCCAATTTTACCCTTCGGTGAGTTTTTTAGTAAAGGATATGAAAGGAATCTTTTGTCGTTTTTCGTACGAGGTACTTTTTGACTTTTCCGACAAAAGTACTAGAAGAATGTTTTTTTAACTTATATGGCATGAATGGATTTTTAAAACATTATTTCCAAGAATCTTCCTTTGCAAGTTTTCAAGTTTATTTTTAATCAACTTCTTTTAGTTGAGAATTTTATGACATGTTAAGAAAGGAAAAGTGTTTTTAAAGTAGAAAGGATATTTTCCTCAAGAATGGAGTTCAAGTGTTTTATCAAAATTATTTTCCATATAAGATAATAAAGGGTTATGTTTCTATCGCTATTATTACATTGATTTGATTATGTTGTGATGGAATTATTTTTATGAATTCCTTTATCTTATATGAATTGTTTTATGATGTCATGTTGTTTAAGAATCCCATTTTTACTACATGGGTTATGCAATGATATATGATTTATGATTTTGTGGAACACATAAGAATGGTATCATTATGAGATGGGTGGGACATATATCTCCCTCCAATTCATTGGGTGAAGATTTTATATCTCATGAGATATACATGGCTGGAACAGTAGGTTATACCGGTTCAGTGAAACAGGACTGAAATGAGGGTGACTCGGTTCAGAAATGGACTTTGTCCACTAAGATAGACTTGGCAATGAGTCTTGACTAATAATATATGATTCTCTATGATTATGTGTGTATGCCACAAAGTTTCATGTTTTAAGTTATGATTATTGGGATTTCATTTCACTACTATGATTTATCCCATGTTATGAGATTATGCTCTCTTTTGCAGGTTAAGATTTCCAAAATGTTATGTTCTTATGAAAATGATGTGATTGATATTTCTTTTGTTTACCCTTACTAAGAATTTGAGATCACCCTTTTATGTTTTCTTTTCCCCAGGATATAAATAAAGGTTTTAGGTAAAAAAAAGGAAGATCTTTAGGGGAGATATTGAAGATCTTTCACCACGATTAGAAGATTATATTCCGAGTTTCCAAAGACACTAAACTATTACGATCCTTGTGTGTGTGTTTTTGTTATTTACTAAGTATTCCGCAAAAGTAATGTAATTTCCATGTACGTCAAGCTTCGGGTCTCTACAGTTGGTATCAGAAGAAAGGTTTAGTCAACCTTTGGAAACTAGGATGCGAGAACTTTAGTAAGATCCCGAGAGATATTTCTAATGTATGTCTAGGGATGTCCCTAAGGTTAAGTATAAGTATAGGTTATAGTACTAGAATTACGGTAACCCAAGATGTTAGATATTGAAGTTACTCCCCCTTTATTATATTGTTTTCCCTAGCGTGATTTTTTCCTCTCACACTATTCTTTTTGGGTTTTAGACGATGGCTGGAACCCGAAGGAACCGTGTTGATCAATGTAATGGGAAATGTAATGATTGTCCTCCTGAACAAACAAATGTTATGGGAGATGGAGTGAAAAATATTATTTCTATACTTACACAAGCTATGAATCATTCTGGACTTCCAAATGAGAAGAGAAGGGAACAATATTCTATTGAGTCCTTCATGAGGCAACGTCCACCTTCTTTCAGTGGGTCTTCTGATCCACTTGTTCCTAAACAATGGATCAGTTCCACTGAAAAGATATTTTCAGTTCTTCAATGTTCTGAACATGATAAAGTCATCTTAGCAGTATATCGTTTGGAAGGTGAAGCCGATCAATGGTGGAATCTTATAAAGAATACGAGTCCAAGATATGAAATTGATTCCATGGAATGGGACGAGTTCAAGAACATATTTTTCAATAAGTACTTCCCTCGTATTCTTCGAACAAGGATTGAGAAGGAGTTTCTTGAACTAAAGCAAAAGGATGATGAATCTGTTGGTATATACGAAGCGAATTTTACAAGGCTTGCAAGGTATGAATCTGGATTTATCATCCAACCTGAAAGTAATGTTGATCGATTCTTCAGTGGCTTAAAACCAAATCTTCGAAGGGAATTAGCTATAAGAGACTTCAGTAGCTATGAATAAATTGTGTGTTGTGCTATCAAGGTAGAAATGGAATTTGGTGTTACTTATCCATCTCATAGTTTTGACAAGAAACGAAAGATGGAGTTCAAGGAGAAATCTCGGAATAATGGTGAAAAGAAGATGAATGTTTCCTTATGCTCAAAGTGTGGAAAGAAGCATGGTGGAGATTCGCTTAAAGGGACTAGAAAATGTTTTAAGTGTGGAAAAGAAGGTCATCGAGCAACTGAGTGTCGAAGTAATGGAAAAAGGGTTTCTAATGATGTGAATAAAGAAAAGACTGCAGAGAATGCACCAACAACACTTCAATGCTTCAAGTGCAAGGAAATGGGGCATTATGCTAATAAATGCCCTAATCCAAGGGTTAGTGATGATCGACATGAGCAACCACTTAAGGAAAAGGACAAAGGGAAGTCACATGCGACCACTATTGGCGATGTTGAATATAACAACAATGTGGTGGAATGATTAAGTGTTTATGTATTGGGATTCCAAAATAATGTTGTATATAGTATCGTGGAATATTGGAATATTTATGTATTTGTCTATTGTGGTGTTCAATGGTACCGGTAACCATAGAATGTGATTGAGCTATTTTTGGAAAAAAAAGATGATATGTGCATAATGAAAGGAAAACGAGAAAATGAAATGTTTGACCGTATTCATGAGCACATGACTGATATAAGGAGAAGGTTATATCATGGTTTGAGTATATAGAATTTTTGGATTTTGGTATGTGGAAAGAGTTAACTTTTGACTGCATTCATGTTTTCACTAAGGTTCAATGGGTATTCATTCTTCAAGAGAATACATGATTAAGGTATTCACATGTTTGTAATTTTACCAACAAGATATATCTTATGATATATGGGGGATAAATGATGGCATTCACGTGATTGTTATGTAATCATTTTCTTTATACTATGAGCTTGGACCGAAGTATTTTAGATAAGCCTAAAGATTGGAATGGATTATGTTGGACATAAGTTAGTATTGTTTAAGGATAAAACTTTTTTTTCGATATTATAGATGGAATGATATAGTAATGTAGTTTTAGAAAAAGGACAACCTGCAGGATGGGCGACAGCCCATCGCGTCAGACAAGGCTATGGGAATCAAACCCACAACCGAAGTGCGACTAGCCTTTATCACCTACCACTGGCCTACAGGAAGTCCCTGGTTAGTAGAAAGTAGTTTTATTTTATTAAGCGGTATGATAAATAAATTATAAGTCCATTTTTGGAACCATATACGATTAATCTCACCATAAGATGGACTTATAACTTTTGCTAACATTTTGGTTGAAACAGATGGAATGACCCATCATTCTATCACATGATCTGCTAATGCTTCACAAAAAACAAATTCAACTTCATTTCTTTATGATATGAATCGGAAATTGTTCAATTCACGAACAACAGTGAGATTGTACCAAAATCATGTAAGTATTTCTTTTAATTCATCAACTTTAGGGAAATGATCTTAAAAACCAAAAATGTTGTCCTAGTGCTCTTATATCTGATGAATCAGATGGTACCTAAGATCGTCACAAATTTATGGATTTGTGATTGCTGTATTTTCAATAACCATGTTCTCTACAACTCTCTATAAGAACATGATGGTTATATTTCTCTTCTATATCAATATTTTCACCTATGTGGAAACCCAGTGATTAGTTTATTTGGGTAACCATTACGTTTCATACTTTTGTTTTTAAAGATTGGTTTTGGTATTCCTTTTTACGATGTGGGTTTATATCAAAGAAACTTTTGACTAGTAAACCATTTATAACCCCAATGAATTTCAAGGGCGAAATTCATTTTAAGGGGGGTAGAATGTAACACCCTGAGATTTTATGAAAAATATTCCTTTTAATTTCATTAATGTCTTGTGTTGTACGCTACACCAAAAGGAGCTTGCACAACACGCATCCTTGACTTTCCTTGCATTACACGCAATCGCGACCTTCCTTGATAGCGTGTGTAGTACGCAATACCGAGTTTCACTAAACAACGATATGCTATTAAAATATTATTAAATCTAGCTGTTCTGAATAGTAATAACAACCTTTTAAAATTTTAGAAATTTTATCTCTCAAAATGGACTTCATTTTTGGATTCAGAATATCGAAATTAGCTTAGGGTGAAATTTTGGTACTTTTCGGATAACTTTCATATTATGATGAATAGTGAAAATTACTAAATTTTAATTAAAAACAACTTTTTTAATCAAAATAATTAATAGTGATAAATTATTAATTTGAGTGGTTTTAAAGTATATTTAGAATATATTTTTACAATTTAATACAATGTTGGTCATTGGATGTAATTTCACATTTAAACCAGTTATAAACAAGTGTCAATCTTTTGATAGTTATTATCTCTTAAGAACACGCTATTTGTTTTCACGACGGTAATTAATTTTTAAATTAATAAATGCAACTAATATGTTTTTAATTTGGTAAAATAGACATCATTTTTGAGTTCATAATATCAAATATAGCTTAGGCCTAATTTTTTGTATTTTTCTGGAAATTTCATTTTTTGATGAATAGTGAAACCACTAAGTGGTAGTAAAAAAAATGAATTTTTTCATAAAACATAATTTTACCGCTTCTGTGAGTGGAATTTCAAAAATCCGAGAAACACAGTTCATGTCAATAAGTAAAATGTGGTTCAATGAGATGAAAATAATTTTTGGTAAATAGTAACTTTTTACTTTTTTTTACCACGGTTAAAAGTAAATTGGGTAATTAAGGGTAAAAATGATATTATTATTACCCTAACACGTGTCCTATTTCTATTGGACAAGTGTAATTCGACCAAAAACAACCTTAGGAATAAAATATGACCATTTATGCCCACTTGGATTAGATTAGGACATTTATTATTAATTTATTTAAAGAAGGGTTAAAATAGTTAAAATCAAAGTTTAATAAGTAAATCATTTTTAATATGGGGTTATACAAAAGATAAATTCAACTATAAATATTAATTATAAATATAAAAAGATTTCCTACATAATGGTATTTTATTTGTAATTTTTAGACATTAAATAATTTGATTTATTTATGACACAACGATGATGCAGTAATTATCTTATTAATGAAATATTGAGATAATTGATGTTATAAATACCCAAATAAATATAATTTGAGACTTTTTATGAACTAAACTAATTTTCTAGGTTACTATGACATGTTATAATTGATTTAATTAACTTTGGTCGAAGTAATCATTTTGTTATGAGTTTCAAAAAAAACAACTATTCAATAGTGTCAAAATTGACATAAAATAGTTTTTAAAACAAATATTATATTATTAATTGTTATTTTATTCCTAAAAATCTAAGTTTCGGACAAATGACTTAGATAAGGTTATATATATTAATAAAACACAACTTGGGGGTTTCTTGGATGTATATTGTATGTTTATTAACTATATAATATAAAAATACAAAGTGACATGGTAAATGCCAATCTAATTAACTAAGAGTTAAAACTAAAAGATAAGTTTAATATAATGACCTAAACTTGTCTAAATTCTATTGGATGAGAGGATTTCGACCCATCCCCACCTTATCTTCGAAATAACTCAATTTGGAGCTATTTAAAACCGAACTTGACTTTATAATAAAATAATATTTTTTGTTATTCCAAAGGTGTCCCTCTCCTCCCTTATAAAAGGGCACCTCCTCCCTCTCTTCCTCACATCACTTTCAGCCTTCAAGCTCGGCCAACCCCTACCACTTTCTCCTATCCACTTCTCTAGAGACATCCTAGAGGTCCTGATCTTCTTCAAAGACAAACTTTAGTTCCCTAAAAGAAGGTCTCAAAGAAGCACTTCAAAGAAGAGGTAATGTCCGTTACCGATTCTTTCATCTTTATTTCTTCTTCCACTTCTTCTTCATTAGTTTTTTCATTATGAAGTAATAACATCAGTATCACTCATATAATGATATGTAATTATAAGTATGAATCAACCCTATTTCACCATTTATCCATCCTACGGAAAAAGAAATCACTGCGCGTGCGTACGTACGGAATACCGTCTCCACGCCGTGGTGTAATCTATTTTCCACCACCACCTTACTTGGATGGGTATAATGGTGTAAATAATGACTATATATGACTATTATAAACTGATATTGATTCTGAATTAGTATACATACACTCCAATACAATTCCACGATCATAGGAATGATATCATCACTCGTGCGTAGGTACGGAATACCGTCTCCACGATGTGATGCGATTCGTTCTACATGATCTTCATTTCATAATGATTATATAAATGAATTGAATGAATTAATATGATATATATTACACTAATACCGTTATGTAAATGAGGTATCTATAACCTAAAGAGAAGAATAAGAATTTATTCGACAAAACACGCATAAGAACAAAAAGTTATAAACACCCGAATAACAAGTAGCAATGAAATATTACTACTAAGAAGCTAATAATATGAACATATATGATATAATAAAAATAAGAATGATTCTGGAATAAGTCAATAACATTATTAAAATCATTATACAGGAGGTTCGGACACGTACAAAGAATAACGGACCTAAGGTAAGGGAAATATCACAATCTCATTTTTATCCGAGATTGTTTATACTTTGGTATTTACTGGGGTGTATTTTATCATCCACATCCATGTTTCCTAAATATGTATTATTATTTCCATCCACCTAAAATTGTTTAAATCCAATTTTACCCTTCGGTGAGTTTTTTAGTAAAGGATATGAAAGGAAACTTTTGTCGTTTTTCGTACGAGGTACTTTTTGACTTTTCCGACAAAAGTACTAGAAGAATGTTTTTTTAAATTATACAGCATGAATGGATTTTTAAAACATTATTTCCAAGAATCTTCCTTTACAAGTTTTCAAGTTTATTTTTAATTAACTTCTTTTAGTTTAGAATTGTATGACATGTTAAGAAAGGAAAAGTGTTTTTGAAGTAGAAAGGATATTTTTCTCAAAAATGGAGTTCAAGTGTTTTATCAAAATTATTTTCCATATAAGATAATAAAGGGTTATGTTTCTATCCCTATTATTACATTGATTTGATTATGTTGTGATGGAATTATTTTTATGAATTCCTTTATCTTATATGAATTGTTTTAGGATGTCATGTTGTTTAAGAATCCCATTTTTACTACATGGGTTATGCAATGATATATGATTTATGATTTTGTGGCACACATAAGAATGGTATCATTATGAGATGGGTGGGACCTATATCTCCCTCCAATGCATTGGGTAAAGATTTTATATCTCATGAGATAGACATGGCTGGAACGGTAGGTTATACCGGTTCAGTGAAATAGGACTAAAATGAGGGTGACTTGGTTCAGAAATGGACTTTGTCCACTAAGATAGTCTTGGAAATGAGTCTTGACTAATAAGATATGATTCTCTATTATTATGTGTGTATGACACAATGTTTCATGTTTTAAGTTATGATTATTGGGATTTCATTTCACTACTATGATTTATCCCATGTTATGAGATTATGCTCTCTTTTGCAGGTTAAGATTTCCAAAATGTTATGTTCTTATGAAAATGATGTGATTGATATTTATTTTGTTTACCCTTACTAAGCATTTGAGCTCACCCTTTTATGTTTTCATTTCCCCAGGATATAAATAAAGGTTTTAGGTAAAAAAAGGAAGATCTTTATAGGAGATGTTGAAGATCTTTCACCACGATTAGAAGATTATATTCCGAGTTTCCAAAGATACTAAACTATTACGATCCTTGTGTGTGTGTTTTTGTTATGTACTAAGTATTCCGCAAAAGTAATGTAATGTCCATGTACGTCAAGCTTCGGGTCTCTACAGTTGGTATCAGAGGAAAGGTTTAGTCAACCTTTGGAAACTAGGATGCGAGAACTTTAGTAAGATCCCGAGAGATATTTCTAAGGTATGTCTAGGGATGTCCCTAAGGTTAAGTATAAGTATAGGTTATAGTAATAGAATTACGGTAACCCAAGATGTTAGATATTGAAGTTACTCCCCCTTTATTATATTGTTTTCCCTAGCGTGATTTTTGCCTCTCACACTATTCTTTTTGGGTTTTAGACGATGGCTGGAACCCGAAGGAACCGTGTTGATCAATGTAATGGACAATGCAATGATTGTCCTCCTGAACAAACAAATGTTATGGGAGATGGAGTGAAAAATCTTATTGCTATACTTACACAAGCTATGAATCATTATGGACTTCCAAATGAGCAGAGAAGGGAACAATATTCTATTGAGTCCTTCATGAGGCAACGTCCACCTTCTTTCAGTGGGTCTTCTGATCCACTTGTTGCTAAAAAATGGATCAGTTCCACTGAAAAGATATTTTCAGTTCTTCAATGTTCTGAACATGATAAAGTCATCTTAGCAGTATATCGTTTGGAAGGTGAAGCTGGTCAATGGTGGAATTTTATAAAGAATATGAGTCCAAGAGATGAAATTGAGTCTATGGAATGGGACGAGTTCAAGAACTTATTTTTCAATAAGTACTTCCCTCGTATTCTTCGAACAAAGATTGAGAAGGAGTTTCTTGAACTAAATAAAAAGGATGATGAATATTTTAGTATATACGAAGCGAATTTTACAAGGCTTGCAAGGTATGAATCTGGATTTATCATCCAACCTAAAAGTAAAGTTGATCGATTCTTCAGTGGCTTAAAACCAAATCTTTGAAGGGAATTAGCTATAAGAGACTTCAGTAGCTATGAAGAAATTTTGTGTTGTGCTATCAAGGTAGAAATGGAAGTTGGTGTTACTTATCCATCTCATAGTTTTGACAAGAAACAAAAGATGGAGTTCAAGGAGAAATCTCAGAATAATGGTGAAAAGAAGATGAATGTTTCCTTATGCTCAAAGTGTGGAAAGAAGCATGGTGGAGATTGTCTTAAAGGGACTAGAAAATGTTTTAAGTGTCAAAAAGAAGGTCATCGAGCAGCTGAGTGTCGAAGTAATGGAAAAAGGGTTTCTAATGATGTGAATAAAGAAAAGACTGCAGAGAACGCACCAACAACACTTCAATGCTTCAAGTGCAAGGAAATGGGGCATTATGCTAATAAATGCCCTAATCCAAGGGATAGTGATGATCGACATGAGCAACCACTTAAGGCAAAGGACAAAGGGAAGTCACATGCGATCACTATTGGCGATGTTGAATATGACAACAATGTAGTGGAATGATTAAGTGTTTATGTAATGGGATTCCAAAATAATGTTGTATATAGTATCGTGGAATATTGGAATATTTATGTATTTTTCTATTGTGGTGTTCAATTGTACCGGTAACCATAGAATGTGATTGAGATATTTTTGGAAAAAAAATATGATATGCTCATAATGAAAGGAAAATGAGAAAATGAAATGTTTGACCGTATTCATGAGCACATGACTGATATAAGGAGAAGGTTATATCATGGTTTGAGTATATAGAATTTTTGGATTTTGATATGTGGAAAGAGTTAACTTTTGACTGCATTCATGTTTTCACTAAGGTTCAATGGGTATTCATTCTTCAAGAGAATACATGATTAAGGTATTCACATGTTTGTAATTTGACCAACAAGATATATCTTATGATATATGGGGGATAAATGATGGAATTCACGTGATTGTTATGTAATCATTTTGTTTATACTATGAGATTGGACCAAAGTATTTTAGATAAGCCTAAATATTGGAATGGATTATGTTGGACATAAGTTAGTATTGTTTAAGGATAAAACTTTTTTTTCGATATTATGGATGGAATGATATAGTAATGTACTTTCAGAAAAAGTACAACCTGCAGGACAGGCGACAGCCCATCGCGTCGGACAAGGCTATGGGAATCGAACCCACAACCGAAGTGCGACTAGCCTTTATCACCTACCACTGGCCTACAGGAAGTCCCTAGTTAGTAGAAAGTAGTTTTATTTTATTAAGCGGTATGATAAATAAAGTATAAGTCCATTTTTGGAACCATATACGATTAATCTCACCATAAGATGGACTTATAACTTTTGCTAACCTTTTGTTTGAAACAGATGGAATGACCCATCATTCTATCACATGATCTGATAATGCTTCACGAATAACAGATTCAACTTCATTTATTTATGATATGAAGTGGAAATTGTTCAATTCACGAACAACAGTGAGATTGTACCAAAATCATGTAAGTATTTCTTTTAATTCATCAACTTTAGGGAAATGATCTTAAAAACCAAAAATGTTGTCCTAGTGCTCTTATATCTGATGAATTAGATGGTACCTTAGATCGTCACAAATTTATGGATTTTTGATTGCTGGCTTTTCAATAACCATGTTCTCTACCACTCTCCATAAGAACATGATGGTTATATTTCTCTTCTATATCCATATTTTCACCAATGTGGAAACCCAGTGGTTAGTTTATTTGGGTAACCGTTACGTTTCATACTTTTGTTTTTAAAGATTGGTTTTGGTATTCCTTTTTACGATCTGGGTTTATATCAAAGAAACTTTTGACTAGTAAACCATTTATAACCCCGAAGAATTTCAAGGGCAAAATTCATTTTAAGGAGGGTAGAATGTAACACCCCGAGATTTTATGAAAAATATTCTTTTTAATTTCATTAATGTCTTGTGTTGTACGCTACACCAAAAGGAGCTTGCACAACACGCATCCTTGACTTGCCTTGCATTACACGCAATCTCGACCTTCCTTGATAGAGTGTGTAGTACGCAATACCGAGTTTCACTAAACAACGATATGCTATTAAAATATTATTAAAACTAGCCTCTATGAATAGTAATAACCACCTTTTAAAATTTTAGAAATTTTATCTCTCAAAATGGACTTCATTTTTGGATTCGTAATATCGAAATTTGCTTAGGGTGAAATTTTGGTACTTTTTGGATAACTTTCATGTTGTGATGAATAGTGAAAATTACTAAATTTTAATTAAAAACAACTTTTTTAATCGAAATAATTAATAGTGATAAATTATTAATTTGAGTGGTTTTAAAGTATATTTATAATATATTTTTACAATTTAATACAATGTTGGTCATTGGATGTAATTTCACATTTAAACCAGTTATAAACGAGTGTCAATCTTTTGACAGTTATTATCTCTTAAGAACACGCTATTTGTTTTGACGACGGGAGTTAATTTTTAAATTAATAAATGAAACTAATATGTTTTGAATTTGGTAAAATAGACATCATTTTTGAGTTCATAATATCAAATATATCTTAGGACTAATTTTTTGTATTTTTCTGGAAACTTTCATTTTTTGATGAATATTGAAACCACTAAGTGGTAGTAAAAAAAATGAATTTTTCATAAAACTTAAATTTACCGCTTCTATGAGTGGAATTTCAAAAATCCGAGAGACACGATTTATGTCAATTAGTAAAATGTGGTTCAATGAGATGAAAATAATTTATGGTGAATAGTAACTTTTTACTTTTTTTTACCACGGTTAAAAGTAAATAGAGTAATTAAGGGTAAAAATGATATTATTATTACCCTAACACATGTCCTAATTCTATTGGACAAGTGTAATTCGACCAAAAACAACCTTAGGAATAAAATATGACCATTTAGGCCCACTTGGATTAGATTAGTACATTTATTATTAATTTATTTAAAGAAGGGTTAAAATAGTTAAAATCAAAGTTTAATAAGTAAATCATTTTTAATATGGGGTTATACATAAGATAAATTCGACTATAAATATTCATTAGAAACCTAAAACGATTTCCTACATAATGGTATTTTATTTATAATTTTTAGACATTAAATAATTTAATTTATTTATGACACAACGATGATGTAGTAATTATCTTATTAATGAAATATTGACATAATTGATGTTATAAATACCCAAATAAATATAGTTTTAGACTTTTTATGAACTAAACTAATTTTCTAGGTTAATATGACATGTTATAATTGATTTAATTAACTTTTTTCGAAGTAATCATTCTGTTATGAGTTTCAAAAAAATCAACTATTGAATAGTGTCAAAATTGACATAAAATAGTTTTTAAAACAAATATTATATTATTAATTGTTATTTTATTCCTAAAAATCTAAGGATCTGCCAAATGAATTAGATATGGTTATATATATTAATAAAACACAACTTGGGGGTAACTTGGATGTATATGGTATGTTTATTAACTATATAATATAAAAATACAAAGTGACATGGTAAATGTCAATCTAATTAACTAAGAGTTAAAACTAAAAGATAAGGTTAATATAATGACCAAAACTTGTCTAAATTCTATTGGATGAGAGGATTTCGACCCATCCCCACTTTATCTTATAAATAACTCAATTTGGAGCTATTTAAAACCGAACTTGACTTTATAATAAAATAATATTTTTAGTTATTCCAAAGGTGCCCCTCTCCTCCCTTATAAAAGGGAACCTCCTACCTCTCTTCCTCATACCACTTTGAGCCTTCAAGCTCGGCCAAACCCTTCCAATTTCTCCTCTCCACTTCCCTAGAGACATCATAGAGGTCCTTGTCTTCTTCAAAGATCAATTTTAGTGCCCTAAAAGAAGGTCTCAAAGAAGCACTTCAAAGAAGAGGTAATGTCCGTTACCGATTCTTTCATCTTTATTTCTTCTTCCACTTATTCTTATTTAGTTGTTTCATTATGAAGTAATAACATCAGTATCACTCATATACTGATATGTTATTATAAGTATGAAACAACCCTATTTCACCATCTATCCATCCTACGGAAAAAGAAATCACCGCGCGTGCGTACGTACGGAATACCGTCTTCACGCCGTGGGGTAATCTATTTTCCACCACCACCTTACTTGGATGGGTATAATGGTGTAAATAATGACTATATATGACTATTATAAAGTGATATTGATTCTGAAATAGTATACATACACTCAAATACAATTCCACGATCATAGGAACGATATCATCACTCGTGCGTACGTACGAAATACCGTCTCCACGATGTGATGCGACTCGTTCTACATGATATTAATTTCATAATGATTATATAAATGAATTTAATGAATGAATATGATATATATTACACTAATACCATTATGGAAATGAGGTATCTATAACCTAAAGAGAAGAATAAGAATTTATTCGACAAAACACGCATAAGAACAAAAAGTTATAAACACCAGAATAACAAGTAGCAATGAAATATTAATACTAAGAAGCTAAGAATATGACCATATATGATATCATAAAAATAAGTATCATTCTGGAATAATTCAATAACATTATTCAAATCATTATACAGGAGGTTCGGACATGTACAAATCATATCGGACCTAAGGTAATGGAAATATCACAATCTCATTTTTATCCGAGATTGTTTATACTTTGGTATTTACTGGGGTGTATTTTATCATCCACATCCATGTTTCCTCAATATATATTATTATTTACATCCACCTACAATTGTTTAAATCCAATTTTACCCTTCGGTGAGTTTTTTAGTAAAGGATATGAAAGGAATCTTTTGTCGTTTTTCGTACAAGGTACTTTTTGACTTTTCCAACAAAAGTACTAGAAGAATGTTTTTTTAACTTATAAGACATGAATGGATTTTTAAAACATTATTTCCAAGAAGCTTCCTTTACAAGTTTTCAAGTTTATTTTTAATCAACTTCTTTTAGTTTAGAATTTTATGACATGTTAAGAAAGGAAAAGTGTTTTTGAAGTACAAAGGATATTTTCCTCAAGAATGGAGTTCAAGTGTTTTATCAAAATTATTTTCCATATAAGATAATATAGGGTTCTGTTTCTATCCCTATTATTACATTGATTTGATTATGTTGTGATGGAATTATTTTTATGAATTCCTTTGTCTTATATGAATTGTTTTATGATGTCATGTTGTTTAAGAATCCCATTTTTACTACATGGGTTATGCAATGATATATGATTTATGATTTTGTGGCACACATAAGAATGGTATCATTATGAGATGGGTGGGACCTATATCTCCCTCCAATGCATTGGGTAAAGATTTTATATCTCATGAGATAGACATGGCTGGAATGGTAGGTTATACCGGTTCAGTGAAACATGACTGAAACGAGGGTGACTCGGTTCAGAAATGGACTTTGTCCACTAAGATAGTCTTGGCAATGAGTCTTGACTAATAAGATATGATTCTCTGTGATTATGTGTGTATGCCACAAAGTTTCATGTTTTAAGTTATGATTATTGGGATTTCATTTCACTACTATGATTTATCCCATGTTATGAAATTATGCTCTCTTTTGCAGGTTAAGATTTCCAAAATGTTATGTTCTTATAAAAATGATGTGATTGATATTTCTTTTTTTTACCCTTACTGAGCATTTGAGCTCACCCTTTTATGTTTTCTTTTACCCAGGATATAAAGAAAGGTTTTAGGTAAAAAAAAAGGAAGATCATTATGGGAGATGTTGAAGATCTTTCACCGCGATTAGAAGATTATATTCCGAGTTTCCAAAGACACTAAACTATTACGATCCTTGTGTGTGTGTTTTTGTTATGTACTAAGTATTCCGCAAAAGTAATGTAATGTCCATGTACGTCAAGCTTCGGGTCTCTGTAGTTGGCCTACTGAATCTGCTTGGCTGGGACGCGGCAGGTAGCCGCGTCCATCTCCCCTCACCCTTCGGGTCATCTGCGGGGTCGACGCCACTCTACCATGGTCAAGTAACTGCGAATGCGACTACATGGCCAGTCAAACAGGCCAGCCATATGTCTTGCACGTTGTCAAAGACCGCATGCCTCTGAGATCTGAGGCCTGTGGCTGTAGGCTGCTCCACCGATGCAGCCGAGGGGCCATATCTCTACCACCAGTTGTCGACCATGCCATTAGCTCCTCACATTGCGCCACAACCTGATCTAGCTGCAACAACCTTCTCTGGTGCCCCATCATGTCACGCCACCACTATTGATTGCTGGTGCATCAACTTTCTCTTCTACGGACCACCAGGTCCACACCGGTGGTCCTTTCTTCACGTCGCTTGCGCCCTCGGCCTCAGTGGGGTGTTCCCTTCCCTACAAAGGCCTTCAAATTTCCTTGACACCATTTTGAATGCTCGTCAACCAAGAATTCACAAGGAGGAGGGGGGTTGGGCCTTGTTCATGTTCGGTCGTGCCCTTGGCGTTAGAAGTTTAAAACAAGAGAGGCTTGGGGATGATGTTCTATCAAAAATTAATTAAACCCTGAATAGAAAACCCAAGAATGACACCCTCCCACAAGAATGCATGATCTGTGGATTAACCTATTAGTGGGTTGGTCCACGTTCCTCATTTTAGAATAAGAATGGGGGAAAACATAAAACAAATAAACGCCTACCTCGATTGACGTTCATCGCTGAAGTGCTCCACCCTCGAGGATTCAAGCTTTGTTGGCGTTCGTCGCTTACCATCCTCGTTCTTCCTAAATCGTCGACGTAGCTAGTGATTCTACCAGTGTTTGTCAGTCATCATTGGAGGGCGTCATTTCCATAGGTTCGTCATAATTTTAACGGTTTAATTATCAACCCTCTAACACGTTATCTTATTAAAAGGAAACATGTTGTAGCATTTCTATTGCACTACGACGTCACATCGTTACACTGTTTTATTTATGAAACAACATAGCTATTATGCTGCACAAAAATGAGTCATTAAGGAGCTTCCTTTAATGCGATTCGTCACTACACCACAACATCATCTTCCACCACTCAAGAGTGAAAAACAAAATAATAGAAAATAATTTTTTATGTTATTTTGTTATTTTCTGAAAAGTCCGAAAACTAATTTTTCCATCCGAACCTTTCTGGTCAAAGTTAGGTCCTTTTTAGGTGAATCTCGGTGTTCTGAGTTCAACAGTGCCCTCAAATTTTTGATCCAAGAACCAGTTTAAAAGTTAGAAAAGCTCGCTCACACGTTTACTTAAGTGAACTAAAAAAATTTCAAAATTTTGTTTTGGGCTCACCGGGCCTCAGAATCTCATGTCGTCAAAGCGTGTGGTCTCGAAATAGTTCCATACAATTTAAAAAAAAGTATACAAAAATTCTAGGAAATTACATTCAATTTGATAACAACATATGAAAGGGATTCATGAAGGTGGGTGTATTAATTATTTTAATAACTACTAATTCTATTGTTAATAATTATTATTAATTATAATATTACTTATATTAATTATTTTTTTAATTATGTGTTATTTTTTTAATGAGTTAATTAATTATGTGTTATTATTAATAATATCTAATGGTGACAAATTAAAGATCAATTTCGACAACTATATATTTTTCATTATTAAATGCAAGCATTTATCAACACTAAAAAATGATGATAAAAAGGGTACTTTTATCAATGTTTGATAAAAGTGAACCCTTTTTTAACACTTCATTTAGCATCTAAAAATTTAACGGTTTATAATTTTTTTTCTTAATACTAATAATGGTGTACTCTTTATCAATTGTAAATCGTTTTGAGTGTTCATAAAAGATATACTTAATAAAAAGGAAACTTATATACTATTAAATATCATATTATAGTATATAAATATATTTATATTGATATAAATACAATATATTTTCTTAGATATTATTTATATAACAATTAATGTGTATTTACACTTAATATGTAATAGATTTAGTAAAAAATGATTTATAAAATAATTTAAAATTAAAATTAATTACCAATTTGGTGATATAATAAATTAATCAATATCTTAAAATAAGTTAAACGTGACTTGAATTTCAAATGAACATAACTTTGATCCATGTGTCCATTGGGGCTCTAAGAGCTATGAAATTGAAACATGTGAAAGATTTACGACATCTTGTATAATGTTAACCATGAACGCAATTTTTTCATTGTAAAAAAGTCTTGAAAGTTCTCCAAATTTGGGTTTTAATATGGAATACCATAATTTTGGAACATTTGATGAAATTTTGGAATTTAGGAGTCTTCTTACTTTTTTTCATTGGTGATTGAATTTATTCGTTAGACTTACATTCATATGAATATTATGGTGTTTAAATTGTACCGTTTTTTTTTTTTTTTGCAATATAGTGTTATTTACAATTATATGTATACATATTTTCATTTATTTACATATAAAAAATTAATTTTACAAATAAATATTTAAATTTATCTTCATATAAAATGTATTTTTTAAAATATAGAATCCATATGTAAGTTAATATTAATTATCCATTTTATTGACTATATAAAAATATATGAATATATATATATATACACACATATATCTATACAAATGTATATGTGATGCTTATATATATAAATGCATTTTTTATTTAATTATAGATATTCATGTATATATATATACATGTTGTACCAAATACATACTAAAATATTCATACATATATATAAAAACACACATGCGCATTTTATTTCAAAATGCATATATATACATCCACACACACACACACATATATATATATATATATGCCCCACCATTGGTGGTGGGGTGTTAAGGGTTATTGTAACAACCCAAGTTTTTTTAAAAATAAATTGAAATGAATAAAAATTTGTTTTAAGTAGATATTTATAACTAGCCTTTAAACATATTTTTTTTACTTCTATTTTTTGAATTTTGAAAAATGGTCATCTAAAATTTTGTTCATTAAGATATTTGGAGTCTAATAGAACCAACTTAATTTTTAATGAACAGTAAAATACCCTTATGAATAGTAATATGACCCACACGCACACAGAAACTTGATTCTCGGCTATTGATCCTAATGAGGGTTCCGTTCCGACTAGGTTTCTGGTGTTAAAGCCCATTGATACTGGTCCATCACGGTCGTATGTTTTTCATACTATAGATGGATGTAAATCTTTCAAATATTCCCTATGTGGTGCGTCCAAGGGTTCTGGGTTTTCTGGATTTCAAGAAATCCATCCGATCAGCTCGTCAGTTTGTAGGGACGATTCCATCTTGTCAGTAAAGATTTTGTTGGAGGCTTATGATGAGGCGATTGTCTGTCTAAAATGGACTCATGTCTCCTGTTTTGGAGCGGAAAAACCTCCTCTGTCAATTTTCAAGAAGTTCATTGATTCTTGGGGTCTTTCTGTTTTGGTCCAAGTATATTCGGTCCACCAGTCTTCCTTCTGCCTTTTTTTCCTTCTGAGTTGGATTTTATTCGCGCATGGTGTTTTTCTCCCCGAATCATGGGTCGATGGAGGTTTAATCTATCTCATTGGTCGATTGATGTGCACAGGGGGATGGAAAGTTCTTTTACGGTTGTTTGGATCTCCTTTCTAGGTTTTCCTCTTCCATTACATAATGGGTCTATTCTAAAAGTCATTGGTGACTCTCTTGGGGGGTTTATTTGTTTATATGACAGTAATCGATATGGTGTAAATGTCTCTTCTACTCGCATCTCTGTTGAACTGAACCTTTTGATGCCCAAATTGAATAGGATATCTTTGAAAGTGTAGGGGACTTTTTCCTGGAATCAAGATATTTTTTATCCGGTATTGACCAGGTACTACTCCCATTGTTGTCTCCAAGGTCATTCGGTGCAGGTATGCAGGAAAAAAAGGAGTGGGAAAAATCTTGTTCTAATCAAAAGGGGTGTTCTGTTTGATGTTGCCCCAGTTAACAAGGAATTTTTTCCTGTTGCTAATAGTAGCATGACTATTAAGGTACCCTTTTCTAGAGCTGATTATGATATTATTAATCCAGATCTTTCTTTTAATACTGGGTCTTTAACTATTGAACAGTCATCTAGAGATATGTTTCATGATTTTAGTGATTCTTTGATGTTTCTGAATAATTGTTTTCAATCTGAGGAGGGATCTGTATGTGTTGTCTTTTTTAGAGAGGTATTCATGGGTCTTTCTCTAAATTTCCAAGGAATCAAATGTTTTTTGGATGGTTCGTTTAGTCTATTGGTCCCCTGGTCTGGTTCTATGAGGGTTCTATCTTTGTTTTCTGAGCCCTTATCTTCTTCATCCTATGCCATGATTGAGTTTGGTGATAATTTTGCTTCCATAAGTGTTTGTAAGGAATCAAATAGGGGATTAATGTTAGAAGATTACAAGTTAAAGAATAGGTCTTATCCTCTCGAGTTATCCTTTTCTCAAGATGTTTTGATTCCTCCAGTATATAAGAATTGTGATGAACATTTATTGTTGAGCAAGATGAGGAAGGATTCTAGGTGATTTCTTTCTGTATCGACCTCTCATATTATGTCTATATATTCTTTAGACAATAGATTTTTCACTAGAGCGAGGATTATCTATATAAAAGAGTATCTAGACTCTAATTCCAGTCCGACCAAGATGCCTAGGGCCAAATCCAGGCATAAATTGTTCTAATGATTCCAATTATTATTTGGAACACCCGTGGAATTGGTGCTAGGGTGAAATATGATTTCTTAGCAAGAGAAATCAAGAAGTATAAAGTGTGTGTTACTACTATTCTTGAGTATAAACAAAATCCGAGTAAGATTAAGGAGTTTTCTTATAAACTCATAATGCATGAGGGCATGCATGCTGAACCGGATAATGATCACATTTGGGTTTTTTGGAATAAAGATGTGTCTATGGATCTGGTTAAGGCTGGTGATCAATATATTATAGTAAAAGTCATCATAGATGTGGATTTGGTTTTTGTGTCCTTTGTATATGGTAGTTGTGATGTTCAAAAGAGAGAGAGATTATGGCAGGATCTGAATAGTTTTGATCCGGAGGAACATCTGTGGATTGTTGGTGGGGATTTTAACATAATTGATGATCCTATAGAAACGAAAGGGAGGGGTGTGTTTCCCCGTGTGGCTAGCCTGAATTTTTTCTATTTTATGGCCAGGAAAGGGCTTCTTGATATGGGTTATTCTGGGGATGATTTCACTTGGTATAACAACAGGAAAGGTAGTCAGCATTGCTGGATCCGTTTTGATCATTTTTTAGCTAATGTTCATGATGTTTCTAGGTTCCCTAATGCTAAGGTGGACGATCTTGTCCATGAAATCTCAGATCATTCACCTTTTCTTTTGTCTTTATCTTACAGGCAGGCTGGTAATAAATGTTTTCATTTTTATGATTACTGGAATGGTATGAAAGATTATCATCAGATTGTCAGGGACTGTTGGAAGGAACCAGTCCAAGGTCATTCTTGGGTGGAAATTCCTAATAAGTTGAAATATCTTAAACATAAGATTCATTCCTGGGTGAAAGATCTCCTGCCTATTGACCAAGACCTAGAATATCTTAAATAAGAGGTTGAGTGTATAAAAAAGATTCTGGAAGATAGATGTGATGACATGATCTTTAAGGATCTTTCATGTAAGAAAAATGATATGGAAAACCATATTCTTAAACATGAACGTATTGATCATGAAAGAGCTAGGGTGAAATGGCTTCATGAAGGAGATAGAAACTCAGCATATTTCCATGTGTGTATTAAGGAAACAGACGGATTTTTAAGCCGAATATTCTTCATGAAGATGGTTCTTTCTCAGATGACAGAAATGTGGTTGGTAATTTGGATTTCTCTTTCTTTAAAAATTTACTTGTTGATCCTAATCTGAATTTGGTAGATGGATATCCTAGTGGGAATGCAGAGCTGTTTGAGGAAATACCTAATATAATTTCTGTTCAGGACAATATTCTGCTAGAAGCTATCCCTGATGAGAGAGAAATTTATAATGCTACGATAAAGCTTAATCCAGAGAGTGCTTCAGGTCCTAACGGTTTTCAAGGATCTTTCTATAGAGGATCTTGGGATGTGGTTAAGGTTGATCTTATTTTTTCCATCTAGGATTTATTTCATGGTGGTTATATCCCAAGGGTCGTGGGTGATACTACTTTGGTAATGCTTCATAAGATTGTAAATCATTCTTCCCTTCGGGATTATAGATCAGTGAGCATGTGTAAATTTACTTACAAAATTCTGTCAAGAATTATCAACTCACGAATGGCTCTGCATGTTCCGCAGTGGGTTTCCTTAGAACAACATGGTTTTGTTCGAGGTCGTTCTATTCAGGGAGCGGTTGCCTTGGCACATGAAATGATCCGTGAAATTAACTTTAAATGTTATAGCTCAAACATGGATTTAAAACTTTATATGAATAAATATTATGAAAGAATTGAATGGGGTGTTATAATAAGAGTGCTTAAGTGTATGGGTTTCTCCACATGGGCCATAGATATTCTATTTCGTTGCTTCAGCTCTTCCTGGATGGCGGTTTATTTAATGGGAAAAACTTATGGTTTTTTCAAGGATACTCATGGGCTCAGATAAGGAGATCCCATATCCCCTACTCTTTATATTCTCATGCAGGATACTCTTAGTTGCCTTATTAATAAGAACATCTCTACAGGTATTCTTCTCCCTTATTGAAGGAAAATGAATCAACTGACAATCTCTCACTTGATGTTTGCAGATGATACCTTAATATTTATCAATGCTAGTGCTAGATCAATTGGGGGCATTATTAAAATTCTAGATGAATATAGTTACTGGAGTGGAAAAATTATCAACAGACAAAAGTAATCTGTATATTTCTGACAAATGTGGTGATAGGAAAGTTTATTCTTTATCTAGAATGCTGAATATACAGAGGGGTTCTTTCCCCTTGAATTATCTTGGGTATCCTATTTCTCCTGGCCGTATTAGAATCAGAGATTTTGATGGCATTTTGAATAAAATTATGAACCGTGTTCTTAATTGGAAAAATCGTTATCTATAATTTTGTGGAAGTATTGATTTAATCAATAGTGTTTTACTGGCTATGCCTATTCATGTTCTTTTCTCCATCAAAGTGTCTAATGGGGTTCTGAATAATATTGAAAAAATTTTGGCTGATTTCATATGGGATGCTCTTTTCTGAGGGGAAACGTCACTGGACATTGTGGGAGAGATTAGAAAGACTTGTTTAGGAGAGTGGCATTAATGTCAGGAATATAACAGATGTTGTTCACTACATGCATGCAAAACTTGAATGGGAGGTAGTGGAGGAATGGACTCTTTGGGGAAAAATTATGTCTTTTCAAGGAAGGGGTTATTTGGAAGATAGTAGTGCTTTTTTTCCTTTTTGGTATTTGATACGTAATATTATTCCTACCATTCAGCAGCACTCTAGATGGATTATTGGGAAAGGGGATATTTATTTTTGGCATCACAATTGGGCAAGTTCTAGTGTTGGTTTTCCTTACTATCCAGGGCCTTCTATTTTCTTTAGAGAGGCAAGTATGCATCCGAGTTTTACTAATGCTGTTTTAAATAAAGATAAAAGGGAGGTGTTTGATAGTATTGAGTTGAATTTGGATCCGGACAGACGTGTTTTCACTGCTTCAAATTAAGGTTTGTTTTATACAAAAGTCTTTCGTAGGATCAATCATTCACAGGAGCAACAAGACACATAGAATAATGTGTTATGGTGCAACAAAATTCCTTCTAAATTTAGTTTTATAATATGGAGGATTAGAAATCAGGCCATACCTATAGATGATAATTTGAGAAGGATGGTTATTAATATGTTCTCTAAATGTCATTTCCACATAAATCATAAAGAGTAAGATGATAACCATCTCTTTTTTGAAGGAGAATGGGCTATGGATGTCTGGTCTTGTTTTAGAGAATATACTGGTCTTTTTTTGCAAATCTACTCAGTGATCCTTTCCTGGAAAGATGGTTCTATGGTCTGAATGGTGGAAGTCCTGAAAAAATGGCTAGGGCACTATTTCTGAATGCGGGTTGCTGGTGTATCTGGAAATCCAGAAATAAATCCATATTTGAGGGTGTTGTTTCTACAGGAAGATATGTTGTCATAAGAACCAAGTTCCTCCTGTTTGATTTGGTTAGTGGTTATAATGAATGGATTCATTACCCCTCTCTGAGAAACATACAGGTGAGTGTGCCTTTAATACAACATACTAGTAATGTTTTAAGAGGAAATTGGGTATGTTGGTCTCCTCTGAAAGTGGGTTACAAACTTAATTTTTCTGGTTCTTATATTTTTTGGATTATGTGTGGAGGAGGGGTAGTTTGGGATTTTAAAGGGATTGTTCTTCTTGCTTTTACCGCTTATTATGGTAAGGGTAACTTAATTCAGGCAGAGGCTAATGCGATGTTCACTGGCCTTAAATTTTGTGGCCAGAAAAGCTTTATTCTTGAGAAAATTGAAACTGACTCCAGAATTATTCATGATGATATGCATGGTTTTATACCCACTCCTTGGTCAATTTCATATATAATCGAGAAATTTAAGGGCAACATCAACAAAAACACTCAGGTTGTTCATACGTGGCGTCAGGGCAATAAAGTAGCAGATCATCTAGCTTCAATGGTGGTGGAAGACCAAGGGAGCAATGTTACCTATTTTTTTAGCATTCTTCAACTGAAATCAGAGGGGATTGAATTGATTAGAGGATATCAACTCAGTTTCCATTATTTTTGGCCTCCTTAGGTTTGTATTTTGTTTTGGACTTTCCCATGGTCCTCTCTTGTTTTGGGTTTTTTCCAGATAATAAATAAAAAAATGCAGAGATGGGGTGTGAATAGTAATATGACCCTAATGAATAGTAAATTGTATTATTATTTTATTTTCTTAAGGATTTAAGATAATGACATTTTGTTTAATTTTTCAATGTGATATAAAAGAAGTTATAGTATTAAAATTGTTATTTTTGAATAAATTATGATTTTATTTAAATATTAAATTAATAATATCTAGAAAATTATTTTTAAAAAATTGAGTTCATTTTTTAATTCTACACATTGAGAAATGGTTAGGGTGAATTTTTGGGAATTTTCTGAAATTCTAGAATTTTTGATGAATAGTAAAATACGATAAAATACGATAAATGCTAAATACTTGATTTACTGCATCATAGGTGATGCAATGCTGATGTAATACCACTTTCTTCAAACTCACATGTCAATATTACTATTTTGGGTCACATGAATTATGAATATTCATATTATTGATCAAAAATATTATAATAATGATTAAAATAATGAAAAATACTCCCTCTCCTCCACTATAAATACCACCCTCATTCCCCTATTCCTCCCATAACTCTAAAGCCTTTATCCTTGCTTAAGTTTTTTCCAATACTCCTTCCAAGACTCTTCCCCACGTCCTATAGCTACCAGTCTCATCAAAAGGCCAAAATCAAAGTCCTTAAGAAGTATCTCAAGGAGAAGAGATCAAGAGGTAAACATCCTCTTTTATTTTCTCTCTTTTCTTTAATTTTATTTTATTATTTTAAATTTCCTTTGAATTATGTTGTTATATGTCATTACATGTCCCCCTTACTTACCATATTATGTAATATTAATGAGATACCCCTTTTCTCTCATCAAAATATTTTATGAAATTTTAAGTGACACTGTTAGGCTGCCAAATTTTCATAAGGGATTTCTCAACTTTTCTTTTATTTCGAGATTCCTTTCTTTTATTTTTCTTTTCTCACCCCACTTATCCAAGAGTAATTAATGATCCAGTATCTTAAATATTATTTATTTAATCATGTTTATGGAATACTCACCATTACATTTCTTCTCCTTTCCCACTTATTTAAGAAATTAAAACATCGTCTGTGATGTGTCAATTTACCGACATCGTGGACGATGTGATTTCAATTTCTTCCATCAAAACTGGTCATGAAACCATTTTATGGTTGAAACAGATTATAATTTATTTATTTTATCTTATACAAGGTTCTGGAATAATTTTTCACATATGTTATAAATTTATGAGACAAAATGAGTTCATTACGATCGAAGAATCACCAAAATGACCTAAACAAATATCAATAATGTTTTAACTTATTAATCATCCTCATGTAGGAATTTAAAATGATAAATGGTATAGTTTATGATACTAGAATTATAAAAATACCATTCCATTTAAATTCTGGAGTTTCACTTCCAATCGACAAGAACATCCATCATGAACCAATCATAGAAATCATGTAAAGAACGCACCCGAAACAATGGAAGGAACAAAATACCAAAAATTAAAGTGTGAAATGATGTTATAAAATGATAATATAAGATACTATAAACATGAAAATGTTTCTATAAAATATTAATAACAATATTTTAACCATTATATATGATGTTTAAAGAAGTTTGAAGTAAGAAAAACATGAGGTAAGAGAGTTCTTAACCAAATTTCCATTCTTTGGGTTAACATTCTACATCATTATTTATGTGGTATTAAAGTTGTTTGTGTGATGAATTTTGTTTAAATTATACTGAATTATGTTTATTTAAAGTTTATATGCATATTCCATCCACTATATTAAGTCTTAATTAAATTATATGATATTTATAAGTGGATTTCCTTTTAAAATCTGCTTTTAAAAATCTGTTTTACAAGATTCAAAAGCAATGATTTTATGATATTATTCATGTTGTATGATTATGTTATGGTTCTTTGTAATTTTTTATAATGAAGGGTGGGATCTATATCACCCTAAAATTCATTGGGTATGTGTATGTTGGAGGTTGGTCGTATGGTTACTCCTAGTGTAACTACGATGGCTACAAAAATTATTAGGTAGTCGTGAGAGTTACAAATTATAAGGTAGATGAGAGGGTTACAACATTATGTAATTAATACCCCAAGATAACCTTATGGTTTTATTTATGTTCTTATGTTTTGTTGTAATCTTGTGGAAATCTCACATTTCACAAAGTAAGTATATATGGGTAATAAGTTTTCTTTTGGAAAATGATTTCATATGTTACAAGTATTCATGGACTAATGTGTTCTTTCTTTCTTTTTATATCCCTTACTAATATTTTTGTGCTCACCCCAAGTTTTAAAATGATTTTTACAGGTTATAAGGATGTGTAAGACAATGAATAAATCCAAGTTAAATGTTTTAATAACTGTAAAATAAATCATGTTTTATTTGAAAAGTTTAATATTTTGGAAGAAATGAGTACTGTTTTTATGGTATCCACTATGTATTAATGTGTAATGTCCTAAATGTGTTATCACTACCACAAAATAGGGTAAGGGAAGCGCTTCCCTTTATCAGCGCTAAGGAAAAAGAACTGATAAAGGGGGTGGGCCTTTATTAGCGCTAGCTAAAAGCGCTAATAAATGTACCCTTTATCAGTGCTAAAAAAGCGCAGATAAAGGTGTACCATTTATTAGTGCATTTTTTAGCCCTGATAAAGGGTATATTTATAAGCCCTATTATTAGCGCTAATAAAAGTTTTTATTTTTAATTTTTATAAAATTATTATATTTATACACAAAAATATTGTTTATTTGTATACATTAAATAAAAAACAAATGTTTATAAATAATATCTTTTTTTTAATAATTCAAGTATATATATATATATATATATAATTTTTTAATTGAAAAAATTATTTCTAAGATTATAATTAAATATATATATATAATTAAATAATTATAACATTATAATAAATTACATTAAATAATAAATATATTTATTATATTTATTATATTTATTATATTTATTAGAGACTTATTAGACTTATTAGATTAATTCAATGTATTTTTTATATTTTTAATATTTAATATGTTTAATATATTTTTTTTATTTATAAATATATAATACTTTTTAATATGTATATTTATAATTAAAATTATTTAATATATATGTGTTTTCTAATGAATTTGGTCAATTAATATATGTGTATATGTTCTGTATCATATGCATGAATGTTTATTTGTATACTACCTGATGTGGTATATTGATTAATTCATAATGTTACACATATGAACTATATATGTTCTAAAAAATGTACTTATAAAATTACATTAAATATATTTAAATAATAAATATATTTTTATTATATTTTTAATGATATATATAAATAATTTTCATATACATTTGTAATTATAATATTATTAATATAAATATAATAAAAATTATATACAAATATTTATAGATATATACTATTTATAGTTATAATTATTAATAAATATATATATATTTATCCTATATATCATTTTAAATAAATATATAAGAATATAAATAAATTATTAAAATTAAACCTTTATCAGTGCTTTTTTAGCAATGATAAAGGCATATATTTATCAGTGCTATAATTTTAGCACTGATAAATAGGTGTTTTATCAACGCTTTTTGAGCACTGAAAAAGATATGTCTTTATCAGCTCTAAAATTTTAGCGCTGATAAATAGGTCATTTATTATCACTTTAATTTTAGTGCTAATAAAACACACATTTATTAGTGTTTTTAACTAGTGCTGATAAAGGTTCCAGTGGTTTTTATAAAATAACCCTAACATGCCCCTCCCTCACACTCGTTCAAGCCTTCGTGGAAGCTGAACCCTGCGCTGTTGACCTCTCTTCCACCGTGACCCCTCCTCTGTCGTTGCTGCCTTTTTCTCCTCCTTCACCGCGACTGTCCTCCTCATCCTCTGATGTCGTTGCCTTCTCCTTCTCCACCACCATGATCCCTCCTCCACCGCGACCTTGCTTCTCATCCTCCTCTATCACCGCTACCTCCTCTTCCTCCTCCTCCTCCTCCAGCCACCGACTCATCATCCTTTGCCGCGGCCTCCTCCTCCTCTTCCTCCTCCTCCACATCCTTCTCCTCCTCTTCCTTGCCCAATCTCCTTGTCCATGTGACCCGCTCTGACGTGCCCTCCTCATCTAACGACCATCCCTGCAGCCTCCTCTACAACACATAGATTCCCCACTGGTGAGTCTTTTATATAATGAATTTTTACTCTTATACATTAGAAAGACAGTTGGTGTGCATAGTTTGGTCTAATGAACCCTATAATGGTATTGGTTCATGTTATTAATTACTAATAGCCTAGGTTGAAACTGTATGAATGGGATTATGATCAATCATGTTGTGAGGGTCATGGGTAGAGGTTTTTATGAGGATAGAATTGTTGTAATCACATTGAAAGGGTCTTTATATAGATTTTTAATTGGGGAATAGTGATACTAATGTGAAATTTATCTGTAAATACCATGAATTTACTAGAGATTTGGCTATCCTGAGTTGTGGGCCTTTGTGGTAGCATTGTATAGTGTGATTGGGGGGATGCCTTGGTGGGTACTAGTGATGGAATAACCAGTGGGTAGGTTGTTGTGTGAGATATATCAAGGATTATTTTAAATCTTATATCATGTTGAGTACATGGTTTGTACTAATTATCCCATAAAAAATATTTATCATGGCTATATGAAATAGTGACATCACTCTTAGAACCCTTAGAGGTACAGTACATGGAAAGGGGTTTATTATCATATTAGTGGAAATGATAATGTTGATCCATATGACATTAAGGGTAGGGAAATCAACACATGGGGTGGTGTAGGTTGGTAACTAAATATGAATAAAGGTATTTCTTGTTGATATATTATTACTTATAGGTCTTGAGATCATCATGATATGTTTTTAACTATAGTATATACCAATGATGGATATGTTTAGTGAGGATTCTTAGGATGGTTTAGGTATGATCTTATTATGTAATAGCCTCTTGCTTGATGCTAGGTATTAATCATTGGCTAGCTAAGATCATAGATGAGGCTTATCTTCCATGATTGTTCATTATATCTTAATCTTTATTATATATCTATGATGAGGATGAGGCCTAGAGACCTTGGGATTACAATGTAGGGATACTCCACCAAGGTGAACATTCTTTCAAATTTTTTAAATTTTATGTTTGGCTATACATCATGGGATATATGTGGTTTTCAACAAGACATAAATTATTTTAGTGGTTCAGATTGTATAAAAGGTTAGTTATGTTATACCGTCCCTAGGTTCTACTTTATTTATGTTCATTTAGCCAAGGTATTTGTCTTACATTGGTAGTACTTCTTAGGTATTAAGTTGTCTTTTTATGACCTTCTCATGGTTTACTTCTAGTATATCTTATTTTCCATACATAATACCTTGTATTAGTGATTTATATTTTGTTATAGGTTACATTGGTTATTCCTCTTTAGGTCCTCCTTTATGTATGTGAGTTTATCCATGGGACCCACCTTATTTTAACGGTTTGGATCATGTGGGAGGTTGGATATGTTATGCCCTCCATACTATTTTTTGGGGGGGTGGATGTTATTCCATGATGCATATTGTCACATCAAAATTCATGATCAAGATTTAATGGTTCTACATATGGTATGAGTGTTGCAGTGTATGCCTTGTGGTAATTCAACAATGTGACATCATAGGGTTTACTATGCAATAGACCCTTAAGCTACACCATAATGTACCCTATTCTTCAAATGAAAAAAATATTTTTTAGTCTTTTTAATGATGTTCTCATATTCCTTGTTAGCCACTCAACCCCATCACCCAAACCCCTATTACCAATAATTTTTCCCTCTCATAATTCACTCTTTAGGATCCCTATTGGTCATTTCAAAGTGGACAACCCCCCTCCCTAGACAGCCCACACCCCACACCCCCCACAACCCTGTAGTCCCCCCTCCACCTAGATAACCCCCTCCCTGGACAGCCCATACCCCCCCTCCCCCACACCCCTGCAACCCCCCTACCCTCCCAGATAGCCCATCCCCCTCCCCTTTGAACCTTTTATGTTTTATTGGATTTTTTCCATTTTCTCATCTAGAAGCCCTCCACACTATGCCACCCTCCCCCTCCTCTCCTCTTGGGTGGTTCTCCCTCACCCGGTGTATGTTTCATCTTTCATCACTTGTATTGGAGAGCCTATTTACCTCTCTTATTCCTTCTATATATAAGTGTCTGACCCCCCCCCCCAAATCCTATATTTAAATGTACATGGGTCAAATTAAAATTGGAAATGTAATGATATGGCCCAGGATGGTATCATAACCAACAAATGACCTGACTTCCCACTAACCTAAGTGGCGTTCATGATCCCTAAAGGATAGCAATGATCCCCCTGAAAAAAAATACAATTAATGTGGAATATTTTACCCCTAAATTAGAGTAAATTAAAAATGATATTTCTCCAAAAAAGTATACATGTTCCATTCATAATTTGAACATCTAAGAAAATAGTAGATACACAAAAAATAAATAAACAAGAAGAAGATATCATAGATGGAAAATAAAATACCACTATTGACCAATAAAATTGTTTAACATGTGAGTTCTCATTTTATGTTTTCTTTTCAGTGGTAAATCTCCTCTGCCATGCGCCTCTCCTCTGCCGTGAATGCACCTCTTCCATGTGCTAAACGACACCTTTTTGGTGATTTTTTTCCTCTTACTCATTGGTTTCCTCTTGTTCGCATATTATTACTATTTTATATTGGTGGTTATGTTGTGAAATGTATTGTCACGACCCATCCTCGGGGCCCGTGCCGTGACTACCCCAAGCCCGCCTTCCATAGGCTAGGGGCTGGTGACTAGCACCAAAGGCGTAAATCCCGATAACTGGGAAGGCATTTCCTTTATAAAAGAAAACAAGAACCACAGAGTAAGCAAGCAGAAAAAGTAAACACTAAGTACAAGAGAAGTGCTGAAAAGTAAATGGGCCAGAATACAAACCCAAAAGAAAGTACAACTACAACTGAACAAGTACAACAGAAAAGATAACAGCTGGAAGGACGGAAGCGGCTCCTGGGTCGTCCTCCTCGGATCCTACCTGAAGGGTAGGTACAGATGGCGCAGATCCTGGTCGTCCACCACGGATCCTACCTGAAGGGTAGGTACAGATAGCCTCCTCCACGCTCTCGTCCGTCAACCTCCTCCGTGTGTCGTCTCGTCGTGTAGTCCACCTCCAGGTACTGACTCGTCGTGTATTCCACCTCCGGGTACTGACTCGTCGTGTAGTCCACCTCCGGGTACCGTCCAGTCCTCGAACACTCGGCATCCGTCAGTATTGCCCGTCGTCTGCAACCAACACAACGAGGTGCGGGCATAGCCCGTGCAAGGGTGAGTATAACGATACTCAGTAGGGACCCCGAGACCCTCAAGGTCTCACTAAAACCAACAAGGATAACCACAAAGAAGATCTCAACAAATAACCTCTACTTAGGTATATGCACATACATATACCTAAGTTATCAAGTAACCTATCTCAATCATGAGGAAACACAAGGATTGTGAAATCAACGGATAACCACTACCCAGGTATATGCCCATACATATACCTAAGTTATCAAGTGACCCATCTCAATCATGAGGTAAACACAAAGGTCAAAAGATTCAGCTCAAACCAGGATTTTCATTATCGAAACTGTAACTGCTGAAGAGCTCCGTCTATGGAGTGTACAGTGGTCCTGTCACGACTCCGAGGTACTGCTCACTAACTTAAGACTGCTGAGGTACTCCTCCTATCGAGTACCGTGGGTCAGCCACCCAAACACAGTAGTGCTTCCCGCCGAGGTATGTCACCCAAACACAGTAGTGAACACCCCCTAGTAGCCTGCTGAGGTACTCTTCAGACGAGTACCGCGGGTCTGCACTGTCACACAGGTAGTGCTCCGTCCGCCATGGGTCTACACCTCACAAGTAGTGCTTCGTCCACTGGGCTAGTCGACTCACTCCAAGTCGAGTCGGTCAAGCAGTCATCAGGTCTCAGTCGGCTACACGGTCTCCATACTCCGCACGCTCGTCTCCGGTAGGGTCCGCTCCACGAGCTATAGGTCGATAATCCAAGTATCTCAAAGTACCACAAAGAAGTATCTCAACGGACCGTCTCGTCATAGGGGTCTCAACGTAACAGACGGCGCATCAATCGGACGCCTGGTCTGTGACTTACTAGCCTTTTCGTCCCAGGGGCCCGGTTGGTTTTGTGAGCGAACCAATCCCAGCCGTATCTCAACTGTACCCCGAACTCTCATATGGTATACTCCTAGGGACCGTTTCTCAACATGATCATCAACGCCGCTGACGGTTCGTCAAACGGACGTCCTGTCTGAAAGATATCAGCTTTCCTGATCTAGGGGCCCAGTTGGATTTTGGGTACAATCCAACCCGGCCACTATCCAATTGTATCCAAAACTCGAGCGAAGTATTCCAAAAGTTCCATCTCATCAAGATAAAAACAACGAGACAGACGGCGCGTCAATCTGACGCCCAGTCTGTGTGTTATTGGCTTTTTCGTTCTAGGGGCCCGGTTGGTTTCGCGAGCGATCCAACCCGACCGTACTCCGACGGCATCCAAACCTCGAGCGGAGTAAGCCAAAAGATCTATCTCACTTAGAGGAATCCATCAAAATCGATGGCACGTCAATCGGACGTCCGGAGCTCAGGATATAAGTGTTTCTGCTCCGAGGGCCCGGTTGGTTTCGTATCCGAACCAACCCGGCCGAACCCAAAGTATTCTGAAACCTTGAATGCGATATACCTAAACGACCGTCTCGTTCCAAGGATCACATCTCTGTTGACGGCACGCTGTTCGGAGGCCCGTAGCCCCAGTTTTGAGCGTTTGAACAGAAAAGTCTGAGTACGGGGGGTCTGGGCCCAGCCCGGCCCGGCCCAGTACCCCCTGGGCCAACCCGAACCAGGTCGACCCGGCCCAACGGCCCAACCCAGCCGGTGGCGTGGCCTGGCCGGCAGCGCGGCGGTGCGGCCAGCGCGGCCTTTGCGCCGCACATGTGCCAAGGGAGGGGTGTTACCCCTCCTTTATGAAAACGGCGGCCCCCATTAATGGGGTCGCGCCTTGTAACACCGGAGGGGTGTAACCCCCAGGATTTTTGCCAGTAACGGCCGGCCAGCACGGTGTCGGCCGGTTTCTCGCCGCGGGACCCCGCGGTCCTGCGTCTTTCGGTGCCGGCGGCCGGGGTTCCGGCCGCCTCCTTCGTGTTCTTCGGCGGTCGTTTTTTCCGGCCGCTACTTCCAAGATGGTCGTGAATCCGTCCGGCATGGCGTGACGGCGCCGTACCCCTCTGTCGCGGCCCAACTCCGGCCGCGGCCTTGTTCGCAATCCTCAGCACGGCGCGACGGCATCGCGTTTCTTCATCATGGCCCGCTCCTACCGTGTTTCCTCCCATTCATGCGCGGTGCGACGGTACAATGTCGTCTTTTCTATTCAACCAAGGAAAAAAAGGGTGGGGAATTGGCCGTGTTCGTGCGGTCTGATCCCCTCCCATTAAAATGATAGCAATCGGCCAAATCGTTTAACCTTCACAATTTTTAATTTAAATAAAAATTGGAACATGGCCGACAGATTTATCTTTCACATTCGAAGGAAATAATCACCAACTTAAAATAGTCGAACCCCTACCTTGGGTATAAGCCGATTGGAAGGAGGCGTCGTCATTCGAGGTTCGTCGCGGTATGGCTTCGCGAGGATGACGACGTCGAAGGGGGACGTCTTCATTTGTCCGACTCGAGGGAAGGCGAAGCCGTCGTCGCTCGCTACCCGATTCCGTTTCCGAGCTTGTTCGTCGATCCGTTGACGATGAAGGGGAAGAAGAAGATCCGTTGAAGAGTCTCGCCGTGGAAGGGGAAAAATTCCATGGAAGGAAAACGAGCGTTCTTCGTTAGAGGTGGCGTGTTCTTCGCGTTCTTCGCGAAGGAGGAGGAGGAGAGGAAAACTCAGCGCAACGCTTCCCAACCCAAAAATAAAATGAGGCTAAGGCCTTATTTTATTGCTATCCGCCAACGATTTAAAAATTCAAACGACGTAACCCTCACAATTAATTTCAAAGAATTAATTGTAAAACATAACTGCCCAATTAAATAGAGGCATTAAGAAATTAAGGAAACGCGTCAGTTGACTTCGTTTAATAGGGTGGTGCGGGTGCGTTACTTAAGAAGAAAAGAAACTGTGGGGCTCGTGTGGGTCCCACTTCAAAAATATCCTACCAAGTGGGTAGGATATTTTGAATTGAACCCTATCTGCTTCAACCCATCTTAAGTAGCTTAAAGTGGTCTTTAAGCGGCTTTAAGTGAAATGAAATAAAATTTTCGTACAACTTTATTTTATTTCTTAACTTAAACCCCAAAAATTAAAAAGCTCAACCGAGAAAACGCAACTCCAAAAGAGGTGTTTCTAAGAAAATATCGGCGCTGCGATTCCATCGGTGCCCTCGGAATTCGATTCCGAGCACCGGTTCAAAAGTTAGAAAAACCCGCTCATTCGTTCAGTGAACGTACCTGAGCCAAACTTCAGAAATTGATTCCGGGCACACCGGGCCTCGGAATCAGGCACCGTGAGAAACTACGTTCTTGTAAAATCTCAAAGAAAATTAGAAAAAAAAAATTCCCTTGAATTTTACAGTTCTTTACATTACTCCCACCTCAGGGATTTACGTCCTCGTAAAGCTTTAACATAAACTAGGGATACAAAAACGGTACTGAGCACGCATCTGAGCCTTCTGCTCCCGTGTGCTCACCCGGTGGTTCCTGTACTGCCCGTGAAAGCGCACCCGAGGAATAGGCCGTCCTCGAAGGATCCGCTCCTGTCGATCCTCGATTCCCCCTGGAACCTCCGTGAAAGAAACTACATCACCATCGTCCAGCTCCTCATGGTCGATGATATGCGAAGGGTCGAGCACGTATCTCCTCAGTTGAGATACGTGGAAGTCGTCGTGCACCTGGTGCAACTGAGGTGGATGGGTCAAGTGGTAAACCACCTCGTGTACCCAGCTGAGGACCTAGAAAGTTCTGTTGAACCTTGGAGATAACTTGCCGCCTTGGCCACATCTCCATAAACCTCGTTGAGGTGAGACCCGTATAAGGACGTGATCATCATCCTCAAACTCCAGAGGTCTCCATTTTCTGTTAGAACTAAAACTCAAAAGACTACTTCCACGAGGGTATGGCTGACTGAATCAAGAGTGATCGGTCGCACCCTCCTGTGAAAGAGTTTATCCCGTGCTGCCTGGGGTTTCCTTTTCTCCGACCAAGGAAAACCTATCCCGACGTTTTCCTAAAACCATCAATTTGAGTATGAATAGTTATTGCCCATTCTATACTTAAACTAACGTCATAAGGCCTCGACGCTGCCACCAAGAGATTCCAACCGAAACTCTCACCTCGAGGGTCTGACCACACCGTTGGCGTAAGTGTGATTATCGAGTCTCCTCCCATGGTATCTCCAGACATGAGGGTCAAGTCCACGGCTTACCGGAAACTCTAGGTCTGGAACAAGATTTGTGAAAGTGAGGACTGATTCATATCGACGTCTATTACTACAGCAGCTAGTAGTGGACACAGAATGTCCCTTGAATCACTTTTTTTAGAGCCATTGGGTCACACTCCTTGACCGCACGCAGCCGCACTCTTCCACCGCCCTCCAGCTTCCTGAGCCTGGAGGGGATAACTAAGGTGGGTGGTTGTAGCATGTTAAGATGTACACCACCTCATACTGTTATCCTAGCCCTGCCTCCATGTCTGCTGCTTTGCAGACTCATCTATCCTTAAAGTTTCCACTTCTTGAAACATATAACATGCCCGTGTCTCTAAGACTGGTGCCAGTCTCCTGTTTCTTACTGCACCATGCAGTCTTCATCCTCTCCTGGATGATCTGCACCTTCTTTGCCTACGATTAAGAGAGCTGCTAAAATTTCTCCTTTGCCGAAAAGAGAAACTTGGTCTCATCCCTTGGATGAACCACGCCCATTGCCTAATATAGTCAATCCTAACATGAATGACGCATTCATTCCATGGATGACATCGTAAGGCCTCGACGTAACTACCAAGAGATTCAACTGTCACTCTCGCCTCCAAGGGTCGAGTCACACTGTCGGCATCAGTGTGAGGTCACTGGGTCTCCTCCAGTAGAAATCTCAAAAGTGAGGTTCAAGTCAACAGTTTTAACCGGAACCACTCAGTATCAACCAAACAAAAGGATAGGAAAGCAAACAAAGATAAGTGTCTTTTTTTTATTGCAGCTCATAGTACAAAGACACGAATAAAACAGCAACATGGAACTAGAAGTACAAGGGACGTATCCACTAGTTCCTCTCATGTCCACCTGCTCCTGGAGCTCTAATGCCTTGTCCACTGCTCGGCTGTTACTCAAGCACCCGCCACTGCTTCTGCCTCGGTGGCTCCTCCAAAGCCTGCGGATCAATTGTACGAGGAGTCGGACAGTCACGTGCCAGGTGACCCTTTCCGCCGCATGAGTAACACAGCCTGTTTCTGGCACGCCTAGCTCTGTTCCCACCCCAGGTGCCCCGCACCACTGGTCCTAAAACCCGAGATCGTCCAACTGCTGGTCTGGTCCTCCTGGACCTCTGCATCGTCGGTCTACTGCCCACAGATGACTCGGCTACTGATCGAAAAACACGCGGCAAAGGCAGAAGCTCATGTACACGCTCGGGGTGTAGAGCTACTGGCACAAACTCCACCCTGAAGAAGGTCTTGAATTCTTCCCATGTGAAGGTCATCCCATCGCAAAACTGGAACAAGTGGCTCCACCACCTTCCTACTGCTGCCTGAAGAAGGCTGGAAGCAAAGATCACCATGAGGTCTGCCGGCATCCCCACTAGACTGAATACTCTCACCACAGCCTCTAGCCAATCCTCAGTCGCCTTTGGGTCCGTCTCTCCCTGGAACCTGGGTGGCCTTTGGTGCTAGAACTCATGCAGCGCACTAAAGTGGCGTACATCGCCTACTGCTGGGGTTGGTGGCATCGGTGGCCCAACGTATGGTAGTACCGCTGGTGCCTCCGTTGGTGCCTCAACTGCAAGAGGGCCCTGTACCGAATCCTCGTCGCTCGGCAGGCTGTCAGTGCGCACATCCCTCAGGGCTGTAGCTGGTCGTCCGAGAAAAGGCATCCTGAAAGAAACAACGTAACACAGTCAAACAATTATACCTAGTGAGCTGACCTGTTTTGAGCTGATATTTAAATAAAACTTCTGGAAAAGACACATGCAATCAGTGTTTTCGTTCACAAAGTCGGAATTCAGTTGTCAGAGTCCTGGTGTATGGATACGTCGGCCGCCCTCACCAAAACTGGACTCCCTGAACTAAAAACCACACTCGGTACTCTTAACACTATTGCTTCATAGAAATAAATATCAGAGTTATAAGTTTTGCGGTAGAGCTGACTCCTCTGATACCAATTTGTCACGACTCGTCCTCGGGGCCCGTGCCGTGACTACCCCAAGCCCGCCTTCCATAGGCCAGGGGATGGCGACTAGCACCAAAGACTTAAATCCCGATAACTGGGAAGGCATTGACTTTATAAAAGAAAACAAGCACCACATAGTAAGAAAGCGGAAAAAGTAAAAACAAAGTACAAGAGAAGTGTTGAAAAGAAAATGGGCCATAATACAAACCCAAAAGAAAGTACAACTACAACTGAACAAGTACAACAGAAAAGATAATAGCTGGAAGGATGGAAGAGGCTCCTGGGTCGTCCTCCTCAGATCCTACCTGAAGGGTAGGTACAGATGGCAAAGCTCCTGGTCGTCCACCACGGATCCTACCTGAAGGGTAGGTACAGATAGCCTCCTCCACGCTCTCGTCCGTCAACATCCTTCGTGTGTCGTCTCATCGTGTAGTCCACCTCCGGGTACTGACTCGTCGTGTATTCCACCTCCAGGTACTGACTCATCGTGTAGTCCACCTCCGGGTACCGTCCAGTCCTCGAACACTCGGCCTCCATCAGTACCGCCCGTCGTCTGCAACCAATACAACGAGGTGCGGGCATAGCCCGTGCAGGGGTGAGTATAACGATACTCAGTAGGGACCCTGATACCCTCAAGGTCTCACTAAAACCAACAAGGGTAACCACAAATAAGATCTCAACAGATAACCTCTACTTAGGTATATGCCCATACATATACCTAAGTTATCAAGTAACCCATCTCAATCATGAGGAAACACAAGGATTGTGAAATCAACGGATAACCACTACCCAGGTATATGCCCATACATATACCTAAGTTATCAAGTGACCCATCTCAATCATGAGGTAAACACAAAGGTCAAAAGATTCAGCTCAAACCAGGATTTTCATTATCGAAACCGTAACTGCTGAAGAGCTCTGTCTCTGGAGTGTACAGTGGTCCTGTCACGACTCCGAGGTATTGCTCACTAACCTAAGACTGCTGAGGTACTCCTCCTGTCGAGTACCACGGGTCAGCCACCCAAACACAATAGTGCATCCCGCCGAGGTATGTCACCCAAACACAGTAGTGCACACCCCCTAGTAGCCTGCTGAGGTACTCTCCAGACAAGTACCGCAGGTCTGCACTGTCACACAGGTAGTGCTCTGTCTGCCATGGGTCTGCACCTCACAATTAGTGCTCCGTCCACTGGGCTAGTCGACTCACTCCAAGTCGAGTCGGTCAAGCAGTCGTCAGGTCTCAGTCAGCTACACGGTCTCCGTACTCCGCACGCTCGTCTCTGGGAGGGTCCGCTCCATGAGCTATAGGTCAATACTCCAAGTATCTCAAATTCCCATGAAGAAGTATCTCAAAGGACCGCCTCGTCATAGGGGTATCAATGTAACAGACGGCGCGCCAATCGGACGCCTGGTCTGTGAGTTACTAGCCTTTTCGTCCCAAGGGCCCGGTTGGTTTCGTGAGCGAACCAATCCCTTCCATATCTCAACTGTACCCCGAACTCTCATAGGGTATACTCATAGGGACCGTTTCTCAACGTGATCATCAACGTCGCTGACGGTTCGTCAAACGGACGTCCTGTCTGAAAGATATTAGCTTTCCCGATCCAAGGGCCCGGTTGGATTTCGAATACAATCCAACCCGGCCACTATCCAACTGTATCCAAAACTTGGGCAAAGTATGCCAAAAGTTCCATCTCATCAAGAGGAAAACAACGAGACTGACGGCGCGTCAATCTGACGCCCGGTCTGTGAGTTATTGGCTTTTTTGTTCTAGGGGACCGGTTGGTTTCGCGAGCGAACCAACCCGACTGCACTCCGACGGCATCCAAACCTCGAGCGGAGTAAGGCAAAAGATCTGTCTCACTTATAGGAATCCATCAAAATCGACGGCACGTCAATCGGACGTCCGGAGCTCAAGATATAAGCGTTTCCGCTCCGAGGGCCCGGTTGGTTTCGTATCCGAACCAACCCGGCCGAACCCAAAGTATTCCTAAACCTTGAGTGAGATATACCGAAACGACCGTCTCGTTCCAAGGATCACATGCCGCTGACGGCGCTCCGTTCGGAGGCCCGTAGCCCCAGTTATGAGCGTTTGAACGGAAAAGTCTAAGTACGGGGGGTTTGGGCCCGGCCCGGCCTGGCCCAGTACCCCCTGGACCGACCCGAACCAGGTCGACCCGGCTCGACGGCCCGACCCGGCCGGCGGTGCGGCCCGGCCGGCAGCGCGGCGGTGCGGCCAGCACAGCCTTTGCGCCGCACATGCGCCAAGGGAGGTGTGTTACCCCTCCTTTATGAAAACGGCGGCCCCCATTAAGGGGGCCGCACCTTGTAACACCGGGGGGGTGTAACCCCCCGGATTTTTGCCAGTAACGGCTGGCCAGCGCGGTGTCGGCCGGTTTCTCACCGCAGGACCCCGCGGTCCCGCGTCTTCCCGTGCCGGCGGCCAAGGTTCTGGCCGCCTCCTTCGTGTTCTCCGGCGGCCGATTTTTCCTACCATCACTTCCAAGATGGCCGAAAATCCGTCCGGCATGGCGTGACGGCGCCGTTCCCTTCCGCCGCGGCCCGACTCCGGTCGCGGCCTTGTTCGCAATCCTCGGCGTGGCGCGACGGCGCCGCGTTTCTTCATCGTGGCCCGCTCCTACCGTGTTTCCTCCCGTTCATGCGCGGTGCGACGGTACAATGTCGTCTTTGCTATTCAACCAAGGAAAAAAAGGGGTGGGGAATCGGCCGTGTTCGTGTGGTCCGATCCCCTCCCATTAAAATGATAGCAATCGGTCAAATCGTTTAACCTTCACAATTTTTAATTTAAATAAAAATTGGAACATGGCCGATATATTTATCTTTCACATTCGAAGGAAAGAATCACCAACTTAAAATAGTCGAACCCCTACCTTGGGTATAAGCCGATTGCAAGGAGGCGTCGTCGTTTGAGGTTCATCGCGGTATGGCGTCGCGAGGATGACGACGTCGAAGGGGGACGTCGGCGTTCATCTGACTCGAGGGAAGGCGAAGCCGTCGTCGCTCGCTACCCGATTCCGTTTTCGAGCTTGTTCTTCGATCCATTGACGATGAAGAGGAAGAAGAAGATCCGTTGAAGAGTCTCTCTGCGGAAGGGGAAAAATTCCGTGGAAGAAAAATGAGCGTTCTTCGTCAGAGGTAGCGCGTTCTTCGTGAAGGAGGAGGAGGAGAGGAAAACTCAGCGCAACGCTTCCCAACCCAAAAATAAAATGAGGCTAAGGACTTATTTTATTGTTTTCCGCCAATGATTTCAAAATTCAAAAAACGTAACCCTCACAATTAATTTCAAAGAATTAATTGTAAAACTTAACTGCCCAATTAAATAGAGGCGTTAAGAAATTAAGGAAATGCGTCTGTTGACTTCGTTTAATTGGGTGGTGCGGGTGCGTTACTTAAGAAGAAAAGAAACTGTGGGGCTCGTGTGGGTCCCACCTCACAAATATCCTACCAAGTGGGTAGGATATTTTGAATTGCACCCTATCCGCTTCAACCCATCTTAAGTAGCTTAAAGTGGTCTTTAAGCGGATTTAAGTGAAATGAAATAAAATTGTCGTACAACTTTATTTTATTTCTTAACTTAAACCCCAAAAATTAAAAAGCACAACCGAGCAAACACAACTCCAAAATAGGCGTTTCTAAGAAAATATCGGCGCTGCGATTCCATCGGTGCCCTCGGAATTCGATTCCGAGCACCGGTTCAAAAGTTAGAAAAACCCGCTCGTTCTTTCAGTGAACGTACCCGAGCCAAACTTCGGAAATTGATTCCGGGCACACCGGGCCTCGGAATCAGGTTCTGTCAGAAACTATGTTCTTGTAAAATCCCAAAGAAAATTAGAAAAAAATTTCTCTTGAATTTTACGGGTCTTTACATGTATGGGCTAAATGCCCTGATAAAAATTGTGGACGTTGGTGGTCCTTGTTTTCACACTAAATGAATTGCATGTTGGTTGGTTCATGTTGAACATTTGAATATAAAAATACGTAATTTACCTATTCTTTACTAATGAATGAATTCCTCGGTATGATAAAACTTCTATGATACCCCCTAAATTAACAAACAGAATTGAATAAGAGATGCTTTGTAAAATCTGAAATTGTGATTGTTTGGTTTGTATGGTGTTGCGATTGTGAGCACGATTGTGTGTTTGTAAGGTGTTGCGGTTGTTGTCATGATTGATATGACATTTGTTTTCCATGTTTTAGTTCTTCCACCATTTAATATCAATGAAAACATTACCCATTTCAATGGCACCACCACTTTGTTACTAGTGCAATTCCACTAAATATTAGAAAACAACTTCACTAGAGGACTCTATGAGACACTTTATGGACACCCTAGTCAAATAACCATAACAACACATGTAATGAATCCTTCCACTCATAATCACTCTATTGAAATTCATACCATCTATTATTTTAGTACCATAGTTCTTGACTGAGACATTATGTTTCTAGAGAAACACTAAAAAACTCGTTTACAACAATGCATATAGATCACATGTGGGATACTAAAACATTCTAGTGCAATGGATTCTCATAGCTAGTTCCAATGATCAGGTGGTTCGATAGATGGATGTAATCTACTTTGGTCCTGAGTAATTCATGGAGAGGTAGGGGTATTGTTTACCATAGCTAGTTCCATTGATTATAGTTGGATGATGACCCTAGTTGAACATCTTTTGTATAATTATTTTTTAAAATATTAATATTACTATATCAAATAAGATGAATATGAATAAAGAATGGATGAGTGACAGTCGATTGGAAAAAGAGTATGAAGATGGTGTGGAAGATTTTATAAAGTTTTAAAATGATCATGAATATGATCCTTCTCAAATCCTTTGTGTGTGTTTATGCTGTTGTTATTCAAAAAAAATAGTCTAGAGGAGTTCAAAGAACATGTGATCTATCATGGAATAGATCAAAGTTATACATGTTGGAATAATCATGGGAAAAAATGAATGCTGGTAGTGGCTGTGATATAACTACGTTTTATGGATCATCTGATATGATTACAAGTGTGAACAATGGAGACGATCGTATGGAGGATGTTATTACTGATGTGAATGATGATGAAGTTTGTATTAAGGAAATGACAAGGACAGTTGAAGTTGAACTTCGTGATTTCCCAAAATTTTTTGGGAAGTTAAAGAGTTGTGCAAAGACGTCATTGTATGCTAGTTTCACTAAATATATAGCATTGTTAGTCATACTGAAGCTATATAATTTGAAAGCAGGAAACAGGTGGAGTGACTCTAGTTTTACAGAACTACTTGCTCTCTTGAATGACATGCTCTCAGAAGATAATAATCTCCTGAGCCGAACATACGATGCCAAACGAATGCTATGATTGATGGGTACGATCTCTGAAAGAATACACACCTACCCGAATGAATGTATATTTTTCCTCAATGACCACAAATCACTTAAAGAATTCTAAAAGTGTTGTTCTTCTCGATACAAGAAAGATGAATCTAGTCCTATGAAAGTTTTATGGTACTTTCCAATCATTAAAAGGTTTATGCACCTATATAGAAGTGAGAAGACTACGGGACATTTAACATGGCATGCAGATATAAGAATTAAAGATGGGAAACTATGTCACCTGATAGACTCTACTCAGTATAATATAATTGATCATGACTATCCTGAATTTGGAAATGTGCCGAGAAACCTGCATCTTTCATTATTTACAGATGGAGTGAATCCTTTTGGTTTTCAAAGCAGTAGTCACAGTACATGGCTAGTTATGTTTGTAAATTATAACTTACCATTGTGCTTATGCATGAGATGAAAATACATCATGTTATCTGTCACACCCCGACTGACACTCCTTTTAATTTAATTATTTTAAGTCATTCCTTTGAGTTTATTTTTGAACCGTTTCAATTTTAAAATGGAGTTGAGATCTTTTACGAGTGCTCGACCGTAATCGCGACTAGGCGCGCGAACGTGCCCGCACACGCGACCGCGAACGCGCCCGCACACGCGATCGTGCATGCGACCGAGTGCGGTGTCCAACATAAATTAATAATGATGTTATTATTTTGGTTTGTTTTATTATTTCATTATTATTATTATTATTATTATTATTATTATTATTTCATCTAATATTTTAACCTGGTCATTTCTATTATTTTTTCTTTTGCGAGCAAGCGACTATGCGCATGACCGTGCGCGTGACCGTGCGTGCAACCCTATGCGCGACCATGCGCAGTGTCCGTTACTAATAAACAATGTTATTTTTGTGGTTGATTTTATTATTTTCGTTTTCGTATTAATATTAAATTTGTTAGAATTTATTAGGATATAAATCTATCCTTATTTTTATTTTTATTTCTTTTTTTTTCTATTTTTTTTCTTTTCTCTTTTTTTTTCTTTTCCTCTTCTTTTTCCCTCTCCCTTTATTTCTCTCCTCTATCCCGTCGCGTAGGCCACTCCTCCCTTCCCTTTTGCGCGAGCCTCTCCTCCAAACCCTACCCGCTGCTCCGTCGGACACCCGCTGCGCCGCACCCTGCCTCCCTCGCGCGGCTCACATTCGGCACCTCCCCCTTCACTCGCGCGGACACTTCCCCCCTGCCTGCTATTCTGCGCAGCGATCCTTAACCCTAACGGCGCCGTAAATTTCCCCTACCCCTTCCTCTCCTTCGCCAGGTCGCGGCTGTCCAGTTTCCCTCCCCTCCGACTCACCCCATACCGACGGCCACCCTGTTGTGCATTTCCCCTGCGCCGAACAGCACCCCCGATGGCCACCCTGCTGTGCGCTTCCCCTGCGCCGACCAGCACCCCCGAGCCACCCTGCTGCCTCGCATGGCCAGACCCGCGCCGCCCCTTCCGGCCGGATTTCCGGTGCGACGCACCTCCGGAAACCCCTCATTTTGCTCGGCCAGCTCTCCTCTCCCACGCTGCAGGTGCGTGCTACACCGGTGGGTCTTTTCTTCTTTTGGCAGTATTGCGAGATTAGGGTTCCATGTTTTTTTTGGGTCCAATTGTTATATGTTTGGTCCGATTGCTTGATTTTGTGACATAGTTGTTTGGTTTGCGGCGCGATTGAAGTGCGGCGGTGTTTGCGCACCGTGTTTGCAAAGTTTCAATGCCGTGGATATTGTTTATGCGTTTAATTCATGTTTGATGAATCAATTTTCTCATTTAGTTAATATATCTTGTTTATTAATTAGTTTTCTTGGTGCGAAATTAGTTTTTATGTGTGTTTGTTATGCATTTGGTTTTTAAAGTGGCATGTTCATGTGAAACGTGGTGTGTCTTGGATGAAAACTCTTATTGCATTATTAATTGGTGTTGTGTGATTTGTGCAAGTGGTTTATTAAATATTATAGGGGTTGCAAATTCTATTTTGATATGTTGTGTATTGTGTTTTAGTTTGGTGTTGTTGTTGCGTACTATGTTCTGGTTGGGTTGTGATTTGGTTTGGTGTTGCGCCAAGGTGCGTTTGGTTTTAAGAGGATGTTTTGAGTGAAGTTATTGACATTCGAAGTCGTGCGAAATATTTTGAAAATTGTTTAATAAATTTTGTAGTGTTTTGTTTATCCATGGAAATGGTCTTTAAAATTTATTTATAATTTTTTTTAAATGTTTTATTAAATAATTATTCAGGATGGAAATTTATCTTTTTGAGTTGGGTAAAGGTTTCCGGTTTAAAATGTCTTGCGGTTGTTGCAGCGTGTCTCCAGCAAAAGTCCGCAACACTGCGGTTATTGGGTTGCACGGTCTTATGCGCAAATGCGAAGCGAGTCATGTCGTCACGATCGAGCGGCGAGTTGAGGTAGGTCCCCCATTGCACTTATCTTTAAATTTAGAATTTATTAATTGCTTGATGTTTTTCTAATTTTAATGAATGATAAATAATATTAGATAATAGAATCTTAAATGATTATTTAGTTTGAAAAGTGCCGTTTATTTTATACCGAACAATTGAAACATTTTCTTGACGGGCGGACACCCAGTTTTGAAAGAGTGCCCGTTTGGCCTTTAAACATAATTCACGGAACTTCAAATGTGCTTTTAGTTTTAAAGATAAATAATTTCTTCTGAACAAGTGTTTTGAACTTTTTGAGAAATGAGGTTTTACTTTAAATTGGTGAAGGCCCGTTTGGCACTTTAATGAAATGGATTATCATGGAAATCCCACTCGGGGGTGATCTTTGGTGTGCGTTGTTTGCGTGAGCTGCATGTGATGTTTGTGCATCGTGACTGATTTATTTACATTGTAGACGCACCCCCTTTTTATTTCTTGTGATGACATGGGAACCTGGCATATTGAGTGAATTTTCTGAGAACGATTGCTGCACTAGTTTAGACCACGCACTGGCTAGTGGCCCCATAGCAGGGGAATACTGAGTTATTGCTGCTATGGGGATTGGGCCCCTCGGTTAGGCCATGCAGGGCTATGCCGGGTAGTATTATGGGCATTATGACGTCATCGAGTTATGGCATGCCTCATGATGAGTCACATGTATAGTACGTTCTGGATTGTTCACGATCTCCTAGGTTCGACCCATGTTTTTTTTAGTGTTTAGTTGTGTGTGGCAGACGATTGAGAGGTCGAGTTCGGTAGCTGACCCATGTGTGCCACTTTTTTCCATTTCCCTTAGTGTGTGTTGAGTATTGTGCGTGATTTTCCTTTTAACTAACAACTAAAGTTTGAATTTTCTAAATTGTTCGCAAAATGTTTTAAAAATTCAATGCACCTGTTTCTTTCAACATTAAACATGTTCTAAATTAAGAAGGGCAATGGACTGTTACTTGTTTTATAAATGAAAGTGTGTGTAAAAAAAACCATACTTTGTTCAATGTAGTTCAAACTTGGAATTAATGAATTCTTTATTTAATGGTATGTGCATTGGGAATAGAACTATCCGGGCCTACCTACTGAGTTTTAATACTCACGCCTATAGTGTTTTCTTGTTTTTAGTTCTGTTGCAGGTTCCAGATTTAGTTGTTCGCCTTGAGCGATGTTGGTTGTGGTATTGGAGAGTGACCCATGAGGTCACCTGGAGTTTGGACCGTGGTCAGGTTAGTAGTGGTGTTGGTTTCTCTTTCTTTATTCATTTCGTTGTTCTGTTTTATTTTCCGCTGTTTAGTTTATTTTTTTTTCATTTGGGCCAAATCGTTCCCACGTGTACTCTGTGATGCCCTGGCGCTTGTCGCCAGCCCGGGAGGATCGGGAACGCCTCTCGGGCCATGTCGCGGATCGACTCGGGTGACCGGTTCGGGGTCGACCCGTGTTGGTTCGTGACAAAATGGTATCAAAGGAGGCCCTTGTTATTTGGGATGTCTGGTAGATGGAGATAGGATTGTAGGTACTCGAGTGGTAGGTGCGGGAAGAGCGTCGCGAACTCTTGCACGTTCCGATCCTCGAGTAACCTGGGGTAGTTCGGGATTTAGGTTTTGGCTTTGCTCTGTGAGGATGGGGGATGAAAATAGGAGTAAACTGGTACTGCGCACGGTCTCACATGGAGTAGCGACCCATGTGATGCCCGGGGGTACGGTTCGACACTCTTAGTGGGTGGTGCTTGCCTAGGGCATGGTCTGCTAAACCATGTAGCCGGGTTAGACACGACCACTAGTCATCTGCCCGGGTGCTTTAATGTTGGTGATGTCTTACTTCAATTTTGGTACTGATGTGGAATTGTTTTCCTTTAAAAAGTGAAGCGGACTTTGCTGCTACTCTTATTTGCGGTTGACATGATATTTGGGGTGCGTTTCTCTTGGACCTTGTTTTTGGAATTTGGTGTTGATTTGTCGAAGTTTAATTTCTAAAAGGATGTCTTGGGTTGTTTGAAATTGGAGTGGGTGGTTTTATAAATGGAAATCATTTTGGGAATTTTTATTGAGTTTCTGAAATGATGGGGAAAAAAAGGTGTTTTGGAAAAAAAAAATTGGGAATGTATTGTTTTGAAAGCGAAAGATCCTTGTTTCTTTTCTAGTGGTATTCCTATGGGTGCTCGTATGTGCATGTGGATGTGATTAATGGATATTTGGTGGATTGTGTGGATGAGTGCCTAGGAGGCACGAAAATGCAAAACTGCGAGGCATCCAGGAATATCAGTGGTGAATGTTTGATTTTAAAAGTTGCATCTTGTTTTCTGGAAAGTGGGGTCTCTCTTAAATGGGTTTTTGTGCTTAAATGGTTTTGGAGTTGGAAATTGGTTTCGAGTCCAGAATGAAAGTGATGAGTTCAAATAGTTATTGGGTTTTAATGTACTGTGCTTGGTTTTTCAAGTGAGTGTTTTCCTTGAAAATGAATTGAAGTTTTAAATTGGAATTGTTGGATTGGTTTCTGGAATGTAGATGATTGTTTTGTGATGTGTTTGGATTTGTGGAAGGTTGTTTTTTTTTCTTGTTTGGGATATGCCCCCTAGAAAGGTCCAGTGGGTTTCCAGTAGGTCTCTTAATTCTTGGCTCAGCCCAGACTCCCAGTGGAGTAGCGGAGTTGGGTCCTGCTCGGTTGTGTCGACTGTTCGTAGACGTTGAGGTCAGTTGAATAACGTTAAAGACTTTTGAAAAGTCTTAAGTGTCTCCAGTTTTTGTGGAACTCCAATAGTTGTGTGGGTTCAAGTTGTCTCGAGTATGTCTGGTGGAGCGGGACTACACTACCAAACTGTGATCGTTTCGTTTGCGTTGCAAATGAGGATGTCATGAGCGATCCTCAAGACTAGCCTCATCCCACGGACGTACCTAAGGAAGTGAAGGCGAGAGAAAGTGGTGGATCTCGTAGTTGCTCGACCAGTCAACAAGCAGAGAAGGAGGTGTGTTTGACCTTTCTGATGAGTTGGTATCATGTTCTTCAGAGGTGGTGTGGAAAAATCACCTTAAAGTTCGTAATAGTTGTTGGTCTCATCCATATTGTGGTAAGTGCAGGTTCCTCATCCGATGAGGAGTGTGAATCGAAGGGGCCTGTTCTTGGAGCGCTCATTCCATCGGTTTGTGTTGTGTGTCGGATAGACCGCTTAACTTTCTATCTCTAGTGTGGTCAACCAGGCACTCTAAGTTGTTTGCTGTAGTTCTCAGTTGGTATGTTGATAGGGTGTCGCACAGGACACGAGGAGAAGTATGCAGACTGCTTTTCCAGCGGAGGAAGTTCCAGTCAGAGGTGGTCAACTTACGACTGCGAGGCGGTAGATGCTTCAGACATCAGGGCCCCAGCCATAGGTCTTGGGGTGAAGCTTGCGCGCAGTCAAAACTCATCAGACATGGGATGAGCTTGGTCTGACTTATGTTTGTAGTGTCGGGATGGGGACGACTTAAGTTTCCCTACTGCAGTATCGTCTCTGAAGGTTTCACTTTTGATGTGAGGGGCATAAAGGCCTTGTCTCCTTGTGGTGGTCTTGACTTATGGAAGTTCCTCTTTGGCTTTAAAGAGGTTCGGAAAATCTGTATACTTGTAAAGCTAGTGGGTGTGCTTCGTGAACCTTCTTGTGGTCAGAGACGCTCATGTCTTGTGGAATTGCCGTGCACCTGTCTGGTTCGCCTCCTGGTGAGGGATTTCTGCTATCAAAGCTATCCCATGTGGCGGAGTGTTTTCCACTGTAGGAATGATCAGTACAGGTCGGCCCGTGTGGCGGGTTCGCGAGGAAGAGTTCAGTCCGTAGCGCCCAAAGTAAACTGGGAATGCCCGCGTAGGTGTTGTGGTGTTAGGAAAAATTCTAAAATGGTGGGGAGACCCACTGCGGGTCTCGCTAGCATCTCTTCTTGTGTCGGTTTGGTTCAACATAGAGAGCTTAGAGGGTCAAGCCAGTATTAGAGGTTTTTTCTAAGTTTGTGAGTCCTCTTGTTTTGGAGAACCAATGTTTGACAAGAATCCTAATATGGTGGGGAGACCACCATATGACAAACTTGTGGAAGACACTGTTTTCAAAGTGCGCTTGGTGGAGCAGCCCTTTACTTCTGCTCTGTTCGACCACGACCATGATAATTGGTTAGCTCAGATAGTGGGTCGCTTGACGACTGTTCTTGGAGATCTCGAGCAGCCCCGGTGATCCCTAAATCAGGGGTCGGGGTGTTCCACGTTGTAGTTCTATTTCGGGGTGAATTCTTTGTTTTGGTCACTTTGCTTGGTGATTCTGGTTTTGAGATCTTTGATGTTTTAGGTCATCGACATTTTAAATTCTCGGCCTTTGGGTGATTGAGGTTTGGTTTTAATCATCTTCGTGGTCTTGCTTGGAACCCTTGGTTGACCTGGTCTCTTGGGACTTTCTGGGGGCAGAAAGTGTCATGGTGGGGAGAATTGTCACACCCCGACTGACACTCCTTTTAATTTAATTATTTTAAGTCATTCCTTTGAGTTTATTTTTGAACCGTTTCAATTTTAAAATGGAGTTGAGATCTTTTACGAGTGCTCGACCGTAATCGCGACTAGGCACGCGAACGTGCCCGCACACGCGACCGCGAACGCGCCCGCACACGCGATCGTGCATGCGACCGAGTGCGGTGTCCAACATAAATTAATAATGATGTTATTATTTTGGTTTGTTTTATTATTTCATTATTATTATTATTATTATTATTATTATTATTTCATCTAATATTTTAACCTGGTCATTTCTATTATTTTTTCTTTTGCGAGCAAGCGACTATGCACATGACCGTGCGCGTGACCATGCGTGCAACCCTATGCGCGACCATGCGCAGTGTTCGTTCCTAATAAACAATGTTATTTTTGTGGTTGATTTTATTATTTTCGTTTTCGTATTAATATTAAATTTGTTAGAATTTATTAGGATATAAATCTATCCTTATTTTTATTTTTATTTCTTTTTTTTTTCTATTTTTTTTCTTTTCTCTTTTTCTTTCTTTTCCTCTTCTTTTTCCCTCTCCCTTTATTTATCTCCTCTATCCCGTCGCGTAGGCCACTCCTCCCTTCCCTTTTGCGCGAGCCTCTCCTCCAAACCCTACCCGCTGCTCCGTCGGACACCCGCTGCGCCGCACCCTGCCTCCCTCGTGCGGCTCACATTCGGCACCTCCCCCTTCACTCGCGCGGACACTTCCCCCCTGCCTGCTATTCTGCGCAGCGATCCTTAACCCTAACGGCGCCGCAAATTTCCCCTACCCCTTCCTCTCCTTCGCCAGGTCGCGGCTGTCCAGTTTCCCTCCCCTCCGACTCACCCCATACCGACGGCCACCCTGCTGTGCATTTCCCCTGCGCCGAACAGCACCCCCGATGGCCACCCTGCTGTGCGCTTCCCCTGCGCCGACCAGCACCCCCGAGCCACCCTGCTGCCTCGCATGGCCAGACCCGCGCCACCCCTTCCGGCCGGATTTCCGGTGCGACGCACCTCCGGAAACACCTCATTTTGCTCGGCCAGCTCTCCTCTCCCACGCTGCAGGTGCGTGCTACACCGGTGGGTCTTTTCTTCTTTTGGCAGTATTGCGAGATTAGGGTTCCATGTTTTTTTTGGGTCCAATTGTTATATGTTTGGTCCGATTGCTTGATTTTGTGACATAGTTGTTTGGTTTGCGGCGCGATTGAAGTGCGGCGGTGTTTGCGCACCGTGTTTGCAAAGTTTCAATGCCGTGGATATTGTTTATGCGTTTAATTCATGTTTGATGAATCAATTTTCTCATTTAGTTAATATATCTTGTTTATTAATTAGTTTTCTTGGTGCGAAATTAGTTTTTATGTGTGTTTGTTATGCATTTGGTTTTTAAAGTGGCATGTTCATGTGAAACGTGGTGTGTCTTGGATGAAAACTCTTATTGCATTATTAATTGGTGTTGTGTGATTTGTGCAAGTGGTTTATTAAATATTATAGGGGTTGCAAATTCTATTTTGATATGTTGTGTATTGTGTTTTAGTTTGGTGTTGTTGTTGCGTACTATGTTCTGGTTGGGTTGTGATTTGGTTTGGTGTTGCGCCAAGGTGCGTTTGGTTTTAAGAGGATGTTTTGAGTGAAGTTATTGACATTCGAAGTCGTGCGAAATATTTTGAAAATTGTTTAATAAATTTTGTAGTGTTTTGTTTATCCATGGAAATGGTCTTTAAAATTTATTTATAATTTTTTTTAAATGTTTTATTAAATAATTATTCAGGATGGAAATTTATCTTTTTGAGTTGGGTAAAGGTTTCCGGTTTAAAATGTCTTGCGGTTGTTGCAGCGTGTCTCCAGCAAAAGTCCGCAACACTGCGGTTATTGGGTTGCACGGTCTTATGCGCAAATGCGAAGCGAGTCATGTCGTCACGATCGAGCGGCGAGTTGAGGTAGGTCCCCCATTGCACTTATCTTTAAATTTAGAATTTATTAATTGCTTGATGTTTTTCTAATTTTAATGAATGATAAATAATATTAGATAATAGAATCTTAAATGATTATTTAGTTTGAAAAGTGCCGTTTATTTTATACCGAACAATTGAAACATTTTCTTGACGGGCGGACACCCAGTTTTGAAAGAGTGCCCGTTTGGCCTTTAAACATAATTCACGGAACTTCAAATGTGCTTTTAGTTTTAAAGATAAATAATTTCTTCTGAACAAGTGTTTTGAACTTTTTGAGAAATGAGGTTTTACTTTAAATTGGTGAAGGCCCGTTTGGCACTTTAATGAAATGGATTATCATGGAAATCCCACTCGGGGGTGATCTTTGGTGTGCGTTGTTTGCGTGAGCTGCATGTGATGTTTGTGCATCGTGACTGATTTATTTACATTGTAGACGCACCCCCTTTTTATTGCTTGTGATGACATGGGAACCTGGCATATTGAGTGAATTTTCTGAGAACGATTGCTGCACTAGTTTAGACCACGCACTGGCTAGTGGCCCCATAGCAGGGGAATACTGAGTTATTGCTGCTATGGGGATTGGGCCCCTCGGTTAGGCCATGCAGGGCTATGCCGGGTAGTATTATGGGCGTTATGAAGTCATCGAGTTATGGCATGCCTCAGGATGAGTCACATGTATAGTACGTTCTGGATTGTTCACGATCTCCTAGGTTCGACCCATGTTTTTTTTTAGTGTTTAGTTGTGTGTGGCAGACGATTGAGAGGTCGAGTTCGGTAGCTGACCCATGTGTGCCACTTTTTTCCATTTCCCTTAGTGTGTGTTGAGTATTGTGCGTGATTTTCCTTTTAACTAACAACTAAAGTTTGAATTTTCTAAATTGTTCGCAAAATGTTTTAAAAATTCAATGCACCTGTTTCTTTCAACATTAAACATGTTCTAAATTAAGAAGGGCAATGGACTGTTACTTGTTTTATAAATGAAAGTGTGTGTAAAAAAAAACCATACTTTGTTCAATGTAGTTCGAACTTGGAATTAATGAATTCTTTATTTAATGGTATGTGCATTGGGAATAGAACTATCCGGGCCTACCTACTGAGTTTTAATACTCACGCCTATAGTGTTTTCTTGTTTTTAGTTCTGTTGCAGGTTCCAGATTTAGTTGTTCGCCTTGAGCGATGTTGGTTGTGGTATTGGAGAGTGACCCATGAGGTCACCTGGAGTTTGGACCGTGGTCAGGTTAGTAGTGGTGTTGGTTTCTCTTTCTTTATTCATTTCGTTGTTCTGTTTTATTTTCCGCTGTTTAGTTTATTTTTTTTTTCATTTGGGCCAAATCGTTCCCACGTGTACTCTGTGATGCCCTGGCGCTTGTCGCCATCCCGGGAGGATCGGGAACGCCTCTCGGGCCATGTCGCGGATCGACTCGGGTGACCGGTTCGGGGTCGACCCGTGTTGGTTCGTGACATTATCTATGATTATATCAGGTCTAAAACTACTGGGTAATTATATTGATGTTTATTTGGATATATTGATAGTGTATTTGAGATTATTGTGGTATTCAGGTGTTATATTGTATGATACTTACAAAAATTAAGATTTCACTTTGAGAGCCATATTGTACGGGATGATAAATGACTTTACTACTTATGGAAATTTGTCAGGATATAGAATTAATGGAACTCAAGTGTGTCCCATTTACGAACAAGTTACACAGTCAATTATGTTGAAACATTCATCAAAAAATATGTTTCTAGGACATCAAAAATTTCTACCCCGACGACATAAGTACCGATCATGGATTACATCATTCAATGGAATTTCAGAAGAACGTACAACATCATCTCCAATAACATATGATCAATTGTTTGAGAAAGTAAAATATGTGGACACTACTTTTGGTAAACTGTTTTAAAAAAACCTTACGAAAACCAATTGGATAAAGAGATCGGTTTTTGTTTGAATTATCATACTGGAATTTTCTGTATGTAAGACATTTTTTTGATGTTATGCATTTTGAAAAGAATATATGTGATAGTGTCATTGTCATGTTGCTAAATGCACCCAGAAAAGAAAAGGATGGAATTAAGGCTGATTGGACATGGTTGAGATGGGAATACAAGAAGAGTTGGCACCAGTGAAGGGTGAAAATTGAATATTTCTTCCTCCTACTGCTTATACTCTTTCCAGGAAGGAGAGATATTAGTTTTGAAACATCTTGAATGACATAAATCTTATAGAGGGGTATTCATAAAATATCATGAACATTGTGTCAAAGAGATATTTAGAGTTAAAGGGTTTGAAATAACATGACTACCATGTTTTTATGTAAGTTCTAATTCCTATAGATTTATGTTGCATTCTTTCCAAGAATGTTCTCCATACATTAACAAATCTCTTTTTCTTCATCAAAGCTATATGCAGTAAAGTTATAGACCCGGAAAAATTACCAACTATGGAAAGAGAAATTAACATCATATTATGTGAATTGGAAATGTTCTTCCTGCCGACATTATTTAATATGATGGTTCATTTGATGGTTCATTTGGTGATAGATATTTGACTATGTGGTCCTATACATTATAGATGGATCTAACCCATTGAATGATATATGAAGATTTTGAAAGGGTATGTAAAAAATCAAATTTGACCAGAGGGTTGTATTTTAGAGAAATATATTATTGAGGAAGCTGTTGAATTCTATACCGAATACCTATCTGGTGTGGAAAACAATTGCCTATTGAAATCTCATCACACTGGGTGGCTTGAGGGTGAAGGAATTTTTGGAAGAGTTGTTGTCACAATCAATATTATAGATCGGGAGTATGCCCACCTTTACAATTTTCATAAAACTTTCAATGTTGACCCATATGTTCAAACCCACAAATAAATTATTAGGAATTTGAATCCATCTAGGGTTGAAAAATGGATATCAGATACACATAATTAACAGTTTATAGGATGGTTTTGGGACAATATTTTTATGAAGTTAGTTGAAAATCCAGAGTCAATTTCAGAACGCCTTTGATGGCTAACTAGAGGAGAAAGTGTGTATGTATTATCTTATAATTATTTTGTAGTAAATAGTTATACATTCTATACTAATGAACATGATGAAGATAGTACCATGCAGTATAGTGGGGTTACACTTATGGCTAGAGCGATGCATGTTTTCGATACTAAGGAATGAAATCCAATTTATGTGAAAATGTCATACCCCGGCATCATCAAGTGAATATGGGAGTTGGATTATATGAAATTCCAAGTGTCAAGTTTTCAATGAAAGTGGGTTGATAAAAGGAGTTCTATTAAAATAGATGAATTGGGATTCATGAAAGTTGATTTCAGTAAGGAAGGGGAGAAAGACGAACCATTTATAATGGAATCACAGATAGTACAAGTATTTTATGTTCCAGATCCTGCAAACCAAAACTAGTCAATTGTTCTGTTATCGACCAAAACAACTGAAGGGTCAGATGAAAGTTAAAAGGAGGATTAACCTTTCATTGGGACTTCATAATCATTCTGTAGTGGTCCCAATTTAGATGGCGTTTTTTATGTCATAGGAGAACATAATGAAGAGATTTACATAGTCGAGAGACGGGTCAAATCTCTTAGATTTTTTTAAAGGAGAGAGTTCAATAATCAAGTTATTTGTTTTTTGTAATATACATTATGTTATGTTATGTTATTATATGTTTGATGATTCTTTTATGCAATCTAAATTAAATGGTAAACAACTCCTGTAGATAATTACTTCTACACTTGCTGATGCACCTAATCCTGAGGCACAACACGTCTCTCAACCTACTGCTGCTAGTGCCAATGCAGAGAAACAACAGGTTTCTCAACCTATTGCTGCTTTTCCTAGTTCTGAGGTACAACAAGTTTCTCAATATGATGATTCTAGTCCCAGTTACGATGTTACTGATCTAGAGGAACATAATGATGATGCTTCTGAGGAAATGGTAGGAAATTAAACCCAAACAGTGCAAAAAAACAAGAGTGACGTAGTTTGACAGTGTTAGCCAAAATATTTAAGGAAAAATCAAAAGGCCTCAAATTTGAGGTGGGATGGAATAATAGTGGCCAACATGTTAACCCTAACAAACCATCTTTAGTAGCTACATTGGAATCATCACTCAGCAATGTGTTCCGATTGATGTACCGTCGTGGCACCATGTTGTCACCAGGCTTAAGACACTAATGTGGGGGAGATTACAATAACATTATGATTTAATTTATTTATTTTAGTAAAATAAAATACTAATACATTGAATTACTCTTCATCATCCATTGTAGAGTGAATTTATAGTATATTCCTCACACAAGGAATAAGTATTAAGAGTTGCAGGAAGCATTCATTGAGGCTTCTGCACAATTTTAACGAAATATAATCTTAAAGATGATGAAGGGAAAATCAATCCACACCCACCTCCTCTTTACGGACACTTGATATCCCAAGGAGTGTGGGATGCGTTTAGCAACCATCATGGGGAGAAGACTTTTAGGTACATTGTGTATGGTAATACGTTTTTTGACGTTGCTTGTATTCATCACTTTGATTGAAAGTTTTTTTTATGAAATAGCAACTGAGTGCTAAAAATAAATAAAAGGCAACAAAACCAGCATTCCCCTACCATAAAGCAAGGATGGGGTACGCGTCACTTGAGAAAAAATTGGTACGTATTTTAAATCTACCATAATACTTTTATGTGACAAAAAACAGCACCATTACCATGTTCCTTTGTTTATATGCATATTATTGAATCAAAAAAATCCCCTTTCATCCCATGCCATGTGCTATGGAAGGAGGCTAGTGTAAATAAAGAGGGATACTGATAGATGAAAACACCCAAAAAGTGTGGGAAACATGTGTAAGTATAACATAATATAAATTTTGTTTCTTTAAATCACTATTACATAACAATGACTACTTATTTTCTTATATTTTCTATCTGACATAGTCATAGGAATCAAAAACACCAGCACTAGATGTAGACATACTTTCAACAGACTTGAAGCATCCAGAACAGTATGGCCACATCAGAGGTGTGAGTTTTAAGTTGACACCCCGAACATATTTTCAGAAATAAAAATAACTGGAGGATAAAAATAAGGAAATGAAAAATATGAGAGAAACAATATATATGTTTCTTGAAGAATTAAAATACCAGTGAGTGATGATATCAAGTTTTATGGGGGGAGGAAAAGAGAAGAAACAACTCAAAAACAACCTGTGTGTGAAGATCCTGCCCCACCCCCACCAGCTTTGAGGTGAGTCATTCCCCTCAAAAACCTGACTTAGATGAGGTATTCGATGTTCTAATAATTTTTTCTATGAAATGTGAATCACATAGACACTAATAACTTTCCTTTACTAATATTATACATGGTGAAAATGACTGTGATTTATATCTATCAACTCCCACCTATCGCCTTGTAGTGAGGGTTATGATGTTCAATATGCAGAGTGACATGCTACACAATAGACAACTTCCAATAGATCATGTCAGAGTGTCGATTAACATAGGTAATGAGTCGAGTTCCGAGCTACCTATTCCAAATGACGATGATGACATTCATATGGTTGAACAAGTTGTTGGAACATTTATTACATGGATATCAATTCTTGTCAAAAACATGTCGATAAGGAGGTATCAATTTCTAATTTATTTTTCAAGATGAACCATTAAAATTTAATGAAAAATGGTCTGAACCGATGAATTTTATTACAGAATGACAAAGATAAGGGGGTGAAATGATTGATCAACTCAAAACTATCTCAAGGATTAACCAACCGATTGAAACAATATACTGAGAGCACCTTCACCCCACATCCACATTTAATATCATTGTAGGCTCATGTGGATAAAAAATTTATAGAGAGAAATGCTCACACAGTTGATTTTGAAAAAAAATATGTACGAAGAGGAAAATCAGATTTCATTAGTGCTGAAAATGTAAATGAAATACTGAAGTATGAATGGCTAGGTGCCTCAGTTGTAAATGTATACATGAGGTATGTTTTCATGATTTGATTTTACAAAATCTGATATACTATGATAATTATGACTAAATACATTTCATATTTTTCGCAAGCGTATATATGATAAATAGTTGAAGGGATTTCTCCATGAATAAAAATTTGGACTCGTTAGTCCTCACATCACCTCTTCAAAATAAGAAATAAATTCTTACAAAAAGGCTGAAATAATGTCATCCCTACTCAAATCATTTGGAAAAAGAAATTACGGATGATAGAATCTTTTTAATACCAATGATGTAGGGGTAAAACTCTACAATTTAATCAAATCATCTATATTTTCATTTCTTTCATTACTTATTCATTTTTGTGTTTTTAGTCAGTATTAGATGTAGATTGCAGTCAATTTGGATACTCCAAAGATTTATTTTTTAGATTCAATGCATGGATATGCAACAAACTGACCACACATGATGGCATTTGTCAATTTTTAATAGACTATATCCAACATTTTAGAACTAAACATCTAGTTATATAATTTATATTATCTTTTAATGAGGATTTTGTTATGATAGGGTAGTGCATCAATATCGTCTACTTCATGAAATGAATCTAGGTCCTAAGGACACAAACACCCTCAAGATCTACAACTGGACAAGTATCCTGGAATATATAATAAGATTGAAATATCTAAACACATATCAAAACAAATTAATTTTATTTATTTATGTTTCTACAATTTCCAAAAAAACAAATGGAAAGGATTGTGGTTATTATGCTTGTAAATTTATGAAAGAGATCGTATTTCATCAACAAACTAGCATCCTTGAAGTGGTATTTTCTAAAATAATTATGAGTTCATTTAAAATATTTATTAATCCTTTGTGTATTTATATTTTTTTATTACTACCATGACTATCACAAAAACTCATATTCACAAGATGATATAGATGTGTTTAGAAACAAATGGGCAGCATGCCTGATGGAAGATTGTACACAAATAGGATGAAGGTAAATTCCTACTACCTATTTTATCCTTATATGATCATTAATTTCACTATTATTTACACTTATTGAGCATATATGATCACCCTTTATAATGTCTTATATCCTTAGGTTTTGAAGAACAGTTTTAGAAATGATTTGTCTTTATAGTAAAGCATAACTTAATAAGAGACTCTTATGAACTAGTTCTTTATGTTTCCATGTTTCCAAAAGCACTAGACCTAAAATATTATGGCATGGATCATTTATATTTTGTATTTTGGTCATTTATGTAGCTATTTATACTAATGTACTATGTTAGAAGAATATTGGTTGTGCAACACTCACAAATTTAATAACAAAACTAATGATTCTTCACTATTATTGGTTAACTACCACTTAGGTGCAAGAAGAGAAGGAAAAGTGAATGATGAATGATGATATCATAGAGATGGTGTCAGATAAGAGCATCACAGGGATGTCGGATCGAAAGTTCAAATCAGATTCTATGTTAAGTGGTAGTTAACTAATAGTAGTAAAGTTCACAAAGAATCATTAGTTTTTTAATTAGATTATATCTGGACCAAAAAACCATTTGGAAATATATAAAGGTAATTTTATGATATAATATGTCTTATTTACCAAAAAATTATATAATGAAACGTTGATTTTATTTTCATTATTCTTTGCAGGGTTCATTTATTTTAGAATATTTTTGTCCATGCGACATGCTTTGAAGGAAGAGAAATGACGTTGTGTCTGCTCAATTATAGAGATAATCTTGATGTTTTCATAGTAAAATATTTGTCTATAGATCTTTCATATCAACAATTTCTCAAATAAACCCACATCATCTATACCTATGCATTCCCATCAAAATTTGGGTGCCTACGCACCTCATATAGAACCTACATCACATCAATGTCCAGATGCATACACACCTCACATACAAATTCTAGAAGAAGAAAAAAGGACTTTGTTATAAGGAAGTGAATACCTGACTGACTCCCTTGGGCTTCTATTTTTCTTTTAGTATTCTAATATAATCTTGGAATTCTGTGAAATTTCTTATAGATAGGATAATAATGGTAAATCTATTTCACTAATGACTCAATATTTAATAGTTCTACGAGAACTCTTAGGTTTTTTCTCTACTTCACATTAGCCTCTTCATGTGATCGTGTCACATAAGCTCCTTTGTATGAATTCTTCATGTGAACTGATCATGTGATATCATAACATGATCAAGTCACATAAACAAATCACATAATCAATTAAAGAAATTCACTTGAACCATGATTCATGTATTCTTGTCTTATTTACATGAAGGATCTCATCAATATGGCCAAAACATCCCTTTGGAAGGACCCATATCCAGGGGTTGACATCCCCTTCAAGAAGTGGGATAACTTGTTCGTCAAGAATACTCAGCATGAGTGTCTTATTAATAATCCCAAGGCTTTTACATCATGATAATCTTATGTGGAATAGGTTTATCACTTTAAAACAGTTTAAGAGTGTCAATTCAATGACTCGGGATGGTCGATCACCTCCTAGAACCATCAACTTCTTCATCTAGTAAGCTTCTTAGAAATCTACCTAAGCGGGTACTTATTCACAATGAAGAAAAAGGTGAAGTTATGGTCTCCACCTAAATGATGGCAGAGGTAATTTCAGGTGGTATGATTATTATATTTTTTGTTCCCATGTTGGCTAAGTTATATTGCCAACTTCACCACATCTATAGGGGTATGTCCCATTCAGAATATTCAGACCCTTCCAATTACGGTGGGGTTGGATGGGGCCCCACATTGGTGGATATGAGTTACTTAATACTCATAACATTCCAAGTTACCAGTTCATGAAATTTCTATAAAGTATTAGTGGGGTATGGATAATCACACTAAAAACTAGGAGATCAAGAGAAATGTGAACCGATATGATTAGTTTTTTTTATAAAATATGGAGCACAAACCTGTGAAATTACCAATAATGTAAAGGGTGATCATGTAGCCTAAGCCTATATTTTATACATATGTGAGGGTATTTTATCCACATGAATTAACTAAAATATATTCTATGAGTGGTATGCTTCATATCACTTTGGTAGATAGTTCAGTGCATTCAGATGAAATTCCCTACTCCTCCCCACATCTATTCAGAAATACATCCCATGGTGGCTCATAAATTGTGGATAATGTTCACATGATAGGAAACTTAGGTTCATATGGCCTTCCCTATAAATTGTGTGGGTTTTGGCCTCTCCAAGGATTATGTTGATACCTTGGTCTGATCATACCTGAATGGTCAATTGGCTCCATTGGTGATAAAGCACATAGATCTTCTAATAGTGGATGAGGAGGAGGACATAGAGGCTCTGGAATAATCAAAAAGTTAGATTCCATAAAAAACATCTTCCAGAAGACCCACATCTCTTTAGATGTATTAGAAGAAAATGAGGCACTTAGATCCAACGCCATCAAAAAGAAGGGTGGCAATGGATTTGGTAACAATGTATGGGGTTACCGTAAAATAAGTTCCAGTTGATGGGGGATTTTCTATACTTATGGTGGTGTTTCCCATCAAATTCCAATACTAGGACAACTATAGGAGGAATACATTGACCATAGAGGTCTGGAGAGTGTTTTTTCAAGTTGAAATAGAGATAGAGGGATTTGGGAGTGTGATCACTCCCAAAGGAATCTTCCATGAACAACAACCCATTTAAGTCAAATCACATCTACAAGAAATTAGTGTGGTGATTCATTCTGTCAAAGGCCAAGTCCATTAGACACCCCTATATTAGAAAATGATAATTCCTAGAACAATGTTAAATAGTAAAGATAAGGGAGACTAGGATGTGCCTCCATCAACACCACATTTGGCACCTCAAGTTATCTTTTGAAGTTCCTTCCTCTAAGAGGACTAAGAAGAGAAAGTGGGCAAGTCCATACACTAAGAAACCTCTCAAAATCACTAATTGTTGTACTTTGTGGAATTTTTTTCTTTTCATTACTCTAGTAGCTTATCATGGCCTATATAATTATGTAGGTTTTCATCAGGACCTCTCTAAAACTGATAAATACATTCCTTCCATACCTTTAATAGGACCTTAGATATTGTATGGGGTACTTGGAGAGGCATAAGTGGTCAGGGTCCAAGAAGGGTTAGACCCAATTTCTGATGCGAACATGCTAACACTCATTCTATTTAACATGGCATGAGATAATACACTCTTAAAAGCTCTTGATATATCTAACTATTATATTTATAACCTATCTTGGATGGTGGTATCACTAGGAAAGTGTTAGAATTTATTCTAAAATTGAATACTCCTATGAAATTGAATACACCATCATGTATGTGTCATATTGTATAACCTCTATATACACGTATAGAACTTCTAGGTGAAGAATAGTTAATATTGATAGAAGGTAATTTATATGTGACTTAGGGTCATTTTTTATAGGAATATTTCATTATCACTAATCAATTCAACATTGAGGTGATGGAAGTGGCTAATAATGTGGTCCATAGAGGTATGTTCTCAATTATTATCATGAATGTTGATTTTATGATGGAATTATTTTTCTATTGAATAATAATATTTATATACTTTATCAGAGTAACTCAACCTTTTAGCTTAGAATTCCCAGACCATTCCACTTTTTATCTCTCCCCGCTATAATAACTAGGGCACGAGTCTTTCCTTTTTCAAGCACATAAAGGGATGTGAGTATGAGTCCCTCACTTAGAAACTTGGTCTTGGAGTATATTCTTATTTTTGGATTAGTCCTAAGTTGAGTTTAGGAACATGCAACATTTCATCAATCATTTCGGTGACAAGTGTGGGAGATATTTGTAATATAATCATGGAGGGAGACTTCAAAGAGCTAAAATACTAGTTTGGACACATCTAGTACATGTTAAAAACCCTTGATTATAGTGAGTTATATTATCAAGAACTCTATGTTAGTGTGAAGGAGGTGGTCACCATGAGGGAGAATAAAACATTCATTGAGCTGAGAGTATCGATGGTGGATGCATAAAATTTTGACATTCAACATCACAATGAGAACTTGAATGAAGAATCCATGTGTACAATAGAAGTAGAAGCTCATAAAAATTTAGTCATTTATGGGAGGTATTAGATAGACATCCTCTAACATGAATTGTATCACCTTTAATAAATTCTCAATGTTGTAGAGAAAATAGTGATAGAGTAGCATAATCTTATCAATGTGGCAGAAAAGTACATATTTGATGTTGCTAGTAGGGAAGAGGAACTAAAACAGGGTATAGATGTGGAAACTAAATCATTTGATCATTTGTACTAATCCATAGCTACTATAGACTATTGGCTAGAAGAGATCGAGGGGGTATTCTGAGCACATACTATTTTGAGTATTTTAACTTTATCCTACTCCCCGTATTTGGGGAGTTATGGGAGAGAATATATGTCACGACCCGTCCTCGGGGCCCGTGCCGTGACTACCCCAAGCCCGCCTTCCATAGGCCAGGGGCTGGCGACTAGCACCAAGGCGTAAATTCCCGGTAAACAGGGAAGACATTGCCTTTATAAGTAACAACCACCACAGAGTCAGCAAGCGGAAAGTAACTACAGAGTGCAGAAAAGTAAAGGGGGCCGGAAATACAAGCCCAACTGTAAAGTACAACTGAAAAGTAAAGTACAGCAACTGAAGAAAAGACGGCGGCCTCGTGTCGTCCACTGGCAATCCCACCTGAAGGGTGGGTACAGATAGCCTCCAGGCTCCTCGGGTCCCACGTCCGCTCCGAGCACGACCCGCCCAGTGGTCCACCTCCAGGTACCGTCCTGCTCCACGCCCCAACCGCGATCAGCGCTGTCCGTCGTCTGCAACCAACACAACAAGGTGCGGGCATAGCCCGTGCAGGGGTGAGTATAAGCTACTCAGTAAGGACCCCGAGACCCCCGAAGGTCTCCCGAAATCCACAAAGGATACAGCACAAAAGAAAGATGCAATCACGAAGTAACATCTGACTCGACTTAGGTATATTCCCATACATATACCTAAGTCCCCAATTCTAACTCTGCTCACGAGCTCAAGAACAACTCAATCCACGCAGGAAAGCAAGACTCAAATCCACAAGGAGAGTAAACAGTAAATCCACATAGGATAGTTCAACACAATCCACAAAGGAGAGTAACATAAGATTCAGCTCAACCAGGTATACTTTTTCAGATGACGTCAAAGATGATCACTGATCCATCTAAGTCGTCGGACCCACGAAGGATCGATAGGTACTAACCCCCGCAAAAGACCCACGTAGGATCGGGCTCACACAGAACCTGTAGGCAGTGGCTCACACAGAACCGGTAGTAAGGACCCACATAGGATCGGGCTCACACAGAACCTGTAGCACTGATCCACGTAGGATCGCTGAGTGCAGTAGTCGACGCAGTCCACTGAGGATCTCTGCACAGTCGTCGCCGCAGTCCACGAAGGATCTCTGCTCTGCCGTCGTCGCAGTCCACGGAGGATCTCTGCTCTGCCGTCGTCGCAGTCCACGGAGGATCTCTGCTCTGCCGTCGTCGCAGTCCACGGAGGATCTCTGCTCTGTCGTCGAAGTCACAGCCAGCGCTAGGGTTCCCGCACTTAGCGAGCTCGTTTAGGAGGGTCCGCTCCACGAGCCGAGAGGCTGATACATCAACTGACACGTAGTCCGAAGTTGATGTATCCACAAGTTCCGTATCGACAACAGGATCTCAACGCAACAGACGGCGCGTCAATCGGACGCCCGGTCTGAGAGTTATTGGCATTTTCGTCCCAGGGGCCCGGTTGGTTTTTAGGGAAAAACCAACCCGACCGTACTCCGCCTATATCCGATCCTCGGGCGGAGTATGCCAAAAGTTCCGTCTCACTTAGAGGAAACTACCACAGCTGACGGTACGTCGATCGGACGTCCGTAGCTCAAGTTATGAGCGTTTCCGCTCCGAGGGCCCGGTTGGTTTCGTGTACGAACCAACCCGGCCGAACCCAAAGTCTTCCGAAACCTTGAGTGTAATATACCGAAACGACCGTATCGATCCAAGGATCGCGTAGCCGCTGACGGTTCATCAATCGGAGGTCCCAGGCCCAAGATATGGGCGAAAGACCGAAGAGGGCCCGAAAACGGGGGTTCTGGGCCCGGGGCGACCCGGCCCGAACCCCCCCTGGGTCGGCCTAACCGGGTCGGCCCGACCCGGCCCGACCCGTCTAGGCCGGGTCCGGTCCGGCCTGGGCGCGGCCCGGCCGACCGGACCGGCCGGGTCGCCTTCGGCCGAGCGGCCGAGTGAGCCGCCGCGGGTTTGACCCACGGCTTTGGAGAAACGCGGCCCGCGCGGGCCGCGTGCTGGGTGGCCGGACCGCGGACGCGGTCCGGCGGTTCGCCGCCGCCGCGACTCAGCCGCGGCGGACTCCTCCGGCGGCGCGCCGGGCGCCGCCGCCTCCGGTCGCCGGCGCCGCCGCCACGTTCCGCGGGCCGCCGGAGTTGCTCCGGTGGCCCGTTTTGCCTCCCGTCTGCGCCGTTGCTCCTCCCGGGGGCCGATCTTCACTGCGGGATCAACGGATCGCCCTTGCCGCACGGTTCGTCGTCGTCCGCCAGATCCGCACAAAAAAGGGAAGATCGGCGGAGGGTTGTCGGGTCTTGTTTGTTAGATCCACACCCTCCGCGTTAGTCATAAACATCATCGGGAGGAAAAGAAAATAATCAACAACAATTTTAAATAAATTAAAATTGTTCGAAGATCAGGTTCTTTACTTTAAAAGAAATAAAATCACGGGAAAGGAAAATATTTCAATCAACCCTTACCTTGTCGTCGTCGTCGGACGAGAGGTCGTCGCGGAATCGCTCGTCGCGGAAGAAGGAGATCGTCGCGTCGTCGCGGTATCCGGCGTCGCGTCGCCAATCTCCGGATCAAGATCAAACGGATTAATTTAAATCCGTTGATATTGAATTATAAAAAAGGGGAGAAATAAACAATTCGTTTCTCACCTTAATTGCCGAACGAGGATCGGCCGCGGAAGAAGAGGCGTCGCCGAAGAACGTCGCGGGTAGAGCTCGTCGACGTCGCAGATCACGGTGTGCGTCGTCGAATTCCGGTCGCCGGCGTTCTTCGCGTTCTTCGCGTTCTTCGCGTTCTTCGCGTTCTTCGCGGGGAGGGTGGAGGTTCAGAGAAATTGCACAACGATAGCAATCCTCAAAAATAGACAAGTTTGTCTATTTTATTATTTTGTCAACAAACGCAAACGCGTAAGTAACGACCCATTAAATTCGTTGAATTAATTCAACGAATGAAACAGCCCATTTAATTCACGAAATAAACCGCCCAATTAAATGGTCTGTTAAGAAATTAAAGAAAACGCGTCGGTTGACTTTTCAGTTACTTTGACGGGTTTTCGCGGGTGCGTTACTTAGCGAAAGAAACGGCGGGGCTCGTGCGGGCCCCACCTCACAAATATCCTACCAAGGGGGTAGGATATTTCTGGATAGCATCCTATCCAGTTCAACACAGTTCAAGCCGTCTTTAAGTGGCTTCAAGTGGCTTCCAAGCAGCTTAAGTGAAATAAAATAAAGTTGTCGCACAAACTTTATTTTATTTCTGACTTAAAGTCCCAAAATTTAAAAACCACGTCTGAGCAAACGCAACTCCGGAAGAGGTGTTTCTAAGCAAATACCGGCGCTGCGATTTCATCGGTGCCCTCAGAATTTGATTCCGGGCACCGGTTCAAAAGATAGAAAAACCCGCTCGTCCGTTCACTGAACGTACCCGAGCCAAACTTCGGAAATTGATTCCGGGCACACCGGGCCTCGGAATCAGGTGCCGTCTGAAGCTGCGCTCTTGTAAAATTCCAAAGAAAATTAAGAAAAAAAAATTTCCTTGAAATTTGCGGGACTTTACATTACTCCCACCTCAGGGCTTTACGTCCCCGTAAAGATACATCAAAAACTAGGGGAACAAATGGGGGTACTGAGCACGCATTTGAGCCTCCCGCTCCCAAGTGCTCTCCTGGAGGTTCCCGTGCTACCATCTGACGCGCACAAGAGGAATCGACCGCCCACGTAGGACCCGCTCCTGTCGATCCTCGATCTCCACTGGGACCTCCGTAAAAGTCGCCCCATCGTCCATGTCCAGCTCCCCAAAGTCGATGATGTGCGTCGGGTCGTGCACGTATCTCCTCAGCTGAGACACGTGGAAGACGTCGTGCACCCGGTGAAACTGAGGTGGTAGAGCCAGGCGATAAGCCACCTCTCCTATCCTGCTGAGGACCTGGAAAGGCCCGATGAAGCGTGGAGACAACTTGCCGCCTCGGCCAAATCTCCGTAAACCACGTCGAGGTGAGACACGCAAAAAGACGTGGTCGCCATCCTCGAACTCCAGTGGCCTCCGCCTCCTGTCAGCATATGACTTTTGCCGGCTCTGAGCTGTCCTCATCCTCTCCTGGATGATCTGGACCTTCTCTGTCGTGGCTCGGACCATCTCTGGTCCCACGAGTGCTGACTCCCCAGGGTCTGTCCAGCACAACGGTGATCTGCAGGGTCTGCCGTACAACGCCTCGTATGGTGCCATCCCGATGGTGGAGTGGTAGCTGTTGTTGTACGCGAACTCCACCAAGGGTAGGTGGTCCTCCCAGCTGCGACCAAAGTCGAGAACACATGCACGGAGCATGTCCTCGAGTGTCTGTATGGTCCTCTCCGTCTGACCATCCGTCTGAGGGTGGAAGGCTGTGCTCAGATGGAGCTGCGTCCCGAACGCCTCCTGCAACCCCTTCCAATGCCGGGAAGTGAAACGAGCATCTCGATCGGAGACGATAGACGATGGCACACCGTGAAGCCGTACGATCTCCTGGACGTAAAGACGTCCCAAGATCTCCACTGAGCCCTGCTTTCTGATGGGTAAGAAGTGTGCCGACTTGGTGAGTCGGTCGACAATCACCCAAATGGAGTCGTGACCTCTGGAAGTGCGTGGAAGTCCAGTCACGAAGTCCATAGATATGCCATCCCACTTCCACTCCGGGACCTCCAAGGGCTGTACCAAGCCTGCTGGTACCTGATGCTCTGCCTTCACCTGCTGGCAGGTGAGGCATCGTGAAACGAACTCTGCCACAGCTTTCTTCATGCCCGGCCACCAGTGCTGTCGTCTGAGATCCTGGTACATCTTCGCCACTCCGGGATGTACTGCCAAGGGATAAGTGTGAAACTCTCCCAGCACCTTCTCTCGTAAAGCGACTGGTACGAAGGTACGTCCTCTGAAAAGGATGTCGTGCTCTGCTCCAAGGGAGAAACCATCAGGCGCCTGACCTGAGGATATCAGTGCACGCCGGGTCTCACAGTCAGCGTCCCCACGCTGAGCCTCTCTGGCCCGCTGTAGAAGTGGAGGGGAGACTGTGAGAGACTGAAGAAAGGCTGCTCCGTCTCTATCCACGAAGTATATCTGTAAGGAGGCTAGCTGCTCCGTCGCCTCCTCAAGTAGCTGAATGCCCGTCCTCCTGCTGAGGGCATCGGCTACCACGTTCCCCTTCCCAGGAGTATAGACTATCTCAAAGTCATAGTCCTGGAGGAACTCAAGCCATCTACGCTGTCTCAGGTTCAGGTCCTTCTGAGAGAAGATATACCTGAGACTCTGGTGGTCAGAAAAGACTGTGAAGCGCTCGCCCATCAGATAGTGTCGCCAAGTCTTCAGAGCGAAGACCACTGCCGCTAACTCCAGGTCATGAGTGTCGTAGTTCTGCTCATGCGGCCTCAACTGACGTGATCCGTAGGCGATCACGGCCTGCTCCTGCATCAGGACGCACCCAAGTCCAGTCCCTGATGCATCGCAGTAAACTACGTATCCAACTCCCTCCTCAGGCAACCTCAAGATAGGTGCGCTGGTCAATCTCTGTCTCAGCTCCTGGAAGCTCTGCTGACATCTGTCTGACCACACGAAGGGTTTCCCCTTCTTCGTCAACGCTGAGAGTGGTGCCGCAACTCTGGAGAAGTCTGGCACGAACCTCCGATAGTATCCGGCTAGGCCCAAGAAGCTCCGCACCTCCGTCACGCTCTTGGGTGGCTCCCAAGCTAGCACTGCCTCGATCTTCGCGGGATCCACTGCAACTCCCGCCTCAGAGATGACGTGCCCCAAGAAATGGACCTCACGTAACCAGAACTGGCACTTTGAGAGCTTGCCATAAAGCTGGTGCTCTCGGAGCGTGTCTAGCACAACTCGCAGGTGGTAGGCATGCTCTTCCTCAGTCGTCGAGTATACCAAAATGTCGTCAATGAAGACCACGACAAATCGGTCGAGGTATGGCTGGAAGATCCTGTTCATGAGGCTCATGAACACTGCTGGAGCATTGGTTACGCCGAACGGCATAACCAAGAACTCATAATGGCCATACCGACACCTGAAGGTCGTCTTCTGCACGTCCTCGTCTCGAACTCTGAGCTGATGATAGCCTGACCGGAGGTCTATCTTCGAGAACCACTGCGCTCCCTTGTTCTGATCGAAGAGGTCATCAATCCGTGGCAGCGGATACTTGTTCCTCACTGTCACCTGGTTCAGGCGATGATAGTCGACACACAGTCGCAAGCTCCCGTCCGCCTTCTTGGCGATCAAAAACGGGGAAGCCCAGGGTGAAACACTGGGTCGGATAAACCCCTTGCTCTGCAAGTCCTCCAACTGTACCCGCAACTCCCGAAGCTCGGCGGGGGCCATCCGATATGCTGGAGTAGATATCGGGGCTGTCCCGGGGTACAAGTCGATGTAAATGTCTACCTCTCTACGAGGAGGTAGCCCTGGAACGTCGTCAGGAAAGACGTCCACGTACTGGTCCACCACTGCAGGAAAAACTGGACTCCGCACGTCCACTGCTCCTAGGATGAGGCTAGCCAACTGATGAGAGATGGGCTGCACTCTCCTCCGCGGAAGTCCATCCTGTGCTGCAAAGGTTCCCTTCTCGCCGGTGAAGGTAAACCTGCTCCCGTCGGTGCGAACACATCGCACCTTGCGCCTAAAACAGTCGATCTGGGCGTGAACCGTGGATAGCCAATCCATGCCCAAGATGACGTCGTAAGGCCTCGACGCCGCTACAAGGAGATCCCAGCCGAAGCTCTCGCCTCCTAGAGTAAGCTCACACTGCCGGCACCAGTGCGTAATCGTCGAGTCTGCTCCCGTAGGAGTCTCTAGCCGTAAGGATCGAGCCAACGGCTCGGTCGGAATCTCCGAGCTCCGAACAAGTGCAGAGGCTATGAAAGAGTGACTCGCTCCTGTGTCTATAAGTACTGCAGCAAGGGTGGAATAGACACAGATCGTACCTCGAATCATCTCTGGCATGTCGGGGTCGTAGGCCTCCACTGCCTGGAGCTGGGCCTGTCCCTGCCCGCCAGCTCCCTGTGGTCGAGGTGGCCCTCCTGGTGGTGGTGGGGGTAGAGCCTGGAAGCGTCGCCCACCACCCGCTGCTCGGCCAGCTCCTCTGCCTCGTCCGCCTCCTCCCTGCGGACCCCCACGGTCGACCCTCTGCCTCTGCCTGGGTGGCCCCTCCACCGTCTGCTGCTCCTATGATCGGCGAGTCGGGCAGTCACGAGCCATGTGACCCTGCCCGCCGCAGGAGTAGCACAGCCTGCCTCTCGGAAGGCTGGCACTCCGCTGTGTGCCCCGCACCGCTGAGCCGGTGTCCTGAGGCCGTCTGCGTGGGGGTCTGGTCTGCCTGGACCCAAGAGTCATCCGTCGGCAACCTGCTGCCGAAGACTCAGCTACCTGCCGCCCTGCGCTAGGTCTCGCCGCTGAAGAAGGCTCTGCCAGGAAGCTCTCGATCAGGAGGGCTCGCTCCAGCACTCCCGCCTGGGTCAAAATGCTGAGGGAGATCAGCGACGCCCGAATCTCCTGTCGCAAGCCCTGCTCGAAGGTCCGGGCCCGGAAGAAGGGGTCCCGTACCATGTCGGTCGAGTAGCGAGATAGGTCAGTGAACCTCGCCGCGTACTGAGCGACCGTCATGCTGCCCTGGCGCAGCTGGAGAAGCTCCTGGATGCGCACCGCTCGGAGGGTGGCCGGGATGAACTCAGAGCGGAAGAGGCTCTCGAAGTCCGTCCAGAGCAAGGATGCCTCATCGTGAACCTAGAGCATCAAGCTCCACCATTGTCCTGCTGCCGCCTGCAGGAGGCTCGCCACGAGAATCACCATGAGATCCGCTGGTGTCCTCACTAGCCTAAAGAACCGTACCACCGCCTCTAGCCAGTCCTCGGCGGCCTGGGGGTCCGCCTCACCGCGAAACCTGGGCGGTCGCTGGCTTTGAAACTCATGCAGTGCCCTGAGGCGACGTGCATCGTCAGCGTCTGGTACTGGTAGCATCGGTGGCTCGGCGGGTAAAACTACCGCCGGTGCCACTGCTGGCAAAGGGCCCTGCACCGAGGCCTCGTCGCTCGGTGGGCTGCCGTCGCGCCCTACACTCGGAACCCTAGCTGGCTGTCGTCGCGGGGCCATCCTGAAAAGGAGAACAAGAGCACCACAGTCAGAACAGTATACCTGGTGAGCTGGCACAAGTAATCACAAGGAAAACTTGAGACTTTCATAAAGCAGATCAGTATACCCGGTGAGCTGACACAAGTAATCACAAAGAAACTTGGGACACACACGCAATCAATGTTTTCATGCATTAAGTCGGAAATCAGGGGTCAGGGTCCTGGTGTACGGATACGTCGGCCGCCGCACCAACACTGGGCTCCCTGAACTGATAACCACACTCAATACACTAAACACTATTGCTTCATATGGAAAGAAAAGACGATCAGAGTCTGCGGTAGAACCGACCCCTCTGATACCAATTTGTCACGACCCGTCCTCGGGGCCCGTGCCGTGACTACCCCAAGCCCGCCTTCCATAGGCCAGGGGCTGGCGACTAGCACCAAGGCGTAAATTCCCGGTAAACAGGGAAGACATTGCCTTTATAAGTAACAACCACCACAGAGTCAGCAAGCGGAAAGTAACTACAGAGTGCAGAAAAGTAAAGGGGGCCGGAAATACAAGCCCAACTGTAAAGTACAACTGAAAAGTAAAGTACAGCAACTGAAGAAAAGACGGCGGCCTCGTGTCGTCCACTGGCAATCCCACCTGAAGGGTGGGTACAGATAGCCTCCAGGCTCCTCGGGTCCCACGTCCGCTCCGAGCACGACCCGCCCAGTGGTCCACCTCCAGGTACCGTCCTGCTCCACGCCCCAACCGCGATCAGCGCTGTCCGTCGTCTGCAACCAACACAACAAGGTGCGGGCATAGCCCGTGCAGGGGTGAGTATAAGCTACTCAGTAAGGACCCCGAGACCCCCGAAGGTCTCCCGAAATCCACAAAGGATACAGCACAAAAGAAAGATGCAATCACGAAGTAACATCTGACTCGACTTAGGTATATTCCCATACATATACCTAAGTCCCCAATTCTAACTCTGCTCACGAGCTCAAGAACAACTCAATCCACGCAGGAAAGCAAGACTCAAATCCACAAGGAGAGTAAACAGTAAATCCACATAGGATAGTTCAACACAATCCACAAAGGAGAGTAACATAAGATTCAGCTCAACCAGGTATACTTTTTCAGATGACGTCAAAGATGATCACTGATCCATCTAAGTCGTCGGACCCACGAAGGATCGATAGGTACTAACCCCCGCAAAAGACCCACGTAGGATCGGGCTCACACAGAACCTGTAGGCAGTGGCTCACACAGAACCGGTAGTAAGGACCCACATAGGATCGGGCTCACACAGAACCTGTAGCACTGATCCACGTAGGATCGCTGAGTGCAGTAGTCGACGCAGTCCACTGAGGATCTCTGCACAGTCGTCGCCGCAGTCCACGAAGGATCTCTGCTCTGCCGTCGTCACAGTCCACGGAGGATCTCTGCTCTGCCGTCATCGCAGTCCACGGAGGATCTCTGCTCTGCCGTCGTCGCAGTCCACGGAGGATCTCTGCTCTGTCGTCGAAGTCACAGCCAGCGCTAGGGTTCCCGCACTTAGCGAGCTCGTTTAGGAGGGTCCGCTCCACGAGCCGAGAGGCTGATACATCAACTGACACGTAGTCCGAAGTTGATGTATCCACAAGTTCCGTATCGACAACAGGATCTCAACGCAACAGACGGCGCGTCAATCGGACGCCCGGTCTGAGAGTTATTGGCATTTTCGTCCCAGGGGCCCGGTTGGTTTTTAGGGAAAAACCAACCCGACCGTACTCCGCCTGTATCCGATCCTCGGGCGGAGTATGCCAAAAGTTCCGTCTCACTTAGAGGAAACTACCACAGCTGACGGTACGTCGATCGGACGTCCGTAGCTCAAGTTATGAGCGTTTCCGCTCCGAGGGCCCGGTTGGTTTCGTGTACGAACCAACCCGGCCGAACCCAAAGTCTTCCGAAACCTTGAGTGTAATATACCGAAACGACCGTATCGATCCAAGGATCGCGTAGCCGCTGACGGTTCGTCAATCGGAGGTCCCAGGCCCAAGATATGGGCGAAAGACCGAAGAGGGCCCGAAAACGGGGGTTCTGGGCCCGGGGCAACCCGGCCCGAACCCCCCCTGGGTCGGCCTAACCGGGTCGGCCCGACCCGGCCCGACCCGGCTAGGCCGGGTCCGGTCCGGCCTGGGCGCGGCCCGGCCGACCGGACCGGCCGGGTCGCCTTCGGCCGAGCGGCCGAGTGAGCCGCCGCGGGTTTGACCCACGGCTTTGGAGAAACGCGGCCCGCGCGGGCCGCGTGCTGGGTGGCCGGACCGCGGACGCGGTCCGGCGGTTCGCCGCCGCCGCGGCTCGGCCGCGGCGGACTCCTCCGGCGGCGCGCCGGGCGCCGCCGCCTCCGGTCGCCGGCGCCGCCACCACGTTCCGCGGGCCGCCGGAGTTGCTCCGGTGGCCCGTTTTGCCTCCCGTCTGCGTCGTTGCTCCTCCCGGGGGCCGATCTTCACTGCGGGATCAACGGATCGCCCTTGCCGCACGGTTCGTCGTCGTCCGCCAGATCCGCACAAAAAAGGGAAGATCGGCGGAGGGTTGTCGGGTCTTGTTTGTTAGATCCGCACCCTCCGCGTTAGTCATAAACATCATCGGGAGGAAAAGAAAATAATCAACAACAATTTTAAATAAATTAAAATTATTCGAAGATCAGGTTCTTTACTTTAAAAGAAATAAAATCACGGGAAAGGAAAATATTTCAATCAACCCTTACCTTGTCGTCGTCGTCGGACGAGAGGTCGTCGCGGAATCGCTCGTCGCGGAAGAAGGAGATCGTCGCGTCGTCGCGGTATCCGGCGTCGCGTCGCCAATCTCCGGATCAAGGTCAAACGGATTAATTTAAATCCGTTGATATTGAATTATAAAAAAGGGGAGAAATAAACAATTCGTTTCTCACCTTAATTGCCGAACGAGGATCGGCCGCGGAAGAAGAGGCGTCGCCGAAGAACGTCGCGGGTAGAGCTCGTCGACGTCGCAGATCACGGTGTGCGTCGTCGAATTCCGGTCCCCGGCGTTCTTCGCGTTCTTCGCGTTCTTCGCGTTCTTCGCGTTCTTCGCGGGGAGGGTGGAGGTTCAGAGAAATTGCACAACGATAGCAATCCTCAAAAATAGACAAGTTTGTCTATTTTATTATTTTGTCAACAAACGCAAACGCGTAAGTAACGACCCATTAAATTCGTTGAATTAATTCAACGAATGAAACAGCCCATTTAATTCACGAAATAAACCGCCCAATTAAATGGTCTGTTAAGAAATTAAAGAAAACGCGTCGGTTGACTTTTCAGTTACTTTGACGGGTTTTCGCGGGTGCGTTACTTAGCGAAAGAAACGGCGGGGCTCGTGCGGGCCCCACCTCACAAATATCCTACCAAGGGGGTAGGATATTTCTGGATAGCATCCTATCCAGTTCAACACAGTTCAAGCCGTCTTTAAGTGGCTTCAAGTGGCTTCCAAGCAGCTTAAGTGAAATAAAATAAAGTTGTCGCACAAACTTTATTTTATTTCTGACTTAAAGTCCCAAAATTTAAAAACCACGTCTGAGCAAACGCAACTCCGGAAGAGGTGTTTCTAAGCAAATACCGGCGCTGCGATTTCATCGGTGCCCTCAGAATTTGATTCCGGGCACCGGTTCAAAAGATAGAAAAACCCGCTCGTCCGTTCACTGAACGTACCCGAGCCAAACTTCGGAAATTGATTCCGGGCACACCGGGCCTCGGAATCAGGTGCCGTCTGAAGCTGCGCTCTTGTAAAATTCCAAAGAAAATTAAGAAAAAAAAATTTCCTTGAAATTTGCGGGTCTTTACAATATAGACAGGAGATTCCCCCCTTTTTTATTAATAATAAATGAAACCTTTTGGATTCCATGTTGTGGTTGACATTTATTCATCTTCTTTTCTAAACCATGTAATATTAACAAAAAAATATGTATAATTCAATGAATCGTGTTGATCATATTCTAAAATATTAATTCAATTCAAGGAAATATGGACATGACTCGTCCCCCGGGGCCTGTGCCGTGACTAGCCCAAGCCCGCCTTCCATAGGCCAGGGGTTGGCGACTAGTACTAGAAAGGCGTATCCCTAAAATGGTAAGGCATTGCCTTTAAAACTGTATAAACACATAGTCCAAGAACACAAAAATATGCAACCATGAAGTTAAACTACAGTAGTAAAAGTGTGTACTAAAAGTAAAAAGGCCAAAATACAAGTCCAAAAAAAAGATACAATACAACAGAAAAATAGAAAACAACCTCTGAGATCGTCCACCAAGGATCCTACCTAAAGGGTGCGTACAACTCATCTGCACAGCACTCCATGTCATCCATTCCCCTCTGTGTACTGCCTGGTCCTGGCTCTTATATTTTCAACCGAGCTACTCGTCATCTGCACAAGACACAGCAAGGTGCGGGCGAAGCCCATGTAAAGGTGAGTATAACAATACTCAGTAGAGACCCCAATACCCCTGAAGGTCTCTCAGAATTCCAAAAAGGAAGACCACAAATCATGATCTCAAACACAAATCACAAAGAAAAAGAATCATCTCAAACAAGGTATAACTTAAGTACATAAGTACAGATGATTAGTTGTAAAGCTAGATCATCTTACTCTGTCAAGGGTTCGACTAATGATCCACTCAGGATCGCTCAGTGCTGATCCACACAAGATCGCTAGGTGATGATCCACACAGGATCACTAGGTGATGATCCACACAAGATCTCTAGGTGCTGATCCACAAATGATCGCAAGGTGCTGATCCACACAGGATAATTCTTCATGTCTCAGCCAACCACTGTATTCCTATATATAGTAAACTTGATTCTAGGAGGATCCACTCCCCAAGACATCGGTCATATTTCAACCAGAACTAAGACCCATGAATAATTAACCCAATGATCCTTCATGTCGTAAGGGTTACAATGCAATAGACGGCGCTTCAATTGGACGCACGATCTGAGAGTTATAGGCATTTTAGTGTAGAGGGCCCAGTTGGATTTGGGTACGATCCAACCCATCCATACCCTAACTTTCTCCAAAAATCTTGTGGAGTATCTCAAAATAACTTTCTCATTCCAAGGATTCTAGCACCACAGATGGTTCATCAAACGGATGTCTGGTTTGTGAGATATGGCCTTTTAAGCGTATTTGGGATGAAATGGATCCGGGTCCGGTCCAACCCGCCCTACCCTGCCCTGGGTTGACCCAACCCAGTCCGGGTCCAACCCGGGTCTAACCCAGCCCAACTCAAACCAGTTGGGCCAGATCGAGTGGGTTGGGACGCAGTGGGATTTGCCCGCTAGGCAACGGGCTCGGCCCGCTGGGCTACAGACCAGCCCGTCCCAACTCAACTGGGCACGACCCACCAGGTGGTCCGGCCCAATGGATAGCGCAGTCTGCCAATGGGGTGACCATGCAAAGGGGGTCACTCTTCCTTTCTAAAAAGCGTAAAAGTAGATCGGATTTTATGTAACTGGCGGTACCACATGGTGCCGCCTCGACTGTCAATGGGACCCATGGGGCGCGGGTCCCTTCGCCTTCCGTCGTAGATTCGATGTCGCGACCTCCTCAATACGGCACGCAATGGCACACCACCTTCTGCCAAAATGCATCTAGTCAAGAGCCAGATTCCCCTTCAGTCTTTTGTGGTGTTGTGTAGCGTTTCCCCCTTCCGCAGTCGGTGAGCACCGGCTGCCACTTTCGCCTGCTGGTGCCAGTGCCACGTCGGCGGGTCTTCCACGGGCCACTGGGTGAGGTCCAGTGGTCTGTTTTTTCTTTCAAAAGTTCCTACGAACCTCCAATGATGCCTACGTTACTGCGTGCCTCCCGGTTTCAAGGTTCAGTCAAGTTCAGAAATCTTCCCCTGAAGAACACAATGAAAAATCTAGTGCTGGAGGGTCCAGGCCTTGTTTGTTTGGCTTGTGCCCTTCGCTTTATCATTATATCAAATGGGGGTAATTAATTTAACATTGATAAAATATATTACCTTCAATATTCTTCATTCTTTCCAAAAATGAGGGAAAGAAACATTTCACATGAATTTAATAACAAAACCCCTACCTCGTGAGTCCTTGGATGATGTCACGGTCGTAGAGGGAGAGGAGTCCTCATTGGATGAAGTCACCGACGTTCATCGATCCCAAATCGTTTCCGCCCAAGATTCCATCCTCCATCAGTGGAAGATGCCTCAGTACTTTGCTAGAGGTTCCTCAAAACTGTCCACATAACCCGACCCCAAGCTCCATTTAAAAAGAGGGGGAGGGTGAGTAACGCTTCGAAAGAATTAATGAGGTCCATTAATTAATGAACCTCTTAATTCCCAATGGTTTGGTTATGAAACTGAAGATTCAATCCATTAAATGGATTGAAAACCAATCATTCCCATCACAACCGCTCAACAGGAGGTAGGAAAATAAAATAAAACATTTTATTTTCTTTTATTATTATTTTTAAAGTCACAAAAATTAAATTTTTCTACCAACCTACTGCGGTTGAAGTTAAGTATCCTTAAGAAAATCTTGGCACTATGGATTCAATGGTGCCCTCAAATTTTTAACCCAGGAACCAGTTCAAAAGATATAAAAGGTCGCCCACATGTTTACTGAAGGTACCTTAAAAAAAGTTCAAATTTTTTTCCAAACACACCGGGCCTTGGAATCAAACATCATCGATTTTCACAGACTTGTAATAATCCCAAATAATTTTAAAAAATTGAAATTAATTTCTCGGTTTTTACATTTTCCCCACCTTAGGGATTTTCATCCCTAAAAGCTACAACAATACTAGGGGATCAAATGGGGGTACTGTGCATGTATCTGAGCCTCACACTCTTATGTTCTCTCCTTGAGATTCATGTGCTACCAATGAACTTGCACCAGATGAATCGACCAACCACGAAGGACCCGTTCCTATCGATCCTCAATCTCCACCGAGAACTCCACAAAACATCACCCCATCGTCGATGTCCAGCTCACCCCAGTCAATAACGTGCGATGGATCATGCACGTACCTCCTCAGCTCTGACACATGGAAAACATTATGCACCTAGTGCATATGTGCAGGAAGAGCTAGATAGTACTCCACCTCACCTACTCTACTAAGGATCTAGAAAGGTATGATGAATTTCAGTGATAGATTGTTGTCCTATCCAAACCTCTATAATCCTTGTCAGGGTGATACTCGTAGGAAGACATGGTCTCCCTCCAAAAACTCTAAGGGTCTCCATATCTTATCGGCATAAGACTTTTGATTGCTCTGTACAGTCTTCATCTACTTCTGGATGATCTGCACCTTCTCTACGGTAGCCAATACCAACTCTGGACCCATAAGTTTTGACTCCCCTTGGTCTATCCTGCATAGAGGTGATCTGTAATGTCACTCGTACAGGGCCTCAAACGGAGCCATGATAATGGTGTAGTGATAAATTTTGTTGTATGAAAACTCCACTAGTGGCAGGTGGTCTCCCAACTGCATCCAAAATCAAGGACACAAGCACGAAGCATGTCCTAGAGTATCTAAATGGTCTACTCCATATGACCATCTATCTGAAGATGAAAGGTGGTGCTCAAGCATATCTGAGTCCTGAATTCCTCTTGTAATCCTTTTAAAAAGAGGGATGTAAAATGATCATTGTGATCTGAAACGATCATCAATGGCACCCCATGAAGTCTTACAATCTCCTGTATGTAGAGGCATCCCAATTTCTCTACTAATCCCTTCTCTCAGATGGGTAGGAAGTGGGTTGAATTGGTGAGTCAGTCAATGATCACCCAGATGGAATCATGGCCCTTGGACGTACGTGGTATCCCTGTCACAAAGTCCATGGAGATACCATCCCACTTCTACTCTGATTCATCAAGTGGCTGAGCTAAGCCTGCTGGTACCAGATTCTCAGCCTTCACTTACTAAAAATTGAGGCATCGAGAAACGAACTCCTATACTTATTTATTCAACCTTGGCCACCAGTACTGACACCAGAGGTCCTGGTATATCTTTTCCACACCAATATGTACCGAAAAGGGGATGTATAGAACTCCCTCAACAACTCCTCCCAAAGTGTAACTGGTACCATAGTGCATCCTCTGAAGAGAATGACATGCTCTCCACCTTCATAAAATCTATCAGGAGCCTGTCTTGAGGATATCTGAGCATGTCAGGCCTCACAGTCAACGCCCCCTAGTTGAGCCTCCCGAACTTACTGAAGAAGTGGGGGAGTGACAGTCATAAATTGGAGTTAAGATGCTCCATCTCTATCCACAATGGATATCTGAAACATGGCTAGCTGCTCTATCACGTCACTCAGCAATTGTAGACTAGACCTCCTACTGAGTGTGTCTGCTACTATGTTCCTCTTCCTAGGAGTGTAGACTATCTCAAATTCATAGTACTGGAGGAACTACAGCCATCTCTGTTGTCTCAGGTTTAGGTCCTTTTCTGAGAATATATACCAGAGACTCTTGTGATTAGAGTAAAAAATAAACCATTCACCCATCAAGTAGTGCCACCACATCTTCAGCACAAAGACTGTTGTTGCTAAATCTAGGTCATGGGTAGCGTAGTTCTTCTCATGTTGTCTCAACTAACATGAGTTGTAGGTGATCACTGCTCGCTTCTACATTAGGACACAACTTATTCTGGTCCCTGATTCGTCGGAGTATACTATATACCCAACACCCTCTTCTGGTAGCCTCAAGATGGGGGCGCTCTTCAGCCTCAGCCTTAGCTCTTGAAAACTCTGCTAGCATCTCTCCATCCACACAAAGGGATATCCCTTCTTTGTAAAAGTTGAAAATGGTGTCACAACTCTGTAAAAGTAAGGTACGAATCTCTAGAAGTACCCATCCAATCCTAGGAAACTATGCACATTGGTCACACTTCTGGGTGGCTCCTAAGAAATCACTACCTCTATCTTTACTGCATCCACTGCAACCACAGTCTCCAAGATAACATGCCCCAAGAAGTGGACTTACCATATCTAAAACTAGAACTTCAAGAGATTTTCATAAATTTTGTGCACTCGGAGTGTGTCTAAAACTATCTGTAGGTGCGTGGTGTGCTCCTCCTTCAACGCTGAGTATATCAAGATGTCATCAATGAAGACCACCACGAAGAGATCAAGGTAAGGCTAGAAGATCCTATTCATGAGCCCCATGAACACTACTGAAGTGTTAGTCACACCGAAGGGCATCACCAAGAACTCATAATGGACATATCGATATCTGAAGGTTGACTTCATTATGTCCTCATCCCATACCCTAAGCTGGTGATAGTCTGATTCGAAGTCTATCTTTGAAAACCATTGAGGTCCCTTTAGCTGGTCGAAGAGATCATCAATCCTCGAGAGTGGATACTTGTTCTTCACGGTCACCTAGTTAAGGTGCCGATAATCCACACAAATCCTTATGAAGGTCCCAGCTGCAGTGGAAGCTCATGGGCGGATGTTCCTACTTGGCTTTTTGTCATTAGCAATGATCAATTTGGGATCAATACGATGATTAAAACCAGACTCCATGGATCGACTCACAGAAATAGACAAAGAAGAAGAATAGTCCCAGAACCCCAAAGGATGATCATCACAGGTTGATTATAATTAATTTAATTAATTGACAAGAAGTACCTTTTATGGCGTTCTTTCTTCATTGATATTTCTGATCACGTTCCGATGTGATTTGTTGTTGCGTCGCAGAAGCCAAGTGTATACTTCCTCTATCGGTGATCCACATGTGCACCATGTATCTCTAGACATCGCTAAACGAATCTCTGGGTGCTAGCTTGGAGAAGCCTTTCCTTATATTGTCCGCCTTAGATCTCCTTGATCCGATGGAGGTGGATCTCTCTCGGTCTTAAGAGCATTCTTAGAGGATGGAGTTCTTTCAGTTTTGAGATAATTCTCCAAAATTGTTGTGTAAAATGATTCTTAGGAAAATTGTTGGTGTTGTGAGGATATTTATAATTGGGTTTGAGAATATAGAGTTATGACAATAAATAAACATGTTACACATTTTATTTATTTCATTAAATATTATTGAAAACCCCATGTCGAATCATTAATTCCTTGACATGCACCCATGCTGATTATAATAAATATCATTTAATAAAATGATATTACTTCCTCAAAATCCCGACTAGGAAAACTACATGGCGTGTAAACATTAATACATATTGTGTACTTGTTTTTCATTGAAAACTACATGAAGTGTACATTTAATGTGCACAGCGTGTATATCTTGTTTTTATTTTTCATTTCCTTTCCAAAATTAAAACTACACGGCATGTACATTCAATGTACTCGGTGTGTATATCTTGTTTTTTCATTTTATTCTTCCTCCAACATTAAAAAAATTTATGATTCCTTGAATAATTATTAAACCACATATGGGAATAATATTTATTCTACTTGAGATACTTGGATACACTTAGTGTGTGACCCTCTAGGCCTCTTTATCATTGGCATTATGTGAGCTTGCCTAAAGTCCAAGATTACTATCTAGAAACGGGTCAAGACACCCAAGAGAAAGAAGTTGACACTGCATTGACGTCTCACCTCATACGAATTCTTACCATGTAATTTAATCCCTTTGTCTCAATATCTCATCAAACAGGTTTCATGGCAATGTCATAAACCTATATGCTTGATCCGTCATTATTTTACTTCCAGAAATAAACTCGCCGTAACACCATGACCATGGAATTTGGGTGATAGTTCTATTTCAATCAAAGGTCCCGAGATATCTACTTCCATAAATATGGAAGGGACAAATTCTTCCTCGACTTATCCATTAACAACATGTCATTCGTGATGCATCCAACGTACCCTACTTCCCGCCAACTGTCTTCGTGACAGTTTTCGTCAGAAAATCTAAGTGTGCGAGTCATGACATGAGTTAATGATAATCTTCCAGTCTAAGTACCATTACACACGCTCGTAGATAGAAATTTTTGATGAAACCAAGATATACAGAATTACTACTGGCGGGTTTATTCTCATAATCTCCCATCTTGGAGATTACCAAGTGGGAACTCTATAAGAGAGAGTCTCATCTTCTTACGAGTACTTGTACATGACATTCGGTATAGTATGTTTCCTATCATTGTATGGCATCCAACTGTAGAACATTATTTAAGAATATTGTTATAGAATTTTAAGGTTCTCATCATAGCGGGGATCTGCCATGACCTTATTAATGCAACAAATATTCCAGGACATTATTATTTTATATTCATGCAGAACAATGAACAATATATAATAAGTTTAAATTCATGTAATAAAAGTTTAAATAGTTGGCTCTCAGGACACCAACTCTAACAAACTCCCACTTGGACTAGAGCCAACTACCGATGAATTTTAGTCTGCTAGACCTCACATGATGATCATGTTTCTGCTAAGTCAAGGGTATAGTCAAGGGGTCTGCCACGTTATCTTCTATGGAAATACTACTCACTGCAACTTCGGCTCTCTGAGAAAAATCCTTCAAGAGATGATACTTCTGAAATATGTGCTTTATCCACTGATGTGACCTTGACTCTTTTGCAAGTTCCACCGCTGCAGTATTATCACAATAGAGTGTGATAGGATCTTTACTGCTAGCTACTACATCCAACTCTTGGATGAAGATTTTCATCCATACTGCTTCTTTAGCTGCCTCAGAAGCTGCGATATACTCGGACTCTACTTTAGAATCTGCAACCACACCTTGCTTTGAGCTCTTCCAGCTCACTACACCTCCATTCAAACTGAAGATGTTTCCAGTCTGCGACTTCATGTCATCTTGATCAGTCTAGAAAATATCATCTAGATGTCCTCTGATGACTAGTTCCTCATCTCCTCCATAAACCAAGAACATATCCTTAGTACGCCTCTGATACTTAAGAATATTCTTGACTGTCATCCAATGGTGGTCTCCTGAATCAGCTTGATATCTTCCTACCAAACTTAATGCATAAGTAACATCTATCCTTGTAGATAGCATAGCATAAATTACTGACCCAATCGTGGATGCTTAAGGGATCCATTAAATTTTCTTTCTTTCCTCATGTGTCTGAGGAAACATTTTCTTGGATAGATGAATGTCATGTGACACTAGAAATAATCCCCTCTTGGACTGTTCCATACTGAATCTCTCCGGTATCTTGTCAATGTATGTACTTTGACTCAGGCCCAGCATTCTCTGGGATCTATCACGATGGATCTTGATCCCAAGAATATATGCTGCCTCACTCAAGTCTTTCATAGAGAAGCATTTATCCAACCATGCCTTAACTCACTGTAAGACAGGTAATTAGTTTTCAATTAGTAATATGTCATCAATATATACTATTATGAAAACTATTGCACTTCCTCTAAACCTTTTGTAGACACAAGGATCACATTCGTTCTTAAAAAATCCAAATTCCATTACGGCTTCATCAAAACGAATGTTCCATGACCTTGGTGCTTTCTTTAATCCATAAATGGATTTCTGCAACTTGCATACCTTGTTGGCATCCTTTGGAGTCACAAACCCTTCAGGTTGTTTCATGTAGACATCTTCCTGAAGGTTCCCATTAAGGAATGCTGTTTTGACATCCATTTTCTAAATTTCATATTCATGGTAAGTGGAAATGGCCAATAGGATTATGATTGATTTCAGCATCACAACCTGTGAAATAGTTTCATCATTGTCAATTCTTAACGCTGTCTAAAACCTTTTGCAACCAGTCGTGACTTATAAGTGCCGACTTGTCCCTCCATGTCCAATTTCTTCTTGAATACCCATTTATTACAAACAAGCTTTACATAAAATTTAGGATCTACCAAAATCTAGACTTGGTTTTGGTACATGGAATCCATTTCAGAATTCATGGACTCTTGCCACTTGACAACGTCAGTGCCTTCAACTACTTCCTTGTAGGTAAGAGGGTCATCATTTTCAACAAATAATGAGTCACCATTATCAGTGATAAGAAAACCTTATTGTTCTAGTTCTCTCACCTCTCTTGTGATCCTACGTAGTTCTTGTGTCTCTAGAACAGATAGTTCTTCCACATGGCTTTGTGGAATCTATTATTGTACCAACTCTTGTGTATCTTGATCCTTGACTTCATCAAAGTCTATCTCGCTTCCATTATATCTTTTATAGATGTACTCACCCTCAAGGAATATGGCATGTCTTTCCACTATAACCTTTTTATACGAGGGGTTGTATAGGTAATATCCCCATGTTTCCTTGGGATATCCTATAAACGTCCACTTTTTGCCTTGGGGTGCAAGTTTGTTACCTGATGAGGCCTTAACAAATGCTTCTCTACCCCACACATGTAAATTTGATAACACGACTTTGCGTCTACTCCATAACTCATATAGAATACCATTTAACAATTTATTTGGTACTTGGTTTAGTATGTGTGTTGTTGTTTGTAATGCATATCCCCAAAAGGATAATGAAAGACTCGCATGACTCATCATTGATCTCATCATTTCCAACAAGTTGCAGTTACTCCTTTCACTGACATCATTCCACTGAGGCATGTAAGGAGGAGTGAGTTGAGATAGAATCCCAAACTCTCATAAGAAATCAATGAAGTCCTGATTAAGATGTTCTCCTCCTCTGTCGTAGCAGAGTTTCTTAATCTTCTTACCAAGCTAGTTCTCAACTTCATTCTTGTATTCTTTGAACCTATCAAAAGAATCATACTTATACCTCATTAAGTAAATATGTCCACATCTACTAAAATCATCAGTAAAAGTTATGAAGTAAAAGAACCCACCCCTTGATTCAACTGGAAATGGTCCACACACATCTGTGTGAACTAATTCTAGAATCTCTTTAGCCCTTTCACCTTTCCCACTAAATGGGGCTTTGATCATTTTTCCTTATAGACACGCATGACATACACCAAGTGGTTTTTGTTCGAAATAATCTAAATACCCATCTTTATGTAATTTTGTCAAATGTTTCTCATTAACATGACCTAGCAGGTGATGCCAAAGTTGTGTGTGGTATGAGTCATGTGAATTAACTTTTTCATTAATTTCCATTACTTGTTTCGTGTAGTCTAACACATAAAGGTCGTTATGTAAATGTGCCCTACCAAAAAAAATGCTATATTTATAAAAGCAGCAACATTCATTTCCAAAATTGAAGATGAATCCATCAGTATCTAATCTGGATACTGAAATAATGTTTTTGGTTATAGAGGGTACATAATAAAATCCTTTTAATACCAAGACCATCCCAGTAGGCAATGTGAGGTGGTAGTCTCTGACAGCTATAACAGCGAGTTTTTCTCTGATGGCTGCTCGCAGAACCACCTCACCTCGGTCAATCTTTTTGAATCTAATTGGTTCCTATATTTGGATATAGATGTGAGCACCACAAGCAGTATTTAATACCCAATTAGTAGAAATAGATAGATTGCATTTGATAACAAATGCACCTGAAGCTTCTCCTTGCTTCCTTGGATGGGTGCAGTTTGTCTTCCAGTGGCCCTTCTTACCATATGCGAAACAAACAACCTCCTGTTCTCTTGCCTCTCCTTTGATATTCCTTTTCTTGGATGGCCTTGAAGAAGCTTTGGGATTAAATCTCTTCTCATTCCCTTTCCTTTTATTCACCATAATTATAGAAGACTTTTCACACTTCATATCATTTTCCACTTGGCGAATGAGGATAAGAAGATCATATAGAGACTTCTCAATGTTGTTTATGTTGAAATTTATAACAAAGTTAGAGAAGCTCTGGGGGAGTGATGCAAGAATGTGATCAGTACCTATTTCTTCAGGGAGTTTAAACCCTAGAACATCCAAGTGCTCAATGTAGCTAATGAGTTTGACTACATGAGGCCCAGCTGGGACACCCTTTCCAAGATTGATCTGAAATAGAGCCTTGGAGATCTCAAGCCTTTCATGTATTGATCTCTCCTGGTGTAGACCACAGAGGTGATCGAGCATGCTATAGGAATCCATGTCTTCATGAGATTTCATGAGCTCACAAGACATTGATGACAACATCAAACATTGAACGTAGAGTGCATCACTCAAATGTTAATCATAGAACAGGAAATATTCATCACTCACCCCTTGGGAAGGCGAATTAGGAAGTGATGGATCTAGCATGTAAAACTTTCATTCATGGTGTAGGATAACCCGAAGGCTCCTAAACCATTCCTGAAAGTTACTGTCGGTGAGGATATTATCTTTATCCAAAATTTATCACAGAGAAAATGTGGTTGATGAGTTTTTCATGTTGATTATACAAATTGAAATAGATGATTTATCAGTACTTTATTGATTACATTTTATGAGAAATAATAAATTTTATTAAGTCTCCCACTATTTATCAAGTCCCAATGGCCCTCACCATTGAACTTGGAATGTCTAGTTTCCATGACATTCTAGTGTCAAGGATCCATATTCCCCTTCACATAACCCTAAAAAGGGTTGGTCAAGCTATTTAAAGGTATTTAAGTTGGAATGTCTTTTCCAACTGTGAGCTTACAGTTCCATGATCTGTTGATTGGACTCCCCAATCCTGAAATCTTTACTTGGATTTCTTCAACACTTGCCTCCATTTTACAACAAGTCTAGAAAGGGATACTTCTCTTAATGTAAAATGTTTAATTCAACCTGAAACATTCATAATAGATTATTTTATAAAAGTAAGTGTCCCAATAAGGGTTGGTCAAACACATAGTTTTTTTGAGTCTTGCCCTTAATCAAGTAACGGAAGGCTTGGTCTGACTTAATATGGTATTTGAAGGATTTTAATCCTTCATGCGTTGTTTCGCATTATCAAATGCTTTTTAATATTAAGTGATGCTTAATTAAGTGATTAACCATCTTCTGATAATGTTTACACATAGTCCGATTTTTATTTTATTCCAACTTTACATGCTTGTTTATTAATTATGTGAACATGAAAACACATACATAATAAATAAACCATGCAATTAAGATAGAAATAAAATAAGATGGCATGATTATGAGCTTCTGTTGGTTAGATTATCTAGTGGTTTTTCTAAGATAACCATGACCTAGGGAAAAACACCTTGAACCTGATGGTTTGTGTTTTTATAGCTCCTAGTTGTCCACCTTTGTATCTTCTTGGGTTGGTTTCGCCTCAGCTTCGGATTTTGAACTGTCTCCTCTGGCTTGGGAGATCCTCCATTACATGGGGTTTATATTAAAGAAATTATGGGTATGCTGGACCTATATTTTATTAGAAGAATTCTCATAGGACAACAAATTTAAATTAAATAAATTTAAATGAAACCATACACACACAAAGGGTCTTTGGTCTATCTCATGATCATCCATAGCATGTAACGACATTTATGCATATTTAGTATTAAAATTACTTTAATAATTCTTTTATTAAATATAAGTTGTGCTTGAATTCAATTAATTATGATCTTATAATTAATCAATTCTTTATCTTAAATTCCTTTCTGGATTTCCTTGAGATTCTTCTCATCCATATTCCTTGTACAGGTCTTTGTACTTTGATGGAAACTTGGTGAAATTCCATTTTTGGAAAGTACATGGTGTGTAGGCTATATTAAATGGCGTGTATTTGTGTTCACCCATTATCCAAAGTACACACCGGGGTCTTTGGCATGTTTTATGTACTTTCTAAATTTTGGAGTACACGGCATGTAGATTAATCTAACACGGCGTGTATTTCCTTGTTACGCAGTTACCAGTCTGGAAATCCCATGTATGCGGTACATGGATTATCCTTGTAAACTGTTTCACCTTGGCCAGATCGGACTACATGATGTGTTGATTCAATATACCCGTTGTGTATTCCGGTTTCCATGCACCATTCAGTTCTGGTAAACACGGTGTAATAAAAACTTAGGTATGCTCAATTCACACGGTGTGGGTTTGGTGGACCAGTACCGGTTTGTTGAACCTAAGTACACGGCGTGTAGTTTTTACTACACGCTGTGTATTCTTGTGTTGTATAGACAGAATGACTGACTCCTCCGGATGAGTTCCTCATTTTTATTTTAATCAAAATTAAAATTAAAAGGTCTTTTCTGTGATGTGAATCGAGAAATGAAGGAGCAAGAACAGATCTCGTTCATTCAATTTTATAGACTGAGTTATCTAGAATTGAATCAAATATAAATGCGTAAATTATCAATAAAAATTAAATAAATACAATCAATGTTGTAACCTCCCTCTGATAACAATTGAAGGTCCCAGGCGCAGTGGAATCTCATGGGTGGATGTTCCCACTTGGTGTTTTGTCATTAGCAATGATTAATCTCGGATCAATATGATGATATATGCCTGAATCCATAGATTGAATCATAGAAATAAACAAAGAAGAAGAATAGTCCTAGAACCACAAAGGAGGATCATCGCATATTGATTATAATTAATTTAATTAATTGATAAGAAGTACCTTTTATGGCATTCTTTCTTCACTGATATTTTTGATCATGTTCCGATGTGATTCGTCATTGCATCGCAGAAGCCAACTGTAGACTTCCTCTAGCGGTGATCCACACATGCACCACATATCTCTGAATGTCACCAAAGGAATCTCCGGGTGCTAGCATGGAGAAGCCTTTCCTCACGTTGTCCGCCTTATATCACCTTGATCTGATGGAGGTGGATCTCTTTGGGTCTTGAGAGTGTTCTTAGTGGACAAAGTTCTTTCGGTCTTGAGAGAATTCTCCAGAATTGTTATGCACAATGATTCTTAGGAAAAGTGTTTTGGTTGTGAGGATATTTATAATTGGGTTTGAGGTTATAGATTTATGACAATAAATAAACGCGTTATGTGTTTTATTTATTTCATTAACTCTTATGGAAAACCCCATGTCGAATCATTAATTCCTTGACATGTTCCCATGCTGATTATAATAAATATCATTTAATAAGATGATATTATTTTCTCAAAATCCCGACTGGAAAAACTACATGGCATGTAATCATTAATACACAGTGTGTACTCGTTTTTCATTGAAAACTACACGGCATGTACATTTAATGTACACACCGTGTATATATTGTTTTCATTTTTAATTTCCTTTCCAAAATGAAAACTACACGGCGTGTACATTCAATGTACAAGGCGTGTATATCTTGTTTTTTTATTTTATTCTTCCTACAACATTAAAAAAATTTAGGCTTCCTTAAATAATTATTAAACCACATATGGGAATAATCTTTATTCTACTTGAGATACTTGGATACACTTAGTGTGTGACCCTCCAGGCCTCTTTCTCATTGGCATTGGGCAGGCTTGCCTAAAGTCCAAGATTACTGTCTAGCAACGAGTCAAGGCACCCAAGAGAAATAAGTTGACGCCGCATTGATGTGTCACCTCATACGAACTCTTACCATGTAATTTAATCCCTTTGTCTCAATATCTCATCAAGTAGGTTTCATGGCAGTGTCATAAACCTGTATGCTTGATCCGTCATTCTTTGAATTCCATAAATAAACTCGTTGTAACACCATGACCATGGAATTTGGGCAACAGTTCTATTTCAATCAAAGGGCCTGAGATATCTACTTCCATAAATATGGAAGAGAAAAATTATTCCTTGACTTATCCATTAACAACATGTCATTCGTGACACACCCAATATACTCTACTTCCCACAAACTATCTTTGTGACGGTTTTTGTCAGTAAATCTAAGTGCACAAGTCATGACATGGGTTAATAATAATCTTCTAGTCTAAGTACCATTACACACGATCGTAGATAGCAATGTACAATGACACCAAGACATGCAGAATTACTACTGACAGGTCTGTTCTCATAATCTCCCATCTTGGAGATTACCAAGTGAAAACTCCATGAGAGAGAGTCTTGTCTTCTTACGAGTACTCTCACATGACGGTCTGTATACTATGTGTCCTATAATAGTATGTCATCCAACCGTAGAACTTTATTTAAGAATATTGTTATAGAATTTCAAGGTTCTCATCATATCAGGGATCTTCCTTGACCATATTAATGCAAAAAATATTCTAGGACATTATTATATTATAGTCATGTAGAAAAATGAAAAATATATAATAATTGTACATTAATGTAATCAAAGTATAAATAGTTGGTTATCAGGACACCAACTCTAACACCTCAGACTCCCATCTTCCTTCTTGGCGAACGAAATTGAGGAAGCCCATGGAGAAACAATAGGCCTTATGAACCCCTTCTTCTGCAAGTCCTCCAATAGTACCCATAACTCACGAAGCTTCATGGGAGCCATCTGATATACTGGTGCAGATATCGAGGTCGTACCAAGGTATAGGTCGATATAGAATTCTACCTCTTTGTGAGGAGGTATTCCTGGAACATCATCAAGAAAAACATCAGCATATTGGTCCACCGCTATACGATAACTTAGACTCCTCACATCAACAGCTCCGAGGGTAAGGCTAGCCAACTGATGAGTGGTCACCCACACCCTCCTTTGAGAGAGTCCATCCTATGCTACAAAGGTTTCTTTCTTGCTCGTGAAGAAAAACCTAATACCATCCTCACGGACACACCGCACTTTGTGCCTAAAACATTTGATCTGAGCATGGACTGTGGATAGCCTATCCATACCTAAGATGACATCATATGGCCTCGATGATGCTACTATAACATCCCAGCCGAAGCTCTCGACTCCTAGAGTGAGGTCACTGTATCTGAACCAATGTGTAATCATCGAATCTTCTCTCATAGGAGTCTCTAATCATAAGGATTGAGCCAACGGCTCTGTCGGAATCTCAGATCTCTGAACGAGTGTCATGGAAATTAAAGAGGGGCTGACACCAGTGTCTATAAGAACTACATATAGGGAGGAATAGACACATATCATACCTCTAATCATCTCTGTAGCACCATGGTTGTAGGTCTCTTCTACCTAAAGCTAAGCTGGCCCCTGTCCACCTGCTGCCTATGGTCGGGGTGGACCACCTAGGGGTGGCGGTGGTAAAACCTCAAACCTTTGTCCACCACCTGCTGCATGAACTGATCCTCTACCACGTCTACCACCCTATAGACCCCCTCGCTTGAACCTCATCCGCTACCTCAGTGGTCCCTCGGTCATCTTCTGATCATCTATGTGGGGAGTTGGATAATTGTGAGCCACGTGTCCCTGTCCACCGCCAAATTAATAGGATTTAGTCCTCAGAATACCTCCTCTGCCTCGTGAACTTTGTACCTCCAACCCTATGTCCTAGGGTCGCACTACTAGAAAAGGGATCTTTCCCCACGCATATATCCCCACAGTTTTAATAATACTATGGAAAAATTATACCCAACTATATGAATACCATCATGCTCCTCTTCCCCCTTCCATCACGCTTCTCCACTCTTCCATCGCGCTCCTCCTTACCCTCGCTTCCATCACCCTCTTCTTCTTCCTCACTTCCCTGACTCCCAGCCCTGTTATCCCCTCCCTAACCACTACCTCTCAGCCATCCAACCTCCACTGCTTAGCCCTCTCCTACCTTCGCTGACCTCCGCCTCCCAACCATCTGACCACCGAGTCTCAGCCATCTCCTCCCCTTCCCGGCCTCCGCCTCTGCTCCCGACCTCCCTCCCAGCTTTCACCTCATCCTCAACATCCTGGCCTCTGCCTCCCTACCCCCCAGCTCCAGTGATGTCCCCCCTCTTGGCTCCCACTCCTCCCAGCCTTGGCCTCCGCCTCAACTTCCCCCAGCTCTGACAACGTCCTGTCCCAGCCTCCGCCTCCCTGCCCCTAGCTCCAGCATCTAGGTATGAAATTTCTTCTCCTTGTTTTTCCAGTGGTTGAGATCTCTTCCGTTGAGTTGGTTTTTTGAGATATCATCTCTCAAACTTATTCTTCTTTTAATAAAAATCTTATGAAAGACTTAAACATATGTGTTTTATCAACAAGTGAACCTAGATTGAGATTTGGAGTAAAATGGTTATGCTAGGGAGCATTTGAACCCACTCTTTTTCTATTAGATGAGTGGATGAAGACGAATTTGGGGTTGTTTGGTCTCATATATTTCATGCTTTTCAGCCTCTATATTCTTTTCTGATGTGTTGGAATCTGGTTATTCATGCATTGAAATATATTCCTTTTGAATTTTCTTTATTTCGACCCCTATAATTCAGCTCTATTCCAAGAATTTCAGAGTTCTTAAGCATTTTGGTGATGCATTCGGGGTGTTCTTATAGGCTGATTAGTTGGAAATGACAAAGAAGCAACCCATTCAGGATAGATTATGTATTTAATCAAGACTATATCAAAATATTCTAGATTTCATTTAGTTTAGTTTTGATTATGATACTAGTCTTATCCCTAAGATTGTTTATGTTAGTAATACCATGTATTTTCATCACTTTGACCTTTTGGAGAATCACATGTATTGATGTCTCAAAATTCATATCGTGGTTTGAGATATTCTTCCTTTCCATTTTTCGATGAATGTTGATGGTCCTATAGAGTTCATTACTAATTCGATGCTTGAATTAGAATTATATGTTGTTGTTCTGAAGCTAAGGATGGAGGCTCTTCCACAGCTTCGTGAGTTGGGTGGTGGCTTTAGTAGGAGACAACAGGGTGGAAAGGAGCCCCTTCGAATCTGTTTACTAGTGTTGTAGTGAATTCACTAACTAATTATGGTGTAGTGAGTCTAGGATTCTCATTTGGGATGGGGGCTCTATTAATCCTCTTTTAGGTATATTGTAGAAGTTAATATAGAAAGGAAATTCGATATTTTTTGTGAATCCCATGATGGCATGGAGTAATGGAGGATCCTTTACAAAATACTAGGTTAAATTTATCCTCACTCAGGGGGAAGGATCTTTTGGTAGTAGTTCTCCCTCATGAGGTGGGGTGAGGGGAGAGAGAATCTCACTAGCCTCCTCTGTAATGAGTTTTTCCTAGTATTAATGATACCTCTATTTTTATTGGGAGGGGGTCTACACTTAATTCACAAAACCGGGTAAGAATTTTCTCATGGGTTTTTAGAATTACTATTATAGAGTGACCCATCTCTTTATAGGAATCTATTCTAATAGACTCTAAGATAGGGGTAGTTATGCAAGTAGTGGAAACTAGTAGGGAGGTGTATTGACCTAAGTTTTCATCAGATGATACTTAGATGAATTTTATGTTTAAAAAAATAATTAAGACATTATTAGGGGTAAAAAAGTAATTTTACTATAGTATGTAACTTCGCAGAATTTTTTTGAAGGTTTAATTTGTTCCATATTTTGATGTTTACCCCAATTCTACTTTTTCGTATAAAATAAAGTGTCAAGGATCTTCAGAAATAATATAAAAATATACTATATTGTTTTTAGTCCATGCATTGTATATTTTTTAAAGTTTCTTATATATCTTAAATAGAGTCTCATATTGAGAAACCATAATAGAGATTGAATCTGAAATGTGAATTTTACCATATTCATGGCTTAAGATTCATTTTAATTGGGACTCTTGGGTGTTTTCCATCATGAGATGATTAATTAAATTATTTAATTATTTAATTAATTGTTTATAATACTCAGAAACCCATGAATTTATTTATTTAATTCATATTATGAAATCTCCCTAGGGTTAGTTGTTCTATGACCACATGAACCTTTGAGGGATAGAAAGAAGAAGATAGAGCGAGGGCTTGGTGGTGATGACAAATTGGGGAAGAAATATCAGTTTTTTAGTGATGTTGATAAAAAGTACCTTGGTTGTGAAGTATAATCAAATCAACATAATTTCACCATCATGGTATGGAATTTATATATATGTATTTATCCCCATTTTTTCTTGATTTGAATATGGAATAATTTTCTTTAAATTGAATCAATATTCAGGTAGCAGATGGCCATTTTAACTTATGATATTTGGTTGAAATTATGATATTGGGATAACTGATATTGGGACTAGAAATTAATTCTTTTTTTATTTATTGTATACAAACGTAGATGATTCCTGATCATACATGATCAACATTTCCATTCTTGTGGTTTCTTCTATTCATCCCACCATTATTTACATGTTCATCACTAACTTTAGATTTTAGCCGATGATTCAACTAATATCACAGATTTATTTTATTGAAAAATTAAAATAGGTTCCATATATTAACATTGTGTGTTCTATATGTAGGATTATAGCGTGAGGATGGATTATAGGATAAGATAAAATTGGATAGGGGAGTCTGGATTTGGGGTTTCTTCATGAATAACAATATGCACATCGACAAGATTGTGATATGAATCATCAATCTAGGTACCAAAGGATAGAAACCAATTTACATAGGTGGCATTATCATGTTTAGCATGGCCAAAGGAAATTAAAGTGATATATGAAGAAAAATAAGAGGAAGTAGAAATGAATCGAGGACTAGAGTAATGTTTAGATCATAGAACCCAACTACATGGCGTATAGTTCGAAATAACACACATCATGTAATTTGGTAGTTACAATAGCTTGGGATTCTAGGATATGTTAAATACCACACATTGTGTGGTTAAATAACACAATATGTTACCCTTATCTAGAAATATTTTTGTGTATAGGGAATATACACCTAGGAAGCCCGAGTTTCATCACAAACCATGAAGTTTAATACCACATTCCATTTTTCCTTGATTGAACATGACCTGTGAAGATGAAGAACCTACCAACTATCCTTATGGATCCTACGCACCATGTTCACCTCTCCACACATATTATAGTCATATTTCTACTTCTCCTTTTTGTGTTTTGTACATGGGCTATCAATTTTCTAAGGGATATATGATTTTTACCTTGGGAACACATCATATACCTATACTAAGACTATATGGTGACCCAAAATCTTCATTCAGGATTATATTTTTACATATAACCAGTACCTTAAAAGCGACCTTATGCATTGGACATGATGTTGGAGCTAGTGAAGACCTGACCCCAGAATACTAGGAGTCGGTGCCTTCTTAACATGATGTGTCATGTTCAAACAAAAACCAGCACTGATAAACTACACATCATGTCCCATGAAGAGGATTGAATTTGGTTCAGGCTCTGGGAAACCGGATACTTCTGAAATGTTTCATTGGTTAAAAACTGTTACCTGAAAAATTTAGATGAAACATAGGGTGAGCATATGAATGCCCAGTATGGGGTTTTAAAATAAACCAATGTAAGTTCTGAAAACGTTCTTTAACACTTTTCATAAAAAATTTCTCTTAAAGAAAAACTATAACACATGTAACATAACATAAGAGTAATCAATTAAGATTTACAAGGATACATGAATCAACTAGGGCATTCTCAAAAGTAATAAAATGTGTTCTAAGCATGTAAGACATGTACATTTAAACACGAATTGGACAGCTAAGAGTTATTATTAATCAGAGTTGTGTGTGAAGGAAACAACTTCAATTTCATATGTTGGATACTATTTTACTGAGTGTTAAACACAAGTCATGCTCTAAACTTCTACTTATTACATCAATATAAACTTGATAAAAACAAATAGAAAAGAGTAGTGAAGGAATAGGCATATCATATTGAATAGGACTTATAACATAACTTGAATATGTGGATTCAACATTTCCATTTTTGAAATTCATATCACTATGGTCCATCCATAAGGTGTCCTAAAAATTACCAAGGTTATTTACCAAGGTATCGTGAAATTTGTCAACTATAGAGATTAATTATTTACCCAATGCATTGGAGCACTATCAGGACACACCCTTAATATGTATTTACTTTCATGTGATCCACATAGATTAATTATTTACTCAAATAGGGTTGAATATTCAAAATGTCCCATACCATTTTGAATATTTCATTCATAGTTGGTCATAGTAGTTGAATTTCATATTCAAATGTTTACATACTTATAAAGTGAAACATGTATCTAGATGTTTATAAATCAAGATAACAACTATGTGACTATCATTAAATGAAAAAAAGGAAGGTTATGGTATGTACATTGACATCCAAGGTACTAAAAGAAAGCAGAAATTGTCACATGCTATGTTATTCTTAAAATTCTAAAAAAAAGCTTATTAACCAATCAATAAAAAAAATTAAACTAAAACATTCATGTAGGGTTTTAAGCTTATATATGATAAATCATTCAATGTTGATAAGCCTTTGTATACCACAGAAATAAAGTCCATAATAGAAATCATGAATCTTCACCCTAAACTAAAACATTCATATAGGGTTTTAAGCTTATAGATGCTAATAATTCAATGCTAATAAGCCTTTGTATACCACATAAATAAAGTCCATAATAGAAAGCATGAATCTTCACCATAATAAACATCGTTTAACATTTAAGAAAATAAGTGACTCATAAATGTGGATATAAGTTTTTTTTTAAACACAACATTTCTTATGTTTTAAAACTCCACGAAAACATCAAGATTCATGGTACAGGGACCTCAAGAACTTGGTATAAACTGAACATATATGTCACTATCCATATAATTTGAATTTATATATTCATGTACTATGTATATAATCACTTATAAAAAATTACATGTAAATACCATACTTGTACGTTGAAATTCTTATCAATATTTTTAGAACTTGGTAGATTTGTAATCGTGGGTCTCTAATTGAAATCGAGAGGCCACATAAATACCTATGCATATATAAACCAAAGTATATATATACCATATATATGTCTTATATATACGTGGCATGTCTTAAGCCTTGTAAACCTTAAATAACTTTCAATTTTACAAACACTTTAAAGTATAAAATTAAGGGTCCTAGGTTCGATCTTAAGGAAGTGTTTAAACTAACATGTAGGGTTAATTAAATTACAAGGTCTTATGAGCACACACACACACACATATATATATAGATATATTTATAAACTCAACACCACGCATCAAATCAAAATACTCCTTACGTCCATTATGCCACTTAAACACAAAAAACCCAAAGGCCCGGGTTCAGTATACCTGGGCATTGGAACTAAAACGTGAAGATGAAACTATATATATATATATATATATATATATATATATATTAGAGTATATATGTGTATACACTCTTGAAGAAACAAAGAAATAAAAAAAATAAACCCTTACCTTGAAACTAGGGGGAGAAGGACTTGAGGGAGGTTGGCAGGGACTTGCTGGAGACTTGGGCTAGGGGAGAAGAACCGAGAGGTCTAGGGTATTTATATAAAAAGGCACACACAACATTTCCATGAAAAAACATAGTCCCTTGTGGTGCATTAAATGGGGGTTATGTGTTTGTAGAAAAAGGGGAGGCATGGAGGGTCCCCAATGGTCAGTGGTGAAGAAAACGAGAGGTGCCATAGGTGTAGGGTTACTGGTGTAACCCTTGCGAGGAGGAAGAAGATGACACAGCAAGAGGGAAAATCATAAAAAAAGGATGGTCCATATAGATCCCGATCTTGATCCAAAGGCTGAGGTGTGTTCATGTTTTTAAAAAGGAACGGGCGAATCAGATTAGATCTGAGTTTCACCGGACGGTCCCGATTCGACGCGGCATTTTAAAACAAAATGACGGTCACGATTAGATCTTTGTAAGATCAAATAGCAGAGAAAAACACGGTGGAAAACCATAGTTGATGAAGGTCAAAAACAAGATCGTGATCGGTGGTCTAGATCATGCATGATGTGATTTAACGGTCCAGATCGTGTTTCACCTGAAAAAACTCATCCCACATCGAAATGGATGTTGATTTAACCTCCCTTATAAGCCCAGGCCTCCCATTGACGGCTCATAAAACACACAACACACACAAAGGGGGCCCATACATGGGCTCCCGCCCCACCCCCGTAGGCTTTGGCCTACCCAAGCTCCGTCGCGGCCTCACCCCTGTGGTGGTGAACCTACGCGCTGCTTCTCTCGTGCACTCTTCGGGGAACCTCTTCCCGAACTCGGGCCAGCCTTGGGCTTGGGCTGAGGGATTAGGCTCAGCCACTTCATTCGAGATACCTCCCTCATCCCTAGCCATAGAGGGCTATCCCTAGAGGCCCAATTTGTTTTATAAAAGATACACTCAAAAATAAAAAGTTTTAATGAAAATAAAATAATTCATTTATTAAAAATATATAGTATTTATATTCTTAAAAATTAATGAATACAAACTAAACTTTGTCTTAGTTAAAATTACTTATAAAATTATAAACACTAATCCTTTTGAACACAAAAAAAGAGGCTTTAATAAACCTATATGATATTTTTTGTTTTTTTTCTTTATGCTAGTATCATAGAAAACTTAATTTAAATCAAAAACATAATTTAATTTGAAGAATTTAAACATATTGTATAACATTATTTAAGAAATTAAAATTGTTACATTGTATTTGAAATATTCTCAAAGTGTTTTGTATCCCCTAATACTTTTCAAAATCACTTAAGGGTGAAATGAATTTTTAACTCATATTCTTTTTAGAGTACAAAATATGATGGTTTAAATTATATTTTTAATTATACCTTAAATTTTTATGACTACATTATACTTAAGTATTTATTTATTTACTTATCAAATCCCAACAGCTAGATTTATAGCTGTTAGCTTTCAACTGTCACTAGAGAAATGGTCGAAAAAGTGTCTTATAAAACCAAGCCTTACAGTGTCCTAAAACTCAAAAGGAAGAAGATGGTGCTTCCCATTCCGCCGATGCTCATCATGGTTTTTATGATCATAGTGGTGGTGTTCTTTGTTTTAATTGACTTGAAGGATATCCTTTATATACCTAGCCTCATTGTGGTGTTTGGGGGGCTTCCAGTAGTTATAATAGGGTTTTTAATATGTATATTTGGTTAGCATGTTTACTCTTTTGATCTTAGTGTATTGTAAACACTATGGTGTTTTTATTTAAATAAAGAGGCTCATGTTTATCTTTTAAATTTTTGTTCGGTTAAAATAAATTTAAACAAAAAAAGCATAAAATTATCATTATACGATATCCATGTTTCGGGATGTTACAATACTCCCCCCTTCAAGAATTGTGTCCCCGCAATTCCTTTCATACAACCTGACTAAGAGAAAACTCTTTGATGTTCCTACCATCTTCCCCATCGTGGATAATCATCAGGTGCATATGGAAAAAAATCCACATTGATGCTCAAATACTATATTTCTCTAGCCCAAATACCCCTCAGAGAGAAAAGGATGAACTCTTTCATGGTTAATTTGGACTTACAGAGGGAGGCCCGTATGGAGGAAAGTTTAGAGATGTCTAGATAGACCGAATCTCATAGAACTCGCCGGAATATATCCTGATTGAGGGAATCTAAGTCATAGATGATATCATATAGGCTGAAACTAAGGAGCTAGTACATGTAGTCTGCATGAAGGTTTCCCTCTAATGAAGCTTCTTGAAAACTTACCCTAGCCATGTAGTTCCAGCCTAGAGTGAAGCACAAAAATAGTCCTTCATGATATTTCCCTCTTTTCCTATGCGTGGCCAATTGGACCAAGGCTATGTGGTGGTAAATGGAATCATTCCCTTGGTAGTTGTAGAGAATCCCTATTCCATTTTATACTTTATATAGTTGTTTGGACTTCTTTCGCAGGTTTGAGAATGGGATATATTCTTCCTCATAGGTTTTGATCATAATAAACTCCATTACTTCATCAGGAAGAGATAAGATGTGGTTTTGTCCATCCATCTAAAAATTTATTATGACAACTCACTTAGTGATATCCATCCAAAATTATATCTAATAAAAGGATAGAAGAAAGAAAAGATAACAAGTCATATTATTATATAACTACCGGTCCATAAAAAGAGGAAGGCTAATGATTTCCCCAGTTCCTGAAAACATGAATCCCCAAAACAAGCTCAAAACTATCTATCTCTCTAAACCATATGAAACCTGAGAAATCAGTTTGATATCGTGTAAGCACTTATGGTGTCTCTATAGTCTAACATGATGTGTGTATAGCTGAGAGACATCAGTATGCACTTTATGTCTATACACCGATCGGAAGGCTTCGTATTTAAGAACTTCGAAGTCCATTACTTGACCGTAATGTCCATAAGACATGACTTGACACATATAGGCCATGCGGAGGTCTCCAGCTACTGCAGCTTCTTGGAAGGCCGTGAGGGACTGGATTCCTTATACTGTGATGAAGCATCTAAAAAGTCCCTCGTAGAACTTTCCCCATCGTGCATAGGATGGAAATTGGGCTTTCATCATAAAGATGTAATCCAGACCTGCTCTTCAGTGGAGTTGAAGTACTCAGAGAGAGTTGGATATATCCTAGAGATGTTTGCATGACATATGGATATGGGCATAGTTTATATAATTTTCATGGATATCTATGGAAATTATAGTCTCTAAGGCCTCATTGGGAAGAGACGGAAGACTAGTACCTTCATTTTCCATCTGAAAATTAAGAAAAACCTCATATTTAGTAATACTTAAGTAAGTTTTTCTTTGTTTAAGTTCTGGTTTTCTAGAGTTATGCAAATCGAACCCTCTGATACCAAAAGTGAAGACCCGACCCCAGAAAACCAGGAGTCGGTGCTTTCTGAACATGATGTGTCATGTTCAACCAAAAATATGCACTGATAAACTACATATCAAATCCCATGCAGAGGATCGAATTCGGTTCGGGCTCTGGGAAGCTGGCTAAATCTGAAATGTTTCATCTGTTAAAAACTATTACCTGAAAAATTTATCTCAAAACGTAAGGTGAGCATACGAATGCCCGGTAAGGGATTTTAAAATAAACCAATGTAACTTTTGAAAGAATTATTTAACACTTTTCCTAGAACATTTCTCTTAAAGAAAACTGTAACACATGTAACATAACATAAGAGTACTCAATTAATATTTATAAGGATACATGAATCAACTAGGGCATGCTCAAAAGGAATATAAGGTGCTCTAAGAATTTAAGACATATGTACATTTAAACACAAATTGGACAGCTAAGAGTAATTATTAATCAGAGTTGTGTGTGAAGGAAACAACTTCAATTTCATATATTGGCTACTATTTTACTGAGTGTTAAACACAAGTCATGCTCTAAACTTTTACTTATGACATCAATATAAACTTGATAAAAACATATAGACAAGAGTAGTGAAAGAATAGGCATATCATATTGAAGAGGACTTGTAACATAACTTGAATATGTGGCTCCAAAATTTCCATTTTTGACATTCATGTCAACAAGGTCCATACCCAAGGTTTCATAAAAATTACCAAGGTATCGGAAAACTTTTCATCTCTAGAGATTAATTATTTACTCAATGCATTGGAGTGCTATCAGGGAGCACCCTTAATATGTCTTTACTTTCATGTGATCCACATAGATTAATTCTTTACTCAAATAGGGTTGAATATTAAAAATGTGCCATACCATTTTGAATTATTCATTCGTAGTTGGTCATAGCAGTTGAATTTCATCTCCAAATATTTACATACTTATAAAGTGAGAAATGTATCTAGATGTTTATAAATCGTGCTAAAAACTATGTGACTGTCATTAAATGGAAAAAACGCAGGTTATGGTTCGTACATTGACATCCAAGGTACTAAAAGAAAGCAGAAATTGTCACATGCAATGTTATTCTTAAAATTCTAAAAAAACCTTATTAACCAATAAATAAAAAAATTAAACTAAAACTTTCATGTAGGGTTTTAAGCTTATAGATTCTAAATCATTCAATGCTAATAAGCCTTTGTATACCACAGAAATAAAGTCCATAATAGAAAGCATGAATTTTCACCATAAACTAAAACTTTCATGTAGGGTTTTAAGCTTATAGATGCTAAATCATTCAATGATGATAAGCCTTTGTATACCATAGAAATACAGACCATAATAGAAAGCATGAATCTTCACCAAAATCAACATTGTTTAAAATTTAAGAAAATAAGTTACTCATAAATGTGGATATAATTTTTTTTTTAAACACAACATTTCTTATGTTTTAAAACTCCATGAAAACATCAAGATTCATGGTAAAAGGACCTAAAGAACTTGGTATAAACTGAATATATATGTCACTATCCATATAATGTAAATTTATATATACATGTACCAAGTATATAATCTCTTATAAAAAAATTACATGGGAATACCATACTTTTACGTTGAAATTCTTATCAACATTTTCAGACCATAGTGGATAGGTAATCATGGGTCTCTACTTGAAATCGAGAGGCCACATCAATACCTATTCATATATAAACTGAAGTATATATATATACCATATATATGTCTTATATATACATAGCATGTCTTAAGACTTGTGAACCTTAAAAAACTTTCAATTTTAAAAACACTTCAAAGTATAAAATTAAGGGTCCTAGGTTCGGTCTTAAGGAAGGGTTTAAACTAACCCGTAGGGTTAATTAAATTACAAGGTTTTATGAGAACACACACACACATATATATATATATATAGATATATTTATAAACTCAACACCACTCATCAAATAAAAATACTCCTTACGTCCATTATTCCATTTGAACACAAAAAACCCAATGGTCCAGGTTTAGTATAAATGGGCGTTGGAACTAAACTATGAAGTTGTAAATATATATATATATATATATATATATATATATTGGAGTATATATGTGTGTACACTCTCAAATAATAAAGGAAATAAAAAAAATTTAAACCCTTATTTTGAAACTAGGGGGAGAAGGACTTGAGGGATGTTGGAAGGGACTTGTTGGAGACTTGGGTCGGGGGAGAAGAACCGAGAGGTCTAGGGTATTTATATACAAAGGAACACACAAATTTTTCACACAAAACATACCCCCTTGCAGTGCATTAAATGGGGGTGTAGTGTTTGGAGAAAAAAGAGAGGCATGAAGGGTCCCTGGTGGTTAGTGGTGAAGAAAATGAGAGGTTCCATAGGAGTAGGGTTACTAGTGTAACCCATGCAAGGAGGAAGAAGATGACACGAAAAGAGGGAAAAACAAAAAAAAATGGATTGTCCAGATCGATCCCGATCTTGATCTAATGACTGAGGTGCATCCATATTTTTAAAAAGGAATGGGTGGCTCAGATTAGAACTGAGTTTATCGGACGATCCCGATTCGACGCAGCATTTTAAAACAAAGTGACAGCCGTGATTAGATATTTGGAAGATCGAATGGTGGAGAAAAATGCATTGGAAAACCACAGTTGCTGAAGGTCAAAAATGAGATCGTGATTGGTGGTCCAGATTACCTATGACATGATCCAATGGTCCAGATCGTGTTTCGCCCGAAAAAACACATCCCACATCGAAACAGCAAGTTGATTTCACCTCCCTTATAAGCTCAAGCCTCCCATCAACGGCTAAGAAAACACACAGCACACACGAAGGGGCCCTATACATGGGCTCCTGCCCCATCCCCACAGGCTTTAGCCTAACCAAGCTCCACCGCGGCCTCTCCCTCATGGTGGTGCGCCTACGCGCTCCTTCTCCCGTGTGCTCTTCGGGGAACCTCTTCCCGAACTCGGGCTGGTCCTAGGCTTGGGCTGAGGGCTTAGGCTCAGCCACTTCATGTGAGCAGCCTCCCTCGGCCCTATCTATAAAGGTCTATCCCTAGCGGGCCAATTTTTTTTATAAAAGATACACTCAAAAATAAAAAGTTTTAAAGAAAAGAAAACAATTCACTTATTTAAACTATATAGAGTTTATATTCTTAAACATAATGAATACAAACTAAACTTTTTCTTATTTAAAAGTACTTCTAAAATTATAAACACTAATCCTTTTTGACACAAAAAATAAAGAGGTTTTAAAAAACCTATATGATAAATTTTTCTTTTTTCTTTATGCTAGTATTATAGAAAACTTAATTTAAATCAAAAACATAATTTAATTTGAAGAATTTAAACATAGTGTATAACATTATTTAAGAAATGAAAATCGTTACATTATATTTGAAATATTCTCAAAGTTTTTTGGATCCCTTAATACTTTTCAAAATCACTTAAGGGTGAAATGAATTTTTAACTCATATCCTTTTTAGAGTTCAAAACATGATAAATTAAATTATATTTTTAATTATACCTTAAATTTTTAGGACTAAGTTATACTTAAGTATTTCTTTATTAACTTATCAAATCCCAACAGCTAGATTTATAGTCGTTAGATTTCATCGATCACTAGAGCAATGGTCGAAAAAGTGTCTTATAAAACCAATCCTTACGGTGTCCTAAAACTCAAAAGGAAGAAGATGGTGCTTCCCATTCCACTGATGCTCAGTATGGTTTTTATGATCACAGTGGTGATGTTCTTTGTTTTAATTGACTCAAAGGATCTCCTTTATATACTGGGACTCATTGTGGTATTTGGGGGTCTTTCAGTAGTTTTAATAGGGTTTTTAATAGGTATATTTGGTTAGCATGTTTACTCTTTTGATCTCTGTGTATTGTAAACACTATGGTGTTTTTATTTAAATAAAGAGCCTCATGTTTATATCTTAAAATTTTTTTTGGTTAAAAGAAATTTAAACAAAAATAAAAGCATAAAATTATCATTATACGATATCCAAGTTTCGGGATGTTATAATACTCCCCCCTTCAAGAATTGCGTCCCTGCAATTCCTTTCATACAACCTCACTAAGAGAAAACTCTCTAATGTTCCTACCATCTTCCCCATCATGGATAATCATCAGGTACGTCCAGTGAAAAACCCACATTGATTCTCAAATCCTCTATTTCCCTAGCCCAAATACACCTCAGATAGAAAAGGTTGAACTCTTTCATGGTTCATTTGGAATTCTAGAGGGAGGCCCGTACGGAGGAAAGTTTGGAGATGTCTGAATAGACCGACTCTAGTAGAACTCGCCAGACTATATCCTGATTGAGGGAACCTAAGTCATAGACGATGTCATATAGGATGAAACCGATGAGTTGGTACATGTAGGCAACATGAAGGTTTCCCTCTAAAGCAGCTTCTTAAAAACTTACCCTGGCCATGTAGTTCCGACCTAGATTAAAGCACAGAAAAAGTCCTTCTTGATATTTTACTCTTTTCCAATGTGTGACCAATTGGACGGAGGCTATGCAGTGGTAAATGGAAGCATTACCTTGGCAGGTGTGGATAATTCCCATTCCATTTGATACTTCATATAGTTTTTTTCACGTCCTTCGTAAGTTTGCGAAGGGGAGACGTTCTTCCTCACTGGTTTTGATCATAATAAACTCTATTACTTCATCAGGAAGAGATAAGATGTGGGTTTGTCCATCCATTTGAAAATTTATTATGACAAATCACTTAGTGATACCTATTCAAAGGTATAACCAATAAAAGGATAGAATAAAGAAAAAATAACAATTCATATTGTTATATAACTACTGGTCCATAAAATGAGGAAGGCTAATGATTTCCGAAATTCTTGAAAATGTGAATCCCCAAAACAAGATCAAAACTCTCTGTCTCTCTAAACCATATGCAACCCAAGCAATCAGGTTTGATATCATGGAAGCAGTTGTGGTGTCTCCATATTCTGACATGAAGGGTGTATAGCTGAGAGACATCAGTATGCACTTGATGTCTATACACTGATCGAGAGGATTCTTATTCAAGAACTTAGAAGTCCATTACTTGACCGTATTGGCCATAGGACAGGACTTGACACATATACACTGCGCGGAGGTATCCCGCTTCTACAGCTTCTTGGAAGTCCGTGAGGGGCTGGATGCCTTCTACTATGGTGAAGCATCTAAAAAGTCCCTCGTAGTACTTTCCCTATCATGCATATGACGGAAATTGGGATTGCATCATAAAGATATAATCCAGACCTGCTCTTCGGTGGAGTTTAAGTACTCGGGGAGAGTTGGATATATCATAGAGATGTTTTCATGATATACAAATATGGGCATAGTTTATATAATTTTCATGTCCAGCTAAGAAAATTATGGTCTCTAAGGCCTCATTAGAAAGAGACAGAAGACTAGTACCTTCATTTTCCATCTGAAAATTAAGAAAAAACACATATTTAGTAATACTTAAATAAGTTTTTCTTTTTTTAAGTTCTGGTTTTCCAGATTTATCCAATCCAAACCCTCTGATACCAAAAGTGAAGACTCGACCCCAGAAAACCAGGAGTCGGTGCCTTCTGAATATGATGCTTCGTGTTCAAAAAATAAAATGCACTGATAAACTACACATCATGTCCCATGTAGAGGAAAGAATTTGGTTCGGGCTCTGGGAAACCATATACTTCTAAAATGTTTCATCTATTAAAAACTATTACCTAAAAATTTTAAATCAAAATGTAGGGTGAGAATATTAATGCCCAATAAGGGATTTTAAAATATACCAATGTAACTTTTGAAAACATTCTTTAACACTTTTCATAGAACATTTCTCTAAAATAAAAACTGTAACACATGTAACATAACATAATAGTGCTCAATTAAGATTTACAAGGATACATGGATCAACTAGGGCATACTGAAAAGGAATAAAAGGTTCTCTAAGCATGTAAGACATATGTACCATTAAACACAAATTAGACAGATAAGATTAATTATTAATCAGAGTTGCGGGTGAAGGAAACAACTTCAATTTCATATGTTGGATAATATTTTACTGAGTGTTAAACACAATTCATGCTCTAAACTTTTACTTATGACATTAATATAAACTTGATAAAAACATATAGACAAGAGTAGTGAAAGAATAGGCATATCATATTGAAGAGGACTTGTAACATAACTTGAATATGTGGCTTCAACATTTCCATTTTTGACATTCATATCACCAAGGTCCATCACCAAGGTGTCATAAAAATTACCAAGGTTATTTACCAAGGTATCACGAAATGTATCATCTCTAGAGATTAATTCTTTACCCAATGCACTGGGAGAGCTATCAGGGTGTACCCTTAATATGTCTTTACATTCATGCGAGACACATAGATTAATTCTTTACTCAAATAGGGTTGAATATTCAAAATGTCTCATACCATTTTGAATAATTCATTCAAAGTTGTTCATAGTAGTTTAATTTCATCTTCAAATATTTACATACTTATAAAGTGATACATGTATCTAGATTTTTAGAAATCAAGCTAACAACTATGTGAATATAATTAAATGGCAAAAAAAGGTATTAATAAACCTATATGATAAATTTTATTTTATTTTTCTTTATGCTAGTATCATAGAAAACTTAATTTAAATAAAAAACATAATTCAATTTGAGGAATTTAAACATAGTGTATAACATTATTTAAGAAATGTAAATTGTTACATTGTATTTGAAATATTCGCAAAGTGTTTTGGATCCCTTAATACTTTTCAAAATCACTTAATGGTGAAACAAAGTTTTAACTCATATCCTTTTTAGAGTTCAAAACATGATGGTTTAAATTATATTTTTAATTATACCTTAAATGTTTAGGACTACATTATAATTAAGTATTTCTTTATTAACTTATCAAAGCCCAACAGCTAGATTTATATCCGTTAGCTTTCAACAGTCACTAGAGCAACGATCAAAAAATTATCTTATAAAACCAAGCCTTACGGTGTCCTAAAACTCAAAAGGAAGAAGATGGTGCTTCCCATTCCGCTGATGTTCAGCATGGTTTTATGATCACGGTGGTGATGTTCTTTGTTTTAATTGACTTGAAGGATATCCTTTATATACCAGGCCTCGTTGTGGTGTTTGGGGGTCTTTCAGTGGTTCTAATAGGGTTTTAATTGGTATATTTGGTTAGCATGTTTACTATTTTGATCTTAGTGTATTTTAAACACTATGGTGTTTTTATTTAAATAAAGAGCCTCATGTTTATCTTTTAAATTTTTGTTCGGTTAAAATAAATATAAACAAAAATAAGAGCATAAAATTTTCATTATACGATATCCATGTTTCAGGATGTTACAGAGCTAATTATGAAGATAGATATGTGGCATGTACTGAATCTAGATGATCGATCGTAACAACGTTATAGTAAACATGCTTATCGATTAATAATTCTTGGTAAATAGAATCCCTCCTTGGTGATAAAATTACATCAGGGAATAATTTCATCTCACCATTCCTATAAAGGGTTAGAAATTTACCCCATGGGTTTGGGGCATAAGATCCTCTACCTATTGATCAGATAGGGTTGGTATTCCCCCCACCATTATGGGGTGTGATATCCTCAATATATGAATTTTTTATTACCCTTGTTTGAAGAAGAAATGTAATTTGAATAAAAAAACCACCAAATGATAAAAAATGTATAAATAATAGAATACGTTATGGAGGTGTAAGGATTATTATATTTTCCAAAACCTATAGTAATAATATCAATCTGATCATTTACTAGCATTAAGGGGATAGAGAAAGAATCCCTTGAGCCTAGACACCCTATTCTAAGTGGAATTCCTAAGGAAGATTCAATGGCCTTAGAAGATCAAATCCAAACTGGGAATGAAGGGAGAATATATTGGTAGGATAATATATAAGTTTACCTAACTCCAATTGTCGAAGAAAATAACATACAAATTACAAAAACCTGAAATCTTCTCTAAGGGAAAGCATTCTACTACAGTAAACAAATTTAAGGGTTTTTAGTTGGACCACAGATGAAAAGAGGGAACTGATCCAAAATATAATTTGGATCTTATTATATACTCTAAGGAATAGATAGAGAAATTGACCATCAATCCTTCACCAGAGGATATTGATTGAATATAAAATCAAATGATAGAATTTGATACATATGAGGAATAAAAATAGTGGATCAAGAATCAATATAAATTTTTTTTCCTTGAGTATTTAATGAAGGGAATATTAATGTGGAATATTTGATCAAGACCTAGGACAATATGGTCTATTTCTTTGAGTACCTCATTAAAGATGATCCAAAAAATAGGGTATGTTATATTACATATAGATTATATAGGGTGAAAGACTCCAATATTTTAATTTTTTAGACAGGTTTAATGATGCCCTATATAATTTAATTTCATGTCTGGATTTATCTTTATATGTGGGTTAACAAAAATACCCATAAAGGAGGTCTTCCTAAAAAACATATTTAATTGATGGTTGAATGAAGGGGAATAATATGATAAAATAAATATTAGAGAATTAATAAATTATTTGATTAATAATGTTTTGTTTTATGAAATTATTATAAAAATGAGAATTTTAGATTTCAAAAAAGTTTATAAACTATTATTATTTTATTAAATATGTTCATTAATTATTAAATTATTTTAGTTGATTTACCATGTTAATATTTGACTATAATAAATGGGTAAATATTAATTAAATTAAAATGATGACAAAAGATATAAGATTTTGAATTATGATATGTTAATTATTTGAGCTACTTGAAAAAATTTACATGAAGGATAAATATAGAGTTCTCTATCAATAAAACTCATAGGTGAGCCTTTCCATTCTTCATAATCCATTCTTCTAGTCTAAACTCAAGGAACCATCCTTGACATTGAGAAGAATGGTAGTATTATAACCCATAGCTTACGATGGAGGTATTCCAACCAAATAGATCAAGTCTAATCTAGTTAACTCATCATTCAAAATTAAATGAGGGTACTCCATAAGAATCTAATATAGTAATAAATGAAATTTTATATAGAATACATTACCTAAATCCCAAGAGAGATTCCCCTGTTCATTTCACTTCAATTTACCTCATTTTCATTTCTTATGAGAACCCTAATCATGGTGTGTGTAAAATTTAGTGTCTGATATTAATCTAATAACATGTATTTTATTTTTCAATTGATTTTAAATTCATTTATTTTACCAAAATTACCTTTTCCTTTTTAAGATTCTTGTTCTGACTTGTTCCACTTTGTATGCAGTAAGTGTTTCTTGGTAATTATTTTATTAAAAAAATCCATGAAGTGATTTAGTTTATTAAATTCATCTTCTAGTATATTTATACCAATATTTGATACCCATGATTGTTTTATATAAATTTTCTAAATGATTTTCATTAATTCTTGGAGAGAAGTGGTTTTCTTTAAATTTTTTCCCTCTTTGAATTAAAATTTTACCCATGGAAAATATTAAATTACCTGAATATGGGGCTCATTTAAAATATTTTTGATTATGGATGAATGTTTTTATCTCTCCCTTTCCTTTTAAATGAAATAACCCATGTTTAAGGGTGTGTTTTAATGTTAAAAGTTGATTTTTTTTATGTTACACCTAAGGGAGGACAAACTTTTTTATCTCTCCCTTGGTTCAACTATAATGATACATACCACTCTATCCTAGACATGAAACCTTTATTAGACCATTATGTTTTACCTTTTTGATAATCCCTTTATAGGATAGAGATAAGAATTTTATCTCTGATACTGAAAGGGTTGAAATTGGTTTTAAAAATAAAGGCACTTTCAATACAAATTTTAATTAACTATTAAGTTTTTATGTTCTAATAGTTTTATTTTCTATAGTACATATCCCTTTTTTAATTATGGTTTACATTGTTGATTGGAAGATAAATTTGGGCCACATGATCATTTATGCCAGGTATTAGGTGAGGAGAACCCGGGGAGAGTACGATGTCAGCCAGGGAAAAACATCATCCCTTCTAAGTATTTGCTGTCATCGGGCTCCTCTCAATCCTCCTAGACCTCTGAGCTAGAAATATCTCATGCTGAATTAGCTGAGGCAAAGAAAATAGTTTTAGAGGAGCGTGAAATAAGTATGCTAATGACCGAACATTTCATGAAAGCTATGTCATTTTTTAGTTAGTCACTTCCATCAGAGGTTGTTTCTACTTTTGAATCATATATGGAATTAATACGCTCTTTAAATGATGTTTCGGGTGATGCCAATGAGGGTCATAGTGAAAATTAAGGCGGTGGTGATAGAGCTGTAGGTGGTGAGGATGTTGTTGATGCTGTTGTTGGTGATGAGAATGTTGTTGATGATGTTGTTGGTGATGAGGCTGCTGACGATGTTGTTGTTGTTGATGATGATGATGTTGATGAATATGGGCATGGACATGGGGATGGGGATGTGGGTGATGGAGGGAATATTAATCCCCTATATTTTTGACTTATTAGGGAGACTTATGTATGTACTTTAATAACTTGAATTGAATTTTTGTATGGATGAGAATGGTTAATTGTTTTTCTTCAGAAAATTTCTGCATAAATTTTCACATGAATTTACATAAAGATAACATTAGAATCCTTAGTCATGCATATGGGTAAGTCATACCCTTACTACCATAGAATACTTAGCTCTAAATGATATCCCATATAGTGACATTGAATTCCATTTATTATCTCTTTATTTTTCATAAATTATTTAATTGACACGTCTAAATTAATGTAGGTAAAAAAGGAATATATTCCTCAGTTGTTATTTCTAAAATTTTCATTTTGTGAAATTTGAAGTTGTTCTATTGAATGAACTGGTTGAGTTTTTTGAGATCCCAAGGCACTAAATGATATGGTACATGATAGAAAATTTTTTTGGGTTATAGGTAGCTTTGTAAGAAGGGTAAAGGGGGGAGGGGGAGGGGTGTAGGGGATATAATGATCATTAATAGAGCATTATGTAATGAAATGACATGTAAATAAATTGAATTGAATGCTCAATTGTATGGTAGTTTCATGATACAAAGGATTGGCCTTACCCAATCATTATATAAAATTTATCATAAAGTAAAATGTAGAACAAGTTATATGATGCCATTATTATCTTTCCAAGATGATTTTATTTTCTCCACCTTTCCAAAACAAGCCTATGATCAATAATAATAATAATGTTAGGCCAACTCACTGCATTCTTGCATTTATTTTACTCTCCATTGGGTTTTTCTTGGTTTATGAAGTTATATAAGATATTGTTTAAAATAATTCTAGATTAGATGTAATCTCACACTTTGTATAAAACATGAAACATGTTATAAGATCATGTATACAGTGATAATCATGTGTTTCTTTTGTTTATCATTTAATCAAAAAATGCAATTATTTTTCAGGATGTCTGAAATATTGTGATAGTTCATTTCATCTTGTAAATTCCTTGAAGCATGATGTTCGTGATAGACAACTGAGCTTTAGAGGTAAAAAAGTATGCAAGGTAATTCTTTTTATACAGCCATGGTTTTTTTCATTTCGGTGTTTTTTGGATGCACAACTCAGTGTTCATGGAAATTTTATAAGCTCATGTATGACTAGATCTATGAATGTGTTTGGTTTCATGACGTTATTTGCAGCTAGGTTACAGGTATGGGATTCCATGGATCTTGTCTTTCCATAAGGTATGTTTCACTAAGGTGTGTTTTTTACGTGTGTCTTCAAAGAATTATCATGGCTATTTTCTATCTATGATTGTATTTAGTAAGACATGTGTGTATATTGTTTAAAATACAATGAATATTATATTCAAACTGCTCATAGCACAATAAAAGAAACACCTTTCAATTTGTATTCCAATGAATGTGTATGCATAAGGAACTCTACAACCAGTTTTAACTATGGAAATGAATTATGAATATAGTTTAAACACCTTTCAATTTGTATTTGAATCATATTAATTCTATTCTGTACATGTGTAGGGAAACAAGAAAACAAGGGTGTGATGATATCAACATATATGACTATGTCATGCTATATTTTCTTAAAAAAGACAAAGATGACCATTTTTTGGTATTACAATCTATGAGAGCTAAAATATTAGGTAGTTATTACTCCTATATTATTTAATATTTGAATTTCTATAACATAAAAAATATAATAATTTTCCCAATCCTATTATGCAGGTTCTGTTATTTTTAGTAGCAGTATTAAATGTAAGGAAATTGATGATCATTCCCAATATTCTAATATTTGACACCATCAAAAACAGGTTCAAATACATATTTACATTATTATAACTAGAATAAGACTAGAAGTGGTTAAGTAGCATTTCTTATATTAGTACAATTTCTACTGTAACATTTATATTAGGAGTGATTACACTAGAAGCTCATACTAACAATAATGTTTTCATTGGAAAAGTTTACATATTTACATATTTGAGTTCATTAGTAGTAACATTACACTATCATTTATTACAAGAGTAGTATTCATAGTAGAAATGTTTATACTAACGTCATTACAGTAGAAGTGCTTACACTATTAGTTCTTAGACTAGCAATGCTTACATTGGAACTGTTCATAGAAATATTACCTGTACAAACACCTTTTCATAATGCATATGTCTAGGAAATACATGGGTGACAAATCTGGGAAACATGGGAAGAATCTTGTTGAAGCTCTATCTGCAATGACACAAGCAGCCCACTCACTGGTGCTGGGGAAGAGGACAGGGGGTGTGCTGGGGATGGTGTGTGGGGGGGTGGCTGGTGCTGGGGAAGAGTGCAGGGGTGTGTGCTGTGGGAAGAGGGGAGAGGGGGTGTGCTGGTGGGGGGGTTTACAACTATTCAGGGGGGCTGGTGCTGGAGAAGAGGGCAGGGGGTGCTATGGAATAGGGCAGGGGTGTGTGCAGGGGGGAGGGGGAGGGGGTTGTCCAAGAGTGTGTAGGGGGTAGGGTGGGGGCAGTCTAGGAGAGTGTAGGGAGGGGGTAGGGTGTGTGGGAGGCTGTCTAGGAGGGGGTGTCAGGGGGGTGTGCACGGGGGTTCTGTCCAGAGGGGAGAGTGGGGGTGTGAAAATGGAGAGGGGATGTGTTTTGGGGGGTCTATCCAGGGGGAAGGGGGTGTGCTATGTGAGGGGGGGAGGGTTTACAAGTATTCATGGGGGGATGGTGTTGGGGAGGAGGGCAGGGGGTAGGGGGTGCGCAAGGGGGGAGGGGGTGTGCTAGGGGGTCTGTCTAGGGGGAAGGACCCATGAGGAGTTGAAACTCGAGCCAAAATGATTATATACCATTAATAAGAAGAGTGATTCTTAATTAATAGGACTCTACTATTTGAAAATATCATTTTGAAGCTTGGATCTGTTTCTCCCTTACTTGCAGGAACATGATTGGACCCATGATGCATTGTGGTTCTTATATGTTGGGTAGTGACATTCTTAACCATAGGAGACAGGTATGTTATAGTTGAGTTTTTATTTTATTTTCATTATCACATTGGCCACTTAGTCCTTTTACCTCTTTCTATGGATGAAGGGTACTTATATTCTGAAAAGGGGGCCAGAAGGGTGCGGGAGGCGGCTACGCGGTTTTCTTTGCAGGAGAGGGAGATCAGGGTAGTTGAGGGATTGATAGTGTGTTTCATTTTTGTCTGCTTTTACTATGTTACTTCTATTTATTTTCTTTTCCTTTGGCATGTATGTCTGACATATGGATGGGTCATGCCGAAATTTTATTTATTTTTTGATACTATTTTAATTAATTGTTTGTGGGGGAAATCATTCCTAAGTAGTGATTCCTTGATTCCCAAACACTTTGTTTCTACCCGTGGGCATAACCCATCCAACTTAGTTCATCCTAGTATTCTTATATCAGAGTCTATATCTGAACCATGGGAAGGCCTAGGAAACAAGGATAATTAGGGATGGATTGAGAATGTCTAGAAATGAATTTTGAATTCCCATGAATAAGGATCAAGGACATTGGAATTTATAATGAGAAGATATGGGAGACTATGCAATATATATTGATTCTGAAAATGCTATGGGTATAAAAGGTGGTGAAATGATAATGCATTGGGATTAATAAATGGAAATTCACATTCATAAACAATTTGATAATGTAATATTATATCAGGAGCTACTATAAATTTTTGGAGTTGATTATTAGACTCCATCCCAATGAAACTATAAAAATACCTTGGTGCCAAAAATACTCTATCATACACTAGATAGTTTGGTTTAAAATTCCCAATAAAACCTTCATTGACCTCATGGAAGGGCTCAAGATTTGTTAGCAGATTGCAACAGGGGGAAAGACAGTTATTCCCTTATCACATACCACGAGTGGAGTTCCAAACAACCCTAAATACAACAATATACCCAAAAGAAATACCTAAGATTTTCTGAAGCTACCTTCGTTCTTTGATACAATGTCAGGAATAGGGTGAATCTTCACAACAGTTCTTCTATGAAGATTTCATTCATTCGTAGAGCCACCCCACACAGTTTTATTTTTCCAGGGAATTTCACTCATCTGGAAAAGGACCGGTAAATGCCTCATGATAATTGGGTTCTTTGGATTGACTTATCAAACTCTGCAGGAAAATACTAAATTCCCCTTGTAAGACTTTCAACTTTCAAACATATAGTGCCCAAAAGAATAGTGATGATCAGCTCTGTGATAGTATTCCATGAGTCTTGTGATCAATGTTGAGACCGACTAATCATAATTTCTGCCAGTGGGGCAACAACCAGAATGTTGCCTCGCCTCCTCCCACTCCCTTCACTCCTGGCCGGATGATACTGCCCCACAGATGTTGCTGGACCGGGCCAACATGTTGTGGTCACGTCGCAGTCATGCCACAGTCACGCCGCGGTCACGCCACGATCATGCCTTGATCACGCCGCGGTCATGTTGTGGTCATGTCGCGATCACGTCGTGGTCACGTCGCGGTCACACAACGGTCACACCACGGTCACGACGTGACCACCGCAATCCAGCCCACACCAACCACCACACCAGCCCCCACCCCCTAGACTCCTACAAAACACTCATGTCAGCCCTCTGCCACCTGCAAAACAGCCCCAACCACCTGTTCCACCCCACACCATCCCCCTTCCATCCCCCTACCGCATGCCTTCCCACCCACACCAACCCATGCCACCTACAGAACAACTCATTCCAACTGTTCCAACCTGTACCATCCCCCTTCCAGCCCTTTACCACCTGCATTACAACCCTCACCAGCCACTCCATCCCAAACCTTCCATAGACACTAACCACAATAGCCAAAAACCCTAGCCCATTCACATCACCATCCCACACCCAAATCCACAACAACCCAGCACCCCATCCACTAGAAAACCACTTCCACTACATACAACCAAAACAACCAACCTGTAAAACTAGTACTCCATCCCCCATCCAAACCACACCTCTAGAATAGAAAAAATAACAGGTCATCCCCAGAGGAAGCCAGCGGAGGAACCTTCTAAAGAAAATTCCTAAGGGTGGCTTCAATGTATTTGTCCACTCTCTTGGGTAAAATGAAGTGATAACACCAATAAGCTTGCATACTAAAAAGAAACAACTAAACAAGTTGTAACTACCCAACATAGGAGAGAGAGTTATTAGTCCAAACTTTAACTCTTTGAACAATTTTCTCTTCCAAGACTACACAATTAGAAGCTCTAAGCTTGGAAGTGATGAGGGAACTCCCAAATAACAAAGAGGAAGAGACCCCTTTATAACCACCATAATAGCATCAATAGAATCACAAACATCAGGAGAGATACCAGTTTCAAACATTAGGGACTTTGAAAGGTTAACATTCAATCGAGATATTGAAGAAAAATGATCTAAAGCATGCATATGAAGTCATTTTTCACTGGAGTACCATGGTTCTTCTTTTTCCCTAGGGAGATTACGTATCAGTCATTGTGAGGGGGTTTATAATAAAATAAAAAGTCATATTACTAACTACCAGAACCACTTTTTATCCTTTGGTGGATGAATTATGCTGGTGAATTTCATCCTTAGCTCCATTACGATTCATGTGTTATCAGTTCTAATGGCTTTGAAAGTGGTGTTGGGGAATATTGAAAAGATAATGACTTCTTTCATATAGTATTCTCATGGAGAGGGAAGATTTTCCTAGGGATGTGTGGATGAGGATGGAAAGACTAGTGGTAGATGGTTGTATCAACTTATGCAGTGTCGAGGGATCAATGCACATTCTGCAAGCTAAGTTTTCTTGGGAGGTTCTTGAAGGTCGTTCTCTATGGGGAAATTTCATATTTGTCAAAGTATTGATCTGGCCATGAGTATAAGGCCCCGGCCTTAAAACTTACTTAATATTGAATTAAATGAATAATTCACATTGAGGATCTTTTCAGGTTTAGTGTTTTAGAGAATTAGGACATAACTATTACATCTCAAAAGATTACAAAGTAGACACTTCTACTATGTTTCCATAAAATAAAAACTCTTAAAAAGAAACATGTCTAGTTCCATGTTTTAGATAGCCTGACTTTCCCTTGATCCCATCCTTGACCCTAATCCACATTAAGTCCTGTGAAAAACATTTCAAAAAAAACTTGGGGTGAGCATAAAAAGATCAGTAAGGGATACACGAAGAATGAAAACTGTTAGTTTTTAAAACAACAAGTAAACCATGTATACTTTATCAAAGTAATACCTTCACCTTTATGAAGTAGTAAAAACTCTTCACTGAATAAAATATCATTAATTAAACTTTTTGTAACCAGAATATTACCATAAAACCCATATAAAGAACACATAACATATAAAGGTAACTTGGGACATAAACATACTTAAGTGGAATAACCATACGGTCGACTTCCATACATATCACTTAATGGAATAGCCATTCGGCCAACTTCCATACTTAATGGAATAGCCATACGGCCGACTTCCATACCCAATGCATTGGAGGTTATAACGTAACCACCCATCATGGTATTCACAGCACCACCCTTCATATGGTTTATCACGTAACCACCCGTCAAATGTCCAAGTACCATTATAAAATCATAAGACATAAAATAAACACAATGGAAAAAAAACATTTCCACATTCCGATCACAATATATCACATAAATATATTGACATAACAAATCCATTATAAAAACCATTTTCAATACCAAAAATACATAAAAGAGTATATGGTATCTATTTCATTTAAAAAAACATTACGTCTTGTTGAGGAAGCCAAAGACCAAATAATACTCGTGGCGGCGGAAAAGGTCATTGTCACCGCGTACGTTAAAAAAACATTCCTTTTTGTCATTTAGTAAAATGCTTCATAGAAAAAGATTACTTTTGAATAAAAGTAAAAGTCGAAGGGGTTTATACACCGTATAAAAGAAAGTTGTGTATAAAACGAAATATTCCTCAATGAAAGGATATTGAGATGAAGTCCCTTACCTCGGGTCCGGCTTGACTCGATCGTTCTTTAACATCCTGAATAATAAACTTGAGTTAATTTATACTTTCTTAAGAACCTTTTTCAAGTTCATTATTCATTTTAGGTCACTTATTACCATGTTATGGACATTATGTAGTCATTTAAGTTAATAATGTTTGTTTTGTCGATATTTGGTTCTTAAGTCGAAAGTGGACTTCTTACAATTTCATGTTGTTCATGTGGTCAAAGGTTCATTATATCCAGAATGATATTAATGATTTGGATATCATATATATCCATCATATAAATGTATTTATAATATTACATAATCATTTAGAGGTAAGAAATGAAATGCATTGTTCATGGAGACGGTAAGCCATACGTACGCATGAACGCTACTTTCATTTCTATGTCATATTAATGGAATTAAAACTAAAAGAGAGATATGTATATTTTTAATTCCAGAATTATATTCATCCTTTATATGTATCATACATCATATATACCCATTATATGTACTTATAATAGAAAATTACATTTTAGGATAAGAAATGAAATGCACCGTTCATGGAGACGGTAAGCCGTACGTACGCATGAACGCTACTTTCATTTCTATTTCATATTTTTATGGAATGGAATCATAATGATATAAAGTTATAATATAATTATAGTATAATATAATATATAATACCATTAATTAAATCCTTTATACATCCCACATATGGAATTAATGAAATCAAATCACTTTGAGGGGGCGGTAGTCCGCACTTCCTTAAATGAAGATATCGTGTTTACCCATAATGGAAACCATAAAGGTATTCCAAAAATGAAAAATACAGAAGCTTAAAGAAAACATAAAAATATTATATATCATATATAAATATAGTGTCATCTTAATGTCCACCTTGAAGGTGTTAAAATAATGTTGAACAATCATCGTTTCGGGAGGCAGAAATTCACCATCCACGGAAACAATATGTTATTTAACCATTAGTTGTAGGTGTGTGTGAGTGTAGCTCGAAATCTTCTTATAAAAACATCCTATTATATTGAAGATATTGTATTTGTTACAAAATAAATTCATAAAAAGAGTTTAGGGGGTTGGAGAAGCAAAATAAAACAAAATGACTCAAGTGAAGACATTACCTTAAAATCGGGTAACTCCCTTTGGTTTGAGCTCAAAGGATTACCTGGGAAGACTTCTGCCCAAAGTGAGGCTTCAAGGAGTAAGAGAGGGATGTGTAGAGACAAAATGATCAGATCTTGGCCGAAACAAAGGCTTGAGAGGTGTGGTTAAGGAGGTAGAGGTGGGAGCCTTTTATAAGAGGATAGGAGTGGCACTCTTGGAAAGTAAAGAAATGTTACTTTATTTTCAAATGGTTTTCGGATTTTAATGGTCCCACATTGATGTGTTTCGAGGATAAGGTGATAAGGGTTCGAAATTCACCCATCCAATAAGTTTTGTACATGTTTAGTTCTTAGATGTTACATTATCTTTCCATTTTATTTAAATCGTTAAATAATGAGGTAATCGATGCATCATCATGGTTTCATAAATAATTTAAATTATTTAATGCCTAAAAATTATAAAAAAATACTATGATGTAGGAAATCTTTTTAGATATCCAATGAATATTTATAGTCAAAAATATTACTTTTATAACCCCATGTAAAATTTTTTTTAGTAAAACAACTCATGTTTGTGTCATTTTTACTTTAACATTAAATAAAAAGTTATTTATGTCATTTTCCAACCAAAGTGGATTCATGGGGTCCCCAAGTTGACCCATGGATTGTATTGGTCGTCCATGACACATCCAATGAGGTTAGGACAAGTTTCAAGTTCATTTCATATTATTACAACATTAGTTTTACCTTAAATTACACTAATTAACTCTAATCGCGATTAAAAACTTAATAAGTTACTATTCACCAAAAAATTATTTTAATCCCATTGAACCACATTTTACTTCTTAATGACAACCATGTATGTCAGATTTTTTGAAATTCAAAACACAGAGGTGGTAAATTTTCATTTAAACGAAAAATCAGTTTTTAAGTACCACTTAGTGGTTTCACTATTCATCAAAAATTGAAGTTTTTCAGAAAAATACCAAAACGTCACCCTAAGCTATATTTGATATTCCAAATAAAAAAATGAAGTACATTTTACAAAATTCAAAACACATAAGTTTCATTAATTAATTTAATAATTAATTTCCGCTGTCAGAGCAAATAGCGTGTTTTTATGAGACAATAAGTATCAAAAGATTGACACTAGTTTAAGTCCGATTTCAACGTGAAATTAATTCCAATGACCACTATTGGATTTAATGGTAAAAATAGATTCTAATTTCACTTTAAAACCAATTAAAAAGATAATCTAATCATATTAATAAATTATATTAAAAATAGGTTTTGAATTAAAATACAACATTTTACACTATTCATTAAAAAAATGAACTTTATCGGAAGAATACCAAAAAATTACACAAAGTAAAATTTGATGTCCCGATTCTAAAGAAAAGTTTTATTTGGTCCCATAGAATTTATAAGAGTGAACAAAACTATATTTAATGACGGTTCTCCATCAAATGTTGATAAGTGGACCTTTCGTGAAAATTAGAGTATATAAGCCTAAAATTGAATTCTTTTCGTATTTTAAGCCTTTATCCTTTATTAGATAAATGTAAAAATATTTAACAAACATATATAATAATATGTTAGTTATTTCTATCCATTCCCGCCAGTACAACGGCCACGTGTTAACTAACATTTAAAATAATATTATTTTATTATTAGTGTGCAACGTAAGATTTCAAAGAAACTCTTTGTTGCATATCGGGTACGCTATCGAACATAGCAACCCCTTTAAAGTAAAATTAATATTTAATTCACAAATATTAATAAATATTAAAATGTATTATTCTTTATTTACCTGGGATGTTACATCCTTCCCCCCTTTTTGGGAATTGCGTCCTCGAAATTTTATTCACTTATCAAAATAAGTGGGGGTATTTATCCCTCATAGCATTTTCAAATTCCCACGTTGCCTCTTCAACAATATGGTTTTTCCACAAAACCTTTACCTGGTGAATTACCTTATTTCGCAACACTTTCTCTCTTCGGTCAAGAATCTGGACTGGTTGTTCTTCATAAGATAGGTTCTCCTCTAGCTGAACTACCTCTGGACTCAAAACATGAGATGGATCTGGCATATACTTCCTCAACATCGAAACATGAAAAACATTGTGTACCTGAGATAAACTCGGAGGTAAAACCACTCGGTAAGCAACTGATCCAACTTTCTCCAGAATTTCATATGGTCCAATGAACCTTGGACTCATCTTTCCTTTCTTACCAAATCGCGTCACACTTTTCCATGGTGAGACTTTGAGAAAAACATGATCACCTACCTCGAAAGATAGATCCTTCCTCCGGTTATCCGCATAACTCTTCTGTCTGCTCTGAGCTGTTTTCATGTGTTTCTGAATCAACTGAACTTTTTCTGCCATCTCTCCTACCAATTATGGTCCCATCAGCTTCCTTTCACCCACTTCATCCCAAAATGCTGGAGTTTGACATTGATTCCCATATAATGCCTCAAATGGTTCCATCTGTATACTGGAATGAAAACTGTTATTATAAGAAAACTCAACCAAAGAAATATGTTGGTCCCAACTTCCCTGATAATCCATCGAACAAGCTCGTAGAATATCCTCCAAGGTTTGAATTGTTCGTTCTGACTGCCCATCTGATTGCGGATGAAAAGCTGTACTAAAATTTAATTCAGTACCCAACGACTTCTGAAGGACTTTCCAAAAGTTTGAAGTAAACCTGGGATCACAGTCAGATACAATGGAGAGAGGAAATCCATGTAACATGACTATCTCTTTAAGATACAAATGGGAAAGTTGATCTAGGAAAAAATTATCTCGTATGGCAAGGAAATGAGAAGATTTATTCAAGCGATCAACAATAACCCAGATTTCATTATTACCTCGATATGTCTTCGGTAATCCCACAACAAAGTCCATGGATATATTCTCCCATTTCCACTCTAGCATTGGTAGAGGCGGAAGCATCCCTTTTGGTAACTGTCGCTCTGCTTTAACCTGCTGACAAGTCAAACACTTCACAGTAAAATCAGCAATATCTCTTTTCATTCCATCCCACCAGTAATACTACCGCAGATCTCTGTACATCTTAGTACTGCCAGGATGAACTAAAAATGGAGAACTATGAGCTTTACATAACAACTCTCTCTTCAACTGTGAATCACAAGGCACACAAAATCTCTTCCCAAATCTCAAAACACAATCACTATCAATGTTGAATTCATGCAACTTACCTTTCTGAACCATCTCTACCTTTTTCTGTAACTCAATGTCTTGCTTCTGTGCTTGCTTGATTCTGTCTGATAGAGAAGATCTCACTGATACCTGAAACAAAACAGAAGGACATCCCCCACCAACAACTTCTATTCCAAAGTTCATCAAATCCTTAACCAAAGGATCAAGTTCCAAACGCAACATCGTTAATGAAGCATTACTTTTTCAACTCAAAGCATCAGCAACTTTATTGGATTTTCCCAGATGGTAATGAATTGTACAATCATAATCCTTGATTAATTCCAGCCATCTCCTCTATCTCATGTTCAATTATTTCTGAGTGAATATATACTTTAAACTTTTGTGATCAGTATATATTTCACACTTTACTCCATACAAATGATACCTCCAAATTTTTAAAGCAAAAACAACAGCAGCTAATTCCAAATCATGTGTAGGGTAATTTACCTCATGAGTTTTCAACTGACGTGAAGCATAAGCAATTACCTTATCATTCTGCATAAGGACACAGCCATGTCCCTTCAACGAAGCATCACTGTATATAACAAACTCACCATTCCTGGAAGGAAGTGCCAAAACTGGAGCATTTACCAATCTTCTTTTCAACTCCTGAAAACAATCATCACATTCTTTTGTCCAGATGAACTTAACACCCTTACGAGTTAGCTTAGTCATTGGACTAGATAACCGTGAAAAAATTTCAACAAACCTTTGGTAGTAACCTGCCAAACCAAAAAAACTATGGATCTCGGTTACATTTGTGGGTCTTGTCCATTCTTCAACAACTTTTGTTTTATCAGGATCAACAGTTATGCCATCTTTTGAAACAATGTGACCCAGGAAAGAAATTTTTTGTAACCAAAACTCACACTTGCTGAATTTTCCATATAGTTTCTTTTCTTTTAAGGTTTTCAAGATAACCCTTAAATGACTTTCATGCTCCTATTTACTTTTAGAAAACACCAAAATATCATCAATGAAAACAACCACAAACTTATCCAAGAACTCATGGAAAATTCTATTCATAAGGTCCATGAATACAGCAGGTGCATTGGTTAACCCAAAAGGAATAACTACAAATTCATAATGGTCATATCTAGTACGGAATGCAGTCTTCGGAATATCTGCTTCTTTTACTTTCAACTGATGGTACCCCGACCTCAAGTCAATCTTCAAAAAATACTGAGCTCCCTAGAGCTGATCAAACAAATCATCGATATGAGGCAAAGGATACTTGTTCTTAACAGTAATATTATTCAAGGCTCTATAATTAATGCAAAGTCTCATTGATCCGTCTTTCTTTTTAACAAACAAGATAGGATCACCCCATGGTGATGTTCTAGGTCGAATGAAACCTTTATCTAATAACTCCTTCAATTTTTTCTTTAACTCTAAAAGTTCAACATGAGCCATTCGATAAGGGGGTTTTGAAATTGGCTTAGAATCAGGAACTAAGTCAACAGTAAATTCAACTTCCCGATCATGAATAATACCAGGCAACTCATCAGGAAAAACATCAAGATACTCATTTACCACTGGCACATCATTAATCTGAACAGTTCCTTTATTTTCAAAAATATGTGCAAGGTAACATTTATTTCCTTCTTTTACTAGTTTCTCAACTTCCTGATATGTTATCAAAAGAAAGGGTTCATTCCTGTACACAAACTAAAAATCTTTCTGAAAAGAAACCATTGTAGCTCTGCAGTCAATCCTAGCATGATAAACAGAAAGCCAATCCATGCCCAAAATAACATCAAACTCTACTAGAGGAAAAAAAATAAGGTTTGCTAGTAGATTCTTTCCACACACAAAGATAGGAAGGTTCTTATAATTCCTTTTTGTCTCAACGTTCCCTCAGGTTGTTTTTACCATAAGTTCAGGGTTCATATCTTGAGATGGAATTTCCAATTTACTAGAAAACTTCTCAGAAATGAAAGAATGTGTAGACCCTGAATCAAACAACACATTGGCATAATCTGAACAAAAAAACAGTGTACCTGATACTACTTCATTCGATGGCCCAACATCTGCTGAAGTTGTTGAAAAGGATTTCACCACCCCTTTCTTCTTGTAGTCTATCTGCTTTCCCCCAGTCGAGTTCTTAGTTAAATACTCATTTGCATAATGACCCATTTCATTACACTTAAAACATCTTACCGCTGGCTTTTTATTGCCTGCTTGATCATATTCCTTACAGTTATGAGCAATATGACCAGACTTTCCACACCGAAAGCACTTACCATACTTGTATAAACATTCTCCAGGATACCTTTTACCACACTTCTCACAGGATGGATATTTGGTTTTCTTACCTCGTTGCTTCTTTGATGAATTCTTCCCCTTTTCCTGCCAACTGGACCTCTTATTCCGTTGTTTTTCATAGAACACCTGATCATCGGCAAACTCCATTTCCACCTTCTCCGCACATCGAACAAGTTTTTCATAACTTTTGAACTCACGAGAAGCTAAATCCCTTCGATACTTTGTCTTTAACCATGAGTAAAAACGGTTTATTTTACTATCAAGATCTCGTATGAAGTTTGCAGCATACCTTGCCAATCGAGTGAACTTTGCTTCATAAGCAGCCACAGAATCATCCTCCTGCCTCAATTCTAGGAACTGTTTTTCCATCCTAAGACAAACCACCTTAGGAAAATATTTCTCAAGAAACATACCTTTTAATTCGTCCCAGTGAAGATCCTCAATCTCATCACTATCCCTGATATTTTTTACCATCGACCACCACTAATCAGCTTCACCTTCAAAACGGTAAACAACAAGACTAACCTTTTGATGTTCTGAACACCCCATGACATAAAAAATCTTATCCAGTGCTTTAATCCACCCTTCAGCTTGTACGGGGTCAGATGATCCTCTGAATAATGGGGGATGTTGCCTCATGAAATGTTCCACCACTGACATGTTTCTCTGCGGTTGATCTGGCTGATCTCGTGCATGGATACCACCACCATTTATAGCCTGAGTCAACTGTTCCATCACTGCAACAAACTGTTCAGTTCCAATTCCGACCATCTCAGGTTGCTGATTTGGAAGGTTGTCTTCCTCTTGATGTTGTCCCAACATAACTGCTTTGTTTCCTCTGCGAAAAACCATTCTGAACACAGAAATATCTTAGGCGAAGCAACATGGTAATCTTTAAATGCTATATCATTTCAGTCATACCATAAATTAACTTATAATTTAACAATTTTCTAACTCCTAAAGTTGTCTAAACCAACCTATGATACCAACTATAAGGCCCCGACCTTAAACCTTACTTAATATTGAATTAAATTAATAATTCACATTTAGGATCTTTTCAGGTTTAGAGTTTTAGAGAATTAGGACATAACTATTACATCTCAAAATATTACAAAGTAGACACTTCTACTATGTTTCCATAAAATAAAAACTCTTAAAAAGAAACATGTCTAGTTCCATGTTTTAGATAGCATGAATTTCTCTTGATCCCATCCTTGACCCTAATCCACATTAAGTCCTATGAAAAACATTTCAAAAAAAAACTTGGGGTGAGCATAAAAAGCTCAGTAAGGGATACACAAAGAATGAATACTGTTAGTTTTTAAAACAACAAGTAAACCATGTATACGTTATCAAAGTAATACCTTCACCTTTATTAAGTAGTAAAAACTATTCACTGAATAAAATATCATTACTTACCCTTTTTGTAACCAGAAGATTACCATAAAACCCATATAAAGAAGACATAACATATAAAGGTAACTTGGGACATAAACATACTTAAGTGTAATAACCATACGGTCGACTTCCACACATATCACTTAATGGAATAGCCATTCGGCCAACTTCCATACTTAATGGAATAGCCATACGGCCGACTTTCATACCCAATGCATTGGAGTTTATAACATAACCACCCGTCCTGGTATTCACGGCACCACCTGTCATATGGTTTATCATGTAACCACCCATCAAATGTCCAAGTACCATTATAAAATCATAAGACATAAAATAAACACAATGGAAAGAAAAAATTTCCACATTTCGATCACAATATATCACATAAATATATTGAAATAACAAATCCATTATAAAAAACATTTTCAATACCAAAAATACATAAAAGATTATATGGTATCTATTTCATTTAAAAAACATTACGGCTTGTTGAGGAAGCCAAAGACCAAATAATACTCGCGGCGGCGGAAAAGGTCGTTGTCACCGCGTACGTTAAAAAAACATTCCTTTTTGTCATTTAGTAAAATGCTTCGTAGAAAAAGATTCCTTTTGTATAAAATTAAAATTCAAAGGGGTTTATACACCATATAAAAGAAAGTTGTGTATAAAATGAAATATGCCTCAATGAAATTAGATTGAGACGAAGTCCCTTACCTCGGGTCCGACTTGACTCGATCGTTCTTTAACGTCCTGAATAATAAACTTGAGTTAATTTCTACTTTCTTAAGAACCTTTTTAAAGTTCATTATTCATTTTATTTCACTTATTACCATGTTATGGACATTATGTAGTCATTTAAGTTAATAATGTTTGTTTTGTCGATATTTGGTTCTTAAGTCGAAAGTGGACTTCTTACAATTTCATGTTGTTCATGTGGTCAAAAGATAATTATATCCAGAATGATATTCATGATTTTCATATCATATATATCATATATATCCATCATATAAATGTATTTATAATATTACACAATCATTTAGAGGTAATAAATGAAATACACCATTCATGGAGACGGTAAGTCGTACGTACGCATGAACGCTACTTTCATTTCTATGTCATATTAATGGAAATAAAACTAAAAGAGAGATATGTATATTTTTAATTCCAGAATTATATTCATCCTTTAGATGTATCATACATCATATATACCCATTATATGTACTTATAATAGTACATTAAATTTGAGGATAAGAAATGAAATGCACCGTTCATGGAGACGGTAAGTCGTACGTACGCATGAACGCTACTTTCATTTATATTTCATATTTTTATGGAATATAATCATAATTATATAAAGTTATATTATAATTCTAGTATAATATCATATATAATACCATTAATTAAATCCTTTATACATCCCACATATTTCATTAATGAAATCAAATCACTTTGAGGGGGCGGTAGTCCGCACTTCCTTAAATGAAGATATCGCGTTTACCCATAATGGAAACCATAAAGGTATTACCAAAATGAAAAATACAGAAGCTTAAAGAAAACATAAACATATTATATATCATATATAAATATATTGTCATCTTAATGGCCACCTTGAAGGTGTTAAAATAATGTTGAACAATCATCGTTTTGGGAGGCAGAAATTCGCCATCCACGGAAACAGTATGTTCTTTAACCATTAGATGTAGGTGTGTGTGATTGTAGATCTAAATATTCTTATAAAAACATCCTAGTATATTTAAGATACTTGAGTTGTTACAAAAGAAATTAATAAAAAGATTTTAGGGGGTTGGAGAAGAAAAATAAAACAAAACGACTCAAGTGAAGACATTACCTTAAAATCGGGTAACTCCCTTTGGTTTGATCTCAAAGGATTCCTTGGGAAGACTTCTGCCAAAAGTGAGGATTAAAGGAGTAAGAGAAGTATTTGGAGAGACAAAATGATCAGATATTGGCCAAACCAAATGCTTGAGAGGTGTGGGTAAGGAGGTAGAGGTGGGGGCCTTTTATAAGAGGAGAGGAGGGGCACTCTTGGAAAGTAAGGAAATGTTACTTTATTTTCAAATGGTTTTCGGATTTTAATGGTCCCAAATTGATGTGTTTCTAGTATAAGGTGATAAGGGTTCGAAATCCACCCATCCAATAGGTTTTTGACATGTTTAGGTCTTATATTTTACATTATCTTTCCATTTTATTTAAATCGTTAAATAATGAGGTAATCGCTCCATCATCATGGTGTCAAAAATAATTTAACTTATTTAATGCCTAAAAATTATAAAACAAATACTATGATGTAGGAAATCTTTTTATATTTCCAATTAATATTTATAGTCAAAAATCGGACTTGTATAACCCCATGTAAAATTTGTTTTAGTAAAACAACTCATGTTTGTGTCATTTTTACTTTAACAATAAATAAAAAGTTATTTATGTCATTTTCCAAACAAAGTGGCTTCATGGGGTGCCCAAGTTGACCCATGGATTGTCTTGGTCGTCCATGACACATCCAATGAGGTTAAGAGAAGTGTAAAGTTCATTTCATATTATTACAACATTATTTTTACCTTAAATTACACTAATTAACTCTAATCGCGATTAAAAACTTAATAAGTTACTATTCACCAAAAAATTATTTTAATCCCATTGAACCATATTTTACTTCTTAATTACAAACATTTATGTGGGATTTTTGAAATTCAAAACACAGAGGTGGTAAAATTTCATTTAAACAAAAAATCAGTTTTTTAAGTACCACTTAGGGTTTCACTATTCATCAAAAATTGAAGTTTTTCTAAAAAATACCAAAACTTCACCCTAAGCTATATTTGATATTCTGAATAAAAAAATGAATTCCATTTTACAAAATTCAAAACACATAAGTTGCCTTAATTAATTTAATAATTAATTTCTGCTGTGAGAGCAAATAGCGTGTTTTTATGAGACAATAAGTATCAAAAGATTGACACTAGTTTAAGTCTGATTTCAACATGAAATTAATTCCAACTACCACTATTGGATTTAATGGTAAAAATATATTCTAATTTCACTTTAAAATCAATTCAAAAGATAATCTAATCATCTTAATAAATTAGATTAAAAAGAGGTTTTGAATTAAAATACAACATTTTACACTATTCATTAAAAAAATGAACTTTATCGGAAAAATACCAAAAAATTACACAAAGTAAAATTTGATGTCCCGATTCTAAAGAAAAGTTTTATTTGGTCCCATAGAATGTATAAGAGTGAACAAAACTATATTTAATGACGGTTCGCCATCAAATGTTGATAAGTGGACCTTTCGTGAAAATTAGAGTATATAAGCCTAAAATTGAACTCTTTTCATATTTTAAGCCTTTATCCTTTATTAGATAAATGTAAAAACATTTAAAAAACATATATAATAATATTTTAGTTATTTCTATCCATTCTTGCCAGTACAACAGCCATGTGTTAACTAAGATTTAAAATAATATTATTTTATTACTAGTGTGCAACGTACGATTTCAAAGAAACTCTTTGTTGTGTATCGGGTACGCTATCGAACATAGCAACCCCTTTAAAGTAAAATTAATATTTAATTCGCAAATATGAAAATGTATTATTCTTTATTTACCTGGGATGTTACAATGAGGATCCAGGGGGAAAGTCTCATGGATGTGGAAGGAGTTTCATGGGAACATTCTGGTTCTCAAGAAGCAGTCTCGGTAGATTATGGAATGAGGAAACATAAATATCTAGTTCAACAATTAGGCAGGTTCCTCTCTTGGCTTTCCAGGCTGTCCGACTCCCAACATTTTGTTTTCCAAGGCATGTTGTTACCCCTATTTTACACAGGTTGTTATTAACCACCATCAAAGTGAATGTTTTGATAACATTATTATATCTTATAAAATGGAAAGTTTAGTCTTAACAAAGTCTCTAATGGTGGTTTTCCTGGACAAGATTAACAGGTCTATACATCAGATTTCAAATGGTATCACTATTGGTGAAAATCTATACTGGTGTAAAGAAATCATGATTAAATGTAACTTATTGGTTTGGTGGATCAATAACCATTGTATTTCCTATGAATGAAACTATCAAGAGTAGGGGGGTGTAGGTGGGGTGTCTAGGAGGGGCTGTCTGGGGGGGTCCAAGGGCTGTCCATGGGGTCTGTAGGGTAGGGGGCAAGGTGTAGGTGGGTTGTCTAGGGGGGGTTGTCCTAGGGGGGTGTCCAAGGGCTGTCCGGGGGGTCTGCAGGGTAGGGGGGGAGGGTGCAGGTGGGGTGTCTAGGAGGGGGTGTCCAGGGTCTGTCGGGGGGGGGGGGGTCCAGGGGGTTGTCCATGAGGGGTGTCCCAGGGGGGTGTCTAGGGGGGAAGGGGTGTCCAGTGGGAGGTGCAAGGGGGTTATCCAGGGGGGTGCAAGGGGCTGTCTAGGGGGGCATGGGGGTGTTCAAGGGGAATGTCCATGGGGGCATGGGGTGTAGGGGGGGTGTTCATACCTTCTGAGTATTTCAAAAATAAAACTTCACTTTATTGTATCAAATTGCTTTGAGATATCAAGATTTAAATCAAAGTTCCCATGTTTAAACTTTTGTATCATGATGTTAACACATTTAGAGGCAGTTCTGGATATTCCTACCAAGGATAAAGCCAAACTGATTTGAAGAGACAAACCCACGAGTAATGGGACCTAACCACAAAGCAATAATTTTGCTAATTATTTTTGTAAATGTATTCCCAATAGCAATAGGTCTAAAATCCTTTACATCCACAACATTTTCCTTCTTTGGGGTTAGGGTAATAAAATTGGAGTTTATTCCATAGGGCATTGAGGCGGGGTTAAAGAACTCCCTCATAGCGTTAAGGAGATCATAATGAACTATGTCCAAGTAGAACATAAAGAATTTAATTTTGAACCCATGAGGACCAGCCACACTCTCAATATTTAGAGAAAAAAAGTCACTCTTAACCTCTTTCTCATCAAGGGATGAAACAAGGGAGATTGTTGGATTGGTGTAGCCCGATCTGGTTGACCACACTCCAGTGCAAGAAGGCTGTATTTTTTTAATCCTCTATTAGACTTTTTTTGGATTCAATAAGAGATAAACGATTATGATGATTTGTCATTAAAAATTTATTTAGAACATTTCTGATAAGAACTTTTTTCTTCTTTCAACACTTTAGTCAGCTCTGCTTATGTTTAAACTGGTGAAAACAATGCATTGTGGTTCCATTGTTTTTGCATTCTAGTTTTCATTGTTTCATAGTGGTTTCACAGGGGGTTGGGGGCTTTGTGCAGGGAGGGGAGGCTGGGTGCAAGGGGGGATGGGGGGGCTGGGTGCAGGGCTGGGTGCAAGTGGTACCGGGGGTGCAGGGGGTGTCCAGGAGGGGGGGTCAGTGGGGGCGTAGGTGGGAGGGGGTGAATAGTGGGGGTGCAGGTGGGGGGGGGTGGATAGTGGGGGTACAGTGGGGGGGGGGTACCTCGGTGCATGGGGTAGTGAGGGGGCTGGGTGTAGGGGTGGATGGAGGGCTGGGTGTAGGGTTGGGTGCATGCGGTACTGGGGTGTAGGGGGGTGTCTAGGAGGGGGCAGTGGGGGTGTAGGTGGGGGGGGGGGTGTGGTGGACAGTGGCGGTGTAGGTGGGTGGGGGGGGAGGGGGGCCTGGGTGCAAAGGGTATTGGGGAGGCTTGGTGCAGGGCTGGGTGCAGGGCTGGGTGCAGGTGGTACTGGGGGTGCAGGGGGGTGTCCCGGAGGGGGGACAGTGGGGGTGTGGGGGGGTGGACAGTGGGGGTACAGGTTGGGGGAGGGGGACCTGGGTGCAGGTGGTAGTGGGAGGGGGGGCTATGAGGCTGGGTGCAGGTGGTACTGGGGGTGTAGGGGGTGTCCAAGAGGGGGAGGGGGGTAGTGGGGGTGCAGGTGGGGGGGGGGGGGTGGACTGTGAGGGTGTAGTGGGGGGAAGGGGACCTGGGTGGAGGGGGTAGTGAGGGGGCTGGGGGACTGGGTGCAGGGGGATGGGGGTCTGGGTGCAGGGCTGGGTGCAGGTGGTTCTGGGGGGTGCAGGGGGGTGTCCAGGAGCGGGGTAGTGGGGGTGCAGGTGGGGGGGAGGGAGACCTGGGTGTAGGGGGGTAGTGGGGGGCCTGGGGGGATGGGTGTAGGGGGGAGATGGGGGGCTGGGTGTAGGTGGTACTGGGCGTGCAGGGGGGTGTTAGGGGGGAGGGGGTTCTGGGTGCTGGTGGTACTGGGGGTGTAGGGGCAGTGGGGGTGAAGGCTAGGGGTCTAGGGGGTCCAGGGGGTGCAGGTGGGGGGGGGGATGGATAGTGGGGGTGCAGGTGGGGGGAGGAGGACCTGGGTGCTGGGGGTAGTGGGGGGCTGGGGGGCTGGGTGCAGGGGGGGATGGGGGGCTAGGTGTAGGTGGTACTGGGGTGCAAGGGGGGCAGTGGGGGTGCAGGCTGGGGGTCCAGGGGGGTGTCCAGGGGTGTTAGGGGGGTGCATGGGGGTTCTGTGCAGAGGGGAGAGTGGGGTGTGAAAAGGGGGAGGGGATGTGTTGGGGGTCTATATAAGGGGGAAGGGAGGGGCTGCAGAGGGTATGTCTGGTGGGGCAACTACTATTTCTGGGAAATGAATATATACCCACAGTTTGAGAACTGTGGGTTAATATACTACTGCAGAACCTTCTATACCCATGGTTTTTAAACCGTGGGTAAATATGTTGCTGTAGAACCCTCTATACCTACGGTTTACTTAATCGTAGGTATCTAATTTCTATTTTAAAAATGTATACCCATGGTTTTGTAAATTGTGGGCATGGATCTATACCCACGGTTCTGGTGAACCGTGGGTATGTTGAAATTTTAGTGGGATATACCCATGGTTTCTGTAAAACCGTGGGTATAGGGCAATCCCGACGCCTCGGGAGCCCACAGTTCATCAAACTGTGGATATAGCCTATACCCATGGTTTCATGGGCTATACCCTTGGTTTGAAACCGTTGGTATAGGGAACTTTTCCAGTAGTGTCATCCACCAGAAGGTCTGGCCCGCTTAGTCCTCGATGTCATTTGCCTACTGCATCCTGTAGATGACTCGGCTACCTGTTGTCCAGTGGTGGCTCTCACTATTGGTGCCTACTCAGCTAAGAAGCTCTCCACCAATAATGCTTGATCGAGCACTCCAGCCTGCATCGTGATATTGAGTGATATCATCGATGCTCTGATCTCCCGTCAGAGAACCTGCTCAAAGGTCTGGGCCCTGAAGAAAGGATCATGTACCCTATTAGTGGAGTAGCGTGAGAGGTCAGTGAATCTCGTCGAGTACTGGGCCACTGATAGGCTGCCCTGCTATAAGTGCAGCAGCTCCTAGATACGCACTGAGTGTAATGTCACTGGTACGAAGTCCGCCTGGAAGAGGGTCTCGATGTCCAACCAAGAGAGTGTTGCCTCCTCATGCATCTGGAGCGCCAGACTCCACCATCTCCCTATTGTGCCCTGGAAGATGCTAGCATCATGGATCATTATCGGATCTACTGGCGTCTCAACTAAGCAAAAAACTCTTGCCACAGTCTCTATCCAGTCCTCAGCTGCCTGGGGATCTGTTTCGCCTCAAAACCTTAGGGGCATCTATCTGTGGAACACGTGCAATGCGCTCCGTCGGCATGCACAGTCTGCTAGTGGGGCTGGTGGAAACTGCTTCCCTCCGAGTTGTGGTGCTGCTGGTACACCACCCGAACCTGCCAACACAGTTAGAGGACCCTACACTGAAGCCTCGTCGCTCGGTGGACCATCATCATGTACTCTCTCTAGAATCCTGGATGGTTGCCTATGCGACGACATCCTGAAAGAAACTGGTGCGCCACAGTCAATAAGTTATACTTGGTGAGCTGACTCAAAAGAGATCAAAAGTAAAACATTTCCAAAACATGCGCAATTAGTTTTTTCATGCACTGAGTTAGAAATCAGAATTCAAGGTACTGGTGTATGGATACGTCAGCCGCCGTACCAACACTGGACTCCCCGAACTGAAAACCACACTCAAAAAACTTAACATTATTGCTCCATTAAAAAGACCAGAGTCCTGGTTTTTCAGTAGAACCGACTCCTTTGATACCACTTTGTCACAACCCATCCCCTAGGGCTTGTGTTGTGACTACCTCAAGCCCGTCTTCCATAGGCCAGGGGTTGGCGACTAGCACTAGAAATACGTATCCCTAAAACAGGATGGCATTGTCTTTAAAACTGTACAAACACACCGTCCAAGAACACAACAAGATGCAACCACGAAGTAAAACTGCAGTAGTAAAAGTGTGTACAGAAAGTAAAGGGGTCGGAATACATGCCCAACAGAAAGACACAATACAACAGAAAAATAGAAAACAACTCCTGAGATCGTCCACCAAGGATCCTACCTGAAGGGTAGGTACAGTTCGTCTCCACAGCTCTCCACGTCAGCCAGTCACCTCCGTGTACCACCTGGTCCTGACTCATATAGTCTCAGTCGAGCTACTCATCGTCTGCACAAGACACAACAAGGTGCGGGTGAAGTCCGTGCAGGGGTGAGTATAACAATACTCAGTAAGGACCCTGAGACCTCCAAAGGTCTCTCAGAATTCCACAAAGGATGACTACAAAGCATGATCTCAATCACAAAACATAAAGCAAAAGACTCAGCTCAAACCAGGTATAACATAAGTACAGAAGTACAAATGATTAGTCATAAAGCTAGATCATCTTATTCTATCAAGGGTTCTGCTGCTGATCCACTCAGGGTCACTCGGTGCTGATCCACACGGGATAGTTGGGTGCTGATCCACACAAGATCGCTTGGTGCTGATCCACACAGGATCGCTATTCTTTCTTCACGTCTCGGCGAGCCACTGGATTCTCGTACATAGTACGGTTGATTCTAGGAGGATCTGATCCTCAAGCCATCGGTCATATTTCAACAGGCACGCAGTCCCACGAAGAAGTAACCAAATGATCTGTCATGTCATAAGGGTTCCAACACAATAGACGACGCGTCAATCGGACCCCCAGTCTGAGAGTTATAGACATTTTAGTGCAGAGGGCCCAGTTGGATTCGAGTACGATCCGACCCGGACATACTCCAACTTTATCTAAAACTCTGGCGGAGTATCTCAAAAGGATTGTCTTGTTCTAAGTATTCCAGTTCCATAGATGGTTCGTCAAACAGGCGTCTGGTTTGTGAGATACGACCTTTTAAGTGTATCTGGACCGAAATGGGTATGGGTCTAGTCTGGCCCGGTCGGACCAACTCGACCCGCCCCGCCCTGGGCCGACCCGACCCGGTCCTGGTCCGACTCATGTCTGACCTGGCCCTGCCTGAACCGACTGGGCTGAATCGAGTGGGTAGGGTCGCGAGCTCGGCCCGCTGGGTCGTAGACCGGCCCGACCCAACTCGGCTGGGTGCGGTCCAACCTGATGGTTGGTGCGGTCTGCCAGCCGGGCGACCCGCACAGAGGGGGTTGCTCCCCCCTTCCAAAACGACTTAAAAGCTGTTCGAGTTTTATGTAACCGGCAGCGCCATGTGGCGATGCCTTGGCTATCAACGGGACCCGCAGGGCGTGAGTCCCATCGCCTTCCGTCGCAACGTCGATGTCGTGACCTCCTCACCGCGGCGTGCGACGGCACGCCGCCTTCCACCAAAACGTGGTTGGTCGAGAGCTGGCCACCCCTTCGGTCCGTCGCGGCGTCGTACAGTGTCGCCCACTTCCGCGGCCGGCAAGCGCCGGTCACCGCCTTCGCTTGCCGACATCAGTGTCGCGCCGGTAGGTCTTCTGCGGGCCACCGGGTGAGCTCTGGTGGTCCGTTTTCCCTTCTAAAAGCACTTACGGGCCTCCCGAGATGTCGTCGTCGCTGCGTGTGCCTCCCAGTTTCAAGGTTTTGTCAAGTTGAGAAATTCACCCCCGAAGAACGCAACAAAAAATCAAGCAGAAGAGGGCCCGGGCCTTGTTCATTTGGCCTGCGCCGTCCACGTTAGCATTATATCATACAGGGGTAATTAATTCAACATTGAAAAACTATATTACCTCCACGATTCATCATTCTTTTCAAGAACAAGGGAAAGAAAATTGCACATTAATTTAATAACAAAACCCCTACCTCGTGAGTTGTTGGATGATTTCCCGGTCGTGAAGGGAAAAGAGTCCTCGTTGGATGAAGTTACCGACGTCTATCAATCCCGGATCGTTGCCGCCCAAGCTTCTGTCCTCCATCGTTGGAAGATGCCGCAGTACTTCGCCAGAGGTTCATCACAACTATCCCCATAACCCAAGCTCGAGCTCCATTTAAAAAGAGGGGGAGAGTGAGTAACGCATCGAAAGAATTAATGAGGTTCATTAAGTAATGAACCTCTTAATTCCCAATAGTGTGGTTACGCAACTGAAGAGTCAAGCCATTAAATGGTTTGACAACCCATCGGTCCCACCACCGCCGCTCAACATGAGGTAGGAAAATAAAATAACAATTTTTATGTTATTTTATTGTTTCTTTTAAAGTCTCAAAAACTAACTTTTTCTCTCAACCTACTGTAGTGGAAGTTAAGCCTCCCTTAAGTGAATCTCGGTGCTGCGGATTCAACAAAACCCTCAGATTTTTAATCCGAGCACCGATTCAAAAGATAGAAAATGTCACCCCTGTGTTTACTGAACGTACCTTAAAAAAAGTTCAAAATTCTGTTCGGGGCACACCGGGCCACGGAATGAAGTGCCGTCAATTTTAACCGAATCGTAATAATCCCAAATAATTTTAAAAAAAAATTATATGGAATTTTCGGGTCTGTATATTGTAACAGGTAACATATCTCATGATGGTCAAACAACCATATCATTGTACATATACGAATATTCCCAATAGGAATGGTTGTAACAGGTAACACATCTCACCACCCTTACACTCCTATACCACACCATGTAACACACCATCTGGTTTCAAGGCCGCTTACTTACCCATATCAAGGTCAGGTATCAAGTATTATATAGTCTTATGACCCCCTACCTACCCAAATGTGTCTTTTTTATTAAAAATTGACATTTTATTAATGTCTTCTTTCATATAAATGTTTACTTTATTTCATTATTGTATTACTAACATAATATTTGTTTTCTTATATAGGTGTAATTTTTTTTGAGTTCAGATGCTTTATTCGACAACTAATACCATGGACGACAATTTTTGAGAGGGGATCATGGATGCAAAAAGGATGAAACATTAATGTTTTTTACTGTTTGTTGGATAATTGTAATTGTAACCATATAAAACATTGTTTGAAATGTATATAGTAGTGTGTTTTTTTTTGTATTCATGATTTCAAGTAAATGTATATAACATTGTTTGCGTAACTCTTGTGTGAGCTGTTTTGTTCTTCTATGTTTTGTTTGTGCCTAGGTGTTGTTTTGTGTGCAGGTGTTGTTTTGTGTTCTATGTGCAGGTGTTGTTTGTGTGCATATGTGCGAGTGCTGGATGTGGTCAGACAACATGGCCTTTATCAACGCTAATTAAACGCTGATAAATTGGTACTTTATCGGCGCTCAAAATAGCGCTGATAAAAGTTCCCTTTAACAGCACTAAAAAACCGTTGATAAAGGGGGACCTTTATAAACATTTTTTTAGCGCGGATAAAGGGTACCTTTTATCAGTGGTGTTAAAGGGGACCCCCCTTATCTTCGTTGCGATTAACAATGTTTTTCTAGCACTGTTAAAGACGATTTCTAACGCTTTTAAAAGCCCTATTTGTAGTAGTGTATGTCACTTTTCTCTAAAACTCTAAACTTGAAAAGATGCCCAATGTGAAAGGAATTGATTTCTTGACTAAATTCAAGATTATGTAATTTAATAATGTCGGTCCTTATAGTTTGGGTGGGGGTGTGGAGCAGTTCGCTGGGTGAAGTCTTCGAGCCTGTGATTTAATGCAATTTTCTTTCTTGCGTTGTGTTCCGCGGTGGTGGATATCATCGACCTAGTATATATCTATAGATGCACATAAATACAAATATATATATATATATATGTATGTATGTATGTATTTTTGTATATGTATACACATGCACAATAACACATATACATACACACACACAAGAGCGGCCCCATAAATTCTGTTGCCCATGACTACATATGAAAATTTTGTTCTAAAATGTATTAAGAGCTCCAGTGAAATGGTGAAAATTTTGCATTTGTTTCTGTATTTTTTTTCTTTGATTACCTGTTGCCATAGCCTGGGGACTCTTTGGGCTTGCCCTACGGCCGGCCCTGACACATACACATTTTGTAACAAATATATATTAAAATATATATGCATAGATATACATAGATATATATATAATTTTTATTTATCATTTGCGTGGCTTTAAACGCCTATATTTGTTGGAGAACTGGGCCGTCCAGTCCGGTGGAACAGTCCAATAGAAAACAGTGTCAAACAGTGGAACTGCAGACTATTTTTTCCACATATTTGTCTCTACGACACCGCACTCATTGAATACAGTGTCGTCACTCTTTAAACGTGTCTTCGAATGCATGTACGACACCGGCGGCTAATGTCAGCTGTCTGGGCAACTTGAATGGTGTCTTCGAACGACACGTCACTCATTTTCTTCACCCCTTCGCCTATAAATGCCTGCCAACCTAACGATCCCTTCCGCAACAAACTCCTTGTTTGCCCCTCTCCCTCTCTCTTTAATCCAAATGGCTGTTTCCCAGTCTGCATCCACAGAGTCTCATCGTCGGTCTGTCACTTACCATCCCTCCGTTTGGGGAGATTATTTTCTCAATTCATATCATTCGGTATGCTTCTACTTTTACCGTAATTGATGTTAAATCTTTTTTTTAACTGTTCAAAATATTTTCGGGTTTATTGATAGGAAAAAAATGTGTGCTCTTCATCTTACAGGAGACAGATGATGAAACAAAAAAAATGCATCAAAAACTTAAAGGTGAACTGAGGAACCATCTAATGGAGGAAATTCATAAACCTCATTCCGCTCAATTATTAAACTTAATAGATGCAATTCAACGCTTGGGAGTTGCATATCATTATACCCTTGAGATTGACCAAGCATTGCAACAAATTCACCATATCCATGATGATGATGACGATCTTTACGATGCTGCCCTTCGTTTTCGATTGCTCAGACAACACGGTTATAATATCTCTTGTGGTAAGTGGTAAATCTTCTTGAATTCTTAAATACATTTTTTTGAAGGTGCCACTTCACATTTCATGTATTTTGTAAATGGACGCAGAGGTGTTTAACAAATTTAAGGACATAGATGGTAATTTGTCTATAAAAGATGTGCCAAGTGCACTGAGTCTGTATGAAGCCACACAATATAGGATGCATGGAGAAGACATACTTGATGAAGGACACGACTTCACCTCCTCCTACCTGAAATCAATCGCGACTCAGTCAAACCCAATGATTATAGGTCAAGTAAAACATGCCTTAAAACATCCGATCCGTAGGTACACAAATCGACTGGAAGCAAGATATTACATATCAAATTATCAAACTGAAAGTCATTGTCACAATGATCTTCTTTTGTTTGCAAAGCTTGATTTCAATATATTACAGAAGCTTCATCAGAAAGAGATTGGTGACATAACAAGGTAAGCAAATTTGGTGATTATATTGGATGTGTTTATTATAAAATAAAGATATCTTGATTTTTAATAATCTTAATTAGGTGGTGGAAGGATCTGGATTTCACAAGAAAGTTACCATTCGCAAGAGATAGAATAGTAGAATGCTATTTTTGGGCATTAGGAGTGTATTTTGAACCTCAATATTCCCTTGCAAGGAATATACTAACTAAAGTCCTCGCAATGATATCATACACGGATGATATATATGATTTGTACGGCACACATGAAGAACTTATGCTACTTACAGAAGCAATTGAAAGGTAATTTTCTAATCTATTCTGTTTATTCAACCTACCATGACATATGAGACGAATTTTCATTGGACTGTGTTATGTATATAGGTGGGATATGAAAGCTTCAGAAGTATTGCCAGAGTACCTGAAAATATTTTATCAAGCACTCTTAAATGTATATAATGAGATGAATCAGATGGATTTGGAAAACAAGTCCTACGGTGTTTGTTATTCTATAGAACAGGTAATATATTGATTATCATTTGGGAATAGTTAAATTCCTCATTCACACATATGTATATATTTTCATTATAAAAGTTAGTATAAGTTTTTAAAATTATAGTTCAAATATTTAATTGGGTGACAATAATTTTTTTTAAGCCAATGGAAAGAGACACTCATTTGATATGAAAACTATATGCCCAGGGTGGTAAGGGTTTGGAGGGTGAGGGGGCAATTCATGGGATCAAGTCCCCAGGATTACAAGTTTTCTGTGATTTTATTCTTTGTATTGTGTTCCGCGGTGGTGGACATAATCAACCTATTTTATTTGAACTCACTTATGATTTACAGAATAAAAATGTTGCAAGGGCATATATGGAAGAATATGAGTGGATGTGCAAAACTCATGTGCCCAAAATGGAAGAATATATGAAGGTGGCAAATGTTTCCTCTACTTACCCCTTGTTAGCAACTGCATCCTTGGTTGGAATGGGAGATATGGTAACCGAAGATACCTTTATATGGATTCAAAAAAATCCAAAGATTGTGGAAGCTTCAACAATTATTAGCAGACTCCAAGATGATGTGGCATCACATGAGGTGTGCCCATCTTGTTCCTATATTTTATTTTCTTTTCATATAAAAAAAATTAATTTTTTTTATTTCATTTATTTTAATATATTCATAATTTATTTCATAGTTTGAACAAAAGAGAGGACACGTTGCTTCATCAGTGGAATGTTATATGAAAGAGTTTGACGTCTCAGAACAGGTAGCGTTAAAAGAAATCCACAAACAAGTTGAAGATAAATGGAAAGACATAAACGAGGAGTGTATTTGGCTAAGCACCGTTCCTGTGCCTGTCCTTGAGAGGATAGTGAACTTGGCATGTGTCAGTGATGTTATGTACAAGGATGGAGATGGATACACTCATGCTGACACTGTGACGAAAGATCTTGTGGCTTCTTTACTTGTTGATTCTATGCTAATATAAGTTGAAGTTGTAATGTTTCATTGTGTTTTCATATTCACACCCTATCATATCCTATTCTTTTTATTTGGGTGTGAATGCTAAATGTTTTGTACTGTATTTTGGAGAATTGTGGTGAGGTCTTCTTTTTTCATTATTGTCGTTGATTTCATCTTTAATTATAATATACTAAAAGTTATTTTCATTAGGCTCTAATAAATTTTCAATACCTCTATCATATGGTATGTTTTTTACTCTTGGAACAAACATGAATCAAGAATTATAGTTAATATTATAAATCTAATGATCCTTGTTATCTACAAAGGTTTATTTTGATGGCCAATCGTGTAATATTTCACATTATTACGCAAAAAATTCCTAAAAAGAGATATATTTCACATTAATTGAATCGAGATTCACCTAAATGCATTAAATGTAAAGACCCGTAAAATTCAAGGAAATTTTTTTCTTAATTTTTTTTTGGAATTTTACAAGAACGCAGTTTCTGACGGCACGTGATTCCGAGGCCCGGTGTGCCCGGAATCATTTTCCGAAGTTTGGCTCGGGTACGTTCAGTGAACGAACGAGCGGGTTTTTCTAACTTTTGAACCGGTGATCGGAATCAAATTCCGAGGGCACCGATGGAATCGCAGCGCCGATATTTTCTTAGAAACGTTTCTTCCGGGGTTGCGTTTGCTCGGGTGTGATTTTTAAATTTTTTGGAGTTAAGTTAAGAAATAAAATAAAGTGGTGCGACAACTTTATTTTTATTTCACTTAAAGCCACTTAAAGCCACTTTAAAACTGCTTAAGCTGAGTTGAAACGGATAGGGTGCAATCCAAAATATCCTACCCTCTTGGTATGATATTTGTGAGGTGGGACCCGCACGAGCCTCACGGTTTCTTTCCCTCTAAGTAACGCACCTGCGAAAACTCCTCATTAATGAAAGTCAACTAGGGCGTTTTCTAAAACTCTTAAACGCTCCTATTAAATGGACGGTTAAGTTGTTACCATTAATTCACCGAATTAATCGTTCGTTTCTTAACATGTTTTCAAACTGTTGGCATAATAATAAAATAAGACCAACACCTTTTCTTTTTGTTGACAGGTTGATTGTTGAGAGGATTTGGAGAATCTGTACCTTCATCCTCCTTGCGAAGAACGCGAAGAACGTGAAGAACGCCGAACTCTCAGAGATCGACGACGCGACGCCGTGTTCCGCGACGCCGACGATTCTCCTTCCACAATGCTTCTTCCGCGACGTTCTTTCCTCGCGACAAATCTTCGATCAACTGCTTGAGGTAGGAGATTTCAAATCTTTAATTCCTTTGTGGATTTTATCCTTAACATGGATTTAATTCGTGAAATTAAATCCATGTGTTTTCTTTAAACCTCGGAGATCGTCGACGCGACGCCCTTCCGCGACGACGTGACGCCCTTCCGTGACGCGACGATCCTCTTCTTCCGCGACGGTCAATTCCGCGAAGAACTCTCGTCCGACGACAGCTACGAGGTAGAGGTTTTATTTGAGAATAATTCCTATTCCCATGGTTGTTCCTTCTAAAACAAAGAACCCAGATCAAAGTTCAATTTTAATTTATTAAAATTGTGCCTTGCTTTGTTTTTCATGTGTTGAATATATTCCCAATTGTTATCACCTAACGCGGAGGGTGCAGGCCAAACAAACACGGCCCGACAACCCTCCGCAGTTTTTCGTTGATGCGTGGCTTAACGACGTTTATGAAATGGGATCAGAATGACAATTGGAAGCCATCGCAGCAGATCTCGGATCCCAGGAGAGCCGTAGGCGCAAACCGCACGCAAATCGGACCACCGGAGCGCGTTCGGTGGTCCGCGGAAACCCCCCGCCGGCGCGCCACGCCGGCACGGCGGCGCCGGCGGCCGGCAGCGGCCGGCCGCCAAGAAGCGGCGGCGCCCGGCGCGCCATAGGGAAGACCCACCGTGGTGGCGCTGGCCGGTCCCGCGGCCGCGCGGGACCGCGGAGGAGGGACGCGGCTCAAGCCGCGTCCGGGTGTCACGGAGCGGCCCCCGCGCGGGGGCCGCGACTGCCTTGCGCGGCGCCTGGCCAGCGCCAGCGCACCGGCCGAGCCGCCCGGCCGGACCTCCGGGCCGGGCCGGGCCGTGCCGGCCAGGTCGGTCCGGGCCCAGACCCCCCGTTTTCGGACCTTTTCGGTCTTTTACTCATAACTTGAGCTTCGGGCCTCCGATCGACGCACCGTCAGCGATGATGCAATCCTTGGATTGAGGCGGTCATTTCGGTATATTGAACTCAAGGTTTCGGAATACTTTGGGTTCGTCCGGGTTCGTTCGTACACGAAACCAACCGGGCCCTCGGAGCGGAAACGCTCATATCTTGAGCTACGGACGTCCGATTGACGTGTCGTCAACTTTTTTGGATTCCTCTAAGTGAGACGGATCTTTTGGAATACTCTGCCCGAGGTTTGGATGCAGGTGGAGTACGGTCGGGTTGGTTTTGCCTTAAAAACCAACAGGGCCCCTGGGACGAAAAAACCAATAACTCTCAGACCGGGCGTCCGATTGACGCGCTGTCTGCGACGTTGAGTTCTTGTTGACGATACAGAACTTTTGGATACATCAAATCTGGACTATGTGTCAGTTGATGTATCAGCCTCTCGGCTCGTGGAGCGGACCCTCCCGAACGAGCTTTCTGTGTGCGGGAACCCTAGTGCTGGCTGCGACTACGACGACGACGACAGTACAGAGATCCTAAGTGGATTCGACGACGACTGTGCAGAGATCCTCAGTGGATTCGACGATGACTACAGCACTCAGCGGTCCTTTGTGGATCAGTGCTACCGATCCTGTGTGGGTCCGATCCTCTATGGGTCAGCGCTCAGCGGTCCTGTGTGGGTCAGCGCCTACAGATCCTGTGTGGGTCCGATCCTGTGTGGGTCTTTGCGGGGGTTAGTTACCTATCGATCTTGTGTGGGTCAGATCCTCTGTGGGTCATTGCAGGGGTTAGTTACCTATCGATCCTTTGTGGGTCAGATCCTTTGTGGGTCATTGCGGGGGTTAGTACCTATCGATCCTTTGTGGGTCCGATGGCTTAGATGAATCAGTGACAATATCTGGTCATCTTTATCGTCATATGAAGGAGTATACCTGTGTGAGCTGAATCCTGTTTTGATTTCCTATGTGGATTGTGTTGTGCTATCATGTGTGGATTTACGTTTTGCTTTCCGGTGTGGACTGGGTTGTACTTGGGTTCGGATGTTGGAGCCGAACGAGAATTGATGACTTAGGTATATGTATGGGCATATACCTAAGCAGTGTCGGATGTTACTTCGTGATTGTATTTTTCCTTTGTGGATTCTGGGAGACCTTCGGGGGTCTCGGGGTCCCTACTGAGTAGCTTATACTCACCCCTACACGGGCTATGCCCGCACTACGTTGTGTTGGTTGCAGAAGATGGACAACGCTGATCGTGGTTGAGGCTTGCAGAGCAGGACGGTACCTGGAGGTGGACCACTGGGCGGGACGTACTCGGAGCGGTCGGCTGGACCTGAGGAGCAGTGGAGGCTATCTGTACCCACCCTTCAGGTGGGACTTCCAGTGGATGGCTCGACGTTGCGGCTTTACTTTTCAGTTGTTGTTTTCCCTTTCGAGTTGTACTTTACTTTCAGTTTGGGTTTGTATTCTGGCCCACTTACTTTCTGCACTTACTGTTGTACCAGCTTTTACTTAGTGTTTACTTTTTCCTGCTTGCTCTGTGGTGTTTGTGGTTTACTTTCCAAAGGCAATTCCTTCCCTTTTTTCGGGATTTACGCCTTGGTGCTAGTCGCCAGCCCCTGGCCTATGGAAGGTGGGCTTGGGGTAGTCACGGCACGGGCCCCGAGGACGGGTCGTGACAAATTGGTATCAGAGGAGTTCGGTTCTACCGCAGAACTCAGGACTCTGATCTTTTTCTATGTGAAGCAATAGTGTTTAGCGTATTGGGTTTGATTATCAGTTCAGGGAGTCCAGTGTTGGTGCGGCGGCCGACGTATCCGTACACCATGACCCTGACTTCTGATTTCCGACTTAATGCACGAAAACATTGATTGCGTGTGTGTTTCAAGTTTTCTTTGTGATTACTTTGTGTCAGCTCACCAGGTATACTGTTCTGACCATGGCGCACCTGTTTCTTTTTCAGGATGTCCCCACGACGGCAGTCAGCTAGGGTTCTGAGTGTTGAGTGTGACGACAGACCACCGAGCGATGAGGCCTTGGTGTAGGACCCTTTGACAGCTGAGGCATCGGCGGTACCTTTACCCGCCGAGCCACCAATGCTTCCAGCACCAGCCGCTGACGATGCACGTCGCCTTAGTGCACTGCATGAGTTCCAACGCCAGCAACCACCCAGGTTCCACGGGGAGACGGACCCCGAGGCAGCCGAGGACTTGCTGGAGGCAGTGGTGCGAGTTTTCCGGTTAGTGAGGACACCAGCAGACCTCATGGTGATCCTCGCAGCGAGCCTACTGCACGCAGCAGCGGGCTGATGGTGGATCTTGATGCTCCAGGTGCACGATGAGGCATCTCTTCTCTGGACAGACTTTGAGGGCCTCTTCCGCTCAGAGTTCATCCTGGCCACCCTCTGTGCGGTACGCATCCAGGAGCTTCTTCAGCTGCGGCAGGGCAGCTTGACGGTCGCCGAGTACTCAGCGAGATTTACCGATCTCTCGCGCTACTCGACAGACATGGTACGTGACCCATTCTTCCGGGCCCGGACCTTTGAGTAGGGATTGAGACAAGATATCAGGGCATCGCTGATCTCCCTTAGTATTCTGACTCAGGCAGGAGTACTGGAGAGAGCCCTTTTGATCGAGAGTTTTCTTGCTGAGACTTCTCCAGCGGCGAGACCTACCGCGGGGCGACACGTAGCAGAGTCTTCTGCGGCAGGCAGTCGACAGATGACTCAGGGGTCCAGGCAGACCAGACCCTCACGCAGACGACCTCAGGATACTAGCTCAGTAGTGCGGGGCACACAGCGTGGAGCCAGTCTTTCGAGAGGTAGGCAGTGCTACACATGCGGCGGGCAAGTCCACATGGCTCGTGACTGCCCGACCCACCATGCCGAGGAGCAACAGACGGTTGAGGGTCCACCCAGGCAGAGGCAGAGGGTCGACCGTGGCGGTCCGCAGGGAGGAGGCAGATGAGGCAGAGGATCTGGCCGAGCAGCAGGTGGTGGGCGATGCTTTGAGGCTCTACCACCACCACCACCAGGAGGTCCACCCCGGCCACAGGGAGCTGGCGGGCAGAGACAGGCACAACTCCAGGCAGCGGAGGCCTACGACCACGGCGCGCCCGAGATGATTCGAGGTACGATCTGTGTCTATTCCACCCTTGCTGCAGTTCTTATAGACACAGGAGCGAGTCACTCTTTCATAGCCGCTGCCCTTGTTCGGAGCTCGGAGATTCTGACAGAGCCGTTGGCTCGATCCTTACGGCTAGAGACTCCTACGGGAGCAGAATCGACGATTACGCACTGGTGCCGACAGTGTGAGCTTACTCTAGGAGGCGAGAGCTTCGGCTGGAATCTTCTTGTAGTGGCGTCGAGGCCTTACGACGTCATCCTGGGCATGGATTGGTTATCTACAGTCCATGCACAGATTGACTGTATTGGGCGCAAGGTCCGATGTGTACGCACTGACGGGAGCAGGTTCACCTTCATCGGCGAGAAGGGAGCCTTCGCAGCATAGGATGGAATTCCACAGAGTAGAGGACAGCCCATCACTCATTAGTTGGCTAGCATCATCCTAGGAGCAGTTGACGTGCAGAGTCCTAGTTTTCCTGCAGTGGTGGATCAGTATGCGGACGTCTTTCCCGACGACGTTCCAGGGCTACCTCTTCGCAGAGAGGTAGACTTTTATATTGACCTGTACCCCGGGACAACCCCGATATCGACTCCAGCATATCGGATGGACCCCGCTGAGCTTCGAGAGCTATGGGTACAGTTGGAGGACTTGCAGGGAAAGGGGTTCATCCGACCCAGTGTTTCACCATGGGCTTCCCCGATATTGTTCGCCAAGAAGGCGGACGGGAGCTTGCGACTTTATGTCGACTATCGTCACCTGAACCAGGTGACGGTGAGGAACAAGTATCCGCTACCGAGGATTGATGACCTCTTTGATCAGCTCAAGGGAGCATGGTGGTTCTCGAAGATAGACCTCAGGTCAGGATATCATCAGCTCAGAGTTCGGGACGAGGACGTGCAGAAGACGGCCTTCAGATGTCGGTATGGCCACTATGAGTTCTTGGTTATGCCATTCAGCGTAACCAATGCTCCAGAAGTGTTCATGGGCCTCATGAACAGGATCTTCCAGCCATACCTCGATCGATTTTTCGTAGTCTTCATCGACGACATTTTGATATACTCCACGACTGAGGAGGAGCACGCCTACCACTTGCGTGTTGTACTAGACACACTCAGAGAGCACCAGCTTTATGGAAATCTCTCAAAGTGTCAGTTTTGGTTACGTGAGGTCCACTTCTTGGGGCACGTCATCTCTGAGGTCAGAGTTGCAGTGGATCCTGCGAAGATCGAGGCAGTGATAGCTTGGGAGCCACCGAGGAGCGTGACGGAGGTGCAGAGTTTCTTGGGACTAGCCGGGTACTATCAGAGATTTGTGCCAGACTTATCCAGAGTTGCGGCACCACTATAAGATTTGACGAAGAAGGGGAAACCCTTTGTGTGGTCAGACAGATATCAGCAGAGCTTCCAGGAGCTGAGAAAGAGATTGACCAGCGCACCTATCTTGAGGTTGCCTGAGGAGGGAGTAGGGTACATAGTCTACTGTGATGCATCAGGGACCGGACTCGGATGTGTCCTGATGCAGGAGCAGGCAGTGATCGCCTATGGATCACGTTAGTTGAGGCTGCATGAGCAGAACTATGCTACCCATGACCTGGAGTTAGCAGCAATGGTCTTCGCTCTGAAGACATGGCGACACTATCTGATGGGCGAGTGCTTTACAGTCTTTTCTGACCATCAGAGTCTCAAGTAAATCTTTTCATAGAAGGACTTGAACCTGAGACAACGGCGATGGCTAGAGTTCCTCCAGGACTATGACTTTGAGATAGTCTATACTCCTGGGAAGGGGAACGTGGTAGCTGATGCTCTCAGTAGGAGGACGGGCATTCAGCTACTTGAGGAGGCGGCAGAGCAGCTAGCCGCCTTGTGGATATCCTTCATGGATAGAGATGGAGCAACCATCCTTCAGTCACTCACAGTCACTCCTCCACTACTGCAGTGGGTCAGAGAGGCACAACGTGGGGATGCTGACTGTGAGACGCGGCGTGCACATATATCCTCATGACAGGCACCTGATGGTTTCTCCTTTGGAGCAGAGCACGACGTCCTTTTTAGAGGGCGTACCTTAGTACCAGTCACTTTACGAGAGAAGGTGCTGAGGGAGTTTCACACTTCTCCTTTGGTGGTACATCCTAGAGTTGTGAAGATGTACCAGGACCTCAGACGACAGCACTGGTGGCCGGGCATGAAGAAGGCTATAGCGAAGTTCGTTTCTCGATACCTCACCTGCGAGCAGGTGAAGGCAGAGCATCAGGTACCAGCAGGCTTGGTACAACCCTTGGAGGTCCCAGAGTGGAAGTGGGATGAGATATCTATGGACTTCGTGACTGGACTTCCATGTACTTCCAGAGGTCATGACTCTATCTGGGTGATTGTCGACCGACTCACCAAGTCGGCTCACTTCTTACCCATCAGAGAGCAGGGCTCAGTGGAGAGCTTGGGACGTCTCTATGTTCAGGAGATTATACGGCTTCACAGTGTGCCATCATCTATCGTCTCTGATCGTGATACTTGCTTTACTTCCCGGCTTTAGAAGGGTTTGCAGGAGGCATTCAGGACACAGCTACGTCTGAGCACCACCTTTCACCCTCAGACAGATGGTCATACGGAGAGGACCATTCAGACTCTCGAGGACATGCTCCACGCATGTGTCATCAACTTTGGTCGCAGCTGGGAGGACCACCTACCCTTGGTGGAGTTTACGTACAACAACAGTTACCACTCCACCATCGGTATGGCACCGTACGAGGCGTTGTACGGCCAACCTTGCAGATCTCCTTTGTGCTGGACAGACCATGGGGAGTCAGCACTTGTGGGACCAGAGATGGTCCGGGCCACGACAGAAAGGTCCAGGTCATCCAGGAGTGGATGAGGACAGTTCAGAGCCGACAGAAGTCTTATGCTGACAGGAGGCGGAGGCCACTAGAGTTCGAGGATGGCGACCACGTCTTCTTGCGTGTCTCACCTCAACGTGGACTACAGAGATTTGGCCGAGGCGGCAGGTTGTCTCCACGCTTCATCGAACCATTCCAGGTCCTCTGCAGGATTGGCGATGTGGCTTATCGCCTGGCTCTACCACCTCAGTTTCACTGGGTGCACGACGTCTTCCACGTATCCCAGCTGAGGAGATACGTGCACGACCTGACGCACATCATCGACCATGGGGAGATAGACGTTGATGATGGGGTGAATTTTGTGGAGGTCCCGGTGGAGATCGAGGATCGACAGGAGTGGGTCCTACGTGGACGGTCAATTCCTCTAGTACGCATCAGATGGCAGCACGAGAATCTCCAGGAGAGCACTTGGGAGCGGGAGGCTCAGATGCGTGATCAGTACCCACATTTGTTTCCCTAGTTTATGATGTATCTTTACGAGGACGTAAATCCCTGAGGTGGGAGTGATGTAAAGACCCGTAAAATTTCAAGGAAATTTTTTTCTTAATTTTCTTTGGAATTTTACAAGAATGCAGTTTCTGACGGCACGTGATTCTGAGGCCCGGTGTGCCCGGAATCATTTTCTGAAGTTGGCTCGGGTACGTTCAGTGAACGAACGAGCAGGTTTTTCTAACTTTTGAACCAGTGCTCGGAATCAAATTACGAGGGCACCGATTGAATCGCAGCGCTGGTATTTTCTTAGAAACGCCTCTTACGGAGTTGCGTTTTCTCGGGTGTGGTTTTTAAAATTTTTGGGGTTAAGTTAAGAAATAAAATAAAGTGGTGCGAAAACTTTATTTTTATTTCACTTAAAGCCACTTAAATCCACTTTAAAACTACTTAAGCTGAGTTGAAGTGGATAGGGTGCAATCAAAAATATCCTACCCTCTTGGTAGGATATTTGTGAGGTGGGGCCTGCACAAGCCCCACCGTTTCTTTCCCTCTAAGTAACGCACCCGCGAAAACTCCTCATTAATGAAAGTCAACTGGGGCATTTTCTAAAACTCTTAAACGCTCCTATTAAATGGACGGTGAAGTCGTTACAATTAATTCACCAAATTAATGGTTCATTTCTTAACATGTTTTCAAACTGTTGGCATAATAATAAAATAAGACCAACACCTTTTCTTTTTTTTGATGGGTTGATTGTTGAGAGGATTTGGAAAATCTGTACCTTCATCCTCCTCGCGAAGAACGCGAAGAACGCGAAGAACGCGACGAATGCGAAGAACTTCGAACTCTCAGAGATCGACGGCGCGACGCCGTGTTCCGCAACGCCGACGATTCTCCTTCCACGATGCTTCTTCCGCGATGTTCTTTCCCCGCGGAAAATCTTCGATCAACTGATTGAGGTAGGAGATTTCAAATCTTTAATTCCTTTGTGGATTTTATCCTTAACATGGATTTAATTAGTGAAATTAAATCCGTGTGTTTTCTTTAAGCCTCGGAGATCGTCGACACGACGCGCTTCCGTGACGACGCGACGCCCTTCCGCGACGACGCGACGCCCTTCCGAGACGCGACGATCCTCTTCTTCCGCGATGGTCAATTCCGCGAAGAACTCTCGTCCGACGACAGCTACGAGGTAGGGGTTTTATTTGAGAATAATTCCTATTCCCATGGTTATTCCTTCTAAAACAAAGAACCCAGATCAAAGTTCAATTTTAATTTATTAAAATTGTGCCTTGCTTTGTTTTTCATGTGTTGAATATATTCCCAATTGTTATCACCTAACGCGGAGGGTGCGGGTCAAACAAACACGGCCCGACAACCCTCCGCAGTTTTTCGTTGATGCATGGCTTAACGGCATTTATGAAATGGGATTGGAATGACGATTGGAAGCCTTCACAGCAGAGCTCGGATCCCGGGAGAGCCGTAGGCGCAAACCGCGCGCAAATCGGATCACCGGAGCGCGTCCGGTGGTCCGCAGAAACCCCCCGCCGGCGGCCGGCCGCCAGGAAGTGGCGGTGCCCGGCGCGCCGCCGGGAAGACCCGCCACGGCTGAAGCCACGGCGGTGCTGGCTGGTCCCGCGGCCGCGCGGGACCGTGGAGGAGGGACGCGGCTCAAGCCGCGTGCGGGAGTCACGGAGCGGCCCCCGCACGGGGGCTGCGGCTGCCTTGCACGGCGCCTGGCCAGCGCCAGCGCACCGGCCGAGCCGCCTGGCCGGACCGCCGGGCCGGGCCGCGCCCAGCCGGGCCGGCCGGGTTGGACCCGGACCCGGGTCGGGTTGACCCGGTTCGGGCCGACCCAGGGGGGGTTGGGCCGGGTCGGTCCGGGCCCAGACCCCCCGTTTTCAGACCTTTTCGGTCTTTTGCTCATTAATTGAGCTTCGGGCCTCCGATTGACGCAAAGTCAGTGGCGATGCGATCCTTGGATCGAAGCGGTCGTTTCGGTATATTGCACTCAAGGTTTCAGAATACTTTGGGTTCGTCCGGGTTGGTTCGTACTCGAAACCAACCGGGCCCTCAGAGCAAAAACGCTCATATCTTGAGCTACGGACGTCCGATTGACGTGTCGTCAACTTTGTTGGATTCCTCTAAGTGAGACGGATCTTTTGGAATACTCCACCCGAGGTTTGGAGGCAGGTGGAGTACAGTCGGGTTGGTTTTTCCTTAAAAACCAACCGGGCCCCTAGGACGAAAAAGCCAATAACTCCCAGACCGGACGTCCGATTGACGCGCCGTCTGCGATGTTGAGTTCCTGTTGAAGATACATAACTTTTGGATACATAAACTCTGGACTATGTGTCAGTTGATGTATCAGCCTCTCGGCTCGTGGAGCGGACCCTCCCGAACGAACTGCTGTGTGCAGGAACCCTAGTGCTGGCTGCGACTACGACGACGATGACAGTACAAAGATCCTCAGTGGATTCGACGACGACTACAACACTCAGCGATCCTTTGTGGATCAGTGCTACCGATCCTGTGTGGGTCTGATCCTGTGTGGGTCAGCGCTCAACAGTCCTGTGTGGGCCAGCGCCCACAGATCCTGTGTGGGTCCGATCCTGTGTGGGTCTTTGTGGGGGTTAGTTACCTATCGATCCTGTGTGGGTCAGATCCTTTGTGGGTCATTGCAGGGGTTAGTTACCTATCGATCCTTTGTGGGTCAAATCCTTTGTGAGTCATTGCGGGGGTTAGTACCTATCGATCCTTTGTGGGTCCGACGGCTTAGATGAATCAGTGGCAATATCTGGTCATCTTTATCGTCATATGAAGGAGTATACCTGTGTGAGCTGAATCCTGTTTTGATTTCCTATGTGTATTGTGTTGTGCTATCCTATGTGGATTTACGTTTTGCTTTCCGGTGTGGACTGGGTTGTACTTGGGTTCGGATGTTGGAGCCGAACGAGATTTGATGACTTAGGTATATGTATGGGCATATACCTAAGCAGTGTCGAATGTTATTTCGTGATTGTATTTTTCCTTTGTGGATTCTGGGAGACCTCCGGGGGTCTCGGGGTCCTTACTGAGTAGCTTATACTCACCCCTGCACGGGCTATGCCCACACTACGTTGTGTTGGTTGCAGACGACAGACAGCGCTGATCGTGGTTGAGGCTTGCGGTGCAGGACGGTACCTGGAGGTGGACCACTGGGCGGGACATACTCGGAGCGGTCGGCTGGACCCGAGGAGCAGTGGAGGCTATCTGTACCTACCCTTCAGGTGGGACTTCTAGTGGACGGCTCGACATTGCGGCTTTACTTTTCAGTTGCTGTTTTCCATTTCGAGTTGTACTTTACTTTCAGTTTGGGTTTGTATTCTGGCCCACTTACTTTCTGCACTTACTGTTGTACCAGCTTTTACTCAGTGTTTACTTTTGCCTGCTTGCTCTGTGGTGTTTGTGGTTTACTTTCCAAAGGCAATGCCTTCCCTTTTTCCGGGATTTATGCCTTGGTGCTAGTCGCCAGCCCCTGGCCTATGGAAGGCGGGCTTGGGGTAGTCACAGCATGGGCCCCGAGGACGGGTCATGACAATAAATCTCAAGGATGTTATTGAGGTAGGAAAGTATCAATGCTTATAGAGACAATTAAAAAATCAATGATTTTTCTTTATTAGCATGTCATTGAAGAGTTAAAAAAAATATCTTAGTGTCTAAGACACATAGGTCTTTTGAAACGGTCTAAAAAAGTTGCTTGAACACTAAAAAGGTGTGATTCTTCGAGAAGCTCGATATGACCATATTTACATTTGGTTACAATGTTTTAAAATCCTTAAGAGATCATAATTTTAACCATTTTGGAAGGTGTTCTCAGCTGAAATTATTAGGAATAAAAATTATCGATGAGTATATGCTGGAAAAACATATTGTACTTTTCAGGTCGAATGTGATCGTGTAGTGACATGGATTGAACCTAATTTCACCCCACCTAGGATGGTGAGAAGATGATGGGTGTCACCCTAAACCCATATCCAATAACCCAATGGTCAGAATCAAGCGCCTAATAGGAAAATCTCACAACATGAGAGAAAGTTTCCTCACGTTTTAGAGAATAGTGAGTAACAAAGCACAAAACCTGGAGTATTATATCCAACAACCCATAAACAATAATATTTCATGATCAATGTAATGTATAACATTAAAAATGAAATCCATTCATTGTGTATACCATTACTAGGAAATAGAAATTATCATGTATTAGAGCATTACATAATAAAGTACAAGTAAAATGATACTCCTTACATAATCAACCTATAAAGTGCTGTTTGAACATCACAACAACCAAGAATAACAATTACATGAGGTCCCAAAAAAATGTTGACAAGGTCAATAGTCCGTAATCATTGCATGCATGCACATTATACGTTGATTTATGCATAGTCAAGTACTTTAGATGATAGATACTGGGAATTCATACAAACCCCTAATTCAACCTAACATATCAAGTAATTGAACCACATTACTATCCCATATCTATCTGAACTACTAGGGTAACAGACCATAAAAAATCCACTCTCCTAAATATCAAGATCAATGAAGTAAGTAGAAATATAAACAAACTGGGTCTCAAGATTATATTTTAATTGAATAATAAATCATAAAAATCAATACATCTCATTATGTGACTCACCATTTCCTATAAAAAAATTGACTCATACTAACAAAAATTTAGGGACACAAATGGGTAATGTTATAATGACCTACGTTGTTATGGATTGAAGATTTCTAAAGAAATCTAAACATTCCATATGGTGGGTGGTTTGCTTTGAGAACCGAGACCCGGGTTTGGAATCTAAGGGTTTAACCATCTTAAAATGAGGGTTTTGGATAGGGTTTGGATTCCAGGGATGGTCGGGTGAGCATCGATGAAGGAGTTTTTTTTATATACATTTTTTCAAATTTTTTTTTTTGAAAATACATCTAGGTTAAAAAAAATTATTTTTTTACCCCCCAAAGGCGGCACCTGGTGTGCCGCCTTTGGGAAATTTTCTGCCCAGGGAAAGGCGGCACATGGTGTGTCGCCTTTGCCCAAAAAATAACTGCAAAGGCGGCACACCAGGTGCCGCCTTTGCTTAATTTTTTTTTTAAATTTTTTTTTTATTTTTTTTTGTTTTGTTTTGTTTTATATATATATGTATATATATATATATAACAAAACTTTTCAGCAAAATTTTTCTGCTATTTAATATCCAGCGGTTCTGCCATTACAACAGTCTGGATTCTGACTGATACCCTCACCCAGGACTCCCTTTTATAAGGGGGTTTGCCCTGAAAACAATACTGCATTTCCGATGTGGGATTCTGGTTCTCCTTTTCCTGCACAGTACATTCTGCGTTTCCGATGTGTGATTCTGTTTCAAGTACGCGACTTAGAAAGACAATAAAAGATAAACTATAAGACCAATACAAATGAAACTTTAAACACTGATTAAACATATAATAAATAGCTGAAAAAAAAATAATTTCATAAAAAATGTTGATACAGATTAATTTATAAGCTTTCAAAACCACCTACTTGAAACTTAAACATATTTCAAGTACGTGACTTTGAAAGCTTATAAAAGATAAATTATAAGACCAATACAAATGAAACTCTAAAAATTGATTAAACATATAAGAAATAGTTGAAAAAAAATAATTTAATAAAAAATGTTCACCAAAAACAATTTATAAGATTTCAAAACCATCAACATGAAACTTAAAAATGTTTCAAGTTTCTGACTTTGAAAGACTGTAAAACATAAACTATAAGACCAATAGAAATGAAACATTAAACATTGATTAAACATATAAGAAATAGTTGAAAACAACAAAAACTTCCTAAAAAATGTCCATAAAAATTAATTTATAATCTTTCAAAACATTCTACTTGAAACTTAAAAATGTTTCAAGTACGCGAATTTGAAAGACTATAAAACATAAACTATAAGATCAATATAAATGAAACTTTAAACATTTATTAAATATATAAGAAATTAATAAATTTTTTAATTTTAACTTAGTCCTTCTAACTTTTTCGTAGCATTCAGATGCATTCCAACAATGAAAATCTCAACCAGCTTATGTGCTTTACACACAATAGAAACATCTTTGCAATTTTGTCATGCCCCTGAGTATAAATCAACCTCAAAAGCTCTAGATAATTTTTCTTGGTAAGGTGAGATGATAAGGGAGGTATTATACCATCAGTAAGAAAGATTCTAGAAATGTGCAATGCTATGACAAACCTTTAGATGAAATGTGTCAGTTCCCCACTAGATGTGCATGTTTCTTCAAAATTTTCAGGCTGGAGATAATCCACCTTAAGTTTCACATAGCCTTATGTCTTCCATGGATTAATGTCAAACACTTCAACCAATTTTTTTACTTTATGGGGAAGTAAAACCTCATTCCTTTGAATATGAACATTACCATGAACATATAAAATCATCATTTTGCAAGAAAAACTACTAATCTCATGTTCACTGAAATACCCCTTAATGTAAGAATGATACAAATAGTGTAAGTACCCAATGGCAAGATTCCAATCCATTTTGACTGGGCTATGTGGAATCATTGGTGTTTTCATCTGATTAATAATTTAAAAGGTTTCAAAACCACCTTTCTGAAACTCAAAAATGTTTCAAGTAAGTGAATTTGAAAGCCTATAAGATATAAACCATAAGATCTATTGAAATGAAACTTAAAACATGGATTAAACATATAATAAGTAATTGAAAATAAAAACCATTTCTTAAAAATTGCTGATGAAATACAATTATAAGCTTTCAAAAACACTTCTTTCAACTCAAAAATATTTCAGATATGAGAATTTGAAAGCCTATAAAATATAAACTCAATGACTCATATAAATGAAACTTAGAACATAGATTAAACATATAAGAAGTATTAGAAAAGTAATTAGTTAATTCTGGTGAGGGGGAAAACTGTTAGACCCTGGAATTGAAGGATAATGAGGATGACAAGGAAACATCAACCCCCACGCCCACCCCTTCCACCCATTCAACCAACTTCGGTAACTCCTATAGAAGTAGTTTTTCAAAAAAATGAAATGTCACACCACCATAGATTCCTACATCCATATTAACCCCCCAATTCAGTTTCATTAAATGTGGACAGTCCCCATTTTTACCAAAGTCAATGATTCACTATTAAACCATCACTTTTCAACCCCCGCCTCAATAATACAAAATGCTTTGAGGGATGAGAAATGATTCGGTGCATTTTAGAACATTGAAATGCGTCGAATCATTTCTCATCCCTCAAAGCATTTTGTATTTTTGAGGCGGGGGTTGAAAGTGGTGGTTTAATAGTGCATCATTAACTTTGGTAAAAATGAGGGCTGTCCACATTTAATGAAACTGAATTGGGGGGTTAATATGGATGTAGGAAGCTATGGTGGGGTGACATTTCATTTTTTTGAAAAGCTACTTCTATAGGAGTTACCGAAGTTGGTTGAATGGGTGGAAGGGGTGGCGCATGGGGGTTGATGTTTCCTTGTCATCCTCATTATCCTTCAATTCCAGGGTCTAACAGTTTTCCCCCTCACCAGAATTAACTAATTACTTTTCTACTACTTCTTATATGTTTAATCTATGTTCTAAGTTTCATTTATATGAGTCATTGAGTTTATATTTTATAGGCTTTCAAAGTCTCATATCTGAAATATTTTTGAGTTAAAAGAAGTGTTTTTGAAATCTTATAATTGTATTTCATCAGCAATTTTTAAGAAATGGTTTTTATTTTCAATTACTTATTATATGTTTAATCCATGTTTTAATTTTCATTTCAATAGATCTTATGGTTTATATTTTATAGGCTTTCAAAGTCACTTACTTGAAACATTTTTGAGTTTCATAAAGGTGGTTTTGAAACCTTTTAAATTATTAATCAGATGAAAACACCAATGATTCCACATAGCCCAGTCAAAATGGATTGGAATCTTGCTATTGGGTACTTACACTATTTGTATCATTCTTACGTTAAGGGGTATTTCAGTGAACATGAGATTAGTAGTTTTTCTTGCAAAATGATGATTTTATATGTTCATGGTAATGTGCATATTCAAAGGAATGAGGTTTTACTTCCCCATAAAGTAAAAAAATTGGTTGAAGTGTTTGACATTAATCCATGGAAGACATAAGGCTATGTGAAACTTAAGGTGGATTATCTCCAGCCTGAAAATTTTGAAGAAACATGCACATCTAGTGGGGAACTGACACATTTCATCTAAAGGTTTGTCATAGCATTGCACATTTCTAGAATCTCTCTTCCTGATTGTATAATACCTCCCTTCTCATCTCACCTTACATGAAGAAGTAATGTCAGTGTCTATGGTGAGGCTCTGTCCCACAAGGTGGTGTGCGAATGGTACGTCCATATCGAGAGCGACGTGTTCCATGCTGGGATGGAGTATGATGACCTGGAGAGGGATGATCTTCGGGCACTGGAACATCAATCACGGGATCCTCTGTCATAGTCTGCATGGAAGGAGGTGTCAGAGGGATGTCATCATGTGCACGAGATCCTTATCCCACTACGTAAGTAGAAGGGGCTGTCATCATACCCTCGGGAAACCATATAGGCTGTGAAGGATCTGGTATGAAAGATGGCGGCATGGGAGATGACCCCTGATAAATCCCTGGAAAATAAATATTTGGAGAATACTATGGATATCCGGTCAAAAAAGATGGATCCCATGCTGCATCCTGCTGCACAAACCCAGACGGGTCAGGCTGGACTGATAGAGCACCGACCTGTGCCTCTGGAATAGGTGAGGGCTCACGTGCAGCAGGACGCGGTCTCCGTCGCCGTTGTCATCGCTGGGGAACAGCACCAGCTGCTGCTGCAGGTTCCTGAGTAGGACCCTCATCTCTTGGGATAGGAGCATCATGTTCCTGAGCAGGAACATCATGTCTCTGGGGTCTAGGATGGATGATAATTTCATGAATAGATCGACAAATCGGCATCGTATCCTCCAAAGCAGCATGGATCACAGATAAACTAGCAACCTCCTCCTCCTCTGGATCAGTCATGCGACATAGTCGTCGTAGTCTGGTATGCTCTACAGAGATTCAAAATGAATTATAAAATAGCATAATAAATATATTATGTGAAATTTATTGACTTACCAGATCCTGAATCCCTCTCCCGTGCTGAGTCAGATACAATATAGACTTCATTCTATACCATGGCTCATACTCTACCTGATCTGATAGGTAGAATCGCATCGTACGTACACCTGTGATACGATGCTCTGCTCGATTGTCCCAGATGGCGACATATTGGGCATGTCGTCGTCGCCAATCGACATGTTTTCTCCCCGTGAGCTTCAAGCCATGAAGCGCTGGTAACTGTCATGGTGCAGGTGGAATCAGCTGAACACAGCAAAACTGATGCATAACTTTATCGGGCTGGTGCCACTCAATAATATGAAAGTGAATGAGTGGCACTACAGCCATAACCTCATGAAGTCCAGCAGTACAGTATGTAGGTAATTCCTGAACCAGACTCCAGTATGGCATCCAATGAATCTGTAATGACATGTGACATTTCATCAGAGAAATTTGTTAACAAAAAACAAAAATGATGATATATACTTACGCTGTCAGGTAGTAAATTGTCCAACATGAGACGATATGCAGCCAAATTGTGGGTTGGAGCATCGATGAAACGATGTGCCTGACTCCACCTATCAAATACAACATTGAAAGTGATAAATAATCAGAAATTAAATATAATAAATCATAATACAATCAGAAGCAAATAAATATGACGGATCATACCATCGTCCACGTGGAGCATCCTGTAGCACATCTATAGGAAGCCTCTGACCAACAGTAACAGGGGCGAGGAGAGGGATGTGCTCCCATGCCCACAACTGTATAAGGACGACACATCCTCCGAGATCTGTGTGATCTGAGAGGAATGTCGTACATAATGCTCTATAAGTGTAGGCCAAACATGCAGATCCCCAACTATATCTCCCGATCCAATCAAAGTCCTCCAGTAAACTAAGATACATCATGTTCACATGCACACCTGAGTGATCTGAACACAATGTACCTCCAATAAGTCGTAAGATATATGCCCGAGCATAACACATGATGGTCTGCTCATCAGCATCAGCAGGTAAATGTGCAAACTGCAAAGCAAGCCAAGGCATAGATATGGACCCACCATCTGTAGCAGTATGATCAGCCAAAATATCGACACCTAATAATCTCTGTGCCAGCTCAGCCCAATCCCCGATGGTGGGTCCAATAACTGCATCTCCCTGAATAGGAAGACCGAGTAGCACTGCCACATCCTCTAAGGTGATAGTCATCTCTCCCTCTGGCAATTGGAATGTGTGAGTCTCTGGTCTCCATCTCTCGACCAAGGCAGCAAGAAGGGGATGATCAGTGTAAGTGAAATCAGAAACGACAATTCCGTAGAATCCAGCACGACGTAAGTATGGTATAATAGCAGCTGGAGGCGCCATGTGTCGAAAATGGTGTGCTCGCCGCACCCTAATCCGTCGAACATCCTGACCCTCTATCACATCACGAGAAACATGCCTATGCTGCTCAGTGAGGAGTGGAATATCATCCATCTGGAAGCCAGAAAAGGAAATTAGTCTTCACTATAAAATATAAATATAATGTTAAATTTAATATAATGTTATGATTGGTATAATGAACAATATGTGATGTTTTTTTAGAAAACATTAAGGGAATTTCGTCATATTTTGGAGAACATTTATCTATCGTGTCTTTATATATGTTTTTACCCTGAAAATTATGTTTTTTAAGATATGGTGTCATACATTTATATATATAAACATATTATCAGGGTTATGTATGATTTATGAAGATCCTTTATGATAAATGTTTTAATAATTTTTTGTCTTCGATGACAAATAACCTTTTTTTAATAATGTTTTTGTTCTCTAAGATTAATGGATTTAAAAGTATTGAATACAGAGGTTCGTTATTGGAAGGAGAGAAGTTGCTTATTGGAAATGTGAAACAATTCTTAAAAAGTTCATCTCTGATATTAACAACATATAACTAACTACATGAAAAGATCATGTTGGATACAACACATTATTGTGGCTGAGTGTGTGAACTCGATCCAACAATGTTAGGACATCGTTTCCGGTTATGCCCTTCTTGATGACATAGACGACATCTCAACATTTTCCCTTGTTCTTGAGGCCAATCCATCTCATTTCGTATCCTGTTGGTCTTCGGTCTTCCCCGTGGTCGTAATCTACTGATGTCAGGAATCAGTATGGGCTGGTCTTCAGGCATTGGGAAATATCGAAACTCCCCAACAGGCGTCCATGGCGCAACATAACAGTTAGCAATGGCCTCCAATCGGTATACTGGATCAACATAAGCTTCCCATGATACGTTCACAGATGCACATGCTGCGATGGCATGTGTGCATGGAAACCTTAATGCTTGAAACTTTCCACACTGACATTGTTTTGCTTCTAGAAGTACCGCTAATTTTTCACCGCTGTTACCTGTAATGGGGTTACAATACTCTTGAACTTCAAATGCCGAGTCTTCCCGATGGAATAGACACACTCGATAAATGGAAGCTTCTTCAATGTTCTTTTCAATATCTCGTTGATTTTTTTTTCCAAATCTTAGCCCCTGTTGAATCCCATCTGAGGCCAGTTTTTGTCTATCAACGAAGTACTTGACACAACGATAAAATGTCTCCTGAACTAGGTCAGCAATTGGTAGCTTGCGAAGCCCTTTGAAGAAACCATTTATACACTCCACAATGTTTGTGGTCATGTGTCCATACCTCTTCCCCCCGTCATAGGCCAGTGTCCATTTCTCTTTTGGAATCTTCATCATATAATCATACACTTCTTGGTTAGCCTTGAGGATTTCTTCGTAACGCGCCTCAAACCTTCGTTGATCTGGCTCATATGCTACATAAATATGATCACATGTCATATAAAATATATTTTTATTTACATTAAAATAGTAAACATCAATGACAACATTGCTTACCAAGCCTCGTGATTGCATTCTTCATAGCCTCATTATGGAAGGTTTTGTGCACGTTACTAGAAATGTGTCTAATGCAGTATCGATGATGTGAATTTGGGGGACTCCATGAATCAGGATCCGCATTGATTGCCTCATTGATTGCCCTATGTCGATCAGATATCAAACAGACACCTCGAATGCATGTGAAATGGTTGCTGATGCATGCCAAAAACCAGCTCCAAGATTCATAGTTTTCCTTCTCCACTATTGCAAATGCAAGCGGAAGTGGTGAACGGTTCCCATCTTGGGTTGCCACAATCAACAATACGCCCTTATACTTTCCAAATAGAAATGTTCCATCAATTTGTATGAACTGTTTACTGAAACAAAATGCAGAAATACACGGGAGGAATGCCCAGAATAACCGATGAAATTGAACACGAGATTGATCCAATCGATTATCTTCAAACACATGTTCCTTCATATTTATATGGTAGACAACTTGGTTGTTGTGGCTCAGCGTGGCTAATAATTGCGGAAACACTCGATACGAGTCATCCCAATCACTGTAGACCTTCACAATTGCCTTCTGTTTCGCTATCCATGCCTTGTTATAAGAAATATTATAACCGAAAGTTTGAAGAATCCTCTCTTGTACAAGGGCAATAGGAACATCTTGACAGGTCCTAATCATCTCAACGATAACAGTTGACACAAATTCGGCATCCAAAGCAGTGTGATCTTGTGTCAAGTTTGGCTGAACACAAGAATGAGCTGCCTCAATCTTTGAAATTCTCCATCCACCAAATGCAATGTCTGGAATCGCCCTCAACCGTAATCTACAGTCTTCATCAAATTTATCACACCGTATAACGTATTTTTTTCGACATGATGCCTTAACTACATATCTACAATGCCTCTCAATATGAAATCTTTTTAAGAAGCTCTTCAACGCATCCTTACTTGGAAAATCTCTTCCATTATATAATTTTTTGTCCAACTCACTAAACCTATCCACTATAACTCTAGAAAACTCTATTGCAGGTGTCAGAACATTGTTGTCAAATTTAGGTATACGTTCCATTGCTTCGGACCAAGATTCAAAGGGTGGTGGATGATTTAATATTGGTCGAGAATGTTCTTGAACTACTCTACTTTGAGAAACTACTACCTTATCTTCTCCAGCTCCCTCCCCATCTCCAGCTCCCTCCCCATCATCATTGTCTTCTCCGTCTATTCCATCATTATTAAATTCCTCATCTGAAGAATGATTTATATGTAAATCTGACAGATCATCTAAGTTTTCCTCCTCCACAACAGGGCGAACATCCTCAATTTCTTGGGATGAAGCTTCTTCAACAACTATTTGTGCATGTCTACGACTTCGAACATTGTGATGTTGTTGTACATTAGAAACTTCAACATATAACTCCATCATTGCACCATCAGACCGTTGGGAAAATAAAGTTCCCGCTTGGACCCTGTGCTCATCAGCAGCCAATGGACAAGAAAGATGCCATAACATGGCAGGGAATTGCAAATGTCTATAACTAATAGACTTTATCTCTTGATGAGGACCGAGATTTAAGCAACCACGAATTCTATCTTGAAGATCAGTTATGGTAACACAATCAGATGTGTTAACCATAGATGTTGGATGTATACTATAAGAAGCTCCTTGCTCGGTTTGAATAACCTTTCCATAGCAGTAAACACAAGCAAACATGTCTCTCTACATGAAAAATGTTTACCGATCACTGAATATGTCAATAATGTTTTGTTACGTATTAAATAAATTTTTTTATCTTCTTAAAGGTATTTTAGTACTTCATGAAGTAAATATCAATCATCTAAAACATATCCCCCGGGAGTGTCAAACCAGGAGTGTAGCAAGGCCCATTGTCATGTACCAGGATACCCCGGGTCAGGCCCGAAACTCCTTGTCGGGGCTTTCACCCCTAGGTACAGCTGTGCCAGAGCCACATTCACTTGTAGTATCGAGATAGGGTTTTAATTGCTTACATAACGACATAAACTTTCATGACACCAAAATTTTAAAACCTTCCTAAATTAAGCCACTAATGTTTTGTAGAACAATTTTTAACTTTCCTAAAGATATGTTCAATGATCTCTAAAAAATAAGATTCATTACAGTGCTGGTTAATCACTACTTAAGTTTCGGTCACTACTTAAGTGTTGGTTAATCACTACTTAAGTGCTGGTTAATCACTACTTAAGTGCTGGTTAATCACTACTTAAGTGCTGGTTAATCAGTTAGGAGTTGGTCATTCACCACTTAATCATCCCTTAATCTTTACTTAATGACCCCTTAATCATCCGTTCATCATTAGTTAATGACCCCTTAATCGTTAGTTAATGAACCCTTAATCATCCCCTAATCATCCCTAGTTAATCACCCCTTATTCACCCATTAATCGTTAGTTAATCACCCCTTAAACATTCCTTAATTACCCCTTAATCATCCCCTAATCATTCCTTAATCGTTAGTTAATCACCCCTTAAACATTCCTTAATTACCCCTTAATCATCATGTAAACATTCCTTAATTACCCCTTAACCATCCCCTAATCATTCCTTAATCATTAGTTAATGACCCCTTAATCACCCCTTAATCATTAGTCAATCACCCCTTAATCGTTACTTAATCACCCCTAAAACATTCCTTAATTACCCCTAAATCACCCCTTAATCACTCCTTAATTACCCCTTAATCATTAGTTAATCACCCCCTTAAACATTCCTTTATTACCCCTTAATCACCCCTTAAACATTCCTTAATTACCCCTTAATCATCACTTAATCATTCCTTAATTACCCCTTAATCATCCCCTTAACCCCTTAATCACTCCTTAATTACCCCTTCATTCCTTAATTACCCCTTAATTAGTTAATGACCCCTTAATCACCCCCTTAATCATTAGTTAATCACCCCTTAAACATTCCTTAATTACCCCTTAACCATCCCCTAATCATTCCTTAATCATTAGTTAGTGACAACTTAATCACCCCATAATTGTTAGTTAATCACCCCTTAATCGTTACATAATCTCCCCTAAAACATTCCTTAATTACCCCTTAATCACCCCTTAATCACTCCTTAATTACCCCTTAATCATCACTTAATCATTCCTTAATTACCCCTTAATCATTAGTTAATCACCCCTTAATCACTCCTTAATTACCCCTTAATCATCAATTAATCATTCCTTAATTACCTTAATGACCCCTTAATCATCCCTTAATCATCACTTAATCACCCCTTAAACATTCCTTAATTAATCATCCATGGTTAATTACCCCTTTAATCATGACTTAATTATTCCTTAATCATCATCTAATTAGTCTATGATTATCTCTAAAATATTAATAAATTATTATTATCCCTAATTATCATTCATTAATAATATTATATTACACATACTTTAATCTAACATTAAATAATTTATCCCTCATCATCATTCATTAATAATATTAAATTACAAATACCTTAATCTAACATTAAATATTAACTAATTAAAACATTAATAATATAACTATTTATTTCTTTTCTTTAAATAACTACTACTACATACTTAAATATTTAAAATTAACTAATTACAATTAAATAAATAAATAACTTTAAAATAAATAAAAAATACCTCTAAATGAAGCTTGACACAAAAATCTTGTACTCCTTGCGTCTCCGGAAGCACCACGAAGGAAAACTCAACTTAGAGAGAGGAGCTCTCAAAATTTTAGAGAGAAGAGGGATTTGTGAGTGAGGAAGGGTGGGTGGGGCGGCTCCCTTTTATAGGGATATTTTTGGCGAAGGTGGCAACTAGGAAGCCGCCTTTGGCCATTTAAAACACGAAAGGCGGCTCTTACAAAGCCACCTTTCACAGAAACAATATCGAAAGGCGGGCACTGGTGTGCCACCTTTCGTTTCCCCAATGGCGCAAGGCGGTTCCTGGAGAACCGCCTTTGGCCCGGCGGAAACCGAACCGAAGGCGGCACATGGTGTGCCGCCTTTAGGATGTAAATATTTTAAACCTCGTTGTATTTTTAAATTTTTTTTTGAAAAAATGTATAAAAAAAACTCTCGATGACGCTTTAGGTTGGCTGGGCAACTGAATTTCAGCAGAAACAACCGACAGGCCAGCCGGTGAGCCACCATCAATTAGCTAGTGAACTCCGCAATGGCCCAACACATTGTATGAGCCCACCGGCCGGGCGATGGGGCCTTTTGAGGGATGTTTTTAGCAGGGAAAATCTTGTATTTTCCATGCTTGGAGCCTTTGGGTTTTAAGCGGACATGGAGACTGGGAGAGATTCTTTTATGGATGAATCTCCCTCTCTTCACCTCTCCTTCGATCCTCCTTTAATGGGGATGACTTGTGGTGTGTTGCGATGCTGATTTGATGTAATTTCATCAGTTTATTATCATTCTTGATTCCCCTTTGCTAGACCTTTGATTTTGGATGAAATTGGGCTACGGTTGGGTGACCATTTAACCAGAGCATGGTGAAATGATCCAAGCATGATTGGGATTTCAGGCAGCATTAGAGGATGTTTCATAACGCTATATGCATGCTGTTATAAGCGATTTCGGTGAAGGTACATTGCCTAGTGATTTTATTTAAGGTTTTTGATTAAATTGGATAAAATTAGTGGATGACTGAGCATCGAATGATAGGTATTTTTCTTGAGAGAGTGTCTGGGATGCTCCATGGACCTTTCAGATGTGGTTAAGGTTCTAGTGACGTGGGGATGCCCAGCGAGTAATTAGGTGATTATTCCTAATTGGGTTAAGTTAAATAATTAATTATAAATGCTATAATTAATTATTTGTGTTTCTTGACCAGATATAGGTCCCCCGAAGCATTGGAAAGTTTGGCCAAGATGTGGAGCTTGGACGAGGCATGGATGAGTGTGGGGAAGGAAGGAAAATTTTGGTGTGATGGGCGTTTTAATTTTTTTAGGGGTCTGGGTTTTGATTATTCTGAAAAATGGGGCACAACAACACCACTTCAACTGACGTTTTTGGCAAAAAAATGCCAAAACGCCACTTGGAGTAGCGCTTCGAACATTCAGACCGCAAAGAGCCGCTCGAAGTGGCGCTTTGATTGAGTTTCACTTCATGTTGCACTGATACTCTATATTCTAAATCTATCAGCACCACTTGAAGTGGCGTTGATAGATTTAGAGGAAATATTATCGGTGCCACTTAAAGTGGCGCCTAAATTTTCACCCCCTATAAAAGGGTGACCTCCCACAATTCACGCTCAACCTCCACCATCTCTCAAACTCCTCCTCCTCCCAATGCTCTTCCTCTACGATTGCTCTGCCTCTCCTCCGAAGCATCACCACCTCTATGAAAATTTGAGGTAATTATTATTTTTTAATTTGTTTAATATTTTGATTGATGTATTTTTTTGTTTAGTTCATAATTAATTTATTTTATTTAGAAGTAGTTGAGGAGAGGAGAATGGGAATTGAGGGAGATTTTATCTCTCTAAATCCCGATGGCGGCTAGTGTTTTCTCTGGTTTGATTTTGTCTGGATCACCGATCGTCATTGCTGCAGTTGTCCTTCTGTGCAACCCCTTCTTATCTCAAGTATGGAGGTGCTGTTTGGAGGTAGCTGATTCCACCAACTTGTGCGATCTCCTGATAACCCTAATCATCGAGGTGACTTGCTGTTTCCATCCCTTTCTTCGGTCTCCCTTGATCCAGCCGTCGTCGTCATCGAGTTCTTTGGTCGCCCTAGATCCGGTCATTGCTATTGATTTCCTCGGTCTCCCTAGATCCGATCGTCGTTGCTTCCTCGGTCACCCTAGATTTGACCGTCTTTCCCGGATCCCAGTCGATTTGATTCTCATAGGCATGCTACGGGTTGCCATAAATTGGATCGCATTCCTGCCGGTTCGTGCCTGGGCACTCGTGGTGTGCCAGTTTCACGTGTGGATGGTCATGGTAGTAGTTTCTCACTCTACAAAGATGCCGCAACTAGTATGATTCGTCTCAAAGGGAAATTTGCGCATGTCAAGGTTGATCCTGATGCAATTTCTGAACGGTTGAAACTTGAAAATCATTCTATCATTGGTCGTGTTATTGTATCGAAGGGCCCCAAGCCATGGATTATGAGTGATCTTGTAGCCAGGCTGACAGAGGTCTGAGGTTTCAACAATTGGAAGTTCATATCTCTGGGTAGAGGCTTCTTTCACCTCCTATTTACCTTAGAGGATCTCAAAACGAAGGTGTGGGGACTTGGATTGGTCTCCCATAAACTGGGTGTCATGCACATTCGTGAGTGGGATCAAAATTTTAATTACCCAAAGGTAAGAAACTCTTATGTTCAAGTGTGGGTTAAGGTGTTTGGTCTAAATTGGATCTCGTGGCATCCAAAAATCCTTTATGATATTGCATTAGCTATTGGAGTTCCCATTAAGTTGGACAAAGAGACTGGAAAGGTCAAATTTGGGCACTATGCCCGCTTCCTGGTAGAGGAGGACCTATGTTCTACTTTGGTTGAAACATTATTTCTTTTTACAGACAATGATGAGCTTAATATGAAAATTGAATATGAGAAGATGCCACACTTTTGTATGGATTAGAAAAGGCAACCGTTGTTCTACGCACAGACATGAAGAGCACACATGGAATAAGAGGTCTGGGAAACCTAGTTATACTATGAATGAGGGTCATAAGTTGTTGCCTAATTTGAATGGGAGATGGGAGGTGCAGGTGTGTGCTTCACCCCTCACTGACTCGGACATAGGAGTTATTGATGAGCCATCTGGCTTGGTTTCACCTCAGCAGAGGGTGTTTGATATGGGAAAATCCTCTGATAAGGTACAATCCCTTGCCTTTGATATGCCAGATGCATATGTGCAGACAATGGATGATTGACATGATTCTTCCCCAATGTTGTTCGAGATAACTTGGGTAGAAATTGTTGTGACGCAATAGGAAAATAATGAATCAGAGTTTGAAAACTCCATTCAATAGGATATGGATAGAGAGCTTCAATAGGATCATGCCCTAAATTCCTCTATGAAAGGAAAATCCAGGATGACGATGGTCTCCTCTGGTTTGGACTTAAAGGAAACAATGGGTAATGTTAGTCTTTCTCATTCTGACAAATTTATTCATGATAGTTCATCTAAGGAAGGTGGGAAGCCATCTTCACCCAATCCAGTGGATGAAGATGTTTCTAAATTGGATTTGTATAAGAAGTCCAGACCACTTTCTGTTTATGGACAAAACACTCCTAGTTGTATTGACATGGAGTATCAAGTGCTGTCTGATCCCCCTCCTTCTATGCAGGTTGGGGAGCCTTCTAGTCTGGATGAGGTACAAGGTTTGGGACAGGATAAAGGATCACAAACAAAGGATCTGATTGTGCAGGATATGCCATGCCTTACTTTTCAAGAACTTCCTCTGTAGACCTGGCGACGGGGGAGGTATCCAAGAGGTCGTGGCCAGGGACGTGGGCATGACGATTCATGAAGACGCGGAGTGTACACCAGGTCTTCTTCGAAAACCTAGCTTACACCAGAGCAAGAAAGTCTCCAGAAGATGTATTAGGTGATTCTCATTGTCAGTCTGTCACTTACCATCCCTCCGTTTGGGGAGATTATTTTCTCAATTCATATCATTCGGTATGCTTCTACTTTTACTGTAATTGATGTTAAATATTTTTTAACTGTTCTAAAATATTTTCAGGTTTATTGATAGCAAAAAAATGTGTGCTCTTCATCTTACAGGAGACAGATGACGAAACAAAAAAAAAATGCATCAAAAACTTAAAGGTGAACTGAGGAACCATCTAATGGAGGAAATTCATAAACCTCATTCTGCTCAATTATTAAACTTAATAGATGCAATTCAATGCTTGAGAGTTGCATATCATTATACCCTTGAGATTGACCAATCATTGAAACAAATTCACCATATCCATGATGATGAAGATGACCTTTACAATGTTTCCCTTCGTTTTCGATTGCTCAGACAACACAGTTATAATATCTCTTGTGGTAAGTGGTAAATATTCTTGAATTCTTAAATACATTTTTTTGAAGGTGCCACTTCACATTTCATGTATTTTTCAAATGGATTCAGAGGTGTTTAACAAATTTAAGGACATAGATGGTAATTTGTCCATAAAATATGTGCCAAGTGAACTGAGTCTCTATGAAGCCACACAATATAGGATGCATGGAGAAGACATACTTGATGAAGGACAGGACTTCACCTCTTCCTACCTGAAATCAATCGCGACTCAGTCAAATCCAATGATTATAGGTCGAGTAAAAAAAGCCTTAAAACATCTGATCCGTAGGTACACAAATCGACTAGAAGCAAGATATTACATATCAAATTATCAAACCGAAAGTCATCGTCACAATGATCTTATTTTGTTTGCAAAGCTTGATTTCAATACATTACAGAAGCTTCATCAGAAAGAGATTGGTGACATAACAAGGTAATCAAATTTGATGATTATATTGGATGTGTTTATTATAAAATAAAGATATCTTGATTTTTAATAATCTTAATTAGGTGGTGGAAGGATCTGGATTTCACAAGAAAGTTACCATTCAGAAGAGATAGAATAGTATAATTCTATTTTTGGGCATTAGGAGTGTATTTTGAACCTCAATATTCCCTTGCAAGGAATATACTAACTAAAGTCCTCGTAATGATATCATACAAGGAAGATATATATGATTTGTACAGCACACATGAAGAACTTATGGTACTTACAAAAGCAATTGAAAGGTAATTTTCTAATCTATTATGTTTATTCAACCTGTCTACCATGAGACCCGAGACTAATTTTCATTGGATTGTGTTATGTATATAGGTGGGATATGAAAGCTTCAGAAGTATTGCCAGAGTACCTGAAAATATTTTATCAAGCACTCTTAAATGTTTATAATGAGATGAATCAAATGATGGATATGGAAAACAAGTCCTATAGTGTTTGTTATTCTATAGAACAGGTAATATACTGATGATCATTTGGGAATAGTTAAATTCCTCATTCACACATATGTATAAATTTTCAATACAAAATTTTGTATAAGTTTTTAAAATTATAGTTTAAATATTTAATTGGGTGACAATAATTTTTTATAAGCCAATGGAAAAAGACACTCATTTGTTATGAAAACTATATGCCCGGGGTGGTAAGGGTTTGGAGGGTGAGGGGGCAATTCGTTGGATCAAGTCCTAGGGAATACAAGTTTTTTGTGATTTTATTCTTTGTATTGTGTTATGAGGTGGTAGAGGTAATCAACCTATTATATTTGAACTCACTTATGATTTACAGAAGAAAAATGTTACAAGAGAATATATGGAAGAATATGAGTGGATGTGCAAAACTCATGTGCCCAAAATGAAATAATATATAAAGGTGGAAAATGTTTCCTCTACTTACCCTTTGTTAGCAACTACATCCTTGGTTGGAATGAGAGATATGGTAACCGAAGATACCTTTAGTTGGATTCAAAAAAATCCAAAGATTATGGAAGCTTCAACAATTATTAGCAAACTCCAGGATGACGTGGAATCACATGAGGTGCACACATCTTGTTGTTAGAATTTATTTTCTTTTCATATAAACAAATTAAATATTTTTATTTCATATATTTTCAAATGTTCATATTTTATTTCATAGTTTGAACAAAATAGGGGGCATATGGCATCTTCAGTGGAATGTTATATGAAAGATTTTGACGTCTCAGAATAGGCTGCATTAAAAGAAATCCACAAACAAGTCGAAGATAAATGGAAAGACATAAACGAGGAGTGTATTCAGCTAAGCACTGTTCCTATGCCTGTCCTTGAGAGGATAATGAACTTGGCATGTGTCAGTGATGTTATGTACAAGGATAGAGATGGATACACTCATGCTGACACTGTGACAAAAGATTTTGTGGCTTCTTTACTCATTGATTCTTTGTTAATATAAGTTGAAGTTGTAATGTTTCATTGTGTTTTCATATTCACACCCTATTATATCCTATTCTTTTTTATTTGGCTGTGAATGCTAAATGGTTTGTACTATATTTTGTAGAATTGTGGCGATGTCTTCTTTTTTCATTATTTTCATTGATTTCATCTTTAATCATAATATACTACATGTTATTTGCAATAGGCTCTAATAAATTTTCAGTACCTCTATCTTAAGGTATGTTTTTTACTCTGGGAATAAATAAGAATCAATAATTATAGTTAGTATTATAAATCTAATGATCCTTTTTATCTACAAAGGTTTATTTTGATGGCCAATTGTGTAATATTTCACATTATTACACAAAACATTCCTAAAAAGAGATATATTTCACAGTAATTGAACTGAGATTCACCTAAATGCAATAAATCTCAAGGATGTTATTGAGGTAGGGAATTATCCATTCTTATAGGGCCAATGAAAAAACAATGATTTTTCTTTATTATCATGTAATTGAAGAGTTAAAAAAGAAATATCTTAGTGTCTAAGACACATAGGTCTTTTGAAACAGTCTAAAATAGTTGCATGAACACTAAAAGGGTGTGATTCTTCGAGAAGCTCGATATGACCATATTTATATTTGGTTACAATGTTTTAAAAACCTCAAGATATCATAATTTTAACCATTTTGGAAGGATTTATCAATTGAAATTATGAGGAATAAAAATTAATGAGGAGTATATGCTGAAAAAACATATTTTACTTTTCAGGTCGAATGTGATCGTGTAGTGACATGGATTGAACATAATTTCACCCCACCTAGGATGGTGAGAAGATGATGGGTGTCACCATAAACCCATATCCAATAACCCAATGGTCAGAATCAAGTGCCTAATAGGGAAATCTCTCCACATGAGAGAAAGTTTCCTCATGTTTTAGAGAATATCGAGTAACAAAGCACAAAACCTGGAGTATTATATCCAACAACCCATAAACAATAATATTTCATGATCAATGTAATGTATAACATTAAAAATGAAATCCATTCATTATGTACACCATTATTAGGAAATAATAATTATCATTAATTAGAGCATTACATAATGAAGTACAAGTAAAATGACACTCCATTACATAATCAAGCTATAAAGCTCTGTATGAACATCACCACCACCAAGAATAACATTTCCATGAGGTCCTGGAAATTTTTTGACACGATCAATTGTATATATTCTTTGCATGCATGCACATTATACATTGATTTTCTCATAGTCAAGTACTCCAGATGATAGATACTGGGAATTCATACAGACCCTTAATTCAACCAAACATATTAAGTAATTGAACCACATTACTATCCCATATCTATCTAAAATACTAGTGTAACAGACCATAATAAATTCACTCTCATTAATATCAAGATCAATGAAGTAAGTAGAAATATAAACAAACTGGGTCTCAAGATTTTAATTTTAATTGAATAATAAATCATACAAATCAATACATCTCATTATATGAGTCACCATTTCCTATAAAAAAATGACTCATACTAACAAAAATTTAGGGACAAAAATGGGGAATGTTATAATGACCTACGTCGTTATGGGTTGAATATTTCTAAAGAAATATAAACATTCCATATGGTGGATGGTTTGATTTGAGAACTGAGACCTGTTTTTGGAATCTAAGGGTTTAAGCATCTTAAAATGAGGTTTTTTGATAGGGTTTGGATTCCAGGGATGTTCGGGTGAGCATAGAAGAAGCTCCAGGGTGGCTGGGCAACTGAATTTCAACAGAAACAACCAACAGGCCCACCAGTGAGCCACCATCGATTAGATAGTGAACTTCGCAATGGCCCGACACATTTTATGAGCATGGTGAAATGATCCAAGCATGATTGGGCTTTCAGGCATCTTTAGAGGATGTTTCTTAATAGTATATGCATGCTGTTATAAGCGATTTTGGTGAAGGTACATTTCCTAGTGATTTTATTTAAGGTTTTTGATTAAATTGGATAAAATTAATGGATGGATGAGTGTCGAACGATAGGTATTTTTCTCAATATAGTGTATGGGATGCTCCATGGACCTTTCGGATGTGGTTAAGGTTTTAGTGACGCGGGGATTCCCAATGAGTAATCAGGTGATTATGCCTAATTGGGTTAAGTTAAATAATTAATTATAAATGCTATAATTAATTATTTGTGTTTCTTGACTAGAGATAGGTCCCTGGAAGCATGGGAAGACTTGGTCAAGATGTGTAGAGCTTAGAAGAGGCATGGATGGGTGTGGCGAAGGTAGAAAAAATTTGGTGTGAGGGGCGTTTTAATTTTTTTATGGGTCTTGGTTTTGATTATTTTAAAAAATGGGGAACAACATCCCACTTCAAGTGACGTTTTTGGAAAAAAAAATGCCTAAGCACCACTTGAAGTCGTGCTTCGGACATTCAGACCGCAAAGCACAACTCAAATCAGTGATTTGATTCAGCACCACTTTAAGTGGCACTAATACTCTATATTCGAAATCTATCAGCACCACTTGAAGTGGCACTCATAAATTTAGATGAAATATTATCACCGTCACTTCAAGTGGAACCTAAGTTTTCACCCCTATAAAAGGGGGACCCCCCACCATTCACGATCAACCTCCACCATCTCTCAAACTCCTCCTCCTCCCATTTCTCTTCCTCTCTGATTGCTATACCTCTCCGATTGTTCTGCCTCTGTAGCTGTTCTGCTCCGAAGCATCACCACCTCTCTGCAAATTTGAGGTAATTATTATTTTTTAATTTGTTTAATATTTTGATTGATTGATTGATTTGTTTAGTTAACAATTAATGTATTTATTTAGAAGTAGTTGAGGAGGGGAGAATGGGAATTGAGAGAGAGTTTATCTCTCTAAATCCCAATGGAAGCTAGGGTTTTCTCTGGTTCGATTTTGTATGGATCACCAATCGTCATTGCTGTAGTTGTCCTTCTGTGAAGCCCCTTCTCATCTCAAGGATGGAGGTGCTGTTTGGAGGTAGCTGCTTCCACCAGCTTGTGCGATCTCCTGAGAACCCTAATCTTAGAGGTGACTCGTCGTTGCCATCCATTTCTCTAGCCACCCTAGATCCGGTCGCCATCGTCGTTGAGTTATTTGGTCGCCCTAGATCTGGTCGTCACTGTAGATTTCCTCGGCCTCCCTTGATCCGCCGTTGATTCTTCCTTGGTCGCCCTAGATCCGACCGTCTTTCCTGGATCCCAATCGATTTGATTCTCACAAGAATACTATGGGTTTCCATAAATTGGCTCACGTTCCTGCTGGTTCATGCTTAGGTACTCATGGTGTGCCTGTTTCGCGTGTGGATGGTCATGGTAGTAGTTTCTCCCTCTACAAAGATGCCAAAATTGGTATGATTCATCACAAAGGGAAATTTGAGCATGTAAAGGTTGATCCTGATGCAATTTCTGAATGTTTTCAACTTGGCAGCCATTCTATTATTGGTCGCGTTATTGTACCGAAGGGCGCCAAGCCGTAGATTATGAGTGATCCTGTATCCAGGTTGATGGAGGTCTGGGGTTTCAACAATTGGAAGTGCATCTCTCTAGGAAGAGGCTTCTTTCACATCCTATTTACCTTAGAGGATCTCAAAACAAAGGTGTGGGGACTTGGATCAGTCTCCCTTAAACCGGGTGTCATGCACATTCATGGGTGGGATCGAAATTTTAATCCCACTGAGGTAAGAAACTATTATGTTCAAGTGTGAGTTAAGGTGTTTGGTCTAAATTAGATCTCGTGGCATCCAAAAATCCTTTTATGATATTGCGTTAGCTATTGGAGTTCCCATTAAGTTGGACAAAGAGACTAAAACAGTCAAATTTGGGCACTATGCCCGCTTCCTGGTAGAGGAGGACCTATGTTCTACTTGGTTGAAATAGTATTTCTTTCTACATACAATGATGAGATTAATATGAAAATTGAATATGAGAAGATGCCACACTTTTGTATGGATTAAAAAAGGCAACCGTTGTTCTACACATGGACATGAAGAGAATACATGCAATAAGAGGTCTGGGAAACCCAGTTATACTATGAACGACGGTCATAAGTTGTAGCCTAATTTGAATGAGAGATGGGAGGTGCAAGTGCGTGCTTCACCCCTCACTGGCTCGGACATAGGAGTTATTAATGAGCCATCTGGATTGGTTTCACCTCAATAGAGGGTGTTTGATATAGGACAATCCTTTGATAAGGTACAATCCCTTGCCTTTGATATGCAAGATGCATGTGTGCAGGCAGTGGATGATTGACATGCTTCTTCCTCAACGTTGTCCAAGATAACTTGGGCAGACATTGTTGCGGCACAACAAGAAAATAATGACTCGGAGTTTGAAAAATTCATTCAACAGGATGTGGACAGAGAGCTTCAACAAGATCATGCCCTGAATTCCTATAGGAAGGGAAAATCCAGGATGACGATGGTCTCCTCCAGTTTGGACATAAAGGCAACAACGAGTAATGTTAGTCTTTCCTGTTCTGAAAAATCTATTCATGGTAGTTCATCTAAGGAAGGTGGGAAGTCATCTTCACCCAATACAGTGGATGGAGATGTTTTATTAATTGGTTTTGTATAAGAAGTCCAGACCACTTTCTGTTTGTGGACAAAACACTCCTAGTTGTATTGACATGGAGTATCAAGTGCAGTCTGATCCCCCTCCTTCTATGCAGGTTGGAGAGTCTTCCAGTCTTGACGAGGTACAGGGTTTGGGACAGGATGGAGGATCACAGACAAAGGCTCTGATTGTGCAAGATATGTCATGCCTTACTTTTCAAGAACTTCCTCTGTAGACCTGGCTACGGGGGAGGTATCCAAGAGGTCGTGGCCAGGGACATGGGCACGACGATGCATGAGGACGCGAAGTGTCCACTAGGTCTTCTTCGAAGGCCCAGCTTACACCAGACCAAGAAAGGCTCCAGAAGATGTATTATGTGATTCTCAATCCAAAACAATCTGAATGTGAATCTGCAGTTGAGGGCGATGGTTCTAATTATGGTTTTGGGGAGTGATGCGCCATTGTTTCTCTATTTGGATGAGGGATTGTTGTGGAACCCAATCCTCTAACTTTTCTTTCTCACTACTTTTTCTTCTATTTTAATAAATGGTCAGAGGCTTCTACTTCTGACTAAACCTTTTTGGTATTTAGAAATAGTTTATAGTCAATGTATTTTATTTTGAAATAGTTCATAATTAATGTATTTTATGTAGAAGTAGTAATAGTTTATTTTAATTAATTGTAATTAAATAACTAATTTGTATTTTCAGAATTATAATTAGTTTATTATTAACTAATTTTAATTAGAAATTATTTAATGGTAGTAAAGAAAATTTGATCCTGAATTTGGTAACCCAAATCGATGACCCCACAAAATTTTATTAAAAAAGTAAAGGTATACAAATACACACAATGGCCCATAGACCCACATTCGAGACCCGAAAACCAACAAAAAAAGGCCTAAAGGCCCAAGTACATTAGCACCAGACAAACATGATGTTGGCTGAGTGCTGCCAACCACGAGGATCTCGGACACCCGACCGTAATGTTGCACCAAACCGACCAAACACCACCCACATACATCATCACGAACCCGATCACTGAGTATGACGTCACGCTCTTCAGCGTTATCGTTCTTGCAATCATGCCTGTCTCGATGTTACACCTGAGGTCGTCCTCACATTGGTCAACATCCGTATTAACACGCAATCCGCCAGAGTGCCACCGCCTTCACCGCTGCCTGCCAGGGTCCCAGATCCTAACATCCGCCATCGCCGTCACCCACCTTGCCGGGATTCCATGACCCATTTCTCTTAAATCACACCACGAGTCAGGCATTAACCCTCCATCTAGAACCCCGACCACCGTCCTGAAGATCCGATGCCACCTGGAAAACACACATCCAGATCCTCCGCCATTGCAGCGACGCACAAGGTCACAGACAACATAATTAGGTGTGTAGTTAGGCAATTTATTAACTGTAATTAGGTAATTAATTAACTGTAATTAGGTAATTAATTAATTTTAATTTGGTAATTAATTAATTAACTATAATTTTTGATTACATAAATGTAATTAGTAATTAGAAACTAATTAATTTTAATAAATACTTGGTTAATTATAATTATTAATTAATTAATTTAATAATTAAATGTAATTACTAAGTAGTTAACTATAATTAGGTAATTAATTAAGTGTAATTAGGTAATTAATTAAATGTAATTAGGTAATTAAATAATTGTAATTAATTAATTAATTAATTGTAATAAGATAATTAATTAACTATAATTAGGTAATTAATTAATTTAATTAGGTAATTAATTAGGTAACTATAATTAGTAATTACATAAATGTAATTAGTAATTAACAACTAGTTAATTATAGTAAATACTTGGTTAATTGTAATTATTAATTAATTAATTTAGTAATTAAATGTAATTACTAAGTAGTCAACTATAATTAGGTAATTAATTATGTTTAATTAGATAATTAATTAATTTTAATTAGGTAATTAATTAATTGTAATTAGGTAATTATTTAATTTTAATTAGGTAATTAATTAATTGCAATTAAATAATTAGTTAATTTATTTAGGCAATTAATTAGTTAACTATAATTAGTAATTACATAAATTTAATTAGTAATTAGTAACTAATTAATTAAAATAAATACTTGATTAATTGTAATTATTAATAAATTAATTTTGTAATTAAATGTAATTACTAAGTAGTTAACTATAATTATGTAATTTGTTAAGTGTAATTAGGTAATTAATTAAGTGTAATTAGGTAATTAATTAACTGTAATTAATTAATTAATTAATTGAAATTAGGAAATTAGTTAATTATAATTAGGTAATTAATTAATTTAATTAGGTAATTAATTAATTGAAATTAGGGGCTTAATTAATTGTAACTAGGGGATTAATTAATTATAATTAGGGGATTAATTAATTGTAATTATTTTAATCAGGGAAGTAATTATTTCAATTAGCGAAGTAATTATATTAGTTAGGGAAGTAATTATATTAATTAGAGGAGTAATTATATTAATTAGAGAATTACTTATTTTAATTAGTGAGGTAATTATTTTAATTAGAGAATTAATTATTTGATAAATTGCTTCTAGAATATACCCTTGCCTTACATTCTAGGTATGATAATGAATATAGTTTTTCATCTACTTTGACCTTGGTTTGTAATTGAAGTTATGAACTTGAATTTAGTTGTTGAATATATTTTGTGCATATTAAGTGTTAGAGTTGTTATGAATTGAATTCTATCTTGAGTAAAGTGTCCCTGGGTAGAGGGGCTTTGGGTCGGACTACCTACTTTCCTAAAATATTTCCTTGGCTAGGAAAGTGAATGAGGTTGGATATCTGTTGCTTCAGGCTTACACATGCAGAGTTTGTCAATCTCATATAATTCTATGATTTTACATGACGTGTTCGTTTACCTCATACATATGATGTGTGTGGATATGTATGAATATGTTTGACTTCTATTTTTTGGTAAGTAACACAAAATTATTGTCTATGTAAAGAGTTACACATCAATATGGTTTGAACATATTGATTTAGTGGAGGGATTAGGATTCCAACCAAAATTACAAGAATCATGCATACATAAATTGATCCTCTAATCAGATTTAATTAATGATGATGTTTTATTTTAGGTAAAAAATATGACTGCCTATATTTATTTCAACATTCAAATAATTGAGACAGAATAATGATGTAGTTATATTATATGACCATAAGGTGTTGTGATGCTTGGAGGTTGTACTACCTTGGAATCTGTTAAAAGGAAAATTCATCAAAAGTTAAAACTGACGAGGAATCAAGTGATAAAGTCCATCACATATAGAATTCTATAATTTATATATTGGTTTTGGCATGTGGCCTATCCAGTAACTGATGATGAAGAATGAGAACACATACATTCATCGGTTAAGTATCAAACTAAGAATCAAATGATGTAGTTGTATGTCACTATATCTACAATGGAGGTTCCATCGACATTTGAAGTTGGGCCATTAGAATGTCATGATACTATGTCTTATGCTCCTACTATAACAAAGCAAGAAGTTTCATCAACAATGGTAGTTGTTCCATCATGTCCTTCGACCACAGTTTCTATGGACAGTCCTCCACATACTTTAGATGCACTGGTTGATGATTTTGAGGATTATAACAATTTAGAACAAGAAGATGAAGAGGAAGTTGAAGAAGAAGAAGAAGAAGAGCATGCAGAAGAACAATATGGGCCCACACATGTGAGGTTCAACCGACCATCGAACCATCCTCCACTATTAGATTCATGGTCGACCAAAGGCATGAATCACTTTCCAGAATTTGATTGGTCAGTTATTACTCCTAGTATATAATTTCCAGGAATCATTGGTGGAATAAATCGAGTTCTAGATGATGGTGTTTTGTATATTGAAAGAGATTTTGATAGAAAAATGCAATGAAAAGTGTGTTAAAACAACATAACATTGAAATACATCAATCTTATGTTGTAGAAGAGTCAAAGATGTCTTATTATGTGATCAATTGTGAAAAATATGATTTAAACTGTCAAATGCATCTGTGATCTATAATTGATATCACTTTTTATAGCTGGAACATCACTAGATTTACTCCACACACATGTGTGAATCCCATCTTGTCACAGGAACACTCCTCATTTGATTTTGAGTTTTTTTCAACTATTATTATTGAAATGATTAGATCATGTTAAGACGTTTCTATCATTGTGGTGGTGGAGTGAATCAAAAAACTTTTTGGGTATCAAATATCTTACTGGAAGGCATGTGCGGCACAACAAAAGGCTATTGTGAAAGTTCATGATGATTGGGAAAACTCTTATCAAGTTTTACCACAACTTGTGGAGATTTTATGCCACAAAAATCAAGTGATCTATCTGTTACATACTACTAAATATGTTAACCAACACAACCAAATTGATCATTCAATGGTTGTGTTTGATATATTTTTTTGGGTACACATGATGTACCTCCCATTACTTAAGGATCATGATCAAACAGCTACATACTGTTGGGGGTCCACTGTATTATAACATATGTACAGATGTATCTATACCAGTTTCCACTTCAATTCATAATATATTGTAGGTTTTATGGTTTTTCTACAGATGTGGTCCTGGGAGTATTCTATATGCATTGCCCCTCGAACTGTCGCACCACTTCCATTAGAGTTATTTTAGGAATTTCTTATGGGACGGTGGTATGTTTACGTCATTATTTTCATTTATTTAGTTATTTTGTAATTTTTTTTATAAACATACCATATATTACACTTTTTTAATGAGTTGGAGTTAGTATTAGAAGTATATGCATACTCCGAGAAAAAGTGTGCACAATTTTTGATAGATATTTGACACCATACAACCAGCTGATGTAAGTTAAACATTACTTTTTTATAAAAAAATTGTTTTGTTATTAAATTTTAAGCTATTTAAATGTAATCTTAGTAAAATTATCATTTTAATTTATGAATTATTTTTTGATTTTACATTTCAGGTTTCATGGACTCCATATACAAGTTTTTTCTACGCATCACTTCCACCATACTACACAACTATGATTGGAGATTGTGCTGAAGTGGTTCCACTCATACAGTTTCACATCATTTAGTGGAACCAACCAGACCAGGTCATGCATTAGTTTGGTTATATATAGAATATCCTCATGGTACCATGAAAGAATTATGGGTTAGATTCGATTATGCTTACATGTTGACTGACAATAGACTGGCGATAGTATCATGCACGTTATATTGAGATTTGGGACACGCATGCCCAATATGGTATCTTTCAATTTGGATATCCCATAACACACTATCAGTTAAATGATTAGGGGGATTATGCAGACTTGTACCGACAACACACTACCATGAACATTAAATGTTAGGGGATTAACATTCAATAGTTGGTATGTTTACTAAGATTTATTATATTTTTTTAACTCAATTTTGTTATTAATTTGAATGTTATTTCATTTGTAGAAAGATGACATTGCTCGTCTGGCACATTACATAGATCCTCAGGAGGAGGCATTTAGTAGGCGGGATGTAGTTCACCCAGATGTGTTAGCTCTCAACGATCCTCACCTATTTATATGTGAGAGTTTCGATGATGAGGAGCCATAGTTATATCATGATCTACATCCTTTGGATGAAGCTCCTGGGGATGATGATATCCCTGTTATGCCTACTGAGGATGATGTACCACCACCGCCGCCACTGCCACCACCACCACCACCAACGCCACCACCACCACCACCACCAGCTGGAAGACAGAGATGAGGACATCAATGGGGGCATAGGTGACAACATAGACATCTGAGAGAGGCTCCTGCAGATACTGCTGCACAACAGAAAGATGATCCTGCCCAGCCGATTGAAGATCTTGTACACCAGGGTAATGCTTATATGCCACATATGTCATCTACACTAACTAATTTGGACTATGATCTGGGTATTATAATGAAACTTGTGGTGGCCCCTCTCACACCGATGATGACTTCTTCAATATCCCACTTCTTCCATTTTTAAGAGCTCCGGGGCCATATGACTCCACTTATGATTTTGGGCCGTCCTCCAGATGTGATGTCGACTACTATTCTACACTTCACCATGAGGAGGCACCAAAAGAACCACAATAGGAGGAACCTGCACATACAACTAGGACACCAGAGTGACATTGACGTCAGATGCGGAGTGTGTGTGAGGTTCAGACATCACATTGTGGTACTGAGGGGCATCAACGTTGATTTATTCAGATGCCATGTTGTATATATTAAAAAACCTATTTAATATGATAATTAATTTTTGTTTTAGAAAAATAAAAAAAAATTCACAAATATAGTAAAGAAAAACTAATTTACATGAACTATTAATAATTTATATATTTTCAAAGTCTCATAATTGTAACATTATTATGTTTCATGTATGTAACTTTAGAAGCGTACAAATTATAAACTAAAAATATAATCTAAATGAAATTTATTACCCTGACTAAACATACAAAAAATTATTGAAAAATTAAAAGAAAAGAAAAATTATAATAACTGAAAATTATTTTACATGACACAAACTTAAAAATTTAAAAACATCACATTTATAGTTTACATAATTTATGTGCATATTTCTTATTAAGTTTTATATTATTAATTCAATTATTAGGAAATATTATTCATTATGTTATTATTATTGAATATTATTGTTTTTAATACATACATATATATAATTATATACTTATAATTATACATAAATATACATAATTTTTTTTACAAATATTTATATGGTTACAAATAAAATATTATATATTTACATCATTATAAAATTATAATAAATATATTAATTATATTTACATTATATATTTATAATTATATAAATAAGTTTTTTTATTTATAATTAAATTTATAAATACATATTTTCAATTATGTTAATAATTAAGTCACACACACACACATATATTTTAATAAAGTTTATTTGTTACATATATATATATATATAAATTTATAAACAAATTTAATAAGGTTTATTTATATATTTAAATAATTATATATAAATTTATTAATTTTAAATATAAGGTTTATTTAGATATATAATTATATATATAAATTATTTAATTATAAGGTTTATTTAATTGTATAATTATATATTTTAAATTTATTTATTTATATATATTTATATAGATATATATAAACCTTATATTTTAAATTTAATAATGATTATTTATATAATATTTTTAAATAAATGTATAAATTTAAATAAATAATTTTATATAATGTTTATTTAATTACATAATTAAATATGTTTTGTTTATAAATATATAAATATAGATTTATAAATGCAGATTTATAATTATGTAATTTTAAACATATTTATACATGTAATTAAAAATAATTTTATATTTGTAAATACTTATTTATAAATATATTTTTAAATACATATTTATTAATATATTTTTAAATACATATTTTTAAATATATTTTTTAAATTGTCATTATTTATTTTTAAATATAATTATAAATATATAATTATATATATTTTTATTAATATATATATATATATATATATATATTATTAATTTATATTTATACATTTATTAAATTTATAACTACATATTTATTATAAATAAAAACATATTTATATACAATTATTAATATAGAATTATATATTTATATAATTATAATTATTTATATAAATATACATATATAATGAATATATTTATTATTATATAATTATAAATATATCTCTATAAATAAATATTCATAATTATATAAATATAAATATATTTAAAACTATATAATTATTAAAATATATTTATATATACATTTAAAATATATTTATAATTATACAATTTAATATACATTTAAACTTCAAATAATTTTATAAATATATTTATAAATTTATATTTATAAATATATATTTATAAATATTTATTTATTTATAAATAAATATAAAATTCTTCTAAACATATAATAATTTATAGATATATATTTAGGAATATAATTATTATTATATTAAATATATTAATTGGGAGAGGGTTGGGGAGAGAAATCACTGGAAAAAAGAGAGTAAAGGTCCACTTTAAGTGGCACTTTTCTCCCCCAATTTTCAAAATAATCCAAAACTAGACCCATCAAAAAAGAAAAATTAATACACCCTCTTATCAAATTTTTCTCGTGAAGGAATGCACAGGCTTGGCGAATGTGCTATAAAGTTCTCGAGGATGGTAACTCCGTTTCAGATGTAGGTGACCCCTATAATACAAAATCATATGTATATCTATGAATGGGTGAGAAAGTGTCTGTGCATTCTACATGGGCTCGAGAAGAATGGTTGAGGTTTGAGAGACCCTTAGGCTAGACAATGGGGGTATCATTGATCCCCTAAACCTAGGATGATTTCCTAGAAGCACTCAGGATGTTCAAAAACACCTAAAAAACATGTCTAAAAGGGGTGATTGTGTTGGCTAAGTTTAATAGGTACCTCGAGAAGGTATCAGGGTATGGGATGAGATACAATATTGACCTAGATGGTTTCCTAGAGCTATTCATGCAAACATGAGAGGCTTAGGGCTAAGTGTCAAGTGGTTTCCCATAGGATACATGAGATGAGACCCAGTGAGGGTCATGGGTTTTGGTTAGGAACATAGAATATTGATTCCAAGGGGATTTGTGATAGGAATTGTAGCCCACCTACTAAGGCCTAGGCCGGGATGAGCCTACAGGTTGTGGTGTCACCATAGGGTGAAAAATGCCAATCGGTACCAATGAGAAAAGTCCATGATGAGTCTAAATTACTCTAGTGGAATCCCATATATGTGATATGAGGTGTGTTGTGACATGATAGGCTAGCTGAGGGTTATGTTAGGATGTTCTCTACTGGTGAGATGTGTGATGGGTTGTATCCCTGATTGTTTGTGCATGCTTGAGTTTGTATTTTGATGATGTGATACGTGGAAATAATAAAAACACTCAGGATTCTAGGTGATGGATTTATGGAAGGGGATAGGCACACCCATGGCTCCGTATGATGTAATACCTGATATGGAGAGACACACCTTGGGCTCTAGGTGATCGAATTATGAAAGGGTATAGGCACACCCTTGGCTCTAGATGATGCGATACCTCATAAGAAGACACACATATCTACCTCCAAGTGATGGATTTATGGATGGGGATATTCATACCACTTTATCCAGATGATGTGATTCCTAGTATGCAATAGATACACCACTGGCTCTTGGAGAGGGATTTTGGGTGAGTTATGCCATGGATCAGGGTGATGATACTTGTTGGACTTGGTTAGGATGCATTATGGTGCATTATCGGTGGATAGAGTTCCATGGGTGAGATGGAGTCTTAGTTCTGATGTAACACAGGATTGGATGATGGTACCACAATACATGAGATGGGGACTGGGTTGGCATTTGATTCTAGAGTGCATGGACATGGGACCACCCTTGTGTGAGAAGGGAAGAATAAGGTTTTGACATGGATTGGATGGTAGGCATGTGATGGAAGACTTGATGGATGGACCCTACCCTAAGTGCGATTGTAGTGGTTGAGCCTTTGGCGTGTGACCCTCCCAATGAGGGGGTTAGTTAGGATGCATGGTACAAGAGCCTGGTCTGAGGGAGTAGCAGTATAGACTTGGTGATTTCCTACCCTGATTCTTTGGGTATGGGTCAACACGTGTGGTATGAGATGACTGGTTTCTGGAATAGCACTGAAGTAGGTATGGTTGGGTGTTGGTTTTCCATTTCTTGGTCAAATATCTCTCCCAATTCCCCTTAATATATCCTATTTGAGGGGGATTATTTGTGGTGTGTTATAATAATGAGTTAAGGAAAGATCATTCATTTATTATCATTCTTGATCCCCTTTGGTTTCTATATAATTTTGGATGAATTTGGGCCATGGTTGGGTGATGATTTCACCAGAGCATGGTGAAATCATCCAAGGGCATTGGGGTTTTTATGTGGATTGCAAAAAGGGCCTCATGTAATATTATCTTCATGTCTTTGGAAGTTATTTTAGTGAAGGTTCATTAACCAAAAATTTTATTTAAGGCTTTTAATTAAATTGGATCAAATTAATGGATGGGAAGGTGTATACGGATCGAGATTTTTCTCCGGATAGTAACGAGGATGTGTCATAGACCTCCCGAGTGTAGTTGGTCGAGGTTCTAGAGAAGTAGTGATTCTTGATGAGTAATTAGGAGAATATTCCTAAATGGGTTAAGTTAAATAATTAATTATAAATATTATAACTAATTATTTTTATTTCTTCACCTGAGATAGGTCCCCAAGAGCACGAGAAAGCTTTGTCGAGATGTGAAGTGATTAGGTGAGGAATGGATGAGCTTGGAAGATAAATGAATATTCTTGGAAGAGGTTATATAGAGATTGGTAAGGATGGTAGGTCTATTTTAGGGGAATTTGGACCCTATAATACAAAAACATACATATGACTATGAATGGGTGTCAATGAATGTGTGAATTATTCATGGAATTGGGAAAAGTAGCTGAGGACAGAGACCCTTAGGTTATAAAAAAAGGGTGGAATTGATCCCCTAAACCTAGAGTGAATTCTCAAAAGAACTTGGGATTTTCGAAAATTCCTAAAAACTATGTCTCCAAGGAGTGATGGTGCAGATTAAGTTGATGAGGGACATTGAGTTGGTCTCAAAGAAATAGTTGAGATATAAGAATAGCCTAGGTGGTTCCCAAGATCTCTTCAAGAAGACATGATTGAAATGGGGCCGAGTGTCGAGCTCTCTCCCTTAGGATACATGGGATGATACCCAGTAGGGGTCATGTGTTTTTGTTAGGTAATTGGAAGTGAGAAGCCAAGGGGTTTTGGGATAGGAATTAGAACCCACCTACTTAATCTAGGGTCGGGCTGAGCCTATAGGATATAGTGTCACCAAAGGGTGATATATGTGGAATGGTACTAACAAGTAGAGACCATTATGAATCTAGAGGACCCTAGAAGATTCCCAGATGGGCAAGATGAGGTGTGGTGTGACATGAAAGGCTGGATAAGGTCTAGGCTTAGATGTATTGATCTATTGTGATGTGTGACAGACTACAAGTCATATTATTTGTTTAAGGACCTTACCTTAAGACTATATGTATTGATCTATTATGATGTGTGATAGACTTTCAACCTGATTGTTTGTATAGGGACCCTACCTTAAACAATCAATAAATTGAATCTTTTGAAAAGAATTTACTTTCATACACTTTGAGGTTCTTTCTAGTTTTTATTTTTAGATAACTGGGTCATAAATCTTACATAAAAAACCTATATAATACAAAGTAGACACTTCCAATTAGTATCCACTTTTTCCAAAATATAAATCCTTTATAGTGAAACACATTTTATTTTCAGGACAAATCTTCATGAATTTCAACATGAATTATTAATTTTTCTTTCTCATCCTTAAACCCAGTGAAAACCATTTTAAAATCTGATATGAGCACAAAAATCTTAGAAATGGAAATATAAAAAGAAATAAAGAAACATTTTAGTCTATTTTAAATCCCCAAGATCATAAAAGAGACTTAACATTTTAAGTAATATACTTTGAGTTCAAATAATCATTTTAATTACATAAGAAATCAGTTTTAAGGGACAACATTTTTTAATAAAACACTTAATAAGAAAACATAAATGGAAAATCATAACCATGAGGGTTTCTTAGAAAACATTAGAACCCCTAAAAAGGATTTTCATAAAAATGTACCTTTTTACCCGTAAAGGCAATAATCTTTCATTGGAGAAAAATATCTTACCTTATGAAATCAAAATATTTTCATGAAAATCATTATAAAGTATAGAAAAGTCATGTAGGTGACTTGGGAAATCATCTTCATATAACTCTTACAAGAACCCTTACAAGTGGAATAACCAATATGGGGAACTTCCAACATAACTCTCCAGAGAACATAATCATTACCCAATGCATTAGAGAGATATATCAGGATCACCCATCATCATAAAAAATATACAAGGACCATTACATGTATGAAACACATAAAATATTACATTTTCATAATCAAAATCCTAAGAATATACTTTTGAATCGATAATATTATTTTTGGATATAAATACATATGTCTCTGTTATAACCCAATTTTAAAAAATAAAATTCCCATTACATAGGGAAAGAGAGTTTATATAAATAAAACATAGAATCTTATAAAGGAATAAAAATGTCAAATTGAAGGTTCTGGGCATAGTATAAGTGCTACATTGGGAAAATAAACTATAACTGTTTTGTCAATTATGTGGATCATTCAGAATATTGTACATGATGTTATTTCCAGGACCAATAAATATTTCCATTGAATATTAACATAAAGGAAAACCCATAACTAGAGAGGATCTTTGCACATTAAATTTATAATTAATTTATTTATGATTGGATGAAACAGTTACCCTATCAAGGAACTTTCTCTGATTTATATGAAAATTTTCTTAAACACCTTTTTCAAACTCCCTTCTTGGAACTATTAGAATCCAAGTGTATAATACCTTTAGTGATGATCCACATATTCTATTTTGATCTCCAAGCGATGCTAATTGATGTCTGGGTGCTAGTGAAGTGAATCAATTGTCTTTCATTATTTGTGTTTATTGCTTCTAGTTCTTTTGAGTTTGAAGTAATTTCTCTAGTGATTCTCGTTCATGATAGGAAGAGAGGGGGAGGAATGTAAAAAGAATTCTGTAATTCACAATGATTTTTAAATCTCAATTAACCATCCACAATAGGCATAACCATCTATTTATAGAGCTAGGGTTTTGGTTGAAATATTATTTAATTATGTACCGAACCTTAAATAATATAATAATCATAATAAATCCTAATTTCATATAATAATAATAATAATAATAATAATAATAATAATAATAATAATATTATTATTTTATGGAGTGAACTAACTCATGCAATGATAAATATTAATTTCTGGATTATAAATAAATATTCATCACCGGACGTGATCTTGGTCAGCTCTATCTCCTCAAAATTTATCAAATACCTGAATAAATATTTTATTAAATATTTTATTTATCAATAAATATTTGTGATTGATAAAACATGAATAAAATTATTCCTTGTTCTTGATAATAATATTTATTTCATTAATTAAATTCAAATAAAATTTAATCGCGATCAATGGAAACAGTTAATGTGTGAACCCATAGGATTATTTCTCGTTGGCATTAAGCGGGCTAGCCTAAAGTCCAAGATTACTGGATAGCAATGATTCAAGGCATCCAAGAGAAATAAATTAATGTAACAACATTGAAAACCACATATAAATGCTCACTATGAAATATAATACCTTTTTTCAAAATATCTCACCAAATAGTTTGCACATTTGTGTCATCAAGCTATATGGTCGATACGTCTTTCTTTGACTATATGAAATAGAAATGTTGTTACACCATGACCATGAAATTTAATGTGACAGTCTATTCCAATCAAATGGATGAGATATCAACTTCAATAAATATGGAAGGGAAAAAACTTTCCTCTACTTATCCATTAATTACATGTCATTATTGATGCACCCAACACACCCTACTTCCCATAAACATATGGAATCACAATTTTCATTATAAAATATAAGTTTGTGAGTCATGAAATGCATTAATGATAATGTTAAAGTCTAGGAACCATTACACATTATCATAGATAGGAATATCTGATGACACCAAAACATGTATAATTCCTACGGGTGGGTATATTCTCATAATCTCCCATATTAAGGATTAATAATTTCAAACTTCATGAGAAGAAGCCTCATCTGCTTATGAGTACTCACACCTGATAGTCTATATACTATGTTCCTTATCATAATATGTTATCTAACCACATTAATACATTTAAGAATATCATCATAACACTTCAAGGTTCTCATCATAGTTGATAACTTCTATGACCATATCAATGTGACAAATACCTTAGGACTTTATTGTATTAAAGTTATGCAGAAAAATGAAAAATATGTAAAAATATGGTTTATTAATATTCAAATGTTCAAGTATACATGTAATAAAAAAAATAGTTCTAGAACACCAAATACAACATATATAATGGCTTCAATGCTATAAAAATACTTCATCATCATATATGTTAAAATAAAACACTCCTTTTTAACTTTTTTTTTAAATAAATTCAAAAGGTTCCATTTAAAATATGTAAAAAGATTCATTTTAAAAACCTTTGAAAGAAAATGAAAAGAGAAATAAAATTTCCTTTATAGCTCATTTATTTCCATATAAATACATCCATAGAATAATTTTAAGAATATGTACATGGAAGAAAAATATTTAGAAAATAAATCTTTAATTTTTTTAAAATGAGGTTTTAAGGTACAAGTGTCTCTTACCTCGAGTTCGACTCATCACATACATTCTTTATATTTTTGAATAATAAACTTACGTTAATTATTTACTTGATTAAGAACATTTTTAAATTTTAAATTTTATTTTATTTTAGTTATTACCATGTTATACACAATTACATAATCTATTAAGTTCACATCGGATGTTTGAGGATATTCGACCCATATGTCCAAAATGACTTTGGTAAGTCGATTGTGGTTAATGAGTTCATTATTAAATAATCTATAGGATAATAAAAATTAAATAATTATAACTTTTATACATAAATTATACCTTTAAAACCAATCATGAATATATTTTTTGAAAAATTATATATGTTACCATCATGGTGACGGTAGGTCGTACGCACACATGAGTAATGTTTCCATTTTTAATGAAAATGAGGGAAAGAAGGTAAGTATTATTTTATATTTATAGAATTATTATTATATAATAAATATTTTATTATAACATAATATTACTTATATATACCAACCATTTTACGTGGTGATGAAAAATTAATCACATCTCTTCATGGAGGTGGCAATCCACACATACACATGAATGACATTATAATATTTTAATGGATAGAAATTTAATAAAAAATATGATATATTATATTCATAAAATAAAATTATGTAATTAATATCACACACACACAGACACATATATATATATATTAAATCCCTCATGATAACCAACCATGATAGGTGGTGATGGAAAACATATTAAATTGGTTCATGAGGTGGTAGTCGGTCGTACACATGAAAAATGGTTTCATTTACCCTTTGATGGAAGAGGATATGGATATAGGTTATTATATTAAAATAATAAACTTTAATTATATGGAAGATATATTTTTTATTTAATCATGTTTTAAGAATATTTGAAGGAGGTATAAGAATGAATAAAACTAAAACAATTGGTTAAAATCTTTACCTCTTTTTCAGAAAGCCTATATTTCTTTACACCTTAATCCCTATAAGGTTATAATTATGACCAAAATAATACATATAGAATGTGTGGATGGATGTTAAGAAGTGATTTGGGTAGGTCATGTTTGAACTAGAGTGCTCAAAATGTGCAATGAAGATAGGATAGGAGGTTCCCTTTTATAAGTGAGGGGAGGAGAATTATTTGAATTTCTTAATGTATTAAATTAATTTAAATTAATTTTCTTGTAAAAATGGGAGAAATTGATATATTTATAATATATTATTTTTATGAGTCTAAATAATCTCATCCAATAAAATGTGCATAAGTTTTGGTGATGTTTTCACCATTATCTCATTATTTTAACCCTTGTTAACCCTTTTGATTACTATCATAATATTATAGTTATTTTGTATTTAGGGGTCAAAAAAGTTAAAATAAAAGGAAAAGTGACCCATAAATGGTCCATGGATTATATTTTAAGCATATCCCATTCCCTTGACCAATGATAATATTTTAATAAATTTTAAATCATTTAATAAAACAATGTTTATTATATAATATCACTAATGTCATTTTTGGAACTATTCATTTACTTTGAATTTAAAGTCATCAATATAAAAATGGAATTAAAATATAAAATTTTAATACATGCCTAATATGTTATATCTAACTACAAAATTCATGGGACACTATTGTAGATGCCAAAAAAACCTCAAGGGCTGAAGGAGGTTTTGGCATGATAAAGCAAGGACATATTTAGATCTGGTGATCCATTCCAGAGGGACCGAAAGTGCTACGTGAAAAAATCACAGGTGTGCGTGAAAAACATATCTCACGCGTGGAAAACCATGGGATCTGAGGAAGTTTTCTACGCAGGCGTGGAAACCTCCGCGCCCCGAACTAGGGTGCAGAACTTTGCACGTGGCTGCCCCGGCATGGTCGAACATTCGCGCTACCGACACAGGTGTGGAACGTTGTGCACAGCTTCCCCGATGCGGTCAAACTTTTGTGCTGCCGACATGGGCATGAAGCTTTGCGCACGGCCGCCACGACACAGTCAAAGTTTCACGCTGCCGACATGGGCACAGAACTTTGCACGTGACCACCCTCATGTGGTCAAACTTTGGCGCTTCCAACATGGGCATGGAACTTTGCGCGCGGCCGCCCCTGCGCGGTCGAACTTCTGCTTTGCCGACACGGGTGCAAAACTTTGCATGCGGCCACCCCCGAACGGTCAAACTTTTGCGCTGCTGACATAGGTACACAATCTTTCGTGTGGACCGGATTCCACACAGATCAAACGACCCTGAGAACCTATAAATAGAAGGTTTCAACGTCAACTTTCGGGAGGCTGAAGAATCTGAACTGTCTTCTCTGTGAGAAATCCCCCTTCTGTGCAAAAAATATGGCTTTCAGGTATGGGATTTTTCACGACAGGTCACCCAGGGGTCCGCATTCGCGTAGAACCAGTTGAACTTAACCCTTGTACAAATCCTTTTGAGTACCATCCCTTGCACAAAATCCCTTACAATTTCACACAATCCCTTCCAAATTGGGTGCAATCCCTTCCAAATTGCGCACAACTTCCATACCTTGCGTGCAATCCCTTCCAATTGTGCGCAAAACCTCATCTCCCCTTTACGCACTAAAACCTCTACAATTGCGTGGCGACCCTATCTTTTCTGCGCATGTGTCTCAATCATGCGCCAATTGCACGCAGAGCTCCACGATTGTGTTCAATTCTATACGGCTACTCATCCAGTGTTTTCCACGCAACTATTCTATTTGCGTACAAGCCTCCCTCTTTGTGCGCATGTGTTTGATGACTCTATTCTTGACATCATTTTCGGGCACCTCCAATGCCCAAAAAATCTATGTCACACAACGTTTTCTTGTACGACCTTCTAGGATTGTATGAAGTAAATTTAAAGTCCCTTGGGCGGTGTTTCACATTTCCTTGCTTCACCTCATGCCTCTTTGCATAAGCACACTAACTGCTGTTGCTTATTCACATAGCCACGCTAACGTGGACCCCCAATGGGATCATCTCTCGATCCCCCCCAGTCACGACATTGTTGATTCCTTACCTTCCCCAAGGGGTGGGAGGTATCTGTCATGTAAGTATTAAGGGTGTGGAGTGCACCCACCTCGTCCGAGATGTAGGACGTTAAACTACCAAGTGCCATCGTTCTCATCACATGACGTTAAACTATGGCCTCGCCCTGTGCCGTGCACGCTGGGTGACCCATCTCGGACATTCTTTATGCTCACTAGTCTCCAAGAGAGTGAGATCATTCTTCACATGGCATGACATACTCTTTATTAGAGCGGCATCTGTTTGTGGGGAAAGGGAAACCGGCCTAGTGTAAGCCCCTAGTTTTCCTTGCAGGATGCCACACCCCGGCTCCTCTTCTCTTCCTGGGTGCCAAATCCCTATCCCACTGGGCTTTTTCACCACCCAGGCCTCCCTCCCGGAGTAAGTACCAATCTCCATCACTTGGGTTGCTAACCATGCGTAAGCCCCGGTTTCTTCTTTGGGCCTCCAACTATGCGTGGTCCCAGTCTACTTCCCACAGATGCACCTTTCATGACATGATTGTCAGGTCTATGTTGTCTCTTGTTTCTCACACTGACCATGAATCATGTGGGCTTATAGAAAGCATCGACCATGACATCCTCTCTGCGCATCCTAGAGTTTAGTCCCCACACCCAACCTAAACTATGAGGTATTTGATCATTGCCATGGCGAGGTATGTAGGAAGCCTCTTAGAGGTTCAAGCCCACCACCCATTGGTCCCGACCATCTTCACATCGGTTCACCAAACACCCCATGAACTACGAGGTCTTTGATCCTTTCCAAGGCGAGGTACATAGGAAGCCTCCATGAGGTTCAAGCCCAACAACCATTGGTTCTGACCCCCCTTCATGTCGACTCCCACACCATCACGAACTACGAGGTCTTTGATCCTTGTTTTCTAGATAAGGTATGTAGGAAGCCTCCCTAAGGTTCAAGACCAACACCCAGTCGCTCCTACCCCCTTCATGTGATCTCAACCAAAACCACTTGAACTACGTGGTCTTTGATCCTTACCAAGGCAGGGTGCGTAGGAAGCCTCCATGAGTTTCAAGACCACCATCTATCTGGGCCTCAAGTCCTTCTTTATGTCGGTTCACCCCGTCCTGCATGATGTTAAACTGTGGACCTCAATCTACGGTAAGCCGTTGTTCCCCTAGTCAGTGGTAAGCCGTTACACCCACTCGAACTACGTAGACTTTGATCCTTTCCAAGGAAAGGTACGTAGGACACCACCGTGAGGTTCAATCCCAACAACCATTAAAACCCAGGTCCTCCTCCACTTCGGTTCACCGACCCCCATCCCACAGGAACTACGTGGGTTTGATCATTGTCTCCTAGATAAGGTACGTAGGAAGCCTCCCTAAGGTTCGACCCCGTCCAGTAGTAAGCTGTTGCGACCCCGTCCAAAGGTAAGCTGTTGTGGCCCCATACAGTGGTGAGCCATTACGACCCTGTCCAGTAGTAAGTTGATGTGACTCCATCCAGCGGTAAGACATTGCGACCCTGTCCAGTAGTAAGCCGATGTGACCCCATCCAGTGGTAAGCCAATGTGACCCCATCCAGTGGTAAGCCATATTTAGATGAACTACGTGGAATTTGATTCCCTGCCACTAGGATATGTAGAAAGTCTCTTCAAGGATCGAGACCAACATCACCACCTCCCTCACATCAGTTCCATCTCATTTTACCAACACTTCAATAAACCCTCCATCATACATCCTAATTCTTACTCGGGCCACCACATCCCAGTGGGATCGCGCGACCTCATTCCCCATTCCCCTTAACAACAACCAGGAATCTAACCACATGTTGGAACCAACATCAGTGTTCCCTCTAGGGGTTTCACCCACCTGATCCACTCTAATCAGTGTTCTGATCAGTCCGATCCATCTCCGCTAGACGTTAACTTGCGACATACCCTATGTTAAACATGGGAAGCTGAGGAAAACCTCAGATACATACCTATGGCATAAAATTCCCTAAACTCGACGTGAGATGTCTCGGGCTTCCACACCCTTGAGAAGCCCTATAATAAGGGGAAGAAACCCAGACGTTCCAGTGTCCCAGCATCTAGACACGCTAGTGATATCCAACGTGACTACTCCCCTGACTGAAGGTTTCTGCCCTAACCAGACCCTTTGGAATGTCCTAACAGAAGTAGTGTAATTAAATGGTGTCCACGAACATATGGCACTAGGAAGAGTTTCATGAACAACATCTTAAATCTATAAGGGAGACCCAGACTAGGTGACAAGTTCTATGGAGGAATCCATGGAAGGAAGAATAGACATACCATCATTCTATTTCAATCAAGGGGAAAACATCCCTAAATAAGGAATGGATGCTGCCTGCCTTTGGAAAGCGGGAATGTGGGGAAATAAACAGTGCCACCATCCTCCAACAAGACAGATGCGTGCACCCTGATCAAAGTGTCGAAAACCAAAATGGTGAACCCAATGTGAATATCTTCTCCTCAATATGGAGACTATTAGAATTTGAGACATCATTGGATTATCATGTCACCAGATCCAGCTATCTAGTGCCGGGTCCTGCCAAGAAAATAGAGGGCCTAGTGTGAAACTCACCAAAAGTTGGGGTATCAAAATGTTGGACGTCCTGGTCTGCGATGTTGTCAGCGTGGATCCATCTTAACAACCATGGAAGACGGAATGGTGTTGGGGCACTGGTCATCGATTCCCTTTTTCTTTCAGCACTGATGAGTTAATCTCCCTACTTTCAGAAACCAAGCTGATGCACCCGGAACTTGATCACCACCTACACACCAACGCTGGGGCAGGGGCAGTACCAACGCGACAGTCCCACATGGTTCCGCCTCTTCTATGATGGTCTCAATGGCCACAACTACTGGGCACCTCTGCCCCATCTCTCCCTCAGAGTTCATCCATCAAAGGGTGATCAATGACCTCGTATGCCGGTATGAGGAGGAGGGTATTATCCTGACTTGGGATATGGACCACCTGGATTTAGAGGTATTTGTGCCTCATCGTCAACACCTCCCCCGAGGGATGTGTAGGGAGCCACTACTCCCCACTCTAACATATAACCATTTCAAGAGCCTCTACCCAGAACATCTCGATGACTCCCTGTCCTACGCTAACGAGGTAGGGGATATTCGGGTCAGCCCAGCCAAAATACCATCCCAGGGGATCCCAGCAAGGGCTCCCACCAAGCCGCGTTAGCGCCACCACCCAGTATTACTGGCCGAGGAGTAGGTAAGCCATGTACCTGCACCACCAAATTCGGTCTATCTAACCCAATGCCAGTGTTGGGCGCAATCCGAAGAGGATGTCCACCAAGGGGCATCAACGTTAGCGGCTACTATGGCCTAAGACATTACTGACACATATCATCAAATCCCTGTGTACAATGAGTAGGGAAATTAATATGCCTGACCTGGATCGAGGCCCCAACCACCCCACGGGTAGACTGGGTCGACTCTCTTGGTCGCCAGCACAGGCAGTGGCCGCCAGGGACTAACCCGCAGCAATGCCACCCAGTACGGAGGTCCTCCCTGTACCGCTACCAGGGAGAACGCGGGCCTTCCCCACTTCTAGGATTGACATGGTGGTCTACCCCATGTTACCTTCAATCAAAATGAGGGTCCTACCCATGACAGTGATGCTCATTACGGAAGTCTCTCCCATGACCACTACACCAGATATGAAGTTATTCCTCCCAAAACAGACCATTGGTATGGGGATGTTGCACATCTGGTCTCTCTCCAACGTGGGGACCCTCCCCGTTCCCTCGTAGCAGCTGAAGAAGGTCCTCCTCACCCCAACAATCAGAGGAGTGATGGACGAATTCACATCACATGTGCCCAACATGGAGGTCCTACCCATGTTCATCTCGACTAGTATGAGGACCCTCATCATAGTGATGTCACCAGGGGAAACAACCATGGAGGTTCCCCCCATGATCATACCAGATCCAGTGGAGGTCTTGCCCGTGCCAGCGCTACCCATGAAGGTCCTCCCCATGTCCCCTTTGATATCTGTACCAGTGCTCCTCGCAACCCGGCTTACTCAATTGGAAACCCTCTCCACCCCAGAACCAGTACGGCCGAAGTACCTCCACATTTCATAAATCTACCCTATCCCAAAGAGCCATCCAGGGGACAGAAGGTAGGTCATCATCACTATAAAGAAGAATTATGGGAAGTTACAAACAAAGATTAAACCAGTTCGCTTCTCAGACTCCGAAACAGAGTACGACTCAGCGTAGGAACCCTCCCATCGCTCCTCTGAGTCTAGGGTTGGGGCAGGAATGAGGCGCATTATCCTAGTACTCCCAGAATTCAAGGTCCATTGGATTCCTTCCTCCCTCCGTAGGTATATCCAGGAGGAAGAAAATTTGGCAACTCCACAGGTTACAATTGTGCAATCACCACCGTCATCACTAGAAGCACTCTCTAAATTGAATAGAGATCATGAAGAGCTATTTTGGGGAACATGGCGGGCGAGAAGCAGCGCGACCCATTGCCAGTAGCCCCAACCCCTATACGAGTAACTGTGGCCGTCAACCCATCCTACCGTGATGTGGTGGCTAAGTCGCTACACTCTTTGGAGGAAAGCCTGAGATGTGGTGGTTTGTTGGCTCGCTCGTCGTACTATCCAACTGACAGCCTACCATCCCAGTGGTCTTCTTCAGTACTGCTACTGGTTCCTCAGCCGCCTCTGGTTGATGAGTGGGGTAATGAAGGGCCAGACCCTGAATCTGAGCCAAGGATATTACAGAATATCCTCGCACCAGACCACTTCCCTTATATGTTTTGGCCTGTGGCTGCGCCAAATTTCTACGCACTGGAATCCCTCACCCTAGAGGAAGTTGAGTGTTTCTATCAAACCCTCTGAGTGATGAACTTTTTTCCTTCGTCATCAGTGAGTGGTTTATCCCAGGATCCAAGCGCATTTTGAAGACATTGGTGAGAAATTCCGTCTAGTTGATTTGAAAGCACTCCCTATGGCCCATCACCCTGAGTCACCAGGTTGCCATAGGGCCCTCTAACAGCAATGTGCTTGGAGTTTCAAGGTACTCCTCAATATTATCAAGGAGGCTTTACCCCACCTGCAGATCCGTGGCTGGGGAAAATATTCTACCCTCCTCTTTAGTCCTATTTGATAGAAACCCAACTCGCTAGGTGACATTGAGGATATTCCCCCAGGTAGATTCACAATCAACATGGCCACCCTATCAGAAGAGGAAAATGAGATGGAGCTCCTGGATGGGGACCTCCCCCTTGAAAGCATACCATAGCTACTGGACCCCTTGGGGAGGGTTACTCATCAACAGAGAAGCCTACTAGGTCTCCCTGCACCCACCGAGGAATTAGTCCTTATCCAAAATCACGGTAAGGGTAAAGAGCTTCTTGGAGCCTCCAAAACCTTCGACCCATCCGACTCAGTGCAGAAGATGGAGGAAAACCACGAAAAGATTTGTTGCATCAGCAACTTTCCGAATAGAAGAAGTTGGTCGATGACCTTCTGGCTGAATGGGTTGTAGAGCAATAGCCAGACTACACAAATCCTAGGCTAGGGAAGCAGGGGTAGAAACAACTTCCCCTTAGAGAGCTACCTCTAGGAGACCCTGACCATCTTACCCCCGTGGATATGGTTGAAGCCGGATCTTATTGTAAGAGGGTGTGGTATATCTCATCAAACCCTTTTAAATGGCGCGACAATCCAAGGGACCTAGCTCGGGTTCCCCCAGCTACCCTAAGGGTCGTGCCACCGGCCACTCTACAAGCCGCTGGGCCTGCTTACCAAGTTGAAGAACCTGCCAATGAACTCGTGGTTAGGAATCCTCATCAAGACAGGGACCCCTTCCCAGATGATCCAATGGCGGCACTCATTTCCCACCTTGAGGCATTGGAAACACGATAGGTGGCAGTCCCACCTGATGAAAAGCCATATCTGACGTGGGTGGATGATATGCCAGCACCCTCAGGTTTTGAAAATCCCACCTTCTCCATCTTTAATGGGATAGAGGACCCGCCACATCACCTAGCCCACTTTACCTCAAGGTGTGGCCCCATGTTGGGAACTCTAGTGCAGCAGGAAGCCACCAAACTCCAGTGTTTTGTGCAGACATTGGAAGGCCCTGCATTTTTCTAGTACAACCAGCTCCCCATAAAATCTGTGATCATATGGGAGGACCTCTGTAGGCAATTACTCTACCAGTTCATCTCCACCATGTAGAAAACGAGCATCACAGACCTCTTCAAGTGCAAGCAGAGGTATGATGAGCACGTCGACGACTTTGTCACCCAATAGAAAGGACTCACATATTCCCTCGACATTCCACTGAATCATGATCAATTACTAATGATGTGTGTGGGAAATGTTAAGATGGAACTGCTTCCCTCTCTGATCACCCATAACTATCCTGGGGGGTTTTGAGACTTCTCTGGTAAGGCCCAGCGCCTAGAGGAAGCCTTACAATAGGCTAAGTAAGCAAATTTGTTGCCTCCTAAAATCCCCACGAGAAGGGATTCCAGGGCCGAGCCCACTACAGTGGCCCAAATAGAGGCCCCTTAAGCGATTAGAGTTGTTTCCAGTGGATCCACCTCTGCAACCTCGCAGAGTCCCACCACCACAGGCGCAGCCTCCATCCCACCAGCGGCTGCCTCAAAATCGGCATGTGCCCCCGCACAATGTGTCACCACCACCCAAGCAATATAACTGAGTTCCACCTCCTTGACAGGATCCTCCATCCCCCTGTCAGGGTCAAGATCCAAGTCCCCCCTTTCCAGATAGGAGAAACTAGATCTAATCATTCAACGAGGAACATGACCCTGATTACTTCTGGAGTGCCTTGGAACATGGTATTGTGCATTTTCCTGAGTGTAGAAGACCAGAAGAGGAAAACCTTACTGATCACCATAATTACTACCCCTATCACCTGATCCTGGGGAACACTCTCAATAACTGATATGTGTTCAAAGACTGGCTCTAAGACCAGGTCGACAACAACATAGTCAGGATGGGCCCTGCCCCGGCATAGGTAGCATGCATCTTTGTGAGGCCAGACAACAGCAGCGACAATGAGGTCAAGTGGAATCGGGTTTCCAGTCATGGATCCTAGAAGTATGAAGAATGAATGGCTCGCAAAATAGTCTCCCATGACCATGGTGTCATCCAGGCATGCCTGAATTGGCTAGAGCCTTTAGAAGAGGCAAACACCGCTTCTGCATTGTCTTCTCAGCTGACTTCTTCCCAGAAGAGAAAAAACTGGCGACGAAAGGGAAAGAAAAGTCCCCCGCTAATGCCATCATCATCCCGCACTCTTGGTGACTTCATTCCTATATAGATGGTGATACTTTCCAGAATCTGTTCAGTAATGGATGACTCTTCAGGTGACGATCAAGGGTCCACCTCGATTAACACCGTAGAGCTGGTAAATCCCAACATGATTCCTGAAAATGAGGAGCGCCAAATGAATCCTACCAACATCCCCATTTGTTGCCAAAGTCAATGGAGCCATGGCTATATGGGTCATCAAAGTGACTCAATCAGCACTTCTATCTAGGCTATGTATGCTACCAAAACCAGACAACATGCTCAGTGCAAATCTCATCATGTGCAACCTCCTCATCCGGTGTCATCAGGACCGCCTCCACTGCCGTTTATGCTACTGGACCAAGAAGGGCCACCAAGGCCTCTCCATGATCAGCCACGCTCCACCCCAGATCGGTCCTAGTTGGATATCCCTAGTATGGTATGTAATCCGAATGCTTCGAATAGTGGGAAACATGTTGTTCTCAGTACCAGTTAGCTGTCGGTCTAGTCAGCAGGGCCCACCATACCTCCTGTCATAGGGAGACATCTTAAAAGTAGAAGTTCACTCCTGGAATTTAAGTATGATGTTCTTAAGCATCTTGCAAGTATTCCAACAAGGCTATCCATCCTTGAAGCCCTTCTCCTATCGTCAGATATACGTGATGCCCTCACTGAGTCTTTAAGAATCCCCCTCCAGTTTAAGATAGAAGTAGAAGCCACAAAAGATTTTCATGTTGAAGCGGTCGTGAATGCTGAATGCCAGGACATTATCTCGTTCTCTAGAGAAGATGGAGGCTCCTACATATAGGGGCACATTCACCCATTGTATATCATTAGTCAGTTCAATGGCGTGGAGGTTCGTCGCTGTCTTGTCGACACGGGCTCTGGAATTAATGTAATCCTGACCCAAACACTGCGAAAGTTGGGATTGTCTGAAGATGATCCGAGTTCCTCTGACCTAAGAATCCATGGTTATGATAGGACGGAACAGACGCCAGTTGGTAAGATCTATTTTAAGACCTAGTTTGGTGGCCTAGTTTCTAGAACTGAATTTATGGTAGTCTCCCAAGACACCACCTACAATGCATTTATGGGAAGGCCATGGCTCTACCTTCTTGCGGCGGTTCCCTCATCATATCATCAGTTCCTCAAGTACCCCCTTAATGGTCGATTGGGTGTGATTCAAGGTGATGAATCTCCCTCTATTTATTTTGAGGCCTGCTATCTGGATTCCAACTACTACAAGAGCATGGAAAAGCAGATTCAGACCAATGAGGTCGAGCATGCCATGACTGTGACCGACCCATGAATAGATCTAAATGATGCCTACATCTTTCCAATCAACTGATTGGAGGATACAACCCCATACATGGGACAATGATTCTTTGTGTCTGGGATGAGGGGGTAACACATTCCCAAGTCTAAGAGATGATAGAAAATCACCTCATACTCTTATACAAATCAGTCATAGGTGATCCTAGAGCCTTCTACCCCCATAAGGTATTAGGATGTCCGCCCCATGGAAACAACAATATGTCATACGTGCTTGTTCTGCTGGGATGGGATTAACCAGCTCAAGAAAACACACCATTATTTCTTAGATATCATCAAGTGTGGCCCTTGGTCCAAAGGCCCAATGGGATCAAAATAACAACCTTCATCACTATGGTTGTGGTTGCACAGGGGTCCTCCGATGCGGTGTCAATTGCCACTCATGTGGGTACCAGCCTCCCTTCGGGATATGTTGACTCAGAAGCGACTCCTCCTTATGAGGATTAGCCCTTCACAAGTGAATAAGAGTGTTTATAGGATGCTCCCCTACCTTTGAAGAGGGAATCTCTTCCATAGTTGACGAGTTCGTACAGGTGAACCTTGGTTGCGAGGCAGACCCGAGACCCACATTGATCAGCGCCGCCATGCCCCTCGAGGAGCAATAACAGTACATAGACTTCTTGAAACAACACTGTGATTTATTCGCCTAGAGTTATGATGAGATTCTAGGACTAGATCTTTAGGTATCCGTCTACCGCCTCAGTCTCCCTGCAAATCATTGAGGGTTCAAGCGGCCTCCCGGAAATATGCACCCTTCTCATGGTGCCATAGTAGAAGAGGAAGTTGATAAGCTCATCAGATCCAATTTCATTAAGGAGGTCTAGTACCCCAAATGGTTATCCAAAATTTTTCCAGTTAGGAAGAAGAACAGAAAGATCAGAGTTTGCATCGACTTCTGGGATATCAACCGTCACTATCTGAAGGATGATTTTCCCCTTCCTGTGATGGAGTTATTTATTGATGCTACAACTAATTCCAAGACCTCTCCTTCATGGATGGGTACTCTGGGTATAACCAGATATGAATGGCCCCTGATGATGAGGAGTTCACAGCCTTCAAGGTGCCATAAGGTACTTTCTATTACCAAGTAATTCCCTTCGGTTTAAAGAATGCAGGTGCCACCTACTAGCGGGATATGAATCAAATATTTAAGATGATCCTTGGGATGTTGGTGGAATTATATGTGGATGATATGGTGGTAAAATATCACATGCATCAGGACCATGTCAAAGACCATAAGAAAGTGTTCGGCTTCCTCTGTTCTCGTTACCTTAAGATGAACCCATTGAAGTGTGCCTTCAGAGTCATCTATGGAATGTTTCTTGACTTTGTTGTTAGATATAGGTGCATTGAGATCAAGCCATATAAGATCAAGTCTATTAGCCAGATGTGTCCTCTGATAAATATTCAATAGCTTCGAGGTTTCCAAGGTCACTTAGCCTACATACGCCGATTCATCCTAAACTTGGCTGGAAAGTGTAAGAACTTTTCTTGGCTCATGAAGAAAGGTACCACTTATGAATGGGATGAAGATGTAAGATTGTTTTTGAGGAGATCAAGTAGTATCTACTCTAACCTACGGTCTTGATGCCACCCATCTCCGGAAAACCACTGGTCTTTTATGTGACCACCCTAGAACAATCTCTCGGTGCCCTTCTCTCCCAGATGAACAATGAGGGGATGAAGAACAACCTTTACTACCTCAGTTGTATGCTCCTCGATACAGAGACCAGATACTCCACCATCGAAAAGAGATGCCTCACACTGGTATTCGTAGTACAAAAATTGAAACATTACTTGCAGCACCACGAGGTGCAGCTGGTATATCGGGTAGACCCACTGAAGTACATTCGGAACCGACCCATGTTGATAGGTCGTCTCGCTCAATGGACAGTGATTCTATAGCAGTTTGATATCGGGTTTGTCCCTCAGAAAGCCATTAAGGGGAAATAATTGGCAGACTTCCTTGATTCCCATCTGGCCACTGCTGACCAGTCCTTGGATCTCGATTTTCTTATGAGGTTATCCTCTTAGTGGACCAAGCCATGTAGTGCTGGTAGATGCACTTCGATGGTTATTCCTGAAGCCCCACTGGAAAGAGGCTCAATGATCTCGTACTCAATAGGGTAGGCTTGGGTATCGTCTTTATTACCCCAGCACAAGCCATTCTGCCATACTCATTCCTATTGTTAGAAGGCTGGACCAACAATGAGGCAAAGTATCAGGCTCTCATCACTAGCCTTGAGCTGTACCTTGAGATTGATGTTCCCCATTTTCATGTGAAAGGGGATTCCCAACTAGTCATCAAGCAGATCAATAGTGACTACGTCGTTAGAAAGCCAGAGTTCGTACCATTTTTTGAGTGCACTCTCCAGCTAATGGCCCAGTTCCCATCTTGGGAGGAAGTTACTCATGTCCCTAAATCTCAGAACGGTCAAGATGACGCCATGGCTAGCCTGACTTCATCACTTGCAGAACCCAATCAAGATGATCTGATTATCCACATGGAACATCGGAGAGTCATTGCTCCTGTCTCCCCAGATGATGATGATGTCCTGTAAGTGATCCATCTTATTGTTGGAGCCTCCATGTCAGGACCCCCAGATGTAGTGGTTGAAGTGAATCTTTACTGGAGATCCCCCTTTATTGAATATCTCCAAAATGGTTGCCTCCTGGCTAATTGGGCCGAGCGCGAGTGAATCTGATGTCGTGTGTTATAGTTTACCCTCCAGGATGGTCCCAGTCATGATCAGATCCTCTAAAAGTGTGGGTTTGATGGTATTATCCTCCGTTGCATCCAAGGAGTCAAGATTTCTCAGGTCACACAGGAAGTTCATGCCGGTTCCTGTGGCACCCACCAGACTGGGCTGAAGCTATCTCACTAGATCCAGAGACTGGGGGTACTTTTGGCCCTCCATGATCCAGAATTGCATCGAGTTCTCCAAGAGATGCAATGCATTCCAAATTCATGCTAACTTTATGAATTGGCCGCCAAAACCTCTCCACTCCACCAAGTACTCTTGGACATTTGCAGTATGGGGACTCGATGTCATGGGACCAAATCCACCGATGACAGCTCACCTGTAAAGATTCATCCTGACGACTACAAATTTATTCTCAAAGTGGGCAGAGGGAGTGCCACTCAGGGAGGTCAAGGCCCATTCCATTGTTGAATTTGTGAGTTCCAACATCATCTACCGATTTGGATTCCCTCATTCAGTCCTCAATGATAATGACATGAACTTCCGATCAGTTGAGGTGAAGAAGTTGTACGCTAAGTACAACATCTGTTCTAACTATACCTCTCGCTATCATGCACAAGAAAATGGACAGATTAAGGTGTTAAATAAAACCCTATCTAACATTCTGTAGAAAATGGTTGGTCAGAATAAGAAGAGTTGTCTAGACAAGCTCCCCAACACCCTCTAGGCTTATTGTACAATGACTCATAATTCCACCCAGGTGACCCCATATTCCCTGGTGTACAGAACTGAGGCCATCCGGCCCATCAAGATTCAATTGACTTAATTACATACAACGGTATATGACCAACAGGCACCAGATAAGGTAGCTTAAATTCATCTGGCTAAATTGGAAGCACTTGATGAGAATAGGATTCGTGCCCTGCACAATATAGAAAGGCATCAAAATAAGATAGCTAGAGATTTCAACAAGAAGGTCCGCCTCCAATCTTTCCTGCAAGGTGATTTGGTATTGGCCCAGGATACCAATGATACCTGGTAGAAAACCACCCAAGTTGGAGCCCAAATGGGAAGGACCTTTCGTTGTTCACAAGGTTTACCCCAATGGTGCGTACTCACTGGTAACCATGGATGGTGAGCATATAACTCCTCCCACCAATGCCGAGTTTCTCAATCAATACTTTTCCTGAGCCTGTCTAGTCCTGCATGAACCTAAACTACCAGGTCCAGCATGACCCTAAACTATTTGGTCCTACATGACCCTAAACTGCCAGGTCTGGCATGACCCTAAACTGTTTGGTCCCACATGACCCTAAACTGCCCGATCCTACATGAATTTAAACTATAAAATGTCCTGCATGACGTTAAACTGTATGTCATCCTACAAGACATTAAAATTAACCCTTAAAACTATGCGTGTCTTGATTCCCATCCGCATGGGATACATAGGAACTCTCAAACATTTCGTCTTGAGTCTATCCCCCAAACTCTCTTCTTTGACTATCCCCCTTGGGGGTAGACCTCTTCGAGGATCCTTACACCACAGAGTGAAGGCTTCTTTGGCCCCGATCATGTTAGGATTATGATGATCATGCCATGTGATCACTCCTCGTTCTTCTATTCTCCCACATCCTCACCGCACGACATTAAACTACATGGCCTTTAAGAACCATGTGTGGATTGATTCCCATCATAATGAGATATGTAGAAACGCCCAGACATTTTGTCCGTTGGCACAGTACAAACTTCAAAATTCCCCCTTAGGTCAGGATACATGGTATGGTACATGATTTTTCCCAAATTCACATCAAGCTCATCTTGATCCCGCTATACGTCCCACTCCCCGGATATGTCCATCACTTTCACCGCCCTGAGGGAAGTTAAAATGCATGGGCACAACTATGCTTCACCCACTACTTTGATTGGGACTCCATCGTCTTTCACATCCAAAAGGACCCCCGACTAGCATGGATTCTCAGCCTAAGGGATCTACTACCACTTCGGGCCAAAACCCTCGAGGATGTTGAGGAACAAATTGATACATGTCCCACGTTGCGAATATGGTCATCGATCAATGCTCATTTGTGTTCCCATTTCAGGTCACACTATAAGGATGTTGTGTTTCAAACATGGTCAGTGGATATCCTTTCTTGTTGTCACCACCCCCGTATATACCAAACATTGAGTGTGGTGGTTCATCCTACCAGCTATATCTTCGAGTTGTGATTCCCTTTGGGCGGTGCCAGCTATCAGACCCTTATATGATAGGGAAAGCTGAATCTGGATTCTTGTTTCCCACACCGAGCACTTATCACATGGGCTTAAGAGTTGTGATGAGGTGGTAATTGCACAACAGGTCATATGGCTATAGTTGGCTGGGACGCCCAACCTCAAGACCTTCGACCCCTTCGGGGCCTTGGCCCAAGTTCTCATTTAGGATTGTGTGGTGTGGTGCGGACTTATGTCCTTATTCATGTTGAGCTATTTCTATATGCCAAACATATCCCCTTGGGATATCCCTTCCTCCATTTATCATCCATTCCATGAGCACAGACCTTGCCATGCTCGACACAACACATCATTTGGGTTTTTGTCACCCTCTATATCCAGAAGGCCCCCCCGAATGGCATGGATGCTCGGCCCAAGGGATCTCCTACCATTACGAGCTATCACCCTTGATGATTTTGAGTGAAAAGTTGATATAATTCCCATGTTGGGAATACAATCAGTGGTTTACTCTCAATTGTTTGCCCCAAATTCTGGTCACAAAAGGGTGGATACTGTGTTGCGAACCTGGTCAACAGTTATCCTCAATCATCGTTGTCTCTTTGTGGTCTTCGATAAGCACGATGATTCACCCTTTCTGTCCCACTCATAAGAAATTAAACTAGGAATATATGGTCCAAGTTCTATGACCATAAAATAATATCACCTTCATCCTCACTGCAAGACGTTAAACTACGAGCTAGACATGACATTCTGTCCATGGCACAACCTCAGGCCCCTCGGCCTTTTCAGGCCCCTGGCCCAAGTTGTCACTTAGGGTTTTACAGTTTGGTGCAGGATTATGTCCTCATTCACATCAGGTTACTCATCGTTCCATACACATCCCTGGATGAGATACCTTACCCCTACCTTCATCCTCACTGCAAGATGTTAAATTGCAAACTGGTCGGGACTTTCCGTCCGAGGCCTAGCCTCAGGCCCCTTATCCTTTTCGGGCCCGACCTAAGTTCTCACTTAGGGTTGTACGGTATGGACTCACTTTCTTATTCATGTCAGGATACTCATCGTGCTATACATGCCCCTCATTGGGGTATCTGGACCTTATTGGCATCATCCCTTTTCTAGAACTTTGTGTTGCTTGATTCCCATCCTAATGGGATACGTAGGACCACCCGGACGTCTAGAATTCGGGTCCATCCCATCTCTTAGATATCTCCCTGTTATCTAGGCCCCTTGGCCTACATTCTTACCTGATAGGTATATATGGTGTGGTATGGGCTTATGTCATCATTCACGTCGGGTTTGTAACAACCACACCATGTACCTATTTCTCGTGAGAGTTCTCCGTCTCTTTGTTCTATACTCATCTTTCCAAATTGGATGCTCTCAAGTTGAGCCACTCGACCCTCTATGGTGATTCACCAATTGGACCATGAGTACTCTGGTCTAGAACCTAGAGTGTCAGATTCTACCTGGACATGTTTTCACACATTTTTCAGGCTTTGTGTTCCCCTTCATTTGGGCATCCATAGTCTTTCACACCCAAAGGGACCCCCAAATGGCATGGCTGCTAGGCCTAAGGTCTCTCCTACCATTATGGGACAATTTCCTCGAGGGTTTCAAACAAAAAATCGATACAAGTCCCACGTTGTGAATATGGTCAGTGGTCGACGCTCATTTGTTTTTCCCCATTTTAGGATAATGCGATATGGATGGTGTGTTTCAAACACGGTCAACAGTTATCCTCCACTGTCATGGCAACCCCTTCAAGCCTTGAATGTTGGATACATGATTCACATTATTATCCACCCCATCATGTCTAAATGGAATTTTGAAACTCCTGGAACTATCCCTAAGTGTGAATTTTCACGTTAGGAGGACAAAAGCCGCGGTAAAGGCATCATTTGGGGCTCCGCACCGACTTCCCTTTGGCATGTATTCTGGGTATTACAAAAACATCTTCCTCCCTTGTTTCTCACACCGAGTTTGACTCACATGGGATTAGGGATCAGGTTGAGGTCCGCTCTTACTTGGAAGTATTTCTCTCCTCTATGGTCCGAGCTCTAAGACCATAAACTAAGATCTCTTTTAGAACTACGCACAACTTGATTCTCATTCCCATGGGATACGTAGGAACACCTAGACATCTTGTCTTTGGGTCTAGCTTGAGTTCCACAAATTTATCTCTTCTATCCTACCTTCTGGTCTCTAACTCTTATGAGACCGCATGGCGTGGTGTGGGATTATGTCCTCATTCTGGTCAGGTTTTCATTATCCACACCACATATGCCCTTTTTAAGGTGTTAGCCCCTTACTTCATGTCCCACATGACATTAAACTATATGTTTTCCCGCATGACGTTAAAAGGAACCTTCAAGAACTACATGTGGCTTGATTCCCATTCTCATGGGATACATAGGAACACCCAGACATCTCGTGTTTAGGTCCAGCTCAATTGAGAGCTAGTTTCTCCTTCCCCTTATCCTCTAATCTTTCCTGGCCCCTCATCCTGAGGTTTCCTCCTTGGAATCACACATGGTATGGTGTGGACCTCATCCTCATTCACGTCAGGTATGCTTTATCGCACCATGAAAATCTCATATGGAACCTCATCTCTCCTGTATACATCTAATCCATATGACTTTAAACTATGATTCTTAGTCCCATATGACTTTAAACTATTGTGTCTATCCTGAACGACTTTAAAAATGCATGGTTGGTCACATCACATGACCCTAAACTGTGACATTATCATCCTGGCCACACGATGGAAAACAGAGCTGCATCATGGTGTCCTCACTCGAGGGGACATCATGTTTGGTATCAGTCACATGACATACCAATTTTTAATGCTTTCATATGGATTGATTCTTGTGGTGATGCCTGGAATTTCTATCCTAGGATCGTCACTTCACAAAAAAACCATTCATTATAAAGGGCAAACAAGATATATCAAATACCGCTTATTTTGGTGCAAGGGCCAGACCCGCACAACCTTATTATGCCTAGAAACGGTATCCTACCATTCCATCCATAGAAAAACATGCAGTTTGATCCCCATCCTCATGGGGTACATAAGAACGTCTGTGCACCTTGTCTCGGGCTCAACCAAATTTTCGTTTTCAGTCCCTCTACTTGAAACCTCCCCCAAGAAGTGCACTGTAACACCCTGATATTTTATGAAATATATTATTTTTAATTTCATTGATGTCTTCTTTTGTACGCTACACCAAAAGGATCTTGCACTACACACATCCCTAACTTGGCTTTCACTACACGCAATCACGACCTTCCACGATGGCGTGTGTTGTACGCAATACCAAGTTTCACTAAACGAGATATTACTATAATATTATTATGAACTAGCCATTATGAATAGTAATAACCACTTTTTGAAATTTTATTTTTCAAAATGGACTTCATTTTTGGATTCAGAATATCTAAATTAGCCTAGGGTGAATTTTTGGTATTTTTCTGAAAACTTTCAATTTTTGATGAATAATGAAAACACTGGGTTACTATTTAAAAAACCACCTTTTTATTTAAATAATTATTTATTTTTTTAAATTTATTTTAGGTTAAAATTGATACATAATACCTATATAAGTTCAATTTAATTAATTGGAGTCATTTTACAATAATTTTAGATATATGAAAATTTTATTGAACTTTACACCGCCTTTTACCCACCTCCTAGGAGAATTTGAAAATTTACATAAAACTTAATTTTACCGCTTCTGTGAGTAGAATTTAAAAAATCAAAAAGACATGGTTAATATCAAGAATTAAAATGTGGTTCAATAAGATAAAAATAATTTTTGGTGAATAGTAACTTTTTACTTTTATTTACCACAGTTAAAAGTAAATAGGGTAATTAAGGGTAAAAATGATATTAATATTACCATAACACATGTACTAATTCTATTGGATAAGTGTATCTCGACCAAAAACAACCTTAAAAATAAAATATTATCATTTAGGTCCACTTGTATTAGATTAGGACATTTATTATTATTTAATTCAAAGAAGAGTTAAAAGAGTTAAAATCAAGGTTTAATTACTAAAACATTTTTAATATAGATTTATACATAAGATAAATTAGATTTTAAATATTCATTAGAAATATAAAACTATTTACTACATAATGGTATTTATTTATAATTTTTATACCTAAAATAATTTAATTTATTTATGACACAATGGTGATGAAGTAATTAAATAAATAATGAAATATTAAAATAATTGATATTATAAATACCCAAATAAATGTAATTTGAGACTTTTTATAAATTAAAATAAATTTATAGGTTAATATGACATGTTAGTATTGATTTAATTAACTTTATTTTAACTAATAATTCTGTTATGATTTTCACAAAAATCAATTACCAAATAGTGTCAAAATTGATAGAAAATATTTTTTTAAAAAAATATTATATTATTAATTGTTATTATATTCCTAAAAATATAATTTTAAAACAAATGACTTATATAAGGTTATATATATTAATAATTAACCACTTGGGGTTTTTTTTTGCTTTTTAAAGTAAGTTTATTAACCATATAGTGTAAGAAAACAAGAAGACACGGTAAAGGTTAAATTATTTAACTTAGAGTTAAATCTAAAAGGTAAGGTTAAAATAGTAAACTAAACTTGTCTAAAACCTATTGGTTGAGATTATTTCTAACAATAACCACGTTATATTAGAAATAAATCAATTTGGAGCTATTAAAAACCGAATATGACTTTATAATAAAATAATATTTTATGTTTTTCCTAAGGTGCCCCTCTCCTCCCTTATAAATGGGCACCTCCTCCCTCTCCTCCTCACACCACTTTGAGCCTTCATGATCGTCCAAACCCTGAAAATTTATCTTCTACACTTCCTTAGAAACATCCTAGAGGTTCTGGTATTCTTCAAATACCATATTTAGTGCCCTAAGAGGAGGTTAAGAAGAGGTGCTTCAAAGAAGAGGTAATGTCCGTTACTGATTCTTTCAAATTTATGTCTTCTTATACTTACTCTTCTTTAGTTGTTTCATTATAAAGTAATAACATAATTATCACTCATATAATGATATGTTATTATAAATATGAAACAAACCTATTTCACCTTCTATCCATCCTACGAAAAACAAAATCACCGAGCGTGCGTACGTACAGAATACCGTCTCCACGTCGTGGTGTAATCTGTTTTCCACCACCACCTTACTTGGATGGTTATAATGGTGTAAAGAATAACTATATATAATTATTTTAAAGTGATATTGATTCTTAAATATTTTACATACACTTCAATACAATTCTAGGATCATGGTAATGATATCATCGCTCGTGCGTACGTACGGACTACCGTCTCTACGACGCGATGAGATTCATTCTCCATGCTAACCATTCGTGAATGATTATAAAGTATATATAATGAATAATAATGAAATATATGACATAATAATGAAACATGATTTATGTATATATATATATATATGTATTTCATCTACTTAATTCAATTCAATTCAATAAGGAAACGAAAATAGTGTTCATGTGTACGTACGACCTACCGTCTCCATGAACGATGTATTTAATTCCATTTATCAATATATAATATATATATGTATATTATGAATATATATTATATATAAATCATGTTTTACATTCTGGAATTAATTAAATCAGGATATAAGTAATAATATCAAGAACAACAAGTCGAAACACATACGATAAATGAAACGATTTTACCCAAAACGCTGCTTTAACATGGAATTTACAAAATAACGCGAAATATAAAGTCTTAATTGAACCATATATGATATCATAACAATTAATATGATTCTATAATAAGTCAATGACATTATTTAAATCATTATATATGATGTTCGGATATATACAAAGCATATCATACATAAGGTAAGGGAAAATCTCACAATCTCATTTTTATCCGAGATTATTTATAATTCAGAATTTACTGGGGAATATTTATCATCCACATACATGTTTCCTCAATATGTAATATTATTTATATCCTCCTACAATTTTTTAAATCCAATTTTACCCTTCAGTGAGTTTTTAGTAAAAAATATTAAAGGAATCTTTTGTCGTTTTTTTTGTACGAGGTACTTTTTCGATTTTTCCGGCCAAAGTACGAGGAGAATGATTTTCTTTAACTTATACGGAATGAATGGATTTTAGAAAATTATTTCCATAAATATTCCTTTAAAAGTTTTCAAGTTTATTTTTAATCAACTTCTTTTAGTTTAAAATTGTATGACATGTTAATAAAGGAAAAATGTTTTTGAAGTAGAAAAGATATTTTCCTCAAGAATGAAGTTCAAGTGTTTTATCAAAATTATTTTCCATCTAAGATAATATAGGGTTATGTTTCTATCCATATTTTTTCACATTGATTTGATTATTTTATTATGGAATTATTTTTATGATGTCTTTTTATCTTATATGGATTATGTTATGATGGCATGATGTTTAATAATCCCATTTTTATTACATGGGTTATGCTATGATGTATGATTTATGATCTTGTGGCCCACATAAGAATGGTATAATTATGAGATGGGTGGGACCTATATCTCCCTCAAATGCATTGGGTAAATATTTATATCTCATGAGATAGACATGGCTGGAATGGAAAGTTAATCCGGTTCAGTGATACAGGACTGGAACGAGGAGTAAACTCGATTCAGAAAGTGACTTTGTCCACTAATATGGTCTTGGAAGCAATGACTTGGCTACTATGGAAATCATATCATGTGATTAATCATTTTCCACAATTACATGTTTCGTTCCCATGCAATTTTATCATGATTGATATTCCTTTATGATATACGCCTTACGTACTTCCAAGATTTATGTCTTTGCTCAAGATTTTGATGTTTAGATTTTATGTTCAAGTTTTTGCATTAAAATGTTTATGGATTGTTTTATAATCTCTATGCTTTCCCTTACTGAGAATTTGAGCTCACCCCTTTTATGTTTTCTTTTCCCCAGGATATAAAGAAAGGTTTTAGGTAAGAAAAAAGGGAAGATCTTTATGGGAGATGTTGAATATCTTTCACCAAGATTAGAAGATTATGTTCTAAGTTTCCAAAGACACTAAAATATTACGGTCCTTTGGTGTTTGTTTTTGTTATGTATTAAGTATTCCGCAAAATTAATGTAATGTCCATGTACGTCAAGCTTCGGGTCTCTACAGTTGGTATCATAGGAAAGGTTTAGTTAACCTTTGGAAACTAGGATGCAAAAACATTAGTGAAATCCCTTGAGATATTTCTAATTTAAGTCTAGGTATGTCCCTAAGGATAAGTATATGTATTGGTTATAGTCCTAGAATTATGGTAACAATCTTAGAATTAACCCTAAGATGTTATATATTGAAGGTACTTCCCCGTTATTATGTTGTTTTCCCTAGCAAGATGTTTGTCTGTCACACTATTCTTTTTGGGTTTTAGATGATGGTTGGAACCCGAAAGAACCGTGTTGATCAATGTAAAGGACAATGCAATGATTGTCCTCCTGAACAACCAAATGTAATGGGAGATGGAGTGAAAAATCTTATTGCTATACTTACATAAGATATGAATCATTCTGGATTTCCAAATGAGTAGAGAAGGGAAGAATATTCTATTGAGTCCTTCATGAGGCAACGTCCAGCTTCTTTTAGTGGGTCTTCTGATCCACTTGTTGCTGAACAATGGATCAGTACCATTGAAAAGATATTTTCCATACTTTGCTGTTCGGAACATGATAAATTCATTCTGGATATTCACCATTTAGAAGGTCAAGCAGATCAATGGTGGACTCTAATTAAGAATATGAGGCCTTGAGATGAAATTGAATCCATGGAATTGGATGAGTTCAAGAACTTATTTTCCAATAAGTAATTCCCTCGTATTCTTTGAACAAAGATGGAAAATTATTTCCTTGAGCTTAAGGAAAAGGATGATGAATCTTTTGGTATATACAAAACGAATTTTACAAGGCTTGAAAGGTATGCATCTGGATTTATCATCCAACCTGAAAGTAAAGTTAATCGATTCTTCAGCGGCTTAAAAGCAAGTCTTCGAAGGGAATTAGCTATTAGAGACTTCAGTAGCTATGAAGAAATTGAGCATTTTGCTATCAAGGTAGAAATGGAAGTTGGTGTTACATATCCATCTCATGGTTTTGATAAGAATTGAAAGATGGAGTTCAAGGAGAAATCTCAGAATAATGGTGTAAAGAAGATAAATGTTTCTTTATGCTCAAAGTGTGGAAAGAAGCATGGTGGAGATTGTCTTAAAGGGACTAGAAAATGTTTTAAGTGTGGAAAAGAAGGTCATCGAGCAGCTGAATGTCAAAGTAATGGAAAAAGGGTTTCTAATGATGTGAATAAAGAAAAGACTGTAGAGAACGCACCACCAACACCTCAATGCTTCAAGTGAAATGAAATGGGGCATTATGCTAATCAATGCCATAATCTAAGGGTTAATGATGATCAACGTGAGAAACCTCTTAAGGCAAAAGACAAAGGGAAGTCACATGCGATCACTATTAGCAATGTTGAGTATGACAACGATGTGGTGTAATGATTATGTGTTTATGTAAAGGGATTCCAAAATAATGTTGTGGAATCTCATTTATAGTATTGTGGAACATTGGAATATCTATGTAATGGTTTATTGTGGTTTTTGATAATTATATGGTACCTGTAACCATGAAAAGTGATTCAAATATTTTGGAAAGCAGACGATATGCGCATAAAGAAGGGGTAAGGAGATAATGAAATTTTTGATAGTATTAATGAGATCATGACTAATATAAGGAAAAAGTGATATATTGGTTTGAGTATATAGAATTTTTGGGATTTTGGTATACAGAAAGAGTTACCTTGTGATAACATTCATGTTTTCACTATGGTTCAAGAGAATACATGATTAAGGTATTCACATGTTTGGAATGTGACCAACAAGATATATCGTATGATATATGGGGGATAAATGATGGTATTCACATGCTCCGTAGATGACATTTCTAGTAATTGTTTTATTTTTACTATGAGCTTGGACATAAGTATTTTGTATAAGCCTAAAGATTGGAATGGATTAAGTTAGACATAATATAGTATTTTTTTTCTATTTTATTGCAGGAATGTTATTATAATGTAGTTTTAGAAAAAGGGACAACTTGTAGGATGAGAGACAACCCGTCACGTCAAAAAAGGTTGTGGGAATCAAACCCACAACTGAAGTGCGACATGACTTTATCGGCTACCACTGGCCTACAGGAAGTCACTGGTTAGTAGAAACTAGTTTTATTATATTAAGCAGTATGATATATGAAGTATAAGTCCATTTTAGGAACCATATACGATTAATATCACTATAGATAGACTTATGTATATTTAAAAACTTTTACTATCCTTTTGTTTGAGATAGATGGAATGACCTATCATTCTATTGCATGATCTGCTAACACTTCATGGAAGACAAATTCAACTTCATTTCTTTAAGAGATTATGTGGAAATTGTTCAAGCACAAACAACAGTAAGATTGTACCAAAATCAAGTAAGTATTTCTTTTAATTCAACAAATCTTTAACTTTAGGGAAATGATCTTGAATACAAAAAAATGTTTTCCTAGTGTCCTTATATCTGATGAATTAGATGGTACCTTAAATCATCACAAATTTATGGCTTTGTGATTGTTGGCTTTTTCATATCCATGTTATCTACCACTCACCATCAGAACATCATGGTTATATTTCTCTTCCAAATCCATATTTTCACCTATGTTATCCTATGTGGAAACCCAATGATTAATTAATTTGGGTAACCGTTACGTTTCATACTTTAGTTTTTAAAGATAAGTTTTGGTATTCCTTTTTACGATGTGGGTTTCTATTAAATAAACTTTTGAGTAGTAAACCATTTATATCCCCGACGAATTTTGAGGGTGAAATTCATTTTAAGGGGGGTATAATGTAACACCCCGAGATTTTATGAAAAATATTATTTTTAATTTCATTGATGTCTTATTTTTTACGCTACACCAAAAGGATCTTGCACTACACACATCCCTAACTTGGCTTGCATTACATGCAATCGTGACCTTCCATGATAGCGTGTGTTGTACGCAATACCAAGTTTCACTAAACGAGATATTACTATAATATTATTATGAAATAGCCATTATGAATAGTAATACCCACTTTTTGAAAATTTATTTTTCAAAATGGACTTCATTTTTGGATTCAAAATATCTAAATTATCCTAGGGTGAATTTTTGGTATTTTTCTGAAAACATTCAATTTTTGATGAATAGTGAAGACACTGGGTTACTATTTAAAAAACCGACTTTTTATTTAAATAAATAAATATATATTTTTAAATTTATTTTAGGTCAAAATTGATACATAATACCTATATAAGTTCAATGTAATTCAATGGAGTCATTTTATAATAATTTTAGATATATGAAAATTTTATTGAACTTTTCACCGTCTTTTACCCACCTCCTAGGAGAATTTGAACATTTATAGAAAACTTAATTTTACCACTTATGTGAGTGGAATTTAGAAAATCGGAGAGACATGGTTAATATCAAGGAGTAAAATGTGGTTCAATAAGATAAAAATATTTTTTGGTGAATAGTAACTTTTTACTTTTATTTACCACAGTTAAAAGTAAATAGGGTAATTAAGGGTACAAATGAGATTAATATTACCCTAAAACATGTCCTAATTATATTGGACAAGTGTATCTCGACCAAAAACAAACTTAGGAATAAAATATTATCATTTAGGTCCACTTGGATTAGATTAGGACATTTATTATTATTTAATTCAAAGAAGAGTTAAAAGAGTTAAAATCAAGGTTTAATTAAAAAAACATTTTTAATATAGAGTTATACATAAGATAAATTCGATTGTAAATATTAATTATAAAGATAAAGAGATTTACTACATAATTGTATTTTATTTATAATTTTTAGATATTAAATAATGTAATTTATTTATGACACAATAGTGATGCAGTAATTACCCAAATAATGAAATATTATAATAATTGATATTATAAATACCCAAATAAATGTAATTTGAGATTTTTTATAAATTTCACTAATTTTATAGGTTAATATGAAATGTTAGTATTGATTTAATTAACTATTTTTAACTAATCATTCTGTTATTATTTTCACAAAAATCAATTACCAAATAGAGTCAAAATTGACATAAAATAGTTTTTAAAAAATATATTATATTATTAATTGTTCTTATATTACTAAAAATCTAAGGTTTGAAAAAATGACTTAGATAAGGTAATATATATTAATAATGAACCACTTGGGGTTCTTTTGTCTTGCTATAGTAAGTTTATTAACCATATAGTGTAAGAAAACAAGAAGACACGGTAAATGTTAAATTATTTAACTTAGAGTTAAATCTAAATGACAAGGTTAAAATAGTAAGATAAACTTGTCTAAAACCTATTGTTTGAGAGGATTGAGACCCATAACCACCTTATATTCTAAATAAATCAATTTGGAACTATTAAAAACCGAATATGACTTTATAATAAAATAATATTTTAAGTTTTTCCTAAGGTGCCCCTCGCCTCCCTTATAAAAGGGAACATCCTCCCTCTACTTCTCACACCACTTTGAGCCTTCAAGATCGGCCAAACCCTGCCAAGTTCTCTTCTAAAATTCCCTAGAAACATCCTATAGGTCTGGGTTATCTTCAAAGACCATATTTAGTGGCCTAAGAGGATGTTAAGAAGAGGCGCTTCAAAGAAGAGGTAATGTCCGTTACTGATTCTTTCAATTTTTTTTCTTCTTATACTTCCTCTTATTTAGTTGTTTCACTATGAAGTAATAAAATAAGTATAACTCATATACTGATATGTTATTATAAATATTAAACAACCCTATTTCACCTTTTATCCATCCTATAGAAAACAAAATCACCGCGCGTGCGTACGTGCGGAATACCGTCTCCATGCCGTGGTGTAATCTGTTTTCCACCACCACCTTACTTGGATGGTTATAATGGTGTAAATAATAACTATATATGATTATTGTAAAGTGATAATGATTCTTAAATATTTTACATACACTTAAATACAATTCCACGATCATGGTAATGATATCATCGCTCGTGCGTATGTACGGACTACTGTCTCCACGACGCGATGATATTCATTGTCCATGTTAACCATTCATGAATTATTATAAAGTATATATAATGAATAATAATGAAATATATGACAAAATAATGATACTGGATTTATGTATATATATATATATATATGTATTTCATCTACTTAATTCCATTTAATTCAATAAGGAAACAAAAACAGCGTTCATGCGTACGTACAACATACCGTCTCCATGAACAGTGTATTTCATTCCATTTGTCGATATATCATATATATATATATGTATATGATGAAGATATATTATATATAAATCATGTTTTACATTTTGGAATTAATTAAATCAGGATATAAGTAATAATATCAAGAACAACAAGTCGAAACACGTACGATAAATGAAACTGGAAAATCTCGCAATCTCATTTTTATCTGAGATTGTTTATACTTCAGAATTTACTGGGGAATATTTATCATTGACATACATGTTTCCTCAATTTGTAATGTTATTTATGTCCTCCTAAAATTTTTTAAATCCAATTTTAACCTTCGGTGAGTTTTTAGTAAAATACATGAAAGGAATCTTTTTTTGTTTTTTTTGTACGAGGTAATTTTTTGACTTTTTCGGCCAAAGTACAAGGAGAATGTTTTTCTTTAACTTATACGGCATGAATGGATTTTTAGAAAATTATTTCCATGAAGATTCCTTTACAAGTTCTAAAGTTTATTTTTAATCAACTTCTTTTAGTTTAAAATTGCATGACATGTTAAGAAAGGAAAATTGTTTTTGAAGCAGAAAGGATATTTTCCTCAAGAATGAAGTTCAAGTGTTTTATCAAAATTATTTTCCATCTAAGATAATATAGGGTTATGTTTCTATATTAATTTTTTTACATTGATTTTATTATGTTATGTTGGAATTATTTTTATGATGTACTTTTATCTTATATGGATTATGTTATGATGGCATGATGTTTAAGAATCCCATTTTTATTACATGGGTTATGCTATGATGTACGATTTATGATCTTGTGGCACACATAAGAATGGTATCATTATGAGATGGGTGGGACCTATTTTCCCTCCAATGCATTGGGTAGAGATTTATATCTCATGAGATAGACATGGATGGAATGGAAAGTTAATACCGTTCAGTGATACAGGACTGGAACGAGGAGTGAACTCGATTCAGAAAGGGACTTTGTCCACTAAGATGGTCTTGGCAGCAATGACTTGGCTACTATGGAAATCATATCATGTGATTAATGGTTTTCCACAATTACATGTTTCATTCCCATGATATTTTATCATGATTTATGTTCCTTTATGATATATGCCTAACTTACTTCCAAGATTTATGTCTTTGCTCATGATTTTGAGTTTAGATTTTATGTTCAAGTTTTTGCATTAAAATGTTTATGGATTGTTTTATGTTCTCTATGCTTTCCCTTATTGAGAATTTGAGTTCACCCCTTTTATGTTTTATTTTCCCCAGGATATAAAGATAGGTTTTAGGTAAGAAAAAAAGGGATGATATTTATGTGAGATGTTGAAGATCTTTCACCAAGATTATAAGATTATGTTCCAAGTTTCCAAAGATACTAAACTATTACGGTCCCTTGGTGTCTGTTTTTGTTATGTATTAAGTATTCCTAAAAATTAATGTAATGTACATGTACATCAAGCTTTGGGTCTCTACATGCATGGTGATCTGGACCAGGTCCTCATCCTCTAATTGGGCCTCTCCCTTCTCTTCCCAGAAATCCAGATTGGTTATCCGAACATTGGATGACCAAAGCCTGGTTGGTACTCCTATATTAAAATGAAGTAATAATGCGAGCATCCCTTTTTTCTCACATCAGGTACGACCCACGTGAGATTAATAATGGATTGATATTTATTTTAGGATTGTGGTTGGAAGATATTAAACCAAACGAACAAGTAAATAAATCTATCCATACATGAAATTCATAACAAGAGGCAGTAAGGAGAAATGAGTTTATGAGTTTGACAAAAACAATTCCCTTAAGGATCAAAATATTTGATAGATTGTTCCAGTGCCATTATTTTTTGGCTTGTGGCCTCCAAGATTGCTTCCCGCCCTATGAGAACCCTTTATTCATCAGCGGACACAGAGCATAGTACACTTGCCCTAGCCAGTTCTTGCGCTTGTTTAGTTTGAAGTTCAGTCATTTTATGACCCACTTCCACTAGTTTCTCTTGGGCATCTGCCAGCTAGGCCCTCAATTGTTCCACATGCTCGGAACAGTTTGCAATGAATACCTCCTTCTATTTCATCTATTCTTTGAGGTGTCGGACCAGTTGTTCCGCCTTTAGGAATGCTTAGGTGCTTCCCGACTCCTCCTGAAACTAGGAAACATCAGAGCGGTGGTTGATCTCGCACAGATTCTCTGCCATGTAGTCACAGACTATCGAATGAAGACGGTGAGCATCCACCCCTCCAGCATAGAGAATGCGTAGCCAGGCGTGTAGTTATCCCATCTGTTTTTGTCATTCTATCTGAGGCTGACTGAGAAAGCGCTTAATACACTTCCATCCTTTGCATCACGTCATACAGATTTCATCAGCCGCTTCCAAATTAGAATCATCTATCTCCTCGAGATATGTAGGCTGACAGTCAGGGAAAGAATCCAAGAGACTAGCAGCATGGTCTTCTTCAGGTATTCCTCCCAAGGGGTTAGGCTCTTCAAAACCTGGGTGACCTTCCTCTCTCACCTCAGTCTCGATAGCCCCTTCGCCAACATCTGGACCCGCCCTGACATTAATATCGCTAATATCCACAACTCTCTTGCTCACCGAGTGCCTGGGCCGAATCGATTTGGGAAGTGTGCCTTGAATGGGCTGACACATTTTCCGTAGAATCAATCGTGAATGGTCTGTGTTCGGTGGCCTGCCGAGCATCCAATGCCATGATTACTGCACAAATGATGAATTCCCTGATCATATGGGTCCTCTAATAGCCAATACAAGTGTCTAAGTGATAAAGCTTACAAGAACTCAATGCATCGGCCTCTGGCTTTCCCATTACCGCGGGAGCTATCATGGTCGGGGATCCCTCAGCACTCATTAGCTCAATAATGGGTGTCAGCTCCCCACATTGTTCTGTTGGAACGTCCCCCCCTTAGATAGATCTTCTAGGTCAGCTCCAATATCCTCCTAAGTAGGATAAAGAAATTCAATTGAAATTAAGAAAAAAAGAGGAGAAAGGGGGGAATGGGAGGATGGATAAGGAATGAGGAATACCTCAAGCTGCTCAGTTATGTCCGCATTAGAGCCAACAATATCGCCACTCTCCCAAATGATCCCTTGGTGGGCCATCCATTGAGGCCCTCCAAAACCCATATCCTATTCAGATTCCCCCAATCCTTCACCCTCTCCTTTTCCCTCCTCCTCTTCTGAATCACTGCCCTCTAGCTCCTCATCGCTGTCGTCATTCTCGAACAACATCTTTTTAGGATCATGATCCTGGACAAGCAATACCTTCACTAGGAAATATGGTTCCTCATGCAGACCCTGTTGGCATGCATACACATCGATGGACATTAAGTACGCATGCCGAAGATGGAAGTTCACCCTGTTATCAATCCGAATGAGTCCGACCTTGGGCAGCTTGATTCCATCTCATACTATCTTTTTCCAGAGGGCTTCAGTGCCCATCGACTATCGTAGGGTCAACCAGGCCGACCATAGAGCTGGGAGGATTGCATCATCGAAAGGCTGAAGCAGATACCTTATCTGCTTCCCGGGAAGTTCCCTGACCACTTTGTGAGCCCCTCTCATCCTAGGCAGTGAGGGAACGTTCACGCCATGTGACGTTCCCACTACTGTAGTCCTGGCCTATGTGGGTCTAGTTGCCTGACTTGATTTCAAACTTTCCTCCCCAACATCACCCTGTTTTCTATCTTTCCATCCAAGTTCTACATTGGATACCTTGAGTTACCAGACTCACTTCCACAAAAGTCCCTCAGGGTATGCTAAGGCCCAATGTTTGGCATATTCTGTCGAGAGGCCAGTATAAACTCCGGTGGGGGGAAAAGTAATGACGTCCCTAGAGCCATGGGTTGTGAAAATCATCCACATTTGGAGAAGAACGCATGGATTCCTTTCTTCCCAGACATATATGTACAATTTCTTCGGCATCTGCTAGAGGCATCCAAACTGTCTGGAAATTCTTGATGGCATGTAGGGCTCACAATGGACCTTCCCATCAATCTGGGCCACAAGAACCCCACCTCTGATGCCTTGGAAGTATTCCCTTTACTCTAGTGAGCCATGTACATTGTCTATCATTTGTCTATTCGGAGTGGGGAACATGCTAAAAGTGAAATTGGCATGATTTCCAATTCTGATCCTTACCCCCTCCTCATTGAGTGTCAATGGCATAACCCCGACAATATTCAGCAAGGTCACAGGCAGTTACCTAGAAAAAAAATGGCATTGGGAAAGGTATAACCGCCACAATGAGCTGTGATCCAACCATGAAGGATCTGGAAGGGACCACAGATCCTCCTTGGTGAACCCCCTCTTGAAATGTTCCCCCTGAATGGTGAACAAATGGGCTAACATGGGGACTCCTAGATTGAACCTATGATTAGCGACCATGATGCCAGCCATCACCAATGTCACCGGATGAACTATCATCCTTGTGTCCCTCACTGGTAGGATCCATCCACTCTATAAGGTTACAAGAAATCCACCGTACCAGATGTTTGGGTCCCGACTCTCATTTGTACAGAAGCCCCATGATTGATATTCTCCCACCTCCTGGATCCTCCAGTACGATCCGCTCTTGCTCCTCCGTGCCGCAGTCAGACACCATCTTCCTCACCCCGACATCTTGACTTTCAGATCTCTTTGCAAAAAAAGATAAACCATTTTTTATATGAGATGTCCTTCAAAAATTCCTTGACCCCCAACCTTTCCTTAGCCAACTCCAACAGATTCCATGTTAGGATAAGAGTTCATGATTTGTCTCCCCAGATGTTCCTCGTCGGAAGGAATTCATCGTACTGGTGCCCATCCAAAGGGATACCCCTGATGGAATGAATGTCCCAAAGGCTGATAAAAACTTCCCCATGGTGAATATGGAAGGTATTGGTATTGGGGGACCATTGGGTAAACAGATCTGGCCCAAGATCATGTTGACGGTAGAAATAAAACTGCGATGTCCACACCGCCTCGAACAAACCGATGTGCAGCAGTTCGACCCCAAATAGGTCACATGTCTTGCATACCCAATACGCCCAGGATCATTCACTCATGAAATTTCCTTCAGACCACAGGTCCCATTTCTGCAACCAGCCTTTAGTTTCGTCGGTAACACTCTGTCAGAAAGTACTTTCATAATGGGCCGGAGAATCCTCTACGACTAGGTCGCTTCCCAAAATAGTTCTAGTCCTCAGGTTCAGGATGTAAACATCCAAATGACTAGTTTCTCTAGCAGGATGGCCATTGTTAGTGATATTATACTAAGGTAGGTCATCCTCATGGGTCACCCATGACTGCGGTGTGTCGAATTCAAATCCTAGCACAAGTACCTCCTCCAAAATACCAATGTCCTATATCGGCAAGTTGTCATACAGTGCATACACCTTCTAGGATGGGGTCAACATGTTGAAGAGAGTATGGTTGCTGGATAAAATCTTTTGGGCACTGTAAACCTCAGGGTTAACAACCATATTGGCCCTTCAATCAACAAACACAACTTCTCTCTCGACGTCAGCCTGATTAGCAGCCATCTCCTCCTGGTGGAATTGAAAGGATTCAGCCGAAAAATAAAAAGTTGGCTAAAAAAATCAAAAGGTGGTGAAAAAAATCAGGGAGCCACATGAAAAGAAGAGACAAAGATGAAAAAAAACCCCAATTATGTGCATAAATAAACTTCCGAACTCAAGTAATTATACGCAATGGAAGCGGTTTTCATGTAAGGTGGGGAAAGTTTTTTGTGCGCGAGAGCTTAGGACTTATCGCGTGATAAAAATCCTTATGGACTAAGGGACCCGTCAGGGTTTTTATAGGAACAGATAAGGGTTTTCTTGCGCTCTAAAAGTGGATTACATGAAACTTCTAGGTTTTATGCGCATTTGTAGTTTTTGGCACCCGCATACCCCAATAAGTTCTTCATCTCGACATTTCCCTCAGAATCCAACCTTTGAATCCCCTCATCGATCCAATTCCAAGGGGGGGGGGGAATTTGTAGATACTAAAAAATGATCAAGGGATGAAGGAGGATTTGTCATGACAAAGAAAAGACATATTTCGATCTGGTGATCTATTCTAGAGGGACAAGAAGTGATGCACAAAAAAATCACAGGTGTGCTCAAAAAACATATCTCATACGTGGAAAACTGCGGGATATGCTGATGTTTTCTGCACAGGCGTGGAAATCTCTGCGCCCCGACCTCAGGCGTGGAACTTTTCATGTGGCCACCCCGGAATGGTCCAAATTTCACACTGCTAACATGGGCACATGACTTTGCACGTGGCCACCCCAATACGGTCGAACTTTCGCACTGTCGACATGGGTATGGAACTTTGTGCGCGGCTACCCCGACACATTCAAACTTTCTCACTATCGACATGGGGGAGGAACTTTGCATGCGGCCACCCCCGCGTAGTCGAACTTTCAAGCTACAGACACGGGCGTGGAACTTTGCACGTGACCACCCCCATGCGGTCAATCTTCCGCACTGCCGACACGAGCGCAGAACATTGCATGAGGCTACCTCTGCACGGTCGAACCTTCGCACTGCCAACAGGGGCACACAATCTTTCGCACAGACCAGCTTCCGCAAAAATCTGATGACCCCGAGCACCTATAAATAGAAGGCTTCCACTTCAACTTCTAGGAGGCTGAAGAATCAGAATCGTATACTCTGTGTGGAATCCCCCTTCTGCGCGCAAAAGATGGCTTTCAGGTATGAGGTTTTTCGCGATAGGTCGCCTAGGGGTCCACCTTCGGACCGGACCACTCGAGGTTAACCCTTTTCCAAATAATTTTGAGTCTCTCCCCTTGCATGAAATCCCTTCCTATTTCATGCAATTCCTTCTAAATTGTGTGCAATCCCTTCCAAATTTCATTCAACTTCCATACCTTGCGTGCAATCCCTTCCAATTGCACGCAAAACCTCAGCTCCCCTTTGCGTGCCGAAACCTCTCCAATTGCGCACCAACTCAGTCTTTTCTGTGAAGGTGTCTCAATCACGCACCAATTGCGTGAAAACCTCCATGATTTTACGCAATTCTCTAGGGATACTCATCCATCGTTTTCCACACAACTATTCCATTTTCACGCAAGACTCCCTCTTTGTGCGCATGTGTTTGATGTATCTCTTATAGAAATCATTTTTAGGCCCCTCCAACAACCAAAACATCAATGTCACAGACCATTTTCATATACGACCTTCTAGGATCATATGAAGTTACTTTAAAGTCTCTTGGGCAATGTTTCACATAGCGTTGCTTCACCTCATGCCTCTTCGCATTAGCACTCTAACGACTATTGTTTTTTTCGCATAGCCACACTAACATGGACCCCCAATGGGATCATCACTCGACACCCCCCTAGTCACAATATTGATGATGCCTTCCCTTCCCCAAGGGGTGAGAGGTATTAGTCATGTAAGTTCTAGGGGTGCAGAGCACACCCACCTCATCCGAGCTGCATGACGTTAAACTGCCAAACACCATTGTCCTAAGCACATGATGTTAAACTGTGGCCTCTCCCTGCGCCGTGCACACGGGGTGCCCTGTCTTAAACATTATCTATGATCCCTGGTCTCCATAGGAGTGAGATCATTACTCACATGGAATGAAATTCTCTTTATCATAGCGGCATCCGTCCATGGGGAAAGGGAAACCACCCTGGTGTAAGCCCCTAGCTTTCCTTGGAGGATGCAACACCCCTACTCCTCTTCTCTTCCTGGGTGCCAAATCCCTCTCCTGTTGGGCTCTGTCACCACCCGGGACACCATCTCGGAGTTATTCCCAATCTCCATCACTTGGGATGCTAACCACATGTAAGCCCCTGTTTCATCTTTGGGCCTCCAACTGCGCGTGGCCCCAGTCTACTTCCCACAGACACACCTTTCGCGACATGATCATCAGGTCTATGATGTCTGTTGTTTCTCACACCGAGCATGACTAACATGGGATTAGATTAAGCATCAACAATGAAATCCTCTCTAGGAAACCCAGAGTGTAAGCCCCACACCTAACCTGAACTACAAGGTCTTTGATCCTTGCCAAGGTGAGGTATGTAGGAAGCCTCATTGAGGTTCAAGCCCACCACCCATTGGTCCTGAACTTCTTCACGTCGATTCACCAAACACTCCATGAACTAAGAGGTCTTCGATACTTACCAAGGTGAGGTAAGTAGGAAGGATCCCTGAGGTTCAAGCCCAAAAACGATTGGTTCCGACCCCCCTTCATGCCAGATCCCACTCCATCACGAACTACAAGGTATTTGGTCTTTATCTTCAATATAAGGTACATAGGAAGCCTCTCCGAGGTTCAATCCCAACACCTGGTTGCTCTGAACACCTTCACGTCGGTTCACCCAAACCCACCTGAACAATGTGGTCTTTGATCCTTACCAAGGAAGGGTGCATAGGAAGCCCCCATGAGGTTCAAGGCCACCATCTATCTGGGCCCCAGGTCCTCCTTCACATCGGTTCACCCCCGTCCTACATGACGTTAAAATGTGGACCTTAATCAGTGGTAATCCGTTGTTTCCCCAGTCAGCAGGAAGCCATTACACCCACCCGAACTACATGGAATTTGATCCTTGCCAAGGAAAGGTACATAGGAAACCTCTCTAAGGTTCAATCCCAACAACCATTGGACCCCAGGTCCTCCTCCATGTCAGTTCACCAACCCCCATCCCATAGAAACTACATGGGTTTGATCCTTGTATCTTAGATAAGGTACGTAGGAAGCCTCCTTGAGGTTCGAACCCATCCAAAGGTAAGATGTTTCAACCCCATCCAGTGGTATGATGTTGCGACCCCATCCAGTGGTAAGCTATTGCGACCCCGTATAGTGGTAAGCTGATGTGACCCCATCCAGCATTAAGCTGTTGTGACCTCATCCAGTAGTAAACCGATGTGACCCAATCCAGCGGTAAGCCATTGTGACCCCATCCAGTGGTAAAAAATCTTCAGATGAACTACATGGACTTTGATTCCCTACCACAGTGATACGTAGGAATTATCCTCTAGGCTCGAGACCAACATCACCACCGTCCTCACATCGGTTCCATATCATTCTCCCTCTACTTCATTAAACCCTCCATCATCCATCCTGATTCTTACCCGGGCTGCCACATCCCGGTGGGATCATGCCACCTCATTCCCCATTCCCCTTAACAACAACCGAGATGCTAACCACACGTTGGTCCCAACATTAGTGTTCCCTCCAGTGGTTACACCAATCTGATCCACTCTAATCAGTGTTCTGATCAGTCCGATCCATTTATGCTAGACATTAAACTCGCAGCATACCCTGTGTTAAATATGGGGAGATGAGGAAAACCTTTAATACATGCCTCTGACATAAAAATCTCTGCATTCGACGTGGGATGTCTTGGGCTTCCGCGACCTCGAGAATCCCTATAATAAGGGGAAGAAACCCATATGCACCAGTGTCCCAGCGTCCAGACACACCAGTGATGTCCAATGTGAAAACTCCCCTGACCGAAGGTTACTGCCCCGACTGGACCCTTTGGAATGTCCCAACAGAAGCAGTATAATTAACTAGTGTCCATGAAGATATGGCACTAGGAAGAGTTTCATGAACAACATCTTAAATCTATAAGGGAGACCTGGACTAGGTGATGAGTTCCAAGGAGGAATCCACGTGAGGAACAACCGAAATCCCATCATCCCGTTTTGATTAAGGAGAAAACTTCCTTGAACATGGAATAGATTCTGCCCGCCTTTGGAAAGTTGGAATGCAGGGCAAAAAACAGCATCACCATCCTCCAACAAGACGGATGCACGCGCCCCAAAAAAAGTGTCATAAACAACTATAACCACCAAAAAATTACATTTATAGTTTTTAAAACCATTTACTTGATTCTTCTACTCCTTTCATTAGCAATTAGTCTGTGTTGTAAAAAAAATTTAAGTTAATTACTTCATAACCAAAATTTAATAATAAATTATCATAATAAAAATAAATTAATTAGGTTTATTATAAACTTTTATAATCATTCAATATGAAATTTTACTCACATATATGTCATGAATTTTTTTTAATATGTTATTTTGAAATTTTTAGCCACACACAGGCATAAAACATGAATTTAGATAATTCATGTGTTATCATAAAAGATACCGTATTTCATAAAAATAGTTTTTTTACTATTCACAAAAAAATTTACTCCCTAAAAATATCAAAAATTAATCATTGGATAAATTAAACTTTTTGAATCCAAAAATTTACTCCATTTAATAAAATTCAATTCTTATAAGTGTTATAAATTACATAGAATATAAACACGTATAATGTAACGAAAAACAGTTTTTAGAAAAATGCATTTAAAGCCCAAAAATGAACATATAGAAAAATAAAGTATAAAGGCGATTCCAATGTAATTAATTATATAATTTATAAATATAGGATAATTTTATTAATTTTATAGAAAATTCAAATCATAATTGAAATTTTTGATGAAAATAAATGATAGTTTTACAAAAATCGGTATTTTCACTATTCATTAAAAAATCAATCGTTTCATAAAAATACCAAAATATAACCCTAAGATAATTTTGATATGATGATTTAAAAAATTAAATCATTTTTATTAAATAAAATTTCTAAATTTGGTATAAAATAATCATAATATTCACTTACAACGAGCAATAAAAATCATCTTTGAAGAAAAAACATTTTTAAAGCATAAAACGACTTTACTAAAAATTAAAATATTATTTCCTAAGAAATAATCGAAACATTTTACTTGAGTTGAGAATTTATATATATTTTATATTTTGGTTATTCCTATTCATACTCACTAATTCAATAACTAGGCAATGATAATCATTTAAAGAATAATATTTCATGGTTTGTTTAAACTTAGTGTTACATGACGTATACACTATCAAACATAATGTTCTTATTTTAAAATATCAGGATGTTAAATTACCATATTTAATAAGAAACTAAGAAATCATAGGAACTGGATCTTGAGTTGAGGATCAAATCATCGCATCAAGTTAGTAGAAATCAAAGAAGATGTAATTCAGCACTTAAGAGATCATCCAAATGATGAAATAGGGACCACACAGAACTTTATAGATTTTGTATCAGTAGAGAAATTCACAACATTATTATCATTTAAAAACAAAGTGTTGAAGATGTTATCCAATTTCATGTAATTTTAATGTGTCCCAAAACCTTTATATATAATATGTATAAAAAACTAAGAAAACTCCAATCGGGAAAGCAATTCAAATTTAAAACTAGAGAATTATCTATGAGATAAAAAATTATCCTAAAAAACAATCATAAAAAATATTATTTGAATTTAAAATATAAATACCAAATATATCATAAATTCTCCATACTAATAGTTCATGGAAATCACATGAATATCATAAGATAGTTTGACTATTTAAATTTCAAAAGGCTTTCTAAATTCATATAATGTATAATAATTATAAGATTTGGTTATTTTTTATTAAATATAATGAAATAAGTTTTAATAAGTTACATGATAATAAATATTTATTTAGAAAAAAATAATACCAAGAAATCATTTCAAAATATAAATATTTAAATATTTGGAAATATGTGGTGTAAGTATACGCATGAATAGAGTGAAAATTAATACAAACATTAAAACTGATACAAATAATTTAAAATAACTTAGCATAGAATTAATATAATATATATAAATTTTATAAATTAATAAAAAACATAAAATAATTATAATAAGTATAAAATTAATGAAAATATTAAAAATGATAAAAAAATATAGAATTGCAAGATTTTAAAAAAAAAAATCATTAATAGTAGAAGAAAAAAATAATAATTGGAGGTTGGATAGTTTCTTTACCTTGAGGTAGAAATAATTTTCTACCATTACCATTATAATAATATTCATTATAGTTCTACCATCACAATTTAGGTACCGTTGAAAAGTGGTGATACCGTCATAGTGGAATGGTGCTACTGCTGTAGAGGAGGAGGACAATGCTACAGTCATAGTGGACATGCTGCTGTCACTATATTAGAGGAGATACCATTGCAGAAATATACCATTGTGGAAGATAAAACCAATGGAAAAGATCTACCATGAGGTAGAGATCTACCATGAGGTACTGTGAGAGGACATTTACTATTAGGAGGAAGCTAGAAACAGTACTATCGTCGAGCTACGAATTGAGCTACAACTATTTTTGAAGCTACTTATACCATTGTGTATTTGATCTACCATTGAAAAAAGATGCAAATTTTCTTCATGATTCCGTTGTATAAATGATTATATACTATTTTAGTATATAAATATATATTTTTGGAAATGTAGATATTCTTTTGAAGGATATATCCACCGTTGGTGTTTTATAAAGATCTAACATTGCTGAATATTAAGATATACCCTTGCTATGAATTAAGATGGAAAATGATCATTAATTTACATCTACTATGGAACAAATAGAGGAGATATACTATTGCATTTAATATATTTTTTTTTTCAAGGATAAGTGGTAACTAGAGGTAAGAAATGATGAATAGTGCATCATTTCATGATAAAACATTTTTTAATTTTTAGCTATATAAATGAAAAAATTAGCCAAGGTAGATAAAAATTAAATGAATATAATTTTTATATCTTTAAAATGGATGAATAAATTCTACAATACAAAATGTATATCAAGAAATGTCATCAAAAAATAATAAAATTCATAAAATAAAAGCTATAAAAAAATGATGAAATGTTGCAAACCTTCAGCCATTTTTATAATATCTAAGTGGAATTTTTATCCTTTAATTATGTTTTTTGAAATTTATAAAAAAATATTATATTTATAATAAAATAAATGTTGTGATATTCTGACATATATTGAAAGAGAATATCATTTAAATAGAACAAACTTTGAATTATAGAAATTCCATAATTCCAAAATTATTGCATAAACTTAGGGAAATATTTAGAGCATTTTTTTTTCAAACTTGTATTTATTGTAATTAAATGTAAATAAATCTATTGGATATCCAATAGAAATATATATATAACAAATTTTATAATATAATAACTAAAGAAACATTAAAATACTATAAACTGAAAAATATTGTTCAAACAAAAAACATGCAGTATGTTTGGAAAAAATGAGAATATGATAGAGAATTAATTTTACTTAATTTTAGTTGAATAAAAGTTAGATAAACTTCTTATCATTCATATTAAATAGTAATGATTAAATTCTGATCACTATAGATCAAGATACAATAAAAATATAGAGAGGTTTTTAGTATAGAGTTTCACATAAATTAATAATAGGGTTTGGGATATTTAAAAATATAAAATAAAAACATAAAAACAAAACATAAATATATGCAAGAACATGAAAAATAAGATAAAAAGTGTATCTTTATCAACACTAAAAATTTTTTTATAAAATTACACCATTTGTCTGCACCTTATTTAACACTAATAAAGGTAACCCTTTGCCATAGCTTTTCTGAACACTATTAAAGGTGTTCACTTTATCAGCTCTAAATTATTTTTTAACACTAATAAAAGATAAAATTAATAAAAATAAAACTTATATACTATTAAATATCATAATATAGTATATAAATATAAATATATTTATATAAATATAACATATTTTACTAAATATGATTTATATAATAGTATATATGTATTTACACATGATATATAATAGATTAAAAAAATGATTTATAAAATAGTTAAAACTTAATATTAACTAAAAATTTGGTGATATAAAATATTAATAAATAAATAAATATCTTAAAATAATTTGAAAAGAAAAATTGAATTTCAAAAGAACATAACTTTAAACCTGGGTGTTCGTTTGGGCTCCACAACGTGTCAGATAGAAAATCATGAAAATATATATGAAAGTTTTTATAATTTTTATCAAATACCCTATTTCTATTTTTTCAAAAAAGGTCTTAAAAATTGAGTTTTTAGATGGAGTTCCATAATTTTTTTTACATTTGATGAAATTTCAGTTTCATTAAAGAGTGTGTTCTTATATTTTTCAATTGAAGACTAAATTTATTTGTTGGGATTACATTAATATTGATATTATAGTGTTAAAATTTAAAATTCTTATCATGTTAATGGATTTAAATGGCTATATTCATCGTCTCCTGGATATGCCCAGTCATGTGTATAAATTAATGTATGACACCAGTTTTTGTTAGCCATCTACACAACTTTTAATGTGTCCTTTATTTCATGTATGATGCCACTCATTTCATTCATCCCATTAATTATAAATTCCTACTGACATGAATATCTTCCACCAACCACTCCTTGTTTTCCTATTATTTTTTAAAAATAAATCATAATGTTTGTTTGTCAATATGATTCCATACAGTCTCATCATTGGTATGTCACTTACCATTCTTCTATTTTGGGAGATTATTTTCTTAATTCATATCATTTGGTATGGTTCTACTCACAACTATAGAATTCATTTTTAAAAGTGATAGAAAAATCATTTATCAATTCGAAAATAGTGTTGTTGATCAAAGCACCTTAAAAGTGGGACACTTTTATCAGTGCTATTTTATATCTAATAAAATCCATACTGCTATAGTGTGATATTCAAATTACGACACACTATAATAGAAAAGACACCTGTATATAGAAAATTAATAGTTTTATTGAAATAAAAATTATATAAAAAATAAAATAAAAAGAACACTATATTATAGTCATTTAAAACATTTTTTCTTACAATTACATTATTAAGTATTATCCCAAACATTCAAAAAATATTAATGGTTTCATTATCTTTAGCACTCGACCCCCTTTAAAAAAACTAGATCATGGTATCAATTTCCATACCAACCACCCCAACCCTTGAAAAAGAAATATCCTATATAATAAAAAAATTATTAAGTAAGTAATACTATAAAGAAATAAATTCAACATAAATATGAAACAATACATTAGTAAAATGCTAGTTTTTTAACAAAGGACACACTTGGAGTCATACTGGTCACACCGTGCATTGGATTGATGTGTGGATTATTTCTACTCATAAAAAATTACTTAAAGACCATTTTCTAAAATTTTCATGACAATCCTAAAGTGTTTTCTTGGTTTTGAGTATGTCACACATATTTTTCACTAAAATGCCAATTTAAACTGAAAACACAAACTTTAAGTCATACTAGCCACATTGTGTATCCGTTCGATGTGAGACTGATTCCTACACATCATAAATGACTTATAAATCATTTTAATAAAGTATCAAGACAATCCAAGTGAATTTTCTTAGTTTTTAGTGAGTGATAAATGTTTTGAACTAAATTTCCAATTTTAAATAGATAATGGGAACTTTGAGTCATACCGGGCACACTATGTATTGGATTGATGTGAAGCTAATTATTACACAAAAAATGACTTATGAATCATTTTACTAAATTATAAAATCAATAAAAATGTGTCTGATTGGTTTTGAGTATGTGAAATTTTCTAAAATTTCAATTTTAAATAAAAGGACACACTTGGAGTCAAATTGGTCACACCATGCATTGGATTGATAGTCATATGATTCCATCACATAAAAAAACTTAATCATAATTTTCCTAAAGTACCCATAAAATATGAATGAATTTTATTGATTTTGAGTATTTCACATGTCTTTTTTACTAAAATTTCAATTTAAACTTAAAACACATACACAGAGTAATACCGATAACATTGTGTATCAATTGGATGTTAGAACAATTCCTAGAAATCATAAATGAATTATGAATCATTTTTCTAAAGTATCAAGACAATATGAGTGTGTTTTATTAGTTTTCAGTGACTCACACACATTTTGAACTAAATTTTCAATTTTAAACCGATAATGGAAAATTTGAGTCATACTGAGAACAAATTGTATCAGATTGAGATTCAGATAATTCCTACAAGTCACAACTGAATTATGTATTTTTTTCCTTTTGCATCAATACAATCCAAATAAATTTACTTAGTTTTTAGTATGTGATGGGTGTTTTAAAATAAAATGTCAATTTTAAACAAAAATACATACTTAGTGTCATAACTATCACACCGTTCATTAGATTAACATGTGTCTGATTCCTAAACATAAAAAATGACTTAGGAATCATTATTTTAAAGAATAAATACAAACCAATTTTTTTTCTCGATTTCAAGTATGTCACGTGTCTTTTTTACTAAAATGTAAATTTAAATTGAAAACATGTACTTTGAGTCATACTAGTCACATCATGTGTCAGTTTGATATGAGATTGATACCTACGTATCACAAATGACTTATGAATTATTTTCATAAAGTATAAAGACAATCCAAGTGCGTTTCCTTGGTTTTTAGTGAGAGACACACATGTTAAACATAATTATAAATTTTAAAATGATAAGAGACACTTTGAGTCATATCATGCACACCATGTACCAAATTGATGTGTAGTTGATTCATAAAATTAAAAAAACAACTTATAGATTATTTTCCTAATGTATTAAAATAGTCTCAATGTGTTTTTTTTGAGTATGTGATGTGTGTGTTGAACTAAATTGTAAATTTGAAATTAAAATACACACTTTGAGTCATACCGGTAACACCATGAACCAAATTGATGTGCAAATGAATCTTACACATCAAAAACGACTTATGGATCAATTTACTAAAGTATCAAGGTAATATGAATGTGTTTTATTGATTTTAAGCGCGTTACATGTATTTTTTTACTAAAATATAAATTTAAACCGAAAACACACACTTTGAGTCATACTGGTCACATCATGTTCCAGTTTGACATGAGACTTATTCATACACATCAAAAATGACTTAATAGTTTTCCTAAAGTATAAAAATAATACGATCAAAATTTCTTAGTTTTTAGTGAGTGAAATACATTTTTAACTAAATTATCAATTTTAAACCGAGCCATATTAGGAAAAACCTATATCAGATTGAGGTCCAATTGATTCCTATATGTCATAAATGATGTATGGATCATTATAATAAGTTATAAAAACAATCCAAATTTGTTTGATTGGTTCTGATTATGTGATGTGTGTTTTGAACTAAAATTTCCATTTTAAATAAGATGACACACTTGGAGTCATATCAGTCACACTGTTCATTAGGTTGATGTGAGGATGATTCCAACACATCAAAAATGACTTAAAGATCATTTTAATAATGTATCAATATAATAGAAATGTGTTTTTTATATTTTGATTACGTGACATATATTTTTTACTAAAATGTCAATTTAAACTGAAAAATGAACTTTGAGTCATATAGGTCACATCGTGTGTTAGTTTTATGTGAAACTGACTCTTAAACATAAAAAATGAATTATGAAACATTTTAATAAAGTATAAATATTATCCAAGTATGTTTTATCATATTTTAGTGAGTGACACATTTTTTGAAAAAAATATCAATTTTAAACTGATAATGGACACTTTAAGTCATACCGGCCACACCGTGTATAAAATTGAGGTGCAACAGAATAATATATGTAAAAAATGACTTAATGATTATCATAATAAATTATAAAAACAATCCAAATACTTTTTCTCAGTTTTGAGTGTGTGACATATGTTTTGAACTAAAATGTAAATTTTAAATAAAAAGACACACTTGGAGTTGTATCGATCACACCATGAATATAATTGATGTAGAAATGATTCAAAATAATCAAAAATGAAATATGGATAATTTTCCTAAAGTATAAAGAAAATATGAAAGCATTTTTTAGGTTTTTAGTTTGTTATGTATCTTTTTACTAAAATGTAAATTTAAACTAAAAACATGAAATTTGAGTCATACCAATCATATCGTGTTTTGGTTTGATAAGAGACTAATTCCTACATGTCACAAATGAATTATGAATCACTTTAATAATGAATCAAGAAAATATGAGCGATTTCCATGTTTTTAGTGATCAAAACATGCTTTGAACTAAATTATAAATTTTAAATTGATAATGGACACTTTTTATTCATTCTAAGCACACTATGTATTATATCAAGGTGTGGATAATTCTAGCATGTAATAAATTATTTATGGATCCTTTTCCTAAATTATAAAAAAAAATTCAAATTCATTTTCTTGATTTTGAGTACGTGATATGTTATTTGAACTAAAATGTATTTTTTAAACTGAAAACATGACCTTTGAGTCATATTGGACTCACTGTGTATTGGATTGAGGTTTGGTTTATTAATTTATGTAAAAAATGACTTTACTTAATGTATCAAAACAATATGCATGTGTTTTATAGATTATTATTGTGTGATTTGTGTTTTGAACTAAAATGTAAATTATAGAATAAAAACATCCACTGCATACTGTGTATTAGATTGTAGTGTGGATGACTGAGGTGTGGCTAATTATACATAAGAATGAGTGACTTTTTATATGTTACTAGCTCTATCATACTAAGCACATTGTGTTTTGGATTGATATGTGGTTGATTCCTACCCATCACAAATGACTCAAGAATAATTTTCCTAAAGTATGAAAACAATATGATTGTTTTTGCTCAATTTTGAATATGTAACATTTGTTTTGAAATAAAATACCAATTTTAAACTAACTACATAAACATCAATTCATACTGGGCATATCATGTATCATATTTAGTTGTGGTTTATTCTTACACATGAAAAAATGTATTTTTATTCTTCAATGAATTTGACATTTTTGGTTATTTAATAATATTATTGTTTGATAATCCTAAATGTTGAATGAATTGCCGAATAAAAAAAAATCACATCATTATGAGTGCATAATTCTTATTGAGTTCATAGTCATAGAACATGAGTTCATCCTGAGTGTATCATTCTTCTTCCCGACAAATATGAAAATTAACAAAATAAGTATCAGATAAAAGTGATAATGAAATTAACTAAGAATAGATAAAATGATTAGAAAATTTACTAAATAAGTAGTAGGAATTCACCTGTTCATGATTTCTCTATACAATCCAACACCATGTATTCTACCTATTTATTTTTTTAAAAATCTATTTCCTATTGTGAATATGAAGACTATCGAAAGTCTTAGTAGTACTGGAAAAATATAAATAAATATTTTAAATGAAATTACAATTATCATCTAAAATACCTCTTTAGGGATGTTATTTTGTTGATGTAATATGATATATTTCGTTAATTTTAAAACATAAATACAATAATATTTTCCATTAATTTTTTCTAGGAATTTCAAAAATATTAAAAAAAATAAGTAATTTGTTTTGATATATGTTTTGATAGTGAATTTTTATTATATTGACCATAGTATTTACCCATTTGTAGAAATCAATAGGATTTTTGTGATTATGGTCTATCCTCTTGCCAAGATTTTGATAATATTTTAATACAAACCTATCATAATATAATTTTCCTTAAAACATAATATCAAATGTATAACGTAAATTTTATTTGGAAAATACTGCATTTAGTGTATTAAAAATTGAAAAATGTCATCATGTGTGGTCGATTTGTTGTGTATCCATGCATTGAATTTGAAAAATAAATATTTGGAGTATCCGAATTTACTAAAATGAGTGACCAAATAATATTAAAAAAATAAAAAGGAATAAGTCATTAAATTAATGAAAATATATTTGATATGATTAAATTTTATAGTTTTACCTCTACATCATGGGTATTAAGAATAGTCTGTTATCTGTAAGTTTTCTTTCAAACATTGTGGAAAATTTTTCTACTATTACTTCATATTTATTTGGTTTCAATGAGTATAGCTGTGTAGAAGAGACATGAGGAATAATGAGTCCAAGTTTCTATTCACAAGGTTTTCCATTCAATTATTATTTATATATACTCATATAAAAGTTATGAATAGTATTCTGTCATAATTAACATTATAGATCTACTATTTGAAAAAAAAATCATGAAAACATTCCTCATGTATACATTTACAACTGAGAATCCTAGTGACCTATTCTCGAGGATTTTATTTATATTATCAAGAAATATAGAGTTTATAATGGCCTCTTTGTACATTTTTTCTTCAAAATAAATTATGGTCATATAAATACTTTCTAACATTATATCTATATGAAGCATCAATGTTAGTAAATTTGGATGTTGAATTGGAAGGGTAAGAGTACATTGTGAAGATATTTTCGATTGGTTGGTTGATCCATTAGATCATTTGGATTCTACCCTCCATTTCACCCCTTCCCTTTTTAATCTATAATAACTTTCATCATTTCATACCTTCTTTCATTAATTGTTAATGTTTTTGCATGAAAAATAAATTTTAAAATAATGCCTACTTGTTGACATGTATTTTTAAAAGATCTAATTTCTATGATATGAAAGTTCCAATAGCTTGCTTGGGCTTATGAATATCTGCATCATTAAGAGGAATAAGTATCTTGACACTAATCTCATGATCTATGTTAATCCCGACTCTTACATGACCTATTTGAAGTCTTTGTGTGTGTAAAATATCTCCTTAGATATTATATATTGTACACCTTGAAATTTTGTAGTACTCAATTAATTTTTCTTGTATTGATAAACACCACACTTAGGAATTTTTAAGTTATTTTAGGTTCTTAAAAAACTATTTATACTCATTTGGATATGTATGTATTCATTAAAAGATCATGCCCATTGAACATAACATTCATTTAGTGTCATCTATTTATAAAATAAGATCATTATCTTATTGAAGCATATCTTTCATGAGAGAAAGTAGTTCAGTAAAACTGGTGTCACTCAATCTATTTCTAGATTTTAAATTATATAGCTTTAGTATAGCTAAAAATGCTATATATTTAGTATTATCGGCATACAATAGAGTCTTTTCACAACTTCTTAACTTCTCAAACAATTTTGGAAAATCACAAATTTCATCTTCAACAATCATTTTCATTTCCTTAATATGATATTCATCATCATTGACACCTAAAATCACATACTCGATACAACGTTCATCAATTTACACATTGTAATCATATCAGATGATCCATAAAATGTGGTCTTATTCAAATCACAAGCTACATTTAGTTTTTCACAGTGTTTAGTACAAAATTTATAACATTGATCTATTCAATGATAGATCAAGTGTTCTTATAACTCTTCTAGCCTAATTATTCATGAATAACATCAATGTAAACATGGAGAAAGGATTTAAGAAGGGTTATATGCATGATCTTCTTCAAACATGATGAAATATTTCACCCCATCCTCATACACTTTTGTCATATGATTGGAATCCATCCATTTTCAATTTATATCTATCCTATTTGTTTTAGTAAAATTAAAATTTAACAAAATAAATAAATACACATAAATTCAAAGCTTGGAACCCATAAAATGTCATTATTAAGTAATCATTTAATCTATATGAAGTTATTGTTATAATATAATAAGAGTCAAATGATGGGTATTCAAATTATTTTATAGTGGTGGAAATAATTGATGGAAAGGAATGCGTGATATCTATAAAATTAAAAATAATATAATTAATTTTTTATCTATTAAAAACATAGAGAACTCACATAGGAATAATTCAATGATATCTCATATGATAAAATAGACAACCATTATCAAAAATAGTTAGTGAGCAATTGAATTCAACAAGAGGGAAGAGTTGGTGTTTATTCATTTATTTACTTGGAACGTGGTGTTCTTGGTTGTGTTTTTGTGATAGGATTCTGTAATGATGGTGTTAATCTTTTTTCATATGATGAAAACATTGATATGGCCCAATTACATGGTCTTAAGAACCCAAAATTTTGAAGAAAATATTGAATTTCAATCAAATTAATAAGAAGTCTCGAGATGGGGTTCCCATGTTCCATTACCTTTTCTGATACTTTACATTTTCTAAATGGGTTATTTTTAAAACCCATGCCAAGAAATCTAATTCATTAAACACCTCATTACATTTTAAAAAATTAAATTTCTTAAATCAAAGTAAATTTGTTAAATAAACCAAGAGGTATAAAAAAAATCAATATCATAATAATAATGATTTAAACAATTAAATAACCTTTTATAAAATATGGCATGAATGTTGTAAATTGAAAGGACTACCAAATTTTGAGAATTTCATTTGGAGTGTCCCATATTTAAAATAGGTATTTAAAAACTAAGTTCAAGAAAAATAATTTGAGTTCCTGAACTACCCTTTGTTCTTACACATGTATGGATTTATAAATATTGATACCACTCATCTAGTTTAATTTATCCATACATCATTTTGCGAAGTTATGCAATAATGTTTCTATATTTATATATATGTAGTCTTTATTTAATTCCTCAATTAAAAAGAAATGAATTTTTTTTCTTCAGATTGGTAAAGTACAATATAGATCAAATATCATTTTCATAAACTAAAAAAATCCTTTGATCCTACAATAAGAACCTTTAAATAACTTCATGTACCATTAATTGTTAGAGAATGAAGAACAATATCAATAAGATAAACCAGTGTCAAATACTCAACATGTAGTCTAGTAGGTTGGAGTTCCAAAATGGGGGAAGATTCAAGAATCACCATGATCATTTGGTTGGATTTATTTTGTTATCTATGTTGGCATTGGAGCATTGACATATCTTGTATCGACATAGTCATATTTAATTGGTGTTAATGTAATATGAAAACATCCCTAATTTTATCAAAGGTATGAACCATTTTATTTTGGTTTTAATTCCTTATTTTTTCCCTTATAATTTTACCTAATATAGATATGGAAGTCATGGTGGGGGGGGGGGGTGTTGTTTGGGTCTTTTTTAGGATCCTGGAGCCTAGATGATTGGAGAAATAAATTGGGCCACATGGTTAGGAGAAACCATGCAGCCCTGTTTTCACGGTTTCTCTAACCTTACAGGATTCTGGAAGAATGGAAAATGGGGACACATAGTTTTTATATAACTAAGAATAATGGGGTGCACACCCATGTGGGTTTCATACCCTCCTTGATAGAGGTCTTTTACACAACTATCACATGGTTATCGAAAATGTACTTCTAGCCCTTGTGAGGTACCCCCTTAAGAAGAACTAGGCGCATGGTTGGAACATGATTTGGCCAATAGTGCAACCCAATAAATGATGGTACAATCACCCCTTTTACCATGAAATGTTTTAATACCCCATTTCCTTACCCTCCCTTGTTTTTTTCTCTAGAAGGTGTGCAAGCTTCCTCCTCAAGCCATCTTAGGATTTTTTATTCCTCCTTCATCCAAGTTCCAAATATTTTTCTGATGATTGTGTTGAAAAGATTTAGGTAATATCTACACCCCCAACATTCTATTATTTGTTTATATTCTTCTCTATTATGATATTTAGGTGCAATCCCTTTTCCATATTTTTATGGATTTTGGCGGTTTCTTTGATAACTTCCATTTTATCTCAATTCAAGGGCCACCAACGTTTTAGTGGTATTCTTAAAACCTAAGGTTGGTGGTCTAGATTATTTCCTAAACTTTATTCTCTTTCATTATAGCGTTCTATTATGCTGCATGACAAACCCTTTTGATGATGCCTCTAATTTTTTAAATAAATTAAATTGAAATTTTTCTATTTTTGGTACAAACTTAGTGAGTATAAAACCAACCTTTTAGTTGATATCCATGACCCAATCCACCCCTATGGGTGAGTTTTATATTTCAAGTCCTAATTACCATTAAATAAAGTTGTTTGAACACCTTTGAAGTGTATTGTACCCATAATAAATCCTTTAAACTTTTGAATTGAATTATGATGAACTATAGTCCATGAGTTATGCCCTTAACCATGATACCTTATGCTTTATACTTCATTTTTTATGCCTTATTCTTACACTTATACAATGTTCCATCTTCATTGTGCATGTTTTTTATGCTTATGATTAATTCCTATTATCTTATGTATTATTCCATAATTTCTTTGTTTGGATACAATTCTTGGGATAACTTATTGATAATGTTTTAAATGTAATGAATCATGATGATATGTGATCTTGGTTTCTATTACTTGTTTTTTATAGTCTAAGAGTGAACATGGGTCCTAAATTAATGATGCTATGGATGGGCTCTCCATGTTTCATACTTAGATCTGTTCAACACGCTTGGAGAGCTACATAGATTGACTTGTATGGGTTCTTTGGGAGGTTTATTATACCCATGAGTGACATCAGTTCCCTAGGGGAGGAACAATATAGAGTATCATTGAAAAAATGGTTATACCATTCCCCATGTGAGACTCAGTTCCCTATGTGAGATACCTGGGACAAACTCAGTAATTATACTTATACCATACTGAGAGGGAAATGAGGGACTCCTTTGATGGGTCGCCTTGGAAAAGCTCTACTATATTGGGTATTTTGGAGGCTATTGTAATGACCCTTGTGATTCTTTTATGGATTTCCTTAAATGGGATTAGGATTACCACACTGGATTTGATGGATTTCTTTCTTAGTTTATATGTGATTTCTTTTATTATATTATGATCATGCTTAATTGATGTTATAGGGACGTGTTCTCCAAGAAAAAACACAATCTTGGGGTTAGTCCACACTTTATTATTTATTTAAAATGACCCATGTACATACCTTATCACTTTTCTATAGGATCCCTTGGTTCAAAGACATGCATCTTAGGTTGAAGTAGGTATTGGTGGTCATGTATCCATGTGGAACCCAGACCACCATGTTTTATTAATTTATTTATTTATTTCCTTGAATTTAAGACTAATGGAACATTTCTAATTTTATATTTCATTAACTAGATTAATCTATACATCATTGGTGGTGGTATACTGATTATATCTCACACCCCTCTTGGGAAACCCAAGGTACCAAAAAAGACATTATGATTGTAGGAATGGATAAAGGGAAGTGGCCTTCTTCTGATGCTTGATTGACTTTTATAGGATGGAGTACAAAAGTAAAGGACTGAGAATATACTCATGATTCTAGTAATAGCTACCTTTTTGTACTTTTTTTCTTTTTCATATCATGTGGTATATGCCTTCATACTCCATTCACCATGTACTCATTTTACATAGTAACACAACATCATGATCATCATTTTTGTATATATTATATTTTCAACTTATGTAAGTTTTTTATTTATCTTGGATGATTTTTTTATTATTATGATGTTGTAAATTTACTATTAATGCTTTTAATATAATGAGTTACTAGCCCAGTTTTTATAGATTATTCCCCTATAGTTTCCTATTTCATATATACCGATGTACTCCACTTTGATCTATGAGGGAATAGTCTCCCCACAGACACACTCTAGGACCTCGATGCTAGTCGATAGCCCCTAGAATATGGGGAGACATGCTTGAGATCTTGTGGCCCACCATCTCAGGGCACCACTAAGTGGAATCTGTGGTGGGATGCCACAAAGTGGTATCAGAGCATTGTTTTCCTTTTTGTCTTACTATTTGGGTATTAGATAAAAGAATAGTAGTATTGGAATTTGGCAATGAACCCGTTCCTAGGAGTAGCTATCCCACGTACATGGGAAACCCAAATTCCTTATAAATTGGTAAATGTAGTTCTGTTTTGCACTTTTTATAATTTCATAGATTTTACCTTTGGGTGATGCACTTACTTTGTGCCGTTTCTATAATTAATGTTATTATTACAAGTCATTCTACCTTGGACCAATGATATGAGGGAATATAAATTCCATGCATCATATTAGGAACTATAGGACTTAAATTTCATCCATTATTCCATGACATATTTAATTTTCCATGTGAATTACCTGTATTGCAAGTGATTTTTGTGGTGCCTTATCTGTTATGTGTTGCAATGTGCCAATGTTTCAATAGAAATGAAATAAATGGCCTAATTAATGTACCAACATCAATCTAAATGGTGTTTTCCCATATAGATTGATGATGACACCTTAATTAACCAATTTTTCCATGATCGATCCAAGACCCATTGGTTTAATAAAATGAATACTAGTTTTTTTGATTGAGAGAGTACCTTTATAAAATTTGGAATGGTATTTTACTCAATAAAACCACTATTCTTGACCAATTATATCATGATACTAGATATACAGGCCAACTCATAGTTAATTAGCATGCCAAATTCAATTTATAAAGAGTATGGGGATTTATAAATTTGAAATTTTCGTTGGACTTAACTAGTATGAGATGTTAATATCTAAATAAATATGAATGAAATTTAATAAATTTAAATTTTAAAATAAAAATGCTACCCTTAGTTGAAGATGAAAAATGAAAAGTAAAGGGTGTTTTCCTCTATACATTTCATTTAAAATTCCATATACCAGAACCTCTATTGTGTTATGTGAGACCTTAACCCTAAACCGACCTTAGTAGTGGGTAGTAGGTTGTGTCTCATGTGATCCTTATGAGATTATTTCTTATCTCCTAGACCTAGATCTATGAGAAGGATAAGGGTTATGAATTGCTATAGAAAGACCTTGTGTTTGTTCCTTTATTTCTTTCCCAAATTGATATAAATCCCATTTGAGGCATTTTATTGGAAATTATAGAGTTATTACACCTTGACTTTCTCATATCATACGCCAAGAAAGTGGTGATGAGCATGCCCTGGAGGTGGTGGACTCGATCCACCTATATTACCTTATATAGTTCCATATAAGGTGACTCCTACAAATCTTCCGCTAGTCTCTGATACTTAGTCTATGATGGGTTCCTCCATATCATGGAGTCTGTAAAAGGTGATCCTTGGTCCATCCCTACTATGGTAGAGCTGACATGGGATTTACAACAGTATCATCCGCACACCTTCTTAGGGGATGGAAGAAATCAGGCTAGCGAGTCATGGTTAGAAGAAATGGTATTGATCATTGACCATATAGAGATGCATCAAGAGTGTACAATTAAGCTCGCTACCTACATGTTATGTGATTCCACCAAGAATTTGTGGGAGATAATGTCTCTATAAGATCATCATTAGGGTATGGTATGGGAATACTTCCATACAATCTTCTATGATCACTTCTACCTATAGACTCTGAGATAGGTGGGTACTACTTCCTATGGAGTGTCTTCATCCTTGAGATGTATGAATTTGATGTCATTCATGGTATAGAATGACTAGTTCCTTATAGTGTCTTTGTGGATTTCTATCACCGATGGTTTTCATTCACATAACTTGATGGTATAACACATATTTATAAGGGTGAATGGGATATCCAGGCTTGATGAGATGGAAATGAGTATATTGGGTTAGGAGGGGTGATAAACTAGATGGATAGTAGGGAATGTAGCTAGTGGAGTTCCCTCCTATTGTGGATTATTTTAGGGACACATTCTCTGTTGATTTCTCTAGCTTAACTTCTGAGATAGAGGTTGAGTAAACCATTGAACTAGTGTTAGGTTTGGAAGTAGTGTCGATTACCCCATATAGGATGGAACCTACCGAGCTTCAAGAACTTAATAAGTAGTTTGAAGATATAGAGGAAAAGAGTTTTATCTGACCCATCATATCACCATTTGGTTAACCAGTCCTTTTTTCCCAAAAGGTAAATTGTCCCCTCAAATTGTGTGTGGATTACCAAAAATTGAACCAAATTACAAGGAATAACATGTATCCACTACCTCATATAGATGAAATATTCTAATAGATCTAAGGAGTGATTGTTTTCTCTAAGATTTATTTGAGGTTAGGCTTCCATCAAGTGCATGTTGGAATTTCAAACATACCACATACAACATTCCAGAGCATGAATTACTTGTAGAGTATTTGATAATTATATTTGGCCTTACAAATGAACCAATAGTCTTTATGACTATAATGAATTGGGTTTTACACCCATACATAGATTAATTTTTAGCAGTCTTCATATATGATATATTAATTTATTCTCTCACCAAAAAATGACCATTCCAACAATCCTAAGATCATGTTGAATATGCTATGATATCACTAGCTATATGAGAATATCAGTCAATGCCAATTTTGGATTAGTAAGGTTCACTTCATGGGTCATAGGTAGGTGTATATATTGAACTAGATATGGTAAACACCATGGGTTATTTGGAGTAGCACAAGAATGTGTTTTACATATACAATTTCATGGGGATAGCTGGCTATTACAAGAGATTCATCCAGGATTTCTCCAGCTTAGCAGTTCCTATTACGGGCTTGACTAAGAAGGGTGTGGAATTCCTCTCATCTGAATCTTATGAGATAGCTTTTCAGGAGTTAAAAGAGAGACTGATATCAGTGCCTATCCAGATTTTTCTTAAACTAGGATATGTCTATACTATGTACTGTGGTGCTTCTGAAATAAGAATAGGTGTAGTTTTGATATAAGGATATCAGGTTGTAGCATACGAGTCCTAGAAGATGAGATATCATGAGTTGAATTACCCTATACATGACCTCAAGCTAGAAGTCATGGTTCATGATCTATAATGTTGGAGAAATTATCTATTGGGTGATAAGTTTTTTGTTTACACAGATCAAAAAATACTCAAATACATATCCACATAGAGAGACTTAAATCCAAGGTAGCGTAGGTGGATTGAATACCTATAGTCAGTCAACTTTGTGTTTCCTTACACACCTGAAAATGTTAATGTCTTAGTTAACATCCTGATCTATAAGACTCAGAAACATACTATCTAGGAGGTTAGTAGTGAGTTCTAGTTTATGGATCTATTTTATAAAATGCACCTGGTGGTTTATGAATAGCACGAGAAACTAGTTTTAACATATCTAGTAGCGGCATACTCTCTTCTAAAGTGGGTGAGGATGAAATGAATATTAGATCTTGAGGGACACATGCCAAGGGAGAGTGTATCTATTGAGGACCCACTTCATGGTTGGGTCATTGATGAGAACAAGACCCTAATCTTATTTGGGCATATATGGATGCCTTCTGACATATGAGAAGAGTTGATGTGGGAATATCGTGCCTCTATTTTGTCAGTTCACCCCAGTATTTCCAAGATGTATCGAGACATATATAGTTAGTATTGGTGCCAAGGTATGTAGAGTAAAATATTATTTTCCATCATGAGGTGTTCTAATTATTAGCAAGTTAAGGTGTAGCACCAATGACTTGTGGGACTTTTATAACCTATAGACATTCCAAAGTGGAAATGGAACAAGATCACCATGGATTTCCAGAAAGGCTTGCTGATATCCCTCAATGTAGTGATTTAGTATAGGTGAATGCTGATTGGTTGACAAAGGTTGTACACTTCCTACGAATCTGGGAGACCTTTTATGTTAATGTTCTAGGAAGGCTCTATATCTGGGAGATAGTACAACTTCATGGTGTTCCCCATTCTATCATTTTGGAATGAGATGCCTAGTTTACATCATAATTCTGGAAAGGGTTATAGAAGGTACTAGGTTTACATGTGATCTTGAGTATAACTTATCACCCTTAGACTGATGGGCAGTCTGAGTAAATTATAAGGGTGTTAGAGGAAATTATTTGGGAATGTGTCCTTGATTTTGGAGGTTTATGTGAAAATCATAGAACTTTTCTTCAGTTTTATTATAATAATTTATTTTAGGAAATGATCCAAATAGATTGATATGAGGCCCTTTATGATAGTCCATTCCGTTCACCTCTATGTTGGTTAAAGGTAGGTGAGGTAATGTTACTGGGTCTTCATCTCATTCAAGAGACCAAAGAGTAAGTCTAAATGACCCATAAGTGCATGGAAACAACTCAGTTTAGGAAGAAGCCTTATGTAAATCATCACCATAAACCTCTAGAGTTTGTGGTGGGATATCAGGTCTTTCTGTGTGTTTCTACTAGGTTGGTTAATAGAAAAATTCAGAGACAGGGAAAGTGTAATGCCCTGACCCTAGAAGCCTAGAGTTGGTACATTATTTTAATACATTTCCATCCTCCAATGGCATGAAGGCCTTCATTTTTTATTGATTTTAATAATCCACCTTTAAAGGGGTGAGGTGGAACCCTTACAAGGCCCATAGGCATAAGTATTACATGGACCCTATGCCTTAGAGGAATTCATTGCCCGTAGGATTTAAAAATTACATACAACCTAGTCTAACTACTTAGAACTGCTCCTCTCCAACATATTCATTATGAAATCAGATCTCTACCTTCACATGGCTATTCAGCTAGGCTTTCCCATGCATGCATAGGCTTGTCTCGATGGCAGGTGCAATACCCTCTCATACTTGCAATCTATTTAGCTTTTTCTATGGTGAAAGCTCCTTGTTGCTCCTCCTTATGAAGTTTGTTCCTTGTAGGTTGTTTGGTTTTCATCTGCACTTACGGTGGCCCGAAGGCCTTGAGGTGGCCCAAAGGCCTTACTGACCTGGAGGCATGGGTGGCCCGAAGGACTTAAAGGACTTGGGGACCAAATCGGGGGCCCGAAGGCCCAAACAGGGGAATATTTCCGGCTGCTATAGTTCCAAATAGTGCCTGAAATAGTTCCCAATACAGTACCTACTACAGTTCTGCACAGTTCCTGCTACAGTGCCATCTATAGTGCCTACTATAGTACCCGCTACAGTCCCTGTTACAGCTCAAAAATTAGCCTCCACCTGGATTTAATCTAGGGTCTCCTGGATTCACTTAAGGAGTCCTCACCAACTAGGCTGAGGCTCATGTGCCAAATACATTGTCATGATTATAAGGAATCAAGTACCGAAGGACCGATCGGTTTAGCAGTCATGGAAAATAGATTACAAACATGAACTTTACATTACACATTAGAAAAATAAAACACAACATAAATGATCCTTTGATAACACCATTAATCCCCTACCTTAACCATGATTATCAATCATAATACACTTCTTGGAATCTTGGGAAAATAAAATATAAGACAGGGGTGAGCTCAAATTCTTAGTAAGGGTAAGCAATAAAGCAGAAGATAACAAAAACATTAGGCATGGTGAATAATTGAAAACACATGCATTCACAAATAATAAACTTGTACACTTTATGGTAGGAATATTAGATGAGTAAATAATGCCATAATAAAACATAATCATGGGTATTCTACTAGTCGAATAACCACATGAACCATCAATATTATTTTCATAATGAGGGAATGTATAATACCAGACATTCTGAAACATTTTGTCAAGGCCTTAACCAAGACGTCTAAAAATGATTTAGGCCTCGGCCAAAACCATATATCAAATTGGGAATTGCCTCAGCCAAGTACACATCTCAATGTCTCATGATACCTACCGATACCCCAAGGAGCTATAGCAGGCTCCACCCGTCACTTACTAAGTCCAATACATTCCTCATATGAAAACGTTGAAACATAACATAAAAATTTGTATTAAAACTAGCATATGAAATGTCAATAATTTAACCCTAAACCATGAATTGTATAAAAATAACACATCCACAGTCAAATATATCACAAAAACTTCAATACAATATGGAATATTTGTAGCGTAAAAAATCAACCTTGATCAAGAATAATATCCTATAAAGGATGTTGACATAGTTGAAAAGATCAGTAAAAATCTTTTAGAGAAATATCCCTTTTTCATAAAATCATTTAAAAGTCACATAATTTATAAATAAATTAATTTAAAATATAGTTTTTAATCAAAGTGTCCCATGAAACTTTGAAACTTTTGGAAGTAATTAACATTTTAAAACATTCATTTCCATATAAATAAATTATTAAAACCATTTTGAAAGCATGGACATTAATGAGAAAGGTTTAGAAGAATGAATATTTAAAACATTTAAAATGATGTTTTAGTAAAAAGTAACTTAAATATAATCCCTTTGAATTTTTTTTATGAAACATAGATATGGATAATAAATATGTCACAGTAGATACTTACGTAAAAACAACATCGGTTAATAAAGAGATTGTGAAATTAACCCTTACCTTGCACCTTCCTTTTGTTGAGGGTACGTTTAACCTCCTATATAATGACCATAGTATGTTATTAAATTATACCAGAACCATATTCATATTTATTATATCATACATGATTCATTTATGACTTTATACTACCTATTTAAAAATTATTTCCATGTTAAATTAACATTTTGGGGAATAATCACTTTCTTTATCGTACGTATTTTAAGTTGTTATTCTTGATCGTATCATTTAGATCATGAATGAAATAATTTCAGAATATAACACATGGTTTATATATCATATATATTTAGAATATTAATATGTATAATAGATAGATATATGAAATGGAAAACATCGTTTATGGAGATGGTTGGCCGTACGTACACATAAACACTATTTCCGTTTTCATATCGTATTGAATGGAAGTAAGTGAATAAGATATATGTAAGTACATACATAAAAACAAACACACACACATATATATATATATATATTAAGTAGAATTATTATTTCATATATTACATACTTATTAATAATATATATTTTTATAATCATCATTGAATGGTGAATGTGGAAATGAATCTCATCCCGTCGGGGAGACGATAATCCGTACGTATGCATGAGCGCCAATATCATTATATTGATGGTGAAATCATATGTAATTGGATGGTATATAATATAAAAATAATAATTAACATGTTATAATTGTTATGTAAATCATTTATACTCATTATTATACCCATCCAAATAATGAAGTGTTTGAACAACAAACTACACCACGACATGGAGATGGTAAGCCGTACATACGCACGTATGGTGACTTTATCATTTATAGGATGGATAGAATAAAAAATATAGTTCTACCATATTTATAATAAAATAATAGTATGTATGAGGTAATGGATTTTTTATTTTGGTATGGAAACAACAAATAAATAGGAAGTGGAAGAAGAAAATAACTTGAAAGAGGGTGGTGAAATTATTACCTCTTCTTCGGGTGTTTCCTTTTGAGTTGATCAAAAGGGCTACTTAGGTTGGTTTTATGATCAAATTAAGGAATCCAGGTTGATTTGAGATAAGTTGGGAGGATATTTGTTCAGGGTTTGGCCGATACAAATTGATTTGGATTTGTGATTTTGAGAGAAGGGTAAGTACCCTATTATAAGAGAGGTAAGGGTCACTTTAGGAAAATATTGAAATATTATTTTATAATAATTTTTTTTCGGTTTATAATGGATCCAAAATGATTTATTTCTAGTATAAGGTGGATATGGGTCTAAAACCACTCAACCAATAGGTTTTATATAGGTTTAGGTCTCCATATTAATCTTATCTTTTAGATTTAACTCTTAGTAAAATAGTTTAAATTTTACTGTGTCTTCTTGTATTCTTACACTACATGGTTCACAAACATACTCTAAAAATCCAAGAGAACATCAAGTGGTTAATTAATGACATATATAATATTATTTAAGCCCTTTTTACTAACCTTAGAGTTTTAGGAATATTATATACTTTAATAATATAATATTTGTTTTAAAAACACATTTATGTCAATTTTGACACTATTTAGTATTTGGTTTTTGTTAAAGTCATAAAAACTTTATTACTTCAAAAAAGATACATTTAATCAATACTAACATGTCATATTCACCTAGAAAATTCGTGTATGTCAAAAAAACTTTGAAATTATATTTGTTTTAATATTTATAATACCATTGAGTTTATTCTTTCATTAATAAGGTAATTACTATATCATCATTTTTTCATAAATAATTTTAATTATTTAATATCTAAAAATTATAAATAAAAAACCATTATGTATGAAATATTTTTATATTTCTAATGAATATTTATATTCTAAAATATAACTTATATAAAACCTTGTAAAAATTGTTTTACTAAAAGATATATGTTTATGTCATTTTTGTCTTTACTTTAAATTAATTAATATAAAGTGTCATTATCACTCTCACATGGATTCAAGTGGTCCCAAAATAGACCCATAGATTCCCATGGTTTGAAATTTATCAACTAATAGGAATATTACACATGTTAGGGTAGTTTAATATAATAATAATAATATTTTTTACCCTATTTACCAGATTTACCCTTTAATGAGGGTAAATAAAATATTTACTGAAGTAAATAATCATAATGTATAAAAATAAAAGTTACATATTTACACAATTTGGACATACTGATTCAAAATATGGAATCCATTTTTCTAAATTCAAAACACAAAAGTGGTAGAAATTAATTTAAAATTAATTCCCGTTGTCAAAACAAAAAGCGTGTTTTTAAGAAATAATAATTATCAACAGATTAACACTTGTTTATGTTCAATTTAAATGTAAAATTACATCCAATGACCTAAATTATATTAAATGATAAAAATATAATCTAATGATACTTTAAAACCACTCAAATGTATAATTTTACACTATAAAGTATTTCGATATAAAAAGTTGTTTTTAATTAAAATTTAGTATTTTTAACTATTCCTCAAAATATGAAATTTATCATAAAAGTACCAAATATTTATCCAAAATAAATTTTTATGTCCCGATTCTGTAGAATAATTTAATTTCATTAAATTTATAATATAAAAGTTTCAAATATTGGTTTTTATAAAAAAATTTCCCTATTAAAAGGCTGTAAAATTTCATTTTTTGAAAAATACTTCTTTTATCTGAAAAATGAATTTGTTCTTATATTATGTCTAATAAACACATAATATGGATTATAAAATTATATATAGTATATAAAATTTAAAATTCAGTTAATACTATTCATAACTACTTTTTGAACGACTAGTTTGGTAAGTCATGGTGCGCTCGAACTCAGTGTTGTGTGTAACACAAGTTATTAAATTTCTTTGAAGAGATAACATACTATGAAATATTAGAGTTTTACATTCTACACTCCTTCTATAAATTTAATCCTCACAATATGAAATTTTTCTTCAAAAATAAAAGGTTAAAAATAGAAAAATACCTTTGTGGAAAACCCACATTAGATATTGGGTTAATAAAATTTGGTCTTAGTAAGAGGGAAATAGAAATAAAAAAGTCACCACCAAAATATGATCTTGATTAGAAAAACAATGGTGTAAATTAGAGACTCATAATTGTAGGAAAACATAAATATTTATAGCTAGTGATTGAGGTCATCAAGAACAAAAAAATTTCATAATTGAGGGCCTCAAAGATATCAATCTAAGATGATTTAAAATATCATCTATTCAAAAAAACATAAGGTATTAGGAAAACAAATTTTTGGTTTTAAGATCCATAACCTAAAGTTTAAGAATTAATTTCCTCATATAATAAGAGAGAAAAATATACTTGACAAGTAGAGTTCTACCCTTTAACTAATTTCTACCACAAAATCATCTTTCACTCTAAAAGATAATAAAAATTAAAAATATTATATTTATCCCAACCGTATAGGGTTTCAAAAAATGAATTTATAATTAATATAACAGAACTTTTAAAAAAACTACATTATACAAACCAAGACATCATGTAGGCTAGTGGTAGGTGATTCACACTTGTATCCCTTCGGTTGCGGGTTCAAGTCTCAAGGCCTTGCCGGACGCGACGGGTTATTGCCCGACCTCTGGGTTGCCATTTTTATAACAATCCAAAAATAATCTTAAGAAATGATTTATCCTTAACAATAGTATCCAATGTCAAACTTAATCCATTCTAACCTTTATAATTATCCAAAATACTTCTGTCCAAACTCACAGTCCAAAATTTATAAGGAAGGTAAACACAATGAAGATCTCTTTTTGCCACGTAATAACATGTGAATAACTTTATCATGTATTATTTTAAAACATGGTAACACCCTGAATTACCATAAAACCTTATTGATTCATTCTCTCTTATTCCTTATATAATACTAGATATATTCCTTATATCCAAAAATTTTAAATACTCCAACAATGATGGAATAAACAAAACATTAATTAGTTCCTTGGTAGTCAAGAATATCTAATATAATTTATCCAAATCAACCATCTCTTATTCCAAAATCACTACCTCAGTATCAGGACCATATTTAAGTTTATCTTTCCTTCAACCATATATTTTCCAAAAAGTTTAACTTGTTGTTGAGTCACTTTTCTTAGTACCATGAAATCTCAAATCCTCAATGAAATAGTACTACAATATAATATTTTTTATTTCCATAATTAATATAACCAGTACATTATTAATATAACACTAAAATGACATAATTATTTAATATCAACATAAGAACACTAGTCAATACTCTTCATCTGTGGTAATATCATAACTTGATTATAATCCAACAACATCATTTTTGGTATACTATGATGATTTGGACATTGATTCACGTAGTGTCCCAACTCATTGTAGATGATGAATTGTACATTTGAAACCTTTTTCTTACCCTTGAAATCACATACTCGGTGTACTTTTTCTCCACACTTATAACAAACTCCCATTACCTTCAATCATTTACCATGGTGATTCTTTCCATAGTTATCACATATGGGAAAATCCTTCATTCCCTTCTTCCCTTTATCCATCATTCTCTCTACCATTATTTTCTTCTTTGGCTTCCCTTCAAAGACACGGGTCTCATAAATTTATTTACTTATCTTATTAACACATGATACTATTTCTTCATATGATTATAATATGTGGAATACTATTTAATTTTTAAATTTTGGATTAATACCATGAAAGATATGATGAATCATACTCTTTGGATCATGCGTATTGCTGGAGTTATCATTCCTTTTACTAGGCTCAATTTCTAAGCAATGACATACACTAGGGTAGTTTATGAATCACAATGCATAATTCCAAACTTGTAAAATACCTAACGTAAATTGAAAAGATTATGCATATAATCTATAATCATGAAATTTTTTCTTTGAGGATGTATTTACTCCTAAATCATTCATAATATCTTGTAAAGAAAATGTGAATTATCCTAAGCATATACCCCGAGAGTTTCATAACCAAGAGTGTAGCAAGGCCCATTGTCGTGTACCAGGATACCCCAGGTCAAGCCCAAAACTCCTTGTCGAAGTTTTAACTCCGAGGTACATATGTTCCAGAGCCACCTCTACCTACTCATATACAGACATGGATGTACTACTTGGAAAATTCACAAAATCTCTACATTACCAAAATTATAAAAAGTTATTCTATACTAATCCTCAAATATTATCTTTGGGTAATGTTATCTAATCATAGTTTTTCTAAATCTAGTTTCCAAGGTATGTACTAAACTTTCCCTGATACAAACTGTAATTCCCCGACCCCAGAAACTTGGAGCCAGTGCATTATTTTAATACATTGACATGATTACATGGAATCAAGTCCCGAAGGACTGATCAGTTTAGTAGTAATGGAAAATAGATTACATACATGAACGTTACATTACTATAATGGTCCGGACCTCTCCGGCCCATTCCTTTGTCAAAAAGAGGGTCTTGAAGTGTTCTGGAGGGTAAAATGGACTTTTCCCACACTTTTCAGAATTTTGAAACTACACGACGTGTAGTGTGAGTGCACGCCGTGTAACCCCTCGCCGGGTATACCTCGGGTTGAAGGCCATGTCCTTACCGTGTGAAATAATTGGGTACACGCCATGTACCCCTAACTACACACCGTGTAGTCCCTCCCTGCGTACGCATTACCCTCAAACCGTGTGTTGAACAGTCAACAACCATGTGCCATGTTGGAGCCATGACCTTGTTGTGTGAAATAAATGAGTACATGCCGTGTAACCCAAACTACACGTCGTGTAGTCCCTCCCCACGTATGCGTTACCCTCAAACCATGTGTTGACTAGTCAACAGCCATGTGCCGTGATGGAGCCATGTCCTTTCCATGTGAAATAAATGAGTACACACCGTGTTGCCAATACTACATGCCGTGTAGTCCCTCCCCACGTACGTGTTACCCTCAAACTGTGTGTTGACCTGCCAATGGCCGCGTACCGCATTGAAGGCCATGTTGGAAGCCGCGTGGTGGCTGCGTGAAATGGCCAAGTACACGCCATGTACCATAAAGTACATGCCATGTACTTTTGTTTTTCATGCCTATAAAAGGAGGGGTCCTCTCCTCCTTTTCAACACACCCCTCTCCTCCCCTTTCCTCTGAGCAGAGCTCTCCCAAGAGACTCGAAGACTACTTTTTCTTCCATAACTTTTTCGTCCGAGCTCCGATTTACGATCCGTCAGTGGCCACGGGTTTGTAACGACAAGTAAGAACTTCTGATCTTGGATTCTTTGTCTTTCCTTAAGCCTTTCCTTTTCCAACTTCCACCTAAGAAGGTTTTTCTAGGATTCGACAGAAGTGACGGACACCGACGGGCGTCTTCTAAAGTTAATACGGGGGAGCGTTGTGATCAGAACCTGTTGAGGTAGGGATCTTACCTTCATCTCTCTAAATTTTGCATCATGCGGGGTGGGTATACTCTTGTTTTCATGAGAAACGATTGAACCATTAAATGAAGATAATAACTGGTTAAAGAGCGGGGATGGGGAAGTTGTTATGTTTATCTTTATATCTTGTGTTATTATGTTGAGAATTGAATAGGCTTATGCCTACTAAAAATCACGGTCGTTGGGGGCCTTTTCTTGTGCAATTAAATGTTGCCCTATCTTTCTAGAACATTTTGTGAATGGAACTTTGTGGAATGTGGAAATTGGTTAATCACTTAAAGTTGGCTGATTAAATAAAAATCTGGAACCCTTGTGTGATCACCCCGGTTGAACTAAATTGGAATAATAAACATGTGGGTGCTGTTGGGGTTAATTTATGTGAAGGGGGGTGTTTTTGTGGGTTGTTGTGGATCGAGTGAGCAGTGGGGCTGCGGTTGTCTTGGTTGTGGGTTGGTGTGAATGCTATGTTAGTGATGGGCAGCGGGGTTGTAATGAACGGTATAAAGGGATGATGATGTATGGTGTGGTTGTGGTTATGGTGGTTGGCAGTGGGGCTGCAGGGTTGGGTTTGAATGTGAGCGAACTATGGGTTGTGATTAATAAATAAAAGTGGAAAAGTTAATGGTTGGGCATGATTGTGAAATGAGAATAATAGTTAATGGGGTTGGTTGGTTAATAAGAAGTACTTGGTTGTGCTTCTTGTGTTTTCCTAACTTGATTTGGGAATGGCAGGGATATGTTTTATGAATGATCGATGTAGTTAGTTGTGGATAGTTTCCCAGTTGTTAAGGATCTAATAAACTAATTCTGTTGAAACATGAAAACCTAAATTGGGTTGGGGATGTTTGTTGTATGCAATGCTTCGTAGTAGCAGTGCCGAGGCACGTGCTCAGTTCTCTGTTTAGAAGCCATAGGTTGGGCTGAGTGTTTGATATACATATATACAGATATATATATATATATATCTGTATCTTTGTGTTTTTATCGCACCCCACCCATGTTGAGCACTTAGTGCCAAACACTCCCATTTCATGGGAGAGGGTGTTTTCCCCTTAGTTACTAGCTCCTTCCTACTCCTTCTTCCCTAGGCTGTGATGGCTTAAGGCGACCTTATACCCAAGACTCTTCGGGTAGGTTTCGATTGTGTTGGTTTAGACCAAGACTCTTCGGGCAAGTTTTACTATTTCCCAAGAACCTTCGGGATGAGGCCCAGGTGTGTGCGGACGGGACACGTGGTTGTGAGGCCCAGGTGTGTGCGGGCGAGATATGTGGTTGTGAGGCCCAGGTGTGTGTGGGCGGGATACATGGTTGTGAGGCCCAAGTGTGTGTGGGCGGGATACATGGTTGTGAGGCCCAGGTGTGTGCGGGCGGTAAGAGTGTGGTAGCGTCAAGACGTTCGCCGTTAGGAAGAGCAGCTAGCTAGTGGGGGAAAAAGTTGCGGGGTACCCAATACTCTTGTTCTTATATACTACTACCTGTTGTGATTGTGTTTTGGTGAGTGTGGCTGGTGAGGTTGGGTGGATAGAACTTCTTTCTAGGTTTCTTCTGTTGTTCTCACGGTACATTAGGATGTCTCCCCACTCGTACACAGGAGATTTAGGTTTCCCTACTGAGTATACTTGTATGCTCACCATAAGTTTACTTTTAGGTTTCCAAGAGGACTACCAGGGCCGTGCAGGACCCTACTAGTCAGGACAGTTGGAGTTGCTGTAGTTTTCTATACTTGTTTCTTTTGGTATTGTACTTTTCATCTTTCTTGTACTTGTACCTTATTTCAGAACTATTTAAACATGCATGTGGGATTAGTTTGGGATTATTTCTATACACTTGTTCTTTTTCTTTTGGTGGTTGACTTGTCCTATTTCCCGATACTAAATAATAAAAAGGGTAATGCCTCCCATATTTGTAAAAAATCATACCCTTGGTTCTAGTCGCCACCACAGGGCCTACTGGAGGTGGGACTCGGGGGTCATTATCTCCCTTTCACCATTTCCAGCTCAGGAGGGGCATCTTTGGTGGGAGGGGGTCGTGACAGAATGGTATCAGAGGTGATGGTTGAGAGATAGGATGGAGTCTGGAGTTAGGCACGGTGAGGATTGCATGGGATAATAGGGCAACAAAGTTGGTTAATCTTGGTGCGTGACATAGGCCAGGGAAGACTGGCTAGGACACGAGATTTTTGGGCCCCCCGTGATCCGATGCAAGGACTCTGAGCCCACCTAATGACCAAGTGAGACTACATTTATTGCAGGGTAGCGACCCTATGGAAGGTACATGCATCATCATGATTGTGTTTTTACTTGATTTGGGTGTTCTGGGAAAGAAATTGAAATAAAATGATAAAATGAAACCCTGAGAAATTTCCTTACTACTTAGGCTTAGGTGATCTTTGTTTACCGTACAGCCATGGCACCTAGACGTCATCCCCGGGTGGCTCAGACGACCAAGGCCCAGCAGATCCAGGTGGTCGATCAGTTGAGGATTGACCGAGAGGAGGAGGATAGCCAGTGGCAGAAGACTCTCTGTTCATTCCAGCGACAAACCCTCAAGAAGTACGAGGGTAGTACTTCAGATATGGAGACCGAGGGGTGGATTGAAGAGTTAGGGATCAATTTTACCTTTATCCGTGCTCTGAGGGAGTACTGGGTTCCCCTAGCAGTTAGTCATCTGAGAGGTGCGGCGCGACAGTGGTGGACGCTCTACCTCGGAGAGAGGATAGAGGCAGAAGTTCTGTGGGATGCCTTTGAGAAGGAATTCCGAGAGGAATTCCTTTCTTCCATGATCAAGGCAGAGAATCAGCAGGAGTTACTCTCCCTCCAGCAGGGGAGTATGTCTGTACGAGAGTTGGGGATCAAGTTCAAGGATCTCCTACGCTTTGCTCTAGATCTCTTTCCAGATGAGGAGTCTCGGGCCAGACGTTTGGAGGAGGCGCTTCGTCCTTCGCTCTAGTATGCTGTCACCCCCATCACCCTTCCGACATACTTGGCAGTACAGAAGAAGGTAGAGGTTGTAGAGAGGATGCACTCATTGGGAGGTGCACCACATGAGGGGTTTCATCCAAGTTTGTCTAAGGGGAAGGCAGTTAGCAGCAGGTCTCATGTGATGGGACCTTCCAGGTTCAGGCTAGTGGGGAGTAGTCCCCAGCAGTTCCAGTTCAGATCTTTAGGTCCTTGTCCCTTTTCCACGAGCCCAGTACCGAATTGTTTCTCTTGTGGAGGTTTCATGCACATTCAGAGTTGGTGCCAAACCTGAGCTTAGTACGGTGGAGGTGGGAAGGTTCAACGCCCACCTCAGCAGCACCAGTTGCCGGCGAGGCCCTTCCAGCAGCAGCAGGACCATGCTCCTCCGAGGGAAGACTTTGCGGGAGGAGGCCGACCTCAGGGTGCTCCTCAGGGACCTCGACCAGGGCGTGGTCAGGGAGGTGGACGACATCAGAGAGGCAGAGGAGCTGGGCGTGGATAGTTGCACGCAGTAGAGTTGGCAGCTCCAGCAGGACCAGAGGTGGTACGTGGTACGATTTTTTTGTTCAGCAACCTCGTTTCTGCTTTGTTCGATTCAGGAGCATCACACTCCTTTATTTTACCTGGTCTAGCCCATGATTTGGGACTAGACATAGAGAGACTTTCCATACCACTGGTGCTGAGTACACTAGTTGGAGGCCAGACCAGTGTATCTTGTGTTTATCGGGGATGTGGGCTGACGTTGGGACCACATCGATCTAGTGGGGACCTTCTTCTATTACAGATGCAGCCATACGATATCATCCTAGGCATCAACTGGTTGTTTTCTGTTAGTTCCATTATCGACTGCTTCCGAAGAAGAGTCGTGTTCTCCGACGTGGATGGGCATCGTGTATCTTTTGTTGGTGAGAGGATCTATCAGGTGGGAAGCCGGTGTGTGGAGCCTCTCCTTCACTACTAGAAATAGCAGTTTTAGCAACCGCCAAAAGCGGTCGCTAAAAGGATTTAGCGACCGCTCAGTGACCGCTTTTGGCGGTCGCTGTTGCTTCGTCGGTAAAGCCCTTTAGCGACCTCCAATGGCGATCGCTACTGTTTCACATCAAGGAAACAAGAGCATGCGGGTCTCCTCTCGTCTCGCGGCATATTGCAGGGACACAGACCTTCCCCACCGGCTATGGCGGACACACGGCGGCCGGTGGGTGGCGCGTGCGGAGGCGTGCGGCGTGCGGGAGCGTGTGGCGGGAGCGTGCGGCGGCGGTGGCGTGGGGCGGCGGTCACGAGGGAAGAACCATCCGACATAATGAGGCGGCGTGTGGGAGCATGCGGCGGCATGCGGCGTCGTGGGGCAGCGTGCGGCGGTGACTATTTGCAGCGGAAAAAGTATAGGAGGGAAAGAAGAAGAAGCGCGCGCGGGAAAAAAATCGCGCTGGAATTTTAGTTTCGTATTAGCGACCGCCATTGGCGGTCGCTAATACCTTCTTTAGCGACCGCTAATGGCGGTCGCCCGCTTCAGCAGGCGCAAAAACCAGAATTTTTAGTAGTGCTTTATTTTTTAGACGGGTTATCAGTGGTTCCAGCTGATGAAGAGATGATAGATATCCGAGAGGTTGTTGGGGAGTTCCTCGATGTTTTTCCTAAGGAGTTTGTGACTCTACCCCCCCGACGTGATGTTGAGTTCGGGATAGACTTACAACCTGGTGCCCGTCCGATTTCGATGACCCCTTATTGGATGGCACCTTCAGAGTTGCAAGAGTTGTGAATTCAGATTGACGATCTGATGGAGAATGGTTTTGTTCGACCCAGTGTGTCATTGTGGGATGCTCCAGTTTTTTTCATGAAGAAGGAAGATGGTGGTCTCAGGCTATGCATAGACTACCGAAGGTTGAACCAGGTAACTGTCAAGAACCGTTACCCCCTTCCAAGGATAGACGATCTCTTCGACCAGCTGAGGGGGGCAGGTTGGTTTTCTAAGATTGATCTATAATCGGGATATCATCAGCTGATGGTGAATGATAGTGACATCTCGAAGACGGATTTTAGGTGCAGGTATGGGCACTTCGAGTTTGTAGTGATGCTGTTTGGAGTTTTGAATGCACCAGCTGTGTTCATGGGACTTATGAACTTTGTCTTCTGAGAGTTTCTAGACCGGTTCGTAGTTGTGTTTATCGATGACATCCTGATCTACTCAAGATCAGAGGAGGAGCACATTGAGCATCTCAGGGCAGTCTTGGAAATCCTTCGACACCACCAGCTTTATGGGAAATTGTCAAAGTGTAATTTCTTGACACAAGAATTGCACTTCCTTGGGCACGTGGTGTCTCAGCATGGAGTGTCAGTAGACCCATCTAAAGTGGATGTAGTTGTTTCTTGGGTAGCACCCAAGAGCGTGGTAGAAGTTTGTAGTTTCCTGGGTTTAGTAGGTTACTATCGGAAGTTCGTTTCAGACCTCTCTCGTGTTGCTGCTCCATTGACAGCTTTGATTATGAAGAACTAGGTCTTCCTATGAAGCAAGCAGTGCCAGAAAGCTTTCGAATACCTGAAGGATAAGTTGGTCAGTGCTCCCATAATCAGGTTCCCAGAAGAAGGATTGTTGTATTAGGTGTTTTGTGATGCTTCTGTCCTTGGTTTGGGGTGCGTACTGATGCAGAAGAAGGGTGCGATTTGTTATGGGTCTAGGCAGTTGTGCCCTCACGAACGTAACTATACCACCCATGACCCGGAGCTTGCAGCAATAGTGTTCGCACTGAAGTTATGGCGACATTACCTCTTTGGGGAGCTCTTTGTGGTCTTCTCAGATCACAAGATCTTACGTTATATCTTCTCCCAACGTGACTTGAACTTGCGGCAGTGGAGATGGGTTGAGTTTCTCCAAGACTATGACTTAGAGATCTCTTAAACTGAAGGTAAGGGAAATGTTGTGGCTGATTCCCTGATTAGGAAGTCACATAATGAAGTGGTTCGGGAATCTGCTGATGCTTGGAAAGCGATGGGAGGGTTGGCCACCTTGCACTTGGATGCAAGGGTAGAAGGTTTTAGAGGCTGTTGTTTCAGATGACGGTGTAGTCCTCCTTATTGCAGTAGTTGGGAGAGTCTCAGTGGGGGGAATCCGAAGTGGAAGTAATGCAGGATCATGTCGATCAGGGAAACGCTCCAGAGGGATGGTCAGAGGACAGCCGACATCGAATGCTTTTCCATGGAAGGTTGTTTTGTTCCGGAGGCTATGCATGAGGGAGTTCTCCGTGATTTCCATATCTCAGCCTTGGAGGTACATCTGGGAGTTTCAAAAATGTACCGAGGCCTAAGGGAACAGTTTTGGTGGCCCAGGGTGAAGTGGGAAGTGGCAGAGTTTGTGGATATGTGCCTTCTGTGTCAGAAGGTAAAGGCTGAACACCATGTTCCCAGTGGTTTGTTGCATCCTTTAGATGTCCCCGAGTGGAAGTGGGATTACATATCGATGGAATTCGTCACAAGACAACCCAGAGCTCAGGGTTGTTATGATTCTATCTGGGTGGTGGTGGATCGTCTGACGAAATCAGCTCACTTCTTAGTAATTAAGGAGTTAGGCCCGGTGAGTACCTTATCATAGAGGTACGTAGATGAGGTGGTGAATTTTCATGGAGTTCTAAAGACTATCGTCTCAGACCGGGATACTCGGTTTACCTCACGAGTCTGGAGGGGTTTACAACATTCTTTTGGCACCCAGATACGCCTTAGCACTGCTTTCCACCTCCAGACCGATGGGCAGACAGAGCGGACTATCCAAACGTTGGAGGAAAAGCTGCGAGCATGCGTTCTGGATTTCGGAGAATCATGGGTACGACACTTGTCTTTAGTAGAGTTTACCTACAACAACAGCTTCCACTATACTATTGGCATGGCACCGTTTGAGGATTTGTATGGACGGCCATTTCGTTCACCCATTTGCTGGGCAGAGGTTGGTGAGACAGGTGCTCTTGGGCCAGAGGTAGTGCAGAGCACCACAGAGAAAGTCCAGCTTGTATGTGAGAGGATGAAAGCGGCTCGGGACCGACAGAAGTCTTATGATGATCGTCAGAGGAGGCCCTTGGAGTTTGAGGGGGGAGATCATTTGTTCTTGAAGGTTTCCCCTCGACAGGGGAAGAGGAGGTTTGGGAAAGTGAGAAAGATCTCACCTAGGTTCATAGGACCTTTTGAGGTGCTGAGGCGAGTTGGCGAGGTGGCATATTAGCTGGCCCTACCACCTCAGTTGGAGAAAGTTCATGACGTATTCCACATCTCCCACCTTCATCTGTACTTACACGATGACTCTCACATTATAGACTGGGGAGATTTAGATATGGGAGACTATGTGACCTTCGAGGAATGACCAGTTAGAATCGAAGATCGTAAAGAGAAGGTGCTCTGTGGACGAACCATTCCCTTGGTTCATGTGTTGTGGAGGCATGGCTGCCTCGAGGAGAGCACTTGGGAGCGGGAAACCCAGATAAACGCTCAGTACCTGGAGTTTTTTTTACTTGTGTTTTTACTTGTTCTTCTGAAATTTGTTTTGTACTATGTACCTTTGATATATGGAATGCTTGGCTTGTCAGTCATGAGACCATTTTTGTTTCCTCGTTCCATGGAAGTGTGTATCATGTCCGGATGTGTGGGAAAAAGGGAAAAACCTGATCCTTAATCGAGACACATTAATGCGGATGCGATTAAACCCGTGCGGACGAGTCAGTGCCACCTAAAGCAGATAATATCTCGACATAGGAGAAGGAATTTTTCCCAAACCACATGTTTAGTGTGTTGGTTGTGTGGTGTTGGGGGTAGTGCAAGTTGGAAAAATCCTAATGTATGGAAGTGGGAAGACCCAATTCTGAGTCGAGACGCATTAATGAGGATGTGATTGAACCTGTCCAGGAGAGTCAGTTCCACCTAAAGCGGATAATATCTCGACATAGGAGAAGTAATTCCTAACACCTATAATTAGGGTTGATGGTTGGGTTCCTGTTATAACGAGATCCCTAAGAGGTATCTTGTTGGGTTCATCCGGGTTGGATTTTGAATTATCGGGGACGAGAATGTTTTAAGAGGTATCTGATGTAATGGCCCAGACCTCTCCGGCCCATTCCTTTGTCAAAAAGAGGGTCTTGAATTGTTCTGGAGGGTAAAATGGACTTTTCCCACACTTTTCAGAATTTTGAAACTACACGCCGTGTACCCCCTTGCCGGTTATACCACGTGTTGAAGGCCGTGTCCTTACCGTGTGAAATAATTGGGTACACGCCGTGTAACCCAAACTACACACCGTGTAGTCCCTCCCCGTGTACACGTTACCCTCAAACTGTGTGTTGACCAGTCATCGACCGTGTTCCATGTTGGAGCCGTGTCCTTGCCGTGTGAAATAAATGAGTACACACCTTGTACCCAAAACTACACGCCGTGTAGTCCCTACCAGCGTACGCGTTACCCTCAAACCATGTGTTGACCAGTCAACGGCCGTGTACTGTGTTGGAGCTGTGTCCTTTCCATGTGAAATAAATGAGTACACGCCGTGTGGCCAATACTACATGTTGTGTAGTCCCTCCCAGTGTACGCGTTACCCTCAAACCGTGTGTTGACCAGTCAATGGCCACGTACCGTGTTGAAGGCCGTGTTGGAAGCCGCGTGGTGGCCGCATGAAATGGCCAAGTACACGTCGTGTACCATAAATGACACGCCGTGTACTTTTGTTTTTCACGCCTATAAAAGGAGGGTACCCCTCCTCCTTTTCAACACACCCCTCTCCCCCCCTTTCCTCTGAGCAGAGCTCTCCCAAGAGACTCAAATGCTCTTTTTTCATCTATAACTTTTTCGTACGAGCTCCGATTTACGATCTATCAGCGGCCACATGTTCGTAATGATGAGACAGAACATATCAGCTTATATCCGTTGTCTTTACTTCAGCCTTTCCTTTCCAACTTCCACCCGAGAAGGTTTTTCCGGGATTCGACAGAAGTGACGGACGCCGACAGACGTCTTCGAAAGTTGATATGGGGGAGCATTGTGATCAGAACATGTTGAGGTAGGGATCTTACCTTCGTCTCACTAAATTGTGCATCATGCAGGGTGGGTATCCTCTTGTTTTCATGAGAAATGTTTGAACCATTAAACGAAGATAATAACTGGTTAAAGAACGGGGATGGGGAAGTTGTTATGTTTATCTTTATATCTCGTGTTACTATGTTGAGAATTGAATAGGCTTATGCCTACTAAAAATCACGGTCGTTGGGGGCCTTTGCTTGTGCAATTAAATGTTTCCCTATATTTCTAGACCGTTTTGTGAATGGAACTTTGTGGAATGTGGAAATTGGTTAATCACGTAAAGTTGGTTGATTAAATGAAAATATGGAACCCTTGTGTGATCACCCCGGTTGAACTAAATTGGAATAATAAACATGTGGGTGCTGTTGGGGTTAATTTATGTGAAGGGGGGTGTTTTTGTGGGTTTTTGTGGATCGAGTGAGTAGTGGGGCTGCGGTTGGCTTGGTTGTGGGTTGGTGTGAATGCTATGTTAGTGATGGGCAGCGGGGCTGTAATGAACGATATCAAGGGATGATGAGGTATGCTATGGTTGTGGTTATAGTGGTTGGCAGCGTGGCTGTAGGGTTGGGTTTGAATGTGGGCAAACTATGGGTTGTGATTAATAAATAAAAGTGGAAAAGTTAATGGTGGGGCATGATTGTGGAATGAGAATAATAGTTAATGGGGTTGGTTGGTTAATAAGAAGGACTTGGTTGTGTTTCTTGTATTTTCCTAACTTGATTTGTGGATGGAAGGGATATGTTTTACGAAAGATAGATGTAGTTAGTTGTGGATAGTCGCCCAGTAGTTAAGGAACTAATAAACTAATTCTTTAGAAACATGAAAACCAAAATGGGGTTGTGGCTGTTTGTTGTATGCATGCTTCGTAGTAGCAGTGCCGAGGCACGTGCTCAGTTATCTATTTAGAATCCATACGTTGGGCTGAGTGTTTAATATATATATATCTTTATCTTTGTGTTTTTATCGCACCCCACCCATGTTGATCACTTAGTGCTGAACACTCCAATTTCATGGGAGAGGGTGTTTTCACCTTAGTTACTAGCTCCTTCCTAGTCCTTCTTCCCTAGGATGTGATGGCTTGAGGCGACATTACACCCAATACTCTTCGGGTAGGTTTCGTTTGGGGTGGTTTAGCCCAAGACTCTTCAGGCAGGTTTTACTATTTCCTAAGAACCTTCGGGATGAGGCCTAGGTGTGTGCAGGCGGGATACGTGGTTGTGAGGCCCAGGTGTGTGCGAGTGTGAGACGTGGTTGTGAGGCCCAGGTGTGTGCGGGTGGGACACGTGGTTGTGAGTCCTAGGTGTGTGCAGGCGGGATACGTGGTTGTGAGGCCCAGGTGTGTGCGGGCGAGATACTGGTTGTGAGGCCTAGGTGTGTGCGGGCGGGAAGAGTGTGGTAGCGTCAGGACATTCACCATTTGGAAGAGCTTCTAGCTAGTGGGGGAAAAAGGTGTGGGGTACCCAATACTCCTATTCTTATATACTACTACCTGTTTTGATTGTGTTTTGGTGAGTGTGGCTGGTGAGGTTGGGTGGATATAACTCCTTTATAGGTTTCTTCTGTTGTTCTCACGGGACATTAGGATGTCTCCCCACTTGTGCACGAGAGCTTTAGGTTTCCCTACTAAGTATACTTGTATACTCACCCTACGTTTACTTTCAGGTTTCCAGGAGGACTACCAGAGCCATGCGAGACCCTACTAGTCAGGACAGTTGGAGTTGCTGTAGTTTGTTGTACTTGTTTCTTTTGGTATTGTACTTTGGGCTTTCTTTTTAATTGTACCTTGTTTTAGAACTATTTAAACATGCATGTGGGATTGGTTTGAGTTTATTTCTATACACTTGTTCTTTTTTTCTTTTGGTGGTTGACTTGTCCTATTTCCCAATCTTAAAAAATAAAAAGGGTAATTCCTCCCATATTTGTGAAAACTCATACCCTTGGTGCTAGTCGCCACCCCAGGGCCTACTGGAGGCGGGACTCGGGGGTCATTATCTCCCTTTCACCATTTCCAGCTAAGGAGGGGCATCTCTTGTGGGAGGGGTTCGTGACAATTACACATTAGAAAAATAAAACACAACATAAATGATCCTTTGAGAACTCCATTAATCCCCTAGATATGGGAAAATAAAACATAATAAAGGGGTGAGATCAAATGCTCACTAAGGGTAAGCAATACAGCGGAAGATAACATAAACATTAGGCATGGTGCATAATTGAAAACACATGCCTTTAGAAATAATAAACATGTACACTTTATGGTTGTAATATAAGCTAAGTAAATAATTCCATAATAAAATATAGTCATGGGTATTCTACTGGTTGAATAACCACATGAACCCTCAATATTATTTTCATAATGTGGGAATGTATAAGGCCAGAAATTCTGAAACATTTTGTCAAGGACTCAGCCAAGACATTTAAAAATGATTAAGGCCTCATCCAAAACCATATATCAAATTGGGAATGGCCTCCACCAATTCCACATATAATTGTCTCATGAGACCTACCGATGCACCAAGGAGCTATAGCGAGCTCCACCTGTCACTTATTAATTTCAATACATTCCTCATATGAAAAGGTTGAAACATAACATAAACATTTGTATTAAAACTAGCATAAAAAATGTCAACAATTTAACCCTAAACAATGAATGGTATAAAAATAAAACATCCATAGTCAAATATATCCCAAAAAATTCAATAAAATATGAAATATTTGTATCATAATAAATCAACCTTGATCAAGAATAATATCCCATAAAGGATGTTGATAGAATTTAAAATGATCAGTAAAAATCTTTGAGATAAATATCCCTTTTTCATGAAATAATTTAAAAGTCACATAATTTATAAAGGAATTCATTTAAAATATAGTTTTAAATAAAAGTTTCTCATACCACTTTGAAACTTTTTAAATAAATTAGCATTTTAAGACATTCATTTTCATATAAATAAATCCTTAAAACCATTTTGAAACCATGAACATTAATGAGAAAGGTTTAGAAGAATAAATATTTAAAACATTTAAAATGATGTTTTTGTAAAAAGTACCGTTAATTTAATTTTTTTGAAAACACTTTTATGAGACATGGATATGTATAATAAATAATTACCAGTATATACTTACATAAAAATAACCTCGGATAATAAAGAGATTGTGAAATTAACCCTCACCTTGCACTTTTCTTTTATCGAGGGTACGCTTAACCTCATATATAATGATAATAGTATGTTATTAAATTATAACAAAACCATATTCATATTTCTTATATCATACATGATTCATTTATGACTTTATATTACCAATTTTATAATGATTTCCATGTTAAATTTACATTTTGGGTAATAATCGCTTTCTTTATCGTATGTGTTTTAACTTGTTATTCTTGATCATATCATTTAGATCATGATTTAAATACTTATAGAATATAAAAAATGATTTATATATCATATATATTTAGAATATTAATATGTATAATAGATATATATATGAAATGAAAAACACCATTTATGGAGATGGTAGGCCGTACGTACGCATAAACGTTGTTTCCGTTTTCATATCGTATTGAATGGAAGTAAGTGAATAAGATATATGTAAGTAAATAAATAAATACATACATACATACATATATATATATATATATTAATTAGAATTATTATGTCATATATTACATACTTATTAATAATATATATTTTTATAATCATCGTTGAATGGTGAATGTGGAAATGAATCTCATTGCGTCGTGGAGACGGTAATCAGTACGTACGCACAAGAGATAATATCATTATATTAGTGGTGAAATAATAAGTAATTGGATGGTATATCATATATATAGAATCATTAAAATTTTATATTTGTTATCTACATCAGTTATACTCATTATTATACCCATCCAAATAATGAAGTGTTTGAACAACAAACTACACCACGACGTAGAGACGGTAAGCCGTACGTACGAACGTATGGAGACTGTAATTTTTAGGATGGATAGAATAATAAATATGGTTGTACCATATTTATAATAACATCACAGTATGTAGGAGGTAATTGAGTAATTATATTGGTATGGAAAAAACAAAGAAAGAGGAAGTGGAAGGATAAAAGAACTTGAAAGAGGGTGGTTAAATTATTATCTCTTTTTCGGGTGTTTCCTTTTGAGTTGATCAAAAGGGATCCATAGGTTGTATTTATGATAAATATAAGGAATGTAGGTTGATTTTAGTGAATTTGGGAGGATATTTAGGCAAGGTTTGACCGAGCCAAATGGATTTGGAGGTGTGATTTTGAGAGAAGGGGAAGTACCCTTTTATAAGACAGGTGAGGGTCACTTTAGGAAAAGCTTGAAATATTATTTTATAATAAAATAATCTTGGGTGTATAATGGCTCCAAAATAATTTATTTCTATTATAATGCGAGTATGGGTTTAAAAACACTCAACCTATAGGTTTTATATAGGTTTAGGTCACCATATTGACCTTATCTTTTAGATTTTACTCTTAGTTAAATAGTTTAACTTTTACTGTGCCTTCTTGTATTCTTACACTACATGGATAATAAACTTACTCTAAACTTCCAAGAGAACCACAAGTGGTTCATTAATGACTTATATAATATTATTTAATCTCTTTATCCTAATCATATATTGTTAGGAATATTATATAATTTAATAATATAATATTTGTTTTAAAAATTCATTTTTGTCAATTTTGATACTATTTAGTATTTGGTTTTTTTAAAAGTCATCACAACTTGATTAATTCGAATAAGATACATTTAATCAATACTAACATGTAATATTCACCTAGGAAATTCGTGGATTTCATAATAACTTTGAAATTATAATTATTTTAATATTTATAATACCATTTATTTGATTCTTTTATTAATAAGGTAATTGATGCATCATCATTGTGGCATAAATAAATTTAATTTTTTAATGTCTAAAAATTATAAATAAAATACCATTATGTAGGAAATAGTTTTATATTTATAATGAATATTTATATTTGAAAATATAACTTATATAAGACCTTGTAAAAATTGTTTTAAAAAAATATTTATGTTTATGTCATTTTTGTCTTTATTTTAAATTAATTAATATAAAGTGTCATTATCACTCTCAGGTGGCTCTAAGTGGTCCCAAAATCGTCCCAAGGATGCCCATGGTCAGACATGTATCAAAAAATATAAATAGGACAAATGTAAGGGTAATTTAATATTATTATAATAATATTTGTTTACGCTTATTTACCAGATTTACCCTTTAACGATGGTAAATAAAATATTTACCGAAGTAAATATTCATAATGTATAAAAATAAAAGTTACCTATTTACACAATTTGGACCTACGGATTCCAAATATGGAATCAATTTTTCAAATTCAAAACAAAGAAGTGGCCGAAATTAATTTAAAAATAATTCTCGTTGTCAAAACAAAAAAACGTGTTTTAAGAAATAATAAAAATCAAAAGATTATCACTTATTTATGTTCAATTTAAATGTGAAATTACATCCAATGAACTAAATTATATTAAATTATAAAAATATAATCTAATTATACTTTAAAACCACTCAAATTTATAATTTCACACTATAAATTATTTCGATTAAAAAAATTGTTTTTAATTATAATTTAGTATTTTTCACTATTCATCAAAATATGAAAGTTTTCAGAAAAGTACCAAAAATTTATCCAAACAAAATTTCTATGTGCCAATTATAAAGAATAATTTTGTTTCATTAAATTGAATATATAAAAGTGTCAAATATTGGTTTAAAAAAAGGTTCACCATTAAAAGGCAGTAAAATTGCATTTAAAAAAAAAATACTTCTTTTATTTGAAAAAAATTAATTTGTTATTATATTATATCTAATAAAAACATAATATGGATTCTAAAACTATATGGAGTATATAAAATTCAAGCTTCATTTAATACTTTTCATAACTACTTTTTGAACGACTGGTTTGGTAAGTCTTGGTGTGCTCCAACTTAGTGTTGTGTGTAACATAAGTTATTGAATTTCTTTGAAGAGATAATATAATATGAAATCTTGGGGTGTTACAAAAATACCTCAAATTATTATTGTGGGCCTTTAGATATAGTGTAAAGAGTCGGTCTGGTAGCCTATCAGTGGCAGTTAACTCAGAGGTACCGTTCCATTAATGACATATTCCACATATCACAACTTCATTAGTATCATGCTAACCTGCCTCATTTGTTTAACCCTAAGGATATTGATCTAGATAATGATACATTCTTTGAGGAGAATTTTATAAATATAGTTGATCAAAGCATGAAGGATATTCGAGGAAGGTCAATTCCATTGGTCTGAGTGTTGTAGAAGCACAATCATTTTCAGGATGAGACCTTGGAGAAGGAGGCCGATGTACTTGTACAGTGGCCAGAACACTTCCCAAAAAAAGTTCCACTACCATTAAAGGGGAAACTCAGGGATGAGTTATCTTAATGAGGGGAGTTTGTAACATTTTGTTTGTTATCAATGGTATGAAATTTTGTGTTTCTATTTTAATTCCTTGGTTTAGACCTTATAATGTTACTTAATGGAGTCATAGAAGTTGGAGTGGGTGTTCGAGGATTGTTCGAAGACTAGATCCCCAAATACTAGAGAAATAGATTGGGAAGCATGGTTAGGAGAATTCATATAGCCCAGTCCACATGGTTTCTCTAACTGTGTGGGAGTGCATGAGAAGGGAGTAGGGATCTACACAGTTTCTCTACAATAGTACATAATGGGGCGCATGTCGGTGTAGGTTGCCAACCCCCCTTGATAGAGTACTTCCACACGAGTAGTTCATGGTTAGCCAAACCATGCACCTAGCCCATGTGAGGTTCCCTATTAAGTATAATTGGGTGCTCGATGGAAACATAGTTTGGCTAAACATGCGGTTAAATTGTGTGACTCAGTAAATAAGGGGAAAATTACCCTTTTCCCCTAAAATGTTTCAATACCCCAATTTTCTTATGATCCTTATTTTCACTTCTCCAGTATCCACATGAGCTTACTCCTCAATCCATATTAGTCATTTTTATTCCTAATCTATCTGAGCTCCAAATATTTCACCGTTGGATGTGTTGGAAACCTTGAGGTAATATTTACACTCCTCTTCCTTCCATTATTCATTGTTCTTATTATCTGTTGAATTATTTAAGTGCGACCTCCTTTCCCCTATTTTCAAGGATTTTAGAGTTTTACATGATGACATCTATTCTATATTTATTCAAGGGCTAACAACAGATGAGTGGGATTATTATAAACTAAGGTAGGTGATATATCTTCTCTCATGAATTTTTGTCACTTTCTATATGGTGTGCCATGGTGCTGCGCATCAGACCCTTCTAGTGACACCTTTAATTTGTTAAATAAATTAAATTGGATGATTTCCATGTTCAGTACGACCTTATTGAGTGGTGAATCAACCTTTTTGTTGATCCAATTTATGGAATCCACACTTATGGGTGAGTTTTCCCTTTCGAGGCCAAATTCCCAATAACTCATGTATTTTGAACACCTTTGAGGTATGTTTCACCCATAATAAATTCTTTAAACTTGTGAATTGAATTAAGATAAATAGTTGACCATGATTTAGGCCCTTAATCATGATGAATTCTGCTTCATAATTCATTTTTATGCCTTATTATTACACTCATACTATGTTCCATCTTATTTGTGCATGTTGCTTATGATTATGCTTAATGCCTATTGTCTTATGAATTATCCCATAATTGCTTGGTTTGGATAAAATTATTCAGATATATTTTTGATCATTTTTTAAATGCAATTCCTCATGATGATATGTGATATTGGTTACTATGCCTGACATGTTTATAGGACAAGAGAGAACATGAGTCTTGACTTAAGGATGTCATGGATGGGCTCATTGTGCTTTCTACTTATATCTGTTGGACGCACTAAGAGAAATAATTGGATTTAATTTTATGAGATCTTCTGGTGGTTTATTATACTGATTAGTGACACCAGTTCCCTTGGGATGACATAATGTATGGGAAAATTATCAAGATGGTTATACCATGCCTCAGGTGACACTTTCTCCCCTATGTGAGACACCTAGGACGAGTTCAACCGTTATGATTTTTCCACACCAAGAGTGATATAAGGGATTCCTTTTATGGTTCACCTTGGATGGTCTCTTCAGTATTGGGTATTTAGGAGGCTCATATATAGACCCTTGGTATTCCTTTATGGGTTTCCTTATACATGCTCAAGATACTCAAACTAGATTTGAAAGATCGCTTTCTTGGTTTATATGTTATTCCTTTTATTAAATTATGAGCATGCATAATTGATTTTATAGGGATGTGTTCTCCAAGTCAAAACACGATCTTGTTTTTGGTCTACACCTAATTACTTATTTAAAATGACCCATGTACATACCTTATCAATTTTTATAGGTTCCGTTAGTTCAGATACATCTAGCTTAGGCTGAAGTAGATATTGGTGATTGGGTATCCGTGTGGAACCAAGACCACCATGTTTTATTTATTAAATTATTTTTTACCTTGAATTTATTACTAATGGAACACTATTTATTTTATATTGCATGAACGAGAATGATCTAGACACCATTTGTGGTGTCCTACCGAGTACATCTCACACCCCTATTGGGCCACCCTTGGTACCCAATTAGATTTTATGATTGCAAGAATGGATAAAGGGAAGTGTAATTCTTTGGATGTTTTATCGAATTTTCTAGGGTGGTGCACAGAAGTAGATGATCAATCCTATGACCATGATGCTATTAGTAGTTGTTTTTTTGGAATTTCTTTATTTTTCTTAGCATATGGTATATTCCTGTATCCGTTGACCCCCATGTCATTAGTTTTGTATAGTTACATGAAATCATGATAGTCGTTTTTGTATAAATTATTTATTATTCAGTTTCCTCCAGTTGTTTATTTCTCTTGGATGATTTATTAAAATTATTATTATTATTCTACTGCTCTCTATTTCCTATTACTGCTTCTGCTATGACAGGTTATCGATCCAATTGTTATAGAGTTTTTCTCCCACAGTTTCTTATTTTGTATATACCACCGTGCTCCACTCTTTTCAATGAGGGGACAGTCTCACCACAAACACACACTAAGCCCTCAATGCTAGTCAGCAGTCTCTGGATTACGGGGAGGCACACTTGAGGTATTGTGGTCCACCATCTCTGGGCACTGTTAAGTAGAATATGGGGAGGGTCTCTACATAATATGTGTTGGGTTGTGATGTAATATAAAATTCTATTGACATGTATGCAACCCATGTTTTGGATATTTCATAATGAAAATTCCTTTCATATGTGATAGTTCATTCTACATATATAATCCTTTTTCATAACCCACGTGTTCATTCCATATCACATGTGTAAAATATATATCAAATTGGTATCCATAAAAAATAATCTAATAATAATGTTAAACATTATCAAGAAATATTATAAAATATAAAAACTTATTAATGTCTTAACAAGATAAAATTATTAAGAATAAAATTAAAAAAATAAATCATACATATAAAGAGTATGTGTATAAATATCAAACGCATGATGAAATTTTTTTTTTTCAAACACTGTATATATAAAAAATGGAACAAACTAAATTAAAATCATTTCATAATACTTATAAAAATTAAAAACAAATCAGGAGATATTAAAATGATTGGTCTAATTATGCCCAGTAATGGAAGCATATGGGAAGAATTGGTTGATTTTAATCTATGGGATCAGGAGGGATACTTGGAACTTAGAGAAGATTACAATATTTTTACCGCAAAACTCTTTCTAGTTATCATTTGTAGTCACCACCTTAGATGATAAATGGGTAGTGTTTTTAACACACACATCTAAGAGCTTCATGTAATCAGAGTGATAAATATTGATGAATGAGTGAAAATAAATGTTAATGTGAGGGAGAGTGTGAACCAAAAATTGCTCAAGTCTGGAGATATTGAGTGGAGAATAAGTGAGGTAGACTGAGCACAAATAAGATCATTGTGCACGTTGCTCAAACAATTCAGAAAAATTTAAAGAAAACAAAGATGTTTAAGGGGGAGAAATTATCACAAGTGATCACATACCTTGTCTTTTGAAGGTGTCAATTCATTGAAAATGATCATGAGAGAGCAATTATAGAGATTCAATTTTGTGAGAGCATGAATAGAGCGAATGAGATGAAATTGGTTAGAGTTATATTTAATAGACTGAGAGGATTTTATCCGGGCTTTCAAAGAAGTGCTGATAAAGAGTGGGTTTGTCAACGTTTAAATAATTAGCACTGATAAAGATCTAATTTTCATAATATAATTAATATAATTAAAAAATTTAAATCTATATAATTAAAAATAAATATAAATGTACATACTTATAAATAAATATTTAAATACTTATTTAAATGTATATATATATGATTATAATTATAAATAAATATATTTATAGATATTTTTATATAATTATAAATATATATATAAATAAATATATTTATATAAACATTTGGGGGATTACTTTATTGGTAAAGACCCCCCATAATTCTACTTCAAACCCAATTTCAAATTCCTGTGGGAGAGAATTCTCACTAGTACAATAGTAGGTACTGTAGCGGAACTATAGCACTGTAGTAGTGTAGATACTATAGCTGGGTATCATAGCAGCATTACTATTTATCTCGCATGGGCTTTCGGGCCATCCAATGATGGGCCTAAATGCCATGTACTAAAAAGGGTCTATAGACCTATATATATGTAAGAAAGGGCTCGATGTGAATGCTATCCCTTATGAGGGTTGCTATGACCTGCCTTTTTAGCCTGTGTGTATGTACTGTGTGTGTGTTTAGTTGTAATTGTAACCCCAACCACCAAATATATATATAATTAATTATATATATATATTAATATATAAATATAATAAATATATTTATTGAAATTTTATAAATAATTAAATATATATTTAATAGATAGTTGGGGGGAACAATCAGACACACACACACATTTCATACCCATAATTCGGACATGCTGGTAATATCCCCTCAAGGGATAAACCACCATCAACCTCTATTTATTATTTATATGTAGGCTTGTAGTCCCCATTCAATATTTGGACCAAAGATCCCACACAATTTTTTTGAAGGCCCGAAGGCCTATTTATCATAGCCCATAGGCCCTAATGTTCTACGCAAATCTGTGATGCCATGGAAAGCCATGAACCATATATACAATGCATCTTAGACACCCATCATAGAAAAACCTCAAAGGATCCCTCGGCGGTGACCCTCATCATGACTAGAATCCACCCAAAGCAGCATCTCCTATCATCGTACCTGAGGTGGCCATCCGCCAAACTAGTCTGCTTCCCAAAGACCTATACCAAAATCGGTGACAGCTGCGGAATGAAAGCCTCTTGAAGTCTGACGTAGGAATGATTCCCAAGGATTAAAAAAAATATATATATATATATTAATATATATATATATATATATAAATATAATAAATATATTTATTATTCAAATATATTTATTATAATTTTATAATTATTTAAATATATATATTTATAATTCTATAAATACTTTTTAAAACAAATTATATATATATTTATAATTTTATAACTATTTAATTAAATTACAAAATTATTAAAAAATTCATTTAAATAGATTAATTATATAAATTTCAACCATATTTTAAATGTTAAAACTTAATAAATAAAAATGAATAAAAATTATTCATATAAATTTAAAACAAATTGAAAATATTACATATATAGTGAATAAATATATGTATAAATAAATATTACAAAATATTTAAATTCAAAAAAATATAAAAATCAATAAATATTAAAAATAAATAAATATAAAGACATCTCAATAATGGATATTGAATCCAAACCCATAACCCCAAATCTATTAATAAAAAGAAAACATACCAGGATGAAAGTAGGTCAAGTATGTCATAAAATTACCACATTAGAAGAAAAGTAGCTTAATATAGTAAGTTAATCCCTAAAAGTCACTCTAGATCCCCAATTACTAAGATATATTCCCCTAACCTTTGGATATCTACCGGTATCCCATGTCTTGGATATTTTTGCGGCCACATATTCTTTATATGATAGCGATTTAGAGAATTCATCCAAGTAGAGAAAATCCTAATTTTTCAAGATAGATCTCGAGTCCATCTCTAGATTAGATCAGAATCCATCTACAATGTTTATTGATAACATCTTCTGAACTATTAGATAATCATTGAAACTAAATACATCTGGATCCATCATTGAAAAAATGAATTCATGTTGTGGAAAAAACTATTTTGTTGCTCCCTTGCTTAGGCCTTCAATGGGCCTCTCACATTCTTGGTCCTCTGGAGGTATGATACAAGATTTTTTTTCCCATATAGTATCACATTTCTCATCTAAGGCCTTACCAAAACAGAAAAATTAATTTTTCATTAGGTCATTAAAATTGGTTGGATAAGACTAAACCACATTCTCAAAACCATTATAACTCCTTGAGGGATTGTTAAATGGATGGTCAAGCCCTAGTTGGTTTGGGAGAAAGGGAGACTCTCCCTTCATATATGGGGGGTCATAGGTATCTATTTTGGACGCAACCATAACTTCACCTAATTGAACCCCATAAATTTCACATGTATTCACAGTCTCATTAGTCAATAATGATTCCTAAAATTCTTGAAAATAATTAGACAAGCTTCGACCTCCATTTTTATGTTTTTTATCTATGAAAAAAAGATCACCCAGTAGCTCCCTTTTCCCACTTTCGAACACCCTCATTGAAGTAGGCATCTTCTAAAAGATTAGCTGTATCTAGATCATCATCAAAGGAATTACCATAGGTTTAGACACCCACATGTGGATCCTCCTTGGAAGGATAAAAATCCTGTAGGTTCTATTGAATACCACCTGCAATATAAATTAGGCCTTCATTACAAGTGGTTTCTCCCCCAGTATTAAACATCATCTTGAACAAGAAGTCTCCTTTAGGATGCAACATGTTCCCTAAAAATTAACCATATTCCTCATCAAAAATACCTAGCCAAGATCTATCATGGTCCTAATGAAGAGATATCTTTCTATAACTTTTCTTGTCGTGATGTGTAGAAGGACCCACACCCACACCCTAGTCATCATAGGGGTAATGCACCTCCTGTGATGGAGATAACCTATCTTTTTACCCATCAATAATTAGATTGGAACCTTATACAGAACCCTGGTCAACATGGGCTACCAAAAGATCAGATAAACCACCAGCTACAATTACAACAAAGGAAGGTTGTATGCCAAGACTGTGATCCCTAAGGTTCTGACTAGTTCCACCATGCACACTCCCAGAATCCATGACTCCTAAGTCTAATTTCCCATCTTTTAAAGAAATTCCCACTAGATAGAGTCGTTTCTTGAATTTATAATGATCAATAAAGTTACTCATCTTCTTATATTTTTTTCACTTCATATTCCTATGAAAATTGCAAACAATATGCCCAATGTTTTCGCACTTGGAGAAAAATTTAGGAATCTTATATCTATTAATTGAGATTTCAATTCAAAACTCACCAAACACCAAAACAACCATTTCAGTAATGGGAGAAAAAATATCAACATCAATGAGTACCCTAGAAAAGTGAAAAAACTATGCTTTCTAAGTATTACTGTATAACTTTATGGGGATGCCCATGGTCGGGGATATGTCCGAGAGGATCTTCAGGTGCTAGAAGAACCATCTTAGACCATTTATCCAGAATAAAACTTGATAAATTGTGTTCATGATCATTGAGGGTTTGATGAATGGATCTAAGTCTTGGATCCTCATAGTTCTATCCTTGAGAGACACCATTCTAATCCCCAATGCCCTAGATTTTATATTTTTCTAAGAGAAACAATATGGAAAAATACCTTACCAATTGAGGTCAAACTCCAATCTTCGAAACCGTAGATTTATGAGAGACAACTGTGTTTTTCCTCAATCTCTTATGACCTATTAAAAATGAATAAATAATATTAAATTAAATAAATATTAAAAAATAATAAATCTAATTTAATATAAAAAATATTTTAGAAAACCAATTCATATTATATTTACTACATGAATTGTAAACACATTTAGAAATGAAGGAAATATTAAAAAAATCATTTAAATAACTTGATTATACAAATTTCAAACATTTTAAAAATATTAAAACTTAGGAAATTAAACTGCATAAATAATAATCATATAAATTAAAAAATATTAAAAATAATACTTAGTAAAATATAAATATGTACAAAAAATGAATAAATTCCCAAAATATTACATCAAAAATGAAAAAAATATATCAAATGTGAAATAAGTGCATTTTATACAAACATATGTACACACGTTATAAATATATGTACATTCCACATACATGATCCCATATACAGATACATACATACATTTGTACACATACAATATCTCTATATACACATACACAAAACACACACACATAACATCAGGAATACACATATTTGCATATACATATTGATATATATATATATATAAGTTCAAATATCACATATTAACAATACATGATTTTTATTTAAATGGTTGTTCAAATTATTAAAAAAAAAATTAATATATTATATTTATATTAATTATATACATGAATGTTGTAATTAATATATATAAATAATCACTAATTTTTGAATAAAATATGATAATTATATAAATATTAATAATATTTTTTATTAAGAGTTTTTATTAGAGCTATGAAAAGCACTGATAAATATGAACCTATATCAGTGCTTAAAAATTTGTGATATGGGGTACACTATTATCAGTGCTAAAAAAAGATCTCATAAAAGTAACCTTTAACAGTGCTTTTAGCTAGATTTGATAAATGTTACCCTTGTATCAAAATTTTATATTTAATGATGATAAAATCTAGTACCGCATAAAGCATGATATATGGTTGTGGCTTTAATTACTATTAATGTTAAATCTTTTTTAAATTGTTTTGAATATTTTTGGATTTATTGGTATGGGAAAAATGTTCTCTTTTCATCTTATAGGATAAAAATGATGAAACTAAAAAATATCATTAAAAAATTAAAGGAGAACTGGGGATCCATCTAATAGAGGAAATTCATAAACCTCACTCAACTCAATTATTTAACTTAATAGATTAAATTCAATTCTTGAGAGTTTTATATCATTATATAGTCGATATTGATTAAGCATTATAGCAATTTCACTATATCCATGATAACGATGATGATCTTTACACTATCCCCCATTATTTTTGACTGCTCAGATAACACGGTTATAATATCTCATGGTAATTAGTAAATGTTTTTTCATTACTAAACACTTTATGAATATGTCGATCCACATTTCATGTATTTTTTATATTGATGTAGAGGTGTTTGAAAAATTTATGGACATGGATGAATTTTTTTAAGATGTATGAGGCACACTGAGTTTGTATGAATCCACACAATATAGGATTCATGGAGAATACATACTTGATGAAGGAAACTTCTTCATCTCCTCCCTACTAAAATCAATCTTTATTTTGTAAAATCATTTGAATACAAATCAGGTAAAAAATTCCATTAAACATCTAGTCACTAGGAACAAAAATTGTCTAAAATAAAGATATTACATATAAAATTATCAAACTGAAATTCATCATCACAATATATCTAAATAAATATTTAAATATTTTTACACATAAAATTTATATTTAAAAATATAAATCATATTAAATAAAAAATTAATATCAATCTTATTTTCCTTATTTATATAACATAAAATTATAAATTTTATATTAATCAATAAAAATATTTAATAATTTATTTAAATACATTAAAAAAATTACATGTAAATATAATCTATTGAAATTTTATTTAAATAATTATTTAAATATATAAGTGAATTTATATTAATTTAAGTATATTTATATTAATATATGAAAATACCGAAAGGAAGTAGTGGTTTTTTCTATGTTCACCAACGAGACACCCAATGCGATAATATCAAAGGAAGTTGAATGAACTCTATTCAAACCCCCTTCAGTAGTAACTTTTTCTAGAATCTATAAACTTGAAGATAATGTGGTCACAACCCAAAGAGTTGAGGAGAACCACTGGTTAATGTGTGCACTAGGGGATCATATTAAAGATGGTGATTCCAATACTATCTACTTCCAGCAAATGGAATCTATTTGACATCGCAAGAATCATATATCCTACATTAGTGATCCCAGTGGAAGGTCTGTTTATAATGATAATGATATTCTTTATCACGTTTTAAATTTTTTACAAGACCTCTATTCCATGGGAGAATATTCTATTTCATACAATATTATGCCTTTAATTTTTCCTGTAGTCATAATTGAAATGAATCACCTGCTTTTGCAGGTTATCTTTAAGGTTGAAATTCTTATAGTTATCAAACATATCCACTCAATAAAGGCACCAAGTCCAAATTAATTTCACTCCTTATTCTTCAAAAGGTTCTAGTAAGTTATTGAATATGATATTTTAAGGATCATGAAGGATATTTTGTAAGGTAAGGAAAATTATTATTCCATCAATGAAATCCTTATTACCCTCATTCCTATGATTAAAAAACTGTATTTAGTTTCAGATTTCAAACCCATCAACTTATATAATGTCATTTACAATTTTTTTTTATCCAAAATGTCAGTTAACTGAATTTGGACATGTCTTCCCTCTATTGTTTATATGAATCAGAGTGCCTTTATTCTCAAGAGGCTCATCTATGATAATGATGCTATCTATCATGAACTTTTCACTCAATGAAAACATGCTCTATACCTAAGAGTGTTGTTATGGAATGAAATATCGATAAAAAAAGAATATGATAGGGTTGAATGGTTATTCCTTTAATTTGTGATGAGAAAGATAGGATTTTTATCTAAATGGTTAGAGGTTATCATGAATTATGTCACCTTATTTTTCTCCAAGATCCAAATCAGTGGAAGCCATACGTGGAGCTTTTCCCTCTATAGGGGTCTCCACCAGAGGGATCATCTCTCTCCATTATTTTTTATCCTAGATGTTAACATATTCTCCAATATTATTTCTTATATAGTTGATGGTAACTCTATATATAGTGAAAAAGTGTGTCAAAATAGTAACCCTATTTCTCATATTTTCTTTGTCGACCACATTGGGTGAATGTGTTCTTATTTTCCAAATACTCTGTGGGTATGAATTGGCATCAGGGTAATCGGTCAATCTTGTGAAATCTATGATCTATTTTAGTTCAGGTTTTATTCAAAGTAGAAAAGGATATATTTTTTATCCACTTGTATCTAGGTGGTTGAAAAAATCAAAAATATCCTCGGCTCCCTATACTCTTTTGATAATAACAAAAGTGGTATTCTCAAGAATAAGGGATAGGGTGACTAAAAAAATTTAGTGGTGGACTGCAAAAAGGATATCTAAGGGAGGGATCTGGAACCTGATAATATCTTATAGAATTTCGATGGTTCCAAAGATTATTATATCAATATCAACAATAAGGTAGTGGTTGAATTGCTGAGTGTGGGGATGGATGATTTGTGGAAACCCCTTTGGTTCCTCCTGATTCCACCCAAGGTCAAGTTTTTTTGGAATGTGTATTTCGTAATCCTTATTGAAAAAGAATTTATTATCTTATCTCATGACATAGAGGATTCTTCTTGTCTATTATTCTGGTAGATAATGGAATCCTCATCACATTCCATAATGCATAGCCCTAGGGCCAGGTACGTTTGGTATCAATGGTGTGATGATGTATACCTCCTGCTAGATTCAACACCTTTCATGGAAATGATTTAGAGGAAATGGATTTTTTTCACTTTTAGTAGAGAAAACGAGTCCCTTGAATATAATGGACTAGATTATTTTGGAATGAAGGAATGATTTTTCCATAATCAAGGTATCCAAACAACACTTATTTTGGGTTGAGCAGGGGACCATTTGGATTGACACCTAGAGACATAATGATCTATAAGGTGATATTCCAAGGGTTTTTGTGAACAACATGTGTTTGGAGTATGACTCCCACATGCTACTTGAAATTTAATGTGGATGCTGTTGTCTTTGTTCATGGTTCCTCCAGTGTCAACATCTTTGGATATGAATCATTTGTATCGGTTATTGCAGCTTGCAAATTAACCTTTGCTGCAAACTGGACACCACTAGTGTAAGAGGCCCAAGCCATCCTTATGGGCCCAATTTATTGATTTTGAGAGTTATTGGAAATCTTTTTTTAATCTTATTTCCTTCATATAATTAATTTTATCACTTCATTAGATTTTGGCCTCCGACTATTTTCTCTACTTGTCAATAAGATCCACTCACGTCGCACCCTCTTTCTCACATGCTCTTTCACCTTCATGAAAAGGGAATGGAATATGAGTGTGCATTTTCTTGAAACTGATGGCCTTTATTGTGGTTATTTCACATGGTTGGATGATTTCACTTATTGTCTTCAGATGAATTTTCTCCCAATATTTGATCTATTGATTAATTTAATTTCCCCCTTGAAAAAATATGTTAATAAAATTTTTGGTATTTTGAAACAAATATTGTTTAGCATGGATTAAAAATGTCATAGTATGGAAATAGGAAAATACTATGAAAATGGGTGGTCTGTGATGGAAGCAAAGGGATAGAGCCGAAGCCCCAAGACTGAACCCAAATAGTGATCCCTACTGGTGGTTCAGGGGTGGATCCCTCTTGACATAGACTAACATAAATTAAAATTTTATAAATACACAGACACACACATTTTGTAACAAATATATATTAAGATAAATATAGATACATGTATATATATTTTTTGGTGTGTGGTAAGGGTGTTTCCCACAAAGTGTTCTTGAAGGGGTGGAGAAGGGTTGAAATATCACCTCTCTTGAAATAATAAGATAATTCAAGGTGTTTGTGGTCAGGATTTGTGTGGGTTCTAGCTAAATGAGGTGTGGTGGGGTAGTGATTTATCAGTCTCTCAACCTAAAATTATTCAAAAATATTTTTATAGTATTTATCAACTGTAGAAAATAGTGGCCATAAAAGATAACTTTTCTGAATGCTAAAAAACGCATTGATAAATGATTAATTTTATGAATGCTTAAAAATGATTTGATAAAGTCTCACTATATCAAGGACCATAAAGGGTCTCTTTATCGACACTTTTTTTAGCACTGAAAAAAGTGTTTGTCTTTTAGCATCATTCAAAACATTTGTAATTTTTTAGAAAATATGAAATTCATTTCACACACTTTTAAAACCTCAATATGTAGTTGCGATGATTAATAATTAATTAAAAAAATAACAATTAATTAACAAAATTAAGGTCATTTAGGACAATAATTGGTGCCTACACTATATGTTTGAATATTTTTAGACACTATAAAACATGAAAAAGATAGGAAGATGAAACAATGTGAAAAATAGGTGGTGTAGAATGACAACATGGAGGCGTTGTTCAGTGAGCTGGTTGATAATGCAATGCTTGCATTGGTGCCTATCAATCAGATATCTACCCACCTAGAATTATGATGTATGACCGAGATGTGACCTACCACATGATGATCGACACAATAGAACTAATTGGATGGTGTGATGTGACTTGATAGGTGGTTTAACTGGGCTCCATGCATGCATTGCTGGGTTGGAAGCTCAAAAAAGGTATGTCACATATCAAATGACCTTCCACCCACCTATATTTTGATGTGGGATGGAGGGGTGTCCTACCTTCTTGGTGGGAGATTGGGGATGCATTGTGACCTTTAGTTGGGTGATACTATGAGATCATTGGTAACATGAAGGTAACTATGGTGGAAGACTCATGATTTGACATGATGCAGACTACTCTTTCAAGTATTCAGGTCACCTCCTCCAAAATAACATTGAGTCACAATTAGTTAGTCCTTATAACCATCTAAAACTTGGGATTTCAAGCCACATAATGTAATAAAATTGGTGAAATGGGTGTTTTTCAATACTTGTAGGGAGGGATGGAGTTTGACTACTAATATCTATGTGTGTGGGTTGCTTTTGGTTTTCAATCCTCTCTACCTAATATAGCTTATTATTAATTAGTAATGGATAATTAAAAATTATATTATTAATATGATTCATAATTAGTAATTAATAACATACATAATAGTAATAAGTATCGACATAAATAATAATTAATAATTAATAATATAAAGTATAATATATAATAATAACAATAACAATAATAATAATTATTATTATTGAAATTTATTATTATTATTAATTGTTAGTCATATTAATATATATCTGTTAATAATCATTTAAAAAAATTAATTATATTAATTTTTATTAATCATATTAATCATGTTATTTATAATTAATTATTAATTAATCATATTATTGTTTATATGTCTGTGGGGATTACATACCACAAACAATGAAAACACCTAAACACTTTAGTAGGTCAAGAATCAACCCTTCTTACAAAGACTGTCTCACAACTATGAGGACCATTACAATATAACGGTCAAAGGCCCTATGAATTAAAGCTCATTACATGGCAGAAATGCCCAATTTTCTGGTCCATGACCTCTTCTGTGAATAATATTTCTATAGATGCAATCTGATAACAACATATGCATCAGAGTCATGAATGTAGGTATATTAATTATTTTAATAATTACTAATTGTATTGTTAATAATAATTATTAATTATAGTATTATTAAATGGTATCCTTTATCAATGCTAGAAAATTACTAATAAAGGGTATATTTATCAATTAAAAAAACATTGATAATAGTACACCCTTTTTCAATGCCTGATTTAGTACTGATAAAGGAAACTCTTTATTAGTTCTTTTCTTATTATGGATAAAGGTGTTCTCTTTATAAGAGATAAAATGTTTTTTAGCACTGATAAAAGCTATAATTAATAAAAATGCAACTTATATACTATTAAATATCATATTATAGTATATAAATATATTTATATTGATACAAATACAATATATTTTCTTAATTATGATTTATATAACAATAAATGTGAATTTAAACTTAATATGTAATAGATTTAATAAAATATGATTTATAAAATAATTAAAAATTGATATTAATTAACAATTTGGAGATATAAAATATTAATCAATTAATCAATATCTTAAAATAAGTGGGAAAAATTACTTGAATTTCAAATGAACATAACTTTTGATCTACGTGTCCATTGGGGATCCACGAGCTATGAAATCAAATCTTGTCAAAAGATTTACAAAATTAGAAATATAGGTTACTACATAACCTATTTTTTCAATGTAAAAAAGGTTTAAATTTCACCAAAATTGAGTTTTTAGATGAAATACCATAATTTTGGAACATTAGATGAAATTTCATCATTTAGGAGAGTCTTCTTATCTTTTTTCATTGGTGACTGAATATATCTGTTGGCCTTACATTCATTTGAATATTATGGTATTTAAATTTTAATGTTTTTCATATTTCAGTGTTATTTATAATTATTTATATATATATGCATATTTTCATTTATTTACATATAAAAAATTAATTATATAAATAAACATTTAAATATATCATCATATAAAATGTATTTTTTAAATATATAATCTATATGGAAATAAATATTTATTATCAATTTAATTTACCTTATATAAAAATTTATGAATATATATATATATACCTATAAAAATTTATATATGATTTTTATATATATTCATGTATTTTTCATTTAATTATAGATATTAATGTATATATATATGTGTTGCACCAAACACATATTAAAATATCCATACATTGATATACAAACAGATACACACTTTTTGTTTCAAAATGTATACATACATACAGACACACACACACACACACATGTACACACACACAAAAATAGTTATATTTATACACACATGCACACACACAAATATAAATATATTCCCACATACACATTTTAAAAATAATATATATTAAAATATACATAAATACACATATAAAATATAAATATGTAATTAAATAAATTTTATTATCATGTGCATGACATTAAACAACTATATTTATTTTCTACTATGTGTTAAAATTCAAATATGACACCACACTCATTAAAAGTGTCTTCAAATACATGTATGATACGTAACTCATTTCCTTCATCCATTCACTTACAAATTCCTACCAATATGATGATATTTTTTCTTCCAAATAATTGTTCACCTCTCTCTCCCTCTAATCAAAATGTATGTTTCTAAATCTGTATCCACACAATATCATCTTCAGTCTATCACCTACTATCCTTCCATTTAGGGAGATTATTTTCTCAATTCATATCATTCAGTATGATTCTAATTTTATTATTATTTATGTTAAATATTTTTAAAATTTTTCTAAACATTTTTGGGTTTTTTGATATGGGAAAAATGTTTTCTCTTCATCTTATATGAGACATATTATGAAACAAAAAAATTTCATAAAACAAATTAATGGGAATTGAGGAACTATCTAATGGAGGAAATTAATAAAACTAATTTTGTGCAATTATTAATCTTAATAGATGAAATTAAATTATTGGGAGTTTAATATCATTATGCTATTTAGATTTACTAGGCATTAAAATAGATTCACCATATCCATCATGATGATGAAAATATTTACAATGTTACTGTTCATTTTTATTTGTTGAGATAACATGATTATAATATCTCTTGTGGTAAGAAGTAATTGTTCTCAAATTCTTAAATACAAATTTAAAGGTGATAATTCACATTTCACGTCCTTTTTAAATGGATGAAGAGGTGTTTAACAAATTTAAAGAAATAAATTGTCAGTTTTTGATAAAAGATGTTTGAATTTCACTGAGTTTTTATGGATCCACATAATATAGGATTCATAAAGAATACATACTTGATGAAGGACATAGATTCACCTCCTCCTACCTAAATAAATCCCAACTATGTCAAATAAATTGATTATATTTCACATAAAACATTCCTTAAAACATCCAATATATAAGAACACAAATCGACAAGAAATGAATATTTTACATATTAAATTATTAAACTGAAAGTCACCATCACAATGATATACTTTGTTTTGTAATGATTGATTTAAATATATTAAAGAAGATTCATAATAAAAATATTAATAACATAACAAGGTAAGAAAATTTTATTATTATGTTTGATGTGTTAATTATAAAATAAAAATATCTTGATTTTTAATAATTTTAATTTGGTGGTGGAAGGATCTGGATTTCATATGAAAGTTACCATTCACAAGAGATAGAAAAGTATAATGTTATTTTTATACATAAGAGTGTATTTTGAACCATAATATCATCTTTTAAGGAATATACTAACTGAATTCATCCTAATTATATCCTAAAAATATAATATATATTAGTTTTATGGTACACATGAAGATTTTATGCTCATACTAAGGAGATTGAAAGGTTGTTTTCTAATATAATTCCTAAAACATTATGTTTCTTAGACCTACATACCATGAAATAAAGACTAATTTTAATTGGATTGTGTTATGTATATAGGTGGGATATGAAAGCTTTAGAAATATTTCCTGAGTACCTGGAAATATTTTATCAAGCACTCTTAAATGTTTATAATGAGATGAATCAAATGGTGGATATAGAATAAAAGTCCTATGGTGTTTGTTATTATATAGATCAGGTAATTATTCCTTGAATCATTATAATATTTTTCATTTAGGAAAAGTTAAATTCATCATTCACACATGTGAATACATTTTCAATAAAAATGACAGTTTATGTTTTTTAAATAATAGTTCAAATATTTAATTGAATGAAATATATTTTTTTATTTATGATGAAAAAGAATTATATATTTGAAATCACTTATTATTTATAAAAGAAAAATATTGAAAGAGAATATATGGTAGAATATGAGTGGATCTGAAAAATCATGTGCCCAAAATTGATAAATATATGAAGCTGGAAAATGTTTCCTCTACTTACCCATTTTTAACAACTGCATCATTGGTTGGAATGGGATATATGGTAATGAAAGATACCTTTATATGGATTATATAAAATATAAAGTTATGAAAGGTTCAATAATTATTAACCGACTCATGGATGATGTGGCATCAAATGAGGTATACACATATTGTTGTTAGATTTTTTTCTTTTTATATAAAAAAATTAATTTTTTTTATATATCTTTATATTTTCATATTTTATTTCATAGTTTGACAAAAATAGAGGACACGTGGAATCATAAATTGAATTTTATATGAAAGAGTTTGACATATCGGAATAGGTACCATTATAATAATTACACAAACAAGTCAAAGATAAATGGAAATACATAAATGAGGAGTGAATTTAGCTGAGCACCATTCCCGTTCTAGTCCTTTATAGGATAGTGAACTTGGAATGTGTGAGTGATGTTATGTATTTGTATGGAGATAAATGATGACACTGTGAGGAAAGATCTTATGGTTTCTTTACTCATTGATTCTATGTTGATATAAGTTGGATTTGTAAATTTTAATTGTATTTTCCTATTCACACCCTATTATATCCTATTATTTTTATAAGAGTGTGAAAAATAAATGGTTTGTACTATTTTTTGGAGAATTGTGATGATGAATTCTTTTTTTGATTATTGTCATTGATTTCATCTTTAACCATAATTTACTAAATGTTATCTACATTTGTCTGTGATAAAATTTAAATAAATCTATCTTAAGGTATGGTTTTTACTCTTGGAACAGGAATATATCAAGAATTATATTTAGTATTATAAATATAATGTTCCTTTTTATCTAAAAATGGTTTATTTTTATGGCCAAACATGTAATATTTCACATTGTTAGATAAAAAATTCCTAAAAATAAATATCTATCATGGGTAGTTGAACTAAAATTCATATAAATGAAATAAATATCAATGATTTTATCAAGGTATGAAGATATTCATGGTGATAAGTCTATTATAAAATTATTTTTCTTTATTATCATTTTTTTTGAAGTGTTAAAAATGAAATATCTTGGGTTTTAAGACACATTGGCCTTTTGAAACAGTCTGAAAAAATAGCATAAACACTAAAATGGTGCGATTCTTCCAAAATCTTGAAATGAACATATCTAAATTTGATTAAAAGATTTTAAAACCTTAAGGGAGCATAATTTCAACCATTTTTGATGGATTCCTTAACTAAAATTATGTGGAATAAAAATTATCATTGAGTATATGCTATAAATTTCTTTATACTTTTAATGTCGAATGTGACCATGAAATGACATGGAATGAACCTAATGTCACACCAATTAGGCCAGTTAAAGGATGATGGGTGTAACAACACGAGATTTTATGAGAATTATTCTTTTTAATTGATGTCTTATGTTGTACGCTACACCAAAATTAGCTTGTGCTATACGCAACACTGTATTAGCTTGCAGTATACGCAACACTATTCTTAGCTCGTGTTACACACAATTTCAAGTTCGTTTTGTAGAAATTATTCTACACAACATTAAGTATAGATTTTGTTTAATGTATAAATGAAATAAGTTTTGATTATATCATACGCAACACCAAAGGGAGATTTCACTACACACAACCCTGACCTGGCTTACATTACACACAATCACGACCTTCCTCGATAGCGTGTGTTGTACACAATACCGAGTTTCACTAAACAACAACATGTTGTTAAAATATTATACAAACTAGATGTTATGAATAGTAATACCCACTTTTTAAAATTTTATAAATTTTATCTATCAAAATGTACTTCATTTTTAGATTCGTAATATAGAAAACAGCCTAGGGTGAATTTTTGGTATTTTTCTGAAAACTTTCAATTTTTGATGAATAGTGAAAACACTGAGTTATTGGTTAAAACCGACTTTTTATTTAAATAATAATTTATTTTATTTAAATTTATTTTAGGTCAAAATAGATACATAATACCTATATAAGTTCAATGTAATTCATTGGAGTCATTTTATAATAATTTTACATATATAAATATTTTATTGAACTTTTGACCGTCTTTTACCCACATCCTAAAGGAATTTACAAATTCACATTAAACCTAATTTTACCGCTTCTGTGAGTGGAATTTCAAAAATATGAGAGACACGATTAATATCAAGGAGAAAAATTTGGTTCAATAAGATAAAAATAATTTTTGGTGAATAGTAACTTTTTACTTTTATTTACCACGGTTAAAAGTAAATAGGGTAATTAAGGGTAATTTTTTTTATTATTACCCTAACACATGTCCTAATTCTATTGGATAAGTTTAATTCGACTAGAAACAACCTTAGGAATAAAATATGACCGTTTAGGTCCACTTGGATTAGATTAGGACATTTATTATTATTTAATTCAAAGAAGAGTTAAAAGAGTTAAAATAAAAGTTTAATAAGTAAAACATTTTTAATATAGGGTTATACATGAGATAAATTAGACTATAAATATTAATTAGAAAGATAAAAATATTTCCTACATAATGGAATTTTATTTATTATTTTTATACATTAAATAATTTAATTTATTTATGACACAATGATGATGCAGTAATTACCTTCTTAATGAAATATTAACATAATTGATATTATAAATACCCAAATAAATGTAATTTGAGAATTTTTATGAATTAAACTAATTTTATAGGTTAATATAACATATTAGGGTTGGTTATATTATTTTTTAAGTGATAATTCTTTTATGAATTTAGAAAAAACAAAATACCAAATAGTGTCAAAATTGACATAAAAGAGTTTTTAAAACAAATTTTAAATTATTAATTGTTATTCTATTCCTAAAATTATAAGGTTCAGCCAAAAGAATTATATAATAATATATATGACATTAGTTAACCAATTGGGGTTCTATTAAAATTTTATAGTATGTTTATCCATATAGTGTAAGAATACAAGAAGACACAGTAAAAGTTAAATTATTTAACTTAGATTTAAATCTGAATGATAAGGTTAACATGGTAACCTAAACTTGTATAAAACCAATTGGTTGAGAGGATTTAGACCCATACGTACCCTAGAATCTAAATAAGTCCCTTTTGAGCCATTATAAATTGAATATAAATTTATTATAAAATAATATTTTAAGTTTTTCCTAAGGTGCCCCTCTCCTGTCTTATAAAAGGGCACCTCCTCCCTCTCCACTTCACAACACTTCGAGCATTCAAGCTCAAAAAAACCCTGACCAATTATCTTCTCCACTTCCCTATAAAAATCCTCAAGGTTATGGTCCTCTCAAAAGACCAAATCTAGTCCCTTAAGAGGAAGCTTAAAGGAGGTGCGTCGAAGAAGAGGTAATCTCTTCTACCAATTATTTCAAGTTTCTTTCTTCTTCAAATTACTCTTATTTAGTAGTTTTATTGTAAATTAATAACTTATGTATCACTAATATAATGATATGATATTATAAATATGAAATAACCCCATTTCACCTTCTATCCATCCTACGGAAAATGAAATCACCGCGCGTGCGTATGTACGGAATATTATCTCCACGTCGCGGTGTAATCAGTTTTTCCACCACCACCTTAATTGGATGGGTATAATGGTGTAAATAATAACTATATATGGTTATTATAAAATCATAATGATTCTGAGATATTATATCATCCACTCCAATTCTATTCAATAATTATGGGAACGATATCATCGCTTGTGCGTACGTATGGACTACTGTCTCCACGAATGTGATGAGATTCATTTTCCATGATTAATCATTAAAGTATGATTATAAAGTATATATAATAAATAATAATGAAATATATTAAATAATAATGTTAATAAATTTATTCACATATATGTTTCATTTACTTAATTCCATTCAATTCAATAAGAAAACGAAAACAGCGTTCATGCGTACGTACGACCTACCGTCTCTATGAATAATGTATTTCATTCTATTTATCGATCTATCATATATATATTTATATTCTGAATATATATTATATATAGATCATTTTTTTAATTCTGGAATTAAGTAAATCTGGATATAAGTAATAATATCAAGAACATAAAATCAAAACACGTACGATAAATGAAACAATTTTACCCAAAACGCTGCTTTAACATGAAATTTACAAAAGAACAAGTAATATAAAGTCATAAGTGAACCATATATGATATCATAACAATGAATATGATTATGTAATAAGTAAATTACATTATTTAAATAATTATACAGGAGGTTCAGATACATATGAATCATATCAGACATAAGGTAAGGGATAATTTTACAAATCTCATTTTTATCCGAGATTGCTTTTACATAAGTATTTACTGGGGTTATGTTTATCATCCATGTCCATGTTTTCTAAAAATGTTTTAATAAAATGTTTACTATTATTCCATGTATGTTTAAAGTCATTTTTACCCTTTGTTTACTTTTTACCACATTGTATGCAAGGAATCATTCCCTTGGTTACCATATAAGTACTTTTTGACCTTTCAGGCAAAAGTATGAGAAGAATGTTTTTTTTAACTTATACGGCGTGAATGGATTTTTACGATTTCATAAAGAATTATTTCAATGAAGGTTTTTCTAAAAAATTTCATGATTATTTTCAACAAAATTCTTTTCTTTTAAAATTTCATGGCATTTTGAGAAAAGAAAATGATTTTAAAGAAGAAAGGATATTTTCCTCAAGAATTCATTTCAAGTGTTTTATCAAAACTATTTTCCATATAAGATGAAATTATTTAGCATGTTTATGTTTCAAGTATAATGTCTCTATTATTTACATGGTTTTAATTTTTATTATGATGAAATGATATCCATTTGTTTTATATGGATTATGTCACGATGGGATGATGTTTATGAAACCCATTTTATTCATTGGGTAATGATGAATGATTTATGATTGGTTTGTGGAACACGTAAGAATGATTTAAATATGAGATGGGTGGTACCTATATCTCCCTCCAATTCATTGGGTAATTATTTATATCTCATGAGATATACATGGCTGGAATAGTAAGTTAATCTGGTTCAGTGATATAGGACTGGAACGAGGAGTGAACTTGATTCAGTAGGGGACTTTGTCCACTAAGATGGTCTTGGCATCAATGCCTTGGATACAATGGAAATAATATCATGTGATTAATGGTTTTCCACAATTACATGTTTTATTCCCATGCTATTGTATCATGATTGATGTTCTATTATAATCTATGCCTTATGTACTGCCATGTTTTATGTTATTGCTCAAGATTTTTATATTTAAACATTAGGTTCATGTTTTTAAGTTCAAATGTATATGGTTTGTTTTATTTTCTACATGCTTACACTTACTGAATATTTGAGCTCACCCTTTATATGTTTTCTTTTCCCCAGGATATAAAGCAAGGTCTTAGGTAAGAAAACAAAAGGGGAACATATTTATGGGAGATGTTGAAGATCTTTCACTATGATTAGAAGATTATGTTTCGAGTTTCCAAAGACACTAAACTATTACGATCCTTGATTGTTAGTTTTTATTATGCATTAATTATTCCTCAAAAGTAATGTAATGTCTATGTAGGTCAACTTTGGGGTCTCTACAGTTGGTATCAGAGGAAAGGTTTAGTTAACCTTTTGAAATTAGGATGCGAAAACTTTATTGGAATCCCTAGAGATATTTCTAAGGTATATCGAGGGATGTCCCTAAGGATAAGTATACATATTGGTTACAGTCCTAGAATTACGGTAACTATCTTATAATTAAACCTAATATGTTATATATTGAAGGTACTCCCCCTGTATTATGTTGTTTTCCTAGCATAATTTTTACTCTCACAAAGTTCTTTTTGGGTTTTAGACGATGGATGGAACCCGAAGAAACCGTGTTGATCAATGTAATGGACAATGCAATGATTTTACTTCTGAACAATAAAATGTGATGGGAGATGGAGTGCAAAATCTTATTGATATAGTTACACAAGCTATGAACCATTCTGGACTTCCAAATGAGCAGAGAAAGAACAATATTATATCGAGTCCTTCATGAGGCAACAACCTCCTTCTTTTAGTGGGTCTTCTGATTGACTTGTTTCTTAAAAATGGATCAGTAACATTGAAAATATATTTTCCATACTTCGATGTTCGGAACATGAAAAAGTAATTCTGGATGTTTACCATTTAGAAGGTGGAGCAGACCAGTGGTGGACTCTAATTAAGAATAAAAGGCCCCAAGATGAAATTTAATCCATGGAATTGGATGAGTTCAAGAACTTGTTTTTCAAGAAGTACTTCCCTCGTATTCTTCTAACAAAGATGTAAAAGGAGTTCCTTGAGCTTACGAAAAAGGATGATGAATCTATTGGTATATACAAGGTGAATTTTACAAGGCTTTCAAGGTATGCATCTGACTTTATCATCCAACCTGAAAGTAAAGTTGATCGATTATTCAGTGGCTTAAAAATAAGTCTTCAATGGGTATTAACTATAAGAGACTTTAATAGCTATGAAGAAATTGTGCATTGTGCTATCAAGGTAGAAATGGAAGTTGGTGTTACATATCCATCTCATGGTTTTGAAAAGAAATGAAAGATAGAGTTTAAGGAAAAATCTCAGGACAATGGTGAAAAGAAGGTGGATGTTTTTTTATGCTCAAAGTGTAGAAAGAAGCATGGTGGAGATTGTCTAAAAGGTAGCAGAAAATGTTTCAAGTGTGGAAAAGAAGGTCATCAAGCAGCTGAGTGTCGAAGTAATGAAAAAAGGGTAGCTAATGATGTGATTAAAGAAAAGACTACAGAGAACACACCACAAACACTTCAATGCTACAAGTGCAAGGAAATGGGGAATTATGCTAACTAATGACCTAATCCAAGTGTTAATGATGAATGACATCAACAACCTCCTAAGGAAAAGGAAAAAGGGAAGTCACATGCGATCACTATTGGAGATTTTGAGTATGACAACGATGTGGTGGAATGATTATGTATTTATGTAATGGGATTCCAAAATAATGTTGTGGAATCACAATTATAGTATCGTGGAATATTGGAATATCTATGTAATGGTTTGTTGTGGTTTTCGATAATTATTTGGTATATGTAACCATGAAAAGTGATTGAAATATTTTTTTAGAAAGCAGATGATATGTGCATAATGAAGGGATAAAGAGAAAATAATATGTTTGATAGTATTCATGAGCTCAAGATTTTTATAAGGAAAAAGTGATATCATGGTTTGAGTTTATAGAATTTTTGGGATTTTGGTATGTGCAAAGAGTTAAATTTTGATATCATTCATGTTTTCAATAAGGTTCTATAGTAATACATATTTCAAAAGAATACATGATTAAGGTAATCACATGTTTGGAATGTGACCAACAAGATATATCTTGTGATATATGAGGGATAAATGATGGTAGTCGCGTACTTGTTATATGAACTTTTTAGTAATCGTTCTCTTTAGAATATGAGTTTGGAAAGAAGTATTTTGGATATGTTTTAAGGTTGGAATGAATTTAGTTGAACATCATATAGTATTTGTTTAGGGCTAGAACCGTAATTTGATTTTATTTCGGGAATTTTATAATAGTATAGTTTATGAAAAGGGACAACCTGCAGAACGGGTGACAACCCGTCTCGTCGGACAAGGATGTGGGAATCAAACCAACAACCAAAGTGTGATAGGCCTTTATCACCTACCACTGGACTACAGGAAGTCCCGGGTTAGTATAAATTAGTTTTAATTTATTATGTGGTATGATATATAAAGTATAAGTCCATTTTAGGAACCATATACGATTAATCTCACCATATATGGACTTAAGTATATTTAATAACTTATGTAACCTTATGTTTGAGAAAGATGGATTGACCTATCATTCTATCGCATGATTTTCTAACACTTTACGGAAGAAAAATTCAACTTCATTGCTTTAAGAGATGAAGTGGAAATTTTTCAAGGCACAAACTACAGTGAGATTGTACCAAAATCAAGTAAGTATTTATTTTAATTCTTCAACATTAGGGACATGATCTTGAAAACCAAAAATGTTGTCCTAGTACCATCATATCAGATGAATCAGATGGAACATTAGATAATCAAAAATTTATGGCTTTGTGATTTTTGGATTTTTCATAGCCATGTTCTCTACCACTCTCTATCAGAACTTGATGGTTAGATTTCTCTTCCATATCCATATTTTCACCTATATTATCCTATGAGGAAACCCAGTGATGAGTTACTTTGGGTATTCATTATATTTCTAACGTTCATTTTTAAAATGATGATTTAGTATTCCATTTTACGATGTGGCTTTCTATGAAAGAAAATTTCAAGTAGTAAACCATTTATAACCCCGACGAATTTCGAGGGTGAAATTCATTTTAAGGGGGGTAGAATGTAACAATCTGAGATTTTATAAGAAATATTCTTTTTAATTGATGTCTTATGTTGTACGCTACACCAAAATTAGATTGTACTATACGCAACACCATATTAGCTTGCAGTATACGCAACACTATTCTTTGCTCGTGTTACACACAATTTGAAGTTCGTTTTGTAGAAATTATTCTACACAACATTAAGTATAGATTTTGTTTAATGTATAAATTAAATAAGTTTTGATTATGTTATATGCAACACCAAAGGAATATTGCACTACACGAAACCCTAAACTGGCTTGCATTACACGCAATCATGACCTTTCCTGATAGCATGTGTTGTATGCAATACCGAGTTTCACTAAACAACGATATATTATTAAAATATTATATAAACTAGCCGTTATGAATAGTAATACCCAATTTTTGAAATTTTATAAATTTTATATATCAAAATGGAATTAATTTTTGGATTCGGAATATCGAAAATATCCTAGGTTGAATTTTTGATACTTTTGGAAAACTTTCAATTTTTGATGAATAGTGAAAACACTGAGTTATTGGTTAAAACTGACTTTTTATTTAAATAATCATTTATTTTATTTAAATTTACTTTAGTTCAAAATAGTTACATAATACCTATATAAGTTCAATGTAATTCATTGTAGTCATTTTATAATAATTTTAGATATATAAAAATTTTATTGAACTTTTGACCGTCTTTTACCCACCTCCTGGGAGAATTAAAAAATTCACATAAAACCTAATTTTACCGCTTCTGTGAGTGGAATTTAGAAAATCTGAGAGACACAGTTAATATCAAGGAGAAAAATGTGGTTCAATAAGATAAAAATAATTTTTGGTGAATAGTATCTTTGTACTTTTATTTACTACGGTTAAAAGTAAATAGAGTAATTAAGGGTAAAATGTTATTATTATTACCCTAACACATGTCCTAATTCTATTGGATAAGTTTAATTTGACCAAAAACAACCTTAGGAATAAAATATGACCATTTAGGTCCACTTTGATTAGATTTGGACCTTTATTATTATTTAATTCAAAGAAGAGTTAAAAGAGTTAAAATTAAAGTTTAATAAGAATTGTTTTTAATATAGGGTCATACATAAGATAAATTAGAATATAAATATTCATTAGAAATATAAAAATATTTCCTGCATAATGGTATTTTATTTATGATTTTTAGACATTAAATAATTTAATTTATTTATGACACAATAATGATGCAATAATTACCTTCTTAATGAAATATTAACTAATTGATATTATAAATACCCAAATAAATGTAATTTTAGACTTTTTATGAATTAAACTAATTTTATAGGTTAATATAACATATTGGGGTTGGTTAGATGAATTGTTTTCGAAGTGATAATTCTTCTATGAATTTAGAAAATACAAAATACCAAATAGTGTCAAAATTGATATAAAAGTGTTTTTAAAACAAATATTAAATTATTAATTGTTATTATATTCATAAAAATATAAGGTTCAGCCAAAATACTTATATAATAATATATATTATATTAATGAACCAATTGGGGTTCTATTGTAAGTTTATAGTAATTTTATTAACCATATAGTTTAAGAATACATGAAGACAAGGTAAAAGTTATATTATTTAACTTAGAGTTAAATCTGAATGATAAGGATAAAATGGTAACCTAAAATTGTCTAAAACCTATTGTTTGAGAGTATTGATACCCAAACCCACCATATACATGAAATAAGTCACTTTGGAGCCATTATAAACCGAATATGAATTTATTATAAAATAATATTTTAAGTTTTTCCTAAGGTGCCCCTCTCCTCACTTATAAAAGGGAACCTCCTCCCTCTCCTATTCACAACACTTTGAGCCTTCAAGCTCGGCCAAACCCTTCCCATTTCTCTTCTCCACTTCCATAGAAAAATTATGGAGGTTCTAGTCTTCTCAAAATACCAACTCTATTCCCTTAAGAGGAAGATTAAAGGAGGTACGTCGACGAAGAGGTAATCTCTTCTACCGATTCTTTCAAGAATCTTTCTTCTTAAACATCCTCTTATTTAGTTGTTTCATTGTAAAGTAATAAAATAAGTATCACTAATATACTTATATGATATTATAAATATTAAACAACCCCATTTCACCTTCTATCCATCCTACGGAAAACAAAATCACAGCACGTACGAAATACCGTCTCCATGCCGTGGTGTAATCTGTTTTTCCACCACCACCTTACTTGGATGGGTATAATCGTGTAAAGAATAACTATATATGGTTATTATAACATAATACTGATTCTAAGATATTATATCATCCAATCCAATTCTATTCAATAATTATGGGAATGATATCATAGCTCGTGCGTACGTACGGACTACAGTCTCCACGAACACGATGAGATTCATTTTCCATGGTTAACCATTCAAGTATGATTATAAAGTATATATAATAAACAATAATGAAATATATTAAATAATAATGACACTGGATTTATGTACATATATGTTTCGTTTACTTAATTCCATTCAATTCAATAAGGAAATGAAAACAGCGTTCATGCGTACGTATGGCCTACCGTCTCCATGAACGGTGTATTTCATTCCATTTATCTATCTATCATATATATTTATATGATGAATATATATTATATATAAATCATTTTTTACATACTGGAATTAAGTAAATCAGGATATAAGTAACAATATCAATAACAAAAAATCATAACACATATGATAAATGAAACGATTTTACCCAAAATGCTGCTATAACATGGAATTTACAAAAGAACGGGTAATATAAAGTCATAAGTGAACCATATATGATATCATAACAATGAATATGATTCTTTAATAATTCAATGACATTATTTAAATCATTATACAAGAGGTTCGGATACATACGAAGCATATCAGACATAAGGTAAGGGATAATTTTGCAAATCTCATTTTTATCCGAGATTGCTTATACGTAAGTATTTACCAGGGTTATGTTCATCATCCATGTCCATGATTTCTAAAAAAGTTTTCATAAATTTTTTTAATATTATTACATGTATTTTTGAAGTCTTTTTTACCATTTTTTGACTTTTTACCACATTTTATGGAAGGAATCTTTCCTTTGGTTACCATATAAGTACTTTTTGACTTTTCCGGAAAAAGTACGAGAAAAATGTTTTTTTAAACTTATATGGAGAGAATGGATTTTTACGGTTTCATAAAGAATTATTTCAATGAATATTTTTCTAAAAAATTTCATGATTACATTCAATAAAATTCTTTTCTTTAAATATTTCATGGCATTTTGATAAAAGAAAATGATTTTGAAGAAGAATAGATATTTTCCTCAAGAATTAATTTCCAGAGTTTTATCAAAACTATTTTCCATCTAAGATGAAATTATTTAGCATGTTTATGTTTCAAGTATAATGTCTCTATTATTTACATGGTTTGATTTTTATTATGATGAAATGATATCCATTTGTTTTATGTGGATTATGTCACGATGGGATGATGTTTATGAAACCCATTTTATTCATTGGGTAATGATGAATGATTTATGATTGTTTTGTAGAACATGTAAGAATGATTTCAATATGAGATGGGTGGGACCTATATCTCCCTCCAATTAATTGGGTAAAGATTTATATCTCATGATATAGACATGGCTGGAATGGAAAGTTAACCCGGTTCAATGATACAGGACTAGAACAAGGAGTGAACTCGATTCAGTAAGAGACTTTTTCCACTAAGATGGTCTTGGCAGCAATTCCTTGGCTACTATGGAAATAATATCACATGATTAATGGTTTTCCACAATTACATGTTTTATTTACATGCTATTTTATCATTATTTATGTTCCATTATGATCTATGCCTTATGTACTATCATGTTTTATGTCATTACTCAAGATTTTGATGTTTAAACATTGTGTTCATGTTTTTTATGTTCAAATGTATATGGTTTGTTTTATTTTATCCATTCTTAACCTTAATGAGCATTTTAGATCACCCTTTATATGTTTTTCCCCAGGATATAAATAAAGGTCTTAGGTAAGAAAACAAAAGGGGAAGATATTTATGGGAGATGTTGAAGATCTTTCACTATGATTAGAAGATTATGTTTCGAGTTTCCAAAGACACTAAACTATTACAATCCTTGAGTATTGGTTTTTTTATGTATTAAGTATTCCTCAAAAGTAATGTAATGTCTATGCACATCAAGTTTGGGGTCTCTACAATGGGTGTCACCCCAAACCCATATGCAATAACCCAATGGTTAGAATCAAGTTCCAAATATGGAAATCTTATGACATGAGAGAAATTTTCCTTACATTTTTTAAAATACTGAGTAACAAAACACAAAACCTGGAGTATTATATCCAACCTCCCGTAAATAATAATATTTCATAATCAACATAATGTATAAGATTAAAAATAAAATCCATTCATTTTGTATAAAATTACTTGGAAATAAATAATAATAACAATGAATTAGAGAATTACATAATTTAGCATAAGTAAAATAAAACTCTATGGGTTATATAATCAACCTATAAAGCCTCGCATAAACACCGCCACAACCAAGAATAAAATTTCCCTAAGGCCCTAAAAAATACTGATATGATCAATAGTTTATGTAAATTTCATGAACATTATACTTTGATTTACGTATAGTTAAGTACCTGGGATGAGAGATACTATGAGTTCATATAGACCCATAATTCAACCTAACATATTATGTAACTGAAACCCATCACGTTTCCATAACTATATAAACTATGATGTTGACAAAACATAATAAATTCATGCTTCTAATTATTCATATCAGTTGTGGTAGTAGAAATATACACAAAGTAAGGCTCAAAATTAGATTTTAATTGAATAAAAAATCATGCAAATCAATTAACCCCATTATCTGACTGAAGATTTCCAGAAAAAAATTGAATCATAAAAATAGAAATTTAGTGACATAAATGGGTAATGTTGTAATGAAATATGTCTTTATTTGTTTAAAATTTATTAATAAATTTAAACTCTCTATATGGTGGATGGTTTGATTTGTGAAATGAGACTCGGGTTGGAAATATAAGGGTATAAGAATCTTAAAATTAACATTTTGGATAGGTTTTGAGGTCCAATAGTTTCCATGGGTATTCAGGTGATCATTGAAGATGGTCTGAGGTTTCCAGGATTGAATATCAGTAGCCACAAACCAAGGAATAGTCGGGGAGCCACTATTAGTTAACTTGTGAGTTAGGCAGTGGACCAATACACTGTATGGGACCACCAACTATTCGGTGAGGCCGAATGACCAGCCGATGGGGACATTTGAAGGTTTTTAGCTGGGGAAAATTGTTAATTTTTATGTCACGAGACTTTGGGTTTTAGATATACATGGGACTTCGAAGAGGTCATTTCTTGGATGAATTTCCCTCCCTTTTCATATCTTTAGATCCTCCTATAGTGTGGATGAATTCTTGTGTGTTACAATGCCGATTAGAGGTAAGATCATCTTTTATTTCTCATTAATGATTCCCATTCACTAGAACATTGATTTTGGATGAATTTAGACTAGTTTTGGGTGATGATTTAACTATAGAATAGTGAAATAATCTGAGCATGATGGTTATTTCGTGAATCATGTGTAGAGGATGTCATATAATGGTATATGCACAATGTTATAAGTTATTTTCATTAAGGTACATCACATAGTGATTTTATTTAAGGTTTTCGATTAAATTGGGTAAAATTAATGGATAACTGAGTGTTGAATGATAGGGTTTCTTATCAGGATAGTGTCGGGGATGCGTTATGGACATTTCAGGGATGGTTAGTCGAGTTCCTAGTGAATCTATAATGATCAGTGAGTAATTAAGTGATTATTCCTAATTAGGATAAATTAAATAATTAACTATAAATGTTTAAATTAATTATTTATGTTTATTATCCAGATATATGTCCCCGAGAGCATGGACTAGATTGGTTAAGATGTGCAAAGATTGGAAGAGGCATGGATGGGTGTCCTGGAGGAATGCATATTCTTAGCCAAGGTGATGTAATGTTTAGTGAGGTTGTTAAATTTGTTTTAGATATAGGCGATCCCTATAATACAAAATCAAATATAAGTATATGAATGGGTTTTAAAGTGTGTGTGCATTCTGCATGGACTCTAGTAGATTAGTTGAGGATCGAGAGACCCAAAGACTAGACAAGGGGGTGGAATTAAGCTTCCAGAACGAGGATGAGCACTCAGAATCACTTGGGATGTTCTAAAAATACTAAAAACCATTTCTAAAAGGGTTGATGGCGGTGGTTAAGCTAAATAGGGACCACAAGTAGGTATTAGGATATCTTATGAGATACAAGAATAGCTTTGGTGGTTCCTTAGAGTTATTCGGAAAAACATGAGAGGCTTGGAGCTGAGTGTCAAGCGGTTTCCCATAGAAGTAAGAGGATGAAACTCAATGTTGGTCATGTGTTTTGGTTAGGGACATGGTATTGTGATTACAAGGGGATTTGGGATAGAATTTGGAACCCACATACTAGGGACAGGTTTGATATAAGCCTACGGGTTGTGGTGTCACCATATGGTGATGAATTCCAATTGATACCAATGAGAAGAGGGCATGGTGAGTCTAAAGAACTCTAATGGAATCCTGGATATGTGAGATGAGGTGTTTTGTGGGATAAGAGGCTTGATAAGGGTTATATATGGATGTGATCAGTTAGTGACATGTGTGATGGGATGTATCCCTGATTGTTTGTGAACACTGAAGTTTGTGTTTCGGTGATGTGATACCGGGTTGGAATAGACACCCTCCTAGATCAAAGTGGTGGATTTTCGGAAGAGAAGAGGCACACCCGTAGATCCATATTATTTTATACCTAGTATAGAGAGACACACCTCTGACTCTAGGTGACAGAATTTTGGAAGGGGAGAGTCCCAACCCCTGGATCTAGATGATTCAATACCTCGTAAAGAGATACACACCCCTAGATCCTGGTGATGAATTTATAGTAGGGGAGAAGAATACCACTTTTTATTGATGTTTTGACTCCTAAAATATGAGAGATACACCACTGTCTCCATGTGATGGATTCCAGGCAATCTATGTCCTATATCCTTGTGATGATACTTATTGGAATTAGTTATGATGCACTATGGTGTATGATTAGTGGATTTGGGTTCCGTGGGTGAGATGGGGTCTTGGTTTTTATATGGCTTAGTATTGGATGATAGGACCCCAATACTTGAGATGGGGTATGATTTGGAATGTGATTTCAGAGTGCATGGATATTGGAACTCCCTTGTATGATAAGAGATGTATAGAGTTTTTACATGGATTGGATGGTAGGAACCTGATGTGATAATAAATGGATAGACCCTAAACTTAGCGTGATAGTAGTGGTTGAGCCTTTGATGTGTGCCCTTTCCAATGAGGGGGTTAGTTGGGATGCATAATATAAGTCCATACTCCGAGGGAGTAGAAGTCAAGACTTGGTGATTCCCTACTCCGAGTCTTTGGGTATGGGTCGACACATGTGGCATGAGATGATTGTGTTCTAGCATGGAGATGAAGCTGGTATAGTAGGGTTATGAGTGTCCATTTCTTGTTCAAATATACCACCATTCCCCATCCTTATATACTCTTTGATAGGGGATGATTTTTGGTTCATTGTGATAATGATTTGAGGCAAGATCATTCATTTATTCTCATTCTTGATTCACCTTTGGTTTCTATTTAATTTTTGATGAATTTAGTCTAGGGCTGGGACATGATTTCACCAAATCATAGTGAAACCATCCAACCACATTGGTTCTTTCACAAGGATTGCATAAAATACATCTTTTAATGGTATTTTAATGCCATTGGAATAGATTTTGATGAAGGTACATTTAACGATGATTTTTATTTAAGGTTATTTATTAAGTTAGATGTTATTAATGGAGGACCATATGTCAAATGATAGGTATTTTTCTTAAGATGGTGTTGATGATGCATTACAGACTTTTTGGGTGAGGTTGGTTGAGGTTCTAGAGAAGTTGATATTCCTGATTAGTGAATGTGAGAATATGGATAAATGAGTCAAGTTAAATAATAATTATAAATGTTATAATTAATTATTTTTATTACTTAACCTAAGATAGGTACACAAGAGTGTGTTCTAGATTTTTCACGATGTGTATATCTTGGACGAGGCATGGAAGATTTTGGCCAAGGCATGCATATTCTTGGGAGAGGTGTTGAAGAGCATGGTGAGGATGGTAACTCTATTTCTAAGTTAGGTGGCCCCTATAATACAAGAACAAACATATGACTATGAGTGGGTGTGCATGCATCTATGAATTATTTATAGATTTGGGTAGAGTGGATGAGGACTGATAGACCCTAAGGTTATACGACGAGGGTGGTATTTATCCTCTAGACCTATGGTGAGTGATCATAAGCACTTGAGATGTTTAAAAATGCCTAATGACTATGTCACCAAGGTTTGATTGTGAGGATTAAGATGATTATGGAACTCGAGTCAGTATCAAATTGTGAAAAGAGATACAATAATAGCCTTAGTGGTTCCCTATATCTATCCAGGGAGACATGAGAGGCTTATGGATGAGTGTTGAGTGCTCTCCCTTATGAGACATGAGATGAGACCCAATGTGGGTCATGGGTTATGGATAGGGAATTTTAATTGAGATTCCAAGTGGATTTGTGATCGGAATTGGAACTCATCTACATAATCTTGGGTCGGGATGATCCTATGGAATGTAGAGTCACTATAGGGTGGAGGATGTAAAATGGTACCAATGAGAAGAGACTGTGATAGGTCTAAAGGACTCTCGTGGATGCCTGGATGGGCAATATGAGGTGTTGTGTTATAGGATAGGATAGCTGATGGCTAAGACTAGATGTAGTGAGTTGGTGTGATGTGTGATGGACTATATACATTATTTTTTATATAAGTAACTAGTGTTAAACAATACATAAATTTAATATTTATAAATCAATTCTCTTTAAATAATTTTGAGGATATTTTTAGATTATATTTTTAGATAATTAGTTCGTAAATATTAAAAAATAACCTTATATAATAAAAAATATGCACATCCACTTGTAAGCATTTTTCACACAATATAAATCTTTTATAATGGAACACATTTTATTTTCATGGGAAATAACTAGGACTTTCAACAGGAATTATTATTTATTTTTACTCATCCTTAAACCCGGTGAAAAAATTTATAAACATTGTATGAAATCAAAAAACTCTATGATTGACGTATTAAAATAAACAAAGAAAACCATTAGTCCATTTTAAATCCATGATATTATAATAGAGATTTTAAATTTAACATAACATACTTTGAGTTTTCTTTGAAACATACATTTTACCTATAAAGAGAATAATATATTTTTTTAATAAAAAAATAATACCTTATGAAATCAAAATATTTTCATGAAAACTCATTATAAATAATAGATAAGTCATAAAGGTGACTTGAGAAATCATCTTCATAGAACCTTTTAAATAACCCTTATAAGTTGAATAACCAATATGATCAGATTAAAAAATAATCCTTCAAAGAACATTATCACAACCCAATGAATTTGAGAGATATATTGTGATCACCTATCATCATGAGCTATATTTGGACCACCCTTCATCATAAATATTGTCCAAGGACTGTAACATACATGAACCATATAAAATATTTCATTTACATTATAAAAATCATGAAAACATATTTTTGAACCCATAAGAATTTTTTTTAATGTTAATATATCCCTTTCATTTTATAACTTAATTTTCAAAAATTAAATTACTACAACAAAGGTAAGAGGTTTTTTCTTTGAATAAATAATGGGATCATATAATGGAATACATACATCAAATTGAATGTTCTAGGCATAGTGGAGGTCCTGTGGTGTGAAAATAAACCATAATGGTTTTATAAATTTGGTGGATCATTCACAATATTTTACATGATATGAATGAAAAGACCAATAAAAATTTTCATCAGAATATTGACATAAATAGAAAATCAAAACCAAAGAGGATTGTTGAACGTAAAATTAATAATTAATTAATTTATGAGAAGAAGAAATCACTACCTCATTAATGAAATTTCTCTAATGTAGGTGTTGATCATCTGAAAACCCTTTATTGAATTACCTTCATTGCACTGTTAGGATTATAGTGTAGAATCCATATAGTGGTGTTCCACACATGTTCATTTGATCGTTGAGTGATTCCAATTAATTTCTAGTTTCTGTCATGGATAATCAATTATTTTTTATTGTTTATGTTTATAGATTATTATTCCTTTAAACTTAAAGGAATTTCTCTAGAACATCTCATTATTTAGAAAATGAAAAGGGGATTAATGGAGAGATAATTCCATTATGCACAATGATCATCTCTATTAACCATCCACAATATAGATAACTATATATTTATGGAGTTAAGGATTATATTAAAATATTATTTAATTGAGTACCTACCCTTAAATAATTTAATAATCAATATAAATATGTATTTCATATTATAATAATAATATCATTACTATTATTATTTTATGTTGTGTCCTAACTTTCAAAATGATAAATATTATTTGCTCGCATACAAATAAATATCTATCACCTGATGTTATCATGATCCACTCCTACTCCTCAACATTTATTGAATATACAAATACTTATTTAATTAAATAATTCATTCATCAATTAATATTTTCTATCAATAAAATGTAAATAAAAAAATTCCAAGGTCTTGAGAATAATATATTTTTAATTAATTAAATTCAAATATATTTTAATCGAGATCAATGGAAACACTTTGTTTGTGAACCTTTAAGATTCTTTCTCGTTGTCCTTAGGCGGGCTTGCCTAAAGTATAAAATTACTATCTAGCAATAGGTCAATGAATCCAAGAGAATAAAATTAATGTTGCAACATCAAAAACCACCTAAAAATTATCACTATGAAATATAATCCCTTTTTATCAATATTTCATCAAGAATTTTTCACATCCGTGTCATCAACCTATATGATCGATATATCTTTCTTTGACTATCTGAAATAAACACGTCATTACACCATAACCTTGGAATTTAATGAGATACTTCTATTCTAATCAAATGACCAAGATATAAACTTCTATAAATATGGATGGGAAAAATCCTTCCTCAACTTATTCATTAATAACACATTATTCATAATGTACCCAACATACCTTACTTCCTACAGACATATGGCATCATGGATTTCAATAGAAAATCTAAGTGCGTGATTCATGAGATGCATTAATAGTAATATTAAGTATATGGACCATTAAAAAACTCATAGATAAGAATATGTGATGACACAAAAACATGCATAATTTTTACTGGTGGGTCTATTATCATAATCTCCCATCTTGGAGATTACTAAGGGAAAACATTATGAAAATAAGCCTCATCTTCTTATGAGTAATCACACCTGAAAGTCCACATAGTATGTTCCATACCATAATACATTATCCAACCACAAAACTATATTTAAAAAAATAATCATTTCACTTCAAGGTTCACATCATATTGAATAAACACTATGACCTTATAAATGTGACAAATACCCTAGCACTTTACTACATTAATGTCATGTAGAACAATGAAAAATTTGAAATAATATATTCTAATAATATTAAAATGATCCAATATAAATGTAATAAAAGTAAAAAATATTGGTTAAAGAACACAAACTTTAACACAAATAATGGTTATAATGGTGTTTAAATACTTCATCATAATATATATTAAAATGAAACATTCCCTTTTCCTTTTTGCAAGGAAAGTAAAAAAATTCAATATAAAATAAAAAAATATTCCTTTTAAAAAATGTAAAAGAGAGTCAAAAGAGACATTAAATGTACTTTATTAAAAATTTATTTCGATATAAGTTCATCAAATAATTTATGTTAAGAATATTTTCATGGAAGAAAAATCTTTATAAAATAAATATCTAAAAATTTTAAAATGATATTTTAAGGTATAGTGTCCCTTACCTCGAGTCCGACTCATAACATACATTATTTATCATTTTGAATAATAAAATTATGTTAGTTATATAATTTATTAAGAATTTTTTTTCAGGTTTATCATTCCTTTAATTTTATTTATTACCATTTTATATACAACTACTTAATCAATTAATTTCATATTAGGTGTTTTGAAGATATTCAACCCATATGTCCAAAATGACTTTGGTAAGATTACTATTGTTAATATAGCCATTATTACATAATCTCCATAATAATAATTATGATATAGTTTCTATTTTTATACATAAATTATACTTTTAAACCAACCATGAAATATATTTTTGAAAAATGAACTACATTACAATGATGGAGATGATAAGTCATATGTACGCATGAGTAACATTTCAAATTTTCAATGAAAATGAGGGAAAGAAGGTAAGTATTATTTAATATTTATAAAATTATTATTATGTAATAAATATTATATTATATAATTAAATTCACTTATATATACCATCCATGTGATTTGGTGATGAAAAAAGTTTCACATCACTTCATAGTGGTGGTAATCTAAACATACACATGAATGTCGTTATCATTTTTCAATGGATATAAAGATAGGAAAAATATGATATATTATATTTTAAAAACTATAATTATGTAATTAATATCATATATATATATATATATTAAATCCATCATTATAACCATCTGTATAGGTGGTGATGGAAAAAAATTACATCGATTTGCAAGGTAAAAATCTGTCGTACACACAAATGAGGATTTAATTTCCGATTTGATGGAAGTGGAGATGGATATAGGTTATTAAATTTACAAAATAATATCTAAGTATATGAAAGATACTTATGTTATTATTTAATAATGTTTTAAGAATATTAGAAGGAGGTATAATAATAAATAAAACCAAAACATTTGGTTAAAAGCTATAATTCTTCTTCTTAAAACCTCCATTGCTTTACACCTTAGGACCTCTAAGGTTAGAATTATGCCCAAAATAATACATATATAATGTGGGGATGTATGTTAAGAAGTTATTTGGTTAGGTATTGGTTGAGATATATTTCTTAAAATATGCAATGAAGAGAGGAGATGAGGTGTCCTTTTATAAGTGAGGGGAGGGGCAATCTTGGAATTACTTAAAGTATTAAATAAATATAAATTATTTTTTAATTAAAAGCTGAAAAAATTGATATATTTAGAATATAGGATTATTATGAGTCAATATAATCAGATTTCATAAAATGTATATAAGTTTTGGTGATGTTTTCACCCTTATCTCTTTGCTTTAACCACTGTTAACCCTTTTTATGATTATTGAAATAACAAAGTTATTTACTATTTAAGAGTCAATAATGTTACTATAAAAGGAAAAGTGACCCATAAAGGGTTCATGTTTTATATATTAAACCATATCCCATTAATTTTACCAAATATTGTATTTTTTTTTGAATTTTAAAACATTTAATAAAATGTGTTTATTGTTAAACATCATTAATTTAATTTTTGGAACTACTCATTTACTTTGAATTTATATTCATCAAGAAAAAATTGAATTATAATATTAAATTTTATTACATGAATAATATTTTATATCTATTTATAAAATTCTAGGGACATTATAACTCACAAAAAAAATTACATTTAATGTTTTTAAAATCATTTACAAGATTTTTCTACTCCTTGAACAAGCAATGATTCTATGTTGAATAATAATTTAAGACAATTTTATCATAAATAAAAATTAATAATAAATTAACTACATAAATATTAATTAATTGTGTTTAATATAAACTTTTATATTAACCCAATATTAATTTTTAATCATATATATTCCATGATAACTCATTTAATATGTTATTTTTTATATTTCTAGCCTTACACAAGCATAACAAAAGAATTTGGAAATGTTTTTCATTATATAACTCAAAAAAAATATCCCTAAAAATAATCAATAATAATTCATATATTTTAAAAAAGTCTATAAAATAAATTTTTATTCTCAAATATTATCTGTAGGACACCAAAGTTGACTTTTCTAGTGCTGCGCAAGCAGTGTGTTGACACTAAAAATGATTTTCATATTTTTCATGAAATAAATTACAAATTTTATGTTTTAAATTATTTTGGTATGATATTTTTATTATATTAACATACATTATTTTTTAAATATATTTAAAAAATATTTATATCATATTTATGTCTTATAGATATCATACAAGATACTGTATTTCATAAAAATAGTATTATTTTACTATTCACCAAAAATTTAACTTCTTCAGAAAAATATCAAAAATTCATCCGAGGATAATTTTGAATTTATTAATCCTAAAATTATTTCTATAACATAAAATTATATTTATATAAGTTTCATAAATTAATTTGAAAATAAATACGTAAAATGCAACGAAAAACAATTTTTAGAAAAATATGTTTTTAATCACAAATATGAACTTATTGAAAAATAAAGTATAAAGATGATTCTTATGTAATAAATTATATTATTTATAAATAATAGATAAATTTATTAATTTAATAAGAAATTAAAATCATAATGGTTATTTCATTGGAAATAAATGATACTTTTTTTGTATTTTTCACTATTCATTATAAAACCAACCTTTTCATAAAAATCTCTAAATTTAACCCTAAGATAATTTTGATTTGATAATTTCAAAAATAATATCATTTTTATGAAATTAAATTTCTTAAAGTGGCATAAAATAATTATAAAATTCCTCATAACAATCAATAGAAATCATTTTTGGGGGAAAATCATTTTGAAACATAAAACAAATTTAATAAAAATTACCTGCTTATTTAATAATAAATAATCAATAATTTTGTATTGAGTATAAGATTTATATATATTTCATATTTTTTTATTCATATTCATTCTATTCAATTCAATGGATAGGTTATTACTGGAAAATTTAAATAATAATATTTTGTGGTTTGTTTAAACTCAATGATCCATGTCATATACAATATCAAACATTATGTTATTATTTTAAAATATCAAGGTCTTAAATCCCCCTCATTTAATAAGAAACTAAGAAATCATAGGTACCGATTCCTGAGTTGAGTATAGAATCATGTCTTCAAGGAATTTAAAGTCAAAGAATATGTAATTTGGCACTTGATAGATTGTCTATATGATTAAGTAGGGATCACACTGTACTTTACATATTGAATAGAATTTGAGAAGTTCACATATTTATTCTCTAGGAAAAGAAGTCTTTTGAAGATTCTATCTAGTTTCATGCTATTTGAATATGTATTGAAACCTTTAAATCGAATCTATAAACCAAAATGAAAAAAACTCCAACCAAGTAAAGAAATTTAAATTTCAAACTAGAGAATTATGTAGGAGCGATAAAATTATCCTCTAGAACAATCATAAGAAATATCATTTGTATTTAAAACATAAATATAAATTAAAATAAATTTTAATTACTCATTATATTTTTAATTTGTCTATATAATAATAGGTCAACACAATCCCATGAATATTGTAATATAGTTTGACTATTTACATTTCAAACAACTTTTCAATTTTATATAACATGTAATAATTACAATATTTTATTATGATGTATTAAATAATACGAAATAATTTTGGATAAGTTGGTTGATAATAAATATTAATTTATAAAATAATTATACAAATAAATCTATTCAAAATATAAATATTTAAATATTTGGGAATATGCGTTGTTAGTGTATGCACAAATAAATAGAAAATTAAAAAAAACTTTAAAAATGATTAAAATAATTTAAAATCACTTCACATGGAATTAATATAATATATATGAGTTTTATAAATTAATTAAACACTTAAAAATAATTATAATAAGTTTTAGTTAATTAAAATATTAAAAATGATGAAAATAGAGCATCGTAAGATTTTCTAGGAAAATAAAATTATGAATGGTAGAGGAAAAAATATTAATGATTGTGGGATAATTTTTTACCAGGATGTAACAAGAAGTTTCTACTGATACCATTGGATGAGAATGCACTCTAATTATACCTTTCAAATTAAGGTACTATTGCAAAGTGGTGCTACCGTTGTAGTGGAATAGTGATACCATTGCAGAGGAGGACGATAATGCTACCATCGCCTTAGACATGCTACTGTCACTGTCTAAGTAGAGATATCATTGCTATGATCAAAAATTAAAAAAAGGATAAACCATTGTAAATGATCTACAATGAGTAAGAGATCTACAATGAGGCTATTTGAGAGGACATCAACTGTTGGGAGGGAGTTGACAATGGTAATACCATCAGGCTTTGGATTAAGCTACCACTATTTTGGAGCTATGGTTAGCATTATGTAGTTGATTTACCATTGGAAAAAGCAATAAGGCTGAATAATTATACTATTAGAGAAATTAAGATCTTCTATTGTAGCATATAAAGATTTACCATTGGAGTGTAAATCTACCATTACTATTTTATTAAAATATACCATTGTTGATTATTAAGATCTACCATTGATGAATATTAAGATCTACTATTATTGTAAATTAACATGGTGAACTACCATTGATTTAAATATACCATTAAATTAGTAGATGAGATCTACCATTTCATTAAAGATATACCATTGTATGGAGTGGAGGTAGCTCGACGTAGGAGATGATGAATAATGCGTTATATCGTGATAAAACTTCAGTGAATATTTAGCCCACATAAACAAAAAAGTAGAAAAATGTCTAGCATAATTAAATTATTATAATTTCAATATATTTACAATGTATTAATAAATTCTAAAATATTACATGTATATAAAGATCTATCATAAAAAAATGAAATATATAAAATAAAATCTAAAAAATGATGAAATATGGAAAACCATCAGCCATTTTTGGACAGAAAGTAATGGAATTTGGGCCTTTAATTATGTTTAATTAAATGTATAAAAACATCATAGATTAAAACTATAATAAATTGTGTGATATTAATATTTATATTGAAATATTTATCATTTAAATAAAATAGATTTTGAAAATTTGAAATTCTAAAATTTCATAATTATAGAATAAACTTTGGTAAAATTTTAGAGCATTATTACAATAATTCTAGAATTATATTTATTTTAATAAAATTTAAATAAATCTATTGTATATAAAAATGAATAAGTTTTCCAAAAATATAATCCATATAACTCAAGTTATAATAGAATAACAAAATTATATTTAAAAGACTATAAACAGAAAAATATTGTTCAAACCAAAAATATGTTGTATGTTTTCAAAAAATGATAACATGATAGAGAGTGAATTAGGCATAATTATTATTGAATAAAAGTTATATAAACTTTTTATCATTCATTTGAAACACGAATTTAAAAATTCCTATCACTATATATCAGGATACAATAAAAATACAAAGAAGAATTTATAACAGAGTTTCTGCTAAATTAATTATTGGGTTTAGGATATTTAAAAACCTAAACTAACAACATGTAATCAAACAAAAAATAAATACACACAAGAACATACACAAATAGAAAAAAGGGTATCTTTATCAACTCTAAAAAAACATTGATAAAATTACACCATTTTTCAGTTCCTTATTTAATACTATTAAAGGTAACCTTTTGTTAGTTTTTTTTGAATGTTGATAATGGTGTGCTAGTTTTCATCGCTAAACTGTTTTTTAGAATTAATAAAATATACAATTAATAAAAAGAAAAAATATACACTATTAAATATAATATTATAGTGTATAAATATATTTGTATTTATTTAAATTTAATTTAATTTATTAAATATGATTTATATGACACTACATATGTATTTCCACATAATATTTAATATATTAAAAAAAAACGATTTATAAAAATTTAAAATTTAATATTAACTAACAATTTGATGATATAAAAAAAATTAATAAATTAATTAATATCATAAAATAATTTAAAAGAAAAACATGAATTTCAAATGAACATAACTTTTGATCTGAGTGTATTTTTAGGATCTACAAGTTGTCAAATCGAATATCATGAAAAGATATATGAAATTTGGTATAAATTTTATTAAATAACCTATTTTTATTTGTTCAAAAAAGGTCAGAAAGGTTTAAAAAAAAATGAGGTTTTAGATGGAATACCATAAATTTGGAATGTTTGATGAAATTTCAATTTTTCTAGAAGTGTCTTCTTATCTTTTTTCATTGGATACTGAATTTATTAATTTTTATTACATTCATATGGATATTATGCTGTTGAAATTTCATGTTTTTATCATGTACATGAATTTAAATGGATATATTCATCTTCTACTTATTGAACCCAACCAAATGTTCAAATTAATGTACAAAACCAGTTAATGTCATCAATTTTTGAAACATTAAACATGTATTTGATTTCATGTATGTTGAAACACATTTACTTTATCAATTTACTTATAAATTTCTTCAAACATGAAGATATTTCCCACACCCAATCCTTATTTGAATCTTTTTAAAAAATAAATTGTAATGTATGTTTCCCTATATGCATCAACACTGTCTCATAATTAGTTTTTCAATTACCATTCTTTTATTTAGGGATATTATTTTCTCAATTCAAATCATCCATTATGGTTCTACTCACTAATATGAAAGCTTATTTTGGAAGAACTATAAAAATCCTTTATTAGTGATAAAAAATTATTATTAATATTTGTCCCATTAATAGTGGGAAACATATAATAGTGATGATAAAATATGTACTAATGTAGTGTGTTATTATAATTATAGTACACTGCCTCAGATAATACATCTATATATAAAAAATTCAAGATTTAATTGAAATAAAAATTACATCACAAATACAAGAAAGAAAACAATATATTATAGAAATTTTAGACATTATTTTGTACAATTATATTATCAAATAATATTATAAACATTCATAAACATAAATTATTTCATTGTCTTGGGCACCCATACCCCTATAAAAAATTCCTAATCATGATACCAATTGCAGAATAAACCAACCAACTCGTGAAAAATAATCCTTCTATATAAGAAAACAATTATTATATTAGTAATTCAATAAATAATTAAATTAAACATAAATAAAATGAAATACATTAGTTAAATGTTAATTTTAAATAAAATGACACACTTAGAGATATACCAATCACAGAGTGTGTCAAATTGATGTGAAGATGATTCATGTATGTAAAAAATGACTTTAGGATCATTTTAATAAAGTATCAAGACAATATGAATATGTTTTCTTAGTTCTTAGTTCTTTATGTCTATTATTTTTACTAAAATGCCAATTTAAACTAAAAATATACAATTTGAGTCATACCAGTCACATCGTGAGTCTGTTTGATGTGAAAATAATTCCTTGATGTGAAAAATTACTTATGAATCAATTTTACTAAGGTTTGGAAAAAAATAAAAGCATGTTTTCTTGGTTTTTAGTGAGTGAAACACATTTTGAAATAAATTGTCAATTTTAAACTAATAATGAACACAATGAGTCATACTTGGAACACCATATATTATATTGAGGTGTGAATGATTCCTTCACAAAAAAAATTACTTATGGATAATTTAACTAATGTATCAAAATAATCTGAATGAATTTTATTGGTTTTGAGTATATGACATTTGTTTTTAACTAAAATGTCAATTTCAAATTAAAGGAGACACTTGGAGTCATAATAGTCCTAATGTATATCAGTTTGATGCATAAATGTTTCATAAATATACAAAATGACATAAGTACCATTTTATGAAAGTATCAAGACAATCTGAATGTTTTTTTGGTTTTGAGTATGTCCCATGTCTTTTTTTAAATGTTAATTTCAACTAAAAACACACAATTTGAATCATACCAGTCATATTGTGTGTCGGTTTGATATGATATTGATCCCTAAATGCCTCAAATGACATATAAATAATTTTCTTAATGTATAAATACAATACGATCATGTTTTATCATTTTTTAGTGAGTGATACATGTTTTGTACTAAACCATCAATTTTAAACTTATAATGGACACTTTGCATCATACTAGGCACGCTGTGCATCGTATTGAGGTGAGGATAATTTCTACATGACACAAATGACTTATGGATCATTTTACTAATGATTTAAAATAATCCAAATTCATTTTATCAGTTATGATTATGTGATGGATGTTTTGATATAAAATGTTAATTTAAAAAAAGACACACTTAGTGGCAAATCTATCACACCATGCATTTTATTTATGTGTGGATGATTCATAAATGAAAAAAATTACATAAGGATAATTATCCTCAAGTTTCAAGATAATAAAAATAAGTTTTCTTGGTTTCGAGTATATTATATGTCTTTTTTTACTAAAATTCAATTTAAAATAAAAACAAACACTTTGATTCATACAGGTCACATCATTTGTTAGTTTGATATGAGAGAAATTTCTACTGATAAAAAATGAATTATGATTTTTTTTAATGTATCATGAAAATTCGAGCATATTATTTTTTGGTTTTCAATGAGTGGAACATGTTTTAAACTAAATATTCAATTTTAAACTGATAACAGACACTTTGAGCCATACTGGGAACACCATATATCATATTGAGGTATGACTGCTTCATACACATCAAAAATGAATTATTGGATCTTTGTAATAAAGTATCAAAATTATCAAAATGATTTTGTTCAATTTTGAGTATGTGATGTGTGTTTTGAACTAAAATGTTAATTTTAAATAAAAAGACACACTTAAAGTCATACCGGTCACACTATGCACTATATTGATATGAAGATGATTCCTACATGTGAAAAATGACTTAAGGATCATTTTACTATAGTATCAATATAATATAAACATGTTCACTAAGTTTTGAGTATGTCATGAGTCTTTTTTTACTAAAATTTTAATATATACAAAACACACACACTTTGAGTCATATTGGTCACATCGTGTGTCGGTTTGAAATGAGACGGATCCCACATGTCATAAATGACTTATAAATCATTTCCCTAAAATATCAAGATAATATGAGTGTGTTTTTTCATTGTTTTCAGTCAGTGTCATAAGTTCTGAACTAAATTATCTATTTTAAACTGATAACGTACACTTTGAGTCATACCGCGCACAACCTATATCAGATTGAGGTGAGTATGATTCTTACAAATAAAAAATGACTTATATATTATTTTAATAAAGCATAAAACAAACAGATTTTGTTTTCTAATTTTTAAGTATGTGACATGTGTTTTGACCTAAAATGTCAATTTTAAACAAAAAGACACACTTGGAGTCATATAGGTTATATTGTGGGTCGAATTGATGTGTGGCTAATTCCTACTTGTCAAAAATGACTTATGGACCATATTCATAAAGTATCAAGACAATAAAAATGTTTTTTCTTATTTTTTCGTATGTCATGTGTATGTTTTACTAAAATGTAAATTTAAACTGAATACATTCACTTTGAGTCATACTGATCACATCGTATGAAATTTTGATGTGAGACTAATTCCTACACATAAAAAATGACTTTTGAATCATTTACCAATAGTATCAAGATAATTAGAGTGTTTTAACTTAGTTTTCAGTGAGTGAAACAAATTTTGAACTAAATTATGAATTTTAAACTCATAACAGTCACTTTGAGTCATCCTAGGAACACCATGTATCAGATTGAGGTGTGGATGATTCCAACATGTCGCAAATGTATTATATATCATTTTATTAAATTATAGAAATAATATGAATGTTTTTTCTTAGTTTTGGGTATTTGATGTTTGTTTTGAACTAGAGTATCAATTTTAAATAAAAATACACACTTTGAGTCATACTGATCACACCGTGTGTTAGATTGACTTGAAGCCAATTATAAAACATCAAAAATGACTTGTGGATCATTGTAATAAAGTATTAATATAATAAAAATTAATTTTCTTGGTTTTGAGTATTTCATGTTTCTTTTTTAATAAAATGTCAATTTAAATTGAAAACGCACACTTTGAGTCACACCGGTCACATTTTCTGTTGGTTCGATGTGATTATGATTTCTACACATCACAAATGACTTATAAATCATTTTACAAAATTATATATAAAATATAAACATATTTTCTTATTTTTTAGTGAGTGAAACAAATTTTAACTAAATTTTCAATTCTAAGATGGCAATTGACACTTTTGTGTTAAATTGGGAACACCAAGTATCGTATTGATGTGTGGTTGATTATTACACATCAAAAATGATTTATGGGTTATTTTCCTAAATTACTGACACAATACAAATGTTTTTTTTTCTCAATTTTGAGTATTTGGTGTGTGATTTGAACTAAAATGTCAATTTTAAACTAGAAACACATGTTGAGTCATACCAGACACTCTGTGTATCATATTGTGGTGTGGTTGATTCATATATGTCACAAATTACTTATGGATAATTATCCTAAAGTATCAAAATGATTTGGATGTGTGTTCTTTCTTTTGAGTGTGTGAGTTTTATTTTAAACTAAAATGTAAATTATAGACAAAAAATATATTCTTTGAGTCATACCAAGAACAATATGTATTGAATTGAGGTGTTTCTAATTGATGTTTTGAAAATTCCTATATGAGCTTGAGAAAATTTGAACTTGTTACTAGCTCTGTCATATCAAGAACACCGTGTATTGTATTGAGGTGTAGCTGATTACTATATCCCCAAAATGACTTAAAAATAATTTTAATAAAGTATCAAAACAATATGAAATTGTTTTCTCAATTTTGGGTATGTATCATGTGTTTTGAAATAAAATTTGAATTTTAAAATAATAATATAAACTTCAAATCATAATGGGAATATCATGTATCAGATTGAGTTTCATATACACATCGAATCATGAGTTCTTATTCTTAAATTCATTCAATATTTAAGGTTATCTAATAATATTGTTGTTTGATTACCTAGAATGTTGAATACTTTATAGAATATAAATAAAAGTGAATCAACATGAATGAATAATCCTTTATGAGTTCATAATCATAGTGTATGAGTTCATAATGAGTGTATCATACTTCTTCAAAAACTTTGTGAAAAATAAGAAAATAAGTATAAGATAAAAGTGATAAAGAAATTAACAAAAAAAAAAGATAAAATGGTGAGAAAATTCAATAAATATATTATAGGTAGTCACCTCTTCATGATGTTTGTATACAATCTAACACCATATATTTTCCCATTCATTTATAAAAAATCAATTTCCTTTTATGAATATGAGGACTATCTATATTCATGGTAATTCTGAAAAATATAAATAAATAAAGGATTAGTAAACCTTTTAAATAAAATTTCAATTATCATCAAAAATACCTTTTTAGGTATTCTAGTTTGCTGATTTAATACAATATATTTTATAAATTTTGAAACCTAATAACCAAAATCATTTCCATTAGTTTGTATCATGCACTGCATAAACATAAAAAATAAATAATTTTTTTGATACATGTTTTTATAGAGGATTGTTATTATATATACCCTATTACTTATCAATTTGTAGAATTTGTTAGGATTTTTGTGCTCATGGACTATCTTCGTGCCATGATTTTGATGGAATTTAAAAAACACCCTATAATAACAAAATTTTCATTAAAAAATAATTTAAAATGTATAACATGAAGTTTATTTTTAAAATGTTGCATAAAGTCTATTAAAAATTGATAAAAATCATAATGTGGGTTAGTTTGTTACGTATTAATGCATTGAATCTAGAAAATAAATTTTTAGAGTATCCTAATTGACTCCAATGAGTAACCAATGCTTCCTAAAAAGGAATAAGTAATTAAATGATTGAAAATATATTTTGTATAATTAAATTGTATAGTTTTACCCTTGAATCATGGTATTAAGCATATTGTATCATTTATAAGTTTAATTTCAAACATTATATCTAGTTTTCCCATTATTCCTTAACATTTATTTGGTTCCAATTAGAACAGTTGTGTATAATTTATATAAAGACTAATGAGTGAAAATTTCATCTCATAAGGGTTTCCATTTAAATATCATTGATATATATATTCCTATAAATATTCTGAATATTACTTATTCATAACTAATATAGTATGTCAAATATTGCACATAGAAATCATGAAAAAAAACCTCATGTATAAATTTAAAACTGAGATTCCAAGATATTCGTGCTTGAGGATTTCATTTTCATTCTCAAGACCTATATAGTCTGTAATGTACTCTTTGTACATATATTATTAAATTTTTTTTGGTCATATCAACTCTTGATAAAATTGTATTTTCATGAACTTTTAATGATAGTTAATGTGGATTTTGAATGGATGGTGTAATGGTACATTGTGAATATATTCTTGATTGGTTGGTAGATCCTTTAGATTATTTTGATTCGACCATAAATTTCACCCCTTCAATTGGTCTATATGTAATAAAATTATTTGATTTAGGCCTTTTTTCATTAATTGTTAACGGGTTTACATGAAAAATAAATTGGAAAATATTTCCTCCTTTAAAAATGTATTTTTACAAGATCTAATGACCATGATATGAAAGTTATAATAGATTTGTAGACCATATGAATATCTGCATCTTCAAGTGGAATAGGTAGCTCAATGGTTGACTCGTGAGATACATGATTCCACACACTCACATGAACTATTGAATGTTTTTCATTGTGTAGAATATATTCTTGGATATTGTACATAGCACCCCTTGCAACAAGAGGATGGGTGGGTGTTGATAGATATAAATCAAAATCATTTTCACCCCATAGAATAATAGTATAGGAAAGGTATCAGTTTATACATGATTCACATTCCATAGAAACAATTATGAAAATATTGATTACCTCTTCTAAGAAATATCTTCTAGGGGAATGGCTCGCCTCAAGGTTGGTGGGGGTGTGGGGTCTTCACATAGTGGTTTTTCTTTTGTTGATTCTTCTATTTGATTCATTATAAATTTTTTTTCTAAAAGCTCCAAATTCCAATTAAGTTTTTCTTATAGATCAACTAATCATTCCTTCAACTCTTTCATTTTATTAAATTTACCCCCTGTTCATTTCTTTTCTCATAATTTTTTCAGGGTGACACCCAAAACACTCACCTATAACATGAACATTTTATTGTAGCTGCTTCAAGTCCACTGATAGTAGTTAATGATCAGGTAAATCTTGGGATGATTCTTGTGTCTAAGTAGGATATAAAATATAAGAAAATATGTAATAATTTTTTTCATCTATTATTATCAAATATTTATTTAAACACGCCTCCTTCCATAGAACATGATATTGGATGGAAGTGTCTTCATAATTAGATTCATTAAACTACCCGTAAACAAAGGAATATAATTATGTTTTTGTTTAATGTCACATAAATGTATAACTGTAGATTTAAATTACATACCATTTTTTCAAGTGAAGTGTACCATATCCTTGCTTTAAAATAGAGTTAAATTATTTTTTGAATGTTTATTATTTTTAGAAATTAGTTTTTGTTTCATAAATTAACATTTATTAATTAAAGTGATTAATATATGCATTATCAACCAATGTATTACTAGTAACAATGATCTTGAAATGATATCTTTTCACGATGAAAAATAAATCCATCCAACACTTGTTGGTTTATCAGGTGTGCATAAATTTGTGGTTGGTGCAGGTTTATTTACCCTTCATCATCTTTTAGATGATACTTTGTATTTTTTTTGAATTATTATATGAGACCTTATAGTGAGCATTAATAAAAATTCCATTCAAGATCCATCTAATATAAATTAACTCTGTAAGGTATAATGAAGAGTAAATAAACATTTTGTTATTTTTATAATAAAATAAAGAAATTATATCAAAATGTTACCCAAATCTCATTCCAAAATAATGTATTAAGTGCGGGAAAAACATTTTTACATGAATCTAAATCAATAATCTTGTGTATTTGAGTGGTGATCCCAATCTAACCACTAAACATAGCCTTATTGAGGTTAATAGGTTGACCACATATACTCCATCCAACCTGAAATTTGATGCCTTTATTTCTCAACTTAATAATTTTTTCTATCATTATCACAAAATTACACTCCTATTTTTTATAGAACAAAAGTTTTCCACCATATACCATTTCCTTGTCTTGAACATCATCAGTATGTTGTTTTTATGGATTGGTATAATCAACATGTGTAGAAATTTGTTGTTGCACTACATTGGGAGCACCATCATGTTGAGAAATAAGTTGTTTCTAAAAATTTGGAGTATTGACATGTGAAAAAGTAATTATATATAAAAGTGTTTTAACATTTAAATTATATTATGTGAATATATTAATGAAAAGATAATAATATGATGTAACATAATGTATATTACAAAAAAATATAAACTGATTATTGAGCTCTTTTTTTAATGGTTGAAGGGATTTGAACCCTCTATCGAGTATTCAAATCCATTAATTGTTTTATCCTTTGAAAATAAATACCCCACATACATTGAGACAACTAAAAAATGATCGTGACATCCCAATGAAAGGGTCATCCTTTGTTGAAATGACATTTAGAACTTCGATGGTTTTGGTCAATAATAGAATAATTGAACACTTTCAGTTTACAGGATATAGAAAATAAAATACTTGTTCTACCTATGACTCCATTATAAATTGTTCATCTTTGTACCCTTTATTACTTAAATCCACTTCCAAAAATCAAAATCCATCTATTTTAACTGAATTCCTATTATTAATGCACTTGCATTAAAACATCAGTATTTGGAATATTGCCTAATATTACCCCCATATTTGTTTAATGATGACAAAGTATGATATATTTACTTAAATTTGATTCATACCCTTGGTAATAGATACATTCATCACATCATGCACAAGTTTATATCCACTATTTTTCATGGTACTTCATTCATCATGTTCATTTTTGTATAAATTATGAATATTAATTACATATCCATTATAAGATAGTACACGTATACTTGGTCCAATGGCTAGCCATCTAAGTCATTATATTGTTGAAGTAGTATTTTTAGTCAAGTCCTTAAAAATATGGTCTTGAAACCATCCCATAAACTATTAATCATGAATATTTGATATCCAACTTTCATCTATTGATGAATTCAAATTCATAATAATTATTTTTTTTGTTTCAAGATATGGTAAAACCTCTAAACTATTATAAAAAAATGTAAAGGTGGGATTGCTCATAATTTGTAATAATAATTATGATAACATCGATTCTTAAAATTAATTCACCCATAAGCTACTTGGTGTGATGAGATTTCATAAGAAAAATTCTTTCCACCTCAGAGAGGTATCCATAATAGAGTTCAATGGATTCCTCCACAACATATATCTCTACAATACAACCTTTTGGATGAATTTTATTTTTGACATACCCTTTCCAAATTTTCATTTATCATTCAATGGGTGTATATCCATATATAATGTATATGAACACATAATTGAATCTCTCTTACCAAGTGACCCATCAAGTGAACCATCATACCAAAGAATTATGCTAGGAAGAACATCTACAATTCACATAATATGACAACAGTTACATTTTCTATAGTTATAAATTTCTCCAGGTCTATCACATTATTTAATATAGCTTTGAAAAGGAGAGAGATCTTTGTTAATATATGGGGAACTCTTGGGTAGATGTAATGTAATGGTAAATGCATTAGATATTGCATTAAAACACAATGATCATGTGATTTATGGCCCTTTAACTTTAAATCAGTCACTAACACGATATTATTGATATTTTATGAATACCCCTCTGGAACCTTTATTGAAAACAACCCGAACCATGGGTTATAGCCCATGGTACTTAAACTTATTGAAAATAAAATAAAAAAAATGTACATGGGGAGATGATTCATGAAAAAATGAAGAAACCACTAGTCCAAATAGAAAAGCAGACCATTTCCTAGGAAATAGGATGTTTTTCATCAATGGGATCGACCATCAACCCTACCTCTCAGATGAAGGCCCCTCCTATGGGTTTTGGTTAGTTTCCATATCTCATCATCCACTTGAGTATCATTGTTTCCATCCACTAGGTTGGGATACTTATGTGGTCAAATATTGGGATCTCCAGATAGACCTGAGCCCTATGATAGAACCTTCAAATCTAAAATTCACCTTTTCTTGATAGTCATAGTGCTTATGGATTGAACTTCAACTTTTAAATATCCATGAACGTTTCTAAATTATTTATGAAATAACTCTATGCTATTATATCCGTTTAAGATGTCAAGTTAACTAAATCTATTTTTACTAGTATGGTACAACATTTTTAGGATAGTCACCCATTGGTTAGGGGTGAAAGAAACATGTTGAGCCAATTACATACGAAGGGTTTCAATAGAGATGATGAATGATATTATAATAGAACACTGGATCTGAGCCTAATTTAAAGATTCATAATCCGAATCCACTTAATCAATAAGATCTTGTCTTTGGAAAAGATCAATTTTATTTTATCTTTGTTCCCTTTATTAACCCCTGGGAGTAACCAGAACCTCTCCTTACAAAATACCAACATCAATATCAATATCTTTTGGGACTTCCACATTATTAAAACATGGATAAGTAGGTCTAGACATGATCATTTTCATTTGGAGGGGAGAATCAATTTCCAATTTACCCTTCCATATCTTTTACATTCTCAATAGTTGATCACCTATTAGTGTAGATAGTTCTTTACATTCTTTTGAACTCCCAACGAATGATGGAATATAAGATTGGTATTTATGTCACCAGATTAGAATTCTGTGATGTCCTAGAAACACAATATTCGATGAATTATTCAACCTAGTAGACTATGTACCTTGTTCAAAAATGGGACACACTTGAGTTACTTTAGTGCTGCATCCTAACAAATTTCAATAATAAGGAAAGTAATTTATCATCCTGTACAATATAGATTTCAATGTGAAACATTCATTTCTATAAGCATCAAACAATGTAACACCTAAATCCTATACCAATTTATAATCATTGATCAATAGAGCCAAATAAACATCAATATCATTACCCAGTTATTTTGGTCTTGATATAAGTATAGATAAAAAATTGTAATTTCATTTCATACATCATCACAATGGAAATTTATAATTTAACAACTTATCTGGCCATGTACTGTTAGTATTTATTTGAAAACCAAAATGATTCACTCCATCTATAGATATCAGAAGATGATGGTTCCTCAACTGGTTTCCAAATTTTGGATACTCATGATAAATTATATTCTATTGAAGAGTGTATGCTAGGTGATGAAGTTTCCAATCATTATTTCATGCATTTATGTGAAACTTCAAGTATCTTATAGTCTCATCACTAACATATTGGTGACTAAATCTTACAATGATCTAAAAGTACCATAAAACATTCATAGTACCTGATTCATATTTCTTGAATTGAGAATACCCACACATAAGGATTTTTTATGTGATTTTTGGTCTTTGAGAAATAGTATACATTCATTTGGGTAGGAATGTATTCTTTCAAAGATCATAACCATTAATCATATAATTTTTTTAGCATCATATATTTTACATGGAGGATCATTATATTCTACGATCACATCATTCAAGAGAGAAAGTATTTCAGTAAAACTAGCATCACACCATCCATTTACAAATTTTAAATTTTATAGATCTAATATGGATAAAAATGTTGTATATTTAGTATAACCGGCATACAATGGAATCTTTTAACAACTCTTTAACTTCTAAACCAAATTTAGATAATCACAAAGTTCATCATTGATAGTCATTATCATTTCTTTAATACAATCTTCATCATCGTTGACACATGTAACCACATCCTTGATACGATCTTTATCATTTTACACACTTTTAAGAAAATCAGATGATCCATAAATTAAGTCTTATCCCAATCACTATCTAAATTTATTCTTATCCCATTTTATTCAATAATTTATAACTTCAATCTATTTTTTAGCAGTTCAAGTGTTCTTCCAACTCCTATAGACTATTTATTCTTTAATAACAATAATGTAAACACAAAAAAGGATTTGAGAAGGGTCACATGCATGATATTTTACAAACAAGATGAACTCTTTCACCCTATCCTCATACTCTTTTGTCATAAAATTGGATTTCATACATTTTACATATATATCCATTCTATTTGATTTAGTAATATTAATATTAAAAAAGATAAATAAATACAGAGAATTTCTAATCTTGGAACCTAGAAAAGGTCATTCATAAAGAATCATTTAAGATACATGATTTCATTGTTCAAGATAATAAGAGTCGAATAATGAGTATTTATATTTTTTAGTGGTGGGAATCATTAAAATAAATAATTGTGTGATATCTATAAAGATACAAAGAATCTAATTAAATTTTAATCTATTTCATAACAGATAGATCTCACTTGTGATTAATTCGATGATATCACATATGATTAAATATATAGAAAAGATCTAGAAATAGTAGTGAGAAATTGAAATCATCAAGAGGGAGGAGTTGGTGTTTATTCATTTATTTATTTCATACGTGGAAAGCCAGGTGGTGTTTAACTGACAGGATTCCTAGGAGCCAAAGTTGATCTTTTTTCAGATGATGAAAATGTTGATAGGGTCCAATCATGTAGTCTCAAGAACCAAATGTTTAAAGAAACTATTGAATTTAAATCAAATGAATCAGAATTCTTGATTTGGGGTTCCCATGTTCCATTACCAGTTCATACAATTCACATTTTATCAAAGGGGCCTTTCAAAAATCCATTCCAATCAATTCAATTCATTAAACACCACATTCCACTTTAAAAAATTACATTTCTTAAATCAAGGTAAAAATTTTAAACAACCCCAGAGGCATAAATACCATCTCTATCATCATAAAAATTATTTAAAAAATGAAATCACATTTTTTAAAACTTTGTATAAGAGTAAAATAATCCAACCAGATCATATAATATGAAAGAACTACCAAATTAAGAAAATAGGATTTGGAGAATCCCATTTTTATAAAAAAACACTTAAAAACCAATTTCAAGTTATAGAATATGGGTTCATGAACCACCCTTAATTGTTACAAATGTATGAATTTATAAATATGGATACCACTAATCTCGTTTCTCACATTCACATGTCATTTTGTTTAGATATTCAATAATGTATCTATATTTATATCTATGTAGTCTTAATTTAACTCCTTCATTTACAAGAAATGAAAATAAAATATTCCTCATCTTGGTAAAGAACAATATAAATTAGATATCATTTTCATGAACTATAAATTTTTTTAATCCTACATCAAGAACCATTAAATGACTTTGGGTATGATTAAATTTTAGAGAATGAAGAATAATATCAAGAAGATAAACCCATGCTAAATAATCAGCATGTAGTGTTTCAAGAGGGAGTCCAAATATAGTAGAAGAGTCAAGTATGGTAATGATCATTGTGTTGGATTGATTTTTTAGATATATTAGGGTTGGAGCATTGAAATTATTTTGTTGATATAATCATACTCTGTTGGTGGTAAAGTAAGATTTATTGGCTTGTGATGTAATATCAACATATGATGTATTGTAAGCAATTGATGCCACCCATGTTTTGGTTATTTCATAACTTCAAGTTCTTTTGTTCCTGATGGTTTATTCAACATCCATAATCCATGTGCATAGGAATAATGGAACATGGAGTTGATTTCCATCAGTGGAGAGTAAAAAATCTACCTACTTATCATTTTTAGTCACAACCTTACATGATAAAGGGTTAGAAATTTTGTTGTGAACATGTTGGGGATCTATGAAATTAGAGTGATTAATAATAATGAATTAGTGAAAATTAACATAAAGGAAAGGGAGAGGGTGAACCAATAATGGATTGCGGCATGATATATTGGGTGGATAATCAGTGAGGTAGATTAACCAAAAATAAGATAGCTACATGCACTGTTCCAACCATTTAAAAAAATAAAAAACAAACTAAGATATTCAGGGGGAAAGGTGACCAAAATTGATCATATACTCTGGATTTTGAAGGTGTTGAATCATATGAAATAATCATGGGAGAGTGATGATTGAGATTTAGTTCCACATGAGCTTCTATAATGTCTCAGAAATTCTATGTAATTTTTTTAATTATATGGAATTATTTTGAGACCAGGAGGTGAGACATCATGCGATTCTATTGCCTAGAGTGCCCGGAAGGATCCGTAATTTTTTTAAGATTTAAATAGAGTACGTGAGTATTTTACATGAAAAAGTGGAATAAATCTTAAATAGGTTCACATATTAAAAATATGAGGGCATCATTGCGTTCAGGATGGTAGTTTTACCTTAGGAGCGACTTAAGTTTAGCTAGAACATGCTTCCAATGAGAAAACTTGAAAATGACATAATCATGAATAAAATAATTAAATAAAATTATTTTACTTTTCAAGTTCTTATAACTCATGAACGGTGAATTAGATTGAAAATCTTAGACCACATTTGAGCTCATGAGGGTATGCTTTCCTTATGTATAGCCTAACACTGGCCAGCACGAGCCAACAGTGGAAGTTAGTTTTTTCCAGTAAATAAAATAATTAAGTAACAATTATTTTATTGCCTAATACTTATAACTCCTAAATGGTAACTTTAATTTAAAATATGAGAGTACCGTTGAGCTCTTGGGGGTGTGTTTCCCTTAGGCCAAGCTTAACCTTGACCGTCGTGGGTCGAGGGAGAAATATAGTTTTTGGAACTCTTCTTAAGAGAATTAAAATGGCACGCATGCGTGGTTTTGGAAACTTCTAAACAGGTGCCTAGATTGAAAATACAAGGGCACTGTTGCATCCAAAACAAGGACATTACCTAAGAATGGAACTAACATCAACTGGTGCAGGTCGAGGGAAAATGTTAATTTTCAGACCTTTTAGAAGAGAAATAAAATAAATTAAAAAGTAATTTTATTTGTTTTACTCACTATTGAGCGATGGAATGTCAACATTGTGGTGCGGTGATGAGGTGATGATGAAACTCAGTAAATGAATCCCATTAATTAGGCACTTTAATTGATGCACAATATAGATGTTGTTTCATAAATGAAAAGCGTAACGATGCGATGATGTAGCGTAACAGAAACATTGCGACACGTTTATCTTTTAATGAGATAATGGGTAGTAGATATTATGGGAGATCTATGAGTTTCTATGAAAAATATAAGGAAATTAATCATCTCCAATGATGAATGCATTATACTTCAACCCTTTGAAGGATCACTTGCAACATGGGAGGTAGATCAAGAATGGAGAATGAAGGTGCGTGACCCCACTCATCCCCAAACAATGTCTATCCCAAGTAGGGGTTTTATGATTTCTGTATGAATTACTTTCCCCTTTATTTCTATTAAACATCAAAATGTGGGTTAAATCATAAACAAGCTAACATGTGGATCTATTGTTTGTGCACGATGGTTAATGACGCAGGATAAAAAGGGGATAATTTATCTTAGTGATTATTCCGCCTCATTTTCTTGGTACATAGTGATTTTGCTAACACAAAAAATCTCAGCCCAACACAAACAAAGGAATGTTACTTATTTTGGTGTTATTTGTGACCCCTTCTCTCTATCTCTCTCTCCTGTTATTCGCAGTGAAATGGCGGTGGCACATCGGCCAAGAAGGCATCCGGTGGAAGGGCCACTGCCAGGTGGGTCGTGGCATCAGCGAGAGACTATAACACAAGGATGCGGCAACAGGAGGGAGGAGACATGCCGATAGCACATGACGATGGTAGTAGGAGCGGCCTAAATGTAGGCCAGTGGTTGGAAGCAGGTAGACGCAGCCACACGGCCACGTCAGAGGTGCATGTTGCACAAGGCCGTGGTCCGCAGACTGCAGTGGTAGGATAGACCTATGAAAAATTTGTAGGTCATGCAGGAAGACCAGTATGCGTGAGACGACCAGTGCTAGAGGGTGGATTCGCTTAAGTGCCGCATGTAGAGGAGTGGCCCACCTAGTGGGATGCGTTGTGTGGAGGACCCGACGGACACCAGGCCGGCTGCGTGCGGAGGAGGATGCAGCTTGATGTCGCGTCAGATGGGAAGGGACCCGCGGGAGACCAGTCCACATGAGCAGACCAGCTGGCTGAGGAGGCGGTGCCACCCTGGCCTCAAGGGCTACACAAACTAGTCCACTGAACTTCCTGGGCTAGAATTAAGCTGGTATGTTTTTGCGGGTTTGGTCGATGGAATAAAACCGCGCCGGATGGAACCAGGTCACTGGACGACCCGACGGGTTGGACCCCCAATCAAATTGGGTCAGGTCTAGCAAGGACCAGTGGTACTAGCCCAGTGTCTAGGCTAGATCTGGTTGGGGCATGTGGGTACCTTTGGCCGGGTTGGTCGGGTCGGTCTGACCGGGTTGGGTCAGGCCCGGACACAACTAGCCCATATTTACTAAAACACTAATATCTTTCAAACTAGAAGTCCGATTGATGAGCCATTTGTAGCGTTAGGACCCTTACAATGAGTAAGTTATTTTATAAAACTATAATAATGTTTTCATGGAATTTCAAATACAATGAATGTCATGAGGAGCGGTTTCTCCCAGAATCAAGTTCACTACTTACGGGAATCCTGTGGCTAAATGAGACTCGAAGACTGCTGACAGGAGACCCTGTGTGGATCAACTACAAGTGAAACTATGTGGATTAGCTATGATGGGCTAGTGGGAATCAACTCTATGTGAAATGAAATTCCCATGGTGGGGAGAGGTTCTGAGTGACCATGCAGACCCACGATACTCTTCAGGGATGAGTACCTTAGTACGATGGCCAAGGTGGGAAGCAGATATGTGTGACCCAGAAGGCCTACAATGTGGAGTGGCTTTGTGTGACCTAGCATACCCAATGTAGTACTCAAGTATGAGTACCCTAGTAGTCCAAGGTGTTCAGTGTTGTGACTGATGGTCTTGCTTTTTATACTATAGATTATACCTCTGTGATCTGTCTTGCTTCGTGATCATGCTTCATGGTTTTCTTTGTGGGTTGATTTTTGGTATTTCCTTTGGGGGTTGGGGTCCCTACTGAGTATTGTGTTATTCACCCCTACACAGGCATCACTAGCACATGTCGTATCCCATGCAGGTGATCGACGCTTCGATGAAGACATTGTTGGTCCAGGACCAGGTGGTGGTCAGTGAGATGGGATAGACAAATCCTTTGATGAAGACCTTGGTGGTTCGAGACCAGTTGGTTCTCAGTGATACATGATGAATGAATGTAATTCTATGGCTATAGGTAGCTACCCTTCACCTACCCTTAAAGTGGGGTGTTCTGTAGACGTCTTACATAGATCTTTTTTACTTTCATGTTTTCAGTTTTCTTTTGTAGGGTTTGTATTCTAGACAATTTGACTTACAACTTGTACCTTTACTCAGTGTTTTTTAGTGGCATGTATGTTTTCTTTTCCAGCTATTTGGGATGAGGTTGTGTGTGTATGCATGCATACATGCACTCAAGAAAATACCTCCCACTCATGGGATAATGCCTTCAATGCTAGTCACCAACACCCGACCTTTGGGAGGTAGGCTTAGGGTAGTCACGTCATGGGCACCAAAGGATGGGTCATGAAAAGTGGTATCAGAGGTGTTCAGTTCTACCTGAAAGACCCGGAGTTTGTTATTTCATTTTTGGGAAACAATGTTAAATGTTTTTAATTTGACTATTAGATTTAGGGAGTCCAATGTTGGTGTGGTGACTAATGTATCCATACTACATGACCTTGAATTACACTTTTTGGAACTATATATAAAAACCATGGTTGCATGCATCATATAAGAATTGAGTGTTTAATCATGATATTTTTTAGTCAGAGTTAGCTCACCAGGTATAATCTATTAATCATGATTCATCTTGATCTATTTAAATATTCCTCCATGAAAATAGCCATCTAGGATTATAGTGTGTGACTATGAGGATATTCCATAGATTGATGAGGCTTCAGTACAAGGACCATTGCCTGAGATGGAACCTTTGGGAAATGTACTAGATTTTCCACCACCTGTTGGTCAGTAGTTACAACCGGTACTACCGGTAGAGGACACATGTAGGCTCAGTGCCTAACATGAGTTTCAATGATAGAGACCCATTAGGTTTTGAGGTGATCCCAAATCATTGGCTGTTATGGACTGGATTGAGGTGGTGACTGAGTTCTCTATCTATTTAGGGAACCATTAGATTATATGGTAGTCCTATCAGTGAGTCTTCTACGTGGATCATAAGGGAGATGATGGGGTTTAGATTACCCGATCTTATGATAGGTGAATTTTTCATGGATAGAGCTTGAGAACCACTGTCTGAGAAGGGGTTCTTTCCATAAAGGCTAAGTGCTATGCATGTCAAAGATCTTCTGCGAATTTGGTGGGATGACATGTCAGTATCTGAGTATTCATTGAGACATATCGACCCTTCCAGGTACTTGATGAATACAATGCGACCATTGATTCAAGGCCCGAACCTTCAAGCGAGATGTGTTTATGGAAATCTGATCCAAAACTATTCCTCTGTAAATTCTTACTTATGCTATGGTTCTAAAGATAACCATTGTGGTTGAAACCTCTTTGGCTGAGCAGATACAACCAGTGGATGTCAGTAGTGGGAAAGTGGAAACCGACGTCAGTCTTAGAGACTTGGATGAGTATGATAACTTCTTTTTAGAGGATGTTCCAAGATTAACTCCTCATAGAGAGGTAGATTTATTCATGGATATTTACCCAGAGATGTCACCGATATCTACACATGCATATCATATGGCTTCTATAGAGCTCCAAGAGATGAGAGCATAGTAGGAAGACTTACTAAGGAAGGGGTTTGTAAGGCCCAAAATTTCACCATAGGGTTTCCCTAGTGTTGTTTTCCAAGAAGGAAAATGAAAGCTCGAGGTTATGCGTTGAATATCGGTTTCTGAACCAGTTGACTGTGAAGAACATGTTTCCTCTACTGAGGATGGATGACATCTTCGATCAACTAAAAGGAGAGAGATGGTTCTTAAAGATAGAACACAGACCATACTATCACCAAATTCGAGTATAATATGAGGAAATATTAATGATGGATTTAAGGTGTTTATACGGACAGTAAAAGTACTTAGTGATGTCATTTGGAATGACAAATTCCATAAATTTATGAGTACTTAGTATATTCAGCATCCAAGGAGAAACACGCGATACACCTGAGGATGGTTCTGAACACACTCTGAGATCACCAGCTTTACAGAAATCTCTCATAGTGCGAGTTCTGAATACGAATGGTCCACTTTTTGGGACATGTTATCTTAGAGGATGGATTTTTAGTGGATCCAGAACATATTGAGGCGGTGATTTCATAGGAGCCACCCAAGAGCATTACCAAGGTGCAGAGTTCCCTGGGGTTTCTAGGGTACTATCAGAGGTTTATACATGACTTATACTAAGAGGCAACACCCATGATAGCATTGAAGAATAAAGGAAAACAATATTTGCGGATCGAATGATTCGAGTAAATATTTTAGTAGTTGAGGTAGAGATTGACGAGTTCTCTTATCTTGAGGTTGCTAGAGGAAGGAGATGACTACATGGTGTACTGTGATGCATTAGGAACTGAGATTGGTTGTGTCCTAATGCACTGGAAAGAAATTATTTCTTATGTCTCATTATATTTGAAACAACATGAGCCGAACTATGTGACTCATGACCTTGAGTTAGCAGCGATAGTCTTTGAACTGAAGATGTGGTGAGACTACCTTATGGGTGAATGATTCATCGTGTAATTTGACAATAAGAGTATCAACTATATCTTTTCTCAAAAGTATCTAAATATGAGACAACAACATTGGCAAGAGTTCTTCCAGGACTATGAATTTAAAATATTCTATACTCTTAGGAAGGGGAACATGGTGGAAAATGCTCTAAGTAGGAGATCAATTTCACAACTACTGAATGAGGCGTCAGAGAAGTCAGACTCACATCAAATATCCTTCGTTGATAGAGATGAGGTAGATTATCTTTTTTCAATGGTGGTTTTCACTCAAATCTTACTGCGAGTCAGTGAGGCACAACTTGGAGATGCCAACTACAAGACTACAGATGCCCAGATGTCCACATGGCAATCCCCTAATGGATATTCTAAAGGTGGGGAGATGTCATCCTTTTCTGAGGATACACCATTGTATGTCTAAGGGTCATGATACCATCTTGGGGATCGTAAACTATCTCACCATGTTAGCCCAATTCCTACCCATTTTAGAACAATTCTCAATAAAGAGAATGGGGAGCCTCTACGTGCAAGAGATAGTTCGGCTCAATGGAGTCCCTTTTTCGATAGTCTCTGACCATGATGCACAATTTACATCTCGACTATGGAATGGATTACAAGAGGAATTTGGGACTCGAATTCACTTGAGAACATCCTTTCACCTTTATCCAGATAGTCAACTGAAGTGGACCATACAGACCATGGAGGACATGCTTTGTGATGGTATTCTTGACTTTGGTCATAATTGGGAGGACCACCTACCACTATTGGAGTTCTCCTACGACAAAAAATACCACTCTACCATGGGTATGGAACTATTAGAGGAACTATAAGGATGACTATGAAGGTCATCATTATGATGGAAAGACCCAGGGGAGTTAGTACTCATGGGTATAGAGATGGTACATGATACCACTAGGAAGGTACAGGTTAACTGAGAGTTGATGAAGTTTGAACAGAGCCGACAGAAGTCCTATACTGATAGGTGATGGAGACCCTTGGAGTTCGAGTAGGGGGACCACGTATTCTTATGAGTCTCTCCTCAATGAGGGATATATAGATTTGTTCATGGTGACAAGTTATCTTTGAGGTTCATCAGCCCTTTATAGATTCTGAGTAGATTTGGCGATGTGGCATACCACTTAGATCTTCCCCCACATATTAACTAGGTGCACAATGTTTTTCACGTGTCACAGCTGAGGAGGTACGTGCAGAATCCATCACACGTCATCGACTGGGGAGAGCTGGATAATGAAGATGGGACGATGTTTGTAGAGTTCTCAGTGGAGAGAGAGGATTAATAGGAGTGGGTCCTTCGTGGAAGGTTGATTCCTCTGGCTCATGTTTGGTGGAATCATGGGAATATCCAAGTTAGCACGTGGGGGAAAAAGCATCAGATTCGTGCTCATTACCCCCATTTTCTTATTTATCCTTGGTTTGGATTACAAGGATGTAATGAAATAAAGGGGGAGAAATGTAATGTCCTGAAAATTCCATGTTATGTTTTTAATTATATGGAATTATTTTGAGACCAGGCGCTGAGACGACGTGTGATTTTGAGGCCCAGAGTACCTATAATGATCTGTCGAAAAATGTTAGGTTTTTAATATCACACGTGAGAATTTTTCCTAAAATAGTGGAATAAATCTTAAATGGGTGCCTAGATCATAAATCTGAGGGCATCATTACATTCAGGATAGAAGTTTTACCCTAGGTGTGACTTAAGTTTAGTCGGCAAATGCCTCTAGTGAGAATACCAGAAAATGGAATAACTATGAATAAAATAATTAAATAAAATTATTTTAGTTTTCAAATGATTATAACTCAAAAATGGTGACTTGGATTGAAATTAAGATACCACCATTGATCTCATGAGGGTATGCTTTCCTTAGGCAGAGCCTATCGTTGGCTGGTGCAGGCCAATAGTGGAAGTTAGTTTTTGGTCGTAACAAAAATAATTATGTAACACAAATTTTATTTTCAAATCCATATAAATACTAAATGGTAACATGGATTGGAAATATAAGAGTATAGTTGAGCTCATGAGGGAATGTTTCCCTTAGGAGGGCCTTAACCTTGACCAATGTGGGTTGAGGGTGAATGATTTTTTTGGAACTTTTTTTAAGCGAATTAAAATGGAACTCGTGTGCTGTTTTAGAAACTTCTAAAAGGGTACCCGGATTGAAAATCAGAGGTCATCATTGCATCTTGAATGAAGACATTACCTAAGAATGGACCTAACCTTGGCTGACACTGGTTGAGATAAAAAGTTATTTTTCAAACCTTCTAGAAGAAAAATAAAATAAATTAAAAAGTTATTTTATCTGTTTTTCTTCACTGTTGAGTGGCGGCAGGTTAACATTGCGGTCTGGCGAAGAGGCAACAATGAAACTCATTAAATGAATCCCATTAATGAGGATATTTAACTAAAGTGTAACAAAGATGATATTTTATAAATGAAATCGTGTAATGATGTGATGACACATCGTAACCAAAACACTGCAACATGTTTCTCTTTTAATGAGATAATGAGTTAGAGAAACTGTGGGAGATCTAGGAATTTCTCTGAGGAATCTATGGTGAGGAATTATCTCCAATGATGAAAGAAAAATGCATTCACCTTCCACCATTTTAAGGATAGCTTGCAATGTGGGAGACAGACCAAGAATGGAGAATGAGAACGCATGATCTCACTCTTCCCTGACCAACATCTATCCCAGGTAGGGGTTTTATGCTTTATGTGTGAATTACTTTCCCTGTTATTTTTGTTAAACGATGAACATGGGTTAATTCAAAACCAAGTTAACCCAGAGATAAATCATTCATGCGGTATGGTTAATGATGCCGGATAAAAAGTGGATAGTTTATCTTAGTGATTATTCCACCAATTTTTTATTTCTATGTCGTGATTTCGCTAACACAAACAATCTCATACCTACATTAACAAAGGCTAGTTGTTCATTTGGGTGTTCTTTGTGACCCCCTAACTCAATCTATCTATTTAGTTCTTAGTTGTGAAAAGGATGAAGCACATCAACTTAGGAGGTGTTAGGAGGAAGGGCCATGACACCAGTGAGAGACCGTAGTACAAGGCTGTGGAACCCCAGCCATGACGACAGGCAGACGTGGCCACCCGATTGTATCGGAGGCGCACGTGGTGCAAGGATGTGGTCTGCAGACCGTGGCGGTATGCTAGACCCGTGAAAAATCTGTGAGTCACACAGGAAGACCAGCCCCCATGAGAGGACCAGTGCTAGAGGGTAGCACTGATCAGGCACCGCGTAGAAGTAGCATCCTGCCCAGCGGGCCGTGACAGACAGAAGACCCAGCTGACACCAGGACGACCATGTGTGGAGGACCTGGCCGACACCAGGTCGACTACGTGCGGAGAACCCGGTCGACACCATGCCGACCGTGTGTGGAGGAGAGCTCATCTTGATGTCGTGATAGATGGGAAGGGTCTCACAAGAGACAATTTCACATGAGTGGACTCGCTAGCTGAGGGGGTGGCACCACCCTAGCGCTGTGGGGTGGGTGACCCGTGCCACTAAGTTGCCCCGACTGGAATTAATCCATCCTACTTTTGAGGGTTGGGATAGACAAATAAAACCCAGCCACTGGGTGGCCTGGGATGGGAAAAACCAACCCAATAGTTGTGGGCCAGGCCAGATGAAATCGGGTCGTTGGGCGACCCGACAGGCTAGACCGCTGGTCGAACCGGGCTGAGTCCATCAAGGCCCAATGGGCCTGGAAAAGTGGTCGGGCCAGACCGGGCCAGCCTAGAATCAAATTGGATTGGTTTGGGTTGGTCTAACAAGGTCAGGTTATGCCGGGCCTCTGGGCGGGGTTGGTCAGGTCGGTCCGACCGGGTCGGACCGAGCCTGGACACAACCGGCCTCTGTTTACTAAAACACCAATATCTTTCAAACATGGTGTTCAATTGACAATCCTTTTGCAGATTTAGGACCCTTACGATGAGAAGTTTCCTTTCGAATACTCTAAAGTGGTTTTAATAGAAGTTGAAATGCGATGAATGGCTTTAGGAGTGATTTCTATTGAAATCAAATGCACTGTGTAGGGGAATCCTGCGGTTGAATGAAACCTGAAGACTACTAACAAGAGACTCTATATAGATAAACTACATGTAACCTTGTGTTGATCGGATATGATAGACTAGTGTGAAGTGGCTTTGTGTGAACCAGTAGGCCCACTGATGTGGAGCGACGCTGTGTGACCTAACAGACCCAGGGTACTCATCAGGGATGAGTACCTTAGTATGATGGCCAAGGTGGGAAGTAACTCTATGTGACCCGGAAGGCCCACAGTGGAGAGCATCTTTGTGTAACCCATTATACTCATGATACTGACCAGGGATGAGTACCCTAGAAGTCCAAGGTGATCAGTGTTGAGACTGATGGTATTTATTTATTTTCTCTAGATTATACCTGTATGATCTGTCTTACTACGTGATCATGCATCATGGTTTACATTGTGGATTTCTTTGTGGTCTTTCCTTTGGGGTTTGAGGTCCCTACATAGTACAGTGTTACTCACCCCTGAACGGGATTCACCCGCATGTGTCATGTCATGTGTAGTTGATTGACGCTTCGATGAAGACCATGGTTGTCTGGGACTAGGTAGCACTCAGTGAGATAGGACGAACAAATGATTAAACAGAGACCTTGGTGGTCTAGGACCAGGTGGTTCTCAGTGATATGGGATGAACATACATACTTATATGGCTACAGGAAGCTACCCTTTACCTACCCTTCAGGTGGGGTCTTATGCGGACATCTTTTAGAGATTTTTTGTACTTTTTTGTTTTTGTTTTTATTTTGTTGGGTATGTATTCTGGCCCATTTAACTCACATCTTGTACCTTTACTCAGTGGTTTTTTAGTGGAATGTATGATTTCCTTTCTAGCTATTTGGGATGTGGTTGTGTGGGTGTATGTGTGTCTGCGTACAGATACTCAGGAAAATGCCTCCCACTCGTGGGATAATTATTTTTATGCTAGTCGCCAACCCCTAATCTTTAAGAGGCAGTCTTAGGGTAGTCACGACATGAGACTTGTGGGACGGAACGTGGAATCTTGAATGATGTGAGTGAGAATAACTCAATTAGGGTTCTATTTAAAAGACTAGGAAGGGATTTATTTGCGCTTTAATAAAAGAGCTCATAAAGAGTCACTACTGGAAATAAGACTTTTCCCAACACTTGCATACCAACGGTTCCAAGAAACCGTTGGTATAGGTAGTCTTTCCCAACAGTTTCATCAAACCATTGGGAAAGATGTTTTAAAAGTCTCTTTTCCCAACAGTTTGATGAAACTGTTGGGAAAGAGTTTCTTTTACCAACGTTTTGATGAAACCATTGGGAAAGATGGGTAAAAACATCCCTTTTCCCAATGGTTCCATTAAACCGTTAGTAAAGATTGACTTTCCCCAGCGGTTTTTAAAAATCGTTGGGAAACAAATGCCCCAAATTAGACAGAAGCCTCCCCACGATTCCAGAACCATTCCGCTGATCTCCAGAAGCTCTCCAGAAGCGATTCCTTCGCCAAAACCCTTGAGAAGACCCACCTTTTCCATCAGATCAGCTACTGCCAGGTTACACTCCTTCCATCTTTTATTAAGGATATAGTTTCTCCCCTTATCAATCATATCCTTCTATTCTCAAGGATTTGGTTATTCCAAATTTTTAGGGTTTTGGTAAAATTTTATGATTCACTAATCCACGAATTTTGTACTCAAATCACTACATCGGTGTATTTCCAATTAATTTTTTCATTAAACATTTACATTTATAAGGACATGGTGTCTATTGTGTTCTAATTTTAAATATTCATAGTTTTTTTTAATCTCAATGCTTCAAATATTACATCTTCATGTATATAAACTCATAAGAAATTTTTTGTAATATTTATTGATATCATTTCATGAAAATCAATCCTTTCATTAAGATCATGTCAAACATGAAGATCTTGTTCATCTTAATTTTTTTACACTAGGTGTATTACATAACAAATATGTATCATGTTTCTATCAAAAAAATATATATATAAAATGACACACTGTTCACTTATCCTTTGCACAATAGAACATATGGAGTATCTTCATGAAATTTGCATAATTGTATGTGGTCCCTAATTAGTACTTCTTCTTTCTTCATGAAACTAATTCATAGAATGTCCAATTCGCAATATTAGTGAATACTAGTTTTTCTAATATAACCATTAATCATTCTTCCTTCGACATCGTACATGTGTTATTCAATCACCTTTTTAAAACACAATGACCATTTTCACTGATTTGGGGTTCCTCAAAATGCTTGGGAAAATAAAAAAAATGCATGTATTGAATCGTGTTTCTCATATGGTTTCATGGATACAAGTTCATCTCAAAAATCATGACTGTGTGGTTCAAATATCATGAGGACCATGAGATTATTATTTTTCACACAAATGAAGTTGTTTTCTGCAACTATGTGTTTTTGTTTTCCCTTTTGATTTGGCCGAAAGGGGAGCTTTGTAGACATTAATCATGGTTATGGGTGGTCATTTAGGATGTAAGATAGTGAGACATCATTTTACTTGATATATCCAATATTATTATTGATTATGTTCAATTTGATTATCTTTAACAAGTGATGTTGTTTAATAAGTTGTTATTAATGGTTGTAATAATGACAATATGGCCCCCCGGACACCCCCCAGACAGCCCCTCAGACAGCCCCCCGGACAGCCCCCCACCCTCCTCCCTGGACCCCAGAAAGCCCCCCGGACACCCCCCGGACACCCCCCGAATAGCCCTCGGACAGCCCCCGGACAACCCCCCGAACAGCCCCCCGACCCTCCTCCTTGGACCCCAGAGAGCCCCCCGGACACCCCCCTGGACAGACCCCCACCCTCCTCCCTGGACCCCAGACAGCCCTCCAGACACCCCCCGGACAGCCCCCGAAGAGCCCCCAGACAGCCCCCGGACAGCCCCCCGGACACCCCCCGGACACCCCCCGGACACCCCCCGGACAGCCCCCCCACCCTCCTCCCTGGACCCCGGACAGGCCCCCGGACACCCCCAGACAGCCCCCCGGACACCCCCCGGACATCCCCCCAACCTCCTCCTTGGTACCCGGACAACCCCCTAGACATTCCCCCAGACAGCCTCGACCAGCCCCCCGGACACCCCTCGGGACCACTCAGACTGTCTCTCTTTTGTTCAAAATGGACTAAATTTTAAGTGAAATCAACAAATGACATACGGAAAACTGACCAAACGCCTTCGGATTCTATTGAAACATTAGGAAAACGATCCATGGGTCATATGGGACGTGTAGGAGTCAACCTCGCCTCAATACGAGGCGCTGTGTGGCCGACACCACCCAAACTGTCTCTCTTTTGTTTAAAATGGACAATATTTTACGTACATACTCCAAACCGACCAAATGCCTATGGATTCTATTGAAAATTTAGGAAAATGATCCATGGGTCATATGTGACATGTACGAGTCAACCTTTCCACAAACCGATCCGCGGTGTGGCCGGGACCACTCAAATTGTCTCTCCTTTGTTCAAAATGGAGTAAATTGTAAGTGAAATAAAAAACTGACATACGGGAAACTGACCAAACGCCTTCGGATTCTATTGAAACTTTAGGAAAAATATCCATAGGTCATATGTGTCATGTACGAGTCAACCTCGCCTCAATCTGAGGCACCGTGGGGACGAGACCACCCAAACTGCCTCTCTTTTGTTCCAAATGGACAATATTTTATGTACATATGAAAAACTGATCAAATGGATTCTGATTGTGTTGAAACATTAGGAAAATGATCCATGGAACATATGTGATGTGTATGACTAAACCCCGCCTCAATCCGAGGCCCGGTGTGGCCGATACCACTCAAAGTGCCTCTTTTTTTAAATGTACTTAATTTTAAGAGAAAACAACAACTGTTATACGGAAAAATGACCAAACGCCTACGGATTCTATTGAAAATTTAGGACAATGATCCATGGGTCATATGTGACGTGTACGAGTCAATACCACCTCAATTCGAGGCACCGTGGGGCCGGGACCACCCAAACTGCCTCTCTTTTGTTGAAAATGGACTAAATTGTAAGTGAAATCAACAACTGTCATACGGGAAACTGACCAGATTCCTTCCGATTATATTGAAACTTTAGGAAAAAAATCCATGGGTCATATGTGATGTGTAAGAGTCAATCCTGCCTCAATCCGAGGTGCGGTGTGGTCGACACCACCCAAACTGTCTCTCTTATGTTAAAAATGGACAATATTTTATGTACATACGCCAAACCGATCAAACAGATTATGATTATGTTGAAACATTAGGACAATGATCCATGGCTCATATGTGACTTGTAAGAGTCAACCCCGCCTCAATCTGATGCCCGGTGTGGCCGACACCACTCAAAGTGTCTCTCTTTTGTTTAAAATGGACTTAATTTTAAGTGAAAACAACAACTGACATATGCCAAACCAACCAAACACCTACGGATTCTATTGAAACTTCATGAAAACAATCCATGGGTCATATGTGACATGTATGAGTCAACCCTGCCTCAATCCGAGCCACGGTGTGGCCGGGACCACTCAAACTGTCTCTCTTTTGTTCAAAATGGACTTAATTGTAAGTGAAATCAACAACTGACATAAGAGAAACCTACCAAACGCCTTATGATTATATTGAAACTTTAGGAAAACGATTAATTGGTCATATGTGACGTGTAAAAGTCAACTGCGCCTCAATCCGAGGTACCGTGGGGCCGGGACCACCCAAACTGCCTCTCTTTTGCTCCAAATGGACAATATTTTACGTACATAGGCCAAACTGATCAAACAGATTATGATTGTGTTTAAATAATAGTAAAATGATCCATGGCTCATATGTGACGTGTACAAGTTATCCCCACCTCAATACGAGGCCCGGTGTGGCTGACACCACTCAAAGTGCCTCTTTTTTTTTAAAATGTACTTAATTTTAAGTGAAAATAACAACTGACATACAGAAAACTGACCAAACACTTACGGATTCTGTTCAAACTTTAGGAAAACAATCCATGGGTCATATGTGACGTGTACGAGTCAACCCCGCCTCAATCGGAGGCCCGGTGTGGCCGATATCACTCAATGTGACTCTGTTTTGTTTAAAATGGACTTAATTTTAAGTGAAAACAACAACTGACATACTCCAAACCAACCAAACACCTTCGGATTCTGTTGAAACATTAGTAAAATGATCCATGGGTCATATTTGATGTGTACGAGTCAACCCTGCCTCAATATGAGCCGCGGTGTGGCCGGGACCACTCAAACTGTCTCTCTTTTGTTGAAAATGGACTAAATTGTAAGTGATATCAACAAATGACATACAAGAAACCTACCAAATGCCTTCTAATTCTATTGAGACTTTAGGATAACGATACATGGGTCATATTTGATGTGTAAGAGTCAACCCCGACTCAATCCAAGGTGCCGTGTGGCCGGGACCACCCAAACTGCCTCGCTTTTGTTCAAAATGGACAATATTTTATGTACAAATGCCAAACCAATCAAACAGATTCTGATTATGTTGAAACTTTAGGAAAATGATCCATGGATCATATGTGATGTTTAAGAGTCAACCTTTCCTCAATCCGAGGCCCGGTGTGGCCGAAACCACTCAAAGTGCCTCTCTTTTGTTTAAAATGAACTTAATTTTTAGTGAAAACAACAACTAACATAAGCCAAACCGACCAAACACCTGCGGATTCTGTTGAAACTTTAGGAAAACGATCCATGGGTCATATGTGACATGTAGGAGTCAACTCCTCCTCAATCCGAGCTGTGGTGTGGCTGTGACCGCTCAAATTGTCTCTCTTTTGTTGAAAATGGACTAAATTGTAAGTGAAATCAACAACTGTCATATGGGAAATCAACCAAATGCCTTCGGATTCTATTGACAATTTAGGAAAATGATCCCTGGGTCATATGTGATGTGTACGAGTCAATCCCGCCTAAATATGAGGCACGGTGTGGTCGACACCACCCAAACTGTCTCTCTTATGTTAAAAACGGACAATATTTTACATACATATGCTAAACCGATCAAACGGATTCTGATTGTATTGAAACCTTAGGAAAATAATCCATGGATCATATGTGATGTGTACGAGTAAACCCCACCTCAATCCTAGGCCCGGTGTGGCCGACACCACTCAAAGTACCTCTCTTTTGTTTAAAAGAGACTTAATTTTAAGTGAAAACAACAACTGACATAAGACAAACTGACCAAACACCTTCGGATTCTGTTGAAACTTTAGGGAAATGATACATGGGACATATGTGACATGTACGAGTCAACCCTTCTTAAATCCGAGCCACGGTGTGGCTGAGACCACTCAAACTGTCTCTCTTTTGTTGAAAATGGACAGAATTTTAAGTGAAAACAACAAATGACATACGCCAAACCAAACAAAGTACATATAATTCTATTGAAACTTTAGGAAAACGATCCATGGCTCATATGTGACGTGTAAGAGTCAACCCCACCTCAACCTGAGCTGCGGTGTGACTGGGACCACTCAAACTGTCTCTCTTTTGTTCAAAATAGACTAAATTGTAAGTGAAATCAACAACTGACATACGAGGAACTGACAAAACGCCTTAGGATTCTATTTACACATTAGGAAAATGATCCATGGGTCATATGTGATGTGTAAGATTCAACCCCGCATCAATCCGAGACGTCATGTGGCCGAGACCACTCAAACTGCCTCTCTTTTGTTCAAAATGGACAATATTTTACGTACATATACCAAACCAATAAAACTGATTTTTATTGTGTTGAAACTTTATGAAAATGATCCATGACTCATATGTGATGTGTACGAGTCAACCCCACCTCAATATGAGGCCCGGTGTGTCTGAAACCACTCAAAGTGCCTCTGTTTTGTTTAAAATGGACTTAATTTTAAGTGAAAACAACAACTGACATACGACAAACTAACCAAACGCCTATTAATTCTATTTAAACATTATGAAAACGATTCATGGGTCATATGTGATGTGTATGAGTCAACCCTGCCTCAATCCGAGCCACAGTGTGACCGGGACCACTCAAACTGTCTCTCTTTTGTTTAAAATGGACTAAATTGTAAGTGAAATCAACAACTAACATACAGGAAACTGACCAAACTCCATTGGATACTATTGATACTTTAGGAAAACGATCCATGGGTCATATGAGACATGTACGAGTCAACCCCGCCTCAATCCGAGGCCCCATGGGGCCGTGACCACCCAAACTGCCTCTCTTTTGTTCCAAATGGACAATATTTTATGTACATACGCCAAACCGATCAAATAGATTCTAATTGTGTTGAAACATTAGGAAAATGATCCATGGATCATATGTGATGTGTACAAGACAATCCCACCTCAATCCGAGGCCCGTTGTGGCCGACACCACTCAAAGTGCCACTTTTTTTTAAATGTACTTAATTTTATGTGAAAACAACAATTGTCATACGGAAAACTAACCAAACGCCTATGTATTCTGTTGAAACTTTAGGAGAATGATCCATGGTTCATATGTGACGTGTACGAGTCAAACCCGCCTCAATCTGAGCCACGGTGTGGCTGGAACCACTACAACTGTCTCTCTTTTGTTGAAAATGGACTAAATTGTAAGTGAAATCAACAACTGTCATACGGGAAACTGACCAAACACCTTCATATTCTATTTACACTTTAGGAAAATGATCAATGGGTCATATGTGATGTGTACGAGTCAATCCCGCCTCAATATGAGGCGCGGTGTGGCCGACACCACCCAAACTGTCTCTCTTATGTTAAAAATGGACAATATTTTATGTACCTACGCCAAACCAATCAAACGGATTCTGATTGTGTTGAAACATTAGGAAAACGATCCATGTATAATATGTGACGTCTAAGAGTCAACCCTGCCTCAATACGAGGCCCGGTGTGGCCATCACCACTCAAAGTGTCTCTCTTTTGTTTAAAATAGACTTAATTTTAAGTGAAAACAACAACTGACATACGCCAAACCAACCAAACGCCTTCGGATTCTATTGAAAATTTAGGAAAACTATACATGAGTCATATTTGACATTTAAGAGTCAACTACACCTCAATATGACCCACGGTGTGGCCAGGACCACTCAAATTGTCTCCCTTTTGTTCAAAATGGACTAAATTGTAAGTGATATCAACAACTAACATACGGTAAACGGACCAAACGCCATCGGATTCTATTGAAACTTTAGGAAAACGATCCATGGGTCATATGTGATGTGTATGAGTCAACCCTGCCTCAATTAGAGTCAGAGTGGGGCCAAGACCACCCAAAATGCCTCCCTTTTGTTCAAAATGGACAATATTTTACGTACATACGCCAAACCGATCAAACGGATTCTGATTGTGTTAAAACTTTAGGAAAATGATTCATGGATCATATGTGACGTGTACCAGTCAACCCCGCCTCAATACGAGGCCCAGTTTGGAACTTATAGAGTCACAAGTGATGATACTCCTAAGAAAATACCTTTTCACCATATATTAGAAAAGTGGTTGTCATATGAAGATTGAAATGGGTGTAAATAAGATTTGAGTTATTGAAACTCTTATTCAACTATACTGGATGATTGTTGTCATATGAAGATTCAAATGGGGAATTATTCACCATGTGTGTAATCAAATATGTGGTGTTTTTTTGTTGTTTTAAGTTTGTCACTGTTTTAAGTGCTGTTTTTTAGGCAAGTGTATGCACTGGAGGGGCTACTGGAGGGGCTGCTGTGCAACAATTCTGGAAATACACAATACCAACAGTTTAAAACCGTTGGTATACTTTGAGAAAGAATTATTCCAACTGTTCAATAAACCGTTGGTAAAAAACTATCCCAACGGTTACAAACTATTAGTATAGTATTTTTTATTGAACATATGCCAACGGTTTCATTGAAACGATTGAAAAAAAACTATACCAATGGTTGTAAACTGTTGGTATAATATCAAAATCATAGAATTCCCAACGGTTCTAAACCATTGGGTAAACCTATACCAACAGTTCAACAAGAACCATTGGAAAATCAATACATAGAGTGGGATATTCCAACGGTTTAGTTCAAACCGTTGGTATTGATCTTTCCCCATGCCTTACTTCCCTACGGTTTGGACAACCGTTGGTATAGAATATACCAACGGTTTTCTAGCATATACCAACGTTTTAGAACCGTTGGTATATCCTCTATTTCCAGTAGTGAGTGGTTTTATCAGCACTAAAATAATAAGTGCTAATAAAACCGATACTTATCCATGCTTTATTAGCACCCATAAACATATATCTTTATCAGTGATAAAAAAGCACTAGTAAAACATATCATTATTTGTTCTAAAATTTTAACACAGATAAGGATATTATTTATCATCACTTTTTAGTGATGATAAATATAATTCTTTATTAGTGGTAAAAAAGCATTGATAAAGACCAAATTTTAATAATATAATTAATGTAATTTATAAATTTAAATGTATATAATTATAAATAAATGTAAATGTATATAATTATAAAAAAATTATATATATATATATATATTTATAATTAGTAATTATAAATATAATAATAATTATAAATATTTGTATACAATTATAGATATATTTATATGATAATATATAATTATTTATATTTATGTAACTATATATATATAATTATAAATATAATAAATTATTTATATGGAGGAAGGATGCAGGTGTGGTAGCACTTTTATGGAAATTTCGAAGGAGTTTAGCATTAGACATATCTTTTCTGATCCCGTTCTTCATGGGTCACAACCAGGTTTCAAGAGAGCCTCCCCAAGCTGCATCACAGAATAAGGAAGCTTTAAAAGGGATTCATGTTCCTTCAATAACCTTTGATGGTGTGATTGAGGTAGCACTGATAAATTATGGCAGTCTGCATGAAGCTTCAAAGCAACTTTTTATTTGGTCTAGAGATTAAAATTCTTTCAATATTTAGGGGAAATGTAATATTTATCATGTAGTTTCCAATGAAAAGGATATAAAAAAAGGAATTTAATTGGGTAATCACTCTATTATTTCTCAATTGATTTTTTCAAGGAGTTCTAAAACTTTGAAGATAGAATATTTAGTTAATCATTTATCGTTAGTTTGGGAATTTAAATCATAGAGATGTGTGTCATTGGGTAGGGGATACTACCACTTTTTATTCACTTTTAAAGAATTGAAATTGAGATCTTGGGGATTTTTATATGTTTCCCTCAAGCCCAAGTTCTTGTATTTCCCGAAATGGGACCCCAGTTTCAACCCTCTTAAGGAAAGGAATTCATCTGTGCAGGTAAGGGTGAGAGTCAATGACATTAATTTAATACTATGACATCCAACTATTGTTTATGATATTTATTCAGATGTAGGTGTCCCTATTAAAATAGGCAGGGAGATGAATATAATTAGGTTTGGCCATTATTCTCTCCTAATGGTGGAGGTTGTTCTATTATTTACCCTTATTGAAAAAGTGTTACTTTTAGCACCCAAGGATTAGTTCTCATTGAAAATTGTGTATGAAAAAAATCCATGATTTTTGTTTTGACTCTAACCGATTGGGAACAAAATATCCAACTATGGAAGTAATCTCTTTTGTTCTTACTGTTCCCATTATGGACATGAAATAGAGAGATTCCTCTTGAAAGAAAAGATTATTTTTAAGACTAACTAGGCATGGATGCATCTTCTGGAGCAGATTGGTGTTCAGTCTTCACCCCATGACATTAAGTCACTTATTATTTTGAATGTTGATATTAATGGAGGTCCTATGCCTCCTAAGAAGGACCCTTCCCTTTTTTAGGTCTCACATCTCCTCATTTGGATAGTCATGGTGGTGCTTGGGATAATATGGCTAAGGAAGATGAGGATGCATGACCATTACCCAATACAGTTTTATCTTTTAAATATTCTCTTACTAAGGGTGAAGGTTTTGAAAAATTAGATGATGTATTTTCTAAATATCAACCTGTTCATGATGAAACGGATCAAGAAGAGGTTGATTTGAGGATTAGGCCTGATCATAGACTTATTTATGGTAAAAAAGTTATGACGATAGTTATTGATGATTTTATTAAAAATTACCAGAAGGGATATATTCCTTCTTCAAATTTTGTTAGAGCTTCGTCGACAGTAAGGACAATATCTGCTGATGATTTCTTGGACCCTAATGTTGTGGAAGTAGGTCCAAGTATACATTCATGTATCATGATTCTTTTTCATGGTCACCCATGTAGGCCCCTAAATCTTTGGTTTTTATAGCTAAATAATCTAGTACTAGAGAATATTATTCTCCCTCTCCTATTATGAATGCTTCAAATGGAAGTCACAAAATTTATGAGGCAAATAGGTTTAATGCTTCAAAATAAAAGGGTATCCATAGATTCTATCCCTCTTATTTAATCAGGTTAGTTTAATAAATTTAGATCACCCCAAATATGGGGTGAATGTTACTATATTTTTAGGTGGTCCTAATATTGTTAATTTAATAGATGGAGATTATTTTCACTCCGTGGCATCTAGAAAGGTTGACTTGAAACTCTCACATAGGAAATTGAGTAGATTGATACTATTTTAACTTGTGATCCCATAAGGATGGATGAGGTTTGTGATACAATATTTGGGAAGATCCACTTTCCTACTCCAATAGGCCTTAAGATCCATAATTCTTCTACAGAGCAGTTACTAGTGTATATAGAAAACAGGTCCCTCTGTGGATGGAGGTTGTTTTTACTTATAATGATCATTTTCACCTGTTTATTTGGGTAAGGAACACATGTATAACGACCCATACTTTATATACATTGTTATTACTTCAAAATTGAAGCACACTTATTACAACATATAACAAAACCAGGAAAGGACCGTATAGGTATAGTGTCTTTAGAAACTGGGAAACATAAACAACTGGTTCATAAAACGTCTACATTGTCTCCCATTTATTTCATCATATCTATAGTCCCTTTTGGAATATCATACTTAATAACCTTCTTCCTGACCTGGGGAAAGAAACCATACCAAAGGGTGAGCTCAAATGCTCAGTAAGGGTAATCAAAAGAAATATCAATCACATCATATTCATAAGAACATAACATTTTGGAAATCTTAACCTACAAAAGAGAGCATAATTTCATAACATGGGATAAATAATAGTAGTGAAATGAAATCCCAATAATCATAACATAAAACATGAAACTTTTTGGCATACACACATAATCATATAGAATCATTTCTTATTAGTCAAGACTCATTGCCAAGACTATCTTAGTGGACAAAGTCCATTTTTGAACTGAGTTCATTCCTCGTTTCAGTTCTGTTTCACTGAACCGGTTTAACCTGCCGTTCCAGCCATGTCTATCTCATGATATATAAAATCTTTACCCAATTCATTTGAGGGAGATATAGGTCCCACCCATCTCATAATTATACCATTCTTATGTGTGCCATAAAATCATAAATCATACATCACTGCATAACCCATGTAATAAAAATGGAATTCTTAAACAACATGACATCATAAAACAATTCACAAAAGATAAAGGAATTAATAAAAATAATTCCATCACAACATAATAAAATCAATTTAATAATAGGGATATAAATAGAAACCTATATTATCTTAGATGGAAAATAATTTTGATAAAACACTTGAACTCCATTCTTGAGGAAAATATCCTTTCTACTTCAAAAAACATTTTCCTTTCTTAACATGTCATAAAATTTTAAACTAAAAGAAGTTGATTAAAAATAAACTTGAAAACTTTTAAAGGAATATTCTTGGAAATAATTTTTTAAAAATCCATTCATGCCGTATAAGTTAAAAAAAACATTCTTCTCGTACTTTTGTCGGAAAAGTCAAAAAGTATCTCGTACGAAAAACGAAAAAATATTCCTTTCATATCCTTTACTAAAAACTCACTTAAGGGTAAAATTGGATTTAAACAATTGTAGGTGGATGTAAACAATATTACATATTGAGGGAACATGGACGTGGATGATAAAATACACCCCAGTAAATACAAAGTATAAACAATCTCGGATAAAAATGAGATTGTGATATTTTCCCTTACCTTAGGTCCGGTTTGCTTCGTAAGTGTCCTAACCTCCTGTATAATGATTTAAATAAGGTCATTTACTTATTCCAGAATCTTAATCATTGTTATTATATCATATATGGTCATATTATTAGCTTCTTATTAGTAATATTTCATTACTACTTGTTATTCGGGTGTTTATTACTTTTTGTTCTTATGCGTGTTTTGTCAGATAAATTCTTATTCTTCTCTTTAGGTTATAGGTACCTCATTTCCAGAATGGTATTAGTGTAATATATATCATATTCATTCATTCAATTCATTTATATAATCATTATGTAATGAAGATCATGTAGAACGAATCACATCACATCGTGGAGACGATATTCCGTTCGTACGCACGAACGATGATATCGTTACCATGATCGTGGAATTGTATTGGAGTGTATGTATAATTTTTCAGAATAAATATAACTTTACAATAATAATATATATTCATTATTTAAACCATTATACCCATCCAAGTAAGGTGGTGGTGGAAAATAGATTACACCACGGCGTGGAGACGGTATTCCGTATGTACGCACGCATGATGATTTCATTTTCCATAGGATGGATAGATGGTGAAATAGGTTTTTTAAAACTTATAATAACATATCCGTATATGAGTGATACTGATGTTATTACTTCATAATGAAACAACTACAGAAGAAGAAGTGGAAGAAGAAATAAAGATGAAAGAATCGGTAACGGACATTACCTCTTCTTTGAAGCGCTTCTTTGAGACCTCCTTTTAGGGCACTAAAATTGGTATTTGAAGAAGACCAGGACCTATAGGATGTTTCTAGGGAAGTGTAGAGGAGAAATTGTCAGGGTTTGGACGAGCTTGAAGGCTCAAAGTGGTGTGAGGAAGAGGGGGAGGAGGTTCCCTTTTATAAGGGAGGAGAGGGGCACCTTTGGAAAACTAAAAATATTATTTTATTATGAAGACAAATTCGGTTTTAAATATCTCAAAATTGATTTATTTCTAAGATAATGTGGGGATGGGTCGAAATACTCTCATCCAATATAATTTAGACATGTTTGGGTTCCTATTTTAACCTTATCATTTAGATTTAACATTAAGTTAAATAATTTTACTTTCACCGTGTCTTCTTGTGTTCTTACACTATAAGGTTAATAAACTTACTATAACAAGCCAAACGAACCCCAAGTTGTTTATTATTAATATATATAAACTTATCTAAGTCATTATTCCGAAACATAGATTTTTAAGAATAAAATAACAATTAATAATATAATATTTGTTTTAAAAACTATTTTATGTCAATTTTGACACTATTTAGTAATTGATTTTTGTGAAAATCATAACAGAATGATTAGTTCGAAAAAAGTTAATTAAATCAATACTAACATGTCATATTAACCTATAAAATTATTGAAATTCATAAAAAGTCTCAAATTACATTTATTTGGGTATTTATAACATAAATTATGTCAATATTTCATTAATAAGATAATTACTGCATCATCAGTGTGTCATAAATAAATTAATTTATTTAATGTCTAAACATTTAAAAATAAAATTCCATTAAGTAGAAAAGTTTTTTATATTTCTAATGATTTTTTATAGTCTAATTTATCTTATGTATAACCCCATATTAAAAATGATTTACTTATTAAACTTTGATTTTAACTATTTTAACCCTTCTTTAAATAAATTAATAATAAATGTCCTAATCTAATCCAAGTGGACATAAATGGTCATATTTTATTCCTAAGGTTGTTTTTGGTCGAATTACACTTATCCAATAGAATTAGGACATGTGTTAGGGTAATAATAATATCATTTTAACCCTTAATTACCCTATTTACTTTTAACCGTGGTAAATAAAAGTAAAAAGTTACTATTCACCAAAAATTTATTTTCATCTCATTGAACCACATTTTAGTCCTTGATATTAACCGTGTATCTCGGATTTTCAAAATTCCACTCACAGAAGCGGTAAAATTAAGTTTTATGAAAAATTCAGTTTTTTTAACTACCACTTAGTGGTTTCAGTATTCATCAAAAATTGAAAGTTTTCAGAAAAATACCAAAATTTCACCCTAGACTAATTTCGATATTCCGAATCCAAAAATGAAGTCCATTTTGAAAAATAAAATTTATAAAATTTCAAAAAGTGGTTATTACTATTCATATCGTCTAGTTTTATTAATATTTTAATAGCATATCGTTGTTTAGTGAAACTCGGTATTGCGTACGACGCAAAATATTGAGGAAGGCCACGGGTGCGTGTAAAGAAAGCCAAGCTAGTGTTGTGTGTAGTGAAATATTCATTTGATAAAAACAAAATATTTCTCATAAATGTCTCGGGCGTTACAATGAGGATACTCATAAATATTTTTATTTTATATATTTTATGAATGGTTTAAAGTATATTTTATTACATTCAAAACAAATTCATGCACTTATAAGGAAAACGTTTTACATCCCTGATGAATCATCTAAGAGAATAGAGAGATAATATGATGATGGAAAATCTTGGTCGGATGACATTGTCATTGAAATCCTTTGGTAGAAAGTGAAAAATTGGATGAGGTGATGTCATCCTATAAGTGAGGACCTTGGGTATGGATTCATAAAATGGAATTTGATTCGTGATGTAGAATGTGATATTGGATCCAAGATTATGAAAAATATTGGTCTTTGAAAATCTTTTAGGAGGGTAATTTTATTTGTTTGACCACATCATTCCTTTGTCATATGTTTTAGTCTTTCAATAAAATGGATTCACCCCTACCTTTAATGAAATTGTAAATATAATAAATATATTAATTATTTAAATATATTCATTATAATTTTATAATAATTTAAATAAATATATTTATTTTTAATTATAATTATACAAAAAGCATCTAGCATAAAGATAAATATCCTGAATATTTCTTAAAGGTAGAAGAAAAATATAATAGGAAAGTAATAAAGTGGACAAGGTTATACAAAGAGACATGCCATAATCCAAATAAATAATCTACGAATCAATAATAGTAATATCATTTGCATAATTATAATTAGAATCCCTATCATCATCATAAGTTTTCCACTCTGTCTGTGAATTGTTTTGATTAAGGATCCCAAAGATCCATTCCTTAGAAATTTCCTGCTTCAGAGTGAGATGGATCTTTGATTCCTTGGAAGATAACCTAGTAGACACGTTCCTAAGTATATTGGAATAATAATTTAGTGGAATTATTTTTGAAGTAACCATATAAAAACCTTCACCACTGACCATATTCAACTTTCCATTTAAAACAACATCCTTAGAAGAAATAGGGTCACTGCTGCCCGTAGATTGGAGATGAGTGGTGTCCAAAAAAACTATCTAATTCTCCTTGGGACTTCCATCATCCGAAAAATTACCCCATTTACCAAAAAATTCTGAAGAGATGAAGACATTATAAATATCTTGAAGACAATCTATGCTCTGTTGGACATCAGATTTCAAAGTCATATCATCATGTAGAACATACCCTGAAAATTCTATGGCCAATAGCTACACAATACAGCCTTTACCATCAATTGATGAAGGGGAACACTCGACCATAACACCAATAGCCTCTACAGACTATCTTTCCTCATCAAAGTTCCTTCCATTTTGACCAATGGATTTCCTGACAATCAACATATAGATTCCAACTTGCAGAAAAGGTTTGGATGGAACTCCATGCCGAATCAATTAAAAAAAAATAGAAACAATATCACTGCTCCTGAAATCCGATTACTCATTTATCTTATAACGCTCACTGATAACATTTTTGAATTGATTCTATACCATCCAAGTCCCCACACCATCTCGTCCAAGGCCATAACCCCCAAGAGTGGCATGATTGTGCATGAAAATAGACGAGATTTCACCCTCAGTAGGGCCATTTGAGACCCATTTGTATTCATAGACTTTTATTCAGGAATGAATACTAAGAGTTTAGTAGCCAATGAAGTCTATGATACCTAGTAACCATTGTTGTCTTCATATAAGGTTAATCTTTCCTCTGTCTTGATTTCTTAGGATGGAAAACTAGAAAACCTTCATTAACCACAAGAATTTATTTTCCTTTATAAAATACCTAAATAAAGGAATGATTTTTTGTAGAATCATCCTCTATATAATCTATGTTTTTATGGATTCCCTTAGTTTCTATTAATTTATTGATTTACTCCTTAATTTTTGAGAACATCTAACTATCACTTGGATTTGAATGTCTCTCGGTTGAAAGAGAGGTGGCTTGTAGTCAATGATCCATTTATGAACCTCCAGGTTTAAGGAATCCCTACACCACTCAGAATTTATCATAAATCTATAACTCTTGAACATTATCCCGAGTCTCCCGAGTCACTTGTTTTAGCTTCTGAGAAGGCTACTCTACAACCTATGAAGAACCAACATGACATGAACATTACCCCTTCCAAGATCATATTTTTTTGTCACCAATAGAAACTAAATTATTTTATACTACCGTCCAAATGAATTTATTCCTACAATAATCCTTAAGATTTACATTTAATGAAAAAAATAGAAAACCACATTCTTACAAAAATTATCCTTAACATGAAAAAAGTGTGACAATCTAGATAAAAATCACCCATCCTTTCATATTCCACTTTTATAGATACTTTATCATCCTATACTGAAAAAACTACGTTATTAATCAATAAAGAGCTTAAGTATACCTCCATTAGGATCCTACCATTGTGACCAAATTTGGAAACCTCATTATACCTATCCATTTTGATTATAATTCCAATAGAAGAGGCTATATAAAATAAAATATTTGATTCCATAAGATCAAGTTAAGACCAATAATTTAAATCTATACTTGAGATATTATATTTTTTTAGAGAATGGGTTGAATAAAAAATACCATTCTTGAAATAAAACCAAAACTAGTTTAAAATAAATTGAACTGAACCCACAAGCCCATATCTTCAGATCATTTGATAGAAAAATAATGTAAAAGAAACCCTGATCCATGGGAATCCAACTCCATCCACAAGAAACCTATATTGAATTTTTCTTCTGAACTAGATCATTAGTTTTACAAATCATTCCTCTAGTGGGTATAACAATCCTATAAATGATTGAGAGATCTAGAATTTTAAATTTATCAAGAATCGCCTCTCTATTAGATAAATAACTTGGGAAATGTCTCCCTTCATCAGGATTCACTCTGGAGGAGAATATTTTTTAAATGAAAAATGACTTCTATTTGAGTCACCTAAATTTTATAAAAGACTATATTGTGGACATTCAATATTCCTACTGTAGTCCACTATACCCATCCAAATACCAGACTGATTAACCATAGAAGTAGGTCGACCGACCTCCCCCGTTTCTGTAGTACTATGTGAATGAGGTCTGCCCGGTTCATCCACCAAGTCCACTACAGTTCATCGATTCAGCATTGTCACCTAAGTCAACATAGACTAGAAAGCTTCATTTAAATCAGTTTTCACAACCACAGCCTGAATCACATCTTATACCATAGTCTCAACCCCCATTGTTTGACATAGATCGATCATCGCTACCGCCATCACTAAAGGTCGATGAGATTTGTTCACCTCATCCACCAACGCCATATAATGACATCCTCTATTCACCTCTATCATCACAAATACATTCATTCAAGATGTATTAAAATTAACCACCACCAATACATTCATCCAAGGCCCTTTTACCTTGACTGAGTCAACCATCTTAGTATGGCCATATCTATTTGTCTCGGCCACCCCGACCATTCTAAAACCATATTTGTTAGATTTGTACACTCCTAACTCGACAACTGTAATAGATCAAGGATCCCCTTAAGAGTCAACAATTCTTGAGAGAAGTAAAGAGCCATGAAAATTTATGATATCCATGTTTGGGAAACCCTCCATAATCTCTATTACATGGAATATTCACAACCCACACACCCATATTACTTCTTCATAATTATATATATTTATATAATTATATATATTTAAATAATTATATATATTTATTTATGTATTAATACATATAATTTTAAACATAATATATATTATAAATCTATATCTTAAAGGAAACTTTATTAAAATAAAGAAAAATAGTTACAGATGAGGAACAATCAATGAAAAAGTTACCCAGAATAATACAGAAAATAAATGACCAAGAAGGCATCATTAGGATCAAGATCGAGGATTGATGTTGTGATAAAGAAGATTTCTACCCATTAAAAGTGGATGTTGTCCCCTTTTCTATGCCGTGATTCGATGCTATGTCCCACCACCATCATCTAGAGGATCAACATCAATGTCAACCCTCACATATTCTATTACACCACCACTTATTTGACTATCTTCTTCTCTAATTTCAGAAGAAAGAAACTCACAATCTTCTTATCTACTTTAAGAAGCAATAAACTCAAAAGACTTTTGTGTACATACCTTTATAATCACCTTATTATTGTATTTAATATGGAAAAAGTTCATTGGAGAAGCAACACAAGTTGAATTACCCAACTTGAGGCTTTAATATTTTGATTATTCTTATATCTAATAATTAGTAATATAATACATGATCAAGGGATATTTAGGGGCCAAAAAATTTTGTCCTATCCCCTTAGAAAATATCCCTCTTTGATACTATAGGTGCTTTATCAGTGTAATATGTAACCTTCCATCCATGAGAAGTGGCTAACACCATCTTAACTTTTGGATGGTCACTTATAGAAGGATCAATATAATATTTTCCCTACCATTTCTTCCTTCTATCCACAAACTTTTCACTCACATTTAAAACATCCAAATATTATGGTTGTCCCCCTAATTCTGTTGACCCATCCTCATTGTTATCAAGGGAAGGAGAATAAGTTACCTTTGAATTAATATGAATAAAATTTTTATCCAAAGAAACCATCAAAGAATCAAGAAATTGAGAGTAAATGGGCTAAATATGAGGTACTAGCATCTATTTTTTTCCTTTATCAAGTGAAGACCTATATTTTAAAACGTGTTCCTACACAAGTGAGGTAGAAATACTTTTTATTATAGTGTTTATTGAGGTTTAAACTTCAATTTTGGATTTTACTTTGCAACCTTTGGAAGAAATCACCTTCCATTCCTATGAAATATGAAAATAAACATCATCTTGAGCAAAGTGTTCCTTGGAATCTTGGATTTCATTAGAATCCTCATTAGTATTCTCATCTTCCAAGACTTTTTACAAGGTGTAATTAAAAGGAAAATATAAAAATGGTTACAAGATACTCATCTTAAGTTTAAGGACAAGTAATTGTGGACTTAGGATGTTCTAGAAGCCTATATTTGTCTTGAGGGAAAGGGAAAATAAAAATAGGATTAGAGATCTCTGCACACCCAACCTTTTGAGGTAGAAATTTATAATCAATACTTGAATCCTCCTAAAAAGGACCTTTAATATTAATGCGAGTTTATTTCATTAGGGGATTTGGAATTCCCATAACAATAGTAGAAACTATGATTTTTTCATTGGGATAATCCTCAGAGTGATGAGTAGTCCTATTACTTTTCTTTCTTAGATAGTGAAGAAGATCATGACCTCTTAGTAGAAAATTGGAACAAACTAGATAACCCATGAAAAAATATTTTTAGTTCTTAATTATTTTTCAAGACTCAAAGAATGGTGGGGTCCTTTCATACTCAAATATTATGAAAACCTCATCTTATGGAATTGATAACACAACTCTATCAATAATGGTAGAACATAAATATATTTCTACTAATACCCAAGTTTAATGACCAAATATAACCATTTATTTATTGTTTTTCATTCTTATTGGGATGTCGATTGTGGAATAAATATTAAAAATGATTTCTAAGTACCATATGACCTAATTTAAACCATGAATCATGACCCATAACTGAGTATATGTTTCATTAAAATCAATTAGATTATAATTTAAATTCCAATCACAAATCGTCAGTGTTCTTAGCCTTATATTGATCAAGCCCGAACTCTTGGCTCTTCCCTTTAATTCCCCAGAAGGGAAAAGGACATTAAAGAAACCCTGAATGAGAGATACACATTTAAAATCAAAAGATCCCCAAATTGATGCTACTTGAGAAACTAGTTCTATGAAATTATATGGTTTCATACATTTCAAAAAAGAGATACAATAAATGAAGGAAGTCTTAAAAAGATACATACTCAAAAAAATAGCACCATCAGTGGCCGAAATGTGGGTGGTATTACCTTTCTTGATAATCTGTTGAGAAACCTGATCTTTGAACACAACAAAAGATTCTCTCAAGAAACTAGAGAATGATGAAAGTATGATCAAATCTTCCATGTCACCTTCTTTAGAGACCTCAGACCTCCGACACATGATTTGGTGGATTGAAACATAGGAGAATAGGTTCAATCTCCTTGCATGACCATATCTGTCATGATCACCAGGGATTGTCAGTGCTTGCTTCTCCCGTTCTGCTATCACATTGAAAATAATAAATATATTTATTATAATTTTATAAATATGTATGTATATATATATAATTATAATTATAAATATGAATAAATATATTAAAAAATATTTATATATAATTATAAATATATTTATATAATTATATATATATATAATTATATATATACATATATTAATATATAAATATATATAATTTTCAATATAATAAATTTATTATTATAAATTTATAATTATAATTAAATATATTTAAAAATATTTGAATATAATTATAAATATATTTATATAATTATATATATTTATTAGCTGAGACTTTCCTCACCCATGGGTAATTTGACTAACACAAAGCAGTTGGCTATGGATCTGATAAAAAAATTATTTGAATTAAGGATGTTACTGTTACTTAGATAACTAACTTCATAGATAAATGATATTTCTCTCTCTTTAGGGGCACTACTATTAATGGTCTTCGATGAAAGGGAAAATTTTCTTTTGTTAAGGCCAACCTGAATTCTATCTTTAAATAAATGGTGATTAGTAGGAATTCTATAATCTCTTGATTAATTTTTACTAGGGGCTCCAAGCCATGTAAAATTGGGGAACAAGAAGAACAAATTTCAAGAATATGGGGACTCAAAGGATGGAAATATGTATCACTATGGTGGGGTTTCTTCCACATTTTCTTTCCTTCATAGGAACTAGAGTTGCAGGCTTGGTGATTTGGTTTGATTTCCCTCAAGCTAGGATTTCTACATATTCATGAATGGTATCGGAACTTCAATCCCATGGATGTAAAAAATTAATTTGTAAAATAGTGGGTAAAGGATTATTGGATTAATTAGATTTTCCAAAAAACCTTGAATCCTATATGATATTGCACTGTTAATTGGGATTTTGATTAAAATGGTAAATGAAATTGATATGGAACGGTTTGACCAATATTCATAGTTCCTCGGTGAAGTTGATATGTGTTTGATACTAGTGGGAAAAGTGCATCTTTCAACCAATGATGATGAATTTAATCTGCATATAGTATAAGAAAAAGTATATCTCTATTGTTTGGATTGTAAAATTATAGGTCATGATGTTTCAAATTGAAATAGATTTGCTATTTGTGTTTTTTCTTCTCCTATAAAAATGAGGAAAATAAATCCCTCAAGAATAGTAATACATTGTAAAAAGAACCTCATATTGGATTTGGGAATACTATAATTAATAAGGATTGTGATGATAGAGTGCACTTTCAAGTGAAATTGGAAGGTAGGGGGATTGGATGTGATCCCAGTAATAAACTTAGGATGCAATGGGAAAATTTGAAGGGCTTGATGGGGGTAGTGCCTAATAATTTTGGTGTGATAGTTGAAATTAGTTCAACTTAGGAGGAAAGTCCTTATTCTAAAGGATGTTTGGATGCTTAAACTGATTCTGGTGTGTTTTCCGATGGATTTCATGGAAATCATTATTCCATGACATAGGATAAGGTTGTTGAATTAGGAAATATGGTTGAAGTGTAACCATATGATGAGTTATTTTAATAGGATAAAACTGACTAGTAGTTACTTTTGAAAAAATTGATAGCTTTAAGATCCCATAAGTGAAAACTAAAAATTATTGTGGAGGTCCCAAATATTATCTTGAATTGCCCCATGGAAACAAAAAATGATAATAATGTATGAGAGAAAGAGCTGAATAAGGTCCTTGAATCATTTGTTTGGATACCAAAGTCACGTATTTTTTTTTCTAGACTTGATGTAGTGGGTGGAAATGTTTTGGAAGATGGTCCCTCGTCTACTACTATCCAGAATTTTTCTTCTATTATGTTGGATCATCCCGAGGTATGAAACACACATACTGTTTCTAATGTGAATGAGGTTGTTTCTTTTACTTTTTGATCTTCAGAATCAATATCCCAGAAGGCTATTGGTTCCCATCTTGTGAATTTGATCGAAAACCCCAAAGCATATACAACTTCATTTGGATTGATGCAGACATGTCGAGCCCCCTATAGGTGGGACATCCATCTAGCAATGTGGATGACCTTAATAATGTGGATTGGAACTTCCCATAAAATTTATCAAACCCTTTAAAAAATTGACATGTCTATTTCGATAAGTCCATAGATGAATAATGTGACATTTCACAAGACAAAAACTCCAGTATTATTCTTTTTAAGGACAAGGAAGGTGAAATACCACTTAATGGCCTCAATAAAGATGTGTCTGAATGGGTTTTCATTAATCTTGAAGTCATTTTTTTCATGATGGAGCCAGATGTGTTCGGTTATTATGATTATCTTCTAGTATAGAAGTTACTCTCATATAATATTGAGGATGGATTTCGATCCTACTATGAGATGGACTTTTAGGATTTATCTGTTAAATTTAGAATGTATTCTGTGTTGGATGAATCCTCTAGTTCATCATCATATGAGGAATATGATCCCCAAAAAAGGTCCACGACATGGATAAGAGGCCTAAATCTAAAGGAAATAGGTAGATACCCTAGAAACATGGGAAATAAAGGGATTTTCAAGAACTGTTATCTTGTTTTCAATGTTGGTTTTGTGTCTTTTTTAACACTTTATTTCTGTTGTATGATTTTCTTTTATTAACAAAATTGGAGTCATGGGATTCAACCCATGACTGATCTATTTGGGTATATAATTACATATATTTAGATACCTATATATATATGGAAAATATATTGACACACACACACACACACAAACACACACACACACATATATATATTGTAAGGACCCAGCCGTAAACATTACATAATCTTGAATTAATTGGATAATTGACATTGAGGATCTTTTCAGCTTTATAGTTTTAGAGAATTTGTTCATAACATTTACATAACCACATGAATATTACATGTAGACAATTCTAATCAGTATCCATTTTTTTTCATAAAATAAAAACTGTTGAAAAAAAGAGTCATGTCTAGTTCCATGTTTCAGACAGCATGACTTTTCCATGATCCCATCCTTTACCCTGATTCCACTTTATGTCCTCTAAAAAACATTTCAAAAACTTGGGACGAGCACAAAAAGCCCAGTAAGGGATACACAAAGAAGGAAAACTGTTAATTTTTTTTAAAAAAATGTAAACCATGAATACTTTATCATAAGTAATACTTTTCACCTTTATGAAGTAGTATATACTCTTCAATGAATAAAAGATCATTGCTTACCCTTTTGTAACAAAAAGATTACCATAAACGCATACAAAGAACAAATAACATATAAAGGTAACTTGGGACATAAACATACTTAAATTGAATAACCATACTGTCAACATTCACACATATCACTAAATGAAATATCCATACGGCCGACTTACATACCCAATGCATTGGAGGTTATAATGTAACCACCCATTCTGATTTATCACGGCACCACCCATCATTTGGTTTATCACGTAACCACCCATCAAATAAAATCATGACACATAATGTTTTGAAAATAAAAACTTTTCAATAATAAAATTTCATTTGAAATCACAAGAAATCATTTCAAGACATTTAAATAAATCAAATCTTTTATCAAACCATTTTCAAAACCATTTAAAATATTAAATAAAGAGATTTTTGAATCAAAGTGTCCCATACCACTTTGAAGCTTTTGAAAGAAATTTCAATTTAAAAATTCATTTCCTTATGAATAAATCCTTAAAACCATTTATAAAATATGGGCATTAATGGGAAATATTTATAAGAATAAACCTTTAAAACATTTAAAAAAATATTTTAGATAAAGAGTTTTTAACAAAATGAGAGACCCTATAATACAAATAATTGAGGAATAAAATTTAATAAGAACATAATAATATCATGAGAATAAAGGTATTCATGATATAATATGCCAAATGATATTATATACACTATAAAATAGTGAATTGGTGAATATCAACAATGAAGTCTCAATAAAAATGTAAATTGAGACAAAATCCCTTATAAAGACGGTATCCTTAGATTAAGGATAAATCAATTACATAATTATGTGTGACACCCAATATAACTGGATATTAAGTGTAAAACAATCCGAGGCTATTCAAACATATTCATAGCAGGACATAATCATGAAATAGATTTTTAACCCAAAAATTGAAATTGGGTTAAGAAGTTTTCTTACAGAAATTCGTCAGCCTAACGACATCACTTTAAAATTCGTAAAATAATATGACGAGAGAGAAAAGGATATCTCATCACTTGGACATAAAATTTAAATCAATAAGGATATATAAGAACATATCCTAACTATAGAGACCCAAACTTTTCTTATATTACTATTACATCATTTTAAAGATAAACAACATAATATCATTACACATAGAGGATCCAAAGGTTTAGTGTCTCGGGAAAACTAGGACCATACATAACAAATACAATATCAAGCATAAACATTCATTTAATTTCTTCTTCTATAGATTCTTATTGGCACTTGACCTATCCTTAGTACATGTCGCCACCTGAGGATATACATAAAAAGGGGTGAGGTAAATGCCTAGTAAGAGGATAGATAATAACAATATATAATGGGGTGAGAATAATCATAACATAGGCAAAATATCATGAACATGAGAGGAGCATAAATAATAGACATGAAATGTGGCAATGCATAAAAATGAAACATCATGTCTTAGTGGTTAACTACCAGAAATACTTGTGAACCAAGATATAATCTTGTTCACACATCATTTCACATTTACTCATGAGATACATCACTTTACCCAATGCATTGGATCTTTATTTAATTCAAAGCGCACCCGTCACATTTAAACATTCATATTGGGCTATATAATTCAGGGCACACCCGTCACATCATAACATTATCATTTATCATGCATGACACAATGAACATATAAAATAAATGAACATAACTAAACCATGAAAACGAATGAGTTTCATCTCATAAGAACACATTCATAAACTTTGTGTTCCCAAAAGAAAGAGGGAACAACGTACTTGATACAAGAACCATCAACCTTGAATGAGAGGTAAAAGTTGAGTTCTTAAGAGAAGATTTATTTTAGAAAACATTTAGATTGACATAAACTTCATTAAAAAAAATGTATATCCCAAAAAAGGAAATAAAATGATGAACAACTGATCTTTAAGGAGTGACCATATCAAAAAATGGAGTGAAAGAGGTAGAACCCGAAGGATGAAAGTTGGGTTCGAGAATTTCCCCTTACCTTGTACCCGGATGCTTACTTCTCTTTAATGTCCTGTATAATGACATTATATTCATTAATTAGAAATAAATAACCATGTTTACATTAATAGGGTTCATTCTGGTTTTATTATGTCATATTATGTTCCTTTTTATGACTTATAGAGTTTAAAAACATGGTTCAGGGATGTTCGTTTTTATGGTTTTTCTTGGGTGGTTCACTTGTATTCTTAAATTGAAGTTCGGGTAGAACATGGGTAAACATCAAGAAATTATATTACATGTTATTAGTGATATTACAGGAGTGTGAATTATTTTATAATGATTTATATTAGATCCATGTGGATGAATCATTAGATAATAATTAAATGATGATTATTTGGGTTAATTTGAGTGGTTTTTGGATCACACCGAACTTGTTTTATCTTATCACTTAGTAATATGGCCATAGGTTATTTACAGAACTTTAAACAGAACATGATACATATAACATATTGTCTTTCAACCATTATAATGGTTTCATGACCAGATCTGAAGGTAGAAATGGAAGAATAAGTCATGTTGTTCTTGAAGGTGATAAATTAACACCTCACGAACAACGTTCTCTTTAATAAAATAAAAGGAAGTGGTAAGGGAGGTTGGATGATATAAGATACCATTAGAATCATAAAATTACATAATATGTATAATAATGTAGTTATAATACAATTTGGATGAAGATAGGTGGGGAGAGGTCAAGAAATGAACTTGAACTTGAAAGGAAATTAAAGGAGAAGAGGGAGAGAAATTACCTCTTGAATCCTTCTCTTGAGAACCTCTTTAAGGGCCTAATATTGGTTTTTTGATGATACCAGAAACTCTGGGACGTGGGGTAAGGTCTTGGGAAGGTTTTTGGGTAGAGTTTATATAAGTCTTGGAGCTTGAGAGGTGTGAGGAAATGAGGGAGTGAAGGGTGGCTTTTATAGTGGAGGGGAGAGGGGTTTCCTTAATATAAAATTCATTAGTTTATTATTTTCCCCACAAGACAAGGAATAGTGAGTCTTGAATTACCAAGAATATTAATTTTATAATTTAATCCCGAACCAAGTGTGCTTACATCAGCAGATAATCATCGATGACTCAAATAATACATTATTTAGCATTTATTGTGAATTATCGGATTCTACTATTCACAAAAAATTCAAGTATCTCAGAAAAATCCAAAAAATTTACCCCAACCATTTTTCAATGTGTAGAATACAAAAATGAAGTCCATTTTTCAAAAATAATTTTCTAAATATTATTAATTTAATATTTAATTGAAATCATAATTGACTTTAAAAAATAGTTTTTAAGATTAAAAATGATTTTATAGTTATTTCAAAAATTACATAGGGTCTCATAAAATTATCTAAAAACTATTATACATTGATTCAATAATTTATGAATAAATTTTAGGGAAATAAATATTATTTTAAATTAATTAATTAATTATAATTATTTATTTATGACTTACAAAATACCAAAACATTTACTAAGGTCAAATTGTCACTTTCTAAGATGTCTAAATTTTATTTAATTATTCATAGGTAATGCTACTCTTATGTTGGATGATTTACTATTCATAAGGTTCATATTACTATTCATAAGGGTATGTTACTATTCATAAGGGTAGGTCACTATTAACCAAAAATTAGGTTTGTTCATTAGTCTCCAAAAATCATCCTGAACACAACCGTGTATGTCGTATTTTAAAAATTAAAAACATAGGGCTGAAAAAATTATGTTTAAAGGTCACTTATCACTTATTAGTTTATTATTTTATGTTTTTCATGTTGTTTTATGACATAAATATAAGAAGAGAATTTGCATTAAAAAACTTTGGGTCGTTACATTCTTCCCCCCTTAAGAAATTTTGCCCCTGAAATTTCACTTTACACAAATAGGTGAGGGTACTTCTCCTTTATTGCCTCTTATGGTTCCCAAGTTACTTCCTCAAACTTATTGTTCATCTACAAATCTTTGACAAGAAGGGTTGTCTTGTTGCGTAGAACCTTATCACTTCGGTCCAGAATATTTACTGGCTGCTCCTCATAGGAGAGATCATCTTCCAGCTGTACCACCTACGAGTTTAGTACATGTGAGGGGGCTGGTATGTACTTTCTCAGTAGTGATACATGAAACACATCATGAACTTGATCCATATTAGGTGGAAGTGCAAGATGATAGGCCACGGCTCCTATGCGGTCAAGGATATCAAAGGGGCCAATATACCTTGGGCTTAGCTTCCCTTTCTTCCCGAATCGTATGACTCTCTTCCATGGAGATATACGAAGGAAGACTTTACCTCCAACGTCGAACTCCAAGTCCCTTCGACGGTTTTCAGCATAGCTCTTTTGCCGACTTTGACCATCTTTGATGTGTTTCTGGATTACATGAACCTTCTCTGTCATCTCTTGAACAAGATCGGGTCCAAGTAGCTTTCTTTCTCCAACTTCATCCCAACAGGTTGGAGTTCTACACCGCTTTCCATAAAGAGCTTCATACGGAGCCATCTGAATACTCGAGTGGAAGATATTGTTGTATGAGAACTCAACCAATGAGATATGATAATCCCAACCACCTTTTAATTCAAGAGAGTAGGATCTTAGAATATCTTCAAGAATCTGAATAGTCCTTTCAGACTGGCCATAAATTTTGGGATGATAGGCCGTGCTGAAATTTAATTCAGTACTCAAAGAATGCTGAATTCTCCTCCAGAATTTAGATGTGAACCTTGGATCATGGTCAGAGACAATTGAGATTGGAACACCGTGCAATCTCACCACTTCTTTCACATATATCTTTTCAAGTTGATCAAGCGGGAGATCTTCCTGAATAGCGATTAAATGTGAATTCTTGTTGAGTCGATCAACAACAACCCATATCGCATTATTTCCCTTTGACATCTTCGGGAGACTCGTGACAAAGTCCATATTAACATTTTCCCTTTTCCACATGGGTAAAGGAAATGGTTGCATCATACCCTTGGACTTTTTTCACTCATCTTTAACTTGCTGACATACCAAGCACCTTGATATATATTCCGCAATCTCCTTCTTCATGTTATCCCACCAGAAGTGTTCTCGGAGATCACGTTACATCTTGGTACTCCCAATATGGATAGACAAGGTTGAGCTATGTGCATTATCCAATAGCTCCTTCTTTATCACAGGTGATGAATCCACACAAAGCCATGTTCCAAACCAAATTACACCATCATCATCGATATAGAACTATTGCAGCTTCCCTTCCTTTACTACACTCACCCTCTTTTGTATCTCCACATCATCCCATTGTGATTCCTTAATATTCTCATGGATGGATGGTTGCACAATCATTTCGGCAAGGTAGGATGTATCCCCTGCCCTTATGAATTCCAAATCCATCCTTTGCATATCCAAGAAGATTGGGTCTTTCTCAATCCGCAACATGGATAGAGTAGCAGGTTCTTTTCTTCTTAGAGCATCAGCTACCTTGTTTTCCTTTCTAAGATGATAGTGAATAGAGAAATCGTAATAATTGATTATCTCTAACCATCTCCTTTGATGCATGTTGAGCTCCTTTTGTGTGAATATATACTTTAGGATCTTGTGGTCAGTGTATATGTCACACTTCTCACCATAAAGGTAGTGCTGGAAGATTTTTAAGGCAAAAATCACGGCTGCCAGCTCTAGATCATATGTCGGGTAGTTATTCTCATGGATCTTCAACTGTCATGAGGCATAGGATATCACATTATCATTTTGAATGAGTACACAACCCAAGCCTTTCGTTGAGTCATCACTGTATATCACGAAACTTTCTCCACTTTTCGGTAGTGTGAGTACAGGTGTAGTGATCAGCCTTCTCTTTAGCTCCTTGAAGCTTCCCTCACATTATTCTATCCAGACATACTTTACGGATTTCCTTTTTAACATAGTTAGCGGGATTGAAAATCGTGAGAATTTTCTCACAAAATGTTGGTAGTACCCAGATAATCCAAGAAAACTACAGATTTCTATGACACTAGAGGGCCTGGGCCATTCCTCAATTGCCTTTGTCTTTGAAGGATCCACATAAATTCCCTCACTTGTGATCACATGTCCCATGAACGTGACTTGATTCATCCAAAAGTCACACTTGCTGACCTTGGCGTACAACTGCTTCTTTCTTAATGTCCCCAACACAAGTCTTAGATGTTATTCATGTTTCTCCTTGATCTTGGAGTAGATTAGAATATCATCGATAAAAACTACCAAAAATTTGTCGAGGTAATGTCTAAAGACTCTATTCATCAAATCCATGAAGATTGAAGGGGAATTAGTAAGTCCAAAGGTCATCACCAAAAACTCATAGTGCCCATACCTTGTACGAAAGTCAGTATTCTGAATATCTTTCGTCTTCACCTTTACCTGATGATATCCAGAACAATGATCCACCTTTGAGGAGTATTGAGCTCATCTTAACTGGTTGAACAAGTCCTCAATCCTTGGGAGAGGATACTTGTTCTTTATGGTGATCTTGTTGAGTTCCTGATAATCGATACACATCCGCATGGTTATATCCTTCTTCTTTACAAAGAGCACTGGCACACCCCAAGGTGATGAACTAGGGCGTATAAACCCTTTGTCCAGATGCTCTTGCAGCTACTTCTTTAACTCCTCCAGTTCGATAGGAGCCATCCTATAGGGAAATTTAGAGATATGAGTACCTCCAGGTATGAGTTCAATTGAGAACTCTACCTCACGATCCAGGGGAATTCCGGGTAACTCTTTGGGAAATACATCATCGTGTTCCCTCACGATGGGCATTTCCTCAAGGTTGGAACTTTCCTTCGACTCAACCATTTAGGAGAGGTATGATTATTCATAGGGGATCAATACCCACACCATTGAAGGATTTTTCAAAGGATATTCATGATATTCATTGCATTTTTAGAGGATAATGGGATTATTCAGAATATGAAAAGATATTTCCTTTTCCTGACAGTTGATATGTTCTCTATATAACAATAGCTAGTCCATTCCCATTATAGCGTCGAATTCCACCAAGGGAAGTATTACGAGATTTACCAGAAGAATATTCCCACATACACCAATGGGAGAAAAGTCAGACACTTGGGTTGAAATTATTTCACCACTTGGTGTTTTTACAGATATCTATACTTCAAGGTTTCGGGGCTTTGATTCTATAGTTCTAGAAAACTTGCAAGATATAAAGGAACGCGTAGAACCAGAATCAAATAAGACTTTTTCCATTCTTGAGTGAATAGGAAGTGTACCTTGTACGACTTCATTATCATGATCCACCTCTGCCGTAGTGATGGAATAAGCCTTCCCTTGTTCATTTGGCTTTGGTGGCTGCTGACGCTGATTACCCTCGAGAGCTTGAGGTTTAGTGCACTGGATTTCATAGTGCCCTAGATCCCTACAGTTGTAGAATTGAACCATGGGTGGTTCTATCCTTTCATCGGCTACATTCTCCTCCTTTTCATGTCTTTTAGACACTCTTGAGCATGGTGTCCTTCTTTCCCACACTTAACGCATTTCCCCGTCCCTTTGAGTCAGTTCCCATTGTGCAACTTCCCACATTTTTGGCATGTGGGTCATTGATTTTTCTTCCCACCTTTATCATTAGATCCACTAGCTTGAAACTCCATCTTTCTTTTATTATTTCCATAGCCATGGGACCATTCTCCAAACTCCATATCCACTTTGAGAGCACATCGAAAAGCTTCTTCATAACTCCCAAAGTCTTGAATTGAAAGAGCATTTAGAAGGTGTGGTTTTAATCCTCTAAATAATCTATCAATTTTACTATCATTGTTGATAACAAAACCCAAAGCATACCTTTCGAGCCTTGTGAAATTTGCTTCATAGGATGCGACATATTATTCTTCTTTTTTCTTGAGATCTATGAATTCTATCTACATCTTCGTGCGAAGAGTTCATGGGAGTACTTATTAAGAAACATTATATTAAAGTCTTCCCATTCCATATCTTCAATTTCCTCCCTTGGCTTGGTGTTCTTAATCAAATCCCACCATTGATCAGCTTCTCCATCTAGATGATAAATGGATAGAGTAACCTTCTCCGTCTCAGAATAGTGAAGAACATAAAAGATCTTCTCCATGGAGTTGAACCACTGTTCCGCAACTAGTGGATCGGAGGATCCACTAAATGTCGGTGGTCGTTGCTGCATAAAACATTCGATTTCCAGTTGCACCCTCTTTGGTGAAGGATGATGTTCCCCATTATTATGGTTATTATTCATAACCTTAGAAAATTGGGTAATCATTTCCATAAAGTTTTGAACTCCACCTCCCGAATCATTGGGGATGTTGTTCGGGCAATCGTTGCATTGGCCCTCGCAAGATTTGTTTGCCTGATTTCTCCTGGTTCCCACCATTTTCTAAAATAGAAAAGGTTAGGCCAAAAAATAAGTAAACAATTCATTAATAACTTATTAATTTAAACAATTATACCAGAAACCTAACATATGGGATCCCTAGGTAAATACTCTTCTGTGCATTTTTGTACTTAGTCTCATACTAGAGGATTCCTCTAGGGTTCACTAATCTTAATTCCCAAATTAACTAACCCTTTCCCCTGATACCAACTATAGCGGCCCAGCATTTTCTTACATTACTATTACATTATTTTAAAGATAAAAAACATAATAGAATTACATATAAAGGATCCAAATGTTTAGTGTCTTGGGAAAACTAGGACTATACATAACAAATACAACATCAAGTATAAACATTCATTTAATTTCTTCTTCTATAGCTTATTATTGGAACTTGTCCTCTCCTTAGTACATGGAGCCACCAGAAGATATACATCAAAATGGGTGAGCTAAAAGCCTAGTAAGAAGATATATAAGAACAATATATCATGGGGTGAGAATAATCATAACATAGGAAAAAGATCATGAACATGAGAGGTGCATAAATAATAGACTTGAAATGTGGAAATGCATAAAAATGAAACATCATGTCTTAGTGGTTAACAACCAGAAATAATTGCGAAAAAGATATAATACTGTTCACACATCATTTCACATTTACTCATGAGATTAATCACTTTAACCAATTCATTGGAGCGCTATATAATCCTGGGCACACCCGTCACATTTAAACATTCATATTGCGCTATATAATTCCGGGCGCACCCATCACATCATAACATTATCATTTATCATGCATGCCACAATGAACATATAACATAAATGAACATAACTAACCCATGAAAAGGAATGAGTTTCATCTCATAATAACACATTCATAAACTTTGGGTTCCCAAAAGAAAGAGGGAACACCATACTTCATACAAGAACCATCAACCTTGAATTAGAGGTAAAAGTTGAGTTCTTAAGAGAATAGTTCTTTTGGAAAACATTTGGATTGACATAAACTTCATTAGAAAAAATGTATATCCCATAAAAGGAAATAAAATTATGAACAATTTATCTTTAAGGATTTACCATATCAAATAAATGGAGTAAAAGAGGTAGAACCTGAAGGATGAAAGTTGGGTTCGCGAATTTCCCCTTACCTTGTACCCGAATTCTTCCTTCTCTTTAATGTCCTGTATAATGACATTATATTCATTAATTAGAAATACAGAACCATGTTTACATTAATAGGGTTAATTATGGTTTCATTATGTCATATTATGTTCCTTTTTATTACTTATAGAGTTTAAAAACATTGTTCGGAGATGTTCATTTTTATGGTTTTTCTTGGGTGGTTCACTTGTATTATTAAATTGATGTTCAGGTAGAACATGGGTAAACATACAGAAATGATATTACATTTTATTAGTGATATTACATGAGCTTGAATTTTTTTATAATGATTTATATTATATCCATGTGGATGAATCATTAGAATAGGAATTAAATGATGATTATTTGGGTTAATTTGAGCGGTTTTTGGATTAGAACAAACTTGTTTTATCTTATCACTTAGTAATATGGCCATAGGTTATTTCCAGAACTTTAAATAGAACATAATATATATAACATATTCTGGTTCAACCATTAAAATGGTTTTATGACCAGATCTGAAGGTATAAATGGAAGAAGAAGTCATGTTGTTCTTGAAGGTGATAAATTAAGACCTCACGAACAACGTTCTCTTTAATAAAATAAAAGGAAGAGTGAAAGGGGTTTGGATGATATAAGCTAAAATTAGAATCATAAAATTACAGAATATGTATAATACTGGAGTTATAATACAATTTTGATGAATATAGGTGGGGAGAGATCAAGAAATGAACTTGAACTTGAAAGGAAATTAATGGAGAAGAGGGAGAGAAATTACCTCTTGAATCCTTCTCTTGAGAACCTCTTTAAGGGCCTATGATTGGTCTTCTAATGAGACCAGAAGCTCTTGGACGTGGGGGAGGGGATAGGGAAGATTTTTGGGCAGATTTTATATATGTCTTGGATCTTGAGAGGTGTGAGGAAATTAGAGAGTGAATGGTGGCTTTTATAGTGGAGGGGAGAGGGGTTTCCTTAATATATAATTCATTAGTTTATTATTTCCCCACAAGACAAGTAATAGTGATTATTGAAAGAACAATAATAGTAATTTTATAATGTAATCCCGAACCAAGTGGTCTTACATCAGTAGAGAATTATCGATGACTCAAATAATACATTATTTGGCATTTATTGTGAATTACCAGATTCTACTATTCATAAAAAATTCAAGTATCTCAGAAAAATCCCAAAAAATTACCCCAACCATTTTTTGACGTGTAGAATCCAAAAATTAAGTCCATTTTTGAAATATAATTTTTTAAATATTATTAATTTAATATTTAATTAAAATCATAATTTACTTTAAGAAAACAGTTTTTAAGATTAAAACTGATTTTATAGTTCTTTCAAAAATTACATAGGGTCTGATAAAATTATCTAAAAACTATTAGACATTGATTTAATAATTTATGAATAAATTTTAGGGAAATAAATATTTTTTTAAATTAATTAATTAATTATAATTAATTATTTATGACTTACAAAATACCAAAACATTTACTAAGGTCAAATTGTCACTTTTTAAGATGTCTAAATTTTATTTAATTATTCATAGGTAATGATACTCTTTTGTTGGATGATTTACTATTTATAAGGGTCATATTACTGTTCATAAGTGTATGTTATTATTCATAAGGGTAGGTCACTATTAACCAAAAATTGGTTTTGTTTCATTAGACTCCAAAAATCATCCTGAACATAATCGTGTTTGTCGGATTTTCAAAATTCCAAACATAGGGGAGACAAAATTATGTTTAAAGGTCACCTATCACTTATTAGTTCATTATTTTGTGTTTTCATGTTGTTTTATGACATAAATATAAGAAGGAGATTTTCATTAAAAAACTTTGGGTCGTTACACTGAAATAATAAGATGTAAATTAAAAGACATAACAAAAAGAAGTCTTTTAAAAAGAGGAGGGTGAAAGGTTCCCTTACCGCTTTGGTAAGTTACAAAACATGCACCCCATGAAAGAAAGATCATACAATGAATATGTAAATACCCATAAATTAAATTATATTACACAAATAATATAATAATGGGAAGTACATTCACCACACAATAGGAAATAGTGGCTAATATAGCATGAATCTCACGAGAATAAAAAGTGAGATGAAAAACCCTTACCACGTTGTAATCAATCGAGTCATATGAGAAAAGATAATAACCACCAGATGAATCACAAAATACCATGAATATAAATAGAGTCATGATAATATATATCAAATGGAATTACACAATACACCACATGAAATATATAAGTGGTGAATAATGGAAATCTCATTGAATTAAAAGTGAGATAAGAAATCCCTTACCTTGTGTCTCACTTGACTTGTCCGTTCATTAATTTCATGAATAATAAACCAAAGTTAATTTATACTTGATTTATAATCTTTTTAATGTTTATTATTACTTTTTTATCACTTATTACCTTGCAATAAAAGTTGGTTAATTATTTGAGTTCATATCAGACATTTTGTCGATGTTCGGAATTTTAGTTAAAAATGAACTTGTTATAATTACAATTTGTCCATGTGGTCAGAACTCCATTATCTACAGAATGATATTAATGATTTTGATATCATATATATAATATATATCAAGTTTATATATATATAATAGTACATAACATTTGGAGATAAAAAATGAAATGCATCGTTCATGGAGACAGTAAGACGTACGTACGCATGGACACTACTTTAATTTCTATTTAATATTTAATGGAATGAAAACTTAATGATACATAGGTATATGATAATTCTAGTATTATATCATATGATATATAAGTTACATATTTTCATTAACTCTATATTTATAGGTTCCATGTATGTCAAGAACAAATCATATCACCTTGAGGGGGCGGTAGTCCGCACTTCCTCAAATGAAATTATCATGTTTACACATATTGGAAGGCATAAAGGTATGTTTTTAAATAAAAATTACTGAAACATATAGAAAAAAAACATAATATATATCATATATAAATACAGTTTCATCACAATGTCCACCATGAGAGGCAGTAGGAGATAATTGAACAATCATCACTTCGTGAGGCGTTAGTTTTCTATACACAAAAAAGTATGTTCTAAACCCATTAGATGGAGGTGTGTGTACGTGTAGTTAGAATAATTCTCATAAAAACATCATATTATATTTAGTATACTGGTTCTGTTAAAAAATAAAAAAATAAAAATATTTTAGGCGGTTGGAGAAGTAAAATAAATCAAAAGAACTTAAGAGAAGTCGTTACCTTTAAATTGGTTAACTCTATTTGGTTTGAACCAAAATGGTTTCTTGAAAAGTTTTATGCCTAAGGTAAGGATTCTAGGTTGAAGAGAGAGATATTGGGAGCTTATTGAAGTATTTTGTTTCAGGAGAAAAAGGCTTGAGACGTGTGAGAAATGGGTTAGAAGTGAGGGCTTTTTATAAGGGAGAGGATGGCCTCTTCAGGAAAGTTTGAAACAATTAATTATTACAACCTCATATTCAGTTTCAAGAGGTAAAATATTCATTAATATAAGAGTAATGATGACTCATGGACGAAATAAAATAATACAATAATAATTGGACTGGTTTTGGATATTTTTTTAATATTTATAATCTTGATTATTTAAATCATTTATTAATGAGGTAAATATTGTATCATTATTGTGTCATAAATAATTTAATATATTTGATTTCAAACAATTATAAAGAAATAAAATTATGTATGAAATCTTTTTAGCATTCTAAATAATATTTATAGTCAAAATTATAACCTATATAACCCCATGTAAAAATTTATTTACTAAAAGATATTTGTTTATGTCATTTTTGTCTTTACCTTAAATTAATTAATATAAAATGTCATTATTACTACCATGTGGCTCCATGGGGTCCCAAATTCAACACAAGGATTCCCATGGTCGGATAGGTTATTAGTCAACATGATTAGGATACTTTTAGTGTAATTTCATATTATTATAATATTATATTTTTTCCTTATTTATTATTTTTACCTTTTAATCATGGTAAATAAAATATTTACTGAAGTAAATATTTAAAATGTCTAAAAATAAACGTGACCTATTGAAACAATTTTGACCGATTTATTCTAAATATGGAACCCATTTTTTGAAATTCAAAACATAGAAGTGGAAGAAATTAATTTAAAATTAATTCCCACTGTTAAAATAAATAGCGTGTTTTTAAGAAATAATAACTATCAGAAGATTGACACTTGTTTATGTCCAATTTCAAAATGAAATTACAGAAAATGACCAAAATTAGATTAAAGTGTAAAAATATTTTCTAATTAAACTTTAAAACCAATTAAAAAAATAATATAACCATATAAATATATTATATTAATAGGCACTTTTGAATTAAAATACAATATTTTTCACTATTCCTTAAAAAATGAACATTATTAGAAAAATACCATAATTTCATCCAAAGTAAATTTTGATATCCCAATTCTAAATAATAATTTTATTTTGTAAAATAGAATATATAAAAGTGAAAAAAACTAGATTTATGGAGGGTTCTCCATTAAAAGGCGGTACCTTTTAGTGAATATTAGAGTATTTATGCTTAAAATCAAATTCTTTACTAATTTTAAGCCTCTAACTTTTATTGGATAAATGTAAAAATATTCAAAAAACATGAATAATAATATTTTAGTTAGTTCTATTCATTCCTGCCAATACAACGGCTAGGAGTTAACTACCATTTTAAAATAATAATATTATACTATTAGTGTGCAACATAAGATTTCAAAGAAACCCATTGTTGCGTATCAGGTATGCCATCGAACATAGCGTTCTCTTTAAAGAATAATTAATATTTAATTATAAAATATTAATAAATATGAAAATTTTCATTTTCTTTATTTACCTGGGATGTCACATCATTCCCTTCTTTTGGGAATTGCATCCTCAAAATTTTAAAACTGGGATTGGAAACTTCATTAAAAGTCCCACATCAGAAAAGAGTCAGTAAAACTATCACTTTAATAGAATGAAAGAGAAGTAAAAATGTCACCCGTGATAACCCATACTCGAATTCCATGTAGGAAAACATGGATATAGGGGAGAGAAAAAATGTTCAAGTTCTGATGGAGAGTGATAGAGAACATGATTATGAGAAAGTTAACCACCAAGAAATCACAAACTTATGATGTGTTAAACGGTCTTTGATTTCCCAACAGGAAATGTAAAACAACAATATTTTTATTTTACGTTCTTTTTCATAATTTCTAGGAATTCATTTACTATATAGAATTAGAACATAATGAAATATACTTACCTTTAAGTAGAGTTTCATCCTTTAATAAGTTCCTACCGAAAACTAATATTTTATCCGAACAATGAGCATTCAAAAAGACTTGGTCACATCAAAATCTCAAGAATCATATTCTAGAGAATCACATAATACACAAAAGAATAACTATATATTTCCCTTGTATTTAGACATCAAATAAAATCAAAATGGTTAGTAAGAGATCATATAATCCCCAAAAAAGGATAATCCTTTATAAAAAATTACTACTCTTAATCTCCAAAATTCAACCAAAGTAACCAAAGTTCAAGAAAGACCATTCAATACATAATTTTCCTTGAAATTCTTGAAAATAATTCAAACTAAGATTGAAACCCAAAACTCATAAGGATTTAATATCATAGTCTTCCACAGTAAATCTTAAAATTTATCTCTAAATAGAATAGACTACTCTTTAAAGACTAATACTGAAGTGTAATTAACCCAATCACATATTCTCTATGATAGGTTAGTCATTTCCATAAATTACCTGGATATCCATATTTACAAAATAAGAAATAAATTTTTCCAAAAATAATATTTCAACCGTTACCCCACAATGTAAATCTCATAGTATTCCATTTTCTATAGGAATATATTTTTCTCCAAAAGAGAGAATGTCTTCCAAAATAACTTTTATCATTAAATCACCAAATCAATTTATTATACTAAATAAATCCATTTGGTAAAAGATAACTTCCCAAAATCAACTTATTCTTGATCCATAAATCCATTTAAGTTAAAAGAATAAGTCATACTAACCAGGGACTTCACATAGGTCAGTGGTAGGAGATGCACCCTTAACGCCCTTCAGTTGTGGGTTCGCATCCTACGGCCTTGCTAGATGCGACGGGTTGTCACCCATCCTACGGGTTGTCCTTTTTATAAAACTCAAAAATAACCCTAACATGTTTTAACCTCATTGGTTTCCTTATAGGTCTTATTTTCATCCCAATATATTATGATATCAACATCTTAATTCTTGTAGTCTTATATATATATATATTGTTATTTTTTTATTTCACCACCATATGATAAAATAAAATGATCCCCAAAATAAAGAACATCATACCTTGATAATGGTGTCCACTTGGTTTCATCGTTATCTTGTTCACGTAGGTAGATTGTCCATGCATCGCAACAATGATTTAGATATCCTTCAAAATCATTTTCTTCATTCATTCAAATACACCTTGTACAACTTGGGTAATATGGGTGTTCACAGAAAAATAGTTTTGGATAATAATCATGTGTGACATATAATTTCTAAACATCTAATAAAACTTGATTTTTATAAAACAGTCGGACAGAGTTTGAGTTGAAACTTTCAATCAGTGGTCCTTTTAAAATACCAAATTTTTTTGCTAAGAGACTATATTTTAAAATCAAATATAAATAGGTTTTTCAAGGGTCTACGTCTTTATCACCTTTTTCAAAATCATAATATTCTTCAAAATATTGTGATAAGGTAAAATATTTAAAAATTTCTTGAAAATATTTACCTTTCTTAAAAATATAAGAATATTGTGAATATAAGATTTGATAAAATAAAACCCATGATTCATGATGATATCGGGGTATAGTGGAGGTGTTTGATATCTCAAAAAATTTCTTGCAAGTGAGTTATATGTTAGAAAATGTTTCAAAATCATCTGAACACAACTTTGCAATAATTATTGCAAGCAAGTCATCAGGAAGAGATATGAATATAGTTTGAGATATTCCTCCTTCCATTTGTAACATACTTTCCTTGATCTACAAAAAGTTATAAAACAAGGATTTAATTGAAATAATAGACATGGGGACTAACCATGTGTTTAATGAAAACTCCTAATCCCTAAAGTTTTCTAAACCGACCTTTGATACCAACTATAAGGACCCCGCATTAAACACTACATAATCTTGAATTAAATGGATAATTCACATTAAAGATCTTTTTAGGTTTAGAGTTTTAGAGAATTAGTTCATAACATTTACATACCAATATGAATATTACTTTTAAAAAATTCTAATCAGTATCCATTTTTTTTTCATAAAATAAAAACTATTGAAAAAAAGAGTCATGTATAGTTCAATGTTTCAGACAATATGACTTTTCCATGATCCCATCCTTGACACTAATTCCACTTTATGTCCTGTGAAAAACATTTCAAAAACTTGGAATGAGCAAAAAAAGATCAGTAAGGGATACACAAAGAAGGAAAACTGTTAGTTTTTCAGAACAACAAGTAAACCATGAAAACTTTATCATAAGTAATAATTTCCACCTTTATGAAGTAGTAAATACTCTTCAATGAATAAAAGATCATTGCTTACCCTTTTGTAACCAAAAGATTACCATAAAATCCATACAAAGAACACATAATATATAAAGGTAACTTGGGACATAAACCTACTTAAATGGAATAACCATATGGTCATCTTCCACACATATCACTAAATGGAATAGCCATACGATCAACTTCCATACCCAATGCATTGGATGTTATAATGTAACCACCCATCCTTGTTTATCACGACACCACCCGTTATTTGGTTTATCACATAACCTCCCATCAAATAAAATCATAATACATAAAGTATTGAAAATAAAAACATTTCACTAATAACATTTCATTTGAAATCACAATAAATAATTTCAAGATATTGAAAAAAATCAAATCCTTTATCAAACCATTTTAAAAACCATTTAAAATATTAAATAAAGAGATTTTTGAATCAAAGTGTCCCATACCACTTTGAAGATTTTGAAAGAAATTTTATTTTCAAAAATTAATGTACTTTGGAATAAATCTTTAAAACCATTTATAAAATATGGACATTAATGTGAAATATTTAGAAGAATAAACCTTTAAAACATTTAAAATGATGTTTTAGTTAAACAATTTTTAACAAAATGAGAGACCCTAGAATAAAAATAATTGAGGAATAAAATTTAATCGGAACTTAATAATATCAAGAGAATAAAGGTATTCATGATATAATATTCCAAAGGACAGTGTACACACCATATAAGAGTGAATTAGTGCATATCAATAATGAAGTCTCAATGGAAATGTAAATTGAGATGAAATCCCTTATAATGATGGTATCATTAGATTAAGGATAAATAAATTACATAATTATGTGTTACACCCAATATAAGTTGATATTAAGTGTAAAAAAATGAGAGGTTATTCACACATATTCATATCATGACATAATCAAGAAGTATATGTTTATCCCAAAAATTGAAATTGGGTTAAGAAGTTTTCTTACAGAAATTCAACAGCCTAACGACGTCACTTTAAAATTCAGAAAATAAGATGATGACAGAGAAAAGGATATCTCATCACTTGGACATCAAATTTACATCAATAAGGATATATAAGAACATATCCCAACATAATAAGATGAAAATTAAAAGACATAACAAAAATAAGTCTTTTAAAAAGAGAACGGTGAAAGGTTCCCTTACTGATTTGATAACTTATGAAACATGCACCCCATTAAAGAAATATCACACAATGAATATGTAAATACCCATAAATTAATGTATATTACACAAAGAATATAATCATGTGCAGTACATCCACCACAATAAAGTAAATAGAGGATAATATAGCATGAATCTCACAGGAATAAAAAGTGAGATTAAAAACCCATACCACGCTGTAATCAATCGAGTTGTATGAGAAAAGTTAATAACCACCAAATGAATCACAGAATACCATGAATATAAATATAATCATTATAATATATATCAAATGAATGTACACAATACACCACATTTAATATATAAGTGGTGAACAATGGAAATATCATGGAATTAAAAGCGAGATAAGAAATACCTTACCATGTGTCTGACTTGACCCGTTCGTTCTTTAATTTTTTGAATAATAAAATAAAGTTAATTTATACTTGATTAATAAATTTTTTAATGTTTATTATTAATTTTTTATCACTTATTACCTTTCAATAATAGTTAGTTAATTATTTTAGTTCATATCGTACATTTTGTCGATGTTCAGAATTTTAGTTAAAAATAAACATGTTATAATTACAATTTTTCCATGTGGTCAAAAATCCATTATATACAGAATGATATTAATGATTTATATATCATATATATAATATATAACCAATATATATATATATATATATTTATTTATTATAGTACATAAAATTTGGAGATAAGAAATGAAATGCATCGTTCATGGAGACGGTAACCTGTACGTACGCATGAATGCTACTTTCATTTCTATTTAATATTTAATGGAATGAAAACTTAATGATACATAGGTATATTATAATTCCAGGATAATATCATATGATATATATGTTTCATAATTTCATTAACTCCATCTTTATATGTTCCATGTATGTCATGAACGAATCATATCACCTTGAGGGTTGGTTGTCCGCACTTTCTCAAATGAAATTATCGTGTTTACAAATATTGAAAGGCATAAAGGTATGTTTGTAAATAAAAATTATAGAAGAATATAGAAAACAAAAACATAATATATGTCATATATAAATATAGTTTCATCATAATGGCCACCATGATAGGCGGTAGGAGATAATTTAACAATCATCACTTTATGAGATATTAGTTTTCCATCCACAGAAACAGTATGTTCTTCACCCATTAGATGGAGTTGTGTGTAAGTGTAGGTCGAATCCTTCTCAAAAAAATATACTAGTATATTTAGGATATTGGTTTTGTATAAAATAAAATAATAAAAAGAGTTTAGGGGGTTGGAGAAGTAAAATAAAACAAAAGAACTTAAGAGAAGATGTTACCTTTAAATCGAGTAACACTGTTTGGTTTGAACCAAAAGGGTTTCTTGAATGGTTTTCTACCTAAGGAAAGGATTATAGGTTGAAAAGAGAGATCGTAGGAGCTTATTGGAGAAGATTTTTCATGATCCAAAGGTTTGAGAAGTGTGAGAAATGGGTTAGAAGTGAAAGCTTTTTATAAGGGAGATGAGGGGCTCTTTAGAAAAGTTTGAAACAATTATTTTATTATAACCTCATATTTGGTTTCAAAAGGTAAAATATTCATTAATATAAAATTTAAGATGACTCATGGTCGAAATAAAATAATCCAATAAGAATTGGACTGGTTTTGGATATTGTTTTAATATTTATAATCTTGTTTATTTTAATCATTTATTAATGAAGTAAATATTGTATCATTATTGTTTCATAAATAATTTAATATATTAGCTGCCCAAAAATTATAAAAAAGTACCATGATGTATGAAATATTTTTATCTCTCCATATAATATTTATAGTCGAAAAGATAACCTATATAACCCCATGTAAAAATTTTTTTACTTAAAGAAATTTGTTTATGTCATTTTTGTCTTTACTTTAAATTAATGATTATAAAATATCATTATTACTCCCATGTGGCTTTATGGGGTCCCAAATTCAACCCATATATTCCCATGGTCGGATATGTTATTATCCAACAGGATTATGACACCTGTTAGGGTAATTTAATATTATTATAATATTATATTTTACCCTTATTTATTATTTTTACCTTTTAATCATGGTTAATAAAATATTTACTCAAGTAAATATTTAAAATGTCTAAAAATAAAAGTTACCTATTTACACAATTTGGACCTACTAATTCCAAATATGGAATCCATTTTCCAAATTCAAAACATAGAAGTGGCAGAAATTAATTTAAAATTAATTCCTACTGTTAAAACAAATAGCGTGTTTTTAAAAAGTAATAACTATCAAAAGATTGACACTTGTTTATGTCAAATTTCAAAATGAAATCAAATAGAATGACAAACATTAGATTAAACGTTAAAAATATATTCTAATTACACTTTAAAACCAATTAAAAAGACAATATAACCATATAAATAAATTATATTAATAGACACTTTTGAATTTAAATACAGTATTTTTCACTATTCCATAAAAAATGAACATTATTAGAAAAATTCCAAAATTTTATCCAAATTAAATTTTGATGTCATGTTTGTAAATAAAAATTTTATTTTGTCAAATAGAACATATAAAAGGGATAAAAATTAAATTTAAAGAGGGTTCTCCATTAAAAGGCGGTAAATAGACCTTTTAGTGAATATTAGAGTATTAATGCTTAAAATTGAATTCCTTACTCATTTTAAGCCTCTAACTTTTATTGGATAAATGTAAAAATATTCAACAAACATGTATAATAATATTTTAGTTAGTTCTATTCATTCTCGCCAATACAATGGCTAGGCATTAACTACCATTTAAAATAATAGTATTATATTATTAGTGTGCAACATAAGATTTCAAAAAAACCCATTGTTGCGTATTGGGTATGCCATCAAACATAGCATTCCATTTAAAGAAGAATTAATATTTAATTAACAAATATTAATAAATATGAAAATTTTCATGTTCTTTATTTACCTGGGATGTGACATATATAATTATAAATATAATAAATATATTTATTATTGAAATATATTTCTTATAATTTTATAATCCTTTAAATATATATTTATATATTTATAATTTTATAAATAAACTTTTCAAACATTATATATATTTATAATTTTATAATTAACTATTTAAATTTAAAAATTACTAAAAAATTCCTTTAAATTGTTTAATTATATAAATTTAAAACATATTTTAAATGTTAAAACAAAATAAGAAAAAATTAATAAATATATTTCAAATAAATTACAATCATATTGAAAATATTACATGTATAATAAATAAATATATGTATAAAAAAATATTGCAAAATGATTAATTCAATATATATATATATATATTTGATACTCGGGGGTACAATTAAAATCAAACACACACACAAAAGAATTATAAACATGTAAAAAATTGAAGGAAATATTAAATAATTCATTTAAATAACTTAATTATATAAATTTCAAACATTTCAAAAATATTACGACTTAATAAATAAAATCGAATAAATACCAATCATATAAATTTAAAACATATTAAGTATAATACTTAGTAAAATATAAATATGTATAAAAATGAATAAATTTAAAAAATATTATATCAATAGTGTATAAAATATACATCAAATGTGAAATAACTACATGTCGTACAAACATATTTACACATGTAATAAATAAATATACATCCCACATACATGTGCACATATAAATATACACACATACTTATGTACAGATACAACATCTATATATACGCATACAAAAAAAACACACGCACAACATAATGCATACACATATATGCACACACACACACACACATATATGTAAGTTCAAATAGCACATATTAACAATACACCATTTATATTTATAAAATTGATTGAATTATTAAATTATATAAAAATATATCATATTTATATTAATTATATACATTAATTTTTTAATTGATGTATATAAATAAACATTAATTTTTGAATATAAATATTATAATTATATATATATATATATATAATATTTTTATCAAATTTTTTATCTGTGTTAAGAAAAACGCACATAAATATGAACCTTTATCAGTGCTAAAAAATACACTGATAAAGGGTACACATTTATTAGTGTTTTTTAGCAGTGATAAAAGTTACCTTAATTAGCACTTGTAGCTAGCACTGATAAAGGTTACTCAATTATCAGTGATTTACGTTTAGAACTGATAAAATCTGGCACTGTATAAAGCACGATATGTGGTAGTGACATTAATTGTAATTGATGTTAAATAGTTTTTAATTTTTTTAAATATTTTCAGGTTTATTAATATGGGAAAAAGTGTGTTCCCTTCATGTTACTTGAGATATATGATGAAATAAAAAATTTCATAAAAAACGTAAAGGGGAACTGAGGAACCATCTAATGGTGGAAATTCATTAACCTAATTTTGATAAATTATCCAAATTAATGTATTAAATTCAAATATTGGGAGTTTAATACCATTATAATATCAATATTGACCAAGAATTGAAACAAATTCAACATATCCATCCTGATGATGATGATCTTTACAATGTTTTCATTTGTTTTTAATTACTTAGAAAACACGATTATAATAGCTCTTGTGGTCAGTAGTAAATGTTCTTATAATCTTAAATAAATTTTTTGAAGGTTCTAATTCACATTTCTTGTATTTTGTAAATGGATGCAGAGGTATTTAAAACATTTGTGTACATATATGGTAATTTGATGATAAAATATGTGCGAAATGTTGGACTTTGTGTCATAGGACCAACTTTTTATACATTGATTACATGTATATTCAATTTATGGAATATTAATTAAACCTATTGTTATTTATTTTTCATTTTACTTATTTAATTTAATGTAATAATGTTCTAGAGTATTTTTTTCACAAATAAGGACATATTAGTTCCCTACTATGATGAGAACCTTGAAATTAAATGAAAATATTCTTCATATATTTATATGGTTAGAAAAAATACTATGTTAGGACACATTGTATATAGACCATCTGGTGCAAGTATTAATAAATATATTAGGATTATTCTCATTAAGTTTTCACTTGGTAATCTTCAAGATGAGAGATTATGAGAAATGAATTACCTATAAGAGTTACACATGTTTAGCGGTCATTAGATAGTCTTAAATGCGAGTGCATGTCCTGGTCCTTGGACTTTAATATTATTAATAATTCATTTTGTGAATCATGTACTTAGATGTTTTTTGTAAACCATGATGATAAAATATCATGGTGATATTGGATATTATGGATGCATTATGAGTGAAATGTCATTAACGGACAAGTTATGGAAGGACTTCTCCCGTCCATATTTATGGAAATTGATATCTTGAACCTTTTATTATAATAAAACCTCACATTAAATTCATTGGATATGGTGTAATAGTGAATTTATTTGACACTTTCAATGAAATACATACCAATCAAATAGGTCAGTGACACGGATGTGGAACCTACTTCATGAGATATTGCAACAAAGGGATTATATTACATAATGAGCATTTGAATGTGGTTGTCATTTTTGTGACATTAAATTCTTTATCTTGGGTGACTTGACCCATTTCTATATAGTAATCTTGTATTTTAGGCAATCCCACCTAATGTAAATAAGAAGGAATCCAAGGGGGTCACACACTAAGTGTTTCTAATGATCTCTGTTAAATTATATTTAAATTTATTTAATTGAATAAATATTATTCTCAAGACTGAGGGGTAATTTTATTCATAATTTTTGATCAAAAACATTTATCAATGAATGAAATATTTAATTTAAATGTTTATTCAAGTGTTTAATAAATGCTATAGGATTTCAAAGGAACCAATACCATGTCCGGTGACAGATTTCAATTAACAAGTTGGTTAAATAATACTTTTTATTACACAAATTGGCATGCAGAACAAAATAATAATAATAATATTATTATGGGCATGGGGTTCATTAAAGGTTATAGTATTATTTAATGGTCAAAATAGAATTAAATAATTATTTTAACCTAATCCTTAGCTCTATTAATAGACTATTATTTCTGTCACGACCCGTCCACAGGGCCCGTGCTGTGACTACCCCAAGCCCGCCTTCCATAGGCCAGGGGCTGGCGACTAGCACCAAGGCGTAAATCCTGGTAAAAGGGAAGGCATTGCCTTTGTAAAGTAAACAAGCACCTCAGAGTAAGCAAGCGGAAAAAGTAAACACTAAGTAAAAACAGAGTACAACTACAAGTGCGGAAAGTAAGTGGGCCAGAATACAAACCCCAACTGAAAGTAAAGTACAACTCGAAAGGGAAAACAACAACTGAAAAGTAAAAGCCGCTACACCGAGCTGTCCATTGGAAATCTCACCTGAAGGGTGGGTACAGATAGCTCCACTGCTCCTCGGGTCCCGCCGTCCGCTCCGAGTACATCTCGCCCAGTGGTCCTCCTCCAGGTACCATCTTGCTCTGCAAGTCTCAACCACGATCAACGATGTCCTTCGTCTGCAACCAACACAACGTAGTGCGGGCATAGCCCGTGCAGGGGTGAGTATAAGCTACTCAGTAGGGACCCCGAGACCCCCGAAGGTCTCCCAAAATCCACAAAGGATAAACCACAAGGACGGATACAATCACGAAGCAACAACCGACACTGGTTAGGTATATGCCCATACATATACCTAAGTCAACAATTCCAATACCCTCCAACCTCCTAGCCCAAGTACAACTCAGTCCACACAGGAAAGTATACGTATTCCACACAGGAAAGCAAACATAATCCACACCGGATAGCTCAACACAATCCACACAGGAAAGAAAACAGGATTCAGCTCACACAGGTATACATCATCGAAAAGGTGAAAGAGATGATCAGACATAGATACTGAATCATCTAAGCTGGGACCCACATAGGATACAAGACCAGTATTGAATCTTCTAAGCTGGGACCCACATAGGATACAAGACCAGCACAGCTAGGACCCACATAGGATACAAGACCAACTGTCTTCATTGATTCATCTATACTGGGACCCACATAGGATATAAGACCAGTATTGAATCATCTAAGCTGGGACCCACATATGATACAAGACCAGCACAGCTAGGACCCACATAGGATACAAGACCAGCTGTCTTCATTGATTCATCTATACTGGGACCCACATAGGATACAAGACCAGTATTGAATCATCTAAGATGGTACCCACATAGGATACAAGACCAGCACAACTAGGACCCACATAGGATACAAGACCAGCTGTCTTCATCGTCGCAGTCCACTAAGGATCTCTGCACAATCGTCGTCGTCAAAGTCGCAGCCAGTACTAGGGTTCCCGCACACAGCAAGCTCATTCGGGAGGGTCCGCTCCACGAGACGAGAGGCTGATACATCAACTGTCACATAGAGTTTATGTATCCAAATGTTCCGTATTGTCAACAGGAACTCAACGCAACAGACGGCGCGTCAATCGGACGCCTGGTCTGAGAGTTATTGGCTTTTTCTTTCCAGGGGCCCGGTTGGTTTTTAAGGAAAAACCAACCCGACCGTACTCCACCTGCGTCCAACCCTCGGGCGGAGTATGCCAAAAGATCCGTCTCACTAAGAGGAACTCAACAATGTTGACAGCACGTCAATAGGACATCCGTAGCTCAAGATATGAGCGTTTCCGCTCCGAGGGCCCGGTTGGTTTCGTGTACGAACCAACCCGGCCGAACTCAAAGTATTCCGAAACCTTGAGTGTGATATACCGAAACGACCTTCCTGATCCAAGGATCTAATCTCCGCTGACGACGCATCGTTTGAAGGTCCGTAGCCCGAGTTATGGGCATTTGAACCCAAACAGTCCGATAACGGGGGTTTCGGGCCCAGACCGACCAGGCCCGAGACCACCTGGTTGGCCCGAACTGGGTCGACCCGGCACGGCGCGGCACGGCCCGGCCCGGCGACCCGGCGGCCCGGCGGCCCGCGCGCTGGGCGCGCTGGCCTGCTGCTCGACCAAAACGGCTGAGCCATTTTGGCGGCTCGCGCACGGGGGGGGGGGGGGGGCACGACTCCATCGGTTCGTTCGAAACCGCGGCCCCTTAATGGGTCCGCTTGCTGCTGCCAGCCGGGGGAATTTAATTCCCCCGGTTATCCATGTCCGGTCGGCCCACCATGGCCGGCTGGTTCCTGCACCACGGGACCAGCGACTGTCGGTCCCCTTCCAGCACCGACGCCGGCGGCCCAATGCCGGTCGTCGGTCACCCTGCTCCGCCGCGGCTCGGTTCATCCGGCGCGGTGCGACGACACCACGCCCCTCCGCCGCGGCCCCACTCCGGCTGCGGCGCCTTCAGTTTTCTTCGACGCGGCGCGACGACGTCACGTCCTTGAATTTATTTCCACTGCACGGTGCGACGACGCTGCGCATATCTTCCGCATGAAACCGTGTGGTGCGACGACACCACGCTTCCTCGTACCAACCACAAAAAAATCATTCATGAAATAAGGATGAGGGTCGACCGTGTTTGTGCGGTCCGACCCCCTCGTGTTATTCGATAAAAATTGTCAAAAACCACGAAGATCGACAAACTAGAAATCATGAACGGAATTAATTAAAAAATATAAATCCCCTACCTCGGTTCAGGAACGGTGTTCATTAACGACCCGCGGAAGACAAGCGTCGCGGAGTTCGGGCGTCGCGGGGAAAGAACGTCGACGTCGCGAAGAGAGGATTCGAAGTCATTGATGGCGATTCCGTCGCGGAAAACCGTCGCGGAAGAGACGACGTGGAAGAAGAACGTCGCGTCGCGGATACGACGTCGCGGAAGAACCGTGTTCTTCTGCGGAGAAGTTCTTTGTTGAAGAACGGTGTTCATCGCATTCTTCGTCGAGGAAGAAGGTGTTCCTTATCTTTTTCTCCAAAAATCGCTCAAAAAACCCAACACCAACCCCTAATAAAATAAGTTCTAAACTTATTTTATTAACACAACAAAGCATTTGAAATTCAATTGTTTGAATTTCAAAAACTTACATGTAACTCACCAAATTAGTTAGAGTGGAGTTAATGGGGAGTTTAAGGGAAGTTGAAGAGTTAGGGCTCATGTGGGCCCCACCACACTTTATCCTCTCAAGGGAGGTTATGTGGATGTGGGCCCCACCTCTAACTCCCATTTGGAGGAAATAACCAACAAAGTTAAAAATAAATTGTGTTCCACAATTTATTTAACTTCTTCTAATTACCCCCAAAACTAACTCTCATCCCGCATAAAAGGCAACCTCGGAAAAGGTCTCCTTATCCGAATATCGGCACTGCGATTTCATCGGTGCCATCAGATTTCAATTCCGAGCACCGGTTCAAAAGATAGGAAAACCCGCTCGTTCGTTCACTGAACATACCTGAGGCAAACTTCGGAAATTGATTCCGGGCACACCGGGCCTCAGAATCAGGTGCCGTCAGAAACCGCGCTCTTGTAAAATTCCAAAAAAAATTAAGAAAAAATTTCCCTTGAATTTTACGGGTCTTTACATTACTCCCACCTCAGGGATTTACGTCTCCGTATAGATAAATCAAAACTAGGGAAACAAATGAGGGTACTGAGCACGAATCATAGCCTCTCGCTCCCAAGTGCTCTCCTGGAGGTTCCCGTGTTGCCACCTGATGCGCACTAGAGCAATCAACCGTCCACGTAGGACCCGCTCCTGTCGATCCTCGATCTCCACCGGGACCTCCGCAAAAGTCTCCCCATTGTCAACGTCAAGCTCTCCATGGTCAATGATGTGCATCGGGTCGTGCACGTATCTCCTCAGCTGAGATACGTGGAAGACGTCGTGCACCCGGTGTAACTGAGGTGGTAGAGCCAGATGATAAGCCACCTCGCCAATCTTGCTGAGGACCTGGAATGGTCCGATGAAGCACAGATATAACTTTCCACCTCGGCCAAATCTCCGTAAACCACGTCGAGGTGAAACACGCAAGAAAACGTGGTCGCCATCCTCGAACTATATTGGCCTCCGTCTCCTGTCAGCGAAAGACTTCTGTCGGCTCTGAGCTGTCTTCATCCTCTCCTGGATGACCTGGACCTTCTCTATCGTGGCCTGGACCACCTCTAGTCCCACAAGAGCTGCTATGATTTCTTCTTTGCTGATTAAGAGAAATCTGGTCTCATCCCTTTGATGAACCATGTTCTTTGCCTAATACTGTCAATCCCGACATGGATGATACTAATCCATACCAAGGATGTCGTCGTAAGGCCTCGACGCTACTACCAAGAGATCCAACCGTTACTCTCACCTCCAAGGGTTGAGTCACACTGTCGGCATCAGTGTGTGGTAACTAGGTCTCCTCTAGTAGATGTCTCACAAATGAGGGTCAAGTCAACAGTCAAAACTGGAACCTCTTAGTAACAACACAAAAGAGGACAAGAATGAAAACATCACAAAGGTATGCGTCTTTTATTATTGCCGCTCATAATACAAAGACACTACACAATATCAATAAGGAACTAGAAGTACAAAATACGTATCAACTAGTTCCGCTCCTGTCCATTTGCTCCCAGAGCTCCATGATCGAAGGCCTTAGCTGCCTGAAGCTGAGCTCTCCAATGTCCACCAACTCCCTGTGGTCGGGGGAGACCTCCTGGTGGTGGTGGTGGCAACACCTCAAAGTGTCACCCACCATCTGCTACTCGGCCAGCTCCTCTGCCTCGTCCGCCTGCACCCTGCGGACCTCCATGGCCGAACCTCTGTCTGGGATGTCCCTCTACCACCCGCTGCTCATCTGTAAGACGAGTCGGGCAGTCTCGAGCCATGTGACCTTGCCCGCCGCGTGCGTAGCAATGCCTGCCCCTCGTGTAGCTGGCTCTCCTTCGTGTGGCCCGCACAACCGAATCTTCATCCAGTGACTGCCCATCTGATGGTCTGGCCCGTTTGGACCTCTGCGTCACCTGTCTACTGCCAACTGCAGAAGTCCCTACTACGGGCCGTCCTGCGGAGGGCCCTGTCCCTGGAGCTTGCTCGGAGAGAAAACTCTCCACTAGAAGGGCTCTCTCCAACACCTCTGCCTGCGTTGGAATGTTGAGGGAGATCATCGAAGCCCTAATCTCATGCCTCAGTCCCTGCTCGAAGGTCCGGGCCCGGAAGAACGGGTCCCGTACCATATCTGTGGAGTAGCGCGAGAGATTAGTAAACCTCACTGCGTATTGGGCTACTGTCACGCTGCCCTGCCGCAGCTGTAGTAGCTCCTGGATGTGCACCGCTCGGAGGGTGGCTGGGATGAACTCGGAGCAGAATATGCTCTCAAAGTCCATCCAGAGATGAGATGTCTCGTCGTGCACCTGGAGCATCAAGCTCCACCATCAGCCCGATGCTGCGTGTAGTAGGCTCGTATCGAGGATCACCATGGGGTCTGCTGGTGTCCTCACTAGCATGAAAACTCGTACGACTGCCTCCAGCCAGTCCTCGGCTGCCTGGGGGTCCGTCTCCCCACGGAACTTGGGTGGTCGCTGGCGCTGGAACTCATGCAGTGCGCTGAAGCGACGTGCATCGTCAGTGGCTGGTGCTAGAAGCATCAGTGGCTCAGCGGGTAGTGCTACCTCTGGTGCCACTGCTGACAAAGGGCCCTGCCCCAAGGCCTCGTCGCTCGGTGGGATGTCGTCACGCTCGACTCTCGGAACCCTAGCTGACTACCGTCGGGGGGCCATCCTGAAAAGGAAACAGGCGCGCCACGGTCAAACAGTATACCTGGTGAGCGGACACAAGTAATCACAAAGAAAACTTGAAACACACACGCAATAAATGTTTTCGTGCATTAAGTTGGAAATCAGAAGTCAGGGTCCTGGTGTACAGATACGTCAGCCGCCGCACCCACACTAGACTCCCTGGACTGATAACCACACCCAATACGCTAAACACTATTTCTTCACATAGAAGAAAGATCAGAGTCTGCGGTAGAACCGAACTCCTCTGATACCAATTTGTCACGACCCGTCCTCGGGGCCCGTGTCGTGACTACCCCAAGCCCGCCTTCCATAGGCCAGGGGCTGGCGACTAGCACCAAGGAGTAAATCTCGGTAAAAGGGAAGGAATTGCCTTTGTAAAGTAAACAAGCACCTATGAGTAAGCAAGTGGAAAAAGTAAACACTAAGTAAAAACAGAGTACAACTATAAGTGCGGAAAATAAGTGGGCCAGAATACAAACCCCAACTAAAAGGAAATTACAACTCGAAAGGGAAAACAACAACTGAAAAGTAAAATCTGCTACGCCGAGCTGTCCACTGGAAATCCTACCTGATGGGTGGGTACAGATAGCTCCACTGCTCCTCGGGTCCCACCGTCCGCTCCGAGTACATCTCGCCCAGTGGTCCTCCTCCAGGTACCGTCCTGCTCTGCAAGTCTCAACCACGATCAACGATGTCCGTCGTCTGCAACCAACACAACGTAGTGCGGGCATAGCCCGTGAAGGGGTGAGTATAAGCTACTCAGTAGGGACCCCGAGACCCCCGAAGGTCTCCCAAAATCCACAAAGGATAAACCACAAGGAAGGATACAATCACGAAGTAACAACCGACACTGGTTAGGTATATGCCCATACATATACCTAAGTCAACAATTCCAATATGCTCCAACCTCCGAGCCCAAGTACAACTCAGTCCACATAGGAAAGTATACGTATTCCACACAGGAAAGAAAACAGAATCCACACAGGATAGCTCAACACAATCCACACAGGAAAGCAAACAGGATTCAGCTCACACAGGTATACATCATCGAAAAGGTGAAAGAGATGATTAGACATAGATACTGAATCATCTAATCTGGGACTCACATAGGATACAAGACCATCCATCTTCATTGATTCACTTATACTGGGACCCACATAGGATACAAGACCAGTATTGAATCATCTAAGATGGGACCCACAAAGGATACAAGACCAGCACAGATAGGACCCACATAGGATACAAGACCAGCTGTCTTCATTGATTCATCTATACTGGGACCCACATAGGATACAAGACCAATATTGAATCATGTAAGCCGGGACCCACATAGGATACAAGACCAGCACAGCTAGGACACACATAGGATACAAGACCAGCTATCTTCATTGATTCATCTATACTGGGACACACATAGGATAGAAGACCAATATTGAATCATCTAAGCTGGGACCCACATAGGATACAAGACCAGCATAGCTAGGACCCACATAGGATACAAGACCAGCTGTCTTCATCGTCGCAGTCCACTAAGGATCTCTGAACAATCGTCGTCGTCAAAGTCACAGCCAGTACTAGGGTTCCCGCACACAGCAAGCTCATTCGGGAGGGTCCGCTCCACGAGCCGAGAGACTGATACATCAACTGTCACATAGTATAGAGTTGATGTATCCAAAATTTCCGTATCGTCAACAGGAACTCAACGCAACAGACGACGCGTTAATCGGACGCCCGGTCTGAGAGTTATTGGCGTTTTCATTCTAGGGGCCCGGTTGGTTTTTAAGGCAAAACCAACCCGACCATACTCCACCTACGTCCAAACCTTGGGCGGAGTATGCAAAAAGATCCGTCTCACTAAGAGGAACTCAACAAAGTTGACGACACGTCAATCGGACGTCCGTAGCTCAACATATTAGCGTTTCCGCTTCGAGGGCCCGGTTGGTTTCGTGTACGAACCAACCCGGCCAAACTTAAAGTATTCCGAAACCTTGAGTGAGATATACCGAAACGACCGCCCCGATCCAAGGATCGAATATCCACTGACGAAGCATCGTTTGGAGGTCCGTAGCCCAAGTTATGGGCATTTGAACCCAAACAGTCCGATAACGGGGGTTTCGGGCCCAGACCGACCCGGCCCGAGACCCCCTGGTTGGCCAGAACCGGGTCAACCCAACCCGGGTCCGGGTCGACCCGGCCCGAGACCCCCTGGTTGGCCAGAACTGGGTCGACCCAACCCGGGTCCGGGTCGACCCGGCCCGGCGGCCCGCGCGCTGGGCGCGCTGGCTGGCTGCTCGGCCAAAACGGCTGAGCCGTTTTGGCGGCTCGCGCACGGGGGGGGGGGGGGGGGGCACGGCCCCCTCGGTTCGTTCGAAACTGCGGCCCCTTAATGGGGCCGCTTGCTGTTACTGACCGGGGGAACATAATTCCCCCATTTCTCCATGTCCGGTCGGCCCGCCATGGCCGGCCGATTCCTGCACCACGGGACCGACGACGGTCGGTCCCCTTCCAACACCGACGCCGGCGGCCCGATGCCGGCCATCGGACTCCCTGCTCTGCCGTGGACCAGAACCGGCCGCGTCTCGGTTCATTCGGCGCGGTGCGACAGCACCGCGCCCCTCCGCCACGGGCCCGCTCCGGCCACGGCGCCTTCGGTTTTCTTCGACGCGGCGCGACGGCGTCGCGTCCTTGAATTTCTTTCCACGGCACGGCGCGACGGCGCCACGCATATCTTCCGCATGAAACCGCGTGGTGCGACGGCACCACGCTTCCTCGTACCAACCAGAAAGAAATTATTCATGAAATAAAGAGGAGGGTCAGCCGTGTTTGTGCGGTCCGACCCCCTCGTGTTATTCGATAACAAATAGTCGAAAACCACGAAGATCGACAAACTAGAAATCATGAACGGAATTAATTAAAAAAAAATAAATCCCCTACCTCAGTTCATGAACGATGTTCATTAATGACCCGTGGAAGACAAGCGTCACGGAGGTCGGGCGTCGTGGGGAAAGAACGTCGACGTCGCGAAGCGAGGATTCAAAGTCGTTGACGGCGATTCCGTCACGGAAAACCGTCGCAGAAGAGACGACATGGAAGAAGAACGTCGCGTCGCGGATATGGCGTCGCGGAAGAACCGTATTCTTCTGCGGAGAAGTTCTTCGTTGAAGAATGGTGTTCTTCGCGTTCTTCGTCGAGGAAGAAGGTGTTCCTTAGCTTTTTCTCCAAAAAGCTCTCAAAAAACCCAACACCAACCCCTAATAAAATAAGTTCTAAACTTATTTTATTAACACAACAAAGCATTTGAAATTCAATTGTTTAAATTTCAAAAACTTACATGTAACTCACCAAATTAATTAGAGTGGAGTTAATAGGGAGTTTAAGGGAAGTTGAAGAGTTAGGGCTCATGTGGGACCCACCACACTTTATCCTCTCAAGGGAGGTTATGTGGATGTGGGCCCCACCTCTAAATCCCTTTTGGAGGAAATAACCAACAAAGTTAAAAATAAATTGTGTTCCACAATTTATTTAACTTCTTCTAATTCCGCCCAAAACTAACTCTCATCCCGCATAAAATGCAACCTCAGAAAAGGTCTCGTTATGCGAATATCGGCGCTGCGATTTCATCGGTTCCATCAGATTTCAATTCCGAGCACCGGTTCAAAAGATAGGAAAACCCGCTCGTTCGTTCACTGAACGTACCCGAGCCAAACTTCAGAAATTGATTCCGGGCTCACCGGGCCTCAGAATCAGGTGCCGTCAGAAACCGCGCTCTTGTAAAATTCTAAAGAAAATTAAGAAAAAATTTCCCTTGAATTTTACGGGTCTTTACAATTTATATTATGTAGTACATAAAATTTAGAGTAGAGAATTATTGCATAAAATGAATTCTCTCTAATATTCTCTCCTACATATCTCTCCCTCTCAAGAACAAAAACACAATATAGATTCCTTTAAGACCGAATGATAAGTGATCAACATAAAAAATTCAAGATAAAAAATTCACAATTCTAGTAGCCATAGATCGATTAACATTGATTCGAGATCAATGGTGCACATGTGGATCACCGCTATAGGGATTCTATGCTTGGATACTCACAATGTAATGAAGGTTAATCAGAAGGGTCATTTTTGGATGATCAAAATCATAAATAGAGAATGGTTCCTAAGTCAAGGTAACCATTTCTTCTGACATAAAATAAATTAATTATAAATATGATGTGCAGGATCCTCTCTCTTTGTTTTAGGCATAGAAATATTAATAGATAATTTAATATATCTACATACATTTCATGATTTTTCTATGCCTAGAACCAACATGTGGTGTTTTAGGGGTCACATTTATATTTTTAAATATTCATTTGATTTTTTATTTGAAAATAATTGTGGTTAAACATTATTTTCATGTTTTTTTGTTTAATCTAATTTTAATTAACATGTTTATACATATTAATCTTGTTCATTCAATGTTTTATTTTATTAAATATCTAATAATAGATGAATAATGACTTGTGATTCCCTTGTAAACTACCAAAATTTTGGCCGGTAGGATAGGGTTGCATGACATGTACTCAGAAGTACACTCCATGTACCCTAGTGCACTTCATCTAGATGTGTTAAGGGATATATAGAAAACCATAATGTAAGGACACATAGTGTACGCCACATGATTATTAGAAAACCTGGCACACAATTGTTGGATTACATAGCATGTAATGGCATATACGCCATGTAGTCTTCATAGGCTAACAACTTAAATCATACAATCCTTGTGGTCATAATATATGGTTAAATCATGCGAGAATGAAAATCAATAGTATTAATGATATTCATGATGTGTATGTGGTGTAAACAGGATGTAGATCATCAATTCATGCATCCAAAACACAAGCTAAAGATGTATGCATGAATCCCAGACACATGATAAGTGGAACATATGGCGTGTAACTAGTCTGTACACACCGTGTATTCCAACTGAAATAAATGCTGTAAACCCAAGAATGTATTTTGGATACATAGAAACTAAGATATATTATTTGTATCTCATCAATACACATAGTGTAGTCTCCCATTAAAGGAAATAATTGAAAATTAATTTAAATTAAAAAGTGCAGCATTAAAACCTTATTTTCTTGATTGGATCCCTATTATGGGTTTGAAAGTTTAATAATTATTTTAGATATTTTTTAAATAATCAATATAATTTATTGTAATAATTATAGAATTATTTATTTTTTCCTTTATTTTCATTGAATTCCATGAATGATGAGTTTCTCCAATTAAGTTTGGATGATCATTAAGATGAAGTGGAGTTGATTAAATAATTAATACAAACACATTTATCTTAATAAAAAAGAATTAATAAAGAAATTTATTCTATCCGATTACTTTTTCATATTTGTTTCTTGTATGACCAATCACGAGATTTTACAAGACCTATGCATGTGTTGGGATTTATTAAATTTAATTTATTTTATAGGTTTTTAATTATTTTAAATTAAAATGACGGACTTCATGTCATCCCTCCCACTTTTATTATGTATGACCTACGCATCCATGGTTATTTATGTAATCCCCTTTAAACCATTCCATCAATTCCCCTCACCTACATGTGTGTTATAAAAACATATAATTAATGGATAATCTTATGTTGTGTGGAGGCGGTTAAAGAAAGAACCATTTTGATTCCAACTCAAGAGACACACAAATACAAAGGTGGAATATTATAACTCATTGAAATATTGGAATTAGGATTTTTTCCTATAGCTAAAAGGTTGATTTAATGCCCACTCATTAAATTAATAGTTTGATAATCTCATGATTAGGTCATTTACTTTATTTATTTATTTCTATCTATGAATTATTTATTTTATGTATGAAACACCATAATCACATAAATAAATGAATTAATGTGGAAATGTTGAATATAAATAAATAGATTATGCATAAATGTTTTATCCAACATGGTTAATGATGTAAAATCCACTTAAATGTTAAAAAGACATGAAAAGGATAAAAAAAGATAAAATTTATCCATAATAAATTAAAATCTCTCAATTAAATATTATGTCACACTAAGTCTTCCATTACTTGGATGTGAGTGAAAATATAGAACTAAGTGTAGTTCATGGAAAAATTATAGACACTTACTTTTATCCAAGAGTTATCATGAGGGTTTTGGGATAAATTAAATGAACTTGTATTGATATTATTGGCCAAAGTATGTTCAAGAAAAATTTTGAGAAAAGTTTTGAGGAAATAAAAGTTACGAATTTAGGATAGGAAAATATAACAAAAGGATCAAGGATCTATAATCCTATAGTTCGAAATATCACCAACCAAAATATTTTCTTATAGATTTCAGGGAAATTTTTTGAATCATTGAGAAAAATAATGGGGATCCTTGTGACTAGAATGTCTTGTGAGCTCATGAATTCTCATGAAAGCATGGATGCATATAATATGCTTCGGAATCAATCTGTCATATATCAAGATAGATATATATATATATATAAATATAATTTGATATTTTCAAGGAACTCTTTTAGAGAATACATAGAGAGGTTTACCTAGATGGGCCTCACATATTCAATATTATTAGATACATTGAGTTCCTAGAGGTTCTAGGGTTTAAAATCCCCAAGGATCTAGGCACCAATATCATTGTGGTGTCACTCTATTATTAATTCTCTAGTTTTTTTTTGAATTTTAATATGAACAACATTGATAAGTCTCTTCCAAATATTCTCAATCATATTCTTCATGTGGATAAGGAGATGAAGCATAAAAAGCCTTTGGACCCTTTGGTGAACAATCAGAAAGGAAATGTGAAAATCCCCTAAGCCAAGTATTCTTAGAAACACCCTTACAAGAAGAGGAAGACTAAGGGGAAAGTAAGGCAATATGAAGCTTTTTGTTTTTTCATATATAAATAAGGGCCACTAGAAGAAAAATTATACCAATAAGAAGTAAGGGGAAGCTTTTGGTATGTTGTTTATTAAGTGAAATTAATCTACTTCTTCAAATTGGGTATTAGGTATTGTTATTGGTGCTCTCATATGTATTCAAATACAATAACCAAGTATATTTAGAATAATCGACTGAGTGGATGTCGATCTATAATTATCCAACAATATTAAACTTATTGGTGTATCTATCAGAGACTACCTCCTCACATTTCTAGATGGAATTATCTTAGTTTTAAAGGGTTGTTATTATACACCTTCAGTTACAAAAAACATTACTTATATATATATATATATATTATTTTGATAAGAAATGTTTTATTTTAAAATTTTAAAATAAATGTTGCTACTTTTATAAATATATAATTTTTTATGTCACAGAATAGTTAAATAACATTCTCAATGTATTGGGATACACAAATAAAATATTTTCAATCAATAATGATAACAATTCTCATGAATAACACAACAACAAACTTTGGAATAACCAATTTGGTCATGTAAATTAAATAAATTTAACTATATTACCTAAATATAGATATTTAGATTCTTTTGAACTAAAACCACATGGTTTATGTCATCCATGTTTAAAAGAAAAAATTTAACAAATCCCTATTTAGTGATTTTTTTTAATGAACAAATTGTTTCTAGAATTAGTTTAAAAAAACATGTGTGGAGCATTTATTATTGAGGCAAGGGGTGGGTACTCATACTTCATAACCTTTATAGATGATTTTAGTAGGTATGTATATGCATTATTAACAAGGAATAATTCATATTACTTTGTAAATTTTAATAAATACAAGAATGATATTTGGAACATGTAGGGACACTAGCCTTTTTCATATAACATTACACGATTTTAATTATAATAATAAATCAAAGTAGAAGACAAGGATCATTAGCTCTAGTGTCTTGGAATACTAGGTACAAAAAACTAAAAACATGGGGATAAAAAAGACTTCTTTATTTAATCTCCATAAAAATATCCTAACTTCCTTTGATCCCTTAAATCTGCATAGGGTACCATAGGGAACACATGGAAAAAGTGATGAGCTAAAAATCCCAGTAAGGTAATGAACATAAGAATAAGTCTTAAGCACATGAAATAGGAGTAATGATATAATGATATCAAAATAATGGAACATATGAAATCATAACATATAAACATGGGATCATATAAATGTGGAATCATATAAATGTGGTAGAATCATAAAAGATGTCTTTATTACGAGTCAAGAATAACCACCAATATCGTTTCCCATTTTAGTACATGTCAAGGATAACCACCAATCCCGTTTCCCATTATAGTATGGGTCAAGGCTAACCGCCAATCCTGTTTCCCATTGTAGTATGAGTCAAGGATAACCGCCAATACCATTTCTCATCGCATATCACGATACTTAACTTTACCCAATGCATTTGAGCACAATCTTGGATCACCCATCTCATAATTTTCATGAATATTCTTTCCACATAAATAATCATACATAATCAACCATGCATAAACATAAGGATATGCATGGAAAAAATTGGGTAACATAATCATGACATAAGGCATAACCAATGAGAGTATCATGAAAGTGTCCACGAAAGAAAGGTATTATAAAATAATGGATGTTAATAAGGTAAAATATTTTTATAACATGGTAAGTTGTGTCAAATATAAGTGACAAAATATAAGAAATGTATTTTAGAAACATTAGCATTAAAACATTTTTTTACAGTTTTAAAGAAAATACTATAGAGATTTTAAAATAGAAAAGAGGAAAATGTTTTATATAAAAACATAATCGAACCAATAAGGTTTTAATAATAAAAATAATTATTTTATGAAGAAAATTTTGGCTTAAAATTGTGGATAAAGTGCACTTGAAATTGGGTAAAAATTTGGGAAGTTCCCTTAAAATGGGTTTGCTTATCGGAAATTTCTAAGGAAGGAATCTTTTAAAAACATGTATATCCCCAAAACAAAGTGATGAAAGGGTATTCATAAATTAATTTTGTAAAACTACATCGAATTTATAATATTTACATAAAAAGATAACATAACTTCATTTAGATATAAAGAAAGATAAGGCAACACAAAAGAACAAAAATGGTTCGGGTAGAGTTCATTATGGTTTATCGGCATGGTGTCAGGTGTACCAAAGAAGGATTTATGAGAGAGAAAATGGGTTTCTCATCACTTATAAATTATGATGGTATTATGGGGGAATTTCAAAAACATAACCCATAATTTGGTATTACACATAAAAAGTCATATCATAGAGGACAATCTTGATTTGGAGTGAAATGGAGAGGATCCCTTACCTTAAATCCAGTGGTGTTCTCCACTTGTTATTAATGACCTTAACAAAAAAAGTAGGTTAATTAATTAATAAATACATAACATATTATATATGTAATTAATTTATTATAACCCTTTTTTGTTCATTAAATACCATTTTGATTGGTTATGAGGTTCAATTTCATTGTTCGGGCTCGTTTGCTGACTTGGTTTTAATGACCAGTTCACTTATATTCATGTTTGGATAAAAATTTAAGATAAAATTGATTTTACATAATTGAAGTTGTATGATATTAATGAATATACAATATATTAAACTGTTAAAAATTTATTTATTTTACTTAGAGTGAATTCAAAATATTATATAAAACTTTAGTGATAACCGTTTTGGTTAATCGGTGGGTTTGTTTATAAAGAACATGTTTTTTTTTATAAATTAATACCATTTTTACCAAATGATTATAGAAACATAACTATGATATATTAAATATATAATAATCTGGTTCAACCATAACACAAATGTTTTCGTGGCCAGAATTAAAGATGACAATAGAAATTGATAAACTATTGTCCTTGAATGTCTTAAATTTACACATCTCAAATGGTGTTTTTAATTTATTTAAAATAAAAGATGAAGAAAGGAGATATGATAATGAAATATCCCATTAGTATAAAAACATTCCAGTAAATTTATGTTACTAGAGTTATCATACTATTTGGGTTAAGGGAGGTGAGGAAAGAAACAAGAAAAGAAAAGAACTTAAAAGAAATAAAAGAAATTGAAAGGGGAATTTACCTCTTGAGTTCATCTCCTTTGAGAACCTCTTAGAGGGAGAGGTTTTGGTATTTTGAAGATACTAGGGGCTTTTGTACTTGGGTGAGGATATTAGGGAGAGATATGGGTAGAATATTGGCAAGGAAAAAAGGCTTGAGGTGAGTGAAGTGAAGAGGGAGTGAGGGGGGATTTTATAGTGGAGAGGAGGGTTTTCATAATTTTTTAATCATTAGTTTATTATTTTCCCTTAAGAGCAGCAATAGTGATTATTCCAAGACCATGAATAGTCATAAATTCATGTGAGTTCGAGATTTGGGTGCTTACATCACTTGTGATGTGAGGAATAGTGGATTTAAATTATAATGTATTTATATGTTAAATTAATGTATTTTACTATTCACCAAAAATTCAAGTATTTCAGAAAAATCAAAAAAATTAACCCTAACCATTTTTTGACATGTAAAATCAAAAAATGAAATCCATTTTTAAATTGTTTTTTCTAAATATGATGATTTTAATATTTAATTAAACTCATAATTTATTATTAAAAGACCAGTTTTAAAACATTCATTTACTAATTCTAAAATATAGGTACATCATAATTTCACTTGAATATTCTTTTTATACTATCATAGGTAAGATTAATATTCATTAGGGTATATCACTATTCATAAGGGTATGTTACTATTCATAAGGTAGGTTACTATTCACCAAAAATTATGTTTTTCTTATCAGACTCCAAATAACTAACTGATCACAACCGGGTAAGTCAGATTTTCCAAATTCCAAACATATAAGTCACACAATTATGTTTAATGGTCACATGGAACATAGTTGTTCATTATGTTGTGATTTCATGTGATTATGTGAAATATTTATAAGATAGGAATTTCCATTTATAGAACATTATGTCATTATATTCTTCCCCCCTTATGTAATTTCACCTTTGAAATTTCGTTTTACATTCTAAGCCGTAAACAGGTGCAGGTACTTTTCTTTCATTGCTTCCACTAATTTCTATGTTGCCTTTTCATACTTATGGTTTTTCTATAGTACCTTGACCAGATGAGTAGTCTTGTTGCGTATAACTTTGTCTATACGATCCAAGATCTTCACTGGCTGCTCCTCATAGGAAAGATCATCCTCCAACTGTACCACCTCTAAAGAGAGTACATGTGGAGGGTTTTCTATGTACTTTCTAAATATGGATACATGAAAGACATCATGTACTTTCGACATGGTAAGTGGAAGTTCCATTCGATATTCCACAACCCCGACACAATAAAAAATCTTGAAGGGGATGATGTACCTAGGACTTAACTTCCCTTTCTTTCCAATCCTCATGAATTTATTCCATGGAGATATGCGTATAAATACCATGTCTCAAACTTTAATCTCAAGGCCTCAACAACGATTGTATACATAACTTTTTTGTCGACTTTGGGTTACCTTGATATGCTGCTGAATGGTTTTCACCTTCTCCACCATTTCTTCGACCATTTGAGGTGCTAGTAGCTTACGCGCACTGACTTCTTCCCAACACTAAAGGGTTATACACCTTTTCCCTTAAATTATTTGTAGCGTCCCAACCCTAGATTCCCATAGTTGGTACATTATTTTAATACATTGGCATTATTACAAGGAATCAAGTCCCAAAAGGCCGATCACTTTAGTAGTCTTGGAAACAAGATTCATACCTAGTTCAACTTTTCAACTTGAAAAGAAATACAACACTAATTTATTCCATTAGAAACATCCAATCATTCTAGATTATGCCTGAAAGTCACTCATAACTAACTTCTTCATATCATGGGAAAATGAAACACAAGAAAGGGGTGAGCTCAAACGCTCAGTAAGGGTAAGCAATACAGTGGAAGATAAAATAAATATTAAGCATGGTGAATAATTGAAACCATATTCCTTTAAAAATAATAAACTTGAATAATTTTATGGTAGGAATATGATCTGAGTAAATAATTCCATAATAAAACATAATAATGGGTATTTTACAAGTTGAATGACCACATGAACCATCAATATTATTTTCATAATGAGGGACTGTATAATGTCGGGCATTATGAAACATTTTGTCACGGCCTCGGCCAAGACGTCTAAAAATGATTAAGGCCTAAGCCAAAACCATATATCAAATTGAGAAAGGCCTCAAGGAATTACATGTCTAGTTGTCTCATGAGACCTACCAATGCATCGAGGAGCTATATCGGGCTCTACCCGTCACTTACTAAGTCCAATACATTTCTCATATGAAAATATTGAAATATGACATAAACATTCGTATTAAAACTAGCATATGAAATGTCAATACTTTAACCATAAACCATGAATGGTATAAAAATAGCACATATACAGTCAAAAATATCACAAAATGTTAAATTAAATATGGAAGTTTTGTATCATAATAAATCAACTTAAAATAAACTTAAAATCCATCAAAGGATATTGACATAGATGAAATCAAAAAGTTTTTTTTGAGAAATATATATTTTTATTTTGAAATCATTTAAGAGTCACATAATTACAAATAAAACATTTATTTTGGAAATATTCTTTTAAGCGTGTAAGGTAAGCTTTTACAATGTTATAATGACAGAAAATAGCCGCACCCGCCTTATAAGTTAAAAAATATTCTTACCTTAATTTTGTTGAAAAGGTCATAAAGTACCTTGTTTTGAAAATGACGAAAAGATTCCTCTCAGAACATATATGGTAAAATAAGGGTATAAATGACTTTAACTCATTTTCTAGTAAATAGTAAAAATGTTTTGAAATACGTTTTTAAGAAACATGGATGTGGATGATAAATAGGTCCTAGTAGATAATTACCTATAAACAACCTCGAATAATAAAGAGATTGTGAAATTAACCATTACCTTGTACTTTTCCTTGGTCGAGGGTAGGTTAACCCCTGGTATAATGGTGGAACAATTGTTATTAAATTATTAAATAATCATATACATTAATATGATATCGCATATGATCTTTGAAGATTGCTTTGTTAATAATATCTTAGTATTATCGTCATTTTGGGTGTTAACAGATTCATTTTACTTTATATTATTTGTTATGTGAGTCATACTTTTTATGGATGGGATGTATCTTATTAATATCCAAAATGTTATTAAGTCTTTAAATATTATTTTTAATCATCAAATGAAAATTATTCTTGAATGGATACGATGGGGAATGAATCTCATCGCGTTCGTGGAGACAGTAATCCGTATGTACGCACGAGCGACAATATCATTCTTTTGATATTAAAATAATATATAATTGGATGGTATATCATATATAAAGAATCATTATCATGATATATTTATTATTTAAATAAATTACACACCATTATTATACCCATCCAAATAATAATATATTGAATAACAATTACACAATGACGTGGAGATGGTAAGCCATACGTACACATGTATGGGGGTATGTCTTTCAAAGGATAGATAGAATAATGAATATGGTTGTACCATATTTATAATAACATTACAATATATTTAAGATACTGGAGTTATTATTTAAGAATAAAAACAACAAATAAAGTGGAACTGGAAAAATAAAGGAAGTTGAAAGGGGTGAGGAAATATTTACCTCTTCTTTGGGTTCTTCATTTTGATTTGATCAAATGGGATTTTTTGGTTGGATTTATGACTAAAGTAAGGAATCTAGGAAGAATGAAAGATAGTTGGGAAGATACTTGGATAGGGTATGTCCGAGCCAAATGTTCTTGGAGGTGTGAATTTGAGAGAAGGGGAAGTGCCCTTTTATAAGAGGGGTGAGGGGAACCTTAGGAAAATCTAGAAATATTATTTTACAATAAAATAATTTTCGGTTTTTAATGGATAAAAAATAAATTATTTAAAGGATAATGTGGGTATGGGTCGAAAAACACTCAACCAATAGGTTTTAGATAGATTTGGGTCACTATGTTAACCTTATCTTTTAGATTTAACTCTTAGTTAAATAGTTTGACATTTACCTTGTCTTTTTGTATTTTTATATTATATGGTTAATAAACATACTATATACTTCCAATATAACACCAAGTTGTTAATTAATGATACAATTATCATTACATAAGTCTTTTGTATGCGCCTTATATTTTTAGGAATAGAATATCAATTAATATTATAATATTTGTTTTAAAGACACTTTTATGTCAATTTTAACACTGTTTGGTATTTTGTTTTTTCTAAATTAATAAGAGAATTATTACATAGAAAAAAATTCATCTAACCAAGACTAAAATATCTTATAAACCTATAAAATTAGTGTAATTCATAAAAAGTCTCAAATTACATTTATTTGGATATTTATAATGTCAATTATTTTAATCTTTCATTAATTAGGTAATTATTACATCATCATTGTATTATAAGAAAATTAAATTATATAATGTCTAAAAACTATAAATGAAATAAAATTATGTAGAAAATATTTTTATGTTTCCAATTAATATTTATAATCGAAAATATGGCTTATATAACCCCATGTAAAAATTGATTTACTAAAAGATATTTGTTTATGTCATTTTTGCCTTTACTTTAAATTAACTAAAATAAAGTGTCATTATCATTCACAAGTGGCTCCATGGGCTCCCAAAATCGACCTAAGGAATCCCATGGTCGGCCATGACTCATCCAATATGGTTAGGATAAGTGTTAAGGTAATTTTTTATTATTATAATATTCATTTTTACCTTGAATTACCCTATTTATCTTTAACCGCGGTAAATAAAAGTAAAATGTTACTATTCAACAAAAATTATTTTCATCTTATTGAAAAAAATTTAACTTAATGATATCAACCATGTCTCTCGAATTTTTGAAATTAAATTCACAGAAGCGGTAAAATTATGTTTTATGCAAATTTGCAAATGCTCCTAGGAGGTGGGTAAAAGACGGTAAAAAGTTTAATAAATTTTTTATATAAAATTATTATAAACATAATCTAATGAATTACATTGAACTTATATAGGCATTATGTATATATTTCTACCTAAAATAAATTTAAATAAAATAAATAATTATTTAAATAAAAAGTGGGTTTTAAACAATAACTTAGTGTTTTCACTATTCATCAAAAATTGAAAGTTTTCAGAAAAGTAACAAAAATTCACCCTAAGCTAAATTTGATCTTACAAATTCAAAAATTAATTCTATTTTACCAATTTAAAAACATATAAGTTTAATTAAATAATTTAAAATTAATTCCCGTTGTCAAAACTAGAAAGAGTATTTTTAAGAAATAATAACTATAAAAAGATTGACATTTTTTTATGTCCAATTTCAAGGTGAAATTACTTAAAATGACCATAATTGGATTAAATGGTGAAAATATAATCTAATTATACTTACAAACCATTAAAATATATAAATCAACACTATAAATTATTTTGATTAAACTTTCATTTAAAATATAGTATTTTTCTCTATTCACCCAAAGATGAAAGTTATCAGAAAAACACTAAAAATTTATTGACACTAAATTATTATATCCCTATTCTAAATAAGAAGTTTATTTTATAAAATTTAATATATAAATGTTTCAAATATTGGATTTTAAAAGGGTTCACCATTAAAAGGTGGAAAAATTACATTTTTTGAAAAATAATTATTTTATTTGAAAAAAATGAATTTGTTCATACATTATATATAAGAAAATCATAATATGGATTATATAAAGTTCAAAATTAAGTTAATAATATTCATAACTATTTTTGAACGACTAGTTTTGTAAGTTGTGGTGCGCTTGAACTCAATGTTGTGCGTAGTGAAAGTTATTGAATTACTTTGAAGAAATAATGTACTATTAAATCTTGGGGTGTTACATTATTAACTCCATAAATAAATTGCATCCTCACAATTAGAAATTGTTCTTAAAAAATAAAAGGTTGAAAATAGAAAATACGTTTGTGGGAAAACCCACATCGGAAATTGGTTTAATAAAATTTAGTCTTAATAAGTGGAAAAGGGGAATGAAAAAGTCACCATAAAATTATGATCTTGATTAGGAGAACATTAGTGGAAATTAGATACACATAATTGGAGAAAAACTGTAAATATTTATATGGAGTGATTGAGGTCATCAGTCACAAACAATTGTAGAATTGAGGGCCTCAAAGCCATCAATATATGATGATTTAAAATATCATCAGCTCAACAAAACATAAGGTATTAAGATAACACATTTTTAGTTTTAAGATTCCTTAACTAAATATTAAGAATTAATTTCTTCATAGAATAAGTGAAGAATGAAAATATATATACTTGAAATTTATAGTTCCATCCTTTAACTAATTTCTACCACAAATTCATTTTACACTCTAAAATATAATAGAACTAAAAAAATATTCTATTTATCCTATTTGTATAGGGTTCCAAAAAAATGTATTTATAATTCATCTACCAGATATTTTAAAAAAAACTACATTATTCATTTCAGGACATCACATGGGCCAGTGGTTGGTGATACACCCTTATTGTCCTTCAGTTCCGGGTTCAAGTCTCATGGCCTTGTCAGACGCGACAAGTTGCCGCTCGACCTTCGGGTTGTCCTTTTATGGAAATGCAAAAATAATCTCAAACTATAATTATCCAAAATACTTCTGTCCAAACTCACAGTCTGAAATTTATAAGGAAGGTAAACACAATGATGATTTTTTTCTACATAATAACATGTGAACACCTTCATCATGTAGACTTTTAAAACACTGCAACATCCTGAATTACCGTAAAAACTTATTGATTACATTCATGCTCACTTATTCCTTATATAATACTAGATATACTCCATCTATCCAAAAATATTTTAAACTCTAACAATGATGGAATATTCAAATCATTAATCAGTTTCAAGGTAGTCATGAATATTCAATATAATGTATCCAAATCAATCATGTATTATTCCAAAATCACTACCTTAGTATCAAAACCATATTATGGTTTATCTTTCTCTCAATCATATATTTTCCAAAAATTTAACCTGTTATTGAGTAACTTTTCGTGGTTCCACAAAATCCCAAGTCCTTAATGAAATTTTACTGTAATACAATCTTTATATACTCTATAATTCTTATAACATGTACATCATTAATACAATACTCAAATGACACAATACTTTAATAACAATGTAATATATCTAATCATTCCTCATAATATTCAGTAGTATCATAACTTTATTATTATCCAATAGTAGCATTTGGGGTATACTCTGATGATTTGGACATTGATTCACGTAGTGTCCCAACTCCTTACAGATGAAGAATTGTACATTTGAAACTTTTTTCATACCCTTGCAATCACACACTTGGTGTGCTTTTTCTCCAAACTTATAACAAACTCCCATTATCTTCAAGCATTTACCAAGGTGATTCTTTTCATAGTTATCACATATGGGAAAATCCTTCTTTTCCCTCTTCCCTTTATCCATCTTTGTCTCTTCCATCATTTTCTTCTCTTTCCTCCCTTCAAAGCCATAGGACTTAGAGAATTATTTACTTATCTTATTAACACATGATTATATTTCTTTATATTTTGAGAATACATGGGAAAATATTTCCCTTCTAAATGTTGGCTTAATACCATGAAAGATATGATCCTTTTTACTATTTGGATCATACTTATTGATGGAGTTCACATTCCTTCTACTGGGAACCATTTATATACAATGGCATACAAGATTTCAGTTTATGAATTTCAATGAATAATTTCAAAATTTTAAAATACCTAAAGTAAATTGAACAATTTATAGATATAATCCATAATCATAAAAATATTTTCTTTGAGGATGTATATACTCGTAAATCCTTCATAATTATTTGTAAGGTAAATTAGAATTATCCTAATCATATCTCCCGAGTGTGTCGTAACCAAGAGTGTAACAAGGCCTATTGTCATGCACTAGTTCTCATTCGAGTCTAGCTCAAAGTAGTGTTTTCGGGTTTTACCTCTAGGTACATCTGTGCCAAATCCGCCTCTACCTACTTGTATCTAAACAGAGTTGTATTTTCTTGGAAAACACACAAAATCTCTACAGTACAGAAATTATAGGAAGGTCTTTTATGTTAATCCTCAAAGTCTATCTTAGGTTAATGTGATCTAATAAGAGTTTATCTAAATCTAGTTTCCAAGGTTATTTCTAAACTTCCTCTGATACCAAATGTAACCTCCCGAACCTAGATTCCCAGAGCCGGGTTATTATTTTAATACATTGGCATGATTACAAGGAATCAATTCCCAAAAGACCGATCATTTTAGCAGTCTTGGAAGCAAAGATTCATACATAAGTTCAACTTTACAACATTAATATAAATCCAACACTAATTTATTCCATTAGAAACATCCAAGCCTCCAAGATTATGCCTACAAGTCACTCATAACTAACTTCTTCATATATTGGGAAAATGAAACATAAGAAAGGGGTGATCTCAAATGCTCAGTAAGGGTAATCAATACAGTGGAAGATAACATAAATATTAAGCATGATTAATAATTGAAACCACATTCCTTTACCAATAATAAACATGAATACTTTTATGGAAGGAATATGAGCTGAGTAAATAATGCCATAATAAAACATAATCATGTGTATTATACTAGTCGATTGACCACATGAACCATCAATATTATTTTCATAATGAGGGAATGTATAATTCTGGAAATTCTGAAACATTTTTTCATGGCCTCGACCATGACGTCTAAAAATGATTAAGGCCTCAGCCAAAACCATATATCAAATTGGGAAAGGCCTCGGCCAATTCCACTTCTAGTTGTCTCATGAGACCTACCTATGTATCGATGAGCTATAGAGAGCTCCACCGGTCACTTTCTAATTCCAATAAATTCCTCATATGAAAAGGATGAAATATAACATAAACATTCGTATTAAAACTAGCATATGAAATGTGAATACTTTAACCATAAACCGTGAATGGTATAAAAATGGCACATCCACAGTCAAACATATCAAAAAACCTTCGATAAAATATGGAAGTTTTTTATCATAATAAATCAACTTCAAATAAGCTTAAAATCTATCAAAGGATGTTGACATAGATCAAATCCGAAATCTTTTTTTTTGAGAAATATCTCTTTCTATTTTGAAATCATTAAAGAGTCACATAATTATAAAGAAGACATTTATTTTTAAAATATTCCTATAATCTTGTAAGGGAAGCTTCAATGATGTTATAACTGCGGAAAATAGACGCACCCGCTGTATAAGTTAAAAAAAATTCTTACCTTAATTTTGTCGAAAAGGTCATAAATTACCTTGTTTGGAAAATGACGGAAGGATTCCTTTCAGAACATATAACGACAAATATGGGTATAAATGAATTTAACCCATTGTCTAGTAAATAGTAAAAATGTTTTGAAATACATTTTTAAGAAACATGGATGTGGATGATAAAGAGGTCCCAGTAGATAAGTACGTATAAACAACCTCGGATAATGAAGAGATTGTGAAATTTTCCCTTACCTTGTCCTTTTCATTGGTCGAGGGTAGGTTAACCTTCTGTATAATGGTGAAATAATTATTACTAAATTATACAAGAATCATATATAGTAATATGATATCATATATGATCTTTTAACATTTCATTGTTAATAATATCTTAGTATTATCGTCGTTTTGGGTGTAACAAATTCATTTTCCTTTATATTCTTTGTTATGTGAGTCATATTTGTTATAGATGGGATGTATCTTATTCATATCCAGAATGATATTCATTCTTTAAACATTATTTTTAATCATAAAATGGAAATTATTCTTGAATGGATACGATGGGGAATTAATCTCATCGTGTTCGTGGAGATAGTAAGCCGTACGTATGCACAAGCGACGATATCATTGTTGTGATATTAAAATAATATATAATTGGATGGTAAATCATATAAACGGAATAATTATCATGTTATATTTATTATTTTCATCAATTACACATCATTATTATACCCATCCAAATAATAATGTATTGAATAACAATTACACCATAACATGGAGACGGTAAGCCGTATGTACGCACGTATGGTAACATGTCATTCAAAGGATGGATAGAATAATGAATATGGTTGTACCATATTTATAATAAAATCACAGTATATTTAAGATACTGTATTAATTATTTTATAATGGAAACAACAAAGAAATAGGAAGTGGAAAAAGAAAGAAACTTGAAAGAGTTGATGAAATATTTACCTCTTCTTCGGGTTCTTCCTTTTGATTTGATCAAATGGGATCCTTTGGTTGGATTTATGACTAAAGGAATGATGCTAGGATTAAGGGAGGATAGTTGGGAGGATATTCGGGTAGGTATTGGCCAATAAAAATGGATTTGGAGGTGTGAATTTGAGAGAAGCGTAAGTTCCCTTTTATAAGAGGGGTGATGGGCACCTTAGGAAAAGCTAGAAATATTATTTTATAATAAAATAATTTTTGGTTTATAATATATCCATAATGAATTATTTAAAGTATAAGGTTTGGATGGGTCAAAAACCATTCAACCAATAGGTTTTAGATAGGTTTGGGTCACTATATTAACCTTATCTTTTAGATTTAACTCTTAGGTAAATAATTTGACATTTACCAAGTGTCTTTGTATTTTTATATTATATGGTCAATAAACTTACTATATAATTACAAGAGAACCCCAAGTGGTTAATTAATGATACAAATATCATTACATAAGTGTTTTGGCTGATCCTTAGATTTTTATGAATAGAATATCAATTAATATTATAATATATATTTTAAAAAACTCATTTATGTCAATTTTGACACTGTGTGGTATTTTGTTTTTACTAAATTTATAACAGCATTATTACTTCGAAAAAAATTCATCTAACCAACACTAACATGTCTTATTAATCTATAAAATTATTTTAATTTTTTAAAAGTCTCAAATTACATTAATTTGGATATTTATTATGTCAATTATTTTAATCTTTCATTAATTAGGTAATTACTATATCATCATTGTGTCATAAATAAATTAAATTATTTAATGTCAAAAAAATATTAATAAATACCAATATGTAGGAAATTATTTTATATTTATAATTAATATTTATAGTCGAAAGGATGACTTATATAACCCCATGTAAAAATTTATTTACTAAAAACTATATTTGTTTTTGTCATTTTTGCCTATACTTTAAATTAATTAAAATAAAGTGTCATTATTATTCATAAGTGGAACCATGGGGTCCCAAAATCGACCCAAGGATGCCCATGGTTGGTCATGACTCATTAAATAAGGTTTAGACAAGTGTTAAAGTAATTTTGTATTATTATAATATTCTTTTTCCCTTGAATTACCCCAGTTACCTGTAACCGCGGTAAATAAAAGTCAAAAGTTACTATTCACCAAAAATTATTTTCATCTTATTGAACCACATTTTACATACTGGCTCAACCATGTCTCTTGGAATTATGAAATTCATTTCACAGAAGCGGTAAAATTATGTTTTATGCAAATTTTCAAATGCTCCTAGGAGGTGGGTAAAAGACGGTAAAAAGTTCGATAATTTATTTTATATAAAATTATTATAAACAGACTCCAATGAATTACATTGAAATTAAATAGGAATTATTTATCTATTTTTACCTAAAATAAATTTAAATAAAATAAATAATTATTTAAATAAAAATTCGGTTTTAAACAATAACTCAGTGTTTTCACTATTCATCAAAAATTGAAAGTTTTCAGAAAAATACCAATAATTCACCCTAAGCTAATTTTGATATCCTAAATTCAAAAATTAATTATATTTTAACAATTTTAAAACATAAATGTTTCATTAATTAATTTAAAATTAATTCTTGTTGTCAAAAGCAAAAGGCGTATTTTTAAGAAATAATAACTATCAAAAGATTGACACATGTTTACGTCCAATTTCAAAGTGAAATTACTTAAAATGACCATCATTAGATTAAATGGTAAAAATATAATATAATTCTACTTCCAAACCATTAAAATCTATAATTAAAAACTATAAATTATTTTGAATAAAAAAGTTATTTTCAATTAAAATACAGTAATTTTCACTATTCAACCAAATATGAAAGTTTTTAGAAAAACACTAAAAAATTATTGAAACTAAATTATTATGTCCCTATTATAAAGAAGAAGTTTATTTTGTCAAATTGAATTTATAAAAGATTCAAAAATTAGATTTAAAAATGGTTCTCCCTTAAAAGGCGGTAAAATTACATTTTTTTGAAAAATAATTATTTTATCTGAAAAAATTGAATTGTTCTTACATTATGTCTAAGAAACTCATAATATGGATTCTAAAATTATAAGGATTATATAAAGTTCAAAATTAAGTTAATACAATTCATAACCTCTTTTCAATTACTAGTTTGGTAAGTCGTGGTGCGCTTGAACACAATTTTGCGTGTAGTGCATGTTATTGAATTACTTTGAAGAAATAACATACTATGAAATATTGGGGTATTACAGGATTTTATATGGTTCCATTCAAATGCTTGAGTGGAAAATGTTATTGTAAGAGAATTCAACTAGATGAAGATGTTGGTACCAATTTCCTTTAAAGTCCATAGAATATGATCTTAACATGTCTTCTAGTGTCTAAATAGTCCAATTAGATTGGAAGTCAGTTTGAGGATGATATGTCGTACTGAAGTTCAGTTCAGTACTTAGAGCATATTGAAGAATTTTCCAGAACTTCACGGTGAATCTAAGATCATTATCAGATACAATAGATAGTGGCACTCCATAAAACCTTACCACTTATTTGATTTATATATATGCAATTTGATCAAATAAGAATTCATCTCGAATTGTGATAAAGTTAGTTGTCTTTGTAAGATGATCCACAACAACCCATATAGTATTGTTTTCTCTAGATGTCCTTGGAAGTCCAGTGAAAAAGTCCATGGTGATGTTCTCCCACTTCCATGTTGGTATGGGTAGTGGTTGCATCATCCCCTTAGAATTTTTCCTCTCATTCTTCACTTGCTAACATAACAGACACTTTTATGTATATTCAACAATCTCACTTTTCATATTATCCCTCCAAAAGTTTTCTCAGAGATCTAGATATCTCTTTGTTCTCTGTGGGTGTAAAGAGAAGGTTGAGCTATGCACTTTATTCAAAATATCCTTCTTTATCTCAGGATTGGTTGGTATAATTAATCGTGACCCAAATCTTACAACTCCTCCATTATCAATCAAGAACATAGAGTATTTCCCATTTTTAATAGCTTCCACCCTTTTCAGAATTTCCACATCCTTTATTTCATCATCATTAATTTTCTCTAAGAGGGATGGTTGGGAAGGATTGATGATTTTTGACTCTTAACAATTCCCATGTCTATACTTTTCAAATCTATGAATATCAGATCCTTTTCAATTCCTATCATTGATAATGATGCGGGATCCTTTCTACATAGAGCAACCACCACATTATTTTCCTTACTTAGATGGCAGTGGATTGAGAAGTCACAATCCTTGGTGAGATCTATCCATCTTCACTGGTGCATATTAAGCTCATTGTGTGTGAATATAAATTTGAGTCTTCTTAGATCAATGTTTATCTCACACTTCTCCCCATAGAGATAATGTCACAAGATTTTTAATTCCAAGATAACAACTACCAACTCCAGATCTTGCATGAGATAGTTTTGCTCATGAATTTTCAACTGTCTTGAGGCATATGCAATGAAATTGTTATTTTACCTTAGATCCCACTAAAGGGATACTTATAATATTTTCATATTTTCAATTACAAAATTCCCATAAACATCAACATTCGATACAATACACATAGAAGTTATCCCTAATGATATAATATCATTTTAGGTGGGGACTCAATGTTCTTAGAAAACATGAAAGATATACTAATAGTACATTAATTTAAATACATTATTAAATAAACTTCTTTGAAGTTTTTGTTACATGTAATTTATTCATAATCATCCACCTTAGCGTGGGACCTTCAGTGCTCCCATGATCATGGAGATTGTTAATGGTCATCATGATTATCAGCCCTTGCAATAGAGACTCATGTTGGATAGTGTCCAACTTCTCCACAGTTATGACATATAACTCTGTACAATTCCTTAGATGGAACTTTGTTTTCATTAAACACATTATTCTTTTTTCCACTTCAATTGGCTAATTTGTGTCCAATCATTCCACACATAAAACATCTCTGAGTCTCATTGTTTCATTCCCATTGGTGCCTCTTTCCACACTTGTTGCACAATGAAAATTTGGACTTCTTTCCCTTATCACCTTTATCAGATGAACCATCTTCCTCTTACTTGACTCTATTGGGAATTCAACCATATACCAATTGTTAATCGTAGTTTTTGATAGTTGGTTTGGCATAATCATGATGTGTCCTTCTTGATCTCCCATCTGACTGGGGATCTCATTTTGGCAGTAATCATATTGTTCTTCACGTCGGTTAATAACCTGATTCATCCTATTACTAGCCATTGGATAGAATAAAAATAAAATTTGGGGATTAGTATGACATAAGGGGGAAACCAATGACATTAAAGGGATAACTTACTAATTACACTTATATTCTAAACTTATGAGTTTCTAGGCCTCAATAAATGTTATTCATGATCTATCTCTTAACCTATATTCTTATGGGATCATTTTTATTCCATTAATAATGTTTCGCAGTTAGATTATTAATTTACAAAAGCATATTGTACCGAACAGAAATTTTGAATAAATTTTGTTTCATAACATTGTGTGTTATTTTATTTTATACTCAATAAAACTATTTCATTTAATAAAATGAGTATAATTAAAATAAGACCGTTCGGTTTCGACTGTCATATGACTGTTGGTCAATATGACTATTGTAAACTAAATGTTGCGATCATTGTCTATAAATACAAGTGATCTTGATTAATTAATATAGAAAGAAGATTCGATGGCCCTATCCAGTAGTCTCGTGCCAATCAAAGCTCATCTGACGAAACTTGGGAAATAGGTATCGACTTTGGGATTTGCTCTAAACCAAACCCAAGCCGAAGTTCATCGTATAAAGCTAGAACAGAATCGACTTCACGAGAAGTTCAAGATGATATAAGTCACTACCCGGGCAATATTGGCCGAGCCACCCAAAGATTCTATCACCCTAGCACACCTTACTCTTAGGTCCTATGCTGGTGTTATAAGGGGTTATGTAACAAGACTGTAACTGCCTTGGGTAATCCTTTGATTTAAATAAAAATTGTCATTTCTTCTAATGGTGAAGTTGTGAATCTCAAGTGTTCGAATTAATATGTGATGTATATTATTGATGAATTTTTGAAAAAGGATATTTTAAAATATTTATGTAAACCTTAAATAATTAAAAATGTGTAATGATTTTCAAAAAAATGGTCTTCTACAGCTGTGTTCAGAATGAAATTTAGTGTCTAATAAGATATACATAATTTTTGGAGAATATTAAATTATGAATAGTGATTTTATGCTTATGATTAGAAATGTGACCAAATGGATTAAGTAACTTCACTTAAGAAAGTATTAATATAATTTAGGCACATTGATTAAGTAATGTGATTCATTAAAATAGGTAAATAACTATTTCAAAAATTATTGGTTAAGTATTAGTTTTTTTGGGTGAATAGAGTTTTTTATTTATAAATTAAATTAAATATATTTAGAAAATTATTTTCATAAAATGGAGTTCATTTTTGAAATCAGAGAATTGATATTTGCTTAAGGTTAATTTTTTGGATTTTTCTGAAACAGTTGAATTTTCAGTGAATAGTTTTTTTATTTAAAAATTAAATTAAAAATATTTATAAAATTATTTTTAGAAAATCGAGTTCATTTTTGAAATCATAGCATCAATATTTAATTAAGGTGAATTTTTGGGATTTTTCTGAAAAAGTAAATTTTTTAGTGAATATTGTTTTTATTTAAAAATTAAATTAAAAATATTGAGAAAATTATTTTCATAAAATGGAGTTCATTTTTGAAATCCGAGCATCATATTTGGTTAAGGTGAATTTTTGGGACCTTTCTGAGAAAGTAGAATTTTTGGTGAATAGTAAAAATACAGTTTCTGAGTTTCGGGTGTTTAATGACATCATTAAGGATGTAATAATTATGAAATAATTCTGGTTGACTTATGAATTGTAATATAAAGTATGAGGTGTCCCAAGTGGCCAATACCGTGGGCAAATACCCTGGGCAAACCCATGGTTTTTCCAATACCACTGATGAGGTGTCCCATGGCAATTAATGCTTTGTCCGCCCACTTCTCTTATAAATACCATGCCTTTCCCTCATTCATTTCATTTCCAAATCCTCCCCAATGAATTAATGATCACTTTTCCTCCCAAGGATTCCTCCCAAGGTGCCCTCAAGCCCCCTAAGATCAGGACCTTCATGCTTTCAAAGTTACTCTTCAAAGTAAGGGATTCTTTCACCCTCCTCTTCCAAGTCATGACTTCCTTTATGTTGTGTCTTATATTTTCCATCTCTTTATGTTGAGGGTATGTTATTATATGTTCTTAATACTATCAATTTAATTTCTAAATTATGAGAGACCCTTTCTTCTCTCATCAATTTTTTTTCTGAATTTTTATGTGACGTCTTTAGGATGCCAAATTTCTCGTAAAAGAAATCACATCTTCTCTTTTCTTTCATGTTTCCTTTTCATGTGGTATGTCATTCAAATATCCTTACCATGATCTTATTCAGTGACCATAATTTATTATGAATTATTTATGAGTGGGTGACCTTTGTCCCCTCTCTTTTCAATGTTTTCTAAAACCATGTTATATAGTCGTTATGTTGCCGAAATTTCATCTCAAAATTTCTATCTATTTCTTTGAAGAAATTATATTGTTTATTTATGTTAATACCCAAAAATATTTCATTTTATGGGTGTTCATAAATATATAAAAATGATATATTTGATTCTGGAATTAACATACATATAACCCTCACCCCCTTTCCATAGGTTATAAATGACATAATGATCTTATTTTTAAGCTCTTTTTAAACATCACGATTTTGACAAGAAACCTATTTATTTGATTCAATTTTGGTTATTTAAGAAATGTTTGATTATGATCTATGTGACTCATATGTAAGTAAAGACATATTAAGGGTGCGCCCTGATAGCGCTCCAATGCATTGGGTAAAGATTTAATCTCTAGAGATGACAAGTTTCACGATATCTTGGTGAATAACCTTGGTAATTTTTATGACACCTTAGGGATCGACCTTGGTGATATATTAATGAATGTCTAAATGAAATGTTGTAGCCACATATTCAAGTTATGTTTCAAGTTATGTTCTTTATGATATTCTTATGCTTCCATTGCTCATGTCTTCATGTTTTTATTCAAGTTCTTATTAATATCACAAGTACATTGACTCCCTTGTTTACCCTTACTGGGTCTTCTTCTCAACATTTCCTTTGATGTATGTCTCCAAGATATGAGATGAAGTAAATGTACATAGGATGAACCTATGATGAAGCCTTACAAGTGGTTTATAAGAATGTTTTATGTTGTTCTCATGTTTTATGTTCCTGATTTCCAAGACACTAGACTTTAAAGATCCTTTGTTTGTAAATATAATGAAAAGTTATGTCTTAAAAAGGCGGGATGTTATAGTTGGTATCAGAGGATAGTTTAGTTATTTATGGAAATTAGGATATGAAAACATTAGGAAGAACCCTATAGAAGAGTTTAAATATAGGAAATCATCCTGGTATTTTTGTGAGTATTAATGAAGTGGTTTATCAAGGAAATACATCCCTATATAGATACGAGTAGGTAGAGGTGGCTCTGGCACATATGTACATAGGGGTAAAACCCGAAAATACCACTTTGAGCTATACTGAAACTGGAACTGGTACACGAAAATGGGCCTTGCTGCACTCTTGGTTACGACACTCCTGGGGGATATATTTGGTTAATCATTAGATTTTTATGAATCATTATGAAGGAATAATTGAAAAATGTAATTGTCTAAGCATGAAGTTTTATGGCATAAAATCCTTTTTAGTTAAAAGATTCGTAAATGAAATAATTTTCTCACGAAGGATTTATTCTTTTAGAAAATGTCCCCATCGTCCAAGAATACGTTGACGTATTTCCTGAGGAGTTACCCAGACCTCCCCTAGAAAGAGAGGTAGAGTTCTCCATTGAACTCATACTTGGATCTCATCAAATATCAAAGGCCCCATATAGGATGGAAAATGTGGAGCTAGAAGAATTAAAGAAATAACTCCAAGATCTTTTCAAGAATGGGATTATCCAACCAAGTGTGTCTCTTTGGGAGCACCAGTTCTCTTTGTGAAGAAGAAGGATGGATCTATGCAGCTATGCATTGATTATAGATAATTGAATGGGATCACAGTGAAGAACAAATACTCTCTTCCAAGAATTGATGACTTATTTGACCAACTTCATGGGACTAAATTCCTCTCTAAGATTGATCTGAATTCTGGTTATCATCAATTGAGGGTGAAGAATGATAATATTCCAAAAAATACCTTCCGATCAAGATATGGGCATTATGAGTTTGTTGTTATGCCCTTCAGACTGACTAATGAACCTACTATTTTTATGGATCAAGAATAAGTTGGTTTTGGAAAATTAGGTTTTATCAAATGGATATCCTTTGTATAGGAAAATGATTTGATGATTAAATGATAAAGGTTATTTTTGACGATGTTTTCTCTTTTTTAATACTATATGCCTAAGGAAAGTAATATACTACAAGATTTAAATTGTGGAGGAATGGTTGAATTTTTTTTTAAGAATCTATGTATTTATTATGTACATATGGTGATTTGAGTTATTTCTAGAAAATCATTAACCTATCATAGAGAATATGTGATTAGGTTAATTACACTATAGCATTATAATTTAATAGTAGTCGATGTTATTTGGAGATAAATGTTAATATTTATTGGGGAAGACTATGTGATTAAATCATTCTGAGTTTTGGGTTCCAATCTTAGTTTGGATTATTCTGATGAATTTTAAGGATGGTTGTGTATTGAATGGTCTTTTTAGAAGTTTGGGTACTTTTGTTGAATATTGGATATTAATAGTCATATTTCTTTTTATATATGATTATTCTTTTTGGGGATTATATGATCTCATACAAACTATTTTAGTTTTATTTTATGACTAAATACAAGGGAAATATATAGTTTCTCTTTTGTGGATTATGTGATTCTCTAGAAGATGATTCTTGTGCTTTTGATGAGACCAAGTATTTTTGAATGCTCATTGTTTGGAGAAAAGTTTAATCTTTATGGAAACAAATTAAGGGATAAGACTCTAATTGATGGTAAATATATTTCCTTATGTTTTTATTCTATGTAGTAAATGAATTCCTTAAATGTAAGAAGAGGAACATAAAACTAAAACGTTGTTGGTTTACGTTTCCTACTGGGTAATCAAAGACCATTTAACACATATTAAGTTTGTGATCTTCTTGTGGTTAATTTTCTCATAATCATGTTTTCTATCACTCTCCATCAGAACTTGACCCTTTGTTTTCTCTTCCATATCCATGTGTTCCTATATGGAATATTAGTATGGGTTAACTCGGGTGACATTTATACATCACTTTCTTTCTTTTAAAGTAATAGTTTTACTCACTCTTTTTCGATGTGGGACTTTCAATGAAATCACCAAGGCCAATTTTAAAATTGTGAGGACGCAATTTCCTAAGGGGTAAAGATTGTAACGACCTAAAATTTTGAATAAATTTTGTTTCCTAACATTGTGTGTTATTTTATTTTATACTCAACAAAAATATTTAATTTAATAAAATGAGTATAATTATAATAAGACCATTGGGTTTCGACTGTCATATGACTGTTGGTCAATATGACTGTTGGAAACTAAATGTTGCGATCATTATCTATAAATACAAGTGATCTTGATTAATTAATATAGAAAGAAGATTAGATGTCCCCATCCAGTAGTCTCAGGCCGATCGAAGCCCATATAACGGAACTTAGGAAGGAGGTATCACCTTTGGGCTTTGATCTGGACCAAACCCAATCTGAACTTCATCGTGTGAAGATGGAATAGAATTGGCTTCGTGAGAAGTTCAAGATGATAGAAATCACTACTCAGGTAATGTTGGCAGAGCCGCCCCAAGATTCTATCACCCTAGAACACTTTACTCTTAGGTCCTATGCTGGTATTATAAGGGGTTACGTAACAAGAGCGTAACTTCCTTGGGTAATCCTTTGATTTAAATAAAAATTGTCATTTCTTCTTATGGTGAAGTTGTGAATCTCAAGTGTCCGAATAAATATGGGATGTATATTATTAATGAATTTTTGAAAAAGGATGCTTTAAAATATTTATGTAAACCTTAAATAATTAAAGATGTGTAATGATTTTCAAATAATGGTCTTCTACAGCTATGTTCAGTATGAAATTTAGAGTCTAATAAGATCAACTTAAGTTTTGGTGAATAGTAAATTATGAATAGTGATTTTATGCTTATGATTATTAATGTGACCAAATGGATTTAGTAACTTCACTTAAGAAAGTATTAATATAATTTAGGCACCTTGATTAAGTAACGCGATTCAATAGAAAAGGTAAATAAATGTTTCATAAATTATTGGTTAAGTATAAGTTTTTTTAGGTGAATAGTGTTTTTTATTTAAAAATTAAATAAAATATATTTAGAAAATTATTTTCATAAAACGGAGTTCATTTTTGAAATCAAAGCATCGATATTTGGTTAAGGTGATTTATTGGGATTTTTCTGAAATATTTGAATTTTCAGTGAATAGTGATTTTATTTAAAAATTAAATTAAAAATATTTAGAAAATTATTTTCATAAAATGGAGATCATTTTTGATATCAGAGCATCAATATTTGGTAAAGGTGAATTTTTGGGATTTTTCTGAAACAGTTGAATTTTCAGTGAATAGTGTTTTTAATTAAAAATTAAATTAAGAATATTTAGAAATTTATTTTCATAAAATGGAGTTCATTTTTGAAATCAAATCATTGATATTTGGTTAAGGTTAATTTTTGGGATTTTTTTGAGAAATTTGAATTTCAAGTGAATAGTGAAAATATAGTTTTTGAGTTTCAGGTGTTTAATGAAATCCTTATGGATGTAATAATTATGAAATAATTCTAGTAGACTTATTAATAGTAAGATAAGGTATAAGGTGTCCCAAGTGGACAATACCGTGGGAAAATACCATGGGCAAGCCCATGGTTTTTCCAATACCACTGATGAGGTGTCCCTTGGAAATTAATGCTTTGTCCCCCCACTTCTCATATAAATACCAAGACTTTCCCTCATTAATTTCATTTAAAAATTTTCCCCAACGAAGTTATAGTCTCTTTACCTCCCAAGGAGTCCTCCCAATGTTCCCTCAGGCCTCCCAAGGTCCCGACCTTCAAGCTTTCAAAGTTACTCTTCGAAGTAAGGGATTCTTTCACCCTCCTCTTTTAAGTCATGACTTCCTTTATGTTGTGTCTTATATTTTCCATCTATTTATGTTGAGGGTATGTTCTTATATGTTCTTATTACTTTCCATTTCATTTAAAAATGATTAGATACCCTTTCTTCTATCATCAACTTGTTTTTTGAATTTTTATGTGACGCCGTTAGGCTGCCAAATTTCTCGTAAAAGAAATCATATCTTCTCTTTTCTTTCATGTTTCATTTTCATGTGGTATGTCATTCAAATATCCATACCATGATCTTATTTAGTACCCATACTGTATTATGAATTATTTATGGGTGGGTGAAACTTGTCTCCTCTCTTTTCAATGTTTTCTAAAATCATGTTTTATAGCCGTTATGCTGCAGAAATTTCGTCTCAAAATTTCTATCTCTTTCTCTGAAGAAATTATATTGTTTATTTATGTTAATACACATACCTTTTTCATTTATATGGGTGTTCATAAATATATACAAATGATATATTTGATTCTGGAATTGACATACATATAACACTCACTCCCTTTCCATGGGTTATAAATGACATAATGATCTTATTTTTAAGCTCTTTTTAAATGTCACGATTTTGACATGAAACCCATTTCTTTGATTCCATTTGGGTTATTTACGAAATGCTTGATTATGATATATGTGTCTCACATGTAAATTAAGACATATTAAGGGTGCGCTCTGATAGCGCTCTAATGCATTGGGTAAAGATTTAATCTCTAGAGATGATAAGTTTCACGATACCTTGGTGAATAACCTTGGTAATTTTTATGACACCTTGGGGATGGACCTTGGTGATATGTTCATGAATGTCTAAATGAAATGTTGTAGCCACATATTCAAGTTATGTTTCATGTTATTTTATTTATGATATGCCTATGCTTCCATTGTTCATGTCTTCATGTTTTTATTCAAGTTATTATTGATATCACAAGTACATTGACTCCCTAGTTTACCCTTACTGGGCCTTTTGCTCACCCTTTCCTTTGATGTATGTCTCTAGGATATGAGATTCAGTAAATGTTTATAGGATGAAACTATGATTAAGCCTTACATATGGTTTAGAAGAATGCTTTATGTTGTTCTAATGTTTTATGTTCCTGATTTACAAGACACTAGACTTTAAAGATCCTCGGTTTGTAAATGTAATGAAAAGTTATGTATTAAAAAGGCGGGATGTTATACATATCCCCTAGGAGTGTCAAACCAAGAGTGCTGTATGGCCTGTTGTCATGTACCAGGATACCCCAGGTTAAGCTCGAAACTCCTTGTCGAGTTTTCAATACTAGGTACATCTGTGCTAAAGCCACCTCTACCTGTTTGTATCTAGACAGAGATATATTTTCTGGATAAAACACTTACTCTATACTTACCAAAATTTAGGCATGTTTTCTTATACTTAGTCTCATCCATAAGGTTCTCACTAAGGCGATCAATTCATAATCTCCAAAAATAACTAGACCATCCTCTGATACCAACTATAGTGACCTTAGCCTTTTTCATATAACATTACATGATTTGAGTAATAATTATACATCTGAGTACAAGCCAAGGAACGTAAGTATAGTTTCTTGGAATACTAGGTACATATAACAAAAAATGGACTAAAAACACTTCTTTATGTAATCTCCATAAAAATATCCTAACTTTATTTGAACCCTTACGTCTGAATAGGGTACCTTGGGGAACACATGAACAAAGTGATGAGCTAAAAATCCCAGTAAGGGAATGAACATAAGAATAAGTCTTAAGAACATGATCTAGGAGGCAAGATATAATGATATAAAAATCATGGAACATATGAAATCATAACATATAAACATGGGATCATATAAATTTGGAATAATATAAATTTAGTGGAATCATAAAACATGTCTTTATTATGAGTCATGGATAACCTCTAATAACCTTTCCCATTGTAGTATGAGTCAAGGATAACCACCAATCCCATTTTCCATTATGGTATAGGTCAAGGCTAATCGCCAATCCTTTTTACCATTGTTGTATGGGTCAAGGCTAACTGACAATCCTGTTTCACATCACATCTCATAATACTTAACTTCAACCAATGCATTAAAGCTTTATCTGGCGTTCACATCGCAAAATTTTCATGAATATTATTTCCACATAAATAATCATACATAATCAACCATATATAAACATAAGGATACCCATGGAATGAATTGTGTACCACAATCATAACATAACGCATAACCAATGAGCATATCATGAAAGTGTCCATGAAGGAAAGGGATTAGAACATACATGGACATTAATATGGTAAAATATTCATATAACATGGTAAGTGGTGTCATTATAAGTTTCAACATATAAGAAATGTATTTGAGAAACATTAGTAATAAAACATTTTTGTGCGGTTTTAAGGAAAATACTATAGATCTTTTAAAATAGAAAATAGGGAAATATTTTACATAAAAATAGAATTAAAATAATGAGGTTTTCATAATAAAAATAATGATTTTATAAATAAAATTTTGTCTTAAAATAGGGGATAGAGTGCACTTGAAATTGGGAAAAAATTTGGGACGTTCCCTTAAAACAAGTTTTCTTATCAAAAAGTTCTAGGGAGGGAATCTTTTAAAAACATGTATATCCCCAAAACAGAGTGATTAAAGGGTATTCATAAATGAATTTTATAAAACTACACAGAATTTATAATATGTAAATAAATAGATAAGATAAATCCATTTTAATATGAAGAAAGGAAGGGAAACTCGAAAGAACGAAGAAGGTTCAGGTAGAGTTCATTACGGTTTATTGGCACGCTGTCAGGAATACCAAAGAGGGATTGATGAGAGATAGAATGGGTTTCTCATCACTTATACATCATTATGAAATTATGGGGGTGGTGAGAAAACAGACCCCATCATTTGGGATTACACATAAAAAGTCATAGCATAGAGGACAATCTTGATTAAGAGTGAAATGAAGAGAATCCCTTACCTTAAATCTGGTGGTGTTATCCACATGTTATTAATGAACCGATTAAAAAAATTAGGTTTATTAATTAATAAATATATAACCTATTATATATTTAAATGATTTATTATAACCCTTTTTGAGTTCATTCAAAACCATTTGAATTGGTTACAAGGTTCAATTTCATTGTTTGGGCTCATTTGCTTACTTGGTTTTAATGACCGGTTCACTTATATTCATATTTGGATAAATATGTAAGATGAAAGTGATTGTACATAATTTAATATTTATTTTATTAGTTACCATATCAGATATTTCATGGTTACTAATTTAATTTGGTTACTTAGAGTAAATCCTAAATATTATATAAAACCTTAGTGATAAATGTTTTGGTTAATAGGTGGGTTTGATTATAATTTTTTTTGTTTTATAACCTAATACAATTTTTACAAAATGATTATAGAACCTTAACTATGATAAATCACATATATAATAATCTGGTTCAACTATAACACAAAATGTTTCATGACCATAATAAAAAATGACTACAGAAATTGATAAACCGTTGTCCTTGAATGTGTTAAATTTACACATTTCGAACAATGTTTTTCATTTCTTTCAAATAAAATATGGGGAAATGAGAGATGATAATGAAGTATCCCATAATTATAAAAACATTACAGTACATTTATGTTACTGGAGTTGGCATACTATTTGGGTGAAGGGAGGTGAGGAAAGAAACAAGAAAAGAAAATAACTTAAAAGAAAAAAAACGAATTTGAAATAGGAATTTACCTTTTGAGTTTGTCTCCTTTGAGAACCTCTTAGAGGGAGAAGTTTTGGTATTTTGAAGAGACTATGGGCTTTTGGAAGTGGGGGAGGAGCATGGAGAAATATTTGGACAGAATATTGGAAAGGAAAAATGCTTGAGGTGAGTGAAGAGAAGAGGGAGTGAGAGGAGTTTTTGTAGTAGAGGATAGGAGGGTTTTCATAAATTTTTAATCATTAGTTTCTTATTTTCCATCAATACCAGAAATAGTGATGATTCCAAAACAAAAAAATTTCATAAATGCATGTGAGTTTGAGATTTGGTTTCTTACATTACTTATGATGCCAGGAATAGTGGTTTTAAATAATAATGTATTTATATGTTAAATTAATGTATTTCACTATTCACCAAAAATTCAACTATTTCATAAAAATCCCAAAAAATTTCCCTAACCATTATTCGACAAGTAGAATCCAAAAATAAAATCCACTTTTCAAAAGAAATTTTATAAATATGATTATTTTAATATTTAATTATACTCATAATTTATTATTAAAAAACCAGATTTAAAACATTCATTTACTTATTCTAAAATATAGGTACATCATACTTTCACTTGAATATTATTTTTATACCATCATAGGTAAGGTTACTATTCATCAGGTATATCACTATTCATAAGGGTATGTTACTATTCATAAGGGTAGGTTACTATTCACCAAGAATTATGTTTTCCTTATTGGACTCCAAATAACTAACTGATCACAACCGTGTATGTCAGATTTTCAAAATTCCAAACACAAAAGTGACAAAATTATGTTTAAAGGTCACATAGAACATAATAGCTCATTATGTTGTGATTTAATATGATTATATGAAATATTTATAAGATAGAAATTCCTGTTTATAATACATTGAATCGTTATAGAACTAACTCGATGTGATGATTAAGAAACTTTGCTCAGACCATGGTGGAGAATATATTTATCATGACTTCATTTAATACCTATGGGATTTTATCTCAACTCACTCCTCCTTATACAACTTAATGGAACATTTTAAATTAATGGTTGTACCAAAACTTCTTATACATGGTGAGATAAATTATTAGTCATGTATATTTTATATTACCCTTTTTGGGATACACATTACAAACAACAAAATACATACTAAATTAAGTGCCAACTGAAGTGACAAATGATATAACATACCAATTTTGGAATGGAAAGAAACTTGTGTTGTTATACTTACATGTGTGGGGTTATGAATAATTTTTTAAGGCCTGTTTTGGTAACAGGATTGGACCCCCTGGAACAAAGTGTATATTTATAAGATATCCCAAAGAAACAAAGGGATATTACAAATACAATACTTCAGATAAAAGATGATTATCGACAGACACCCCAAATTTCTTGAGAAGGGTATTTTATTTAAAATAGACAGTGGGAGTGAGATTGACTTTGATAATGTCATGGATCAAGATACATAATAGTTGAAATAAGAAAAAATTACAAAAAACCTTTTGGAAGAAGAAGTTGTTTTGGAGACAAAATGACACTGCAAGAGTATTAGAGGGGTTAGAGAACTTTATTGGTATTGTTTTCTAGTCACAAAGGATGGTGACTAAATATTAGTAGATAATAATGGTCATTTAACCTAAAAGGAATCAATAAGTGGCCCAGATATTTCCATGTGTCAAGAATACATGAATTATAAAATGGAATACATATACAAAAACCAGATCTAGATCTTGGTATATTCTCCAGTGGAAGAAAATACTATTCATTACAAATTGTTATTCAAGAATAACTATACCTACAATATAAATTCAATTCTTATAATTAATGGATGTTTGCAAAAGGGTTTAAATAGTGTTAAGGCATTTACTATAATGAAACCTTTTCACTACTTGAAATGATTAAATTCATCAAAATTCTACTTGAAATTGCGGCCTACCATGACTATGAGATTTGGAAAATGGATATAAAAATATCCTTACTTAATAAGAAACTACAGTATGATGTCTCTATGACACAACCCAAAGGGTTTGTGACTCCAATGGTTTTCAAAAAGATATGAATATTACAAAAATATATTTATGTATTAATGCTGGAATCTTGGTCTTAAAACACTCATTTTTATGAATTCATAAGGGAATTCAGTTTTATAAATAATGAGTTTGATCATTGTGTCTACAATCGGTTTAGTGGGAGTGAAGTCATTTTTTTAATAGTATATGTTGATGACATATTACTCATTAGAAATGAAATATCAGTCTTGTAGGTTGTGGGTGTAGTAGAAGCTTGCGATGGGTCATGCCCAAATTTTATTTCTGTCATGATTAATGATCAATATGAGACTTTAAAAATGATAAATTTCATAATCAATAGAAATTAATCAAATAAAAACATACAAGGCATATAGCCCCGAAACCATGTTCTGGATCATCACATATTATTTATAATTAATTTAATCAATTTAAATAATTTCCTAGGATGAATTATTTCATTGTTTAGGGATCTAAAAAAATATTTTCATTATACTACCACTGAATTCTATGAATCAACAGGACATTCCCTCTAGTAGTGATCCACACATGTTCCAAAAATCTCTGAACATCGTCATTGGAATCTTTAGGTGCTAGTACATAAGATCCTATCCCTTGTGTTGCTTTCCTTTAATCTCTAAGAGAATCATATCAAAATCATTCTACTTGATCTCTCTATACATAAGAGTTGGAGGTGGAGGAATATATCTCTTTATTCTTGGGAGAGTTCTTAGTGAGGGGATCTATCTAGGGCTTGAGTGGATTCTCCAAATTTGTTGTGTACAACCAATAAAATGAATTGTATCTATTATAAAAATAATAAAATTGGGTTTAAATGTCACTAGGGTTTAGAAATAAATATTTACATAATTTTCCTTTAGCATTAATTTAATCCCTTTTATAACCCCATATATATAATAATAATAATAATATTATTTCCTTGGCATGCACTTATCTTTGTAATTAAATTAAATATTATTTAACCAAATAATATTCAATATATATTATTTATCTCAAGACCAAAAAACTTGGTTTGGAATTCATCTACAATATATATTGGTCCTTGAATAATTACTATTTATTTAATAATTAAATATCACTATATTATTCACCAATAAATAAATAAATATTTTATTAACTAAATAACAAATAAATATTTATTAAATATTTTTCTCATGTTATATTCTCTTGAATTACTATTGACATTATATATGTGATCAAGAAATCATGAATAATGATTAAACCATGTGTGGGAATAATATTTATTAAACTTTTTAAATAATAAATAATAATATATATTATTTAATTGAGATTCTGGATTGTGTTACTGTGTGACCCTTTAGGCCTCTTTCCCAGTTGAATTAGGCAAAACAACCTAAAGTCCAAGGTTATCATCTAGAAACATGCAAATGAACCCATATAAAAATAAGTTAATTCCACAATGACATAATACATCATATGGTCATTTATTGTGTAATATAATCCCTTTATCACAATATTTCTAACCAAGTAGGTTGCATGCTGGTTCCAAATACATATGTGCTCAATGTCTCTTTCTAAAAATTTCAAAAAATAAAGCTTTCCTATAGAATACCATGGAAATGGATTTATTTAGGCTATATAATTTCTATAAAAGGTCCTAAGATATCAACTTCCATTAAAGAACAGACAGGACAAATCATTTCTTGTATTAGTTATTAATGAAATATTACTCATGACACACCCAATGTATCCTACCTCACCTCAAACAAATACCATCATGATTTTCATTAATACATAAAAGTACATGTATTTTAATTCTCATTAATAATTATCTTAAATTATAAGGATAAATACACATGTCTGTATATATGAACATCCAATGACACATATAAATGTTGATTTCTTATTAGAGGGTTTCGTTTTCATAATATGCTCCACTTGATATTAATAAGGGTTTGTACCGAGAGAAGGTGTCTCAATTTCCTATGAGTATCCACCTATGAAAGCCTATATCATTTTTACCAAAACTAATATATCATGGATATATAAAATATATTTAAGAATAGTGTCATAGAACTTCTGGGTTTTCTTCATTGTTGGGAACTACTGTGAACTATTAGTGTTACATCTACTATTTGTACATTATCATATAATATGTTATAGAGAAGAACAATCATGATGTTATAATAAGTTTATTAATATTCTAAAATATGAATATGGATTATCATAAAGTACACATAAGTTGGTTCGAAGGAACCAACTCCAAAAGAATTTCCTAGAGACAATTGCTAACAACCTTTAGTCTGATAGTTCCCATAGGATACTCATACTTCTAATGATATACTCCTTTATTCTAGTGGTCCACCACATTATTTTCCGTAGGTAATTTAATTAATAAAACAACACCCCTTTGTTAAATATACCAAAAGCGTTGATACTCATGGATTATATGCTTTGGTTTTCGGTGTGACCATAACTATTTTTCATAAGCCACCGCTGTAGTATTTTCACAATACAATGTGATCGGGTCTGTGACAACTGGTTTCTTCGAAATATTCCAACTCACAGCTCCTCTATTGAGACATAAAATATATCCTTACCTCCTCTTTATCTCATTCTAATATAACTGAAAACTATCATCTATATAACCCATGGTTACATGCTCCTCGTCTCCTCTATACAACAGAAACATATCCTTAGTTATCTCAAATACTTAAGGATAGTCTTAACAGCTGACCAATGATATTCTCCTAGATCTGCTTGATGTCTTCCTACAATTATCAATGAATAGGAAACATCTAGTCTGGTACATAACATGACATACATGATTGATCCTATCCTTTAAGTGTATGAGATCTTACTCATTCTATATTTCTCTTTCTGTGTATGAGGACACATTTTCTTAAAAAGGTGTAAACCATGTGACATTGGAACCAATCCCCTCTAGGATTGTTCTATACTAAATCTATTTAATATATAGTCAATATATTTCCTTTGACATAGTCTAAGATACCTCTCAGATCTATCATGAATAATTTTGATCCCTAGAATATATGATGCATCACCTATGTTCTTCATGAAGAAACATTCTTTTGACCATTACTTAACAAACTTTAATACTGGTATGTCATTTCCAATAAGTAATATGTCATCAACATATACTACTAGGATAATGAATGAATTTCCACTAAATATATTATAAAAACATGGATCATATTCATTCATAGTGAAATGAAACTCTTTTATAGCTTCATTTAATCAAATTTTGCTTCACATGGATGCTTTTTTCAGACCATAAATGGATATCTGCAACATAAAAATCTTTTTTTGGAATCAACTAGAGTCACAAAAACATTTTAGTTATGTTAGGAAGACATCATCTTTAAGGTTACCATTAATGAATATAGTTCTTAAATTTATCTTCCAAATATCATAATTATAGAAATATACTATGGTAAGTATAATTTTGATGAAATTAAACATGTAACTAGTGAAAATATTTCATCATAGCTAATTCCATGATGCTGATTAAACCCTTTAGCCACTAACCTTTCTTTATAGGTATTTACTTTAACTTCCTCATCTATTTTTCTATTGAATAACCATTTTCACCCTAAGAGATTAATATCAACTGGAACATCAACCAGAACCCAAACATGTTTCTAATTCATGGAATCCATTTCATAATTCATCGATTCTTTCCATCTTGTAGTATCTGAGCACTATACTACCTTATTTTTATAGATATGTTTACCATTCTCATCCAATAATGAGTCACCATATTAAGTGACTATAATACTACATCTTTATATTTCTCTAATCTCTCTTTTGATCCTATGTAGTACCGGTCTTTCAGGAACCACTTCTATCACAACGACCTATGGAACCAATTCCTGTACCAACTCTTGTGTATCTTAAATATCAAAATCATTGAAGGCAATCTTTCTCCCACTATCATTTTTGAATATTTTATCCCTCTTAAGAAATATGGTTTGATTGATGAAAATCACTTTATTTTTAAAGGGGTTGCATAGGTAATATTGTTTTTTTCCCTTAAGATACCCTATAAAGATACAATTTGTGCCCCCGGGTGATAGTTTGTTCACTGAGAAGGCCTTAACAAACACCTCGGAACCCCATACATGTTTATGTGATAAAACATGTTTATTTCCACTCCATAACATTAATGGAATTTAATATTTTAAGTTATTTGGTTCTCGGTTTAATGTGTATGCCATAGTTTGTTATGCATGTCCCCAAAAGGATAATGAAATACCTACATGATTCATTATCAACCTTACCTTGTCTAAAAAGGTAAATTACCTCCTTTCATTAACACAATTTTATTGTGGTGTGAAAGGTTTAGTGTGTTTATATAGAATCCCAAACTCCTATAGAAAGTAGAAAAACTCTTGGTTAAGATATTTACCACCCCGATCCGATCAAATCTTCTTATCTTCTTTCAATGTTGATTCTCTAATTCATTCTTGAATTCCATAAAATTTTCAAAAGAATAAGATTTATAGCTCATCATGTCGACATAACCATATCTAATCAAGTCATTGGTAAAAGTTATGAACTAATAATACCCACTTATAAATTATACTATAAATGGTCCACACACATCAGCTTATACCAATCCTAGAAGATTTGTGGCCATTTCACTATATTCAAAAAATGGGGTTTGGTTATTTTTCCTTTTAAACAAGAATGATATATTTCAAGTGGTTTTAGCTCAGATGAGTCTAAATAACCATCTTGAAAGATATTTTTCAAACTCTTCTCATTTATATAACCAATATGGTTATCCATATATTAGTGTTATTTGAGTCATGTGGACATGATTCATTTTCACTTTCCAATATTTGGTTTTCATATTTCAATACAGAAAGACAGTTATTTAAATGTGTTGTAGCATAACATATGTTGTATTTATAAAAGAAATAGATTTTATTGCTAAACTTTAAAATAAACCCATCTACATTAAGTAATGATACATAAATTATGTTCTTGGTAACCTTCCAAACATAAAAAAATCTTTTAAAACCAAAATTAGTTATTTTGTCAATGAAAGGTGGTAGTCACCAATGTCTAGAGTTGGTATCCTCACACCATTATCATATCTCAATCCCACAACTCCTTTATAAATCTTTCAGAATCTACATGGTTCATGAATTTGGATCAAAATTTGATTAACACAAGATATATCTAATAACCAATGTGTAGATATTGAAATATTATACTTGATAATGATCAAACCTTTTGCTTCCCCTTGCTTCTGGGTGCAATTCCTCTTCTAGTATCCTATATTACCATATGAAAAACATACTTACTCCTTTTCCATTACCTACATATGGATCTTCCCATTCTTGGAAGAACAATGCTTGGGAGATTTAGACTTGATGTGAGTCTGGAGACTCTTTTCCTTGTTCTTCCTTTTCTTATTCACCATAAGAAACATAGGTTTATCATTTACCATGTCCTTATCAACTTGGTGAATAAAAGTAAGTAGTTCTAAAATAATATTCTCATTAATTTTCATATTATAATTAATAATAAAGTTATATAATTTCTGGTGTAGTGATGAAAGTATGATATATATATGCAAATCATATAGGAATTTAATCTCTAAGATGTTTAAGTGTTCAATATAGCGAATAAGCTTGACTACATGAGGCCCAACTAGAACATACTCAATCTTAGTTCTAAACAAAGCATTGTAGATATCATATCACTATTGGATCACCTTCTGTTGGTAGGGATCCATTAGGTGAGGCATTATGATATATGAATCCATGTCCTCATGTATCTTCAAAATCTCATTGGTCGTTGTTGATAACTTGAAACATTGAAAATATGTGGAATCGTTCAAATGTTTCTTATATAGTTTTAACTCTTTTTCACTAGACTTATTACCAGGTGTGTCTAGAATATGTTCTTCCATCACAAACAATTTCATTTCATGCTGAAGGACAATGTTTAATTTCTTTTACTACTATTGGAAATTTATACTGGTGACAAGGTTGTCTGTCTCAAATAATGGATCATAGTGATATGTTTGAAGTCATTTTGTTGAGGTTTCTATAAATAAGATGAGAAAATTTTAGTAATTTATCTAATAAAATTTATACAAATAAATAATCAATATATTTATTAATCTCACACTATTTTATTGAAACCCAATACCCTCACCACTGAATTTAGAATATCTTATTTCTTGGAGATTCAAGTGGCAAGGATACCCATTCCCCTTCTCATTATCCCAACATTGGTTGGCCAAGAAACATGAATGGTTTTAGACTAGAATTCTAAATTTCCACTACATTAACTCATAGTTCCTTGATCTTTCAATTGGACTCCCCAATCCTAAAATCCTTAAATTGGATTTCCTCAACCCTTTCCTCTCAGTTACACAAAATAATAATTTGGAAGTAAACCCTTGATGTGAACTAAGTTAATTGAACCCAAAAATTCGTGGTAGAATTCCCCAATAATTATAAGCACCCCAACTCTGGATAGTGAAGCACTTTGAACTATGTTTTTATTTTAACTGAATTAATGGAAGGTTATACCGACATAACATATAATTAAAAGATTTTATCTTTTTATGCATAAATTTAGAATTATTATCTATATCATATTCTTGTTAATATTATATAGATTTACTTAAGAGATTATACATCTCTTAGATAATATACATTCATAATCCAATTTATTTTAGTTTTATCTTCTATGATTTCTAATTTCATTAATTCGAGTGATCATGAAAAAACACCCATAAAAAAATAACAATGAAACTTGATAGAAATAAAATAGTAAAGTAGTATGATCATGATATTTTAATAATGGTTAGTTTATCTTCCGGTTGATAAACTAACTATTTAACTCGGGCGAAAACACCTTGAACCAATTAAGGTTCTTGTTACAACTTTCCAATGGACCACCTACGTATCTCTCTTGGATTGGTTTTACCTTGGCTCAAAACTTGAACTACCTCCACTAGCTTAGGATCTCCATCCATTATATAGTATTTTAAGCACAAAAAAGTGAGGTTAAAAGGGTTTGCATAAAATAAACCATGGTAACACATTCCATTACATAATAAGAGGAGAGAAGGCACATAATTCAACAGTTTAATTTAATACTAAATTAAATGAAACAAATCACATACAATGGTATGGTCTATGAACATGATCATCCACATGCATGAAAATAATTACACATTTAATAAAAATAGAATTTAATTATTAATAGTTCTTATTTAAGATAAAACATGGTCGAATCAATTAATTATCTTATTTAATTAATCAATTTTTTTAATTCTCATAATTATTTCTTTGAGATTATAATCCATCAAAATTTTAAAAAAATTAAATAAATTTACTTAAAATTAAATGCATACATAAATTTACCTTGGTGGAAACACAGTGAATAGAGAAATGAATACACCCAAAATGTATTATACTCTTATATAGTTTACTCTCGTGATATATAGCATACACAAATTATTACATAGTTTAACGACATATATTGTCAACATAATGATTATATAAATTACATGTTTTTTTAATGTGTCATGATTAAATATAAATAGATTAATATCTATCATTCAACTCACACATGATATGTAGATCTGAAGATTACATAGAAATTAATTAAACAAACACACACACACACACACACACACACATATTAAAACCCATATTATGGTGTGTCCTATCAACTTATTGACCACACACAAGCACATATTGATAAGGTTTTTAATTATACATTATTTGGTATAAGAACACTGTGTGTATAGGAGAGAGACATGGAATGTATGTCTCTCACCATCTATCTAAGTCAAACACTTAGGGAATTGGCATGTAAACCATTCCTCAAAAAATTAGAGCACATTGTGTGTATAAAGGACTACACGATGTGTGGTATCTAAGTTATATTGTCAACAATCAGTTTGACCATGTATGGAAATACACAACCTATCTATGTCTTAAAAGGACTACATGATATTGAGTAAACATTTTCCTTAGGAGTTTTATCGTTATTTTATGATTTGGAAATCACAAACTCACTCTTTCTAATATTATTCTACTTACTATCTTTTTCTATGTATTAACAAGGGAATCTTGTCTAAACATATTCATGTCCAATAATAATCAGACTCTCAGTGTCTAAAACTTTTTATAATGTTTTCCAGCCAGGTCTAACAAACATTTTCATAAAACTAAATAGACTCCAGAATCAATAAATATCAGATCCATACTTAGATTTTTATACACTTATTTTTTATCCTATTCATATTGATTGTTGAAACTGATTCACTCCGATTTTCAAATTCGATTCTCAACATTTATCGAATATGATTCTCTCAATTTCTAGAATAGGATTCACAATGTTTATAAAATCCGATTCACACCATTTATTTAATCATATTCTTACCATTTCTAGAATATTATTCTCTATGTTTCTAGAATCAAATTCTCTATATTTTTAGGATTTGATTCTCAATATTTTCATAATCATATTTCCATTATCTTAGAATTTGATTACTTTATATTTTTTGTATAACCGATTAATATCACATTCATTTACATAATCTAATTCAATTCATTCGGATGAAATACTCTTATATATAATCAGATTCATGCATGTATTCAGTTTTGATTACAAAATATTGTTTCCCATGATATTTTTATTTGTACTAAAATGATGTCATCTATTCTTTTATTATTGACCATTGTATGTTCTAGCTGTGCAAGTCCCTCTGATTTTTTTGGAAAAATATTACTGTTGTAGACCAAGTCGACCATTTCATTCCCAGCCTATAAATACCTGGCCAATTCATCATTTGAAAATAGATCAACTACTAGTTGTGTGTGTCTACGTGATATTAATTTTTTCCCATGATACAAAAGTGGGAAAGTGTGAACTCCTTGTTCCTAGTCTTTGTGTAATTTAGTAAGAGAGTTTCAATATTAAATAAACCTTATTAGTTTGTATCTTTAAGATTTTCTTTGTATGTATGATTATTTAATAGAGGGAATATATATAAAGGAAGATATATTTTCTGAATACCTACTTACTCAAGGTGTTGTGGGGATAACAATATTGAAGTTGAATCTGATATTTTACAGATCGAGGGCTTACCCTGCTGTGAGTATGATAAACTTTATTAAAAGTATAAATCAAGGGAATTTTATCCAAAGTCATTAGATACCCTTTTATCTGGGTTAGAAGATTTCAATTCACTTGTTCTACTTGTTTTGTTTCAAGTTTCTTTATTCTGTTATAATATATTTTAAATAGAGAGTGATACTTTATATTTATTCTCTATTGTATAAACTCTGATTTAAGATTCTATAAACTTTATGGTATAATATTATTTAATAAATTTGTGTTTTAATTAAACTAATCGGAATCATATTAAATACAATAAATCTCTTTATCAAACCCACAGTGATTACGATACCTTTTTAATCAGACTCGGGGACATTTTTATTTCTTTGTTAAAGACAAAAAAGGGTTGAGTAAAACAAATATTTTTAAACTTGTTAAACAAAGTTTTCTTTATGATTTAAAAAGAATATTTTTAAACATAAAATTCACCCCATATTGAAACTGAGGTTCTTCTTAAATATTATGATCCAACAATTGGTATCAGAGGAGGTTATCACTACTTAGTATACTTTCTCAATCTTTTCTTTTTCATGTTTTCCTTAATCTTATTAATTTTTTTATAAATATTTTATACACTATCTTGTATTGTAGAAAAAGAATTTATTTATTATTCTAAAGATGAAAGGTTTAAATTTCATATCAATAGAAAATTTTAATCCTATAAGACCACATATTTTTGATGGTAATGACTATGAATGTTGAAGAGAAAAAATAAATACTTTTTTTATCAATACTGGTGTTGAAAATTTTGTAATTAATTTAAGAGATTACAAAATCCATGACAAAGAAGTAAAAATATTTACAAATCAAGAGATATAAAAATAATATCAACTAGATCACATGGTATGTAATACTTTACATTGTTCACTAACTAGAAATATATATATCTAGATATCATCTTGTGAAGTAGAAAATAAAATTTGGATGAAACTTGAGATTACACATTTTGGAACATCAAAAGTTCTCAAGACAAGAAGAGCCATGCTCAGAGAAAACTATCATGTTTTTGTTTTTCCATATAGAGAACCTATAGATAAAGTTCAATATAAATATATTTCTATTATAAATAGATTACAATACTTGGGAGAAAAATGCTTAGAAGATTAATTACTTATGAAAAAAATCATATATTTTATCCCAAATTAATGGGATCCAAAGAGAACAACAATTGATGAATCTAGAAAAGTTACAAATGTTTCTCTTGATGAGTTATTTGTAACTCTTATAAAATATAAGAATAGATTTAGGATAGATGCTGAAAATCCAAGTAAAAAGAATAGAAGTGTTTCCTTGAAGACCACTTCAAATCTGACAAAATCCAAGAGACCTAAGAAAATAATGAGACCAACCAAGAAGAAAGTTGGGGTTTAATTGGTCTCAAGTGAATCTGAACATTCAGAGAATGAGTTTTCCAAAAATTCTAGAAGGATGAACAAGATTGTTGGAAAGAAGTATTTTCAATACCAATAGACAAAAAAGGATAATAAACACAAGAAATATTTTGAAGTTACATGATATGAATGAAATAAAGCGGGACACATCAGACCTAATTGTCCAAAGCTAACACAAAAAGATATAAAAGACATAAATTATGTGAGGAATCAGAAAAACTACTACAAGACAAAAGGAAATAATGTTCTGAAGGAAAATGACTCAGAGAGTGAATGTAGTGGATACTCTTTTCATGAATACTCTGATAATGAAAATTTTGAAAAGAATAATATTGGACTTCTAGCCATAGTACCTTATTAGAATAAATGTTTCACGAAAAAGGTACACACTGCTGAATCCTTGACCATCAAGTTTTTTTAAATATTAGAATAAAGAATGTTCCTTAGTAGAAGATAATTATTTACCTTAATTTTATGAAGTTTCTTTATTTTCTAAGTTTCATGAAAATGAGAATTGAAAAATAAAAAAGAAACAAGAAAAGAAAAATGATAGAATCAATGTTTTAGAAAAATATGTTCTAGATATATCTAAATATCTTGATGAAAAATATTTTAAAATAATTTTTATTTATAAAAACATTGGTGACGTTAATTCTGAGAAGTATAAACTTTCTAAGGATTTTGAAAAATTCATTTTTGAGAAAAATGTTTTAAAGACAAAAATAAATTAAAAAACTAATGACTGTGAGGATAAGTTTTTATTTGTGAAAATAAAATACAAAAATTATTCTTTAAATAAACGTTTATAAAATTTTAATTTTGGTAAGGAAGGTTTGGATAAAACTTATAAACAAATTCTTCTTCTAAAGAATTATTCTGGAATTGGTTTTTCTCATTCAAATCCTATTTTGAGTCATAACCATTTTGTCTCTAGAAGTGACCCATTCTTCAATAAGTGTCAAAGTGGAGGAAATTGGAACACAAATTATTCTTTAAGAAAAATAAAATTCTTAGGATTTAATAAATCCTATTTTTCTAATCAAATATGAAATCATGATATTTTACATTCTAACAATACCAGATTCAAAAAAGTTTCGATTCTGAAAAACTAACTATTTTGTTTTCAAGAAAACAAAGGAAGTAAAAAAAAATATCGTACATGTGAAGTGCCCAGATCAGTGTGAATCACTGAGAGGGGGAGGGGGTGAATCAGTGATCCCTTAAAACTTTTTACTAATTGATTCTTTATCAATTAAACCTCTATGGCTGGTTAAAGCCTCGATCCACTCTTCTTGTATCTCTCAACCTTTCTCGGATAATGCAGTAATGAAAAGGCACAGGACACAAGGATTTACAAGGTTCGGCACCAAAGGCCTACATCCTTGCCATGCTCTCCAAGCATGGATTCTCCCATTATAATCTGTTAGTATTACAATGGTCGATACAGCTTCCCACCGTATCTCTCCTGAGTCCCACAGGAGGGTCTTTATACTGCGTCCCACAGTGTTACCAGAGTCCCACTGGCCTGCTCCAGAATCCCACTGAAGACTTCTTCTCCCTGAGTCCCACAGGGTCTTCTCCTGGCTCCTCGAGTCGCACGAGTAGCTCTTCTTCACTTTAAGTTTTTCAAGTATCCTCAGCAACCTGGGATAAAGGCTGCTGGCCTTGCTCTTCTTCTGATCACTTGTGGTTGATCAGGGCTTCTCAAATACTGCAAACTCAGACAAACAATATCTTTCACTTTAGTCTGGTCCAGTCTCACACCAATTCAACTTCATGCACTGAATGCATGGAAACTCTGATTCCTCAAGATCTTCTGGTCTTGGACAACTCAGATGCACACCACTGATTTAGCACTGTTCACATGTGCACGTGCATGCATGCATGCTTGCACTCTCCTCTTTCCTTGGTGTGATAAACCCACTAAGGGTGTAGTCAATTATAAGCACACACCTTCACTGAACAACACACACTTTATTCTCTTTTGATTACACACATAAAGTGTGTTTTACTTTAGTGTGGGAGTCTTCCACTTCTTCTAAGTGTATACACTTCACTTAGTGCACACACACTAGGTTCGGCCTTCTTGTCTCTTTGCACACAAAACTTCTTCACTTTGGCACACACTTTGAGCTTGGCCTTCACACTTCTTGTTGCACACCCTTAAATGGCCGTAGGGTGTTCCTCTTCAATTTGCACACACACACACACTCAAATGAGGTGTGGTCTTCAATTCACCCACACAAGGCTACGACATATTCAATTCTAACACACACACAAAGTGTGGTCTTCCCTTGGTGCACACAAGGCACTAAGGCCTCGGCCTTCTATTCTTTTGCACACACACAAATGTGGTGGCCTTCCTCCTTATGCACACACACAGCCACGACCTTCCTTCTCACTTTGCACACACAAGGCATGCAAGCCTCGGGTTCTTTTCTTGTTTAGCACAAGGCAGTGCCTTTCTCCCCTTTTTGCACACACACTGCCCACGGCCCCTTCTTTGTTCTTGTTTGCACATACACCCAAAGGGTGTGTTCTTTCACTTCACACAAGGTATGGCCTCGGGTTCTCTTGCTTGGCACACACCCACTGTCCGTAGGTGGTTTTCTTCATTTGATCTCACACACAAGGCCTCGGGTTCTTCCACCTTCAAAGTAGGCGCGCAAGTGCTTGATGAGCCGCGGCCTCCTCTTCTTCAACAAAGCACAAGGCACACTTGGTGCACAAGGCAGCGTGCAAGTGCACAAGGCCTCTAGGGCGCGCAAGCCTCGGGTGCAAGGCACCGCGGGCGCGCAAGTGCTACCGCGCAGAGGGCACGGTGCACAGAGGGGGCGCACAACTTTGTGCTGCCCAAACTCCTTCCTGTCGCGCAAAGGATAGCGCACAGGGGACTCCTCCTCCTCCTTCTTCTTGTCGCGCAAAGATGTTGCGCGCAAGGAACTCAGCCACGCAAGTTTACTTGCGCGGGGCTTCAACTTCGCGAGGCAGAGGCTTCGCGGGACACAAATCTTCAACCAGAACTTCAGCGTATCAGCAAGCTTAATGAGAGCCTCGGCCTCTCTTTTTATAGGCAGAGAAACGCCTCAAATCTTCTGCGTGGGATAACTTCAATCCCGAAGATTTCGCATCTTTGAAATCTTTCCAATCTTTATTTTCTTTCCACTGTTTCAACGCGGGTTCTCCCCTTTTTATTCGGGTTCCTCCACGTGCATGCGACTTAGAACGCATGCACGGACTTCGTCTCTTTTATCCCATGCAAAGGCACGAACCCTCAAGGCCTCGGCAACTTCGTTTGCCTCGGCCTCGACCGAAATTCTCCATCTGTTGCATGCATGCCTTTTTTATTGCATGATCGTGTTCGTGGAGGCCAGACGATCTCAATGGAGGCTTCGGATTCAGAAACGATGGCCGGGAACTCGAGATATGTCGTCGGGATGCCTCTGGTTCAGCGGCTGCTCGCGGGTGGCTTCGGGGAGACCTCGGACGAGCTCGAGGTAGAGGACGAGGCGGGAGCCGTCGGATCGGGCATTTGAATATCCTCGGACGGCCGCGATCAGGAGATCTCGCGCGGGATGCGATGAGCGGCTGTGATCAGCCGCGCGATGAGTCGGACGGCCTGGATGCGCTCCGGGTGAAAAATGCGCGTCCCACATCGAATCCGCGGCCGGGTTTTCCGCGCTATATAAGCCTGGCGCTCCCTCAACCCGCCAGTTGAATCTCCTCCCCTCTCGGTGCCGCCCCGCACCGAGTTCTTCCTGCGGGCGCGCTCTGCGCCCACTCTGCTCCTCGCGGGCGCGCTCCTAGCGCCCACTATGCACACACCGGGTGCGCAGGCTTCACCACCGCGTGCCCTGCGCTCCTCCGGGCGTGCCCCAGGCGCCCATGCGGTGTCCTGCGGGTGCGCTCCTGCCTCAAGGGATGCTGCCCTGGCCTTGAGGGTTCCCCATGGGCGTGGTGACCTTGAGTCCCACAAGTGCCTTGGGTGATGACCCTCGGCTGGCCTCCTTGGTGGCCAATTTTTTTTTGGCAAAGTAAAGAATAATACTTTGTCAAATACAAAGTTCTTCCATAAGTTCAAGCCAAATGCCACATTCCAAGCCATCTTCTTCCCATCTCTATTCTTCTTCTTCTTAGAATTCCTCCATACTTCTTAAACAAATGTTCATCACTTAGGAATGGAAATTCTTGAAGGTTCTTCATCTTCAACCGAACTCCTGAATCACTTAAATTATTCAAAGTGCTTCATTGATCTAATCAGAGATCAATTGGGGCTTCTTTTAATTCTCATGCACTAAGTAATAGTGCATGGACTTCTTCAGCTCACTTCATCCACTTAGGAGGTGTGGATGGATCATCTTCCTCTTCTCATGCATTGTCAATACAATGCATGGTCTTCTAAAGCTTGTTGTGACATTGTATCCAGTTGATACAAGTTCTTGGAACTTTAAAGATCAGTTCAACAATCGTCTGATGTTACTAGAGAATGTTTCAACCACATCTCCTATGCCACTTAGTGAATCTCCTAAGTGACATGCCTCTTAGTATCATGGCCATTCTCCTTCATCACCATCACTATCACATCCTTTGACATTCACATCTTGACTCCTTGACATCCATTCATTCCAAGACAACTTTATGCCTCATTGACAACAAATGCAACACAATGCACTTCAATCTCCCCCTTTGTATTTGTTGTCAATACACTCCATCAGCACATATGAATGGGTCAATATGTGTGCCAATATTTTCTCCCCCTTATTGGCAATCAAATGCAAAGGTGTGGTGTGGTTCTCTTCCAAAAATATCTTCCTCCCTTTGAAAAGTATTTTCTTGAAAAACACTGAGAGAGGGATGATGCCACATGTTCTTCTTTAGCAAAGAACCTTTAGTAAATCAACTCTAAGTCTACTTGGGCTAACCCGGTGTAGAAAACAAGAGTGATGTAACCAAGGAACTCAATGCTGTCCAACATTCACTATACATGTGAGATCATGCTTAGGGGATTGAAATTTTTCAGATATAACAATGAATTTGCTAAATCCTGCACAACTTCACAAAACTCATTAGAAAGTTCAGGTGCAAAGATAAAGCTCCCCCTTTCATCCATTTGTCTTCAATCCATACTCCCCCTTAATTGACAAGATAAACTCAATTAAGAAACAAGGGATGAAAGCATGATTGGAATACCTTCACTTTCTCAAGATGATATTAATTTTAGAACATCATCTTCTCCAGATTGGCTCCCCCTCAAGGGGTGCACTCCATTCCTTCCAAACTATCCTCCAGTTGAGAATGATCATCATCTTCAATTCCCTGCATTGTTAGCACATGTAAATACCAATGTATAAGGGAATAAGATGGAACCTCCTTGGTTCATCAATGTGAACAACAAGGTTGAGAAGATTCTCTCAACCGAGATGTCCCATTTTCACCAGTCTTCACACTTGCACATTTGATCTTCATTGATGATTGTGCTGGTGTGGTTCTCAAAACATCTTCATGTGAAATATTTTTCTTCCCTATTTCCTTAGCAATTGCCAGAACGTCATCTTCAGCTCTTTTCAGATCTTTGGCAAGTTGCAACTGATTTGGCCATATGACTAGTAAGTCACTTGGAAGTGTGGCCTCAGTTTTGGAAATTCCACATGGTTCTTTTGATGCTGTCAAGCTACCTCTCTTAGGCAACTTGTTTTCAATCACTCCCTTCTGCTTCTTCTGGATTGATTGTCTGTTTGAGTTCAGTTGGCTTTTTTTGAATTTCATGGCTTCTTTACAAAGATCCATGATATGTCCTTTCTTTCCACAGTAGAAGCATGTCTTCTTGGTGGTCCTACTGGATGACTCACCCTTCTTGGACTTAGACTCCAAGGTCTTCTCTTCCTTTTTCATAACCTTCTTGGGAGCATTGTCACCTTTCATCTTGCTTCCCAAGGATTCTCTCTGAGCCAGGTTCTGTGATCTTTTCTTCTTTTGAGCTCTGGATACAGTTGGAGATTGACATGTATCTTTTTGACCACTTTTGCAATCATCCCAGATGTTGTCAAGTAATCCAAATCTATTTGCAGTAAACAGATGTTTCTGGACCTGTGGATGTTGCTTCTTTTCTTCTGGCTTGCTCCCCCTAGGCATGGGCTTCCTCTGTTCTTTGGCATTTAGTGGATTGTACCAACAATCCTTTGCACAATGCCCATACTTGTTACAACACCAGCATTGTCCCACGAATCTTGACCTCTTCAGTCCTTCTGATTGTAGGGTACTTTTCTTGACAAGTTGTGTTGTTTCAGGAGAGCTCTGCTTCTTTACTGTCTTCATCCATATTTGTTTGGATTCATTCTTCCATCCTGCACTTTTTGTGGAAACACATTTAGAAACATGAGTACAAGATGGTATGGATGGTACCTTCTTGTTAGAAGTTGTTGCACTTTCACTAGAGGATGTCTTTCTTTTAGAATCATCCTTCTCAAGGCATACTTGAGTAGCAACATGTCTTCTTCCAGTTGACTGGGAGGCTTTGGCTTTGGGTGATTGCTGATTTGTCAATATCACCTCCAATTCTAAGCATTTCATGTTAAGGGAGTTCTTCTCATCCTCAACAATTCTTAGCCTTCCTTCCCAATTCTCCACCAGTTGTTTCATCTGGTCTTCATGCACCTTCTTCAATTCTTGCAATGAATTGTCCAGCTCCTTCACCCTTTTGACTTTGTCTTCTAGTTGAGCATCTTTGACAACCATTGACACTTTGTGCCTCTTTTCCAGTGCATGGAAAACTTCTTTGATAATTACTTTAAAGATTTCTTTCTCAGAAAGGCTTCTTTGCAATTCTTCACAAGTGTCTTCATATCTTTCATTGCAAAGAGATACTGTTTCATCTTTGGCATTTACCAGCTTTCTGAGAGTGTTGGTTATGCCAACCCTTTTAGCCAGCTGATCTTCCATAGCATTGGCTTCTTCTTCTAACTGTGATTTTTCTTCATGAAGATCATGGATGCCTGTAGCTATACACTTTGCCACTTCCATGGGAACTGTCTTCTGAAGATATTTGAGTGCACTCTGAAGATCATTCATTGTTTCAACTTCATCACAGCTAGGACAGGCTTTCTTCATCTTCTTGGCCTGTTTCTTCTTTCTATTTTTCTGAGTCTTGGCAGATATCTCCATTTGAGGCTGGTCACTCATTTCCTCAAATCTGCACTTCATAAAGACTCCCTTGGATCTTTTAGAGGTAACCTCCCTCTGATACCAATTGAAGTGCCCAGATCAGTGTGAATCACTGAGAGGGGGAGGGGGTGAATCAGTGATCCCTTAAAACTTTTTACTAATTGATTCTTTATCAATTAAACCTCTATGGCTGGTTAAAGCCTCGATCCACTCTTCTTGTATCTCTCAACCTTTCTCGGATAATGCAGTAATGAAAAGGCACAGGACACAAGGATTTACAAGGTTCGGCACCAAAGGCCTACATCCTTGCCATGCTCTCCAAGCATGGATTCTCCCATTATAATCTGTTAGTATTACAATGGTCGATACAGCTTCCCACCGTATCTCTCCTGAGTCCCACAGGAGGGTCTTTATACTGCGTCCCACAGTGTTACCAGAGTCCCACTGGCCTGCTCCAGAATCCCACTGAAGACTTCTTCTCCCTGAGTCCCACAGGGTCTTCTCCTGGCTCCTCGAGTCGCACGAGTAGCTCTTCTTCACTTTAAGTTCTTCAAGTATCCTCAGCAACCTGGGATAAAGGCTGCTGGCCTTGCTCTTCTTCTGATCACTTGTGGTTGATCAGGGCTTCTCAAATACTGCAAACTCAGACAAACAATATCTTTCACTTTAGTCTGGTCCAGTCTCACACCAATTCAACTTCATGCACTGAATGCATGGAAACTCTGATTCCTCAAGATCTTCTGGTCTTGGACAACTCATATGCACACCACTGATTTAGCACTGTTCACGTGTGCACGTGCATGCATGCATGCATGCACTCTCCTCTTTCCTTGGTGTGATAAACCCACTAAGGGTGTAGTCAATTATAAGCACACACCTTCACTGAACAACACACACTTTATTCTCTTTTGATTACACACATAAAGTGTGTTTTACTTTAGTGTGGGAGTCTTCCACTTCTTCTAAGTGTATACACTTCACTTAGTGCACACACACTAGGTTCGGCCTTCTTGTCTCTTTGCACACAAAACTTCTTCACTTTGGCACACACTTTGAGCTTGGCCTTCACACTTCTTGTTGCACACCCTTAAATGGCCGTAGGGTGTTCCTCTTCAATTTGCACACACACACACACTCAAATGAGGTGTGGTCTTCAATTCAACCACACAAGGCTACGACATATTCAATTCTAACACACACACAAAGTGTGGTCTTACCTTGGTGCACACAAGGCACTAAGGCCTCGGCCTTCTATTCTTTTGCACACACACAAATGTGGTGGCCTTCCTCCTTATGCACACACACAGCCACGACCTTCCTTCTCACTTTGCACACACAAGGCATGCAAGCCTCGGGTTCTTTTCTTGTTTAGCACAAGGCAGTGCCTTTCTCCCCTTTTGCACACACACTGCCCACTGCCCCTTCTTTGTTCTTGTTTGCACATACACCCAAAGGGTGTGTTCTTTCACTTCACACAAGGTATGGCCTCGGGTTCTCTTGCTTGGCACACACCCATTGTCCGTAGGTGGTTTTCTTCATTTGATCTCACACACAAGGCCTCGGGTTCTTCCACCTTCAAAGTAGGCGCGCAAGTGCTTGATGAGTCGCGGCCTCCTCTTCTTCAACAAAGCACAAGGCACACTTGGTGCACAAGGCAGCGTGCAAGTGCACAAGGCCTCTAGGGCGCGCAAGCCTCGGGTGCAAGGCACTGCGGGCGCGCAAGTGCTACCGCGCAGAGGGCACGGTGCACAGAGGGGGCGCACAACTTTGTGCTGCCCAAACTCCTTCCTGTCGCGCAAAGGATAGCGCACAGGGGACTCCTCCTCCTCCTTCTTCTTGTCGCGCAAAGATGTTGCGCGCAAGGAACTCAGCCACGCAAGTTTACTTGCGCGGGGCTTCAACTTCGCGAGGCAGAGGCTTCGCGGGACACAAATCTTCAACCAGAACTTCAGCGTATCAGCAAGCTTAATGAGAGCCTCGGCCTCTCTTTTTATAGGCAGAGAAACGCCTCAAATCTTCTGCGTGGGATAACTTCAATCCCGAAGATTTCGCATCTTTGAAATCTTTCCAATCTTTATTTTCTTTCCACTGTTTCAACGCGGGTTCTCCCCTTTTTATTCGGGTTCCTCCACGTGCATGCGACTTAGAACGCATGCACGGACTTCGTCTCTTTTATCCCATGCAAAGGCACGAACCCTCAAGGCCTCGGCAACTTCGTTTGCCTCGGCCTCGACCGAAATTCTCCATCTGTTGCATACATGCCTTTTTTATTGCATGATCGTGTTTGTGGAGGCCAGACGATCTCAATGGAGGCTTCGGATTCAGAAACGATGGCCGGGAACTCGAGATATGTCGTCGGGATGCCTCTGGTTCAGCGGCTGCTCGCGGGTGGCTTCGGGGAGACCTCGGACGAGCTCGAGGTAGAGGACGAGGCGGGAGCCGTCGGATCGGGCATTTGAATATCCTCGGACGGCCGCGATCAGGAGATCTCGCGCGGGATGCGATGAGCGGCTGTGATCAGCCGCGCGATGAGTCGGACGGCCTGGATGCGCTCCGGGTGAAAAATGCGCGTCCCACATCGAATCCGCGGCCGGTTTTTCCGCGCTATATAAGCCTGGCGCTCCCTCAACCCGCCAGTTGAATCTCCTCCCCTCTCGGTGCCGCCCCGCACCGAGTTCTTCCTGCGGGCGCGCTCTGCGCCCACTCTGCTCCTCGCGGGCGCGCTCCTAGCGCCCACTATGCACACACCGGGTGCGCGGGCTTCACCACCGCGTGCCCTGCGCTCCTCCGGGCGTGCCCCAGGCGCCCATGCGGTGTCCTGCGGGTGCGCTCCTGCCTCAAGGGATGCTGCCCTGGCCTTGAGGGTTCCCCATGGGCGTGGTGACCTTGAGTCCCACAAGTGCCTTGGGTGATGACCCTCGGCTGGCCTCCTTGGTGGCCAATTTTTTTTTGGCAAAGTAAAGAATAATACTTTGTCAAATACAAAGTTCTTCCATAAGTTCAAGCCAAATGCCACATTCCAAGCCATCTTCTTCCCATCTCTATTCTTCTTCTTCTTAGAATTCCTCCATACTTCTTAAACAAATGTTCATCACTTAGGAATGGAAATTCTTGAAGGTTCTTCATCTTCAACCGAACTCCTGAATCACTTAAATTATTCAAAGTGCTTCATTGATCTAATCAGAGATCAATTGGGGCTTCTTCTAATTCTCATGCACTAAGTAATAGTGCATGGACTTCTTCAGCTCACTTCATCCACTTAGGAGGTGTGGATGGATCATCTTCCTCTTCTCATGCATTGTCAATACAATGCATGGTCTTCTAAAGCTTGTTGTGACATTGTATCCAGTTGATACAAGTTCTTGGAACTTTAAAGATCAGTTCAACAATCGTCTGATGTTACTAGAGAATGTTTCAACCACATCTCCTATGCCACTTAGTGAATCTCCTAAGTGACATGCCTCTTAGTATCATGGCCATTCTCTTTCATCACCATCACTATCACATCCTTTGACATTCACATCTTGACTCCTTGACATCCATTCATTCCAAGACAACTTTATGCCTCATTGACAACAAATGCAACACAATGCACTTCAACATGGATAGTGTATGTTATCTATATATGAAAATTAACAAATACTTCTTTGAAAATATTATCAAGTTGAGAGGTGGAAAAGTCACTTTCAGAGATAATGCTCAAGAAAAGATTACTGGTATAGGTAACATTGTTCTTCTTGAAAAATATTTGATTTCAAATGTTTTATTTGCTAAAGGACTTAAAGAAAACCCTTATAAGTATAAGTAATTTATGTGATTAAGGTTACCTTGTGAATTTTAGGAATGATAAATGTTTAGTACACAATTCCAAAGATAAATTTATTATTTCTACCCATAGGGATGATAATTTTTACACACATAACTTAGATGACCATAAAATCCAAGACTTACCTTACCTTAGTGAAATAGAAGATCAATATTTCTTGTGACCTAGATAATTAATAAATTATAACCATATGAACTTATAAAAATTAAATAAGAAAGGAATTGTTAAGGATCTATCGAATATTAGATTTGATTTTTCAAAAGTCTGTGATCGTTGTCAATATAAAAAGAAACATAAGTCAAGCTTAAAATATATTAGTGAAGTATCAACTTATGATGCATTATAATTAGTGTGCATGGACTTGGTTGGTCCCACAAAAACTGGAAGTATTGGTGGAAAAAACTATATATTTGTTTTGGTTGATTATTACACTAGATTTACGTGGGTCAATTTTCTTACAAAAAAATATGAAGCCTTTTCTTATTTTTAAACTTTTATAGACAAAGTTAAAAAAGATAAAAAACGTCCATTGATAACTATTCATAGTGATCATGGTGGAGAATTTGAAAATTAAAATATTGAAACTTTTTTCTATAAGAAAGGAATTAGTCATAACTTCTCAACTTTGAGTACTGCTCAAAAAAATGGTGTTGTTGAGTGATGAAATCAGATTCTTCAAGAGATAACAAGAACCATGTTAAGTGAATATTAAACTATTAATTTTTTTGGGCTGAAGCTGTAAATAATACTTTCTATGCTATAAATTGAGTTTTAATTAGATAATATTTTAATAAAACACCTTTTGAGTTATGGACAATCCAAAAACAAAAAGTTTTATACTTCTGAGTATTTGGATATAAAGTATTCATTTTGAATACAAAATATTAATTACATAAATTTTTACCCATGTCTGATGAAGGAATATTTTTAGGTGATTACAATACCTCTAAGGCTTAAAGAGTTTTGAATAAAAAATCTTATACTATTAAGGAAACAGTACATTTCAAATTTGATGAAACCGATACTTTTATTTTTAAACAATACCAACCTACATCTTCTGATGTTTTTTCCCAAAATAATTATCAACTTTTGTTAAAATATTATTCTAAGAATAATAATACCAAAGATTTTTTTTTGAATTATTCACTCTAGAAGACATTCTACCTTATGTTGATGAACATGTTTTACAAAACCCAAGTATGTTTTTTCATAGGAACCATCCTAGTGATAAAATCATTGGTGATGTAAATCAACCTATAAGGACTATAAGTTCTTTAAGAAATAAAGTAGAACATCTCGATTTTATTTTTCAATTCATACAAAAAATTCTTGATGAGGCTCTAGTTAATGAAGATTGGTTTTAATCTATATAAGATAAACTATATTAATTTGAAAGGAATGAAGTATAGAACTTGGTTGAATGACCTTAAGAAATATCTATAATTGGAGTAAAATGGGTTTTAAAAAATAAACGTTATGAAAATAGAATTGTTGTTAGAAATAAAGAAAGAATAATTGCCAAAGGTTATAATCAACAATATAGAATAGATTATAAAGTATCCTATTCTCTTGTAACAATATTTGAATCTATTTGAATTATATTAGACTTTGCAACATTATTTAGTTTTAAACTTTTTCAAATGGATGTGAAGTGTATATTCATTGAAAAATATGTTCAAGAGGATGTTTATGTTGAACTATATCTTGGTTTTTAAGACAAAAAACATCCTGAATATGTTTTTACACTTACCAAATTATTATATGGCCATAAGAAATCCCATATAGCCTCGTATATGTGATAGAGTTACATGAATTTTGTTACAATTTTTTAAGGGAACTTCTGATCAAAATATTTTCATAAAGAAATAAAATAAAAATGTTTTTATTGTTAAAATTTATACTGATGAAATTATATTTGGATCAACTCAACAATCCTTAGCTGATTCATTTTTGAATATTATGAAAACTGTGTTTGAAATGAGTATGATTGGTGAGATAATTTTTTTTCATTATTTTCAAATTTCTCAAAATAAATATGTAACCTATACATCCCAACATATGGATATTAAATATATTCATAAAAAGTATGGGTATGACAACACTAAAAGTATTAGTAATCCAATATAAACCTAAAAAAATCCTGACCTTGATGATGTTGGGAAACCTGTTAATCCAAAAACATTTAGAGGTATGATAGGAAGTTTACTATACTTAATAGCTCGTCATCCAGAGATAATGCTTTCAGTATGCTTATGCGTAATATATTAATAAAATACAAAATAATACCATTTAAAATCAATGAAAATAATTATTCATTATTTAAATATATCTATGGATTTGGGACTTTTTTATTCTTCTATAAATGATTTTGAACTATTTTTTTTGAATGCAGACTTTGGTGGTTGCAGAATGGATAAAAAAAGTACATCCGTAACATGTAGTTTATTGGGCGATTAATTAGTTTCTTGGCCTTTGTAAGAAACAACACTCAGTAGCACTTTCCATTATTGAATCCAAATATACATTAGTTTCAAGTGGTTGTGATTAAGTGTTGTGGATGCAAAACACACTCAGAGTGGCATGAGTTTTAATTAAACTCAAATACTATGCAATAACACTAGTGCCTTAACTTTAAGAAACAAACATGAACATCACTCTCGTTCAAAACACATAGATATTAGGAATCAATTTCTTAGTGATCACACACTAAATAGATATATTATTTTACTATTTATTGGAACACATGAACAATTTGATGATATTTTTACAAAACCACTACCTTATGATAGATTTGAATACTTTAAAAAAAGTTAGGAATGATAAATTTAAGGTAATCATTCACATCTACTTCTTGTTTAAAACACCTCCATAAATTATGTTACTTCTTTTTTATTGGGGGAGTAAATTTTATTTTTAATTTTTTTGGAATTTATTATGACTTTTAGATCTTTATTAAAATTTTAGGATTTTAATAAATTTTTTTTCAAAGATAAAACTTTTAAAAAGAATTTATCTCTAATACAAATAAATATTTTGACAACTCTAAAAGGAATAATTTATCACTTTTCACTTATTAATTTCAATTATTTATGTTGGTATTTAAATTAATTAAAAATTTTATTGGATTCATCTTTGAAAATGTTAAAACCAATTTATTTCTTAAAAATCTCAAAATTTTAGACTTTATAAAACCTTCTTTAGTTCAATATCAACTATCAAATCAGATATATTTATTATCTATAGTTATATTTATTATCTATGAAGGACGAGGACCCCTGTGCCTCACATCGATTCTCATCGATTTATTGACCGAGCTGTTGCCAGTCTTCAAATATCTCAGTCTAACTCCAACTCTTTTCATCAAATCCGAATGTCTCACTCTATTTCTTCCTAGAGTCCAATTCCTCCACAAAAGAAATTCAAAGATCAGTTTATCTTTCAAGAAATTTTAGTTTATCAATACTTCTATATTAAATAAGATTCCATGCTTTGTAAGATTATATATTTCAATAGATAGAAATCTATTTTCATCTCAAAAGTAAAGTGAGATCAGGATCCAGTTTTTCTTGACTTAGTTAGACTATTCATTGAGTTCGTTGAGTTATTTATAGAGGAATGAAAAGACGTAGTTTAGTCTAAGTGCTATAGAAATAGTTACACAATTTACTTTAATAAATCAGCTGATATCCTTGAAATACTTTTTGATGGTGAAGCTTTTTATCACTCCCAGAAAATTTTGGAATTAGAAGGATCATTCAACAAGGATAAAGCAATAGAGTCCTTATGTATTTAATCAATAAATAATCCAAAAAATTATCATCTCACTCCTAACAATCCCATTTTATCTTTTTTGGGATACAAGGTTGTTTTATTCTGAGAAAAGAATACATGGAAACTCTCAAAGTCACAAATATCATTATCCTAGTTTTTCCAGTGAATTTAAGGAAGATAAAATTGGTGAGAAATATATTTTTTTCATCAGTATGATCAAGGACAGATCCCTTAAATCTCATATTCTCGTTTTTCTGACAACATTGTCCTATTTGTTTTAAAACTGTTTGGTCTCTTTTAATGTTACCTCCAAATCCAAGCCAAAGAAGTTAAAAATTATTCCTTTAAATGATGATACTCTGAAAAGAATGAAATTTTATTTTTATGAAAAATACAAAGAATTTGTTGATATGTCTAGAAAGCATGGATTTGTTAGAGAAAGTTCTAAACCTAAACTTTATAAAATTAAATATGAACTCACAAAAAGTCAAAAACCGAAGAATAAAAAAACTTATCTATATAAAATTTTATTGAAATAGGGAAATGCTAGTGAGAATAGAAAATAAGGAGATCTAGTTTTTGGAATAAATTTGATTGAGGAAACATATTTAAAAATTCAAGGTGTTGAAGCACACAAAAAAGAATCTAAAGAGAAGAATCTTAAGAAATAATATTTCAGAAGAAAAGTTATCCCATGTTTTGTTGAAATCTAGAAAAAATATTAAGAAGATACTCCAATTATGGAATAAATTATTCAAGAAACTGATATCCCCCTCAATAGTCATATTGTAACGACCCAAATCATTGAATAATATTTTGTTTCTTAATTTTTGTGTCATTTTATTCTATAATAAAAAAACTACTTCTTTTTTTATTGAAGTGAGCATAACTGAAATGTGACCACCTGGTTTTGACTGTTATATGACCATTGGTCAATATAAATGTTGTAAACAATAATAAAATTTAACATTATAATTGTTGTTTAAAATAGAAATAATAATTGATAATTAATTCAAAAAAGAAGAATTGATGGACTCAACCGGTAGACTCGAGCTATAAAAATCCCATCCTTCAAAGATTGGGATGGAGGTAGCATCACTAGGATTTACTTTGGACCAAGACCAAGCCAAGCTTCAACATGTTGAGCTGGAATGTAATCACATTCAGGAGAAGTTCAAGCTGATAGAAATTAACACTCGGGCAATGTTTTCCAAGCCTCCCCAAGATTCCATCACCATTTAAAACATTACTCTTAGGTCCTATTCAGGTGTTATAAGGGGTATGTAATGAGGTATTAGTTATTTTGTGTAATCATTTTTTATAAATTAATTTTTAATTTTTGATTATTGTAAATTTTTTGAATTTCAAATGTCAAAATAAATATAGGATGAATTTTTAGAAGTTTTATATTATTGATGAATATTGAGAAAAATTGTATTTTAAAATATTTTTAAAACTTTAAATAATAAATAATGTGAAATTATTTTCAAAAAATGGACATATATAGTTGTGATAAGTAAAAAATTTAGAGTCTGATAAGATCAACTTTTTTTTAGTGAATAATAAATTATAAATTGTAATATTACCCTTATGAATAGTAATATGACCAATGGAATAGTAAAATTAGTTAATTAATTATAAGTATAATTTATGTATCTTGAATAGTAATATTATATAATATAATAATTAAATAACTCTTTCAGAAATTATTAGTTATGTATTAGCATTTTTCAGGTAATTAGTGATTTTATATAAAAAATAAATATATCATATTTGTAAAATTATTTTCATAAAATGGAGTTCATTTTTTAAATCATAAAATTGATATTTTTGTAATTTAAAATTATGGTCAAATAATTTGAATTAAAAAATTATATGTGGTGTCCCAATTGGCCAAAACCCTATTAAAATACCATGGGCAAGTCCATGGCTTTGCAAATACCACTAATGAGGTGTTCCATGGAAATTAATAAAACATTGTCTCAATTTTGCTATAAATACCACCCATTACTTCATTAATTTCATTAAAAATTCCTCCTCAATGAAGATCTGGTCTTTTTAACTCCCAATTAGTCCTCCCAATTTTCCCTCAATCCCTCCAAGGTCCCAACATTCAGGTTTTTGAAGTTACTCTTCAAGGTAAGGGAGCCTTTCACCCACCTCTTTAAGCCAAGACTTCTTTTATGTTATGTATTTTAGTTTCCATTTTATTATGTTGGGGTATGTAATTAAAAATGAATATTTCTTTCCATTTTATGTCCAAATGATTATAGACCCTTTTCTCTATCATCTTCTCATTTTCTAAAGTTTTATGTGACACCGTTAGGTTGCCAAATTTTCGTAAGGGAATTCTCAACTTCTCTTTTTTTCATTCATGTTTTGTTCTAAGTGGTATGTATTTAAAGTCTCCATAAAATGTTATCATTTTCCTTATATTATGTCCTCATAATATAGTATGAGTCTTTTTTTAATGGGTTACCACTATCCCATTTCTTTTTAATGTTTTCTAAAACCACGTTTCATAGCCGTTATACTGTAGAATTTTCGTCTCAAAATCTATCTCTTTTTTTTCTCAAGAAATTAGATTATTTTATTTATTTGAATACTAAAAACTATTTAATTTCTAATAGTGTACATATAGACATAAAAATGATATATTTTATTCTATAATTGACATACATAAAACCCTCATTCCCTTTCCATGGGTTATGAATGTCATAATGATCATGTTTTTAATCACCTATTGAAACGTCACAATTTTGATATAAAACCCATTTGTTTTATTTTATTTTTGTAATTTATGAAATATTTGATTATTATATATGTGGATCACATTAAAATAAATACATATTAAGGGAGAACCATGATATCACTCTAATTAATTGGGTGAAGAAATTAATATCTAGAGATGACAAGTTTTATGATACCTTGGTGAATAACCTTGGTAATTTTTATGCCACCTTGGGGATAGACCTTGGTGATATGATTATTAATGTATAAAATAAATGTTGTAGACAGATTTTAAAGTTATAATTCATGTTATTTTTATTATTATATTCCTTTATTTCCATTTCCCATGTCTTTATGTATTTCATTAAGTTCTTATTGATATCACAAGTAAACTGATTCACTTGTTTACCCTTACTAGGCCTTATACTCACCCTTTACTTTGATATATGTCCCCAGGTTATGAGCTGTAGTAATTGTACTTTTTATAAACATTTAAATAATCCTTTAATGATATTTAACATATTGTTTTACATTTCCATTAATAGGTACCTTATTTCCAAGACACTAGACTTTAAAGATCTAGTGTTTGTAAAATGTAATGAAGAGTTATATAAAAAGAAGGTGAGATTCCATAATTTTTATCAAAGGATAGTTTAGTTATTTTTAAAAATTAGGATATGAAAACATTAGGAATAAACCTATAGAAAATTTTAAATATAGAAAAAATTCCTTGTATTTTCATGAAATATTAAGTAAGTGGTTTTTGAACAAATAGATCCATGTTTGGATATGAACAAGTGGATGTGGCTCTAGTACAGATGTATCTAAGAGTAAAACCTGAAAACACTGCTTTGAGATAGACTCGAATGGAAAATGGTACATGACAACTAGACTTGATGCACTCCTAGTTTGAATATCTCAGGGGATATTTTGGGTTAGACCACAATCTTTTTATGAATCATTATGAAGGATTTATAGATAAATGTAATTGTTGTCAAGGAATAATATGTTTAAGAACAAAGTGTAAATATATAAAAATATTTTATAGTTAAAATATTAATAAATGAAATAATCTCCTCAATAAGATTTATTATTTTTGAAAATGGGGGGAAATAGGAGGAACCATGCTAATAATGACCGTAATGGACCATGCACTGATGAACCTATGATGGAATCCAGAATGGAATCCTTCATGAGAATGATGAATCAATTGACTCATGTTATGGGAAATAACTTGAATAAAGCTGAGAGAACAATTTCACCATAAAGTTAACAACTTTATCTTGAGTCCTTTATGCATCAACAACCACCAACCTTCTGTGGATCTACCAACCCATTGATTTATGAATTGTGGATCATCCCTATCATGATGATCTTTTCTATACTCCGCTATTCAAGACAAGAAATGGTCACCCATGCTGTTTTCCTCTTAGAGTTAGAATATGATCAGTGGTGATAACTGTTTAAAAACATGACGCCAAGAGTTGAGGTTGAATCATTGAAATGGGAAGAGTTCATAGGGATCCTCTTCAATAATTATTTCCCTCATTTGATGAGAAGAAAGATGGGGAATGCGTTTCTAGAGTTGAAGAAAAATGAGAATGAATCTATTAGAATCAAAGAGATAAACTTCACAAGACTTTTCCATTACACCCAATGATTTTTCATGGATCCTAATGGGATGGTAGACATATTTTATGGTGGACTAAGACCTCATCTACTGAAGAATATATCCAACTATAACAATGATACCTATGAGGAGATCATGCAGAGTGCTATGAAAGTTGAACTTGAGTTTTTTGAGACATATTGGTCGCATAAATCCAATTACAAGAAGAGATCAATGGATCCAAGATTAGGGAGGATATTTGATCTAGGAAAGGGAGTCAAGAAAGTGAATCATCTTACATGTAATAAATGTGGAAAGAAGCATTCAGGGAACAACATTCTCGGAAGCGGGAAGTGCAACAAGTGTGGAAGAGAAGACCATATCACGTGGAATTGCCGTAGTGAGTTGAGGACACAAATTCCCAATTATAATGATAAAGGAAAGATGGTTCATGCCTTTCCTGAAGTCCAATTCATTAGGCATGGATAAATTGGGTACTTTTCCAATCACTATCCAAATCTGAGGGTAGTGGACGGGAATCACCATTAGCCTCATCAATGGCTAAGGAAGAAAGGTCGTACATTTTCTATCATGACAGCTAATGTTGAAGATCCAAATTATATGTTGGTAGGTACTCTTGTTGTTATCTCAAAGCTTGAAATTACTTTGTTTGATTTTTGGTTCTATACATTATTTTATTTCCTCTATGTTTGCATATAATTTAGAATCGACCCCTGAAATTCTAAAAGTAGGGTTATCAGTCAAGACTCATGGAGGGATTATCAAAGCATCATCATAATCTTGAAACTATATTATTTACTTTAGTGAGAACAATATTATCAAAAATATAATATTCATTCCCATGTTATAATTTTGAATTATACTAGGTATGGACTGGATCTCAAAGATTAATGCTAAGATCAAATGCAGAATCACGGAAATCTTAGTAGTCTTGAATGAGAAACCTATAGTTATCTTCCATGGAAGGATTTATCAACCTGATCATTGTCTATAATCACCTCATATGACCTAATATTTGGATTTGATCGATAAATAAGAATAAATAAATGAGAGTATAAGGGTAGAAAATGTCCCCATCATCTAGGAATACATTTTAATATTTCTTGAGGAGTTACCCGGACCTCCCCTGAAAAGTGAGGTAGAGTTATCCATTAAACTCTTACCAAGATCTCATCTAATATCAAGACCCCATATAAGATGGAAAATGTGAAGATGAAGGAATTAAATAAGAAACTCCAAGATCTTTTGGAGAAGGGGTTTATCTGACCAAGGGTGTCTCCTTGGGGAGCACCTGTTATATTTATGAAGGATAAGGATGGATCAATGGGGTTATTCTTGGATTATAGAGATCTGAAAGGGATCACTATAAAGAACGAATACCCTCTTCCAAGAATTGATAACTTATTTTACCCACTTCATGGGGATAAATTATTATCTAAGATTTATCTTTGATCAAGTTATCATCAATTGAGGGTGAAGAAAGAAGATATTCTAAAATCTGTCTTCCAATCAAGATATGGTCATTATGAGTTTATTGTTATTACCTTTGGCTTGACTAATGCTATTACTATTTTTATGTATTTTCTGAATAGAGTCTTTAAGGAATACTTTGATAACTTTGTGGTAGTTTTTATTGAATATATTTGGATATATTCTAAAATTCATGAGGATCTTGAGGATCATGCAAGGGTTATTTTCCAAACTCTATGGAAGGAGAAGCTTTTTGGAATGTTCAGAAAATGTGTATTTTGGTTACAATATGTTTCTTCCTTGGGTATCATTGTAACCAATGAAGGAATCACAGTTGACCCTGCAAAGATAAAGTTTTTAGAGGAGTGGCCTCAACCTTTATAAATAACTGAGATTTATAGTTTCCTTGTATTAGTGGGATATTATTATAGGTTTTTGAAAAACTTTTCTTGAATTTATAATCCTTTAACCAAGATAACTCGAAAAGGGGTCAAGTTCATCTGGACCATAGAGTGTGAGTAATGTTTCCAAGAGATTAATAAGAGATTGGTTACTAGACCCATGTTAACTTTTCCCTCAAGTAGAGAAGAATTTGTTATTTTTAGTGACACATCTCTAAAAAATATTGGATGAGACCTCATGAAAAATGACAAGTTGATTACTTATTCATATCAAAAGTTGAATACTCATGAGCAGAACTATCCAACGCATGATCTTGAGCTTGATGCAGTTTTCATTGCTCTGAAGATATGGAGGCACTATCTTTCTGGGATAAATGTGATATATACATAGACCATAAACGTTTGAAGTATATTTTCACACAAAATTAATTGAACATGACATAGAGGAGATTGTTGGAACTTCATAAAGACTATTATTGGTCAATCCATTATCATCTCAAAAGAGAAAACAAAGTTGCTAATGCATTAGTAGGAAAGACCCAGTTGTTCTATCCATGATGAGGATTCAAAGAGATCACTTGATCCAAGACCTTGAAAAAATGTACTTGTGAATTATAAAGGAAGGAAATCATCAACCCTATCCCAAATGATTTCTCAACCATCATTACTAGAGAAGATCTAGAAGGCTTAGAAAGAAGATTCTTTGTTACAAATGAAGTTTGAGGCTGAGAAGGATGGTAAGTTCCTTGAGTTCAATATTGATAAAAAAGGTGTACTGAAATTTCATACAAAACTATGTGTTATATATATTCTGGAAATAAAGAAGGAGCTGATGGATGAAGATCATAACTCTACATTATCTATACATTTTGGAAGCACGAAAATATATAGGGACCTTCATGATATTTATTGGTGGGATAATATGAAATGAGATATTTCAGAATACACTACAAGGTTCTTGGTATGTCAGCAAGCGAAGGTCGAGCGAAAAATTCCTAAACAGGTATTACAACTAATACCCATACCAGCATGGAAGTGGGAAAATATCACTATGGAATTTTTCACTAGTCTTTTGAGAACCTCTAAAAGAAATAATATTATATGGGTTATAGTGGAACGTCTCTCCAATACTTCCAATTTTATCTCTATTTGGGAATATTTCTCTATTGATCAACATACCAAGATTTACATGAAGTAAGTTGTAAGGATGCATGGAGTTCCAATTTCTATCATATCTGATAATGATCCAAGGTTCACTTCAAAATTATAGAGAAGTATTAAAAATGATCTGAGTATTGAATCTAATTTCAGTACGTCCTATCACCCCCAAAATGATGACCAATCTAAAAATACTATTCAACCACTCAAGGAAATTCTAATAACATGATCAATGGAATTTAAAGGTTGATGAGATCAACATCTACCATTAGTTGAGTTAACTTACAATAATAGTTTCCACTCAAGCATTCAAATGACACACTTTGAATCTTTATATGGGAAGCGATGTAGAACTCATACTTATTGGGATGAAGTTGGTCAGAGAAATCTTCTTGGGGCAGATCTTTCGCAAGAGATGATAGAAATGGTTTATGCCTTCTAACATCACATTAAGGTTTCTTAGAGTTGAAAAAAGATCTATGCCAACAACCATAAAAAACATGGAGTTTGATGTTGTTGGAAAATTATTTCTTTGAATTTCACCTTGGAAGAGATTCATGAGGTTTGGGAAGAAAGGGAAGCTCAACCCTAAGTACATTGGCCCCTATGAAATCCTTGATTGCATAGGAGTAGTGGACTATTGTCACGACCCATCCCCCTAGGGGTCCATTCTAGGACTACCCCAAACCTACCTTCCAAAGGCCAGAGGTTGGTGACTTGTACCGGAAATGCATTTCCCAAAAATAGGAAGACATTACCTCAAAACCTACACACACACACACACACGTGTAATACAAACACAATGGAAGAGTAAGGTGAAACCACAACTAGATACCACAACTGAGCGTAATGGTAAGTAATGAAAGTAAGGGGCTATAATATAAGACCAACAGAAATGGAAATACAAAAAAAAAGAAAAAGAAAAAACAACTTCTGAGGTTGTCCGCCAAGGATCGTACCTAATGGGTAGGTACATCTCGTCACCCAGATCTCCTTGTCCCCCGGTCGCCTCCGTCGATGTCAAGTCCTGGCTCCCCAAGTCTCAGTCAAGGCTTCCGTTAATCTGCACAAGAAACAACAAGGTGCGGGCAAAGCCCGTGTAGGGGTGAGCATAACAACACGCAATAGGGACCCTAAAACCACTGAAATTATCTCATAATTTCACAAAGGAAAACCAAGAAATATGATCTCAATCACAAGTCCTAAAGATGGTATAACTTAAGTATAGAAGTACATATGATTATTTATAAAGCTATATCATCTTATTTTATCAGGGGCTCTACTGCTGATCCACACATGATCGCTTAGTTCTGATTCAAACAGGATCTCTAGGTGATGATCCACACAGGATCTCTAAGCGCTGATCCACATAGGATATCTAGGTGCTGATCCACACAAGATCACCAGCTATGGATCCACACATGATTTCCAGGTGCTGATCCACAAAGGATAGCTCAGTGCTGATCCACACAGGATTGCTATTCATTCTTCACATCTAATCCAAACACTAGATTCCCACACATAATACTCTTGATTCCGGGAGGTTTTACTTCTCAAGGCATCAATCGTATTTCATCCGTCACTGAGTCCCACTAAGAAATAAATCAATGATCTGTCATATCACAAGGGTTCCAATACAATGGATGACACATCAATCAGAAACCTGGTCTACGAGTTATTAGCATTATAGTGCTGAGGGCCCGGTTGGATTTGGGGTCAATCCAACCTAGCCATACTCTAACATTTTCCAAAACACAGTAGGACTATCTCAAAAGGACTGTCTCGCTGCAAGGATTCTTGTGTTTCAGACAATTCATTAAACAGACATTTGGTTTGTGAGATACAACCCTTTAAGAAAAACTAGGCCAAAGTGGCTTCGGGTCCAGTCTGACCCGGCCTAGGCCAACCAGACCCAGTCCCGGTCCGATCTGGCTCGGCCTGAATCAGCTGGGTAGTGGACCGGCCTGGCTCACCCACTGGGCGTGACCCGCATGACTCCCCTCACAAACAGACCAAAGGTCTGTTTGGATGTAACGGAGCCGCCACGTGGTTACACCCACCTTTCCATGGGACCCACAAATCATGGGTCTCCTCCTCCTTGCCTTGACGTTGTGGCCTCCTTCTGTGGCACACGACAGCATGCCCCCTGCTATTCCCATGGCCGACTGAGGGTCGGCCGCCCCGATTCCCTACCGTGGCGCCTACAAGCGCTACCTCTCCTCAGCGACTGGCGAGCCCTAGCCCCCGCCATCTCCCATTGGAACTGGTTTCCAATTTTGACACGCTTGTGCCACAATGGAGAGGCTTCCGTGGGCCACTGGGTGAGCTCCTGTGGTCAGTTTTCTATTCTGAATGCAACTACGAGCCTCACTGGATGCTGGAAACGCTGTGTGGCTCCCAGATTCATCTCTATACTCTATTTTTTGGTTTCTCATGAATAACGCAATAAATATAAAAGGGGATGAGGGTCCGAGCCTTGTTCGTTTAGCCCGTGCCCTCCGCGTTAGCATCATAATAAGGGTGTGATAATCATTAATCAAAAGATAAATAAAAAACCCCATTCAATATTTTCCTAAAACAACCGCCCGCAGTTTCATAATAATCATGGATTAACTCATTTTGGTTGATCCATGTTCCTCATGCTTTTCAAGAACGGGAAAAGAAACAAATTCACTTGAATTTAAACAAAAACCACTACCTCGGAATCGGAAGAGAAGTCGCGGTTGTGGAAGTAGAATCCAGTGACGTTCACCGATCCTGGATCAATTCCTCCAACATTGCCGTTTGAGCCTCCATTCTACATTGATGGAAGACGCCGTGACACTTTGTTAGAGGTTTGTCACTTCAGTGTCAAAAACCCAAGACCGAGCCTCATTTAAGTAGAGGGAATGGGTGATTAACGCAACGAGAGTTTAATGACTTTCATTAATTAATGAACCTCTTAATATCAACGGTGTGGTTACATAACCAATGCATCAATCCATTAAATGGCTTGACAACTCAGTGGTCCTTCCACCACCACTCAACTGTTGGTAGAAAAATAAAATAACTAATTTATGTTATTTTATTATTTTTTAAAAAGATGGAAACACTAACCTTTTCTCCCAAGCTACTGTGGTCAAAGTTAAGCCTCCTTTAATTGAATCATGGTGCTTATAATTCAATGGTGCCCTCAAATTGTTAATATGAGCAGCAGTTCAAAAGATAGAAAATTCGGCCTACACCTTTACTGAACGTACCATAAAAAAGTTAAAAAATTATTAACAGTCAACCTTGACCTGCACCGGTCGAGGATAGGATCTGGATAATGGAAAAACAACCTCACAAGATTAACAGTACTCTCAGATATCCAATCTGAGTTACTATTTTGGAGTTATAGAATTTAAAAATAAAATAATTGTTACTTAATTATTTTATTTGTGGCCAAAAAATAACTTCCACTGTTGGCCTGCGCCGACCAAAGTTAGGATCTACCTAAGGAAAGAATACCCTCATGAGTTCAGTGGTGGTATCCAATTTTTAATCTGAGTCAGCATTTGTGAGTTATAATAATTTGAAAAATAAAATAATTTTTATTTGATTATTTTATTTACGGTTATGCCATTTTTGGGTTTTCTCACTAGAGGCATATGCCTACTAAACTTAAGTCATGCCTAGGGTAAATTATCCATCCTAAATGAAACAGTGCCCTCATATTTTTGATATGGGAACCCATTTAAGAGTAATTACACTTTTCATGAAAACTACTCATGCGTGCTATTTCAAGCTTGACACTTTTTCGACGGATCATTTCAGGCACTCCGGGCCTCAGAATCACGTGCCGTCAGATTTCGAGATCCTGTAAAAATTCCATATAATTAAAAAAATAAATTATATAGAATGTTTGTTTCTTTAAATTCTCCCGAACATAGGGATTTACGTCCCTGAAAACCAAAACAACGGAAAATCAAACAAATGAGGGTACTGAGCACGAATCAGAGCCTACCACTCCTATGTGCTCTCCTAGAGGTTCCTATGCTGCCACCGAACTCACAACAGAGGAATTGACCACTCAAGAATGAAATAATTCTATTAATCCTCAATCTATACTAGGGTCTCTGCTAAAGTTTCCCTATTATCAATGTCCATCTCACCCCAGTCGATGTCATGGGATGAGTCATGAATGTATCTACTCAGCTGCGATATGGTGAAACCATTATGCATTCAGCGCATCTGTGGGGGAAGAGCTAGATGGTACTCCACCAAACCTACTCTACTGAGGATCTAGAATGGTCCGATGAACCTCAAAGATAGATTTTCTCCTTAGCCAAATCTCCACAATCCTCATTAGGGTGAGACCCATAGGAAGACATGATATTCCCCCATCGAACTCTAAGGGTATTTTCTCTTGTCAGAATGAGACTTTTTTCCTACTCTGTGCAGACTTTATCTATTCCTGGATGATCTAAACCTTCTCAATGGTATAACATTCCAAATCTAGGCCCAAAAGTGCTGAATCCCCTAGGTCTGTCATGCATTGAGGTAATCTGCACAGTTGCCCGTACGAGGCCTAAAATGGTGCCATGCCGATTATGGAGTGATAAATGTTGTTGTATGCGAACTATGCCAGTGGTAGATGGTCCTCCAAACTATGAACAAAATCTAGGACACAGGCACGAAGCTTGGCATCCATGATTTGCATAGTCCGCTCTGTCTGACTATTTATCTGAGGGTGAAAGGTGGTTCTTAAGTGTAGCTGAGTCTCAAATGCCCCCTGAAATTACTTTAACAATAGATATGTAAAATGAGCATCACGATTTGAAATGATCGTCGATGGAACCCCATGAATCCGTACAATATCTAGTATGTAGAGGCATCCCAGACCCTCTACTGATCCCTGCTCTCAGATGGGTAGGATGTTTGCCGACTTGGTGAGTCAGTCAACAATCATCCAGATGGAATCATGGCCCCCAAACATACATAGTAGTCCTATTACAAAATACATGGAGATCCCATCCCACTCCTATTCTAGTACCTCTAGTGGCTATGCTAAGCCTGCTCGAACCTGATGTTCATCCTTCAATTGCTAAAAAGTGAGGCATTATGAAACGAACTCCGCCACTGCTTTCTTTTTCCCTGGCCACTAGTACTAACACCAGAGGTCCTGGTACATCTTCGCCACACCAAGATGCACCACAAAAGTTGATGTTTGTTACTCCCTGAACACTTCCCCTCATAACATCACTATTACCATGGTGCATCCTTTGAAAATAATGACGTGCTCCCCACCTTCAAAAAATCCTTCAAGAGCCCATCCCAAGGATACCTAAGCACATCGGGCCTCATAGAAAACATCCACAAGCTGTCCCTCCCATACCCACTAAAGAGGTGGGGGAGTGACAGTCATGGATTGGAGGTATGATGATCCATCAATATCCACGAAGGATAACTGCAACGTGGCTAGTTTCTCTGTCATCTCGCTTAGCAATTATAGACTAGACCTCCTGCAATGTGCGTCTACTACTACATTCCCCTTCCTAGAAGTGTATACCATCTCAATTTCATAGTCCTAAAGGAACTCCAGCCACCGCCGTTGTCTCAGTCTCAAGTCCTTTTGTGAGAAGATATACTAGAGACTCTTTTGATTGGAGTAAAAACTAAACTGTTCTCCCAACTAAAATCTCTACTCCTGGAGATCCAAAGAATCCATCCGATATTCAGTTGTAGATATTGGTGTCGTCCTTTGTTAAAAGTCAAAGCAGAAGTCCCACACCCTATGGGGAGGTAATCCAAGAAACTTTTTTGAGGGGATGTTCCCGCACTCTTCCACTACTGTTGGGAAATGAAAACTCAAAAAGCATGCTGCCATGAGGGTAAGGTTGGCCGATTTCAAGAGTGATTGGATACACACTCCAATGCATGAGTTTAACCCATGCTTCATGGGTTTTTGTTTTTCACCAACCAAGGAAAAAACCATTCCAACAATGTAGATATACCTCAACCTTTTTGCCTAAAATAGTCAATCTGAGAATGAACTATGGATGACTAGTACATACCCAAACTAATGTCGTAATGCCTTGATGCGACCACCAAGAGGTTCCAATCAAAAATCTCACCTCAAGGGCCAGATCACATGATTGAAATAAGTGTGATTATTGAGTCTCCTCCCATAGGTATCTCCAGACGTAAGGGTCATGTAAATAGTTTCATCAGAAACTCTCGGTCTTGAACAAGATTTGTGATAAGAATTAATGTTTATTACCTGTTTCTATTAATATGAATACTAGTAGTAGACACAAACTGTACTTTGAATCATTCTTAGATCCCTTGGGTCACACTCATTAACTACATATATCTACTCCCTTCCCCTGTCCTCCAACTCCCTAAGCCTGGTGGGGGCCACATTGGGGTGCTGGTTGTAACATATCAAAATATATACCACCTCATGCTGCTCTCCTATCTCCTCTTCCATGTATGATGCCACATAGATTCGTATGTCCATATCACATCCTATTCTTGAAACATTTTACACATCCAAGTCTCTAAGAATAACGTTGATTTCCTCCTTGACCATTGATAACATTCAATGCCTGTATCTTCTCATCCAAATAATTTTCAACCACAATGGATCTCTCTAGAACAATAACATCAGTAGGAATGAAAAGAAGAAAATTGTGATCTTGGATGTCCCGAAACACATCTCGCTCGGAGGTCTGATCCCTGAAGCACTGGTCGTATCATATTCATCGAGTACCTGTAATGGTTGGTACACTTTGACGAATAATCAGTTACCGACATGTCATCCTATCGATATTGTATAATCTCTTGGGAACACAGGCCCCTTAGCCTTTTTTGGAAAAGATAACACCTTCTTTGAGGAAGGTTCCCAAGCTCTATCCCTGAAAAAGTCAGATCATCATAAGATAAGGGTAATCGAAACCCTTCCATTTCCCTACTGAGCCACATAGAATGCTGACTATCAGGTCCTCTATCTGATCATATGGTGCCTTGGTTAGATGGAAACTCAATCACCACCTTAGTAAAGTTCTTATCCACCTGTGAGTTGGGATCTCCTTGAAACCTGAAGGGTATCAGTCACTCAAACTTGTGTAAGGCACTAGGACCACATGTGTCCTCTACCGGTAGTGCCGGTAGTAACTGCTGGCCAACAGGTAGTGGTATCACTGGGACACCGACTGAAGGTACCATCTCAGGAAATAGTCCTTATACTAAAGCCTCATCACTCTATGGACCATCCTCATGGTCATGCATTAAAATCACAGATGGCTATCTGCATGGAGGCATCTTGAAAGAGAATCAAGATGAACCACTATCAATACGTTATAACTGGTGAGCTGACTCAAAATTGATCAATAGAAAAACATTTTCGAAAAAAATGTAACTAGTGTTTTTGTGTGCTGAGAAAGAAAACATATTTCACGATCCTGGTGTATGGATACGTCAGCCGCTGTACCAACAATAGACTCCCTAGACTGAAATCCGAACTCAAGACACTTAATAATTTTTCCCCATTGAAAAGATGAGAGTCTTAGTTCATCGATAGAACTAACCCCCTATGATACAACTTTGCCATGACCCGTCCCCCACTAGGGCCCATGCCGTGACTACCCCATGATCACTTTCCAAAGGTCAGGGGTTTAGTGAATAACACTGAAAATTAATTTCCCAAAAATGGGAAGGCTTTGCCTAAAAACCTGTATACACACGTGTAAGAGATTCACAATAGAAGAGTAAGGTGAAACCACAACTAGATACCACAACTGAGTGTACGGGTAAGTACTAAATGTAAGGGTCTAGAATACAAGCCTAGCAGAAATACAAATACAAAAAAAGGGAAAAAAAACTCCTGAGGTCATCCACCAAAGATCTTACTTGAAGGGTAGGTACAACTCGTCACACATCTCTCCTCGTCCACCAGTCACCTCTGTTCATGTCAAGTCCTAGCTCCCCAAGTCTCAGTCCAGGCTTCCTATCATCTGACAAGACACAACAAGGTGCGGGTGAAGCTCGTGTAGGGGTGAGTATTACAATACGTAGGAGGGACCTCAAGACCCCCGATGGTCTCTCCGAATTACACAAAGTAATACCACAAAGCATGATCTCGATCACAAAGTAAAAATCAAAAGACTCACCTAAAACCAGGTATAACTTAAGTGAAGAAGTACAAATGATTATTCATAAAGATAGATCATATTATTTTATCAGGGGCTCTTCTGCTGATACACACAGGATTTCACGATGCTGATCCACACAGGATCTCTATGTGCTGATCCACTGTGGATTGCTAGGTGCTGATCCACATAGGATCACTAGTTGCTGATCCACACAGGATCACTAAGTACTGATCCACATAGGATCTCTCAGTGTTGACCCATACATGATCACTATTCATTCTTTACGTCTTATCTAGCCACTGGATTCCCGCACACAGTATGCTTGATTCCAAGAAGTTCCGCTTCTCAATCCATTGGTTGTATTTCAACCAGCAAGAAGTCCAACGAAGAAGTAACTTGATGATAGTTTATATCATAAGGGTTTTAATGTAATATATGGCACATCAATCAGACGTCTGGTTTGTGATTTATTGGCATTTTAGTGCTGATGTCCCGGTTGGATTCAGATTCGATCCAACCTGGACGTACTCCAACATTCTCCGAAACTCAGATGGAGTATCTCAAAAGGACGGTCTCAGTCCAAGGATTCCAGCACCATAGATAGTTTTTCAAAACAGACCTCTGGTTTTTAAGATATAACTCATTAGGCGAAATTGGGCCAAAGAGGGTCTAGGTCTGGTCGAATTGACCTGGCGTGACCCAGTTCAGGCTGAACCAACCCAAACTGGTTGGGCTGGCTAGACTGGAATGGCACTTGGAGGCCTCAGCCCGTAGGGCAGCGGACCATCCTGGCCTAATGTCTAGGTGTGACCCACACAATTTTCACATTAATCCCCTATGGAACAGGCCAAAGGTCTGTTTGGATGTAATGGAAGCGCCACATGGAACCACACCCAGTTAGCGGAACCCATGTGGCGTAGGTCCCCTCTTCCATGGATTGAAACCACAACCTCCTTCCACGATGCACGATTGTGCCCCGCCTAGCTGATCCCATGGTCGGCAAGCGCCAACCATCACCATTGCCCGCCGGTGCTGGTTGCCAACATAGTCATGTTGATGCCTCGCTAGCAGGGCTTCTACGAGTAACTGGGTGAGCTCCAATGGTCCATTTTCCCTTTCCAAAAGAGCCTATGGGCCTCCTGAGATGCTTCCTACACTGCATGGCTCCTAGGATCATCTTTCTATTCTTTTTTCAAGTTTATAATGAAGAACTCAACAAAGGATAATGTGGCGGAGGGTCTATGCCTTGTTCGTTTGGCCCACACCCTCCATGTCAGCATCATAATAAGGGTGTGATAATCATTAACCAAAAGATAAATAAAAATACCTATTCAATCTTTTCCTGCAACAACCACCAATAGTATCCTACGAATCATGGATTAACCCATTTGGGTTTATCCGCAGTCGTCATGTTTTTCAAGAATGAGGAAAAGAAATAAATTCACATGAATTTAAAAAAAACCCTACCTCGGAAACAGAGGAGACGTAGCGGTTGTGGATGCAGAATCCACGCTTGATGAAGCCACCAACATTTGATGATCCCAGATCGATTCCTCAAACATTACCTTCTAAGTCTTCATTATTCATTGATGTAATATGCCACAACACTTCGTTAGAGGTTACTCACTTTCGTGTCAAAAACCCAAGACCAAGCCTTATTTAAATAGAGGTGACAGGTGATTAATGTAATGAGAGATTAATAAGGTTCATTAATGAATGATACTCTTAATATCAATAGTGTGGTTAAAAAACCAAAGATTGAAGACATTAAATGGATTGAAAACTCAGCGGTCCCACCACCGCTTCTCAACACTTCATACAAAAATATAATAATAATTTTATGTTATTTTATTATTCATTAAAAATTCTATAACGATAAAATTTTATCCCGACCTACTATGGTCAAAGTTAAGCGTCCCTTAAGTGAATCCCGGTACTATAGATTCAATGGTGCCCTCATATTTTTAATCCAAGCATTGGTTCAAAATATAAAAAACGCCCCCACACATTTACTGAACGTACCATAGAAAAATATAAAAAATTATTAACAGTCACCCTCGACCTATGCCAGTTGAGGTTAGGATTTACCTAAGGAAAAACTCCCTCATGAGATCAATGGTACTCTCGGATTTTCAATACGAGCTACCGTTTAGGAGTTACATAATTTAATAATTAAATAATTGTTACTTTATTATTTTATTTGTGGCCAAAAACTAACTTCCACTATTGGCCCGAGCCGGCCAAAGTTGGGATCTTCTTAAGGAATGAATACCCTCAATATTTCATCGCTAGTCTCTGTTTTTTAATCCAAGTCATCGTTCATGAGTTAGAAGTATTTAAAAAATAAAATAATTGTTATTTAATTATTTTATTTATGGTTATTCAATTTTTGGGTTTTCTCACTAGAGGCTTGCGTCGACTAATCTTATGTCATGCCAATGGTAAAATCACTATCCTGGATGAAAAGGTGACCTCATATTTATGATACAGGAACCCATTTAAGAGTTATTCCACTTTTTTAGGAAAATTACTCATGCACACTATTTTATGCTTAATAATTTTTCGATGGATCATTTCGAGCACTCTGGGCCTCAAAGTCACGTGCCGTCAGATTTTATGAACACTTTAAAATTTCATATAATTAAAAATATATATAGAATATATGGTTATTTAAACTTATTGGATTGTACTTCCTCTAAATATTTTACAAGTTCATGATGTCTTCCATATATAATTCTTGAGGAAGTATATATCTTACCCTTCACATGTACTAAATATAGAGGTGGTACAACTGGAACATGAACTCTTTTATGAGGAACAGTCGGTGGAGATCATGGATCATAGAGATGAGGTTATACACAACAAGACTACCCACCTTGTTAAAGTGTTTCAAAGGAACCAAAAATATGAAGAAGCCTTGTGGGAATCAGAGGAGTCTACGAGGAAAATGTACCCACACCTTTTTTATTTTGAGGGTATAGGTTAAAATTTATGGGACAAAATTTCATAAATGTGGAAGAATGTAATGACCTGAACTTTTGAATAATATTTTGTTTCTTGAATTTGTGTGTTATATTATTTTGTACTATAAAAAAATATATTATTTAATGAAGTTAGTATAATTTAAATGTGAAAATTGGGTTTTGATATTTATATGACAACTGGTCAATATGACCATTGGAAACAATAATAATTTTTAACTTTATAATTGTTGTTTAAAATAGAAACAATAATGAATAATTAATGGAGAAGAGAAGTCTATGGGATCATCCAGTAGAATTGAGCCATATGAATCCCATCTGTCGGAGCTTGGGAATTAGGTAGAATCACTGGGATTTGTTATGGACCAAGCCCCAGATGAGCTTCAACATGTTAAGATTGAACATAATCACCTTCAAGAGAAGTTCAAGATGATAGAAATCACCACTCGGGCAATGTTTCTGAGACGCCCAAGATATTACCACCATCTCACAGCTTTCTCTTAGGTATTATCTTTGTGTTATAAGGGGATATTTAGTGTTTAAGGAGGATTAGACTATTTCAGACACTGATAAGGGAGAAAAATTTGCTTCTCCAACTTCTGATGGTTTTTGTCAGACTTGAGATAGGTTATAATTCACATTTACCACATATTGTTGATTCTAATGATCATGTTGATGTAAAAAATGATGTTAAATGTGAATAGGTTCGATTTGATGTTTCTAATTCATATTTTGTTTCAGATGATTCAGTTCTAGGGGTTATTAATGAACCCGCAGTTCCACTCAGGAGGTAATCTCAGAATTGTACCGTTTCTACTCAGTATTCACCTGATGAGTATGTGCTCCTCACTGAAGGGGGAGAACCATAATCTTTTGATGAGGTAATGGAAAGTGAATAGAAGGATAGATGGGTTGCAACAATGGATGATGATATGGAATCATTGCACGACATCACACTTTTTAGCAGGTGAAGTTACTGACAGGTGAGAGAGATTTGAAAAATCTGTGGATTTATCAGATTAAGAATGAAGAATCTAGTTATTTTCAATGATACCAGGCATGGTTATTTGTTAAAGGATTCTATAAGATGAAAATTATTTATTTTGATGATATTTTTTTCACCTGTTATGAAAATGTATTCCATTCAGGTTGTTCTTGGTTTGGCTGCTAGTTTGGATCTGCTGATTGAGTAGATGGATGTTGAGACATCTTTCCTCCAAGGAGATTTAGAAAAGGAGATATATATGGAGAAATCATTGGGTTTTGTTGAAACAGGTAAATAAAATCATGTGTGTAGGTTGAAGAATAGTTTGTATGGTTTGAAGAAAGCTCTGAGACAGTGGTATAAGAAGTTTGAATATGTCATTTCTCATCAGGGTTTCAAGAAGACATCTTATGGTCCTTATGTTTTTTTACAGATATTTATAGATGATGATTTCACTGTTGTTTTATGTTGATGATATGCTCATTTTTTTACATGATACTTCTAGAATTGACATATTGAAGAAAAATCCTTGTCAGTATTTCATGATGATAGACATGGGGCCAACACGACATATTCTTGGCATGACGATCTCCCGTGACAGGAAGGCCAGGAAATTGTGGTTATCTTAGGAGAGATACATTGAGAAGTTTCTTCAAATATTTTCTATGGATAGAGATAAAGTGGTTAATAGTCCTCTTTATTTACATTTTAAACCCAGTACCAGTCAGTCACATTCTATTGATAACGAGAGAGAGGAGATGCAACACATACCTTATTCATCTTCCGTTGGCTATTTGATGTATTCAATGGTAATTATTAAACCTGATATAGCTAATGCAGTTGGTGTAGTCAGTTTTTTTCTATAAAATCCAGGTAGAGTGAATTGGAGAGCAGTGAAGTACAATTTTCATTATCTTTGGGGTACTTCTGATCTAAAATTGTGTTTTGGAAAAGAGAAACCTATGCATTGTGGCATTATAGATTCAGATATGTGAGGAGATATGGATTAGAGGAAGTCTACTTCAGGCTATTTGATCTATTTTGTAGGAGGAGCTGTATTTTGACAGACTAGATTGCAGAGAGGAGTTTTTTATCTATGATAGAGTCAGAGTTTATTACAGATACTGAGTTGTGAAAATAATTTTTGTTGATGAAAAATTTTATTCAAGACCTCAGTTTAAATCAGGATAGGTATGTTTTATTTTTTTATAGCTAGAGAGCTATTGGTTTTGGAAATAATTCCATTTTTCATAGAAGGTTGAAAAATATTGATGTTCAATATCATTGGATCCACAATGTCCTTGATTCGAGAAAATTCGATATTGAGATGATCCACATTGATGAAAATGAGTCAGACATGTTGACTAAGAGTTTACCTAGATGAAAATGTGAGACTTTTTTACTGATTTCAGGGTTGGAGGTGATCCCCACATGAGTCGGAGGGGGAGTTTGTTGGGTGCCTTCCTGGTTAGCACATGGTGTAACGCCTCCTCAATTGGAGAACCACACTGGTTCTATTTAAATGAGGTGTTTTTAATGCGGGCCAAGACCGTTGTGAATTAATTCACGTGGTAACATGCTTTTGATGCATAGACATTATTTGATACAAATTATTTTACCTATATAAGGAGGCAGAGAAAAGGCATTTAATCACACCAGCACCAACCACACCGAGAGAAAATCCCATTTGGTGATCACCTTTCTTCAACGATTATCTTTACTACTCTCTTTCTTTGATTCACTGATTTTACTCTTGAGTATTACTTTTGAGGTCTCTTCCATTTTTGGGGAGTCTCTACTATGTACCTCTTAATTTTAGTAGATCCCTCTTTCTGGACTAGGTGCTGTGGTTTTTCCCTTTTTTAGGTTTTCAACATAAAAATTTCTTGTGTCAACTTTATTTTGCTATACTTATTTTTGTCGCTGAACATCTGCTTTTATTTTGGGGAAAGATTTTATTTCCTCTGTGCATTCGCCTTTTCTATTGTTTTCACATTCTCTGCTTTCCCATATTTCCTAACATCTATTATCGAAGGGATTGGTAGAAGTCCTCAGTTGTAGAACACGGTGGGAGACATCTGGTGGGGTAGTTTTTTCAAGGACTCGACAGTCATTATCAGAAGACAACAAAAGTACCAAAGGTGTTTCTCAGATATCGAAAGTCTGATTGACTAGCAGGAGTAATGTGGTGTGTTCCGTCATTGATGATAGTCAGAGTTAGGTATTGGATTTATTTTTTTAAGGGAGGCTGATATTTTGTTATTAGAGGTGAAAAAAGGTTGGCAATGATCCCAAATTGAATCAGAGGGGGAGTTTGTTGGGTGCCTCCTCAAATGGTTCCAACTCAGTTTCTCTATTAATGAGGTGTTTTTAATGCGAGTCAAGACCAGGTGAATTAATTCACACAAAGATGCGTTTTTGACGTGACGATACATATTCACGCGGAATGTTTTTCTATAAAAGGAGACAATGACACGAATTTTGTAGGATATCCACAATATCAAGAGAAGATCCAATTTGGTGATCAACTTTTATTGATGATCATTTTTCCTCCACATTAGAGAGTATTAATTTTAAGAGCCATTCCATTTTTGGGGAGCCTCTACAGTGTAATTCTTCATTTTAGTGGATTCCCCTTTCTGAACTAGGTCCCGTGGTTTTTCCCTTTTTGGGTTTTCCACATAAAATTTTTCGGTTTCAACCTTTTACATTTTTCATATTTACTTTTGGTCACTGCGCATCCACTTTAGTTCTGCATGCTTTTATCTGGAGGGATAGATTTTATTTCTGCTGCGCGTTCACTTTTTGGTTGTTTGCGCTTTCATCACTTTTCCATCTTTCCCAACACATTGCACACCTTACACCTAGGTCCTATGCAGGTATTATAAGGGGATATGTATTGGGGTATTAGTTACTTTGTTTAATCCTTTTGTATAAATAAAATCATATTTTTGTTATTATTGTAAATTTTTTGAATTTCAAATGTCAAAATAAATATAGGATGAATTTTTCGAAGTTTTATATTATTGATGAATATTGAAAAATATTATTTTAAAATATGTTTAATAATTTAAATAATTAATAATGTGAAATTATTTCCAAAAAAAACATATATAGTTGGGATCAATAAAAAATTGAGAGTCTAGAAAGATCAACATATTCTTGGGTAAATAGTATATTATGAACAATAATATTAGCATTATGAATAGTAATATGACCAATGGAATAAAAACCTCACTTAATTAAGTATAAATATAATTTAAGCATCTTTAATAGTAATATGATATAATAGCATAAGTAAATAACAATTTCATAAATTATTAGTTAAGTATTAGTATTTTTTGGGTAAATAGTGATTTTACTTACAAAATAAATAGATCTTATTTATAAAATTATTTTCATAAAATAGAGTTCATTTTTTAATTCAGAGCACCAATATTATTTTAAGGTGAATCTTTGATATTTTTATAAAATGTTTTGTTTTTCAGTGAATAATAAAACTATTGTTTTTGAGTTCTTGATGTGTTTTATGACATTATAATGATTTAATCTGTAATTTAAAATGATGTTCAACTAATTTGGATTAAAATATTTTATGAGGTGTCCCAAGTGTCAAAAACCATGGGACAATATCATGGGTAAGCCCATGGTTTTTCAAATTCCACTAATGAGGTGTCCCTTTGAAATTAATAAAATATTCCCCCACTTTTCATATAAATACCAACCCATTAATTCACTCCTTTCATAAAAAATTCCTAATAAATGAATATATGTTATTTGTACTTCCCAAGTAGTCCTCCCAAGCTTCCCTCAAGCCCCACAAGGTCCCAACATTCATGTTTTTGAAGTTACTCTTCAATGTAAGAGAGCCTTTCACCCTCCTATTTTAGTCAAGTCTTCTCTTATGTTATGCCTTTTAGTTAACATTTTCTTATGGTGGGATATATTCTTATATATAATTATTAAATTCCATTTTATGTTCCAATGATAATAGACCCTTTTCTCTCTCATAATCTCATTTTTTAAAGATTTAAGTGAAGCCGTTAGGCTGGCGAATTTTGGTAAGGGAATTATCAACTTCTCTTTTTTCCGTTCAAGTTATCTTCTATGTGGTATGTCTTTCAAGTTTCTATACCATGTATTTATTTCCATTTTATTCTACCCCACTAATATATTATGAGTCTTTTTTCAAAGTTTTACCTTTATCACCTCTATTTTTAATGTTTTCTAAGACCATGTTTTATAGCCGTTATACTGCAGAATTTTGGTCTCAAAATATATCTCTTTTTTTCTCAAGAAATTATCTTATTTTCTTTATGTGAACACCCAAACGTATTTAATTTCTAGGGTTATTAATCAAGAAATAATAATGATATATTTTATTCTAGAATTTATATATATAAAACCCTCATTCTCTTTCTATGTGTTATGAATGACATAACGATCATGTTTTTAATCACTTTTTCAAACATCATAACATTGATATGAAAGCCATTTCTTTTATTCTATTTGGTTTATTTATGAGAATTTTGATTATGATATATTTGGATCACATAAAAATAAATACATATTAAAGGTGAGCCCTGATAGTTCTCTAATGTATTGGGTAGTGAAATTAATCTCTAGAGATGACAAGTTTTGAAATACCATGGTAAATAACCTTGGTAATGTTTATGAAACCTTGTGGATGGACCTAGGTGATATGACTATGAATATCTAAATTAAATTTTGTATCTACATTTTCATGTTATAATTCATGTTATTTTTGTTATTATATTCCTCTCCCTCCATCGTCTATGTCTTTATGCATTTCATCATGTTATTATTGATATCACAAGTAAACTAATTACCCTGTTTACCCTTACTATGAATTATGATCACCATTTCCTTGGATGTATGCCTCTAGGTTATGATATGCAGTAATTTTACTTAGGATGAACATTTAAATAATCCTTTCAAGAGTATTAAAATATTGTTTTATGTTTTCATTTATTATTATACCCTTTTCCACAAAAACATGACTTTAAAGATCCTCTATTTATAAAATGTAATGAGAATTTATGTAATAAAAATATTGGATTCCACACATATACTATGGAAATAGAGATTCCTCCAACTGATAAAGGAAAAAAAGTTGTTTCAGAATCAATTCCAAGTGGAGAAGAATAGTCTCAAATATGATATCAAGCTACTGATGAAAAATAAAGTGATGATAAAATCCAAGAAATTGGACCAGAACAAATATAGATAGATAATAAGTCTAAAAAAATATCTCTAAGAACTTCCCAAGCCCCATAATCCAAACATTCATTAGATGAAAAATTAGTTTAAAAGTCAGACAACCAAACTCAAAAAACCTCTTCAGTATAGAAATATAAGGTTGTTGAAAGTGAAATTCAAAAAGTTCATGATGATGATGATGATAATGAAGATAATATTTTCCATATTTATAATGAAAGGAAAATAGAACAAGGAAAAAAATTTCAATTTCTATGAAAGATAGAAGAAATCACATTGAATTCAAAACTGTTATGAAAAATATATCAGATTTAGAGAAGTCATCCACTTCTTCGGGAGAAGATTTCGTTGCTCAATATTTGGAGAATATTGTAAACTCAATTCCTTAAATTACCAATATTAAGTCAATATGTCAAGGGATTCATGAATCATTAAATCTTAGATTAGAATCAGTAACCATTCAGATAGAGAAGTTGATTAAACATGAAGACAAATTCAAAGAATTTATGGAAAATAATATTTTTCTTAGAAAATATTGTATGGATGTGACTAAGGGGTCAAGGAAAATAAATATTGATCTTAATGTTTTAGATGATATTTTTGATTAAATCGTGATTTATTTATCAAAATCTGAAGACTCCCTCAAATAATTATCAGGTTTTTTTCTATGAAGATGAAGGAATAACAAGGAATTCGGATCCAAGGAGATAAATATTTAAATGAAATCTTAGATTTCTAAGAAGCTATGATCAAAAGGCATAATTCTTATAAAGATGATATTATTATTTTAAAGAATCAAAATTAAAAGATCAAAAAAAAATTAAAATCTCAAGACGAAAATCTTTAGAGTCTAGAAGAAAAAATTCAATGTCTTGAATTGAAATCAACATTAAGAAGTACACCTTGAAAAGTTTGAAGAAGATAAAAAATAGATAAAGAAGTTGAAGGTTAATATTAGATCCTTAATACTGAAGAAAGATTAATTAATTATTTCAGCCTCTAAAAAACTTTTTGGAATATTTTTCATTATTGAGTATTAAATTTATATTGTTTCATATAGAATGTTTCGTAAACCATATTATGTACTTTATCCTCTCCACTCATTTTTTTAAATCAAAAAGGGAGGATATATTTTGCGAAAAAGAGGAAGAATATTAAATAAGAGATTGTAAAAGGGGGATATTTTTTTATAATAATATTAAATAAAATATATTTAAGTAAGGGGTGTATTTTTTTAAAGGAAGAAAGAAACTTAAAAATAGAATATGATCCTTAGGGGAATTTCTTATACTAAGGGAGAGTTATTCGTATTAATTCTCAAACTCAAGGGGAGATAATTATTTCTTTATAAATAAAAATATCAAATATTTCAGGCTTAATATTCTTTTCTTAAAATATAGTTTGTGTTTTCCAAGAAGGTTGATATTTTTGAGTCAAAATTTTCCTTATTAATTTTCTCATTCATTTATATTTTAAAAATCACAAACTAACACTTAATAATATAATTTTCTTTACTATATTTTTCTAAGTATTAATATGGAAATATTATCTAAACATATGAATGTATGATAATAATCAGACTCCCGTTATCTAAACCTTTTTATGATATTTTCTAGTCAGGTCTAACAAACATTTTATTAAAACCAAATAGATTTTGGAATCAATAAAAAATTTATCCATACTTATATTCAGATACATTGATTTTCAAACTCGATTCACACTAATTGTCTAATCTGATTATCTCTAATATCTGAATCCAATTCTCGTCATTTATAAAATCTGATTCTCTAAATTTTCAAAATCCAATTCACACCATTTATAAAATTAGATTCACACCATTTATCGAATCTGATTCTCACCATTTCAAGAATATTATTCTCTATGTTTCTAGAATCTGATTCTCTATATTTTTTAAATCCAATTCCCCAAACATTAAGAATCTAATTCCTTAGTATCTTATAATCCGAATACTTTATATTTTTGCAGAACTGATTAATATCATATTAATATGCAAAATAGAATTCACTTCATTGTTATGAAATACTCATATATATAATTAAATTAATGAATGTATGTAGTTCTGATTATAAAATATTGTTTCTCATGATATTTTTATTTATGATAAAATGATGTTGTATATTCTATTTTTTTACCACTGTAAGTTCTAGCTGTATATGTCCCTCTGATTTTTCAGCAAAAATATGACCATTGGAGACCAAGTCGAACAATTTATTTTGAGCTTATAAATACCCAGTCACTTCATGATTTTTAAATAGATTGACTACTAGGTGTGTATGTCTCCATTCTGTTAATTTACTTCATGATACTAAACTGTTAAAGTGTGAAATTCTTGTTCAAAGTCATTGTATGTAGTAATAGAGTATTGATATTAAAGAAAACTTTTTATATTGTCTCTTTAATATTTTATTCGTGCATCTCTATCATTAATCGAGTTCTTCCAGCTAATGGAAGAAAAAGGATCCAATTACATTCTTAATCAAGGGATTTTAGGGATAAAAAGTTGGAGGCAACATCCAATGTTTTGAGGATCTAGGGATTACCCTAGCGTGACTAATAAATACACTCTTGAATGTTTAAATTAAGGTAAATTTCTCCAAAATCATTTTATTCCCATATATTTAGGTTAAAATATTTCAATTAATTTTTTCTACTTATTTTGTTGAAAGTTTCTTAATTCTGGTACAATTTATTTTAAATAGAAAGTGATACATTATATTCATTCTCTATTTTATAAACTCAAATTTAAGATTCTATATTCTTTAAGGTAGAGAAATAAATTGAAATCATATTAAATTTTATAAATATATTTATCTGAACCAAGGTGATTATGATACCATTTTAATTGGATTCAGGGAAATTTTATACATATTTCAATCCAACACATACTGTTTATGTGGGCTTCCGGGAATGTACTATGGATAAACATGCACTAGGCTGGCCCGATCAAAACACAATGTAATATATTAAATGCACCACATGAAATCAATGCACATGGTTTGAATCAATCCATAATTAATTCCTGGTGCATTGAACACAAGTACACGGTGTGTAACTCTTGTTAAATGGCATGTACACCTATACAAAATCCTTGGAACATTCAGATGAGGTATTTGATTTTATTTCATTTAGTGTATTAATATTTTTGATTAGATATATGTGAAATAAAGGAGGAAGAATATGATCTTAGAATTTAGATTAAATGGATGATAATAATTGAATTGAAAACATAATAAAAAATGAGTAAATCAATCAACTATCTTTAAATAATTATAAATAATTATGTAACTACTCTAATACCACTTGTAGGTTCTGATATTAGGGGAAATTTGTGAATAGTTGTTCCTAATTTTAAATTTTTTAATGATCAATGATCAATTATAGATTTATACAATGATAAATATCATGATCAATGGAATTGAATCAAAGAAAAATAGACAGGGGATAAAGCAATTGAAGCAATCATATGATCATAAGATATTATTTATAATTAATTTAATCGATTAAAATAATTACCATGCATGGATTATTTCTTCATTAATGGATCTAAAAACTGATCTATGTTGTACCATCATATCATTGTTGGAATCACGAGCAGATTCCCTCAAGTGGTGATCCGAACATTCTCAACAAATCACTTTACATCGCTGTTGGAATCTCCGGGTGCTAGCGTGATAGATCCTATCACTTGTGTCATTATCCTTTGATCACTACCAGAATCACATCCAATGTGTTCTCGTTGATCTATCTATACTTGGGGGTGGGAGGTGGAGAGAGACTGCTATGTATTCTTGGGCGTGTTCTTGTAGTAGGGAGCTCTCTAGGGCTTGAGAATATTCTCCAAATTTGTTCTGGAAAACCAAACAAATGAATTGTCATATTATAAAAATAATATAATTATGCATAAATAACATAGGGGTTTAAAAATAAATATTTTCCAAAGTACCCTTTAATATTTATTTTATCCCTTGTTGGACCCAATGTCTATAATAATAATAATAATATTTCCTTGACATGTGCTTAACGTGAGAATTAAATTACATATTATTTCATCAAATATTATTCAATATATATTATTTCTCACTAAACCTAAAAAATAATTCCTCAATTCCTCCAAAATATATACTAGGCAATGAATAATGACTATTTATTTAATAAATAAATATCATTGCATTATTCACCAATAAATAAATAAATATTATATTCCCTAAATAGAAAATGAATATATATTATATATTATGTTGAAATTATATTCTCTCAAATAATTGGTGATGAAATATATGAGATCAAGCAATCATAAATAATTATTAAACCACAAGAAGGAATAATATTTATTCAACTTGTTAAATAATAAATAATAATATATATTATTTAACTGAGATTCTGGTCACATTTAGTGTGTAACCCTCTTGTCCTCTTTCTCATTGGTATTGAGAATAGCATCCCAAAGTTCGTGGTTATCATCTAGATACATTACATGACACCCATAAAGAAATAATTTAATATTGTAATTACATAATACCTCTTACAGACACTCACTGTGTAATATTATCCCTTTTTCGTGATATCTCTATCCAAGAAGGATGCACACTGGTGCCATCAACCTATGTGCTTGATATCTATTTTTTAACACTCTGAAAATAAAAATTCCTTATAGAACACTATGGTCATAGATTTATTTATTCTATATAATTTCCATAAAAGGGCCTGAGATATCAACTTATATTAAATAATAGATGGGACAAATCATTTATCGCATTTTTCATTAATGCAATATTACTCGTGACACACACATCATATTCTACCTTGCCTCAAACATATGTCATCAAGGTTTTCATCAATAAATCAAATTAGATGAATTATAATATTGATTAATAATAAATTTTAATGTTTAAGGATAAATACACACATCCACATATAGGAACATCCAATGACATATATAAATATATATCTCCTATTAGTGGGTCTCATTCTCATAATATCCAACACTAGATATTACCCGGGGTGTGCACCATGATAAGGTGCCTCAAATTCCTATGATTATCCACTTCTAATAGTACATATAATTTCTGTCCCACAAAAGATATCTTCCCACTATAGAACATATATTTATGAATAATATCATAGCACATCTGGGTTCTCATCATTGAGAGGAACTACTATGACCTTTTAGTGTGACATATAATATTAAGAAATTATCACATAATATGTTACACAGAATAATTATCATGATATTATAATTATTTTATTAATATTTGTAATTATGAATATAGGTTATCATAAAGTACACAAAAGATGGTTCTAGGAAACAAACTCTAACAAGTCTTACTATCTATTAAGGTTTTGTTGAGTAACTTCTTCTCTATAAAGGACTTAGATGAGAAAAAATATATTCTTGGGATCAATATCCATTGTGATAAAACCAAGAGGTTTCCCAGCTTAAGTAAAAAATATATACATTGAAAAGATACTAAATAAATTCAGTATGAAACAATCCAAGAGGGGATCGATTCCAACGTCACATGGAATTCATCATTCCAAGAAAATGCATCCTCAGACACATGAGGAAATAAATATTATGGAAAGGATTCCATTTACCATAGCCATTTTTTTTAATCATGTACGCTATATTATGTACTAGGATAGATGTCACCTATGAATTATGTGTAGTACGAAGATATTTAGCTGATCCAGGTGACCACCATTGGATGGTAGTCAAGACCATCCTAATGTATCTAAGGCATACTATTAATATTTTCCAAGATTATAGAAAATATGAGTAAGTATTAATTAGTGGATATGTATATTCTAGATTCCAAACTATTAATTATGACAGGAAGTCACAAACGGGATACACCTTCACTTTGAATGGATGTTCTGTGATCTGGAAGAGCTCAATAAAGGATGTGGTCAGAGATTATACAGTTGATACTAAGTATATTGTACCTTTGAGGTAGCTAAATAATTATTAATGGATGTTAAACTTAACTCAAGATATTTATGTTGTACCAAGAAATAAATATCCTATCACACTCTACTATGATAATGTTGTAGTGGTAACTCTTGCAAAAAATCCAAGGTCACATCAGCAGATGAAGCACATACTTTGGAAGTATCAACTCTTGAGGGATTTTTCTTAGAGAGGTGAGGTTGTAGTGAGTAGTATTTCCGTGAAATACAATGGGGAATAAACCTTGAATAAATCCTTAACATAATAGAAACATGATTATCATGTTAGGACAAGGAGAATGAAATTCATAGGAAGTTGGCAATAATCCAAGTGGGAGTTTTTTGGAGTTTGTGTCCTAGGAAATTCATTTTATACTTTGATTACATATATATTTGATGTATTTAATATTAATTAAACAATTTATTATATATTTTTAATTTTAAAACATAAATTTAATGTAATAATTTCCTAGATTATTATTTTCCATTAATAAGTTCATAGCAGTTCACCACTATGATGAAAAAATTGAATTGATATAGAAATATTCTTAATATAGTACTATAGTTAGATAATATACTTTGATGAGACACATATTATATAGACCATCTGGTTTAATAAATCAATAGAAGATGATTATTCTTCTCATGAAGTTCTCACTTGGTAATCTTTTGGTAGGGAGATTATGAGAATAAACTCGCTAGTAAGAATTATATATGTTTTGGTGTCATTGGATATTCTTATCCCTGAGCATGTGTAATGGAACATATAATTTAATATCATTATTAATTCATATTATGAACCACATACTTAGATGTATTTTGAAAACCGTGATGATAACAATTAATGGTGAAGTTGGATATGTTGGGTGTTTCATGAGTGGAATTTCATTAATTGATAAGTCGAGGAAGTATTTATCCCTTCCATCTTTATGAAAGTTTATATGTTTGTTGTTTTCTTGGAATAAAACCATCAACTTAAATTACTTGTACATAGCGTAATGTCACATTTGTTTTATATAGTCAATGAAATACATATCGATCATATAGGTTGGTGACATGGGTTTGGAACCTTCTTGGTGAGATATTGTGAAAAAGATTATATTATATTGTGAGCATTCATATGTGGTTGTTATACATATGAAATTAAATTATATCTCTTGGATTCTTTGAAAAATTTCTAGATATTAATATCGGACTTAGGTAAAGACCACCTAATTCCAACAAGAAATAATCTTTGAGGGTCACACACTAAGTGTTCTTCACAATCTCGATTAAATTCTATTTGAATTTAATTAATTGAATAAATATTATTCTCAATATTGAGTGATAACTGAATTCAAAATTTTTGATCAACAATATTGATTGATGAATTAAGATTTAAAATTAAATATTTATTTTGGTGTTCAATAAAGGCTTTATTAGTTCAAATGGACCAAGACTATGTAGGGAAAAAATATTAATTAACAAGTCAGTTAAATAATATTTCTTAATATAAAAGTTGGTGCACACTAATAAATAATAATAATAATAATAATAATATAGGGAATGGGGTTCATTAAATTTTATAATATAATTCGATGGTTGACTTACAGTTAAATAATTATTTTACCATAAATTCTATATATTTAAATAGATGGTTATTTATATTGCGTAACATTTGTAATTGAGAGTATAGAATTTTTGTGCACATTTAATTATCTTTAGAATCCTTTTCTCATTCTCTCTCCCTCTCAAGGATGAGAAATGAAAGAGATATTCCTTCAAGACTAAATGTTGAGATATCTGCAAAAAAAAAAGTAAGAAAATCAAATCTCCATGCTGGAACCTAGATATTGATTGTTTTTTGTTAGAGATAAAATTAGAAAGTGTGCATCACTGATAGAGAGATTATATCATTGGATCCTCAAAACAAAATGAAGGCAATCTGAAATTGTTATTATTTGACGATCAACATAATAAATAAATAAAGGTTACTAATACATGGTAATCATTTCTTCTGACATTAAATAAATTAATTATAAATTTATTGTGAATGATCCAAGATCTTGGTTTCAGGAACAAAAATATTAAAATATATTTTAATATATCTCCCACCAGCACATGCTTACACTATGCCTAGAACCAACATTAAATGAACTTAGTTTTTATGAAGCTACACAATATAGGATTCATGGAGAAGACATACTTAAATAAGGAAAACTCTTCACCTCCTCCTACCAAAAATAAATCACGATTTAGTCAAATCCATTGATTATATGTAGGTTAAAAAATTTCTTAAAATATCTAATTTGTATGTACAAAAATCATTTGGAAGAAAGATAATATATATAAAATTATCAAATTGAAATTCATCATTAGAGTGATCTTTTTTTACAAAGAAAAATTTTAATATATAAGAGAAGATTCATCAAAAAGAGATTGAAGACTTAATATGGTATGAAAAGTGTATGATTATGTTTGAGGTGTTTTGTATATTAGTGGGATAAGAAACCTTTATAAATATTTCTAGAGTACATGAAAATATTTTTTAAAGAACTATTAAATTTTTATATTGAGATTAAAATTATGAATATTTAAAATAAGTCCTATGGTTTTTTTATTCTATATAACATGTAATTATCTAATAAATATGTATACAAATTTTGATTTAGGAAAATTAATATTCCTCATTCAAAAATATGTATATTGTTTCAATACAAAAGTTATTATAAGTTTTTCAAACTATAGTTCAAATATTTAATTTGGTGACATATATATTTTTAGTTATAATGCACAAAAATACTATATTTGAACTCACTTATGATTTATAGAAGAAAAATATTGCAAGATAATATATGGAAGAATATGAGGGGATGTGAAAAACTCATGTTCCCAAAATGAAAAAATATATAAATGTGGAAAATGTTTCCTATACATAATCATTGTTAGAAACTACATCCTTAGTTGTAATGAAATATATGGTAATGGAAGATACCTTTAGATGGATTGAAAAATACAAATATTATGGAAGGTTAAACAATTATTAACTAACTCATGGATGATGTGGTATCACATGAGGTGCACACATCCTGTTGGTATAATTTATTTTCTTTTTATATAAACAATTAAATATTTTATTTCATATATTTTCATATTTTCATATTTGATTTCATAATTTTAACAAAATAGAGGACATGTGACATCATTAGTGGAATGTTATATGAAAGAGTTTGACGTCTCAGAACAAATAGCGTTAAAATAAATCCATAAACATGTTAAAGATACATGGAATGATAGAAACAAAGAGTGTATTTAGTCGAGTTCCATCACTTAGCCCATCCATGGGAGGATAGTGAACTTAGCATATGTGAGTGATGTTATGTATAAGGATGGATATTAATACACTCATTCTGACACCGTGAAAAAAGATTTTGTGGCTACTTTACTCATTGATTATATGTTGATATAAGTTAGAGTTTTATTTTTGGATGTTATTTTCATATTCACACCATATTATATCCTATTATTTTTATAAGGGTGTGGATGCTAAATAGTTTTTAAATATTTTTTGATTATTATGGGGATGTCTTTTTTTCCATATTTTCATCGATTTGATCTTTAATCATAATTTACTATAAGTTATTTGCAATATGATTTGATAAATTTTAAATACCTCTCTATTAAGTTATGTTTTTTACTCTTGGGAATTTTTTATATCAAGAATTATATTATGAAATATAATATAGTGTTTATTTTTATCTAAAGAGGTTTTATTTTGATGGTTAACCATGTAATATATTACATTCTCAAACAAAATAATCCTAAAAAGAAATATTTATCACCATTATTTGAACCGAGATTCACATAAATTTAATAAATCTTAAGGATGTGATCAAGGTAGGAAATTATTCATTCATATTGAGCCATGAAAAAAATAGTGATTTATCTTTATTATCATGTTTTTAATAGTAAACAAATGAAATATCTCAGTGTCAAAGACACATAGGTCTTTTTAAGTAGGCTAAGAAGTTACATGGACACTAAAAGGGTGTGATTCTTCTAAAAGATCAACATGACTAGATTTAAATTTTATGGAAATATTTTAAAACATTAAGAGATCATAATTTTAACCATTTTTAAAATAATTATCTACTAAAATTAAGTGGAATAAAAATTATTGATGAGTATTTTCTAGAAAAAACATATTACACTTTTTATGTCGAATGTGATCATGTAGTGACATGGATTGAATCTAATTACATGCCGCATAGGCTAGTGATAAGGTGATGGGTGTCACCCCATACCCATATTCAATAATCCAATGGTTGGAATCATGTGTTTAAAAGTGAAATATCACAACATGAGAGAAAGTTTCCTCATGTTTCAGACAATAATGAACAAATAAGAACAAAACCAAGAGTATTATATAAAACCTGCCATAAATAATAATATGTCAGGATCAATGTAATGTATATCATTAAAAATTAAATTCATTCATTGTATGTAACATTTCTAGTAACTATTTGATTGTTTTCATGAATTAGAGCATTACATAATGTAGTACAAGTAAAATGAAACTACATGGGTTAAATAATCAACCTCTAAAGCATTGTATAAACATCACCTCCATCCATCCAATGACCCAAAAGCCTTCAAATATTTTTTATTATTGATAAATCCCCTTTTTAGGGAAGAAGGGGGAAACCCAATGGACGACATGGAGTTAGGACAAACACATCCGAAGGACAAAGAGAGTGAAAACCAGAATGAAAACTAGAGCAAACCCCACCCCAGTATAAAATTTGAAGAACTTCAACATTGTAAGGTTAACCGAAAAGCAAGTATCTGTGTCAAAGCACAGTCCCGATCCGATGAAAGATGTCATACCCTCTCAAACAACCGAATCTGAAAAGCACTGCAAAGCTAAACTGCCGACTCTGAATCCTCCTTTGGGATTGTTCTAAGTGATCGAGACTAGCTACACCGTCCAACCTCCAGGATCAAACGAACAAACAAAACAACTTCCACACATCAAAATCCTAAAACAATTCTCAAAATCAAATTCCAAGCAGCAACACCAATACAAAGGAAGAGATTTTAGAAATTATCCATTCCAACGTGACAAATTCAACCGCAAGAGAACCAAATCCCCGCAGGAACCGATACTGGAAGAGGCTCATCACAACCACAAGGCACACTTAAAACATTTCTGCATCAACCCGAAAAGGATGCAAAACGAAGGAAAATGAAGCCAGATCTTCATCACCCAGGACTGGAAGATCCAACAACACGTCGATGGATAATCACCGATTAGGGGAACCAGGAAAATCTGAGCCCGAAACACCACTCTGGGCTGAAGCGGATCAGATCGAAACTGTTGAAGAACCCACCCCAACATCCAAATCAGTCGAACCACAAGATGCAAAAGCGACCAGTAGGAAACTAGAGGCCCTTCAAGCCACGACACCACCGCATGAACTTAAAAAACGCACCGGAATCAGACCAAGAAAACTGAAAGCAAACCTCCCCCCTCTGAGTTACTTCGGAGAATAATATAAGCCTCATCTGAATGCATCCAAATCTAAAATAAATCCGAGATAGGTCCCGAACCCAGAAGCCATCGTCGCACCACTCGACGTGCGCCGTGAAAAATATGCCTAGCTGAAGCCAGTTTGAGATCCATCCACCAGAAGCCGATGCCAAGATACAGACCATTGGAGCCCATTGAGTTTCACCACTTCCACACCGTGATACAGACCACTGGAGATGGGGCCAATTCGTGATGTCACAAAGACAAGGGAGCCGAAGAAAACTCGAGCCACACCGAAACGGCACCGAAGCCGACACCGAATGCTACCTTCGAGACGAGGTCCAGGAGATGTTGTCACCGAACTCCTCCACCATCGAGAGGACATCCATATGAGGCCTACACTGAGCCACCGAGTGCCGCCAGAGGAGGGTGGGAAACTGAAGCTTGTGAAGAAACCCTAGAAGCACCGAAAAGGAGGAAACCACCACTCATAGGCTATTGTATCAACATCACCACAAACAAGAATAACATTGCTATGATGTCTTACGAAAATTATAACATTATCAATAGAATTTATCCATTGCATTCATATTATATATTTATTTACAAATAGTTAACTACCTTAGATGATAAATACCGGGAAGTCATAAACACACCTAATTCAACCTAACATATTAAGTAACTAAACTTCATTACTTTCAAATATATATCTAGTATACTAGGGAAACACACCAAAAGAAATTCCCTATCCTAAATATTAATATCAATGGATTCTATATAAATACACCCCTGTTAGGGCTCAAAATTAGATTTCAATTGAGTAACAAATCATACATATCAATACATCAAATAATCTAACTCACTATTTCTAATAAATAAATTGACTCGTACCAAATAAAATTTAGTTTCATAAATGTTCAATGTTGTAATGAACCATGTTTTTATCTGTTGAAAATTTATGAATAAATTTAAATATTCCATCTATTAGATGGTTTTCATAGAGAAACGAGACTCAAGTGGGGAATATAAGGGTTTAAGCATCTTAAAATGAGGTTTTTGGATAGGTTTTGAGGTTTAGTGGTTTCCAGGGGTGTTTATGTAAGGATTAATGAATTGAAGGGGTAAATGGGATATATAATTTCAGTAGAAACAACCCATGGTCTAATAGGTGAGACACCATTGGTTAGCCAGTGTTCTAGGTAGTGGCCTGGATCATTTTCTGGGCACATAGGCAAGATTATTAGGTATTTTTGAGGGATGTTTTTAGTAGGGGAATTATTTTATTTTAAAATCCTTGGACATTGGGTTTTATGAAGACATGGTTATCAAAAAAGGTTTCTTCTCTTCTAAATGTCCTTCCCATTTCCTATCCTTTGATCATTCTTTAGCGGTGCTGAATTGTGGTGTGTTGAGATACTGATTCAAGGTAATATAATATGTTCTTTCTCATTCTTGAATTACCTTTTCTATCCTATGATTTTGGATGTGTTTAGGATAAGTTTGGGTAAAAATATCTCTATATCATTATGAAATCATCTTCTCATGAAGGGGATTTCATGAAACATGCATAGAGGATGTCACATAACTGTATGAAAATGTTTTTATAAGTGATTTCAGTGAAGGTACATGTTTTAGTGTTTTTATTTATGGGTTTTTTTAAATTGGATAAAATTAAATGATGACCGAGTATTGAAAGATAAATATTTTTCTCAGGATAGTTATAGGGATGTGCCACAGACCTTTTAGGAGTGGTTTTTTTTGAGGTTACAGTGATGTGGCGATCTCCAATGAAGATGATTATGCCTATTTTGGTTAAATTAAATAATTAATTATAAATTTTATTAATAACTATTTGAGTTTCTTTTATAGATATTGGTATCCAAGTGAATGGGTGATCTTGGACAAGATGTGTGGATATTGGATGAGGCATACATGGATGTGTTGGAGGAATGTGATGGCTTAGCTGAGGTTCTTCAAAGTTTAGAGAGGATGGTAACTCTATTTGGGATATAGGCGACCCCAATAATACAAAATAATTTTAATGTGTATGGATGGGTGTGAAACTGTGTGTGAATTATTCATGGGCACAAATAGTGTGGCTGAGATTTGAGAGGCCCTTAGTCTAGAAAATGGGACTGACATTGAGCCCCAAGACCTTGTATGAGTTATTGGAAGCACTTGAGATGTTTGAAAATGCACAAAAAACTATTTCTAAAAGGGGTTATTGTGATGTTTAAGATGATTACAGACCTAAATATAGTCTAAGGGTATGGGATGAGATGCAAGAATAACATAGGTGGTTCCCTAGAGCTATTAAGGTAAACAAGAGATGATTTTGGTTGAGTATCAAGTGGTTTCCCTTAGGAGAAATGGGATGAGACCTAGTGAGGATCATGGGTTTTGGTTAGGGACTTATAATTGTGAAGCTAAGGGGATTTGAGATAGGAATTAGAACCCAAAAACAGAGGCTAGTGTCATTATGAGGCTACATGTAGTAGTTCCAACATAGGGGGATGAATACCTATTGCTAATGACAATAGCATGACATAACAAGTCTAAAGGAAACTAGTGGACTTTCGAATATGCGACATGAGGTATGATGTGTCATGAGAGGCTAACTAAGGGTTATGTATTGATGTTCTCATCTAGTGAGATGTGTTATGGGATGAATCCTTGATTTTTTGTGCATGCTTGAGTTCATGTATCAATGATGAGATACCTAATGGGAATATAGACACTCCTAGATCCAGGTGATGGATTTATAGAAGGGGATAGACACACCCCATAGATCCATATGATGTGATACTTGGTAGGGAGAGAAACACCCATGGATCTAGGTGATGGAACATTATAAGAGGATTGGTGTACCCCTTGTATCTAGATAATGTGACACCTATAAGTTAGACACACATCTCTGGCTAAATGTGATTGATTTCTGACATGAATATGCATTAAAATTTCTCTATATTATGTGATTCTGAATATGAGAGAGATAAACCACTAGCTCTAGGTGATAGATTTTGGGAGAGGTATTCCCTTTCTCTAGGTGATGATTCTTGTTCAACTTGGTTATGATGCATTATGGTTCATGATCAATAGATAGAGTGCCATGGGTGAGATGTAGTTGTGGTTTATATGTGACACAAGATTGGATTACAGGACCATAATACATGAGATGGGGCCTGAGTTGTCATGTGATTTTTGAGTTCATGGATATGGGAACTGTAACATCTCAAGTAATTAATGAATAATAGATATTCTTATCTATGTCTATTTATGAATTAAATAGTGTTTTAGAGGCTTAAAATGAGAATAAATCCAATCTTAAGCATGAAATACACTAATATTTTTAAAATATCATTTTAATGCCTTTTGATGGAAAACCATTCTTAAATCAAACATTCGACTATTTTATAAGCTATATTTTTCAAAATAAAATTATTCTTTATTATTGGGACATTGAAATTTACTTTGGATAAATTTTTGGTATTTTTCTAACAATGATCATTTTTTTATGAATAGTGAAAAATAGTGCATTTTACATCAAAACTACTTTTTCATCTAATTTAATTATATGGTTAGATTATCCTTTTAATTGGTTTTAAAGTGTAAATAGAATATATTTTCACCATTTAATCCAATTGTGTTCATTGGGGTTAATTTTACTTTGGAATTGGGCATAAACAAGTGCCAAATGTTTCATAGATATTGTTTCTAAAAAACCAGCTATTTGTTTTGACAACGAGAATAATTTTTAAATTAATTATTAAAATATCTATGTTTAGAATTTGGTAAAATGGATTCCATATTTGGAATCATAAGTTCTAAATTATGTAATTAATACTCTTTTGTTTTTGGACATTATGAATAGTAATGAAAACAATTATCTTTAATTATCGTAATTAATTAGTAATCGGGTAGTTAAGGATAATAAAATAATAACATAATAATAAAAAATGACCCAAAAATGTGTCCCAATGCTACTGGTTGTTTCATGGACGACCATGGGATGACTTGTGCCAAACTTAGGGCCCCATGGAATCAATTTTGTGTGATAATGACTTTTTATCTTTTTATTTTTAAAGAAAGTTAAATATAACAAAGTATGTAACACCTAAGAAAAACAATTTGAATTTTGTCTAAATAAATGATATCTTAGAATATAAATATTAATTTTAAATCTAAAAATATTTCCAACTTCATAGTATTTTTTTATAATTTTTAGACATTAAATAAATTAAATTATTTATGACATCATGATGATGCATCGATTACCTCATTAATGAATGATTTAAATAGAATGAAAAGATAATGTAAAATATAAGACTTACACATGTCAAAAACCTATTGGATGAGTATATTTAGAAACCTTATCACCTTAGCCTTTAAATATATCAATGTTGGACCTTTTAAATCCAAAACACATTTCAATATAAAGTAACATTTTATAAAATTCCAAGAGTGCCCCTCCGCTCCTCTTATAAAAGGACCCCACCTATATCTCCTTACCCACACTTCTCAAGCCATTGGCTCAGCCACGATCTACTCATTTTATCTCTCCACATGCCTCTATTCATCCTAAAATCCTTAACTTAGGAAGAAATATTTTCAAGAAACCCTTTTGGTACAAACCAAGAGGATTTACCCGATTTAAAGGTAAAGACTTCTCTAATGTTCTTTTGTTTTATTTTGCTTCTCCAACCCCCTAAACTCTTTTTATTTATTTATTTTGTAAAAACACCAGTATATTCAATATACTAGTATTTTTTTTATAAGAAGTATTCTAGCTACACTTACACACACCTACATCTAATGGTTGAAGACCATACTGTTCCCGTGGATGGCGAATTTCTGCCTCACGAAACGATGATTGTTAAATATTATTCTAACACCTTCAAAGGTGTCCATTAAGATTTCACTATATTTATATATGATATATAATATGTTTATTTTTTCCTTAAGCTTCTGTATTTTTCATTTATGGAATACCTTTATGGTTTCCATTATGGGTAAACGCGATATCTTCATTTTTGGAAGTGCGGACTACCGCCCCCTCAAAGTGATTTGATTCATTAATGCCATATGTGGGATCTATAAAGGATGGAGTTAATGATATTATATATTATATTATACTGTAATTATAATATACCTTTTTATCATTATTATTCCATTCCGAAAAATATGAAATAGAAATGAAAGTAGCGTTCATGCGTACGTACGGCTTACCGTCTCCATGAATGGTGAATTTCATTTCTTACATCTAAATGTTATGTAATATTACAAATTCATGTATATAATGGATATATATGATATATATGATATCTACATCATGAATATAATTTTGGATATAATGGATACATGAACAAATTTTAATTATAAAGAGTTTATTTTTGACTCAAGTACCAATGATCGACAAAATGACCATTATTAACATAAATAATTAAATAATGTTCATGAAATTGTAATAAGTGATATAAGAGAAATAATGACCTTGAATAAGGTTCTTAAGAAAGTATAAATTTACTCAAGTTTATTATTCAGGAGGTTAAATAATGATCGAGTCAAGTCGGACCGGAGGTATGGGACTTCGTCTCAATCTCCTTTCATTGAGACATATTTTGTTTTATACAAAAATTTCTTCTATATGGTGTATAAACCCCTTTTACTTTTACATTTATTCAAAAGGAATCTTTTTTTATACGAATCATTTACTAAATGACAAAAGAGAATGTTTTTTTGTCGTACGTATGCGGCGACAACGACTTCTCCGCCGCCGTGAGCATTATTTGAGTTTCGACTTCCTCTACAAGCCACAACTTTTTTTAAATGAAACATAAATACCATGTTTTAGTTTTCTTTTATTTTGGAATTGAAATTGGTATTGATAATGTTTTTATTATATCAATGTGTTATTGATATCTTGTGATCGAAATGTGGAAATGTTATGTTTCCTTTATGCATGTTTTATGTGATAAGATTATGTTATGGTTCTTGGGTATTATTTATGAAGACGGGTGGTTCCGTGATAAACTAAGGGTGGGTGATCCTGATATAGTAGTTAAATGTATTGGGTAATGCGAAGGGGTTAAATGTTAAGGTTTCTCCAAATAGATTTAGGGAATATACTATGATGGGTATTCCAAACGTAACCATGAGGGTTACTCCCTACGTAAGAATGTTATGAATTCCTCAAGTTACCTTTTTGTCTTATGATTTCTATGAGTTATTCATAAATCATATTATTTCATGAGATATGTTAATGTGATTATTTTTTATGAGTAAAGTATTATTTCTTTGATTCTTATGTATACATGTACTAATTTTTCCTTTACGTATTTTTATATCCCTTACTGAGCTTTTTATGCTCATCCCAAGTTTTTGAAATTTTTTTCACAGGTCAAGGGAAAGGTATATGATGTGATGATAGTTTCAAGGATGTGTTAAGAAAGAATCCATGTTTTATTTTATATACTTTTCTGTTGATGGGAAAATTGAGTAGTATCTTTTATGTAACCACTTTGTTTAAATGTGGAGTGTAATGCATGATTTATGATCTAATTCTCTGAAAATATAAACTTGAAAAGATCCTCAATGTGTACTCTTGAAATAACTCAATATTAATTATTGTTTAAGGCTGGGGCCTTATAGTTGGTATCAGAGGTCAGTTTAGATAACTTTAGGAGTTAGAATTATAATAAATGATTATCCAAGAATATTTTTTTATGGTCAAATTGAAATGATATAGCATTTTAATGTTACCATGTTGCTTCATACAAGACATGTTTGTTCAGAATGGGTTTCCATAGAGGAAACTGGGAAGCAATGCTAGGAAGGAATACAAAAGGAAATGAATTTCCGAATCAGCATCCTGAGATGTTCGGAATTGGAACTGAACAGTTTGTTGCAGTAATGGCACATTTGACTCAAGCGATAAATGGTGGTGGTATCCATGCACGAGATCAGCCAGATCAACTTTAGAGTAACATGTCAGTGGTGGAACATTTCATGATGCAACATCCCCCATCATTCTGAGTATCAGCTAAACCTGTGCTAGCTAAAGGGTGGATTAAATTACTGGAGAAGATTTTTGATGTCATGGGGTGTTCAGACAATCAAAAGGTTAGTCTTGCTATTTACCATTTGGAGGGTGAAGCAGATTAGTTGTGGTCGATGGTTAAAAATATCAGGGACACTGATGAGATTGATGCTCTCGACTGGGATGAATTCAAAGGTATGTTTCTTGAGAAGTATTTTCTTAAGGCTGTTCAAATTAGGATGGAAAAATAATTCTTGGAATTGAGCCAAGTGGATGAATCAGTGGCTGCTTATGCAGAAAGTTTCACTCGATTGGAAAGGTATGCTCCAAATTTTATTCGAGACCTTGATAGTAAAATCAATCGTTTTTACTCAGTATTAAATCCAAAATATCGAAAGACTTTAGCTTCTCGCGAGTTCAAAAGTTATGAAAAGCTTTTTCGATGTGCTAAGAAGGTGGAAATTGAGTTCACTGATGATCAAGTGTTTTATAACAACCAACAGAAGAAGAGACCGAGGTGGTAGGAGAAAGGGAAGAAATATTCAAAAAGGTCTGATGGTAAGAAAACAAAGTATTAATTTTGTGATAAATGTGGTAAAATTCATGCTGGGGAATGTCTTCTGAATTCTGGAACATACTACCGATGTGGTAAGATGGGACATAAGGCTCATGATTGCACTAAAAAAGATCAAGGTGAGGGTAAGACCAAATTTGATTTACAGTTAGTGAAATGTTTCAAGTGCAATGAGATGGGTCACTATGCAAATGAATTTCTGAAAAAGAGCTCGAGTGATGGGAAACAGTTAGACTACAAGAAAAAAGGGGTGGTGAAATCCTTTGAAACTACTTCAACAGATGTCGCGAGATCAAATGAAGTGGTATCAGGTACTTTGGTTGTTTTTTCAGATTTTTCCAGTGTGTTGTTTGATTCAGTGTCTACACATTCTTTCATCTATGAAAACCTTTCTAGTAAAATGGGAATACCATCAAAAAAAAATAACTCCTGAACTTGTGGTAAAAACACCTAGGGGAAATGTTGAGGCAATTGTTTTTTAAGAATCTTCCTATCCTTATCCGTGGAAAGAACCTACTTGCAAACCTTATTGTTTTACCTCTTGTAGAGTTTGATGTTATCCTGAGTACGGATTGGATCACTATTTACCATACTAAGATTTATTGTAGAGCCAAAGAAGTTTATTTTCATAAATACGTTCAGTTTGTGTATAATAATGAACACTTATTGTTGATAACACATCAAGAGGCTGAGAAACTTGTAAAAGATGGAAATGATTGTTACCTTGCACATATTGTTGACAACAAAGGAACTGTTCAGATTAATGATGTCCCAAGGGTAAATGAGTATCTTGATGTTTCTCCTAATGAGTTGCCTGGAATAATACTAGGTCGGGAAGTTGAATTTACTGTTGACTTAGTTCCTGATGCTAAGCCAATATCAAAACTCCCTTATCGAATGGATCAAATTTAACTTTTAGAGTTGATGGAGAAATTTCAAGATTTATTAGAGAAAGGTTTCATTAGACCTAGCACATCACCATGGGGTGATCCTGTTTTATTTGTTAAAAAGGAAGATGGTTCAATGAGACTTTACATTGATTATAAAGCCATGAATAACATCACTGTTAAGAACAAATATCCTTTGCCTCATATCGATGATTTGTTTGATCAGCTCCAGGGAGCTCAGTATTTTTCAAATATTGACCTGATATGGGGTTACCATCAGTTGAAGGTAAAGGAATAAAATATTCCGAAGACCGCATTTCGTACAAGATATGGCCATTATGAATTTTTAGTTATGCCTTTTGGGATAACCAATACACCTGCTGTATTCATGGACCTTATGAATAGAATTTTCCATGAGTTCTTGGATAAGTTTGTGGTTGTTTTAATTGATGATATTTTGGTGTTTTCTAAATGTAAAGAGGAGCATGAAAGACATTTAAGGGTTATTTTTCAAACCTAAAAAGAAAAGAAATTGTATGGGAAATTCAGAAAGTGTGAGTTTTGGTTGCAACAAATTTCATTCTTTGGTCACATTGTTTCTAAAGATAGGATAACTGTTGATCCTCAAAAAACAAAGGTTGTAGAAGAATGGCCAAGAACCACAAATGTAACTGAGATTCATAGCTTCCTTGGTTTAGTAGGCTATTACCGACGGTTTGTTAGAAATTTTTTCCGGTTATCTAGTCCAATGACTAAGCTAACTCGGAAGGGTGTTAAGTTTATTTGGACAAAAGAATGTGATGATTGTGTTCAGGAACTGAAAAGAAGATTGGTGAATGCTCCAGTTTTGGCACTACCTTCCAGGAATAGGGAGTTTGTTATCTACAGTGATGCTTCATTAAAAGGACTTGGTGGCGTCCTAATGAAGAATGATCAGGTAATTTCTCATGCTTTATGTCAGTTGAAAACGCATGAGGTAAATTACCCTACACATGATTTGGAATTAGCTGCTATTGTTTTCGCTTTAAAAATTTGGAGGCATAATTTGTATGGTGTAAAGTGTGAAATATGTACTGATCACAAAAGTTTAAAGTATATATTCACTCAGAAAGAATTGAACATGAGACAAATGAGATGGCTAGAATTATTCAAGGATTATGATTGTACAATTCATTACCATCCAGGAAAAGAAAATAAAGTGGCTGATGCTTTGAGTCGAAAAAGTAATGCTTTGTTAACCATGTTACATTTGGAACGTGATCCTTTGGTTAAGGATTTGATAAAAGTTTTCAAAGAAGTTATTGGTATAGGATGTTCTTCTGTTTTGTTTCAGGTATCAGTGAAATCATCTCTATCAGACAGAATTAAGCAAGCACAGATGCAAGATAGTGAGTTGCAAAAAAAGGTAGAGATGGTTTAGAATGGTAAGTTGCCTTAATTCAACATTGATAATGATTGTGTTTTGAGACTTGGGAAGAGATTGTGTGTGCCTTTTGATTCACAGTTGAAGAGAGAGTTTTTATGTGAAAGTCATAGTTCTCCATTTTCAGTTCATCCAGGCAGTACTAAGATGTATAGAGATCTTCGAGAGTATTACTGGTGGGACTAAATGAAAAGAGATATTGCTGATTTTACTTTGAAGTGTTTGACTTGTCAAAAGGTTAAAGCAAAGCGAAAGTTACCAAAATGGATGCTTCAACCATTACCAGTACCAAAGTGGAAATGGTAGAATATATCCATGGACTGCGTTGTGGGATTTTCGAAGACACCTCGAGGTAATAATGAAATCTGGGTTATTGTTGATCTCTTAACTAAATATACTCATTTCCTTTCTATACTAGATACTTTTTCACTAGATCAAATTTCCTTCTTGTATCATAAAGATATAGTCATGTTACATGGAGTTCCCTTCTCTATTGTATCTGATCGTGATCCCAGGTTTACTTCTAACTTTTGGAAAGGCCTTCAGAAGTCGTTGGGTATTGAATTAAATTTTAGTACAACTTTTCATACTCAATCAGATGGGAAGTTAGAACGAACGATTCATACTTTGGAGGATATGATACATGCTTGTTCGATGGATTATCAGGGAATTTGAGACCAATATCTTTCTTTGGTTAAGTTTTCTTATAATAACTTTTTTCATTCGAGTATACAGATGGCACCATTTGAGGCATTATATGAGAAGCGGTGTTGAAATCCATCTTTCCAGGAAGAAGTGGGTGAAAGGAAGTTTATGGGACCAGAATTGGTAGAAGAGTTAGCAAAAAAAGTTCAGCTGATACAGAGACACATGAGAACAGCTCAGATCAGGCAGAAGAGTTATGCAGACAACAGGAGGAAGGATCTCTCTTTTGAGGTAGGTGATCATGTTTTTCTCAAAGTATCACCATGGAAAAGTGTGATGCGATTTGGTAAGAAAGGCAAGATGGGTCCAAGGTTCATTTGACCATATGAAATTATGGAGAGAGTTGGATCAGTTTCATACCGAGTGGCTTTACATCCGAGTTTATCTTAGGTACACAATGTTTTTAATATTTCAATGTTAAGAAAGTACATGCCAGATCCTTCTCATGTTTTGAGTCCAGAGGTAGTTCAATTGGAAGAGAACCTATATTATGTGGAACAACCAGTCCAGATTCTTGACCATAGGGAGAAAGTATTATGGAAGAAGGTGATTCATCAGGTAAAGGTTTTGTGGAAAAACCACATTATTGAAGAGGCGACATGGGAATCTAAAAATTCAATTATGGATAAATACCCCCACTTATTCGATAAGTAAATAAATTGCGGGGACACAATTTTATAAAGGGGGGATGGATGTAACATCCCAAGTAAGTAATTAATAATATATATTCTTATCTATTTCTATTTATAAATTAGATAGTGTTTTATAGGCTTAAAATGAGAATAAATCCAATCTTAAGCATGGAATACACCAAATTTTTAAAAGATTGTTTTAATGCCTTTTGATGGAAAACCATTTTAAGTCAAAATTTTGACAATTTTATAATCTATATTTGTCAAAAATAAACTTATTCTCTATTATTGGGACATTGAAATTTACTTTGGATAAATATTTGGTATTTTTCTGACAATGTTCATTTTTTATGAATAGTGAAAAATATTGCATTTTACATCAAAAATGCCTTTTCAGCTAATTTAATTTTATGGTTAGATTATCTTTTTAATTGATTTTAAAGTGCAAATAGAATATATTTTTACCATTTAATCCAATGGTTGTCATTGGGATTAATTTCACTTTGAAATTAGGCATAAACAAGTGCCAAACGTTTCATAGATATTGTTTCAAAAAAACCCGCTATTTATTTTGACAACGAGAATAATTTTTAAATTAATAGTAAAATTTCTATGTTTGGAATTTGGTAAAATGGATTCCGTATTTGGAATTAGAAGGTCCAAATTATGTAATTAAGACACTTTTGTTTTTGGACATTATGAAAAGTAACGATGGTAATTATCTTTAATTATCGTGATTAATTAGTAATCGAGTAATTAAGGATAACAAAATAATATCATAATAATACAAATGACCAAAACATGTATCCTAATGATACTGGTTGTGTCATAGGAGACCATGGGATTCCTTTATCCAAACTTAGGGACCCCATGGAATCACTTTTGTGTGATAATGACTTTTTATCTTTTCATTTTTAAAGAAAGTTATATATAACAAAGTATGTAACACCTAAGTAAAAAAAATTTAATTTTGTCTACATAAATTATCTATTAAACTATAAATATTAATTGGAAATATAAAATGATTTCCTACATCATAGTATTTTTTTTATAATTTTTAGACATTCAATAAATTAAATTATTTATGACATCATGATGATACAATGATTACCTCATTAATGAACAATTTAAATAAAATGAAAAGATAATGTAAAATATAAGACTTACACTTGTCAAAAACCTATTGGATGAGTATATTTCGAAACCTTATCACCTTATCCTAGAAATATATCAATGTGGGACCTTTTAAATCCGAAATACATTTCAATATAAAGTAACATTTTATAACATTCCAAGAGTGCCCCTCCTCTCCTCTTAAAAAAGGCCCCCACATCTACCTCCTTAACCACACTTCTCAAGCCATTGGCTTAGAAAATCTCTGATCATTTTATCTCTCTACATACCTCTCTTAATCTTAGAAGATTTACCTTATGTAGAAGGCTCTTTAAGAAACCCTTTTGGTACAAACTAAGAGAGGTTACCCGATTTAGAGGTAAATAATTCTATAATGTTATTTTGTTTTATTTTTCTTCTCTAAACACCCTAAACTCCTTTTATTAATTTCTTTTGTAACAACACAATTATCTTCAATATACTAGGATGTTTTTATAAGAATTATTTGAGTTATAATTACACACACCTACATCTATTGGTTAAAGAGCATACTATTTCCATGGATGGCGAATTTCTGCCTCACGAAATGATGATTGTTCAATATTCTTCTAACACATTAAAATATGGAAATTAATATATCACTATATTTATATATGATATATAATATGTCTGTTTTTTCCTTAAGCCTCTGTATTTTTCATTTATGTCATACCTTTATGGTTTCCATTATGGGTAAATGCGATATCCTTATTTTTGGAAGTGCAGACTACCGCCCCCTCAAAGTGATTTGATTCGTTAATGCCATATGTGGGATGTATAAAGGATGGAGTTAATGATATTATATATGATATTATACTGGAATCATAATATACCTTTATATCATTATGATTCCATTCCATAAAATACGAAATAGAAATGAAAGTAGCGTTCATGCGTACGTACGACTTACCATCTCCATGAACGATGCATTTCATTTCTTACCTCTAAATGTTATGTAATATGATAAATGCATGTATATACTGGATATATATGATATATATGATATCTAAATAATGAATATAATTCTGGATATAATGGATACATGAACAACTTGTAATTATAAAGAGTTTATTTTTGACTCAAGTACCAATGATCGACAAAATGACCATTATTAACTTAAATAATTACATAATGTTCATGACATGGTAATAAGTGATATAAAAGAAATAATGAACTTGAAAAAGGTTCTTAATAAAGTATAAATTAACTCAAGTTTATTATTCAGGAGGTTAAATAACTATCGAGTCAAGTCGGACCCAAGGTATGGGACTTCGTCTCAATCTCCTTTCATTGAGGCATATTTAAGGTGTATAAACCCATTTTACTTTTATGATTATTCAAAAGGAATATTTTTTTATACGAAGCATCTACTAAACGACAAAAGAGAATGTTTTTTTGTCGTACGTATGCGGCGACAACGACTTCTCTGCCGCCGTGACCATTATTTGAGTTTCGGATTCCTCTCCAAGCCATAACTTTTTTGTAAATGAAAAATAAATACCATATTTTACTTTTATTTTATTTTGGTATTTAAAATGGTTTTGATAATGTTTTTATTATATCAATGTGTTATTGATATATTGTGATTGAAATGTGGAAATGTTATGTTTCCTTTATGCATGTTTTATGTGATATGATTATGTTATGGTTCTTAGGCATTGTTTATGAAGACAGGTGGTTCCATGATAAACTAAGGGTGGGTGAGACCAATACAGATCTCCTATTCATTGGGTAATGTGAAGGGGTTAAGCCTTGAGGTTTCTCCGAAGAGATTTAGGGAATATACTGTGATGTGTATTCCAAACGTAACCGTGAGGGTTACTCCCTACGTAAGAATGTTATGAATGCCTCAAGTTACCTTTATGTCTTATAATTTCTATGAGTTATTCATAAATGTTTTTATTTCATGAGGTATTTTAACGTGCTTATGCTTTATGAGTAAAGTATGATTTCATTGATTCTAATGTATACATGTACTAATGTTTCCTTTACGTATTTTTATATCCCTTACTGAGCTTTTTATTCTCATCCCAAGTTTTTGAAATGTTTTTCAGAGATCAAGGGAAGGGTACATGATGTGATGATAGTTTCAAGGAAGTGTCAAGAAGTAATCCATGTTTTATTTTAAATATGTTTCCGTTGATGGGAAAATTGAGTACTATCTTTTATGTAACCACTTTGTTTAAATGTGGAGTGTAATGCATGATTTATGATCTAATTCTCTAAAACTCTAAACTTGAAAAGATCCTCAACATGTACTCTTGAAATAACTCAAGATTATGTATTGTTTATGGTTGGGTCCTTATAGGAACTACCTTGTGTGATAAGGGATACATTGAGTTTTGAAATGGGTTGGCCGGTAGGAATGTGATTCAAGACTCGATGGATGGACCCTACCCAAAGTTAGATGGTAGTGGTTGAGCCTTTGACGTGTGACCTTATGAAAGATGGGGTAATTAAAGAATCATATTATCGAACCCTAATCCAAGGTATTAGTAGTTGGGACTTTGTGATTTCATACCATATGTATTTTGGTACAGTTCGAAATTTGTGGCATGATACCACTAGGTTTTGGCATGGAACCGAAGTAGGTATGTTTGGGTGCTGAGGTGGTCATTTCTTCGTTATACCCCCACCCTTTCCCCCTAACTATATCCTCTTTTATAGAAGATAAATTATGGATAATTGTGATACCTATTTGAGGTAATATCATTAATTAATTTTAATTATAGATTCACCTTTTGTGTCCATATAAGTTTTAATAAATTTAGGCTAGGTTTGGGCAATGATTTCACCAAAGAATGGTGAAATAATGTGATCACACTGAGGATTCCATGAAGCTTTCTTAGAAGACAACATGTAACGTTATCTATATTCCATTGAATATGATTTTGGTGAAGGTATGTTTCCTAATGATTTAATTTAAGGTTTTTATTAAATTTCATGAGATTAATGGATGTATGGATGTGAAAAAATAAGGATTTTTCTCAATATGGTGCATAAGATGCATCATTGACATTTAGGGTTAGTTTGATCAATGTTCTTGAGAAGAAGTGATGTTCAATTAGTAATTAAGATAATTTTACTAAATCGGTTAAGTTAGATAATTAATTATAAATTTTATAATTAAATATTTTTATTTCATGGAAAGAGATAGTTCCTGAAGATCATCTTAAATATTGGCTGAGATAGGAAGTGCTTGGATGAGACATGAATGATCTTAGTGGAGGCATGAATTGTCTTGGTAGAGGTGTTGTGGAGCTTGGTGAGGATGGTAACTCAATTTCAGTGGTAGGTGGAACCTATAATACAAAACCATATATATGACTATGAATGGGTGTTCATGAATGTGTGAAGTTTACATGGAATTGAGTAGAGTAGCTAAGGAATGAGAGATCTTTAGGCTATAAAACTAGGGTGGAAATGAGCCCCAAATGCCAAGGTGAGTTCTCATAAGTACTTGGGTTGTTTAGAAACCCCTGAAAACTATGTCCCCATGGAGTGATGGTATTTATTTAGATAAATATGGACATAATGTAGGTCTCAAGGTATGGGATAAGAAATGGTAATATCCTAGGAGGTTCCCTAGAACTATTTAGGAAAACATGAGAGGCTTGAGGTTGAGTGTTAAGCGCTCTCCCTTAAAATTATTGGGACGAGTCCCAATGTGGGTCATCAGTTTGGGTTAAGGAATTGTAATTGAGATACCAATGGTATTCAGGATAGTAATTGGAACTTTCATACATAATCCAGGGTTGAGATAAGCCTATGAGTTATGGTGACATGAGAGGATATATGAGGGCTGAGATAATATTTATCGATATGGTGTGAGTTGTGACAGAATGTGAACCTAATTGTTTTTATAAGGACCGATCCTTAAACAATATATAAATTCAATCTTTAGAAAATAATTTACTTTCATACAATTTTAGGATCTCTTCAGTTAGATTTTTGAAGAATTAATACATAACTCTTACATAGAAAACATAGATAAAAAAAGTTTTAAATTTCATTAAGTATCCATTTTTTACACAATATAGAACTTTTATAATTATTTTTTTAATGAAAAATATTCATGTTAATCATCATAACTTATTTTTTGTTCTCAATCCTCTGAAAACCTTATAAAAAACATATAAAAACATTGTATGATTCAAAAAATCTATTTAAAGGACATATAAAAACAATTAAAGAAACTTGTTAGTTCATTTTAAAATCATAATATCATTAAATTTTTTTACATTTTACGTAATATACTTTGAGTTCAAATAATAATTTTTCTTGCATAAGATATCAATTTTACTACAAAAACGTACTTCATAAAACACTTTATAAGACAATGTAAAGAAAAAATCACAATCATGAGGGTTTCTTTAAAAACATAGTAACCCATGAGAATGGTTTTCCAAAAAACATACCTTTTTACCCATAAATGTCATAATCATTCCATTATGAAGAATAACTTACCTTATGCAATAAAAAAAATTCATGAGAACTCAATAACAGAAATTGAAATTCATGTAGGTTCCTTGGGACATCATCTTCTAAAACCCTTAAAATAACCCTTTCTAAGTGGTTTAACCAATACGAAAAACTTCAAACATAATTTTACAGTGAAAATATTCATTATCCAGTGCATTAGAAAGATAAATCGGGCTCACCCGATATCATGATCTATATTAGTTTCACCCATCATTGTAAATAATTTCCCAATACCATAACATTTTTGAAACACATGAAACATTTAATTTCCATAATCAAACTCATAAAAATATAATTTTTAACCCATAATAATTTTTTAGATATTAACATATCTACTTAAAATAGTACCCAATTTTTAGAAATTAAATTCCCAAAATAAAGTGAAGGTGTGGTTTTATTTAAATAAAACATAAAAACTGATAAAGAAATAAAATTATAAAATCAAAGGTTTTGATCATTGTAGAAGTGATGTGGTGGGTGAATAAACCATAATGGTTTTCTCGACTCAGTGGATCCTTTAAAATATTTTACATGATGTGAATGCCATGAATAATAAAATTTTACATTAAATATTGATATAATAGAAACCACATAGAAGATATTTTCCCATTAAATTTAAAATTAATTTATTTATGATTGGAAGAAACAACTACCCCATCAAGGAAATTTATTTTATATAGATGTTGATCATCTAAAAAGTATATTTTGAATCACCCTCATGACACTATTGAGATCCATGTGTATAATCCATATAGAGAAGATCCAAACTTACTCCTTTGAACTCTGAGTGATGCCAACTAATTTTTGGGTGATAGAATGGAGAATCACTTATCATGATTTTTTGTTAATCGATTCTAGTTTATTTGAGCTTGATGTAATTTCTATATCACTTCTCATTCTTGAGAGTAAGATAGGGGAGAAATGAAGAGAGAATTCTTTTGTGTGCAGAAATTCTCAAATTTTGATTAACCCTCTATAATAGACAAAGCCATATATTTATATAGCTAGGGTTTAGGTTAAAATACCATTTAATTGCATACTAATCCATAAAAAATATATTAATTATTATAAATCAAAATTTTTTATAATAATAATAGTATTATTATTATTATTTTCTAGAATGAACAGTCTCATGCAATGATAAATATTATTTTCTAGCTTACAAATGAATATTCATCATCAAATGTGATCTTGGTCCCCTAAAAATCAATGAAATTTATTGAATACCAAAATAAATATTTCATTCATAAAAAAATAATTAGGATTGATAAAGCATGAAAAAAATTATTCCTGGGTCAATAGAATAATATTTATTCCATTAATTAAATTTTGATAGAATTTAATTTTTATCAAAGAAGGCACTCAATGTGTGACCCTCTAGGATTCATTCTCATTATCATTGGGAGGTATTAAATTAACTCTATGATTACCATTTTTGAAATGGATCAAGGAATCCAAGATAAAGAACTTAATATCACACTATAGATAACCACTTACAAAAACACACTATTCCATATAATCTGTATTTCTCAATATCTTGTCAAGAAGTGTTCTCATTTTTTCATCAACTAATATACTCGATACATCTTCCTTTGACAATATGAAATAAACACGTCATTACACCATGTAAATGGAATTTAATTAAATGGGTCTATTCTAGTCAAAGGGATTAGATATTAAATTCCATAAATATAGAAGAGACAAATCCTTCCTCAACTTATCCATTAATAACATGTCATTCATGATACATCCAACATGCCCAACTTCTTAAAAACATATAATGCCACCATTTTCATTAGAAAATTTATGTGTTTGAGTCATGAAATTAATTAATGATAATATTAAATTCTAAGGACCATTACACACAATCTGAAATTAGAATATCTGATAACAAAAAAATGAAGAATTCATAATGGTGGGTATATTATCATAACCCCAATCATGGAGATTACCAAGTGTAAACTTCATGAGAAGAATCCTTATCTTCATACAAGTACCCTCACCTAATAATCAATATACTATGATCCTTATCATAGTATGTTATCCAACCAAAGAACTATATTTAAGAATATCATCAAAACACATCATGGTTCTCATCATATTGAATAACTAGTATGACATTATCAATGTGAAAAATACATTTGTACTTTTTTACAATAATGTCACATATAACAATAAAAAATATTTATTGATATGTATTATTAATATTCAAATGTTTGAATAAAAATTTAATGAAAGTGTAAATAGTTTATCCTATAACACTAACTACAACAAAAATATTGGTTTTGGTGGTGGCACAATGCCTCATTATCGTATATGTCAAAATAAAACATTCATTTTTTCCTTTTTCTAAAGAAAGTCAAAACTTTATAGAAAAAATACATAAAAATATTCCTTTTAAAATCCTTTAAAATAAAGTAAAAGGATTCATAAAATGTACTTCATAATTTATTTATTTCCATGTAAATACATCCATAAAACAATTTTAGGAATATTTACTTGGAATAAAAATATTTAGAAAGAAAATCATTACAACCTTTAAAATGAGTTTTTAAGGTAATGTGTCCCTTACATTGATTATGAATCATCTCATTCATTATTTGTCTTAATAAATAATAAAATTATTTATATTATATAAATTATCAATAAACTTTTTCTATTTTATTATTCCTTTTATTTTTTAATACCAATTTATATATAGTTACTTTATCAATTAAGTTAATTTCGGAGGTTTTCAGGATATTCTACCCATATATCGAAAATGAATTTGGTAAGTTGACATTGGTAAATAAGGTTTTTATTCCATCATATAATGAATAATAATCATTAAATAATAATCATTTTTATTCATCAATAATACTTTAATAACCAACCATGAAAGTTTTTCTTGAAAAATGAATTATGTTACAGTCATGGAGATGACAGATCATACGTACGCATGAGTAACGTTTCCATTTTTCAATGAAAATGAGGGAAATAAGGTAAGTATTATTTTAACTTTATATAATTATTACTATATATTAAATGTTATACTATATCTATAAATTCCCTTATATATAGATTCTATGTGATATGGTGATGAAAAATGAATCACATCACTTCTTAGAGGTGGCAATCAACACATATACATGAATGACATAATCATTATTGAATGGATTTATGGGTAGAAAAATATAATATATTATCTATAAGAAATGATAATTATTTCAATAATATCATATATATGTATATTCATGTTAAATCCATCATTATGACCATCATTGAGATGTGGTGATGAAAAATAAATTACATCGTTTCGTGAGGTGGTAGACCACTGTAAACACGATTGATGGTTTCATTATTTATTTGATGGAATTGGAGATGGATGTAGATTATTTAATTGAAATAATAACCTCTATTTGTATTTAAGATACTATTGTTATTATTTCATCATGTTTTAATAGTATTTTAATGATTTAAAAGAATAAACAAATCTAAAACATTTGTTTAAAAGTTATACCTATTCTTCAGAAAACCAGCATTACATTACAATTTATGCCCTATAAGGTTAAAATTATACCCAAAATAATACCTCTATAATGTGTGGAGGGATTTTAAGAAGGTTTTTTGGTTTCCCTTAGATGATATATATTCCACAAAAGTTTTTATGAAGAGAGGAGAGGAGGTGCCCTTTTATAAGTGTGGGGAGGGGAATTTTTGGAATTACTTAATGTATTAAATTTATATAAATTTATCTTCTTGTAAAAGTAGAAAAATAAATAAAATTATAATATAGTATTATTATGATTCTAAATCATCAAATATAATAACATGTGTACTTGTTTTGGTGATGTTTTTATCCTTATCACTTTGTTTTTACCCTTATTAGCCATTTTGAGGATTACTATAATATCAAAGTTATTTACGCTTTATGGGTACAAAAAGTGGATATTAAAGAAAAATTGACCCATAAATGTTACATGTTTTATATTTTATACCATATCCCATTCCCTTTTCCAAATATAGTATTTTTATTTATTTTAAATCATTTAATAAAATATTTTTTATTATAAAACATAAATAATGTCAATTTTGGAACTATTCATTTACTTTGAATTTAAAGTTATCAAGATAAAAATGGAATTAGAATATAAAATTTTAATACTTTCCTAATATTTTATATCTATCTATAAAATATTCTAGATTATATAACACACCTAAAAAAGTACATTTACAATTTTTAAAATCAGTCACTTGATTTTTCTACTACCTGCACAAGAAATGAGCATGTGTTGAAATTTTTTAAGATAAATATATAATCAAAATTGATTAATAATAAGTCAAAATCAGTGAAATAAACTAATTATGTTTAATATATAATTTTCTATTCATTAAATATGCATTTTTACTCACATTTATGTTATGTCAACTTATTTAATATGTTATTTTGACATTTCTTGCATTGTACAAGCATTTGGATAATTAACTTGTTATACAACTCAAAAATTAATATATATATATATATATATATCCGTAAAAAAATAAATAATTATTCATATTTTTTAATAATTTCTATAAAATATTTATTCATTCTCGAAAATTATCCATAAGATACCCAATTTAACTTTTTTGGTGTTGTCCAAGGAGTACATCAACATTGAAAATGATTTTCATATTTATATTGAAATAAATTATTATTTACATGTTTTGAATTATTTTTTATGATATTTTCGGAATATTATACATGTTTATTTCCATATGTTTAATAAATTTTATATCATATTTATATATTGGTGATATCATAAAAGACAACATATTTCATAAAATCTATATTTTCTACTATTCAACAAAAATTTAACTTCTTTAGAGAAATATAAAAAATTAATCCTTAGTTAAATTTAACTTTTTGAATCAATAAATTGATTAAATTTATTTAAATTCAATTATTATAAGTTTCATATTTTAATTTGAATATAAATACGTAAAATGAAAATAAAAATAATTTTTGGAAAAATACATTTTAAGCACAAATATAAACTTATAAAAAACAAGTATAAATATAATTACAACATAATTAATTATATTATTTATAAAAAAGAATAATTTTCTTAATTTAAGATAAATATCAAATCATAATTGGGATTTTCAATGAAAATAAATGATAGTTTTACAAAAATTTGTATTTTCACTTTTCATTGCAAAATCAATTTGTTCATAAAAATCCCAATATTTAAACCTATGATAATTTTTATATGATGATTTAAAAAATGATATCCTTTTTTTCTATTAAAATTTCTTAAATAATTATAATATTCTCTCTCAACAAGAAATAAAAATCATTTTTGAAGAAAACATATTCTTGAAGGATAAAATGAATTTAAAAATTGAATGCTTATTTATTAAGAAAAAATAAATAACTTTTTATTAAGTAGATCATTTATATATATTTCATAATATTTTTATTAATATTAATACATACTAATTCAATGTATAGTCTATAATGATAATATTTAAATAACAACATTTCATGGTTTTTTTAAACATAGTGTTGCATTTCGTATTCGCTATTAAAAATAGTGTTCTTTTAAAATCATTAGTTCTAATATTCCACACCCCATTTAATAAGAAAACAAGAAATATCTAGTATTGGTTATTGGGTTGAGGATTGGATTATATCATCAAGGAATTAGAAGTTAATGAATATGTAATTAGGCACCTCAGAGGTCATCCAGATAATGAAATAGGTATTACATAAGACTTTTGTATATTATACCACAATTGAGAACTTTACAGATTTATTTTTGATGATGAAAAATGTTTCAATGATGTTATATAGTGTCATGTAATTTGAATGTGTCCTAAAACCATTAAATTGAATCTGTAAAACAAAAATTCAACTAACTAATGAGATACAAATATGAAACTAGAGAATTATCAAGGTGGGAAAGAATAATCCTCAAGAATAAACATACAAAATATTTATTGAATTTAAAAAATAAATACCAATTCAAAAAAATTTCAATTTCCCATTATATGTTTCATAGGGTCTCTATAATAACCAATAAGGATTTTTTACAACATTTTATAATTAAAATATGTAATTATACTGCATTAAATTCCAAGAAATAAGTTTGAATTATTTATTTGATACTAAATATTAATTTAGAAAAGTGTAATACCATAAAATCAATTAAAACTAAAAATATTTAAATATTTGGAAATATGTGTTGCATGTGAGTGCATGAATAATGTGAAAATTAATATAAACATTAAACCCAATTCAAATAATTTGAAAGAGATTCACTTGAATTTTATATAATATATATGAGTTTTAGAAATTAATAAAACACTTAAAATAATTATAATAAGTATTAAATTAATCCCAATATTAAAAATTATAATAAATAGAGCATCATAAGATTTTCTAGAAAAATAAAATTAGGAATGGTAGGAGGAAAAATAAAATTGAAAATGGAAAAAAAATTTCCTGGTGGTAGAAAGAATTTGATACCACTACCATTAGAAGAGGGGGAAGTATTATATTATTATCTTAAGGTAGTACTATTGTATAATGATGCTACATTAATAGTGGAATAATGCTACTGCTATAGAGGAGGACAACAGTGCTATCATCGTAGTGGACATGCTACTATCCCTGGCCGATTGGAGCTACCGTTGTGACAATTTACTGTGGATGAAGGAGAAACCATTGGATAAGATCTAACATGGGGAAGATATCTACTCTGAGGCAGTAGGATAGGAAAACTACTATTGGGATGAAGATGACAACGATACTACTGTCAGGCTATGGATTGTGCTACCACTATTTTGGAAGTTACTACTACCATTGTGTAGTCGATCTACCATTGAAAAAATATGTAACACATATTCATTCTACCATTATAGAATTTAATATCTATAATTTCTATATATTAATTTCTACCATTGGAGTGTAGATATAACATTGAAGTATATATCTATCCTTGCTGTTTTTTAAAGATCCACCATTACTGAATGTTAATATATACATTTGCTGAATATTAAGATCTACCATTATTGTAAATTAAGATAGAAAACTAATTTTGATGTACATATACCATGAAAGTAGGATATGATATCTACCATTGCATTGAATATCCATTATTTCAAGGAGAGGAGGTAGCCAGAGGTATGAGATGATTAATAGTGCATCATTACTTGCTAAAAATTTGGTGAATTTTTAGCCCAACTAAATAATAAAATTAGAAAAAGGTACATAAGATTAAATAAATATAATTTATATATATTTCCAAGGGATCAATATAATCTAAAATATCACGTGTATATCATGATATATAATAAAAAAGCAATGAATTTCATAATGTAAAAGAAGTTGAAAAAATACAGAATTTTTGCAAACCATCGACCAATTTTACAGCATTGAATGAAATTTTTAGCCTTTATTTAAGTTTAATGAAAATTTGAAAAAATTATTAGATTTAAAATGTTATAATTGTGTGATATTATTATGTATATTGAAATACATATCATTTAAAAAAAATATTTTGAAATCTAAAAATTCAAGAATTCAAGAATTATTTCATAAAATTTGGGAAATTCATAGAGTATTAAAAAAATAATTTCAGACTTATATTTATTTCAATAAAATTTAAATAATTTTATTTTCTATATAATGGAATTAGTTTCATGAGAATAAAATATATATAACTCAAGTTTCAATAAAATAAATAATGAAAATTTTAAACACTATAATCTGAAAAATATTATTCAAACAAATAACATGCAGTATGTATAGAAAAAATGAGAATATGACTAAGAATGAATTATAATTTATTATAGTTTAATGAAAGTTATATAAACTTCTTATCATACATATGATATTGGAATTATAAAATTATGTTCACTATAGATCAACATACAAAAAAATACATAGAGGTTTTTGTAACTGAGTTTCACAAAAATTAATAAGGGAGTTTAGAATATTTAGAAACATTAACTAAAAAAATATAATAAAACAAAATAGAAATATATGAAATCACATGAGGAAATAGATAAAAATGTTATCTTTATCAATTCTAAAAAACATTGATAAAATTTTACCACTTTTCAATGCCTTATTTAACACTAATAATGGTAACCCTTTTTCAGCACTTTTCTAAATGTGGATAAAGGTGTGCTCGTTATCAGCACAAATTTATTTTTAGCACTGATAAAAGATACACATAATAAATATCAGACTTATATATATTAGTAAATATCATATTATAGTATATAAATATAAATATATTTATATAAATACAATATACTTTATTAAATATGATTTATATAATACTACATATGTAATTAAACTTAATATATAATATATTTAAAAAATTGATTTATAAAGAACTAATAAATAATATTAATTAAAAATTTAGTGATAAAAAATTAAAAAATTAATTAATACCTTAAAATAATATGAAAAAATATGAATCTCAAACAAATATAAATTTTGTTCTTGGTGTCCGTTTAGGATCCAGAAGCTGTCAAATCGAAACTCATGAAATGATCTACAAAATTTTGTACAAATTTTATCTAATAAACAATTTTTATTTTTTCAAAAAAGGATTGAAAATTATCTAAAATTTATTTTTTTGGATGGAATACCCTTATTTTGGATCATTCGATGAAATTATAGTTTTATTTAGAAGAGTCTTATTTACTTTATTCATTGGAGACTAAATTTATTCTTTGGTATTACATTCTTGTGAATATTATGGTGTTGAAATTTTATGTCTTTATAATGTTCGTAACATTAAATGGCTATATTCATCATCTCTTAGATGCACCCAACCATGTATTCAATATTCATGTTCGACACCAGTTAATTTCATCTATCTACATAAATTTAAACATGCCCTTGATTTCATATATGAAACTGCTCTTTTACTTAATCACCTTACTTATAAATGCCTACCAACATGATGATATATATTATACCCACTCCTTGTTTGCCTCTTTTTTTAAAAAAAATTGCAGTTAATGCTTTTTCAATCTATATACACACAGTTTTATCACCAGTCTGCCTGTAATGACCCGACCCTAGAATCCCGGAGCCGGTGCATTATTACATTACATTGGAATTATTAAAAAGAATAAAATAACAAATGACTGTATAGTTTAAAAATCTTGGAAATCCATATTACATACATAATACCCATTATACATTTTGAAAATAGAATAAAACATGCTAAACAATAAACTAAAATAAAATCCATCCTTGAAATATTATTCAATGTTCTCTTCTTCATAACTCGGGGAATGAAACATAGTAAGGGTAAGCTCAAATTATTAGTAAGGGTAAGTACAAAGAAATTTAAAATTAATTAATCAATATATAAGGGTAAATATCTAAGCACACTTTCCACTTAAAAAATTAGATAAGGCACAAAAATTATGGAAAGTAAGAAACTGAAACCCATACCATATATCTATTAAATGAGAATGAACTACATCTACAGATATGTCGACGCAAAATCTCATGGATAAAAAAGTAACTGATACTAAATGATGGAAATTTCTTTCTTATCAGACATCATGACTCAGGCACATCAAAACCTATTACTGTCAAGACCTTTCACAAGATAGTTTATAACATGAATAGAAACCTATTTAATTTGGCCAACTTATTTGTCTCATGAGAACCTGTCTATGCATCGAGGAGCTATATAAAGTATGGGATCCTCCCATAATTGTTATACCAAGTCATTCCTCATATTTAATAATCAAAATAACTAATATTCCTTATCAAATAACTATATTGAATGAGAAAAACAGATTTAACAATAATTCACCAATTAATCAAATAATTATCAAAGTAACCCCTGTATGAAAATATTACATATTTTAGGTAATAATAATATCCATTGTATGAATATATAGATATAAAATTAAATATACAATGAAAATGACTACAATAAAGTGATTTATTTAAGGGAAAGTTAACAACCACAAAATAGAATGAGATTAAGAACATTCTTCAAGAGAATAATCTTTAAACATTCCAAAGTGTCCCATACCACTTTGAAACATTTACCCCATAATCTATAGAAATATATGAATTCAATTTAAATGTAAAATATTAGGAAAATTATTTTATTCATGATATAATATGAAAATAGCAGTATATACAGCAAATAACTGTGAATTGGTGAATAATAACAAATAAGTCTTAATTAAATGTATGTTGAGACGAAATTCTCTTACATTAACCTTCCTCTTGTTGTGTGTAATTTAACCTCCTATATAGAGGTTTATAATATTTTAATAACTAGTAACAAAAACATACTCATCTTTAAAATATAATATATTAACTTATTACAATATTTTATTTTCTGTTTGTTAACACTTTATTTTTACTGTTTTGGGTGTTAATCGCCTACTTTTTCTCAAGTACATTTTGACTCTTTGTTTGTTGTTATTGTTAAATACATCATTGTTTCATCATCTCCAAAATTTAAAACATGAATAAATTATCATATATATTTCATAAATATTTAGTTATAATATTATAAAACATTTGGAGATTTGAAATGAAGTGCACCATTCATAGAGACGGTCAATCGTACGTATGCATGAATGCTACTTCTATTTATTTATTGAATTAAATGAATTAACACTAAATGATACATATATATACATATATATCATAATTTATAGTATCATATTTATGTTATATTTTTTTCATAGGTTTATTATAACCAACCATTATATGTTCCATGTATAGAATGAACGAGTCATATCGCTTTGAGGGGGCGGTAATCCACACCTCCTCAAACGAAATTATCATATTTACACATGATGGAGGCATAAAGGTATATTATAAATAAAAACTACCAAACCATAAATACATTTTAAATTTCATTTATATTATATATAAACAGATTTTCCATCATAATGGACACCATGAGAGGTGGTAGGGAAAAATTGAACAATCATCATTTCGTGAGGCTGTATTTCATCGTAAAAAGAAAAATTATGTTTGTTACCCATTAAATGGAGGTATGTGTAAGTGTAGGTTGTACCCTTATCATTAAAAAATAACTATATATTTAATATATTGGTGTTTCTTTGTATTAATATAATAATTATATTATAGGGAGTGGGGAATAGAAATGAAATTAGAAAGCATGAGAGAAGGCATTACCTCTTAATCAGGTAACTTCTTATGGTTTATACCAAATGGATTTATTAGAAATATCTATTAAAGAAGAGATAATTCTAGGTATTGGGGAGGGATTTTTTGAGACTATTCAGGTAGGTCTTGGCCAAACTTAGGTGGTTTTATAGGTGATAATAATGGGTAGAGGTGGTGGCCTTTTATAGGGAAGGGGGAGTGGTACTTTAGTAAATACCATATGGTATTCAATAATGGGTGTTCCTTCTTACCTAAAGTTCCCCAAAAATGAAAATTAATGTAATAAAGAATAATATTGGTCTATAAAAACCTCATACACACAAAAAAATGACCATTTTAATAATTTGGTTCCTTAACTTCTATGATTCCCCAATTTTATCATCTGGGTTTTTATTAAAGAATCTAGATTTATAATAAAATTAATTTGTACATTAAGAATAAATTTAAGATAGATTTATTAAAAAATATATATCCACTGAATTATTAATATTTTACCTAATTTATAAAATAAAATTCACATGTGTTTTGGAAATTAATTGAAAAACAAGCGCATGTGACACTCTAAAATGATGCTTGAACCCGGACCGTGTTAACAACATTTTTACAGTATATGGGTCAATATGTTAATTATAAAAAAATAATTGTTAAATTAATAAAAAATATTTAATATTTATTAACACTTAAAAATTTATTGGAAGAATATATATTTTTTATTAATTTTAATTCAATGAATATGATTCATTTATTATAATGTAACAATAATGTCGATTTTTACATTATTAATTTAATGTTAATTTTAAAAAATCAATCTTATATTGGAATTAAAATATATTAGATTTATAGATGTGTAACCTGATATATTCATCTAAAAATAAATAAATTCTATAATTTGATCAATTAACATAACTTTTTATATTTATAGAATCATTTATTTTAATTAGTTATTAACTAAATAATTTGTATATTGATGTTTCTTAAGCATTTTATGTTACTAAACCATCTATAAAAATTATTGATTAATTATTATGATAAAAATAACCCATATATATTAAAAAATAATTTTAAAAACGAAAATATGATGTTTTATACATGTATCAAAATTTTATAAATTCTAAAGGTAAGGAAAGTTCCATTTTTGTATTTTTATTAACTTAACCTTTTATATAGGTAACTTTCATTTAATAATATCCCAATAACCATATATTTCAAACCAAGTGGGGATATGGTCCAATTATTGGCATCCAATTTTTTTTACAAGTGTCCAAGTAATTTTTGTCATTAATATTAATTTTTAGTCTCTTATTAAGATTAATCACCCATTAATCAACATAATTAATCTTAATCACATTCACGGATCATTTTTGTCAAAAAATTAAGTTGACCTTCTTAGACAAAAAATATCGTACTAATTAAATCCTTGTATGTTGTTTTTTAAATATTAAAATCACAATAGTGGAAAAATTAATATTAACGCTAATCCCACAAACGGGGTGGAATAACAAGTTTTTATAGTATAAAAATGTTCAAAAGTTTGTTCAATTTTTAAATTCAATTTCAATGTAAAATTAATTATAATAAAATTAACTATATAAATTTAGGTATTATTTATATTATGTTACTCTATAAAAAATATAAAATTTAATTTATCATTAATAATTATTGAAATAAAAATTTTGTTTTTATCTAAATTGCAGTAATTTCAACTATTCATAAAAAATGATGTTTCTCAGAAAAATCCCAATAATTTACCACAAGATAATTTCGACATTATGAATTCAAAAATGGTGTTTTTTTTTAAAAATAAAATTCTTAAAAGTTTCAAAATTTAGTTTCAAAATAGTTTTTCCATTAAAAGGCGGTAAAATCAATCTTATGTGTACCACAAGTTAATTCAGTGTCATATGTAGCGTAAGTTAAATATTTTGTATAAAGAATGCTGACAAAAAAATTATTTTTATTCTAAAATAATTTTTTTTTAAAGTATTTGGCTGTCACATTCTCCCCACCTTAATTAAATTGTGTCCTCGTAATTTAAACTTGAACTCTGTAATCTATGGATTTAAAATAAACTATTTTTTGAAAGGGCCACATCGAAAAAAGGATCAATATCATATTTTATTATTAATAGAGAAAGGTAAATAAAAAAGTTACATATCTATGTTACCTAGTAGTATAACATAGGCGGAAAATGGAAACATGTATATAGAAGAAAAATATAACCATCATGTTCAGATGGAGAGTCCTAGAGAACATGTTCAGATGGCATTTTTTGACCACAAAACCATAAACCATAGGAGTAAATAAGTGTCATTGAAATCATAAAAAATGATGATAATAAGACAAATTTTTATTTCAAAACCATTTTTTACAATATTTATGGGGTTCATTAACTTTATAAGAATATAAGTAAATATAATTTTCTATAAACATAATATTTTCATTTGATTAGTCTGGTTTTATTTCTACTTAATCTCTTATCAAATGATACAACATATTGCGAAGTAATACATTACCATCTAAAATATCATCCAATTATAACAATAAACCATTTTATTAACAGTTAAATTTTCTAACATATTACGATCGAATCACTTTTGAATAAAATTCAATGAATTTCCAAAATAAACTTATCATCAACCTTTAATCAATATGAAGGAGAATTAAATTTTCACATTCCAAACATGTGAATAACTTCATCAGGTATCCTATTGATATATGGTAATAACTCAAATTACCATGAAACATGCATTTTTCATTATCCCTTATGTTGTACACATGTTATTAGATATATCCCTTAAATCCGAAAGTGTTTTGTACTCTATCAATGAGCGCATAGACAACTTGTCGACAAGTCATTAATTAGTTCCAGGTAGTTATAACTCATACAATGAATCATTTCTTCAAATTTTTCATTACATTATGAATATATTAAGGGTTGTGTTTCCCTCAATAATATTATTTCCAAAAAAATTTAACTTTCTACTGAATATATTTTCTTCGTACCATTCAACATTTGGTCTCAAATCCTTGATGAAAATGTACTGAAATACAATCCTCATTTATTCTATAATTCATATAACAAGTAAATTGATAATTAATTACACAAATCAAATTATTCTTGAAAAAGTGTATTAATTATTCCTCTTCATATGAGGAAGTATCATAACTTCATCATTATTCAATAACAATATTTAGGGTTTATTTCTTTGACTCTTGAGAAATTGATTAGTATAGTGTTCCATTTCCTTGCAATGGAAGTATTGAACATTGGAAAATTATTTCTTATGATTGAAATCATGAAATTGGTGTCCTGTTTCTACAAACTTATAAAAAATTAACATTCCCTTAAAAAATTTACTAGGGTGATTCCTTCCATAGTTATCACATGTGGAAAAATCCTTATTTACCTTATTCCATTTATCCAAAATTTTCTCTACCATCCTCTTCTTCCCTTTAAATCCATAGGACTCGTATAATTATTTACTTATATTTTTATAACATGACACTATTTAATCATATGATGATAATAAATGGGAGAATATATCCCTTCAAAATGTTCTCTTAAGACCATTATTGATATGATACTTCTCACTATTTTCATCAATAAATTAGTGGGTTTCTCATTTCTTCTTCTAGGCACCATTTTTAAATATTTTCATATACTAGATTTGATTATAAAATTTTGAAAATCCTATATCTCTAAAAATAGTATAGCACATAACATAAATTTATGCATCATAAATCCTAGAACCATAAACTTTAGCTATTTTGGGTAAATATTTACTCCTAAATCCTTTATAATGGTAGGTAAAAAATATGAACTATCCTAAGCATATCCCTTGGAAGTGTCAAACCATGTGCAAAGTATGGACCGTTTTTTTGTACTAGGTTGCCCCAAGTTAGGCCCAAAACACTTTGTCATAGTTATTAATTCTAGGTAGATCTGTTCCAGAACCATGTCCACTTGTAGTATCCATATGGGGATGTATTTCTAGGAATTACCACATAATATTTACTCTATAAAAATTCATGGATTTTCTTCTACACATATTCTCATTTTGTAAGAACCCGGTTCTTTTTTTGAGGTACGAGCTTCTTCTTTTCTCTTTTATTTAAGTGTTTTTGAGAAAATATGGAAAATGGGGAAAAATATTAAATTTTGGAAGTATACGCTATGTAATTTTTCCACGCGCCGTGTACTCCTAGCCGTGTGGGACGAGTACACATGGCGTCTTGCCATGTCGGCGACGAAGGGTATAAGAACTGACTACACACCGTGTAGTGGTCCTTTACACGCCGTGTAGTCAGTCGGTAGGCCAAAATAGAAAAGCGGTGGAGCAGCCGCTAGTTGGGCGACTGTACACGCCGTGTAGTCGGGAGCAGATGCCGTGTACTCATTTCGACGGATGAACAATGTGGCGGTGCCGCCAGAGGAATAGTTAAATGAATGAAGTACACGCCGTGTATTTGGAAGTACACACCATGTACTTTGTTTTTTTCTCATAAATGGGCAGTATCCTCCCCTGTTCACAGGGAAGGCTTAGAACTGGACGAGAGGAGTAGAAGAGGGAGACCTAACCTTGGGAGATCCACCAATAGAGCACCGAGAATCCGATCTCGCTTTTGTCGATCACGTTGGAACCGCGCGGGTAAGCCCTCTCTTCTCCTAGCCTGTTTCTTACCAATTATTACTCTAACGGGAGTTATTTGAGGTTAAGAGGCTTTTCTTCTTCATCAGATCTACATTTTAATTGGGCATTTCTGGAATCGAAGTTCGTGTATAGCGCTTGTTGGCGTATAAGGTAGGTGTCTTGGTGTTTATTTTCAAACTATCGTGCCTTTATGTGTGTTTTGAGCTACAAACCCATATTTGGGGTGTCGTGTGACTGAGGCCCTGGCTATATTGAATACCTAGAATTGTATAGGTAATTAATGAAATTGTAAAAATGCTGGTTGGGATCGTTGCTTGGATCTGGAACCACCCCGGGGGTGTGGTCCACTGTTTAGCCATTTGGCTAGGATACCCGAGGGTATGCCTTTATAGTAGTAATTGTAAAATTGGCTTGAGGGGAATTGCTTGTTTACTTCTTGTTTATATATTGGACACGACCCGGTTACTTATGCCTGAGGGAGGTGTTTTTCTATAGCCTAAGGGCGTGACTGTTTTAGCCTAAGGGAGACGTTCGATTTCACCTGAGGGAAACCTTTTGTACCTGAGGGCTTGACTTCTGTGCCTGAGGGTGACACTTCGTACTCCTGAGGGAAAGTTTCTGTTACGCTTGAGGGATATACCTGCGGGTTGGATTCTGATTACCTGAGGGTGAGATTTTACTTGTCTGAGGACGCTGAATGATTATTTTGAAATTAACCATGGTGGTTTCTAAATGTTAAATGGATTAAATGAATAAATAAATGGAAATATAACTGGTAAGTTAGTAACTTTTTAGTACTTCCTAGTTTATTGCATTTTACTACTGCACACTTGTTGCCTGATTTACACATAATTGAGCACAAACCTTTGGTGGGTGCCTACTAAGATATATTTCTCACACCCTGTTTGGGTCATGCTTTTCGGCCCAAACAGATTATGTTTCTGCAGGTGTGGATAGGGGCAAGAGTCCCTATACAGGTACTTGACTATTGGTGAGGAGTAGGAGGGAATGGGACCAAGCCTAGGCTTGTGATGACGCTGCCAGTTGTATTGATTTGTTTCGTTGTACTCTGCATTTTGTTATACTATATTTTTGTATAAACATGTTCTATCTATTTTCTTAGAACATGAGACATTTTGCATCATTATTTATATACAGTTGGTTATATCTACTGCAGTTGTTTATTTCAGTTGTGTATGGCTTATTTCTTTCGCTGTCTGTGTATGTTTATTTTTGTATCCTGTTGCGCTACACTTTGACAAATGAAGGAATAGTTTCCCCACTATCAGACCTGGACCCTCATTGCAAGTCGGTAGCCTCTAGAATTTGGGGAAATGCGCTTGAGGTATTATGGAGAACCAGTTTCGGGGTACCCATTGAGTGGCACCCAGAACCGGGACGTTACAAAGTGGTATCAGAGGGAGTTTCTTTTCTTTGACTTACTATTTGGATCCATAGTCAGGGACATGATGAACGGTAGTTAGAAATAAGCTGTTCCCGGGAGTAGCTAACCCGTGTATAGAGAAAAGCTAGTCTACCTCGTATTTTGAAATTTTTCTGATTTTTCAAATTTTACAGTTGATATGTTTTCACCGTTTGGTGACGCACTTGATATTGTGGTATTATAATTTATCTGTGGGTTATATTTAGTTGCAACCTAATGAGATGAGGGTATTCCATCTCATGCATCATATAGGCACATGCTAGACATCACATGCCATGCATAGTTCCATGCTATGTAGGTTCATTAGAAATTGCATATTGTTGTGATAGTTGTTGTGCTAGAAAAGCATGCTGTTGTGATAGCTGGTTGGTAAATACCTGCTATGTGATAGGTTATTATTGTGTGAGTCTTTCTATGAATGGATGCCAAAATTTGGTTTTTAGGGAGTATGGGCCCCCATTTATCGGAATTTGGTGGATCATTGACTGTTATTTTGTTATAACACAGATAAGATGTCAAAATTTGATTCGTGGAGAGTATGGGCCCTCACGGGTTGGAATTTGACACTTGTGTGTTGTTTTTTTGGTATTTTCTAGGTTCCGGAAACGTTTCTAAGGCATACTATTCAGAAACCCAGTATACACGCCGTATAGTGGTTTATACACGCCGTGTGTGTTCTTCTGTTTGGGAAGGAAAATAAACTTTTTGAGTAAACACCGTGTACCTAGAGTACACGCAGTGTAGTCTTTTCCCGTGTCACAAACCGTGTTGGCGGCGACAGGGGGAAGGGAAGATCTTGGGGCGAAAATGCCGTGTATCTGTTGTACATGCCGTGTAGTATTGACCCGGAGTCCGGCCGTGTAACCAACAACACGGGTCAGTGAACTTCTTTACATAACACGCCGTGTCAATGATGAACAAGCCGTGTAGTGTGAAATGGGGACTTATCAGTGTAACTAACAACACGGGTCGGTGTCACCTCTCCTTGAACATGCCGTGTACCTGTGGGACACACCGTGTAGTCTTGTCCAAGGAAAGACCGTGTAGACTTAGAAATGTGACTAGGAAATGGGATTGTTGACACGCCGTGTACGGGTGTCACACTCCGTGTAGTGTCAAGCCGAGTAGTCGGCCATGTCACAAATGACACGGGCAGTTGGAAAATAATACCATACACACCGTGTAGATTATATACACGCCGTTTAGTTTTTGTTCAATGGGAGCCATGTGGATCAGTCGTGTAGAAGGACCCGGGAAGGGAAGGGAAGTCAAGTACACGCTGTGTAGATAGTATACACACCATGTAGTCTTATTTTGAAAATATTGAATGCCTTCTTCCTCCTATTCCCTTTTGGGTTTCTTCATTTTCGTTCTTTCATAATATTGTTCTAAGGCGTGTTTTGACCTTATAGTGTCACGCCGCCTAGACGACCGCGCGTTGTTCTCTAGGAGAGCGGCAACGAGTGTACTCCAGAAATGGTGGGCCATGGGCTACCAGTGGATCCTCCAGCAGAGCTAGATGCGGAGCCAGTGGTTATACTAGACATAGGCGCAGAGGCGCAATTCCGTGAAGGCCTTATGCAGTTCGTGCAGACCATTCAGAGAGCACCACCAGCTGCCACCTCTATGGATGAACTTACTCGTATATTTCAACAGAAGCATCCGCCTATGTTTTCAGGGGATGGAGGACCACAGTCTGTGTAGTCTTGGCTAGGGTCGATGCAGACTATTTTTGTGCATCTTGAGATGCCTCCAGGGCGGTGGGTCAAGCTCGTGACCTATATGCTGCATGATTCTGCCAAGATGTGGTGGGATGTTACCACCCAGTCAGAGTATCACAGGGGCATGGCGTGGGAGGATTTCCAGGTAGTATTCTATGAATTCTTATTTCCAAAGTCGCTAAGTGAAGATAGAGCTCGAGAGTTCATGAATCTGCAGTAGGGTGCCATGTCGGTGATGGACTATTCTGCTCTCTTCACCGAGCTTCAGTGTTTTGCACCCGTGCTAGTGGGTGATGAGACGTTGAGAGCCCGAAGTTCTGAGGATGGTCTTCATTATGACATCTGAGCGCTGGTGAATGTTTTCAGGTTGCCTTCAGTACATGCTATTGTGAATCAGGCGCTGATTACAGAGAGGAACCTGCGGGAAGCTAGTGGTGTGGGCCAGGGTGGTTTAGCACAAGTTACTGGTACTATTTCTACTGGAAAGCGGAAGAAACAGATGGATTTCTCTCAGGGTGGTAGTACCAGCCAGAAAATCTCTTCAGGTGGCCCGATCAGGTGCTACCAGTGTGGCAGGGAGGGGCACAAGAGACCGCAGTGTCCACGAGACCCAGTAGAGTGCCGAGTTTGCGGAAATATGGGTCATCTGCAACCCTTTGGCAGGGCGTTTCCACCAGTGGCTAGTGAGAGGGGTTCTGTGCAGACTCCGTGTGCGGGAGAAGGACCAGTGTCTTATTATCAGTTAGGGAACTGGAATTCGTTAGGGCGTGAAGGCAGAGATGGTGGTCGTGGCCGTGGTAGCTAGACACCAGGATCACATAGGCAGTAGGGAGGGACAGCTCAGGGTAGCCAGGCTATGTCCCAGGGATGCGGCACTGGGCAGGAATATGCTGTGCAATAGACCTAGCAGGAGCAGGATCCCGGACCTTCTACAGTCCAAGGTACTATTCTAGTAGCTTCTGTTTTATCTTCAGTACTTTTCAATATGGGTACGACAAATAGTTTCATATCTGTACCCGTTGTGGAGAGCCTTGGGATCTGTGTTTCTACTTCTTCTGATATCATGATTCTAGACACTCCGTTGGGGACTAGAACGGATGAAGTGCGTTAGTGCAAGGAGTTCCCCCTTGAGGTTGGTGGGTGTTACTTCCTTTGGGACCTCTATGTCTTAGAGATGACAGCTTCTGACGTCATTCTCGGTATGGAATGGTTGGTTCCCTTTCAAGACTTTGTGGACTACTATCCTCGCAGGGTACGTTTCACGTCACCAGAGGGTGGAGAGTTTCTATACAAGGGTGAATGGGATGTTCAGGCGAGTCGATCTGGACTAGAGCATCATGGGCGAGGTGGAGTCACAACCCATATTGCGAGCTTATATCTGGATGATCATGGGACTTGTCAGATAGATTTCCCTCAGTGGTTCATCATTTTAGTGATGTCTTCTCGAACGACTTTTCAGGTCTACCTTCGGAGCGAGAGGTGGATTTTTTATTGAACTTGTGCCAGGAGTAGCACCGGTGTCCATTCCTATTTATAGGATGGCTACACCAGAGTTGTAGGAGCTCAAGAGGCAGTTAAAGGAGTTACAGGCGAAGGGTTTTATCCGAAGCAATACTTTTCCATGGGATTCGACAGTCCTTTTTGCGAAGAAGGCGGATGGTACCCTCAGACTTTGTGTGGATTATCAGAAGCTGAACAAGTTTACTGTCAAGAACCGATATCCCTTACCAATGATTGATGAACTTTTTGATCAACTTCATAGATCATGAGTGTTCTCGAAGATTTAATTGAGATCAGAAAACCATCAGCTACGCGTGAGACCATATGATATACCTCTCACGACTTTCAGGAGCAGGTATAGTCTATACGAGTATACGGTTATGCTGTTCGGACTCATGAATGCGCCATTAGTTTTCATGGCTCTGATGAATCGTGTGTTCTATTCGTATCTGGATTATGTTTTGGTAGTATTCATGGACAACATCTTGGTGTACTAACACACTCAACACGACCATGCCACCCATCTTGAGATCATTTTGAGTACACTGAGAGAGCATCAACTATATGATAAGCTCTCAAAGTTCCACTTTTGGATGGACCAGATTCACTTCCTGGGTCATATCATCTCAGAGGCAGGAGTTGCAGTGGACCCAGAGAAGGTAAGAGAAATAGATTCCTGGGAGCAGCCTAAGAACGTGTTTGAGATAAGGAGTCTCTTAGGGATGGCTGGTTACTACAGGCATTTCATCCAGGACTTCTCCCGCTTAGCAGTGCCGTTGATGAGTTTGACTAAGAAGGGTGTAAAGTTCGTTTAGATAGAAGCTTCTGAGATAAACTTTCAGGACCTGAAGGGAAGGTTGACATCAGCACCGATCCTAATATTCCCAAAGTAGGGGAAGAGCTATACAGTTTACTGTGACGTATTAGGTATTAGGCTGGGAGCAGTGTTGATGTAGGGCGATCGAGTTGTTGCATATGGGTCTCGGCAGTTGAGGCCACATGAGAGGAATTGCCGGACACATGATCTCAAGTTGGCTACAGTTGTGCATGCATTGTGTTGTTGGAGACATTATCTATTGGGAGAGAATTTTGTGGTTTTCATAGACCAAAAAAGCCTCAAGTATATCTTTACTCAGCGTGACCCGAATATGAGGTAGAGGAGGTGGGTTGAGTACCTACAGTTCTTTGATTTTGATCTTGCCTATACACCTGGTAAAGGTAATGCAGTAGCTGATGCACTGAGCAAGAAGACTCAGATATAGGTAGTGAAGGAGGCCAGTGGTGAGTGGAACCTTATGGATTTGTTCTCTGAGATGAATCTGGAGGTTCAGGATAGTCAGGGGAAGACTTATCTTTCCTCTTTAGCTATGGAATCTACCCTCCTGGACAGAGTGAGGATGAGACAACTATCTGATTTAGGAGGCCTAGTTCTACAGGAGTTGGTGGCAAGTGAGGACCCTCCTCCCGGCTGGGCGATAGGCGGTGATGAGGTTCGGCGTTTCCATGGATGATTGTGGGTTCTAGGGGATATACAGGAGGAAATTATGCGGGATTTTCATGCTTCATCTTGGGTAGTTCATCCTGGGGTTACCAAGATGTACCGAGACTTGATACATCAGCACTGGTGGCCAGGTATGAAGAGGGATGTGGCTAGTTTTGTTATGAGATGTTTCACTTTTCAGCAGGTGAAGGCGGAGCACCAATGAACAGCTGGACTGTTACAACAGTTACCCATTCCTGAGTGGAAATGGGATGACGTCGCGATGGATTTCATGATGGGTTTGTCGAGGCTGCCTCATGGCAATGATTTCGTGTTGGTTGTCATGGACAAACTCATGAAGGTAGATCACTTTTTGCCGATCAAGGATACCTTCGGTGTTGACGAGCTCGTAAGGCTGTATATCCAAGAGATCGTCCGTCTTCATGGGGTCCCTCGTTTTATCATTTCAGATAGGGACACCCACTTTACATCTCATTTCTGGAAGAGTTTTCATAGGGCATTGGTTACACAGGTGCTTCTGATCACATCATACCACCCTCAGACTGATGGCCAGTCATAGCGTATGATACAAGTGCTATAGGGCATGCTGCATGCATGTGTCCTATACTTTGGGGGCTCTTGGGAAAAGCATATACCCCTAGTCGAGTTTTCCTATAACAATAGTTTTCAGGAAACTATCAAGATGGAAACTTATGAGGATTTATAGGGTAGGCCATGCCGATTACCTTTGTGCTGGTTAGAGGTAGGTGAGGCAGCTCTACTAGGACCATGTCTCATGCAGGAGACTTCTGAGAAGGTCCAGTTGATTCAAAAAAGGATGGCTACTGCACAGTCTCTTCAGAAGTCATATGCTGATTGCCGCAGACGACCTTTGGAGTTCGCAGTTGGGGATCAGGTTTTTCTACGGGTTTCGCCGAGGCTAGGACACAAGCGGATCAAGAGATAGGTTAAACATTCACCGCGGTATGTGGGGCCATTTGAGATTCTGGAGAGAGTCGGGCTGGTTGCCTATCAGTTGCGGTTATCGTAGTGATACCAAGCCATGCACGACATCGTCCACATATCTCAGTTGCGTCGCTATCATTTGGACCCGTCTCTCATATTTCAGCCCTAAGAGGTTGAGCTTTAGATGGATGCGTCCTTTGAGGAGCATCCGATTCATATAATTGACATGAGCATGATGGTTCTCTGAGGCTGGTCAGTTCCTCTCGTACGGGTGCTATTGAAGCATGGCCTAGTGCAGGATGAAACCTAGGAGCGTGAGACCGATGTACGTGCTCAGTGGCCGGAGTTGTTCATGACTATATCTTCACCACCCTTGGAAGGGAAATTCAGGGACGAATTGATATAAGGGGGGAAGTTTTTAAGAACAAGGTTCTTATTTTGAGGTACGAGATTCTTCTTTTCTCTTTTCCTTAAGTGTTTTTGAGAAAATATGGAAAATGGGGAAAAATCTTAAACTTTGGAAGTACATGCTGTGTACTTTTTCCACACGCCGTGTACTCCTAGCCGTGTGGGATGAGTACACGGGACATGTAGCCATGTCGGCAATGAAGGGTGTAGGAATCGACTACACACTGTGTACTGGTCCTTTACATGCCATGTAGTTAGTAGGCCAACCAAAACAGTAAGGCAGGGGAGTAGCCACCAGCTGGGCAACAGTAGACGCCATGTAGTCGGTAGTACATGCCGTGTACTCATGTCGATGGATGAACAGTGTGGCAGTGCCGCCAGAGGAACAATTAAATGAGGTAAGTACACACCGTGTACTTTTTTTTTCTTAAATGGGCAGTAGCCTCCCCTGTTCATAGGGAAGGCTTAGAACTGGATGAGAGGAGCAGAAGAGGGGGGCCGAACCTTGGGAGATCCGCCGATTGAGCACAGGGAATCTGATCCCGCTTCTGTCAATCACGTTGGAACTGCGCGGGTAAGCACTCTCTTCTTCTATGGTGTTACTTACCAATTATTCCTCTAATGGGAGTTATTTGAGGTTAAGTGTATTTTCTTCTTCGTCCTATCTACATCGTAATTGGGAGTTTCTGGAATCGATGTTCGTGTATAGCGCTCGTTGACATATAAGGTAGGTGACTTGGTGTTTATTTTCATACTATCGTGCATTTCTGCGTGTTTTGAGCTACAAACCCATATTTGAGGTGTCATGTGGATGAGGTCGTGGCTATATTGAATACCTTGAATTGTATAGGTAATTAATGAAATTTTGAAAATGCAGGTTGGGATCGTTGCTTGGATCTGGAACCACCCCGGGGGTGTGTTCCACTGTTTAGCCGTTTTTCCAGGATACCTGAGGGTATGCCTCTACATTAGTAATTATAAAATTTCCTTGAGAAGAATTGATTGTTTACTTCTTGTTTATATGTTGGGCATGGCCTGATTACTTATTCCTAAGGGAGGTTTTTTTCTATAGCCTGAGGGCGTGACTGTTTTAGCATGAGGGCAAAATTCTATTTTTCCTGAGGGAAACCTTTCATGCTGGTGGGTTTGACTTCTGTGCCTGAGGGAGACACATCGTATTCCTGAGGGAAAGTTTCTGTTACACCTGAGGGATATACCTACAGGTTGGATTCTGATTACCTGAGGGTGAGATTTTACTTGTCTGAGGATGCTGACTAATTATTTAGAAATTCACTGTGGTGGTTTCTAAATCTTAAATGGATTAAATGAATAAATAAATTGCAATATAACTGGTAAGTTAGTTACTTTTTAGTACTTCTTAGTTTATTTCATTTTATTACTGCACACTTGTTTCATGATTTAACCATAGTTCAGCACGGGCCTTTGGTGGGTACCTACTGAGATATATTTCTCACACCCTATTTGGGTCATGCTTTTCAGCCAAAACAGATTACATTTTGTAGGTGTGGATAGGGGCAAGAGTCCCTATACAAGTACTTGACTGTTGCTGAGGAGTAGAAGAGAATGAGACCAAGCCTAGGCTCATGATTCCGCTGCCAGCTATTTTGATTTGTTTAGTTTTACTCTGCCTTTTGTTGTACTGTATTGATGTATAAACATGTTATGGATGTTTCCATAGAACTTGAGACATGTTGCATCATTATTTATATATAGTTGGTTATATCTACTGCAGTTGTTTATTTCATTTTTGTATGGCTTATTACTTCCACTGTCTATGTATATTTATTTCTGTATCCCGCTGCACTACACTTTGACAAATGAGGGCATGGTTTCCCCACTATTAGAACTGGGCCCTCGCTGCTAGTCAGAAGCCTCTGGCGTTTGGGGAAATGCGCTTGAGCTCTTGTGGTGAACCAGGTTCAGGGCACCCATTGAGTGGCACCCGGAACAGGGACGTTATACAATTTCTACCTTAGGGATATGATCCTTAATCTAGGTTTTACAAATTTAGTTTTCATGTTTTTTTCTAGACTTCCTCTGATACCAACTCTAACGCCCTGACCCCAGAATCCCAGAGCTAGTGAAATATTACATTACATTGTAATTATTACAAGGAAGAAAATAAAAAAGTTCTATATAGTTTAGTAGTCTTGGAAAGCTAGATTACATACGTAATACCTATAATAAATTTTGAAAATATAATAAAACATGCTACACAATAGACTGAAATAAAATCAATCCTTGAAAGATTATTCAAAGTTATCTTCTTCATAACTCGAGGAAAGAAACATAATAAGCGTGAGCTCAAATGCTTAGTAAGGGTAAGTAAAATAGAATAAATAATGAATCAATCTATATGGACAGGTAAATAACTAAGCACACTTTCCATTTACAAAATTAGATAAGGCAAAAATAATATGGCATGTAAGAAACTAAAACACATGCCATAAATCAATTAAATAAGAATGAACTACATCCATAGATATGTCGATGCAAAATCTACTGGATAAAAAATAACCAATAATAATTGATGAAAATATATTTCTTATTGGATGTCATGTATCAGAATCATGAAAAAATATTACCATCAAGAACCTCTACATGATGGTATAAAACATGGATATAAACCCATTTAATATTGCTGATATATTTTTCCCATGAGAAAGTGTCGATGCATCAAGAAGCTATATAATGTTTGGGATCTATCTGTCATTTGCAGTCCAAATAATTTCTCATATTGAATAATCAAAATGACTAATATTCCATATCAAATAACTTTGTTGAATGAGAAATACAGATTTAACAACAATTCCATAATTAATCAAATAATTGTCAAATTGACCACCATATGGAAATGGTACACGATTTAGGAAATAATAATATCCATTATATAAGGATATGGATATTCAATTAAAATTATAATGAAAATGATTACAATAAAGTGATTTCTTCAATGTAAAGTTAACAATCACAAAAGAAAATGAGATTAAGAATATTCTTGAGGAGAATAATCTTTAAACATTCCAAAGTGTCCCATAAGACTTTGAAACATTTACATCATAATATCAAAAAAGATATGAAATTAATTTAAATTTAAAATATATTTATAATAAGGGTATTCATGATATAATATGAAAATGTTATTATATACACCAAATAATAGTGAATTGCGGCATAATAACAAATAAGTCTCAATGAAATGCAAGTTGAGACGAAATTCACTTACCTTAACCTTCCTAATGTTATGTGGTCATTAACCTCCAATATAGTGGTTTAGAATATGTTAATAACTAATAAAAGTACCATAATAATGTTTATAATATTATTTATTAACTTCTTATAATATCTTATTATCCATTTGTTAACACTTTCATTATTTTAACTGTTTGGGTGTTATTTGCCTAATTTTTATCAAGTACGTATTGAATTGTTATTTGTTAATATTATTAAATATGTCATGGTTTCATCATCTAAGTAATGTAAAACATTACTAAATTATCATATATATTCAATAAATATGTATTTATAACAGTCCATAACATTTGGATATTCTAAATGAAGTGCACCGTTCAAGGAGACAGTATGCCGTACGTACACATGAATGGTACTTCCATTTCTTTGTGGAATTAAAAGAATTAAAACTGAATGTTACATATGTATTTTATAATTTTCCGTTTTATATTTATGTTATATATTTTTCATATTTTTATTATAACCAACCTTTATATGTTCCATGTATGGAATGAATGAGTCATATCACTTTGAGGGGGCGGTAATCCACACTTCTTCAAATGAATTTATCGTATTTACACAGGATGGAGGCATAAAGGCATGTTATAAATAAAAATTAAATAATATTAAATAAAATATAAAATATATAAATTATATATATAAATAGAGTGTCTACCATAATGGCCACCATGAGAGGCGTTAGGGAAAAATTGAACAATCATCGTTTCGTGAGGCTGTATTTCACCGTACGCAGAAACAATATGTTTGTTACCCATTAGAGAAAGGTGTGAGAAATTTTAGGTATAATCATAAGAATAATAAAATCCTAGTATATTTAAGATACCTGTTTTTTATGTAGTCATATAATAAAAATATGATAGGGAGTGGAGAATGGAAATGAAATTTGAAAACATGAGAGAAGGGGTTACATCTTAATCGGGTAACTTCTTTTGATTTATACAAAAATAATTTATTGGAAAAATTTATTCTCAAATGGATGATTCTATGTATAGGGGAGGGATTTTGGGAGAATATTAGGGCAGATATTAGCTGAAATTAGGTGGTTTTAGAGGTGTTAGGAATGGGTATAGGTGGTGGTCTTTTAGAGGGAATGGGGAGTGGCACTTTTGTAAATACCAAATAATATTCAATAACGGGCGGCCTATCTTACCTAAAGTTCAAAAAAATGGAAAAATAATGGATTAAAGAATAATTATGGTCTAGAAAAACCTCATAAACCCCAAAATACATGAATTTTAATAATTTGGTTCCTTAACTTCTAAGATTCCCCAATTTTATCATTTTGGTTTTTATTAAAGAATCTAGATTTCTAATATAATTAATTTAACCATTAAAACTAAATTAAAGAGGGATTTATTATACATTATAAATCTGTAAAATTATTAATATTATATCTAATTGATAAAATAATATTCTCTTGTGTTTTGGAAATAAATTTTAAAACAAGTGCATGTGACGTGCTAAAAAGATTCTTGAACCCAGACCATGTTAACAACATTTTTACAGTATATGGTTCAATATGTTAATTATAAAAGATTAATTGGTACATTAATAGAACATATTAAATATTTATTAACACTTAAATATATTTTGTCAAACTATATTACTTTTATTCATTTTCATTTAATTAATAGGATTCATTTATTGTAAAATAACAATAATTTCAATTTTGACATTATTTATTTAATGTTAATTTTAAAATATCAGTCTTATATTAGAAATAAAATATATTAGGTTTAAAGGTGCTTAACATGATATATTAATCAAAAAATGAATAAATTAAATAATTTAATCAATTAACATCACTTTTAATATTTATATTATCATTTATTTTATTTAATTATTTACTTAATAATCACTATATTGAAGTTTCTTAAGAATTTAAAGTAACTAAACCATCTATAAAAATTATTGATAAATTATTATGATAAAAATAACCCATATACATTAAAAATATATATTTACGAATGAAAATATTATGTTTTTCATATGCCTCAAAATTTTATAAATGATAAAGGTAAGGAAAGTACCCTTTTTGTCTTTTTCTTTACTTAACCTTTTATATAGGAAAATTTCATTTAATAATATTACAATAAACAAATATTTCAAACCAAGTGGATACATGGTCAAATTATTGGTATCCAATGGATTTTGGACATGTTTCTAGTCATTTTTGACTGTAAAGTTATGGTTTAGTCCACTTTTAAACTTAATCACACCTTAATCAATGTAATTAATCTTAATCACATTCACTAATTAGTTTGGTCAAAAAATTAAGTTGATCTTATTAGACCAAAAATATCATACTAATTACATATTTTTTTCTTTAGATTTTCAAAATCACATCACATAAGTGGGAAAATTATGATTAAGGATAATCCCGTAAATAGGGCAAAATAACTAGTTTTCATGGTAGAAAAACGTTTAAAAGATTTTTCACTTTTTATGTTCAATTTCATAGTAAAATTAATTATAATTAAATTAATTGTATAATTTGATTTATAATTGATATAATATGACTATAAAACAAATCTAAAATATAATTTAGCATTAATTATTATTCAAACTAAATGGACATTTTAACTAAATTGTTGTAATTTTCACAGTTCATGAAAAAATGATGTTTCTCAGAAAAATACCAAAAATTACCATAAGATAATTTGAAAACTATGAATTAAAAAATGATGTTTATTTTTCTAAATAAAATTTGTTAATGTTTCAAAATATATTTTTAAAATAGGGTTTCTATTAAAAGGCAGTAAAACACAGTCTTTCATGTAACAAAAGTTAATTAAGTGTCGTATGTAGCATAAGTATAACATTGTTTATAAAGCATGAAAATAAAAAAATTATATTTATTGTAAATGGAAAATATTGTAATGTATTGAGATGTCACATTATCACTTACCATTCTTTTTTTGCGGATATTATATTATAATTTCATTAATTTGATATATTTTAACTCACAAAAATAGAAGTTGATTTTAAAAGAACTATAATTTTTTTTCTATTCCAAAAAAGAATTATTGATCTAAGATCCATTAAAAGTGGTGCACTTAATAAATGATAGTTTAGAGATTATAAAGGAAAACCTTTATTGTGACACCCCAATATTTTATGAGAAATATTCTTTTTAATTTCATTCACATATTGTGTTATACGATTCACCAAGATTAGCTTGCGCTATACGTAACACTGTATTAGCTTGTAGTGTACACAAACACTATTCTTGGATTGTGTTTCATGCAAGAGCGACCGTCCTCAATAACTTGTGTTTTATATAAGACCAAGTTTCACTAAACAACGATATATTGTTATAAAATAGCCGTTATTAATAGTATTAACTACATTTGGAACTTTATTACATAAAAATTCATCTTATACATATTCTAGAACATGGTATGAGAAGAAAATAAAATTTTCGGTTAAAATAAGTATTTTTAAAAAAATACAGTTTTGCCACCTTTTGATGGTGCAAACACTTTAAATATAGTTTTTGACACGTTTATAAGTTCAATTGGACAAAATAAACTTATTCATTACAATAACGATATAAAAATTTACTTTGGATGATTTTTTTAATATTTTTATGTTAACTTTATTATTTTGATGAATAGTAAAAATACGCTAAATTTTAATTAAAAAAACTTTTTCATCAAGATAATTTATATGGTTAAATTATAATATTGTATGGTTTTAAATTATAAATAGAAAATATTTTTACCATTTAATATAATTCACGTCATTATCCTGAATTTTACATTGAATTCATAGGTAAAAACATTTCAATATTTTGCAATGTTTTAACTTTTGAAAATCGTTTTCTCTATAGTGGGATTAAATTTAAATTAAATACTGAAACTTATGTGTTTTTAAATTAAAAAAATGGATTTCATATTTGGAATCAGTATGTACAAATTATGTTAATAGGATACTTTTTATTTTTAGACAGTATGAATAGTAACTACGGTAAATTTTATTTACTACAGTTGAAGGTAAATTAGGTAATTAAGGGTAAAAATAAGATTATAAAATTACTCTAACACCTGATAAAATTATATTGGATGAATAAAAGTGAACCCATATCACCTAAGGGTAGAGATATATTCATTTCATGGACTTTTGACCATGAAAATGATGTAATTATTATTAAAACCAATGAAAGTGACAACATGTCACTCTCTTATATCTTATAAATGTAATAATTTTAATTAATGATAAACTTCATTAAACCTCAAATATAAATAGTCTTCAGAAAGATAATAAAATTATCTACATCATGAAAATTTATATAAAATTTTTAGGGATTAAATAATTATCATTAATAATGACCCAATAGTGATGTAGAAATTATTTTATTGATTGAAATATCAAATAAATGGTTTTAAAAATATTAAAATAATTAGTATATGAACTATTTAATGTTCTAAACGAATTTTATAGATAAATATGACAGGTTATGAATATATTAATTTTTTTTAATATATACTCTCTACGGATTTTATTTAAATTCAAATAAATGAATAGTGTCAAAATTGACACTATTGTTTTTTTAAAAAAATAACATATTATAAAATTTTTTAAAAATCACAAAAATATTTAAAAATTATGAATTGAAATTTATATAGTCTAAAATTTTATGAAGTATCCAATTATGGAAAATTCACAACACATAAGTTATTATTTATAACAATTTAAAATTTATAATATTATTACCACAAACAAAATTAAATATATTAAATAAGGATAAATAAAGTTTATAAGGATTAAAATAAATTACCAACATGTATAAATCTTATTGGATGATTATATTAAAACCTTATCTCATATAAAATTCTTATTTGAGTCATTTTTGGATGTTTTAATGTGGGGTTAGAGTTTATTATAAATTCATATTTTAGAGGTTTCCAAAAGTGCCCCTCTCCTCTCTTATAAAAGGGCACTTCCTCCCTCTCCTCCTTACACAATTTTGAGTATTCAAGATCGACTAAAACCTGCCCATTTCTCTTCTCCACTTCCCCAGAAACATAATAGAGGTTCTCTTCACCGTGCGTACGTATGTACGGAATACCCTCTCCACGCCATGGTGTAATATGTTTTCCACTAACACCTTCATTGGATGGGTATAACAGTGGAAATAATTACTATATATTATTATTATAACATCATACTGATTTTGATAAATTATATCATCCACTCCAATTCCATTCAACAATTATGGGAATGACATCATCGCTCGTGCGTACGTACGGATTACCGTCTCCATGACACGATGTGATTCCTTCTCCATGATTAACCATTCAAGAATGATTATAAAATATATAAAAATAATAATCATGAAATATATTAAATAATAATGATACTATATTTATGTACATATATGTTTCATTTACTTAATTCCATTCAATTCAATAAGGAAATGAAAACAGCGTTCATGCGTACGTACAACCTACCGTCTCCATGGAATTTGTATTTCATTCAATTTATCGATCTATCATATATATTTGTATGCTGAATATATATTATATATAAATCATGTTTTACATTCTTGAATTAAGTAAATTAGTATATAAGTAATAATATCAACATAAACAAGTCGAAACACGTACGATAAATGAAATGATTTTACCCAAAACGCTGCTTTAACATGGAATTGACAAAATAATGGGTAATATAAAGTCCTAAGTGAATTATATATGATAACATAAATATTATTATGGTTAGTTTACAAGTTAATAATAAGTTTAAACCCACTATACAAGAGTTTTGGACATGTACAAAAGAAATTGGACCTAAGGTAAGAGATAATTATTCCAATCTCGTTCTTATCCGATATTATTTATTCCTAAGTATTTACTGGGGTTATATTTTTCATCCATGTACATAATAATGCTTTTCAAAAAGTGTTTAATATTTTCCCATGTATGTTTAAATTCATGTTTACCCCTCTTTGAATTTTACTTTGTGATATGGATGGAATCTTTCTTTTGTTTACCATACGTGGTACTTTTTGACTTTTCCGTTAAAAGTATGAGGAGAATGTTTTTTTAACATATACGACATGAATGGGTTTTTATGGTTTCATAAATCCTTAATTTCATGAAGCTTTCTATACAAGATTTCATGATTATTTAAAAAAAATCGTTTTATTTTAAAATTTCATGGCATTTTGTGAAAAGAAAAAGATTTTGAAGAAGAAAGGATATGTTCCTCAAGAATTCATTTCAAGTGTTTTATCAAAACTATTTTCATCTAATATGACACTTTTTAAAATGGATATTCTTCATTTATAATTTCCCTATTATTGACATGGTTTTATTTTTTTTATTATGAAATTATATCCATTGTTTTATATGGATTATGTTATGATGGGATGATGTATATGAAACCCATTTTTTCATTGGGTTATAATGAATGATTTATGTTTATTTTGTGGCACATGAAATAATTATATCATTATGAGATAGGTGGGACCTATATCTCCCTATAATTCATTGGGCAAAGATTTAGATCTCATGAGATATACATGGCTAGAATAGAAAGTGAATCTAGTTAAGTAATACAGGGCTCGAACGATATGTAAACCCGGTTCATTAATGGACTTTGTCCACTATGATGGTCTTGGAAGCAATGCATTGGATACTATAGGAATCATAACACATGATTAATGTTTTCCCACAATTACATGGTTTATTCCCATGTTATTTTCCCATGGTTAATGTTCTTTTATGATCTATGCCTTATGCACTGCCAAGATTTATTTCATTACTCATTATTTTGATGTTTTATGTTCATGTTTTTACTTTGAAATGTTTAGGGATTGTTTTATGTTCTCCATGTTTACCCTTACTGATCATTTGAGATCACCCTTTTTATGTTTTATTTTCCCTAGGATATAAATAAAGGTTTTTGGTAACAAAACAAAAGGGGAATATCTTTATGGGAGATGTTGAAGATCTTTCACCATGATTAGAAGATTATGTTATGAGCTTCCAAAGACACTAAACTAATACGGTCTTTGGGCATCTATTTTTGTCATGTATTAAGTGTTCTGCAAAAGTAAAGTAATGTATATGTAATTCATGATTTGGGTATCTATAGTTGGTATCAGAGCAATGGAGGTAGGAATGAATCTGATCCTCGGGAACTTGGACATGTGAGCGTTGGACGAAGCATGGATCTCCACCTAGGGGCTTTACGAGGAAATGGCTTCCACTAGGGATGGTGGTGTGTACCACATAAGGGGTGTATCCACCAATGGAGTGATCTGATTGGTTTCAATTCTAGTCCACTAGAAATAATTCTGGACCGCTACAGCTGGTATTAGAGTGAAGGTTTAGTTAACCTTTGGAAACTAGGATGTGACAACTTTAGTGAAATCCCTAGAGATATTTCTAAGGTATGTATAGGGATGTCTCTAAGGTTAAGTATATGTATAGGTTATAGTCCTAGAATTAAGGTAAAAATATTATAATTAAACCTAATATGTTATATATTGAAGGTGCCCCCCTTAATTATGTTGTTTTCCTAACATGATTTTTTCCACTCACATTATTCTTTTTGGGTTTTAGACGATGGCTAGAACCCGAAGGAACCGTGTTGATAAATGTAATGGACAATGTAATGATTGTACTTATTAACAAACCAATGTTATGGGAGATGGAGTGCAAAATCTTATTGCTATACTTACACAAGCTATGAATCATTCTGGACTTCCAAATGAGCAGAGAAGGGAACAATATTCTATTGAGTCCTTCATGAGGAAACATCCACCTTCTTTCAATGGGTCTTTTGATACACTTATTGCTGAGAAATGGATTATTACCATTGAAAAGTTATTTTATATACTTTGCTGTTTAGAACATGAAAAATTCATTTTATCTCTTTATCATTTAGAAGGTGAATAATACTAGTGGTGGACTCTAATTAAGAATGCAAGGCCCCAAGATGAAACTGAATCCATGGAATGGGATGAGTTCAATAACTTGTTTTTCAATAAGTACTTCCCTTTTATTCTTTGATCAAAGATAGAAAACGAGTTCCTTGAGCTTAAGAAAAAGGATGATGAATCTTTCGGTATATATGAGGATAATTTTACAAGGATTGAAAGGTATGAATTTGTATTTATCATCCAACCTCAAAGTAAAGTTGATCGATTCTTCAGTGTCTTAAAACCAAGTCTTTGAAGGGAATTATCTATAAGAGACTTTAGTAGCTGTGAAGAAATTGTGAGTTGTGCTATCAAGGTAGAACATGAATTTTTTGTTACATATCCGTCTCATGGGTTTGACAAGAAATGAAAAATGGAGTTCAAAGAAAAAATCACTAAACAATGGTGAAAAAAAGACGAATGTTTCATTATCCTCATAGTGTGGAAAGAATCATGGTGGATATTGTCTTAAAGGTACTAGAAAATGTTTTAAGTGTGGGAAATAAGGTCATCAAGCAGCTGAGTGTCGAAGTAGTGGGGAAAGGTTTTCTAATGATGAGAATAAAGAAAAGACTATAGATAATGAACCACCAAGACTTCAATGATACAAGTGCAAGGAAATGGGGGAATTATACTAACCAATTCCCTAATCCAAGTGTTAATTGTGATCGACATCAACAACCTATTAATGAAAGGGAAAAATGGAAGTCACATGCTATCACTATTAGTGATGCTGAGTATGATAATGATGTGGTGGAATGATTAATTGTTTATGTAACGGAATTCCCAAATAATGTTGTGGAATCTCATTTATAGTATCTTGGAATATTGGAATATCTATGTGTTGGTTTATTGTGGTTTTCAATAATTTCATGGTACTGGTAACCATGAAAAGTGATTAAAATATTTCTGGAAAGAAAATGATATGCTCATAATGAAGGGATAAAGAGATAATGAAATGTTCGATAGTATTAATGAACTCATGACTGGTAAGGACATAGTGACATCATGGTTTGAATATATAGATATTTTGGGATTTTGGTATGTGGAACGAGTTAAATTTTGACAGCATTCATGTTTTCACTAAGGTTCAATGGGTATTCATTTTTCAAGAGAATACATGATTAAGGTATTCGTATGTTTGCAATGTGACCAACAACAAGATATATCTTATGATATATGGGGGATAAATGATGGTATTCACATTCTTGGTAGATGAACCTTTTAGTAATCATTTTATTTATACTATGAGATTGGATTGAAGTATTTTAGATAAGCCTAAATAATGGAATGGATAAAATTTTAAATCAGATAGTATAGTTTAAGGCTAGAAATTTTTGATATTTTATCTGAAATGTTATAATAGTATAGTTTTAGAAAACTTACACCCTGTAGGACAAGCGACAACCCATCGCATCAGACATGGATGCAGGAATCGAACCCACAACCAAAGTGTGACATACCTTTATCACCTACCACTGGCCTACATGAAGTCCCTGGTAAGTAGAAGTTAGTTTTATTTTGTTAAGAGGTATTATAGTTTAAGTCTATGTTGATTTTTGGAATCATATACGATTAACCTCACCATAGATGGACTTATGTATATTTGATAACTTTTGCTAAAATTTTGTTTGAGACAGATGGAATGACCCATAATTCTATCACATGATAGGCTAACACTTCATGAATAAAAAAATTCAACTTCATTTATTTATGATATGAAGTGGAAATTTTTCATGAAACGACCAACGACGAGATTGTACCAAAATCAAGTAATTATTTCTTCTAATTCAAAATTTTAAAATTTAGGGAAATGATATTGAAAACCAAAAACGTTTTCCTAGTACCCTCATATATGATGAATCAGATGGTACCTTAGATAATCACAAATTTATGGCTTTGTTATTGTTGGCTTTTTCATATCCATGTTCTCTACCACTCTTCATCAGAACATGATGGTTATATTTCTATTCCATATCCATGTTTTCACCTATGTTATCTTATGTGGAAACCCATTGATGAGTTACTTTGGGTATCCATTATGTTTCTAATGTTAATTTTTAAAATAAAGTTTTATTATTCCTTTTTACAATGTGTGTTTCTATTAAAGAAACTTTCAAGTAGTAAACGATTTATAACCGCGATGAATTTCGAGGGAGAAATTTATTTTATGGGGGTAGAATGTAACTCCCTGAGATTTTATGAGAAATATTCTTTTTAACTTATTTAACATCTTGTGTTGTATGATTCACCATGATTAGTTTTCAATATACACAACACTGTATTATCTTGTAGTATACGCAAACACTATTCTTGGCTTGTGTTGCACGCAAGAGCGGCCTTCCTCAATAGCATGTATTGTATGAAATATTGAGTTTCACTAAACAACGATATATTGTTATGAACTAGACATTATTAATAGTATTAACTAAATTTTAAATTTTATTACATAATAATTCATCATACACATATTCTATAACATGGTATGAGAACAAAATAATTTTTTTGGGTAAAATAAGTATTTTTCAAAAAATGTAGTTTTTCCGCATTTTGATGACGCACGGGATTAAATTCATAGGTAAAAACATTTCAATCTTTTGCAATGTTTTAACTTTTAAAACCCGTTTTCTCAACAACGAGATTAATTTTAAATTAAATACTAAAACTTCTGTGTTTTGAATTTGAAAAAATGGATTCCATATTTGGAATCATTAGTTCCAAATTATGTTAATAGGATACTTTTTATTTTTAGACATTATGAATAGAAACTACGGTAAATTTTATTTACTACAGTTAAAGGTAAATCAGGTAATTAATGGTAACAATAAGATTATAAAATTACCCTAACACCTTCCAAAATTCTGTTGGATGAATAAAAGTAGACCCATATAACCTAAAGATCGAAATATATTAATTTCATGGACTTTTTACCATGAAAATGATGAAATTATTATTAAAACCAAAGAAAGTGACAACATGTCACTCTCTTATATATTATTAGTGTAACAATTTTAATTTAGTGATAAACTTCATAAAACCTAGAATATAAATATTATAATCAAATATAACAAAATTATCTACATCATGAGAATTTATTTATAATTTATAGGGATTAAATAATTATCATTAATGATGACACAATAGTGATGTAGAATTTATTTTAATGATTGAAATATAAAATAAATGGTTTTAAAAATATTAAAATAAATATTATATGAACTATTTAATGTTCTAAATTAATTTTATAGAAAAATATGACATTTTATGAATCAAATAAATATTTTTTTCTAATATATCCTATGTGGGGACTTTATTTAGATTCTAATAAATAAATAGTGTCAAAATTGACACTATTGTTAATTTATAAAAATAAAATATTATAAAATTGATTAAAAATCACAAAAATATTTAAAAATTATGAATTTAAATTTATATGGTGTAACATGTCATTAATTATCCAATTATGGACAATTCATAGCACATAAGTAATTATTTATAACAATTTAAAATTTAGAATATTATTACCACAAATAAATTAAATAGATTAAATAAGGATAAATCATGTTGATAAGGTTTGAAATAAATTCCCAACATTTCTTAATATTATTTTTTGATAATATTATAACACTATATCATCTAATTTTATTATTTGAGTCATTATTGGAGGTTTTTAACTGGGGTTTGAGTTTATTGTAAATTAATATTTTAGAGGTTTCCAAAAGTTCCCCACTCCTCTCTTATAAAAGGGAACCTCCTCCCTCTCCTCCTTACACCACTTTGAGCCTTTAATCTTGGAAAACCCATGCCCATTTACTTTTTCCACTTGCCTAGAAACATAATAGAGGTCATTTTATTCTTCAAAGGATAGCTTTAGTGCCCTAAGAGGAGGTTTAGAAGAGTCGCGTCGAAGAAGAGGTAATATCCTTTATCGATACTTTCAAATTTATTTCTTATTCTACTTCCTCTTATTTATTTGTGTCATTATAAAGTAATAAAATCAGTATCAATAATATAATTATATGTTATTATAAATACGAAACAACCAAATTTCACCTTCTATCCACCCAACGGAAAATGAAATCACCGCGCGTGCGTACGTACAGAATACCGTCTCCACGCCGTGGTGTAATCTGTTTTCCACTACCACCTTACTTGGAAGGGTATAATGGTGGAAATAATAACTATATATGATTATTATAACATAATACTGATTATTATAAATTATATAATCCACTCCAATTCTATTAAATAATTATGGGATTGATATCATCGCTCGTGCGTACGTACAGATTACCGTCTCCACGACGCGATGAGATTCATTCTCCATGATTAACCATTCAAGAATGATTATAAAGTATATATAATAAATAATCATGAAATATATTACATAATAATTATACTTGATTTATGTACATATATGTTTCATTTACTTAATTCCATTCAATTCAATAAGGAAATGAAAACAGCATTCATGCGTACGAACGACCTACCGTCTCCATGAATGGTGTATTTCGTTGCATTTATAGATCTATCATATATATTTATATGATGAATATATATTATATATAAATCATGTTTTACATTCTGTAATTAATTAAATCAGGATATAAGTAATAATATCAAGAACAACAAGTCGAAACACGTATGATAAATGAAACGATTTTAACCAAGACGCTGCTTTAACATAGAATTGACAAAAGAACGGGTAATGTAAAGTCCTTTACGAAACAAATATAATATAATAAATACTATTATGGTTCTTTTAAAAGTTTATAATATGTTTAAACCCACTATAAAAGAGTTTCAGACACGTCCAAAAGAAATTGGACCTAAGGTAAGGGACAATTATTCCAATCTCATTCTAATCCTAGATTGTTTATTCGTAAATATTTACATGTGTTATATTTTTCATCCATGTCCATAAAAATGTTTTTCATAATGTGTTTAATATTCTTCCATGTATTTTTAAATTCATGTTTACCCCTCTTTGACTTTTACTTTGTGATATGGAAGGAATATTTATTTTGTTGACCATACGTTTACTTTTCCGTTAAAAGTATGAGGAGAATGTTTTTTTAACTTATACGGCATGAACGGATTTTTACAGTTTCATAATGCCTTATATTCATGAAGTTTTATTTACAAGATTTCATGGTTATTTTTTAAAAAATACCTTTCTCTTAAAATTGAATGGCAGTTTTTGAAAAGAAAATTATTGTGAAGAAGGAAGAATATTTTTCTCAAGAATTCATTTCAAGTGTTTTGTCCAAACTATTTTCAATATAAGATGACATTATTTAATATGGATATGATTCATGTATAATTTTACTATTATTTACATGGTTTTATTTTTTTTATTATGAAATTATATTCTTTGTTTTATATAGATTATGTTATGATGTGATGACGTATATGAAACCCATTTTAATCATTGGGTTATAATGAATGATTTATATTTATTTTCTGGGACAAAAAAGAATGATTTCATTATGATATGGGTGGGACCTATATCTCAATCCAATGCATTGGGTAACGATTTATATCTCATGAGATATACATGGCTGGATTGGTATGTGAATCCAGTTCAGTATTACAGGGCTGGAACGACAAGTAAACCCGGTTCAGTAATGGAATTTTTCCACTATAATGGTCTTTCCAGCAATGCCTTGGCTACTATAGAAATCATAACATGTTCTTAATGGTTTTCCACAATTACATGTTTTATTCCCATGCTATTTTACCATGGTAGATGTTCTTTTATGATCTATTCCTTTTGCGCTCCCAAGATTTATGTCATTACTCATGATTTGGATGTTTTATGTTCATGTTCTTACGTTCAAATGTTTAGGGATTGTTTTATGTTCTCCATGTTTACCCTTACTGAGTATTTGAGCTCACACTTTTTATGTTTTCTTTTCCCCAGGATATAAATATAGGTTTTAGGTAAGAAAAAAAAGGGGAAGATCCTTATGGGAGATGTTGATGATCTTTCACCATGATTAGAAGATTATGTTCTGAGTTTCCAAAGACACTAAACTAATACGGTCTTTGGGAATCTATTTTTGTCATGTATTAAGTATTCTAGAAAATTAATGTAATGTCTATGTACGTCAATCTTTGGTTCTATACATTTATCATCACTTAGTTTGTGCTAATAAAGGCCATATTATTATTGTGCACTATTAAAATTATAGAATAATATATCTACAAATACACATATATATGGAATATTAATAATATAATTGAAATAAAAATTACTTCAAAAATAAAAAAAACTATATTATAAATATTTAAAATCTTTTTATAAGTACATTAGAAATTACTATCATAAACATTAAAAACATCAATGGTTTTATTATCTTTAGCACCAGACACCCTCTCAAAAAATCCCAATCATGGTATCAGTTGCCGAAAAAACCACCCAACTCAAAAAAATACAAATATGTAATATAACAAATATTATGTTAGTAATACTATATAGAAATAAATTAAACATAAATATAAAACACTACATTAGTTAAATGACAATTTTAAATAAAAGGACAAATGTGGGGTCATACCGACCACACCATGTGTCATATTCACATGAATATGATTTCAATATGTCCCAAATGACATTAGGATTGTTGTCTAAAATTATAAAGATGATGCTAATGTGTTTTCTCAGTTTTGAGTATGTCACATGTCTTTTTTACTAAAATTTCAATTTAAACTAATAACACTAACTTTGAGTCCTACTGGTCATATCATGTGTTAATTTTACATGAGACTGATTATTACATGAAAAAAATGGCTTATAAACCATTTCCATATAGTATCAGGAAAATACAATCATGTATTAATATATTTTAGTGATTGAAACATGTTTTGAGCAAAATTTTTAATTTTAAACTGATAAGAGACACTTTGGGTCTTACCGGGCACATAATGTATCAAATTAAGGCGTGGTTGATTCCTACACATCAAAAATGACTTATGGACCATTTTTAAAATGTATAAATCCAATATGAATTAATTTTATATGATTTGAGTCTATGATATGTGTTTTGAATTAAAATGTCATTTTAAAATAAAAGGACACACTTAGAGTCATACTGGTCGCACAATGTGTCAGATTGTTGAGAAGATGATTCCTACACTTAAAAAATAAATCAAGGATTATTTTCATAATGTATAATGACAATCCAATTTTTTTTCTTAAATTTGAGTATGTCACCTATCATTTTTACATAAATGTCAATTAAAACATAAAATATGTAGTTTGAGACACACCAGTCACATCATGTGTTGGTTTGACATGATACTGATTCCTATATTTTGCAAATTTCTTGTAAATATTTTTCCTAAAGTATAAAGATAATTATAGTGTGTTTTCTAAATTTTCAATGTGTGACATGATTTGAACTAAATAGTATATTTTAAACTGATAACATAAACTTTGATTCATACCAGAAAAATCATGTATCGGATTGAGTTGTGGCTGATTCCAACATGTCATAAATGAATTATAGAACATTTTCTAGAATTATCAAAATAATATGAATGCATCTGATCAATTTTGATTATGTGATGTTTGTTTTAAACTAAAATTAACATTTAAAATAAAAAGACTCACTTAGAGTCATACCTATCACACTGTGCATATAATTGATGTTTGAAAGATTCCTGCACATAAAAAAGGACATATGGCTTATTATACTCAAATATTAAGAAAATATGAATGAATTTTCTTGTTTATGAGTTTGTCAAATTTCTTTTCAACTAAAATTTTAATTTAAAATAAAAACACACACTTTGATTCATATCATTCACATTGCATTTCAGTTTGATGTGAGATGAAATCCTACATGTAAAAAATGACTTAAGATTTCATTTCATAATGTATCAAGTCATTATAAGTTATTTTTTCTTGGTTTTCAGTTAGTGACACTTTTTTTGAACTAAATTATCGATTTTAAACTAACAAAAGACAATTTTTTTTATACCAAGAACATTTTATATTATATTAATGTGTGGATGATTCCTACATGTTGAAAAAAACTTATGGATCATTTTTCAAAATTGAAAAAACAATAAAAATTAATTTGTTAGGTTTTGAGTATATAACATGAGTTTTGAACAAAAATGTTAATTTTAAATTAAAAGACACACATGGATTTGTACCAATCACAATATGAACCAGATTGACATGTAGCTGATTCCTACATGTCAAAAATAACCTACGTATCATTGTCTTAAATTTATAAGATAAAATGAATAAATTTGATCATTTTTCAGTATGCCATGTGTCTTTTTTACTAAAATGTCAATTTAAACTAAAAACACACAATTTGAGTCATACCAGTCACACCATGTTTTAGGTTGACATGAGAGTGGTTCCTATGCATAAAAAATGACCTATGAATCATTTTACTAATGTATCTTGTCAATATGAGTGTGTTTATTTATTTTTTAGTGAGGGACACACATTTTGAACTAAAGTGTGAAATTTAAACTGATAATGGACTCTTTGTGTCATAACAGGCACACCATGTATAAGATTGATGTACGGATGATTAGAACACATAAAAATTACTTATAGATAATTTTACTATTGTATAAATGCAATAAAAATGTGTTTTCTTAGTTTTGAGTATGTGAAGCATGTTTTGTACCAAAAATCTAATTTTAAATAAAAATATTCTTTGATTCATACCGGTCACACCATGAATCCGATTGATGTGCGACCAATTCATACACATTAAAAATTACTTAAGGGTCATTTTTCAAAAGTTTCAAGTAAAGACAAATTTTTTTCAAAGTTTTTCATTCGTCAGAAATCTTTTTTAATAAATTGTCAATTTAAACTGAAAAACACAATTTGAGTCATACCAGTCACATCATGTGTCAGTTTTATGTAAGGTTGATTTTTACACGTCAAAAATGACTTTTAAATCACATTATTAAAGTATCATGACAATTAGTGTGTTTTTCTTAGTTTCTAGTGTGTAACACATGTTTTGAACTAAATTATCAATTTTAAACTGATAGTGGACTCTTTGTGTTATATCGGGAACACCATGTTTTCAATTAAGGAACATATGATTCCAACTCATCAAAAATGACTAATGGATTATTTTCCTAAAGTAAAAAAATATTAAAAATTCATTTTCTCAGTTTATAGTATGTGATGTGTGTTTTGAACTAAAATATTAACATTAAATAAAAATACATTATTGGAGTCATACCATTACAAAGTGTGTTAGATTGATGTGCATATGGTTTCTACATATCACAAATTAATTATGAATTATTTTAATAAGGTATTAAAACAATAAAAATGTGTTTTATCAGTTTTGAGTATCTATATGTATTTTTACTAAAATATCTATTTAAACTGAAAACACACACTTTTAGTCATACTGGTGACATAATATGCCAGTTTGAATTGAGACTAATTCCTACACATCTAAAATTAATTATAAACAATTTTTATAAAGTATCGAGACTATTTGATCTTGTTTTTTCAGTTTTCAGTCAGTGATGTTTTGAAATAAATTATAAATTTTAAAATGATAATAGACACTTTTGAGTCATATCAGGTACAACGTGTATCAGATTGCAATGCATCTAATTCCTAAAAATGAAAAATGATTTATGGATAATATACCTAAAGTATTAATACAATCCAAATGCGTTTCTCAATTTTATGTATGAGATGTATGTTTTAAACTAAAATGTCATTTTTAAAATAAGAAATGAAATTTGAGTCATAAAGGACACACTGTGTATTGGATTGATGTTCGGTTGATTCATACATGTCAAAAATGATATATGGTCACTTTAAAAAAGTATCAAAACAATTCTAATGTTTTATATAATTTATGAGTCTATGATCTGTTTTTTTAAGTAAAATGAAAATTATAGACTAAAAACATCCAATTTGAGCCTTACCAAGCACAATTTGTATCTGATTAAGGTGTTGATGATAGAGGTTCGGATAATTCCTACAAATCAATGAATAACTTAAAACATATTTGTATCTCTATCATACCAGGTACACTGTGTATTAGATTGAGGTGTGACTAATTCCTGCACATCACAAATTACTTATGAATCATTTTACTAAATTAATAAAAAATAGGCACATGTTATATAAATTTTAAGTATGTAACATGTGTTTTGAACAAGAATATAAATTTTAAATTAATTACATAAACTTTGAGTCATATTTTGAATACATTGTATCTGATTGAGTGTCGGTTGATTCTTACACATCACACTATTTTTTTTATTATTCAATTCATTCCACACTAAGGGTTATCTAAGATATTTTTCTTGATAAATGGGAATTTTTAATGTATTATAGAATAAAAAGAAAATTTAATCGTCATCAGTGAATCATCATCATTGAGTACATAATCATTGTACATGAGTTCTTCTTGAGTGCATCATACTTCTCCACAGCCTCTATAAAAATTAATAAAATAAGTTTCAGATAAAAATGATTAAGAAATTAACTTAAAAATAGATAAAATGATGAGAAACTTTTGTAAATTAGTTGTAGGAAGTCACATCTTCTTGATATCTATATACAATATGACACCATATATTCTCCCCAATCATTTCTAAACAAATTTATTTCCTCTTGTGAATGCAAGTACTATAAATTGTACTGGTAGTACTGGAAAAATATAAATAAATAAAGGATTAGTAAAAAATATAAATGAAATTTTAATTATCATAGGAAATTACACTTCAGGGATGATAGTTTTTTGATATAATGTGATATATTTAATAAATTATCAAGAATAATAACAATAATATTTTCCATTAGATTATTAGGAGCACTATAGAAACATTTGAAAAAATAAGTAATTTTTTTATATATGCATTTATAGTGGAATGTTATTGTAGTGAAACAGAATTAACATACGTAGATATTACATCATTTTAGAGGAATATTAAGCAAATTACAAAATTAAATTCCCAAGGACCATAGTAGTTTAGTTTCTTTGGAAAATTGGAACATAATATTTTAACTTGGGGAAAGATCTTCAATATTTTTCAAAATATCTTCCAATTTAGTACTCCTTATTAGCAAATCCTACCTAAATATTTCTTCATAACCTAGGGAAGGAAACATAAGAAATGTTTTTTAGATGCTCATTAAGGGTGAACATAAGAGATATAAATCTATGAACATATGAAAACATAAGATAAGAATAAGGGTATATAATAATGAATAAAATCATTAAATTTTTATAACAAAGCTGTCATATATATTATACATGATTTAGAGAATAAAAATATATCGTTTTAGAAAACATGAGCTGTGAGGTTGAGAAAACACCACAAATCAATCATGAACCATAAGATCATGTCATAAAAGTGTACCACTATCGTAAATATAGAAAACCATTTCATGTTTCAAGGTTAACTACCATGATAATCAACATAATGGATCAGGACAATCCTGTTTCACATGATGTATCAGGACACACATGTTTACCATTGTGGATTAGAATTCACTTGTTTCCCTTAATGGATCATGATTCACCCATTTCTCATTATGGATCACGATATACCAATTTCACATTATGAGTCAGGGCACACTCATAGAAACTCAACCTTTTATTACATTACTATTACATCATTATAAAGATAAACAACATAATAGTATTGCACATAGAGGATCAAAAGGTTTATTGTCTTGGGAAAAATAGGACCATACATAACAAATACAACATCAAGCATAAACATTTATTTAATTTTATATTATCTAGATTCTTAATGGAACTTTTCCTCTCCTTAGTACATGTAGACACCTGAGGATATACATCAAAATGGGTGAGCTAGAAACCCAATAAGATGATTGATAAAAACAATATAGCATGGGGTGATCATAATCATAACATGGGAAAAAGATCATGAACATGAGAGGAAGGATAAATATAAGACTTGAAATGTGGAAATGCATAAAAATGAAACATCATGTCTTAGTGGTTAACTACCACAAATACTTGTGAAACAAGCTAGAATCTTGTTCACAAATAATTTTAAATTTACTCATGAGATTCATCACTTTACCCAATGCATTAGAGCACTGTATAATTCCAGGCACACCCGTCACATTTAAACATTCATATTGCGCTATATAATTACCAGCACACCCGTCACATCATATCATTACCATTTATCAGGAATTCCACAATGAACATATAACATAAATGAATATAATGAACCCATGAAAAGTAATGGGTTTCATATCATAAGAAAAAATTCATAAAAATTAGGTTCCCAAAAGAATGAGGGAATAACATACATGTTACAAGAACTGTCAATCTTTAATGATATGTAAAAGGTGTGTTCTTGGAAGTAGAGTTCTTTTGGAAAACATTTGGTTTTTAATAAATACCAGTGACAAACATGTATATCACAGAAAAGGAAATAAAATTATGAAAAAATTATTTTTAAGTAGTAACCATATAAAAAATAATGGAGTGAAAGAGGGAGAACCCAAAGGATGAAATTTGGGTTCAATAATTTCCCCTTACCTTGTATACGAATGATTCCTTCCCTTTAATGTCCTGTATAATGAAATTATATTCATTAATTAGAAATAAAGAACCTTTTTTACATTAACATGTTTCATTATGGTGTTATTAAGTGATTATATGTTCATTTGGATGAGTTATAGAGCTTAAAAAACATTGTTCGGGAATGTTTGTTTTTATGATTTTCTTGAGTGGTTCACTTGTATTCTTAAATTAAAGTTTGGGTAGAACATGGGTAAACATTCAGAACTGATATTACATGTCATTAATAATATTACATTAGTTTTAATGATCTTATAATGAATTCTGTTAGATCCATGTGGATGAATTATTAGATAAGAATTAAATGATGATTGTTTGGGTTAATTTGAGAGATTTTTCGATCATAATGAACTTGATTTATTTTATCACTAGAAATATGGTCATAAGTTAGTTCCAGAACATTAAATAGGAGAAATTAAATATAAAATATACTGGTTCAACCATAAAAATGGTTTCTTGACCAGATCAGAAGGTAGAAATGGAAGAAGAAAAATTGTCATTCTTGAAGGTGATAAATTAACACCTCACGAACAATGTTCTCTTTAATAAAATAAAAGGAAGAGGGAAAGGGGGTTGGATGATATAATATCCAATTTACATCATAACATTCCAATAAGTGTATAATACTAGAGTTAAAATACCATTTGGATGATGATATATTGGGAGATATCAAGAAATGAACTTTAACTTGAAATGAAATTAAAGGAGGAGAGGGAGAGAAATTACCTCTTAAATCCTCCTCTTGAGATCCTCCTTAAGGAAGCTAGGCTTGGTCTTTTGATGAGACCAGTAGCTCTTGAACGTGGGATTGGGGCTAGGGAGGATGTTTGGGAAGATTTTGGGGAAGTCTTGGAGCTTTAGTGGTTTGAGGAAATGAGGGTGTGAAGGGTGGTATTTATAGTGGTGGGGAGAGGGGTTTCCTTAATATAAAATTCATTAGTTTATTAATTCCACCTAAGAAAAGGAATAGTGAGTCTTTAATTCCAAATAATAGTAATTTTATCATGTGATACTGAACCAAGTGGGATTACATTATTAGAACATCATACATGACTCTATAATTATATTATTTAGCTTATTTTTGTACATTACGACATTTCAGTATTCATAAAAAATTCAAGTATTTCAGAAAAAACCCCAAAATTTACCTCAACCATTTTTTGACATTTAGAATCCAATAATGAAGTCCATTTTTCAAAAATAATATTATAAATATGATTAATTTAACATTTTATTAAAATCATGATTTGTTACTAAAAAACAGTTTTAAAACATTGATTTACTTATTCTAAAATATAGGTACATCATAATTTCACTTGCATATTATTTTTATACTATCATAGGTAAGGTTAATATTAATTAGGGTATATCACTATTACTAAGGGTATGTTACTATTAATACAGGTAGGTTACTAATCACCAAAAATTATTTTTGTTTTATTAGACTCCAAAAATAATCTTGAACACAATAGTGTATGTCAGATTTTAAAAATTCTAAACATAGAAGTGACAAAATTATGTTTAAAGGCCACTTATCACTTAGTAGTTTATTATGTTGTTTTTCCATGTGATTTTATGACATAATTATAAGAAGGGAATTTCCATCGAAAAACATTGGGTTGTTACATTATTCCCCCTTAAGAAATTTATCCCCTGAAATATCGCTTTGCACAAATAGGTGAGGGTACTTCTCATTCAACACCTCCTCCAGTTCCCAATTCGCTTCCTCAAACTTATGGTTCCTCCAAAAAACTTTGAAAAGATGGGTTGTCTTGTTGCATAGAACCTTATATCTCCGATCCAGAATCTTTACTGGCTGCTCCTCATAGGATAGATCATCTTCCAATTGCACCGCCTCAAAATTTAGTACATGTGAGGGGTATGATCTGTACTTCCTCAGTAGTGATACATGAAACACATCATGAACTTGATCCATATTTGGTGTAAGTTCAAGTCGATAGGCCACAACTCTGATGCAATCACGGATCTCAAAGGGGCCAATATACCTTGGGCTTAGCTTCCCTTTCTTCCCAAATCACATGACTCTCTTCCATGGAGATATTCATAGGAAGACTTTATCTCCAACGTCGAACTCCAAGTCCCTTCGACAGTAGTCATCATAGCTCTTTTGCCGACTCTGTGTAGTTTTGATGTGTTTCTGGATGACTTGAACCTTCTCTATCATCTCTTACACAAGATCAGGTCTAAGTAGCTTTCTTTCTCCAACTTCTTCCCAACAGGTTGTAGTTCTACATCTCTTTCCATACAGAGCTTTATATGGAGCCTTCTAAATGATCGAGTGGAAGATATTGTTGTATGAGAAGTCATCCAATGTGAAATACTGATCCCATCCACCTTTTAATTCTAGGTAGAAGGCTCTTAGCATATCCTCAAGCATCTGAATTGTCCTTTCAGACTAACCATCAGTTTGGCGGGTGATAGGCCACGCTGAAATTTAATTTAGTACTCAAATCATGTTGAAGACTCCTCCAAAATTTAGATGTGAAACTTGGATCACAGTCAGAGACAATCAAGAGTGGAACTCCATACAGTCTCACCACTTCCTTCACATATATCTTTGAAATTTTTTCAAGTGAGATATCCTCCCGAATAGAGATAAAATGGGCAGTCTTGGTGAGTGGGTCAACCACAACCCATATCGCATTATTTCCCTTTTACGTATTTGGGAGACTTATGAAAAAGTCCATAGTAACATTTTCCCATTTCCACTTGAGTATAGGCAATGGCTGCATCATACCTTTGTAATTTTGTCGCTCATCTTTAACTTGCTGACATACTAAGAACCTTGATATATATTTCTAATATCTTTCTTAATGTTATCCCACCAGAAGTGTTCTCGGAGATCACGGTACATCTTGGTACTCCCAGGATGGATAGAGAATGTTGAGCTATATGCATTTTCCAATAGCTCATTCCTTATCCTGGGTGATGAAGGCACACAAAGCCGTGTTCCAAACCGAATCACACCATCATCGTCGATATAGAATTCTTACAACTTCCATTCCTTTACCACATTAACCCTCTTTTGTATTTCCACATCATCCCTTTATGTTTCCTTAATCTTCTATTGGACGGATGGTCGCACAATCATTTGGGAAAGGTAGGATATATCCCCTAGCCTTATGATTTTTAAATCCATTCTTTTCATATTCAGAAAGATAGGGTCTTTCTCAATCTGCAACATCGATAGAGTAACGGGTTCTTTTCGGCTTATAGAATCAGCTACCTTGGTCGCCTTTCCAGGATGGTAGTGAATAGAGAAATATTAATCCTTGATTAGCTCTAACCTTCTCCTTTGATTCATGTTGAGTTCCTTTTGTGTTAATATATACTTTAGGATCTTTTGATTGGTGTATATGTCACAATTCTCAACATAAAGTTAGTGACGCCAGATTTTCAAGGCAAAAATCACGGATGCCAGCTCTAGATCATGGGTCGGGTAATTCTGCTCATGGATCTTCAACTATCTTGAGGCATAGGCTATCACATTATCATTTTATTTGAGTATGAAACCCAAGACTTTCTTTGAAGCATCACTATATATCACAAAACATTCTCAACTTTTCGTTAGTGTGAGTAAAGGTGTAGTGATCATCCTTCTCTTTAGCTCCTTGAAGCTTCCCTCACATTATTCCGTCTAGAAATTCTTTACCCCTTTCCTTGTTAACTTAGTTAGCGGTCTTGACAATATGGAGAAGTTTCTCACAAAAAGTCGATAGTACCCAGCTAATCCAAGAAAACTATGGATTTTTGTGACACTAGAGGGCCTAGGCCATTCCTCAATCACCTTTTTCTTTGAAGGATCCAAATAAATTCCCTCACTAGTGATCACATGTCCCAAGAACGTGAATTGCTTCATCCAAAAGTCGCACTTGCTGAACATGGTGTACAACTTCTCCTTTCTTAATGTCGCCAACAGAAGTCATAGATGTTCTTCATGTTCCTCCTTTCTCTTGGAGTAGATGAGAATATCATCAATAAACGCTACCACAAATTTGTCGAGGTAATGTCTGAATACTCTATTCATAAAATCCCTAAATATTGAAGGGGCATTAGTAAGTCCAAAGGGCATTGCCAAAAAATCATAGTGCCCATACCTTGTACGGAAGGTAGTCTTCTAAATATCTTCCTTATTCACCTTTACCTGATGATATCCAGAATGAAGATCCACCTTTGAGAAGTATTGAGCTTTTTTTAACTGATCGAACTAGTCATAAATCCTAGGGAGATGTTACTTGTTCTTTATGGTGATCTTGTTGAGTTCCCAATAATCTATAAACATCTGCATTGTTCCATCCTTATTCTTCACAAAGAGCACTGGAACACCCCAAGGTGATGCACTAGGGAATATAAACCCTTTGTCCAGATGCTCTTGTAGCTGCTTCTTTAAATCCTTCAGTTCGATAGAAGCCATCCTATAGGGACACATCGATATAGGATTGGATCTGGGTATGAGTTCAATTGGGAACTCTACCTCATGATCTGGGGGGAATTTAGGGTAAATCATCGGAAAATAAATCACCGTATTCCCTCATGATGGTAATTTCATCAAGGTTGGAACTTTCCTTCGACTCAACCATTTGGGAGAGGTATGCTTCTTCGTAGGGAATCAACACCCAAACCATTGAAGGATTTTTCAAAGGATATTCATGATCTTCCTTTAATTTTTAGAGGATCATGGGATGGTTCATAATATGAAAAGATATTTCCTTTTCCCGACAGTTGATATGTGCTCTATATAACGAGATCCAATCTATTCCCATTATAGCGTTGAATTCCACCAAAGGATGTATTACGAGATTCACCGGAAAAATCTTCCCACATACGCCAATAGGAGAGGAGCCAAACACTTGGGTTGCAATGATTTAACCACTTGGTGTTTTTACTAATATCTCAACTTCATGGTTTCAGGGCTTCGATTCTATAGTTCTATCAAACTTGGAAGATATAAAGGAATGCGTAGATCCAAAATCAAATAAGACTTTTTATATTCTTGAGTGAATAAGAAGTGTACCTTGTACGACTTCATTATCTTGCTCTACTTCTACAGTAGTGGTGGAATAAGCCTTCCCTTGTTCCTTTGGATTTGATGGTTGATGACACTAATTAGCCCCGAGAGATTGAGATTTAGTGCAATGGTTTGCATAGTGCCCTAGGTCCCTATAGTTGTAGCATGGAACCATGAGCGGTTCCCTCCATTCATCAGCTACATTCTCTTTCCTTTTCGTGTATTTTTGAAACTCTTGAGCATGATGTCCTTCTTTCCCACACTTGAAGCACTTCCTCGTCCCTTTGAGGCAGTTCCTATTGTGCAACTTCCCACATTTTTGGCATGTGGGTCATTGAGTTTTCTTCCCACATTTTTTGTTAGATCCTCTAGTTTGAAACTCCATCTTTCGTTTCTTATCCCCATATCCATGGGACCATTATCCAAACTCCATATCCACATTGAGAGCACATCGAACAACTTCTTCATAACTACCAATGTCTCTAACTGAAAGAGCCTTTCAAATGTGTGGTTTTAATCCACTAAAGAATTTATCAATTTTTCTATCATTGTTGATAACAAAACATGAGTCATAACTTGAAAGAGTAGTGAAATTAACTTCGTAGATTTTGAGACATTCTCCTTCTTTTCTCTTGAGCACTATGAATTATCTATCCATCTTAATTCAAATAGTTATTGGGAAATACTTGTTAAGAAATATAATCTTAATTTCTTCCCATTCCTTATCTTCAATTTCTTACCTTGTCTTGGTGTTCTTAATCAAAGCCCACCATTGATCGGCTTCTCCATCTAGAAGATAAATGGCTAGGGTCACCTTCTCCATATTAGAACAGTGAAGAACAAAAAAGATTTTCTCCATGGAGTTGACCCGATATTCCGCAACTAGTGGATCGAAAGATCCACACAACGTCCGTGGTCATTTTCGTATAAAACATTCAATATCCATTTGATCCCTCATTGGTGAAGGAGGATGTTCCCCATTATTATGGTTATTGTTAATAACATGAGATAATTGGGTAATAATATCTATGATGTTTTGAACTCCACCACACAAATCATTGGGGATGTCGTTCGGGCAATCGTGGCATTGTCCCTCGCACGAGTTTTTGGCCTGATTTCTCCTGGTTCCCACCATTTTCTAAAATAGAAAATGATAGAACAAAACATAAGTAAAAAAGTCATGAATAACTTGTTAATTTAAACAATTTATAAAAAAAACATAACATATGGGATACCTATGTAAATATTCTTGTGTGAATATTTGTACTTAGTCTCATGCTAGAGGTTTTCTCTAGGGTTCACTAATCCTAATTCCCAAATTAACTAAACCTTGCCTCTGATACCAACTATAGAGACCCATCGTTTTATTAAATTAATATTACATCATTTTAAAGAAAAAAACATAATAGTATAACACATAGAGGATCCAAAGGTTTAGTGTCTTGGGAAAACTAAGACCATACATAAAAAATACAACATCAAGCATAAACATTTATTTAATTTCTTCTTCTCTAGATTCTTATTGGCACTTGTCCTCCCCTTAGTACATGTACCCACCTGAGGATATATATAAAAATGGGTGAGCTAAAATCCCAGTAAGTGGATAGATAATAAAAATATAGGATGGGTTGATCATAACCATAACATGAGAAAAAGATCATGAACATGAGAGGAATCATAAATGTAAGACTCGAAATGTGGAAATGCATAAAAATGAAACATCATGTCTTAGTGGTTAACTACTACACATACTTGTGAGACAATATAGAATCTTGTTCACACATCATTTTACATTTACTCATGATATTCATCACTTTACCCAATGCATTGGAGTGTTGTATAATTTTGGGCGCACCCGTCATATTTAAACGTTCATATTGTGCTATATAATTCCAGGCGCACCCGTCAGATCATAACATTATCATTTATCAAGCATGCCACTGTGAACATATAACATATATGAACATAATGAAACCATTAAAGAGAATGGGTTTCATCTCATAAGAACACATTAATAAACATTTATTTCTTAAAAGAATGATGGAATAACATACGTGTTACACAAATCGTCAATCTTGAATGAGAAGTAAAAGGTGTGTTCTTGAAAGAATAGTTCTTTTGGAAAAAATTTGGTTTTTCAGAAATAACAATGAAAAAAATTTATATCCAAGAAAAGGAAATAAAATTATGAAAGAATTATCTTTAGGCAGTAATCATATCAAAAATAAAGGAGTGAAATAGGGAGAACCTGACGGATGAAATTTGGGTTCAAGAATTTCCTCTTACCTTGTATCTGAATGCTTCTTTCTATTTAATGCCCCGTATAATGAAATTATATTAATTAATTAAAAATAAATAACCTTTTGTACATTAAGATGGTTCATTATGGTTTTATTAAGTGATTATATGTGCCTTTTTATGAGTTATAGAGTTTAAAGAACATTGGTCGGGAATGTTTGTTTTTATGGTTTTCTTGAGTAGTTCACTTGTATTCTTAAATTGAAGTTCGGGTAGAACATGGGTAAACATTCAGAACTGATATTACATTTTATTAATGACATTACAGGAGTTTGGATGATTTTATAATGAATATATTATATCCATGCGGATGAATTATTAGATAATAATTAAATGATGATTGTTTTGGTTAATTTGAGCGATTTTTCGATCATAATGAACTTGTTTTATTTTATCACTAGAAATATGGTAATAAGTTAGTTACAGAACATTAAATAGGAGATAATACATATAAAATATTTTGGTTTGACCATAAAAACGGTTTCAAGACCATATGTGAAGGTAGAAATGGAAGAAGAAAACTTGGCATTCTTGAAGGTGATAAATTAACACCTCACGAACAGCGTTCTTTTTAATAAAATTAAAGGAAGAGGGAAAGGGGGTTGGATGATATAATATCACATTTGAATCATTAAATAAGAATAAATTTATAATAATGGAGTTATAATACAATTTGGATGAATATATATGGAGATAGGTCAAGAAATGAACTTGAACTTGAAAGGAATTAAAGGTGAAGAGGGAGAGAAATGACCTCTTAAATCCTCCTCTTGAGATCCTCCTTAAGGAAGCTAGGCTTGGTCTTTTGATGAGACCATAAGCTCTTTAACGTGGGATAGGGTATATGGAGGATGTTTGGGTAGAGTTTATGGAAGTATTGGAGCTGGAGAGGTGTAAGGAAATGAGGGTGTGAAGGGTGGTTTTTATAGTGGAGGGGAGAGAGGTTTTCTTAATATAAAATTCATTAGTTTATTATTTCTTCAAAAGACAAGGAATAGTGAGTATTCCATGACCAAAAATAGTAATTTTATCATGTGATTCTGAACCAAGTGTGATTACATCATTAGAACATAACAGATGACTCTATAATTATCTTATTTATCATATTTTGGTAAATTACGGTATTTCACTATTTATAAAAAATTTTAGTATTTCAGAAAAATCCCAAAAATTTACCCCAATTTTTTTTAACATGTAGAATACAAAAATTAAGTCCATTTTTAAAAAAAATTCAAAATATTATTAATTTAATATTTAATTAAAATCATAATTTACTTTTAAAAAAAGTTTTTAAAATTAAAACTAATTTTATAATGCTTTCAAAAATTACATAGAGTCTTATAAAATTATCTAAAAACTATAAGACATTGATTTTATAATTAATGAACACATTTGCAGAAAATAATTTTTCTTTTAAATGAATTATAGTTAATTATTTATGACTTACAAAATACCAAAACGTTTACTAAGGTCAAATTGTCACTTTCTAAGATGTCTAAATTTTATTTAATTATTAATGGGAAAGGTTACTCTTATTTTGGATGATTTAAATTTGTAAGGGTAATATTACTATTCATAAGGGTATGTTACTATTCCTAAGGGTAGGTTAATATTCACAAAAAATTATTTTTGTTTTATTAGACTCCAAATAACATCTTGAACATAACCGTGTATGTCATATTTTCAAAATTCCAAACACTTAAGTGACAAACTTATGTTTTAAGGTCACTTATCACTTAGTAGTTTATTATTTTGTGTTTTCGTGTGAGTTTATGACATGATTATAAAAACTGGTATTCCCATTTAAAAACATTGGGTCTTTAAAACACTTTTTTACCATTATGGATCTAGCTTTTCCACACGTTTCACGTTTTTATCTCATGAGATATTAATATTTATCCAATGAATTGGAGGGATATATAGGTCTAACCCATCACATAATTAAATAATGAATATGTGTGACACTAGATCATAAACATATCATATCATAACCCATGAAATGAAATAGGTATCATAAAAATTTCATCATATCATATCTCATCGAAAAGAGATTGGTTTCAAAATAATTTAATCAAAGAATAACCCATGAAAAGTAGCAGGTTTCATAAGAATTTTAAAATAGTATAGCCTATGGGAGAGAAATGGGATTCATAAATAAATTACCATCTTAAACAGAAACTATTCAATTAAATAATAATAATGGTATCATTAGATCATAACCCTTATAAATCTTAAACTTTATCAAATGATGTCATCATAATTGGAGAAGGATTTTGAAAGATCATTAGGAACATTCATAAAGTAAAATTTATTTCTTTAAAAATATATTTCATAAAACATTTTCAAAATCCTTTTATTTTAAAATAACATAATAAACTTATTAATAATATTTTCAAAATTCATTTAAAACATTTCTTGATGAAAATATACATTCCACCTTGAGAACCCCTTTTTTAAAAATAAATCATTTTGAAAACCATTTTATTTGAAAATATCCTTGAAAAAAATATTTTATTATAGGAAAATAATTTTAATCACCTTTCTAATATAAAGATTTACAACATCATTTTATTTGAAAATAAACTTTTAAAATTTGAAGAAGAATATTTGAAAATAATTTATTTTTTTAAAATATTAAACATTTTATAAATATTTTCCATTTAAAATATACTTTTAAAATTATAAATTAATCTTTTAAAATACCTTTAACATTTTTTTAATCATAAAATGTTTTCAAAATAGTTTTATTTAAAAATTACCTTTTTAAGTTATAATGTAATATTTGACAATACTTTGAACATGTTTTAAAACAAAAAAAATCAAGATAATTTTGTTTGAAAAATGATTTTGAAAAAAAATTAATGTGAGAATTAAAATCATTTAAATTTTTTGAATTTTTTTTATAATTCATGATTTTTGAATAAAATATATTTTTGACTAAATAGTGAAATAGATTAAGATTTCTTAAAAACATTTTCTTAATTATATTAAGTAAAAAATATGAGAAAATGGTACCATTAATTGAATATATCATGAATAACTATATTATAAGAAACTTTATGATAATTATTGATAGATGAATCATATTACTTCATCAATGGAATTATAATCATAAAAAACCCCATTAAACGATGAGATTGTATTAATAAACACTTACCACTTTGGTGACTTTGAATCATAGAACACATGAAGGAATAAAATAAAATGAAATATAAAATACCATATGATGAAAAAAATTATTGATATCAAATGTCAAATAGGCTATATAAACACCTCCTGAAAGAATATAGTTTCATTACACAACATACATCTCAAAGAAAAAAAATTGAGACAAAAATACCCTTGTCCATGACAACCCTGCTTTTATTACAAACTTAAACGTGATTTATTACATAAACTATTCACTTGATACAACATGGAATATCGAGAGGTCTAGTGTATTTGGGGATTAAGATCATTACATAACGACTTAAAACATGAAATACAACATCTTTATTGAAAAATCCCTTTACATGACCACTACATTCCATCGTACTTAGCATTGCATGGGATAACCTGAGGACATGCATAAGAAAAGGGTGAGCTATAAAGCCCAGTAAGGGAATAAACATAGAATACACGAGGAGTACAATACATGTTAGACAATAGGCATATCAATAGATCACATGAGAAACATGGACATAAAGGTATGGTAAAGCAATATAATCATATCATGGAAATGTGGCAACAACACTTAACATGGAATTAGCATGAGCCAACACCAATTGCACAAGAAGCATGAGTAAATCCCCATTGCACATGAATCACGAGTAAACCCTCATTTCATTTGAATAAGAATGAGTCAACACTCATTGCACATGACGTATCATGATATTATACTTTGCCCAATGCATTAGAGCGCTATAAGGGCACGCCCTTCTTAAACATTTTATTTCATGCATAAGGGTGACACATGGATCATAAAACCTAGATTCATAAAACACAATCAATTATTCCATGAGAAAGGAATGTGGAATGAAAATTTATAATTAATAAGTAAATTTTCATGAAGGTGAATACCCTTGATGTAGAAATGGGCATGGTATTCACTACACAATGGAATTGGCTTAGAAAATTGGTGCAATTTCAGTATCCTAACAACGTGATATAAGAATTCATAAAAATGGTTGATGAGAGAGAAATGGGTGTCTCATCATATCTATATGAAATTAAAAGTAAGGGGGTCATATAGATACTTGTCCCAACAATTGTAATGGAATTTAGATTCATGATACAAAAGTATTGCTTGAATGTATATGAGGAGAGATAAGTTCCTTTCAGAATTTCGGCATAGTAACAGGTGTACATGGGAGGAATTTAATGAGAGAGAAAGGTGTATCCCATCATTAAAATAATAAGATGGAAGTATGGGGGAGGTGCGAAACCATACTCCATCATTTATAATTGAAATTAAAACGGCATAAAAATATTATGAAAATTGGAAAAAAAATGAAAGGAAGGGAACCCTTACTTGGAAGTGTGCTTCCAAAGGCTTGAGAGAGGATTGATAGAGGCTTCTTGGTAACTTGGGGCAACTTGGGAGGATTATATAAGAAGTAGGGAAGAGATTGGTCTAACTCCAAAGGCTTTAAGTGAGGAGGAAGTGGGAGCTTTGGTGGGTTTATATAGGAAATGTGAGTGAATTATTTATTATTTAGGTTTGGGACCCCTTACATTAAACTAATCCAAACCACAAATAAGTTCATGTTTTTTGACCATGGTTTTTGAAAAAGGTAAGAGGAAAAAAATATTTTATAAGGCCAAAGCTCGAAATTAAAATAATGGGGTTTCTTATGTGGAGGTGAGTCACACTCCCATGGAAAATAATTTAAAAAGACAAGATGTTTAATAAGTATTGAGGGGTCCATTAATGCATTGTAAAATAAGTCAAAAAAATCCAAAATCACATTTTTTTTAATGGTAAAACAAATATTGGCGGACTATAAATCTTATAATTTTTTATTACATCACTATTGGGTCATTATGATGTCAAAAAACACATTATATATTTAAACAGTATTTAATTTTTACCAAAAAATTTGACTGTCTCAAAAAATTATGAAAAATTCACCTTTGGATAATTTCAACGTCTTGATTCCAGAAATAACATTAATTTTATCTAAATTATTTTTTAAATATGTTAATTTTCACTTTTAAAATAAAAACCGAGATTTATCGAAAATTCACAGGTTTTGACAAAAAATGGCTTTCAAACCTTAATAAAAATTACCACTGCATTCATAAAATTATAAGATCATTTGTATTTAATAAAAATTAATTTAATAATAATAATAATATTTTATTAATGTATTATTTAATTCAAAAATCAATTAATTCATCAAAATATACTTCTTATCTGAATATTAACTAAAAAAATACTATTTTTTCTTTAAAAAAACTATTTACAAAGTGTCAATAATGAAAAGAAGGTATATTCATTATTATATACAAAAAATAATATACATGAAAATAGTAGTAGAGATTTTTTACATAACCCCTTAAAACAGCTTCATAAGACCTAAGGGTAAGGTGTGCGACGTTGACACTCTTGGGGTGGCTCGGATAACATCGCTCTAGTGATAATCTCTATCAAAATTCACTTTTCCTGTAGACGGTCTCTTTCGAGCTTGACATGATGAAGCTCACCTTAGGCTTGGTCAAGAGAGAATCTCAAAGATGCCATGTCTTTTCCGAGCTCTGACAAATGGGCTTCGTATGGAGCAATTCTCTTGGATGAGGCCATCGCTTCTTTTTTCTGAGTAAATTGTATTTGTTAAAGCCCTATATTTATACTAATCACGAGATCACTATTCAATGTCTATATTAGAAATGGTCAAAATTCTTAACCTAAAACAAAAGAAGTTGACATTTTATATAAAAATTTTACATAATGAGACATTTAATTAGATCAATATGGATTTCCATTAATGAAAATTTGGGTTGTTAAAATATTCCCCCCTTCAGAAATTTCACCCTCAAAGTTTCCTTTTCCCACACTAAAACATATGTGGGTAACTCAGCTTCATCATTTCCTCCAATTCCCAAGTCGCTTCTTCAAACTTGTGGTTTCACCACAATACCTTGATGAAGGGCCTTGTCTTATTTTGTAGAACTTTTTCTCTACGATCTACGATCTTCCCTGGTTGCTCCTCATAAGAAAGATCATCCTCCAAACGTACCACCTCAGAAGAGAGTACTTGTGAAGGGTCTGGTATGTACTTCTTTAAGAGGGATATATGAAAGACTTCATGTACTTTGGCCATGTTAGGTGGAAGTACTAGTCGATATGCCACAGCCCCGACAAGATTAAAAATCTTGAAGGGGCTGATGTACCTTGGACTTAACTTCCCTTTATTTCCAACCCTCATGACTTTCTTCCACGGAGATATGCGTAGAAAAACCATGTCTCCAACTTTACCCTCAAGGTCTCATCGACGATTATCTGCATAACTCTTCTGTCGACTCTGGGATGCCTTGATATGCTGCTGAATGGTTTTCAACTTCTCCACCATTTCTTCGACCATTTCTGGTCTAATCACCTTATGTTCACCAACCTCATCCCAACATTCCAGTGTTCTACACCTTTTCCCATTCAAGGATTCATAAGGTGCCATTTGGATGCTCGAGTGGAAACTATTATTATAAGAGAACTCTACTAGAGTAAGATGTTGATCCCATCCTCATTTAAAGTCCATTGAGCATGCTCACATCATGTCTTCATGTTTTTGGATAGTTCGCTCAGATTGGCCATCAGTTTGGGGATGATAGGCCATACTGAAGATTAGTTCAGTATCCAGAGCATGTCGAAGACTCTTCCAAAACATAGAGGTGAATTTTGGATCTCGCTCAGACACAGTAGATTGTGGCACTCCATGGAGCCTTACCACTTCCCTGATATATTTCTGTGCCAGTTTATCCAATGATAAATCCTCCCAAATAGAAATGAAGTGTGCAGCCCTTGTAAGACGATCCACCACAACCCATATTGCATTGTTGCCTTTGGATGTCCTTGGAAGTCCAATGACAAAGTCCATGGTGATGTTCTCTCATTTCCATTTTGGTATGGGCAATGGTTTCATCATCCCCTTAGACTTCTACCTTTCTACCTTTACTTTCTGGCACACCAGGAACTTTTATCTATATACAATGATCTACTTCTTCATATTATCCCACCAAAAATTTTCTCGGAGATCTCGATACATCTTTGTGCTCCCTAGGTGAATAGAGAAATTTGAGCTATGTGCATCATCCAAAAATTCCTTCTTCAGCTTTGTACTTGATGGAAAACATAGTATTTTCCCAAATCTCACAATTCCTTATTCATTAACATTAAACTCCGAGGATTTCCATTTTTCGATAGCTTCTACTTTTTCCTGAATTCCCACATCATCCTTTTGAGCATCCCTTAACCTTTCCAAAAGAGATGGTTGAGCAATAATTTTTGAAAGGATTTATGATGTTCCCTTCTTTATGATTCCCATGTCTATCTTCATCAAGTATAAGAAGATTAGATCATTCTAAATTCTCCTCATTGATAGAATCATTGGGTCCTTTCTACTTCGAGCATCTACCACCTTGTTCTCTTTCCTAGGGTGGTAATGTATTGAAAAGTCATAATCCTTGATGAGATCTATCCATCTTCTCTGGCACATATTAATCTCTTTTTGTGTGAATATATATTTATGACTATTGTGGTCAGTATATATCTAACATTTCTCTCCATAGAGATAATGCCGCCAGATTTTCAAGGCAAAGAAAACCACCTCCAACTCCAGATCATGTGTTGGATAGTTTCTCTCATGGATTTTCAACTGTCTTGAGGCATAGGATATCACTTTATCATTATGCATCAGCACACAGCTTAAGCCCTTCTTCGAAGCATCACTGAATATCACAAAAGGTTCCCCACTTGTTGGTAAAGTGAGCACGGGTGCAGTGATAAGCCTCCTTTTCAACTCCTTGAAGCTTTCTTCACATTAATCACTCCAAGAAAACTTTAATCCCTTTTGAGTTAACTTGGTAAGATGGTTGGACAATTGTAAGAAATTTCTCACAAATCGTCGATAATATCCAGCTAACCCTAAGAAGCTACGGATATCCGTTACCGATGTTGGCCTCAAACATCCCTCAACTGCATCTGTTTTGGAGGTATCCACAGATATCCCATTGCTTGTGATGATATGTTCCAAGAATGATACCTATTTCAACCAAAACTCACAATTTCTGTACTTTTCATAGAGATTCCCCTTGCGCAAAGTGTCAAGTATAGTTCTTAAATGCTCCTCATGATCCTCCTTGGTTTTGGAGTATATTAGAATATCATCTATAAAGACTACCATAAATTTGTCAAGGTAATCTCTAAAGACTCTACTCATCAAGTCCATGAAGATTGGTGGAGCATTAGGGAGTCTGAAAGGCATTATTATTAATTCATAGTGCCCGTATCTTGTGCGAAAAGCAGTCCTCGGGATATCTTCCTTTTTCACCATTACTTGATAATATCCCAACCACAAGTCTACCTTGTAGGAGTATTGTGATCCACACAGCTGATCGAAAAATTTATAAATTTTTGGGAGATGATACTTGTTCTTTACCATGATTTTGTTGAGCTCAAGATAATCGATGCAAAGGAGCATTGACCCATCCTTCTTCTTGACGAAGAGGACTGGTGCACCCCATGGTGAAGCACTTGGGCGTATAAACCCTTTATCTAGATTCTCATGTAGTTGTTTCTTCATATATTCAAGATCCACGACATCCATTCTATATGGAGTCTTGGATATTGGTAGAGCCCCTAGTATAAGTTCAATTGAGAATTAAACATCTGTTCTAGGAGGAAGACCAGGAAGTTCCTTAGAAAACACTTCAGTGATTTTCCTCCAATAGGCATTTCTTTAAGGATGGTTTCTTCCTTGGACTCAATCATATGAGCCAGATACGCATGCTCATAGGGAAGTAATATCCATGATTAAGATTTTGGAGCTAAAGGAGATTCATCTTCCTCCTTACACTTGTAAAGAATTGGGGGTCAATTCTCCATATGGAGTGTGATTTCCCTTTCCCAACAATTTATGTTGGATCTATAAAAAGAAAGCCAATCCATGCCAATAATTACATAAAATTCTACCAGAGGGAGTATGATGAGGTTTTCCTGGAAATTCAATCCACATATTATAACAGGGGAGGACTTATATTCATGGGATGCAATGATTTCCGCATTTTCCATACTCACCAAAATATTCACTTCCATGATTTGTGGTGGTGCTGGGATTGTTCTACTAAACTTTCAAGATATAAAATATTGCATAGAACCTGAATTAAAATGTACGTTCGCTATTCTTGAATGAATAACTAGCGTACTTGTCACCACATCATTTTTGGGGTTCACTTTGGCAGAAGTGATGGAAAAAGATCTTCCTTACTGCCTTGGGGGTTATTGGTTGCCTCTGAAAACCCTTGGATTAGGGCAATGATTTGAAAAATGCCCCGGTTCTTTGTAGTTGCAGTAATAAACAACGCGTTGAGGTTCGAACGGAGCATTCCTCTCCTCTGTTGAAGCTGTGAGTCTTTCTTGCTGATAGTTAACAGCTATTTGCCCTTCTCTTCCACACCTAAAGCATTTAATCATCCCCTTGAGGCAATTTCTAGGGTGCTTCTTTCCGCACTTTTAGAAAGTGGGGTGCTGGATCTTCTTAGCACCATTGGATTTATCCATCGGACTGCCAGAATTGAATTCCACCTTACGCTTCTTATCCCCATGATACTCCAGTGATTCCCCGATCTCTATTTCGACCTTGAGGGCACATCAGAAAATTTCCTCATAGCTGTCAATGTCACGGATCACTGATGCGTTCCATAGGCTAGGCTTAATCCCACCAAAGAAGTGGTCAACTTTGCATTCGGGGGTAATGACAAAGCCGGAAGCATATCGTGAAAGCCTTGTGATGTTTTCCTTATATGCTCCAACATATTCTTCTCCTTTTTTCTTGAGGGAAAGAAAGTCACTTTCCTTCTTAAGCCAGATGGTGTGCAAAAAATATTTATCAAAAAACATCATCTGGAAATCCTTCCATTCCATCACCTCGATCTCCTCCTCAGGCTTCGTATTTCTGATCAACATCCACCATTGATCAGCTTCACCCTCCATATGATAAACCGCCAAGAGAACCTTCTCTTGTTTAGAACATTGAAGGATGGAGAAGATCTTTTCAATGGAGTTGATCCATTGTTCAGCGATCGTGGGATCAGATGATCCACTAAATTTAGGAGGCCTTTGTCTCATGAAGCTCTCAATAGCGTCTTGTTTCTTCTTAGGGGGGTTTGTACATTCCTCTTGACCCGTGTTTCTATTCAAATATTGATTTGTCTGAGAGAGAAGCGTGACAATGTTTGGGATTCCCACACCCATTGGATTGGGAATCTCATTAGTACAATCATCACACTTCTCTTCATATCGGTTATTACCCTGAGTCCTCCTATTACCGACCATTGGCTGGAATAAAAGGAAACTTAGGGGTAACACATAAAGGGTAATCCAAAGACAAAAGTTGATGACTTATAAATAAACTTTTATTTCCTTAACTCATGAGTCTATAGACTTCAATCTAGGCTTCTCATGATCTAATTTATAACATATATTTTTAGCGGATTTTTTTTAATTACCTTACGAAGGGTTCATACTAAGCTTGTGAATTTATCAAAACATATCCCCCGGGAGTGTCGTAACCAAGAGTGCAGCAAGGCCTGTTGTCGTGCACCAGTTCCCGTTCGAGTCTAGCTCAAAGCGGTGGTTTCTGGTTTTACCCCTAGGATATATCTATGCCAGAGCCACCTCTACCTGCTCGTATCCAGACAGGGATGTATTTTCTTGATAAACCACTCACTAAGTACTTACCAAAACATAGGGATGTTTTTATTATACATAGTATTGTCTCTAAGGATTTATAGGGGATTTCTAATCCTGATCCCAAAAATAACTAAACCTCCCTATGATACCAACTACGACAACACTACTTTTATTACAAACATAAACGTGATTTATTAAATAAACTATTCACTTTACACAACATGGAAGATAGAGAGGTATAGTGTCTTTGGGGCTTAGGATCATTACATAATGACTTAAAACATGAAATACACCATCTTTATTGAAAACATACGTTACATGACCACTACATTCCCTCGTACTTAGCATTGTATTGGATAAGCTGAGGACATGAATAAGAAAAGGGTGAGCTATAAAGCCTAGTAAGCGAATAAACATGGAATAAATGAGGATTAAAATACATGTAATATAATATGAATATCAATATATAACAAGAGAAACATGGAAATAAAGGTATGGTAAAGCATGATAATCATAACATGGAAATGTGGCAACAACACTTAACATTGAATTAGCATGAGCCGAAGCCCATTACACATGAAGCATGAGTAAATCCTCATTGCACATGAAGCATGAGTAAACTATAGTTTCACTTGAATTAGCATGAGTCAACACTCATTTCACATGACGTATCACGATACTATACTTTACCCAATTCATTGGAGCGCTATAAGGGTGCACCCTTCTTAAACATTTCATTTCATGTATAAGTGTGCCCCATGGATCATAAAACATGGATTCATAAAACATAATCATTTATTCAATGAAAAGGAATGTGGAATGAAACTTTATAATTAATAAGTAAATGTGAATGAAGGTGAATACCCTTGATTGTGAAATGGGAATGGTATTCACTACACAATGGAATTGGCTTAGAAAATTGGTGCAATTTCGGAAGCGTAACGACGTGATATAAGAATTCATAAAAATGGTTGATGAGAGAGAAATGGGTGTCTTATCATATCTACATAAAATGGATAGTAAGGGGGTCATATAGATACATGTCCCAACAATTTTATTGGAATTTAGATTCATGATAAAAAAGTATTCCTTGAATGTAAATGAGGAGGGAGTAGTTCCTTTCAAAATTTCGGCATAGTAACAAGTGTACATGGGAGGCATTTAATGAGAGAGAAAGGGGTCTCCAATAATTCAAAAAATAAGAGGGTAGTATGGGAGAGGTGTGAAACCATACCCCAATATTTATAATTGAAATTAAAAGGGCATAACAATATTATAAGAATTGGACGAAAATTGAAAGGAAGAAAACCCTTACTTGGAAGTGTGCTTCCAAAGGCTTGAGAGAGGATTGAGAGATGATTCTTGGGAGCTTGGGTCACCTTGGGAGGATTCTAGAGAGTGTAGGGCAGAGGTTGGATGAACTACAAAGGGTTTTAGTGAGGAGGAAGTGGGATCTTGGGTGGGTTTATATAGGAAAGGTGATTGAATTCTTTATTATTTAGGTTTGGGACCCCTTACATTAAACTAATCCAAACCAAAAATCAGATCATGGTTTTTACCCATGGTTTTTGGAAAAGGGAAGAGGAAAACAATATTTTATAAGGCCCAAGTCCAAACTTCTTAAAATAACGGGGTTGCTTATGTGGAGGTGAGTCACATCCCATGGAAAATAATTTAAAAAGACAAGATGTTCAATAAGTCTTGAGGGGTCCATTAATGCTTTGTAAAATAAGTAAAACAAACCCAAAATCAGATTATATTAATTGTAAAACATATATTGTCCAAACATAAAGCTTATTGTATTTTATTACCTCACTATTGGGTCATTATGATGTCATAAAACAAATTATATATTTAAACGGTATTTAATTTTTACCCAAAAATTTGATTGTCTTAGAAAATTATGAAAAATTAACCGTTGGATAATTTCGAGGTCCTGATTCCAAAAAAACATTTATTTTATCTGAAGAATTTTCTAAATATGTTAATTTTCACTCTTAAAATAAAAACCGACATTTATCAAAAATTCACGGGTTTTGTCAAAAATGACTTTCAAACCTTAAAAAAAAATTACAATTGCATTCATAAAATTATAAGATCAATTATATTTAATAAAAATTAATTTAATAATAATAATAATATTTTATTAAATTATTATTTAATTCAAAAATCCATTAATTCATCAAAATATATTTCTTATCTAAATATTAACAAAAAAATATTATTTGCGCTTTAAAAAAACTATTTTCCAAGTGTCAATAATGGCAAGAAGGTATATTCATTATTATATACAAAAAATAATATACATGAACATAATACTAGGGATTTGTTACATAACCCCTTAGAGGAGCCACATAAGACCTAAGGGTAAGGTGTGCGATGTTGACAGACTCTTGGGGTTGCTCAGATAACATCACTCGAGTGGTAATCTCTATCAACTTCCACTTTTCCCATAGAAGGTCTCGTTCGAGCTTGACATGATGTAGCTCAGCTTTGGCTTGGTCAAGAGTGAAGCCTAAAGATGCCACCTCTTTTCCGAGCTCTGAAAAATGGGCTTCGTATGGAGCAATTATCCTGTATGAGGCCATCGCTTCTTTTTTCTGAGTAAATTGGATTTGTTAAAGCCCTATATTTATACTAATCATGTGATCACTATTCAATGTCTATACTAGAAAAGGTCAAAATTCTTAAACTAAAACCAAAGAAGTTGACATTTTATATAAAAATTTTACACAATGAGACATTTAATTATATCAAGATGGATTTCCATTAATGAAAATTTGGGTCGTTAAAATATTTCCCCCTTCAGAAATTTCACCCTCAAAATTTACTTTTCCCACACTAAAACATATGTGGGTACCTCAGCTTCTTCATTTTCTCCAATTCCCAAGTCGCTTCGTCAAACTTGTGGTTTCACAACAACACCTTGATGAGGGGCCTTGTCTTATTTTGTAGAACTTTTTCTCTACGATATACGATCTTCACTGGTTGCTCCTCATAAGAAAGATCAAACTCCAAATGTACCACCTCATAAGAGAGTACTTGTTAAGGGTCTGGTATGTACATCTTTAAGAGGGATACATGAAATACTTCATGTACTTTGGCCATGGTAGGCGGAAGTGCTAGTCAATATGCCACAACCTCGACACGATCAATAATCTAGAAGGGGCCGATGTACCTTGGACTTAACTTCCCTTTCTTTCCAATCCTCGTGAATTTCTTCCACGGAGATATGCATAGAAAAACCACGTCTCCAACTTTACCCTCAAGGTCTCATCGACGGTTATCTACATAACTCTTCTGTCGACTCTGGGCTGCCTTGATATGCTGTTGAATGGTTTTCATCTTCTCCACCATTTCTTCGACCATTTCTGGTCTAATCAACTTACGTTCACCAACCTCATAACAACATGCCGGTGTTCTACACCTTTCCCTATTCAGGGCTTCATAAGGTGCCATTTGGATGCTCGAGTGGAAACTATTATTATAAGAGAACTCTACCAGAGGAATATGTTGATCCCATACTCATTTAAAGTCCATTGAGAATGCTCACAACATGTATTCAAGTGTTTGGATAGTCCTCTTAGATTGGCCATCAGTTTGAGGATGATAGGCCATACTGAAGATTAGTTCAGTATCCAGAGCATGTCGAAGACTCTTCCAAAACTTAGAGGTGAATCTTGGATCTCGCTCAGACACAATAGATTGTGGCACTCCATGAAGCCTTACCACTTCCCTGATATATATCTGTGGTAGTTGATCCAATGATAAATCCTCCCAAATAGCAATTAAGTGTGCATTCTTTGTAAGATGATCCACCACAACCCATATTGCATTGTTGCCTTTGTATGTCCTCGGAAGCCTAGTGACAAAGTCCATGGTGATATTCTCTCATTTCCATTTTGCTATGGGTAATGGTTTCATCATCCCCTTAGACTTATGCCTTTCTTCCTTTACTTGCTGGCACACCAGGCACTTTGATGTATATACAGCGATATACTTCTTCATATTATCCCACCAAAAAGTTTTTTTCGGAGATCTCGATACATCTTTGTGCTCCCTGGGTGAATAGATAAATTTGAACTATGTGCATCATCCAAAAATTCCTTCTTCAGCTCTGGACTTTATGGAAACATAGTCTTTTCCCAAATCGAACAATTCCTTCTTCATTAACATTAAACTCTGAGGATTTACATTTTTCTTATGGAGAAATTCTACAAGATGAGGCCATCACTTCTTTTGTCTGAGTAAATTGGATTTGTTAAAGCCCTATATTTATACTAATCATGTGATGAATGTTCAACAACTATATTTGAAAAGATCAAAATTCTTAACATAAAACCAAAGAAGTTGACATTTTATATAAATATTTGACATAAAGAGACATTTAATTAGATCAAGAGAGATTTCCATTAATGAAACTTTGGGTCGTTACCTTGTCGCTTTGGAAATATTTTAACTACAAACCCCATGAAATAGAGATCTAAAATGTACATGTAAATCCAAATAATTCTCAATATAATAATCATAAAAAACATCCCTATGGATTAACACACCACATACAAGAAATAAGTGGTGAACATGTCTTTTATCTAATGGAAAATAAAAGTGATATGGAAATCCCTTACCATAAGTCTTGAATTCCATTATAATGATTGTATCATACTGTATAATAAATACATGTTTTTTATTCATATATTGAAGAAAAAAATTAATTTATAAAATACCATATAATTTTATCTTATAACCTTTTTTTATCTTTTTATTTACATTTCCATTTTAAATTTTGCTTCGGGTAATAACCACTTGGTTATTCGTATATATTTTGGCTTCTTATTTTTGGTCCCCTTACATTGATCATGATTTAATCATTTTAATAATTTATAAAATTATATCAATATATTATATTTTCACTATATATTTATTTATAATAATTTTTAAAATATATAAATATTAAATCAAATACATCATTCTTGGAGACTGTATTCCATACGTGAGCATGAATGTTATTTCCATTTTCTTCTTGTATTGAAAGAAATAAAAGTAAATGATATATATATATATATTATCATTATAGTATAATTATTAATTCAAATATATCACATATTTATATTAAACACATTCTTAATACATTACATGTAATGTGTGAATGAAACTTCACTTCACGAAGTGTTAGTATGCCGCACATATGAATGACGTTACCCTATTCTAAAAACTGGAAAGAATAAAGGCACGTATCATATAATAATTACAAAAGCATAAATAAATAATAAATATAATAAATATAATAAATATATTTTATAAATCCATCATTATTCCTAACCATGAATTGTGTTAATAAAATAACATATGACATCGGTTTGTGAGGCTGTGGTCCACCGTATACACAAACAATGATTGCATATCCCGTTTGATAGAAGTGTATGAAGTTGTAGGTAATTAACATAACCTAAGAACATATATGTATTTTTTAGATAATTTTTTTTATATAATTAGGGTATAATATTAAATAAAGGGGATGGAGAAGGAAACACACAAAAATTGCAAGTTAATGAAAATTACATCTTCTTCAAGTAACTCATTTTGGTTTTCACAAAGGGACTTACTTGGATAAATTTATTCCAAACGTGATGCCTATATTATGAGATGATGGAATTTGGGGAGGTATTTGTTCACTTTTTCGTCATTCCAAATGTATTGGGAGGTTTAAATAAGTGGGGAGAGTGAATTCCTATTTATAGTGGAGGAGGAGAGGAATCCTTGTAAATACTAAAAAGTAAACACTATTGGGAGTTCTAACTTACCTAATGTGCCTAAAGTAATGATAAATTTTCTATAAAAGATGGTATATGGTATATATATGTCTATAAAATATGTTTTTGAAAACAATTTGTTCATTTCAACACATTATCATTTAATATTAAACACTAAGTAAAATCAGCTTTTACCATAATCACTATAATTAATTTTAGTTGCATTCACTAATATTTTGGGTCAAAAAATTAGTTTAACTTACAAGAAATTATAAAATATTATGATTAAAAATATTTAATATTTTTTGGAATTTTTAAAACACATAAGTGGTAAAAATTAATTTAAAAATGATCCTAGAGACATGTCGAGATAACGTGTTTTTAAAGAGAAATGCTCAAAAGTTTGAATTGTTTTTAAATCTAGTTTCAATGTGAAATTGATTAAAATGAAATAAATTGGATTAAATGATTTATAATTGATCTTATTATAATTTTAAATAAATTTAAAATATAATTTAACTTTATACATAAATTAATTGAATATTCGATTTTCAATTAAAATTCAATATATTCCACTATTCCTTAAAAATGAAACTTTCTAGAAAAAACCCAAAAATTCACCCAAAGATAATTTTGATGTTACAATTTAAAAAATAAAGTTTATTTTTTTTAAAATATAATTTCTAAATTTTTTAAAATTATATTTTAAATAATTTATCCTTTAAAAGATGGTAAAATTAGCTTTTAGAAAAATACATCTTTTTATCTGTAAAGTTGGATTTATTCTTATTCCTTGTCTAAAAAAAACATAATATGAATCTTAAATATTTGATTTAATATTAAAATATATGTATATATGTATATATATTTCATTAAAATCATTCATAAAAAGTGGTTTTTTAAATTTATTAATATTAAACATGTTTGTGCAAAGAAAAAAAGTTTTTCAGAAAAAGAATTTCATTATTTTCAAATAGTCATTACTTTAATTTCTTACTAATTGGTTAACAAATAATTCATTTTAAAAAAAGTAGTAAAACATATTTTTCACAATTTAGTTAACCCCTTTCATACCCTCTATTCCAACGTCTATGCGATAAATATAATAGTATTTTAATAATATATCATGTTTCATTTAAACCCAATGTTATGTGTAACATAAGCTAAGATCAGTATTGAATGTAACATAGTCTAAACATGGTATTACATGTAACATAACCTAAACTTAGTGTTTCATGCACCTCAAGATAAAATCATTTTTGTGTGTATTATAATCTTAACTTAGTGTTATGTATAAATCAATATTAACTTGTGGTAGTGTGAAATGCAAGACATAAAATAATTTTAATTTATTAAGAAATAGTAATTCATAAAAATTCAATGTGTTAGATTCTCCCCCATAAAATGAATTTCTCCCTCTAAATTCATCTGGGTCATAAATGGTGTAATATTTGATAATTAATTCATAAAAACCCATAACATAGAAAAATGAATAATAAAAATTCTTTTAAAGGGAAAAGTTGAAAATATAATATCTTCTCAAAGTAACTCATAACAAGGTTTCCATATAGAATAACATAGGTGGCATTTCATGATTTGGACATGCTATAAAAGAATAAATAATTATAGATAGTGATATAGATCATCGGTCATAAGAATGTGGGTGATCTAGATAAAGTCAATGATTACAAAACCATAAATCTATTACGATCTAAGGGACCACATGATTCATAAAAATTGAGGTACTTGGATAATATTTTTTTTCAAGATCATTTTCATATATTTAAAAAAAATTTACAAGAAGATATACTTACCTGACTTAATTCTATTTTATTTTCACATTCTCACCCTTTAGTGATGTCTTGAACAGTTTCCATTTCTTCTCATACTCTAATAATGAATGATTATTTATTATTAATTAAGCTATAACAGATCATAAGATTCATAAATAGAATGATATGTCATTATATAATTATTTATGTATCTTAAAAGTTTAATGGTTATAAAAGGTTATCCAATATACATTAATATTAATAGGGTGAAATAATATGTTAATATCAAAAACCTAATCCAAATTTCATCTCAAACCATTTGATAAATAGTTAAACTTATAACCATTCCAGAATATAATTCACCTATTAGTCCTTAAATAATCTATTTTCTTATACTAAAACAATTTTCATTGGAAACATGGGTTCATCCTTGCACTGATAGAGTATTAAATATAATTTTATTATTCCATAATCTATTTAGGGAGAGACAATCAAATTAAAGTTCACTAAAAGATGAAAATAATATTTTCTTAGGGATTATTCATACAAAATAAAACATCAAATTCCCAAATAAGGTGGGGAGGATAATTGTTCCCTAATTATCATGATGCACTTTATATATTATAATGACATAAACTTCTCCTTTATCCTTTTTTAAAAAGTGGTAATTATGTATTATCATAATAATTATCCCTTTGATTGGGGAATTTATTCACATAATTTCCAAAATCCTTTCACTTAAAACAATGGAGTGTGGGTGGTGCATTAGTTGGCATTCTATTATCCACCATTTCATTAATCGCACCATTAATCATGTTTTTTACATTTGTGGATTTTATGACTTACCTTTCCACATTTAAAGAACCTCCTAGTTATATTTAAGTAATTCCATTTATGCTTCTTCCAATATTTTTGGAATAGAGATATTTGGAATTTCTTTCCTCCATTTGAGTTTTCACGAGACTTGATCTTTCTTTTCTTATCAAAACCAATTGAATGGTGTGAATTTATGATTTATATTTCTACCTTTAATGCACATAGAATAACTTATTTATAGATATTAAATTTTATTATAGACAATTATTTTAGAATAATTGGTTTTATTCCACCAAATAATTTATTAATTTATTTTTCATGGATGGTGATTAAACTATAATCATTCCTTGCATGTCTTAAAAAATTATTTTCATAGATACCAATATATTCATAATCCATTTTCTTGACCTCAATTAATTACTTATATATTATTTTTATAGAATAAGAGGTATGTACTTAATAAAAAATACCCCCTTGAACTCTTCCCATTACATAGATTCAATTTATTTTTCTTCTCTCATGTTTTTAATAATTTTCCACCACTGATCTACTTCACCTTCTAAACGATAAGCATCAAAAATTACTTTTCCATACTCCGAGAAATATGTAATGGAAAATATCATTTCAATGGTACTTATTCATTTTTAAAAAACTATTGGATTAGTAGAAACACTGAAATAAGGTGAATGTTACCTCAAGAAGGGCTCAAAAAATTTTTATTGCCTCAATTGCTTGTTTGGAAGTTCAACACAATTCATATCTTGAGAAATTTTTTTAATTATATTAACAATACATTTCATTTTTAATCTCACATCATTTGGTTTCTAAATAATAAAATAATATCATTTTCTATTGCATTCAGTAGTAATATGGTTCCTTCAGGTTTTATCAATTGATTAAAACCAAAAATAATTGTGTGATCAACCCTAATCATAGTGGAGAACTATATAATCATGAGAGTTTACTTATAGGATGCATAAATCATGAAACCATAATCTTTTATCTAGGAAACTTTAGGTTTATCCTAGGTTATTCAAAGTTATCTTCTATTTAAATCGTTCACGATGTTTCATAATGAGTTTTGTGAATTTAAAAAGCATATTCATCATAAGTGTTTAACTAAGTGTTCAACAAGGCCCATTATCATGCACAAGTTCCTAATCGAGTCTATCTCAATATAATTGTTTCAGGGTTATTACCCCTAAGTACATATATGCCAGATCCACATCCACTTATAGTAACCAAACATTGATGTATTTCTAAGAAATAACTAACTCTATAGTTTAACAAAATTCCATGACTTTTTCCAATATATTGACTCATCCTTAGACTTATCCTTAGAGACATTAGTAGTCATTTACTTATAAATATAAATTGGGATCTCACTAATGTTTTTTCATCCTAGTTTCAAAAGGTGAACAAAATATTTACGTTAAAACCAAATACAATGACCTAGACTTAACATACAAGGATATTAAATCAATTTTTTTGAATAATCAACACACTAAAAAAGTATATTCCCAAGGACCATAATATTTTATTATCTTTGTAATATTGGAACACAACATTCTAGCTTGGTGAAATATTTTCAATGTTTCCCATAAATATCTTCCCATTTATTAATCCTCATAAGAATATCCTAACTAAAAATGTCTTCATATCCTAGGGATGGAAACATAAGAAAGGGTGAGATCATATGATCAGCATGGGTAAAAATAAAAGATATAAAAATATGAACATATAAAATCATAACATAAGTATAAGGTTATGTGGTAATGAATAAAAAAATACTATGTTCATACCTGACCTATCATAGATTATAAACACGAGTCATGGAATAAATTATTTTCGTTTTTGAAAACATGATCCATGAGAGTGAGAAACCATCACAAATCAATAATGAACCATAATCTCATGTCATAAAAGTGTGATACCATCATAAAAATATAAAACCATTATATGTTTAAAGGTTAACTACGAAGACCATAAACATAGTGGATTAGTACACACCTATTTCCCATAGTGGATCAGGATACACCTATTTTCCATTATGGATCAGGAAACACCCATTTACCTTTGTGGATCAGGAGGAACCTATTTCACATTGTTGATCAAGACACACCCATTTCCCATTGTGGATTAGGATTCAATTGTTTCCCATTATGGATCAAGATCATCATCTTATTTCCCATTTTTATATCATGATATATAAATATTAATCAATACATTAGAGATATATATTGTCCCCACTAGTCATGTAATGAAATCATACATATGTGTTCCCCAAGATCAAAAGCATTTGTCATATCTTAACTCAAGAAATGAAATGGTTTTGATGTTGGTGATGATGTGTTTGTTGTTCAGAATGGTTAGCAATGATGGGATGATGATGATGGATGCACATGTTATAGGATGGACCGCCAGTGTGATGGGTATCTCAAGGTAGTTTCATGTCAGGATGGGTGACAATTTTTGAATTTTAAATTTTGGGGATTTTTTGAAGGTGGTAATGGAAGTACTATTATTTTAAGTCTGTTTGATTTTGAAATTTGAATTTTGTATACATTAATTTTCTCGATGGGTTTTTTCGATGAATTTTGTTAGGGTTCACACTTACCCAATAAAGGTGTCAGTATAAAATAAAAAAAATTGGATTGTAAAAAGAATAGTTATCATAAACATTTCATCGTATAATAACCTATAGAAAATAGATAGGGTTCATAATCATTTCATCATAGCATAACCTGTGAAAAAAGTGGGTTTCATAAGAATTTTAACATGTTATAGCCCATGGGAGAGAAATAGGTTTCATAATAAATTATTCATATTGAATATAAACTATTCAAATAAATACATAATAATGGTATCCTTAGATCATATCCAAAGTAAATCATAAACTATATCCAAGGATGTTGTCTTATATAGAGAATTATTTTAAAAGATCATATGGAAAATCTCTTAAATAAAATATCTTTTATTTAAAAATCACTTCCAAAAAACATTTTCAGAATCCATTTCATTGAAAATAACATTGGAAACTAATGAATTCATCTTTTAAAATATATTTAAAATATTTATTTTTGAAAAGATACTTTTTACTTTGAAAAATGTTTTTTAAAATTTAACACATTTTTATAGCAATTTTATTTGAAAATAACCTAAAAAACTTATAAAGGAAGGTTTAAAATTCAACTTAAACACTTTTCAGTTATAAACATTTACAAAATCCTTTTATTTGAAACTAAACTTTGAAAAGTCATAAAAGAATAAAAGAAAATCTTTTAAAACATTCTTTAAAACATAACATATTTTGAAAATCCTTTTCTTTGAAAATAGCCTTCATAACTTATAAATGAAGCTTTAAAATACCGTAATACGCTTTTTAAAACAAAATATATTTTGAAAACCTTTTCTTTGAAAATAGATTTGTTAACTTATAAAAGAATATTTGAAAACAATTTTTAATACATAAAAATTCCCAAAATAATTTTATTTTAAAAAACTTTTAAAAATTAAAAATTAATCTTTTAAAATAATTTATTTGTTTGAAAATATTATTATAAAACATGTTTTTTGATTAAAAATATTTTTCGACTAAAGATAGAAATAATGTCTGATTTTCTTAAAAATATTTTCTTAATTATCTTATGTACCATAGAGTATAAAATTATACTATTAATTTAAGATATCATGAATAACCATAGGTGAAGAAAATTTTTGATAATCTTTGACAGTTGGATTATATTATTTCATTAATGAAAGAATAATCATAAACTATCATCATAATCGATGAGATTATAGTAATAAACTATTACCACTTTTAGTAAATTTGAATCATATAAATCATGAGATAATAACATAATATTAGAATTGAAATATTATTAGGATGAAAATATTAATGATCTTACATTCCAATGGTATGTATATACACCTCGTGAAATGATATATTAGCATAACACAATATGCATCTCAAAGAAGGAAAAACAAGATAAAAATACCATTATTGCTTTAGTAACATTTGAACCATATTCCCCATGAAATAGTGATCCTGAAATGGATATATAAATCCAAAAAATTCCCATTATAGGAATAATAAAATACATCCATGAGAATTATACCCACTACATACAAGAAATAGGCAGTGAAAATGGCTTGTGTCTTAAGAAACATAAAAGCGAGACAAAATTCCATTACCTTGAGTATTAACCTCTTTTGTAGTAATTTGATACAACTATATAATAAAAATAATTTTATTATAAATATATTGTAGTACCACATTCATTTATAACATAACATATATTATATTCTTATGGCATTTTATTATCTGTTTATCTATAATTCCATGTTAAGATTTAGGTAATGGCCTCTTTGTTTTTCATATATGTATTGAATTGGTATTTTTGGTCCTCTTAAATTGTTCATTATTTAATCATTTAAATAATTTAAATCATGATAAAAATATGACATATCTTCATAATATATCTATTAATAATAATCTATAATTGATATAAATAGAAAATGAGACACAATGGTTATAGAGACAGTAGGTCGTACGTACTCATTAACATTGTTAACATTTTCTTATCAAGATGAACGATAGAAAAGAAATTGATATATATATATATATATATGTATATAATTAAATTAGAATTATATTTTAATATATATCACATATTTATAATAAAACCATCCTAAATACATTCCATGTAAAGCATGAATGAATCACATCACTTCGCGAGGTTGTAGTCCTCCAAACACATGAATGGCCTTATCATATTCTCAGAAATGTAAATAATGGACGTATATGTTATATAATAATTAAATTATCATAAATACGTCATAAATATTATATATATAATATATAAGTTATAAATCAATCATTTTTCTCAACCATGAAATGTGGTAATGGAAGAATGAATGACATCAGCTCGCGAGGTGATAGTTCGTCGTACACACGAATGATGAATAAAAATCCCATTTGATTAAAGTGTGTGAAGTTTTTGGTTATGAAATTAACATAAACATATCTCAGTATATTTAACAAACTGAGGTTATTATAAAATCATGGTATAATAATAACTAATGGTGGTCGGGAAGGAAACAAAATAAAAAATTCACGTTGATGAACGTTATCTCTTCTTTAGGTAACTCCTTTTGGTTTGTAACAAGGGACTTTATTGGTTGGTTTTATTCCCATATTTAAACTTATAAGATAATATTAAGGAATTTTGGTATGGGTTTTATTAGTTTTTGGTCAATGAAAATGGCTTGGGAGCTGTGAATAATTGGGGAGAGTGAAATCCTTTTTACACTGGGGGAGGAGTAGTATTCTTGGAAATAACAAAAAGTAAACACGCTTGGGAAGTATAAATTACCTAAAATTCCTCCAAAAAAATGATCTAGTTTCTATAAAATATCTATTATGGTATAAATATGTCTATAAAATTGTTTTTGGATAAGTTTTGGGTTATTTACATGCCATATCTTTTATGATGAACTACTATGTAAGCTCTTTTTTACCTTATTCACTATAATTAATTTTAATTTATTTCACTAATATTTTTGGTTAAAAACTATGTTGAACATATAATAAATTATAAATTATTATAATTTAAAAATTTAATCCATTTTAAAAAATTCATGAAATAAAAATGGTAGAAATTAATTTAAAAACAATCTCGCAAACATGTTGAGAAATCGTGTTTTTAAAGAGAAAAGCTCAAAAATTTGAAATGTTTTTATATCAAATTTCAATGTGAAGTTGATTAAAATAATATAAATTGGATCAATTAATTTATATTTTATCTAATTATACTTTAAATCCAATTTTAAATATAACTAAACTTTAAATATAAATTAATCAAGGAAGAAGTTTTCAATTAAAATTCTTTATTTTTTACTGTTCATCAAAAAAAGAAACTTTTCACAAAAACCAAAATATTTATCCTAATATTATTTTGACATTCCAATTTCAAAAATTATTTTTATATTTTAAAATATAATTTATATAATTTTAAAAATTTATATTTAAAAAAGTGCGCCTTTAAATGGTGGTGAAATTGCCTTTTTGAAAAATACATCTTTTTATACATAAAATTGGATTTATTATAATCTATTATCTAAAAAACATATAATGTGAACATTAAATAATTGATTTAATGTAATATATATATATAATTCATTGAATAAATTTTGAAAAATTGGTTTTTTTAATTTATTAAGATAAAACATGTTTGTATATAGAAAAATAGTTTTTTATAAAAGGAATATATTTATTTTCAAATAGTTCAAACATTAATTTATAAGTAATTAGTTACAAAAGCATTAAATTTTTAATCATTAATAAAAAATATTTTCATAATTTAGTTAATACTTTTCAAACTCACCATTCCAACAGCTTGGTGACAACTTTAATAATATTTTAATAACAAGCCATGTTACATTTAATATCAGTATTGTGTGTAATGAAATATAAGCTTGGTGATGTGGGTAATATAATCAAAACTTTTTATTTCATTTAACATAAGAAAAAATTAGTGTTTCATGTACCTCAATCTAAACTCATCATTATGTGTAGTGAAACATTAACATGGTTTTTCCTATAAAGTAATATTAACTTGGTGTAGCATTTAATGCAAGCCATTAAATAATTTTTATCTATTCGATAAAAATAAATCATAAAAACTTGGGTGTTATAGTTATTATATAGAAAATAATACTTATCCATTTTTAGAACTTGATAAGCTTTTTTTGCTGATGGGAATTCCATATTACTTGATTTTCATGATATTTAAACACCACACTATCAATACATAATCTTAATTAATACATAATATAAAATGTATAAAATGAAGTTTATTTGTTAAATGATTGAGGAAATCTATTAAAAATTGATAAAAATCATCAAATGTGGTTGGTTTTTGGGTATCCATGCATTGAATCTAGAAAATAAATCTTTGAAGTATGAAAATTAAGAGCCATGAGTAACCAATGTTTTCTAAAAAAAGAATAATTAATAAAATGAATGAAAATATATCTGATAATAATAAATTTTAAAATTTTTCCCCTAAATCATGGGTGATGAAGTGTTTTCATGTGTGCTCCCAAAAATATTTATAAATAAGTGCAGTATAGTTGTTGACCCGGGTCGTTCTCTTGAGGATCTGTTGTGGTCAATTACTCAGTACTTCTAATTCACATTCTTATTTTTTTAATTATTGAATTAAAAATAAAAAGAAATGGATATTTAAGAATTGATAATGAAAAAATAAAATTAAACATGAAAATACAAGGCGAATAAAATTATTGCAAACAAAACAAAGTTTGGAAGAAATGAGGAAATCCCGGGAGAATCACCCCAAGTGAAACTTCATTGTTTCTTTATTATCCTCAAATTTACCTAATGAACACACTAAATCATAATTGTGAAAATAATACTTTATATATTCTTGTTAATATAGTGTTCTCTCAATTATTTCTAAGAAACCACACATCCACCTCCTCGATCGAGGAAAAATATTACATAAGTGAAAGCTAAGCCCTAGGTGGCATGTCGAGAAACAAAGGCACATTGCCCCAGAAGAACCCCTTAACTAAATCTATATTAATATAATAAAAATTAAGAATAATAGATAAATGACTTGGTTTCATGAATTTATTACACCCTTGGAAACTTCCTCAAGCTAGCTACTCACGATCATGAGCAGAAGAGTTCACAGTGGAGAAGATCAGGGTGAAAACAAAAAAGATAAAAATATGAAGGAATGAGATTATCAAGAAGATTAACATACACTAAAATTAAAAATACTATTACATCATAAGTTAAACAAAAATAATAATAAAAATGGCCAACAAAGGATACCCCCAAGTTTCCAACATTTTGAGAGGAAGATAGACTAAATTTTTACTGGCAAACGAGGAAATATTTGGCTCGAAATCTCTCTACTAAAAGATTATGCATGGATTCACTAGTAAATGACCTAATATTCATAGGGTGTATTCATGAATGTTTTTAATTTATTTATTCTATTTATACCCAAAAAATATAAGACTCATTGTTCACATGTAGAGGGAGATATATATGTGTTACTCGACGAAATTTATTATGAATAGGAGACTCTTCATTTTCCAAAACTCTGAATTAAATAGAATTTTGGGAATTAAAAATGAATGAATCACGTGAGAAAACCTTAAATAATGACTTTTGTCTGGGTTTTTTCTTGATTAATGATGAATTTAATCTCATTTTGTCTACCCATTTATGATAAACTGGACTAATATCAAAATTATCTAGATCTATACACAGTTTTTGATTTGGGATTTGTGAGCTTAATTTGGGCCTCCAAAAGATAGATGGAGTTTTTGGTCCAGAATAGTGAAATGAATTACATAAAACATATGAATTTATAAAATTATAGTTTTTCAATATTCATTATTGAATAAAATGTTATTTTGGAAGGATTGAAATAATTTAAAACTGTTAAAATCCCAAATATCTCATTTTTCCAGTTATGCTAAAAAATGTTTAAAAAATATAAAATGTGACAAATTCTATTAAAATAACACATTGGTGGGATTAAAAAATTTTTAATTAATAATAAAAGAATAAAAAATATTTTACCTATAAATTCCCGTATTATTAAACATTGCACTACTGGGAAATCATCTTATACCAAGGTAAAAACAAACTTCGTAAAGCATAAATGACAACATAACTCAATTATCATATCAAAGAAAATATCATGACTCCTACATGGAAATTTGTTTATAACTCCTAAAAAATAATATGAATCCATTAAATATCATGTTAATCCTCACAATTATTTCATACCTAGATCCTCATAAAAATATTTTTCTCTTCACTCAAGGATATTTTATGTGGAGTTTTTCTTATTCCCAAGAACATGTGTGATATCAATAATCTTGATATCCTCCAAGTAAATCCACTTAGTAGAGTAAAAAATGTGTTAATTAGGAGGTGTTTTCAGGATTTTTTCTATGTCTAAGGTTTGTTAGGTTTTAATTGTAAAAAAAACTGTGGAAGAATGATAAGGGTTAAGCCCTATGTGCAGTAAATGCATAAAAATAGTTTTTCTGTAGAGTGGTGTACTCTTAAATAATCCCGAAAATAATTCACCTCTAAACACATAATTATTTTGGATGTTCACAATTTGAATTTTTTGCATAAATTATATTTTCATCCCCCTTTCCCAAAATTTATAAGCTTTTTTCATCTTGAATTCAAACATGGATTTATATTTAGAAAAAAAAATTAGGAAAAAAGAGGAAACTTTTGATCTTCAAATATTGGTGAAGAACCAACCAATATGTGTAATTATATTTCAGGACACCCATATATATTTATTTCATGAAATTTATTCAACCCAAAAATCAATAAATGTGGAAATACATTTAATTCAGCTCAAAACAATTCTTCCAGAATGAAAAATACAACTCATTTTCTACCTCCTCCACACTTGAGTTCAATAATAATCATGCATTTATATTCTAGAGAAGGGTGGAAAGGGTTAAAAGGAGTATTATGTAGATTCCTAAAAAGGTATTTAATGGATATTAGGGGATTAATAAATTTTATATGAAAAGTGTTACACCTCGATCCCAGATGCCTGGATCCGGTGCATTATTTTAATACATTAACCTGATTACAAGGGAAATCAAATCCCAAAAGGACCGATCGGTTTAGTATACTTGTAAATAATAGATACAAACCTATGTTTTACATTACATAGTGAAATAAAATACAACATATTATCCACTTTAAATTTTTTCATATCCAATAGATTATCCCTGCACATCAATCATAATATACTATTCACATATTGGGAAAAAAATGAAACATAAGAAAGGGGTGAGCTCAGACGCTCAGTAAGGATAAACAATATAGTGGAAGCTATTATATATAAGTATAATCATTTAAGTCAAGGTATAAAAATGAAATAAAATCCTTATAAACAAAATCTTGAGAATAATATGAAAAGAATAAATCAAATCCTTCCATTTAAACTTTCACATGGATATTCTACTAGTCGAATAATCACATGAAATTTCAATAACTAATCTCATAACGGGGAAATACATAATTCTAGACATTATAACTATACTGTCAAGGCCTCATTCCAAGACCATTACCATATCATCAAGGAATTATGACAAGACACTAGTTTCACTTCTAGAAAATGGATCTATCCCCATGGTTTTCCAAAACCGTGGGGATAGGTCCTGAAAAGTGACCTATACCCACGGTTTCCCAAAAACATGGGTATAAGGAGGGTCTATCCCCACCTTTTTGGGGAAAACCGTGGGGATATGTCTGGGCTAAAATACCTATACTCACAGTTATGAAAGACCATGGGTATAGGTTTCTTTTGTGTGCGCGAGAAATTTTTTTTTTCTGCGGGGAGGAAATTTTTTTTGGTGGAAACCCTATACCCATGGTTCTTCCCACTATACCCATGGTTTTTATAACTATATTTAACTAAATATATATATATATATACATATAGGTGATGTTAGGGTAGTGGTTAGACGCGGTGTTTTCAACGAAGAGGTTGCGAGATCGGAACTCGGCGGCTGCATTATTTTAGGACCTATACCCACGGTTTTGAAACCGTGGGTAAAAGCCGTTGACACTATGGAAATTAGCTATGTTTCAGTGACATGGTGGCAGGACACCTATACCCACGGTTTTGGAAAACCGTGGGTATAGGTTGGGGACTTATACCGACGTCGTTCCAGCCCACGGTTCCCAAAACCATGGATATATTCTATGCCCACAGTTTTGGGGTCTATACCCACAGTTTTTGGGTCTATACCCACCGTTTTGAACCGTGGGTATAGGCTGTTTTCCTAGTAGTGTTTGTATCATGAGCCCTACCGATGAATCAAGGGGTAATAGTTGTCCTTTTTTTCAATTTACTAAGTCTAATGCAATCCTATTATGAAAGGGATGAAACATAACATGAACATTCTTCTTAAAAATAGTATATAAAATGTTAATAATTTAACCATAAACCATGAAAGGTATAGTCATAAAACATACACAATCAAATATATTATAAAAACTTCAATACAACATGAAATAGTGTATCATAATAAATTGACCTCAATCAAGCATAAAGTCCAACAAAGGATGTCGATAAAGATGAAAATAATATAATAAATTTATTAAAACTATTTTAGAAAATATCAACTTTTTTACATTGAAATAATTTAAAATCAGTACATTTGTTAAATTAATATTTTATTTTAAAAATAACCTTGTATGATTATAGGGGAATCTTTAAAACATTAAGGCTTCATGATGACAAAAATAGTCGTTCGGGCTGTATAAGTTAAAAGAAACATTCTTTCATTAATTTTGTCAAAAATTTCTTAAAGTACCACGTTTTGAAAAATGTTGGAAAGATTCAATTAAAACAATTAATAAAGAGTCAAAAAAGGGTAAAAATAAATTTAAATAATTTTTGATAATATTTTAAAAACATTTTAAAAAACATGGATATGGACGATAAAGATGTCCCTATAGATACATGAGTATAAAAAAATTCAGATAATAAAGAGATTGTGAAATTAACCAATAAATAAATCCTTTAAAAGATTAGTTTTTGAAAAAATTCGAATGAAAATAAAAATACACATAAAATTTCATTTATAATCCTTATATATCCATATAAATAGTTATGTAAAATAATATCAATAATATTGAAATGGAGAAGGGATTATTTCTTTAAACATTTAAAGAATCCCAAACCACTTTAAATATTTAAATAATAAGACTGATATATTAAAATTAATATTTCAATACCATGAAGAAAATTTATTACTGATATGCAATATAATAGGGTAAGTACATAGAACACACACAATAAATTGGTTGGGAACATGGCTTATATCTCACAAAATTAAAACTGAGACGAAATTCCCTTACCTTAGGTTCGATACTCTCTGTATGTTTTCGAAACTCCTTTATAATGGTTTTAAACATATTAATATCTTATATAGAAATCATTATAATATTTATTTTATAATATATGATGATTTTATGGCTTTATATTACCCGTTCATTAATAATTTCTTAGTTAAAGCAACATTTTGGTTAATAATAGCTTTCATTATCGTACATGTTTTATCTTTTTATTCTTAATCATATTACTTAGATCATGATAAACTAACTTAAAAAATGTATTAAATGATTTATATATCATATATATATTCATAATATAAATAAAAAAAAAGATATATATATGAAATGGAATACACCATTCTTAGAGATGGTAGGTCGTACGTACGCATGAAAATTGTTTCTATTTTCTTATCGTATTGAATGGATGTAAGTGAATGAAATATATGAACATAAATATATATATATATATATTTATATTATACCAATAGAATAATTATTTCACATATTTCACACTTATTAATAATATATATTTCTTTAATCATTCTCGAATGGTGAATGTGGAACATGAATCTCATCACATTATCGAGATGATAAGTCATACGTTTGCACGAGAAATGATATCATTTCAATAATAGTTAAATGGTTTGTAATTGAACAGAATATAAATTTTAAAGAAATAATATCTGGGTATATTTATAATTTTCATCCGTTTATATAGATCCAAATAAAGTAGTGTTGAATAACAAATTACACCACAGTATGGAGACTGTAAGCCGTAGGTATGCATGCATGGTGATATTTTTATTCATATGATCAATAAAATGAGAAGTACAATTGTCGCATTATTATAATAATATATCAGTATATGAATGATACTAGATTTACAATTTTGATATAGAAAAAACATAGAAATATGAAGTAGAAGAAGAAAAGAACATTGAAGGAGACGATAAAACAATTACCTCTTTTTTCAAGTGTCTTCTTTTGGTTTGAACAAAAGGACTCCATAGGTTGTATTGCTTCATAAAGATGGACTCTAAGATGATGTTACTGAATTTGGGAGAATAATTGGGCAGGTTATGGATGGGAAAAAGGCCATTAGAGGTGTCAATTAAAGATAAGGAGAAGTTCCCTTTTATAAGAGCGATGAGGGGAACTTTTTTAGGATCTTAAAATATTAATATATTTTAGTTTGAAATAGCACCAAAGTGATTTTTTAAGAATATAAGGTGTTTATAAATTTAAATCCTCTCATAAAATTATTTTTATACAAGTTTATACCACAACATTAACATTATCTTTTGGGTTTAACACTTAGATAAACAATTTACCTTTTAGCGAATCTTCTGGTATTTTTAAACTATACAGTTAATATAGTTACTCTAAAATGAAAAAGAAGCCCAATTGAATAATTTATGAAATATTTAACACTATCATAGTTATTTGAAAAAATCTTAGTTTTTTATGAATTTTTTAACATTTAATTAAATATTATTTATTTCAAAGTACCATTTATGTTAATTTTGATACTATTCACAATTTTCATTTTAATAAATATCAAAACCTAAGGATAACTTCTAAAAAATACATTAAATATCTTACTAACATGTCTATGGTATCTATAAAGTTAATTTATGTCATTAATTATGTAAAATTATATTTATTTGAATTTTTTTAATATCATTTATTTGATATCTCAATTAACTAAGAAAATAATGCATCTTCCTTATATCACCAATTAATTTAATTATTTAATGTTTAAAAATAATAAATAAATACTATATTGTAGAAAAAATTCTTATATTTATAAATACTATTTATAGTATACCATATCACATATATCCTTGTATTACAAATAAAATACTTATTAAAATTTGAATATGACATTTTTAACTCTTCTTTAAATAAAATATAATAAATGTCTTAATATAATAGAACTGTATTAAAAATGATCATATTTTGGACCTAAAGATGATTTTGTTCGAAATATACTTATCCAATGATATTAGGACAAGTTTTATGTAATATTATATTATTATAATATTAATATTACCTCAAATTACCCTATTTACCTTTAACCGTGGTAAATAAAATCAAAAAGTTACTACTCACCAAAATTTATTTTGATCTTATTAGACCAAATTAATATACTAATTAAAATAATGTAAGTCTATTTTTTGAAATTTAGTTCACATAAGCGGTAAAATTATGTTTAATGTTAATATAAAAATGCGGCTAGAAGTTGGGTAAAAAGACGTTAAAAAGTTAAATGAATTTTTATATCTAATTCTATTATAAAAATTATTCCAATTACCTAAATTGGGTAAATAAATATATTATTTATCTATTGTGACTTTAAAATAAATTTAAAGTAAAACAATTATATAAATTAAGAATACAGTTTTTAAACAATTATTTAGTGTTTTTCACCATTGGTCAGAAATTGAAAGTTTTCAGAAAAATACACAAAAATCACCCTAAGATAATTTTTATATTAATAATTCAAAAATGTATTCTATTTTACCAAATTAAATTTATATTAGTGTCTAATATTAATTTTATTTTTGTAAAAAAATGGACAAAAAAAGTAGTTCTTTTATGTAAATATTATTTATAAATATATAACCATTTTACCAATATATATATATATTTAATTATAAATATGTTTTATTTATGTGAAAAGTTTATAAATAAAATTTGAAAATTATTTATCACTATTTATATTACTTTATTTAATGGTTAAATTCTAAATATATCATTAAAATAATTTTAACACTATAATGTTGTTTTGTTGAAACTCAATCTTGTGTATTATGCAAGCCAAATTGGTGTTGCATAAAAGACAAGATATTGAAGATAATTCACCATGAAATATTTGGGTATTACATTCTACCCTTGTTCAATAAATTGTGTCTTCTCCATTAAAACTTATAAACTAAAAATATCTGTTGTACTTTTCAAAATATATTTGTGGAAATCCCACATAGAAATTTGGATTAATGAGACTAAAATTTTAACAGAAAGAATGAGAAGTATAAAGGCCACTAGAGATAACACATACAAGAGGTTAGTGTAGAAAAAAATGGTAATGAATGAAAATTTTACCATCATGTTCTGAAGGAGAGTGATCAATAAAATTATTATGAGAAAGTTAACAATCAGAAAGTTATAAATCTGTGATGATCCAAAGGACCATATGATTCATCATAAAATAAATACTCATATTTTTTTGGTTTTTTTTCACCTAGATTTGAAGAATTAATTTACTTCATTGAATACGAATAATAGGAATCATACATACTTGACATGTAGTGTTTTATCCTTTAAATAATTTCTACCACAAACTCATCTTTCTCTCCAAAAGATAATAAAAATCAATAGATATTCTATTTATCTTAATCATATAGGGTTTAAAAAAATAATTTATACTTCATATTTAATACCATTTAATTAGAAAAACCTATGTTATACAAACTGGGACATCACATAGGCCATTGGTAGGTGATGCACCCTTATCACCCTTCTGTTGTGGGTTCAACACTCGCAGCCTTACCGGACATGATGGGTTGTCTCCCAACCTTCAAGTTGTCCTTTTATTAAAACTAAGTACTTATAACATTATAAAAATAATCTTAATAAATCTTATAAATGTAAACAATACTATCCAATGTTCAACTTAAAGCATTCCAACCTTGAGACTTATCCAAAATACTTCTGTCCAAATTCACAGTACAAAAATTTATAAGGAAGGTCACTAAATTTACTTAATCAACATGAATTAATATAGATATCTATTTATCACATTAAAATCATGTGAATACCTTTATCATGTATTCTATTAAAACATGGCAATACCATGAATTACCATAAACCCTATCTGAATACATCTGTGCTTATTTATTCGTTATGTAAAACATAGAATACTGGATTTACTCATAAAATCCAAAAATGATGTAAATTCCAACAATGATGAAATAAATAGACCATTAAGTAGTTATAAGTTAGTAAATAATATCCAATATACTTTTATCAAAATAAAAAATCTCTTTATTTAAACATAATTATCTGATACATATTAAGGGCTATCATTCTCTCAACCATATATTTTTCAAAAAGTTTAACATGAAAACTATGTCACATTACTTGGTACAATAAAATATAAAATCATTAATGAAATTTCGCTATAGTAAAATCCTTACTTATTTTCATTGTTCATATAACTGTTATATCATTTATATAATAGTTAAATGACACAATTCTTCAACAACAACATAAGCACATTAATCATGCCTCTTCATCTTCCGTAGTATCATAACATGATTATTATCCAATAAGATAATCTAGGGTATTCTCTAACGATTGTGACAATAATCCACATTGTATCCCATCTTCTTGTAAATGATTTATTGTACATTGGGAAACTTTTTCTTACCCTCGAAATCATGAACTTGGTTTTTTTCTCCACACTTAAAAAAACTAATATTTCCTTCAAGCATTTATCGAGGTTATTTTTTCCAAAAATATCACATGTAGGAAAATCATTATGTTCCTTGTTACAATTATCCATCATTTTCTATTCCATCATCATCTTCTCTTGCTACCCTTAAAATCCATAGGACTCCAACAATTCTTTACTAATCTTATTAACACATGATACCATTTCTTCATATGATGATAATATATGGGAGATTATTTCACTTCAAAATATTGGCTTAATACCATGAAAGATATGACCCTTCTTACTCATTAGATCATTTGTATTGGTGGAGTTCTCAATCCTTCTATTGGGTTCCATTTCTAAATGATGACATACAATAGGTTAAATCATATCATAATGTATGATAAAAAAACTAAAATATTTATAACTATTACTTGAACATTCTCACGTATCTAGTCTCATAATCATAAAAATGGTTTCTTTAGGGACATATTTACTCACAAATCCTTCATAACAGTTTGTAACGAAAACGTGAATTGTCCAAAGAATATCCCTCAGGAGTGTCAAACCAGGTGCGCAGTAAGGCCCATTTTCATGTACTAGGTTACCTTGAGTCAAGCCCAAAACACCTTTTCAGAGTTTTTACTCCTAGGTACTTCTATGATAGAACCATGTTCACTTGTAATATCTAGATAGGAATGTATTTTTTAAAAATACCCACATGACATCTATATGAAGAAAATTCTATATTGTTCTTCTATACTAATAATCAAAGTCTATCTTTGGGTAATGTTTCATATTCATGTTTTTTCTAAATCTAGATTGGAAGGTTTGTACTAAACTACATATGATACCAACTGTACCACCCTAACCCCAAATGCCTAAATCTGGTGATTTTTTATAATAAATTGGAATGCTTATAAGGGAAATCAAATCCAGAAGGACCGATCATTTTATTATCAATTGGAATGATAGATATAAACATAATCTCACATTACATCTTTAAATAAAAAAATATTGCCCCCTTTTAAATCATTCATTTCCTATAGACTATCCCTAAAGGTCAATCATAATGTACTTATTCACATCCTAGGAAAAAATGAAATAGTGGCTTGCTCTGTATAAGTTAAAAAGACACTTATTTCCTTAATTCTGTCACAAATGTCACAAAGTAATTCATTTTATAAAATGACGGTAAGATTCCATTCAAACCATTTATAAAGAGTCAAAAAAGGGTAAAAATGACTTTAAATAATTATTGATAATATTTAGAAAAACATTTTAAGAAACATGGATATGGATGATAAAGATATTCCAATAGATACTTTCATATAAATAATCTCTGATAATATAGAGATTGTGAAATTAACCCTTACATAAATCCTTTAAAATATACATTTTTGAAAAAATTCTATTGACAATAAAAATATACATAAAATTTACTATATAATTATTTTATATCCATATAAATATTTCTAAAAAATAATATCAAGAATATTGAAATAGATAAAAGATTAATCATTTAAACATTCAAAGCGTCCCATACCACTTTGATCATTTAAATAATAATCTTGATATCTTCAAATGAATATTTAAATACCATAATGAAAATTTATTCATTATTTGAAATATAATAGTGGAAGTACATACAACACACAGAAGATATAGGTGGTGAACATGGCTTATATCTCACGAAAATTAAAAGCGAGACAAAATTCCCTTACCTTAGGTCATATAATATCCATATGTGTTCGAAACTCCTATATAATGGTTTCAAACAGATTATTAACTTGTATCAGAATCATAATAATTTTTATGATATCATATATGATTCATTTATGGCTATATATTTCACATTTTTTTATTGTTTTTTTAAAAGAATGTAACATGGATTAAAATATTAAAAAAAGAGTTACAAGAGTCTAAATGAAGAAAATTTACATTAATGCCATTGGAGAATATCAATTAGCTCAAAAGGAATACTAGAGGAGTGTACACACATGCGGATGAGGACTCCATTTTTTCAAGGTAGTTAGTAGGCTAATTTGATTCATGATAGATGTGTGTAATGATATGATTCACTGAAGCAATTTTATTTAGTCATTTGTTCCATTTGGCAGTGAGTTTCCATGCCAAATGTAGTTGCCCCATTCTAACCACATTGGTAATTGTTGTAGAGTTACTTTTGAACAAAACATTATTCCAATTTCTTCAGTATGTAATCTTAACTACTTTGATGAATCCTATCATTTCAGCCCCAAGGGGTGTGGTAGTACTGCCGGGGCCATGAAGACCTTCAATAAAATCTCCATTGTGGTCCCTAAAGATGATTCCATTTCTCATGGGTCTTGGGTTACCCTGTTAAACACCATCTATATTGCATTTGATCCATCCCTAAAATGGGAAAGTCCAAAATACTTTGATTCTACCTCGAGTTCGAGGGTAGTTTCCTTGAATCTTTAGCTTTCACAGAACAACAAGATCTTGTACCGAGTTGTCACAGGGATCATTATGCAGAGAGTTTTCATCTTTCAATGAAAATAGGGTCTCTGAGAGTGTGGAATTGGGTTTGAAGATATCCATATCATGAATCCTTTTGTTCTGGACTCATCGAACAAGGTAAAACACCTCTTCATAGGCAACTAGAAACAATATGTGTACCTATGAAGATATGTGGACTGCGAGCATGTCATGCATGAATCCCGATCCTTCAGTATTCTATAGACCGTGCAACCTAAAAAAGTAAAAAAATGAATTCCAGAGAGAAGCGATTATGTTGCAGGATAATAATATATTATTAAAATAATCATGATGCTATTGGAACATATCACAACATGAACAAAGGGAGATCCCCACTAGCTGTAGGTTTCCCTCGACCTGTAGTTTGATGAGAAAAATCCCACGCATAAAAGTGAAGTGAGATGGTAGTAACCATTTTTTATTGGAAGACTCAATCCATGTGTTGGTTCCTTGTATCAGGTGGTAGTAGAACCTCTTAGAGTCAAGAATCCCTTTTAGAATAGGTACCATATAAGAACGTCATCAGTATTGAGAAAGTCATAGTTGGAGATAGTGAGTTTAGTGTGTGGTAGAAACATTCCCCTTTGAAAAATCTGGTCTTTAATACAGAAGTATTAGTAAAAATTCTACTCAGTCACATCAACACTAATAATTAAAGGTGCGCTAGTCCAATTGCCTTCCTAGAATTTCAGCGAGGAATTAGCAGCCCCTAACCAATGAGAGTGATTGCTAATCTCTTGAAAGACTTTCCTCAGACCAAGCTAGATAGGGGATTGAATATGAGTCATATTTCCTTTAATCATCCTACTATGAAGATTATAACAGATAAATTCCATGGAGATGGATTTATCATTAATGAGTCTCCAAATTAAGTGTGCCTATAGGGAGCGGTTAAATGAATCAATATTCTTGAGACCAAGACATCCTTTATTCTGTGGAATGCAACATTTTTTCCATTGTAGTGTGATACCTTTCCTTTCCAGAATATTCTCACTCCACACAAAATATATCATGAGGGAATTTATGGTTTTAATGGAGGAAGAATTACAAGAATACATTATGAACGAATAGATAATCGTTGAGGTAAAAACATGTTGAACAAGATATATCCTTCATTCTATTGAAAAGTATTTTCCCTTCCAAGAGGAAAGGGTTCATAAAATTTGGCTCATAACCTGCAAAAAGTGATAGTGGTGAGGCTCTCCATAGTACATGGACAATCCAAGATAATTGAAGGGGATAGACCCTTCTTTAATTCCCAGATCACTTATAATTCTGGATTTCTTGGTGGTGAGATGTTTTTCACAAAAAAGATTAAGGGATTTCTCTAATTAACCTCCTGTCCAGAAATTTTTCATAATGTAGATGGAACCTATTTATAAATGTCAGGGTTTTTTATCCCCACATGAAAAGATAATATTTTCATCCACAAAGAGAAGGTGAGAAGGAGCAGTAATACCCTGAGCTGCTCTGATTTTACTAATGTCACCTTTGCTGTCCATATGAAGTATAAGGCTAATGTCAACTTAACATCAGATATTTTTAATTTTTTATGTCCGTTTTGGCCGATGTTATTACATGGGACGTTATCAATATTGTTTTTACTTTGGTTATTCTAAAACCGGTGTAAAAAACAGAAATCCGAAGCCATTTTCACATCAATTCTTAAAACACCGATGTGGAAAATGGTACAGAGACGCGATTTACTACATCATTTTTTAAATAACCAATGTAATATATTTTATATTATGTCATTTATTTAATAATAGATGTAACAAACTACCCCTCTGGATCATTTTCCACATCAGTTTTCTAATAACTGACATGAAAAACAAGTTTATCACATCATTTATTTTTATAACCAATGTGAAAAACTAGTCTGCGAAGTGGTTTTTCACTTCTGTTAAAAAATAACCGATGTGAAAACATATATACTATTTAGTTTATTAAATAACCAATATAAAAAACCATTACCATGCATTTATTACATCAATTATAAAATATCCTACATAAAAACCAATTTTTTTAATAAAACAGTTCAACCATTATAATACACTGTCAAAGAAGACTAGAAACAATGAGAAAACAGACCAGAACCAGACCAAAACCACTGAAAAGTCCCCCACCCCCTGGACACCACCTACCCTTTGACACACTTCCACCCCTGGAAATCCCCACCCCCTAGACAACCCCCACCCCCTAGACACCCCCGACCCCCTTGGACACCCCTACCCCCATAGATAGCCCCCGCCACTATAGACACCTTCTTACCCCCTGGACACCCCCACCCCCTAGACAGCCCCACTCCTTGGACACCCGCCCACCCCATTGGAACCCCCACCCCATGGACAACACCTCCCACCTCCTGGACACCACCACCCCTGAAACCCCCCACCCCCAAGACACCCTCCCACCCACTGGACAAACCCCGCCCTCCATAGACACCCCGTAACCCCTTAGATGAACCCCACCCCCTAGAAACCCCCACCCCCAGGACAACCCCCACCCTTGGAAACCCTCCCATCCACTAGACACCACCCTACCCACTGGACATCCCCCACCCCCAAGACACCCTCCCACCTCTGGACAACCCTACCCACTAGACACCACCCCACCCCAGTGGACAACCCCCACCCCCAAGACACCCATACACCTTAAACACCATCCCACCCCTGGACAACCCCATTCCCCCTAGACACACTCCCACCCAATGGACACCACTCTTCCCACTGGACAGCCCCCACCCACTAGATACCCACCCACCACCCTAGACACACCCACCCATAGACATCCCCCACCCCCTAGATAGCCCCCACCCCCTACAGGAACCATTGGTATAGACTTCTTGAAGTTAATATATGCTAACGATTTCAATGAAACCATTGTGATATATATACCAAGGGGGTGTCCAAGGTGGTAGGGGATGTCCATGGGGTAGTAGGGGCTGCCTAAGGGGGTAGGGGCTGTCCAAGGGGGTAGGGGATGTCCAGGGTCTCCAAGGGGGTCAGGGGTATCCAGGGGGTGGGGGGTCTCCAGGGGGTGGGGGGATGTCTAGGGGGTGGGGGTGTTCATGGGGGTGGGGGTTTCCAGGGGGTGGGGGTGGGGGGTGAGGGGGCTATCCATCCCCTACCCCCTTGGAAAACCCTCTCACCCCTTGGACACCACCCCAACCCCATGGACACCAGCTCCCCTAGAAATCCCCCACCCCTCAAACAACCCCCACCCCACTGGACACCTCCAACCCATTCGATACCTTGTACCCCCTTGCACAACCCACTCATCCCCTGGACCCCCACCCCCACCCCCTGGACACCCCCACCCCCCAGACAACACCGTCACCCACTGGACACCCCCATCCCCCTGAGACCCCACCCACCCCCTTGGACACCCCCACCCCTGGAACCCTCCACACCCCCTAGACACCACCCCAAACCCCTGGACACCCCTACTCCCTTGGAAATCCCCCTCACCACCTGGACACCACCCACCCCCTTGGAAACCCCCTGGACACCACAACCCCTATGGATAGCTCCCCAACACTTGGACATCCCTACCCCTCTAGACACCCCCAACCCCTGGACACCCCACCCCTAGACATCCCTTAAACCCTTAGATATCCCCTCACCCTCTGTACACCACCCCCACCCCCTTAGACACCCATACCCCCTTAGACAACCCCCTCACCCCTTTGACACCACCCCACCCCCTGTACACCCCCACCCCCTTGGACAACCCCCACCCCCTAGACACCCCCAACCCTGAACATCCCCCACCCCCGGGACACCCCTACCCCTAGGACACACCATCCCCATGAACAACCACCAAACCCCCTGGATTGAACCCCCCTTTACCCCCGGACACCCCCACTCCCTGAACACCCCCTACCCCGTTGGACACCACCACTACCTCTTGGACACCCCATACCCCCTTGGAAAGCCCCCTCACCCCCTGGACACCACCACTACCCCCTTGGACACCTCATGAACACCACCACCCCCTGGATAGCCCCACACCCCTGGACATCTCCCCAGCCCCCTGGACACTCCCACCCCCTAAACACCCCCTTGGACACCCCCACCCCTGGAAACCCCAACCCCTTGGAAAGCCCCACCCCTAGACACCACACCCACCCCCTGGACACCCCTTCCCCTTAGAAAGCCCCCTCACCCCTGCAAACCACCGCCCCACCCCCTAAGACACAACCTAGACACCACCCTCCTTGGACAACCCCCACCCCTGGAAAACCTCCCACCCCTGGAACACCCCCATCCGCTAGACACCCCCACCCCCATGGACCGCCCCATCACCCACTCGACACCACCCCGGCCCCTAGACACCCTACCCCCTTGGACAACCCCCACCACCTAAACACCCCTACCCTCTGGACACCCTCCCACCCCACGAAACCCCCATCCCCCTGGACATCACCCCTACCCCCTTGAACAACCCCCTGGACACCCCCACCCCCCTAGACAGCCCCCAACCCCAGGACATCCCCCACCACTGGACACCCCCACCCCTAGAAACCCCCACCCCGTGAAACCCCCTACCCCTTGGATAGCCCCTCACCCCTGGACACCACTTCCTCACCCCCTAGACACCCCTGCTCCCTTGGAAAGCCCCCTCACCCCCTGGACACAACCCCTCACCCCTTTGGACACCCCTTGGAAACCACCACCCCCTTAGACAACCCCCACCCCCTGAACTTCCCCCCACACCCACACACTGTGGACACCCCCACCCCCTAGACACCCCCAACCCCCTTGTACAACCCACTCACCCCCTGGACCCCACCCCCACCCCTTGGACACCTCTACCCCCTTGGATAGCCCCCCAACCCCCATGAAACCACCCCTACCCCCTTGGACACCCCTAGCCACCCCACCCCCTTGGACAACCCCCACCCTCATGGACACCCCCACCCCCTGGACACCACCACCTCCCACACACATGACAGTACAAGCACACAGACATGATAGAACAGACAAAAATTGTAAATTTTCATGATATCACTTCCATGATTTCTTTTACCATAAAATAAATTAGCATGGTATAAAAGAACATTATGACACTTACCATGATATCAAGAACAAAGATATAAAAATAACATCTCAAAACCTAAATTTAGTGCATCGTGAGAAATAAAAAATAAAACCGAGCCATTTAGGGATTAATTGAGTGTTGCGAGTAAACCTGATAGATTTGGTGATAATAAAGATGAGAATGATGTTGGAAAAATGAGTTTGGTGGTAAAAACTTCAAATAATCCTTTCTAGGTTTTCCGCGAGAGAGAGAGACGAGTCGCAGGTTGCCCGATCGAAGAAAACAGAATGACATAATACAAGGTACGATAAATCACTTAAAATCTTTATCACATTGGTTATTTAATAACAGAAATGATAAACAATTTTTTTATGTTTATAATGTCGGTTATTTAATAACTGATGTAGAAAATTATTTATAACGTGGGACATTTTTTAACCGATGTTATAAATGTTGTTTTATAATTTCGGTTATTTTATAACCGCTGTGATAATTTTCCAAGATTTCATTTATCACGGCGGTTATTTTATAACCAACGTGATAAAGAACCTAGATTCAATCGTTCACATCAGTTATAAAATAACTAACATAAAAAATTGATTCTAATCAATTTATCACATCAGTTATAAAATAACCAATGTGATAAATTGATTTTCCAGCTTTGCACATCGGTTATATAGAATAGATGTGAAAAATGCTGACGTGTTAAATGTTTTTTCTGCTACTGAATGGGTATCCTTGTCTCACAACTCTGGAGCATTTAATGTAGCCTTCCGGGGAACCATTAATAAGAAGGGAAATCTGGCCAGAGCTAATAAGATCAGTGACTCTTTGAATAAAGCTCATTTGAAATCCAAACTCAGGAAGTATGTGTCTAATAAAACCCCAGTCAAAAATATCAAAGGACTTCCGAATGTCAACTATAAAGTAAATATAACCTCCTCAAGTAGACTTTTGATGTAGGTTCACACATTCAAAGGAAGTTAAGAGGAAATCCTGAATTTTCCTCCCTTTAACATAACCAAACTGATTACCTGAGATAATATTTCTAGAAAAATTAGAGAGGCAATTATCTAGGATTTTAGTGAAGATCTTATAGATAGTATTAACTAAATAAACTGGTCTAAATTGAATGAAATAACTAGTATTATCCACCTTAGGAATTAAGGTAATGAACAAGGCATTAAAGATTAGGGAGAGATATCCATCCATGAAAAAGTGCATAACAAATCTGCACACATCTATATTAATGATATCCCCATAAAACTGGTAAATGTGGTTTGTGAATCCATCCGGTCATAGTGAAATATTCTTTTTGAGACCAAAGACAACATCTTTAATTTCAAAATCAAGTGGAACTAAATTGAGCAGAATGTCATCAGCCTTGGTAACATGTTTGGGAATGATTCCCTCTATTATTTTCTCATTTTTCCTTATACCATTGAAGAGATTCACATAGTAAGTTACAATATGCAGTGAGAGGATTTTTCTATCATCCATGATTTTTTCTCCATCCTTTATGTGAGATAAATTCTCATTAAAATTTCTGGCCCTTTGAAGGGCATTAAAAAACTTGGTGTTTCTATCCCCATGTGTGAGCCAATTAACTCTGAAAGGATCTCTCTGAATGATGTCCTTAAGCCTAATAAGTTTTCTCATCTCAGAGCACATTCTAGATTATTGTTCAAGGTCCCCATTAAATTCATCCTTAGTGACTGACTCTTGAATCTGATGAAGTGAGTATTCGATAGTGTCAATATCTTGATCAAGAAGGAAGAATCATTGTTTGCGCTACTATTTCATCTGAATTTTGAGGACCTTGAGTTTAAGAATACTGGCTAAAGGATTTAGGTTATAATCCTCCACATCCCATGTATCCTTGACAATTTGGGAGAACTGTGGAAGGGTAGTCTAGACATTATTAAACAAAAAGGGGAGAGATAGATTATCTTCCTTTCTAGGGAAATTATGTAAAATTTGATGGTGGTCTAAATTATGCATTGCTTGGGTGACATAAGAAATAGCTTTCAAACTCTCAAGTAAAGATTCATTCTTAAATTCACAGTCAATCCTGATTTCTCTCATGCTGTTTAAATGCTTCCTATACCAAGTATATTTGGCTCCCACCAGGTTAATCTCAAGAATATTGGACTCCTCCACACATGTTCTGAAATCACCCAGGGATAAACAAATTGAACCATGCCAAGTTTTTTCATCTGCATAAAGAATGGAATTAAAGTCTCCCATGATAACCCATGGGTTAGAGATTTTATTATATTGATCCATAATTCTAATCTATACCAATATTCTATTAATATAATTATTAAAGGCATAAACCATTGAGCATTATATAGACTGACCTGAAATGAGGAACCTGCATGGGATGATTTGCTAATCTATATGAACCAGAGTTGGATTTACAATACTGTTATTAACAAGAACCCAAAGACTGTTGAAATTCGGGGAATGTTGAATAGAACAAAGCAGTACATAACACTTTCTTTCTAGTTGATATTTTTTTTATTATGTAGATTGTTTTAGGCTCAGAAATTCCATTTATTCCTGACTTTTATTTCTTAGCTATAAGCCTGAGAGAACATAATGTTCCAGGGTTGGCTAGTCCCTGGAAGTTCCAAAAGAGGAGAATCCTGATGAATTTCTCTTGGGATAAATTCCCCCCTTTTCTTTCAGTTCCATCTCTTTCTTCCTTGTATATCTCTTTTGGTCAACCTGCTTAAGAGAGCCAAGAAGCAGTAGTTTCTTTGGATCATTCTCATAACTTTCTTGAGAGATATCCCCTTTCTTTAATTTGGTCATAACTTATGAGGGGGTGACTGATATATGTGAATTAGTTCTCTTCAATTTAAGGTCATTCACTATCTTTACCAGTAAAGGATCCTGACTATGATTCCCCCTATAATAATTTCTATTTCAGAGGTGTTAATCTGGTGTGATCTTATATGATCCAGTGTGAACACCTCATCCTATATGCTAAGAACCAAAGAAAGGATATCATATAAAAGTTCCTGATACACTAGCTCTTCATTTACACTATCAATGCTTATACCACCTGTTTTAGTTGGAATACCATTACAATCCATCTTATTAAAATAGGATTGTGTATCTTCTAGTTCCACTATGTCAGCCCATTTTTTGCTTATGCCAGCTACATTTCTTCCTGTAAACTCTTTCAAGTAGAGATTAATTATCTTATTATCATACTATTGTGTGAATGGGTTTTTTGCTTTTGATGTGTCTTTCCATGAGGCACTGCTCGGGGTTGTCTTGAACATTCTCTAGAGTACTCTGAAATTTTCTATAACATGTCCTACCATTTTGCAAATATCACAATATTTTTGAATATTCTAAAATTCAAATCGTACCTTTATTTGGTGATCATGGATCTCCAGTGACACACACTCTGGAGGTGATGTTTTCATATAAATTTCAATGATGTTAGGGATGTTGATATAAGAATTGGTCAGGGGTTGGCCGATAAGAATGGATTTGGATGTGTGAATTAATGAGAAGGTGAAGTGACCTTTTTATAAGACAGGTGAAGGGAACTTTTGGAAGATCTTAAAATATTAATTTATTATAAATTTATTTTCAGTTTCAAATAGATCCAAAGTGATTAATTTCTAATATAACATGAGGATGGGTCTAAATACTCTCAAAAAATTATTTTTATAAATGTTTAGGTCCCCAAAGTAACCTTATCTTTTGGGTTTTACCTTTAGTTAAATTGTTTAACTCTTATTAGGTTAATATATATTTTATTTATTTATTGTGACTTTAGAATCAATTTAATGTAAACTAATTATCTAAATGATGAATTTTATTTTTAAGCAATAATGTATTGTTTTTCACTATTCATCAAAAATTTAATGTTTTTAGAAAAATACCAAAAACTCACCCTAAGATTATTTTGATATTCAGAATTGAAAATTGTAGTATATTTTACCAAATTCAATTTCTACCAGTGTCTATAATTAATTTTTTTATTGTTCACAAAATGGAAAAAAGTAGTTCCTTTAATAAAATAGTATTTCTGAACATATAACCATTTTACCAAAACTTATACATTTCATTAGAAATATGTTTTATTTATGTGAAAATGTTATAAGTAAAATTTAAAGATTTCCTATTAATATTTTTATTACAATATTTTATGGATAAGTCAAAAATATATAATTTAAATAATTTTAACACTAAATTATTGTATTGAAAAAACTCAATCTTTCATGTTATGAAAGCCAAGATAGTTTTGCATTCATCAAAATCTATTGTATATAATGTACTGTGAAATATTAGGGTGTTACATTCTACCCTCTAATAAATTGCATCCTTTTAATTTAACCTCAGAATCAAAAACTATGAGTTGGATTTTTCAAAATATCTTTATTGAAATACCACATCAGAAAATGGATTCATGAGACCACCATTTTAACATAAAGAAAGGGAATTATAAAGGCCAACATAGGTAAAACATACAAGGATTACAGGTATAAAAACATGTAAAAGAATGAAAATTTAACCATCAAGTTCTGATGGAGTGTGATGGAGAATATTATTAGGAGAAATTAAAAATCACAAAGCTATAAATCTGCAATGATCTAAGGGACCATTTGATTCAATGTAGAAGAAATACTAGGAATTTTCTTTTGGTTTAATGATCTTTCACCTAGAGTTGAATAATTTAATTACTTAATAGAATAATAAGAAATCTATGCGTACTTTCTTGAAAATTTGATTTCCATATTTTAACTAATTTCTACAGCAAACTCATCAATCTTTTCTATGATAATAAAATTAAAAAAAATTATATTTATCTTATTCATATAGATTTCCAAAAATGAATTTATACTTTATATATTATACAATTTTAAAAAAACTATGTTATACAAACCAGGACATCACGTAGGCTAGTGGTAGGTGATGCACCCTTGTTACCCTTCGGTTGTGGGTTCAACACTTGTAGCCTTGCCGGATGCGACGAGTGGTCCCCCGACCTGTAGGTTGACATTTTCTTAAAACTAAAATTTTATTATATTCTTAAATAATCTTAATAAATGTTATAAACATAAGAAATACTATCCAATGTTACACTTAATCCATTCCATCCCATAGATTTATTCAAAATACTTCTGTCCAAATTCACAATCCAAAAATTTATAAGAAGGTCACTACATTTCTATAATCAACAAAACATAATACCAATATCTTTTTTGTCACATGAGAAGCATGTGTATACATTCATTAGGTATTCTAAAAATACATTGTAATACCCTAAATTACCAAAAAATCTTATCTAAATATGTAAGTGCTTCCTTATTCTTTATGTAAAACATAGAATACTTGATGTACTCCTTAAATCCAAAAATGTTGTAAATTCCAACAATGTTGGAATAAATAGACCATTAAGAAGTTCAAAGGTATTCAATAATATCCAATATAATTTCTCCAAATCAAACATCTCTTTATTCCAACATCATTATGTCAGATTTATTAAGGGTTATCATTCCATCAACTATATATTTTTCATGAAACTATGCCACTTTAATTTTTACCATACAATCTCAAATCCTTAATGAAATACTAATACAGTACAATACCTACTTATTTTCATAACTCATATAACCATTAGATAATTTATACAATACAAAAATGATATAATTATTCAATAACAATGTAAACACAATAATCATTTTTCTTTATCAGTAGTAGTATCACAAAATGATTATTATCCAATTGCATCATTTGGGGTATACCTTGAGAATTGGGACAATGATTCACATAATGTACCATCTCCTTAAAAATGAAGCATTGTACATTGGAATCCTTTTCCTTATCCTTTAAATAATTCACTTGGTGTCCTTTTTCTCTAAACGTATATTAAACATTCATCCCCTTAAATATTTGAGAGGGTGAATCTTTCCAAAATTATCACGTGTGGGAAAATCCTTCTTTCCCTTATTCCCTTTATCCACATTTTTCTCTATCATCCCCATATTCTATTGTTTCCCTTCAAATCCATAGGACTTAGAGAATTATTTACTTATTTTTTTAACACATGATACTATTTCTTCATATGATGAGAATACATGGGAGACTATTTCACATCGAAATGTTGGCTGAAGACCACGAAAGATATGATCCTTCTTACTCTTTGGATCACATGTTTTGGTGGAGGTCTCATTCATTCTACTAGGTACCATTTATAAATGACGACATACACTAGTTTAGTTCATATCATAATGTATAATCCAAAAACTAGAAAAATGATAAGCATTACTTGAACATTTACATATATGTAGTCTCATAATCATAGAAATGGTTTCTTTGGGGACATGTTTATTCATAACTCCATCGTAACGGTTTGTAAAGAAAATATGAATTATCTTAAGCATATCCCCCAAGATTGATAAACCAGGTGTGCATTAAGATTCATTTTCAGGTACCATGTTACCTCGAATCATGCCCAGAACACATTTTCAGAGTTATTACTCCTAGGGAAATCTGTGTGAAAACCATACCCTATTTTATTATCTATAAATGAATGTATTTTCTAGGAATACCAACATTATCTCTATATTACCAAAATTATATAATGTTATTATATACTTATCCTCAAATTCTATCTTTAGGTAATGTTTTTTACTCATGGTTTTTCTAAATCTAGTTTCCAAAGTTTGTAAAAATCTTCCTCTAATACCAACTATAATTCCCCAACCCTAGATTCTTGAATTAGGTGCATTATTTTAATAGATTGGAATGATTACAAGGGAAATCAAATACTGAAGGACCAACCGGTTTAGTATCCTTGGAAATACTAGATACAAACAGAAGTTTTACATTACACATTGAAATGAAAAACAACATATTAACACCCTGAAATATCTCATATCCCTTAAACTATCCCTGAAGGTCAATCCTAATAAAATTATTTTCATCTTTGGGAAAAATGAAACATAATAAAGGGGTCATATCAGATGATTAGTAAGGATAAACTATATAGAAGAAGCTATCATAAATAAGCATACAATTTTAAGGCATTGTTTAAAACTGAAACACAATCATTTTAAATATAATATTTCACATAATATGGAAAGATTAAATTAAATAATTCCATTTATTGTTTCGTATGGATATTCTAATAGTCGAATAATAATAACCAATATCAATAACTAATCTCATAATGAGGAAATGCATAATGCTAGGCATCAAAATCATACCATCAAGGCCTCATGCCAAGACCATTAACATAATGTCAAGGCCTTGTTCCAAGACACTAGTTTGACTCATGAGACCTACCGATGCATTTTGGGGCTATAACAGGCGCCAACCATCACTTAGTAATTCCAATGAATTCCTCTTATGAAAATGGTGAAATATAACATACAAATTCATATTAAAAATATCATATGAAATGTTCATACATTATATACAAACCATAAATGGTATAAACATAGCACATCCATATTCAAATATATCATATTCCCTTCAATACAATATGGAAGGTTTTATCATAATAAATCAAACTCAATCAAGCATAAAATCGAACAAAGGATGTTAAAATAGATGAAAATAATCAAATAAATTTATTAAAAAAATTTGAGATAATATCAATTTTAAATTTGAATTTTTTTAAAATATATTAATTTTTAAAATATATAATCTATTTTAAAAACCACCTTTTAAGATTGTTAGTAAATCTTCAAAACATTAAGTCATCATGATGACAGAAACAGCTTCTTGCACCGTATAAGTTAAAAGAAATATTCTTTCTTTAATTTTGTAAAAAATGTTCTAAAGTACATCATTTTGAAAAAGAAATGGAAAAATTCTTTTCAAACCATTTTTAAAGAAGAAACATAGTAAAAATAAATGTAACTAATTTTTGAAAATATTTTGAAGAACATTTTATGAAACATGGATATGGATGATAACGATGTCCTAGTAGATACTTGCGTATAAAACATATTAGATGATAAAGAAATTGTGACTTTAAACCTTACATAGACACTTTAAAAGGTTCCTTTTATAAATCAGTTTGATGACCTCAAAATAGTAATAAAAATTATATTATAATCCTTTTATATCAATATAATTTTTTTGGTAAAATAATAGAAAGAATATTGAAATGGAGAAAAGATTAATTCTCTAAACATTCAAAGCATCCCATAGCTCTCAGAACATTTAAATAATAAGTCTGATATCTTCAAATGAATATTTAAATTGAATGATGAAAACTTATTCATGATATGAAATATAATGGGGGAAGTACATACACCATACACAAGAAATAGGTGGTGAACAAGGCTTATATGTCATGAAAATTAATAGTGAGATAGAATTCCCTTACCTTGGGTCTCATACACTCTGTATGAGTCTGAAACATTTTTATAATGGTTTTAAACATATTTGTAACTTATATAAGAATAATAATAATGTTATGAAATCATATTTGATTATTTAATGGCTTTATATTACCCATTTATTAATAATTTCCATGTTAAAGTAACATTTTTCTTTATAATCGCTTTCTTTATCGTACATGTTTTGACATGTTATTCTTTATCGTATTACTTAGATCACGATTCACTTACTTAATAAAATGTATAAAATGATTTATATATAATATATATTCCGAATAAAAATAAAAATAGTAGATTAATATTTGAAATTGTATACATCAATCATGGATATGGTAGACTGTATGTACGCTGAATTGTTGTTTCCTTTTTCTAATCGTATTGAATGGAAGTAAGTGAATAAAATATATGAAAACACACACACAAACACATATATATCATATCAGTTGAATTATTATGTTATATATATTATATAATTATTAATAATATATATTTTTATAATCATTTTTGAATGGCGAATATGGAAGATGAATCTCGTCGCGTTGTGGAGAAGGTCAGTTATACGTACGCATGATCGAATGAATCATTTAATTAATGTTTAAATGGTTTGTAATTTGATAGAATATGCTTTTTAAGGAAATAATATTATTTTATATTTATTATTTAAATCTTTTATATTTATTATTATAACCATCCAAATAACGTATTTTTGAATAATAAATTACACCATGACGTGCAGACGGTAAACTGTACATATGTACATATGGTGAAATTGTTATTTGTATGATGGATAAAATGAAGAATATTGTTTTCCCATGATTATAATAATATCTCAATATATTTATGATACAATATTTAATATTTTGATATGGAAACTACATAGAAATTGGAAGTAGAAGAAGAAAAGAACATTGAAATAGGTGATTAAACAATCCCTCCTTTGCGAGTGTCTCCTTTTGGTTTGCACAAAAAGACTCCTTAGGTTGGTTTTTTCCAAAAATAGTGTGGCATGTAGGATTAATTGAGGGAATTTTGGAGAATAAGTTGTTAGATTTTGTCTTTTAAGAATGGATTTGGATGTGTGAATTAAAGAGAAGAATAAGTTCCCTTTTCATAAGAGAGGTGAGGGGCACTTTTGGAAGATCTTAAAATACTAATTTATTATAAATTTATTTTCAGTATCAAATAGCTAAAAAGTTATTTATTTCAAAGATAAGATGAGGATGGGTCTAAATCCTCTATGTAAATAAATTTTAGTCAAGTATGTTTCACAAAATTAATCTTATCTTTTGGGTTTAATCCTTAGTTAAACAGTTTAACTCTTACCATGTCTTCTTGTATTTTTACCCTAAAAGGTTAATATTGTTACTATAAAATGAAAAAACCCCAATTTGATAATTTATTATATATTTCACACTATAATAGTTATTTTTCCAAACCTATGATTTTTATAAATTTTTTAACATTTAATTAATAATTTTTTAATGTACTATTTATGCCAATTTTGATACTATTCAAAATTTTCATTTTCAAAATATAAAAGCATCAAGATAATTTTGAACCAATACTTTAAATATTTCACTAAAATTATTATTTTATCTATAAATTTATTTTATTTCATTATTTAAGTAAATATTTATATATATTTATATTTTTAATATAATTTATTTGATATCTTAGTTAATTGAAAAAATACTTCATCATCATTGTGTCACCATTTAATTTAATTAGTTAATTTATAGAAATTATAAATAAATTTTCATGATGCTGATAAATATCTTATATTTCAAAATACTATTTATAGTTGACCATATTAAATATATTACCTCATATTAAAAGTAAAATAATTATTAAAATATTAATATGATTTTTTTCCATTGTTTAAATAAAATATAATAAATGTCTTAATCTTACAAAAGTGGCTTAAAAAGGATCATATTTTTTAAATAAGTTTTATTTTAGTTGAAATATACTTATCCAATGAAATTAGAACAATATTTAGGTTATGATTATATTATTATAATATTAACTTTCCCTTTAATTACGCTATTTTCCTTTAACCGTGGTAAATAATATCCAAAGTTACTATTTTCCAAAAATTATTTTGATCTTATTAGAAAAAAATTTTCATAATTATTACAACCATGTATGTATATTTTTTAAAATTCAGTTCACAGAAGTAGTAAAATTACATTTAATGCAAATCTATTAATGTGGCTAGAAGGCAGGTAAAAAGATGTTAAAATTGTTCAATGATTATTTATATATAATTCTATTATAAAAATGATTCCAATGAACTAAATTGTGTTAATATATGTATTATTTATCTATTTTTACTTTTAAATAAATTTAGAGTAAAATATAATTCTAATTGTAGATGCCCGTTTTTAAACGGTAATGCAACATTTCTCATTATTTATCAAAAGTTGATTGTTCTCAGAAAAATACCAAAAATTCACACTAAGTTAATTTTGATAATCCAAATTCAAAAATAAAGTCTATTTTACCAAATCCAATTTATATAAGTTTATCAAATTAATTTTATTATTGTTCACAAAAAGGCTATAAAAAGTAGTCACTTTAAGAAAATAGTGTTTCTAAACATATAACCATTTTACCGAAACTTATACATTTCATTATAAATATGTTTTATTTATTTGAAAATAGTATATATAATATTTAAAAATTATTTATTACTATTTATAGTACTATATTTAATGTGTTAATTATAAATATATCCTTTCAATAATTTTAACACTAAAGTGTTATTCCAGAGATACTCAATCTTAGGTGTTTTGAAATCCATGTCAGTGTTGTGTTCAACGAAAGATGTTGAAGATAATATACCATGAAATATAGGTGTGATACAAAAAGTTAGGCCAAAATAAGAGTTGAATGAAAAAAGGGATTTCAAAATGCTTCCACAATCAGACTTAACACATTCCCTAAACTCTAATAGTTCTGAAAAAGAGGAAAAAAACAAGTTATTGATAAAAAACATGTCTCAAGACTCTCAATAAGAATATAAATGTAAGAAGATGTCCAAAATGTTTATAGACCTTTCAAGTTGGGGAATATTTTCAATTTAGATATTTTTAATGCACATTTGCTTCATAATCAATCAAAATTTACAAAATGAAAAGATTGAAAATCAGGAAAAAAATCCATTCAACAATCATTTAAAACCTCAAATATCAAAATCAAGAATGCGACAAAAATACAAAGATGGTTTAAATTTTCCAGATTATTCGATTAAGCTCATGATTCCTAAAAACAAACCAAAACAATGAAAGCATCAAAAAGTAAGAAAAAGAAAGGCAGGAAAAATAAAATTCAAGCACACAGAAAATTTATAAAAAAGTCGAAAAACCTCCCCAAAATTATGCCATATAATAACCACTTTTTAGGTAAATTCATGTCATGAAATTTTACACACAAAATTTCAATTGGGCAGAAAAGAAAATAAATAAATGGAAAGACACAACCTGATTTATTTTTTTAGTGGAAGCCTTGAGTTATGCTCATATCTAATACCATTTTAAAAATTAATAAATAAATGGAATGAAATAAGATAAATAATAAAAATTAAAGAGAAAAGGGGATTGAAATGGGTAATTCTTAGTTTAGACCCCCAAGTGGGGGTTGGGTTTTTACTACTCCTAGTCTAGCAGTTACAGTTGATAATCTGTAATAAGAAGTTGGATGTGGGGTTTTTAAGATTAACCACCACATATGACATTTTTTTAGTGTCCAAGAGTAATCAAAATGATTATGGAACCCCAAAGAAGGTAATTAGGTTACCAACCACCAAGAAAGAATAAATAGAATATTTTAGTTCCAAAGTGGGAGGGAAAAATGATTGGAGGGCTCCATGTTGACTTTTTTGGTGTCCTCCTCTATATGAAGCACAATTTTATGTCGATGGGGTAGTTACACCACATTCTTCTCCATCTATTCTTCTTCGATCACTATCACTTTGGTGGGATCTTTTTTAACATCCAAGTCCTGATCTATTTCTACTATATCAGAAATATAAAAAAGGGGAAGTTAAAAAAAATTTAGCTTGAATAAGATTAAAACATGATGAATTTATAATGAAATATTCACATTTTTAGTATGTCAATGTAGAAATTGATCTATTTAGGAAGGACCATTGGAAAAAAAATATCAGAAGGTGAATCTTCATTATTTTCTTCCAAAACAAGAGAGAGGTAAAAAGGTTCTGATTTTTCATTATCAAGGATGGGTAGATCCAATTTTAGGTTATCTTGAACAAAGTGATTCCAGGATTCCTCTAATTTTTTTTATCTCCCATAAATACATCAAATTTCTTATATAATTTAGGGACCGCATTAATAAATGGTTGAGTGTGGTATTATGTGATTAGTTCTTTTAGAATCTTTTTATCACTAACCTTAGGTTCATTAATATAAAACATTATTGGTGGAATCTATTCTACCACTCATTCTGGTTATGGTGCAAGTTTAGGTTCGGGTTGTGTCAGCATTGAACTAATATATTCATAAAACCTTTCAGCATCAATATTTAGTATTTATTTGTCTTATTTAAGTTCTTTCATCTGAGCTTATTGAAGTTCATCTTCTTGTTTCCCCCTATAATAGTCATTCCATGCATAACAATCACAATTTGTATACATAATGGAAAAAAATTATTTTTTAGTTTTTGAAATTTATGATTTTTTGTGTTTTTTATGAAAAATGAAAATTATTTACCAAATGTAAATAAAAATAATTATTGAATACCACTTTTCCCCATGTAAATGGTTCCAATTTTATTAAGTTTTTTCGTGTGCACTCTAAAAAATATTTATATCTTTGTGGAGCATAGTGGGTGACCTAGGTTGTTCTCTTGAGGATCTGTTGCAGTCAATCCCTCACTACTTCTAATTCACCTTTTTATATGGTTTTATTTATTAAATAAAACTAAAAGAAATGTATATTTAATAATTGATAATGAGAATAAAAAATTAAACATGAAAATATAATGAAAACAGAATTAATAAAAACAAAATGAAGTAAGGAAGAAAGGAGACATTCCTAATGGAATCACCCTGAGTGAACCTTCATCTCCTCTTTATTAGACACAAATCTACTTAATGGAAACACTCCCTAGAATATGTGAACATCCTCCTATTCATATGGATTTGAATATATTGTGCTCTAAACGATTTTTGAGAGACCTCACATCCACCTTCTCAGTCGAGGAAAAATATTACAGAAGAGAATGCTAAAACATGGGTGGCAAGTGGAGACACAAAGGTGAATTTCCCACTAAGATCCCCCCATCCTAAATATAATCAAATAAAAAACATTAAAATATATTTCTCAAAGACTTGTGTTCATCACTAGATTACTCCCCCGGGAGCATTCTCGGGTTAGCTACTTATGATCACAAGCATAAGAGTTCACAATAGAGGAGATCATAGTGAAAAAACAGAAGATAATAACAAGAGATAATGAGATAAAGAATAAGATCAAAATATACTAAAAACTATGAATACTATAATAATATAAGTTAAAATAAAAAATATAGAAAATGGATGAAAAAACCTACCCATAGGTTTCTAACATTTGGAGAAGAATAAGGAGTACATTATTATAGGAAAAAGATGAAATATTTGGCTCCAAATCTATCCACCGTATGATTCCACATTTATTCCATAATAAATGATATAATTTTCACAAGGTGTATTAATTATGGTTTTTTGTTTATTTTTTCTATTTGGAAACAAAAAATATAAGATTCATCGGACATGTGTGGAGAGCGATATGGAATTTTTACTCAGATAAATTTATTTTTTCAAGGTGACTCTTAACATTATACAACTCCAAATTCAATCACATTTATGGAATTGAAAATGGATTAATCATGTGAGTAAACCTAAATGAAAGTTGTTCGTACAGATGTCTTATAGACTATTCTGAATTTCAGATCATTTTAGTAAGCCAGATATGTGATATGGTCCAAAAAAAATTTATCCATATCTTTACACAGTTTTTAAAGTCTGACTTGTGAGATGAATTTGGGTCTTCAAATGAAAAATTGGGCTTTTCATAACATAGATTTAAAATATCCCAAAAAACCATATGAACCGATAATATAATAATTTTTCAATTTGAATTATTGAATGAAATTTTATGGCCAAATCAATGAAATAAAATAAAACTATTAAAATCTTAAATATTATATTTTTCCAATTATACTAAAAAATGTTTAAAAAACATAAAATACGACAATTAAACTTAAAATACAAACATTGGTGGGATTAAAAACATTTGAATTCATAATAAAATAATTTAAAATATTTTCTATATTAATGGGTATTAATAATATTCTATCATATGTAAATTTTGTTTCAAACATTTTATACATTTGTTTCACTATTCCTTCATATTTATTTGGTTCTAATGAGAATATTTTTGTAGAAGTGATGTGAGGAATAATATATCCAAATTTATATTCACTACGGTGTCCCTTTAAATAATATTGATATGTAATCATAAAAATATTATAAATATTATTTAGTCATTATTATCATATTAGATCAACTATTGGAAAAAAATCCAGAAAAAACACATGCATTTGAAACTAATAATTCTAGACATTCATACTTGAGGACTTCATTTACCTACAAAGACTTATATAGTCTATAATGTCATATTTGTACATCTATTCTTCAAAATAAATTATTCTCATATCTCCACTTGCTGACATTGTATCCACATGAACCTTTATTAATAGTAAATAAATATAATTAACAGGTAGGGTAATAGTATATTGTGCATATAATTTTTATTGGTTGGTTGATACTTTAGAGCCTTTTAATGAAAAAATCCATTTAAACACTTACCTTTTCCATCTATAATAATATCCATTAGTTCAAACCATTATTCATTAGTTTTTATGGTTTTTCATGATAAATAAATTTGAAAAGAATACATCATTCTCGACATGTATTTTTACAAGATCTGATGGACAAGGTATGATTGTTTTAATATATTGATCAACCATATGAATATTCAAATCATCAATTGGAATAGGTATCTTAGTACTTGACTTGTGAGATACATTCATCCCCACTCTCACACGACTTATTGAATGTTTTTTGTTTTTTAGAATATCTCTATGGATATTCCACATGGTTCCCCTTGTAACAAGGTTATGGGTGGGTGTTGATAGATATAAATAAAATCCTTTTCACCCTATAGAATATTATTATTTGAAATTTATTAGTCTCTTATTTATTTAAAATTCATATAAAAAATTATGAAGATATTTATTTCCTCTTATAATACAAATCATTGAGGGGAATGGTTCACCACAAATATGGTTGGGGGGGGGGGTATTAACTTGTAGTAAATCTTGTTTTTTTACCATGGATTATATCCTATAAAAATTTCTAAAAACTCTTACAACCATTTATTTTTTTATAGAGAATCTAATCATCCATTAAACTCTTCCATTTTTTTTATCTTTATACCCCTCTTGATTTATTTTCTTAAAAACATTTTGGGGTGATACCCCAAAACTGCCACCTCTGATGTGACCATATGTTCTAGCAACTTGAATTCCACTAATAGTAGCTATTCAATGGGCACAAATGATAAGTAATCTTTTGTCTAAGTCAAATAAAAATATAGGAAAATAGTTATTTAGTATTATGTAATACTGATTCAAAGTAAAAGAATGTTATATTATGACATAATTACTCAGTATTCTCAGAATATTTGTGTGTTTTAATATATTATAATCCCATAATTTTGTTTTTGTTTCATGTTATATAAATATATTGAAATATATTAAAAAATATGTACCTTTTTCTCAATTAAAGATTACCATAACATTGATTTATGGTAGGGATACATTGGTTTTGTTTCATGTTTCTTATTTTTAACACTCATTTTCTATTTAATAAATTAATAATTTTTTATCAAAGTGATTAATACAAAAACCAATAAATTAATCCCACACTTGTTGGTTTATCAGGTGTATATACATATGTGGTGGGTGTGGATTTATTTTTCCTTTAACATCTATAAGAGAATAATTCAAAAGAATTTTCCAAAAGTGTCTAAGATAAATTCCAGTGATAGTTAATACAAATTTCATTTAGGATCCATCTACTATAAATTCATTATTCAAGGGAAAATGAAAAGTAAATTAACAATTTATTATTTTGTTTCTTAGTAAAATAAATATATAATACCATAATGTTACCCAAATAACATCCCAAATTAGTGCCTTAATTGTGGACACAACATTATTCCATGAATATGAATAAATACTCATGTGAATTCGAGTGGTGAGCTCAATGTAAATACTGAACATGGACTTGTTGGTGTTAATAGGATGACCACATGTATTCCATTTTACCTCAAATTTGATGCCTTTATTTCTTTCCATAATAATTTTTTAAATCACATTCACACTATGATGCTCCTATTTTTTCTAGGAAATAGGTTTTTTACCATATACTATTTCATCTATTCCAACAATCTAAATATATTATTCCTTGAGATTTGTAGAATTTACATGTAGGGATGGCTGTTGTTACTCTCCTTTTGGAGCACAAGCCTATTGAGAAACCTATTGTTCCATAGAATTGGGAGTATTAACATGTGTAGAAGTCATTATTTCCAGATTTATTTGGCCATTTAATTTAGATTATGAAAATTTTATAGTGTAAAATTAATAATATGAGGTAACAAAATGTATTTTAAAAACATATATATCATGGTTTTTGAAATCTATTTTTTTAAAGGTTGATCGAATTTTACCCCTTTATTGAGTATTGAAATCCCTTCATTGGGGTTTTCTATAACCTAACAAACCCCATCTACATTGGTAATGCTAAGAAATGATTGATAAGTCCTAATGAAAGGGTCATCCTTAGTCTAATATACCTTTGATACTTTAGTGTTTTTGGTCGATAAGAGAATAGTTAACCACTTTAACTTTGGAGGATCTGAAACATAAAATACTTGTAATTCATATCATTCAATTTTAAATGGTTTGTCATTGTATCCTTACTAAAATAATTTTTGGGAATCCCAATTCATTTATTTTAACTACACTCCTATTATCAACCCACTTGCATTGAAAAATATACACTTTAAATGTTTTATTATCTAACTCCCATATTTTTTTTGATGATTCCAAAGTAAGAAATTTTTGTAAAATTGGATTTATATCCTTGGTTCAAGATACATGCATCACTTTAGCCACAAGTGTAAATCAACTATTTTTAAAGGAATTTCACGCAACATGTTCATTTGAATAGTATGTATAACCATTAATTACATAAGGATTATAAGATAATACAATAACACTTAGTCCTTTGGCTAACAATAATAGTTATTTTATGTTGAATATTTACTTTAGTTGAATCCTTAAAAATATGGCCTTGAAAATATCCTATAAATTTTTGAGTAAGCATATTTGATTTCTAGATTTCAGTCAATGTTGTTTTTAAATTTTTAAGAATTACTTTGTGGGTTTCAACATATGGAGAAACCTCTATTTTTTTTGGAAAAATGTAAGGGTGGTCCTATTACTGATCAATAACAGTAATTGTGATAATATATATTTCAGAAATTACTTCACCCACAACTGCCCAGTGTGACCTGATTTTAGTAGACCAATTGTTTTCACATTAGGCAGATACTCAAAAAAATGTACAACAAGTTTCTTGACAACATATCACTCTACACACAACCTTATGGACAAATTCAATTTTTATATACCATTTGAAAATATTTATAGTCCATTAAATGAGATCCATCAATCTATAATGAATAGGGACACATATAATAATTTCTCTTACTTGTTAAATCATTAGTGAACCATCATATCAATGAGTTCAGGTGGATATAACATCTCAAATTCAGATAATATGATAGCAATTTCCTTTTCCATAGTTTTAAATTTCATGGGGACTATAACCATACTGAATATGGATCTCAAAAAGAAAAATGACTTCTTTATTTTATAATTAACTATTTTTAGGAAAAATTCTATGTAAATATATAGGCACTATATCTTGCATGAAAACATTAAAGTCATCTGATTTCGGACCCTTTAACTTTAAATCATTCATTTTCATGGTATTCTTTATATTTTATGAACACCCCTATAATACCATTATATCATTAAATAATTTGAATAATTATATATCTTTTTAATGGAAATAGTTTAAGAAACTAGAGGAAGAAAATACTATTTTTTATCATTTCACTAGGGCCAACACTTCTCGTAATCTCATTCCAATCATGTCCAAACTAGCCACAAATCCATACTTTGTTTTAAGGGTGAATTTAGTAACACACTAATGAAGTTATCAAAAACATTTTTTTATCATGCATAATATCATGAAAATTCCTAGTATAGAGACAATTCTAGTATGGTAATTTGAAAAAACAAATTGATCTATTTTTTCAACTGGATTTTGTATAGTCTTTCAAAAAATGGTTACCAAAATTATTGTCCATATATTTTAATTTCATAAAAATTTGATCACTTATTAGTGGAGACAGTGTTGAATGTTCTTCTAAAATCTTGTTAAATGATCTCATCCTAGATTGGTACTTATGCTTCTAGTTTATAAATCTATGATTTCATTGAAACACAGTATTCAATGAATTTCTCAATCTAATTGAATTTGTATCATTTCAAAAAGGGGACACCCTTGAGTTCTTGTAATTCCATGTCCTAAAAAATCTCTATAATAAGGAAAGAAATTTATCATTCTGTAAAACATATCTCTCAAAATTAAATATTCATTTATGTAATAATTATATAATGTAACACCTGAATCCCATAATAAATTTAAAATCTTTGATCAATGGAGCCTAAAAAAAATTAATATCATTACCCTATTTTTTTGGTCATGATAAAATTTGAGATAACATAATTTAATTTTCTTTCATGAAAAATTGATCTGTAAAATTATAATTTACCAAAATAATTGACCATGTACTGTATTTGATTCCATAAAAACCAAAAGGTTCACTCAATTTGTAAACATCGCAAGATAAATATTTCTTTGAATTTTTTTTAAATTTTGGAAACTCATGATCAATTATCTTCCATTGAGGAGATGCTTCTAAGTGATGATGTCTTCCGTATGTAGTTCCTGAATTTGCATGTTATGGCTTTTTTCTTGTAGTATATTTACTTTCATATAAGTGATTAAACATTGTAATGATTGGAAAGTACCATACAACAGTCATGGGACCCAAATTATCTTTCTTATATCAAGAATCACAACACAATGGGAAATTTTTGAATGACTTTTGGTCTTTGAGAAATATTATACAATTATTTTTATAGACAAGTATTCTTTTATATATCATACCAATTGAATGTAGTATTCATTTAACATCATATGTTCAGAAATGAATATTATTATCTTTGTGAAGAATATCATTCAAGAGAGAATGTAGTTTAGTAAAACTAGTATCACCCAATATATTGGTAAATTTTAAATTACATAACTTTAGTTTGGATGAAAATGATTATATTTAGTAGAACCAGAATAAAATTGTGTCTTTGAATTACTCTTTAACTTCTAAAATGATTATGGATATTCACAAAGTACATATTCAACTGTATATTCATTTCCTCTATATGATCATCATCATTTTTCACACCAGTAATCAAATCATCGGTACTATATTCATCAGTTTAAACACTCTTAATTATATTAAATGATCAATAAAATGTAGTATTATCACAATCACGAGCTATATTTAGTTTTCCCCATGTTTAGTCCAACATTTAAAACTTTGATCTATTCCGCGACAGATCGTGTGTCCTTCCAACTCATCTATACTAACTAGTCTTGAATAAAAATAACATAAACATGATCAAAAGAATCAAGAAGGTTCATACACATGATATTTTTCAAACATGATGAATTATTTCACCTCAAACTCATACTCTTTTTTCATATGATTGACATCCATCCATTTTTTATTCATATACATTTTATTTGATTCAGTAATATTAATATTTAACAAAATAAATAAATATACATAAATTATGACCCTATAACTGATAAAATTTATTTTATAAAGAATCACTTACGCTATATGAAGTCAATATTATAAGATAATAAGAGAAGAATGATTGGTAGTCATAATTGTTTATAGTGGTGGAGGTCATTAAAGGAAAATAATATCTAATATCTGTAACGTTACAAAGAATAATATTACATTTTCATCTATTTCAAATCCCAATGATCTTACATTAGATTAGATAGAAAAACAAGATCTTGAAAAAGTAGAAAGAAATTAAAATGAACAAGAAGGAGGATTTAGTGTTTATTTTTATATTTACTTGTCATGCGGAGGACCATGTGAGGTTTCAATGAATTTAATCTATTTTTTATTGTGAAAATGTTGATGGGACCCAATCACATGGTATTTAGAACCCAATGTTTGAAGAAACTCCTGAATTTAAATAAAATGAACAAGATGTAATGAACTAGGGTTCCCATGTCTTATTCCCATTTCAAACAGTTCAATGTTTATCAAAGGTTCATTTTAAAAATCCATGTTAATAAATTCATTTTATTAAACAACACATTACACTTTAAACATTACATTTCATAAATGAAAGTAATTTTTTTTAAACACCACAAGGGCCATAAAAGACTATACCTATTATCATAACAAGGATTTGTATAATTAAATAACCTTTTATAAAACATTTCATGAATGTGAAACAAGCCAACCGGGGTATTATAATCTGAAAGTACTACCAAAATTTAAAAATACCTTTAGGATAATCTCATTTTTAAGAAAAAAATTTTAAAAACCAACTTAAAAATATCCAATTTTAATTCATAAACCACCCTTTCCCCTACACATCTATGTATTTATAAATATAGATACCACTAATACCATTTCACATATTTACGCATCATTGTGTGAATATATGAAATAATGTATCTTTATTGATATCTACGAAGTCTTCATTTAATTTTTTATTGACAAGCAATTCAAAAAATACATTTCTTCCTAGTATGGGTAAAGAAATATATAAAACAACTATCATTTTTATGAACTGAAAAATATTTTGATCCAACACCAATAACCTTTAAATGAATTCCCATATCAATAATTATTAGAGAATTATGAGTAATATGAAGAAGATAAACTAGTATTAAATACTCATCATATAGAGTATAAAATTGGAGTTAAAAAATAGCGGAGGATTCGACCATTGAAATGCTAAATTTGTTGGATTAATTTTATTATCAACATTGGAATTAGAGAAATTACATGTCTTGTGTCAACATAGTCATACTCTTTTAGTGGAAATGTAAGATGTGTTGGGTTTTGATGTAATTTAAACTTTTGATGGCATGAAAGGAATTGCTGCCACCCATGTTCTAGTTATATAGTAATATCAAGTTCATTCGTACGTGAAAGTTCATTATGTATCCATAATCCATGTGTATAACCTATGTCTTCATTCCATATCACATGTGTAAAAATATATAACAAATCAGTATCCATAAAAATATATAATAAGAATGTCAAAAAATATTAAACAACAATAAAAAAATATATTTTTTAATTACATAACTAGATAAAATTACTAAAAAACAACGTAAAACAAAAAATAAGGAATATAAATAGAGAGAATGTGTATAAGTATCATGAAATAATTTTTATCAAGTGTTATAAATATAAAAAAATGGAACAAATCATAAAAACAAAATTAATCTCATTTCATAATTCCTATTTAAATTACAAATAAATTATGTAATATCAAAATTATTAGGGTTATTGTGCATAGTAATTTTAGAAAATTAGAAGAATTGTTTTATTTTAATCCATGTGAGTTGGAGGGATAATTAAAACATGGAGAATATTACTATATGTGAGCCATAGTAACTTTTCATGCTTATCATTTGCGGTCAGCACCTTACATGATATGTGCGTACGGTTTTTGTAGTGCATAGAAAGGATATCCATGAATTCATAAGGAGAAATAGTGATGAATGAGTGATAATGAACAAGAAGGTGAGGGATAGGGTGAGCCAATAGTGGCTCGAGGTAAGAGATATTGGTTGGATAATCAACAAGGTAGATGGAGCATAAATTATATCTATGGGTACGCCATTCTAACAATTTGAAAAAAATAAAAAATAAATATTTTTAGGGGGGAGTGATGATAAAAAGTGATCACATATCTTGTCTTTTGAAGGTCTTGACTCAATCAAAATTATCATCGGAGAGCGATGATAGAGATGTAGTTCCATGAGATCTTGAACGATGCAAGTGAGAAGAACTCGGTTTGGGTTCTATTTAAAAGACAAGGAAGTAGTTTATCATCAATTTCAAAAAATAACTGATATAGAGTGGTTTTATCATTGGTAAAATAATAAGAGATGATAAAACCGATCATTAGCAATGCTTTCCTAGAATTGATAAATATATATATTTTTTTCACTGTATGAAAACTATGATAAAAGATATTTTTATCAGCGTTAAAATTCCAGCACTAATAACTATAATTCGTTATCACTACTAACAAAGCACTCATAAAGACCTAATTATAATAATATAGTTAATATAATTTTTAAATTTAAATTTATATAATTATAAATAAACATTTATATATATTTTTAAATATATATAGATTTATAATAAGAATTATTAATAAGAATATTTAAAAATATTTATATAAAACTATATATATAAAATTATATATATAAAATTATATATATTTATGAATATATAAATATAAATTATTATAATTATAATATATATAATTATTTATTTTTTAAATTTATTCATAATAATTTTATAATTATTTAAATAAATAAATAAATTTATATTTATAATAATAAATAAATATATTTAAAAATATTTTTATATAATTATAAATATATTTATATAATAATATATAGTTATATAATTATATATTATTAAAAATATTTATATTATTATATAGTATTATATTTATTTATTTAGATATAAATATATATAATTATTAATATAGTATATAAATTTATTATTTAAACATATTTATTATATTTATAGTTATTTAGATATACATATATATAATTATAATTATAAATAAATATAAATAAATATATTTATATATTATTATAGAGATATTTATATTATTATTTGTATACATGTAAATAAATAAATAAATATATATTCCCAGATGACTCAGTCCTGGATTTGGAAACCAAACTCATGACCCCAATTTTTTTAATAAAAGGAAAAATAATGAGGCAGGATTCATATCAAATAAGGAATAAAATCCCCACATCATAAGGCCAAAAGCCAAATACAATAAGTTATCCTTGTAAGTCACTCTTGATCCCAAATTACAGGGATATCTTCCTCTGCCATTTAGATGGCAACCTATCCACCATGTCTTGGCCCTTTGTGAGGCCTCATATTATTATTCCAACTACAATATGGATAAGTATTTTGGAGTTAAGAAAATCATGAATCTCCAATTTAGATCATAAAACTCCACATTAGGATTGGATTGGAATCCATCCTCAATATTTATTGAAGGTAACATTTGAACTATAAAATACTCAATGTAACCAAATACATCCAGCTCCATTATTGAATAAATGACATTGTGATGTGAGAAATTTTTTATCTTCCTTGATGAAGACTTCAGTAGGGATTTATCCGTCTTGGTCCTCTTGAGGTATAATACTAGAGTTTTTTAGTATTTTATTATCACATTACTCATCTAAGGCCTTTCCAAAAAGGTAGAAGATTTTTTCATAAGGACAGTAAATTGAGGTGGATTAGACCACTCCATGTTTACCAGAGTTTTGGACTATTCCCCATGCAAAGAAGTTTCAACATCCTTATTAACAATCCCTACAGAACCCATTCTAGAAAAATCTGCCTGTTCATCCTTTTGTATGCCTATGGAAAGTGCCGAAACCATCCCCTAATATTCTTCTATTTGGTAGGATTTGTTATAGGTAACCAATTATAAGCCTTCATCATTTTTAGTGATATTTTTTTGAAGAGGAACCTTTGTATCTGCCCCTTGAAAGGGCCTATATATAATTAGAATTGGGTGTAACCACACACTTCCTCCCATTGATTCCAACCTCAACATTATCTATGTTCTATCTAGATTGAACAAACCTAGTGTAATGGGTCTTACCTTCAAGGAAAAAAACCGAAACTATATCCATTGCCTCTACTAGAGAAACTAAAAACCTATCCAAGATAGAATCATGCTATGTGTTCACATATACAGATTGATCTAAAATAGTATCAGACTCTACAACCTGAGTATTCCCTAACTCCACCTCCAACTACTTCCCATCCATATCTTGTCTCATCATAACATTTTTTCACCTCATTTCTCACATGTGACCAGGAACTATAGGGATTCTGTGTTCCAATATAAAAATTCCCATTTGAATGAAATTGTTCCAATATTTGGACAACATAGTCTCATTCAAAATAGTATTAATATCCTAATGTTCAATAATTTCAATAATTTCACCCCATTTTGAAAAATATACCTCTCCTTGAACCATTATATCATCAACAGATACATCATGATTCTTAAAATCTTGAGTGCCAATACTTGATAGGGACGAAGTGCAGGGATCCCAACCACATCTGCAATAGAGTTCCTAACTACCTGATGACTCCAAACAACCTTTTACTACAAATTATTTAAAATAAATTCATCCTATAAAAAAAATTTCAGTATTAAATTGCTAACATATTGGCCAAAAATATTTTAATATTCTCAAAACCAGTTCCTATGACATTGATCATGTGAATTCTCAATGTAGGAGAATTTTTTTATAGAAAATTGGTTTCCACTCAAGCTGAAAAAAATATCATTCTTGAAATCATTAGAAGCATGGTAGATGGTCTCAATCAATGGTTTGCATAGATTCACTTCTACAAAAACCATTTAAAATGGACATATCTTCCACACTATATATAAAAATAATTTTTAATAAGGATTCCCACTATAGATTTGATATCCTAGAGAATTTGAGAGTGCTATAAAAAACAAATGAGACCCCTAATTCAAATCCAAATTTGTGTTATATAATTTTTCCCCTTTTCTAGATAAATGAGGCTATCCCAGTCCTAAAACCTTAGATTTTTGGGTTTTATGGAGATAAACCCACAACCCCAATCTCTGGATTTTAAATCATTTGAAGTGTGTTAGAAATAAAAAAACCCTTACCAAATGAAATCATGTGTTCTTCATCTAAGACTTAGACCTTCTTAATCATCTTTTTAATATAATATAGATTTCATTTATAATTCTTAGAAACCATCTTGATTCTCCCAATGATCAAGTATTTACATTCTTCATGGTGATCTCAAGGATTTTATGATTCAAATGCATAAATCCCAACGATCCATTTCTAACCATTTCTTTCTTCACTGCTTTGGATTCTACTTTAAGATCAGAAAATAATCTATACGACCAAGCCTTCCTAGGAATGAAGGATCAATTTGACTCCCGTTGCAGATGAATATGGTTTAAACACTACTCTAACTTTTCAGTTATTTCCAAATACCATTAATGTCACTATCCTGAATGTAAATTCTCCCAACATATTCCTGGTCCTGTACCTTATTTTATGGTTTATTAAGAAGTTAAACCTCATTGACTTTATCTATGAGGTTATGAGCCTCATCTAAATGGATTTATATTTTTAAAGGAATTTTCAATAGTATAATATTATAGTATACCTCACATATAACTAGTTATCCCCCTTTAGGCCCTTTATTTTGAGAATCAAGAACTCCATAAATATTGTGTGTAATCAGTTGTAATTTTAATGTTTCATGTGATACTTGTTCACTATGTTCAAAACTCCCAAATACATTTGGGGATGATATCCATTCTTCTAAAAATGATGAATGAGTTCCTTTTCTTGGTAGTAGTGCTTTTGTCTCCTCCACTTTATTGTACTCCAAGGATTGAGGCTACCTCTCCAGGGAGGGTATCTTCTAAGATTCATTTTAAACACCCACACATATGAATCTATACCCTAATGATTATCATTTGTTAAAGAAACATCCTTAGTTGGATCAATCTCCCGAATCATGGGATGTAGTCCATGATAATTTTCTATAACATGGAATAAATCCATTAATGTGGTGAAATAAATACCACTAGTAAAGAGTATATTGTAAAAACCACATCCTAGAGTCCTATAAGTATCTACATTAATTTTTTTTCAAACTAAAAGTGTTGGAATGTGGTTTCACCTTATCATTAGATGGTTCTATATTTTTTTCTCTCTTTCCCACTGATCCGATCAACAGACCTAGTCTTAATGACATAACATAGGAATCCACAGAAATAAAAATTCTCCAAGACCTTAGGGGAATCTGAATCTATATTTTTATTTCCTTTATGATCTTCAAGAGAAATAATCTATTTCTAAATAATCTACTAATTATAAAAATTTTACACCACTGCTTTATGAGATGAATGTGCCTCACCATCCTTCCCCTCCCCCACTATCTCTACCGATGACTTGGTTGCATGTTTCCTATTGAGATCCCTGGACAGCAAACCAGATTTCACACTATGAGACTCTGAAGATACCACAATATCATTTCATTCCCTCTAACCATCCATATGTACATCATAAATAAGAGTAACAGTAGTTCCAGCGGCAGAGAGCCCATCCTGACAAGCTGAATGCACATCCATCTTCTGACCAGATTTACAACCTAGCCCATTACCATTTGATAAAATATGAGTATTCACACATCTATCACAAGGTAGTTCCCAGATATCACGTTTAAGACCACCTAGTCTATTATATTTTAAAATTGTTATCTTTTTAAAATATGGACTTTCATCATTCCAATTCATTTAGCAAGAAAAAAAATATATCTCTTGGAATTCAAATATCAATTCCTATGATCTAACAATCCGTACAAAACTGGTTATCTTTTTCATAATCAATTTTTAGATCAATCACATCCTCATTATTTGAAAAAAAAATCTACTAAAGTGGAACACAGGTCCACTTCCAATAAAAAAACAAGCATAACGTCTAATCTAGCCCCCTCAGTTTCCTTGTCTATTTTAATCAGAACCCCTATATACATTTAAATATTATAGAGGATCCTATGGTGAAAAAGTATCCAATTTAATTATAAAAACCTGTCTTATAATTCATATAAATTACATAACATTTTTGAAATACTTAATACATTACAAAAATAGATTCTAAATGATGGTTTTAGATTAGTGCGTTTGGAAACCTAAAAAAAAATTATAACTGAGTAAAAGATCTTTAATGTTACCCACAAAGATCTACCCCTTTGAAATTATATTTAAAAAACGTTAGTCATAACCCATGGAAAATAAATAGTATAAAGGGATGAGATCAAATTATTTGTAATGGAATGTTAATGAAACTCATTTTTATAACATGAACATAAGGATATGAGAACATGATCACATCATTTAAATACTATACCATGTATATCAATGATCATAAACAAGAAAAATTTCATAAATATTAGTAGTTAATATGATATTAATCAAAAGATAATTGGGAACTAAATCCATTAAAACATAATATATGAAAAAGTAATGTATTGTGGCATAAATATTAACATATAACATCATGAACATGTAGAAGTATAAAAAGGTTCACAGATTCCATGAATGACATGAAATTAGGCCGTCACATAGACTTAGGGATATTCAACCAGGTCTTTACATAATGTTGTGACCATGCAATCAAGTTTATTCATAAAATTGTGAATATGTATTCAAATTCACACATAAACTTATGGACATGCAACCAGGTCCATGAATAACATTGTGAACAAGTAATCTGGTTCACACATAACATTATGAAAACATAATAAGGTTCACTCAAAACCCTATGAACATATAATCAGGTTTACACATGAAAATTTGGACATGAAAACAAGTCCATGCATAACATTATGAACATGTAGTTAGGTTGATGCATAACATTTATAATTATGATTCATCCATCATTACCCAATTCATTTGAGAGTGATATTGGACCCACCTACCACATAACTAAATATACACTTAAATGTTCCACAAGGTAATAATGGTATAATAATATCATGACCTATAAGAAGATATCATATCATAACCTATGGAAAATATATAACTTTCACATTAATTTCCTCCTAGAATAACCCATGAAAGGAAGTGGGTTTCAAAAGCATTTATTATTGTATAACTCATTGTATAGAAATAGATTTAATAATTATATAACCTATAGAATATGAATTAGTTTCATAAACATATAACCCATAGATAAGGAATGAGTTTCGTACACATGTATCCCATGAAAGAGAAAAGGGTTTCATAAAATTCTTACCATCAAAACCTAAACCATTAAGGTAAATAATATGAATGGAATATTTGGATAATATTCTATAAAAGAATGAGTAACATCAAAATATATTGTCTTAGATGGGAAATAATATTTAAAAGTAATTTAAAACAATTCTTGGGAAAAATATCCTTTATTCTTTGAAAGAATATATTTAAAACATAAAACCTTTTGAAAAAAAAACTAATTGAAAATACTTTGAAAACTTATAAATAATTCTATAAAACTTTTAAAATAAAATTTAAAACAGAAAACATTTTTCAAAACCTTTTGTTCATTGAAAACAACTTTAAAAATAACATGTATCTATAATATTAGGAAAAAAATTTATTTTAAAAATACTAACTTTTTAATTTTATAAATGATTCTTCAAGTGAATTTCACTGATGATGGAGGGTAAATCCGTACATGCTAAATATTCATTTTTTATATTAAAATGGTTAGAAAAGTGATTTTATTGGGAAATAACCAGAAGTTTCTTATCTTTAAAAAGAAATATTTTTTAAAAAAATTTAAAAAATGGGTAGAAATTTTTTTAATGATCATTAGATAATATTATTATATATTTGGAAACATTTCTATTTTGAAAATATAGCTTGAGGGAACCTAAATTTCCAATCGAAGAGAGGTTAAAGTTAAGCTTTCATAAAAAAACTAGTTTTCCTTTATTAGGTACCAAAGAGTGGAAAATTGGTACAAATACATGAATATGTCATGAATAAATAGATTAGAAGAAAATTTATAACTTATTTTGAGAGACAAATTAATCGGTTTTATCAAAGGAAGCCTAATAAAAAATACAATCCTGAAAAATGATGAGATTGTTTCAATAAAATATTACCACTTTGTATCTTTGAACAATACTTCACATGAAATTAAATTAAGCATAAAATATCATGAAAATTATGATATTCATGATATAACATTTAAATGGTATTATATACACCTCATGGAAAATATTGGGGCATAACATGTCGTGCACCTCAAAGAAAGAAAATGTAGACAAAATTACATTACCGATTTGTAACTTTTAAAATGCATAGCCCAAGAAATAAATATCATAAAATGGATTTGTAAATAACCTTAAATTTATGTATAATAATCATGTAATTCATCCATGTGTATTATTGACACTACACAAAAGGAATTGATCATGAATAAAGCATGTATATCACGAATATAAAAAGTGAGATGAAATTCCCTTACCTTGTATCTTTAATTTTTTCGTACTCATAAGAACCTCATATATAATAAATATAAGTTATCTATAAATAATTTAAATAACTATATTCTTATATATTATTAAATATATGTTTTTATTAGGACATTATATTATCCACTTGTTACCAATTCTATGTTAAAGTTACGTTTTAGGTAATTATCGCTTTGTTTTTTGCATGTGTATTAAATTGTTATATCATTAGTCCTTATAATTATATCATGATTTGAAAAATTTAAACCATGATATAAATATCATTAATATTCAGTATATGGTTATTTTAATAATCAATAAAATCATGAAATGGAATACACCGTTTATGGTGACAGTAGACCATACATATGTATGGACACTGTTTTGGATTTATTGACATACTGATAGAAAGTAAGTAAATGACATATATGAATATGTATATATGTGAAAATTAGAATTATTATGTCATATATATCATATAGGTTCACAAAAAATATCCTTAATAAATTCCATGTAGTGTGTGAACGAATCACAACGCTTTGTGGGAGTGGTAGTCCACACTTACACAAACGGAATTATCATTTTTATACCAAATAGAATGTATAAAGACATGTGTTGAAAAAGGATTATATAAGATTAAATAAATAAATAAAATTTCATATATTATGTATTAATATATTTTAAATTATAATTCCCACCATGATAGGTGGTAAAGGAATAATGAAGAATCATCGTTTTGTTAGGCGGTAGTTCATTGTACACATAAACATTATGTTTGTTTCCCATTAGATGTAGGTGTGTTTAAGTGTAAGTGTAAAAAAATTAATAAAAACATCATAGTATATTTATGAAACTGGTTTAGTAATATAATCATGGAATAATGAGAGTGGAGGGGGTGGAGAAATAAAATAAAAGAAAGGATCTTGAGAGAAGACATTACCTCTTAATCAGGTAACCCCTTGTGGTTTGTGCCGAAAGGCTTACTTGGATTGATTTTTGCCCAATGGTAGGATTACATGAGTAATTTAGGGATTTTGGGAAGTGTATTGGTTAGATATATTTTAAACCAAATTGTTTTTAGAGGTGTGACGAAGTGGGATAGGTTGTGGCCTTTTATAGGGAAGGGAAAAGAAGCACATGATATTTCTTAAAACAAGTTAGGTGTATCCTCCTTTTTGCCTGAAAAAAGTCATAAAAAATTATTTAAGGACATTGGATGAATAATTTTCTAAAAAATTATTTTGGACAATCGTCTAGGTTATTTTTTTCTTAAATTTAAGGTTTAGTGGTTTCTTAACCAATTTTTCTCCTAATCATTGTAATTAATTTTAATCACTCTCACTCCCCTTTTGGTCAAAAAATAAGTTTAACTTATTTTAATTATAAGTTATGATGATTCCAAATACATAATATATTTTTTAATTCAATCACATAATTGGGAGAAATTAATTTAAAAATAATCTCTTTGACGGGATGACACTACGAGTTATTAAAGTTAAATCGTTCAAAATATTGCAATGTTTCTATACCCAATTTCAAAGTGAAATTGATTACAATGACCAAAATTGTATTAGTTTATTAAAATATGATCTAATTAAACTTTTAAACAAAATTAAAATATAATTTAAAATTATAAAAAAAATTTAAGAAAAGGCAGTTTTGAATTAATATGCAATATTTTTCACTATTCTTCCATAAAAAACATTTCTCCGAAAAATCCCAAAAAATTCCCCCAATATAATTTAGAAATTATAAAATCAAAAATTGATTTTATTTTATCAAAATAAATTTCTAAATTTGAGAAAAATTAATTTTATTATTTTTTACAAAGGACATTAAAATCAATACATTTGAGAAAGTAGTAAATTTAAACATATAAGAACTTTTCTAAAAATAATATCTTTCTTTATAAATATGTTATATATATATAACTGTTATAAAAAATATATGAAAAATATTTATTAATTTTAATATATGATTTTTTAATGGCTAAGTTATTTTTTCTCAATTAAATAAATTTTACAATAAAATGATGTTTAGAAGAATCATCGGTGTTGTGTGTAATGTACGACAATTCAATATTGTGTGTAATATTTGCCCAGTAAATGTTGCGTTTAGTTCATGATTATCATGGTATTTTATCATGAAATCTAAAAATAGTGATTTTATATAAAATAAACTATTTTTAGTGTTGTGTGAAATAGAAAATATAAAAAAATAAAATAATTTGAAAAAAATGTTTCACAGAATCTCGAGGTGTTACATTCTTCCCCCCTTAAAATGAATTTCACCCTTTAAATTCATTTGGATAATAAAAGATTTAATACTTTTAAGTTCCTCTAATAAAAACAGTCATCTTAAAAATGAATACTAAAACTTCCCTTAAAAAGTGAAAGTTGGAAGCATAACGGTTACTTAGAGTAACACATAACTGAGTTTATATATATGAGAACATTTGTGGAACGTAAAAACATAAAAATGGAAGTTAAATATAACTATCAAGTTCTAAGGGATAGTGATAGTTAACTTGGTTTGGAGAAATATAACAATCACAATGAAATAAATCTGTGATGACCTAAAAGACCATATGATACATCCGAAACAAAGGTACTATGAAATCATTTTTGGTTCCAAGATCTTTTTTTCTATTGTTGAAGAGAATTCCCATGAATATATAATTATTTTATTTTCTTACATTTCTTATGCACAATATCACCCTTTGGTTATGCCTTGATAGATTTCCACTTCATCTCTTACCCTAATAAGTTAAGGAGAATTTTTCATTCCTAAAGTACTAACAGATCAAGAGATCCTTGATAATTCATCCCATCTGTCTTTTGTTACCATCAACAGAAAGTGGTTGGAATAGGTTATACAAATCCTCATATAGTAAAACAATACTTTAATATGACAAATTCAATTCAAATTTTATCATAAAATTTAAATAAATGGTTAACTTATAACCCTTCCAAAGTATAATTCACCCTTTATTCCTTAAGTATGATCTTATCTTATATTAAAAACATTTTTATTGGATACATGGGTTCATCTTTTCATGGATAGAAATTAAACATGATTTTATTAATCTATCATCTATGTAGAGTATATAATCACATGAAACTTCATTTAAGGATGAACTACATACAAAATCAAACATGAAATTCCCAACTATGGGGAAAACGTATATTTTTTCCTTCACTATCATTACTCACTTCATCCATTATGATTAAATAATATTTACCTTTGTCCTTTTTTTCCGAGTTTTTTTGTCTAATAATCCATATTATCCCTTGTACTGGAATATTTATTCAAATAATGATCAAACTCCATGAACATGAAACACTAAAGTGTGGGTCGTTAATTCTATTGATATTTCTCTCCATTCATTTCATTGAATTTACACTTCACATCAATTCCTCATTACTTTTCTTGGTGGAAAGTATTCCCACAATTGAAACACCTTTTTGTTCATTTTAAAAACTCTCCTAAGTGAACTTTCCCACAGTTTTGGAATATAGATGTTTGAAGCATTTTCTCTCTCTATGGTTTTGAGACTCTCATTTGAACTTTATATTTCTTTTCTTATTAAAACCATGAGATCTAAAAATAACTATATCCTCTATTTTAATTTTGATTACACAAAACACAATATATTATAGATTCCAAAGTATCTTATGGAAAACACCCTTCTAATATTTGGCTTTAAGCCACTGAAGAACCTATCAACTTAACTTTTGGCTTGGATGATTATACCAGAAACATACCTTAGTTTTGTGAAATTAGCCTTATAGGTGATGAGATATTCATCATCCTTTTGATTCAACTAAAGGAACATTTATTTATCTTTATATGAAAACCATGAGGAAATTACTTATTGTAGAATATGTTATTTTATTCCCCACAATCCATGGATTCAATTTAATCTTTCTTGCATGTATTATTGATTTGATTCCACCACTGGTCCACATAACCTCTTAAATGATAAATATCTAGAATTATTTTGGAATGATATAAAAAATATACAATGAAGAATATATTTTTAGTGGTATTGATCTAGTGTTCAACAACATGTGGATCAGAAGACCCGCTGAATGAAGGAAGATGTTTTTTCAGGAATAACTCAAAAAAACATTGTATAATCCTTTGATCATTTGGAAGACAATCATGATTAATATTTTCAAAAATATATGTTATCATATCAATGAGGTTTTTCATTCCAGTTCCCATAACATTCATATTCTTAGGAGAACAATTTCTGAATTTTCCATCACAATCCCCATTAACATGGTTCCATCAAGTTCCATTCATTGACTAAATCATAAATCATAGAGTAGCAAACAATTATCATATTGAGTAACCACATATTAATGAAAATCCACTTATAGGAAGTATAAATTATTACACATCCCTTTATCTATGACACTACAGGTTTGTCCTAGGTTATTCATATCCATCTACAATTTAAATCCTTTATGATGATCTGTGAAGAGTTTTTGAATTGAAAATAATATATGTAAGGATTGTCAAAATATACATGTACAAAGGCCCATTGTCATATACTAGATTACCTTAAGATGGGACAAGGACATATTATCAGAGTTGTTACCCCTAGTTAAAAACACTCTAGATCCACATCCACTTGTAGTATCAAGAAAAAGATGTATTTTTTGTAAACCAATCTGCTATTCTTTACCAATATTCCATGACAATTTCTCATACCATTCCTTATACTTACACTTTTCCTTTTAAATTTCCTTAGAGTTCTCAATATGGTTTTCTCAACCTAGTTTCCAATGGTTGAATAAAACTTTTCCCTGATACCAACTATAATTGCCTAGTATTAACATACAAATAAATTACATAACTTTTGAGGAACACCTAGTAAATTTCAAAAATAGAGGTCTAAAGACCGTATTAGTTTAGTGCCTTTGGAAACATGTAAAAAATTCTTCTAACTGAGTGAATGATCTTCAATTTTTTCCACAAAAATCTACCCCTTAGTAATTCTATTTATAAACACTTATTCATAACATGGGGAAATGAAATATAAGAAAGGGGTGAGATCAAATGTTTTTTAAGGTAAAATAAAAAAACATGTAAGAATAACAAGAACGTAAGGATAAGATAACAATATCATATCATTATAAATACATACCCTGCATATCAAAGACTGTAAACATGAATCACAGAATAAATATTAGTAGTTCATATGATATGAATCATAAGATAATCAAGAATATAATCCATTAAAGTATAACATATGAATAAGACATGGAATTATGGAATACACATCATTGTATAAAATCATGAATGTATATAATTATAAATAGGTTAACACATTACGTTTAGGAAATGAAATCAATCCCACATATAGACTTATGAACATGCAACTAGGTCTACACATAATGTTGTGAACATGAAATCCGGTTCACACATAACATTGTGAACATGTTATTAAGTTCATGCATATAATTATGGACATTCAACCACTTCCATGGATAAAATTTTGACCATGTAATCAGGTTCAGACATAACATTATGAACACATAATAAGGTTCACCTATAAAACGGTGAACCTGTAATCAGGTTCACAGATAAACTAATGGACATGTAACCAGGTCTATGTATAACATTTTGAACTTTTAATCCGGTTCAGGCATAACATTTATACTCATAAGTCATACATCATTACCCAATTTATATTAGGGAGATATTGGTCCCAACCATCACATAATTAAACTCACACTTATATGTTCTAGAAGATAAAAAAAATTTAAAATATTATGACCCCTAAAAAGTTATCATATCATAAACCATGAAAAATATATAGCTTTTATATTCATTTCATTCTATAATAACCTAGTAAAGGAAACATGTTTCCCAAGAATTTATCATGGTATAAAACATTTAATAGAAAAAGGTTTCATAATTATATAACTTGAAGAAGAAGAAAAGGTTTCATAAAAATAAAACTCATAGAAGAGGAATGGGTATCATATACATGTAACCAATTGAAGAGAAATGGGTTTTCATAAACTTCATTTCATCAAAACCTAAAAAATTAAGGGAATGGATATGAATGGACGATTTGGATAATTTTCCAGAAAGTCATGAGTAAAATGAAAAGATATTTTGTTAGATGGGAAATAATTTTGAAATGTATTTTAAAACATTTAATGAGGAAAATATCATTTCTTATTTGAATATGTTTCCTTAAAACCTAAAATCTTTTTAAAACCATTTTCATTGAAAATATATTGCAAACATGTAAAGAAAACTTTAAAATATTTAAAATAAATTTTAAAACAACAAAAATTTAAAAACATTTTTTCATTTAAAAAAAATCAAAAAAATGAATTTCTAGAATGTTAAGAATAAATGTTATTATAAAAATAATAACTTTTTAATCATGAAAAGGAATCTTCAAGGGAATTTTATTCATGATGGCAGGTAAATCCATACGTGTAGAACAATTCTTTTTCACGGTAAAAAGGTTAGAAAAGTTTCTCGACTAGAATATGACAAGAGGATTCAATTATTAAAAAGAACCATTTTGTTTAAAAATTAAAACATTTGGTCTAATGTTTTTAATTAACATAGGATAATATTATAATATTTTTGGAAACTTTTATTTTTGGAAAAAATGTTTTGATGGAACCCAAATTTCTGACAGAAGAGAGGGTAAAGTCGGGCTATCTTAAAAAACATTCTAACCTATGTTAGGTACCAAAGTATGTGAAAAATAGTACCAATACATGAATATATCATTAATAACCATATGATATGAAAATTAATGAGTGTTATTGAGATATCGATCAAACAATTTTATCAAAATAATCCTAATCGTAAACAATCTCAAAGAGCAATGAGATTACCTCAATAAAATATTTCCACTTTGAATATTTGAACCATATTCCACATAAAATTACATGAAGCTTAAAATATCATGAAAATTAAAATATTCATGATATATCATTTCCAAGGAATTATTTACATCTCCTAGAAAATATAGGTTCATAACATGGGATGTGCTTTAAAGATGGAAAATTAAGAAATAATTACTTTACCAATTTTGTAAATTTTAAAAAATAATACACATGAAAGAAAGACCATAAAATGGATATGTAAATACCTATAACTTTATTCAAAATAATCCTAGAATTCATTTATAGTGAGTATAAATTCCACACAAATGGAATTGGTGGTGAATAAATCATGTATCTCATAGAATAAAAAGTGAGATGAAATTCCCTTACCTTTCGTATTTACTTTATTCATACTCATAAGAACCTATTGTATAATAAATAATAGTTTATTATACATATTATATAGAAATATATTCTTATATATAATTCCATATATTTTTTAGTTATTAATTTATATTATCCTCTTGTTAACAAATCTGTGTTATGGTTACGCTTCAGTTAACATTCTCTTGGTTTTTTCTTATGTATCATAATTTGTAATATCGTTGGTCCTTATACTAATATAATGATTTAAAGAATGTAAAAAATGAAATAAATATATTTAATATTAATTATATTTTTATTATAATAATCAATTAATGTATGAAATGGAAAACACCGTTCATAGATATGGTTTCTTGAACGTACTCAAGACCGCTACTTCGGTTTTATTGGCGTATCGAAAGAAAGTAAGTGGATGATATATATGTATATCTATATATTTATATCTTAGAATTATTTTCCCATATATATCACATAATTTGACTAAATTTATCCACATTCCATTCCATGTAGTGTGTGAATGAATCACATCAGTTTGAGGGGGTGGTAGTCCACACTTCCTCAAACGAAATTACCATATTTACTCCAAATGGAAAGTATAAAAATATGTACTGTCAAAGGATTATAAGAAGATTAAATAAATCATAAATATTATATATATTATATATAAATAAAGTTTCTATCATAATTACCACCATTATAGGTGTTAAAGGAATAATGAACCATCATATTTTTTTGAGGCGGTAGTTCGCCATACACATAAATTGTATGTTCGTTTTCCATTAAATGGAGGTGTGTGTATGTTTAGGTAGAAAACATAGCATAAAAATATCATAGTATATTGAGGATACTATTTTTGTTATAGAATAATGGAATAAAGTGATTGGAGTTGGTGGAGATAGAAAATAAAAGAAAAGCGCTTGAGATAAGGTGTTACCTCATAATCGGGTAACCCCTTTTGGTTTGTGCCAAAATAATTATTTAGACTACTTTATTCCCAAGGAGATAATGATAATAAGAAGAGAGGGATGTTTGGAAGTGGATTTGTCTGATCTTGGAAGAACCTATGCTATTTTAGAGGTTTTAATAATACGGAGAAGTGGTGGTCTTTTATATGGAAGTGAGAGGACACACTTGGTATTTTTGAAAACAAGTTCGATGTACCCACATTTTTTCCAAACAAAAGTCATACAAAAACTACCAAAATAAATAATTTAAGGTTAAATGATAAATAATTTCCATCCAATGGGTGTTGGACAAGTGTATAGGTATTTTTTGGGTCCAAAATTTAATGTTCAGTACTTTGTTATCCAATTTTTTTCTTTAAATAATTGTAATTAATTATAATCACTTTCACTAATATTTTGGATCAAAAAATAAATTTAACTTATTAGAAATTAGAAATTAATCTTATTAAAAATATTTAATCCATTTTTTCAAATTATTATCACATAATTTGAAGAAAATAATTTAATAATAATCTCGTTGATGCGATGACACTACAGGTTTTTAATGTGAAAACATCAAATAGTTTTCTAAGTTTTTACACCCAATTTCAAAGTGAAATTGATTCCAATAACCTAAATCGAATTAATTGAAAAAAATATGATATAATTAAACATTTAAAACAAATTAAAATATCATTTAACATTATAAATAAATTAGATGAAAAGGTGGGTTTGAATTAAAATCTAGTATTTTTAACTATTTATTAAAAAATGATGTTTCTCTGAAAAATCCAAAAAACTCACACTAAAATAATTTCAAAGTATTAAAATAATGAATGAAGTTTATTTTATAATATTAAATTTATAAATGTTTCTAAAACTAATTTTATTATTTTTCACAAAAGGACATTAAAAGGAGTTCATTTGAGAAAATAGTATTTTAAAACAAATAAGGACTTTACCAATAATTATATCTTTTATTATCAATATATTTTATTTATGTTAAATAATTATAAATAATATCTGAAAAGTAGTTATCACTATTAATATAACTATGTTTAATGGATAGGTTATAATTATCTCATTTAAATAATTTTAACTATAAAATGATGTTTCATAGAAACATCGGTGTTTCATGTAACATAGGCCAAGTTGGTGTTGTGTGTAACATAAGACAAGTCGGTGTTGTGTGTAATAAACGATTGAATTATTTTTTCATATAACGCAATCCAAACATTGTGATTTAATATAAAATAAACTGTTTTTATTGTTGTTTGAAATGAAAAACATTAAAAAGATTAAATTCATTTGAAAAAAATATATCACAAAATCTTGGGCTCTTATATTAACCCAAATACGTTGACCCATTTCTGAAATGAGGAATTGGCTATCTCTACATGGTTGAATTTCTCATCCCATTCCCAGTTTTACAGAAATCACAGCTTGAGAGATATCAATCCAAATCCTCAAGCCCTCATCTTCAGATCCTCAGAAGGTAAGAGAAAGTGTAAAAAACTACATCCCAATGAAACACATTTACAATTTCTGAAGCACCAAATTTTTGATAGACCATCAATAAGATCCTGATTTTCCATGACGTAGAGTCCCTTAACAAAATAAGGCATGTTATTATTGAATGCTAACCATGTTCTAGACATTCTAAGGATGTTGTTGGATCGACCTTCAAATGAGAAACATTTACCTTCTGAAAAATACCACATATAGCCAAACCTTTGATGGGAGAAGAGAAATGTTCACTAACCTCAACAGAAGAAACCATTGAATTCCCTCTACCCACAATTTTTTAATCCCCTATTCCAACACCCATATACTTGTGGGAGTCAAATCAACCACGAGGGAGGAAGGTATCAGCCATAGAATGAATCGACAAAGAATCCATAAGTATGGAGTCGTACACCCCATTGTGAGGTAGAGAGAGATGCTCTCGGAGACACAAACTTGTTTTTTTTCAAAAAATATAATTTTATATAATTATATAATTATATATATAGTAATATAGTTATATATATATTAATATATAAATATATATAATTTTAAATATAATAAATATATTTATTCTAATTTAATAATAATTTAAATAAATAAATAAATATTTCTAATTATAATTATAATAAATACATTTATTAATATTTGTATATAATTATAAATTTATTTATATAATTATATACATTAAGGGAACACAACTTTTTGCAACTGGTTATTTGTGACTGGTAGCTAACCCATCGCACATAGTCCGTCGACAAAAACTATTTGCGACGAGAATCATATCACATCACAAATATGTGGTTAAGACAAAATATTTGCGATAGGAATATCATCTTGGTGCAAAACATTTGGCTCGAGATGCACATGAAAAGCGGGAAAACAATTTGTGATGAGACTATATCATCATTAAAAATACTATCATGTTGTTTTTGTTATTTGTGATGGGAGTTTACTCTCATCATAAATGTTGTGTTGGCAGGAATGTATTTGCGATAAGTCACGTCACAAAAACATTCCGTCATTTTTTATTATTTGCGACAGGATTTTATCCCACCACAAATAAACTATTGTAAAAGGCTATTCGCGATGGGTCCCGTCACAAATACGTTTTTACCACCGTTGTAATTAATACTAGTGAACTTTTTTATGGGTCCCATGGAAAATGTTCTAACCTATATACACCCCATGAATATTTTCCATTTCATTTTTCTCTTAAGTCACTCTACTTCCCTACTCTCATATTATTCTATTTTCTTTTTTCAATGTTTGAAATTTTACAGCAGAGAAATTTTTAATCTTTGCAACCACAAAAAGATTTTATTTTAAAGTATTTATTTAATGTATTTTTTTTATTTTATTTTATTATATATTAGCAATTATTATAATTAATGGGTGATAATTAGATTTAATTAGAATTAGAAAGTCCTATTTTTCATTAATTATTTTTATAAATAGTTTTTTAATTAGTAGTAATGTTTTTAATTAAAAGTAAACACTTTTAATTTGTAATAATTTGGTTCAAATATTATAAATTAGTAATAATTAGATGTATTTAGTAATAATTTGTGGAAATTGGTAAAAAGTAGTGGTAATTATTAAAAATTAGTAGTAATTAAAAATAATTAGTGTTAATTAGTAATTTTTTGTTTTAATTAGTAATAAAATTGTATTAATTAATAATAATAAATATTTATTAGAAATAATTAGTATAAATTTGTAACAATTTGAAGTAAATTGTCATAAACTAATAAAAATTCATACAGATTAGTGGTAATTATTGACAATTATTAGAAATTAGTGACAAATTGTTATAAATTAATAAAAACAATTAAATTGAAATAATTTATTATATATTGATGTAAAATAGTATAAAATATTTTAAATTAAAATAAAATAATAAATAAATTACTCACTAATAAAATTAGTAATAAATTGTAAAAATTATTAATGAACTAAAAACATTTGTAATAAATAGTAAAAAAATTGTTATATTGTAATAAAAATTAGTACTAATTAGTGGTAATTATTAATAATTAGTATAATTTCATAAAAAATATAATAATTAATAAAATTTATTAAATTTATTGTATTTAAAATAAAATGATATAAAATAGTATAAATTATTATAAATTATTATAAAAAAATTATTTACTAATAGAAATTAGTAATAAATTGTAAATATTAGTAATAAGCTAGACAAATTAATTAAAATGAGTACAAAATTGTTATAAACTAATGTAAAATAGTTATCATTAGTGGGAATTAGTATTAATTTTTACAAATTTCTAAAATATTTATAAATTAATAGAATAATAAATTGATTGAATTTACAATAAATTGATATAAAATAGCATAAATTATTATAAATTACTAGGAATTAATAAAAAAATTATTAAGTAATTGAAATTAATAATATACTATACAAATCATTAACAATATAATAAAAATTATTACTCATTAGTGGTAATTTGTACAATTTTGCTAAATATTATTATACACCAATAAAAAATAATTAATTAATATAATTTACAATAAATTCATATAAAATAGTATAAATTATTATAAATCACTAGAAATTAATAAAAAATTATAAACTAATAGAAATTTGTAATAATTAGTAAAAATTACTATTAAACAAAAAAAGCAAAAATTTAGTAATAAATTATTGTAAACTAATAAAAATCAGTATTCATTAGTGGTAATTAGTAATAATTAGTATCAATTCGTAAAATGTTATAAACTAAGAAAAAATGATAAATTGATAGAATTTACTATAAATAGATATAAAATAGTATAAATTATTATAATTTTCTAGAAATTAAAGAAAATTTATGAACTAATAAAATTTGTAATAATTATTGAGAATTAGTAACTAATTAATTAAAATAAGTATAAAATTGTAATAAATTATTATAAATTACTCTAAATTTGTAAAAATAGTAAAAAATAGTAATAAAATATTAAAAATTAGAAAAAATTAGTAATAAATTATTATAATCTAATTAAAATTTGTACTCATTTGTGGTAATTTGTAAATATTAGTATAAATTTGCAAATAATTTTTATAAATTAATAATCATTAAATAATAGGTAGAATTTACAATAAATTGATATAAAATATTATTAATTATTATTAATTACAATAAATAATGAAATAATTTATAAAAAATGTAATTTCTAATAATTAGTAAAAATTGGTAATAAAATAATAAAAATTAGTAAAAATTAGTAAAAAATTGTTATAAACTAATAAAAATTAGTACTTATTAGTGGTAATTAGTAATAATTTGTATAAATTTGATATTTTTTTGAAAAATTAATAAAAATCAATAAATTAATTTAATATACAATAAATTGATAAAAACACTATAAATTATTAAAATTAATACAAATTAAAGAAAATATATGAACTAAATAAACTTTTTAATAATTAGTGAAATTTAGTAATAAACTAATCTAAATTCTTTAAAACTTTTTATAAATTGTTATAAAATAATAAAAATTATACTCATTAGTAATAATTAGTAATAATTTGTATAAATTAGTAAATGTAAACGACAATTTGTAATAATTGCTGGTAATTCACAATAATTAGTAAAAACTAATAAACATAAGTGGTAGTGAGTAAAACTTTGTCAAAATAAATGGTAATTACAAAAAATTATTAAAAAAACAATAATTAATAAAAATTAGTGATAATTAGTAGTAATTAGTTTTAATTAGTAATAATTAGTATAAATTATTTAAAATAAGCAATAATTACAAATAATTTTAGTAAAACACATTAATTAGTAAAAGTTAATAAAAATAAGTGGTAGCTAAAAAAATTAGTAAAATTATTGGAAATGACTAAAAATTAGTAAAAATTGTGATGATTAGTAAAAATTAGTAATTAGCAGTGGTGAGCTAGTATAATTAGTAATAATTAGCAGTGAATAGTAAATATAATTGTAAATTCCTGTAAATATTAAATATTGGAGGTAATTATAAAAAATTAACATTAAATTAGTTTAATTATTAAAAATTACTTGTAATTAGTGGTACTTATTAATTCTTAGTGTAGTATCCTGGTTTCAGAATCCACCCAGAGGTGCCCATACCCGGTTGGTCACATTGCATCAAGTGCATTTCCCCGAACACCAGAAGACGCCGACTAGCAGTGAGGTCCTTGGGTGTGATAGTGGGGAAACTATACCCTCATTGGAAGAGTACACAGTGGAAGTAAACAGATAAACAATAACGGAAGAATTAATAATGCCAAATAACAGTAATATCATACCACTGATAAAGAAACAACTGGAGCATATATATAAATGATGCTTGATACATATATGTCTAGGAAAGCTGCCAAGCAAGTCACAATGGTGAATATAGTATTAAACCAAAGTACAAAATGCAAATAGATAAGCAATATTATCATCATCACAAGCCTCAGCTTGGTCCAATGCTCTCCAGCTCCAATGAAATAAAGTACCTGAAGTAGAAGGGTGATTTCCCATGTATATACCTGCAATGACATAATCTATTTGGTCCTAAAAGTATGAACTAAATAGGGCGTGAGACGAATCCCAATAGGCAACCACCATAAGATTTGTGCCTAATAGTACGTGAATATATGGCAGGTGAAAGTATAAAAAGTAGTAAACTGGAAAGTACCTAACAGTAAGTAATTCATAGTTTCAAATCAAGAAACAGTGAAACAAACAGCTAAACCTCTATAGGAAACCTTCTGGGAAGTACTCACAACTATCCCCTCTGGTCTTACCTAAGAAGTAAAGACAACCCTCTGGGTAGTGCACTCAGTCTAACCCATCCAATTTAGTTATATGAATATAATAAGACTCTCTGAGAAAGAGCTCACAGTCCATTCCCGTTATAGTTAAAGGTTAAGCAAGACTCTCTAAGGAAGCTCACACAGTCCATTACCTTCATAGTTTAGGGTAGTCAAGGACTCTCTAAGGAAGCTCACACGGTCAATTCCCCTTATTGAACCAAGGTCTATGACTCTCTCAGGAAGCTCACTTGGTCAATTCCCCATATATTCGAGGTCATTCATAGACTCTCTAATAAATCACTCACTATCAATTCTACTTATAGTCTAAATAATTCTGGATTAAAATCAAAGACTCTATGAGGAAACTCATGCAGTCAATCCCCTTATAGTCTAAAGTAATCAAGGACTCTCTGAGGAAGCTCACTCGATTAGTTCCTCTTTTATCTTCAAGTGGTTCTAGGATCTCTGAGTATTCCCACTCAGTCAATCCCCCTTATAGCCAAAAGTGATCAAAGACTCTCTAAGGAGGCTTGCACGGTCAATTACTCTTATAGTCTACCACACCAGGTTCTCACGGCCCTGTGTAGGTCAACGAGCATAGTACTATAATATGTCCATGTAAACCTAGAGAACTAAATGGATAGTATTCTACGACATATTAGCATGGTATATAAAAAAGATCACTGCACCCTACAATATTAAGAATGGGAAACAAACAAAGCAACCTAACATGCTATGCAGAACCAAATGGTCATAAACAGAACATGCATGGCAACACCTCCAAAGCATAGCAATCGACCCTATTCACATAAAAATAACCTCTACTCCCACACACTAACAAAGCAAGAAATTAACAAGGCTAAAAATGGTAAACACACAATACCACATTCATGGATATTGGCAATTTTTCACATAAATTTCACAGACCTTAAATCGGAAGGCACAAACCACCTACCTCTTTGGGTTTAGCAAAATCGACCTCTTCTCCCTAACACACTCCAAACCAGGTGAACGTCTCCTCAAAACCACCTCAAAAACTCTTACCTTACATCAAAAATATGAAAATTTAACACACAAAGTCAACACAACCCGAGATATATGTGAAACCCTTGTAGATATTTGAAACTAAGAGAGGAAGAGGGATAACCCTAACCAAAACCTCAAAGAATCAAAAGTTGGACTTACCCTAGGAGAACCGCCTTAGATCATCCAATAAACCCCTTTGATTTGCCTCCAAAACAAGCCAAGGATCTCCCCCAACCTATAAAAATTGAAACTCCCGTGTGAGCCATGAGTAGAAGGAAGAATGGTGGAAGAATGAGAAATATCGAGTGGCCTGGGACTAAAAAACTGTTTCTTTAAGTGGCCACACGGTTACCCCGCATGGTTTGGAAAACCGTGAACCAACCGTGTGGTTGCTACTTTATTATCCGGGGACTTCGCATGGCTTGTCCGCATAGTTTAACAAACTGTGCGCAGCCCGTGTGGATCCCACTTTCAAGGGTTTCACGGTTTCCTGGGCTAGCCGCATAGCTTGTTCAGATAGTGCGCCAATCGTGTGCCATCCATGCGCCCCTGAACGACCTCTATAATTTTCTCTTTTTCATAATATTTACCAAAAAAGGAAACCATACCTGAAAAGAAGGTCCAGGTTTTTACAAACTTCCCCCTTTTAATAAATTTGTCCCCAAATTTTCCTAGCAAGGCAGCGCAGAAGAAGAAACCCCAAACAATTCCAGACACTGTGCTCGTACATTGGCCTCCCTCACCCTGGTCTCATCTTGTAATCGCCCATGATACCATAGCACTCATACTAGAGGAACATACTAGACATGGAGAACATTTTTACTATGATCCATAATTCGGATAGGATGCTCCTCAAATGACACATCCACATTGAGCTCAACCTTTTTAGGTTGAAAGACATGAGATGGGTCTGAAATGTAACGTCAAAGCTATGAATCGTGGAAGACGTCATGCATAGCCCGGTACCTCTGAGGTAACTGAAACCAATAAGAAATCGGCACAACTCTCTCCAACACCTCAAATGTCCAAACATACCTTGGTGAAAGCTTACACTGTCTCTTAATCCTTCTGTGCCCCAACCTTGGTGCAACACGTAGAAAAACCTGATCTTCGACCTCAAACTCCAGAGGTTGTCTCTGCTGATCAGCATAAGACTTTTGAAGAGACTGTGCAATATCCATCCTTTTCTGAATCAACTCTATATGTTCTGTGGTCTCCTGGTCAAGATGAGGTCCCAACATAGCTGCCTCTCCTACCTCCAGCCAATACAGGGGTGATCGACATGGCCTACCATACAATGCCTCATAAGGTGCCATATGAATAGTTGCTTGAAAATAATTCTTGTAGGAAAACTCCACTAGAGGTATATGTTTCGCCCAAGAACCTCCAAAATCCCGAATTCATGCTCGATGTATATCCTCAAGCACCTGAATCGTACGCTCGGACTGGCCATCTGTCTAGGGATGGTAAGCTGTACTCAAAAGTACCTGCATACACAATGCATTCTAAGGCCCCTGCCAGACCCAAGAAGTAAAATGTGCATCTCTATATGAAACGATAGAGTGTAGAACTCCATGAATAAGTAAAATATCTCGGATGTACAACCATCCCAGCTCATCAACACTAAAGGTCACCCTGATCAGAAATAAGTCAGTAACCTTCATGATTCTATCAATGACAACCCAAAATACATAATTCCCTTGAGGTGAACTCAGTAAACTAGTCACAAAATCCCATGTGACATCATTCCACTTCCACTCGGGAATGAGTAATTGCTGAAAAATCCCTACTGGTTGCTAATGTTCCGCCTTCACCTACTGACAAGTGGAACACCTCATAACGAAACTAGCAACATCCCTCTTCATACCTGGCCACAAATACTGACGGTGTAAATCATGAGACATCTTGGTGATGCCAGGATGAACTTCTCAAACTGAGGAATGAAAGTTTCACCTCAGCTCCTCACGTATGTCTGCTGGAAGTCATATGCGCCCCTGGAAATGCAACATCTCATCCTCGCCTATGGTCCATCCAGGAATAGAGTCCTCTCCTGACACACTTTCCCGTAGGAATAGGCCTTCAAAATATGATAACTGTATCATTTTCACTCAATCAAGAGGAGTTGATGTAACAGCTACCGAAGATAGAAATATATTCCCTTTTCTATCATGCACCTCCAAATGCATCTCAGAGAACAGATCCATGAATTGACACTCACTATTAGCCTCCTAGACTACCTGTATCTGAGTTCTCCTGATCAACACATCAGCCACTGTGTTGCCTTTCCCAGGTGTATAGGCAAGCTCAAAATCGAAGGACTGAAGATACTCAACCCACCTTCGCTGTCTCAAATTCAAGTCACGGTGAGTGAAAATGTAATTGAGACTTTTGTGGTTAGTGAAAACCAAAAAATGATCTCCCAGAATGTAATGTCTCCAAAAATGTAAAGCATGAACAAAAAATGCCAACTCAAGATCAGGCATCAGGTAATTCCTATCATGTGGCCTCAACAGCCGAGACCCGTACGCAATGACTCCATCTCCCTGCATAGGTACAACTTCCAGACTGATACCTTATGCATCGTAGTAAACAGTATAGATCTTTCCCGGCTCTAGAAAGACTATTATCAGTGCTGAATTCAACCTCCCTTTCAGCTCCTGAAAGGCTAACTCACAAGAATCTGTCCATAAAAACATTTCACCCTTCTTATTCAGACTTGTCAGCAGTGGTGCTAAGCGTGAGAAGTCCTATATAAAACATCTGTAGTATCCAGCCAACCCTATAAAGATCTGCACCTCAAAAACATTTTTCAGATGCTCCTAGAAAAATACAGGTCTCACTTTACCTAGGTCTACTGATACTCCTACATCTGAGATAATATGACCCAAGAATTAAATACGATTCATTCAAAAGTGGCAATTTGAGAGCTTAACATATAATTGATGCTCCCTCAGTGTACTCAAAATGATCTCAATATGGGTAGCATGGTCATGTCAAGTGTGATATTACACTAAGATATCATCCCCGAAGACCACCACGAAGGAATCCAAGAATGGATGGAACACTCGGTTAATTAGTGCCATGAAAACTGCAGGTGTGTTCCTAAGACCGAATGATATAACCAAGTACTCTTATAGACCATACATGCTCTGGAAGGCTGTAAGAGGTATATCATATTGTCTAATGTGCAACTAATGGTAACCAGTCCTCAAGTCAATTTTCGAGAACACCTAGGCTCCTTGAAGCTGATCAAATAGATCATCAATCCTCATCAAGGGACATTGATTCTTGACCATTAACTAGTTCAACTTCTGATAATCCACACAAATCCTAAGAGTACCATCTGCATTTTTTGAAAAAATGATAGGAAAGCCCCAAGGAGAAGTACTGGTTTGGATGAAACCCTTTTTCTGCAACTCCTCCAATTGTTTCTTGAGTTCCTGCAACTCAGGTGAAACCATCCTATAAGGAGGAATGGACACCAGTGCCGCTCCTGGAACAAGCTCAGTCGAAAATTCTTCCTCTCACTCTAGAGGAAAACCTAAAAAGTCATTTGGAAAGAAATATTTGAAATGATCCACTACTGGAGGGAAGCCTAACTGTGAAGTCCCAAGGATATCCAGATATAGATTTGTAATCTGGGATATAACTCCTCATAACCCATGATTCTATGGTCCCACTCTGCTCACCTGGACATCCCACTCTCCCTTATGAATAAAATATCCACCCTCTCGTGATATAGAACTCACCCTATGACGATAGCAATTGACCACTATCAAGAAGGGATCCAACCAGTCCATTCCAAGGATGACATCATAACCTTTCATCTCTAGGACATAAAGGTACCAAAGGAAGTGACACCCTCCAACCTCAAGAGGTCACTCCTTGCACCGACGTACACTAGATGTCCTTATCCCCAACAGAGTGTATAATGTTAAGATATCGGTAGAGGAAAAGATACAGAGCCCAAGGATCTCAACGGTAACAACAAACATAAATCTATGGGAATCCCCTGTGTCGAAAAGAGTAGAAGATAAAACTAAGGCAACTACAATCGTACCTCAAACTGTAGAAGGTCCGGGATCCTAATCTTACTGGGTCTGCCTCGCTACAAAGGTCTGGCCAACTCCATGACCCTGTGACCCAGCCTGACCACTCTGAGATGATCCACCCTATTTTCACTGGTATCCTTGTGACTGACCACCATGACCGCGACCTCCACCTCGGCCCGAACACCCAGAAGAACTCCAGTTTCCTAGACTGGTGAGAAACAGGTGGCGCTGCTCCAGAATGAAGAGTCATATAATAACCCATGTCACCTGCTGCTGGTGAAAAGATCAGACAGAAGCACTGAATGTGACTATCTTTCTGTAATATCGGCACTCCATTGGGTCTCTCAGGCAACATGGCCTCTTATGCTTGCTTCTCCCACACTAGTAGCACACCACCAAGCTACCAGAAGATGCATCCCGCCTGCTCCGATCTCCTCATGCAGACTCCCTGTGGTGGTTCCTACTATCAGATGTCAGAGCACTAACTCTGGATGTCGAAACTCCCTGGATCACAGATCCAGAATCACTCATATTACGCTTTGTGATCAGCTCCTAGTTGATGATAGAAGTTATCAAAGTAAGTCTGAAGATGTTCACATGTGGCCGGATGTCATGCCTCTAACCACCCTCAAACTTCCATCCAAGGAACAAATCATCACCTCCTAGAATAGGTATGAAACGCTGAAGCTCAGTAAAGCGAGACAAGTACTCCATAACAGAAAGATTACCCTACTCCAGACTCATGAAATCAGAGTCTCGATTGTCTCTATAGGTATCTGGATAGAACTAATCATAGAATATGTGCCAAAACTCGTCCCACGCCATACTCTACGGGTGCCCCGCTTGTGAGATCACCTCCAACCACCTTTTGGAAGTGTCTTGGAGCATATAGGTAGTGAGATTCAACCTCTTCTTTGGAGGTATCTCCAGATGCTAGAAAATCGTCAGTGATGCTTCTAGCCATGACTCTGCAGCCTGGGGCCCCCATCCCTTAAAAATTGGGAGGATGCTGCTTTTGAAAGACCTGCGTCAAATATTCCGTCGATGGGGCAGGAGAAGGTACACCCTGGAAGTGTACCTAGGTTAGGTATAACTGCTGATGCCAAGACTTCCACAACAAGAGGATTTTCAAGTCGTGCTTAATCATCCATATACGGTGTCTGATCACCACCTTGTGGCTGGCGTACAACCAGAGGACATCTCGGTGGCATGACTCTGCAAGGTCAAATTCAAACCTCAGATCAAGATTAACAGAAACTGAAATATACGAGTACATGGCATGTACGAAGAGTACACGACATGTACTTAAGAAAGACTATTTCTCCCCGAACAGAAGAACACATGTCATGTAGTCAAAACTACACGGCATGAGTTCTGGGTTTTTCTAGATAGTATGCCTTAGAAACTACTCTGGAACCCAGAGAAATGCTGAAACAAACATTGAAAGTGCCAAATTTTGATCCGTGAGGTCCCATACTCCCCACGAATAAAGCTTGAAATTTTACACATGTTACAAAACAATAAAAGATAAGTTGATGATCCACTAAGTTCTAGTCCATGAGGGCCCATAACCACTCAGGAACTAAGATTTGGCATTCATCCAAAACAAATACTTTCTCAAACAACATGTATTTATTTATTAAAGCACCTATTAATATAGCATTAATATTCTATACAACATCTATCACAATAACATGAAATCACTAATGTACCCTAAATGGTATGGCAAGAATGCATGACATGTGATTTCTAGAAAATTCCTATATGAGGCATGAGATGGAATACCCACATCTCATCAGGTTGCAATAGAAATGAAACCTCACTAATATTAATAGTAACAACTCAAGGCATGTGAATCACCCAACAGTGAAATCGAATCAACTGTAAAATTGAAAAATGAGAAAACATTCAATAATCGAGGTAAATTAGCTATTCCCTATACACGGTTTTGCTACTCCCAGGCACAACTTATTACTAATTACCTATGACATCATATCCCTTCCTATAGGCTCCAAATAGTAAGTCAAGATAAATGAATCCTCTGATACCACTTTGTAACATCCCAGTTCCGGAATCCACCCAGAGGTGCCCAAACACGGTTGGTCACATGTCCTCAAGTGCATTTCCCTAAACACCAGAGGCTGCCGACTAACAGCGAGGGCCTTGGGTGTGATAGTGGGGGAACTATGAAATCATTGGCATAGTACACAGTGGAAGTAAACAGATAAACAATAGTCAAACCAGTAATAATTCCAAACAACACTAACAACTAAATACTGATAAAGAAAAAAATGGAGAATATATATAAATGATTCTTGATACATATATATCTAGGGAAGTTTCCAAGCGAGTCACAATGATGAATACCGTACTAAACCAAAGTATAAAAGGAAAAAAGATAATAAATCTCCTCAGCAACGCAAGCCTCAGCTTTGTCCCATGCTCTCCACCTTCAATGCAATCAAGTACCTGTTGTTGAAGGGTGCTTTCCCTTGTCTACACCTAAAAAAATATAATCTATTTGGGCCCAAAAGCATGACCCAAACAGGATGTGAGATGAATCCCAGTAGGAAACCACCACATGATATATGCCTAACAGTCGGTGAATATATGGCAGGTAAAAGTACATAAATCATTAAAAAGGAAAGTACCAAACATTATGCAATACATAGTTTCAAATAAAATAATCACGAAACGTATAGCTAAACCTCAACAGAAAACCCTCTGGGAAGTATACACAACCATCCCTTGTGGGCCTACCTATGATGTACAGACAACCCTCTGGGCAATTCACTAAGCCTAACCCCTTTGGTTATGTTATAACAATATAATAAGACTCTCTGAGGAAGCGCTCATAGTCCATTACAATTATAGTCAAAGGTAAAGCAAGAATCTCTGAAGAAGATCACATAGTCCATTCACCGCATAGTCTAGGGTAGTCAAGGAATCTATAAGGAATCTCACACGGTCAATTACCCTTATAGCCCCAAGGTCTATCACTATCTGAGGAAGCTCACTCGATCAATTCCCCTTATAGCCCAGGTCATTCATAGAATCTATGATAAATCACTCACCGTCAATTTCCCTTATAGTCTAAAAAATTCAGGATCAAAATCATAGAACCTATGAGGAAGATCACATGGTGAATCCCCTTATAGTCTAAAGTAATCAAGGACTCTATGAGGAAGCTTACTCTATAAATTTCTTTTATACCACCAAGTGGTTCTAGGTTCTCTGAGGGTGCTCACTAGGTCAATCCCTCTTATAGCCAAAAGTGCTCAATGAATCTCTAGGGAGGCTCATGCAGTCAATTCCCCTTATAGTCTACTACACCAGGTTCTCATGGCCTTGTGTAGGTCAAAGAGCATAGTAGAGTAATATGGACAAGTAAACCTATATAACTACTTGGATAACAGTCTATATCATAACAACATGGCAGATAAACAAGATCACTTCATCCTACAATACTAGGCATGGGAAACAAACAAAGAATCCTAATAGGCTAAGAAGAACCAAACAGTCATAAACAAGACATGCATGGGAAAAAACTCTGAAGCATAGCAATAAAACATATTCACATACAAATAACCTCTAATCGCACACACTAGCAAATAAGGTAATTAACTAGGTTTAAAATTGTAAACGCACAATACCCCATTCATGGATATTGGCGATTTTACACATACATTTCAAAGACCTTAAATCTGAAGGCACAAACCAAATACCTCTTAGGGTTTGACGAAATCGACCTCTTTTCACAAACGCACTCCAAATCGGGTGAACGCCTCCTCAAAACCACCTAAAAAACTCTTCCATAACATCAACAAGGTCTACATTTAACACAGAAAGGCAACACAACCCTAGATCTGTCTGCAACCCTTATAGATCTAGGAAATTAAGAGAGGAAGAGGGATAACCCTTACCAAAACCTCACAGAACCAAAAGAGGGGCATACCCGAGGAGAACCACCTTTGATCCGCCAAGAAACCCCCTTGATTTTCCTCCAAAATAATCCAAGGAGATCCCCCAATGTCTGAAAATTGTACCTCCCACGTGATCCATGTGTAGGAGGAAGAATGGTAGAGGAATGAGAAATCCTGAGTGGCCCGAGACTTAAAACCCCTAACATTAAGTGGTCACACAGTTACCCTTCATGGTTTGTAAAACGATGCACCAACCATGTAGTTACTACAGTTTTATCCAGGGACTTTTCATGGATTTCCCACAGGGTTTGACAAATCGTTCGTAGCCCATGCGGAGCCCACTGTCAAGGGTTGCACAGTTTCTGAGGCTGGCCACATGGTCTGTTCAGAGTGGGCACCAACCTTGTGCCAACCATGTGCCCCTGCATGACCTCTATAATTTCCTATTTTTCTCAGAAATGACCAGAAAAGGAAAACATACCTGAAAAAAGGCCACGTTTCTTACACTTAGTATTATTTATTATAAATTTCTAGAAAATTGAAAATGAAATATGTAGTCAATTTATAAGTGATGAGTAATGAATCATATGAACAGGTTTATTGTAAATTATTTCAATGAAAAAATTGTATATGGTTGGAATAAATTGGTTTCATTTCTTAGAGGTTTTAAAATATATAATTTACACCTTTTTAGTAATTCATAATATATATTATTACTTTATATTAAATTATAAAAAAATTAGTGGTACTAGTGGTAATTATTTCTAATTACCACTAATTACCATCAATTTTTAGTATAATTTAATATAAACTAATAAAATAAATTAAATATTAATAATAGCATTTAAATAATTGAATTTATAATCTTCAGGTGATTATAAATGACCAATTTGTGTCAACACATTCAAATATTATCATTAGGTCACTAGAACTGGGGCATGTAGGATGCGATCCATCAATGAGAGTGTCAACAGTAGTAGGAGGATGATATGTGTTGATGATTGGACATCATTTTCATAAATTGGTGCAATGAAAAATTTGGACATGGTTGGAATAAATTGGTTTCATCACTTGAAGATTGTAAAATCGATGATTTTCACCTTTTTAGTAAATCTTAGAATTTACTATCTTCATGTGATTAGAAATGAGAAATTTGTGCCATCCATGTCCAAATTATTTATTATGTTTCCAGAACTAGGTTAGATAATATGTGAATAATTAATGCTAGGAGGAGGAGGAGGAGAATCATTGATGATAGGACATGGTTGACATAAACTGGTGCAATGATAAATTTGTATATTATTGGAATAAATTGGTTTCATCACTAGAATATTATAAAATCTATGATTATGAATTTATATTAAATAATAGAATTGATAATCTTAAAGTGATTATAAATGACCAATTTTCACCAACGATGTCCAAATTTGTCATTAGGTTTTCAGAATTGGGGCAGGCAATATGTCACAAATTGATGGAAGGAGGAGGAGAAGGAGGAGGAGATGTGTCGATGACATGATTAGAAATATGAGAAGGCAATGGAGTACATGTGATCATTATTTTATATTATAAATATTATATTTTAATTAGAAAAAATTAGATACAAAATAGTAAACAGTTGTGATAAATTAGTAAACATTAAAGGTAAATCATTATATTTATTAAAAATTAGTGTTAATTATAAAAAATTAGTATAAATTATTGGTAATTAGTAATGATTAGTAAAAATGAACATTAAATCACTATAATTAGTTAAATTTGTCCCAATTAGTAAAAATTAGCAGTAATTAGTAAAAATCAATGGTAAATAAGTAAAATTGACAATATTTATAAGTAAATTATAATTTTTTAATTTCCACTTTTATTTGGGATTGTCTTTTTCTAATATCAAATTTATCATAATTTTTTTATATTTTTTTTGATAAATTTAGAGTAAGGAAGTTGAAAATTGACATTATTACATGAACACAATTAGATAAATCATCATAGAAATCTGAATAGTACTCATATAAATCCTTTATATGTTTAGGGTGTTGAATATTTTTTATCATTTCCATCCTTAAAAGCATAAGATGAATAAATCCTATTCTCTCATTATTTTGAATATGAATATCTCTCAAAACATAACTGCATGGGTGGTAACAGGTGAAATGTTGATGAAGAAATGAATAATGAATTATCATTTTTTTAATCATCCCGAACATGGCATTGGTGGAGTTCACAAATGATGAATTTCTGATGATGAACATCATAGGGATCACATATATGTTTTTCTCAACTATAAATGAATGACTTAATTTTTAATTTTATTACTTATATCACTAAATATAATTTTTTAAGTAAATTAATATTATTCTATTTTTAGATTTTATGATAACCATATCAAGAAATTGATTCCCAAAAATTTCATTAGCTTATCTTAAAGAACATTAACGCAATAATTTTTCATACCGGTTTCAGAAACTATTATAGTAAATTGTTTATGGTTTACCAAATAAAATTAATTTATTAATTGTTATATTGATAGTTGTTTTTAAAAATTTTATGTATCTAAATATACTAAAAAATCGATAATCAATTTTGTGTATTAGGTAACCCACCATCCAAAATGGTTAAATCTTATAATGCATATGCAGTGAATGGTTTTTAATTCTATAAACGAACATATAAGGAATAGAAAAACAATTAATAGCGGTGTTTCATTGAGAGGATATAATCATAGATAATGTGAAGTTGTCTTTTATAGCATGCTGGAATAAATAATTGATTTGTGTTATCTAGGATAAAATAATGTAACTATGTTTAAATGTCATTGGTTGGATAAAAATAGAGGATTTCATGTGTATACACACCATATAATCATTGATATTAAATATAAAATATTTATTGTAGTGAATTAACCATTTTATGGCTCATCAGGAAGTTCAAATTTATTATCCAAATTATTATGATACTTCAAGGGAGTTAAGTGACTGGTGGAGCATAATAAAAATTAAATCTCTTAAAAATCAGTTTATCCAACGTGAATGTGGTTCTAATAAAGTTTATAGAGTTTAAATTTTTCAAGAGACTACTAAAAATACATATTTTCCATGGAGAGACATGAATATAGATGATGACACCCCATAATTATAGTTCTATGGTGACAATGATGTTATTTATGTAACAAAATAATTCATAATTGCACAAGAAGATGAAGTAAAAACTCCTATTGAAATTGATGATAATAAGGAGGAATATGAAGATATTGACACACTCATATTTGAAGATGAGTATGGAGATGAAGATTGACACAGTTAAATACTGGTTATAATCATATATAATATATATCTATATAAAATACTAATTTTAACTATTTGGTAAAAATAAGTGACAGAGAAGATGGAAGGGGTCATACAAACAATTATTTCCTCATTATAAGAAGAAAAACATCATAGATCATAATCAATCTGATAATAAGAGTCATAATCACTATGCAATCTTATTCAAAGTCTAATACCCAATGAGACCTCATAACCAAGGCTAGATTTAGGTAAGAATAGTCTTTCCTATAAATTGATTTCATATGAGGGAGGGTTTGAAAACCTTCATTTTCTCAAATAAAAACTTTTCCTTAAAAAAAATCAGAGGTAAAACAACATTTTTTGGGGGAATCAACCTATATATCATCCCAGTTCCCATGAATGTCCTAAATTAATCTTAATTTATTGATTTCATCATGGATCCTTGAGAGATTTTCAATATCCGATGGATTCGAATGTCCCTCAGTTGTAGTAGCTGTGGCCTATGGAAAATGATCCATTTTTAAATATTAATGTTTAGGGTTTCCCTCCTCCTTCTATATATTCTCATAAATCATTAACTCCGGAACATTATCCTGAGTCACCCGAGACACTTGTACCAAATTTTTAGAAGGATCCATTATAATTTAATAACAACCATCATTAAAATGATCACAATCCCTGTGAATATGGTATTATTTCTCACCAATAGAAACCATATTATTTCTTACAAAATTCCTCTTAAAATTATTTTTACAAGATTCCTCAAGATTCCCTTTCAATGAACAAAAAGTGAAAACCAAATTCTTGTGACAGTTATCCTTAACATGACCGATAATTTAAAAATATAGATATAACTCAAGTAATATTTTATATTCTACTTTTAGAGAGATGTAACCATCCAATTATGATAGAAATATGTTATTAATCAAGGAAATTCCTAAGTCTACGTCCTCCAGGATCCTATCATAGTGACCAAATATTGAACCCTTTAAAATCCTATCCACTTTGACTGGAATAAAAATAAAATATGACATATCAAATAATATCTTAGTATTTTATATGATCTAGTTAAGACCAATAATTTTGATCTATACGTAAGATATAGTAATTTCTATAGAGAATGTGTTGAACTGAAAATACCATTCTTGAAAAAAAAACAACTCTTAGATTTAAAGAAATTGGACCGACCCCAAGCCCTTTTCATTAGATAATATAATTGAAAAATGATGTGAGTGAAACTCGAACCCACGAGAATACATATCTGGTTAGAAGAACCACATATATAAGTTATTTTTTGAACTCGATGATCATTTTTACCATGGTTACCTCTATAAGGTAAAATAATACTATCAATGATGAATTGATCATAAATTTTAAATATGTTAATAATTAACTCCCTACTAGAAATAACAAGGTAAATGTTTCCCTTATTCATGATTCACTCTAGAGGATCATCTTTTTAAAATGTAAAATTTCTTCTATTTCAGTAACATGTTTTTTCCATAAAACTAGAATGTGGAAATTTAATATTCCTTGTAGTGACTTCTTCAACCATCCAAATACTAGATCAATTTACCCCAGAAGCAGGACAACCCACCACCACCGCTTCCCCAGTACTAAGTCAATGAGGTATTCCCACTTCATCCACTAAGACCATTATACATCATCGATTCACCACTATAACCTGAGTCAATACATATCAACATGCTTATTTTATTTTAGTTGTCACCTCTGCAATCCAAATCACATATTTTACTACAGTCTCCCCCATCATAGTCTAACATAGATCTATTATCCCTTCTACCACAACCAAATATTGTTGAGTGTCATTCGTATCATCCACCTTCTCAACAAAACACTAATCTCCATTGACCTTGAACTCTATAATTTCATTGATCCTTTCCCTATCCACCTTAACCATGACAACCACATTCCTCCGAGCTCCTTTTTCCTTATTCAAGTAAACCATTGTGGGGAATCCAACTCTATTCTTCTTGGCCACCCCAGCCATTTTGAGACCATATTGGTGAGATCTGTATATTCCTTCCTCATCTACTGTAGTAGATCGAGGATCCCCTTCTGATTCATTAACTTTTTATAAAAGTAAAAATCCAACAATATGTGGGATCTTCATGTTTGGGAAACCCTCTCCTTCAAGGATTCCTAAATCTTTATTTCAAAGGAGCTCTAAAACCCCCACACCCATCTCCATTCTTCATAATTAGGTACATTTATATATACATATATATTAATACATAAATATATATAATTATAATTATATATATATATATATAAATTTATAACTTAGAGACCCCTTTATTGGAATAAATAGAATGTGTTATAGATGATGAATAATCAAATAAAAATATTCCCACAATAATATATAAAATAAATGAAAAATATGGTATCGTTAATCTTGAGATCGAGTATTCATATTGTTATAAGGGAGACATATACACCTACCCTGAGGATTCTACACCCTTATCCATATATTGACACAATTCCAAGGCTCTCCACCATTATATGAAGGCTCCACATAAATGTCATCCCCCATATCCCCTTCTACACCACCACTTAGTGAACCATAATCTTCAATAATTTCAGAATAAATAAACTCAATGTGGTTTTGGGTACATAAATTTTCACTCAACATATTTTTTTTGAATAGGTGAAAATTTCACTAGAGAATCAGAAACAATTGATCAATCCAACTTAAGGCTTTCCAGCTTTGAGGGTTTTTATCTTCATCACCAGTTACAACTAAAAAGATTAAAGGGCTATTTTTGGGCCACATCATTTTTCATATACCATTCTAAAACAAATCAGATTGAAAATATAATAGTTTTAGTAGATATATATGTATTATCTCATCTATTTGATGTTATAACACCATCTCATCTCATGGATAGAAACTTATAGAAATATCTATATAAACCTTCCCTTTACGTTACATCCTTCAATCCAAAAATTATTCAAAAATATTTAAAACATCTAGAGATTCCTTAGAGAACCTGATGTTTATTGAAACATCCTCTTTATTATCAATGGAAAGAGAATAAGATACCCTAAAATCATTAAGAATCAAATTTCTATTCAAATGCCTCATTGAAGAATCAAGAAATTGAGAGGAAGTAGAGTGAATAATATGTACTAACTTCTCCTGCTTTCCTTTTTCCAGTGAATAATTGAATTTTATTACTTGTTCCTTCATAAGTTAGTGAGGATTCCTATTGATTATGGTTTTTATTGGGGTGGAAACTATAATTTTTAATTTACCATTGAAAACTTTGGTAGAAATTATCGTTCGTTCCCACCACATGTTAATGTCATTATAAGACCAACCAGAGAGTTCCATGGAAACCTGAATTTCATCAGAATACTTATCATCATGTTCATCAACTATGACTTTTCAATGAATCATCAAAATGAAAATATAGAAATTGAAAGGTTATTTTCATATTTAGTGTCATGTCAAGACATTTTGTGATTATAAAGGTCCATAAACTTATATTCATCTTGAGGGAAGGGGGGAAATCATAGTATTGGAGCTCTCTGCACACCCAACCATATAAAGATGACATTTGGATTCAAACCTTGGTTACTCCTACAATGGACCATTTATATTAAGGTGATTTTGTTCCATTTTGGTATTGGAATCTCCCATTGAAATAGTTGCAACAGATCTGATTTGGTCATTGGGATGATCCTTGGAGTGCTGGGCAGTCCCTAAATTTATCCTTCTTCCATAGTGAAGTAGATCATGACCCCTTGGGTGAAAATTAGAACAAAAAATATCACACCTAAAAATATATTTCAATTTACCGATTATTACACAAGTCCCACAGAATGGTGGGGTCATTTTATTTTCAATTTATAGGGAAACCTCATCTGGTTGAATATATAACACCAATCTATCAACACAGGATAAACTTAAATCTATTTCTACTAGTACCCAGGAATATATTTTTACGAACATCCATTTCCATAGAATTTTGTATCATTATTAGGATTATTTTTATGGAAGAAATAAAAATAATGATTTCAAGGTTCTATAATACGCATTTTAAATCATGAATTTTGATGTATACATTACTAAAAATGTACTTAAAATCATTCAGATTAAAATTAAAATTACAATCATGAATTCTTAGTGTTCCTAATAATAGATTCAATGAGTTGAAAATCCAAGATCATCCATTAAATTCCATTGAATAGAACGAGATTTGTAAGAAACCCTTACCGGAGAGAAACAATTTTAATCAGAAGATCCGCAAATTGAAACTAATTGAGAAACTAGGCCACTAAATTTCTTCCTTTCACACCTCTTTACTAAGAGATATAAGTAATAAACAAATTATTACAAAGATCCAACCTATCATAAATAACTCCATTAGAGGTCAAGATAAGAGTGGTATTACCTTTCCATGTAATCCTTTGTGAAACATGATCCTTAATAAAGGAAAAATATACCCCTGAGATACCAAGGAATGAAAAAAGTCTGACCAAAGATTCTCCATTGAGTTCCTTGGAGATTCTAGACCCATGATTCCCAATTTAGTGGCTTGAAACATACGAGAAAAATTCAAGCTCCTTGGGTGACCATGGCCATTGTGATTGCGAGGGATCATCAGCGCTTGCTTCTCCTATTCCACCATCACAATGAAAATAATAAATATATTTATTATTGTTTTATAATTATTTATATATATTTTTACTTATATATTTATTATAAAACAAATAAATTTAAAAATATTTATGTATAATTATATATATATATTTATTTTTTATAAATAATATTTAATTTTTGAATATAAATATAATAATTCTTTATATATTAATAATATATGTTTATTAATTTTTTATTAGGGTAAGAAATGCACTGAGAAATATGAACCTTAATAAGTGATAAAAATGTGCTAATAAAGGGTAAAATTTTATTAGTAACTTTTTTAGTGTTGATAAAAGTCAAATTTATCAGTTATTTTTTGATAGAATTGATTATGTTTACACTATTATTATCACTTTATGTTGATTAATAATATAATATAGAACTGCATAAAGCATGATCATTGGTAGATAAACTAGAAATTATTGATGTTAAAACCTTTTTAAAATGAATTAAATATTTTCAAGTTTTCAAAAATGGGAAAAAAACGTGTGCTCATTATCTTTCAAGAGACAGATTTAGAAACAAAAAAACTCCTTAAGAAACATAAAGGTGAATAGAGGATCCATCTAATAGTGGAAATTAATAAACCTCATTCGACTCAATTATTTAACTTAATAGATGGAATTTATTAATATTATTATTATTAATTACTAGTGATATTAATATTTAATAATTAATTATCAATTATATAAATTAATTGTTAAATTAATTTTATGTTATTATTAATCGTATTAATCATGTTATTTATCATTAATTATTAATTAATAATATTATTGTTTATTTGTTTTTGGGGATTACAAACCACAAAAATTGAACTCAGAAACATTACTAGGTTAGGCCTCAACCCTTCTCTAAGGATAGACATGCACCTATCAGGATCATTATAATTTGATGGTCGAAATGCCCATAGATTGAAATCTCATTACATGGACTAAATGCCCAATTTTATATTCCAAGACATCTTTTATGAATAGTAATGATACAATTTCAATTTGAGGACAACATATTTAGGGTAGTCTTGAATGCATGTATATTAATCATTTTAATAAACACTAAATATATTATTAATACTTATTATACATTAAAATATTAATTATATTGATTATTTTTTAATCATGTATTATTAATTATGTTTTACTATTTTTATAATGATTTAATTAATTATGTCTTATTTTTAATAATATCTTATGGTGAAAAATTAAATTTGGATTTCCATTACTGTATATTTCAAATTATTTAGTGCTAGCATTTATCAATGCTAAAAGAAGCTGATAAAGGAGTTCCATTTATCAGTGTTAAATCATTTTGTAGTGCTGATAAGTGGTATTATTAATAAAAAGACAACTCAAATACTATTAAATATTATATTATAGTATATAAATAAAATATTTTTTGTAAAATATGTTTTATTTAATAGTAAACATGTATTTACACTTAATATGTAATATATTTAAGAAAAAATGATATATAAAATAATTCCAAATTAATATGAATTAACAATTTAGTGACATAAAAAATTAATAAATTAATAAAAATTTCAAAATAAGTTGAAAACTTTAATTTAAATTCATATGAACATAAATTTTGATCTGAGTGTTTGTTGGGCCTACACAGGCTATCAAATTGAAACTTGTGAATGGATTTATAAGATTTTGTATAAATTTTACCATGTACCCCATTTAATCATGGTAAAAAAGGTCTGAATGTTCTTTAAATTTGAGTTTTTATATTGAATACAATAATTTTGGGACATTCGATGACATATTATAAATTAGGAGAGTATTTTTGTCTTTTTTTCACTAAAGTCTAAATTTATTAGCTAGGCTTAAATTCATATGAATATTATGGAATTGAAATTTTACTTTTTTTGTATATTGGTGTTATTTATAATTAAATAAATATATATATATAAACTTATTTCCATTTATTTACATATCAAAATTTAATTTCATAATTTTTTTTAAACATGTCTTTATATAATATATATTTATAAATATATAATTCATATAAAAATAATCATTTATTATCCATTTTATTTCCATATAAAATGTATGAATATATATATATATATATATACATAATACAATGTATATATGATGTTTAGCTATATTGGGGGATGTAGACAGGGTTTCATGAGATCTTTAATGGATATTTTCGTGATGGATAGGGTTTCCCCTTCTACTTGTTGATATCATTTTTTTGGGGCATAAAATTATTTCAAGAGGATTTTCATGGGATGTGAGATGTTCCACAAATGCTTCACTAAGGATTTATTCTCCCTTTTTTGATCTTCACAGCGTCCAAGAATGAACTATGGCTGGGTTTGGAACAGATCTTCACAGACGTAATGTTGGGTTAACTGATAACTTTAGATCCTATGATAGAGAATGGAGGATTTTGGCGAAGTCTTCTACGGTTGGGTATCAGATACTGGTTGCATTGACTACTGGTGTTTGTGGATCTCATCAAGCAGAGGCGAACAATTTTTAGTCACTCAAAGAGATAACAGATTGATTATAGGGTTATCGATTGAAGGATGATGATGGAGATGATATTACAAGCTGTTTGAATCTACCTGGTGCTCGTAATGATCCGATGATGAATGGTGTGTGTGACATGAATCAACCTTTTAGGGAAATAGTGGATACAATTTCTAATAGCGATGAATATGATCATATATTGGATCTACTCTGTTCTGAGGTTTCATTTCCAACTGGATCTAATGGTGTCAAAGCTTCTTTATCTGTTGTGGATACTGTGGTGTTGAATAGTGAGGTTGAGCTACGTACCTAGGTGTTTCCTTCCATTCCTGGTCTTCAATGAAATATTGATGGGTTTTAGTTATAGGGGGGATTTTGGGTGATGTCCTTAAGCGATTTTTTTGGCATTCATTGGTAGCATTTAAGAATTATTTTAATGGTAAGATCCTCAATAATGGGTCATCATTTTGTGTTGAAGCTGATACTGATGAATTTTTCGAGCGTCTAATTTTTGGTATGACCTCATTTGTTGGAAGGGTTTTTCTTCCCAAATTTCATAAGCTATGGTGGGTTGAGTATCCTGTTTTTAGGACCTCTTTTCATTGGGGGTATTCAGATTTGAAGTGTATTTCATTAGGTAGAGTATTTTTCACTATCTATTTCCATTAGATAAAGCCAGAATCCATGCATGGTCCTTTGGTTCGTTATTCTGGAAAATAGATTTTAATGTGTGAAGGGATTTTTTTTTTCATAGGTATGGATATGGTTGTATGACCACAAAATAATTTTATGGCATCCAAAAATCTTGTATGATACAACTATTACCATCAGAATTCCTATTAATCTGGATAATGAGATAGATATTGTCTGGTATGGTAACTTCACAAGAATTCTTGTTGAAATTAATTTGAGTTCCACTCTTATTAGTAATGTAACTCCCAATATTGTTAATGAAGATAAAAAAATTCGTGTTTAGTATGATAATTGTCCTAATTTTTTTCAAAATGGAAAACCAATAAGTTATCTAGATGGGAAATTTATTAAGGGGAATCCTTCAAATGGATATGATGAAAATGGTTATGAGAATTCATCTAGAACTCGTGGGAAGTTAGTAATTAGGAAACATAGTAAGTGGATTACATAATATCTAGATATCAAATCCGGATATCCAGGGGATGTAATGTCCATGGATAAATATCTGATGGTGAATCAGGAACATGTAGGAATTTCACAGGATGTTACTTCCATCCCAGAATAGAATATATATTATTTGGCTTTTACAGGCACTGGGATATATAAGATTTAGGTGGATAATTTTATCAGTGGTCTTGCTATTTTTAATGAGGAATCAGATTGTAGATACAATGATTTTCTCTCAGAACCCATTTTGTTGTTTGGAATTCCTAATTTTATTATCACCCAATTTACTAGTTGATATGGGATTATTGAGGTTGTAGGAGCTGTGTCAGATTGTTCTCAATTAATAATTTATGATAAAGGATGAATTTTTTATCCACTGGATGTAGGCGTTACTGGACTCGTTCCACTGGATGATGGGAATGGACAATCTAATGTTCTACAATGTGCCAATTATCTTCAAGAGATTTAGTATGTACTCAGATCTTCAGGAATGTCTATTAAATGGGGAAAGGTTTTGGATGATGGAAGTGATAAGGAAAATCCGATTTTCTTCTTTACACTAATCATCTTTGATTTTTGGAAATGGCGATCTTGTCTCTTCTAAGGATGTTTTCTTACATGGTAGGAAAATAAGTTTAGTAGTGAATGTATTCCCTTTATTCCACCAAAAAGAAGGTCATAGAGGGAGAAATCCATCATTCCTAGGAACGTGGCTACCGGGTCATCTTTTAAGGCATTAAATATCCATCTCACTCTAGATAATTAAAGGTCCAAGGAGAGGATTCTTAGGATCCTAAATCAAGGAAATTCACAGTCAGAGTGGGAAATGGATGATGATGATGTTGATCATTTATATTTTAATTATGGTAATGATAGTTCTTTTTCTTGATCCGTAATTATCTTTTTAGATAAGGGAATGTCACTTTGTATAAATCTATCCTTCTCCTTGTTTTCCTGTTTTCTTTTTCTACAGCTTTAATAAATGGTTAGGTACTATAGATTATGACCAAATCATTTTCGTGTACATGATGTTTAAATATATGCTTGTAATTTTTATTGAATTATAGACATGCATGTATATATAAACATGTTGGACCAAATACATATTAAAATATCCATACAAACATATACAAATACACACACACATTTTGTTGAAAAACATATATATATACATTATATATATATATATATTCATTCATATACAAATACACACACACACACACACAAATACACACACAAGCACACGCTCACTCACATGCACACACACACACACATGTACATATATAAACACATACACATATTGACACAAATATATGTTAAAAAAATTACACATACATATATAAATATATAAATATATTGATATATTAATATATTTACAAATAAATATATAAAAATATACAAATATAAAAATATAAATAAATAAATAAATATACATATATATCTTGATGTAATTTTTTTATCAGGTGTATGAATTTAAATGGATATATTCATTTTCTCCTTACTATGCCTAACTTTGTGTTCGAATTCGTTTATGACATCTCAAACATTAAATGTATCTTCGAATACATGTACGAAACATCACTCATTTTATTCATCGAGGGGAGGGTGACTCAATGCATGATTTTATCCTGTCTAGGGTTCACCATTTATGAAAGCAAGAGAGAATCACCAATGAAGAATGATACTCACACTATCAACTTATCCCGCTTGAGACTTTGAAGGATCTGACTCATTCAATAAACGGTCGAACTATTGTAAAGTGGTTCTATGTGGTCTAATTATTTTATTTGTTGATCTTTTTGGTGTTGTTATTATGGGGTTCTATTTTTTACGTGGTTTGAGCATGTATGTCCAACTTATGAGGATATACCATCTCTTTAAGGTTTTCTTAATCGCGGGTTCCTTGTCTTTCCAAGAACATCGGCTTGCACAACTTCCATGGTCCTTATATTTTGGTTGTTTGATATTTTATTGTTTATGTTGTACCTACCCTTTATTTCATATAAAAAATTGGACAATTGTCTAAATCACGTGAAAATACTGGTGTTATTTTATTGATTTTTTCTTCCTTTGATGACTAATTGAGGCTGACATACACTACCATGGATTTAAATGTTTAAAAATTGATTTTTTATTTAATCAATTGAATTTTTTTCCTTCTGTTTCACACGAGGCGATATTGTAAATGCATGTATATGAATCTTTAATTTTTTATCCACTAATTATTTTTCTTCTACTGTTGATGGAATCATTTCAATAATATATTAAGCCTCTTCTACTAAGAATTTAGTGGAAGATTTTTTTTATTCTTGTGTTACTGATACTGCTTGTTGTTTTCAAAATAGTAAACTTATTTTTATTGAAATTTTGGAAACCAAAATTAAATCCATTGGTCTCCTTGGGATGTTTAATATGGACTGACTGCCAATGTATCCTGTAACAATTTGTGGCAGATCCAATTTGGAATTAGTTTTTCATCTCAAAATTTAATATTTGTTATTATTTTTTATCTGTATGGTCATGTATTTGGTTTTAATGTTTCCTTAACTATTTTCTATTATTTTATATTATGATCTATATGCTTTCTCTTGCTCCCTGTTATGCGTCATTGTGATTTTACTATCTGGGTAGCTTTTGTAGGTGTTGTCCTGGTAATAATTTGTTTGAGAGATACTGAGGTATTTCCAAGGTGTTGTCTACCTAGCATACCTTTAGGTTAATTTTAGGCATTGAGATCTTGGATTTTTTCCATAGGGAACTTGTTTATGGTTGGAGTATCCCTTTAGGTGGGATGTAGTTTTGGTAGGATGTTCTCCTTAGGTGAAGATGTTTTTGAATTGGTCTTATTGGGGAATCTTTTGGGCATTTAATCTTTCTAAATGTAGGTTTGGGACTATCCCATTTTCATGAAGGAGTTTACATGGCCTTATACCAATATCAATGTGTGTTTAGTGCCTTCATGGTGGTTTTTTAATTAGACTCATATATGATACATGACATTGGATAATATTCTATTGATTAAGGGGGATTGTCTAGGTGGTTTAGATTCTCAGAGATGTGTTGTTTTAGTTGTTATAGTTTACTATATTATTGCATTATATGTTTTTTTATTTAACTATTGTTTTTTTCATTGTAAATACTTAATGTTTTTATATTTTTATACCTTGTATTGTTGTTTTCTATGGTTTTTCTATTTGAGGAATGGAACTGTTGTTTTTATATTGTTTTCTTATGGGTTCAAGTGAGATGTTTGAACCTATGATGACATGATTTCAGTTCAATATCATGTATGTGATGATGGAAGGCTCAGTTAAGTGAAGGTAAGAGTTCGGTTAATGATTTTTTATAGTTTATTATGTTATGCTAAGCATGTTTTAGCAGTTAGCATCTTATTTCATTATATTCCGGACAATATGTGTCATTTCGATGCACATAGAGGACACAATAATGTGGTATTATAATTTATTATTATTTTATATTCACCAAGATCAATGTTATAGGTCAGGTAACATAGGGACATCAAGGAGTTTTTGGATTGGGCATTTAATTTTCAAGGAGGAGATTTGTGTATTTTAATAAACAATTTTTTGAAAATTAAATTGTTTTTGTTTATGAATTTCAATTTTTATGAAATTAAATAGTTATTATTAATTTCATTTTAATGGTAAATAAATATTACATGTCATATTGTTTTTGTTCAGGGCATCCCTGGTTTTATCAAGTAGTTATACTCATGTGACCCCCATCATCCACATATCCCAATGAACTACCCCTCTATACTCTGTATTTATTTATTCTTAGGAACCTCTCCATTTTGTAGGTAAAAATTTCATAAGGGATCTAGATTTTAGTAGTGAAGGATTATCATTGGGCTGTCTCCTTTATTCCATCTCATGTGCTTCTCCATTCATGCACTAATCATTTTGGGATAGAGATTTCAGTTTGGTGGATTCCTTCGGAGCACCACTCAATTTGGGGGGTGATTGAGATGGGACAAACCGTCCCCAGATTACGGGTTCTAGATTTTCCAAGGGTGGGATTATTCATTGATCATTTTCATCCTATCTATGGTTCATTGAAAAAGAAATAAAGAGATCATGAACAATGGATAACTATGCTCACACTGTCGAATTCTACCACCTGAATCCCTGAAGGATCCGACTAATTCAAGAATCATCCAAACCATTGAAAAGTGGTTTGTCTAGGAATGATGATTTTATTTTCCAGCTTCCTCATGTACTTATTCTGGTGTAATTTTTTCTCGTGTGTTGAGTGAGATCGTCCATCTTGTGAGTATATGTTATCTCCTTGAGTCTATTTTGGGTATAAGTTTATGTTATTTCCATGAACTCTTGTTGGGATGGATTCCTTGGTTCATTTGTTCTTGTTGTTTTTTTCTTGTATCTGATATACCTCTTTTTTATTGCATAGTGACACTCTGGCACCCCTACCCTATACTGGTAGTCCAGTTAGATCAAGAACATAAAAATCCTAGCATTATTTTCTTACTTTCATTACCTCCTTTGATGACTAGTTGATGTTGATTTATGACTCCATTGATTCAAATGTTCTTAATGTTATTTTTATTCAATCAAATTTTAAATTATATTTCTCATGAGGAACTGATGTAAATGAGGATCTGATTTTTTATTATCTAATTTTTTTATTTCTCTATATATGGAATCATTTTGTACCTTATTTTTTATTTTTCACTTAGAATTCAATAAAATATATATTTCATTCATAAGTTTCTACTACAAATTTTTGTATTCATAATTGTAAAATATTTTTTCTTGAAATTTTGAGAACCAAAATTAAATACATAGGTGTCCTTGGAAAATTTAATCAAGACCGTCCCCCAACAATATAAATATATAAATATGTTATTATATAATTTTAGTTATATTTATTTTAATTTATCAAATTTAATTCAAATATATATTAATATACATTATATAACCATTCATTCATTTAAGCTAGGGGTAACTGTGTTTCTTGACAAAAAAATTCTAATGAAAAATCTCATAAAAATGGTGGCATGGGTGGGGGTTTTAAATTTATTTTTGGATTAACATATTAAAATTAATTATGAAAAATATAAGTGTTAAATAATGTATAAATTTTATTATATATATATAATATAATAAAAAATAAAACCATCCAATGCTTTCACAATTTTATCTTGTGTGCAAATTTAAATGGCTATATTAATTGTCTATTTTCCATGTCCAACTATCTGTTTGAATTATTCTACGACACTAGTTAATTTCAATTTTCTTCACAACTTTAAACATGTCTTTGAATGACACATCACCCATTTTTTATTCCAAACATTATGTTCAAATTCATGTACTACACTGGTTAATTTAAACTATATGTGCAACATTAAACATGTATTTGGATGAAAAATCACTCATTTTATGCTCCCCTATCTATTTTAATTCATATAAGACATTGGTTAATTTAAGCAATGTAAAGAACCTTAAATGTGCATTCAAATGACAAATATCTCATTTTATGTTCCCTACTGTCTGCTCAAATTCATGTAAAACATTGGTTAGTGTCTACTATTTGTGTAACTATAAATGTGTCATCAAACAACACATCACTCATTTCCTTCATGGATGGTGTGGCATAAAATGTGGTGCACACATCTTATTTTTAGAATTTATTTTCTTTTTATATAAAAAATTCCATATTTTTAATACATGTAGTTTTATATTTTCATATTTTGTTTCATAGTTTGAAAAAAATAGTGGCTATGTCTCATCATAAGTGAATGTTATATGAAAATGTTTGACATCTCTAAATAGATTGCGTTAGATGAAATCAGAAAACTAGATGAACATAAATGGAAAAACATAAAAAAGAAGTGTATTCAAAAAAGTACTATTCCTATGCCTTCCCTTGAAAGGATAGTGAACATGGCATGTTTGAATGATTTTATTTCTAAGGATGGAGAGGGATACACTAATGATGACAGTTTGACAAAAGATCTTGTTTCTTTCTTACTCATTGATTCTATACTGATATTAGTTAGAGCTGTAATTTATCATTATGTTTTCATATTCACACCCTATTATATCATATTATTTTTATAATGTTGTGAACAATAAATGGTTTTTTATTTTTATTTATCTGTGGTGATGTATTATTTTTTCATTGTTGTTGTTGTTTTCATCATTAATCATAATTTACTACATGTTATATGCATTTGGGGATGATAAGTTTTCCATACCCCTCTCTTAAGGTATGTTTTTAACTCTTGGAAGAAACATATACAAAGAATTATATTTATTATTAGAAATATAATGTTCCATTTTATCTTGAATAGGTTTTCATTAATGGCCAACCAGGCAACATTACACATTGTTACAAAAAAATTCTTAAAATGGAATATCGATCATGGGAAGTTGAATTGAGATTCATGTAAATGAAAAAATTCTAAAGGTCGTTATTGAGGTAAGAAATTATGTATTACCAAAAAATCCATGAAATACAATAATTATTATTTATTATCATGTCACTAAATAGTTAAAAATAAAATTTCTCAGTGTCTAAGACACATTAGTCTTTTGAAATAGTCAAAAAAAGTTGAATGAACACTAAAAGGCCATTATTCATCAAAAATATCGATATGAACATCTTGAAATTTGGTTACAAAAATTTAAAATCTTAAGGGAGAATAATTTCAACCATTTTGGATGGATTTATCTACAAAATTTATGTGGAATAAAAATTATCCATGAGTATATTCTCAAAGAAACACAATTTACTTTTTATATAGAATGTGATCATGTGGTGACATGGATTGAACCTAATTTCACCCCACATAGGTCAGAGATAATGTGATGGGTTTCACCCCAAACCCTTATCCAACAAACCAATGTTCAGAATCATGTAAAAAATAGAAAATCTCATGACAAGGGAGAAAGTTTCCTTACATTTCTGAAAAACAATGTAAAAAATCACAAAACACGGACTATTATATCCAACCACCCATAAATATTAATATTTCATGATCAATGTAATGTAGAAAATAAAAAATTAAATCCATTAATTGTGTTTACAATTATTAAGAGGTAAATAATAATTACCATGAATTAGAGAATTACATAATTTTGTACTGGTAAAATGAAACCCCAAGGGTAAAATAATCAAAAAATAAATCATTGAAACTACTTGACTACAACCAAGAAAAAAATTTCCCCATGATCCTAAGAAAATACCGATACGATCAACAGTTTTTATTAATTTCACAAATATTATAATTTTACTTACACATATACAAGTACTTAAGATGATAGATACTATTTATTCAAATAGAATAATAATTCAACCTAACCTTTTAAATAACTAAACTTCATTAACATCCCATTTCTATCTAAACTACTAAGTAAAACCCTATTAGAAATTCACTCTTCTAAATATCATGATCAATGTAGTTAGTAGAACTAAAAATAATAGGGATTGAAATTATATTTTTATTGAATAAGAAATCATACATATTAATACATCTCATTATCTGACTCACCATTTCCTATTAAAAAATTAATCATACTAATAGAAATTTTGTGATAAAATGGGTAATGTTGTAATAAGACACATCATTATGGGTTGAAAATTTATGAATAAATTTAAGCATTCCATTTGGAAAATGGTTTAATTTGAGAACCAAGACTCGAGTTGGGGATATAAGGATTTAAGAATATAAAACGGGTTTTTTTGGATAGGGTTTGAGGTTCATTGGATTATAGGGGCGTTTAGGTGAGTGTTGAAGAAGGTATGAGGTGGTAGAGCTATTGAATTTCAATAACAACAACCTATAGACTAGCTGATGATGCACTGTCAGTTACCTAGTGAACTAGGAGGTGGCCCAAAAGACTATCTGGGTCCTCCGACTAGTTGGTGAGGCCCATCGGCTATCTAATGAGGCCTTTTGAGGGATGTTTTTAGTGGGATAAATCTTTTTTTCAAGGTTAGGGGCCTTAAGGATCATGGAGGACATGGGGCTTGTGAGAGGTCATTTCTTAGATGAATCTCCCCCCTTCGACTCTCATTAAAACCTCCATTAGTGGTGATGAATTGTGGTGAGTTTTGATTCTGATTTGATTTAATATCATCGGTTTATCCAAATTCATGATTGTGCTTTGTGATCCCTTTGATATTGGAAAAATTTGGGATAGAGTTGGCAGATGATTTCTTCAGAGCATGGTGAAATCCTCCAATCATGATAGGGATTTTGTGTAGATTTCATAGAGGATATCTCATAATGGTATATGCATGTTGTTATAAGATATTCCAATAAAGGTTCATTTCCTAGTGATTGTATTTAGGGTTTTTTATTAAATAAGTTAAATTTAATGGATGGATGATTTTTAATGACATGGATTTTTCATAGGATAGTGTCATGGATGCACCATGGACATTCTAGGTGTGGTTGGTCAAGGTTTCAGTAAATAGATGATTCTTGATGAGTAATTATATGATTATTCTTAATAGAGTTAAATTTTATTAATTAATTATATAATTAAAAAAATATTTGGGTTTATTTACTAGATATAGGTATTAAAGACCACGGGTGGGCTTGTTTAAGATGTTAAAATCTTGGGTGAGGCATGGGTGAGTGTGGTGGAGGAATTCATAATCTTAGACATGGTGCTGCAATGTTTGATGAGGATGGTATCTCCGTTTTGGATATAGGTGACCCCTATAATAAATAATCATATGTTTATCTATGAATGTTTGTTGAAGTGTATGTGAATTATTTATGGGATTTGGTAGAGGGGTTGAGAATCAAGAGACTCTTAGGCTATACAATGGGGGTGGAATTGATATCCTATACCTTGGATGAGTTCTTGGAAGCACTGGGGATGTTCAAAAACACCCAAAATCGATTTCCCAAGGGGGTTATAGTGCCGGTTAAGCTAAAGAGGGACCTTTAATATAGGTATCAAGGAATGAGATGAGATATTATAATAGGCTTTGTGGTTCCCTTGAGATATTCTTGAAAACATTATAGGCTTGGGAATGAGCATCATGTAGTTTCCCTTATACGACATTGTATGAGACCGAGTGTGGGTCATGTGTTTTAGTTAGGGACTTATCATTGTGATTACTAGGGGATTTGGGATAGTAATTGGAACCCAACTATCGATACCAGAGCTAGGATGAACCTACATGTTGTGGTGTCACCATAGTATGATGAATTCAAACTGGTACTGATCAGTAGAGACTCTGAAGAGTCTATTGGGATATAGTGGACTCTAATATGTGAAAGATGAGGAGTTCTATGACACGAAAGGTGGGACAAGGCTTAGGTATGGATGTGATCAGATAGTGTTATGTGTGATGGGTTTTCTCCCTAATTGTTTGAGAATAATCAAGCTTGTGTTTTAGTGATGTGATAGATATCAGGAATAGACACACTCCAAGATCCATGTGGGATATTTTTAGATGAGGATTGGTGCACCCCCTATCTCCATTTCATGTTATACCAGATAGGGTGAGATACACCCCTGGATCTAGGTGGTAGAATTATTAAAGGGAAGAGCCACAACCCAATGATCTAGATTATTTTATACCAATTAGATAGACACTTATTATTATATCCAGGCTATATATTTCTAGAAGGGGAGATGCATACCCCTTTATCCTAATGATGTGATTCCTAGTAGGTAATAGATAAACCACTAGCTCTAAGATGGTGATTCTAGGAAAGGAACACCCTAGATCAAGGAGACAATACTTGTTGGTATTAGTTTTAAAAAGATATGGTACATGATCATTGGATTCACTACCATGAGTGTGATGGAGTCTTGAATTTTATATGAAGAAGGGTTGGATGACGTGACTATAATACATGAGATGGGGCCTATGTTAGAATGTGATATCTAAGTTCATGGATATGGGACATCCCTTGTATGAGAAGTGACGATGGAGTTTTTACATGTATTGGATGGTAGTAATGTTATGAAAGAATCAAGGGACTAACTTACCCTGAGTGAGATGGTAGTGACTGAGGCTTTGACGTGCAACCTTCCAAATGAGGGGGTTAGTCTGGATTCATAGTATATACCCTAATATGAAGGTGTAGTGGTCGAGAATTGGTGATACCCTACCATAATTCTTTGGGTACGGGTTGACACGTGTGGTATAAGATGACTAGGTTCTAAAATAGTGCCAAATAAGGTATGGTTGGGTTCTAGGGTGTCCATTTCGTGGTCAAATCTTGCCCCATTTTCTCATAATTAGATCCTATTTAGGGGGGATAATTTATGATGATTTTAGGTATGATCATTCATTTATTATCATTATTGTACGGACATTGTTTTTTATCTAATTATAGATAAATTTGGGATATGTCTTGGCAAAAATTTCACTGGAACATGGTGAAATCTTGTGAGCTCATTGGGGATTTAATGCGTCTTGTATAAAAGACATCATATAATAGTATCTGCCTGCCATTAGAAACAATTTTAGTGAAGGTATGTTACATGATGAATTTATTTAATGGATTTTATTAAATTGGATTAAAATAATGGATTAACAGGTGTTGAATTATGGAGATTTTTCTCAGTATGGTGATGAGAATGCATCATAGACATTCTGGGTAAGGGTAGTTGATGTTCTAGAGAAGTGACGATGCCTAGTGATTAATTTATAGAATATGATTATATTGGTTAAGATATATAATTAATTATATATTTTATAATTAATTATTTGTATTTATTAACTAGATATATGTCCCCTAGATCATAGGAAAACTTTCTAGAGATGTAGAGAACTTGTAAGGGGAATGGATGATCTTGGAGGAGGCATGCATACGCTTAGTAGAGGTGCTGTAGAGATTAGAAAGGATGGTCACCTAGTTTCAGAGGTAGGTGGCCTGAATAATAAAAAAACATATGCATGATTATGAATTTATGTGAATTCTTGTGTGAACCCCATATGGATTTTGGTAGAGTAGCTGAGGACTGAGAGACTGTTAGTTTATATGAGGGTGGAATCAAGCCCATCGACCAAGGGTGAGTGCTCGGAAGCACTTGGGATGTTCAGAAATTCCTTACTACTATGTCACTAATGTGTGATAGTGTTGATTAATATGAAGAGGTAAATTTTGTTGGTCTTAATATATGGGGTGAGATATGAGAATAACCTAGGTGTTTCCCTAGTGCTATTTAGGTAGACATGAGAGGCTTGGGGATAAGTATCGAGCAATCTAATTTAAGAGACAAGGGTTGAGACCATGTGTGGGTCATTTGTGTTGGTTTGGGAATTTTAATTTAGAGTTCAAGGGTATTTGGGATAGGAATTAGAGCCCACATACTTAAACTAGGTTTAGGATGAGCTTATGGTTTGTGGTGTCACTACAGGGTAGCAGATGGAGAATGATACTAATGGGAAGAGACCATGATGAGTATAGGGGACTCTTATTGATGCCTAGATGAGTGAGATTAGGTGTTATGTGACAAGATATTCTAAGTTGAGGGTTAATAATAGATGTGTAGATATGATGTGATGATTGATTAACTGTAGACCTGGTTGTTTGTATAGGGACCCAACCTTAAACAATCCACCAATTGATTCTTTATAAAAGAATTTACATTTATATATATTGTGTTTTTTTAACTTTATATTTTAAGAGTATTAGGTCATAAATCATAAAAAACCCCCATATAATACTATGTATAAAATTGAATTTATTATGCATTTTTTTCATAATATCAATTTCTTATAATGAAACACATTTTATTTTCAAGAAAATTCCTCATGAATCTCAACATGAATTATCTTTAATTATTAGTTATCATAAAACCCTATTAAATATATTAAAAAACAAGAGATGAGAAAAATAATCTTAGTAATGTGAATATATAAAAAAAGAATCCTATCAGTCCATTTTAAAACCAAGAGATCATGAAAGAGTGTTTTCATTTAACACAATATTATTTGAGTTCAAGTAGTCATTTTTCTCACACTAGATATTGGTGTTGTTGTCCAATGTTTTCCATAAAACACTTTATAAGAAAATATAACGGAAAAGAAATAATCAATAATGTTACTTATAAAACATCAGAATCCATGGAATTGGTTTTCTTAAAACTTTACTATTTACCTATAATGGTTATAATGTTTCCTTTAATAAAAATATCATACATTATGAAATCAAAATATTTCCATAAAAAATCATTAGCAGGCATGGATAAGTCACACAGTTCCTTGGGAAATCATATTCATCGAACCCTTACAAGAACCCTTTTATGTGGAATAACAAATATGTTCAACTTAAAACTTAATTATCCCAAAAACATAATCATTATACAATGTATTGGAGAGCTATATCTTCCCACCAATCATCATGATCTATATATAGATCACATATAATCATAAACAATATCCAAGGACAATATCATGTATGAAATACATAAAATCTTATATTTCCATAAAAAATCCTAAAAACAACCTTTTGAACCCGTAAGATTTTTTTTGAGATATTAATATCTCCCCTTCATTTAAAACCCAATTTTCAAAAGAAATTCGTTGAAAAAAGGGAAGGAGGGTCTTTCTTTAAATAAAACATGGATGTTTATAAAAAATAAAAAGCATAAAATTGAAGGTTTTGGGCATAACAAAACATATGTGGGGGGAGAATAAACCATAAATTCTTTCTTGATTAATTTGATTACACATAACATTATATATCATGTGAATTCTTTGAATAATAAAAATTTCCACCGAATATAGAAATAAATGAAATCCCCAAACTAAAATGGATCTTTTCTAGTTAATTTTATAATTAATTTATTTATAATCAGAAGAAATGGTTATCTCATCAAGGAATTTTCTCTAATGTAGATTCTAATCATTTGAAAACCCTTTTTTAAATCACCTTCATTTCACTATTAGGATCTAAGTGTAGCATCTATCTATCGGTTCTCTATAGATTCTACTTTGATCTTTAGGTTATTCTAATTTATTTACAGGTGTTATTATGGTGAATCAATTGTCTTTAATTATTTTTTTAGATCTCTTCTAGTACCTTTGAGATTGAAATAATTTCTATAGAACTTTGAATCCTTGAGAAAAAGAGAGGGGGATGAATGGAGAGAGAATTAAATTATGTGTAATGATTCTCAAATCTTGATTAACCCTCTAAAATAGACACAAATATACATTTATAGTGTTATAGTATCAGTTAAGATATTATTTAATTGCATACTAACCCTTAAATAATATAATAATCCTTATAAATTCCCATTTTGTATAATAATAAAAATATCATCGTTATTATTATTTTATGGCAGGTGCTAAATCACCAAACAATAAATATTATTTTCTAGCTTATAAATTAATATTCATGACCAAATGTGATCTTATTCACCTACAACTCTTTGGTATTTATCAAATACCCAAATAAATAAATTATTAATTATTTTATTCGTCAAAAAATATTTGAGATAAAAAAACAAGAATAAAATTATTCCTCAATCTTGGGAATAATATTTATAAAATTAATTAAATTAAAATTGATTTTAATTGAGATTAATAATGGAACTTAGTTTGTAACCCTCTAGGATTCTTTCCCATTGGAATTAGGTGGGTCTGTATGAAGTTTAAAATTACTATTTAACAATGGGACAAGGTAGACAAGGGAAATAAATTATTTTTAAAATTTCTAAAACCACATACGCACACTTAATATGCAGTATAATCCTTTTTTCCAATATCTCATGTAACCGTATTCACATCTGTTCCATCAACCTATATGACTGATATATCTTTATTTGACTATCTCAAATAAATACTTCATTACCATTCCCATGGAATTCTTTGTAATGGATTTATTCCAATAAAAGGGATATGATATAAACTTCTATAAATATGGAAGGGAAAAATCCATCATCAACTTATCCATTAATAACATGCCATTTGAAATGTACTTAACACACCCTACTTCCCGAAAACATAGGAAGTCATTGTTTTTTTAAGAAAATCAATGTTTGTGAGTCAAAACATGATTTAATGATAATATTAATGTCATAGAAAATTTTCACATTCTTACAGATAGAAACATCCAATTACATGAAAACATATAGAATTACTACTGGTGGGTCTATTCTCTTAGTCTCACAACTTGGATATTACCATATGCGAACTTTATGAGAATAAGCCTCATAAACATACAAGTACTCACACCAGTCAGTTTACATACAATGTGCCCAATCATAGTATGTTATCTAACTGAAAAAATATATTTAATAATATAATAATAGCCCTTCAAGGTTCTCATTGTAGTGATGAACTGATATAACCTTATCAATATGATAGATACCACAGGTCATTATTATGTTAAAGTCACGTAGAAAAATGAACAATATTTAATAAGATGTTTTCTTAATATTAGGATATTTGAATATACATGTAATCAAAGTAAAAAAATTTGGTTCTAGAACAATAAATACAACAAAAATAATGAAAATAGTGGCGAGAAAAGTATACACTATCATATATGTTAAAATAAATCATTTCATTGATTTCTTTATGTAAATAAAGTCAAAAATGTTGATATAAAATATAGAAAAATATTATTTTTAATAAAATTTGAAGGGAAGTAAATAGAGAAATGAAATTTTCTTTATAATTATTTTATTTCCAAATAAATACATCCATAAAATAATTTTAATAATATTTAAATGATGAAAATATATTTAGAAAATAAATATTTATAACTTTTAAAATGAGGTTTAAAGGCAAATAGTCCCTTGACTCAAGTCTAACTCATCACATGCATTATCTATATTTATGAATAATAAACAAATGTTAATTATTTACATGATTAAGAATGTTTTCAAATTTTATTATTTATTTTATTTTATTTATTACCATTATATATATAGTTACTTAATCAATAAATTTCATATTAGATATTTTGAAGTTATTCGACCAATATATCAAAAATCACATTGGCAAGAAGATTGTGGTTAATGAGGTCATTATTTAGTCATATCCAGGATAATAATAATTAAATAATTATCATTATTATACATCAATTATAATTTTTGAAACCAACTATGAATTGATTTTTTGTGAAATTAATTACATTACAATCATGGAGATGGTAGTTCATATGTATGCATGATTCAGGTTTCAATTTTCAATAAAAATGAGAGAAAAAAGGAAAATATTATTTTAACATTATTTAATTATTATTATATCATAAATATTATATTTTCTTTTTGAATTCACTTATATATACCATCAATGTGATTCAGTGATGAAAAATGAATCACATCACTTTGTGGATGTGGCAATCCACACACACACCTGAATGGCATTATAATTTTTCAATGGATAGAAATGTAAAAAATATGATATATTATATTTAAAATTTTATAATTACGTAATTATTATCATATATATATATATATTGAATCCATCATTAAAAATTGAGAACAGTTCACAAGGTAGATGTTCGCCGTATACCTAAATGATTGTTTTATTTCTCTTTTGATAGAAGAGGAGATACATATGAGTTATTACATAAACAAAATAACATCTTATTATATGGAATATAATTATTTTATTATTTCATCATGTTTGAATAATATTTTAAGGATTTAGAATAAGAAATAAGACTAAAACATTTTCTTAAAAGCAATACCTACTCTTTGGAAAACCTCTATTGATTTACACCTTAAGACCTATACGGTTATAATTATTCCCAAAATAATTCCTCCAGAATTTGTGGCAGAATGTTAAGAAGGGATTAGGATTGTTCTTGGAAGAGTTAGAGTGAATAATATGTGTAATTAATAGAGGAGAGTATGTTCCCTTTTATAAGTGAGGGGGTGGGGGGTATGCTTGTAATTAATTAAATTATTAAATTAATTTGAATTAAATATTATTTAAAAGAGAAAAAATATGATATATTTAGAATATAATATGATTATGATTCTAAATCAACTCATCCAGTAAAATCAATCATTTTTTTGGTGAATTTACCACCCTTATCTCCATGTTTTAACCCATGTTAAACCTTCTAATTATTACCCCAATATCAAAGATATTTACTCTTTAGGAGTCAATGAAGTTATTATAAAAGGAGTGGTGACCGATAAATGATCAAAAATTTATATTTTCAACCATTATAGATTAATTTGGAAAAAAACTACATTCTTATGAATTTTAAATCATTTAATAAAATGGAGTTTATTATAAAACATCATTCATATCATTTTTTGAACTTTTGATTCACTTTAAATTTAACACTATATAGATGAAAATGTAATTAGAATATAAAATTTCAATACATTATTTATATGTTATATATATGTATAAAATTTTGGGACACTATAAATCTAATATAAATTACATTTACAACTTTTAAAATCTTTTACTTTCTTTTTGTACTACTTGCACAAGAAATGTGTCTGTGCTTCAAAAACTATAACTATAATTATATAATTACTAAAAATTAATAATAAATTAACATTAAAAAAGTTACATTTAATATAAAATTTTATTTTCATTAAATATTATTTTTTACACCCATCTATGTCATTATAACTTATTTAATATGTTATTTTTACATTTCTAGCCTTGCATAAACATTTCACAAGTATTTGGATAAGTAGCTTGTTATATAAATCCAAAATTCATATAAATATATAAAAATAATAAATAATACTTCATGTTTTTTTATCCAAGTTTATAAAATAATTATTAATTATCAGGTATTATCTTTAATACACCCAATTTAACTTCTCTGGTGTTGTGTTAACACTACATCGATACTAATTTTTTTTTTCGTATTTATCATGAAAGAAATTGTAATTTATCTGTTTTAAATTATTTTTTAGGTTTTTTTACTATATTATCATGACTTATTCTTTAAATAGGTTTAATAAATATTTTTATCATTTTTATTTGTTAGAGATATCATAAAAGATACCGTATTTCATACAAAATGTGTTTTTTTACTATTCACCAAATATTTATCTTTAAAAAAATATCAAAAATACAACCAAGGATAAATTTTAATTTAGGAATCAAAAAATTAATTCCATTTAATAAAATTCAATTCCTATAAGTTTTATTTATTAATTTTTATATAAATGCAAAAAATTCAATGAAAAATAGTTTTTATAAAAATGTGTTTTAAACCTAAAAATGAACATAAATAAAAATCAAGTATAAAGATGATTCATATATAATTAATTATATTATATATAAATTATGGATAATTTTCTAAATGAAAGGTTAAATTGAAATAATAATTTCAATTTTCAATGAAAATAAATGACAGTCTTTTAAAAATTTGTATTTTTCACTACTCATTAAAAAAACAATCTTTTCATAAAAATAAAAATAATCAACCCTAAGATTATTTAGATATGTTTATTTAAAAAAATATATCATTTTTTCAAATAAAATTTATTAATGTGGCCTAAAATAATTATAATATTCACTCACAATAAGAAATAAAAATTATTTATGAAGAAAATGTATTAACCATCACAGATTAAGTTGTGCTACGATTACTGGAATCTACCATTGAGGAAAGAGTATCCATTGGAAATGACTATTAAAGAAACACACACTTGGAGTCATTCTAGTCACATAGTGCATTAGATTTACATTAAACTCATTCATACATTCCAAAAATGAATTAATGATCAATATCCAGAAGTATCAATATAATAATAATGTGTTTTCATAGTTTTGAGTATGTCACATGTCTTTTTTACTAAAATGATTAAAATGAAAACACAAACTATGGGCCATATCTATCACAATATTTGTCATTGTTACATGAGACTGATTCATACATGTCAAAAATTACTTATGAGTCATTTGAAAAAAAGTATCAAGACTATTCAATCTTTTTCTAATTTTTTAGTGTGTTACAAAATTTTTGAACTAAATTGTTAATTTTAAACTGATAACAGACACTTTGAGAAATATCTAGTACACTTTTTATCATATTGGGGTGAATCGGATTTCTACAAGTCAAAAATTACTTATTGTTAATTTTGATAAAGTACAAAAATTATCCTAACACATTTTCTAGGTATTGAGTATGTGATACATGTTTTAAACTGAAATATAAATTTTAAATAAAAAGACATACTTAGAGTCATACCAGTCACATTCTGTGTCATATTTATGTGTGACTAATTCTTACACATAAAAAATGATATAAGGATGATTTTAATTAATTGTTACAAAAACAAAAATTTTGATTAGTAGTTTTGAGTTTCTCACATGTATTTTTTAATAAAATTTCAATTCAAACTAAAAACACACACTTTGAGACATTCCAGTCGCATCATGTGTTATTTTTATGTTAGAATTATTAATACATGTCAAAAATGAAGTATTAATTATTTACATATTTAATCAAGACAATTCAAGCCTATTTTCTCAGTTTTCAGTGAATGATATAAGTTTTGAACTAAATTGTTAATTTTAAACTGATATAAGACACTTTGAGTCATACATAACACACAGTGCATCATATTATTGTGTATATGATTAATACACATTTAAAACGTCTTATGGATAATTTACATAATTTATGAAAACAATATGAATGTTTTTTTTTATTTTTGAGTATGCAATGTGTGTCTTGAACTAAAATGTCAATTTTAAATAAAAATACAAACATTGAGTAATACTTATGACAACATGTGTTAGATTAATGTATGGATGACTTGTACACAAAAAAAATATAACATTACCCTAAATTATGAAAAAAATATGTATACATTTTCTCAGTTTTTATAATATCATGTTTCTTTTTTACTAAAATGAAAAATTAAACTTAAAACACACACTTTGAGTCACACTGGTCATTTCATGTGATGTTTTGAGGTGATAATGATTCCTACACATAAAAAAGGACTTATTAATCATGTTTTTAATGTATCAAGAAAATACTAGTGTATTTTTTTAGTTTTCATTGAGTGTCACATGTTTTGAACTGAATTGTTAATTTTAAACTGATAATGGATACTTTTGAGTCATACTGGGAACACTATGAATAAGATTTATGTGTGAATGGTTCAAATACATAAAAAATGATTGATGGGATGTTTTGTTAATGATTGAAAACAATCCAAATTAATTTTACCTTTTTTGAGTATGTGATGTTTATTTTGAATTAAAATGTAAATTTTAAAGTGAAAACACACACTCTGATTAATACAAGAGAAACCATGTATCAGATTGAGGTTTAGTTGATTCCTATATGTCAAAAATTACATATGGACCCTTGTAGAATAGTATCAAAACAATTTTAATGGATGTTCTTAGTTTTGTGTGTGTGATGTGTTATTTGAACTAAAATGTAAATTATAGTCTAAGAAAATACCATTCTTGTCATACCAAGAACAATCTGTATTGAATTGGGGTGGATCTTATTGGTGTGTATCTAGTTCATACATGAGAATGACTATCTTGGAACATGTTATTATCTCCCACATACTGGGAACACTATGTATTATATTAAGGTTTGGTTGATTCCTACACATCACAAATGACTTATGAATAATTTTCATAAATTATCAAGATAATATGAATGTGTTTGCTGGATTTTGAGTATGCAACATGTGTTTTGAACTAAACATCAAATTTTAAAATAATAACTTAAACATGAAGTCATATTGTGAACACCATGTATTATATTGAAGTTCGAATGATTCCTATACATCATACAATTTTTTTATTCTTCAATGCATTCTAAATTCAAGGTTTTTTGAAAATATTTCTGTTTGATAAGCTAGAATGTTGAATTCAATTGAGATTAAAAAATAAAAGTGCATCATCATGAGTTCATAATTTCCATTGATTACATCATAATATTACATGGGTAAATAGATAGTGTGTCATCCTTCTTAAAAAATCACTATTAAAAATAACAAAATATGTATTAGATAAAAATGACAATGAAATTAACAAAAAAGTAGATAAAATAATGATAAAATCCACTAATTAAGTAATAAGAAGTCACATATTCATGATGTATGTATACCACATGGATCCATGCATTTTTCCTGATTAATTATAATAAAAAAATTATCCACTTAGGAATATGAGGATTGATGATATTTTTAGTAGTACTAGAAAAATATAAATAAATAAAGGACCAATTAATATTTTAAATGAAATTGTAATTATCGTCAGAAACACCTCCTTTGGGATACTAGTTTATTGATGTAATACAATATGTTTTTTAAATTTTCAAATATATTTACCATAAAATTTACCATTAGTTTTTTTCGAGAAATATAGAAACACTGAAAAAAATAAGTAATTTGTTTTGAAATATGTTTTGATAGTGAAATGTTATTATATATACCATAACACTTATCCATTGGTAAATGTTTATGTTTTTTTTTACCAAAAACTATTCTCATTCCATGATTTTGATGATATCAAAGAATGACCCTATCATAATATAATTTTCATTAAAAAATAATATAAAATGTATAACATTACGATAATTTTAAAATGTTTCATTCCGTCTATCAAAAATTGATAAATGTCATCATGCATTGTATATTTGTTTTGTATCTATGCATTGAATCTAGAAAATAAGTCTTTAGAGTATCCAAATTGAATAAAATGCATAACTGATTCTACCTAGAAACTAAAAAGAAATAAGTAATGATATAAACGAATTTATATTTAACATAAAAAAATTATTAATTTTTATCTTTGAATCATGGGTACTATGAAGAGTTTTTCATCTGTAAATTTGATTTCAAATATGGTGGGACATTTTCCCACTATTCCTTTATATTTCATTAGTTCGATTAAGAATACTTGTGTAGAAGTTATGTGAGCACTAATGAGTCTAATTTTCTATTCACTATGTTTTCTCTTCAAATAGTTTGATATATATTCTTATAAAAATTATGAATATTATTTTGTCATAATTATCATTGTAGACAAAATATTGGAGAAACAAAATCATTAAAATACACATTTATAACTAATACTCTTATCCATTCATAGTTTAGTACTTAATTTACAATCTCAAGACCTATATAGTCTGTAATGGACTCTCAATACATTTGCTCTTAAAAAGAAATCATGTTATTATCACAAATTGCTTAAATTTTATATGCATGAACCATCAATGTTAGTAAATGTGGATATTATACATGAAATGTGAACGTACATTGTGAAGAAAATTTTTATCATTTAGATACTTTTTATTTAACCTTACATTTCAACCATTCCTTTTGTCCATATTTAATAAAATTTATTAGTTCCTATCTTTTTTCATTAATTATTACATGTTCTGCTTGAAAAATAAATTGGAAAATAACACCTAGTTGTCGACATGTATTTTTACAAGATATAATAGTGAGGGTATAAAATTTTTAATAGCTTTCTTGACCTTATGAATATCTACGTCATCAAGTGGAACAAATAGTTTGACACTATACTCGTGAGCTATCTGAATCCCCACTCCCACATGTACTATTAGATGTTTTTTTATTGTTTATAATATCTCATTGGATATTTTATAGAGTAACAAGGTGATGGATGGGTGTGGATAGATATATATATAAAATCATTTCTACACTATATAATATATGTATAGGAAATGATCAGTGTTTTCCTAATTCACATTTCGCAAAGAAATAATTATGAAAATATTGATTACCTATTCTAAGATATATCTTTTAAGGGAGTGGCTCACCTCAAAGAGGGTGTGTGTGTGTGGGGGGGGGGGTCACATATGGGTCTTTATTTTATTGTTTCTTCACATTGATTTATTTTCATAACATTTTATAACTTGTTTTACATAAATTAGGTTTTTTTAGAGTAGCTAATCATGCATGAAACTCTTCAATTTTATTATCTTTATATCTATGTTAATTTATTTTCTCAAAATATGTTAGCACTGACACCCCAAAACACCAATCTCTAGAATGTCCATACTTTTTTAGATGTTTCAAGGCTATCGAGAGAAACTATACATCGGGTAAAAATAATAATGTCTCTTAAGTTTAATTCAGATTAAAAATATTGGAAAATAAGTTATCATTATTATGTAATACAAATTTAATGATTTTGATTATTATGTTATACCAACACATGATTCCCAAAGATTTTTTTTCATATATTAGTATCCTTAATTATTTACACATTCCTCCTTCCATAGAAAATGATATGTGATGGAAATGTATTTGGATTTTAATTCATAAATCTATATATAAACAATAGAGCATAATTATATTATTGTTTCCTATCTCATAAAAGTATTATGAACGATTTAAAGTACATACCATTTTTTCTCAAGTGAAACATACCCATTTATTCTTTACGATATGGGTACATTGGTTTTGATTCAAGTTGTTTATTTTCAGTACTCTACTAGTATTTCATAATTTAAAAATTCATAATTAATGTGATTATTATATATATTTTTAGTAAATATATTCCCCATGACAATGTACCTAAAAATATGACTCCTCATGATGACTATTAAATGTGTCCCATTCTTGTTGGATTATCAGGTATGTTTACATATGTGGTCGGTGTGTGTTTATTTTTTCATTCATCATCTTTGAGTTAATACTTAAAAAGAATTATCTAAAAATTTCTATGGTACTTTCCAGTGATCATTAATAAATGTTTATTTCAGGATTCATCTATTATATATGCACTCTGTAGTGGATAATGAATAGTAAATCAATGTTTCATTAATATTTCAGTAAAATAATGAAATTATATCACAATTTTACCTAAATATATTCCGTAATTAGTGTATTCAGTGATAAAAACATTTTTCCATGAATATATATCAATCACCATGCATATTCAAGTGGTGTTCCCAATGTAACTACTAAACATGGCATTTTTGAGGTTACTAGGATGACCACATGCATTCCATCAAACCTAAAATTTGATGCGTTTTGTTTCTCACCTTAATAATTTTCTCTAGCACCATCAAACTATGATGAATTTATTCTTTTCCCTCTTAAAGAGGTTATTCACCATCTACCATTTCCATAGATTTAACATCATCGATATGTTTTACCTCTCAATTAGTTGCATCGATGTGTTAGGAAGGTTGTCATTCCTCAACATTGGGAGCACTGACATGTTGAGAAACATATTGTTCCTCAGTATTAGGAGCATTATAATGTGAAGAATTAATTATCAGGAAAAGTGGTTTAATATTTAATTTACATTATGAAAATTTAGTAGTGAACCCATAATAATATTAGGTGCCATAATGTATATTACAAAAAAATATATCCACATAGATAATGTCTTTTTTTAAATGGTTGATGGGATTTGAATTTCCTATAAAGTATCAAAATCCCTTAATTGTGGTATCCTATTACATATGATACCACATATACATTGTGATATATGTGAAATGATTTCAATGTCTCAATGAATGTTTTATCCTATGTTGAATTAACATCTGACCCTTCATTAGTTTTTATTGATGTAGAACAATTGAAAACTTTTGGATTGCAAGATCTATAACTTAATATACTTTTACTACTTATGTTGATATTTTAAATAGTTATTATTTGAACCCTTCTTTACTAAAATAATCTTTTATGAATTCCAATTAATTTATTTTAATTGCACTCCTTACATCCACCCATTTTCACTGAAAAATTGGCACCTGAAATGTTGTATAGTCTAACTCCCATATTTGTTTAATAATGAAAAAGTATGATATATTGACATAATTTGGATTTATTTATTTGGTAATAGATACATATATCATTTCATACTCTATTTTAACTACTCTATTTTTCATGGTACTACATTCATCATTTTAATTTTTATAGAATGTATAACCAATAATTACAAAACCATTTTAAGATAATACATCCACACTTGGTCCTTGGCTTGTATATTTATCAACATCCTTTTAAAATTGAGTAATTAATTTTAGTTAACTTCTTAAAAACATGTTCTCAAAACCATACAATAAATTTTTGATTATGTGTATTGAATATCCATATTTTCATATCATGATGGATTCAATTGCCTAAGAACATCTTTATGGGATTAAACAAACCTAATAAACTCTAAACTATTATAAAATAAATGATGGTGTACCTTCCACTAATTTTTAACAAAAACACGACAACATATATTCTAAAAACTCCTTCATACATATGCCACCTGATGTGATGGAATTTTGGTAGATCAATGCTTTCCACATTGAACAGGTAGTTGGAATAGAGTTCAATGGCGTCCTTAGAAACAGATCGCTCTATAATACGACATTATGAATGACTTTTATTTAAATACTCTTTCAAAATATTCATATAATGTTAAATGGGGTACATCAATCATTAATTTATAGGAACAAATATTCGATTCTCTCTTACCGATTGATCCATCAAGTAAACCATCATCCAAATAAATGTTGGTGGGATGAAAATATCTAATTCACATAATATGACAACAATTCAATTTTCTAAAGTAGGAAATTTAGCTAGTTCTATAAATTTTCTACATATTATTTTGAAAAATAAACAGATATTGGTTAATGTGTGATATAAATTCTTGGGTAAAATGCAATACAATGCTATATGCATTAGATATTTCATCAAAACATTCTATTTATATGATTTTAGACCCTTTAACATTAAATACATCATAGATAATATATTTTTAATATTTAATGAATACCCATCTCGATCCATTAAAAAAATCAAGATGTTGCAAAATTGATATATATCTTTCCTAGAAAGAGTGTAGAACCTCAGGGGAAGAAATTTTATTTTTTTACTCTTCAAAGTCACCAAATATTACCACATTACCATGTGAATATTGTCCAACCTAACATTAATTCCATCCTTTTTTTCATGTTCATTTAGTAACATGACAATGCCACTATAACATACTATTTTTTCAACTTGCATAACATCTAGAGAATTTCTAGAATACAAACAATTATATTATGGTTTGTTTTTTAAAAACAGATCTCTTTTTTTACTAGTAGTTGTATTTTACAAAAATTAGTTTCTATATATTTTACTTTCTCAAATTGTTGTTCACCTGTTAGTGTGTTTGGTGATGTACTTTCTTTTGAAGTCCCATTGGACAATGTTATCCAAGATTAGTACTTATTTCACCAGGTTAGAAATTTTTGATGTACTAGAAAAAAATTATTCAATGAATGTTTCAACCAAATTAAATGTAACTTGTTCATAAACAGGACACCCTTGATTTTCTTTAATGATATATCGTAAAAAATATCCTTAACAAAGAAAGTCATTTATCACCCCATAAAACATAGTTCTCAATGTGAAATCATCATTTATGTATGCATCATAATATGTAACAACTGAATCCATAATTATTTTAAATCATTGATCCATAGATCCAAATAATCATCAATATCATTACCTGGATCTTTTTGTTCTAATATGAGAAAAAAACATAATGTATTTGTTTCCATGCATAACCTTTTTGGAATGTTTTATTTTACCAACATAACTAGCTATGTACTATCAGTTATACTTTGAAACCCAAAAGGACTCACTCCAACTATAGATAGTGCAAGATGAAGGTTTCTTAACTTCTTTCCAAATTCAGGATACTCATGATCAAACATCCAACATTGTGGGGAGTCTTTTTGGTGATGAAGTTTCCCATCTTTGACTTTTTTATTCGTGTGTCATATTAGTTGTCTTAAAGTCTCCACACTCATATATTGGAATATAAACCCTATAATGATTGGAAAGTACAATAAATATTTCATAGGTATCTATTCATCTTTCTGGTAATGAGAAACACCACATAGTGGGGGTTTCCATGTGATTTTCTACCCTTAAAAATAGTATAAATTCATTCGATTAAGCATGTATTCTTTTAGGGACCATACCCATTAAACATGTAATTTTTTTAGTGTCATATGTTTTTTAAAGAAGATCATTATCTTCTTGGAGAATATCATTCAATAGAGATATTATTTTAGTAAAAAATATGTCACCCTATCTATTTCTAAATTTTAAATTATATAGCTTCAGTAGGGATGTTAATGTTGTATATTTATTACAAACAACAAAAAATGTTGTCTTCTAACTATTATTTAGCTTCTCATTTTTAGATAATCACAAAGTTCATCTTCAACTTCCATTTTCATTTCCTAAATACAATATTGGCCATCATTCACACTAGTAATCACAACCTTGATACAATCATCATCATTTTCTACACATGTAATAATATCAGATGATCCATGAAGCACATTCTTATCCCAATTACTAGCTAAATTAATATTTCCCCATGTGTATTCCGACATTTATGACTTCAATCTATTCTATGATTTAACAAGTGTTATTCAATATGCTCTAGTCTAATTAGTCTTGAATAAAAATAGTGTAAACAAGGAAAAAGGATTTTAGAAGGTTTATATATATGATATTGTGAAAACATGAAGAACCTTTGTGATTAAATTGTTTTAATTGTTTTTTTTATTTTTTTGAAAACTATTTTTTTTTTAAAAAAAGTTTTTAGAAATCAAAACCAGTCCCTTGTAATGAGGTTACATTTTGGGCACAAGTTTCCAAGTGCAAGTTTCAGTATTGAGCTGCACTAGACACAGATGAAGTCAAGAAGATAATTTTTTCGATCAGAAACTTTATCGTACTCAAGTCCGTCGACATGAGATAGAAAATATTTGAATTCTAAATAATTTGAGAAAGGATAATGTTTATAAAGAGTCTTTAAAGTATAAAATGACTTTAGAAGTTAGAATTTTTTCATACTTTCTAAACAAAAATAGACGATGCTTTGGTGATCAAGAAGTTATAATAAATCACTGAAACTTTTATAGTAAAATATTTTGAATAAATGGCGGAGAGGTTTGAATAATTTCATGGTTGAAAAATTTTATTTCCCCTCATAATGGTAATTACATCATAATGAGATGAGAAATAAAAATATATCACTGAGCCTAAGGAAGAGTAACATTGTACTATGATTATTATGAACAAAATTTTATACTGGAAAAATCATAAAAATACTTTCGTACTGGTATTTTAAAAATAAGATTTTCATACTTGTATTTTAATAATGAATAAATCATATTAATTTATTCATAATGAATAATTCATACTAACAAAGAGATAGATTATAATGATATGTGGATGAAAAAAATCCTAATGACCTGAGAAAGAAATAGATTTTAAAAAGTTGAAAAAGAAACAAATTGTAATAAAGATAAGAATGAAATAGATCATAATGATCTAAGAAACATATAAATATTTTAAGTGTTCAATCTTGAATTAAATGTTTCACATAAATCCTGGATTAATCTAATGATATTTGAATAATTCAAAGTTGTTGTGTTAAATGCGATATATTTTCATGGATTTTGAGATTTTATGAAGCGGGGAATGTTTTTATGTTTACCAACTTTGTTTTATGAGTCCCCTATAACTAATTCCTTAGAACACATGCACATTATAAAATTTCACACATGAACAAAAGGAGTGTTGGAGAATTAAAAAGTGAAAGTTATTATCTGATGGAAGAAGAATTGAATTGAGAATTCTATCAGAGTTTGAGCTTTTCATATTGAGAGTGAGTTTAACATTTTCAAAAAACCCAATCCAAAATTATAATATTCATATAATAAGATCTATTTTTATCACTATAAGAATATAGGATCCAATATCATTATTTTTAGAGAATCACATCCAGTATTATCAAACTTAGAACCAGATCTATATTTTCCGTATTGAGAAATTTGGATCCAACATTATCATATTCATAAAATCGGATCCATATTTATCGTAATGGGAAAATTAGATCCATAATTGTCATATTCAGATAATTAGATCAATCATTAACTTATTGAAAAATTCATATCCATCCAAATCAGTCTGGGGATTTATACTCAGAAAATGTGGAGCAGATTCAATAAATTAATTGTTTTTTTGGCTCAATTGTTTTATAAGAAAACATTATAATCTAAGGGGGGTTAGTATAATATTTCCTATCAATATATAAGGTGTATAAGAGTAGTTGGCACAAGTTTTATTAACTTCTTCATAATAGTGGATTTCTATAGACCCATGGGAGTGGCTATTAAAAGAATGTAAGTTATCACACCAAGGCTAGACCTTTTAAATTTTGTGTTTTTTACTTTCTTTACTATTTTTTCAGGGATGATTATTTACTAAAATATGATAATGAAATAAATCATTAAATTTTGTAGGGTTTATGTTTCTAAATGTTATGAAACTTATAAAAAGTAAACAACTGATTCAGCCCTCTTCTCAATTGTTATTAAATCATTTGGAACTTCAATTGGTATCAGAGGGAAGGTTACATTTTTGAATCCTTATCATGGATAATTTCAATTCTGTCAATAGTATAGGAATTCGTAAATTTTATAGAAAAAATTATTTTAGATGAATAAATAGGATGATTCATTATCTCCTATCTATTAGCCTAGATGTTTTTGATGCTACTACTATTAGTTTTCTAATTATTGAGAAACAAGATCCTATAATGTTTACTAATAATATAAATATTGAAGTTCATGGAAAGAATAGAAATACAATCAATATGTCCTTATCATATAATTTTTATCAATATTTGATGGGTCTCAAAACATCAAAAATTATGTGGGACAAGATGGAACGTGTTTTCAAAGGGAATATAAATGTTAAGGAATCAACTCAAAAAAATATGGCTTTGTATGTCTGAAGACATCAGAATGAGATATGAAGAAAAAATTAATTAATACTTCACCAGATTAAATGATTTTTTTTGGAATATCAGAGGATTAAATAAAGTTTTGGATGATTCTATAATTGTGAATACTTTTATGAGAAACTTTTCTGATAGGTTTGATTCTAAATTTTTTCCCATAAAATATAAAGAAGATTTATCTCTTGATGAATTTCATAACATTACTACTGCATGTGAAATGTGGAATGTGCCAATGTTTAAAAATAAAATGAAACATGATATTTATTTTGAAGCTATGAGAAAGTTTAAAATTCAAGATGTTGAAGATGTTGATCATTGTGACACTGAAGATAAATAGGATAATGAGTTGAATGAAAAGAATCACGTCTCTTATAACCAAAAATATTGAAGAGGAAGAGTAAATTATGGAGGTAAAATTCCTCTCAAATGTTTTAGTGGGGTTTAATTGGACAATTGTTTATGAATTTTATTAAGAATAATGTTATAGAATATCGAGATTATTCCGATGGAAAACCATGATGGATGAAGTGAAAAAAATGGTGAAGAAAAAAATTCGTCCAGCAGATAAAAGAATAAGTTCACTAGATCCAAAATAAGTATATTGGGTAAGAAATTTGAATCATACTCAACAAACAAAAATTATCTTGGAGATAAAATTTCAAAATAATTTAGAACCTTCACTGAAAAATTTGAGAAAACAAATGATTCCTTTGAGGAAAAATACATGGAGGATATTTTATGTTTCAAACTAAGAAGTATTGAATAAGGAATTATGATTGAAGATCTCAGCAAGAAACAAGAAACTAAGGAAGAAGAAGTTGAAAAGTTTCAATAAAAACTTCTTGAGTCTGAAATCAACTTGAGGAAGATGAATTAAAAATTCAGAAAATCTTTATAAGTAAAATTTGAGATTTCTAATGATTTTGGGGAGGCAATATATGAGATTTAGGTGAAATATTGTCTTTCCAAAACTAATTTTTCTTCTGATTATTTTAACATTTCATGTTCCATAAAAATTATTGATAAATATTAGGTGTAAAAACGATGCGTGAAATCTATCAAATCTAAAAATGTAGAAAACTCACTCAAAATAAATGATGGTCCACATCCTGAGTATGTTAAAGAAGAATGAAGGTACAGACATAAACAATGTTTCAATAGATAAAGATCTTATTGCAGTATAAATTCAATATTTTATGGTTATTGATGGTGTTATCGAATATATGGGTATAAAGATTATATTTTTTGGCACAAAATATCCTTATCCAAAAGAAGGTTTGTAAACAGTGGAAGAAAAAGTTAAAGTAGAATGAGAAACTTTCATAACTTATAGAAAGTTGAAAAAGTGAATTACCAAGTTGTTTGAAACTTGCCAACCAGAAATCAATTTGAATGTATGGAATAATATTGTGGGATCTGTGATCATTCAGATCATCATGCAAAAATATGTATGATATTCCTTCTAGAACAAGTTTCTTATGATAGAAAGGGAATGAAATATGAAACGATGAAAGTTAAGGAAATAGATTTGTTTGTTGAAATAGAATTAAAATCAATTAAAAAAAATAAACAATGGATACATCAGAGTGGCTTCTCTTTTCATATGAAATGGGATATAAAAATATTAAAACTTTTTGAAATTAATAGTGGCGGAGCATTTACCTTTGGTAATAATAGTTCCCTCAAAATTAGTGGAAGTGAAATGGACGTGATTAAAGTTAAAATTTTGAAATCGATAGAATCTTTATATTTTGATGGGATAAAAAATAACTTAATTAGTGAAATTAAACATTGTGATTATGGAAAATATATTGTTTTAGAATATATTTTTATATCATCAAAAGTGTGGAATATGGAAAAGTCATTACAAAAGGTGAAAGAACTAGTGGGAATCTCTTTCAAATAGAAGAATTTAATTACTCATATTACTTGAGTAATGAATATGAAAATAAATTTTGGCACCAAATACTTGGCCACCATGGGTATAAAAACATGAATAAACTTTTTAAATTTGCTGCTATATGGAATTTTATAGAATTGAAAAGAAGATATGAAGATGTTTGTATTACTTTCCATACAGGAAAAAGGACAAAAAAGTCATAAGATAATTGAGATTCAATATACTAGAACACTGTATCTTATTCTGTCTAATTTATGTGGGCTATTGTGACATCAATCAACAAAATTATATTTATACATTATCACTTTTATTGATCATATCACTTGGATTAAAAACACAATGTTTATAAAGCCCAAGTCCTGGGTTATTGAAATGTTTAAATTCTTTAGAAAGGTTGTTGAGAAAGAAATGGGTGTTTCCATAAATATGTTGAGAACATATAATGGTACTGAATTTTCAAGTAATACTTTTGAAACTTATTTGATAAATCATGGTATCAAACATTAGTAATGTGCTTCTTATATTCCGCAACAAATTGGAGTAGCAGAAAGAAATAATAAGAGCTTGGTGATAATGGGAAAAATAATTTTAGTTGAATACAAGCATTCAAAATTATATTGGAGAAAAGACATTAGAACTATTGTACATGTTCAAAATTGATTCTAATTGAGACTAGAAACTAATAGAAATCTTTATTTAATTTTTTATAACAAAAAACATTCATTGAAATACTTCATTGTTTTTGGAAGTCCATGTTTTCTCAAAATCACAAATCCGTATTTGGGAACGTTTAATGAGAAAGTTGAGGAAAACATAATTATGGGTTATTCATCAAATTGAAGAAGTTACAAATATTTGAAAAATTGTTGGACTCAAATTATGTGAAGGTAATTGAAAATAATATTTCCTTATCCTAATGTTGTTGAGAATGCAGATGAGGATACACTATATAATTCCAATAGTGATGAAAGTAATTCAAAACATGCTTATCAAGACTCAAAAGAATTTTATGATGATGAGATTTCAGTTGGGAATGAAACATTGAAATTTTATACCATAAAAAAACATATTGAATCCAAAAACATTATTGGGAATTAGAAAGCACTGGCTCAGACAATGAGAATGTTGATATTAGATAATTATACTTCACTTATATCAAAAGTTGAACTAATATCAGTTTCAGAAGCTATTCCACACAAATATTGGGTGGATTATATGAATAATGAATTGGATTATATTGAAAAGTATGAAACATGGGAACTTATTTCCATACCATCAAATAAAAATCTTATTAGAACAATGTTGGTTTACAGAAACACGTTAAATTAACATGGAGAAGTTTCAAAAAGCAAATCTAGACTTGTTTGTAATTTCTAAGCACAAGTGGAAGGTGTGGATTTTGAAGAAACGTTTTCCCCAATTTCAAGATTATAATCAATTAAAATGTTTCTTTCTGTGACATCATATCAGAATTAAAATGTTTATTAGATGGATGTAAATTCATATTTCTTAAATTGCTATATTGAATACAAAGTTTATATTAAAAGACCTTGTGGGTTTCTATATGATGAGGATAATGTTTTTTGAAAATTGAATAATTATTTGTATGGGATGAAACAAGCCCCATGTGCATGGTATTCTAATCTTGAAAATTGTTTTAGAATGTTGAATTTTTCTAAAGTAAATGTCGATAGAGGCATGTATATGGAACTTGTTGACAATGAAACTCTAGTTTTATTTTTTATGTTGATGATATAATTTTATTTGGGGATAGAGAAGATGTTTGTAAAACATTTTCTAATGAAATGAAGAATAATTTTGAAATTTTATTTTTGGGAGAATGAACTTTCATTCTTGACTTACAAGTTAAAAAAATACTATTTATTATCCTAAGAAAATTATTCCAGGGATATTGTTAAATAAGTTTAGGATGGAAGAATCCAATGAAGGTTCAACTCTTATTTTAGTGAGAACCAAATTGGGAAAATATAAATCCAGAAGAAGTGTGAATAATGAATATTTTTGGAATATGATAGGAAGTCTTCATTATCTTATAGCCTCAAGGATTGATATTGATTATGATGTGAATTTGTGTTCTAGGTATCAAAGCAATTCAAAAGAATCGCATATTTTGGAAGCAAAAAGAATTCTAAGATATGACAAAGGAATAACTTCACATGGATTATTAATCAAAACAAATCATGAAATAAAGTTTCATGGTTATACTGATTCCGATTGGGATATATATTGTAATAATATAAAATCAACATTTGGGGGATCTTTTTTCTTTGGTGAATGTTGTGTGATTTTGCATAGTAATTGAAAATTTTTAGTAACATTGAGAATTGATGAATCCAGATATATTTCTTCCACTAAAGATAGTACTCAAATGTTATGGATGAATTTTTGGCTAGAAGATTTGAAGGTAATTGTCTCTAAACCATTAATAATTCATTGGGATAATAAGAGTGCAATTGTTCTTTATAATAATTTTGTAAAACATTAAAGATCAAATCCCATTGAAATATGGTTTCAATTTATAAAAGAGAAATTTGTTGGTGGAGATGTTTTACTGGAATACATTTTAAAAAGTATTAGATTACTGATATCTTTACAAAAGAAAGGTTAAAAGGAAGGTTTATGGAATTAAGTATATAACTTCATGTTCAGCCTCTTCCAATTTCTTCATAAAACTCATAAGGAAGATCCACCACTGTGCTATGGATTATGTTGACAAAGGGGGAGAGAAAGTAATAACATATACATTGTAAGAAGTTTTTACTTATCTTCTTCAATGAATTTGAAGTAATTTTTATCATATAATGGGGGAGAGAAAAGAAACTGTGAGAGGAAAATATAAAACTAAGGAGGGTTTATCTTTACAGGTCCACAGTACATGCTTGTCCCCGAGGGATGGAATTCCTTTAAAAAATTAACAAATTTTACTTTGTAAAAAGTTGTTACATATCTAATTAAATGAATCTAAAGATATATTTTTCATAGAACGTGGATGATAAAAATAAAAGTGAGGGGAAATGATAAATGTGAAAAGATTATATCTTTACATAGACACAAAACATTCTTGTCAATGAGGGATGTAATTTCTTAAAAAACATTACTTTATCAAATAGTGTGGTTCCATGAAACTCTTTTTTGAGAAAGGCTATATTTTGATACAAGTAAAAAACAAGAGTTGTTTTAAAATTGAGTTGTAAAAAAATATGAGTTAAAAAAAGTGGTTAACAAGGGTTTTCAAAAAATCAAAAGGGGGATATTGAAGATCCTTTATGGTTAAATTATATTAAATAATGTTTTTGTATTTTTTGAAATCTAATTTTTTTTGTTTAAGAATGTTTTTTTTCAGAAATTGGACCCAATCCACCACAATGAGGTTATTTTCAAAACACATGTTTTCAGATGGTTTTCATATTGTGATAAACCATACACATATAAAGATAAGGAAAAAAAATATGTTGTTGAGCCTAAGGAAGAAGAAAATATTACAGAGATTTTCGTACATAGATTTTTGTATTGGGATGTTCATACTGGTATTTTGTACAAAAAAATCATAATGATGTATTTATAATGGATAATTATTGTTGAGAAAGAAATATATTGTAATTAGATGAGAAAAAAATCATAATGAGAGGAGAAAGAAAAAGATCATAATTAGCTAAGAAAAAACAAATTATAATGAATCTATGAATGAAATAGACCACAACGAGATGTGAAATGTATAAATAGTTGATGTTGTTAAACTTGAATTTCAATTTTACCTAAATCTCAGAGAAATATAGTGATGCTTGAAGAAGTTGAAGCTGATTTTTTTAATGCGAGATATTTTCAGAGATTTTGAGATTTGAGGAAGCATGGAATGTTTCTAAATCCCCCTCCTTTTTTGAGTCACCGATAAACAATTACTTAGATAAATTTTTTTTAACATTCACACACTGGTAAGAGGTAGAGTTCTGGAGAATTCAAAAGTGAATGTTTCCAACTAATCGAAGAAGAACTGAATTAGGCATTTTATCTGAGTTTGAGTTTTGCAGATTGAGAGTGAGTTTATCATTTTCAGAAAATTAGATCTAGCATTATCATATTCATAGAATTTGATATAGATTTATCATAATGAAAAAATGGAATGCAACATCGTTATTTTGAATTAATCAAATCCAATATTATCGTATAGAGAATCAATTCCATCTTTATTGTACTGAAAAAAAATCAGATCCAGCATTATATAATTTAGAGAATCAGATCCGGTTTTATCATAATAAAAAAATTGGATATGAAACTATCATATTCAGAGAATACAATCAAAAATTATTTTATTGACGGAATCAGATATAGGAAAATGAGTCTGAGGATTCAAATTGAGAAATTATGGAGCAGATTCAACAATGTCTTTATTCTTTTTTTGGATCAATTGTTTTATAAGAAATCGCTGTAAACCGATGAGCGTATGTTTGACCATTAATAATATGATATAGAAAGATTCTATCAGTAGTTGGACCAATTTTCATTATGTTATTCTTAATATTGGATTTCCGTAGATCCACCATAGTGGAAAGGGAAGGGATGCAAGTTGTCACATTGAGGCAGAACATTTTAAATCTTGTGTGCTTCACCTTCATTCCACCATTTTCATGCATGAGTATTTAGTGAAAGTTGATAACAAAATAAATCACAACAGGTTGAAGGGGTTGTGTTTCAAAATGTTTTTTTAAACTTATAAAAAGTGAACAACTGATTTAACCCCCTTCTCTGTTGTTATTCAATCCTTTGGAACTTCAAAATTTGAATAACTATTTCACCACATCCTCATTCTCTTTTGTCATATAATTGACATCCATCAATTTTTTATTCATATCCTTCCTATTTTATTTGGTAATACAAATATCTAACAAAATTAAAAAATATATAGAAATTCTAATCTTAATAATAATTATAGTTCATTATTAAAGAATCATTTATGCTACAATAAGTCATTGGTCTATTATAATAAGAGTCGATTGACGGATATTATGATTGTTTTTTAGTTGTGGGAGTCATTAAAGGAATGAAATGTCCAATAAATATATATTTTAAAAAAAATCTAAATAAATTTTCATACATTACAAGACAAGAATATCTCACATAAAATCAATTTGATGATATATCATATGATTAAATAGACATGAAATATATAGATATTGAAGTGAGAAGTCAAAATAAACATGAGGGATGAGTTGACGTTTATTTGTTTCTTTACATGGTACATAGAGGGTTACATAGAGTTTCAATGACATAATGAAAATGATCTATAGGTTAACTTTATTCATATGATGAAAATGTTGATTTATTTTAATCCCATGGTCTTGAGAAACCAAGTTTCAAAAAAAAAAAACAATTAAATTTTAATCAAATTTACCAAAAGTCTTGAGCTGGAGTTTCCATGTTTTATTCCCATTTCATTTAATTTAAATTTTATCCAAGGGTTCTTTCAAAATTCCATTCTAATTTATTCAATTCATTAATCACCCCATGGCACCTTAAAACATTAAATTTATTATATTTAATAAAAAAATTTAAAAAAACAAAGAGGTATAAAAGAACATTGCTGTTATCATAATAATAATTTAAAAAATTATATATCTTTTTATAAAACATGGAATGGATGTAAAATAAGAAAAACAGGTCATTGAAATTTTAAAGGACTGCAAACATTTGATAATTCCATTTAGGGAATCCCCTTTCAATAAAAATATTTAAAAACCAAGTTCAGGATATAGAATTTGAGTTCTTGAACCACCCATTGTCTTTAAACATTTATGAATTTATAAATATAAATACCACCAATCTTGTCACACATATTAAAAAACAATTATAGTAATATATACAATAATTTTTCTATACATATACTTATAAATACTTCATTAAATTATTTCATTAACAATAAATGAAAACAACTTTTTGTCTTCGACTTGATGAGCACTATATAAATCAACTATCATTTTCATAAACTAAAAATCATTTGATATTTTATCAAGAACCTTTAAATGAATTAATGTACCATTTATTTTTATATAATGAAGAAAAATATCAATAAGATATACTAGTGTTAAATACTCAACATGTAGTGTATAAGGTTGGAGTTCAAAAATAGTAGAGAAGTTAAGCATCACAATGCTCATAATGTTGCATTGATTTTGTTAGCTACGTTACCTTTGGAGAAACAAAATATCTCATGTTGACAAAGTTGTACTCCATTGGTGGTAAGGTAATATGTGTTCAGTTGTGATGTAATATAAACTTTTGATGACATGTAAGAAATTGACACCACCAATGTTCTTGTTATATCATAACGCCAAGTTCCTTCATACATGATAGTTCATTCTATATCCATAATCCATGTGAATAACCTATGTGTTCATGGCATATCACATTGGAAAAATATATAACAAATAAGTATCTATAAAAAATATAATAAGAATAATAAAAAAGTTTTAAAAAATAATTTTTTTTCTTGTGATAATGTGAAAACAAACTTAAAAAGTAAAGCATATAAATAAATAGTATGTGTATAAGTATCAAAAGTGTCCTAAAATAACATTTATAAAGATCTATAAATATAAAAAACAAGAACATATTTTACAATTTAAATTATAATCATTTCAAAATTCCTCTAAAAATAACAAAATAATCATGATATAACAAAATTATTGGGGTTATTCTACCAAGTAATGAAAGGAAATGGGTAGAAGTGTCTAATTTTAATCTATAGGTGTAAGAGGAAAACTTAGATGTTAGATTTGATTACCATATGTGCATTGAAAAAACTATGTCTTCTAATCATTTGCAGTCATCACCTTACATAATAAGTGGGAAGGGTTTTTTTGGTGCAAAGTTAGGAGATCCATGTAATCAAAGTGAGAAATAATGATGAATGAGTTAAAACGAACATAAAGGTGAGGGAGTGGGTGAACCAACAATGTCTTGAGGCAAGGGAGATTGGGTGGGAATTAGTGAGGTAGATCGATCACAACTAAGATCTTCATTTACACCCTTCAAACTATTTCTAAAAAATAAAGATGTTTTAGGGGGGTCGACGATCACAAGTGATCACATACATTGATTTTTAATGGTGCCGATTCGTCCTAAAGGATATTGAGAGAGCGACGACCGAGATTCGGTTCTGCAAAAGCTTGAGTGGCACGAGTGAGAATATTTCAGATATGGTTCTATTTAACTAATTAGGAAGGGTTTAATGAGTGCTTTAAAAAAAGTGTTGATAAATACTGGTTTTATCAGTGCTAAAATAATAAGCAGTGAAAAAACTGATCATTATTAGCGCTAAAAAATATCTAATAAAACAAATCTTTATCATTGTAAAAATTCTAATTATGATAAATATATATTTTATTAGAGCTAATAGAGACCTAATTATATTAATATAATTATTATAATTAAAATATTAAATTTATATAATTATAAAAAAATATAATTATATATAATAATAAATAAATATTTAATTATAAATTTAATTATAGTGATATTTAGTTAGGATTATAATTATAAATAAAAATATTTATAAATGTTTTTATATAATTGAATGTATATTTATATAACTATATATAATTATATAATTATAGATAATTATATATAATTAATAATATATAAATATATATAATTATAAATATAATAAATAACTTTACTATATTTATAATTATTTAACTAAATAAATTAATATATTTAATTTTGTTCATATAAATAAATATATTTGGAAATATTTATATAAATTAATAAATGTATTTGTATAACTATATATATATAACTATGAATGAGATGGAAGTGTTCATGCCTCTCTCTCTTCAACCATGGTGGTTTGGTCTTTCTCCTGGTATGATTCTTCTTTTAGACAATTATTTCAATCTAGAAGAGGTATTCATAGGCCCCTTGATTAAAATCTAAGCCTCTTTTGGCTTTGTAAATGCATCTATATCTCACTCAAAAGAAGATCAGTATTTGAAAAGCAATCCTATTTTTCACTCTTCAGAACATATATATATATATATATATATATATATATAGTGATTCAATATGTAATGAAATATGATAATGCCATGTGAGTGGGGATGGATTCCTATGATCAATATTATCATGGTCTATATGGAGATTCAAAAATCTCTAGCAACCACATCTTGAATAATGGAACCCTATCTTTTGTGGAGGCAAGTTATAAATTCCTCAATGAGTAGATTGAATCCTGTAGGAACTCAATCATTACATGACTAACTTTAAAATTGAATAATGATTATAGGAAACCTGATGATGTGTTGAAGTAGCTTCTCCATGTATGAGGATTTGATGGTTGGATCATTGAATCAATTGGTATGGGTTATTTCAATATTAATCTCCATTCTTAAGATATTTTGTTAAGGTAATGGAGGAGTGGATTTGTTAATCTCAAACCTGGTGTCCTTAAATTTCAAGACTCGGGTTATGAGTTTGATCCATTTCAGGCTAAGAATTATGTTTCAATATTATATCTGAATCATTTGGATAAATTAGTTCCTTTGGTACCGAATATATTATAGGATGTTTCCTGGGTTATTGGCACTCCAATAAAGTTTCATAAAGATACTGAGATCGCTAGGTATGACCTGTATAACCGAATCTTGGTTTAGATTGATCATAGTTCGAATTTGGTTAAAATGGTATATTTGGGTGCTATAGAATTCAAATTTGAGCTTTCAATTTAACATTAGTATGTGCCTAATTTATATGTTAATTTCTTATGCATTTGACACATAATAGATCATTGTCATAGGGGATAGAGATGTTAGAATTTTATGAAATATGGGAATCATTATGAGAATTTTAAGTTCAATTTTCTTATTAATAATGGGAGGAAGTATTATAAATCCAATCATGAAATGCCTATGGCTAGGAGGAATAATATTTATTCTTATGTTCTAGGAGGTAATGATGATGTTTCTTCCCTTCCCAAAAATGTAATTTTCTAGTTCCCTCTTATAGGCCAATGTGTGATGGTGGGGATCTTCAATCCAATATTCCATAACAATTACTGATGTGGTTGGTGGAAATTATTTTATTCCAGGTTCTTCTTTAATATTGGTTCCCTCTGATGTTAATGTTTTGTCTCATAAAGTTACTATGTTGGAGGTTCATGTCATGGTATTCCATTCTATTATGAGTGATACTACTGGATTTCTGAATAAATATGTTATTGTTGGCACTAAACTAATGGGAAAGACCAATACGAGTGTCCTTCTTGGAGAACATACCTCCTATGCTTCTCATCAGACGAGTTATTTTTCATTCTATTCTGATGATGGGTTTTATTCTACTAATGAAATTAGGGGTGTGTTTTTGATTACTAGTAATAATAAGGTGAAATCCATATTTTGGGTTAAAAATCTAAAGAGCTATAAGGATTTTAGAGGACCTCCTTCCATTGATTTAGTTGTTGGGAATATTAGGGGGACGTTTTCATCCCATCGTGATGCTCATATGCCTTGTGATAATGGCATGGTATGTGAACAAGATGAATGATATTAAGCTATTTGTTAGTCAAAAAAGACATTATCTACACTTGAGGCATCACAATAGGGTTCATCAATTGGAAAATATTATAATGCCAAGAGACTAGACAAGGGTTGTTCCCTAACAGGGAAGGGAAATTTCTTCTCCATTATAGATTCTATTAATTTTTTAGAGCCTAACCAACTTTATCTAGAGGGTTGATAGAAATCGGGTGTCCAAAATAAACAAACCACTTATTCAGTGATAAAAGGATGTTTGGAGATCACTGAGGAACTTTTAATGTAGGGCGATGAGCAATTTTTATTGGAGGATGGAATTAATGGTAAGGAGGAGGGACTTCCCAGTCATTTACTAGAGGTTTTAGGAGTGGTTCACCCAAAATTAGTGCTTGTAGAGGGTATCGATGAATTGGATCTTCAAGAGGAAAACAATAATATTGATTCAGAGATGAGGTCACTAATTTAATTCATTGTTGTGGGGAAACATGATCCATTTGGAAATCGGACATCACATTAAGATACCCTAGTAGCCTTTTTCCAGGTGGATATTGAAAATTAGCTTCTCTTGAGAAGGACGAACAAGCCTAAAAAATGATTGAGACTATTAATGAGAAAGAGGCAGTCATAAATAAAAAAGAGATAACTTAGTTCATAGAAGATCTAAGTTTCCCTTGGATAGAGGAGGGGGAATCAACCTTGTTGCCATGGAAGGATTTAACATTTTTCCTTTCATGTATGTCGTGGATTTTGAAAGCTAGATGACATTCCATGTTTTTTTGATGGTGTGCGTGTGCTATTTTTTTCATACCTTTGTTATGTGTTTTCTTTTTCTTAATATTTTTTTGGGGAAATGAGTATTTAACCCATGGTCGCACCATCTTGGATATATATACTTACATAAATTTATTTAATTATACATATATACATATATATGATTTAAAATTTAATAAATATATGTTTTATTTAAATATATTGGAAGATAGAATCTTAGGAGATTCACTCTCTAGATGGAAATGGATATTATGGATCCTTATTCCCAATGTCCTCCAATATCTAATCCCACTCTATTTTTTTAGATCTTTTTATTTATCCCATGAAGAAGGATGATGGTTCCAATCCCTCGTTCAAAGAGTTCATGTGTGCTCCCTCAAATCCTAGTGGAAAGAGGATCCTGAACGACACATGATTTGAATTTGGTTTCTAGAAAGACACCCCAATAATGAGAATATTGTAATGGATAGTGATACAACCTTAGATCAAAATGATGAACTAATGAAAGGTCATATCTCCTCATCTAGGTTTTTCGATTAATTTTGAGTTGGGTAATATTCTAGGAGGATAGTGAAAAATGTATCATATGAATTCATTGATGAAAATCACTGGATTATATCACAACATATTGCTGAGATGAAACACTCAATAATTTCTAGGTTGGTGATCTATCTGATATCCAATACGTATAATATCGAGGATCTACAAAACCATATTCTCCATTTTTGGGTATTTGGTCGATAGAAGATCACATCATTGGGTAAGGGGTTTTTTAACATTAGAATTCCATCGATTGATCTGAATTTTGAAGTAGAATGAATGGGTTTTCTCTATCTCAAACATATAATTCTATGAATCCAATACTAGGGTCCTAGTTTTAATGTAGCATATATTTGGACATTGACCACACTATTATAGATTCTTGTTTTTTTACCTTAGTTGGTATATTTGGAACCCTCATATTCTATGTGATGTGGCCTTTGAAATTGGAATCCAAATCATGTTTAAAAAATACAAAAACATGGAATGTTTGGGATTTTTTCTTTATTTAATGTCGATATTGATATGATTTTAACTTTCACTGAAGTAGTAATTCTGGTAGATGAGGAATAAAGATTCAACTTTCACATTAAAGTGTAAAAACCACCTGAATTCAATCATAAATGATGGTTTATTCCCAAAAAACATTTAAATTTAATTCCTTTTACCTATTTCTTATGATTTATTAACATAGGATTTTATATCCATATGTTTCCTTATGGGATTTTTTTTCATGGGGTTATATCCACATGAAAACTATTCATTTAGATCATTTTGATTCCTTTGTTAAGAGAAAATTTTCTATCGTAAATACTCGTTTTCCTTATCTGTGTGGATCTCTTACCCAGACCATTAATCATGAATGATCCAATAGTTGATGGTTCCCCTTTTTATACATGTTTACCTTATCTTTAATCTAGGATGTTGCCTTTGTACAAATGATGTGATTCCACTTTTCCCTCTAGCTGGGTTGCCTTCTTTTGGGAGAACTATTTGTGAAATTGCATCCAAACATACAGATTTCAACCCTTGTTTTTGAGGACATTGGTTGATGATCATCATCCATGCATTACTGTTCCACTTCATTCTAATTTCTGTATGATTGATTAATTTTTTTTATGGTTCAATTTTTCATTCATCCATCATTAGTCTTGAGAGCTCCTAGAGAGAGCCAACCTTACTATACAGAGAGGGTCTTGGAGATGAGAAAGGTAAACAAGGGTTTTCATTGATATTCACTCCCCTCCATACTATTTATAACACATCCTCTAACCAGATTATTGTTCTGGTGGAGATTTAGTGAATAATGACTCGACCTTAGGTCTCAGAGGATTGAACCCTAGAAGGCGTTTCAAATCCTGGATTCTATTAAACATAACCATGTTTTGGTTTATGATTCTTGGCTGTATAAGTGATTATATATTTTTAGTAATGGACTTTTATCCTTATTGTTTGTGTGCATGAGTCTATCTATGAGTGGACAATGTGGACTTTATGTGATGGGTTTCACCATTGTAAATTAGTTCAACAAGGTCGGCCTCCTCAGATAGATTCTATGGTTATCTTTTTATTTTTGAGTCTATATATCATTTTTTTTCTTAGTAATAAAACCACATTCTTGGTTGGTGTTTTAACTATGCAGTAGGATCACACTGATAAGAATCATGTTATATCTGGTGCTCCTTGCTATTTTTTCCTTTCTATATTTTTGTACCTGTGGTGAATTTTTTTTTTCTTAAAAAAATAATTTCATTTTCTTATAATACATATTTAAAATTTTTCATACCAAACTTGTAACCTAATTATATGAGTTATTGGTTCTTGAATATTCTGGGATATTAATGATAAACATAACAGTTGGTATTAGAGTATACTGAAATGTAGATAATTGGAACAAATAAATAAGATATCAATAAATCTCATGTTGAAAATTAATTTAATCTATAGAGGATAAAAATGAATGAACTTCTGGATCACAATGAATTAATTTATTCCCTTGATTTAATAAAAAATAAAGTAAACACTCCTTCCCCATACGGTTAGACAACTATAACCTATATAGATATTTTCTGAAGAATCTCTTAAGAAAGCTCATAGTTTAATTCTTTTATCTTTAGGAGATAATGTTTATAGGGAGGTTTCATATGATCATTATTCTACTAGTATATGGTCAAAAATTGAATCTCTTTATATGGAAAAGTCAGGTATTGGTAGATTACACCAAAAATAAGATTATATATTTTCATAATTTTTCCTGGAACTACAATCAAGATACACATTAATGAGTTTAAAAAAATCTTGTTTGATATAGAAAACCTAGAAATTAAATTAGATGATGAAGACTAATCCATAATAATGTTAACTTTTTTAGATTATACCTTTAATTATGTTAAAGATGATATAATGTATGGGAAGGATACTCTTCCTCTTGAATAATTATAATCTTGTTTACTCACTAAAGTATTCAAAGGAATCATAGTGTTAAAGATGATTCATAGGGTTTGAAAATTAGGGGTAGAAGTGATTTATGGTGTAGTAGGAATTAAAGGGGTCATTCCAAGAAGAAAATATTTAAATCCATGAAAAAATTAATTAAGTGCTTTCAATGTAATCAATCTGGTCACATTAATAGGAACTCACCTAAAAAATATGAAGATTGTATTAAAAATATTAATGTCCATTTTTTATTAGTTGATTATGATTTTGAAATAACCAATGTTTTAATTTTTTTGATATATTCATCTCGGATGAATGTATTATTGATTCTAGGTGTCCATTTCACATGATTACTTGGAGGGAGTAATTCATGGAGTTGAAGGAAATTAAATGTAGAGAGGTTTTTCTAGGGAATAACAATATCTATCATATTAGGGGAATATTATGATATTCATTAGATATTCCTGATATGATTGTTAAAACTCTTTAGGATGTTATATGAGAAACAAAACAAAAAACAAGCCTTATTTCCTTAGGTGTACTTGATCAGATGGTATATACATTTAGGTGAAACTCTGGGAGTCTAATTATTTCTCGATGATCCCAGATTGTCATGAAAGGAATCCTTCGGAATATCATTTACGTGTTAGATGGTACGTTTTTCAAAAGTTAGTTAAATGACTCTTTTGATATAGAACTAGACAGAACCAAACTTTGGAATAATAGTTTAGGGAATATTAGTGATAAAGGAATTTAAAAACATAGAAAATAGGGGCATTTGAGTAATGTCACTCTTATTTTTTTCCTTTCCTTGAGAATTGGTTTTTGGAGAATACAGAAGATTTAGTTTTATTAGGTCAATTTATAAGGCTAAATAACCACTTGAGTGCATACACTCGGATATTTGGTGTCCTTCTAGGGTCACCTCACATGGTATAGGCTTGTACATCGGAACCTTTCATGATGAATAAGATAAGAAAATCTAGATTTATATACTCAAACACAATCTTGTTTCCTTTTATACATTTATTAAATTGATAGATGGGGTAGAATTTGAATATGGTTAGAAAAAAATCATTTAGAATTGATAGTAGATTAGAATATCTTTCCATTGAATTCACAGAATTCAATGAATATAAGGGAATTATAGATTCTGAAGTATTGTGAAAAAACCACAATAGAATGGATTAGAAGAATGGATGAATATGAGTGTCTTAAAAGGAGTTAATTGAATGTTTTTTGATTGTAAACTACGCAGGTCCTTTTCATCTGAGGATGCCACTACATTACTCTACCCATTTAATCACATCCGATCTTCTATTAATTTTTTCAAAAAACATTAATAGCTCATGAAAGTCTCACCCTTGAGCCTTTCACACCTTAGGATTTTTGGATCTAGTTCTTATGCTCATATACTAACTTATAATCTTGTTCCTAGGGAAACAAAGTGTATATTCATGGGTTATCTAGATGGTGTTATGGGGTATCATTTGTGGATAGACAAAACAGGTTATTAAAAGTGTATTGTTATCCAAGATAATGTGTTTTATAAGTATATCCACTTGAATGATACAATAATATAATTTGTAGAGTCTTTACATAAGGGTGGATGGTCTTCTTGAATTCCTGCACCTATAAGTGTTGAAATTCATTTGGAATCTAATGACTTGTCCTAATATGGGACATAATTTCCCCCTCATATTCCTCAAAATCAAGGGGAATCTAATTCTTATTTATATTATAAACCTAAAATAAAAGGGATGGATAATCACAATGATTATAAAGTTACCCAAGACTTGTAGATAAGAGTTATTAGTCCTATATCCCATTCTAATTAGGTAAATATAACTTCCCATGATTTTAATGTTTCTCAATATTTATTTAATGATGAACATCAATCTTAAATGTAAGATATTAAGTCCAAATAATCCAGTAAGTGGTTAGTCTATATGAAATAAGCGATTAATTCAGTCCTTAAAAATAAAACATGGGTTTATGTGTCCAAACATTATAACCAAAATATCATAGGATCTAAGTGGATATATAATATGAAGGAGAAAAATGTTGGAGAAACTAAGATCAAATTTATAGCACTAATGGTTTATAAAGTCTTACTTCAATGTCAAGGTATTGATTATTATGATATATTCTCCCAGGGTTTTAAACATTTTCAAATAAATGATTACTATTTAATTTTCATCATAATTTTATTTAAATATTGAAAAATTTGTTGTATAAACTATTTTTTTCATGGTACGCTTGATGAAACAATTTATATGTATCCTATTATAGGTTATAGAAATATTCTCAAACCTAATAAATAGTGAATCCTTAAGAATTATTTATATAGGATTAAATATTCTTTGAGGAAATACTATAAAACATTTCAATATTTTATTATTGAAAATAATTGTTTCAAACGTTAGTTTGTTGCATGTGTATACATTAAATATGTTAACCATGAATCTGTTTATCTATTATTTAATGCTAATGACATGATTTTAATCTGAAAAAATGTGTATTATAAATTATATCAAGAGTGAATTGAACTCTATCTTTGAAATTAAAGAATTAGAAAATGATAATCAGTTCGTGGGTATAAACATAATTAGAGATAGGAAGGGTCAAACCTTGCACTTATATTAGTTTTCTTATGATAAGAAAGTATTAAGAAGATATCGCATTGAGAACATTAAACCTATGAAAATTACTTTAGGAAAACATTATAAATTGTCTTTGGAACAATACCTCAAAATTATGATGAGGTTTCCTTAATGAATTAGATTCCATATTCTAATGTGTTAGGAAGTATTATGTATTCTATCGTCTATTCTTGACCAGATAGAACATTTTCTATGTGTGCTTTCAGTTGGTTTATGGGGAAACCTGGTAAGCCCCAATGGCATGATTTGATGTTGATTCTCATGTACTTCTATTTTTATTCCAAATAGTGCATTATATATGGATTAAATGTTATTTTTAGTAATGAAATTATGGGTCTTGTTGATACAGATTATGCTAAAATAATTTCACTCAAAAATCACTCACTAGTTTTGTAGTCCTTTCATATAGACGGTTGGTCTCTAGAATATTCCATAAGAATTTAGTGGTTTCCCTCTCCACCACCGAGGAAAAGTGTATATCCTTGATAGAATCCATCAAAGAAGATATATGGTTGAAAGGATTGATTTCACGTTTTCATTATCTATAAATAGAATAATAGACCATTTTCATAAGAGATCAACATTTCATCTACGTAAGAACTTTGTATTTCATGGTATATCAAATAACATTGAAATTAGACTTCATTTTGTTAGGGTTGCTAAAGATTATGGGATAGTGAATGTCATTAAGATACCCATGACAATCTAGAAGATATATTGATGAAGCCTATACCATTTTCTATGTTTTTTCAAATTCTTAAATTAATGAATATAGTCCCAATTATGTAACATAGGTTGATAGAATACCATTCTTAAATTCACTAATTTTCATGGTAAATATTTTTTTGTTTTATTCCACTCATAAAAATTTCAATTTAATACCATTCATCTTTCCCTTCTAATTTATTTACATGGGATTTTATAACTATATATTTCCTTATGGGTTTTTTCTTTCATAGGGTTATAACTGCATGGACACTATTCACATGTATCATTTGTGATAATTGTTTATACTGAAAATAATTGTTTTCAATATTTTTGGGGATATTTTACTGGGACCATTGATGGTGAATGATCCAATGGTTGATGGATCCCCCAACTATTCTTACCATAGCCTTTACCCATGTCACTAACCTTGTGCAAATGATGTGCTACAACATGTCCCCCCAAATGGGACTTCTTCTATTATGTGAACTATCTGTGATATATAATCCATCCATGTAGAATTCATATTTTCATGCTAACCATGCTTCCCGATAATATAATGACATTCCAGTATTATTCCAATGTATTTTCATTCAAGGGAGATCAATTCATTTGTTGGTTTTAGGGTTGTTTTTGGTTTTTATCTTGATTTGTTTTTGAGAGATCCAAGAGAGATCTTGTCTTTCTATATAGAGAGTATATTAGAAAAGGAGATTATAAACATGGGTTTTTGAATGTGTGCACTCTCCTCTATTATTTGTATGCCACATTCCATAACCATAGTGCTATTAAAATGGATATTTAGTAGGGAGCGACTCCACCTTGGGTTTATGAGGATTTCACACCAGAAGAGGCTTCATATCCTGACTTCCATTTATTATAACCAGGTTTAGGTTTTAGATTCATGGATTTGTAAGCGATTATAATTTTTTCATGATTTTGACTACATAATTTATGGGTGTTCTCCTGAGTTCATCCATGATAGTATGTTGTTTACTCTAAGTGGCGATTTTCACCACCACCACCTAGTTCATCAAGGCTGGCCTCCTCAGATAGTTTTTCAAGTTGTCTTTTTCTTTCTGAGTATGTATCTCTTGATTGTTTCTTATTATTAAAAAAACTAGCCTAGGTGAAATTCACTCTATTCATATAAGATTATGCCAATCTAAAGAAAGTTTTATCAAGTGTTCCTGGATATTATTTCCTTTCTGTCTTTTTGTTCTTGTGATTACAATGTTTCACTTTTTAAGAAAAATATATTAATTTTCTTATAATACATATTTCAAATTGTTCATACCCCAATTGTACATGATTATATGAATCAGTGGTTCCTAGATATTCTTGGGGATTACTAATTACTATAATAAGAAATTTTAGAACATTGGGTATTCTATTGAAAAATTTCATAAAGGATTAAGCTATTTTAATTGTAAGAAATTTATACATGTGACTAAGTAATGAAAGTTCGACATCCCATGTGTTAGTGCTATGAATAAAGGTCCCAATCTAACTAATGGGGGAATGAACATCATAATGATGAAAATTTATAAATATTGAAGTGTGGCTCCTTAGTCACCCAAGAAAGATTGGGAGGATACTTCTTACCTTCCTTCGTGTAAGAGGGAAATGTTTTCAAATATACTAAAAATATTTTTTCTTACTGATGTGGTTAATAGATTTAACTAGGGTAGAACTAATAGTAAGATGAAGAATCGTGATTTTTTGGGTATCATGGCTAGTGGAAAGGTTTCCCATGCCATAAATCAGGTGATTGAGTCATCTGATTCAGAGGATGTGATGGATATTGCTGATGTTATTGAGTATGATTATATGAATTATAGTAATATCAAGGGAAAGGATGGTCTTCAGATTAAGAAATAAGAAATTCATAAGTATTATAAATCTTCTAATATTGTGGGTTAATGCAACCTGGATTGCTTATATATCATCCTATGGTTAGGAAGCGATCAGACTACTAGAATTTTAGATCCTCTTGAAGATAATTCTATAGAGGTGGGTGATCAATGAGAAAACATATTGGGTTGCATTATCCCTATGACTGCTATTGAGGATGAAAATAATTCACATATGAGTAAGGGAGAAAACAAGGATGAAGAAGTTTAGAATGTAATGAATGTCTTGGTGTAGGAGGTACACCATAAGGTGGGGATCCTATTGATGTTTTGACTACTGGTATTGACTCTAACACCCTTGATAAGGGTAACACTGTATGTAGAGAGATAACAGAACCATAATTTGGATCTTGTAAAAATTATTTAACATTCATTACATCTTCATTGGAACTAATAGCAGTGAGTTTTTTCATGAGTTATTTAGAAACACTGATGTATTAATCCAAGATAAAGGATAATCATCAATAATTGATACTATAAAGGCAAGAAGAAGTTATAATTAGGTATTATGGGAGGGATTTGGTCAGACTTGAGAACAATATCTTTGGCCCCCTATGGATGATTCCCCACGGGATAAAAACACTAACCCTCATGATTATGATGATATGACAGGTAAATCCAAAAACCTAGAAAATGATTCATCACCTAAGAGGCAGGGGTGAGGGACAATTGGGAATGGGTATTGTCACATAATTTTCCCTTGGGAGAAAAATCCAGAAGACATGGGGGTATGGTTCAAATGTTTTAAAGCCAGATCAATTGTGAATTTAATAATAGGATCCTTAATTCTCACCCTTTTCCATAAAAAAAATCCATGTGTAGGTTTGGGTAAGTATTTCTGGTCTCAAATGGATTTTATAGCACTCAAAAATTATTTTTTACTTATCCTGGATGATTGGTATACTGATTATAATGGATAAGGATACTGAGGAGGCTCAGTATGGATGTTTTTTAATGAGTTATGATTGAAGTGGATCTAAATTATCCTTTAATTAATAGGGTATTAATATATAATAATTTTTATTCATTTAATATAAATGTTTTCTATGAAAATATTTCTCTATTATTCTTGAATTATCATTCTATTGGTCACTACAGAGAGAATTGAAGGTTGAATTTTTTATGCGTAGTTCTCTCTAAAAAAATTTCATGTCTCCTATAATTGTTACAATAATAAGAGTCATAAAGTGGCACTAATACTAATGAAAAGAATCCCTAGATGACTAGGATAGGAATTTGACATGAACGTGGGACTCAACATGTTTAGAAGTTGAAACATTTTGTTGTAGAATCATGTGTCAATGATTCGAATATGGGTGTTGATGATAGGATGATGGACCAAATCTTGGATCAACATGATGTGTTGGTTGTGTAGGACACTAGGATAGAGTAAATATGTTTTATGATTAAAACATATAGTAATTGAGATAATATGGAGAAGGTTTCCACTCAATCCATTAACAAGGATGATCATAATGCACTTGAATTGAACATCCAGGTATAGATTTATCAGTAGATAATGTAATAGGACATGATGATTTTGGCTAGTGGTCATAAAGGGAAGGTGAAAATATAATAAAACTCTTCATTCAGAGATTCCATGATGTGTAAAGTATGTACATGAAGTTAATACCTATTTAAAGGTAATTTTGATAAGTCCATCGATAGATAGGAGGGGCAGTTCTCTGCTGTGGGTGGTGCTGGTATGTTGCAGTCTGCAGCTGCAACCCATGACACTATGGTGACCTGACATGAATCTCGTAATAATAATTTTAGTTTTCTTGATATAATTAATGAGTCTCAAAGAATATAGGTGTATTAAGAATAATCTTTCCAACCTCTTGGAACAAAGGGCCTATTTCAAGCTAGAGGACATGACCCTCATATCCTATGGATCCTATCTCACCGGATTACACGTCTAGGGTGGATGATAGGACATGGAAACAACCCATGAATTGGAGAAGGGTTATGTATCGGAGAGTTGAAGGTTTTGGTCGATCATAATGATGACTTCTTTTCAACTTATGGACTGTTTACTTCTTTCAACTTTATAGATATGGTTTTTCACTTGGTTTATTTTGTTATCTCATCTTATACCTTCTTTATTCCTGATTTGCCAAAAACATTGGGACCATGGGCTACAACCCATGGTCTGAACTATCTATCTGGGTATATATATATATATTAAAAAGTAAAGGAAAATCCATTTTTGTTAAAAAGTAATAGAAGAGATAATGAGAAGATGAATGGGGTCATACGTACGATTTTCCCCCATCCCAAGAGGAAAAACATAAGATATCCTAATCAAACTGATAAGAATTTTTATAATCATTTAACCTATCTAATTCACAGTCTAAGGGTATATGATACATGGTAACCATGGTTAGATTTAGACAAGAGTAGTCTTTCCTATGTCTTTATTTCTTAGGAGGGGGGGGGGGGGCTTGAAAACTATCATCAACTACATGAATTTTTCCTTTAGACAATAGATGAATAAGGGAAGGATTTTTGTGGGAATCGTCCCCTATACCATCCCAATTTACATCGATTACCTGTGTTACTATTAATATATTAATTTCCACTTTTATATTTGAGAGATTCTCACTATAACATAGATTTTAGTGTCCTTCTATTTCCTGAGCGGTGTCCTATGAACAATGATCCATTCCCAAATCTCTAGTTTTAGGGATTCCCTCCTCCGCCTAGACATACTCATGAATCTATAACTCTTTTATATTTTTTTGTGTCTATAAAGTCACTTTTTCTATATTTTGAGATGGGTCCTTAGGAATTTATGAAGAACCAACATTAACATTCCCATTATCCCTATGAATATTTTTTTTTGTTTCCAATGGAAATAACATTATTTTGTACTAACTTCCTAAATTTCTTCCTACAAGAATATTCTATATTCCCTTTTAATGAAAAAAATGTGAAAACTACATTCTTACAATAATAATTGTCGGCATGAAAAATAATTTGAGAATATTTACAAAATCCAGGCAGTCTTTAATATTATAATTTTAGAAAGATGTCATCATCTTATTTTGATAGAATTAGTTTATTAATCAACAAAAGGGATTAAGTCAACCTCCACCATGATCCTAGCATAGTGACCAAATTTGAAAACCTAATTAGTCTTATCAATTTTGATCAGAATTATCACAATAGTGTATATATCAAATTAAATATGAGGATTCCGTACTATCTTGTTAAGACCCAACATTTTGATCCATACATGAGATCTATTATTTTATTTATAGAAAATGTGTTGAACCAAAAATCCAATTTTTAAAATAAAACCATAACAATATTTAATCAAAATTGAACTAACCACCCAATACCTTTTAATCAAATACTTTGATGAAAAACATAATGTGAAAGGAACCCCAACCAATTAGGATACATCTCTAGTACGAATATTCCCATATAGAAGTTAGCTTCCAAACTCGATCATTAGTTTTATAAATATTTCCTCTAATGGGATGAACAAGACTAACAATGCTGTAGAGTTCTAATATTTTGAATCCTTCAAGAACCACCTCTCTATTAGAAATAACATTGGAAGTGTCACTCTTCTTGATGATTCACTCTAGGGGGATATAATTTTTAAATAAAAATTCCATCTATTTTAGTTCCATGAATTTTATGAAAACCAGAATGTGGACATTAAATATTCATACTTTTTCCTGTTGCAGAAATCCAGATACTAGATTGATTCACCCCGGAAGAAGGTCACCCTTTTACTTGTACATCCATTGTGCTAAGCCAGTGAGAAATTCCCGCATCATCCACCAATCCAACCATAGATATTTGTTTCACCATTTTCACCTAAGTCACTGTATATTAGCAAGCTATATTTACATCAGTTTTTCCTGCCATAGCCCAACTCCCATCATTTACGTCGATCTCCACTATTGTAGCCAGACACAGATCGATCATCCCTACCACCACTGCCGAAGGTCGATGAGCATCATTATCATCATCCAATAAAATAAAAAACTATCAAGATCCATTCACCTCGGCTGACACCACTATTTATTACAATACCAATTCACCACAGAAATCACTACCACATTCTTCGAATACCCCCATACCTCAATCGAGTCAACTATCTCAGGACAACCACATCTATTCATCCCATCCAACCCATCCATTCTAAAACTAGATATATGAGATCTGTATTTTACCACCTCAACCACTGAAGTAGATTTAGGATCATCTTCAGATTCATAGACACCGACCAAAAGGAAATGGAAAATAAAATGTGGTATCATCATGTTCAAGAAACTCATCTCAATCGCCATTAACTGGGAGGTCCCAAACCCATGCACCCATATTTCTTATTTTTAATTAAATATATATTATATATATATAATATATATTTACATGTAATAATATATATATTAATGTATATATATTATTATAAATATAATAAATATATATATATATATATATTTAGAAGTTAGGACTCAAGGGCCCATTTATTAAAAAAAGGAAAAGAGTTAAAGATGAGGAACAATCAAGGAAAATTTCTAACATCCGAGACTTTTATGAGAAAAATTTTGTTTTTATGTTATATAAATGATCAAATTAATCTTCCAGTACGGACAAAACTATCTTGGCTTGCATTACACGCAACCACGACCTTCCATGATAGCTTGCATTGTACGCAATACTGAGTTTCACTAAACAACGATATGCTATTAAAATATTATTAAAACTAGCCGTTATGAATAGTAATACCCAGTTTTTGAAATTTTGTAAATTATATTTTTCAAAATGGACTTCATTTTTGGGTTCGGAATATCGAAATTAGAGTAGGGTGAAATTTTGGAATTTTTCTGAAAACGTTCAATTTTTAATGAATAGTGAAAACACTGGGTTACTATTTAAAAATCGAGTTTTTATTCAAATAATTATTTATTTTATTTAAATTTATTTTAGGTCAAAATAGATAAATAATACCTATATATGTTAAATGCAATTCATTGGAGTAATTTTATAATAATTTTAGATATATAAAAATTTTATAGAACTTTTGACCGTCTTTTACCCACCTCCTAGGAGAATTTTCAAATTTACATAAAACTTAATTTTACCAATTTTGTGAATGGAATTTGAAAAATCTGAGAGACATGGTTGATGTCAGTAAGTAAAATGTGATTCAATGAGATGAAAATAATTTTTGGTGAATAGTAACTTTTTACATTTATTTACCACGGTTAAAAGTAAATAGGGTAATTAAGGGTACAAATGATATTATTATTACCCTAACACATGTCCTAATTCTATTGGGTAATTTTAATTCGACCAAAAATAACCTTAGGAATAAAATATGACCATTTATGCCCACTTGGATTAGATTAGGACATTTAATATTAATTTATTTAAAGAAGGGTTAAAATAGTTAAAATAAATGTTTAATAAGTAAATCATTTTTAATTTAGGGTTATAAATAAGATAAATTCGACAAAAAATATTAATTAGAAAGATAAAAAGATTTCCTACATAATTTTTTTTTAATTTTTATACTTTAAATAATTTAATATATTTATGACACAATGATGATGCAGTAATTATCTTATTAATGAAATATTGACATAATTGATGTTATAAATACCCGAATAAATGCAATATGAGACTTTTTGTGAATTAAAATAATTTTATAGGTTAATATTACATGTTAGTATTGATTTAATTTACGTTTTTAGAACTAATCATTATGTTATGATTTTCACAAAAATTAATTACCAATTTTGTCAAAATTGACATATAATAGTTTTTAAAACAAATATTATATTATTAATTGTTATTTTATTCCTAAAAATCAACTGTTAGGAAAAATGACATTGATAAGGTTATATATATTAATAATAAACAACTTGGGGTTCGTTTGGAATATTATAGTAATTTATTAACCTTATAGTGTAAGAAAAAAAGAAGACACGGTAAAAGTTAAATTATCTAACTTAAAGTTAACTCTAAATTATAAGGTTAAAATAGAAACCTAAACGTGTCTAAATTCTATTGGATGATATTATTTCGACCCATAACCACGTTAGCTTTGAAATAAATCAATTTGGAGTTATTAAAAACCGAATATGACTTTAAAATAAAATAATATTTTTAGTTTTCCAAAGGTGCCCCTCTCCTCCCTTATAAAAGGGAACCTCCTCCCTCTCTTCCTCACACCACTTTGAGCCTTCAAGATCGTCCAACCCCTGACAAATACTATTTTCCACTTACCTAGAAACATACTAGAGGTCCTGGTCTTCTTCAAAGACCAATTTTAGTGCCCTAAAAGGAGGTCTCAAAGAGGTGCATCAAAGAAGAGGTAATGTCCGTTACCGATTCTTTCAACTTTATTTCTTCTTCCACTTATTCTTCTTTAGTTGTTTAATTATGAAGTAATAACATCAGTATCAATCGTATACTGATATTTTATTATAAGTATGAAACAACCCTATTACACAATCTATCCATCCTACGAAAAATGAAATCACCGCGCGTGTGTACGTACGGAATACCGTCTCCACGCCGTGGTGTAATCTATTATCCACCACCACCTTAATTTTAATGGTATAATGTTGCAAATAAATAACTATATACAATTATTGTAGAGTGTTATTGATTCTGAAATAGTATACATACACTCCTATAAAATTCCATGATCATGGGAACGATATCATCGCTCGTGCGTACGTACGAAATACCATCTCCACGATGTGATGTGACTCGTTCTACATGATCTTCATTGCATAATGATTATATAAATGAATTGAATGAATAAATATGATATATATTACACTAATACCATTCTGGAAATGAGGTATCTATAACCTAAAAATAATAATGAAAATTTATTCGACAAAACACGCATAAGAACAAAAAGCAATAAACACGCGAATAACAAGTAACAATGAAATATTACTAAAATGAAGCTAAGAATATGACCATACATGATATCATAAAAATAAGTATGATTCTGGAATAAGTAAATAACATTATTTAAATCATTATACAGGAGGTTCAGACACTGACGAAGCAAATCGGACCTAAGGTAAGGGAAAATCTTACAATCTCATTTTTATCCGAGATTGTTTATACTTCAGAATTTACTGGGGAATATTTATCATCCATATCCATTTTTACTTAATATGTAATATTATTTCAATACACATACAATTATTTAAATCCAATTTTACCCTTCGTTGTGTTTTTAGTAAAATATATGAAAGGAATCTTTTGTCGTTTTTCATACGAGGTATTTTTTGACTTTTCCGGCCAAATTACGAGTACGATTTTTTTAACTTATAGGACCTAAATAGATTTTTAAAACATTATTTACAAGAAGCTTCATTTACAAGTTTTCAAGTTTATTTTTAATCAACTTCTTTTAGTTTAAAATTGTATGACATGTTAATAAAGGAAAATGGGTTTTGAAGTAGAAAGGATATTTTCCTCAAGAATGGAGTTCAAGTGTTTTATCAAAATTATTTTACATCTAAGATAATATAGGGTTATGTTTCTATCCCTATTGTTACATTGATTTGATTATGTTGTGATGGAATTATTTTTATGAATTTATTTATCTTATATAAATAGTTTTATGATGTCATGATGTTTAAGAATCCCATTTTTATTACATGGGTTCTGCAATGATGTATGATTTTTGATTTTGTGGCACACTTAAGAATGGTATAATTATGAGATGGGTGGGACCTATATATCAATCCAATTCATTGGGTAAATATTTATATCTCATGAGATAGAAATGGATGGAATGGAAGGTTAAACCGGTTCAGTGAAACAGGACTGGAACAAGGAGTGAACTCGGTTCAGAAATGGAATTTGACCGCTAAGATAGTCTTGACTATGAGTCTTGACTACAATGAAATGATTCTCTATGATTATGTGTGTATGCCACAAAGATTCATGTTTTATGTTATGATTATTGGGATTACATTTCACTTCTATGATTTATCCCATGTTATGATCTCTTTTGCAGGATAAGTGTAACACTCGAGACTTTTATGAGAAATATTTTTGTTTTTAAGTTATATAAATCATCAACGGAAACTTTCACTACACACAACACTAGCTTGGCTTGCTTTACACGCAACAACGGCCTTCCTCGATAGCTTGTGTCGTACGCAATACCGAGTTTCACTAAACGACGATATGCTATTAAAATATTATTAAAACTAGTCGTTATGAATAGTAATAACCACTTTTTGAAATTTTATAAATTTTATTTTTCAAAATGGACTTCATTTTTGGATTCGGAATATCGAAATTAGCCTAGGGTGAAATTTTGGTATTTTTATGAAAACATTCAATTTTTGATGAATAGTGAAACCACTAAGTGGTAGTTAAAAAAACTGAATTTTTCATAAAACATAATTATACCGCTTCTGTGAGTGGAATTTTGAAAATCCGTGAGACACGGTTAATATCAAGGACTAAAATGTGGTTCAATGAGATGAAAATAATTTTCGGTGAATAGTAACTTTTTACTTTTTTTTACCACGGTTAAAAGTAAATCGGGTAATTAAGGGTAAAAGTGTTATTATTATTACCGTAACACCTGTACTAATTCTATTGGATATGTGTAATTCGACCAAAAACAACCTTAGGAATAAAATATGACCATTTAGTCCCACTTGGATTAGATTAGGACATTTATTATTAATTTATTTAAAGAAGGGTTAAAATAGTTAAAATCAATGTTTAATAAGTATATCATTTTTAATATAGGGTTATACATAAGATAAATTCGACTATAAATATTCATTATAATGATAAAGAGATTTCCTATATAATGGTATTTTATTTGTAATTTTTAGACATTAAATAAGTTAATTTATTTATGACACAAAGATGATACAATAATTATCTTATTAATGAAATATTGACATAATTGATGTTATAAATACCCAAATAAATGTACTAATTTTCTAGGTTACTATGACATGTTAGTATTTATTTAATTAATTTGTTTCGAACTAATGATTCTGTTATGATTTTCACAAATATCAATTACTAAATAGTGTCAAAATTGACATAAAATAGTTTTTTAAAAAAATATTATATTATTAATTTTTATTTTATTCTTAAAAATCTAAGGTTTGGCCAAATGACTTAGATAAGGGTATATATATTAATAATAAACATCTTGGGGTTCTTTTTTCTTGATATAGTAAGTTTATTAACCTTATAGTGCAAGAAAACAAGAAGACACGGTAAAAGTTAAATTATCTAACTTAAAGTTAAATCTAAATGATAAGGTTAAAATTGATACCTAAACTTGTCTAAATTCTATTGGATGAGAGGATTCCGACCCATACCCACCTTATCTTTAAAATATATCAATTTGGAGCTATTAAAAACCGAATTTGACTTTATAATAAAATAATATTTTTAGTTATTCCAAAGGTGCCCCTCTCCTCCCTTATAAAAAGGCACCACCTCCCTCTCCTCCTCACACCAATTTGAACCTTCAATCTCGGCCAAACCCTGCCAATTTCTCCTCTACACTTCCCTAGAATCATCCTAGAGGTTCTGGTCTTCTTCAAAGACCAACCCTAGTGCCCTAAGAGGAGGTTAAGAAGAGGCGCGTCAAAAAAAGAGGTAATATCCATTACCGATCCTTTTCAAATTCTTTATTCTTCATCTTATTCTTCTTTAGATGTTTCATTATGAAGTAATAACATCAGTATCACTCATATACTGATATGTTATTATAAGTATGAAACAACCCTATTTCACCATCTATCCATCCTACAGAAAACGAAATCACCGCGCGTGCGTACGTACGGAATACCGTCTCTACGCCGTGGTGTAATCTATTTTCCACCACCACCTTACTTAGATGGGTATAATGGTGAAAATATAGACTATATATGATAATTGTAAAGTGATATTGATTCTGAAAAGTATATATACACTCCAATACAATTCCACAATCATGGGAACGATATCATCGCTCGTGCGTACGTACGGAATACCGTCTCCACGATGTGATGAGACTCGTTCTACATGATCTTCAATGCATAATGATTATATAAATGAAATGAATTAATTTATATGATATATATTACACTAATGCCATTCTTTAAATTAGGTATCTATAACCTAAATAGAAAAATAAGAATTTATTCGAAAAACACGCATAAGAACAAAAAGTAATAAACACCCAAATAACAAGTAGTAATGAAATATTACTAATAAGAAGCTAATAATATGACCATATATGATATCATAAAAATAATTATGATTATGGAATAAGTCAATAACATTATTTAAATCATTATACAGGAGGTTCGGACACTTACGAAGCAAATTGGACCTAAGGTAAGGGAAAATATCACAATCTCATTTTTATCCGAGATTGTTTATACATTGGTATTTACTGGGGTGTATTTTGTCATCCACATCCATGTTTCCTCAATATGTAATATTATTTCTATCCACTTAAAATTTTTTAAATCCTATTTTACCCTTTGGTGAGTTTTTAGTAAAAGATATGAAAGGAATCTTTTGTCGTTTTTCGTATGAGGTACTTTTTGACTTTTCCGACAAAAGTATGAGAATAATGTTTTTTTAACTTATATGGCATGAATGGATTTTTAAAACATTATTTCCAAGAATATTCCTTTATAAGTTTTCAAGTTTATTTTTAATCAACTTCTTTTAGTTTAAAATTGTATGACATGTTAAGAAAGGAAAAATGTTTTTGAAGTAGAAAGGATATTTTCCTCAAGAATGGAGGTCAAGTGTTTTATCAAAATTATTTTCCATATAAGATAATATAGGGTTCTGTTTATATCCCTATTTTTACATTGATTTTATTATGTTATGATGGAATTATTTTTATGATGTCCTTTTATCTTATATGGATTATGTTATGATGGCATGATGTTTAAGATTCCCATTTTTATGGGTTATGCTATGATGTATGATTTATGATTTTGTGGCACACATAATAATGGTATCATTATGAGATGGGTGGGACCTATATCTCCCTCCAATTAATTGGGTAAAGATTTTATATCTCATGAGATAGACATTTCTGGAATTATAGGTTATATCAGTTCAGTGAAACAGGACTGAAACGAGGAGTGAACTCGGTTCAGAAATGGACTTTGTCCACTAATATAGTCTTGGAAACGAGTCTTGACTAATAAGAAATGATTCTGTATGATTATGTGTGTATGCCACAAAGTTTCATGTTTTATGTTATGATTATTGGGATTTCATTACACTACTATGAATTATCCCATGTTATGAAATTATGATCTCTTTTGCAGGTTAAGATTTCCAAGATGTTAGGTTCTTATGAATATGATGTGATTGATATTTCTTTTTTTACCCTTACTGAGCATTTGAGCTCACCCTTTTTTATGTTTTCTTTCCCCAGGTCAGGAATAAGCTTATTAAGTAATATGTTCCAAAAGGGACTATAGATATGATGAAATAAATGGGAGACCGTGTAGACTCTTTTTGAACTAGTTGTTTATGTTTCCCAGTTTCCAAAGACACTATACCTATACGGTCCTTTCGTGGTTTTGTTATATGTTGCAATAAGTGTGTGTCAATTTTGATGTAATAACAATGTATGTATTGTATGGGTCGTTATAGTTGGTATCAGAGGAAAGGTCTAGTGAACCTTTAGAAACTAGGATGTGAAAGCCTTAGTAAGAACCCCAAGGGAAATTCTAAGCCTAGAACACAATCTTAGTGTTTTAGAAATGACCATTAATAACCTAGGATAAGACCTTATGTGTGAAATTTTATTCTTGATTATGTGGTTTTCCTATTATAATTAGTGTTGCTCACACTATTCTTCTTGGTTTTAGTCAATGGCTGGAACCCGAAGGAACAGTGTTAATGAGGAATGCGACGGTAAATGCAATGATTGTCCCCCTGAGCAACCAAACGTTATGGGAGCTGTAATGAAAAATCTTGTAGCCATGCTCACACAAATTTCTCAAGCTATAAATCATGCAGGACTTCCAAACGATCAAAGGAAGGAGCAACATTCTGTTGAATCCTTCATGAGTCAGCGTCCACCTTCATTCAGCGGGTCTACTGATCCTTTAGTTGATGAACAATGGATTAGTACTACCGAAAAGATATTTTCAGTTCTTCAAGGTTCTGAACATGATAAAGTCATCCTAGCATTGTATCGTTTGGAAGGAGATGCTGATCAATTGTGGAATATTATTAAGAATACGAGGCAAAGGGATGAAATTGAGTCCATGGAATGGGACGAGTTCAAGAACTTTTTTTAATATGTACTTTCCTCGTATTCTCTGAACAAAGATGGAGAAGGAGTTTCTTGAACTGAAGCAAAATTATGATGAATCTATTGGTACCTATGAATCAAATTTTACAAGACTTGCAAGGTACACTTCTGGTATTATTATCCAACCTGAGAGTAAGATCGATCGATTCTTTAGTGGCTTAAAACCAAGTCTTTGAAGGGCGTTAGCCAAAAGGGACTTCAATAGCTATGAGGAAATCATTCGATGTGCTCTCAAAGTCGAGATGGAGATTGGAGTAACCCATCAGTCATATGGGTTTTATAAGAAGAAGAAAATGGAATTCAAAGGAAAATCTAAAGAGCACACTGAAAAGAAGATGAGCTTTCCCTTATGCTCAAAGTGTGGAAAGAAACATGGAGGGAGTTGTCTTAAAGGGACAAGTAAATGTTTCAAATGAGGAAAGGAAGGTCATCGGGCATTTGAATGCTGCTATGATGAGAAGAAGATGTATAATGATGCAAAAAAAGGAAGGGACACACAGAATGATCCTACTACACTTCAATGTTTCAAGTGCAAGGAGATGGGGCATTATGACAATAAATTCCATAATCCAAGGGTTGTTGATGATGATCGACCTCAACAAAATCTTAAGGCTAAAGACAAAGGAAAGTCACATGCAATTTCTATCAGCGATGTGGAGTACGATAACGATGTGGTGAAAGGTACATTTACCATCCACTCTAAAGTAGCAAATGTTTTATTTGATTCTGAATCCACCCACTCTTTTATTTCTGAAGATTTTTCTAAGGGTATCACCGTATTACCTCAACAATTAGATGTTGAGTTAGCTGTGACAACACCTAATGGCACAATAGTCACATCAAAAGTTTATAATTCTTCCCCGATTGAAGTTTCTGGGAAAGTGCTTCCTGCAAATCTTGGGATCCTTCCTATAGTGGAATTTGATGTGATTCTTAGAATGGACTGGCTTTCTTTATATGGAGATCATATCAATTGCCAAATAAGGGAAGTCACATTTCATCTTCCAGATCAATCTATGATCGTCTATCGATGGAAGGATGAACATAACCTTCTAGTGGAAATTTCTTCCATCTTATGGGTCTTGATTCCCCTAAATTAGGGTTATTTATCTCAAATGGTTGGTGAGAAACTCACGATTAATAATATTCCCATTGTATGGTAGTTTGATGATGTCTTTCCAGAGGAATTGCCAGGTCTTCCACCAAATCGTGAAGTTGAGTTTTCAATAGAACTCATGCCGGGTGCTTTGCCTATTTCAATGACACCTTATAGAATGGCCCCAATTGAGTTGCAGGAATTGAAGAAGCAACTCCAAGAGAATCTTGATAAGGGATTCATATTCCCTAGTGCGTCACCTTGGGGAGAACCTGTTCTATTTGTTAAGAAGAAATATGGATCAAAGAGACTCTGCATTGATTATCGAGAACTTAACAAGATCACTATCAAGAACAAATATCCTCTCCCATGCATTGATGACTTATTTGACCAACTATACGGAGCTCAATACTTTTCCAAGATTGATCTTCGTTCAGGGTATCATCAATTAAGGGTCAAAAGGGAGGATATACCAAAGAAGTCTTTCCGTATAAGGTATGGACACTATGAATTTATAGTGATGCCATTTGGTCTTACTAATGCCCCTTATATCTTCATGGATCTGATGAATAGAGTCTTTAGAGACTATCTTGATCAATTTGTGGCAGTCTTTATAGACGATATTCTTGTCTATTCAAAGAGAAAGGAAGAACATGAAGATCACTTGAGAATTATATTGAAGACCCTGAAAAAGGAGAAGCTTTATGCCAAATTTACCAAGTGTGAATTTTCGCTTCAAAAAGTTGCATTTTTGGGTCACATAATCTCAAAAGATGGGATATCTGTGGATCCAACAAAAAAAGAGGTTATCGAAAGATGGTTGAGACCAACAACAGTAACTAAGATCCGAAGTTTTCTTGGTTTGGCTAGATATTATCGACGTTTTTTGAATGATTTTTCATGATTATTTAATCCACTCACCAGGTTGACTCGAAGAGGAGTTAAGTTCATGTGGACGGATGAATGTGAAGAGAATTTCAAGGAGTTGAAAAGAAGGTTATCCAGTGCACCTGTGCTCACACTGCCTTATTGTGGAGAAAGGTTTGTGATCTACAGTGATGCATCCAAGAAGGGATTGGGGTGTGTTCTTATGAAAAATGATATGGTGATAGCTTAAGACTCATGACAGTTGAAAATCCAGTAGCAAAATTACCCAACTCATGATTTGGAGTTAGCTGCGGTAATATATGCATTAAAGATTTGGAGGCATTATCTTTATGGAGAAAGGCGTGACATTTATACTGATCATAAAAGTTTAAAGTATATTTTCACACAAAAGGAGCTGAATATGCACCAAAGAAGATGGTTGGAGCTGATTAAGGATTACGACTGCTCAATTCATTACCACCCTGGGAATGAAAACAATGTGGCAGATTCATTAAGTCGACAAGACCATGCTAGTTTATCCATGATGAGGATCACAAAAGATCCAATATTTATTGATTTACAAAGGATGGATCTTGGAATTATAATGGAAGGGGGAAAAGCGTATCTTTCTCAAATGAATGTTCAACCATCTATACATGTGAAGATTGAAGAGGCATAGAAAGAAGATGTCATGTTTCGAAAGAAGGTGAGAAATGTTCCTGAATTCAACTTTGATTGTGATGGGATAATAAAGTTTAGTAATCGGGTTTTTGCTCCTCCCATCCCCGAATTAAAGAAGGAGCTGCTGGATGAGGCTCATAGTTCTTCATTCTCTATTCATCCTGTAAGCATGAAGATGTATAAGGACATGAAAGAATACTTCTGGTGGGATGGCATGAAAAGAGATGTTGCTGAATATGTCTCTCGATGCTTGGTTTGTCAGCAAGTTAAAGCTGAGAGAAAATAGTCTAAGGGGATGTTACAACCATTACCCATACCCGAATGGAAATGGAAAAACATCACTATAGACTTTGTCACAGGACATTCTAAAACATCCAAAGGCAACAATGTTATCTGGGTCATAATTGATCATCTTACAAAGTCTGCAAACTTCATTTCTATTAGAGAGGATTTCTCTCTGGATCAGCTTGCCAAGATATATGTGAAGGAAGTGGTAAGATTGCATGGAGTACCACTTTCTATTATATCTGATCAGGATCCGAGATTTACCTCGAAGTTCTGGCGAAGTCTTCTGCATACTCGGGATACAGAGTTGAGTTTCAGCACTGCTTATCATCCTCAGAAAGACAGTCAGTCTGAGAGAACAATTCAAACTCTAGAAGATATGTTGAGAGCTTTCTCTATGGATTTCAAAGGTGGTTGGGATCAACACCTACCTTTGGTGGAATTTTCTTATAATAATAGCTTTCACTCCAGTATTCAGATGGCTCCTTATGAAGTTCTCTATGGAATGAAATGCAGGACTCCAACTTGCTGGGATGAAGTTGGGGAAAAAAAGCTATTAAGACCTGATCTTGTTGATGAGATGGCAGAAAATGTCCGATCTATTCAACAACACATAAGAGAAGCTCAGAGTCGACAGAAAAGTTATGCCGACAACCGAAGAAATGACCTAGAGTTTGAAGTGGGTGATAAAGTGTTCTTACGAATATCTCCCTGGAAGAGGGTCATGAGATTTGGAAAGAAGGGGATGTTGAGCCCTAGATATATCGGTCCTTTCGAAATACTAGATCTTGTTGGAAAGGTAGATTACTGGTTGGCGCTTCCACCGAATCTCTCTCAATTTCACGATGTGTTCCATGTATCTCTCCTGATAAAGTACATACCTGATCCTTCACATGTACTCAGCTCAGAAGTTGTACCACTGAAGCAAGATCTTTCTTATGAAGAACAACCGATAGAGATTCTGGATCGTAGCAAAAAAGTCCTACGGAACAAGACCACTCTCTTGGTGAAAGTTTTATGGAGGAACCACCAATTAGAAGAAGCTACATGGGAGCTTGAGGATATTATGAGGGAGAGGTATCCTCATCTGTTTGTCACAAAGTGACGAATTTCGAGGGAAAAATTCATTTTAAGGGGGGTAGAATGTAACACACGAGTCTTTTATGAAAAATATTTTTGTTTTTATGTTATGTAAATCATCAAAGGAATCTTTCAATACACACAACACTAGCTTGGTTTGATTTACACGCAACCACGACCTTCCTCGATAGCTTGCGTTGTACGCAATACCGAGTTTCACTAAACAACGATATGCTATTAAAATATTATTAAAACTAGCCGTTATGAATAGTAATAACCACTTTTTGAAATTTTATAAATTTTATTTTTCAAAATGGACTTCATTTTTGGATTCGGAATATCGAAATTATCCTAGGGTGGAATTTTGGTATGTTTCTGAAAACATTCAATTTTTGATGAATAGTGAAACCGCTAAGTGGTAGTTAAAAAACTGAATTTTTCAAAAAAACTTAATTTTACCGCTTCTGTGAGTGGAATTTCGAAAATACGAGAGACACGGTTAATATCACGGACTAAAATATGGTTCAATGAGATGAAAACAATTTTTTGTGAATAGTAACTTTTTACTTTTTTTACCACGGTTAAAAGTAAATAGGGTAATTAAGGATAAAAATGTTTTTATTATTACCCTAACACATGCCCTATTTCTATTGGATAAGTCTAATTCGACCAAAAACAACCTTAGGAATAAAATATGACCATTTAGGCCCACTTGGATTAGATTAGGACATTTATTATTAATTTATTTAAAGAAGGGTTAAAATTGTTAAAATCAAAGTATAATAAGTACATCATTTTTAATATAGGGTTATAAATAAGATAAATTCGACTATAAATATTCATTAGAAATCTAAAACGATTTCCTACATAATGGTATTTTCTTTGTAATTTTTAGACATTAAATAATTTAATTTATTTATGACACAACGATGATGCAGTAATTATCTTATTAATGAAATATTGACATAATTGATGTTATAATTACCCAAATAAATGTAATTTAAGACTTTTTATGAATTAAAATAATTTTCTAGGTTAATATTACTTTTTAGTATTGATTTAATTAATTTTTTTAGAACTAATAATTCTGTTATGATTTTCACAAAAATCAATTACTAAATAGTGTCAAAATTGACATAAAATAGTTTTTAAAACAAATATTATATTATTATTTGTTATTTTATTCCTAAAAATCTAAGGTTCGGACAAATGACTTATATAAGGTTATATATATTAATAATAAACATCTTGGGGTTAGTTTGTCTTGGTATAGTAAGTTTATTAACCTTATAGTGCAAGAAAACAAGAAGACACGGTAAAAGTTAAATTATCTAACTTAAAGTTAAATCTAAATGATACGGTTAAAATTGATACCTAACTTTTCTAAATTCTATTGAATGAGAGTATTTCGACCCATAACCACCTTATATTCAAAATATATCAATTTTGTGCTATTAAAAACCGAATTTGACTTTATAATAAAATAATATTTTTAGTTATTCCAAAGGTGCCCCTCTCCTCCCTTATAAAAAGGAACTTCCTCCCTGTCCTCCTCACACCAATTTGAGCCTTAAATCTCGGACAAACCCTAAAAATTTCTCCTCTCCACTTCCCTAGAATCATCCTAGATGTTCTGGTCTTCTTAAAAGACCAACCCTAGTGCCCTAAGAGGAGGATAAAAAGAGGCGCATCAAAAAAAGAGGTAATATCCATTACCGATCCTTTTCAAATTCATTCTTATTCAACTTATTATTGTTTAGTTGTTTCATTATGATGTAATAACATCAGTATCATTCATATACTGATATTTTATTATAAGTATGAAACAACCCTATTTCACCATCTATCCATCCTACGGAAAACGAAATAACCGCGCGTGCGTATGCACGGAATACCGTCTCCACGCCGTGGTGTAATCTATTTTCCACCACCACAATACTCGAATGGGTATAATGGTGTAAATAATGACTATATATGATTATTTTATAGTGATATTTATTTTGAAATAGTATATATACACTCCAATATAATTCCACAATCCTGGGAACGATATCATCGCTCGTGCGTACGTACGGAATACCGTCTCCACGATGTCATGCAACTCGTTCTACATGATCTTCAATGCATAATGATTATATAAATGAATTTAATGAATTAATATGATATATATTACACTAATACCATTCTAGAAATTAGTTATCTATAACCTAAAAAGGAAAATAAGAATTTATTCGACAAAACACGCATAAGAACAAAAAGTAGTAAACACCCGAATAACAAGTAGTAATGAAATATTAATAATAAGAAGCTAAGAATATGGCCATATATGATATCATAAAAATATGTATGATTATGGAATAAGTCAATCACATTATTTAAATCAATATACAGGAGGTTCAGACACTTACGAAGCAAATTGGACCTAAGGTAAGGGAAAATATCACAATCTCATTTTTATCTGAGATTATTTATACTTTGGTATTTATTGGGGTGTATATTATCATCCACATCCATGTTTTTTCAATATGTAATATTATTTCCATCCACCTAAAATTGTTTAAATCTAATTTTACCCTTCAGTGAGTTTTTAGTAAAGTATATGAAAGGAATCTTTTGTCGTTTTTCGTACAAGTTACTTTTTGACTTTTCCGACAAAAATACGAGAAGAATGTTTTTTTAACTTATACGACATGAATGGATTTTTAAAAAATTATTTCCAAGAATCTTCCTTTACAAGTTTTCAAGTTTATTTTTAATCAACTTCTTTTAGTTTATAATTTTATGACCTGTTAAGAAATGAAAAATGTTTTTGAAGTAGAAAGGATATTTTCCTCAATAATGGAGTTCAAGTGTTTTATCAAAATTATTTTCCATATAGAATAATATAGGGTTCTGTTTCTATCCCTATTTTTACATTGATTTTATTATGTTAATATGGAATTATTTTTATGATGTCCTTTTATCTTATATGGATTATGTTATGATGAAATGATGTTTAGGATTCCCATTTTTATGGGTTATGCTATGATGTATGATTTATGATTTTGTGGAACACATAAGAATGGTATCATTATGAGATGGGTGGGACCTATATCTCCCTAAAATGCATTGGGTAAAGATTTTATATCTCATGAGATAGACATGGCTGGAACGGTAGGTTATACCGGTTCAGTGAAACAGGACTGAAACGAGGAGTGAACTCGATTCAAAAGTGGACTTTGTCCACTAAGATAGTTTTGGAAATGAGTCTTGACTAATAATAAATGATTCTCTATGATTATGTGTGTATGACACAAAGTTTCACGTTTTATGTTATGATTTTTAGGATTTCATTTCACTACATTGAATTATCCCATGTTATGAAATTATGATCTCTTTTGTAGGTTAATATTTCCAAGATGTTAGGTTCTTATGAATATGATGTGATTGATATTTTTTTGTTTACCCTTACAGAGCATTTGAGCTCACCCTTTTGTCTGTTTTCTTTCCCCAGGTCAGGAAGAAGCTTATTAAGTAAGATGTGCCAAAAGGGACTATAGATATGATGAAATAAATGGGAGACAGTGTAGATGCTTTATGAACTAGTTGTTTATGTTTCCCAGTTTCTAAAGACACTATACCTATACGGTCCTTTCGTGGTTTTGTTATATGTTGTAATAAGTGTGATTCAATTCTGATGTAATAACAATGTATGTAAAGTATGGGTCGTTATAATAAGATTTTCAAAATATTATGTTCTTATGAATATGATACGTTTGATATTTCTTTTATTTACCCTTACTGAGAATTTGAGCTCACCCTTTTGTATGATTTCTTTCCGTAGGTCAGGAAGAAGGATATTAAGTATGATATGCTAAAAAGGAACTATAGATATGATGAAATAAATGGGAGACAATGTAGATGATTTATGAACCTGTTGTTTTTGTTTCCCAGTTTCTAAATACACTATACCTATACTATCCTTTCATGGTTTTGTTATATGTTGTAATAAGTATGCTTAAATTTTGAAGTAATAACAATGTATGTAAAGTATGGGTCGTTATATTTGGTATCAGAGGAAAGGTATAGTCAACCTTTGGAAACTAGGATGTGAAAGCCTTAGTAAGAACCCTAAGGATATATCTAAGCATAGAAAAAAATCATAGTGTTTTAGAAATGGCCATGAACAACCTATGATAAGACCTTATGTGTGAAATTTTATTCTTGATTATGTGGTTTTCCAATTATAATTATTGTTTCTCACACTATTCTTCTTGGTTTTAGTCAATGGCTGGAACCCGATGGAACCATGTTAATGAGGTTTGCGACGGGAAATGCAATGATTGTCCCCCCTGAGAAACCAAACATTATGGGAGCTAGAATGAAAAATATTATAGCCATGCTCACACAAAATTCTCAAGGTATGAATCATTCTGGACATCCAAAAGATCAAAGGAAGGAGCAACATTCTGTTGAATCCTTCATGAGGCAGCGTCCACCTTCATTCAGCTGGTCTTCTGATCCATTAGTGGCTGTACAATGGATCAGTACCACTGAAAAGATATTTTAAGTTCTTCAATGTTCTGAACATGATAAAGTCATCTTAGTAGTGTATCATTTGGAAGGAGATTATGATCAATGGTGGAATATTATTAAGAATACAAGGCAAAGGGATGAAATTGAGTCCATGGAATGGGACGAGTTCAAGAACTTATTTTTCAATAAGTACTTCCCTAATATTCTTCAAACAAAGACGGAGAATGAGTTTATTGAACTAAAGAAAAAGGATGATGAATCTGTTGGTACCTATGAAGAAAATTTTACAAGACTTGCAAGGTACGCTTCTGGTATTATTATCCAACCTGAGAGTAAGATCGATCAATTCTTTAGTGGCTTAAAACCAAGTCTTCAAATGACGTTAACAATAAGGGACTTCAATAGCTATGAGGAAACCGTTTGATGTGATCTCAATGTTGAGACGGAGATTGGAGTAACCCATCCGTCATATGGGTTTGATAGGAAGAGGAAAATGGAATTTAAAGGAAATTCTAAAGAGAACACTGAAAAGAAGATGAGTTTTCCCTTATGCTCAAAGTGTGTAAAGAAACATGGATGGAGTTGTATTAAAGGGACAATTAAATGTTTCAAATGAGGAAAGGAAGGTCATAAAGCATTTGAATGCCGCAATGATGGGAAGAAGATGTCTAGTGATGCAAACAAAGAAAGAGATACACAGAGTGCACCTCCTACACATCAATGTTACAAGTGCAAGGAAATAGGGCATTATTCCAATCAATGCCCTAATCTAAGGGTTGCTGATGATGATCGACGTCAATTAACTCTTAAGGCTGAATACAAAGGAAAGTCACATGCAATTTTATCAGTGATGTGGAGTATGATAATGAAGTGGTGAAAGGTACACTTACCATCCACTCTAAAGTAGCAAATGTTTTATTTTATTATGTATCCACCCACTCTTTTATTTCTGAAAAATTTTCTAAGGTTATCACCATATTACCTCAACAATTAGATGTTGAGTTAGCTGTGACAACCCCTAATAGCACAAATGTCACATCAAAAGTTTATAATTCTTCTCTGATTGAAGTTTGTGGGAAAGTGCTTCCTGCAAATCGTGTGATCCTTCCTATAGTGGAATTTTATGTGATTCTTGGAATGGATTGGCTTTCATTATATGGAGCTCATAGCAATTTCCAAATAAGGGAAGTCACATTTCATATTCCAGATCAATCTATGATCATCTATCGATTCAAGGATTAACATAACCTTCCAGTGGAAATTTCTTCCATCTTATGGGTCTGGATTCCACTAAATGAATGTTATTTATCTCAAATGGTTGGAGAGAAACTCACGATTAAGAATATGACCATTGTACGAGAGTTTGATGATGTCTTTTCAGAGGAATTGCTGGGTCTTCCACCAAATCTTGAATTTGAGTTTTCAATAGAGCTCGTATCGGGTGATTTGCCTATTTCAAAGAAACCTTATAGAATGGCCCCAATTGAGTTGCAGGAATTGAAGAAGAAACTCCAAGAGAATCTTGATAAAGGATTCATACGCCCTAGTGCATCACCTTGGGGAGAACTTGTTCTGTTTGTTAAGAATAAAGATAGATCAATGAGACTCTGCGTTGATTATCTAGAACTTAACAAGAGCACTATCAAGAACAAATATCCTCTCCCGTGCATTGATGACTTATTTGAAAAACTATGCGGAGCTCAATAATTTTCCAAGATTGATCTTCGTTCAGGGTATCATCAATCAAGGGTCAAGAGAGAGGATATACTAAAGATGGATTTCCATACAAGGTATGGACACTATGAATTTATATTGATTCCATTTGTTCTTACTAATACCACTACTATCTTCATGGATCTGATGAATAGATTCTTTAGAGACTATCTTGACCAGTTTGTGGTAGTCTTTATAGACGATATTTTTGTTTATTCAATGATCATGGAAGAACATGAATATCACTTGAGAGTTGTATTGAAGACCCTGAGAAAGGATAAACTTTACGCAAAATTTACCAAATGGGAATTTTGGCTTCAAAATGTTACATTTTTTGGTCACATAATCTCAAAAGAGGGGATATCTGTGGATCCAGCAAAAACAGAGGTTATCGAAAGATGGTCGAGACGAACAACAGTAACCGAGATCCGAAGTTTTCTTGGTTTGGTTGGATATTATTGACGTTTCGTGAAAGATTTTTCATGATTATCTAATCCACTCACTAGGTTGACTCAAAAAGGAGTTAAGTTCGTGTGGACGGAGGAATGTGACGTGAATTTCAAGGATTTGAAAAGAAGGATATCTAGTGCACCTGTTCTCACACTTAGTTATAGTGGATAAAGGTTTGTGATCTACAGTGATGCATCCAAGAAGGGATTGGGGTGTGTCCTCATGAAAAATGATATGGTGATATCTTATGCCTCACGGCAGTTGAAAATCAATGAGAAAAATTACCCAACTCATGATTTGGATTTAGCTGTGGTAATCTTTGCATTAAAGATTTGGAGGAATTATCTTTTTGGAGAATGGTGTGATATTTATACTGATCATAAAAGTTTAAGGTATATTTTCACACAAAAGGAGCTGAATATGAGCAAAAAGAAGATAGTTGTATTTGATTAAGGATTATGACTTCTCAATTCATTACCACCATAGGAATGCAAACAAGGTGGTAGATGAATTAAGTCAATAAGACCATGCTAGCTTATCCATGATGAGGATCAGAAAAGATCCAATATTTATGGATTTACAAAGGATGGATCATGGAAATATAATTAAAGGGAAAAAATCGTATCTTTCTCAAATGAATGTTCAACCATCTGTACATGTGAAGATTAAAGAGGCACAGAAAGAATATGTAGAGTTACAAAAGAAGGTGAGAAATGTTCCTAAATTCAACCTTGATTGTGATGGGATAATAAAGTTTAGGAATCGGGTTTGTGTTCCTCCCATCTCAGAATTAAAGAAGGAGCTGCTGGATGAGGCTCATAGTTCTTCATTCTCTATTCATCTTGGAAGCACAAAGATGTATATGGACCTGAAAGAGTACTTATGGTGGGATGGAATGAAAAAAGATATTGTTGAATATGTCTCTCGATGCTTGGTTTGTCAGCAAGTTAAAGATGAGAGGCAGAAGTCTAAGGGGATGTTACAACCATTACCCAAACCCGAATGGAAATGGGAAAACATCACTATGGACTTTTTCATCAGAATTCCTAAAACATCCAAAGGCAATAATGCTATTTGGGTCATAGTTGATCGTCTTATAATGTCGACACACTTCATTGCTATTAGAGAGGATTTCTCTCTAGGTCATCTTGCCATGATATATGTAAAGGAAGTGGTAAAATTGCATGGAGTACCACTTTCCATTATATCTGATCGGGATCCAAGATTTACATCAAAGTTCTGGCGAAGTCTTCAGCATACTCTGGATACAGAGTTGAGTTCATCACTGCTTATCATCCTCAGATAGACGGTCAGTCTGAGAGGACAATTCAAACTCTAGAAGATATGTTGAGAGCTTGCTCTATAGATTTCAAATGTGGTTGGGATCAACACCTACCTTTGGTGGAATTTTCTTATAATAATATCTTTCACTCCAGTATTCAGATGGATCCTTATGAATATCTCTATGGAAAGAAATACCAGACTCCAACTTGCTGGGATGCTGTTGGGGAAAGAAAGCAATTAGGCCCTGATATTGTTGATGAGATGGTAGAAAAGTTCAGATCTATTCAATAACACATAAGAGCAGCTCAGAGATGACAAAAAAGTTATGCTGACAACCTAAGAAAAGACTTATAGTTTTAAGTGAGTGATAAAGTGTTCTTATGAATATCTCCCTCGAACAGGGCCATGAGATTTGGAAAGAAGGGAAAGTTGAGCCCTAGATATATTGGTACTTTCTAAATACTGGATCGTGTTGGGAAGGTAGCTTACCGATTGGAACTTCCACAGAATCTCTCCCAAGATCACGATGTGTTCCATGTATCTCTCCTGAGAAAGTACATACCTGATCCTTCACATGTACTCAGCTCAGAAGCTGTACCACTAGAGCAAGATCTTTCTTATGAAGAATAGCCCATAGAGATTCTGGATCGTAGCGAAAAATCCCTATGGAACAACACCAATCGCTTGGTGAAAGTTTTATGGAGGAACCACAAATTAGAAGAAGCTACATGGGAGCTTGAGGACATGACGAGGGAGGGGTATCCTCATCTGTTTGTTACAAAGTGACGAATTTCGAGGGAGAAATTCATTTTAAGGACGGTAGAATGTAACACCCGAGACTTTTATGAGAAATATTTTGTTTTTATGTTATATAAATCATCAAAGGAATCTTTCACTACACACAACACTATCGTGGATTTCTTTACACGCAACCACGACCTTCCTTGATAGCTTGCGTTGTACGCAATACCGAGTTTCACTAAACAACAATATGCTATTAAAATATTATTAAAACTAGCCGTTATGAATAGTAATACCCACTTTTTGAAATTTTGTAAATTATATTTTTCAAAATGGACTTCATTTTTGGATTCATAATATCAAAATTAGCCTAGGGTGAAATTTTGTATTTTTCTAAAAACTTTCAATTTTTGATGAATAGTGAAAACACTAGGTTACTATTTAAAAAACAAATTTTTATTTAAATAATTATTTATTTCATTTAAATTTATTTTAGGTCAAAATTGATACATAATACCTATATATGTTCAATGCAATTCATTGGAGTCATTTTATAATAATTTTAGATATATAAAATTTTTATTGAACTTTTAACCGTCTTTTACCCACCTCCTAAGAGAATTTGCAAATTCACATAAAACTTAATTTTACTGCTTTTGTGAATGGAATTTTAAAAATCCTAGAGACACACTTGATGTCAGTAAGTAAAATGTGGTTCAATGAGATGAAAATAATTTTTGGTGTATAGTGACTTTTTACTTTTATTTACCAGAGTTAAAAGTTAATAGGGGTAATTAAGGATAAAAATGATATTATTATTACCCTAAAACATGTACTAATTCTATTGGATAAGTTTAATTCGACAATAAACAACCTTATAAATAAAATATGACCATTTAGGTCCACTTGGATTAGATTAGGACATTTAATATTACTTTATTTAAAAAATTGTTAAAATAGTTAAAATCAAAGTTTAATAAGTAAATCATTTTAAATATAGGGTTATACATAAGATAAATTCGACTAAAAATATTTATTAGAAAGATAAAAATATTTCATACATAATGGTATTTTATTTGTAATTTTTATACTTTAAATAATTTAATTTATTTATGACACAATGATGATGCAGTAATTATCTCATTAATGAAATATTGACATAATTGATGTTATAAATACCAAAATAAATGTAATCTGAGGCTTTTTATGAATTAAAATAATTTTATAGGTTAATATTACATGTTAGTATTGATTTAAATAACTTTTTTAGAACTACTAATTCTGTTATGATTTTCAAAAAAATCAATTACCAAATAGTGTCAAAATTGACATAAAATAGTTTTTAAAACGAATATTATATTATTAATTGTTATTTTATTCCTAAAAATCTAATGGTCAGAAACATTACTTAGATAAGGTTATATATATTATTAATAAACAACTTGGGGTTAATTTGGATTGTTATAGTAAGTTTATTAACCTTATAGTGTAAGAAAACAAGAAGACACGGTAAAAGTTAAATTATCTAACTTAAAGTTAAATCTAAATTATAAGGTTAAAATAGAAACCTAAACTTGTCTAAATTCTATTGGATGATAGTATTTCGACCCATACCCACCTTAACTTAGAAATAAATCAATTTGGAGCTATTAAAAACCGAATATGACTTTATAATAAAATAATATTTTTAGTTTTTCCAAAGGTGCCCCTCTCCTACCTTATAAAAGGGCACCTCCTCCATCTTTTCCTAAAATTACATTGATCCTTCAAGCTTGGAAAAACCCTGAGAAATCCACTTCTCCACTTCCCTAGAAACATACTAGAGGTCCTGGTCTTCTTCAAAGACCAATTTTAGTGCCCTAAAAGGATGTCTCAAAGAGGCGCTTCAAAGAAGAGGTAATGTCCGTTACCGATTCTTTCAACTTTATTTCTTCTTCCACTTCTTCTTCTTTAGTTGTTTCATTATTAAGTAATAACATCAGTATAACTCATATAATTATATGTTATTATAAGTATTAAACAACCCTTTTTCACCATCTATACATCCTACAGAAAATAAAATCACCGCGCGTGCGTACGTACGGAATACCATCTCCACACCGTGGTGTAATCTATTTTCCACCACAACCTTACTTGGATGGGTGTAATGGTGAAAATAAATAACCATATATGACTATTTTAAAGTGGTATTTATTCTGAAATAGTATACATAGACTCTAATACAATTCCATGATCATGGGAACAATATCATCACTCGTGCGTACGTACGGAATACCGTCTCCACGATGTGATACGACTCGTTCTACATGATCTTCATTGCATAATGATTATATAAATGAATTGAATGAATAAATATGATACATATTACACTAATAAAATTCCATAAATGAGGTATATATAACCTAAAAATATTAATAAGAATTTATTTGACAAAACACGCATAAGAACAAAAAGCAATAAACACATGAATAACAAGTAATAATGAAATATTACTAATAAGAAGATAAGAATATGACCATATATGATATCATAAAAATAATTATGACTCTGGAATAAGTAAATAACATTATTTAAATCATTATACAGGAGGTTCAAATACTTACAAAGCAAATCAGACCTATGGTAAGGGAAAATCACACAATCTCTTTTTTATCCGAGATTGTTTATACTTCAGAATTTACTGGGGAATATTTATCATCCAAATACTTGTTTCCTCAAATTTAATATTATTTTCATCCACCTACAATTCTTTAAATTCAATTTTACCCTTCGGTGTGTTTTTATTAAAATATATGAAAGGAATCTTTTGTCGTTTTTTGTACGAGGTACTTTTTGACTTTTCTGACCAAAGTACGAGAAGAATATTTTTTTAAATTATACGGCCTAAATAGATTTTTAAAACATTATTTCCAAGAATATTCCTTTACAAGTTTTCATGTTTATTTTTAATCAACTACTTTTAGTTTAAAATTGTATGACATGTTAATAAAGGAAAAATGTTTTTGAAGTAGAAAGGATATTTTCCTCAAGAATGGAGTTCAAGTGTTTTATCAAAATTATTTTACATCTAAGATAATATAGGGTTCTGTTTATATCCCTATTATTACATTGATTTGATTATGTTGTGATGGAATTATTTTTATGAATTCCTTTATCTTATATGAATTGTTTTATGATGTCACGATGTTTAAGAATCCCATTTTTATTACATGGGTTATGCAATGATGTATGATTTTTGATTCGGTGGAACACATAAGAATGGTATCATTATGAGATGGGTGGGACCTATATCTCACTCCAATGCATCAGGTAAAGATTTATATCTCATGATATAGACATGGCTGGAATGGCAAGTTAAAACGTTTCAATGAAACAGGACTGGAACGAGTAGTGAACTCGGATCAGAAATGGACTTTGTCCACTAAGATAGTCTTGGCTATGAGTCTTGACTACTAAGAAATGATTCTCTATGATTATTTATGTATGACACAAATCTTCATGTTTTATGTTATGTTAATTGGGATTACATTTCACTTCTATGATTTATCCCATGTTATGATCTCTTTTGCAGGATAAGATTTTCAAAATATTATGTTCTTATGAATTTGATATGTTTTATATTTTTTTTATTTACCCTTATTGAGCATTTGAGCTCACAATTTTGTATGTTTTCTTTCCCCAGGTCAGGAAGAAGGATATTAAGTAGGATATTCCAAAAAGGAACTCTAGATATGATGAAATAAATGGGAGAAAACATAGATGATTTATGAACCAATTGTTTACGTTTCCCAGTTTCTAAAGACACTATACCTATACGGTCCTTTCATGGATTTGTTATATGTTGTAATAAGTATGCTTAAATTTTGAAGTAATAACAATGTATGCAAATTAGGGGTCATTATAAAATTTTTCCCAAAACAATATAGAAAATAAACCAAGAAGGAATCATTAAGCTTTATATTGAGTATTAAAATTGAGATTAGGGGGATTTTTAGCCCTACCACATGGATTTCATCACTTCTTCTATTTCTTGTTCTGATTCCAAGGCCTACCACCATCATCTAGATGCTCAACACCAATGTCATCCCTCAAATATTTCACTACAAAATCACTTTTTTGGATTTATTATTTACTATTTTTATAGAGAGAAAATAAAATTAGTTTTGTGTATGTAACTTTGTACTCACCTTAATGTAAAATTGAATAGGGGAAAAGTTCACTGCAGAAGCATCAATAATTAATCTATCCAACATGAGAATCTTGGATTTTGTATCTTATGTTAAATCAAAATATGTAACATGGACCAAGCTCAATGGATGTTCATGGGGTAAATAATTTATCCTATCCTCATTGAAACATAATTCATTGAATATAGAGGGTTTATAATAGTAGTATAAGTATCCTCCATACCATTATATGTAGGTCACATCATCCTAGCTCCTTGATGATCGCTTTTAGAAGGATCAGTATAAAATTCCATCTCATTATTCTTCCAACTATCCACTAACTTTTCAAAAACATTTAATACCTCCAAATATACTTATTTGTCCCCAAAATTTTGTTGAACCATCCTCGTTATTATGAAGGGAATGAGAAGAATATTCCTTTTAATCACTATAAATCAGTTTTTTTCAGAATACTCCATCAAATAATCAGAAAATTAAGAGGCCGTGGAATGAATATGAGGTAACCAAATCTCCATTTATTCCTTTTTCATGTTTATACATACATTTTGAAGATTATTCCTATACATGTGAGGTAGGATACCTCTAGAGTATGCTTTTCATTGAGGTGGTAGCATCAATTTTGGACTTCCCATTGCGAAATTTTTCAATAATCATCATCTGTTATTAAAAATTATTTAAATCAAAATCATCCTAAGAAGAGAGCTCCTTGGAATCCTGACTATCATCTAAATTTTCTTCAATAGGTTTATCAAAAAATCCATTTCACTAAGAATCATTAAAGTAGAATATAGTAATAGGCAGGTAATCCTCATCTTAAGTGTTATCTCAAATCATTTTGGGCTTAGGATGTTCCAGAAACCTATATTCATCTTGAGAGAAAGTGAAAATCCTAGGACTAGATATCTCTCCAAACCCAGCCTTATGAAAAATACATTCAAAATAAATCACTGAATATTCTTAAAAGGGAACTTCAATATTATGGTATTTCTATGACCTTTTGTGATTTGGAATTCACATTATAGTAGAAAAACCCTATTTGGTCATTGAGATGTCCCTCAGAGCAGTGGGCAGTCTCATGACTTTTTCTTCTATAGTAGTGGAGTAGATCATGACCCCTTAGAAGGAAATTGGAACAAAAAATATAACACCTTTAAATATATTTCTATTTCCCAATTATTCTGCAATGCTCAAAAATTAGTGGGAGCCTTTTATACATAATTTCTAGTCAACCCTCATCTTGTGGTGTAGATATCACCCCTCTATCAATAATGGTAGAGATTAAAAGTATTTCCACTAGTACTTGATAATAATTTAAAAAAATAACCATTTCAAAAATTTTATTCATCTTTATTGGGATACCAATTGTAGAAGAAATATCGTATAAGATTTTTAGGTGCTATTGGACCCAATTTAAACCATGAATTTTATCCAGAACGAAGTTCAAGTTTTCTTAAAATAATTTAGATTAAAATTAAAATTTTAATCATTAATTATTAGCATTATCAGCCTTTGATTGAATGATCCCAAACTTTTGGATTTCCCATTAAATTCCGTATATGGTAAAATGATTTGGATGAATCCATAACCAAGTGATTCATAATTAAAATCCAGAGATCCCAAATTGAGTCTAATCGAGAAACAAAGTCCATGACTTTCCATGATTTCATACCTTTTGAAAATTAGATATGAGTAATAAAAAAATGTTTATTGAGTTCCATCCTCTTAGAAATAGTTCCATAAAATTCCAAAATTTGGGTGGTATTAACTTTCCTATTAATCCATTGTGAAACCTGATCCTTGAGATTGGTAAAAGAGACATTGAAGTAAAAATAGAATAACAAAAGTGCAATTGATGTTGTTAAAGTTTGTTTCCTAGAAAAATTTTTGTATACATTGATTACAAGAATATTTGATGTATTAAATATTAAATAAAACATATTATTATATATTGTTCATTTTTCTTCATGACCATAATGTAATAATTTACTAGATTATTTTTCACATATAAGGTCATAGTATTTCCCCACTATGATATGAAATTTGAAGTGATATGATAATATTATTAACATAGTTCTGTGGTTGGATAAAATACTATGAGGAGACACATAATATATAGAGCATCAGGTGTGAGTACTCATAAGCAGATGAGGATTCTACTCAAGAAGTTCACACATGGATAATCTTAAATAAGGGAGATAAGGATAAAAAATCCTCCAGTATAAATTCCCCATGTTTTAGTGTCATCGAATTTTCCTATCTGCGAGCATATGTAATGGTATTTAGAATTTTATATTTTCAATAATGCATGTCATGACTCATAATAATTTATTTGCTGATGAAAACTGTCACACCATATTTTGGTGGGATGTAAGGTATGTTTGGTGCCTCATGAATGGCATGTAATTGATGGATAAGTAAAAAAGAGATTTTTTCCTTCCATATTTATGGAAGTTGATATCTCAAACCTTTGATTGAAATATGGACATCTCCTTAAATTATATGGCCATAGTGTAATGACGAGTTTATTTTAGGTAGTCAAGGAATTATGTATCAACCATATAAGTTAATGAAACTTTCATGTAACCTTATTGATGATATTATTTGAAAAGAGGATTATATAACACTATGATCATTCGTATGTAGTCAAGGTCATTGAGGCATTATGTTCTTTCTCTTGGGTGCCATGATCAATTACTAGATAGTAATACGAGACTTTAGTAAATCCTACCCAATACCAATGAGAAGTAATTCTAATGGTTCACACTCTAAGTGTTTCTGTTTCTCTCAATTAAATTTTATTTGAATTTAATTCATGGAATAAATATTATTCTCATGGTCGAGGAATAATTTTATTTATGTTATATTTATCGCATAAGTTAAATAAATTTTAATTCATCATATTTTGAATAAAAAAATATTTTTTTTGAATATTTAATAAATATTTATTTACTAGTTTGTGAATGATATATTTATTTAAGAGAAAAAATTATTTATTCGGGTGTTTAATAAATACAAGATTAGTTGGAATGGACTAAGACCATGTCTAGTGATAAACTAATTATTTATGAGTCGATAAATATTTTTTATGTACTTTTCATAAGTTGGCACACAAAAAAATAATAATAATATTATTATTATTATGTATCATAGGATTTTATTAATGGTTATAATTATATTTAATGGATATAATGAAATTAAATTTTGAAACTGAAATCCTTGCTCTATAAATATATTTTTATATCTATTATGTATTAGAATTCAAAACCAATTTCACGTTAAGGAATAGATAATTTTTTTCATAATGAATTATCTCTCAACTCCTCCTTCTCTCTTCCTCTTAAGAATGATTATCCCAATAAATAATTTTCCAAGACTGAAGAATTATTGATCAAGAATGAACAACACAAGATATTTGATTTGCCACACTATCACCTAGAGAATGATTTATGTTGCTCAGAGACCGTTGGAGCATGAGTGGATCACCACTAGAGGGATTATACCCTTATATAATCACAAGTGCAATAAAGGCAATCCAGAGGATCCATTTCAGATAATGAACAATCATTAATGAAGAAAGTTCCTAATCCCAATTACTTATTTCATCTGATGTTAAATAAATCAATTGTAAAATTTACATACAAGTTTGTCCCTCTTGGTTGTAGTAAATTATTATTAAAATAAATATTATTATATCACCCACCATCTGCATGCTTCCACTACACCTGAAATCAACAAGTGGTATTATAGCGGTGCCATTTAATTTTATAATAATTTATTTGATTTTTTTCTATGAACAATTGTGGTTAGATTTTATTTCATATTATATGTTTTTTAATATAATTTGAATTAATATGTTATCAATATATCAATCATGTTCACTAAGTGTTTCATTTTCAAAATGTTTTTAGAAAAATGAAGAACAACTAAAGATTCTATCATGAAGTGAAAAATCTGTGGCTCGTTAAACTGGGTTACATAGTGTGCAGCAGAAGAACATGCTATATACCCATACAAATTGTATCTTGATGCACAGAGTAATTTATTACACAAAATTATTTTATTGCACATCGTGTGTTGACCGGGCCAACCAGGCACACAACAAGAGGATACATGGTGTGTAATTGACATGTACATACCTTGTAGATTGACCAAATCCATCACACCGAAGTCTCAGGCATGTGTCATGGATATATAGAAAATGAGGTAAATAGTGTGTAGTTGCATGTACACTCTGTGTTGTCTCCCACTAATGAAAAAAATGTAAATTGTATTAATTTTGAAATAGAAGCCTTAAAACCATATTTTATTGATTAAGACAACATTGTGTGTTTGAAAATATAATAATTGTTTTAGATAATTTTAAATTCTCACATAATTTATTATAATTTATATGTAATTATTTTTTCTACCATTTATTTTCCATGAATACCATTAATGATTGGAATATCCAAATAATAACAAATTATCATTAAGATGAAAGGGAATTAACTAATTATTTAATTAATTAATTCAGTCACATTTATCATAAATAATAAAAATAATGAATAATGAAATTAATGCTAGCAATTTACTTTTGTGTATTCATTGCATGTGTGACCATTAATGAGATTGAAATAGATCTATGTATGTGTTGGAATTTATTTAATTAATTTTTTTGCATTGTTTTTCAATTATTTAATATCAAATTAAACGATGTCTTGCGTGCCATACCTCCCAACATTATTATATATGACCTGCATGTCCAAGGATATTTATGTAATTCTATTAAAGCAATCATTTTGTTCCTCTAACCTGTTCACGAGTAATAAATATTTTTAATAAACGAGTCATCCCAAGGTGTGGGGGGATGGTTCAAGATGAAAAAATAATGGAACAAACTCTGAGATACATATGTGGACAAGCGGAATGATGTAGCCCATGCCATGCCCTCATAAAGAGTTATTTCCATGAGGTCATAGGTTGATTAAATGACCACGCATTAAATAAACCGTTAGATATGCTCATGATGGGGTTATTTAATTAATTAATTATTTTCTATCTAATGCATTAAAATTATATTTATTGATGCAATACCACAATCATTTAAATGAATAAATTAATATTAAAATATAGAATTCAAATAAAATTTATTACGAGTAAACATTATATCCAAACATGGTTAATTAATTAAGAAAACACACACTTAAATTTTAAGAAGACATGTATGGGATAAAACAAGATAATTTTTTTTCATCATAAAATATGATCACTCAATCTAATTTTAAGTTAGACTAAGCCTTTTTTTACTTGATTAGGAACAATACTCATTAGAACTATGTGTTTGACCAACCCTTGTTGGGATGCTCAATTTTATAAGGGGAGTTATTACGAATGTTTCTGGTTGAATTGACTAGATTATATTAAGAAGAGTATCCCCTATTATACTATGTGTAACTAGGAGGCAAGTGTTGAGAAATTCCTATTCAATATTTATAGATTGTGCAATCCACTCAACGGATCAAGGAGCTATAGTCTCGTAGTTTTCAAATACTTTACTACCTAAATACCTTCAAAATATAATGACCAAGCCTTTTTGGGGTTATAAAAAGGGGAATATGGATCCTTTCAACTAGAATGTCCTAGAAATAAGACATTCCATGTTCAATGGTGTGGGATATTGGGAATTGATAAAATAATGGAAGATCTAATAAAATAAATAATATATTATTTATGAAAAATATTATAATAAGGAAAATTAACAATAATATTATCTTTTTAATTGAATAATAAAATGGAAATCCCATCATCCAAAATATCCCTATGATCAATATTGGGAAAAGAAAATCTTCTCACTGATAGTAACATTCAAGAGTGGTTTAGAGTTCTTTAGGTTTTTCTACACCTTAAACAGAAATCTTACATTCCAGAATCCTCAATGCCTGATCCTCCTACTAAAGAGGTGAGTGAAGAAAAGTTCATAGTCTATAAAAAAAATATGAACGACTTGGTCGAAAATCAATTTTTGATGCTTTCATCTATGTCTACTGAACTCAGGAAGTCTCATGAAAACAAGGATGTGTATAGCATTCTTGATCACCTTTTTGGTCTTTTCCAAGAGATATATAGACATGAAAGGATTGATATTTACAAGTCGCACTTTAAAAGTATTCTTGGAGAGGGTTTACTAGCTGGGCCTCATGAAGTCATGCTCATTGGATACATTGAGCTCCTAGAGTTTATAGGGTTTAAACTCCCAAAAGAACTAGGCTCTGATCTCATTATGGAATCACTCCCTCAGAGCTTATCAATGATTGTAGTTAATTTTATTATGAAAATCATTGAGAAGTCTCTTCGAGATATTCTTATACTCAATCACCATTTAGATAAATATATGAAGTGAAAAAGTCCTTCTTTTCAGATGGTGAAAAACTGAAATGGAAATCAAATATATCTAAGCCCAAATATTCTTCATGCCCTTCCATGAAGAAAAATATCAAAATGAATGCAAGGGAACATGATAATGTCTATTTCTCTTGTGGCACGAAGGGTCATTGGAAGAGAAACTACACCCAAATAAGGAATAAAGGGGAAGCATCATGTGTGTTTTCTATCAAGTGAAATTTATATATTTCTAGAAATTAGGTATTATATATAGCTTGTGGTGATAACATATGTATTAAAATAAAGGAAAAAAGTAGATTTAGAAATATTGATTGAGAGGAGGTAGTTTGAAGTGTAACCAATGTAGATAAACTAACTGATGTAGATATCATGGATTACCACCTCACTTTGCTAACCGAAATGATCTTGGATTTAAAGGGTTGTTATTATGTTCCTTCAGTTACCACAAACATTATTTATGTATTCAGGCCAGATACAGATGGATTCATTTTCAAATTTGGTAATAAATTTTTCATCTTTTATAAAGATATAATTTCTCATGGTACGGAATTTTTACATAATAGTATTTACCTATTGTATTACATGATCCAAGTAATGAAAATTGATAACAAAGTTACATCACATGACTGATACCACACCCAACTTTGGCATCACTAGATTGGTCATGTAAATGAAAAAAGCTTGAAAAAATTACATTTTGATGTCTATTTAGATTCTTTCAAACTAAAACCAATTGGTTTTTTTCATGCATGTTTACAAGGAAAAATGATCAATGCCCCATTTTAGTGGGAAAGGTGAATGGGTAAAGAGCTTCTTGAATTAGTTCATACCAATGTGCGTGGACCATCTCCTACTGAAGTAAGAGGTGGGTACTCATAATTCATAACTTTTAATGGTGATATTAGTAGATATGGATATATTTACTTAAAGTGGTATAAATAATGTTCTTTTGATAAATTCAATGAATACCAGAATAAAATTTAGAACCGTCTTGGTAAGATAATTTAGAAACTCTGCTCAGACTGAGGTGGAAAATATATTAATTCAGACTTCATTGATTACTTAAAGGATTTTGGAATCGTATTCCAACTCACTCCTCCTTAAACCCCTCTATGAAACAGTGTTATAAAAAGGAGGAACTACATCTTGTTGTAAATGGTGACATCAATGATGATTCTTGAAAGTATTATATTATCCTTTTTGGGATACATGTTATAAAAAACAACACCTATACACAACCAATAACCAACAAAATCAATAAATGGCATTCCATATGAATTTTGGACTGGAATAAAAATCATGTCATCGAATTTACATGTGTTGGGAAGTAAAGTGTTTTTTAAGGCCTCTTCAGGTTACAAACTTCCACCTTAAGGAAAAATGTGTACCTTTATAGAATAACCTAAGGAAACAAGGTGATATTAACTATACAAACCCTCAATCAAAATGGTTTTTTATGGAATGACATTCCATATTTCTTGAGAGGGACATCATCTTCAGAAGAGATAGAGGGAGTGAAATAAATTTTGATGAAGTCGAGGCTCAAGTCACACAAGACTTGACACTAGATTAGATTCCGCAAAGCCCCATAGAAGAAGGATCTCTTACAGAGACACAAGAACAATGTAGGAGTAAAAGTGAGGTTAGAAAACCATAATGGTATGGTTTTATAGTCTGATTATGGTTACTCATTATTAGTTTATAATAATGAACCTAAAGCTTACAAGGAATCAGTAAGTGGAAGAGATGTTTCCAATTAGAAAAAAGCCATGAATTCTAAAATGTATTTCATATAACAAAACCAAGTATTGATTTTGGTAGATCCTATAATAGATGTGAAACCCATTGGTTGAAAATGTTTATTCAAGAAGAAACTCAACATGGATGGAGAGGTTAGTAACTATAAGGAACGACTGGTTGAAAAAGGGTTTAAATAACGTCAAGGTATTGACTATGATGAAACCATTTCACAAGTACCAATTCTACAATCCATTAGAATTATACTTTCTATTGTAGACTACCATGAATATAAGATATTTTAAATTGATGTAAAAATATCCTTCCTTACTGGGAGCCATCAAGAAGATGTATACATGAAACAACCTGAAGGGATTGTGTCTCCAAAGGATTCCAATAAGATATCTAAGTTGAAAAAAAAATCATTTATGGATTTAAACAAGAGGTAAGGTCATGGAAGATTCATATTGATTAATCCATAATGAATTTTTAATTATAAAGAATGAATGTGATCGTTGTGTCTACAAATGGTTTAATGGGAGTGTAGTTGTTTTCTTAATATTATATGTTTATGACATATTACTTATTGGAAATGAAATTTTGGTCTTATAGACTATTAAAGAGTGGTTGGATAAATGATTTTCCATGAACGAATTAGGTGAGGTAACATATATTCATTAGATCAAGATTCATCTTGATAGATCCAAGATGTTGATCGACCTAAGTCAAAGTATACACATTAATAAGATACTAAAGAGATTCAGTATTGAAAAATCAAAGTGGGGATTCTCTTCAGTGTTTCATGGCATTCATCTTTCCAAGAAAATGTGTTCTCTTATCCATGAGGAATGAAATAGAATGTCAAGGATTCCATACAAAATAGTGATTGGGTCAGTCATGTATGATATTCGATGTACTATGCTAGATGTCGTCTGTGTGTTAAGTGAAGTAGGTAGATATCAAGATGATCTAGGTGACAGTCATTGGATGGAAGTCAAGAATATCCATAAGAATTTGAGGCATACTAAGGATATGTTACTTGTTTATGGGGGATATTAGGAACTATTCATCAGAGGATATGAAGATGTATGTTTCCATACTGATCAAGATGACATTAAGTCACAAATATGATATATCTTCACATTTAATAGAGGTGTTTTGAGCTGGATGAGCTCAAAGTAGGTTGTGGTCACATATTATACAGTAGAGTCCGAATATATTTCAACTTATGAGGCAGCTAAGGAAGTAGATTGGATGTGAAATTTCATCCAAGAGATTGATATTCTATGTATCAGTGAAGACCCCATAAAACTCTATTATCATTATACTACAATAGTGGCTCTCACAAAAGATCCACCGTCACATCAGTACACAAATCACATACTTTGGAAGTATCATCTACTGATGTATTTTTCTCAGATAGGTGAAGTTGCAGTGAGCATTATATCTATGGAATAAAATTTGGTGGACCCCATGACCCCTCGATCAAATACTTGACTCAGTAGAAACATGATTATCCTGTGATGTCTAGTGGACTAAATGTTGTAGGAAATTGGGTCAAGTTCACGTGGGAGTTTGTTAGAGTTGGTGTCCAAGAACCAACTATTTTTCCTTTTATTACATTAATGTTTGATACATAAAATTTTAAATTAAACATATTATTATATGTTGTTCATTGTTATACATGACTATAATATAATAATTTCCTAGAGTATTTGTCACATTGATAAGGCCCTAGTAGTTCCCTGTTATGATGAGAACCTTGAAGTACTATGACAATACTCTTAATATAGTTATGTTGTGGGATAACATACTGTTATGGGACACATTTTATATAGACTTCCAGGTGTAAGTACTCAAAAGATGAGGCTTCATCTCATGAATTTTGCATTTTGTAATCTACAAGATGAAATATTATGAGAAAAAACCCTCCGGTAAGAATTTCACATGTTTTGGTGTCATCAGATATTCTTATCTATGAGCGTGTGTAATGGTCCTTAGACTTTATGATTATCATTAATGTATGTCAAGACACTTGCACTTAGATTTTATAATGAAAATCATCATTCCATATGTTGCAGGAATTATAGTATGTTGGGTTTGTCATGAATGGCATGCTAATGATGGATAAGTCAAGAAATTATTTATTGCTTCCAAATTTATAGAAGTTTATATCTCTTCCATTTGATTGAAATAGAACCATCACCCAAAATTCCATGGCCATGGTGTAATGATGAGTTTATTTTAGATAGTCAAATAATGATATATTAAGTATATAGGTTGTTAACACCATCATGAAACCTAGTTGATGATATTATGTGACCAAGGGATTATATTAGACATAGAGAATTCATGCGTAGTTATCATCGTTTCGACTTCAAGTTCATTATCTAGGGTGCCTTGTCCCATTACTGGACAGTGATCTTGGACTTTGGGAAATCCCACATAATTCTAAAAAGAAATAACCTTAGAGGGTCACACACTATGTGTTTATCGTGGTTTAGATTAAATTTTATTTTAATTTAACATATGGAATAAATAATATTCTCAAGACTGTAGTATAATTTTATTTAGGTAATATTGATTGCATAAATTAAATAAATATTTATTCACTGGATTGTGAATGGAATATATATATTTATTTTATTGAATATTTAATAATTTTCTATTCACCAGTTTTCGAATAAAATATTTATTTAAGAGAATAAAATTTTTATTTGGGTGTTCAATAAATACAAGAGGAGTTCAAAGAGACCAAGACTGTATCGAGTGATAAAATATTTATTTATGAGTCGGTAAATATTATTTATCCATTTTTTCAAAAGCTAGCACACCAAAAAATAATAATACTATTGTTATCATTATGAGGCATGAAATTTCATTAATGAATATAATTCTATTTAATGTCAATTATGAAATTAAAATTTTTAACCTAAATCCATGCTCGATAAATAAACGGTTATATTTATTCTGTAATATAATTCAAAACCAATTAGAAGTGTGTGAAAAGAGGATTGTTGCACATAACGAATTATATCTCAACTCATCCTCCTCCCCCTCTCATGAATGCGAAAACCAAGAGAAAATTTATTCGATACCAAATAATTATTGATGAATAATGAAAAACCCAACAAATTTGATTCGATGCACCAACACCTTGAGAATGAGTGGCGTTTCTCAGAGACCATTGGAGAACATCTGGATCAACACTTGAGGGATTATACCCTTGGATCCTCACAAGTGAAATGATGGAAATCCAGAAGGGTTGTTTGGTACAATCAATAATCATCAATGAAGAATGTTCATTATCCCAAGTATTTATTTCTTTAAATATTAAATAAATTAATTAAAAAATTTACGTGCATGATCCTTGCTCTTGGATTTGGGTAATGACTACTAACAGTAATGTTAATATATCACCCACCCACCGCATGGTTTCACTTAACTCGAAACTAACAGAACCTTCCCCACCACATTCCACAAATATCATAGACCCATGAACCTCGATTTTGTGGCTTGAAACATATGAGAACAAGATTAAGCACCTTGGGTGACCTTGGCCGTTATAATCACTAGGGACCTTCAATGATTTCTTCTTGCATTCCTCCATCACATTGAAACTATTAATTATATATATTATAATTTTATAATTACATAAATATATATAAATATGGATATTTATAATTATAATCATAAATTAATATTATTTAAATATATATATTTGAAATATATTAATATATATATAATTACATATATTTATATAATTATATGAATATATTTATTGATATATAAATATATATAAATACAAATATAATAAATATATTTATTATATTATTTTAATTATAAATATAATTACAATTATAATTAAAAATAAATATATATAAAAATATGTGTATTTAATTTTAAATATATTTATATAATTATATATATTTATATAAAAATATATTACTAGAAAATAAAAATAAAAATAAATAAAAATATATTAATTTTTAAAAATTTATAATTACAAATATAATAAATATATTTAATATAATTTTATAATTAGATATATTTATTTATTTAAAATACTATAAATAATATTTTTTAAGACATTAAATATATTTATTATTTTATAACAAACCATTTAAATTAAATAATTATTAACAAATTAATTTCAATAGATTAATTATATAAATTTCAAAAATATTTTAAATGTTAAAACTTAATAAACAGAAACAAATAAATATTAGTCATATAAATTACTAACATATTGAAAATATTTTATTCATAGTAAATAAATATATGTATAAATAAATATTTAAAAATGAGTATATTTGAACAAATATAAAAACAAATAAATAGTAAAAACTAGTAAATAATTTTACATTAAAAATATTAAAAAAAAATAATTATAATTTAAAAGGAAAAATTACTTTAAAAATGAATTTGTGTAAGAATAAATGATTGAATTTGTAAACACATACAAAAATAATGGATATTTTAAAAAAATTATTTAAATTTATTAATTATATAAATTTGAAACATTTTAAAAAAATTACAACTTAATAAATAAAATTGAATAAATAAAAATAATAAAAAATAAAAGAATCATACAAATAATACATAATAAAAAATAAATACGTTTAAAAAATGAATAAATTGTAAATATATTTTATAAAAAATGAAAAGATATACATCAAATGTGAAATGAGTACATGTCATACATACACATGTACACATGCTCTAAATATATGTACATCCCACATACATGTGCACATATACATACACAAACATAGATTTGTACACGTACACCATCTATTTGTATACATACACAAAACACTCACACACAAAAATAATGCATACACATAAAAATCAATAAATATATTTATATATATAAGTTCACATATCACATATTAAAAATACCTCATTTATACTTATATAATTGATTAAATTATAAAAAAATATTAATATATCTTATTTATATTAATTATATACATGAATTTTGTAATTAATTTTTTTAGATAAAAATTAATTTTTTAATATAAATATGATAATTATGTGTATATTGACAATATTTTTTATTTAAAGGTTGCATCAGCAAAAAAAAGAGATGATACATATGAAGGTTTATCAGTGCTAAAAAATGAGCTGATAATTGGTACAATTTTATCAGTGTTTTTTAGAACTGACGAATTTTCCATTATTATTGCTTTTAAATAGCACTGATAAAGGTTACCCTTTTATCATCACCCTATTTTTAGCACTGATAAAGGTTAACACTGCATAATGTGTGATATTTGGTACTAAATTTAATTATTATTGATGTTAAATACTTTTTAAATTGTTTTATATATGTTCAATTTTATTGATATGGGAAGAATTTGTTCACTTCCTCTTATCGGATATAAATGAAAAAACAAAAAAATTGCATAATAAACTTAATGGTGAAATGAGGAACTATTTATTAGTGAGAATTCATAAACCTTATTTGGATCTATTATTTAAATTAATATATGAAATTTAATGCTTGTAAATTTTATCTCATTATATTGTAAAGATTGAATAAGCCTTGCCAAAAAATTGACCATATCAATGACAATGATGATGATATACGTGATTTCTCCCTTCATTTTTTATTTCCGAGACAACATTGTTATAATATGTCATGGTAATTAGTGATTTTTCTGTCAATCTTAAGAAATTTTGGATGGTTTTAATTTACATTTCATGTATTTTTTAATATATGTTGAGGTTTTTGACAAACTTATGGACATAGATGCTAATTTTTCAAAAAAAGATGCATGAAGTTTCCTAAGTTTGTATGAAGACACACAATATATGATGTATGGAAAATACATCGTCTTCCTTCCCACATGGATGAGAGGTGCATGATGTTAAGCCACTAGAGAAGCTAAAATTAGATGATCAAAAGTTGTTTCCCTATCATTCTTGTGGAGTCAGATTTGGGGATGAAAAATGATTCTTTTCTTCAAGAAATGATGGTTTTGACAAATAGATATTCAGACATGATAATTTAGTCTATATTATTTTCAAACAAGATCTAGTTTTGATAGGTTTTAATTTTTTGAATTTTAGACCATTGTATGAGTGGTGTTTCTCTATTGTTAAAATCCTTGGAAGACTGATGACTTGGAACGAATATTGTCCACTATTTGGGGATTCTGTGGCTAGAAATGCATCCCCTTTAGTATGGGTCATTTTAACATCATTTTCCCCTATGACGAGATGAAATAGAATTCATGGAGGTTTTCTTGATCTCTCTCATGCAAGTGACTTTATGCATCTAGTATTGGGACCCTCAGTTAAATTAGTTTACTGTACAAAAACAAGAAATAGAGTTTGGGTTCACATTTAAGGTTTGAATTGGATTTTATGGAATCCTTAGATCATATTTGACATTTCCATGAAAATTGGTACTTCGAATAAAACTGATCAAGAAACCAAGAAGGCTCTCTTTGGGTATTTTGCACTCTTCTTGGAAAAGGTGGATCATAGTTCGATTCCCATTGATTTTTTAAATTTTTTTATAATAGACTTCAGTATCGATATAACTTGAAAATACCGTTATTTTTATAGTCTTCCATTCAATTTCATGCTCTAGAGAACTTCCAAAAAGGATTAGGATGTTCCATTTGTAGTCTGATAAGTCACAAGGCAGCTAGATATAGATGAAAAATTCAATGTCTAGAAAGGGTATGGGTGTAAAATCTCATACTAGTTTAACTGTTAGTGATGCTGCAACCAAAAGGGATAGGATTTATTGTTGAATCAACATAGTATTTAAGAATAAAGATATTTCTAACGCTGGGTCCTCTACGATTGTATAGAATAGAAAGTCATGGGATGATCTTTCAGAAGTGGGATTTGTCTATGTGGAAGATGAGAGTAATTCTCAGGAGTCTTCTCAATTGAAACCACCTCATAGCAAGAATACACTAACTTCAAATAGATACATTGTTGCACCTCCTAGAGATAAAAATAAATCCAGAAAGGGTAAGAGAATTTCTATCTCTAAATCAGCATATTTTTTCTGGCACGGTTGCATGATTGTGAGTAATCATGGCCCATTCCACAAAGTGGATCTACTACTGCCACAACTTCTATGTTAATATTAATTTTCAATTATTCAACTATAATTACATCAAGAGAGGTAACAACAACTACTTTGAAGGAAATGGAATGAATGAACTTGGGTGAAAACCATGGTTTTATTGTAAACATGATGAGGAACATATGGATGGTGAATCCATTGATGATGAAGTTGGCAAGGAATGTGGTGAAAATAGTTAATGTAGAAAAATATGATTGTATAAAGGGCTTGTGAAGGTAAGAAATTATTTTTGGATGACTACAGATTCCAATTAATCACCCCTAAGAAATGAAAATCACTGGAACCTTTAGGTTGAAATCCTATATCGATCACACCGCTATAGGTTGTACATCCCTGTGTAATGGAGAATGTGGTGTGGCCTTATCCACCCAAATTTAATGATCAAATGAATAAATAATATTCCACTTTTTGGTAAGGAATCTGATCAGGAATGTGATAAATAATGAGAAAAAACTCGAACATTTTTCTCATTGAGGATGAAGAGGGTGAAATACTCATTAAAGGTTTTAGAAATGAAGTATTTGTTTAGTTATTTTCATAGAATGAATTTATTTATTCTCTGATGGATCCCGATATATTCTTATTGAATGATTATTCAATGGTACACAAGTTACTATCAGGAGACATTAAAGGCAGACTACGAGCTAACCCAAATATAGACTTTATAGATTTATCATGGAAATTCATGATTTTTTCTATTACTAGGGACTCGTTTGAATCATCATCAAAATTAGAAGATTATGTTTCACAAGTCAAGACATGGGGGAGAGGTTGAAACCCAAAGATCAGAGGCAAGTATCCTAGGAATATAGGACTTATAGGGACTCAAAATAGTTGAATTGTATTGTGTAGGAAATTATTCTTTGTATAACCCATCTTCTTTCTTGTATAATTTATTTTATTAACAAATTTTGGGTTATGGGTTTGGCTCCAAAACCCATGAATGATCTGTTTTAGTAGATTATACCTTAAAACATCCAATCAGTGGGAACTAAAATTAACTTGAAGCATGATATTACATATGAAACTATCAAATCGTAATTCATTGACAAAATATATTTAATTAAATATTTAAATATTTTTTACATATTAAATTTATATTTAAAAATATAATTCATATTAAATAAAAATATGTTTTCAATCTTATTTTCTATATTTATATAAAAACAAATTCTCAAATTTTAATTAATTAATAAAAATATTACATAAAGTATTTAAATGCAATAAATAGATTATATGAAAATATAATATATTAAATTTTTATTAAAAAATTATATAATCATTTATGTGAATGTATGTTTATTTATGTATATTTATATTAATACATTCATATATATATATATATATATGTTTATTTATGTATATTTATATTAATACATTCATATATATATATATATAATATTAATACAATATTTGGTTTTTTGGCGTGAATCCTATTTAATATGGCTCGAAAATGGTCACAATTTATTAAGAGGAAAACAGGTAAAAAATAGTGTGTCTGTTATTGAAGTGAAGGGATCGAGTAGAAGGCCCAAGACCACACTAAAATAATGATCCCATCTTAGGGTGTAGGGGAGGAGCCCTCGTGACAAGGGCCAACTAAAATTAGGATTTCATAAATACATGGACACACAAATTTTTCAATAAATATATAATAAAGAGAGAGATATATATATATATATATATGTATATGTATATATCATTTTGGGTGAGTGGTATGGGTGTTTCCCATAAAGATGTGAGATAGGGGGTGTAGAAGTGTTCAAATCTAACCTCTCTTCACAATAATAGGGAAATTCAAGGTGTATGTGGTCAAAATTGTTGGTGGGTTCTAGCTAGATTAGGTGTGGTGGGGTAGTTATTTATCTTTATATAAGCCTGAAATTATTCAAAAATATTTTTTAGGTCATTTATCGACTATAGAAATTATTTCCAATAAAAGATATCTATTATGAGAATTAAGAACTCATTGATAAAGGATGAATTTTATGAATTCTAAAAACAACATTGATAAAGTCTCCCCTTATTGGTCCCCATAAAGGGTGTCTTTGTCAATTAATTTTTTAGCACTAATATAAGTGTTTATCTTTTATCACTATTCAAAAAAATAGTGCTTTTTTAGCATAAATAAAATCCATTTCATGAACTTTGAAAACGACAATATACACTTTTGATGATTAATAAACAATTAATAATAATTATAATTAACCAATAAAATTAATGTTATTTATAACAAAAATATATACCTGTAATATGGGAATGTATATTTGTAGATAGAATACAACATTACATATCTAGATAAATGGTGCAGTGCGACAGACATGTAGTGTAACATGAAAACAAAAATACATCATTGGTTGAGTTTCTTGGTAGAGTGATGGTTCTGTTTTCAACAATCAATCTTATATACACCCTCATGTAATATTTATGTAGGGTAGATGTGTGGCATATCACATTCTGATTGGAATAGTATGACATGTCATATGACATGACATGACTTGACCTGTGGTGTGATGGGGCACCATGAAAAAATTTCATGGTATTCATATTGAAAATAGTGATGACACTTATAAAATAACCTTCTACTAACCTATATTTTGATGTGTTATAAAGGGATTTACTTCTTTCTTGGTGGGTGAGTGGGGGTGCAATGTGAATTTCATATGGGTGATACTTTATGATTGTTGGTAACATGAGGGGCACTATGGTGGAAGATTAGTGATTTAGCAAGATGAAAACCTCTATTTCAATCCTTCAAGTCACCTCCTCCAAAGGATCTTTGAGTAAAAATTAGTTAGAACTTGGTGACATCACAAAATTCGGCCTTAGGGACACATCATATAATAAAATTTGTACATTGGGTGTTTATCATTCTTTGTAGGGAGGGATGTTGTTTGACTATTTAGATTTCAGGGTGTGTGTGTTGTTTGAGGTTTTAAATCCTCTCTGCCTTATATAGATTATTAATAATTAATAATAGAAAATTAAAAATTATATTATTAATATGATTCAAAATTAGTAATTAAAAATATATATAATAATAATAAGTATCAATATAAATAATAATTAATAATTAAGAATTAATAAAATAATTAATAACAATAATAACAATAATTTATAATGAAATTTATTATTCTTATTATAAATTGTAAAAAATATTAACGTATAAAATATAATTATAAATTATGTTAAAAAGTATTAAAATTAATTGTTAATTATTATTAATATTATTATTCAAGTTATTTATCATTAATTATTAATTAATCATACCATTGATTATTTGGTTGTGGGGGTTATGAACCATAAGCAATAGAGACACCTAGATACATAAGTTGGTCAAGCCTCAATACTTCCTGTAAGGATTAACACACACCTATCAAGACCATATTAATTTGAGGGGGGGGGGGTGAAGGCCTTGGGGATTGGAATCTCATTACGTGGACCAAATGCCCAATTCTATAGTCGAAGACCTCTTATATTAATAATGCTGCTATAGATGAAATCTCATGTAAACATATGTAGGGGACTCATTAAGGCATATATATGTATTATTTTTATAATTATAAATTATATTGTTAATAATTATTATCACCTTTATCAATGATAAAAAATGATGACAAAAGGGTATCCTTGTCAATATTAAAAAACAATGTTAAAATAACAACCTTTGTTAGAGCCCTATTTAGGACTGGTAAATTTGTGGTCTTTGTTTGTCCTAAAAAAAATTTTAGGACCTATAAAAGGTATACATAATAAAAAGACAACATATATACTCTTAAATATCATATTATTGTTTATAAATAAATTTATATTTTTATAAATAAAATATATTTTCTTAATATGATTTATGTTACACTAAATATGTATTTAGACTTAATATGTAATAAATTTAGCTAAAAAAATTTCTAAAATAATTTAAATTTTACATTAATTAACAATTTGGTGATATAAAAAATTAATAAATTAATCAATATATTAATATATTTAAAAAACAATATTTTAATTTCAAATGAACAAGACATTTAATCCATGTGTTTAATGGGTCTCTACAAGCTATCAAATCAAATTTTTTAATTTATTAATGAATTTGATATAAATTTTACCATGTACCCAATTTTTAATTTGTAAAAATGGTCTTAATGTTCTAAAAAATGAGTTTTTAGATGAAATACCATAATTTTTGGAACATAAGACCAAATTGTAATGTTTAGAAGAGTGTTATTATATTTTTTCATTAGCGGCTTAATTTATCCATTTAGATTATATTTATATGACTATTATGGTGTGTAAAGTTTACTATATTTCATATTTTAGTGTTATTTATAATTATAATTATAATTATATATTCAATATTTAAATATAAATAATTAATTGTATCAAAAAATATTTAAAAATACTTTCATATAAAATGTATTTTTAAATATACAATCTGTATGGAAATAAAAATTTATTATCCATTTTAGTTACCATATAAAAATGTATGAATATATGTATTTATACTTATACAAATGAATATATGATTTTTATATATATTCATATATTTTTTATTTAATTTTATATTTTCATGTATATATATACATGCTTCACCAAAAGCATATTAAAATATTTGTAGACACATATAAAAACACACACACACACAAAAACATTTTGTTACTAGATATATATATATATATATATATATATATATACATCCAAAAACACACATATATATATATAGGTGAATAAATATAAATATATATAAAAAAACATGCATGTAGACACAAATATATATATATATACAGCCTTTCACACACACACACAGACATATATATAGATAGGCATACACATTTTTCCTCTCTCTCTCCCTCACTTTAATCAGAACTTCTATTTATCAATCTACATCCACACTATTTCATCATCAATCTATTTCTCAATAAAAATTCACAACCTATTATATCCTATTGTTTTTGTATTGGAGTGGACACTAAATTTTTATACTGATTTTTTGATAATTCATGTGATGTCTTCTTTTTTCATTATTTTTTCTCTCATCTTTAATCATAATTTACTACATGTTATCTACATTATGAAATGATAATATTTCAATACCTCTCTCTTAAGGTTTAATTTTTAGTCTTTTAACACATATTTATCTAGAATTATATTTATTATTATAAGTTTAGTTTTAATTTTTATATTAAAATATTTTATTTTCATGGTCAACCATGTAATATTTCACATTGTTCCATAAATAATTCCTAAAAAGAAATATTTATCACAAGAATTTGAACTGAGCTTCACCAAAATACAATAAATCATGAGGATTTTATTTACTTAGGCAATTATTCTCATTTATAGGTACATAGAAAATCAATTATTTTTCTTTATTATCATGTCATTGAAGAGTTATATATGAATTATCTTAGTATCTACGACACATCAAAACATTAAAACAGTCTAAAAACATTTCATGAATCCTAGAAGTGTGTAATTCTACCAAAATATCAATATGAACATATTTACATTTAAATAAAAGAATTTAAAAACACAAGGGAGAATAATTAAAACCTTATTGGAAATATTTCCCAAACGAAATTTCATGGAATAAAAATTATCGTTCGGTGTTTGATAGAAAAAATATATTATTATTTTCATGTCGAATGTGGTCATGAAGTGATATGGAATTAACCTAATGTCGTCCCAATTAGATCTATGAGAGTATGATGGGTGTCACCCCAGACCTATATCTAATAACCCAATGGTCAAAATTAAGTTCTGAAAAGGGAAATCTCATGATAAGAGAGAAAGTTTCCTCATGTTTTATTAAGTATTGATAAAAAATGAGTATTATATTAAACCACCCATGAAAAATAATATTTCATGTTCAATGTAATGTATACCATTAAAAATAAGATCTGTTCATTATATATAACATTATTATGTAATACTTAATAATGATCATGAATTAGATAATTATACAATACAACACATGTCAAATAAAACTCCTTGGGTTACATAACAAACCTACAAACCATTTTATCAACATCACGAAAATCAATAATAAAATTTCTTTGAGTTCCTAAAAAAATTCAGACCTAATCAATAGTATGAATTCATTACGTGCACATTATACATTGATTTATAAATATTGAAATCTTGGGATTATATATATATATATTATAAATTTATATAGAACCTTTATTGAACCTTATAGGTTATGTAATTGAACTAAATTACTATCCCATATCTATCTAAACTACTAAAGTAACACACCATAAATAAAATCACTCTCCTAAATATCAATATTAATGGATTCAGTAGAAATAGGAAAAAAACTAGACTCAAAATTAGATTTTAATTGAATAAATAATCATACATATGAATACATATCATTATCCAACTCTCCACTTCCTATACAAAAGTAAACTCATACCAAAAAAATATTTGGAAATTAATGTGTAATGTTGTCATGCCTAATTTTGTTATCGGTTGATAATTTCTAATGAAATTTAAACTTTCCATATGGTGGATGCTTTTCATAGAGAACCGAGACTCAAATTTGTAATCTAAGGGTTTAAGAATCTTAAAAAATGGGTTTTGGATAGGGTGTGTGGATCAGTGGATTATAGTGGTGTTTGGGTGAGATTCAAATAATATTTTGGGTTCTCAATGTATTTAATTTTTATTAAAATAACCCTCGAGCAAACCGGAAAGCCTCCATTGATTAATGACTGAGCTAGGCAGTGGCCTAATACACTTTCTAGGCCCATCAGCTGGTAGGGGAGGCCCCTAGGTTAGCATATGGGTTCTTTTGAGGGTTTTTTTCATTAAGGTAAATATGTTATTTTCTAGGATAGGGGCCTTTAGGTTATAGGAATTCATCACATTTGGAAGAGTTCATTTCTTGGTTTAATATCTCTACCATTGAATATACTCATATCCTCCTTTAGTGGGGATGAATTTTATTGCGTTACGATGTTGATTCATAGTTATAGTGTCTATTTATTATCATTATTGATTCCCTTTTTCTATCCCTTTGATTTTGGAAAAATTTAGTCTAAGGGTGAGTGATTATTGAACATTAGATTGGTGAAATAATATGATCATGATGGGTATTTCATAAATATTTCCTAGAGGATGTCCCATAATGGTGTCTTCAGGTCATTATAATTTATTTTGGTCAAGGTAAATTTCTTAGTGATTTTATTTGTCATTTTTGGATAAATTTGATAAAATTAATAGATGTTCGAGTGTAAAACATTGAGTTTTATTGTTGGATAGTGTTAGGGGATGTTCCATGGACCTTTGGAATGTGGTTGGTCAAGGTTCCAATAATATGGTGATGCTTTGGGAGAAATTAGATGATTATTACTAACTAGGTTAAGTTAAATAATTATAAATTAGTTTTAAAATTAATTATTTGCGTTTCTTGACCAGAGATAGGTGCCTATAGGAATGGGTGAGCTTGGTCAAGATGTAAGGAGCTTCGACGATGGATAAATGGGTTTGGTGAAGGAATGCACAGGCATAACCAAGGTGATTAAATGTTTGGAAATTATGGTAACTCTGTTTCTGATGTAGGTCACCCATATAATAAAAAATCTAATTTATTTCTTTAGATAGTTGTTAAAGTGTGTGCGCATTTTATAGGGGATCTGGTAGAGCAGTTGAGGAATGAGATACCCTTAGTCTAGACAATTGGTGTAACATTAAGCCCATAGAACTAAGACGAGTTGTTGAGATCACTTGGGGAATTCCAAAACACTCGAAAACTATGTCATCAAGGGGTGATGGTGATAGTTAAGCTGAAGAGGAACATTATGAAGGTCTCAGTGTATGAGATGAGATATGATAGTAGCTTATGTGGTCCCCTAGATATATTTGAGTAAACATGAGAGTATTGGGAGAGTGTTTTGTGTATTTTCCCTTATGAGAAATGGGATGAGACCCAGTTTGGTTTATGGGTTTTATTAGGGACTTTGAATTGGGATTCCAATGGGATTTGGGATTTTAATTAGAATCCACCTACTGAGGCTAGGGTTAGGATGAGCCTACAGTATTTGTTCTGAACATTGGGAGATTAATACCAGTTGGTACTGATTTGCTTTGGTCATGTTGTGTATAAAATACTCCAGTGGACTTTCAAATATATGAGTTGATGTGTGTGGTGACATGAAAGGATAACTAAGGGCTATTTATGTATTTTCTCTAATGGTTAGATGTGTGATGGGATTTATCCTAGATTTTTTGTGTGAACTTGAGTATATGTTTTAGTGATGTTATACATGATAAGAATAGAAACTCTCCAATGTCTAGGTGAGGGATTTCTGGTACATGATAAAAACACCCTTGGCTCTATATTATTTGATTCTTGGTAGGGGAGACACACCCCTTGCTCTAGAAGATGAATTTATGGAAGGTAAGAGGAAAAACCTTGGATTTTGGTGATGTGATACATAGAAAGAATACACACTTACCTGGATCCAGGTAATGGATTTATAGTATAGAAGAGGCATACCCCATTTTCTAGATGATGTGATTCCACGCATGAGAGAGATACACCACGGATTCCAAGAAAGTTACACCATTGATCTCAGTGACGATACTTTTTGGTCTTGGTTACATGAAATTTGGTGAAGGATCAAGGAATGGAGTGCCATGGGCAAGATGGAGCCCTGGTTTCAATGTGACATAAGGACTATGGGACCACAATACATGAGTTGGGGACAAGGGTGGCATGTGATGATGAAGTGAATGTATATGGGACCTACCTTGTGTGATAATGGATGGATATAGTTTTGACCATGATTTAATTGTAGGAACGTAATGATGGACTTGATAGATATACACTACATTGAGTTAAATAGTAGTGTTTGAGCCTTTAAAGTATGACCTTCCCAAATAGGGGGCTATTCAGGATGCATAATATATAACCCTACTCGATGGGAGTAGAGTTTAGTAAATGGTTACTCTCTAACTTTAGTCATAGGGTATAGGTCAACATGTGTGGCATGAGATGACCATGTTCTAGTATGGGGTCGAATAAAGTTTGGTTTGGTGTTGGGGTGACAAATTCTTGGTCAAATTACCTTCCTTTTTCCGCAACTTATATCATATTTGATGATGGATGATTTATGGTTCGTTTTGATGATGTTTTGAATTATGATCATTGACTTATTTTCATTCATGATTACCTTTTGGTTTCCCTCTAATTTTGGATTAATATAGGCTAGGTTTGGTTGATGATTTCACCGGTACATGTTTAAATAACCCTAGTGCATTGGGGATTTCCTGTGGATTTCATAAAGGACATATATTATCTTCATGTCATTGGAATCAATTTTGGAGAAGGTATATTTTCGAATGATATTATTTTATTTTATTTATTAAATTGGATGATATTAAGGGATGATAAGGCATCGAATGATAAGAATGTTTCAAGGATGGTGATGAGGATGCATCAAAGACCTTCCAATTATAGTTGGTTAAGGTTATATGAAAGATATGATTCTCAACGAGTAATTATAAGAATATTCCTAAATGAGTGATGTCAAATAATTAAATATAACTTTTATAATCAATTACTTGTATTGATTGACCTGAGATAGGTCCCCAAGAGAAAAATGAATATTGTTCTTGATGTGTAGATCTTGGACGATGCATGGGTGATCATAGAAAAGGCATGAATAAGCTTAGTAGGAATTCAATAGATCTTGGTGGGGGTGGTAACTCTATTTCATATGTTGGTGGAACCTATAATACTAAACCATATGTATGATTATGAATGTGTATGAGAATGTCTGAATTCTTCACGGACTTTTGTATAGTTATCAAGGACTAAGAGACCCCATGGTTATACAATGACAGTGTAATTGAGCCCCCGACATAGGGTGGGTGATCAAAAGAACATGGGATGTTTGTAAATGCCTATATAATGTGATGATGAGGTGTGATGGTGGTGATTAATATAACAGGGGACCATGTGTAGGTATTGAATTGTGGGATAAGATATAATAATATCCTATGTAGTTCCCAAGAGCTGTTCAACTAGATATGAGAGGCCTAGGGTTGGGTATCAATCTTTCTCCATTTGGAGACATGGGATGAGACCGAGTGTGGGTCTTGGGTTTGGGATAGTAGATTTGAATTTGGATAACCAGGGGATTTTGTATAGGAATTAGAACCCTCCTACTTAATAGAGGGTCAGGATGAGCCTACAGGCTATGTTATAACCATAGGGTGACAGATTATGAATTGTACTAACAAGCAGAGAATGTGATGAGTTTAGAGGACGTTAGTTGATGTAATGATGGTTGAGATGTGATGTTACGTGATATGAGAGGCTATTTGTGGTCTAGAACTAGATTTATTCAAATGGGGTGATGTGTGATAGATTTCAGACCCGATTCTTGAATATGGACCAAACATAAAACAATACATAAAAGAATAATTACAAAATAATTTACATTCATACATTTTGATTATATTTTCATATTAAAATTTTAGAGAATTATTTCATAACTCTTACTTTATAAACCCATATAATACTAGGTAGACACATCAATTCAATATCAATTTTTTCTAAAACATAAAACATTTATAATGAATGCAATTTTCATTTCATAAGAAATTTTTATTACATTAAACATGAATTATTATTGGTTTATAGTCATCCTTAAACCGTTTAAAAAACATTTAAATACATGGGATGAGAGAAAAATCCCAGTAATGGATATATAAAAATAAAAAATGAAATTTTTTGGTCCATATTAAACCATGAGATCATAAATGTGATTTTACATTAAACGTGATATACTTTGAGTTCAAATAATCATTTTTTTAACACAAGAAATCCGATTTACTCCCAAAAGTTTTTGATAAATCAATTTATAAGAAAATATAAAGTAAAAATCCGAATCAAGGGGGTTTCTTTTGAAATAATAGAACCCATGAAAAAGGTTTTCAAAGAAACATAATTTTTTTACATGTAATGATCATAATATTTACTTTATGAAATTTTTACTATATGAAATCAAATTATATTCATGATATCTCATTACCAAGGATGGAAATACAATATAGGTTACATAGTGCATCATCTTCAAAGAACCCTTACAAGAACCATTATATGTGGAAAAACTAATACAATAAAATTGTAATAGAATTATCTAAAGAAAATAATCATTACCTAATGAATTGGAGAGATATATAGGGATCACCCAACATCATGACATTTATTGGTCTCACCAGTCATCATAAAAAACACCCAAGGACCCTAAAATGTATGGAACATATAAAATATTGAATTTCAGAAATAAAACTGATAAAAATATACTTTCCGAACCCATAATAAAATCTTTTTGTGATAGGAATATATCCATTTCCTCTAAAACCCAATTTTCAAAAATAGAATTCCTAAAAAAACGGAATGATGTTTTTTATTTGAGTATAACATGGAAGCATATAATGAAATAAAAATATCAAATTGAAGGTTTTAGGCACAATAAAAGTGCTACCATTGGTGAATAAAACATAAAGGTTTTCTCAATTCAATGGATCATTAAAAATATTTTACATGATGTGAATGCCATGAGAAATAAATTTTTTCTACCAAATATTATCATAAAGTAAAACCTAGTATTAGAGTGAATCATTACACATTAAATTTATCATTAATTTATTTCAGAATGGATGAAATAGTTACAACATCCAGGAACATTCTTCTATTTTGATTCTGATCATCTAATAACCATTTTCAAATTACCCTCATTTCAATTCTAAGACCCAATTACTGAATCCCTCTAGGTATGATCCATATATAATCATTTGGTATTTGAGCGATACTAACTAATTTCAGGGTGTTAGCACTGTGAGCCAGTTTTCATGCATCATTTGTGATGATCACTTATAGTTCCTTCGATCTTGAAGGAATTTCTCTAGCGCTTCTCGTTCATGAGAGGAAAAGAGGGGGTGAATAGAGATAGAATTATATTGTGTACAATTATTCTAAAATCATTATTAACCCTCCACAATAGACATAACAATCAATTTTAGAGCAATGGTTTAGGGTAAAATATTATTTAATTTTGTACTGACCTTTAAATAATATAAAAATCATTAGAAATATCCATTACATATAATGATAACAATATGATTATAATTAATATTTTATGGAATGTGTTAACTCATGTAATGATAAATAATATTTTCTAGCTTTCAAATAAATATTCATCACTGGATGAGATCTTGGTTTGATCCAAGTCATTATTATTTATTGAATAACATAATAAATATTTAATTAAAAATTTCATTCATAAATAAATAATTTCGATTGATAAAACATTAATGAATTTATTCCTCATTATTGAGAATAATATTATTTCCATAAATTTAAATATAATAGAATTTAATTGAGATTTACAGGAACACTTAGTGTGTCACCCTATAGGACTTTTTTCTCATTTGAATTAGGTGTTCTTGCCTAAAATTCAAGATTAAAATATATAAATGGGTCAAGGTATCCAAGAGAAAGTACTTAATTTATAAATATTGATAACCACATAGAAACACTCATTGTTCCATAAGATCCCTTCTTCTCAATATCTCATAAAATTTATTTCAAATTAACACTATAAGTATTTGATAAAAATGATAAGGAAATTAACTAAAAATTTAGTTTAAATGATAAGAAATTTCACTTAATATTTAATATAAAGTCAAATACTTAGGATGTATGTATAGAATCTGACACTATCTATTATTCACATTAATTTACTAAAAAATTTATTTTCTTCTGAGAATATGAGTACTATCAACATTCATTGTAGTGCTAAGAAATATATATTAATTAAGGATTAGTAAGTATTTTAAATTAAATTGTAATTATCAGCAGAAATACCTCTTTGATGATGCTTGTTTGTTTATGTGATTTGATATCTTTCAAAAAAAATCAAACATAATAACTACACTCTATTCAATTTTTTTTTCTAGCACTTGTGAATCATTGAGAAAAATATGTAAATTTTCTTGATATATGTTTTGATAGTGGAATGTTCTTATAAACACCCATGTACTTATACAATTTTAAATGTTGATAAGATTTTTTGCGGTCATTAATGTCCTCATGACATGATTTTGATGATATTTAATCAATTCTCTATCATAATAGAATTTTATTTAAAATTTTATATACAATTTATAACTTGATGTTTATTTGAAAAAATGTTTCATGCAGTGCATTACAAATTTTAAAACATTATCAATCATGGTCGGTTTATTAGATATCCACATATTAAATCCAAAAAATAATTCTCTGTAGTATCCCAATTGACTATAATGAGAAACCAATGATACATAAAAAACCAAAAGGAATAAGAAATTAAATGAAAAATAATATTTTATATATTTAGATTGTAGTGTTTTACCCTTGAGCTCTGGGTATTAGTAAATGTATATTTTTGTATGTTTACTTTCCAAAATAGTGGATGGTTTTGGAACTATTCATTCATATTACTTTTGTTCCAATGAGACGAGTTTTATAGAAATTATGTGATGAATATTAAATAAAAATTTCTATTCATATATATAAATCCCCATCTTTAAATATTACTTAATCATGAGTTAAGTCAAGAATTCTACATTGAAAATATTTTCAGGTATAGATTTTTAGAGAATTAGGCCATAACTATTACAATACTTCTCATATATTACAAAGTAGACACTTATACTCTAAACAATTTTTTCACAACAATAAAACACATTAAATATAACAAAAATTATTTTGTTGATAAAAATATTCTTGAATTCTTCCTTTCTCTTACCCTTATACCCTATGAAAAAAAAATCAAAAAATTGTGGATGATAATAGAATTATTAGTAAGGAATATAAAATAATGGAAGTATACATTAGTCCATCAATACGTAAAAAATAATTAAATCATAATTTTCACTCATAATAAATAATATCTTTAACATACCTCATGAAATAATATGATTTATGAATATTTCATAGAAATCATAAATCATAATGGTAACTTGGGTAATCCATAACACACTTATATTGTAGCTTTCACAGGTACCAATGGAGTTACATTTGGAATACCCATCATAGTATATTCTGGAAATTTCTTGGAGAAATATTAACATTTAACTATGTCATGTTACACAATGCATTGGAGAGCTATCTCAGGATCACCCTCCAATGGTTCATCCTAGAACCACCCATATACGTAAAAAAATTCCCAAAACCATAAGATAATCATAACATATAAAACAAGCATAAATGAAAGACAACATTTCCACATTGCAATAATAATATATAATTTCAATATATTGACATAATCACTTATTTATCAAAAAAAATTCAATAATGAAATATATAAAAAGGTATATGGTATTTATTTTCCATTTAAAAACATTATGGCATGTAAAGGAAGACAAATACCAAATAATTCTCACTGTAGTAGAAAAGGACATTGTCACCACTTAAGTTAAAAAGATACATTCCCTTTTCAATTTAGTAAAACACTTCATAAAATGAATGATTAATTTTGAAAACCTTTTATTTAAATTAAAATAAAAGTGTATAATTATACATCATGTAAAATAAGGTAATGTATAAACCAAAATATGCCTCTATGAAAGGAGATTGAGACGAAACCTCTTACCTTGAGTCTGAATACCCATGTATGTTCCTTGTTCATCCTTAATAATAAACTTAAGTTAATTTTAACTTTATAAATAAAATTTCTCAACTTTATTATTCCTTTTATATCACTTATTACAATGTTAAAAACATTACATAATTATTTATTTTAATATAGGTTCTTTTGTCGATATTCGGTACTTGAGTCAAAAATAAACTTGTTTTGAGGTAAATTGTCCTCGTAGTCAAAATTAAATCATCTATAGAATGATATTAATGATTTAAATATCATATATATCCAGTATATATAAGTATTTATAATAGTACATAAAATCTTGAGATAAGAAATTGAATCCACTGTTCATGGAGACGGTAAGCCATACGTACACATGAACACTACTTTCATTTATTTTTTATATTTAATGAAATAAATACTAAATGATACAACTGTATATTATAATTCCATCATAATATAATATTTTATATACATTACATGTGTTCATTAATTCCATTTTTATATCATCCATGTATGAAATGAACGAGTCATATCCCTTTGAGGGGGTGGTAGTCCACACTTCCTCAAATGAAATTATCGTATTTACACATTATGGAAATCATAAAGGTATGATTTAAATAAAAAAAATAATAAAATAGAAAATATAAATACAATAAATACAATATATAAATATATTTCCATCATAATGGCCACCATTAAAGGTGGGAGGAGAAAATTGAAGAATCATCGTTTCGTGAGGCAGTAGTTCGCCGTACACAAAAACAATATGTTCGTATCCATTAGATAGAGGTGTGTGTTAGTGTAGTTAAAATAATTCTCATAAAAAAAATACTATTATATGTACGATACTGGTGTTGTTATGTAATCAAATAATAATAATACAATAGTTATTGGAGAAGGAAAATAAAGGGAAGCAACTTGAGAGAAGGCGTTAACTCTGGATTGGGTAACTTTTTGGATTTGAACTAAAAGGATTTCTAGAATTGCATTATTCCCATGTTACAGTTTCAATGAGGAAGGGTGGGTTGTTGGGAGATTATTTAGTTATAATTTGGATGGGAAAAGTGGATTGATATGTGAGTTTAAATGGGTATATTTGGTGGCCTTTTATAAGTGGGAGGAGGGAACTTTAGGAAATTTTGAAATATTAATTTATTATAAATTCAATTTCTATTAGAAATGAGCCAATTTATGTTAGTTAGAATTTTAGATTAATATAAGTCTAAATAAAATCATCCAATTATAATTAGATAGGTGTTTGACATTTTTAACCATTATTTTTTTTATTTAACCCTTTTTTCTCTTACCGTTTTATCAAGCATTTAACATTTTGAGAATCCAAATAGTTACCAAAACATGGAAATTTTCCAATAAAAGAGTAATTAAAAAATATATATAAATATAATAACCATTTGGACAAATATTAGATTTTTTTTGTAATTTTATAATATTTAATAATATATTTTATATTTTAAAAATATGAATTATGTCAATTTTGACAATATTCATATCATGACTTTTTAGAAGTCCATAAAAAGTACATTTCATCAAAAAAAATTAGTAATATAAATATAACATGTAAATATAATCCATAAAATTCTTGTATCACATCAAAATAACAAAATTACATATATTTTTACATTTATAATATTATTTATTTGAATCCTCTATTAATGAAGCAATGACTACATCATCATTATTTCAAAATTAAATTTTTTTATATAATGTATAAAAATTATAAATAAAATATAATGATGTAGGAAATAATTTTTTCATTCTAATGACTATTTATAACTCAATATATCACTTATCTAACCCGATATAAATATTTTTTTAGTAAATGACATGTTTAAGTTATATTTTTCTTTACAATAAATTAATTCTTATAAAATGTCTTTTTTCAAATCAACATGGCTCCATGGGGCCCCAATATCCGAAAAAGGATTCCCATGCTTGGAAATATACCATCCAATAGGATTATAACACGTGTTAGGGTTGTTTAATATTATTATAATATTATTTTTTACCCTTATTTATGATATTTAACCTTTAACCATGGAATTTAAAATAATTACTAAAGTTACATTTCATAATGTCTAAAAATAAAAGATATTTATTTACACAATTTGGACCTCCAAATTTAAAATATGGAATCCATTTTTCCGAATTCAAAACATAGAAGTTGGAGTAATTAATTGAAAAGTATTTTTTTTTGTCAAAACCAATAAAGCGAGTTTCTAAAAAATAATAACTATCAAACGATTAACGTGTGTTTATGACAAATTTAAAAGTGAAATTACTTCCAATGGAAAAAAATTGGATTAAATGGTAAAAATATAATCCAATTATACTTTAAAACCATTTAAAAGTAAATATAACTATAAAAATAAATTAGATGAAAAGGTAGTTTTGTCTTAAAATGCTTTATTTTCAGTATTCATTAAAAAATTAACATTATCAGCAAATTACCAGAAATTTATCAAAAGTAAATTTTGAGGTCCCAATTATATAGAATACATTTATTTTGTAATATAGGTTATATAAAAGTAACAAAAATTAGATTTAAAAATGGTTCTCCATCAAAAGGTAGCATTACATTTTAAAAAAAATATTAAAGCATTTCGTGCTTAAAATTGGTTTCATTATTATTTTTAGCATCAAAAATTTATTAGGTTAATGTAATGTCATTTAATAAACATATATAATCATATTATAGTTAGTTATGTTCATTACCTCTAATAAAAAAGATTGGTGTTAACTACCATTTAAAATAAGAATAATAATATTATATTATTTTTCGATATAACTCAAAGTTGTGTGCAATGTAAGATTTCAATGAAACCCGTTGTTGCATGTTGAGTATGCTATAAAAAAAATAACCCCCTTTAATGTAAAAATAATATCTTCTTCATAAATATTAACCAAAATGAAAAAGTATTATTTAATAAATACTTGGGTTGTTAAATACTTTTCCCCTATTGGTAATTGGGTCCTCAAAATTCTATTCATTTATCAAATAAGTGGGGGTATTTATCTCTCATAGAATTTTTAGATTCCCATGTTTCCTCACCAGCCATATGGGTTTTCCCCAAAACCTTTACATGATGAATAACTTTATTCTGAAATACTTTATCTCTTCAGTTAAAAATCTGTAATGGTTATTCCTCATAAGAAATATTCTCTTCCAACTGAACTACCTCTGGACTCAAAACATGATATGGATCTAGCATATAATTTCTCAATATTGAAACATGAAAAACACCGTGTACCTAGGATAATCATGGAGGTAAATCCACTCTGTTGGAAACTTATCCAACTTTCTCCAGGATTTCATAGGTTTTAATGAACATCAGACTCGACTTTCTCTTATTACCAAAATGCGTCACATTTTTCTATGGAGAAATGTTGTGAAAAACATGATCACTTTCCTCGAAATAAAGATCCTTCCTCTAGTTATCAGCCTAAAAATTATGACTGCTCTGAGCTATTCTCATGTGCTTCTGAATAATCTGAACTTTTTGTGCCATCTCTTCTACCAATTCTAGTCCCATAAACTTCTTTTGACCTACTTCATCCCAAAAAGATAGAGTTCAAACCCTCCTTCCATATAATGATTCAAATTGTGCCATCTGTATCCTAGAATTATAACAGTTATTATAAGAAGACTCAACCCAAGAAAGATGTGGGTCTGAACATCCATGGTAATCAATTGAAGAAGCACATAGTATATCGTCCAATGTCTGAATTGTTCATTCTGACTATCCATGTGATTAAGGATGAAAATATGTACTGAAATTTAATTCAATTTCCAATGACTTCTTAACGCACTCCCAAAAGATAGAAGTGATCATGGGATCATAATCAGATACAATGGAGAGACCAACCCTATGTAACCTAACTATATCATTAATATACAATCGAGAGAGAAGATCTAGAGATAGAGTATCTCTAATAGGAAGAAAATGAACAGATTTAGTCAATATATCAACAATAAACAAAAATTAATTGCTACTTCGAGTAGTCTTTGGTAATAGCACTATGAAATATATGCAGACATTTTCCCATTTCCAATCTGGCATTGTCAGGGCTGAAGCATCCCTTTCGGTAACTGTTGTTCTAGTTTAACCTGTTGAAAAATTAATCACATCATAGTAAAGTCAGAAATATCTCTTTTTATTCCATCCCACTAGTAATACTTTTGAATATCACTATATATTTTAGTACTACAAGGATGGACAGAAAATAGAGAACGATGAGCATCACATAACAAATCTTCTTCAATTGTGAATCACAAGTCACACATAAGCTCCTTCCAAACCTCAAAACATAGTATATATCGATGTTAATTTTATGTAACATACCCTTCAAAAAAAATTCTATCTTTTTCTGCAACTCACTATATTATTTTTGTGGTTTCTTTAGTCTGTCTTCTACAAACGATAGTACTAAAACCTAAAAAAAACATAAGAATTTATTGTACCAACAACTTCAGTTCCAAAATTCATCAAATCATTAATTAAAGGGTCACATTACCAATAAAATATGGTTAATGTAGAATTACATTTCTAACTCAAAGCATCATCAAACGTATATTATTTTCCTAGATGGTAATAAATCATTCAATCATAATCCTTGAATAATTATAGCTATCTCCTATGTCTAATTTTTAATTATTTCTGAGTGAATATATTCTTCAAACATTTATGGTCATCATACATTTCATATTTTACTCCATACAAATGATGCCTCTAAATTTTTAAAGTAAAAACAAAAAACAACTAATTCCAAATCATGTGTATGGTAATTTAAGTCATGAGTTTTCAACTGACATGAAGCATAAGCAATTACCTAATCATTCTGCATTAAGACACAACCAAGAACTTTCATCGAAGCAGAACTATAGATAATAAATTCACCATTTTTGGAAGTCCATGCAAAAACTGGAGCGTTCACCAATCTTCTTTTCTATTCCTGAAATAATTCAACACATTATTTTGTCCTGATGAACTTAACACCTTTTCATGTTAACTTAGTCAGTGGGCTAGATAACAGTGCAAAATTTTCAACAAACCATTGATAATAACTTGATAAACCAAGAAAACTAGGAATCCTGCTTATATTTTTGGGTCTTGGCCATTATTTAGAAAATTTTATTTTTGTAGGATTAACCATTATGACATCTTTAGAAACAATGTGACCAAGGAATGAAAACTTTTGTAACCAAAACTCACACTTGCTGAATTTCCCAAAAAATTTCTTTTCTTTAAAGGTTTTAAAGACATCCCTTAAATAACATTCATGCTCCTATTTAATTTTAGAATATATGAAAATATCATAAATAAAAACAACTACAAAATTATCCAAGAAATCACGTTAAAGTATATTGAAAAGATCCATGAATAAAGTAGGTGTATTTCTTAACCCAAAAGTAATAACTACAAATTGGTAATGGCCATATCTAGAAATAAATGTGGTCTTCAAAATTTCTTCATCCTTTACTTTCAACTGATGGAACCCCAACCTCATGTCAATCATTGAAAAATACTAAGCTGCATGGAGATGATCAAATAAATCATCGATATGAGGCAAATGATACTTGTTCTTAAAAGTTATGTTATTTAAGGCTCTATCATCAATGAAAAGACTCATCGAACCAAATTTATTTTTAACAAAAAAGATAGGAGTACCGCATGGTGATGTGACAGGTTGAATGAAACCTTTATCAAATAACTCATGAAATTGCTTCTTTTACACTAAAAGTTAAATTTGATCCATTCTATAAGGGGGTTTTGAAATTGGATTAGCATTAGGAACTAAGTCAATAGTAAATTAAACTTCATGATCAGGTATTATACTAGGAAACTCCTCAGAAAAAAACATCAAGATACTCATTTACCTCTGAAACATTATTAATATGAACAGTACCATTGTTTTCAACAGTATGTGCAAGGTAACATGCATTTCCATCATTTACTAGTTTCTCATATTCTTGATATATTATCAAAATTGTGGGTTAATTCTTGTACACAAACTGAAATTAATTCTCAAAAGAAACCTGTTTATCTCTACATTCAGTCTTAACATGATAAAAAAAAGCCAATCCATACCCAAAATAACATCAAACTGTACTAGAGGCCAAACAATAAGGTTTACAGGTAGATTATTTTCTCACAAAAGGATATGAAAGTTCTTATAATTTATTTTTGTCTTAATATTTCCTCCAAAAGTTTTTTCCACAAGTACTGGATTCATATCTTGATATGGAATTCCAAATTTACTAGAAAATTTCTCAGAAATAAAAGCATGTGTAGACCCTAAATCAAAAACACATTAGAAAAATCTGAATAAAAAAATTTACCTGATACAACCTCATTTAATTGACCAACATTTACTGAATTATTTTCAATGGATTTCACCACCCATTTTTTCTTGTAGTCTAACAGATTTCCGTCATTTGAGTTCTTCGTTGAACACTCATTTTCATAATGACCCATTTCATTGCACTTAAAACATTTTACTGATTTTAAATCAAATTTTTTCTTACCAATACCCAGATATTTGTTCGTGTAATTATGAGCCTTATCTCCCATTTTTCCACATCAGAAGCACTTACTAGAATTCAAAAGGAATTACACAATGTACTTTTTACCACAATTATCAGAAAAATTAAACGTAATATTCTTACCGCTATACTTTTTTGAAGAGTTATTCCCTTTCATCTTCCACCTCAACCTCTTATTATGTTGTTTTCCAAAGAACATCCAATCATCAGCAAACTCCATTTCCACCTTCTCTATACTTCAAAAAAGTTTTTCATAACTTTTGGAGTCATGAGAAGATAAAGACCTTAAATATTTTAAAATTAGTCTTGAATAAAAACAATTTATTTTACTGTCATGAACTCACATGAAATATTGTAACACCCCAAGATTTCATAGTGTGTTATTTCTTCAAAATAATTCAATAACTTGCACTACACGCAAAACTGAGTTCAATTGCACCATGACTTGCCAAAAAAAAAAGCCATTAAAAGAGGTCATGAATAGTATTAACTAAATTTTAAACTTTATATAATCCTTATAATTTTAGAATCCATATTATGAGTTTCTTAGTCATAATGCAAGAACAGATTCATTTTCAGTATTGCACTTTTATCAACTTTTGATAGTGAAACCTTTTTAAATACAATATTTTAAACTTTTTGACTAAATGGAGACATCAAAAAAATTTAAAATGAAACATCCCAAGCTTCCACGGTACGCTTTCCTTTGAATAAAACAGTAGCGTGTGTTGTACGCAACTTCGAGTTCTAACACACCGTAACCAATCAAACTAGCTGTTATGAATAGTAATACCTACTTTTTGAAATTATATATATTTTATATTTTAAAATGGAATTAATTTTTGGATTCGGAATATCAAATTTAGCCTAAGGTGAAATTTTGGTACTTTTCTGATAACTTTCATATTTTGATGAATAGTGAAAATTACTAAATTTTAATTAAAAAAAACTTTTTTAATCAAAATAATTAATAGTGATAAATTATGAATTTGAGTGGTTTTAAAGTATATTTAGAATATAGTTTTACTATTTAATATAATTTTGGTCATTGGACATAATTTTACAATTAAACCGAACATAAACAAGTGTCAATCTTTTGATAGTTATTATCTCTTAAAAACACGCTTTTTGTTTTGACAGCGGGAATTAATTTTAAATTAATTTCTGCCACTTATGTGTTTTGAATTTAGGAAAATGGATTCCATATTTGGAATCAGGATGTTCAAATTGTGTAAATAGGTAACTTTTATTTTTACACATTTTGAATAATTACTGCGGTAAATATTTTATTTACCATGGTTAAAGGGTAAATCCGGTAAATAATGGTTAAAAAAATAATATTACAATAATACTAAATTACCCTAAAACGTGTCTTAACCCTATTGGTTGATACATGGTCGACCATGGGCATCTTTGGGTCTATTTTGGGACCCCATGGATCCACTTGTAAGTGATAATGACACTTTATTTTAATTAAGTTAAAATGAATACAAAAATGACACAAGCATATATCTTTTAGAAGAACAATTTTTACATAGGGTTATACATGTTGGATTTTAGATTATAAATATTCATTAGAAAGCTAAAAAGATTTCCTACATAATGATATTTTATTTATAATTTTTAGACATTATATAATTTATTTTATTTATGACACAATGATGATGCAGTAATTACTAAAATAGTGAAAAATAAATATAATTGATCTTATAAATACCCAAATAATTATAATATGAAACTTTTAATGAATTAAACTAATTTTCTATGATAATATGATATATTAGGATTGATTGAATTGACTTTGTTCGAAGTAATCAATCTGTTAGGAGTTTCACAAAAATCAATTATTGAATAGTGTCAAAATTGACATAAAAGAGTTCTTAAAACAAATATTATATTATTAATTGATATTAAATTCCTAAAAATCTAAGGTTCGGCCAAGAGACTTATATTATGATAGGGTCCTCATTAATGGACCACTTGGGGGTCGCTTGGATGTATATAGTAAGTTTATTAATCATATTATATAAAAATACAAAGAGACATTGTAAAAGTGAAACTAATTAACTTAGAGTTAATACTTAAAGATAAGGTTAATATAAGTACCCAAACCTGTCTAAATTCTATTGGATGAGTTTTTTTCGACCTATCCACACCTCATACTTTGAATAGTCAACTTTGGAGCCTTTGTAAACCGAATATGAATTTATTATAAATTAATATTTCTAACTTTTCCAAAGGTGCCCCTCACCCCTCTTATAAAAGGGCACTCCTCCTTCTCATTTCTTCACACCTTCAAAGCCTTTTGGTTCGGCCAAACTCTGCCCAAATACTCTCCCAACATCCCGAAATACAACCTAGAGGCCTTAGTTGGATCAGAAAGCCAACCTAAGGAGCCCTTTTGATCAAATCAAAAGGAAGAACCCGAAGAAGAGGTAATGATTTCACCACCCTTTTCTAAGTTCATTTCTTCTTCCACTTCTTCTTCCTTTGTTCTTACCATTCTGAAATAATAACTCCAGTATCTCACATATACTGTGATGTTATTATAAATATGGTACAATCATATTCAGTATTCTATCCACCCTTTGAATAACATGTCACCATACGTGCGTACGTACGGCTTACCGTCTCCACGTCGTGGTGTAATTGTTATTCAATATAATATTATTTGGATGGGTATAATAATGATGTGTAACTCATGTAAATAATAAATATAACATGTTAATGATTCTGTATATATGATATACCATCCATTTATATATTATTTTAATATCAAAAGAATGATATTGTCGCTCGTGCGTAAGTACGGACTACCGTCTCCACGAACGCGATGAGATTCATTCTCCATCGTATCCATTCAAGTATAATTATCATTTGATGATTTAAAAATGATGTTTAAGGACTGTATATCATTCTGGATATGAATAAGATACAACAACCATGGCTTATGTAACAAAACATATAAAAGAAAATGAGTAAGTTAACTCCCGAAACGACGATAATTCTAAGATATTATTAACAAATCACTGTTAAAAGATCATATATGATATCATATTAATATATATGATTCTTGTATAATTTAATAACAACTATTTCACCATTATACAGGAGGTTAACCTACCCCAACCAAGGAAAAGTACAAGGTAAGGGTTATTTCACAATCTCTTCATTATCCGAGGTTGTTTATATGTAATAATCTACTGGGATCTCTTTATCATCCACATCCATGTTTCTTAAAAATGTATTTCAAAACATTTTTACTATTTACAAGAATATGGGTTAAAGTCATTTATACCCTTTTGACTTTTTATAAGAGGTTTATAAAGGAATCTTTCCGTCGTTTTCAAAACAAGGTCCTTTTTAGCCTTTTCGACAGAATTGAGGTAAGAATGTTTTTTTTTAACTTATACGGCGGGTGCGGTTATTTTACGCCGTTATAAAATCGTCGAAGCTTTCCATACAAGCTTATAAGAATATTTTCAAATAAAATGTTTTATTTTATATGGATCTTAAATGATTTCAAAATAAAAGGAGATACTTCTTTAAAAAGAATTTTGATTTCATCTATGTCAACATCCTTTGATGGATTTTAAGATTATTTGAAGTTGTTTTATTATGATACAAAACTTCTATATTGTATTGAAGGTTTTGTGATATGTTTGACTGTGGATGTGCTATTTTTATACCATTCATAGTTTATGGTGAAATTATTGACATTTCGTATGCTAGTTTTAATAAGAATGTTTATGTTATGTTTAAACCTTTTCATATGGGAATGCATTGGACTTAATAAGTGACGGGTGGAGCCCGCTATAGCTCCTCGATGCATCGGTAGGTCTCATGAGACAAACTAGTGTCTTGGCACAAGGCCATGACAAAATCTTATTTGTAGTCTTGGCACGAGGCCTTGGCTATGTGGTTATGATAGTCTGGCATTATGCATTCCAACATTATGAAAGTGGTTATTTATTTTGGCATGTGATTATTCGATTAGTGGAATATCCATGTGAATAAGTAAATGGCATTATTTCATTTTATTTATGCCATACCATGTTGAAAGTTCATGTTTAAAAGGATTTTTTTTTAGTTATACATTGCCTTAAATGTTTATTCTTATTGATGAAAGTTTCCGCTATATTGTTATCCTTACTGGGCATTTGAGCTCACCCCTTTTCTATGTTTTATTTTTCCCAGGAAGTGAAGATGTAAGTTATGAATGACCTGCAGGGATATTATGAGGGGATTGTAGTGTGGACTGTGGAAACATTATGTTGTTGTAGTAGTTTTTGATTTTATGATGTAATGTAAAACTTATGAATATATCTAGTGTTTCCAAGGCTACTAAACCAATCGGTCTTTCGAGATTTGATCTTTCTTGTGATCATGCCAATGTTACGAAGTAATGCACCGACTCTGGGTAGCTGGGGTCGGGGCGTTACAGTTGGTATCAGAGGAAGTTTAGTACAAACCTTGGAAGCTAGATTTAGATAAACTCTGATTAGAGCACGTAGACCTAAGATGAACTTTGAGGATTAGTATAGAAGAACTTCCTAGAAATTTTGGTATTGTAGAGATTTTGTGAGTTTTCCGAGCAATACATCCCTGTCTGGATACGAGCAGGTAGAGGCGGCTCTGGCACAGATGTACCTAGGGGTAAAACCCGAAAACACCGCTTTGAGCTAGACTCGAACGGGAACTGGTGCACGACAACGGGCCTTGCTGCACTCTTGGTTACGACACTCCCGGGGGATATGCTTAGGATAACTCTCATTTTCTTTACAAATCATTATGAAGGGTTTATGAGTATATACTTCCTCAAAGAAAACATATTTATGATTATGGATTATATCCATAGATAGTTCAATTTATGTTTAGTGTTTTATAAGTATGGGATTATGTATTTTGATGCATAAACTGATCTAGTTTATGCCATTTTTTAGAAATGGCACCTAGTGGAAGAAATGGAAATCGTATCAATGCACGCACTCCATGTAGGGATTTCCCTCCGGCTCAAGATAATTATAGTGGGGATGGTGATGCAACTGGTGCTGATCAGCTAATCACCGTACTGGGACAACTTACTCAGGTTATGAATAATAACCTTACCCGTATGGAGCACCCTGATCCGCAGCGTGGAGGATCAATGTTAGATCGATTCATGAGACAACAACCACCAACGTTCAATGGGATTACAAATCCCTTAGTAGCTGAGCAATGGATATTTTCCCTAGAGAAAATATTTCAGGCTTTGGGGAGTAGTGAAAGGGAAAAAGTTACCATGGCAGTTTACCGCCTCACTGGAGATGCTGATCAATGGTGGTCATTGATTCAAAACATGAAGGAAGATGATGAAGTATCAAACATGGAATGGAGGGAGTTCAAAGATCTGTTTTTAGAAAAATACTTTCCTCGCGACCATCGAGCAGATATGGAAAGGCAATTTCTGAGTCTGAGACAAAAGGAGGATGAGAATGTCACAAAGTATGAGGCTAACTTTACAAGGTTAGCGAGGTATGCTGGAGATTATATTCGCAACCCAAGAAGTAAGATTGATCGTTTCTTTGATGGGTTAAAACCATTTCTCCGTCGAGCATTAGTCTCACAATCCTTTTCATCGTACGAAGACATTGTCTCATGTGCTATCAAGACCGAAAAGGAATTCTCTAAGTCTTATGACTTTAAAGCAAAGCAAGAGAAGAAGAGACCTGCTGATCAATCTGGGAATGGAAATAAGGGGAAGAAGGGAAAGGTTGAATATCCATCTTGTGGTAAGTGCGGGAAGAAACACCCCGGTGCTTGCCTGAAGGGAATGGGAGTCTGTTACAAGTGTGGTGAAAAAGGCCACCAAGCTCATGATTGCAAGGGGAAGAAGGAAGCAACCAATGTTCAGTGCTACAATTGCAGGGAGATGGGGCATTATGCAAATGCATGTCCTAAGCATCAGGAGAACTTACCTCAGAAAAGGCCAAGGGATCAAGGCCAGGCTTATGCTATCACTACTGCTGAGGTAGAAACTCCGAAAGACGTGGTGGCAGGTAATTTAATGGTTTCCTCAAGTTTAGCAAATGCATTATTTGATTCTGGATCATCGCATTGTTTCATATATTCCCAGTTTGCTAAGAAAATTAGATATTTCCAATTTGATTTAATAAGGGAGTTGTCAGTTAAAACTCCTAAGGGAAGTATCGTTGCAACAAAGTTTTGTGAATCAGTCCCCATTAGAGCACATAAATTTTCTTTATCTGCTGATTTCATCGTCATACCTATGATTGAGTTTGATATAATCCTCGGTATGGACTGGCTTTCGGACTATGATGCGAAGATTTATTGTAAGAAGAAAGAGGTTACGATTCTCGATGATAATGATAAGGAACACCTTATTTTTAGAGCAGAATCGTCACCACCTAATTCTTATTTAGACCCACCCCCAGTAGCTCAACATAATTCAATTATTGGGGAGGAAGAGAATGAAGTAACTATCGGTGAGGAAAGGAATGTTCAAATAGAAGATGTACCTATTGTGAAAGAATTTGTAGATGTATTTCCGGAAGATTTACCTGGACATCCTCCAGAACGAGAAGTTGAGTTTTCTATTGATTTGATTCCTGGATCAAGGCCTATATCGAAGACCCCTTATAGAATGGCTACTATAGAGTTAGTCGAACTAAAGAAACAACTAGAGGAATTGAGTAATAAGGGATTTATTCGCCCTAGTGTTTCTCCATGGGGAGCCCCTGTTCTTTTTGTTAAAAAGAAAGATGGATCTATGAGGTTATGTATCGACTACAGGGATATCAATGCTATAACGATAAAGAACAAGTATCCCCTACCTCGTATTGATGATTTATTTGACCAACTGCATGGAGCTCAATACTTTTCAAAGATTGACCTTCGATCTGGATACCATCAGTTGTGTGTGAAGAAGGAAGACATTCCGAAGACAGCATTTCGAACCAGGTACGGGCATTACGAGTTTACTGTAATGCCGTTTGGATTGACTAATGCACCCTCTGTATTCATGGATCTGATGAATAGAGTTTTCAAGGAGTATCTCGATGAATTTGTGGTGGTATTTATTGATGATATCTTGGTATACTCCAAAACCTACAAAGATCATGAAAATCACTTGCGCATTATCTTGAAGACTCTGAGGAGGCATGAATTATATGGAAAGTTTAGCAAGTGTGAATTCTGGCTTCAGGAGATTTCTTTTCTTGGCCATATTGTCTCTAAAGATGGAATATCTGTTGATCCTTCTAAGACCAAGGCAATCCAAGAATGGCCAGCACCTACGAGTATAACTGAGGTACGTAGTTTTATTGGTTTGGCAGGTTATTATCGACGTTTCGTCCAGAATTTTGCCCGATTGGCTAACCCATTAACGAAGCTCACACGTAAAGGGGTTAAATTTGTTTGGACAAAAGAGTGTGAAGAATGTTTCGAAGAACTGAAGAGAATATTAGTCAATGCTCCTATATTGACTCTACCATCGGGGAATGATGGGTTCGTTATTTATAGTGATGCATCGAAGAAAGGACTTGGCTGTGTCCTTATGCAGAATGATAGAGTTATTGCCTATGCATCACGACAGTTGAAAATTCATGAACAAAAGTATCCTACTCATGATCTCGAGTTAGCAGCAGTGATCTTTGCTTTGAAGATATGGAGGCACTACCTCTATGGTGAAAAATGTGAGATTTATACTGATCACAAGAGTTTGAAGTATATTTTCTCACAAAAAGAACTCAACATGAGGCAAAGGAGATGGCTTGAATTACTCAAGGATTATGATTGTACGATACACTACCACCCGGGGAAGGCAAACAAGGTGGCAGATGCTTTAAGTAGAAAAGACCATCGAGTTTTGAACAATATGAGAATTGAAAGGGATCCAATTTTCATGGATCTAGTGAAAATGGACATGGTAATAACCAGGGAAGGTGAAACATCAATGCTTTTTCAAATGGTTGCCAAACCATCTTTACTAGAAAGGATTAAGAGTTCTCAGACCGATGATGACGAATTCCAAAAGAAGATTAAAGCTTTGAATGATGGGAGATTGAGAGACTTTGTGTATGAAGATGGAATTTTGAAATTCGGGAAGAGACTTTGTGTTCCCAATATACCTGATCTAAAAAGGGAATTGCTGGATGATGCTCATAGTTCCAATTTCTTTATACACCCTGGGAGCACCAAAATGTATAGAGATTTGAAGGAACATTTTTGGTGGGACAACATGAAGAGGGAGATTGCTGATTTTGTGTCAAGATGTATGGTTTGTCAAAAAGTGAAAGCTGGAAGGCAACAGCCTGGAGGAGTCATGCAACCTCTTCCCATACCGGAGTGGAAATGGGACAATATTACGATGGACTTTGTCATGGGGCTACCAAAGACTCCTAGAAGGAACGATGCAATATGGGTTATTGTTGATCGTCTTACCAAGTCAGCACATTTTCTTGCTATAATAGAAGATCTACCCCTGGAACGTCTAGCAAGACTATACATTAATGAAGTTGTGAGACTTCATGGAGTACCCCTATCGATTGTTTCTGATCGTGATCCCCGTTTTACTTCAAGATTTTGGAAAAGTCTTCAGAAATCCCTGGATACTGAACTTCATTTGAGCACTGCTTACCACCCTCAGACAGACGGACAATCAGAATGGACTATTCAGACCTTAGAAGACATGTTGAGATCTTGCTCACTTGACTTTCAGGGTATGTGGGATCAATATTTACCACTAGTAGAATTTTCCTATAACAATAGCTTCCATTCGAGTATTCAGATGGCACCATATGAAGCGTTATACGGAAAGAGATGTCGTACACCAACCTGTTGGGATGACGTTGGTGAAAGAAAACTTGTAGGCCCAGAACTGGTGGAGGAAACGGTGGAAAAGGTGAAGGTAATCCAAAATCACATTAAAGCAGCTCAAAGTAGGCAGAAGAGCTATGCCGATAATCGAAGGAAGGATTTGGAATTTCAAGTCGGTGATCATGTTTTCCTGAAGGTATCTCCGTGGAAGGGAGTCATACGTTTTGGTAAGAAAGGTAAATTGAGTCCCAGGTACATCGGACCTTTCGAAATTCTAGAACGAATTGGGGTTGTAGCTTACCGATTGGCAATGCCTCCAAGTCTCTCCAAAGTTCACGATGTGTTCCACGTATCTCTGTTGAGAAAATACATGCCTGACCCAACGCATGTACTCACCTATGAGGAATTAGAACTGGAACCCGATCTGTCTTATTGCGAAGAGCCCGTCAGGATTCTTGATACAAGAGAACAAGTACTGAGAAACCGGACGACGCGTCTGGTAAATGTTTTGTGGAGAAATCATAAGATGGAAGAGGCAACGTGGGAACCCGAGGAACTTATGATGAAGAACCACCCGAGTCTTTTTATGCAGTAATACCCTAGAAATTGCGAGGACGCAATTTATTGAAGGAGGGGAGAATGTAACACCCCAAGATTTCATAGTGTGTTATTTCTTCAAAATAATTCAATAACTTGCACTACACGCAACACTGAGTTCAATTGCACCATGACTTGCCAAAAAAAAAGCCATTAAAAGAGGTCATGAATAGTATTAACTAAATTTTAAACTTTATATAATCCTTATAATTTTAGAATCCATATTATGAGTTTCTTAGTCATAATGCAAGAACAGATTCATTTTCAGTATTGCACTTTTATCAACTTTTGATAGTGAAACCTTTTTAAATACAATATTTTAAACTTTTTGACTAAATGGAGACATCAAAAAAATTTAAAATGAAACATCCCAAGCTTCCACGGTACGGTTTCCTTTGAATAAAACAGTAGCGTGTGTTGTACGCAACTTCGAGTTCTAACACACCGTAACCAATCAAACTTGCTGTTATGAATAGTAATACCTACTTTTTGAAATTATATATATTTTATATTTTAAAATGGACTTAATTTTTGGATTCGGAATATCAAATTTAGCCTAAGGTGAAATTTTGGTACTTTTCTGATAACTTTCATATTTTGATGAATAGTGAAAATTACTAAATTTTAATTAAAAACAACTTTTTTAATCAAAATAATTAATAGTGATAAATTATGAATTTGAGTGGTTTTAAAGTATATTTAGAATATAGTTTTACTATTTAATATAATGTTGGTCATTGGACATAATTTTACAATTAAACCGAACATAAACAAGTGTCAATCTTTTGATAGTTATTATCTCTTAAAAACACGCTTTTTGTTTTGACAGCGGGAATTAATTTTAAATTAATTTCTGCCACTTCTGTGTTTTGAATTTAGGAAAATGGATTCCATATTTGGAATCAGGATGTTCAAATTGTGTAAATAGGTAACTTTTATTTTTACACATTTTGAATAATTACTGCGGTAAATATTTTATTTACCATGGTTAAAGGGTAAATCCGGTAAATAAGGGTTAAAAAAAATAATATTATAATAATACTAAATTACCCTAAAACGTGTCTTAACCCTATTGGTTGATACATGGTCGACCATGGGCATCTTTGGGTCTATTTTGGGACCCCATGGATCCACTTGTAAGTGATAATGACACTTTATTTTAATTAAGTTAAAATGAATACAAAAATGACACAAGCATATATCTTTTAGAAGCACAATTTTTACATAGGGTTATACATGTTGGATTTTCGATTATAAATATTCATTAGAAAGCTAAAAAGATTTCCTACATAATTATATTTTATTTATAATTTTTAGACATTATATAATTTATTTTATTTATGACACAATGATGATGAAGTAATTAATAAAATAGTGAAAAATAAAAATAATTGATCTTATAAATACCCAAATAATTATAATATGAAACTTTTAATGAATTAAACTAATTTTCTATGATAATATGATATATTAGGATTGATTTAATTGACTTTGTTCGAAGTAATCAATCTGTTAGGAGTTTCACAAAAATCAACTATTGAATAGTGTCAAAATTGACATAAAAGAGTTCTTAAAACAAATATTATATTATTAATTGATATTAAATTCCTAAAAATCTAAGGTTCGGCCAAGAGACTTATATTATGATAGGTTCCTCATTAATGGACCACTTGGGGGTCTCTTGGATGTATATAGTAAGTTTATTAATCATATTATATAAAAATACAAAGAGACATTGTAAAAGTGAAACTAATTAACTTAGAGTTAATACTTAAAGATAAGGTTAATATAAGTACCCAAACCTGTCTAAATTCTATTGGATGAGTTGTTTTCGACCTATCCACACCTCATCCTTTGAATAGTCAACTTTGGAGCCTTTGTAAACCGAATATGAATTTATTATAAATTAATATTTCTAACTTTTCCAAAGGTGCCCCTCACCCCTCTTATAAAAGGGCACTCCTCCTTCTCATTTCTTCACACCTTCAAAGCCTTTTGGTTCGGCCAAACTCTTCCCAAATACTCTCCCAACATCCCTCAATACAACCTAGAGGCCTTAGTTTGATCAGAAAGCCAACCTAAGGAGCCCTTTTGATCAAATCAAAAGGAAGAACCCGAAGAAGAGGTAATGATTTCACCACCCTTTTCTAAGTTCATTTCTTCTTCCACTTCTTCTTCCTTTGTTCTTACCATTCTGAAATAATAACTCCAGTATCTCACATATACTGTGATGTTATTATAAATATGGTACAATCATATTCAGTATTCTATCCACCCTTTGAATAACATGTCACCATACGTGCGTACGTACGGCTTACCGTCTCCACGTCGTGGTGTAATTGTTATTCAATATAATATTATTTGGATGGGTATAATAATGATGTGTAACTCATGTAAATAATAAATATAACATGTTAATGATTCTGTATATATGATATACCATCCATTTATATATTATTTTAATATCAAAAGAATGATATTGTCGCTCGTGCGTACGTACGGACTACCGTCTCCACGAACGCGATGAGATTCATTCTCCATCGTATCCATTCAAGTATAATTATCATTTGATGATTTAAAAATGATGTTTAAGGACTGTATATCATTCTGGATATGAATAAGATACAACAACCATGGCTTATGTAACAAAACATATAAAAGAAAATGAGTAAGTTAACTCCCGAAACGACGATAATTCTAAGATATTATTAACAAATCAATGTTAAAAGATCATATATGATATCATATTAATATATATGATTCTTGTATAATTTAATAACAACTATTTCACCATTATACAGGAGGTTAACCTACCCCAACCAAGGAAAAGTACAAGGTAAGGGTTATTTCACAATCTCTTCATTATCCGAGGTTGTTTATATGTAATAATCTACTGGATCTCTTTATCATCCACATCCATGTTTCTTAAAAATGTATTTCAAAACATTTTTACTATTTACAAGAATATGGGTTAAAGTCATTTATACCCTTTTTGACTTTTTATAAGAGGTTTATAAAGGAATCTTTCCGTCGTTTTCAAAACAAGGTCCTTTTTAGCCTTTTCGACAGAATTGAGGTAAGAATGTTTTTTTTTTAACTTATACGGCGGGTGCGGTTATTTTACGCCGTTATAAAATCGTCGAAGCTTTCCATACAAGCTTATAAGAATATTTTCAAATAAAATGTTTTATTTTATATGGATCTTAAATGATTTCAAAATAAAAGGAGATACTTCTTTAAAAAGAATTTTGATTTCATCTATGTCAACATCCTTTGATGGATTTTAAGATTATTTGAAGTTGTTTTATTATGATACAAAACTTCTATATTGTATTGAAGGTTTTGTGATATGTTTGACTGTGGATGTGCTATTTTTATACCATTCATAGTTTATGGTGAAATTATTGATATTTCGTATGCTAGTTTTAATACGAATGTTTATGTTATGTTTAAACCTTTTCATATGGGAATGCATTGGACTTAATAAGTGACGGGTGGAGCCCGCTATAGCTCCTCGATGCATCGGTAGGTCTCATGAGACAAACTAGTGTCTTGGCACAAGGCCTTGACAAAATCTTATTTGTAGTCTTGGCACGAGGCCTTGGCTATGTGGTTATGATAGTCTGGCATTATGCATTCCAACATTATGAAAGTGGTTATTTATTTTGGCATGTGATTATTCGATTAATGGAATATCCATGTGAATAAGTAAATGGCATTATTTCATTTTATTTATGCCATACCATGTTGAAATTTCATGTTTAAAAGGATTTTGTTTTAGTTATACATTGCCTTAAATGTTTATTCTTATTGATGAAAGTTTCCGCTATATTGTTATCCTTACTGGGCATTTGAGCTCACCCATTTTCTATGTTTTATTTTTCCCAGGAAGTGAAGATGTAAGTTATGAATGACCTGCAGGGATATTATGAGGGGATTGTAGTGTGGACTGTGGAAACATTATGTTGTTGTAGTAGTTTTTGATTTTATGATGTAATGTAAAACTTATGAATATATCTAGTGTTTCCAAGGCTACTAAACCAATCGGTCTTTCGAGATTTGATCTTTCTTGTGATCATGCCAATGTTATGTAATAATGCACCGACTCTAGGAAACTAGGGTCGGGGCGTTACAAATATGGTTCATACCTTGCCAGTCAAGTGAATTTTTCTTCATAAGAAGCCACTGAGTCATCCTCCTACCTCAATTCCATGAATTTTTTTCCATGCTAAGTTGAACCACCTTAGGAAAATATTCCTCAAGAAACATACATTTTAGTTCATCCCAATCAAGAGAATGAATCTCCTTAATATCCATGATATTTTTAATTATCAACCACCACTGATCGGATTCACCTTTAAAACAGTAAACAAAAAGAATAACATTTTGATGCTCTAAACATCACTTGACATTGAAAATATTTTCTAGTTCTTTAATACACCCTTCCGCTAACAAAGGGCCAGATGATCATCTAAATGATGGGGGATGTTGCCTCATGAAAAGATCCATTGCTAAAATATTCCTCTGTGGTTTATCTGGATGATCTCATTCATGGACACAACCCCCATTTATAACCTGATTCAATAGTTCCATTATTGCAACAAATAGGTCAGTTCCGATTTTGACCATCTCAGGTTGCTGATTTGGAAGTTTCTATTCCCCATTGTGTTGTCTCATCATAGCTACCCTATTTCCTATACAGAAAACCATTATAAACATAGAAATATATTAGGCAAAGCCACATGGTAATCTTAAAATGCAACATCATTTCAGTGTTATCATAATATAATTTAAGGTTATTAATTTATCAATACTGTAACTCCAAAATTTATCTAAACCGACCTCTAATACCAACTATAAGGCACCAATCTTGAATATTAAAGAATCTAGAGTTATGTCAAGTATTCAACAATGAGGATATTTTCATTTATAGAGTTTTATAGAATTAGGCCATAACTATTATATTACATCACAAATATTACAAAGTAGACACTTCTACTCTAACAATTTTTTTCACAACAATAAAACTCATTAAATATAATAATTATTATTTTCTTGATAATAATATTTTAGAATTATTCATTTCACTTAAATATCCTTATACCCTATAAAAAAAGTTTAAAAACATGGGATGTCCATAAAAAGCTCAGTAAGTGATATAAAATAAGAGAAGAAAACATTAGACCATCAATATATAAAAATAAATAGAATCATACTTTTCACTCATAAAACATATGATCTGTAACATACCTCATGAAATTATAAGATATAAAAATAACACATAGATATATCAAAGGCTCACTCATCCATGGTTTATCACAGAACAACTCAAATACGTAGACAATTCCCAAGAACCGTAACATAATCATAACACATAAAATAAGCATAAAAGAAAGATAATATTTCCATATTGCAATCAAAATATATCATTTCAAATATTGACAGTATCAATGCATTCTAAAAAACATTTTCAATAGAAAATATGTAAAAATTGTATATGGTATTTATTTTCCATTAAAAACAGTATGACTTGTTAAGGAATCCAAATATCAAATAATGTTAACAACAATGGAAATGTCGTTCTCACCACGTACATTAAAAAACATTCCCTTTGTAGTTTCTAAAATGCTTCGTAAAAGAAAAGATAATTTTTGAAAACTATTGATTGAAATTAAAATTATAAGGGTATTATTATACATCGTATAAAAATGGTCATGTATATACCAAATTATTCATCAATGAAAGGATATTGAGACGAAGTCCCTTACCTTGAGTCCAACTCGTCATGTGTGATCCTTGTTCTTCCTGAATAATAAACATAATTTAAAATATACTTTATTAAGAACACTTTTAAATTTTATTATTACTTTTATATCAATTATTAGCACTTTATTAACATTACACAATTATTTATGTTAATATTGGTCATTTTATCGATATTCAATACATGAGTTGAAAATGAAATTATTCTGAGGTAAATTTTCTTTATAGTCAACAATACATCATATATAAAATGATTTTAATGATTTAAATATCATATTTATTCAGTATATAGATGTATTTATAATAGTACATAACATTTCTAGATAGTAAATGAAATGCACCGTTCATGGAGAAGGTAAGCTGTATGTACGCTTGAATGCTACATTCATTTATTTTTCATACTTAAAGAAATGAAAACTAAATGATACATAGGTATATTATAATTATATTATAATATCATCTTTTATATATGTTACAAATTTTCATTAACACTATCATTTATATGTTCAATGTATGGAATGAATGAGTAATATCATTTTGAGGGGGCGGTAACCTGCACTTCCTCAGATTAAATTGTCGTATTTACACATTATGGAAAGAATAAAGACATTATATAAATTAAGAAAACAGATTCCTAGTGACAATATAAATATAATATATATTATATGTAAATATAGTTCCATCATAATGGACACCATGAGAGGTGGTAGGAGAAAATTCATCAATCATCGTTTCGTGAGGATGTAGTTCACTGTACAGAGAAATAGTATGTTTGTATCCAATAGATTGAGGTGTGTCTAAGTGTAGTTCAAATAATTCTCATTACAACATCCTTGTAACGCCCCGACCCCAGTTACCTAGAGTTGGTACTTTATTACATAACATTGGCATGATTACATGGAATCAAGTCCCGAAAGACCGATCAGTGTAGCAGTCTGGAAAAATAGATAACAAATTTGAAAGTTACATTACACATTAGAAAATAAAACACTACATAAATGATCCATTGATAATTCCATTAATCCCCTTGATTAAACCTACTTATCAATAAAAATACACTTCTTGGAATCCTGGTAAAATAAAACATAATAATGGGGTGAGCTCAGATGATCAGTACGGAAAACAATATAGTGGAAACTTTCATAAATAAACATAAACTTGTAAGGAAATGTATACAACTAAAACAAAAGACTTTTAGACTTAAAAATCTTCATAATATGGAAAATATAAATCAAATAATTCCATTTAATTATTCACATTGATATTCTACTAGTTGAATAATCACATGCAATATCCATATCAAATTTCATAATGATGGAATGCATAATGCCAGACTTCACAACCACATAGTCAAGGCCTTGTTCCATGACTACAAATAAGATTTTTTCAAGGCCTTGTTCGAAGACACTAGTTTGTCTCATGAGACCTACCGATGCATCGAGGAGCTATATCAGGCTCCACCCATCTCTTACTAAGTCCAATGCATTCCTCATATGAAAAGGTTTAAGCATAACATAAACATTCATATTAAAACTAGCATACGAAATGTCAATACTTTAACCATAAACCATGAATGGTATAAAAATAGAACATCCAAAATAAAACATATCATAACTAATTCTATAAAATATGTAACATTTTATTATAATAAATCATCCCCGATCATGAATAATATCCTGTAATATAAGTTTACATAGTTGAAAATGGTCAGTAAATTTTTTTCAGAGAAATATCCCATTTTAATGAAATCATTTAAAAGTCACAAAATTTATAAAAGAAGTAAAATAAAATATAGTTTTGAATAAAAGTGTCCCATACCACTTTAAATTTTTTTATAAGAATTGAAATTGTAAAATAGTCATGTCCATATAAATAAATCGTTAAAACCCTTTTGAAAACATGGACATTAATGAGAAAGGTTTAGAAGAATAAATATCTAAAACATTTAAAACGATGTTTTAATAAAATAGTCCCTTAAAAATAATCCCATTGTTAAATCTTTTATGAAACATGGACATGGATAATAAGTATTTCCTAGTAAAAACTTTTTTATAAACAATCATGAATAATAATGATGTTGAGAAATTAACCCTTACCTTGCACTTTCCTTTGGTCGAGGGAACATTTAACCTCCCGTATAATGACCATATAATGTTATTAAATTATACCAGAACCATATTAATATTTATAATATCACACATGATTCCTTTATGACTTTGTACTACCCATTTAATAATGATTTCCATGTTAAATTAACATTTTGGGTAATAATCGATTTCTTTATTGTAGGTTGTTTAACATGTTATTCTTGATCGTATCATTTAGACCATGGTTTATATAATTCTAGAATGTAACAAATGATTTATATATCATATATATTTAGAATATAAATATTTATAATAGATAGATATATGAAATGGAAAACACCATTTATGGATATGGTAGTTCATATATACGTATACACGCTGTTTCTGTTTTCATATCGTATTGAATAGATGTAAGTGAATAAGAAATATGTAAGTACATACATACATAAATACATACATAAATACATACATATATATATATATATATATTAATTAGAATAATTATGTCATATATTACTTACTTTTTAATAATATATATTTTTATAATCATCGTTAAATGGTGAATGTGGAAATGAATCTCATCGCGGCTTGGAGATGGTAATCCGTACGTATGAAAAAGCAACAATATCATTATACTGGTGGTGAAATAAGATGTAATTGGATGGTATATCATATATATATATAATAATTTACATGTTTTATTTATTATTTACATCAGTTAAACTCATTATTATACCCATCCAAATAATGAAGTGTTTGAATAACAAACTACACCATGATGTGGAGACGGTAAGCTGTACATACGCATGTATGGTGACTTTGTTCTTTATTGGATGGATAGAATAATGAATATGGTTGTACCATATTTATAAAAAAAATCATAGTATGTAGAAGGTATTTGAGTTATCATTTTGGTATGGAAACAACAAAGAAAGAGGAAGTGGAAAAAGAACTTGAATGATGGTGGTGAAATTATCACCTCTTCTTCGGGTATTTCCTTTTGAGTTGATCAAAATAGCTCCTTAGGTTGGATTTATGATCAATTTAAGGACTCTAGGTTGATGTGATAGAAGTTTTGAGGATATTTGGATAGGGTTTTTCTGAGCCAAATGTCTTTGGAAGTGTGATTTTGAGAGAAGGGAAGTACCCTTTTATAAAAGTTGTGATGGCCACTTTAGGAAAAGCTTGTAATATTATTTTATAATAAAATTATTATAATTTTATAATGGCTAAAAAATGATTTATTTATAGGGTGAGTGGTTATGGGTCGAAAAACACTCAAAAAATAGGTTTTAGACAGGTTTAGGGCACTATATTAACCTTATCCTTTAGATATAACTCTTAGTTAAATAGTTTTACTTTTACCGTGTCTTCTTTTATTATTACACTATATGGTTAATAAACATACTATAAACTTCAAGATAACATAAAGTGATTAATTAATTACATATATAATATTATTTAAGTCTTTTTTCCTAACATTAGATTTTTAGGAATATTATACAATTTTATAATATAATATTGTTTTTAAAAACTCATTTTGGTCAATTTTGACACTATATAGTATTTGGTTTTTGTGAAAGTAATCACAACATGGTTACATAGAACAAGATACTTTGAGTCAATCCTAAAATTTAAAATTAATTTAGAAAATTCGTGGATGTAATAAAAACATTGAAATTATATTTATTTTAAAATTTATAATATTTTTTATTAGATTATTTCAGTAATTTTTTAATTACACCATCATCAATATGCCATAGATAAATTTAAATGTTTACGTATAAAAATTAAAAATAAAATACCATGATGTCGAAAATAATTTTATCTTTATAATGAATATTTATTGTATAATTTTTTTTATGTATAACCCTATATTGAAAATTGTTTAGTTATTAAACTTTAACATAACACTTTTTACTCTTCTTTAAATAAAATAAAAATAAATGTCATAATCTAATCCAAGTGGATTAAAGAGAATCATATTTTATTCCTATGGTTTTTTGGTCAAACATCAATTATTCAAGAGAATTATGACATGTGTTAGGGTAATTATAATATCATTTTTACCCTTAATTACCCTATTTACCTTTGACCGTGGTAAATAAAAGTCAAAAGTTACTATTCAATAAAAATCATTTTCTTCTTATTGAACCAAATTTTACTTAATGATGACAAAAATGTCTCTTGTATTGTTGAAATTCAACTCACAGGAGTGGTAAAATTATGTTTTATTCAAATTTGCAAATGCTCCTAGAAGGTGGGTAAAAGATGGTAAAAAGATCAATAAAAATTTATAAATATAATTTTATTATAAAATGAACACAGAAAATTAAATTTAACATATAAATGTACTATATAACCACTTTGACTTAAAATAAATTTAAATAAAATAAAAATTTATTTAAATTAAATGTTGGTTTTAAACAATAACCCGGTATTTTTCGTTATTCATCAAAAATGGATGTTTTTAGAAAAATACCAATAATTCACCCTATGATAATTTTGATATTATGAATTCAAAAATGAATTATATTTTACCAAATTCATAACATATAAGTTGCACTAATTAATTTAAAATTACTTCCCGTAGTCAAAACTAAAAAAAGCCGGGTTTTTAAATGTTAAAACTATCAAAAGATTGATATTTGTTTATGTGAAATTACTTATAATGACCTAAATTTTATTAAATGATAAAAATACCGTCAAATTATTATTCCAAACCATTCAAAAACATAATTTATCACTATAATTTGTTTCGATTAAAAATTTTGTTTTTAATTAAAATTTAGTATTTTCACCATGCTTTAAAATATGGATGTTATTAGAAAAGTACCTAAAATTTATGAAAAAATATTTTTTATGTCCTGATTCTAAAGAAGAATTTAATTTCATTAAATTGAATATATAAAAGTGTAAAATATTGATTTTTAAAATGGGTTTCCATTATAATGTTGCAAAATTGCATTTTTTTGAAAAATACTTCTTTTATCTGAAAAAATGAATTTTTTATCATGTTATTTCTGAGATACACATAATATGGGTGTTAAAATTATATAGAGTATATAATATTCAAAATTCAGTTAATAATATTTAAAACTGCCTATTGAACGACATGTTTGGTAAGTTTTGGTGCTCTCAAACTCAGTGTTGCATGTAGCACAAGCTATGGAATTATTTTAATGAGTTAATGTACTATTAATTCATAGGGTGTTACATTCTCCCCTCCTTTAATAAAATGTGTCCTCACAATTTGAAATTGTTTTTAAAAAATAAATGGTTAACAATAGAAAAATACCTTTGTGGAAAACCCATATCAAAAATTTGGTTAACACAATTTAGTCTTAAGAAGTGGGAAAGGGAAATGAAAAAGTCACCACCAAATTATGAACCCGATTCGGAGAAAATTGGTGGAAATTATAAACACATAATTGGTGGAAAAATCTAAATATTTATAGGGAGTGATTGAGGTCATCGATCACAAATAAATCGAAAATTGAGCACCTTAAAGCCATCAATCTAAGATGATGTAAAATATCAATGGTTCAACAAAACATATGGTATTAGGATAACACATTTTTTGTTTTTAGATCCCTTACATAAAGTTTAATAATTATTTTATTCATAGAATATGTGAAAAAATATATATTTGATAATTTTAATTTTATCCTTCAACAAATTCCCACCACAAACTTATCTTTCACTGCAAAAGATAATAGAAATAAAAAATATTCTATTTTTCTTAATGGTATAAGGTTCCAAAAACAATGAATTTATAATTCATTTATCAGACCATTAAAAAAATACATTATAAAAACCAGGAATAACATTGGCCAGTGGTAGGTGGTGCACCCTTGTTTCCATTCAGTTGCGGGTTTAAGTATCACGTCCTTTCCAGATGCGACAGGTTATCACCCGACCTCCGGGATGTCCTTTTTATGCCAGTCCAAAAATAATTTGATGAAAAGATTTAACCTTAACAATAGTATCCAGTGTCAAAACTAATCGATTCCATCCTTTAGACTTACCCAAAATACTTCTATCCAAACTCAAAGTCTGAAATTTATAAGTAATGTAAAGACAATGAAGATCGTTTTTTACACGTAATAACATGTGAATACAGTCATCCTGTATTCTTTAAGAACATTGTAACCCCCTAAATACCCATGAAAAATTATTTATTACATTCATTCTCTCTTATTCCTTATAGAATACTAGATATACTCCTTCTATCCAAAAATTTTGTAAACTCCAACAATGATGGAATATGAAAATTATTAATCAGTCTCAAGGTAGTCAAGAATATCAAAAATAATTTATCCAAATCAATCATATATTATTCTAAAATCACTACTTTAGTATAAAAACCATATTATGGTTTATCTTTCTCTTAACCATATATTTCCTCAAAAAAATTAACCTGCCATTGAGTCAATTTTCACAGTTCCACACAATCTCAAGTCCTTAATGAAATAGTACTGCAGTACAATCCTTATATACTCTATAATTATTATAACATGTACATCATTAATAAAATAATCAAATTACACAATACTTTAAGAAAAACATAAGAACACCAATAATTTCTCTTCATCTTCAGTAGTATCATAACTTGATTGTTATCCAATAACAACATTTGGGCTATACTCTGATGATTTGGAAATTGATTCACATAGTGTCCCAACTAATTGTAGATCAATCATTGTACATTTAAAACCTTTTTCTTAACCTTGCAAACACGTACTTGGTGTTATTTTTATCCACACTTATAATAAACTCTCATTACTTTCAAGAATTTACTAAGGTGATTCTTTCCACAGTTATCACATATGGGAAAATCCATCTTTCCCCTCTTCCATTTATCCATGTTTCTATATCATTATTTTCTTCTCTTGCTTCCCTTCAAAGCTATAGGACTTAGAGAATTGATTATGTATCTTATTGACACCTGATAATATTTTTTTCATAAGATAAGAATACATGGAGACTATTTCCCTTTTAAATGTTGGATTAATTCCCTGAAGGATATGATCATTCTTAATCTTTCGATCATGTATATTTCTGGAATTCTCATTCCTTCTACTAGGTTCCATATCTAAACAATGGTATACACTGGGTTAGTTCATGAATTACAATGCTTAATTCCAAACATTTAAAATACCTAATGTAAATTTAAATGATTATGCATATAGTCTCTAATAATTAAATTCTTTTTTGAGAATGTATTTACTACTAAATCCTTCATAAAGGTTTGTAAAGAAAATGTGAATTATCCAAAGTATATCCCCTGGGAGTTTCATAACCATGAGTGTAACAAGGCCCGTTATTGTGTACCAGGATACCCTAGGTCAAGCTCGAAACTCCTTGTCAGAGTTTTCTCTCCTAGGTACATCTATTCCATCGATGCCTCTACCTAATCATATCCATATAGAGATGTATTGCTTGGAAAATACACAAAATCACTACATTACCAAAATTCTAGGAAGTTATTTTATACTAATCCTCAAATTCTATCTTGGGGTAATGTTCTCTAATCAGAGTGTATCTAAATCTATTTCCAAGGTTTTTTCTAAACTTCCTCAGATACCAACTATAACGCCCCTACCCCAGCTACCTAGCATCGGTGATTTATTACATAACGTAGGCATGATTACAAGGAATCAAGTCCCAAGAGACTGATCCATTTACCAGTCATGGAAAATAGATTAAAATCATGAAAGTTACTTTACATATTAGAATATAAAACACATCATAAATGATCCTTTGATAAGGACATTAATCCCCTAGTTTTACCCAACTTATCAATCATAATTCACTTCTTGGAATCCTGGGAAAATAAAACATAAGAAAGGGGTGAGCTTAGATTCTTAGTAAGGATAAATATATAGCAAAAACATTCATAAATACACATAAACATTAATGTAAAGGTTTGAGAAGAATAAATCTTTAAAACATTTAATATTATGTTTTAAAAAAATAATACCTTAAAATGAATCCCTGTGAAAACTATTTTATAAAACATGGACATGGATAAGGAATATGTCTAAGTAAACACTTACCCATAAAAAATCTCGAATAATAACGACATTAAGGAATTAACCCTTACCTTGAACATTCCTTCTATCGAGGGAATGTTTAACCTCATGTATAATGACCATAGTAGGTTATTAAGTTATACCATAACCATATTCATATTTATTATATCATACATGATTCATTTATGACTCTATACTACCCATTTAATATTTATCTCCTTGTTAAATTAACATTTCGGGTAATAATCACTTTCTTTATCATATGTGTTTTGACTTTTTATTCTTGATCATATCATTTAGATCATGATTTACATACTTCAATAATTTAACACATGATTTATATATCATATATAGTTAGAATATAAATATGTATAATAGATTGATATATGAAATGGAAAACACCATTTATGGAGACGGTAGGCTGTACGTACACATAAACACTTTTTCTGTTTTCATATCTCATTGAATAGAAGTAAGTGAATAAGATATATATAAGTAAATGCATACATACAAACACACACACACACAGACACACACACACACACACACACATATATATATGTGTGTGTGTCAATAAAGTATCATTATTATGTCATATATTACATACTAATTAATAACATATATTTTTATAATAATCATTTAATGGTGAATGTGGAAATGAATCTCATCGTGTCATGGAGATGGTAATCCGTACATACACACGAGCGACAATATCATTATATTAATGGTGAAATCGTATGTAATTGGATGTTATATCATATATACAGAATCATTTATATGTTATATTTATTATCTACATCAGTTATACTCATTATTATTCCCATTCAAATAATTAAATGTTTGAATAACAAACTGCACCACGAAGTGGAGACGGTAAGCTATACGTACGTACATTTGGTAACTTTGTCATTTATAGGTTGGATAGAATAATGAATATGGTTGTACCATATAAAAACATCCCAGTACGTAGAAGGTACTTGAGTTATTATTTTGGTATGGAAACAACAAAGAAAGCGGAAGTGGAAAAAGAACTTGAAAGGGGGTGGTGATATTATTACCTCTTCTTTGGGTGTTTCCTTTTGAGTTGATCAAAAGGGCTCATTAGGTTGGGTTTCTGATCAAACTATGGACTCTAGGTTGATGTGAGGGAAGTTGGGAGGATATTTGGGAATGGGTTGTCCAAGAAAAATGGCATAGGAAGTGTGATTTTTAGAAAGGTAAGTACACTTTTATAAGAGAGGTAAGGGTCACTTTATGAAATGATTGAAATATTATTTTATAATAAAATTATCTTAGTTAAATTGTTTAAATTTTACAGTGTCTTCTTGTATTCCTACACTAAATGGTTAATAAACCTTCTCTAAACATCCAAGAGAAACTAAAGTGGTTCATTAATGACATTTATAATATTATTTAATCTATTTGTCCAAACCACATATTTTTAAGAAGATTATATAATTTAATAATATAATATTTGTTTTAAAAACTCATTTATGTCAATTTTGACACTATTTGGTATTTGGTTTTTGTGAAAGTCATAAAAACATGATTATATACAACAAGATACATTGAATCAATCCTAACATGACATATTCACCTATAAAATTCGTGGATGTCATAAAAACAGTGACATTAAATTTATTGTAAAATTTATAATACCATTTATTTGATTCATTATTTAATAAAGTAATTACTGCATCACCATTATGTCATAAATAAATTTAAATATTTAATATCTAAAAATTATAAACAAAATACCATGATTTATTAAATCTTTCTATATTTATAATGAATATTTATAGTCTAATTTATCATATGTATAGCCCTATATTAAAAATGGTTTAGTTATTAACATTAAATTTAACACTTTTAATTCTTCTTTAAATAAAATAATAATAACAGTCCTAATCTAATCCAAGTTGAGAAAAGAGAATAATTTTTTGTCAATATGTTTTTTTTGTTCAAACTTCACTTTTCTGATAGAATTAGGATATGTGTTATTGTAATTATAATATCATTTTTGCCTTCAATTAGCCTATTTACTTTTAAACGTGGTAAATAAAGTCAAAAAATACTATTCACCAAAAATTATTTTCATCTTATTGAACCAAATTTTACTTACTGATGTCAACTGTGTCTCTCATAGTTTTTTAATTCAACTCACAGAAGTGGTAAAATTATGTGTTATGCAAATTTGTAAATGCTCCCGGAAGGTGGGTAAAAGGCGATAAAAAGTTGAATAAAAATTTATACATCTTATTTTATTAAAAATGAATCCAATTAATTACATTGAAATAATATAAGTACAATATATATTTTTCGATTTAAAATAAATTTAAATAAAATAAATAATTATTTAAATAAAAAGTATGTTTTATACAATAATGCAGTATTTTCAGTATTCATCAAAAAATGGATGTTTTCAGTAAAATACCAAAAATTCATCCTAAGATAATTTTGATGTTCAAAATTCAAAAAATAATTTTATTTTCTCAAATTAAAAACATATAATTTTCATTAATTAATTTAAAATTAATTCTCGTAGTCCATACCAAAAATGTGGGTTTTTTAAAAGTAAAAACTATCAAAAGATTGTCTTCTGTTTATGTCAAATTTAAAAGTTAAATTACCTATAATGACCTACACTGTATTAAATGATAAAAATATAATCTAATTATACTTTAAAACCATTCAAATTCATAATTTATCACTATAAATTATTTCGATTAAAAAAAAAATTTTAATTAAAATTTTGTATTTTTTACTCTAAATCGAAATATGAAAGTTATCAGAAAATTTCCAAAAAAAAGTTCCAAAATAAAATTTTATGTCCTGATTCTAAAGAAAAATTTAATTTCATTAAATTGAATATATAAAAATGTCCAATATTGGTTTAAAAATGGTTTTCCATTAAAAGGTGGTAAAATTACATTTTTTTGAAAAATATTTCTATTATCTAAAAAAATGAATTTTTTCTCATATTAGGTCTAAGAAACACATAATAAGGGTGTTAAAATTATATAGATTATATATGATTCAAAATTTCATTAATAATATTCATAATTGCTTTTTGAAAATTTAGTTTGGTATGTTGTGGTGCGCTCGAACTCAGTGTTACGTTTAACGCAAGCCAATGAATTACTTTAATGAGATAACGTACAATGAAATCGTGGGATGTTAAAATCCTAGTATATTTAGTATAATTATTTTGTTATGTAATAAATGAATAATAGTAGCATAGGGAGTGGAGAAGGAATATAATGCAATGGAACTTGAGAGAAGACGTTACCTCTAAATCTGGTAACTTCTTTTGATTTGAGAAAAAAGGATTTATTAAATTTCCTTATTACCAAGTTATGGATTCCGGGAGGAAGGGATGGATATTGGGATATTATTTGGGATTAATGTGGATGATCCAAGGGTCTGTAGAGGTGTAATTAAATGGGTATAGGTGGTGTCCTTTTATAAGAGGAAGGAGAGGAACTTTACAAACGTTTGAAATATTAATTTATTATAAATTAAATTTATATTAAAAATGAGTTCAAATTAAGTTAGTTCGAATCTAAGATGAATATAATTGGAAATAAAATCAACCAATAATAATTATACAGGTTTTGGATATTCTTTTATACTTATCTTTTGGATTTAACCCTTTTTTACTCTTACCGTTTTATCTTGCATTTAACACTTTGAGAATCGAAATAGATACCAAAACATGGAAAATGCTCAATGAAAGAGACATTAATAAAATTATAGTTTTATAATAACCATTTGGTTTAATCTTATATTGTTTTTTGGAATTTTATATTGTTTGATAAAATATTTTATATTTTAAAAATATGAATTATGTAAATTTTGACACTATTCATATACTGACTTTTTATAAAACCATAAAAATTTGATTGCTTCTAAAAAAATTCATTAATAAAAAGGTAAATTGTAAATATAATCCAGAAAATTATTGTATGACATCCAAATAACCAAATTACAATTATTTTATCATTTATAATATCATTTATTTGAATCCTTTATTAATGAAGCGATCACTTCAACATCGTTGTGTCATAATTAATTTTTTATTTAATATATAAAAATTATAAATAAAATATCATGATTTATAAATCCTTTTAGATTTATAAAGTCTATTTATAGTGTAATATATCTCTTATATAACCCCATATAAAAAAATTTAACTAAAAAGACATGTTTATGTTATATTTTTCTTTACTTTAAAATAATTATTATAAAATGTCATTTTCACATCAATGTGGCTCCGTGGGGTCCCAAAATCGACCCAAGAATTAACATGGTAAGACATATCTCATAAAATAGGATTAGTACATGTCTTAGGTCAGTTTAATATTATTACAATATTATTGTTTACCCTTTTTTTCTAGATTTACACTTTAACCATGGTAAATAAAATAATTACTAAAGTTAATATTCATAATGTATAAAAATAAAAGGTACCTATTTACCAAATTTGTATATCTTAATAACAAATATGGAATTCATTTTTCCAAATTAAAAAACATATAAATTTCAAAAATTAATTTAAAATTAATTCCCGTAGTCAAAACAAAAAAGAGGATTTTTAAAAAGTAATAACTATCAAAAGATTGACATGTATTTATGTCCAATTTAAATGTGAAATTACTTAAAGTGAAAAAAATTGGATTAAATGATAAAAATATAATCCAGTTACACTTTAAAATCAATTAAAAGTATAATTTAACTACATAAATAAATTAGATGAAAAGGTAGTTTTGACATAAAATGTCGTATTTTTCCTATTTGTTAAAAAATGAACTTTATCATAAAATTACCAAAATTTATACAAAGTAAATTTTGATGTCCCAATTCTATAGAATAAGTTTATTTTGTCAAATAGAACATATAAAAGTGACAAAAACTATATTTAAAAAGGGTTCTCCATGAAAAGGTGGTAAAACAACCTTTTAAAAATATCGGACTATTAAATTCTTAAAATCCGATTCATTCTTATTTTAAGCCTCTAAAATTTATTGGATAAATGTAAATACATTTAACAAATGTATATAATATTATTTTAGTTAGTTCTATTCATTCCCACCAATAAACCAACTTGGAATTAACTACACTTTAAAATAATAACAACAATATATTATTTTTCTGTAAAACACAATGTTGCGTGCAACGTATGATTTCAAACAACCCGTTGTTGCAAGTTGAGTAAGCTCTCAGAAAAATCATCCCATTTAATGTAAAAATAATATATTATTCACAAATATAAATATAAATGAAAAAATTATTATTCTATAAATACCTGGGTTGTTACAACTGATTTTTCCATTCAAATAGTATTGAAGTATATTCCTACAAAAAATTATGAATATTATTTAGTCATAATTAACATAATAGATCATCTATTGGGTAAAAAATAATGAAAACACACATAAATATTGATAATCCTAGTGATTCAAGATTATGGAATTCATTGACATTCTCAATAACTATATAGTATGTAACAACCTCTCTATAAATCTATTATTCCAAATTAATTGTTGTTGTATCAATAGATTCTAATGTTTTATCCACATGATCCTTTAATATTAGTAAATTCATATGTTTCCCGGGGGGGGGGGGTAAATTCACTTTGTGAATATATTTCCAATTCGTCGGTTGATCCTTTAGATCTTTTTTATTAGATGTTAAATTTCATTCCCTTCCATTTTTCTATATGTAATAAATTTTTTTGTTTATAACTTATTTCATTAATTGTTGAAGTTTTTTCATGGAAAATAAATTGGAAAAAATACCTCCTTGTTGATATTTTCTTTACATGATATAACAACCATGATACAGAAGTTATAATATGTTCCCCGACTATATGAATATCCACATCATCAAGTGGAATAAGTATCTTAGTTCTTGGATCATGAGCATCACAAATCCCCACTAACACATGAACCATTGGATACTTTTTCTTCTATAGAATATCTCATATAATTTTGTATATAGTAACCATCACAATAAGGTGATGCATGGCTATTGATCAATATAAATCACTATAATTTTCTCCATATATAATATCAGTAAAGGAAAGGTATTAGTGTCTACCTAGTTCACATTTTATTAAAACAAATATAAAAATATTTATTACCATTTTTAAGATAGATCTTTGAGAGGAATGGGTCACCTCAAAGCTAGTGGTGGTGGGGGGAAATGGATCAGAACATAATGGATTTTCTTTTGATTTTTATTCTCTTTGATTCCATTCCATAAAATTTTCTTACAAATATGACTTAAATTATGTTTTTATTCTTAAGAACCAAATAAAGACTAAAAATATTACATTTTCTTATCTTTATCGTCCTTTTAATTTATTTTCCCAATATTGTGTTTGGTGTGGAACCCCAAAATACCCACCTCTAACATGGTCACAGTCTTCTGTTCACTTCAAGGCCACAAATATTTTCTATTAATTAGGTATAAGAGATGATGATTCTTGGGTATATTTATTTTAAATAACATAGGTTAATAAGTAATAATTTTTATCTAAAAACTATTTAATTAAAAACAAAATTTTATTATGTCATACTTACACATTCTTCACACACTTTTTGTGTGTTTTCATCTATAAGTACATTGTATTTTTTATGACATGGATAAAATAAGATTTGGATTTAAATTAATAAATCTACATATAATCAATGGAATATAATTATTTTTTATTTTTCATTCCACATAAATTTATAATAGATTATTTAAATCATGTACCATTTTTAATTGATGTATACCCCACCATTGATTTACATTAGGGGTATACTGGTTTTGGTGAACATTACTTTTTTTTCAACACTCAATTTATATTTCATAAATTAATAATTCATAATCAAAGTAATTAATATTCATATTTTCATTAAATGTATTACCAATAAAAATATACCAAAAAATATTTCTCTTCATAATGATCAATAAAAACATCCCAGACTTATTTGTTTATCAGGTATGCATACATTTATTGTGGGTACAAGTTTATTTTCCCTTAAACATAATTGATATTATACTTGATAAGAATTATATAAAAGATTATATTAGTCATTCAAGTAAGAGTTTATAGAAATCTAATTAAGTTATATTCTAATATAAATGTAATATATAAGGGATAATGAAGGTTAAATCTACATTTTATTATTTTATTTTTTTAGTAAAACAATGAAAGTATGTCATAATGTTACTATAATATCTTCCCAAATTAGTTCCTTAATCATGGGAGTATATTTTTTTATGAATATACATCAATTGGTATTTACATTTGAGTGGTGATCCTAATGTAACCACTAGAAATTTCATTATTGGGGTTAAAAAACTGGCCATGAGCATTCTATCCAACATATTATTTTATGTCTTTGTTTCTCACCGTAATAATTTTCCTAACATTATCATTTTATGACGATCCTATTTTTTCATGGAAACATGTTGTTCATCATCTACAATTTCCTCCTATTCATCATTGTGAAAATGTTTTTCATCTAGATTAGTATCATCGACATGTGAAAAAGGTTTTTGTTCCTCTGCATTGGGAGTACTGGCATATTGAGAAACCTATAGTTCCCCGTGATTGGGAGCATCAACATGTGATGAATTCACTATCTACAGAAGTGGTTCAACATTTAATTTATAATACATAAATGGAGTAGTGAACAGATAATAATCTGAACTGACCTAATGAATATTACAAGAAACAAATAATTATTGAACTCCATATTATTAAGGGATAAAGGGATTTGACCCATATTTCAAGTATCCAAATCTCTTCATTATAGTAACCCCTAATGTAAAATAGCTCATCTACATTGAGACTATATTGAAATTATTGTTATGTATCAATGAAAGGTTTATCCTAATTTTAATTGACATTTAACCCTTCATTTATTTCCCTCAATAAATGAAAAATTGACCATTTTTGTTTTTCAATATCTAGAACATAAAATACCTATACTAACTATGATTCCTTTATAAAAGGATCATCTTTGTACCCTTAGTAAAATAAAATTTCATGAATCTCAATTCATCAATTTTAACTGCACTCGTATCATCAACCCACTTGAATTAAAAAATAAGAACTTGGATTGTTATATAATCCAACTACAATATTTGTTTGATAATGACAAAGTATGACATATTTTCATATATTCTATTTTTTCCCTTGGTTTTGGAAACATGTATCACAACATCTATAAGTGTAACTCCACTATTTTTCATGGTACTTCTTTCATCCCGTTAATTTGTATATAATTTCAAACAATTAATTGCATAACCATTATAAGATAATACATGAAGACTTAGTCCTCTCACTAGATATCAAAGTTGTTCTAAAATTGAATTCGGAGTGTCAGTTGGATCCTCAAAAATGTTTTCTGAAGACCATACTATAAACTATTGACTATGTATATTTTTTATACATATTTCACCCCTTGATAGATTCAAATGACTAATAATTACTTGGTGGGTTTCAATATATGGTGAAACCTCTCAACTATTATGAAAAATGTAAAGGCATTCCTAATCCCACTCTATAATAGTAATTATAACAAAATCAATTCCATAAAACTATTCACTCACATGATACTATGTGTGATAATATTTCAATAGACCAGTACATTCAACATATATTAAATATTATAGAAGTAAAAGACCTCATAAAAATCATATCGCACCACAATACAACCTTCTCACTGACTTTGAATTTGGGCATACCATTTCATAATCTTTACTATACCATTTAATGGGGTATATACATCTATAATGTAATTGAACACATAATCAAATCTCTCTTATAAGTCAACCGTGATGTGAAACATCATATTAATGAATGTTCTTATGAATAAAATCTCCAATTAAAATAATATAACAAAAATTTCCTTTTATATGGTTGGAAGGTTTTCTAGGTCTATAGAATTAAACTATTTAGCTTTTATAGAGAAACTTATCTTGATTACATTGTGATGTACCTACTTGGGAAAAATAAATCATAAAGCAACATGCATTATATATTTCATCAAAACAAGATAGTCTTGTGATTTAATCCCTTTAAATTGAAATCATTCATTGCCATGATATTATTTATATTTCATTAATTCACCTCAAGAAACATTACATCATTTCAGAATATTCAAAACAAACATCTCTTTTTCCTAGAAAGAGTATAAGAAACTGCAGGAATAAAAGTCCATTTTTCTATCTTCATTTGCAAAAATATATTAATATTATTATGTCAATCATATCCAAAATAGGCTTAATAACATCCTTTGTTTTTTCAATTGTATCGAGTAACGATCCAATGAAACTATCATATACATTTTTTTCAACATCCATGACATCAAAAAAAATGTTTGGAACACAAATAATCCCATTATGTTATTTAAAAAATGAACTCTTTTTCTAATAAGGTTTTTATAGTTTTTCAAAAAAAGGATTACTAAAATAAGTGTAAATATATATTATTTTCTCAAAAGTTTGATCCCTTATTAGTGTATATGGTGATGTGTAACACCCCGAGCTTCCACGATACGCTTCTCATTCAATAATGAAATAACTTGCATTGTACGCAACTTTGAGTTCTAAAACACCGCAACTAATCAAAGTAGCCATTATGAATAGTAATAACCACTTTTTAAAATTATATAAATTTTATATTTCAAAATGGACTTCATTTTTTTATTCGTAATATCGAAATTATCCTATGTTAAATTTTTTTTAATTTTCTGAGAACTTCCATTTTTTATGAATAGTGAAAAATACATAAAAACAACTTTTTTAATCAAAATAATTTATAGTGATAAATTATACTATTGAGTTGTTTTAGAGTATAATTAGAATATATGTTTACAATTTTATCCAATGGTGGTCATTAGATTTAATTTCTCTTTGAAATTGGACATAAACAATTGTCAATCTTTTGATATAAATTGTTTCTTAAAAACACGCTATTTGTTGTGACTACGGGAATTAATTATAAAATTAATTAATACAACTTATATGTTTGGAATTTTGTAAAATATAAATCATTTATGAAATCAGAATATCAAATATAGCTTAGGGTGAAATTTTGGCATTGTTCTGAAAAACTTCAATTTCTGATGAATAGTGAAACCACTAAGTGGTAGTTAAATAACTGATTTTTCGTTTAAATTAAATATTACCACTTCTGTGATTTGATTTTCAAAAATCCAACATACATGGTTTTCATTAGGATGTAAAATGTGGTTCAATGGGATTAAAATAATTTTTGGTGAATAGTAACTTTTAAGTTCTTAATCGCGATTAGAGGTAATTAGTGTAGTTTAAGGTAAAAATAATGTTTTAATAATATGAGATGAGTTTGACACATGTACTAACCTCATTGGATGTTCCATGTCCGACCAAGACAATACATGGGTCAACTTGGGGACCCCATGGAGCCACTTTAGTTGGAAAATGACATAAATACCTTTTATTTAATGTTAAAGTAAAAAATGACACAAACATGAAATGTTTTACTAAAACAATTTTTACATGGGGTTATACAAGTCATATTTTTGACTATAAATGGTCATTTGAAATATAAAAAGATTTCCTACATTATGGTTATTTTTTTTAGAATTTTTAGACATTAAATAATTTATTTTTTTTATGACACAATGATGATGCAGTGATTACCTCATAAATTAACGATTTAAATAAAATGAAAATATAATGTAATATCCAAGGCTTACACTGGTCCAAAGCCTATTGGATGGGTATATTTCGAACCCTTATCACCTTAGCCTATCATTATACAAGTGTGGGACCTATAGAATTCGAAAATCATTGTATAATAGAATAACATTTCATTACTTTCCAAAAGTGCCCCTTCTCTCCACTTATAAAAGGCCCCCACCACTCCCACCTTATTCACACCTTGAAGCCATTTGGCTCGGCCAACCTCTACCCAAGTACTCTCTAAACTTTCCTCTCTTACTCCTAGAAGCCTCACTTTGGGCAGAACTCTTCCCAAGGAAGCCTTTGGCTCAAATCAAAAAGAGTTACCCGATTTTGAGGTAATGTCTTCTCTAATGTTGTTTTGTTTTATTTTTCTTCTCCAACCCCCTAAACTCTTTTTATTAATTTCTTTTGTAACAAAAACAGTATCCTAAATATACTAGGATGTTGTTATAAGAAGTAATCGAGCTACAATTACACACACCTACATCTAATGGTTAAAGAACATACCGTTTCTGTGGATGGAGAATTTCTGCCTCACGAAACGATGATTGTTCAACACTCATATAACACCTTAAAAGGTGGCCATTAAGATGTCACTATATTTATATATGATATATAATATGTTTATGTTTTACTTATGATTATGTATTTCTCATTTATGTCATACTTTATGATTTCCATTATGGGTAAACGGGATAATTTCATTTTAGGAAGTGCGGACTACCACCCTCTCAAAGTGATTTGAATCTTTAATGTCATATGTGGGATGTATAAAGGATGGATTAAATGGTATTATACACTATATTATACTGGAATTATATTATACATTTATATCATTATGATTTCATTCCATTAAATACGAAATATAAATGAAAGTAGCGTTCATGCGTACGTACGACTTACCGTCTCCATGAACGGTGCATTTCATTTCTTACCTCTAAATGTTATGTAATATTATAAATGAATGTATATACTGGATATATATGATATATATGACATCTAAATCATGAATATAATTCTGGAGATAAAGTATATTCTACCACATAAACATCTTGTAATTATAAGATGTTTATTGTTGACTCAAGTACCAAAAATCGACAAAACGACCGTTATTAACTTAAATAATTACATAATGTTCATAACATTGTAATAAGTGATATAAAAAGGATAATGAAATTGAAAATGGTATATATTAACTCTAGTTTATTATTCAGGAGGTTAATGAATGGTCGAATCAAGTCGGACACAAGGTAAGGTAACTTCTTAACCCAACTTCCATTCTTTGGGTTAATCTCCTAAATTCAAATTATGTCATGATATTATTATGTCTTATTTTGTATTTTTACTTTTTATATGTGTACCTATAGTGAATACACATAATATATCTATTTTATTTTAAAAAATGATCTTTGTAAGGACTTCTTCTCAATCTCCTTTCATTGAGGCATATTTGGTTTTATACACAAATTTCTTTTATACGGTGTATAAACCCCTTTGAATTATACGTATATTCAAAAGGAATATTTTTTATATGAATCATTTAATAAATGACAAAAGGGAATGTTTTTTTCATACATATGCGGCGACAACGACTTCTCCACCTCCGTGACCACTATTTGAGTTTCGGATTCCCCTACAAGCCATACCTTTTTTAATGAAAATTAAATACCATGTTATACTTTTCTTTTATTTTGGTAGTGAAAATGGTTTTGAAAGTGTTTTTATTATATCAATGTGTTGTATTGATATCTTGTGATTGAAATGTAGAAATGTTATGTTTCATTTATGCATGTTTTAGGTGATACGATTATGTTATGGTTTATGATATGTTTAAACCTATTCATATGAGTAATGCATTGGACTTAATAAGTGACGGGTGGAGCCCGCAATAGCTCCTTGATGCATCGGTAGGTCTCATGAGACAACTAGATGTGGAATTGGCCGAGTCCCTTTCCCAATTTGATTTATGGTTTTGGCCGAGGCCTTAATCATTTCAGACGTCTTGGCCGAGGCCTTGACAAAATGTTTCAGAATGTCTGGCATTATGAATTCCATCATTATGAAAGTGGTTAATGATATTGCATGTGATTATTTGACCAGTAGAATATCCATGTGAATAAGTAAATGGAATTATCTCATTTTACGTTTTCCATATTATGTTGAAGTTCATGTTTAAAAGGGTTTTGTTTTTGTTATACATTGCCATAAATGTTAATGTTTATTTATGAAAGCTTCCGCAATATTGTTATCCTTACTGAGCATCTGAGCTCACCCCTTTCAATGTTTTAATATTTTACTGGATGTGAAGAAGTATATTATGAATGACCTGCAGGGATATTATAAGGGGATATGAAGAGAAGATGTAGTAGTTTTCTTTTACTTTATTGTGTAATGTAAGACTTATTAATGTATCTAGTGTTTCCAAGGCTACTAAACTAATTGGTCTTTCGAGACTTGATCATTTGTGATCATGCCAATGTTAAGAAGTAATGCACTGACTCTGGGTAGCTGGGGTCGGGGCGTTACAGTTGGTATCAGAGGAATATTAGTACAAACCTTGGAAGATAGATTTAGATAAAATCTGATTAGAGTACATATCCCAAAGATAGACTTTGAGAATTAGTATAGAAGAACTTCCTAGAATTTTGGTATTGTAGAGATGTTGTGAGTTTTCCGAGCAATACATCACTGTCTGGATACGAGCTGGTAGAGGCGGCTCTGGCACAGATGTACCTAGGGGTAAAACCCGAAAACACCGCTTTGAGCTAGACTCGAATGGGAACTGGTGCACGACAACGGGCCTTGCTGCACTCTTGGTTACGACACTCCCAGGGGATATGCTTAGGATAATTCTCGTTTTCTTTATAATCCACTATGAAGGGTTATGAGTATATACGTCCTCAAAGAATACATTTTTATGATTATGGATTATATCCATAAATAGTTCAATTAGTGTTATGTTTTTTACAAGTATGGAATTATGTATTTTGATTCATAAACTAATCTAGTTTATGCCATTGTTTAGAAATGGCACCTAGTGGAAGGAATGGAAACCGTATCAATGCACGCACTCCATGTAGGGATTGCCCTCCAGTTCAAGATAATTATTTTGGATCTGGAGATACAACTGGTGCTAATCAACTTATTACCATTCTGGGACAACTCACTCAGGTTATGAATAATAACATTACTCGTATGGAGAACCCTGATCCGCAACGTGGAGGATCAATGTTAGACCGCTTCATGAGGAATCAACCGCCAACATTTAATGGGGGTACAAATCCATTAGTAGCTGAGCAATGGATAAATTAGTTAGAAAATATATTCCACGCCTTGGGGAGTAGTGAAAGGGAAAAGGTTATCATGGAAGTCTACTGCCTCACTGGAGATGCCGATCAATGGTGGTCATTGATTCAAATCAAAAAGGAAGATGATGAAGTATCAAATATGGAGTGGAGAGAGTTCAAATATCTTTTCCTAGAAAAATACTATCCTCGTGACCATCGAGCAGATATGGAAAGACAATTTTTGAGTCTGAGACAAAAGGAGGATGAGAATGTCACAAAGTATGAGGCAAACATTACAAGGTTAGCGAGGCATGCTTCAGATTATATACGTAACCCAAGAAGTAAGATTGATCATTTCTTTGATGGGTTAAAACCATTTCTCCGTCGAGCATTAGTCTCACAAACCTTCTCTTCATACGAAGATATTGTCTCGTGTTCTATCAAGACAGAAAAGGAATTCTCTAAGTCTTATGACAACAATGTAAAGAAAGAGAAGAAGAGAACGGTGGAACAAGAGACATATAAATGGAAAAAGGGAAAGAAGGATTTTCCATTATGTGATAATTGTGAGAAGAATCACCATGGTACATCCCTAAAAGGAATTGGAGTTTCTTATAAATGTGGAGAAAAAGGTCACCAGGCGTGGGATTGCAAGGAAAAGAAAGAGGCTATCAATGTTGAATGCTAAAATTGTAGGGAAATGGGGCATTATGAAAATGAATGTCCTAAGCGTCATGGAAACTTACCTCAGAAAAGGCCAAGGGATCAAGGAAAATTTTATGCTGTTACTACAGTTGAAGCAGAATAACTAATGTGTTGGTGCTTTTGGACTCATGGACTATATTCTGGTTATTAGAATAATGTGATATATATATAAGGATTGTAATGCAGTACATGTTGTTTTCATTAAGGATTTAATATGATGAAGGTAATCATATTTTTTATTATGTGACAATAAGAAAAACTTTACTTTGTATGGGGAATCTGAGGTTACAATTGATTTTGGAATTTAGATACCTTTTAGAGAAAGTCTGGACGGAGGTATTTTGGATAACTATAAAGGTTGGAATGGATTAAGTTGATATTTGGATAGTATTGTTTAAGGTTAAAACATTTCTAAAGATTATTTTTGGAATAATATAATACTATAGTTTTAGGAAAAGGACAACCTGCAGAGTGGGGCATAACCCATTGCGTCGGAAAAAGGTGCAGGAATTGAACACAGAACCATAGTGCGACAGGCCTTTATTTCCTACCACTAGCCTACAGGAAGTCCCTGGTTATTACAAAATAATTTTACTAATCTAAATGGTATGTGTTAATATTTGGAACCTTATACAATTAGGATAAGTATAATATTTTTGAGTTCTATTATATTTTTGAGTGAAAGATGAGTTGAAGGTTGAAACTCTAATTGTCAAGCATAAATATATATATACCTATCTCCTATTCAATGAATAAATTAATTCTTAAACTTTAGCAAAGGGATATTAAGGAAAATGTGTTATCCTAATACCTTATGTCTTGTTGAACTGATTATATTTTAAATCAACATAGATTGAAGGCTTTGAGGCCCTCAATTTGACAGTTGATTGTGATTGATGACCTCAATCACTCCCTACAAATATTTACATTTTCCCTCCAATTATATGTCTCTAATTTCCACCAATGTTCTCCTAATCGAGATCATAATTGGGTGGTGGCTTTTTCATTTCCCTTTCCCACTTATTAAGGCTAAATTTTATTAATCTTATTTCTGATGTGGGTTTTCCACAAAGGTATTTTCTCTTTTCAACATTTTATTTTCAAAGAAAAATTTCAAATTGCGAGGACGCAATTTATTGAAGGAGGGGAGAATGTAACACCCCAAGCTTCCACGATACGCTTCTCATTCAATAATGCAATAGCTTGCATTGTACGCAACTTTGGGTTCTAAAACACCGCGACTAATCAAAGTAGCCGTTATGAATAGTAATTACCACTTTTTAAAATTATAGAAATTTTATATTTCAAAATGGACTTCATTTTTGTATTCTTAATATTGAAATTATCCTATGTTAAATTTTTTGTAATTTTCTCAGAACTTCAATTTTTTATGAATAGTTAAAAATACTTAAAAACAACTTTTTTAATCAAAATAATTTATAGTGATAAATTATACTTTTGAGTTGTTTTAGAGTATAATTAGAATATATGTTTAACATTTTATCCAATGGTGGCCATTAGAATTCACTTTGAAATTGGACATAAACAATTGTCAATCTTTTGATATAAATTGTTTCTTAAAAACACGCTATTTGTTGTGACAACGGGAATTAATTATAAAATTAATTAATACAACTTATATGTTTGGAATTTTGTAAAATAGAAATCATTTATGAAATCGGAATATCAAATATATCTTAGGGTGAAATTTTGGCATTGTTCTGAAAAACTTCAATTTTTGATGAATAGTGAAACCACTAAGTGGTAGTTAAATAACTGATTTTTCGTTTAAATTAAATATTACCACTTCTTTGATTTGATTTTCAAAAATACAACATACATGGTTTTCATTAGGATGTAAAATGTGGTTTAATGGGATTAAAATAATTTTTGGTGAATAGTAACTTTAAGTCCTTATTCGCGATTAGAGGTAATTAGTGTAATTTAAGGTAAAAATAATGTTTTAATAATATGAGATGAGCTTGAAACATGTACTACCCTCGTTGGATGTGCCATGTCCGACCAAGACAATCCATGGGTCAACTTGGGGACCCCATGGAGCAACTTTAGTTGGAAAATGACATAAATACCTTTTATTTAATGTTAAAGTAAAAAATGACACAAACATGAAATGTTTTACTAAAACTATTTTTACATGGGGTTATACAAGTCATATTTTTGACTATAAATAGTAATTTGAAATATAAAAATATTTCCTACATTATGGTTATTTTTTTATAATTTTTAGACATTAAATAAGTTAAATTTTTAATGACACAATGATGATGCAGCGATTACCTCATAAATTAACGATTTAAATAAAATGACATGATAATGTAATATACAAGGCATACACTTGTCAAAAGCCTATTGTATGGGTCTATTTCGAACCCTTATAACCTTAGCCTCGAATTATACAAGTGTGGGACCTTTAGAATCCGAAAAGCATTGTATAATAGAATAACATTTCATTACTTTCCAAAAGTGACCCTCCTCTCAACTTATAAAAGGCCCCCACCACTCCCACCTTATTCACACCTTGGAGCCATTTGGCTCGGCCAAACTCTGCCCAAATACTCTCTACACTTTCCTCTATTACTCCTAGAAGCCTTAATTTGGGCAGAACTCTTTTCAAGGAATCCTTTGGCTCAAATGAAAAAGAGTTACCCGATTTTGAGGTAATGTCTTCTCTAATGTTGTTTTGTTTTATTTTTCTTCTCCAACCCCCTGAACTCTTTTTATTCATTTCTTTTGTAACAAAACCAGTATCCTCAATATACTAGGATGTTGTTATAAGAAGGATTAGAGCTACAATTACACACACCTACATCTAATGGTTAAAGAAGATACGGTTTCTGTGGATGGCGAATTTCTGCCTCACGAAACGATGATTGTTCAACACTCATATAACACCTTCAAAGGTGGCCATTAAGATGTAACTATATTTATATATGATATATAATATGTTTATGTTTTACTTATGCTTCTGTATTTATCATTTATGGTATACTTTATGATTTCCATTATGGGTAAACACGATAATTTCATTTTAGGAAGTGCGGACTACCGCCCTCTCAAAGTGATTTGAATCGTTAATGCCATATGTGTGATGTATAAAGGATGGAGTAAATGGTATTATACACTATATTATACTGGAATTATATTATACATTTATATCATTATGATTTCATTCCATTAAATACAAAATATAAATGAAATTAGCGTTCATGCGTACGTACGACTTACCGTCTCCATGAACGGTGCATTTCATTTCTTACCTCTAAATGTTATGTAATATTATAAATGAATGTATATACTGGATATATATGATATATATGATATCTAAATCATGAATATAATTCTGGAGATAATGGATATTCTACCACATAAACAACTTGTAATTATAAGAAGTTTATTATTGACGCAAGTACCAAAAATCGACAAAATGACCGTTATTAACTTAAATAATTACAAAATGTTCATAACATTGTAATAAGTGATATAAAAAGGATAATTAAATTGAAAATGGTAGATATTAACTCTAGTTTATTATTCAAGAGGTTAAAGAATGGTCGAATCAAGTCAGACACAAGGTAAGGGAACTTCTTAACCCAACTTCCATTCTTTGGGTTAATCTCCTAAATTCAAATTATGTCATGATATTATTATGTCTTATTTTGTATTTTTACTTTATTTATGTGTACCTATAGTGAATACACATAATATATCTATTTTATTTTAAAAAATTATCTTTGTAAGGACTTCTTCTCAATCTCCTTTCATTGAGGCATATTTGGTTTTATACACAAATTTCTTTTATATGGTGTATAAACCCCTTTGACTTTTACGTATATTCAAAAGGAATATTTTTTATACGAAGCGTTTACTAAATGACAAAAGGGAAATTTTTTGTCATACATATGTGGCGACAATGACTTCTCCACCGCCGTGACCACTATTTGAGTTTCGACTTCCTCTACAAGCCGTACCTTCTTTTTAATGAAAAATAAATACCATGTTATAATTTTCATTTATTTTAGTATTGAAAATGGTTTTGAAAGCGTTTTTATTATATCAATGTGTTCTATTGATATCTTGTGATTGAAATGTGGAAATGTTATGTTTTCTTTATGCATGTTTTATGTGATACGATTATGTTATGGTTTGTGATATGTTTAAACCTATTCATATGAGGAATGCATTGGACTTAATAAGTGACGGGTGGAGCCCGCTATAGCTCCTCGATGCATCGGTAGGTCTCATGAGACAACTAGACGTGGAATTGGCCGAGGCCCTTTCCCAATTTGATTTATGGTTTTGTCCAAGGCCTTAATCATTTTAGACGTCTTGGCCGAGGTCTTGACAAAATGTTTCAGAATGTCTGGCATTAGGAATTCCATCATTATGAAAGTGGTTAATGATATTGCATGTGATTATTCGACCGGTAGAATATCCTTGTGAATAATTAAATGGAATTATCTCATTTTACTTTTTCCATATTATGTTGAAGTTCATGTTTTAAAGGCTTTTGTTTTTGTTATACATTGTCTTAAATGTTAATGTTTATTTATGAAATGTTCCGCAATATTGTTATCCTTACTGAGCATCTGAGCTCACCCCTTTCAATGTTTTAATATTTTACAGGATGTGAAGAAGTATATTATGAATGACCTGTAGGGATATTATAAGGGGATATGAAGAGAAGATGTAGTAGTTTTCTTTTACTTTATTGTGTAATGTAAGACTTATTAATGTATCTAGTGTTTCCAAGTCTACTAAAATAATTGGTCTTTAGAGACTTGATCTTTTGTGATCATGCCAATGTTACGAAGTAATGCACCGACTCTGGGTAGCTGGGGTCGGGGCGTTACATGATTTACATTATATTTAACTCCCATTAAATGATGTTTTCCAATATTGTTACTTATGTTACCTGGGTACAAATATGATATTTCCAAGTAAAAAGTGTTTTATGAATGTCTAATCCTAATTGTCTATGTAACTTGATCATAAATGGGACACCCTTGAGTTCATTTAATTATATATCTTGAAAATTTTCAATATGTATGAATTTCATTTATCATCCCATATTGCATTGATCTCGACATGAAATATTCATTTCAGTAAGCATCATATAATGTAACACATGAATCCCACAAAAATTTCAAATCTTCCATCAATAGAGCTAAATAAATGTCAAAATCAATACCTGGTAGTTTCAAACCTAATATAAGAAGACATAACATAATTTATTTTGGTTTTATCTATAACTACAGTAGAACTTTATAATTTAGAAACATAACCATCCATGTTATATGATCACTACTTTGAAAACCAAATGGGTTACTCCATTTATAAATAACACAAGATCAATGTCTCTTAGAACATTTCCAAATTTAGGATACTCATGATAAATTTTCTTCCATTGAGGAGAGTTTATTGAGTGATGTAATTTCATATCTTTATTCCTCATATATAAATTTTATTTAAAATATCATATAGTCTCCTCACTTCTACATACGCACATAAACCTTGGAGTGATTGTAAAGTACCATAAAACATTCATACGAACCGATTCATATTTTTTGTATCGAGAAGAATCATAATTTGAGAAAGTTTTATGTGATTTGTGGTTCTTTTTTAATAGTATCAAATCCTTATTGATAATCATGTATTCTTTCAAAGATCATAAAATTTTATTATAATATTTTTTAGCATCAATTTTTCGACATGAAAGCTCATTTTCTTTTGGGATCATATCATTCAAGAGAAAAATAATTTTAGTAAAATAGGAATCACTCTATCTATTTATAGCTTTTAAATTATATAGCTTCATTTTGGATGATACTGATATATATTTAGTATAACCAACATAAAATGGTGTCTTTTCACAGCTCTTTAGATTCTAAAACTATTTTGTATAATCATTTAGGTCATCTTCAACTATCATTTTTGTTTCCTAAATAGGATCTTCAACATTATTCACACCTATAATCACATCCTTGACATGATCTTCACTATTTTCCACACATGTAATCATATCATATGATCCTTAAGTGTCATATTATCCTAGTCACCAGCTACATCCAAGTTTTCCCTATGATTAGTCCAAATTTATAACATTAATCTATTTCATGATAGATCAGGTGTTATTTCAACACATATTGACTAATTATTCTTGAATAAAAATAACATAAACATGGACAAAGTATTTTGGAAGGGTCAAATGAATTTTCAATTTCAAACTTGATGAAATATTTCACCCACTCTTTATACAATTTTGTGATACTATAGGACTTCATCATTTTTATAATCTTTTCCATCTTATTTGATTCAATTATATTAATATAAAACAAAATAAATTATTAAAAAAAATTAAGATGTTAGAATCCATAAAAGTAAATTTTAAAGAATCAATAATGTTAAATAATACATTTTTATAAAATAAAAAAGTCAAATGATAGGTATTCAAACTATTTTGTAGTGGTATAAATTATTGAGAGAAAGGAAAGTGTGATATATACAAGCTTACAAATAATATAAATAAATTTTCATCTATTTCAAAAAAAGTGGTCTCATGTAGGAATAATTTGAAGATACCTCATATGATTTAATAAAAAAATATCTATAAAAAGTAGTGAGAAATTGAAATCACGAAGATGGAGGAGTTGGTGTTTATTCATTTCATCACTTGGTACATAGCGGTCTAGGTGAGGTTTTAGTGATATGTTGCATTGGATGTGAACATTATATTCTTTCACATGATGAAAATGTTGTTAGGTCCCAATAACATGGTCTTAAGAACCAAATATTTTAAGAAACACATGAATTTAAATCAAATGAACCAGAAGCCCCGAGCTAGGGTTTCCATATTCCCTTACCTTTTCAAATAGGTCTCATATTTTCAAAGGAGGCTTTCAACAATCCATCTTAATCAATTAAATTCCTTAAAAACCACATTCCACTTCAAAACATTACATTTCTTAAATCAAAGTAAAAAAATTAAATATCTTAAGAGGAAAAAAGACTAGCACTATCATCAGAAAAAGGATTTAAACCATGAAATTACCTTTTATAAAACATTGAATTAAAGTAAAACAAGAAAATCAGGACATTTTAATAGGAATTTACTGATAAATTTTGAAAATTAAATTTGGAGAATCTCATTTTCAAGAAAAAAATATAAAAAATCAAGTTGATGATATATAAATTGAGATCCTAAACGTCCTTTTATCCAAAAAATATATATGCATTTGCAAATATTGATACCACTCATTCCATTAAAAACATTCTCATATAATTGTGGGATGAAATATAATAATGTATCTATTTTTATATCTATGTAGTCTTCTTTTAATTCCATTTTTAAAAAGTAATTAAAATAGTGTTCTTCAACCTAGTAAAGAACATTATAAATCAACTCTAATTTTCATGAACAATAAAATCCTTCAAACATGGATAAATAAACATTAAATGATTATAAGTACCATTAATTATTATAGAGTAAATAAAAATATCAAGAAGATAAACCAATGTTAAATATGTATCATGTACTATAGTAGGTTGGAGTTCAAAAATAGTGGAGGAGTTTAGAATCACAATGGTCATCGTGTTGGATTAATTTTTCTCACTACATTGCCATTTGTCCAATGAAATATCTTCTATCAAAATTGTAGTACTCCATTGGTGGTAATGTATGATGTGTTGGGATATGACGTAATATAAACTTTTTATGGTATGTATGAAATTTACACCACACATGTTTTGGTTATATCATAACATAAAGTTATTTTGTACGTGATAATTCATTATATATCAACAATCCATATGTATAACCCATGTGTTCATGCCATATAATTTTTTAAAAATATATAAAAAATATTTATCAATAAAAATATATATAATAATAATGTTAAAAAATATTCAGCAATAAAAAAAATTAGTGCCATGACATGAAAAAAGTATTAAGAATAAACTTATATAAAAAATAAATCATATGAATAAATAATATCTGTATAAGAATTAAAAGTATAATGAAATAATTTTCATTAAGTGCTATAAGAATAAAAATTTGGAACAAATATTAAAAATTAAATTAATCCAAATTTGTATTTTCAACAAAAATTATAGACTGATCCATATGTATTAACATGATTTGGATTCTTCTTCCTGGTAATGAAAGAAAATGGGAAGAATTTTTTCTTTTAATCCTTGTTAGAAGGAAGGGTACTTGGAACATTGAGTTAATTATCATCTATTCACCATACAGACACTATATTATTATCATTTTTGGTCACCACCATACTTGATAAGTGAAAAAGGTTTTTATAGTGCATAAATAGAATCTGAATGCATTCAGAGTGTGAAATAAAAAAATGAGTAAAAATGAAAGTCAAGATGAGGGAGAGTGTGAACCAATAATGGCTTGAGGAAAGTGGGAATGGATGGAGAATCAGTTAGGTATATTTTGAAAAAATTATATTACTACACATGTCGTTCAAACTATTTGGGAAAATTTTAAACAAACAAATATGTTCGAGAGGGAGTGATGATCACAAGTAATCACATACCTTTGATTTTGAAGGAGTCAATTAATTAAAAATGATTATTAGAGAGAGGAAAAAAAATATTAACTTCCATGAGAGTTTGAATGGCATGACTGAGAAGAACTATGTTAGTGTTCTATTTAAATGATTGGGAAGGGTTTTTATAAATGATTTCAAAAAAGAGATGATAAAGTGTAGTTTTATCATGAATAAAATAATAATCAATAATAAAATAAATCTTCATCAGTGTTTTGTTTTCATTAATAAAGATATATCATTATTATAACTAATAAAGAGCTGATACAATATAACTTTATTAGTGATAATATTTGAGGGTTGATAAGAATATGTTTTATCAGTGATTTTTTAGCGCTGATAAATATAATTATTTATCAGCGATAACAATGCACTGATAAAGACATAATTTTAATTATATAATTAATATAACTGAAAATATTAAATGTTTATAGTTATAAATAAATATAAATATATATATTTAGAAATAAATATTTAAATAAACATATATTTATTTATAATTATAATTATAAAATAATATATTTACAAATATTCGCAGATAATTATAAATATATTTATTTACTTATATATAATAATATAACTATATATAATTAAATACATTTATATAAGTAGTTGGGGGCTTACCAGAGTTTTTATGGCTCCTCATAATGTTGCATTAGAACTGGGTTCAAATCTTGGTCGGGGTAAAATTTCACTGTTACCATAGTAAGTAGTATAGAAACACTATAGAATTGTAGCAATATGAGTACTGTAGCTAGTATTATTGAGGGGTACTATAGAAGTAATACTATTCACCCTAAATGATCTTTTGGGCCATAAATTATGGCCTTCGTCCCACATAGACTTTGAACCATCAAGGGGATGGTGATGCATGCACGATGTGTGAAGACAGTGATGTATAAAAGGGGTGCAATCCATGTATGTGCTAATGAAAGTAGGGTCATTGGTCCATAAAATTAAATGTCCTTTGGGAAATACAATCTAGGCCTATAGTTCATGTACTAAAAAGGTTATGTGGAACAATATATATATGTTCATGCATGTGTAATAAAAGGCTTGATGGTTTGGGTATCCCTTCGGGGGGAAATGACCTACCTTTCAGACATGTGCGTGTGTGGTGTGTGTGTGTTTAGTTGTAGTTGTACCCCCAAGAATGTAATACACATAGACACACACACACACATATATATTATATATATAATAATTATATTTATTATAATTTTATAATTATTTAAATAAATATTTATTATATAGTTGGGGGTACAATTATGCACACACACACACACCTCACACCCTTAGTCCAGATAAGTAGGTAATAGCTTCCCTAAGGGATAACCCACCATCAATGTCTTTATTTATAATATATGTATATAACCACATTCCCCTTACAATATTTGGGCCGAAGATCCTACACTTTTTTTCAATGTCCCGAAGGCCCATTCATCATAGCATGTAGGACCTAATATTTTATGAAAATCTATGTGGTCATGTCCAACCAGGATCCATCTCTACGATGTATATCATACACCCTTCACAATAGGCAGTCAAAGAAGCCCTCTGTGCAGGCCCTCATCATGACCAAACTCTTCCAAAAGTAGTACCTATCTCCATAACACCTAAGTTGGATATCCACCGCAACATTCTACTACCCAAAGACCTATACCAATGTGGACAGTAGCTACTCAAGTATTGCATCTCGAAGGAAGGTTCAATAATGTCTTCTAAGGATTATAAAAATATTTATATATTATTATATATTTATGTAATTATATATATTTATATAACTATATATATTAGTATAATTATATATTTTAATATTAATATATATTTATATAGTTAAATATTTGTTTATATAATTATATATATTTATGTAATTATATAAATAAATAAATAAATATATATATATTTGAAAGGTTGAGGCTCGAAATCCCCTTTATTAAAACACGAACAAAGTATAGAGGAGGAACACGAACACATGAAGAGTACACAATCAATACAAAAGGAATCTATTGAAATCAAGTAACTTAATAATGAGTATTCATGTTTTGGTAAGTGGAGAAACCACCCTATCAATGAGTATTTTAAACCCATCTCTATGTTTTAACCTGAAACCATGGCCCAACTCCGACATCTGGAAGTCCAACATCTACAACAACCAACGTTTCTACTTCTTCAAAAACCTTTTAATAGTTTTTTCCAACTTTCTCACTGATTCTGAATGCTAGAAACTGAAAATGATTTATGTGTACTCACCTTTGGATGTGTTTTATCCTTCCCAGTTACCGCAAGATTAGATATCATTGAAGGACCAGAGATTAATTTTTTTTCATAATGGAGATGTAACACTTTCCCTTATTCCATTAGTATAATCCACCATTGTTGCTAAGGGTGAGTCCACAACTAAACTAAACAACTCCCCTCCTTGTGTAGTATCTAAGACCAAAATTGGTCCCTGTAAAGCATTTGAATCTCTAAAGTCTAAAAAAATCCTACATTTTTCTTTCTCCAAGGAGAACAATAACTTTTCATTGAAATTTTTCTATCCACCATCTTTGAGGGATGGGGAATTATAGTGACATAAGTTAACATTTCCCTTCCATGAACTTCCATTGAAGGAAAACAAAATCTAAAAAAATATTTTGAGGCACTAGGAATAGAATGGTGAGGATATTACTACCTCTTTACTATATCAAAACTCTTTGAAAGCTCATTTAATAAAGTCAAAATAGTAAATATCAAATTCTTTTGGAATAGTAGGGGAGATATATCCTTCTATACCTATGAATTGGATTTAACCTCTTGTGACTTCCCACTATCCATAGATTGGTCACAAACATCTAAAACCATTATAGATTCTAGTTTCCCGCAAAAAAATGTTGACCCATGTACATTATTATCAAGGGAAGGACTGTAAAAACACCATTGAGTCAGGAATAATTAAATTGGTATCTAAAGAACACCATGAAGATTTAGATAAAGTGGATTGAAAATTAAGATTTCACATTTCCTTCTTTCATTTGTTAGGTGAATACCATAATTTCCCTATTTGAATCTCTAAATGTGAAGGAGGGGTCATCTTGAGTGTGGTTTTCACTGAGGTGGGAAAATAATTTTTTTTACTTTTCTTTTCATCCTTTGGTAGTAATTAACTTTTTTTTCATGCCATATGTTAAAATCAACATCGGCCTAAGCGGAGATTTTCTTGGTAGCCTAAATTATATCAGAATCATCCTCATCATGTTCATCAATTAATCCTTTATATAAATACTTTTTAAAGGAAATGAAAACAATATCCAATTGATCATCATCAACCATGGAATCTTATGTCCATTTGGAATTAGGTAGAACCTATAATTTTTCATCAGCCCGTGGGAGGGAAGAAATCCAAGGATAAAATCTCTCACTAACCCTTATAATTTAAAAATTAATCATCATCTCTTCTTACAAATGAAATTTTATATTAGTGGGAGTTTTCCTCTTTTAAGAGTAGTTATACTTCACATGAGCCTCATCCTAGTTGGTGAGGTATCCTTAAGTGAATCCCCAAGACCCACCTTCAAAACCAGGTAGAGGTAAATTTCCGCTACTAGAGAAGCACTGTAGTAGAGACTGTACACTGTGCGGTATTGTAGCATAACTTTACATTGTCCAGTTACTGTAGCAGAACTACACACTGTGCGACATTGTAGTAGTTACTGTAGTAGGTACTATTTGGTATAGTAGTAGTGTAGAGACCCGAAGCTTGACGTACATAGAATTTACATTACTTTTGCGGAATACTTAGTACATAACAAAAACACACACACAAGGATCGTAATAGTTTAGTGTCTTTGGAAACTCGGAATAAAATCTTCTAATCGTGGGGAAAGATCTTCAACATATCCCATAAAGATCTTCCTTTTTTTTTACCTAAAACCTTTCTTTATATCCTGGGGAAAAGAAAACATAAAAGGGTGAGATCAAATTCTCAGTAAGGGTAAACAAAAGAAATATCAATCACATAATTTTCATAAGAACATAACATTTTTTGGAAATCTTAACCTGCAAAAGAGAGCATAATTTCATAACATGGGATAAATCATAGTAGTGAAATGAAATCATAACTTAAAACATTACTCATTGTGGCATACACACATAATCATAGAGAATCATTTCTTGTTAGTCAAGACTCATTGCCAAGACTATCTTAGTGGACAAAGTCCCTTTCTGAATCGAGTAATCCTCGTTTCAGTCCTGTTTCACTGAACCGGTATAACCTACCATTCTAGCCATGTCTATCTCATGAGATATAAAATCTTTACCCAATGCATTGGAGGGAGATATAGGTCCCACCCATCTTATAATGAATCCTTTCTTATGTGTGCCACATAATCATAAAACATACATCATCGCATAACACATGTAACAAAAATGGGATTCTTGAAACATCATGACATCATAAATCAATTCATATAAGATAAAGGAATTCATAAACATAATTCCATCACAACATAGTCAAATCAATGTAAAAATATGGATAGAAACAGAACCCTTTATTATCTTAGATGGAAAATAATTTTGATAAAACACTTGAATTGAATTCTTGAGGAAAATATCCTTTCTTCTTCAAAATCAATTTCTTTTCACAAAACATCATGCAATTTTAAAAGAAAGAGATTTTATTGAAAATAGTCATGAAATCTTTTAGAGGAAGCTTCATTAAAATAAGGCTTTATAAAACAGTAGAAATCCGTTCGTGCCGTATAAGTTAAAAAAAACATTCTTCGTACTTTTGTCGGAAAAGTCAAAAAGTACCTCGTACGAAAAACGACAAAAGATTCCTTTCGTACATATTACTAAAAACTCACCGAAGGGTAAAAATGGATTTAAACAATTGTAGGTGGATGGAAATAATATTACATATTGATGAAACATGGATGTGGATGATAGAATACACCCCAGTAATTACCAAAGTAAAAACAATCTCGGATAAAAGTGAGATTGTGATATTTCCCTTACCTTAGGTCCGACTTGCTTTGTAAGTGTCCGAAACTCCTGTATAATGATTTAAATCATGTTATTGACTTATTACAGAATCATATTCATTGTTATGATATCATATATGGTTCACTTATGACATTATATTACCCGTTCTTTTGTAAACTCCATGTTAAAGAAGCGTTTTGGGTAAAATCGTTTCATTTATCGTAGGTGTTTTGACTTGTTGTTCTTGACATCATTATTACTTATATCATGATTTACTTACTTCCAGAATATAAAATATGATTTATATATCTTATATATTCAGTATATATATATATATAATAGGTAGATAAATAAAATGAAAAACACCGTTCATGGAGACGGTAGTCCGTACGTACGCATGAACGCTGTTTTCCTTTCCTTATTGTCTTGAAATGGAAGTAAGTAGATGACATAAATATGTATATATATACATAAATCCAGTAGCTTTATAATGTCATATATTTCATTATTATTTCTTATATATACATTATAATCATTCTTAAATGGTTAACATGTAGAATGAATCTCATCGCGTCGTGGAGACGGTATTCCGTACGTACGCACGAGCGATGATATCATTTCTATAAATATTGAATTGAATTGGAGTGGATTATACAATATATCAGAATCAATATGATGTTTTAATAACTATGTATAGTTATTCTTTACACCATTATACCCATCCATGTAAGGTGGTGGTGGAAAATAGATTACACCACGGCGTGGAGACGGTATTCCGTACGTACGCACGCGCGGTGATTTCTTTTTCCGTAGGATGGATAGATGGTGAAATAGGGTTGTTTCATACTTATAATAACATATCAGTATATGAGTGATACTGATGTTATTACTTCATAATGAAACAATCTAAGAAGAAGAAGTGGAAGAAGAAATAAAGATGAAAGAATTGGTAACGGTAATTACCTCTTCTTTGAAGTGCCTCTTTGAGACCTCCTCTTAGGGAACTAAAATTGGTCTTTGAGGAAGACCATAACCTCTAGGATGTTGCTAGGGAAGTGGAGAAGAGATTTTGGCAGGGGTTGGCCGAGCTTGAGTGCTCAAATTGGTGTGAGGAGGAGGGGGAGGAGGTGTCCTTTTATAGGGGAGGAGAGGGGCACCTTAGGAATATCTCAAAATATTATTTTATATTAAAGTCAAAATCGGTTTATAATGGTTCCAAAGGGTCTTATTTCTAAGCTAAAGTGGGGATGGGTAGAAATCCTATCAACCAATAGAATTTAGGCAAGTTTAGGAAATTATTTTAACCTTATCAATTAGATTTAACTCTAAGTTAAATAATTTAACTTTTACCGTGTCTTTTTGTTTTCTTTCACTATATGGTTAATACACTTACTATAACATGCCAAACGAACCCCAAATTGTTTATTATTAATATATATATATCCTTATCTAAGTCATTTGGCCGAACCTTAGATTTTTAGGAATAAAATAACAATTAATAATATAATATTTGATTTAAAAACTATTTTGTGTCAATTTTGACACTATTTGATATATGATTTTTGTGAAAGTCATAACAGAATTATATGTTCGAACCAAGTTGATTAGCGCATCACTATTATATCATAGTAACCTAGAAAATTAGTGGAATTCATAAAAAGTCTCAAATGACATTTATGTTGGTGTTTATAACATCAATTATGTCAATATTTCATTAATAAGATAATTACTGCATCATCTTTGTGTCATAAATAAATTAAATTATTTGATGTCTAAAAATTACAAATAAAATACCATCATGTAGGAAATCTTTTTAGCTTTCTAATGAATATTTACAATCGAATTTATATAATGTATAACCCCATATTAAAAATGATTTACTTATTAAACTTTGATTTTAACTATTTTAACCCTTCTTTAAATAAATTAATAATAAATGTCATAATCTAATCCAAGTGGGCCTAAATGGTCATTTTTTTATTCCTAAGTTTGTTTTTGGTCGAATTACACTTATCCAATAGAATTAGGACATGTGTTAGGGTAATAGTAATATCATATTTACCCTTAGTTACCCTATTTACTATTAACCACGGTAAAAAAAGTAAAAAGTTACTATTCACCAAAAAATTATTTTCATCTCATTGAACCACATTTTAGTCCTTGATATTAACCGTGTCTCTCGGATTTTCGAAATTCCATTCACAGAAGCGGTAAAATTAAGTTTTATGCAAAATTCAGTTTTTAACCTACCACTTAGTGGTTTCACTATTCATCAAAAATTGAAAGTTTTCAGAAAAATACCAAAATTTCATCCTAAGCTATATTTCATATTCCGAATTCAAAAATGAAATCTATTTTACCAAATTCATAACATAGAAGTTGCATTAATTAATTTTATAATTAAATCCTGCTGTTAAAATAAATAGCGTGTTTTTAGGAAACAATATATATCAAAAGATTGACACTTGATTATGCCTGGTTTAAATGTGAAATTACAACCAATGACCAACATTGTATTAAATTGTAAAAATATATTCTAAATATATTTTAAAACCACTCAAATTAATAATTTATCACTATTAATTATTTCGATTGAAAAAGTTGTTTTTAACTAAAATTTAGTAATTTTCACTATTCATCAGAATATGAAAGTTATCCGAAATGTACCAAAATTTCACCTTAGGCTAAATTCGATACTCCGAATCCAAAAATGAAGTTCAATTTGAAAAATAAGATTTACATAATTTCAAAAAGTTGTTATTACTATTCATAACAGCTAGTTTTAATATTATTTTAATAGCATATCGTTGTTTAGTGAAACTCGGTATTGCGTATTACACACGCTATCGAGGAAGGTCGTGATTGCGTGTAATGCAAGACAAGTCAAGAAGGTGTGTTGTGCAAGCTTCTTTTGGTGTAGCGTACAACACAAGACATTAATAAAATTAAAAAGAATATTTTTCATAAATTCTCGGGTTGTTACATTCTACCCCCCTTAAAATGAATTTCGCCCTCGAAATTCGTCGGGATTATAAATGGTTTACTATTCGAAAGTTTCTTTAATAGAAACCCACATCGTAAAAAGGAATACCAAAACTTGGCATTAAAAACTAAAGTATGAAATGTAACGATTACCCAAATAAACTAATCACTGGGTTTCCACATATGTGAAAATATGGATATGGAAGAGAAATCTAACCATCATGTTCTGATGGAGAGTGGTAGAGAACATGGCTATGGAAAAGCCAGTAATCACAAATCCATAGATTTGTGATGATATAAGGTACCATCTGATTCATCAGGTATAAGAGAACTAGGACAACATTTTTGGTTTTCAAGATCATTTCCCTAAAGTTAAAGAATTTGAATTAGAATAAATAATTACTTTATTTTGGTACAATCTCACTGTTGTTCGTGCCTTTAACAATTTCCACTTCATCTCTTAAATAAATGAAGTTGAATTTATTATTCATGAAGTGTTAGCAGATCATGTGATAGAATGACGGGTCATTCTATCTGTTTCAAACAAAAGGTTAGCAAAATTATATACATAAGTCGATCTATAGTGAGATTAATCACATATGGACTTATACTTCATATATCATACTACTTAATATAATAAAACTAGTTTCTACTAAACAGGGACTTCCTGTAGGCTAGTGGTAGGCGATAAAGGCCAGTCGCACTTCGGTTGTGGGTTCGATTCCTACAGCCTTGTCCGAAGCGATGGGTTGTCGCCCGTCCTGCAGGTTGTCCCTTTTTCTAAAACTACGTTACTATAACATCCCATCAATAATATCGAAAAAACTTCTATCCTTAAAAAATACTAAGTTATATCCAACATAAACCATTCCAATCTTTAGGCTCATAATACTGCAGTCCATTCTCATAACATAGTGAAAACGATTACCAGAGATTTAATACCATCGTTGATCCCCATATATCATAAGATATATCTTGTTGGTCACATTCCAAACATTCAAAGGCCTTAATCTTGTACTCTCTTGAATACCCATTGAACCTTAGTGAAAACATGAATGCAGTTAAAAGCTAACACTTTTCACATACCGAAATCCTCAAAATTCTATATAATCAAACCATGATATCACTTAGTCCTTATATCAATCATGAGCTCATGAATACTATCAAACATTTAATTTTCTCCTTATCCCTTCATTATGCGCATATCATCTACATTCCAAAAAATATATGAATAACCTTTCATGGATACTGGTAACATTAATCATACACTTTCAAAACACAAGGAAAGACAACAGTGCAACAATCCATAGATGTCTCTTTATTCCAAAATTACACATGATAAACATGTAATCATTCCACTACATTCTCAAACCATTGACCGAGCTTCAAAAATTCTTTCATCTCACATATCATTTGTAGTCTCTTCATCATCATCCACATAAATACTACCCATATGACCATACTGATTCTCTTCATGAGTCTTTCCCTTAGGGAATTTGTTTGCATAATGCCCATACATTCCACATTTAAAACACTTAACCATTTTTGATGTCGTAGCAATACCATTATCCTCATCCATGGTGTTAATCGACCCTTTTCCTTTGCACTTACTTGCTTTGTGTCCTTCGTTTCCACACCCAAAGCATCTTCCAGTTCCCTTGAAACATTCTCCTTGATGCCTCTTCCCACATGATTTACATAGGGGAAATTGAACTTTCTTTCCTCTATGATCATCATGGAACTCCATCTTTCTCTTATTAGTCGAGTCAGGAAACTTACCAAATTTTACTTTATTGATCATATTGTGAGATTGCTGATTCGGCATAATAATGATGTTTGGACTTCCAAATCCCATTTCATTTGGTTTCTCATGAAGAATATCATTCCATTGTCCAGCATATCCTCCATTATCGTGAATCACCTTGTTTCCATCCATTTTCTAAAACCCAAAAAGAATAGTGTGAGATGCAAAAATCATAATAAAGGGGGAATAACTTCATTATCTAACATCTTAGGTTAAATTCTAAGATTGTTACTGTTGTTCTAGGACTATATCCTATACGTATACTTATCCTTAGGGACATCCCTAGACATACCTTAGAAATATCTCTAGGGATCTCACTAACGTTTTCGCATCCTAGTTTCCAAAGGTTGACTAAACCTTTCCTTTGATACCAACTGTAGAGACCTGAAGCCTGAAGTACATAGAATTTACATTACTTTTGCGGAATACTTAGTACATAACAAAAACACACACACAAGGATCGTAATAGTTTAGTGTCTTTGGAAACTCGGAATAAAATCTTCTAATCGTGGGGAAAGATCTTCAACATATCCCATAAAGATCTTCCTTTTTTTTTTACCTAAAACCTTTCTTTATATCCTGGTGAAAAGAAAACATAAAAGGGTGAGCTCAAATGCTCAGTAAGGGTAAACAAAAGAAATATCAATCACATAATTTTCATAAGAACATAACATTTTTTGGAAATCTTAACCTGCAAAAGAGAGCATAATTTCATAACATGGGATAAATCATAGTAGTGAAATGAAATCATAACTTAAAACATTACTCATTGTGGCATACACACATAATCATAGAGAATCATTTCTTGTTAGTCAAGACTCATTGCCAAGACTATCTTAGTGGACAAAGTCCCTTTCTGAATCGAGTAATCCTCGTTTCAGTCCTGTTTCACTGAACCGGTATAACCTACCATTCCAGCCATGTCTATCTCATGAGATATAAAATCTTTACCCAATGCATTGGAGGGAGATATAGGTCCCACCCATCTTATAATGAATCCTTTCTTATGTGTGCCACATAATCATAAAACATACATCATCGCATAACACATGTAACAAAAATGGGATTCTTGAAACATCATGACATCATAAATCAATTCATATAAGATAAAGGAATTCATAAACATAATTCCATCACAACATAGTCAAATCAATGTAAAAATATGGATAGAAACAGAACCCTTTATTATCTTAGATGGAAAATAATTTTGATAAAACACTTGAATTGAATTCTTGAGGAAAATATCCTTTCTTCTTCAAAATCAATTTCTTTTCACAAAACATCATGCAATTTTAAAAGAAAGAGATTTTATTGAAAATAGTCATGAAATCTTTTAGAGGAAGCTTCATTAAAATAAGGCTTTATAAAACAGTAGAAATCCGTTCGTGCCGTATAAGTTAAAAAAAAACATTCTTCGTACTTTTGTCGGAAAATTCAAAAAGTACCTCGTACGAAAAACGACAAAAGATTCCTTTCGTACATATTACTAAAAACTCACCGAAGGGTAAAAATGGATTTAAACAATTGTAGGTGGATGGAAATAATATTACATATTGATGAAACATGTATGTGGATGATAGAATACACCCCAGTAATTACCAAAGTAAAAACAATCTCGGATAAAAGTGAGATTGTGATATTTCCCTTACCTTAGGTCCGACTTGCTTTGTAAGTGTCCGAACCTCCTGTATAATGATTTAAATCATGTTATTGACTTATTAAAGAATCATATTCATTGTTATGATATCATATATGGTTCACTTATGACATTATATTACCCGTTCTTTTGTAAACTCCATGTTAAAGAAGCGTTTTGGGTAAAATCGTTTCATTTATCGTAGGTGTTTTGACTTGTTGTTCTTGACATCATTATTACTTATATCATGATTTACTTACTTCCAGAATATAAAATATGATTTATATATCTTATATATTCAGTATATATATATATATAATAGGTAGATAAATAAAATGAAAAACACCGTTCATGGAGACGGTAGTCCGTACGTACGCATGAACGCTGTTTTCCTTTCCTTATTGTCTTGAAATGGAAGTAAGTAGATGACATAAATATGTATATATATACATAAATCCAGTAGCTTTATAATGTCATATATTTCATTATTATTTCTTATATATACATTATAATCATTCTTAAATGGTTAACATGTAGAATGAATCTCATCGCGTCGTGGAGACGGTATTCCGTACGTACGCACGAGCGATGATATCATTTCTATAAATATTGAATTGAATTGGAGTGGATTATACAATATATCAGAATCAATATGATGTTTTAATAACTATGTATAGTTATTCTTTACACCATTATACCCATCCATGTAAGGTGGTGGTGGAAAATAGATTACACCACGGCGTGGAGACGGTATTCCGTACGTACGCACGCGCGGTGATTTCTTTTTCCGTAGGATGGATAGATGGTGAAATAGGGTTGTTTCATACTTATAATAACATATCAGTATATGAGTGATACTGATGTTATTACTTCATAATGAAACAACCTAATAAGAAGAAGTGGAAGAAGAAATAAAGATGAAAGAATTGGTAACGGTAATTACCTCTTCTTTGAAGTGCCTCTTTGAGACCTCCTCTTAGGGAACTAAAATTGGTCTTTGAGGAAGACCAGAACCTCTAGGATGTTGCTAGGGAAGTGGAGAAGAGATTTTGGCAGGGTTTGGCCGATCTTGAGTGCTCAAATTGGTGTGAGGAGGAGGGGGAGGAGGTGTCCTTTTATAGGGGAGGAGAGGGGCACCTTAGGAATATCTCAAAATATTATTTTATATTAAAGTCAAAATCGGTTTATAATGGTTCCAAAGGGTCTTATTTCTATGCTAAAGTGGGGATGTGTTGAAATCCTATCAACCAATAGAATTTAGACAAGTTTAGGAAATTATTTTAACCTTATCAATTAGATTTAACTCTAAGTTAAATAATTTAACTTTTACCGTGTCTTTTTGTTTTCTTTCACTATATGGTTAATACACTTACTATAACATGACAAACGAACCCCAAATTGTTTATTATTAATATATATATCCTTATCTAAGTCATTTGGCCGAACCTTAGATTTTTAGGAATAAAATAACAATTAATAATATAATATTTGATTTAAAAACTATTTTGTGTCAATTTTGACACTATTTGATATATGATTTTTGTGAAAGTCATAACAGAATTATATGTTCGAACCAAGTTGATTAGAGCATCACTATTATATCATAGTAACCTAGAAAATTAGTGGATTTCATAAAAAGTCTCAAATGACATTTATGTTGGTGTTTATAACATCAATTATGTCAATATTTCATTAATAAGATAATTACTGCATCATCTTTGTGTCATAAATAAAATAAATGATTTGATGTCTAAAAATTACAAATAAAATACCATCATGTAGGAAATCGTTTTACCTTTCTAATGAATATTTACAATCGAATTTATCTAATGTATAACCCCATATTAAAAATGATTTACTTATTAAACTTTGATTTTAACTATTTTAACCCTTCTTTAAATAAATTAATAATAAATGTCATAATCTAATCCAAGTGGGCCTAAATGGTCATTTTTTTATTCCTAAGTTTGTTTTTGGTCGAATTACACTTATCCAATAGAATTAGGACATGTGTTAGGGTAATAGTAATATCATATTTACCCTTAGTTACCCTATTTACTATTAACCACGGTAAAAAAAGTAAAAAGTTACTATTCACCAAAAAATTATTTTCATCTCATTGAACCACATTTTAGTCCTTGATATTAACCGTGTCTCTCGGATTTTCGAAATTCCATTCACAGAAGCGGTAAAATTAAGTTTTATGCAAAATTCAGTTTTTAACCTACCACTTAGTGGTTTCACTATTCATCAAAAATTGAAAGTTTTCAGAAAAATACCAAAATTTCATCCTAAGCTATATTTCATATTCCGAATTCAAAAATGAAATCTATTTTACCAAATTCATAACATAGAAGTTGCATTAATTAATTTTATAATTAAATTCTGCTGTTAAAATAAATAGCGTGTTTTTAGGAAACAATATATATCAAAAGATTGACACTTGATTATGCCTGGTTTAAATGTTAAATTACAACCAATGACCAACATTGTATTAAATTGTAAAAATATATTCTAAATATACTTTAAAACCACTCAAATTAATAATTTATCACTATTAATTATTTCGATTGAAAAAGTTGTTTTTAACTAAAATTTAGTAATTTTCACTATTCATCAGAATATGAAAGTTATCCGAAATGTACCAAAATTTCACCTTAGGCTAAATTCGATACTCCGAATCCAAAAATGAAGTTCAATTTGAAAAATAAGATTTACATAATTTCAAAAAGTTGTTATTACTATTCATAACAGCTAGTTTTAATATTATTTTAATAGCATATCGTGGTTTAGTGAAACTCGGTATTGCGTATTACACACGCTATCGAGGAAGGTCGTGATTGCGTGTAATGCAAGGCAAGTCAAGAAGGTGTGTTGTGCAAGCTTCTTTTGGTGTAGCGTACAACACAAGACATTAATAAAATTAAAAAGAATATTTTTCATAAATTCTTGGGTTGTTACATTCTACCCCCCTTAAAATGAATTTCGCCCTCGAAATTCGTCGGGATTATAAATGGTTTACTATTCGAAAGTTTCTTTAATAGAAACCCACATCGTAAAAAGGAATACCAAAACATGGCATTAAAAACTAAAGTATGAAATGTAACGATTACCCAAATAAACTAATCACTGGGTTTCCACATATGTGAAAATATGGATATGGAAGAGAAATCTAACCATCATGTTCTGATGGAGAGTGGTAGAGAACATGGCTATGGAAAAGCCAGTAATCACAAATCCATAGAGTTGTGATGATATAAGGTACCATCTGATTCATCAGGTATAAGAGAACTAGGACAACATTTTTGGTTTTCAAGATCATTTCCCTAAAGTTAAAGAATTTGAATTAGAATAAATAATTACTTTATTTTGGTACAATCTCACTGTTGTTCGTGCCTTTAACAATTTCCACTTCATCTCTTAAATAAATGAAGTTGAATTTATTATTCATGAAGTGTTAGCAGATCATGTGATAGAATGACGGGTCATTCTATCTGTTTCAAACAAAAGGTTAGCAAAATTATATACATAAGTCGATCTATAGTGAGATTAATCACATATGGACTTATACTTCATATATCATACTACTTAATATAATAAAACTAGTTTCTACTAAACAGGGACTTCCTGTAGGCTAGTGGTAGGCGATAAAGGCCAGTCGCACTTCGGTTGTGGGTTCGATTCCTACAGCCTTGTCCGAAGCGATGGGCTGTCGCCCGTCCTGCAGGTTGTCCCTTTTTCTAAAACTACGTTACTATAACATCCCATCAATAATATCGAAAAAACTTCTATCCTTAAAAAATACTAACTTATATCCAACATAAACCATTCCAATCTTTAGGCTCATAATACTGCAGTCCATTCTCATAACATAGTGAAAACGATTACCAGAGATTTAATACCATCGTTGATCCCCATATATCATAAGATATATCTTGTTGGTCACATTCCAAACATTCAAAGGCCTTAATCTTGTACTCTCTTGAATACCCATTGAACCTTAGTGAAAACATGAATGTAGTTAAAAGCTAACACTTTTCACATACCGAAATCCTCAAAATTCTATATAATCAAACCATGATATCACTTAGTCCTTATATCAATCATGAGCTCATGAATACTATCAAACATTTAATTTTCTCCTTATCCCTTCATTATGCGCATATCATCTACATTCCAAAAAATATATGAATAACCTTTCATGGATACTGGTAACATTAATCATACACTTTCAAAACACAAGGAAAGACAACAGTGCAACAATCCATAGATGTCTCTTTATTCCAAAATTACACATGATAAACATGTAATCATTCCACTACATTCTCAAACCATTGACCGAGCTTCAAAAATTCTTTCATCTTACATATCATTTGTAGTCTCTTCATCATCATCCACATAAATACTACCCATATGACCATACTGATTCTCTTCATGAGTCTTTCCCTTAGGGCATTTGTTTGCATAATGCCCATACATTCCACATTTAAAACACTTAACCATTTTTGATGTCGTAGCAATACCATTATCCTCATCCATGGTGTTAATCGACCCTTTTCCTTTGCACTTACTTGCTTTGTGTCCTTCGTTTCCACACCCAAAGCATCTTCCAGTTCCCTTGAAACATTCTCCTTGATGCCTCTTCCCACATGATTTACATAGGGGAAATTGAACTTTCTTTCCTCTATGATCATCATGGAACTCCATCTTTCTCTTATTAGTCGAGTCAGGAAACTTACCAAATTTTACTTTATTGATCATATTGTGAGATTGCTGATTCGGCATAATAATGATGTTTGGACTTCCAAATCCCATTTCATTTGGTTTCTCATGAAGAATATCATTCCATTGTCCAGCATATCCTCCATTATCGTGAATCACCTTGTTTCCATCCATTTTCTAAAACCCAAAAAGAATAGTGTGAGATGCAAAAATCATAATAAAGGGGGAATAACTTCATTATCTAACATCTTAGGTTAAATTCTAAGATTGTTACTGTTGTTCTAGGACTATATCCTATACGTATACTTATCCTTAGGGACATCCCTAGACATACCTTAGAAATATCTCTAGGGATCTCACTAACGTTTTCGCATCCTAGTTTCCAAAGGTTGACTAAACCTTTCCTTTGATACCAACTGTAGAGACCCGAAGCCTGACGTACATAGAATTTACATTACTTTTGCGGAATACTTAGTACATAACAAAAACACACACACAAGGATCGTAATAGTTTAGTGTCTTTGGAAACTCGGAATAAAATCTTCTAATCGTGGGGAAAGATCTTCAACATATCCCATAAAGATCTTCCTTTTTTTTTTACCTAAAACCTTTCTTTATATCCTGGGGAAAAGAAAACATAAAAGGGTGAGCTCAAATGCTCAATAAGGGTAAACAAAAGAAATATCAATCACATAATTTTCATAAGAACATAACATTTTTTGGAAATCTTAACCTGCAAAAGAGAGCATAATTTCATAACATGGGATAAATCATAGTAGTGAAATGAAATCATAACTTAAAACATTACTCATTGTGGCATACACACATAATCATAGAGAATCATTTCTTGTTAGTCAAGACTCATTGCCAAGACTATCTTAGTGGACAAAGTCCCTTTCTGAATCGAGTAATCCTCGTTTCAGTCCTGTTTCACTGAACCGGTATAACCTACCATTCCAGCCATGTCTATCTCATGAGATATAAAATCTTTACCCAATGCATTGGAGGGAGATATAGGTCCCACCCATCTTATAATGAATCCTTTCTTATGTGTTCCACATAATCATAAAACATACATCATCGCATAACACATGTAACAAAAATGGGATTCTTGAAACATCATGACATCATAAATCAATTCATATAAGATAAAGGAATTCATAAAAATAATTCCATAACAACATAGTCAAATCAATGTAAAAATATGGATAGAAACAGAACCCTTTATTATCTTAGATGGAAAATAATTTTGATAAAACACTTGAATTGAATTCTTGAGGAAAATATCCTTTCTTCTTCAAAATCAATTTCTTTTCACAAAACATCATGCAATTTTAAAAGAAAGAGATTTTATTGAAAATAGTCATGAAATCTTTTAGAGGAAGCTTCATTAAAATAAGGCTTTATAAAACAGTAGAAATCCGTTCGTTCCGTATAAGTTAAAAAAAAACATTCTTCGTACTTTTGTCGGAAAAGTCAAAAAGTACCTCGTACGAAAAACGACAAAAGATTCCTTTCGTACATATTACTAAAAACTCACCGAAGGGTAAAAATGGATTTAAACAATTGTAGGTGGATGGAAATAATATTACATATTGATGAAACATGGATGTGGATGATAGAATACACCCCAGTAATTACCAAAGTAAAAACAATCTCGGATAAAAGTGAGATTGTGATATTTCCCTTACCTTAGGTCCGACTTGCTTTGTAAGTGTCCGAACCTCCTGTATAATGATTTAAATCATGTTATTGACTTATTACAGAATCATATTCATTGTTATGATATCATATATGGTTCACTTATGACATTATATTACCCGTTCTTTTGTAAACTCCATGTTAAAGAAGCGTTTTGGGTAAAATCGTTTCATTTATCGTAGGTGTTTTGACTTGTTGTTCTTGACATCATTATTACTTATATCATGATTTACTTACTTCCAGAATATAAAATATGATTTATATATCTTATATATTCAGTATATATATATATATATAATAGGTAGATAAATAAAATGAAAAACACCGTTCATGGAGACGGTAGTCCGTACGTACGCATGAACGCTGTTTTCCTTTCCTTATTGTCTTGAAATGGAAGTAAGTAGATGACATAAATATGTATATATATACATAAATCCAGTAGCTTTATAATGTCATATATTTCATTATTATTTCTTATATATACATTATAATCATTCTTAAATGGTTAACATGTAGAATGAATCTCATCGCGTCGTGGAGACGGTATTCCGTACGTACGCACGAGCGATGATATCATTTCTATAAATATTGAATTGAATTGGAGTGGATTATACAATATATCAGAATAAATATGATGTTTTAATAACTATGTATAGTTATTCTTTACACCATTATACCCATCCATGTAAGGTGGTGGTGGAAAATAGATTACACCACGGCGTGGAGACGGTATTCCGTACGTACGCACGCGCGGTGATTTCTTTTTCCGTAGGATGGATAGATGGTGAAATAGGGTTGTTTCATACTTATAATAACATATCAGTATATGAGTGATACTGATGTTATTACTTCATAATGAAACAACTTAAGAAGAAGAAGTGGAAGAAGAAATAAAGATGAAAGAATTGGTAACGGTAATTACCTCTTCTTTGAAGTGCCTCTTTGAGACCTCCTCTTAGGGAACTAAAATTGGTCTTTGAGGAAGACCAGAACCTCTAGGATGTTGCTAGGGAAGTGGAGAAGAGATTTTGTCAGGGGTTGGCCGAGCTTGAGTGCTCAAATTGGTGTGAGGAGGAGGGGGAGGAGGTGTCCTTTTATAGGGGAGGAGAGGGGCACCTTAGGAATATCTCAAAATATTATTTTATATTAAAGTCAAAATCGGTTTATAATGGTTCCAAAGGGTCTTATTTCTAAGCTAAAGTGGGGATGGGTCGAAATCCTATCAACCAATAGAATTTAGACAAGTTTAGGAAATTATTTTAACCTTATCAATTAGATTTAACTCTAAGTTAAATAATTTAACTTTTACCGTGTCTTTTTGTTTTCTTTCACTATATGGTTAATACACTTACTATAACATGCCATACGAACCCCAAATTGTTTATTATTAATATATATATCCTTATCTAAGTCATTTGGCCGAACCTTAGATCTTTAGGAATAAAATAACAATTAATAATATAATATTTGATTTAAAAACTATTTTGTGTCAATTTTGACACTATTTGATATATGATTTTTGTGAAAGTCATAACAGAATTATATGTTCGAACCAAGTTGATTAGAGCATCACTATTATATCATAGTAACCTTGAAAATTAGTGGAATTCATAAAAAGTTTCAAATGACATTTATGTTGGTGTTTATAACATCAATTATGTCAATATTTCATTAATAAGATAATTACTGCATCATCTTTGTGTCATAAATAAATTAAATTATTTGATGTCTAAAAATTACAAATAAAATACCATCATGTAGGAAATCTTTTTAGCTTTCTAATTAATATTTACAATCGAATTTATCTAATGTATAACCCCATATTAAAAATGATTTACTTATTAAACTTTGATTTTAACTATTTTAACCCTTCTTTAAATAAATTAATAATAAATGTCATAATCTAATCCAAGTGGGCCTAAATGGTCATTTTTTTATTCCTAAGTTTGTTTTTGGTCTAATTACACTTATCCAATAGAATTAAGACATGTGTTAGGGTAATAGTAATATCATATTTACCCTTAGTTACCCTATTTACTATTAACCACGGTAAAAAAAGTAAAAAGTTACTATTCACCAAAAAATTATTTTCATCTCATTGAACCACATTTTAGTCCTTGATATTAACCGTGTCTCTCGGATTTTCGAAATTCCATTCACAGAAGCGGTAAAATTAAGTTTTATGCAAAATTCAGTTTTTAACCTACCACTTAGTGGTTTCACTATTCATCAAAAATTGAAAGTTTTCAGAAAAATACCAAAATTTCATCCTAAGCTATATTTCATATTCCGAATTCAAAAATGAAATCTATTTTACCAAATTCATAACATAGAAGTTGCATTAATTAATTTTATAATTAAATCCTGCTGTTAAAATAAATAGCGTGTTTTTAGGAAACAATATATATCAAAAGATTGACACTTGATTATGCCTGGTTTAAATGTGAAATTACAACCAATGACCAACAATGTATTAAATTGTAAAAATATATTCTAAATATACTTTAAAACCACTCAAATTAATAATTTATCACTATTAATTATTTCGATTGAAAAAGTTGTTTTTAACTAAAATTTAGTAATTTTCACTATTCATCAGAATATGAAAGTTATCCGAAATGTACCAAAATTTCACCTTAGGCTAAATTCGATACTCCGAATCCAAAAATGAAGTTCAATTTGAAAAATAAGATTTACATTATTTCAAAAAGTTGTTATTACTATTCATAACAGCTAGTTTTAATATTATTTTAATAGCATATCGTTGTTTAGTGAAACTCGGTATTGCGTATTACACACGCTATCGAGGAAGGTCGTGATTGCGTGTAATGCAAGGCAAGTCAAGAAGGTGTGTTGTGCAAGCTTCTTTTGGTGTAGCGTACAACACAAGACATTAATAAAATTAAAAAGAATATTTTTCATAAATTCTCGGGTTGTTACAAGTAGCTGGAAATATTCACCTTGGGCCAACGGTTTGGGATTGAAGTCCTTAAGTATTTCGGGAAACCTAGGCCTTTGGGATAGTATGGATTTTGGGCCACCTTTAGGGCCTTCAGGCTACCTCAAGTCCTTCAGGCCACATGCAGTTTCCCCAGAATCACTACACAAAAAGAGTAGCCCTAGAAGAGGATTCAGAGCAGGGGCACTCACCAGAGCAGAACCAAATGGATTTGTAAGAATGAGAGGTTATAGGTATGCCATCGGGACCATCCTATGATTTCGTGAGAATCCTAGCCAGACGACCTAGAGAAGGTGGAGAGCTACTATCATGATGCAGATTCTAGGGAGGGGCAATTCGTTGTAGATAGTCTTGTTGAATTCCCTAAGACCTTCGGGTCATGTAATCTCTTAAACCTATGAGACATGTAATCTTAGATCCTACAGACCTTGTAAGGGTTCCCCCTCATCCTTTGAAAGGGAGGTTATAAAAAATCAAAAAAAATGAAGGACTCCGGGCCATTTGGGCAGGATTAGATATAGTAGATCTATCATTGTCATTGGGATGTTCTTTAGCATGTTGAACATTACCGTTACAATTACATGATTGAATATCAGGAATATCATGACTGTTACTTGAATATTGGAACAATATTTATCATTCCTTTAAACATTTTTTTAGAACCTCTTTCTGAAGAGAGTGTTTGGAACTTACTTATTTTAATTATTTAACACCATGTTTCTTATTATAACAATATTTTTTTTGTTGTATGATATCATTTAATTTCATAAGATAGATTTTATGAAAGATTTGTCTATTTACTAACTTTTCACCACCATGGCATGAGTCACCGTCACCATCAGACATGTCACCACTACAATTTTCACTACCTATATGAGCTACCATCAACCTAAGGTACCTCAACCCTATGACATGACCAGTCTGAGCTACAATCAGATATTGAGTCACTGCCAGCTTTAGGTCACTCTTAATATTCAATAATCTTCTACTTAATGATCCAAAGAATATATGATTATTATTTTGAGACAACGAGCCTGTACCCCAGTGGTTCAGGCTCTTGATTGGCATACAAAATACCCAGGATCAAATCCGGGTAGGGGAGAATTCCCGAGCACTATAGCAGGGGACTATAGCAGGGCACTGAAGTAGTACTGTAGCAGCGGCAGACTGTTGCAGTGGTAGCACTGTTGCGGTGGAGGGACTGTCGCAGCATATTGTAGCAGTGGCGCTACTGTAATAGGTACTATATCTGCGTGGGTACTGTATTAGTACTATTCACTGAGGGGTCTTTTCGGCAAAATAATGGGCTTTCTAGCCCTGTATACAGGAAACTTGGCCTTGGGCCGTCAGGCTATGTAATGAGTCACCCTCTACCCAGTATAGAGAGGTATTTTCTTTAATAATAAATTGAGGCTTTGACCCCAACCTTTAAAAAAAATATTATTATTATTTTGATCATGTACTAAAATACATAGTCAATGTTGCATGAATTTTGGATCTCCTTAAACCATTTGTATTATATCATTACGAAGGTTTCTCTCTCTCACGGACTGGTGTGTTTCTGGATTAGAGATAGAATGACTGATTGTATGTACTTGTTCAATCAACTATGAAGATCAATGACAAACTAATAGAATACCGGCTCAAAGATTGATTGAGATATTGATATATTACTTTTAAGTTTCTTTGACACATATAACATAAAGAAATCCTGCAAATTCCAATGATACTCTATTTTTCCAATACTTTCATTGAATAAGGTCAAATTCCTTAAAAATAAGAGCTAATTATTTTCAAATGTTATGGACATAATATATTAAGAATAATTATTATCTTAAAATTCTATTCATTTAACTTTCTGTTTATAGTTCTATCTTTCTAGGAGTGTGTTGTTACACTGTTTTCAATCACACACTATCTAGTGCACCAAAACAATAGAATACATGTTATTATCTCTTTTAATTTACATTTGTTTACCCACCATGTTTGGGGAAGTGGTCCTTCTGTGTCCAATACCAATTTACTTCCCACTTATAACCATGGAAGAGGATATTTAGCATGGATAGCTCACTATTTTTGTTTGTTTACCTGATCCATGTTATGGATCTATTTGATTATTATTATTATAATTTTGTTGGTAGTATATGATTTCCAAGTGGAGGGGATTAAGTCACATCTTATGATCAAATCTCTTATTTACTAAACTATGTTATTTTGTTTTTTATTACCAAGACCTAGATTTTTTTTAATCTATAAAAAAAGTAATACATTCATGGTTAATATTAAGTACTCTTTATATATATATATATATATTTAATGTGAATTGATTTAAAATGACAAGAAAATTTTACCATTATTTTAACTTAGATATAATAACACATTGATAATATTTTAAAATGATAGATCTTATATTGATATACTATTTTTAATAAAGGAATAGTTTATTTTAATAAGGTATTTATTTAAAAAACATAACAATATTTTTTGGGAACTCAGTTCACCCACTCTTGAGTTACTCAATCTAACAAAAAATTTGTAATATATGTTTTTAAATTAAATTTTCATCTATGATTTTTTTGTGTACTAATGTTCTTAATTTTTTGTAAATTCAACATTTTAATTCTCTATAGATAATAGACAATAAGGATCTTCTACCAAGATACATTTAATTTTAGAACTACAAATTATTCTAAATCAAAAATCAAAATCAAAATAAATTTAGAAAGTATGGGTTTTGATATTTGGACTGTAATAGAAGATCATTAAAAAATAACAATAAAAATTATAGCTAATTAGAGTGATGCTATAAAAACTACATAAAACTATAACTATAATGATAAGAATGATTTATTTTTTTCCTTGGGGGATGATGAATTTAATTGTATACATACTTGAAATTATTCTTCTGATATATGGGATTCCTTATATGTCTCTCAAAAAGAAACATCAAATGTTAAGGAAATGAGACTAAATACATATAAAATTAAATGTTATAATTTTAAAATGAATTTTGATGAATCTATTTCTGACATGTATCTCAGGTTCAAGAAAATAGTTAATACCAAACCTTAACATGGGAAACAAGTGACATAAAATGATTGGTTGATGATAATAATCAGATGTCTACCAGATTGATGGAGATGGATATCCATCTCAATTAGAGAATCCAATGATGTAATTAAACTACATGTGAAGGAATTGATAAGAATGATGATGATGTATGGATAAGATCTTAAAATCAACAAGGACATTGATAAATATGAAGAAATTAAAATCAATAGCCTTTAAGTCTACTACCTAGAAGCAAAAAAAATGTACAAGATTTAAGTACTAGTGAAGAAGACTCTTCTTATGATAGTGATGAAGGGATGGCCTACATATCTTGAAGATTTATTTAATTTTATAGTAAAAAAAATAAGTTCTTCAAAAAATAAAATTTCAGAGGATATTAAGACAACATGGGAATTTGGAAAAAGGATTGGAAAAGAGATGGTATTCAAAATGAAATCACCTTCTTTGAATGCAAGAGGAAAGGAAATTACGAAGATGACTATACAAAATTGAAATATAGGAATTAAAATGAGGATAAGGATAAAAGGTTCAAGAAATATATGATAAAAACGTGGACCCCCTCCAAAGATATCTCATGTTATTCAAAATAATAATTTATAAGATATGTCTAACAATGAAAATACATGATTTGTAGCAAGCACATTAGAGGTACAAAATATTATTCCCGCTACTCATACCAATGTACAAAACATTTATGAAAATGAATATAATGAAGAATTAATGACCATTGAATATCTTTATGAATATTATAACATTATTTAATACACCATTCATGAACTGAACAATGAAAATAAGTCTAATGAAAAATGTCATGCTTTGATAGGTAATATTAAAAATAAACTTACTATTGAAAAATAAAAAAAATGATCAATTTTTTAAAGGGAAAAATGAAATAAATCAAGCTAATGAGAAATTGAAAAGTTTTTTATAAAGGATTATGTATGGAAAGAAAACTATAACATAGATTCATGGAATGTAATCAACTCCCAAGTATAATAAGGCATAGGTTATCAACTTATAAAGAGACAAATTGAAAAAAAAAACAGATTCTTGTCCACTACCAGTTCTGAAAATTCATATATTTCCAGTACCTACTCAACTAGTCAAAATAAAGTAATTATTTATAGATGAATAAAATCTATTTATAGAAAACCCATTACATAATTTTTGATGCCAAAATCTTTTATCAGAAACATAACTAGGCTTGAAATGTTTTGGGTTCCGAAATAATTTTTGGTATAAACATTGTTTTGTCAGAAACCTATTTGAAAAATTCTAGAAAATTTCAAGGGTATTGGGATAGTGCATGTTCCAGTCATATGACTAGTGGGTATTAAAATTTCAAAAAACCGATCAAAGTTGATGTTGGTCATGTCACTTTTGGTGATAATGATAAAGGGGAAATCATCAACCTTGACCAAATTCGTAAATCTAATTTAGTGTTAATTTATAATGTTTTATATATTGATGGTTTAAAATATAACATTTTTTAGAATATCTTAGTTAAGTGACAGTCGTTTATATAAAATTTTAAAACAATGCATGTTATGTTCTTCATGATAAAAATGTTTTAATGTATAATAATTTATGAAATGATAATATATATTCTATTGATTTAAATTATTTATATTTTAATTTTTTTTCTTTCTTAAGTACCTTTCATAAAGAATGTTGGATTTGGAATAGATTGCTAGACAATTTCAATATTAATTCACTTTATAAATATAACTAGAAAAAGATTTGTTAAATATATAGCATTGATTGAATTCCCAAATAATTAAGTGTGTCACCCCTTTCATAAATAGAAAAACATGAGATTTATTTTAAATATATGGAAGATGTTTCAACTTATCAAACTATAAACATAGTTCATATGGACCTTTTTGTACCTATAGAGTTTCTAGTTTAAATAGAAAAGAATAGGTCTATATTATTGTAGAAAACTTCTCTATGTAAAATTGGGTATACTTTTTAGCTCATAAAAGTGAAGATGGATCCTAATTTTCCATGTTTTCTATATCGGTAGAAAATTTAGGTTCACTTAAGATTAATAACTTAAGAAGTGATCATGGTTACAAATTTAGAAATTTGGTCTTTGAATACATATTTTTGTCAAAATGGTTATAATCATTATTTTTTTTATCTTAGGACAAAAAAAAATATTATTGTAGAAGAAATAAAAATAAATCTTCAAGTGATTTCCCAAATTATGAAAAATGAATATGACATACCTATTTACTTTTGGTAAAGGATATTAACACAAACTATTATAAAATAAAATGATTTTTAATTAGACCTCTCTTAAAAAGAACACCTATGAATTATAAAAAAATATAAATCCAAAGGTTAATTAACTTATATTATTTATTTGAAAATACTTTATTCTAATTACTATTAATAATCAGGATAATTTTTCATCCAAGTGTGATTATGTGAATTTTTCTAGATAATCAATATCCAGTAAATTTTAGAGAGTGTTTAATAAAATAACTAAAACATTGGAATATCCATTTAACACTAAATTTTATTAAATGGGACCTAATGAACCATAGATAACCATAGAAAAGCTTGAGGATAATCTATAAAATCTGAATCTTAATGCTAAATAATTAAGTAGTGCTTTCAAATAATTAAAAAAATTCAATGAGCCACCAGAACTCAAACTTTATGAATAGATTGATACAACCATCCCCTATATTTAGAGATTTATTAGGACTCATTGATAAAATCCTATAATATGTTGTAATAGTAAACCAGGCGAGAGGTACACAAACTAATGCTTCTCTTAGGAATCAGATTTACACCAAGATTTCATGTCATATATTGAGACTAATAACATTAATGGTACCATAAAGGATGAATTCTAGGTAATGGATATTCAAGATAAACATAATCAGTTTGAATGAAAAAATGTTTGGGAACATGTTGATATACCTAAGTACACCTTAACCATTAGCACTAAATGGGTGTTTTGGAACAAGGATGATTACTCTTGGACTATAATAAAAAATAAGTCTAGATTCATTTCATAAGGGTATACTAATGAACTAGGTATTGATTTTGAGGAAACCTTTTCTCCTATATCCATACTTGAAGCTATTAGGATACTTATTTTCTATAGAACACATCTATATTTCAAACTACATCAAAAGGTTACTAAATGTGAATTGTTAAAATGGTTTTATAATTTAGATGTTTTTGTTGAACAATCCTATGGATTTTAAAACCCACATTTTCTAAAGTATGTTTCTAAATTAAAAAATTCTTTATATGGTTCAAAATAGTCTCCTAGAGCTTGGTATGATATTATTACCTCTTTTTTTATTATATTTTTTTTCAAAATGTATAGCTAATAAAAATTTATCTATAAAAATAATTTCAAAAAAATTTCAAATGTAAAAATATATGTCTATGACGTTAATTTTGGATTAATAAAACACGAGTAATGTACTATGTTTTCAAAATTAATGAAAATTGAATTTTAAATGAGTTTTATGGGTGAAATTAAATACCTAATTCAATTTAATATTTTTCAAACTAATGATTTAATTATTTTTAATCACAGAAAATGAACTAAATATATTTTAAGACGTTTTTGGATAGTCATCACTAAAAGTACTAAATCTCTAATGTGTAAAACCTTTAAACTAGATATTGATGAAACTAGAAAGTCAGTAGATCAATCTAGTTATATCGAAATGATGTAAAGTATACTATATTTAATTTCTTTTCATCATGATGTTATGTTTATTGTGTGTATGTGTGCTCTATTATAAGAACATTCTTAAAGGACTCACTTATTAGTTTTTAAAATAATTTTTAAATATGTCAAATATAAAACCTATTTATAATTTTTCATTTCAACAGGAAAATAATATTACATTGTAAGTTATTATAATGACGATTTTGGTGGATATAAGTTAGATATAGAAAAAACCTATGGAACATGTCATTTATTAAGAAAATATATATTATCATGGTGTAGTATAAAAAACATTATATTGCACAGTCAAGTGATGAAGTTGAATAAATAAAAGTGGAAAGTTTCTATGCACATATATTTTTAAAGAAATATACTTTACTAGTCATTGGATAAAAATTTAGATGTGTGCCTAAAAATTTTTATAACAAAAGTGTAATAAATATCTCTTAAAATAGAGTATCCCAATCCAAAACAAAACTCATTGATGTAATGAATCTCTTTTTGGGAGATCATTATCAAAAAGGTGATATAACTCTTGAATTTATTTTAATGGAACATCAAATTTCTGATACCTTCACAAATCCTTTAAATTATGAAATATTAAACTATATCAAATATGATTTAGTCAGGATATGTTTTGGTTGATGAATCACTATTGGAAAGTCACCATTGAAAATTCGTGGTTAATGAGTCACCATTGATGTGTCATTTTTAGAAAGTCACCATTTTAAATGAGTTTCAATTATTTTTTTACCGTTTCTATTTCTCCACATTAATAGTTTTAATATTTTTATATTTTTTAATTATTTGGAACCCATAAATGACTTGAATATGACCTTATATCTAATCATTTTAATTCTAAATACTTTGAACTATTGGGCCATTATATTTATCCTAATTGATCATTTTTTTCTTCTCTCTTGATTATTCCTAAATCTTCATTCAATTAGAATGGTTATGATGAACTCTTCAACATAATAAAATCTGAAATAAGTGAGGTTGAATAAGAAAAGAAAATGATCATTGAGCAGTGAGACTATTGTACAGTGAAACCTGCATCAAGCGAACCGATTCATTGATTTATAAAAGTAATTAGATGCCCAATACATTCCAAAAAGTAATAAAATAGTGTTGAATGTAATCTAAGATTTTAAGTGTATGGAATAGTTTTCTAAAAATTACTGTGTTTATTATCCATGGTTGTTTTACGATTTCTATCAAAATGATGGATTTATTTTTTGAGATAAGAAAGATATTATTAATAGCTACATTGACAGAGAATTTTTTTCTTTCACTTAGAAGGAATGGGTAATATACCCCAAGGTACCTTGTAGAGGAATTTATGATGATTATCATGAAAGAATACCCAGTGATATTGTGTAAGTTAATTATTTATATGCCCTCTTAATGTTTATAGGAAATGTTTCACTATGAAGACCTACTGATGTTGAGCTTGACAGTGAGTGTAAACTTCTATTTATGTTTTAATGAATTTTTCTAGGTCTTAGATAATGGGATTTCAGAATGATGTGATATGTAGTTTTTTTATTCCTATTGGTGATTAAATATGTTCAAAGGATTAATATATATATATTTATTATTATTCATGTGTATGAGGTGTGAAAAATTTATTCAAGATAAAATTCCTTAATATACCGTAAATTGATCTATTCCTTGTTAGATGATAAAGGCTTGGTAAGTTAAAGTAAAGAGGATGATGACAAATATGGAGGTAGTTTTGTCTAAATAAATTATCAATAGAGTTAGAGTTATATTGAACCCATAGAGAAATTCTTGTGGTAGAGATAATGAAAAAATCTCTATTGAGTTCAATCCTATTGATCATCCATTGAGGCCAAAGGATATGGTGGATCCATATCTTGAACTGGGTGAGGTCATTGAATATTTTAATGATGATGTCCATAAATAAATAGTTTAGCAGGAAAATAATGAAGAAGTAGAATTTTCTATTGAAGTGGAAATTGATCATGAGATACCTAAATTCCCTAAGGCTATCTATTATAGAATTGTAATCCTACCAGGTTCCCTACCTACATGAGAGTCACTTTTGGATGAAGGAGATGACGAGGAACTAGAATTATCTTGAGAGGACTAGTTTAAGTTATCTTCTTCCAAATAATCAAGAGAAATAATTGATATTTCTTATAATGTCAATGGATGTCATGACACTGAGGAAGAAGTTGATGAGGGAAATGAAAAATCAGAAAGAAATAATGGTGAGAAAGATGAGAATCGTGATGATAATGATGATCTTCATTGAAGATATGATCATGATAATAGATATGATAAACTTGGATATGACCATGATGATCATGATTATGAGATAGATTAGATACACTTATCCTCACCAATTATTTCTAGGACTAAGGATAGATCTAAATCCATTGAAATTGATGAAGTTCCAGCTGATAATACAAATGTAATATATGAAATTATTTAGGGGGAGAAGTCTCCCATATATTCTATCCATCACTCATAGGTAGTAGACCACTTAGAAGCATTTTTTCACCGAGAGTGAGTTGATCACACAAATATAGTTCATAAATACCTAGATCATACTATACATGAAATTGATGAATCTTATATGATAGTACCTTCTCTTAAAATAGTAGTTTTTGAAAAGGCTAGTCACATAGAAAATATATTTGTTCTTTTTCATACTGTGTAGACTCTCAAAGAATTTCCTATTATTTCATATATCAGACCTGACATAAGTGAATTTGAAGAGTGGGACAAATATCTTGTTTTTTAGACATTGCCTAAAATAACTCAAATTCCGATGATGGAATGGTGGAAGGAACCTTAATGGATAAAATTGATCAAGCTGGTGAGCTAATACCATTTATGTCACTGGAGTCTTGTATAATAGTTCCAAATGAGGCTCCAACAACTCATGAGCATAGATATCATACACCTTATCAATTTTTTATGTCTCCCAATGTTGTGCTAAAAGGTGATTTATAATCCTTTCAAATAAATATGATTTTAAAATTTGAAAACCTTATTGGAAATATGTTTTTTGATTTGAATAATATTTTGATAAATCTTCTTCCTTCGATAACAATACTTAGTTAAAGTGGAACCCAATATTTTCTTCTTCCCATTATATAACATTTACAACCAATAGTCTCTTTTCCCATACAAGACTTATAAGTGGACAATAAGTGATTATCAAAAGCAGTGGAATATTTGATATCTGAAATAAAGGGAATGAAAATATCTTTCTCAAGAGGTATAATTCACTTTTAGAGAAGTTAGAAGCCATGAATGCAATTGCATCAATATATGTTGCACCTACCCATTAATCATTACTATTTGATTTTGAGATGATTAGATGGATTATCAATGAGTAATTGAACACTTATTTGGGGGATGTATTTTCTTTGGATGAACAATTACCAAAAATACAACATCCTAGAGAACACATTTCCGATATAGTTAAGGATTTTTCAACTTATATCATGACAGTAAGGAAACTATTATAAAAGACATCAAGTATTATCTAATAATAATTTATACCAAATCTTGAGCTCAATGTTAATTTAAATTTTTTGATAGAGAGTTAGAGAATACCATCAGTCACTAGATAATTCAAGGAACTGGTAGGTGAGTTGAATGTTATCATAATAGTGTTGAATCGTTTTATAGAATTGAAGAGAGATTTACTCAGTTCTATGAATAAGGGTTGAAATATAATCATGTACTTTATAAATATCCTGAATCCTTTTCTTCACATTCAGAACACTGATGAAATTTATATTAAGTACATTCTAGTTACTACTATTGTTTCCTAGACCTCTACAAATCTAGTTTCATATAGAATAAACGTGATTACATAGTCAGATGGTATTTTCCACCACAATATCATCCAATGAGTTTATTACCAGTTGAAGTAATCAGACACCAACAACATGTTCTTAATTATGAGTCTCCTCCCTCTTCAACATCAATACCTTCCATCACCTCTTATGATCCAATAATATCTACTGTAGTTCCAACCCTCATAGAAAAAGATAAAGGAGGATCCCCAACTAGTCCCCTATATACCTCTCATAGTGATTCAGATTAGATGTGAATTTTTATAGAGATATCGTTCTTCGACTCTTTATCTTATATTGATGTACTCAACACTGGCTCATATTCAATGTCATATATTTGTGTTATTCTCCATCAATTGTAACATTATTTTATTATTCTTATCATTTTTATAATCTCAATGGGGGAGATATAAGGGGAATTTTTTATTACAATGGGAGAAAATAGGAAATTTAATATTCACGGGATATATTAATTATATATCTATGATATTTTTTTATTTTAATATCTTAATATTACTATATCCATTGAATAATTTTACTCTTTTGATATTTTAAATTTCCTTGATATCATAGTTGTTTTGTCACCCATTTATTTTCTAAAATTATTATCCAGACTGTTTTAACTTATGTACATATCTGATTATCTATGTTTCATTTTTAGTAAATGACTTATAAGATTCCATGTTCTGTGATAATTGAAAAGGGGGATATTTTTGGCACCTCCTTTTGAGGAGAGTGTTTAGAACATCCTTATTTTAACAAAAAAAATTGTGTTTATTTTTATACTAATAATTTTTATGTTGTATGATATTATTTTGTATCAAAAGATAACTTTTGGAAAATTTGGATATGTATTTACTTGCCACCACCATGACTTGAGTCACCATCACAATCATACATTTCACCACCGAAATTTTCAACAACAGACTTTTTACCAATGTCTTGAGCTACCCCAACCTGAGGTACTACCAACCAGAGTCATTTCCAGTCTTAGATACTATTGAATACTGAGTCATTGAGATATTTAATTCAACATTACTATTTGAGGAACTTGTCTTTAATGATCTAATGACTATATGATTAGTCATTTTACTGAATCATAAAGGACATAGTCAACGCTGTGTGGATTTTGGATCATCTCGAACTGTTGTTATATATTTTTGAAGGGATATCTCTCTCACACAAAATCGTTTGTCTTTGGATCTGAGACAGTATGAATGATTGTGTGTACCTATTCCATCCACTGTGAAAATCAATTAACCAGTAACAAAATACCCATATAGAAATTAATCTACATATTTATAGATTTCATTGAAGTTTCTATTACAATGATTAAGTGAATAATTATGGAAAATTCCCATGATACTATATTTTCCCAACTCTTTTAGAGAATATTATCTCTATTTTTTGTTCATTATTTTTATCTTTTGATTAGTGTGTTGTTATTTTTTTTCAAACACACATTATGTCCTATTACTAAATTAGAGAACAATTGTTATTTTCTGTTTCGCTGTACATCCATTTACCCACTGCGTATATTGAAGAGGTATTTGTGTGGCCTATACTGTTTTACTTACCACATTTAACAATGGGAGATGATTTTTATCCTATAAAGCTCATTGTTATTGTTGTTAGTTTTTCCTGATCCAAGTTATGGATTTCTTTGATGATTATTAATATAATTTTCTTGAAATCAGGTGATTTCCATGTGGAGGGGATTATGAATCATCAAGAGACGAAACCCCTTGTTTATTACCCTGCAAGATTTTGTTTTGTTTTATTACCAAAACCCATATTGTTTTTAATACATAAAACACTATTACTTTGATAGTTCATATTAAAATGTGTTTATATATATTTTTATCTAAGTAAATTGATTTCACTAACTAATATAATTTTAGCATTATTTAAACTGAGACATAATCATTCTTTGAGAAATATTTAAAAAGACATATCTTATATCGATCGATTATTTTGATTAACTGGCTAGTTTAATTTATTAGGGGATTTATTTAAAACATTAATTTTCACAGAAAGTTTTATTTGTAACTTAATTCACCCCGCTCTTGAGTTACTCACTTAGACTAACTAGTTTCATGTTCACAATTATACCTCATGACTCACATAAGGGTGGGGTATTTTCATATTCAATTTTCTTTGTAAAACCTAATCTTATGTTGTAGATAACAACACTATATCAGAAGGTTTAGAACTAGATTAAATTTCTACTAATTTCTTAGAATAAATTATGAATCTAACTATGTCTATATCATTTTCCATCCATATTTGGATTCCAATTGTAGAAACAATATCATACATTCCTTATGGGGGCTAAAGGTCCCAATTGAAGCCCTAAATTTTTAACCAAACCTAAGAGTAAGTTTCTTTAAAGTCAATTATATTAAAATTCAGAATCCGAATATGAATTTTTTTTGTAATCAACATAAAGGTGACTGGGAATAAACTCTAGGATCTTTCATTCAACTCCATGAAAGGAAAATGTACATGAATGAATCCACAACCAATAGAAACACACTAAAAATAAAAAAGCCCAAAACTGAGGATAATTAGAAAACAAGGTCAGTGAATTTACAAGGTTTCATATCTTTCAAGAAGAAGATGTGGGAAATGAAATAATTATTATAGAGCACCATGCTCTCAGAAATAGCTTTGTCTGAGGTTGAGACATGGGTGGTACTACCTTTTCTGATTATTCATTATGAGACCCTTTGCATGAGCTAAGAAAAAGAGCCTCTCGTGAAGCCTGAGAAAGATGAAAGACTGATCCACCCTTCCCTAACATTCCCCATAGATATTATAGACCCCTGATTCTCCATTTGATGGCCGGAGAAATAGTTGAAATGGTTCAGGCTCTTTGGGTGACCATGATTGATGTGATCAACAAGAATCACATGTGCATTCCTCTCCTGTTCCTCCATCATTATATATATATAATTATATATAATTATATAATTATACATATTTATGAATATATAAATTTATATAATTATAATTATAAAAATTATAATTTTTTTATATTTTTATATTTTTTTATAATTTTATAAATACTTTTTTTAAAACATTATATATATTTATAATTTTATAATTAACTATTTAAATTAAAAAAATTATTAAAAAGACTAATTTAAATACATTAATTATTTTAATTTAAAAAATATCTTAAATGTTAAAACATAATAAACAAAAATGAATAAATATTATTCAAATAAATTAAAAACATATTTAGATGATTATATATACATTAAATAAATATATGCATAATTGAATATTAAAAAATGATTGAATTTTAAAAAAATAAACATAAAGGAAAATTATTAATAAATCAATAATATTAGTCTAAATCAATATTAAAAAAGAATATATTGAATTTCATAGACAAAACATTTTTTTAAAATGAATTCATATAAGATTAAGTGCATTAATTATAAACACATTCAAAAATGAATAAATTATTAAAAAATTCATTTAAATAACATAAATATATACGTTTCAAACATTTTAAAACTATTACCACTTAATAAATAGATTTTCACAAATACTAATCACTTCAAATAAAAATATACTAAAAATAATAATTAGTAAAATATAATCATGCATAAAAAATGGGTAAATTCAAAAAATATTATATCAAATAATGAAAAAAATGTACATAAATGTGAAATAAGTACATTCCAAACATACACATGTAGACATGTTATAAAGATTTGTCCATCCTGCATACCTAAACACATATACATACCCATACGTATAACTGTTTGTGTACCAAATCTATATACACACACACACACAATACACTCACACAACATAACACATACACATATATACACATACATTGATATATATATTTAAAAGTTCTAATGTCACATATTAACAACGCATCATTTATAATTATAATTTTTTTTAAATAATTAAAAATATATATTAATAAATCACAGTTCTGTTAATTATACACATGTATTTTTTAATTAATGTATAAAAATAAACAATATTTTTTATAATATAAATATGCTAAATAAATAAATATATAAATATATATTTATATTTTTTTAATTTTTTATCGGTTCCAAGAAATGAACTGATAAATATGACCTATATCAGTTATAAAAAATGACCTGATAATGGGTACACTTCTATCAATAGTTTTTTAGCTTTGAAAAAAATTTACCTTTTTTAGACATAAAAATTACCTTTATCCGAACTTTTATCGAGTGCTGAAAATGGTATTTCTTTTATCAGAACATTATGTTTTGAAGTGATTAAATCATGTGCTACATAAATCATTATATGTCGGAGTGAATTTAATTATTATTGATGTAAAATATTTTTTTAAATTTTTTTTGGATTTATTGATATGGGAAAAATGTGTGCTCTTTATCTTACTTGAGATAGATGATGGAACAAAATAATTTCATCAAAAACAAAAATGTAAACTAAGGAACCATATAACAGAGGAAATTGAAAAACCTCATTCAAAACAATTATTTAACATAATATATGAAATTCAGTGCGTGGGAGTTTCATATCATTATATTGTCGAGGTTGATTAAGAATTACAACAAATTCACCGTACCCATGATGATAGTGACGATATTAAAAATTTCTCACTTCATATTTAATTTCTCATAAAAAGAGGTTATAATATTTTGTGGTAATTAGTAAATTTTGTTTCATTCTTAAACATTTTTTCTGTGTGTCAATTCACATTTCATGTATTCTGTTAATGGATTTACAAGTGTTAAAACAAATTTAAGTACATGGATGGAAATATTTTGATAACAGATGTATAAAGTTCATTGAGTTTGTATAAATCCACATAATTTAGGATTCATAGAGAAGACCTATTGATAATGGACATTTCTCCACCTCAACCTACCTAAAATCTATAATGATTTAGTGAAGTCAAATGATTATAGGTCTGGTAAAACATGCCTTAAAAAATATGATCAGTACGAACACAAATTAACTGGAAGCAAGATATTACATATCAAATTATCGTAAGGAATGTCATCATCATAATATATTTAAATAAATATTAAAATATTTTTATATAAAAAATGTATAGTTAGAAATAAAAATCATATTAAAAAAATTATTACCAAAATTATTTTTTTATTTATAGAACAAAAAATTCCCAAATTTATATCAATTAATAAAAATATTCAAAAATGTATTAAAATACATGAAAAATTTTATTTATAGCAATAATATGTTACAATTTTATTTAAATAATTATATAAATATATAATTGCAAAAATAATTATTAAATCAAACAAATATTATTATATTAATATATATATATATTAATCTAATTGTTGGTGTTGTGATAAAAATCTGATTTATTATGGATGGAAAAGGTCGTAGTGCAATAGGAGGACAATAATGAATGTGGGGGGGGGGATATGTGATGGAAGTGGCAGGATTGTGTCAATGAATGAAGATCATACCCAATCAGTGATCCAAAATGGGTGAAGGGGATAATCCATCACAATATTCTCAAAGTTAATTTAGGATTTTATAAATTGATTCACAAAGACATTTTTCAACTAATATATATTAAAATATATGTTCAAGTATATATAATTTTTAGTGAGTAATAATGGTGTTTCCCACAAAGTTTTCAGCAAGGGGGTGAGGAAGGATTTGGATCTCACGTATCTCAAAATAATTGGGAATTTAAAGTTTTTGGGGTGGGGCTTTGTGGCGGGTTCCATATAGATGATATTTGGTGGGTGTAGTGATTAATTCATCTCTCAACATGAAAATATTTGAAAGTTTTTTTTGATTATTTATTAACTGTAAAAATTATCACAGAAAATAAATAAATTTTATGAGGGCTAAAAATGATGGTAATATTAGATGAATTATATAAGTGCTTAAAAACCCATTGATAAAGTATATCTTTATCATGTACCATAAATGGTTTTTTATCAGCATGTTTTCTAGAAATGATAATGGTATTTGTAGTTTACCACTCTTCAAAACATTTTTTATTTTTTAGTGTAGATAAAATCAATTTCACTCACATTTAAAATGAAAATATGTTGTTGTGATTATTAATAAGCAATTAAAAATCAAATAATTAAATAATTAAATTAATTCCATTAATGAAAAATAGGGTCATATACAGTGGGAATGAAATGTTATAGAATGAATACAATATAAAAAAACCAGATAGACTGTGTGGTGTGATAGAAAGGTGGTGTAGCAGGAAAACATGGGTGTGTTGTTGGGTGGGATGCTAAATAGAGAGATGGTTGCGCTGGAACCTATTAATCAACTCTCAACCCACCCAGAATTCTAAAGGATGATAGCGGGGTGACCAGTCACATGATGATTGAAATTGTAGAACTAGTCATATGGCATAACACGACATGATAGGCAGTGTGGGGGGATCCAACCAGGTATTTCTGGGTAGGTAGCTTGAATGAGGGGTGACACATATCCAATGACCTTGAACCCACCTGGATTGTAATGTCAGAAAGAGGAGTGTTAGTCCTTCTTGGTGGGGTGGTGGGGGTGTAGCTTGACATTGAGATGGGTGATAATCTGTGATTATTTTTAACATGAGGGGCACTACTGTGGAAGACTCTTGATTTTTCATGATGAATACTGCTATTTCAATCATTCAGGTCACCTCCCCTAAATGATCTTTGTGTCACCATTTGTTGGGCCCCTAGAACATCTAAAACATGGGCCTTAGTAGAACTTCATGCAATAAAAACTTCTAGTGGGGGATTTCATTCCTTTTATAGAGGGATGAAGTTTCATTACGGAGTTGTTTGGGAGTATGTGTTGTTTGCGGGTTCTAAGCCGCATCTTTATATATATTATTATTAATTAGTAATGGATAATTAATAGTTATATTATTAACATTATTCCAAATTTTTAATTATTAATATTTATAATAAAAATAAATATCAAGAAAAATAATAATTAATAAATAATAATAGATAATATAACTAATAATAATAATTATTAATAATGAAATTTATTATTATTATTATTAATTGCTAGTTATATTATTACATAATATATAATTATCTATTACACCAATAAACATATATATTTATTATTAATTATTATTAATGTTATTAATCATGTTATTTATTATTAATTATTAATTAATCATATTACTGTGTACTTGGTTTTGTGGATTACAAACCACAAACAATGCACACACCCAGAAAGACCAGTTGGTTATTCCTCAACCCTTCCAACAAAAATTGATAGGCACCTATCTAGACCATTCCAATTTGATGTTTTGAAGGCCAAAAGGATTGAAAGATCATTACATGGCCCAAATACAAAATTTTATAGTCCAAAACCTCTTCAATGAATAATACTACTATAGATGGAATCTAATAATGACATATATAGGGGAGTCACGAAGAAATGAATATTAATTATTTAAATCATTACTGATTATACTGTTAATAATTATTATTAATTACAGTATTAATTATATTACTTTTTTTAATAATGAATTATTAATTATGTGCTATTAATTTTTAAGGATTTAATTATCTTTTTGTTATTATTAATAATATCTAATGGTAAAAAATTAAATTTTAATTTCCACTACTACATATTATGAATTATTAAGGGTTAGACTTTATCAATGCCAAAAAAATGTTGATAAAAGGGTATATTTTTTCAATGGTAATTTTTTTGATAAAATTACACTCTTTCTCAGTGCCTTATTTAACACTTATAATGGTGTCCCATTATGAGTGATTTTCCCTTCATTGATAAATACATGATCTTTATTAGGGATAAATCATTTTTTAGTGCTGATAGAAGGTAAAATTAATATAAATTTAACTTATATACTATTAGATATCATATTATAGTATATAAATATATTTATATTGATATAAATACAATATATCTTCAAAAAAATAATTTTTATAACACTAAAAAAGTTATTTACCCTTAATATGAAATAGATTTAGAAAAAAATGATTCATAAAAAAGATTAAAATTAAAATTATGTAACAAGTTGGTTATATAATAATTAATAAATTACTAAATATCTTTAAATAAGTCAAAAACAAGACTCGAATTTAAAATGAACAAAAATATTTTTCAACCTATCCATTGGGGCTCCACAATTTGTCAAATTAAAACTTGTAAAATTATTTACGACATTTGGTATTAATTTTTCCATGTATCCAATTTTGTCATGTTCAAAAACGTCTAAAAGTTCTCCAAAACTAGGTTTTTAGATTGAATGACATAATTTTGTGACATTCAATGCAATTTTAGCATTTATAAGAGTCTTCCTAACCTTTTCATTAGAGATAGAATTTATCTATTGGGCTTACATTCATATAAATATTATGGAACTAAGGTTCTATTGTTTTTCTTATTATAGTATTATTTATGATTATATATATGTATATTCATATTTTCATTTATTTACCTATAAAAAATTAATTATAGATATCAATATTTAATAAAATATTCATATAAAATGTATTAAAAATATATAATCCATATGGAAATAAACACTTATTTTTTTTTACATAATATTTTTTGAATATATATACCTATACAATTGTTTATATAATATTTATATATATGTGTTTTTTTATTTAATTATAGATATGTTTGTATAATATACCTGTTACACCAAATATATATTGAAATATCCATACATACATATAGAAACACACACAAAATTTGTTGCAAAGTGTATATATGTACATCCATATATATATATATATTTACATATATACAAATACACACACACACAAATAAAAATATATACACCCACATGTGCACATACATATATACATATACACACACATACACAATTTTCAACAAATATATATTAATATATATATATATATACATATATATATATATATAAATATACAAATATATAAATATATCATTATATAAATTTTCCATCCTATGAAAGACATTAAATAACAATAATCATTGTCTCCTGGCTGTGCCCAACTATGTGTTCGAATTCATGTATGACACTAAATTCCCTAAATATGTATTGAAATACATGTACGACACATCACTCATTTCCTTCATCCTTTAACTTATAAATTCCTAACAAAATGATGATATTTTTTTCCACCAACTGCTTTATTCCTCTCTCTCTCTATAATCAAAGTGTTTATTTCTCAATCTCCATACAGAAAGTCTCATCATTAGTCTGTTTCTCAATATACATTCAAACCCTACTCTATTCTATTCAGTTTATAAGGGTGTGAATTTTAAACTATCTATAATGTTTTTTGGTGAATTGTGGTGATGTATTATTTTTTAGTTATTGTTTTTAAACAATCTTTAATGGTAATTTTCTAAATGTTATTTTCATTAGGATATGATAAATTTTATTTACCAATATCTAAATGTATTATTTTTACTATTTAAGCAAACAAATATCAATAATTAATGATATTATTATAATTATTGTGTTCCTTTTTATCTAAAATGTATTATTTTGATGGTTAATCTTGTAATATTTTAAATTGTTACACAAAAAAATCCTAAAAAGAAATTTATTTCATGGGTAAATGAACCATGATTCTACGAAATTCAATAAATCTCAAGGATGTTATTGAGGTTGTAAATAATTCATCCTAATGGGGAATTGAAAAATTAATTTTTTTCCTATATTAGAATGTTACTGAAGAGTTATTAATATAATATCTCAGTTTCTAAGATGCATTGGTCTTTTAAAACTATCTAAAAAAGTTCCATGAAAACTAAATGGGTGTTATTCTTTCTGAATCTTGATATAACTATATTTACATTTTATTAAATTATTTTAATACGATAAAAGAAGATAATTTACTATTTTGAAATTATTTCTCAACCAAAATTATGTGTAATAAAAATTATTGATGATTATATGCTAGAAAAAAACATATTCACTACATGTTATCCGCATTAGGCTTTGATTAATTTTCAATATAAATCTCTTAAGGTATGGATATTACATTTTAAACATTCATGTAACGAGAGTTTTATTAATTATTATTATTTATTTAGAATTTAATTGTAATCTAAAAAACATTTATTTTGATGGTTAACCATGAAATATTTCACATTCTTACCCAAAATATTCCAAAAAAAATATCCATCGTGAGCAGTTGAATTGAGATTCACCCAGATTAAATATATATATTGGATAGTATTGAGGTTTAAAATTATATATACTAATAATACTGTGAAATAACAATGATGTGTCATTATCAGCTTGTTATTTGATAGTAATAAATGAAATATCACGGAGTTTAAGATGCATTGGTCTTTTGAAAAAGTTTAAAAAAGTTTGATTATCTCTAAAAGAGTTCAATTATATTGAACGATCGATATTAATATATTGACATTTTATTACATGATTTTAGAACCTTAACATTGCATTATTTAAACTTTTTTAAAAGGATTTCACAACTAAAATTATGCTGTTTAAAAATTGTTTATGTATGTATGCTAGAAAAAACATATTATACTTTTCATGTTGAATGTAATAATGTAGTGAAATGGACTGAATTTAATTTCATGCCACCTAGGTTTTTTGGATGGTAATTAGTGTCAAACCACACCCATGTCCGATATCCTAGTGGTCAAAATTAAGTATGGAAGAGGGAAATCTTACCACATTAGAGAAAGTTTCCTCAGGTTTCAAAAAATAATGATCAATAAATCATAAAACTAGGAGTATTATATCCAACCTCTCATAAATAATAATATTTCATGATCAATGTAATGTTTTTGGGGAAACACTTAGGTGATTATCCACAAGAATTTCAAGGAATGCATTGATGCATATGATCATGTTACAAATTTGGTACAATCAATTTGATTTATTTTATACAAGAAAATATAATGATTTTATATTTGATGAATTTATGGAATCAAAGTCTTATAATGAAATAAATAAGATAATAGCATATAACACGAATATGTAATGTGCTTTGAATCAACACGATCGTATGTTCATTGTGAGAACACCTTCTATGTTAATTAATTTATTACTAATTAAAAAACAATAAAGGAAACAAAAAAATTGGATACAAAGAATATGACTAGAGGAATTGTATGAGAAGTATAACCTTGTTGAACTAGGTGGTGGTGGTAAAAACCGCCATGAATAGTCAATACAATCCCCTACTAGACGAATACACAAACACCACCAATAATGAAAAAATTTATATAATGGAAGAAAATTAATGGCTTAAAGAGCTATGAATCATGAACTGAAACATAATTATGATGAATAGATGTCAATATATGAAACTCATTTTGGTGAGAAGTCATCCAAGACCCATGTTAGAGTTCTTTTCCACCAAATATACATTGATGTAGAACTCCGGTTATAGGGATTATCATAAAGAAGATGGAGGGGGTGCGAAGGACACATAAACCTCAGTTTTCCCTTTCTTCTCCAAGATATTTGTAGTGTAGAAAGATGATCTCCCACTAGGAGCTATCAAGATGAAAACTAGATTATACCAAAACACCACAATGTTAATGATTTTATCACCTCAAATCATAGTCGTAGTGGAGTATTAATGGGGTATTAGAGTATTGTTAGGTGGAGCAGTCAGAACCACTATATGAAAGCCGCATGGATGGCAGTGATCGCATAATTAGTTCACAAGCATAAGGAGGTCCATTTAGTGAGTAAAGTTAAAGAACGCCATTGGATAAAAGGAATCGATGTGGATCTAGGCCGTGGAAAATAAACACACATTGGTGTAGTTGAATCCCATAAAACAACCATTATAAACAATCAATAAAAAAGAACACTACACAATAATAAAAATGAATATCTTGTAGAAAAAATAAGAAGCCACATGAATAGTGGCCACACAATTATAATTCAATTTTTCCTAAAATATCAAATGGTATGAAACAAATTAATGTATAACATAAAATAATTAAAATAAAATTTGTTTTTGGGGTATAAAACAGTATAAGTTATAACATTAAAAATTAAATCCATTCATTTTGTATATTATTACTAGGAAATACTTAAAAATTACCACAAATTAGATAATTAAATAATAAAGAAAAAGTAAAATTAAAATCCATAGGTTACATAATCGACCAATCAAGCATTTTATCAGCATCACTAAAACCAAGAATATCATTTCTCTGGCATCTTGAAAAAATGCTATGACAAGATCAATATTTTATTTTCCTTGCTTGAAAATTATACATTGATTTACAAATAATCATGTACATTGGGTGATAAATGGTGGGAATTCACGAAGACCCCTTATTCAACCTAACATTTTAAATAAGTGAAGTGTATTACTATACCATATCTGTCAATATACTTGTACAATACACCAAAATAAATCCACTCTCCAAAAAATCTAGATTAATGGATTCTATATAAATACAATCAAACTAGATCTAAAAATTATATTTTAATTGAATAAAAAATCATAAATATCAATAAATACAGTTATATGACATGATATTTTTTATAAAAACTGACTCATACCAACAAAAATTTAGTGATATAAATGGGTAATTCTATAATGGCCCACACCATTATGGGTTGAAAATTCCAGAAGAAATGTAAAAATTCCATTTGGTAGATAGGTCACTTGGAGAACTGGGGAATGGTTTAGGAATTTAAGGGTATAAGAATCTTAAAATTCAGATTTTGGACTGTGTTTGATGTTCAGTGGATTCTATGGGTGTTTGGTTGGGAAGAGAAGAAGGTCTAGGTGGTCTAGATACTAAATTTTGTAGCAACAACCTATGGTCTAGTCAATGATCCATCATCTGTTAACCAGTGATATAAGAAGTGTCCAAACACATTGTTGGGTTTCATAAAAAGGCTGGTTAGTCCCAACATCCAACCGATGGTTCCTTTTGAGGGAATTTTTATGGGATAGAAGTATTTTATTTTCTAGGTTCGAGTTCTTGGGGTCTAAAAAGTCATGGGGTTCAAGAGAGGTTATTTCATGGATGAATATCCCTCCCTTTGGCTCACTATTGATCCTCCTATAATATTGATGAATTTTGGTGTGTTATGATTCCAATTGAATTTAATATCATCTATTTATTCTAATTCTTGAGTCACATTTTCCAACCATTCTATTTTAGATGAATGTGTGTTAGGATTGGGAAATGATTTCACTAGAGCATGGTCAAATAATCTTAGCATTATGGATATTTCATACTTCTTTCTTAGAGGATACTCCATAATGGTATATTCACACTATTATAATATATTTTAGTTAAGTTACATTTAATACTCATATTTTTAATGTCTTTTATAAAATTGGATAATTATGGGATAAACAAGTGTTGAATTATAGGAATTTTTCATGGGATAGTACCAAGGATATTCCATGGTCCTTTTGGGTGTGGTTGGTCATGGATCAAATGAATTAGTGATGTTTAGTGAGTAATTAGTATATTATTCAGAATTTTATTAAAAAAATAATTAATTGTAAATTCTAAAATTAATTATTTTTGTTTTTAGACCATAGATAGGCCCTTGGGAGTATGGGTAATCCTGCTCAAGATGTGCGGAGTTTTGATGAGGCATGTATGGGTGTTACAGAGTAATGGGAAAGCTTAGAAGAGGTGTTGTAAGGTGTTGTGAGGTTTTTAACACCATTTTGAACGTAGTTGAACCCTACAATACAAAAATCATATATATGTATATTAAAGGGTATGAAATTGTGAGTATTCTATATGGGATCAGGTAGAGTAGTTTTGGATCAAGTGATCATTAAACAAGACAACAGAGGGGTAATTGAAACCCCAGACCAAGGATGAGTGCTTAGAAGAACATGGAATGTTCAGAAATTACTAAAAATTGTGGTTCGAAGTGGTTCTGGTGCTAGTTAAGATAAATAGGGACTCAATTTGGTCTTATGTAATGAGTTAAGATACGATAAGAGGCTTGATGGTTCCCTAGAGATATTTTGGAAAACATAAGAGGCTAGGGGATGAGTGTTGATAGGTTTCCCTAAAGAGACATATGATAAGACCCAGTATGGGACACCTATTTTTTAGGGACTTATCATTGTGATTACAATGGGGCTTGGGATAGTAGTTGGAATGAACACACTAATTCGAGTATCAGGATGAGCCTACAGGATGCAGTGTCACCATAGGGTGAAGAATTCTAGTTGGTGTAGATGAAAAGAGGTCATGATGATTCTAAAGGACTCTAGTGTATTCCGAAATATGTGAGATAAGGTGTTATGTTACATGAAGAGCTAACTAAGGTTTATATTTGGATGTGATCAGATAGTTTTATGTGTGATGGTAAGTATACCTAATTTTTTGTGTATTCTGATGATTGTATTTCATTGATGTGATACCAAATTTAATTAGACACACTCTTAGTTCCTAATGATAGAAATATAAAGGGGAGATGCACACCCCCTAAATCCATATTATGTGATACCATGATGGGATAGATACACACCTAGATCTAGGTGATGGAATTATTGAATGGGAAATGAACACACCTATCTCTAGATGATGCAGTAATAAGAAGGGAGAAACACATCCCTAGATCAATGTGATGGATTTATTGCAAGGGAGAGGTATAGCCCAATCTGTAGAAGATTTGATTTCAAGAAGGTGAGAGATACACCCCTAGTTACAGGTGATGGATTTTGGTGATGGTATTCCTTGGGTCTATGAAATGATAATTTTTGGACTTAGTTATGATATGCTATGGTGTAGGATTAGTGGATTGAGTTCCATGGGTGATATAGAGTCTTGGTTTTGATATGGAAGAGGATTGAATGAAGGGGCCAGAGTACATGAGATGGGTTCTCGGTTGGCATATGATTACAGGGTGAATCTAAACATGAACTTTATTTTGTGAGATTTGATAAATACACCTTTTTCATAGGTTGGATAGTATTAAAGTGATTCATGACTCTATTGATGTGACATACCCTGAGTGATATGGTAGTGGTTGAGCCTTTTATGTGTGACCTTACCAATGAGTGGTTTAGTCAAGATGCATAATATAAGACCCTACTCTAAGGTAGCAGATGTTGGAACTTGGGGATTCCATACCCCGAGTCTTTGGGGAGGGGTTGAATTTTATGGCATTTTATTGATGGGTTCTGGCAATAATGCAATGAAAATATTGTTGGGTGTAAGTGTGGCCATTTATTACTGAAATCTCTCTCACATTCACCTCATTAGATCCTCTTTGAGGTGGGATGATTTTTGGTGCATTCTGATGATGATTTTATATAATATGATTCATTTCTTCTCATTCATGATTCCCTATTTGATACCATATAATTTAGGATAAATTTGGGCTTTGGTTAGGAAATTATTTCATTATATCATAGTGAAATCACTCGAGTGCATTGGGGTATTTCATACAGCTTGCATAGAAGACATTATATAACTTTATCTATATAACGTTGGAAGGTATTTCAGTGAAGATATGTTTCTCAATAATTTTATTTAATGTTATTTATTAAATTTGATGAAATTAATGGATGTATGGGTGTCAAAAAATATGTGTTTTGATCAGGACGGTGTTGAGGATATGTCATAGACCTTCTAGGTTAGTTGGTCTAGAATATAGAGAAGTGGTGATTCCAAGTGATTAATTAGGAAAATATTCCTAAATGGGTTAATATTAATAAATAAATATAAATTTTATAATTAATTAGTTATGTTTTATGACCTAAGATAGTTCCCCAAAATTGTGAGAATGCAAGTTCAAGATGTGAAGAGATTTGATGCGGCATGAATGATGTTGGCAGAGGCATGATTAGTCTTAGAATAGGTGTTGTAGTGCTTGGTGATGATGATAATTCTTTTTTTAGGTAGGTATCCCCAATAATAAAAAACCATATGCATGAATGTGATTGGATGTTCATGAATTTGTGAATTCTATATGAAATTTTGTAGAGTCATTGAGAACTTAAAAACACTTAGGTAATAAATCAATGTTGGAAATAATCCTGTTGTTTATGGGTGAGTGCTAAGAAGAACATGGGATGTTCAGAAATACCTGATGACTTTGTCCCCAAGGTATGATGGAGCTGATTAAGCTAACGAGGGACCTTGAGTAGTTTTCAAAGTATCTGCTGAGATATGATAATGGCATAGGTGGTTCCCATAAGCTATTTAGGAAGATATGAGAGGCTAGGGGATGAGTTCCAAGTGCTATCCCTTAAAAGACATGGGATGAGACCCAGTGTGGGTCATGGGTTTTGAACAGTGAATTGGAATTTAAATTTCAGGGTATTTTCGGATTAGAAATGGAACAAAACTACTAAATATAGGGTTGAGATGAGCCTACAGACTCTAGTGTCAAAACATGGTGAGAGATGCAGAATGATACAAATGAGCCAATACCATGAGGAGACTATAAGACTCTAGTGATAGCTCAGTTTGGTGATATGATGTTTGATCTGACATAAGAGGCTAGCTGTGGGATATGCATAAATTTGTTGAGTCATTTTGATGGGTGATGGACTACAAAATTGATTGTTTGATAGGATCTTGACCTTAAACAATTTATAAATTGAATCTCTAGAAAAAAATTTCTTCCATTCATTTTGAGGATCTTTTAAATCTATTTTTCGAGAATAATGTCTTAACTCTTACATTTAAACCCCATATAATACAAATTATATACTTCCACTTAATATACATTTTTCCACAATATAAATCTTTTATAATGAAACATAATATTTCTTCAAGACTTATTATTTGTTCTTACTCATCGTTAAACTCTATGAAAAACATTTAAAAACAGGAGATGTGTACAAAAAAGATTAGCAGTGAAAATATATAATGAAATAAATAAACTTGTTAGTCCATTTTAAAACCATGAGATATTAAAAGAGATTTTACATTTAATATAATATACTCTGATTTCAAATAATAATTTATCTTACACAAGAAACAAGTTTTACTTCCCATTGTTTTCCATAAAACACATTATAATAAATCAAAAAAGAAAAATAACAATCATGAGGGTTTTTTAGAAAACACGATAAGACAAGAAAAATGATTTCTTAAAAATGTACCTTTTTACTAGTAAAGGTCATATCCTTTACATTAATTTTATTACCTCTTAAAATAAAAATATATTCTTGAAAACTCATTATAAAGAATAGAAATGTCATTTAGGTGCCCTTGGATATCATCTTCGGAGAAACCATACATGAACCTCTAGAAATAGAGTAACAAATATGGTAAACATCATAAATTATTCTCTAGAGAGATTAATTATTACCCAATGTATTAGAGAACTATATTTGGATCAAACATCTTAATGATCTATATCAGGATCACCCTATAATCCTAAAAAATGTACAAAGACCATTAAATGTATGATACATATAAAATCATGAATGTACATAATCAAAATCGTTAAAATAAACTTTTGAACATAGAAGATTTCCATTTTTTATATTAATTTATATATATCCTTTAAAAATTTGTATTAAAAAATAAAATTCATAGAAAAAAGGGAAGAAGGATTTTCATTAAATATTAATACAATCAAATAATACAAATATATAATGAATGGTTCTGAGAAAAACATAAGTGTTGCGGTGGGAGAATAAACTAGGAATATTTTTCAATTAATTTGATCATTCAAAACATTGAACAGGATGGGAATTCCATGAACAATAATTTTTTTTGCTGAATATTATGATAATATAAAACCTAGAACTAGAGAGGATATTTTCATGATAAATTTATAATTAGTTAATTTATGATAGGAAGAAAAGGTTATATCATTAAGAAACATTCTCTAATATAGATTTAGATCATCTAAAATTCCTTTTTTTGAATAAACTTCATTGCACTATTAGGATCCATGTGTAGAATCCCTCTAGCAGCGACCCACATGTTCTATATTGATCTTCGAGTGATGCTAATTGATTTTTGGGTGCTTGGGTGATAAAAAAATTATCATTCCTTGTTTTTATTGATATCTTATTGTTCCTTTGTGCTTGAAGGAATTTGTCTAGTGCTTCCCATTATTGATAGGAAGAGAGGGGAAGGGATGTATAGAAAATTGTTTTCTGAGAAATGATTAAAAAATCATGGTTAACCATCTACTGTAGATATTTCCATCTATTTATAGAGCTAGTGTTTTGGATAAAATATTACCTAATTTCACAGAAACCCATAAATAATATAATACTCTTTATAAATCCCCATTCCGCATAATAATTTTATCATTATTATTATTTTAGGTCATGTTGTAACTCCCATAATGATAAATATTATATGTTAGATTAAAAATAAATACACATAAACAAATGTGATCTCAGTCCACTCAAACACCTCAATATTTATTGAATACCTAAATAAATATTTAATTGATTATTTCATTCATTTATAAATATCCACGATCAGTAAAACATAAATTAAACTATTCCTCAGTATTAAAAATTAAATTTATTTCACTAATCAAATTTATATATTCTTTAATTTAGATCAATATAAATAGTTAGTGTGTGACCCTCTAGGATTTTTTCTTGTTGGAATTAGGTGAACATTCCAAAAGTCCTAGAAAAATATCTATCAACTCGTAATGGTAGAAAATACATAGAAATTAATATCACCATATAGACAAGCACATATGAACACTCACTATGCAGTATACTATCACTATATCAATATCTCATCAATAAGATTTCCAATATATATCATCAAACAATATTCCTGATAAATATTTCCTTGACAATATGAAATTAACACTTTATGACACCATATCCGTGGTATTTAATACAACATTTCTTCCCCCAAAAAAGGAGAAAGTCTTCATCTTCCATAAATATGGAAGGGAGAAATACTTCCCCAAATTATCCATTAATAAAATTTCATTCATGATACAATTAACATTCCATACATTTTTTCAAAAAAAAATGGCATAGATGTTTTTAATAGAAAAACTGGGTGCATTAGTCATTGGGTGCATTAATGATAATCTTAATGTATAAGGACCATTAAAAACACTCATAGATAATAATTTCCAATGATTTCAAAATAGGTAGAATTCTTAATGGTGGGTTTATCCACATAATATCCTATATTATAGATTACCAAGTGTGAACTTCCTAATAAGTAGCCTCACCCACTTATGAATAATCGCACCCGACCGTCTACATTTTATGTCCCTTATCATAGTATGCTATTTAAATGTAGATCTATATTTAAGAATATCATCATATCTGTTAAATGTTCTCATCATATGAGATAACTGATATAAACTTATCCATTCAATAGATACCCTAGGACATTATTAAATTAATATCATTCAGAATAATGAAAAATATGTAATAATATGTTTTAGGAATATTCTATTATTTAAAAATTCATGGAATAAAATTACCAAAAATTGGTTCTAGATCACCCAATCCAAAAAAATAGTTATAGTCGTGTGAAAATATTTCAGCATTGTATATGTTAAATTAAAACATTTCGTTTTCTTTTTTTAAAATAAAGTCAAAAAATTCCTTGTAAAATATGTAAAAATAATCTTTTTATAATTTTTTAATGAAACTAAATAAGATAAATATTATGTCCTTAATAATTCATTTTTTTTTAAAATAAATACATCAATAACATAATTTTAGGAATATCTACATGAAATAAAAATATTTATAAATAAAATATTTAAATCTTTTAAAATTAGGTTTTAAGGTAAAGTGTCTCTTACCTCTAGTTCAGCTCATCACATAGGTTCTTTATATTTCAGAATAATAAACTTCTGTTAATTATTTACATTATTAAAAATATTTATTGATTTTATTATTCACTTTATATTATTTATTAACATGTTATATACAAATAATTAGTCATTTAAGTTCGTATCAAATGTTTTGAGGAGATTCGACTCATATGCCCAAAATGACTTTCAAAAGTTGACTGTCATCTATGTGGATATTATTTATCATATAAAAAATAATAATAACGAAATAATAATAATTTTGATACATAAATTAATCTTTTTAAACCCAACCATGAATTATGTTTTTGAAAATTCAACTGCATTACTGTCATTGAGATGGTAAGTCATACAAATGCTTGAGTAACATTTCCATTCTACAATGAAAATGAGGGAATAAGGTAAGTATTATTTTATGTTTATAGAATTTTTATTATATCATGAATATTTTATTATATATTTATATTCACTTATATATACAATCCATGTGATGCAATGATGATAAATGAATCACATCACTTATTATAGGTGGAAATCCACAAATTGACATGAATGATTTTATCTTTTTCAATAGGCAGAAAGGTAGGAAAAAAATATGATATATTACCTTTAAAAATTATAATTATGAAATAATTATCACACACACACACACATATATATATATCTATATATTAAATTTATCATTATAACCAGTCGTGAGAAGTGGTGTTGGAAAACATATTACCACAGTTCATGTGGTGGGAGTCCTCTGTACATAAGAACGATGGTTTCATTTCACTTTGGAAGAAAATGAAGATGGATATGGGATATTAAATAAAAAATAACCTCATATTATATGGACAATACGGATTTTATTATTTCATTATGTTTGAAGAATATTTGATGGATTTAGAAGAAGAAATAAAACTGAAACTTTTTGTTAAATGCTATACCTCTTTTTTAAAAAAACACCATTACTCTACAACTTAATCCCTCTAAGGTTATAATTATTCCAAAAATAATACCTCAAGAACATGTGTAGGAATTTAAAAAAGGTATTTGGTTATTTATTACCAATATAGTGTGCTCAAAATGTGTAATGGATAGAGTAATTGTGATTCACTTTTATAAGTGAGGGGGGATCATGAAATTAATTGAAGTATTAAATTAATATCAATTTAATTTTTCGTAAAATATTAATAAAATTTACATATTTAAAATATATGATGATTATGAGTCTTAATAATTTCATATAATAAAATTTTTACATGATTGGGTGATTCTTTCACCATTATCTATTTGTTTTAACCTCTATTAACCCATTTAAATATTACAATAATTTTAATGTTATTTAGTCTTTAGGGGTCAAGAAAGTTACTATAAAAGGAAACATGACATGAAAATGGTCCATAGTTTATATTTTCAACCATATCCCATCACATTTAACAAAGATAATTTTTTTTAATTTTAATTCATTTTATAAAATAATTCTTATATTAAAACTTCATTGATGTCATTTTTAGAGGAATTAATTCACATTGAATTTAAATTCATCAATATAAAAATGTATGTAGAATATATTTTTTTAATAAATGAAAAATATTTTATATAAATAATTTCTTTTTTGAAAACATTAACCCGCCCAAAAAACTATATTTATTATTTTTGAAATCATTTTATTGATTTCTTCACTCGTTGCACAAGAAATGAGTCTATGTTGCCAAAAAATTAAAATAAATATATCATTAATAAAAATTAATATTAAATTAACATAATAAAAATAAATTAATTTGTTTAAAAATCACATTTTTTAATCATTCAATGTCCATATTTACTCACATTTATGTCATGAAGACTTAATTAATATGTTATTATGACATTTCTAGCCTTATATAAGGATTGCATACAAATTTTGATACTATACATATTATTTAGAACAGAGATTCATATATATAATTAAAAATAAAAAATAATGGTTCATAATTTTTAATTAAATTGAAAAAAAACTTTATTTTCAAATATTATCTTTAGGACACCAAATTTGATTTTTTTTGGAATTACACAAGCACTGCATCGACACTAAAAATTATTTTTACATTTATCATGAATTAAATGATAATTTATATGTTTAGAATTATTTTTTTATGAAATTTTTTAGTATTTTATCAGATATTATTCTTTCAATTTTTCTAATGAAATTTTATAATTTATTTATGTCTTGGTGATATCATAAACGAAATAGTATTTCCTAAAAATGTTATTTTTTTACTTCTTACCAACAATTTAACATCTTTAGAATAATCTCAAAAATTTATCTGATGATAAATTTGAATTTATGAATCTAAAAAGTAATTCCATTTTTTATAATACAATTTATTTATGTCTTATAAATTACATTGAATTTAATTTTGTAAAATTCAATGAAAAAAAGTTTTCATAAAAATGTGTTTTTAAGCCAAAAATAATGTTATAAAAAAATCAAGTACAAAAATGATTATAATGTAATTAATTAGATTCCTTAAAAATAAAAGACACCTTTTTAAATTTAAGTGAAAATTTAAATTATAATGGAACATTTAAATAAAAATAAATAATATTTTTACAAAATTGGTATTTTTTACTATTCCTTGAAAAACAATCATTTAATAAAAATCCAAAACATTAACCCCAAGATAATTTTTATAAAATGATTTCAAAAATTATGTAATTTTAACAAAATAAATATTCTAAATGTTGTAGAAAAAAATTAAAATATTAACTCACAAAAAGAGGAAAAATCATATTTGAAGAAAACATATTTTAGAAGCATAAAATCACATTATTAAAAATTTAATGCTTATTCAATAAGAAATAAAAAATTAACTTACCTTGATTAAAAAAATCATATATATTTCATGATTTGTATTATAAAGCCTCATATTTCCCATGTATTTTTTTAAATTATATGGAATTATTACGAGTCTGTAAAAATTGACAGTGCGAGATTGTGATGCCTGATGTGTCCGGAATGAATTTATGAACTTTTTTAGGTACATTCAGTAAATGCCTAAGTGAAATTTTATAAATATTGAACCGATGCTCGGATTAAAAATATGAGGGCACATTTGAATCTGCAACACTGAGATTCTTTTAAAATAGGCTTCACTTTGACCGTAGTAGGTCTAGAGAAAAAGCTATGTTTTGGGAGTTTTAAAAAAAAAATAAAAAAAACTGGATTAATTTTTATTTTCTTTCTTTCCCTCTAATGGAAAAACGACAAAGTGGGACCAATGGCTTTCCATGGAAATAAATGGCTTGACATTTCAATCTTATGTAACAAAGTCATTGGGGAATTAGGGAGGTTCTTAATTAATGATCACCCATTAATTCCCAACAGTGTTACTTACCCTCCCCATATCTATTTATATAAAACGTGGGGAGGGGTATCGACAAAAATTCACCAAGAGAAGATGTGCTGGTAAATTGATGGGACTCTAAACCCTTGTAGTATAGATCTAGTTCCTCCAGGAAGTAATGGAAGACATCGAACCACGAACTAAAGGACGAAGTACGAGCAGCGTCCTTGGAAGCTGGGTGTGGAGGATGGTGAACATCCACTCCCTTGCTCAAGTGCAAAGGATCTCCAAAAACCTTAGTTAGGGGATTGATTCTTGTTTATTTCAAGTGAATTTATTGAACCCTTAGATCCTCCCTTGTGATTACAAGCTAATGCAGAGGGCACGTGCCTGATGAAATAAACCCAAAACCATTGCCTTTTTTGTTGGAATTGATGTGTTATTTGTGGGTATTTAATTCAGATACCGATACCCGAGGTGATGATAGAAACAAGGAACAACTGTTTGTGAAGGAGGTGGTGGTGCATCTTTACACACTGCTAGATAAGGGATAAGGAAGTGCACCCATGCCGCTATAGGAATGGTCCGCAGCTTGTCATCCACGACAGATGGAGGAGGCGGCTAGCACATCGACAGACTACGAAAGGGGAGGCAACATGAAAAGTGCGCCGCTGCCAAGTAGAAGTCATGGCTGAAGCCACGACATAGGTATAACTCATGCCTCCGGCGGGTTCCACGACGACCGGGCGGTGCCCACATGGCGTCGCTATTTCACAAAACCGAACAGCCTCTATGTCATTCGGGACACCAGGGGAAACGTTTCCCCCCTTGCCAACTCTGAAGGACCGTGGCCAGACCCCCCCCCCCCCCCCCCCCCCGTGCGGGCCATGCCCTGGATGGCTAGGCCTCCCCACTTGCAGGTCGTACCCTTCACGGTTGGGATGCCCTCCTTGCATGACAGCCCCCCTTGCGGGCCGCCCCTTTGCGATCCGAGATTCCCTTACGGGCCACCCTTTCCACCCCCTTGTGGGTCGGGCCACCCCCCTTGTGGTCCGAGCCGGAACTCAACCCAGTGGGCCGAGCCTGCCGTTGTAACACCCCAATATTGCATAGAAATTTATTATTCTAATCTAATTCAATAGATTAAGCTACACGTAGCACCAAATTTGACCACACCACGACTTACCAAACTAGTCGTTCGAAAGTGGTTATGAAGAGTATTAACTGAATTTTGAATTTTATAAACTCCATAAAATTTTAGAATCTATTTTTATGTGTTTCTTTGATATAATATAAGAATAAATTTATTTTTTTCTGATAAAAGACATATTTTTCAAAAAATGAAATTTTACCACCTTTTAATGGAAAACCCCTTTTAAAACCAATATTTGGCAATTTTATAAATTCAATTTATTGAAATTAAATTCTTCATTAGAATCAAGACATAACAATTTATTCTGAATAAATTTTTGGAAATTTTATGATAACTTTCATATTTTGATGAACATTGAAAAATTCTAAACATTAATTAAAACAACATTTTTAATCAAAATAATTTATTTGGTTAAATTATGAATTGGACTGGTTTGGATGTATAATTAGATAATAATTTTTTTCATTTCATATAATTTAGGTCATTATAAGTAATTTTACATTAAAATTTGATATAAACACATGTCAATCTTTTGATAGTTTTTATTATTTAAACATGCTTTTCGGTTTCGACAATGGGAATTAATTATAAATTAATTAGTACAACTTCTAGGTTTTTAATTTGGTAAAATAGAATTAATTTTTGAATTTGGAATATCAAAATTATATTAAGGTGAATTTTTCTTATTTTTCTGAAAACATTCAATTTTTTTGAATAGTGTAAAACACTGCGTTATAGTTTAAAACTGAGGTTTTATTTAAATAATTATTTATATTATTTAAATTTATATAAGTCCAAAATTGATATATAAGAACTATATAAGTTAAATGTAATTAATTGGAGTCATTTGATAATAAAATTATATATATAAAATTTTATTGAACTTTTTACAGTCTTTTATTCACCTTCTACGAGCATTTGCAAATTTGCATAAAACTTAATTTTACCACTTCTGTGAGTTGAATTTAAAAAATCTGAGAGGCACAATTGACTTTATTAAGTAAAATTTGGTTCAATAAGATGAAAATAATTTTTGGTAAATAGTATGTTTTGACTTTAATTTACCACGGTTAATAGTAAATTTGCTTAATTAAGGGTAAAAATGATATTATAATTATCATAACACAAGTCCAAATTCTATTGGATAAGTGTAATTTGATCTAAAACAACACCAGTAATGAAATATGATCCTCTTTGGTCCACTTGGATTATATTAGGATAATTATTATTATTTCATTTAAAGAAGAGTTAAAAAGATTAAATTCAATGTTTAATAACTAAACCATTTTTAATATAGGATTATACATAAGCTAAAATCGACTATTAATATTCATTAGAAAGAAAAATAAAATTCCTACATAATGGTATTTTATTTCTAATTTTTAGACATAATATAAATAAATTTATTTATGGCACTATGATGATGCTGTAATTACCTTATTAATGAAAGATTAAAATAATTGATAATATAAATATCCAAATAAATGTATTTTGAGACTTTTAAAATATTAAACTAATTTTAATGGTTAATATTACATGTTAGAGTTGATTAAATAATTATTTTTTGAATTAATCATGCTGTTATGATTTTCAAAAAAAATACTAAATAATGTCAAAATTGACATAAATGATTTTTTGAAACTAATACTATATTATTGATTGATATAATTTTCTGAAAAATATATGGTTCAACAAAAGGTATTAAATAATATTTTATATGTCATTAATTAACTAATTGAGGCTCTCATGGATATTTAGAGTGTGTTTATTAACCATTTTGTGTAAGAATACAAGAAGACATGATAAAAGTGAAACTATTTAACTGAGAGTTAAATCTAAAAGATATGGTTAAAATAGAAACCAGAACATTCTAAATCATATTTTTTGAGAGGTTTTAGACTCATCCCCGCCTTATCTTCTTAAAAATCATTTTTGAGACATTAGAAACAAAAAATAATTTTATTATAATGTAATATTTCAGGGTTTTCCTAAAGTGACACTCACCTCTCTTATAAAAGGGTACATCCCCTTCTATTAATTTCACACATCCAAAGCAATTTTTCTCGGCCAAAAACTACCCCAATATCCTCCCAAATAAACTAAAATCATCATAGAGTCCTCAATTTGATAATAAAGCCAATCTAAGGGGCTCTTTTGATCAACTTATAAGAAAACACCTGAGAAATTGGTAATAATTTCACCACCCTCTTTTAAGTTCCTGTCTTCTTCAACTTCCTCTTTCTTTTTCATTTAAACACCAAAATAATAACTCCAGTACCTTCTACACACATTTATGTTATTATAAATATCGTACAACCATATTTTTTGTTCTATCCATCCTATAAATGACAAAGTCTCCATAAGTGCGTACGTACGGCTTACCGTCTCTACATTGTGGTGTAGTTTGTTAATAAAACACTTCCTTATTCAGATGGGTAAAAAAAGAGTTTAACTGAGGAAAATAATAAATATAACACAATAATTATTTTGTATATTAATATATTCCATCCAATTACATACTATTTAACCATCAATATAGTGATATGTCACTCATACGTATGTACGGATTACCGTCTCCACAAACGTGATGAGATTAATTCACCATCCTAATAATTTATGAATAATTTCATTTTATTATTAAAAATAATGTTTATGAACATAATATCATTCTTTATATTAATCAAATACATTATATCCATAACAAACATGGCTTACATAACCAAGCATATAGAGGAAAACGAATCTGTTAACACCCGAAACGATGATAGTACTGGAATATTATTAAAAATGCAATATTTGAAGATCATATATGATATCATATTTATGTATTTGGTTTTTTTAAAATTTAATAACAAGGATTTTAACATTATATATGAGTTTAAACTACCCTATACTAATGAAATGTACAAGGTAAGGGGTTTCTTATCTCACTTTTAATTCTGAGAGATTTCCATTATTCACCACTTACTTATTGCATATGGTGTATTGTGTACTGCCATTTGATATATATTATCATCATTATATTTATATTCATGGTATTCTATGATTAATATGGTTGTTATTAACTTTTTTTCATACGAATCTATTGATTTCAACATGGTATGGGGTTTTCATCTCATTTCTTATTTCCATGAGATTCATGCTATATTTCCTCTATTCCCTTTTGTGTGGTGTACGTACTACCCATGAGTTTATTCCTTATGTAATATAATTTAATTTATGTGTATTTAAATATTCGTTGTATGATCATTCTTTAATTGGGTGTATGTTTCGTAAGTAACCTAATCTTTAAGAGAATTTCTAATTTCGATTTCCACTCATTGGGTTTTACACAAACATCATTGATTATTTTACACAAAGATTATGTGTGAAATAACTATTTATTTATTTATGTAGTAATTTTCCCTCTCCTTTGTGTGGTTATTCTTTTTATACACATAATAACTCCATTGATAAATTCTCAAGTCATCGATATGAACTTTATAAGAGTAATCTTAACTCAATTTTTATTCATTGAGTTAAACATCCAAGTAATTGGTGTTGTTGTTACAAGAATATGTGTGAATGTCCTCTCATTGTTTTACGCTGAATATTTAATAATTTTTAGTGTATTTATATTTTTCACACATAATTATTTCATTGATTTATCCTCAACCAATGGATATGGTCTTTATAATGCATTTCATCTCAACTAACATTCCATTGAGACTTCTTTGTTGTTATGCTCCAATTCACATTTATTTGGTGTATATACTGTACTTTGATATAATATATCATGATTCCATTTATTCTGTAGGTATTATTATGTTTTTATTACCTCAATTATTTTTATTCATGTATCTCTCATTTGGTTAAGAACTTTAACTAAAATACCATTTTAAATGTTTTAAAAATTTATTCTTCTAATTCTTTCTCCTTAAATGTCCAGGTTTTAAAAATAGTTTTAAGGATTTATTTATATAGACATTAAATTATTAAAACTAAAATTCTTTTTAAAAGTTTCAATGTGGTATGGGACACTTTGATTCAAAAGTCTATTTTAAACAGCTTCTTGATAAATAGTGATACTTTTAAATGTTTTCAAGAAATTGGGGGTTATTTCTCTCAAATAGTTTTCATGATTATTTTCAACTATGTCAATATCCTTAATTATTCTCAATCGGGGTTAATTTATAATCATACAATCTTCCATATTGTATTGAATGAATTATGTTTTACTGTGGATGTGCTATTTTTATACCATTATAGGTTTATGGTTAATGTATTGACATTTAGTATGCTAGTTTTAAAACAAATTTTTAGATTAAGTTTCACCCTTTCATATAAGGAATGAATTGGAATTAGTAAGTGATGGGTGGAACCCAATATAGCTCCTAGATGCATCGATAGGTCTCTTGAGACAAACTAGTGTCTTGGCATAAGGATTTGAAAAAATTTTATTCGTAGTCTTGGCACAAGGCCTTGACTATGTGATTATGAAGTTTGGAATTATGCATTACATCATTATGAAATTGTCCATTGATATTAAATGTAATTATTCAACTAGTATAATGTCCATGTGAATAAGTAAATGGAAATATTTGATTTATCTTTTCCATATTATGTTGAATTTTATGTTTAAAAGGCTTGTATTATAGTCTTACAATTAACCTGAAAAGAATAGGCTAAGGTATATAAGAGTGTTCAGAGGGGACACAATGTTGTTTTTTTAATTTTATGATGTAATGTAAAACTTATGTATGTATCTAGTACTTCCAAGGATACTAAACATATGAGTCTTTCAACACACGGTTCGTTGTATCATGCCAATGATATGTAATAATGCACCGATTCTAGGTAACTAGGGTCGGGGCATTACAAATACGGCCCAACCCAGACCGGGTCGCGCCGGGTCAGTCCAACCGGGTCAGACCGGACCTGGGCCTGACCGGGACCATAAACACTTAATGGTCCATATCTAGAGAACCAAATTTCCCTTTGATCAACCATCTTTTGTGTCGGGATGCTTTGATCTGGAAATTACTTTTGGTATAATCCACATGATTTTTGGAGACAGATGGAGTACAGATGAGTTTGATCGAACTCAAATCCAACCGGGCCCTTAGAACTAAAATGCTTATAACTTATAGACTGAGTGTCTGATTGATGCACCACCTGTCGTGTTGGAACCCTTACAGCAAGGTGGTCCTTTTGGATACACCTTTGTGGAGTTTAGTGGGGGTTAAGGTATGACAGATATCTCGAGGGGAAGATTCTACTGAACTCAAGCGCACCAGGTGCAAGGAATCTAGTGGAACGTTGTAACATGAAGAAAGATTGTTGTTCCTGTGTGGGTCATCATCTATCAGATCCTATGTGGTCAGCACTCAACATTACTATGTTGGTCAGTGCATACCGGTCATGTATGGGTCATATTCTGTGTTGGTCTGTGCACTGAGATCCTATGTGGGTTAGCGCATACCGATCCTTTTTGGTTCAAAACTTTTGTGGGTCAGCGGGGGTTAGTTACCTATCGATCCTATGTTGGTTAGAAGTAGTGATACATAATATAATAATATGATCTAGTATTAAGAATAATCATATGTACTTCTGTACTTAAGTTATTACTCTGTGAGATTATTCTCTTACCTCTGTTGTACTTCTATCTTCATGGTTTTACCAATGTGGAACTTCTATCTTCATGGTGTTACCTTTGTGGTACTTCTATCTTCATGATGTTACATGTGTGGTACTTCTAGATTTGTGGTGTTACCTATGTGGTACTTATATCTTCTTGTTGTTACCTATGTGGTACTTATAGCTTCATGGTGTAACATATGTGGTGCTTCTACCTTTGTGGCGTTGTCTTCATGGTGTTAATTGTGTGGTACTTCTATCACAGTGCTGTTACCTGTGTGGAATTTCTACCTTCGTGGTGTAACCATGGTGGTATTATTACCTCATGAAAGAGATTAGTATATCTTGATAACTTAGGTATTTGTATGGTAATATACCTAAGTATATTTGAAGTCTTTCTTTGTGGTTTTTACTTTGTGCAACTTTAAGAGACCTGCAGTGGTATTAGGGTCCCTACTGAGTAGCGTTATACTCACCCCTGCATGGTCTTCACCCGGACCTTGTTGTTCCTTGTGTAGAGAGTGTACATCATTGATCGAGGCTGAGGGTTTCATGTCTGAATGGTGCTCGGAGGCGGACCATTTGGATTGACGTGGCACATGGGCTACTAATCATGAGATGTACCTACCCTTCCGGTAGGATCCTCGGTGGATGATCCAAGAGGTGTTTTGTACTTTTTAGTTGAATTAGTACTTTCAGTTATACATGTACTTTACAGTTGGGCTTGTATTCTGGCCCCTTTAATTTCATTATTCATTTATGTCAGCTGTTTAATTCGTAGATGCTTCTGGTTGTGTTTTAGGATTGTGTGTCTGTATAGGTTAAAATGATAAATTCCTTCCTATTTAGGGATACTCCTTTCTGATGCTAATCGCTAGCCCCTAGCCTATGGAAGGTGGGATTGGGGTAGTCACAACAAGAGCCCTAAGGGACAGGTCGTGATAAAGTGGTATCAGAGGATTTAGTTCTATGGAAGAACAAGGACTCTGATATTTTTTATGTGGCAATAGAGTTAAGTTTAATTAGTGTGGTTTTCAGCTTGTGGAATCCATTGTTGGTGTGGTGGCTGAGGTATCCATACATCAGGACCCTAAATTATGATTTCTGACTCAGTGCACAGCAAAACTAATTGTGTGTGTTTTTAATGGTTTTTATTTTGATCTCTTTGTGTCATCTCACCCGATATAACTTATTGACCGTGGCACACCTGTTTCATTTCCGGATTCTTCCACGTAGACAGCCACACAGGATTCCTGAGAGAGTATGCGATGATGGCCCAACGAGTGATGAGTACTTGGTGAATGACCCTCTTATAGTATTAGCACCTACAAGTGGTGTACCAGAAGAACCCCCACCCATTGAGTTGTCGACGCCACCATCCCCACCAGTAGAGGGTGCACGACTAATGATCTTATTGAACGAGTTTCATCAGTAGAGGCCTCTGAGTTTCTAAGGTGAGATGTACCCGCATGCAGTTGAGGACTGGAAGGAGGTTGCAGATAGAGTTTTCCACTTGGTTGGGACACCAACTGACCTTATGGTGATCCTAGCATCCAGTCTCTTCAAAGGAGCAACTAGGAGATAGTGGATCTTGATGCTCCAGATACCCGATGAGGTGACCCTCCACTGGGCGGATTAAGAGAGCCTTTTATGGGCAGATATCATCTAAGTGACCTTATTCTTTGTACGTATAAAAGAGCTGCTGCACTTATGGCATGGCATCATGATTGTGGCCCTATACTTGGCGAGGATCACTGATCACTCTAACTACTCCACTGACATTGTACATGACCCTTTCTCTAGGGATCAGACCTTTGAGTTTTGTCTCCAATGGGAGATCAGAGCATAGATGATATCGATCAGCATACCGACATAGGTTGGGGTGATAGAGTGAGCACTTTTTGTCTAGAGCATCCTTGCTGTGCCGGCACCAATAGTGAGGGACACCACCAGAAATTAAGTAGTAGAGTCATATTCATTAGGCAGAATGCATATGAGGTAGGGGTCCAAGAGGGCTAGTACTTCTAGTGGATGTCCTCATGATATTAGGTTGGTGGTGTGGGGCTCATGGGACAGAGGAGTATTGTTGAGGATCAAATAGTTCTACACGTACGACGGGCATGGTCACAGGGCTCCCGACTGCCCGACCCGCCATACGGACGACCAACAAACTGTCGAGGGACTACCGAGTCATAGGTAGAGGTTTGATCGGGGAGGTCCAAAGGAAGCAGGAAGACATGGTTGGGGATCTGGTTGTGTAGCAGGTAGTGGGTGACGATTCATGGTTCTATATCCACCACCTCTAGGTAGACCACCCCGACCATAGGAAGTAGGTGGGGAGGGACGAGCTCTGCTTCAGCTAGCTGAGGCCTACAACTAAAGTTCTCTTGAGATGATTATAAGTACAATATATGTCTAATACACCTTAGCTATAGTACTTATAAACATAGGTTCTAGTCATTAGTTTATTAACATGACCCTCGTTCAGATATCAAAGATTTTGGTGGAGCTGTTGGCTCGATCTTTACGGCTAGATACTCTTACGAGATCATATTCAATGATTACACATGGGTGCATAGAGTTTGATCTTACTATATAAGGCAAGAGCTTTGGCTAGGTTCTTATAGTAGCAGCGTCGAGGCCTTAAGAAGTCATCTTTGGTATGGACTGGTTATCTACTGTGGATTCCCAGATTGACTGTATTATGTGCAAAGTGTGGTGTGTCTGTGAGGATGGGACCATGTTTTCCATTACCATCAAGAAAGAAACCTTTGCAGCACGGGATGGAATTACCTAGAAAAGGGTGTAGCTAATCACACACAAGTTGGATAGCCTTACCCTTAGAGCAGTAGATGTTGAGAGTCCGAGCTATCCTATAGTGCTGGACCGGTACGCCGATGTATTTCCTAATGATGATTCGGTACTACCTCCATGCAGAGATGTATAAATTTACATCCACATGTACTATAGGACGACACCAATATCTACACCATCATATCGGATGGCTCTCGTAGAGCTTCGTCAGTTATAGGTATAGCTAGAGGACTTGCAGAAAAAGGGGTTCATAAGTCACAATGTTTCTCCATGGGTAGCCCTGATTTAGTTCGCCAAGAAGGAATATGGGAGTTTGAGACACTATGTGGGCTATCAAGGCCTAAACTAGGTGACTATGAAGAACATGTATCCAATTCCAAGGATTGATGATCTTTTTGATCAGTCAAAGGGAGCTCGTTGGTTTTCAAAGATAGACCTCAGATCAGGCTATCATCAGCTCAAAGTACAAGATGAGGATGTGAAAAAGATGAACTAAAGGTGTCATTATGGCCACTATGAGTTCTTGGTTATGCCATTCAGCATGACCAAAGCCCCATATGTGTTAATGGGACTCTTGAACATGGTCATTCAGCCATACCTCAATCTCTTTTTTGTGGTCTTCATCGAAGAAATCTTGATATAATCAGTGATGTAGGAGGAGCATGCTTATCATCTTTAAATAGTTCTAGATACCCTATGAGAGTACCGGCTTTATGGTATGATTTCAAAGTTCCAGTTATGGATATGAGAGGTCCACTTTATTAGACACATTATCTCAGAGTCTAGAGTTGTAGTGGATCTGAAAAAGATAGAGGATGTACTTGATTAGGAGCCACCCAAGAGTGTGATCGAGGTGCAGAGTTTCTTGTTATTGGTTGTATATTACCAGAGATTCATACATGACTTTTCCAGATTTGCAGAACCCTTTTCAGCATTGAGAATAGGTGAAAATCATTCGTATGGATAGAAAGATGCTAGCATAGTTTTAAGGAGCTGAGGTATCGACTGATGAGTTCCCCCATCTTGAGGCTACCAAAAGAGGGAGTTGGGTATGTAGTCTATTGCAATGCATCAGGGTCCAGAATTGGGTGTTTCTAGATGCAGGAATGTGTAGTGATTACATATGGCTCATGAAAGCTGGGGAAACATGAGTAGAACTACGCTACCCAGGACCTAGAGTTAGAAATATTGGTCTTTGCCCTGAAAATGTGGCAACATTACATTATGGGTAAACATTTTACAGTTTAATCTGATCACAAGAGTATCAGGTATATATTATGTCAGAAGGACCTGAACCTGAGATAATGGTGATTGCTAGAGTTCATCCAAAACTATCACATTGAGATATTATATAATTTTGGGAAGGAGAATGTGGTAATAGATGCAATCAGCAAGAGGTATGGTCTATAATTTCTGAGTGAGGTGACAAAACAACTAGCCACATTTTATATATCCTTATTGGATAGAGTTGGAGCATCTTACCTCCAGTCAATGATATCCACTTCCCCACTCCGTTAGCGAGTCAGGAAGGCACAACTTGGTGACATTTACTGAAAGGATCGATGTTCTCAGATATCCTTATGATAGGCACCTGATATATTTTCTGATGGTGGGGATCACATCATCCTCTTAAGAGGATGTACAATGGTACTAGTGGCACTACAGATGGATGTTTTGAGGTAGTTCCATACATCCCCTCTAGCAGTACATCCTAGTGTGGTGAAGATGTACCAGGACCTCCGATGTCAGCACTGGTGGAAAGGTATGAAGAAGGTAGTAGCGTAGTTTGTTTCTCAATGCCTCACTGGTCAGAAAGTGAAGTTCAAGCATCAGGTAATAGTAGTCTTAGCACAACCACTTGAGGTACTGGAGTTGAAGTGTTATGGTAACTCTATGGACATTGTGACAAGACATCCACACATGTACAGGGGACATGATTCTATCTGGGTGATCGTTGACCGACTAACCATGTCAGCCCACTTCCTACCTATCTAAGAGAAGGGATTAGTAGAGGGTTTGGGACACCTCTACGTACAAGTGATTTTGTGAATCCATGGGGTTCCATCAATGATCATCTCTGACCATGATGCACATTTTACCTCCCTATTGTGGAAGGGGTTACATGAGGTGTTCAGAACTCATCTACATTTGAGCACCACCTTTCATCCTGAATTAGTTGGTTAGACAGAGCAGACCATACATACACTAGAGGAAATGCTTTGTGCATGAATCCTAGATTCTGGACATAGTTTGGAGGATCAATTTCCCTTTTTGGAGTTCACATGCAACAATAGTTGTCACTCCACCATCGGTATGGCACCACTCGAGGCCCAATATCGTCGACCTTGCGGACCACCTCAATTGTGGATGGACCCAAGGGAGTCTGCACTTAAGGGTCTAGATTTGGGATGGGCTACAACTAAGAAGGTGCAGATCATCTAGGAGCAGATAATGACTGTAGAGAGAAGAAAAAAGTCTTATGCTGATAGGAGGTGGAGACCTTTGTTGTTCTAGGAGGGGTACCATGTATTCTTGCGAGTCTCTCCTAAATAGGGACTATGGATATTTGGCCAGGGTGGCAGGTTATCAATGAGGTTTATCATACTATTTATGATACATCAAAGGATTGGTGAGGTCGAAAACCGCTAGGCACTTCCACCGTAGTTGGAGAGGTTGCATGACGTCTTCCACATATCCCAGCTAAGGAGATATGTGCATGACCCATCACAAATCATCGAACATGGAGAGCTGGACTTTCATGATGGAGCAATATTTACGGAGTTACCAGTGGAGATTGAGGATTGACGTGAGCGAGTACTTCGTGGGTGATCGATACCTCTAGTTCACATACACTTGTAGCATGAGAACATCTAGGAGAGCTCATGGGAGCAGAAGGCTCAGATTCATTTTCAGTAGCCCTACTTGTTTTTTAGTCTATATTGTGACTTTTAGGGATGAATATCAATAAGGTGGGGTGAATGTAAAGACACAGATTTTCTATATATATATTTTTAATAATATGGAATCATTACAAGCATGTGAAAATTGATGGCATGTGATTCTTTGGTTGGTGTGCCCAGAATAAAATTATGAACTTTTTATAGGTACATTTAGTAAACTCTTGAGAGGTGTTTTCTAGATTTTGTATCAGAGCATAGATTAAATAACTGAGGGCACCGTTGAATATTTAGCACCGGTATACACTTAAGAGAGGCTACACATTTGCTACAGTAGGTCTGGAGAAAAGGTTAATTATTGGGACATTTTAAAGAATAATAAAAATAACTTGATTAATATTTATTTTCTTTCATTCCCTCCAATGGAAAAATAACAATGTGGGACTAGTGGCGTGTGAAGCCAATAAAAATCATGAACTTTAAATATTAAGTAACAATGCCATTGGAAAATTAGGAATGTTCTTAATTAATGAGCCCCCATTTATTCCTAATGTCATTACTTACCCTCCACCACTCCTATTTATATAGAGCATGGGGAGGGGTATCAATAAAACATCACCAAGAAACAAAGTGTTGGTAATGTGTCAGGACACCAAACCCTTGGAGGACTAAGACGGTTCCATTAGTAGGTGACGGGAGACATCAAACAATGAACTAAAGGATGATGTACGAGTGGTGTTGTCGGAAGCTACTTGAGGAGGACGACGAACACCGACTCCCTTCCTCAAGCGCGGAGGCTCTCCAACAACCTCATGTAGGGGTTTGATTCTTGTTTATTTCAAGTGAATTAATTGAACCCATAGATCATCCCTTGTGATTACAAGCTCTCACAGAGGGCGCGGGCCTAATGAACCCATCCCGAACCCTCCACCATTTTGCTGGAATTGAGGTGTTCTTCACAGGTCTTTAATTTGGAAGCAGGAACGCTAGCTAATGGTAGTGTCCAGCAATGGCTGGACACAAAGGAGGTGATGGAGTACCGTCATGCGCTACTGCAGAAGGGGGAATGTGGAACACCCACACTGCTGGAGGAACCAGCTGTGGCATGTCCTCCACGGTGGATGGAGGAGGTGGCCAGCCCATCGGCCGACCACGAAAGGGGTGGCAGCAGGAAAAAAATGTCGCCAGAAAGAAAATTCTGAGTCCAATACAGTGGTGGAGATAGAAATAACCCATTCGGCATGTTTTGCGTTGACCGGGTGGCACCCCCATGGAACTTCCATTTCAAAATACCAAATGGCCTCCATGTCGTTTTAGACACCAGGTGGAAACATTTCCCTCCTTTCCATCTAGTACGGACCGTGGTCAGGCCTCCCCCCATGTGGGTTGTGCCCTACATAGTCAGGCTGCCCCATTTCTGGCCAAGCCATGAATGGACAGGCCGCCCCGTTGCGGGCGACGCCCTCCGTGGCCAGGCCAACCCCTTATGGGCTGCGCCCTCCACGAATGGGCCACCCTCCTTGCGTTTCGGTCCACCCTTGCGGGCCGGGTTGCCCTGCATGTGGGTCAGGATAGACCTAAACCTAGAGGGCCAAGCCTACCACCGCCCAGCCCAGACCCGGTTGGGCCAGGATAGTCTGACTGGGTCAAACCGGATCCAAGGCCCGACCAGGCCCAGAAACAGTTAAAGTGTTATATCTTGAGAAACAAACATCTGTTTGATGAACCATCTATGGAATTTGGATCCTTAGATCGATGTGGTTCTATTAATGTACTACACATATGTTTTGGATACAGATGTAGTACGACCAGGTTGGATCAAACCCAAATCTAATCGGGCCCCCAGAACTAAAATGTTTTTAACTCACAGACCGAGAATTTAATTGATGCACCGACTGCCGCGTTAGAACCTTTACAACATGGCAGTCCATTGGGTTTCTTTTTTATGGAGCTTAGTGGTGGTTGAGGTATGACCAGTATCTCAAGGGGAAGATTCTATGGAACTCAAGCGTACTGGGTGTGAGGAATACTGTGCCAGGCTATAACGTGAAGAAATTTCATCGATCCTATGTGGTTTAGAATCTATCAGATCCTTTGTGGGTCAGCGCTCATTGATCTTGTGTGGGATATCACATACTGATCCTGTGCGGGTTATATCCGGTGTGGGTCACCGCTCATCGATCCTATGTGGGTCAGCGCATACTAATCCTTTGTGGGTCAGATATTATGTGGGTCAGCGGGGGTTAGTTATCTATCAATCTATTGTGGGTTAGAATCTGTGTTACTTGACAGAATAAGGTGATATAGTCTTATGACTAATCAATTGTACTTATGTACATAAGTTATACCTATGTGAGTTGAGTCTCTTACATGTGTTGTACTTTTATCATCGTGGTGTTACCAATGTGGTACTTCTAGCTTCGTGGTGTTACCTGTGTGGCACTTCTATCTACGTGGTGTTGTCTGTTTGGTACTTCTAGCTTCACAGTGTTACCTGTGTAGTACTTCTATCTTCATGGTGTTACCTATGTAGTACTTCTAGCTTCATGGTGTTACTTTTGTGGTACTTCTACCTTTGTGGTGTCGTCTTCGTGGTGTTACATGTGTGGTAATTTTATCATAATGTTGTTACCTATGTGGTATTTCTACCTTTGTGGTGATACCTTTGTGGTATTCTTCTCTGATGTATGAGATTAGTATATCTTGATATCTTAGGTATATGTATGAGAATTTAACTTAGTAGAGTTGACATCTTTCTTTGTGGTTTTCCCTTTGTGGAACATTTGGTGACCTACAAGGGTCTCGTGGTCTCTACTGAGTATCATTATACTCACCACTGCACGAGTTTTACCCACACCTTGTTATGGGTTGTGAAAATGACGTACAACATTGGTCGAGGCTGAGGGAGCTAGGACTAGATCGTGCTCGAAGGTAGAAAATTTGTCGTGATGTAACATAGGGACTACTTGTCATGAGTTGTACCTAACCTTCAGGTAAGATCCTCTTTGGACGATCCAGGAGTTGTTTTGTACATTTCAATTTTATTTTTTACTTGCAGTTATACTTGTACATTATAGTTCGTCTTATATTCTAGCCACTTTACTTTCAGCATACTTTTACTTCTACAGTTTACTTCATAGTTTCTTCTTGTTGTGCTCTTGGACTATGTGTCTGTATAAGTTAAAAAGGGAAATGCATTCCCATTTTGGGATATGGATTTCTGGTGCTAGTCACCAGCCCCTGGCCTATAGAAGGTGGGATTGAGATAGTAACGGCACGGGCCCCAAGGGACGGGTCGTGACATGTTTATTTTTACTCATACCCTCTAATTCATTAACTAGGTTATAATGGTAATATTTAAATTATAAGATCTAGAGAATTTTTTAAACTCAGTTTTGTGTGTCCAATACGCTACCAAACATATGTTTTTTCAAAATCTGATGATGTTACATTCCTGCAATATAATAAGAAAATAATAAACCATTGGTACTAGTTCTTGAGTTGATGATCGTATTGTCTCATCAAGGTAATAGAGGTTGTGGAAGGTGTAATTTTACACTTGATGGATCATCCAAATGATGAAATAGGAGTCACACAAAAATTTATAGATTTTAATATACTTGAGAAGTTCACAACATTATTCTTGATGAAAATAAACGTATCAAATATTTTCAGTAGTGTCATGTAATTTTAATGTGTCCCAAAACCTTTAAACATAATTTGTGAAATAAAACTAACAAAACTCCAACCGGGTAAAGAAATTCAAATTTCAACCTAGAAAATCATCCAAGGTAGACAAAAGTATCCTCTAAAACTAACGAAACAAATATAGTTAGAATTAAAATAATAAATAACAGTAAAAACCAATTGTATTTTACCATTAAAAATTTCACAATTTCTCTATAATATTACATAATGGTAATCCCAGAAATAACATAAGATTGTTTTACAATTTAGGTTTCAAAAGGCATTCTAATTTCATGTTGTGGGTAATAATAAAAAGATTAAATTATTCTATTTTAAATACTCCGAATTAAGTTTGAATAATTTTATAATACTAAATATTCATTTAGAATAGAGTAATACCAATAAATCAATTAAAAAATGAATATTTAAATATTTGGAAATATGGGTTGTAACTGTTAAAATTAAAAAACAAAAAATTAATAGAAACCTTAAAACTAATTAAAATAATTTTAAATAACATAATATGGAATTTATATATTATTTATGGGTCTTAAAAATAAATAAAATAGTTTAAAAAATTATAATATATTTATAGTTAATCAAAATATTAATTTTGTAAATGAAAGAGGTATAAGAATTTATAGAAAAATAAAATTAGGAATGGTTACAAGAAAAATATAACAAATAGTGGGATAAAGTGATACTACCATCACATTAGAACAATACTACCATTGTAGTGTAGGAAGGTGGTGCTACCATCGCAACATACATGCCATTGTCACTATCTAATTGGAGATACTATTTTTGCAATCTACAATTGAGGAAGGAGATTCTTTTGGAAAAGCTCTACCATGAGGAAGCATGAGAAGACATCTACCACTAAAAGGAATATGGAAATGATACCACCATCAGGCTACGTATTGCACTACCTCTATTTTTTAATCTGGTCCTATTGTGTTGTTGTTGGTTTACCATTAGTCAAATAGGTAATGTTGATTCTACTTCTAAAAAAAAGGCCTTTACTCGACTTTTTAACACATTCCATAACCAAAAGGTTTATCATCTTGGAAAAATAAGCTTGAATACCTATGAAATTTTAATCATTATTTAAAACCTTTAGCATGGTCCTTCAATGAATTCCATGTGTAAAATCATTATGTGAAATATTATTTCTATATATCTCATGAACATGATCCATAACCTTTTTTCCAGTTCTGTTCCCATCCATAGGTCATCCATCCTATAATGGTGAAAATTTCCATCAATATTTCTAAAATAAACATCAAAATGTTCCCTTATCAAAGGTATCTTTTAGAATTTAGAACCAAAACTAAAATAAACCTTTTATAATGGAAAAAATTAAATTTAATAGTTAAATAGAAGCGTTAACTAGAAATGTGATATTAAAGGACCAAGTATTTGATCATTACTAAAGGTGCTAATAAATGGGTCATTTATCATCACTTCTAAAAGAACTAAAAATGGAAAACATTTACCAGTTCCTTACTTGATAAGTGATAAAGGGGTCATTTATTAGATCTTGTGAATGAAATGATAAAGGATCCATTTATCAGTTCTATTAAATGTGATGATACAGGGTAATATTGTAGTGTGATATAATAGCACAATACAGCTCCAATGTAATATGCTGTAACACAAAATTACAGCACCAGATGCACCATTATAAATTAGAAAAATCAAGTACCAATATAGAATTTAAATTCAATAAAATTTATAACACAAATAAATGAAAAAATAAATATATTATATAAATTTTAAACATTAGTTTATATAATTACATGAGTAAGTATAAATTAATTCATACATTCAAAAACATAAATGTTTCTTTGTCTTTTGACCATGACCATGACTCATGCTATTATTGAAAAAACCACCCTTTTTAGAGAAATATAACACACATTTGTATGAAATCAATTCTTAGGATATTAATAATATAAATAAATAAATTAGATAAAAATAGTTAATTTAAAACAAAAATTTTGTTGATACCATGAACAATATGTACTAAATTGAGTTGCGGTTGAGTCTTGCACGTCACACCATTTCCTATAATTCTACAACCATTATTTCAATGAAAATTAACTTAACAAGTATAAGATATATATGATATGAAAATTAATTAAGTAATAGTAGATATAATTATGAGAAAACAATCTATGCTCATTTTCCCAGTTTTGGAAATGTGATTCTCATTTTAAAATAAATTTACAATAGTATATTGAAAAGATGTACTTGGAGTCATAACACTTAAAATGTGCATTAGATTAAGGTGTGGATTATTTTTACATGTCCCAAATAAAATATGGATCACTTTAATAATATAACAAAACAATTTAAATTCATTTTCTCATGTTTTAGTATGTCACTTTCCTTTGTTTACTAAAATATAACTTTAAACTAGAAACACACACTTTGAGTCATACTAAAAATATTGTTTGTCAATTTAATGTGAGATAGATTTATACACATCAAAAATATATTATGAATCAATTTCATAAATTATCAATACAATATTATTGGGTTTTCTTAGTTTTCATTGGGTAATATTTTTTTAACTAAATTGTAAATTTTAAAATGATAATAGACACTTGTCTCTTCACTAAAACATCATTTTAAAATGGAAACATGTACTATGATTCATACTATTTTCATAATGTGTTAGTTTAATTTGAGACTAATCACTACACTTCAATATGGTCTTAAGAATCATTTTTCTAAATTATCAAGACAATACAAGCATGTTTTCTTGGTTTTTAGTGAGTGAAATTTTTTTCACTAAAATGTCAATTTTAAACTAATAACGGAGACATTGATCCATATTGGTAAAATCTTGAATCATATCGAGGTTTTTATAATTATTATATATAAAAATGAATTACAGATCATTTTCCTAATTTATTATAGAAATATGAATTCATTTTCTCAGTTTTGAGTATGTAAGTTGTCTTTTTTTGAAAAAAAAACAATGTCAATTTAAGAAAAGTCGCATTTGGAGTCCTAACAGTCACACCATGGGTCAGATTAAGGTGAAAATTATTCCTACACATCTTATAGTCTCAAAAAACCCAAATCTAATGTTTCCATTATTTTAATTTACATTATTTTTCCAAATTCCAACAATGCATATTGAGTCATTGTTTGTAGCTGACAATGTTTTTTAGCTAAGAACATCGACTCAATATATAGTGTAGGGAGTTTGATAATGAAATGAAATTAAAATCATTAAAACTTTGGTATAAAGTAAAATTTTATCTCTTTTTTTAAATTTTAGATAGTTTAAATTAAAATATTACTTCCCAAAATATCTATGGGAAAAAATGAGTATTAGATAAAAATGATAAGAAAATCATCTTACAAATAGTAGATAAAATGATGAAAAAATTAATTAAATAAGTAGTTAGAATTAAAATTTTCTTGACTTTTGAATACATTCATGACCCATTTACATATTTTAATTATTTGAGATGAAAACCCGAAGACTAATCTATCAAATGATTGAGGTTCTTCAAACAACCCACCCTAACTCGAAAAAAATAATCCTCCTGTATAAGAAAACAATTCTGATGCGAGTAATACAAAAAAGAAATAAATTAATTGTAAATATGAATTAATATATTAATTCTATATAAAATTATTTTATTATAAAAACATCTAGATTACCTCTATGACTGATCATAGGTGTCGTAGTTTCTCTTTTTACAAATGAAGTGAAGGGAACTTGAAGGAAATTGATAAATGTCAACACTGCATGGATATGAAGGTTTTGAGGGTTAAGATGTATAAGGATTTTTTATTGAACAAATTCATGAGAGATGTAAAAAAATATTAAAATATAAATGAACTAAAAATTTAATAATGAAAATTATATAAACATTTAATTATATAATTTTTTAGTAAAATGGAGAGAGTGTATCGTAACATTATCTTTACATCTTCCCAATATGTTTTCGTTATTACAGTTTGTTCTTCCATGAGATGGATAACATCACCATGTTTAGACATCATTTTAAGAATGAGTAGGTAAACAATTAAATTAGATAAGGTTAATGTAGTAGAGAATATATAATATTTTTAGAAAAAACATAATATACAAAAAATCACTTTTACATTCTGATTGAACTCTATTTCTTTTTCTAAAATGATTTATGGATTTTTATCCTCTATCAAGAATCCATAACCCATATTTGTTTTTACATATAATATTAAAGAGATTTTCTACATTAGAACCATCATTAACTTATTGTGATCTCCCAATTAAAGGGTTATCCTACGTTGAATTTCCATCTGTCTCGAAAGTTGTTTTAGCCACCAATAGTACAATCAACCAATTATTGTTTTCTAGATCCTAGATATAAAATACTTGCACTTATTATTAGCCATTATGAATGGATCATCTTTTTCCTCGTCTACATTGAAATTCAACTACATGAAGCCCATTTCATCAGCAGTCTTGTACTTTTATTATCAACCCATTGGTAATGGAAAATCAGCACTTGAAATGTCCTATTAACCAACTTGTATATATTTTCTATAATGTAAAAAATATGACATATTTTCATAAATTTGATATTTATCCCTGGAACCAGATATGTGCATCACTTCTTCCATTGGTGTAACTCCCACTATTTTTATTTTACAATAGTAATTATATTATTTTGTATAGAACGTATAACCATTGGTTACAAAACCAATGTAATATATAACATTTACATTCCATCACATAGCTAGCCATAAAAGTCACTCGATAATTGAATTTAGACTTTTAGATAACTCCTTATAAATTTGATCTCAGAACCATCCAATAAATTATGCATTACGCGTATTTAATATCCATCCATCTACCCTTGATGGATTCAAATCTCTATGAATTTCATTGTGGGATTCAATGTATGGATCAATATCTTCAGCGTTATGTAAAATAAATGAGTTTTATTTCTCCCACTATATTAAGGTAATTATTAAAACATTTCTTCCTGAAATCCCTTCACCCATAAGGAATCGTCTATAAAGAGTTGTTGGAAGTCTAGTGTTGTCAACATCTAATAGGTAATTAGTATAGAATTCAACCGATTCTTCAATAATATATCAAAATGTAATATATTCCTTTGTCCAACATCGATTATTGATAAACACTTTCAAAATATTCCCATATCATTCAATGAGTAAATATCCATTGGTAATGGACATGAACACATTGTTGAACCTCTCTAACCAAGTATACCATATAGTATACTATTATATCAAATAATTATGGTGGGACGAATATCTCTATTTCACATAAAATAAATGACACCTTTTTAATCATGATTTTCAACTTCTACAGGTTTATAAAAATACTACAAAAGTATTTGAAAAAGAACTAGAGTTTGGTTAATGTTTCCTTACATTTTAGGCAGAATGAAACAAAATTAAACATGCATTAACTTTTTCATCGTAATATGAAATTCATGTGATCTCAGTCCCTCTAACACAAAATTATTCATTGAAACTACATTTTGATAATTTATGAATAAAACTTTGGAACTTTTAAACATGTAAGGAAAATTAAAAATTGTAATTTTTGTCGGAAAGAGTGTAAGCTACTGGGGGAACCAAATTATTCCATTTACCCTTCATTAATGCCAAATATTCCCTTATCCACATGTAAATCAAATCCAACCTAGCCTTGATTACATATTTCATTTTAAGGAACATTTAGTAATTTGTAAATAATACTATCAATACATTTTTTCAAGATGCATGAGTTCATGAAAATTCCAGACATATAGACAATTCCATTACAGTAATTTAAAGAAAATCGATCACTTATTCCAAACTAATTTCATAACATTTTTATGAAAATTTTATACCAAAAACATTGTTAATATATTTTACATTATCAAACACTTGATCTTACATTAGGGGAGATAGTGTTTTACCTTTTTCAATATTCCCATAGAATTTTATCTTCTAGGATTGATATTTTTGTAATTGAGGTAAAAGTTTATGGTGTTCTAAAAACATAGTTTTGGGGGAATGTATGAACCAAACTGAGTGTCTGAATTCATAACAAATGGGTTGCCCCAAAATTCCATTAATTTTATATCCTGATAAATTTCCATAATTATGGAAGTCATTTATCATCCCATACAACCTGGCCCTCAATGTAAATTATTCAATTATATGACGATCATACATTTTAAAAATTCTATCCCACAAAAATTTTATATCATTGATCAATGGATCAAAATATACATCAATATCATTACCATGTTTCTTTGGTATATATATAAATAGAGAAAACATAATGTAATTTCACTTAATACATAACCATGGAGGAATGTTATAATTTACCAACATGATATGACATGTACTATGAGTACTACTCTATAAAAAAGGATTCATTCCATCTTTAGGTAATGAAATATGAAAGTTTCTCTGCTTATTTCCAAATTCAGGATACTCACGTGAATCTCTTGGTTGGTTTATGTTACAATATTTAGTTATTGTATTTTCTTTCCATCTTAATTGTCTCATGGTTTCTTGAAATTAATATAGTCTTCTGCATGATGGAATGAGAGGAATGTGCCATAATAATATTGACGTAGTTGATTAATTTTTCTTTTATTGATCCACACGACACATAAGTCATTTTATGAGTGATTCATGGTACTTGTGAACAAATATGCAATAATTTGGACAAGAATGTATTTATTATAGATCAGGCCCATTGAAAATTGGATTCATTTAATTTCATATGTTTGACATGGTAGTTAATATAATTTTAGGAGAATATAATTATAGAGACCAAGTAGTTCTTCAAATTTGGTGTCACTCAATCTTGTGTCAAATTTTAAATTATATAACATTAATAAAACTGAAAATATTGTGTATTTAGTACAACATGTATCCAATAGTCTCTTATTAGAACTATTTTCCTTCTCAAAAAACATTGGACCATCATAAATTTTATCATCAATTTCAATTTTCTTTTCTTCCATGTGATATCCATCATCATTCACACTAGTATTCATATCAGATGATCTATAAACCATAACATCATCCCAATCGGTGTGCACCTTTAGTTTTTACGAAGGTTTATTCCAACATTTATAGCCTAGATCTATTATGTGAGTAATAAAATGTTCTTCCAACTCTTCCATAAAAATTTTTACTGAATAAAAAATATGTAAACATGAAAAAGGGATTTGATAAGGGTCATATGCATGCTATTTTTCCAACTTATTGAACTATTTAACTCCATATTCTTACTATTTTTCAAATGATTAGTGTGTATCCATTTTCGATTCATATACATCCTATTAGGTTCATAAAATATTCATTTTTATAATAAAAAAATAATATACACATAAGATATTCATTATCAAAGGTAAATGTTATAGATAATTCTAATGAGGGAAACCCAACATTTGACTGTTTCAATGAATTTCAGTATGATTTGAAGGAAATTAGAAATTTATTTTAAGAATAGAATTACTCCACTATGGTAGGTGTTATCCTATGAATTTATCCAAAGTTTAATATTATATACAACTATCCTCATCATCTCCATCTTCGGAATAATTAATACTTCACTTTGTTGTTTGGGACTCTTCTTCCATATCGTCTGGATGTGCACCTATGTTTCTTGAAATACATAAAATAGTAGTCATCCATGGGATGAATTCTTCTCAAAATAGTTAAATCCACAAAAAAGAGATGGAGGATGAGTCTCAAACAAAAAATTGAAATTATATTTGTCTAGGGGATGGATAAAATAAAAATGAACATTGTATACCATTGAGTTCTCAAAACGGGGTATTGCCTCTAATTTGGAAGAATTAAACCATCAAAACTAGTTATTTACTCTTGTCCTATTGAATGAGATATTTGGGGGGGGGGGGGGTGCATGCACATTCTTGTATGTGATTCAAGGGGTCTGCGTGGGGACATGTTATGATATATGAATGGTTTGGCCTCTATGAATTATATATTTATATGGTATATCCAAATTTTAATACTTTTGATACTCTAAGTAAAACAAGTCCATCCTCTATTAATACTAGGAATCTAGTATTTATTTAATATTTTAAACAAATTAAAATATAATATAGGAAAATAAAGTGTAATAAGAATCCCAAATATGATAAATAAGAATAATAAACTCTCATCCCATCAACTATAAAATATAAAAACGTATTAATCAAAAAAATTTAATAAATAAATATTTATTTTATATACATGGATGGTAATAAGATATTACTTGGGGTGAAACGAATAAATGTAGAAATAAAATGATGAATACCTAAAAATATTTTTTAATAATTAATTCAACATATATAGAATCTCATAAACTCCATTCTATTTTTTTTGGAACAAGTGATGTAACAATAAAATGAATTACTAAATTTAATATTAATGGCATATGAAATATCCTTAATCTCCATAACTTATATTAATAAATATTTCTCACCTTAATGAAAGTTATTTTATTGAGTGATGATGGTTATAGACTCTATATATATTCTAAGGTTCTTGAATATGCCTCTTTATAATCATACCCATGAATAATAATATATAATAATAAAATGAAACATTAGTTAAAAAAATTAATCAATATAAAAAAATAAATAATATAAAATAATTTTCATATTAGAATGGATGAATATTAAATTTGAACTCAATTAAAATAATATACATGTAAACAATAGTAAATAAAGCATATGTAATCTTGGAAAATTCGAAAACATCATGTGAGGTGACTCTGGGCATACATGAGATTCAACCACCTGTAAGAATGATGATGAGTTCCAATGCTTCTAAACTATTAGAGACCTCCATCTATACTACCTTGTTGGGCTCCCATATGGACTTTGATACAAGTGGGGGCACATATAATCTAATTTTGGAATATATTTCCATTATCATTAATACCTCACATGATGTATATGATCCCTATTATGATAGTAATGTGAGTTATTATTTTATTTCCAAAAAACATATCAATCGATAATAAACCTAACCCAAACATGTCTATTCAAACATCCTTCCAACACTAATTAATACGATCTTTGTATTTACAAGGAAAAAAATCATACCTAAACAAAACTAATATAGAAACAATCCAAGATGGTGATAACTTATTATAAACACATTTCATGATACCAAAAAGTCTATAAAACATGATACTACTATTAATTTTAATCAAAAAACTTATTTCTTTAAATATTATTCAAAATAAAAAAGTAAGGATCAATGTAATTTTAAATAGTTCCAAACATGCCTCAAATTCCCAATTTTATAAAACACACATTAATAGTCTCTCCTGGAATGAATTTTTGAAACCATGAAAAAAATTAACATTTGCATTATTAAATGAATCCTATATATTTTTCATATTACTATATACTAACATATATACCTGAAATAATGTGTTCATATATATATATATTAAATTGAATATATATATATATATAGATATTCATATTGGATATAAATAAATAAACAAAGAGATAAAATTTAGGACACTTAACATAAAATAAAAATCTCAATGTAATGTTACATAAGCTTCAAAAATACCGAAAAACATATCCCCACAACATCAAGAAATAATTACATAAAATCCATTTCGATTGATTAAAAAAATACATGGGTGGAATTTAAGAAAAATGTATGAATTATTTCCATGGAGTGAAGTTAAAAACATTTATTCTTAATATGCTACAATGATCAAATCGGTGTGTGTAATTCTTAATATGTTACAAGAAAGTACGATAATCTGATAAAGGCTCAATGAAAAACCAAAATCATAAAACCCCCAATTATAAATTCATTCTTGATGGAAATAATTGATAATTAAAGAATAATAAGAGATAATGAACAAAAACCCCCATTATATATCACTATATAAGAAATTAATAGGTTATGGGGAGGAGAAAATAACATTCCATGGATTGAAGCGTTGAATCCTTCGAGAGAAAGTAGAGATATCCCTAAACCATGGATTAATTATTTCCTTGGATTTATTTTGACCCTGGAATTCTTAGATCCTTGGATTCGATCCTTGGAATTTTTTGAGCCTTGATATGAGATCAGATTCAATGGGGAGGAGCACCTGTAGTAAGAAGATTCTATATAAAGCTTTGGATATCACGACTGGTTAGGGTTTTTCCATAGATCAGGGACACATTAATTATTGCTTCCAAAAAAGCACTGATAAAGACCGCTTCTATCAGTGCTAAATTAATAAGCATTGATGAAATTAATATTTATCAGCGCTTTTTTAGCAATGATAAAGATAGAGCCTTATTAGTGCTAAAAAAGAACAGATAAAATACATCTTTATCAATGCTAAAGTTTTATTACAAATAAAATGATTTTTTATCAGTACTAAAACTTTAGCACTGATAAAGAAATTATAATTATAATTATAAATAATTTTTTATAGACATATTTATATAATTTTATATGTTTAATAAATATATATAAATACAAATTTAGTAAATAAATTCATTATTTAAATATATTTATTATAATTTATCAATTATTTAAATATATAGTTATTTATTTATAATTATATAAATACAAATAAAAAATAAAAAATAATATTTATATCATTATATATATTTATATTATATTAGGTACTTGGGGGTACAATTAGTATCAAAGACACACACACACACACCTCATAGACATAGGACACTAAGGCATGTGATAGCCTGCCCAAGGGATTACCCAGCCAAACAACCACTTTATTACAATGTTGATACATGGATCAAATTACCATTAGGCATAAAACCCATTACATAGCCCGTATGTCTACCATTGGATTGCCCAAATTCAACGATTGCATCAAGCCTGCATCTCTACCTGCACATTATGTTTGTGTCACCACCCCCTTTGATGGCATGTAGGCCCATGTGGCTTGTAGGCCCAAACAAGTTGCTAGATGGCCCAAACAAATAAATGGTTCTTGCTGGTACAGTACTGCTATAGTACCTGCTATAGTACTGCTATAATACCAGAAATACTCTTCCATGATAATTGGATCATGTGTTTCATACAGGCTTACGAGGTGTGTTAACCACTCGACTACCACCCCAACTACACATTATATATATATATAATAAATAAATATAAATACAATTATCGTAGATTTATTCATTATTTATAAAAATTGTTATATTTTTATAATTATTTATATATATAATATTATTTTTTAGTAATTATATAAATAGTTTTTTTAAAAAATAATAATTATTTATTTATAATTATAAATATATATATGTTTAAATTTTATATATATATATATATAACATCATTGATGAATATTTAATATTAATGGAATTCATGTTAAAATTGAGTGAAATTGCATAATTAAAAATGAGTACACTATAAAAATATTGAATATTTGTAAAAAATAATTAATTTTAAATTATTAAAAAATATGGATATATATTTAATTAAATGTGAATACATGTTTAAAATCTTAGGATATGTCTTGGGATGTCTTTAAGGATAATTATAAGTATGGTTTAACATTTAGGGAAATATACTGGAATTTTTGGTAAAGGATAAAGTGAGTGGTTTCCTAGAAATACATCCCTATATGGATTCTAAAAGTGGATATAGCTCTGGAAAAGATGTACCTATGTGTAACAACTATGACAATATGTTATGAACATGACTTGAGATTATCTGGTACTTGACAATAGGCCTTGCTACCCACCCATCTTGACACTCTCGGGTGATATGCTTTGGTAATTAAGAAACTCTTCATGAACCATCATTAAGGATTTAAATTGAATTTTGTTATGAATAACATAGGATAAAACTAATGTTTCATAGATCAAACATGTAAGACCCATAATCTAGAAATCCTCCAAGTACTTTTTCATGATTATATGGTATCCCATTTTGATAAATGTTTATCACAGAATTCGTTCTTATTATAGCCAATGAAGAGAACTCTAAATAACATTGTTAACATTTAATATTTCATATGTGGAAATATGGGAATTATCAATTTTTTTTCCAAGGTGGAAATATCCTAAATAGAATATATAACATGGTATGAGTATTGGTTATACTTCTGAAGATAAAGAGATCACAAATGATATGTGAATGGTTTGCGATGTTCTTCTAGTATTGTCTACATTTTTCAATAGAAGCATTATTGGTTTGAGGTTGTGTAACCTTAATACATGGTTTATATTTTATATTCTCAGAAAGTGTTATTAAGTAATTAGTTAATGAAACATGGGTAATGTTATACTTTTATGGATTGAATGATGAATTATTTACGTTTTAGAATTCAAAGATTACGAATATTGAAATATATAAGTTTTTTCGGTATAATTTTTCATTAAGAAAAAAAGGAAATGTTGAATGGTGATGAAGGAATAGAAAAGTGATTTCATGGGATGGTTATATTTTGATTTAATGGAAGGTAACCCTTAATTAATGTATGGTATTGATATAATGATGTTTTGATAAATATATTCTGAATAAGAATAAATAAATTGGATGGTATGGATTACCCTAGAAATGATTATTGACAAAGTGTTCTATTTTAGAAAGGATAAATTTTATAACTTTTTTGGATTTAAATAATATATCTAGTAGTCATTGGAATAAGTAAGAATACATTTTTCCAAAAGTATTTATAGTAACTACCATATTTTAAGGGAATATACGATGAGGTTATTCACATGTTTGGAATATGAAAACCAAGTGGTGATTTTTGATATATGGGGGATCAATGTTAAGATAGTTTCATGAAATTATTTCTAAATCCTTGAATTTTCATCTTTAGAAGGGGGTATGAGGTAAACAATTTATGGAATTTTTAAGTTAAACAATAGATGGAGTGAGTAAGAGTAAAGTGTAATCCCTCTATATGGGGATTTATGTATACTAGTTATCCAATTCAAACTACTTTGTGTTTCTGATAACTGATGAAAAATGGGATGTCATATCATGGATATAATGGTATGTTAGTACTTTAGGAATGAAAAAATTCACCTTTCTTTTTATAGAATTAGGTTAAGTGGATCAATGAACAATAAAAGGGTAACATTTTCTAGATATAATGAAAATTTAAATTTTAGTGAAAATTCATCATCCTTATGAAAAAATGATATTGAAACCAAAAAATATTATCTTAATACCTTAATTTTTAATAAATTAGATGGTTCCTTCTTTCATCATAGATTTTTGGATTTTTGTTTTTTACCTTTATCCTGATATTGTTCTCTATAACTCTCCATAAGAACTTGATAGTTATATTTTAATTCCATGTCCATGTTTTCGCTTCCCAACTATGTTCTCCTATGTGGGAATCTCATTATGAGTTAATTTGGGTAACCGTTATGGTTCCAACATTACCATTTCAAGTGAAGTTTTAGTATTCATTTTTATAATTTGGGTTTCTATGAATGAAACATTTAAGTATTGAACCTTTTATAACCCAAATAAATTTTGAGGGAGAAATTCATTTTAAGGGGGTAGAATATAACCACATTGATATTTTGTGAAATATATTTTTTAATTTAGTTAATATTTTGATATTTTTTAACATTGAAAATATATTATTTTTTGTTTTTCTTGTGATATATACACTACCACATTGATCTTTCTCCAAAGGAAACACTTTACGTTTTTTTTGGTACATGCGACACTGATTTATCTTACGGTACACACAAGACTGATTTTTACCATCTTTTTAGAGAAAACATATTTTGAAACACAATATTGAAACATTAATGAATTTTATTTTGTAAAATAATCATAATTTGTAAATTCATAATGTCAAAATTATCCTAGGGTAAATTTTTGTTACATTAATTAGAAACATCATTTTTCGATGTTTAGTGAAAACTGCTGCATTTTATTTAAAACCCACCCTTTTGTTTAAATAATTATAAATTATAAATTATATTTTAGAGTCACATTATATTAATTATATATCTATTTATATAATTAAGTTTATTGAAATCAATTTTACTTATAATTGAATATAAGAAAATTTAACAAACCTTTATACATTTTACTACTTAAAAAACCTCTTATTTCACCCTGTTTATGGGATTAGTGTTAATTTTACCACTTCTTTGATTTAAATTTTGAAAATCCAAAATACACAGTTGTAATAACTATGATACTTCTGGTCTAATAATATCTACTTAATTTTTTGAAAAAATGAATAGTGAATGTGATTAAAATTAATTTAGGCGATTAAGGTATGATTAAGCTTATAAAGGAACTAAACATTAAACCAAAGAACAAAAATGACCTGGACACTTGTCCAAAATCCATTGGACGCAAATATTTTGACCATATCCCCACATTTTTAGAAATTTATGTGTTATTTGTATATAATTAAATGGAAGCACCCAATATAAAAGCTTATGTAAGGAAAAAGGAAAAAAAGGAACTTTTCTTACCATTATACTCTATAAAATATGAGATATGTAAGAAACAAAATATTTTAGGTTATACATATATATTTTTAAATATATTTGGGTTATTGTTATAATAATAATTTATCATAATAATTTATTAATAGTTTTTATAGATATTTTAGTTACTTGAAATTCTTAAGAAATACCAATGTAGTGATTATTTAGTTAATAATTAACTAAAATAAATCATACTATAAATATTAAAAATTAAGTTAATTGATTTAATTATTATATTTATTTTTTTAGATTAATATATCATGTTAAAAAAATTAAAATTTAATATATTTTAATATAAATATTAGATTGATATGTTAATATTAACATCAAATAAATAATTTTAAAATTGACATTATTGTTATATTACAATAAATGAAATTTTATTAAATGATTTAAAAGTAATAAAAATCCTATATTATACCATTTGATTTTTTAGTATTATTAGGAATCAAATATTTAATACTAATTAATCAATTATGATTTTATAATTAACATATTGAGCCATATATTGTAATAACTTTGTTAATAGAGTCCAGGTTTATGTAGTGTTTTAGTGCGTCACATGAGCTTATTTTAAAATAAATTTACAAAACACATGGTAATATTATTTTATAAATTAGATATCATACTAATAAATAATTGGATCTATATTTCACTACTACAAAACCGCTGTTTAGCAGCGGTTGTTTGGCGGCGATTCTAGGAATCGCCGCTAAAACTTTAGTAAAAAAGGTTTCGCGGATGTTTATAATAAACCGCCGCGAAACATTTTTTTTAACACCCGACCCTCGTTCCCCCGTGACCCCGGCCCCCCGCTTTCCCCACGACCCCGACCCCCCGCTTCCCCCGGCGACCCCGCGACCCCAACCCCGGCGACCCCGCGCGACCCCGGCGACCCCGTCAACCCCACGACCCCGTGACCCCCGGCCCCCCATGACCCAGGAAGTTGCACCGTTTTCCCCTCTAGGTAAGGTTTTGTTTCTGCTTTAGGTTTTTTGGGTTTTCCAGTAGGTATAAGAGTCAAATAGATTTTATCGGCTATTAGTTCTTTGAATCGTGAAGCTCATCTATAGTGGATTCTCTTTTAGGGTGATCAAGAAGAGTTTATGGTGTATTGCGGAAAATTTTAAAGTTAATATTGAGATAATTTATTATCATTGACATTGAAGTAAATTTAGTGCCAAGAGTTTATCAACCTTTGATATGAGAGTTTGAGTGTGAATGAGATTAGAGTTAGGTTCATGAAACTTCTCTTATATGCTTGCAATATTCTTTATGATGTTACCCCATTATACTATTTATGTAAATTAATGTGCTAGAAAATATTGAGGTGATAGATAATAAGTTATTAAATTCTCATTAATCTTAATAAAGAAGTCACTATAACTTATTGAAGAGTGGATCTATGAATGCATATATTTTTTATCTAGATAGTTGATGTTTTGAATAATAGTTATTTTATATCAATATTTATTTTTTTATTTCTCTAGGGATGAGAATTATTATGATTCATCTAGGATCCCTTATGTTCTTTGTTTTTTGTGTGTTAGCCATGGAAATTGAAAGCTTTATCACTCAACCATCCCTGGTGGTTAGTATGGAGGTCATGTCATCTTTTAAATACATCCTCAATAACAGTTCCCTCTAAACATTTCTTATTAATAACATAATCCTTAGGATTTTATTCTATAGAGGGGTGATAGAGTTGGTGGAAGAAAACCTTGAGATATTCCTGGTTCAAAATGACTAAGGACTAAGCATGGTAGATGTGAAGGATGTCAATAGGGATAGTAAGGAAAAGAAGCAAGGTGTGATCAGTTTCATTCTATGTATTTTCTAGTGTAGGGTGGACCAGACATCATTTGTGTCATGACCCACCCAAAAATCATTTGTGTCATGACCAAACATCAAATATACTTATTCTGTCTCGCAGATGTCGCTGGACCGGGCCAACATGCTGTGGTCACGCCGCGGTCATGCCGCAGTCATGCCGCGGTCAAGCCGCTGTAATGCCGTGATTTGGCCCTGCGGATGTCACTGGACCGGGCCAACACACTGCGGTCATGCCACGGTCACACCGCGGTCACGCCGCGGTCACACCGCGGTCACGCCTCCGTCATGTCATGGTCAACCCATCCCCTCCCCTCCCTTCCATCCTGCCCAGCCCCTCCCCTCCCCTCCCCTCCATCCTGCACCTCCCCTCCCCTCCCCTCCCCCTGCCCAACATTTCCCCCCAGCCCAACAGCCCCCCCCCCCTCTCCCCTCCCCTCCCCTCCCATCCATCCTGCCCAGCCCCAGCCCCTCACCTCCCCTCCCCCAGCCCTACATTTTCCCCCAGTAGCCCCCCTGCCATCACCCTCCCCTCCCCTCCCCTCCAACCATCCCCTCCCCTCCCCTCCCCCTTCCCAACAATTTCCCCCAACAGCCCCCTCCCCCTGCCCCTCTTCTCCCCTCCCCTCCCCTCCATCCTGCACAGCCCCTCCCCTCCAACACGATGTGGTCACGCCGCGGTCACGCCGGTGTCACGTCGCGGTCACACCACGGTCAGCCCCTCCCCTCCCCTCCGCTCCATCCTGCTCAGCCCCTCCCCGCCCCTCCGCTCCATCCTGCCCCTCCCCTCCCCTCCCCTCCCCCATGTCCAACATTTTCCCCCAGCCCAACACCCCCCACTACCCCTCCTCTCCCCTCCCCTCCCCTCCCCTCCATGTTTCCCAGCCCCAGCCCCTCACATCCCCTCCCCCCTGCCCAATATTTTCTCCCAGCAGCCCCCCCTTCCATCACCCTCCCCTCCGCTCCCCTCCCCTCCAACCTGCCCCTCCCCTCCCCCTTCCCAACAATTTCCCCCAGCAGCCCCCTCCCCCTACCCCTCCTCTCCCCTCCCCTCCCATCCATCCTGCCCAACCCCTCCCCCCCAACACGCTGCGGTCATGCCGAGGTCACGCCGCGGTCACGCCGTGATCACGCCACTGTCATCCCCTCCCCTACCTTCCCCTCCATCCTGCCCAGCCCCTCCCCTCCATCCTTCCCCTCCCCTCCCCTCCCCCCTACCCAAAATTTTCCCCTAGCCCAGCAGCCCCCCTTGCCCCTCCTCTCCTCTCCCCTCCCCTCCCCTCCATCCTGCCCAGCCCCAGCCCCTCACCTCCCCTCCCCCTGCCCAACATTTTCCCCCAGCAGCCCCCTTCCATCACCCTCCCCTCCCCTCCCCTCCCCTCCAATCTGCCCCTCCCCTCCCCTCCCTCTGCCCAACAATTTCCCCCAGCAGCCCCCTCCCCCTGCCCCTCCTCTCCCCTCCCCTCCCCTCCATCCTGCCTAGCCCCTCCCCTCCAACGCATTGCGGTCACACTGCGGTCACGCCACGGTCAGCCCCTCCCCTCCCCCTGCCCAACATTTTCCCCCAGCCCAGCAACCCCCCAGTCCCTCCTCTCCTATCCCCTCCCCTCCCCTCCATCCTGCCCAGCCCCAGCCCCTCACCTCCCCTCCCCCTTCCCAACATTTTCCCCCAGCATCCCCCCTGCCATCACCCTCCCCTCTTATCCCCTCCCCTCCAACTTTCCCCTTCCCCTCCCCTCCCCCTTCCCAAAAATTTCCCCCAGCATCCCCCTCCCCCCTGCCCCTCCTCTCCCCTCCCCTCCCCTCCATCCTGCCCACTCCCTCCCGTCCCCTCCCCTCCCCTCCAACATGCCCAGGCCCTGCCCCTCCCCTCCCCCCTGCCCAATAATTTCCCATAGAACCCCCCCCACCTTGGCCATCCTTTCCCCCCTGCACCACCTCCCCTCTACTCCATCCTTCCCCTCCCCTCCCCTCCCCTCCATCTTGTCCCTCCCCTCCCCCTGCCCAACATTTTCCCCCAGCAGCCCCCTCCCCCAGCCCCTCTTCTCCCCTCCCCTCCATCCTACCCAGCCCCAGCCCCTCCCCTCCCCCTACCCAACATTTCCCCCCAGCAGCCCCCTACCACCTGCCATCACCTTCCCCTCCCCTCCCCTCTAACCTGCCCCTCCCCTCCCCTCCCCTCCATTTTTTCCAGCCCCAGCTGTAACGCCCCAACCCCAGCTACCCAGAGTCGGTGCATTACTTCGTAACATTGGCATGATCACAAAAGATCAAGTCTCGAAAGACCAATTAGTTTAATAGCCTTGGAAACACTAGATACATTCATAAGTCTTTCATTACATCAAAAAGTAAACAAACTACAATAACATGGTCTTCATAGTCCACACTCATATCCTCTTCTGACTATCCCTGCAGGTCATTCATAAAATACTTATTCACATCCTGGAAAATATTAAAGCATTGAAAGGGGTGAGCTCAGATGCTCAGTAAGGATAACAATATTGCGGAAGCTTTCATAAATAAACATTAACATTTAAGGCAATGTATAACTAAAACAAAAGCCTTTTAAACTTGAACATCAACATAATATGGAAAAAGTAAAATGAGATAATGCCATTCACTTCTTCACATGGAAATTCTACTGGTCGAATAATCACATGCAATATCAATAACCACTTTCATAATGAGGGAATGTATAATGCCAGACATTCTGAAACATTTTGTCAAGGCCTCAGCCAAGATGTCTAAAATGATTAAGGCCTCAGCCAAAACCATAAATCAAATTGGGAAAGGGCCTCGGCCAATTCCACGTCTAGTTGTCTCATGAGACCTACCGATGCATCCGGGAGCTATAGCGGGCTCCACCCATCACTTATTAAGTCCAATACATTCCTCATATGAATAGGATTAAACATATCATAAACCATAACATAATCGTATCATATAAAAATGCACAAAGGAAACATAACATTTCCACATTTCAATCACCAGATATCAATACAACACATTGATATAATAAAAACGCTTTCAAAACCATTTTCAATACAAAAATAAAAGAAAGTTAAAACATTGTATTTATTTTTCATTTAAAAAAACGTGATGGCTTGTAGAAGAAGCTGAAACTTAAATAATGGTCATGGCGGTAGAGAAGTCGTTGTCGCCGCATATGTACGGAAAGAAAAACATTCCCTTTTTTTCGTTTAGTAAAATGCTTCGTATAAAATAGATTCCTTTTTAATAACATAAAAGTCAAAGGGGTTTATACACCGTATAAAAAAAGTTGTGTATAAAAACATATATGCCTCAATGAAAAGGGATTGAGACGAAGTCCTTAAAAAGATCATTTTTAAAATAACATATATCTATTATGTGTATTCACTATATGTACACATAATTAAAGTATAAATAAAATATAAGACAGAATAATATCAGGACATAATTTTAAAGTAGGAGATTAACCCAAAGAATAGAAATTGGGATAAGAAGTTCCCTTACCTCGTGTCTGACTTGACTCAACCGTTCTTTAACCTCCTGAATAATAAACTAGAGTTAATATATACCTTATTAAGAACCATTTTCAATTTCATTATCCTTTTTATATCACTTATTACAATGATATGAACAATATGTAATTATTTAAGTTAATAACGGTCGTTTTGTCGATCTTTGGTACTTGAGTCAACAATAAACTTCTTATAATTACAAGTTGTTTATGTGGTAGAATATCCATTATCTCCAGAATTATATTCATGATTTAGATGTCATATATATCATATATATCCAGTATATACATTCATTTATAATATTACGTAACATTTAGAGGTAAGAAATGAAATGCACCGTTCATGGAGACGGTAAGCCGTACGTACGCATGAACGCTACTTTTGTTTCTATTTCGTATTTAATGGAATGAAATCATAATGATATAAATTTATAATATACTTACAGTATAATATAGTGTATAATACCATTTAATCCATCCTTTATACATCCCACATATGGCATTAACGATTCAAATCACTTTGAGGGGGCGGTAGTCCGCACTTCCTAAAATGAAATTATCGCGTTTTACCCATAATGGAAATCATAAAGTATGCCATAAATGAGAAATACAGAAGCATAAGTAAGACATAAACATATTATATATAATATATAAATATAGTGACATATTAATGGCCACCTTTGAAGGTGTTATATGAGTTTTGAACAATCATCGTTTCGTGAGGCAGAAATTCGCCATCCACAGAAACCGTATGTTCTTTAACCATTAGATGTAGGTGTGTGTAAGTGTAGCTCTAATCCTTATTATAACAACATCCTATTATATTTATGATACTTGTTTTGTTACAAAAGAAATGAATAAAAAGAGTTTAGGGGGTTGGAGAAGAAAAATAAAACAAAACAACATTAGAGAAGACATTACCTCAAAATTGGGTAACTCTTTTTGATTTGAGCCAAAGGCTTCCTTGAGAAGAGTTCTGCCCAATGTGAGGCTTCTAGGAGTAAGAGGGGGAAGTTGGGAGAGTATTTGGGCAGAGGTTGGCCGAGCCAAATGGCATGAAAGTGTAAATGAGGTGGTAGAGGTGGGGGCCTTTTATAAGAGGAGAGGAGGGGCTCTTTTGGAAAGATTGAAATGTTACATTATTATACAATGCTTTTCGGATTCTAAAGGTCCCACACTTATATAATTCGTGGATAAGGTGATAAGGGTTCTAAAGCTACCCATACAATAGTCTTTGGACAAGTGTATGCCTTGGATTTTACATTATCTTTTCATTTTATTAAAATCGTTAAATAATGAGGTCATCGCTGCATCATAATGATGTCATAAATAATTTAATTTATTTAATGTCTAAAAATTATAAAAAAATACTATGATGTAGGAAATCGTTTTAGCTTTCTAATGAATATTTATAGTCAAAATATGGATATGTGTAACCCCACTTAAAAACTGTTTTAGTAAAATAACTCATGTTTGTGTCAATTTAATTTTAACATTAAATAAATATATATTAATGTCATTTTCCAACTAAAGTGGCTCCATGGGGTACCCAGGTTGACCCATGGGTTGTCTTGGTCGGCCATGACTCATACAATAGGAGTAGGACAAGTTTCATCCTCATCTCATATTATTAAAACATTATTTGTACCTTAAACTACACTAATTACCTCTAATCGCGATTAAGAACTTAAAAGTTACTATTCACCAAAAAATTATTTTGATCTCATTGAACCACATTTTACTTCTTAATGACAAACATGTATGTATGATTTTTGAAAATCAAATCACAGAAGTGGTAATATTTCATTTAAATGAAAAATCAGTTATTTATCTACCACTTAGTGGTTTCACTATTCATCAAAAATTGAAGTTTTTCAGAACAAGGCAAAAATTTCACCCTAAGCTATAATTGATATTCCGAATTCAAAAATGATGTCTATTTTACAAAATTCCAAACATATAAGTTGCATTAATTAATTTTATAATTAATTCCCGCTGTTATGACAAATAGCGTGTTTTTAAGAAACAATTTATATCAAAAGATTGGTAATTGTTTATGTCCAATTTCAATGTTAAATTAATTCTAATGACCACCATTGGATAAAATGGAAAAAATATATTCTAATTATAACTTAAAACCACTAAATATTATAATTTATCACTATAAATTATTTTTATTAAAAAAGTTGTTTTAAGTATTTTTCACTATTCATAAAAAAATAGAAGTTCTCAGAAAAATACCAAAAATTCAACATAGGCTAATTTCGATATTAGGAATACAAAAATGAAGTCCATTTTGAAATATAAAATTTCTATAAATTTAAAAAGTGGTTATTACTATTCATAATGGCTACTTTGATTAGTTTCAGTGTGTTAGAACTCGATGTTGCGTACAATGCAAGCTATTACATTATTGAGTGATAAGCGTATCATGGAAGCTCGGGGTGTTACACCAGCCCCTCCCCTCCCCTCCCCCCTACCCAACATTTTCTCCAAGTATCCCCCTCCCCCTTCCAGCACCCTCCCCTCCCCTCCCCTCCAACCTGACCCTCCCCTGCCCTCCCCTCAAACATGCCCAGCCCCAGCCCCTCCCCTCTCCTCCCCCCTGCCCAACAATTTCCCCCAGCAGCCCCCTCAGTGAAATGTCATGCTAAATAAATATGTTATTGTTGTCCACTGTAATTTTCAAAAAGGATTATTTAGTTATTATTCAGACCTAGAATACGTGTTGATTGGTTGATGTTAAATCATTTTCAATCTCGGACACCATCATAGGATTCATGAATCAATATCTTCCTTCATTAATTGTGTTTCAGTCATGGAAGATAGTTCCACCTAAACCACATAATCAATCAATGGACTGATTGCGAAAATATCCAACATACTACCATTAGATTCTATTGAATGAGAATGGTATTAGTATTCCACTATTTTTAATGGTCATTCTTCACCAGTTGGTCTCTATTTCTTATTAACTCAGGCATTCATAATGTATGTTTTAAACCTTCCAAAATCATTCTATTCAATGTGATTGTTGTACCCTAAAGTCTAAACATTTGAGAATCATTTTAACAGTTAAATAAATTATGAAATTATATTCTTCTGCACCATCCAAGTTGGGTATGATTCTCTTTTGGATACCCCAAATACGTAACATTAGATTCTCCTTTTGTAATGTCGTATCAAAACCATGGTCCTTTTCATAGGATATTAAAATTTGTGACACAATTGTCTAAACATCATGACTATAAAATTAATGTCCCCCTCCATGGTATTATATGATACTAATAATCCTTAATTCACATCAGGTTGTGTTTTGGAATATCTATGAAGACTAACCAATAATTGGTTCTATGTTTATATATATATAAATGTTAGCATCTACAGGTCTGAGAACCATGACCATAAAATATCTGAGTCATCCCCTATGGATATATGCATATGTGTGTCAAGATCTACATCCATATCATATTTTTATTCCTCTCTTATATCTCTATATATATCACATAATTTTTTTCAAGGATACATTCCCTTAAACTCTATACATAGACTGGTCTATGAACAATGAAATTTAACATAGTGTGAATATCCATGATAAATAAGCCATGGTTTTGTAATAAAACCCCTCCAACGGAGGTGTGCTGTCTGCAAAAACTCATAGTTGTATACCTTGCTTATCATTATTGCATTGATGTTTTCCTTATACTTGATGTCATTGTTAGTCATAAAGCAGACATCATACTTGAGCCTTTTTATATCCCTATAGAGGGTTTCCATCTTTTTATTAAAATAATTGTTTGAACAAACACACTCTTTAAGTGCCGTTAGACTTTTAAGATGGGTCCCATGTTGTGTGACCATGTCACATGGCATGTGATATTTAAATCCAACCAAATTCCCAGTTCGACAGCCCAGGGGTCCCATGATACCAGTAATGTCATATTACATGTTATGTAACCTGTGATTTTCCTGATCCCACGTGGTGTTAATTCCTCTAGGTATTCCTTCACATTGCTAGATCTCCAAACCTCACCGAATTAGGTATATCAGGGGTCATCCAATCCTCTAGTCATCATAGATTAGCATTCAATTCTTTAAATATTATTTGAAAACATCCTCTCATGCAATCCATATCATCCTATTTGAATCTAAGTGGAAGATGTTGCCCCGCGGATGTCACTGGACCAGGCCAACACGCTGCGGTCATGCTGCGGTCATGCCACGGTCACGCTGGGGTCACGCCGCGGTCAAGCCGCGGTCACGCCGCGGTCATGCCTGGGTCATCAAAAAGATTATTCATGTCATCGAAAGATTATTCATGTCATCGAAAACCACCGAACTCATGAAGTATAATTCTGTAGATAATAACAATGATGGGTTAATGATACATCCACGAGATTCCCAATCATGGAATACATTGGATTCATTACATCTCGATTTCTCAGCTGATCCTAGGAATATTCGATTGGGATTGGCTGCCGATGGATTCAACCCATTTGGGACTTTGAGTACCAATTATAGCATTTGTCCAGTTGTTTTGATCCTTTGTAATCTGCCTCCATGGATGTGTATGAAACAAACATATTTTATCCTTTCGATGATTATTCCTGGAGAAAAAATTCCTGGAAATGATATTGATGTATAATTGCAGAATTTGATTGAAGAATTGCAAGAGTTATGGAGCAACAGTGTTGAGACATTTGATTCTTCTTCTATAACAATGTTCAAAATGCATGCTGCCTTAATGTGGACCATTAGTGACTTCCCTGGGCTTGGGAACTTATCTGGTTGGAACACTTACACGGGTTTGGATTGTCCTGTTTGTAACTTGGATTTGGAGCCCAAACGGATACCTCACAATAGAAAATGGTTCTTCTTGTGTCATCGAAGATTTTTCGATGCATCTCATAGATTTTGGCTAAACAGATCAAAATTTAATGGTTCCATTGATCGTAGACCACCTCCAAAGTTGTTAAATGGTTTTGAAATATTGTCACAGCTTGAAAATGTTGAAACAGAATTTTGGAAGGTTCATCATTTGAATGATAGCAGAAAACGGGTCCGAAGTGTATCATCAAGCGAAACCGGAACGCAATAATGGAAGAAAAGACGTATATTATTCAAACTTTCGTATTGGGAATTTAATTTGTTGCGTCATAATCTTGATGTGATGCATATTGAGAAGAATTTCTGTGACAATTTGTTTTTCACAATTCTTAATGAGCATTGAATGTCGAAGGATCATCTCAATGCTCGCAAAGAATTACAAGCAATGAACATAAAACACGATCTCTGGCCAGATGAGCATGGAAAGTTTCCTCCAGAAATTTTTTCAATGAAAAATAGGGATAAAGATACATTCTATAGAATTTTAAAGAATGTTAAGGTATATTATGGGTATTCAAGTAACATCTCGAGGTGTGTTGACTTGAATAATCGTAAGTTACATGGATTTAAAAGCCACGATTCACATATTTTGTTACAAAAGTTACTACCATTAGCATTGCGTACATCATTACCTGAAAAAATTACTACTGTTGTACTCTAGTTCTGCACATTTTTCAGAAAACTATGTGAGAAATATCTACATCCATTTCAACTTGACAACCTCCAGGAGAGGTTTTTATTGACCCTATGCGCAATGTAGATGATCTTTCCTTCGTCCTTTTTTATTGTAATGATGCATTTAACTGTGCATTTGGTTGAGGAAGCTAAATTAGGAGGCCCCGTTCATTATCGATGGATGTATCCAATTGAGAGGTACTTTATTTATATGTTTTCCAGTTATGTAAACAATTTTTGGTACTTAAGGAAATGCATAATTATGTTTATTTTATTTCATAGATATCTGGTCCATTTGAAATCATACGTGAGAAATAAAGCTAAACCAGAAGGCTCAATTGCTGAAGGATATATGGCTGAAGAGTGTCTTACCTTTTGTTCTCGATACTTGGATGATATTGAGACAAGATTTAATCGAGTTGGACGTGTTGATGACACATCAACTCAATCTCAAATACATCAGAAATCCAAAATATTTCCTGCTATTGGCCGATCAGTTGGAAGGACCTCAAATGTGACAACGACTAAATTGGAATTATTACAGGCACATAGATATGTGCTTCTGAATAGTGAAATTGAAGATCCATTTATTGAAGATTTGAGGATACAAAAAAAGAGAAGAAATAGAGGCTGAACATGAAATGAGAAAGATATAACGAAAGCTGTTAATAGAGATCTTGTAGAATTGTTTGCACGACGTGTAAGTTCATAAATATTGAAATAAATATGAATATTAGTTTGACACATACAGTTTGTAAATCTAATAAAGTATATTTCGTTTTTTAGATCATGAATACTGATACTCGAGCAGAGGTATCAGAAGATTTGAAGTTTCTTGCTAGAGGTCCTTTAAAAGAAGTTAGAAATTTTGAAGCTTATAATGTGAATGGATTTAGATTTCATACAGTCAATTGAGAAGTGGGTTTGAGAACACAGAATAGTGGTATATTTAAATTTGCTGAAGTGGAATAATATGGGAAGTTGCATGATATTATTGAATTAAACTACCACAGACATTTTTTGGTTGTTTTATTCAAATGCAAATGGGTCGATATTATCAGAGGCTTTAAAAGAGATTCCTTACAATTTACTTCTGTGAACTTTTCTCACATGATGGATGTCAGTGATCATGAACTGGATGATCCATATATCTTATCATCGCAAGAAAAAATGGTATATTATGTGAATGATTTTGCCGATGAAGGGTGGAGTGTAGTTTCTCACGTAATACAAAGAGATTTGTATGATATGGGAGATGAAGTGGAAAATTTGACCTCTGAAATGGAATTTAATCAGCAACAGGAAGCAGAATTATTTGTCCATCATGATATTGAAAATATTAGTCTAGGAAGGATTAATGAAGTGGATGGATAAATGGAGCAGGAAACAGACATGATTGAAGGGGAAAATGACTGTATGTACAATTACTTATTTATTCAGCAACCACTTGTTTCATTTCTGCAGTCATTCATTATCATTGTTATTTTGACTGTTAGTACTCCATCTGTTATCATTTTTAATTTTTTTTCTGCATAATTTTTTTGAAATATATTTTCTGAACTTAATTTTATTTGATTAAATGACAGGAATGCCAAGGAAGAAGCGTTACCTTATTTCATCCAGTTCTGTGACTGATGAATATCCATATGGCTCCCTCCCCACGACATCTGATGCACTAGCTGCCAACACCCCTGCACCATCTCCCCCTACACCATCTCTCACACCATCTGTGGATGTCCCAATAGAGGCTGAGTCGTTGACTCCCCCTTCAGGAGCCTCAGCAGTGGGGCAGCGACGCGACCCTTCCAGTTCATCCCGGACATACTAGAGTGTCACTATCATAGGTACAAATTTTAATTAAATAAATTTATTGAATTTTGTTTATACTAATTGTTTTCTCATTGAAGATGAAAAAAATGAAACCGTGGAGAAAATAAATAAAAAGTTCAGATGTTTGGAATTTGAATGGAGAGAAGATTCTTGTGCCATTTTATTTTTACGGGATCCCTACGGATGATGTCGCGGGGTTGCTTGGCCAGATTCTAGGCCAGCTGGCAGCAGAGGCCATTTCCCTTCCCATTTTATATGACGATTGGAGACATAACCCTCCAAACAGGAAAAATGAAGTGTTTGATTCTCAAATCAAGGTAAATTTATTACATTATGGTTTAACTTAATGTCATGAAACAAATATTTTCAAAATAAATTTCTGTATACAGATGTTCTTCCACATTACCGTTGCTGATGTGATAGGACGGAAGTGGATGTTGGAAAATCTAGGTAAGAAGTGGAAAGATTTTAAATGGAGATTGTAGTGTGATGTCAACGATGCTTCGTTGACCACACTGCAAATGTATGAGAAGCTACCCAGTGGGGTACCAAAAGTGCAGTGGAAAGTGTTTGTTGACAGGCATCGGGATCAGAAGCGGATGGTATTGAAATATATATATTATTATATTATCCACATTTTACATTTATACATGTATATGAAAAGGACATGAAATTCAATACATCAGTATTAAATTGAATTTTATTTATTTCAGGATCTATCAAGACAGAATGCGTCAAACCGAGCGAAGATAGTCATTCCACACATTGCAGGCTCAAAAAGTTTTTCTAGAAATCTAATTTCATTGGTAATCTTTTAATTAGTTTAAATATTTATAAGACAATATTATCTATTTAATATATTGAATTGTTGATTTATCTTTGATTAATGTAGTCACATAGTTTAGGCCATGAAGCATCCAGAACTAAACTGTGGTTGGATGTTCACAAGAAATCAGATGGATATTTTGTTAATGTGCCTGCTAAAGAAGTTGGGGTATGAAGTCAATTTTTTATCATAATAACTTCTTATCAATTTTTTCTGTGTTAATATATATTGATATTTTATTTATAGGTCAAAATTAAAGAACTATGGGATTCCAATCCTGCGCATTCCTACTCTCTCTCCCAGGATGACCTGGTTGCTAAAGTTCTTGGGAAGGAGCATCCTGGGAGAGTGCGCGAGATGGGTTTGGGACCCATACCATCTGAGGTTTTTAGCAGGCCACCAGGGATAACTGCTGTATCTACTCCTGAATTTAGTCAGCCCGAAGATGCTAAGAAATAGATTGTTTCTTTACAAAACACAGTTCACCAGCAAGGAGATCAGATATCTGCATTGCAGAAACAGTTGACCGAACTATGTCAGCAGATGAGCAGATATGCCCCCAGTGGGATTGCATCGATTGGTGGTATGCAGGTAAATTACATAAAAGCAGAATCATTTAGTTTGCTAACTTTCATTTGTTTTAAGTTTTAATATAAATATGTAACCGTATTTAATTTTCAATATAATGTTTTTACAGGTGACAACACAAAGTGGAAATGAAGGTTGAGAGGGTGATGATGCATCATCGGACCCTGAGTAGTTGTATTGTTGATGTGTTGACCAAAAATGAAAATATTTGGTTTATATATGTAACATTTGTGGCACATAGTTTCCACCACACATTTTCATGTCCTAAAATTTCCTTGATTTCTCACGTTTCTATTTTTCATTTTATTGATTTCTGATGTTTGTTATTATGTCTTCATTTCTCGAGTGGGGTATACATCATTCCATTTAGGTCTGTGTTTGAATTGGAAGTCGAGATTTTGGATGACTAGGAGTTAAACCCATTGTTGATGTGTTGAACAAAATGGTCATTTCATAGTGATCAAGGGGATATTGTTGTGGACACTTTGGTGAGGCCCATTGTTGAAAATGTATGACTTAATTGTCAAAAGTATCTAATCATGCTCTAGCTCTTCTAAAATGTCATGAGAATGATCTAAATCAAGGGTGGTTAACTAAGATATAGGTGTGACTCACTAGAAATATCAACATTCCTATAAAATCTATATCCCAATGTAACTCTAAAACTATTCCCACAATAGGATTTTTTATAACAATATATTTCTAATGTGTTATTTAAGCTATTTCATCAGTTCAAATTTATTATAAGAATTAATGATGGTTTCTAGGCCACAAAACCAAAAACAAATAATTATATAAATGGGTTGGTACTAATATAACTACTAATTCATCAATTATCAATTTTTATAAGTAGAGTGGAATCGCTATGGATGATCTATCCTAAGAAAGTGAAGTTATAAGATTTATTGGATTCTAGATTGGGATGTTACAATGTTGTATCAATAGAGTTTTATCTTCCTAGTATTTACTATTTAGGATATTTTATACATGAGTATGAGGAGTGTTTTGGAACATTTGATTGTTTTTTCTGGTTTTATTTGTTTTTTAAAGAAGTGGTGCAGCAGAATCCAAGATTTTTTTTTTATTTTGGGCAGCTTTTAGCAGCTGTTTTAACCACCGTGAAATTTATACTGGCGGCAGTTTAAACCGCCGCTAAATGTAAAAAATTACTTCTAACGGCGGTTATAACCGCCGCTAAATAGAAGCTTCGTGGCTACCTCATTCTGCGGCGGTTTACCCGAATTTAACGGTAGTTTTACCGTCGCTGGAAATTGAGATTATTCGCGGTGGTTATAACCACCACGAATAAAGCGATATCCAGGGCTCATAAAAACACCTCTAAATTCAGGAAAACTTCCGCGAAATGAGGCACCTATGTCGCTTTCCTGAAACCGCCACTGAACGTTAAAAATCGCTGCTAATAGATTGTTGACGCCCTATTAGGCGGCCGTTTCTATAAACCACCACCAAACAGTATAGCGGCAGTTTAAACCGCCGCTAAATAGAGATTCTGTTGTAGTGTTTTATAATAAATAAAACTTTATTTTATTCTTTATGGTTAAATTAATTTGATTAGAAGTGTATATGCTTTAATAAAAACCAAAATGATAAAATTGGTGAATCTATGGAGTTAAGGGAAAAAATTATTAAAATGTACAAATGTTTTTGTGTTGGAGGTTTTAATATACCTTTATTCCTATATATTCCATTATTTTTCCATATTGGAGCCACTTTAGGTAGGGTAGACCACCCATTAATGAATTCATTTTCTTATTTACATGATTGCCACTCCCCCACCACTATAAAAAATGGAACCAATCTACCACTTAATCACATATATCTAGCCCCTTGGATTGCCCAAAATATTCTAATATAATATTTACACCTCCTTAAATTTCTCATTGAATCCTTACCTTGAGAATAAGGAATATCAAGGAATCTTTTTGGAACAAACTAAAAGGAATTACCTGATTAAGTGGTACCATCTTCTCTCAAGTTCAATCCCTTTATTTTCCCTCGTCACACCTCCAATTTCTTTATTACATTATTGTGGGATAAAAATAGTAAACTAAAAAAATATAAGATGTTTTTATGATAAGGTTTATACCTACACTTACACACACCTCCATCTAATGGATATTGAACATACTGTTTCTGTGTATGGCGAATTACTGCCTCACAAAACAATGATAGTTCATTTTTCATTTACCACCAATCATGGTGGCCATTATGATAAAGAATATATTTATATATTTAATAAATTGTATTTATTATGTATTTATGCTTCTTTATTAATTTTAAAACACACATCTATTTACCTTCCATTTAGTGTTAACATGATAATTTCATTTGAGAAAGTGTGGACTACCGCCACCTCAAAGCGATATGATTCATTCACACCCCACATTGAATGTATTAAAGATGGGTATAATTGACTTATATTATATATATGATATAATAAATATACTATAATATATATATATATATATGTATACATATTTCATTTACATACTTTCTTTCAATACGGCAATAATAACAGAAACAACGTTCATACGTATGTATTCCATACTGTCTCCATGAACATTGTATTCAATTTTGTACTTCATTATTATATATATTATTATAATATAAATGTACTGTATATAAATGATATTTATATCTTTATTTACATTTTTGAATCAGGATATATGTATAGTAACCAATGATATAACAATTTAAGATACATGAGAAGAACAAAATTAATATTACCTAAAGTGAAAGCTTAACATTGGATAATTAACAAGAGGGTAATATAAGTTCATAATCAAACCATATATATTATTATTTATAAAACCATGTTTCTATAAAATATTTATAATAAAATTTTATTTATTATATAGATTGATTGAATCAGTACGATGATATTTAAGACACAAGGTATGGGGATTTCATCTCACTTTTCATTTCTGTGGGATACATGTTATGTTCACAGCTCTTCCCTTTGGTGTGTTGTATATAATTTCAATTATTTTATTCTAAATATCTTATGTCAAAATTTATGGGTATTCACATTTCTATATTATGGTCATTATTTCAAGGGGTTTATGTTTGAAAAGATACCAAATTGGTAAAATAATTTTGTCTCATTTTCCATTTTTTGATACTCATGTTTTATTATGCACATAAAATCTTTTTTTGAGGTATATATACTTCCATTTCATAAATATTATCAGGAATAGAAATATTTTAATGATATTCAAAGCTTTATTATATTTCATTTTCTTACATGTAGAGTATGATCCCAAGTTACCAAGTAATAAGAGTTTATTAAGACAATCTCATCACTTTTCGAGATTGTTTATATTTATTCTTACTTTGATGAAATATTTCCATACATATCTTGAGAAAAATCATGAGTTTACATCTCCTCGATTTTTTTAAGACATAGTCATGTTTTAGTACCATTTTTCCACTTGTTTGTACTTAATATAATTTTTTTATTTAAAATATGATTGTCTCTCTTTTTAGTCCAAAATGTATTGTATTAAAAACCCATGTTTTTTAAAATGTTTTAAAAAATGTTTTCAAATGATAATTGATGTTATTTTTCAAGTAAAAAGTATTTTAAAAATGTTTTATTGTTTTAAAATTTTATTTTCTATGTTTTCAAATATTTTTTAAAATATTTTTCTCTTCATAATGTTATACATTATAAAAAGTAGTTTTCAAATAAGAAATGATATTTTCCTTAAGAAATGTTTCTAAAGGATATTTAAAATTTATTTTCCATATAATATGAAATATGTTGATGATACTCATTCCATCCTAGGAAATGATATAATGGTTCCAATCATATCCTTTCTATGAATGGGTTATACATAATGTCATGGCCTTCATTAAACCTGTTTCTCTTCCACTAGTTATATGCTTATGAAATTCAATTCTTTTACATGGGTTTCATGTTTATGAAACCCAATTATTTTCATGGGTTATTCTTTGATAAAATGGTTAAGAAACATATCTCATTCCCATAGGTTATGGAGTGATTAAATGTTAATGATACCCATTTTATTTCACCAGTTATGATTTGATGTTTATAGAACGTATGTCTTTTTATGGGTCATGATAGATGAATGTTTTATTATCTTCTAGCACATGTATGAATGAATTTATTATGATATGGGTGGTACTTATATATCCATTCAATGAATTGGTTAATGATGGATGACTCATGAGTATAAATTTTATGTGTGAACCTGATTATATGTTCACAATGTTATGTATGATCCTAATTACATGTTCGTGATGCTATGAGTGAACCTTATTACGTGTTCACAATGCTATGCATAGACCTGGTTGCATGTACATAATTTTATATGTGATCCTAATTACATGTTCATAATTTTATTCGTGAACCATATTACATGTTCACAATGTTATGAATAGACCTAGTTTTATGTCCATTAGGTAATACATGAACCTGATTACACATTCACAATGTTATGAATGGACTTGGTTTCATGTCCATAAGGTTATGCATGAACCTGGTTACATATTCATAATGTTATGCATGAACCTAGTTTCTTGTCCATTCGTTTATACGTGAACCTAATTACATGTCCACCATGTTATGCCTGAACCTGATTACATGTTCACAATGTTATGTATGAACCTGGTTGTATGTCCAAAAGTTGATGATGTGAGATGATTTAACATCCTTACGTTAATGAGATAATCTGTTTCTACTTATACATGTTCACAATGTTACAAACCAATGTTTATTCAAAAAATTCAATGCATTATTCATATGTTATGTTTTCATGACATATGCTAGTATTTATCATATGATATTTTCTTATAAACTTATAATATTTATAATGATCTCTAATATAAATGGTATGATCTTAACATGTTATGATCAAGTACCATACCCTACTTTTTCATGTTATTCTTGCACATTTCCTTTATTTACCCATATTGAGAATCCGCGACCACCCTTTTTTATGTTTCCCTTCTCTATGTTATGAAGAAATGTTTTAGGTAGAAGTAATAAAGGTGTATAAATTTATGGGAGATGTTGACGATCCTTCACTGGGATATAATATTTTTTCTGAAGTTTCCAAAGACAATAAACTGTTATGGTCCCCAATCATGTCTTTTTGCAATTCACTAAATATTCATCTAAAATGATGTAATATCCATGTGTGTCAAGCCTGGGTCACTATATTTGGTATCAAAAGAAAGTTGTATCCAAAATTTGGAACCTTGGAAGAAAAAACATTAGTGATATCCCATGGTATATTTATAAGGAAATTTCTAAGGATGTCTCTAAGGATAATTATAAAGATGAGTTAAAGTTTAGGAAAATGTTTAGAAATTTTTGGTAAAAGGGAGGGTGAGTGGTTTCCGAGAAAAACATATCTATTTGGATAATACATGTGTAAGTGGCTTTGAAATAGATTTACATTGGGTTAACAACTCTAAAAAGATATTTTAAGCCTAACTCAGGGTAATCTGGTACATGACAATAGGCCTCGCTGCACACATGGATCTACAACATCAAGGGATATGATTTGAAAATTCCCAAACTCTTCACGAACCACCATGAAAGATTTAAATAGAATTTTGTTATGAATAATTAGGATAAAATTAAGGTGTCATATATTAAATAAGTAAGAGCCAAAATTTAGGCACCATATAAGTATATTTTCATTATTATATGGTATCCCATCATGATAAATGTTTCACACACTATGATTTCTTTTTTTAGTTAATGGATATAACTATAAGGAACATGGTTATCATTTAATGTTTCATATGTGTAATGTATAGGAATTATGAATATAGATTTCCCAATTATAAATCTCATTAATAGAATCAAGAAGGTGGTATGAGTATCGGTTATTCTTTTAATGATAAAGAGACTGCAAATGACAAGTGAAAGGCATGTGATGTTCTTCCAGTATTGTTTACATTAACCATAAGAATAATGATTGGATTGATGTTGAAGAACATTAATATGTGGTTAATATTTTATATTCTAGGATAGAGTTATTAAGGAATAATTTGATGAAACCTGAGTAATGGTATAAGAATAGGGTTTGACTGATGAATTATTTATCTTTTGGAATTCAATGATTATGAATCATGAAATATATAAGTATTTTTGTTATAAGTATTTATTAGGAGTATTAAAGGAAATGTTGAAATGGTAATAAAGACATAGAAAACTGATTTCATGGGATGGTGATATTTTTATTAATGGTAAGGTAACCCATAATTAATGTTTGTAATTTAGTTAATTTTTTTTGGATAACGATATGCTGGATATGAATAAGTAAATTGGTAGTTCATATTACCTAGGAATTGATTATTGAAAAAGTTTTATATGTCAGCAAGTATAAAGTTAATAAATTCTTGGATTTGATAGATATATCCAGTATTCATTGGAATAAGGAATAACACATGACTTCTAAAATTATTTATGGTAATTAGCATGTTTCATGGGAACATACGATGAGCTTATTCAAATTTTTTTGATTGTGAAAATTAAGTATTACTTTGTGATATATGGGGGATCAATGTTAAGATGATTTCAAGACAGTATTTCTAAAGCCTTTAATTTATATATTTCAGATGGGTTATGAGGATAACCATTTATTCAAATATTATGTTATCCAACTTATAATTTGAGTAATTTTAATGTGTTATCCCTCTACCTGAGGATTTATGCATAGTGGATAGCCTGTTCAAAATACATTGTGTTTATGATAACTGATGAATAATTGGATGGAATATCGTGGATATAATGACTTTTTTGTACTCCCGGAATGAAAATAGTCACCTACATTTTTATAGAAATATGTTATGTTGATAAATGAATAATAAAGGTGTGACATTGTCTAGATATCAGGAAAGTATATCATTTAATGAAAATTTTTAAACATTATGAAAAAAGGATATTAAGACCAAACATGTTATCCTAGTACATCAATTTCTGATGAATTAGAAGTTTCTGTAGTTAATCAATGATTTATGGCTTCGTGGTTTCTAACTTTCTCCTAACCTTGATCTCTATCATTCTCCATAAAAACATGATAGTCAGTTTTTTTCCATGTCTATGTTTTCTCTTCCCAATTATGTTCTCCTATGTATGAATCTCATTATGCGTTTCATTAGATAATCATTATTCTTCCAACATTCCCTCTTAATGGGAAGTTTTAGTATTCATTTTTATGATGTGGGTTTCTATGAATCAAACTTTCATGTATCAATCCTTTGATAACACAGAAAAATTTTGATGGTGAAATTTGTTTTAAGGTGGGTATAATGTAATACGCTAAGATTTTGTAATTTTTTTCAATTTAATTAATCTTTTTTATATTTTTATACATTTAAAATAGATTATTTTATGTTTTTATTGTGATATATTGAACACTAAGTTGAAATTTCACTACACGCAACACTGATCTCAGCTTTCGGTACACACAACACTGAGTTAGCATGCAGTACACACAAGACCATGTTTTTCCATCTTTTAAGGGACAACCAATTTAATTTTTTTATAACTTTTATGAATTTTATTTTGTATAATAAACATCATTTTTGAATTCATAATGTTTAAATTACCCTAGGGTGATTTTTTTTGATTTTTCTAAGAAACATAATTTTTTTTATGAATAGTGAATACTAATGTATTTTAGCTAAAAACCACATTTTTATTAAAATTTTTATTAATGATATATTATATATTGGAGTCAAATTAGATAAATTATACATCTTTTTATAAAATTAATTTCATTAGAATCAATTTTACTTTTAATTGAATATAAAAAAACATAACAAACCTTTGAACATTTTTCAACATTAGAAACATGTTATTTCACCCTATCTGTGGGATTAGCGTTAATCTTATTTTTTCCTATTATATTATTTAGATTTTAAAAATCCTACATAAAAGGTTGTAATATGTATGATATTTTGTTCAAATAATATCTTCTTAATTTTTTGACAAAAAATTACATGTGAATGTGATTAAAATTAATTACGGTGATTAAGGTATGATTAAGCTTAATAAGTGGCCAATCATTAATCAAAAGGACCCAAATGACATTAAAACATGTCCTAAATCGATTTTATGAGAATATATAGACCATATCTCCATATGGATTAAAATGTATGGGTAATTTTGATATTATTAAATGGAAGTTACCTATATAAGCAATTATATAAAGAAAAAGACAAAAAGGAAATTTTTTTAACTTTAAACTTTATAAAACAACGAGATATGTAAAAAAAATATTATTTTCAATTATAAATATAATTTTTAAATATGTATAGGTTATTTTTATTTTATTAATTTATCAATAATTTTTAGAGATAGTTTAGTTACTTAAAATTATTATGAAATGCCAATTTAGTGATGATTTAATTAATAATTAACAAAAATGAATGATCAAAAAATATAAAAGTGTAATTAATTGATTGAATAATTGACTTTATTTATTTTTTTAGACTAATATATCATGTTACACATCTATAATGAGGTGATGTGGGTTCTTATATTGTGTGGATGGATCGATCTGGATGGCGGGTGAGTGAGATCAATGAATGGTAGTTTAGTAGGTTGTCAAGCGGTGATGAGAGTTCCAGATGTGCACATATTATAGATTGGTGGTTCGATATGAATGGATTGTAGTCGACGATGGGTCATTTGAATCATCATATAGCAGATTAGATGGTTATAAGGCGGTAGTGATGAGGGTTGCTTCCATGCATGAATGACAGAATGGTGGTTTGATGAGGATGGATCATTGCAGACAGTGGATCGGAAGGTTTGATAGACAGATGATCAGAGGGTTCTCAGGCGACGATGATGATTTTCCAATTGATGAAGAATATGAACCAGTCATGTTTTGATGAAATCGATGATGGAAAACCTTACCAGTCTTAGATCATATCTATAATGGTGCTATCATTGGATTTGGATATAGATTATCCATATGAGATTCATGATGATTTCAGTCTGCTTTGTTTTATGTCGATGTTTGTGATGTTGTGTTTATGGATATGGAATAGAGACGGTGTCAAAATGAGTTTCCGTTGGTGGTTCATCATATATCAGTTCATTTTTTTCTTTGCTCTGGTTTTGGGACTCCCCCTATCTCTCCGAGGTGTGGAGCAGCACGACAGTGACAAAGCATGGAGGATGGAGACCTTGGAGTGTGTTGATTTGACGATGGAAGTATAGTTTGGATAGTGATGTGATGATGGTGGTGATCTCGCCAATCATGTAGGCTTGTTTTCTTATTTAGATTTTCATTTTGAAATTCCCAATGGCGGTTCCTTGGATTTGAATGGGAGGGATATGAGGCAACATTTGGGATCTTTTGAATTTTGGTTGTGTATGAAACCACCACACTACAGGGATCCACTCCAAATGATGTTTAATGTAAGAAAAATTTACCTGATAATTTTCAATTAGATTTAGAAGATTGAGTGGGTATGTTTCATGCCATCGGTACAATGCCTGTGAAACCCAGCACGAGATAACTAGCCAAGTGGTCATGCGGTGGTGGAGGCTTTTCATTACGATGTAGTCACTAGGGAGGTGCATATCCTGTAGTCTTGATCTGGTTATCTTATTTTATGATTTTAATTGGATGTATTGTATGTTTCTTTGGTTTCGCACTTTTTTTTCGCAAAAGTGTTTTTGATAATAAAAAAGTTAAGTTTCAGTCAGGTAAAATTGACAATATTGTTATTTTACAATAAATTAAATTTTATTAAATGATTTAAAATTAATACAAATAACCTATTTGTTCATGTAATTTTCAAGTGTCAATATGTATCAAATACTTTCTATTAATGACCCAATTAATATTTTATTATTATCATATTGACACATATATCAGAAAAATGTTATTAACACAGTATCAATTTAAGAATTTTTTTAGTGCATCACGTGAGATAATTTAAAAATTAATTCCCAAAACACCTGAGAATTTTATTTTATAAATTATATATCATATTAACAATTTAGTGTCTATATATTTTATAATAAATATCTGTTTATTTTAGTCATTATGCGTTAATGAACTTGATTACAAAAGTATATGCTTTAATAAAAACCAAAAATGTTAAAATTGGGGAATCTTAGAAGTTGAGGAACCAAATTATTTAAATGCACATAATTTTATGTGGTGGAGTTTTTAATTGACCATTATTCCTCTTTAATAAATTATTTTTCCATTTTTAGGCACTTTTAGTAGGGTAGAAAACCCTTTAATGAGTACCTTTTTGTATTTACTAGAGCGCCACTACCCCTCCACTATAAAAGGCATGAACCCTACCACATCATCACACAAATATAGCCACTTTTATCACCAAAAATATTCTCAAAGAATCTCCACACTTCCTTCCCTTGGGTATAAGGTAACTCAAGGAATCCTTTTTGAACAAACCAAAATGAGTTACCTGATTCATAGGTAACTCCTTCTCTCAAGCGCCTTCCTTTTATTTTCCTTCTTCACCCAACCTCTCCCTTTATTCCATTCATGTGTGAAAACACAATTATCCTAAATATATAAGGATTTGTTTATTCTAAGGGTTCTACTGAAACTTACACACACCTCCACCTAATGGATATTTAACATACTATTTTTGTGTATAGGGAATTACTACCTCACGTAACGATGATTGTTCATTTTCCATTTACCACCAATCATGGTGGCCACTATGATGGAAAACTTGTCTATATATTTCATATATTGTAGATATTATTTCTTTAATATTTTTCATTACTTTTTCTACACACATCTATTTACATTCAATTTTGGGTTAATATGATAATCTCATTTGATGAAGGGTGGACTACCCCCCCAAGCAATGTGATTCGTTCACACACCACATGGAATGTATTAAATATGGGTTTAATGAACTTATATTATTTATATGATATAATAATGATTATATTATATATATATATATACATATATGTATACATATTTCATTTAGATACTTTATTTCAATAGGACAATGAAAACTGAAACAACATTCATGCGTTTGTACGACTTACTATATCAATGAATGATGTATTCGATTTTGTAAGTATTGGGTTATATAGATTATTATAATATAAATATAATAGATATAAATGATATTTATGTCATTATTTAAATTTTGTAATCATTATATAACTGTAATATACAATGATATAACAAATTAAGGACACATACAATGAACAAAGTGAATATTACCCGAAGTGAATCCTTTACGTAGGATCATTAACAAGAGGGTAATATAATGTCATAATCAAAATATATATGGTATTATATATAATAATAATCTTCTTCAAAATAGGTATAATAAATTTTTATTTATTTTATTGGTGGTTTAAATGAGTACCATGAGAGTCAAGATACAAGGTAAGGGGATTTCATCTCACTATTAATTTCTGCGAGATACATGTTATGTTCACCATTTTTCTCTTTGGTGTGGTGTATTTATTAAAAATTATTGGATTATATGTATATTATACTTAAATTTATGGGTATTCACATATCATTTTTAATTTTTATGGGTATTCACATGTCCATTTTATAATCATTCTTTTATGGGGTCTATGTTTTAAAATTTACCAAATCGGTAAAACATTTTTGTCTCAATTTTCCTTCTTTGATACACATATTTTTATATGCACCTAAAATATGTTTTTAGAGGTTTATATACATAAATTACATATATATTATAATTAATATCAATATTTTCATGATATTTAATTCTTTATTTAATTTCTTTTTCTTACATGGAGAGTATAATCACAAGTTACCAAGTAATATGAGATTATTGAGACAATCTCATCGCTTTTCAGGATTATTTATGTTTACATTTCATTTGATTAAATATAATGATCCATATCTTGAGAAAATTAATGAGTTACCTCATCATCTATTTTTTAAATATATCCTCATATGTTTCTACCATTTTTTATCACTTTGGTACTTAAGATAATATTTTTATGTAAAATATGATTGTATCTCTCTTCGGTCGGAAATATATTGTATTAAAAAACCATGTTTTTAAAATGTTTTGTATTTTTTTTTAAATATCATTTATGATAGTTTTCAATGAAAATATATTATAATTTTATTTTATCATTTTCAAAGATTACTTAATATATTTTCAATGCTATTGTCAAAGAAAAAGGATTTCAAAAAGGTTATGTGTTATAAAAAGCTATTTTCAAAGAAGAAGGATATTTTCCTCAAGAAATGTTTTTAAAAGATATTTAAAAATTATTTTCCATCTATGATTCCATACAGTTATTTTACTCATTTCCTTATAATAAAAATAGGTTTTATTCTTATCCTTTTCTATGAATTAGTTATGATTAATGTCATGGTATTCATGAAACATGTTTCTCTTCCACGGGTTATATGTTTATGATATCTGTTTCTTTTCCATGGGTTTCATGTTTATTAAACACACTTATTTTCACAGGTTATGATTTGGTGAAATGGTTATGAAACCTATATCTTTCATATAGGTTATGATGTGATAAAATGTTAATGATAACCACTTCATTTTATGGGTTGTGATTTGACGGTTATAAAACCTATGTATTTTTATGTGTTATGATATGATGAATTTTTTATTATCTTGTGGAAAATATATAAATGATTTTATTATGAGATTGGTGGACCTATATCTAGATCTATTCCATTGGTTAATGATTGATGAATCATGAGTATAAATGTTATGTGTGTACCTGATTACTTGTTCAAAATGTTATGTTTGAACCTGATTATATATGCATGACATTATGATGAACCTTATTATGTGTTAAAAATGTTGTACACGGACCTGGTTTCATGTCCATAAGTTTATTCATGAACCTGATTAAATTTTCACAATGTTATGCATGGACCTATTTTCATGTCTATTAGGTAATGTGTGAACCTGAATACATGTTCACAGTGTTATACATGGAATTGTTTTCACATCCATAAAGTTATGTTTGAACCTAATTACATGTTCACAGTGTTATGCATGGACTGGCTTTCATGTCCATATGTTTATGGATGAACCTAATTATGTGTTCACATTTTTATGTGTGAACCTAATTACATGTTCACAATGTTGTGCATGGACCTATTTTCAGGTCCACAAGTTGATGATGATGTTTGATTTTATGTCATTAACTTAATGAGTGAACCAATATCTATTTATACTTGTTCACAACATTATAAACAATTGTGAATTCCAAAAATTCCATGTCTTATTCCTATTATATGCTTCCATGACTTATGCTCTTAATAATCTTACGATCTATGTCTTAAAAAACACTAATATTTATTATGATATCTAATGTGAAGGGTATGATCTTCAATTTTTATGCTCAAGTTCTATACCCTACTTGTTCATGTTATATTTACACATTTCATTTATTTACCCTTACTGAGAATATGACCTCACCCCTTTTTATACTTCCTTTCTCAGGGTTATATAGAAAGGTTTTTGGTAGAAGTACTAAAGGTGTAGATATTTATGGGATACACTGAAGATCTTTTACTAGGATTCAAGATTTTGTTTCCAATTTTCCATAGACACTAAACTATACAATCCTCAAGAATGTATCTTTTCACTGTACAAAATATTCATTAAAATAATGTAATATCCATGTATGTCAGTCCTTGGTCTTTATAAGTATGATATCTAAAATATATAAATTCCAATCCAAAAGAAAGTTTCTTGTTTGTAAGGAGTATAAATAACATAATAAATTCACAAAGTGTAGTGCATCTCAATTCCAAAGAGGTGAATCAAGTCCTTTGAACATTGTATGGAAAAATTCAATTATTCAAATATTTAGTCACATATGTGGATGTTAAGAGGATCCTAGGAAATTAATGTGTCCCAATGATACAATAAATCATGATGGGAAACCTTATCACCATAATACTATCCCAAGTTGAATAAAATTCATCACAAGTTTCCTAAATTGAAAAATGATCCAAGGATTTTTTTTATGCTATCTAAATATGGATTGAATCCTTTTTGGGTACAAAGAGAAAATCGTACTAAATGGATATATTTTTGGTAAATTATAATTTTACACTAGGATTATGCCTGAAATAAAATAAATTATGTTGTATTTTCTTTTATTAGGAATAAAAAAATCAGGTAATAATATTGATACTTATTTAGATAAATAGATTGAATATATAAAAAAACCTATGGGATTCATGTGTTACAATGTATGATTCATATAGAAATGGATATTTTGAGTTAATATTCATGTTTTAGGGAATAATAAATGTCTTTCCAACCAATATAAAATTTTTATACTATAAGTTTAATGGATTTATAGGGTGTCTCATTTTTTAATAGGTTATACAATAAGTTAGGTTGGAACATTCCTTGAAAATTATGTTTCTAGTACATCACAAATTTTTACCCCGGATAGAATAAATAATGATCATGAATGACATCATTATATGGGAAGTCAGAAAAAATTTAAAACACGTTCTCCATTAATAGGTGACCAACTATTAATAAATGGAAAGGATATTATCACCTCTTTTAGAAAACCTTCTTCTAAAAATCATCTAAAAACTGATTGAAAAAAGTGATCAATTATTTTAATTACTATACTAGAATTGTTCGTATGTCAAAATATTTATTGATACCATGAATATAAAAAAATATGTATGTGATAATGTCATTGGAATATTACTAAATTCACCAGGAAAAAACAATGAATGAAATTAAGGCAAGGTTAGACATGAATGACATGGGGTTATGGGAAGAGTTGGCACAAATGAATGGTGAAAGGAGAAACTTTCTTCCTCCAACTACTTACACTCTTTCTAGGAAAGATAGCTATAAGTTCTGTAAGTTAATAAATGATGTAAAGGTTCTTGAAGGGATTTAATCAAATTTCATGAATATTATTTCAATTCTTAAATTAAATTTAACAGGCCTGAAATCTATAACATCAAAGGATTATAATATATATATATATATATTATATATTTTTTGATGAATTTTCATAAATTTCCAAAATATAATCCGTATTACCTTAAATGGGTGGTGTTTTTGGAGACTAGATACAATATCTTCTTATTTAAAGAACGATTTTCAATTTTCCAAAAAATGTCGTCCCACTTTGTACTCTTCTTAGACATACCCTAGATAAAAACATTCTTTATATCCAAGGAAAATAAAACATAAGAAAGGATGAGATCATTTTCTTAGTAGGGGTTAACATGGGAGATATCAATAGATGATCATTTGAAAACATAAGATAACCATAAGGGAGTGATATCATGATTATAACATTAAAAGTTCATACCCAATCTATTGTGGATCGTAAATGTGATCTGTGACATTAAATATCATATTTTAAAAATAAATGAACAAAAATAATGTGAAATAATCATAAATAAATATTGAACCCTATGTTAATTTCATATACATGTGATAAAATGATAAGCATAGAAACCAGTTCTATGTCCAGGTTAACATCCATGTCCATAAAATCATATCGGATCAAGCATCAAAACTGATTTCACACTTCATAACAGATTAAGAATCATCACTTTTTTGCATAGAAGATAAATCACATCATATTGTTTGCCATAATTTTCTCTTGAAATGTCAAACATTACCCAATGAATTTTAGTGAGATATAGGTCACACCCATATTTGGTTATAACAGGACCACCATACTTGGTTATAATGTAACCACCCTCATATTATTTAAACCATATGTTGGTTTTCCACAAGGCAATAAAACATTCATCATATAAAAACAAATTAAAATAAATTGGTTTTATTAATCATTAGTCATATCATAACCCAGTAAAAGAGATGTGTTTTATAAAAAAATTCATCATAGAATACCTCATGGAAATTAAATATTTATCATAAACCTAGGTTAATAAAAAAATATCATATATATAAATTATAATTATTTTAAAATTGGATGATATCCACAGTAATTATTAAGTATCATCAAAGGATGTTATCTTAGATGGTAAATGATTTTGAAGAAATCACATGATAAATTTCCTATGAAAAATTACCCTTCACCTTTGAAAATAATCTTTTTAAAACAAAAAGTTCACAAAAAAATTTTAAAATAGTTTTCTTTGGAAATAATATTAAAAACATATAAATTAATCTTTAAAACATTGAGTGGTCATGATGGTTGAAAATATTATTCACATTTTAATGCTAAAATGATGACTCATTTAATATTATCGCTAAAATTCAAAATTACATTATTAAGAAAACAATAATAATATTACTTTATGTTTTTTAATAAAAATAATAACATTTGTAAAATTTAATTTAAAAAATAAATGTATATTAGTAAAATTTTCTTTAAAACATTTTTATAAAACATGGACCTACAATAAAAAGGGGTTTTGAAAAATTTAGAAATAATGTCTGTTTTCCTCAAAGCCATTCATTTAGATCCTTGAGTAAATAAAGTGGCTTAAATGATTGGGAATTTTCTATCTTCATGAAATAAGCATAGGAGAATAAAAATCATGATTTCTTGAGTGATATATAATAATATTTCATAAACATAAGTATAATATATAATAATCTTGATAAATAAAGAGATTGTAATGTAATACTTTTACCATTTTGGTATTGTTTTGATCATAAGCACAATGAAAGAAATAAAATTATATAGATATGTATATATTATAATTATCAAGATAAGGATCATAATAAACATTCATGGTAGCATATACCCTAAAAAATAAATGAGTGTTGAATATGAAATATGTCACACATAAATAATAATGAGATAAAAATATATTACCTTAAGTATTGAATTCATTCAAACACATTTATATCTCTAATATAATTCATATACATTTATTTTAAATATATTAATTGTAACTTCCTGACACTAGAAGTCCAGAGTCGGTGCATTATTTTAATACATTGGCATGATCACAAGGAAATATTGTCTCAAAATACTGATCTTTTTAGTAATATGGGAAACAAGATTCATATTTAAGTTCAGCATTACAACATAAAAAGACATATGACGTGAATTTATTCCATTAAAACATCCAAGAATCCTAGATTATGCCTGAAATTCACTCATAACTAAATTACTCATTTCCTCGGAAAATGAAGCATAAAAAAGGGGTGAGCTAAAAATGTTAGTATGGGTAAGAAATACAACAGAAGATAACATAAATATTGAGCATGGTGAATAATTGAAACCACATGACTTTACCAATAATAAACATGAATACTTTTATGGAAGGAATATGAGATATGTAAATAATGCCATAATAAATCATAATCATGGGTATTATACTAGACGAATGACCACATGAACCATCAATATTATTTTCATAATGAGGGAATGTATAATTCTTCACATTCTGAAACATTTTGTCAAGTATTCGGCCAATATGTCTAAAAATGATTAAGACCTTATCCAAAACCATATATCAAATTGGGAAAGGACTTGGATAATTCTACATCTAGTTGTCTCATGAGACCTACCGATGCATCGGGGAGCTATATAGGGCTCCACCCATCACTTACTAAGCCCAATACATTCGTTATATGAAAAAATTAAAATATAACATAATCATTTGTATTAAAACTAGAATACAAAATTTCAATACTTTAACCATAAACCATGAATGGTATAAAAATATCACATCCACATTCAAACATATCACAAAACCTTCAATACAATATGGATGTTTTGTATCTTAATAAATGAACATCAAATAAACATAAAATCCATCAAAGGATGTTGACATAGATGAAATCAAAACCATTTTTATAGAAATATCTCTTCCTATATTGAAATAATTTAAGAGTAAAAAAATTATAAAGAATAAATTTATTTTTAAAATATTCTTATAATTTTGTAAGGGAAGATTCAACGATGTTCTAACGACGGAAAATAGCTGCACCAGCAAAATAAGTTAAAAAAACATTCTTATCTTAATTTTGTCGAAAAGGTCAAAAAGTACCTTGTTTGGAAAAGGACAGAAAGATTTATTTCAAAACATATAAGATTAAATAAGGATATAAATTACTTTATCCCATTATCTAGTAAAAAATGTTTTGAAATGCATTTTTAAGAAACATGGATGTGGATGATAAAGAGGTCCCAGTAGATACTTACGTAAAAACAACCTCAAATAATAAAGAGATCGTAGAGTTAACCATTACCTTGTAATTTTCCTTGTTATAGGGTAGGTTAACCTCTTTTATAATGGTGAAATAATTTTTATTAATTTATAAAATAATCATATACATTAATATGATATCATATATGATCTTTTAACATTGTGTTGTTAATAATATCTCAGTATTATCGTCATTTCAGGTGTTAACTGATTCATTTTCCTTTATATTTTTTGTTAAGTAAGTAATGTTTGTTATGTATAGAATGTATCTTATTCATATTCAGAATAATATTAAGTCTTTAAACAGTATTTTAAATCATCTAATGAAAATTAGTCTTGAAAGGATACGATGGGGAATGAATCTCATCGCGTTCATGGAGACTGTAATCCGTTTGTACGCACGAGCGACAATATCATTATTTTGATATTAAAATAATATATAATTGAATGGTATATCATATATAAAGAATAATTATCATGTTATATTTATTATTTATATCAATTAAACATCATTATTTAACCCATTCAAATAATTATGTATTGAATTACAATTACACCACGACGTGGAGACGATAATCTGTACGTACGCACATATGGTGACATGTCATTATAATGATGGATAGAATAATGAATATGGTTGTACCGTATTTATAATAACATCACAGTATATATAAGATACTGGATTTATTATTTTATAATAGAAAAAACAATGAAAGAGGAAGTGGAAGAAAAAAGGAAAATGAAAGAGGGGATGAAATATTTACCTCTTCTTCGGGTTTATTCTATTGATTTTATCAAAAGGGATCCTTATTTTGGATTTATGACTAAAATAAGGCCTCAAGGATGAATAGAGGAAAGTTTTGAGGGTATTTGGGTAGGGTTTTTTTGATCCAAATGGCTTTGAATGTGTGAATTAGAGAGAAGGTGAAGTTCCCTTTTATAAGAGGGGTGAGGGGAATCTTAGGAAAAGCTATAAATATTATTTTATAATAAACTCATTTTCGGTTTATAATGGCTCCAAAATGGATTATATAAAGGATAATGTGTGTATGGGTCGAAAAAAACTCAACCAATATGTTTTGGATAGTTTTGGGTCACTATATTAACTTTATCTTTGAGATTTAACTCTTTGTTAAATAGTGTGACATTTACCATGTCTCTTTGTATATTTAAATTATATGGTTAATAAACTTAATATATACTTCCAATAGAACAAAAAGTGATTCATTAATGATATAAAAATCATTATATAAGTCTTTTGGTTGAAACCTAGATTTTTATGAAAAGAATATTAATTAATAATATAATATTTGTTTTAAACACTCTTTTATGTCAATATTGACACTATTTGGTATTTTGTTTTTTCTAAATTTATAAAAGCATTATTACATCGAATTTTTTTTATCTAACCAACCATAAGATGTCATATTAACCTAGAAAATTATAGGAATAAATAAAAAGTCTCAAATTACATTTATTTGGATATTTATAATGTCTATTATTTTAATGTTTCATTAATTAGGTAATTACTGCATCATCGTTGTGTCATATATAAATTATATATTTAATGTCTAAAAAATTTAAATAAAATTAAAATATATGGGAAATATTTTTATATTTATAATGATATTTATAGTCTAATTTATCTTATTTTTAACCCTATATTAACAAGTATTAGTTATTATACATTGATTTTAACTCTTTTAACTCTTCTTTGAATTAAAGAATAATAAATGTCCTAATCTAATCGAAGTGGACCTAAAAGGAAATATTTTTTTACTGATGTTGTTTTTTTCTAATTAATCATATACAATAGGATTAGGACATGTGTTAGGGTAATAATAATATCATTTTTACCCTAAATTACCCTATTTATTTTTAACGGTGTTAAATAAAAGTAAAAAGTTACTATTCACCAAAACATTATTTTAATATTATTAAACCAAAATTAACTTACTAATATCAAAACATTCCCTCATATTTTTTAAATTCAACTCACATAGGAAGTAAAATTTTGTTTTATGTAAATTTTCAAATGCTCCTAGGAGGTGGGTAAAGACGGTAAAAAGTTCAACAAAATTTTTAAATATCTAATGTTATTATAAACTCACTCCAATTAATTAAATTTAACTTATATAGGTATTACGTATCGATTTTGACTGAAAATAAATTTAAATAAAATAAATAATTATTTAAATAATAATTTGTTTTTAAACTATAATTCAGTGTTTTCACCTTTCATCAAAAATTGAATGTTTTCAAAAAAATATAAAAAAATTCACCCTAAGATAATTTTGATATTATGAATTAAAAAATATAATCTATTATGCCAATTTCAAAACATCTAATTTTCATTAATTAATTTAATATTAATTCCCATTGTCAAAACCAAAACGAGTATTTTTAAGAAATAATAACTATCAAAAGATTAACAGTTGTTTATGTCCAATTTTAAATTGAAATTATATAAATTGACCATAATTGAATTAAATTGTAAAAATATAATCTAATTATACTTACAAACCATTAAAATTTATAATTCAACACTATAAATTATTTTGATTAAAAAAGTTTTTTTTCTGTTAAAATATAGTATTTTTCACTATTCACCCAAATATGAAAGTTTTTAGAAAAAAACCAAACATTTATTCAAACTAAATTATTATGTCCTAATTCTAAAGAAGATGTTTATTTTTTCAACTGAATATATAAAAGTTTCAAATATTGTATTTAAAAATGGTTCACCATTAAAAGGTTGTAAAATTGCATTTTTTGAAAAATAATTCTTTTATATGAAAAAAATGAATTTGTTCTTACATTATGTCTAAGAAACTCACAATTTGGATTATAAAATTATAAGGAATATACAAAGTTCAAAATTCAGTTAATACTATTCATAACGGCTTTTGAAAGGCTAGTTTGGTAGGTCGCAGTTTGCGTGAACTCAGTGTTGCATGTAGTGCAAGTTATTGTATTACTTTGAAAAAATAACATACTATGAAATTTTGGGGTGTTATATTCTTCCCTCCTTAAATAAATTTCATCCTCATAATTTGAAATTGTTATTTGAAAATAAATGTTTTAAAATAGAAAATACCTTTGTGGGAAAACCCACATCGGAAATTGGGTTAATAAAATTTAGTCTTAATAAGAGGAAATGGGGAATGAAAAAGTCACCACAAAATTATGATCTTGATTAAGAGAACATTGTTGGATATTAGAGACACATAATTGGAGGGAATCATATATATTTATAGGGAGTGATTGAGGTCATCAGTCACAAACAATTTTAGAATTTAGGGCCTCAAATCCTTCAGTCTATGATGATTTAAAATATAATCTGTTCAACAAAACATAAGGTATTAGGATAACACATTTTTGGTTTTAATATCCCTTACCTAAAGTTTAGGAATTAATATTTTCATAGAATAAAAGAAGAAAAAAATATATACATGACATGTAAAGTTCAATCATTTTACTAATTTCTACCACAAACTCATCTTTCACTCTAAAAGATAATATAACATAAAAAATTATTCTATTTATCCTATTCCTATAAGGTTCCAAAAAAATGAATTTATAATTCATCTACCAGAACTTTTAAAAAACTACATTATTCAATCAAGGACATCACATGGGCTATTGGTAGGTGATAAAACCTTTTCTACTTTCGGTTGTGGGTTCAAGTAGCACAGCCTTGCCGGATGCGATGGGTGGCCGCCCGACCTCCAGGTTGTCCGTTTATAGAAATCCAAAAATAATCTCAAAATAGAATTATCCAAAATACTTCTTTACAAACTCACAATCCAAAATTTATAAATTAGGTAAACATAATGAAGATCCTTTTTCTGCGTAATAACATGTGAACAACATCATCATATATTCTTTTAAAATAGTCCAACATCCAGAATTACCATAAAACCTTATTGATTACATTCATGCACCCTTATTACTTATAGAATACTTGATATACTCCTTCTATACAAAAATGTTTTAAACTCCAAAAGAGATGGAATATACAAATCGTTAATCAATTTCAAGGTAGTCAAGAATATCCAATATAATTTATCCAAATCATCCATCTCTTATTCCAAAATCACTACCTCAATATCGGGACCATATTAAAGACAACATTTCCTTAACCCATGTATTTTCCAAAAGTGTAGCTTACTCTTAAGTCACATTTCATAGAAACATATAATCTCAAATCCTTAGTTAAATAGTACTACAGTAAATTCCTTATTTATCTCCATAATTCATATAACTAGTATGTTACTGATACAACACTCAAATGAAGTAATTATATAATAACAACATAAGAATAGTAGTCATTCATCTTCATCTGAGGTAGTATCATAACTTGATTATTATCCAAAAGCATCATTTGAATTATGCTCTGATGAATGGTACATTGATTCACGTAGTGTCCCAATGCCTTGTAGATGAAGCATTTTACATTTGAAACCTTTTTCTTACCCTTGCAATCACGTACTTGGTGTCCATTTTCTCCACACTTATAACAAATTGTCATTCCTTTCATGAATTTACCAAGGTTATTCTTTCCAAAGTTATCATATATGGGAAAATTCTTTTTCGCCTTCTTCCCTTTATCCATCTTTCTCTCTCCCATCATTTTCTTCTCTTGCTTCCCTTCAAAGACATAGGATTTAGAGAATTATTTACTTATCTTATTAACATATGATACTATTTATTCATATGTTGAGAATACATGGGAGACTATTTCCCTTATAAATGTTGGATTAATATTTTGAAAGATATGATCCTTATTACTCATTGGATCATACATATTGATGGAGTTCACATTCCTTCTACTGGGCGCCATTTCAATACAATGGCATACACTATGTCAGTTTAGGAATTGAAATGAATAATTCCAAACTTTTAAAATACCAAACGTAAATTGAAAATTTTATGGATATAATCCATAATCATAAAAATATTTTCTTTGAGGAGGTATATACTTGTAAATCCTTCGTAATGATTTCTAAAGAAAATTAGAATTATCCTAAGCATATCCCCCAAGAATGTCGTAACCAAGAGTGTAACAAGGCCCGTTGTCGTGCACCAGTTCCTATTTGAGTCTATCTCAAAGTAGTGTTTTCGGGTTTTACCCCTAGGTACATCTGTACGAGAGCCACCTCTACTTACTCGTATCCAGACTGGGATATATTCCTTGTAAAACTCACAAAATCTCTACAATACCAAAATTCTAAGAAGTTCTTCTATACTAATCCTCAAACTCTAACTTAGGGTTATGTTCACTAATCAGGATTTTCTAAATCTAGTTTCCAAGGTTTTTACATACTTCCTCTGATACCAAATGTAACGCCTCGACCCCAAAAACCTAGATACGTTGCATTATTTTAATACATTGGCCTGTTTAAAATGAAATCATGTCTCGAAAGACTGATCATTTTAGTATTATTGGAAACAAGATTCATACATAAGTTCAACTTTACAACTTAAAAAGAAATAAAACATGAATTTATTCCATTAGAAACATCCAAGCCTCCTAGATTATGCCTGCATGTCACTCATAACTAAATTTTTCATATCCTAGTAAAATTAAACATAAGAAAGGATGAGCTTAAATGCATAGTAAGGGTTAGCAATACATTTGATGATAACATAAATATTAAGGATGTTGAATAATTGAAACCACATGCCTTTACCAATAATAAACATAAATTATTTTATGGAAGGAATATGAGCTGAGTAAATAATTCCATAATAAATAATAATCATGGGTATTATACTAGTTTAATGGTCACATGAATCATCAATATTATTTTCATAATGAGGGAATGTATAATGTCGGACATTCTGAAACATTTTTTCAAGGCCTCAGCCAAGATGTGTTAAAATGATTAAGGCCTCGGCCAAAACCATATATTAAATTGGGAAAGGACTTAAAGAATTCCACATCTAGTTGTGTCATGATACCTACCGTTTCATCGATGAGCTATAGTGGGCTCCACCCGTCACTTACTTAGTCCAATACATTTCTCATATGAAAAGGTTTAAATATAACATAAACATTCGTTTTAAAACTAGCATACGAAATGTCAATACTTTAACCATAAACCATGAATGGTATAAAAATAGCACATCCAAAGTCAAAAATATCACAAAACCTTCAATACAACATGGAAGCCTTTTATCATAATAAATCAACTTCAAATAAACTTAAAATCCAACAAAGGATGTTGACATTGATGAAATCAAAACCTTTTTTAGAGAAATATCTCTTTCTATTTTGAAATCATTTAAGAGTCACATAATTATAAAGAAAAAATTTATTTTTAAAATATTCCTATAAACTTGTTAGGGAAGATTCAATGATGTTATAATAGCAGAAAATAACCACACCAGCCGTATAAGTTAAAAAAACATTCTTATCTTAATTTTGTCGAAAAGGTCAAAAAGTACCTTATTTGGAAAATGAATGAAAGATTACTTTAAAAACATATAAGTTTAAATAAGGATATAAATTACCTTACCCCTTTACCTAGTAATTTTTTTTGAAATACATTTTTATGAAACATGGATGTGGATGATAAAGAGGTCCTAGTAGATACTTATGTAAAAACAACCTCGGATAATAATGAGATTGTAGAATTAACCCTTACTTTGTACTTTTCCTTGGTTGAGGGTAGGTTAAACTCCATTATAATGGCTAAATAATTGTTATTAATTTATAAAAGAATCATACAAATTAATATGATATCATATATGATCTTTTAACATTTCTTTGTTAATAATATCTTAGTATTATCATCATTTTGGGGGTTAACTGATTCGTTTTCCTTTATATGATTTGTTACATAAGTAATGTTTCTTGTGGACAGGATGTATATTATTCATATTCAGAATGAAATTAAGTCTTTAAATATTATTTTTAATCATCTAATAAAAATTAGTCTAGAGCGGATATTATGGGGAACAAATCATATCGCGTTCGTGGAGACAGTAATCTGTATGTATGCACGAGCGAGAATATTATTATTTTGATATAAAAATAATATATAATTGGATGGTATATCAAATATACAAAATAAATATCATGTTATATTTATTATCAACATAAATTACACATCATTATTATACACATCCAAATAATAATGTATCGAATAATAATTACACCACGATGCAGAGACGGTAATCCGTACGTACGCACGTATGGTGAAATGTCATTCATTGGATGGATAGAATAATGAATATGGTTGTACCATATTTAAAATATCATCAAAGTATACATAGTATAATGGATTTATTATTTTAGAATGGAAACAACAAAGAAAGAGGAATTGGAAGATGAAAGGAACTTGAAAAAGGTGATGAAATATTTACCTCTTCTTCAGGTTATTCCTTTTGATTTTATCAAAAGGGCTCCATAGGATGGTTTTATGACAAAAGGAAGGACTCTAGGATGAAGGGAAGATATTTTAGAGGGTAATTGGGCAGGGTTTGGCTAAGTCAAATGTCTTTGAAGGTGTGAATTAGAGAGAAGGAGAAGTGCCCTTTTATAAGAGGGGTGAGGGGCACCTTAGGAAATGCTAGAAATTTTATTTTATAATAAAGTAATTTTTTGTTTCTAATGTCTCCAAAATGTATTAATTAAAGGATAAGGTGGGTATGGGTCTCAAACCACTCAAAAATAGGTTTTATATAGGTTTGGGCCACTATAATATCTTTATCATTTAGATTTAACTCTTAGTCAAATAGTTTGACATTTACCAAGCCTCTTTGTATGTTTATAATATCTGGTTAATAAACATACCATATACATCCAAGAGAACCCCAAGATGTTCATCAATGATACACCTATCATTATATAAGGATTTTTGACGAACCATAGATTTTTATGAATAGAATATTAATTAATAATATAATATTTGTTATAAAAACTCTTTTATGTCAATTTTGACACTATTTGGTATTTTGTTTTTTCAAAATTTATAACAGCATTATTACTTCAAAAAATATTGATTAAAACAACCTTAATATTTCATATTAACCATTAAAATTAGTTTAATTCATAAAAAGTCTCAAATTTCATTTATTTTCATATTTATAATGTCAATTATTTTAATCTTTCATTAATTAGGTAATTACAACATCATCATTGTGTCATACATAAATTATCTTATTTAATGTCTAAAAAATTTAAATAAAATAATATAATGTATGAAATAGTTTTATCGTTCTATGTAATATTTGTAATCGAATTTATCTAATGTGTAACCCAATATTAAAATTGTTTTAGTTATTAAACTTTGATTTTAACTCTTTTAACTCTTCTTTGAATTAAATAATAATAAATATCCTAATCTAATCAAAGTGGACCTAAAGGATCATATTTTATTCCTAAGGTTTTTTTGGTCGAATTAAACTTACCCAATAGAATTAATACATGTGTTAGGGTAATAATAATATCATTTTTACACTAAATTGCCCTATTTACTTTTTAACAGTGGTAAATATAAGTAAAAATTACGATTCACCAAAAACTATTTTAATCATATTGAACAACATTTTACTTATTGATATCAAAAATGCCTCTCGGATTTTTGAAATTAAACTCACAAAAGTGGTAAAATTATGTTTTATTTAAATTTGTAAATGCACCTAGGAGGTGGGTAAAAAAGGTAAAAAGTTCAATAAAATTTTAATATATCTAATGTTATTATAAACAGATGCAAATGAATTAAATTGAACTTATATAGGTATTATTTATCTATTTTTACCTAAAATAAATTTAAATACAATAAATTATTATTTAAATAAAAATTCGATTTTAAACTATAATTCAACGTTTTTCACCATTCATCAAAAATTGAAAGTTTTTAGAAAAATACCAAGAATTCACCCTAAGTTAATTTTGATATTATTAATTCAAAAATGAATTCTATTTTACCAATTTCAAAACATATAATTTTAATTAATTAATTTAAAATTAATATCTGTTGTCAAAACCAAAAGGCATATTTTTAAGAAATAATAACTAACAAAAGATTGGCATGTGTTTATTTCCAATTTTAATGTTAAATTAGTTACAATGACAATAATTGGATTAAATTGTAAAAATATAATCGAATTATACTTCCAAACCATTAAAATTTATAGTTTAAGACTATAAATTATTTTTATTTAAAAATTTGTTTTCAGTTAAAATATAGTATTTTTCACTATTCCCCCAAATATGAAAGTTATCAAAAAAACACCGAAAATTTATTGAAACTAAACTATTATGTCTAGATTATAAAGAATAAGTTTATTTTGTCAAATTTAATATGTAAAATGTTTTAAATATTGAATTTAAAAAAGGTTTCTCCATCAGAAGGTGGTAAAATTGCATTTTATGAAAAATAATTCTATTATATGAAAAAAAAATTGTTCTTAAATAATGTCTAATAAACTCATAATATGGATTCTAAAATTATAATGATTATATAAAGTTCAAAATTTAGTTAATACTATTCATAACCACTTTTGAACGGCTAGTTTGGTATGTCGTAGTGCACTCGAACTCATTGTTGTGTGTAGTGTATGTGATTACATTACTCTGAAGAAATAATGTATTATGAAATCTTGGGGTGTTACATTAATGAACCATAATAATATTTATCATTCCATATATTATTTATTTATGATTATTTATTATCTATTTATTAGCAATTAATTATTAAAATCTTGTTTTAGGTAATAACTGATTTGTTTTCTTCTATATTTTGTTTTGGTATATTTGGTCCTTTTACATTTATCATGGTTTTATCTTATCCAGAATGATTAAAATGATACAAATATCATATATATAAATTATATATATGTATTTATAGAAATCCAATTAAGTTATTGATTGAAAATGAATTACACTTTTCATGGAGATGTTAGGTCGTACATATCTATGAACGATGTTTTCATTTTCTTAACATATGAAATGAAAGAAACATAAAAATTATATTACCATTCTAGAATATTTTTTATGTAATATATATCAAATATTTTTATTCAACCTAACCATATTACCTTTCATTTAAATAGTATGGGAAGAACAAATAACTTTGTTTCACTAAGTGGTAGACTGACGTATACACGAGCAACATTATCGTATTCCCAGGAAAAGAAAATTAAGATGGTATATGTTATATTATAATTCCAGAATTATAATTATTTCATGAATATAAAATATAGATTTTAAATCCATTATTATATCAATATGTTAGAGGTGGTGATGGAAAAATAATTACAACGGTTTGTGAGGTGGTAGTCTTTCGTACACACAATCGACGATTTCGATTCCCACTTGATAGAAGTGAAGATATTTGTATGTCATAACATTAAAATAATATAATCACATTATATTTTAGATAATTATGTTATTATATCATCATGGTTTAATATTATTTGTATGATTTATAGGAAGAAATAAAATGAAAACACATGGTTAAGGAAAATACGTCTTCTTCAAAGAACCCCTTTTGGTGTACACATAAATCCATATTATGATGTTTTCCTAATAAAAATATGCTATAAACAATGTGTTTAAGGAAATAATTAATGTATTTGGGTAGTTATTTTGTGATATAAATGGTTTTTTATGTTTAAAGAGGATACGAGAGGGGGTAGAATTTTATAAGTGGGGTAGAGGACACACTTGTAATATTTTAAAATAAAAATATGTACCCATATTTTAAACATGAAAAATACTATAAAATGATACATTATAAAATATTTTATGAGATAAGATAAAATTATTTCCATATAATCAGAATTGAATAATAATTTAGTTCATTTTAACCCTTATCTTTTTAGTTTAAACCTCGATAAACCGGTTATAACCTTAACCTCGGTAAATAATTTTTACTATTTTGACAATTTATTTTTACAAAAAAATAACTTGGAATAATTATAAAATATTAATTATGATTATTAAAAATAGGGAAAATATTTTTCAAAATTCCATTCACAGAAGTGGTAATGTTCAATTTAAAAATAAACCCAGAGGTGTGATGAAAATGTGGATTTCCAAAGAGAAAATTTTCATAAGAATTGAATGTTTTATTATCAAATATTTTAATGAATTCCACAATAATTAACTACATTGGTCTAAAAATAACATTATTTAACTAAATTTATTTTTAATTCATTCTAATTAATATGAAAATTTGTAAATACTGTAAAATAGAAAGTAGTTTTTAATAAAAATCAACATAGTTTCACAATTCACTGAAAAATTAATCATTTCAGAAAATTGTAAAAAATGAACCCTAATTTAATTTTAAAATTATGATTCCAAAATTGAATTAATTTTTTTAAAAAAATTTATAAATTTGTATAATTTTTTTATTATTTCTTCATAAAAAAACAAATCGTGCTTATGAGAAATTTTTTTTAGAATAATATAAATAATTTACTAGAAATTAAGTACTTATTTATCAATGTATTTTCATTATCTAAATCCTATTTAAAAAAATTTAAAAATACTATTATCCCAAATCACAATTCCCTTTTTATGGATAGATCCAATCGAGAGGGGGGAGCATAGCTCGGAGTCATTAGGGTTAGGGCATTACCAAGGATTCACCTCTCCCCGAAAGTCCCTGACATTTTTCAAGGATCTCCACAACTTCTTCTTTCTTCTACGAACATAATGGTGCAATGAATTTATTCAATCTCACTCTGGTGGCCCGATTTCATCATCAGCGCCCTTCAGTTGATGAGTTTTATCATTTTGTGTTTAATTCGTTAGATCTTCATGAGCGTGTGGTAGTCGGCTTAATTGATAGGATGCATCTGATGATTCGGTTTGAGACGGAGGATGAATTGATTACTACCTAGTCTAGAGCCCCTGAAAGTTTCAAATGAGATCCATTTTATCTCTTTTTATGGAGTCTTGACATTCACATGCGGCGTGATCCGTCGATGATGGCGACATGGGTGAGTCTCCCTGGACTTCCACTCTACATTCAAAACACCTCTATTTTGTGTTCCATTTGGATCATGATTAGTCAATACTTGTGCTCTGATCACCAGATGGTGGCAGTGTGTCACCCCATCTATCCATGGATCTATGTGGAGATATACATTATGAGGCCTCTTGTGAACTGTGTTTGGATCACAGATGGGTAGGTATTTCATTAGAAGCAGGATGTCATATTTGATTCATGGATGCTGTATTGAGTGGCCTACGACCATTTTAGGCATGTGAAATCGGTTGGTCATAATAAAGGGTTGGCTAGAGCTTCACCGGAGGTTTTGAGAATGGGCACTGGGGGATGTGATTCATTTGGTTCAACTGTGTTGTTGGTGAAGGATCTTCATTGGAGTACTCCATCAAGGTGTGATCTTGCTGAAGGTTTTGAGGAGCCGACATCCACTAGACAGGTTGTGGCTGAGTTGAAATCTCTTGCTGCTATGGTCTACTGTGCAGAGAACACTAGTCCTGATATTATAATGCATGATAATTTTAATTAAGAGGTGCAAAGGAGGCCACATGACCCGAAAATTATGCAGGTTTTTGATAACTTAAAGTGTGATATTGGTCTTGAAAATATAAGTATAGTGGAAAATTATATGGAATATAGTTCCTTGTGGTCGGCGCCTATGATTGAGAAGCATTTGGACTCGGTTTCTCTTGACTTGGGGGTTGTGGATATCCATGATGAAGATATATAATGGAGGAATAATGATCCTGGAGGAATGGTAATCACAGTTTTATGTAGCAATTGATTTATTGAATTGGATAATGAGTAAAAATATCATGAAGGGGGGGATGTTACAAGGTAGGGGATGAAAATTTACTACATGATTCTTCAAAGGATGTCGCAACTGGAGAAGGTGTTATGCAGAATCATATGAAGTAGCCACAATGTCTATCCATGGTTAACTTTAACAAATAAGTCCAACAGGAATGGGGATTGGATGAGGGTTACCAATATGTAAAAATCCTAGGAAAGTGGGGAGACATCTCGAATAGTGAGAAGGGAATAGAAAATGGCATGGTCCTCCTATAGTGATGTTGTTCATGGTGGGAGGATAAAGGAGAATGGGAATGAAGATTCTTGGACTTCCTCGCCACAACGAAGGCTGCGAAAAGACTATTCCTATCATTCAAGGCTGATGTCTACAAGTTATTCTATTGGGTAGAAAATTTGGGCTATACAGTCATCTAAAGAGTTTATATCTTTGGATAAGTTTAATATTATAAGGAAATATGCCAAGGTTCTTAAGCATTATGAAATCTACGATTGAGAATCAACTACTATAGAGGAAGAAATATATTATGGATGCGGTGACAGGGAAAATTTTAACGATGTGTAGTTGCCTTTTCTGCCTTGTTGTAATCGATTAATACATTTTTGTTTTATTTAATAAATGGTCAGAGGCATTCCTCAGACTGAGCTTTTCTGGTATAACAATAAAATTTAAATAAAAATATTAACAATATAGATGTGTAACACTATACCCCCATCATGATGATTTTCCCTCAAAATTCACCACATTGGTATAGGCCATTGAGGATACTTCTGCACCATTACATACATAGGTTCTCATATAGATTCCTAAGGTTGGGGGGTTTTCCACAAAACTTTGACCAAGTGAATTGTCCTACTTCATAGCACTTTCTATGTAAGATCTAGAATATCCACCATTTTTCCTCTTAAGAAATATCATTATCTAGTGGTATGACCATTGAGTTTAGTACATGTAATGGATCTATTATTTACTTCTTTAGAAGAGATACAAGGAACACATCATTAACTTGAGAGAGGTTTGGTGGACGTGCCATGTTATAGGCTACAACTCCAATATGATCAAGAATATATAAGGGAATGATATACCTAGGGATTAGTTTTCTCTTACTTCAAAATATAATTAACCTCTCTCATGGATAAATTATTAGAAACACCTTGTCACTGGCATGAAATTTCAAATCACGTTGGTGATTGTTAGTATAAATTTTCTTCTATCTTTGTGATGAACTAATGTTTTTTCTAAATGTCACTTACATTATTTATCATTTCATAAGATAGATAAGGTTCCAAGTGCTTTATTTCTCTCAAATAATCCAAATAATTTACAGTTGTACAATTATTTCAATGTTTGATTAATAAATATCCATTTTAATTCTTGTGTGAAAGATATTTTAGAATGAAAACTCTACTAGAGGAAGGTGTTAATCACAACCACCTCTGAAATCCATAGAATAAGATCTCAATATATTCGCTAGGGTTTGAATTGTTCTATCAAATTTAAAATTATTTTTAGAATGACAAGTAGTTATAAAACAAAAATTTCTCTCCGGATCCCACTAAATACTTCTCCAAAACATCAAGGTAAAACTCGATTCCCATTCCAACATAATAAAATGTGGTACTGCATACAACCTTACCAATTCCTTTATGTATATCTTTGAAATATTATGTATAGATAAATATTCTATGATAGAAATGAAGCATGATAACTTCATAAGGTGATCAACTATAACCCATATAACATCTTCCCCTTTAGATGTTTTGGGGGGTCTGAATAAAAAATACATAGTGATGCATTCCTATTTTTATTCTTTTATGGTTAATTTTTATAGGATTCCCTTATAAATTTTTCTCTCATCCATAATTTTCGGACATACAAAATATTGAGATACATAATTAGTAATATTTCAATTCATGTTTTCCCACTGAAGATACTCTTTCATTGAGGCCATTGGTACACAATATACCCTTATCACTCATCCATTATGGGTTCAAACCCTATGTCCATACTTTATGTGATAGGTTGCCACTCGGTATGGGGATTATCATCCACCAAAACAATATATATATATATATATATATATATATATATATATAATTCCTATAAAATCACCAAATTAAAATAAAACATAATTATCTAAACATAAAAGTTAAGATAAACTATAACTGTTAACAATACCGTTAATCTTATGTCCACAAAATCTACAGGCATTCCTCAAATAAACAAATAAATACCAAAGGATTTTCTTTCCTTAAATGTCTCCCAATATATCCAAATCTTGGAACATCATATAAAGTATAAATATAATTTTATAATACTTTGAGATTACAAACAAATATAAAATCACAAACCCATATTGGTATCTATAAGTGTAATGATAATCCTACATAGATATATATTCACTTCCAATATATAATTCATAATTTATTCATTATATATTCAATTTTCATAGAAAAAAATTTCTATTAGAAGAATGGGTAAATCCTTTCAACCATATATGATCATAATCTTATTCAGAATATTAATTTTTATTTTCTTATTCTTGAATCTATTAAGAGAGAGATAATTAATTCTTGGAATCACATTAAGTTCCCTTGAAGGATGAAAAATAAGGTTTTCATAGGGATCTTCATAGAAAATGAAATCTAAAACTAAGGAGTACATGATATGTTTTCTATAATTATAATGATTCACTTCAAATTTTGTGATTTCATAAAATTCTAATTTTTTACTTTGTATTTATACTTTATTGTGGGTTATCATTCCCATTAGTGCCTGGATTAGGGAATTGATTCACATAATGTACAAAATACTTGTATTAGATACATTAGAGTATGGTTGATGCATTAGTGGTTATATTCTTCACTTTCATAATGGTAATAAAATAATTAAACACCTTTTAACATTAATAAGCTTTTTGATCCACCCATACAATTTTAATGAACCTCATAGTTCCATTCAAGTAGTTACTTTGATGTTTTCACACATTTGTTTCATGTATATGGCTGTAATTTCTTTCCACTATGTGATTTATTTGAGTTTTCACATGACTTGATCTTTAATTTCTATACAAACCATGGTAATGGTGGGAATATCTATTTTCAATTTCCAACATGACTACACATAGAATTATATATTTTATCTACTAAAATAACTTATAGATAACAAATTTTGGACACTAGGTTTTAGGCCAATGAATAACTAAGCAACCAAACTTTCACGATGGATGATATTACTAGAAGTTTACCAGGAATGTTGTGTTAAATTTTCCTCATAATTACCAATAGATTCACTATCCTTAATCTTAAAATCAAGAAATTTTTTATCAAAACTTTTGTAAAGAATATTAGGAAAGCACTTACTAAAAATTAATATCTTAAACTCATCACACTCAATAGATTCAATTACTTCTTCTTACCTTGTATTCTTTGTAAGAGTCCACGACCTGTATGATTCTACTTCCAAATAATAAGTAGCCAAATTATTTTATAATTCATTGAACACTAGATAACGAAAACTATATTATCAATGGTACTAATCCATATCTCAGTAACTGGTGGATTAGTAGAACCACTCAAATAAGGTGGGTGTTTCCTCATGAAGGGATAAACAGAACATTATTTCTCTATTTTCTCACTTATGTCTTCAACATGATTCAGATCTTGATAAATCTATACTATCATAGTAATGAGATTTAATATTCCATATCCCCTACAATTTGGTTTTATAGGATGATAATCACAATATTTTACATCATAAATAGCATAAAAAAATGTCTTTTAGTTTCTAACTATTTACTAAAACCAAAATAAAATATGTGAACAATATTAGTCATACTAGGGAATAACATATTCATGAGAACATAATTAATAAGATATCTAAATCATGATACATTCTATTCAATCTATAAAGCCTTAATCTTAAATTGTGTCATTCATGGTCATTTTTAAAATCTTTCACGATGGTTTATATATAGTTTGTGAGTTTCCAAAACATGTCCCTTAGGAGTGTCAAACTATGTGTGTTGAAAGACCCATTACTGTGCATCCAGTGATGATGGAGTCCATATCAGTGTTTCCTTTTTTTGATTTATTACTCCTAGGAAAAGCATTGCTAGATCCACATCCATTTTTAGTATCTAGACAAGGATTTAATTTCTTAGAAACCACTCTCTATATCATTTATCAAAATTTTAGGATATTTTTTTATACTTAGTTTTATCTTTATAATTCTCACAAAAGTTTTATCATATTAGATTCCAAAATAATAACTAAAAATTTCCATGATACCAAGGATAATAACCCATTCTTTTTATATATAAATATTACACCTTTTAAATGAATATTCAATACATTTCACTAATACACGCTCGAGAACCACAAAGGGTTAGTGTCTTTAGAGACTAGATACACTATCATCTAATTTTATGTATGATATTGAACATCTCCAAAAAATATCATCCCCTTTATTACACTTCATAGACATAACCTAAATAAAAAATTTATTCATAACCTCGGGAAATGAAACATAAAATGTGTGAGGATAGATGGTCAATAACAGTAAACTTGGGAGATATCGATTAATTGTTATATGGAAGAATAATACCGAACTAGGGGTATGAGATTATGAATATAACTTAAAAATTTCATAACAATCTATTATGGACCATAAACAGGATAAATCGAATAAAGCACCATAATTTCCAAAAAAAGAACCTTAAATGTGAAAAATCATCAAAATTCAATCGTGAACAATAAGTTCATTTCAAATAAGTTTGGAACCATATTATATGTAGAAAAAATTAATTATGTCAAATTTAACATCCAATACAATCAAATTATAATGGATAAAGAATCAACACTTATTTCCCACTTCATGAAAAATCATGAGTAATTACCTATTTAAAATAGTGGATCAAGCACATAGTTTCATTTCCCATTATGAATCATGAACATCATCTTGTTCCCCAACATCATCTCATGAATATAAAACTTTACCCTATGAATTGGAAGGAGATGTAGGTCCCATCCTTCTTTGGTTATAACATTACCACCATCCTTGGTTATAACATAATCACCATCACATAACGAAAAACATAAATAGGTGTGAAACATGATATTAACATTCATCATATCTAAACCCAATAAAATAAATGGGTTTCATACAACATTTATTATATTAGAAAACATGTATGGAAATGGGCTTCAAGAAAAAGTTCATCATGTCATACCCCATGGAAAAGAAATGGGTCTTATATAAATATTTTCATCATAAACCTAAACCATCCAAATAAATAGTAAATATAGTATTAATAGATATTATACAAAGTAAATATTAAATAATATCTAAGGATTTAATCTTATATGGACAATTATTTTGATGAAATCTTTTGGAACATTTCTTAAAGAAAAATAACCTTTCATCATTAAAAATGACCATTTTAAAAACAAATGTTTAAAAAAATTATGAAAATCTATTTCATTGAAAATTATATTTTAATCTTATAAGGGAATATTTAAATAATTTTGTGTTCATGATAGTAGATAATAATATACATGATGTTCACATTAAAATAATGATTCCTTTCAAATTTTTAGTAACATTCAAAAATACCTCAATTAGGAACTAAAATGAATATTCCTTTGACACCTTTCGTAAATAGTAAAACATGGGTAAAAATATTTAATCAGTCATTGGATAATAATAAATAATTTCTTTAAAACATTTTAGAATACATGGACATGGAATAAAAAGGGTTCTCAACTAAAGAGAGGAACAAAGTCAGTTTTTTTATAAAAAAATACTTTAGAACCTTGAGTACATAATTAGGGTAAAATGAAGGGAAAACATATTTTTCATGAAATAAATATATTATAAAAACATAATGAGTTACTTTAGTGATATATAATAGTATCTCATCATTGGAAGCATAGTCATATACAATCTCTATAAATAATGAGATTGTAACATAAAACCTTACGACTTTGGTTGTTTTTCAATTGTAAGCCCCATGAAATCTTCTAAATTAGTTGAATATTTATATCATATAATTATCATTATTTACATCATAAAATAAATTCATGGGTATTATATAAACCATATAAAATAAATGAGCGGTGAATATGGCATAAGTCTCACATAAATAAAAGTGAGATGAAAATCCCTTACCTTAAGTATCAAATTCTATCAAACACATCAAAAGATAATATATAATAAATATTGGTTTATTATGAATATATTAAAATATCAGGATAACTTTTATAATTACATATATGATTTACATATGACATTTTATTAAATTTCTATTAACAATTCTTTGTGGAATTGACTGTTTAGGTAAAAAATTCTATGTTTGTCATGTATTTTTTGGTTTGGAATTTTTAATCCTCTTACTTTGATAATGGTTATATCATATCTAGATTTTTATCCATGATATAAATATCATATATTTTAATTATATATGTATTTATAGTAATCCATTAATTTCAGAGATAGAAAATGAATTACATCGTTCATGGAGATGGTTGGTCATACATACACATGAATGCTGTTTCCATTTTCTTGATGAATAAAATGAATGAAATGTGAATAATATATTAAATTTGAAAAATAATTTTTATTTCATATATATGTAATATTTTTATTAAACCTATCCTTATTACTGTCCATGTACAGAATAAGAAAAGAATTAATCACATCGCTTCATAATAAAATAGTTTACTGTACACACGAGTTATGTTATCATATTCTCAAAAAATGAAATGTAATAAGGTATATGTGTTATTATAATGAAATAAGTATAATTAATTTATTTATATCATATAAATATTTATAATCTATAATTTTATCCATCTATGATAGGTGGTGATGGAAAATAAATTTTATCATCTTATGAGTTGATAGTCCACCATACACATGATCAACAGTCTTGTTTCCCACTTGATGGAGGAGACGACAGATTCAGAGCACTAAATTAACATAAAAACATATAATTATATGTTATATGTTTATTTTAGTATATCATAATGGATTATTTACTTTAAAGAGATACATTATGAAATAAAATGAAAACACATGGTTAAGGACTATATATATTATTCAAGGAACCCCTTTAGTATTAAACCTACAGCCATACAAGGAGGGTTTAATAAAAAAAAAGGCCTCTAGGATGTGTTAAGTTAATACAAGAATGCATTTGATTATATATTTTTCAATACCAGTTGTAAGAACTCTGTTTTTTCTAGGAAAGATTTGGAATATTCTTGATAATATTCCAGAGCAGCGCCTTCAGACGGCGTGCGATTCCGAGCCCCGGAGTGGCCGGAATTAAATTTTTAGTGCGTTCACACTGGAAACGCTAAATAAATTAGATAACTCCTAAACGGAGTACCAGATCAGAGATCCGAGTGTACGGATGGGTCCGGAATGAGGTTTTTACCCTAGGAGTGACATAAAACTTGTCGGTGCTGGGCGTTTGGACCCCTCGCCCGCTTCTGGAACGTTAAACGGATTAATTAATTAATTAATTGATTCGTTTTTTTGGAGAAATGCTAGTATCTCATAAAAGGTGGCTCAGTTAGAAAAACCGAGGGCACCATTGAGTTCAGAGCATGCCGTTTACCCTAGGAGGGGTGTAAGTTTTGCGGGCGCGGGCCGTCTGTGAAAAATGGCCCCAGGGGCGTTTTCGTAATTTGGTGGCCTCGGGCGCTAAGTTTAATAACTTTTGAATGGGGTCTCAGAATAAAATTCCAAGACCTCCATTGCCCTCAGAGGGTGGTTCTTAGCCTAGGTGAGGCTAAATCCCGACCCCGTCGGGAGTTCGGGTTCGGGGTTGTCGGGCGGGTGTTTAAGTGATTTGTACTTAAACACCCCCACCCCCACCCCCTTCTCCTTCTTCTTCTTCTTCCTCAAACCCTCCTCCCCCTACTTCACCTCCGGTGAGGTAGCTCCGGTGAGGAGAGCTCCGGCGAGGCGACTCCAGCAAGCTGCGGTGGTGCCGGCGGGTTGACGGCGAAGCGATGGGCATCGCCCAAGAGGTAGGGTTATGTTTTTGCGTTTTAATTCTCGGACCTCCCTTTGAACGCCAAATTTTAGCATCGATTTGTTGTTTTCCATTAGAAAAAAAACATAAATGCGTAGTAGAGGTTTTCCTCTTTCCATCGCTTGTTTCGGAATCAAAATCGGAACTCGGAGGAGCTCGGGGTTGATCGTCGAAGGTTGCGGGTTTTTGGAGGGGTTCTCGGGTGTTCCGGCGAGTAGGTGCGGCGGCGGCGCGACTCCAGGTGGCGGCGTGGTGAGCCGGATGACGGCGGAGCGGCTCCATGCGGTGGGCACGTCTCAGAAGTGGGGCGGCACGGCGGAGGCGGCTACGGACGGCGGCGGTCGGCGGGGTTCCGGGTGGCTCCGGCGTAGGGCATAGGAGGACGCGGGGTGCGCGACCCCGCGTGCGGCGTGACTGCGACCCGCATGTCGCGGGTTGCTATTGGGGGAAAGCAGATCGGCCTTGACGGCCGTTCGAGGGAGCTGGCCACGGCCAGCTGGCCGTGGTGGACTGAACTGGGCCCGCGGCCGGGCCGCGGGCCGGCTGAGGGTGGACCGGGCCGGTCCGGGCCTAGGGAGTGCCCCCCCCCCCTCATTGAATTTCCGACGCCCGTAACTTTCTTTACGAGCGTACGTTTTGCGTGCCGTCAACGACAACGCGGACCTTCAGTCGGGGGGGGGGACACTTTGGGATTGTTTCGGGAATTTTTAATACCCGAAACCAGGGGCCGCGGAGGCGCGATACATCTTTAAGTGGGCGAGCGTTTTCCCCGAGTTTTTTGTTTTGGACGGCGCGGACGCATGCGATGTCTGCTTTGAGTGCCGTCAGTTGCGTTGGGACCCTGGCGCATGGGAGAAAGTTTCCAGGGTGGTTACAGGTGTTGAGGATGAAGTTGAGGCGTGGGCCCCATGGCCCGTCTCTTGAGCTGCGTGTTGCGTTTCACGACTTTCTCATCGGAAGTCCGTTCGGGGCGTGTGAACAGTCGATTTTGGGTGTTTTTCCGAGGGAATTGCAATGGTGCAATCCGCCCGCCCAAATTCGGCACGATGGTGCGGGGCCAACGAGGGCCGTTTGGGGGTCGACGGTGATTTTCCATCCTTATCATCGGGCGACCGTTTTGGACAAGTGAGTAGTCTATTTCGTGTACTTTCTCAAGAGGATCGCAACGGTGTGATCCGTTCATTGAGTTTCAGGATCGGGATACGAGTCCCACGTGGCACCGCTTGTGTGCGGTGCATCGGGATGCACCATTTTCTCCGGATATCCATTGTACTCAAGTGAGTAGTGCTTTTGACGTGTTTTCCCGAGGGGATCACAATGGTGCGATGCGCCCGACTGTTTTCGGGGCCGAGGCTCGGGATCACGGGACATCGTTCGGGCGTGAGGCGGTTTTGGTGACTTTTCCGTCGGATATCAGTTGGAGGTGAGTAAGTAGTCAATCTCGCATGTTTTTCCGCGAGGATTACAACGGTGTGATCCATTTGGCTGCGCAGATCCTCTTGCGCGATCTTGAGAAATGTGGAAGCATGGAAGGTGCTCTAGTGGTGGTTCGCCCTACCTTGGTTGTAGTGGATCCTTGGCGTGTGATCGCGCAATCTTGGGAGAGTGATATAAATGGTTCACGAGATGTGGCTGGCCATGCCTGGGCCTTTGAGGTTGAGTTATTACGTCACACCTTCGCGTTGACATTGGGTGCCGTGTGCACGCTAGCCCTTGGTCTGAAAGTGAGGTATACTCTGGGAGTATACGGGAGCGCTTGGAGGTCCATGTGGTTGTTCGTACCTGAGAACATTGGTACGTTCAGTTGGTGTTGATAGGGGGCCACACGTTGTGTGGGCCCCACGAGCGTGTCGTGTTCTTCTTTGCGTACTTGGACCTCTCGCGGCATAGAGGATCCCTTTGTTCTCGTTTGTTTGGCTAGAAGGGTGGAGTTTATTTCCCCTGGATTTGTGATCGTTTGTTTGACCAGCAAGTTTGAGTGGTCTCCCCCTGGTTTCGTTCTCGATGGATTAGCCGGTAGTGGTGTTAGTGACACCTAGTGATGGAACAGATGCTGAATTCCATTGGGTGAGTTGTGCTGGAGTTGGGTGGTTGCGTGAGGCCCACTCCGTGTTCGGTTGGCCAGTGCTGTACCCTCCAGTGGAGATGGCTAGGGCAATTCTGAGTTTTACCCTCCAGTGGGGCTAGGCAGTGGGTTACTCATCGACTTCCTCGGGCTTACCCTCCAGTAGGGCTGGGCAGTGGGTTGCTCACTAACTTCTAGGGTTTACCCTCCAGCGAAGACTGGGCAGTGGGTCACCCGACGCTCTTAGGGACTACCCTCCAGTGGGGCTGGGCAGTGGGTCACCCGACGCACTTAGGGTCTACCCTCCAGTAGAGACTGGGAAGTGGGTCACCCGACGACCTCTTAGGGTCTACCCTCCAGTAGGACTGGGCAGTGGGTCACCCGTCATCTAGTTCCAGGTCTACCCTCCAGTAAGGCTGGGCAGTGGGTTTCCTGTCGACTTATTCCTGGCCTACCCTCCAGCGGGGCTGGGTAGTGGGTCGCCTGATGAAGTATTATGGTTTACCCTCTAGCAGGGCTGGGCATTGGGTCACCCAGTATCTTATTATGGTCTACCCTCCAGCGGGGCTGGGCAGTGGGTCGCCGGATGATGTATTATGGTCTACCCTCCAGCATGGCTGGGTAGTGGGGACACCTGTTGGCATTCCAGGCTCAGTCCTTCTACTAGGCTAGCATGTGTCTTTCCTCCGTGATTACCGGAGCGGGACCCTTGGTTATACAGGTTAGTGTTGTGATGAGATTTTACCTTGAGCAGTCCTCTCGACTGTAGGGAAGTGATGAGGTGCGGTTTGACTTTCCCTAGAACTCACAAGTACGAGGGGAACTTTCCCCACCGAGACGCGTTCTTGTGACGCAATCTAAAACCGTGCGGGAGATTCAGTGCTGCCAAAAGCGGATAGTGTCGAGGTGCGGTGATTGAGCCCCTTGGCTTGTGGTTCGGGGTAGACGTGCGAGATGCTAGGCATCGATGGAGTTTACTTTTGGGACTGTTGGCGACTCATTTTCTTAGCCTGAGCCACGAGACGGAGATCCCTTTACGACGTTATTCGGGCTTCTCGATAGAGCATATGGATTTTTATATACCTTGTTTTGAGTACCCACTCCTTGGGTTTTGGCTACTCTCCTTCAGGAGAGGCGAAGAAGTGCAGGGTATGCCACGTGCTTTCCGCGTCTAGCTTCTCGTGGTAGGACGAGTCTTCTATCTATCTTTTGATGGGTTGAGCTGTTACTATTTACTCCACCCTTGGTTGTACTCCTTTCTATTCATTGTTCGTACTACTGCTCACCCTTCGGTACCTCCTTTGTTTCTCCCTCAAGACGTCGGGGTATCCTACTGAGTATTTTTATACTCACCCCTGCTTGGGCTTTGCCCGCACTTGGTGTGCCCTTGTAGACGACGAACATGTGGAACGTGACTTCAGTGGAGCGTAGGTGCTTGGGAGCTTGGACCGCGTGCGGTGGGCGTGGTCGGGTTCCAGGTGGGAGACCCGTCAGCTGTTCCTTTTTGTTTTTACCTGTTGCTGGGTTGTGGCACTTTTTGGTTGGGCGCGTGTTTCGCCCCTTTTCTATTCAGTTTGTACGTTGTACTGTTAGAGGTCGATGCACATTGTGGTCTCTATATAGCAGTTTCCCTTTACTTTTCTTGCCTTTTCTTTTACTATACACTTTTGATTTGAGTGTGCTACGTGTGTGTGTGTACAGGTGCTTAGGCAAAGGCCTCCCCGGGTTATTGTGCCTTCCGCGCTGGTCGCCAGCCCCTGGCCTATGGAGGCAGGCCTGGGGTAGTTGCGGCTCGAGCCCGGGTAGGGTCGGGTCGTGAAAAAGTGGTATCAAAGGTGGTTTGTTCATTGGGACGTTGTGTGGACGTCCCTAAAAGAGGAATTGGTTGGGATATAGGGAAACAGTGTTAACGTGTCTCGAGAGCGGATCTCAGGCCAGGGAGTCCAGTGATGGTGCGACGGCCGACGTATCCATTCACCAGGACCTTGATAACCCGCTTGTCGACTCGGCATGCTGAGACACTTGTTGCAGGAAAAATTTGATTGTGCATCACATAGGATTGAGTCTTTGACTGTCCTTCTTGAGTCAGCTCCCCATCGTTGTTTTTGTGGTATATACATATATGCTCATCTGACCGCGACACTCCTTGATAATATTCAAGATGTCTCCGCGAAGACAGCCAGCCCAGATACTAGCTTTGGGTGCGTGACGACGACCCTATGAGCTATGAGGCCACAGTCCAGGACCCATCATGGGAGCCCCTTTCTCCGGGTGGGCCGGTAGCAGCACCCCCACCTGTTGAGCAGCTGATAGTTTCAACCGAGCAGGCTGAGCTCGAGCGCAGGTTGAGTGTGTTCTGTGAGTTTCAGCGGCAGAGACCACTGAGTTTCTTGGTGAGCCAGACCCTCAGGCAATAGAGGCATGGCTCGAGATAGTGGTTAGCCTTTTTAGGCTTGTGCAGGCGCCGGCAGATCAGAGAGTGGCTTTGGCAGCCGCCCTTTTCCATGGAGCAACATGGCGTTGGTGGTGTCCGGTAACTCATCTTATTGACGAGTCGTCACTTTAATTGGACGACTTACAGTTGTTGCTCTGTGAGGAGTCCCCTCCTGCTTGCACTCTATTCGGATTCAGGAGCTCCTGCAGTTTCAGCAGAGAGGGATGACAGTGGCCGAGTATGCGGCTAGTTTCGCAGATTGTGCATGCTTTTACCCGGACTTGGTCCCTGACGATAACCTCCGAGTGCGGAAGTTTGAGCAGGGTCTCCACTGAGAGATTCGTGATGTCAGAATACCCTTGGGCATTTCCACATGTGTTGGGGTGCTAGAGCAGGCGATGGTGACAGAGGGCTTCCTGTCATGTTTTGCGGTTTGTAGTGGCAGTGGGCACGATGGAGCCAGGATGTCTGTCATAGCTAGCAGGTGCCGGAGGACAGGGCCTTGATGCAGGTGGCCTTCCCACTACCGTTTTCGGAGACGTGGTCATATACCACTATGGCGAAAAGGCGCAGAGCCTCAGTTGAGGATGCCCTTCCGTGAGTGGATCCCAGGCCGTGGTCGTACACCACAGTGGTGCCGGAGGGTACCAGGGAATCCCTGAGAGCGCTGGTGCTATGCTTGTGATGGGAGAGGTCACATGGCATGAGACTGCCCGACCCGAGTTGCTGAGAGCTTCGGGAAGGCAGCAGGCGCACCACCACAGCAGTGGCAGCTCTGTGATCAGAGTAGTGCCCAGAGAGGTGGTGCTAGCAGAGGAGCGGGAGGAGCTGGAGGTGGGGGCGACGTTATGAGGTCTTCCCATCACCACTAGGCAGTCCACGTCAGGCTTCGGGAGCTGAGAGTTGGGACTGCGAGCAGCCGCGAGATTTGTATGTCTATGACCCTGCATAGCATGAGGTGATAAGAGGTATGCACTACAACTCTTCTACCTTTTTGTAGTAGAATTGTTAGACTCGGTGTGTGAACTACTTTCCTCCCTGCTCCTTGTTTGAGGTGTTACCAGGGTGACGCAGGGTGTCGGGTGTAACCCTGTGTTGGTAAGGAAAAATGCGTGAGACCTTTCCTTTAGTCGATGGTGTTGACTCCTTCGCCTTTTGATCGTGTAAGAGAGCATCGACTGTGGAGCCTTGCATGCCCAGATATCCTTGGGTGTTCCACCATATGGATATTCTGAAGGAGGGAATCACCGGGCCTTGTTTCAGGTGCAGGCGGTGATTCCATTCGTGGCGTGTGACGTAGAGGTTTGACCGGGGAGGTGAGCTACCCCCGAGAGCCTTCGGGCCGTTTGGGACCATGAAAAAGGATGGCAAGGTTCCCTACCGCCTTTCCCTAACCCCAAAGTCTGGAGTGGGTGCACGACTTCATCAAGGGCCGACCTCGCGTGAACAGATCAATCCTTTGGTCTGTGTGTGGTGACGCAGAGCTGTGCATGGGTTCTTCTGGGTATGGGAAAGCTAGGTGTGAGCTTAGTACCCTGTGTTGCTCCCTTGTTTTGATTTTCAGGTATGAAAATATTGAAGGAGGGAATGATGTAAGAACCCGGTTTTTTCTACTAAAGACTTTGGAATATTCTTGATAATATTCCAGAGCAGCGCCTTCAGACGGCGTGCGATTCCGAGCCTCGGAGTGTACGGAAATAAATTTTCAGTGCGTTCACACTGGAAACGCTAAATAAATGAGATAACTCCTAAACTGAGTTCCGGATCAGAGATCTGAGTGTACGGATGGGTCCAGAATGAGTTGTTTACCCTAGGAGCGACATAAAACATGTCAGCGTGGGCCGTTTGGACCCCTCGCCTGCTTCTGGAACGTTAAACGGATTAATTAATTAATTAATTAATTGGTTTATTGGAGAAAAGAATGTATCTCTTAAATGGTTGCTTGGTTTGAAAAACGAGGGCACCGTTGAGTTTGGAGCGTGCCGTTTACCCTAGGAGGGGTGTAAGTTTTGCGTGTGCGAGCCGTCTACAAAAAATGGCACTAGGTACTTTTTCGTAATTTGGCAGCCTCGGGCGCTAAGTTTAATAACATTTGAACGGGGTCTCGGAATAAAATTCCATGACCGCCGTTGCACTCAGAGGGTGGTTCTTAGCCTAGGGGAGGCTAAATACTGACCCTGTCGGGAGTTCAGGTTCGGGGCTGTCGGGCGGGCGTTTAAGTGATTTGTACTTAAACACCCCCACACCCCCCCTTCACCTTCTTCTTATTCTTCCTCAAACCCTCCTCCCCCTCCTTCACCTCCGGCGAGGCAGCTCCGGCGAGGCGACTCCGGCGAGGAGACCCGGCAAGGTGCGGTGGTGCCGACGGGTTGACGACGAAGCGACGGGCATCGCCGAAGAGGTAGGGTTATGTTTTTGCGTTTTAATTACCAGACCTCCCTTTGAACCCCAAATTTTGGCGTTGATTTGTTGTTTTCATTTCGCAAAAACCAGATAAATGTGTAGTAGAGGTTTTTCTCTTTCCATCGCTTGTTTTGGAATCAAAATCCGAGCTCGGAGGAGCCCGGGGTTGATCGTCGAAGGTTGCCGGTTTTTGGAGGGGTTCTCGGGTGTTCCGGCGGGTCGGCGCGGCGGCGGCGCGACTCCAGGCAGCAGCGCGGTGAGACGGACTGCAGTGGAGCGACTCTAGGCGGTGGGTGCGTATCGGCAGCAGGGTGGCACGGCGAAGGCGGCTGCAGACGGCGGCGGTCGGCGAGGTCCCGGGCGGCTCCGGCGTAGGGCAGAGGACGCGGGGTGCGCGACCTCGCGTGCGGCGCGACCGCGACCCGCATGTCGCGGGTTGCTGCTGGGGGAAAGTAGACCGGCCGAGACGGCCGGTCGAGGGAGCTGGACGTGGGGGACTGAACCGGTCCCGCGGCCGGGCCGCGGGCCGGCTGAGGGCGGACCGGCCGGACCGGGCCTGTCCGGGCCTAGGGAGTGCCCCCCCCCTCTTTGAATTTCCGACGCTCGTAACATTCGTTATGGGCGTCTGTTTTGAGCGTCGTCAGTGGAAGCGCATACCTTGTGTAGGGGGGAACGTTTTTGGAATGGTTTCGGGAATTTTTAATTCCTGTAACGAGGGTTCACAGAGGCGCGACACATCTTTAAGTGGGCGAGCGTTTTCCCCGAGTTTTTTGTTTTGGACGGCGCGGATGCTTGCGACGTCCGCTTTGTGTGTCGTCTGTTGCGTTGGGACCCTGGCACAGGGGCAAATGTTTCCAGGGTGGTTCCAGGCATTGAGGCTGAAGTTGAGGCACGAGCCCCATGACCCGTCTCTTGAGCTGCGTGTAGCGTTTCACGACTTTTTCATCGGACGTCCGTTCGGGGCGTGCGAGCAGTCGATGTTGGGTGTTTTTCCGAGGGGATTGAAATGGTGCAATCCGCCCACCCTAATTCGGCATGATGGTGTGAGGCCCACGAGGGCCGTTTGGGGGTTGACGGTGATTTTCCATCCTTATCACCGGGCGACCGTTTTGGACAAGTGAGTTGTCCATTTCGTGTTCTTTCTCGAGAGGATCGCAACGGTGCGATCCGTTCATTGTGTTTTGGGATCGGGATGCGGGTCCCACGTGGCACCGCTCGTGTGAGGTGCGCCGGGATGCACCTTTTTCTCCGGATATCCGTTGTACTCAAGTGAGTAGTGCTTTTGACGTGTTTTCCTGAGGGGATCGCAATGGTGCGATGCGCCCGACTGTTTTCGGGGCCGAGGCTCGGGATCACGTGACGCCGTTCGGGCGTGAGGCGGTGTTGGTGACTTTTCCGTTGGATATCCGTTGGAGGCAAGTAAGTAGTCGATCTCGCGTGTTGTTCTGCGAGGATTACAACGCTGTGATCCGTTTGGCTGTGTGGAGCCTCTTGCACGATCTTGAGAAATGTGGAAGCATGGAAGGTGCTCCAGTGGTGGTTCACCCTACCATGGTTGTAGCGGACCCTTGGCGTGTGATCGTGCACTCTTGGGAGAGTGATGTAAATGGTTCACGAGATGTGTCTGGCAATGCCTGGGCCTTTGAGGTGGAGTTGTTACATCACGCCTTTGCATTGACGTTGGGTGCCGTGTGCACGATAGCCCTTGGGCTGAATGTGAGCTATACTCTGGGAGTATACGGGAGCGCTTGGAGGTACATGTGGTTGTTCGTACCTGAGAACGTTGGTGCGTTCAGTTGGGGATGAGAGGGGGCCACACATTGTGTGGTCCCCACGTGCGTGCCATGTTCTACTTTGCGTACTTGGACCTCTCACGGCGTAGAGGATCCCTTTTTGCTCGTTTGTTTGGCTAGCAGGGTGGAGTTTATTTCCCCTAAATTTGTGCTCGTTTGTTTGACCAGCAGGGTTGAGTGGTCTCCCCCTGGTTTTGTTCTCGATGGATCGGCCGGTAGCGGTGTTAGTGACACCTTGTGATGGAACAAGCGCTGAACCCCTTTGGGTGAGTTGTGCTGGAGTTGGGTGGTTGCGCGAGGCCCACTCCGTGTTCGGTTGGCCAGTGTTGTACCCTACAGTGGAGATGGCCAGGGCAATTCTGAGTTCTACCCTCCAGCGGGGCTGGGCAGTGGGTTACTCATCGACTTCCTCGGGCTTACCCTCAAGCAGGGCTGGGTAGTGGGTTGCTCACTGACTTCTAGGGTTTACCCTCCAGCGGAGACTGGGCAGTGGGTCACCCGATGCTCTTAGGTTCTACCCTCCAGCGAGGCTGGGCAGTGGGTCACCCGACGCACTTGGGGTCTACCCTCTAGTAGAGACTAGGCAATGGGTCACCCTATGACCTCTTAGGGTCTACACTGCAGCAGGGCTGGGCAGTGGGTCGCCCGTCGTCTAGTTCCAGGTCTACCCTCCAGCAAGGCTGGGCAGTGGGTCGCCTGTCGACATATTCCAGGTCTACCCTCCAGCGGGGCTGGGTTGTGGGTCGCCTGATGACGTATTATGGTTTACCCTCCAGCAGGGCTGGGCAGTGGGTCACCCAGTATCTTATTATGGTCTACCCTCTAGCGGGGCTGGGCAGTGGGTCGCCGGATTATGTATTATGGTCTACCCTCCAGCATGGCTGGGCAGTGGGGGCACCTGTTGGCATTCCAGGCTCAGTCCTTCTACTAGTCTAGCTTGTGGCTTTCCTCCGTGATTATCGGAGCGGGACCCTTGGTTATCTGGGTCAGTGTGGTGATGAGATTTGACCTTGAGCAGACCTCTCGACTGAAGGGTAGTGACGAGGTGTGGTTTGACTTTCCCTATAACTCACAAGTACGAGGGGAACTTTCCCCACCAAGACGCGTTGTTGTAACGCGATCTATAACTGTGCGGGTGAGTCATTGCCACCCAAAGCGGATAGTGTCGATGTGCGGTGATTGAGCCCCTTGGCTTGTGGTTCGGGGTAGACGTGCGAGATGCTGGGCATCGATGAAGTTTACTTTTGGGACTATTGGCGACTCATTTTCTTAGGCTGAGCTACGGGACAGAGATCCCCTTATGACGTTTTTCAGGCTTCTCAACAGAGCATATGGATTTGTATATACCATGTTTTGAGTACCCACTCCTTGGGTTTTTGCCACTCTCTTTCAGGAGAGGCGAAGACGCGCGGGGTATGCCACATGCTTTCCGTGTCCAGTTTCTCGTGGTAGGACGAGTCTTCTATCTTTCTCTTGATGGGTTGAGCTGTTACTCTTTACTGCATCCTTAGTTGTACTCATTTCTATTCCTTGTTTGCACTACTACCCACCCTTCGGTACCTCCTTTGTTGCTCCCTCGAGCCGTCGGGGTATCCTACTGAGTATTTTTATACTCACCCCTGCTTGGGCTTTGCCCGCACTTGGTGTGCCCTTGCAGACGACAGACAGGTGGAGCATGACTTCAGTGGAGAGTAGGAGCTTGGGAGCTTGGACCGCATGCGGTGGTCATGGCCAGGTTCCAGGTGGGAGACCCGTAAGCTGTTCCTTTCTGTTTACCTATTGCCGGGTTGTTTCACTTTTTAGTTGGGCGCGTGTTTCCCCCCGTTTATTTTCAGTTTTTACTTTGTACTGTTAGAGGTCGATGCACATTATGGTCTATATATAGCAGTTTCCCTTTACTTTTCTTGCCTTTTCTTTTACTCTGCACTTTTTCATTGAGTGTGCTGCGTGTGTGTGTGTGTACAGGTGCTTAGGCAAAGGCCTTCCCGAGTTATTGTGCCTTCGACACTGGTCGCCAGCCACTGGCCCATGGAGGCGGGCTTGGGGTAGTTGCAGCTCGATCCCGAGTAGGGTCGGGTCGTGACACTAGTAGTTTTTTAAGGTTGAAGTGAAGAGGAGAGGGGGTGGCCTTCAATAAGTGGGGGCGTGTATATACTTGTAATTTTTGAAAAGAAAATGGTGTAACCATGTTTCAAACATACCAAAAGGATCCAAAATGGTTCATTATATAACTTTATATGAGTTAAAGTAGAATTATTTCCATATAATATAAATTAGACAAGTTTTTAGGTTAATTAATCACTTAACATTTTATTTTAATCTCTCAAGAAACCCATTTTAACCTTAACCTTGGTAAATAAATTTAACCTTCTTACTATTCATTTTGACAAAAAATTAAGCTGAAAATATTATATAATAATAATTATTTTGATTATAAATATGGAATATATTTTTCCAAATTCAATTTTCTGTAGTGGCGATATTCAATTTAAAATTAAACCCGCAGATGAGCTGAAAAAACGGTTCTCCAAAGAGATATATTTCATAAGTATTATATGTTTTAATATCAATAGTTAATATTATTTTTCATAAAATAAACTAATTTAGTTTAATAATAAAATAATTTAACTAATTTTAATTTTAAACTATTTTAAAAAATTATGTATCTCTTTAAATGATTTAAATGAGAAGGAATATTTTAATAAAAATTAGTATTTTTTTAACTTTTCGCGGAAAAATTATTTTTTTTGGAAAATTTTAAAAAATTAAACAAAAGATAATTTTTAGATGTTGGTTCTAAAAGTAAAGTTAAATTTTTCAAATAAAATTTCTATATTTTTCAAAAATAATCATTATCATTTTTTTTCAAAAAACAATAAAAATCAATTTTTTGAGAAAAAACGTATTTTTGAAGAATATAAAGACATCCATAAAAGTTAAGTGGTTATTTATAAATATATATTATTTATATAAATCAATTTATACATAATTTTAAAAATATGGTTATTATAATTCATAAAACCATGTGAAATGGATAGTTATAATGTTTATGTTTAAATAATACTATTAATAGTATATTGTAGTTCATTAAAAATCAGTATTATGTCCAACATAAGATATAAAAAAATTAAATTGATTAGAAAAAATTAATAATTAAAAACTCATAGTATTAAAAAGATACATGAATGAAATTTTTTGATGAAAGATTTAGTAATTGTATCTATATATTATATTTTTCCTAAAATGGTTTATCATACATTAATAAAGCATTGTTTCTTCTTTATATTTATTTATGGTAATGTTATATACCTATTGAATTTTCAAATAATAGAAAATTAATTCTCTATCATATAATGTGAATTATATATTTTATTCTTTCCATGAATCCAAGATATGATTCTCTACTTGGTTAGAGTTATTTTACTATGCATTCGACTGCATTATAGAAGGATATACCTAATTGAACACTATAGGAATAATTTGAAAGGGTGTATCAAAAAGATATGTTTTCCAAATGTTTTTATTATGGAGGGTTATATTTTTTATAAATATATTTAATTTTTTACTAACTACCTATTTGATGTTGAGATAATTGGTCTACCAAAATCTCACCACAATGGGTGACTCGTGGGTGAAGGAATTTTTTGTAATATAAGTTTTTTTAATTATGATTGCAGTGTGGGAGTAGGATCACATTTTCATTTTACATAATATCTTAGAATTTATGTAATATGTTGAAATCAAAAAAGTAATTATTAGGAATTGGAATAAATAAAGGGATTAATTATTGATATAGAAAAATTTAATTAATAGTTTATATAAAGATTTTGGGAGAATGGGTTTAAGGATTTCACTTTAAATCCAAACAAAATTTTAGAGTAAACTTGACAGAGAGCTAGGGGACAAAGTCTGCATGTATTATCTTATAATGGTTATGTAATTAGTGGTCATACATTCTATATAATGAAAATGAATAATGTAGTATAAAGAAAAATAAAAGAGATTATCTTGTGTTTGAAGAAATGAATGTATCTAGTTCTAAGGAAAAAAATACAATTTATAAAAATATGGCATACATTAGAATCATTGAAAAAATATAAGAATTGGATTATACTACATTTCAAGAATGATTTCTCATTCCAAGAGAATTTATAATATAAGTTTATTAAAAATTGAAGAATTGGGATTCTTGAAAGTGGATTTCTATAATAAAGGGTGCAAGGATGAACCATTCATAATGGAATCACTCGTAGCACAAGTATTTAATGTCTCATATCCTACAAATAGAAGGAGTTTAACTATTATATTATCAGTAAAAAATGATGGGTCCTATTTCAATTCGACTATGGATGACCTTTTTTTGTGATTTTTTACTCATTTCATGGAGGTCCCCAAGTAGATGGGGTCTTATATGTCATTTGAGACCATAATAATGGGATTTGGATACTCGATAGTGGGTTCAAATCCATTCACAATTTAATGAAAAGGGGGTGCTAAAAAATATTTAAAGTGTTTTTTAATATAAATTTAATTACATCATAGTATTATGTGTTAACTACGGAATTTATGTAATATTAATTAAATATTAAACTACTTTAGTATATAATGGCTTCTTAACATGTCGATACTCCCAATCCTAAGGAACAATAATTATTTAGACAAGTTGATGCTTCTAATCCAAAGGAAAATAACATTACACTATATTCTAATAATACCAATCTTGTGGAACATAAAATTGATAATTTTGAAACTGAGGAATTGGAATAAGGTGAATAAACTATGTTTGAGAAAAGAATGAATCGTAGTATCATGACTATATTAACAAAAATTATTAGGCTGTGAAGAAAAGGCATAGAATTTGAGGTTGTAATGAATGCACATGGTCAAACTGTTGACCCAAATAAGTCAATTTTCATTTGTCACATTAGGGTCACCACTCAAATGTGAATCCCAATAGATGAAGATATATTGAATAGTGTTTTGCCAAAGATGGATTAAATAAATTTTAAATATATTATTTTAACATTATGATATACATAAATTATTTTACTAAAAAATCAAATTATGAAATATTGATTTACTCATCATTATACCATGATAAGGATTTTTATAATAGACTAATATAAAATGAAATAATTATTAATAGTCAATTTAAAAGATCATAGATCATTTTAGTGTATTCTTACAAAGATTTATCTAAGGTAAAATTAAGGGAAATTAAACCTATACCCACCATATATACATGAACTCATGACAAAAAAAGAATCATGAAATGTTTTTCTTTGTGTTTTTGAGAAGAAATATATTTAGGTAAATTGTGAATGGTAATAATTTACATTTGAATATTTGTATCAATCACTTTGGTTAAAAATTAATAATCTATAAAATAAAAACTCTATAATAAAAATATGAACCATGAATAAAACCCAACTTACCTCTACCATAATGGAAGGATGAGTTATACATCACTTCAAAAAATTGTATGTATTTTAAATATATAGTAATTGTATTATGCATGATGCGACAATAACATAATTATGTTCCCTTTTTATATATATAGCTTGATGAATTAAAATCCTACTCACCTTCCGTCCATTTTCAAGTCTGATGGTAGGATGGTCATGTAAATAAGAGTAGAATACAAGTAGATGAAATCACACAAAGTCTAGAAAAATAATGTTTAAGCATGATATAATAAAAAATATTCATTTTTAAATATGTATTTCTTAACTATGATTAATTACTTTCAAATATTATTTATCTTGGTTTGATATAATATGATTCATCATCTATACCCAATGAAGGAATACTTTTAGTGGCCTTGAAGTTTCGAGAATAATTTAGCCATGTCAAAGGAGCATGTTTTAGAGTGTATCATTGAACATAATTTTAGAGAATAAATGATCATGGGGATAAATATTAAAATATTATATGAGATACATTCATAATTATGTGTCTATAATGAGTTATTTCCATTATATTTAAATTTTATTCAAATTTTCTAAAAATTAATAAAAATTGAATAAACAGATTAAGGTTATTATAGATGGGTAATAATAAGAGGAAGTGATGAGTTGAATCTAAAAAATTAAAGGGATCATATAATCATTCAAAATTATATTTTTTGAGTACCATTACCCTAGTAGTTGAACATCTATATTTAATAATATAAACTGTTTATGTGAATACAATGTTTAATGATGGTGATATGGTCATTAATGAATTTGAAGTAAAATTATATGGATAATACATTATAGGCCATCTTGGTATTGATAATTTAGATGAAATCCTTAAGAATTGATGGCTAGGATTATCAATTGTAAATGTTTACATGACGTTCATTTTCGTAATCAATTTGTCAAATAGAGGATCTTATATTTTAATTGTAGTCTAATAAAATATATATTTTTTGAAAGAATATATATTAGTACTATGTGAAGGGAATACATTGTGAAGAAAAATTTTGACACACTAGTCCCCACATCACTTCTATAAACAATCCATTTGAAGAAGATAAATATTTAAAAAACATTGACCAATTGACTGTAATATTTGAAAACAAACTTACTAATGGAATGTTTTTAGTACACATGATAAATCGGTAAAACTCTACAGTCTAATAATATCAAATATTTTTTTAATTTATTTTATTAACTAAACCTTTTTTGTTTTTAAGGGCGTTGGTTTCTCATTTAAATTAATTTTCGTACTCTGAATATTAATTTTTTGTATTCTATATATGAATTTCAATGGAATCGATCGTACATGATGATTTTTTTAAAGTTTCAATACACTACATTCCAAATTTTACAAAAAAAATTTTTTATATGTTTTACATTATGTTTTAATGAAATCATCAATATAATAGGTTGTTGTTTAAATATAATTAAATTTAGGGGATGAGGATGGTCCATAAGTACAATAGTCCAATCTATTTTTACAAATGGATAATTATTAGACTATATATATTAATATTTCACTATAAAAATATATATAACAAAACATTACTCATTTCTCTCAACATTTCTTTTCTGTTCAAAAAAAACTAAATGTTTTTGGTTATTAATTTATAATATCTATAAAAGATATAAATTCCCAAAAAAACTTGATCTATGATGTGGTATTTCATATGATAATTTTAATTCTAATTAAAATATTTTTTAATAATTTTTTTATTTTTGTTTTTCTAGTACTACCAAAACTATCGATGGTCTAAAAAATCAAAATAGGAAATATATATTTTTTGGAAATAAGGGGGAATATTATGTGGTGTAAAAATGTTTGTAGACATCATTAACTAGTGAACTCCGTTTATTTATTTTGTTAATTTTCATAGTGATATTGAAAAAATTAATTTTAATAATTTAATTTTTCTCCAACCATTTTATTATCTATGAAGACCCAACAATTCATGGATAAAATTAGTTCTTGAAAAGGGATTTAACCAGGTTGAAATGGTTATTTATGTACTACCTATTGTATAAAATTTCTTATCATTTTTTATAGTTCTTTTTTAGTAAATTATATTATACATTATATCTATAGATTATTTGAATTATTTTCTCTAATATCAAGTACCGTAAATTTAGAATTTCTTTTTCTGAAAGAATTTTATGTTGTTAAAAAGAATAAAAGGCCAAGAGATAGAGTTCATAGTCCTTATTCATGGCAAAAATATGATTCAAAATTTCAAGAAGGACCATTAGTATTTGAGTTTAATTTTTTTTGTGATGTTACATTAGTGATGGAAGAACATACCAAAATGTCCATTACAATAGGATTTTATTTCTAATGGACCATTACAAAAAACTACATCATGATTATGGTCATTTGGGATAGCCCATCGCAAATAGAAAATAATTATTATAGATGAAATAAACCTCACAAATTATACCCATAATTTTTAAATATGATCAATTTTGACGGTCCATTATAGTTGATATTATTTGAAATGGAAGATCATTCTTTAAAAATACAAATATTTTTAGGAAAAATAACAATATATTAAAAAAAATAAAAATATTTAAAAATATTTTTTAAAAATTGAAAAAAATTATAAAATTATAAATTTAATACATAAATAAAATTAATAAATCTTTTCAAGCATAACATGTCTTTGAAAACAAATTAAAAAATAGTTATTATACTTTAAAAATAATCTACTCGTGTTAGGTGGAGGAGGATCACTCAAAGGATCACGGGTGGGGGGAACATCATAGCAACACCATGTGCAAGCCTTCACTTATACTCCAATATCTTCTCATCTCTCTGAGGTGGCTACTAATGCTCCTCCTCCCTGCCTATCAACATCTATTTTATTATCTCATCCTGAGCTCTCAACCTTTCTTTATACTATAAAACATACAATAAAATTGTTGATTAATTTTCACGAACTCACTTTGAGCTCCTAGATGACATTACAGAAGAACCATAATAACTCATAGGCTTCAGTCGGGAACAAATACCGACCACTTAAACTTTCTCGAAACCATGAAAATTATCTTGTATCTAGGCCCCCTCATCAAATCCTAAATCAACAATGGTATATTATTCACTCCCAGCTTGACTACCTCATAAATGAGAAGTTGCGGCCTCATGTGATTCCTTCAAATATAATTATAAACAAAAATAAAAATAAAATAACTATTAGTGAATTTTAAGAAATTACTAACACAATATGGTGCTATTGGTCACCTATAAGTTCTCCTATATAAGAATAAATATAAATCTTCTTATAAACTTAAAAACCCATATTTTATGGTTTAATAGTGTCTTATATAATATAAAAAAAATTATAATTTTAAGGAATATATATATTAATAAATAATATCACTTACCATATGATTTTGATGTATGAAAAATTTATTACTTCCAAATTTATGTGTGACCTCCTGCCTCCCCCATCTCTAACCTCACTAGGATAAAAATCCATCCCATACATGAGATGAGATATAATCAAGTCGATGGGATATGCAAGAGTATTTGAATACAATATAATGAATTTAATCCATAACTTACTTTATATGTTTGAGTGAAAACTAATAAAAGGGTTCATGTATAATTATTTTTCATGCCACCAGGATAGAATCTCTCAAGATATCTGCAATTAGAGCCAATAAATTCTATAAGACAATTAAAAACAATATGTTAGTAATTAAATAATATTTTAAAGTATATATTATTTAACAACGTTCAATCCATTGGTTGAATAATTTCTAATTAATGGAGATGTGAACTTGGTCCCTTGATACTTATGGATCAGAAAAACAATTTCATTGAATCTCACCAGCCTTCACAATAGCTAAATATGAAAAAATGAGAAAAATAAAAAAAAACTAGAATATTATTACCAAAATGAATACAAAATTATAATATAAAATAAATATATTAAGAAATTAAACACACCTCTATAAATTAATATCAAAATAAAAATAATGGTGTCTCTCTAGAATAGGTTCTAGAATCGTCCTTCTAGCAAGACCAAAACCTCTCCTAATAGGCATTTCATTATATAAATCAAGTGAACTAGGATCATCAATAGGAAGTGTGGAATCCGTGAGAGAATGAAAAAGATCATTCAGATCATCTATAACAATATAAGAAAAATAATAACACCGGTATGAAATTATTAAAAGAAAACTGAAATATAGAAAACTAATAAACACCATAATATAATAATATTAGCTATAAAAAATTGTCGATACATATTATAATTATACAAAATAATAATAAATAATTATATATAATAATTATATATAAATAAATACAAAAACATAATAATCTAACATGTAAATATTTGTTAATATTTATATATATTAAATACAAAAAAATAGTATATATCATACATAATATCATATTATTACCTATAAATAATTATTAACATGAAAATGAAATATAAAAACTAAGAGTTACAAGTATCTATGAAGGATCATAATAGATCACCAGGTCCATAAATCAAAAACATACAATCCTACCTATAAATAATTGTTAAAAAATATGTAAAATATAATAAACTAATAAATACCTGAATATATTACATACATCATCTTCTTCTTCATTATTTTCATCGATGAAAATGTTTACATCCCCATCTTCAGCATCATCATCTTTTATACAACTCTTAGTTTCATCATACGTTATTACTTCATCAACATTATCTATAACATCATACCTTAACTAGGATGTTTCATCATTGATATTTATATATCGTCAAGTAAGAGATATATTTTGGGATGTTTCTTTTAAAATATCAATATTTTTCACTTCAAAATAACCATTTTCATTTTCAATAAACCGACTTTCAAGTGTTTTATTTTTTGTTACACTCCACCAGTCATTAAAATATATCAAAACATCATAGTAATTTTCATAATAAAATTTATATTCTTGATGTGCCAACATAAATGGTTTATCTGATTTATGAGGACTTTAATATTTAGTGTTAAGGACTCCATGTTGTGGATAAACTCACTACCCACATTTAGAATCAAACCAACGAAATTTTAACATTGTTACATAATTTTTTCCCCAATAACATAACTCAATTATTTAATACAACATACCATAAAATTATACTTCAATTTCATTATGAGGATATAATTTAAAAATAATAACTAATATTTATTAATTTCTTTGATTACCCATTAATGTGTGTATGGAATCAAAATTTATTAACCGCATACCCATTATAACATTGTAAAAATTTTGATTGACGGTTTTTGAGCACAGATAATCGATTATAAATTTAATGTTCATGTTTTGCTACCAAGAAACAATAAAAATTATTAACAATAGATATTAGTCTAAAATTGATTTATTTTTCCATAAAAAAACTGAAAAAACTAGTCACTAAAACCAATATACAAAATTTTGTTGACCACATTTTTCAAGATAAGAATATGAAATTTGTATAAATTAATTATTGATATGGTCATAATATAGTAAAAAAAAATTAATTTAAATAAAGGTATATATTATAAAATTTTAAAATAATAATAAAACATTGTACTTACTATTAAAATCATGTAATTTTTCAGAATTCATTAGAACATATGTATGAGATCTATGGAGTTCTTCATAAAAAATACATCATTCACAATTATAACCAAAACCAATCTCAATATGATAAAAACCTGACCACTGATGGTCTGTGAAAGCGTCAAAATTTTTCTCATTATGATCCATATAATTATGTTTTCAACCTTATTCTGATTTAAAATAATAAGATAATAAATTTCAAATTTTCTCATGGAGGTACGCTTATGAAATTCACCCATGAACTGATGATTTGTTATATAATTTATTCAATAAAATTTTCATGCATAACTCCAATGGCTACGTCCAACAAAATTTAATTATCCCTCCACATTTTTATTCATATGAAAAATTCTAAATTAAATTTTCCATTGAGTCAAAGAATCTTAGTGAGAATATTTTCTCCAATTTACATAAAATTTAAACAACATCCTATTACAACCTACTAAATACATCATAGTAAAATCTTGGTTCCCAAATATCTTAGAAGAAATATGATATTTTAGTTAACATATCCTATATTGAAGAACTCAACATCCCCATAAGAACAAAACGTATTCATCTTTCCATTAAGACATTGATGTCATGATTTTTTTATAAATTAATATGACCCATTCTGATGTAGCGAGAAAAGTTAGAAGTCTAACCATATTGTAACCTCAAATCTCAAATCCATTGATAGAATAATATAAAATTTCATTAAAAAGTGTGTATGATTATGAAAGATTCATTAAATTATGTGTTCTTTCATCTTAAAATAATTCATGTTCACGATGTCTGCAAATATGGGAATGATCTGACTATTACATTATATTATATGTCATCCTCAAAAAAAATTCAACAAATATTAAAAATCAGAATGTTTTGATTTATAATTTGGTATATCAATTTGGGTTGTTATTTACTAAATAGACAAAAAAACATCTTCATGTACAAAATTTTGAAATCAAAGATTTGGAACCAATTTTTTTATATTATATTGAATTATATTCACCATGTTAATATGAAAAAATACAATCTATCCAAAAATGAAAATGCAATAGGTGAAGTAAAACATTTTCAAACATTTTGAATCTCCTATGATCACATTTCATAAATGGACATTTAATTATTCATTCAAATGAAATTATGAAAATGATGTTAAAATGATATAAAGGTTTCAGAAACCTCAATATAGACAAAATTTGTACCCGATCTGATGAGATTTTTATGATTATTTATCAAATCATGGTCTTGTAATAGAAAAGGGTGTCTACTTCCTGAGTCCAAAGTTATCTAAAAAAACATAAATAAGAATAATTATTATTGATCATTGGTAGTAAGTATAAATTTATATTTTAAAACCTATTAATATTATTTGGAATATGATTGGAGTGAGGCACTAGTTTAGCACTAGATTCTAAGTCCTGTGGAGGATGAACACAAATAGAATAAAAATATTAAATGTATGATATCACACAAATGATATTTTTTTTGAAAAAAATGGTATATATTTTGAATGGTGTCTCATATAATAAATCTGGGACCACTGTTAGGTCAGCGTTATAGGGTTTACCCTAGACATTACATACCATTTGTGTGCATCAGATGTTTTGTTACATTTCACAAGAGGGTATTTCATGTAATATTTTTATTATAATTTTTTATAAAAAAATTGACTATCTTCAAAATTACATAGCATATGAAAAATTAAAAACCACCATTAGGTCCAAAATGTGGGATTTACACTAGATGTGATATAAAATCTAAGCACATCGAGACTTTAGAAACATCACACAATATAGTAATACATTTAATTTTTCAATTATATTTTTATTTACCAAAAAGAAGTATCTCTGAAAAAGCATATCATATTAGAAATCTTAGTAACCATTATATCGGGGATACTGGGTCTACCCTAGGAGTGACATAACATTTTTGTGAACCGAGTGTTTGATTACATTATACATTAGGGTAATTTATTTAATATTTTTATTATAATTTTTTATAAGAAATTTATGTATCTATGAAACTATGTATCATATGTAAAATCAAAGACCAACATTTGGTCCGGGATGTGGGGTTTACCATATATGCAACTTAATATTGGTGAACATCACATCACACATGATGATAATTCATTAAATTGTTGTATTATAACTTTTTATAAAAAAATTGACTTATCTTCATAATAGTGAATAAAATCTCAAATTTGAGACCACTATTAAAACGGGGATGCTAGATTTACCATAGGCATCACATAATATTTGTGTGAATCAGGTGTTTTTTTACATTACATGAGAGGGTAATTCATTAAATATTGTTATTGTATCTTTTCTTAAAAAATAATGTTTCTAACAAAAGGTGTATCTTATAAAAAATCTGAGTCTATCGTTAGGTCTTAGATGTGAGGGTTTACCCTAGACATGACATAAAATTTATTAATGTCAATAGTTTTGTAACATCTTGCATGATGGTAATATATTTAATTTTTTATTATATTTTTTACAAAAAATGGTGTTTCTCCATAACGGTGTATCATATCATAAATTTAAGACCATTGTTATATCGAGGATGTTGTGTTTGCCCTAGGGGAAACATAATATTTGCGTCCATTAGTTGTTTGATAACATAACATGTGAGGGTAAAAATATAATATATTATATATATATATATATATTACAACCTTTATAAAAATTATTACTATAAATTATTTTAATTAATAGAACATTTATATGAATTATTGTGAATTTCTAATAGTGGTTATCTTTTTTTATATTTTAGTGTAATGTATAAGAAATAATATATTTTTTATTACAAATATTTTTTAATTCTTATTAGTTGATATTTTTTAAATTAATAAAAATTATTTATTATCTATGACCGAATTTATTATAAATATTAATAATTTTCCAAAATTAATTGTATTTTATAGTTGTTCTTTTAAAATTACTGAAAATTATCATAATTCTCACAAATTTTAAAATTAAATTTTTTTAATTACACCAATATTTTCTATTTATTACTATAATTAAATAATTAATTATTATTTACTATAAACTATTTAATGAAAATTAAAAATCATTTAAATTGTTATTATATTTTAAATAATTACTAAACATATATATAACCATTTATTTATTAATATAAAAACATCAAATATATTATGACTCTTTTTAAAACAAATAAATATATATCAAATCTATATAAATCTATATATATTTATATTATAATAAAACATAAAACATATTTTTTAAATGTTTATATATAAATATTCAAATATTAATATACATATATATATAACATGATTTCTTAATCAAATCTATTTTTTAGTTTTTAAAAAATATGCATATCAAACTAACACACACACACACACATATATCAAAATCAATATTTTATTTCTTAAATCTCATATTTTTGTGTATATATATATTTCAAAATCCTTACATGTTTTTTTAATACTTATATATATATATATTCACATGTTAATATATATAAATACACACACACACACAAATAAATATTAAAAACCATAATAATTTATATATATATATTAAAAAACATACATGTTTTTAAAATGTTTATATATATATATTCAAAATATATATATATATATATTACAAGATTTATTAATTAATATAAATACATAAAATATATTTGGACACTCTTTTTAAACAAATATACATATCAAATATGTATATACATAGATATGAATATACATACATATATATATATATATAATCTTACATGTTTTTAAAAAAATTGTTATATATGTATATATTAATCATGTCTTATGTGCATCTTTGAAGAAGGTGACTCAAATGTTGATCTACAAAAAACAGGCTGCAATAAATTATCACAGAGGAAGGAGGCCATTAATCATGTCTTATGTGCATCTTTGAAGAAGGATAGGAAGGTTATGGAGAGAAAGAATGAGGGGATTAGGTTTTAATTAATTATTAATCGTGATGGACTAATTGTGAAAAAATTAATTCCTTCAAAAAAAGTTTTTCATCAAAAGTATTTTCAATGGGAAATAATACATGTCAAAAATAATTCCTACATGACTACTGTTACTGAAAAATATAGCATTCTGTCACTATTATCCATCACCACAAATTTTCATGCCCGGAGGTGATAATTCCCAACAATTTTATTTTTAGTAGAACATTTATTCCATCAAAAATGATGAATTTTTACAACAGAATATGCATTCCACCACAAATAATTTCTTTTATGGGACTATTTGTGATGGGTTAATTGCCTGTAATAATTAACTCATCACAAATAAGCTGTTTTCTAGTAGTTAATGAACTATGTGTGGAGTATTTTTATTCTCTTTCTAAGTAGAAAATTATTATATAAAAAAATTCAATAAAGGCATGGAAAAGGATGATGCATTGATGTACGCATTTAATGTTTTCTCCATAAACATTTTATTTTTATAATTTGTTTATGTTTGGTGGTGATGGAAAAAAATTTATTTTCAATCCAAGCCTTTTTAATTTTTTTGGTGAAAAAATTTTATGAAAATGATACAAAAGTTATTTTTTAGGTGGACAAATCCACCACATGTCAATTTTGGACACGATGATCCTAATGTGACTTGAAATTCATATTTTCAGTTTAAAATTGAAATTGTAGTTAAAAACCGAGTTCACTTATGAAAAAAATAAAACATCTTTATATATCTTGATACGTTAGAAAAAATATTTAAAATTAATTTCTTATGTGTTGGAATTAACATTACATTAATCAGTTACACGATGTGACCATTATGATTGGAAGTACTTATTTTTATTTTAAATCAATATTTCAATTCAAAACAAGTGTCACATACTCAAAACAGAGTAAACATTCCCATATTGGCCAGATAAATTATTAAAATAATCTATGAAATCATTTTTGATGTTTTGAAATCAACCTAAGATTAATTTGAAACATGGTGTTCCTAGTATGACTCAAAGTGCATGTTTTTTTGTTAAAAAATAATATTCTTATTAAAAACAATTTTAATTTTTTAGAAACTAAAAAAATTCACCCATATTTTCCTTATAATTTAATAAATGTTCTTTTATCCATTTTGGATGTATAAGAATTTCCATACCGAAACGAGACACACAATGTTTCTGTTCTGATTGAAAGTGTGTCATTTTATCCAAAATCGACATTTCAATACAAAACACAATCCATATACACATGATAAAAAAAATACTTAGATTTTCTTGATACAATATAGAATCAACTATAAGCCATTATTTGCATGTAAGTATTTGTATCACATCAACATGACATATGGTGTTCCTAATATGATTTAAATTTCATGTTTTCAGTTTAAAAAAACATTTTAATCCCAATACACATCTCTTACTTAAAATTATGAAAATACCCTCAAATTGTATTAGTAATTTTGGAAAATGATTTGTGTATCTTTTTTATTTATAGGAATCATCCACATATAAATATGGAACATGGTGTGGATGATATGAGTGAAATTGAATGTGTTTATTTTAAATTAATTTTTAATCCAGAAGACAAATCACAGAATCAAAACTGAGTAAACAGACTCGAGTTGTCTTGATACTTTAGGAAAACAATCTACAAGTCATTTTATAGTTTTAACAATATAATACACATCAATTTTACACAATGTGTACCTAATATGACTCAAAGTATGTGTTTTTAGATTAAAGTAATATTTTTGTTCTAAACGCATATAACATATTCAAAATAGTGAAAAAATGACTGGTTTTACTTAAATCATTAGAAAAAATTCTATAAAAAATTCATGAAATGTAGAAATAAAATTCAAGTGAATCCAAAACATGTTGCGATCATTATGGCTCAAAGTGCGTGCTTTCAGTTTAAAAGTGACATTTTATTACAAATCATACATGACATTCTCAAAAAATTGAAAAAATTATTAGATTGTATTAATAATATATTAAAATGATCTATATGTCAATTTTAATGTGTATAAATAATATATGAATCAATCCAACATCTGATGTTCATAATATGACTCATGGTGCATGTTTTCAATTTTAAAGTGACTTTATAGTTCAAAACATGATTTATTGACTAAAAATTTAGGAGACACACTGTAATAGTCAATTACCTTTCAGTTAGGTATGTTTTAATTTAGATTTTCATTTATTTTGTTGTTGGGTGAGTATTTGTGACCATGAAATTGGGAGGATACCTATAATGGTGATGTTAGATATTTTTCTGGAGTTCATAACATAAAAAACTATAGTTTCTTATCCTCACTAGGAACATAGACACCTTGTTTGTGAAGTCCATATATTCTAACGACTGCTAATAAGAAGTTGTGTATTGGATACATGGAATGAATGATTTACAGTCCATGTAACACATACATTCTGTGAATGTATAAATATATGTTTTTAATTAAAAGATGATAGGGTTTCCGCATATATAGACCATAAAGATTAAATGACCTAAAAATGCATTACATGCTATGTAAATGTCATTTTTGTGGTTTTTAAGGCTTCATTCAAGTGATATGTTTCATTTTTTATTCATGAATCCTTCCTCACTAGACCTAGAGTGCTCCCCTAATAAGTTTGGGTGACTTCTTTCCAAATGGATTGATTTTTTTGGGATTTACTATCATTGTGGTTGGATTAATTCTCTCCAAGTAAGTTTTCATTCTAGTTATTATTAGGTTCTGGTTGTGGATTTGTTTTGGATATGGTTTTGTGATTGGATATTTCATTCTATAAATCCTTCTCAGTAACTTTTTCTCTTATATTATAAAGAAATATCTTGTGGTTTCTAAAACCCATCGTCAATGGAGGCTAGGTTTTCAATATCCTTGAGGAAGGTAGAACTAGTAAAGTTTCTTAATTTCATAAATTTCATGTTGTTCTTGTTGTTTCCTTTATATTTTAAATGTAATTACATGTGTGGAAATTGAAAATTTCATGTTTTCATGTTTTAAAGGGGTTTTTTCTTTTAAAATAGAATTTCCTTAGTTTAGAAAGAAATGTATTTTTATGTTCGGATGTATATTGACATAGATTTAAAATAATTTTATAAAAGTGTGTGTATGGTTTTTAAAACAAAAATAGGAAAACATTGTTTAGAGGGAACCTTGGGTGTGTTGAGAAAGATACATAGGTAGCCTTAGTGTGTTTGACACCACTAGGAGGTGACCTCTTATATATTGATGGAATATGGAATATCTCAATAGTAGTTAGAGGAAAACATATACCTTTATTTCATAGAAGTGTCTAGTATATATTTTCCAATAGGATAAGGCCTGTCTAGAAGGTGAATGGTTGTTTTTGGTTGTTTATTGCATGATATATTATTTTTTGGATATTAGATCACATATATATTTATATCATAGTATGTTTAACTAATTTTCCTTATAATTAGAATGTTTCTCACTTAAGATGATCAAATATCAATTACTTGGAAAACCCTATGAATATTTGTGAAATTGTTTTCAAATTTTTATTAAAATATATCTAGTAAAACTATTTTGTTTTAAATATAGAAATTTTTCATTATAGAAATTAGAAATTTTATAGATTCTTTGGTGGTTTATTACTAGGCTATGTTAACCCCACCCTACTTCTTCCTTTGGGAAATTGTAAAACTTAATTTAAAGGACATAGGTAAAGGGATGGGAATTATACTAAATATTTTCTTCTTTTTATGTTGTTATTTTTGGTTTGGTTTGATCAGTGGAGGTGAACATTGTTCACATAGATACTTATCAGTTTGGAAGTCTCGTACATCATGGTTTAGCCTATTTGGAATTGTTGTATCTTTATTTTTTCCCATTTTTACCTTGGTCTTATGTCTGGTTTTCTAGTATTCAAGACTTGTGTTTTTATATTTGTTTAACCTCACCCTATAAAGGGATATCATGGGTGATTAGTCTTGATTACAGGGGTTGGACTTCCATATTTTAGCATTAGAGAACTACTTCTCCTGGAGTGTGTTAGCACCGCCTGAGTTGGTTCCATGTATTGGTATGACAATATTAGGTTAGTCTAAATCTGAGTTACCAAGGGTGGTTATAAAATCATTAATAATTCCAAGATCTCGTATATAGGTTAATTAGAAATAATTTCATAGGAAATCAATTTAAATTGACCTATCTACTAAGTATGGGTACTTGGTTTGTGTGAGGTCATTAAAATAAACTATGTGGGAAGTTTATTTAAATGGGAATGTTCCTTTCAAAATTTTTTTTCCTTATTGTGGTATAATACATAATTGATTTAAATTTTTATCATATTATATATATTTTTTAATTATAGAAGTTGGTTCCATGGTTTTGTAATTTTCTCATAAATTATTGGTTATTGGCTTGTGATTTATAGACAATACCTCCAAGAAGACGTCTTTCAAATAAAAGAGGGTAATCTATTAGGATGGTTTCGTAAGTGGATCCTCTAATAGAACCTTCTTTAGTTTAAGTAGTTATCCATACCATTCAGACTATGGGGCCAGTCAGCCCCATTTACCATCGACGATTAGTGGATCATTGATCAAAATTTACCAAGAAGTAAGCACTTATCTATCATTGGTCTAAAGGGTCCTAAGAATTAGATGAGTGGATTGAATAGATTTAAATGATCATAATTTTTTGAATACTCCTGAAGATTGTCATGTTATGTTTCCACATATATTCGTGAGGGTACATGAAGAAGATGGTGGGCCTCTATAGTGAAAGATATGTTGCATGAAAGTATTATCATATTTTTTTCAATAAGATCTTTAATCAGTAGTTTTATCCTAAATCTTTACATTCAGAAAGACCTGATAATTTCTAACAATGGTGAAAGAGGAGTGTATCTTTTTAGAGTACTCCACTTGTTTGGATGATTTGGTGTATCTCGCACTGGGGCTTGCCACCAATGATTACATAATGGCTCAGAGGTTCAAGATGGGGATGAGGGTCAATGTTTAGTCAATGATAGTTCTTTTTTACTTCCCATAATTTTTGAAGGAAGGGTATAATATAGATTTGGGTGAGGAAAACATATCTCTGAGGATAGGATTGAGAAGAGCTTCATTTGGTGCAACTGTTAGCTATGGTGATTTTTCTAGTTGGAAAAGGAAGTTCCGGACTACTCTGTTTTCTATAGGACTAGTATCAAGGGATTATTTAGGTTAGAAACAGGTTATCTATTACCATTGTGGGTGGATTGTTCATACTGGACCCCATTATAGAGTGGCTCCTAGAACTTTTCATCTTTGTATATGATTTAGACATGTGAAATATTTCTATGAGATGATATCCAAATGCAGTAAGGTATGATCCAATTTCACCAAGGGATCAATGGTTTATATTAATTTTACTAAGAGTGGAGGGTCTCATTCTTAGGCCAATGTGATATTTTTAAGAGGCTAAGTCCAAATGGATTTATGTGACAGAGTGTGATCTAGAGGAACCTAATTCATGGCCAACTATTGTTATAGGTATGATATTTATCACATCTTCTGTAGTGATAACATATTTGATATAGGTGATACCCATTCTTTTATATCATCGGAGTTGGTTGAAATATTTTGTTTTCACACTAATATTACATTTTTCCATTTGTACTTTTTCACACATTTGGGAAAGGGGTGTGAATAAGGTTTCAAGTGTCAGACATTTCTAGTGGTGATAACTGACCTTGAGGTGCATTGGATTTCTTTGTATTTGATCATGACTTCTTCAACATGATTATCAACATGCATTGAATGATTAGTGTTAATATCTAGATATACTTTTATCATCTTTTGGTGTAGTTCTTATATATAAATAGGGTAACTCATATTTTTCAAGGTGAGTGGTAATCTAGACCAGGGGAATGTTTTTCCTTAAACTAGTATAATCTCATGCCATTTTTTTGAAATTATTCATAATTCAAATGACCCTTTCTGGGGTTTTCAACTACCTGTTGTGGTGTTTTTGTTCCCTACGGTCTTTCTAGATGATTTATATGGTTTAATGCCATTTATGAGAGGTCGATTTTACTATTAACATACTTCCTATAATGAGAAACATTTCTATTCGATCCTATCAATTGTCACTTGTTAAGTTGGTGGATCTTAAAGTCCATGTTGAGGACCTATAGGATAAATAATTCATTCATCCATGAATTTCCGCATGGTTTTCACATGTACTATTTTCTATAAAGGAATAAAATTCTCAGTATTAGTATTTACAATCATATTCTGAATAAGATGACCATTGTGAACAGGTACCATTGAACCATAATTGAAGATCTATTTAATCATAATAGAGAGGATTGTTGGTTTTAAATTGTTGAACTATTGTCAGGGTACCATAAAATGGGAGTTCAGGAGGAGGAAATACCTAAGAAATTTTTTTTTTCTGTTGATACTAGCATTCCATGTTTTTGTTTATGCCATTCAGAATCACTAATTATCCTATGGTATTTATGGATTTAATGAACCTTATCATTCATCAGTTATTGGAATATTTTGTTATTGTGTTCAAAGATGATTTCTTGTGTGATCCAAGTTAGAGGAAGAACATTTGGACCATTTAGATATCATTCTTCGAACCATGAAATAAAATATCATGTTTTGTAAACATTATAAATTTGTTTTTTTGGATCAAAGAACGGAAGTTTCTAGGGCATGTCAAATCTGAGAGGGGCATCTCATTGGATCCAAAAATGGTAAGGGTAGTTATATCCTGGGAAAATCCCAAAAACGTATTTGAGATGAGAAGATTCTTGGGGTTAGTTGAAATTAATGATGATTTTTAGGACATCTCCGGGATTTCATCTCTAATGACAGCTTTGACCCATAAGGGTATAAAGTTCGAGTGGGAAAAAAAATTTAGATATATTTGAAGGATTTTAAGGTGATGTTGACTTCCACAATAGTGTTGATTCTCCCAAAACCAAGTTTAGGTTATAATGTTTTCTATAATGCCTCATGTATCTGTTTGGGATGTTTCTTGACTCAGGGGAAATAAGTTGTGGCCTATTTCCCTCACAGTTTATTACCTCATGAGAAGAAATACCGTACCCATGATCTTGGGTTTGTAGCTATTTTTGATACACTCAAAACATGGAACCACTATCATTTTTGGGGAGTGATTTAATATGCATTGTAATAACAAAATCCTAGGGATTATCCCATAAGGGGAAACACAGCGTTAGGGTTTCCATTATCTCCGCCTCTCTTCCACCGCAGATTGTCTTCGATCTGCTCTTCAGCGCTCCAGCTTGATGCTTCGTGATGGCGGTTCTTCTCCCAGGGGCGACGTCATTCCTACATGGGCGTGCCTGTCTTGGTTTTTCCCACCGCTTTCCAGCCTACATTCACACTCCCCCTTCTTCGCCAGGTAGGGCTTTTTTGGTAGTGTGGTGGAACCTGCAGTCGTCGTTCCTGCTTCTCCTAGCCAAGGGTCGATGCAACGATTCTGTTCGAAGCTGGAGGTACATTCAGTGAGTCGAGGTGGTCTCCGGGTGTGAACGTGAAGGTGGCGACGGGATCTTGTTCTAGTTTGCAGCATGCCCTCCCGACATCCCTGGTGGTTCTTGTTTTTTCCTTGATTTTTTGACACTTTGAATTGGATTTGGGTATGGTTGTGGATGATTCTAGGTCTGAGTTAGAATTTGTTCTGCTCTTCGCGTCTTCAGTTTTTTTACGGCGCCGATGTGGACGAGATGAATCTGGATCGTATTTCTTAGATGGTTTTTTTCCATGTGATTAAGGGAGGTTTTGTTGGTCCCACCGAATATTGGATCCAGAGCGATGGTTTATTGTGGTTTTGGGTTTCTTGGTTCGACGGTTGATGGTCTTCCCGGCGCTCCTGCATCGGCTCGATCTCATCTTCGTGTTTCTTAGAGGTGGAATAAACAACGTCAATGGTGTTCTGCGATGGTGTTTTGATCAGTAACACGTCTCTAGGTTTTCAAGGAGATCATCATAGGCGACACTGGTTTGGTTCTGAAAAGTGGAATCAGTTCGTATGTGGGTGTTGGATGCCGACGACGACTGTGGTGTCTGACGATGGCATGCGATGTGACTTCAGGTGATGTGGGCATATCATGGATCATGATCTCCTAGTTTTTTGGGTAAGATTTTTGAATTTTTTATTTCGAATTTGGATCACCTTATTGTTCCCAGTGATGTTTTGAGGATGTTGTTCTAGTTACCGCTACCACAAAGCCGTCATTTTGAAATCCCCAAAAAAAGAGAATTTTCAGTTCAGTAATAACAAATGCCTAAAGTATATTTTCACTAAGAGGGACATGAAATTGTGATAGAGACACAAGGTTGAGTATCTTTGGACATTTTATTTAGGTATTTTATATTAATCTAGGAATGGAAATATGGTTTTTGATTCTTTGAGAAGAATAAAATTGATTCGAAAAGTGAAAGAATAAATTTATGAGTGGTATTTAATGAGTTTGTTTACTGAGACGAGATTGGGAGTGGAGGAGGATGGTGGACATGTGTTCTTAACTTCAATAAATGTTGAATAATATCTTAATGAGTGAGTTTTACTTGAGAAGGATAAAAAACTGAGAGAATATGTTTAGGAGAAATCCTAAATGGCGGGGAATCCTCAGGTGAGTGGTCTCAGTTTACTAGTGGAGCTTTATGATTTCATCGTAGGTTGGTTATTTATTTTTTCCTTAATATAGGAGCTATTTGATAGTGGAAACTGGGCATGTGGATCCATGAACCCTGTGTCTAAAAAATATGTCACATGATTTTAGATATTGATATTAGTGGATAGGGATGAGGAGGTTAATGTGGATTTTTATCATAGTTTTTCACTTGTCATAAAGATAAGGTGGAACACTAAATACAGGAGGGTTTCTTACAACCTTTACCTATTCTGGTATGGAAGTGGGACCAACATTCCATAGTTTTCTTAATTGGTTTCCCACAGCATCCTTATGGGAAGGATGAGATATGTGTGATTATCTATATATGCACTAAATCATCACATTTCATACCAATAAAGAAAACAATGAAACTAGAGGATCTTGGGGACTTACATGTTTGAGAGGTTGTGGGACTTTGTGGGGTTCACTCTGTTTTTTTGGATAGGGTCTTGAGGTTCAAATCCAAAATATGGAAAGGTTTTCAAGATGAAATGGGATTCTAGTTGAAATTGAGCATGTATTATCTTCTCCAGATGGATGGACATATAGAGAGGGATACCATGGTTCTTAAGGATATTCTCTGGTATTACGTGCTTGCTTTCATTATATATTAAGACAATAATTTTCCTTTGGTTGAGATTACCTATAACAATAGTTATCATAAATCGACTAGGATGGTTCACTTTGAGGATTTGTGTGGGAATCCATGTCGATCTCCCTCGTGTCTAGTAGTGTTTGTAGAGTTTTCCTTGGTTGGGGTGATTTTTGTTCATGAGACGGCGAAGGTGGTTCATTTGATTTAGAGAAGTTTGATCACGACTAAGGGTAATAATAAATTTTATGCATACCATTATCATAGGCCACTAGATTTTTTTGTTTGTGATTGGGTTTTACTCAATGTTTCACATCGCTTGGGCATCATTGGTTGGGTATGCATGGTAAGTTTTAATTGAGGTTTTTGGGCCCCTTTGAGATCATTCATTTACTAGGGAGGGTGGCATACTGTTTGTAATTTCTATTTGGGTTGAATTATTTCCATGATGTGTTTCATGTTTCCTAGTTGAGGAGATATATACCAGATCCTTCCCTTGTGGTTAGGTGGTAGGATATAGATCTAGAACCTGATACCACTTTGGTTGAGCATCTATTTTAGATTATTGATTTCCAGGATAAGGTATTGTGCCATAAAATGATCCTTGTATTATAGGAACTGCGGTAGTTCAGATAGGATCACCATGAGACATGAGAGATGGATTGAGTAATGAGGTAGCAATGGCCCTCTCATTTTTTCAGATCTAGGATCTTGAGAACTTTTTAGGGACATAATGATTTTATGGTGGGGAGATTATAACACCTATTTAATTTTCTATCAGGTATGTTCTACTCTTAGTTTTTGGTTTCAATTGTCATTTAGTCATTATTAACAACCATGAAATTGATAGGATACCTATAATGGTAAAGTTATATATTTTTTGTATTTGTTCAAAAAAAACCTACAGTAGACTAGTCCTTGTTGGGAAATTACACATCATGTAAATGAATTACATTCCATGTAATTACTACTAGGACGAATCCATTAATTGGGCACATGGAATGAACATTTTTTACACCATGTAATAATTACATTCCCTATAAGTATAAAAATCAAGTTTTTATTTAAAATATGATGGGGGTTTCAATGTATATGGACCTCTTGGATTATAGGATGTTCATATGGTTTACACACCATGTAAATGTCATGGTGTTGGTTTTTAGGGTGTTTTACAACAGATATTTTTCATTTGTTCTCCTTGTATCCTTCCACATTGGACCTCAAGATCTCCCTCAGTGATTATGGGTGAATTTTTTAAATCTAGATTGATTCGTTCAGGTATTGATCTCTATTGTGGAATGATTGCTTCTCTCAGGGTAAGAAAAATTTCATGTTCATCATATGATTTAGTTGTAGATTTGGTTTTTCTATGGTTTTTTGGTTGGATAGAATTTTATATAAATACATTTTAGTTTATTGTCATGCCTTGTCTTCCAATGTAAAATCTTGTGGTTTCCAATCCCCATTATCGAAGGCATTTAGGTTTTCTACTTCCATGAGATAGGTAGATATGTTCATCCTTAATTGATAGTTTTTATTATTATTTACTTTATATTTTATATAGAATTTCATTTATTGAAATTGAAAAAGGTATGGGTTTATGGTTTAAATGAATGTTTTGATTTGAAAATATAATTCCTTGATTTGGAATGAAATGTTTTTCGAAACCCTGAAGCATATTAGATTGTATTTGAATTGATTTGATAATAATGTGAGAATTGTTCTTAAATAATAAATTTATAAACATTTCTCTACGAGATCCTTGGATGCGTCAGGAAAAAATAAATAGGTAGACATATTGTGTTTGACACCACTAATAGGAAACCAATTATATATAGATAGACCATAGAATGAATCGATATTAGTTGGATATAACCTTATTCTTTTTTGGCTCATGAGTTTCTAGTATGTATTGTCGCATAGGCCAGGGCCCATCTAGAAGTTGCATTATTTTTTATGGTTGATTATTGATTGATATATAATTTCATATATTTTGGATCACATATATATTTTTATCTTAGTAAATTTACCAGATTTACTTTATAAATGGAATTTTTATAGCTTATGAAAACATTATATTCCATTTTCTAATATCCTAGGGAATGTTTTAATTTTTTTCAAGTTGTTTTATTATAATATTTATTGAAAAAATATATTTTAAAGCTATAACTTGTGAATTATTGATATTAGAAATTGTATAGATTAATTTTTGGTTTCTTACTGGGATCTATTGCTCAGATCCTAATTATTCATTTGGGTATTTGTAGAGAATTTTTTATGACATAGGTAATGTTAAGGGAATTATATCACATGATATATTATCTTTATTTAACTATTCTTGGTTTGGGTTGCTTAATGGAGGTGACAGCTCTTCACATGAATATTTGTATATCTATAAATGCCACACTTCCTGATTTATCCAGTATAGATTAATTGTATCTTCCTATTGTTTCCTATTTTTACTCTGGATATATGTCTTGTTTTAAAATATTCAAGACCTATTTTTGTAAAAAAAATTTCCTCACCCTATAATGTGATATCTCGGGTGGCTGGTCTGGTTTACATGGGTTGGATTGTTACACACAATATAATATTCCAAACTATTTATGACAATAATCCATTTTATATTTGGGAGATATATGAATAATATTTATCTAAATCCAAGTCATGGTGTGTTCTATATGACTCAAAGAGTCTGTTATTAGTTTAAAAGTAACATTTTAGTTCAAAATACACATAAATTACTAAAAAACATCAAAAAACACCTAGACTTTCTTGATAAGTATGTAAAATTATCCATAGGTCATTTGGATTGTAGAAATAAAACTAATATCAGTCTTACACAGGGTGTTCCATGTATAAATCTAAGGGTTTGTTTTCAGTTTGAAATCACATTTTAGTTTAAAATTAATGTAACTTACTAAAAACATAGAAAGACCACAAGAATTGTCTTATTAGATTATTAAGATGACCCATATATCACAAGTGATAAATATTAATCATCTGCACATCTATATGTCACACTTTGTGATTGATATAACTTAAAGTGAAAGTTTTTAGTATAAAATTGACATTTTCGTTAGAAATGAAACTCAATGAAAATCTGGAAAAAAAAGTCAAATGTTCTTAATAATTTAATCAATCTATCTATAAGTCATTTTTGATCTATAGGAATCAACCGTATGTCCATCCAAACGGCGGTGTGACTGGTATAACACAAAGAGAATGTTTACAGTTTATAAATGAAATTTTAGTTAAAAATGTTCTCTCCACAATGTAAATTGAGAAAAAACACATGGATTATATTTATATATTGGGAAAATTATCCACAAGTAATATGTGTTGTATATGAATCATCCAAACATTAATATAAAATAGAGCATGACTAATATAACATGAAATGCATGTTTTCAATTCGAAATGTAGCATGTTAGTTAAGAATATTTCACACCCTAAAAACCAATCAAACAAACATAGATGTTATAAATAATTTATTAAAATGATCCATATTTAATTTTTGATGTAAAGGAATCAACTACTTGTCAATGTAATACATGTTTTGAATGGTATGGCTTAATGTGTGTATTTCCAATTTAAATGTGGCATTCTCATTATAAATGTCTATCACCCATTGAAAAAAATAAAAACACACTCAGACCATCTTGATATTTTTTTAATCATCCCATAAATCATTTGAAATTTTAAGGAATTAGACATAGATCAATCTGACACATAGTGTGGTCTGTATGACCCAAAGTACATGTTTTTTTAAATTGACATTTTAGTTCAAAACACACATAAAAAACATGAAACCATGCTAATTCCCTTGGATTGTATCATATATTAATAAAGATATCCATAAAACATTTATAATACTTAGGAATCAACCACATGTTAATATGAAACATGGTGTGCCCGACATGATCAAATGTGCTTGTTTTAAGTTTAAAAGTGACATTAAATTAATGCATTGTATCTTATTTATAGTTAATTAATTTATTTATTGTATTAATATTTTATTATTTTTTATGTAGGTACACTCTTTTTTGAATGTGATAATTTTACTTTGTAATAGGTACCATGATCAAGCTCCATTGGAAGGGGGTCCGAAGGTAACAAAATAGTGTTTTTGAATTTGTTATTTTTTTGTAACAAATTATAAGTATTAATTGTAACTATATGTACCAATGTAATTAAACATAATTTTTTTAAAATGTTTGTAAGAACTATACATTTTTTTATTTTTATATAATTTTAATTGAAATCAAATTACACCATATGTTGCTATAACATCCTATAAATTACAACAACACATTGTAAATAGTGATCTATTATCATTTCTATTTCTAACACTGATAAAATATTGTTTTATCACCACTAGGGATAGTTTTTATAAAAGATTCATTCATTATCACTAAAAGAAGTGATGATAGAGGTGCACATATATCAGTTCTAAAATATACACTGATAAAGGATCCACTTTATTAGTGCTTTTCTAGAACTAATAAAGGTAAAATTTATTAATGTTATTTTTAACACTGGTTATAGGAATCAGATTTTAATGTGTCTTACAACATATGTGCTTTTTTAGCACTAGTTAAGTCCATTTTATGCAATAAAAGATCATGTAACTACAGTAGTGAAAATTTGTGGCTACATCACTACATTACATTACGAGCTCAATTTTAATTCGGGGCCCATGTAGTTATTTTTTTGATAAATAATTTGATCATGAATTTAGTTATTTTTTAAATCTTTATATATATATATATCATTATTAAACCATGTAAATATATGTGTTCATTCTCTTTATATTCATATTCTTTCACTTTTCCACCTTTAATCCTATTTCTGGAATCATATGTCGTTAGATCTCTTAGTGTTTTTGTAACACAATAATCTTCCTAAGGAAATGGTCACACATATAGGATTCCCTATAAATGATAATTAACTTAATGAAAACATCTTACAACACTATTCTCATTAGCAGGATATAACGACTAGCCATCTATATAAGAAATGATTAAAAGAAGAACCATCATAGAACAACATTCTCTAACTGAGCCAACGTTTTCATTTAAAGGTAAAAATATTGGTATTCAATCCATTTCACACTTAGGATAAATGATCATTCCTATAACACTTTTAATAATAATCCATTCTATATCCCTGAACTTCCTATACTAACACATAATCCCATATGTGGTTCCATACAAAAACCAATTGGTAATAAATCGAGTATCCAATCCATGATTTATGTTAGACAAAAATCCACTTTAGAATAGATGTGGGGCCGAGTTCACACTCATCATCTTGGGGTTTAAAATATAATCTGTTACATTAACGGTACTTTCAAAAGACCATCTCTCAAGAGAATCTTTAATTTCCATTTCCTAAAAATAATCTATCTATTTTAAACTCTATTATAGATCTAGATTTTATCATTACTATAAATGTATATTTTTAATCTTCTTTTAAAATGATATTCTTTTATCAACATAAAAGAAAACCCTAATAATGGAACCCCTTATCAATGATAAATATGTGCTCATAAAGGGGTCCTTTATCAGTTATTTTCTTAGGGATGATAAAGGGATCCTTTATCAGTCATTTTTGAGGCTGATAAATTGTGTCTTTAAAAATGATTTTTAGAATTGATAAAAATATCCTTTTATCAGTGCTATAAATAGAGATACCAAAGAGGGTGTTTATTAGGGCTAAAAAGGTGCTTATGAAACTTATAAAATATTTTTCAAAATAATTTGAGGCATCATACCCCTTCCTAATGTCCCTTTTTCATTTGTAACCCATACTCCCCATCCCAAATTTTATGCACTTGTGATTCCCACTCGGACATTATCAAAAATCATATTACCACTCTAACAATTGGCTTTTTCCGCCCCCTACTTAGTCACCAACATGTGCCTATGCCTAGATTTGATACTTGAACCTCTTGTAGGTCTTTTTTATTGGGTAAAATAGGTTATGGGGTTTCTTCTGACTAAAAAACATATATCATTTCATAAAAACTGATTTAACATATTTTGGAGTCCAATCAAAATGCCATATGAAATGGTATAGATGTTTTATGTTCATATCTTATTTTCATCATATCTTAAGATATTAATTAATTTATTATGTTTTCTATTCTAAAAATGTTATTATATGTCTATTATGTTATTATTTGAATTTTTTAAATACATTAATTGTTTTATTTGTTTTGATAAATTACTATCTTTAATTTTTTTTATTAAATTCGTATTTCAACATTTTTTTATGTCCTCTTATTAAATTATCAACTTTAATGTAACTTTTTATGTTCTCAATTTTATTAAAATTGAAGTGTTTTATATGTATTAATATTTTTATTATAGTTATTTTTAAAATTAATTGTTTTTCAAATGTTATCATTATTATTTTAATAATTCATAAACACTGGTTATATTTTTTGATACTTAAGATTAATTTTTATTCAATAAGAAATATGGGATCCATCATTATGTGGTGCCTTGACTAGCCCTAAACCACGGAGGACCCTTTGGGTCAACCCTATGGGAAGGCCCACCTAATAAATCATAAAAAGGAGGCTCTGGTGTATCAGGGGTGTATAATTCATGCCACATGCATATGGGGATCATGTTTTAGGCACAATGTTTGAGATGAACATGCATGTACTATCACACTAATGTGTTGGGATTTGGTATCCCATATAGTCTGTGTTGTTTTTTTTAATCTGAAATCGAGATCCATGTAGCTTTCATGATATACCACATACCCTCATTGCTTCACTTTTGATGTGGGAAACTATTTTAAGTGTAATATTAATATATTTAAATCATGGATAGTAGTTTTGAGTTCTCTCTACTATTAGATATGATATCATGCACCGTCCGATCTTCCCTGCTGATCCTTCCTTTTTTGGAAATATTGTGTTTTGTTCTTTTTTTATTCTATTCCTTCTTCCTCCTAAAGCTAATTATATAATTCATCACGTATATTCACATTTCCTCCATCAAATCTAAAAAAATTAGTAATTTTTCTATTATACATTATGGTTTTATTCTATCCATTTTATGTTTGGTTTTTATATTGTTATAGTAGATTCTGTTTGTAAAGTTGTTATCCTTCAATTGCTATGGGTTATTCATTTCATAGATCACCTCACCTAGTAATGTTCTTCTAGTTTGACCATCCTCTTTTGGTTTCTCTATGTGCCACCATTGGACACTAGTGGTGGGTATCTGGTCATTGTTGGAAAATTAGAGGCAGATAGTGATTTTACCCACTGTTGGAATCCAACAGTGGGTTCGTAACCCACCATCAAACATCAAAATTTGGTGATTTTTCCCACCATTTTAATCCAACTATGGGTGATTTTCCCACCATTAGACATTACTAGTATGTAATTTTTATCCACAGGTTTTTTCATACTCCTTCTATTCAGACCTTGGAAGGACCTCCATCGATCTTCTTTTTATCATTATTTAGGATGCTATAGTTTCCTATATTTTAATCTAATATGTTATTTGATTTTTTTCTTTTTCTTTTTTCTTATTTTATATATAGTTTATTGGTGTTAGATTATTCATGCTCCAACATGAAATATTTCTTATTTTTCTAAAGTATCTTCAAGTTCACAAGAGTTCTTCTCTTGGTTGTAGTAGTTATATTTATATGTTATTTTTTCTTATTTATCATTCATTATATTTTTTATCTTATTCCCATTATCTCAATCTTCAGTAATACATTTTTTATCAATTTTTATTCCTTGTACTAACAAAATCTTTCTTCTTAATCCTCTTCCCTTGTTAATTTAGTTTTTATTATGTTTATAGTTTTAGTTTAAATTTATTTTTAAATTTTATTAATTGATTTATTCATTAGATGTTTCCTTTTGTGCTTTGGAATTTTATTTTATGAGTCACCATTGGATAATCCCTATATATGGTCATGAGTCACTTTTGGAAATTTCCCATAGCTAGTCATCAACCACTGTTGAACATCCAACAGTGGAAAATTTTTATTACTTATTTTGGAACCTTTGAGTCTGAATATACTTGGGATGAATTTATTTTTGATTAATTATATTTTATTTTTTCATAAACATGGTATGACAGGTTATGATCTATATATCCAATGTTGGAACTCAGTGGTGGGTCAAGAGTCACTGGTCTCTATTCCAGTGCTTGGTCAATAACCCACCATTAATGAAAATTTCATATTTCTAAATTTTTATTTCATATATCAATTAATTTTGATTGAATAAATTATTTTGATCATTGTATTTTTATTTTATCTGGAAAATAAATTTATAAATTATGTAAAATTATTTCTAACATTATTTTATGTTTTTTTATTCAATAAGTTTTTAGTTCTTATAATTCCTTATTTTACTATATAATTTTCTCTATGTATAATCTATATGATTATATTTTTTTTAAATTTTTTTATAATTAAAATTTATTATAATTATTTTAATTAATAAATTAATGTGTTTATATTAATATTTTAGGAAGAAATAAAAGACTAATTATATTTCTATATTAATCTAATGATACACTAAAAGACATATGTAATGATAATTTTATTTCAATAAACTTCACTAACATGTTTCAAGAAGATATTAGTTATGTACACGCTCCTTATTGATATTAGATATAATGATCCATAATAACTATTAATGAAATAAAAGGAACTCTAATGTAGATCATTTGATAGTGTTTTTTCATTAATATCTCTTATGATAAATCTTCAACATTTATACTGCTATATTTTTTTGATTATATTCTATGACTTCCATATTCTTGCGATGATCAATGAAGGAAATAATCTACAACATATTTTACTTTAAGTGATCAACGATAGTAGATCTTGAACATCATCAAATGTTTTATAATCTAATTCATTTCTTATATTTTTTTATTTATGCAATATTTTTTATTTCTTTCTGTATGAATTTGTGTCTTATTTATTCATTTCTTATCAAATTAAGGTATTTATTATCTATGGTAATTCTACTACCGAAAAGTAATTTTGGGTTTTGACTCCTGATCAAAAGTTATGATACAAACAAAGTTGAGTCTCATATGAAAATACTGGGTTGTGCCTTAGAGTTGTTTAATAGTCTGTTTCTGTAATATGGTTATCACACCTTTAAAAGTGAGGTTCTTAGTGGGTACTAGCCTACTCTAGGAAAATTGAAGATTTAAGAGTGTACAAGGATCTTGGAGATTCAAACCACTATAAATTCTTGGGATAATTCATTTTTATTTCCACATAAAATCATCTCAAGAAGACTTCACTCAATAATGTTAAATATTTTATAAACCCAGATTGTTTTTTTTATTTAATTTTAAAATTAGTATTAACCCCTGGTAATATTTTTCATCAATAATGATCTAAAAATTGGTTTTAGATCTTGGTAATTACCTATGAGTATCTGATTTCAAAAAATGATATAAGATCTAAGTATTTGAATGGTTATTCACTATTTTCTCTAATATAATTCCAAATAATTTTTATTGAAGCCCGAGATAAAATAAACAATGATAATGTTATATTTGATTAGTTAACATCTATATCTATATTAATATTTCAGAATATTATTTTGGATGATTATTTATTAAATCATTGCAAAACTGTATCCTTGACCAAAAAAAATAAAAAAAAAATAATTGATTTCATTTAATATGAAAGGTATAAATGTGAATGGTTGGTAGATATCATATAATCCCCCAATAATGGATAGGAGTGATTATTAATACTATCATGATAGAATTAAATCATACTTGAAACAACTTAGTGTGGATCACTGGATAATCCTAGAAAATTCATATGAGCTACTAAATGCTGAACCAAGGACACCATTTGGTAATGACATGGAAAAATATGTTTTGAAATATAAAGTCAAAAATATTTTATACTGTGATATATGTATAATTTTATTTATCCATGTCCCATATTTTAAGATTGCTCATGACATATAGAGGATACAACAAGTGACTGATTATGGCACTAACAAGTTGAAGTGTACCAAGCATGGAATACTCTGAGAAGAATACAAAGAGTTCAAGGTGTGAGATGAGGAATCTTTAAATTTGTTGTTTGATAGGTACACTAGTATTACCAAGGGTCTTAGAAATCATAGAGAAGCCTTGGACAACACTACACAAGTGTAAAGAGTAGAAATATATCTTTGAAAAATATGGCATACAAAGAAGGTGTCCATCGATGAGAGTATGAATTTTAATGAATATATATTAGAATAACTAATAGTCTATCAATTTGAGTATGAGTTATATCTAAATAATAATACTGATTAAAAGTCTACTAAAATGAAATTTATGACTATATATATAATTTAACTAAAAACACCAATGCCTATGATTCCGAGTTCCCATAAATTGACAATGAGATGGATCACTTCAATAAGAAACCTTACAAATTTATGAAAAGGAATGGTGGAAAGATACAGTTTGGAAATAATAGTGAACTGAATTACAAGAAAGTTAATTCAAGTTAGAATAATGATGTTTCATATCTAAAAATATATGAGTAAATAAAACAAGGTCACATCAGACCATATTTCCATAAGATCAAGCATGAAAATAAGTATAAAGACAAAAGGAGGATAGAAAAAAAAATCTTGGTTTGGAGAATGGGGCTGGTAAGGCAGTTATAAATCAAGAAGTGAATCGAGAAGTGAAAAGAAATTAGAAAACCTTTCCCTGATGCTTATAAAATGTAATTTAAATGATTCTATCCTCACCGAATTAATTACTCCTATACATGTTGATCACAATGCAATATCTAAAAATGAAAACATACTAATTATAATTATTATTATGATTTTAATTCTAATAATTCTGTAATTAAACAATTACTTAATGAAAATAAAGAATTTAGAAATGTTAGTTTTGAATTTAAAAATAAATAAATATGATAAACATAAAAATAAAAATATAATCAAATAAAATGATAAAATTAAAAGGGAATGTTAAAAATGAATATGAATGTTTCCTAAAATGATGAAAGTGAAATGACTTGTGAATATGATTTTTAGAAACTAAAAAATTAAAATTAATACAAAATGTATTTCTATATATAAATGATAAAGACCAGGATAATATATTTAATTTAGTTGTGGATGATTTTACTGAAGAAGAAAATGAGTGTAAGAAATTTAAACAATAAAATAAAAAATCAAGGAATATAACCTCAAGATCTAAAGAAATGGTTTATATAGATTTAAAAAGTATTAAAAATGATAACATGGTTTTGAAAACATAAGATATAGATATTATAGAGGAATTATCTACTTTTGTAAGAGGTAAACAACAATATGATAACATGATTGATTTAATTAATCTAAATTCATATATAAATGGTTTTGGTTATAAAAATTTTACACCAAACATTAATAAGACACCATTAGTTCAAATTTCAAAAGTAAGTATCTCTACAACAAATTTATTTAAATTATAAATGAAATTCCCCTATTAAAATGAATGTTCATTAAGATTCACTCAATATTTTTTGTCATACTAGAACCCTATAATCTAAAAAACGTTATTTAGATTCACTAGGATATAAATGATTGAAATCCATGTGGATGATCATAAGTCCTGTGAATTCTACAGAACCTTTGAAAAACTGTGTACCAAAAGGATGTCACCCAAATCCTATTAGACATAAGTTGGTCACCATGATAAGATAAGTACTATTTTTGGTAACCATCATTCATATTATCTACCTCAATATAATTTGATATACTGACGTACAAGAAATATAATATCCTTTTAATAACCGTTTTTGAGTTGGATATCAGGCATGTGCATTAATTTCCATCTTATTTTTATTTAGTAACGAAAATCAACTTAGGTTACAAAGTTTAATTTGACATTTTGAATATATTGACTTTATGACTACTTTTTTAAAAAAAATAACATAACTGTTTTATCGTTATTTACTGATGCTTGAATTTAGGGGGAGTTAAGCATTATTTTCTACAACATAAGTTTTAAAATAGTTTTCGAACAATTATATTATGCAACATTAAAATTTTCTTTAGTATATTTGAAATAATTGTTCATCAACACATCTTGTGAAATATTTATCTCTCTTATAAATATCTTCTGTGTTTTATAATTTATTTAATTTATAATTATAATTTGAAATCTATTAGGAATTATGAATTTATTCAAATAATCAATTTATTCAAAAACTGATTCAATTATGGTAATAAAATTCATTTTTAGTTTTTTTATGATCTAATTCATTTATGATTAAACTCATAGGGAGTTTTTTTAAACCCAATTAATGAATGAAACTATTCATCTCTCTTAGAAGAATAATGATTAATTTATCTATTCATGGAAATCAATTTTATTTTGTTCAATGAATATAACAATATATTGTATTTTTTTAATGTTTGAACTTAACATGCAAGAAACATTAATTTATGTGTTTTCTTATAAATATTTTTTTGATAAATATTGTCCATCAATTAAATGATAATTAGTTTATATTATTTAAAATATCATTGTTAAAATATATACTATATCTTAATTATTTATTTTGAGTTCTATAACATATATTATTTTACATTTATGTCAATATATTACTATATTATTTTTTTAAAAATTTGATATTGTTTTAAAAAGAAATTTTTAGATAGTTTAAGATATATTAATGATCTTTTTGATAAATTTAAAAAGGGGGGAATTTTTTATTGAAAATTTAATAATAGTATTGTTTTTTAATTCATAAAAGGGAGAGTTTTTTGTATTTTAATTTTTTAAATACATTAATAGTTTTATTTTTTTATTAATTGTATAAACCTATCCTCAAATATCCCTGAGCTAGTTTCTTCGATGAAATACATTTTCAAGATTACATGGAAAAAATACCCAAAGGATAGATCTATTTAGTAGTCTCAGAAAACTAGATACATAAATAAGTATTTTATTACAAATGTATAAATTGACTACAACATAATTTTTTTTCTTTCAAAATAAATAAATCTAAGGATAACTCTAATCTATCAAGTAAATCCCTACATATCTTTCACAGTAAACTTCAACGATTCCCAGGGAAAGAAACATAATAAGGGTGATCTCAAATGACCATTAAGGGAAAATATATAGCATAACCAATAATCAATCAGTGAGAATCGTCAATATAGAAATGTAAATAACTGAATAGACATGCAATATAAATAACTATATATGTAAAAATAAATATGGCAAGGTAAGAAACTGAAACAAATTCCATCTTGATAAATGAAAAATAAATGTGTCCATATATATGTCGACACAAAATCTCATGGATAAATAATAAATAAATTCAAAATAAATCCAATAATTATTTATCAGATGTTATGTTTCTGAGGCACATTATAAATTCACCATCATAATAAATTTTAATCATTCCAATTTTCCCAACTAATTCCTCCCAGGAGACAACTGATTCCTCGAGGGGATTTCATTCATCAGTCCCAAACCCATGTATTTCATATCCAAAGCATTCCTCATATATGAAACATATAATGCACTGTATAAAATTTTTGTATTGAATTAAGTATATGAATGTACCAAAATTTAACCAAATAATCAAATTAATGTGAAAGTAGACGCTGCATTTAAAATTGTATATGGTTTAGGAAATATTAATATCCATGATAAATGAAGTGGATAATTTAGGTGAAATTAAATGTTTGATGTTAATGGTAAATTGAATACTTCGTGGTGACTAAAAAATAAATCAAGGAAGTGATTGTGAATAATATCCTCAGAAAAATTAATAATAAACCCATCCTGAGGAAGAACAAAGATGATATGAAAACAACAAACCCATATTGTATAAATTAGATGGTCATTTTTATGGATAAAATAAAGTATTAAAATTTGAAAATAGTATTGAGGAAAATATGATTTTCATTTAAAAAAAAAATTAAATTTATTTTTATTTTAAAAATAATACTTTTAAACATGAAAATGAGGCTTCAAATAAATGATGATAGATGAATCCGTACATGTCATATGATGTAAAAAGAATATTAATTTTATACTGAAATAGTTTAGAAGATTCCTTGTTATGAAAGAAACAAGAAGATTCCTTTTATACATTGGTAAATGATAGAAAGGATAAAAATGCCTTGACAAAATCATCTTAAATTTTTTTTTTGGAAAACAATTTTAATAAAACATTGTTTTTTAAACAAAATAGGTTCTCCGACTAAGGAGAGATATAATATTGGGTTTTCCAAAATACATTTTCTAAAAACAAATTAGTGAAAAAGAGTGAAAACATGGTAATAAAACTTGAAAATTATCTTCAATAACCAGATAAGAGTTAAAGGGATTGTTGAAAAATTTCTATATAATTTGGTCAAATAAAAATTCCATTGAAAGATCACTAGGATTAGTCTTGCGTAAAATTACTTTTAAATATTCCTAGGTGTACCATACAACTTCAAAACATTTTTAAATCATAAACCTCATTAAAGGATAATATTAAATGAATGTATTAAATTCCATGAATATAATGGGTTTATGATATAATATTTAAATGTGGTAGTATACACCATATATAAGAAAATAGGTGCACAATGTTTAAGTATGCCTCATGAAACGAAAATGAGACAAGAACCCCTTACCAATGTGGTAACAAATGAATTGGAAAAACCAAAGGTAACTATCATAAAATAAAACATTTAAATTCCATGAAGATAATATAATTAAAGATATTATTTGTCAATGTGGTATTATTCACACCATATATATGAAATTTTGCACATAAAAACAAATTATGCCTCATGGAAAGAAAAGTGAGACACAAATTCCTTACCTTGTGTTTCCTTTCCATTGAATGTCCTTCAACATCCAGTATAATAAACTTATATTAATTTTATACATAATTTAGAACCTTTTTAATTTTTATAATTAATTTTATTTTATTACTAGGTTATGTACAACTATATAAACAATTAATTTTACGTCGGGTGCTTTTGATCGAATGCAGTTTATGTGTTGAAACAACTATTATTGGTCAACTATGGTCAAAGGGTTCATTATATAAAATCACCAGAATAATGAACATGACATAATTATCATATTTTTTTCATCAATTATAGTTTCAAAATCAATCATTAAATATGGTTAAGAAATATGAATCGATGATATAATCATAGATATGGTAGGCCGTACGTATGCATGAGTAACATTCTCATTTTTAAATGATCATTGTTGAATGAAGGTAAGTAACTCAAATACTTATATAATGACCATTATATAATAAATTCTTATGTCTTGACCCCCTCCTCACAAGGTGTACCCCTCACAGGTTGACAATTTTAAAAGGGAGATAATGACCCTCAAATCCCGCCTCTAGTAGGCCCCAGGTTAGCGACTAACACCGAGGGTATCGTAAACACATAAATGGGAGGCATTACACTATAGAGAACACATGATAAACAGAGAGATAAGATAGACACCCTAAAAATACACCTCATAATGAAATATAAAATAAGTACCAAGTTCATATATGTAATGTCATTCAAAACTACTACAACTGAAATGGAAAACAACAAGTACCAAAGGAAAGTAAAAACAGCCGCAACCACGAAGCCCGAACAAATCCTACAACCCCAAGCTAGTCATAACCAGCCTGACCTCAAACATTATTCAGGTGACCTAAAAGAAATTTCATATGTAAATAGGGTGAGTATAACAATATACTTAGTAGGATCCTCCACTGAACCTCTCATGAAAAAGTGAAGATAGAAGGCTAAATCACAGTGAACAACAAGTTAAACTAACTTGTCACCTAAAAAGGTATTCTATGTTCCCAGCCTCACCATGGATACTCTCACAAGTATTAAAAACAGGATTATATAATAAAATAATGAATACAAGGGTTACCCTCTACCACATCCCCACTGGATTGCCTCTTAGCCCTAACGTTGTACGTCCAAAGCATCTCTCTACAAAAAGGCATGCTCACAAACACCTGGGCGTATCACCACATCATGCACCTCATGAAAAAAACACCATGTATATGTAGTAAAAGTGACCTGGTAGTTTCTGGGAGCCACCAAAGCTCGCATAACATGTATCATACATCGATTATAAAATCTCAATCCATTATAGACCATACACTGAATAAGGATCCTCAAACCATCACAACCTATAAAAGTTACACCTATAGTAGTCCATAGGAAACAATATCCAGAATATATGAGTGTGAATAACCACCAGACATTACATCCCTCTACACACATACATGGGAAAAAATAACCATTGTGCCTACCAACACAAGTAATTACCAAGAGAATAGATTGGGGCCGAGGGGGTAGTCATCTATCCATCCTTCCACCAGAATGTTGGGGAAAACACCCATCGAGGGGCTCAAAATCTTGGGGGTGTCAATCACCCTAATATATAGGGTGGGGTAGCATATAGAAACACATAATGTACATGATATAATATACCTCACAACTACACTATGGGAAAACCCTAGTATCAGACTCAACTGTAGCTAATGTCTCTCGGACTCCCAGCCGCCACTGCTAAGAGTAGGTATCCTATAAGTACAAAACAATTTAAATAGATTTATTATATTACTTCATTCCATTTTTATAATTTAAATTTAAATTAAAAAAATATTTACTCATTAATTAACCATTATTGATTTCATATAAATTTCATTAACATCACACCCAAATTCCATTATTTCTATAAATTTCAACTTGAACATTGCATCCCAGCAAGCTCCAACCCCATGGGTCAACATCATTTATTTAATTATTTATTAAAAGCATTATTAGTTTCCCATATTCCATGGAATTCAAGAAAAAAATTCTACGCTACTAAACATAAGGGGATCAACATAGTGAGTAGGTGAACTGCCTATTGAGTCTTTTCCACCTATATCAAGAGTATAGACCCATCCTCCCTCAAGAATTTAACACTGAAGGAACGTGGCATACCTCGTGTGTCTTCACCCTTTTTGGAATGAGGGTAAGTAAGACCAGCTGCCTTTAGTGATGTGGAATGTAATGTAGATAAACAATAAACAAGATTCCTCAAGCATCCAAATATTTACATCCAACATGTTTAATCATCTCTTGTGTCCTCCATAACACCCACATGAATAAACCGATTCATCTCACCACTCAAGGTGTAAACTGCTGCCACAACCAACGGGCATCCAAACCCCCACATATCATGACAACCATCCAGGCTCACATCACAACACAAGCAGCAGGATAAATAAACATCATATCAATTGGGCTCTTGGCCCTTAAACAAACAAGAGGGAAACTAAGAACCCTACTAGGAATTATATTTTTATCAAACATATGATTCTTTAATCCATTTGGAATTAACCGATTTATTATTTGTAGGTTCCAACTATGGGTAACCTCAATAGAAAGCTATCATAACTATAAAAACTAAATTAAACATGTTTGCTACATCAATTTTAGTAGAATAAAATTACAACAAGAAGAACCAGATTCAATTACAAAACACTTTATCATTGAAAATTAATTTACAATTAATCTCAATTTACATTCTTTACAAATATCCATCAAGAAAAAAATCTAAACAAATAATGCATAGATAACACACTACCTAGAAAATCAAGAGGCAATAACATATGATCAATATCAATTTATTTATCATGTTTAAATATATATTATATGAAATCCATTGTGATCCAATGGGATAAAACATGATAAGTCTACAATTTCACATAAAAGAATAGAGAAGAAAATAATCCCCTACATTAAAAGGTTCTTGACATTTGTTATATAAGAACGATCCACACAAAGAATTAAGATCTCCTCTCCCTTGGAGACTCCATCCACCCGGGGACACCACAACATGAATACACCAATCGAAACCCCAGAAAACTCCATTAGAATCATGGAGACCACATTTCATAACATGGAAAGATAAAAAAATGAAAAAATGATCGAATAAAACACAAGAACGAAGGTAGATCATACCTTCTATCGATGATGGATGGACACTTGTTGCTTGTACCAAAATATGAGGTGCTCAAGAAGCAAGAAGAAACTTCAAGGGGAAACAATCCAAGGATTAAGGTTTGATCACAATACTTCTATGGGAATAAGGAATGGTTTGAGTGTATCGCTCCAGGGAATAAGAAGGCAGAATAAGGGAGGATGATATCTTGTACCTTTATAATAGTTACCAAAGTGGTGGTTTAAGATACACTGGATTTTCCATTAAAAGAAAATTGCATTAAACCACATAGTTTGACTAAGTAAAGAAATCCCAAGACTTAGGAAAAAAATTTAAATTGGTGTTTTGGATTTGAATCATCCTTAAATCCCTTAAAATAGGGACTTGAATTCATTTTACGTCAAAGAAAACATTAATGGGGATAAACTATAAGAAGTTGGAAACACTGTACACTTATCGATGCTGGAAACATTGTTCACCTACAGATGCTAGAAATAATGTCCACAAATGACTCAGGGAAACTGATGACACTATTCACAAAATGATTCACCAACACTGATGACAATATTCACAAAATGAATCACTGAAACCGATGTCGCTATTCACAAAATGACTCACCGACACTAATGACAGTGTTCACAAAATGACTCACTAACACTGATGACACTGTGCACAAATCGACCCACTAACACTGATGACACTATTCAAAAAAGGACTCACTGACACTAATGACATTGTTCACAAAACTGGAACCACTATTCAAAAAATAGAAATTTAGAAAAGTGTTGAAGATTAGTCACCTAGACCTCCCCGAACAACTCAAACACCATATTTCAGAAAAGGAATGGACCAAAGAGGTCTGGCCCATTAAATCAGATACTTTAAAAACATTCTCTTCCACTAGAATTCAAAAACATACTAAAAGGAAACAAAAAATATTTTCGAACAACCACTAATCGAGATAGCACTCAAAAGAGAGAAAACCACAAGAAGTAACAAAACAATGAAATCTTATAAACACAAATGGTCTATAACCACAAATCCTACATCATTACATGAAAGAGTCAACCATCAAACAACTCTAGGTATTGAGCACGTATCTATGTCTTCCATTCCTAGATACTCTCCTCTATGCCACCGTTTCGCCACAAGAAAAGAACGAAGGAGTTAAAATGCCCATGAAACACCATTTCTTTGCAGTATTGGATCGCCACAGACTGCTCTTTAAAGGTCGCATTATCGTCAACATCAATATCTCCCCAATAAATTTTGTGAGAGACATTATGAAGATAATGGCAGAGTGGTAAAACAAGAAAGACATCGTGTATCCATCTCATTTGTGGGGGGAAGGGCTACTCGATATTGCATGACTACAACATGAGACAGCACCTCAAAAGGCCCAAAAAACTTGGGAGAAAACATACTACCACGACCAAACCTTCGCTGCCCATGATGGGGAGTCACCTTCAGAAACACGTGAACCCTAAATTCAATCTCTCGAGGTCTCCTCCTTTGATCGACAAATTATTTCTGAGGATCATGTGTTGTCTTTATATTCTCATGAATCACTCAAACCATATTTGTCAAATTCTACACTAGTTCTGGTTTGAGAATTGATGACTCTCCAAACCTAATGTAGCTCAATAGAGAATGGAAAGATCAGCCATACAGGGCTTTAAATGATGCCACAATGATGGTGGAGTGAAAGCTATTTTTTAGGAGAACTCTACTAAAGGTAACTTCCTCACCCACCAACCTCCAAAATACAAGACATAAGAGCGCTACATGTCTTCCAGATTCTAGATGGTCTGCTCTGTCTGACCATCCATTTGTGGATGAAGAGTAGTGTTGGGGAATAACTGAGAACCAAAATCATACTTGAGACCTTTCCACACCCTAGAGGTAAAATAAGGATCTCTATTATATATGATCATCCTGAGGACTCAGTGGAGTCTCACCACCTCTTCTAGATAGTACCTCGACAAAACTTCCACTAAGTTTGACTCCTTGATCACTATAAATTGGGGTGATTTTATTAAATAATCCACTACCACAAAAATATCGTAATGTCCTCCCTGAGCATGAGGTAAACCAGTAATAAAGTCCATTGAGATGTCCTCCCACTTCCACTGAGGAATATCTAACGTCTGGAGAAAACCCCAGGGGAAATGGTGCTCGAACTTCACCTTATCGAAGACTAAACTCCGAGACACAAACAACACAACCACAAGCTTTATCCCAAACCACCAAAACTGACTCCTCCATCCTCGGTACATATTTTCCACACATAGATACACCATTAAAAGAGAACTATGGAACTCTCTGATAACGGTCTCACACATTACCAAATGAACCAATAGCCTTTCATGATACAAACGTTTCTGTTGTTTATCCTTAGACCAACCATCAGGGGCCTCACCACAAACTACTTAGTCTCTCCAGACCTCTACCGTTAAATCCCCCATCTAGGACTCTTCCACCTTCTGCACCCGAGATAACTGCACCATTATCTGAAAAAGAAAACTTTTTCCCCAAACTTCTCCTATATCAAGATGTAATGCTGAATGTTCTTCCATCACTCCCCAATAATCACCAGATTCATGAACTTCATCACTACATGACTTCCTACTCATCGCATAAGCTAATAAATTCCCCTTTGTAGTGGTCTATGATAATTAGAAGTCATATTCTTGTAAGAACTTCATCCCCCATTGGTACCACAAGTTCAAATCATGCTAGGAGAAAACATACCCCAGGCTCTTATGATTGGTTTAAACCACAAAGTGCGCCCCAATGAGGTAATTACTCCACAAATTTAGAGAAAACACAACTACTACCAACTCATGATCATTGGAGGAATAGTTAAATTAATGGGGACATAACATCCATGACCCATAAGAAACAACTGATCTCAGATGCATCAGAACACATCCTAACCCCTCTTATGAAGAATCATAGAAAACATCAAACAAAACTCCCTCTAATAGATGGAAAAGAACTAGAGAACTTACCAACTTCTCCTTCGGATACTTGAAAGCATACTTACATTGATCAGTCCACACGAGTTCTTGATCATTCTTGCTCAATGTTGTCAAAGGGGTCTCAACCCGAGAGAAATCGGGTACAAATCTCCCGTAGTAGCTTACAAGACCAAAGAAACGTCACACCTATACCACTACCTTGGTGGATTACCAAGACACAACTACTTCAATATTCAATGGATCCACAACAACTCCTTTTAGGGAAACCACATTCCCCACGAAACTACGTTCTTGGGCCCAAAAGGCATAGTTTGACAACTTCCCAAACAACTTTTATTGATGAAGAACACCCAAAACGGCATGCAGCTGCTCAGCATGATCGTCCTCCAATGTGGATTACACAAGGATTTCATCAATGAAAACCACCATGAAATTATCTAGGAACTCTTGGAACACACCGTTCATCAATCCCATGAACACAATTGGAGCATTCATCAGTATGAACGACATTACAATGAACTTGTAATGCCCATGAAGACAACAGAAAGTAGTCATTGGGATATCCTCATCCTTCACACATGTCTAATGATATCCTGACCATAATTCGATTTTTGAGAACCAATTTCAACCTTCAATTGATCAAATAAATCATCAATCTATGGAAAAGGAAAGCGATTCTTCACTATCACATTGTTTAAGCGACAATAATTGATACACAACCACAATCTCCTGGAATCCTTCTTCATGAAAAAATATAGTGCACCCTAGGCTAACACATATAGCCAAAAAAACATCACTATAATAGACTATCAATCTTTATACATATCTCTTTTAACTCATAAGGTGATATCCTATATGGACACAAAGAGATAGGAGGCGCTCTTGCCTATAGCTCGATCCCAAACATGAACTCTCATTGAGGTGGTAATGCCACAACCTCTTCTGGAAAGACATCATGGTACATATCTAGGACCCTATAAAAACCAACTATTAATCCTCTAAAGAACTCAGAATCATCTCATCCCTCAAGGATGGTACTGATGAAAAAAACCTCTGAGCCGTACGACGGTATCACTTTCTAACAAGCACCACCGACTCTCCATCAACATTGAAAAACACCCCTACCTTTCGAATAAATCCATGATAGCCTACACTGAATACAACCAATACATGTCGAGGATTTCATCAAATGGTTATATCTGTAAACATAGGAAATTTTCCAAAGAGCAGTGTTGTCCCATCACTAGCTCACAGTCTCTACATACATTAAAAAAGTCACCTCGACCTTAAACTAGCATAGTCAACTCCAATGGCACTCAAAGCCTCTCTACCACAAGTCCTAAAGCATGGACATTATAGATGATACAGAGGATTGCATCACTCTTGAATCAAATAGGGCATACAATCAAGTAGAAAAGAAACAACGGGCACATCCAATGACATCTGGCTCACCTGGCACTGGAAACGCTAAAGCATGAAGCTGACCATGACCCCCTCCATGGCCTCTCTGACCCTAATAAAGACCACCAACAAGGACATGCTCTGCTGTCTGAGAATTGGGAGCATCATATGGTTATCCTCTATATTCCCTATCTACTCTCTCATAATCCAAAGCTAGTGCAACCTGCTACTACTTCCTTGGATGGAATTGGCTCAACATAGAAACCTAGAGCAGAACACTTGGGGGACGATGACTGATCTGAAAGGTTGGGAACACTCACTACTGATGACCTCACCCTCAAAAATATAAACAAGAACATGATCCATTGTAATAGGCTTGAGAGATGCCTCCCATAGTGAAATAAGATGTTGAGGGCTAGGACCAACCCCCGGTAGAACAAAAACTCTTCTTCCCCAAAAATCGGGAACCCTCAACCCCAACTCTTCTTCATGAGGAATCATGAAGACTCCCCTCTCGTGATGTTCCAGTTCTTGATAATGCCCTCTTGACAACCTCTTCCCTTTCCAGCACCTCAAGATATGTATTTATCATAAATGGAATGACCTAGCACTTGATCTCTAGTTGCAAAGCCTCCTCAAAATTCCTCTCCCTGGCCTCCTCATCCAACAAAAGGTCCGAAGAATATCGTAAAAGGTTCCTGAAATGGATTATAAACTCTCACACACTATTGCTCCCCTATCGAAGGGTAAAATTCTCCTTGGTACTGGACGCCTTCAGGGTTGAAGAAAAAAAATCGACTATGAACATGTCTTGAAACTCCTCTCATGAGATTTCCAACTCCTCACGATCCCCGAGGAAAAAGAGCCACCAATGCCTCACTGTTCCACGCAGTATCATCACAAAAAAATCCACCCAGTGCTCCTTCCAAGCACATATTTAACTGAAGCCTATCTCAAGCTCCTCCAACTAGTCTTCAATAACTATATCTAAAACGAAGCCCTCATACTTCTATAGACTATGTCTCTGAAACTCTCAGAGTGTCCTCATCCAAGTGTCGTCATCGACAACCATTACCTTGTGGCAATCTACTGGCACAACATTCTGGATATCTTCTGTGCGAACCTGACAAGGACATGTAGCCATACCTACAAATTGAGAAACAGTTAGAGCTCCTAAACCAAGAATTTGGAAGACTCAACATTAATTAATTAATATTTTTCTTTCATTCATTTTTGTTTTTTCTATCCCAAGGTCGACCCATTCAGACACATCCAAAAAGAAGAATGATGCATGATACTTTCCTACGTATCTACCCTGCAATATGTTTCACCTTGTTTAATAGTAACTATAAACTAAAATGTCCATGCATTATATCACATGGGGGAATAAAATATTATGATTTAGGTGGTCTCTAGTGTTTACATCACTTGATAAACATTTCTGAAACTGTTTCCCAACCAAGAAATGAAACCTCACTTTAGCTAACACTAAACTCAATCTTATCCCTCAACCTGATCTCTAATACCACTATGTCACAACCCCCTCCTCACAATGTGTTCCTCTCCGTGGATGGAAATGTGAGAAGGGGGATAATGACCCCCCCGAGTCCCGCCTCTAGTAGGCCCCATGTTCGTGACTAGCCCTAAGGGTATAGTAAACACACAAATGGGAGGCATTACCATCTAATAGAAAACATGAAAAAGAGATAGATAAGACAGACACTAACCAACTCCATCTCAGAATGAAATATAAAATAATTCCAATGTAAACATATGTAATTTCATGAAAGAATTCTATAATTGAAAGGAAAAACTACAAGTACCAAAGGAATATAAAAATAGCAGCAACTCCGAATCCTAGACAGCTCCTACAACCCAAAGATAGTAGTTACCAGCCTGACCTCAAACCTTATCAAAGTGACATGAAATATAGATAATATGTACATAGGGTGAGTATAATAGTATACTTATTATGATCCTCCCTAGAGAATCTCATGGAATAGTAATGAAAGCATTATAAAGCACCGTGAATAACAAGTGAAACTAACTCGTCACCGAAACAGGTATGATAAGTTACCAGACTCCCCATAGATACTCTCACCAAGTACCGCATACATGTGTATATAATATAATAAATAATATAAATGGTACCCCACTACCACTTCCCCACTAGTTAGACTATTTTCCACAATGTTGCACTTCTTAAGCGTCTCTCTCCAAAAAGGTTGTCCCATAGACACCTGCGCATAACACCACATCATACACCTCATGAAAAAAAATTATAATTTCCACACTGGAAAACTAACTGAGAAGTTTCTGAGAGCCACCAATTCTTACATAACATGTATCATATGTCAGTTATTAAACCTCAATTTATTATTTACCATACACTGATTAAGGATCCTCAATCCATCATGGCCTATACAATTACACCAATAGTATTACATATGAAACTATATCCATAATATATGTGTGTTAATAACCACATGCCATTACATCCCTCTACACACATATATTGGGAAAACTAATCGATGTACCTAGCAGCACATGTAGCTACTTAGAGAAGAGAGTGGGGCCAAAGGAGGTAGTCAGCCATCCATCCTCCCACTAGAATGTTGGGGGAAAACCCCACAAGGATCAGAATCCCCAGGGTGTTAGTTGACCTAACCGACTAGGTGGGGTATTATAAAGAAATAGAAAAAGTACAGGATATAATATAGCTCACAATTACACTATAGAAAAAACTGAGTCTTAGACTGAACAACATCAAATTTCTCTTGGACTCCCGACTGCCACTTGTAAGACTAGGTATCCTATAAGCACACAACCATTTAAATAACATTATTATATTACTTTATTACCTTCTTATAAGTTTTAGTTTACATTAATTAAATTATTAAACATTAATTAACCATTATCAATTTCACATTACATTTCATTTGCTTCACACCAAAATTCCATTGTTCCTTTAAATTGTAACCTAAACATTTCATCCTTGTTAGATCCAAACCCATGGGTTAACATCATTAATTCAATCATTTATTAAAAAAATTATTAATTTCTTATATTCCTAGGCATTATAAAAAAAATCTATGCTACTAAACACAAGGGGATCGACACGATGAGTAGGTGATCTACCCATTGAGTCTTTGTCACCTATATTAAGAGTGTAGACCCATCCTTCCTTCATAAGATAAACACAAAAAGCACATTGCATAACTCGTGTGTCTTCGACCCTTTTAGAAGGAGGGTAAGAAAGACCAGCTACCTTGAGAAGAGGGGAATTTAAAGTAAATAAACAACCAATGAGATTCATCAAGAATCCAAAAATTCACATCCAACCCATTTCATCATATCTAGTGTCCTCCCAGACACCCACATGAATTAACTAATTCATCTCTCCACTCTAGGAATTAAATACTACCACAAACAATGGGCCTCCCTACCCACACATATCATAAAAACCATCAATCTCATATCACAACACAAGAAGTAGGAAAAAAACATCATATCAACTGGGATCTTGGACCTTAAACAAGAAAGAGGATTACTCAGAATCCTACCAAGCGTTATCTTTTTATAAAGCATCCAGTTATTTAATCAATATTGAATTAACCAATTTAAAATTTATAGCTTCCATATATGAGTAACATAAACATAAAGATATCATAGGTATCACAAATCAATTAATCATTCTTAATAAATCAATTTTATTAACATAAAATTACAACAAGAAGAACCAGATTCATTTAAATGACTCTTTATATTTGAAAATAAAGTTACAATTAATCCTCGTTTATGTTCTTTACCAATTTACATCAAGAATTAAATGATAAATAATGCATGAATATATATCACACTACCTAAATAAATAAGAGTAAATAACATACGATTGATATCAATTTATTTATTTGGAACAAATATTTATTATGTCAATTAAATTATGATCCTGTAGGATAAAACATGATAACTCTACTGTTGCACGTAAAATAATAGAGAAGCAAAAATACCCTACTTTAAAAGGTTATTGACATTTGTTATAAAAGAATGCTTTACACAAAGGATTACGATCTCCCCCCTATGACAACTGCATCCACCCGAGGATAACAAGACATGACCAAGCAAACTGAAACCCAAGATAACTCCATTAGAAGCATGGAAAACACATGTCATAACATGATAAGGATAAATAAGGGAAAACAATTAATGGGAACACAAGAAAGGTGGTATATCAAACCTTTTATCAATGATGAATAGGCACTTTCTACTTGCACAAAAATTGGGGGTCCACATGTAGAAGGAAGAAACATGAAGGGGAAACGATCTAAGGATTAAGGTTAGATCACACCAATCCTATGGGAAGAAAAAATTATTCGAGCATCTCGCACCAGGGAATAAGAAGGTAGAACAAGGGAGGAAGATATCTTGTCCCTTTTGAAGATTTAATGGAGTAGTGTTTTAAGATATGCAAGATTTTCCATTAAAAGAGGATAGCATTAAACCACATGGTTTGACTAAGTAATGGAATCCTGATCCTTAGGGGAAATTTACATAGGAGTTATGGATTTGAATTGACATTAAATACCTTAAAAATGCCATCAATACATTTTACATAAAAGAAATAATCAAATTTTAAAAACTGTAGGAATTTGGAAACACTGTACACATATCCATGCTAGAAACATTGTTCACCTGCCAATGCTAGAAACACTATTGAGAAATGACTCACTAACATAGATGACACTATTCAAAAAATGACTCACTAACACCGATGAAACAATTCAAAAAATTACTCACTGACATTGATGACACTATTCATAAAAATGAATCACCGACATCAATGACATTGTTCACAAAATGACTCATTGACACCGATGAAAGTGTTCACAAAATGACACACCAACACCGATGCCACTATTCAAAAAATGACTCACCGACAATGATGACGCTGCTCACAAACTGACCCACTATAACCTATGACACTATTTAGAAAATAACTTACCAACACTGATGACACTATTCACATAACTAGAAGTTTAGAAAAGTTTTGGGGATAAGTCACCTGGACCACCTAGAACAACTCAGACCCCATATTTCACCAAAGGAATGGCCCGGAGTGGTCTGGTGCATTACACCATATTATTAAATCACAAATTCATATATATACATATATATATATATATATATAATTTTGTGTTGTAAAAGTAATCACATCATGTCAAGGAGGCAGTTATCCACACGTCCACGAATAACATTTTCTCTTTTTAAGTGTGTGAAAGGGTAATTAAGAAAATGATATATATATATTATATTTAGTAAAATATAATTATGTAATGAATACCAAATATATATTGTATAATTCTAATTTAATTAAAACGACCTTTATGCATTCCATGTTTAGTGTGAACAAATCATAATTCTTTGAGTGGGTGGTTGTCCACACTTCCACAAATGATATTATCTTATTAAAGTTAAATGGTAAGTATTAAAGGTATGTGTAATAAAATGATTTAATAAGTATTTAGAGACGATAACTACAATATATAACATATATTAATAGTGTGTTCATCAAAATGGCCACCATGAGTGGCAGAAGTGAAAAATTGAACAATCATCGTTCCGTGAGGCTGTAGTTCACCATACCCAGAACCTTTATTTTTGTTACCCATTAGATGGTGGTGTGGGTAAGTGTAGGTTTAAAAATAATCATAAAAACATCATAGTATATTTATGATACTGGTGTTATAACTCAAGAACCTATAATGATATTTTAGGGGTTGCAAAATGGAAATGAAACTAGAGAGATTGAGAAAATATATTTCATTTTAATCGAATAACTTCTTTTGGTTTAACCAAAAGGCTTTGTTGGAAGGGTTTCTATTCACAGTAACAATTCTAGATCTAGAATGGGAATGGTGGGAGACTAATTTGGTATTTCTTGGTCGAACATAATAGGTTTTAGAGGTGTGAGTAATGGACTTAGGCGGTGACTTTTATAGTTAAGGAAAATGGAACACTTGGTATTCTAGAAAAGAAGTTAGGTATACACATGTTCTTACCTAAAAAATGTCATAATAAACAATACAAACTCATTAATGGAAGGTTCATAGACAAAATATTTCCATAAAATTTTTGTTTCACTAGTGGAAAGGTCATTTCGGCCCTTAAACATAGGGGTTTAGTCCATTTTTAAGCCTAATTACACATTAATCACATTATTTAGTTCTAATCACTTTCACTAGTCGTTTTGATCAAAAATTAGGTTGAACTTATTAGAACAAAAATATTATATGATAAAAATTGTGTGTGTCGGATTTTAAAAATTCAAATCATAGAAGCTCCAAAATTAAGAATAATGTTAATCTAACAGACATAAAGATTAACTGGTTGCAGTAAAAAAATATTCAAAATATTTTTACATTTTTATATTCAATTTAAATAATATATATCGAATATAATGAACTAAATTATATTAATTGATATATAATTTATATATTATGACTTTGAAAAAATATATTATAATTTAACATTAATATTTATTTAAATGAAAGGTATTTTTTAAGTAAACCATAATATTTTTCACTATTCACTAAAGAGTGATGTTTCTTAGAAAAATCACAAAAATTCAACTTCAAATAATTTTGGAAATATGAATTAAAAAATTAAGTTTATATTATCAAATTAAATTGATCAATGTTTGAATTAGGATTTAAACTTGGTTATCTATATAATGGCAGAAAAAATTCCTTAATAAAAATAATGTTTTTGTGTAAAATATCGGGTTTTCTCTTATAATTTGCTTACCAAATATATTGGATGAATATAAGAAATAATTTATTGAATATGAAATATATTTATTACGTTAATATCACTCACTAAATATAATTAATTTAATCTGTTAGGGTAAAATAGTTTTGTGAGCATAAAAGTATTTCTCCATAAAAGCATCCTTTTTATATTCAATTGGTTCTTATATTCATTTCTAATTCATTTTAAACCAATGATTTAGTTGTCTAAACCAAATATTTTTATAATTTAGCTAGTTAAATTAGTAATGGATAGTTTATTTCTTATTATATTAAAAAATAATGTTTTAATTATAAATTTTTTATTGGTAAGACTCGGTATTGCGTATAGTGCAAGCCATAGAAGGTCTCTTTTGCATGTAATGAATGATATAGAGGAAGGTCATTGTTTCCTATATTTTACACAAACACAGTGTTATAGGAATCGCAAGATAACTCAATGTCTCATGGATTGAAATATATAGAATATATTTTAAAGAGTAAATATATTATAAATTATACACATATTATATTACATTACGTGTTTGTTTTCAAGTTTCATACATCCTATCAAATTCAAGGTTCATAATTTAGTTTTTCGGGGTGTCATATTCCCCCCACCTTATTTAAATTTTGTCCTCACAATTCAAAATTGATCATGGGGGTAGATTGATTTATACTTCCTATTTTTGAAATGCCACAACGTGTGAATGGTTCATAAGTCATCCTCTATAAAATAGAGAATGAAATGCACAAAGGTCACATGGATTACAATGTAACTAGGTTTAAATGTAGAATAACATCTTTGGAATGTAAAGATACAAACTTGGAGGAAAATTATAAATATTTATAGGGATGGAATGAATTAATCATTCACAAAAAAATTGAATGATCAATATATTGTTGAGGGTTTCAAATCCATATATATTTGATGATTTAGAAATCCATCAGTTCAACAAAAATTTAAATATTACGAGAACAATTTATTTATAAGTCATTTTACAAATGTTGGTTATTTATTTTACTAACCAGAAATATAACAAAATATTCTCACATGATAGGATTCAATATCAAATGAAAAAACCTATATTTTGGTTGTTCTTTGATCAAATTGTAATTCATTCATTTATTCCCAAAAATTAATTACCATCAATGAATTTTTTTATGCTTGAAGAAATAAAGAAACTTTTAAAGGATCATAAGGCCTGCAAAATAGTGAAAAGTCTATCTATTTGTCTTTAAAGATCACTAAAAACTAATATGGTTAATAAATTATTTTTTAATCCTCAAAAGTGTTACTACTGGTACATCATTATTATTTATTTATTAAATTGTTTAACATAAAATAATGAAAAATTAACAAGGAAATTGCATAGGTCAGTGGTTGGAGTGAAACCCATTTCATCCTTCAGTCTTGGGTTCAAGTCCCATGTCCTTTCCGGATTAGATTGGATGTCACCCAGATTATAGGTTGTCCTCTTATAAAACGTAATTAATATAACTTCCATATATAAATATGATATACATCCTTGAAATTAGGTTTATCTCTACATAAAATTTTATCTAAGGATTTTAATACCACCTAAATACCAAAATACATCATCCATTTTATTTTCACATTGGTCCTTCCTTGTCTAAGAGTTTGTCTATAATATCCTTTCCATTATTTCTAAATCATGATACCTTATATTAAAATCTAAAAAACCTTAGGTTTAACATTTATTATTTATTGTCAAAATTCATTCAAATCTTTCATAGTGATTTGTAATGAAAATATGGATTATCCTAATCAAATCCTCCAGAAGTGTCAAACTAGGTGCGTAATAAGGCTCGTTGTCATGTACCAGGTTACACTGATTCAGGACTGGAACACCTTGTCAGAGTTGTTACTCCTAGGTACATATGTTTCAGAACCTTTTCAACTTGTAGTATCCAGATATGGATTTATTTCTAGGAAGACCCACAAAGTCTATACATTAATTTTTTTTGGTTTTCATCTATAGTTATCTTCAAATTATAGCATAGGGTGTGTTCAGTAACTTTATTTTTTCTATATCTAAATCCCAGTGTTGCTTCTAGACTTCTTCTAAAAACAATTGTAGTCAACTAGCCACAGATAAACTTGATACAGTGTCTACTATTAAATAAAATAGCATGATTATAAAGAATCAATCCCTGAAGGACTGATCATCTTAACAGTCTTGGTAAGCTAGATATATAAATGAGTATTTTATTAAAAAAGAATAAATTGATTATAACATAATTTTTTTCATTATAAATAAAAAAATATGAGGAAAAATCTAATACATCTAGTAAATCCCTGCATATCATTCATCGTAAACTTTACGGATTCCCGGGGAAAGAAACATAATAAGGGTGGGATCAAATTATCAGTAAGGGAAAAAATATAACATAAGAAATAATAAATAAATGATAATAGTTAATATGGAAAGATACATAACTTAATAGACATGAAATGTAAATAAATAGATAAGGAAAAATAAATATGTTAAGGTAAGAAACTGAAACACATGCCATATAGATAAATTTAAATGAAATGTATCCATATATATGTCCACAAAAAATCTCATGGATAAATAATAACTAAATTCTCAATAAAATAAATTCTTATTCCTTAGACATCATTTTTCACAAGAACATCATTACTTTACCATAAAAATATAGTTAAACCATTCCAATTTGTGCAACTAATTTTTCCCATGAGACTACTGATGAATTGAGGGGCTTTCATTCACCAGTCCCCAACCCGTGTATTGCATGTCGAAAGAATTCCTCATATATAAAAGAAATAATGTGCCTTATCAAATATCTATTTTGAATAATGTATATGAATTTATAAAGATTTACCAAAATAATCAAATGTATTTCTGTGTAGTTATTGTATGTAAAATGGTATATGGTTTAGGAAATTGTAATATCCATAATAAATGAAGTGGATAATTTAGTTGAAATTCAATTTTCATGGATCATAGGAAATTGAATACTTAAATTTGACTAATAAATAAATCAATAATGTTAATTTCAATTAAATCCTTGTAAAAGTCAATAATAAACCATCTAGAGGAAGAATATGTATATTATCAACAAAAAAATACAAGTGGAGTAAAATTGAGGGTCGTTGTTGTTGATGAAATCAAATACTATTTTTTTAAAATATTATTAAGGAAAATATCCTTTTCTTTTGAAAAAACTTTTGAATTTATTTTTCTTTTGAAAATAAACCTTTTAAACTTCCAAAAGAGGGTTCAAAAAAATTATGGCAGATGAATCCTTACACATTGTACATGGTAAAAGGAATATTCATTTTTTACAAAAAGGTTAGAAAATTCATCATTAGGAAATCCATTATAATATTCCTTTAAAACATTTTTAAAATAAAAAAGGGTAAAAATATATTTACCAATTATTTTTTGAAAAAAATTTTAAATTTTTTTTGAAAACATTTTTTTATAAAACATTTTTTTTGAATAAAATAGGTTATCCGACTAAAGAGATGTATATTGTTAGGTTTTCTGAAAAACATTTTCTAAAAACATCTTAATACCATATAGTGAAAAAATCATAATAACACTTGAAAATGTTCATGAATAACCAGATAAGAGTGAAATTTATTATTTAAAAATGGTTATATAAATTACTTTATTAAAAATTCCTTCGAAATATCAATAGGATTAGTCTTGGAAAAAATAACATTTAAACATTTGAAAGTGTCTCAAACCACTTTGAAATATTTTTAAATCATAAAACTCATGAAAGGATAATATTAAATAAAAGTATTAAATAACGATAATTTATTCAGTTCATGCTATTATATGTCAATTTGGATGTTTGTAAACCATATATATGAAATTAGGTGCACAATAATGAATTATGCCATATGAAATGAAAATAGGACAAGAAACCCTTACCAATGTGGTAACAAATGAATTGGAAAAACCAAAAGTAATAATCATTAAATAAACATTTAAATAACATGATGGTAATATAATTCATGATTATATATGTCAATATGAAAGTATATACACCATATATAATAAATTTTGTGCACAAAAATAAATTATTCCTCGTGAAAAGAAAAGTGAGACAAGAATTCCTACATAGTGTTTCATTTCAGGTTAACATCCTTTAAAATACTTTATAATATACATGTGTTAATTTTATACTTGATTCAGAACCTTTTTCATTTTTATAATTTCTTTTATTTCACTTATTATAATTTTACATACAACTATATAACCTATTGAGTTTGTATCGGGTGGTTTTGACCAATTTCAGTTTATCTGTCAAAACTACTATTCTTGGTCAATAATAGTCAAATAGGGAATTATATAAAATATTCATAATAATAACCATGAAATAATTATCATATTTTTACATGAATTATACTTTTAAAATCAATAATTACATATGGTAATAAAAAATGAATTAATGTTAGAATCATGGAGACGGTAGGTCGTACGTACAGATGTGTAACATTCTTATTTTTAAATGATCATTGTGGAAAAAAGGTAAGTAACTAAAATATTTCCAAAATTATATTTATATAATAAATTACATATTATGTAATCACATATACTTATATATAATTCTTTAGTGTAAAAATAATCACATCATGTTGAGGTGGCAGTAGTTTACACATCCATGAGTAACGTTTTTACTTTTTAAGTGTGTGAAAGGTTAATAAAGAAATAAAGAAATAAATAATATATTTATAGATTAATAATTATGTAATTAATATCATATATTTTTTGTGTGTGTATAATTTAAATAAATCGATCTTTTATACATTCCATGTTTAGTGTGAACGAATCACAATGCTTTGAGGGTGTGGTTGTCCACACTTCCTCAAATGATTTTATCTGATTAATGTTAAATGGAAAGTATTAAAATTATGTGTAATAAAATTATTAATTAAGTATTAAGAAATAATAAATATCATATATAATATATATAAATAGAGTTTCCATAATAATGGCCACCATGAGTGGTGGTAGGGAAAAATTGAACAATCATCGTTTCCTGGGGCAGTAGTTCACTGTACAAAGAAATGTTATGCTAGTTACCCAATAGATGGGGATGTGGGTAAATGTAGGTTGAAATATAATAATAACAGAATACTAGTATATTTATGATACTGGTTTTCTTACACAAAACCTAATAAGTATATTTTATGGGTTAGAGACTTGAAATGAAACTAGAGAGATTGAGAAAAGACATTACCTTTTAATTGAGTAACATATTTTCGTTTAACCAAAAGGATTTTTTGGAAGGGTTTATGCCAAAAGGAATTCTTTTAGGTCTAGTATATGAATTATAGGAGACTATTTTGGAAGTTATTAAATGAACATAAGAAGTTTTATAGGTGTGAGGAATGGGTAGAGGTGGTGACCTTTTATAGGGAAGGAAAAGGACACAATTGGTATACTTGAAAGGAAGTTGGGTGTACACATGTTATTACATAAAAATGTCATGAAAAAACAAAAAAAACTCTTTAATGGAAGTTTAATGGAATAAATATTTCCCACAAATGAGTTTTAGAAAAGTATCATCATCATTTGGGCACTTAATCATCAGGGTTTACTCCATTTGTAAGTGTAATTAAAGATTAATCATTGAACTTAATTTTAATCACCTTCACTAATCATTATTGTCAAAAATTAATATTAAATTATTTGAAAGAAAATATTATCTTTATGATAATAGTGAATATAAGATTTTTAAAATTAAAATCAGAGAGTCAGAAAAATAAAGAGACAGACAGATTAACTTGTTTTAATAGAAAAATGTTCAAAAGATTGTTATGTTTTTATAATCAATTTAAAATTTAAACTGATTATAATGAACAATATTAGATCAATATTTTTTTAATTTATACAATGTGACTTTAAAAAAATTTAAAATATAATTTAACAATAAAAATTACTGAAACGAAATAATAGTTTTTAACTAAAACATAGTATTTTTCACTATTCACTAAAAAATAAAGTTTCTCAGAAAAATCAAAAAAATTAATTGTAAGTTAATTTTGAAAATATTAATTAATAAATAATGTTTATTTTATCTAATAAAAATGATAATTGTATCCAAATTATGGTTTAAAAGGGGTTCTCTATTAAAAGGTGGTAAAAATGGATTAATAAAAGTATAGGTTTTATGTAAAATATTGGGTTTTTGCTTATCTTATTCTTACCAAATCAATTGGATGAATATAAAAAATTATTGATTGAATATGAAACATATTTATTACATTAATATCACTCACTAACTATAATTAATTTAATCTATTAGGGTAAAATAGCTTTGTGAGCAATAAAATAGTTCTCTAAAAAATATCTTTTTAATATTCAGTTGGTTTTTATATTCATTTATAATTTAGTTGTAACCAATGATTTAGTTATACAAACCATGTATTTGAATTTTTTAGTTAAATCTATTCACAACTATTAGTTTAGATCTCATTATATTAAATAATAATGTTTTAATTATAGATTGTTTCTTAGTAGGACTCGATATTGCGTATAGTGCAAGCCATTGAAGGTTGCGTTTATGTGTAATGCAAGATATAGAGGAATGTTGTTGTTTAGTATGATTTATTCTAACCCAAAGTCTTGTGCATTTCAATATAACATAGTGTTTCATGTATTTAAATATATAAGATATATGTTAAATTGTAAATATATAATAAATTACACAAATATTATATTAAATTAAACACTTGTTGTCACACGTCAAACATGATATTGAATACAAGGTTCTTAATTTAGTATTTCTGGGGGGTTACATTCTCCCTATCTTATTTAAATTTTATTATCACAATTTAAAATCGATCATGGTGATATATTTTTTGATACTTCCTATATCTGAAATCCCACATCGCGAGAAGGGTTCATAAGTCCTTATATATATAATATAGAATGGAATGTAAAAAGGTCACATGGAATACCATGTAACTAGGTTTATAAGTAGGAGAATATTAGTGGAAATTAGAGATATATAATTGGCGGAAAAATATAAATAGTTATATGGAGTGAATGAATTCATCGATCACAAAAAAGTGAATGATAAAGGGAATGTTGATGGCCTAAAATCCATAAATCCTTGATGATTTAGAAAGCCATTAGTTCAACAAAACTTTAGGTATTGGGAATTTTTTTTACTTATAAGTAATTTTAATAATGTTTTTTATTTATTTTACTGCTCAATAATATTACAAAATATTCTAACAAGATAGGTTTCAATATCATATGAGCAATCCTATCTTTTGGGTGTTCTTTAATTAAATTATAATTCATCCGTTTAATCGAAAAAATTAATTACCAAAAATGATTTTTTTGGCCTAAAGCACTAAAATAAAAATTTAAAGGATCATAAGCTCTATCAAAGAGTGACAAGTCTAAATATTCGTCCTTAACTATAATTCAAAACTAATATTGTTAATATAGTATTTTCTAATACTCAAAAGTGTTACTACTGGTTCATAATTAATATTTATTCATTTAATTGTTTAAATAAAAACAATGAAAAATTAAAAAACAAATTTCATAGGTTAGTGGTTGGCATGAAACCCTTATCATCCATTGGTCATGGGTTCAAGTCCCACAAACTTTCCAAATTGGATTGGTTGTCACTCATCTTACAGTTTGTCCTTTCCTAAAACCCAATTAATATAACTTCAATATATAAATATAATAGAAATCCCTAAAATTAGGTAAATATATAAATAGAATTTTAACTAAATTTTTAAATAAAACTTAAATACCTAAATACCTCATCCATTATATTTCCAAATAGGTCCTTCATTGGCCTGTGATTTATTTATAGTATAATTTCCATGATTTCTAAATCATGAAACCTTATATTCAAATCTAAAACATTTTATGTTTAACCTTGATTATCAATTGTCAAAAATATATAACATTTTTCATAATGGTTTGTATAGAAAAGAAGGATTATCCTCATCATATTCCCAGGGAGTGTCAAACTAGGTGCGCAGTAAGGCTCGTTATTGTATACTAGGTTACCCCAAGTTAGGACCGGAACACCTTGTTGGTGTTGACACTCTTATGTACATATGTGCCAGAACAATGTCCACTTATAGTATCCAGACATATATTTATTGTAAGGAAGACCCACATAATCTAATATTTAACAAAATTCTAGGATTTTCATATATAATTATCCTCAAATTATAGCGTAGGGTTATGTTCTCTAACATAAGTTTTCCGACATCTAGTTCTCAAGGTTACTACAAAACATCATCTAATAACAACTGTACTGACCGAACCCAAGATAACCTAGATCTGGTGTCTGTTACTTAATACATTGTCCTGATAACAAGGAATCAAGGCCTGAACGACCCATCGGTTTAGTATTCTTAGTAAAATAGATACATAAATGATTATATTATTACAAATTAAAACATTGAGTAGAACATAATTTTTTTTCTAAATATATAAATTTGAGAATAAATCTAATCTATCTAGTAAATCATTAAATTTATTTTATAGTAATATTTATGGATTATTGGAGAAATAAAAAAATTAAGGGTAATCTCATATGCTCAGAAAGGGAAAAAATATAACAGAAGACATAATGAATCATTGATAATAGTCAATATAGAAAGTTAAATAATTGAATCGACATTTCATGTAAATAACTAGATATGGAAAACAAAATATGGCTATGTAAAAAACTGAAACACTTTCCATCTAGATAAATTAAAATGAAATGTATCCATTGATATGTTAACACAAAATATCATGGACAAATAATAACAAAATTATCAATAAAAGGAATTCTTATCTACTGGACAACATGTTTCCTAGGAACAAGATACATTTACCATAAAAACAGAGTTTAACCATTCTAATTTGTGAAACTAACTCATCCCATGAGACTAATAATTTATTTAGTGGATTTCATTCACCGGTCCCCAACATATATATTACATGTACAATGAAATCCTCAAATGTAAAATAAATAATGTTCCTTATCAAATATCTTTATTGAATAATATTTTAGGATTTATCAATATTTACCCAAATAATCAAATGAATGTCAAAGTATACACCATATGAAAAATTGTATACTGTCTAGGCAATAGTAATATCCATGAGAAATGAATTAGATAATTTAGGTGAATTTCAATATTCAGTGATCTTATGAAATTTAATACATGAAGGTGACTAAAAAATAAATCAAGGAAGTAAATGTGAATAATATCCTTGGACAAATCAATAATTAACCATCCATGTGAATAATTAGGATGACATCAATACATTAAATCCATGTGGAGTAAAATAGAGGGTAGTTGTAGTTGATAAAATAAAAGATTAACCTTTAAAAAATTACTAAAGAAATTATGTTTTTATTTTTAAAATCCATTTGAAGGTATTTTTATTTTAAAAATAATCCTTTTAAACGTTAAATTGAGGCTTCAAATAAATGATGGAAAATTAATCCATATAGGTCGTATGAGGTAAAAAATTCATTTTGTAAAACAGAAGGTTAGAAAATGCCTCTTTTGAAAAGGGATAATAAGATTAATTTGAAACATTATTAAAATAATAAAGGAGAAAAATTATTTTTCCATATCATTTTAAAAACATTTTTGAATTTTTTTTAATAAACATTGTTTTTTTGAACAAAACAGGTTCTCTGACTAAAGGGAGATATAATTTTGGGTTTTCAGAATTTTTTTTTTCTAAAGGCATCTTAGTTTCAAAGAGTGAAAAAAGGTTACTAACACTTGAAAATGGTCATGAATAACCAGATAAGATTGAAATGTATTTTTAAAAAATAGATTTAAAATTTTCTTGAATGGAAATTCTATTGAAATATCACCAGGATTAGTCATGATGAAAATAACCTCTAATCATTCCAAATTGTCCCATACCCCTTTGAATCATATTTAAATAATAATCATCTTGAAAGGATATTATTAAATTAAATTCTTAAATACCATGAAGATAATGGGTTTATTCTAATAAATTTAAATTTGTTAGTATGTACACTATAAATAATAAATTTGGTTCACAACAATTAAGTATGCCTAATGAAATGAAAACGAGATAAGAATACCTTACAAATGTGGTAACAATTGAATTAGAAAAGCCATAGGTAAAAATAAATAAATTAAAAATTTCAATTCCCTGAAGATAATATAATTCATTATATTATATGTCGATATGGTAGTATTTACACCATATATAATAATTTGGTGCATAATAATAAATTATGACTCATGGAAAGAAAAGTGAGACAAGAATTCCTTACATTGTGTTTCTTTTAAGGTAAACGTCCTTTAAGATTCTTTATAATAAATATATGTTAATTTAATACATACTTAAAAACAAATTTAATGTTTTTAATTACTTTTATTTCACTTATTACCATGTTGTGTATAACTACTTAAACAATAAAGTTTGCATCGACTGTTTTTTACCAAATTCTGTTTATGTGTCAAAATAACTACTATTAGTCAACTATCCTCAAAGGGGTCGTTATATAAAATATCCATAATAATAAACATGATATAATTATCTTATTTTTACATCAACTATACTTTTAAAATCAATCATTAAAAATGGTAATGAAAAATGAATCTGTGTTACGATCATGGAGATGGTAGGTCGTACGTATGCATGGGTAATATTCCCATTTCTAAATGAACATTGTTGAAATAAGGTATGTAACTCAAATATATATATATAATAATATTTATATAATAAATAAAATATTATTTAATCACATATACTTATATATATAATTATTTGGTGTAAAAGGAGTCACATCGGGTTGAGGAGGTGGTAGTCCACACGTCCATGAATAACGTCATAATTTTTTAAGTGTGTGAAAGGTGAATTAAGAAAATTTTATATTCATATTATATTTAAATAAATATAATTATTTCATGAATATCATATAGTTTTTTTGTCTTATTTAACTAAAATCATCATTTATACGTTCCATGATTAGTGTGAACATATCACAACGCTTTGAGGTGGAGGTAGCCCACACTTCCTCAAACGATGTTATCGTATTAATTTAAAATGAAAAGTATTAAATGTATCTGCAATAAAAGTAATATAGAAGTATTAATGGGAAATAAATATAACATATAATGTATATAAATCTAGTGTTCATCATAATGGACATCAAGAGAGGCGGTAGGGAAAATTTGAACAATCATCGTTTCATGAGGTAGTAGTTTACCGTACACAGAAACACTGTGTTCGTTACAGATTAGATGGTGGAATGTTTATGTATAGGTTGAAATATCATCAGAAACACATCCTAGTATATTTATTATACTCTTTTTTTTACACAATAATAGAATTAAAAAATTTTAGGGGATGGAGAATGGAAATGAAACTAGAGTGATTGAGAAAAGACATTACCTTTTAATTAAGTAACTTCTTTTGGTTCACCCAAAATGATTGTTTGATGTGTTTTGAAAGATCTAATATTTTCCACATTTTTTGTATTTATCTTAATTTTTTATGAATCCAAAACAATCAATTTGAGATTATATGAATCAATTTTCGATTTATGATGTGTTTTGAGAAAAATGGTGAAAAACGCATTATTCTGGATTTTAGATAGATTTTTACATCAAGGGTATTTTTGTCATTTACTAAAACATATAAATCCAAATTATGTGAATAATTTTTTTCTATAATCCCAATTTAATTTCTTCAACTTTTCCTTCTATTCCAAGAGCTGATTCATCCATATATAGGGCCTAAAAATTCATTGTAGTTGGACATTTTTTCGAGCGGATACCGTGGACCCCCCCACTATAATGGACATCAATATCGGCCTGCACACCGTCAAATTCATTGATTCTACTTGGGGAGGAAAGAGGACTCATAGAAGCCTTCGAAAAATAAATTAAATGGTGTTTTGAATCCATTAAGATGGGTATTGAATGATATATTCTTTAAAGGAAGCTTCCTGGATGCTTCATCTAGAATCAAAAACCAACAATGAAAAAATCCTAACTACTAAAACCTGAGGAAGAATTAGCTGAAATTTAGAGGTTGGATGACCAATACATTTATGTAAAACTGTAATGAAGGGTTCCATGCATGATGTTGCCAATTAATGGGTCAAAACCATGACAACATTTTGAGGATAGAAATATGTCTACAAAAGGAGGAGAGATCCTCCCCCTAAAAGCATCCCATTCTCCATTCCATTTCTTCAAGGCACCAATGAGGCGGTCTCAAATGAGGGAGGCCTGCCACAATTTCTCTACATTTATTTTTAATATATTTATTTTCTTTATTTTTGTTTTGTAATTCCATATTCTAACCATTTCAACTCTATTACCCTTCACATGGAGGGGTAAAACCATTGAGTGATTGGGGAAGGGGGGGTTTCACTTTTGTATTGTCGAAGTTTTGTGCTTTAATATAAATTCCTTTTTTTATTTTGAATTACTTATTTTATCACTATTTCCAAATTATCTTAATGAGATAGTGTTTAGATTTTGGTGTATTCATTGTCAATATCTTTGTTTAAAGACATTTAATCTCTCTTCGCATAGTGAAATTTTTCTCGATCGAGAAGATTGTGTTTGGTGGTGAGTGTCTAGTGATTGTTGGAATGTGTGTGAAACTGTTAATCTTTTTCTAGAGTTATAAAGAACAACAATTCCCGCTCGGGACTTGCCTTAGTTGTTTAGGGATTGTTTTTGAACTTCCACACACATAGGAGTGAGTCTCATTTGTTTTTTTAACCAAGGGTGATTAATAACTCAATCGAGGAGTCTTTTATTTTTTATTAGTAAGGAAGAGAAATAATATCATCATTATTAATATAATGACATTGAAAAAGTGAATCCTACCCTAACCCCATCACTCTCTTCATCCATTAGTGTTCAACCTTTATTTTTATTGTTTTATTTATTTGACATCCCAATCAATTTCAAAAACAACCTTTTCTTCTTTCTTAAATTTAAGTGACAAACATAATTGTTGTGCACTCTTATGTGGATACAACTTAGGTTATCCAATATACAACATTTTATCATAGGTATTATTTGTTTTTGTCACACCCCATGATAGGCACGTGTCAAAACATGGCACCACTACCGGGGAGCTAATTGGTTGTTTGTTTTACTTTCTCAATTTTAAATTTTTTGATAGTTTTCATTAATTATTTTTAAAAAACTGAAATTTTTTTTTCCATGAACCATTCAAATTAATATTATTCTGCATGGAATAAATAATCACAGGTGTAGGAGGAAGAAACTTACTACAGTGAGGAGGCCCTCTAAAGACGATCCGATGCGCTAATTATAACAGTCAAGTAAGTAGAAAGAGGCATAGAAACATGGATCTCACTAGAATATTTGATGGCCATGGTTGATGAACTCCAAGATGACATAAAAAGATTCAAGGCCAAGAAAGAAGTGCCAATAGTCTTTCCTAATTTCACTTAAGGGATCCCTGAAGTCGAATCAAAACATGAGGTGGAGGAGTCTGACTACCTACCTCCATCCAGTGAATATCAACTCGAAGAGGCACATTCAATTGAAGATGATATTAACGTTGAACTCAATCAGGGAGATGATACAATATTAAACCCAAACTCTTTTAATATTTTTAAAACTAATTTGACTGTCACCCCTAATAGTTTTGAATTTTCAGATTCTTCCATCTTAAATTATTCCTTAGAGGATGATGAGGGAAAATAAATTTCACCTGTTGAGGAACATTTAGAGCTCCCTAAACACACTGAATATTTACTAGGAGGAGGACAAGAATGGAAAGGGAATGTTGAAAAGGTAGGAAAAAAATGAGGAGGAGGCTTTGTACTTCATACTACCCCCTCCATGCAAGCTATACTAAATTGTGAAGGGGTGGATCTGGTATACTCTATCCATGGAGTCATCTATAATAAGAACAAATAATTGTAAGATGATAAGAGCGATATGTGGTGTTTCAAATCAAAGAAGCATCATCCACCGACTGATTATGAATAGAAGATGGTACTGCCCTCTAGAGGTAGTAAAGGATTCCAGGGCCCACTTGGGGGATCATACCAAGATTTATATTTACATGCTTTATAGTAATTTAGATTTGAATTTATTTTATTAGAAAATTGTTTAGCATATGGCCCCTCCCTATTTTTTTAGCTTTAATGACATGATATTTGTGCTTAATTGAGTTGTTTTATTTTATAGGTTCATGATGGAAGAAGTAAACCCGAAGCATTTGACGAAGAAGTCCAAAGCATTATTTTAAAAGGGAGTTCACATTTTATGATTATCTCTTAAACTCCTTACATTTTTCTGGTCGAAAACAAGATTTGATATTTAATGATAAGAATTGCATACACACACTCCAATTAATTCTTAACCTGAATTATCTAGGAGACCTGAGTTTCTTAGGAATTCAGTGATTCCTTGTTTTAGATTTCCCTGTTAATGAGATTGAATGAGTAAAATGAAAATTTGAATGTTTAATGTGAAGCATTGATATTGAAATGATAACTCAAAATTTAATGGAATTAGTTGATATATGTCACAGAAATTTCCCTACCATTTTTCATACTTTGAATTTCTGATATTCATGTGAATTAATTTGTTATTATTGTTCATGCCTCGAGTGATTGTCCAATATCATATTTCTCATTCGAGAGAGGATTCCTAGACCAAGTACTTCCTATTTATTCTTCACCATATTTCTTGAGTGATATTGGGACATGTCACCTATAACAACCCATACTTTACATACATGGTTAATACTTCAAAATTGAAGCATACTTATTACAACATATAACAAACCCACGAAAGGACCGTATGGGTATAGTGTATTTAGAAACTGGGAAACATAAAAAACTGGTTCATAAAGCATCTACACTGTCTCCCATTTATTTCATCATATCTATAGTCCCTTTTGGCATATCTTACTTAATAACCTTCTTCCTGACCTGGGGAAAGAAAACATACAAAAGGGTGAGCTCAAATTCTCAGTAATGGTAAACAAAAGAAATATCAATCACATCGTATACACAAGCACATAACTTTTGGAAATCTTATCCTGCAAAAGAGATCATAATTTCATAACATGGGATAAACCATGGCAGTGAAATGTAATCACAATAATCATAACATAAAACATGAAACTTTGTGGTGTACACACATAATCATAGAAAATCATTTCTTGTTAGTCAAGACTCATTTCCAAGACTATCTTAGTGGACAAAGTCCCTTACTGAACTGAGTCACCCTCGTTTCAGTCCTGTTTTACTGAACCGGTATAACCTACTGTTCCAGCCATGTCTATCTCATGAGATATAAAATCATTACCCAATGCATTGGAGGGATATATAGGTCCAACCCATATCATAATGATACCATTCATATGCGTGCCACAAAATCATAAACCATACATCATTGCATAACCCATGTAATAAAAATGGGAATCTTAAACATCATGACATCATAAAACCATTCATATATGATAATGGAATTCATAAAAATAATTCCATCACAACATAATCAAATCAATGTAATAATAGGGATAGAAACAGAACCCTTTATTATCTTAGATGGAAAATAATTTTGATAAAACACTTGAACTTCATTCTTGAGGAAAATATCCTTTATACTTCAAAAAAAATTTTCCTTTCTAAACATGTCATACAATTTTAAACTAAAAGAAGTTGATTAAAAATAAACTTGAAAACTTGTAAAGGAATATTTTTTGAAATAATGTTTTAAAAATCCATTCATGCCGTATAAGTTAAAAAAAACATTCTTCGTACTAATGTCAGAAAAGTCAAAAAGTACCTCGTAAAAAAACGACAAAAGATTCCTTTCATATCCTTTACTAAAAACTCAACAAAGGGTAAAATTGGATTTAAAAATTTTTTGGTGGATGTAAATACTATTACATATTGAAGAAACATGGATGTGGATGATAAAATACACGCCAGTAATTACCAATGTAAAAACAATCTCGAATAAAAGTGAGATTGTGATATTTCCCTTACCTTAGGTCCGACTTGCTTTGTAAGTGTCCGAACCTCCTGTATAATGATTTAAATAATGTTATTGACTTATTAAAAAATAATAATTATATTTATTATATCATATATGGTCATATTCTTAGCTTCTTAGTAGTAATATTTCATTGCTACTTGTTATTTGGGTGTTTATAACTTTTTGTTCTTATGTGTGTTTTGTCGAATAGATTCTTATTATTTTCTTTAGGTTATAGATACCTCATTTCCAGAAAGGTATTAGTGTAATATATATCATATTCATTCATTCAATTCATTTATATAATCATTATGAAGTGAAGATCATGAAAAACGAGTCGCATCACATCGTGGAGAAGGTATTCCGTACGTACGAACGAGTGATGATATTGTTCCTATGATCGTGGAATTGTATTGAAGTATATGTATACTATTTCAGATTCAATATCACTTTATAATAGTCATATATGGTCATTATTTACACCATTATACCCATCCAAGTAAGGTGGTGGCGGAAAATAGATTACACCACGGCGTGGAGACGGTATTCCGTACGTACGCACGCGCGGTGATTTCTTTTTCCGTAGGATGGATAGATGGTGAAATAGGGTTATTTCATACTTATAATAATATATCAGTATATGAGTGATACTGATGTTATTACTTCATAATGAAATAACTAAAGAAGAATAAGTGGAAGAAGAAATAAATATGAAAGAATCGGTAACGGACATTACCTCTTCTTTGAAGTCCTTCTTTGAGACCTTCTTTAAGGCACTAAAATTGGTCTTTGAAGAAGACAAAAACCTCTATGATATCTCTAGAGAAGTGGATAGGATAAATTGGCAGGGGTTGGACGTGATTGAAGGCTTCAAGTGGTGTGAGGAAGAGGGGGAGGAGGTGTCCTTTTATAAGGGAGGAGAGGGGCACCTTTGGAATAACTAAAACTATTATTTTATTATAAAGTCAATTTCGGTTTTAAATAGCTCCAAATTAATATATTTCGAAGCTAAGGTGGAAATGGGTCTAAATCCTCTTATCCAATATAATTTAGAAAAGTTTATGTTCCTATTGTAACCTTATCATTTAGATTTAACATTAAGTTAAATAATTTTACTTTTACAATGTCTTCTTGTGTTCTTATACTATATGGTTAATAAACATACTATAAGCAGCCAAACGAACCCCAAGTTGTTTATTATTAATATATATAACCTTATCTAAGTCATTTGGCCGAACCTTATATTTTTAGGAATAAACTAACAATTACCAATATAATATTTGTTTTAAAAACTATTTTATGTCAAATTTGACACTATTTAGTAATTGATTTTTGTGAAAAACATAACAGAATTATTAGTTCGAACCAAGTTAATTAAATCAATACTAACATGTTATATTAACCTATAAAATTAGTGGGATTCATAAAAAGTTTCAAATTACATTTATTTTGGTGTTTATAACATCAATTATGTCAATATTTCATTAACAAGATAATTACTGCATCATCATTGTGTCATAAATAAATTAAATTATTTAATGTCTAAAAATTACAAATAAAATACCATTATGTAGGAAAGCTTTTTATCTTTTTAATGAATATTTATAGTCGAATTTATCTTATGTATTACCCCATATTAAGAATTATTTACTTATTAAACTTTGATTTTAACTATTTTAACCCTTCTTAAAATAAATTAATAATAAATGTCCTAATCTAATCCATGTGGGCCTAAATGGTCATATTTTATTCCTAAGTTTGTTTTTGGTCGAATTAAACTTATCCAATAGAATTAGGACATGTGTTAGGGTAATAATAATATCATCTTTACCCTTAATTACCCTATTTACTATTTACCGTGGTTAAAAAAGTAAAAAGTTACTATTCACCAAAAATTATTTTCATCTCATTGAACCACATTTTAGTCCTTGATATTAACTGTGTCTCTCGGATTTTCGAAATTCCACTCACAGAAGCGGTAAAATTATGTTTTATGAAAAATTCAGTTTTTTAACTACCACTTAGTGGTTTCACTATTCATTAAAAATTGAAAGTTTTCAGAAAAATACCAAAATTTTACCCTAGGCTAATTTCGATATTCTGAATCCAAAAATGAAGTCCATTTGGAAAAATAAAATTTATAAAATTTCAAAAAGTGGTTATTACTATTCCTAACGGCTAGTTTTAATAATATTTTAATAGCATATCGTTGTTTAGTGAAACTCGGTATTGCGTATGACGCACGCTATCGAGGAAGGTCGTGATTTCGTGTAAAGCAAGCCAAGAATGTGTTGTGTAGAAAAAGATTCCTTTGATGATTTATAAAACATAAAAGTCTCGGGTGTTACATTCTACCCCCCTTAAAATTAATTTCGCCCTTGAAATTCATTACTTTGTAACAAAGAGATGAGGATACCTCTCCCTCATCATATCCTCAAGTTCCCATGTAGCTTCTTCTAATTGGTGGTTCCTCCATAAAATTTTCACCAAACGAGTGGTCTTGTTTCGTAGGACTTTTTCGCTACGATCCAGAATCTCCATTGGTTGTTCTTCATAAGAAAGATCTTGCTCCAGCGGTACAACTTCTGAGCTGAGTAAATGTGAAGGATCAGGTATGTACTTTCTCAGGAGAGATACATGGAACACATCGTGAACTGGAGAGAGATTCGGTGGAAGATCCAATCGATAAGCTACCTTCCCTACACGATCCAGTATTTCGAAAGGACCGATATATCTAGGGCTTAACTTCCCCTTCTTTCCAAATCTCATGACTTTCATCCAGGGAGATATCCGTAAGAACACTTTATCGCCCACTTCAAACTCTAGGTCTTTTCTTCGGCTGTCGGCATAACTTTTCTGTCGACTCTGAGCTACTCTTATGTGTTGTTGAATAGATCTGACCTTTTCTGCCATTTCATCGACGAGATCAGGTCCTAATAGCTTTCATTCCCCAACTTCATCCCAGCAAGTTGGAGTCCTGCATTTCTTTACATAGAGAGCTTCATAAGGAGCCATCTGAATAATGGAGTGAAAGCTATTATTATAAGAAAATTCCACCAAAGGTAGGTGTTGATCCCAACCTCCTTTGAAATCCATAGAGCAAGCTCTAAACATATCTTCTAGGATTTTAATTGTTCTTTCAGACTGACCGTCTGTCTGAGGATGATAAGCAGTGCTGAAACTCAACTCTGTATCTAGAGTATGCTGAAGACTTCTCCAGAACATCGAGGTAAATCTCGGATCCCGATCAGATATAATAGAAAGTGGTACTCCATGAAATCTTACCACTTCCTTTACATATATCCGGGAAAGCTGATCTAGAGAGAAATCCTCTCTAATAGCAATGAAGTGTGCAGACTTTGTAAGACGATCAACTATGACCCAGATAGCATTATTGCCTTTGGATGTTTTAGGAAGTCCTATGACAAAGTCCATAGTAATGTTTTCCCATTTCCATTCGGGCATGGGTAATGGTTGTAACATCCCCTTAGAATTCTGTCTCTCAGCTTTAACTTGGTGACAAACTAAGCATCTAGAGACATATTCAGCAACATCTCTTTTCATGCCATCCCACCAGAAGTACTCTTTCAGGTCCCTATACATCTTCGGGCTTCCAGGATGAATAGAGAATGAAGAACTATGAGCCTCATCCAGCAGCTCCTTCTTTAATTCGGGGATGGGAGGAACACAAACCCGATTCCTGAACTTTATTATCCCATCACAATCAAGGTTGAACTCAGGAACATTTCTCACCTTCTTTTGTAACTCGGAATCTTCTTTCTGTGCCTCTTTAATCATCACATGTATAGATGGTTGAACATTCATTTGAGAAAGATAAGATTTTCCCCCTTCAATTATAATTCCAAGATCCATCCTTTGTAAATCCATAAATATTGGATCATTTGTGATCCTCATCATGGATAAACTAGCATGGTCTTGTCGACTTAATGCATCTGCCACCTTATTTGCTTTCCCAGGGTGGTGATGGATTGAGCAGTCGTAATCCTTAATCAGCTCCAACCATCTTCTTTGACGCATATTCAGCTCCTTTTGTGTGAAAATATACTTTAAACTTTTATAATCAGTATAAATATCACGCCTTTCACCATAATGGTAATGCCTCCAAATATTTAATGCAAATATTACCGCAGCTAACTCCAAATCATGTGTTGGGTAATTATGCTCACGGTTTTTCAACTGTCATGAGGCATAAGCTATCACCATATCATTTTGCATAAGAACACACCCTAATCCCTTATTGGATGCATCACTATAGTTCACAAACCTTTCTTTACTACAAGGCAGTGTGAGCACAAGTGCACTTGATAACCTTCTTTTCAACTCCTTGAAATTCTCTTCACATTCTCTTGTCCAGACAAACTTAACTCTTTTCCGAGTCAACTTGGTGAGTGGATTAGATAATCGTGAAAAATCATTCACAAAATGTCGATAATATCCAGCCAAACCAAGAAAACTTCGGATCTCAGTTACTGTTGTTGGTCTCGACTATCTTTCGATAACCTCTGTTTTTGCTGGATCCACAGATATTCCTTCTTTTGAGATTATGTGACCCAAAAATGCAACTTTTTGAAGCCAACATTCACACTTGGTAAATTTGGCATAAAGCTTCTCCTTTCTCAGGGTCTTCAATATAAATCTCAAGTGATCTTAATGTTATTCCTTTCTCTTTGAATAGACAAGAATATCGTCTATAAAAACTACCACAAATTGATCAAGATAGTCTCTAAAGACTCTATTTATCAGATCCATGAAGATAGCAGGGGCATTAGTAAGACCAAATGGCATCACTATAAATTCATAGTGTCCATACCTTGTATGGAATGCCGTCTTTGGTATATCCTCCCTTTTGACCCTTAATTGATGATACCCTAAATGAAGATCAATCTTGGAAAAGTATTGAGCTCTGCGTAGTTGGTCAAATAGGTCATCAATGCGTGGGAGAGGATATTTGTTCTTGATAGTGATCTTGTTATGTTCCCGATAATCAATGCAGAGTCTCATTGATCCATCTTTCTTCTTAACAAATAGAACAGGTTCTCCCCAAGGTGATGCACTAGGGAGTACGAATACTTTATCAAGATTCTCTTGGAATTTCTTCTTCAATTCCTGCAACTCAATTGGGGCCATTCTATAAGGTGTCTTTGAAATAGGCAAATCACCCGGTACGAGTTCTATTGAGAACTCAACTTCACGATTTGGTGGAAGTCCCAGTAATTCTTCCGGAAAGACATCATCAAACTCCCGTAAAATGGGCATATTCTTAATCGTGAGTTTCTCACCAACCATTTGAGATAAAAAACCTTCATTTAGTGGAATCAAGACCCATAAGATGGAAAAAAAATCCACTGGAAGGTTATGTTCATCCTTGCATTGATAGACGATCATAGATTTATCTGGAATATGAAATGTGACTTCCCTTATTTGGCAATTGATAGGAGGTCCATATAAAGAAATCCAAACCATGCGAAGAATCACATAAAATTCCACTATAGGAAGGATCACAAGATTTTCAGGAATCACTTTCCCACAAACTTCGATCGGAGAAGAATTATAAACTTTTGATGCGACTGTTGTGCCATTAGGTGTTTTCACAGCTAACTCAACATCTAATTTTTGAGGTAATACGGTGATACCCTTAGAAAATTTTTCAGAAATAAAAGAGTGGGTGGATCCAGAATCAACTAAAACATTTGCTACTTTAGAGTGGATGGTAAGTGTACCTTTCACCACATCGTTATCGTACTCCACATTGAAGTGTATTAGGTTCATTCTGTGTATCCCTTCCTTTGTTTGCATCATTAGACATCTTCTTCCCATCATCGCGGAATTCAAATTCCTGATGACCTTCCTTTCCACATTTGAAACATTTACTTGTCCCTTTAAGACAACTCCCTCCATGTTTCTTTCCACACTTTGAGCATAAGGGAAAGCTCATCTTCTTTTCAGTGTGCTCTTTAGATTTTCCTTTGAATTCCATTTTCCTCTTTTTATCAAACCCATATGACTGATGGGCTACTCCAATCTCCATATCGACTTTGAGAGCACATCGAACGATTTCCTCGTAGCTATGGAAGTCCCTTATGGCTAACGCTCTTCGAAGACTTGGTTTTAAGCCACTAAAGAATCGATCGATCTTACTCTCAGGTTGGATAATAATACCAGAAGCGTACCTTGCAAGTCTTGTAGAATTTTCTTCATAGGTACCAACAGATTCATCATCCTTTTTCTTCAATTCAAGAAACTCTTTCTCCATCTTTGTTCGGAGAATACAAGGGAAGTACTTATTGAAAAATAAGTTCTTGAACTCATCCCATTCCATGGACTCAATTTCATCCCTTTGCCTCGTATTCTTAATATGATTCCACCACTGATCAACATCTCCTTCCAAACAATACACTGCTATGATGACTTTACCATGTTCATAACATTGAAGAACTGAAAATATCTTTTCCGTAGTACTAATCCATTGTTCAGCAACTAATGGATCAGTAGAACCGCTGAAAGAAGGTGGACGTTGCCTCATGAAGGTTTCAACAGAATGTTGCTACTTCCTTTGCTCGTTAGGAGAGTATTTTTTTCTTTTTTTTCACTAAAGTCTAAATTTATTAGTTAGGCTTAAATTCATATGAATATTATGGAATTTAAATTTTACTTTTTTTTGTATATTGGTGTTATTTATAATTATATATATATATATATATATATATAAACTTATTTCCATTTATTTACATATCAAAATTTAATTTCATAAATATTTTTAAACATGTCTTTATATAATATGTATTTATAAATATATAATTCATATAAAAATAAACATTTATTATCCATTTTATTTACCATATAAAAATGTATGAATATATATATATATACATAATACAACGTATATATGATGTTTAGCTATATTGGGGGATGTAGACAGGGTTTCATGAGATCTTTAATGGATATTTTTGTGATGGATAGGGTTTCCCCTTCTACTTGTTGATATCATATTTTTTGGGGGCATAAAATTATTTCAAGAGGATTTTTATGGGATGTGAGATGTGCCACAAATGCTTCACTAAGGATTTATTCTCTCTTTTTTGATCTTCACAGCGTCCAAGAATGAACTATGGCTGGGTTTGGAACAGATCTTCATAGACGTAATGTTGGGTTGACTGATAACTTTAGATCCTATGATAGAGAATGGAGGATTTTGGTGAAGTCTTCTAAGGTTGGGTATCAGATACTGGTTGCATTGAGTACTGGTGTTTGTGGATCTCATCAAGCAGAGGCGAACAATTTTTAGTCACTCAAAGAGATAATAGATTGATTATAGGGTTGTCGATTGAAGGATGATGATGGAGATGATATTACAAGCTGTTTGAATCTACCTGGTGCTCGTAATGATCCGATGATGAATGGTGTGTGTGACATGAATCAACCTTTTGGGGAAACAGTGGCTGAAATTTCTAATAGTGATGAATATGATCATAGATTGGATCTACTCTGTTCTCAGGTTTCATTTCCAACTGGATCTAATGGTGTCAAAGATTCTTTATCTGTTGTGGATACTATGGTGTTGAATAGTGAGGTTGAGCTATGTACCTAGGTGTTTCCTTCCATTCCTGGTCTTCAATGAAATATTGATGGGTTTTAGTTATAGGGGGCATTTGGGTGATGTACTTAAGCGATTTTTTTGGCATTCATTGGTAGCATTTAAAAATTATTTTAATGGTAAGATCCTCAATAATGGGTCATCATTTTGTGTTGAATCTGATACTGATGAATTTTTAGAGCGTCTAATTTTTGGTATGACCTCATTTGTTGGAAGGGTTTTTCTTCCCAAATTTCATAAGCTATGGTGGGTTGAGTATCCTGTTTTTAGGACCTATTTTCATTGGGGGTCTTCAGATTTGAAGTGTATTTCATTAGGTAGAGTATTTTTCACTATATATTTCCATTAGATGAAGCCAGAATCCATGCATGGTCCTTTGGTTCGTTATTCTGGAAAATAGATTTTAATGTGTGATGGGAAATTTTTTTTTCATAGGTATGGATATGGTTTTATGACCACAAAATAATTTTATGGCATCCAAAAATCTTGTATGATACTACTACTACCATCATAATTCCTATTAATCTGGATAATGAGATAGATATTGTCTGGTATGGTAACTTCACAAGAATTCTTGTTGAAATTAATTTGAGTTACACTCTTATTAGTAATGTAACTCCCAATATTGTTAATGATGATAAAAAATTCTTGTTTAGTATGATAAATATCCTAATTTTTTTCAAAATGGAAAACCAATAAGTTATCTAGATGGGAAATTTATTAAGGGGAATCCTTCAAATGGATGATGAAAATGGTTATGAGAATTCATCTAGAACTCATGGGAAGTTAGTAATTAGGAAACATAGTAAGTGGATGACATAATATCTAGATATAAAATCCGGACATCAAGGGGATGTAATGTCCATGGATAAATATCTGATGGTGAATCAGGAACATGTAGGAATTTCACAGGATGTTACTTCCATATCAGAATAGAATATATATTATTTGTCTTTTACAGGCACTGGGATATATAAGATTTAGGTGGATAATGTTATCAGTGATCTTGCTATTTTTAATGAGGAATCAGATTGTAGATACAATGATTTTCTCTCAGAACCCATTTTGTTGTTTGGAATTCCTAATTTTATTATCACCCAATTTACTAGTTGATATGGGATTATTGAGGTTGTAGGAGTTGTGTCAGATTGTTCTCAATTAATAATTTATGATAAAGGATGAATTTTTTATCCACTGGATGTAGGCGTTACTGGACTCGTTCCACTGGATGATGGGAATGGACAATCTAATGTTCTACAATGTGCCAATTATCTTCAAGAGATTTAGTATGTACTCAGATCTTCAGGAATGTCTAGTAAATGGGGAAAGGTTTTGGATGATGGAAGTGATAAGGAAAAGACGATTTTCTTCTTTACACTAATCATCTTCGATTTTTGGAAATGGTGATCTTGTCTCTTCTAAGGATGTTTTCTTACATGGTAGGAAAATAAGTTTAGTAGTGAATGTATTCCCTTTATTCCACCAAAAAGAAGGTCATAGAGGGAGAAATCCATCATTCCTAGGAACGTGGCTACCGAGTCATCTTTTAAGGCATTAAATATCCATCTCACTCTAGAGAATTAAAGGTCCAAGGAGAGGATTCTTAGGATCCTAAATCATGGAAATTCACAGTCAGAGTGGGAAATAGATGATGATGATGTTGATCATTTATATTTTAATTATGGTAATGATAGTTCTTTTTCTTGATCCGTAATTATCTTTTTAGATAAGGGAATGTCACTTTGTATAAATCTATCCTTCTCCTTGTTTTCCTGTTATCTTTTTCTACAGCTTTAATAAATGGTTAGGTACTATAGCTTATGACCAAATAATTTTCGTGTACATGATGTTTAAATATATGCTTGTAATTTTTATTGAATTATAGACATGCATGTATATATAAACATGTTGGACCAAATACATATTAAAATATCCATACATACATATACAAATACACACACACATTTTGTTGAGAAACATATATATATACATTATATATATATATGCATTCATATACAAGTACACACACACACACAAATACACACACAAGCACACGCTCACTCACACACACACACACACACATGTACATATATAAACACATACACATATTGAAACAAATATATGTTAAAAAAATTACACATACATATATAAATATATAAATATATTGATATATTAATATATTTATATATAAATATATAAAAATATAAAAATATAAAAATATAAATAAATAAATAAATATGCATATATATCTTGATGTAATTTTTTTATCCGGTGTATGAATTTAAATGGATATATTCATTTTCTCCTTACTATGCCAAACTTTGTGTTCGAATTCGTTTATGACATCTCAAACATTAAATGTATCTTCAAATACATGTATGAAACATCACTCATTTTATTCAACGAGGGGAGGGTGACTCAATGCATGATTTTATCCGGTCTAGGGTTCACCATTTTTGAAAGCAAGAGAGAATCACCAATGAAGAATGATTCTCACACCGCCGACTTATCCCGCTTGAGACTTTGAAGGATCTGACTCATTCAATAAACGGTCGAACTATTGTAAAGTGGTTCGATGTGGTCTAATTATTTTATTTTTTGATCTTTCTTGTGTTTTTATTATGGGCTTCTATTTTTTATGTGGTTTGAGCATGTATGTCCAACTTATGAGGATATACCATCTCTTTATGGTTTTCTTAATCACTGGTTCCTTGTCTTTCCAAGAACATCGGCTTGCACAACTTCCATGGTCCTTATATTTTGGTTGTTTGATATTTTATTGTTTATGTTGTACCTACCCTTTATTTCATATAAAAAATTGGACAATTGTCTAAAGCACGTGAAAATACTGGTGTTATTTTATTTCTTTTTTCTTCCTTTGATGACTGATTGAGGCTGACATACACTGCCATGGATTTAAATGTTTAAAAATTGATTTTTTATTTAATCAATTGAATTTTTTTCCTTATATTTCACACAAAGAGATATTGTAAATGCATGTATATGAATATTTAATTTTTTATCCACTAATTATTTTTCTTCTACTATTGATGGAATCATTTCAAGAATATTTTAAGCCTCTTCTACTGAGAATTCAGTGGAAGATTTTTTTTATTCTTGTGTTATTGATACTGCTTGTTGTTTTCAAAATAGTAAACTTATTTTTATTGAAATTTTGGAAACCAAAATTAAATCCATTGGTTACCTTGGGATGTTTAATATGGACTGACTGCCAATGTATCCTATAAAATTTTGTGACAGATCCAATTTGGAATTAGTTTTTCATCTCAAAATTTAATATTTGTTATTATTTTTTATCAGTATGGTCATGTATTTTGTTTTAATGTTTCCTTCACTATTTTCTATTATTTTCTATTATGATTTATATGCTTTCTCTTCCTCCCTATTATGCGTCATTGTGATTTTACTATCTGGGTAGCTTTTGTAGGTGTTGTCCTGGTAATAATTTGTTTGAGAGATACTGAGGTATTTCCAAGGTGTTTTCTACCTAGTATACCTTTAGGTTAATTTTAGGCATTGAGATCTTGGATTTTTTCCTTAGGGAACTCGTTTATTGTTGGAGTATCCCTTTTGGTGGGATGTAGTTTTGGTAGGGTGTTCTCCTTAGGTGAAGATGTTTTTGAATTGGTCTTATTGGGGAATCTTTTGGGCATTTAATCTTTCTAAATGTAGGTTTGGGACTATCCCATTTTCATGAAGGAGTTTACATGGCCTTATACCAATATCAATGTGTGTTTAGTGCCTTCATGGTGATTTTTTAATTAGACTCATATATGATACATGACATTGGATAATATTCTATTGATTAAGGGGGATTGTCTAGGTGGTTTAGATTCTCAGAGATGTGTTGTTTTAGTTGTTCTAGTTTACTATATTATTGCATTATATGTTTTTTTATTTAACTATTGTTTTTTCATTGTAAATACTTAATGTTTTTATATTTTTATACCTTGTATTGTTGTTTTCTATGGTTTTTCTATTTGAGGAATGGAACTGTTGTTTTTATATTGTTTTCATATGGGTTCAAGTGAGCTGTTTGAACCTATGATGACATGATTTCAGTTCAATATCATGTATGTGATGATGGAAGGCTCAGTTAAGTGAAGGTAAGTGTTCGGTAATTGATTTTTTATTGTTTATTATGTTATGCTAAGCATGTTTTAGCAGTTAGCATCTTATTTCATTGTATTCAGGACAATATGTGTCATTGCGATGCACATAGAGGACACAATAATGTGGTATTATAATTTATTATTATTTTATATTCACCAAGATCAATGTTATAGGTCAGGTAACGTAGGGACATCAAGGGGTTTTTGGATTGGGCATTTAATTTTCAAGGAGGAGATTTGTGTATTTTAATCAACAATTTTTTGAAAATTAAATTGTTTTTGTTTATGAATTTCAATTTTTATGAAATTAAATAGTTATTATTAATTTCATTTTAATGGTTAAATAAATATTAAATGTTATATTGATTTTGTTCAAGGCACCCCTGGTTTTATCAAGTAGTTATACTCATGTGACCCCCATCATCCACATATCCCAATGAACTACCCCTCTATACTCTGTATTTATTTATTCTTAGGAACCTCTCCATTTTGTAGGTAAAAATTTCGTTAGGGATCTAGATGTTAGTAGTTAAGGATTATCATTGGGATGTCTCCTTTATTCCATCTCATGTGCTTCTCTATTCATGCACTAATCATTTTGGGATAGAGATTTCAGTTTGGTGGATTCCTTCAGAGCGCCACTCAATTTGGGGGGCGATTGAGATGGGACAAACCCTCCCCAGATTAGAGGTTCTTGATTTTCCAAGGATGGGATTAGTCATTGATCATTTTCATCCTATCTATGGTTTATTGAAAAAGAAATAAAGAGATCATGAACAATGTATAACAATGCTTACACTGTCGAATTCTACCACCTGAAGCCCTGAAGGATCCAACTAATTCAAGAATCATCCAAACCATTGAAAAGTGGGTTTTCTAGGAATGATTCTTTTATTTTCCAGCTTCCTCATGAACTTATTCTGGTGTAATTTTTTCTTGTGTGTTGAGTGAGATCGTCCATCTTGTGAGTATATGTCATCTCCTTGAGTCTATTTTGGGTATAATTTTATGTTATTTCCATGAACTCTTGTTGGGATGGATTCCTTGGTTCATTTGTTCTTGTTGTTTTTTTCTTGTATCTGATATACCTCTTTTTTATCGCATAGTGACACTCTGGAACCCCTACCCTATACTGGTAGTCTAGTTAGATCAAGAACATAAAAATCCTAGAATTATTTTCTTACTTTCATTACCTCCTTTGATGACCAGTTGATGTTGAATTATGACTCCATTGATTCAATTGTTCTTAATGTTATTTTGATTCAATCAAATTTTAAATTATATTTCTTATGAGGAACTGATGTAAATGAGGATCTGATTTTTTATTATCTAATTTTTTTATTTCTCTATATATGGAATCATTTTGTACCTTATTTTTTATTTTTCACTTAGAATTCAATAAAATATATATTTCATTCATTAGTTTCTACTACAAATTTTTGTATTCATAATTGTAAAATATTTTTTCTTGAAATTTTGAGAACCAAAATTAAATACATAGGTGTCCTTGGAAAATTTAATCAAGACCGTCCCCCAACAATATAAATATATAAATATGTTATTATATAATTTTGGTTATATTTATATTAATTTATCAAATATAATACAAATATATATTAATATACATTATATAACCATTCATTCATTTAAGCTAGGGGTAACGGTGTTTCTTGACAAAAAAATTCTAATGAAAAATCCCATAAAAATGGTGGCATGGGTGGGGGTTTTAAATTTATTTTTGGATTAACATATTTAAATTAATTATGAAAAGTATAAGTGTTAAATAATGTATAAATTTTATTATATATATATATAATATAATAAAAAATAAAACCATCCAATGCTTTCACAATTTTATCATGTGTGCAACTTTAAATGGCTATATTAATTGTCTATTGTCCATGTCCAACTATGTGTTTGAATTATTCTACGACACTAGTTAATTTCAATTTTCTTCACAACTTTAAACATGCCTTTTAATGACACATCACCCATTTTTTATTCCAAACATTATGTTCAAATTCATGTACTACACTGGTTAATTTGAACTATATGTGCAACATTAAACATGTATTTTGATGAAAAATCACTCATTTTATGCTCCCCTATCTATTTTAATTCATATAAGACATTGGTTAATTTAGGCAATGTAAAAAACAATAAATGTTCATTCAAATGACAAATATCTCATTTTATGTTCCCTACTGTCTGCTCAAATTCATGTAAAACATTGGTTAGTGTCAACTATTTGTGTAACAATAAATGTGTCATCAAACAACACATCACTCATTTCCTTCATGGATGGTGTGGCATAAAATGTGGTGCGCACATCTTATTTTTAGAATTTATTTTCTTTTTATATAAAAAAATTCCATATTTTTAATACATGTAGTTTTATATTTTCATATTTTGTTTCATAGTTTGAACAAAATAGTGTCTATGTCTCATCATAAGTAAATGTTATATGAGAAGGTTTGACATCTCTAAATAGATTGTGTTAGATGAAATCAGAAAAATAGATGAACATAAATGGAAAAACATAAACAAGCAGTGTATTCAACAAAGTACTATTCCTATGCCTTCCCTTGAACGGATAGTGAACATGGCATGTTTGAATGTCTTTATTTCTAAGGATGGAGAGGGATACACTAATGATGACAGTTTGACAAAAGATCTTGTTTCTTTCTTACTCATTGATTCTATACTGATATTAGTTAGAGCTGTAATTTATCATTATGTTTTCATATTCACACCCTATTATATCATATTATTTTTATAATGTTGTGACCACTAAATGGTTTTTTATTTTTATTTATTTGTGGTGATGTATTATATTTTCATTGTTGTTGTTGTTTTCATCATTAATCATAATTTACTACATGTTATATGTATTTGGGGATGATAATTTTTCCATACCTCTCTCTTAAGGTATGTTTTTAACTCTTGGAAGAAACATATACAAAGAATTATAATTATTATTAGAAATATAATGTTCCATTTTATCTTGAAAAGGTGTTCATTAATGGCCAACCAGGTAACATTACACATTGTTACAAAAAAAATTCTTAAAATGGAATATCGATCATGGGAAGTTGAATTGAGATTCATGTAAATGAAAAAATTCTAAAGGTCGTTATTGAGGTATGAAATTATGTATTACCAAAAAAACCTTGAAAAACAATTATTATTATTTATTATCATGTCACTAAATTGTTAAAAATAAAATTTCTCAGTGTCTAAGACACATTAGTCTTTTGAAATAGTCAAAAAAAGTTGAATGAACACTAAAAGGCCATGATTCATCAAAAATATCGATATGAACATCTTAAAATTTGGTTTCAAAAATTTAAAATCTTAAGGGAGAATAATTTCAACCATTTTGGATGGATTTATCTACAAAATTTATGTGGAATAAAAATTATCCATTTGTATATTCTCAAAGAAACACAATTTACTTTTTATATAGAATGCGATCATGTGGTGACATGGATTGAACCTAATTTCACCCCACATAGGTCAGAGATAATGTGATGGGTTTCACCCCAAACCCTTATCCAACAAACCAATGTTCATAATCAAGTAAAAAATAGAAAATATCATGACAAGGGAGAAAGTTTCCTTACATTTCTGAAAAACAATGTAAAAAATCACAAATCATGGACTATTATATCCAACCACCCATAAATATTAATATTTCATGATCAATGTAATGTAGAAAATTAAAAATTAAATCCATTAATTGTGTTTACAATTATTAAGAGGTAAATAATAATTACCCTGAATTAGACAATTACATAATTTTTTACTGGTAAAATGAAACCCCAAGGGTACAATAATCTAAAAATAAATCATTGAAACTACTTGACTACAACCAAGAAAAAAATTTCCCCAAGGTCCTGAGAAAATACCGATACGATCAACAGTTTTTATTCATTTCACAAATAATATAATTTTACTTACACATATACAAGTACTTAAGATGATAGATACTATTTATTCAAATAGAACAATAAATCAACCTAACCTTTTAAATAACTAAACTTCATTAACATCCCATTTCTATCTAAACTACTAGGTAAAACCCTATTAGAAATTCACTCTTCTAAATGTCATGATCAATGTAGTTAGTAGAACTAAAAAAATAGGGATCGAAATTATATTTTTATTGAATAAGAAATCATACATATTAATACATCTCATTATCTGACTCACCATTTCCTATTAAAAAATTAATCATACTAATAGAAATGTTGTGATAAAATGGGTAATGTTGTAATACGACACATCATTATGGGTTGAAAATTTATGAATAAATTTAAGCATTCCATGTGGTAAATGGTTTAATTTGAGAACCAAGACTCGATTTGGGGATATAAGGATTTAAGAATATAAAACAGGTCTTTTGGATAGGGTTTGAGGTTCATTGGATTATAGGGGCGTTTAGGTGAGTGTTGAAGAAGGTATGAGGTGGTAGAGCTATTGAATTTCAATAACAACAACCTATAGACTAGCTGATGATGCACTGTCAGTTACCTAGTGAACTAGGAGGTGGCCCAAAAGACTATCTGGGTCCACCGACTAGTTGGTGAGGCCCATCGGCTATCTAATGAGGCCTTTTGAGGGATGTTTTTAGTGGGATAAGTCTTTTTTTCAAGTTTAGGGGCCTTAAGGATCATGGAGGACATGGGGCTTGTGAGAGGTCATTTCTTAGATGAATCTCCCCCCTTTGACTCTCATTAAAACCTCCATTAGTGGTGATGAAATGTGGTGAGTTTTGATTCTGATTAGATGTAATATCATCGGTTTATCCAAATTCATGATTGTGCTTTGTGATCCCTTTGATATTGGAAAAATTTGGGCTAGGGTTGGCTGATGATTTCTCCAGAGCATGGTGAAATCCTCCAATCATGATAGGGATTTTGTGCAGCTTTCATAGAGGATATCTCATAATGGAATATGCATGTTGATATAAGATATTCCAATAAAGGTTCATTTCCTAGTGATTGTATTTAGGGTTTTTTATTAAATAAGTTAAATTTAATGGATGGATGATTTTTAATGACATGGATTTTTCATAGGATAGTGTCATGGATGCACCATGGACATTCTAGGTGTGGTTGGTCAAGGTTTCAGTAAATAGATGATTCTTGATGAGTAATTATATGATTATTCTTAATAGAGTTAAATTTTATTAATTAATTATATATTTAAAAAAATATTTGGGTTTATTTACTAGATATAGGTATTAAAGACCACGGGTGAGCTTGTTTAAGATGTTAAAATATTGGGTGAGGCATGGGTGAGTGTGGTGGAGGAATTCATAGTCTTAGACATGGTGCTGCAATGTTTGAGGAGGATGGTATCTCCATTTTGGATATTGGTGACCCCTATAATAAATAATCATATGTTTATTTATGAATGTTTGTTGAAGTGTATGTGAATTATTTATGGGATTTGTTAGAGGGTTTGAGAATCAAGAAACTCTTAGGCTATACAATGGGGGTGGAATTGATCTCCTATACCTTGGATGAGTTCTTGGAAGCACTGGGGATGTTCAAAAACACCCAAAATCGATTTCCAAATGGGGTTATAGTGCCGGTTAAGCTAAAGAGGGACCTTTAATATAGGTATCAAGGAATGAGATGAGATATTATAATTGGCTTGGTGGTTCCCTTGAGATATTCTTGAAAACATTATAGGCTTGGGAATGAGCATCAAGTAGTTTCCCTTATACGACATTGTATGAGACCGAGTGTGGGTCATGTTATTTAGTTAGGGACTTATCATTGTGATTACTAGGGGATTTGGGATAGTAATTAGAACCCAACTATCGATACCAGAGCTAGGATGAACCTACATGTTGTGGTGTCACCATAGTATGATGAATTCAAACCGGTACTGATTAGCAGAGACTCTGAAGAGTCTATTGGAATATAGTGGACTCTAATATGTGAAATATGAGGAGTTCTATGACACGAAAGGTGGGACAAGGCTTACGTATTGATGTGATCAAATAGTGTTATGTGTGATGTGTTTTCTCCCTAATTGTTTGAGAATAATCAAGCTTGTGTTTTAGTGATGTGATAGATATCAGGAATAGACACACTCCAAGATCCATGTGGGAGATTTTTAGATGAGGATTGGTGCACCCCCTATCTCCATTTCATGTTATACCAGATAGGGTGAGATACACCCTTGGATATAGGTGGTAGAATTATTAAAGGGAAGAGCCACAACCCAATGATCTAGATTATTTTATACCAATTAGATAGACACATATTATTATATCTAGGCTATATATTTCTAGAAGGGGAGATGCATACCCCTTTATCCTAATGACGTGATTCCTAGTAGGTAACAGATAAACCACTGGCTCTTAGATGGTGATTCTAGGAAAGGAACACCCTAGATCAAGGAGACAATACTTGTTGGTATTAGTTTTAAAAGGCTATGGTACATAATCTTTGGATTCACTACCATGGGTGTGATGGAGTATTGAATTTTATATAAAGAAGGGTTGGATGACGTGACTATAATACATGAGATGGGGCCTATGTTAGAATGTGATATCTAAGTTCATGGATATGGGACATCCCTTGTATGAGAAGTGACGATGGAGTTTTTACATGTATTGGATGGTAGTAAAGTTATGAAAGAATCAAGGGATTAACTTACCCTGAGTGAGATGGTAGTGACTGAGGCTTTGACGTGCAACCTTCCAAATGAGGGGGTTAGTCTGGATTCATAGTATATACCCTAATATGAAGGTGTAGTGGTCGAGAATCAGTGATACCCTACCATAATTATTTGGGTACGTGTTGACACGTGTGGTATAAGATGACTAGGTTCTAAAATAGTTCCAAATAAGGAATGGTTGGGTTCTAGGGTGTCCATTTCGTGGTCAAATCTTGCACCATTTTCCCATAATTAGATCCTATTTAGGGGGGATAATTTATGATGATTTTAGGTATGATCATTCAATTATTCTCATTATTGTACAGACATTGTTTTTTAGCTAATTATGGATAAATTTGGGATATGTCTTGGCAAAAATTTCACTGGAACATGGTGAAATATTTTGAGCACATTGGGGATTTAATGTGTCTTGTATAAAAGACATCATATAATAGTATCTTCCTGCCATTAGAAACAATTTTAGTGAAGGTATGTTACATGATGAATTTATTTAATGGATTTTATTATATTGGATTAAAATAATGGATTAAAAGGTGTTGAATGATGGTTATTTTTCTCAGTTTGGTGATGAGAATGCATCATAGACATTCTGGGTAAGGTTAGTTGATGTTCTAGAGAAGTGACGATGCCTAGTGATTAATTTATAGAATATGATTATATTGGTTAAGATATATAATTAATTAAATATTTTATAATTAATTATTTGTATTTATTAACTAGATATATGTCCCCTAGAGCATAGGAAAACTTGCTAGAGATGTAGAGAACTTGTAAGGGGAATGGATGATCTTAGAGGAGGCATGCATACACTTAGTAGAGGTGCTATAGAGCTTAGAAAGGATGGTCACATAGTTTCAGAGGTAGGTGGAATGAATAATAAAAAATCATATGTATGATTCTGAATTTATGTGAATGCTTGTGTGAACCCCATATGGATTTTGGTAGAGTATCTGAGGACAGAGAGACTGTTAGTTTATATGAGGGTGGAATCAAGCCCATCGACCAAGGGTGAGTGCTCGGAAGAACTTGGGATGTTCATAAATTCCTTACTACTATGTCATTAATGTGTGATAGTGTTGATTAATATGAAGAGGAAAATTTTGTTGGTCTTAATATATGGGGTGAGATTTGAGAATAACCTAGGTGTTTCCCTAGTGCTATTTAGGTAGACATGAGAGGCTTGGGGATAAGTATCGAGCAATCTAATTTAAGAGACAAGGGATGAGACCATGTGTGGGTCATGTGTGTTGGTTTGGGAATTTGAATTTAGAGTTCAAGGGTACTTGGGATAGGAATTAGAGCCCACCTACTTAAACTAGGTTTAGGATGAGCTTATGGTTTGTGGTGTCACTACAGGGCAGCAGATGGAGAATGATACTAATGAGAAGAGACAATGATGAGTATAGGGGACTCTTATTGATTCCTAGATGAGTGAGATTAGGTGTTATGTTACAAGATATTCTAAGTTGAGGGTTAATAATAGATGTGTAGATATGATGTGATGATTGATTAACTGTAGACCTGGTTGTTTGTATAGGGACCCAACCTTAAACAATCCACCAATTGATTCTTTATAAAATAATTTACATTTATATATATTGTGTTTTTTTAACTTTATATTTTAAGAGTATTAGGTCATAAATCATAAAAAACCCCCATATAATACTATGTATAAAATTGAATTTATTATGCATTTTTTTCATAATATCAATTTCTTATAATGAAACACATTTTATTTTCAAGAAAATTCCTCATGAATCTCAACATGAATTATCTTTAATATTTAGTTATCATAAAACTCTATTAAATATATTAAAAAACAAGAGATGAGAAAAAGAATCTTAGTAATGTGAATATATAAAAAAAGAATCATATCAGTCCATTTTAAAACTAAGAGATCATGAAAGAGAGTTTTCATTTAACACAATATTATTTGAGTTCAAGTAGTCATTTTTCTCACACTACATATTGGTGTTGTTGTCCAATGTTTTCCATAAAACACTTTATAAGAAAATATAAAGGAAAAGCAATAATCAATAATGTTACTTATAAAACATCAGAATCCATGGAATTGGTTTTCTTAAAACGTAACTATTTACCTATAATGGTTATAATGTTTCCTTTAATAAAAATATCATACATTATGAAATAAAAATATTTCCATAAAAAATCATTAGCAGGCATGGAGAAGTCACACAGTTCCTTGGGAAATAATATTCATCGAACCCTTACAAGAACCCTTTTATGTGGAATAACAAATATGTTCAACTTAAAACTTAATTATCCCAAAAACATAATCATTATACAATGTATTGGAGAGCTATATTTTCCCACCAATCATCAAGATCTATATATAGATCACATATAATCATAAACAATATCCAAGGACAATATCACATATGAAATACATAAAATCTTATATTTCCATAAAAAATCCTGAAAACAACCTTTTGAACCCGTAAGATTTTTTTCAGATATTAATATCTCCCCTTCATTTAAAACACAATTTTCAAAAGAAATTCGTTGAAAAAATGCAAGGAGGGTCTTTCTTTAAATAAAACATGAATGTTTATAAAAAAAAGCATAAAATTGAAGGTTTTGGGCATAACAAAACAGATGTGGGGGGAGAATAAACCACAAATGATTTCTTGATTAATTTGATTACACATAACATTATATATCATGTGAATTCTTTGAATAATAAAAATTTCCACCGAATATAGAAATAAATGAAATCCCCAAACTAAAATGGATCTTTTATAGTTAATTTTATAATTAATTTATTTATAATCAGAAGAAATGGTTATCTCATCAAGTAATTTTCTCTAATGTAGATTCTAATCATTTGAAAACCTTTTTTTAAATCACCTTCATTTCACTGTTAGGATCTAAGTGTAGAATTCATCTATCGGTTCTCTATAGATTCTACTTTGTTCTTTAGGTTATTTTATTTTATTTACAGGTGTTATTATGGTGAATCAATTGTCTTTAATTATTTTTGTAGATCTCTTCTAGTACCTTTGAGCTTGAAATAATTTCTATAGAACTTTGAATCCTTGAGAAAAAGAGAGGGGGAAGAATGGAGAGAGAATTAAATTATGTGTAATGATTCTGAAATCATGATTGACCCTCTACAATAGACACAAATATACATTTATAGTGTTATAGTATCAGTTAAGATATTATTTAATTTCATAATAACCCTTAAATAATATAATAATCCTTATAAATTCCCATTTTGTATAATAATAAAAATATCATCGTTATTATTATTTTATGGCAGGTGCTAAATCACCGAACAATAAATATTATTTTCTAGCTTAAAAATTAATTTTCATCACCAAATGTGATCTTATTCACCTACAACTCTTTAGTATTTATCAAATAACCAAATAAATAAATTATTAATTATTTTATTCGACAAAAAATATTTGAGATAAAAAAACAAGAATAAAATTATTCCTCAATCTTGGGAATAATATTATAAAATTAATTAAATTAAAATTTATTTTAATTGAGATTAATAATGGAACTTAGTTTGTAACCCTCTAGGATTCATTCCCATTGGAATTAGGTGGGTCGGTATGAAGTCTAAAATTACTATTTAACAATTGGACAAGGTAGACAAGGGAAATAAATTATTTTTAAAATTTTTAAAACCACATACGCACACTTAATATGCAATATAATCCTTTTTTCCAATATCTCATGTAACAGTATTCACATCTGTTCCATCAACCTATATGACTGATACATCTTTATTTGACTATCTCAAATAAATACTTCATTACCATGCCCGTGGAATTCTTTGTAATGGATTTATTCCAATAAAAGTGATATGATATAAACTTCTATAAATATGGAAGGGAAAAATCCATCATCAACTTATCCATTAATAACATGCCATTTGAAATGTACCTAACACACCCTACTTCCCGAAAACATAGGAAGTCATTGTTTTTTTAAGAAAATCAATGTTTGTGAGTCAAAACATGATGTAATGATAATATTAATGTCATAGAAAATTTTCACATTCTTACAGATAGAAACATCAATTACATGAAAACATATAGAATTACTACTGGTGGGTCTATTCTCTTAGTCTCACAACTTGGATATTACCATATGCGAACTTTATGAGAATAAGCCTCATAAACATACAAGTGCTCACACCTGTCAGTTTACATACAATGTGCCCTATCATAGTTTGTTATCTAACTGAAAAAAATATATTTAATAATATAATAATAGCACTTCAAGGTTCTCATTATAGTGATGAACTGATATAACCTTATCAATGTGGTAGATACCACAGGTCATTATTATGTTAAAGTAACGTAGAAAAATGAACAATATTTAATAAGATGTTTTATTAAGATTAGGATATTTGAATATACATGTAATCAAAGTAAAAAAATTTGGTTCTAGAACAATAAATACAAAAAATAATAATGAAAATAGTGGCGGGAAAAGTATACACTATCATATATGTTAAAATAAATCATTTCATTGTTTTCTTTATGTAAATAAAGTCGAAACTGTTGATATAAAATATAGAAAAATATTATTTTTAATAAAATTTGAATGGAAGTAAATAGAGAAATGAAATTTTCTTTATAATTATTTTATTTCCGAATAAATACATCAATAAAATAATTTTAATAATATTTAAATGATGAAAATATATTTAGAAAATAAATATTTATAACTTTTAAAATGAGTTTTAAAGGCAAATAGTCCATTGACTCAAGTCTAACTCATCACATGCATTATCTATATTTATGAATAATAAATAAATGTTAATTATTTACATGATTAAGAATGTTTTCAAATTTTATTATTTATTTTATTTTATTTATTACCATTATATATATAGTTACTTAATCAATAAATTTCATATTATATGTTTTGATGTTATTCGACCAATATATCAAAAATCACATTTGCAAGAAGATTGTGGTTAATGAGGTCATTATTCAGTCATATCCAGGATAATAATAATTAAATAATTATCATTATTATAAATCAATTATAATTTTTGAAACCAACTATGAATTAAGTTTTTGGGAAATTAATTACATTACAATCATGGAGATGGTAGTTCATATGTATGCATGATTCAGGTTTCAATTTTCAATAAAAATGAGTGAAAAAAGGAAAATATTATTTTAACATTATTTAATTATTATTGTATCATAAATATTATATTTTCTTTTTGAATTCACTTATATATACCATCAATGTAATTCAGTGATGAAAACTGAATCACATCACTTTGTGGTTGTGGCAATCCACACATACACCTGAATGGCATTATATTTTTTCAATGGATAGAAATGTAAAAAATATGATATATTATATTTAAAATTTTATAATTATGTAATTATTATCATATATATATATATTGAATCCATCACTAAAAATTGAGAACAGTTCGCAAGGTAGATGTTCACCGTATACCTAAATGATTGTTCAATTTCTTTTTTGATAAAAGAGGAGATACATATGAGTAATTACATAAACAAAATAACCTCTTATTATATGGAATATAATTATTTTATTATTTCATCATGTTTGAATAATATTTTAAGGATTTAGAATAAGAAATAAGACTAAAACATTTTCTTAAAAGCGATACCTACTCTTTGGAAAACCTCTATTCATTTACACCTTAAGACCTATACGGTTATAATTATTCCCAAAATAATACCTCCAAAATTTGTGGCAGAATGTTAAGAAGGGATTAAGATTGTTCTTGGAAGAGTTAGAGTGAATAAAATGTGTAATTAATAGAGGAGAGTATGTTCCCTTTTATAAGTGAGGGGGTGGGGGTATGCTTGTAATTAATTAAATTATTAAATTAATTTGAATTAAATATCATTTAAAAGAGAAAAAATATGATATATTTAGAATATAATATGATTATAATTCTAAATCAACTCATCCAGTAAAATCAATCAATTTTTTGGTGAATTTACCACCCTTATCTCCATGTTTTAACCCATGTGAAACCTTCTAATTATTACCCCAATATCAAAGTTATTTACTCTTTAGGAGTCAATGAAGTTATTATAAAAGGAGTGGTGACCGATAAATGATCCAAAATTTATATTTTCAACCATTATAGATTAATTTGGAAAAACTACATTCTTATGAATTTTAAATCATTTAATAAAATGGAGTTTATTATAAAACATCATTCATATAATTTTTTGAACTTTTCATTCACTTTAAATTTAACACTATATAGATGAAAATGTAATTAGAATATAAAATTTCAATACATTATTTATATGTTATATATATGTATAAAATTTTGGGACACTATAAATCTAATATAAATTACATTTACAACTTTTAAAATCTTTTACTTTCTTTTTGTACTACTTTCACAAGAAATGTGTCTGTGTTTCAAAAACTATAACTATAATTATATAATTACTAAAAATTAATAATAAATTAACATTAAAAATAGTTAAATTTAATATAAAATTTTATTTTCATTAAATATTATTTTTTACTCCCATCTATGTCATTATAACTTATTTAATATGTTATTTTTACATTTCTAGCCTTGCATAAACATTTCACAAGTATTTGGATAAGTAGCTTGTTATATAAATCCAAAATTCATATAAATATATAAAAATAATAAATAATACTTCATATTTTTTTATCAAAGTTTATAAAATAATTTTTAATTATCAGGTATTATCTTTAATACACCCAATTTAACTTCTCTGGTGTTGTGCTAACAGTACATCGACACTAAAAATAATTTTCGTATTTATCATGAAAGAAATTGTAATTTATATGATTTAAATTATTTTTTAGGTTTTTTTACTATATTATCATGCCTTATTCTTTAAATATGTTTAATAAATATTTTTATCATTTTTATTTCTTAGAGATATCATAAAAGATACCGTATTTCATACAATATATGTTTTTTTACTATTCACCAAATATTTATCTTTAAAAAAATATAAAAAATACAACCAAGGATAAATTTTAATTTAGGAATCAAAAAATTAATTCCATTTAATAAAATTCAATTCTTATAAGTTTTATTTATTAATTTTTTTATAAATTCAAAAAATTCAATGAAAAATAGTTTTTATAAAAAAGTGTTTTAAACCCAAAAATGAACTTAAATAAAAATCAAGTATAAAGATGATTCATATATAATTAATTATATTATATATAAATTAGGATAATTTTCTAAATGAAAGGTAAAATTGAAATAATAATTTCAATTTTCAATGAAAATAAATGACAGCCTTTTAAAAATTTGTATTTTTCACTACTCATTAAAAAAACAATCTTTTCATAAAAATAAAAACAATCAACCCTAACATTATTTAGATATGATTATTTAAAAAAATATATCATTTTTTCAAATAAAATTTATTAATGTGGCCTCAAATAATTATAATATTCACTCACAATAAGAAATAAAAATTATTTATGAAGAAAATGTATTAACCATCACAGACTAAGTTGTGCTACGATTACTGGAATCTACCATTGAGGAAAGAGTATCCATTGGAAATGACTATTAAAGAAACACACACTTGGAGTCATTCTAGTCACGTAGTGCATTAGATTTACATTAAACTCATTCATACATTCCAAAAATGAATTAATAATCAATATCCAGAAGTATCAAGATAATAAGAATGTGTTTTCATAATTTTGAGTAAGTCGCATGTCTTTTTTACTAAAATGATTAAAATTAAAACACAAACTATGGGCCATATTTGTCACAATATTTGTCATTGTTACATGAGACTGATTCATACATGTCAAAAATTACATATGAATCATTTGAAAAAAAGTATCAAGACTATTCAATCTTTTTCTAATTTTTTAGTGTGTTACACAAAATTTGAACTAAATTGTTAATTTTAAACTAATAACATACACTTTGAGCAATATCTAGAACACTGTTTATCATATTGGGGTGAATCGGATTCCTACAAGTCAAAAATTACTTATTGTTAATTTTGATAAATACAACAATTATCCTAACACATTTTCTAGGTATTGAGTATGTGATACATGTTTTAAACTGAAATGTAAATTTTAAATAGAAAGACATACTTAGAGTCATACCAGTCACATTCTGTGTCATATTTATGTGTGACTAATTCTTACACATAAAAAATTAAATAAGGATGATTTTAATTAATTGTTACAAAAATAAAAATTTTGATTAGTAGTTTTGAGTTTCTCACATGTCTTTTTAAATAAAATTTCAATTCAAACTAAAAAAACACAATTTGAGACATTCCAGTCGCATCATGTGTTAGTTTGATGTTAGAATTATTAATACATGTCAAAAATGAATTATTAATTATTTACATATTTAGTCAAGACAATTCAAGCCTATTTTCTCAGTTTTCAGTGAATGATACAAGTTTTGAACTAAATTGTTAATTTTAAACTGATATAAGACACATTGAGTCATACATAACACACAGTGCATCATATTATTGTGTATATGATTAATACACATTTAAAACGTCTTATGGATAATTTACATAATGTATGAAAACAATATGAATGTTTTTTTTATTTTTGAGTATGCAATGTGTGTCTTGAACTAAAATGTCAATTTTAAATAAAAATACAAACATTGAGTAATACTTATGACACCATGTGTTATATTAATGTATGGATGACTTGTACACAAAAAAAAGAAATATAGAACATTACCCAAAATTATAAAAAAAATATGTATACATTTTCTCAGTTTTTATAATATCATGTTTCTTTTTAACTAAAATGAAAAATTAAACTTAAAACACACACTTTGAGTCATACTGGTCATTTCATGTGTTGGTTTGAGGTGATAATGATTCCTACACATAAAAAATTACTTATTAATCATGTTTTAATGTATCAAGACAATACTAGTGTATTTTTTTAGTTTTCATTGAGTGTCACATGTTTTGAACTGAATTGTTAATTTTAAACTGATAATTGACACTTTTGAGTCATACTGGGAACACTATGAATAAGATTTATGTGTGAATGGTTCAAATACATAAAAAATGATTGATGGGATGTTTTGTTAATGATTGAAAACAATACAAATTAATTTTACCTTTTTTGAGTATGTGATGTTTATTTTGAATTAAAATGTAAATTTTAAAGTGAAAACACACACTCTGATTAATACAAGAGAAACCATGTATCAGATTGAGGTTTAGTTGATTCCTATATGTCAAAAATTACATATGGACCATTTTACTATAGTATCAAAACAATTTTAATGGATGTTCTTAGTTTTGTGTGTGTGATGTGTTATATGAAATAAAATATAAATTATAGTCTAAAAAAATACCATTCTTGTCATACCAAGAACAATCTGTATTGAATTGGGGTGGAGCTTATTGGTGTGTATCTAGTTTATACATGAGCATGACTATCTTGGAACATGTTATTATCTCCCAAATACAGGGAACACTATGTATTATATTAAGGTGTGGTTGATTCCTACACATCACAAATGACTTATGAATCATTTTCATAAATTATCAAGATAATATGAATGTGTTTGCTGGATTTTGAGTATGCAACATCTGTTTTGAACTAAAAATCAAATTTTAAAATAACAACTTAAATATGAAGTCATATTGTGAAATCCATGTATTATATTGAAGTTCGGTTTATTCCTATACATCATACAATTTTTTTATTCTTCAATGCATTCTAAATTCAAGGTTTTTTGAAAATATTTCTATTTGATAAGCTAGAATGTTGAATTCAATTGAGATTAAAAAAGAAAAGTGCATCATCATGAGTTCATCATTTCCATTGATTACATCATAAAATTACATGGGTTCATAGATAGTGTGTCATCCTTCTTAAAAAATCAGTATTAAAAATAAAAAAATATGTATTAGATAAAAATGACAATGAAATTAACAAAAAAGTAGATAAAATAATGATAAAATCCACTAATTAAGTAATAAGAAGTCACATATTCATGATGTATGTATATCACATGGATCCATGCATTTTTCCTGATTAATTCTAATAAAAAAAATATCCACTTAGGAATATGAGGATTGATGATATTTTTAGTAGTACTAGAAAAATATAAATAAATAAAAGACCAATTAATATTTTAAATAAAATTGTAATTATCGTCAGAAACACCTCCTTTGGGATACTAGTTTATTGATGTAATACAATATGTTTTTTAAATTTTCAAATATATTTACCATTAGTTTTTTTCGAGAACTATAGAAACACTGAAAAAAATAAGTAATTTGTTTTGAAATTTGTTTTGATAGTGAAATGTTATTATATATACCATAACACTTATCCATTGGTAAAAGTTTATATGTTATTTGTGCCCAAAAACTATTCTCATTCCATGATTTTGATTATATCAAAGAATGACCCTATCATAATAGAATTTTCATTAAAAAATAATATAAAATGTATAACATTATGATAATTTTAAAATGTTTCATTCCGTCTATTAAAAATTGATAAATGTCATCATGCATTGTATATTTGTTTTGTATCTATGCATTGAATCTTGAAAATAAGTCTTTAGAGTATACAAATTGAATAAAATTCATAAATGATTCTACCTAGAAACTAAAAAGAAATAAGTAATGATATAAACGAATTTATATTTAACATAAAAAAATTATTAATTTTTATCTTTAAATCATGGGTACTATGAAGAGTTTTTCATCTGTAAATTTGATTTCAAATATGGTGGGACGTTTTTCCACTATTACTTTATATTTCTTTAGTTCTATTAAAAATACTTGTGTAGAAGTTATGTGAGCACTAATGAGTCTAATTTACTATTCACTACATTTTCTCTTCAAATAGTTTTGATATATATTCCTATAAAAATTATGAATATTATTTAGTCATAATTATCATTGTAGACAAAATATTGGAGAAACAAATCATTAAAATACACATCATATATACATTTACAACTAATAATCTTATCCATTCATACTTTAGTACTTAATTTACAATCTCAAGACCTATATAGTCTGCAATGGACTCTCAATACATTTGCTCTTAAAAAGAAATCATGTTCTTATCACAAATTGCTTCAATTTTATATGCATGAACCATCAATGTTAGTAAATGTGGATATTTTACATGAAATATGAACGTACATTGTGAAGAAAAATTTTATCATTTAGATACTTTTTATTTAACCTGACATTTCAACCATTCCTTTTGTCCATATTTAATAAAATTTATTAGTTCCTATCTTTTTTCATTAATTATTACATGTTTTTCTTGAAAAATAAATTGGAAAATAACACCTAGTAGTCGACATGTATTTTTACAAGATATAATAGCGAGGGTATAAAATTTTTAATAGCTTTCTTGACCTTATGAATATCTATGTCATCAAGTGGAACAAATAGTTTGACACTATACTCATGAGCTATCTTAATCCCCACTCTCACATGTACTATTAGATGTTTTTTATTGTTTATAATATCTCATTGGATATTGTATAGAGTAACAAGGTTATGGATGGGTGTGGATAGATATATATATATAAAATCATTTCTACACTATATAATATATGTATAGGAAATGATCAGTGTTTTCCTAATTCACATTTCGCACAGAAATAATTATGATAATATTGATTACCTATTCTAAGATAGATCTTTTAAGGGAGTGGCTCCCCTCAAAGAGGGTGTGTGTGTGTGGGGGGGGGGGTCACATATGGGTCTTAATTTTGTTGTTTCTTCACTTTGATTTATTTTCATAACATTTTCTAACTTGTTTTACATAAATTAGGTTTTTTAGAGTAGCTAATCATGCCTGAAACTCTTCAATTTTATTATCTTTATATATATGTTAATTTATTTTCTCAAAATATGTTAGCACTGACACCCCAAAACACCAATCTCTAGAATGTCCATACTTTTTTAGATGTTTCAAGGCTATCGAGAGAAACTATACATCGGGTAAAAATAATAATGCCTCTTAAGTTTAATTCAGATTAAAAATATTGGAAAATAAGTTATCATTATTATGTAATACAAATTTAATGATTTTGATTATTATGTTATACCAACACATGATTCCCAAAGCTTTTTTTCATATATTAGTATCCTTAATTAATTACACATTCCTCCTTCCATAGAAAATGATATGTGATGGAAATGGATTTGGATTTTAATTCATAAATCTACATATAAACAATAGAGCATAATTATATTGTTGTTTCCTGTCACATAAAAGTATTATGAACGATTTAAAGTACATACCATTTTTTCTCAAGTGAAACATACCCATTTATTCTTTACGATATGGGTACATTGGTTTTGATTCAAGTTGTTTATTTTCAGTACTCTACTAGTATTTCATAATTTAAAAATTCATAATTAATGTGATTATTATATATATTTTTAGTAAATTTATTCCCCATGACAATGTACCTAAAAATATGACTTCTCATGATCACTATTAAATGTGTCCCATTCTTGTTGGCTTATCAGGTATGTGTACATATGTGGTCGGTGTGTGTTTATTTTTTCATTCTTCATCTTTGAGTTAATACTTAAAAAGAATTATCTAAAAATTACTATGGTACTTTCCAGTGATCATTAATAAATGTTTATTTCAGGATTCATCTATTATATATGCACTCTGTAATGGATATTGAATAGTAAATCAATGTTTCATTAATATTTCAGTAAAATAATGAAATTATATCACCATTTTACCAAAATATATTCCCTAATTTGTGTATTCAGTGAGAAAAACATTTTTCCATTAATATATATCAATCACCATGCATATTCAAGTGGTGTTCCCAATGTAACTACTAAACATGGCATTTTTGAGGTTACTAGGATGACCACATGCATTCCATCAAACCTAAAATTTGATGCGTTTTGTTTCTCACTTTAATAATTTTCTCTAGCACCATCACACTATGATGAATTTATTCTTTTCCCTCTTAAAGAGGTTATTCACCATCTACCATTTCCATAGATTTAACATCATCGATATGTTTTACCTATCAATTAGTAGCATCGATGTGTTAGGATGGTTGTCATTCCTCTACATTGGGAGCACTGACATGTTGAGAAACATATTGTTCCTCAGTATTAGGAGCATTATAATGTGAATAATTAATTATCAGGAAAAGTGGTTTAATATTTAATTTAGATTATGAAAATTTAGAATTGAACCCATAAAATATTAGGTGCCATAATGTATATTACAAAAAAATATATCCACATAGATAATGTCTTTTTTTAAATGGTTGATGGTATTTGAGTTTCCTATCAAGTATCAAAATCCCTTAATTGTGGTATCCTATTACATAGGATACCACATATACATTGTGATATATGTGGAATGATTTCAATGTCTCAATGAATGTTTTATCCTATGTTGAATTAACATCTGACCCTTCATTAGTTTTCATCGATGTAGAACAATTGACAACTTTTGGATTGCAAGATCTATAACTTAATATACTTTTACTACTTATGTTGATATTTTAAATAGTTAGTATTTGAACCCTTCTTTACTAAAATAATCTTTTATGAATTCCAATTAATTTATTTTAATTGCACTCCTTACATCCACCCATTTTCACTGAAAAATTGGCACCTGAAATGTCGTATAGTCTAACTCCCATATTTTTTTAATAATGAAAAAGTATGATATATTGACATAATTTGGATTTATTTATTTGGTAATAGATACATATATCATTTCATACTCTATTTTAACTACTCTATTTTTCATGGTACTACATTCATCATTTTAATTTTTATAGAATGTTTAACCAATAATTACAAAAACATTTTAAGATAATACATCCACACTTGGTCCTTGGATTGTATATTTATCAACGTCCTTTTAAAATTGAGTAATTAATTTTAGTTGACTTCTTAAAAACATGTTCTCAAAACCATACTATAAATTTTTGATTATGTGTATTGAATATCCATATTTTCATATCTTCATCGATTCAATTGCCTAAGAACATCTTTATGGGATTAAACAAACTTAATAACATCTAAACTATTATAAAATAAATAATGGTGTACCTTCCACTAATTTTTAACAAAAACGCGACAACATATATTCTAAAAACTCCTTCATACATATTCCACCCGATGTGATGGAATTTTGGTAGATCAATGCTTCCCACATTGAACAGGTAGTTGGAACAGAGTTCAATGGATTCCTTAGAAACATATCGCTCTATAATACGACATTATGAATGACTTTGATTGAAATACTCTTTCAAAATATTCATATAATGTTCAATGGGGTTCATCAATCATTAATTTATAGGACCAAATATTCGATTCTCTCTTACCGAATGATCCATCAAGTAAACCATCATACAAAAAAATAATGGTGGGATGAAAATATCTAATTCACATAATATGACAACAATTCCATTTTCTAAAGTAGGAAATTTAGCTAGTTCTATAAATTTTCTACATATTATTTTGAAAAATAAACAGATATTGGTTAATGTGTGATATACATTCTTGGGTAAAATAAAATACAATTCTATATGCATTAGATATTTCATCAAAACATTCTATTTATATGATTTTAGACCCTTTAACATTAAATACATCATAGATAATATATTTTTAATATTTAATGAATACCCATCTCTAACCATTAAAAAAATCAAGATGTTGCAAAATTGATATATATCTTTCCTAGAAAGAGTGTAAAACCTCAGGGGAAGAAATTTGATTTTTTTACTCTTCAAAGTCACCAAATATTACCACATTACCATGTGAATATTGTCCAACCTAAAATTAATTCCATCTTTTTTTTCATGTTCATTTAGTAACATGACAATGTCACTATCACATACTTTTTTTTCAACTTGCATAACATCTAGAGTATTTTTAGCATACAAACAATTATATTATGGTTTGTTTTTTAAAAACAGATCTCTTTTTTTAGTAGTAGTTGTATTTTACAAAAATTCGTTTCTATATATTTTACTTTCTCAAATTGTTGTTCACCTGTTAGTGTGTTTGGTGATGTACATTCTTTTGAAGTCCCAATGGACAATGTTATCCAAGATTAGTACTTATTTCTCCAGGGTAGAAATTTTTGATGTACGAGAAAAAAATTATTCAATGAATGTTTCAACCAAATTAAATGTAACTTGTTCATAAACAGGACACCCTTGATTTTCTTTAATGATATATCCTAAAAAATATCCTTAACAAAGAAAGTCATTTATCACCCCATAAAACATAGTTCTCAATGTGAAATCATCATTTATGTATGCATCATAATATGTAACAACTGAATCCATAATGATTTTAAATCATTGATCCATAGATCCAAATAATCATCCATATCATTACCTGGATCTTTTTGTTCTAATATGATAACAAAAAACATAATGTATTTTTTTCCATGCATAACCTTTTTGGAATGTTTTATTTTACCAACATAACTAGCTATGTACTATCAGTTCTACTTTGAAACACAAAAGGACTCACTCCAACTGTAGATAGTGCAAGATGAATGTTTCTTAAATTCTTTCCAAATTCAGGATACTCATGATCAAACATCCAACATTGAGGGGAGTCTTTTTGGTGATGAAGTTTCCCATCTTTGACTTTTTTATTCGTGTGTCATATTAGTTGTCTTAAAGTATCCTCACTCATATATTGGAATATAAACCCTATAATTATTAGAAAGTACCATAAATATTTCATAGGTATCTATTCATCTTTCTGGTATTGAGAAACACCACATAGTGGGGGTTTCCATGTGATTTTCTATCCTTAAAAACAGTATAAATTCATTCAATTAAGCATGTATTCTTTTAGGGACCATACCCATTAAACATGTAATTTTTTTAGTGTTATATGTTTATTAAAGAAGATCATTATCTTCTAGGAGAATATCATTCAATAGAGATATTATTTTAGTAAAAAATATGTCACCCTATCTATTTATAAATTTTAAATTATATATCTTCAGTAGGGATGTTAATGTTGTATATTTATTACAAACAACAAAAAATGTTGTCTTCTAACTATTATTTAGCTTCCAATTTTTAGATAATCACAAAGTTAATCTTCAACTTCCATTTTCATTTCCTCAATACAATATTGGCCATCATTCACACTAGTAATCACAACCTTGATACAATCATCATCATTTTCTACACATGTAATAATATCAGATGATCCATGAAGCACATTCTTATCCCAATTACTAGCTAAATTAATATTTCCCCATGTGTATTCCTATATTTATGACTTAAATCTATTCCATCATTTAACAAGTGTTCTTCAATATGCTCTAGTCTAATTAGTCCTGAATAAAAATAGTGTAAATAAGGAAAAAGGATTTTAGAAGGTTTATATATATGATATTGTGAAAACATGAAGAACCTTTATGATTAAATTGTTTTAATTGTTTTTTTTATTTTTTTGAAAACTATTTTTTTTTGTTTAAAAAAGTTTTTAGAAATAAAAACCAGTCCCTTGTAATGAGGTTACATTTTGGGCACAAGTTTCCAAGTGCATGTTTCAGTATTGAGCTGCACTAGACACAGATGAAGTCAAGAAGATAATTTTTTCGATCAAAAACTTTATCGTACTCAAGTCCATCGACATGAGATAGAAAATTTTTGAATTCTAAATAATTTGAGAAAGGATAATGTTTATAAAGAGTATTTAAAGTATAAAATGTCTTTAGAAGTTAGAATTTTTTCATACTTTCTAAACAAAAATAGACGATGCTTTGGTGATCAAGAAGTTATAATAAATCACTGAAACTTTTATAGTAAAATATTTTGAATAAATGGTGGAGAGGTTTGAATAATTTCATGGTTGAAAAATTTTATTTCCCTCATAATGGTAATTAAATCATAATGAGATGAGAAATAAAAATATATCACTGAGCCTATGGAAGAGTAACATTATACTAAGATTATTATGAACAAATTTTCATACTGGGAAAATCATAAAAATACTTTCGTACTGGTATTTTCGAAATAAAATTTTCATACTAGTATTTTAATAATGAATAAATCATATTAATTTATTCATAATGAATAATTCATACTAACAAAGAGATAGATTATAATGAGATGAGAATGAAAAAAATCCTAATGAGTTGAAAAAGAAATAGATTTTAAAAAGTTGAAAAAGAAACAAATTGTAATAAAGCTAAGAATGAAATAGATCATAATGATCTAAGAAACATATAAATATTTGAAGTGTTCAATCTTGAATTAAATGTTTCACATAAATATTTGATTAATCTAATGATATTTGAATAATTCAAAGTTGTTGTTTTAAATGCGATATATTTTGATGGATTTTGAGATTTTAGGAAGCGGGGAATGTTTTTATGTTTACCAACTTTGTTTTATGGGTCCCCTATAACTAATTCCTTAGAACACACGCACATTATAAAATTTCACACATGAACAAAATGGGTGTTGGAGAATTAAAAAGTGAAAGTTATTATCTGATGGAAGAAGAATTGAATTGAGAATTCTATCAGAGTTTGAGCATTTCATATTGAGAGTGAGTTTAACATTTTCAAAAAATCCAATCCAACATTATCATATTCATATAATAAGATCTATTTTTATCATGATAAGAATATAGGATCCAATATCATTATTTTTAGAGAATCACATCCAGTATTATCAAACTTAGAACAAGATCTATATTTGCCGAATTGAGAAATTTGGATCCAACATTATCATATTCATAAAATCAGATCCATATTTATCTTAATGAGAAAATTAGATCCATAATTGTTATATTCAGATAATTAGATCAATCATTAACTTATTGAAAAATTCATATCCATCCAAATCAGTCTGGGGATTTATACTCAGAAAATGTGGAGCAGATTCAATAAATTAATTATTTTTTTGGCTCAATTGTTTTATAAGAATACATTATAATCTAAGGGGAGTTAGTATAATCTTTCCTATCAATATATAAGGTGTCTAAGAGTAGTTGGCACAAGTTTTATTAACTTCTTCATAATAGTGGATTTCTATAGACCCATGGGAGTGGCTATTAAAAGAAGGTATGTTATCACACCAAGGCTAGACCTTTTAAATTTTGTGTTTTTTACTTGCTTTAATATTTTTTCAGGGATGATTATTTACTAAAATATGATAATGAAATAAATCATTACATTTTGTAGGGTTTATGTTTCTAAATGTTATGAAACTTATAAAAAGTAAACAACTGATTCAGCCCTCTTCTCAAATTGTGATTAAATCCTTTGGAACTTCAATTGGTTTCAGAGGGAAGGTTACATTTTTGAATCCTTATCATGGATAATTTCAATTCTGTCAATAGTATAGGAATTCGTAAATTTTATAGAAAAAATTATTTTAGATGAATAAATAGGATGATTCTTTATCTTCTATCTATTAGCCTAGATGTTTTTGATGCAACTACTATTAGTTTTCTAATTATTTAGAAACAAGATCCTATGATGTTTACTAAAAATATAAATTTAGAAGTTCATGGAAAGAAGAGAAATACAATCCATATGTCCTTATCATATAATTTTTATCAAAATTTGATGGGTCTCAAAACATCAAAAATTATGTGGGACAAGATGGAACGTGTTTCCAAAGGGAATATAAATGTTAAAGAATCAACTCAAAAAAGTATGGCTTTGTATGTTTGAAGACATCAGAATGAGAGATGAAGAAACAATTAATTAATACTTCACCAGATTAAATGATTTTTTTGGAATATCAGAGGATTAAATAAAGTTTTGGATGATTCTATAATTGTGAATACTTTTATGAGAAACTTTTCTGATAGGGTTGATTCTAAATTTTTTCCTAAAAAATATAAAGAAGATTTATCTCTTGATGAATTTCATAACATTACTACTACATATGAAATGTGGAATGTGCGAATGTTTAAAAATAAAATGAAACATGATATTTATTTTGAAGCTATGAGAAAGTTTAAAATTCAAGATGTTGAAGATGTTGATCATTGTAACTCTGAAGATAAATAGGATAATGAGTTGAATGAAAAGAATCACGTCTCTTATATCCAAAAATATTGAAGAGGAAGAGTAAATTATGGAGGTAAAATTCCTCTCAAATGTTTTAGTGGGGTTTAATTGGACAATTTTTTAGGAATTTTATTAAGAATAATGTTATAGAATATCGAGATTATTCCGATGGAAAACCATGATGGATGAAGTGAAAAAAATGGTGAAGAATACAATTCTTCCAGCAGATAAAAGAATAAGTTCACTAGATCCAAAATAAGTATATTGGGTAAGAAATTTGATTCATACTCAACAAACAAAAATTATCTTGGAGATAAAATTTCAAAATAATTTAGAACCTTCACTGAAAAATTTGAGAAAACAAATGATTCCTTTGAGGAAAAATACATGGAGGATATTTTATGTTTCAAACTAAGAAGTATTGAATAGGGAATTATGATTGAAGATCTCAGCAAGAAACAAGAATCTAAGGATGAAGAAGTTGAAAAGTTTCAATAAAAACTTCTTGAGTCTGAAATAATCTTGATGAATATGAATTAAAACTTCAGAAAATCTTTATAAGTAAAATTTGAGATTTCTAATGATTTTGGGAAGGCAATATATGAGATTTAGGTGAAATATTTTCTTTCCAAAACTAATGTTTCTTCTGATTATTTTAACAATTCATGTTCCATAAAAATTATTGATAAATATTAGGTGTAAAAATGATGCGTGAAATCTATCAAATATAAAAATGTAGAAAACTCACTCAAAATAAATGATGGTCCACATCCTGAGTATGTTAGAGAAGAATGAAGGTACATACATCAACAATGTTTCAATAGATAAAGATCTTATTAAAGTATAAAATCAATATTTTATGGTTATTGATGGTGTTATCGAATATATGGGTATAAAGATTATATTTTTTGGCACAAAATATCCTTATCCAAAAGAAGGTTTGTAAAAAGTGGAAGAAAAAGTTAAAGTAGAATGAGAAACTTTCATAACTTATAGAAAGTTGAAAAAGTGAATTACCAAGTTGTTTGAAACTTGCCAACCAGAAATCAATTTGAATGTAGGGAATAATATTGTGGGATCTGTGATCATTCAGATCATCATGGGAAAAGATGTATGATATTCCTTCTAGAACAAGTTTCTTATGATAGAAAAGGAATGAAATATGAAACGATGAAAGTTAAGGAAATAGATTTGTTTGTTGAAATAGAATTAAAATCAATAAAAAAAATAAACAATGGATACATCATAGTGGATTCTCTTTTCATATGAAATGGGATATAAAAATATTTAAACTTTTTGAAATTAATAGTGGAGGAGCATTTACCTTTGGTAATAATAGTTCCCTCAAAATTAGTGGAAGTGAAATGGACGTGATTAAAGTTGAAATTTTGAAATCGAAAGAATCTTTTTATGTTGATGGGATAAAAAATAACTTAATTAGTGAAATTAAACATTGTGATTATGGAAAATATGTTGTTTTTAGAATATATTTTTATATCATCAAAAGTGTGGAATATGGAAAAGTCATTACAAAAGGTGAAAGAACTAGTGGGAATCTCTTTCAAATAGAAGAATTTAATTACTCATATTACTTGAGTAATGAATATGAAAATAAATTGTGGCACCAAATACATGGCCACCATGGGTATAAAAACATGAATAATATTTTTAAATTTGCTGCTATATGGAATTTTATAGAAATGAAAAGAAGATATGAAGATGTTTGTATTACTTTCCATACAGGAAAAAAAACAAAAAAGTCATAAGATAATTGAGATTCAATATACTAGAACACTGTATCTTATTCTGTCTAATTTATGGGGGCTATTGTGAAATCAATCAACAAAATTATATTTATACATTATCACTTTTATTGATCATATCACTTGGATTAAAACCACCATTTTTATAAAGCCCAAGTCCTGGGTTATTGAAATGTTTAAATTCTTTAGAAAGGTTGTTGAGAAAGAAATGGGTGTTTCCATAAATATGTTGAGAACATATAATGGTACTGAATTTTCAAGTAATACTTTTGAAACTTATTTGATAAATCAAGGTATCAAACATTAGTAATGTGCTTCTTATATTCCGCAAAAAATTGGAGTAGCAGAAAGAAATAATAAGAGCTTGGTGATAATGGGAAAAATAATTTTAGTTGAATACAAACATTCAAAATTATATTGGAGAAAAGACATTAGAACTATTGTACATGTTCAAAATTGATTCTAATTGAGACTAGAAACTAATAGAACTATTTATTTAATTTTTTATAACAAAAAACATTCATTTAAATACTTCATTGTTTTTGGAAGTCCATGTTTTCTTAAAATCACAAATCCGTATTTGGGAACGTTTAATGAGAAAGTTGAGGAAAACATAATTATGGGTTATTCATCAAATTGAAGAAGTTACAAATATTTGAAAAATTGTTGGACTAAAATTATGTGAAGGTAATTGAAAATAATATTTCCTTAACCTAATGTTGTTGAGAATGCAGTTGAGGATACTCTGTATAATTCCAACAGTGATGAAAGTAATTCAAAACATGCTTATCAAGACTCAAAAGAATTGTATGATGAGGAGATTTCAGTTGGGAATGAAACATTGAAATCTTATACCATAAAAAAAATATTGAATCCAAAAACATTATTGGGAATTAGAAAGCACTGGCTCAGACAATGAGAATGTTGAGATTAGATAATTATACTTCACTTATATCAAAAGTTGAACTAATATCAGTTTCAGAAGATATTACACACAAATATTGGGTGGATTATATGAATAATGAATTGGATTATATTGAAAAGTATGAAACCTAGGAACTTATTTCCATACCATCAAATAAAAATCTTATTAGAACTATGTTGGTTTAAAGAAACACGTTAAATTAACATGGAGAAGTTTCAAAAAACAAATCTAGACTTGTTTGTAATTTCTATGCACAAGTGGAATGTGTGGATTTTGAAGAAACTTTTTCCCCAATTTCAAGATTATAATCAATTAAAATGTTTCTTTCTGTGACATCATATCAGAATTAAAATGTTTATTAGATGGATGTAAATTCAAATTTCTTAAATTGATATATTGAATACAAAGTTTACATTAAAAGACCTTGTGGGTTTCTATATGATGAGGATAATGTTTTTTGAAAATTGAATAATTATTTGTATGGGATGAAACAAGCCCCATGTGCATGGTATTCTAATCTTGAAAATTGTTTTAGAATGTTGAATTTTTCTAAAGTAAATGTCGATAGAGGCATGTATATGGAACTTGTTGATTGTGAAACTCTAGTTGTATTTTTTATGTAGATGATATAATTTTATTTGGTGATAGAGAAGATGTTTGTAAAACATTTTCTAATGAAATGAAGAAGAATTTTGAAATTTTATTTTTGGGAGAATTAACTTTCATTCTTGACTTACAAGTTAAAAAAATACAATTTATTATCCTAAGAAAATTATTCCAGGGATATTGTTAAATAAGTTTGGGATGGAAGAATCCAATGAAGGTTCAACTCTTATTTTAGTGAAAACCAAATTGGGAAAATATAAATCCAGAAGAAGTGTGAATAATGAATATTTTTGGAATATGATAGGAAGTCTTCATTATCTTATAGCCTCACGGATTTATATTGATTATGATGTGAATTTGTGTTCTAGGTATCAAAGCAATTCAAAAGAATCACATATTTTGGAAGCAAAAAAGAATTCTAAGATATGACAAAGGAATAACTTCACAAGGATTGTTAATCAAAATAAATCATGAAATAAAGTTTCATGGTTATAATGATTCCGATTGGGATATATATTGTAATAATATAAAATCAACAATTGGGGGATCTTTTTTCAAGGGTGAATGTTGTGTGATTTTGCATAGTAATTGAAAATTTTTAGTAACATTGAGAATTGATGAATCCAGATATATTTCTTCAACTAAATATAGTACTCAAATGTTATGGATGAATTTTTGGTTAGAAGATTTGAAAGTAATTGTCTCTAAACCATTAATAATTCATTGGGATAATAAGAGTGCAATTGTTCTTTATAATAATTTTGTAAAACATTAAAGATCAAATCCCATTGAAATATGGTTTAAATTTATAAAAGAGAAATTTGTTGGTGGAGATGTTTTGCTAGAATACATTTTAAAAATTATTAGATTACTGATATCTTTACAAAATAAAGGTTAAAATGAAGGTTTATGGAATTAAGTATATAACTTCATGTTCAGCCTCCTCCAATTTCTTTATAAAACTCATAAGGAAGATCCCCCAGTGTGCTATGGATTATGTTGACAAAGGGGGAGAGAAAGTAATAACATATAAATTGTAAGAAGTTTTTACTTATATTCTTCAATGATTTTGAAGTAATTTTTATCATAGAATGGGGGAGAGAAAAGAAACTGTGAGAGGAAAATATAAAACTGAGGAGGGTTTATCTTTACATGTCCACAGTACATGCTTGTCCCCGAGGGATGGAATTCCTTTAAAAAATTAACAAATTTTACTTTGTAAAAAGTTGTTACATATCTTATTAAATGAATATAAAGATATATTTTTCATAGAACATGGATGAGAAAAATAAAAGTGAGGGGAAATGATAAATGTGAGAAGATTATATCTTTACATAGACACAAAACATTCTTGTCACTGAGGGATGTAATTTCTTAAAAAATATTACTTTATCTAATAGTGTGGTTCCATGAAACTCTTTTTTGAGAAATGCTATATTTTGATACAAGTAAAAAACATTAGTTGTTTTAAAATTGTGTTGTAAAAAAATCTGAGTAAAAAAAAGTGGTTAAAAAGGGTTTTCAAAAAATCAAAAGGGGGATATTGAAGACCCTTTATGGTTAAATTGTATTAAATAATGTTTTTGTATTTTTTGAAATCTAATTTTTTTTTTAAGAAAGTTTTTTTCAGAAATTGGACCCAATCCACCACAATGAGGTTATATTCAAAACACATGTTTTCAGATGGTTTTCATATTGTGATAAACCATACACATATAAAGATAGGGAAAAAAAGATGTTGTTGAGCCTAAGGAAGAAGAAAATATTACAGAGATTTTCATACATAGATTTTTGTATAGGGATGTTCATACTGGAATTTTTTTACAAAAAATCATAATGATGTATTTATAATGGATAATTATTGTTGAGAAAGAAATATATTGTAATTAGATGAGAAAAAAATAATAATGAGAGGAGAAAGAAAAATATCATAATTAGCTAAGAAAAAACAAATTATATTGAATCTATGAATGAAATAGACCACAACGAGATGTGAAATGTATAAATAGTTGATTTTGTTAAACTTGAATTTCAATTTTACCTAAATCTCAGAGAAATATAATGATGCTTGAAGAAGTTGAAGCTGATTTTTTTAATGCGAGATATTTTCAGAGATTTTGAGATTTGAGGAAGCATAGAATGTTTCTAAATCCCCCTCCTTTTTTGAGTCACCGATAAAAAATTACATAGATAATTTTTTTTGAAACATTCACACACTGGTAAGAGGTAGAGTTCCGGAGAATTCAAAAGTGAATGTTTCCAACTAATCGAAGAAGAACTGAATTAGGCATTTTATCTGAGTTTGAGTTTTGCAGATTGAGAGTGAGTTTATCATTTTCAGAAAATTAGATCTAGAATTATCATATTCATAGAATTTGATATAGATTTATCATAATGAAAAAATGGAATGCAACATCATTATTTTGAATGAATCAAATCCAATATTATCGTATAGAGAATCAATTCCATTTTTATTGTACTGAAAAAAATCAGATCCAGCATTATCTAATTTAGAGAATCAGATCTGGTTTTATCATAATAAAAAAATTGGATATGAAATTATCATATTCAGAGAATACAATCGAAAATTATTTTATTGACGAAATCAGATATAGAAAAATGAGTCTGAGGATTCAAATTGAGAAATTATGGAGCAGATTCAACAATGTCTTTATTCTTTTTTTTGGATCAATTGTTTTATAAGAAATCACTGTAAACCGATGAGTGTATGTTTGATCATTAATAATATGAGATAGAAAGATTCTATCAGTAGTTGGACCAATTTTCATTAAGTTATTCTTAATATTGGATTTCCGTAGACCCACCAGAGTGGAATGGGAAGGGATGCAAGTTGTCACATTGAGGCAGAACATTTTAAATCTTGTGTGCTTCACCTTCATTCCACCATTTTCATGCATGAGTATTTAGTGAAAGTTGATAACAAAATAACTCATAACAGGTTGAAGGGGTTGTGTTTCAAAATGTTTTTTTAAACTTATAAAAAGTGAACAACTGATTTAACCCCCTTCTCTGTTGTTATTCAATCCTTTGGAACTTCAAAATTTGAATAACTATTTCACCCCATCCTCATTCTCTTTTGTCCTATAATTGACATCCATCAATTTTTTATTAATATCCTTCCTATTTTATTTGGTAATAAAAATATCTAACAAAATTAAAAAATATATAGAAATTCTAATCTTAAAAATAATTAAAGTTCATTATTAAAGAATCATTTATGCTACAATAAGTCATTGTTCTATTATAATAAGAGTCGATTGATGGATATTATGATTGTTTTTTAGTTGTGGGAGTCATTAAAGGAATTGAATGTGCAATAAATATATATTTTCAAAAAAATATAAATAAATTTTCATACATTACAAGACAAAAATATCTCACATAAAATCAATTTGATGATATATCATATGATTAAATAGACATGAAATATATAGATATTGAAGTGAGAAGTCAAAATAAACATGAGGGGTGAGTTAACGTTTATTTGTTTCTTTACATGGTACATAGAGGTTTACATGGAGTTTCAATGACATAATGAAAATGATCTATAGGTTAACATTATTCATATGATGAAAATGTTGATTTATTTCAATCCCATGGTCTTGAGAAACCAATGTTCAAAAAAACAATTAAAGTTTAATCAAATTTACCTAAAGTCTTGAGCTGGAGTTTCCATGTTTTATTCCCATTTCATTTAATTTAAATTTTATCCAAGGGTTCTTTCAAAATTCCATTCTAATTTATTCAATTCATTAAACACCACATGGCACCTTAAAACATTAAATTTCTTAAATTTAATAAAAAAAATTTAAACAAACCAAGAGGTATAAAAGAAAATTGATGTTATCATAATAATAATTTAAAAAATTATATATCTTTTTATAAAACATGGAATGGATGTAAAATAAGAAAAACAGGTCATTAAAATTTGAAAGGACTGCAAACATTTGATAATTCCATTTAGGGAATCCCCTTTCAATAAAAATATTTAAAAACCAAGTTCAGGATATAGAATTTGAGTTCATGAACCACCCATTGTCTTTAAACATTTATGAATTTATAAATATAAATACCACTAATCTTGTCACACATATTCAAACACAATTATAGTAATATATATATAATTTTTCTATACTTATACTTATAAATACTTCATTAAATTATTTCATTAACAATAAATTGAAACAACTTTTTGTCTTAGACTTGATGAGCACTATATAAATCAACTATCATTTTCATAAACTAAAAATCATTTGATATTTTATCAAGAACCTTTAAATGAATTAAAGTACCATTTATTTTTATATAATGAAGATAAATATCAATAAGATATAATAGTGTTAAATACTCAACATATAGTGTATAAGGTTGGAGTTCAAAAATAGTGGAGAAGTTAAGCATCACAATGCTCATAATTTTGCATTGATTTTGTTAGCTACGTTACCTTTGGAGAAACAAAATATCTCATGTTGACAAAGTTGTACTCCATTGGTGGTAAGGTAATATGTGTTCGGTTGTGATGTAATATAAACTTTTGATGACATGTAAGAAATTGACACCACCAATGTTCTTGTTATATCATAACGCCAAGTTCCTTCATACATGATAGTTCATTCTATATCCATAATCCATGTGAATAACCTAAGTGTTCATGGCATATCACATTGGAAAAATATATAACAAATAAGTATCTATAAAAAATATAATAAGAATAATAAAAAAGATAAAAAAATAATTTTTTTTCTTGTGATAATGTGAAATCAAACTTAAAAAGTAAAGCATATAAATAAATAGTATGTGTATAAGTATCAAAAGTGACCTGAAATAACATTTATAAAGATATATAAATATAAAAAACTAGAACATATTATACAATTTAAATTATAATAATTTCAAAATTCCTCTAAAAATAACAAAATAATCATGATATAACAAAATTATTGGGGTTATTCTACCAAGTAATGAAAGGAAATGGGTAGAATTGTCTAATTTTAATCTATAGGTGTAAGAGGAAAACATAGATGTTAGATTTGATTACAATATGTGCATTGAAAAAACTATGCCTTCTAATCATTTGCAGTGATCACCTTACATAATATGTTGGAAGGGTTTTTGTGGTGCAAAGTTAGGAGATCCATGTAATCAAAGTGAGAAATAATGATGAATGAGTTAAAACGAACATAAAGGTGAGGGAGTGGGTGAACCAACAATGTCTTGAGGCAAGGGATATTGGGTGGGAATTAGTGAGGTGGATCGATCACAACTAAGATCTTCATGTACACCCTTCGAACTATTTCTAAAAAAACAAAGATGTTTTAGGGGGGTCGACGATCTCAAGTGATCACATACATTGATTTTTAATGGTGCCGATTCATCCTAAAGGATATTGAGAGAGCGACGACCGTGATTCGGTTCTGCAAAAGCTTGAGTGGCACGAGTGAGAAGATTTCAGATATGGTTCTATTTAACTAATTATGAAGGGTTTAATGAGTGCTTTAAAAAAAGTGTTGATAAATACGGGTTTTATCAGTGCAAAAATAATAAGCAGTGAAAAAACTGATCATTATTAGCGCTAAAAAATATCTAATAAAACAAATCTTTATCATTGTAAAAATTCTAATTCTGATAAATATATATTTTATTAGAGCTAATAGATACCTAATTATATTAATATAATTATTATAATTAAAATATTAAATTTATATTATTATAAAAAATTATAATTATATATAATAATAAATAAATATTTAATTATATATTTAATTATAGTGATATTTAGTTAGGATTATAATTATAAATAAAAATATTTATAAATGTTTTTATATAATTGAATGTATATTTATATAACTATATATAATTATATAATTATATATAATTATATATAATTAATAATATATATATATATATAATTATAAATATAATAAATAACTTTACTATATTTATAATTATTTAACTAAATAAATAAACATATTTAATTTTGTTCATATAAATAAATATATTTGGAAATATTGATATAAATTAATAAATGTATTTGTATAACTATATATATATAACTATGAATGAGATGGAAGTGTTCGTGCCTCTCTCTCTTCAACCATGGTGGTTTGGTCTTTCTCCTGGGATGATTCTTCTTTTAGACAATTATTTCAATCTAGAAGAGGTATTCATATGACCCTTGATTAAAATCTAAGCATCTTCTGGCTTTGTTAATGCATCTATATCTCACTCAAAAGAAGATAAGTATTTGAAAATCAATCCTATTTTTCACTCTTTAGAACACACACATATATATATATATATAGTGATTAAATATGTAATGAAAGATGATAATGCCATGTGAGTGGGGATGGATTCCTATGATCAATATTATCATGGTCTATATGGAGATTCAAAAATCTCTAGCAACCACATCTTGAAAAATGGAACCCTATCTTTTGTGGAGGCAAGTTATAAATTCCTCAATGAGTGTATTGAATCCTGTAGGAACTCAATCATTACATGACTAACTATAAAATTGAATAATGATTGTAGGAAACTTGATGATGTGTTGAAGTAGCTTCTCCATGTATGAGGACTTGATGGTTGGATCATTGAATCAATTAGTATGGGTTATTTTAATATTAATCTCCATTCTTAAGATCTTTTGTTAAGGTAGTGGAGGAGTGGATTTGTTAATCTCAAACCTGGTGTCCTTAAATTTCAAGACTCGGGTTATGAGTTTTATCCATTTCAGGCTAAGAATTATGTTTAAGTATTATATCTGAATCATTTGGATAAATTAGTTCTTTTGGTACCGAAGTATATTATAGGATGTTTCCTGGGTTATTGGCACTCCAATAAAGTTTCATAATGATACTGAGATAGCCAGGTATGACCTGTATAACCGAATCTTGGTTTAGATTGATCATAGTTCGAATTTGGTTAAAATGGTATATTTGGGTGCTATAGAATTCAAATTTGAGCTTTCAATTTAACATTAGTATGTGCCTAATTTATATGTTAATTTCATATGCATTTGACACATAATAGATCATTGTCATAGGGGATAGAGATGTTAGAATTTTATGAAATATGGGAATCATGCTGAGAATTTTATGTTCAATTTTCTTATTAATAATGGGAAGAAGTATTATAAATCCAATCATGAAATGCCTATGGCTAAGAGGAATAATATTTATGCTTATGTTCTAGGAGGTAATGATGATATTTCTTCCATTCCCAAAAAAGTAATTTTCTAGTTCCCTCTTATAGGCCAATGTGTGATGGTGGGGATCTTCAATCCAAGATTCCATAACAATTACTGATGTGGTTGGTGGAAATTATTTTATTCCAGGTACTTCTTTAATATTGGTTCCATCTGATGTTAATGTTTTGTCTCATAAAGTAACTATGTTGGAGGCTCATGTCATGGTATTCCATTCTATTATGAGTGATACTACTGGATTACTTAATAAATATGTTATTGTTGGCACACAACTAATGGGAAAGACCAATACGAGTGTCCTTCTTGGAGAACATACCTCATATGCTTCTCATCAGATGAGTTATTTTTCATTCTATTCTGATGATGGGTTTTATTCTACTAATGAAATTAGGGGTGTGTTTTTGATTACAAGTAATAATAAGGTGAAATCCATATTTTGGGTTAAAAATCTAAAGAGCTATAAGGATTTTGGAGGACCTCCTTCCATTGATTTAGTTGTTGGGAATATTAGGGGGGACGTTTTCATCCCACCATGATGCTCATATGGCTTGTGATAATGGAATGGTATGTGAACGAGATGAATGATATTAAGCTATTTGTTAGTCAAAAAATACATTCTCTACACTTGAGGCATCACAATAGGGTTCATCAATTGGAAAATATTATAATGCCAAGAGACTAGACAAGGGTTGTTCCCTAACAGGGAAGGGAAATTTCTTCTCCATTATAGATTCTATTAATTTTTTAGAGCCTAACCAACTTTATCTAGAGGGTTGATACTAATCGGGTGTCCAAAATAAACAAACCACTTATTCAGTGATAAAAGGATGTTTGGAGATCACTGAGGAACTTTTAATGTAGGGGGATGAGCAATTTTTATTGGAGGATGGATTTAATGGTAATGAGGAGGGACTTCCCAGTCATTTACTAGAGGTTTTAGGAGTGGTTCACCCAAAATTAGTGCTTGTAGAGGGTATTGATGAATTGGATCTTCAGGAGGAAAACAATAATATTGATTCAGAGATGAGGTCACTAATTGAATTCGTTGTGGTGGGTAAACATGTTCCATTTGGAAATGGGACATCACATTAAGATACCCTAGTAGCCTTTTTCCAGGTGGATATTGAAAATTAGCTTCTCTTGAGAAGGACGAACATGCCTATAAAATGATAGAGACTATTAATGAGAAAGAGGCAGTCATAAATAAAAAAGAGACAACTTAGTTCATAGAAGATCTAAGTTTCCCTTAGATAGAGGAGGGGGAATCACCCTTGTTGTCATGGAAGGATTTAACATTTTTCCTTTCATGTACGTCGTGGATTTTGAAAGCTAGATGACATGCCATGTTTTTTTGATGGTGTGCGTGTGCTCTTTTTTTTCATACCTTTGTTATGTGTTTTCTTTTTCTTAATATTTTTTTGGGGAAATGAGTATTTAACCCATGGTCTCACCATCTTGGATATATATAATTACATAAATTTATTTAATTATACATATATACATATATATGATTTAAAATTTAATAAATATATGTTTTATTTAAATATATTGGAAGATAGAATCTTAGGAGATTCTCTCTCTAGATGGAAATGGATATTATGGATCCTTCTTCCCAATGTCCTCCAATATCTAATCCCACTATAATTTTTTAAATCTTTTTATTTATCCCATGAAGAAGGATGATGGTTCCAATCCCTCGTTCAAAGAGTTCATGTGTGCTCCCTCAAATCCTAGTGGAAAGAGGATCCTGAACGACACATGATTTGAATTTGGTTTCTAGAAAGACACCCCAATAATGAGAATATTGTAGCGGAGGTTGATACAACTTTAGATCAAAATCATGAACTAATGAAAGGTCATATCTCCTCATCTAGGTTTTTCAATTAATTTTGAGTTGGGTCATATTCTAGGAGGATAGTGAAAAATGTATCGTATGAATTCATTGATGAAAATCACTGGATTATATCACAACATATTATTGAGATGAAACACTCAATAATTTCTAGGTTGGTGATCTATCTGATATCCAATACTTATAATATCGAGGATCTACAAAACCATATTCTCCATTTTTGGGTATTTGGTCGATAGAAGATCACATCATTGGGTAAGGGGTTTTTTAACATTAGAATTCCATCGATTGATCTGAATTTTGAAGTAGAATGAATGGGTTTTCTCTCTCTCAAACATATAATTCTATGAATCCAATACTGGGGTCTTAGTTTTAATGTAGCATATATTTGAACATTGACCACACAATTATGGATTCATGTTTTTTTACCTTAGTTGGTATATTTGGAACCCTCATATTCTATGTGATGTGGCCTTTGCAATTGGAATCCAAATTAGGTTTAAAAATACAAAAACATGGAATGTTTGATATTTTTTCTTTATTTATTGTCGATATTGATATGATTTTAACTTTCACTGAAGTAGTAATTCTAGTAGATGAGGAATAATGATTCAACATTCACATTAAAGTGTAAAAACAACCTGAATTCAATCAGAAATGACGGTTTATTCCCAAAAAACATTTAAATTTAATTCCTTTTACCTATTTCATATGATTTATTAAGATAGGATTTTATATCCATATGTTTCCTTATGGGATTTTTTTTCATGGGGTTATATCCACATGAAAACTATTCATTTAGATCATTTTGTTTCCTTTGTTAAGAGAAAATTTTCTATCATAAATACTTGTTTTCCTTATCTGTGTGGATCTCTTACCCAGACCGTTAATCAAGAATGATCCAACAGTTGATGGTTCCCCTTGTTATACAAGTTTACCTTATCTTTAATCTAGGATGCTGCCTTTGTACAAATGATGTGATTCCACTTTTCCCTCTAGCCGGGTTGCCTTCTTTTGGGAGAACTATTTGTGAAATTGCATCCAAACATACAGATTTCAACCCTTGTTTTTGAGGACATTGGTTGATGATCATCATCCATGCATTACTGTTCCAGTTCATTCTAATTTCAGGATGATTGATTAATTTTTTTTATGGTTCAATTTTTCATTCATCCATCATTAGTCTTGAGAGCTCCTAGAGTGAGCCAACCTTACTATACAGAGAGGGTCTTGGAGATGAGAAAGGTAAACAAGGGTTTTCATTGATATTCACTCCCTCCATACTATTTATAACACATCCTCTAACCAGATTATTGTTCTGGTGGAGATTTAGTGAATAATGACTCGACCTTAGGTCTCAGAGGATTGAACCCTATAAGGCGTTTCAAATCTTGGATTCTATTAAACATAACAATGTTTTGGTTTATGATTCTTGGCTGTATAAGTGATTATATATTTTTAGTAATGGACTTGTATCCTTATTGTTTGTGTGCATGAGTCTATCTATGAGTGGACAATGTGGGCTTTATGTGATGGGTTTCACCATTGTAAATTAGTTCAACAAGGCTGGCCTCCTCAGATAGATTCTATGGTTATCTTTTTATTTTTGAGTCTATATATCATTTTTGTTTTTTCATAGTAATAAAACTACATGCTTGGTTGGTGTTTTAACTATGTAGTAGGATCACACTGATAAGAATCATGCTATATGTGGTGTTTCTTGCTATTTTTTCCTTTCTATATTTTTGTACCTGTGGTGAATTTTTTTTTTCTTTAAAAAAATAATTTCATTTTCTTATAATACATATTTAAAATTGTTCATACCAAACTTGTAACCTAATTATATGAGTTAGTGGTTCTTGAATATTCTGGGATATTACTGATAAACATAACAGTTGGTATTAGAGTATACTAAAATGTAGATAATTGGAACAAATAAATCAGATATCAATAAATCTCATGTTGAAAATTAATTTAATCTATAGAGGATAAAAATGAATTAACTTCTGGATCACAATGAATTAATTTATTCCCTTGATTTAATAAAAAATAAAGTAAACACTCCTTCCCCATACGGTTAGAAAACTATAACCTATATAGATATTTTTTGAAGAATCCCTTAAGAAAGCTTATAGTTTAATTCTTTTATCTTTAGGATATAATGTTTATAGGGAGGTTTCATATGATCATTATTCTACTAGTATATGGTCAAAAATTGAATCTCTTTATATGGAAAAGTCAGGTATTGGTAGATTACACCAAAAATAAGATTATATATTTTCATAATTTTTCCTGGAACTATAATCAAGATACACATCAATGAGTTTTAAAAAATCTTGTTAAATATAGAAAACCTAGAAAATAAATTAGATGATGAAGACTAATACATAATAATGTCAACTTTTTTAGATTATACCTTTAATTATGTTAAAGATGCTATAATGTATGGGAAGGATACTCTTCCTCTTGAATAATTATAATCTTGTTTACTCACTAAAGTATTAAAAGGAATCATAGTGTTAAAGATGATTCATAGGGTTTGAAAATTAGGGGTAGAAGTGATTTATGGTGTAGGAGGAATTAAAGGGGTCATTCCAAGAAGAAAATATTTAAATCCGTGATAAAATTAATTAAGTGCTTTCAATGTAATCAATCTGGTCACATTAATAGGAACTCACCTAAAAAATATGATGATTGTATTAAAAATATTGATGTCCATTTTTTATTAGTTGATTATGATTTTGGAACAACCAATGTTTTAATTTTTTTGATATATTCATCTCGGATGAATGTATTATTGATTCTAGGTGTCCATTTCACATGATTACTTGGAGGGAGTAATTCATGGAGTTGAAGGAAATTAAATATAGAGAGGTTTTTCTAGGGAATAACAATATCTATCATATTAGGGGAATATTATTATATTCATTAGATCTTCCTGATATGATTGTTAAAACACTTTAGGATGTTATATGAGAAAAAAAACAAAAAACAAGCCTTATTTCCTTAGGTGTACTTGATCAGATGGTATATACATTTAGGTGAAACTCTGGGAGTCTAATTATTTCTCGATGATCCCAGACTTTCATGAAAGGAATCCTTCGGAATATCATTTACGTGTTAGATGGTACGTTTTTCAAAAGTTAGTTAAATGACTCTTTTGATATAGAACTAGACAGAACCAAACTTTGGAATAATAGTTTAGGGAATATTAGTGATAAAGGAATTGAAAAAAATAGAAAATAGGGGCATTTGAGTAATGTCACTCTTATTTTTTTCCATTCCTTGAGAATTGTTTTTTGGAGAATACAAAATATTTAGTTTTATTATGTCAATTTATAAGTCTAAATAACCACTTGAGTGCATACACTCGGATATTTGGTGTCCTTCTAGGGTCACCTCACATGGTATAGGCTTGTACATCGGAACCTTTCATGATGAATAAGATAAGAAAATCTAGATTTATATACTCAAACACAATCTTGATTCCTTTTATACATTTATTAAATTGATAAAAGGGGTAGAATTTGAATATGGTAAGAAAAAAAGCATTTAGAATTGATTGTAGATTAGAATATCTTTCCATTGAATTCATAGAATTCAATGAATATAAGGGAATTATAGATACTGAAGTATTGTAAAAAACCACAATAGAATGGATTAGAAGAATGGATGAATATGAGTGTCTTAAAAAGAGTTAATTGAATGTTTTTGGATTGTAAACTACCCAGGTCCTTTTCATCTGAGGATGCCTCTACATTACTCTACCCATTTAATCACATCCGATCTTCTATTAATTTTTTCAAAAAACATTAAGAGATCATGAAAGTCTCACCCTTGAGCCTTTCACACCTTAGGATTTTTGGATCTAGTTCTTATGCTCATATACTAACTTATAATCTTGTTCCTTGGGAAACAAAGTGTATATTCATGGGTTATCTAGATGGTGTTATGGGGTATCATTTGTGGATAGACAAAACAGGTTATTAGAAGTGTATTGTTATCCAAGATATTGTGTTTTATAAGTATATCCACTTGAATGATACAATAATATAATGTGTAGAGTCTTTACATAAGGGTGGATGGTCTTCTTGAATTCCTACACCTACAAGTGTTGAAATTCATTTGGAATCTAATGACTTGTCCCAATATGGGACATAATTTCCCCCTCATATTCCTTAAAATCAAGGGGAATCTAATTCTTATTTAGATTATAGACCTAAAATATAAGGTATGGATAATCACAATGATTATAAAGTTAACCAAGACTTGTAGATAAGAGTTATTAGTCCTATATCTCATTCTAATTAGGTAAATATAACTACCCATGATTTTAATGTTTCTCAATATTTATTTAATGATGAACATCAATCTTAAATGTAAGATATTAAATCCAAATAATCTAGTAAGTGGTTAGCCTATATGAAATAAGCGATTAATTCAGTCCTTAAAAATAAAACATGGGTTTATGTTTCCAAACATAATAACCAAAATATCATAGGATCTAAGTGGATATATAATAAGAAGGAGAAAATTTTTGGAGAAACTAAGATCAAATTTATAGCAATAATGGTTTATAAAGTCTTACTTCAATGTCAAGGTATTGATTATTATGATATATTCTCCCAGGGTTTTAAACATTTTCAAATAAATGATTACTATTTCATTTTCATCATAATTTGATTTAAATATTGAAACATTTGTTGTAGAAACTATTTTTTTCATGGTACGCTTGATGAAACAATTTATATGTATCCTATTATAGGTTTTAGAAATATTCTCAAACCTAATCAATAGTGATTCCTTAAGAATTATTTATATAGGATTAATTAGTCTTTGAGGAAATACTATAAAACATTCCAATATTTTATTATTGAAAATAATTGTTTCAAACGTTAGTTTGTTTCATGTGTATACATTAAATATGTTAACCATGAATCTGTTTATCTATTATTTAATGCTAATGACATGATTTTAATCTGAAAAAATGTATTCTATCGTCTGTTCTTGACCAGATAGAACATTTTCTATGTGTGCTTTGAGTTGGTTTATGGGGAAACCTGGTAAGCCCCAATGGCATGATTTGAAGTTGATTCTCATGTACTTCTATTTTTATGCCAATTAGTGCATTATATATGGATTAAATGTTATTTTTAGTAATGAAATTATGGGTCTTGTTGATACAGATTATGCTTAAATAATTTCACTCAAAAATCACTCACTAGTTTTGTAGTCCTTTCATATAGACGGTTGGTCTCTAGAATGTTCCATAAGAATTTTGTGGTTTCCCTCTCCACCACCGAGGAAAAGTGTATATCCTTGATAGAATCCATCAAAGAAGATATATGGTTGAAAGGATTGATTTCAAGTTGTCATTATCTATAAATAGAATAGTAGACCATTGTCATAAGAGATCAACATTTCATCTACGTAAGAACTTTGTATGTCATGGTATATCAAATAACATTGAAATTAGACTTCATTTTGATAGGGTTGCTATAGAATATGGGATAGTGAATGTCATTAAGATACCCATGACAATCTATAAGATATATTGATGAAGCCTATACCATTTTCTATGTTTTTTCATTTTCTTAAATTAATGAATATAGTCCCAATTATGTAACATAGGTTGATAGAACACCATTCTTAAATTCACTAAATTTCATGGTAAATATTTTTTTGTTTTATTCCACTCATAAAAATTTCAATTTAATACCATTCATCTTTCCATTCTAATTTATTTACATGGGATTTTATAACTATATATTTCCTTATGGGTTTTTTCTTTCATAGGGTTATAATTGCATGGACACTATTCACATGTATCATTTGTGATAATTGTTTATACTGAAAATAATATTTTTCAATATTTTTGTGGATATTTTACTGAGACCATTGATTGTGAATGATCCAATGGTTGATGGAGCCCCCAACTATTCTTATTTACCATAGCCTTGACCCATGTCACTAACCTTGTGCAAATGATGTGCTACAACATGTCCCGCCAAATGGGACTTCTTCTATTATGTGAAATATCTGTGATATATAATCCATCCATGTAGAATTAATATTTTCATGCTAACCATGCTTCCTGATAATATAATGACATTCCAGTATTATTCCAATGTATTTTCATTCAAGGGAGATCAATTCATTTTTTGGTTTTAGGGTTGTTTTCGGTTTTTATCTTCATTTGTTTTTGAGAGATCCAAGAGAGATCTTGCCTTTCTATATAGAGAGGATATTAGAAAAGGAGATTAAAAACATGGGTTTTTTAATGTGTGCACTCTCCTCTATTATTTTTATGCCACATTCCATAACCATAGTGCTATTAAAATGGAGATTTAGTAGGGAGCAACTCAACCTTGGGTTTATGAGGATTTCACACCAGAAGAGGCTTCAGATCCTGACTTCCATTTCTTATAACCGGGTTTAGGTTTTAGATTCATGGATTTGTAAGCGATTATCATTTTTTCATGATTTTGACTACATACATTATGGGTGTTCTCTTGAGTTCATCCATGATAGTATATTGTTTACTCTAAGTGGCGATTTTCACCACCACCACCTAGTTCATCAAGGCTGGCCTCCTCAGATAGTTTTTCTAGTTGTCTTTTTCTTTCTGAGTATGTATCTTTTGATTGTTTTTTCTTATTAAAAAAAACTAGCCTATGTGAAATTCACTCTATTCATATAAGATTATTCCAATCTAAAGAAAGTTTTATCAAGTGTTCCTGGATATTATTTCCTTTCTGTCTTTTTGTTCTTGTGATTACAATGTTTCACTTTTTAAGAAAAATATATTAATTTTCTTCTAATATATATTTCAAATTGTTCATACCCCAATTGTACATGATTATATGAGTCAGTGGTTACTAGATATTCTTGGGGATTACTAATTACTATAATAAGAAATTTTAGAACATTGGGTATTCTATTGTAAAATTTCATAGAGGATTAAGCTATTTTAATTTTAAGAAATTTATACATGTGACTGAGTAATGAAAGTTCGACATCCCATGTGTTGGTGCTATGAATAAAGGTCCCAATATAACTAATGGTGGAATGACCTTCATAATGACACAAATTTATGAATATAGTAGTGTGGCTCCTTAGTCACCCAAGAATGATTGGGAGGATACTTATTACCTTCCTTCGTGTAAGAGGGAAATGTTTTCAAATATACTGGAATTAATTTTTCTTACTGATGTGGTTACTAGATTTAACTAGGGTAGAACTAATAGTAAGATGAAGAATCATGATTTTTTGGGTATCTTGGCTAGTGGAAAGGTTTCCCATGCCATAAATTAGGTGATTGAGTCATCTGATTTAGAGGATGTGATGGATATTGCTGATGTTATTGAGTATGATTATATGAATTATAGTAATATCAAGGGAAAGGTTGGTCTTCAGATTAAGAAGTAAGAAATTCATAAGTATTATAAATCTTATAATATTGTGGGATAATGCAACCTGGATTGCTTATATATCATCCTATGGTTAGGAATTGATCATACTACTAGAATTTTAGATCCTCTTGAAACTAATTCTATAGAGGTGGGTGATCAATGAGAAAATATATTGGGTTGCATTATCACTATGACTGTTATTGAGGACGAAAATAATTCACATATGAGTAAGGGATAAAACAAGGATGAAGAAGTTTAGAATGTAATGAAAGTCTTGGTGTAGGTGGTACACCATATAGTGGGGATTCTATTGATGTTTTGACTACTGGTATTGACTCTAACACCCTTGAGAAGGGTAACACTGTATGTAGAGAGATAACAGAACCATAATTTGGATCTTGTAAAAATTATTTAACATTAATTCCATCTTCAATGGAACTAATAGCAGTGAGTTTTTTCATGAGTTATTTAGAAACACTGATGTATTAATCCAAGATAAAGGATAATCATCAATAATTGATACTATAAAGGAAAGAAGAAGTTATAATTAGGTATTATAGGAGGGATATGGTCAGACTTGAGAACAATATCTTTGGCCCCCTATGGATGATTCCCCACTGGATAAAAACTCTAACCCTCATGATTATGATGATATGACAGGTAAATCCCAAAACCTAGAAAATGATTCATCACCAAAGAGGCAGGGGCGAGGGACAATTGGGAATGCGTATTGTCACATAATTTTCCCTTGGGAGAAACAATCCAGAAGACATGGGGGTATGGTTGAAATGTTTTAAAGCCAGATCAAATGTGAATTTAATAATAGGATCCTTAATTCTCACCTTTTTCCATAAAGAAATCCATGTGTAGGTTTGGGTAAGTATTTCTGGTCTCAAATGGATTTTATAGCACTCAAAAATTATTTTTTACTTCTCCTGGATGATTGGTATACTGATTATAATGGATAAGGATACTGAGGAGGCTCAGTATGGATTTTTTTAATGAGTTATGATTGAAGTGGATCTAAATTATCTTTTAATTAATAGGGTATTAATATATAATAATTTTCATTCTTTTAATATAAATATTTTCTATGAAAATATTTCTCTATTATTCTTGAATTATCCGTCTATTGGTCACTACAGAGAGAAGTGAAGGTTGATTTTTTATGCTTAGTTCTCTCTAAAAAAATTTCATGTCTCCTATAATTGTTACAATAATAAGAGTCATAAAGTGGCATTAATACTAATGAATAGAATCCCTAGATGACTGGGATAAGAATTTGACATGAACGTGGGACTCAACATGTTTAGAAGTGGAAACATTTTGTTGTAGAATCATGTATCAATGATTCCAATATGGGTGTTGATGATAGGATGATGGACCAAATCTTGGATCAACATGATGTGTTGGTTGTGTAGGAAACTAGGATAGAGTAAATATGTTTTATGATTAAAACATATAGTAATTGAGATAATATGGAGAAGGTTTCCACTCAATCCATTAACAAGGATGATCATAATGCACTTGAATTGAACATCCAAGTATAAATTTATCAGTAGATAATGTAATAGGACATGATGATTTTGGCTAGTGGTCATAAAGGGAAGGTGAAAATATAAGAAAACTCTTCATTAAGATATTCCATGATGTGTAAAGTATGTACATGAAGTTAATACCTATTTAAAGGTAATTTTGATAAGTCCATCGATAGATAGGAGGGGTAGTTCTCTGCTGTGGGTGGTGCTGGTATGTTGCAGTCTGCAGCTGCAACTCATGACACTATCGTGACCTGACATGAATCTCGTAATAATAATTTTAGTTTTCTTGATATACTTAATGGGTCTCAAAGAATATTGGTGTATTAAGAATAATCATTCCAACCTCTTGGAACAAAGGGCCTATTTCAAGCTAGAGGACATGATCCTCATCTCCTATGGATCCTATCTCACCGGATTACACGTCTAGGGTGGATGATAGGACATGGAAACAACCCATGAATTGGAGAAGGGTTCTGTATCGGAGAGTTGAAGGTTTTGGTCGATCATAATGATGACTTCTTTTCAACTTATGGACTTTTTACTTCTTTCAACTTTATAGATATGGGTTTTCACTTGGTTCATTTTGTTATCCCATCTTATACCTTCTTTATTCCTGATTTCCCAAAAACATTGGGACCATGGGATACAACCCATGGTCTGAACTATCTATCTGGGTGTATATATATATATATATTAAAATGTAAAGGAAAATCCATTTTTGTTAAAAAGAAATAGAAGAGATAATGAGAAGATGAATGGGGTCATACGTACGATTTTCCCCCATCCCAAGAAGAAAAACATAAGATATCATAATCAAACTGATAAGAATTTTCATAATCATTTAAACTATCTAATTCACAGTCTAAGGGTATATGATACATGGTAACCATGGTTAGATTTAGACAAGAGTAGTCTTTCCTATGTCTTGATTTCTTAGGAGGGGGGGGGGCTTGAAAACTACCATCAACCACATGAATTTTTTTCTTTTAGACAATAGATGAATAAGGGAAGGATTTTTGTTGGAATCATCCCCTATACCATCCCAATTTACATCGATTACCTGTGTTACTATTAATATATTAATTTCCACTTTTATCTTTGAGATATTCTCACTATAACATAGATTTTAGTGTCCTTCTATTTCCTGAGCCGTGTCCTATGAACAATGATCCATTCCCAAATCTTTAGTTTTAGGGATTCCCTCCTCCGCCTAGACATACTCATGAATCTATAACTCTTTTATATTTTTTTGAGTCTATAAAGTCACTTTTTCTATATTTTGAGATGGGTCCTTAGGAATTTATGAAGAACCAACATTAACACTCCCATTATCCCTATGAATATTTTTTTTGTTTCCAATGGAAATCACATTATTTTGTACTAACTTCTTCCTCAATTTCTTCCTACAAGAATATTCTATATTCCTTTTTAATGAAAAAAATGTGAAAACTACTTTCTTACAATAATTATTGTTGGCATAAAAAATAATTTGAGAATATTTACAAAATCTAGGCAGTCTTTAATATTCTAATTTTAGAAAGATGTCATCATCTTATTTTAATAGAATTAGTTTATTAATCAATAAAAGGGATTAAGTCAACCTCCACCATGATCCTAGCATAGTGACCAAATTTGAAAACCTAATTAGTCTTATCAATTTTGATCAGAATTATCACAATAGTGTATATATCAAATAAAATATGAGGATTCCATACTATCTTGTTAAGACCGAACATTTTTATCCATACATGAGATCTATTATTTTATTTATAGAAAATGTGTTGAACCAAAAATCCAATTTTTAAAATAAAACCATAACAATATTTAATCAAAATTGAACTAACCACCCAATACCTTTTAATCAAATACTTTTATGAAAAACATAATGTGAAAGGAACCCCAACCAATTAGAATACATCTCTAGTAAGAATATTCCCATATATAAGTTAGCTTCCAAACTCGATCATTAGTTTTATAGATATTTCCTCTAATGGGATGAACAAGACTAACAATTCTGTAGAGTTCTAATATTTTGAATCCTTCAAGAACCACCTCTCTATTAGAAATAACATTGGAAGTGTCACTCTTCTTGATGATTCACTCTAGGGGGATATAATTTTTAAATAAAAATTCCATCTATTTTAGTGACATGAATTTTATGAAAACCAGAATGTCGACATTAAATATTCATACTTTTTCCTGTTGCAAAAATCCAGATACTAGATTGATTCACCCCGGAAGAAGGTCACCCTTTTACTTGTAAATCCATTGTGCTAAGCCAGTGAGAAATTCCCGCATTATCCACCAATCCCACCATAGATATTTGTTTCACCATTTTCACCTAAGTCACTGTATATTAGCAAGCTATATTTACATCAGGTTTTCCTGCCATAGTCCAACTCCCATCATTTACGTCGATCTCCACTGTTTTAGCCAGACACAGATCGATCATCCCTACCACCACTGCTGAAGGTCGATGAGCATCATTATCATCATCCAATAAAATAAAAAACTATCAAGCTCCATTCACCTCGGCTGACACCACTATTTATTACATTACCTATTCACCACAGAAATCACTGCCACATTCTTCTAATACCCCCATACCTCAATCGAGTCAACTATCTCAGGACAACCACATCTATTCATCCCATCCAACCCATCCATTCTAAAACTAGATATATGAGATCTGTATTTTACCACCTCAACCACTGAAGTAGATTTAGGATCATCTTCAGATTCATAGACACCGACCAAAAGGAAAGGGAAAATAAAATGTGGTATCATCATGTTCAAGAAACTCATCTCAATCGCCATTAACTGGGAGGTCCCAAACCCATGCACCCATATTTTTTATTTTTAATTAAATATATATTATATATATATAATATATATTTACATGTAATAATATATATATTAATGTATATATATTATTATAAATATAATAAATATATATATATATATATATATTTAGAAGTTAGGACTCAACGGCTAATTTATTAAAAAAAGGAAAAGAGTTAAAGATAAGGAACAATGAAGGAAAATTTCTAACACCCAAGACTTTTATGAGAAATATTTTTTTTATGTTATATAAATGATCATATTAATCTTCCAGTACAGACAAAACTATCTTGGCATTCTTTACACGCATCCACGGCCTTCCATGATAGCTTGCGTTGTACGCAATACTGAGTTTCACTAAACAACGATATGCTATTAAAATATTATTAAAACTACCCGTTATGAATAGTAATACCCACTTTTTGAAATTTTGTAAATTATATTTTTCAAAATGGACTTCATTTTTGGATTCCGAATATCGAAATTAGATTAGGGTGAAATTTTGGAATTTTTCTGAAAACTTTCAATTTTTGATGATTAGTGAAAACACTAGGTTACTATTTAAAAATCGACTTTTTATTCAAATAATTATTTATTTTATTTAAATTTATTTTAGGTCAAAATTGATAAATAATACCTATATATGTTCAATGCAATTCATTGGAGTAATTTTATAATAATTTTAGATATATAAAAATTTTATTGAACTTTTGACCGTCTTTTACCCACCTTCTAGGAGAATTTGCAAATTTACATAAAACATAATTTTACCGCTTTTGTGAATGGAATTTCAAAAATCCGAGAGACATGGTTGATTTCATTAAGTAAAATGTTATTCAATGTGATGAAAATAATTTTTGGTGAATAGTAACTTTTTACATTTATTTACCACGGTTAAAAGTAAATAGGGTAATTAAGGGTACAAATGATATTATTATTACCCTAACACATGTCCTAATTCTATTGGATAATTTTAATTCGACCAAAAAAACCATAGGAATAAAATATGACCATTTAGGCCCACTTGGATTAGATTAGGACATTTAATATTAATTTATTTAAAGAAGGGTTAAAATAGTTAAAATCAATGTTTAATAAGTAAATCATTTTTAATTTAGGGTTATACATAAGATAAATTTGACAAAAAATATTAATTAGAAAGATAAAAATATTTCCTACATAAGTTTATTTTATTTTTAATTTTAATACTTTAAATAATTTAATATATTTATGACACAATGATGATGCAGTAATTATCTTATTAATGAAATATTGACATAATTGATGTTATAAATACCCGAATAAATGTAATCTGAGACTTTTTGCGAATTAAAATAATTTTATAGGTTAATATGACATGTTAGTATTGATTTAATTAACTTTTTTAGAACTAATCATTATGTTATGATTTTCAAAAAAATTAATTACCAAATAGTGTCAAAATTGACATAAAATAGTTTTTAAAACAAATATTATATTATTAATTGTTATTTTATTCCTAAAAATCTACTGTTAGGAAAAATGACAGTGATAAGGTTATATATATTAATAATAAACAACTTGGGGTTCGTTTGGCATGTTATAGTATGTTTATTAACCTTATAGTGTAAGAAAAAAAGAAGACACGGTAAAAGTGAAATTATCTAACTTAAAGTTAACTCTAAATGATAAGGTTAAAATAGAAACCTAAACGTGTCTAAATTCTATTGGATGATATTATTTCGACCCATAACTACCTTATCTTCGAAATAAATCAATTTTGAGTTATTAAAAACCGAATATGACTTTAAAATAAAATAATATTTTTAGTTTTCCAAAGGTGCCCCTCTCCTCCCTTATAAAAGGGCACCTCCTCCCTCTCTTCCTCACACCACTTTGAGCCTTCAAGCTCGTCCAACCCCTGAAAAATCCTATTTTCCACTTACCTAGAAACATACTAGAGGTCTTGGTATTCTTCAAAGACCAATTTTAGTGCCCTAAAAGGAGGTCTCAAAGAGGTGCATCAAAGAAGAGGTAATGTCCGTTACCGATTCTTTCAACTTTATTTCTTCTTCCACTTATTCTTCTTTAGTTGTTTAATTATGAAGTAATAATATCAGTATCAATTATATAATAATATTTTATTATAAGTATGAAACAACCCTATTACACAATCTATCCATCCTACGGAAAATGAAATCACCGCGCGTGCGTACGTACGGAATACCGTCTCCACGCCGTGGTGTAATCTATTATCCACCACCACCATAATATTATGGGTATAATGTTGCAAATAAATAACTATATACGATTATTGTAAAGTGTTATTGATTCTGAAATAGTATACATACACTCCAATAAAATTCCATGATCATGGGAACGATATCATCGCTCGTGCGTACGTATGGAATACCATCTCCACGATGTGATGCGACTTGTTCTACATGATCATCATTGCATAATGATTATATAAATGAATTGAATGAATAAATATGATATATATTACACTAATATCATTCTGGAAATGAGGTATCTATAACCTAAAAAGAATAATGAAAATTTATTCGACAAAACACGCATAAGAACAAAAAGAAATAAACACACGAATAACAAGTAACAATGAAATATTACTAAAATGAAGCTAAGAATATGACCATATATGATATAATAAAAATAAGTATGATTCTGGAATAAGTAAATAACATTATTTAAATCATTATACAGGAGGTTCAGACATTGACGAAGCAAATCGGACCTAAGGTAAGGGAAAATCTTACAATCTCATTTTTATCCGAGATTGTTTATGCTTCAGAATTTACTGGGGAATATTTATCATCCATATCCATTTTTACTCAATATGTAATATTATTTCCATACACATACAATTCTTTAAATCCAATTTTACCCTTCGTTGTGTTTTTAGTAAAATATATGAAAGGAATCTTTTGTCTTTTTTCATACGAGGTATTTTTTGACTTTTCCGGCCAAATTATGAGTACGGTTTTTTGAACTTATACGGCCTAAATAGATTTTTAAAACATTATTTACAAGAATCTTCCTTTACAAGTTTTCATGTTTATTTTTAATCCACTTCTTATAGTTTAAAATTGTATGACATGTTAAGAAAAGAAAAATGGTTTTTGATGTAGAAAGGATATTTTCCACATGAATGGAGTTCAAGTGTTTTATCAAAATTATTTTACATCTAAGATAATATAGGGTTATGTTTCTATCCCTATTGTTACATTGATTTGATTATGTTGTGATGGAATTATTTTTATGAATTTATTTATCTTATATGAATAGTTTTATGATGTCATGATGTTTAAGAATCCCATTTTTATTACATGGGTTATGCAATGATGTATGATTTTTTGATTTTGTGGAACACTTAAGAATGGTATAATTATGAGATGGGTGGGTCCTATATATCAATCCAATGCATTGGGTAAAGATTTATATCTCATGAGATAGAAATGGATGGAATGGAAGGTTAAACCGGTTCAGTGAAACAGGACTGGAACAAGGAGTGAACTCGGTTCAGAAATGGAATTTGTCCGCTAAGATAGTCTTGACTATGAGTCTTGACTACAATGAAATTATTCTCTATGATTATGTTTGTATGCCACAATGATTCATGTTTTAAGTTATGATTATTGGGATTACATTTCACTTCTATGATTTATCCCATGTTATGATCTCTTTTGCAGGATAAGTGTAACACTCAAGATTTTTATGAGAAATATTTTTGTTTTTAAGTTATATAAATCATCAACGGAAATTTTCACTACACACAACACTATCTTGGCTTGCTTTACACGCAACAACGGCCTTCCTCGATAGCTTGTGTCGTACGCAATACCGAGTTTCACTAAACAACGATATGCTATTAAAATATTATTAAAACTAATCGTTATGAATAGTAATAACCACTTTTTGAAATTTTATAAATTTTATTTTTCAAAATGGACTTCATTTTTCGATTCGGAATATCGAAATTAGCCTAGGGTGAAATTTTGATATTTTTCGGAAAACATTCAATTTTTGATGAATAGTGAAACCACTAAGTGGTAGTTAGAAAAACTGAATTTTTCATAAAACATAATTTTACCGCTTCTGTGAGTGGAATTTTGAAAATCCGTGAGACAAGGTTAATATCAAGGACTAAAATGTGGTTCAATGAGATGAAAATATTTTTCGGTGAATAGTAACTTCTTACTTTTTTTTACCACGGTTAAAAGTAAATAGGGTAATTAAGGGTAAAAGTGTTATTATTATTACCCTAACACATGTCCTAATTCTATTGGATATGCGTAATTCGACCAAAAACAACCTTAGGAATAATATATGACCATTTAGTCCCACTTGGATTAGATTAGGAAATTTATTATTAATTTATTTAAAGAAGGTTTAAAATAGTTAAAATCAAAGTTTAATAAATATATCATTTTTAATATAGGGTTATACATAAGATAAATTGGACTATAAATATTCATTATAAAGCTAAAAAGATTTCCTACATAATGGTATTTTATTTGTAATTTTTAGACATTAAATAAGTTAATTTATTTATGACACAAAGATGATATAGTAATTATCTTATTAATGAAATATTGACATAATTAATGTTATAAATACCCAAATAAATGTACTAATTTTCTAGGTTACTATGACATGTTACTATTGATTTAATTAATTTGTTTCGAACTAATTATTCTGTTATGATTTTCACAAATATCAATTACTAAATAGTGTCAAAATTGACATAAAATAGTTTTTAAAACAAATATAATATTATTAATTTTTATTTTATTCTTAAAAATATATGGTTTGGCCAAATGACTCAGATAAGGTTATATATATTAATAATAAACATCTTGGGGTTCTTTTGGCTTGATATAGTAAGTTTATTAACCTTATAGTGCAAGAAAACAAGAAGACACGGTAAAAGTTAAATTATCTAACTTAAAGTCAAATCTAAATGATAAGGTTAAAATTGATACATAAAGTTGTCTAAATTCTATTGGATGAGAGGATTCTGACCCATACCCACCTTATCTTCAAAATATATAAATTTGGAGCTATTAAAAACCGAATTTGACTTTATAATAAAAATAATATTTTTAGTTATTCCAAAGGTGCCCCTCTCCTCCCTTATAAAAAGGCACCACCTCCCTCTCCTCCTCACACCAATTTGAGCCTTCAATCTCGGCCAAACTCTGCCACTTTCTCCTCTACGCTTCCCTAGAATCATCCTAGAGGTTCTGGTCTTCTCCAAAGACCAACCCTAGTGCCCTAAGAGGAGGTTAAGAAGAGGCGCGCCAAAAAAAGAGGTAATATCCATTACCGATCATTTTCAAATTATTTATTCTTCATCTTATTCTTCTTTAGTTGTTTCATTATGAAGTAATAACATCAGTATCACTCATATACTGATATGTTATTATAAGTATGAAACAACCCTATTTCACCATCTATCCATCCTACAGAAAACGAAATCACCGCGCGTGCGTACGTACGGAATACCGTCTCTACGCCGTGGTGTAATCTATTTTCCACCACCACCTTACTTAGATGTGTATAATGGTGGAAATATAGACTATATATGATTATTGTAAAGTGATATTGATTCTGAAAAGTATATATACACTCCAATACAATTCCACAATCATGGGAACGATATCATCGCTCGTGCGTACGTACGGAATACCGTCTCCACGATGTGATGCGACTCGTTCTACATGATCTTCAATGCATAATGATTATATAAATGAAATGAATGAATTAATATGATATATATTACAGTAATACCATTCTGTAAATTAGGTATCTATAACCTAAAAAGAAAAATAAGAATTTATTCGACAAAACACGCATAAGAACAAAAAGTAATAAACACCCAAATAACAAGTAGTAATGAAATATTACTAATAAGAAGCTAATAATATGACCATATATGAAATCATAAAAATAATTATGATTCTGGAATAATTCAATAACATTATTTAAATCATTATACAGGAGGTTCGGACACTTACGAAGCAAATTGGACCTAAGGTAAGGGAAAATATCACAATCTCATTTTCATCCGAGATTGTTTATACATTGGTATTTACTGGGGTGTATTTTATCATCCAAATCCATGTTTCCTCAATATGTAATATTATTTCCATCCACTTAAAATTGTTTAAATCCAATTTTACCCTTCGGTGAGTTTTTAGTAAAAGATATGAAATGAATCTTTTGTCGTTTTTCGTACAAGGTACTTTTTGACTTTTCTGAAAAAAGTACGAGAAGAATGTTTTTTTAACTTATACGACATGAATGGATTTTTAAAACATTATTTCCAAGAATCTTCCTTTACAAGTTTTCAAGTTTATTTTTAATCAACTTCTTTTAGTTTAAAATTGTATGACATGTTAAGAAAGGAAAAATGTTTTTGAAGTAGAAAGGATATTTTCCTCAAGAATGGAGTTCAAGTGTTTTATCAAAATTATTTTCCGTATAAGATAATATTGGGTTCTGTTTCTATCCCTATTTTTACATTGATTTTATTATGTTATGATGGAATTATTTTTATGATGTCCTTTTATCTTATATGGATTATGTTATGATGGCATGATGTTTAAGATTCCCATTTTTATGGGTTATGCTATGATGTATGATTTATGATTTTGTGGAACACATAATAATGGTATCATTATGATATGGGTGGGACCTATATCTCCCTCCAATTCATTGGGTAAAGATTTTATATCTCATGAGATAGACATGGCTGGAATGGTAGGTTATATCGGTTCAGTGAAACAGGACTGAAACGAGGAGTGAACTCGGTTCAGAAATGGACTTTCTCCACTAAGATAGTCCTGGAAATGAGTCTTGGCTAATAAGAAATGATTCTCTATGATTATGTGTGTATGCCACAAAGTTTCATGTTTTAAGTTATGATTATTGGGATTTCATTTCACTACTATGAATTATCGTAGGTTATGAAATTATGCTCTCTTTTGCAGGTTATGATTTCCAAGCTGTTAGGTTCTTATGAATATGATGTGATTGATATTTCTTTTTTTTTACCCTTACTGAGCATTTGAGCTCACCCTTTTTTATGTTTTCTTTCCCCAAGTCAGGAAGAAGCTTATTAAGTAATATATTCTAAAAGGGACTATAGATATGATGAAATAAATGGGAGACCGTGTAGACGCTTTTTGAACTAGTTGTTTATGTTTCCCAGTTTCCAAAGTCACTATAACTATACGGTCCTTTCGTGGTTTTGTTATATGTTGTAATAAGTGTGCGTCAATTCTGATGTAATAACAATGTATGTAATGTATGGGTAGTTATAGTTGGTATCAGAGGAAAGGTATAGTCAACCTTTAGAAACTAGGATGTGAAAGCCTTAGTAAGAACCCCAAGGAAAATTCTAAGCATAGAACACAATCTTAGTGTTTTAGAAATGACCATTAATAACCTAGGATAAGACCTTAAGTGTGAAATTTCATTCTTGATTATGTGGTTTTCCTATAATAATTAGTGTTGCTCACACTATTCTTCTTGGTTTTAGTCAATGGTTGGAACCCGAAGGAACCGTGTTAATGCGGAATGCGACGGGAAATGAAATGATTGTCCCCCTGAGAAACCAAACGTTATGGGAGCTGTAATGCAAAATCTTGTAGCCACGCTCACACAAATTTCTCAAGCTATGAATCATGCAGGACTTCCGAACGATCAAAGGAAGGAGCAACATTCTCTTGAATCCTTCATGAGTCAGCGTCCACCTTCATGCAGCGGGTTTACTGATCCATTAGTTGATGAACAATGGATTAGTACTACTGAAAAGATATTTTCAGTTCTTCAAGGTTCTGAACATGATAAAGTCATCCGAGCATTGTATCGTTTGGAAGGAGATGCTGATCAATGGTGGAATCTTACTAAGAATATGAGGTAAAGGGATGAAATTGAGTCCATGGAATGGGACGAGTTCAAGAACTTTTTTTTCAATATGTACTTACCTCGTATTCTCTGAACAATGATGGAGAAGGAGTTTCTTGAACTGAAGCAAAAGCATGATGAATCTATTGGTACCTATGAAGCAAATTTTACAAGACTTGCAAGGTACACTTCTGGAATTATTATCCAACCTGAGAGTAAGATCGATCGATTCTTTAGTGGCTTAAAACCAAGTCTTTGAAGGGCGTTAGCCAAAAGGGACTTCAATAGCTATGAAGAAATCGTTCGATGTGCTCTCAAAGTCGAGATGGAGATTGGAGTAACCCATCAGTCATATGGGTTTGATAAGAAGAGGAAAATGGAATTCAAAGGAAAATCTAAAGAGCACACTGAAAAGAAGATGAGATTTCCCTTATGCTTAAAGTGTGGAAAGAAACATGGAGGGAGTTGTCTTAAAGGGACAATTAAATGTTTCAAATGTGGAAAGGAAGGTCATCGGGCATTTGAATGCTGCAATGATGGGAAGAAGATGTCTAATGATGCAAAAAAAGGAAGGGACACACAGAATGATCCTACTACACTTCAATGTTTAAAATGCAAGGAGATAGGGAATTATGCCAATAAATTCCCTAATCCAAGGGTTGTTGATGATGATCGACCTCAAAAAAATCTTAACTCTAAAGACAAAGGAAAGTCACATGCAATTTCTATCAGCGATGTGGAGTATGATAACGATGTGGTGAAAGGTACACTTACCATCCACTCTAATGTAGCAAATGTTTTATTTGATTCTGGATCCACCCACTCTTTTATTTCTGAAGATTTTTCAAAGGGTATCACCGTATTACCTCAACAATTAGATGTTGAGTTAGCTATGACAACACCTAATGGCACAATAGTCGCATCAAAAGTTTATAATTCTTCCCCGATTGATGTTTTTGGGAAAGTGCTTCCTGGAAATCTTGTGATCCTTCCTATAGTGGAATTTGATGTGATTATTGGAATGGATTGGCTTTCTTTATATGGAGCTCATATCAATTTCCAAAGAAGGGAAGTCACATTTCATATTCCAGATCAATCTATGATCGTCTATTGATGGAAGGATGAACATAACCTTCTAGTGTAAATTTCTTCCATCTTATGGGTCTTGATTCCACTAAATTAGGGTTATTTATCTCAAATGGTTGGTGAGAAACTCACGATTAATAATATTCCCATTGTATGGGATTTTGATGATGTCTTTCCAGAGGAATTTCCAGGTCTTCCACCAAATCGTGAAGTTGAGTTTTCAATAGAACTCATACCAGGTGCTTTGCCTATTTCAAAGACACCTTATAGAATGGCCCCAAATTGAGTTGCAGGAATTGAAGAAGGAACTCCAAGAGAATCTTGATAAGGGATTCATATGCCCTAGTGCATCACCTTAGGGAGCACCTGTTCTATTTGTTAAGAAGAAAGATGGATCAATGAGACTCTGCATTGATTATCGAGAACTTAACAAGATCACTATCAAGAAAAAATATCCTCTCCCATGCATTGATGACTTATTTGACAAACTATATGGATCTCAATACTTTTCCAAGATTGATCTTCGTTCAGGGTATCATCAATTAAGGGTCAAAAGGGAGGATATACCAAAGAAGGATTTCCGTACAAGGTATGGACACTATGAATTTATAGTGATGCCATTTGGTCTTACTAATGCCCCTTATATCTTCAGGGATCTGATGAATAGAGTCTTTAGAGACTATCTTGATCAATTTGTTGTAGTCTTTATAGACGATATTCTTGTCTATTCAAAGAGAAAGGAAGAACATGAAGATCACTTGAGATTTATATTGAATACCCTGAGAAAGGAGAAGCTTTATGACAAATTTACCAAGTGTGAATTTTGGCTTCAAAAAGTTGCATTTTTGGGTCACATAATCTCAAAAGATGGGATATCTGTGGATCCAACAAAAAAAGAGGTTATCGAAAGATGGTCGAGACCAACAATAGTAACTGAGATCCGAAGTTTTCTTGGTATGGATAGATATTATCGACGTTTTTTGAATGATTTTTCATGATTATCTAATCCACTCACCAGGTTGACTCGAAAAGGAGTTAAGTTCATGTGGACGGATGAATTTGAAGAGAATTTCAAGGAGTTGAAAAGAAGGTTATCCAGTGCACCTGTGCTCACACTGCCTTGTTGTGGAGAAAGGTTTGGGATCTACAGTGATGCATCCAAGAAGGGATTGGGGTGTGTTCTTATGATAAATGATATGGTGATAGCTTATGCCTCACGATAGTTGAAAATCCATGAGCAAAATTACCCAACTCATGATTTGGAGTTAACTGTGGTAATCATTGCATTAAATATTTGGAGGCATTATCTTTATGGAGAAAGGCATGAGATTTATACTGATCATAAAAGTTTAAAGTATATTTTCACACAAAAGGAGATGAATATGCACCAAAGAAGATGGTTGGAGCTGATTAAGGATTACGACTGCTCAATTCATTACCACCCTGGGAAAGAAAACAATGTGGTAGATGCATTAAGTCGACAAGACAATGCTAGTTTATCCATGATGAGGATCACAAAAGATCCAATATTTATGGATTTACAATGGATGGATCTTGGAATTATAATGGAAGGGGGAAAAGCGTATCTTTCTCAAATGAATGTTCAACCGTCTATACATGTGAAGATTGAAGAGGCATAGAAAGAAGATGTCAAGTTACGAAAGACGGTGAGAAATGTTCCTGAATTCAACCTTGATTGTGATGGGATAATAAAGATTAGTAATTGGGTTTGTGTTCCTCCCATCCCCGAATTAAAGAAGGATCTGCTGGATGAGGCTCATAGTTCTTCATTCTCTATTCATCCTGTAAGCACGAAGATGTATAAGGACCTGAAAGAATACTTCTGGTGGGATGGCATGAAAAGAGATGTTGCTGAATATGTCTCTCGATGCTTGGTTTGTCAGAAAGTTAAAGCTGAGAGAAAATAGTCTAAGGGGTTGTTACAACCATTACCCATACCCGAATGGAAATGGAAAAACATCACTATGGACTTTGTCACATGACTTCCTAAAACATCCAAAGGAAATAATGCTATCTGGGTCATAATTGATCGTCTTACATGGTCTGCACACTTCATTGCAATTAGAGAGGATTTCTCTCTGGATCAGCTTGCTAGGATATATGTGAAGGAAGTGGTAAGATTTCATGGAGTACCACTTTCTATTATATCTGATCGGGATCCGAGATTTACCTCGAAGTTCTGGCAAAGTCTTCTGCATACTCGGGATACAGAGTTGAGTTTCAGCACTGCTTATCATCTTCAGAAAGATGGTCAGTCTGAGAGAACAATTCAAACTCTAGGAGATATGTTGAGAGCTTGGTCTATGGATTTCAAAGGTGGTTGGGATCAAAACCTACCTTTGGTGGAATTTTCTTATAATAACAGCTTTCACTACAGTATTCAGATGGCTCCTTATGAAGTTCTCTATGGAAAGAAATGCAGGACTCCAACTTGTTGGGATGAAGTTGGGGAAAGAAAGCTATTAAGACCTGATCTTGTTGATGAGATGGCAGAAAATGTTCGATCTATTCAACAACACATAAGAGAAGCTCAGAGTCAACAGAAAAGTTATGCCTACAACCGAAGAAATGACCTAGAGTTTGATGTGGGAGATAAAGTGTTCTTACGAATATCTCCCTGGAAGAGGGTCATGAGATTTGGAATGAAGGGGATGTTGAGCCCTAGATATATCGGTCCTTTTGAAATACTGGATCATGTTGGAAAGGTAGCTTACCGGTTGGCGCTTCCACCGAATCTCTCTCAATTTCACGATGTGTTCCATGTATCTCTCCTGATAATGTACATACATGATCCTTCACATGTACTCATCTCAGAAGTTGTACCGCTGGAGCAAGATCTTTCTTATTAAAAACAACCAATAGAGATTCTGGATCGTAGCGAAAAAATCCTACAGAACAAGACCACTCTCTTGGTGAAAGTTTTATGGAGGAACCACCAATTAGAAGAAGCTACATGGGAGCTTGAGGATATTATGAGGGAGAGGTATCTTCATCTGTTTGTTACAAAGTGACGAATTTCGAGGGCAAAATTCATTTTAAGGGGGGTAGAATGTAACACCCGAGAATTTTATGAGAAATATTTTTGTTTTTATGTTATATAAATCATCAAAGGAATATTTCACTACACACAACACTAGCTTGGCTTGCTTTACATGCAACCTCGGCCTTCCTCGATAGCTTGCGTCGTACGCAATACCGAGTTTCACTAAACAACGATATGCTATTAAAATATTATTAAAACTAGCCGTTATGAATAGTAATAACCATTTTTTGAAATTTTATAAATTTTATTTTTCAAAATGGACTTCATTTTTGGATTCGGAATATCGAAATTATCCTAGGGTGAAATTTTGGTATTTTTCTGAAAACTTTCAATTTTTGATGAATAGTGAAACCGGTAAGTGGTAGTTAAAAAAACTGAATTTTTCAAAAAACTTAATTTTACCGCTTCTGTGAGTGGAATTTTGAAAATCCGAGAGACACGGTTAATATCAAGGACTAAAATGTTGTTCAATGAGATGAAAATAATTTTTTGTGAATAGTAAATTTTAACTTTTTTTACCACAGTTAAAAGTATATAGGGTAATTAAGGATAAAACTGTTATTATTATTACCCTAACACATGCCCTATTTCTATTGGATAAGTCTAATTCGACCAAAAACAACCTTAGGAATAAAATATGACCATTTAGGCCCACTTGGATTAGATTAGGACATTTATTATTAATTTATTTAAAGAAGGGTTAAAATAGTTAAAATCAAAGAATAATAAGTATATCATTTTTAATATAGGGTTATAAATAAGATAAATTCGACTATAAATATTCATTAGAAATCTCAAACTATTTCCTACATAATGGTATTTTATTTTTAATTTTTAGACATTAAATAATTTAATTTATTTATGACACAACGATGATGCAGTAATTATCTTATTAATGGAATTTTGACATAATTGATGTTATAATTACCCAAATAAATGTAATTTAAGACTTTTTATGAATTAAAATACTTTTCTAGGTTAATATGACATGTTAGTATTGATTTAATTAATTTGGTTCGAACTAATCATTCTGTTATGATTTTCACAAAAATCAATTACTAAATAGTGTCAAAATTGACATAAAATAGTTTTTAAAACAAATATTATATTATTAATTGTTATTTTATTCCTAAAAATCTAAGGTTCGGAAAAATGACTTATATAAGGTTATATATATTAATAATAAACAACTTGGGGTTCGTTTGGCTTGATTTAGTATGTTTATTAACCTTATAGTGCAAGAAAACAAGAAGACACGGTAAAAGTTAAATTTTCTAACTTAAAGTTAAATCTAAATGATACGGTTAAAATTGATACCTAACTTTTCTAAATTCTATTGGATGAGAGTATTTCGACCCATACCCACCTTATATTCAAAATATATCAATTTGGAGCTATTAAAAACCGAATTTGACTTTATAATAAATTAATATTTTTAGTTATTCCAAAGGTGCCCCTCTCCTCCCTTATAAAAAGGCACCTCCTCCCTCTCCTCCTCACACCAATTTGAGCCGTAAATCTCGGACAAACCCTAACACTTTCTCCTCTCCCCTTCCCTAGAATCATCCTAGAGGTTCTTGTCTTCTAAAAAGACCAACCCTAGTTCCCTAAGTGGATGATAAAAAGAGGCGCGTCAAAAAAAGAGGTAATATCCATTACCGATCCTTTTCAAATTCAGTCTTCATCAACTTCTTCTTGTTTAGTTGTTTCATTATGAAGTAATAACATCAGTATAATTCATATACTGATATATTATTATATTTATGAAACAACCCTATTTCATCATCTATCCATCCTACGGAAAATGAAATCACCGTGTGTGCGTACGTACGGAATACCGTCTCCACGCCGTTGTGTAATCTATTTTCCACCACCACCTTACTCGGATGGGTATAATGGTGTAAATAATGACTATATATGATTATTGTATAGTTATATTGATTTTTAAATAGTATATATACACTCCAATACAATTCCACAATCCTGGGAACGATATCATCGCTCGTGCGTACGTACGGAATACCGTCTCCACGATGTCATGCGACTCGTTCTACATGATCATCAATGCATAATGATTATATAAATGAATTTAATGAAATAATATGATATATATTACACTAATAAAATTCTAGAAATGATTTATCTATAACCTAAAAAGGAAAATAAGAATTTATTCGACAAAACACGCATAAGAACAAAAAGTAGTAAACACCCGAATAACAAGTAGTAATGAAATATTACTAATAAGAAGATAAGAATATTACCATATATGATATCATAAAAATATGTATGATTCTGGAATAAGTCAATCACATTATTTAAATCAATATACAGGAGGTTCGGACACCTACGAAGAAAATTGGACCTAAGGTAAGGGAAAATATCACAATCTCATTTTTATCTGAGATTTTTTATACTTTGGTATTTATTGGGGTGTATATTATCATCCACATCCATGTTTTTTCAATATGTAATATTATTTCCATCCACCTACAATTTTTTAAATCTAATTTTACCCTTCAGTGAGTTTTTAGTAAATGATATGAAAGGAATATTTTGTCGTTTTTCATACAAGTTACTTTTTGACTTTTCCGACAAAAATACGAGAAGAATTTTTTTTAACTTATACAACATTAATGGATTTTTAAAACATTTTTTCCAAGAATCTACCTTTATAAGTTTTCAAGTTTATTTTTAATCAACTTCTTTTATTTTAAAATTGTATGACCTGTTAAGAAAGGAAAAATGTTTTTGAAGTAGAAAGAATATTTTCCTCAATAATGGAGTTCAAGTGTTTTATCAAAATTATTTTCCATATAAGATAATATAGGGTTCTGTTTCTATCCCTATTTTTACATTGATTTTATTAGGTTATGATGGAATTATTTTTATGATGTCCTTTTATCTTATATGGATTATGTTATGATGGCATGATGTTTAGGATTCCCATTTTTATGGGTTATGCTATGATGTATGATTTATGATTTTGTGGCACACATAAGAATGGTACAATTATGAGATGGGTGGGACCTATATCTCCCTAAAATGCATTGGGTAATGATTTTATATCTCATGAGATAGACATGGCTGGAACGGTAGGTTATACCGGTTCAGTGAAACAGGACTGAAACGAGGAGTGAACTCGATTCATAAATGGACTTTGTCCACTAAGATAGTCTTGGTAATGAGTCTTGACTAATAAGAAATGATTCTCTATGATTATGTGTGTATTACACAATGTTTCATGTTTTATGTTATGATTATTAGGATTTCATTTCACTACATTGAATTATCCCATGTTATGAAATTATGCTCTCTTTTGTAGGTTAAGATTTCCACGATGTTAGGTTCTTATGAATATGATGCGATTGATATTATTTTGTTTACCCTTACAGAGCATTTGAGCTCACCCTTTTATATGTTTTCATTCCCCAGGTCAGGAAGAAGCTTATTAAGTAAGATGTGCCAAAAGGGACTATAGATTTGATGAAATAAATGGGAGACAGTGTAGATGCTTTATGAACCAGTTGTTAATGTTTCCCAGTTTCTAAAGACACTATACCTATATGGTCCTTTCGTGGTTTTATTATATGTTGTAATAAGTGTGCTTCAATTCTGATGTAATTACAATGTATGTAAAGTATGAGTCGTTATAATAATATTTTCAAAATATTATGTTCTTATGAATATGATACGTTTGATATTTCTTTTATTTACCCTTTCTGAGAATTTGAGCTCACCCTTTTGTATGATTTCTTTCCGTAGGTCAGGAAGAGGGATATTAAGTATGATATGCTAAAAAGGAACTCTAGATATGATGAAATAAATGGGAGACAATGTAGATGATTTATGAACCAGTTGTTTTTTTCCCAGTTTCTAAATACACTATACCTATACTATCCTTTCATGGTTTTGTTATATGTTGTAATAAGTATGCTTAAATTTTGAAGTAATAACAATGTATGTAAAGTATGGGTCGTTATATTTGGTATCAGTGGAAAGGTATAGTCAAACTTTGGAAACTAGGATGTGAAAGCCTTAGTAAGAACCCTAAGGATATATCTAAGCATAGAACAAAATATTAGTGTTTTAGAAATGGTCATGAACAACCTATGATAAAACCTTATGTGTGAAATTTTTTTCTTGATTATGTTGTTTTCCTGTTATAATTATTGTTTCTCACACTATTCTTCTTGGTTTTAGTCAATGGCTGGAACCCGATGGAACCATGTTAATGAGGAATGCGACGGGAAAAGCAATGATTGTCCCCCTGAGAAACCAAACATTATGGGAGCTGGAATGAAAAATATTATAGCCATGCTCACAGAAAATTCTCAAGCTATGAATCATTCTGGACTTCCAAAAGATTAAAGGAAGGAGCAACATTCTGTTTAATCCTTCATGAGGTAGCGTCCACCTTCATTCAGCTGGTCTTCTGATCCATTAGTGGCTGAACAATGGATCAGTACCACTGAAAAGATATTTTCAGTTCTTCAATGTTCTGAACATGATAAAGTCATCTTATTAGTGTATCATTTGGAAGGAGATTATGATCAATGGTGGAATCTTATTAAGAATACAAGGCAAAGAGATGAAATTGAGTCCATGGAATGGGACGAGTTCAAGAACTTATTTTTCAATAAGTACTTCTCTAATATTCTTCGAACAAAGACGGAGAATGAGTTTCATGAATTAAAGAAAAAGGACGATGAATCTGTTGGTACCTATGATGAAAATTTTACAAGACATGCAAGGTACGCTTATGGTATTATTATCCAACCTGAGAGTAAGACCGATCAATTCTTTAGTGGCTTAAAACCAAGTCTTCAAACGACGTTAGCCATAAGGGACATCAATAGCTATGAGGAAATCGTTCGATGTGCTCTCAATGTTTAGACGGAGATTGGAGTAACCCATCAGTCATATGGGTTTGATAGGAAGATGAAAATGGAATTCAAAGGAAAATCTAAAGAGCACATTGAAAAGAAGATGAGTTTTCCCTTATGCTCAAAGTGTGTAAAGAAACATGGATGGAGTTGTCTTAAAGGGACAATTAAATGTTTCAAATGTGGAAAGGAAGGTCATCAAGCATTTGAATGCCGCAATGATGGGAAGAAGATGTCTAGTGATGCAAACAAAGAAAGGGCTACACAGAGTGCACCTCATACACATCAATGTTACAAGTGCAAGGAAATGAGGCATTATTCCAATCAATGCCCTAATCTAAGGGTTGCAGATGATGATTGACGTCAATTAACTCTTAAGGCTGAAGACAAAGGAAAGTCACATGCAATTTTATCAGCGATGTGGAGTATGATAATGAAGTGGTGAAAGGTACACTTACCATCCACTCTAAAGTAGCAAATGTTTTATTTTATTCTGGATCCACACACTCTTTTATTTCTGAAGAATTTTCTAAGGTTATCACCATATTACCTCAACAATTAGATGTTTAGTTAGCTGTGACAAACCCTAATGGCACAAATGTCACATCAAAAGTTTATAATTCTTCTCTGATTGAAGTTTGTGGGAATGTGCTTCCTGCAAATCGTGTGATCCTTCCTATAGTGGAATTTTATGTGATTCTTGGCATGGATTGGCTATCATTATATGGAGCTCATATCAATTTCCAAATAAGGGAAGTCACATTTCATATTCCAGATCAATCTATGATCATATATCGATTCAAGTATGAACATAACCTTCCAGTGGAAATTTCTTCCATCTTATGGGTATTGATTCCACTAAATGAATGTTATTTATCTCAAATGGTTGGAGAGAAACTCACGATTAAGAATATGCCCATTGTACGGGAGTTTGATGATGTATTTTCAGAGGAATTGCTGGGTCTTCCACCAAATCTTGAATTTGAGTTTTCAATAGAACTCGTATCAGGTGATTTGCCTATTTCAAAGAAACCTTATAGAATGGACCCAATTGAGTTGCAGGAATTGAAGAAGCAACTCAAAGAGAATCTTGATAAAGGATTCATACGCCCTAGTGCATCACCTTGGGGAGCACTTGTTCTGTTTGTTAAGAATAAAGATGGATCAATGAGACTCTGCATTGATTATCTAGAACTTAACAAGAGCACTATCAAGAACAAATATCCTCTCCTGTGCATTTATGACTTATTTGAACAACTATTCGGAGCTCAATAATTTCACAAGATTGATCTTTGTTCAGGGTATCATCAATCAAGGGTCAAAATAGAGGATATACTAAAGATGGATTTCCATACAAGGTATGGACACTATGAATTTATATTGATGCCATTTGGTCTTACTAATTCCCCTACTATCTTCATGGATCTGATGAATAGATTCTATAGAGACTATCTTGACCAGTTTGTGGTAGTCTTTATAGACGATATTTTTTCCTATTCAAAGATCAAGGAAGAACATGAAGATCACTTGAGAATTGTATTGAAGACCCTGAGAAAGGAGAGGCTTTACGCCAAATTTACCAAATGGGAATTTTGGCTTCAAAATGTTACATTTTTTGGTCACATAATCTCAAAAGAGGGGATATCTGTGGATCCAGCAAAAACAGAGGTTATCGAATGATGGTCGAGACGAACAACAGTAACCGAGATCCGAAGTTTTCTTGGTTTGGTTGGATATTATTGACGTTTTGTGAAAGATTTTTCATTATTATGTAATCCACTCACCAGGTTGACTCAAAAAGGAGTTAAGTTCGTGTGGATGGAGGAATGTGATGATAATTTCAAGGAGTTGAAAAGAAGGTTATCTAGTGAACCTGTTCTCACACTTAGTTGTAGTGGAGAAAGGTTTGTGATCTACAGTGATGCATCCAAGAAGGGATTGGGGTGTGTCCTCATGAAAAATGATATGGTGATATCTTATGCCTCACGGCAGTTGAAAATCAATGAGAAAAATTACCCAACTCATGATTTGGATTTAGCTGTGGTAATCTTTGCATTAAAGATTTGGAGGAATTATCTTTATGGAGAATGGTGTGATATTTATACTGATCATAAAAGTTTAAAGTATATTTTCACACAAAAGGAGCTGAATATGCGCCAAAGAAGATAGTTGTATTTGATTTAGGATTATGACTTCTCAATTCATTACCACTATAGGGATGCAAACAAGGTGGTAGATGCATTAAGTCAACAAGACCATGCTAGCTTATCCATGATGAGGATCAGAAAAGATCCAATATTTATGGATTTACAAAGGATGGATCTTGGAAATATAATTAAAGGGAAAAATCGTATCTTTCTCAAATGAATGTTCAACCATCTATACATGTGAAGATTAATGAGGCACAGAAAGAAGATGTAGAGTTACAAAAGGAGGTGAGAAATGTTCCTAAATTCAACCTTGATTGTGATGGGATAATAAAGTTTAGGAATCGGGTTTGTGTTCCTCCAATCTTAGAATTAAAGAAGGAGCTGCTGGATGAGGCCCATAGTTCTTCATTCTCTATTCATCCTGGAAGCACGAAGATGTATAGGGACCTAAAAGAGTACTTCTGGTGGGATGGCATGAAAAAAGATGTTGTTGAATATGTCTCTCGATGCTTGGTTTGTCAGCAAGTTAAAGCTGAGAGACAGAAGTCTAAGGGGATGTTACAACCATTACCCATACCCGAATGGAAATGGGAAAACATCACTATGGACTTTTTCATCGGAATTCCTAAAACATCCAAAGGCAATAATGCTATTTGGGTCATAGTTGATCATCTTACAAAGTCGGCACACTTCATTGCTATTAGAGAGGATTTCTCTCTAGATCATCTTGCCAGAATATATGTAAAGGAAGTGGTAAAATTTCATGGAGTACCACTTTCCATTATATCTGATCAGGATACAAGATTTACCTCAATGTTCTGGCAAAGTCTTCAGCATACTCTGGTTACAGAGTTGAGTTCATCACTGCTTATCATCCTCAGATAGACGGTCAGTCTGAGAGGACAATTCAAACTCTAGAAGATATGTTGAGAGCTTTCTCTATAGATTTCAAATGTGTTTGGGATCAACACCTACCTTTGGGGGAATTTTCATATAATAATAGCTTTCACTCCAGTATTCAGATGTCTCCTTATGAATCTCTCTATGGAAAGAAATACAGGACTCCAACTTGCTGGGATGATGTTGGGGAAAGAAAGCAATTAGGCCCAGATATTGTTGATGAGATGGTAGAAAAGGTCAGATCTATTCAATAACACATAAGAGCAGCTCAGAGATGACAAAAAAGTTATGCTGACAACCGAAGAAAAGACTTAGAGTTTGAAGTGGGTGATAAAGTGTTCTTACGAATATCTCCCTGGAAGAGGGCCATGAGATTTGGAAAGAAGGGAATGTTGAGCCCTAGATATATTGGTACTTTCGAAATACTAGATCGTATTGGGAAGGTAGCTTACCGATTGGAACTTCCACAGAATCTCTCCCAAGATCACGATGTGTTCCATGTATCTATCCTGAGAAAGTACATACCTGATCCTTCACATGTACTCAGCTCAGAAGTTGTACCACTAGAGCAAGATCTTTCTTATGAAGAATAGCCGATAGAGATTCTGGATCGTAGCGAAAAAGCCCTATGGAACAACACCAATCGCTTGGTGAAAGTTTTATGGAGGAACCAAAAATTAGAAGAAGCTACATGGGAGCTTGAGGACATGATGAGGGAGGGGTATCCTCATCTGTTTGTTACAAAGTGACGAATTTCGAGGGAGAAATTCATTTTAAGGGCGGTAGAATGTAACACCCGAGACTTTTATGAGAAATATTTTGTTTTTATGTTATATAAATCATCAAAGGAATCATTCACTACACACAACACTATCTTGGATTTCTTTACACGCTACCACGACCTTCCTTGATAGCTTGCGTTGTACGCAATACCGAGTTTCACTAAACAACAATATGCTATTAAAATATTATTAAAACTAGCCTTTACGAATAGTAATACCCACTTTTTGAAATATTGTAAATTTTATTTTTAAAAATGGACTTCATTTTTGGATTCATAATATCAAAATTAGCCTAGGGTGAAATTTTGTATTTTTCTAAAAACTTTCAATTTTTGATGAATAGTGAAAACACTGGGTTACTATTTAAAAAACGACTTTTTATTTAAATAATTATTTATTTTATTTAAATTTATTTTTGGTCAAAATTGATACATAATACCTATATATGTTCAATTCAATTCATTGGAGTCATTTTATAATAATTTTAGATATATAAAAATTTTATTGAACTTTTAACCGTCTTTTACCCACCTCGTAAGAGAATTTGAAAATTCACATAAAACATAATTTTACTGCTTTTGTGAATGGAATTCTAAAAATCCTAGAGACACACTTGATGTCAGTAAGTAAAATGTGGTTCAATGAGATGAAAATAATTTTTGGTGAATAGTGACTTTTTACTTTTATTTACCACGGTTAAAAGTTAATAGGGGTAATTAAGGGTATAAATGATATTATTATTACCCTAAAACATGTACTAATTCTATTGGATAAGTGTAATTCGACAATAAACAACCTTATAAATAAAATATAACCATTTAGGTCCACTTGGATTAGATTAGGACATTTAATATTAATTTATTTAAAAAAGGGTTAAAATAGTTAAAATCAAAGTTTAATAAGTAAATAATTTTAAATATAGGGTTATACATAGGATAAATTCGACTAAAAATATTCATTAAAAAGATAAAAATATTTCCTACATAATGGTATTTTATTTGTAATTTTTATACTTTAAATAATTTAATTTATTTATGACACAATGATGATGCAGTAATTATCTCATTAATGAAATATTGACATAATTGATGTTATAAATACCAAAATAAATGTAATCTGAGTCTTTTTATGAATTAAAATAATTTTATATGTTAATAATAGATGTTAGTATTGATTTAAATAATTTTTTTAGAACTAATAATTCTGTTATGATTTCCAAAAAAATTGATTACCAAATAGTGTCAAAATTGACATAAAATAGTTTTTAAAACAAATATTATATTATTAATTGTTATTTTATTCCTAAAAATCTAATGTTCAAAAAACAATAATTAGATAAGGTTATATATATTAATAATAAACAACTTGGCTTTCTATTGGCTTGTTATAGTAAGTTTATTAACCTTATAGTGTAAGAAAACAAGAAGACACGGTAAAAGTTAAATTATCTAACTTAAAGTTAAATCTAAATTATAAGGTTAAAATAGAAACCTAAACTTGTCTAAATTCTATTGGATGATAGGATTTTGACCCAGCCCCACCTTAGCTTAGAAATAAATCAATTTGGAGCTATTAAAAACCAAATATGACTTTATAATAAAATAATATTTTTAGTTTTTCCAAAGGTGCCCCTCTCCTACCTTATAAAAGGGCACCTCCTCCATCTTTTCCTCAAAATACCTTGAGCCTTCAAGCTTGGAAAAACCCTGCCAAATACTCTTCTACACTTCCCTAGAAACATACTAGAGGTCATGGTCTTCTTCAAAGACCAATTTTAGTGCCCTAAAAGGAGGTCTCAAAGAGGCGCTTCAAAGAAGGGGTAATGTCCGTTACTGATTCTTTCAACATTATTTCTTCATCCACTTCTTCTACTTTAGTTGTTTCATTATGAAGTAATAAAATCCGTATCACTAATATAATTATATGTTATTATAAGTATTAAACAAACCTTTTTCACCATCTATACATCCTACAGAAAATAAAATCACCGCGCGTGCGTACGTACGGAATACCATATCCACACCGTGGTGTAATCTATTTTCCACCACCACCTTACTTGGATGGGTGTAATGGTGAAAATAAATAACAATATATGATTTTTTTAAAGTGGTATTTATTCTGAAATAGTATACTTACACTCCAATACAATTGCACGATCATGGGAACAATATCATCACTCGTGCGTACGTACGGAATACCGTCTCCACGATGTGATACGACTCGTTCTACATGATCTTCATTGCATAATGATTATATAAATTAACTGAATGAATAAATATGATACATATTACACTAATAAAATTCTGTAAATGAGGTATCTATAACCTAAAAATAATAATAATAATTTATTTGACAAAACACACATAAGAACAAAAAGCAATAAACACGTGAATAACAAGTAATAATGAAATATTACTAATAAGAAGATAAGAATATGACCATATATGATATCATAAAAATAATTATGACTATGGAATAAGTAATTAACATTATTTAAATCATTATACAGGAGGTTCAGACACTTACAAATCAAATCAGACCTATGGTAAGGGAAAATCACACAATCTCTTTTTTATCCGAGACTGTTTATACTTCAAAATTTACTGGGGAATATTTATCATCCAAATCCTTGTTTCCTCAAATTTAATATTATTTTCATCCACCTACAATTCTTTAAATCCAATTATACCCTTCGGTGTGTTTTTAGTAAAATATATGAAAGTAATCTTTTGTCATTTTTCGTACGAGGTACTTTTTGACTTTTCTGGCCAAAGTACGAGAAGAATATTTTTTTAAATTATACGGCCTAAATAGATTTTTAAAAAATTATTTCCATGAAGCATCCTTTAAAAGTTTTCAAGTTTATTTTTAATCAACTTCTTTTAGTTTAAAATTGTATGACATGTTAAGAAAGGAAAAATGTTTTTGAAGTAGAAAGGATATTTTCCTCAAGAATGGAGTTCAAGTGTTTTATCAAAATTATTTTACATCTAAGATAATATAGGGTTCTGTTTCTATTTCTATTATTACATTGATTTGATAATGTTGTGATGGAATTATTTTTATGAATCCCTTTATCTTATATGAATTGTTTTATGATGTCATGATGTTTAAGAATCCCATTTTTATTACATGGGTTATGCAATGATGTATGATTTTTGATTCTGTGGCACACATAAGAATGGTATCATTATGAGATGGGTGGGACCTATATCTCACTCCAATGAATTGGGTAAAGATTTATATCTCATGAGATAGAAATGGATGGAACAACATGTTAAAACAGTTCAATGAAACAGGACTGGAACGAGTAGTGAACTCAGATCAGAAATGGACTTTGTCCACTAAGATAGTCTTGGCTATGAGTCTTGACTACTAAAAAATGATTCTCTATGATTATGTATGTATGCCACAAAGCTTCATGTTTTATGTTATGTTAATTGGGATTACATTTCACTTCTATGATTTATCCCATGTTATGATCTCTTTTGCAGGATAAGATTTTCAAAATATTATGTTCATATGAATTTGATAAGTTTTATATTTATTTTATTTGCCCTTATTGAGAATTTGAGCTCACCATTTTGTATGTTTTCTTTCCCTAGGTCAGGAAGAAGGATATTAAGTAGGATATGCCAAAAACTAACTCTAGATATGATGAAATAAATGGGAGACAACATAGATGATTTATGAACCGATTATTTATGTTTCCCAGTTTCTAAAGACACTATACCTTTATGGTTCTTTCATGGATTTGTTATATTTTGTAATAAGTATGCTTAAATTTTGAAGTAATAACAATGTATGTAAAGTAGGGGTCATTATAAAATTTTTCCCAAAACAATATAGAAAATAAACCAAGAAGGAATCATTAAGCTTTATATTGAGTATTAAAATTGAGAATAGGGGGTTTTATAGCCCTACCACATGGATTTCATCACTTCTTCTATTTCTTGTTCTGATTCCAAGGCCTACCACCATCATCTAGATGCTCAAAACCAATGTCATCCATCAAATATTTCACTACAAAATCACTTTTTTGTATTTATTATCTACTATTTTTATAGAGAGAAAATAAAATTAGTTTTGTGTATGTAACTTTGTACTCACATTAATGTAAAATTGAATAGGGGAAAAGTTCACTGTAGAAGCATCAATAATTAATCTATCCAACATGAGAATCTTGGATTTTGTATCTTATGTTAAATCAAAATATGTAACATGGACCAAGCTCAATGGATGTTCATGGGGTAAATAATTTATCCCATCCTCATTGAAACATAATTCATTAAATATAGAGGGTTTATAATAGTAGTATAAGTATCCTCCAAACCATTATATGTAGGTTACATCATCCTAGCTCCTTGATGATCGCTTTTAGAAGGATCAGTATAAAATTCCATCTCATTATTCTTCCAACTATCCACTGACTTTTCAAAAACATTAAAAACCTCCAAATATTCTTTTTTCCCCGAAATTTTGTTGAACCATCCTCGTTATTATGAAGGGAATGAGAAGAATATTCCTTTTAATCACTATAAATCAGTTTTTTTCAGAATACTCCATCAAATAATCAGAAAATTAAGAGGCTGTGGAATGAATATGAGGTAACCAAATCTCCATTTATTCCTTTTTCATGTTTATACATACATTTTCAAGATTATTCCTATACAAGTGAGGTAGGATCCCTCTAGAGTATTCTTTTCATTGAGTTGGTAGCATCAATTTTTGACTTCCCATTGCGAAATTTTTCAATAATCATCATCTGTTATTACAAATTATTTAAATCAAAATCATCCTAAGAAGAGTGTTCCTTGGAATCCTGACTATCATCTAAATTTTCTTCAATAGGTTTATCCAAAAATCCATTTCACTAAGAATCATTAAAGTAGAATATAGTAATAGGCAGGTAATCCTCATCTTTAGTGTTATCTCAAATCATTTTGGACTTAGGATGTTCCAGAAACCTATATTCATCTTGAGAGAAAGTGAAAACCCTAGGACTAGATATCTCTCCAAACCCAGCCTTATGAAAAATAAATTCAAAATAAATCACTGAATATTCTTAAAAGGGAACTTCAATATTATGGTATTTCTATGACCTTTTGTGATTTGGAATTCCCATTATAGTAGAAAAACCCTATTTTGGTCATTGAGACATCCCTCAGAGCAGTGGGCAGTCTCATGACTTTTTCTTCTATAGTAGTGGAGTAGATCTTGACCCCTTAGATGGAAATTGGAACAAAAAATATAACACCTTTAAATATATTTCTATTTCCCAATTATTCTGCAATACTCAAAAATTGGTGGGAGCCTTTTATACTTAATTTCTAGTCAAACCTCATCTTGTGGTGTAGATAGCACCCCTCTATCAATAATGGTAGAGATTAAAAGTATTTCAACCAGTACCTGATAATAATTTAAAAAAATAACCATTTCAACAATTTTATTCATCTTTATTGGGATACCAATTGTAGAAGAAATATCGTATAAGATTTGTAGGTGCTATTGGACCCAATTTAAACCATGAATTTTATCCAGAACGAAGTTCAAGTATTCTTAAAATAATATAGATTAAAATTAAAATTTTAATCATTAATTATTAGCATTATCATCCTTTGATTGAATGATCCCAAACTTTTGGATTTCTCATTCAATTCCGTATATGGTAAAATGATTTGGATGAATCCATAACCAAGTGATTCATAATTAAAATCCAGAGATCCCAAATTGAGTCTAATCGAGAAACAAGGTCCATTACTTTCCATGATTTCATACCTTTTGAAAATTAGATATGAGTAATAAAAAAATGTTTATTGAGTTCCATCCTCTTAGAAATAGTTCCATAAAATTCCAAAATGTGGGTGGTATTAACTTTCCTATTAATCCATTGTGAAACCTGATCCTTGAGATTGGTAAAAGAGACTTTGGAGTAAAAATAGAATAACAAAAGTGCAATTGATGTTGTTAAAGTTAGTTTCATAGAAAAAATTTTGTGTACATTGATTACAGGAATATTTGATGTATTAAATATTAAATAAAACATATTATTATATATTGTTCATTTTTCTTCATGACCATAATTTAATAATTTACTAGATTATTTTTCACATATAAGGTCATAGTATTTCCCCAATATGATATGAAATTTGAAGTGATATGATAATATTATTAACATAGTTCTGTGGTTGGATAAAATACTATGAGGAGACACATAGTATATAGAGCGTCAGGTGTGAGTACTCATAAGCAGATGAGGATTCTACTCAAGAATTTCACACATGGATAATCTTAAATATGGGAGATAAGGATAAAAAATCCTCCAGTATAAATTCATCATGTCTTAGTGTCATCGAATGTTCCTATCTACGAGCATATGTAATGGTATTTAGAATTTTATATTTTTAATAATGCATGTCATGACTCGTAATAATTTATTTGCTGATGAAAACTGTCACACCATATGTTGGTGGGATGTAAGGTATGTTTGGTGCCTCATGAATGGCATGTAATTGATGGATAAGTAAAAAGAGATTTTTTCCTTCCATATTTATGGAAGTTGATATCTCAAACCTTTGATTGAAATATGGCCATCTCCTTAAATTATATGGCCATAGTGTAATGACGAGTTTATTTTAGGCAGTAAAGGAATTATGTATCAACCATATAAGTTAATGAAACTTTCATGTAACCTTCTTGATGAGATTATGTGAAAAGAGGATTATATTACACTATGACCATTCGTATGTAGTCAAGGTCATTGAGGCATTATGTTCTTTCTCTTGGGTGCCATGATCCATTACTAGATAGTAATACGAGACTTTAGTAAATCCCACCCAATACGAATGAGAAGTAATTCTAAAGGTTCACACTCTAAGTGTTTCTGTTTCTCTCAATTATATTCTATATGAATTTAATTCATGGAATAAATATTATTCTCATGGTCGAGGAATAATTTTATTTATGTTATATTTATCGCATAAGTTAAATAAATTTTAATTCATCGTATTTTGAATAAAAAAAGATTTTTTTTAATATTTAATAAATATTTATTTACTAGTTTTTGAATGAAATATTTATTTAAGAGAAAAAATTATTTATTTGGGTGTTCAATCAATACGAGATTAGTTGGAATGGACTAAGACCATGTCTAGTGATAAACTAATTATTTATGAGTCGATAAATATTTTTTATGCACTTTTCATAAGTTGGCACACCAAAAAATAATAAAAATATTATTATTATTATGTATCATAGGATTTCATTAATGGTTATAATTATATTTAATGGCTATAATGAAATTAAATTTTGAAACTGAAATCCTTGCTCTATAAATAGATTGTTATATCTATTGTGTATTAGAATTCAAAACCAATTTCACGTTTTGGAATAGTTAATTTTTTTCATAATGAATTATCTCTCAACTCCTCCTTCTCTCTCCCTCTTAAGAATGATAATCCCAATAAATAATTTTCCAAGACTGAAGAATGATTGATCAGGAATGAACAACACAAGATATTTGATTTGCCACACTAGTACTTAGAGAATGATTTATGTTGCTCAGAGACCGTTGGAGCATGAGTGGATCACCACTAGAGGGATTCTACCCTTATATAATCACAAGTGCAATAAAGGAAATCCAGAGGATCCATTTTAGACGATCAACAATCATCAATGAAGAAAGTTCCTAAGCCTAATTACTTATTTCATCTGATGTTAAATAAATCAATTTTAAAATTTACATACAAGTTTGTCCCACTTGGTTGTAGGAAATTATTATTAAAAAAAATATTATTATATCACCCACCATCTGCATGCTTCCACTACACCTGAAATCAACAAGTGGTATTATAGTGGTGCCATTTAATTTTATAATAATTTATTTGATTTTTTTTCTATGAACAATTGTGGTTAGATTTTATTTCATATTATTTGTTTTTTAATATAATTTGAATTAACATGTTATCAATATATCAATCATGTTCACTAAGTGTTTAATTTTCAAAATGTTTTTAGAAAAATGAAGAACAACTAAAGATTCTATCATGAAGTGAAAAATCTGTGGCTCGTTAAACTGGGTTACATAGTGCGCAGCAGAAGAACATGCTATATACCCATACAAATTGTATCTTGATGCACAAAGTAATTTATTAGACAAAATTATTTAATTGCACATCGTGTGTTGACCGGGCCAACCAGGCACACAACAAGAAGATACATGGTGTGTAATTGACATGTAAATACCTTGTAGATTGACCAAATCCATCACACCGAAGTCTCAGGCATGTGTCATGGATATATAGAAACTGAGGTAAATAGTGTGTAGTTGCATGTACACTCTGTGTTGTCTCCCACTAATGAAAAAAATTTAATTTGTATTAATTTTGAAACAGAAGCCTTAAAACCTTATTTTGTTGATTAACACAACATTGTGTGTTTGAAAATATAATAATTGTTTTAGATAATTTTAAATTCTCACATAATTTATTATAATTTATATGTAATTATTTTTTCTACCATTTATTTTCCATAAATACCATTAATGATTGGAATATCCAAATAAGAACAAATTATCATTAAGATGAAAGGGAATTAACTAATTATTTAATTAATTAATTCAGTCACATTTATCTTAAATAATAAAAATAATTAATAATGAAATGAATGCTACCAATTTACTTTTGTGTATTCATTGCATGTGTGACCATTAATGAGATTTAAATAGATCTATGTATGTGTTGGAATTTATTTAATTAATTTTTTTGCATTGTTTTTCAATTATTTAATATCAAATTAAACGATGTCTTGCGCGCCATACCTCCCAACATTATTATATATGACCTGCATGTCCAAGGATATTTATGTAATTCTATTAAACCAATCATTTTGTTCCTCTAACATGTTCACGAGTAAAAAATATTTTTAATAAACGAGTCATCCCAAGGTGTGGGGGGATGGTTCAAGATGAAAAAATAATGGAACAAACTCTGAGATACATATGTGGACAAGCGGAATGATGTATCCCATGACATTCCCTCATAAAGAGTTATTTCCACTAGGTCATAGGTTGATTAAATGACCACGCATTAAATAAACCGTTAGATATGCTCATGATGGGGTTATTTAATTAATTAATTATTTTCTATCTAATGCATTAAAATTATATTTAATGATGCAATACCACAATCATGTAAATGAATTAAATAATATTAAAATATAGAATTAAAATAAAATTTATTATGAGTAAACATTATATCCAAACATGGTTAATTAATTAAGAAAACACACACTTAAATTTTAAGAAGACATGTATGGGATAAAATAAGATATTTTTTTTTCAACATAAAATATGACCACTCAATCTAATTTTAAGTTAGACTAAACCTTTTGTTACTTGATAAAAACAATACTCATTAGAACTTTGTGTTTGACCAACCCTTGTTGGGATGCTCAATTTTATAAGGGGAGTTATTATGAATGTTTCTGGTTGAATTGACTAGATTATATTAAGTGGAGTATCCCCTATTATACTATGTGTAACTAGGAGGCAAGTGTTGAGAAATTCCTATTCAATATTTATAGATTGTGCAATCCACTCAACGGATCAAGGAGCTATAGTCTCGTAGTTTTCAAATACTTTACTACCTAAATACCTTCAAAATATCATGACCAAGCCTTTTTGGGGTTATAAAAAGGGGAATATGGATCCTTTCTACTAGAATGTCCTAGAAATAAGACATTCCATGTTCAATGGTGAGGGCTATTGGGAATTGATAAAATAATTGAAGATCTAATAAAATAAATAATTTATTATTTCTCAAAAATATTATAATAATGAAAATTAACAATAATATTATCATTTTAATTGAAGAATAAAATGGAAATACCATCATCCAATCTATCCCTATGATCAATATTGGGAAAAGAAAATATTCTCACTGATAGTAACTTTCAAGAGTGGTTTAGAGTTCTTTAGGTTGTTCTACACCCTGAACAGAAATCTTACATTCTAGAATCCTCAATGCCTGATCCTCCTACTAAAGAGGTGAGTGAAGAAAAGTTCATAGTCTATAAAAAAAATATGAACGACTTGGTCGAAAATCAATTTTTGATGCTTTCATCTATGTCTAGTGAACTCAGGAAGTCTCATGAAAACAAGGATGTGTGTAGAATTCTTGATCACCTTTGTGGTCTTTTCCAAGAGTTATATAGACATGAAAGGATAGATATTTACAAGTCGCACTTCAAAAGTAATCTTGGAGAGGGTTTACTAGCTGGGCCTCATCAAGTCATTCTCATTGGCTACATTGAGCTCCTAGAGTTTCTAGGGTTTAAACTCCCAAAAGAACAAGGCTCTGATCTCATTATGGAATCACTCCCTCAGAGCTTATCAAATATTTCAGTTAATTTTATTATGAAAATCATTGAGAAGTCTCTTCGAGATATTCTTATACTCAATCACCATTTAGATAAATATATGAAGTGAAAAAATACTTCTTTTCAGATGGTGATAAACTGAAATGGAAATCAAATATATCTAAGCCCAAATATTCTTCATGCCCTTCCATGAAGAAAAAGATCAAAAGGAATGCAAGGGAACATGATAATGTCTATTTCGCTTGCGGCACGAAGGGTCATTGGAAGAAAAACTACACCCAAAAAAGGAATAAAGGGGAAGCATCATGTGTGTTTTCTATAAAGTGAAATTTATATATTTCTACAAATTAGGTGTTATATATAGCTTGTGGTGATAACATATGTATTAAAATAAAGGAACCAAGTAGATTTAGAAATATTGATTGAGAGGAGGTAGTTTGAAGTGTAACCAATGAAGATAAACTAACTGATGTAGCTATCACGGATTACCACCTCACTTTGCTAACCAAAATGTTCTTGGATTTAAAGGGTTGTTATTATGTTCCTTCAGTTACCACAAACATTATTTATGTATTCAGGCCAGATACATATGGATTCATTTTCAAATTTGGTAATAAATTTTTCATCTTTTATAAAGATATCATTTCTCATGGTAAGGAATATTTACATATTAGTATTTACCTATTTTATTACATGATCCAAGTAATGAAAATTGATAACAAAGTTACATCACATGACTCATACCACACCCAACTTTTGCATCACTGGATTGGTCATGTAAATGAAAAAATCTTGAAAAAATTACATTATGATGGCTATTTATATTCTTTCAAACTAAAACCACTTGGTTATTGTCATGAATGTTTACAAGGCAAAATGATCAATGCCCCATTTTAGTGGGAAATGTGAATGGGTAAAGAGCTTCTTGAATTAGTTCATACCAATGTGTGTGGACCATATCCTACTTAAGTAAAAGGTGGGTACTCATAATTCATAACTTTTAATGGTGATATTAGTAGATATAGATATATTTACTTAAAGTGGTATAAATAATGTTCTTTTGATAAATTCAATGAATACCAGAATGAAATTTAGAACCATCTTGGTAAGATTATTTAGGAACTCTACTCAGACTGAAGTGGAAAATATATTAATCCAGACTTCATTGATTACTTAAAGGATTTTGGAATCGTATTCCAACTCACTCCTCCTTAAACCCCTCTATGTAACAGTGTTATAAAAAGGAGGAACTACATCTTGTTGTAAATGGTGACATCAATGATGATTCTTGAAAGTATTCTATTAACCTTTTTGGGATATATGTTATAAAAAACAACACCCATACACAACCAATAACCAACAAAATCAATAAATGGTATTCCATATGAATTTTGGACTGGAATAAAAATCATGTCATCGAATTTACATGTGTTGGGAAGTAAAGTGTTTGTTAAGGCCTCTTCAGGTTACAAACTTCCACCTTAAGGAAAAATGTGTACCTTTATAGAATAACCTAAGGAAACAAGGTGATATTAACTATACAAACCCTCAATCAAAATGGTTTTTTGTGGAATGACATTCCATATTTCTTGAGAGGGACATCATCTTCAGAAGAGATAGAGGGAGTGAAATAAATTTTGATGAAGTCGAGGGTCAAGTCACACAAGACTTGACACTAGATTAGATTCCACAAATCCCCTTGGAAGAAGGATCTCTTACAGAGACACAAGAACAATGTAGGAGTAAAAGTGAGGTTAGAAAACCATAATGGTATGGTTTTATAGTCTGATTATGGTTACTCATTATTAGTTTATAATAATGAACCTAAAGATTACAAGGAATCAGTAAGTGGAAGAGATGTTTCCAATTAGAAAAAAGCCATGAATTCTAAAATGGATTTCATATAACAAAACCAAGTATTGATTTTGGTAGATCCTATAATATATGTGAAACCCATTGGTTGAAAATGATTATTCAAGAAGAAACTCAACATGGATGGAGAGGTTAGTACCTATAAGGAACGACTGGTTGAAAAAGGGTTTAAATAACGTCAAGGTATTGACTATGATGAAACCATTTCACAAGTATCAATGCTAAAATCCATTAGAATTATACATTCTATTGTAGACTTCCATGAATATAAGATATTTTAAATTGATGTAAAAATGTAACACCCCGACCCCAGTTACCCAGAGTCGGTGCATTATTACATAACATTGGCATGATCACAAGAAAGATCAAATCTCGAAAGACCGATTGGTTTAGTAGCCTTGGAAACACTAGATATATTCATAAGTTTTACATTACATCATAAAATGAGAAACTAATACAACAACATAATGTTCCACAATCCACACTATTAACCCCTCATAAAATCCCTGCAGGTCATTCATAACTTACTTCTTCACATCCTCGGAAAAATAAAACATAGAAAAGGGGTGAGCTCAAATGCCCAGTAAGGATAACAATATAGTAGAACATTCAAATTAAGCATAAACATTTAAGGCAATGCAATACTAAAACAAAAGCCTTTTAAACTTGAACTTCAACATAGTATGGCAAAAGTAAAATGAAATAATGCCATTTACTTATTCACATGGATATTCTACTAATCGAATAATCACATGCAAAAATCAATAACCACTTTCATAATGTTGGAATGCATAATGTCAAACGTTAATTTCATTGTCTAGGCCTCATCCCAAGACCTAGGGGTTACTTCTAACCGGAACCCAACCCGGAGTGCCTCTAATAACCGGACACCAACCCGGAGTGCCTCTAATAACCGGACACCAACCCGGAGGGAATACTTTTACCAGTCCCTAACCTGGAGGGCTTAATTTAACCATTCCCCAACCTGGAGGGCTTACTTTAACCAGTCCCCAACCTGGAGGGCTTACTTTTACCGGTCCCCAACCCGGAACATACTTGTTCAGCACATTCATCTGAAGAAAAGTTTGAAATATAACATAAACATTCGGATTAAAAATAACATCTGAAATGTCAACACTTTAAACATAAACCATGAGTGATATAAAAATAGCACATCCACAATCAAACATAACTCATTCGATACAATATGGAAGATTGTATTGTATCACATTGACCTCAATCAAGAATAATGAAGGATGTTGACATAGATGAAATCAAAATTTTTAAAGAAATATCTCCTTTTACTTTTGAAATCATTTAAAAATAAAAAATTTTCTTGAAAATATTCTTATAGCTTGTAAGGAAAGCTTTGAATATTTTATAACGGCGAGAAATAACCGCACCCGCCGTATAAGTTAAAAAAAACATTCTTACCTTAATTTTGTCGAAAAGGTTAAAAAGGACCTTGTTTTGAAAACGACGGAAAGATTCCTTTATAAACCTCTTATAAAAAGTCAAATAAGGGTATAAATGACTTTAACCCATATTCTTGTAAATAATAAATATGTTTTGAAATACATTTTGAAGAAACATGAATGTGGATGATAAAGAGATCCCAGTAGATTATTACGTATAAACAACCTCGAATAATGAAGAGATTGTGAAATAACCCTTACCTTGTACTTTTCCTTTGTTGGGGTAGGTTAACCTCCTTTAATTGAGGTAACTCACTTTGGTTGGAACCAAAGGACTTCTTGAAATGCTTTCTGCCTAAGGGGAAGCTTCGAGGAGGAGGAGAGGGATGTGGGGAGCTTAGTTGGGCAGAGTTTGGACGAGCCAAGTGGCTTGAGAGGTGTGAGGAAAAGAGAAGGAGGAGTGCCCTTTTATAAGAGGGGTGAGGGGCACCTTTGGAAAAGCTAGAAATATTAATTTATAATAAATTCATATTCGGTTTCCAATGGCTCCAAAGTTGACTATTCAAAGGTTGAGGTGGGGATAGGTCGAAAACAACTCATCCAATAGAATTTAGACAGGTTTGGGTACTTATATTAACCTTATCATTAAGTATTAACTCTAAGTTAATTAGTTTCACTTTTACAATGTCTCTTTGTATTTTTATATAATATGGTTAATAAACTTACTATATACATCCAAGAGACCCCCAAGTGGTCCATTAATGATTAAACTATCATCATATAAGTCTCTTGGCCGAACCTTAGATTTTTAGGAATTTAATATCAATTAATAATATAATATTTGTTTTAAGAACTATTTTATGTCAATTTTGACACTATTCAATAGTTGATTTTTTTGAAACTCATAACAGATTGATTACTTCTAACAAAGTCAATTAAATCAATCCTAATATATCATATTATCCTAGAAAATTTGTTTAATTCATTAAAAGTTTCATATTATATTTATTTGGGTATTTATAATATCAATTATTTTAATTTTTCACTATTATAGTAATTACTGCATCATCATTGTGTCATAAATAAAATAACTTATTTAATGTCTAAAAATTATAAATAAAATATCATTATGTAGGAAATCTTTTTATATTTCTAATGAATATTTATAATCGAAAATCCAACATGTATAACCCTATTTAAAAATTGTTCTTCTAAAAGATGTAAGCTTATGCCATTTTTATTTTTATTTAAGCTTTATTAATATAATGTGTCATTATCACTTACAAGTGGATCCATGGGGTCCCAAAATTGACACAAAGATGCCCATGGTCGACCATGTATCAACCAATAGGGTTAAGACACGTTTTAGGGTAATTTATTATTATTATAATATTATTTTTTAACCCTTATTTACCGGATTTACCCTTAACCATGGTAAATAAAATATTTACCGCAGTAATTATTCAAAATGTCTAAAAATAAAAGTTACCTATTTACACAATTTGAACATCCTGATTCGAAATATGGAATCCATTTTCCTAAATTCAAAACACAGAAGTGGCAGAAATTAATTTAAAATTAATTCCCGCTGTCAAAACAAAAAGCGTGTTTTTAAGAGATAATAACTATCAAAAGATTGACACTCGTTTATGTTTGGTTTAATTGTAAAATTATGTCCAATTACCAACATTATATTAAATGGTAAAAATATATTCTAAATATACTTTAAAACCACTCAAATTCATAATTTATCACTATTAATTATTTTTATTAAAAAAGTTGTTTTTAATTAAAATTTTGTAATTTTCACTATTCATCAAAATATGAAAGTTATCCGAAATGTACCAAAATTTCACCTTAGGTTAAATTAGATATTCCGAATCCAAAAATGAAGTCCATTTTGAAATATAAAATATATATAATTTTAAAAAGTAGGTATTACTATTCACAACGGCTAGTTTAATTAGTTGTGGTGTGTGTTAGAACTCGAGGTTGCGTACAACACACGTTATCGCATTATTCGAAGGAAAACGTACCGTGGAAGCTTGGGGTGTTTCATTTTAAATTTTTGATGTCCCCATTTAGTCAAAAAGTTTAAAATATTGTATTTAAAAAGGTTTCACTATTAGAAGTTGATAAAAGTGAAATACTGAAAATGAATCTGTTCTTGCAATATGACTAAGAAACTCATAATAGGGATTCTAAAATTATAAGGATTATATAAAGTTCAAAATGTAGTTAATACTATTCATGACCTCTTTTAATGGTGTGATTGAACTCGGTGTTGCGTGTAGTGCAAGTTATTGAATTATTTTTAAGAAATAACACACTCTGAAATCCTGGGGTGTTACATTCTCCCCTCCTTCAATAAATTGCGTCCTCGCAATTTGAAATTGTTCTTCGAAAATAAAAGGTTGAAAGTAGAAAATATATTTGTGGGAAAACCCACATCGGAAATTGGGTTACTAAAATTTAGTCTTAATATGAGGAAAAGAGAAATGAAAGGGTCACCACCAAATTATGATCTCGATTAGGAGAACATTGGTGGCAATTAGAGACATATAATTGGAGGAAAAACGTAAATATTTATAGGTAGTGATTGAGGTCATCAATCACAAACAAGTATAAAATTGAGGTCCTTAAACTCATCAATCTATGATGAATTGAAATACCATTGGTTCAACAAAACATAGGGTATTAGGATAACACATTTTTGACGTTTCAAAGTATCCTAGTTGAAATCCCACATCGAAAAATGAATTAATGAGGCCTCTATTTAAAATAAAGAGTCGAAAGTATGAAGATTACCGAAAATAACACATACTAGGGTTCCATGTAGGAAAATATGGATATGGAAGAAAAATCTAACCATCAATTATCTGATGGAGAGTGGTAGAGAACATGGCTATAAAAAGGCCAACAATCCCAAAGCCAAAAATTAGTGATGATTTAAGGTACCATCTAGGAAAAATTTTTTGTTCAAAGTTTCTTTTCTTAATATTGAGGAATTTATTTATGAGATTGGCTAAGATCCTAAGGAGATAATTAGAGTTTTATCCATTAATAAATTTCTACCACAAACTCATCTTTCACTCTAAAAGATAATAGAATGTAAAAAAAATTCTATTTACACTATTCGTATAGGGTTCTAAAATAAACGAATTTATAATTCATCTACATGATCTTTTAATAAAAAATACATTATTTAATCCAGGACATATCATGGTCCAGTGGTAGGTGATACACCCTTGTCGCCCTTCGGTTGCGGGTTCAAGTCTCGCAGCCTTGCCGGACGCGACGGGTTGCCGCCCGACCTCCGGGTTGTCCTTTTATGGCAATCCAAAATAATCCAAACTAGAACTATCCAAAATACTTCTGTCCAAACTCACAGTCTAACATTTATAAGGAAGGTAAACATAATATAGATCCTTTTTACCCCGTAATATCATATGAATACCTTCATCATGTATTACCATATTCCTTATTGATTAAATTCATGCTCCCTTATTCCATATAGAATGCTGGATATACTTCATCAATCCAAAAATGTTTTAAACCCCAACAATGATGGAATATACAAATCATTAATCAGTTCCAAGGTAGTCAAGAATATCCAATATATTTTTTTCCAAAATAATCATGTATTATTCGAAAATCACTACCTCGGTATCAGAACTATATTATGGTTTATCATTCTCTCAACCATATATTTTCCAAAAATTTATCCTGCTATTGAGTCACTTTTCATTGTTCCACACAATCTCAAGTCCTTAATGAAATAGTACTGCAGTACAATCCTTATATACTCCATAATTATTATAACAAGTACATTGTTGGTACAACACTCAATTGACATAATCAACATAAGAACTCTAATCATTCCTCTTCATCTGTGGTAGTATCATAACTTGATTATTATCCAATAGCATCATTTGCGTCATAGTCTGATGACTAGGACATAGGTTCGCGTAGTGTCCAAACTCCTTGCAAATGAAGCATTGTACATTTGAAACCATTTTCTTACCCTTGCAGTCACGTACTTTGTGCCCTTTTCCTCCACACTTATAACAAACTCCCATTCCTTTCAGGCAAGTTCCAGGGTGTTTCTTTCCACAGTTACCACATATGGGAAAATTCTTCTTTTCCCTCTTCCCTTTATCCATCTTTATCTCTTCTATCCTTTTCTTCTCTTGCTTCCCTTCAAAGCCATAGGACTCAGTAATCTCTTTACTTATCTTATCAATACATGATATTATTTTTTCATATGATGATAATACATGGGAGACTACTTCTCTTATAAATTCTAGCTTAAGACCATGAAAGATATGATCCTTCCTTCTCTTTGGATCATGTGCATTTCTGGAGTTCTCATTCCTTCTACTGGGCGCCATTTCTAAACAATGGCATACACTAGATCAGTTTATGAATCAAAATACATAATCCCATACTTATAAAACACTTAACATAAATTGAACTATTTATGGATATAATCCATAATCATAAAAATGTCTCCTTTGAGGATGTATATACTCATAAACCCTTCATAATGATTTGTAAAGAAAATGAGAGTTATCCTAAGCATATCCCCCGGGAGTGTCGTAACCAAGAGTGCAGCAAGGCCCGTTGTCGTGCACCAGTTCCCGTTCGAGTCTAGCTCAAAGCGGTGTTTTCGGGTTTTACCCCTAGGTACATCTGTGCCAGAGCCGCCTCTACCTGCTCGTATCCAGACAGGGATGTATTGCTCGGAAAACTCACAAAATCTCTACAATACCAAAATTATAGGAAGTTCTTTTACACTAATCCTCAAAGTTCATCTTAGGTCTACGTGCTCTAATCAGAGTTTATCTAAATCTAGCTTCCAAGGTTTGTACTAAACTTCCTCTGATACCAACTGTAACGCCCCGACCCCAGTTACCCAGAGTCGGTGCATTACTTCGTAACATTGGCATGATCACAAGAAAGATCAAATTTCGAAAGACCGATTGGTTTAGTAGCCTTAGAAACACTAGATATATTCATAAGTTTTACATTACATCATAAAATGAGAAACTAATACAACAACATAATGTTCCACAATCCACACTATTAACCCCTCATAAAATCCCTGCAGGTCATTCATAACTTACTTCTTCACATCCTGGGAAAAATAAAACATAGAAAAGGGGTGAGCTCAAATGCCCAGTAAGGATAACAATATAGTAGAACATTCAAATTAAGCATAAACATTTAAGGCAATGCAATACTAAAACAAAAGCCTTTTAAACTTGAACTTCAACATAGTATGGCAAAAGTAAAATGAAATAATGCCATTTACTTATTCACATGGATATTCTACTAATCGAATAATCACATGCAAAAATCAATAACCACTTTCATAATGTTGGAATGCATAATGTCAAACGTTAATTTCATTGTCTAGGCCTCATCCCAAGACCTAGGGGTTACTTCTAACCGGAACCCAACCCGGAGTGCCTCTAATAACCGGACACCAACCCGGAGTGCCTCTAATAACCGCACACCAACCCGGAGGGCATACTTTTACCAGTCCCTAACCTGGAGGGCTTAATTTAACCAGTCCCCAACCTGGAGGGCTTACTTTAACCAGTCCCCAACCTGGAGGGCTTACTTTTACTGGTCCCCAACCCGGAACATACTTGTTCAGCACATTCATCTGAAGAAAAGTTTGAAATATAACATAAACATTCGGATTAAAAATAACTTCTGAAATGTCAACACTTTAAACATAAACCATGAGTGACATAAAAATAGCACATCCACAATCAAACATAACTCATTCGATACAATATGGAAGATTGTATTGTATCACATTGACCTCAATCAAGAATAATGAAGGATGTTGACATAGATGAAATCAAAATTTTTAAAGAAATATCTCCTTTTACTTTTGAAATCATTTAAAAATAAAAAATTTTCTTGAAAATATTCTTATAGCTTGTAAGGAAAGCTTTGAATATTTTATAACGGCGAGAAATAACCGCACCCGCCGTATAAGTTAAAAAAAACATTCTTACCTTAATTTTGTCGAAAAGGTTAAAAAGGACCTTGTTTTGAAAACGACGGAAAGATTCCTTTATAAACCTCTTATAAAAAGTCAAATAAGGGTATAAATGACTTTAACCCATATTCTTGTAAATAATAAATATGTTTTGAAATACATTTTGAAGAAACATGAATGTGGATGATAAAGAGATCCCAGTAGATTATTACGTATAAACAACCTCGAATAATGAAGAGATTGTGAAATAACCCTTACCTTGTACTTTTCCTTTGTTGGGGTAGGTTAACCTCCTTTAATTTAGGTAACTCACTTTGGTTGGAACCAAAGGACTTCTTGAAATGCTTTCTGCCTAAGGGGAAGCTTCGAGGAGGAGGAGAGGGATGTGGGGAGCTTAGTTGGGCAGAGTTTGGACGAGCCAAGTGGCTTGAGAGGTGTGAGGAAAAGAGAAGGAGGAGTGCCCTTTTATAAGAGGGGTGAGGGGCACCTTTGGAAAAGCTAGAAATATTAATTTATAATAAATTCATATTCGGTTTCCAATGGCTCCAAAGTTTACTATTCAAAGGTTGAGGTGGGGATAGGTCGAAAACAACTCATCCAATAGAATTTAGACAGGTTTGGGTACTTATATTAACCTTATCATTAAGTATTAACTCTAAGTTAATTAGTTTCACTTTTACAATGTCTCTTTGTATTTTTATATAATATGGTTAATAAACTTACTATATACATCCAAGAGACCCCCAAGTGGTCCATTAATGATTAACCTATCATCATATAAGTCTCTTGGCCGATCCTTAGATTTTTAGGAATTTAATATCAATTAATAATATAATATTTGTTTTAAGAACTCTTTTATGTCAATTTTGACACTATTCAATAGTTGATTTTTTTGAAACTCATAACAGATTGATTACTTCGAACAAAGTCAATTAAATCAATCCTAATATATCATATTATCCTAGAAAATTAGTTTAATTCATTAAAAGTTTCATATTATATTTATTTGGGTATTTATAATATCAATTATTTTAATTTTTCACTATTATAGTAATTACTGCATCATCATTGTGTCATAAATAAAATAACTTATTTAATGTCTAAAAATTATAAATAAAATATCATTATGTAGGAAATCTTTTTATATTTCTAATGAATATTTATAATCGAAAATCCAACATGTATAACCCTATTTAAAAATTGTTCTTCTAAAAGATGTAAGCTTATGCCATTTTTATTTTTATTTAAGCTTTATTAATATAATGTGTCATTATCACTTAAAAGTGGATCCATGGGGTCCCAAAATTGACACAAAGATGCCCATGGTCGACCAGGTATCAACCAATAGGGTTAAGACACGTTTTAGGGTAATTTATTATTATTATAATATTATTTTTTAACCCTTATTTACCGGATTTACCCTTAACCATGGTAAATAAAATATTTACCGCAGTAATTATTCAAAATGTCTAAAAATAAAAGTTACCTATTTACACAATTTGAACATCCTGATTCCAAATATGGAATCCATTTTCCTAAATTCAAAACACAGAAGTGGCAGAAATTAATTTAAAATTAATTCCCGCTGTCAAAACAAAAAGCGTGTTTTTAAGAGATAATAACTATCAAAAGATTGACACTCGTTTATGTTCGGTTTAATTGTAAAATTATGTCCAATTACCAACATTATATTAAATGGTAAAAATATATTCTAAATATACTTTAAAACCACTCAAATTCATAATTTATCACTATTAATTATTTTGATTAAAAAAGTTGTTTTTAATTAAAATTTAGTAATTTTCACTATTCATCAAAATATGAAAGTTATCCGAAATGTACCAAAATTTCACCTTAGGTTAAATTAGATATTCCGAATCCAAAAATGAAGTCCATTTTGAAATATAAAATATATATAATTTTAAAAAGTAGGTATTACTATTCACAACGGCTAGTTTAATTAGTTGTGGTGTGTGTTAGAACTCGAGGTTGCATACAACACACGTTATCGCATTATTCGAAGGGAAACGTACCGTGGAAGCTTGGGGTGTTTCATTTTAAATTTTTGATGTCCCCATTTAGTCAAAAAGTTTAAAATATTGTATTTAAAAATGTTTCACTATTAGAAGTTGATAAAAGTGAAATACTGAAAATGAATCTGTTCTTGCAATATGACTAAGAAACTCATAATAGGGATTCTAAAATTATAAGGATTATATAAAGTTCAAAATGTAGTTAATACTATTCATGACCTCTTTTAATGGTGTGATTGAACTCGGTGTTGCGTGTAGTGCAAGTTATTGAATTATTTTTAAGAAATAACACACTCTGAAATCCTGGGGTGTTACAAAAAATATCCTTCCTTACTGGGAGCCATCAAGAAGATGTATACATGAAACAACCTGAAGGGATTGTGTCTCCAAAGGATTCCAATAAGATATCTAAGTTGAAAAAAAATCATTTATGGATTTAAACAAGAGGTAAGATCATGGAAGATTCATATTGATGAATCCATAATGAATTTTTATTTATAAAGAATGAATGTGATCATTGTGTCTACAATGGTTTAATGGGAGTGTAGTTGTTTTCTTAATATTATATGTTTATGACATATTACTTATTGGAAATGAAATTCTGGTCTTATAGACTATTAAAGAGTGGTTGGATAAATGATTTTCCATGAACGAATTAGGTGAGGTAACATATATTCTTTAGATCAAGATTCATCTTGATAGATCCAAGATGTTGATGGACCTAAGTCAAAGTATACACAGTAATAAGATACTAAAGAGATTCAGTATTGAACAATAAAAGTGGGGATTCTCTTCAGTGATTCATGGCATTCATCTTTCCAAGAAAATGTGTTCTCAGATCCATGAGTAATGAAATAGAATGTCAAGGATTCCATACAAATTTGTGATTGGGTCAGTCATGTATGATATTCGATGTACTATGCTAGATGTCGTCTGTGTGTTAAGTGAAGTAGGTAGATATCAAGATGATCTAGGTGATAGTCATTGGATGGAAGTCAAGAATATTCATAAGAATTTGAGGCATACTAAGGATATGTTACTTGTTTATGGGGGATATTAGGTACTATTCATCAGAGGATATGAAGATGTATGTTTCCATACTGATCAAGATGACATTAAGTCACAAATATGATATATCATCACATTTAATAGAGGTGTTTTGAGCTGGATGAGCTCAATGTAGGCTGCGGTCATAGATTATACAGTAGAGTCCGAATATATTTCAACTTATGAGGCAGCTAAGGAAGTAGTTTGGATGTGAAATTTCATCCAAGAGATTGATGTTCTATGTATCAGTGAAGACCCCATAAAACTCTATTATCATTATACTACAATAGTGGCTCTCACAAAAGATCCACCCTCACATCAGTACACAAATCACATACTTTGGGAGTATCATCTACTGATGTATTTTTCTCAGATAGGTGAAGTTGCAGTGAGCATTATTTCTATGGAAGAATACTTGGTGGACCCCATGACCCCTCGATCAAATACTTGACTCAGTAGAAACATGATTATCATGTGAGGTCTAGTGGACTAAATGCTGTAGGCAATTGGGTCAAGTTAAAGTGGGAGTTTGTTAGAGTTGGTGTCCAAGAACCAACTATTTTTACTTTTATTACATTAATGTTTGATACATAAAATTTTAAATTAAACATATCATTATATGTTGTTCATTGTTATACATGACTATAATATAATAATTTCCTAGAGTTTTTGTCACATTGATAAGGCCCTAGTAGTTCCCTGTTATGATGAGAACCTTGAAGTACTATGACAATACTCTTAATATAGTTATGTTGTGGGCTAACATACTGTTATGGGACACATAGTATATAGACTTCCAGGTGTAAGTACTCAAAAGATGAGGCTTCATCTCATGAATTTTCCATTTTGTAATCTATAAGATGAAATATTATGAGAAAAAACCCTCTAGTAAGAATTTCACATGTTTTGGTGTCATTAGATATTCTTATCTATGAGCGTGTGTAATGTTCCTTAGACTTTATGATTATCATTAATGTATGTCAAGACACGTGCACTTAGATTTTATAATGAAAATCATCATTCCATATGTTTCAGGAATTATAGTATGTTGGGTGTGTCATGAATGGCATGTTAATGATGGATAAGTCAAGAAATGATTTGTTGCTTCCAAATTCATAGAAGTTCATATCTCTTCCATTTGATTGAAATAGAACCATCACCCAAAATTCCATGGCCATGGTGTAACGATGAGTTTATTTTAGATAGTCAAATAACGATATATTAAGTATATAGGTTGTTAACACCATCATGAAACCTAGTTGATGATATTATGTGACCAAGGGATTATATTACACATAGACAATTCATGCGTAGTTGCCATCGTTTTGACTTCAAGTTCTTTATCTAGGGTGCCTTCCCCATTACTGGACAGTGATCTTGGACTTTGGGAAATCCCACATAATTCTAAAAAGAAATAACCTTAGAGGGTCACACACTATGTGTTTATTGTGGTTTAGATTAAATTTTATTTGAATTTAACATATGGAATAAATAATATTCTCAAGATTATAGTATAATTTTATTTAAGTAATATTGATTGCATAAATTAAATAAATATTTATTCACCGGATTGTGAATGGAATATATATATTTATTTTATTGAATATTTAATAATTTTATATTCACCAGTTTTCGAATAAAATATTTATTTAAGAGAATAAAATTTTTATTTGGGTGTTCAATAAATACAAGGGGAGTTCAAATAGACCAAGACTGTATCGAGTGATAAAATATTTATTTATGAGTCGGTAAATATTATTTATCCATTTTTTCAAAAGCTAGCACACCAAAAAATAATAATACTATTGTTATCATTATGAGGCATGAAATTTCATTAATGAATATAATTCTATTTAATGTCAATTATGAAATTAAAATTTTTAACCTAAATCCATGCTCTATAAATAAACGGTTATATCTATTCTGTGATATAATTCAAAACCAATTAGAAGTCTGTGAAAAGAGGATTGTTGCACATAACGAATTATATCTCAACTCATCCTCCTCCCCCTCTCAAGAATGAAAAAACCAAGAGATAATTTATTCGATACCAAATAATTATTGATCAATAATGAAAAACCCAACAAATTTGATTCGATGCACCAAAACCTTGAGAATGAGTGGCGTTTCTCAGAGACCATTGGAGAACATCTCGATCAACACTTGACGGATTATACCCTTGGATCCTCACAAGTGAAATGATGGAAATCCAGAAGGGTTGTTTGGTATAATCAATAATCATCAATGAAGAATGTTCATTATCCCAGGTATTTATTTCTTTAAATATTAAATAAATTAATTAAAAAATTTACGTGCATGATCCTTACTCTTGGTTTTGGGTAATTACTAATAACAGTAATGTTAATATATCACCCACCCACTGCATGGTTTCACTTCACTCGAAACTAACAGTAGCTTCCCCACCACATTCCACAAATATCATAGACCCATGAACCTCGATTTTGTGGCTTGAAACATATGAGAACAAGATTAAGCACCTTGGGTGACCTTGGCCGTTACAATCACTGGGGACCTTCAATGATTTCTTCTTGCATTCCTCCATCACATTGAAACTATTAATTATATATATTATAATTTTATAATTACATAAATATATATAAATATGGATATTTATAATTATAATCATTAATTAATATTTTTTAAATATATATATATTTGAAATATATTAATATATATATAATTACATATATTTATATAATTATATGAATATATTTATTGATATATAAATATATATAAATACAAATATAATAAATATATTTATTATATTATTTTAATTATAAATATAATTACAATTATAATTAAAAATAAATATATATAAAAATAGGTGTATTTAATTTTAAATATATTTATATATTTATATATATTTATATAAAAATATATTACTAGAAAATAAAAACAAAAATAAATATATATATATTAATATTTAAAAATTTATAATTACAAAGATAATAAATATATTTAATATAATTTTAGAATTAGATATATTTATTTATTTAAAATACTATAAATAATTTTTTTAAGACATTAAATATATTTATAATTTTATAACAAACCATTTAAATTAAATAATTATTAACAAATTAATTTCAAAAGATTAATTATATAAATTTAAAAAATATTTTAAATGTTAAAACTTAATAAACAGAAAAAATAAATATTAGTCATATAAATTACTAACATATTGAAAATATTGCATTCATAGTAAATAAATATATGTATAAATAAATATTAAAAAATGAGTATATTTGAACAAATATAAAAACAAATAAATAGTAAAAACTAGAAAATAATTTTACATTAAAAATATTAAAAAATAATAATTATAATTTAAAAGGAAAAATTACTTTAAAAATGAATTTGTGTAAGAATAAATGATTGAATTTGTAAACACATACAAAAATAATGGATATTTTAAAAAATTATTTAAATTTATTAATTATATAAATTTGAAAATTTTTAAAAAAATTACAACTTAATAAATAAAATTGAATAAATAAAAATAATAAAAAATAAAATAATCATACAAATAATACATAATAAAAAATAAATACGTTTAAAAAATGAATAAATTCTAAATATATTTTATAAAAAATGAAAAGATATACATCAAATGTGAAATGAGTACATGTCATACATACACATGTACACATGCTCTATATATATGTACATCCCACATACATGTGCACATATACATACACAAACATACATTTGTACACATACACCATCTATTTGTATACATACACAAAACACTCACACACAAAAATAATGCATACACATAAAAAACGATAAATATATTTATATATATAAGTTCACATATCACATATTAAAAATACCTCATTTATACTTATATAATTGATTAAATTATAAAAAAATATTAATATATCTTATTTATATTAATTATATACATGAATTTTGTAATTAATTTTTATAGATAAAAATTAATTTTTTAATATAAATATGATAATTATGTGTATATTGACAATATTTTTTATTTAAAGGTTGCATCAGCACAAAAAAGAGATGATAAATATGAAGGTTTATCCGTGCTAAAAAATGAGCTGGTAATTGGTACAATTTTATTAGTGTTTTTTAGAACTGACGAATTTTCCATTATTATTGATTTTAAATAGCACTGATAAAGGTTACCCTTTTATCAGCACCCTATTTTTAGCACTGATAAAGGTTAACACTGCATAATGTGTGATATGTTGTACTAAATTTAATTATTATTGATGTTAAATACTTTTTAAATTATTTTATATATGTTCAATTTTATTGATATGGGAAGAATTTGTTCACTTCATATTATCGGATATAAATGAAAAAACAAAAAAATTGCATAATAAACATAATGGTGATATGAGGAACTATTTATTAGTGAAAATTAATATACCTTATTTGGATCTATTATTTAAATTAATATATGAAATTTAATGCTTGTAAATTTTATCTCATTATATTGTAAAGATTGAATAAGCCTTGCCAAAAAATTGACCATACCAATGACAATGATGATGATATATGTGATTTCTCCCTTAATTTTCTATTTCTGAGACAACATTGTTATAGTATGTCATGGTAATTAGTGATTTTTCTGTCATTCTTAACAAATTTTGGATGGTTTTAATTTACATTTCATGTATTTTTTAATATATGTTGAGGTTTTTGACAAACTTATGGACATATATGCTAATTTTTCAAAAAAAAGATGCATGAAGTTTCCTAAGTTTGAATGAAGACACACAATATATGATGTATGGAAAATACATCGTCTTCCTTCTCACATGGATGAGAGGTGCATGATGTTAAGCCACTAGAGAAGCTAAAATTAGATGATCAAAAGGTGTTTCCCTATCATTCTTGTGGAGTCGGATTTGGGGATGAAAAAGGATTCTTTTCTTCAAGAAATGATGGTTTTGACAAATAGATATTCAGACATAGTAATTTAGTCTATATTATTTTCAAACAAGATCTAGTTTTGATAGGTTTTAATTTTTTGAATTTTAGACCATTGTATGAGTGGTCTTTCTCTATTGTTAAAATCCTTGGAAGACTGATGACTTGGAATGAATATTGTCCACTATTTGGGGATTCTGTGGCTAGAAATGCATCCCCTTTAGTATGGGTCATTTTTACATCATTTTCCCCTATGAAGAGATGAAATAGAATTCATGGAGTTTTTCCTGATCTCTCTCATGCAAGTGACTTTATGCATCTAGTATTGGGACCCTTAGTTAAATTAGTTTACTGTACAAAAACAAGAAATAGAGGTTGGGTTCACATTTAATGTTTGAATTGGATTTTATGGAATCCTTAGATCATATTTGACATTTCCATGAAAATTGGTACTTCGAATAAAATTGATCAAGAAACCAAGAAGGCTCTCTTTGGGTATTTTGCTCTCTTATTGGAAAAGGTGGATCATAATTCGATTCCCATTGATTTTTTAAATTTTTTTATAATAGACTTCAGTATCGATCTAACTTGAAACTACCCTTATTTTTATAGTCTTCTATTCAATTTCATGCTCTAGAGAACTTCCAAAAAGGATTAAGATGTTCCATTTGTAGTCTGAGAAGACACAAGGCAGCTAGATATAGATGAAAAATTCAATGTCTAGAAAGGGTATGGGTGTAAAAGCTCATACTAGTTTAACTGTTAGTGATGCTGCAACCAAAAGGGATAGGATTTATTGTTGAATCAACATAGTATTTAAGAATAAAGATATTTCTAATGCTGGGTCCTCTACGGTTGTATAGAATAGAAAGTCATGGGATGTTCTTTCAGAAGTGGGATTTGTCTATGTGGAAGATGAGAGTAATTCTCAGGAGTCTTCTCAATTGAAACCACCTCATAGAAAGAATACACTAACTTCAAATAGATACATTGTTTCACCTCCTAGAGATAAAAATAAATCCATTAAGGGTAATAGAATTTCTATCTCTAAATCAGTATATTTTTTCTGGCACGGTTGCATGATTGTGAGTAATCATGGCCCATTCCATAAAGTGGATCTACTACTGCCACAACTTCTATGTTAATATTAATTGTCAATTATTCAACTATAATTACATCAAGAGAGGTAACAACAACTACTTTGAAGGAAATGGAAAGAATGAACTTGGGTGAAAACCAAGGTTTTATTGTAAACATGATGAGGAACATATAGATGGTGAATCCATTGATGATGAATTTGGCAAGGAATGTGGTGAAAATAGTTAATGTAGAAAAATATGATTGTATAAAGGGCTTGTGAAGGTAAGAAATTATTTTTGGATGACTACAGATTCCAATTAATCACCCATAAGAAATGAAAATCACTGGACCCTTTAGGTTGAAATCCTATATCGATCACACCCCTACAGGTTTTACATCCCTGTGTAATGGAGAATGTGGTGTGGACATATCCACCCAAATTTAATGATCAAATGAATAAATAATATTCCACTTTTTGGTAGGGAATCTGATCAGGAATGTGATAAATAAGGAGAAAAAACTCTAATATTTTTCTCATTGAGGATGAAGAGGGTGAAATACTCATTAAAGGTTTTAGAAATGAAGAATTTGTTTAGTTATTTTCATAGAATGAATTTATTTATTCTCTGATGGATCCCGATCTATTCTTATTGAATGATTATTCAATGGTACACAAGTTACTATCAGGAGACATTAACGGAAGACTACGAGCTAACCCAAATATAGACTTTATAGATTTATCGTGGAAATTCATGATTTTTTCTATTACTAGGGACTCGTTTGAATCATCATCAAAATTAGAAGATTATGTTTCACAAGTCAAGACATGGGGGAGAGGTTGAAACCCAAAGATTAGAGGCAAGTATCCTAGGAATCTAGGACTTATAGGGACTCAAAATAGTTGAATTGTATTGTGTAGGAAATTATTCTTTGTATAACCCATCTTATTTCTTGCATAATTTATTTTATTAACAAATTTTGGGTTATGGGTTTGGCTCCAAACCCATGAATGAGCTATTTTAGTAGATTATACCTTAAAACATCCAATCAGTGGGAACTAAAATTAACTTGAAGCATGATATTACATATGAAACTATCAAATCGTAATTCATTGACAAAATATATTTAATTAAATATTTAAATATTTTTTACATATTAAATTTATATTTAAAAATATAATTCATATTAAATAAAAATATGTTTTCAGTCTTATTTTCCATATTTATATAACAAAAAATTCTCAAATTTAAATTAATTAATAAAAATATTACATAAAGTATTTAAATGCAATAAATAGATTATATGAAAATATAATATATTAAATTTTTGTTAAAAAATTATATAATCATTTATGTGAATGTATGTTTATTTATGTATATTTATATTAATCCATTCATATATATATATATATGTTTATTTATATATATTTATATTAATACATTCATATATATATATATAATATTAATACAATTTTTGGTTTTTTGGCGTGAATCCTTTTTAATATGGCTAGAAAATGGTCACAATCTATTAAGTAGAAAACAGGTAAAAAATAGTGTTTCTGTTATTGAAGTGAAGGGATCGAGTCGAAGGCCCAAGACCACACTAAAATAATGATCCCATCTTAGGGTGTAGGGGAGGAGCCCTCGTGACAAGGGCCAACTGAAATTAGGATTTCATAAATACATGGACGCACAAATATTTCAATAAATATATATTAAAGATATATATATATATATATATTTATATGTATATATCATTTTGGGTGAGTGGTATGGGTGTTTCCCATAAAGATGTGAGATAGGGGGTGTAGAAGTGTTCAAATCTGACCTCTCTTCACAATAATATGGAAATTCAAGGTGTATCTGGTCAAAATTTTTGGTGGGTTCTAGCTAGATTATGTGTGGTGGGGTAGTTATTTATCTTTCTATAAGCCTGAAATTATTCAAAAATATTTTTTAGGTCATTTATAGACTATAGAAATTATTTCCAATAAAAGATTTCTATTATGAGAATTAAAAAACTCATTGATAAAGGATGAATTTTATGAATTCTAAAAACAACATTGATAAAGTCTATCTTTATTGGTCCCCATAAAGGGTGTCTTTGTCAATTAATTTTTTAGCACTAATATAAGTGTTTATCTTTTATCACTATTCAAAAAAAATAGTGCTTTTTTAGCATAAATAAAATCCATTTCATGAACATTGAAAACGACAATATAAACTTTTGATGATTAATAAACAATTAATAATAATTATAATTAACCAATGAAATTAATGTTATTTATAACAAAAATATATACCCGTAATATGGGAATGTATATTTGTAGATAGAATACAACATTACATAGCTAGATAAATGTTGTAGTGCGACAGACATGTAGTGTAACATGAAAACAAAAATACGTCATTGGTTGAGTTTCTTGGTAGAGTGATGGTTCTATTTTCACCAATCAATATTATATACACCCTCATGTAATATTTATGTAGGGTAGATGTGTGGCCTATCACATTTTTATTGGAATAGTATGACAAGTCATATGACATGACATGACTTGACTTGTGGTGTGATGGGGCACCATGCAAAAATTTCATGGTATTCATATTGAAAATAGTGATGACACATATAAAATAACCTTCTACTAACCTAGATTTTGATGTGTTATAAAGGGATTTACTCCTTTCTTGGTGGGTGAGTGGGGGTGCAATGTGAATATCATATGGGTGATACTTTATGATTGTTGGTAACATGAGGGGCACTACGGTGGAAGATTGGTGATTTAGAAAGATGAAAACCTCTATTTTAATCCTTCAAGTGACCTCCTCCAAAGGATCTTTGAGTTAAAATTAGTTAGAACTTGGTGACATCACAAAATTCGGCCTTAGGGACACATCATATAATAAAATTTGTACATTGGTTGTTTTTTCATTCTTTGTAGGGAGGGATGGTGTTTGACTATTGAGATTTCCGGGTGTGTGTGTTGTTTGAGGTTTTAAATCCTCTCTGCCTTATATAGATTATTAATAATTAATAATAGAAAATTAAAAATTATATTATTAATATGATTCAAAATTAGTAATAAAAAAAATATATAATAATAATAAGTATCAATATAAATAATAATTAATAATTAAGAATAAATAAAATAATTAATAACAATAATAACAATAATTTATAATGAAATTTATTATTCTTATTATAAATTGTAAAAAATATTAACGTATAAAATATAATTATAAATTATATTAAAAATTATTAATATTAATTGATAATTATTATTAATATTATTAATCAAGTTATTTATCATTAATTATTAATTAATCATACCATTGATTATTTGGTTGTGGGGGTTATAAACCATAAGCAATAGAGACACCTAGATATATAAGTTGGTCAAGCCTCAATACTTCCTGTAAGGATTAACACACACCTATCAAGACCATATCAATTTGAGGGGGGGGGGGGGTGAAGGCCTTGGGGATTGGAATCTCATTACGTGGACCAAATGCCCAATTCTATAGTCGAAGACCTCTTATATTAATAATGCTGCTATAGATGAAATCTCATGTAAACATATGTAGGGGACTCATTAAGGTTTGTATATGTATTATTTTTATAATTATAAATTATATTGTTAATAATTATTATCACCTTTATCAATGATAAAAAATGATGATAAAAGGGTATCCTTGTCAATATTAAAAAACAATGTTAAAATAACAACCTTTGTTAGAGCCCTCTTTAGGACTGGTAAATGTGTGGTCTTTGTTTGTCCTAAAAAAATTTTTAGGACCTATAAAAGGTATACATAATAAAAAGACAACTTATATACTCTTAAATATCATATTATTGTTTATAAATAAATTTATATTTTTATAAATAAAATATATTTTCATAATATGATTTATGTTACACTAAATATGTATTTAGACTTAATATGTATTAAATTTAGCTAAAAATATTTCTAAAATAATTTAAATTTTACATTAATTAACAATTTGGTGATATAAAAAATTAATAAATTAATCAATATATTAATATATTTAAAAAACAATATTTTAATTTCAAATGAACAAGACATTTAATCCACGTGTTTAATGGGTCTCCACAAGCTATCAAATCAAATTTTTTAATTTATTAATGAATTTGGTATAAATTTTACCATGTACCCAATTTTTAATTTGTAAAAATGGTCTTAATGTTCTAAAAAACGAGTTTTTAGATGAAATACCATAACTTTTGGAACATAAGACCAAATTGTAATGTTTAGAAGAGTGTTATTATATTTTTACATTAGAGGCTTAATTTATCCATTTAGATTATATTTATATGACTATTATGGTGTGGAAATTTTACTATATTTCATATTTTAGTGTTATTTATAATTATAATTATATATATATATTCAATATTTAAATATAAAATATTAATTGTATCAAAAAATATTTAAAAATATTTTCATATAAAATGTATTTTTAAATATACAATCCGTATGGAAATAAAAATTTATTATCCATTTTAGTTACCATATAAAAATGTATGAATATATGTATTTATACTTATACAAATGAATATATGATTTTTATATATATTCATATATTTTTTATTTAATTTTATATTTGCTTGTATATATATACATGCTTCACCAAAACCATATTAAAATATTTGTAGACACATATACAAACACACACACACACAAAAACATTTTGGTTCTAGATATATATATATATATATATATATACATCCAGAAACACACATATATATAGGTGAATAAATATAAATATATATAGAAAAAAACATGCATGTAGACACAAATATATATATATATATATACACCCTTTCACACACACACAGACATATATATAGATAGGCATACACATTTTTCCTCTCTCTCTCCCTCACTTTAATCAGAACTTCTATTTATCAATCTACATCCACACTATTTCATCATCAATCTATTTCTCAATACAAATTCACAACCTATTACATCCTATTGTTTTTGTATTGGAGTGGACACTAAATTTTTATACTGATTTTTTGATAATTCATGTGATGTCTTCTTTTTTCATTATTTTTTCTCTCATCTTTAATCATAATTTACTACATGTTATCTGCATTATGAAATGATAATATTTCAATTCCTCTCTCGTAAGGTTTAATTTTTACTCTTTTAACACATATTTATCTAGAATTATATTTATTATTATAAGTTTAGTTTTAATTTTTATATTAAAATATTTTATTTTCATGGTCAACCATGTAATATTTCACATTGTTCCATAAATAATTCCTAAAAAGAAATATTTATCACAATCATTTGAACTGAGCTTCACCAAAATACAATAAATCATGAGGATTTTATTTACTTAGGAAATTATTCTCATTTATAGGGACATAGAAAATCAATTATTTTTCTTTATTATCATGTCATTGAAGAGTTATATATGAATTATCTTAGTATCTACGACACATCAAAACTTTAAAATAGCCTAAAAACATTTCATGAATGCTAGAAGTGTGTGATTCTACCAAAATATCAATATGAACATATATACATTTAAATAAAAGAATTTAAAAATATAAGGGATAATAATTAAAACCTTATTGAAAATATTTCCCAAACGAAATTTCATGGAATAAAAATTATCGACGAGTGTTTGATAGAAAAAATATATTATGCTTTTCATGTCGAATGTGGTCATGAAGTGATATGGAATTAACCTAATGTCATCCCAATTAGATCTATTAGAGTATGATGGGTGTCACCCCAGACCCATATCTAATAACCCAATGGTCAAAATTAAGTTCTGAAAAGGGAAATCTCATGATAAGAGAGAAAGTTTCCTCATGTTTTATTCAGTATTGATAAAAAAGGAGTATTATATCAAACCACCCATGAAAAATAATATTTCATTTTCAATGTAATGTATACCATTAAAAATGATATCTGTTCATTATATATAACATTATTATGTAATACATAATAATGATCATGAATTAGAGAATTATACAATACAACACATGTCAAATAAAACTCCTTGGGTTACATAACAAACCTACAAACCATTTTATCAACATCACGAAAACCAATAATAAAATTTCCTTGAGGTACTAAAAAAATTAAGACATAATCAATAGTATGAATTCATTACATGCACATTATACATTGATTTATAAATATTGAAATCTTGGGATTATATATATATATATTATAAATTTATATAGAACCTTTATTGAACCTTATAGGTTTTGTAACTGAACTGAATTACTATCCCATATCAATCTAAACTACTAAAGTAACACACCATAAATAAAATCACTCTCCTAAATATCAATATCAATGGATTCAGTAGAAATAGGAAAAAAACTAGACTCAAAATTAGATTTTAATTGAATAAATAATCATACATATGAATACATATCATTATCTAACTCTCCACTTCCTATAAAAAAGTAGACTCATACCAAAAAAAAATATTTGGAAATTAATGTGTAATGTTGTCATGCCTCATTTTGTTATCGGTTGATAATTTCTAATGAAATTTAAACTTTCCATATGGTGGATTCTTTTCATAGAGAACCGAAACTCAAATTTGGAATCGAAGGGTTTAAGAATCTTAAAAAATGGGTTTTGGATAGGGTGTGTGGGTTAGTGGATTATAGTGGTGTTTGGGTGAGATTCAAATAATATTTTGGGTTCTCAATGTATTTAATTTTTATTAAAATAACCCTCGAGCAAACCGGAAAGCCTCAATTGATTAATGAATGAGCTAGGCAGTGGCCTAATACACTTTCTAGGCCCATCAGCTGGTAGGGGAGGCCCCTAGGTTAGCATATGGGTTCTTTTGAGGGTTTTTTTCATTAAGAAAAATATGTTATTTTCTAGGATAGGGGCCTTTAGGTTATAGGAATTCATCAAGTTTGGAAGAGTTCATTTCTTGGTTTAATATCTCTACCATTGAATCTACTCATATCCTTCTTTAGTGGGGATGAATTTTATTGCGTTACGATGTTGATTCATAGTTATAGTGTCTATTTGTTATCATTATTGATTCCCTTTTCCTATCCCTTTGATTTTGGAAAAATTTAGTCTAAGGGTGAGTCATTATTGAACATTGTATTGGTTAAATAATATGATCATGATGGGGATTTCATAAAGATTTCCGAGGGGATGTCCCATAATGGTGTCTTTAGGTCATTATAATTTATTTTGTTCAAGGTACATTTATTAGTGATTTTATTTGTCATTTTTGGATTAATTTGATAAAATTAATAGATGTTCGAGTGTAAAACATTGAGTTTTATTATTGGATAGTGTTAGGGGATGTTCCATGGACCTTTGGGATGTGGGTGGTCAAGGTTCCAATAATGTGGTGATGCTTTGGTAGAAATTAGATGATTATTACTAACTAGGTTGAGTTAAATAATTATAAATTAGTTTTAAAATTAATTATTTGTGTTTATTGACCAGAGATAGGTGCCTATAGGAATGGGTGAGCTTGGTCAAGATGTAAGGTGCTTCGACAATGGATAAATGGGTTTGGTGCAGGAATGCACAGGCATAGCCAAGGTGATTAAATGTTTGGAAATTATGGTAACTCTGTTTCTGATGTAGGTCACCCATATAATAAAAAATCTAATTTATTTCTTTAGATAGTTGTTAAAGTGTGTGCGCATTTTATAGGGGATCTGGTAGAGTAGTTGAGGAATGAGATACTCTTAGTCTAGACAATGGGTGTAACATTAAGCCCATAGAACTAAGACGAGTTCTTGAGATCACATGGGACATTCCAAAACACTCGAAAACTATGTCATCAAGGGGTGATGGTGATAGTTAAGCTGAAGAGGAACATTATGAAGGTCTCAGTGTATGAGATGAGATATGATAGTAGCTTATGTGGTCCCCTAGATCTATTTGAGTAAACATGAGAGTATTGGGAGAGTGTGTTGTGTATTTTCCATTATGAGAAATTGGATGAGACCCAGTTTGGTTTATGGGTTTTATTAGGGACTTTGAATTGGGATTCCAATGGGATTTGGGATTTTAATTAGAATCCACCTACTGAGGCTAGGGTTAGGATGAGCCTACAGTTTTTGTTCTGAACATTATGAGACTAATACCAGTTGGTACTGATTTGCTTTGATCATGTTGTGTATAAAATACTCCAGTGGACTTTCATATATATGAGATGATGTGTGTGGTGACATGAAAGGATAACTAAGGGTTATTTATGTATTTTCTCTAATGGTTAGATGTGTGATGGGATTTATCCTAGATTTTTTGTGTGAAGTTGTGTATATGTTTTAGTGATGTTATACATGATAAGAATAGAAACTCTCCAATGTCTAGGTGAGGGATTTCTGGTACATGATAAAAACACCCTTGGCTCTTTATTATTTGATTCTTGGTAGGGGAGACACACCCCTTGCACTAGAAGATGAATTTATGGAAGGGGAGAGGAAAAACCTTGGATTTTGGTGATGTGATACATAGCAAGAATACTCACTTTCCTGGATATAGGTAATGGATTTATAGTATAGAAGAGGCATACCCCATTCTCTAGATGATGTGATTCCACGCATGAGAGAGATACACCACGAATTCCAAGAAATTTACACCATTGATCTCAGTGACGATACTTTTTGGTCTTGGTTACATGAAATTTGGTGAAGGATCAAGGAATGAAGTGCCATGGGCAAGATGGAGCCCTGGTTTCAATGTAACATAAGGACTATGGGTCCAAAATACATGAGTTGGGGACAAGGGTGGCATGTGATGATGAAGTGAATGTATATGGGACCTACCTTGTGTGATAATGTATGGATATAGTTTTGACCATGATTTAATTGTAGGAACATAATGATGGACTTGATAGATATACACTACATTGAGTTAAATAGTAGTGTTTGAGCCATTAAAGTATGACCTTCTCAAATAGGGGGCTATTCAGGTTACATAATATATAACCCTACTCGATGGGAGTAGAGTTTAGTACATGGTGACTCTCTAACTTGAGTCATAGGGTATAGGACAACATGTGTGGCATGAGATGACCATGTTCTAGTATGGGGTTGAAAAAAGTTTGGTTTGGTGTTGGGGTGACAAATTCTTGGTCAAATTACCTTCCATTTTCCGCAACATATATCATAATTGATGATGGATGATTTATGGTTCGTTTTTATGATGTTTTGAATTATGATCATTGACTTATTTTCATTCATGATTCCCATTTGGTTTCCCCCTAATTTTGGATTAATGTAGGCTAGGGTTGGTTGATGATTTCACCGGTGCATGTTTAAATAACCCTAGTGCATTGGGGATTTCCTGTGGATTTCATAAAGGACTTATATCATCTTCATGTCATTGGAATCAATTTTGGGGAAGGTATATTTTCTAATGATATTATTTTATTTTATTTATTAAATTGGATGATATTAAGGGATGATAAGGCATCGAATGATAAGAATGTTTCAAGGATGGTGATGAGGATGCATCAAAGACCTTCCAATTATAGTTGGTTAATGTTATATGAAAGATATGATTCTCAACGAGTAATTATAAGAATATTCCTAAATGAGTGATGTAAAATAATTAAATATAACTTTTATAATCAATTACTTGTATTGATTGATCTGAGATAGGTCCCCAAGAGAAAAATGAATCTTGGTCTTGATGTGTAGATCTTGGACGATGCATGGGTAATCATAGAAAAGGCATGAATAAGCTTAGTAGGAATGCTATAGATCTTGGTGGGGGTGGTAACTCTATTTCATATGTTGGTGGAACCTATAATACTAAACCATATGTATGATTATGAATGTGTATGAGCATGTCTGAATTCTTCATGGACTTTTGTATAGTTATCAAGGACAAAGAGACCCCATGGTTATACAATGATAGTTTATTTGAGACCCCGACATAGGGTGGGTGATCAAAAGAACATGGGATGTTTGTAAATGCCTAGATAATGTGATGATGAGGTGTGATGGTGGTGATTAATATAACAGGGGACCATGTGTAGGTATTGAATTGTGGGATAAGATATAATAATATCCTAGGTAGTTCCCAAGAGCTGTTCAACTAGATATGAGAGGCCTAGGGTTGGGTATCAAGCTTTCTCCATTTGGAGACATGGGATGAGACCGAGTGTGGGTCATGGGTTTGGGATAGTAGATTTGAATTTGGATAACCAGGGTATTTTGTATAGGAATTAGAACCCTCCTACTTAATACAGGGTCAGGATGAGCCTACAGGCTATGTTATAACCATAGGGTGACAGATTAAGAATTGTACTAACAAGTAGAGAATGTGATGAGTTTAGAGGACGTTAGTTGATGTAATGATGGTTGAGATGTGATGTTATGTGATAGGAGAGGCTATTTGTGGTCTAGAACTAGATTTATTCAAATGGTGTGATGTGTGATAGATTTCAGACCCGGTTCTTGAATATGGACCAAACATAAAACAATACATAAAAGAATAATTACAAAATAATTTACATTCATACATTTTGATTATATTTTCATATTAAAATTTTAGAGAATTAGTTCATAACTCTTACTTTATAAACCCATATAATACTAGGTAGACACATCAATTCAATATCAATTTTTTTCTAAAATATAAAACATTTATAATGAATGAAATTTTCATTTCATAAGAAATCTTTATTACATTAGACATGAATTATTATTGGTTTATAGTCATCCTTAAACCCTTTAAAAAACATTTAAATACATGGGATGAGAGAAAAATCCCAGTAATGGATATATAAAAATAAAAACTGAAAATTTTTGGTCCATATTAAACCATGAGATCATAAAAGTGATTTTACATTAAACGTGATATACTTTGAGTTCAAATAATCATTTTTTAACACAAGAAATCAGATTTACTCCCAAAAGTTTTTGATAAATCAATTTATAAGAAAATATAAAGTAAAAATCCTAATCAAGGGGGTTTCTTTTGAAATAATAGAACCAATGAAAAAGGTTTTCAATGAAACATAATTTTTTTACATGTAATGATCATAATATTTACTTTATGAAATTTTTTACTATATGAAATCAAATTATATTCATGATATCTCATTACCAAGCATGGAAATACAACATAGGTTACATAGTGCATCATCTTTAAAGAACCCTTACAAGAACCATTATATGTGGAAAAACTAATACAATAAAATTGTAATAGAATTATCTAAAGAAAATAATCATTACCTAATGAATTGGAGAGATATATAGGGATCACCAAACATCATGACATTTATTGGTCTCACCAGTCATCATAAAAAACACCCAAGGGCCCTAAAATGTATGAAACATATAAAATATTGAATTTCCAAAATAAAACTGATAAAAATATACTTTCTGAACCCATAATAAAATCTTTTTGTGATAGGAATATATCCATTTCCTCTAAAACCCAATTTTCAAAAATAGAATTCCTAAAAAAAAGGGAATTATGTTTTTTATTTGAGTATAACATGGAAGCATATAATGAAATAAAAACATCAAATTGAAGGTTTTAGGCACAATAAAAGTGCTACCATTGGTGAATAAAACATAAAGGTTTTTTCAATTCAATGGATCATTAAAAATATTTTACATGATGTGAATGCCATGAGAAATAAATTTTTTCTACCAAATATTATCATAAAGTAAAACCTAGTATTAGAGTGAATCTTTACACATGAAATTTATCATTAATTTATTTCAGAATGGATGAAATAGTTACAACATCCAGGAACATTCTTCTATTTTGATTCTGATCATCTAATAACCATTTTCAAATTACCCTCATTTCAATTCTAAGACCCAATTATTAAATCCCTCTAGGTATGATCCATATATAATCATTTGGTATTTGAGTGATACTAACTAATTTCAGGGTGTTAGCACTGTGAGCCAGTTTTCATGCATCATTTGTGTTGATCACTTATAGTTCCTTCGATCTTGAAGGAATTTTGTAGCGCTTCTCGTTCATGAGAGGAAAAGAGGGGGTGAATAGAGATAGAATTATATTGTGTACAATGATTCTAAAATCATTATTAACCCTCCACAATAGACATAACAATCAATTTTAGAGCAATGGTTTAGGGTAAAATATTATATAATTTTGTACTGACCTTTAAATAATATAAAAATCATTAGAAATTTCCATTACATATAATGATAAAAATATGAATATAATTAATATTTTATGAAATGTGTTAACTCATGTAATGATAAATAATATTTTCTAGCTTTCAAATAAATATTCATCACTGGATGCGATCTTGGTTTGATCCAAGTCATTATTATTTATTGAATAACAGAATAAATATTTAATTAAATATTTCATTCATAAATAAATAATTTCGATTGATAAAACATTAATGAATTTATTCCTCATTATTGAGAATAATATTTTTTCCATAAATTTAAATCTAATAGAATTTAATTGAGATTTACAGGAACACTTAGTGTGTCACCCTGTAGGACTTTTTTCTCATTTGAATTAAGTGTTCTTGCCTAAAATTCAAGATTACAATATATAAATGGGTCAAGGTATCCAAGAAAAAGTACTTAATTTATAAATATTGATAACCACATAGAAACACCCATTGTTCCATAAGATCCCTTCTTCTCAATATCTCATAAAATTTATTTCAAATTAACACTATAAGTATTTGATAAAAATGTTAAGGAAATTAACTAAAAATTTAGTTTAAATGATAAGAAAATCCACTTAATATGTAATATAAAGTCAAATACTTAGGATGTATGTATAGAATCTAACACTATCTATTATTCACATTAATTTACTAAAAAAGTTATTTTCTTCTGAGAATATGAGTACTATCAACATTCATTGTAGTGCTAAGAAATATATATCAATGAAGGATTAGTAAGTATTTTAAATTTAATTGTAATTATCAGCAGAAATACCTCTTTGATGATGCTTGTTTGTTTATGTGACATGATATCTTTCAAAAAAAAATCAAACATAATAACTACCCTCTATTGAATTTGATTTTTTTCTAGCACTTGGGAATCATTGAGAAAAATATGTAAATTTTCTTGATATATGTTTTGATAGTGGAATGTTCTTATGAACACCCATATACTTATAAAATTTTAAATGTTGATAAGATTTTTTGCGCTCATTGATGTCCTCATGACATGATTTTGATGATATTTAATCAATTCTCTATCATAATATAATTTTATTTAAAATATTATATACAATTTATAACGTGATGTTTATTTGAAAAAATGTTTCATGCAGTGCATTACAAATTTTAAAACATTATCACTCATGGTCGGTTTATTATATATCCACATATTAAATCCAAAAAATAATTCTTTGTAGTATCCCAGTTGACTATAATGAGAAACCAATGATACATAAAAAACCAAAAGGAATAAGAAATTAAATGAAAAAAAATATTTTATATATTTAGATTTTAGTGTTTTACCCTTGAGCTGTGGGTATTAGTAAATGTATATTTTTGTATGTTTACTTTCCAAAATAGTTGATGGTTTTGGAACTATTCATTCATATTACTTTTGTTCCAATGTGACGAGTTTTATAGAAATTATGTGATGAATATTGAATAAAAATTTCTATTCATATATATAAATCCTCATCTTTAAATATTACTTAATCATGAGTTATGTCAGGAATTATACATTGAAAATATTTTCAGGTATAGAGTTTTAGAGAATTAGGCCATAATTATTACAATAATTCTCATATATTACAAAGTAGACACTTCTACTCTAAACAATTTTTTCACAACAATAAAACACATTAAATATAACAAAAATTATTTTTTTGATAAAAATATTCTTGAATTCTTCCTTTCTCTTACCCTTATACCCTATGAAAAAAACATCAAAAATTTTTGGATGATAATAGAATGATTAGTAAGGAATATAAAATAATGGAAGTAAACATTAGTCCATCAATACGTAAAAAATAATTAAATCATAATTTTCACTCATAATAAATAATCTCTTTAACATACCTCATGAAATAATATGATTTATGAATATTTCATAGAAATCATAAATCATAATGGTAACTTGGGGAATCCACAACACACTTATATTGTAGCTTTCACATGTACCAAAGGAGTTACATTTGGAATACCCATCATAGTATATTTTGGAAATTTCTTTGAGAAATATTAACATTTAACAATGTCATGTTACACAATGCATTGGAGAGCTATCTCAGGATCACCCTCCAATGGTTTATCCTAGAACCACCCATATACTTAAACAATTCCCAAAACCATAAGATAATCATAACATATTAAACAAGCATAAATGAAAGACAACATTTCCACATTGCAATAATAATATATAATTTAAATATATTGACATAATCACTTATTTATCAAAAAAAATTCTATAAAGAAATATATAAAAAGGTATATGGTATTTATTTTCCATTTAAAAACATTATGGCATGTAAAGGAAGACAAATACCAAATAATTCTCACTGCAGTAGAAAAGGTCATTGTCACCACTTAAGTTAAAAAGAAACATTCCCTTTTCAATTTAGTAAAACGCTTCATAAAATGAAGGATTAATTTTGAAAACCTTTTATTTAAATTAAAATAAAAGGGTATAATTATACATCATTTAAGATAAGGTAATGTATAAACCAAAATATGCCTCTATGAAAGGAGATTGAGACGAAACCTCTTACCTTAAGTCTGAATCCCCATGTATGTTCCTTGTTCATCCTTAATAATAAACTTAAGTTAATTTTAACTTTATAAATAACATTTTTCAACTTTATTATTCCTTCTATATCACTTATTACTATGTTAAAAACATTACATAATTATTTATTTTAATATAGGTTCTTTTGTCGATATTCGGTACTTGAGTAAAAAATAAACTTGTTTTGAGGTAAATTGTCCTCGTAGTCAAAATTAAATCATCTATAGAATGATATTAATGATTTAAATATCATATATATCAAGTATATATATGTATTTATAATAGTACATAAAATCTTGAGATAGGAAATCGAATCCACTGTTCATGGAGATGGTAAGCCATACGTACACATGAACACTACTTTCATTTATTTTTTATATTTAATGAAATAAATACTAAATGATACAACGGTATATTATAATTCCATCATAATATAATATTTTATATACATTACATGTGTTCATTATTTCCATTTTTACATCTTCCATGTATGAAATGAACGAGTCATATCCCTTTGAGGGGGTGGTAGTTCGCACTTCCTCAAATAAAATTATCGTATTTACACATTATGGAAATCATAAAGGTATGATTTAAAAAAACAAATAAAAAAATAGAGAATATAAATACAATAAATATAATATATAAATATATTTCCATCATAATGGCCACCATTAAAGGTGGGTGGAGAAAATTGAAGAATCATCGTTTCGTGAGGCAGTAGTTCGCCGTACTCAAAAACAATATGTTCGTATCCATTAGATAGAGGTGTGTGTTAGTGTAGTTAAAATAATTCTCATAAAAAAATATTATTATATGTACGATACTGGTGTTGTTATGTAATCAAATAATAATAATACAATAGGTATTGGAGAAGGAAAATAAAGGGAAGCAACTTGAGAGAAGGCGTTAACTCTGGATTGGGTAACTTTTTGGATTTGAACCAAAAGGATTTCTAGAATTGCATTATTCCCATGTTACAGTTTAAATGAGGAAGGGTGGGTTGTTGGGAGATTATTTAGTTATAATTTGGATGAGAAAAGTGGATAGATAAGTGATTTTAAATGGGTATATTTGGTGGCCTTTTATAAGTCAGAGGAGGGCACTTTAGGAAATTTTGAAATATTAATTTATTATAAATTCAATTTCTATTAGAAATGAGCCAATTTATCTTAGTTAGAATTCTAGATTAATATAAGTCTAAATAAAATCATCCAATTATAATTAGATAGGTGTTTGACATTTTTTAACCATTATTTTTTTTATTTAACCCTTTTTTCTCTTACCGTTTTATCAAGAATTTAACATTTTGAGAATCCAAATAGTTACCAAAACATGGAAATTTTCCAATAAAAGATTAATTAAAAAATATATATAACTATAATAACCATTTAGACAAATATTAGATTTTTTGGTAATTTTATACTATTTAATAATATATTTTATATTTTAAAAATATGAATTATGTCAATTTTGACACTATTCATATCATGACTTTTTAAAAGTCTATAAAAAGTACATTTCATCAAAAAAAATTAGTAATATAAATATAACATGTCAATATAATCCATAAAATTCGTGGATCACATCAAAATAACAAAATTACATATATTTTTACATTTATAATATCATTTATTTGAATCCTCTATTAATGAAGCAATGACTACATCATCATTATTTCAAAATTAAATTTTTTATATAATGTATAAAAATTATAAATAAAATATAATGATTTAGGAAATAATTTTTTCTTTCTAATGACTATTTATAACTCAATATATCACTTATCTATCCCGATATAAATATTTTTTTAGTAAATGACATGTTTAAGTTATATTTTTCTTTACAATAAATTAATTCTTATAAAATGTATTTTTTCACATCAACATGGCTCCATAGGGTCCCAATATCAGAAAAAGGATTCCCATGCAAGGAAATATACCATCCAATAGGATTATAACACGTTTTAGGGTTGTTTAATATTATTATAATATTATTTTTTACCCTTATTTATGATATTTAACCTTTAACCATGGAATGTAAAATAATTACTAAAGTTACATTTCATAATGTCTAAAAATAAAGGATATTTATTTACACAATTTGGACCTCCAAATTTAAAATATGGAATCCATTTTTCCGAATTCAAACCATAGAAGTTGGAGTAATTAATTGAAAAGTATTTTTTGTTGTCAAAACCAATAAAGCGAGTTTCTAAAAAATAATAACTATCAAACGATTAACGTGTGTTTATGAAAAATTTAAAAGTGAAATTACTTCCAACGGAAAAAAATTAGATTAAATGATAAAAATATAATCTAATTATACTTTAAAACCATTTAAAAGTAAATATAACTATAAAAATAAATTAGATGAAAATGAAGTTTTGTCTTAAAATGCTTTATTTTCACCATTCATTAAAAAATTAACATTATCAGCAAATTACCAGAAATTTATCAAAAGTAAATTTTGAGGTCCCAATTATATAGAATAAATTTATTTTGTAATATATGTTATATAAAAGTAACAACAATTAGATTTAAAAAAGGTTCTCCATCAAAAGGCAGCATAATATTTTAAAAAAAATATTAAAGCATTTCGTGCTTAAAATCAGTTTCATTCTAATTTTTAGCATCAAAAATTTATTAGGATAATGTAATGTCATTTAACAAACATATATAATCATATTATAGTTAGTTATGTTCATTACCTCTAATAAAAAAGCTTGGTGTTAACTACCATTTAAAATAATAATATTATTATATTATTTTTCGATATAACTCAAAGTTGTGTGCAATGTAAGATTTCAATGAAACCCGTTGTTGCATGTTGAGTATGCTATAAAAAAAATAACTGCCTTTAATGTAAAAATAATATCTTCTTCATAAATATTAACCAAAATGAAAAAGTATTATTTAATAAATACTTGGGTTGTTAAATCCTTTTCCCCTATTGGGAATTGGGTCCTCAAAATTCTATTCATTTATCAATTAAGTGGGGGTATTTATCTCTCATAGAATTTTTATATTCCCATGTTTCCTCACTAGCCATATGGTTTTTCCCCAAAACCATTACATGATGAATGACTTTATTCTGAAATACTTTATCTCTTCAGTTAAAAATCTGTAATGGTTGTTCCTCATAAGAAATATTCTCTTCCAACTGAACTACCTCTGGACTCAAAACATGATATGGATCTAGCATATAATTTCTCAATATTGAAACATGAAAAACATTGTGTACCTAGGATAATCATGGAGATAAATCCACTCTGTAGGAAACTTATCCAACTTTCTCCAAGATTTCATATGTTTTAATGAACATCAGACTCGACTTTCTCTTATTACCAAAATGCGTCACAATTTTCTATGGAGAAATGTTGTGAAAAACATGATCACTTTCCCCGAAATAGAGATCCTTCCTCTAGTTATCAGCCTAAAAATTATGACTTCTCTGAGCTATTCTCATGTGCTTCTGAATCATCTGAACGTTTTGTGCCATCTCTTCTACCAATTCTAGTCCCATAAACTTCTTTTCACCTACTTCATCGCAAAAAGATAGAGTTCAAAACCTCTTTCCATATAAAGATTCAAATTGTTCCATCTGTATCCTAGAATTATAACAGTTATTATAAGAAGACTAAACCCAAGAAAGCTGTGGGTCTGAACATCCATGGTAATCTATTGAAGAAGCACATAGTATATCGTCCAATGTCTGAATTGTTCATTCTGACTATCCATGTGATTAAGGATGACAATATGTACTGAAATTTAATTCAATTTCCAATGACTTCTTAACGCACTCCCAAAAGATAGAAGTGATCCTGGGATCATAATCAGATACAATGGAGAGACCAACCCTATGTAACCTAACTATATCATTAATATACAATCGAGAGAGAAGATCTAGAGATAGAGTATCACTAATAGGACGAAAATGAACAGATTTAGTCAATAGATCAATAATAAACAAAAATTAATTGATACTTCGAGTAGTCTTTGGTAATAACACTTTGAAATATATGCAGACATTTTCCCATTTCCAATCTGGCATTGTCAGGGCTGAAGCATCCCTTTCGGTAACTGTTGTTCTAGTTTAACCTGTTGAAAAATTAATCACATCATAGTAAAGTCAGAAATATCTCTTTTTATTCCATCCCACTAGTAATACTCTTGAATATATCTATATCTTTTAGTACTACAATGATGGACAGAAAATAGATAACGATGAGCATCACATAACAACTCTTTCTTCAATTGTGAATCACAAGTCACACATAAGCTCCTTCCAAACCTCAAAACACTGTATTTATCGATGTTAATTTTATGTAACATACCCTTCAAAAAAAATTCAATCTTTTTCTGCAACTCACTATATTATTTTTGCGGTTTCTTTAGTCTGTCTTCTACAGACGATAGTACTAAAACCTAAAAAACATAGGAATTTATTGTACCAACAACTTCAGTTCCAGAATTCATCAAATCATTAATTAAAGGGTCACATTAACAATAAAATATGGTTAATGTAGAATTACATTTCTAACTCAAAGCATCATCAACCGTATATTATTTTCCTAGATGGTAATGTATCATTCAATCATAATCCTTGAATAATTATTGCCATCTCCTCTGTCTCATTTTTAATTATTTCTGAGTGAAAATATACTTCAAACATTTATGGTCATCATACATTTCATATTTCAATCCATACAAATGATGCCTCTAAATTTTTAAAGTAAAAACAAAAACAACTAATTCCAAATCATGTGTAGGGTAATTTAAGTCATGAGTTTTCAACTGACATGAAGCATAAGCAATTACCTAATCATTCTGCATTAAGACACAACCAAGAACTTTCATCGAAGCAGAACTATAGATAATAAATTCACCATTTTTGGAAGTCCATGAAAAAACTGGAGCGTTCACCAATCTTCTTTTCTATTCCTGAAAAAATTCAACACATTATTTTGTCCTGATGAACTTAACACCTTTTCATGTTAACTTAGTCAGCGGGCTAGATAACAGTGCAAAATTTTCAACAAACCATTGGTAATAACTTGATAAACCAAGAAAACTAGGAATCCTACTTATATTTTTGGGTCTTGGCCATTATTTAGAAAATTTTATTTTTGTAGGATTAACCATTATGCCATCTTTAGAAACAATGTGACCAAGGAATGAAAACTTTTGTAACCAAAACTCACACTTGCTGAATTTCCCACAAAATTTCTTTTCTTTAAAGGTTTTGAAGACATCCCTTAAATAACTTTCATGATCCTATTTAATTTTAGAATATATGAAAATATCATAAATAAAAACAACTACAAAATTATCCAAGAAATCACGTAAAATATATTGAAAAGATCCATGAATAATGTAGCTGCATTGCTTGACCCAAAAATAATAACTACAAATTGGTAATGGCCATATCTAGAAATAAATGTGGTCTTCAAAATTTCTTCATCCTTTACTTTCAACTGATGGAACCCCAACCTCATGTCAATCATTGAAAAATACTAAGCTGCATGGAGATGATCAAATAAATCATCGATATGAGGCAAATGATACTTGTTCTTAACAGTTATGTTTTTCAAGGCTCTATCACCAATGAAAAGACTCATCAAACCAAATTTATTTTTAACAAAAAAGATAGGAGTACCCCATGGTGATGTGACAGGTTGAATGAAACCTTTATCTAATAACTCATGAAATTGCTTCTTTTACACTAAAAGTTAAATTTGATCCATTCTATAAGGGGGTTTTGATATTGGATTAGCATTAGGAACTAAGTCAATAGTAAATTAAACTTCATGATCAAGTATTATACTAGGAAACTCATAAGAAAAAAACATCAAGATACTCATTTACCTCTGGAACATCATTAATATGAACAGTACCATTGTTTTCAACAGTATGTTCAAGGTAACATGCATTTCCATCATTTACTAGTTTCTCATATTCTTGATATATTATCAAAATTGTGGGTTAATTATTGTACACAAACTAAAATTAATTATCAAAAGAAACATGTTTATCTCTACATTCAGTCTTATCATGATAAAAAAAAGCCAATCCATACCCAAAATAACATCAAACTCTACTAGAGGCCAAAAAATAAGGTTTACAGGTAGATTATTTTCTCACAAAAGGATATGAAAGTTCTTATAATTTATTTTTGTCTTAATATTTCCTCCAAAAGTTTTTTCCATAAGTTCTGGATTCATATCTTGATATGGAATTCCAAATTTACTAGAAAATTTCTCAGAAATAAAAGCATGGGTAGACCCTAAATCAAAAACACATTAGCATAATCTGAATAATAAATTGTACCTGATACAACCTCATTTAATGGACCAACATTTACTGAATTATTTTCAATGGATTTCACCACCCATTTTTTCTTGTAGTCTAACAGCTCTTCGTCATTTGAGCTCTTCGTTGAACAGTCATTTTCATAATGACCCATTTCATTACACTTAAAACACTTTACTGACTGTAAATCAAATTTTTTCTTACCAATACCCAGATATTTGTTCGTGTAATTACGAGCCTTATCTCCCATTTTTTCACATCAGAAGCACTTACTAGAATTCAAAAGGCATTACACAATGTACTTTTTACCACAATTATCAAAAAAATTAAACATAATATTCTTACCGTTATACTTTTTTGAAGAGTTATTCCCTTTCATCTTCCACCTCAACCTCTTATTATGTTGTTTTCCAAATAACAAACAATCATCAGAAAACTCCATTTCCACCTTCTATATACTTCAAAAAAGTTTTTCATAACTTTTGGAGTCATGAGAAGATAAAGACCTTCAATATTTTAAAATTATTCTTGAATAAAAACAATTGATTTTACTGTCATGAACTCACATGAAATATGGTTCATACCATGCCAGTCGAGTGAATTTTTATTCATAAGAAGCCACTGAGTCATCCTCCTACCTCAATTCCATGAATTTTTTTCCATGCTAAGTTGAATCACCTTAGGAAAATATTCCTCAAGAAACATACATTTTAATTCATCCCAATCAAGATAATGAATCTCCTTAATATCCATTATATTTTTAATTATCTACCACCACTGATCGGATTCACCTTTAAAACAGTAAACAAAAAGAATAACATTTTGATGCTCTAAACCTCACTTGACATTGAAAATATTTTCTAGTTCTTTAATACACCCTTCCACTAACAAAGGGCCAGATGATCATCTAAATGATGGGGTATGTTGCCTCATGAAAAGATCCATTGCTGAAATATTCCTCTATGGTTTAACTGGATGATCTCATTCATGGATAAACCCCCCATTTATATCCTGATTCAATAGTTCCAATATTGCAACAAATAGGTCAGTTCCGATTCTGACCATCTCAGTTTGCTGATTTGGAAGTTTCTATTCCCCATTGTGTTGTCCCATCATAGCTACCCTATTTCCTCTACATAAAACCATTATAAACATAGAAATATATTAGGCAAATCCACATGGTAATCTTAAAATGCAACATCATTTCAGTGTTATCATAATATAATTTAAGGTTATTAATTTATCAATACTGTAACTCCAAAATTTATCTAAACCGACCTCTGATATCAACTATAAGGCACCAATCTTAAATATTAAAGAATCTAGAGTTATGTCAAGTATTCAAAAATGAGGATATTTTCATTTATAGAGTTTTATAGAATTAGGCCATAACTATTATATTACATCACAAATATTACAAAGTAGACACTTCTTCTCTAACAATTTTTTTCACAACAATAAAACTCATTAAATATAATAATTATTATTTTCTTGATAATAATATTTTAGAATTATTCATTTCACTTAAACATACTTATACCCTATAAAAAAAGTTTAAAAACATGGGATGTCCATAAAAAGCTCAGTAAGTGATATAAAATAAAAGAAGAAAACATTAGACCATCAATATATAAAAATAAATAGAATCATACTTTTCACTCATAAAACATATGATCTGTAACATACCTCATGAAATTATAAGATATAAAAATAACACATAGATATATCAAAGGCCCACCCATCCATGGTTTATCACAGAACCACTCAAATACGTAGACAATTCCCAAGAACCGTAACATAATCATAACACATAAAATAAGCATAAAAGAAAGATAATATTTCCATATTGCAATCAAAATATATCATTTCAAATATTGACAGTATCAATGCGTTCTAAAAAACATTTTCAATAGAAAATATGTAAAAATTGTATATGTTATTTATTTTTCATTTAAAAACAGTATGACTTGTTAAGGAATCCAAATATCAAATAATGTTAACAACAGTGGAAATGTCGTTCTCACCACGTACATTAAAAAAAACATTTCCTTTGTAGTTTCTAAAATGCTTCATAAAAGAAAAGATAATTTTTGAAAACTATTGATTGAAATTAAAATAAAAAGGGTATTATTATACATCGTATAAAAATGGTCATGTATATACCAAAATATTCATCAATGAAAGGAGATTGAGACGAAGTCCCTTACTTTGAGTCCGACTCATCATGTGTGATCCTTGTTCTTCCTGAATAATAAACATAATTTAAAATATACTTGATTAAGAACACTTTTAAATTTTATTATTACTTTTATATTAGTTATTAGCACTTTATTAACATTAAACAATTATTTATGTTAATATTGGTCATTTTATCGATATTCAATACATGAGTTGAAAATGAAATTATTCTGAGGTAAATTTTCTTTATATTCAATAGTACATCATATATAAAATGATATTAATGATTTAAATATCATATTTATCCAGTATATAGATGTATTTATAATAGTACATAACATTTCTAGATAAAAAATGAAATACACCGTTCATGGAGAAGGTAAACTGTATGTACGCTTGAATGCTACATTCATTTATTTTTTAATAATTAAAGAAATGAAAACTAAATGATATATAGGTATATTATAATTATATTATAATATAATATTTTATATATGTTACAAATTTTCATTAACACTATCATTTATATGTTCCATGTATGGAATGAATGTGTAATATCATTTTGAGGGGAAGGTAAGCTGCACTTCCTCAGATTAAATTGTCGTATTTACACATTATGGAAAGAATAAAGACATTCTATAAATTAAGAAAACAGATTCCTAGTGACAATATAAATATAATATATATTATATGTAAATATAGTCCCATCATAATGGACACCATAAGAGGTGGTAGGAGAAAATTCATCAATCATCGTTTCGTGAGGATGTAGTTCACCGTACACAGAAATAGTATGTTTGTATCCAATAGATTGAGGTGTGTCTAAGTGTAGTTCAAATAATTCTCATTACAACATCATTGTAACGCCCCGACCCCAGTTACCCAGAGTTGGTACTTTATTACATAACATTGGCATGATTACATGGAATCAAGTCTCGAAAGACCGATCAGTGTAGCAGTCTGGACAAATAGATAACATATTTGAAAGTTACATTACACATTAGAAAATAAAACACTACATAAATGAACCATTGATAATTCCATTAATCCCCTTTATTAAACCAACTTATCAATAAAAATACACTTCTTGGAATCCTGGGAAAATAAAACATAATAAAGGGGTGAGCTCAGATGATCAGTACGGAAAACAATATAGTGGAAACTTTCATAAATAAACATAAACATGTAAGGAAATGTATAAAACTAAAACAAAAGACATTTAAACCTAAAAATAATCATAATATGGAAAATATAAATCAAATAATTCCATTTAATTATTCACATTGATATTCTACTAGTTGAATAATCACATGCAAAATCCATATTAAATTTCATAATGATGGAATGCATAATGCCAGACTTGACAACCACATAGTCAAGGCCTTGTGCCATGACTACAAATAAGATTTTGTCAAGGCCTTGTTCGAAAACACTAGTTTGTCTCATGAGACCTACTGATGCATAGAGGAGCTATATCAGGCTCCACCCGTCTCTTACTAAGTCCAATGAATTCCTCATATGAAAATGTTTAAGCATAACATAAACATTCATATTAAAACTAGCATACGAAATGTCAATAATTTAACCATAAACCATGAATGGTATAAAAATAGAACATCCACAATAAAACATATCATAACTCATTCTATAAAATATGTAACATTTTATTATAATAAATCAACCTCGATCAAGAATAATATCCTGTAATATAAGTTTACATAGTTGAAAATGGTCAGTAAATTTTTTTGAGAGAAATATCCCATTTTAATGAAATCATTTAAAAGTCACAAAATTTATAAAAGAAGTTATTTAAAATATAGTTTTGAATAAAAGTGTCCCATACCACTTTAAAAATTTTTATAATAATTGAAATTGTAAAATAGTCATGTCCATATAAATAAATCCTTAAAACCATTTTGAAAACATGGACATTAATGAGAAAGGTTTAGAAGAATAAATATCTAAAACATTTAAAATGATGTTTTAATAAAACAGTCCCTTAAAAATAATCCCATTGTGAAATATTTTATGAAACATGGACATGGATAATAAATATTTCCTAGTAATAACTTTCCTATAAACAATCTTGAATAATAATGATATTGAGAAATTAACCCTTACCTTGCACTTTCCTTTGGTCGAGGGAACATTTAACCTCCTGTATAATGACCATATAATGTTATTAAATTATTCCAGAACCATATTAATATTTATAATATCACACATGATTCCTTTATGACTTTGTACTACCCATTTAATATTGATTTCCATGTTAAATTAACATTTTGGGTAATAATCGATTTCTTTATTATAGGTTGTTTACCATGTTATTCTTGATCATATCATTTAGATCATGGTTTATAAACTTATAGAATGTAAAAAATGATTTATATATCATATATATTTAGAATATAAATATTTATAATAGATAGATATATGAAATGGAAAACAAAATTTATGGATATGGTAGGTCGTACATACGTATACACGCTGTTTCCCTTTTCATATCGTATTGAATGGAAGTAAGTGAATAAGATATATGTAAGTACATACATACATAAATACATACATAAATACATATATACATATATATATATATATATTAATTAGAATAATTATGTCATATATTACTTACTTTTTAATAATATATATTTTTATAATCATCGTTGAATGGTGAATGTGGAAATGAATCTCATCGCGGCGTGGAGATGGTAATCCGTACGTATGCACAATCAACAATATCATTATACTGGTGGTGAAATCAGATGTAATTGGATGGTATATCATATATATATATATAATAATTTACATGTTATATTTATTATTTACATCAGTTACACTCATTATTATACCCATCCAAATAATGAAGTGTTTGAATAACAAACTACACCATGATGTGGAGACGGTAAGCTGTACGTACGCATGTATGGTGACTTTGTCCTTTATAGGATTGATATAATAATGAATATGGTTGTACCATATTTATAAAAAAATCATAGTATGTAGAAGGTATTTGAGTTATCATTTTGGTATTGAAACAACAAAGAAAGAGGAAGTGGAAAAAGAACTTGAATGATGGTGGTGAAATTATCACCTCTTCTTCGGGTATTTCTGTTTGAGTTGATCAAAAGGGCACCTTAGGATGGATTTATGATCAATTTAAGGACTCCAGGATGATGTGATAGAAGTTTTGAGGATATTTGGATAGGGTTTTTTCTGAGCCAAATGTCTTTGGAAGTGTGATTTTTAGAGAAGGGAAGTACCCTTTTATAAAAGTTGTGATGGCCACTTTAGGAAAAGCTTGAAATATTATTTTATAATAAAATTATTATCATTTTATAATGGCTAAAAAATGATTTATTTATAGGGTGAGTGGTTATGGGTCGAAAACACTCAATAAATAGGTTTTAGACAGGTTTAGGGCACTATATTAACCTTATCCTTTAGATATAACTCTTAGTTAAATTGTTTTACTTTTACCGTGTCTTCTTTTATTAGTACACTATATGGTTAATAAACTTAATATAAACTTCCAAGATAACATAAAGTGATTAATTAATGACATATATAATATTATTTAAGTCTTTTTCCTAACTTTAGATTTTTAGGAATATTATATAATTTTATAATATAATATTGTTTTTAAAAACTCATTTTGGTCAATTTTGACAATATATAGTATTTGGTTTTTGTGAAAGTAATCACAACATGGTTACATAGAACAAGATACTTTGAGTCAATCCTAAAATTTCAAATTAATTTATAAAATTCGTGGATGTAATAAAAACATTGAAATTATATTTATTTTAAAATTTATAATATTTTTTATTAGATTATTTCAGTAATTTGTTAATTACACCATCATCAATATGCCATAGATAAATTTAAATGTCTACGTATAAAAATTAAAAATAAAATACCATGATGTAGGAAATAATTTTATCTTTATAAAGAATATTTATTGTATAATTTATCTTATGTATAACACTATATTAAAAATTGTTTAGTTATTAAACTTTAACATAACACTTTTTACTCTTCTTTAAATAAAATAAAATTAAATGTCATAATCTAATCCAAGTGGATAAAATAGAATCATATTTTATTCCTATGGTTTTTTTGGTCAAAATCCAATTATTCAAGAGAATTATTACATGTGTTATGGTAATTATAATATCATTTTTACCCTTAATTACCCTATTTACCTTTGATCGTGGTAAATAAAAGTCAAAAGTTACTATTCAATAAAAATTATTTTCTTCTTATTGAACCAAATTTTACTTAATGATGCCAAAAATGTCTCTTTTATTATTGAAATTCAACTCACATGAGTGGTACAATTATGTTTTATTAAAATTTGCAAATGCTCCTAGAAGGTGGGTAAAAGATGGTAAAAAGATCAATAAAAATTTATAAATATAATTTTATTATAAAATGAACACAGAAAATTAAATTTAACATATAAAGGTACTATATAACCATTTTGACTTAAAATAAATTTAAATAAAATAAAAATTTATTTAAATGAAATGTTGGTTTTAAACAATAACCCGGTATTTTTCATTATTCATCAAAAATGGATGTTTTTAGAAAAATACCAATAATTCACCCTATGATAATTTTGATATTATGAATTCAAAAATGAATTATATTTTACCAAATTCATAACATATAAGTTGCACTAATTAATTTAAAATTACTTCCCGTAGTCAAAACAAAAAAAGCCGGGTTTTTAAATGTTAAAACTATCAAAAGATTGATATTTGTTTATGTGAAATTACATATAATGACCTAAATTTTATTAAATGATAAAAATACCGTCAAATTATTATTCCAAACCATTCAAAAACATAATTTATCACTATAATTTGTTTCGATTAAAAATTTTGTTTTTAATTAAAATTTAGTATTTTCACCATGCTTTAAAATATGGATGTTATCAGAAAAGTACGTAAAATGTATGAAAAAATATTTTTTATGTCCTGATTCTAAAGAAGAATTTAATTTCATTAAATTATATATATAAAAGTGTAAAATATTGATTTTAAAAATGGGTTTCCATTAAAATTTTGCAAAATTGCATTTTTTTTGAAAAATACTTCTTTTATCTGAAAAAAATGAATTCTTTATCATTTTATTTCTGAGATACACATAATATGGGTTTTAAAATTATATATAGTATATAATATTCAAAATTCAGTTAATAATATTCAAAACTGCCTATTGAACGACATGTTTGGCAAGTTTTGGTGCTCTCAAACTCAGTGTTGCATGTAGCGCAAGCTATGGAATTACTTTAATGAGTTAATGCACTATGAATTCATAGGGTGTTACATTCTCCCCTCCTTTAATAAAATGTGTCCTCACAATTTGAAATTGTTTGTCAAAAATAAATGGTTAACAATAGAAAAATACCTTTTTGGAAAACGCATATCAAAAACTGGGTTAATAAAATTTAGTCTTAAGAAGAGGGAAAGGGAAATGAAAAAGTCACCACCAAATTTTGAAACTGATTCGGAGAAAATTGGTGGAAATTATAAACACATAATTGGAGGAAAAATCTAAATATTTATAGGGAATGATTGAGGTCATCAATCACAAATAAATCGAAAATTGAGCACCTTAAAGACATCAATCTAAGATGATGTAAAACATCAATGGTTCAACAAAACATATGGTATTAGGATAACACATTTTTTGTTTTTATATCCCTTACCTAAAGTTTAATAATTAATTTATTCATAGAATAAGAGAAAAAATATATATTTGATAATTATAATTTTATCCTTCAACAAATTCCCGCCACAAACTTATCTTTCACTGCAAAAGATAATCGAAATAAAAAATATTCTGTTTTTCTTAATGGTATAAGGTTCCAAAAACAATTAATTTATAATTCATTTATCAGACCATTAAAAAAATACATTATAAAAACCAGGAATAACGTTGTCCAGTGGTAGGTGGTGCACCCTTGTTTCCATTCAGTTGCGGGTTTAAGTATCACGTCCTTTCCAGATGCGACAGGTTATCACCCGACCTCCGGGATGTCCTTTTTATGCCAGTCCAAAAATAATTTGATGAAAAGATTTAACCTTAACAATAGTATCCAGTGTCAAAACTAATCGATTCCATCCATTAGACTTACCCAAAATACTTCTATCCAAACTCAATGTCTAAAATTTATAAGTAATGTAAACACAATGATGATCCTTTTTTACACGTAATAACATGTGAATACAGTCATCCTGTATTCTTTAAGAACATTGTAACCCCCTAAATACCCATGAAAAATTCTTTATTACATTCATTCTCCCTTATTCCTTATATAATACTAGATATACTCCTTCTATCCAAAAATTTTGTAAACTCCAACAATGATGGAATATGAAAATTATTAATCAGTCTCATGGTAGTCACGAATATCAAAAATAATTTATCCAAATCAATTATATATTATTCTAAAATCACTACTTTAGTATCAAAACCATATTATGGTTTATCTTTCTCTTAACCATATATTTCCTAAAAAAAATTAACCTGCCATTGAGTCAATTTTCACGGTTCCACACAATCTCAAGTCCTTAATGAAATAGTACTGCAGTACAATCCTTATATACTCTATAATTATTATAACATGTACATCATTAATAAAATACTCAAATTACACAATACTTTAAGAAAAACATAAGAACTCCAATAATTTCTCTTCATCTTCAGTAGTATCATAAATTGATTGTTATCCAATAACAACATTTGGGCTATACTCTGATGATTTGGAAATTGATTCACATAGTGTCCCAACTAATTTTCGATCAATAATTGTACATTTCAAACCTTTTTATTACCCTTGCAAACACGTACTTGGTGTTATTTTTATCCACACTTATAATAAACTCTCATTACTTTCAAGCATTTACTAAGGTGATTCATTCCACAGTTATCACATATGGGAAAATCCATCTTTCCCCTCTTCCATTAATCCATGTTTCTCTATCATTATTTACTTCTCTTGCTTCCCTTCAAATCCATAGGACTTAGAGAATTTATTATGTATCTTATTGACACCTGATAATATTTTTTTCATAAGATAAGAATACATGGAGACTATTTCCCTTTTAAATGTTGGATTAATTCCCTGAAGGATATGATCATTCTTAATCTTTCGATCATGTGTATTTCTGGAATTCTCATTCCTTCTACTAGGTGCCATATCTAAACAATGGTATACACTGGGTTAGTTTATGAATTACAATGCATAATTCCAAACATTTAAAATACTTAATGTAAATTTAAATGATTATGCATATAGTCTCTAATAATTAAATTCTTTTTTTAGAATGTATTTACTACTAAATCCTTCATAAAGGTTTGTAAAGAAAATGTGAGTTATCCAAAGTATATCCCCTTGGAGTTTCATAACCGAGAGTGTAACAAGGCCCGTTATTGTGTACCAGGATACCCTAGGTCAAGCTCAAAACTCCTTGTCAGAGTTTTCTCTCCTAGGTACATCTATTCCATCGATGCCTCTACCTAATCATATCCAGATAGAGATGTATTGCTTAGAAAATACACAAAATCACTACATTACCAAAATTCTAGGAAGTTATTTTATACTAATCCTCAAATTCAATCTTGGGGTAATGTTCTCTAATCAGAGTTTATCTAAATATATTTCCAAGGTTTTTGCTAAACTTCCTCAGATACCAACTGTAATGCCCCTACCCCAGCTACCTAGCGTCAATGCTTTATTACATAACATAGGCATGATTACAAGGAATCAAGTCCCAAAAGACTGATCCATTTACCAGTCATGGAAAATAGATTAAAATCATGAATGTTACATTACATATAAGAAAATAAAACACATCGTAAATGATCCTTTGATAAGGACATTAATCCCCTAGTTTTACCCTACTTATCAATCATAATTCACTTCTTGGAATCCTGGGAAAATAAAACATAATAAAGGGGTGAGCTCAGATTCTTAGTAAGGATAAATATTAGCGAAAACTTTCATAAATACACATAAACATTAATGTAAAGGTTTAAGAAGAATAAATCTTTAAAACATTTAATATTATGTTTTAAAAAAAGAGTACCTTAAAATGAATCCCTTTGAAAACTATTTTATAAAACATGGATATGGATAAGGAATATGTCTAAGTAAACACTTACCCATAAAAAATCTCGAATAATAACGACATTAAAGAATTAACCCTTACCTTGCACATTCCTTCTATCGATGGAATGTTTAACCTCATGTATAATGACCATAGTAGGTTATTAAGTTATGCCATAACCATATTCATATTTATTATATCATACATGATTCATTTATGACTCTATACTACCCATTTAATATTTATCTCCTTGTTAAATTAACATTTCGGGTAATAATCACTTTCTTTATCATATGTGTATTGACTTTTTATTCTTGATCATATCATTTAGATCATTATTTACATACTTCAATAATTTAACACATGATTTATATATCATATATAGTTATAATATAAATATGTATAATAGATTGATATATGAATTGGAAAACACTATTTATGGAGACGGTAGGCTGTACGTACACATAAACACTTTTTCCATTTTTATATCTCATTGAATAGAAGTAAGTGAATAAGATATATATAAGTAAATACATACATACATACAAACACAGACACACACACACACACACACACACATATATATATATCTGTGTGTGTCAATAAAGTATCATTATTATGTCATATATTACATACTAATTAATAACATATATTTTTATAATAATCATTTAATGGTGAATGTGGAAATGAATCTCATCGTGTCATGGAGATGGTAATCCGTATATACACACGAGCGAAAATACCATTATATTAATGGTGAAATCGTATGTAATTGGATGTTATATCATATATACAGAATCATTTATATGTTATATTTATTATCTACATCAGTTATACTCATTATTATTCCCATCCAAATAATTAAATGTTTGAATAACAAACTGCACCACGAAGTGGAGACGGTAAGCTATACGTACGTACATTTGGTAACTTTGTCATTTATAGGTTGGATAAAATAATGAATATGGTTGTACCATATTTATAAAAACATCCCAGTATGTAGAAGGTACTTGAGTTATTATTTTGGTATGGAAACAACAAAGAAAGCGGAAGTGGAAAAAGAACTTGAAAGGGGGTGGTGATATTATTACCTATTCTTTGGGTGTTTCCTTTTGAGTTGATCAAAAGGGATAATTAGGTTGGGTTTCTGATCAAGCTATGGACTATAGGTTGATGTGAGGGAAGTTGGGAGGATATTTGGGAATGGGTTGGCCAAGAAAAATGGCTTAGGAAGTGTGATTTTTAGAGAAGGTAAGTACACTTTTATAAGAGAGGTAAGGGTCACTTTATGAAATGATTGAAATATTATTTTATAATAAAATTATCTTAGTTAAATTGTTTAAATTTTACAGTGTCTTCTTGTATTCTTACACTAAATGGTTAATAAACCTTCTCTAAAATTCCAAGAGAAACTAAAGTGGTTCATTAATGACATTTATAATATTATTTATTCTATTTGGCCAAACCATATATATTTAAGAATATTATATAATTTAATAATATAATATTTGTTTTAAAAACTCATTTATGTCAATTTTGACACTATTTGGTATTTGGTTTTTGTGAAAGTCATCAAAACATGATTATATACAACAAGATACATTGAATCAATCCTAACATGACATATTCACCTATAAAATTCGTGGATGTCATAAAAACAATGACATTAAATTTATTGTAAAATTTATAATACCATTTATTTGATTCATTCTTTAATAAATTAATTACTGCATCAGCATTATGTCATAAATAAATTTAAATATTTAATGTCTAAAAATTATAAACAAAATACCATGATTTATTAAATCTTTTTATATTTCTAATGAATATTTATAGTCTAATTTATCTTATGTATAACCCTATATTAAAAATGGTTTAGTTATTAAACATTAAATTTAACACTTTTAATTCTTCTTTAAATAAAATAATAATAAAATTCCTAATCTAATCCAAGTTGAGAAAAGAGAATAATTTTTTGTCAATATGTTTTTTTTTCAAACTTCACTTTTCCGATAGAATTAGGATATGTGTTATTGTAATTATAATATCATTTTTGCCTTCAATTAGCCTATTTACTTTTAAACGTGGTAAATAAAGTCAAAAGATACTATTCACCAAAAATTATTTTCATCTTATTGAACCAAATTTTACTTACTGATGTCAACTGTGTCTCTCATAGTTTTTTAATTCAACTCACCGAAGCGGTAAAATTATGTTTTATGCAAATTTGTAAATGCTCCCAGAAGGTGGGTAAAAGACGATAAAAAGTTGAATAAAAATTTATACATCTTATTTTATTAAAAATGAATACAATTAATACATTGAAATAATATAAGTACAATATATATTTTTCGATTTAAAATAAATTTAAATAAAATAAATAATTATTTTAAAAAAAGTAGGTTTTATACAATAATGCAGTATTTTCAGTATTCATCAAAAAATGGATGTTTTCAGTAAAATACCAAAAATTCATCCTAAGATAATTTTGATGTTCAAAATTCAAAAATGAATTTTATTTTATCAAATTAAAAACATATAATTTGCATTAATTAATTGAAAATTAATTCTTGTAGTCCATACCAAAAAAGTGGGTTTTTTAAAAGTAAAAACTATCAAAAGATTGTCATCTGTTTATGTCAAATTTAAATGTTAAATTACCTATAATGACCTACATTGTATTAAATGATAAAAATATAATCTAATTATACTTTAAAACCATTCAAATTCATAATTTATCACTATAAATTATTTCAATTAAAAAATTTGTATTTTAATTAAAATTTTGTATTTTTTACTATAAATTGAAATATGAAAGTTATCAGAAAATTACCAAAAAAAATATCCAAAATAAAATTTTATTTCCTGATTCTAAAGAAAAATTTAATTTCGTTAAATTGAATATATAAAAATGTCCAATATTGGTTTTAAAAATGGGTTTCCATTAAAAGGTGGTAAAATTAAATTTTTTTGAAAAATATTTCTTTTATCTAAAAAAATGAATTTATTATCATATTAGGTCTAAGAAACACATAATAAGGGTGTTAAAATTATATAGATTATAAATGATTCAAAATTTCATTAATAATATTCATAACTGCTTTTTGAAAATTTAGTTTGGTATGTTGTGGTGCGCTCGAACTCAGTGTTACGTTTAACGCAAGCTAATGAATTACTTTAATGAGATAACGTACAATGAAATCGTGGGATGTTAAAATCCTAGTATATTTAGTATAATTATTTTGTTATGTAATAAATGAATAATAGTAGAATAGGGAGTGGAGAAGGAATATAATGCAGTGGAACTTGAGAGAAGACGTTACCTCTAAATCTGGTAACTTCTTTTGATTTGAGAAAAAAGCTTTATTAAATTTCCTTATTACCAAGTTATGGATTCCGGGAGGAAGGGATGGATATTGGGATATTATTTGGGATGAATGTGGATGATCCAAGGGTCTGTAGAGGTGTAATTAAATGGGTATAGGTGGTGTCCTTTTATAAGAAGAAGGAGAGGAACTTTACAAACGTTTGAAATATTAATTTATTATAAATTAAATTTATATTAAAAATGAGTTCAAATTAAGTTATTTCGAATCTAAGATGAATATAATTCGAAATAAAATCAACCAATAATAATTATACAGGTTTTGGATATTCTTTTATCCTTATCTTTTGGATTTAACCCTTTTTTACTCTTACCGTTTTATCTTGCATTTAACACTTTGAGAATCGAAATAGCTACCAAAACATGGAAAATGCTCAATGAAAGAGACATTAATAAAATTATAGTTTTATAATAACCATTTGGTTTAATCTTATATTGTTTTTTGGAATTTTATATTGTTTGATAAAATATTTTATATTTTAAAAATATGATTTATGTAAATTTTGACACTATTCATATCATGACTTTTTATAAAACCATAAAAATTTGATTGCTTCTAAAAAAATTCGTTAATAAAAAGGTAAATTGTAAATATAATCCAGAAAATTCTTGGATGACATCCAAATAACCAAATTACAATTATTTTATCATTTATAATATCATTTATTTGAATCCTTTATTAATAAAGCAATCACTGCAACATCGTTGTGTCATAATTAATTTTTTATTTAATATATAAAAATTCTAAATAAAATATCATGATTTAAAAATCCGTTTAGATTTATAATGTCTATTTATAGTGTAATATATCTCTTATATAACCCCATATAAAAAAATTTAACTAAAAAGATATGTTTATGTTATATTTTTATTTACTTTAAAATAATTATTATAAAATGTCATTTTCACATCAATGTGGCTCCGTGGGGTCCCAAAATCGACCCAAGAATTAACATGGTAGGACATATCTCATAAAATAGGATTAATACATGTCTTAGGTTAGTTTAATATTATTACAATATTATTGTTTACCTTTTTTTTTCCAGATTTACACTTTAACCATGGTAAATTAAATAATTACTAAAGTTAATATTCATAATGTATAAAAATAAAAGGTACCTATTTAGAAAATTTGGATATCTTAATAACAAATATGGAATTAATTTTTCCAAATTAAAAAACATAGAAATTTCAAAAATTAATTTAAAATTAATTCTCGTAGTCAAAACAAAAAAGAGGATTTTTAAAAAGTAATAACTATCAAAAGATTGACATGTATTTATGTCCAATTTAAATGTGAAATTTCTTAAAGTGAAAAAAGTTTGGATTAAATGATAAAAATATAATCCAGGTACACTTTAAAATCAATTAAAAGTATAATTTAACTATATAAATAAATTAGATAAAAGGTAGTTTTGACATAAAATGTCGTATTTTTCCTATTTATTAAAAAATGAACTTTATCATAAAATTACCAAAATTTATACAAAGTAAATTTTGATGTCCCAATTCTATAGAATAAGTTTATTTTGTCAAATATAACATATAAAAGTGACAAAAACTATATTTACAAAGGTTTCTCCATGAAAAGGTGGTAAAACAACCTTTTAAAAATATCAGATTATTAAATTCTTAAAATCTGATTCATTATTGAAAGGGGGGCCACGGCTTCGGCCGAGGCTCTCTCCTCTCACTGCGGTTTCACTTTCACGTTCTAGGGTAACATTTTTAGCAGCGGCGGGCTCCCTTCTACTCTTCTGCGACAGCGGGTTTCATTCCTTGTGGTGGTGGGCTCCAATTATGCTTCCTCCGTATTCTTCTGTAGCGCATGTCGAGCATCGTCGGTTTGGTTTATTCGAGATCTATCTTCGGCGTCTTCGCAGTGGAAAGGGTTTCTTCATCAGCTTATGATCCTCTTCCGTTCAGCTCGGGTTTCTTCGTTCTTTGCGGTGGAGGGCTCCAAATATTCTTCCTTAGACTTCTTCTTCGATGGCTTATGTTCCAGATCTGTTGGTTTTTTCTCTCTCTCAGCTTCGAGTGCTACTGATAGGGCTCCATTTCTTGTTGCGATTTGGGTGATGACGGCTTTTGTTCTAGCGCTTCTGAGAGGGTTCCTCTGTCTTCTTCTCCGGTGGGTTATGTTCCAATTTTGGTTGCTGCGGGGATTCGAGATCGATGTTTCTCTTTGTTTTTTTTTGGTTTTTGATTGTCGATTTCTGGTCCGCTAGTTCATTTTTGGGTTCCAAGGCATGGACCTCTACCGATCTTTCGACTACTCAAGGCTGATTTGATGTTCTGGTGCACCGCTCCCTACATAGTTGGTCTGGTGTAGTGCTCTTCATGGAGGTTTTGGGATTGTGAATTTGAGTGATCAAATGATTTTAGGAGAAGTGCTTCTGGATGGGCTCCTGTTTGTGTTTTATTAATGTTTTTTGGATGAATTTGGTTTTTTGTTGGCTCCTGGCGATATGGCGGTTCTTACTGATTTTGAATTTGGAATTTTAGAGCTTGTAGTGCACGACTCTTAAGGTTGCATGATTGATCTTTGGTGATATTTTGATTTTGGAATGTGAAAGCTTCTAGAAATTCTACAAGAAACAGCTTCAGATGAGGTTTTTGAGCAGGAAGCATTCATCAGAGTTTGGCCATCCGGATTTGGACAAATGAGAGGGTATGACTTTGGTCATTGGTACTAGGCCCGTGCAACCCTGCACAGGATAGCTAGCCGAGTGGTCATGTGATGGTGGAGGCTTGACATAATGATGTAGTCGCTGGAGAGGGGCATTTGGATGACTTTCCTTTTAATGGTTTTTATTGTCTGAAGTTGTTAGGGTTCACACTAAGCCTTTAAAAGTGTCATTTGAAAATATATATAAAAAAAATCGATTCTGATTCATTCTTATTTTAAGCCTCTAAAATTTATTGGATAAATGTAAATACATTTAACAAATGTATATAATATTATTTTAGTTAGTTCTGTTCATTCCCACCAATAAACCAACCTGGAATTAACTACACTTTAAAATAATAACAATAATATATTATTTTTCTGTAAAACACAATGTTGCGTGCAACGTAAGATTTCAAACAACCCGTTGTTGCATGTTGAGTAAGATCTCAGAAAAATCATCCCATTTAATGTAAAAATAATATATTATTCACAAATATAAATATAAATGAAAAAATTATTATTCTATAAATACCTGGGTTGTTACAACCGATTTTTCCATTCAAATAGTATTGAAGTATATTCCTACAAGAAATTATAAATATTATTTAGTCATAATTAACATAATAGATCATCTATTGGGGAAAAAATAATGAAAACACACATAAATATTGATAATCCTAGTGATTCAAGATTATGGAATTCACTGACATTCTCAATAACTATACAGTATGTAACAACCTCTCTATAAATCTATTCTTCAAAATTAATTGTCGTTGTATCAATAGATTGTAATGTTTTATCCACATGATCCTTTAATATTAGTAAATTCATATGTTTCCCGGTGGGGGGGGGGGGAATTCACTTTGTGAATATATTTCCAATTCGTTGGTTGATCCTTTAGATCTTTTTTATTAGATGTTAAATTTCATTCCCTTCCATTTTTCTATATGTAATAAATTTTTTTGGTTTATACCTTATTTCATTAATTGTTGAAGTTTTTTCATGGAAAATAAATTGGAAAAAATACCTCCTTGTTGATATTTTCTTTACAAGATATAACAACCATGATACAGAAGTTATAATAGGTTACCCGACTATATGAATATCCACATCATCAAGTGGAATAGGTATCTTAGTTCTTGGATCATGAGCATCACAAATCCCCACTAACACATGAACCATTGGATACTGTTTTTTCTATATAATATCTCATATAATTTTGTATATAGTAACCATCACAATAAGGTGATGCATGGATATTGATCGATATAAATCACTATAATTTTCACCATATATAATATCAGTAAAGGAATGGTATTAGTGTCTACCTAGTTCACGTTTTATTAAAACAAATATAAAAATATTTATTACCACTTTTAAGATAGATCTTTGAGAGGAATGGGTCACCTCAAATCTAGTGGTGGTGGGGGGAAATGGATTATAACATAATGGATTTTCTTTTATTTTTTATTCTCTTTGATTCCATTCCATAACATTTTCTTACAAATATGACTTAAATTATGTTTTTATTCTTAAGAACCAAATAAAGACTAATATTATTCCATTTTCTTATCTTTATCGTCCTTTTAATTTATTTTCCCAATATTGTGTTTGGTGTGGAACCCCAAAATACCCACCTCTAACATGGTCACAGTCTTCTATTCACTTCAAGGCCACTAATATTTGCTATTCATTAGGTATAAGAGATGATGATTCCTGGGTATATTTATTTTAAATAACATAGGTTAATAAGTAATAATTTTTATCTAAAAACTATTTAATTAAAAACAAAATTTTAATATGTCATACTTACACATTCTTCACACACTTTTTGTGTGTTTTCATCTATAAGTACATTGTATTTTTTATGACATGGATAAAATAAGATTTGGATTTAAATTAATAAATCTACATATAATCAATGGAATATAATTATTTTTTATTTTTCATTCCGCATAAATTTATAATAGTATATTTAAATCATGTACCATTTTTAATTGATGTATACCCCACCATTGATTTACATTAGGGGTATACTGGTTTTGGTGAACATTACTTTTTTTTCAACACACAATTTCTATTTCATAAATTAATAATTCATAATCAAAGTAATTAATATTCATATTTTAATTAAATGTATTACCAATAAAAATATACCAAAAAATATTTCTCCTCATAATGGTCAATAAAAACATCCCAGACTTATTTGTTTATCAGGTATGCATACATCTATTGTGGGTGCAAGTTTATTTTCCCTTAAACATCATTGATATTATACTTGATAAGAATTATATAAAAGATTATATTAGTCATTCAAGTAAGAGTTTATAGAAATCTAATTTAGTTATATTCTAATATAAATGTAATATATAAGGGATAATGAAGGTTAAATCTACATTTTATTATTTTATTTTTTTAGTAAAACAATGAAAGTATGCCATAATGTTACTATAATATCTTCCCAAATTAGTTCCTTAATCATGGGAGTAAATTTTTTATGAATATACATCAATTGGTATTCACATTTGAGTGGTGATCCTAATGTAACCACTAGAAATGACCTTATTGGGGTTAAAAAACTGACCATGAGCATTCTATCCAACATATTATTTTATGTCTTTGTTTCTCACCGTAATAATTTTCCTAACATTATCATTTTATGACGATCCTATTTTTTCTTGGAAACATGTTGTTCATAATCTACAATTTCTTCCTATTCATCATTGTGAAAATGTTTTTCATCTAGATTAGTATCATCGACATGTGAAAAAGGTTTTTGTTCCTCTGCATTGGGAGTACTGGCATATTGAGAAACCTATAGTTCCTCATGATTGTGAGCATCAACATGTGATGAATTCACTGTCTACAGAAGTGGTTCGACATTTAATTTATAATACATAAATGGAGTAGTGAATAGATAATAATCTGAACTGACCTAATGAATATTACAAGAAAAAACTAATTATTGAACTCCATATTATTAAGGGATAAATGGATTTGACCCCTATTTCAAGTATCCAAATCTCTTCATTATAGTCACCCCTAATGTAAAATAGCTCATCTACATTGAGACTATATTGAAATTATTGTGATGTATCAATGAAAGGTTTATCCTAATTTTAATTAACATTTAACCCTTCATTTATTTCCCTCAATAAAAGAAAAATTGACCATTTTTGGTTTTCATGATCTAGAACATAAAATACCTATACTAACTATGATTCCTTTATAAAAGGATCATCTTTGTACCCTTACTAAAATAAAATTTCATGAATCTCAATTCATCAATTTTAACTGCACTCATATTATCAACCCACTTGAATTAAAAAATAAGAACGTGTATTGTTATATAATCCAACTACAATATTTGTTTGATAATGCCAAAGTATGACATATTTTCAAATTTTTTATTTTTTCCCCTTGGTTTTGGAAACATGTATCACAACATCTATAAGTGTAACTCCACTATTTTTCATGGTACTTCTTTCATCACGTTAATTTGTATATAATTTCAAACAATTAATTGCATAACCATTATAAGATAATACATGAATACTTAGTCCTATCACTAGATATCAAAGTTGTTCTAAAATTGAATTCGGAGTGTCAGTTGGATCCTAAAAAATGTTTTCTAAAGACCATACTATAAACTATTGACTATGTATATTTTTTTATACATATTTCACCGCTTGATAGATTCAAATGACTAATAATTACTTGGTGGGTTTCAATATATGGTGAAACCTCTCAACTATTACGAAAAATGTAAAGACATTCCTAATCCCACTCTATAATAGTAATTATAACAAAATCAATTCCATAAAACTATTCACTCACATGATACTATGTGTGATAATATTTCAATAGACGAATACATTCAACATATAATAAATATTATAGAAGTAAAAGACCTCATAATAATCATATCACATCACAATCCAACCTTCTCACTGACTTTGAATTTGGAAATACCATTTCATAATCTTTACTATACCATTTAATGGGGTATATACATCTATAATGTAACTGAACACATAATCAAATCTCTCTTATAAGTCAACCATGATGTGAAACATCATATTAATGAATGTTCTTAGGAATAACATCTCCAATTAAAATAATATATAAAAAATATCCTTTTATATGGTTGGAAGGTTTTCTAGGTCTATAGGATTAAACTAGTTAGCTTTTATAGAGAAACTTATCTTGATTAAATTGTGATGTACCTACTTGGGAAAAATAAATCATAAAGCAACATGCATTATATATTTCATCAAAACAATATAGTCTTGTGATTTAATCCCTTTAAATTGAAATCATTCATTGTCGTTATATTATTTATATTTCATTAATTCAACTCAAGAAACATTACGACATTTCAGAATATTCAAAACAAACATCTCTTTTTCCTAGAAAGAGTATAACAAACTGCAGGAATAAAAGTCCATTTTTCTATCTTCATTTGCAAAAATATATTAATATTATTAAGTCAATCATATCCAAAATAGTCTTAATAACATCCTTTCTTTTCAAGTGTATCGAGTAACGATCCAATGACACTATCATATACATTTTTTTCAACATCCATGACATCAAAAAAAATGATTGGAACACAAATAATCCCATTATGTTATTTAAAAAATGAACTCTTTTTCTAATAAGGTTTTTATAGTTTTTCAAAAAAGGATTACTAAAATAAGTGTAAATATATATTATTTTCTCAAAAGTTTGATCCATTATTAGTGGATACGGTGATGTGTAACACCCTGAGCTTCCATGATACGCTTCTTATTCAATAATGCAATAGCTTGCATTGTACACAACTTTGAGTTCTAAAACACCGCGACTAATCAAAGTAGCCGTTATGAATAGTAATAACCACTTTTTAAAATTATAGAAATTTTATATTTCAAAATGGACTTCATTTTAGTATTTGTAATATCGAAATTATCCTATGTTATATTTTTTGTAATTTTCTGAGAACTTCCATTTTTTATCAATAGTGAAAAATACTTAAAAACAACTTTTTTAATCAAAATAATTTATAGTGACAAATTATACTATTGAGTTGTTTTAGAGTATAATTAGAATATATGTTTACCATTTTATCCAATGGTGGTCATTACAATTAATTTCTCTTTGAAATTGGACATAAACAATTGTCAATCTTTTGATATAAATTGTTTCTTAAAAATACGCTATTTGTTGTGACTGCGGGAATTAATTATAAAATTAATTAACACAACTTATATGTTTGGAATTTTTTAAAATAGAAATAATTTATGAAATCAGAATATCAAATATATCTTAGGGTGAAATTTTGGCATTGTTCTGAAAAACTTCAATTTTTGATGAATAGTGAAACCACTAAGTGGTAGTTAAATAACTGATTTTTCGTTTAAATTAAATATTACCACTTCTGTGATTTGATTTTCAAAAATCTAACATACATGGTTGTCATTAGGATGTAAAATGTGGTTCAATGGGATTAAAATAATTTTTGGTGAATAGTAACTTTTAAGTTCTTAATCGCGATTAGAGGTAATTAGTGTAGTTTAAGGTAAAAATAATGTTTTAATAATATGAGATGAGTTTTACACATGTACTACCCTCATTGGATGTGCCATTTCCGACCAAGACAATCCATGGGTCAACTTGGGGACCCCATGGTTCCAATTTAGTTGGAAAATGACATAAATACCTTTTATTTAATGTTAAAGTAAAAAATGACACAAACATGAAATGTTTTACTAAAAAAAAATTTACATGGGGTTATAAAAGTCATATTTTGACTATAAATAGTAATTTTAAATCTAAAAATATTTCCTACATTATGGTTATTTTTTTAGAATTTTTAGACATTAAATAATTTAAATTTTTAATGACACAATGATGATGCAGCGATTACCTCATAAATTAACGATTTAAATAAAATGAAAAGATAATGTAATATCCTAGGCTTACACTTGTCCAAAGCCTATTGGATGGGTAGATTTCAAACCCTTATCACCTTATCCTATCATTATACAAGTTTGGGACCTTAAGAATCCGAAAATCATTGTATAATAGAATAACATTTCATTACTTTCCAAAAGTGCCCCTCCTCTCCACTTATAAAATGCCCTCACCACTCCCACCTTATTCACACCTTGAAGCCATTTGGCTCGGAAAACCTCTGCCCAAATACTCTCTACACTTTCCTCTCTTACTCCTAGAAGCCTCACTTTGGGCAGAACTCTTCCCAAGGAAGCCATTGGCTCAAATCAAAAAGGGTTACCCGGTTTTGAGGTAATGTCTTCTCTAATGTTGTTTTGTTTTATTTTTCTTCTCCAACCCCCTAAACTCTTTTTATTCATTTCTTTTGTAACAACACCGGTATCCTCAATATACTAGGATGTTGTTATAAGAAGTATTCGAGCTACAGTTACACACACCTACATCTAATGGTTAAAGAACATACTGTTTCTCTGGATGGTGAATTTCTGCCTCACGAAACGATGATTGTTCAACACTCATATAACACCTTCAAAGGTGGCCATTAAGATATCACTATATTTATATATGATATATAATATGTTTATGTTTTACTTATGCTTCTGTATTTCTCATTTATGGCATACTTTATGATTTCCATTATGGGTAAACGCGATAATTTCATTTTAGGAAGTGCGGACTAGCGCCCTCTCAAAGTGATTTTAATCGTTAATGCCATATGTGGGATGTATAAAGTATGGATTAAATGGTATTATACACTATATTATACTGGAATTATATTATACATTTATATCATTATTATTTCATTCCATTAAATACGAAATATAAATGAAAGTAGCGTTCATGCGTACGTACGGCTTACCGTCTCCATGAACGGTGCATTTCATTTCTTACCTCTAAATGTTATGTAATATTATAAATTAATGTATATACTGGATATATATGATATATAATACATCTAAATCATGAATATAATTCTGGAGATAATGGATATTCTACCACATAAACAACTTGTAATTATAAGAAGTTTATTGTTGACTCAAGTACCAAAAATCGACAAAACGACCGTTATTAACTTAAATAATTACATAATGTTCATAAAATTGTAATAAGTGATATAAAAAGGATAATGAAATTGAAAATGGTAGATATTAACTCTAGTTTATTATTCAGGAGGTTAAATAATGGTCTAATCAAGTCGGACACAAGGTAAGGAAACTTCTTAACCCAACTTCCATTCTTTGGGTTAATCTCTTAAATTCAAATTATGTCATGATATTATTATGTCTTATTTTGTATTTTTACTTTCTATATGTGTACCTATAGGGAATACACATAATATATCTATTTTATTTTAAACAATGATCTTTGTAAGGACTTCTTCTCAATCTCCTTTCATTGAGGCATATTTGGTTTTATACACAAATTTCTTTTATACGGTGTATAACCCCCTTTGACTTTTACGTATATTCAAAAGGAATATTTTTTATACGAAGCATTTACTAAATGACAAAAGGGAATGTTTTTTTCATACGTATCCGGTGACAACGACTTCTCCACCACCGTGACCACTATATGAGTTTCGGCTTCCCCTACAAGCCATACCTTTTTTTTAATGAAAAATAAATACCATGTTATAATTTTCTTTTATTTTGGTATCGAAAATGGTTTTGAAAGCGTTTTTATTATATCAATGTGTTGTATTGATATCATGTGATTGAAATGTAGAAATGTTATGTTTCCTTTATGCATGTTTTATGTGATACAATTATGTTATGGTTTATGATATGTTTAAACCTATTCATATGAGGAATGCATTGGACATAATAAGTGACGGGTGGAGCCCTCTATAGGTCCTCGATGCATCGTTAGGTCTCATGAGACAACTAGACGTGGAATTGGACGAGGCCCTTTCCCAATTTGATTTATGGTTTTGGCCGAGGCCTTAATCATTTTAGACGTCTTGGCCGAGGCCTTGACAAAATGTTTCAGAATGTCTGGCATTATGAATTCCATCATTATGAAAGTGGTTAATGATATTGCATGTGATTATTCGACGAGTAGAATATCCATGTGAATAAGTAAATGGAATTATCTCATTTTACTTTTTCCATATTATGTTGAAGTTCATGTTTAAAATGATTTTGTTTTTGTTATACATTGCCATAAATGTTAATGTTTATTTATGAAAGCTTCCGCAATATTGTTATCCTTAATGAGAATCTGAGCTCACCTCTTTCAATGTTTTAATATTTTACAGGATGTGAAGAAGTATATTATGAATGACCTGCAAGGATATTATAAGGGGATATGAAGAGAAGATGTATTAGTTTTCTTTTACTTTATTGTGTAATGTATGACTTATTAATGTATCTAGTGTTTCCAAGGCTACTAAACTAATTGGTCTTTCGAGACTTGATCTTTTGTGATCATGCCAATGTTATGAAGTAATGCACTGACTCTGGGTAGCTGGGGTCGGGGCGTTACAGTTGGTATCAGAGGATGATTAGTACAAACATTGGAAGATAGATTTAGATAAACTCTGATTATATCACATAGCCCAAAGATAGGCTCTGAGGATTAGTATAGATGAACTTCCTAGAATTTTGGTATAGTAGAGATGTTGTGAGTTTTCCGAGCAATACATCACTGTCTGGATACGAGCAGGTAGAGGCGGCTCTGGCACATATGTACCTAGGGGTAAAACCCGAAAACACAGCTTTAAGCTAGACTCGAATGGGAACTAGTGCACGACAACGGGCCTTGCTGCACTCTTGGTTATGACACTCCCGGGGGATATGCTTAGGATAATTATCGTTTTCTTTATAATCCACTATGAAGGGTTATGAGTATATACTTCCTCAAAAAAAATTTTTATGATTATGGATTATATCCACAAATAGTTCAATTAGTGTTAAGTGTTTTACAAGTATGGAATTATGTATTTTGATTCATAAACTAATATAGTTTATGCCATTGTTTTGAAATGGCGCCTAGTGGAAGGAATGGAAACCATATCAATGCACGCACTCCATGTAGGGATTGCCCTCCAGTTCAAGATAATTATTGTGGATCTGGAGATACAACTGGTGCTAATCAACTTATTACCATTATGGGACAACTCACTCAGGTTATGAATAATAACCTTACTCGTATGGAGAACCCTGATCCGCAACGTGGAGGATCAATGTTAGACCGCTTCATGAGGAAACAACGGCCAACATTTAATAGGGGTACAAATCCATTAGTAGCTGAGCAATGGTTAAATTAGTTAGAAAAAATATTCCACGCCTTGGAGAGTAGTGAAAGGGAAAAGGTTATCATGGAAGTCTACCGCCTCACTGGAGATGTTGATCAATGGTGGTCATTGATTCAAAACACAAAGGAAGATGATGAAGTATCAAATATGGAATGGAGAGACTTCAAAGATATTTTCCTAGAAAAATACTTTTCTCGTGACCATCGAGCAGATATGGAAAGACAATTTTTGAGTCTGAGACAAAAGGAGGATGAGAATGTCGCAAAGTATGAGGCCAACTTTACAAGGTTAGCGAGGCATGCTGCAGATTATATACGTAACCCAAGAAGTAAGATTGATCATTTCTTTGATGGGTTGAAACCATTTCTCCGTCGAGCATTAGTCTCACAAACCTTCTTGTCATACGAAGATATTGTCTCGTGTTCTATCAAGACAGAAAAGGAATTCTCTAAGTCTTATGACAACAAAGTAAAGAAAGAGAAGAAGAGAACGGTGGAACAAGAGACAGATAAATGGAAAAAGGGAAAGAAGGATTTTCCATTATGTGATAATTGTGGGAAGAATCACCCTGGTACTTCCCTAAAAGGAATGGGAGTTTGTTATAAATGTGGAGAAAAAGGTCACCAGGCGCGAGATTGCAAGGGAAAGAAAGAGGCTATCAATGTTGAATGCTAAAATTTTAGGGAAATAGGGCATTATGCAAATGAATTTCCTAAGCGTCAGGGAAACTTACCTCAGAAAATTCCAAGGGATCAAGGACAATTTTATGCTGTTACTACAGTTGAAGCAGAATAACTAATGTGTTGGTGCTTTTGGACTCATGGACTATATTTTGGTTATTAGAATAATGTGTTATATATATAAGGATTGTACTTCAGTACATGTTGTTTTCGTTAAGGATTTAATATGATGAAGGTAATCATATTTTTTAGTATGTGACAATAAGAAAAACTTTACTTTGTTTGGGAAATCTGAGGTTACAATTGATTTTGGAATTTATAGACCTTTTAGAGAAAGTCTGGATGGAGGTATTTTTGATAACTATAAAGGTTGGAATGGATTAAGTTGATCTTTGGATAGTATTGTTTAAGGTTAAAACATTTCTAAAGATTATTTTTGGAATAATATAATACTATAGTTTTAGGAAAAGGAAAACCTGCAGGGTGGGGCATAACCCATCGCGTCGGACAAAGGTGCAGGAATCGAACACAGAACCATAGTGCGGTAGGCCTTTATTTCCTATAACTAGCCTACAGGAAGTCCCTGGTTATTAAAAAATAATTTTACTAATCTAAATGGTATGTGTTAATATTTGGAACCTTATACAATTAGGATAAGTATAATATTTTTGAGTTCTATTATCTTTTTGAGTGAAAGATGAGTTGAAGGTTGAAACTCTAATTGTCAATCATAAATATATATATACCTATCTCATATTCAATGAATAAATTAATTCTTAAACTTTTGTAAAGGGATATTAAAAAAAATGTGTTATCCTAATTCCTTATGTCTTGTTGAACTGATTATATTTTAAATCAACATAGATTGAAGGCTTTGAGGCCCTCAATTTGATAGTTGATTGTGATTGATGACCTCAATCACTCCCTTCAAATATTTACGTTTTTCCTCCAATTATATGACTCTAATTTCCACAAATGTTCTCGTAATCGAGTTCATAATTGGGTGGTGGCTTTTTCATTTCCCTTTCCCTCTTATTAAGGCTAAATTTTATTAATCTTATTTCTAATGTGGGTTTTCCACAAAGGTATTTTCTCTTTTCAACATTTTCTTTTCAAAGAAAAATTTCAAATTGCGAGGAAGCAATTTATTGAAGTAGGGGAGAATGTAACACCCCGATCTTCCACGATACGCTTCTCATTCAATAATGCAATAGCTTGCATTGTACGCAACCTTGAGTTCTAAAACACCGCGACTAATAAAAGTAGCCATTATGAATAGTAATAACCACTTTTTAACATTATAGAAATTTTATATTTCAAAATGGACATCATTTTTGTATTCGTAATATCGAAATTATCCTATGTTAAATTTTTTGTAATTTTTTGAGAACTTCCATTTTTTATGAATAGTGAAAAATACTTAAAAACAACTTTTTTTAATCAAAATAGTTTATAGTGATAAATTATACTATTGAGTTGTTTTAGAGTATAATTAGAATATATGTTTACCATTTTATCCAATGGTGGTCATTAGACTTAATTTCACTTTGAAATTGGACATAAACAATTGTCAATCTTTTGATATAAATTGTTTCTTAAAAACACTCTATTTGTTGTGACTACGGGAATTAATTATAAAATTAATTAATACAACTTATAATTTTGGAATTTTGTAAAATAGAAATCATTTATGAAATCGGAATATCAAATATATCTTATGGTGAAATTTTGGCATTGTTCTGAAAAACATCAATTTTTGATGATTAGTGAAACCACTAAGTGGTAGTTAAATAACTGATTTTTCCTTTAAATTAAATATTACCACTTCTGTGATTTGATTTTCAAAAATCCAACATACATTGTTGTCATAAGGATGTAAAATTTGGTTCAATGGGATTAAAATAATTTTTGGTGAATAGTAACTTTTACGTTCTTATTCGCGATTAGAGGTAATTAGGGTAATTTAAGGTTAAAATAATGTTTTAATAATATGAGATGAGCTGGAAACATGTACTACCTTCATTGGATGTGCCATGTCCGACCACGACAATCCATGGGTCAACTTGGGGACCCCATGGAGCCACTTTAGTTGGAAAATGACATAAATACCTTTTATTTAATGTTAAAGTAAAAAATGACACAAACATGAAATGTTTTACTAAAACTATTTTTACATGGGGTTATACAAGTCATATTTTTGACTATAAATAGAAATTTGAAATCTAAAAAGATTTCCTACATTATGGTTATTTTTTTAGAATTTTTAGACATTAAATAATTTAAATTTTTAATGACACAATGATGATGCAGCGATTACCTCATAAATTAACAATTTAAATAAAATGAAAAGACAATGTAATATCCAAGGCCTACACTTGTCCAAAGCCTATTATATGGGTATAGTTCGAACCCTTATCACCTTAGCCTCTAATTATAAAAGTGTGGGACCTTTAGAATCTGAAAAGCATTGTATAATAGAATAACATTTCATTACATTCCAAAAGTGCCCCTCCTCTCAACTTATAAAAGGCCCCCACCACTCCCACCTTATTCACACCTTGGAGCCATTTGGCTCGGACAAACTCTGCCCAAATACTCTCTACACTTTCATCGCTTACTCCTAGAAGCCTCACTTTGGGCAGAACTCTTCCCAAGGAAGCCTTTGGCTCAAATCAAAAAGAGTTACCCGATTTTTAGGTAATGTATTCTCTAATGTTGTTTTGTTTTATTTTTCTTGTCCAACCCCATGAACTCTTTTTATTCATTTCTTTTGTAACAACACCAGTATCCTCAATATACTAGGATTTTATTATAAGAAGGATTCGAGCTACAATTACACACACCTACATCTAATGGTTAAAGAACATACAGTTTCTGTGGATGGCGAATTTCTGCCTCACGAAACGATGATTGTTCAACACTCATATAACACCTTCAAAGGTGGCCATTAAGATGTCACTATATTTATATATGATATATAATATGTTTATGTTTTACTTATGCTTCTGTATTTCTCATTTATGGTATACTTTATGATTTCCATTATGGGTAAACGCGATAATTTCATTTTAGGAAGTGCAGACTACCGCCCTCTCAAAGTGATTTGAATCGTTAATGCCATATGTGTGATGTATAAAGGATGGAGTAAATGGTATTATACACTATATTATACTGGATTTATATTATACATTTATATCATTATGATTTCATTCCATTAAATATGAAATATAAATGAAAGTAGCGTTCATGCGTACGTATGACTTACCGTCTCCATGAACGGTGCATTTCATTTCTTACCTCTAAATGTTATGTAATATTATAAATGACTGTATATACTGGATATATATATGATATATATGACATATAAATCATGAATATAATTCTGGAGATAATGTATATTCTACCACATAAACAACTTGTAATTATAAGAAGTTTATTGTTGACTCAAGTACCAAAAATCGGCAAAATGACCGTTATTAACTTAAATAATTAAAAAATGTTCATAACATTGTAATAAGTGATATAAAAAGGATAATTAAATTGAAAATGGTAGATATTAACTCTATTTTATTATTCAAGAGGTTAAAGAACGGTCGAATCAAGTCAGACACAAGGTAAGGGAACTTCTGAACCCAACTTCCATTCTTTGGGTTAATCTCCTAAATTCAAATTATGTCATGATATTATTATGTCTTATTTTTTATTTTTACATTATTTATGTGTACCTATAGTGAATAAACATAATATATCTATTTTATTTTAAAAAATGATCTTTTTTAAGGACTTCTTCTCAATCTCCTTTCATTGAGCCATATTTGGTTTTATACACAAATTTCTTTTATACGGTGTATAAACCCCTTTGACTTTTACGTATATTCAAAAGGAATATTTTTTATACGAAGCATTTACTAAATGACAAAAGGGAATGTTTTTGTCATACATATGCGGCGACAATGACTTCTCCACCGTCGTGACCACTATTTGAGTTTCGGCTTCCTCTACAAGCCACACCTTTTTTTAATGAAAAATAAATACCATGTAATACTTTTCATTTATTTTCATATTTAAAATGGTTTTGAAAGCGTTTTTATTATATCAATGTGTTCTATTGATATCTTGTGATTGAAATGTGGAAATGTTATGTTTCCTTTATGCATTTTTTTTGTGATATGATTATTTTATGGTTTATGATATGTTTAAACCTATTCATATGAGGAATGCATTGGACTTAATAAGTGACGGGTGGAGCCCGCTATAACTCCTCGATGCATCGGTAGGTCTCATGAGACAACTAAACGTGGAATTGGCCGAGGCCCTTTCCCAATTTGATTTATGGTTTTGGCCGAGGCCTTAATCATTTTAGACGTCTTGGCCGAGGCCTTGACAAAATGTTTCAGAATGTATGGCATTATGAATTCCATCATTATAAAAGTGGTTAATGATATTGCATGTGATTATTCGACCGGTAGAATATCCTTGTGAATAAGTAAATGGCATTATCTCATTTTACTTTTTCCATATTATCTTGAAGTTCATGTTTTAAAGGCTTTTTTGTTATACATTGCCTTAAATGTTAATGTTTATTTATGAAAGCTTCCCTAATATTGTTATCCTTACTGAGCATCTGAGCTCACCCCTTTCAATGTTTTAATATTTTACAGGATGTGAAGAGGTATATTATGAATGACCTGTAGGGATATTATAAGGGGATATGAAGAGAATATGTAGTAGCTCTCTTTTACTTTATTGTGTAATGTAGGACTTATTAATGTATCTAGTGTTTCCAAGGCTACTAAAATAATTGGTCTTTCGAGACTTGATCTTTTGTGATCATGCCAATGTTATGAAGTAATGCACCGACTCTGGGTAGCTGGGGTCGGGGCGTTACATGATGTACATTATTTTTAACTCCCATTAAATGATGTTTTCCAATATTTGTACTTATGTTACTGTGGTACAAATATGATATTTCCTTGTAAGAAAGTGTTTTATGAATGTCCAATCCTAATTGTCTATGTAACTTGATCATAAATTGGACACCCTTGAGTTCATTTAATTATATATCATGAAAAATTTCAATATGTATGAATTTCATTTATCATCCCATATTGCATTGATCTCAACATGGAATATTCATTTCAGTAAGCATCATATAATTTAACACATGAATCCCACAAAAATTTCAAATCTTCAATCAATAGAACTAAATATATGTCAAAATCAATACCTGGTAGTTTCAAACCTAATATAATAAGACATAACATAATTTATTTTGGTTTTATCTATAACTACAGTAGAACTTTATAATTTAGAAACATAACCATCCATGTTATATGATCACTACATTGAAAACCAAATGGGTTACTCCATTTATAAATAACACAAGATGAATGTTTCGTAGAACATTTCCAAATTTAGGATACTCATGATCAATTTTCTTCCATTGAGGAGAGTTTGTTGAGTGATGTAATTTCATATCTTTATTCCTCATATCTAAATTTTATCTAAAATATCATATAGTCTCCTCACTTCTACATAGGCACATAAACCTTGGAGTGATTGTAAATTACCATAAAACATTCATACGAACCGATTCATATTTTTTTTCGAGAAGAATCATAATTTGATAAAGTTTTATGTTATTTGTGGTCCTTTTTAAATAGTATCAAATCCTTATTGATAATCATGTACTCTTTCAAAGATCATACAATTTTATCATAATAATTTTTAGCATCAATTTTTTGACATGGAAGCTCATTTTCTTTTGGGATCATATCATTCAAGAGAAAAATAATTTTAGTAAAATAGGAATCACTCTATATATTTATATCTTTTAAATTATATAGCTTCATTTTGGATGATAATGTTATATATTTAGTATAACCAACATAAAATGGTGTCTTTGCACAACTCTTTATATTCTAAATCTATTTTGTATAATCATTTAGTTCATCTTCAACTATCATTTTTGTTTCCTAAATAGGATCTTCAACATCATTCACACCTATAATCACATCCTTGACACGATCTTTACTATTTTCCACACATGTAATCATATCATATGATCCTTAAATGTCATATTATCCTAGTCACCAGCTACATCCAATTTTTACCTATGATTAGTCCAAATTTATAACTTTAATCTATTTCATGATAGATCAAGTGTTATTTCAACACCTATTGATTAATTATTCTTGAATAAAAATAACATAAACATGGACAAAGTATTTTGGAAGTGTCAAATAAATTTTCAATTTCAAACTTGATGAAATATTTCACCCACTCTTTATACAATTTTGTGATACTATAGGACTTCATCATTTTTCTAATATTTTCCATCTAATTTGATTTAGTTATATTAATATAAAACAAAATAAATTAATAAAAAAAATTATGATGTTAGAATCCATAAAAGTAAATTTTAAAGAATCATTAATGTTAAATAAGACATTGTTATAAAATAAAAAAGTCAAACGATAGGTATTCAAACTATTATGTAGTGGTATAAATTATTGAGAGAAAGGAAAGTGTGATATATACAAGCTTACAAATAATATAAATAAATTTTCATCTATTTCAAGAAAAAGTGGTCTCATGTAGGATTAATTTGAAGATACCTCATATGATTTAATAAAAAAATATCTATAAAAATAGTGAGAAATTGAAATCACGAAGATGGAGGAGTTGGTGTTTATTCATTTCATCACTTGGTACATAGCGGTCTAGGTGAGGTTTTAGTGATATGTTGCATTGGATGTGAACATTATATTCTTTCACATGATGAAAATGTTTTTAGGTCCCAATAACATGGTCTTAAGAACCAAATATTTTAAGAAACACATGAATTTAAATCAAATGAACCAGAAGCCCCGAGCTAGGGTTTCCATGTTCCCTTACCATTTCAAATAGGTCTCATATTTTCAAAGGAGGCTTTCAAAAATCCATCTTAATCAATTAAATTCCTTAAAAACCACATTCCACTTCAAAACATTACATTTCTTAAATCAAAGTAAAAAAAATTAAATATCATAAGAGGAAAAAAGACCAGCACTATCATCACAAGAAGGATTTAAACCATGAAATTACCTTTTATAAAACATTGAATTAAAGTAAAACAATAAAATCAGGTCATTTTAATAGGAATTTACAGAGAAATTTTGAAAATTAAATTTGGAGAATCTCATTTTCAAGAACAAAATTTAAAAAACAAGTTGATGATATATAATTTGAGTTCCTAAACGTCCCTTTATCCAAAAAATATATATGCATTTGTAAATATTTATACCACTCATCCCATTAAAAACATTCTCATATAATTGTGGGATGAAATATAATAATGTATCTATTTTTATATCTATGTAGTCTTCTTTTAATTCCATTTTTAAAAAGTAATTAAAATAATATTCTTCAACCCAGTAAAGAACATTATAAATCAACTCTAATTTTCATGAACTATAAAATCCTTCAAACATGGATAAATAACCTTTAAATGATTATAAGTACCATTAATTATTATAGAGTAAATAAAAATATCAAGAAGATAAACCAATGTTAAATATGTATCATGTACCGTAGTAGGTTGGAGTTCAAAAATAGTGGAGGAGTTTAGAATCACAATGGTCATCGTGTTGGATTAATTTTTCTCACTACATTGCCATTGATCCAATGAAATATCTTCTATCAAAATTGTACTACTCCATTGGTGGTAATGTATGATGTGTTGGGATATGACGTAATATAAACGTTTTATGGTATGTATGAAATTTACACCACACATGTTTTGGTTATATCATAACATCAAGTTATTTTGTACGTGATAATTCATTATATATCAACAATCCATATGTATAACCCATGTGTTCATGCCATATAATTTTTTAAAAATATATAAAAATATTTATCAATAAAAATCTATATAACAATAATGTTAAAAAATATTAAGCAATAAAAAAAAATTAGTGCCATGACATGAAAAAAGTATTAAGAATAAACTTATATAAAAAATAAATCATATGAATACATAATATTTGTATAATAATTAAAAGTATAATGAAATAAATTTCATTAAGTGCTATAAGAATAAAAATTTGGAACAAATATTAAAAACTAAATTAATCCAAATTTGTATTTTCAACAAAAATTATAGATTGATCCATATGTATTAACATGATTTGGATTCTTCTTCCTGGTAATGAAAGAAAATGGGAAGAATTTTTTCTTTTAATCCTTTTTAGAAGGAAGGGTACTTGGAACATTGAGTTAATTATCATCTATGCACCATACAGACACTATCTTCTTATCATTTTTGGTCACCACCATACTTGATAAGTGAAAAAGGTTTTTATAGTGCATAAATAGAATCTGAATGCATTCAGAGTGTGAAATAAAAAAAATGAGTAAAAATGAAAGTCAAGATGAGGGAGAGTGTGAACCAATAATGGCTTGAGGAAAGTGAGAATGGATGGAGAATCACTTAGGTATATTTTGAAAAAATTATATCACTACACATGTCGTTCAAACTATTTGGGAAAATTTTAAACAAACAAATATGTTCAAGAGGGAGCGGTGATCACAAGTAATCACATACCTTTGATTTTCAAGGATTCAATTAATTAAAAATGATTATTAGAGAGAGGAAAAAAAATATTAACTTCCATGAGAGTTTGAATGGAATGACTGAGAAAAACTATGTTAGTGTTCTATTTAAATGATTGGGAAGGGTTTTTATAAATGATTTCAAAAAAGAGATGATAAAGTGTAGTTTTATCATGAATAAAATAATAATCAATAATAAATTAAATCTTCATCAGTGTTTTGTTTTCATTAATACAGATATATCATTATTATAACTAATAAAGAGCTGATACAATATAAATTTATTAGTGATAATATTTGAGGGTTGATAAGAATATGTTTTATCAGTGCTTTTTAGCGCTGATAAATATAATTATTTATCAGTGATAACAATGCACTGATAAAGGCTTAATTTTAATTATATAATTAATATAACTGAAAATATTTAATGTTAATAGTTATAAATAAATATAAATATATATATTTAGAAATAAATATTTAAATAAACATGTATTTATTTATAATTATAATTATAAAATAATATATTTACAAATATTCGCAGATATTTATAAATATATTTATTTACTTATATATAATAATATAACTATATATAATTAAATACATTTATATAAGTAGTTGGGGGCTTACCAGCGTTTTTATGGCTCCTCATAATGTTGCATTAGAACTTGTTTCAAATCTTGGTCGGGGTAAAAATTCACTGTTACTATAGTAAGTAGAATAGAAACACTATAGAATTGTAGCAGTATGAGTACTTTAGCTAGTATTATTTAGGGGTACTATAGAAGTAATACTATTCACCCTGAATGATCTTTTGGGCCATAAATTATAGCCTTCGTCCCACTTAGACTTTGAACCATCAAGGGGATGGTGATGCATGCACGATGTGCGAAGACAGTGATGTATAAAAGGGGTGCAATCCATGTATGTGCTAATGAAAGTAGGGTCATTGGTCCATAAAATTAAATGTCCTTTGGGAAATCCAAACTAGGCCTATAGTTCATGTACTAAAAAGGTTATGTGGAAAAATATATATATGTTCATGCATGTGTAATAAAAGGCTTGATGGTTTGGGTATCCCTTTGGGGGGAAATGACCTACCTTTCAGACATGTGTGTGTGTGGTGTGTGTGTGTTTAGTTGTAGTTGTACCCCCAAGAATGTAATACACATAGACACACACACACACACATATTATATATATAATAATTATATTTATTATAATTTTATAATTATTTAAATAAATATTTATTATATAGTTATGGGTACAATTAAGCACACACACACACACCTCACACCCTTAGGCCAGATAAGTAGGTAATAGCTCTCCTAAGGGATAACCCACCATCAATGTCTTTATTTATAATATATGTATATACCCACATGCCCCTTACAATATTTGGGCCGAAGATCCCACACTTTTTTTCGATGTCCCAAAGGCCCATTCAACATAGCATGCAGGACCTAATATTTTATGAAAATCTATGTGGTCATGTCCAACCAGGATCCATCTCTACGATGTATATCATACACCCTTCACAATAAGCAGTCAAAGAAGCCCTCTATGGGGGCCCTCATCATGACCAACCTCTTCCAAAAGTAGTACCTGTTTCCATAACACCTAAGTTGGATATCCACCGCAACATTCTACTACCCAAAGACCTATACCAATGTGGACAATAGCTACTCAAGTATTGCATCTCGAAGGAAGTTTCAATAATGTCTTCTAAGGATTATAAATATATTTATATATTATTATATATTTATGTAATTATATATATTTATATAACTATATATATTAGTATAATTATATATTTTAATATTAATATATATTAATATAGTTAAATATTTGTTTATATAATTATATATATTTATGTAATTATATAAATAAATAAATAAATATATATATATATATTTTAAAGGTTGAGGATCAAAATCCCCTTTATTAAAACACAAACAAAGTATAGAGGAAGAACACGAACACATGAAGAGTACACAATCAATACAAAGGGAATCTATTGAAATCAAGTAACTTAATAATGAGTATTCATGTTTTGGTAAGTGGAGAAACCACCCTATCAATGAGTATTTCAAACCCATATCTATGTTTTAACCTGAAACCATGGCCCAGCTCCGAAATCTGGAAGTCCAACATCTACAACAACCAACTTTTCTACTTCTTCAAAAACCTTTTAATAGTTTTTTCCAACTTTCTCACTGATTATGAATGCTAGAAACTCAAAAAGATTTATGTGTACTCACCTTTGGATGTGTTTTATCCTTCCCAGTTACTGCAAGATTAGATATCATTGAAGGACCAGAGATTAATTTTTTTTCTTAATGGAGTTGTAACACTTTCCCTTATTCCATCAGTATAATCTACCATTGTTTCTAAGGGTGAGTCCACAACTAAAATAAACAACTCCCCTCATTGTGCAGTATCTAAGACCAAAATTGGTCCCTGTAAAGCATTTGAATCTCTAAAGTCTAAAGAAATCCTACATTTTTCTTTATCCAAGGAGAATAATAACTTGTCATTGAAATTTTTCTATCCACCATCTTTGAGGGATGGGGCATTATAGTGACATAAGTTATCATTTCCCTTCCATGAACTTCCATTGATGGAAAAAAATCTAAAAAAATATTTTGAGGCACTAGGAATAGAATGGTGAGGATATTACTACCTCTTTACTATATCAAAACTCTTTGAAAGGTCATTTAATAAAGTCAAAATAGTAAATATAAAATTCATTTTGAATAGTAGGGGAGATATATCCTTCTATACCTATGAATTGGATTTAACCTCTTGTGACTTCCCACTATCCATAGATTGGTCACAAACTTCTAAAACCATGAGAGATTCTAGTTTCTCGCAAAAAAATTTTGACCCATGTACATTATTATCAATGGAAGGAGTTTAAAAACACCATTGAGTCAGGAATAATTAAATTGTTATCTAAAGAACACCATGGAGATTTAGATAAAGTGGATTGAAAATTAAAATTTCACATTTCCTTCTTTCATTTGTTAGGTGAATACCATAATTTCCCTCTTTGAATCTCCAAATGGGAAGGAGGGGTCATCTTGAGTGTGGTTTTCACTGAGGTGGAAAAATAACTTTTTTACTTTTCTTTTCATCCTTTGGTAGTAATTAACTTTTTTTCATGCCATATGTTAAAATCAACATTGGCCTAAGATGAGATTTTCTTGGTAGCCTAAATTATATCTGAATCATCCTCATCATGTTCATCAATTAATCCATTATATAAATACTTTTTAAAGGAAATGAAAACAATATCCAATTGATCGTCATCAACCATGGAATCTTATGTCCATTTGGAATTAGGGAAAACCTATAATTTTTCATCAGCCCGTGGGAGGGAAGAAATCCAAGGATAAAATCTCTCACTAACCCTTATAATTTAAAAATTAATCATCGTCTCTTCTTACAAATGAAATTTTATATTAGTGGGAGTTTTCCTCTTTTAAGAGTAGTTATACTGCACATGAGCCTCATCCTAGTTGGTGAGGTATCCTTAAGTGAATCCCCAAGACCCACCTTCAAAACCAGGTAGAGGTAAATTTCCGCTACTGGAGAAGCACTCTAGCAGAGACTGTACACTGTGCGGTATTGTAGCATAACTTTACATTTTCCAGTTACTATAGCAGAACTACACACTGTGCGGCATTGTAGTAGTTACTGTAGTAGGTACTATTTGGTACAGTAGTAGCTGGAAATATTCACCATGGGCCAACGGTTTGGTATTGAAGTCCTTAAGTATTTCGGGAAACCTAGGCCTTAGGGATAGTAGGGATTTTGGGCCACCTTTAGGGCCTTCAGGCTACCTCAAGTCCTTCAGGCCACTTGTAGTTTCCCCAGAATCACTACAAAAAATGAGTAGCCTAGAAGAGGATTCAGAGCAGGGGCACTCACCAGAGCAGAACCAAATGGATTTGTAAGAATGAGAGGTTATAGGTATTCCATCTGGACCATCCTATGATTTCGTGAGAATCCTATCCAGACGACCTAGCGAAGGTGGAGAGCTACTATCATGATGCAGATTCTAGGGAGGGGAAATTCGTTGTAGATAGTCTAGTTGAATTCCCTAAGACCTTCGGGTCATGTAATCTCTTAAACCTATGAGACATGTAATCTTAGAGCCTACAGACCTTGTAATGGTTCCCCCTCATCCTTTGAAAGGGAGGTTATAAAAAATCAAAAAAAATGAAGGCCTCTGGGCCATTTCGGCAGGATTAGATATAGTAGATCTATTATTGTCATTGGGATGTTCCTTAGCATGTTGAACATTACCGTTACAATTACACCATTGAATATTAGGAATATCATGACTGTTACTTGAATATTGGAACAATATTTATCATTCCTCTAAAAAAATTTAGAACCTCTTTCTGAAGAGAGTGTTTGGAACTTACTTATTTTAATTATTGAACACCATGTTTCTTATTATAACACTATTTTTTTTGTTGTATGATATCATTTAATTTCATAAGATAGTTTTTATGAAAAATTTGGCTATTTACTAACTTTTCACCACCATGGCATGAGTCACCATCACCATCAGACATGTCACCACTACAATTTTCACTACCTATATGAGCTACCATCAACCTAAGGTACCTCAACCCTAAGACATGACCATTCTGAGCTAGAATCAGATATTGAGTCACTTCCAGCTTTAGGTCACTCTTAATTGTAACACCCCATGATTTCATAGTGTGTTATTTCATCAAAATAATTCTATAACTTGCACTACACGCAACACCGAGTTCAATCACACCATGACTTACAAAAAAATCCATTCAAAATAGGTTATGAATAGTATTATCTAAATTTTAAACTTTATATAATCCTTATAATTTTAGAATCCATATTATGAGTTTCTTAGATATAATACAAGAACAGATTCATTTTCAGTATTGCACTTTTATCAACTTTTAATAGTGAAAACTTTTTAAATACAATATTTTAAACTTTTTGACTAAATGGGGACATCAAAAAAATTTAAAATGAAACGTCCCAAGCTTCCACGGTACGCTTTCCATTGAATAATACAATAGCGTGGGTTGTACGCAACTTCGAGTTCAAACACACCACAACCAATCAAACTAGCCGTTATGAATAGTAATACCTACTTTTTGAAATTATATATATTTTATATTTTAGAATGGACTTCATTTTTGGATTTGGAATATCGAATTTAGCCTAAGGTGAAATTTTGGTACATTTCGGATAACTTTCATATTTTGATGAATAGTGAAAATTACTAAATTTTAATTAAAATCAACTTTTTTAATCAAAATAATTAATATTGATAAATTATGAATTTGAGTGGTTTTAAAGTATATTTAGAATATATTTTTACCATTTAATTTAATGTTTGTCATTGGACATAATTTCACAATTAAACCAGACATAAACAAGTGTCAATCTTTTGATAGTTATTATCTCTTAAAAACACGCTTTTTATTTTAACAACGGGAATTAATTTTAAATTAATTTCTGCCACTTCTGTGTTTTGAATTTGGAAAAATGGATTACATATTTGTAATCAGGATGTCCAAATTATGTAAATAGGTAACTTTTTTTTTTACACATTTTGAATAATTACTGCGGTAAATATTTTATTTACCATGGTTAAAAGGGTAAATCCGGTAAATAAGGGTTAAAAAATAATATTATAATAATACAAAATTACCCTAAAAATGTGTCCTAACATTATTGGTGGACGCATACCCAACCATGGTCATCCTTGGGTCGATTTGGGGACCCCTTGGAGCCACTTGTATGTGGTAGGGACACATTATATTAATAAAGTTAAAATAAAAATAAAAATGGCATAAGCTTACATCTTTTAGAAGAACAATTTTTACATAAGGTAATACATGTTGGATTTTCGATTATAAATATTCATTAGAAATATAAAACGATTTCCTACATAATGATATTTTATTTATAATTTTTAGACATCAAATAAGTTAAATTATTAATGACACAATAATGATGCATTGTTTACCTCATTAATAAATCATTAAAATAAATAAGATTATAATGATTAAAATATTATATAAAACCTGTCCAATTATTATTGGTTGATGTTATTTAGAAAATGAGTCATCTTAACTTCGACCTCAATGATTTTTGGACCATTATAAACCGAATATAATTATATTATAAAGTAATACTTTAACTCTTTCCTAAAGAGCCCCTCCTCTCCCTTAAAAAAGGAGACCACTTCTACTCATTCCTCACACCTCTAAAGCCACTTGGCTCGTCCAAACCCTTCCCAAATAAGCTCCCCACATCCCTCTCCTCCTCCTTGAAGCTTCCCCTTAGGCAGAAAGCATTTCAAGAAGTCCTTTGGTTCCAACCAAAGTGAGTTACCTAAATTAAAGGTAACGATTTCTCTTAAATTATTTTCATTTATTTTGCTTTCCAACCCCCAAAATCTTTGTATTTCCTTTCTTTTGTAACAACACCAGTATCCACAATATACTAGGATGTTGTTATAAGAAGGATTCAAACTACACATACACACAACTCCATCTAATGGATGATGAACATAATGTTTCTGTGGATGGAAAACTAACGCCTCACGAAACGATGATTGTTCAAATACATCTTACCGCCTCTCATGGTGGCCATTATGATGGAACTGTAATAAATATGATATTAATGATATATATTTTATATATAAGCTTCTGTAATTCCATTTTATTTCATATCATTATTCGTTTCATGTTGTGTATACATACGATAATTTCATTTGAGGATGTGCGGACTACCGCCCCCTTAAAATGATATGACTCGTTCATACCACACATGGAACGTATAAAGGATGGTGTTAATGAACTTAAGTAACATATATAAAATATTATATTATACTGGAATAGTAATATACCTATGTATCATTTGGATTCAATTCTTTTAAAATAAAAATTAAATGGAAGTATCGTTCGTGCGTACATACGGACTACCGTCTCCACGAATGCGATGAGATTCATTCTCCATCATATCCATTCAAGTCTTATTCTAATTTTAGGGTTAAAAATAATGTTAATATCATTCTGATTATGAATAAGATATAATCTATCCATTAAAAAAATGTCTTACGTAACCAAACATTTAAGAAGAACGAATCGATTATCACCCGAAACGACGATAATACTAAGATATTATTAATAAAGCAATGTTAAAAGATCATATATGATATCATATTAATTTATATGATTCATGTATAATTTAATAACAATTATTTCACCATTATACAGGAGGATAACCTACCCCAACCAAGGAAAAGTACAAGGTAAGGGTTTATTTCGCAATCTCTTTATTATCCGAGGTTGTTTATACATAATTATCTACTGGGACCTCGTTATCATCCACGTCCATGTTTCTTCAAAACGTATTTCAAAACATTTTTAATATTTAAAATAATATGGGTTAAAGTCATTTATACCCTTGTTTGACCTTTTATAAGAGGATTATAAAGGAATCTTTCCGTCGTTTTCCAAACAAGGTGCTTTTTAACCATTTCGACAGAATTAAGAAAAGAATGTTTTTTTAACTTATACGGCAGGTGCGGTTATTTTCCGCGGTTATAAAATCGTCAAAGCTTCCCTTACAAGCTTATAAGAATATTTTCAAGAAAATGTTTTATTTTATATGGCTCTTAAATGATTTCAAAAATAGAAAGAGATATTTCTCTAAAAAGTGTTTTTATTTCATCTATGTCAACATCCTTTGACGGATTTTACGCTTATTTGAAGTTGATTTATTATGATACAAAACTTCTATACTGTATTGAAGGTTTTGTGATATGTTTGACTGTGGATGTGCTATTTTTATACCATTCATAGTTTATGGTGAAATTATTGACATTTCGTATGCTAGTTTTAATACGAATGTTTATGTTATGTTTAAACCTTTTCATATGGGAATGCATTGGACTTAGTAAGTGACGGGTGGAGCCCGCTATAGCTCCCCGATGCATTGGTAGGTCTCATGAGACAAACTAGTGTCTTGGCACAAGGCCTTGAAAAAATCTTATTTGTAGTCTTGGCACGAGGCCTTGACTATGTGGTTATGATAGTCTGGCATTATGCATTCCAACATTATGAAAGTGGTTATTGATATTTCATGTGATTATTCGATTAGTAGAATATCCATGTGAACAGGTAAATGGAATTATTTCATTTTACTTTTTCCATACTATTTTGAAGTTCAAGTTTAAAAGGCTTTTGTTTTAATAATTCATTGCCTTAAATGTTTATGCTTATTTTTGAATTTTCCGCTATATTGTTATCCTTACTGGGCATTTGAGCTCACCCCTTTTCTATGTTTTATTTTTCCCAGGAAGTGAAGAAGTAAATTATGAATGACCTGCAGGGATATTATGTGGGGATATGAGTGTGGATTATGGAGAAATTATGTTGTTGTAGTAGTTTATCATTTTATGATGTAATGTAAAACTTATGAATATATCTAGTGTTTCCAAGGCTACTAAACCAATCGGTCTTTCGATATTTGATATTTCTTGTGATCATGCCAATGTTATGTAATAATGCACCGACTCTGGGTAACTAGGGTCGGGGCGTTACAGTTGGTATCAGAGGAAGTTTAGTACAAACCTTGGAAGCTAGATTTAGATAAACTCTGATTAGAGCACGTAGACCTAAGATGAACTTTGAGGATTAGTATAGAAGAACTTCCTATAATTTTGGTATTGTAGAGATTTTGTGAGTTTTCCGAGCAATACATCCCTGTCTGGATACGAGAAGGTAGAGGCGGCTCTGGCACAGATGTACCTAGGGGTAAAACCCGAAAATACCGCTTTGAGCTAGACTCAAACGGGAACTAGTGCACGACAACGGGCCTTGCTGCACTCTTGGTTACGACATTCCCGGGGGATATGCTTAGGATAATTCTCATTTTCATTACCAAACATTATGAAGGGTTTATGAGTATATACATCCTCAAAGGAGACATTTTTATGATTATGGATTATATCCATAAATAGTTCAATTTATGTTAAGTATTTTATAATTATGGGATTATGTATTTTGATTCATAAACTGATCTAGTGTATTCCATTGTTTAGAAATGGCGCCCAGTAGAAGGAATGAGAACTCCAGAAATACAAATGATCCAAAGAGAAGGAAGGATCATATCTTTCATGGTCTTAAGCTAGAATTTATAAGTGAAATATTCTCCCATGTATTATCATCATATGAAAAAATAATATCATGTGTTGATAAGATAAGTAAAGAGTTTACTGAGTCCTATGGATTTGAAGGGAAGCAAGAGAAGAAAAGGATGGAAGAGTGAAAGATGGATAAAGGGAAGAGGGAGAAGAAGAATTTTCCCATATGTGGTAACTGTGGAAAAAAACACCCTGGAACTTGACTGAAAGGAATGGGAGTTTGTTATGAGTGTGGAGGAAAATGGCACAAAGTACGTGACTGCAAGGGTAAGAAAATGGTTTTAAATGTACAATGCTTCATTTGCAAGGATTTTGGACACTACGCGAACCTATGTCCCAGTCATAAGACTATGCTACAAATGATGTTATTGGATAATAATCAAGTTATGATACTACCACAGATAAAGAGGAATGATTAGAGTTCTTATGTTGATTATGTCAATTGAGTGTTGTATCAACAATGTACTTGTTATAATAATTATGGAGTATATAAGGATTGTACTACAGTACTATTTCATTAAGGACTTGAGATTGTGTAGAACAAAGAAAAGTTACTCAATAGCAGGATAAATTTTTGGAAAATATATTGTTGAGAGAATGATAAATCATAATATAGTTCTGATACTGAGGTAGTGATTTTGGAATAATATGTGATTGTTTTGGATAAATTATATTGGATATTCTTGACTACCTTGGAACTGATTAATGATTTGTATATTCCATCATTGTTGGGGTTTAAAACATTTTTGGATTAATGAAGTATATCCAGCATTATATATGGAATAAGGGAGCATGAATGTAATCAATAAGAAATATGGTAATACATGATGAAGGTATTCATATTCTATTACGGGGTAAAAAGGATCTATATTATGTTTAACTTCATTATAAATGTTAGACTATGAGTTTGGAAAGAAGTATTTTGGATAGTTCTAGTTTGGATTATTTTGGATTTCCATAAAAGGACAACCCGGAGGTCGGGCGGCAACCCGTCGCGTCCGGCAAAGCTGCGAGACTTGAACCCGTAACCGAAGGGCGATAAGGGTGTATCACCTACCACTGGCCCATGAGATGTCCTGGATTAAATAATGTAGTTTTTATTAAAATATCATGTAGATGAATTATAAATTGTTTTAATTTGGAACCCTATACGAATAGTGTAAATATAATTTTTTTACATTCTATTATCTTTTAGAGTGAAAGATGAGTTTGTGGTAGAAATTTATTAATGGATAAAACTCTAATTATAAAGTAAGTATATCTCCTTATGATCTTATCCAATCTCATAAATAAATTCCTCAACATTAAGAAAAGCAACTTAGAACAAAAATGTTTTCCTAGATGGTACCTTAAATAATCACTAATTTATGGCTTTGGGATTGTTGGCCTTTTCATAGCCATGTTCTCTACCACTCTCCATCAGATAATTGATGGTTAGATTTCTCTTCCATATCCATATTTTCCTACATGGAACCCTAGTATGTGTTATTTTCGGTAATCTTCATACTTTCTACTCTTTGTTTTAAATAGAGGCCTCATTAATTCATTTTTCGATGTGGGATTTCAACTAAGAAATTTTGAAATGTCAAAAATGTGTTATCCCAATACCCTATGTGTTGTTGAACCGATGGTATTTCAAATCATCATAAATTGATGAGTTTAAGGACCTCAATTTTGTACTTGCTTGTGATTGATGACCTCAATCACTACCTATAAATATTTACGTTTTTCCTCCAATTATATGTCTCTAATTGCCACCAATGTTCTCTTAATTGAGATCATAATTTGGTGGTGACCCTTTTATTTCTCGTTTCCTCATATTAAGACTAAATTTTAGTAACCCAATTTCTGATGTCGGTTTTCCCACGAATATATTTTCTATTTTCAACCTTTTATTTTCTAAGAACAATTTCAAATTGCGAGGACGCAATTTATTGAAGGAGGGGAGAATGTAACACCCCAAGATTTCATAGTGTGTTATTTCATCAAAATAATTCAATAACTTGCACTACACGCAACACCGAGTTCAATCACACCATGACTTGCAAAAAAAAGCCATTCAAAAGAGGTTATGAATAGTATTATCTAAATTTTAAACATTATATTATCCTTATAATTTTAGAATCCATATTATGAGTTTCTTATATATAATACAAGAACAGATTCATTTTCAGTATTGCACTTTTATCAACTTTTAATAGTAAAACCTTTTTAAATACAATATTTTAAACTTTTTGACTAAATGGAGACATCAAAAAAATTTAAAATGAAACATCCCAAGCATCCACGGTACGCTTTCATTTGAATAATACAATAGCGTGTGTTGTACGCAACTTCGAGTTCAAACACACCACAACCAATCAAACTAGCCGTGATGAATAGTAATACCTACTTTTTGAAATTATATATATTTTATATTTTAGAATGGACTTCATTTTTGGATTCGGAATATTGAATTTAGCCTAAGGTGAAATTTTGGTACATTTCGGATAACTTTCATATTTTGATGAATAGTGAAAATTACTAAATTTTAATTAAAATCAACATTTTTAATCAAAATAATTAATTTTGATAAATTATGAATTTGAGTGGTTTTAAAGTATATTTATAATATATTTTTACCATTTAATTTAATGTTTGTAATTGGACATAATTTCACAATTAAACCAGACATAAACAAGTGTCAATCTTTTGATAGTTATTATCTCTTAAAAACACGCTTTTTATTTTAACAACGGGAATTAATTTTAAATTAATTTCTGCCACTTCTGTGTTTTGAATTTGGAAAAATGGATTACATATTTTGAATCAGGATGTCCAAATTATGTAAATAGTAAACTTTTATTTTTACACATTTTGAATAATTACTGCGGTAAATATTTTATTTACCATGGTTAAAGGATAAATCCGGTAAATAAGGGTTAAAAAATAATATTATAATAATACAAAATTACCCTAAAAACGTGTACTAACCTTATTGGTGGACACAAACCCGACCATGGGCATATTTGGGTCGATTTGGGGACCCCTTGGAGCCACTTGTATGTGGTAGGGACACATTATATTAATAAAGTTAAAATAAAAATAAAAATGGCATAAGCTTACATCTTTTAGAAGAACAATTTTTACATAGGGTTATAAATGTTGGATTTTAGATTATAAATATTCATTAGAAAGATAAAAAGCTTTCCTACATAATGACATTTTATTTATAATTTATAGACATCAAATAAGTTAAATTATTAATGACACAATAATGATGCAATGTTTACCTCAATAATAAATCATTTAAATAAATAAGATTATAATGATTAAAATATTATCTAAAACCTGTCCAATTCTTTTTGGTTGATGTTATTTAGAAAATGAGTCATCTTATCTTCGACCTCAATGATTTTTGGACCATTATAAACCGAATATAATTATATTATAAAGTAATACTTTCACTCTTTCCTAAAGAGCCCCTACTCTCCCTTATAAAAGGAGACCACTTCTACTCATTCCTCACACCTCTCAAGCCACTTGGCTCGTCCAAAACCTGCCCAACTAAGCTCCCCACATCCCTATCCTCATCCTTGAAGCTTCCCCTTAGGAAGAAAGCATTTCAAGAAGTCTTTTGGTTCCAACCAAAGTGAGTTACCTAAATTAAAGGTAACGATTTCTCTTAAATTATTTTCATTTATTTTGCTTCTCCAACCCCCAAAATCTTTTTATTTCCTTTATTTTGTAACAACACCAGTATCCAAAATATACTAGGATGTTGTTATAAGAAGGATTCAAACTACACATACACACAACTCCATCTAATGGATGATGAACATAATGTTTCTGTGGATGGAAAACTAACGCCTCACGAAACGATGATTGTTCAAATACATCTTACCGCCTCTCATGGTGGCCATTATGATGGCACTGTAATTAAATATGATATTAATGATATATATTTTATATATATTCTTCTGTAATTCCATTTTGATTCATATCATTATTCGTTTCATGTTGTATATACATACGATAATTTCATTTGAGGAAGTGCGGACAACCGCCCCCTTAAAATGATATGACTCCTTCATACAACACATGGAACGTATAAAGGATGGTGTTAATGAACTTAAGTAACATATATAAAATATTATATTATACTGGAATAGTAATATACCTATGTATCATTTGGATTCGATTCTTTTAAAATAAAAATTAAATGGAAGTACCGTTCGTGCGTACGTACGGACTACCGTCTCCACGAATGCGATGAGATTCATTCTCCATCGTATCCATTCAAGTCATATTCTCATTTTAGGGTTAAAAATAATGTTAATATCATTCTGATTATGAATAATATATAATCTATCCATTAAAAACATGTCTTACGTAACCAAACAGTTAAGAAGAACGAATCGATTATCACCCGAAACGACGATAATACTAAGATATTATTAATAAAGCAATGTTAAAAGATCATATATGATATCATATTAATGTATATGATTCTTGTATAATTTAATAACAATTATTTCACCATTATACTGGAGGATAACCTACCCCAACCAAGGAAAAGTACAAGGAAAGGGTTTATTTTTCAATCTCTTCATTATCCGAGGTTGTTTATACATAATTTTCTACTAGGACCTCGTTATCATCCACGTCCATGTTTCTTCAAAATGTATTTAAAAACATTTTTAATATTTAAAATAATATGGGTTAAAGTCATTTATACCCTTGTTTGACCTTTTATAAGAGGTTTATAAGCGAATCTTTCCGTCGTTTTCCAAACAAGGTGCTTTTTAACCTTTTCGACAGAATTAAGATAAGAATGTTTTTTTAACTTATACGGCGGGTGCGGTTATTTTCCGCCATTATAAAATTGTCAAAGCTTCCCTTAAAAGCTTATAAGAATATTTTCAAGAAAATGTTTTATTTTATATGGCTCTTAAATGATTTCAAAAATAGAAAGAGATATTTCTCTAAAAAGTGTTTTGATTTCATCTATGTCAACATCCTTTGACGGATTTTACGCTTATTTGAAGTTGATTTATTATGATAAAAAACTTCTATATTGTATTGAAGGTTTTGTGATATGTTTGACTGTGGATGTGCTATTTTTATAACATTCATAGTTTATGGTGAAATTATTGACATTTCGTATGCTAGTTTTAATACGAATGTTTATGTTATGTTTAAACCTTTTCATATGGGAATGCATTGGACTTAGTAAGTGACGGGTGGAGCCCGCTATAGCTCCTCAATGCATTGGTAGGTATCATGAGACAAACTAGTGTCTTGGCACAAGGGCTTGACAAAATCTTATTTGTAGTCTTGGCACGAGGCCTTGACTATGTGGTTATGATAGTCTGGCATTATGCATTCCAACATTATGAAAGTGGTTATTGATATTGCATGTGATTATTCGATTAATAGAATATCCATGTGAACAGGTAAATGGCATTATTTCATTTTACTTTTTCCATACTATGTTGAAGTTCAAGTTTAAAAGGCTTTTGTTTTAGTAATTCATTGCCTTAAATGTTTATGCTTACTTTTGAATGTTCCGCTATATTGATATCCTTACTGGGCATTTGAGATCACCCCTTTTCTATGTTTTATTTTTCCCAGGAAGTGAAGAAGTAAATTATGAATGACCTGCAGGGATATTATTTGGGGATATGAGTGTGGATTATGGAGAAATTATGTTGTTGTAGTAGTTTTTCATTTTATGATGTAATGTAAAACTTATGAATATATCTAGTGTTTCCAAGGCTACTAAACCAATCGGTCTTTCGAGATTTTATCTTTCTTGTGATCATGCCAATGTTATGTAATAATGCACCAACTCTGGGTGACTAGGGTCGGGGCGTTACATTAATATTCAATAATCTTTTACTTAATGATCCAAAGAATATATGATTATTATTTTGAGCCAACGAGCATGTACCCTAGTGGTTCAGGATCTTGATTGGCATCCAAAATACCCAGGATCAAATCCGGGTAGGGGAGAATTCCCGAGAACTATAGCAGGGCACTGAAGTAGTACTGTAGCAGCGGCAGACTGTTGCAGTGGTAGCACTGTTGCTGTGGAGGGACTGTCGCAGCGTATTGTAGCAGTGGTGCTACTGTAATAGGTACTATATCTGCGTGGGTACTGTATCAGTACTATTCACTGAGGGGTCCTTTTGGCAAAATAATGGACTTTCTAGCCTTGTATACAAGAAACGTGGCCTTGGGCCGTCAGGCTATGTAATGGGTCACCCTCTACCCAATCTAAAGAGGTATTTTCTTTAATAATAAATTGAGGCTTTGACCCCAACCTTTAAAAAAATATTATTATTATTTTGATCATGTACTAAAATATATAGTCAATGTTGCATGAATTTTGGATCTCCTTAAACCATTTGTATTATATCTTTACGACGGTTTCTCTCTCTCACTGACTGGTGTGTCTTTGGATTAGAGATAGAATGACTGATTGTATGTACTTGTTCAATCAACTATGAAGATCAATGACAAACTAATAGAATACCGACTCAAAGATTGATTGAGATATTGATATATTACATTTAAGTTTCTTTGACACATATAACATAAAGAAATCCTGCAAATTCCAATGATACTCTATTTTTCCAATACTTTCATTGAAGAAGGTCAAATTCCTTAAAAAATCAGATCTAATCATTTTCAAATGTTATGGACATAATATATTAAGAATAATTATTATCTTAAAATTCTATCCATTTAACTTTCTATTTATAGTTCTATCTTTCTAGGAGTGTGTTGTTACACTATTTTCAATCACACACTATCTAGTGCACCAAAACAATAGAATACATGTTATTATCTCTTTTAATTTACATTTGTTTACCCACCATGTTTGGGGAAGTGGTCCTTCTGTGTCCAATACCAATTTACTTCCCACTTATAACCATGGAAGATGATTTTTAGCATGGATAGCTCACTATTTTTTGTTTGTTTACCTGATCCATGTTATGGATCTACTTGATTATTATTATTATTATTTTGTTGGTAGTATATTATTTTCAAGTGGAGGGGATTAAGTCACATCTTATGATCAAATCTCTTATTTACTAAACTATGTTATTTTGTTTTTTATTACCAAGACCTAGATTTTTTTTAATCTATAAAAAAGTAATACATTCATGGTTAATATTAAGTACTCTTTATATATATATATATTTAAAGTGAATTGTTTTAAAATGAAAAGAAAATGTTACCATTATTTTAACTTAGATATAATCACACATTGATTATATTTTAAAATGATAGATCCTATATTGATATACAATTTTTAATAAAGGAATAGTTTATTTTAATAAGGTATTTATTTAAAAAACATAACAATATTTTTTGGGAACTCAGTTCACCCCCTCTTGAGTTACTCAATCTAACAAAAAATTTGTAATATAAGTTTTTAAATTAAATTTTCATCTATGATTTTTTTGTGTACTAATGTTCTTAATTTTTTGTAGATTCAACATTTTAATTCTCTATAGATAATAGACAATAAGGATCTTCTACCAAGATACATTTAATTTTAGAACTACAAATTATTCTAAATCGAAAATCAAAATCAAAATAAATTTAGAAAGTATGGGTTTTGATATTTGGACTGTAATAGAAGATCATTAAAAAATAACACTAAAAATTATAGTTAATTAGAGTGATGCTATAAAAAATACATAAAACTATAACTATAACGATAAGAATGATTTATTTTTTTTCCTTGGGGGATGATGAATTTAATTGAATATATACTTGAAATTATTCTTCTGATATATGGGATTCCTTATATATCTCTCAAAAAGAAACATCAAATGTTAAGGAAATGAGACTAAATACATATACAATTAAATGTTATAATTTTAAAATGAATTTTGATGAATCTATTTCTGACATGTATCTCAGGTTCAACAAAATAGTTAATACCAAACCTTAACATGGGAAACAAGTGACATAAAATGATTGGTTGATGATAATACTCAGATGTCTACCAGATTGATGGAGATGAATATCCATCTCAATTAGAGAATCCAATGATGTAATTAAACTACATGTGAAGGAATTGATATGAATGATGATGATGTATGTATAAGATCTTAAAATCATCAAGGACATTGATAAATATGAACAAAGTAAAATCAATAGCCTTCAAGTCTACTACCTCGAAGCAAAAAAATGTACAAGATTTAAGTACTGGTGAATAAGACTCTTCTTATGATAGTGGTGAAGGGATGGCCTACATATCTTGAAGATTTATTTAATTTTATAGAAAAAAAAATAAGTTCTTCAAAAAATAAAATTGCAGAGGAAATTAAGGCAACATGGGAATTTGGAAAAAGGATTGGAAAAGAGATGGTATTCAAAATGAAATCACCTGCTTTGAATGCAAGAGGAAAGTAAATGATGAAGATAACTATATAAAATTGAAATTTAGGAATTAAAATGAGGATTAGGATAAATGGTTCAAGAAATATATGATAAAAACGTGGACCCCCTCCAAAGATATCTCATGTGATTCAAAAAAATAATTTATAAGATAAGTCTAACAATAAAAATACATTATTTGTAGAAAGCACATTAGAGGTACAAAATATTATTCCCGCTACCCATACCAATGTACAAAACATTTATGAAAATGAATATAATGAAGAATTAATGACCATTGAATATCTTTATGAATATTATAACATTATTTAATACACCATTCATGAACTGAACAATGAAAATAAGTCTAATGAAAAATGTCATGATTTGTTAGATAATATTAAAAATAAACTTACTATTGAAAAATAAAAAAATTGATCAATTTTTTAAAGATAAAAATGAAATAAAACCAGCAAATGAGAAATTGAAAAAGTTTTTTATAAAGGTTTACGAATGGAAAGAAAAATATAACATAGATTCATGGAATGTAATCAACTCCCATGTATAATAAGGCATAGGTTATCAACTTATAAAGAGACAAATTGAAAAAAAAAACAGATTCTTGTCCACTACCAGTTCTGAAAATTCATATATTTCCAGTACCTACTCAACTAGAAAAAATAAAGTAATTATTTATAGATGAATAAAATCTATTTATAGAAAACCCATTACGTAATTTTTGATGCCAAAATCTTTTATCAGTTACATAACTAGGCCTGAAAAGATTTGGGTTCCGAAATAATTTTCGGTATAAACATTGTTTTGTCAGAAACCTATTTGAAAAATTCTAGAAAATTTCAAGGGTATTGGGATAGTGCATGTTCCAGTCATATGACTACTGGGTATTCAAATTTCAAAAATCCGATCAAAGTTGATGGTGGTCATGTCACATTTGGTGATATTGATAAAGGGGAAATCATCAACCTTGACCAAATCCGTAAATCTAATTTAGTGTTAATTTATAATGTTTTATATATTGATGGTTTAAAATATAACATTTTTTAGAATATCTTAGTTAAGTGACGGTCGTTTATATAAAATTTTAAAACAATGCATGTTATGTTCTTCATGATAAAAATGTTTTAATGTATAATAATTTATGAAATGATAATATATATTCTATTGATTTAAATTATTTATATTTTAATTTTTTTTCTTTCTTAAGTACCTTTCATAAAGAATGTTGGATTTGGAATACATTGCTAGACAATTTCAATATTAATTCACTTTAGAAATATAACTACAAAAGGATTTGTTAAATATATAGCATTGATTGAATTCCCAAATAATTAAGTGTGTCACCCCTTTCATAAATAGAAAAACAAGAGATTTATTTTAAATATATGGAAGATGTTTCAACTTCTCAAACTATAAACATAGTTCATATGGACCTTTTTGTACCTATAGAGTTTCTAGTTTAAATAGAAAAGAATAGGTCTATATTCTTGTAGAAAACTTCTCTATGTAAACTTGGGTATTCTTTTTAGCTCATAAAAGTGAAGATGGATCCTAATTTTCCATGTTTTCTATATCGGTAGAAAATTTAGGTTCACATAAGATTAATAACTTAAGAAGTGATCATGGTTACAAATTTGGAAATTTTGTCTTTGAATATTTATTTTTGTCAAAATGGTTATAATCATTATTTTTTTTATCTTAGGAAAAAAAATATTATTGTAGAAGAAATAAAAATAAATCTTCAAGTGATTGCCCAAATTATTAATAATGAATATGACATACCTATTTACTTTTGTTAAAGGATGTTAACACAACCTGTTATAAAATAAAATGATTTTTAATTATACCTCTCTTAAAAAGAACACCTATGAATTATAAAATAAATATAAATCCAAAGGTTAATTGACTTATAGTATTTATTTGAAAATACCTTATTCTAATTACTATTAATAATTAGGATAATTTTTCATCCAAGTGTGATTATGTGAATTTTTCTAGATAATCAATATCCAGTAAATTTTAGAGAGTGTTTAATAAAATAACTAAAACATTGGAATATCCATTTAAAACTAAATTTTATTAAATAGGACCTAATGAACCTTAGATAACCATAGAAAATCTTGAGGATAATCTATTAAATCTGAATCTTAATGCTAAATAATTAAGTAGTGCATTCAAATAATTAAAAAAATTCAATGAGCCACCAGAACTCAAACTTTATGAATAGATTGATACAACCATCCCCTATATTTAGAGATTTATTAGGACTCATAGATAAAATCCTATAATATGTTGTAATAGTAAACCAGGCGAGAGGTACACAAAATAATGCTTCTCTTAGGAATCAGATTGACACCAAGATTTCATGTCATATATTAAGCCTAATAACAATAATGGTACCATCAAGGATTAATTCTAGGAAATAGATATTCAAGATAAATATAATAAATTTGAATGAAAAAATGTTTGTGAAAATGTTGATATACCTAAGTACACCTTAACCATTAGCACTAAATGGGTGTTTTGGAACAAGGATGATTAGTCTTGGACTATAATAAAAAATAAGTCTAGATTCATTTAATAAGGGTATAATAATGAACTAGGTATTGATTTTGAGGAAACCTTTTCACCTGTATCCATACTTGAAGCTATTAGGATACTTATTTCCTATACAACACATCTGTATTTAAAACTACATCAAATGGTTACTAAATGTGCATTGTTAAAATGGTTTTATAATTTAGATGTTTTTGTTGAACAAACCTATGGATTTTAAAACAAACATTTTCTAAAGTATGTTTTTAAATTAAAAAATTATTTATATGGTTCAAAATAGTCTCCTAGAGCTTGGTATGATATTATTACCTCTTTTTTTATTATATTTTTTTCAAAATGTATAGATAATAAAAATTTATCTATAAAAATAATTTCAAAAAAATTTCAAAAGTACAAATATATGTCTATGACGTTAATTTTGGATTAATAAAACACGCCTAATGTACTATGTTTTCAAAATTAATGAAAATTGAATTTGAAATGAGTTTTATGGGTGAAATTAAATACCTAATTCAATTTAATATTTTTCAAATTAATGATTTAATTATTTTTAATCAAAGAAAATGAACTAAATATATTTTAAGACGTTTTTGGTTAGTCATCACTAAAAGTACTAAATCTACAGTGTGTAAAACCTGTAAACTAGATATTGATGAAACTAGAAAGTCAGTAGATCAATCTAGTTATATAGAAATGATGGCAAGTATACTATATTTAATTTCTTTTCATCATGATGTTATGTTTATTGTGTGTATGTGTGCTCTATTTTAAGAACATTCTTAAAGGACTCACTTATTAGTTTTTAAAATAATTTTTAGATACGTCAAATATAAAACCTATTTATAATTTTTCATTTCAACAGGAAAATAATATTACATTTTAAGTTATTCTAATGAAGATTTTGGTGGATATAAGTTAGATATAGAAAAATCCTATGGAACATGTCATTTATTAAGAAAATATATATTATCATGGTGTAGTATAAAAAACATTATATTTCACAGTCAACTGATAAAGTTGAATAAATAAAAGTGGAAAGTTTCTATGCACATATATTTTTAATGAAATATACTTTACTAATCATTGGATAAAAATTTAGACATGTGCCTAAAAATGTTTATAACAAAAGTGTAATAAATATCTCTTAAAATAGAGTATCCCAATCCAAAACAAAACTCATTGATGTAATAAATCACTTTTTGGGAGATCATTATCAAAAAGGTGAGATAACTCTTGAATTTATTTGAATGGAATATCAAATTTCTGATACCTTCACAAATCCATTAAATTATGAAATATTAAACTATATCAAATATGATTTAGGCAAGATATTTTTTGGTTGATGAATCACTATTGGAAAGTCACCATTAAAAATTCGTTGTTAATGAGTCACCATTGATGTGTCATTTTTGGAAAGTCACCATTTTAAATAAGTTTCAATTATTTTTTTACCGTTTCTATTTCTCCACATTAATATTTTTAATATTTTTATATTTTTTAATTATTAGGAACCCATAAATGACTTGAATATGACCTTATATCTAATCATTTTAATTCTAAATACTTTCATCTATTGGGCCATTATATTTATCCTGATTGATCATTTTTTTTCTTCTCTCATGATTATTCCTAAATCTTCATCCAATCAGAATGGTTATGATGAAGTCTTAAACATAATAAAATCTGAAATAAGTGAGGTTGAATAAGAAAACAAAATGATCATTGAGTAGTGAGACTATTGTACAGTGAAACCTGCATCATGCGAACCGAGTCATTGATTTATAAAAGTAATTAGATGCCCAATACATTCCAAAAAGTAATAAAATAGTGTTGAATGTAATCTAAGATTTTAAGTGTATGGAATAGTTTTCTAAAAATAACTGTGTTTATTATCCATGGTTGTTTTACGATTTCTATCAAAATGATGGATTTATTTTTTGAGATAAGAAAGATATTATTAATAGCCACATTGACAGAGAATTTTTTTCTTTCACTTAGAAGGAATGGGTAATATACCCCAAGGTACCTTGTAGAGGAATTTATGATGATTATCATGAAAGAATACCCAGTGATATTGTGTATGTTAATTATTTATATGCCCTCTTAATGTTTATAGGAAATGTTTCACTATGAAGACCTACTGATGTTCAGCTTGACAGTGAGTGTAAACATCTATTTATGTTTTAATGACATTTTCTAGGTCTTAGATAATGGGATTTCAGAATGATTAGATATGAAGTTTTTTATTCCTATTGGTGATTAAATATGTTCGAAGGATTAATATATATAGATTTATTATTATTCATGTGTATGCGGTGTGAAAAATTTCTTCAAGATCAAATTCCTTAATATACCGTAAATTGATCTATTCCTTGTTAGATGATAAAGGCTTGGTAAGTTAAAGTGAAGAGGAAGAAGACAAATATGGAGGTATTTTTGTCTAAATAAATTATCAAAAGAGTTATAGTTATATAGAACCCATAGAGAAATTCTTGGGGTAGAGATAATGAAAAAATCTCTATTGAGTTCAATCCTATTGATCATCCATTGAGGCCAAAGGATATGGTGGATCTGTATCTTGAACTGGGTGAGGTCGTTGAATATTTTAATGATGATGTCCATAAATAAATAGTTTAGGAGGAAAATAATGAAGAAGTAGAATTTTCTATTGAAGTGGAAATTGATCATGAGATACCTAAATTCCCTAAGGCTATCTATTATAGAATTGTAAGCCTACCAGGTTCCCTACCTACATGAGAGTCACTTTTGGATGAAGGAGACGACGAGGAACTAGAATTATCTTGAGAGGACTAGTTTAAGATATCTTCTTCCAAATAATCAAGAGAAATAATTGATATTTCTCATAATGGTAATGGGTGTCATGTCACTGAGGAAGAAGTTGATGAGGGAAATGATAAATCAGAAAGAAATAATGGTGAGAAAGATGAGAATCGTGATGATAATGATGATCTTCAATGAAGATATGATCATGATAATAGATATGATAATCTTGGATATGACCATGATGATCATGATTATGAGATAGATTAGATACACTTATCCTCACTAATTATTTCTAGGACTAAGGATAGATCTAAATCCATTGAAATTGATGAAGTTCCAGCTGATAATACAAATGTAATATATGAAATTATTTAGGGGGAGAAGTCTCCCATATATTCTATCCATCGCTAATAGGTAGTAGACCACTTAGAAGCATTTTTTCACCGAGAGTGAGTTGATCACACAAATATAGTTCATAAATACCTGGATCATACTATACATAAAATTGATGAATCTTATATGATAGTACCTTCTCTTAAAATAGTAGTTTTTGAAAAGGCTAGTCACTTAGAAAATATATTTGTTCTTGTTCATACTGTGTAGACTCTCAAAGAATTTCCTATTATTTCATATATCAGACCTGACATAAGTGAATTTTAAGAGTGGGACAAATATCTTGTTTTTTTAGACATTGCCTAAAATTACTCAAATTCTAATGATGAAATGGTGGAAGGAACCTTAATGGATAAAATTGATCAAGCTGGTGAGCTGATACCATTTATGTCACTGGAGTCTTGTAGAATAGTTCCAAATGAGGCTCCAACAACTCATGAGCATAGATATCATACACCTTATCAATTTTTTATGTCTCCCAATGTTGTGCTAAAAGGTGATTTATAATCCTTTAAAATAAATATGATTTTTAAATTTGAAAACATTATTGGAAATATGTCTTTTGATTTGAATAATATTTTGAGAAATCTTCTTCCTTTGATAACAATACTTAGTTAAAGTGGAACCCAATATTTTATTCATCCCATTATATCACATTTACAACCAATAGTCTCTTTTCCCATACAAGACCTATAAGTGGACAATAAGTGATTATCAAAAGCCATGGAATATTTGATATCTGAAATAAAGGGAATGAAAATATCTTTCTCAAGAGGTATAATTCACTTTTAGAGAAGTTAGAAGCCATGAATGCAATTGCATCAATATATGTTGCACCTACCCATTAATCATTACTATTTGATTTTGAGATGATTAGATGGATTATCAAAGAGTAATTGAACACTTATTTAGGGGATGTATTTTCTTTGGATGAACAATTACCAAAAATACAACATCCTAGAGAACACATTTCCGATATAGTTAATGATTTTTCTACTGATATCATGACAGTAAGGAAACTATTATAAAATATATCAAGTATTATCTAATAATAATTTATACCAAATCTTGAGCTCAATGTTAATTTAAATTTTTTGATAAGGAGTTAGAGAATACCATCAGTCACTAGATAATTCAAGGAACTGGTAGGTGAGTTGAATGTTATCATAATAGTGTTGAATCGTTTTATAGAATTGAAGAGAGATTTACTCAGTTCTATGAATAAGGGTGGAAATATAATCATGTACTTTATAAATATCCTGAATCCTTTTCTTCACATTCAGAACACTGATTAAATTTATATTAAGGACATTCTAGTTACTACTATTGTTTCCTCGACCTCTACAGATCTTGTTTGATATAGAATAAAAGTGATTACATAGTCATATGGTCTTTTCCACCACAATATCAACCAATGAGTTTATTACCAGTTGAAGTAATCAGACACCAACAACATGTTCTTAATTATGAGTCCCCTCCCTCTTCAACATCAATTCCTTCCATCACCTCTTATGATCCAATAATATCTATTGTAGTTCCAACCCTCATAGAAAAAGATAAAGGAGGATCCCCAACCAGTCCCCTATATACCTCTCATAGTGATTCAGATTAGATGTGAATTTTTATAGAGATATTGTTCTTCGACTCTTTATCTTATATTGATGTACTCAACACTTTTTGGCTCATATTCAATGTCATATATTTTTGTTATTCTCCATCAATTGTAACTTTATTTTTTTATTCTTATCATTTTTATAATCTCAATGGGGGAGATATAAGGGGAATTTTTTTTATTACAATTGGAGAAATAGGAAATTTAATATTCACGTGATATATTAATTATATATCTATGATATTTTTTTATTTTAATATCTTAATATTACTATATCCATTGAATAATTTTAGTCTTTTGATATTTTAAATTTCCTTGATATCATAGTTGTTTTATCACCCATTTATTTTCTGAAATTATTATCCATACTATTTTAACTTATGTACATATCTGATTATCTATGTTTCATTTTTAGTAAATGACTTATAAGATTCCATGTTCTGTGATAATTGAAAAGGGGGATATTTTTGGCACCTCCTTTTGAGGAGAGTGTTTGGAACATCCTTATTTTGACAACAAAAATTGTGTTTATTTTTATACTAATAAGTTTAATGTTTTATGATATTATTTTGTATCAAAAGATAACTTTTGGAAAATTTGGATAAGTATTTACTTGACACCACCATGACTTGAGTCACCATCACAATCATACATTTCACCACCGAACTTGTCACCAACAGACTTTTTACCACTGGCTTGAGCTACCCCAACCTGTGGTACTACCAACCCGAGTCATTTCCTGTCTTAGATAGTATTGAATACTGAGTCATTGAGATATTTAATTCGACATTACTATTTGAGGAACTTGTCTTTAATGATCTAATGACTATATGATTAGTCATTTTACTGAATCATAAAGGACATAGTCAACGCTGTGTGGATTGTGGATCATCTCGAACTGTTGTTATATATTTTTGAAGGGATATCTCTCTCACACAAAATCGTTTGTCTTTGGATCTGAGACAGTATGGATGATTGTGTGTACCTATTCCATCCGCTGTGAAAATCAATTAACCAGTAACAAAATACCCATATAGAAATTAATCTACATATTTATAGATTTCATTTAAGTTTCTATTACAATGATTAAGTGAATCATTATGGAAAATTCCCATGATACTATATTTTTCCAACTCTTTTAGTGAATATTATCTCTATTTTTTGTTCATTATTTTTATCTTTCGAGCAGTGTGTTGTTATTTTTTTTCAAACACACATTATGGCCTATTACTAAATTAGAGAACAATTTTTATTTTCTGTTTCACTGTACATCCATTTACCCACTGCGTATATTGAAGAGGTATTTGTGTGGCCTATACTGTTTTACATACCACATTTAACAATGGGAGATGATTTTTATCCTATAAAGCTCATTGTTATTGTTGTTAGTTTTTCCTGATCCAAGTTATGGATCTCTTTGATGATTATTAATATAATTTTCTTGAAATCAGGTGATTTCCATGTGGAGGGGATTATGAATCATCAAGAGACAAAACCCCTTGTTTATTACCCTGCAAGATTTTGTTTTGTTTTATTACCAAAACCCATATTGTTTTTAATACATAAAACACTATTACTTTGATAGTTCATATTAAAATGTGTTTATATATATTTTTATCTAACTAAATTGATTTCACTACCTAATATAATTTTAGAATTATTTAAACTGAGACATAATCATTCTTTGAGAAATATTTAAAAAGACATATCTTATATCGATATGTTATTTTGACTAACTGGCTAGTTTAATTTATTAGGGGATTTATTTAAAACATTAATTTTCACAGAAAGTTTTATTTGTAACTTAATTCACCCCGCTCTTGAGTTACTCACTTAGAATAACTAGTTTCATGTTCCCAATTATACCTTATGACTCACATAAGGGTGGGGTATTTTCATACTCAATTTTCTTTGTAAAATCTAATTTTATGTTGTTGATAAAAACACTATATCAGAAGGTTTAGAACTAGATTAAATTTCTACTAATTTCTTTGAATAAATTATGAATCTAACTATGTCCATATCATTTTCCATCCATATTTGGATTCCAATTGTAGAAACAATATCATACATGCCTTATGGGGGCTAAAGGTCCCAATTGAAGCCCTAAATTTTTAACCAATCCTAAGAGTAAGTTTCTTTAAAGTCAATTAGATTAAAATTCAGAATCCGAATATGATTTTTTTTGTAATCAACATAAAGGTGACTGGGAATAAACTCTAGGATCTTTCATTAAACTCCATGAAAGGGAAATGTACATGAAAGAATCCACAACCAATCAAAACACACTAAAAATAAAAAAGCCCAAAATTGAGGATAATTAGAAAACAAGGTCAGTGAATTTACAAGGCTTCATAGCTTTCAAGAAGAAGATTTGGGAAATGAAATAATTATTATAGAGCACCATGCTCTCAGAAATAGCTTTGTCTATGTTTGAGACATGGGTGGTACTACCTTTTCTGATTATTCATTTTGAGACCCTTTGCATGAGCTAAGAAAAAGAGCCTCTCGAGAAGCCTGAGAAAGATAAAAGACTGATCCACCCTTCCCTAACATTCCCCATAGAGATTATAGACCATTGATTCTCCATTTGATGGCCGGAGAAATAGTTGAAATGGTTCAGGCTCTTTGGGTGACCATGATTGATGTGATCGATAAGAATCACAGGTGCTTTCCTCTCATGTTCCTCCATCATTATATATATATATAATTATATATAATTATATAATTATATATATTTATGAATATATAAATTTATATAATTATAATTAGAAAAATTATAAATTTTTTATATTTTTATATTTTTTTATAATTTTATAAATACTTTTTCTAAAACATTATATATATTTATAATTTTATAGTTAACTATTTAAATTAAAAAAATTATTAAAAAGACTAATTTAAATACATTAATTATATTAATTTAAAAAATATCTTAAATGTTAAAACATAATAAACAAAAATAAATAAATATTATTCAAATAAATTACAAACATATTGAGATGATTATATATACATTAAATAAATATATGCATAAATGAATATTAAAAAATGATTGAATTTAAAAAAAAATAAACATAAAGGAAATTTATTAGTAAATCAATAATATTAGACTAAATCAATATTAAAAAAGAATATATTGAATTTCATAGACAAAACATTTTTTTAAAATGAATTCATATAAGATTATGTGCATGAATTATAAACACATGCAAAAATGAATAAAATATTAAAAAATTCATTTAAATAACATAAATATATACGTTTCAAACATTTTAAAAATATTACCACTTAATAAATAGAATTTAACAAATACTAATCACTTCAAATAAAAATATACTAAAAATAAAAATTCGTAAAATATAATCATGCATAAAAAATGGGTAAATTCAAAATATATTATATCAAAAAATGAAAAAAATGTACATAAATGTGAAATAAGTACATTCCAAACATACACATGTAGACATGTTATAAAGATTTGTCCATCCTGCATACCTAAACACATATACATACCCATACTTATAACTGTTTGTGTACCAAATCTATACACACACACACACACACAATACACTCACACAACATAACACATACACATATATACACATACATTGATATATATATTTAAAAGTTCTAATGTCACATATTAACAACGCATCATTTATATTTATAAATTTTTTTAAATAATTAAAAATATATATTAATACATCACAGTTCTGTTAATTATATACATGTATTTTTTAATTAATGTATAAAAATAAACAATATTTTTTATAATATAAATATGCTATATATATATATATATTTAATTTTTTATCGGTTCCAAGAAATGAACTGATAAATATGACCTATATCAGTTATAAAAAATGACCTGATAAAGGGTACACTTCTATCAATAGTTTTTTAGCTTTGAAAAAAATTTACCTTTGTCAGACCTAAAAATTACCTTTATCAGAACTTTTATCGAGTGCTGAAAATGGTATTTCTTTTATCAGAACATTATGTTTTGAAGTGATTAAATCATGTGCTACATAAATCATTATATGTGGGAGTGAATTTAATTATTATTGATGTAAATATTTTTTTTAAATGTTTTAATTTTTTTTGGATTTATTGATATGGGAAAAATGTGTGCTCTTTATCTTACTTGAGATAGATGATGGAACAAAATAATTTCATCAAAAAAAATGTGAACTAAGGAACCATATAACAGAGGAAATTGAAAAACCTCATTCAAAACAATTATTTAACATAATATATGAAATTCAGTGCGTGAGAGTTTCATATCATTATATTGTCGAGGATGATTAAGAATTACAACAAATTCACCGTACCCATGATGATAGTGACGATATTAAAAATGTCTCACTTCATATTTAATTTCTCATAAAAAGAGTTTATAATATTTTGTGGTAATTAGTAAATTTTGTTTCATTCTTAAACATTTTTTCTGTGTGTCAATTCACATTTCATGTATTCTGTTAATGGATTTACAAGTGTTAAAACAAATTTAAGTACATGGATGGAAATATTTTGATAATAGATGTATAAAGTTCATTGAGTTCTTATAAATCCACATAATTTAGGATTCATGGAGAAGACCTATTTATAATGGACATTTCTCCACCTCATCCTACCTAAAATCTATAATGATTTAGTGAAGTCAAATTATTATAGGTCTGGTAAAACATGCCTTAAAAAATATGATCAGTATGAACACAAATTAACTGGAAGCAAGATATTACATATCAAATTATCGCAAGGAATGTCATCATCATAATATATTTAAATAAATATTAAAATATTTTTATATAAAAAATGTATAGTTAGAAATAAAAATCATATTAAAAAAAATATTATCAAACGTATTTTTTTATTTATATAACAGAAAATTCCCAAATTTATATCAATTAATATAAATTTTAAAAAATGTATTAAAATACATGAAAAATTTTATTTATAGGAATAATATGTTACAATTTTATTTAAATAATTATATAAATATATAATTGCAAAATTAATTATCAAATCAAACAAATATTATTATATTAATATATATATATATATATTAATCTAATTGTTGGTGTTGTGATAAAAATCTGATTTATTATGGATGGAAAAGGTCGCAGTGCAATAGGAGGACAATAATGAATGTGGGGGGGGGGATATGTGATGGAAGTGGCAGGATTGTGTCAATGAATGAAGATCGTACCCAATCAGTGATCCAAAATGTGTGAAGCGGATAATCCATCAAAATATTCTCAAACTTAAATTAGGATTTTATAAATTGATTCACAAAGACATTTTTCAACTAATATATATTAAAATATATGTTCAAGTATATATAATTTTTAGTGAGTAATAATGGTGTTTCCCACAAAGTTTTCAGCAAGGTGGTGAGGAAGGATTTGGATCTCACGTATCTCAAAATAATAGGGAATTTAAAGTTTTTGGGGTGGGGCTTTGTGGCGGGTTCCATATAGATGATATTTGGTGGGTGTAGTGATTAATTCATCTCTGAACATGAAAATATTTGAAAGTTGTTGTTGATTATTTATTAAATGTAAAAATTAGCACTGAAAATAAATAAATTTTATGAGGGCTAAAAGTGATGGTAATATTAGATGAATTATATAAGTGCGTAAAAACCCACTGATAAAGTATATCTTTATCATGTACCATAAATGGTTTTTTATCAGCATGTTTTCTAGAAATGATCATGGTATTTGTATTTTACTACTGTTAATTTTTTTTAGTGTAGATAAAATCAATTTCACTCACATTTAAAATGAAAATATGTTGTTGTGATTATTAAAAAGTGATTAAAAATAAAATAAATAAATAATTAAATTAATTCCATTAATGAAAAATAGGGTCATATACAGTGGGAATGAAATTCTATAGAATGAATACAATATAAAAAAACCAGATAGACTGTGTGGTGTGATAGAAAGGTGGTGTAGTAGGAAAACATGGGTGTGTTGTTGGGTGGGATGCTAAATAGAGAGATGGTTGCACTGAAACCTATTAATCAACTCTCAACCCACCCAGAATTCTAAAGGATGATAGTGGGGTGACCAGTCACATGATGATTGAAATTGTAGAACTAGTCATATGGCATGACACGACATGATAGGCAGTGTGGGGGGATCCAACCAGGTATTTCTGGGTAGGTAGCTTGAATGAGGGGTGACACATATCCAATGACCTTGAACCCACCTGGATTGTAATGTCAGAAAGAGGAGTGTCATTCCTTCTTGGTGGGGTGGTGGGGGAGTAGCTTGACATTGAGATGGGTGATACTCTGTGATTATTTTTAACATGAGGGGCACTACTGTGGAAGACTCTTGATTTTTCATGATGAATACTGCTATTTCAATCATTTAGGTCACCTCCCCTAAATGATCTTTGTGTCACCATTTGTTGGGCCCTTAGAACATCTAAAACATGGGCCTTAGTGAAACTTCATGCAATAAAAACTTCTAGTGTGGGATTTCATTCCTTTTATAGAGGGATGAAGTTTTATTACTGAGTTGTTTGGGAGTATGTGTTGTTTGCGGGTTTTAAGCCGCGTCTTTATATATATTATTATTAATTAGTAATGGAAAATTAATAGTTATATTATTAACATTATTCCAAATTTTTAATTATTAATATTTATAATAAAAATAAATATCATGAAAAATAATAATTAATAAATAATAATAGATAATATAATTAATAATTATTATTATTAATAATGAAATTTATTATTATTATTATTAATTGTTAGTTATATTATTATATAATATATAATTATCAATTACACAAATAAACATATATATTTATTATTAATTATTATTAATGTTATTAATCATGTTATTTATTATTAATTATTAATTAATCATATTACTGTGTACTTGGTTTTGTGGATTACAAACCACAAACAATGCACACACCCAGAAAGACCAGTTGGTTATGCCTCAACCCTTCCAACAAAAATTGATAGGCACCTATCTAGACCATTCCAATTTGATGTTTTGAAGGCCAAAAGGATTGAAAGATCATTACATGGACCAAATACAAAAATTTTATAGTCCAAAACCTCTTCAATGAATAATACTACTATAGATGGAATCTAATAATGACATATATAGGGGAGTCACGAAGAAAGGAATATTAATTATTTAAATCATTACTGATTATACTGTTAATAATTATTATTAATTACAGTATTAATTATATTACTTTTTTTAATAATGAATTATTAATTATGTGATATTAATTTTTAAGGATTTAGTTATATTTTTGTTATTATTAATAATATGTAATGGTGAAAAATTAAATTTTAGTTTCCACTACTACATATTATGAATTATTAAGGGTTAGACTTTATCAATGCCAAAAAAATGTTGATAAAAGGGTATATTTTTTCAATGGTAATTTTTTTGATAAAATTACACTCTTTCTCAGTGCCTTATTTAACACTTATAATGGTGTCCCTTTATGAGTGTTTTTCCCTTCATTGATAAATGCATGCTCTTTATTAGGTATAAATCATTTTTTAGTGCTGATAGAAGGTAAAATTAATATAAATTTAACTTATATACTATTAGATATCATATTATAGTATATAAATATAATATATCTTCAAAAAAATAATTTTTATAACACTAAAAAAGTATTTTACCCTTAATATGAAATAGATTTAGTAAAAAATGATTCATAAAAAAGATTAAAATTAAAATTATGTGACAAGTTGGTTATATAATAATTAATAAATTACTAAATATCGTTAAATAAGTCAAAAACAAGACTCGAATTTAAAATGAACAAAAATATTTTTCAACCTATCCATTGGGGCTCCACAATTTGTCAAATTAAAACTTGTGAAATTATTTACGACATTTGGTATTAATTTTTTCATATATCCAATTTTGTCATGTTCAAAAACGTCTAAAAGTTCTCCAAAACTAGGTTTTTAGATTGAATGACATAATTTTGTGACATTCAATGCAATTTTAGCATTTATAAGAGTCTTCCTAACCTTTTCATTAGAGATAGAATTTATCTATTGGGCTTACATTCATATAAATATTATGGAACTAAGGTTCTATTGTTTTTCTTATTATAGTATTATTTATGATTATATATATGTATATTCATATTTTCATTTATTTACCTATAAAGAATTAATTATAGATATCAATATTTAATAAAATATTCATATAAAATGTATTAAAAATATATAATCCATATGGAAATAAACACTTATTATTATTTTTTTACATAATATTTTTTGAATATATATACCAATACAATTGTTTATATAATATTTATATATATGTGTTTTTTATTTAATTATAGATATGTTTGTATAATATACCTGTTACACCAAATATATATTGAAATATCCATACATACATATAGAAACACACACAAATTTTGTTCCAAAGTGTATATATGTACATCCATATATATATATATATTTACATATATACAAATACACACACACACAAATACAAATATATACACCCACATGTGCACATACATATATACACATACACACACATACACAATATTCAACAAATATATATTAATATATATATATATATATACATAAATATATAAATATACAAATATATAAATATATCATTATATAAATTTTCCATCCTATGAAAGACATTAAATAACAATAATCATTGTCTCCTTGCTGTGCCCAACTATGTGTTCAAATTCATGTATGACACTAAATTCCCTAAATATGTATTGAAATACATGTACGACACATCACTCATATCCTTCATCCTTTAACTTATAAATTCCTAACAAAATGATGATATTTTTTCCACCAACTGCTTTATTCCTCTCTCTCTCTCTATAATCAAAGTGTTTATTTCTCAATCTCCATACAGAAAGTCTCATCATTAGTCTGTTTCCCAATATACATTCAAACCCTACTCTATTCTATTCAGTTTATAAGGGTGTGAATTTTAAACTATATATAATGTTTTTTGGTGAATTGTGGTGATGTATTATTTTTTAATTATTGTTTTTATACAATCTTTAATGGTAATTTTCTAAATGTTATTTTCATTAGGATATGATAAATTTTATTTACCTATATCTAAATGTATTATTTTTACTATTTAAGAAAACAAATATCAATAATTAATGATATTATTATAATTATTGTGTTCCTTTTTATCTAAAATGTATTATTTTGATGGTTAACCGTGTAATATTTTAAATTGTTACACAAAAAAATCCTAAAAATAAATTTATTTCATGGGTAGATGAACCATGATTCTACTAAATTCTATAAATCTCAAGGATGTTATTAAGGTTGGAAATAATTCATCCTAATGGGGAATTGAAAAAATAATTTTTTTCCTATATTAGCATGTTACTGAAGAGTTATTAATATAATATCTCAGTTTCTAAGATGCATTGGACTTTTAAAACTATCTAAAAAAGTTCCATGAAAACTAAATGGGTGTTATTCTTTCTTAATCTTGATATAACTATATTTACATTTTATTAAAATATTTTAATACGATAAAAGAAGATAATTTACTATTTTGAAATTATTTCTCAACCAAAATTATGTGTAATAAAAATTATTGATGATTATATGCTAGAAAAAACATATTCACTACATTTTATCCGCATTAGGATTTGATTAATTTTCAATATCACTCTCTTAAGGTATGGATATTACATTTTAAACATTCATGTAACGAGAGTTTTATTAATTATTATTATTTATTTAGAATTTAATTGTAATCTAAAAAACATTTATTTTGATGGTTAACCATGAAATATTTCACATTCTTACCCAAAATATTCCAAAAAAAAATATCCATCATGAGCAGTTGAATTGAGATTCACCCAGATTAAATATATATGTTGGATAGTATTGAGGTTTAAAATTATATATACTAATAATACTGGGAAATAACAATGATGTGTCATTATCAGCTTGTTATTTGATAGTAATAAATGAAATATCACGGAGTTTAAGATGCATTGGTCTTTTGAAAAAGTTTAAAAAAGTTTGATTATCTCTAAAAGAGTTCAATTCTTTTGAAATATCTATATTAATATATTGACATTTTATTACATGATTTTAGAACCTTAACATTGCATTATTAAAACTTTTTTAAAAGGATTTCCCAACTAAAATTATGCGGTTTAAAAATTGTCTTTGTATATATTCTAGAAAAAACATATTTTACTTTTCATGTTGAATGTAATCATGTAGTGAAATGGATTGAATTTAATTTCATGCCACCTTGGTTTTTTGGATTGTAAATATTGTCACACCACACCCATGTCCAATATCTTAGTAGTCAAAATTAAGTATGGAAGAGGGAAATCTCACCACATTAGAGAAAGTTTCCTCAGGTTTCAAAAAATAATGATCAATAAAGCATAAAACTAGGAGTATTATATCCAACCTCTCATAAATCATAATATTTCATGATCAATGTAATGTTTTTGGGGAAACACTTAGGTGATTATCCACAAGAATTTCAAGGAATGCATTGATGCATATAATCATGTTACAAATTTGGTACGATCAATTTGATTTATTTTATACATGAAAATATAATGATTTTATATTTGATTAATTTATGGAATCAAAGTAATATAATGAAATAAAGAAGATAATAGCATATAACACCAATATGTAATGTTCTTTGAATCAACACGATCGTATGTGCATTGTGAGAACACCTTCTAGGTTAATTGATTTATTACTAATTAAAAAACAATAAAGGAAATAAAAAAATTGGATACAAAGAATATGACTAGAGGAATTGTATGAGAAGTATAACCTTGTTGAACTAGGTGGTGGTGGTAAAAACCGCCATGAATAGTCAATACAATCCCCTACTAGACGAATACACAAACACAACCAATAATGAAAAAATTTATATAATGGAAGAAAATTAATGGCTTAAAGAGCTATGAATCATGAACTGAAACATCATTATGATGAATAGATGTCAATATATGAAACTCCTTATGGTGAGAAGTCATACAAGACCCATGTTAGAGTTCTTTTCCACCATATATACATTGATGTAGAACTCCGGTTATGGGGATCATCACAAAGAAGATGGAGGGGGTGCGAAGGACACATAAACCTTAGTTTTCCCTTTCATCTCCAAGATACTTGTAGTGTAGAAAGATGATCTCCCACAAGGAGCTATCAAGATGAAAACTAGATTATACCAAAACACCACAATGTTAATGATTTGATCACCTCAAATCATAGTGGTAGTGGAGTATTAATGGGGTATTAGAGTATTGTTAGGTGGAGCAGTCATAACCACTATATGAAAGCCGCATGGATGGCAGTGATCGCATAATTAGTTCACAAGCATAAAGAGGTCCATTTAGTGAGTAAAGTTAAAGAACGCCATTGGATAAAAGGAAGCGATGTGGATATAGGCCGTGGAAAATAAACACACATTGGTGTAGTTGAATCCCATAAACCCACCATTATAAACAATCAATAAAAAAGAACACTGCACAATAATAAAAATGAATATCTCGTAGAAAAAATAAGAAGCCACATGAATAGTGGCCACACAATTATAATTCAATTTTTCCTAAAATATCAAATGGTATGAAACAAATTAATGGATAACATAAAATAATTAAAATAAAATTTATTTTTGGGGTATAAAACAGTATAAGTTATAACATTAAAAATTAAATCCATTCATTTTGTATATTATTACTAGGAAATACTTAAAAATTACCACAAATTAGATAATTAAATAATACAGGAAAAGTAAAATTAAAATCCACAGGTTACATAATCGACCAATCAAGCATTTTATCAGCATCACTAAAACCAAGAATATCATTTCTCTGGAATCTTGAAAAAATTCTATGACAAGATCAATATTTTATTTTCCTTGCATGAAAATTATACATTAATTTACAAATAATCATGTACATGGGGTGATAAATGGTGGGAATTCACGAAGACCCCTTCTTCAACCTAACATTTTAAATATGTGAAGTCTATTACTATACCATATCTATCAATACTACTTGTACAGTACACCAAAATAAATTCACTCTCCAAAAAATCTAGATTAATGGATTCTATATAAATACAATCAAACTAGATCTAAAAATTATATTTTAATTGAATAAAAAATCATAAATATCAATAAATACAGTTATATGACTTGATATTTCTTATAAAAACTGACTCATACCAACAAAAATTTATTGATATAAATTGGTAATGCTATAATGGCCCACACCATTATGGGTTGAAAATTACAGAAGAAATGTAAACATTACATTTGGTAGATAAGTCACTTGGATAACTGGGGAATGGTTTAGGAATTTAAGGGTATAAGAATCTTAAAATTCAGATTTTGGACTGTGTTTGATGTTCAGTGGATTCTATGGGTTTTCGGGTGGGAAGAGAAGAAGGTCCAGGTGGTCTAGATACTAAATTTTGTAGCAACAACCTATGGTCTAGTCAATGATCCATCATCTGTTAACCAGTGATATAAGAAGTGTCCAAACACATTGTTGGGTTTCATAAAAAGGCTGGTTAGTCCCAACATCTAACCGATGGTTCCTTTTGAGGGAATTTTTATGGGATGGAAGTATTTTATTTTCTAGGTTCGAGTTCTTGGGGTCTAAAAAGTCATGGGGCTCAAGAGAGGTTATTTCACGGATGAATATCCCTCCCTTGGGCTAACCATTGATCCTCCTATAATATTGATGAATTTTGGTGTGTTATGATTCCAATTGAATTTAATATCATCGATTTATTCTAATTCTTGAGTCGAATTTTCCAACAATTCTATTTTAGATGAATGTTTGTTAGGATTGGGAAATGATTTCACCAGAGCATGCTCAAATAATGTTAGCATTATGGATATTTCATACATCTTTCTTAGAGGATACTCCATAATGGTATATTCACACTATTATAATATATTTTAGTTATGTTACATTTACTACTCATATTTTTAATGTATTTTATAAAATTGGATAATTATGGGATGAACAAGTGTTGAATTTTAGGAATTTTTCACGGGATAGTACCAAGGATATTCCAGGGTCCTTTTGGGTGTGGTTGGTCATGGATCAAATGAATTGGTGATGTTTGGTGAGTAATTAGTATATTATTCAGAATTTTATTAAAAAAATAATTAATTATAAATTCTAAAATTAATTATTTTTGTTTTTAGACCATAGATAGGCCCCTGGGAGTATGGGTGATCCTTCTCATGATGTGCGGAGTTTTGATGAGGCATGAATGGGTGTTACAGAGTAATGGGAAAGCTTAAAAGAGGTGTTGTAAGGTGTTGTGAGGATGTTAACACCATTTTGAACGTAGTTGATCCCTACAATACAAAAATCATATATATGTATATTAAAGGGTGTGAAAGTGTGAGTATTCTATATGGGATCAGGTAGAGTAGTTTTGGATCAAGTGATCATTAAACAAGACAACAGCGGGGGAATTGAAACCCAAGACCAAGGATGAGTGCTTAGAAGAACATGGAATGTTCAGAAATTACTAAAAATTGTGGTTCGAAGTGGTTCTGGTGCTAGTTAAGATAAATAGGGACTCAATTTGGTCTTAGGTAATGAGTTAAGATATGATAAGAGGCTAGATAATTCCCTCGAGATATTTTGGAAAACATAAGAGGCTAGGGGATGAGTGTTGATCGGTTTCCCTAAAGAGACATATGATAAGACCCACTATGGGACACCTATTTTTTAGGGACTTATCATTGTGATTACAATGGGGCTTGGGATAGTAGTTGGAATGAACACACTAATTCAAGTATCAGGATGAGCCTACATGATGCAGTGTCACCATAGGGTGAAGAATTCTAGTTGGTGTAGATGAAAAGAGGTCATGATGATTCCAAAGGACTCTAGTGTATTCCCAAATATGTGAGATAAGGTGTTATGTTACATGAAGAGCTAACTAAGGTTTATATTTGGATGTGATCAGATAGTTTTATGTGTGATGGTAAGTATACCTAATTGTTTTTGTATTCTTATGATTGTATTTCATTGATGTGATACCATATTTAATTAGACACACTCTTAGTTCCTAATGATATAAATATGAAAGGGGAGATGCACACCCCCTAAATCCATATTATGTGATACCAGGATGGGATAGATACACACCTAGATCTAGGTGATGGAATTATTGAATGGGAAAGGAACACACCTATCTCTAGATGATGTAGTAATAAGAATGGAGACACACATCCCTAGATCAATGTGATGGATTTATTGCAAGTGAGATGTATAGCCCAATCTGTAGAAGATTTGATTTCAAGAAGGTGAGAGATACACCCCTAGTTACAGGTGATGGATTTTGGTGATGGTATTCCTTGGGTCTATGAAATGATACTTGTTGGACTTAGTTATGATATGCTATGGTGTAGGATTAGTGGATTGAGTTCCATGGGTGATATAGAGTCTTGGTTTTGATATGGAAGAGGATTGAATGAAGGGGCCAGAATACATGAGATGGGTTCTCGGTTGGTATATGATTACAGAGTGAATCGATACATGAACTTTATTTTGTGAGATTTGATAAATACACCTTTTTCATAGGTTGGATAGTATTAAAGTGATTCTAGACTCTATTGATGTGACATACCCTGAGTGATATGGTAGTGGTTGAGCCTTTTATGTGTGACCTTACCAATGAGGGGTTTAGTCATGATGCATAATATAAGACCCTACTCTAAGGTAGCAGATGTTGGAACTTGGGGATTCCATACCCCGAGTCGTTGGGGAGGGGTTGAATTATATGGCATTTTATTAATGGGTTCTGGCAATAATGCAATGAAAATATTGTTGGGTGTAATTGTGTCCATTTATTACTGAAATCTCTCTCACTTTCACCTCATTAGATCCTCTTTGAGGTGGGATGATTTTTGGTGCATTGTGATGATTATTTTATATAATATGATTTATTTCATCTCATTCATGATTCCATTTGATACCATATAATTTAGGAAAAATTTTGGGCTTTGGTTAGGAAATTATTTCATTAGAGCATAGTGAAATCACTCGAGTGCATTGGGGGATTTCATACAGCTTGCATAGAAGACATTATATAACTTTATCTGTATAACGTTGGAAGGTATTTCAGTGAAGATATGTTTCTCGATAATTTTACTTAATGTTATTTATTAAATTTGATGAAATTAATGGATGTATGGGTGTCAAAAAATATGTGTTTTGATCAGGATGGTGTTGAGGATATGTCATAGACCTTCTAGGTTAGTTGGTCTAGAATATAGAGAAGCGGTGATGCCAAGTGATTAATTAGGAAAATATTCCTAAATGGGTTAATATTAATAAATAAATATAAATTTCATAATTAATTAGTTATGTTTTATGACCTAAGATAGTTCCCCAAAAGTGTGGGAATGCAAGTTCAAGAAGTGAAGAGATTTGATGCGGCATGAATGATATTGGCAGAGGCATGATTAGTCTTAGAATAGGTGCTGTAGTGCTTGGTGATGATGATAATTCTTTTTTTTATGTAGGTATCCCCAATAATAAAAAACCATATGTATGAATGTGATTGGATGTTCATGAATTTGTGAATTCTATATGAAATTTTGTAGAGTCATTGAGAACTTAAAAACACTTAGGTAATAAATAAATGTTGGAAATAATCCTCTTGTTTATGGGTGAGTGCTAAGAAGAACATGGGATGTTCACAAATGCCTGATGACTTTGTCCCCAAGGCATGATGGAGCTGATTAAGCAAACGGGGGACCTTGAGTAGTTTTCGAAGTATCAGCTGAGATATGATAATGGCATAGGTGGTTCCCATAAGCTATTTAGGAAGATATTAGAGGCTAGGGGATGAGTTCCAAGTGCTATCCCTTAAAAGACATGGGATGATACCCAGTGTGGGTCATGGGTTTTGAACAGTGAATTGGAATTTAAATTTCAGGGTATTTTTGGATTAGAAATGGAACAAAACTACTAAATATAGGGTTGGTATGAGCCTACAGACTCTAGTGTCACAATATGGTGAGAGATGCAGAATGATACAAAAGATCCAATACCATGAGGAGACTATAAGACTCTAGTGATAGCTCAGTTTGGTGATATGATGTTTGATCTGACATAATAGGCTAGCTGTGGGATATGCATAAATTTATTGAGTCATTTTGATGGGTGATGGACTAAAAAATTGATTGTTTTTAAAGGATCCTGACCTTAAACAATTTATAAATTGATTCTCTAGAAAACAATTTCTTCCATTCATTTTGAGGATCTTTTATGTCTATTTTTCGAGAATAATGTCCTATCTCTTACATTTAAACCCCATATAATACAAATTATATACTTCCACTTAATATCCATTTTTCCACAATATAAATCTTTTATAATGAAACATAATTTTTCTTCAAGACTTATTATTTTTTCTTACTCATCCTTAAACTCTATGAAAAAACATTTAAAAATAGGAGATGTGTACAAAAAAGATTAGCATTGAAAATATATAATGAAATAAAGAAACTTGTTAGTCCATTTTAAAACCATGAGATATTAAAAGAGAGTTTACATTTAATATAATATACTCTGATTTCAAATAATAATTTATCCTACACAAGAAACAAGTTTTACATCCCATTGTTTTCCATAAAACACATTATAATAAATCAAAAAAGAAAAATAACAATCATGAGGGTTTTTTATAAAACACGATAAGACATGAAAAATGATTTCTTAAAAATGTACCTTTTTACTAGTAATGGTCATATCCTTTACATTAATTTTTTTACCTCTTAAAATAAAAATATATTCTTGAAAACTCATTATAAAGAATAGAAAAGTCATTTAGGTGCCCTGGGATATCATCTTCAGCGAAACCATACATGAACCTCTAGAAATAGAGTAACAAATATCGTAAACATCATAAATTATTCTCTAGAGAGATTAATTATTACCCAATGTATTAGAGAACTATATTTGGATCAAACATCTTAATGATCTATATTAGGATCACCCTATAATCATAAAAAAATGTACAAAGACCATTAAATGTATGATATATATAAAATCATGAATTTACATAATCAAAATCGTTAAAATAAACTTTTGAACTTAGAAGATTTCCATTTTTATATTATTTTATATATATCCTTCAAAAATTTGTATTAAAAAATAAAATTCATAGAAAAAAGGGAATAAGGATTTTCATTAAAAATTAATACTATCAAATAATACAAATATATAATGAATGGTTATGAGAAAAACATAAGTGTTGCGGTGGGAGAATAATCTAGGAATATTTTTCAATTAATTTGATCATTCAAAACATTGTACAGGATGGGAATTCCATGAACAATAAATTTTTTTTGCTGAATATTATGATAATATAAAACCTAGAACTAGAGAGGATATTTTCATGATAAATTTATAATTAGTTAATTTATGTTAGGAAGAAATGGTTATATCATTTAGAAACATTCTCTAATATAGATTTAGATCATCCAAAATTCCTTTTTTTGAATAAACATCATTGCATTATTAGGATCCATGTGTAGAATCCCTCTAGCAGCGACCCACATGTTCTATATTGATCTTCGAGTGATGCTAATTGCTTTTTGGGTGCTTGGGTGATAAAAATTTTTATCATTCATTGTTTTTATTGATATCTTATTGTTCCTTTGTGCTTGAAGGAATTTGTCTAGTGCTTCCCATTATTGATAGGAAGAGAGGGGAAGGAATGTATAGAAATTTTTTTTTTGAGAAATGATTAAAAAATCACGGTTAACCATCTACTGTAGATATTTCCTTCTATTTATAGAGCTAGTGTTTTGGATAAAATATTACCTAATTTCACAGAAACCCATAAATAATATAATAATGTTTATAAATCCCCATTCCACATAATAATTTTATCATTATTATTATTTTAGGTCATGTTGTAACTCCCATAATGATAAATATTATATGTTAGATTAAAAATAAATACACATAAACAAATGTGATCTCGGTCCACTGAAACACCTCAATATTTATAGAATACCTAAATAAATATTTAATTGATTATTTCATTCATTTATAAATATCCACGATCAGTAAAACATAAATTAAACTATTCCTCAGTATTTCAAATTAAATTTATTTCACTAATCAAATTTATATATTCTTTAATTTAGATCAATATAAATAGTTAGTGTGTGACCCTCTAGGATTTTTTCTTGTTGGAATTAGGTGAACATTCCTAAAGTCCAAGAAAAATATCTATCAACTGGTAATGGTAGACAAGACATCGAAATTAATATCACAATATAGACAAGCACATATGAACACTCACTATGCAGTATACTATAACTATATCAATATCTCATCAATAATCTTTCCAATCTATATCATCAAACAATATTCCTGATAAATATTTCCTTGAAAATATGAAATTAACACTTTATGACACCATATCCATGGAATTTAATACAAAAGTTCTTCGACCAACAAAGGAGAAAGACTTCATCTTCCATAAATATGGAAGGGAGAAATACTTCCCCAAATTATCCATTAATAAAATTTCATTCATGATACAATGAACATTCCATACATTTTTCAAAAAAAATTGCATTGATGTTTTTAATAGAAATATTGGGTGCATTAGTCATTGGGTGCATTAATGATAATCTTAATCTATAAGGACCATTAAAAACACTCATAGATAATAATTTCCAATGATTTCAAAATAGGTAGAATTCTTAATGGTGGGTTTATCCACATAATATCCTATATTAGAGATTACCAAGTGTGAACTTCCTAATAAGTAGCCTCACCCACTTATGAATAATCGCACCTGACCGTCTACATTCTATGTCCCTTATCATAGTATGTTATTTAAATGTAGATCTATATTTAAGAATATCATCATATCTATTAAATGTTCTCATCATATGAGATAACTGCTATAAACTTATCCATTCAATAGATACCCTAGGACATTATTAAATTAATATCATTCAGAATAATGAAAAATATATATTAATATGTTTTAGGAATATTCAAATTTTTAAAAATACATGGAATAAAATTACCAAAAATTGGTTCTAGATCACCCAATCCAAAAAAAATAGTTATAGTCGTGTAAAAATATTTCAGTATTGTATATGTTAAATTAAAACATTTCGTTTTCTTTTTTGAAAATAAAGTCAAAAAATTCCTTGTAAAATATGTAAAAATAATACTTTTATAATTTTTTAATGAAACTAAATAAGATAAATATTATGTCCTTAATAATTCATTTATTTTCATATAAATACATCAATAACATAATTTTAGGAATATCTACATGAAATAAAAATATTTATAAATTAAATATTTAAATCTTTTAAAATTAGGTTTTAAGGTAAAGTGTCTCTTACCTCTAGTTCAGCTCATCACATAGTTTCTTTATATTTCAGAATAATAAACTTATGTTAATTATTTAAATTATTAATAATATTTATTGATTTTATTATTCACTTTATATTATTTATTAACATGTTATATACAAATAATTAGTCATTTAAGTTCGTATCAAATGTTTTGAGGAGATTCGACTCATTTTCCCAAAATGACTTTCGAAATTTGACTGTCATCTATGTGGATATTATTTATCATATACAAAATAATAATAATGAAATAATAATAATTTTGATGCATAAATTAATTTTTTTAAAACCAACCACTAATTATGTTTTTGAAAATTCAACTGCATTACTGTCATTGAGATGGTAAGTCATACAAATGCTTGAGTAACATTTCCATTCTACAATGAAAATGAGGGAAGAAGGAAAGTATTATTTTATCATTATAGAATTTTTATTATATCATGAATATTTTATTATATATTTATATTCACTTATATATACAATCCATGTGATGCAATGATGATAAATGAATCACATCACTTATTATAGGTGGAAATCCACAAATTGACATGAATGATGTTATCTTTTTCAATAGGCAGAATAGTAGGAAAAAAATATGATATATTACCTTTAAAAAATTATAATTATGAAATAATTATCACACACACACACACATATATATATATATATATTAAATTTATCATTATAACAAGTCGTGAGAAGTGGTGTCGGAAAACATATTACCACAGTTCATGAGGTGGGAGTCCTCTATACATAAGAACGATGGTTTCATTTCAGTTTGGAAGAAAGTGAAGATGGATATGGGATATTAAATAAAAAATAACCTCATATTATATGGACAATACTGATTTTATTATTTCATTATGTTTGAAGAATATTTGATGGATTTAGAAGAAGAAATAAAACTAAAACTTTTTGTTAAAAGCTATACCTCTTTTTCAAAAAAAACACCATTACTCTACAACTTAATCCCTCTAAGGTTATAATTATTCCAAAAATAATACCTCAAGAACATGTGTAGGAATGTAAAAAAGGTATTTGGTTATTTATTACCCATATAGTGTGCTCAAAATGTGTAATGGATAGAGTAGTTGGGATTCACTTTTATATGTGATGGGGGATCATGAAATTACTTGAAGTATTAAATTAATATCAATTTAATTTTTTGTAAAAGATTAATAAAATTTACATATTTCAAATATATGATGATTACGAGTCTTAATAATTTCATATAATAAATTTTTTACATGATTGGGTGATTCTATCACCATTATCTCTTTGTTTTAACCTCTATTAACCCATTTAAAGATTATAATAATTTTAATGTTATTTAGTCTTTAGGGGTCAAGAAAGTTACTATAAAAGGAAACATGACCTGAAAATGGTCCATAGTTTATATTTTCAACAATATCCCATCACATTTACCAAAGATAAATTTTTTATTAATTTTAAATCATTTTATAAAACAATGCTTATATTAAAACTTCATTGATGTCATTTTTAGAGGAATTAATTCACATTGAATTTAAATTCATCAATATAAAAATGTATTTAGAATATATTTTTCTAATAAATGAAAAATATTTTATATAAATAATTTCTTTTTTGAAAACATTAACCCGCCCAAAAAACTATATTTACTATTTTTGAAATCATTTAATTGATTTCTTCACTCGTTGCACAAGCAATGAGTCTATGTTTCCAAAAAATTAAAATATATATATCATTAATAAAAATTAATATTAAATTAACATAATAAAAATAAATTAATTTGTTTGAAAATCACATTTTTTAATCATTCAATGTCCATATTTACTCACATTTATGTCATGAAGACTTAATTAATATGTTATTATGACATTTCTAGCCTTATATAAGGATTGCACAAAAATTTTGATACTATACATATTATGTAGAATAGAGATTCATATATATAATTAAAAATAACAAATAATAGTTCATAATTTTTAATTAAATTGAAAAAAAAACTTTATTTTCAAATATTATCTTTAGGACACCAAATTTGATTTTTTTGGAATTACACAAGCACTGCATCGACACTAAAAATTATTTTAACATTTATCATGAAATAAATGATAATTTATATGTTTAGAATTATTTTTTTATGAAATTTTTTAGTATATTATCAGACAATATTCTTTAAATTTTTCTAATGAAATTTTATACTTTATTTATGTCTTGGTGATATCATAAACAAAATAGTATTTCTTAAAAATGTTATTTTTTTACTACTTACAAACAATTTAACTTCTTTAGAATAATCTCAAAAATTTATCCGATGATAAATTTGAATTTATGAATCTAAAAAATAATTCCATTTTTTATAATACAATTTATTTATGTCTTATAAATTACATTGAATTTTTTTTTGTAAAATTCAATGAAAAAAAGTTTTCATAAAAATGTGTTTTTAAGCCAAAAATAATGTTATAAAAAATCAAGTACAAAAATGATTATAATGTAATTAATTATATTCCTTTAAAATAAAATACACCTTTTTAAATTTAAGTGAAAATTAAATTTATAATGGAACATTTAAATAAAAATAAATAATATTTTTACAAAATTGGTATTTTTTACTATTCCTTGAAAAACAATCATTTAATAAAAATCCAAAACATTAACCCCAAGATAATTTTTATAAAATGATTTCAAAAATTATGTAATTTTAACAAAATAAATATTCTAAATGTTGTAGAAAAAAATTAAAATATTAACTCACAAAAAGAGAAAAAATCATATTTGAAGAAAACATATTTTAGAAGCATAAAATCACATTATTAAAAATTTAATGCTTATTCACTAAGAAATAAAAAATTAACATACCTTGATTAAAAAAATCATATATATTTCATGATTTGTATTATAAAGGCTCATATTTCCCATGTATTTTTTTAATTATATGGAATTATTACGAGTCTGTAAAAATTGAAAGTGCGAGATTGTGAGGCCCGATGTGTCCGGAATGAATTTCTGAACTTTTTTAGGTACATTCAGTAAATGCCTAAGTGAAATTTTATAAATATTTAACCGATGCTTGGATTAAAAATCTGAGGGCACATTTGAATCTGCGGCACCGAGATTCTTTTAAAAGAGGCTTCACTTTGGATGTAGTAGGTCTAGAGAAAAAGCTATGTTTTGGGAGTTTTTAAAGAAAAATAAAAAAAACATGATTAATTTTTATTTTCATTCTTTCCCTCCAATGGAAAAACGACAAAGTGGGACCAATGGCTTTCCATGGAAATAAATGGCTTGACATTTCAATCTTATGTAACAAAGTCATTGGGGAATTAGAGAGGTTCTTAATTAATGATCACCCATTAATTCCCAACAGCGTTACTTAACCTCCCCATATCTATTTATATAAAGCGTGGGGAGGGGTATCGACACAGATTCACCAAGCGAAGATGTTATGGTAAATTGATGGGACTCTAAACCCTTGTAGGATAGATCTAGTTCCACCTGGAAGTAATGGATGACATAGAACCACGAACTAAATGACGACGTACGAGCAGCGTCGTTGGAAGCTAGGTGTGGAGGATGGTGAACATCCACTCCCTTCCTCAAGTGAAAAGGATCTCCAAAAACCTTAGTTAGGGGATTGATTCTTGTTTATTTCAAGTGAATTTATTGAACCCTTAGATCCTCCCTTGTGATTACAAGCTAATGCAGAGGGCACGAGCCTGATGAAACCAACCCAAAACCATTGCCTTTTTGTTGGAATTGATGTGTTATTTGCAGGTATTTAATTCAGATACCGATACCCGAGGTGATGATAGAAACAAGGAACAACTGTTTGTGAAGGAGGTGGTGGTGCATCATTACACACTGCTAGATAAGGTAGAAGGATGTGCACCCATGCCGCTATAGGAATGGTCTGCAGCTTGTCAGCAACGACAGATGGAGGAGGCGGCTAGCACATCGACAGACTACGAAAGGGGAGGAAACATGAAAAGTGCGCCGCTGCCAAGTAGAAGTCATGGCTGAAGCCACGACATATGTAGAACTCGTGCCTCCGGTGGGTTCCACGACGACCGGGCGACGCCCACATGGCGTCGCTATTTCACAAAACCGAACAGCCTCTATGTCATTCGGGACACCAGGGGAAACATTTCCCCGCTTTCCAACTCTGACAGACCGTGGCCAGCCCCCCCCCCCCCCCCCCCCCCCCCCCGTGCGGGCCATGCCCTGGATGGCTAGGCCTCCCCACTTGCAGGTCGTACCCTTCACGGTTGGGCTGCCCTCCTTGCATGCCAGGCCCCCCTTGCGGGCCGCCCCTTTGCGATCTGAGATGCCATTACGGGCCACCCTTTCCACCCCCTTGTGGGTCGGGCCACCCCCCTTGTGGGCCGAGCCTGCCGCTGTAACACCCCAATTTTGCATAGAAATTTATTATTTTAATGTAATTCAATAGCTTAAGCTACACGTAGCACCAAGTTTGAGCACACCACGACTTACCAAACTAGTCGTTCAAAAGTGGTTATGAAGAGTATTAACTGAATTTTGAATTTTATATACTCCATAAAATTTTAGAATCTATTTTTATGTGTTTCTTAGATATAATATAAGAATAATTTTAGTTTTTCAGATAAAAGACATATTTTTCAAAAAATGAAATTTTACCACCTTTTAATGGAAAACCCCTTTTAAAACCAATATTTGGCAATTTTATAAATTCAATTTATTGAAATTAAATTCTTCATTAGAATCAAGACACAAAAATTTATTCTGAATAAATTTTTGGAAATTTTCTGATAACTTTCATATTTTGATGAACATTGAAAAATTCTAAACATTAATTGAAAACAACATTTTTAATCAAAATAATTTATTTGGTTAAATTATGAATTGGACTGGTTTGGAAGTATAATTAGATAATAATTTTTTTCATTTCATATAATTTAGGTCATTATAAGTAATTTTACAATAAAATTTGACATAAACACATGTCAATCTTTTGATAGTTTTTATTATTTAAACATGCTTTTCGGTTTCGACAATGGGAATTAATTTTAAATTAATTAGTACAACTTCTAGGTTTATAATTTGGTAAAATAGAATTAATTTTTGAATTTGGAATATCAAAATTATATTAAAGTGAATTTTTCTTATTTTTCTGAAAACATTCAATTTTTTGAATAGTGTAAAACACTGCATTATAGTTTAAAACTGAGGTTTTATTTAAATAATTATTTATATTATTTAAATTTATATAAGGCCAAAATTGATATATAAGACCTATATAAGTTATATTTAATTAATTGGAGTCATTTGATAATAAAATTAGATGTATAATATTTTATTGAACTTTTTACCGTCTTTTATTCACATTCTACGAGCATTTGCAAATTTGCATAAAACTTAAGTTTACCACTTCTGTGAGTTGAATTTAAAAAATCTGAGAGGCACAGTTGACTTTATTAAGTAAAATTTGGTTCAATAAGATGGAAATAATTTTTGGTAAATAGTATGTTTTGACTTTAATTTACCATGGTTAAAAGTAAATTGGGTAATTAAGGGTAAAAATGATATTATAATTATCATAACACAAGTCCGAATTCTATTGGATAAGTGTAATTAGATCTAAAACAACACTATTAATGAAATATGATCCTCTTTGGTCCACTTGGATTATATTAGGACATTTATTATTATTTCATTTAAAGAAGAGTTAAAAGGATTAAATTCAATGTTTAATAACTAAACCATTTTTAATATAGGGTTATACATAAGATAAATTCGACTATTAATATTCATTAGAAAGAAAAATAAAATTCCTACATATTGGTATTTTATTTATAATTTTTATACATAATATAAATAAATTTATTTATGGCACTATGATGATGCTGTAATTAACTTATTAATGAAAGATTAAAAAAATTGATAATATAAATATCCAAATAAATGTATTTTGAGACTTTTAAAATATTAAACTAATTTTAAAGGTTAATATTACATGTTAGAGTTGATTAAATAATTTTTTTTTGAATTAATCATGCTGTTATGATTTTCAAAAAAAACTTAATAATGTCAAAATTGACATAAATGATTTTTTGAAACTAATATTATATTATTGATTGATATAATTTTCTGAAAATTATATGGTTCTACAAAAGGTATTAAATAATATTTTATATTTCATTAATTATCTAATTGAGGTTCTCATGGATTTTTAGAGTGTGATTATTAACCATTTTGTGTAAGAATACAAGAAGACACGATAAAAGTGAAACTATTTAACTGAGAGTTAAATCTAAAAGATAAGGTTAAAATAGAAACCATAAATTTCTAAATCATATTGTTTGATAGGTTTTAGACTCATCCCCGCCTTATATTCTTAAAAAATCATTTTTGAGACATTAGAAACAAAAAATTATTTTATTATAAAGTAATATTTCAGGGTTTTCCTAAAGTGACACTCACCTCTCTTATAAAAGGCTACATCCCCTTCTGTTAATTTCACACCTCCAAAGAAATTTTTCTCGGCCAAACACTACCCCAATATCCTCCCAAATAAACTAAAATCATCATAGAGTCCTTAATTTGATAATAAAGCCAACCTAAGGGGCTCTTTTGATCAACTTATAAGAAAACACCTGAGAAATAGGTAATAATTTCACCACCCTCTTTTAAGTTCCTGTATTCTTCAACTTCCTCTTTCTTTTTCATTTCAATACCAAATAATTACTCTAGTACCTTATACAAACTTTTATGTTATTATAAATATTGTACAACCATATTTTTTGTTCTATCCATCCTATAAATGACAAAGTCTCCATAAGTGCGTACGTACGGCTTACCGTCTCTACATTGTGGTGTAGTTTGTTAATAAAATACTTCCTTATTCAGATGGGTAAAATAAAGAGTTTAACTGAGGAAAATAATAAATATAACACAATAATTATTTTTTATATATTATATTCCATCCAGTTACATACTATTTAACCATCAATATAGTGATATGTCACTCATACGTATGTACGGATTACCGTCTCCACAAACGCGATGAGATTAATTCACCATCCTAATCATTTATGAATAATTTCATTTTATTATTAAAAATAATGTTTATGAACATAATATCATTCTTTATATTAATCAAATACATTATATCCATAACAAACATGGCTTACATAACCAAGCATATAGAGGAAACCGAATCTGTTAATACCCGAAACGATGATACTACTGAAATATTATTAAAAATGCAATATTTGAAGATCATATATGATATCATATTTATGTATTTGGTTTTTCTAAAATTTAATAACAAGGATTTTACCATTATATATGAGTTTAAACTACCCTATACTAATGAAATGTACAAGGTAAGGGGTTTCTTATCTCACTTTTAATTCCGAGAGATTTCCATTATTCACCACTTACTTGTTGCATATGGTGTATTGTGTACTGCCATTTGATATATATTATCATCATTATATTTATATTCATGGTATTCTATGATTAATATGGTTGTTATTAACTTTTTTTCATACGAATCTATTGATTGCAACATGGTATGGGGTTTTCATCTCATTTCTTATTTCCATGAGATTCATGCTATATTTCCTCTATTCCCTTTTGTGTGGTGTACGTACTACCCATGAGTTTATTCCTTATGTAATATAATTTAATTTATGTGTATTTACATCTTCTTTGTATGATCATTCTTTCATTGGGTGTAAGTTTCGTAAGTAACCTAATCTTTAAGAGAATTTCTAATTTCGATTTCCACTCATTGGGTTTTACACAAACATCATTGATTATTTTACACAAAGATTATGTGTGAAATAACTATTTATTTTTTTATGTAGTAATTTTCCCTCTCCTTTGTGTGGTTATTCTTTTTATACACATAATAACTCCATTGATAAATTCTCAAGTCATCGATATGAACTTTATAAGAGTAATCTTAACTCAATTTTTATTCATTGAGTTAAACATCCAAGTAATTGGTGTTGTTGTTACAAGAATATGTGTGAATGTCCTCTCATTGTTTTACGCTGAATATTTAATAATATTTAGTTTATTTATATTTTTCACACATAATCATGTCATTGATTTATCCTCAACCAATGGATATGGTCTTTATAATGGATTTCATCTCAACTAACATTCCATTGAGACTTCTTTGTTGTTATGCGCCAATTCACATTTATTTGGTGTATATACTGTACTTTGATATAATATATCATGATTCCATTTATTCTATAGGTATTTTTATGTATTTATTACCTCAATTATTTTTATTCATGTATCTCTCATTTGGTTAAGAACTTTAACTAAAATATCATTTTAAATGTTTTAAAAAAAATTCTTCTAATTATTTCTCCTTAAATGTCCATGTTTTAAAAATAGTTTTAATGATTTATTTATATAGACATTAATTTTTTAAAACTAAAATTCTTTTTAAAAGTTTCAAAGTGGTATGGGACACTTTGATTCAAAAGACTATTTTAAACAGCTTCTTGATAAATAGTGATACTTCTAAATGTTTTCAAGAAATTGGGGGATATTTCTCTCAAATAGTTTTCATGATTATTTTCAACTATGTCAATATCGTTAATTATTCTCAATCGGGGTTAATTTATTATCATACAATCTTCCATATTGTATTGAATGAATTATGTTTTACTGTGGATGTGCTATTTTTATACCATTATAGGTTTATGGTTAATGTATTGACATTTAGTATGCTAGTTTTAAAACAAATTTTTAGATTAAGTGTCACCCTTTCATATAAGGAATGAATTGCAATTAGTAAGTGATGGGTGGAACCCAATATAGCTCCTCGATGCATCGATAGGTCTCTTGAGACAAACCAGTGTCTTGGCATAAGGATTTGAAAAAATCTTATAAATAGTCTTGGCACAAGGCCTTGACTATGTGATTATGAAGTTTGGAATTATGCATTACATCATTATGAAATTGTACATTGATATTAAATGTTATTATTCGACTAGTATAATGTCCATGTGAATAAGTAAATGGAATCATTTGATTTAACTTTTCCATATTATGTTGAATTTAATGTTTAAAAGGATTGTATTATAGTCTTACAATTAACCTGAAAAGAATAGGCTATGGTATATAAGAGTGTTCAAAGGGGACACAATGTTGTTTTTTTAATTTTATGATGTAATGTAAAACTTATGTATGTATCTAGTACTTCGAAGGCTAATAAACATATGAGTCTTTCAAGACACGGTTCCTTGTATCATGCCAATGATATGTAATAATGCACCGATTCTAGGTAACTAGGGTCGGGGCATTACAAATGCGGCCTAACCCAGACCGGGTCGCGCCGGGTCTGTCCAACCGGGTCAGACCGGACCTAGGCCTGACCGGGACCATAAACAGTTAATGGTCTATATCTAGGAACCAAATTTCCCTTTGATGAACCATCTTTAGTGTAGGGATGCTTTGATCTGGAAATTACTTTTGGTATAATCCACATGATTTTTGGAGACAGATGGAGTACAGACGAGTTTGATCGAACTCAAATCCAACCAGCCCCTTAGAACTAAAATGCTTATAACTCATAGACTGAGCGTCTGATTGATGCACCGCCTGTCGTGTTGGAACCCTTACAGTACGGTGGTCCTTTTGGATACTCCTTTGTGGAGCTTAGTGGTGGTTAAGGTACGACAGATATCTCGAGGGGAAGATTCTACTGAACTCAAGCGCACAAGGTGCAAGGAATCCAGTGGAACGCTGTAACGTGAAGAAAGATTGTTGTTCCTATGTGGGTCAGCATCTATCAGATCCTATGTGGTCAGCACTCAACATTACTATGTTGGTCAGTGCATACCGATCTTATATGGGTCATATTCTGTGTTGGTCTGTGCACTGAGATCCTATGTGGGTTAGCGCATACCGATCCTTTGTGGTTCAAAACTTTTGTGGGTCAGCGGGGGTTAGTTACCTATCGATCCTATGTTGGTTAGAAGTAGTGATACATAACATAATAATATGATCTAGTATTAAGAATAATCATATGTACTTCTGTACTTAAGTTATTCCTCTGTTAGATGAGTCTCTTACCTCTGTTGTACTTCTATCTTCATGGTTTTACCAATGTGGTACTTCTATCTTCATGGTGTTACCTTTTTGGTACTTATATCTTCATGATGTTACATGTGTGGTACTTCTAGATTTGTGGTGTTACCTATGTGGTACTTATATCTTCTTGTTGTTACCTATGTGGTACTTATAACTTCATGGTGTAACATATGTGGTGCTTCTACCTTTGTGGTGTTGTCTTCATGGTGTTAATTGTGTGGTACTTATATCACAGTGGTGTTACCTGTTTGGAATTTCTACCTTCATGGTGTAACCTTGGTGGTATTATTACCTCATGAAAGAGATGAGTATATATTGATAACTTAGGTATTTGTATGGGAATATACCTAAGTATATTTGAAGTCTTTCTTTGTGGTTTTTAATTTGTGGAACTTTAAGAGACCTATAGTGGTATCAGGGTCCCTACTGAGTAGCGTTATACTCACCCCTGCATGGTCTTCACCCAGACCTTATTGTTCCTTGTGTAGACAGTGTACATCATTGATCGAGGCTGAGGGGTTCATGTCTGAATGGTGCTCGGAGGCGGACCATTTGGATTGACATGTCACATGGACTACTGATCATGAGACGTACCTACCCTTCCGGTAGGATCCTCGGTGGATGACCCAAGAGGTGTTTTGTACTTTTTAGTTGAATTAGTACTTTCAGTTATACATGTACTTTACAGTTGGGCTTGTATTCTGGCCCCTTTAATTTCATCATTCATTTATGTCAGCTGTTTAATTCGTAGATGCTTGTGGTTGTGTTTTAGGATCGTGTGTCTGTATAGGTTAAAATGATAAATTCCTTCCTGTTTAGGGATACTCCTTTCTGATGCTAATCGCTAGCCCCTAGCCTATGGAAGGTGGGATTGGGGTAGTCAAAACACGAGCCCTAAGGGACAGGTCGTGATAAAGTGGTATCAGAGGATTTAGTTCTATGGAAGAACAAGGACTCTGATCTTTTTTATGTGGCAATAGAGTTAAGTTTTATTAGTGTGGTTTTCAGTTTGGGGAATCCATTGTTGTTGTGGTGGCTGAGGTATCCATACATCAGGACCCTAAATTATGATTTCTGACTCAGTGTACAGCAAAACTATTTGTGTGTGTTTTTGAATGGTTTTTATTTTGATCTCTTTGAGTCATCTCACCCGATATAACTTATTGACCGTGGCACACCTGTTTCATTTCAGGATTCTTCCACATAGACAGCTAGACAGGATTCCTGAGAGAGTATGCGATGATGGCCCAACGAGTGATGAGTACTTGGTGAATTCCCCTCTTACAGTATTAGCACCTACAAGTGGTGTACCAGAAGAACCCCCACCCATTGAGTTGTCGACACCACCATCCCCACCAGTAGAGGGTGCACGACTAATGAGCATATTGAACGAGTTTCAGCAGTAGAGGCCTCTGAGTTTCTGAGGTGAGATGTACCCGTATGCAGTTGAGGACTGGCAGGAGGTTGCAGATAGAGTTTTCCACTTGGTTGGGACACCAACTGACCTTATGGTGATCCTAGCATCCAGTCTCTTCAAGGGAGCAACTAGGAGATAGTGGATCTTGATGCTCCAGATACCCGATGAGGTGACCCTCATCTGGGAGGATTTAGAGAGCCTTTTATGGGAAGATATAATCTAAGTGACCTTATTCTTTGTACGTATAAAAGAGCTGTTGCACTTATGGCATGGCATCATGATTGTGGCCTTGTACTTGGCGAGGATCACTGATCTTTCTAACTACTCCACTGACATTGTACATGACCCTTTCTCTAGGGATCGGACCTTTGAGTTTTGTCTCCAATGGGAGATCAGAGCATAGATGATATCGATCAGCATACCGACATAGGTTGGGGTGATAGAGTGAGCACTTTTTGTCTAGAGCATCCTTGTTGTGCCGGCACCAATAGTGAGGGACACCACCAGAAATTAAGTAGTAGAGTCATATTCATTAGGCAGTATGCATATGAGGTAGAGGTCCAAGCGGGATAGTACTTCTAGTGGATGTCCTCATGATATAAGGTTGGTGGTGTGGGGATCATGGGACAGAGGAGTATTGTTGAGGATCAAATAGTTCTACACGTACGACTGGCATGGTCACAGGGCTCCCGATAGCCCGACCCGCCATACGGACGACCAACAAACTGTCGAGGGACTACTGAGTCATAGGTATAGGTTTGATCGGGGATTTCCAAAGGAAGCAGGAATACATGGCTGGGGATCTGGTTGTGTATCAGGTAGTGGGTGACGATTCAAGGTTCTATATCCACCACCTCCAGGTAGACCACCCCGACCATAGGAAGTAGGTGGTGAAGGACGAGCTCTGCTTCAGCCAGCTGAGGCCTACAACTACAGTACTCTAGAGATGATTGTAGGTACAATATATCTCTAATACACCTTAGCTATAATACTTATAAACATAGGTTCTAGTCATTATTTTATTAACATGACCCTCGTTCAGAGATCAAAGTTTTTGGTGGAGCTGTTGGATCGATCTTTATGGCTAGATACTCTTACGAGATCATATTCAATGATTACACATGGGTTCATATAGTTTGATCTTACTATATAAGGAAAGAGCTTTGGCTGGGTTCTTATAGTAACAGCGTCGAGGCCTTACGAAGTCATCTTTGGTATAGACTGGTTATCTACTGTGGATGCCCAGATTGACTGTATTATGTGCAAAGTGCGGTGTGTCCGTGAGGATGGGACCATGTTTTCCATTACCATCATGAAGGAAACCTTTGAAGCACGGGATGGAATTACCTAGAAAAGGGTGTAGCTAATCACAAACTAGTTGGATAGCCTTACCCTCAGAGCAGTAGATGTTGAGAGTCTGAGCTATCCTATAGTGGTGGACCGGTACGCCGATGTATTTCCTAATGATGTTTCGGTACTACCTCCATGCAAAGTTGTAAAAATTTACATCCACATGTACTATAGGATGACACCGATATCTACACCATCATATCGGATGGCTCTCGCAGAGCTTCGTTAGTTACAGGTATAGCTAGAGGACTTGCAGAAAAAGGGGTTCATAAGTCACAATGTTTCTCCATGGGTAGCCCTGATTTAGTTCGCCAAGAAGGAATATGGGAGTTTGAGACTCAATGTGGGCTATCAAGGCCTAAAATAGGTGACTATGAAGAACATGTATCCAATTCCAAGGATTGATGATCTTTTTGATCAGTTAAAGGGAGCTCGTTGGTTTTCAAAGATAGACCTCAGATCAGGCTATCATCAGCTCAAAGTACAAGATGAGAACGTGAAAAAGATGACCTAAAGGTTTCATTATGGCCACTATGAGTTCTTGGTTATGCCATTCGGCATGACCAAAGCCCCATAAGTGTTTATGGGACTCTTGAACATGGTAATTCAGCCATACCTCAATCTCTTTTTGGTGGTCTTCATCGAAGAAATCTTGATATAATCAGTGATGGAGGAGGAGCATGCTTATCATCTTTAAATAGTTCTAGAAACCCTATGAGAGTACCAGCTTTATGGTATGCTTTCAAAGTGCCAGTTATGGATACGAGAGGTCAACTTTATTAGACACATTATCTCAGAGTCTGGAGTTGCAGTGGATCTGAAAAAGATAGAGGATGTACTTGATTAGGAGCCACCCAAGAGTGTGATCGAGCTGCAGAGTTTCTTGTTATTGGTTGTATATTACCAGATATTCATACATGACTTTTCCAGATTTGCAGAACCATTTTCAGCATTGAGAATAGGGGAAAATCCTTCGTATGGATAGAAAGATGCTATCATAGTTTTAAGGAGCTGAGGTATCGACTGATGAGTTCCCCCATCTTGAGGCTACCATAAGAGGGAGTTGGCTATGTAGTCTATTGAAATGCATCAGGGTCCAGAATTGGGTGTTTCTAGATGCAGGAATGTGTAGTGATTACATATGGCTCATGAAAGCTGGGGCAACATGAGTAGAACTACGCTACCCAGGACCTGGAGTTAGAAATATTGGTCTTTGCCCTGAAAATGTGGCAACATTACTTTATGGGAAAACATTTTACAGTTTAATCTGATCACAAGAGTATCAGGTATATATTATGTCAGAAGGACCTGAACCTAAGATAATGGTGATTTCTAGAGTTCCTCCAGAACTATCACTTTGAGATATTATATAATTTTGGGAAGGGGAACGTGGTAATAGATGCACTAAGCAAGAGGTATGGTCTACAGTTTCTGAGTGAGGTGACAAAACAAGTAGCCACATTTCATATATCCTTCTTGGATAGAGTTGGAGCATCTTACCTCCAGTCAATGATATCCACTTCCCCACTCCGTTAGCGAGTCAGGGAGGCACAACTTGGGGACATTTACTGAAAGGATCGATGTTCTCAGATATCCTTATGATAGGCACCTGATATATTTTCTGATGGTGGGGATCACATCATCCTCTTAAGAGGATGTACAATGGTACTAGTGGCACTAAGGATGGATGTTTTGAGGTAGTTCCATACATCCCCTCTAGCAGTACATCCTAGTGTGGTGAAGATGTACCAGGACCTCCGATGTTAGCACTGGTGGAATGGTATGAAGAAGGTAGTAGCGTAGTTTGTTTCTCGATGCCTCACTGGTCAGCAATTGAAGGTCAAGCATCAGGTAATAGTAGGCTTAGCACAACCACTTGAGGTACTGGAGTTGAAGTGTTATGGTATCTCTGTGGACATTGTGACAAGACTTCCAAACATGTACAGGGGACATGATTCTATCTGGGTGATCGTTGACCGACTCACCATGTCCGCCCACTTCCTACCTATCTAAGAGAAGGGATTAGTAGAGGGTTTGGGACACCTCTACGTACAAGTGATTTTGTGACTCCATGGGGTTCCATCAATGATCATCTCTAACCATGATGCACATTTCACCTCCCTATTGTGGAAGGGGTTACATGAGGTGTTCAGAACTCATCTACATTTGAGCACATCCTTTTATCCTGAAATAGTTGGTTAGACAGAGCGGACCATACATACACTAGAGGAAATTCTTCGTGCATGAATCCTAGATTCTGGACACAGTTTGGAGGATCAATTTCCCTTTTTGGAGTTCACATGCAACAACAGTTGTCACTCCACCATCGGTATGGCACCATTCGAGGCCCAATATCGTCGACCTTGCGGACCAGCTCAATTGTGGATGGACCCAAGGGAGTCTGCACTTAAGGGTCTAGAGTTGGGATGGGATACAACTAAGAAGGTGCAGATCATCTAGGAGCAGATGATGACTGTAGAGTGAAGAAAAAAGTCTAATGTTGATAGAAGGTAGAGACCTTTGTTGTTCTAGGAGGGGGACCATGTATTCTTGGGAGTCTCTCCTAAATAGGGACTATGGATATTCGGCCATGGTGGCAGGTTATCAACGAGGTTTATCATACTATTTCTGATACATCAAAGGATTGGTGAGGTGGAAAACCACTAGGCACTTCCACCGTAGTTGGAGTGGTTGCATGATGTCTTCCACATATCCCAGCTAAGGAGATATGTGCATGACCCATCTCAAATCATCGAACATGGAGAGCTGTACTTTCATGATGGAGCAATATTTACGGAGGTCCCAATGGAGATTGAGGATCGACGTGAGCGAGTACTTCGTGGGTGATCGATACCTCTATTTCACATACACTGGTAGCATGAGAACATCTAGGAGAGCTCATGGGAGCAGAAGGCTCAGATTCATTTTCAGTAGCCCTACTTTTTTTAGTCTATATTGTGACTTTTAGGGTTGAATATCAATAAGGTGGGGTGAATGTAATGACACAGATTTTCTATATAATTTTTTTTAATAATATGGAATCATTACAAGCATGTGAAAATTGATGGCATGTGATTATTTGGTTGGTGTGCCCTGAATAAAATTATGAACTTTTTATAGGTACATTTAGTAAACTCTTGAGAGGTGTTTTCTAGATTTTGTATCGGAGCATAGATTAAATAACTAAGGGAACCATTGAATCTTTAGCACCGGTAAACACTTAAGAGAGGATACACATTTGCTACAGTAGGTCTGGACAAAAGGTTAATTATTGGGACATTTTAAAGAATAATAAAAATAACTTGATTAATATTTATTTTCTTTCATTCCCTCCAATTGACAAATAAAAATGTGGGACTAGTGGCGTGTGAAGCCAATAAAAAGCATGACCTTTAAATCTTAAGTAACAATGCCATTGTAAAATTAAGAATGTTCTTAATTAATGAGCCCCCATTTATTCCTAATGTCATTACTTACCCTCCACCACTCCTATTTATATAGAGCATGGGGAGGGGTATCAATACAACATCACCAAGAAACAAAGTGTTGGTAATGTGTCAGGACACCAAACCCTCGGAGGACTAAGACGGTTCCATTAGTATGTGACGGGAGACATAAAACCATGAAAGAAAGGATGATGTACGAGTGGTGTTGTTGGAAGCTACTTGAGGAGGACGACGAACACCGACTCCCTTCCTCAAGCGCGGAGGCTCTCCAACAACCTCATGTAGGGGTTTGATTCATGTTTATTTCAAGTGAATTTATTGAACCCATAGATCATCCCTTGTGATTACAAGCTCTCACGGAGGGCGCGGGCCTAATGAACCCATCCCAAACCCTCCACTATTTTGCTTGAATTGAGGTGTTCTTCACAGGTATTTAATTTGGAAGCAGGAACGCTAGGTAATGGTAGTGTCCAGAAATGGCTGGACACAAAGGAGGTGATGGAGTACCGTCATGCGCTACTGTAGAAGGGAGAATGTGGAACACCCACACTGCCGGAGCAACCAGCTGTGGCATGTCCTCCACGGTGGATGGAGGAGGTGGCCAGCCCATTGACCGACCACGAAAGGGGTGGCAGCAGGAACAAAATGTCGCCAGAAAGAAAAATCTGAGTCCAATACAGTGGTGGAGATAGAAATAACCAATTCGGCATGTTTTTCGTTGACCAGGTGGCACCCCCATGGCACTGCCATTTCAAAATACCAAATGGCCTCCATGACGTTTTAGACACCAGGTGGAAACATTTCCCTCCTTTCCATCTAGTACGGACCGTGGTCAGGCCTCCCCCCATGTGGGTTGTGCCCTACGTAGTCAGGCTGCCCATTTCTGGCCAAGCCATGCATGGACAGGCCGCCCCGTTGCGGGCAACGCCCTCCGTGGCCAGGACAACCCCTTATGGGCTGCACCCTCCACGGATGGGCCGACCTACTTGCGTTTCGGTCCACCCTTGCGGGCAGGGTTGCCCTGCATTTGGGTCCGGATAGACCTAAACCTAGCGATCCAAGCCTACCACCACCCAGCCCAGACCGGGTTGGGCCAGGATGGTCTGACTGGGTCAAACCGGATCCAAGGCCCGACCAGGCCCAGAAACAGTTAAAGGGTTATATCTTGAGAAACAAACATCCGTTTGATGAACCATCTATGGAATTTGGATCCTTAGATCGATGTGGTTCTTTTAATATACTCCACATATGTTTTGGATATAGATGTAGTACGACCAGGTTGGATCAAACCCAAATCTAACTCTGCCCCCAGAATTAAAATGTTTATAACTCACAGACTGGGCATTTAATTGATGCACCGACTGCCGCGTTAGAACCTTTACAACCTGGCAGTCCATTGGGTTTCTTTTTTATGGAGATTAGTGGTGGTTGAGGTATGAACAATATCTCAAGGGGAAGATTCTATAGAACTCAAGCGTACTGGGTGTGAGGAATACTGTGCCAGGCTATAACGTGAAGAAATATCATCTATCCTATGTGGTTTAGAATCTATCAGATCCTTTGTGGGTCAGCACTCATTGATCTTGTGTGGGATATCACATACTGATCCTGTGCGGGTTATATCCGGTGTGGGTCACCGCTCATCGATCCTATGTGGGTCAGCGCATACTAATCCTTTGTGGGTCAGATATTATGTGGGTCAGCGGGAGTTAGTTATCTATCAATCTTTTGTGTGTTAGAATCTGTGTTACTTAACAGAATAAGGTGATATAGTCTTATGACTAATCAATTGTACTTATGTACATAAGTTATACCTATGTGAGATGAGTCTCTTACATGTGTGGTACTTTTATCTTCGTGGTGTTACCAAGGTGGTACTTCTAGCTTCGTGGTGTTACCTGTGTGGCACTTCTATCTACGTGGTGTTGTCTGTTTGGTACTTCTAGCTTCACAGTGTTACCTGTGTGGTACTTATATCTTCATGGTGTTACCTATGTAGTACTTCTAGCTTCATGGTGTTACTTTTGTGGTACTTCTACCTTTGAGGTGTTGTCTTCGTGGTGTTACATGTGTGGTACTTTTATCACAATGTTTTTACCTATGTGGTATTTCTACCTTTGTGGTAATACCTTTGTGGTGATACCTTTGTGGTATTCTTCCATGATGTATGAGATTAGTATATCTTGATATATTAGGTATATGTATGAGAATTTAACTTAGTAGAGTTGACATCTTTCTTTGTGGTTTTCCCTTTGTGGAAATTTTGGTGACCTACAAGGGTCTCGTGGTCTCTACTGAGTATCATTATACTCACCACTGCACGAGTTTTACCCACACCTTGTTATGTGTTGTGAAAATGACGTACAACATTGGTCGAGGCTGAGGGAGCTAGGACTGCATGGTGCTCGAAGGTAGAAAATTTTTCATGATGTAACGTAGGGACTACTTATCATGAGTTGTACCTAACCTTCAGGTAAGATCCTCTTTGGACGATCCATGAGTTGTTTTGTACATTTCAATTTTATTTTTTACTTACAGTTATACTTGTACATTATAGTTCGTCTTGTATTCTAGCCACTTTACTTTCAGCATACTTTTACTTCTGCAGTTTACTTCATAGTTTCTTCTTGTTGTGCTCTTGGACTATGTGTTTGTATATGTTAAAAAGGGAAATGCATTCCCATTTTGGGATATGGATTTCTAGTGCTAGTCACCAGCCCCTGGCCTATAGAAGGCGGGCTTGAGATAGTAATGGAACGGGCCCCAAGGGACGGGTCGTGACATGTTTATTTTTACTCATACCCTATAATTCATTGACTAGGTTATAATGGTAATATTTAAATTATAAGATCTCGGGAATTTTTTAAACTCAGTTTTGTGTGTCCAATACGCTACCAAACATATGTTTTTTCAAAATCTGATGAGGTTACATTCCCCCAATATAATAAGAAAATAATAAACCATTGGTACTAGTTCTTGAGTTGATGATCGTATTGTCTCATCAAGGTAATAGAGGTTGTGGAAGGTGTAATTTGACACTTGATGGATCATCCAAATGATGAAATAAGAGTCACACAAAAATTTATAGATTTTAATATACTTGAGAAGTTCACAACATTATTCTTGATGAAAATAAACGTATCAAATATTTTCAGTAGTGTCATGTAATTTTAATGTGTCCCAAAACCTTTAAACATAATTTGTGAAATAAAACTAATAAAACTCCAACCAGGTAAAGAAATTCAAATTTCAAGATAGAAAATCATCCAAGGTAGACAAAAGTATCCTCTAAAACTAATGAAACAAATATAGTTGGAATTAAAATAATAAATAACAGTAAAAACCAATTGTATTTTACCATTAAAAATTTCATAACATCTCTATAATATTACATAATGCTAATCCCAGAAATAACATAAGATAGTTTTACAATTTACGTTTCAAAAGGCATTCTAATTTCATGTTGTTGGTAATAATAAAAAGATTAAATTATTCTATTTTAAATACTCCGAATTAAGTTTGAATAATTTTATAATACTAAATATTCATTTAGAATAGAGTAATACAAATAAATCAATTAAAAAATTGAATATTTAAATATTTGGAAATATGGGTTTTAACTATTAAAATTAAAAAACAAAAAATTAATAGAAACCTTAAAACTAATTAAAATAATTTTAAAGAACATAATATCGAATTTATATATTATTTATGGGTCTTAAAAATTAATAAAATAGTTTAAATAATTATAATAAATTTATAGTTAATCAAAATATTAATTTTGTAAATGAAAGAGGTATAAAAATTTATAGAAAAATAAAATTAGGAATGTTTACAAGAAAAATATAACAAATAGTGGGATAAAGTGATACTACCATCACATCAGAACAATACTACCATTGTAGTGTAGGAAGGTGGTGCTACCATCGCAACATACATGCCATTGTCACTATCTTATTAGAGATACTATTTTTGCAATCTACAATTGAGGAAGGAGCATCTATTGGAAAAGCTCTACCATGAGGAAGCATGAGAAGACATCTACCACTAGAAGGAATATGGAAACGATACCACCATCAGGCTACGTATTGCGCTACCTCTATTTTTTAATCTGGTCCTATTGTGTTGTTGTTGGTTTTCCATTGGTCAAATAAGTAATGTTGATTCTACTTCTAAAAAACAGGCCTTTACTCGACTTTTTAACACATTCCATAACCAAATGGTTTATCATCTTGGAAAAATAAGATTGAATACCTATGAAATTTTAACCATTATTTAAAACCTTTAGCATGGTCCTTCAATGAATTCCATGTGTAAAATCATTATGTGAAATATTATTTCAATATTTCTCATGAACATGATCCATAACCTTTTTTCCAATTCTGTTCCCATCCATAGGTCATCCATCCTATAATGGTGAAAATTTCCATCAATATTTCTAACATAAACATCAAAATGTTCCCTTATCAAAGGTATCTTTTGGAATTTAGAACCAAAACTAAAATAAACCTTTTATAATGCAAAAAAATTAAATTTAATAGTTAAATAGAAGCGTTAACTAGAAAAGTGATATTAAAGGACCAAGTATTTGATCATTACTAACGGTGCTAATAAATGGGTCATTTATCGTAACTTCTAAAAGAACTAAAAATGGAAAAAATTTACCAGTTCTTTACTTGATAAGTGATAAAGGGGTCATTTATTAGATCTTGTGAATGAAATGATAAAGGATCCATTTATCAGTTCTATTAAATGTGATGATAAAGGGTAATATTGTAGTGTGATATAAGAGCACAACACATCACCAATGTAATGTGCCTTAACACAAAATTATAGCACCAGATGCACCATTATAAATTAGAAAAATAAAGTACCAATATAGAATTTAAATTCAATAAAATTTATAACACAAATATATGAAAAAATAAATATATTTTATAAATTTTAAACATTAGTTTTTACAATTAAATGAGTAAGTATAAATTAATTCATACATTCAAAAACATAAATGTTTCTTTGTCTTTTGACCATGACCATGACCCATGCTATTATTGAAAAGACCACCCTTTTTAGAGAAATATAAAATACATTTGTATGAAATGAATTCTTAGGATATTAATAATATAAATAAATAAATTAGATAAAAAGAGTTAATTTAAAACAAAAATTTCGTTGATACCATGAACAATATGTACTAAATTGAGTTGCGATTGAGTCTTGCACGTCACACCATTTCCTATAATTCTACAACCATTATTTCAATGAAAATTAACTAAATAAGTATAAGATATAAATGAAAAGAAAATTAATTAAGTAGTAGTAGATATAATTATGAGAAAACAATCTATGCTCATTTTCCCAGTTTTGGAAATGTGATTCTCATTTTAAAATAAATTTACAATAGTATATTGAAAAGATGTACTTGGAGTCATAACACTTAAAATGTGCATTAGATTAAGGGGTGGATTATTTTTACATGTCCTAAATAACATATGGATCACTTTAATAATATAACAAAACAATTTAAATTCATTTTCTCATGTTTTAGTATGTCACTTTCCTTTGTTTACTAAAATATAACTTTAAACTAGAAACACACACTTTGAGTCATACTAAAAATATTGTTTGTCAATTTAATGTGAGATAGATTCATACACATCAAAAATGTATTATGAATCAATTTCATAAATTATCAATACAATCTTATTGGGTTTTCTTAGTTTTCATTGGGTAATATTTTTTTAACTAAATTGAAAATTTTAAAATGATAATAGACACTTGTCTCTTTACTAAAACATCATTTTAAAATGGAAACATGTACTTTGATTCATACTATTTTCATAATGTGTTAGTTTAATTTGAGACTAATCACTACACTTCAAGATGGTCTTAGGAATCATTTTACTAAATTATCAAGACAATACAAGCATGTTTTCTTGGTTTTTAGTGAGTGAAATTGTTTTCACTAAAATGTCAATTTTAAACTGATAACGGAGACATTGATCCATATTGGCAAAATCTTGAATCATATCGAGGTGTTTAAAATTATTATATAGAAAAATGAATTATGGATAATTTTCCTAATTTATTATAGAAATATGAATTCATTTTCTCAGTTTTGAGTATGTAAGTTGTCTTTTTTGAAAAATAACAATGTCAATTTAAGAAAAGTCTCATTTGGAGTCCTAACAGTCACACCATGGGTCAGATTAAGGTGAAAATTATTCATACACATCTTATAGTCTCAAAAAACCCAATTCTAATGTTTCCATTATTTTAATTTACTTTATTTTTCCAAATTCCAACACTGCATATTGAGTCATTGTTTGTAGCTGACAATGTTTTTTAGCTAAGAACATCGACTCAATATATAGTGTAGGGAGTTTGATAATGAAATGAAATTAAAATCATTAAAACTTTGGTATAAAGTAAAATTTTATCTCTTTTTTTAAATTTTAGATAGTTTAAATTAAAATATTACTTCCCAAAATATCTATGGGAAAAAATGAGTATTAGATAAAAATGATAAGAAAATCATCTTACAAATAGTAGATAAAATGATGAAAAAATTAATTAAATAAGTAGTTAGAATTCAAATTTTCTTGACTTTTGTATACATTCATGACCCATTTACATATTTTAATTATTTGAGATGAAAACCCGAAGACTAATCTATCAAATGATTGAGGTTCTTCAAACAACCCACCCTAACTCGAACAAAATAATCTTCATGTATAAGAAAACAATTTTGATGCGAGTAATACAAAAATGAAATAAATTAATTGTAAATATAAATCAATATATTAATTCTATATAAAATTATTTTATTATAAAAACATCTAGATTACCTCTATAACTGATCATAGGTGTCGTAGTTTCTATTTTTACAAAGGAAGTGAAGGGAACTTGAAGGAAAGTGATAAATGTCAACACTACATGGCTAAGAAGGTTTTGAGGGATAAGATGTATAAGGATTTTTTATTGAATAAATTCATGAGAGATGTAAAAAAATATTAAAATATAAATGAATTAAAAATTTACTAATGAAAATTATATAAACATTTACTTATATAATTTTTTAGTAAACTGGAGAGAGTGTATCGTAACATTATCTTTACATATTCCCAATATGTTTTCGTTATTACAGTTTGTTCTTCAATGAGATGGATAACATCACCATGTTTAGACATCATTTTAAGAATGAGTAGGTAAACAATTAAATTAGATAAGGTTAATGTAGTAGAGAATATATAATATTATTAGAAAAAAACATAATATACAAAAAATCACTTTTACATTCTGATTGAACTCTATTTCTTTTTCTAAAATGATTTATGGATTTTTATCCTCTATCAAGAATCCATAACCCATATTTGTTTTTACATATAATATTAAAGAAATTTTCTACATTAGAACCATCATTAACTTATTGTGATCTCCCAATTAAAGGGTTATCCTCCGTTGAATTTCCATCTGTCTCGAATGTTGTTTTAGCCACCAACAGTACAATCGACCAATTATTGTTTTCTAGATCCTAGATATAAAATACTTAAACTAATTATTAGCCATTATGAATGGATCGTCTTTTTCCTCGTCTACATTGAAATTCAACTACATGAAGCCCATTTCATCAGCATTCTTGTACTTTTATTATCAACCCATTGGTAATGGAAAATCAGCACTTGAAATGTCCTATTAACCAACTTGTATATATTTTCTATAATGTAAAAAAATGACATATTTGCATAAATTCGATATTTATCCCTGGAACCAGATATGTGCATCACTTCTTCCATTGGTGTAACTCCCACTATTTTTATTTTACAATAGTAATTATATTATTTTGTATAGAACGTATAACCATTGGTTACAAAACCAATGTAATATATAAAATTTACATTCTGTCCCATAGCTAGCCATAAAAGTAACTCAATAATTGAATTCAGACTTTTAGATAACTCCTTATAAATTTGATCTCAGAACCATCCAATAAATTATGCATTACGCGTATTTAATATCCATCTATCTACCCTTGATGGATTCAAATCTCTATGAATTTCATTGTGGGATTCAACGTATGGATCAATATCTTCAGCGTTATGTAAAATAAATGAGTTTTATTTCTCTAACTATATTAAGGTAATTATTAAAACATTTCATCCTAAAATCCCTTCACCCATAAGGAATCGTCTATAAAGAGTTATTGGAAGACTAGTGTTGTCAACATCTGATACGTAATCAGTATAGAATTCAACTGATTCTTCAATAATATATCGCAATGTTATATATTCCTTTGTCCAACATCGATTATTGATAAACACTTTCAAAATATTCCCATATCATTCAATGAGGAAATATCCATTGGTAATGGACATGAACACATTGTTGAACCTCTCTAACCAAGTATACCATATAGTATACTATTATATCAAATAATTATGGTGGGACGAATATATCTATTTCACATAAAATAAATGACACCTTTTTAATCATGATTTTCAACTTCTACAGGTTTATAAAAATACTACAAATGTATTTGAAAAAGAACTAGAGTTTGGTTAATGATTCCTTACATTTTAGGCAGAATGAAACAAAATGAAACATGCATTAACTTTTTCTTCGTAATATGAAATTCATGTGATCTTAGTCCCTCTAACACAAAATTATTCATTGAAACTTCATTTTGATAATTTATGAATACAACTTTGGAACTTTTACACATGTAAGGAAAACTAAAAATTGTAATTTTTGTCGGAAAGAGTGTAAGCTACTGGGGGAACAAAATTATTCCATTTACCCTTAATTAATGCCAAATATTCCCTTATCCACATGTAAATCAAATCCAACCTAGACTTGATTCAATATTTCATTTTAAGGAACATTTAGTAATTTGTAAATAATACTATCAATACATTTTTTCAACATGCATGAGTTCATGAAGATTCCAGACATATAGACAATTCCATTACAGTAATTTAAAGAAAATCGATCACTTCTTCCAAACTAATTTCATAACATTTTTATGAAAATTTTATACCAAAAACATTGTTAATATATTTTACATTATCAAACACTTGATCTTCCATTAGGGGTGATGGTGTTTTACCTTTTTCAATATTCCCATAGAATTTTATCTTCTAGGATAGGTATTTTTTTCATTTAGGTAAAAGTTTATGATGTTCTAAAAACATAGTTTTGGGGGATTGTGTGAATCATAATGAGTGTCTGAATTCATAACAAATGGGATGCCCCAAAATTCCATTAATTTTATATCTTGATAAATTTCCATAATTATGGAAGTCATTTATCATCCCATACAACCTGGACCTCAATGTAAATTATTCAATTATATGATGATCATACATTTTAAAAATTGTATCCCACAAAAATTTTATATCATTGATCAATAGATCCAAATATACATCAATATCATTACCATGTTTCTTTGGTATATATATAAATAGAGAAAACATAATGTAATTTCACTTAATACATAACCATGGAGGAATGTTATAATTTACCAACATGATATGACATGTACTATGAGTACTACTCTATAAAAAAAGGATTCATTCCATCTTTAGGTAATGAAATATGAAAGTTTCTCTGCTTATTTCCAAATTTAGGATACTCAAGGGAATCTCTTGGTTGATTTATGTTACAATATTTAGTTATTGTATTTTCTTTCCATCTTAATTGTCTCATGGTTTCTTGAAATCAATATAGTCTTTCGCATGATGGAATGAGAGGAATGTTCCATAATAATATTTAAGTACTTGATTAATTTTTCTTTTATTGATCCACACGACACATAAGTCATTTTATTAGTGATTCATGGTACTTGTGAACAAATATGCAATAATTTGGACAAGAATGTATTTATTATAGATCAGGACCATTGAAAATTGGATTCATTTAATGTCATATGTTTGACATGGTAGTTAATATAATTTTAGGAGAATATAATTATAGAGACCAAGTAGTTCTTCAAAGTTGGTGTCACTCCATCTTGTGTCAAATTTTAAATTATATAACATTAATAAAACTGAAAATATTGTGTATTTAGTACAACATGTATACAATAGTCTCTTAGTAGAACTATTTACCTTCTAAAAAGACATTGGACCATCATAAATTTTATCTTCAATTTCGATTTTATTTTCTTCCATGTGATATCCATCATCATTCACACTAGTATTCATATCAGATGATCTATAAACCATAACATCATCCCAATCAGTGTCCACCTTTAGTTTTTTCGAAGGTTTATTCCAACATTTATAGCCTAAATCTATTATGTGATTAATAAAATGTTCTTCCAACTCTTCCATAATAATTTTTACTGAATAAAAACTATGTAAACATGAAAAAGGGATTTGATAAGGGTCATATGCATGCTATTTTTCCATCTTATTGAACTATTTAACTCCATATTCTTACTATTTTTCAAATGATTAGTGTGTATCCATTTTCGATTCATATACATCCTATTAGGTTCATAAAATATTCATTTTTATAATAAAAAATTAAATACACATAAGATATTCATTATCAAAGGTAAATGTTATAGATCATTATAATGAGGGAAACCCAAAATTTGACTGTTTCAATGAATTTCAGTATGATTTGAAGGAAATTAGAAATTTATTTTAAGAATAGAATTACTCCACTATGGTAGGTGTTATCCTATGAATTTATCCAAAGTTTAATATTATATACAACTATCCTCATCATCTCCATCTTCGGAATAATTAATACTTCACTTTGTTGTTTGGGACTCTTCTTCCATATCGTCTGGATGTGCACCTATGTTTCTTGAAATACATAAAATAGTAGTCATCCATGGGATGAATTCTTCTCAAAATAGTTAAATCCACAAAAAAGAGATGGAGGACGAGTCTCAAACAAAAAATTGAAATTATATTTTTCTAGGGGATGAATATAATCAAAATGAACATTGTATACCATTGAGTTCTCAAAACGGGGTATTGCCTCTAATTTGGAAGAATTACACCATCAAAACTAGTTATTTACTCTTGTCCTATTGAATGAGATATTGGGGGGGGGGGTGCATGCACATTCTTGTATGTGATTCAAGGGGTCTCTGTGGGGACATGTTATGATATATGAAGGCTTTGGCCTCTATGAATTATATATTTATATGGTGTATCCAAATTTTAATACTTTTGATACTCTAAGTAAAATGAGTCCATCCTCTATTAATACTAGGCATCTAGTATTTATTTAATATTTTAAACAAATTAAAATATAATATAGGCAAATAAAGAGTAATAAGAATCCCAAATATGATAAATAAGAATAATAAACTCTCATCCCATCAACTATAAAATATAAAAACGTATTAATCAAAAAATTTAATAAATAAATATTTATTTTATATACATGGATGGTAATAAGATATTCCTTGGGGTGAAACGAATAAATGTAGAAATAAGATGATGAATACATAAAAATAATTTTTAATAATTATTTCAACATATATAGAATCTCATAAACTCCATTCTATTTTTTTTGGAAGAAGTGATATAACAATCAAATGAATTACTAATTTTAATATTAATGACATATGAAATATCCTTAATCTCCATAACATATATTAATAAATATTTCTCACCTTAATGAATATTATTTTATTAAGTGATGATTCTTATAGACTCTATATATATTCTAAGGTTCTTGAATATGCCTCTTTATAATCATACCCATGAATAATAATATGTAATAATAAAATGAAACATTAGTAAAAAATTAATCTATATAAAAAAATAAATAATATAAAATAATTTTCATATTAGAATGGATGAATATTAAATTTGAACTCAATTAAAATAATATACATGTAAACAATAGTAAATAAAGCATATGTAATCTTGGAAAATTCGAAAACATCATGTGAGGTGACTCTGGGCATACATGAGATTCAACCACCTATAAGAATGATGATGAGTTCCAATGCTTCTAAACTATTAGAGACCTCCATATATACTACCATGTTGGACTCCCATATGGACTTTGATACAAGTGGGGGCACATATAATCTAATTTTGGAATATATTTCCATTATCATTAATACCTCAAATGATGTATATGATCCCTATTATGATAGTAATGTGAGTTATGATTTTCTTTCCAAAAAACATATCAATCGATAATAAACCTAACCCAAACATGTCTATTCAAACATCCTTCCAACACTAATTAATACGATCTTTGTATTTAAAATCAAAAAAATCATACCTCAACATAACTAATATAGAAACAATCCAAGATGGTGATAACTTATTATAAACACATTTCATGATACAAAAAAGTCCATAAAACATGATACAACTATTAATTTTAAACAAAAAACTTATTTCATTAAATATTATTCAAAATAAAAAAGTGAGAATCAATGTAATTTTAAATAGTTCTAAACATGCCTCAAATTCCCAATTTTATAAAACACACATTAATAGTCTCTCCTGGAATGAATGTTTAAAACCATGAAAAAAATTAACATTTGCATTATTAAATGAATCCTATATATTTTTCATATTACTATATACTAACATATATACCTGAAATAATGTGTTCATATATATATATATTAAATTGAATATATATATATATATATATAGATATTCATATTGGATATAAAGAAATAAATAAAGAGATAAAATTTAGGACACTTAACATAAAATAAAAATCTCAATGTAATGTTACATAAGCTTCAAAAATACCGAAAAACATATCCCCACAACATCAAGAAATAATTACATGAAATCCATTTCGATTGATTAAAAAAATACATGGGTGGAATTCATGAAAAATGTATGAATTATTTCCATGGAGTGAAGTTAAAAACATTTATTCATAATATGCTACAATGATCAAATCGGTGTGTGTAATTCTTAATATGTTACAAGAAAGTACGATAATCTGATAAAGGCTCAATGAAAAACCAAAATCATAGAAACCCCCAATTAGAAATTCATTCTTGATGGAAATAATTGATAATTAATGAATAATAAGAGATAATGAACAAAAACCCCCATTATATATCACTATATAAGAAATTAATAGGTTATGGGGAGGAGAAAATAACATTCTTTGGATTGAAGCTTTGAATCTTTCGAGAGAAAGTAGAGATATCCCTAAACCATGGATTAATTATTTCCTTGGATTTATTTTGACCCTGGAATGCTTAGATCCTTGGATTCGATCCTTGGAATTTTTTGAGCCTTGATATGAGATCAGATTCAATGGGGAGGAGAACCTCTAGTAAGAAGATTCTATAGAAAGATTTGGATATCACGACTGGTTAGGGTTCTTTCAATAGATCAGGGACACATTAATTATTGCTTCCAAAAAAGCACTGATAAAGATCGCTTCTATCAGTGCTAAAATAATAATCATTGATGAAATTAATATTTATCAGCGCTCTTTTAGCAATGATAAATATAAAGCCTTATTAGTTCTAAAAAAGAACAGATAAAATACATCTTTATCAATGCTAAAGTTTTATTACAAATATAATGATTTTTTATCAGTACTAAAACTTTAGCACTGATAAAGGAATTATAATTATAATTATAAATAATTTTTGATAGACATATTTATATAATTATATATGTTTAATAAATATATATAAATACAAATTTAGTAAATAAATTCATTATTTAAATATATTTATTATAATTTATCAATTATTTAAATATATAGTTATTTATTTATAATTATATAAATAAAATTAAAAAATAATATTTATATATTTATATCATTATATATATTTATATTATATTAGGTGCTTGGGGGTACAATTAGTATCAAAGACACACACACACACACACCTCATAGACATAGGCCACTAAGGCATGTGATAGCCTGCCCAAGGGATTACCCAGCCAAACAACCACTTTATTACAAAGTTGATACATGGATCAAATTACCATTAGGCATAAAACCCATTACATAGACCGTATTTCTACAATTGGATTGCCCAAATTCAATGATTTCATCAAGCCTGCATCTCTACCTGCACATTATGTTTGTGTCACCACCCCCTTTGATGGCATGTAGGCCCATGTGGCTCGTAGGCCCAAACAAGTTGCTAGATGGCCCAAACAAATAAATGGTTCTTTCTGGTACAGTACTGCTATAGTACCTGCTATAGTACTGCTATAATACCAGAAATACTCCTCCATGATAATTGGATCATGTGTTTCATACAGGCTTACGAGGTGTGTTAACCACTCGACTACCACCCCAACTACACATTATATATATATATATATATATATATAAAATAAATAAATAAAAATACAATTATCGTATATTAATTCATTATTTATAAAAATTGTTATATTTTTATAATTATTTATATATATAATATTATTTTTTAGTAATTATATAAATAGATTTTTTTAAAAATAATAATTATTTATTTATAATTATAAATATATATATGTTTAAATTTAATATATATATATATATATAACATCATTGATGAATATTTAATATTAATGGAATTCATGTTAAAATTGAGTGAAATTGCATAATTAAAAATGAGTACACTATAAAAATATTGAATATTTGAAAAAAAACACTTAATTTTAAATTATTAAAAAATATGGATATATATTTAATTAAATATGAATACATATTTAAAATACTAGGATATGTCTTGTGATGTCTTTAAGGATAATTATAAGTATTGTTTAACATTTAGGGAAATATACAGGAATTTTTGGTAAAGGATAAAGTGGGTGGTTTCCTATAAATACATCCCTATCTGGATTCTAAAAGTAGATATAGCTCTAGAAAAGATGTACCTATGTGTAATAACTACGACAATATGTTATGAACATGACTTGATATTATCTGGTACTTGACAATAGGCCTTTCTACCCACCCAGCTTGACACTCTCGGGTAATATGCTTTGGTAATTAAGAAACTCTTCGTGAACCATCATTAAGGATTTAAATTGAATTTTGTTATGAATAACATAGGATAAAACTAATGTTTCATAGATCAAACATGTAAGACCCATAATCTAAATATCCTACAAGTACTTTTTCATGATTATATGGTATCCCATTTTGATAAATGTTTCTCACAGAATTCGTTCTTATTATAGTCAATGAAGAGAACTCTAAATAACATGGTTAACATTTAATATTTCATATGTCGAAATATGGGCATTATAAATTTTTTTTTCAAAGAGGAAATATCCTAAATAGAATCTGTAACATGGTATGAGTATTGGTTATACTTCTGAAGATAAAGTGATCACAAATGATATGTGAATGGTATGTGATGTTCTTCTAGTATTGTCTACATTTTTCAATAGAAGCATGATTGGTTTGAGGTTGTGTAACCTTAATACATGGTTTATATTTTATATTCTCAGAAAGTGTTATTAAGTAATTAGTTATTGAAACATGGGTAATGTTATACTTTTATGGATTGAATGATGAATTATTTACGTTTTGGAATTCAAAGATTATGAATATTGAAATATATAAGTTTTTTCGGTATAATTTTTCATTAAGAAAAAAATGAAATGTTGAATGGTGATGAAGGAATATAAAAGTGATTTCATGGGATGGTTATATTTTGATTTAATGGAAGGTAACCCTTAATTAATGTATGGTATTGATATAATGATGTTTTGATAAATATATTCTGAATAATAATAAATAAATTGGATGGTATGGATTACCCTAGAAATGATTATTGACAAAGTGTTCTATTTTAGCAAGGATAAATTTTATAACTTTTTGTATTTAAATAATATATCTAGTAGTCATTGGAATAAGTAAGAATACATTTTTCCAAAAGTATTTATAGTAATTACCATATTTTAAGGGAATATACGATGAGGTTATTCACATGTTTGGAATGTGAAAACCAAGTGGTGCTTTTTGATATATGGGGGATCAATGTTAAGATAGTTTCATGAAATTATTTATAAATCCTTGAATTTTCATCTTTATAAGGGGGTATGAGGTAAACAATTTATGGAATTTTTAGGTTAAAAAATATATGAAGTGAGTAAGATTAAAGTGTAATCCCTCTATATGGGGATTTGTGTATACTAGTTATCCAATTCAAACTACTTTCTGTTTCTGATAACTGATGAAAAATGGGATGGCATATCATGGATATAATGGTATGTTAGTACTTTAGGAATGAAAAAATTCACCTTCCTTTTTATAGAATTAGGTTAAGTGGATCAATGAACAATAAATGGGTAACATTTTCTAGATATAATGAAAATTTAAATTTTAGTGAAAATTCATCATCTTTATGAAAAAATGATATTGAAACCAAAAAATATTATCTTAATACCTTAATTTTTAATAAATTAGATGGTTCCTTCTTTAATCATAGATTTTTGGATTTTTTTTACCTTTATCCTGATATTATTCTCTATAACTCTCCATCAGAACTTGATAGTTATATTTTAATTCCATGTCCATGTTTTCGCTTCCCAACTATGTTCTCCTATGTGGGAATCTCATTATGAGTTTATTTGGGTAACAGTCATGGTTCCAACATTACCATTTCAAGTGAATTTTTAGTATTCATTTTTATAATTTGGGTTTCTATGAATTAAACATTTAAGTCTTGAACCTTTTATAACCCAAATAAATTTTGAGGGAGAAATTCATTTTAAGGGGGTAGAATAAAACCACATAGAGATTCTGTGAAATATATTTTTCAATTTAGTTAATACTTTGATATTTTTTAACATTGAAAATATATTATTTTTTGTTTTTCTTGTGATATATGCACTACCACATTGATCTTTCTCCACAGGAAACACTTTACGTATTTTTTGGTACATGCGACACTGATTTATCTTACGGTACACACAAGACTGATTTTTACCATCTTTTTAGAGAAAACATATTTTGAAACACAATTTTGACACTTTAATGAATTTTATTTTGTAAAATAATCATAATTTTTAAATTCATAATGTCAAAATTATCCTAGGGTAAATTTTTGTTACATTAATGAGAAACATCATTTTTCGATGTTTAGTGAAAACTGCTGCATTTTATTTAAAACCCACCCTTTTGTTTAAATAATTATAAATTATAAATTATATTTTAGAGTCACATTATATTAATTATACATCTATTTATATAATTATGTTTATTGAAATCAATTTTAATTATAATTTAATATAAAATTTTTAACAAACCTTTAAACATTTTACTACTTAAAAAACCTCTTATTTCACCCTGTTTATGGGATTAGAGTTAATTTTACCACTTCTTTGATTTGAATTTCGAAAATCCAAAGTACACAGTTGTAATAAATGTGATAATTTTGGTCTAATAATATCTACTTAATTTTTTGAAAAAATGAATATTGAATGTGATTAAAATTAATTTAGGCGATTAAGGTATGATTAAGCTTATAAAAGAACTAAAAATTAAACCAAAGAACAAAAATGACCTGGACACTTGTCCAAAATCCATTGGACGTAAATATTTTGACCATATCCCCACATTTTTATAAATTTATGTGTTATTTGTATATAATTAAATGGAAGCACCCAATATAAAAGGTTATGTAAGGAAAAAGGAAAAAAAGGAACTTTTCTTACAATTAAACTCTATAAAATATGAGATATGTAAGAAACAAAATATTTTAGGTTATACATATATATTTTTAAATATATTTGGGTTATTGTTATAATAATAATTTATCATAATAATTTATTAATAGTTTTTATAGATAGTTTAGTTACTTGAAATTTTTAAGAAATGCCAATGTAGTGATTATTTAGTTAATAATTATCTAAAATAAATGATACTATAAATATTAAAAATGAAGTTAATTGATTTAATTATTATATTTATTTTTTTAGATTAATATATCATGTTAAAAATATTAAAATGTAATATATTTTAATGAAAATATTAGATTGATATGTTAATATTAACATCAAATAAATAATGTTAAAATTTACATTATTGTTATATTACAATAAATGAAATTTTATTAAATGATTTAAAAGTAATAAAAATCCTATATTCTACCATTTGATTTTTAAGTATTATTAGAAATCAAATATTTAATTCTAATTAATCAATTAAGATTTTATAATTAACATATTGAGCCATATATTGTAATAACTTTGTTAATAGAGTCCAGGTTTATGTAGTGTTTTAGTGCGTCACATGAGCTTATTTTAAAATAAATTTACAAAACACATGGTAATATTATTTTATAAATTATATATCATACTAATAAATAATTGGATCTATATTTCACTACAACAAAACCGCTTTTTAGCAGTGATTGTTTGGCGGCGATTCTAAGAATCGCCGCTAAACGTTTAGTAAAAAAGGTTTCACGGATGTTTATAATAAACCGCCGTGAAACATTGTTTTTTTAACACCCGACCCTCGTTCCCCCATGACCCCGGCCCCCCGCTTCCCCATGACCCCGACCCCCCGCTTCCCCCGGTGACCCCGCGACCCCGACCCCGGCGACCCCACGCGACCCCGGCGACCCCGTCAACCCCGCGACCCCGCGACCCCCGGCCCCCCGCGACCCCGGAAGTTGCACCGTCTTCCCCTCTAGGTAGGGTTTTGTTTATCCTTTAGGTTTTTGGGTTTTCCAGTAGGTATAAGAATCAAATAGATTTTATAGGCTATTAGTTCATTGAATCGTGAAGCTCATCTATATTGGATTCTCTTTTAAGGTGATCATGAAGAGTTTATGGTGTATTACGGAAAATTTTAAAGTTAATATTGAGATAATTTATTATCATTGACATTGTAGGAAATTTAGTGCCAAGAGTTTATCAACCTTTGATATGAGAGTTTGAGTGTGAATGAGATTAGAGTTAGGTTCATGAAACTTCTCTTATATGCTTGCAATATTCTTTATGATGTTACCCCATTATACTATTTATGTAAATTAATGTGCCAGAAAATATTGAGGTGAGAGATAATAAGTTATTAAATTCTCATTAATCTTAATAAATAAGTCACTATAACTTATTGAAGAGTGGATCTATGAATGCATATAATTTTTATCTAGATAGTTTATGTTTTGAATAATAGTTTTTTGGAATCAATATTTATTTTTTTATTTCTCTAGGGATGAAAATTATTATGATTCATCTAGGATCCCTTATGTAATTTGTTTTTGTGTGTGTTAGCCATGGAAATTGAAAGCTTTATCACTCAACCATCCCTGGTGGTTAGTATGGAGGTCATGTCAACTTTTAAATACATCCTCAATAACAGTTACTTCTAAACATTTCTTATTAATAACATAATCCTTAGGATTTTCTTCTATAGAGGGGTGATAGAGTTGGTGGAAGAAAACCTTGAGATATTCCTAGTTCAAAATGACTAAGGACTAAGCATGGTGGATGTGAGTGATGTCATTAGGGATAATAAGGAAAAGAATCAAGGTGTGATCAGTTTCATGCTATGTATTTTCTACTGTAGGGTGGACCAGACATCATTTGTGTCATGACCCACCCAAAAATCATTTGTGTCATGACCAAACATCAAAGATACTTATTCTGTCTCGCAGATGTCACTCGACCGGGCCAACACGCTGCGGTCACGCCGCGGTCATGTCGCGGTCACGCCGCTGTAATGCTGTGATTTGGCCCTACAGATGTCACTGGACAGGGCCAACACACTACGGTCACGCCACGGTCATACCGCGGTCATGCCGCGGTCACACCGCGGTCACGCCTCAGTCACGTCAGGGTCAACCCATCCCCTCCCCTCCCTTCCATCCTGCCTAGCCCCTCCCCTCCCCTCCCCTCCATCCTACCCAGCCCCATCCCCTCACCTCCCCTCCCCCTGACCTACATTTTCCCCCAGCAGCCCCCCTGCCATCACCCTCCCCTTCCCTCCCCTCCAACCTGCCCCTCCCCTCCCCTCCCCCTTCCCAACAATTTCCCCCAGCAGCCCCCTCCCCCCTGCCCCTCCTCTCCCCTCCCCTACCCTCCATCCTACCTAGCCCCTCCCCTCCAACACGATGTGTTCACGCCGCGGTCACGCCGGTGTCACGTCGCGGTCACACCACGGTCAGCCCCTCCCCTCCCCTCCCCTCCATCCTGCTCAGCCCCTCCCCGCCCCTCCGCTCCATCCTACCCCACCCCTCCCCTCCCCTCCCCCCTGCCCAACATTTTCCCCCAGACCAGCAGCCCCCAATACCCCTCCTCTTCCCTCCTCTCCCCTCCCCTCCATGTTTCCCAGCCCCAGCCCCTCACATCCCCCCCTGCCCAATATTTTCCCCCAGCAGCCCCCCCTTGCATCACCCTCCCCTCCGCTCCCCTCCCCTCCAACCTGCCCCTCCCCTCCCCTTCCCAACAATTTCCCCCAGCAGCCCCCTCCCCTACCCCTCCTCTCCCCTCCCCTCCCCTCCATCCTGCCCAACCCCTCCCCCCCAACATGCTGTGGTCATGCCGCGGTCACGCCGCGGTCACGCCGCTGTCACGCCACTGTCATCCCCTCCCCTACCTTCCCCTCCATCCTGCCCAGCCCCTCCCCTCCATCCTTCCCCTCCCCTCCCCTCCCCCCTACCCAAAATTTTCCCCCAGCCCAGCAGCCCCCCCTGCCCCTCCTCTCCCCTCCCCTCCATCCTTCCCAACCGCAGCCCCTCACCTCCCCTCCCCCCTGCCCAACATTTTCCCCCAGCATCCCCCCTGCCATCACCCTCCCCTACCCTCCCCTCCCCTCCAACCTGCCCCTCCCCTCCCCTCCCACTGCCAAACAATTTCCCCCAGGAGACCCCTCCCCCTGCCCCTCCTCTCCCCTCCCCTCCCCTCTATCCTGCCCAGCCCCTCCCCTCCAACGCATTGCGGTCACACTGCGGTCACGCCACGGTCAGCCCCTCCCCTCCCCCCTGCCCAACACTATCCCCCAGCCCAGCAGCCCCACAGTCCCTCCTCTCCTCTCCCCTACCCTCCCCCATCCTGCCCAGCCCCAGCCCCTCACCTCCCCTCCCCCTTCCCAACATTTTCCCCCAGCAGCCCCCTCTTCCATCACCCTCCCCTCCTATCCCCTCCCCTCCAACTTTCCCCTCCCCTACCCTCCCCCTTCCCAACAATTTCCCCCATCAGCCCCCTCCCCCTGCCCCTCCTCTCCCCTCCCCTCCCCTCCATCCTTCCCATCCCCCTCCCATCCCCTCCCCTCCCCTCCAACATGCCCAGGCCCTGCCCCTCCCCTCCCCCCTGCCCAACAATTTCCCCCAGAAACCCCCCCACCTTGGCCATCCTTTCCCCCCCTGCACCACCTCCACTCTACTCCATCCTGCCCCTCCCCTCCCCTCCCCTCCATCTTGTCACTCCCCTCCCCTCCCCCCTGCCCAACATTTTCCCCCAGCAGCCCCCTCCCCCTGCCCCTCTTCTCCCCTCCCCTCCATCTTGCCCAGCCCCTGCCCCTCCCCTCACCCTACCCAACATTTCCCCCCAGCAGCCCCCTACCACCTTCCATCACCTTCCCCTCCCCTCCCCTCTAACCTGCCCCTCCCCTCCCCTCCCCTTCATTTTTTCCAGCCCCAGCCCCTCACCTCCCCTCCCCCCTACCCAACATTTTCTCCCAGGAGCCTCCTCCCCCTGCCATCACCCTCCCCTCCCCTCCCCTCCAACCGGACCCTCCCCTTCCCTCCCCTCCAACATGCCCAGCCCCGGCCCCTCCCCTCTCCTCCCCCCTTCCCAACAATTTCCCCCAGCAGCCCCCTCAGTGAAATGTCATGCTAAATAAAGATGTTATTATTGTCCACTGTAATTTTCAAAAAGGATTATTTAGTTATTATTCAGACCTAGATTACGTGTTGATTTGTTGATGTTAAATCATTTTCAATCTCGGACACCATCATAGGATTCCTGAATCAATATCTTTCTTCATTAAGTGTGTTTCAGTCATGGAAGATAGTTCCACCTAAACCACATAATCAATCAATGGACTGATTGAGAAAATATCCAACATACTACCATTAGATTCTATTGAATGAGAATGGTATTAGTATTCCACTATTTTTAATGGTCATTCTTCACAAGTTGGTCTCTATTTCTTATTAACTCAGGCATTCATAATGTATATTTTAAACCTTCCAAAATCATTCTATTCAATGTGATTTTTGTACCCTAAAGTTTAAACATTTGAGAATCATTTTAACAGTTAAATAAATTATGAAATTATATTATTCTACACCATCCAATTTGGGTATGATTCTCTTTTGGATACCCCAAATACCTAACATTAGATTCTCCTTTTGTAATGTCATATCAAAACCATGGTCCTTTTCATAGGATATTAATCTTTGTGATACAATGGTCTAAACATCATGACTATAAAATTAATGTCCCCCTCCATGGTATTATATGATACTAATAATCCTTAATTCACATCAGGTTGTGTTTTGGAATATCTATGAAGACTAACCAATAATTGGTTCTATGTTTATATATATATAAATGTTAGCATCTACAGGTCTGAGAACCATGACCATAAAATATCTGAGTCATCCCCTATGGATATATGCATATGTGTGTCAAGATCTACATCTATATCATATTTTTATTCCTCTCTTATATCGCTATATATATCACATAATTTTTTTCAAGGATATATTCCCTTAAACTCTATACATAGATTGGTCTATGAACAATGAAATTAAACATAGTGTGAATATCCATGATAAATAAGCCATGGTTTTGTAATAAAACCCCCCCAACGGAGGTGTGCTGTCTGCAAAAACTCATAGTTGTATACCTTGCTTAACATTATTGCATTGATGTTTTCCTTATACTTTATGTCATTGTTAGTCATAAAGCAGACATCGTACTTGACCCTTTTTATATCCCTATAGAGGGTTTCCATATTTTTATTAAAATAATTGTTTGAACCAAGACACTCTTTAAGTGCCGTTAGACTTTTAAGATGTGTCCCATGTTGTGTGACCATGTCACATGGAATGTGATATTTAAATCCATCCAAATTCCCAGTTCGACAGCCCAGGGGTCCCACGATACCAGTAATGTCATATTACATGTTATGTAACCTGTGATTTTCCTGATCCCACGTGGTGTTAATTCCTCTAGGTATTCCTTCACATTGCTAGATCTCCAAACCTCACCGAATTAGGTATATCAGGGGTCATCCAATCCTCTAGTCATCATATATTAGCATTAAATTCTTTAAATATTATGTGAAAACATCCTCTCATTCCATCCATATCATCCTATTTGAATGTAAGTGGAAGATGTTTCCCCGCGGATGTCGCTGGACCAGGCCAACACGCTGCGGTCACGCTGCGGTCATGCCACGGTCACGCTGGGGTCAGGCCGCGGTCACGCCGCGGTCATGCCGGGGTCATCGAAAATATTATTCCTGTCATCAAAAGATTATTCATGTCATCGAAAACCACCGAACTCATGAAGTATAATTCTGTAGATAATAACAATGATGGGTTAATGAGACATCCACGAGATTCCCGATCATGGAATACATTGGATTCATTACATCTCGATTTCTCAGCTGATCCTAGGAATGTTCGATTGGGATTGGCTGCCGATGGATTCAACCCATTTGGGACTTTGAGTACCAATTATAGCATTTGTCCTGTTGTTTTGATCCCTTGTAATCTGCCTCCATGGATGTGTATGAAACAAACATATTTTATCCTTTCGATGATTATTCCTGGAGAACAAATGCTTGGAAATGATATTGATGTATAATTGCAGACTTTGATTGAAGAATTGCAGGAGTTATGGAGCAACGGTGTTGAGACATTTGATTCTTCTTCTAAAACAAAGTTCAAAATGCATGCTGCTTTAATGTGGACCATTAGTGACTTCCCTGGGCTTGGGAATTTATCTCGTTGGAACACTTACACGGGTTTGGCTTGTCCCGTTTGTAACTTGGATTTGGAGCCCAAACGGATACCTCACAATAGAAAATGGTTCTTCTTGTGTCATCGAAGATTTTTTGATGCATCTCATAGATTTTGGCTAAACAGATCAAAATTTAATGGTTCCATTGATCGTAGACCACCTCCAAAGTTTTTAAATGGTTTTGAAATATTGTCATAGCTTGAAAATGTTGAAACAGAATTTCGGAAGGTTCATCATTTGAATGATAGCGGAAAACGGGTCCGAAGTGTATCGTCAAGCGAAACCGGAATGCAACAATGGAAGAAAAGACGTAGATTATTCAAACTTCTGTATTGGGAATTTAATTTGTTGCGTCATAATCTTAATGTGATGCATATTGAGAAGAATTTCTGTGACAATTTTATTTTCACATTTCTTAATGAGCATTGAAAGTCGAAGGGTTATCTCAATGCTCGCAAAGAATTACAAGCAATGAACATAAAATGCGATCTCTGGCCAGATGAGCATGGAAAGTTTCCTTCGGCAATTTTTGCAATGAAAAATAGGGATAAAGATACATTCTTTCGAATTTTAAAGAATGTTAAGGTATATTATGGGTATTCAAGTAACATCTCAAGATGTGTTGACTTGAATAATCGTATGTTACATGGATTTAAAAGCCACAATTCACATATTTTGTTACAACAGTTACTACCATTAGCATTGCGTACATTATTACCTGAAAAAATTACTACTGTTGTACTCTAGTTCTGCACATTTTTCAGAAAACTATGTGAGAAATATCTACATCCATTTCAACTTGACAACCTCTAGGGGAGGTTTTTATTGACCCTTTGCGCAATGTAGATGATCTTTCCTTCGTCCTTTTTTATTGTAATGATGCATTTAACTGTGCATTTGGTTGAGCAAGCTAAATTAGAAGGCCCCATTCATTATCGATGGATGTATCCAATTGAGAGGTACTTTATTTATATGTTTTCCAGTTATGTAAACAATTTTTGGTACTTAACGAAATGCATAATAATGTTTATTTTATTTCACAGATATCTTGGCCATTTGAAATCATACGTGAGAAATAAAGCTAAACCAGAAGGCCTAATTGCTGAAGGCTATATGGCTGAAGAGTGTCTTAACTTTTGTTCTCGATACTTGGATGATATTGAGACAAGATTTAATCGAGTTGGACGTGTTGATGACACATCAACTAAATCTTAAATACATCAGAAATCCAAAATATTTCCTGCTATTGGCCGATCAGTTGGAAGGACCTCAAATGTGACAACCACTGAATTGGAATTATTACAGGCACATAGATATGTGCTTCTGAATAGTGAAATTGAAGATCCATTTATTGAAGATTTGAGGATACAAACAAAGAGAAGAAATAGAGGCCGAACATGAAATGAGAAAGATATAACGAAAGCTGTTAATAAAGATCATGTAGAATTTTTTGCACGACGTGTATGTTTATAAATATTGCAATAAATACGATTATTAGTTTGACACATACATTTTGTAAATATAATAAAGTATATTTCGTTTTTTAGATCATGAATACTGATACTCGAGAAGAGGTATCAGATGATTTGAAGTTTCTTGCTAGAGGTCCTTTAAAAGAAGTAACAAAGTTTGAAGCTTATAATGTGAATGGCTTTAGATTTCGTACAGTCAATTGAGAAGTGGGTTTGAGAACACAGAATAGTGGTATATTTAAATTTGCTGAAGTGGAATACTATGGAAAGTTGCATGATATTATTGAATTAAACTACCACAGACATTTTTTGGTTGTTTTATTCAAATGCAAATGGGTCGATATTATCAGAGGCTTTAAAAGAGATTCCTTACAATTTACTTCTGTGAACTTTTCTCTCTTGATGGATGTCAGTGATCGTGAACTGCATGATCCATATATCTTATCATCGCAAGCAAAATGTTATATTATGTGAATGATTTTTCCGATGAAGGGTCGAGTGTAGTTGCTCACGTAATACAAAGAGATTTGTATGATATGGGAGATGAAGTGGAAAATTTGACCTCTGAAATTGAATTTAATCAGCAACAGGAAGCAGAATTATTTGTCCATCATGATATTGAAAATATTAGTCTAGCAAGGATGAATGAAGTGGATGGATAAATTGAGCAGGAAACCGACATGATTGAAGGGGAAAATGAATGTATGTACAATTACTTATTTATTCAGCAACCACTTGTTTCATTTCTGCAGTCATTCATTATCATTGTAATATATGTTTTGTCTGTTAGTACTCCATCTGTTATTATTTTTAATTTTTTTCTGCATAATTTTGTTGAAATATATTTTCTGAACTTAATTTTATTTGATTAAATGAAAGGAATGCAAAGGAAGAAGCGTTACCTTATTTCATCTAGTTCTGCGACTTATGAATATCCATATGGCTCCCTCCCCATGACATCTGATGCACCAGCTGCCAACACCCCTGCACCATCTCCCCCTACACCATCTCTCACACCACCTGGGGATGTCTCAGTAGAGGCTGAGTCGTCGACTCCCCCTTCAGGAGCCTCAGCAGTGGGGCAGCGACGCGGTCCTTCCAGTTCATCCCGGACATACTGGAGTGTCACTATCATAGGTAAAAATTTTAATTAAATAAATTTATTGAATTTTGTTTATACTAATTGTTTTCTCATTGAAGATGAAAAAAATGCAACCGTGGAGATAAAAAATAAAAAGTTCATATGTTTGGAATTTGAATGGAGAGAATATTGTTGTGCCATTTTATTTTTACGGGGTCCCTACGGATGATGTCGCGGGGTTTCTTGGCCAGATTCTAGGCCAGCTGGCAGCGGAGCCCATTTCCCTTCCAATTTTATATGACGATTGGAGACATACGCCTCCAAGCTGGAAAAATGAAGTGTTTATTCTCAAATCAAGGTATATTTATTACATTATGGTTTAACTTAATGTCATGAAACAAATATTTTCAAAATAAATTTCCGTATACAGATGTTCTTCCACTTTACCATTGCTGATGTGATAGCACGGAAGTGGATGTTGGAAAATCTAGGTAAGAAGTGGAAAGATTTTAAATGGAGATTGTAGTGTGATGTCAACGATGCTTCGTTGACCACACTGCAAATGTATGAGAAGCTACCCAGTGGGGTACCAAAAGAGAAGTGGAAAGTGTTTATTGACAGGCATCGGGATCTGAAGCGGATGGTATTGAAATATATATATTATTATATTATCCACATTTTACATTTATACATGTATATGAAAAGGACATGAAATTTAATACATCAGTATTAAATTGAATTTTATTTATTTCAGGATCTATCAAGAGAGAATGCGTCAAACCGAGCGAAGATAGTCATTTCGCACATTACAGGCTCAAAAAGTTTTTCTAGAAATCTAATTTCATTGGTAATCTTTTAATTAGTTTAAATATTTATAAGACAATATTATCTATTTAATATAATGAATTGTTGATTTATCTTTGATTAATGCATTCACAGAGTTTAGGCCATGAAGCATCCAGAACTAAATTGTGGTTGGATGTTCACAAGAAATCAGATGGATGTTTTGTTAATGAGCCTGCTAAAGAAGTTGGGGTATGAAGTCAATTTTTTATCATAATAACTTCTTATAAATTTTTTCTGTGTTAATATATATTGATATTTTATTTATAGGTCAAAATTAAAGAACAATGGGATTCCAATCCTGCGCATTCCTACTCTGTCTCCCAGGATGACCTGGTTGCTAAAGTCCTTGGGAAGGAGCATCCTGGGAGAGTGCGCGGGATCGGTTTGGGACCCATACCATCTGAGGTTTTTAGCAGGACACCAGGGATAACTGCTGTATCTACTCTTGAATTTATTCAGCCTGAAGATGCTAAGAAAGAGATTGTTTCTTTACAAAACACATTTCACCATCAGGGGGATCAGATATCTGCATTGCAGAAAGAGTTGACTGAACTATGTCAGCAGATGAGCAGATATGCCCCCAGTGGGAGTGCATCGATTGGTGGTATGCATGTAAATTACATAAAAGCAGAATCATTTAGTTTGATAACTTTCATTTGTTTTAAGTTTTAATATAAATATATAACCGTATTTAATTTTCAATATAATGTTTTTACAGGTGACAACACAAAGTGGAAATGAAGGTGGAGAGGGTGATGATGCATCATCAGACCCTGAGTGGTTGTACTGATGATGTGTTGACCAAAAATGAAAATAGTTGGTTTATATATGTAACATTTGTGGCACATAGTTTCCACCACACATTTTCATGTCCTAAAATTTCCTTGATTTCTCACATTTCTATTTTGCATTTTATTGATTTCTGATGTTTGTTATTATGTCTTCATTTCTCGAGTGGGGTATACATCATTCCATTTAGGTCTGTGTTTGATTTGGCAGTCGAGATTTTGGATGACTAGGAGTTAAAGCCATTGTTGATGTGTTGAACAAAATGGTCATTTCATAGTGATCAAGGGGATAGTGTTGTGGACACTATGGTGAGGCCCATCGTTGAAAATGTATGACTTAAGTGTCAAAAGTATCTAAACATGCTCTAGCACTTCTAAAATGTCATGAGAATGTTCTAAATCAAGGGTGGTTAACTAAGATATAGGTTTGACTCGCTGGAAATATCCACATTCCTATAAAATCTATATCCCAATGTAACTCTAAAACTATTCCCACAATAGGATTTTTTATAACAATATATTTCTAATGTGTTATTTAAGCTATTTCATCAGTTCAAATTTATTATAAGAATTAATGATGGTTTCTAGGCCACAAAACCAAAAACAAATAATTATATAAATGGGTTGGTACTAATAAAACTACTAATTCATCAATTATCAATTTTTATAAGTAGAGTGGAATCGTTATGGATGATCTATCCTAAGAAAGTGAAGTTATAAGATTTATTGGATTCCAGTTTGGGATGTTACAATGTTGTATCAATAGAGTTTTATCTTCCTAGTATTTACTATTTAGGATATTTTATACATGAGTATGAGGAGTGTTTTGGAACCTTTGATTGTTTTTTCTGGTTTTATTTGTTTTTTAGAGAAGTGGTGCAGTAGAATCCAAGATTTTTTTTTTATTTTGGGCAGCTTTTAGAAGCTGTTTTAACCGCCGTGAAATTTATACTGGCGGCAGTTTAAACCGCCGCTAAATGTAAAAAAATTACTTCTAACGGTGGTTATAACCGCCTCTAAATAGAAGCTTCGTGGCTACCTCATTCCGCGGCGGTTTACCTGAATTTAGCGGCAGTTTTACCGCCGCTGGAAATTGAGATTATTCACGGTGGTTATAACCACCGCGAATAAAGTGATATCCAGGGCTCGTAAAAACACCGCTAAATTCAGGAAAACTTCCGCGAAATGAGGCACCTATGTCGCTTTCCTGAAACAACCACTAAACGTTAAAAATTGCCGCTAAAAGATTGTTGACGCCCTATTAGGCGGCAGTTTCTGTAAACCACCACCAAACAGTATAGCGGCGGTTTAAACCGCCGCTAAACAGAGATTCTGTTGTAGTGTTTTATAATAAATAAAACTTTATTTTATTCTTTATGGTGAAATTAATTTGATTAGAAGTGTAGATGCTTTAATAAAAACCAAAATGATAAAATTGGTGAATCTAGGTAGGTAAGGAAACAAATTATTAAAATGTACAAATGTTTTTGTGTTCGAGGTTTTAATATACCTGTATTCCTATATATTCCATTATTTTTCCATATTGGAGCCACTTTAGGTAGGGTAGACCACCCATTAATGAATTCATTTTTGTATTTACAAGATTTCCACTCCCCCACCACTATAAAAAATGGAACCAATCTACCACTTAATCACATATATCAAGCCCCTTGGATTTTCCAAAATATTCTAATATAATATTTACACCTCCTTAAATTTCTCATTGAATCCTTACCTTGAGAATAAGGAATATCAAGGAATCCTTTTGGAACAAACTAAAAGGAATTACCCGATTAAGAGGTACCATCTTCTCTCAAGTTCAATCCCTTTATTTTCCCTCGTCACACCTCCAATCTCTTTATTACATTATTGTGGGATAAAAATAGTAACCTAAAAAATCTAAGATGTTTTTATGATAAGGTTTATACCTACACTTACACACACCTCCATCTAATGGATATTGAACATACTGCTTCTGTGTATGGCGAATTACTGCCTCACAAAACAATGATAGTTCATTTTTAATTTACCACCAATCATGGTGGCCATTATGATAAAGAATATATTTATATATGTAATAAATTGTATTTATTATGTATTTATTCTTCTTTATTAATTTTAAAACACACATCTATTTACCATCCATTTAGTGTTAACATGATAATTTCATTTGAGAATGTGTGGACTACCGCCACCTCAAAGCGATGTGATTCATTCACACCCCACATTGAATGTATTAAAGATGGGTATAATTGACTTATATTATATATATTATATAATAAATATACTATAATATATATATATACATATATGTATACATATTTCATTTACATACTTTCTTTCAATACGACAATAATAACAGAAACAACGATCATACGTATGTATGCCATACTGTCTCCATGAAGATTGTATTCAATTTTTTTCTTCCTTATTATATATATTATTATAATATAAATGTACTGTATATAAATGATATTTATATCTTTATTTACATTTTTGAATCAGGATATATGTATAGTAACCAATGATATAACAATTTAAGATACATGATAAGAACAAAATTAATATTACCTGAAGTGAAATCTTAACATTGGATAATTAACAAGAGGGTAATATAAGTTCATAATCAAACCATATATATTATTATATATAAAACCATGTTTCTATAAAATATTTATAATAAAATTTTATTTATTATATAGATTGATTGAATCAGTACAATGATCTTTAAGACACAAGGTATGGGGATTTCATCTCTCTTTTCATTTCTGTGGGATACATGTTATGTTCACAGCTCTTCCCTTTGGTGTGTTGTATATAATTTCAATTATTTTATTCTAAATATATTATGTTAAAATTTATGGGTATTCACATGTCTATATTATGGTCATTATTTCAAGGGGTTTATGTTTGAAAAGATACCAAATTGGTAAAATAATTTTGTCTAATTTTCCATTTTTTGATACTCATGTTTTATTATGCACCTAAAATATTTTTTTGAGGTATATATACTTCCATTTCATAAATATTATCATGAATAGAAATATTTTAATGATATTTAAAGATTTATTATATTTCATTTTCTTACATGTAGAGTATGATCCCAAGTTACCAAGTAATAAGAGTTTATTAAGACAATCTCATCACTTTTCGAGATTGTTTATATTTATTCTTACTTTGATGAAATATTTCCATCCATATCTTGAGAAAAATCATGAGTTTACATCTCCTCGATTTTTTTAGACATAGTCATGTTTTATTACCATTTTTACACTTGTTGGTACTTAATATAATTTTTTTTATTTAAAATATGATTGTCTCTCTTTTTGGTCCAAAATGTATTGTATTAGAAACCCATGTTTTTTAAAATGTTTTAAAAAATGTTTTCAAATGATAATTGATGTTATTTTTCATGTAAAAAGTATTTTAAAAATGTTTTATTGTTTTAAAATTTTATTTTCTATGTTTTCAAATATTTTTTAAAAGATTTTTCTCTTCAAAATTTTATACATTATAAACAGTAGTTTTCAAAGAAGAAATGATATTTTCCTTTAGAAATGTTTCTAAAGGATATTTAAAATTTATTTTCCATATAATATGAAATATGTTGATGATACTCATTCCATCCCAGGAAATGATAGAATGGTTCCATTCATATCTTTTCTATGAATGGGTTATACATAATGTCATGGCCTTCATTAAACTTGTTTCTCTTCCACTAGTTATATGTTTATGTAATTCAATTATTTTACATGGGTTTCATGTTTATGAAACCCAATTATTTTCATGGGTTATTCTTTGATAAAATGGTTATGAAACATATCTCATTCCCATAGGTTATGGAGTGATTAAATGTTAATGATACCCATTTTATTTCACCAGTTATGAATTGATGTTTATAGAACGTCTGTCTTTTTATGGGTCATGATAGATGAATGTTTTATTATCTTCTAGCACATGTATGAATGAATTTATTATGATATGGGTGGTACTTATATATCCATTCAATGAATTGGTTAATGATGGATGACTCATGAGTATAAATTTTATGTGTGAACCAGATTATATGTTCACAAAGTTATGTAAGATCCTAATTACATGTTCGCGATGCTATGAGTGAACCTTATTACGTGTTCACAATGCTATGCATAGACCTGGTTGCATGTACATAATTTTATATGTGATCCTAATTATATGTTCATAATTTTATTCGTGAACCTTATTACATGTTAACAATGTTATGAATAGACCTAGTTTTATGTCCATTAGGTAATACATGAACTTGATTACACATTCACAATGTTATGAATGGACTTGTTTTCATGTCCATAAGGTTATGCATGAACCCGGTTACATATTCATAATGTTATGCATGAACCTAGTTTCTTGTCCATTCGTTTATACGTGAACCTGATTACATGTCCACCATGTTAAGCTTGAACCTGATTACATGTTCACAATGTTATGTATGAACCTGGTTGTATGTCCAAAAGTTGATGATGTGATATGATTTAACGTCCATACGTTAATGAGATAATCTGTTTCTACTTATACATGTTCACAATGTTACAAACCAATGTTTATTCAAAAAATTCAATGCATTATTCATATGTTATGTTTTCATGACATATGCTAGTAATTATCATATGATTTTTTCCTATAATCTTATAATATTTATAATGATCTCTAATATAGATGGTATGATCTTAACATGTTATGATCAAGTTCCATACCCTACTTTTTCATGTTATTCTTGCACATTTCCTTTATTTACCCATATTGAGAATCTACGACCACCCTTTTTTATGTTTCCCTTCTCATTGTTATGAAGAAATGTTTTAGGTAGAAGTAATAAAGGTGTATAAATTTATGGGAGATTTTGACAATCCTTCAATAGGATATAATATTTTTTCTGAAGTTTCCAAAGACAATAAACAGTTATGGTCCCTAATCATGTCTTTTTGCAATTCACTAAATATTCATCTAAAATGATGTAATATCCATGTGTGTCAAGCCTGGGTCACTATATTTGGTATCAAAAGAAAGTTGTATCCAAAATTTGGAACCTTGGAAGAAAAAACATTAGTGATATCCCGAGGTATATTTATAAGGACATGTCTAAGGATGTCTCTAAGGATAATTATAAAGATGAGTTAAAGTTTAGGAAAATGTTTAGAAATTTTTGGTAAAAGGGAGAGTGAGTGGTTTTCGAGAAAAACATATCTATTTGGATACTACATGTGTAAGTGGCTTTGACATAGATTTACATTGGGTTAACAACTCTAAAAAGATATTTCAAGACTAACTCAGGGTAATCTGGTACATGACAACAGGCCTCACTGCACACATGGATCTACAACATCAAGGGATATGATTTGAAAATTCCCAAACTCTTCACGAACCACCATGAAAGATTTAAATTTAATTTTTTTATGAATAAATTAGGATAAAATTAAGGTTTCATATATTAAATAAGTAAGAGCCAAAATTTAGGCACCATATAAGTATATTTTCATGATTATATGGTATCCCATCATGATAAATGTTTCACACACTATGATTTCTTTTTTTAGTTAATGGAGATAACTATAAGGAACATGGTTATCATTTAATGTTTCATATGTGTAATGTATAGGAATTATGAAAATAGATTTCCCAATTATAAATCTCATTAATAGAATCAAGAAGGTGGTATGAGTATCGGTTATTCTTTTAATGATAAAGAGACTGCAAATGACAAGTGAAAGGCATGTGATGTTCTTCCAGTATTGTTTACATTAACCATAAGAATAATGATTGGATTGATGTTGAAGAACATTAATATGTGGTTAATATTTTATATTCTAGGATAGAGTTATTAAGGAATAATTTGATGAAACCGGAGTAATGGTATAAGAATAGGGTTTTACTGATGAATTATTTATCTTTTGGAATTCAATGATTATGAATCATGAAATATATAAGTATTTTTGGTATAAGTTTTTATTAGGAGCAGTAAAGAAAATGTTGAAATGGTAATGAAGACATAGAAAACTGATTTCATGGGATGGTGATATTTTTATTAATGGTAAGGTAACCCATAATTAATGTTTGTAATTTAGTTATTTTTTTTTTGGATAACGATGTGCTAGATATGAATAAGTAAATTGGTAGTTCATATTACCTAGGAATTGATTATTAAAAAAGTATTAAATGTCAGCAAGTATGAAGTTAATAAATTCTTGGATTTGATAGATATATCCAGTATTCATTAGAATAAGGAATAACACATGACTTCTAAAATTATTTATGGTAATCAGCATTTTTCATGGGAACATACGATGAGCTTATTCAAATTTTTTGGATTGTGAAAATTAAGTATTACTTTGTGATATATGGGGGATCAATGTTAAGATGATTTCAAGACTGTATTTCTAAAGCATTTAATTTATATATTTCAGATGGGTTATGAGGATAACCATTTATTCAAATATTATGTTATCCAACTTATAATTTGAGTATTTTTAATGTGTTATCCCTCTACCTGAGGATTTATGCATAGTGGATAGCATGTTCAAAATACATTGTGTTTATGATAACTGATGAATAATTGGATGGAATATCGTGTATATAATGACTTTTTTGTACTCCAGGAATGAAAATAGTCACCTACATTTTTATAGAAATATGTTATGTTGATAAATGAATAATAAAGGTGTGACATTGTCTAGATATCAGGAAAGTATATCATTTAATGAAAATTTTTAAACATTATGAAAAAAGGATATTAAGACCAAACATGTTATCCTAGTACATCAATTTCTGATGAATTAGAAGTTTCTGTAGTTCATCGATGATTTATGGCTTCGTGGTTGCTAACATTCTCCTAACCTTTATCTCTCTCATTCTCCGTAAAAACGTGATAGTCAGTTTTTTTCCATGTCTATGTTTTCTCTTCCCAATTATGGTCTCATATGTATGAATATCATTATGTGTTTCATTAGATAACCATTATTCTTCCAACATTCCCTCTTAATGGGAAGTTTTACTATTCATTTTTATGATGTGGGTTTCTATGAATGAAACTTTCATGTATCAATCCTTTGATAACACAGACAAATTTTGATGGTGAAATTTGTTTTAAGGTGGGTATAATATAATACGATAAGATTTTGTAATTTTTTATAATTTAATTAATCTTTTTTATATTTTTATACATTGAAAATAGATTATTTTATGTTTTTCTTGTGATATATTGAACACTAAGTTGAAATTTCACTACACGCAACACTGATCTCAGCTTTCGGTACACACAACACTGAGTTAGCATGTAGTACACACAAGACCATGTTTTGCCATCTTTTAAGGGACAACCAATTTAATTTTTTTATAACTTTTATGAATTTTATTTTGTATAATAAACATAATTTTTGAATTCATAATGTTTAAATTAGCCTAGGGTGATTTTTTTTGATTTTTCTAAGAAACATAATTTTTTTATGAATAGTGAATACTTCAGTATTTTAGCTAAAACCCACATTTTTATTAAAATAATTATTAATTATATATTATATATTGGAGTCAAATTAGATAAATTATACATCTGTTTATAAAATTAATTTCATTAGAATCAATTTTACTTTTAATTGAATATAAAAAAACATAACAAACCTTTGAACATTTTTCATCATTAGAAACTTGTTATTTCACCCTATCTGTGGGATTAGCGTTAATATTATTTTTTCCTATTATATTATTTAGATTTTAAAAATCCTACATAAAAGGTTGTAATATGTATGATATTTTGTTCAAATAATATCAACTTAATTTTTTGACAGAAAATTACATGTGAATGTTATTAAAATTAATTACGGTGATTAAGGTATGATTAAGATTAATAAGAGACCAATCATTAATCAAAAGGACCAAAATTACATTAAAACATGTCCTAAATCAATTTTATGAGGATATATAGACCATATCTCTATATGGATTAAAATGTATGGGTAATTTTGATATTATTAAATGGAAGTTACCTATATAAACAATTATATAAGGAAAATGACAAAAAGGGAATTTTTTTAACTTTAAACATTATAAAATAATAAGATATGTAAAAAAATATTATTTTCAGTTATAAATATAATTTTTAAATATGTATAGGTTATTTTTATTTTATTAATTTATCAATAATTTTTAGTGATAGTTTAGTTACTTAAAATTATTATGAAATTCCAATTTAGTGATTATTTAATTAATAATAAACAAAAATGAATGATCAAAAAATATAAAAGTGTAGTTAATTGATTGAATAATTGAATTTATTTATTTTTTTAGACTAATATATCATGTTACACATCTATAATGAGGTGATGAGGGTTCTTATATTGTGTGGATGGATCGATCTGGACGGCGGGTGAGTGAGATCAATGAATGGTAGTTTAGTAGGTTGTTAAGCGGTGATGAGAGTTCCTGATGTGCACATATTATAGATTGGTGGTTCGATATGAATGGATTGTAGTCGACGATGGGTAATTTGAATCATCATATAGAAGATTAGATGGTTATAAGGCGGTAGTGATGAGGGTTCCTTCCATGAATGAATGACAGAATGGTGGTTTGATGAGGATGGATCGTTGCAGACAGTGGATCGGAAGGTTCGATAGACAGATGATCAGAGGGTTCTCAGGAGACGATGATGATTTTCAAAATGATGAAGAATATGAACCAGTCATGTTTTGATGAAATCGATGATGGAAAACCTTACCAGTCTTAGATCATATCTATAATGGTGCTATCATTGATTTTGGATATAGATTATCTATATGATATTCATGATGATTTCAGTCTACTTTGTTTTATGTCGATGTTTGTGATGTTGTGTTTATGGATATGGCATGGAGATGGTGTCAAAATGAGTTTCTGTTGGTGGTTCATCCTATCTCAGTTCATTTTTTTTCTTTGCTCTGGTTTTGGGACTCCCCCTATCTCTCCGAGGTGGAGCAGCACGACAGTGACAAATCATGGAGGATGGAGACCATGGAGTGTGTTGATTTGACGATGGAAGTAGAGTTTGGCTAGTGATGTGATGATGGTGGTGATCTCACCGATCATGTAGTCTTGTTGTCTTATTTAGATTTTCATTTTGAAATTCCCAGTGGAGGTTCCTTGGATTTGAATGGGAGGGATATGAGGCAACATTTGGGATCTTTTGAATTTTGGTTGTGTATGAAACCACCACACTACAGGGATCCACTCCAAATGAGGCTTAATGTAAGAAAAATTTACCTGATCATTGTCAATTAGATTTAGAAGTTTGAGTGGGTATGTTTCATGCCATCGGTACCAGGCCTGTGCAACCCAGCACGGGATAACTAGCCGAGTGGTCATGCAGTGGTGGAGGCTTTTCATTACGATGTAGTCACTAGGGAGGTGCATATCCTGTAGTCTTGATCTGGTTATCTTATTTTATGATTTTAATTGGATGTATTGTATGTTTCTTTGGTTTCACACTTTTTTTCTCAAAAGTGATTTTGATAATAAAAAAGTTAAGTTTCAGTCAGGTAAAATTGACAATATTGTTATTTTACAATAAATTAAATTTTATTAAATGATTTAAAATTAATACAAATAACCTATTTGGTCATGTAATTTTTAATTGTCAATATGTATAAAATACTTTCTATTAATGACCCAATTAATCTTTTATTATTAACATGTTGACCCATATATCAGATAAATGTTATTAACACAGTCTCAATTTAAGAAGTTTTTTAGTGCATCACGTGAGATTATTTTAAAATTAATTCCCAAAACACATGAGAATTTTATTTTATAAATTATATATCATATTAACAATTTAGTGTCTATATATTTTATAATAAATATCTGTTTATTTTAGTCTTTATGCTTTAATAAACATGATTACAAAAGTAGATTCTTTAATAAAAACCAAAAATGTTAAAATTGGGGAATCTTAGAAGTTGAGGAACCAAATTATTTAAATGCACATAATTGTATGTGGTGGAGTTTTTAATTGACCATGATTCCTCTCTAATAAATTATTTTTCCATTTTTAGGCACTTTAAGTAGGGTAGACCACCCTTTAATGAGTACCTTTTTGTATTTACTAGAGTGCCACTACCCCTCCACTATAAAAGGCATGCACCCTACCACTTCATCACACAAATATAGCCACTTTTATCGCCCAAAATATTCTCAAAGAATCTCCACACTTCCTTCACTTGGGTATAAGGTAACTCAAGGAATCCTTTTAGAACAAACCAAAAGGAGTTACCTGATTCAGAGGTAACTCCTTCTCTCAAGCGCCTTCCCTTTATTTTCCTTCTTCACCCCAACCTCTCCCTTTATTCCATTCATGTGTGACAACACCATTATCCTAAATATATAAGGATTTTTTTATTCTAAGGGTTCTACTGAAACTTACACACACCTCCATCTAATGGATATTGAACATACTATTTTTGTGTGTATGGAATTACTACCTCACGTAACGATGATTGTTCATTTTCCATTTACCACCAATCATGGTGGCCACTATGATGGAAAACTTGTCTATATATTTCATATATTTTAGATATTATTTCTTTAATATTTTTCAATACTTTTTCTACACACATCTATTTACATTCAATTTTGGGTTAATATGATAATCTCATTTGATGAAGGGTGGACTACCCCCCCCCCCAAAGCAATGTGATTCGTTCACACACCACATGGAATGTATTAAAGATGGGTTTAATGAACATATATTATTTATATGATATAATAATGATTATATTATATATATATATATATATATGTATACATATTTCATTTAGATACTTTATTTCAATAGGACAATGAAAACTGAAACAACATTCATGCGTTTGTACGACTTACTATATCCATGAATGATGTATTCGATTTTGTAAGTATTTGGTTATATAGATTATTATAATATATATATAATAGATATAAATGATATTTATATCATTATTTAAATTTTGTAATCATTATATAAGTGTAATATACAATGATATAACAAGTTAAGGACACATACAATGAACAAAGTGAATATTACCCGAAGTGAATCCTTTACGTAGGATCATTAACAAGAGGGTAATATAATGTCATAATCAAAATATATATGGTATTATATATTATAATAATCTTCTTCGAAATAGGTATAATAAATTTATATTTATTTTATTGGTGGTTTAAATAAGTACAATGAGAGTCAAGATACAAGGTAAAGGGATTTCATCTCACTATTAATTTCCGCGAGATACATGTTATGTTCACCATTTTTCTCTTTGGTGTGGTGTATTTATTAAAAATTATTGGATTATATGTATATTATACTTAAATTTATGGGTATTCACATATCATTTTTAATTTTTATGGGTATTCACATGTCCATTTTATAATCATTATTTTATGGGGTCTATGTTTTAAAATTTACCAAATCGGTAAAACATTTTTGTCTCATTTTTCCTTCTTTGATACACATATTTTGATATGCACCTAAAATATGTTTTTAGAGGTTTATATACATCAATTACATATATATTATAAATAATATCAATATTTTCATGATATTTAAAGCTTTATTTAATTTCCTTTTCTTACATGGAGAGTATAATCACAAGTTACCAAGTAATATGAGATTATTGAGACAATCTCATCGCTTTTCAGGATTATTTATGTTTACATTTCATTTGATTAAATATAATGATCCATATCTTGAGAAAATTAGAGAGTTACCTCGTCATCTATTTTTTAAATATATCCTCATATGTTTCTACCATTTTTTATCACTTTGGTACTTAAGATAATATTTTTATGTAAAATATGATTGTCTCTCTCTTCGGTCAGAAATATATTGTATTAAAAAACCATGTTTTTAAAATGTTTTGAATTTTTAAAAAAAATATCATTTATGAAAGATTTCAATGAAAATATATTATAAATCTATTTTATAATTTTCAAAGATTACTTAATATATTTTCAATGCTATTGTCAAAGAAAAAGGATTTCAAAAAGGTTATGTGTTATAAAAAGCTATTTTCAAAGAAGAAGGACATTATACTCAAGAAATGTTTTTAAAAGATATTTAAAAATTAATTTCCATCTATGATTCCATACATTTATTTTACTCATTACCTTATAAGAAAAATAGGTTTTATTCTTATCCTTTTCAATGAATTAGTTATGATTAATGTCATGGTATTCATGGAACATGTTTCTCTTCCACAGGTTATATGTTTATGATATCTGTTTCTTTTCCATGGGTTTCATGTTTATTAAACACACTTATTTTCACAGGTTATGATTTGGTGAAATGGTTATGAAACCTATATCTTTCATATAGGTTATGATGTGATAAAATGTTAATGATAACCACTTCATTTTATGGGTTGTGATTTGATGGTTATAAAACCTATGTATTTTTATGTGTTATGATATGATGAATTTTTTATTATCTTGTGGAAAATATATAAATTATTTTATTATGAGATTGGTGGACCTATATCTAGATCCATTCCATTGGTTAATGATTGATGAATCATGAGTATAAATGTTATGTGTGTACCTGATTACTTGTTCAAAATGTTATGTTTGAACCTGATTATATATGCATGACATTATGATGAACCTTATTATGTGTTAAAAATGTTGTACACGGACCTGGTTTCATGTCCATAAGTTTATTCATGAACCTGATTAAATTTTCACAATGTTATGCATGGACCTAGTTTCATGTTTATTAGGTAATGTGTGAACCTGAATACATGTCCACAGTGTTATACATGGAATTGTTTTCACATCCATAAAGTTATGTTTGAACCTAATTACATGTTCACAGTGTTATGCATGGACCGGATTTCATGTCCATATGTTTATGGATGAACCTAATTATGTGTTCACATTTTTATGTGTGAACCTAATTACATGTTCACAATGTAGTGCATGGACCTATTTTCAGGTCCACAAGTTGATGATGATGTTTGATTTTATGTCATTAACTTAATGAGTGAACCTATATCTATTTATACTTGTTCACAACATTATAAACAATTGTGAATTCCAAAAATTCCATGTCTTATTCCTATTATATGCTTCCATGACTTTTGCTGTTAATTCTCTTACGATCTATGTCTTAAAAAACACAAATATTTATTATGATATCTAATGTGAAGGGTATGATATTCAATTGTTATGCTGAAGTTCTATACCCTACTTGTTCATGTTATCTTTACACATTTCATTTATTTACCCTTACTGAGAATATGACCTCACCCCTTTTTATACTTCCTTTCTCAGGGTTATATAGAAAGGTTTTTGGTAGAAGTACTAAAGGTGTAGATATTTATGGGATACATTAAAGATCTTTCACTAGGATTCAAGATTTTGTTTCCAATTTTCCATAGACAATAAACTATTAAATCCTCAAGAATGTATTTTTTCATTGTACAAAATATTCATTAAAATAATGTAATATCCATGTATGTCAGTCCTTGGTCATTATAAGTATGATATCTAAAATATATAAATTCCAATCCAAAAGAAATTTTCTTGTTTGTAAGGAGTATAAATAACATAATAAATGAACAAAGTTTAGTGCATCTCAGTTACAAAGAGGTGAATCAAGTCCTTTGAACATTGTATGGAACAATTCAATTATTAAAATATTTAGTCACATATGTGGATTTGAAGAGGATCCTAGGAAATTAATGTGTCCCAATGATACAATAAATCATGATGGGAAACCTTATCACCATAATACTATCCCCATTTGAATAAAATTGATCAAAAGTTTCCTAAATTGAAAAATTATCCAAGGATATTTTGTTTTATGCTATCTAAATATGTATTGAATCCTTTTTGTGTACAAAGTGAAAATCGTACTAAATGGATATCTTTTTGGTAAATTATAATTTTACACTAGGATTATGCCTGAAATAAAATAAATTATGTTGTATTTTCTTTTATCAGGAATAAAAAAATCAGGTAATAATAATGATACTTATTTAGATAAATAGATTGAATATATAAAAAAACCTATGGGATTCATGTGTTACAATGTATGATTCTTATAGAAATGGATATTTTGAGTTAATATTCAAGTTTTAGGGAATAAGAAATGTCTTTCCAACCAATATAAAATTTTTATACTATAAGTTTAATGGATTTATAGGGTGTCTCATTTTTTAATAGGTTATACAATAAGTTAGGTTGGAACATTCCTTGAAAATTATGTTTCTAGTACATCACAAATTTTTACCCCGGATAGCATAAATAATGATCATGAATGACATCATTATATGGGAACTCAGAAAAAATTTAAAACACGTTCTCCATTAATAGGTGACCAACTATTAATAAATGGAAAGGATATTATCACCTCTTTCAGAACACCTTCTTCTAAAAATCTTCTGAAAACTGATTGAAAAAAGTGAACAATTATTTTAATTACTATACTAGAATTGTTCGTATGTCAAAATATTTATTGATACCACGAATATAAAAAAATATTTATGTGATAATGTCATTGGAAGATTACTAAATTCACCAAGAAAAAACAATGAATGAAATTAAGGCAAGGTTAGAGATGAATGACATGGGGTTATGGGAAGAGTTGGCACAAATTAATGGTTAAAGGAGAAACTTTCTTCCTCCAACTACTTACACTCTTTCTAGGAAAGATAGCTATAAGTTCTGTAAGTTAATAAATGATGTAAAGGTTCTTGAAGGGATTTAATCAAATTTCATGAATATTATGTCAATTATTAAATTAAATTTAACAGGCCAGAAATCTATAATATCAAAGGATTATAATATATATATATATTATATATTTTTTTATGAATTTTCATACATTTCCAAAATACAATCCTGATTACCTTAAATGGGTGGTGTTTTTGGAGACTAGATACAATATCCTCTTATTTAAAGAACGATTTTTAATTTTCCAAAAAATGTCATCCCACTTAGTACTCTTCTTAGACATACCCTAGATAAAAACATTCTTTATATCCAAGGAAAATAAAACATAAGAAAGGATGATCTCATTTTCTTAGTAAGGTTTAACATGGGAGATATCAATAGATGATCATTTGAAATCATAAGACAACCATAAGGGAGTGATATCATGATTATAACATTAAAAGTTCATACCCAATCTATTTTGGATCGTAAATGTGATCTGTGACATTAAATATCATATTTTAAAAATAAATGAACAAAAATAATGTGAAATAATAATAAATAAATAATGAACCCTATGTTAATTTCATATACATGTGAAAAAATGATAAGCATAGAAACCAGTTCTATGTTCAGGTTAACATCCATGTCCATAAAATCATAACGGATCAAGCATCAAAACTGATTTCACACTTCATAACAGATTAAGAATCATCACTTTTTTTCATAGAAGATAAATCACATCATATTGTTTGCCATAATTTTCTCTTGAAATGTCAAACATTACCCAATGAATTTTAGTGAGATATAGGTCACACCCATATTTGGTTATAATAGGACCACCATAATTGGTTATAATGTAACCACCCTTATATTATTTAAACCATATGTCGGTTTTCCACAAGGAAATAAAACATTCATCATATAAAAACAAATTAAAATAAATTGGTTTTATTAATCATTAGTCATATCATAACCCAGTAAAAGAGACGTGTTTTATAAAAAAATTCATCATAGAATACCTCATGGAAATTAAATATTTATCATAAACCTAGGTTAATAAAAAAATATCATATATATAAATAATAATTATTTTAAAATTGGATGATATCCACAGTAATTATTAAGTATCATCAAAGGATGTTATCTTAGATTGTAAATGATTTTGAAGAAATCACATGATAAATTTCCTATGGAAAATTACCCTTCACCTTTGAAAATAATCTTTTTAAAACAAACAGTTCACAAAATTTTTTTAAAATAGTTTACTTTGGAAATAATATTTAAAACATATAAATTAATCTTTAAAACATTGAGTGGTCATAATGGTTGAAAATATTATTCACATTTTAATGATAAAATGATGACTCATTTAATATTATCGTTAAAATTCAAAATTACATTATTACGAAAACAATAATAATATTCCTTTAAGTTATTTAATAAAAATAATAACATTTGTAAAATTTAATTTAAAAAATAAATGTATAATAGTAAAATTTTCTTTAAAACATTTTTATAAAACATGGACCTAGAATAAAAAGGGGTTTTGAAAAAAGATAGAAATAAAGTCTGTTTTCCTCAAAGCCATTCATTTAGATCCTTGAGTAAATAAAGTGGCTTAAATGATTGGGAATTTTCTATCTTCATGAAATAAGCATAGGAGAATAAAATTCATTATTTCTTGAGTGATATATAATAATATTTCATAAACATAAGTATAATATATAATAATCTTGATAAATAAAGAGATTGTAATGTAATACTTTTACCATTTTGGTATTGTTTTGATCATAAGCACAATGAAAGAAATAAAATTATATAGATATGTATATATTATAATTATCAAGATAAGGATCATAATAAACATTCATGGTAGCATATACCCTAAAAAATAAATGAGTGTTGAATATGAAATATGTCACACATAAATAATAATGAGATGAAAATATATTACCTTAAGTATTGAATTCATTCAAACACATTTATATCTCTAATATAATTCATATACATTTATTTTAAATATATTAATTGTAACTTCCTGACACTAGAAGTCCAGAGTCGGTGCATTATTTTAATACATTGGCATGATCACAAGGAAATATTGTCTCAAAATACTGATCTTTTTAGTATTATGGGAAACAAGATTCATATGTATGCTCAGCATTACAACTTAAAAAGAAATATGACGTGAATTTATTCCATTAAAACATCCAATAATCCTATATTATGCCTGAAATTCACTCATAACTAAATTATTCATATCCTCAGAAAATGAAGCATAAGAGAGGGGTGAGCTCAAAAGGTTAGTATGGGTAAGAAATACAACAGAAGATAACATAAATATTGAGCATGGTGAATAATTGAAACCACATGCCTTTACCAATAATAAACATGAATAATTTTATGGAATGAATATGAGATATGTAAATAATTCCATAATAAATCATAATCATGGGTATTATACTAGACGAATGACCACATGAACCATCAATATTATTTTCATAATGAGGGAATGTATAATTCTGCACATTCTGAAACATTTTGTCAAGGATTCGGCCAATATATCTAAAAATGATTAAGACCTTAGCCAAAACCATATATAAAATTGGGAAAGGACTTGGATAATTCTACATCTAGTTGTCTCATGAGACCTACCGATGCATCAGGGAGCTATATCGGGCTCCACCCATCACTTACTAAGCCCAATACATTCGTCATATGAAAAAATTAAAATATAACATAAACATTCGTATTAAAACTAGAATAAAAAATTTCAATACATTAACCATAAACCATGAATGGTATAAAAATATCACACCCACATTCTAACATATCACAAAACCTTCAATACAATATGGATGTTTTGTATCTTAATAAATAAACATCAAATAAACAAAAAATCCATCAAAGGATGTTGACATAGATGAAATCAAAACCATTTTTATAGAAATATCTCTTCCTATATTGAAATAATTTAAGAGTAAAAAAATTATAAAGAATTAATTTATTTTTAAAATATTCTTATAATCTTGTAATGGAAGATTCAACGATGTTCTAACGACGGAAAATAGCTGCACCAGCAAAATAAGTGAAAAAAAAACATTCTTATCTTAATTTTGTCGAAAAGGTCAAAAAGTACCTTGTTTGGAAAAGGACAGAAAGATTTATTTCAAAACATATAAGATTAAATAAGGATATAAATTAATTTATCCCATTATCTAGTAAAAAATGTTTTTAAATGCATTTTTAAGAAACATGGATGTGGATGATAAAGAGGTCCTAGTAGATACTTACGTAAAAACAACCTCAGATAATAAAGAGATTGTAGAATTAACCATTACCTTGTAATTTTCCTTGTGAGAGGGTAGGTTAACCTCTTGTATAATGGTGAAATAATTTTTATTAATTTATAAAATAATCATATACATTAATATGATATCATATATGATCTTTTAACATTGTGTTGTTAATAATATCTTAGTATTATCGCCATTTCAGGTGTTAACTGATTCATTTTCCTTTATATTATTTGTTAAGTAAGTAATGATTGTTATGTATAGAATGTATCTTATTCATATTCAGAATAATATTAAGTCTTTAAACCGTATTTTTAATCATCTAATGAAAATTAGTCTTGAAAGGATACGATGGGGAATGAATCTCATCGCGTTCGTGGAGACTATAATCCGTTTGTACGCACGAGCGACAATATCATTATTTTGATATTAAAATAATATATAATTGAATGTTATATCATATATAAATAATAATTATCATGTTATATTTATTATTTATATCAATTAAACATCATTATTTTACCCATTCAAATAATTATGTATTGAATAACAATTATACCACGACGTGGAGACGGTAATCTGTACGTACGCACATATGGTGACATGTCATTAAAATGATGGATAGAATAATGAATATGGTAGTACCGTATTTATAATAACATCACAGTATATATAAGATACTGGATTTATTATTTTATAATAGAAAAAACAATGAGAGATGAAGTGGAAGAAAATAGGAAAATGAACGAGGTGATGAAATATTTACCTCTTCATCGGGTTTAATCTATTGATTTGATCAAAAGGGATCCTTATATTGGATTTATGACTAAAATAAGGCCTCAAGGATGAATAGAGGAAAGTTTAGAGGGTATTTGGGTAGGGTTTTGTTGATCCAAATGGCTTTGAATGTGTGAATTAGAGAGAAGGTGGAGTTCCCTTTTACAAGAGGGGTGAGGGGAATCTTAGGAAAAGCTATAAATATTATTTTATAATAAACTCATTTTCGGTTTATAATGGCTCCAAAATGGATTATATAAAGTATAATGTGTGTATGGGTCGAAAAAAAACTCAACCAATAGGTTTTGGACAGTTTTGGGTCACTATATTGACTTTATCTTTGATATTTAACTCTTTGTTAAATAGTGTGACATTTACCATGTCTCTTTGTATATTTATATTATATGGTTAATAAACTTAATATATACTTCCAATAGAACCGGAAGTGATTCATTAATGATATAAAAATCATTATATAAGTCTTTTGGTAGAAACCTAGATTTTTAAGAATAGAATATTAATTAATAATATAATATTTGTTTTAAACACTCTTTTATGTCAATATTGACACTATTTGGTATTTTGTTTTTTCTAAATTTATAAAAGCATTATTACATCGAAATTTTCTTATCTAACCAACCATAAGATGTCATATTAACCTAGAAAATTATAGGAATTATCAAAAAGTCTAAAATTACATTTATTTGGATATTTATAATGTCAATTATTATAATGTTTCATTAATTAGGTAATTACTGCATCATCGTTGTGTCATATATAAATTATATATTTAATGTCTAAAAATTTTAAATAAAATTAAAATATGTGGCAAATATTTTTATATTTATAATTAATATTTATAGTCTAATTTATCTTATTTTTAACCCAATATTAACAAGTATTAGTTATTAAACATTGATTTTAACTCTTTTAACTCTTCTTTGAATTAAAGAATAATAAATGTCCTAATCTAATCGAAGTGGACCTAAAAGGTCATATTTTATTACTGATGTTGTTTTTTTTAATTAAACATATACAATAGGATTAGTACATGTGTTAGGGTAATAATAATATCATTTTTACCCTAAATTACCCTATTTATTTTTAACGGTGTTAAATAATAGTAAAAAGTTACTATTCACCAAAACATTATTTTAATATTATTGAACCAAATTTAACTTACTAATATCAAAACATTCTGTAACACCCCGATATTTTATGAAAAATATTATTAATGTCTTATGTTTTATTCTACACCAAGATTACCTTGCGCTATACGCAACACCGTTTTAGCTTGTAGTATACGTAACACTATTCTTGGACCGTGTTACACAAAATTTTGATAATAGTTATTCTACGCAACATTGAGTATATATATATATATTAAATGTATAAATGAAATATGGTTGGATTTTGTTATACGAAACAATGAAGGATTCTTTCACAACACGCAACCCTGACTTGGCTTGCATTACACGCAATCGCGACCTTCCTCGATAGCGTGTGTTGTACGCAATACCGGGTTTTAATAAACAATGTTATATTTTTATAATATTGTCATGAACTAGCCGTTATGAATAGTATTAACTAAAATTTGAATTTTATAACATTATTATTCATCTTACACATTTTTAAAACATGTTATAAGAACAAAATAAATTTTTCGGGTAAAATAAGTATTTTTCAAAAAATGCAGTTTTGCCGCCTTTTGATAGAGCACCCACTTTAAATCTCGTTTTTGACATTTTTATAAGTTCAATTTGACAAAATAAAATTCTTCTTTGGTATCAAGAAATAAAAATTTACTTTGGATAAATTTTTCATATTATTCTGGTAACTTTCACATTTTAATGAATAGTAAAAACACGCTATATTTTAATTAAAAACAACTTTTTTCATCGTAATATCTTATGTGGTTAAATTATAATATTGAATGGTTTTAAAGTATAAATAGAATATATTTTTACCATTTAATATAATGTATGTCATTAGCATTGATTTTACCTTTAATTTGTAGGTTAAATCAATTCAATCTTTCGCAATGATTTAAACAAAAACCCATTTTTATTCGACAACAGGATTAATTTTAATTTAATTTCTGAAACTTCTGTGTTTTGAATTTTAAAAAATTGATTCCATATTTGGAATCAGTGGGTCCAAATTATGTTAAGAGGATACTTTTTATTTTTGGGAATTATGAATAGTAACTACGGTAAATTTTATTTACCGTAGTTAAAGGTAAATCAGTTAATTAAAGGTAAATATAATATTTTAAAATTACCCTAACAAATGTAAAAATACTATTGGATGACTAAAAAACGACCCATATCACCTAAGGGTCGGATTATATTAATTTAATTAAATTTTTTCAATGAAACTAATTTAATTATTATTAAAACCAAAGAATGTGACAACATGTCACTTTCTTAAAGCTTATAAGTATAATAATTTTAATGCAGTGATAAACTTCATGAAACTTTGAAAATGAATAGTCTCCAGAAATCTAATACAATTATCTACATCATAGGAATTTATTTAGAATTTTTAGGGATTAAATAATTATAATTTATTATGACAGAAAGATGATGCAGTAATTGTCTTATTAATGAAATATTGACATAATTGATGTTATAAATGCCCAAATAAATGTAATTTGAGACTTTTTATGACTTACACTAATTTTCTAGGTTAATATGACATGTTATTGTTGATTTAAGTAACATTTTCGAACTTATCATTCTGTTATGAATTTCATAAAAATCATGTACCAAATAGTGTCAAAATTGACATAAAATAGTTTTTAAAACAAATATTATATTATTAATTGTTATTTTATTCCTAAAAATCTAATGTTAGGAAAAATGACTTAGATACGATTATATATATTAATAATAAATAACGTGGGGTTCTTTTGGCTTGATATAGTAAGTTTATCAACCATATAGTGTAAGAAAACAAAAAGACACGGTAAAAGTTAAATTATTTAACTTAGAGTTAAATCTAATTGATAAGGTTAAAATAAAAACCTAAATTTGTCTAAATCCTATTGGTGGATAGGATTTAGACCCATCCCCACTTTACCTTAAAAATAAGACTCTTTGTAACCATTATAAACCGATTTTGATTTTAATATAAAATAATATTTTGAGATATCCCTAAGGTGCCCCTCTCCTCCCTTATAAAAGGGCACCTCCTCCCTCTCTTCCTCACACAACTTTGAGCCTTCAAGCTCGGCCAACCCCTGCCCAAATCTCTTCTCCACTTCCCTAGTATCATCATAGAGGTCCTTGTCTTCTTCAAAGACCAATATTAGTTCCCTAAGTGGAGGATTCAAAGAGGCGTTTCAAAGAAGAGGTAATATCCATTACCGATCTTTTCAATTTCGTTCTTCTTAAACTTATTATTCTTTAGATGTTTCATGATAAAGTAATAACATCAGTATTTTTTATATACTGATATGTTATTATAAATATGAAACAACTCTAACTAACCTTCTATCCATCCTACGGAAAAAGGAAATCACCGCGCGTGCGTACGTACGGAATACCGTCTCCACGCCGTGGTGTAATCTATTTTCCACCACCACCTTAATTGGATGGGTATAAAGGTGTAATGAGTAACTATATATGACTATTATAAAGTGATATTGATACTGAAATAGTATACATACACTTCAACACTATTCCACGACCATGGGAATGATATCAACGCTCGTGCGTACGTACGGACTACCGTCTCCACGACGCGATGAGATTCATTCTCAATGATTAACCATTCATGAATGATAATAATGTATAAATAATAAGTACTAATGAAATATATGACCTGATAATGATACTGGAATTATTTATATTTATATGTATGTCATCTACTTAATTCCAGTCAATTCAATAAGGAAACGAAAACATCATTCATGCGTACGTACAGACTACCGTCTCCATGACCGATGTATTTCTTTACATTAACTGATTTATTATATATGTATATTCTGAATATATATATATATAAATCATGTTTTATATTATGGAATTAATTAATCATGATCTACGTAATCATATGAATAATTACAAGTTGAAAACACGAAAGACAAATGAGATGATTTTACCCAAAACGCTACTTTAACATGAATTTACAAAAGAACGGGTAATATAAAGTCATAAGTGGACCATATATGATATAATAACAATGAATATGATTCTGGAATAATTCAATAACATGATTTAAATCATTATATAGGAGGTTCGGACACTTACAAAGCAAGTCGGACATAAGGTAAGGGAAATATCACAATATCACTTTTATCTGAGATTGTTTTTACTTTGGTAATTACTGGGGGTGTATTTTATCATCCACATCCATGTTTTCTCAATATGTAATATTATTTCCATCCAACTACAATTTTTTAAATCCAATTTTACCCTTCGGTGAGTTTTTAGTAAAAAATATGAAAGGAATCTTTTGACGTTTTTCATACGAGGTGCTTTTTGACTTTTCCGACAAAAGTACGAAGAATGTTTTTTTTAACTTATACGACATGAATGGATTTTTAAAAAATTATTTCCAAGAAACTTCCTTTACAATTTTTCAACTTTATTTTTAATCAACTTCTTTTATTTTAAAGTCGTATGACATGTTATGAAAGGAAAAATGTTTTTGAAGTAGAAAGGATATTTTCCTCAAGAATGGAGTTCAAATGTTTTATCAAAATTATTTTCCATCTAAGATAATATAGGGTTCTGTTTTTATCCCTATTATTACACTGATTTGATTATGTTTTGAGGAAATTATTTTTATGAAGTCATTTACCTTATATGATTTGTTTTATGATGTCATGATGTTTCAGGAATCCCATTTTTGTTACATGTGTTATGCGATGATGTATGATTTATGATTATGTGGCACACATAAGAAAGGATTCATTATAAGATGGGTGGGAACTATATCTCCCTCCAATGCATTGGGTAAAGATTTTATATCTCATGAGATAGACATGGCTGAAATGGTAGGTTATACCGGTTCAGTGAAACAGGACTGAAATGAGGGTTACTCGATTTAGAAAGGGACTTTGTCCACTAAGATAGTCTTGGCAATGAGTCTTGACTAACAAGAAATGATTCTCTATGATTATGTGTGTATGCCACAAAGTTTCATGTTTTAATTTATGATTATTGGGATTTCATTTCACTACTATGATTTATCCCATGATATGAAATTATGCTCTCTTTTGCAGGTTAAGATTTCCAAAAGTTATGTTCTTATGAATATGATGTGATGGATTTTTCTTTTGTATACCCTTACTGAGCATTTGAGCTAACCATTTTATGTTTTCTTTTCCCCAGGTTATAAAGAACGGTTTTAGGTAAAAAAAGGGAAGATCTTTTTGGGAGATATTGATGATCTTTCACCACGATTAGAAGATTACGTTCCGAGTTTCCAAAGACACTAAACTATTATGATCCTTGTGTGTGTGTGTTTTTGTTAAGTACTATGTATTCCGCAAAAGTAATGTACAGTCTATGTACGTTAGGCTTCGGGTCTCTACAGTTGGTATCAGAGGAATGGTTTAGTCAACCTTTGGAAACTAGGACGCGAAAATGTTAGTGAGATCCCTAGATATATTTCAAAGGTATGTCTAGGGATGTCCCTAAGGTTAAGTATACGTATAGGTTATAGTCCTAGAATTGCGCTAACGATCTTAGAATTTAACCTAAGAAGTTAGATATTGAGGATATTCCCCCTTTATTATGTTGTTTTCCCTAGCATGATTTTTGCCTCTCACACTATTCTTTTGTTGGGTTTTAGAAAATGGCTGGAAACAAGATGATTCACGATAATGGAGGATATGATGGATAATGGAATGATATTCTTCATAATAGAATGGGATTTGGAAGTCCAAACATCATTATTATGCCGAATCAACAATCTCATAATATGATCAATAAAGTAAAATTTGGTAAGTTTCCTGACTCGGCTAATAAGAGAAAGATGGAGTTTCATGATGATCATAGGGGAAAGAAAGTTCTATTTCCCCTATGTAAACCATGTGGGAAGAGGCATCAAGGAGAATGTTTCAAAGGAACTGGAAGATGCTTTGGGTGTGGAAAAGAAGGACACAAAGTAAGTAAGTGCAAAGGAAAAGGTTCAATTAACACCATGGATGAGGATAATGGTATTGCTACGACATCAACAATGGTTAAATGTTTTAAATGTGGAATGTACGAGCATTATGCAAACCAATGCCCTAAGGGAAAGTCTCAGGAAGATAATCAGTATGGTCGTATGGGAAGTATTTATGTGGATGATGATGAAGAGACTACAAATGATATGTGAGATGAAAGAATTGTTGAAGCTCGGTCAATGGTTTAAGAATGTAGTGGAATGATTACATGTTTATCATATGTAATGTTGTATAAGAAATCTCATGGTACTATGGAATAAAGATACATCTAAGGATTGTTACACTGTTGTCTTTCCTTGAGTTATGAAAGTGTATGATTAATGGTACCACTATCCATGAAAGGTTATTCAGATATTTTTGGAATTTAGATGATATGCACATAATGAAGGAATAATAAGATAATGAGGTGTTTGATTGTATTCATGAGCTCATGACTGATATAAGGAGAAGGTTATATCATGGTTTGAGTATATAGAGTTTTTGGATTTTGGTATGTGGAAAGAGTTAACTTTTAACTGCATTCATGTTTTCACTAAGGTTCAATGGGTATTCAAGAGAATACATGATTAAGGCCTTTGAATGTTTGGAATGTGACCGACAAGAAATATCTTATGATATATGGGGATTAACGACAGTATTAAATCTCTGGTAATCGTTTTCACTATATTATGAGAGTGGACTGTAGTATTATGGATAAGCCTAAAGATTAGAATGGATTATGTTGGTCATAAGTTAGTATTGTTTAAGGATAGAAGATTTTATATGTTATTGATGGGATGTTATAGTAATGTAGTTTTAGAAAAAGGAAAACCTGCAGGACGGGCGACATCCCATCGCTTCAGACAAGGATGTGGGAATCGAACCCACAACCGAAGTGCGACTGGCCTTTATCGCCTACCACTGGCCTACAGGAAGTCCCTGTTTAGTAGAAACTAGTTTTATTATATTAAGCAGTATGATATATGAATTATATGTCCATTTTAGGAACCATATATGATTAATCACACTATAGATCGACTTATGTATATAATTTTTTCTTACCTTTTGTTTGAGACAGATGGAAGGACCCGTCATTCTATCACATGATCTGCTAAAACTTCACGAATAACAAATTCAACTTCATTTATTTAAGAGATGAAGTGGAAATTGTTCAAGGCACGAACAACAGTGAGATTGTACCAAAATAAAGTAAGTATTTATTCTAATTCAAATTCTTCAACATTAGGGAAATGATCTTGAAAACAAAAAATGTTGTCCTAGTGCTCTTATATCTGATTAATCAGATGGTACCTTAGATCGTCACAAATTTATGGATTTGTGATTGTTGTCTTTTCCATAGCCATGCTCTCTACCACTCTCCATCAGAACATGATGGTTAGATTTTTCTTCCATATCCATATTTTCACCTATGTGGAAACCCAGTGATTAGTTTATTTGGGTAACCGTTACGTTTCATACTTTTGTTTTTAAAGATTGGTTTTGGTATTCCTTTTTACGATGTGGGTTTCTATTAAATACACTTTCTAATAGTAAACCATTTATAACCCCGACGAATTTCGAGGGAGAAATTTATTTTAAGGGGGGTAGAATGTAACACCCCGAGATTTTATGAAAAATATTATTAATGTCTTATGTTGTATTCTACACCAAGATTACCTTGCGCTATACGCAACACCGTTTTAGCTTGCAGTACACGTAACACTAATCTTGGACCGTGTTACACACAATTTTGATAATAGTTATTCTACGCAACATTGAGTATATAAATATATATATATATTAAATGTATAAATGAAATATGGTTGGATTATGTTATATGAAACAATGAAGGATTCATTCACAACACGCAACCCTGACTTGGCTTGCATTACACGCAATCGCGACCTTCCTCGATAGCGTGTGTTGTACGCAATACCAGGTTTTAATAAACAATGTTATATTTTTATAATATTGTCATGAACTAGCCGTTATGAATAGTATTAACTAAATTTTGAATTTTATAACATTATTATTCATCTTACACATTTCTAAAACATGGTATAAGAACAAAATAAATTTTTCGGTTAAAATAAGTATTTTTAAAAAAATGCAGTTTTGCCGCCTTTTGATGGCGCACCCACTTTAAATCTCGTTTTGACATTTTTATAAGTTCAATTTGACAAAATATAATTCTTATTTGGTATCAAGAAATAAAAATTTACTTTGGATAAATTTTTCATATTATTCTGGTAACTTTCACATTTTAATGAATAGTAAAAACACGCTATATTTTAATTAAAAACAACTTTTTTCATCGTAATATCTTATGTGGTTAAATTATAATATTGAATGTTTTTAAAGTATAAATAGAATATATTTTTACCATTTAATATTATGTATGTCATTAGCATTGATTTTACTTTTAATTCATAGGTTAAATCAATTCAATCTTCCGCAATGTTTTAAACAAAAACCCGTTTTTATTCGACAACGGGATTAAATTTAATTTAATTTCTGCAACTTATGTGTTTTGAATTTTAAAAAATGGATTCCATATTTGGAATCAGTGGGTCCAATTTATGTTAATAGGATACTTTTTTTTGGGAATTATGAATAGTAACTACGGTAAATTTTATTTACCATAGTAAAAGGTAAATCGAGTAATTAAGGGTAAATATAATATTTTAAAATTACCCTAACAAATTTCAAAATACTATTTGATGACTAAAAAACGACCCATATCACCTAAGGGACGGATTAGATTAATTTAATTAAATTTTCTCATTGAAAATAATTTAATTATTATTAAAACCAAAGAATGTGACAACATGTCACTTTCTTAAAGCTTATAAGTATAATAATTTTAATCTAGTGATAAAATTCATGAAACTTCGAACATTAATAGTATCCCGAAAGCTAATACAATTATCTATATCATAGGAATTTATTTAGAATTTTTAGGGATTAAATAATTATAATTTATTATAACAGAAAGATGATGCAGTAATTGTCTTATTAATGAAATATTGACATAATTAATATTATAAATGCCCAAATAAATGTAATTTGAGACTTATTATGACTTACACTAATTTTATAGGTTAATAGGACATGTTATTGTTGATCTAAGTAACTTGGTTCGAACTTATAATTCTGTTATGAATTTAATAAAAATCATGTACCAAATAGTGTCAAAATTGTCATAAAATAGTTTTTAAAACAAATATTATATTATTAATTGTTATTTTATTCCTAAAAATGTAAGGTTCGGCCAAATGACTTAGATAAGATTATATATATTAATAATAAACAACTTGGGGTTCTTTTGTCTTGATATAGTACGTTTAATAACCATATAGTGTAAGAAAACAAAAAGACACGGTAAAAGTCAAATTATTTAACTTAGAGTTAAATCTAATTGATAAGGTTAAAATAATAACCTAAATTTGTCTAAATCCTATTAGTTGATAGGATTTCGACCCATCCCCACTTTACCTTCGAAATAAGACTCTTTGGAACCATTATAAACCGATTTTGACATTAATATAAAATAATATTTTGAGATATCCCTAAGGTGCCCCTCTCCTCCCTTATAAAAGGGAACCTCCTCCCTCTCTTCCTCACACAACTTTGAGCCTTCAAGATTGGCCGAACCCTGCCAAAATCTCTTCCCCACTTCCCTAGTATAATCATAGAGGTCCTGGTCTTCTTCAAAGTCCAATCTTAGTTCCCTAAGTGGAGGATTCAAAGAGGCGTTTCAAAGAAGAGGTAATATCCATTACCGATCTTTTCAATTTCTTTGTTCTTCAACTTCTTCTTATTTAGTTATTTCATGATAAAGTAATAACATATGTATTTATTATATACTGATATGTTATTAAAAATATTAAACAACTCTAATTAACCTTCTATCCATCCTACAGAAAAAGGAAATCACCGCGCGTGCGTACGTACGGAATACCGTCTCCACGCCGTGGTGTAATCTATTTTCCGCCACCACCTTAATTGGATGGGTATAAAGGTGTAATGAGTAACTATATATGACTATTATAAAGTTATATTGATACTGAAATATTATACATACACTTCAACACAATTCTACGACCATGAGAATTATATCAACGCTCGTGCGTACGTACGGACTACCGTCTCCACGACGCGATGAGATTCATTCTCAATGATTAACCATTCATGAATGATTATAATGTATATATAATAAGTACTAATGAAATATATGACCTGATAATGATACTGGAATTATTTATATTTATATGTATGTCATCTACTTAATTCCATTCAATTCAATAAGGAAATGAAAACTGCGTTCATGCGTACGTACGGACTACCGTCTCCATGAACGGTTTATTTCTTTCCATTTACTGATTTTTTATGTATTTATATTCTGAATATATATATATAAATCATGTTTTATTTTATGTAATTAAGTAATCATGATCTACGTAATCATATGAATAATTAAAAGTTAAAAACACGAAAGACAAATGAGACGATTTTACCCAAAACGCTACTTTAACATGAATTTACAAAAGAACGGGTAATATAAAGTCATAAGTGGACCATATATGACATAATAACAATTAATATGAATCTGGAATAATTCAATAACATGATTTAAATCATTATACAGGAGGTTCGGACACTTATAAAGCAATTCGGACCTAAGGTAAGGGAAATATCACAATCTCACTTTTATCAGAGATTGTTTTTACTTTGGTAATTACTGGGGTGTATTTTATCATCCACATCCATGTCTCATCAATATGTAATATTATGTCCATCCAACTACAATTTTTTAAATCCAATTTTACCCTTCGGTGAGTTTTTAGTAAAAAATATGAAAGGAATCTTTTGACGTTTTTCATACGATGTGATTTTTGAATTTTCCGGCAAAAGTACGAAGAATGTTTTTTTAACTTATACGGCATGAATGGATTTTTAAAAAAGTATTTCCAAGAAACTTCCTTTACAAGTTTTCAAGTTTATTTTTAATCAACTTCTTTTATATTAAAGTCGTATGACATGTTATGAAAGGAAAAATGTTTTTGAAGTAGAAAGGATATTTTCCTCACGAATGGAGTTCAAATGTTTTATCAAAATTATTTTCCATCTAAGATAATATAGGGTTCTGTTTTTATCCCTATTATTACACTGATTTGATTATGTTTTGTGGAAATTATTTTTATGAAGTCATTTACCTTATATGATTTGTTTTATGATGTCATGATGTTTCAAGAATCCCATTTTTGTTACATGTGTTATGCAATGATGTATGATTTATGATTATGTGGCACACATAAGAAAGGATTCATTAAAAGATGGGTGGGACCTATATATACCTCCAATGCATTGGGTAATGATTTTATATCTCATGAGATAGACATGGCTGAAATGGTAGGTTATACCGGTTCAGTGAAACAGGACTGAAACGAGGGTTACTCGATTCAGAAAGGGACTTTGTCCACTAAGATAGTCTTGGAAATGAGTCTTGACTAACAAGAAATGATTCTCTATGATTATGTGTGTATGCCAAAAAGTTTCATGTTTTATGTTATGATTATTGGGATTTCATTTCACTACTATTTTTTATACCATGTTATGAAATTATGCTCTCTCTTGCAGGTTAAGATTTCCAAAAGTTATGTTCTTATGAATATGATGTGATTGATTTTTCTTTTGTATACCCTTACTGAGCATTTGAGCTCACCCTTTTATGTTTTATTTTCCCCAGGTTATAAGGAAAGGTTTTAGGTAAAAAAAAGGGAAGATCTTTATGGGATATATTGAAGATCTTTCACCACGATTAGAAGATTACGTTCCGAGTTTCCAAAGACACTAAACTATTACGATCCTTGTGTGTGTGTGTTTTTGTTATGTACTAAGTATTCCGCAAAAGTAATGTAAATTCTATGTACGTCAGGCTTCGGGTCTCTACACATTCCCTCATATTTTTTAAATTCAACTCACATAAGAAGTAAAATTATGTTTTATGTAAATTTTCAAATGCTCCTAGGAGGTGGGTAAAGACGGTAAAAAGTTCAACAAAAATTTTAAATATCTAATGTTATTATAAAATGACTCCAAATAATTAAATTTAACTTATATAGGTATTATGTATCGATTTTGACTGAAAATAAATTTAAATAAAATAAATAATTTTTTAAATAATAATTTTTTTAAAACTATAATTCAGTGTTTTCACCTTTCATCAAAAATTGAATGTTTTCAAAAAAATATAAAAAAATAACCCTAAGATAATTTTGATATTATGAATTAAAAAATATATTCTATTATACCAATTTCAAAAAATAGAATTTTCATTAATTACTTTAAAATTAATTCCCATTGTCAAAACCAAAACTAGTATTTTTAAGAAATAATAACTATCAAAAGATTAACGGTTGTTTATGTCCAATTTTAAATTGAAATTACTTAAATTGACCATAATTGAATTAAATGGTAAAAATATAATCTAATTATACTTAAAAACCATTAAAATTTATAATGCAACACTATAAATTATTTTGATTAAAAAAGTTTTTTTTCTGTTAAAATATAGTATTTTTCACTATTCACCCAAATATGAAAGTTTTCAGAAAAAAACAAAACATTTATTCAAACTAAATTATTATGTCCTAATTCTAAAGAATATGTTTATTTTTTCCAATTGAATATATAAAAGTTTTAAATATTGTATTTAAAAATGGTTCACCATTAAAAGGTTGTAAAATTGCATTTTTTGAAAAATAATTCTTTTATATGAAAAATATGAATTTGATCTTACATTATGTCTAAGAAACTCACAATTTGGATTCTAAAATTATAAGGAATATAAAATGTTCAAAATTCAGTTAATACTATTCATAACGGCTTTTGAAAGGCTAGTTTGGTAGGTCGCAGTTTGCTTGAACTCCGTGGTGCGTGTAGTGCAAGTTATTGTATTACTTTGAAAAAATAACGTAAAATGAAATTTTGGGGTGTTATATTCTTCCCTCCTTTAATAAATTTCATCCTCATAATTTGAAATTGTTATTTGAAAATAAAATTTTTAAAATAGAAAATACCTTTGTGGGAAAACCCACATCGGAAATTGGGTTAATAAAATTTAGTCTTAATAAGAAGAAATGGGGAATGAAAAAGTCACCACCAAATTATGATCTTGATTAAGAGAAAATTGGTGGAAATTAGAGACAAATAATTGGAGGGAAACATATATATTTATAGGGAGTGATTGAGGTCATCAGTCACAAACAATTGTAGAATTTAGGGCCTCAAAGCCATCAGTCTATGATGATTTAAAATATCATCTGTTCCACAAAACATAAGGTATTAGGATAACACATTTTTGGTTTTAAGATCCCTTACCTAAAGTTTAGGAATTAATTTTTTCATAGAATAAAAGAAGAAAAAAATATATACTTGACATGTAAAGTTCCATCATTTTACTAATTTCTACCACAAACTCATCTTTCACTCTAAAAGATAATAGAACTTAAACAATTATTCTATTTATCCTATTCCTATAAGGTTCCAAAAAAATGAATTTATAATTAATCTACCAGAACTTTTAAAAAACTACATTATTCAATCAAGGACATCACGTGGGCTAGTGGTAGGGGATAAAACCTTTTCTACTTTCGATTGTGGGTTCATGTATCACGGCCTTTCCGGATGTGATGGGTGGCCGCCCGACCTCCAGGTTGTCCGTTTATAGAAATCCAAAAATAATCTCAAACTAGAATTATCCAAAATACTTCTGTCCAAACTCACAATCCAAAATTTATAAATTAGGTAAACATAATGAAGATCCTTTTTCTGCGTAATAACATGTGAACAAATTCATCATATATTCTTTTAAAATAGTCCAACATCCAGAATTACCATAAAACCTTATTGATTACATTCATTCTCCCTTATTACTTATAGAATACTTGATATACTCCTTCTATCCAAAAATGTTTTAAACTCCAAAAGTGATGGAATATACATATCGTTAATCAATTTCAAGGTAGTCAAGAATATCCAATATAATTTAACCAAATCATCCATCTCTTATTCCAAAATCACAACCTCATTATCGGGACCATATTAAGGACAACATTTCCTTAACCCATGTATTTTCCAAAATTGTAGCTTACTCTTAAGTCACATTTCATAGAAACATATAATCTCACATCCTTAGTTAAATAGTACTATAGTAAAATCCTTATTTATCTCCATAATTCATATAACTAGTATATTACTGATACAACACTCAAATGAAGTAATTATATAATAACAACATAAGAACAGTAGTCAATCATCTTCATCTGAGGTAGTATCATAACTTGATTATTATCCAAAAGCATCATTTGAATTATGCTGTGATGAATGGTACATTGATTCACGTAGTGTCCCAATGCCTTGTAGATGAAGCATTTTACATTTGAAACCTTTTTCTTACCCTTACAATCATGTACTTAGTGTCCATTTTCTCCACAATTATAACAAATTGTCATTCCTTTCAAGAATTTACCAAGGTTATTCTTTCCATAGTTATCATATATGGGAAAATTCTTCTTCTCCTTCTTCCCTTTATCCATCTTTCTCTCTCCCATCATTTTCTTCTCTTGCTTCCCTTCAAAGACATAGGATTTAGAGAATTATTTACTTATCTTATTAACATATGATACTATTTATTCATATGTTGAGAATACATGGGAGACTATTTCCCTTATAAATGTTGGATTAATATTTTGAAAGATATGATCCTTATTACTCATTGGATCATACATATTGATTGAGTTCACATTCCTTCTATTGGGCACCATTTCAATACAATGGCATACACTAAGTCAGTTTAGGAATTGAAATGAATAATTCCAAACTTTTAAAATACCTAACATAAATTGAAAATTTTATGGATATAATCCATAATCATAAAAATATTTTCTTTGAGGAGTTATATACTTGTAAATCCTTCGTAATGATTTGTAAAGAAAATTAGAATTATCCTAATCATATCCCCCAGTAATGTCGTAACCAATACTGTAACAAGGCCCGTTGTCGTGCACCAGTTTCTATTTGAGTCTATCTCAAAGTAGTGTTTTTGGGTTTTACCCCTAGGTACGTCTGTACGAGAGCCACCTCTACTTACTCGTATCCAGACTGGGATATATTCCTTGTAAAACTCACAAAATCTCTATAATACCAAAATTCTATGAAGTTCTTCTATACTAATCCTCAAACTCTAACTTAGAGTTATGTTCACTAATCAGGATTATCTAAATCTAGTTTGCAAGGTTTGTACATACTTCCTCTGATACCAAATGTAACGCCTCAACCCCAAAAACCTAGATACGGTGCATTATTTTAATACATTGGCCTATTTAAAATGAAATCATGTCTCGAAAGACTGATCATTTTAGTATTATTGGAAACAAGATTCATACATAAGTTCAACTTTACAACTTAAAAAGAAATAAAACATGAATTTATTCCATTAGAAACTTCCAAGCCTCCTAGATTATGCCTAAAAGTCACTCATAACTAAATTTTTCATATCCTAGTAAAATGAAACACAAGAGAGGATGAGCTTAAATGCATAGTAAGGGTTAGCAATACAACTGCTGATAACATAAATATTAATGATGGTGAATAATTGAAACCACATGCCTTTACCAATAATAAACATAAATTATTTTATGGAAGGAATATGAGCTGAGTAAATAATCCCAAAATAAATAATAATCATGGGTATTATACTAGTTGAATGATCACATGAATCATCAATATTATTTTCATAATGAGGGAATGTATAATGTCGGACATTCTGAAACATTTTTTCAAGGCCTCAGCCAAGATGTGTTAAAATGATTAAGGCCTCGGCCAAAACCATATATTAAATTGGGAAAGGATTTAATGAATTCCACATCTATTTGTGTCACGATACCTACCGATGCATCGATGAGCTATAGTGGGCTCCACCTGTCACTTACTTAGTCCAATACATTCCTCATATGAAAAGGTTTAAATATAACATAAACATTCATTTTAAAACTAGCATACGAAATGTCAATACTTTAACCATAAACCATGAATGGTATAAAAATATCACATCCATAGTCAAACATATCACAAAACCTTCAATACAATATGGAATTCTTTTATCATAATAAATCAACTTCAAATAAACTTAAAATCTAACAAAGGATGCTGACATTGATGAAATCAAAACCTTTTTTTAGAGAAATATCTCTTTCTATTTTGAAATCATTTAAGAGTCACATAATTATAAAGAAAAAATTTATTTTGAAAATATTCTTATAAACATGTAAGGGAAGATTCAATGATGTTATAACAGCAGAAAATAACCACACCAGCCGTATAAGTTAAAAAAACATTCTTATCTTAATTTTGTCGAAAAGGTCAAAAAGTACCTTATTTGGAAAATGAATGAAAGATTACTTTATAAACATATATGTTTAAATAAGGATATAAATTACCTTACCCCTTTACATAGTAATTTTTTTTTTGAAATACATTTTTATGAAACATGGATGTGGATGATAAAGAGGTCCTAGTAGATACTTATGTAAAAACAACCTCGGATAATAATGAGATTGTATAATTAACCCTTACCTTGTACTTTTCCTTGGTTGAGGGTAAGTTAAACTCCTTTATAATGGTTAAATAATTTTTATTAATTTATAAAAGAATCATATACATTAATATGATATCATATATGATCTTTTAACATTTCTTTGTTAGTAATATCTTAGTATTATCATCATTTTGGGTGTTAACTGATTCGTTTTCCTTTATATGATTTGTTACATAAGTAATGTTTCTTGTGGACAGGATGTTTATTATTCATATTAAGAATGAAATTAAGTCTTTAAATATTATTTTTAATCATCTAATAAAAATTAGTCTAGAATGGATATTTTGGGGAACAAATCCTATCGCGTTCTTGGAGACAGTAATCTGTATGTACGCACGAGCGAGAATATCATTATTTTGATATTAAAATAATATATAATTGGATGGTATATCATATATACAAAATAATTATCATGTTATATTTATTATCAACATAAATTACACATCATTATTATACACATCCAAATAATAATGTATCGAATAACAATTACACCACGATGCAGAGACGGTAAGCCGTACGTACGCACGTATGGTGAAATGTCATTCATTGGATGGATAGAATAATGAATATGGTTATACCATATTTATAATTTCATCAAAGTATACATAATATAATGGATTTATTATTTTAAAATGGAAACAACAAAGATAGAGGAATTGGAAGATGAAAGGAACTTGAAAAGGGTGATGAAATATTTACCTCTTCATCAGGTTATTCCTTTTGATTTTATCAAAAGGGCTCCATAGGATGGTTTTATGACAAAAGGAAGGACTCTAGGATAAAGGGAAGATTTTTTAGAGGGTAATTGGGCATGGTTTGGCTAAGTCAAATGGCTTTGAAGGTGTGAATTAGAGAGAAGGGGAAGTGCCCTTTTATAAGAGGGGTGAGGGGCACCTTAGGAAATGCTAGAAATTTTATTTTATAATAAAGTAATTTTTTGTTTCTAATGTCTCAAAAATGTATTAATTAATGGATAAGGTGGGTATGGGTCTCAAACCACTCAAAAATAGGTTTTAGATAGGTTTGGGACACTATATTATCTTTATCATTTTGATTTAACTCTTAGTAAAATAGATTGACATTTACCAAGCCTCTTTGTATGTTTATAATATCTGGTTAATAAACATACCATATACATCCAAGAGAACCCCAATATGATCATTAATGATACACCTATCATTATATAAGGATTTCTGACGAACCATAGATTTTTATGAATAGAATATTAATTAATAATATAATATTTGTTATAAAAACTCTTTTATGTCAATTTTGACACTATTTGGTATTTTGTTTTTTCAAAATTTATAACAGCATTATTACTTCAAAAAATAATGATTAAACCAACCTTAATATGTCGTATTAACCTTTAAAATTAGTTTAATTCATAAAAAGTCTTAAATTTCATTTATTTTGATATTTATAATGTCAATTATTTTAATCTTTCATTAATTAGGTAATTACAACATCATCATTGTGTCATACATAAATTATCTTATTTAATGTCTAAAAAATATAAATAAAATAATATAATGTATGAAATAGTTTTATCGTTCTATGTAATATTTGTAATCGAATTTATCTTATGTGTAACCCAATATTAAAAATGTTTTAGTTATTAAACTTTGATTTTAACTCTTTAAACTCTTCTTTGAATTAAATAATAATAAATGTCCTAATCTAATACAAGTGGACCTAAAGGATCATATTTGATTCCTAAGGTTGTTTTTGGTCGAATTAAACTTACCCAATAGAATTAATACATGTGTTAGGGTAATAATAATATCATTTTTACACTAAATTGCCCTATTTAATTTTTAATAGTGGTAAATATAAGTAAAAATTACGATTCACCAAAAATTATTTTAATCATATTGAACCACATTTTACTTATTGATATAAAAAACGACTCTCGGATTTTTGAAATTAAACTCACAAAAGCGGTAAAATTATGTTTTATTTAAATTTGTAAATGCACCTAGGAGGTGGGTAAAAAAGGTAAAAATTCAATAAAATTTTAATATATCTAAAATTATTATAAACAGATGCCAATGAATTACATTGAACTTATATAGGTATTATTTATCTATTTTTACCTAAAATCAATTTAAATAAAATAAATTATTATTTAAAAAAATATTCGATTTTAAACTATAATTCAACGTTTTTCACCATTCATCAAAAATTGAAAGTTTTTAAAAAAATACCAAGAATTCACCCTAAGTTAATTTTGATATTCTTAATTCAAAAATGAATTCTATTTTACCAATTTCAAAACATATAATTTTAATTAATTAATTTAAAATTAATATCTGTTTTCAAAACCAAAAGGCCTATTTTTAAGAAATAATAACTAGCAAAAGATTGGCATGTGTTTATTTCCAATTTTAAAGTTAAATTAGTTTAAATGAAAATAATTGCATTTAATTGTAAAAATATAATCTAATTATACTTCAAAACCATTAAAATTTATAGTTTAAGACTATAAATTATTTTTATTTAAAAATTTGTTTTCAGTTAAAATATAGTATTTTTCACTATTCCCCCAAATTTGAATGTTATCAAAAAAACACCGAAAATTTATTGAAACTAAATTATTATGTCTATATTATAAAGATTAAGTTTATTTTGTCAAATTTAATATGTAAAATGTTTTAAATATTGAATTTTAAAAAGGTTTCTCCATCAAAAGGCGGTAAAATTGCATTTTATGAAAAATAATTCTATTATCTGAAAAAAAAAATTTTGATCTTAAATAATGTCTAATAAACTCATAATATGGATTCTAAAATTATAATTATTAAATGAAGTTCAAAATTTAGTTAATACTATTCATAACCACTTCTGAACGGCTAGTTTGGTATGTCGTAGTGCACTCGAACTCATTGTTGTGTGTAGTGTATGTGATTACATTACTTTGAAGAAATAATGCATTATGAAATCTTGGGGTGTTACATTAATGAACCATAATAATATTTACCATTCCATATATTATTTATTTATGATTATTTATTATCTATTTATTAGCAATTCATTATTAAAATCATGGTTTAGGTAATAACTGCTTTGTTTTCTTCTATATTTTGGTTTGGTATATTTGGTCCTTTTACATTTATCATGGTTTTATCTTATCCAGAATGATTAAAATGATATAAATATCATATATATTAATTATATATATGTATTTATAGAAATCCAATTAAGTTATTGATTGAAAATGAATTACACTTTTCATGGAGATGTTAGGTCGTACATATCCATGAACGATGTTTTCATTTTCTTAACATATGAAATGAAAGAAACTTAAAAATTATATTACCTTTCTAGAATATTTTTTATGTAATATATATCAAATATTTTTATTCAACCTAACCATATTACCTTCCATTTAAATAGTGTGGGAAGAACAAATAACTTTGTTTCACTAAGCTGTCGACTGACGTATACACGAGCAACATTATCATATTCCCAGGAAAAGAAAATTAAGATGGTATATGTTATATTATAATTACATAATTATAATTATTTCATGAATATAAAATATATATTTTAAATCCATTATTATATCAATATGTGAGAGGTGGTGATGGAAAAATAATTACAACAGTTTGTGAGGTGGTAGTCTTTCGTACACACAATCGACGATTTCGATTCCCACTTGATAGAAGTGAAGATAGTTGTATGTCATAACAATAAAATAATATAATCACATTATATTTTAGATAATTATGTTATTATATCATCATGGTTTAATATTATTTGTATGATTTATAGGAAGAAATAAAATGAAAACACATGGTTAAGGACAATACGTCTTCTTCAAAGAACCCCTTTTGGTGTACACATAAATCCATATTATTATGTTTTCCTAATAAAAATATTCTATATATAATGTGTTTAAGGAATTAATTAATGTATTTGGGTAGTTATTTTTTGATATAAATGGTTTTTTATGTTTAAAGAGGATATGAGAGGGGGTAGAATTTTATAAGTGGGGTAGAGGACACACTTGTAATATTTTAAAATAAAAATATGTACCCAAATTTTAAACATGAAAATGGCTATAAAATTATACATTATAAAATATTTTATGAGATAAGATAAAAATATTTCCATATAATCAGAATTGAAAAATATTTTAGTTCATTTTAACCCTTATCTTTTTAGTTTAAACCTCGATAAACCGGTTATAACCTTAACCTCAGTAAATAATTTTTACTATTTTCACAATTAATTTTTACAAAAAAAATAAGTTGGAATATTTATATAATATTAATTATGATTATTAAAAATATGGAATATATTTTTCAAAATTCCATTCATAGAAGTGGGAATGTTCAATTTAAAAATAAACCCAGAGGTGTGATGAAAATGTGGATTTCCAAAGAGAAAATTTTCATAAGAATAGAATGTTTTATTATCAAATATTTTAATGAATTCCACAATAATTAACTAAATTGGTCTAAAAATAACATTATTTAACTGAATTTATTTTTAATTCATTCTAAATAATATGAAACTTTGTAAATTCATTAAAATAGAAAGTAGTTTTTAATAAAAATCAAGATATTTTCACAACTCACTAAAAAATTAATCAATTCAGAAAATTGTAAAAAATGAACCCTAATTTAATTTTTAAATTATGATTCCAAAATTGAATTAATTTTTTTAAAAAAAATATAAATTTGTAGAATTGTTTTATTATTTCTTCATAAAAAAAACAAATCGTGCTTATGAGAAAAAAGTATTTTAGAATAATATAAATAATTTACTAGAAATTAAGTACTTATTTATCAATGTATTTTCATTATTTAAATCCTATTTAAATAAATTTAAAAAAACTATTATCCCAAATCACAATTCCATTTTTTATGGATAGCTCCAATCGAGAGGGGGGAGTATAGCTCGGAGTCATTAGGGTTAGGGCATTACCAAGGATTCACCTCTCCCCGAAAGTCGCTGACATTTTTCAAGGATCTCCACAACTTCTTCTTTCTTCTACGAACATAATGGTGCAATGAATTTATTCAATCTCACTCTGGTGGCCCAGTTTCATCATCAGCGCCCTTCAGTTGATGAGTTTTATCATTTTGTGTTTAATTCGTTAGATCTTCATGAGCGTGTGGTAGTCGGCTTAATTGATAGGATGCATATGATGATTCAGTTTGAGACGGAGGATGAATTGATTACTACCTAGTCTAGAGCCCCTAAAAGTTTCAAATGAGATCCCTTTTATCTATTTTGATGGAGTCTTGACATTCACATGCGGCGTGATCCGTCGATGATGGAGACATGGGTGAGTCTCCCTGGACATCCACTCTACTTTCAAAACACCTCTATTTTGGGTTCCATTTGGATCATGATTAGTCAATACTTGTGCTCTGATCACCAGATGGTGGCAGTGTGTCACCCCATCTATCCATGGATCTATGTGGAGATATACATTATGAGGCCACTTGTGAACTGTGTTTGGATCACAGATGGGTAGGTATTTCATTAGAAGCAGGGTGTCATATTTGAATCATGGATGCTGTATTGAGTGGCCTGCGACCATTTCAGACATTTGAAATCGGTTGGTCATAATAAAGGGTTGGCTGGAGCTTCACCGGAGGTTTTGAGAATGGGCACTGGGGGATGTGATTCATTTGGTTCAACTGTGTTGTTGGTGAAGGATCTTCATTGTAGTACTCAATCAAGGTGTGATCTTGCTGAAGGTTTCGAGGAGCTGACATCCACTAGACAGGTTGTGGCTGAGTAGAAATATCATGCTGCTATGGTCTGGGGTGCGGAGAACACTAGTCCTGATATCATAATGCATGATAATTTTAATTAAGAGGTGCAAAGGAGGCCACATGACCTGAAAATTATGCAGGTTTTTGATAACTTAATGTGTGATATTGGTCTTGAAAATATAAGTATAGTGGAAAATTATATGGAATATAGTTCCTTGTGGTCGGCGCCTATGATTGAGAAGCATTTGGACTCGGGTTCTCTTGACTTGGGGGTTGTGGATATCCATGATGAAGAGATATAATGGAGGAATAATGATCCTGGAGGAATGGTAATCATAGTTTTACGTAGCAATTGATTTATTGAATTGGATAATGAGTAAAAATATCATGAAGGGGAGGATGTTACAAGGTAGGGGCTGAAAATTTACTACATGATTCTTCAAAGGATGTCGCAACTGGAGAAGGTGTTATGCAGAAACTTATGAAGTAGCCACAATGTCTATGCATGGTTAACTATAACAAATAAGTCCAACAGGAATGGGGATTGGATGAGGGTTACCAATATGTAAAAAACCTAGGAAAGTGGGGAGACATCTCGAATACTGAGAAGGGAAAGGAAAATGGCATGGTCCTGCCTTCCTATACTGATGTTGTTCATGGTGGGAGGATAAAGGTGAATGGGAATGAAGATTCTTGGACTACCTCGCCCCAACGAAGGCTGCGAAAAGACTATTCCTATCATTCAAGGCTGATGTCTACAAGTTATTCTATTGGGTAGAAAATTTGGGCTATACAGTCATCTAAGGAGTTTATATCTTTGGAGAAGTTTAATCATAGAAGGAAATATGCCAAGGTTCTTAAGCATTATGAAATCTCAGATTGAGAATCAACTACTATAGAGTAAGAAATCTATTATGGATGTGGTGACGGGTAAAATTTCAACGATGTGTAGTTGTCTTTTCTGCCTTGTTGTACTCGATTAATACATTTTTGTTTTATTTAATAAATGGTCAGAGGCTTTCCTCAGACTGAGCTTTTCTGGTATAACAATAAAATTGAAATAAAAATATTAACAATATAGATGTGTAACACTATACCCCCATCGTGATGATTTTCCCTCAAAATTCACCACATTGGTATAGGCCATTGAGGATACTTCTACACCATTACATACATAGGTTCCCATATAGATTCCTAAGGTTGGTGGGTTTTCCACAAAACTTTGACCAAGTGAATTTTCCTACTTCATAGCACTTTCTATGTAAGATCTAGAATATCCACCATTTTTTCCTCATAAGAAATATCATTATCTAGTGGTATGACCATTGAGTTTAGTACATGTAATGGATCTATTATGTACTTCTTTAGAAGAGATACAAAGAACACATCATTAACTTGAGAGAGGTTTGGTGGATGTGCCATGTTATAAGCTACAACTCCAATACGATCAAGAATATATAAGGGAATGATATACCTAGGGATTCGTTTTCTCTTACATCAAAATATAATTAAACTCTGTCATGGATAAATTATTAGAAACACCTTGTCACTGGCATGAAATTTCAAATCATGTTGGTGATTTTTAGTATAAATTTTCTTCTATCTTTGTGATGCACTAATGTTTTTTCTAAATGTCACTTACATTATTTATCCTTTCATAAGATAAATAAGGTCCCAAGAGCTTTATTTCTCTAAAATAATCCAAATAATTTATAGTTGTACAATTATTTCTATGTTTGATTAATAAATATCCATTTTAATTCTTGTGTGAAAGATATTTTTGAATGAAAACTCTACTAGAGGAAGGTGTTAATCACAACCACCACTGAAATCCATAGAATAAGATCTCAATATATTCGCTAGGGTTTGAATTGTTATATCAAATTTAAAATTATTTTTAGAATGACAAGTAGTTATAAAACAAAAATTTCTCTCCGGATACCACTAAATACTTCTCCAAAACATCAAGGTAAAACTCGATTCCCATTCCAACATAATAAAATGTGGTACTACATACAACCTTACCAACTCCTTTATGTATATCTTTGAAATATTATGTATAGATAAATATTCTATGATAGAAATGAAGCATGATAACTTCATAAGGCGATCAACTATAACCCATATAACATCTTCCCCTTTAGATATTTTGGGGGGTCTGAATAAAAAATACATAGTGATGCATTCCTATTTTTATTCTTTTATGGTTAATTGTTAAAGGATCCACTTATAAATTTCTCTCCCAGCCATAATTTTCGGACATACAAAATATTGAGATACATAATTAGTAATATCTCAATTCATGTTGTCCCACTAAAGATACTCTTTCATTGAGGCCATTGGTACACAATATACCCTTATCACTCATCAATTATGGGTTCAAGCCCTATGTCCATACTTTATGTGATAGGTTGTCACTCGGTATGGGGATTATCATCAACCAAAACAATATATATATATATATATATATAATTCCTATAAAATCACAAAATTAAAATAAAACATAATTATCTCAACATAAAAGTTAAGATAAACTATAACTGTTAACAATACCATTAATCTTATGTCCACAAAATCTACAGGCATTCCTCAAATAAACAAATAAATACCAAAGGATTATCTTTCCTTAAATGTCTCCCAATATATCCAAATCTTGGAACATCATATAAACTATAAATATTATTTTATAATACTTTTAGATTACAAATAAATATAAAATCATAAACCCATATTGGTATCTATAAGTGTAATGATAATCCTACATAGATATATATTCACTTCCAAAAGATAATTCACGATTTATTCCTTATATATTCTATTATCTTAGAAAAAAAATTCTATTAGAAGAATGGCTAAATCCTTTCAACCATATATGATCATAATCTTATTCAGAATATTAATTTTTATTTTCTTATTCTTGAATCTATTTAGAGAGAGATAATTAATTCTTGGAATCACATTAAGTTCCCTTGAAGGATGAATAATATGGTTTTCATAGGGATCTTCATAGAAAATGAAATCTAAAACTATGGAGTACATGATATGTTTTCTATAATTATAATGATTCACTTAAATTTTTTGATTTCATAAAATTCTAATTTTTTTTACTTTGTATTTAGACTTTATTGTGGGTTATCATTCCCATTAGCTCCTGGATTAGGGAATTGATTCACATAATGTACAAAATACTTGTATTAGAAACATTAGAGTATGGTTGATGCATTAGTGGTTATATTCTTCACTTTCATAATGGTAATAAAATAATTAAACACCTTTTAACATTAATAAGCTTTTTGATCCACCCATAAAATTTTAAAGAACCTCATAGTTCCATTAAAGTAGTTACATTGATGTTTTCACACATTTGTTTCATGTATATGGCTGTAATTTCTTTCCACTATGTGATTTATTTGAGTTTTCACATGACTTGATCTTTAATTTCTATACAAACCATGGTAATGGTGGGAATATCTATTTTCAATTTCCAACATGACTACAAATAGAATTATATATTTTATCTACTAAAATAACTTATAGATAACACATTTTGGAGAATAGGTTTTAGGCCAATGAATAACTAAGCAACCAAACTTTCAGGATGGATGATATTACCAGAAGTGTACCAGGAATGTTGTGTTAAATTTTCCTCATAATTACCAATAGATTCACTATCCTTAATCTTAAAATCATGAAATCTTTTATCCAAACTTTTGTCAAGAATATTAGGAAAGCACTTATTAAAAATTAATATCTTAAACTCATCACCCTCAATAGATTCAATTACTTCTTTTTACATTGTATTCTTTGTAAGAGTCCACGACCTGTATGATTCTACTTCCAAATAATAAGTAGCCAAATTATTTTATAATGCATTGAGCACTAGATAACGAAAAATATATTTTCAATGGTACTAATCCATATCTCAGTAACTGGTGGATTAGTAGAACCACTCAAATAAGGTGGGTGTTTCCTCATGAAGGGCTGAACAGAACATTATTTCTCCATTTTCTCACTTATGTCTTCAACATGATTCAGATAATGATAAATCTATACTATCATAGTAATGAGATTTAATATTCCATATCCCCAACAATTGGGTTTTATAGGATGATAATCACATCATTTTACATCATAAATAGGATAAAAAATGTCTTTTAGTTTCTAACTATTTACTAAAACCAAAATAAAATATGTGAACAATATTAATCATACTAGGGAATAACATATTCATGAGAACATAATTAATAAGATATCTAAATCATGATACATTCTATTCAATCTATAAAACCTTAATCTTAAATTGTGTCATTCATGGTCATTTTTAAAATCCTTCACGATGGTTTATATATAGTTTGTGAGTTTACAAAACATGTCCCTTAGGAGTGTCAAACTAGGTGTGTTGAAAGACCCATTATTGTGCATCCAGTGATGATGGAGTCCATATCAGTGTTTTCTTTTTTTGATTTATTACTCCTAGGAAAAGCATTTCTATATCCACATCCATTTTTAGTATCTAGACAAGGATTTAATTTCTCAGAAACCACTCTCTATATCCATTATCAAAATTTTAGGATATTTTTTTATACATAGTTCTATCTTTATAATTCTCACAAAAGTTTTATCATATTAGATTACAGAATAATAACAAAAAATTTCCTTGATACCAAGGATAATAACCCATTATTTTTATATAAAAATATTACATCTTTTAAATGAATATTCAATACATTTCACTAATACACACTCGAGAACCACAAAGGGTTAGTGTCTTTAGAGACTAGATACACTATCACCTAATTTTATGTATTATATTTAACATCTCCAAAAAATATCATCCCCTTTATTACACTTCATAGACATAACCTAAATAAAAAATTTATTCATAACCTCAGGAAATGAAACATAAAATGTGTGAGGATAGATGGTCCATAAAAGTAAACTTTGGAGATATCGATTAATTATTATATGGAAGAATAATACCGAACTAGGGGTTTGAGATTATGAATATAACATAAAAATTTCATAACAATCTATTATGGAAAATAAACAGGATAAATCGAATAAAGCACCATAATTTCCAAAAAAAGAACCTTAAATGTGAGAAATCATCAAAATTCAATCGTGAACAATAAGTTCATTTCAAATAAGTTTGGAACCTATTATATGTATAAAAAATTAATTATGTCAAATTTAACATCCAATAAAATAAAATTATAATGGATAAAGAATCAACACTTATTTCCCACTTCATGACAAATCATGAGTCATTACCTATTTCAAATAGTGGATCAAGCACATAGTTTCATTTACCATTATGAATCAAGAACATCATCTTGTTCCCCAACATCATCTCATGAAATATAAAACTTTACCCTATGAATTGGAGGGAGATGTAGGTCCCATCCTTCTTTGGTTATAACATTACCACCATCCTTGGTTATAACATAATCACCATCACATAACGAAAAACATAAATAGGTGTGAAACATGATATTAAAACATTCATCATATCTAAACCCAATAAAATAAATGGGATTCATACAACATTTATTATATTAGAAAACAGGTATGAAAATGGGCTTCAAGAAAAAGTTCATCATGTCATACCCCATGGAAAAGAAATGGGTCTTATAAAAATATTTTCATCATAAAACTAAACCATCCAAATAAATAGTAAATATAGTATTAATAGATCTTATAAAAATTAAATATTAAATAATATCTAAGCATTTAATCTTATATGGAAAATTATTTTGATGAAATCTTTTGGAACATTTCTTAAAGAAAAATAACCTTTCATCATTAAAAATGACCATTTTAAAAACAAATGTTTAAGAAAAATTATGAAAATCTATTTAATTAAAAATTATATTTTAATCTTATAAGGGAAAATTTAAATAATGTAGTGTTCATGATAGTAGATAATAATATTCATGATGTGCACATTAAAATAATGATTCCTTTCAAATTTTTAGTAACATTCAAAAATACCTCAATTAGGAACTAAAATGAATATTCCTTTGACACCTTCCTTGAACAGTAAAACATGGGTAAAAATATTTAATCAATCATTGGATAATAATAAATAATTTCTTTAAAACATTTTAGAATGCATGGACATGGAATAAAAAGGGTTATCAACTGAAGAGAGGAACAAAGTCAGTTTTTTTATAAAAAAATACTTTAGAACCTTGAGTACATAAATAGGGTAAAATGAAGGGAAAAATATTTTTCATGAAATAAATATATTATAAAAACTTAATGAGTTACTTTAGTGATATATAATAGTATCTCATCATTGGAAGCATATTCATATACAATCTCTATAAATAATGAGATTGTAACATAAAACCTTACGAATTTGGTAGTTTTTCAATTGTAAGCCCCATGAAATCATATAAATTAGTTGAATATTTATATCATATAATTATCATTATTTACATCATAAAATAAATTCATGGGTATTATATAAACCATATAAAATAAATGAGCGGTGAATGTGGCATAAGTCTCACATAAATAAAAGTGAGATGAAAATCCCTTACCTTACGTATCAAATTCTATCAAACACAACAAAATATAATATATAATAAATATTGGTTTATTATGAATATATTAAAATACCATGATAACATTTATAATTACATATATGATTTACATATGACATTTTATTAAATTTCTATTAACAATTCTTTGTGGAATTGACTGTTTATGTAAAAAATTCAATGTTTTTCATGTATTTTTTGGTTTGTTATTTTTAATCCTCTTACTTTGATAATGGTTATATCATATCTAGATTTTTATCCATGATATAAATATCATATATTTAAATTATATATGTATTTATAGTAATCCATTAATTTCAGAGATAGAAAATGAATTACATCGTTCATGGAGATGGTTGGTCATACATACACATGAATGTTGTTTCCATTTTCTTGATGGATAAAATGAATGAAATGTGAATAATATATTAAATTTGAAAAATAATTTTTATTTCATATATATGTAATATTTTTATTAAACCTATCCTTATTATTGTCCATGTACAGAATAAGAAAATAATTAATCACATCGCTTCATAATAAAATAGTTTATTGTACACATGAGTTATGTTATCATATTCTCAAAAAATGAAATGTAATAAGGTATATGTGTTATTATAATGAAATAAGTATAATTAATTTATTTATATCATATAAATATTTATAATATATCATTTTATCCATCTGTGATAGGTGGTGATGGAAAATAAATTTTATCAGCTTGTGAGTTGATAGTCCACCATACACATGATCAACAGTCTTGTTTCCCACTTGATGGAGGAGACAACAGATTCAGAGCACTAAATTAACATAAAAATATATAATTATATGTTATATGTTTATTTTATTATATCATAATGGTTTATTTACTTTAAGGAGATACATTATGAAATAAAATGAAAACACATGGTTGAGGACTATATATATTATTCAGAGAACCCCTTTAGTATTAAACCTACAGCCTTACAAGGAGGGTTTAATAATAAAAATAAGGCCTCTAGGATGTGTTAAGTTAATACAAGAATGCATTTGATTATATATTTTTCAATACCAGTTGTAAGAACCCGGTTTTTTCTACGAAAGATTTGGAATATTCTTGATAATATTCCAGAGCAGCGCCTTCAGACGGCATGTGATTCCAAGCCCCGGAGTGGCCGGAATTAAATTTTCAATGCGTTCACACTGGAAACGCTAAATAAATTAGATAACTCCTAAACAGAGTTCTGGATCAGAGATCCGACTGTACGGATGGGTCCGGAATGAGGTGTTTACACTAGGAGTGACATAAAACTTGTCGGAGCTGGGCGTTTGGACCCCTCGCCCGCTTCTGGAACGTTAAACGGATTAATTAATTAATTAATTAATTCATTTATTGGCGAAATGCTAGTATCTCTTAAAAGGTGGCTCAGTTAGGAAAACTGAGGGCACCGTTGAGTTCAGAGCATGCCTTTTACCCTAGTAGGGGTGTAAGTTTTGCGGGAGCGGGCCGTCTGTGAAAAATGGCCCCAGGGGCGTTTTCGTAATTTGGCGGCCTCGGGCGCTAAGTTTAATAACTTTTTAACGGGGTCTCGGAACAAAATTCTGAGACCGTAGTTTCACTCAGAGGGTGGTTCTTAGCCTAGGGGAGGCTAAATCCTGACCCCGTCGGGAGTTTGGGTTCGGGGTTGTCGGGCGGGTGTTTAAGTGATTTGTACTTAAACACCCCCACCCCCACCCCCCCTTCTCCTCCTTCTTCTTCTTCCTCAAACCCTCCACCTCCTTCACCTCTGGTGAGGTAGCTCCGGCGAGGAAATCTCCGGCGAGGCGACTCCAGCAAGTTGCGGTGGTGCCGGCGGGTTGACGGCGAAGCGACGGGCATCGCCCAAGAGGTAGGGTTATGTTTTTGCGTTTTAATACTCGGACTTCCATTTTAACCCCAAATTTTAGTGTCGATTTGTTTTTTTCCTTTCGACCAAACCACATAAATGAGTATTAGAGGTTTTCCTCTTTCCATCGCTTGTTTCGGAATCAAAATCGGAGCTTGGAGGAGCTTGGGGTTGATCGTCGAAGGTTGCGGGTTTTTGGAGGGGTTCTCGGGTGTTCCGGCGAGTAGGCGCGGCGGCGGCGCGACTCCAGGCGGCGGTGCGGTGAGCCGGATGATAGCGGAGTGGCTCCAGGCAGTGGGCACGTCTCAGCAGTGGGGCGGCATGGCAGAGGCGGCTACAGACGGCGGCGGTCGGCGGGGTTCCGGGTGGCTCCAGCGTAGGGCAGAGGAGGACGCGGGGTGTGCGACACCGCGTGCGGCGCGACCGCGACCCGCATGTCGCGGGTCGCTGCTGGGGGAAAGCAGACCGGCCTTGACAGCCGGTCGAGGGATCTGGCCACGGCCAGCGGGCCGTGGCGGACTGAACCGGGCCCGCGGCCGGGCCGCGGGCCGGCTGAGGGTGGACCGGGCCGGTCCGGGCCTAGGGAGTGCCCCCCATTGAATTTCTGACGCCCGTAAATTTCATTACGAACGTCCGTTTTGTGCGCCGTCAGCGGAAACGTGGACCTTGCGTCGGGGGGAACACTTTGAGATGGTTTCAGGAATTTTAATACCCGAAACAAGGGGCCGTGGAGGTGTGACACATCTTTAAGTGGGCGAGCGTTTTCCCCGAGTTTTTTGTTTTGGACGGCGCGGACGCATGCGACGTCTGCTTTGAGTGCTGTCAGTTGCGTTGGGACCCCGGCGCATGGGCGGAAGTTTCCAGGGTGGTTCCAGGTGTTCAGGCTGAAGTTGAGGCGTGGGCCCCACGGCCCGTCTCTTGAGCTGCGTGTAGCGTTTCACGACTTTTTCATCGGATGTCTGTTCGGGGCCTGCGAACAGTCGATGTTGGGTGTTTTTCCGAGGGAATTGCAATGGTGCAATCCGACCGCCCTAATTCGGCGTGATGGTGCGGGGCCAACGAGGGCCGTTTGGGGGTCGAAGGTGATTTTCCATCCTTATCACCGGGCGACCGTTTTGGACAAGTGAGTAGTCCATTTCGTGTACTTTCTCGAGAGGATCGCAACGGTGTGATCTGTTCATTGAGTTTCGGGATCGGGATACGGGTCCCATGTGGCACCGCTCGTGTGCGGTGCATCGGGATGCACCATTTTCTCCATATATCCATTGTACTCAAGTGAGTAGTGCTTTTGACGTGTTTTCCCGAGGGGATCACAATGGTGCGATGCGCCGTACTGTTTTCGGGGCCGAGGCTCGGGATCATGGGACATCATTCAGGCGTGAGGTGGTGTTGGTGACTTTTCCGTCGGATATCCGTTGGAGGTGAGTAAGTAGTCGATATCGCATGTTTTTTCGCGAGGATTACAACGGTGTGATGCATTTGGCTGCGCAAATCCTCTTGCGTGATCTTGAGAAATGTGGAAGCATGGAAGGTGATCCAGTGGTGGTTAGCCCTACCTTTGATGTAGCGGATCCTTGGCGTGTGATCGCGCACTCTTGGGAGAGTGATATAAATGGTTCACGAGATGTGGCTGGCCATGAATGGGCCTTTGAGGTGGAGTTGTTACGTCACGCCTTCGCATTGACATTGGGTGCCGTGTGCACACTAGACCTTGGTCTGAAAGTGAGGTATACTCTGGGAGTATACGAGAGTGCTTGGAGGTACATGTGGTTGTTCATACCTGAGAACGTTGGTGCGTTCAGTTGGGGTTCAGAGGGGGCCACACGTTGTGTGGGCCCCACGTGTGTGTCGTGTTCTTCTTTGCGTACTTGGACCTCTCACGTCGTAGAGGATCCCTTTGTGAACTTTTTTTTGCTAGCAGGGTGGAGTTTATTTCCCCTGGCTTTGTGATCGTTTGTTTGACCAGCAAGTTTGAGTGGTCTCCCCCTGGTTTCGTTCTCGATGGATTGGTCGTTAGCGGTGTTAGTGACACCTAGTGATGGAACAGACGCTGAATTCCTTTGGGTGAGTTGTGCTGGAGTTGGGTGGTTGCCCGAGGCCCACTCCATGTTCGGTTGGCCAGTGTTGTACCCTCCAGTGGAGATGGCCAGGGAAATTCTGAGTTCTACCCTCAAGCGGGGCTAGGCAGTGGGTTACTAATCGACTTCCTCGGCCTTACCCTCCAGCAGGGCTGGGCAGTGGGTTGCTCACTGACTTCTAGGGTTTACCCTCCAGCGGAGACTGGGCAGTGGGTCACCCAACGCTCTTAGGGTCTACCCTCCAGTGGGGTTGGGAAGTGGGTCACCTGACGCACTTAGGGTCTACCCTCTAGCAGAGATTGGGCAGTGGGTCACCCGACGACCTCTTAGGGTCTACCCTCCAGCAGGGCTGGGCAGTGGGTCACCCGTCTTCTAGTTCCTGGTCTACCGTCCAGTAAGGCTGGGCAGTGGGTCGCCTGTCAACTTATTCCCGGTCTACCCTCCAGCAGGGCTGGGCTGTGGGTCACCTGATGACGTATTATGGTTTACCCTCTAGTAGGGTTGGGCAGTGGGTCACCCAGTATCTTATTATGGTCTACCTTCCAGCGGGGCAGGGCAGTGGGTCGCCGGATGATGTATTATGGTCTACCCTCCAGCATGGTTGGGCAGTGGGGACACCTGTTGGCATTCCAGGCTCAGTCCTTCTACAAGGATAGCATGTGGCTTTCCTCTGTGATTACCGGAGCGGGACCCATGGTTATACAGGTTAGTGTTGTGATGAGATTTGACCTTGAGCAGACCTCTCGACTGTAGGGCAGTGATAAGGTGCGGTTTGACTTTCCCTAGAACTCACAAGTAAGAGGGGAACTTTCCCCACCGAGACGCGTTCTTGTGACACAATCTAAAACCGTGTGGGAGAGTCAGTGCCGCCCAAAGCGGATAGTGACGAGGTGCGGTGATTGAGCCCCTTGGCTTGTGGTTCGGGGTAGATGTGCGTGATGCTGGGCATCGATGGAGTTTACTTTTGGGACTGTTGGCGACTCATTTTCTTAGGCTGAGCCACGGGACAGAGATCCCCTTACGACGTTGTTCAGGCTTCTCGACAGAGCATATGGATTTGTATATACCTTGTTTTGAGTACCCACTCCTTGGGTTTTGGCTACACTCCTTCAGGAGAGGCGAAGAAGTGCAGGGTATGCCACGTGCTTTCCGCGTCTAGCTTCTCGTGGTAGGACGAGTCTTCTATCTATCTTTTGATGGGTTGAGCTGTTACTCTTTACTGCACCCTTGGTTGTACTCATTTCTATTCATTGTTCGCACTACTGCTCACCCTTCGGTACCTCCTTTGTTGCTCACTCAAGCCGTCGGGGTATCCTACTGAGTATTTTTATACTCACCCCTTCTTGGGCTTTGCCCGCACATGGTGTGCCCTTGTAGACGACGAACATGTGGAGCGTGACTTCCGTGGAGCATAGGAGCTTGGGAGCTTGGACCGCGTGCGGTGGTCGTGGTCGGGTTCCAGGTGGGAGACCCGTCAGTTGTTCCTTTTTGTTTACCTGTTGCCGGGTTGTGGCACTTTTTGGTTGGGCGCGTGTTTTTCCCCCTTTCTTTTCAGTTTGTACTTTGTACTGTTAGAGGTTGATGCACATGTTAGTCTCTATATAGCAGTTTCCCTTTACTTTTCATGCCTTTTCTTCTACTCTTCACTTTTTATTTGAGTGTGCTACGTGTGTGTGTGTACAGGTGCTTAGGCAATGGCCTCCCCGAGTTATTATGCCTTCGGCGCTGGTCGCCAGCCCCTGGCCTATGGAGGCGGGCCTGGGGTAGTTGCGGCTCGAGCCCGGGTAGGGTCGGGTCGTGAAAAAGTGGTATCAAAGGTGGTTTGTTCCTTGGGAAGTTGTGTGGACGTCCCTAAAAGAGGAATTGGTTGGGATATAGGGCAACAGTGTTAATGTGTCTCGACAGCGGATCTCAGGCCAGGGAGTCCAGTGATGGTGCGGCGGCCGACGTATCCATTCACCAGGACCTTGATAACCCGCTTGTCGACTCGGCATGCTGAGACACTTGTTGCAGGGAAAATTTGATTGTGCATCACATAGGATTGAGTCTTTGACTGTCCTTCTTGAGTCAGCTCCCCATCGTTGTTGTTGTGGTATATACATATATGCTCATCTGACTGCGTCACTCGTTGATAATATTCAGGATGTCTCCGCGAAGACAGCCAGCCCAGATACCAGCTTTGGGTGCGTGACGAAGACCTTATGAGCTATGAGGCCACAGTCCAGGACCCATCATGGGAGCCCCTTTCTCCGGGTGGGCCAGTAGCAGCACCCCCACCTGTTGAGCAGCAGACAGTTTTAGCAGAGCAGGCTGAGCTCGAGCACAGGTTGAGTGTGCTCCGTGAGTTCCAGCGGCAGAGACCACTGAGGTTCAGTGGTGAGCCAAACCCTCAGGCAACAGAGGCATGGATCGAGATAGTGGTAAGCCTTTTCAGGCTTGTGTAGGCGCCAACAGATCAGAGAGTGGCTTTGGTAGACGCCCTTTTCCGTGGAGCAGCTTGGCGTTGGTGGAGTCCGGTAACTCATCATCTTGACGGGTCGTCGCTTTCGTTGGACGACTTACAGTTGTTGCTCCATGAGGAGTTTTTTCCCTCCTGCTTGCGCTCTGTTCGGATTCAGAAGCTCCTGCAGTTTCAGCAGAGAGGGATGACAGTGGCTGAGTACGCGGCTAGTTTCGCAGATTGTGCACGCTTTTACCCGGACTTGGTCCCTGACGATAACCTCCGAGCGCGGAAGTTTGAGCAGGGTCTCCACTGAGAGATTCGTGATTTCAGAGTACCCTTGGGCATTTCCACATGTGCTGGGGTGATAGAGCAGGTGATGGTGACAGAGGGCTTCCTGTCATGTTTTGCGGTTGGTAGTGGCAGTGGGCACGACGGAGCCGGGACGTCTGTCGTAGCTAGCAGGTGCCGGAGGACAGGGCCTCGATGCAGGTGGCCACCCCACTGCCGGTTTCGGAGACGTGGTCATATACCACTGTGCCGAAAAGGTGCAGTGCCTCAGTTGAGAATGCCCTTCCGTGAGTGGATCCCACGCTGTGGTCGTACACCACAGTGGTGCCGGAGGGTACCAGTGCAGCCCAGAGAGCGCCAGTGCTATTCTTATGATGGGAGAGGTCACATGGCACGAGACTGCCCGACCCGAGTTGCTGAGAGCTTCGGGAAGGCAGCAGGCGCACCACCACAACAGTGGCAGCTGTGTGATTTGAGTAGTTTTCAGAGAGGTGGTGCTAGCAGAGGATCGGGAGGAGCTGGAGGTGGGGGACGACGTTATGAGGTCTTCCCATCACCACTAGGCAGTCCACGTCAGGCTTTGGGAGCTGAGAGTTGGGACCGCGAGCAGTCGCGAGCTTTGGATGTCTATGATCCTGCAGAGCATGAGGTGATAAGAGGTATGCTCTACATCTCTTCTACCTTTTTGCAGTGGAATTGTTAGACTCGGTGTGTGAACTACTTTCCTCCCTGCTCCTTGTTTGAGGTGTTATCAGGGTGACGCAGGGCATCGGGTGTAACCCTGTGTTGGTAAGGAAAAAGGCGTGAGACCTTTTCCTTTAGTCGATGGTGTTGACTCTTTCGCCTTTTGATCATGTAAGAGAGCATCGACTGTGGAGCCTTGCATGCCCAGATATCCTTGGGTCTTCCACCATATGGATATTCTGAAGAGGGAATCACCGGGCCTTGTTTCAGGTGCGGGCGGTGATTCCAGTCGTGGCATGCGACGTAGAGGTTTGACCGGGGAGGTGAGCTACCCCCAAGAGCCTTCGGGCCGTTTGGGACCGTGCAAAGGGATGGTGAGGATCCCTACCGCCTTGCCCTAACCCCAAAGTCTGGAGTGGGTGCACAACATCGTCAAGGGCTGACCTCGCGTGAACAGATCAATCCTTTGGTCTGTGTGCGGTGATGCAGAGCTATGCGTGGGTTCTTCTGGGTATGGGAAAGCTCGGTGTGAGCTTAGTACCCTATGTTGCTCCATAGTTTTGCTTTTCAGGGATGAAAATATTGAAGGAGGTAATTATGTAAGAACCCGGTTTTTTCTACTAAAGACTTTGGAATATTCATAATAATATTCCAGAGCAGCGCCTTCAGACGGCGTGCGATTCCGAGCCCCGAAGTGTACGGAAATAAATTTTCAGTGCGTTCACACTGGAAATGCTAAATAAATGAGATAACTCCTAAACGGAGTTCCGGATCAGAGATCCGAGTGTACGTATGGGTCCGGAATGAGGTGTTTACCCTAGGAGCGACATAAAACATGTCGGCGTAGGCCGTTTGGACCCCTCGCTCGCTTCTGGAACGTAAAACGGACTAATTAATTAATTTTTTTTTTTTTGGCGAAAAGCTTGTATCTCTTAAACGGTGGCTTGGTTTGAAAAACCGAGGGCACCGTTGAGTTCGGAGCGTGCCGTTTACCCTAGGAGGGGTGTAAGTTTTGCGGGTGCGAGCTGTCTACAAAAAATGGCCGTAGGTGCGTTTTAGTAATTTGGCGGCCTCGGGCGCTAAGTTTAATAACATTTGAATGGGGTCTCGGAATAAAATTCCAAGACCTCTGTTTCACTCAGAGGGTGGTTCTTGGCCTAGGGGAGGCTAAATCCTGACCCTGTCGGGAGTTCGGGTTCGGGGCTGTCTGGTGGGCGTTTAAGTGATTTGTACTTAAACACCCCCACCCCCCTTCACCTTCTTCTTATTATTCCTCAAACCCTCCTCCCCCTACTTCACCTCCGATGAGGCAGCTCCGGCGAGGCGACTCCGGCGAGGCGACTCCGGCAAGGTGTGGTGGTGCCGACGGGTTGACGACGAAGTGACGGGCATCGCCCAAGAGGTAGGGTTATGTTTTTGCGTTTTAATTCCCAGACCTCCCTTTGAACCCCAAATTTTAGCATTGATTTGTTGTTTTCCTTTCTCAAAAACCAGATAAATGCGTAGTACAGGTTTTTCTCTTTCCATCGCTTGTTTCGGAATCAAAATCCGAGCTCGGAGGAGCCCAGGGTTGATCGTCGAAGGTTGCCAGTTTTTGGAGGGGTTCTCGGGTGTTCCGGCGGGTAGGCGCGGCTGCGGCGCGGCTCCGGGCAGCAGCGCGGTGAGTTGGACGGCAGTGGAGTAGCTCAAGGTGGTGGGCGCGTCTCGGCAGCGGGGTGGCACGGCGAAGTCGGCTGCAGACGTCGGCGATCGGAGGGGTCCCGGGCGGCTCTAGTGTAGGGAAGAGGACGCGGGGTGCGCGACCTCGCGTGCGGCGCGACCGCGACCCGCATGTCGCGGGTTGCTGCTGGGGGAAAGTAGACCGGCCTAGACAGCCGGTCGAGGGAGCTGGCCGCGGGGGACTGAACCGGTCCCGCGGCCGGGCCACGGGCCGGCTGAGGGCGGACCGGCCGGACCGGGCCTGTCCGGGCCTAGGGAGTGCCCCCCCCCCCCTCTTTGAATTTCTGACGCCCGTAACTTTCATTAGGGGCGTCCGTTTTGCGCGTCGTCAGCGGAAGCGCAGACCTTGTGTAGGGGGGAACGTTTTGAAATGGTTTCGGGAATTTTAAATTCCCGAAACGAGGGTTCTCGGAGGCGTGACACATCTTTAAGTGGGCGAGCGTTTTCCCCGAGTTTCTTGTTTTGGACGGCGCGGATGCATGCGACGTCCGCATTGAGTGTTGTCTACTGCGTTGGGACCCTGGCGCAGGGGCGAATGTTTCCAGGGTGGTTCCAAGCGTTGAGGCTGAAGTTGAGGCGCGGGCCCCATGGCCTGTCTCTTGAGCTACGTGTAGCGTTTCACGACTTTTTCATCGGACGTCCGTTCGGGGCGTGCGAGCAGTCGATGTTGGGTGTTTTTCCGAGGGAATTGCAATGGTGCAATCCGCCCACCCTAATTCGTCATGATGGTGCGGGGCCCACGAGGTCTGTTTGGGGGTCGACGGTGATTTTCCATCCTTATCACCGGGCGACCGTTTTGGACAAGTGAGTAGTCCATTTCGTGTTCTTTCTCGAGAGGATCGCAACGGTGCGATCCGTTCATTGAGTTTCGGGATCGGGATGTGGGTCCCACATGGCACCGCTCGTGTGCGGTGCGCCGGGATGCACCTTTTTCTCTGAATATCCGTTGTACTCAAGTGAGTAGTGCTTTTGACATGTTTTCCCGAGGGGATCAAAATGGTGCAATGCACCCGACTGTTTTCGGGGCCGAGGCTCGGGATCACAGGACGTCGTTCGGGCGTGAGGCGGTGTTGGTGACTTTTCCGTTGGATATCTGTTGGAGGCATGTAAGTAGTCGATCTCGCGTGTTGTTCCGTGAGGATTACAATTCTGTTATCCGTTTGGCTGTGCGGAGCCTCTTGCGCGATCTTGAGAAATTTGGGAGCATGGAAGGTGCTCCAGTGGTGGTTCGACCTTCCATGGTTGTAGCGGACCCTTGGCGTGTGATCGTGCACTCTTGGGAGAGTGATGTAAATGGTTCACGAGATGTGGCTGGCCATGCCTGGGCCTTTGAGGTGGAGTTGTTACATCACGCCTTCGCGTTGATGTTGGGTGTCGTGTGCATGATAGCCCTTGGGCTGAAAGTGAACTATACTCTGGGAGTATACGGGAGCGCTTGGAGGTACATGTGGCTGTTCGTACCTGAGAACGTCGGTGCGTTATATTGGGGATGAGAGGGGGCCACACGTTGTGTGGGCCCCACGTGCGTGCCATGTTCTGCTTTGCGTACTTGGACCTCTCAAGACATAGAGGATCCCTTTTTGCTCGTTTGTTTGGCTAGCAAGGTGAAGTTTATTTCCCCTAGCTTTGTGCTCGTTTGTTTGACCAGCAGGGTTGAGTGGTCTCCCCTGGTTTCGTTCTCGATGGATCGGCCGGTAGTGGTGTTAGTGACACCTAGTGATGGAACAGGCGTTGAACCCCTTTGGGTGAGTTGTGCTGGAGTTGGGTGGTTGCGCGAGGCCCACTCCGTGTTCAGTTGGCCAGTGTTGTACCCTCCAGTGGAGATGGCCAGGGCAATTCTGAGTTCTACCCTCCAGCGGGGCTGGGCAGTGGGTTACTCATAGACTTCCTCGGGCTTACCCTCAAGCAGGGCTGGGTAGTGGGTGGCTCACTGACTTCTAGGGTTTACCCTCCTGCGGAGACTGGGCAGTGGGTCACCCGACGCTCTTAGGGTCTACCCTCCAGCGGGGCTGGGCAGTGCGTCACCCGACGCACTTGGGGTCTACCCTCCAGTAGAGACTGGGCAATGGGTCACCCGACGACCTCTTAGGGTCTACCCTCCAGCAGGGATGGGCAGTGGGTCACCCGTCGTCTAGTTCCAGGTCTACCCTCCAGCAAGGCTGGGCAGTGGGTCGCCTGTCAACTTATTCCAGGTCTACCCTCTAGCGGGGCTGGGTAGTGGGTCGCCTGATGACGTATTATGGTTTACCCTCCAGCAGGGCTGGGCAGTGGGTCACCCAGTATCTTATTATGGTCTACCCTCCAGCGGGGCTGGGCAGTGGGTCGCCGGCTGATGTATTATGGTCTACCCTCCAGCATGGATGGGCAGTGGGGACACCTGTTGGCATTCCAGGCACAGTCCTTCTACTAGTCTAGCCTGTGGCTTTCCTCTGTGATTACCGGAGCGGGACCCTTGTTTATCTGGGTCAGTGTTGTAGTGAGCTTTGACCTTGAGCAGACCTCTCGACTGCAGGGTAGTGAAGAGGTGTGGTTTGACTTTCCCTATAACTCACAAGTATGAGGGGATCATTCCCCACCGAGACGCGTTCTAGTGACGCGATCTAAAACTGTGCGGGTGAGTCAGTGCCACCCAAAGCGGATAGTGTCGAGGTGCGGTGATTGAGCCCCTTGGCTTGTGGTTCGGGGTAGACGTGCGAGATGATGGGCATCGATGGAGTTTACTTTTGGGACTGTTGGCGACTCATTTTCTTAGGCTGAGCTACGGGACGAATATCCCCTTATGACGTTTTTCGGGCTTCTCGACAGAGCATATGGATTTGTATATACCATGTTATGAGTACCCACTCCTTTGGTTTTTGCTACTCTCTTTCAGGAGAGGCGAAGACGCGCGGGGTATGCCACGTTCTTTCCGCGTCCAGCTTCTCGTGGTAGGATGAGTCTTCTATCTTTCTCTTTATGGGTTGGGCTGTTACTCTTTACTGCACCCTTGGCTGTACTCCTTTCTATTCCTTGTTTGCACTACCACTCACCCTTCGGTACTTCCTTTGTTGCTCCCTCGAGCCGTCGGGGTATCTTACTGAGTATTTTTATACTCACCCCTGCTTAGGCTTTGCCCGCACATGGTGTGCCCTTGCAGACGACGGACAGGTGGAGCATGACTTCAGTAGAGCGTAGGAGCATGGGAGCTTGGACCGCATGCAGTGGTCATGGCTAGGTTCTAGGTGGGAGACCCGTCAGCTGTTCCTTTTTGTTTACCTGTTTCCAGGTTGTTTCACTTTTTAGTTGGGCGCGTGTTTTGTCCCGTTTATTTTTAGATTTTACTTTGTACTGTTAGAGGTCGATGCACATTGTGGTCTCCATATATCAGTTTCCCTTTACTTTTCTAGCCTTTTCTTTTACTGTGCACTTTTTCATTGAGTGTGCTGCGTGTGTGTGTGTGTACAGGTGCTTAGGCAAAGGCCTCCCCGAGTTATTGTGCCTTCGACACTAGTCGCCAGCCCCTGGCTTATGGAGGCGGGCCTGGGGTTGTTGCGGCTCGATCCCGGGTAGGGTCGGGTCGTGACACTAGTAGTTTTTTAAGGTTGAAGTGAAGAGGAGAGGGGTGGCCTTCAATAAGTGGGGGCGTGTATATACTTGGAATTTTTGAAAAGAAAAAGGTGTAACCATGTTTCAAACATACCAAAAGGATCCAAAATGGTTCATTATATAACTTTATATGAGTTAAATTAGAATTATTTCCATATAATATAAATTACACAAGTTTTTAGGTTAATTAATCACTTAACTTTTTATTTTAATCCCTCAAGAAACCCATTTTAACCTTAACCTTGGTAAATAAATTTAACCTTCTTACTATTCTTTTTGACAAAAAATTAAGCTGAAAATATTATATAATAATAATTATTTTGATTAAAAATATGGAATATATTTTTCCAAATTAAATTATATGTAGTGGCGATATTCAAATTAAAATTAAACCCACAGATGAGCCGAAAAAACGGTTCTCCAAAGAGATATATTTCATAAGTATTATATGTTTTAATATCAATAGTTAATATTAGTTTTCATAAAATAAATTAATTTAGTTTAATAATAAAATAATTTAACTAATTTTAATTTTAAACCAATTGAAAAAATTAAGTATCTCTTTAAATGATTTAAATGAGAAGGAATATTTTAATAAAAATTAGTATTTTTTTAACTTTTCACTGAAAAATTATTTTTTTTAGAAAATTCTAAAAAATTAAACAAAAGATAATTTTTAGATGTTGGTTCTAAAAGTAAAGTTAAATTTTTCAAATAAAATTTCTATATTTTTCAAAAATGATCATTATCATTTTTTTTTCAAAAAACAATAAAAATCATTTTTTTGAGAAAAAACGTATTTTTGAAGAATATAAAGACATCCATAAAAGTTAAGTGGTTATTTATAAATATATATTATTTATATAAATCAATTTATACAATATTTTCAAAATATGGTTATTATAATTCATAAAACCATGTGAAATGGATAGTTATAATGTTTATGTTTAAATAATACTATTAATAGTATATTGTAGTTCATTAAAAATCAGTATTATGTCCAACATAATATATAAAAAATTAAATTGATTATAAAAAATTAATAATTAAAAACTCATAGTATTAAAAAGATACATGAATGCAATTTTTTGATGAAAGATTTTGTGAATGTATCTATATATTATATTTTTCCAAAAATGGTTTATCATACATTAGTAAAGCATTGTTTCTTCTTCATATTTATTTATGGTAATGTTATATACCTATTGAATTTTCAAATAATAGAAAATTAATTCTCTATCATATAATTTGAATTAGATATTTTATTCTTTCCATGAATCCAAAATATGATTCTCAACTTGGTTAGAGTTATTTTACGATGCATTCCACTGCATTATAGAAGGATATACCTAATTGAACACTATAGGAATAATTTGAAAGGGTGTATCAAAAAGAGATGTTTTCCAAATGTTTTTATTATGGAGGGTTATATTTTTTATAAATATATTTAATTTTTTACTAACTACCTATTTGATGTCGAGATAATTGGTCTGCCAAAATCTCACCACAATGGGTGACTCGTGGGTGAAGGAATTTTTGTAATAGAAGTTTTTTTAATTATGATTGCAGTGTGGGAGTAGGATCACATTTTCATTTTACATAATATCTTAGAATTTGTGTAATATGTTGAAATCAAAAAATTAATTATTAGGAATTGGAATCAATAAAGGGATTAATTATTGATATAGAAAAATTTAATTAATAGTTTATATAAAGATTTTGGGAGAATGGGTTTAAGGATTTCACTTCAAATCCAAACAAAATTTTAGAGTAAACTTGACAGAGAGCTAGGGGACAAAGTCTGTATGTATTATCTTATAATGGTTATGTAATTAGTGGTCATACATTCTATACAATGAAAATGAATAGTGTAGTATAATGAAAAATAAAAGAGATTATCTTGTGTTTGAAGAAATGAATGTATCTAGTTCTAAGGAAAAAAATACAATTTATAAAAATATGGCATACATTAGAATCATTGAAAAAATATAAGAATTGGATTATACTACATTTCAAGAATGATTTCTCATTCCAAGAGCATTTATAATATAAGTTTATTAAAAATTGAAGAATTGGGATTATTGAAAGTGGATTTCTATAATAAAGGGTGCAAGGATGAACCATTCATAATGGAATCACTCGTAGCACAAGTATTTAATGTCTCATATCCTACAAATAGAAGGAGGTTAACTATTCTATTATCAGAAAAAAAATGATGGCTCCTATTTCAATTCAACTATGGATGACCATTTTTTGTGATTTTTTAATCATTTCATGGAGGTCCCCAGGTAGATGGGGTCTTATATGCCATTTGAGACCATAATAATGGGATTTGGATACTCGATAGTGGGTTCAAATCCATTCACAATTTAATTAAAAAGGGGAGCTAAAAAATATTAATAGTGTTTTTTAATATAAATTTAATTACATCATAGTATTATGTGTTAACTACGGAATTTATGTAATATTAATTAAATATTAAACTACTTTAGTATATAATGGCTTCTTAACATGTAGATACTCCCAATCCTATGGAACAATAATTATTTAGACAAGTTGATGCTTCTAATCCAAAGGAAAATCACATTACACTATATTCTAATAATACCAATCTTGTGGAATATAAAATTGATAATTTTGAAACTGAGGAATTGGAAAAAGGTGAATAAACTATGTTTGAGAAAAGAAAGAATCGTAGTAGCATGACTATCTTAACAAAAATTATTAAGCTGTGAAGAAAAGGCATAGAATTTGAGGTTGTAATGAATGCACATGGCCAAACTATTGACCCAAATAAGTCAATTTTAATTTGTCACATTAGGGTCACCACTAAAATTTGAATCTCAATAGATGAAGATATAAGGAATAGTGTTTTGCCAAAGATGGATTAAATAAATTTTAAATATATTATTTTAACATTATGATATACTTTAATTATTTTACTAAAAAATTAAATTATGAAATATTGATTTACTCATCATTATACCATGATAAGGATTTTTATAATAGACTAATATAACATCAAATAATTATTAATAGTCAATTTAAAAGATCATAGATCATTTTAGTGTATTCTTATAAAGATTTATCTAAGGTAAAATTAAGGGAAATTAAACTTATACCCACCATATATACATGAACTCATGACAAAAAAAGAATCATGAAATGTTTTTCTTTGTGTTTTTTAGAAGAAATATTTTTAGGTAAATTGTGAATGGAAATAATTTACATTTGAATATTTGTATCAATCACTTTGGTTAAAAATTAATAATCTATAAAATAAAAACTCGACAATAAAAATATGAACCATGAATAAAACCCAACTTACCTCTACCATAATGGAAGGATGAGTTATACATCACTTCAAAAAATGGTATGTATTTTAAATATATAGTAATTTTATTATTCATGATGAGAAAATAACATAATTATGTTCCCTTTTTATATATATAGCTTGATGAATTAAAATCCAACTCACCTTCCGTCCATTTTCAAGTCTGATGGTAGGATGGTCATGTAAATAAGAGTAGAATACAAGTAGATGAAATCAGACAAAGTCTAGAAAAATAATGTTTAAGCATGATATAATAAAAAAATATTCATTTTTAAATATGAATTACTTAACTATGATTAATTACTTTCAAATATTATTTATCTTGATTTGACATAATATTATTCATCATCTATACCCAATGAAGGAATACATTTATTGGCCTTGAAGTTTCGAGAATAATTTAGCCATGTCAAAGGAGCATGTTTTAGAGTGTATCATTGAACATAATTTTAGAGAATAAATGATCATGGGGATAAATATTAAAATATTATATGAGATACATTCATAATTATGTGTCTATAATGAGTTATTTCCATTATATTTAAATTTTATTCAAATTTTCTAAAAATTTATAAATATTGAATGAACAGATTAAGGTTATTATAGATGGGTAATAATAAGCGTAAGTGAATAGTTGATTCTAAAAAATTAAAGGGATCATATAATCAATCAAAATTATCTTTTTTGAGTACCATTACCCTAGCAGTTGAACATCTATATTTAATAATATAAATTGTTTATGTGAATACAATGTTTAATGATGGTGATATGGTCATTAATGAATTTGAAGTAAAATTATATGGATAATACATTATAGGCCATCTTGGTCTTGATAATTTAGATGAAATCCTTAAGAATTGATGGCTAGGATTAACAATTGTAAATGTTTACATGACGTGCATTTTCGTAATCAATTTGTCAAATAGACGATCTTATATTTTAATTGTAGTCTAATAAAATATATATTTTTTGAAATAATATATATTAGTACTATGTGAATGGAATACATTGTGAAGAAAATTTTTGACACATTATTCCCCACATCACTTCTATAAACAATCCATTTGAAGACGATAAATATTTAAAAAACATTGACCAATTGACTTTAATATTTGATAACAAACTTACTAATGGAATGTTTTTAGTACACATGATAAGTCGGTAAAACTCTACAGTCTAATAATATCAAATATTTTTTTATTTATTTTATTAACTAAGCCTTTTTTGTTTTTAAGGGCGTTGGTTTCTCATTTAAATCAATTTTCGTACTCTGAATATTAATTTTTTGTATTCTATATAGGAATTTCCATGAAATCGATCCTACATGATGATTTTTTTAAAGTTTCAATACACTACATTCCAAGATTTACAAAAAAAACATGTTATATGTTTTACATTATGTTTTAATGAAAACATCAATATGATAGGTTGTTGTTTAAATATAATTAAATTTAGGGGATGAGGATGGTCCATAAGTACAATAGTCCAATCTATTTTTACAAATGGATAATTATTAGAGTATATATACTAATATTTCACTATAAAAATATATAAAACAAAACATTACTCATTTCTCTCAACATTTCTTTTCTGTTCAAAAAAAACTAAATGTTTTTGGTTATTAATTTATAATATCTATAAAAGATATAAATTCCCAAAAAAAACTTGAATCTATGATGTTGTATTTCATATGATAATTTTAATTCTAATTAAAATATTTTTTAATAATTTTTTTTTGTTTTTCTAGTACTACCAAAACTATCGATGGTCTAAAAAATCAAAATAAGAAATATATATTTTTTGGAAATAAGGGGGAAGATTATGTGGTGTAAAAATGTTTGTAGACATCATTAACTAGTGAACTCTGTTTATTTATTTTGTTAATTTTCATAGTGATATTGAAAAAATTAATTTTAATAATTTAATTTTTCTCCAACCATTTTATTATCTATGAAGACCCAAAAATTCATGGATAAAATCAGTTCATGAAAAGGGATTTAACCAGGTTGAAATGGTTATTTATGTACTACCTATTATAGAAATTTTCTTATCATTTTTATAGTTATTTTTTAGTAAATTATATTATTCATTATATCTATAGATTATTTGAATTATTTTCTCTAATATCATGTACTGTAAATTTAGAATTTCTTTTTTTCAAAGAATTTTATGTTGTTAAAAATAATAAAAGGCCAAGAGCAAGAGTTCATAGTCCTTATTCAAGGAAAAATATGATTCAAAATTGCAAGAAGGACCATTAGTATTTGAGTTTAAATTTTTTTTGTGATGTTACATTAGTGATGGAAGATCATACCAAAATGTCCATTACAATTGGATTTTATTTCTAATGGACCATTACAAAAAAACTACATCACGATTATGGTCATTTGTGATAGCCCATCGCAAATAGAAAATAATTATTATAGATGAAATAAACCTCACAAATTATACCCATAATTTTTAAATATGATCAATTTTGATGGTCCATTATAGTTGATATTATTTGCAATGGAAGATCATTCCTTTAAAAATACAAATATTTTTAGGAAAAATAACAATATATTGAAAAAAATAAAAATATTTGAAAATATTTTTTAAAAATTGAAAAAAATTATAAAATTATAAATTTAATACATAAATAAAATTAATAAATCATTTCAAGCATAACATGTATTTGAAAACAAATTAAAAAATAGTTATTATACTTTAAAAATCATCTACTCGAGTTAGGTGGAGGAGGATCACTCAAAGGATCACAGGTGGGGGAACATCATAGCAACACCATGTGCAAGCCTTCACTTATACTCCAATATCTTCTCATCTCTCTGAGGTGGCTGCTAATGCTCCTCCTCCCAGCCTATCAACATCTACTTTATTATCTCATCCTGAGCTCTCAACCTTTCTTTATACTATAGAACATACAACAAAATTGTTGATTAATTTTCACGAACTCACTTTGAGCTCCTAGATGACATTACAGAAGTACCATAATAACTCATAGGCTTCAGTCGGGAACAAATACCAACCACTTAAACTTTCTCGAAACCATGAAAATTCTCTTGTATCTAGGCCCCCTCATCAAATCCTAAATCAACAATGGTATATTATTCACTCCCAGCTTGACTACCTCATAAATGAGAAGTTGCGGCCTCATGTGATTCCTTCAAATATAATTATAAACAAAAATAAAAATAAAATAACTATTAGTGAATTTTAAGAAATTACTACCACAATATGGTGCTATTGGTCACCTATAAGTTCTCCTATATAAGAATAAATATAAATCTTCTTATAAACTTAAAAACCCATATTTTATGGTTTAATAGTGTCTTATATAATATAACAAAAATTATAATTTTAAGGAATATATATATTAATAAATAATATCACTAACCATATGATTTTGATGTATGAAAAATTTATTACTTCCAACCTTATGTGTGACCTCCTGCCTCCCCCATCTCTGACATCACTAGGAGAAAAATCCATCCCATACTTGAGATGAGATATAATCAAGTCGATGGGATATGCAAGAGTATTTGAACACAATATAATGAATTTAATCCATATCCTACTTTATTTGATTGAGTGAAAACTAATAAAAGCATTCATGTATACTTATTTTTCATGCCACCAGGATAGAATCTCTCAAGATATCAGCAATTAGAGCCAATAAATTCTATAAGACAATTAAAAACAATATGTTAGTAATTAAACAATATTTTAAAGTATATATTATTTAACAACGTTCAATCCATTGGTTGAATAATTTCTAATTAATGGAGATGTGAACTTGGTCCCTTGATACTTATGGCTCAGAAAAACAATTTCATTGAATCCCACCAGCCTTCACAATAGCTAAATATGAAAAAATGAAAAAAAAACTAGAATATTATTAACAAAATGAATACAAAAGTATAATATAAAATAAATATATTAAGAAATTAAACACACCTCTATAAATTAATATCAAAATAAAAAGAATGGTGTCTCTCTAGAATAGGTTCTAGAATCTTCCTTCTAGAAAGACCAAAACCTCTCCTAATAGGCAATTCATTCTATAAATCAAGTGAACCAGGCTCATCAATAGGAAGTGTGGAATCCGTGAGAGAATGAAAAAGATCATTCAGATCATCTATAACAATATAAGAAAATAATAACACTAGTATGAAATTATTAAAAGAAAACTGAAATCTAAAAAACTAATAAACACCATAATATAATAATATTAGCTATAAAAAATTGTTGATAAATATTAGAATTATACAAAATAATAATAAATAATTATATATAATAATTATATATAAATAAATACAAAAACATAATAATCTAACATGTAAATATTTGTTAATATATATATATTACATACAAAAAAGAGTATATATCATGCAGAATATTATATTATTACCTATCAATAATTATTAACATGAAAATGAAATATAAAAACTAAGAGTTACTAGTATCTATGAAGGATCATAATAGATCACCAGGTCCATAAATCAAAAACATACAATCCTACCTATAAATAATTGTTAACAAATATGTAAAATATAATAAACTAATAAATACCTTAATATATTACATACATAATCTTCTTCTTCATTATTTTCATCGATGAAAATGTTTACATCCCCATCTTCAGCATCATCATCTTCCATACAACTCTTAGTTTCATCATCCGTTATTACTTCATCAACATTATCTATAACATCATCCCTTAACTAGGATGTTTCATCATTGATATTTATATCTCGTCAAGTAAGAGATATATTTTGGGATGTTTCTTTTAAAATATCAATATTTTTCACTTCAAAATAACAATTTTCATTTTCAATAAACAGACTTTCAAGTGTTTTATTTTTTGTTACACTCCACCAGTCATTAAAATATATCAAAACATCATAGTAATTTTCATAATAAAATTTATATTCTTGATGTGACAACATAAATGGTTTATTTGATTTATGAGGACTTTAATATTTATTGTTAAGGACTCCATGTTGTGGATAAACTCACTACCCACGTTTAGAATCAAACCAATGAAATTTTATCATTTTTACATAATTTTTTCCCCAATAACATAACTCAATTATTTAATACAACATACCATAAAAGTATACTTCAATTTCATTATGAGGATATAATTTCTAATAATAACTAATATTTATTAATTTCTTTGATTACCCATTAATGTGTGTATGAAATCAAAATTTATTAACCGCATACCCATTATAACATTGTACAAATTTTGATTGACAGTTTTTGAGCACAGATAATCGATTATAAATTTTATGTTCATGTTGTGCTACCAAGAAACAATAAAAATTATTACCAATAAATATTAGTCTAAAATTGATTTATTTTTCCATAAAAAACTGAACATACTAGTCTCTAAAACCAATATAAAAAAAAAATTTGACCACATTTTTCAAGATAAGAATATAAAATTTGTATAAATTAATTATTTATATGGTCATAATATAGTAAAAAAAAATAATTTAAATAAAGGTATATATTATAAAATTTTAAAATAATAATAAAAATTTGTACTTACTATTAAAATCATGTAATTTTTCAGAATTCAGTAGAACATATGTATGAGATCTATGGAGTTCTTCATAAAAAATACATCATTCACAATTATAACCAAAACCAATGTCAATATGATAAAAACCTGACCACTGATGGTCTGTGAAAGCGTCAACATTTTTCTCATTATGATCCATATTTTTATGTTTTCAACCATATTCTGATTTAAAATAATAAGAGAATAAATTTCAAATTTTCTCCTGCAGGTACGCTTATGAAATTCACCCATCAACTGATGATTTGTTATATAATTTATTCATTAAAATTTTCATGAATAACTCCAATGGCTACGTCCATCAAAATTTAATTATCCCTCCACATTTTTATTCATATGAAAAATTCTATATTAAATTTTCCATTGAGTCAAAGAATCTTAGTGAGAATATTTTCTCCAATTTACATAAAATTTAAACAACATCCTATTACAACCTACTAAATACATCATAGTAAAATCTTGGTTCCCAAATATCTTAGAAGAAATATGATATTTTAGTTAACAAATCCTATAATGAAGAACTCAACATCCCTATAAGAACAAAACGTATTCATCTTTCCATTAAGACATTGATGTCATGATTTTTTTATAAATTAATATGACCAATTCTGATGTAGCGAGACAAGTTAGAATTCTAACCATCTTGTAACCTCAAATCTCAAATCCATTGATAGAATAACATAAAATTTCATTAAAAAGTGTGTATGATTATGAAAGATTCATTAAATTATGTGTTCTTTCATCTAAAAATAATTCATGTTCATGATGTCTGCATATATGGGAATGATCTGACTATTACATTATATTATATGTCATCCTCAAAAAAAATCAACAAATATTAAAAATCAGAATGTTTTGATTTATAATTTGGTATATCAATTTGAGTTGTTATTTCCTAAATAGACAAAAAAACATCCTCATGTACTAAATTTTGAAATCACAGATTTTGAACCAATTTTTTTATATTATATTGAATTATATTCACCATGTTAATACGAAAAAATACAATCTTTCCAAAAATGAAAATGCAATAGGTGAAGTAAATCATTTTCAAACATTTTGAACCTCTTATGATCACATTTCATAAATGGACATTTAATTATGCATTCAAATGAAATTATGAAAATGATGTTAAAATGATATAAAGGTTTCAGAAACCTCAATATAGACAAAATTTGTACCCAATCTGCTGAGATTTTTATGATTATTTATCAAATCATGGTCTTGTAATAGAAAAGGGTGTCTACTTCATGATTCCATAGTTATCTAAATAACAACATAAATAAGAATAATTATTATTGATCATTGGTAGTAAGTATAAATTTATATTTTAAAACCTATTAATATTATTTAGAATATGATTGGAGTGAGGCACTAGTTTAGAACTAGATTCTAAGTCCTGTGGAGGATGAACACAAATAGAATAAAAATATTAAGTGTATGATATCACACAAATGATATTTTTTTGAAAAAAATGGTATATATTTTGAATGGTGTCTCATATAATAAATTTGGGACCACTGTTAGGTCAGCGATATAGGGTTTACCCTAGACATGACATACCATTTGTGTGCATCAGATGTTTTATTACATTTCACATGAGGGTATTTCATGTAATATTTTTATTATAATTATTTATAAAAAAATTGACTATCTTCAAAATTACATAGCATATGAAAAATAAAAAACCACCATTAGGTCCAAAATGTGGGATTTACACTAGATGTGATATAAAATCTAATCACATCGAGACATTAGAAACATCACAGAATATAGTAATACATTTAATTTTTCAATTATATTTTTATTTACAAAAAAGAAGTATCTCTTAAAAAGCATATCATATTAGAAATATTAGTAACCATTATATCGGGGATACCGGGTCTACCCTAGGAGTGACATAACATTTTTGTGAACCGAGTGTTTGATTACATTATACATTAGGGTAATTTATTTAATATTTTTATTATAATTTTTTATAAGAAATTTAAGTATCTATGAAACTATGTATCATATGTAAAATCAAAGACCAATATTTGGTCCGAGATGTGGGGTTTACCATATATGAAACTTAATATTGGTGCACATCACATCACACATGATGATAATTCATTAAATTGTTGTATTATAACTTTTTATAAAAAAATTGATTTATCTTCATAATAGTGAATAATATCTCAAATTTGAGACCACTATTAAAATGGGGATGCTAGATTTACCATAGGAATCACATAATATTTGTGTGAATCAGGTGTTTTTTACATTACATGCGAGGGTAATTCATTAAATATTGTTTTTATATCTTTTCTTAAAAAATAATGTTTCTAACAAAAGGTGTATCTTATAAAAAATCTGAGTCTATCGTTAGGTCTTAGATGTGAGGGTTTACCCTAGACATGACATAAAATTTATTAATGTCATTAGTTTTGTAACATCTTGCATGATGGTAATATATTTAATTTTTTATTATATTTTTTTACAAAAAATGTTGTTTCTCCATAACGATGTATCATATCATAAATTTAAGACCATTGTTATATCGAGGATGTTGTGTTTACCCTAGGTGCAACATAATATTTTCGTCCATTAGTTTTTTGATAACATAACATGTGAGGGTAAAAATATAATCTATTATTAATATATATATATATATTACAAACTTTATAAATATTATTACTAAAAATTATTTTAATTAATAGAACATTTATATGAATTATTGTGAATTTCTAATAGTGGTTATCATTTTTTATATTTTATTGTAATGTATAAGAAATAATATATTTTTTATTACAAATATTTTTTAATTCTTATTAGTTGATATTTTTTAAATTAATAAAAATTATTTATGATCTATGACCGAATTTATTATAAATATTAATAATTTTCCTAAATTAATTGTATTTTATAGCTGTTCTTTTAAAATTACTAAAAATTATCATAATTTCCACAAATTTTAAAATTAATATTTTGTTAATTAACACCAATATTTTCTATTTATTACTATAATTAAATAATTAATTATTAGTTATTATAAACTATTTAATGAAAATTAAAAATCATTTAAATTGTTATTATATTTTAAATAATTACTAAACATATATATCACCATTTATTTATTAATATAAAAACATCAAATATATTATGACTCTTTTTAAAACAAACATATATATATCAAATCTATATAAATCTATATATATTTATATTATAATAAAACTTAAACATATTTTTTAAATGTTTATATATAAATATTCAAATATTAATATATATATATATATAACATGATTTCTTAATCAAATCTATTTTTTAGTTTTTAAAAAAATATGCATATCAAATTAACACACAGACACACATATATCAAAATCAATATTTTATTTCTTAAATCTCTTATTTTTGTGTATATATATATTTCAAAATCCTTACATGTTTTTTTAATACTTATATATATATATTCACATGTTAATATATATAAATACACACACACACACAAATAAATATTAAAAACCATAATAATTTATATATATATATATATATATATTAAAAAACATACATGTTTTTAAAATGTTTATATATATATATTCAAAATATATATATATTACGAGATTTATTAATTAATATAAATACATAAAATATATTTTTACACTCTTTTTAAACAAATATACATATCAAATATGTATATACATAGATACGAATATACATACATATATATATATAATCTTACATGTTTTTAAAAAAATTGTTATATATGTATATATTAACAGGTTAATACACACACAAACACATACATCCAAATTAAAAAATGTGAAAAATCCCTAAAAACAATTAAAATCACTTGTAAAAAACTGATAACATTAAAATATACAATAATAATTTTTTAGAAAACCTAAATAACAAATAAAACATGAAAATTGAAATAATCTCATAACATAGGGTTTTCCCAAACAAAATCGTAAATGATAAAATGAGAAAAAACTCGTAAAGAATGAATGAGGAGACAAGAGGAATCTATAAGAAGGTGACTCAAATGTTGATCTACAAAAAACAGGTTGCAATAAATTATCACAGAGGAAGGAGGCCATTAATCATGTCTTATGTGAATCTTTGAAGAAGCATAGGAAGGTTATGGAGAGAAAGAATGGGGGGATTAGGTTTTAATTTATTATTAATCGTGATGGACTAATTGTGAAAAAATTAATTCCTTCCAAAAAATGTTTTTCATCAAAAGTATTTTCAATGGGAAATAATACATGTCAAAAGTAATTCCTACATGACTACTGTTACTGAAAAATATAGTATTCTGTCACTATTATCCATCACCACAAATCTTCATGCCAGGAGGTGATAATTCCCAACAATTTTATTTTCAGTAGAACAATTATTCCATCACAAATGATGAATTTTTACAACAGAATATGCATTCCACCACAAATAATTTCTTTTATGGGACTATTTGTGATTGGTTAATTGCCTGTAATAATTAACTCATCGCAAATAACTTGATTTCTAGTAGTTAATGAACTATGTGTGGAGTATTTTTATTCTCTTTCTAAGTAGAAAATTATTATATAAAAAAATTTAATAAAGGCATGGAAAAGGATGATGCATTGATGTACGCATTTAATGTTTTCTCCATAAACATGTTATTTTTATAATTTGTTTATGTTTGCTAGTGATGGAAAACAATTTATTTTCAATCCAAGCCTTTTTAATTTTTTTGGTGAAAAAAATTTATGAAAATGATACAAAAGTTATTTTTTAGGTGCACAAATCCACCACATGTCAATTTTAGACACGATGATCCTAATGTGACTTGAAATTCATATTTTCAGTTTAAAAGTGAAATTGTAGTTAAAAACCGAGTTCTCTTATGAAAAAAAATAAAACATCTTTATATATCTTGATATGTTAGAAAAAATATTTAAAATTAATTTCTTATGTGTTGGAATTAACATTACATTAATCAATTACACGATGTGACCATTATGATTGGAAGTATATATTTTTATTTTATATCAATATTTTAATTCAAAACAAGTGTCACATACTCAAAAAAGAGTAAACATTCCCATATTGGCTGGATAAATTATGAAAATAATCTATGAAATCATTTTTGATGTTTTGAAATCAACCTAAAATTAATTTGATACATGGTGTTCCTAGTATGACTCAAAGTGCATGTTTTTTTTGTTAAAAATTAATATTCTTATTAAAAACATTTGTAACTTTTTAGAAACTAAAAAAATTCACCCATATTTTCCTTATAATTTAAAAAATGTTCTTTTATACATTTTGGATGTATAAGAATTTCCATACCTAAACGAGACACACAATGTTTCTATTCTGATTGAAAGTGTGTCATTTTATCCAAAATCGACATTTCAGTACAAAACACACTCCATATACACATGATAAAAAAATACTTAGATTTTCTTGATACATTATTGAATCAACTATAAGCCATTATTGGCATGTAAGAATTTGTATCACATCAACATGACATATGGTGTTCCTAATATGATTTAAATTTCATGTTTTCAGTTTAAAAAAACATTTTAATCCCAATACACATCTCTTACTTAAAATTATGAAAATACCCTCAACTTGTATTAGTAATTTTGGAAAATGATTCGTATATCTTTTTTATTTATAGGAATCATCCACATATAAATATGGAACATGGTGTGGATGATATGAGTGAAAGTGAATGTGTTTATTTTAAATTAATTTTTCATCCAGAAGACAAATCACAGAATCAAAACTGAGTAAACACACTCGAGTTGTCTTGATATTTTAGGAAAACGATCTATAAGTCATTTTATAGTTTTAAAAATATAATACACATCAATTTTACACAATGTGTACCTAATATGACTCAAAGTACATGTTTTTAGATTAAAGTAATATTTTTGTTCTAAACGCATATAACATATTCAAAATAGTGAAAAAATGACTGGATTTACTTAAATCATTAGAAAAAATTCTATAAATAATTCATGAAATGTAGAAATAAAATTCAAGTGAATCCAAAACATGTTGCAATCATTATGGCTCAAAGTGCGTGCTTTCAGTTTAAAAGTGACATTTTATTACAGATCATACATGACATTCTCAAAAAATTGAAAAAATTATTAGATTGTATTAATAATATATTAAAATGATCTATATGTCAGTTTTAATGTGTATAAATAATATATGAATCAATCCAACATCTTATGTTCATAATATGACTCAAGGTGCATGTTTTCAATTTTAATGTGACTTTATAGTTCAAAACATGAGTTATTGACTAAAAATTTAGGAGACACACTGTAATAGTCAATTACCTTTCAGTTAGGCATGTTTTAATTTAGATTTTCATTTATTTTGTTGTTGGGTGAGTATTTGTGACCATGAAATTGGGAGGATACTTATAATGGTGATGTTAGAGATTTTTTTGGAGTTCATAACATAAAAAACTATAGTTTCTTATCCTCACTAGGAACATAGACACCTTGTTTGTGAAGTCCATATAGTCTAACGACTGCTAATATGAAGTTGTGTATTGGATACATGGAATGAATGATTTACAGTCCATGTAACACATACATTCTGCGAATGTATAAATATATGTTTTTAATTAAAAGATGATAGGGTTTCCGCATATATAGACCATAAAGATTAAATGACCTAAAAATGCATTACATGCTATGTAAATGTCATTTTTGTGGTTTTTAGGGCTTCATTCAAGTTATATGTTTCATTTTTTATTCATGAATCCTTCCTCACTAGACCTAGAGTGATCCCATAATAAGTTTGGGTGACTTCTTTTCAAATGGATTGATTTTTTTGGGATTTACTATCGTTGTGGTTGGATTAATTCTCTCTAAGTAAGTTTTCATTCTAGTTATTATTAGGTTCTAGTTGTGGATTTGGTTTGGATATGGTTTTGTGATTGGATATTTGATTATATAAATCCTTCTCAGTAACTTTTTCCCTTATATTATAAAGAAATATCTTGTGGTTTCTAAAACCCATCGTCAATGTAGGCTAGGTTTTCAACATCCTTGAGGAAGGTAGAACTAGTAAAGTTTCTTAATTTCATAAATTTCATGTTGTTCTTGTTGTTTCCTTGATATTTTAAATGTAATTACATGTGTGGAAATTGAAAAATTCATGTTTTCATGTTTTAAAGGGGTTTTTTCTTTTAAAATAGAATTTCCTTAGTTTATAAAGAAATGTATTTTTATGTCCGGATGTACATTGACATAGATTTAAAATAATTTTATAAAAGTGTGAGTATGTTTTTTAAAACAAAAATTGGAAAACATTGTTCAGAGGGAACCTTGGGTGTGTTGAGAAAGATACATAGGTAGCCTTAGTGTGTTTGACACCACTAGGAGGTGACCTCTTATATATTGATGGAATATGGAAGATCTCAATAGTAGTTAGAGGAAAACTTATACCTTTATTTCTTAGAAGTGTCTAGTTTATATTTTCCAATAGGATAAGGCCTTTCTAGAAGGTGAATTGTTGTTTTTGGTTGTTTATTGCATGATATATTATTTTTTGGATATTGGATCACATATATATTTATATCGTAGTATGTTTAACTAATTTACCTTATAACTAGAATGTTTCTCACTTAAGATGATCAAATATCAATTACTTGGAAAACCCTATGAATATTTGTGAAATTGTTTTCAAATTTTTATTACAATATATCTAGTAAAACTATTTTGTTTTAAATATAGAAATTTTTCATTCTAGAAATTATAAATTTTATAGATTCTTTAGTGGTTTATTACTAGGCTATGTTGACCCCACCCTACTTCTTCCTTTGGGAAATTGTAAAACGTAATTTAAAGGACATAGGTAAAGGGAAGGAAATTATAATAAATATTTTCTTCTTTTTATGTTGTTATTTTTGGTTTGGTTTGATCAGTGGAGGTGAACATTGTTCACATTGATACTTATCAGTTTAGAAGTGTCGTACATCATGGTTTAGCCTATTTGGAATTGTTGTATCTTTATTTTTTCCCATTTTTACCTTGGTCTTATGTCTTCTTTTCTAGTATTCAAGACTTGTGTTTTTATCTTTGTTTATCCTCACCCTATAAAGGGATATCATGGGTGATTAGTCTTGATGACAAGGGTTGGTCTTCCATATTTTAGCATTAGAGAACTACTTCTCCTGGAGTGTGTTAGCACCGCCTGAGTTGGTTCCATGTATTGGGATGACAATATTAGGTTAGTCTAAATCTGAGTTACCAAGGGTGGTTAGAAAATAATTAATAATTCCAAGATCTCATATATAGGTTAATTAGAAATAATTTCATAGAAAATCAATTTAAATTGACCTATCTACTAAGTATGGGTACTTGGTTTGTGTGAGGTCATTAAAATAAACTATGTGGGAAGTTTATTTAAATGGGAATGTTCCTTTCAAAATTTTGTTTCCTTATTGTGGTAGAATACATAATTGATTAAAATTTTTATCATATTATATATTTTTTTTAATTATAGAAGTTGGTTCCATGGTTTTGTAATTTTCTCATAAATTATTGGTTATTGGCTTGTGATTTATAGACAATACCTCCAAGAAGACGTCTTTCAAATACAAGAGGGTAATCTATTAGGATGGTTCCGTAAGTGGATCCTCTAATAGAACCTTATTTAGTTTAGGTAGTTATCCATACCATTCAGACTATGGGGTCAGTCAGCCCCATTTACCATCGACGATTAGTGGATCATGGATCAAAATTTACCAAGAAGTAAGCACTTATCTATCATTGGCCTAAAGGGGCCTAATAATTAGATGACTGGATTGAATAGATTTAAATGATCATAATTTTTTGAATACTCCTGAAGATTGTCAAGTTATTTTTCCACATATATTCTTGAGGGTACATGAAGAAGATGGTGGGCCTCTATAGTGAAAGATATGTTTCATGAATGTATTATCATATTTTTTTCAATAAGATATTTAATCAGTAGTTTTATCCTAAATCATTAAATTCAGAAAGACCTAATAATTTCTAACAATGGTGAAAGGGGAGTGTATATTTTCAGATTACTCCACCTGTTTGGATGATTTGGTGTATCTCGCACTGGGGCTTGCCACCAATGATTACATAAAGGCTTAGAGGTTCAAGATGGGGATGAGGGTCAATGTTTAGTCAATGATAGTTCTTTTTTACCTCCCATAATTTTTGAAGGAAGGGTGTAATATAGATTTGGGTGAGGAAGACATATCTCTGAGGATAGGATTGAGAAGAGCTTCATTTGGTGCAACTGTTAGCTATGGTGATTTTTCTAGTTGGAAAAGGAAGTTCCGGACTACTCTGTTTTCAATAGGACTAGTATCAAGGGATTATTTAGGTTAGAAACAGGTAATCTATTACCATTGTGGGTGGATTGGTCATACTGGACCCCATTATGGAGTGGCTCCTAGAACTTTTCATCTTTGTATATGTTTTAGACATGTGAAATATTTCTATGAGATGATATCCAAATGCAGTAAGGTATGATCCAATTTCACCAAGGGATCACTGGTTTATATTGATTTTACTAAGAGTGGAGGGTCTCATTCTTAGGCCAATGGGAGATTTTTAAGAGGCTAAGTCCAAATGGATTTATGCGACAGAGTGTGATCTAGAGGAACCTAATTCATGGCCAACTATTGTTATAGGTATGATATTTATCTCATCTTCTGTAGTGATAACATTATTTGATATAGGTGATACCCATTATTTTATATCATCAGAGTTGGTTGAAATATTTTGTTTTCACACTAATATTACATTTTTCCATTTGGACTTTTTCACACATTTGGGAAAGGGGTGTGAATAAGGTTTCATGTGTCCGACATTTCTAGTGGTGATAACTGACCTTGAGGTGCATTGGATTTCTTTGTATTTGATCATGACTTCTTCAACATGATTATCAACATGCATTGAATGATTAGTGTTAATATCTAGATATACTGTTATCATCTTTTGGTGTAGTTCTTATATATAAATAGGGTAACTCATATTTTTCAAGGTGAGTGGTAATCTAGACCAGGGGCATGTTTTTTCTTATACTAGTATAATCTCATGCCATTTTTTAGAAATTTTTCATAATTCAATTGACCCTTTCTGGGGTTTTCAACTACCTGTTGTGGTGTTTTTGTTCCCTAAGGTCTTTCAAGATGATTTATATGGTTTAATTCCATTTAGAGAGGTCGATTTTACTATTAACATACTTCCTATAATGAGAAACATTTCTATTCGATCCTATCAAATGTCACTTGTTATGTTGGTGGATCATAAAGTCCATATTGAGGACCTATAGGATAAATAATTCATTCATCCATGAATTTCCCCATGGTTTTCACCTGTACTATTTTCTATAAAGGCATAAAATTTTCAGGATTAGTATTTACAATCATATTCTGAATAAGATGACCATTGTGAACAGGTACTGTTGAACCATAATTTAAGATCTATTTAATCATATTAGAGGGGATTGTTGGTTTTAAATTGTTGAACTATTGTCAGGGTACCATAAAATGGGAGTCCAAGAGGAGGAAATACCTAATATTTTTTTTTTCTGTTGATACTAGCATTCCATGTTTTTCTTTATGCCATTCAGAATCACTAATTATCCTATGGTATTTATGGATTTGATGAACCTTATCATTCATCAATTATTGGAATATTTTTGTTGTTGTGTTCAAAGATGATTTCATGTGTGATCCAAGTTAGAGGAGGAACATTTGGACCATTTAGATATCATTCATTAAACCATGAAATAAAATATCATGTTTTGTAAACATTCTAAATGTGTTTTTTTGGATCAAAGAACTGAAGATTCTAGGGCATGTCAAATCTGAGAGGGGCATCTCATTGGATCCAAAAATGGTAAGGGTAGTTATATCCTGGGAAAAACCCAAAAATGTATTTGAGATTAGAAGATTATTGGGGTTAGTTGGTTATTAATGATGATTTTTAGGTCATCTCCAGGATTTCATCTCTAATGAGAGCTTTGACCCATAAGGGTATAAAGTTCGAGTGGGACAAAAAAATTTAGAGATATTTGAAGGATTTTAAGGTGATGTTGACTTCCACAATAGTGTTGATTCTCCCAAAACCAAGTTTAGGTTATAATGTTTTCTATAATGCCTCATGTATCTGTTTGGGATGTTTCTTGACTCAAGGGAAATAAGTTGTGGCCTATTTCCCTCACAGTTTATTACCTCATGAGAAGAAATACCGTACCCATGATCTTGGGTTCATAGCTATTTTTGATACACTCAAAACATGGAACCACTATCTTTTTTTGGGGAGTGATTTAATATGAATTGTAATAACAAAATCCTAGGGATTATCCCATAAGGGGCAACACAACGTTAGGGTTTCCATTATCGCCGCCTCTCTTCCACCGCAGATTGTCTTCGATCTGCTCTTCAGCGCTCCAGCTTGTCGCTTCGTGATGGCGGTTCTTCTCCCAGGGGCGACGTCATTCCTTCGTGGGCGTGCCTGTCTTGGTTTTTCCCACCACTTTCCAGCCTACTTTCACACTCCCCCTTCTTCACCAGGTAGGGATTTTTTGGTAGTGTGGTGGAACCTGCAGTCGTTGTTCTTGCTTCTCCTGGCCAAGGGTCGATGCAACGATTCTGTTCGAAGCTGGAGGCACATGCAGCGAGTCGAGGTGGTCTCCGGGTGTGAACATGAAGGTGGAGACGGGATCTGGTTCTAGTTTGCAGCATGCCCTCCCGACTTCCCTGGTGGTTCTTGTTTTTTCCTTGATTTTTTGACACTTTGAATTGGATTTGGGTATGGTTGTGGATGATTCTAGGTCTGAGTTAGCATTCGTTCTGCTCTTCACGTCTTCAGTTTTTTAACGGCGGCGATGTGGACGAGATGAATCTGGATCGTATTTATTCGATGGTTTTTTTTCCATGTGATTCAGGGAGGTTTTGTTGGTCTCACCGAATATTGGATCCAGAGCGATGGTTCATTGTGGTTTTGGGTTTCTTGGTTCGACGGTTGATGGTCTTCCCGGCGCTCCTGCATCGGCTTGATCTCATCTTCGTGTTTCTGAGAGGTGGAATCAACAACGTCAATGGTGTTCTGCGATGGTGTTTTGATCAGAAACACGTCTCTAGGTTTTCAAGGAGATCATCATAGGAGACACTGGTTTTGTTCTGAAAAGTGGAATCGGTTCGTATGTGGGTGTTGGATGCCGACGACGACTGTGGTGTCTGACGATGGCAGGCGATGTGACTTCAGGTGATGTGGGCATATTACGGATCATGATCTCCTAGTTTTTTGGGTAAGATTTTTGAATTTAGTATTTTGAATTTGGATCACCTTGTTGTTCCCACATGATGTTTTGAGGATGTTGTTCTAGTTACCGCTACCACAAAGTGGTCATTTTGAAATCCCAAAAACAGAGAATTTTCAGTTCAGTAATAACAGATGCCTAAAGTATATTTTCACTAATAGGGACATGAAATTGTGATAGAGACACAAGGTTGAGTATCTTTGGACATTTTATTTAGGTATTTTATATTCACCTAGGAATGGAAACATGGTTTTTGATGCTTTGAGAAGAATAAAATTGATTCGAAAAGTGAAAGAATAAATTTATGAGTGGTATTTAATGTGTTTTTTTACTGAGACGAGATTGGGAGTGGAGGAGGATGGTGGACATGTGTTCTCAACTTCAATAAATGTTGAATAATCTCTTAATGAGTGAGTTTGACTTGAGAAGGATAAAACACTGAGAGAAAATGTTTAGGAGAAATCCTAAATGGCGGGGAATCCTTAGGTGAGTGGTCTCAGTTTACTAGTGGAGCTTTATGATTTCATCGTAGGTTGGTTATTTATTTTTTCCTTGATATAGGAGCTATTTGATAGTGGAAACTGGGCATGTGGATCCATGAACCCTATGTCTAAAAAATATGTCACATGATTTGAGATGTTGATATTAGTGACTAGGGATGAGGAGGTTGATGTGGATTTTTATCATAGTTTTTCACTTGTCATAAAGATAAGGTGGACCACTAAATACAGGAGGGTTTCTTACAACCTTTACCTATTCTGGTATGGAAGTGGGACCAACATTCCATAGTTTTCTTAATTGGTTTCCCACAGCATCCTTATGGGAAGGATGAGATATGTGTGATTATCTATATATGCACTAAATCATCACATTTCATACCAATAAAGAAAACAATGAAACTAGAAGATCTTGGGGACTTATGTGTTTGGGAGGTTGTGGGACTTTGTGGGGTTCACTCTGTTTTTTTGGATAGGGTCTTGAGGTTCAAATCCAAAGGATGGAAAGGTTTGAAAGATGAAATGGGATTCTAGTTGAAATTGAGCATGTATTATCTTCTCTATATGGATGGACATATAGAGAGGGATACCATGGTTCTTAAGGATATTCTCTGGGATTACGTGCTTGCTTTCATTATATATTAAGACAATAATTTTCCTTTGGTTGAGATTACCTATAACAATAGTTATCATAAATCGACTAGGATGGTTCACTTTGAGGATTTGTGTGGGAATACATGTCGATCTCCCTTGTGTCTAGTAGTGTTTGTAGAGTTTTCCTTGGTTGGGGTGATTTTTGTTCATGAGACGGTGAAGGTGGTTCATTTGATTTAGAGAAGTTTGATCACGACTGAGGGTAATAATAAATTTTATGCATATCATCATCATAGGCCACTAGATGTTTTGGTTAGTGATTGGGTTTTACTCAATGTTTCACATCGCTTGGGCATTATTGGTTGGGTATGCATGGTAAGTTTTAATTGAGGTTTTTGGGCCCCTTTGAGATCATTCATTTACTAGGGAGGGTGGCATACTGTTTGTAATTTCTATTTGGGTTGAATTATTTCCATGATGTGTTTCATGTTTCCTAGTTGAGGAGATACATACCAGATCCTTCCCTTGTGGTTAGGTGGTAGGATGTAGATCTAGAACCCGATACCACTTTGGTTGAGCATCCATTTTAGATTATTGATTTCTAGGATAAGGTATTGTTCCATAAAATGATCCTGGTATTATAGGAACTGCGGTAGTGTAGATAGGATCACCATGAGACATGAGAGATGGATTGAGTAATGAGGTAGCAATGGCCCTCTCATTTTTTCAGATCTAGGATCTTGAGAACTTTCTAGGGACATAAAATTTTATGGTGGGGAGATTATAACACCTCTTTAATTTTCTATCAGGTATGTTCTACTCTTAGTTTTTGGTTTCAATTGTCATTTAGTCATTATTTACAACCATGAAATTGATAGGATAACTATAATGGTAATGTTATATATTTTTTGTTTTTGTTCAAAAAAAACCTATAGTAGACTAGTCCTTGTTGGGAAATTACACATCATGTAAATGAATTACATTCCATGTAATTACTACTAGGACGAATCCATGAATTGGGCACATGGAATGAACATTTTTTACACCATGTAATAATTACATTCCCAATAAGTATAAAAATCTTGTTTTTATTTAAAATATGATGGGGTTTTCAATGTATATAGACCTCTTGGATTATAGGATGTGCATATGGTTTACACACCATGTAAATGTCATGGTGTTGGTTTTTAGGGTGTTTTACAACAGATATTTTTCATTTTTTCTCCTTGTATCCTTCCACATTGGACCTCAAGATCTCCCTCAGTGATTATGGGTGAATTTTTTAAATCTAGATTGATTCGTTCAGGGATTGATCTCTATTGTGGAATGATTGCTTCTCTCTGGGTAAGAAAAATTTCATGTTTATCATATGTTTTAGTTGTAGATTTGGTTTTGCTATGGTTTTGTGGTTGGATAGAATTTTCTATAAATACATTTTAGTTTATTGTCATGTCTTGTCTTCCAATGTAAAATCTTGTGGTTTCCAATCCCCATTATTGAAGGCATTTAGGTTTTCTACTTCCTTGAGATAGGTAGATATGTTCATCCTTAATTGATAGTTTTTATTATTATTTACTTTATATTTTATATAGAATTTCATTTATTGAAATTGAAAAAGGTATGGGTTTATGGTTTAAATGAATGTTTTGATTTGAAAATATAATTCCTTGATTTGGAATGAAATGTTATTCGAAACACTGAAGCATATTAGATTGTATTTGAATTGATTTGATAATAATGTGAGAATGGTTCTTAAATAATAAATTTATAAACATTTCTCTACGAGATCCTTGGATGCGTTAGGAAAAAATAAATAGGTAGACATATTGTGTTTGACACCACTAATAGGAAACCACTTATATATCGATAGACCATAGAATGAATCGATATTAGTTGGATATAACCTTATTCTTTTTTGGCTCATGAGTTTCTTGTATGTATTGTCGCATAGGCCATGGCCCATCTAGAAGTTGCATTATTTTTTATGGTTGATTATTGCTTGATATATAATTTCATATATTTTGGATCACATATATATGTTTATCTTAGTAAATTTACCATATTTACTTTATAAATGGAATTTTTATAGCTTATGAAAACATTATATTCCATTTTCTAATAACCTAGGGAATGTTCGAATTTTTTTCAAGTTGTTTTATTATAATATTTATTGAAAAAAATATATTTTAAAGCTAGAACTTGTGCATTATTGATATTAGAAATTGTATAGATTCATTTTTGGTTTCTTACTGGGATCTATTACTCAGATCCAAATTATTCATTTGGGTATTTTTTGAGAATTGTTTATGACATAGGTAATGTTTAGGGAATTATATCACATGATATATTCTCTTTATTTAACTATTCTTGGTTTGGGTTGCTTAATGGAGGTGACAACTTCTCACATGAATATTTGTAAGTCTAGAAATTCCACACTTCCTGATTTATCCAGTATAGATTAATTGTATCTTCCTATTGTCTCTTATTTTTACTCTGGATATATGTCTTGTTTTAAAATATTCAAGACCTATTTTTGTAAGTTTTTTTTCCTCACCCTATAATGTGATATCTCGGGTGGCTGGTCTGGTTTACATGGGTTGGATTGTTACACACAATATAATATTCCAAACTATTTATGACAATAATCAATTTTAAATTTGGGAGATATATGAATAATATTTATCTAAATCCAGGTCATGGTGTGTTCTATATGACTCAAAGAGTCTGTTATTAGTTTAAAAGTAACATTTTAGTTCAAAATACACATAAATTACTAAAAATCATCAAAAAACACCTAGACTACCTTGATAAATAAGTAAAATTATCCATAGGTCATTTGGATTGTAGAAATAAAACTAATATCAGTCTTACACAGGGTGTTCCATGTATAAATCAAAGGGTTTGTTTTCAGTTTGAAATCACATTTTAGTTTAAAATTAATGTAACTTACTAAAAACATAGAAATACCACATGAATTGTCTTATTAGATTATTAAGATGACCCATATATCACAAGTGATAAATATTAATCATCTGCACATCTATATGTCACACTTTGTGATTGATATAACTTAAAGTGAAAGTTTTTAGTATAAAATTGACATTTTCGTTAGAAATGAAACTCAATGAAAATCTGGAAAACACACTCAAATGTTCTTAATAATTTAATCAATCTATCTATAAGTCATTTTTGATCTACAGGAATCAACCGTATGTCCATCCAAACGGTGGTGTGACTGGTATAACACAAAGAGAATGTTTACAGTTTATAAATGAAATTTTAGTTAAAAATGTTCTCTCCACAATGTATATTGAGAAAAAACACATGGATTATATTGATATGTTGGGAAAATTATCCATAAGTCATATGTGTTGTATATGAATCATCCAAACATTAATATAAAATAGAGCATGACTAATATAACATGAAATGCATGTTTTCAATTTGAAAGGTAGAATGTTAGTTAAGAATATTTCACACCCTAAAAACCAATCAAACAAACATAGATGTTATAAATAATTTATTAAAATGATCCATATTTAAGTTTTGATGTAATGGAATCAACTACTTGTCAATGAAATACATGTTGTGAATGGTATGGCTTAATGTGTGTATTTCCAATTTAAATGTGGCATTCTCATTATAAATGTCTATCACCCATTGAAAAAAATAAAAACACACTCAGACCGTCTTGATATTTTTTTAATCATCCCATAAATCATTTGAAATTTTAAGGAATTAGACATAGATCAATCTGACACATAGTGTGGTCTGTATGACCCAAAGTACATGTTTTTTTAAATTGACATTTTAGTTCAAAACACACATAAAAAACATGAAACCATGCTAATTCCCTTGGATTGTATCATATATTAATAAAGATAGCTATAAAACATTTATAATACTTAGGAATCAACCACATGTTAATATGAAACATGGTGTGCCCGACATGATCAAATGTGCTTGTTTTAAGTTTAAAAGTCACATTAAATTAATGCATTGTATCTTATTTATAGTTAATTAATTTATTTATTGTATTAATATTTTAAGATTTTTTTATGTAGGTACACTCTTTTTTGAATGTGATAATTTTACATTGTAATAGGTACCATGATCAAGCTCTATTGGAAGCGGGTCCGAAGGTAACAAAATAGTGTTTTTGAATTTGTTATTTTTTTGTAAAAGATTATACGTATTAATTGTAAGTATATGTACCAATGTAATTACACATAATTTTTTTAAAATGTTTGTAAGAACTATACATTTTTTTCTTTTTATATAATTTTAATTGAAATCAAATTCCACCATATGTTGCTATAACATCCTATAAATTACAACAACACATTGTAAATAGTGATCTATTATCATTTCTATTTCTAACACTGATAAAATATTGTTTTATCACCACTAGGGATAGTTTTTATAAAAATTCATTCATTATCACTAAAAGAAGTGATGATAGAGGTGCACCTATATCAGTTCTAAAATATGCACGGATAAAGGATCCACTTTATTAGTGCTTTTCTAGAACTAATAAAGATAAAATTTATTATTGTTATTTTTAACACTGGTTATAGGAATCAGATTTTAATGTGTCTTACAACATATGTGCTTTTTAGCACTAATTAAGGCAATTTTATGCAATAAAAGAGCATGTAACTACAGTAGTGAAAATTTGTGGCTACATCACCACATTACATTACGAGCTCAATTTTAATCCGGGGCCCATGTAGTTATTTTTTTTGATGAATAATTTTATCATGAATTTAGTTATTTTTTAAATATTTATATATATATATATATCATTATTAAACCATGTAAATATATGTGTTCATTCTTTTTATATTCATATTATTTCACTTTTCCACCTTTAATCCTATTTCTAGAATCATATGTCGTTAGATCTCTTAGTTTTTTTGTAACACAATAATCTTCCTAAGGCATTGGCCACACATATAGGATTCCCTATAAATGATAATTAACTTAATGAAAACATCTTACAACACTATTCTCATTACCAGGATATAACGACTAGCCATCTATATAAGAAATGATTAAAAGAAGAACCATCATAGACCAACATTCTCTAACTGAGCCAAAGTTTTCATTTAAAGGTAAAAATAATGGTATTCAATCCATTTCACACATAGGATAAATGATCATTCCTATAACACTTTTAATAATAATCCATTATATATCCCTGAACATCCTATACTAACACATAATCCCATATGTGGTTCCATACAAAAACCAATTGGTAATAAATCGAGTATCCAATCCATGATTTATGTTAGCCAAAAATCCACTTTAGAATAGATGTGGGGCCGAGTTCACACTCATCATCTTGGGGTTTAAAATATAATCTGTTACATTAATGGTACTTTCAAAAGACCATCTCTCAAGAGAATCTTTAATTTCCATTTCCTAAAAATAATCTATCTATTTTAAACTCTATTATAGATCTGGATTTTATCATTACTATAAATGTATATTTTTAATCTTATTTTAAAATGAGATTCTTTTATCAACATAAAAGAAAACCCTAATAATGGAACCCCTTATCAATGATAAATATGTGCTCATAAAGGGGACCTTTATCAGTTATTTTCTTAGGGATGATAAAGGGAACCTTTATCAGTCATTTTTGAGGGTGATAAATTGTGTCTTTAAAAATGATTTTTAGAATTGATAAAAATATCCTTTTATCAGTGCTATAAATAGAGATACCAAAGAGGTTGTTTATTAGGGCTAAAAAGGTTCTTATGAAACTTATAAAATATTTTTCAAAATTATTTGAGGCATCATACCCCTTCCCAATGTCCCTTTTTCATTTCTAACCCATACTCCCCATCCCAAATTTTTTTCACTTGTGATTCCCACTCGGACATTATCAAAAATCATATTACCACTCTAACAATTGGCTGTTTCCGCCCCCTACTTAGTCACCAACATGTGCCTATGCCTAGATTTGATACTTGAACCTCTTGTAGGTCTTTTTTATTGGGGAAAACAGGTTATGGGGTTTCTTCTGACTAAAAAACATATATCATTTCATAAAAACTGATTCAACATATTTTGTAGTCCAATCAAAATTCCATATGAAATGGTATAGATGTTTTATGTTCATATCTTATTTTCATCATATCTTAAGATATTAATTAATTTATTACTTTTTTCTATTCTAAAAATGTTATTATATGTCTATTATGTTATTATTTGAGTTTTTTAAATACATTAATTTTTTTATTTGTTTTGATAAATTACTATCTTTAATTTTTTTTATTAAATTCGTATTTCAACATTTTTTTATGTCCTCTTATTAAATTATCAACTTTAATGTAACTTTTTATGTTCTCAATTTTATTAAAATTGAAGTGTTTTATATGTATAAATATTTTGATTGTAGTTATTTTTAAAAGTAATTGTTTTTCAAATGTTATCATTATTATTTTAATAATTCATAAACACTGGTTATATTTTTTTATACTTAAGATTAATTTTTATTCAATAAGAAATATGGGATCCATCATTATGTGGTGCCTTGACTAGCCCTAAACCACGGAGGACCCTTTGGGTCAACCCTATGGGAAGTCCCACCTAATAAATCATAAAAAGGAGGCTCTTGTGTATCTGGTGTGTATAATTCATGCCACATGCATATGGGGATCATGTTTTAGGCACAATGTTTGAGATGAACATGCATGTACTATCACACTAATGTGTTGGGATTTGGTATCCCATATAGTATGTGTTGTTTTTTTTAATCTGAAATCGAGATCCATGTAGCTTTCATGATATACCACATACCCTCATTGCTTCACTTTTGATGTGGGAAACTATTTTAAGTGTACTATTAATATATTAAAATCATGGATAGTAGTTGTGAGTTCTCTCTACCGGTAGATATGATCTCATGCACCGTCCAATCTTCCCTGCTGATCCTGACTTTTTTGAAAATATTGCGTTTTGTTCTTTTTTTATTCTATGCCTTCTTCCTCCTAAAGCTAATTATATAATTCATCATGTATCTTCACATTTCCTCCATCAAATCTAAAAAGATTTAGTAATTTTTCTATTATACATTATGGTTTTATTCTATCCATTTTATGTTTGGTTTTTGTATTGTTATAGTAGATTCTGTTTGTAAAGTTGTTATCCTTCAACTGCTATGGGTTATTCATTTCATAGATCACCTCACCTAGTAATGTTCTTCTACTTTGACCATCCCCTTTTGGTTGCTCGATGTTCCACCATTGGACACTAGTGGTGGGTATCTGGTCATTGTTGGTAAATTAGCGGCAGATAGTGATTTTACCCACTGTTGGAATCCAACAGTGGGTTCGTAACCCACCATCAAACATCAAAATTTGGTGATTTTACCCACCATTTCAATCCAACTATGGGTGATTTTCCCACCATTAGACATTAATAGTATGTAATTCTTATCCACAGGTTTTTTCATACTTCTTCTATTCAGACCTTGGAAGGATCTCCATCGATCTTCTTTTTATCATTATTTAGGATGCTATTTTTTCCTATATTTTTATCTAATATTTTATTTGATTTTTTTCTTTTTGTTATTTCTTATTTTATATATAGTTTATTGGTGCTAGATTATTCATGCTCCAACATGAAATCTTTCTTATTTTTCTAAAAGATCTTCAAGTTCACAAGAGTTCTTCTCTTGGTTGTAGTAGTTATATTTATATGTTATTTTTTCTTATTTAACATTCATTATATTTTTATCTTATTCACATTATCTCAATCTTCAGTAATACATTTTTTATCAATTGTTATTCCTTGTACTAACAAAATCTTTCTTCTTAAACCTCTTCCCTTGTTAATTTAGTTTTTATTATGTTTATAGTTTTAGTTTAAATTTATTTTTATATTTTATTAATTTATTTATTCATTAGCTGTTTCCTTTTGTGCTTTGGAATTTTCTTTTATGAGTCACCATTGGATAATCCCTATATATGGTCATGAGTCACTTTTGGAAATTTCCCATAGCTAGTCATCAATCACTATTGAACATCCAACAGTGGAAAATTTTTATTACTGATTTTGGAACCATTGTGTCCGAATATACTTGGAATGAATTTATTTTTGATTAATTATATTTTATTTTTTCATAAAAATGGTACGACAGGTTATGATCTATTTATCCAATGTTGGAACTCAGTGGTGGGTCAAGAGTCACTGGTCTCTATTCCAGTGGTTGGTCAATAACCCACCATTAATGAAAATTTCATATTTCTAAATTTTTATTTCATATATCAATTAATTTTGATTGAATAAATTATTTTGATCATTGTATTTTTATTTTATCTGGATAATAAATTTATAAATTATGTAAAATTATTTGTAACATTATTTTATGTTTTTTTATTCAATAAGTTTTTAGTTCTTATGATGCCTTATTTTACTATATAATTTTCTCTATGTATAATCTATATGATTATATTTGTTTTCAATTGTTTTATAATTAAAATTTATTATAATTGTTTTAATTAATAAATTAATGTGTTTATATTAATATTTTAGGAAGAAATAAAAGACTAATAATATTTCTATATTAATCTAATGATACACTAAAAGAAAAATGTAATGATAATTTTATTTCAATAAACTTCACTAACAAGTTTCAAGAAGATATTAGTTATGTACACGCTCCTTATTGATATTAGATATAATGATCCATAATAACTATTAATGAAATAAAAGTAACTCTAATGTAGATCATTTGATAGTGTTTTTTCATTAATATCTCTTATGATAAATCTTCAACATTTGTAATGATATATTTTTTTGATTATATTCTATGACTTCCATATTCCTGCGATGATCAATTAATGACATAATCTACAACATATTTTACTTTAAGTGATCAATGATAATAGATATTGAACGTCATCAAATGTTTGATAATCTAATTCCTTTCTTATATTTTTTTTATTTATGCAATATTTTTTATTTATTTATGTATGAATTTGTGTATTATTTATTCATTTCTTATCAAAGTAAGGTATTTATTATCTATGGTAATTCTACCACCCAAAAGTAATTTTGGGTTTTGACTCCCGATCAAAAGTTAGGATACAAACAAAGTTGAGTCTCATATGAAAATACTGGGTTGTGCCTTAGAGTTGTTTAATAGTCTGTTTCTGTAATATGGTTATCACACATTTAAAAGTGAGGTTCTTAGTGGGTACTAGCCTACTCAAGGAAAATTGAAGATTTAAGAGTGTGCAAGGATCTTGGAGATTCAAACCACTATAAATTCTTGGGATAATTCATTTTTATTTCCACTTAAAATCATCTCAAGAAGACTTCACTCAATAATGCTAAATATTTTATAAACCCGGATTGTTTTTTTTTTCATTTAATTTTAAAATGACTATTAACACCTGGTAATATTTTTCATCAATAATGATCCAAAAATTGGTTTTAGATCTTGGTAATTACCTATGAGTATCTGATTTCAAAAAATGATATAAGATCTAAGTATCTAAATGGTTATTCACTATTTTCTATAATATAATTCCAAATAATTTTTATTGAAGCCCGGGATAAAATAAACAATGATAATGTTATATTTGTTTAGTTAACATCTATATCTATATTAATATTTCAGAATATTATTTTGGATGATTATTTATTAAATCTTCGCAAAACTGTATCCTTGACCAAACAAAATAATAAAAAATAATTGATTTCATTTAATATGAAAGGTATAAATGTGAATGGTTGGTAGATACCATATAATCCCCCACTAATGGATAAGAGTGATTTTTAATACAATCATGATAGAATTAAATCATACTTGAAACAACTTAATGTGGATCGCTAGATAATCCTAGAAAATTCATATGAGCTACTAAAAGCTGAACCAAGGACACCATTTGGTAATGACATGGAAAAATATGTTTTGAAATATAAAGTCAAAAATATTTTATACTGTGATATATGTATAATTTTCATTAGCCATGTCCCATCTTTTATGAATGCCCATGACATATAGAGGATACAACAAGTGACTGATTATGGCACTAACAAGTTGAGGTGTACCAAGCTTGGAATACTCTGAGAAGAATACAAAGAGTTCAAGATGTGAGATGAGGAATCTTTAAATTTTTTGTTTGATAGGTACACCAGTATTACCAAGGGTCTTAGAAATCATAGAGAAGCCTTGGACAACAGTACACAAGTGTAAAGAGTAGAAATAGATCTTTGAAAAATATGGCAAACAAAGAAGGTGGCCATCGATGAGAGTATGAATATTAATGAATATATATTAGAATAACTAATAGGCTATCAATTTGAGTATGAGTTATATCTAAATAATAATACTGATTAAAAGTATACTAAAATGAAATTTATGACTATAAATATAATTTAACTAAAAACACCAATGCCTCTGATTCCGAGTTCCCATAAATTGACAATGAGATGGATCACTTCATTATGAAACCTTACCAATTTATGAAAAGGAATGGTGGAAAGATATAGTTTGGAAATAATAGTGAACTGAATTACAAGAAAGTTAATTCAAGTTAGCATAATAATGTTTCATATCTAAAAATATATGAGTAAATAAAACAAGGTCACATCATACCATATTTCCATAAGATCAAGCATGAAAATAAGTATAAAGACAAAAGGAGGAAAGAAAAAAAATCTTGGTTTGGAGAATGGGACTGGTAAGGAAGTTCTAAATCATGAAGTGAATCGAGAAGTGAAAAGAAATTAGAAAACCTTTCCCTGATGCTCATAAAATGTAATTTAAATGATTCTATCCTCACCGAATTAATTACTCCTATACATGTTGATCAGAATGCAATATCTAAAAATGAAAACATACTAATTATAATTATTATTATGATTCTAATTCTAATAATTCTGTAATTAAACAATTACTTAATGAAAATAAAGAATTTAGAAATGTTAGTTTTGAATTTAAAAATAAAAAAAATATGTTAAACATAAATATAAAAATATAATCAAATAAAATGATAAAATTAAAAGGGAATGTTAAAAATGAATTTGAATGTTTCCTAAAATGATGAAAGTGAAATGACTTGTGAATATGATTTTTAGAAACTAAAAAATTAAAATTAATACAAAATGTATTTCTATATATAAATGATATAGACCAGGATAATATATTTAATTTAGTTGTGGATGATTTTACTGAAGAAGAAAATGAGTGTAATAAATTTAAACAATAAAATAAAAAATCAAGGAACATAACCTCAAGATCTAAAGAAATGGTTTATATAGATTTACAAAGTATTAAAAATGATATCATGGTATTGAAAACATAAGATATAGATATTATAGAGGAATTATCTACTTTTGTAATAGGTAAACAACAATATGATAAGATGATTTATTTAATTAATCTAAATTCATATATAAATGGTCTTGGTTATAAAAATTTTACACCAAACATGAATAAGACACCATCAGTTCAAATTTAAAAAGTAAGTATCTCTACAACAAATTTATTTAAATTAAGAATGAAATGCCCATATTAAAATTAATATTCATTAAGATTCACTCAATATTTTGGTCATACTAGAACCCTATAATCTAAAAAATTTTATTTAGATTCACTAGGATATAAATGATTGAAATCCATGTGGATGATCATAAGTCCTGTGAATTCTACAGAACCTTTGAAAAACTATGTACCAAAAGGATGTCACCCAAATCCTATTAGACATAAGTTGGTCACCATGATAAGATAAGTACTATTTTTGGTAACCACCATTCATATTATCTACCTCAATATAATTTGATATACTGACATACAAGAAATATAATATCCTTTTAATAACTGTTTTTGAGTTGGATATCAGACATGTGCATTAATTTCCATCTTAAATTTATTTAGTAACGAAAATCAACTTAGGTTACATAGTTGAATTTGACATTTTGAATATATTGACTTTATGACTACTTTTTAAAAAAAATAACATAACTGTTTTATCATTATTTACTGATGCTTGAATTTAGGGGGAGTTATGCATTATTTTCTACAACTTAAGTTTTAAAATAGTTTTCGAACAATTATATTATGCAACATTAAAATTTTCTTTAGAATATTTGAAATAATTGTTCATCAACACATCTTGTGAAATATTTATCTCTCTTATGAATATCGTCTGTGTTTTATAATTTATTTAATTTATAATTATAATTTTAAATCTATTAGGAATTATGAATTTATTCAAATAATCAATTTATTCAAAAACGGATTCAATTATGGTAATAAAATTCATTTTTAGTTTTTTTATGATCTAATTCATTTATGATTAAACTCATAGGGAGTTTTTTTAAACCCAATTAAAGAATAAAACTATTCATCTCTCTTAGAATAATAATGATTAAACTATCTATTCATGGAAATCAATTTTATTTTGTTCAATGAATATAACAATATATTGTATTTTCTCAATGTTTGAACTTAACATGCAAGAAACATTAATTTATGTGTTTTCTTATAAATATTTTTTGACAAATATTTTCCATCGATTAAATGATAATTAGTTTATATTATTTAAAATATCATTGTTAAAATATCTACTCTATCTTAATTATTTATTTTGAGTTCTATACCATATATTATTTTACATTTATGTCAATATATTACTATGTTATTTTTTAAAAATTTTGATATTGTTTTAAAAAGAAATTTTTAGATAGTTTAAGATATATTAATGATCTTTTTGATAAATTTAAAAAGGGGGGAATTTTTTTATTGAAAATTTAATAATAGTATTGTTTTGTAAATCATAAAAGGGAGAGTTTTTTGTATTTTAATTTTTTTAAATACATTAATAGTTTTATTTTTTTATTAATTGTATAAACCTATCCTCAAATATCTCGAAGCTAGTTTCTTCGATGAAATAAATTGTCAAGATTACATGGAATAAATACCCATAGGATAGATCTATTTAGTAGTCTCAGAAAACTAGATACATAAATAAGTATTTTATTACAAATGTATAAATTGACTACAACATAATTTTTTTTCTTTCAAAATAAATAAATCTAAGGATAACTCTAATATATCAAGTAAATCCCTACATATCTTTCACAGTAAACTTCATCGATTCCCATGGAAAGAAACATAATAAGGGTGATCTCAAATGACCATTAAGGGAAAATTATAGCATAACCAATAATCAATCAGTGAGAATAGTCAATATAGAAATGTAAATAACTGAACAGACATGCAATATAAATAACTAGATATGTAAAAATAAATATGGCAAGGTAAGAAACTAAAACAAATTCCATCTTGATAAATGAAAAAGAAATGTGTCCATATATATGTCGACACAAAATCTCATGGATAAATAATAACTAAATTCAAAATAAATCCAATAATTATTTATCAGATGTTATGTTTCTGAGGGACTTTATAAATTCACCATCATAATAAATTTTAATCATTCCAATTTTCCCAACTAATTCCTCCCAGGAGACAACCGATTCCTCGAGGGGATTTCATTCATCAGTCCCAAACCCATGTATTTCATATCCAATGCAGTCCTCATATATGAAACATATAATGCACCGTATAAAATATTTGTATTGAATTAAGTATATGAATGTACCAAAATTTAACCAAATAATCAAATTAATGTGAAAGTAGACACTGCATTTAAAATTGTATATGGTTTAGGAAATAATAATATCCATGATAAATGAAGTGGATAATTTAGGTGAAATTAAATGTTTGATGTTAATGGTAAATTGAATACTTCTTGGTGACTAAAAAATAAATCAAGGAAGTGATTGTGAATAATATCCTAAGAAAAATTAATAATAAACCCATCCTGAGGAAGAACAAAGATGATATGAAAACAACAAACCCATATTGTATAAATTAGATGGTCATTTTTATGGATAAAATAAAGGATTAAAATTTGAAAATAGTATTGAGGAAAATATGATTTTCATTTTAAAAAAAATTAAATTTATTTTTATTTTAAAAATAATACTTTTAAACATGAAAATGAGGCTTCAAATAAATGATGATAGATGAATCCGTACATGTCACATGATGTATAAAGAATATTCATTTTATACTGAAATAGTTTAGAAAATTCCTTGTTATGAAAGCAACAAGAAGATTCCTTTTATACATTGGTAAATGATAGAAAGGATAAAAATGCCTTGACAAAATCATCCTAATTTTTTTTGAATACAATTTTAATAAAACATGGTTTTTTAAACAAAATAGGTTCTCCGACTAAGGAGAGATATAATATTGGGTTTTCCAAAATACATTTTCTAAAAACAAATTAGTGAAAAAGAGTGAAAAAATGGTAATAAAACTTGAAAATTATCTTGAATAACCAGATAAGAGTTAAAGGGATTATTGAAAAATTTCTATATAATTTTGTCAAATAAACATTCCATTGAAAGATCACTAGGATTAGTCTTACGTAAAATAACTTTTAAACATTCCAAGGTGTCCCATACCACTTCAAAACATTTTTAAATCATAAACCTTATTAAAGGATAATATTAAATGAATGTTTTAAATTCCATGAATATAAGGGGTTTATGATATAATATTTAAATGTGGTAGTATACAACATATATAAGAAAATAGGTGCACAATGTTTAAGTATGCCTCATGAAACGAAAATGAGACAAGAATCCCTTACCAATGTGGTAACAAATGAATTGGAAAAACCAAAGGTAACTATCATAAAATAAAACATTTAAATTCCATGAAGATAATATAATTAAAGATATAATATGTCAATGTGGTATTATGAACACCATATATATGAAATTTTTCACATAAAAACAAATTATGCCTCATGGAAAGAAAAGTGAGACACAAATTCCTTACCTTGTGTTTCCTTTCCATTGAATGTCCTTCAATATCCAGTATAATAAACTTATATTAATTTTATACATAATTTAGAACCTTTTTAATTTTTATAATTAATTTTATTTTATTACTATGTTCTGTACAACTATATAAACAATTAATTTTACGTCGGGTGATTTTGATCGAATGCGGTTTATGTGTTGAAACAACAATTATTGGTCAACTATGGTCAAAGGGTTCATTATATAAAATCACCAGAATAATGAACATGACATAATTATCATATTTGTTTCATCAATTATAGTTTCAAAATCAATCATTAAATATGGTTAAGAAATATGAATCGATGATATAATCATAGATATGGTAGGCCGTATGTATGCATGAGTAACATTCTCATTTTTAAATGATCATTGTTGAATGAAGGTAAGTAACTCAAATACATATAGAATGACCATTATATAATAAATTCTTATTTCTTGACCCCCTCCTCACAAGGTGTACCCCTCACAGGTTGACAATATTAGAAGGGAGATAATGACCCTCGAATCCCGCCTCTAGTAGGCCCCAGGTTAGCGACTAACACCGAGGGTATCATAAACACATAAATGGGAGGCATTACACTATAGCGAACACATGATAAACAGAGGGGTAAGATAGACACCAAAAAAATACACCTCATAATGAAATATAAAAGAAGTACCAAGTTCATATATGTAATGTCATTCAAAACTACTACAACTGAAATGGAAAACAACAAGTACCAAAGGAAAGTAAAAACAGCCGCAACCACGAAGCCCGAAAAAATCCTACAACCCCAAGCTAGTCATAACCAGCCTGAACTCAAACATTATTCAAGTGACCTAAAAGAAATTTGATATGTAAATAGGGTGAGTATAACAATATACTTAGTAGGATCCTCCACTGAACCTCTCATGAAAAAGTGAAGAGAGAAGGCTAAAGCACAGTGAACAACAAGTTAAACTAACTTCTCACCTAAAAAGGTATTCTAAGTTCCCAGCCTCACCATGGATACTCTCACAAGTATTAAAAACAAGATTATATAATAAAATAATGAATACAAGGGTTACCCTCTACCACATCCCCACTGGATTGCCTCTTAGCCCTAACGTCGTACGTCCTAAGCATCTCTCTACAAAAAGGCATGCTCACAAACACCAGGGCGTATCACCACATCATGCACCTCATGAAAAAAACACCATTTCTATGTAGTAAATGTGACCTGGTAGTTTCTGGGAGCCACCAAAGCTCGCATAACATGTATCATACATCGATTATAAAATCTCAATCCATTATAGACCATACACTGAATAAGGGTCCTCAAGCCATCACAACCTATAAAAGTTACACCTATAGTAGTCCATAGGAAACAATATCCAGAATATATGAGTGTGAATAACCATCGGACATTACATCCCTCTACACATATACATGGGGAAAAATAACCATTGTGCCAACCAACACAAGTAATTACCAAGAGAAGAGAGTGGGGCCGAGGGGGTAGTCATCTATCCATCCTTCCACCAGAATGTTGGGGAAAAAATCCATCGAGGGGCTCAAAATCTTGGGGGTGTCAATCACCCTAATATATAGGGTGGGGTAGAATATAGAAACACATAATGTACATGATATAATATACCTCACAAATACACTATGGGAAAACCCTAGTATCAGAATCAACTGTAGCTAATGTCTCTCGGACTCCCAGCTGCCACTGCTAAGAGTAGGTATCCTATAAGTACAAAACAATTTAAATAGATTTATTATATTACTTCATTCCCTTTTTATAATTTAAATTTAAATTAAAAAATATTTAATCATTAATTAACCATTATCCATTTCATATAAATTTCATTAACATCACACCCAAATTCCATTATTTCTATAAATTTCAACTTGAACATTGCATCCCAGCAAGCTCCAACCCCATTGGTTAACATCATTTATTTAATTATTTATTAATAGAATTATTAGTTTCCCATATTCCATGGCATTCATGAAAAAAATTCTAGGCTACTAAACATAAGGGGATCAACATAGTGAGTAGGTGAACTGCCTGTTGAGGCTTTTCCACCTATATCAAGAGTATAGACCCATCCTCCCCCAAAAATTTAACACTGAAGGAACGTGGCATACCTCGTGTGTCTTCACCCTTTTTGGAATGAGGGTAAGTAAGACCAGCTGCCTTTAGTGGTGTGGAATGTAATGTAGATAAACAATAAACAAGATTCCTCAAGCATCCAAATATTTACATCCAACATGTTTAATCATCTCTGGTGTCCTCCATAACACCCACATGAATAAACCGATTCATCTCACCACTCAAGGTGTAAACTGCTGCCACAACCAACGGGCATCCCAACCCCCACATATCACGACAACCATCCAGGCTCACATCACAACACAAGCAGCAGGATAAATAAACATCATATCAATTGGGCTCTTGGCCCTTAAAAAACAAGAGGGAAACTAAGAACCCTACTAGGCATTATATTTTTATCAAACATATGATTCTTTAATCCATTTGGAATTAACCGATTTATTATTTGTAGGTTCCAACTATGGGTAACCTCAATAGAAAGCTATCATAACCATCAAAACTAAATTAAACATGTTTTCTACATCAATTTTAGTAGCATAAAATTAAAACAAGAAGAACCAGATTCAATTACAAAACACTTTATCATTGAAAATTAATTTACAATTAATCTCAATTTACATTCTTTACAAATATCCATCAAGAAAAAAATCTAAACAAATAATGCATAGATAACACACTACCTAGAAAATCAAGAGGTAATAACATATGATCAATATAAATTTATTTATCATGTTTAAATATATATTATATGAAATCCATTGTGATCAAATGGGATAAAACATGATAAGTCTACAATTGCACATAAAAGAATAGAGAAGAAAATAATCCCCTACTTTAAAAGGTTCTTGACGTTTGTTATATAAGAACGATCCACACAACGAATTAAGATCTCCTCTCCCTTGGAGACTCCATCCACCCGAGGACACCACAACATGAACACACCAATCGAAACCCAAGAAAACTCCATTAGAATCATGGAGACCACATTTCATAACATGGAAAGATGAAAAAATGAAAAAATGATCAAATAAAACACAAGAACGAAGGTAGATCATACCTTCTATCGATGATGGATCAACACTTGTTGCTTGCACAAAAATATGGGGTGCTTAGGAAGAAAAAAGAAACATCAAGGGGAAACAATCCAAGGATTAAGGTTTGATCACAATACTTCTATGGGAATAAGGAATGGTTTGAGTGTATCACTCCAAGGAATAAGAAGGAAGAATAAGGGAGGATGATATCATGTACCTTTATAATAGTTACCAAAGTATTGGTTTAAGATACACTGGATTTTCCATTAAAAGAAAATTGCATTAAACCACATAGATTGACTAAGTAAAGAAATCCCAAGACATAGGAAAAAATTAAAATTGGTGTTTTGGATTTGAATCATCCTTAAATCCCTTAAAATAGGGACTTGAATTCATTTTACGTCAAAGAAAACATTAATGGGGATAAACTATAAGAAGTTGGAAACACTGTACACTTATCGATGCTGGAAACATTGTTCACCTACCGATGCTAGAAATAATGTCCACAAATGACTCAGGGAGACTGATGAAACTATTCACAAAATGACTCACCAACACTGATGACACAATTCACAAAATGAATCACTGAAACCGATGTCACTATTCACAAAATGACTCACCGACACTGATGACATTGTTCACAAAATGACTCACTAACACTGATGACATTGTGCACAAATCGACCCACTAACACTGATGACACTACTCAAAAAAGGACTCACTGACACTAATGACATTGTTCACAAAACTGGAACCACTATTCAAAAAATAGAAATTTATAAAAGTGTTGATGATAAGTCACCTAGACCTCCCTGAACAACTCAAACACCATATTTCAGAAAAGGAATGGACCGAAGAGGTCTGGCCCATTAAATCAGATACTTTAAAAACATTCTCTTCCACTAGAATTCAAAACCATACTAAAAGGAAACAAAAAATCTTTTCGAACAACCACTAATCAAGATAGCACTCAAAAGAGAGAAAACCACCACAAGTAACAAAACAATGAAATCTTATAAACACAAATGGTCTATAACCACAAATCCTACATCTTTACATGAAAGAGTCAGCCATCAATAAACTCTAGGTATTGAGCACGTATCTATGGCTTGCATTCCTAGATACTCTCCTCTATGCCACCATGTCGCCACAAGAAAAGAACGAAGGAGTTAAAATGCCCATGAAACACCATTTCTTTGCAGTATTGGATCGCCACAGACTGCTCTTTAAAGGTCACATTATCGTCAACATCAATATCTCCCCAATAAATTTTGTGAGAGACATTATGAAGATAATGATAGAGTGGTAAAACAAGAAAGACATCGTGTATCCAGCTCATCTGTGGGGGGAAGGGCTACTCGATATTGCATGACTACAACATGAGACAACACCTCAAAAGGCCCAAAAAACTTGGGAGAAAACATACTACCACGACCAAACCTTCGCTGCCCATGATGGGGAGTCACCTTCAGAAACATGTGAACCCTAAAATCAATCTCCCGAGGTCTCCTCCTTTGATCGACAAATTATTTCTGAGGATCATGTGCTGTCTTTATATTCTCATGAATCACTCAAATCATATTTGTCAAATTCTACACTAGTTCCGGTTTGAAAATTTCTGACTCTCCAAAACTAATGCAGCACAATATAAAATGGAAAGATCAGCCATACAGGGCTTTAAATGATGCCACAATGATGGTGGAGTGAAATCTATTTTTTTATGAGAACTCTACTAAAGGTAACTTCCTCATCCACCAACCTCCAAAATACAGGACATAAGAGCACTACATGTCTTCCAGATTCTAGATGGTCTGCTCTGTCTGACCATCCATTTGTGGATGAAGAGTAGTGTTAGAGAATAACTGAGAACCAAAATCATACTTGAGACCATTCCACACCCTACAGGTAAAATAAGGATCTCTATTATATATGATCATCCTGAGGACATCGTGGAGTCTCACCACCTCTTCTAGATAGTACCTCGACAAAACTTCCACTAAGTTTGACTCCTTGATCACTATAAATTGGGGTGATTTTATTAAATAATCCACTACCACAGAAATATCGTAATGTCCTCCCTGAGCATGAGGTAAACTAGTAATAAAGTCCATTGAGATGTCCTCCCACTTCCACTGAGGAATATCTAACCTCTGGAGAAAACCCCAGGGGAAATGGTGCTCGACCTTCACCTTATCGAAGACTAAACACCGAGACACAAACAACACAACCACACGCTTTATCCCAAACCACCAAAACTGACTCCTCCAGCCTCGGTACATATTTTCCACACCTAGATACACCATTAAAGGAGAACTATGGAACTCTCTGATAATGGTCTCACACATTACCAAATGAACCAATAGCCTTTCATGATACAAACGTTTGTGTTGTTTATCCTTAGACCAACCATCAGGGGCCTCAACACAAACTACTTAGTCTCTCCAGACCTCTACCTTTAAATCCCCCATCTAGGAATCTTCCACCTTCTGCACCCAAGATAACTGCACCATTATCTGAAAAAGAAAACTTTTGCCCCAAACTTCTCCTATATCAAGATGTAATGCTGAATGTTCTTGCATCACTCCCCAATAATCACCAGATTCATGAACTTCATCACTACGTGACTTCCTACTCATCACATCAGCTAATACATTCCCCTTTGTAGTGGTCTATGATAATTAGAAGTCATATTCTTGTAATAACTTCTTCCCCCATTGGTACCACAAGTTCAAATCATGCTAGGAGAAAACATACCCCAGGATCTTCTGATTGGTTTAATCCACAAAGTGCGCCCCAATGAGGTAATTAATCCACAAATTTAAAGAAAACACAACTGCTACCAACTCATGATCATTGGAAGAATAGTTAAATTAATGGGGACATAACTTCCATGACCCATAAGAAACAACTGATCTCAGATGCATCAGAACACATCCTAACCCCTGTTATGAAGCATCATAGAAAACATCAAACAAAACTCCCTCTAATAGATGGAAAAGAACTAGAGAACTTACCAACTTCTCCTTCGGATACTTGAAATCATACTGACATTGATCAGTCCACACGAGTTCTTGATCATTCTTTCTCAATGTTGTCAAAGGGGTCTCAACCCGAGAGAAATCGGGTACAAATCTCCCATAGTAGCTTACAAGACCAAAGAAACGTCACACCTATACCACTACCTTGGGGGATTACCAAGACACAACTACTTCAATATTCAATGGATCCACAACCACTCCTTTTAGGGACACCACATTCCCCACGAAACTATGTTCTTGGGCCCAAAAGGCATAGTTTGACAACTTCCCAAACAACTTTTATTGATGAAGAACACCCAAAACGGCATGCAGCTGCTCAGCATGATCCTCCTCCGATGTGGATTACACAAGGATTTCATCAATGAAAACCACCATGAAATTATCTAGGAACTCTTGGAACACACCGTTCATCAATCCCATGAACACAATTGGACCATTCATCAGTATGAACGACATTACAATGAACTTGTAATTCCCATGAATACAAAAGAAAGTAGTCATTGGGATATCCTCATCCTTCACACATGTCTAATGATATCCTGACCATAATTCGATTTTTGAGAACCAATTTCAACCTTCAATTGATCTAATAAATCATCAATCTGTGGAAAAGGAAAGTGATTCTTCACTGTCACATTGCTTAAGCGACAATAATTGATACACAACCACAAACTCATGGAATCCTTCTTCATGAAAAAATATAGTGCACCTTAGGCTAACACATATAGCCAAAAAAACATCACTATAACAGACTATCAATCTTTATACATATCTCTTGTAACACATAAGGGGATATCCTATATGGACACAAAGAGATAGGAGGAACTCTTGCCTATAGCTCGATCCCAAACTTGAACTCTCATTGAGGTGTTAATGCCACAACCTCTTCTGGAAAGACATCATGGTACATATCTAGGACCCTATGAAAACCAACTATTAATCCTCTAAAGAACTCAGAATCATCTCATCCCTCAAGGATGGTACTGATGAAACAAACCTCTGAGCCGTACGACGGTATCACTTTCTAACAAGCACCACCGACTCTCCATCAACATTGAAAAACACCCCTACCTTTCGAATAAATCCATGATAGCCAGCACCGAATACAACCAATACATATCGAGGATTTCATCAAATGGTTATATCTGTAAACATAGGAAATTTTCCAAAGAGCAGTGTTGTCCCATCACTAGCTCACAGTCTCTACATACATAAAAAAAGTCACCTCAACCTTCTACTAGCATAGTCAACTCCAATGTCACTCAAAGCCTCTCTACCACAAGTCCTAAAGAATGGAAAGTGTAGATGATACAAAGGATTGCATCACTATTGAATCAAATAGGGAATACACTCAAGTAGAAAAGAAACAAATGGCACATCCAATGACATCTGGCTCACCTGGCACTGGCAACGCTAAAGAAAGAAGCAGACCATGACCCCCTCCATGGCCTCTCTGACCCTAATAGAGACCACCAACAAGGACATGCTCTGCTGTCTGAGAATTGGGAGAATCATATGGTTATCCTCTATATTCCCTATCTACTCTCTCATAATCCAAAGCTAGTGCAACCTGCTGCTACTTCCTTCGATGGAATTGGCTCAACATAGAAACCTAGAGCAGAACACTTGGGGGACGAAGACTGATCTGAAAGGTCGGGAACACTCACTACTGATGACCTCACCCTCAAAAATATAAACAAGAACATGATCCCTTGTAATAGGCTTGAGAGATTCCTCCCATAGAGAAATAAGATGTTGAGGGCTAGGACCAACCCCCGGTAGAACAAAAACTCTTCTTCCCCAAAAATCGGGAACCCTCAACCCCAACTCTTCTTCATGAGGAATCATGAAGACTCCCCTCTCGTGATGTTCCAGTTCTTGATAATGCCCTATTGACAACCTCTTCCCTTTCCGGAACCTCAAGATATGTATTTAGCATAAATGGAATGACCTAGCAGTTGATCTCTAGTTGCAAACCCTCCTCAAAATTCCTCTCCCTGGCCTCCTCATCCAACAAAAGGTCCGAAGCATATCGTAAAAGGTTCCTGAAATGGATTATAAACTCTCACACACTATTTCTCCCCTATCTAAGGGTAAAATTCTCCTTGGTACTAGAAGCCTTCATGGTTGAAGAAAAAAAATCGACTATGAACATGTCTTGAAACTCCTCTCATGAGATTTCCAACTCCTCACGATCCCTGAGGAAAAAGAGCCACCAATGCCTCACTGTTCCACGCAGTATCATCACAAACAAAGCCACCCAGTGCTCCTTCCAAGCACATATTTAACTGAAGGCTATCTCAAGCTCCTCCAACTAGTCTTCAATAACTATATATAAAACGAAGCCCTCATACTTCTATAGACTATGTCTCTGAAACTCTCAGAGTGTCCTCATCCAAGTGTCGTCGTCGACAACCTTTACCTTATGGCAATCTACTGGCACAACATTCTGGATATCTTCTGTGCGAACCTGACAAGGACATGTAGCCATACCTACAAATTGAGAAACAGTTAGAGCTCCTAAACCATGAATTTGGAAGACTCAACATTAATTAATTAATATTTTTCTTTCATTCATTTTTGTTTTTTCTATCCCAAGGTGTACCCATTCAGACACATCCAAAAAGAAGAATGATGCATGATACTTTCCTACGTATCTACCCTGCAATATGTTTCACCTTGTTTAATAGTAACTATAAACTAAAAGGTCCATGCATTAGATCACATGGGGGAATGAAATCTTATGATTTAGGTGGTCTCTAGTGTTTACATCAGTTGATAAACATTTCTGAAACTGTTTCCCAACCAAGAAATGAAACCTCACTTTAGCTAACACTAAACTCAATCCTATCCCTCATCCTGATCTCTAATACCACTATGTCACAACCCCCTCCTCACAATGTGTTCCTCTCCGTGGATGGAAATGTGAGAAGGGAGATAATGACCCCCCCCCCCCCCCCCCCCCCCGAGTCCCGCCTCTAGTAGGCCCCATGTTCGTGACTAGCCCTAAGGGTATAGTAAACACACAAATGGGAGGCATTACCATCTAATAGAAAACATGAAAAAGAGATAGATAAGACAGAAACTAACCAACTCCATCTCAGAATGAAATATATAATAAGTCCAATGTAAACATATGTAATTTCATGAAAGAATTCTATAATTGAAAGGAAAAACTACAAGTACCAAAGGAATATAAAAATAGCAGCAACTACAAATCCTAGATAGCTCCTACAACCCAAAGATAGTAGTTACCAGCCAGACCTCCAACCTTATCAAAGTGACATGAAATATAGATAATATGTACATAGGGTGAGTATAATAGTATACTTATTATGATCCTCCCTAGAGAATCTCATGGAATAGTAATGAAAGCATTCTAAAGCACCGTGAATAACAAGTGAAACTAACTCGTCACCTAAACAGGTATGATAAGTTACCAAACTCACCATAGATACTCTCACCAAGTACCGCATACATGTGTATATAATATAATAAATAGTATAAATGGTACCCCACTACCACTTCCCCACTAGTTAGACTATTTTCCACAATGTTGCACTTCTTAAGCGTCTCTCTCCAAAAAGGTTGCCCATAGACACCTGGGCATAACACCACATCATACACCTCATGAAAAAAAATCAAAATTTCCACACTGGAAAAGTAACTGAGAAGTTTCTGAGAGCCACGAATTTTTACATAACATGTATCATATGTCAGTTATTAGACCTCAATTTATTATTTACCATACACTGATTAAGGATCCTCAATCCATCATGGCCTATACATATTACACCAATAGTATTACATATGAAACTATATCCATAATATATGTGTGTTAATAACCACATGCCATTACATCCCTCTACACACATATATTGGGAAAACTAACCGATGTACCTAGTAGCACAAGTAGCTACTTAGAGAAGAGAGTGGGGCCAAAGGAGGAAGTCAGCCATCCATCCTCCCACTAGAATGTTGGGGGAAAACCCCACAAGGATCAGAATCCCCAGGGTGTCAGTCAACCTAACCGACTAGGTGGGGTATTATAAAGAAATAGAAAAAGTACATGATATAATATATCTCACAATTACACTATAGAAGAAACTGCGTCTTAGACTGAACAACATCAAATTTCTCTTGGACTCCCGACCGCCACTTGTAAGACTAGGTATCCTATAAGCACAAAACCATTAAAATTGCATTATTATATTACTTTATTACCTTCTTATATGTTTTAGTTTACATTAATTAAATTATTAAACATTAATTAACCATTATCAATTTCACATTACATTTCATTTGAATCACACCAAAATTCCATTGTTCCTTTAAATTGTAACCTAAACATTGCATCCTTGCTAGATCCAAACCCATGGGTTAACATCATTTATTCAATCATTTATTAAAAAAATTATTAATTTCTTATATTACTAGGCATTATAGAAAAAATTCTATGCTACTAAACCCAAGGGGATCGACACGATGAGTAGGTGATCTACCCATTGAGTCTTTGTCACCTATATTAAGAGTGTAGACTCATCCTCCCTTCATAAGCTAAACACAAAAAGCACATTGCATAACCCGTGTGTCTTCGACCCTTTGAGAAGGATGGTATGAAAGACCAGCTACCTTGAGAAGAGGGGAATGTAAATTAAATAAACAACCAATGAGATTCATCAAGAATCCAAAAATTCACATCCAACCCATTTCATCATATCTAGTGTCCTCCCAGACACCCACATGAATTAACTAATTCATCTCTCCACTCTAGGAATTAAATACTACCATAGCCAATGGGCCTCCCTACCCACACATATCATAAAAACCATCAAGGCTCATATCACAACACAAGTGGTAGGAAAAAAACATCATATCAACTGGGATCTTGGACCTTAAACAAGAAAGAGGATTACTCAGAATCCTACCAAGCATTATCTTTTTATAAAGCATCCAGTTATTTAATCAATATTGAATTAACCAATTTAAAATTTATAGGTTCCAACTATGAGTAACATAAACATAAAGATATCATAGGTATCACAAATCAATTAATCATTCTTAATAAATCAATTTTATTAACATAAAATTACAACATGAAGAACCAGATTCATTTAAATGTCTCTTTATATTTGAAAATAAAGTTACAATTAATCCCCGTTTATGTTCTTTACCAATTTACATCAAGAAGGAAATGATAAATAATGCATGAATATATATCACACTACCTAAAAAAATACGAGTAAATAACATATGATTGATATCAATTTATTTATTTTGAACAAATATTTATTTTGTCAATTAAATTATGATCCTGTAGGACAAAAAATGATAACTCTATTATTGCACGTAAAATGATAGAGAAGCAAAAAATACCCTACTTTAAAAGGTTATTGACATTTGTTATACTAGAACGCTTTACACAAAGGATTACAATCTCCCCCCTATGACAACTGCATCCACCCGAGGATAACAGGACATGACCAAGCAAACTGAAACCCAAGATAACTCCATTAGAAGAATAGAAAACCATGTCATAACATGATAAGGATAAATAGGGGAAAACAATTAATGGGAACACAAGAAAGGTGGTATATCAAACCTTTTATCAATGATGAATAGACACTTTCTACTTGCACAAAAATAGGGGGTCCACATGTAGAAGGAAGAAACATGAAGGGGAAATGATCTAAGGATTAAGGTTAGATCACACTAATCCTATGGGAAGAAGAAATTATTCGAGCATCTCACACCAGGGAATAAGAAGGTAGAACAAGGGAGGAAGATATCTTGTCCCTTTTGAAGATTTAATGGAGTAGTGTTTTAAGATATGCAAGATTTTCCATTAAAAGCGGATAGCATTAAACCAAATGGTTTGACTAAGTAATGGCATCCTGATCCTTAGGGGAAATTTACATAGGAGTTATGGATTTGAATTGACATTAAATACCTTAAAAATTCCTTCAATACATTTTACATAAAAGAAATAATCAAATGGTAAAAACTGTAGGAATTTGGAAACACTGTACACATATCCATGCTAGAAACATTGTTCACCTGCCAATGCTAGAAACACTATTGAGAAATGACTCACTAACATAGATGACACTATTCACAAAATGACTCACTAACACCGATGAAACAATTCAAAAAATTACTCACTGAAATTGATGACACTATTCATAAAAATGAATCACCGACATTAATGACATTGTTCACAAAATGACTCATTGACACTGATGAAAGTGTTCACAAAATGACTCACCAACACCGATGCCACTTTTCAAAAAATGACTCACCGACAATGTTGACGCTGCTCACAAACTGACCCACTAAAACCTATGAAACTATTTAGAAAATAACTTACCAACACTGATGACACTATTCAAAAAACTGGAAACACTAGTCACATAACTAGAAGTTTAGAAAAGTTTTGGGGATAAGTCACCTTGACCACCTAGAACAACTCAGACCCCATATTTCACCAAAGGAATGGCCTGGAGTGGTCCGGTCCATTACACCATATTATTAAATCACAAATTCATATATATATATATATATATATATAATTTTGTGTTGTAAAAGTAATCACATCATGTCAAGGAGGAACTTATCCACACGTCCACGAATAACATTTTCTCTTTTTAAGTGTGTGAAAGGGTAATTAAGAAAATGATATTTATATATTATATTTAGTAAAATATAATTATGTAATGAATACCAAATATATATTGTATAATTATAATTTAATTAAAACAACCTTTATGCATTCCATGTTTAGTGTGAACAAATCATAATTCTTTGAGTGGGTGGTTGTCCACACTTCCACAAATCATATTATCTTATTAATGTTAAATGGTAAGTATTAAAGGTATGTGTAATAAAATTATTTAATAAGTATTTAGAGATGATAGCTACAATATATAACATATATAAATAGTGTGTTCATCAAAATGGCCACCATGAGTGGCAGAAGTGAAAAATTGAACAATCATCGTTTCGTGAGGCTGTAGTTCACCATACCCAGAAACTTTATGTTTGTTACCCATTATATGGTGGTGTGGGTAAGTGTCGGTTTAAAAATAATCATAAAAACATCATAGTATATTTATGATACTGGTGTTATAACTAAAGAACCTAATAATGAGATTTTAGGGGTTGCAAAATGGAAATGAAACTAGAGAGATTGAGAAAATATATTTCATTTTAATCGAATAACTTCTTTTGGTTTAACCAAAAGGCTTTGTTGGAAGGGTTTCTGTTCAAAGGAACAATTCTAGATCTAGAATGGGAATGGTGGGAGACTAATTTGGTATTTTTTGGTCGAACATAATAGGTTTTAGAGGTGTGAGGAATGGACTGAGGTGGTGACTTTTATAGTAAAGGAAAATGGAACACTTGGTATTCTAGAAAAGAAGTTAGGTGTACACATGTTCTTACCTAAAAAAAGTCATAATAAACAATAAAAACTCATTAATTGAAGGTTCATAGACAAAATATTTCCATAAAATTTGTGTTTCACTAGTGTAAAGGTCATTTGGGCCCTTAAACATAGGGGTTTAGTCCATTTTTAAGCCTAATTACACATTAATCACAGTATTTAGTTCTAATCACTTTCACTAATCATTTTGATCAAAAATTAGGTTGAACTTATTAGAACAAAAATATTATATGATAAAAATTGTGTGTGTCCGATTTTAAAAATTCAAATCATAGAAGCTCCAAAATTAAGAATAACATTAATCTAACAGACATAAAGATTAACTGGTTGCAGTAAAAAAATATTCAAAATATTTTTACATTTTTATATTCAATTTAAATAATATATATCGAATATAATGAACTAAATTATATTAATAGATATATAATTTATATATTATGATTTTAAAAAATATATATTATAATTTAACATTAATATTTATTTAAATGAAATGGTATTTTTTAAGTAAACCATAATATTTTTCACTATTCACTAAAAAGTGATGTTTCTTAGAAAAATCACAAAAATTCAACTTCAAATAATTTTGGAAATATGAATTAAAAAATGAATTTCATATTATCAAATTAAATTGATCAGTGTTAGAATTAGGATTTAAACATGGTTATCTATATAATGGCAGAAAAAATGGCTTAATAAAAATAATGTTTTTTGTGTGAAATATCGGGTTTTCTCTTATAATTTGCTTACCAAATATATTGGATGAATATATGAAATAATTTATTGAATATGAAACATATTTATTAGGTTAATATCACTCACTAACTATAATTAATTTAATATGTTAGGGTAAAATAGTTTTGTGAGCATAAAAGTATTTCTCCATAAAAACATCCTTTTTATATTCAATTGGTTCTTAAATTCATTTCTAATTTATTTGAAACCAATGATTTAGTTGTCTAAACCAAATATTTTTATAATTTAGCTAGTTAAATTAGTAATGGATAGTTTATTTCTTATTATATTAAAAAATAATGTTTTAATTATAAATTGGTTATTGGTAAGACTCGGTATTGCGTATAGTGCAAGCCATAGAAGGTCTCTTTTGCATGTAATGAAAGATATAGAGGACGGTCATTGTTTCCTATAATGTACACAAACACAGTGTTATAGGAATCGCAAGATAACTCATTGTCTCATGGATTGAAATATATAGATTATATTTTAAAGAGTAAATATATTATAAATTATACACATATTATATTACATAACGTGTTGGTTTTCAAGTTTCATACATACTATCAAATTCAAGGTTCATAATTTAGTTTTTCGGGGTGTCATATTCCCCCCACCTTATTTAAATTTTGTCCTCACAATTCAAAATTGATCATGTGGGTAGATTGTTTTATACTTCCTATTTTTGAAATGCCACAACGTGTGAAGGGTTCATAAGTCATCCTCTATAAAATAGAGAATGAAATGCACAAAGGTCACATGGATTACAATGTAACTAGGTTTAAATGTAGAATAACATCTTTGGAATGTAAAGATACATACTTGGAGGAAAATTATAAATATTTATAGGGATGGAATGAATTAATCATTCACAAAAAAATTGAATGATCAATATATTGTTGAGGGTTTCAAATCCATAAATATTTGATGATTTAGAAATCCATCATTTCAAAAAAAAATTAAATATTACAAGAACAATTTATTTATATGTCATTTTAAAAATGTTGGTTATTTATTGTACTAACTAGAAGTATAACAAAGTATTCTCACATAATAGGTTTCAATATCATATGAAAAAACCTATATTTTTGTTGTTCTTTGATCAAATTGTAATTCATTCAATTACTCCCAAAAATTAATTACCATAAATGAATTTTTTTATGCCTGAAGAAATAAAGAAACTTTTAAAGGATCATAAGGCTTGCAAAATAGTGAAAAGTCTATCTATTTGTCTTTAAAGATCACTAAAAACTAATATGGTTAATAAATTATTTTTTAATCCTCAAAAGTGTTAATACAGGTACATAATTATTATTTATTTATTAAATTGTTTAACATAAAATAATGAAAAATTAATAAGGAAATTGCATAGGTCAGTGGTTGGAGTGAAACCCATTTCATCCTTCAGTCTTGGGTTCAAGTCCCATGTCCTTTCCGGATTAGATTGGATGTCACCCAGATTATAGGTTGTCCTCTTATAAAACGTAATTAATATAACTTCCATATATAAATATGATATACATCCTTGAAATTAGGTTTATCTCTAAATAAAATTTTATCTAAGGATTTTAATACCACCTAAATACCAAAATACCTCATCCATTTTATTTTCACATTGGTCCTTCCTTGTCTAAGAGTTTGTCTATAATATCCATTCCATTATTTCTAAATCATGATACCTTATATTCAAATCTAAAACACCTTAGGTTTAACATTTATTATTTATTGTCAAAATTCATTCAAATCTTTCATAATGATTTGTAATGAAAATATGGATTATCCTAATCAAATCCTCCAGAAGTGTCAAACTAGGTGCGTAATAAGGCTCGTTTTCATGTACCAGGTTACACTGATTCAGGACCGGAATACCTTGTCAGAGTTGTTACTACTAGGTAAATATGTTTCGGAACCTTTTCAACTTGTAGTACCCAGATATGGATTTATTTCTAGGAAGACCCACAAAGTCTATACATTAATTTTTTTTGGTTTTCATCTATAGTTATCTTCAAATTATAGCATAGGGTGTGTTCAGTAACTTTATTTTTTCTATATCTACATCCCAGTGTTTCTTATAGACTTCTTCTAAAAACAATTGTAGTCAACTAGCCCTAGATAAACTTGATACAGTTTCTACTGTTAAATAAAATAGCATGATTATAAAGAATCAATTCCTGAAGGACTGATCATCTTAACAGTCATGGTAAACCAGATATATAAATGAGTATTTTATTAAAAAAGAAAAAATTGATTACAACATAAGTTTTTTCATTATAAATAAAAAAATATGAGGAAAAATCTAATACATCTAGTAAATCCCTGCATATCATTCATCGTAAACTTTATGGATTCCCGGGGAAAGAAACATAATAAGGGTGGGATCAAATTATCAGTAAGGGAAAAAATATAACATAAGAAATAATAAATAAATGATAATAGTTAATATGGAAAGATACTTAACTGAATAGACATGAAATGTTAATAAATAGATGAGGAAAAATAAATATGTTAAGGTAAGAAACTGAAACACATTCCATATAGATAATTTTAAATGAAATGTATCCATATATATGTCCACAAAAAATCTCATGGATAAATAATAACTAAATTCTCAATAAAATAAATTCTTATCCCTTAGACATCATGTTTCACAAGAACATAATTACATTACCATAAAAATATAGTTAAACCATTCCAATTTGTGAAAATAATTTCTCCCATGAGACTACTGATGAATTAAGGGGCTTTCATTCACCAGTCCTCAACCCGTGTATTGCATGTCGAAAGAATTCCTCATATATAAAAGAAATAATTTGCCTTATCAAATATATATTTTAAATAATGTATATGAATTTATAAAGATTTACCAAAATAATCAAATGTATTTCAGTGTAGTTATTGTATGTAAAATGGTTTATGGTTTAGGAAATTGTAATATCCATAATAAATGAAGTGGATAATTTAGTTGAAATTCAATTTTCATGGATCATAGGAAATTTAATACTTAAATGTGACTAACAAATAAATCAATAATTTTAATTTCAATTAAATCCTTGGAAAAGTCAATAATAAACCATCCAGAGGAAGAATATGTATATTATCAATAAAAAAATACAAGTGGAGTAAAATTGAGGGTCGTTGTTGTTGATGAAATTAAATACTATTTTTTTAAAATATTATTAAGGAAAATATCCTTTTCTTTTGAAAAACCTTTTGAAATTATTTTTCTTTTGAAAATAAACCTTTTAAACTTCCAAAAGAGGGTTCAAAAAAATTATGGCAGATGAATCCTTACACATTGTACATGGTAAAAGGAATATTCATTTTTTACAAAAAAGGTTAGAAAATTCATCATTAGGAAAGCCATTAGAATATTCCTTTAAAACATTGTTAAAATAAAAAAGTGTAAAAATATATTTACCAATTATTTTTTGAAAAAAAATTTAAACTTTTTTTTGAAAACATTTTTTTATAAAACATGTTTTTTGAATAAAACAGGTTATCCGTCTAAAGAGATGTATAATGTTAGGTTTTCTGAAAAACATTTTATAAAAACATCTTAATACCAAATAGTGAAAAAATCATAATAACACTTGAAAATGTTCATGAATAACCAGATAACAGTGAAATTTATTATTAAAAAATGGTTATATAAATTACTTTATTAAAAATTCCTTCTAAATATCAATAGGATTAGTCTTGGAAAAAATAACCTTTAAACATTTGAAAGTGTCTCAAACCACTTTGAAATATTTTTAAATAATAAACCTCATGAAAGGATAATATTAAATGAAAGTATTAAATAACGATAATTTATTCAGTTCATGCTATTATATGTTAATGTGGATGTATGTAAACCATATATATGAAATTAGGTGCACAATAATGAATTATGCCTCATGAAATGAAAATAGGACAAGAAACCCTTACAAATGTGGTAACAAATGAATTGGAAAAACCAAAAGTAATAATCATTAAATAAAAATTTAAATAACATGATGGTAATATAATTCATGATTATATATGTCAATGTGAAAGTATATACACCATATATAATAAATTTTGTGCACAAAAATAAATTATTCCTCGTAAAAAGAAAAGTGAGACAAGAATTCCTTACATAGTGTTTCATTTCAGGTGAACATCCTTTAAAATACTTTATAATATACATGTGTTAATTTTATACTTGATTCAGAACCTTTTTCATTTTTATAATTACTCTTATTTAAATTATTATAATGTTACGTACAACTATATAACCTATTGAGTTTGTATCAGGTGGTTTTGACCAATTTCAGTTTATCTGTCAAAACTACTATTCTTGGTCAATAATAGTCAAATAGGGAATTATATAAAATCTTCATAATAATAACCATGAAATAATTATCATATTTTTACATGAATTATACTTTTAAAATCAGTAATTACATATGGTAATAAAAATGAATTAATGTTAGAATCATGGAGACGGTAGGTCGTACGTACATATGTGTAACATTCTTATTTTTAAATGATCATTGTGGGAAAAAGGTAAGTAACTAAAATATTTACAAAATTATATTTATATAATAAATTACATATTATTTAATCACATATACTTATATATAATTCTTTAGTGTAAAAATAATCACATCATGTTGAGGTGGCAGTAGTCTACACATCCATGAGTAACGTTATTACTTTTTAAGTGTGTGAAAGGTTAATAAAGAAATAAAAAAATAAATAACATATTTATAGATTAATAATTATGTAATTAATATCATATATTTTTTGTGTGTGTATAATTTAAATAAATCCATCTTTTATACATTCCATGTTTAGTGTGAACAAATCACAATGCTTTGAGGGTGTGGTTGTCCACACTTCCTCAAATGATTTTATCTGATTAATGTTAAATGGAAAGTATTAAAAGTATGTGTAATACAATTATAAATTAAGTATTAAGAAATAATAAATATCATATATAATATATATAAATTCAGTGCCCATAATAATGGCCACCATGAGTGGTGGTAGGGAAAAATTGAACAATCATCGTTTCCTAGGGCAGTAGTTAACTGTACAAAGAAATGTTATGTTAGTTACCCAATAGATGGGGATGTGGGTAAATGTAGGTTGAAATATAATAATAACATAATCCTAGTATATTTATGATACTGGTTTTTTTTCACAAAACCTAATAAGTATATTTTATTGGTTAGAGACTTGAAATGAAACTAGAGAGATTGAGAAAAGACATTACCTTTTAATTGAGTAACTTATTTTTGTTTAACCAAAAGGATTTGTTGGAAGGGTTTATGCCAAAATGAATTATTTTAGGTCTAGTAGATTAATTATAGGAGAATATTTTGGCAGTTATTAAATGAAAATAAGAAGTTTTATAGGTGTGAGGAATGGGTAGAGGTGGTGACCTTTTATAGGGAAGGAAAAGGACACAATTGGTATTCTTGAAAGGAAGTTGGGTTTACACATGTTATTACATAAAAATGTCATGAAAAAACTCGTTAATGGAATTTTAATGGAATAAATATTTCCCACCAATGATTTTTATAAAAGTTTCTTGGTCATTTGGGCACTTAATCATAGGGGTTTACTCCATTTTTAAGTGTAATTAAATATTAATCATTGAACTTAATTTTAATCACCTTCACTAACCATTATTGTCAAAAATTAAGATTAAATTATTTGAAAGAAAATATTATCTTTATGATAATGGTGAATATAAGATTTTTAAAATTAAAATCACAGAGTCAGAAAAATAAAGAGACAGACATATTAACTTGTTTTAATAGAAAAATGTTCAAAAGATTGTTAAGTTTTTATAATCAATTTAAAATTTAAACTGATTATAATGAACAATATTAGATAAATATTTTTTTAATTTATACAATGTGACATTAAAAAAAATTTAAAATATAATTTAACAATAAAAATTATTGAAACGAAATAATAGTTTTTAACTAAAACATAGTATTTTTTACTATTCACTAAAAAATAATGTTTCTCAGAAAAATCACAAAAATTAATTTTAAGTTAATTTTGAAAATATTAATTAATAAATAATGTTTATCTTATCTAATTAAAGTGATAATTGTATCCAAATTATTGTTTAAAATGGGTTCTCTATTAAAAGGTGGTAAAATGGATTAATAAAAGTATTGGTTTTTATGTGAAATATTGGGTTTTTGCTTATCTTATTCTTACCAAATCAGTTAGATGAATATAAAAAATTATTGATTGAATATGAAACATATTTATTATATTAATATCACTCACTAACTATAATTAATTTAATCTATTAGGGTAAAATAGCTTTGTGAGCAATAAAATAGTTCTCTAAAAAATATCTTTTTAATATTCATTTGGATCCTATATTCATTTATAATTTATTTGTAACCAATGATTTACTTATACAAACCATGTATTTGGATTTTTTTGTTAAATCTATTCACAACTATTAGTTTAAAACTCATTATATTAAATAATAATGTTTTAATTATAGATTGTTTCTTGGTAAGACTCGATATTTCGTATAGTGCAAGCCATTGAAGGTTGCGTTTATGTGTAATGAAAGATATAGAGGAATGTTGTTGTTTAGTACGATTTATTCTAACCCAAAGTCTTGTGCATTTCAATATAACTTAGTGTTTCATGTATTTAAATATATAAGATATATGTTAAATTGTAAATATATAATAAATTACATGAATATTATATTAAATTAAACAATGGTTGTCACACGTCAAACATGATATTGAATACAAGGTTCTTAATTTAGTTTTTCTGGGGGGATACATTCTCCCCATCTTATTTAAATTTTATTATCACAATTTAAAATCGATCATGGTGATAGATTTTTTGATACTTCCTATGTCTGAAATCCCACATCACGAGAAGGGTTCATAAGTCCTTATATATATAATATAGAATAGAATGTACAAAGGTCACATGGAATACCATGTAACTAGGTTTATAAGTAGGAGAATATTAATGGAAATTATAGATATATAATTGGAGGAAAAATATAAATAGTTATATGGAGTGAATGAATTCAACGATCACAAAAACGTGAATGATAAAGGGAATCTTGATGGCCTAAAATCCATAAATCACTAATGATTTAGAAAGCCATTAATTCAACAAAAATTTAGGTATTAGGAATTTTTTTTACTTATAAGTAATTTTAATAATGTTTGTTATTTATTTTACTGCTCAATAATATTACAAAATATTCTAACAAGATAGGTTTCAATATCATATGAGCAATCCTATCTTTTGGTTGTTCTTTAATTAAATTATAATTCATCTGTTTAATCGAAAAAATTAATTACCAAAAATGATTTTTTTGGCCTAAAGCACTAAAATAAAATTTTAAAGGATCATAAGTCCTATCAAAGAGTGACAAGTCTAAATATTTTTCCTTAACTATAATTCAAAACTAATATTGTTAATATATTATTTTCTAATACTCAAAAGTGTTACTACTAGTTCATAATTAATATTTATTCATTAAATTGTTTAAATAAAAACAATGAAAAATTAAAAATCAAATTTCATAGGTTAGTGGTTGGCATGAAACCCTTATCATCCATTGGTCATGGGTTCAAGTCCCATAAACATTCCAAATTGGATTGGTTGTCACTCATCTTACAGTTTGTCCTTTCATAAAACCCAATTAATATAACTTCAATATATAATATTAATAGAAATCCCTAAAATTAGGTAAATATATAAATAGAATTTTAACTAAATTTCTAAATACAACCTCAATACCTAAATAACTCATCCATTATATTTCCAAATAGGTCCTTCATTGGCCTATGATTTATTTATAATATCATTTCCATGATTTCTAAATCATGAAACCTTATATTCAAATCTAAAACATTTTATGTTTAACCTTGATTATCAATTGTCAAAAATATTTAAAATTTTTCATAATGGTTTGTATAGAAAAGAAGGATTATCCTCATCATATTCCCTGGGAGTGTCAAACTAGGGGTGCAGTAAGGCTCGTTATTGTATACTAGGTTACCCCAAGTTAGGACCGGAACACCTTGTTGGTGTTGACACTCTTATGTACATATGTGCCATAACAATGTCGACTTATAGTATCCAGACATATATTTATTGTAAGGAAGACCCACATAATCTATTATTTAACACAATTCTAGGGTTTTCATCTATAATTATCCACAAATTATAGCGTAGGGTTATTTTCTCTAACATAAGTTTTCCGACATCTAGTTCCCAAGGTTACTAAAAAACATCATCTAATAACAACTGTACTGACCGAAACCAAGATAACCTAGAGCTGGTGTCTGTTACTTAATACATTTTCATGATAACAAGGAATCAAGGCCTGAAGGACCGATCAGTTTAGTATTCTTAGTAAAATATATACATAAATGATTATCTTATTACAAATTAAAACATTGAGTAGAACATAATTTTTTTTCATTCTAAATATATAAATTTGAGAATAAATCTAATCTATCTAGTAAATCCTTAAATTTATGTTATAGTAATCTTTATGGATTATTGGAGAAATAAAAAAATTAAGGGTAATCTCATATGCTCAGTAAGGGAAAAAATATAACAGAAGAAATAATGATTCATTGATAATAGTCAATATAGAAAGTTAAATAACTGAATCGACATTTCATGTAAATAACTGGATATGGAAAACAAAATATGGCTTTGTAAAAAATTGAAACACATTCCATCTTGATAAATTAAAATGAAATGTATCCATTGATATGTTAACACAAAATATCATGGAAAAATAAAAACAAAATTATCAATAAAAGGAATTCTTATCTACTGGACAACATGTTTCCTAGGAACAAGATACATTTACCATAAAAACATAGTTTAACCATTCTAATTTGTGAAACTAACTCGTCCCATGAGACTACTAATTTATTTAGTGGATTTCATTCACCGGTCCCCAACATATATATTGCATGTACAAAGAAATCCTCATATGTAAAATAAATAATGTTCCTTATCAAATATCTTTATTGAATAATATTTTAGGATTTATCAATATTTACCCAAATAATCAAATGAATGTCAAAGTATACACCATATGAAAAATTGTATACTGTCTAGGGAATAGTAATATCCATGAGAAATGAATTAGATAATTTAGGTGAATTTCAATATTCAGTGATCTTATGAAATTTAATACATCAAGGTGACTAAATAATAAATCAAGGAAGTAAATGTGAATAATATCCTTGGACAAATCAATAATTAACCATCCATGTGAATAATAAGGATGACATCAATACATTAAATCCAAGTGGAGTAAAATAGAGGGTAGTTGTAGTTGATAAAATAAAAGATTAACCTTTAAAAAAATTACTAAAGAAATTATGTTTTTCTTTTTAAAATCCATTTGAAAGTATTTTTATTTTAAAAATAATCCTTTTAAACGTTAAATTGAGGCTTCAAATAAATGATGGAAAATTAATCCATATAGGTCTTATGAGGTAAAAAATTCATTTTATACAACAAAAGGTTAGAAAATGCCTCTTTGGAAAAGGGATAATAAGATTAATTTGAAACATTATTAAAATAATAAAGGGTAAAAATTATATTTCCATATAATTTTAAAAAAAATTGAATTTTTTTTTATAAACATTGTTTTTTTGAACAAAACAGGTTCTCTGACTAAATGGAGATATAATTTTGGGTTTTCAGAATTTTATTTTCTAAAGGCATCTTAGTTTTAAAGAGTCAAAAAAGGTTACTAACACTTGAAAATGGTCATGAATAACCAGATAAGATTGAAATGTATTTTTAAAAAATAGATATAAAATTTTCCTGAATGGAAATTCTATTGAAATATCACCAGGATTAGTCATGATGAAAATAACCTCTAATCATTCCAAATTGTCCCATACCCCTTTGAATCATATTTAAATAATAATCATCTTGAAAGGATATTATTAAAATAAATTCTTAAATACCATGAAGATAATGGGTTTATTCTAATAAATTTAAATTTGTTAGTATGTACACTATAAATAAGAAATTTTGTTCACAACAATTAAGTATGCCTAATGAAATGAAAACGAGATAAGAATACCTTACAAATGTGGTAACAATTGAATTGGAAAACCCATAGGTAAAAATAAATAAATAAAAAATTTCAATTCCCTGAAGATAATATAATTCATTATATTATATGTCGATGTGGTAGTATTTACACCATATATAATAAATTTGGTGCATAATAATAAATTATGACTCATGGAAAGAAAAGTGAGACAAGAATTCCTTACATTGTGTTTCTTTTCAGGTAAACGTCCTTTAAGATTATGTATAATAAATATATATTAATTTAATACATACTTAAAAACCAATTTAATGTTTTTAATTACTTTTATTTCACTTATTACCATGTTGTGTATAACTACTTAAACAATAAAGTTTACATCGACTGTTTTTTACCAAATTTTGTTTATGTGTCAAAACAACTACTATTGGTCAACAATCTTCAAAGGGGTCATTATATAAAATATCCATAATAATAAACATGATATAATTATCTTATTTTTACATCAATTATAATTTTAAAATCAATCATTAAAAATGGTAATGAAAAATGAATCCGTGTTACGATCATGGAGATGGTAGGTCGTACGTATGCATGGGTAATATTCCCATTTTTAAATGAACATTGTGGAAATAAGGTAAGTAACTAAAATATATATATAATAATATTTATATAATAAATAAAATATTATTTAATCACATATACTTATATGTATAATTATTTGGTGTAAAAGGAGTCACATCTGGTTGAGGAGGTGGTAGTCCACATGTCCATGAATAACGTCATAATTTTTTATGTGTGTGAAAGGTGAATTAAGAAATTTTTATATTCATATTATATTTAAATAAATATAATTATTTCATGAATATCATATAGGTTTTTTGTCTTATTTAACTAAAATCATACTTTATACGTTCCATGATTAGTGTGAACGTATCACAACGCTTTGAGGTGGAGGTAGCCCACACTTCCTCAAACGATGTTATCGTATTAATTTAAAAATTAAAAGTATTAAATGTATCTGCAATAAAAGTAATATAGAAGTATTAATGGGAAATAAATATAACATATAATGTATATAAATCTAGTTTTCATCATAATGGACACCAAGAGAGGCGGTAGGGAAAATTTGAACAATCATCGTTTCATGAGGTAGTAGTTTACCGTACACAGAAACATTGTGTTCGTTACAGATTAGATGGTGGAATGTTTATGTATATGTTGAAATATCATCAGAAACACATCCTAGTATATTCATTATACTCTTTTTTTACACAATAATATAATTAAGAAATTTTAGGGGATGGAGAATGGAAATGAAACTAGAGTGATTGAGAAAAGACATTACCTTTTAATTAAGTAACTTCTTTTGGTTCAACCAAAATGATTGTTTGATGTGTTTTGAATGATCTAATATTTTCCACATTTTTTGTATTTATTTAAATTTTTTATGAATCCAAAATAATCAATTTGAGATTATATGAATCAATTTTCGATTTATGATGTGTTTTGAGAAAAATGGTGAAAAACTCATTATTCTGGATTATAGATAGATTTTTACATCAAGGGTATTTTTGTCATTTACTAAAACATATAAATCCAAATTATGTGAAGAATTTTTTTCTATAATCCCAATTTAATTTCTTCAACTTTTCCTTCTATTCCAAGAGCTGATTCAGCCATATAGAGGGCCTAAAAATTCATTGTAGTTGGACATTTTTTCGAGCGGATACCGTGGACCCCCCCCCCCCCCACTATAATGGACATCAATATCGGCCTACACACCGTCAAATTCATTGATTCTACTTGGGGAGGAAAGAGGACTCATAGAGGCGTTCGAAAAATAAATTAAATGGTGTTTTGAATCCATTAAGATGGGTATTTAATGATATATTCTCTAAAGGAAGCTTCCTGGATGCTTCGTCTAGAATCAAAAACCAACAATGAAAAAATCCTAACTACTAAAACCTGAGGAAGAATTAGCTGAAATTTAGAGGTTGGATGACCAATACATTTATGTAAAAATCTAATGAAGGGTTCCATGCATGAAGTTGCCAATTAATGGGTCAAAACCATGACAACATTTGGAGCATAGAAATATGTCTACAAAAGGAGGAGAGATCCTCCCCCTAAAAGCATCCCATTCTCCATTCCATTTCTTCAAGGCACCAATGAGGCGGTCTCCAATGAGAGAGGCCTGCCAAAATTTCTCTACATTTATATTCAATATATTTATTTTATTTATTTTTGTTTTTTAATTCCATATTCTAACCATTTCAACTCTATTACTCTTCACATGGAGGGGTAAAACCATTGAGTGATTGGGGAAGGGGGGGGGGGTTTCACTTTTGTATTGTCGAAGTTTTGTGCTTAAATATAAATTCCATTTTTTCTTTTGAATTACTTATTTTACCACTGTTTCCAAATTATATTAATGATATAGTGTTTAGAGTTTGGTGTATTCATTGTCAATAGCTTTGTTTAAAGACATTTAATCTATCTTCGCCTAGTGCAATTTGTCTCGATCGAGAAGATTGTGTTTGGTGGTGAGTGTCTAGTGATTGTTGGCATGTGTGTGAAACTGTTAATCTTTTTCTAGAGTTATAAAGAACAACAATTCCCGCTCGGGACTTGCCTTAGTTGTTTAGGGATTGTTTTTGAACTTCCACACACATAGGAGTGAGTATCATTTGTTTCTTTAACCAAGGGTGATTAATAACTCAATCGAGGAGTCTTTCATTTTTTGTTAGTAAGAAAGAGAAATAATATCATCATTATTAATATAATGACATTGAAAAAGTGAATCCTACCCTAACCCCATCACTCTCTTCATCCATTAGTGTTCAACCTTTATTTTTATTGTTTTCTTTATTTGACATCCCAATAAATTTCAAAAACAACCTTTTCTTCATTCTTAAATTTAAGTGACAAACATAATTGTTGTGAACTCTTATGTGGATACAATGTAACGCCCCGACCCCAGCTACCTAGAGTCGGTGCATTAATTACATAACATTGGCATGATCACGAGAAAGATCAAGTCTCGAAAGACCGATTAGTTTAGTAGCCTTGGAATAACTAGATACATCCATAGATTTTTACATTACATCATAAAAAAAAACATCTTGTCTTTATATCCCCTCATACTATCCCTGCAGGTCATTCATAAATTACTTCTTCATAATCCTGGGAAAAAAAATAAAACATTGAAAGGGGTGAGCTCGGATGCTCAGTAAGGATAACATTATAGCAGAAGCTTTCATAAATAAGAATAAACACTTAAGGCAATTTATAACTAAAACAAAAGCCTTTTAAACTTGAACATCAGCATAAAATGGCAAAGGTAAAATGAAACAATGCCATTTACTTACTCACATGGATATTCTACTAGTCGAATGATCACATGCAATATCAATAACCACTTTCATAATGATGGAATGCATAATGCCAGACTATCATAACCACATAGCCAAGGCCTCGTGCCAAGACTACAAATAAGATTTTGCCAAGGCCTTGTGCCAAGACACTAGTTTGTCTCATGAGACCTACCGATGCATCGAGGAGCTATAGCGGGCTCCACCCGTCACTTATTAAGTCCAATGCATTCCTCGTATGAACAGGTTTAAACATAACATAAACATTCGTATTAAAACTAGCATACGAAATGTCAATACTTCTACCACAAACCATGAATGGTATAAAAATAGCACATCCATAGTCAAACATAACTCATTTGATACAATATGGAAGATTGTATTGTATCACATTAACCTCAATCAATAATAATGAAGGATGTTGACATAGATGAAAATAATCATCAAAACTATTTGAGAGAAATATCCCCCCTTTTTCTTGAAAACATTTAAAAGTCACACTATTTGTCAAGAAGCCATTTAAAATAGATTTTTGAATCAAAGTGTCCCATACCACTTTGAAACTTTTTAAAAGGAGTTTTAATTTGTAAACTTTAATGTCCATATAAATAAATCCTTAAAACCATTTTTTTAAAACATGGACATTAATGAGAAAGATTTAGATGAATAAGTCTTTAAATCATTTTGAAAAATGGTATTTTAGTTAGAGATTCCAACCAAAAGAGACACTTGAATACAAATAATTGTGGTAATCAAAACTTTGTAATATCATGAGAATAAAGGGATTCATGATATACTATGTCAAAGTACATTATATACACCACATAAAAGTGATTTGGTGTATATCAACAAAGAAGTCTCAATGGAATGTAAATTGAGATGAAATCTCTCATAAAGGTTGTATCCTTAGGTTAAGGATAAATCAATGACATAATTATGTGTGACAAATATAAATACACTAAATATGATTGGATATTCAGTGTAAATCAATCAAAGGATATTCACACATATTCTTGTAAAAACAATACCAACGAATTGGATGTTTAACTCAACAAATGGAGAATGAGTTAAAATTACTCTTATCAAATTCATATCAATTACTTGAGAATTATCAATGGAGTGATTATGTGTATCAAACTTATATCCACATGAAGGGGAGTGGAAATTATGACATAATCAAATGAATAGTGATTCCACACATAATCTTGGGGTAATATAATCAATGAAATATGCGTAAAGCCAAATGAGTGGAAATTGAAATCTCAAACTCCCTTATTGATTAGGTAACTTAAGAAACATACACCCATGAAAGAAGTATCATACCATGATGATGTAAATACCTATAAATTAAAGTATATTACACAATGAATACAATCATGGGCAGTACATATACACCACATGCAATAATTAAGTGGTGATCAATGGAAATCTCACGAAATTAAAAGTGAGATAAGAAACCCCTTACCACGTTAATCAACTGAGTCGTATGGCCAAAAGTTAATAACCACCAAATGATTTACAGAATAACATGAATATAAATAGAATCATGAATATATATCAAATGGCAGTACACAATACACCACTTTCAATAATTTAGTGGCGAAAAAAATGGAAATCTCACGGAATTGAAAGTGAGATAAGAAAATCCCTTACTTTGTACTTTTTCCTTGGTTGATGGTAGGTTTACCTCCTGTATAATGGTGAAATAATTGTTATTGAATAATACAAGAATCATTTACTTTAATATGATATCATATATGATCTTTTAACATTGATTTGTTAATAATATCTTAGTATTAATGCCGTTTCGGGTGTTAACTTACTCATTTTCTTTTATATGTTTTGTTACATAAGTCATTTTTGTTGTATCTTATTCATATCCAGAATGATATCAAGTCCTTAAACATCATTTTTAAATCATTAAATGATAATTATACTTGAATGGATACGATGGAGAATGAATCTCATCGCGTTCGTGGAGACGGTAGTCCGTACGTACGCACGAACGCTACTTCCATTTAATTTTTTATTTTAAAAGAATCGAATCCAAATGATATATAGGTATATTACTATTACAGTATAATATAATATTTTATATATGTTACTTAAGTTTACTAACACCATCCTTTATACGTTCCATGTGTGGTATGAACGAGTCATATCATTTTAAGGGGGCGGTAGTCCGCACTTCCTCAAATGAAATTATCGTATGTATATACAACATGAAACGAATAATGGTATGAAATAAAATGGAATTACAGAAGCTTATATATAAAATATATATCATTAATATCATATTTAATTACAGTGCCATCATAATGGCCACCATGAGAGGCGGTAAGATGTTTTTGAACAATCATCGTTTCGTGAGGCGTTAGTTTTCCATCCACAGAAACATTATGTTCATCATCCATTAGATGGAGTTGTGTGTATGTGTAGTTTTAATACTTCTTATAACAACATCCTAGTATATTGAGGATACTGGTGTTGTTACAAAAGAAGGGAAATAAAAAGAGTTTGGGGGTTGAAGAAGCAAAATAAATGAAAATAATTTAAGAGAAATCGTTACCTTTAATTTAGGTAACTCACTTTGGTTGGAACCAAAGGACTTGTTGAAATGCTTTCTGCCTAAGGGGAAGCTTCAAGGAGGAGGAGAGGGATGTGGGGAGCTTAGTTGGGCAGAGTTTGGACGAGCCAAGTGGCTTGAGAGGTGTGAGGAAAAGAGAAGGAGGAGTGCCCTTTTATAAGAGGGGTGAGGGGCACCTTTGGAAAAGCTAGAAATATTAATTTATAATAAATTCATATTCGGTTTCCAAAGGCTCCAAAGTCGACTATTCAAAGGATGAGGTGGGGATAGGTCGAAAACAACTCATCCAATATAATTTAGACAGGTTTGGGTACTTATATTAACCTTATCGTTAAGTATTAACTCTAAGTTAATTAGTTTCACTTTTACAATGTCTCTTTGTATTTTTATATAATATGGTTAATAAACTTACTATATACATCCAAGCGACCCCCAAGTGGTCCATTAATGATTAACCTATCATGATATAAGTCTCTTGGCCGAACCTTAGATTTTTAGGAATTTAATATCAATTAATAATATAATATTTGTTTTAAGAGCTCTTTTATGTCAATTTTGACACTATTCATTAGTTGATTTTTTTGAAACTCATAACAGATTGATTATTTCTAAAAAAGTCAATTAAATCAATCCTAATATATCATATTATCCTAGAAAATTAGTTTAATTCATTAAAAGTGTCATATTATATTTATTTGGGTATTTATAAAATCAATTATTTTAATTTTTCACTATTTTAGTAATTACTGCATCATCATTGTGTCATAAATAAAATAAATTATTTAATGTCAAAAAATTATAAATAAAATATAAATATGTAGTAAATCTGTTTATCTTTCTAATGAATATTTATAATCTAAAATCCAGCATATATAACCCTATGTAACAATTGTTTTGCTAAAAGATATATGCTTGTGTCATTTTTGTATTCATTTTAACTTAATTAATATAAAGTGTCATTATCACTTACAAGTGGATCCATGGGGTCCCGAAATTGACCCAAAGATGCCCATGGTCGACCATGTATCAACCAATAGGGTTAAGACACATTTTAGGGTAATTTAGTATTATTATAATATTATTTTTTTAACCCTTATTTACCGGATTTACCCTTAACCATGGTAAATAAAATATTTACCGCAGTAATTATTCAAAATGTCTAGAAATAAAAGTTACCTATTTACACAATTTGGACATCCTGATTCCAAATATGGAATCCATTTTTCTAAATTCAAAACACAGAAGTGGCAGAAATTAATTTAAAATTAATTCCCGCTGTCAAAACAAAAAGCGTGTTTTTAAGAGATAGTAACTATCAAAAGATTGACACTTGTTTATGTTCGGTTTAATTGTAAAATGATGTCCAATGACCAACATTATATTAAATGGTAAAAATATATTCTAAATATACTTTAAAACCACTCAAATTCACAATTTATCACTATTAATTATTTTGATTAAAAAAGTTGTTTTTAATTAAAATTTAGTAATTTTCACTATTCATCAAAATATGAAAGTTATCCGAAAAGTACAAAAATTTCACCTTAGGCTAAATTCGATATTCCGAATCCAAAAATGAAGTCCATTTTGAAATATAAAATATATATAATTTCAAAAAGTAGGTATTACTATTCATAACGGCTAGTTTGATTGGTTGTGGTGTGTTAAAATCTCGAAGTTGCGTACAATGCACGTCATTGCATTATTCGAAAGGAAACATACCGAGGAAGCTTGGGGTGTTACATTCTCCCCTCCTTCAATAAATTGCGTCCTCGCAATTTTTAAAATTTTTCTTGGGAATATAATGGAAAGTCCCACATCGGAAAAAGAGTCAATAAAACTAGCACTTTAAAAGAAAGAAAGAGAGGTATAAGGGTCATCCAAGATAACCCATACTTGGATTCCATGTAAGAAAACATGGATATGGATGATAAACTATGTGTCAAGATCTGATGGAGAGGGATAGAAATCATGATCAGGAGAAAGTTAACAATGAGAAAACCACAAACTTGTGTTGGGACAAACGACCATTAGTCTTCTAGTAGGAAAGTAAACGGACACCATTTTTTTTAAGTTACATTACATAAGGAAGAGGAATTCATTTATGATATTGACTAAGAACATTATGAGATATACTTACATTTTAAGTATATTTTCATTCTTTAATAAATTTCCACCACTAACTCATTTTTTTTAAACGATGAGTATTCAAGAAGACTTGGTCACACTGGAAGAGATAGAATAAACTTCTATAGAATCACATGATCCATGAAGGATAAACCATATATTTACATTGTCTTTGAAGATTAATCAAAACCAAAATGGTCAGTGAATGATCTAATGATCCCCCAAAAGGATATTCATTGAGATAAATATGCACTAATCTTAATTTCTAAAATTAAACCAACAATACCCCAAAGTTAAATAGATACCATTCAATAACCAATTGTCCTTAAAATCCTTTAATATAATCCAAACTAATATTGAAACCCAAAACATAGAATAATTTGATTAGGTAGTCTCCCATGTTAAATTGTATCTCCAAATGACATCAGATACTCTTAAGGTCACATACTCAAAGGTAATTAACCTAATCACATATTCTCTATTATAGTTTAATCATTTCCATAAATAACCCAAATCACTATAAATCCACAATAAAAACGTAGAAAAAAAAATCTATCATTACTCCACAAATGAAACCCCATAGTATTCTATTTTCCTTGGGCATATAGTGTTCCCAACAAAGCGAACATCTTCCAAAATAACATTTATAACTTAATCACCAAATCATTTTCCTATACCAAGGGTATTCTTTTGATATGAAATAAGAACCCAAATCAACTTATTATTGATCAATAAAATCATTTAACTAAAAAAGAAAGTCACACTAACCAGGGACTTCGCGTAGTCCAGTGGTAGGCGATAAATCCCAATCGCACTTTGGTTATGGGTTCGATTCCCATAGCTTTGTCCGACGCGACGGGTTGTCACACGGTCTACGTGTTGTCCTTTTTCAAAAACTATATTTTATAATATTACCAAAATGAGATAAATTCCTCAAAATAACATAATTTAACCACAAAATGTTATATCATACTTTGCATTTTCATCCGAAATTATAATAACTTATCATTTTCTCAAACCCCAATGATCATATAAAACCAAATGGTTATTTATACCTATATCCACAAGAGAAGAGACAATTCTTCCTCAAATATCATTCTCACATGGCAAACTGTGGGGTTACAAATACAAGAGAAAATTATTCCAAAGCAAACCCATCAACAAGGAGTGCTAATACTTTTTAAATTTTTCTCCAGCCATTTATTTCCACATAGCTTCTTCTTTGACCAAGAAAATATCCTATAAAATAGGACATTCACTCGGGTAATGGCCAGGTCCCCTACATTTACGACAAATGACTGTAAATGGACTCTTGGGACCATTTTTATCTTCTTCCATAGTACTATTCATTTTTCTTCGGCAATTCTTCACTTTATGTCCTTCCTTCCCGCACGTAAAACATTTCGTTGTCCCATTGAGACACTTTCCTGGGTGTCTCTTTCCACATTTCCTGCATGATGAAAATTGAGGGTTCTTTTCTCCATGGTCTCCATTGCTGGAGCTCTTATCATTTATCACCTTTCTCTTCCTTGTTGAGTCTGGGAGTTGGTTAATATATATGTTGTTGATCATATTTTTGGAAAATTGATTTGGCATAAAGACGATATCTTTTACGCCTATCAACATTCCATTTTGTTGCTCATTGACACCACCGTTCCCATCTTGTACATCATTCTCAAAGTCACTATGACTTCCTTGGAATCCAGCCATTGACTAAAACCATAAAGCATTGTGTGAGTAATAGTAGTCGTAAAATCATTTAGAGATTAAAATGTCACCATATTCTCAATTTGAAACATATTAGGATTAACCAAGGTCATTTACTCTCATATTATATATACATTACTTAAATTGGTTTGTAAAGAAAATGTAAATTATCCTAAGCATATCCCCCGGGAGTGTTGTAACCAAGAGTGCAGCAAGGCCCGTTGTCGTGCACCAGTTCCCGTTCGAGTCTAGCTCAAAGCGGTGTTTTCGGGTTTTACCCCTAGGTACATCTGTGCCAGAGCCGCCTCTACCAGCTCGTATCCAGACAGGGATGTATCGCTCGGAAAACTCACAAAATCTCTACAATACCAAAATTCTAGGAAGTTCTTTTATACTAATCCTCAAAGTTCATCTTAGGTCTACGTGCTCTAATCAGAGTTTATCTAAATCTAGCTACCAAGGTTTGTACTAAACTTCCTCTGATACCAACTGTAACGCCCCGACCCCAGCTACCCAGAGTCGGTGCATTAATTACATAACATTGGCATGATCACGAGAAAGATCAAGTCTCGAAAGACCGATTAGTTTAGTAGCCTTGGAATAACTAGATACATCCATAGATTTTTACATTACATCATAAAAAAAACATCTTGTCTTTATATCCCCTCATACTATCCCTGCAGGTCATTCATAAATTACTTCTTCATAATCCTGGGAAAAAAAATAAAACATTGAAAGGGGTGAGCTCAGATGCTCAGTAAGGATAACATTATAGCAGAAGCTTTCATAAATAAGCATAAACACTTAAGGCAATTTATAACTGAAACAAAAGCCTTTTAAACTTGAACTTCAGCATAAAATGGCAATGGTAAAATGAAATAATGCCATTTACTTACTCACATGGATATTCTACTAGTCGAATGATCACATGCAATATCAATAACCACTTTCATAATGATGGAATGCATAATGCCAGACTATCATAACCACATAGCCAAGGCCTCGTGCCAAGACTACAAATAAGATTTTGCCAAGGCCTTGTGCCAAGACACTAGTTTGTCTCATGAGACCTACCGATGCATCGAGGAGCTATAGCGGGCTCCACCCGTCACTTATTAAGTCCAATTCATTCCTCGTATGAACAGGTTTAAACATAACATAAACATTCGTATTAAAACTAGCATACGAAATGTCAATACTTCTACCACAAACCATGAATGGTATAAAAATAGCACATCCATAGTCAAACATAACTCATTTGATACAATATGGAAGATTGTATTGTATCACATTAACCTCAATCAATAATAATGAAGGATGTTGACATAGATGAAAATAATCATCAAAACTATTTGAGAGAAATATCCCCCCTTTTTCTTGAAAACATTTAAAAGTCACACTATTTGTCAAGAAGCCATTTAAAATAGATTTTTGAATCAAAGTGTCCCATACCACTTTGAAACTTTTTAAAAAGAGTTTTAATTTGTAAACTTTAATGTCCATATAAATAAATCCTTAAAACCATTTTTTTTAAAACATGGACATTAATGAGAAAGATTTAGATGAATAAGTCTTTAAATCATTTTGAAAAATGGTATTTTAGTTAGAGATTCCAACCAAAAGAGACACTTGAATACAAATAATTGTGGTAATCAAAACTTTGTAATATCATGAGAATAAAGGGATTCATGATATACTATGTCAAAGTACATTATATACACCACATAAAAGTGATTTGGTGTATATCAACAAAGAAGTCTCAATGGAATGTAAATTGAGATGAAATCTCTCATAAAGGTTGTATCCTTAGGTTAAGGATAAATCAATGACATAATTATGTGTGACAAATATAAATACACTAAATATGATTGGATATTCAGTGTAAATCAATCAAAGGATATTCACACATATTCTTGTAAAAACAATACCAACGAATTGGATGTTTAACTCAACAAATGGAGAATGAGTTAAAATTACTCTTATCAAATTCATATCAATGACTTGAGAATTATCAATGGAGTGATTATGTGTATCAAACTTATATCCACATGAAGGGGAGTGGAAATTATGACATAATCAAATGAATAGTGATTCCACACATAATCTTGGGGTAATATAATCAATGAAATATGCGTAAAGCCAAATGAGTGGAAATTGAAATCTCAAATTCCCTTATTGATTAGGTAACTTAAGAAACATACACCCATGAAAGAAGTATCATACCATGATGATGTAAATACCTATAAATTAAAGTATATTACACAATGAATACAATCATGGGCAGTACATATACACCACATGCAATAATTAAGTGGTGATCAATGGAAATCTCACGAAATTAAAAGTGAGATAAGAAACCCCTTACCACGTTAATCAACTGAGTTGTATGGCCAAAAGTTAATAACCACCAAATGATTTACAGAATAACATGAATATAAATAGAATCATGAATATATATCAAATGGCAGTACACAATACACCACTTTCAATAATTTAGTGGCGAAAAAAATGGAAATCTCACGGAATTGAAAGTGAGATAAGAAAATCCCTTACTTTGTACTTTTTCCTTGGTTGATGGTAGGTTTACCTCCTGTATAATGGTGAAATAATTGTTATTGAATAATACAAGAATCATTTACTTTAATATGATATCATATATGATCTTTTAACATTGATTTGTTAATAATATCTTAGTATTAATGCCGTTTCGGGTGTTAACTTACTCATTTTCTTTTATATGTTTTGTTACATAAGTCATTTTTGTTGTATCTTATTCATATCCAGAATGATATCAAGTCCTTAAACATCATTTTTAAATCATTAAATGATAATTATACTTGAATGGATACGATGGAGAATGAATCTCATCGCGTTCGTGGAGACGGTAGTCCGTACGTACGCACGAACGCTACTTCCATTTAATTTTTTATTTTAAAAGAATCGAATCCAAATGATATATAGGTATATTACTATTACAGTATAATATAATATTTTATATATGTTACTTAAGTTTATTAACACCATCCTTTATACGTTCCATGTGTGGTATGAACGAGTCATATCATTTTAAGGGGGCGGTAGTCCGCACTTCCTCAAATGAAATTATCGTATGTATATACAACATGAAACGAATAATGGTATGAAATAAAATGGAATTACAGAAGCTTATATATAAAATATATATCATTAATATCATATTTAATTACAGTGCCATCATAATGGCCACCATGAGAGGCGGTAAGATGTTTTTGAACAATCATCGTTTCATGAGGCGTTAGTTTTCCATCCACAGAAACATTATGTTCATCATCCATTAGATGGAGTTGTGTGTATGTGTAGTTTTAATACATCTTATAACAACATCCTAGTATATTGAGGATACTGGTGTTGTTACAAAAGAAGGGAAATAAAAAGAGTTTGGGGGTTGAAGAAGCAAAATAAATGAAAATAATTTAAGAGAAATCGTTACCTTTAATTTAGGTAACTCACTTTGGTTGGAACCAAAGGACTTGTTGAAATGCTTTCTGCCTAAGGGGAAGCTTCAAGGAGGAGGAGAGGGATGTGGGGAGCTTAGTTGGTCAGAGTTTGGACGAGCCAAGTGGCTTGAGAGGTGTGAGGAAAAGAGAAGGAGGAGTGCCCTTTTATAAGAGGGGTGAGGGGCACCTTTGGAAAAGCTAGAAATATTAATTTATAATAAATTCATATTCGGTTTCCAAAGGCTCCAAAGTTGACTATTCAAAGGATGAGGTGGGGATAGGTCGAAAACAACTCATCCAATAGAATTTAGACTGGTTTGGGTACTTATATTAACCTTATCTTTAAGTATTAACTCTAAGTTAATTAGTTTCACTTTTACAATGTCTCTTTGTATTTTTATATAATATGGTTAATAAACTTACTATATACATCCAAGCGACCCCCAAGTGGTCCATTAATGATTAACCTATCATGATATAAGTCTCTTGGCCGAACCTTAGATTTTTAGGAATTTAATATCAATTAATAATATAATATTTGTTTTAAGAACTCTTTTATGTCAATTTTGACACTATTCATTAGTTGATTTTTGTGAAACTCATAACAGATTGATTATTTCGAAAAAAGTCAATTAAATCAATCCTAATATATCATATTATCTTAGAAAATTAGTTTAATTCATTAAAAGTGTCATATTATATTTATTTGGGTATTTATAAAATCAATTATTTTAATTTTTCACTATTTTAGTAATTACTGCATCATCATTGTGTCATAAATAAAATAAATTATTTAATGTCAAAAAATTATAAATAAAATATAAATATGTAGTAAATCTGTTTATCTTTCTAATGAATATTTATAATCTAAAAGCCAGCATATATAACCCTATGTAACAATTGTTTTGCTAAAAGATATATGCTTGTGTCATTTTTGTATTCATTTTAACTTAATTAATATAAAGTGCCATTATCACTTACAAGTGGATCCATGGGGTCCCAAAATTGACCCAAAGATGCCCATGGTCGACCATGTATCAACCAATAGGTTTTAAGACACATTTTAGGGTAATTTAGTATTATTATAATATTATTTTTTTAACCCTTATTTACCGGATTTACCCTTAACCATGGTAAATAAAATATTTACCGCAGTAATTATTCAAAATGTCTAAAAATAAAAGTTACCTATTTACACAATTTGGACATCCTGATTCCAAATATGGAATCCATTTTTCTAAATTCAAAACACAGAAGTGGCAGAAATTAATTTAAAATTAATTCCCGCTGTCAAAACAAAAAGCGTGTTTTTAAGAGATAGTAACTATCAAAAGATTGACACTTGTTTATGTTCGGTTTAATTGTAAAATGATGTCCAATGACCAACATTATATTAAATGGTAAAAATATATTCTAAATATACTTTAAAACCACTCAAATTCACAATTTATCACTATTAATTATTTTGATTAAAAAAGTTGTTTTTAATTAAAATTTAGTAATTTTCACTATTCATCAAAATATGAAAGTTATCCGAAAAGTACAAAAATTTCACCTTAGGCTAAATTCGATATTCCGAATCCAAAAATGAAGTCCATTTTGAAATATAAAATATATATAATTTCAAAAAGTAGGTATTACTATTCATAACGGCTAGTTTGATTGGTTGTGGTGTGTTAAAATCTCGAAGTTGCGTACAATGCACGTCATTGCATTATTCGAAAGGAAACATACCGAGGAAGCTTGGGGTGTTACATTCTCCCCTCCTTCAATAAATTGCGTCCTCGCAATTTTTAAAATTTTTCTTGGGAATATAATGGAAAGTCCCACATCGGAAAAAGAGTCAATAAAACTATCACTTTAAAAGAAAGAAAGAGAGGTATAAGGGTCATCCAAGATAACCCATACTTGGATTCCATGTAAGAAAACATGGATATGGATGATAAACTAAGTGTCAAGTTCTGATGGAGAGGGATAGAAATCATGATCAGGAGAAAGTTAACAATGAGAAAACCACAAACTTGTGTTGGGACAAATGACCATTAGTCTTCTAGTAGGAAAGTAAACGGACACCATTTTTTTTAAGTTACATTACATAAAGAAGAGGAATTAATTTATGATATTGACTAAGAACATTATGAGATATACTTACATTTTAAGTATATTTTCATTCTTTAATAAATTTCCACCACTAACTCATTTTTTTTAAACGATGAGTATTCAAGAAGACTTGGTCACACTGGAAGAGATAGAATAAACTTCTATAGAATCACATGATCCATGAAGGATAAACCATATATTTACATTGTCTTTGAAGATTAATCAAAACCAAAATGGTCAGTGAATGATCTAATGATCCCCCAAAAGGATATTCATTGAGATAAATATGCACTAATCTTAATTTCTAAAATTAAACCAACAATACCCCAAAGTTAAATAGATACCATTCAATAACCAATTGTCCTTAAAATCCTTTAATATAATCCAAACTAATATTGAAACCCAAAACATAGAATAATTTGATTAGGTAGTCTCCCATGTTAAATTGTATCTCCAAATGACATCAGATACTCTTAAGGTCACATACTCAAAGGTAATTAACCTAATCACATATTCTCTATTATAGTTTAATCATTTCCATAAATAACCCAAATCACTATAAATCCACAATAAAAACGTAGAAAAAAAATCTATCATTACTCCACAAATGAAACCCCATAGTATTCTATTTTCCTTGGGCATATAGTGTTCCCAACAAAGCGAACATCTTCCAAAATAATATTTATAACTTAATCACCAAATCATTTTCCTATACCAAGGGTATTCTTTTGATATGAAATAAGAACCCAAATCAACTTATTATTGATCAATAAAATCATTTAACTAAAAAAGAAAGTCACACTAACCAGGGACTTCACGTAGTCCAGTGGTAGGCGATAAATCCCAATCGCACTTTGGTTATGGGTTCGATTCCCATAGCTTTGTCCGACGCGACGGGTTGTCACACGGTCTACGTGTTGTCCTTTTTCAAAAACTATATTTTATAATATTACCAAAATGAGATAAATTCCTCAAAATAACATAATTTAACCACAAATGTTATATCATACTTTGCATTTTCATCCGAAATTATAATAACTTATCATTTTCTCAAACCCCAATGATCATATAAAACCAAATGGTTATTTATACCTATATCCACAAGAGAAGAGACAATTATTCCTCAAATATCATTCTCACATGGCAAACTGTGGGGTTACAAATACAAGAGAAAATTATTCCAAAGCAAACCCATCAACAAGGAGTGCTAATACTTTTTAAATTTTTCTCCAGCCATTTATTTCCACATAGCTTCTTCTTTGACCAAGAAAATATCCTATAAAATAGGACATTCACTCGGGTAATGGCCAGGTCCCCTACATTTACGACAAATGACTGTAAATGGACTCTTGGGACCATTTTTATCTTCTTCCATAGTACTATTCATTTTTCTTCGGCAATTCTTCACTTTATGTCCTTCCTTCCCGCACGTAAAACATTTCGTTGTCCCATTGAGACACTTTCCTGGGTGTCTCTTTCCACATTTCCTGCATGATGAAAATTGAGGGTTCTTTTCTCCATGGTCTCCATTGCTGGAGCTCTTATCATTTATCACCTTTCTCTTCCTTGTTGAGTCTGGGAGTTGGTTAATATATATGTTGTTGATCATATTTTTGGAAAATTGATTTGGCATAAAGACGATATCTTTTACGCCTATCAACATTCCATTTTGTTGCTCATTGACACCACCGTTCCCATCTTGTACATCATTCTCAAAGTCACTATGACTTCCTTGGAATCCAGCCATTGACTAAAACCATAAAGCATTGTGTGAGTAATAGTAGTCGTAAAATCATTTAGAGATTAAAATGTCACCATATTCTCAATTTGAAACATATTAGGATTAACCAAGGTCATTTACTCTCATATTATATATATATTAGTTAAATTGGTTTGTAATGAAAATGTAAATTATCCTAAGCATATCCCCCGGGAGTGTCGTAACCAAGAGTGCAGCAAGGCCCGTTGTCGTGCACTAGTTCCCGTTCGAGTCTAGCTCAAAGCGGTGTTTTCGGGTTTTACCCCTAGGTACATCTGTGCCAGAGCCGCCTCTACCAGCTCGTATCCAGACAGGGATGTATCGCTCGGAAAACTCACAAAATCTCTACAATACCAAAATTCTAGGAAGTTCTTTTATACTAATCCTCAAAGTTCATCTTAGGTCTACGTGCTCTAATCAGAGTTTATCTAAATCTAGCTACCAAGGTTTGTACTAAACTTCCTCTGATACCAACTGTAACGCCCCGACCCCAGCTACCCAGAGTCGGTGCATTAATTACATAACATTGGCATGATCACGAGAAAGATCAAGTCTCGAAAGACCGATTAGTTTAGTAGCCTTGGAATAACTAGATACATCCATAGATTTTTACATTACATCATAAAAAAAACATCTTGTCTTTATATCCCCTCATACTATCCCTGCAGGTCATTCATAAATTACTTCTTCATAATCCTGGGAAAAAAATAAAACATTGAAAGGGGTGAGCTCGGATGCTCAGTAAGGATAACATTATAGCAGAAGCTTTCATAAATAAGCATAAACACTTAAGGCAATTTATAACTAAAACAAAAGCCTTTTAAACTTGAACTTCAGCATAAAATGGCAAAGGTAAAATGAAATAATGCCATTTACTTACTCACATGGATATTCTACTAGTCGAATGATCACATGCAATATCAATAACCACTTTCATAATGATGGAATGCATAATGCCAGACTATCATAACCACATAGCCAAGGCCTCGTGCCAAGACTACAAATAAGATTTTGCCAAGGCCTTGTGCCAAGACACTAGTTTGTCTCATGAGACCTACCGATGCATCAAGGAGCTATAGCGGGCTCCACCCGTCACTTATTAAGTCCAATGCATTCCTCGTATGAACAGGTTTAAACATAACATAAACATTCGTATTAAAACTAGCATACGAAATGTCAATACTTCTACCACAAACCATGAATGGTATAACACATCCATAGTCAAACATAACTCATTTGATACAATATGGAAGATTGTATTGTATCACATTAACCTCAATCAATAATAATGAAGGATGTTGACATAGATGAAAATAATCATCAAAACTATTTGAGAGAAATATCCCCCCTTTTTCTTGAAAACATTTAAAAGTCACACTATTTGTCAAGAAGCCATTTAAAATAGATTTTTGAATCAAAGTGTCCCATACCACTTTGAAACTTTTTAAAAAGAGTTTTAATTTGTAAACTTTAATGTCCATATAAATAAATCCTTAAAACCATTTTTTTTAAAACATGGACATTAATGAGAAAGATTTAGATGAATAAGTCTTTAAATCATTTTGAAAAATGGTATTTTAGTTAGAGATTCCAACCAAAAGAGACACTTGAATACAAATAATTGTGGTAATCAAAACTTTGTAATATCATGAGAATAAAGGGATTCATGATATACTATGTCAAAGTACATTATATACACCACATAAAAGTGATTTGGTGTATATCAACAAAGAAGTCTCAATGGAATGTAAATTGAGATGAAATCTCTCATAAAGGTTGTATCCTTAGGTTAAGGATAAATCAATGACATAATTATGTGTGACAAATATAAATACACTAAATATGATTGGATATTCAGTGTAAATCAATCAAAGGATATTCACACATATTCTTGTAAAAACAATACCAACGAATTGGATGTTTAACTCAACAAATGGAGAATGAGTTAAAATTACTCTTATCAAATTCATATCAATGACTTGAGAATTATCAATGGAGTGATTATGTGTATCAAACTTATATCCACATGAAGGGGAGTGGAAATTATGACATAATCAAATGAATAGTGATTCCACACATAATCTTGGGGTAATATAATCAATGAAATATGCGTAAAGCCAAATGAGTGGAAATTGAAATCTCAAATTCCCTTATTGATTAGGTAACTTAAGAAACATACACCCATGAAAGAAGTATCATACCATGATGATGTAAATACCTATAAATTAAAGTATATTACACAATGAATACAATCATGGGCAGTACATATACACCACATGCAATAATTAAGTGGTGATCAATGGAAATCTCACGAAATTAAAAGTGAGATAAGAAACCCCTTACCACGTTAATCAACTGAGTCGTATGGCCAAAAGTTAATAACCACCAAATGATTTACAGAATAACATGAATATAAATAGAATCATGAATATATATCAAATGGCAGTACACAATACACCACTTTCAATAATTTAGTGGCGAAAAAAATGGAAATCTCACGGAATTGAAAGTGAGATAAGAAAATCCCTTACTTTGTACTTTTTCCTTGGTTGATGGTAGGTTTACCTCCTGTATAATGGTGAAATAATTGTTATTGAATAATACAAGAATCATTTACTTTAATATGATATCATATATGATCTTTTAACATTGATTTGTTAATAATATCTTAGTATTAATGCCGTTTCGGGTGTTAACTTACTCATTTTCTTTTATATGTTTTGTTACATAAGTCATTTTTGTTGTATCTTATTCATATCCAGAATGATATCAAGTCCTTAAAAATCATTTTTAAATCATTAAATGATAATTATACTTGAATGGATACGATGGAGAATGAATCTCATCGCGTTCGTGGAGACGGTAGTCCGTACGTACGCACGAACGCTACTTCCATTTAATTTTTTATTTTAAAAGAATCAAATCCAAATGATATATAGGTATATTACTATTACAGTATAATATAATATTTTATATATGTTACTTATGTTTATTAACACCATCCTTTATACGTTCCATGTGTGGTATGAACGAGTCATATCATTTTAAGGGGGCGGTAGTCCGCACTTCCTCAAATGAAATTATCGTATGTATATACAACATGAAACGAATAATGGTATGAAATAAAATGGAATTACAGAAGCTTATATATAAAATATATATCATTAATATCATATTTAATTACAGTGCCATCATAATGGCCACCATGAGAGGCAGTAAGATGTTTTTGAACAATCATCGTTTCGTGAGGCGTTAGTTTTCCATCCACAGAAACATTATGTTCATCATCCATTAGATGGAGTTGTGTGTATGTGTAGTTTTAATACTTCTTATAACAACATCCTAGTATATTGAGTATACTGGTGTTGTTACAAAAGAATGGAAATAAAAAGAGTTTGGGGGTTGAAGAAGCAAAATAAATGAAAATAATTTAAGAGAAATCGTTACCTTTAATTTAGGTAACTCACTTTGGTTGGAACCAAAGGACTTGTTGAAATGCTTTCTGCCTAAGGGGAAGCTTCAAGGAGGAGGAGAGGGATGTGGGGAGCTTAGTTGGGCAGAGTTTGGACGAGCCAAGTGGCTTGAGAGGTGTGAGGAAAAGAGAAGGAGGAGTGCCCTTTTATAAGAGGGGTGAGGGGCACCTTTGGAAAAGCTAGAAATATTAATTTATAATAAATTCATATTCGGTTTCCAAAGGCTCCAAAGTTGACTATTCAAAGGATGAGGTGGGGATAGGTCGAAAACAACTCATCCAATAGAATTTATACAGGTTTGGGTACTTATATTAACCTTATCTTTAAGTATTAACTCTAAGTTAATTAGTTTCACTTTTACAATGTCTCTTTGTATTTTTATATAATATGGTTAATAAACTTACAATATACATCCAAGCGACCCCCAAGTGGTCCATTAATGATTAACCTATCATGATATAAGTCTCTTGGCCGAACCTTAGATTTTTAAGAATTTAATATCAATTAATAATATAATATTTGTTTTAAGAACTCTTTTATGTCAATTTTGACACTATTAATTAGTTGATTTTTGTGAAACTCATAACAGATTGATTATTTCGAAAAAAGTCAATTAAATCAATCCTAATATATCATATTATCCTAGAAAATTAGTTTAATTCATTAAAAGTGTCATATTATATTTATTTGGGTATTTATAAAATCAATTATTTTAATTTTGCACTATTTTAGTAATTACTTCATCATCATTGTGTCATAAATAAAATAAATTATTTAATGTCAAAAAATTATAAATAAAATATAAATATGTAGTAAATCTGTTTATCTTTCTAATGAATATTTATAATCTAAAATCCAGCATATATAACCCTATGTAACAATTGTTTTGCTAAAAGATATATGCTTGTGTCATTTTTGTATTCATTTTAACTTAATTAATATAAAGTGCCATTATCACTTACAAGTGGATCCATGGGGTCCCAAAATTGACCCAAAGATGCCCATGGTCGACCATGTATCAACCAATAGGGTTAAGACACATTTTAGGGTAATTTAGTATTATTATAATATTATTTTTTTAACCCTTATTTACCGGATTTACCCTTAACCATGGTAAATAAAATATTTACCGCAGTAATTATTCAAAATATCTAAAAATAAAAGTTACCTATTTACACAATTTGGACATCCTGATTCCAAATATGGAATCCATTTTTCTAAATTTAAAACACAGAAGTGGCAGAAATTAATTTAAAATTAATTCCCGCTGTCAAAACAAAAAGCGTGTTTTTAAGAGATAGTAACTATCAAAAGATTGACACTTGTTTATGTTCGGTTTAATTGTAAAATGATGTCCAATGACCAACATTATATTAAATGGTAAAAATATATTCTAAATATACTTTAAAACCACTCAAATTCACAATTTATCACTATTAATTATTTTGATTAAAAAAGTTGTTTTTAATTAAAATTTAGTAATTTTCACTATTCATCAAAATATGAAAGTTATCCGAAAAGTACAAAAATTTCACCTTAGGCTAAATTCGATATTCCGAATCCAAAAATGAAGTCCATTTTGAAATATAAAATATATATAATTTCAAAAATTAGGTATTACTATTCATAACGGCTAGTTTGATTGGTTGTGGTGTGTTAAAATCTCGAAGTTGCGTACAATGCACGTCATTGCATTATTCGAAAGGAAACATACCGAGGAAGCTTGGGGTGTTACATACAACATAGGTTATCCAATATAAAACATTTTATCATAGGTATTATTTGTTTTTGTCACACCCCATGATAGGAACGTGTCAAAACATGGCACCACTACCGGGGAGCTAATTGGTTGTTTGTTTTACTTTCTCTATTTTAAATTTTTTGATAGTTTCCATTAAATATTTTTAAAAAACTGAAAAAAGAAATTTCCATGAACCATTCAAATTAAAATTATTCTGCATGGAATAAATACTCACAGGTGCAGGAGGAAGAAACATACTACAGTGAGGAGGCCCTCTAATGAAGAGCCGATGCGCAGATTATAACAGTCAAGTAAGTAGAAAGAGGCATAGAAACATGGATCTCACTAGAATATTTGATGGCCATGGTTGATGAACTCCAAGCTGACCTAAAAAGATTCAAGGCCAAGAAATAAGTGCCAATAGACTTTCCTGATTTCACTGAAGGAATCCCTGAAGTCGAATCAAAACATGAGGTGGAGGAGTCTGACTACCTACCTTCATCTAGTGAATATCAACTCCAAGAGGCACATTCAATTGAAGATGATATTAACATTGAACTGAATTAGGGAGATGATACAATCTTAAACCCAAACTCTTTTAATATTTTTAAAACTAATTTGACTATCACCCCTAATAGTTTTGAATTTTCAGATTCTTCTATCTCAAATTATTCCTTAGAGGATGATGAGGGAAAAGAAATTTCACCTGTTGAGGAACATTTAGAGCTCCCTAAACACACTGAAAATTTACTAGGAGGAGGACAAGAATGGAATGGGAATGTTGAAAAGGTAGGAAAAAATGAGGAGGAGGCTCTGTACTTCATTCTACCCCCTCCATGCAAGCTAAACTAAATTGTGAAGGGGTGGATCTGGTATACTCTATCCATGGAGTCATCTATAATAAGAACAAATAATTGTAAGATGATAAGAGCCACATGTGGTTTTTCAAATCAAAGAAGCATCATCCACCAACTGATTATGAATAGAAGATGGTACTGCCCTCTAGAGGTAGTAAAGGATTCCAGGGCCCACTTGGGGGATCATACCCATATTTATATTTACATGATTTATAGTAATTTAGATTTGAATTTATTTTATTAGAAAATTGTTTAGCATATGGACCCTCCCTATTTTTTTATCTTTAATGAGATGATATTTGTGCTTAATTGAGTTGTTTTATTTTATAGGTTCATGATGGAAGAAGTAAACCCGAAGCATTTGACGAAGAAGTCCAAAGAATTATTTTAAAAGGGAGTTCACATTTTATGATTATCTCTTAAACTCCTTATATTTTTTTGGTCGAAAACAAGATTTGATATTTAAAGATAAGAATTTCATACACACACTCCAATTAATTCTTAACCTGACTTATCTAGGAGACCTGAGTTTCTTAGGAATTCAGTGATTCCATGTTTTTGATTTCCCTGTTAATGAGATTGAATGAGTAAAATGAAAATTTTAATGATTAATGTGAAGCATTGATATTGAAATGATAACTCAAAATTTAATGGAATTAGTTGATTTATGTCACATAAATTTCCATACCATTTTTTATACTTTGAATTTCTGATATTCATGTGAATTAATTTTTTATTATTGATCATGCCTCGAGTGATTGTCCAATATCATATTTCTCATTCGAGAGAGGATTCCTAGACCATGTACTTCCTATTTATTCTTCACCATATTTCTTGAGTGATATTGGGACATGTCACCTATAACAACCCATACATTACATACATTGTCAATACTTCAAAATTGACGCATACTTATCACAACATATAACAAAACCACAAAAGGACCGTATAGGTATAGTGTCTTTAGAAACTAGGAAACATAAACAACTGGTTCATAAAGCATCTACACTGTCTCCCATTTATTTCATCATATATATAATCCCTTTTGGAATATATAACTTAATAACCTTCTTCCTGACCTGGGGAAAGAAAACAGACAAAAGGGTGAGCTCAAATGCTCAGTAAGGGTAAACAAAAGAAATATCAATCACATCGTAGACAGAAGCACATAACTTTTGGAAATCTTATCCTGCAAAAGAGATCATAATTTTATAACATGGGATAAACCATGGCAGTGAAATTTAATCACAATAATCATAACTTAAAAATGAAACTTTGTGGTGTACACACATAATCATAGAAAATCATTTCTTGTTAGTCAAGACTCATTGCCAAGACTATCTTAGTGGAAAAAGTCCCTTTCTGAACCGAGTCACCCTCATTTCAGTCCTGTTTCACTGAACCAGTATAACCTACCATTCCAGCCATGTCTATCTCATGAGATATAAAATCTTTATCCAATGAACTGGAGGGAGATATAGGTCCCACCCATATAATAATGATACCATTCATATGCGTGCCACAAAATCTTAAACCATACATCATTGCATAACCCATGTAATAAAAATGGGAATCTTAAACATCATGACATCATAAAACCATTCATATACGATAAAGGAATTCATAAAAATAATTCCATCACAACATAATCAAATCAATGTAATAATAGGGATAGAAACAGAACCCTTTATTATCTTAGATGGAAAATAATTTTGATAAAACACTTGAACTTCATTCTTGAGGAAAATATCCTTTCTACTTCAAAAACACTTTTCCTTTCTAAACATGTCATACAATTTTAAACTAAAAGAAGTAGATTAAAAATAAACTTGAAAACTTGTAAAGGAATATTTTTTGAAATAATGTTTTAAAAATCCATTCATGTCGTATAAGTTAAAAAAACATTTTTCGTACTAATGTCGGAAAAGTCAAAAAGTACCTCGTAAAAAAACGACAAAAGATTCCTTTCGTATCCTTTACTAAAAACTCACTGAAGGGTAAAATTGGATTTAAAAAATTGTTGGTGGATTTATATACTATTACATATTGAGGAAACATGGATGTGGATGATAAAATACACCCCAGTAATTACTAATGTAAAAACAATCTCGGATAAAAGTGAGATTGTGATATTTCCCTTACCTTAGGTCCGACTTGATTTGTAAGTGTCCGAACCTCCTGTATAATGATATAAATAATGTTATTGACTTATTAAAGAATCATACTTATTTTTATGATATCATATATGGTCATATTCTTAGCTTCTTAGTAGTAATATTTCATTACTACTTGTTATTCGGGTGTTTATAACTTTTTGTTCTTATGTGTGTTTTGTCGAATAGATTCCTATTCTTTTCTTTAGGTTATAGATACCTCATTTCCAGAAAGGTATTAGTGTAATATATATCATATTCGTTCATTCAATTCATTTATATAATCATTATGAAGTGAAGATCATGTAGAACGAGTCGCATCACATCGTGGAGACAGTATTCCGTACGTACGAACAAGTGATGATATCGTTCCTATGATCGTGGAATTGTGTTGGAGTATATGTATACTATTTCAGAATTAATATCACTTTATAATAGTCATATATGGTCATTATTTACACCATTATACCCATCCAAGTAAGGTGGTGGCGGAAAATAGATTACACCACGGCATGGAGACGGTATTCCGTACGTACGCACGCGCGGTGATTTATTTTTCCGTAAGATGGATAGATGGTGAAATAGGGTTGTTTCATACTTATAATAACATATCAGTATATGAGTGACACTGATGTTATTACTTCATAATGAAACAACTAAACAAGAATAAGTGGAAGAAGAAATAAATATGAAAGAATCGGTAACAGACATTACCTCTTCTTTGAAGTGCTTCTTTGAGACCTTCTTTTAGGGAACTAAAATTGGTCTTTGAAGAAGACCAGAACCTCTAGGATGTCTCTAGGGAAGTGTATAGGAGAAATTGGCAGGGGTCGGACGTGCTTGAAGGCTTCAAGTGGTGTGAGGAAGAGGGGGAGGAGGTGTCCTTTTATAAGGGAGGAGAGGGGCACCGTTGGAATAACTAAAACTATTATTTTATTATAAAGTCAATTTCGGTTTTAAATAGCTCCAAATTGATATATTTCGAAGCTAAGGTGGGGATGGGTCGAAATCCTCTTATCCAATATAATTTAGACAAGTTTAGGTTCCTATTTTAACTTTATCATTTAGATTTAACATTAAGTTAAATAATTTTACTTTTACCATGTCTTCTTGTGTTCTTATACTATAAGGTTAATAAACATACTATAAGCAGCCCAACGAAACCCAAGTTGTTTATTATTAATATATATAACCATATCTAAGTCATTTGGCCGAACCTTAGATTTTTAGGAATAAACTAACAATTACCAATATAATATTTGTTTTAAAAACAATTTTATGTCAAATTTGACACTATTTAGTAATTGATTTTTGTGAAAAACATAAAAGAATAATTAGATCGAACCAAGTTAATTAAATCAATACTAACATGTTATATTAACCGATAAAATTAGTGGGATTCATAAAAAGTCTCAAATTACATTTATTTTGGTGTTTATAACATCAATTATTTCAATATTTCATTAATAAGATAATTACTGCATCATCATTGTGTCATAAATAAATTAAATTATTTAATGTCTAAAAATTACAAATAAAATACCATTATGTAGGAAATCTGTTTATCTTTCTAATGAATATTTATAGTAGAATTTATCTTATGTATTACCCCATATTAAAAATTATTTACTTATTAAACTTTGATTTTAACTATTTTAACCCTTCTTTAAATAAATTAATAATAAATGTCCTAATCTAATCCAAGTGGGCCTAAATGGTCATATTTTATTCCTAAGTTTGTTTTTGGTCGAATTACTCTTATCCAATAGAATTAGGACATGTGTTAGGGTAATAATATTCCCATCTTTACCCTTAAATACCCTATTTACTATTTACCGCGGTAAAAGAAGTAAAAAGTTACTATTCACAAAAAATTATTTTCATCTCATTGAACCACATTTTAGTCCTTGATATTAACCGTGTCTCTCGGATTTTCGAAATTCCACTCACAGAAGCGGTAAAATTATGTTTTATGAAAAATTCAGTTTTTTAACTACCACTTAGTGGTTTCACTGTTCATCAAAAATTGAATGTTTTCAGAAAAATACCAAAATTTTACCCTAGGCTAATTTCGACATTCCGAATCCAAAAATGAAGTCCATTTTGAAAAATAAAATTTATAGATTTTCAAAAAGAGGTTATTACTATTCATAACGGCTAGTTTTAATAATATTTTAATAGCATATCGTTGTTTAGTGAAACTCGGTATTGCGTACGACGCACGCTATCGAGGAAGGTCGTGATTTCGTGTAAAGAAAGCCAAGGAAGTGTTGTGTAGAAAAAGATTCCTTTGATGATTTATAAAACATAAAATTCTCGGGTGTTACATTCTACCCCCCTTAAAATTAATTTCACCCTCGAAATTCGTCACTTTGTAACAAACAGATGAAGATACCTCTCCCTCATCATATCCTCAAGTTCCCATTTAGATTCTTCTAATTAGTGGTTCCTCCATAAAATTTTCACCAAACGAGTGGTCTTGTTTCATTGGACTTTTTTGCTACGATCCAGAATCTCCATCGGTTGTTCTTCATAAGAAAGATCTTCCTCCAGCGGTACAACTTCTGAGCTGAGTACATGTGAAGGATCAGGTATATACTTTCTCAGGAGAGATACATGGAACACATCGTGAACTTGAGAGAGATTTGGTGGAAGAGCCAATCGGTAAGCTACCTTCCCTATACGATCCAGTATTTCTAAAGGACTGATATATCTAGGGCTTAACTTTCCCTTCTTTCCAAATCTCATGTCTTTCTTCCAGGGAGATATCCGTAAGAACACTTCATCGCCCACTTCAAAATCTAGGTCTTTTCTTCGGCTGTCGGCATAACTTTTCTGTGGACTCTGAGCTTCTCTTATGTGTTGTTGAATAGATCTGACCTTTTCTGCCATTTCATCAACGAGATCAGGTCCTAATAGCTTTCATTCCCCAACTTCATCCCAGCAAGTTGGAGTCCTGCATTTCTTTCCGTAGAGAGCTTCATAAGGAGCCATCTGAATACTGGAGTGAAAGCTATTATTATATGAAAATTCCACCAAAGGTAGGTGTTGATCCCAACCTCCTTTGAAATCCATGGAGCAAGCTCTCAACATATCTTCTAGGGTTTGAATTGTTCTTTCAGACTGACCGTCTGTCTGAGGATGATAGGCAGTGCTGAAACTCAACTCTGTATCTAGAGTATTCTGAAGACATCGCCAGAACATCGAGGTAAATCTCAGATCCCGATCAGATATAATGGAAATTGGTACTCCATGAAATCTTACCACTTCCTTTACATATATCCTGGCAAGCTGATCCAGAGAGAAATCCTCTCTAAAAGCAATGAAGTGTGCAGACTTTGTAAGACGATCAACTATGACCCAGATAGAATTATTGCCTTTGGATGTCTTCGGAAGTCCTGTGACAAAGTCCATAGTAATGTTTTCCCATTTCCATTCGGGTATGGGTAATGGTTGTAACATCCCCTTAGACTTCTGTCTCTCAGCTTTAACATGTTGACAAACCAAGCATCTAGAGACATATTTAGCAACATCTCTTTTCATGTCATCCCACCAGAAGTACTCTTTCAGGTCCCTATACATCTTCGGGCTTCCAGGATGAATAGAGAATGAAGAACTATGAGCCTCATCCAGCAGCTCCTTCTTTAATTCGGGGATGGGAGGAACAAAAACCCGATTCCTGAACTTTATTATCCCATCACAATCAAGGTTGAACTCAAGAAAATTTCTCACCTTCTTTTGTAACTCGACATCTTCTTTCTGTGCCTCTTTAATCTTCACATGTATAGATGGTTGAACATTCATTTTGAGAAAGATAAGATTTTCCCCCTTCCATTATAATTCCAAGATCCATCCTTTGTAAATCCATAAATATTGGATCATTTGTGATCCTCATCATGGATAAACTATCATGGTCTTGTCGACTTAATGCATCTGCCACCTTATTTGCTTTCCCAGGGTGGTAATGGATTGAGCAGTTGAAATCCTTAATCAGCTCCAACCATCTTCTTTGACGCATATTCATCTCCTTTTGTGTGAAAATATACTTTAAACTTTTATGATCAGTATAAATATCACACCTTTCACCATAAAGGTAATGCCTCAAAATCTTTAATGCAAATATTACCGCAGCTAACTCCAAATCATGTGTTGGGTAATTCTGCTCATGGATTTTCAACTATCGTGAGGCATAAGCTATCACCATATCATTTTGCATAAGAACACACCCTAATCCCTTCTTGGATGCATCACTATAGTTCACAAACCTTTCTCCACTACAAGGCAGTGTGAGCACAGGTGCATTTGAAAACCTTTTTTTCAACTCCTTGAAATTCTCTTCACATTCTTCTGTCCAGACAAACTTAACTCTTTTTCGAGTCAACTTGGTGAGTGGATTAGATAATCGTGAAAAATCATTCACAAAACGTCGATAATATCCATCCAATCCAAGAAAACTTCGGATCTCAGTTACTGTTGTTGGTGTCGACTATCTTTCGATAACCTCTGTTTTTGTTGGATCCACAGATATCCCCTATTTTGAGATTATGTGTCCCAAAAAATGCAACTTTTTGAAGCCAAAATTCACACTTGGTAAATTTGGCATAAAGCTTTTCCTTTCTCAGGGTCTTCAATATAAATCTCAAGTGATCTTAATGTTCTTCCTTGCTCTTTGAATAGACAAGAATATCGTCTATAAAGACTACCACAAATTGATCAAGATAGTCTCTAAAGACTCTATTCATCAGATCCATGAAGATAGCAGGGGAATTAGTAAGACCAAATGGCATCACTATAAATTCATAGTGTCCATACCTTGTACGTAATGCCGTCTTTGGTATATCCTCACTTTTGAACCTTAATTGATGATACCCTGAACGAAGATCAATCTTGGAAATGTATTGAGCTCCGCGTAGTTGGTCAAATAGGTCATCAATGCGTGGGAGAGGATATTTGTTCTTGATAGTGATCTTGTAAAGTTCTCGATAATCAATGAAGAGTCTCATTGATCCATCTTTCTTCTTAACAAATAGAACAGGTGCTCCCCAAGGTGATGCACTAGGGCGTATGAATCCTTTATCAAGATTCTCTTGGAGTTTCTTCTTCAATTCCTGCAACTCAATTGGGGCCATTCTATAAGGTGTCTTTGAAATAGGAAAATCACCCAGTACGAGTTCTATTGAGAACTCAACATCACGATTTGGTGGAAGTCCTAGTAATTCCTCCGGAAAGACATCATCAAACTCCCGTACAATGGGCATATTCTTAATCTTGAGTTTCTCACCAACCATTTGAGATAAATAACCTTCATTTAGTGGAATCAAGACCCAAAAGATGGAAAAACTTTCCACTGGAATGTTATGTTCATCCTTGCATTGATAGACGATAATAGATTGATCTGGAATATGAAATGTGACTTCCCTTATTTGGAAATTGATAGGAGGTCCAAATAAAGAAATCCAATCCATGCCAAGAATCACATAAAATTCCACTATAGGAAATATCACAAGATTTGCAGGAAGCACTTTCCCACAAACTTTGATCGGAGAAGAATTATAAACTTTTGATGCGACTGTTGTGCCATTAGGTGTTGTCACAGTTAACTAAACATCTAATTGTTGAGGTAATACAGTGATACCCTTAGAAAATTGTTCAGAAATAAAAGAGTGGGTGGATCCAGAATCAAATAAAACATTTTCTACTTTAGATTGGATGGTAAGTGTACCTTTCACCACATCGTTATCGTACTCCACATCGCTAATAGAAATTGCATGTGACTTTCCTTTGTCTTTACCTTAAGAGTTTGTTGACGTCGACCATCATCATCAACCCTTGGATTAGGGCATTTATTGGCATAATTCCCCATCTCCTTACACTTGAAACATTGAAGTGTAGTAGGTTCATTCTGTGTATCCCTTCCTTTGTTTCCATCATTAGACATCTTCTTCCCATCATTGCGGCATTCAAATTCCCGATGACCTTCCTTTCCACATTTGAAACATTTACTTGTCCCTTTAAGACAACTCCCTCCATGTTTCTTTCCACACTTTGAGCATAAGGGAAATCTCATCTTCTTTTCAGTGTGCTCTTTAGATTTTCCTTTGAATTCCATTTTCCTCTTTTTATCAAACCCATATGACTGATGGGCTACTCCAATCTCCATATCGACTTTGAGAGAACATCGAACGATTTCCTCGTAGCTATTGAAGTCCCTTATGGATAACGCCCTTCGAAGACTTGGTTTTAAGCCACTAAAGAATCGATCGATCTTACTCTCAGGTTGGATAATAATACCATAAGCGTACCTTGCAAGTCTTGTAAAATTTGCTTCATAGGTACCATCAGATTCACCATCCTTTTGCTTCAATTCAAGAAACTCTTTCTCCATATTTGTTCGGAGAATACGAGGGAAGTACTTATTGAAAAATATGTTCTTGAACTCATCCCATTCCATGGACTCAATTTCATCCCTTTGCCTCGTATTCTTAATAAGATTCCACCACTGATCAACATCTCCTTCCAAACGATACACTGCTAGGATGACCTTATCATGTTCAGAACATTGATGAACTGAAAATATCTTTTCAGTAGTACTAATCCATTGTTCAGCAACTAATGGATCAGTAGACCCGCTGAAAGAAGGTGGACGTTGCCTCATGAAGGATTCAACAGAATGTTTCTCCTTCCTTTGCTCGTTAGGAGAGTATTTTTTTCTTTTTTTCACTAAAGTCTAAATTTATTAGCTAGGCTTAAATTCATATGAATATTATGGAATTGAAATTTTACTTTTTTTGTATATTGGTGTTATTTATAATTAAATATATATATATATATATATAAACTTATTTCCATTTATTTACATATCAAAATTTAATTTCATAATATTTTTAAACATGTATTTATATAATATATATTTATAAATATATAATTCATATAAAAATAAACATTTATTATCCATTTTAATTACCATATAGAAATGTATGAATATATATATATATACATAATACAATGTATATATGATGTTTAGATATATTGGGGGATGTAGACAGGGTTTCATGAGATCTTTAATGGATATTTTCGTGATGGATAGGGTTTCCCCTTCTACTTGTTGATATCATATTTTTTGGGGGCATAAAATTATTTCAAGAGGATTTTATGGGATGTGAGATGTGCCACAAATGCTTCACTAAGGTTTTATTCTCCCTTTTTTGATCTTCACAGCGTCCAAGAATGAACTATGGCTAGGTTTGGAATAGATCTTCACAGACGTAATGTTGGGTTGACTGATAACTTTAGATCCTATGATAGAGAATGGAGGATTTTGGCAAGTCTTCTAAGGTTGGGTATCAGATACTGGTTGCATTGACTACTGGTGTTTGTGGATCTCATCAAGCAGAGGCGAACAATTTTTAGTCACTCAAAGAGATAACATATTGATTATAGGGTTGTCGATTGAAGGATGATGATGGAGATGATATTACAAGCTGTTTGAATCTACCTGGTGCTCGTAATGATCCGATGATGAATGGTGTGTGTGACATGAATCAACCTTTTGGGTAAATAGTGGCTGCAATTTCTAATAGCGATGAATATGATCATAGATTGGATCTACTCTATTCTCAGGTTTCATTTCCAACTGGATTTAATGGTGTCAAAGCTTCTTTATCTTTGGGGATACCGTGGTGTTGAATAGTGAGGTTGATCTACGTACCTAGGTGTTGCCTTCCATTCCTGGTCTTCAATGAAATATTGATGGGTTTTAGTTATAGGGGGGGCTTTTGGGTGATGTCCTTAAGCGATTTTTTTGGCATTCATTGGTAGAATTTAAGAATTATTTTAATGGTAAGATCCTCAATAATGGGTCATCATTTTGTGTTGAAGCTGATACTGATGAATTTTTAGAGCGTCTAATTTTTGGTATGACCTCATTTGTTGGAAGGGTTTTTCTTCCCAAATTTCATAAGCTATGGTGGGTTGAGTATCCTATTATTAGGACCTCTTTTCATTGGGAGTCTATAGATTTGAAGTGTATTTCATTAGGTATAGTATTTTTCACTATCTATTTCCATTAGATGAAGCCAGAATCCATGCATGGTCCTTTGGTTCGTTATTCTGGAAAATAGATTTTAATGTGTGAAGGGGAAAAAAATTTCATAGGTATGGATATGGTTGTATGACCAGAAAATAATTCTATGGCATCCAAAAATCTTGTATGATACAACTACTACCATAGGAATTCCTATTAATCTGGATAATGAGATAGATATTGTCTGGTATGGTAACTTCACAAGAATTCTTGTTGAAATTAATTTGAGTTCCACTCTTATTAGTAATGTACCTCCCAATATTGTTAATGATGATAAAAAATTCGTGTTTAGTATGATAATTGTCCTAATTTTTTTTAAATGGAAAACCAATAAGTTATCTAGATGGGAAATTTATTAAGGGGAATCCTTCAAATGGATATGATGAAAATGGTTATGAGAATTCATCTAGAACTCATGGGAAGTTAGTAATTAGGAAACATAGTAAGTGGATGACATAATATCTAGATATAAAATCCGGATATCAAGGGGATGTAATGTCCATGGATAAATATCTGATGGTGAATCAGGAACATGTAGGAATTTCACAGGATGTTACTTCCATACCAGAATAGAATATATATTATCTAGCTTTTACAGGCACTGGGATATATAAGATTTAGGTGGATAATGTTATCAGTGATCTTGCTATTTTTAATGAGGAATCAGATTGTAGATACAATGATTTTCTCTCATAACCCATTTTGTTTTTTGGAATTCCTAATTTTATTATCACCCAATTTACTAGTTGATATGGGATTATTGAGGTTGTAGGAGCTGTGTCAGATTGTTCTCAATTAATAATTTATACTAAAGGATGAATTTTTTATCCACTGGATGTAGGCGTTACTGGACTCATTCCACTGGATGATGGGAATGGACAATCTAATGTTCTACAATGTGCCAATTATCTTCAAGAGATTTATTATGTACTCAGATCTTCAGGAATGTCTAGTAAATGGGGAAAGGTTTTGGATGATGGAAGTGATAAGGAAAAGCCGATTTTCTTCTTTACACTAATCATCTTCGATTTTTGGAAATGGTGATCTTGTCTCTTCTAAGGATATTTTCATACATGGTAGGAAAATAAGTTTAGTAGTTGATGTATTCCCTTTATTCCACCAAAAAGAAGGTCATAGAGGGAGAAATCCATCATTCCTAGGAACGTGGCTACTGGGTCATATTTTAAGGCAATAAATATCCATCTCACTCGAGAGAATTAAAGGTCCACAGAGAGGATTATTAGGATCCTAAATCAAGGAAATTCACAGTCAGAGTGGGAAATGGATGATGATGATGTTGATCATTTATATTTTAATTATGGTAATGATAGTTCTTTTTCTTGATCCATAATTATCTTTTTAGATAAGGGAATGTCACTTTGTATAAATCTATCCTTCTCCTTGTTTTCCTGTTATCTTTTTCTACAGCTTTAATAAATGGTTAGGTAATATAGCTTATGACCAAATCATTTTCGTGTACATGATGTTTAAATATATGCTTGTAATTTTTATTGAATGATAGACATGCATGTATATATAAACATGTCGGACCAAATACATATTAAAATATCCATACATACATATACAAATACACACACACATTTTGTTGAAAAACATATATATATACATTATATATATATATGCATTCATATACAAATACACACACACACACACAAATACACACACAAGCACACGCTCACTCACATGCACACACACACACACATTTTCATATATAAACACATACACATATTGAAACAAATATATGTTAAAAAAATTACACATACATATATAAATATATAAATATATTGATATATTAATATATTTATATATAAATATATAAAAATATATAAATATAAAAATATAAATAAATAAATAAATATACATATATATCTTGATGTAATTTTTTTATCAGGTGTATGAATTTAAATGGATATATTCATTTTCCCCTTACTATGACTAACTTTGTGTTCGAATTCATTTATGACATCTCAAACATTAAATGTATCTTCAAATACATGTACGAAACATCACTCATTTTATTCAACGAGGGGGGGGGGTGACTCAATGCATGATTTTATCCTGTCTAGGGTTCACCATTTATGAAAGCAAGAGAGAATCACCAATGAAGAATGATACTCACACCGTCGACTTATCCCGCTTGAGACTTTGAAGGATCTGACTCATTCAATAAACGGTCGAACTATTGTAAAGTGGTTTGATGTGGTCTAATTATTTTATTTTTTGATCTTTCTTTTGTTGTTATTATGGGGTTCTATTTTTTACGTGGTTTGAGCATGTATGTCCAACTTATGAGGATATACCATCTCATTAAGGTTTTTTTAATCGCAGGTTCCTTGTCTTTCCAAGAACATCGGCATGCAAAACTTCCATGGTCCTTATATTTTGGTTGTTTGATATTTTATTGTTTATGTTGTACCTACCCTTTATTTAATATAAAAAATTGGACAATTTTCTAAATCACGTGAAAATATTGGTGTTATTTTATTGATTTTTCTTTCCTTTGATGACTGATTGAGGCTGAAATACACTGCCATGGATTTAAATGTTTAAAAATTGATTTTTTATTTAATCAATTGAATTTTTTTCCTTCTGTTTCACACGAGGAGATATTGTAAATGCATGTATATGAATCTTTAATTTTTTATCCACTAATTATTTTTCTTCTACTGTTGATGGAATTATTTCAATAATATTTTAAGCCTCTTCTTCTGAGAATTCAGTGGAAGATTTTTTTTATTCTTGTGTTACTGATACTTCTTGTTGTTTTCAAAATAGTAAACTTATTTTTATTGAAATTTTTGAAACCAAAATTAAATCCATTGGTCACCTTGGGATGTTTAATATGGACTGACTGCCAATGTATTATGTAACAATTTGTGACAAATCCAATTTGGAATTAGTTTTTCATCTCAAAATTTAATATTTGTTATTATTTTTTATCTGTATGGTCATGTATTTGGTTTTAATGTTTCCTTCACTATTTTCTATTATTTTCTATTTTGATTTATATACTTTCTCTTGCTCCCTGTTATGCATCATTGTGATTTTACTATCTGGGTATCTTTTGTAGGTGTTGTCCTTGTAATAATTTGTTTGAGAGATACTGAGGTATTTCCAAGGTGTTGTCTACCTAGTATACCTTTAGGTTAATTTTAGGCATTGAGATCTTGGATTTTTTCCTTAGGGAACTCGTTTATTGTTGGAGTATCCCTTTAGGTGGGATGTAGTTTTGGTAGGGTGTTCTCCTTAGCTGAAGATGTTTTTGAATTGGTCTTATTGGGGAATCTTTTGGGCATTTAATCTTTCTAAATGTAGGTTTGGGACTATCCCATTTTCATGAAGGAGTTTACATGGCCTTATACCAATATCAATGTGTGTTTAGTTCCTTCATGGTGGTTTTTTAATTAGACTCATATATGATACATGACATTGGATAATATTCTATTGATTAAGGGGGATTGTCTAGGTGGTTTAGATTCTCAGAGATGTGTTGTTTTAGTTGTTAAAGTTTACTATATTATTGAATTATATGTTTTTTTATTTAACTATTGTTTTTTTTCATTGTAAATACTTAATGTTTTTATATTTTTATACCTTGTATTGTTGTTTTCTATGGTTTTTCTATTTGAGGAATGGAACTGTTGTTTTTATATTGTTTTCTTATGGGTTCAAGTGAGCTGTTTGAACCTATGATGACATGATTTCAGTTCAATATCATGTATGTGATGATGGAAGGCTCAGTTAAGTGAAGGTAAGTGTTCGGTTAATGATTTTTTATAGTTTATTTTGTTATTCTAAGCATGTTTTAGCAGTTAACATCTTCTTTCATTGTATTCAGGACAATATGTGTCATTGAGATGCACATAGAGGACACAATAATGTGGTATTATAATTTATTATTATTTTATATTCACCAAGATCAATGTTATAGGTCAGGTAATTTAGGGACATAAAGGGGTTTTTGGATTGGCAATTTAATTTTAAAGGAGGAGATTTGTGTATTTTAATCAATAATTTTTTGAAAATCAAATTGTTATTGTTTATGAATTTCAATTTTTATGAAATTAAATAGTTATTATTAATTTCATTTTAATGGTTAAATAAATATTACATGTTATATTGTTTTTGTTCAGGGCATCCCTGGTTTTATCAAGTAGTTATACTCATGTGACCCCCATCATCCACATATCACAATGAACTACCCCTCTATACTCTGTATTTATTTATTATTAGGAACCTCTCCATTTTGTAGGTAAAAATTTCGTAAGGGATCGAGATTTTAGTAGTGAAGGATTATCATTGGGATGTCTCCTTTATTCCATCTCATGTTCTTCTCCATTCATGCACTAATCATTTTGGGATAGAGATTTCAGTTTGGTGGATTCCTTCTGAGCGCCACTCAATTTGGGGGGCGATTGAGATGGGACAAACCCTCCCCAGATTACGGGTTCTAGATTTTCCAAGGGTGGGATTAGTCATTGATCATTTTCATCCTATCTATGGTTCATTGAAAAAGAAATAAAGAGATCATGAACGATGGATAACTATGCTCACACTGTCGAATTCTACCACCTGAAGCCCTAAAGGATCCGACTAATTCAAGAATCATCCAAACCATTGAAAAGTGGTTTGTCTAGGAATGATTATTTTATTTTCCAACTTCCTCATGTACTTATTCTCGTGTAATTATTTCTTGTGTGTTGAGTGAGGTCGTCCATCTTGTGAGTATATGTCATCTCCTTGAGTCTATTTTGGGTATACGTTTGTGTTATTTCCTTGAACACTTGTTGGGATGGATTCCTTGGTTCATTTGTTCTTGTTGTTTTTTTCTTGTATCTGATATACCGCTTTTTTATTGCATAGTGACACTCTGGCACCCCTACCCTATACTGGTAGTCCAGTTAGATCAAGAACATAAAAATCCTAGCATTATTTTCTTACTTTCATTACCTCCTTTGATGACCAGCTGATGTTGATTTATGACTCCATTGATTCAAATGTTCTTAATGTTATTTTGATTCAATCAAATATTAAATTATATTTCTCATGAGGAACTGATGTAAATGAGGATCTGATTTTTTATTATCTAATTTTTTTATTTCTCTATATATGGAATCATTTTGTACCTTATTTGTTATTTTTCTCTTAGAATTCAATAAAATATATATTTCATTCATAAGTTTCTACTACAAATTTTTGTATTCATAATTGTAAAATATTTTTTCTTGAAATTTTGAGAACCAAAATTAAATACATAGGTGTCCTTGGAAAATTTAATCAAGACCGTCCCCCAACAATATAAATATATAAATATGTTATTATATAATTTTAGTTATATTTATATTAATATTACAAATTTAATACAAATATATATTAATATACATTATATAACCATTCATTAATTTAAGCTAGGGGTAACAGTGTTTCGTGACAAAAAAAATCTATTGAAAAATCCCATAAAAATGGTGGCATTTGTGGGGGTTTTAAATTTATTTTTGGATTAACATATTAAAATTAATTATGAAAAATATAAGTGTTAAATAATGTATAAATTTTATTATATATATATAATATAATAAAAAATAAAACCATCCAATTCATTCACAATTTTATCATGTGTGCAACTTTAAATGGCTATATTAATTGTCTATTGTCCATGTCCAACTATCTGTTTGAATTATTCTACGACACTAGTTAATTTCAATTTTCTTCACAACTTTAAACATGTCTTTGAATGACACATCGCCCATTTTTTATTCCAAACATTATGTTCGAATTTATGTACTACATTGGTTAATTTAAACTATATGTGCAACATTAAACATGTATTTGGATGAAAAATCACTCATTTTATGCTCCCCTATCTATTTTAATTCATATAAGACATTGGTTAATTTAAGCAATGTAAAAAACCTTAAATGTGAATTCAAATGACAAATATATCATTTTATGTTCCCTACTGTCTGCTCAAATTCATGTAAAACATTGGTTAGTGTCAACTATTTGTGTAATTATAAATGTGTCATCAAACAACACATCACTCATTTCCTTAATGGATGGTGTGGCAAAAAATGTGGTGCAGACATCTTATTTTTAGAATTTATTTTCTTTTTATATAAAAAAATTCCATATTTTTAATACATGTAGTTTTATATTTTCATATTTTGTTTCATATTTTGGCCAAAATAGTGGCTATGTCTCATCATAAGTGAATGTTATCTGAAAATGTTTAACATCTCTAAATAGATTGCATTAGATGAAATCAGAAAACTAGATGAACATAAATGAAAAAACATAAACAAGAAGTGTATTCAACAAAGTACTATTCCTATGCCTTCCCTTGAAAGGATAGTGAACATGGCATGTTTGAATGATTTTATTTCTAACGATGGAGAGGGACACACTAATGATGACAGTTTACCAAAAGATCTTGTTTCTTTCTTACTCATTGATTCTATACTGATATTAGTTTGAGCTGTAATTTATCATTATGTTTTCATATTCACACCCTATTATATCATATTATTTTTATAATGTTGTGAACACTAAATGGTTTTTTATTTTTATTTATTTATGGTGATGTATTAGTTTTTCATTGTTGTTGTTGTTTTCATCATTAATCATAATTTACTACATGTTATATGCATTTGGGGATGATAAGTTTTCCATACCTCTCTCTTAAGGTATGATTTTAACTCTTGGAAGAAACATATACAAAGAATTATATTTATTATTAGAAATATAATGTTCCATTTTATCTTGAAAATGTTTTCATTAATGGCCAACCGGGTAACATTACACATTGTTACAAAAAAATTCTTAAAATGGAATATCGATCATGGGAAGTTGAATTGAGATTTATGTAAATGAAAAAATTCTAAAGGTCGTTATTGAGGTATGAAATTATGTATTACCAAAAAAACCATGAAAAACAATGATTATTATTTATTATCATGTCACTAAATAGTTAAAAATAAAATTTCTTAGTGTCTAAGACACATTAGTCTTTTGAAATAGTCAAAAAAGTTGAATGAACACTAAAAGGCCATGATTCATCAAAAATATTGATATGAACATCTTGAAATTTGGTTACAAAAATTTAAAATATTAAGGGAGAATAATTTCAACCATTTTGGATGGATTTATCTACAAAATTTATGTGGAATAAAAATTATCCATGAGTATATTCTCAAAGATACACAATTTACTTTTTATATAGAATGTGATCATGTGGTGACATGGATTGAACCTAATTTCACCCCACATAGGTCAGAGATAATGTGATGGGTTTCACCCCAAACCGTTATCCAACAAACCAATGTTCAGAATCAAGTAAAAATAAAAAATCTCATTACAAGGGAGAAAGTATCCTTACATTTCTGAAAAACAATGTAAAAAATCACAAAACATGGACTATAATATCCAACCACCCATAAATAATAATATTTCATGATCAATGTAATTTAGAAAATTAAAAATTAAATCCATTAATTGTGTTTACAATTATTAAGAGGTAAATAATAATTACCATGAATTAGAGAATTACATAATTTTGTACTGGTAAAATGAAACCCCAATGGTAAAATAATCAAAACATAAATCATTGAAACTACTTGACTACAACCAAGAAAAAAATTTCCCCAAGATCCTGAGAAAATACCGATACGATCTACAGTTTTTATTCATTTCACAAATATTATAATTTTACTTACACATATACAAGTACTTAAGATGATAGATACTATTTATTCAAATAGAACAATAATTCAACCTAACCTTTTAAATAACTAAACTTCATTAACATCCCATTTCTATCTAAACTACTAGGTAAAACCCTATTAGAAATTCACTCTTCTAAATATCATGATCAATGTAGTTAGTAGAACTAAAAAATTGGGATCAAAATTATATTTTTATTGAATAAGAAGTCATACATATCAATAAATCTCATTATCTGACTCACCATTTCCTATTAAAAAATTAATCATACTAATAGAAATTTTGTGATAAAATGGGTAATGTTGTAATAAGACACATCATTATGGGTTGAAACTTTATGAATAAATTTAAGCATTCAATTTTGTAAATGGTTTAATTTGAGAACCAAGACTCGAGTTGGGGATATAAGGATTTAAGAATATAAAACAGGTTTTTTGGATAGGGTTTGAGGTTCATTGGATTATAGGGGTGTTTAGGTGAGTGTTGAAGAAGGTATGAGGTGGTAGAGCTATTGAATTTCAATAACAACAACCTATAGACTAGCTGATGATGCACTGTCAGTTACCTAGTGAACTAGGAGGTGGCCCAAAAGACTATCTGTGTCCACCGACTAATTGGTGAGGCCCATCAGCTATCTAATGAGGCCTTTTGAGGGATGTTTTTAGTGGGATAAATCTTTTTTTCAAGGTTAGGGGCCTTAAGGATCATGGAGGACATGGGGCTTGTGAGAGGTCATTTCTTAGATGAATCTCCCCCTTTGACTCTAATTAAAACCTCCATTAGTGGTGATGAATTGTGGTGAGTTTTGATTCTGATTAGATGTAATATCATCGGTTTATCCAAATTCATGATTGTGCTTTGTGATCCCTTTGATATTGGAAAAATTTGGGCTAGGGTTGGCTGATGATTTCTCCAGAGCATGGTGAAATCCTCCAATCATGATAGGGATTTTGTGCAGCTTTCATAGAGGATATCTCATAATGGTATATTCATGTTGTTATAAGATATTCCAATAAAGGTTCATTTCCTAGTGATTGTATTTAGGGTTTTTTATTAAATAAGTTAAATTTAATGGATGGATTATTTTTAATGACATGGATTTTTCATAGGATAGTGTCATGGATGCACCATGGACATTCTAGGTGTGGTTGGTCAACGTTTCAGTAAATAGATGATTCTTGATGAGTAATTATATGATTATTCTTAATATAGTTAAATTTTATTAATTAATTATAGAATAAAAAAAATATTTGGGTTTATTTACTAGATATAGGTATTAAAGACCACTGGTGAGCTTGTTTAAGATGTTAAAATCTTGGGTGAGGGATGGGTGAGTGTGGGGGAGGAATTCATAGTCTTAGACATGGTGCTGAAATGTTTGATGAGGATGGTATCTCTGTTTTGGATATAGGTGACCCCTATAATAAATAATCATATGTTTATCTATGAATGTTTGTTGAAGTGTATGTGAATTATTTATGGGATTTTGTACAGGGGTTGAGAATCAAGAGACACTTAGGATATACAATGGGGGTGGAATTGATCTCCTATACCTTGGATGATTTCTTGGAAGCACTGTGGATATTCTAAAACACCCAAAATCGATTTACAAAGGGGGTTATAGTGCCGGTTAAGCTAAAGAGGGACCTTTAATATAGGTATCAAGGAATGAGATGAGATATTATAATAGGCTTGGTGGTTCCCTTGAGATATTCTTGAAAACATTATAGGCTTGGGAATGAGCATCAAGTAGTTTCCCTTATACGACATTGTATGAGACCGAGTGTGGGTCATGTGTTTTAGTTAGGGACTTATCATTGTGATTACTAGGGGATTTGGGATAGTAATTGGAACCCAACTATCGATACCAGAGCTAGGATGAACCTACATGTTGTGGTGTCACCATAGTATGATGAATTCAAACTGGTACTGATCAGTAGTGACTCTGAAGAGTCTATTGGGATATAGTGGACTCTAATATGTGAAAGATGAGGAGTTCTATGACACGAAAGGTGGGACAAGGCTTAGGTATGGATGTGATCAAATAGTGTTATGTGTGATGGTTTTTCTCCCTAATTGTTTGAGAATAATCAAGCTTGTGTTATAGTGATGTGATAGATATCAGGAATAGACACACTCCAAGATCCATGTGGGAGATTTTTAGATGAGGATTGGTGCACCCCCTATCTCCATTTAATGTTATACCAGATAGGATAAGATACACCCTTGGATCTAGGTGGTAGATTTATTAAAGGGAAGATCCACAACCCAATGATCTAGATTATTTTATACCAATTAGATAGACACATATTATTATATCCAGGCTATATATTTCTAGAAGGGGAGATGCATACCCCTTTATCCTAATGATGTGATTCCTAGTAGGTAACAGATAAAGCACTGGCTCTAAGATGGTGATTCTAGGAAAGGAACACCCTAGATCAAGGAGACAATACTTGTTGGTATTATATTAAAAAAGCTATGGTACATGATCATTGGATTCACTGCCATGGGTGTGATGGAGTCTTGAATTTTATATGAAGAAGGGTTGGATGACGTGACTATAATACATGAGATGGGGCCTATGTTAGAATGTGATATCTAAGTTCATGGATATGGGACTTCCCTTGTATGAGAAGTGACGATGGAGTTTTTACATGTATTGGATGGTAGTAAAGTTATGAAAGAATCAAGGGATTAACTTACCCTGAGTGAGATGGTAGTGACTGAGGCTTTGACGTGCAACCTTCCAAATGAGGGGGTTAGTCTGGATTCATAGTATATACCCTAATATGAAGGTGTAGTGGTCGATAATCGGTGATACCCTACCATAATTCTTTGGGTACGGGTTGACATGTGTGGTATAAGATGACTAGGTTCTAAAATAGTGCCAAATAAGGTATGGTTGGGTTCTAGGGTGTCCATTTCGTGGTCAAATCTTGCACCATTTTACCATAATTAGATCCTATTTAGGGGGGATAATTTATGATGATTTTAGGTATGATCATTCCTTTATTCTCATTATTGTACGGAAATTTTTTTAGCTAATTATGGATAAATTTGGGATATGTCTTGGCAAAAATTTCACTGGAACATGGTGAAATCTTCTGAGCACATTGGGGATTTAATGCGTATTTTATAAAAGACATCATATAATAGTATCTGCCTGCCATTAGAAAATTTTAGTGAAGGTATGTTACATGATGAATTTATTTAATGGATTTTATTAAATTGGATTAAAATAATTGATTAAAAGGTGTGGAATGATGGAGATTTTTCTCAGTATGGTGATGAGAATGCATCCTAGACATTCTGGGTAAGGTTAGTTGATGTTATAGAGAAGTGACGATGACTAGTGATTAATTTATAGAATATGATTATATTGGTTAATATATATAATTAATTATATATTTTATAATTAATTATTTGTATTTATTAACTAGATATATGTCCCCTAGAGCATAGAAAAACTCACTAGAGATGTAGAGAACTTGTAAGGGGAATGGATGATCTTAGAGGAGGCATGAATACGCTTAGTAGAGGTGCTGTAGAGCTTAGAAAGGATGGTCACCTAGTTTCAGAAGTAGGTTTCCTGAATAATAAAAAAACATATGTATGATTATGAATTTATGTGAATGATTGTGTGAACCCCATATAGATTTTGGTAGAGTAGCTGAGGACTGAGAGACTGTTAGTTTATATGAGGGTGGAATCAAGCCCATCGACCAAGGGTGAGTGCTCGGAAGCACTTGGGATGTTCAGAAATTCCTTACTACTATGTCACTAATGTGTGATAGTGTTGATTAATATGAACAGGTAAATTTTGTTGGTCTTAATATATGGGGTGAGATATGAGAATAACCTAGGTGTTTCCCGAGTGCTGTTTAGGTAGACATGAGATGCTTGTGGATAAGTATCGAGCAATCTAATTTAAGAGACAAGGGTTGAGACCATGTGTGGGTCATGTGTGTTGGTTTGGGAATTTGAATTTAGAGTTCAAGGTTATTTGGGATAGGAATTAGAGCCCACCTACTTAAACTAGGTTTAGGATGAGCTTATGGTTTGTGGTGTCACTACAGGGCAGCAGATGGAGAATGATACTAATGATAAGAGACCATGATGAGTATAGGGGACTCTTATTGATGCCTAGATGAGTGAGATTAGGTGTTATGTGACAAGAGATTCTAAGTTGAGGGTTAATAATAGATGTGTAGATATGATTTGATGACTGATTAACTGTAGACCTGGTTGTTTGTATAGGGACCCAACCTTAAACAATCCACCAATTGATTCTTTATAAAATAATTTACATTTATATATATTGTGTTTTTTTAACTTTATATTTTAAGAGTATTAGGTCATAAATCATAAAAAAACCCCATATAATACTATGTATAAAATTGAATTTATTATGCATTTTTTTCATAATATCAATTTCTTATAATGAAACACATTTTATTTTCAAGAAAATTCCTCATGAATCTCAACATGAATTATATTTAATTATTAGTTATCATAAAACCCTATTAAATATATTAAAAAACAAGATATGAGAAAAAGAATCTTAGTAATGTGAATAAATAAAAAAAGAATCCTATCAGTCCATTTTAAAACCAAGAGATCATAAAAGATATTTTTCATTTAACACAATATTATTTGAGTTCAAGTAGTCATTTTTCTCACACTAGATATTGGTGTTGTTTTCCAATGTTTTCCATAAAACACTTTATAAGAAAATATAAAGGAAAAGCAATAATCAATAATGTAACTTATAAAACATCAGAATCCATGGAATTGGTTTTCTTAAAACTTAACTATTTACCTATAATGGTTATAATGTTTCCTTTAATAAAAATATCATACATTATGAAATCAAAATATTTCCATAAAAAATCATTAGCAGGCATGGAGAAGTCACACAGTTCCTTGGGATATCATATTCATCGAACCCTTACAAGAACCCTTTTATGTGGAATAACAAATATGTTCAACTTAAAACTTAATTATCCCAAAAACATAATCATTAGACAATGTATTGGAGAGATATATCTGCCCACCAATCATCATGCTCTATATATAGATCACATATAATCATAAACAATATCCAAGGACAATATCATGTATGAAATACATAAAATCTAATATTTCCATAAAAAATCCTGAAAACAACCTTTTGAACCCGTAAGATTTTTTTTTCAGATATTAATATCTCCCCTTCATTTAAAACCCAATTTTCAAAAGAAATTCGTTAAAAAAAGTGAAGGAGGGTCTTTCTTTAAATAAAACATGGATGTTTATAAAAAATAAAAAGCGTAAAATTGAAGGTTTTGGGAATAACAAAACAGATGTGGGGGGAGAATAAACCACAAATGCTTTCATGATTAATTTGATTACACATAACATTATATATCATGTGAACTCTTTGAATAATAAAAATTTCAACCGAATATAGAAAAATATGAAATCCCCAAACTAAAATGGATCTTTTCTAGTTAATTTTATAATTAATTTATTTATAATCAGAAGAAATGGTTATCTCATCAAGGAATTTTCTCTAATGTAGATTCTAATCATTTGAAAACCCTTTTTTAAATCACCTTAATTTCACTATTTGGATCTAAGTGTATAATCCATCTATCGGTTCTCTATAGATTCTACTTTGATCATTAGGTTATTTTATTTTATTTACATGTGTTATTATGGTGAATCAATTGTCTTTAATTATTTTTGTAGATCTCTTCTAGTACCTTTGAGCTTGAAATAATTTCTATAGAACTTTGAATCCTTGAGAAAAAGAGAGGGGGATGAATGGAGAGAGAATTAAATTATGTGTAGTGATTCTCAAATATTGATTAACCCTCTACAATAGACACAAATATACATTTATAGTGTTATAGTATCAGTTAAGATATTATTTAATTGCATACTAACCCTTAAATAATATAATAATCCTTATAAATTCCCACTTTTTATAATAATAAAATTATCATCGTTATTATTTTTTTATGGCAGGTGCTAAATCACCAAACAATAAATATTATTGTCTAGCTTAAAAAGTAATATTCATCACCAAATGTGATCTTATTCACCTACAACTCTTTGGTATTTATCAAATACCCAAATAAATAAATTATTAATTATTTTATTCGTCAAAAAATATTTGAGATAAAAAAACAAGAATAAAATTATTCCTCAATCTTGGGAATAATATTTATAAAATTAATTAAATTAAAATTGATTTTAATTGAGATTAATAATGGAACTTAGTTTGTAACCCTCTAGGATTCTTTCCCATTGGAATTAGGTGGGTCTGTATGAAGTCTAAAATTACTATTTAAAAATTGGAAAAGGTAGACAAGGGAAATAAATTATTTTTAAAATTTCTAAAACCACATACGCACACTTAATATGCAATATAATCCATTTTTCCAATATCTCATGTAACAGTATTCACATCTGTTCCATCAACCTATATGACTGATATATCTTTATTTGACAATCTCAAATAAATACTTCATTACCATGCCTGTGGAATTCTTTGTAATGGATTTATTCCAATAAAAGGGATATGATATAAAATTCTATAAATATGGAAGGGAAAAATCCATCATCAACTTATCCATTAATAACATGCCATTTGAAATGTACCTAACACACCCTACTTCCCGAAAACATAGGAAGTCATTGTTTTTTTAAAAAAATCAATGTTTGTGAGTCAAAACATGATTTAATGATAATATTAATGTCATAGAAAATTTTCACATTATTACAGATAGAAACATCCAATTACATGAAAACATATAGAATTACTACTGGTGGGTCTATTCTCTTAGTCTCACAACTTGGATATTACCATATGCGAACTTTATGAGAATAAGCCTCATAAACATACAAGTACTCACACCAGTCAGTTTACATACAATGTGCCCTATCATAGTATGTTATCTAACTGAAAAAATATATTTATTAATATAATAATAGCACTTCAAGGTTCTAATTGTAGTGATGAACTGATATAACCTTATCAATGTGATACATACCACAGGTCATTATTATGTTAAAGTCACGTAGAAAAATGAACAATATTTAATAAGATGTTTTCTTAATATTAGGATATTTGAATATACATGTAATCAAAGTAAAAAAAATTTCGTTCTAGAACAATAAATACAAAAAAATAAAAAAAATAGTGGAGGGAAAAGTATAAACTATCATATATGTTAAAATAAATCATTTCATTGTTTTCTTTATGTAAATAATGTCGAAACTGTTGATATAAAATATAGAAAAATATTTTTTTTAATAAAATTTGAATGGAAGTAAATAGAGAAATGAAATTTTCTTTATAATTATTTTATTTCCAAATAAATACATCCATAAAATAATTTTAATAATATTTAAATGATGAAAATATATTTAGAAAATAAATATTTATAACTTTTAAAATGAGGTTTAAAGGAAAATAGTCCCTTGACTCAAGTCTAAATCATCACATGCATTATCTATATTTATGAATAATAATCAAATGTAAATTATTTACATGATTAAGAATGTTTTCAAATTTTATTATTTATTTTATTTTATTTATTACCATTATATATATAGTTACTTAATCAATAAATTTCATATTAGATTTTTTGAAGTTATTCGACCAAATTATCAAAAAACACATTGGCAAGAAGATTGTGGTTAATGAGGTCATTATTCAGTCATATCCAGGATAATAATAATTAAATAATTATCATTATTATACATCAATTATAATTTTTGAAACCAACTATGAATTAATTTTTTGTGAAATTAATTACATTACAATCATGGAGATGGTAGTTCATATGTATGCATGATTCAGGTTTCAATTTTCAATAAAAAAGAGAGAAAAAAGGAAAATATTATTTTAACATTATTTAATTATTATTATATCATAAATATTATATTTTCTTTTTGAATTCACTTATATATACCATCAATGTGATTCAGTGATGAAAAATGAATCACATCACTTTGTGGATGTGGTAATCCACACATACACCTGAATGTCATTATAATTTTTCAATGGATAGAAATGTAAAAAATATGATATATTATATTTAAAATATTATAATTATGTAATTATTATCATATATATATATATATATTTAATCCATCATTAAAAATTGAGAACAGTTCGCAAGGTAGATGTTCACCGTATACCTAAATAATTGTTTTATTTCTCTTTTGATAGAAGAGGAGATACATATGAGTTATTACAAAAACAAAATAACATCTTATTATATGGAATTTAATTATTTTATTATTTCATCATGTTTGAATAATATTTTAAGGATTTAGAATAAGAAATAAGACTAAAACATTTTCTTAAAAGCGATAGCTACTCTTTGGAAAACCTCTATTGATTTACACCTTAAGACCTATACGGTTATAATTATTCCCAAAATAATACCTCCAAAATCTGTGGCATAATGTTAAGAAGGGATTAGGATTGTTCATGGAGGAGTTAGAGTGAATAAAATGTGTAATTAATAGAGGAGAGTATGTTCCCTTTTATAAGTGAGGGGGTGGGGGGTATGCTTGTAATTAATTAAATTATTAAATTAATTTGAATTAAATATCATTTAAAAGGGAAAAAATATGATATATTTAGAATATAATATGATTATGATTCTAAATCAACTCATCCAGTAAAATCAATCATTTTTTGGTGAATTTACCACCCTTATCTCCATGTTTTAACACATATTAAACCTTCTAATTATTACCCCAATATCAAAGTTATTTACTCTTTAGGAGTCAATGATGTTATTATAAAAGGAGTGGTGACCGATAAATGATCAAAAATTTATATTTTCAGCCATTATAGATTAATTTGGAAAAAAACTACATTCTTATGAATTTTAAATCATTTAATAAAATGGAGTTTATTATAAAACATCATTCATATAATTTTTTGAACTTTTCATTCACTTTAAATTTAACACTATATAGATGAAAATGTAATTAGAATATAAAATTTCAATACATTATTTATATGTTATATATATGTATAAAATTTTGGGACACTATAAATCTAATATAAATTACATTTACAACTTTTAAAATCTTTTACTTTATTTTTTTACTACTTTCACAAGAAATGTGTCTGTGTTTCAAAAACTATAACAATAATTATATAATTACTATAAATTAATAATAAATTAACATTAAAAAAAGTTAAATTTAATATACAATTTTATTTTCATTAAATATTATTTTTTTCTCCCATTTATGTCATTATAACTTATTTAATATGTTGTTTTTACATTTCTAGCCTTGCATAAACATTTCGCAAGTATTTGGATAAGTAGCTTGTTATATAAATCCAAAATTCATATAAATATATAAAAATAATAAATAATACTTTATATTTTTTATCAAAGTTTATAAAATATTTATTAATTATCAGGTATTATCTTTACTACACCCAATTTAACTTCTCTGGTGTTGTGCTAACACTACATCGACACTAAAAATAATTTTTGTATTTATCATGAAAGAAATTGTAATTTATATGTTTTAAATTATTTTTTAGGTTTTTTTAATATATTATCATGCCTTATTCTTTAAATATGTTTAATAAATATTTTTATCATTTTTATTTCTTAGAGATATCATAAAAGATACCGTATTTCATACAAAATGTGGTTTTTTTTCTATTCACCAAATATTTATCTTTAAAAAAATATCAAAAATACAACCAAGGATAAATTTTAATTTAGGAATCAAAAAATTAATTCCATTTAATAAAATTCAATTCCTATAAGTTTTATTTATTAATTTTTATATAAATGCAAAAAATTCAATGAAAAATAGTTTTTATAAAAATGTGTTTTAAACCCAAAAATAAACTTAAATAAAAATCAAGTATAAAGATGATTCATATATAATTAATTATATTATATTTAAATTATGGATAATTTTCTAAATGAAAGGTAAAATTGAAATAATAATTTCAATTTTCAATAAAAATAAATGACAGTCTTTTAAAAATTTGTATTTTTCACTACTCATTAAAAAAACAATCTTTTCATAAAAATAAAAACAATCAACCCTATGATTATTTAGATATGATTATTTAAAAATATATATCATTTTTTTAAATAAAATTTATTAATGTGGCCTCAAATAATTATAATATTCACTCACAATAAGAAATAAAAATTATTTATGAAGAAAATGTATTAACCATCACAGACTAAGTTGTGCTACGATTACTGGAATCTACCATTGAGGAAATAGTATCCATTGGAAATGACTATTAAAGAAACACACACTTGGAGTCATTGTAGTCACATAGTGCATTAGATTTACATTAAACTCATTCATACATTCCAAAAATGAATTAATGATAAATATCCAGAAGTATCAAGATAATAAGAATGTGTTTTCATAGTTTTGAGTATGTCACATGTTTTTTTTACTAAAATGATTAAAATGAAAACACAAACTATGGGCCATATCTGTCACAATATTTGTCATTGTTACATGAGACTGATTCATACATTTCAAGAATTACTTATGAATCATTTGAAAAAAATTATCAAGACTATTCAATCTTTTTCTAATTTTTTAGTGTGTTACACAAATTTTGAACTAAATTGTTAATTTTAAACTGATAACAGCCACTTTGAGCAATATCTAGTACACTGTTTATCATATTGGGGTGAATCGGATTCCTACAAGTCAAAAATTACTTATTGTTAATTTTGATAAAGTACAACAATTATCCTAACACATTTTCTAGGTATTGAGTATGTGATACATGTTTTAAACTGAAATGTAAATTTTAAATAAAAAGACATAATTAGAGTCATACCAGTCACATTCTGTGTCATATTTATGTGTGACTAATTCTTACACATAAAAAATGATATAAGGATGATTTTAATTAATTGTTACAAAAATAAAATTTTTCATTAGTAGTTTTGAGTTTCTCACATGTCTTTTTTAATAAAATTTCAATTCAAACTAAAAACACACACTTTGAGACATTCCAGTCGCATATTGTGTTAGTTTTATGTTAGAATTATTAATACATGTCAAAAATGAATTATTAATTATTTACATATTTAATCAAGACAAATCAAGCCTATTTTCTCAGTTTTCAGTGAATGATACATGTTTTGAACTAAATTGTTAATTTTAAACTGATATAAGACACTTTGAGTCATACATAACACACAGTGCATCATATTATTGTGTATATTATTAATACAGATTTAAAACGTCTTATGGATAATTTACATAATGTATGAAAACAATATGAATGTTTTTTTTATTTTTGAGTATGAAATGTGTGTCTTGAACTAAAATGTCAATTTTAAATAAAAATACAAACATTGAGTAATAATTATGACACCATGTGTTAGATTAATGTATGGATGACTTGTACACAAAAAAAAAGAAATATAGAACATTACCCTAAATTATAAAAAATATGTATACATTTTCTCATTTTTTATAATACCATGTTTCTTTTTTACTAAAATGAAAAATTAAACTTAAAACACACACTTTGATTCATACTGGTCATTTCATGTGTTGGTTTGAGGTGATAATGATTCCTACACATAAAAAATGACTTATTAATCATGTTTTTAATGTATCAAGACAATACTAGTGTATTTTTTTAGTTTTCATTGAGTGTCACATGTTTTTAACTGAATTGTTAATTTTAAACTGATAATGGACACTTTTGAGTCATACTGTGAACACTATGAATAAGATTTATGTGTGAATGGTTCAAATACATAAAAAATGATTGATGGGATGTTTTTTTAATGATTGAAAACAATCCAAATTAATTTTACCTTTTTTGAGTATGTGATGTTTATTTTGAATTAAAATGTAAATTTTAAAGTGAAAACACACACATTGATTAATACAAGAGAAACCATGTATCAGATTGAGGTTTAGTTGATTCCTATATGTCAAAAATTACATATGGACCATTGTACTATAGTATCAAAAAAAATTTAATGTATGTCCTTAGTTTTGTGTGTGTGATGTGTTATATGAACTAAAATGTAAATTATAGTCTAAAAAAATACCATTCTTGTCTTACCATAACAATCTGTATTGAATTGGGGTGGAGCTTATTGGTGTGTATCTAGTTCATACATGAGCATGACTATCTTGGAACATGTTATTATCTCCCACATATTGGGAACACCATGAATTATATTAAGGTGTGGTTGATTCCTACACATCACAAATGACTTATGAATCATTTTCACAAATTATCAAGATAATATGAATGTGTTTGCTGGATTTTGAGTATGCAACATGTGTTTTGAACTAAACATAAAATTTTTAAAATAATAACTTAAACATGAAGTCATATTGTGAACACCATTTATTATATTTATGTTCGGTTGATTCCTATACATCATACAATTTTTTTATTCTTCAATGCATTCTAAATTCAATGTTTTTTGAAAAAATTTCTGTTTGATAAGCTAGAATTTTGAATTCAATTGAGATTAAAAAAGAAAAGTGCATCATCATGAGTTCATCATTTCCATTGATTACATCATAATATTACATGGGTACATAAATAGTGTGTCATCCTTATTAAAAAATCACTATTAAAAATAACAAAATATGTATTAGATAAAAATGACAATGAAATTAACAAAAAAGTAGATAAAATAATGATAAAATCCACTAATTAAGTAATAAGAAGTCACATATTGATGATGAATGTATACCACATGGATCCATGAATTTTTCCTGATTAATTCTAATAAAAAAATTATCCACTTAGGAAGATGAGGATTGATGATATTTTTAGTAGTACTGGAAAAATATAAATAAATAAAGGACCAATTAATATTTTAAATGAAATTGTAATTATCGTCAGAAACACCTCCTTTGGGATACTAGTTTATTTATGTAATACAATATGTTTTTTAAATGTTCAAATATATTTACCATAAAATTTACCATTAGTTTTTTTCGAGAACTATAGAAACACTGAAAAAAATAAGTAATTTGTTTTGAAATATGTTTTGATAGTGAAATGTTATTATATATACCATAACACTTATCCATTGGTAAATGTTTATATGTTTTTTGTGACCAAAAACTATTCTCATTCCATGATTTTGATGATATCAAAGAATCACCCTATCATAATAGAATTTTCATTAAAAAAATAATATAAAATGTATAACATTACGATAATTTTAAAATGTTTCATTCCATCTATTAAAAATTGATAAATGTCATCATGCATTGTATATTTGTTTTGTATCTATGAATTGAATATAGAAAATAAGTCTTTAGAGTATCCAAATTGAATAAAATGCATAACTGATTCTACCTAGAAACTAAAAAGAAATAAGTAATGATATAAACGAATTTATATTTAACATAAAAAATTTATTAATTTTTATCTTTGAATCATGGGTACTATGAAGAGTTTTTCATATGTAAATTTGATTTCAAATATGGTGGGACGTTTTTCCACTATTCCTTTATATTTCTTTAGTTCTATTAAGAATACTTGTGTAGAAGTTTTGTGAGAACTAATGAGTCTAATTTTCTATTCACTAAATTTTGTCTTCAAATAGTTTTGATATATATTCCTATAAAAATTATGAATATTATTTAGTCATAACTATCATTGTAGACAAAATATTGGAGAAAAAAAATCATTAAAATACACATCATATATACATTTATAACTAATACTCTTATCCATTCATACTTTAGTACTTAATTTACAATATCAAGACCTATATAGTCTGTAATGGACTCTCAATACATTTTCTCTTAAAATGAAATCATGTTCTTATCACAAATTGCTTAAATTTTATATGCATGAACCATCAATGTTAGTAAATTTGGATATTTTACATGAAATGTGAACGTACATTATGATGAAAATTTTTATCATTTAGATACTTTTTATTTAACCTAACATTTCAACCATTCCTTTTTGTACATATTTAATAAAATTTATTAGTTCCTATCTTTTTTCATTAATTATTACATGTTTTTCTTGAAAAATAAATTGGAAAATAACACCTAGTAGTCGACATGTATTTTTACAATATATAATAGCGAGGGTATATAATTTTTAATAGCTTTCTTGACCTTATGAATATCTACATCATCAAGTGGAACAAATAGTTTGACATTATACTCGTGAGCTATCTGAATCCCCACTCTCACATGTACTATTAGATGTTTTTTATTGTTTATAATATCTCATTGGATATTTTATAAAGTAACAAGGTGATGGATGGGTGTGGATAGATATATATATAAAATAATTTCTACACAATATAATATATGTATAGGAAATGATCAGTGTTTTCCTAATTCACATTTCGCAAAGAAATAATTATGACCAATATTGATTACCTATTCTAAGATAGATCTTTTGAGGGAGTAGCTCACCTCAAAGAGGGTGTGTGTGTGGGGGGGGTCGCATATGGGTCTTTATTTTGTTGTTTCTTCACTTTGATTTATTTTCATAACATTTTCTAACTTGTTTTACATAAATTAGGTTTTTTAGGGTAGTTAATCATGCATGAAACTCTTCAATTTTATTATCTTTATATCTATGTTAATTTATTTTCTCAAAATATGTTATCACTGACACCCCAAAACACCAATCTCTAGAATGTCCATACTTTTTTAGATGTTTCAAGGCTATCGAGAGAAACTATACATTGGGTAAAAATAATAATGTCTCTTAAGTTTAATTCAGATTAAAAATATTGGAAAATAAGTTATCATTATTATGTAATACAAATTTAATGATTTTGATTATTATGTTATACCAACACATGATTCCCAAAGCTTTTTTTCATATATTAGCATCCTTAATTATTTACACATTCCTCCTTCCATAGAAAATGATATGTGATGGAAATGGATTTGGATTTTAATTCATAAATCAACATATAAACAATAGAGAATAATTATATTGTTGTTTCCTGTCACATAAAAGTATTATGAACGATTTAATGTAGATACCATTTTTTCTCAAGTGAAACATACCAATTTATTATTTACGATATGGGTACATTGGTTTTGATTCAAGTTGTTTATTTTCAGTACTCTACTAGTATTTCATAATTTAAAAATTCATAATTAATGTGATTATTGTATATATTTTTAGTAAATATATTCCCCATGACAATGTACCTAAAAATATGACTCCTCATGATCACTATTAAATGTGTACCATTCTTGTTGGCTTATCAGGTATGTGTACATATGTGGTCGGTGTGTGTTTATTTTTTCATTCATCATCTTTGAGTTAATACTTAAAAAGAATTATCTAAAAAAATTTATGGTACTTTCCAGTGATCATTAATAAATGTTTATTTCAGGATTCATCTATTATATATGCACTATGTAATGGATAATGAATAGTAAATCAATGTTTCATTAATATTTCAGTAATATAATGATATTATATCACAATTTTACCTAAATATATTACCTAATTAGTGTATTCATTGAGAAAAACATTTTTCCATGAATATATATCAATCACCATGCATATTCAAGTGGTGTTCCCAATGTAACTACTAAACATGGCATTTTTGAGGTTACTAGGATGACCACATGCATTCCATCAAACCTAAATTTTGATGCGTTTTGTTTCTCACCTTAATAATTTTCTCTAGCACCATCACACTATGATGAATTTATTCTTTTCCCTCTTAAAGAGGTTATTCACCATCTACCATTTCCATAGATTTAACATCATCAATATGTTTTACCTCTCAATTAGTAGAATCGATGTGTTAGGAAGGTTGTCATTCCTCTACATTGGGAGCACTGAAATGTTGAGAAACATATTGTTCCTCAGTATTAGGAGCATTATAATGTGAAGAATTAATTATCAGGAAAAGTGGTTTAATATTTAATTTAGATTATGAAAATTTAGTAGTGAACCCATAATAATATTAGGTTCCATAATGTATATTACAAAAAATATATCCACATAGATAATGTCTTTTTTTAAATGGTTGATGGGATTTGAATTTCCTATCAAGTATCAAAATCCCTTAATTGTGGTATCCTATTACATATGATACCACATATACATTGTCATATATGTGAAATGATTTCATTGTCTCAATGAATGTTTTATCCTATGTTGAATTAACATATGACCCTTCATTAGTTTTCATCGATGTAGAACAATTAACAACTTTTGGATTGAAAGATCTATAACTTAATATACTTTTACTACTTATGTTGATATTTTAAATAGTTAGTATTTGAACCCTTCTTTACTAAAATAATCTTTTATGAATTCCAATTAATTTATCTTAATTGCACTCCTTACATCCACCCATTTTGACTGAAAAATTGGCACATGAAATGTCGTATATTCTAACTCCCATATTTGTTTAATAATGAAAAAGTATGATATATTGACATAATTTGGATTTATTTATTTGGTAATAGATACATATATCATTTCATACTCTATTTTAACTACTCTATTTTTCATGGTACTACATTCATCATTTTAATTTTTATAGAATGTATAACCAATAATTACAAAAACATTTTAAGATAATACATCCAAACTTGGTCCTTGGCTTGTATATTTATCAACATCCTTTTAAAATTGAGTAATTAATTTTAGTTGACTTCTTAAAAACATGTTCTCAAAACCATACTATAAATTTTTGATTATGTGTATTGAATATCCATATTTTCATATCTTGATGGATTCAATTGCCTAAGAACATCTTTATGGGATTAAACAAACTTAATAACCTCTAAACTATTATAAAATAAATAATGGTGTACCTTCCAATAATTTTTAAAAAAAACGCGACAACATATATTCTAAAAACTCCTTCATACATGTGCAATCCGATGTGATGGAATTTTGGTAGATCAATGCTTTCCACATTGAACAGGTAGTTGGAACAGAGTTCAATGGATTCCTTAGAAACAGATCGCTCTATAATACGACATTATGAATGACTTTGATTGAAATACTCTTTCAAAATATTCATATAATGTTCAATGGGGTACATCAATCATTAATTTATAGGACCAAATATTCGATTCTCTTTTACCGATTGATCCATCAAGTAAACCATCATACAAAAAAATGTTGGTGGGATGAAAATATCTAATTCACATAATATGACAACAATTCCATTTTCTATAGTAAGAAATTTAGCTAGTTCTATAAATTTTATACATATTATTTTGAAAAATAAACAAATATTGGTTAATGTGTGATATACATTCTTGGGTAAAATGCAATACAATGCTATATGCATTAGATATTTCATCAAAACATTCTATTTATATGATTTTAGACCCTTTAACATTTAATACATCATAGATAATATATTTTTAATATTTAATGAATACCCATCTCGAACCATTAAAAAAATCAAGATGTTGCAAAATTGTTATATATCTTTCCATGAAAGAGTGTAAAACCTCAGGGGAAGAAATTTGATTTTTTTACTCTTCAAAGTCACCAAATATTTCCACATTACCATGTGAATATTGTCCAACCTAACATTAATTCCATCCTTTTTTTCATGTTCATTTAGTAACATGACAATGGCACTATCACAAACTATTTTTTCAACTTGCATAACATCTAGAGAATTTCTAACATACAAACAATTATATTATGGTTTGTTTTTTAAAAACAGATCTCTTTTTTTACTAGTAGTTGTATTTTACAAAAATTAGTTTCTATATATTTTACTTTCTCAAATTGTTGTTCACCTGTTAGTGTGTTTGGTGATGTACTTTCTTTTGAAGTCCCATTGGACAATGTTACCCAAGATTAGTACTTATTTCACCAGGGTAGAAATTTTTGATGTACTAGAAAAATATTATTCAATGAATGTTTCAACAAAATTAAATGTAACTTGTTCATAAACAGGACACCCTTGATTTTCTTTAATGATATATCCTAAAAAATATCCTTAACAAAGAAAGTCATTTATCACCCCATAAAACATAGTTCTCAATGTGAAATCATCATTTATGTATGCATCATAATATGTAACAACTGATTCCATAATGATTTTAAATCATTGATCCATAGATCCAAATAATCATCAATATCCTTACCTAGATCTTTTTGTTATAATATGAGAAAAAAAACATAATGTATTTTTTTCATGCATAACCTTTTTGGAATGTTTTATTTTACCAACATAACTAGCTATGTACTATCAGTTCTACTTTGAAACCCAAAAGGACTCACTCCAACTATAGATAGTGCAAGATGAAGGTTTCTTATCTTCTTTCCAAATTCAGGATACTCATGATCAAAAATCCAACATTGAGGGGAGTCTTTTTGGTGACGAAGTTTCCCATCTTTGACTTTTTTATTCGTGTGTCATATTAGTTGTCTTAAAGTCTCCTCACTCATATATTGGAATATAAACCCTATAATGATTGGAAAGTACCATAAATATTTCATAGGTATCTATTCATCTTTCTGGTATTGAGAAACACCACATAGTGGGGGTTTCCATGTGATTTTCTATCCTTAAAAATAGTATAAATTCATTCGATTAAGCATGTATTCTTTTAGGGACCATACCCATTAAACATGTAATTTTTTTAGTGTCATATGTTTGTTAAAGAAGATCATTATATTCTAGGAGAATATCATTCAATAGAGATATTATTTTAGTAAAAAATATGTCACCCTATCTATTTCTAAATTTTAAATTATATAGCTTCAGTAGGGATGTTAATGTTGTATATTTATTACAAACAACAAAAAATATTGTCTTCTAACTATTATTTAGCTTCTCATTTTCAGATAATCACAAAGTTCATCTTCAACTTCCATTTTCATTTCCTCAATACAATATTGGCCATCATTCACACTAGTAATCACAACCTTGATACAATCATCATCATTTTCTACACATGTAATAATATCAGATGATCCATGAATCACATTCTTATCCCAATTACTAGCTAAATTAATATTTCCCCGTGTGTATTCCTACATTTATGACTTCAATCTATTCCATGATTTAACAAGTGTTCTTCAATATGCTCTAGTCTAATTAGTCTTGAATAAAAATAGTGTAAATAAGGAAAAAGGATTTTAGAAGGTTTATATATATGATATTGTGAAAACATGAAGAACCTCTATGATTAAATTGTTTTAATTGTTTTTTTTTATTTTTTTGAAAACTATTTTTTTTGTTTAAAAAAGTTTTTAGAAATAAAAACCAGTCCCTTGAAATGAGGTTACATTTTGGGCACAAGTTTCCATGTGAAAGTTTCATTATTGAGCTGCACTAGACACAGATGAAGTCAAGAAGATAATTTTTTCGATCAGAAACTTCATCGTACTCAAGTCCGTCATCATGAGATAGAAAATATTTGAATTCTAAATAATTTGAGAAAGGATATTGTTTATAAAGATTCTTTAATGTATAAAATGACTTTAGAAGTTAGAATTTATTCATACTTTCTAAACAAAAATAGACGATGCTTTGGTGATCAAGAAGTTATAATAAATCACTGAAACTTTTATAGTAAAATATTTTGAATAAATGGTGGAGAGTTTTGAATAATTTCATGGTTGAAAAATTTTATTTCCCTCATAATGGTAATTACATCATAATGAGACGAGAAATAAAAATATATCACTGAGCCTAAGGATAAGTAACATTATACTAAGATTATTATGAACAAATTTTCATAGTGGGAAAATCATAAAAATACTTTCGTACTGGTATTTTTAAAATAAGATTTTCATACTAGTATTTTAATAATGAATAAATCATATTAATTTATTCATAATGAATAATTCATACTAACAAAGAGATAGATTATAATGAGATGAGAATGAAAAAAATCCTAATGACCTGAGAAAGAAATAGATTTTAAAAAGTTGAAAAAGAAACAAATTTTAATAAAGCTAAGAATTAAATAGATCATAATGATCTAAGAAACATATAAATATTTGAAGTGTTCAATCTTGAATTAAATGTTTCACATAAATCTTGGATTAATCTAATGATATTTGAATAATTCAAAGTTGTTTTTTTAAATGCGATATATTTTCATGGATTTTGAGATTTTAGGAAGCGGGGAATGTTTTTATGTTTACCAACTTTGTTTTATGAGTCCCCTATAACTAATTCCTTAGAACACACGCACATTATAAAATTTCACACATGAACAAAAGGAGTGTTGGAGAATTAAAAAGTTAAAGTTATTATCTGATGGAAGAAGAATTGAATTGAGAATTCTATCAGAGTTTGAGCTTTTCATATTGAGAGTGAGTTTAACATTTTCAAAAAATCCAATCCAACATTATCATATTCATATAATAAGATCTATTTTTATCACTATAAGAATATAGGATCCAATATCATTATTTTTAGAGAATCACATCCAGTATTATCAAACTTAGAACCAGATCTATATTTGTCGTATTGAGAAATTTGGATCCAACATTATCATATTCATAAAATTGGATCCATATTTATCGTAATGAGAAAATTAGATCCATAATTGTCATATTCAGATAATTAGATCAATCATTAACTTATTGAAAAATTCATATCCATCCAAATCAGTCTCGGGATTTATACTCAGAAAATGTGGAGCAGATTCAATAAATTAATTATTTTTTTGGCTCAATTGTTTTATAAGAAAACATTATAATATAATGGGAGTTAGTATAATATTTCCTATCAATATATAAGGTGTCTAAGAGTAGTTGGCAGAAGTTTTATTAACTTCTTCATAATAGTGGATTTCTATAGACCCATGGGAGTGGCTATTAAATGAATGTAAGTTATCACACCAAGGCTAGACCTTTTAAATTTTTTGTTTTTGACTTGCTTTACTATTTTTTCAGGGATGATTATTTACTACAATATGATAATGAAATAAATCATTACATTTTGTAGGGTTTATGTTTCTAAATGTTATGAAACTTATAAATATTAAACAACTGATTCAGCCCTCTTCTCAATTGTTATTAAATCCTTTGGAACTTCAATTGGTATCAGAGGGAAGGTTAAATGTTTGAATCCTTATCATGGATAATTTCAATTCTGTCAATAGTATAGGAATTCGTAAATTTTATAGAAAAAATTATTTTAGATGAATTAATAGGATGATTCTTTATCTCCTATCTATTAGCCTAGATGTTTTTGATGCTACTACTATTTGTTTTCTAATTATTGAGAAACAAGATCCTATGATGTTTACTAAAAATATAAATATAGAAGTTCATGGAAAGAATAGAAATACAATCCATATGTCCTTATCATATAATTTTTATCAAAATTTGATGGGTCTCAAAACATCTAAAATTATGTGGGACAAGATGGAACGTGTTTTCAAAGGGAATAAAAATGTTAAGGAATCAACTCAAAAAATATGGCTTTGTATGTCTGAAGACATCAGAATGAGAGATGAAGAAAAAATTAATTAATACTTCACCAGATTAAATGATTTTTTTTGGAATATGAGAAGATTAAATACATTTTTGGATGATTCTATAATTATGAATACTTTTATGAGAAAATTTTCTGATAGGTTTGATTCTAAAATTTTTCCCATAAAATATAAAGAAGATTTATCTCTTGATGAATTTCATAACATTACTACTGCATATGAAATGTGGAATGTGCCAATGTTTAAAAATAAAATGAAACATGATATTTATTTTGAGGATATGAGAAAGTTTAAAATTCAAGATGTTGAAGATGTTGATCATTGTGACTCTGAAGATAAATAGGATAATGAGTTGAATGAAAAGAATCACGTCTCTTATATCCAAAAATATTGAAGAGGAAGAGTAAATTATGGAGGTAAAATTCTTCTCAAATGTTTTAGTGGGGTTTAATTGGACAATTTTTTAGGAATTTTATTAAGAATAATGTTATAGAATATCGAGATTATTCCAATGGAAAACCATGATGGATGAAGTGAAAAAAATGGTGAAGAAAAAAATTCTTCAAGCAGATAAAAGAATAAGATCACTAGATCGAAAATAAGTATATTGGGTAAGAAATTTGAATCATACTCAACAAACAAAAATTATCTTGGAGATAAAATTTCAAAATAATTTAGAACCTTCACTGAAAAATTTGAGAAAACAAATGATTCCTTTGAGGAAAAATACATGGAGAATATTTTATGTTTCAAATTAAGAAGTATTGAATAGGGAATTATGATTGAAGATCTCAGCAAGAAAAAAGAAACTAAGGAAGAAGAAGTTGAAAAGTTTCAATAAAAACATCTTGAGTCTGAAATCATCTTGAGGAAGATAAATTAAAACTTCATAAAATCATTATAAGTAAAATTTGAGATTTCTTATGATTTTGGGAAGGCAATATATGAGATTTCGGTGAAATATTTTCTTTCCAAAACTAATGTTTCTTCTGATTATTTTAACATTTCATGTTCCATAAAAATTATTGATAAATATTAGGTGTAAAAACGATGCGTGAAATCTATCAAATCTAAAAATGTAGAAAAATCACTCAAAATAAATGATGGTCCACATCCTTAGTATGTTAGAGAAGAATGAAGGTACAGACATCAACAATGTTTCAATAGATAAAGATCTTATTGCAGTACAAAATCAATATTTTATGGTTATTGATGGTGTTATCGAATATATGGGTATAAAGATTATATTTTTTTGGCACAAAATATCCTTAGCCAAAAGAAGGTTTGTAAAAAGTGGATGAAAAAGTTAATGTAGAATGAGAAACTTTCATAACTTATAGAAAGTTGAAAAAGTGAATTACCAAGTTGTTTGAAACTTGCCAACCAGAAATCAATTTGAATGTATGGAATAATATTGTGGGATCTGTGATCATTCAGATCATCATGCGAAAAGATGTATGATATTCCTTCTAGAACAAGTTTCTTATGATAGAAATGGAATGAAATATGAAACGATGAAAGTTAAGGAAATAGATTTGTTTGTTGAAATAGAATTAAAATCAAGTAAAAAAATTAAACAATGGATACATCATAGTGGATTCTCTTTTCATATGAAATGGGATATAAAAATATTTAAACTTTTTGAAATTAATTGTGGAGGAGAATTTACCTTTGGTAATAATAGTTCCCTCAAAATTAGTGGAAGTGAAATGGACGTGATTAAAGTTGAAATTTTGAATTCGAAAGAATCTTCATATGTTGATGGGATAAAAAATAACTTAATTAGTTAAATTAAACATTGTGATTATGGAAAATATGTTGTTTTTAGAATATATTTTTATATCATCAAAAGTGTGGAATATGGAAAAGTCATTAAAAAAGGTGAAAGAACTAGTGGGAATCTATTTCAAATAGAAGAATTTAATTACTCATATTACTTGAGTAATGAATATGAAAATAAATTGTGGCACCAAATAATTGGCCACCATGGGTATAAAAACATGAATAAACTTTTTAAATTTGCTGCTATATGGAATTTAATAGAATTGAAAAGAAGATATGAAGATGTTTATATTACTTTCCATACAGGAAAAAGGAAAAAAAAGTCATAAGATAATTGAGATTCAATATACTAGAACATTGTATCTTTTTCTGTCTAATTTATGTGGGCTATTGTGACATCAATCAACAAAATTATATTTATACATTATCACTTTTATTGATCATATCACTTGGATTAAAAAAACCATGTTTATAAAGCCCAAGTCTTGGGTTATTGAAATGTTTAAATTCATTAGAAAGGTTGTTGAGAAAGAAATGGGTGTTTCCATAAATATGTTGAGAACATATAATGGTACTGAATTTTCAAGTAATACTTTTGAAACTTATTTGATAAATCAAGGTATCAAACATTAGTAATGTGCTTCTTATATTCCGCAAGAAATTGGAGTAGCAGAAAGAAATAATAAGAGCTTGGTGATAATGGGAAAAATAATTTTAGTTGAATACAATCATTCAAAATTATATTGGAGAAAAGACATTAGAACTATTGTACATGTTCAAAATGGATTATAATTGAGACTAGAAACTAATATAACTATTTATTTAAATTTTTATAACAAAAAACATTCATTGAAATACTTCATTGTTTGTGGAAGTCCATGTTTTCTCAAAATCACAAATCCATATTTGGGTACGTTTAATGAGAAAGTTGAGGAAAACATAATTATGGGTTATTCATCAAATTGAAGAAGATACAAATATTTGAAAAATTGTTGGACTCACATTATGTGAAGGTAATTGAAAATAATATTTCCTTAACCTAATGTTGTTGAAAATGCAGATGAGGATACACTGTAGAATTCCAACAGTGATGAAAGTAATTCAAAACATGCTTATCAGGACTCAAAAGAATTGTATGATGAGGAGATTTCAGTTGGGAATGTAACATTGAAATTTTATACCATAAAAAAAACATATTGAATCCAAAAACATTATTGGGAATTAGAAATCACTGGCTCAGACAGTTAGAATGTTGAGATTAGATAATTATACTTCACTTATATCAAAAGTTGAACTAATATCAGTTTCAGAAGCTATTCCACCCAAATATTGGGTGGATTATATGAATAATGAATTGTATTATATTGAAAAGTATGAAACCTGGGAACTTATTTCCATACCATCAAAAAAAATCTAACTAGAACTATGTTGGTTTACAGAAACACGTTAAATTAACATGGAGAAGTTTCAAAAAACAAATCTAGACTTGTTTGTAATTTCTATGCACAAGTGGAAGGTGTGGATTTTGAAGAAACGTTTTCCCCAATTTCAAGATTATAATCAATTAAAATGTTTCTTTCTGTGACATCATATCAGAATTAAAATGTTTATTAGATGGATGTAAATTCATATTTCCTAAATTGCTATATTGAATACAAAGTTTACATTAAAAGACCTTGTGGGTTTCTATATGATGAGGATAATGTTTTTTGAAAATTGAATAATTATTTGTATGGGATGAAACAAGCCCCATGTGCATGGTATTCTAATCTTGAAAATTGTTTTAGAATGTTGAATTTTTCTAATGTAAATGTCGATAGAGGCATGTATATGGAACTTGTTGACAATGAAACTCTAGTTGTATTTTTTATGTAGATGATATAATTTTATTTGGGGATAGAGAAGATGTTTATAAAACATTTTATAATGAAATGAAGAAGAATTTTGAAATTTTATTTTTGGAAGAATTAACTTTCATTCTTGACTTACAAGTTAAAAAAATACAATTTATTATCCTAAGAAAATTATGCCAGGGATATTGTTAAATAAGTTTCGGATGGAAGAATCCAATGAAGGTTCAACTCTTATTTTAGTGAGAACCAAATTGGGAAAATATAAATCCAGAAGAAGTGTGAATAATGAATATTTTTGTAATATGATAGGAAGTCTTCATTATCTTATAGCCTCAAGGATTGATATTGATTATGATGTGAATTTTTGTTCTAGGTATGAAAGCAATTCAAAAGAATCACATATTTTGGAAGCAAAAAGAATTCTAAGGTATGACAAAGGAATAACTTCACATGGATTATTAATCAAAATAAATCATGAAATAAAGTTTCATGGTTATACTGATTCTGATTGGGATATATATTGTAATAATATAAAATCAACCTTTGGGGGATCTTTTTTCTTGGGTGAATGTTGTGTGATTTTTCATAGTAATTGAAAATTTTTAGTAACATTGAGAATTGATGAATCCAGATATTTTTCTTCCACTAAATATAGTACTCAAATGTTATGGATGAATTTTTTTCTAGAAGATTTGAAAGTAATTGTCTCTAAACCATTAATAATTCATTGGGCTAATAAGAGTGCAATTGTTCTTTATAATAATTTTGTAAAACATTAAAGATCAAATCCCATTGAAATATGGTTTAAATTTATAAAAGAGAAATTTTTTGGTGGAGATGTTTTGCTGGAATACATTTTAAAAAGTATTAGATTACTGATATCATTACAAAAGAAAGGTTAAATGGAAGGTTTATGGAATTAAGTATATAACATCATGTTCAGCCTCCTCCAATTTCTTCATAAAACTCATAAGGAAGATCCCCCACTGTGCTATGGATTATGTTGACAAAGGGGGAGAGAAAGTAATAACATATACATGGTAAGAAGTTTTTACTTATCTTCTTCAATAAATTTGAAGTAATTTTTATCATAGAATGGGGGAGAGAAAAGAAACTGTGAGAGGAAAATATAAAACTAAGGAGGTTTTATCATTACATGTCCACAGTACATGCTTGTCCCCGAGGGATGGAATTCCTTTAAAAAATTAACAAATTTTACTTTGTAAAAAGTTGTTACATATTTTATTAAATGAATCTAAAGATATATTTTTCATAGAACATGGATGAGAAAAAGTGAGGGGAAATGATAAATGTGAGAAGATTATATCTTTACATAGACACAAAACATTCTTGTCAATGAGGGATGTAATTTCATAAAAAACATTACTTTATCAAATAGTGTGGTTCCATGAAACTCTTTTTTGAGAAAGGCTATATTTTGATACAAGTAAAAGACATGAGTTGTTTTAAAATTGAGTTGTAAAAAAATCTGAGTAAAAAAAAGTGGTTAACAAGGGTTTTCAAAAAATCAAAAGGTGGATATTGAAGAACCTTTATGGTTAAATTGTATTAAATAATGTTTTTGTATTTTTTGAAATCTAATTTTTTTGTTTAAGAATGTTTTTTTCAGAAATTGGACCCAATCCACCACAATGAGGTTATTTTCAAAACACATGTTTTCAGATGGTTTTCATATTGTGATAAACCATACACATATAAAGATAAGGGAAAAAAAGATATTGTTGAGCCTAAGGAAGAAGAAAATATTACAGAGATTTTCGTACATAGATTTTTGTATTGGGATGTTCATACTGGGATTTTTTTACAAAAAAAATCATAATGATGTATTTATAATGGATAATTATTGTTGAGAAAGAAATATATTGTAATTAGATGAGAAAAAAATCATAATGAGAGGAGAAAGAAAAAGATCATAATTATCTAAGAAAAAACAAATTATAATGAATCTATGAATGAAATAGACCACAAAGAGATGTGAAATATATAAATAGTTGATGTTGTTAAACTTGAATTTCAATTTTACCTAAATCTCAGAGAAATATAATGATGCTTGAAGAAGTTGAAGCAGATTTTTTTAATGCAAGATATTTTCAGAGATTTTGAGATTTGAGGAAGCATGGAATGTTTCTAAATCCCCCTCCTTTTTTGAGTCACCAATATACAATTACTTAGATAATTTTTTTTTGAAACATTCACACACTGGTAAGAGGTAGAGTTCTGGAGAATTCAAAAGTGAATGTTTCCAACTAATCGAAGAAGAACTGAATTAGGCATTTTATCTGAGTTTGAGTTTTGTAGATTGAGAGTGAGTTTATCATTTTCATAAAATTAGATCTAGAATTATCATATTCATAGAATTTGATATAGATTTATCATAATGAAAAAATGGAATGAAACATCATTATTTTGAATGAATCAAATCCAATATTATCGTATAGAGAATCAATTCCATCTTTATTGTATTGAAAAAAATTAGATCCAACATTATCTAATTTAGAGAATCAGATCTGGTTTTATCATAATAAAAAAATTGGATATGAAATTATCATATTCAGAGAATACAATCAAAAATTATTTTATTGACGGAATCAGATATAGGAAAATGAGTCTGAGGATTCAAATTAAGAAATTATGGAGCAGATTCAATAATGTCTTTATTCTTCTTTTTGGATCAATTGTATTATAAGAAATCACTGTAAACCGATGAGAGTATGTTTGATCATTAATAATATGAGATAGAAAGATTCTATCAGTAGATGGACCAATTTTCATTAAGTTATTCTTAATATTGGATTTCCGTAGATCCACCAGAGTGGAAAGGGAAGGGATGCAAGTTGTCACATTGAGGCAGAACATTTTAAATCTTTTGTGCTTCACCTTCATTCCAGCATTTTCATGCATGAGTATTTAGTGAAAGTTGATAACAAAATAAATCATAACAGGTTGAAGGGGTTGTGTTTCAAAATGTTTTTTTTAACATATAAAAAGTGATCAATTGATTTAACCCCCTTCTCTGTTGTTATTCAATCCTTTGGAACTTCAAAATTTGAATAACTATTTCACCCCATCCTCATTCTCTTTTGTCATATAATTGACATCCATCAATTTTTTATTCATATCCTTCCTATTTTATTTGGTAATACAAATATCTAACAAAATTAAAAAATATATAGAAATTCTAATCTTAAAAATCATTAAAGTTCATTATTAAAGAATCATTTATGCTACAATAAGTCATTGGTCTATTATAATAAGAGTCGATTGATGGATATAATGATTGTTGTTTAGTTGTGGGAGTCATTAAAGGAATAGAATGTGTAATAAATATATATTTTTAAAAAAAACTAAATAAATTTTCATACATTACAAGACAAAAATATCTCACATAAAATTAATTTGATGATATATCATATGATTAAATAGACATGAAATATATAGATATTGAAGTGAGAAGTCAAAATAAACATGAGGGATGAGTTGACGTTTATTTGTTTCATTACATGGTACATAGAGGGTTACATGGAGTTTCAATGACATAATTAAAATGATCTATAGGTTAACTTTATTCATATGATGAAAATGTTGATTTATTTCAATCCCATGGTCTTGAGAAACCAATGTTCAAAAAAACAATTAAATTTTAATCAAATTTACCAAAAGTCTTGAGCTGGAGTTTCCATGTTTTATTCCGATTTAATTTAATTTAAATTTTATCCAAGGGTTCTTTCAAAATTCCATTCTAATTTATTCAATTCATTAAACACCACATGGCACCTTAAAACATTAAATTTCTTAAATTTAATAAAAAAAATTTAAACAAACCAAGAGGTATAAAAGAAAATTGCTGTTATCATAATAATAATTTAAAAAATTATATATCTTTTTATAAAACATGGAATGGATGTAAAATAAGAAAAAAAGGTCATTGAAATTTGAAAGGACTGCAAACATTTGATAATTCCATTTAGGGAATCCCCTTTCAATAAAAATATTTAAAAACCAAGTTCAGGATATAGAATTTGAGTTCATGAACCACCCATTTTCTTTAAACATTTATGAATTTATTTATATAAATACCACTAATCTTGTCAAACATATTCAAACACAATTATAGTAATATATATAATAATTTTTCTATACTTATACTTATAAAAACATCATTAAATTATTTCATTAACAATAAATGAAAACAACTTTTTGTCTTCGACTTGATGAGCACTATATAAATCAACTATCATTTTCATAAACTAAAAATCATTTGATATTTTATCAAGAACCTTTAAATGAATTAAAGTACCATTTATTTTTATATAATGAAGAAAAATATCAATAAGATATACTAGTGTTAAATACTCAACATGTAGTGTATAAGGTTGGAGTTCAAAAATAGTGGAGAAGTTAAGCATCACAATGCTCATAATGTTGCATTGATTTTGTTAGCTATGTTACCTTTGGAGAAACAAAATATCTCATGTTGAAAAAGTTTTACTCCATTGTTGGTAAGGTAATATGTGTTCGGTTGTGATGTAATATAAACTTTTGATGACATGTAAGAAATTGACACAACCAATGTTCTTGTTATATAATAACGCCAAGTTCCTTCATACATGATAGTTCATTCTATATCCATAATCCATTTGAATAATCTAAGTGTTCATGGCATATCACATTGGAAAAATATAAAAAAATAAGTATCTATAAAAAATATAATAAGAATAATAAAAAATTTTAAAAAATAATTTTTTTTCTTGTGATAATGTGAAAACAAACTTAAAAAGTAAAGCATATAAATAAATAGTATGTGTATAAGTATCAAAAGTGTCCTAAAATAACATTTATAAAGATATATAAATATAAAAAACTAGAACATATTATACAATTTAAATTATAATCATTTCAAAATTCCTATAAAAATAACAAAAGAATCATGATATAACAAAATTATTGGGGTTATTCTACCAAGTAATGAAAGGAAATGGGTAGAATTGTCTAATTTTAATCTATAGGTGTAAGAGGAAAACTTAGATGTTAGATTTGATTACCATATGTGCATTGAAAAAACTATTCCTTCTAATCATTTGCAGTCATCACCTTACATAATAAGTGGGAAGGGTTTTTGTGGTGCAAAGTTAGGAGATCCATGTAATCAAAGTGAGAAATAATGATGAATGAGTTAAAACGAACATAAAGGTGAGGGAGTGGGTGAACCAACAATGTCTTGAGGCAAGGGAGATTGGGTGGGAATTAGTGAGGTAGATTGATCACAACTAAGATCTTCATGTACACCCTTCAAACGATTTCTAAAAAAACAAAGATGTTTTATGGGGTCGACGGTCACAAGTGATCACATACATTGATTTTTAATGGTGCTGATTTGTCCTAAAGGATATTGAGAGAGCGACGACCGAGATTCGGTTCTACAAAAGCTTGAGTGGCACGAGTGAGAAGATTTCAGATATGGTTCTATTTTACTAATTAGGAAGGGTTTAATGAGTGCTTTAAAAAAAGTGTTGATAAATAATGGTATTATCAGTGCTAAAATAATAAGCAGTGAAAAAACTGATCATTATTAGCGCTAAAAAATATCTAATAAAACAAATCTTTATCATTGTAAAAATTCTAATTCTGATAAATATATATTTTATTAGAGATAATAGAGACCTAATTATATTAATATAATTATTATAATTAAAATATTAAATTTATATAATTATAAAAAATTATAATTATATATAATAATAAATAAATATTTAATTATATATTTAATTATAGTGATATTTAGTTAGGATTATAATTATAAATAAAAATATTTATAAATGTTTTTATATAATTGAATGTATATTTATATAACTATATATAATTATATAATTATATATAATTATATATAATTAATAATATATAAATATATATAATTATAAATATAATAAATAACTTTACTGTATTTATAATTATTTAACTAAATAAATAAATATATTTAATTTTTTTTCATATAAATAAATATATTTGGAAATATTTATATAAATTAATAAATGTATTTGTATTACTATATATATATAACTATGAATGAGATGGAAGTGTTCGTGCCTCTCTCTCTTCAACCATGGTGGTTTGGTCTTTCTCCTAGGATGATTCTTCTTTTAGACAATTATTTAAATCTAGAAGAGGTATTCATAGGCCCCTTGATTAAAATCTAAGCCTCTTCTGGCTTTGTTAATGCATCTATATCTCACTCAAAAGAAGATCAGTATTTGAAAAGCAATCCTATTTTTCACTCTTCAGAACATATATATATATATATAGTGATTAAATATGTAATGAAAGATGATAATGCCATGTGAGTGGGGATGGATTCCTATGATCAATATTATCATGGTCTATATGGAGATTCAAAAATCTCTAGCAACCACATCTTGAAAAATGGAACCCTATCTTTTGTGGAGGAAAGTTATAAATTCCTCAATGAGTGGATTGAATCCTGTAGGAACTCAATCATTACATGACTAACTATAAAATTGAATAATGATTGTAGGAAACTTGATGATGTGTTGAAGTAGCTTCTCCATGTATGAGGATTTGATGGTTGGATCATTGAATCAATTGGTATGGGTTATTTCAATATTAATCTCCATTCTTAAGATATTTGGTTAAGGTAATGGAGGAGTGGATTTGTTAATCTCAAACCTGGTGTCCTTAAATTTCAAGACTCGGGTTATGAGTTTGATCCATTTCAGGCTAAGAATTATGTTTCAGTATTATATCTGAATCATTTGGATAAATTAGTTCCTTTGGTACCGAAGTATATTATAGGATTTTTCCTCAGTTATTGGCACTCCAATAAAGTTTCATAAAGATACTGAGATAGCCAGATATGACCTGTATAACCGAATCTTGGTTTAGATTGATCATAGTTCGAATTTGGTTAAAATGGTATATTTGGGTGCTATAGAATTCAATTTTGAGCTTTCAATTTATCATTAGTATGTGCCTAATTTATATGTTAATTTATTATGAATTTGACACATAATAGATCATTGTCATAGGGGATAGAGATGTTAGAATTTTATGAAATATGGGAATCATGCTGAGAATTTTAAGTTCAATTTTCTTATTAATAATGGGAGGAAGTATTATAAATCCAATCATGAAATTCCTATGGCTAGGAGGAATAATATTTATGCTTATGTTCTAGGAGGTAATGATGATGTTTCTTCCCTTCCCAAAAAAGTAATTTTCTAGTCCCCTCTTTAGGCCAATGTGTGATGGTGGGGATCTTCAATCCAAGATTCCATAACAATTACTAATGTGGTTGGTGGAAATTATTTTATTCCAGGTTCTTCTTTAATATTGGTTCCATCTGATGTTAATGTTTTGTCTCATAAAGTTACTATGTTGGAGGCTCATGTCATGATATTCCATTCTATTATGAGTGATACTACTGGATTTCTGAATAAATATGTTATTGTTGGCACTCAACTAATGGGAAAGACCGATACGAGTGTCCTTCTTGGAGAACAAACCTCCTATGCTTCTCATCAGACGAGTTATTTTTCATTATATTCTGATGATGGGTTTTATTCTACTAATGAAATTAGGGGAGTGTTTTTGATTACAAGTAATAATAAGGTGAAATCTATATTTTGGGTTAAAAATCTAAAGAGCTATAAGGATTTTGGAGGACCTCCTTCCATTGATTTAGTTGTTGGGAATATTAGGGGGACATTTTCATCCCATCGTGATGCTCATATGGCTTGTGATAACGGAATGGTATGTGAACAAGATGAATGATATTAAGATATTTGTTAGTCAAAAAATACATTCTCTACACTTGATACATCACAATAGGATTCATCAATTGGAAAATATTATAATACCAAGAGACTAGACAAGGGTTGTTCCCTAACAGGGAAGGGAAATTTCTTCTCCATTATAGATTCTATTAATTTTTTAGAGCCTAACCAACTTTATCTAGAGGGTTGATAGAAATCGGGTGTCCAAAATAAACAAACCACTTATTCAGTGATAAAAGGATGTTTGGAGATCCCTGAGGAACTTTTAATGTAGGGGGATGATCAATTTTTATTGGAGGATGGAATTAATGGTAAGGAGGAGGGACTTCCCAGTAATTTACTAGAGGTTTTAGGAGTAGTTCATCCAAAATTAGTGCTTGTAGTGGGTATTGAAGAATTGTATCTTCAAGAGGAAAACAATAAAATTGATTCAGAGATGAGGTCACTAATTGAATTCATTGTGGTGGGGAAACATGATCCATTTGGAAATGGGACATCACATTAAGATTCCCTAGTATCCTTTTTCCAGGTGGATATTGAAAATTAGCTTCTCTTGAGAAGTACAAACAAGCCTATAAAATGATAGAGACTATTAATGAGAAAGAGGCAGTCATAAATAAAAAAGAGACAACTTAGTTCATAGAAGATCTAAGTTTCCCTTGGATAGAGGAGGGGGAATCACCCTTGTTGTCATGGAAGGATTTAACATTTTTCCTTTCATGTACGTCGTGGATTTTGAAAGCTAGATGACATGCCATGTTTTTTTGATGGTGTGAGTGTGCTCTTTTTTTTCATACCTTTGTTATGTGTTTTCTTTTTCTTAATATTTTTTTGGGGAAATGAGTATTTAACCCATGGTCTCACCATCTTGGATATATATAATTACATAAATTTATTTAATTATACATATATACATATATATGATTTAAAATTTAATAAATATATGTTTTATTTAAATATATTGGAAGATAGAATCTTTGGAGATTCTCTCTCTAGATGGAAATCGATATTATGGATCCTTCTTCCCAATGTCCTCCAATATCTAATCCCACTCTAATTTTTAGATCTTTTTATTTATCCCATGAAGAAGGATGATGGTTCCAATCCCTCGTTCAAAGAGTTCATGTGTGCTCCCTCAAATCCTAGTGGAAAGAGGATCCTGAACGACACATGATTTGAATTTGGTTTCTAGAAAGACACCCCAATAATGAGAATATTGTAGCGGAGGGTGATACAACCTTAGATCAAAATGATGAACTAATGAAAGGTCATATCTCCTCATCTAGGTTTTTCAATTAATTTTGAGTTGGTTCATATTCTAGGAGGATAGTGAAAAATGTATCGTTTGAATTCATTGATGAAAATCGCTGGATTATATCACAACATATTGCTGAGATGAAACACTCAATAATTTCTAGGTTGGTGATCTATCTGATATCCAATACTTATAATATCTAGGATCTACAAAACCATATTCTCCATTTTTGGGTATTTGGTCAATAGAAGATCACATCATTGGGTAAGGGGTTTTTTAACATTAGAATTCCATCGATTGATCTGAATTTTGAAGTAGAATGAATGGGTTTTCTCTCTCACAAACATATAATTCTAGGAATCCAATACTAGGGTCCTAGTTTTAATGTAGCATATATTTGAACATTGACCACACGATTATGGATTCATGTTTTTTACCTTAGTTGGTATATTTGGAACCCTCATATTCTATGTGATGTGGCCTTTGCAATTGGAATCCAAATCATGTTTAAAAAATACAAAAACATGGAATGTTTGAGATTGTTTCTTTATTTAATGTCGATATTGATATGATTTTAACATTCACTGAAGTAGTAATTCTGTTAGATGAGGAATAAAGATTCAACATTCACATTAAAGTGTAAAAACCACCTGAATTCAATCAGAAATGACGGTTTATTCCCAAAAAACATTTAAATTTAATTCCTTTTACCTATTTCTTATGATTTATTAACATAGGATTTTATATCCATATTTTTCCTTATGGGATTTTTTTTCATGGGGTTATATTCACATGAAAACTATTCATTTAGATCATTTTGTTTCCTTTGTTAAGAGAAAATTTTCTATCGTAAATACTCGTTTTCCTTATTTGTGTGGATCTCTTACCCAGATCGTTAATCATGAATGATCCAACAGTTCATGGTTCCCCTTGTTATACATGTTTACCTTATCTTTAATCTAGGATGCTTCCTTTGTACAAATGACGTGATTCCACTTTTCCCTCTAGCCGGGTTGCCTTCTTTTGGGAGAACTATTTGTGAAATTGCATCCAACCATACAGATTTCAACCCTTGTTTTTGAGGACATTGGTTGATGATCATCATCCATGCATTACTGTTCCACTTCACTCTAATTTCAGGATGATTGATTAATTTTTTTTATGGTTCAATTTTTCATTCATCCATCATTAGTCTTGAGTTCTCCTAGAGAGAGCCAACCTTACTATACAGAGAGGGTTTTGGAGATGAGAAAGGTAAACAAGGGTTTTCATTGATATTCACTCCCCTCCATACTATTTATAACACATCCTCTAACCAGATTATTGTTCTGGTGGAAATTTAGTGAATAATGACTCGACCTTAGGTCTCGGAGGATTGAACCCTAGAAGGCGTTTCAAATCCTGGATTCTATTAAACATAACCTTGTTTTGGTTTATGATTCTTGGTTGTATAAGTGATTATATATTTTTTAGTAATGGAATTGTATGCTTATTGTTTGTGTGCATGATTCTATCTATGAGTGGACAATGTGGACTTTATGTGATGGGTTTCACCATTGTAAATTAGTTCAACAAGGCCGACCTCCTTAGATAGATTCTATGGTTATCTTTTTATTTTTGAGTCTATATATCATTTTTGTTTTTTCTTAGTAATAAAACTACATGCTTGGTTGGTGTTTTAACTATGCAGTAGGATCACACTGATAAGAATCATGTTATATCTGGTGTTCCTTGCTATTTTTTCCTTTCTATATTTTTGTACGTGTGGTGAAATTTTTTTTTCTTAAAAAAAATAATTTCATTTTCTTATAATACATATTTAAAATTGTTCATACCAAACTTGTAACCTAATTTTATGATTTAGTGGTTCTTGAATATTCTAGGATATTACTGAGAAACATAATAGTTGGTATTAGAGTATACTGAAATGTAGATAATTGGAACAAATAAATCATATATCAATAAATCTCATGTTGAAAATTAATTTAATCTATAGAGGATAAAAATGAATGAACTTCTGGATCACAATGAATTAATTTGTTCCCTTGATTTAATAAAAAATAAAGTAAACAGTCCTTCCCCATACGGTTAGACAACTATAACCTATATAGATATTTTATGAAGAATCCCTTAAGAAAGATCATAGTTTAATTCTTTTATCTTTAGGAGATAAAGTTTATAGGGAGGTTTCATATGATCATTATTCTACTAGTATATGGTCAAAAATTGAATCTCTTTATATGGAAAAGTCATGTATTGGTAGATTACCCCAAAAATAAGATTATATATTTTCATAATTTTTACTGGAACTACAATCAAGATACACATCAATGAGTTTAAAAAAATCTTGTTAGATATATAAAACGTAGAAATTAAATTAGATGATGAAGACTAATCCATAATAATGTTAACTTTTTTAGATTATACCTTTAATTATGTTAAAGATGCTATAATGTATGGGAAGTATACTCTTCCTCTTGAATAATTATAATCTTATTTACTCACTAAAGTATTCAAAGGAATCATAGTGTTAAAGATGATTCATAGGGTTTGAAAATTAGGGGTAGAAGTTATTTATGGTGTAGGAGGAATTAAAGGTGTCATTCTAAGAAGAAAATATTTAAATCCATGAAAAAATTAATTAAGTGCTTTCAATGTAATCAATCTGGTCACATTAATAGGAACTCACCTAAAAAATATGATTATTGTATTAAAAATATTAATGTCCATTTTTTATTAGTTTATTATGATTTTGAAACAACCAATGTTTTAATTTTTTTGATATATTCATCTCAGATGAATGTATAATTGATTCTAGGTGTCCATTTCACATGATTACTTGGAGGGAGTAATTCATGGAGTTGAAGGAAATTAAATATAGAGAGGTTTTTCTTGGGAATAACAATATCTATCATATTAGGGGAATATTATTATATTCATTAGATCTTCCTGATATGATTGTTAAAACTATTTAGGATGTTATATGAGAAACAAAACAAAAAACAAGCCTTATTTCCTTAGGTGTACTTGATCAGATGGTATATACATTTAGGTGAAACTCTGGGAGTCTAATTATTTCTCGATGATCCCAGACTGTCATGAAAGGAATCCTTCGGAATATCATTTAGGTGTTAGATGGTACGTTTTTCAAAAGTTAGTTAAATGACTCTTTTGATATAGAACTAGACAGAACCAAACTTTGGAATGATAGTTTAGGGAATATTAGTGATAAAGGAATTGAAAAACATAGAAAATAGGGGCATTTGAGTAATGTCACTCTTATTTTTTTCCTTTCGTTGAGATTTTTTTTAAGAATACAGAATATTTAGTGTTATTAGGTCAATTTATAAGGCTAAATAACCACTTGAGTGCATACACTCGGATATTTGGTGTCCTTCTAGGGTCACCTTACATGGTATAGGCTTGTACATCGGAACCTTTCATGATGAATAAGATAAGAAAATCTAGATTTAAATACTCAAACACAATCTGGATTCCTTTTATACATTTATTAAATTGATAGATGGGGTAGAATTTGAATATGGTAAGAGAAAAAGAATTTTGAATTGATAGTAGATTAGAATATCATTCCATTGAATTCACAGAATTCAATGAATATAAGGGAATTATAGATACTGAAGTATTGTAAAAAAACCACAATAGAATGGATTAGAAGAATGGATGAATATTAGTGTCTTAAAAATAGTTAATTGAATGTTTTTGGATTGTAAACTACCCAGGTCCTTTTCATCTGAGTATGCCTCTACATTACTCTACCCATTTAATCACATCCGATCTTCTATTAATTTTCTCAAAAAACATTAAGAGCTCATGAAAGTCTCACCCTTGAGCCTTTCACACCTTAGGATTTTTGGATCTAGTTCTTATGCTCATATACTAACATATAATCTTGTTCCTAGGGAAACAAAGTGTATAATCATGGGTTATCTAGATGGTGTTATGGGGTATCATTTGTGGATAGACAAAACAGGTTATTAGAAGTGTATTGTTATCCAAGATATTGTGTTTTATAATTATATCCACTTGAATGATACAATAATATAATGTGTAGAGTCTATACATAAGGGTGGATGGTCTTCTTGAATTCCTATACCTATAAGTGTTGAAATTCATTTGGAATCTAATGACTTGTCCCAATATGGGACATAATTTCCCCCTCATATTCCTCAAATTCAAGGGGAATCTAATTCTTATTTAGATTATAAACCTAAAATATAAGGGATGGATAATCACAATGATTATAAAGTTACCCAAGACTTGTAGATAGGAGTTATTAGTCCTATATCCCATTCTAATTAGGTAAATATAACTGCCCATGATTTTATTGTTTCTCAATATTTTTTTAATGATGAACATCAATCTTAAATGTAAGATATTAAGTCCAAATAATCCAGTAAGTGGTTAGCCTATATGAAATAAGCGATTAATTCAATACTTAAAAATAAAACATGGGTTTATGTGTCCAAACATAATAACCAAAATATCATAGGATCTAAGTGGATATATAATAAGAAGGAGAAAAATGTTGGAGAAAATAAGATCAAATTTATAGCACTAATGGTTTATAAAGTCTTACCTCAATGTCAAGGTATTGATTATTATGATATATTCTCCCAGGGTTTTAAACATTTTCAAATAAATGATTACTATTTCATTTTCATCATAAATTGATTTAAATATTGAATTTTTTTTGTAGAAACTACTTTTTTCATGGTACGCTTGATGAAACAATTTATATGTATCCAATTATAGTTTTTAGAAATATTCTCAAACCTAATCAATAGTGAATCCTTAAGAATTATTTATATAGGAATAAATAGTCTTTGAGGAAATACTATAAAACATTCCAATATTTTACTATTGAAAATAATTTTTTCAAACGTTAGTTTGTTGCATGTGTATACATTAAGTATGTTAACCATGAATCTGTTTATCTATTATTTAATTCTAATGACATGATTTTAATCTGAAATAATGTGTATTATAAATTATATCAAGAGTGAATTGGACTATATCTTTGAAATTAAAGAATTAGAAAATGATAATCAGTTCGTGGGTATAAACATAATTAAAGATAGGAAGGGTAAAACCTTACACTTATATTAGTTTTCTTATGATGAGAAAGTATTAAGAAGATATCGCATTGAGAACATTAAACCTATGAAAATTACTTTAGGAAAACATTATAAATTGTCTTTGGAACAATACCATAAAATTATGATGAGGTTTCCTTCTTGAATTAGATTCCATATTCTAATGTGTTAGGAAGTATTATGTATTCTATCGTCTGTTCTTGACCAGATAGAACATTTTCTATGTGTGCTTTGAGTTGGTTTATGGGGAAACCTGGGAAGCCCCAATGGCATGATTTGAAGTTGATTCTCATGTACTTCTATTTTTATGCCAAATATTTAATTATATATGGATTAAATGTTATTTTTAGTAATGAAATTATGGGTCTTGTTGATACAGATTATGCTAAAATAATTTCACTCAAAAATCACTCACTAGTTTTGTAGTCCTTTCATATAGACGGTTGGTCTCTAGAATGTTCAATAAGAATTTAGTAGTTTCCCTCTCCACCACTGAGGAAAAGTGTATATCCATGATAGAATCCATCAAAGAAGATATATGGTTGAAAGGATTGATTTCAAGTTGTCATTATCTATAAATAGAATAGTAGACCATTGTCATAAGAGATCAACATTTCATCTACGTAAGAACATTGTATGTCATGGTATATCAAATAACATTGAAATTAGACTTCTTTTTGTTAGGGTTGCTATAGAATATGGGATAGTGAATGTCATTAAGATACCCATGACAATCTAGAAGATATATTGATGAAGCCTATACCATTTTCTATGTTTTTTCATTTTCTTAAATTAATGAATATAGTCCCCATTATGTAACATAGGTTGATAGAACACCATTCTTAAATTCACTAAATTTCATGGTAAATATTTTTTTGTTTTATTCCACTCATAAAAATTTCAATTTAATGCCATTAATCTTTCCCTTCTAATTTATTTACATTGGATTTTATAACTATATATTGCCTTATGGGTTTTTTCTTTCATAGGGTTATAACTGCATAGACACTATTCACATGTATCATTTGTGATAATTGTTTATACTGAAAATAATAGTTTTCAATATTTTTGTGGATATTTTACTGAGACCATTTATGGTGAATGATCCAATGGTCGATGGAGCCCCCAACTATTCTTATTTACCATAGCCTTGACCCATGTCACTAACCCTATGCAAATGATGTGCTACAACATGTCCCCCCAAATGGGACTTCTTCTATTATGTGAACTATCTGTGATATATAATCCATCCATGTAGAATTCATATTTTCATGCTAACCATGCTTCCTGATAATATAATGACATTCCCGTATTATTCCGATGTATTTTCATTCAAGGGATATCAATTCATTTGTTGGTTTTAGGGTTGTTTTCGGTTTTTATCTTGATTTGTTTTTGAGAGATCCAAGAGAGATCTTGCCTTTCTATATAGAGAGGATATTAGAAAAGGAGATTATAAACATGGGTTTTTGAATGTGTGCACTATCCTCTATTATTTGTATGCCACATTCCATAACCATAGTGCTATTAAAATGGAGATTTAGTAGGGAGCGACTCGACCTTGGGTTTATGAGGATTTCACACCAGAAGAGGCTTCAGATCCTGACTTCCATTTCTTATAACCAGGTTTAGGTTTTAGATTCATGGATTTGTAAGCGATTATCATTTTTCCATGATTTTGACTACATACTTTATGGGTGTTCTCCTGAGTTCATCCATGATAGTATGTTGTTTACTCTAAGTGGCGATTTTCACCACCACCACCTAGTTCATCAAGGCTGGCCTCCTCAGATAGTTTTTCTAGTTGTCTTTTTCTTTCTGAGTATGTATCTCTTGATTGTTTTTTATTATTAAAAAAAACTAGCCTAGGTGAAATTCACTCTATTCATATAATATTATTCCAATCTAAAGAAAGTTTTATCAAGTGTTCCTGGATATTATATCCTTTCTGTATTTTTGTTCATGTGATTACAATGTTTCACTTTTTAAGAAAAATATATTAATTTTCTTATAATATATATTTCAAATTGTTCATACCCCAATTGTACATGATTATATGAGTCAGTGGTTACTAGATATTATTGGGGATTACTAATTACTATAATAAGAAATTTTAGAACATTGGGTATTCTATTGTAAAATTTCATAGAGGATTAAGCTATTTTAATTTTAAGAAATTTATACATGTGACTAAGTAATGAAAGTTCGACATCCCATGTGTTGGTGCTATGAATAAAGGTCCCAATATAACTAATGGTGGAATGACCTTCATAATGACGAAAATTTATGAATATAGTAGTGTGGCTCCTTAGTCACCCAAGAATGATTGGGAGGATACTTCTTACCTTCCTTTGTGTAAGAGGGAAATGTTTTCAAATATACAGGAAATATTTTTTCTTACTGATGTAGTTACTATATTTAACTAGGGTAGAACTAATAGTAATATGAAGAATCGTGATTTTTTGGGTATCTTGGCTAGTGTAAAGGTTTCCCATGCCATAAATCGGGTGATTGAGTCATCTGATTTAGAGGATGTGATGGATATTGCTGATGTTATTGAGTATGATTATATGAATTATAGTAATATCATGGGAAAGGTTGGTCTTCAGATTAAGAAATAAGAAATTCATAAGTATTATAAATCTTCTATGATTGTGGGTTAATGGAACCTGGATTGCTTATATATCATCCTATGGTTAGGAAGTGATCATACTACTAGAATTTTAGATCCTCTTGAAGCTGATTATATAGAGTTGGGTGATCAATGAGAAAATATATTGGGTTGCATTATCACTATGACTGTTATTGAGGACGAAAAGAATTCACATATGAGTAAGGGAGAAAACAAGGATGAAGAAGTTTAGAATGTAATGAAAGTCTTGGGGTAGGTGGTACACCATATGGTGGGGATCCTATTGATGTTTTGACTACTGGTATTGACTCTAACACCCTTGAGAAGGGTAACACTGTACGTAGAGCGATAACAGAACCATAATTTGGATCTTGAAAAAATTATTTAACATTCATTACATCTTCAATGGAACTAATAGAAGTGAGTTTTTTCATGAGTTATTTAGAAACACTGATGTATTAATCCAAGATAAAGGATAATCATCAATAATTGATACTATAAAGGCAAGAAGAAGTTATAATTAGGTATTATGTGATGGATTTGGTCAGACTTGAGAACAATATCTTTGGCCCCCTATGGATGATTCCCCACTAGATAAAAACTCTAACCCTCATGATTATGATGATATGACAGGTAAATCCAAAAACCTAGAAAATGATTCATCACCTAAGAGGTAGGGGTGAGGGACAATTGGGAATGGGTATTGTCACATAAATTTCCCTTGGGAGAAACAATCTAGAAGACATGGGGGTATGGTTCAAATGTTTTAAAGCCAGATCAAATGTGAATATTATAATAGGATCCTTAATTCTCACCTTTTTCCATAAAAAAATCCATGTGTAGGTTTGGGTAAGTATTTCTGGTCTCAAATGGATTTTATAGCACTCAAAAATTATTTTTTACTTCTCTTGGATGATTGGTATACTAGTTATAATGGATAAGGATACTGAGGAGGCTCAGTATGGATTTTTTTTAATGAGTTATGATTGAAGTGGATCTATATTATCCTCTAATTAATAGGGTATTAATATATAATAATTTTTATTCTTTTAATATAAATGTTTTCTATGAAAATATTTCTCTATTATTCTTGAATTATCAGTCTATTGGTCACTACAGAGAGAAGTGAAGGTTGAATTTTTTATGCTTAGTTCTCTCTAAAAAAATTTCATGTCTCCTATAATTGATACAATTATAAGAGTCATAAAGTGGCACTAATACTAATGAATAGAATCCCTAGATGACTGGGATAGGAATTTGACATGAACGTGGGACTCAACATGTTTAGAAGTTGAAACATTTTGTTGTAGAATCATGTCTCAATGATTCCAATATGGGTGTTGATGATAGGATGATGGACCAAATCTTGGATCAATATGATGTGTTGGTTGTGTAGGACACTAGGATAGAGTAAATATGTTTTATGATTAAAACATATAGTAATTGAGATAATTTGGAGAAGGTTTCCACTCAATCCATTAACAAGGATGATCATAATGCACTTGAATTGAACATCCAGGTATAAATTTATCAGTAGATAATGTAATATGACATGATGATTTTGGCTAGTGGTCATAAAGGTAAGGTGAAAATATAAGAAAACTCTTCATTCAGAGATTCCATGATGTGTAAAGTATGTACATGAAGTTAATATCTATTTAAAGGTAATTTTGATAAGTCCATCGATAGATAGGAGGGGCAGTTCTCTGCTGTGGGTGGTGCTGGTATGATGCAGTCTGCTGCTGCAACCCATGACACTATGGTGACCTGACATGAATCTCGTAATAATAATTTTAGTTTTCTTGATATACTTAATGGGTCTCAAAGAATATAGGTGTATTAAGAATAATCTTTCCAACCTCTTGGAAAAAAGGGCCTATTTTAAGCTAGAGGACATGATCCTCATCTCCTATGGATCCTATCTCACTGGATTACACGTCTAGGGTGGATGATAGGACATGGAAACAACCCATGAATTGGAGAAGGGTTCTGTATCGGAGAGTTGAAGGTTTTGGTCGATAATAATGATTACTTCTTTTCAACTTATGAACTGTTTACTTCTTTCAACTTTATAGATATGGTTTTTCACTTGGTTAATTTTGATATCTCATCTTATACCTTTTTTATTCGTGATTTCCCAAAAACATTGGGACCATGGGCTACAACCCATGGTCTGAACTATCTATCTGGGTATATATATATATATATATATATATTAAAAAGTAACAAAAAATCCATTTTTGTTAAAAAGAAATAGAAGAGATAATGAGATGATGAATGGGGTCATACGTATGATTTTCCCTCATCCCAAGAAGAAAACATAAGATATCATAATCAAACTGATAAGAATTTTCATAATAATTTAACCTATCTAATTCACAGTCTAAGGGTAAATGATACATGGTAACCATGGTTAGATTTAGACAAGTGTAGTCTTTCCTATTTCTTGATTTCTTAGGAGGGGGGGGGGGGGCTTGAAAACTATCATCAACCACATGAATTTTTTTCCTTTAGACAATAGATGAATAAGGGAAGGATTTTTGTGGGAATCAACCCCTGTACCATCCCAATTTACATCGATTACATGTGTTACTATTAATATATTAATTTCCACTTTTATCTTTGAGAGATTCTCACTATAACATAGATTTTAGTGTCCTTCTATTTCCTGAGCGGTGTCCTATGAACAATGATCCATTCCCAAATCTCTAGTTTTAGGGATTCCCTCCTCCGCCTAGACATACTCATGAATCTATAACTCTTTTATATTTTTTGAGTCTATAAAGTCACTTTTTCTATATTTTGAGATGGGTCCTTAGGAATTTATGAAGAACCAACATTAACATTCCCATTATCCCTATGAATATTGTTTTTTGTTTCCAATGGAAATCACATTATTTTGTACTAACTTCTTCCTCAATTTCTTCCTACAAGAATATTCTATATTCCCTTTTAATGAAAAAAATGTGAAAACTACATTCTTACAATAATTATTGTTGGCATGAAAAATAATTTGAGAATATTTACAAAATCCTGGTAGTCCTTAATATTATAATTTTAGAAAGATGTCATCATATTATTTTTATAGAATTAGTTTATTAATCAATAAAAGGGATTAAGTCAACCTCCACCATGATCCTAGCATAGTGACCAAATTTGAAAACCTAATTAGTCTTATCAATTTTGATCAGAATTATCACAATAGTGTATATATGAAATAAAATATGAGGATTCCGTACTATCTTGTTAAGACCCAACATTTTGACCCATACATGAGATCTATTATTTTATTTATAGAAAATGTGTTGAACCAAAAATCCAATTTTTAAAATAAAACCATAACAATATTTAATCAAAATTGAACTAACCACCCAATACCTTTTAATCAAATACTTTGATGAAAAACATAATGTGAAAGGAACCCCAACCAATTAGAATACATCTCTAGTAAGAATATTCCCATATAGAAGTTAGCTTCCAAACTCGATCATTAGTTTTATAAATATTTCCTCTAATGGGATGAACAATACTAACAATTCTGTAGAGTTCTAATATTTTGAATCCTTCCAGAACCACCTCTCTATTAGAAAAAACATTGGAAGTGTCACTCTTCTTGATGATTCACTCTAGGGGGATATAATTTTTAAATAAAAATTCCATCTATTTTAGTGACATGAATTTTATAAAAACCAGAATGTGGACATTAAATATTCATACTTTTGCCTGTTCCAGAAATCCAGATACTAGACTGATTCACCCCGGAAGAAGGTCACCCTTTAACTTGTACATCCATTGTGCTAAGCCAGTGAGAAATTCCCGCATTATCCACCAATCCCACCATAGATATTTGTTTCACCATTTTCACCTAAGTCACTGTATATTAGCAAGCTATATTTACATTAGGTTTTCCTGCCATAGTTCAACTCCCATCATTTACGTCGATCTCCGCTGTTTTAGCCAGACACAGATCGATCATCCCTACCACCACTGCCGAAGGTCGATGAGCATCATTATCATCACCCAATAAAATAAAAAACTATCAAGCTCCATTCACCTCGGCTGAAACCACTATTTATTACAATACCTATTCACCACAGCAATCACTACCACATTCTTCTAATACCCCCATACCTCAATCGAGTCAACTATCTCAGGACAACCACATCTATTCATCCCATCCAACTCATCCATTCTAAAACTAGATATATGATATCTGTATTTTACCACCTCAACCACTGAAGTAGATTTAGGATCATCTTCAGATTCATAGACACCGACCAAAAGGAAAGGGAAAATAAAATGTGGTATCATCATGTTCAAGAAACTCATCTCAATCGCCATTAACTGGGAGGTCCCAAACCCATGCACCCATATTTTTTATTTTTTATTAAATATATATTATATATATATAATATATATTTACATGTAATAATATATATATTAATGTATATATATTATTATAAATATAATAAATATATAAATAAATATATATATATATATATTTAGAAGTTAGGACTCAAGGGCCCATTTATTAAAAAAAGGAAAAGAGTTAAAGATGAGGAACAATCAAGGAAAATTTCTAACACCTGAGACTTTTATGAGAAATATTTTGTTTTTATGTTATATAAATGATCAAATTAATCTTCCAGTACAGACAAAACTATCTTGGCTTTCTTTACACGCAACCACGGCCTTCCATGATAGCTTGCGTTGTACGCAATACTGAGTTTCACTAAACAACAATATGCTATTTAAATATTATTAAAACTAGTCGTTATTAATAGTAATACCCACTTTTTTAATTTTTTTAAATTATATTTTTCAAAATGGAATTCATTTTTGGATTCGGAATATCGAAATTAGACTAGGGTGAAATTTTGGAATTTTTCCGAAAACTTTCAATTTTTGATGAATAGTGAAAAGACTGGGTTACTATTTAAAAATCGACTTTTTATTCAAATAATTATTTATTTTATTTAAATTTATTTTAGGTCAAAATTGATAAATAATACTTATATATGTTCAATGCAATTAATTGGAGTAATTTTATAATAATTTTAGATATATAAAAATTTTATTGAACTTTTGACCGTCTTTTACCCACCTCCTAGGAGAATTTGCAAATTTACATAAAACTTAATTTTACCGCTTTTGTGAATGGAATTTCAAAAATCCGAGAGACATGGTTGATGTCATTAAGTAAAATGTGATTCAATGAGATGAAAATAATTTTTGGTGAATAGTAACTTTTTACATTTATTTACCACGGTTAAAAGTAAATAGGGTAATTAAGGGTACAAATGATATTATTATTACCCTAACACATGTCCTAATTCTATTGGATAATTTTAATTAGACCAAAAAAAACCTTAGGAATAAAATATGACCATTTAGGCCCACTTGGATTAGATTTGGACATTTAATATTAATTTATTTAAAGAAGGGTTTAAATAGTTAAAATCAATGTTTAATAAGTAAATCATTTTTAATTTAGGGTTATACATAAGATAAATTCGACAAAAAATATTAATTAGAAAGATAAAAATATTTCCTACATAATTTTATTTTATTTTTGATTTTTATACTTTAAATAATTTAATATATTTATGACACAGTGATGATGCAGTAATTATCTTATTAATGAAATATTGACATAATTAATGTTATAAATACCCGAATAAATGTAATCTGAGACTTTTTACGAATTAAAATAATTTTATAGGTTAATATGACAAGTTAGTATTGATTTAATTAACCTTTTTAGAACTAATCATTATGTTATGATTTTCACAAATATTAATTACCAAATAGTGTCAAAATTGACATAAAATAGTTTTTAAAACATATATTATATTATTAATTGTTATTTTATTCCTAAAAATCTACTGTTAGGAAAACTGATAGTGATAAGGTTATATATATTAATAATAAACAACTTGGGGTTCGTTTGGAATGTTATAGTATGTTTATTAACCTTATAGAGTAAGAAAAAAAGAAGACACGGTAAAAGTTAAATTTTCTAACTTAAAGTTAACTCTAAATGATAAGGTTAAAATAGAAACCTAAACGTGTCTAAATTCTATTGGATGATATTATTTCGACCCATAACCACCTTAGCTTCGAAATAAATCAATTTGGAGTTATTAAAAACCGAATATGACTTCAAAATAAAATAATATTTTTAGTTTTCCAAAGGTGCCCCTCTCCTCCCTTATAAAAGGGCATCTCCTCCCTCTCTTCCTCACACCACTTTGAGCCTTGAAGCTCGTCCAAACCCTGACAAATCCTCTTTTCCACTTACCTATAACTTTACTAGAGGTCCTGGTCTTCTTCAAAGACCAATTTTAGTGCCCTTAAAGGACGTCTCAAAGAGGTGCATCAAAGAAGTGGTAATGTCCGTTACCGATTCTTTCAACTTTATTTCTTCTTCCACTTATTCTTATTTAGTTGTTTAATTATGAAGTAAAAACATCAGTATCAATCATAAAATGATATTTTATTATAAGTATGAAAAAACCCTATTACATAATCTATCCATCCTACGGAAAATGAAATCACCGCGCGTGCGTACGTACAGAATACCATCTCCACGCCGTGGTGTAATCTATTATCCACCACCACCTTAATTTTATGGGAATAATTTTGCAAATAAATAACTATATACGATTATTGTAAAGTGTTATTGATTCTGAAATAGTATACATACACTCCAATAAAATTCCATGATCATGGGAACGATATCATCGCTCGTGCGTACGTACGGAATACCATCTCCACGATGTGATGCAACTCGTTCTACATGATCTTCATTGCATAATGATTATATAAATGAATTGAATGAATAAATATGATATATATTACACTAATACCATTATGGAAATGAGGAATCTATAACCTAAAAATAATAATGAAAATTTATTCGACAAAACACGCATAAGAACAAAAAGCAATAAACACGCGAATAACAAGTAACAATGAAATATTACTAAAATGAAGCTAAGAATATGACCATATATGATATCATAAAAATAACTATGATTCTGTAATAAGTAAATAACATTAGTTAAATCATTATACAGGAGGTTCAGACATTGACGAAGCAAATCGGACCTAAGGTAAGGGAAAATCATACAATCTCATTTTTATCTGAGATTGTTTGTACTTCAGAATTTACTTGGGAATATTTATCATCCATATCCATTTTTACTCAATATGTAATATTATTTCCATACACATACAATTCTCTAAATCCAATTTTACCCTTCGTTGTGTTTTTAGTAAAATATATGAAAGGAATCTTTTGTCGTTTTTCATACGAGGTATTTTCTGACTTTTCCGGCCAAATTACGAGTACAATTTTTTTAACTTATACGGCCTAAATATATTTTTAAAACATTATTTACAAGAAGCTTCCTTTACATGTTTTCAAGTTTATTTTTAATCAACTTCTTTTAGTTTTAAATTGTATGACATGTTAAGAAAGGAAAATGGTTTTTGAAGTAGAAAGGATATTTCCCTCAAGAATGGAGTTCAAGTGTTTTATCAAAATTATTTTACATCTAAGATAATATAGGGTTATGTTTCTATCCCTATTGTTACATTGATTTGATTATGTTGTGATGGAATTATTTTTATGAATTTATTTATCTTATATGAATAGTTTTATGATGTCATGATGTTTAAGAATCCCATTTTTATTACATGGGTTATGCAATGATGTATGATTTTTGATTTTGTGGCACACTTAAGAATGGTATAATTATGAGATGGGTGGGACCTATATATCAATCCAATGCATTGGGTAAAGATTTATATCTCATGAGATAGAAATGGATGGAATGGACGGTTAAACCGGTTCAGTGAAACAGGACTGGAACAAGGAGTGAACTCGGTTCAGAAATGGAATTTGTCCGCTAAGATAGTCTTGACTATGAGTCTTGACTAAAATGAAATGATTCTCTATGATTATGTGTGCATGCCACAAAGATTCATGTTTTCAGTTATGATTATTGGGATTACATTTCTCTTCTATGATTTATCCCATGTTATGATCTCTTTTGAAGGATAAGTGTAACACTCAAGACTTTTATGAGAAATATTTTTGTTTTTAAGTTATATAAATCATAAATGGAAACTTTCACTACACACAACACTAGCTTGTCTTGCTTTACACGCAACAACGACCTCCCTCGATAGCATGTGTCGTACGCAATACTGAGTTTCACTAAACAATGATATGCTATTAAAATATTATTAAAACTAGTCGTTATGAATAATAATAACCACTTTTTGAAATTTTATAAATTTTATTTTTCAAAATGGACTTCATTTTTGGATTCGGAATATCGAAATTAGCCTAGGGTGAAATTTTGGTATTTTTCTGAAAACATTCAATTTTTGATGAATAGTGACACCACTAAGTGGTAGTTAAAAAAACTGAATTTTTCATAAAACATAATTTTACCGCTTTTGTGAGTGGAATTTTGAAAATCTGTGAGACACGGTTAATATCAAGGACGAAAATGTGGTTCAATGAGATGAAAATAATTTTCAGTGAATAGTAACTTTTTACTTTTTTTTACCGCGGTTAAAAGTAAATAGGGTAATTAAGGGTAAAAGTGTTATTATTATTACCCTAACACATGTCCTAATTCTATTGGATATGTGTAATTTGACCAAAAACAACCTTAGGAACAAAATATGACCATTTAATCCCACTTGGATTAGATTAGGACATTTATTATTAATTTATTTAAAGAAGGGTTAAAATAGTTAAAATTAAAGTTTAATAAGTATATCATTTTTAATATAGGGTTATACATAAGATAAATTCGACTATAAATATTCATTATAACGATAAAGAGATTTCCTAAATAATGGTGTTTTATTTGTAATTTTTTGACATTAAATAAGTTAATTTATTTATGACTCAAAGATGATACAGTAATTATCTTATTAATGTAATATTGACATAATTGATGTTATAAATACCCAAATAAATGTACTAATTTTCTAGGTTACTATGACATGTTAGTATTGATTTAATTAATTTGTTTCGAACTAATGATTTTGTTATGATTTTCACAAATATCAATTACTAAATAGTGTCAAAATTGACATAAAATAGTTTTTAAAACAAATATTATATTATTAATTTTAATTTTATTCGTAAAAATATAAGTTTGGGCCAAATGACTTAGATAAGGTTATATATATTAATAATAAACATCTTGGGGTTCTATTGGCTTGATATAGTAAGTTTATTAACCTTATAGTGCAAGAAAACAAGAAGACACGGTAAAAGTTAAATTATCTAACTTAAAGTTAAATCTAAATGATAAGGTTAAAATTGATACCTAAAGTTGTCTAAATTCTATTGGATGAGAGGATTCCGAACCATACCAACCTTATCTTAAAAATATATCAATTTGGAGCTATTAAAAACCGAATTTGACTTTATAATAAAATAATATTTTTAGTTATTCCAAAGGTGCCCCTCACCTCCCTTATAAAAAGGCACCACCTCCCTCTCCTCCTCGCACCAATTTGGGCCTTCAAGCTCGGCCAAACCCTGACACTTTATCCTCTACACTTCCCTAGAATCATCCTAGAGGTTCTGGTCTTCTTCAAAGACCAACCCTAGTGCCCTAAGAGGAGGTTAAGAAGAGGCGCGTCAAAAAAAGAGGTAATATCCATTACCGATCCTTTTCAAATTCGTTATTCTTCATCTTATTCTTCATTAGTTGTTTCATTATGAAGTAATATCATCATTATCACTCATATACTGATATGTTATTATAAGTATGAAACAACCCTATTTCACCATCTATCCATCCTACAGAAAACGAAATCACCGCGCGTGCGTATGTACGGAATACCGTCTGTACACCGTGGTGTAATCTATTTTCCACCACCACATTACTTAGATGGGTATAATGGTGAAAATATAGACTAAATATGATTAATGTAAAGTGATATTGATTCTGAAAAGTATATATACACTCCAATACAATTCCACAATCATTGGAACGATATCATCGCTTGTGCATACGTACGGAATACCGTCTCCACGATGTGATGTGACTCGTTCTACATGATCTTCAATGCATAATGATTATATAAATGAAATGAATGAATTAATATGATATATATTACACTAATACCATTCTGTAAATTAGGTATCTATAACCTAAAAAGAAAAATAAGAATTTATTCGACAAAACATGCATAAGAATAAAAAGTAATAAACACCCAAATAACAAGTAGTAATGAAATATTACTAATAAGAAGCTAATAATATGACCATATATGATATCATAAAAATAATTATGATTCTGGAATAAGTCAATAACATTATTTAAATCATTATACTGGAGTTTCGGACACTTACGAAGCAAATTGGACCTAAGGTAAGGGAAAATATCACAATCTCATTTTTATCCGAGATTGTTTATACTTTGGTATTTACTAGGGTGTATTTTATCATACACATCCATGTTTCCTCAATATGAAATATTATTTCCATCCACTGAAAATTGTTTAAATCCAATTTTACCCTTCGGTGAGTTTTTAGTAAAAGATATGAAAGGAATCTTTTGTCGTTTTTCGTACGAGGTACTTTTTGACTTTTCCGACAAAAGTACGAGAATAATGTTTTCTTAACTTATACGGCATGAATGGATTTTTAAAAAATTATTTCCAAGAAGCTTCCTTTACAAGTTTTCAAGTTTATTTTTAATCAACTTCTTTTAGTTTAAAATTTTATGACATGTTAAGAAAGGAAAAATGTTTTTGAAGTAGAAAGGATATTTTCCTCAAGAATGGAGTTCAAGTGTTTTATCAAAATTATTTTCCATATAAGATAATATAGGGTTCTGTTTCTATCCCTATTTTTACATTATATGGACAATACTGATTTTATTATTTCATTATGTTTGAATAATATTTGATGGATTTAGAAGAAGAAATAAAACTAAAACTTTTTGTTAAAAGCTATACGTCTTTTTCAAAAAAAAACTCCATTACTCTACAACTTAGTCCCTCTATGGTTATAATTATTCCAAAAATAATACCTCAAGAACATGTATAGGAATGTAAAAAAGGTATTTGGTTATTTATTACCAATATAGTGTGCTCAAAATGTGTAATGGATAGAGTAGTTGTGATTCACTTTTATAAGTGAGGGGGGATCATGAAATTACCTGAAGTATTAAATTAATATCAATTTAATTTTTTGTAAAAGATTAATAAAATTTACATATTTCAAATATATGATGATTATGAGTCTTAATAATTTCATATAATAAATTTTTTACATGATTGGGTGATTCTTTCACCATTATCTATTTGTTTTAAACTATATTAACCAATTTAAAGATTACAATAATTTTAATGTTATTTAGTCTTTAGGGGTCAAGAAAGTTACTATAAATGGAAACATGACATGAAAATGGTCCATAGTTTATATTTTCAACCATATCCCATCACATTTACCAAAGATAAAATTTTTATTAATTTTAAATCATTGTATAAAACAATGCTTATATTAAAACTTCATTGATGTCATTTTTAGAGGAATTAATTCACATTGAATTTAAATTCATCAATATAAAAATTTACTTAGAATATATTTTTTTAATAAATGAAAAATATTTTATATAAATAATTTCTTTTTTGAAAACATTATCCCGCCCAAAAAACTATATTTACTATTTTTGAAATCATTTTATTGATTTCTTCACTCGTTGCACAAGCAATGAGTCTACGTTACCAAAAAATTAAAATAAATATATCCTTAATAAAAATTAATATTAAATTAACATAATAAAAATAAATTAATTTGTTTAAAAATCACATTTTTTAATCATTCAATGTCCATATTTACTAACATTTATGTCATGAAGACTTAATTAATATGTTATTATGACATTTCTAGCCTTATATAAGGATTGCACAGAAATTTTGATACTATACATATTATGTAGAACATAGATTCATATATATAATTAAAAATAACAAATAATAGTTCATAATTTTTAATTAAATTGAAAAAAAACTTTATTTTCAAATATTATCTTTAGGACACCAAATTTGTTTTTTTTGGAATTACACAAGCACTGCATCGACACTAAAAATTATTTTTACATTTATCATGAAATAAATGATAATTTATATGTTTAGAATTATTCTTTTATTAAATTTTTTAGTATATTATCAGAAATTATTCTTTCTATTTTTCTAATGAAATTTTATACTTTATTTATGTCTTGGTGATATCATAAACGAAATAGTATTTCCTAAAAATGTTATTTTTTTACTACTTACCAACAATTTAACTTCTTTAGAATAATCTCAAAAATTTATCCGATGATAAATTTGAATTTATGAATCTAAAAAATAATTCCATTTTTTATAATACAATTTATTTATGTCTTATAAATTACATTGAATTTAATTATATAAAATTCAATGAAAAAGTTTTCATAAAAATGTGTTTTTAAGCCAAAAGTAATGTTATAAAAAAATCAAGTACAAAAATGATTATAATGTAATTAATTAGATTCTTTAAAAATAAAAGACACCTTTTTAATTTTAAGTGAAAAATAAATTTATAATGGAACATTTAAATAAAAATAAATAATATTTTTACAAAATTGGTATTTTTTTACTATTCCTTGAAAAACAATCATTTAATAAAAATCCAAAACATTAACCCCAAGATAATTTTTATAAAATTATTTCAATAATTATGTAATTTTAACAAAATAAATATTCTAAATATTGTAGAAAAAAATTAAAATATTAACTCACAAAAAGAGAAAAAATCATATTTGAAGAAAACATATTTTAGAAGCATAAAATCACATTATTAAAAATTTAACGCTTATTCACTAAGAAATAAAAAATTAACTTACCTTGATTAAAAAAATCATATATATTTCATGAGTGTATTATAAAGGCTCAAATTTCCCATGTATTTTTTTAATTATATGGAACTATTACGAGTCTGTAAAAATTGACAGTGCGAGATTGTGAGGCTTGATGTGTCCGGAATGAATTTATGAACTTTTTTAGGTACATTCAGTAAATGCCTAAGTGAAATTTTATAAATATTGAACTGATGCTCGGATTAAAAATCTGAGGGCACATTTGAATCTGCAGCACCGAGATTATTTTAAAAGAGGCTTCACTTTGACCGTAGTAGGTCTAGAGAAAAAAGCTATGTTTTGGGAGTTTTTAAAGAAAAATCAAAAAAACTTGGTTAATTTTTATTTTCTTTCTTTTCCTCCAATGGAAAAACGACAAAGTGGGACCAATGGATTTCCATGGAAATAAATGTCTTGACATTTCAATCGTATGTAACAAAGTCATTGGGGGATTAGGGAGGTTCTTAATTAATGATCACCCATTAATTCCCAACAGCGTTACTTACCCTCCCCATATCTATTTATATAAAGCGTGGGGAGGGGTATCGACACAGATTCACCAAGCAAAGATGTGGTGGTAAATTGATGGGACTCTAAACCCTTGTAGGATAGATCTAGTTCCACCAGGAAGTAATGGATGACATCGAACCACGAACTAAAGGACGACGTACGAGCATCGTCGTTGGAAGCTAGGTGTGGAGGATGGTGAACATCCACTCCCTTCCTCAAGTGCAAAGGATCTCCAAAAACCTTAGTTAGGGGATTGATTCTTGTTTATTTCAAGTATATTTATTGAACCCTTAGATCCTCCCTTGTGATTACAAGCTAATGCAGAAGGCAAGAGCCTGATGAAACCAACCCAAAACCATTGCCTTTTTGTTGGAATTTATGTGTTATTTGCAGGTATTTAATTCAGATACTGATACCCGAGGTGATGATAGAAACTAGGAACAACTGTTTGTGAAGGAGGTGGTGGTGCATCATTACACACTGCTACACAAGGGAGAAGGAAGTGCACCCATGCCGCTATAGGAATGGTCTGCAACTTGTCAGCCACGACAGATGGAGGAGGCGGCTAGCACATCGACAGACTACGAAAGGGGAGGAAACATGAAAAGTGCGTCGCTGCCAAGTAGAAGTCATGGCTGAAGCCATAACATAGGTAGAACTCGTGCCTCTAGAGGGTTCCATGATGACCGGGTGGTGCCCACATGGCGTCGCTATTTCACAAAACCGAACAGCCTCTATGTCATTCGGGACACCAGGGGAAACGTTTCCCCCCTTTCCAACTCTGACAGACCGTGGCCAGACACCCCCCCCCCCCCGTGTGGGCCATGCCCTGGATGGCTAGGCCTCCCCACTTGCAGGTCGTACCCTTCACGATTGGGCTGCACTCCTTGCATGCCAGGCCCCCCTTGCGGGCCACCCCTTTGCGATCCGAGATGCCCTTACGAGCCACCCTTTCCACCCCCTTGTGGGTCGGGCCACCCCCCTTGTGGGCTGAGCCTGCCACTGTAACACCCCAATATTGCATAGAAATTTATTATTTTAATGTAATTCAATAGCTTAAGCTACACGTAGCACCAAGTTTGAGCACACCACGACTTACCAAACTAGTCGTTCATAAGTGGTTATGAAGAGTATTAACTGAATTTTGAATTTTATATACTCCATAAAATTTTAGAATCTATTTTTATGTGTTTCTTAGATATAATATAAGAATAAATTTATTTTTTCAGATAAAAGACATATTTTTCAAAAAATGAAATTTTACCACCGTTTAATGGAAAACCCCTTTTAAAACCAATATTTGGCAATTTTATAAATTCAATTTATTGAAATTAAATTCTTCATTAGAATCAAGACATAAAAATTTATTCTGAATAAATTTTTGGAAATTTTCTGATAACTTTCATATTTTGATAACATTGAAAAATTCTAAACATTAATTGAAAACAACATTTTTAATCAAAATAATTTATTTGGTTAAATTATGAATTGGACTGGTTTGGAAGTATAATTATAAAATAATTTTTTTCATTTCATATAATTTAGGTCATTATAAATAATTTTACATTAAAATTTGACATAAACACATGTCAATCTTTTGATAGTTTTTAATATTTAAACATGCTTTTCGGTTTCGACAATGGGAATTAATTTTAAATTAATTAGTACAACTTCTAGGTTTTTAATTTGGTAAAATAGAATTAATTTTTTAATTTGGAATATCAAAATTATATTAAGGTGATTTTTCTTATTTTTCCGAAAACATTCAATTTTTTTGAATAGTGTAAAACACTGCGTTATAGTTTAAAACTGAGGTTTTATTTAAATAATTATTTTTATTATTTAAATTTATATAAGGCCAAAATTGATATATAAGACCTATATAAGTTAAATTTAATTAATTGGAGTCATTTGATAATAAAATTAGATGTATAAAATTTTATTGAACTTTTTACCATCTTTTATTCACCTTCTACGAGCATTTGAAAATTTGCATAAAACATAATTTTACCGCTTCTGTGAGTTGAATTTAAAAAATCTGAGAGGAACAGTTGACATTATTAAGTAAAATTTGGTTCAATAAGATGAAAATAATTTTTGGTAAATAGTATGTTTTGACTTTATTTTACCACGGTTAAAAGTAAATTGGGTAATTAAGGGTAAAAATGATATTATAATTATCATAACACAAGTCCGAATTCTATTGGACAAGTGTAATTCGATCTAAAACAACACCAGTAATGAAATATGATCCTCTTTGGTCCACTTGGATTATATTAGGACATTTATTATTATTTCATTTAAAGAAGAGTTAAAAGGATTAAATTCAATGTTTAATAACTAAATCATTTTTAATATAGGGTTATACATAAGCTAAAATCGACTATTAATATTCATTAGAAAGAAAAATAAAATTCCTACATAATGGTATTTTATTTATAATTTTTAGACATAATATAAATAAATTTACTTATGGCACTATGATGATGCTGTAATTACCTTATTAATGAAAGATTAAAATAATTGATGATATAAATATCCAAATAAATGTATTTTGAGACTTTTAAAATATTAAACTAATTTTAAAGGTTAATATTACATGTTATATTTGATTAAATAATTTTTTTTTGAATTAATCATGCTGTTATGATTTTCAAAAAAAATACTAAATAATGTCAAAATTGACATAAATGATTTTTTGAAACTAATATTATATTATTGATTGATATAATTTTCTGAAAATTATATGGTTCAACAAAAGGAATTAAATAATATTTTATATGTCATTAATTAACTAATTGAGGTTATCATGGATTTTTAGAGTGTGATTATTAACCATTTTGTGTAAGAATACAAGAAGACACGATAAAAGTGAAACTATTTAACTGAGAGTTAAATCTAAAAGATAAGGATAAAATAGATACCATAACATTCTAAATCATATTGTTTGAGAGGTTTTAGACTCATCCCCGCATTATCTTCTTAAAAAATCATTTTTGAGACATTAGAAACAAAAAATTATTTTATTATAAAGTAATATTTCAGGGTTTTCCTAAAGTGACACTCACCTCTCTTATAAAAGGGTACATCCCCTTCTCTTAATTTCACACCACCAAAGCAATGTTTCTCGGCCAAACACTACCTCAATATCCTCCCAAATAATCTAAAATCATCATAGAGTCCTTAATTTGATAATAAAGCCATCCTAAGGGGCTCTTTTGATCAACTTATAAGAAAACACCTGAGAAATACGTAATAATTTCACCACCCTCTTTTAAGTTCCTGTCTTCTTCAACTTCCTCTTTCTTTTTCATTTCAATACCAAAATAATAACTCCAGTACCTTCTACACACTTTTATGTTATTATAAATATTGTACAACCATATTTTTTGTTCTATCCATCCTATAAATGACAAAGTCTCCATAAGTGCATACGTACGGCTTACCGTCACTACATTGTGGTGTAGTTTGTTAATAAAACACTTCCTTATTCAGATGGGTAAAATAAAGAGTTTAACTGAGGGAAAAAATAAATATAACAAAATAATTATTTTGTATATATTATATTCCATCCAATTACATACTATTTAACCATCAATATAGTGATATGTCACTCATACGTATGTACGGATTACCGTCTCCACAAACGCGATGAGATTAATTCACCATCCTAATCATTTATGAATAATTACATTTTATTATTAAAAATAATGTTTATGAACATAATATCATTCTTTATATTAATCAAATACATTATATCCATAACAAACATGGCTTACATAACCAATCATACAGAGGAAAACGAATCTGTTAACACCCGAAACGATGATAGTACTGAAATATTATTAAAAATGCAATATTTGAAGATCATATATGATATCATATTTATGTATTTGCTTTTTCTAAAATTTAATAACAAGGATTATACCATTATATATGAGTTTAAACTACCCTATACTAATGAAATGTACAAGGTAAGGGGTTTCTTATCTCACTTTTAATTCCGAGAGATTTCCATTATTCACCACTTACTTATTGCATATGGTGTATTTTGTACTGCCATTTGATATATATTATCATCATTATACTTATATTCATGGTATTATATGATTAATATGGTTGTTATTAACTTTTTTTCATACGAATCTATTGATTGCAACATGGTATGGGGTTTTCATCTCATTTCTTATTTCCATGAGATTCATGCTATATTTCCTCTATTCCCTTTTGTGTGGTGTACATACTACCCATGAGTTTATTCCTTATGTAATATAATTTAATTTATGTGTATTGACGTCTTTGTTTTGTGATCATTCTTTCATTGGGTGTAAGTTTCGTAAGTAACCTAATCTTTAAGAGAATTTCTAATTTCGATTTCCACTCATTGGGTTTTACACAAAGATTATGTGTGAAATAACTATTTATTTATTTATGTAGTAATTTGCCCTCTACTTTGTGTGGTTATTCTTTTTATACACATAATAACTCCATTGATAAATTCTCAAGTCATCGATATGAACTTTATAAGAGTAATCTTAACTCAATTTTTATTCATTGAGTTAAACATCCAAGTAATTGGTGTTGTTGTTACAAGAATATGTGTGAATATCCTCTCATTGTTTTACGCTGAAAATTTAATAATATTTAGTGTATTTATATTTTTCACACATAATTATGTCATTGATTTATCCTCAACCAATGGATATGGTCTTTATAATGGATTTCATCTCAACTAACATTCCATTGAGACTTCTTCATTGTTATGCGCCAATTCACATTTATTTGGTGTATATACTGTACTTTGATATAATATATCATGATTCCATTTATTCTATAGGTATTATTATGTTTTTATTACCTCAATTATTTTTATTCATGTATCCCTCATTTGGTTAAGAACTTTAACTAAAATATCATTTTAAATGTTTTAAAAATTTATTCTTCTAATTCTTTCTCCTTAAATGTCCATGTTTTAAAAATAGTTTTAAGGATTTATTTATATAGACATTAATTTTTTAAAACTAAAATTCTTTTTAAAAGTTTCAAAGTGGTATGGGACACTTTGATTCAAAATTCTATTTTAAACAGCTTCTTGATAAATAGTGATACTTTTAAATGTTTTCAAGAAATTGGAGGATTTTTCTCTCAAATAGTTTTCATGATTATTTTCAACTATGTCAATATCCTTAATTATTCTCAATCAGGGTTAATTTATTATCATACAATCTTCCATATTGTATTGAATAAATTATGTTTTACTGTGGATGTGCTATTTTTATACCATTATAGGTTTATGGTTAATGTATTGACATTTAGTATGCTAGTTTTAAAACAAATTTTTAGATTAAGTTTCACCCTTTCATATAAGGAATGAATTGGAATTAGTAAGTGATGGGTGGAACCCAATATAGCGCCTCGATGCATCGATAGGTCTCTTGAGACAAACCAGTGTCTTGGCATAAGGATTTGAAAAAATCTTATTCGTTGTCTTGGCACAAGGCCTTGACTATGTGATTATGAAGTTTGGAATTATGCATTACATCATTATGAAATTGGCCATTGATATTAAATGTAATTATTCTACTAGTATAATGTCCATGTGAATAAGTAAATGGAAATATTTGATTTATCTTTTCCATATTATGTTGATTTTTATGTTTAAAAGGCTTGTATTATAGTCTTACAATTAACCTGAAAAGAATAGGCTAAGTTATATAAGAGTGTTCAAAGGGGACACAATGTTGTTTTATTAATTTTATGATGTAATGTAAAACTTATGTATGTATCTAGTACTTCCAAGGCTACTAAACATATGAGTATTTCAAGGCATGGTTCCCTGTATCATGCCAATGATATTTAATAATGCACCGATTCTAGGTAACTAGGGTCGGGGCATTACAAATGCGGCCCAACCCAGACCGGGTCGCGCCGGGTCAGTCCAACCGGGTCAAACCGGACCTGGGCCTGACCGGGACCATAAACACTTAATGGTCCATATCTAGAGAACCAAATTTCCCTTTGATGAACCATCTTTAGTGTCGGGATGCTTTGATCTGGAAATTACTTTTGGTATACTCCACATGATTTTTGGAGACAGATGGAGTACAGACGAGTTTGATCGAACTCAAATCCAACCGGGCCCTTAGAACTAAAATGATTATAACTCATAGACTGGGTATCTGATTGATGCACCACCTATCGTGTTGGAACCCTTACAGCAAGGTGGTCCTTTTGGATACTCCTTTGTGGAGCTTATTGGTGGTTATGGTTCGACAGATATCTCGAGGGGATGATTCTACTGAACTCAAGCGCACCAGGTGCAAGGAATCCAGTGGAACGCTGTAACGTGAAGAAAGATTGTTCTTCCTATGTGGGTCAGCATCTATCAGATCCTATGTGGTCAGCACTCAACATTACTATGTTGGTCAGTGCATACCAATCATATATGGGTCATATTTTGTGTTGGTCTGTGCACTGAGATCCTATGTGGGTTAGCGCATACCGATCCTTTGTGGTTCAAAACTTTTGTGGGTCAGCGGGGGTTAGTTACCTATCGATCCAATGTTGGTTAGAAGTAGTGATACATAACATAATAATATGATCTAGTATTAAGAATAATCATATGTACTTCTGTACTTAAGTTATTCCTCTGTGAGATGAGTCTCTTACCTCTGTTGTACTTCTCTCTTCATGGTTTTACCAATGTGGTACTTCTATCTTCATGGTGTTACCTTTGTGGTACTTCTATATTCATGATGTTACATGTGTGGTACTTCTAGATTTGTGGTGTTACCTATGTGGTACTTATATCTTCTTATTGTTACCTATGTGGTACTTATAGCTTCATGGTGTAACATATGTGGTGCTTCTACCTTTGTGGTGTTGTCTTCATGGTGTTAATTGTGTGGTACTTCTATCACAGTGGTGTTACCTGTGTGGAATTTCTACCTTCGTGGTGTAACCTTGGTGGTATTATTACCTCATGAAAGAGATGAGTATATCTTGATAACTTAGGTATTTGTATGGGAATATACTTAAGTATATTTGAAGTCTTTCTTTGTGGTTTTTACTTTGTGGAACTTTAAGATACCTACAGTGGTATCAGGGTCCCTACTGAGTAGCGTTATACTCACCCCTGCATGGTCTTCACCCGGACCTTGTTGTTCCTTATGTAGATAGTGTACATCATTGATCGAGGCTGAGGGGTTCATGTCTGAATGGTGCTCGGAGGCAGACCATTTGGATTGATATGGAACATGGACTACTGATCATGAGATGTACCTACCCTTCCGGTAGGATCCTCGGTGGATGATCCAAGAGGTGTTTTGTACTTTTTAGTTGAATTAGTACTTTCAGTTATACATGTACTTTACAGTTGGGCTTGTATTCTGGACCCTTTAATTTCATCTTTCATTTATGTCAGCTGTTTAATTCGTAGATGCTTCTGGTTGTGTTTTTGGATTGTGTGTCTGTATAGGTTAAAATGATAAATTCCTTCCTGTTTAGGGATACTCCTTTCTGATGCTAATCGCTAGCCCCTAGCCTATGGAAGGTGGGATTGGGGTAGTCACAACACGAGCCCTAAGGGACAGGTCGTGATAAAGTGGTATCAGAGGATTTAGTTCTATGGAAGAACAAGTACTCTGATCTTTTTTATGTGGCAATAGAGTTAAGTTTTATTAGTGTGGTTTTCAGTTTGGGGAATCCATTGTTGGTGTGGTGGCTGAGGTATCCATACATCAGGACCCTAAATTATGATTTCTGACTCAGTGCACAGCAAAACTAATTGTGTGTGTTTTTGAATGGTTTTTATTTTGATCTCATTGAGTCATCTCACCCGATATAACTTATTGACCGTGGCACACTTGTTTCATTTCAGGATTCTTCCACGTAGACAGCCAGACATGATTCCTGATAGAGTATGCGATGATGGACCAATGAGTGATGAGTACTTGGTGAATGCCCCTCTTACAGTATTAGCACCTACAAGTGGTGTACCAGAAGAACCCCCACCCATTGAGTTGTCGACGCCACCATCCCCACCAGTAGAGGGTGCACGACTAATGAGCATATTGAACGAGTTTCATCAGTAGAGGCCTCTGAGTTTCTGAGGTGAGATGTACCCGCATGCAGTTGAGGACTGGCAGGAGGTTGCAGATAGAGTTTTCCACTTGGTTGGGACACCAACTGACCTTATGGTGATCCTAGCATCCAGTCTCTTCATGGGAGCAACTAGGAGATAGTGGATCTTGATACTCCAGATAACCGATGAGGTGACCCTCATCTGGGCGGATTTAGAGAGCCTTTTATGGGAAGATATCATCTATGTGACCTTATTCTTTTTACGTATAAAAGAGCTGATGCACTTATGGCATGGCATCATGATTGTGGCCCTGTACTTTGCGAGGATGACTGATCTTTCTAACTACACCACTGACATTGTACATGACCCTTTCTCTAGGGATCGGACCTTTGAGTTTTGTCTCCAATGGGAGATCAGAGCATAGATGATATCGATCAGCATACCGACATAGGTTTGGGTGATAGAGTGAGCACTTTTTGTCTAGAGCATCCTTGCTGTGCCGGCACCAATAGTGAGGGACACCACCAGAAATTAAGTAGTAGAGTCATATTCATTAGGCAGTATGCATATGAGGTAGGGGTCCAAGCGGGCTAGTACTTCTAGTGGATGTCCTCATGATATAAATTTGGTGGTGTGGGGCTCATGGGACAGAGGAGTACTGTTGATGATCAAATAGTTCTATACGTACGATGGGCATGGTCACAGGGCTCCCGACTGCCCGACCCGCCATACGGACGACCAACAAACTGTCGAGGGACTGCTGAGTCATAGGTAGAGGTTTGATCGGGGAGGTCCAAAGGAAGAAGGAAGACATGGTTGGGGATCTGGTTGTGTAGCATGTAGTGGGTGACGATTCAAGTTCTATATCCACCACCTCCAGGTAGACCACCCCGACCATAGGAAGTAGGTGGTGAGGGACGAGCTCTGCTTCAGCCAGCTGAGGCCTACAACTACAGTGCTCTAGAGATGATTATAGGTACAATATATGTCTAATACACCTTAGCTATAGTACTTATAAACATAGGTTCTAGTCATTATTTTATTAACATGACCCTCGTTCAGAGATCAAAGATTTTGGTGGAGCTGTTGGCTCGATCTTTACGGCTAGATACTCTTACGAGATCATATTCAATGATTACACATGGGTGCATATAGTTTGATCTTACTATATAAGGCAAGAGCATTGGGTGGGTTCTTATAGTAGCAGCGTCGAGGCCTTACGAAGTCATCTTTGGTATGGACTGGTTATCTACTGTGGATGCGCAGATTGACTGTATTATGTGCAAAGTGCGGTGTGTCCGTGAGGATGGGACCATGTTTTCCATTACCATCAAGAAGGAAACCTTTGCAGCACGGGATGGAATTACCTAGAAAAGGGTGTAGCTAATCACACACCAGTTGGATAGCCTTACCCTCAGAGCAGTAGATGTTGAGAGTCTGAGATATCCTATAGTGGTGGACCGGTACACCGATGTATTTCCTAATGATGTTTCGGAACTACCTCCATGCAGAGATGTAGAAATTTATATCCACATGTACTATAGGATGACACCGATATCTAAACCATCATATCGGATGGCTCTCGCAGAGCTTCGTTAGTTATAGGTATAGCTAGAGGACTTGCAGAAAAAGGGGTTCATAAGTCACAATGTTTCTCTATGGGTAGCCCTGATTTAGTTCGCCAAGAAAGAATATGGGAGTGTGAGACTCTATGTGGGCTATCAAGGCCTAAACTAGGTGACTATGAAGAACATGTATCCAATTCCAAGGTTTGATGATCTTTTTGATCAGTTAAAGGGAGCTCGTTGGTTTTCAAAAAAAGACCTCAGATCAGTCTATCATCAGCTCAAAGTACAAGATGAGGACGTGAAAAAGATGACCTAAAGGTGTCATTATGGCCACTATGAGTTCTTGGTTATTCCATTCGGCATGACCAATGCCCCATAAGTGTTTATTGGACTCTTGAACATGGTCATTCAGCCATACCTCAATCTCTTTTTGGTGGTCTTCATCGAATAAATCTTGATATAATCAGTGATGGAGGAAGAGCATGCTTATCATCTTTAAATAGTTCTAGATACCCTATGAGTGTACCGGCTTTATGGTATGCTTTCAAAGTGCCAGTTATGGATACGAGAGGTCCACTTTATTAGACACATTATCTCAGAGTCTGGAGTTGCAGTGGATCTGAAAAAGATAGAGGATGTACTTGATTAAGAGCCACCCAAGAGTGTGATCGAGGTGCAGAGTTTCTTGTTATTGGTTGTATATTACCAGAGATTAATACATTAATTTTCTAGATTTGTAGAACCCTTTTTAGCATTGAGAATAGGGGAAAATCCTTCGTATGGATAGAAAGATGCTAGCATAGTTTTAAGGAGATGAGGTATCGACTGATGAGTTCCCCCATCTTGAGGCTACCAGAAGAGGGAGTTGGGTATGTAGTCTATTGCAATGCATCAGGGTCCAGAATTGGGTGTTTCTAGATGCAGGAATGTTTAGTGATTACATATGGCTCATGAAAGCTGGGGCAACGTGAGTAGAACTATACTACCCAGGACCTGGAGTTAGAAATATTGGTCTTTGCCCTAAAAATGTGGCAACATTACTTTATGGGCAATAATTTTACAGTTTAATCTGATCACAAGAGTATTAGGTATATATTATGTCAGATGGAACTGAACCTGGGATAATGGTGATTGCTAGAGTTCCTCCAGAACTATCACTTTGAGATATTATATAATTTTGGGAAGGGGAACGTGGTAATAGATGAACTCAGCAAGAGGTATGGTCTACAGTTTCTGAGTGAGGTGACAAAACAACTAGCCACATTTCATATATCCTTCTTGGATAGAGTTGGAGCATCTTACCTCCAGTCAATGATATCCACTTCCCCACTTCTTTAGCGAGTCAGGGAGGCACAACTTGGGGACATTTACTGAAGGGATCGATGTTCTCAGATATCCTTATGATAGGCATCTGATATATTTTCTGATGGTGGGGATCAAATCATCCTCTTAAGAGGATGTACAATGGTACTATTGGCACTACGGATGGATGTTTTGAGGTAGTTCCATACATCCCCTCTCGCAGTACATCCTAGTGTGGTGAAGATGTACCAGGACCTCCGATGTCAGCACTGGTGGAATGGTATGAAGATGGTAGTAGCGTAGTTTGTTTCTCGATGCCTCACTGGTCAGCAAGTGAAGGTCAAGCATCAGGTAATAGAAGGATTAGCACAACCACTTGAGGTACTGGAGTTGAAGTGATATGGTATCTCTGTGGACATTGTGACAAGACATCCACACATGTACATGGGACATGATTCTATCTGGGTGATCGTTGACCGACTCACCATGTCAGCCCACTTCCTACCTATCTAATAGAAGGGATTAGTGGAGGGTTTGGGACACCTCTACGTACAAGTGATTTTGTGACTCCATGGGGTGCCATCAATGATCATCTCTGACCACGATGCACATTTTACCTCCCTATTGTGGAAGGGGTTACATGAGGTGTTCAGAACTCATCTACATTTGAGCACCACCTTTCATCCTGAAATAGTTGGTTAGATAGAGCAGACGATACATACACTAGAGGAAATGCTTCGTGCATGAATCCTAGATTCTGGACACAGTTTGGAGGATCAATTTCCCTTTTTGGAGTTCACATGCAACAATAGTTGTCACACCACCATCGGTATGGCACCATTCGAGGCCCAATATCATCGACCTTGCGGACCACCTCAATTGTGGATGGACCCAAGGGAGTCTGCACTTAAGGGTCTAGAGTTGGGATGGGCTACAACTAAGAAGGTGCATATCATCTAGGAGCAGATGATGACTGTAGAGAGAAGAAAAAAGTCTTATGCTGATAGGAGGTAGGGACCTCTGTTGTTCTAGGAGGGGGACCATGTATTCTTGCGAGTCTCTCCTAAATAGGGACTATGGATATTCGGCCAGGGTGGTAGGTTATCAACGAGGTTTATCATAATATTTCTGATACATCAATGGATTGGTGAGGTGGAAAACCGCTAGGCACTTCCACCGTAGTTGGAGAGGTTGCATGACGTCTTCCACATATCCCAGCTAAAGAGATATGTGCATGACCCATCTCAAATCATCGAACATGGAGAGCTGGACTTTCATGATGGAGCAATATTTACGGAGGTCCCAGTGGAGATTGAGGATCGACGTGAGCGAGTACTTCATGGGTGATCGATACCTCTAGTTTACATACACTGGTAGTATGACAACATCTAGGAGAGCTCATGGGAGCAGAAGGCTCAGATTCATTTTCAATAGCCCTACTTGTTTTTTAGTCTATATTGTGACTTTTAGGGATGAATATCAATAAGGTGGGGTGAATGTAATGACACAGATTTTCTATATAAATTTTTTTAATAATATGGTATCATTACGAGCATGTGAAAATTGATGGCATGCGATTCTTTGGTTGGTGTTCCCAGAATAAAATTATGATCTTTTTATAGGTACATTTTGTAAACTCTTGAGAGGTGTTTTCTAGATTTTGTATCAGAGCATAGATTAAATAACTAAAGGCACCGTTGAATCTTTTGCACCGGTATACACTTAAGAGAGGCTACACATTTGCTACAGTAGGTCTGGAGAAAAGGTTAATAATTGGGAAATTTTAAAGAATAATAAAAATAACTTGATTAATATTTATTTTCTTTCATTCCCTCCAATGGACAAATAACAATGTGGGACTAGTGGCGTGTGAATCCAATAAAAAGCATGACCTTTAAATATTAAGTAACAATGCCATTGGAAAATTATGAATGTTCTTAATTAATGAGCCCCCATTTATTTCTAATGTCATTACTTACCCTCCACCACACCTATTTATATAGAGCATGGGGAGGGGTATCAATACAACATCACCAAGAAACAAAGTGTTGGTAATGTGTTAGGACAGCAAACCCTTGGAGGACTAAGACAGTTCCATTAGTAGGTGACGGGAGACATCAAACCATGAACCAAAGGATGATGTACGAGTGGTGTTGTTGGAAGCTACTTGAGGAGGACGACGAACACCGACTCCCTTCCTCAAGCGCGGAGGCTCTCCAACAACCTCATGTAGGGGTTTGATTCTTATTTATTTCAAGTGAATTTATTGAACCCATAGATCATCCCTTGTGATTACATGCTCTCACGGAGGGCGAGGGCCTAATGAACCCATCCCGAACCCTCCACCATTTTGCTGGAATTGAGGTGTTCTTCACAGGTATTTAATTTGGAAGCAGGAACGCTAGGTAATGGTAGTGTCCAACAATGGCTGGACACAAAGGAGGTGATGGAGTACCGTCATGCGCTACTGCAGAAGGGAGAATGTGGAACACCCACACTGCCGGAGGAACCGGTTGTGGCATGTCCTCCACGGTGGATGGAGGAGGTGGCCAGCCCATCGGCCGACCACGAAAGGGGTGGCAACAGGAACAAAATGTCGCCAGAAAGAAAAATCTGAGTCCAATACAGTGGTGGAGGTTGAAATAACCCATTCAGCATGTTTTGCGTTGACCGGGTGGCACGCCCATGGCACTGCCATTTCAAAATACCAAATGTCCTCCATGTCATTTTAGACACCAGGTGGAAACATTTCCCTCCTTTCCATCTAGTACGGACCGTGGTGATGCCTCCCCCCATGTGGGTTGTGCCCTACGTAATCAGGCTGCCCCATTTCTGGCCAAGCCATTCATGGACAGGCCGTCCCGTTGCGGGCGACGCCCTCCGTGGCCAGGACAACCCCTTATGGGCTGCGCCCTCCACGGATGGGCCGCCCTACTTGCATTTCGGTCCACCCTTGTGGGCCGGGTTGCCCTGCATGTGGGTCAGGATAGACCTAAACCTAGCGGGCCAAGCCTACCACCACCCAGCCCAGACCGGGTTGGGCCAGGATGGTCTGACTGGGTCAAACCGGATCCAAGGCCCGACCAGGCCCAGAAACAGTTAAAGGGTTATATCTTGAGAAACAAACATCTGTTTGATTAACCATCTATGGAATTTGGATCCTTAGATCGATGTGGTTCTTTTAATGTACTCCACATATGTTTTGGATACAGATGTAGTACGACCAGGTTGGATCAAACCCAAATCTAACCGGGCCCCCGGAACTAAAATGTTTATAACTCACAGACCGAGCATTTAATTGATGCACCGACTGCCGCGTTAGAACCTTTACAACATGGCAGTCCATTGGGTTTCTTTTTTATGGAGCTTAGTGGTGGTTGAGGTATGACCAATATCTCAAGGGGAAGATTCTATGGAACTCAAGTGTACTGGGTGTGAGGAATACTGTGCCAGGCTAAAACGTGAAGAAATATCATCGATCCTATGTGGTTTAGAATCTATCAGATCCTTTGTGGGTCAGCGCTCATTGATCTTGTGTGGGATATCACATACTGATCATGTGCGGGTTATATCCGGTGTGGGTCACCGCTCATCGATCCTATGTGGGTCAGCGCATGCTAATCCTTTGTGGGTCAGATATTATGTGGGTCAGCGGGGGTTAGTTATCTATCAATCTTGGGTGGGTTAGAATCCGTGTTACTTAACAGAATAAGGTGATATAGTCTTATGACTAATCAATTGTACTTATGTACGTAAGTTATACCTATGTCAGATGAGTCTCTTACATGTGTGGTACTTTTATCATCGTGGTGTTACCAATGTGGCACTTCTAGCTTCGTGGTGTTACCTGTGTGGAACTTCTATCTACGTGGTGTTTTCTGTTTGGTACTTCTAGCTTCACAGTGATACCTGTGTGGTACTTCTATCATCATGGTGTTACCTATGTAGTACTTGTAGCTTCATGGTGTTACTTTTGTGGTAATTCTACCTTTGTGGTGTCGTCTTCATGGTGTTACATGTGTGGTACTTTTATCACAATGTTGTTAACTATGTGGTATTTCTACCTTTGTGGTGATACCTTTGTGGTATTCTTCCCTGATGTATGAGATTAGTATATCTTGATATCTTAGGTATATGTATGAGAATTTAACTTAGTAGAGTTGACATCTTTCTTTGTGGTTTTCCCTTTGTGGAACTTTTGGTGACATACAAGGGTCTCGTGGTCTCTACTGAGTATCATTATACTCACCACTGTATGAGTTTTACCCACACCTTGTTATGTGTTGTGAAAATGAAGTACAACATTGGTCGAGGCTGAGGGAGCTAGGACTGGATGGTGCTCGAAGGTAGAAAATTTGTCGTGATGTAACGTAGGGACTACTTATCATGAGTTGTACCTAACCTTCAGGTAAGATCCTCTTTGGACGATCCAGGAGTTGTTTTGTACATTTCAATTTTATTTTTTACTTGCAGTTATACTTGTACATTATAGTTATTCTTGTATTCTAGCCACTTTACTTTCAGCATACTTTTACTTCTGCAGTTTACTTCATAGTTTCTTCTTGTTGTGCTCTTGGACTATGTGTCTGTATAAGTTAAAAAGGGCAATGCATTCCCATTTTGGGATATGGATTTCTGGTGCTAGTCACCGGCCCCTGGCCTATAAAAGGTGGACTTGAGATAGTAACAGCACGGGCCCCAAGGGACGGGTCATGACATGTTTATTTTTACTCATACCCTCTAATTCATTGACTAGGTTATAATGGAAATATTTAAATTATAAGATCTCGGGAATTTTTTAAACTCGGTTTTGTGTGTCCAATATGCTACCAAACATATGTTTTTTCAAAATCTGATGATGTTACATTCCCCCAATATAATAAGAAAATAATAAAACATTGGTTCTAGTTCTTGAGTTGATGATCGTATTGTCTCATCAAGGTAATAGAGGTTGTGGAAGGTGTAATTTGACACTTGATGGATCATCCAAATGATGAAATAGGAGTCACACAAAAATTTATAGATTTTAATATACTTGAGAAGTTCACAACATTATTCTTGATGAAAATAAACGTATCAAATATTTTCATTAGTGTCATGTAATTTTAATGTGTCCCAAAACCTTTAAACATAATTTGTGAAATAAAACTAACAAAACTCCAACCAGGTAAAGAAATTCAAATTTCAAGCTAGAAAATCATCCAAGGTAGACAAAAGTATCCTCTAAAACTAACGAAACAAATATAGTTGGAATTAAAATAATAAATAACAGTAAAAACCAATTGTATTTTACCATTAAAAATTTCATAATTTCTCTATAATATTACATAATGCTAATTCAAAAAATAACATAAGATAGTTTTACAATTTAGGTTTCAAAAGGCATTGTAATTTCATGTTGTGGGTAATAATAAAAAGATTACAGTATTCTATTTTAAATACTCCGAATTAAGTTTGAATAATTTTATAATACTAAATATTCATTTAGAATAGAGTAATACCAATAAATCAATTAAAAAATGAATATTTAAATATTTGGAAATATGGGTTGTAACTATTAAAAAAAAAATATTAGAAACCTTAAAACTAAATAAAATAATTTTAAAGAACATAATATGGAATTTATATATTATTTATGGGTCTTAAAAATTAATAAAATAGTTTAAAAAATTATAATAAATTTATAGTTAATAAAAATATTAATTTTGTAAATGAAAGAGGTATAAGAATTTATAGAAAAATAAAATTAGGAATGGTTACAAGAAAAATAGTGGGATAAAGTGATACTACCATCACATTAGAACAATACTACCATTGTAGTGTAGGAAGGTGGTGCTACCATCGCAACATACATGCCATTGTCACAATCTAATTGGAGATACTATTTCTGCAATCTACAATTGAGGAAGAAGCTTCTATTGGAAAATCTCTACCATGAGGAAGCATGAGAAGACATCTACCACTAGAAGGAATATGGAAACGATACCACCATCAGGCTACGTATTGCGCCACCTCTATTTTTTTATCTGGTCCTATTGTGTTGTTGTTGGTTTACCATTGGTCAAATAAGTAATGTTGATTCTACTTCTAAAAAACAGGCCTTTACTCGACTTTTTAACACATTCCATAACCAAATGGTTTATCATCTTGGAAAAATAAGCTTGAATACCTATGAAATTTTAATCATTATTTAAAACTTTTAGCATAGTCCTTCAATTAATTCCATGTGTAAAATCATTATGTGAAATATTATTTCTATATTTCACATAAACATGATCCATAACCTTTTTTCCAATTCTGTTCCCATCCATAGGTCATCCATCCTATAATGGTGAAAATTTCCATCAATATTTCTAACATAAACATCAAAATGTTCCCTTATCAAAGGTAACTTTGGAATTTAGAACCAAAACTAAAATAAACCTTTTATAATGTAAAAAAATTAAATTTAATAGTTAAATAGAAGTGTTAACTAGAAAATTGATATTAAAGGACCAAGTATTTGATCATTACTAAAGGTGCTAATAAATGGGTCATTTATCATCACTTCTAAAAGAACTAAAAATGGAAAACATTTACCAGTTCTTTACTTGATAAGTGATAAAGGGGTCATTTATTAGATCTTGTGAATGAAATGATAAAGGATCCATTTATAAGTTCTATTAAATGTGATGATAAAGGGTAATATTGTAGTGTGATATAATAGCACAATACATCACCAATGTAATGTGCTGTAACACAAAATTACAGCACCAGATGAACCATTATAAATTAGAAAAATCAAGTACCAATATAGAATTTAAATTCAATAAAATTTTTAACACAAATATATGAAAAAATAAATATATTATATAAATTTTAAACATTAGTTTATATAATTACATGAGTAAGTATAAATTAATTCATACATTCAAAAACATAAAAGTTTCTTTGTCTTTTGACCATCACCATTACTCATGATATTATTGAAAAAACCACCCTTTTTAGAGAAATATAAAACACATTTGTATGAAATCAATTCTTAGGATATAGATAATATAAATAAATAAATTAGATAAAAAGAGTTAATTTAAAACAAAAATTTTGTTGATACCATGAACAATAAGTACTAAATTGAGTTGCGGTTGAGTCTTGCACGTCACACCATTTCCTATAATTCTACAACCATTATTTCAATGAAAATTAACTAAATAAGTATAAGATATAAATGATAAGAAAATTAATTAAGTAATAGTAGATATAATTATGAGAAAACAATCTATGCTCATTTTCCCAGTTTTCGAAATGTGATTCTCATTTTAAAATAAATTTACAATAGTATATTGAAAAGATGTACTTGGAGTCATAACACTTAAAATGTGCATTAGATTAAGGGGTGGATTATTTTTACATGTCCAAATAACATATAGATCACTTTAATAATATAAGAAAACAATTTAAATTCATTTTCTCATGTTTTAGTATGTCACTTTCCATTGTTTACTAAAATATAACTTTAAACTAGAAACACACACTTTGAGTCATACTAAAAATATTGTTTGTCAATTTAATGTGAGATAGATTCATACACATCAAAAATGTATTATTAATCAATTTCATAAATTATAAATACAATCTTATTGAGTTTTCTTAGTTTTCATTGGGTAATATTTTTTTAACTAAATTGTATATTTTAAAATGATAATAGACACTTGTCTCTTTAATAAAACTTCATTTTAAAATAGAAACATGTAATTTGATTCATACTATTTTAATAATCTGTTAGTTTAATTTGAGAATAATCACTACACGTCAAGATGGTCTTAGGAATCATTTTACTAAATTATCAAGACAATACAAGAACGTTTTCTTGGTTTATAGTGTGTGAAATTTTTTTCACTAAAATGTCAATTTTAAACTGATAACGGAGACATTGATTCATATTGGTAAAATCATGAATCATATTGAGGTGTTTATAATTATTATATATAAAAATGAATTATGGATCATTTTCCTAATTTATTATAGAAATATGAATTCATTTTCTCAGTTTTGAGTATGTAAGTTGTCTTTTTTGAAGAAAAAAAATGTCAATTTAAGAAAAGTCACATTTGGAGTCCTAACAGTCACACCATGGGTCAGATTAAGGTGAAAATCATTCCTACACATCTTATAGTCTCAAAAAACCCAAATCTAATGTTTCCATTATTTTAATTTACTTTATTTTTCCAAATTCCAACACTGCATATTGAGTCATTGTTTGTAGCTGATATTGTTTTTTAGCTAAGAACATCGACTCAATATATAGTGTAGGGAGTTTGATAATGAAATGAAATTAAAATCATTAAAACTTTGGTATAAAGTAAAATTTTATCTCTTTTTTTAAATTTTAGATAGTTTAAATTAAAATATTAATTCCCAAAATATCAATGGGAAAAAATGAGTATTAGATAAAAATGATAAGAAAATCATCTTACAAATAGTAGATAAAATGATGAAAAAATTAATTAAATAAGTAGTTAGAATTCAAATTTTCTTGACTTTTGTATACATTCATGACCCATTTACATATTTTAATTATTTGAGATGAAAACCCGAAGACTAATCTATCAAATGATTGAGGTTCTTCAAACAACCCACCCTAACTCGAACAAAATAATCCTCCTGTATAAGAAAACAATTCTAATGCGATTAATACAAAAAAGAAATAAATTAATTGTAAATATGAATCAATATATTAATTCTATATAAAATTATATTATTATAAAAACATCTAGATTACCTCTATGACTGATCATAGGTGTCATAGTTTCTCTTTTTACAAAGGAAGTGAAGGGAACTTGAAGGAAAGTGATAAATGTCAACACTACATGGCTAAGAAGGTTTTGAGGGTTAAGATGTATAAGTATTTTTTATTGAATAAATTCATGAGAGATGTAAAAAAATATTAAAATACAAATGAACTAAAAATTTAATAATGAAAATTATATAAACATTTACTTATATAATTTTTTAGTAAAATGGAGAGAGTGTATCGTAACATTATCTTTTCATCTTCCCAATATGTTTTCATTATTACAGTTTGTTCTTCCATGAGATGGATAACATCACCATGTTTAGACATCATTTTAAGAATGAGTAGGTAAAAAATTAAATTAGATAAGGTTAATGTAGTAGAGAATATATAATATTATTAGAAAAAACATAATATACAAAAAATCACTTTTACATTCTGATTGAACACTATTTCTTTTTCTAAAATGATTTATGGATTTTTATCCTCTATCAAGAATCCATAACCCATATTTGTTTTTACATATAATATTAAAGAAATTTTCTACATTAGAACCATCATTAACTCATTGTGATCTCCCAATTAAAGGGATATCCTCCGTTGAATTTCCATCTGTCTCGAAAGTTGTTTTAGCCACCAACAGTACAATCGACCAATTATTGTTATCTAGATCCTAGATACAAAATACTTGAACTTATTATTAGCCATTATGAATGGATCTCCTTTTTTCTCATCTACATTGAAATTAAACTACATGAAGCCCATTTCATCTGCATTCTTGTAATTTTATTATCAACCCATTGGTAATGGAAAATCAGCACTTGAAATGTCATATTAACCAACTTGTATATATTTTCTATAATGTAAAAAATATGACATATTTTCATAAATTCGATATTTATCCCTGGAACCAGATATGTGCATCACTTCTTCCATTGGTGTAACTCCCAGTATTTTTATTTTACAATAGTAATTATATTATTTTGTATAGAACGTATAACCATTGGTTACAAAACCAAAGTAATATATAACATTTACATTCCGTCCCATATCTAGCCATAAAAGTCACTCGATAATTGAATTTAGACTTTTAGATAACTCCTTATAAATTTGATCTCAGAACCATCCAATAAATTATGCATTACGCGTATTTAATATCCATCCATCTACCCTTGATGGATTCAAATCTCTATGAATTTCATTGTGGGATTCAACGTATGGATCAATATCTTCAACGTTATGTAAAATAAATGAGTTTTATTTATCCCACTATATTAACGTAATTATTAAAACATTTCTTCCTGAAATCCCTTCACCCATAAGGAATCGTCTATAAAGAGTTGTTGGAAGACTAGTGTTGTCAACATCTGATAGGTAATCATTATAGAATTCAACCGATTCTTCAATAATATATCGCAATGTAATATATTCCTTTGTCCAACATCAATTATTGATAAACACTTTCAAAATATTCCCATATCATTCAATGAGGAAATATCCATTGGTAATGGACATGAACACATTGTTGAACCTCTCTAACCAAGTATACCATATAGTATACTATTATATCAAATAATTATGGTGGGATGAATATCTCTATTTCACATAAAATAAATGACACATTTTTAATCATGATTTTCAACTTCTACAGGTTTATAAAAATACTACAAAAGTATTTGAAAAAGAACTAGAGTTTGATTAATGTTTCCTTACATTTTAGGCAGAATGAAACAAAATGAAACATGCATTAACTTTTTCATCGTAATATGAAATTCATGTGATCTTAGTCCCTCTAACACAAAATTATTCATTGAAACTACATTTTTATAATTTATGAATACAACTTTGGAACTTTTACACATGTAAGGAAAATTAAAAATTGTAATTTTTGTCGGAAAGAGTGTAAGCTAATGGGGGAACCAAATTATTAAATTTACCCTTCATTAATGCCAAATATTCCCTTATCCACATGTAAATCAAATCCAACCTAGCCTTGATTCCATATTTCATTTTAAGGAACATTTAGTAATTTATAAATAATACTATCAATACATTTTTTCAACATGCATGAGTTCATGAAAATTCCAGACATATAGACAATTCCATTACAGTAATTTAAAGAAAATCGATCACTTCTTCCAAACTAATTTCATAACATTTTTATGAAAATTTTATACGAAAAACATTGTTAATATATTTTACATTATCAAACACTTGATCTTCCATTAGGGGGGATGGTGTTTTACCTTTTTCAATATTCCCATAGAATTTTATCTTCTAGGATTGGTATTTTTGTCATTGAGGTAAAAGTTTATGATGTTCTAAAAACGTAGTTTTGGGGGAATGTGTGAACCAAACTGAGTGTCTGAATTCATAAAAAATGGGATGCCCCAAAATTCCATTAATTTTATATCCTGATAAATTTCCATAATTATGGAATTCATTTATCATCCCATACAACCTGGCCCTCAATGTAAATTATTCAATTCTATGACGATCATACATTTTAAAAATTGTATCCCACAAAAATTTTCTATCATTGATCAATGGATCCAAATATACATCAATATCATTACCATGTTTCTTTGCTATATATATAAATAGAGAAAACATAATGTAATTTCACTTAATACATAACCATGGAGGAATGTTATAATTTACCAACATGATATGACATGTACTATGAGTACTACTCTATAAAAAATGATTCATTCCATATTTAGGTAATGAAATATGAAAGTTTCTCTGCTTATTTCCAAATTCAGGATACTCAAGGGAATCTCTTGGTTGATTTATGTTACAATATTTAGTTATTGTATTTTCTTTCCATCTTAATTGTATCATGGTTTCTTGAAATCAATATAGTCTTCTGCATGATGGAATGAGAGGAATGTGCCATAATAATATTGAAGTAATTGATTAATTTTTCTTTTATTGATCTACACGACACATAAGTCATTTTATGAGTGATTCATGGTACTTGTGAACAAATATGCAATAATTTTGACAAGAATGTATTTATTATAGATCAGGCCCATTGAAAATTGGATTCATTTAATGGTATATGATTGACATGGTAGTTAATATAAATTTAGGACAATATAATTATAGAGACCAAGTAGTTCTTCAAAGTTGGTGTCACTCCATCTTGTGTCAAATTTTAAATTATATAACATTAATAAAACTGAAAATATTGTGTATTTAGTACAACATGTATACAATAGTATCTTAGTAGAACTATTTACCTTCTCAAAAAGCATTGGACCATCATAAATTTTATCTTCAATTTCGATTTTCTTTTCTTACATGTGATATCCATCATCATTCACACTAGTATTCAAATCAGATGATCTATAAACCATAACATCATCCCAATCGGTGTGCACCTTTAGTTTTTACGAAGGTTTATTCCAACATTTATAGCCTAGATCTATTATGTGAGTAATAAAATGTTCTTATAACTCTTCGATAATAATGTTTACTGAATAAAAACTATGTAAACATGAAAAAGGGATTTGATAAGGGTCATATGCATGCTATTTTTCCAACTTATTGAACTATTTAACTCCATATTCTTACTATTTTTCAAATGATTAGTGTGTATCCATTTTCTATTCATATACATCCTATTAGGTTCATAAAATATTCATTTTTATAATAAAAAATTAAATACACATAAGATATTCATTATCAAAGGTAAATGTTATAGATAATTCTAATGAGGGAAACCCAAAATTTGACTATTTCAATGAATTTTACTATGATTTGAAGGAAATTAGAAATTTATTTTAAGAATAGAATTACTCCACTATGGTAGGTGTTATCCTATGAATTTATCCAAAGGTTAATATTATATACAACTATCCTCATCATCTCCATCTTAGGAATAATTAATACTTCACTTTGTTGTTTGGGACTCTTCTTCCATATCGTCTGGATGTGCACCTATGTTTCTTGAAATACATAAAATAGTAGTCATCCATGGGATGAATTCTTCTCAAAATAGTTAAATCCACAAAAAAGAGATGGAGGATGAGTCTCAAACAAAAAATTGAAATTATATTTGTCTAGGGGATGAATATAATCAAAATGAACATTGTATACCATTGAGTTCTCAAAACGGGGTATTGCCTCTAATTTGGAAGAATTAAACCATCAAAACTAGTTATTTACTCTTTTCCTATTGAATGAGATATTTGGGGGGGGGGCATGCACATTCTTGTATGTGATTCAAGGGGTCTCTGTGGGGACATGTTATGATATATGAATGCTTTGGCCTCTATGAATTATATATTTATATGGTATATCCAAATTTTAATACTTTTGATACTCTAAGTAAAACGAGTCCATCCTCTATTAATACTAGGCATCTAGTATTTATTTAATATTTTAAACAAATTAAAATATAATATAGGCAAATAAAGAGTAATAAGAATCCCAAATATGATAAATAAGAATAATAAACTCTCATCCCATCAACTATAAAATATAAAAACGTATTAATCAAAAAATTTAATAAATAAATATTTATTTTATATACATGGATGGTAATAAGATATTCCTTGGGGTGAAACGAATAAATGTAGAAATAAAATGATGAATACCTAAAAATATTTTTTAATAATTAATCCAACATATATAGAATCTCATAAACTCCGTTCTATTTTTTTTGGAACAAGTGATATAACAGTAAAATGAATTACTAAATTTAATATTAATGACATATGAAATATCCTTAATCTCCATAACTTATATTAATAAATATTTCTAACCTTAATGAAAGTTATTTTATTAAGTGATGATGCTTATAGACTCTATATATATTCTAAGGTTCTTGAATATGCCTCTTTATAATCATACCCATGAATAATAATATGTAATAATAAAATGAAACATTAGTCAAAAAAATTAATCAATACAAAAAAATAAATTATATAAAATAATTTTCATATTAGAATGGATGAATATTAAATTTGAACTCAATTAAAATAATATACATTTAAACAATAGTAAATAAAGCATATGTAATCATGGAAAATTCGAAAACATCATGTGAGGTGACTCTGGGCATACATGAGATTCAACCACCTATAAGAATGATGATGAGTTCCAATTCTTCTAAACTATTAGAGACCTCCATCTATACTACCTTGTTGGACTCCCATATAGACTTTGATACAAGTGGGGGCACATATAATCTAATTTTGGAATATATTTCCATTATCATTAATACCTCACATGATGTATATGATCCCTATTATGATAGTAATGTGAGTTATGATTTTCTTTCCAAAAAACATATCAATCGATAATAAACCTAACCCAAACATGTCTATTCAAACATCCTTCCAACACTAATTAATACGATCTTTGTATTTAAAAAGAAAAAAATCATACCTCAACAAAACTAATATAGAAACAATCCAAGATGGTGATAACTTATTATAAACACATTTCATGATACCAAAAAGTCCATAAAACATGATACTACGATTAATTTTAAACAAAAAACTTATTTCTTTAAATATTATTCAAAATAAAAAAGTGAGGATCAATATAATTTTAAATAGTTCCAAACATGCCTCAAATTCCCAATTTTATAAAACACACATTAATAGTCTCTCCTGGAATGAATGTTTGAAACCATGAAAAAAAATTAACATTTGCATTATTAAATGAATCCTATATATTTTTCGTATTACTATATACTATCATATATACCTGAAATAATGTGTTCATATATATATATATTAAATTGAATATATATATATTGATATTCATATTGGATATAAAGAAATAATCAAAGAGATAAAATTTAGGACACTTAACATAAAATTAAAATCTCAATGTAATGTTACATAAGCTTCAAAAATACCGAAAAACATATCCCCACAACATCAATAAATAATTACATGAAATCCATTTCGATTGATTAAAAAAATACATGGGTGGAATTTAAGAAAAATGTATGAATTGTTTCCATGGAGTGATGTTTAAAAAATTTATTCTTAATATGCTACAATGATCAAATCGGTGTGTGTAATTCTTAATATGTTACAAGAAAGTACGATAATATGGTAAAGGCTCAATAAAAAACCAAAATCATAGAAACCCCCAATTAGAAATTCATTCTTGATGGAAATAATTGATAATTAATGAATAATAAGATATAATGAACAAAAACCCCCATTATATATCACTATATAAGAAATTAATAGGTTATTGGGAGGAGAAAATAACATTCCTTGGATTGAAGCATTGAATCTTTTGAGAGAAAGTAGAGATTTCCCTAAACCATGGATTAATTATTTCCTTGGATTTATTTTCACCCTGGAATGCTTAGATCCTTGGATTCGATCCTTGGAATTTTTTGATCCTTGATATGAGATCAGATTCAATGGGGAGGAGCACCTGTAGTAAGAAGATTCTCTAGAAAGCTTTGGATATCACGACTGGTTAGGGTTCTTTCAATAGATCAGGGACACATTAATTATTGCTTCCAAAAAAGCACTGATAAAGATCGCTTCTATCAGTGCTAAATTAATAAGCATTGATGAAATTAATATTTATCATCGCTCTTTTATCAATGATAAAGATAGAGCCTTATTAGTTCTAAAAAAGAACAGATAAAATACATCTTTATCAATGCTAAAGTTTTATTACAAATATAATGATTTTTTATCAGTACTAAAACATTAGCACTGATAAAGGAATTATAATTATAATTATAAATAATTTTTTATAGACATATTTATATAATTATATATGTTTAATAAATATATATGAATACAAATTTAGTAAATAAATTCATTATTTAAATATATTTATTATAATTTATCAATTATTTAAATATATAGTTATTTATTTATAATTATATAAATACAATTAAAAAATAATATTTATATATTTATATCATTATATATATTTATATTATATTAGGTTCTTGGGGGTACAATTAGTATCAAAGACACACACACACACACACACCTCATAGACATAGGCCACTAAGGCATGTGATAGCCTGCCCAAGGGATTACCCAGCCAAACAACCACTTTATTACAAAGTTGATACATGGATCAAATTACCATTAGGCATAAAACCCATTACATAGCTCGTATGCCTACCATTGGATTGCCCAAATTCACCGATTGCATCAAGCCTGCATCTCTACCTGCACATTATGTTTGTGTCACCACCCCCTTTGATGGCATGTAGGCCCATGTGGCTCGTAGGCCCAAACAAGTTGCTAGATGGCCCAAACAAATAAATGGTTCTTTCTGGTACAGTACTGATATAGTACCTGCTATAGTACTGCTATAATACCAGAAATACTCCTCCATGATAATTGGATCATGTGTTTCATACAGGCTTACGAGGTGTGTTAACCACTCGACTACCACCCCAACTACACATTATATATATATATATAATAAATAAATATAAATACAATTATCGTAGATTTATTCATTATTTATAAAAATTGTTATATTTTTATAATTATTTATGTATATAATATTATTTTTTAGTAATTATATATATAGTTTTTTAAAAAAATAATAATTATTTATTTATAATTATAAATATATATATGTTTAAATTTAATATATATATATATATAACATCATTGATGAATATTTAATATTAATGGAATTCATGTTAAAATTGAGTGAAATTGCATAATTAAAAATGAGTACACTATAAAAATATTGAATATTTGAAAAAAGTACTTAATTTTAAATTATTAAAAAATATGGATATATATTTAATTAAATATGAATACATATTTAAAATATTAGGATATGTCTTGGGATGTCTTTAAGGATAATTATAAGTATGGTCTAACATTTAGGGAAATATACTGGAATTTTTGGTAAAGGATAAAGTGAGTGGTTTCCTAGAAATACATCCCTATCTGGATTCTAAAAGTGGATATAGCTGTGGAAAATATGTACCTATGTGTAAGAACTATGAAAATATGTTATGAACATGACTTGAGATTATTTGGTACTTGACAATAGGCCTTACTACCCACCCAGATTGACACTCTCGGGTGATATGCTTTGGTAATTAAGAAACTCTTCATGAACCATCATTAAGGATTTAAATTGAATTTTGTTATGAATAACTTAGGATAAAACTAATGTTTCATAGATAAAACATGTAAGACCCATAATCTAGAAATCCTACAAGTAATTTTTCATGATTATATGGTATCCCATTTTGATAAATGTTTCTCACAGAATTCGTTCTTATTATAGTCAATGAAGAGAACTCTAAATAACATGGTTAACATTTAATATTTCATATGTGGAAATATGGGCATTATAAATTTTTTTTCCAAAGGGGAAATATCCTAAATAGAATCTGTAACATGGTATGAGTATTGGTTATACTTCTGAAGATAAAGAGATCACAAATGATATGTGAATGGTATGTGATGTTCTTCTAGTATTGTCTACATTTTTCAATAGAAGCATGATTGGTCTGAGGTTGTGTAACCTTAATACATGGTTTATATTTTATATTCTCAGAAAGTGTTATTAAGTAATTAGTTAATGAAACATGGGTAATTTTATACTTTTATGGATTGAATAATGAATTATTTACGTTTTGTAATTCAAAGATTATGAATATTGAAATATATAAGTTTTTTCGGTATAATTTTTCATTAAGAAAAAAAGGAAATGTTGAATGGTGATGAAGGAATAGAAAAGTGATTTCATGGGATGGTTATATTTTGATTTAATGGAAGCTAACCCTTAATTAATGTATGGTATTGATATAATGATGTTTTGATAAATATATTCTGAATAATAATAAATAAATTGGATGGTATGGATTACCCTAGAAATGATTATTGACAAAGTGTTCTATTTTAGCAAGGATAAATTTTATAACTTTTTGGATATAAATAATATATCTAGTAGTCATTGTAATAAGTAAGAATACATTTGTCCAAAATTATTTATAGTAATTACCATATTTTAAGGGAATATACGATGAGGTTATTCACATGTTTGGAATGTGAAAACCAAGTGGTGCTTTTTGATATATGGGGGATCAGTGTTAAGATAGTTTCAAGAAATTATTTATAAATCCTTTAATTTTCATCTTTAGAAGGGGGTATGAGGTAAACAATTTATGGAATTTTTAAGTTAAACAATAGATGATGTGAGTAAGATTAAAGTGTAATCCCTCTATATGGGGATTTTTGTATACTAGTTGTCCAATTCAAAATAATTTGTGTTTTTGATAACTGATGAAAAATGGGATGGCATATCATGGATATAATGGTTTGTTAGTACTTTAGGAATGAAAAAATTCACCTTCCTTTTTATAGAATTAGGTTAAGTGGATCAATGAACAATAAAAGTGTAACATTTTCTAGATATAATGAAAATTTAAATTTTAGTGAAAATTCATCATCTTTATGAAAAAATGATATTGAAACAAAAAAATATTATCTTAATAACTTAATTTTTAATAAATTAGATTGTTCCTTCTTTCATCATAGATTTTTGGATTTTTGTTTTTTACCTTTATCCTGATCTTGTTCTCTATAACTCTCCATCAGAACTTGATAGTTATATTTTAATTCCATGTCCATGTTTTCGCTTCCCAACTATGTTCTCCTATGTGGGAATCTCATTATTAGTTAATTTGGGTAACAGTTATGGTTCCAACATTACCATTTCAAGTGAAGTTTTTGTATTCATTTTTATAATTTGGGTTTCTATGAATGAAACATTTAAGTATTGAACCTTTTATAACCCAAATAAATTTTGAGGGAGAAATTCATTTTAAGGGGGTAGAATATAACCACATAGAGATTTTGTGAAATATATTTTTTAATTTAGTTAATATTTTGATATTTTTTAACATTGAAAATATATTATTTTTTGTTTTTCTTGTGATATATGCACTACCACATTGATCTTTCTCCACAGGAAACACTTTACGTATTTTTTGGTACATGCGAAACTGATTTATCTTACGGTACACACAAGATTGATTTTTACCATATTTTTAGAGAAAACATATTTTGAAACACAATTTTGAAACATTAATTAATTTTATTTTGTAAAATAATCATAATTTTTAAATTCATAATGTCAAAATTATCCTAGGGTAAATTTTTGTTACATTAATGAGAAACATCATTTTTCGATGTTTAGTGAAAACTACTGCATTTTATTTAAAACCCACCCTTTTGTTTAAATGATTATAAATTATAAATTATATTATAGAGTCACATTATATTAATTATATATCTATTTATATAATTAAGTTTATTGAAATCAATTTTACTTATAATTGAATATAAAAAAATTTAACAAACCTTTAAACATTTTACTACTTAAAAAACCTCTTATTTCACCCTATTTATGGGATTAGTGTTAATTTTACCACTTCATTGATTTGAATTTTGAAAATCCAAAATACACAGTTGTAATAACTGTGATAATTTTGGTCTAATAATATCTACTTAATTTATTGAAAAAATGAATAGTGAATGTGATTAAAATTAATTTAGGCGATTAAGGTATGATTAAGCTTATAAAGGAACTAAACATTAAACCAAAGAACAAAAATGACCTGGACACTTGTCCAAAATCCATTGGACGCAAATATTTTGACCATATCCCCAGATTTTTAGAAATTTATGTGTTATTTGTATATAATTAAATGGAAGCACCCAATATAAAAGGTTATGTAAGGAAAAAGGAAAAAGGAACATTTCTTACCATTAAACTCTATAAAATATGAGATATGTAAGAAACAAAATATTTTAGGTTATACATATATATTTTTAAATATATTTGGGTTATTTTTATAATAATAATTTATCATAATAATTTATTAATAGTTTTTATAGATAGTTTAGTTACTTGAAATTCTTAAGAAATGCTAATGTAGTGATTATTTAGTTAATAATTAACTAAAAAAAATGATACTATAAATATTAAAAATGAAGTTAATGGATTTAATTATTATATTTATTTTTTTAGATTAATATATCATGTTAAAAATATTAAAATTTAATATATTTTAATAAAAATATTAGATTGATATGTTAATATTAACATCAAATAAATAATGTTAAAATTGACATTACTGTTATATTACAATAAATGAAATTTTATTAAATGATTTAAAAGTAATAAAAATCCTATATTGTACCATTTGATTTTTAAGTATTATTAGGAATGAAATATTTAATACTAATTAATCAATTAAGATTTTATAATTAACATATTGAGCCATATATTGTAATAACTTTGTTAACAGAGTCCAGGTTTATGTAGTGTTTTAGTGCGTCACATGATCTTATTTTAAAATAAATTTACAAAACACATGGTAATATTATTTTATAAATTAGATATCATACTAATAAATAATTGGATCTATATTTCACTACAACAAAACTGCTGTTTAGCAGTGATTGTTTGGCGGCGATTCTAGGAATCGCCGCTAAACCTTTAGTAAAAAAGGTTTCGCGGATGTTTATAATAAACTGCTGTGAAACATTGTTTTTTTAACACCCGACCCTCGTTCCCCCATGACCCCAGCCCCCGGCTTCCCCCACGACCCTGGCCCCCCGCTTCCCCCGGCGACCCCGCGACCCCGACCCCGGTGACCCTGCGCGACCCCGGAGACCCCGTCAACCCCGCGACCCCGCGACCCCCGGCCCCCCGCGACCCCGCGACCCCCGGCCCCCCACGACCCCGGAAGTTGCACCGTCTTCCCCTCTAGGTAGGGTTTTGTTTCTCCTTTAGGTTTTTTGGGTTTTCCAGTAGGTATAAAAATCAAATAGATTTTATCGGCTATTAGTTATTTGAATCGTGAAGCTCATCTATAGTGGATTCTCTTTTAGGGTGATCATGAAGAGTTTATGGTGTATTGCGGAAAATTTTAAAGTTAATATTGAGATAATTTATTATCATTAACATAGAAGTAAATTTAGTGCCAAGAGTTTACCAGCCTTTGATATGAGAGTTTGAGTGTGAATGAGATTAGAGTTAGGTTCATGAAACTTCTCTTATATGCTTGCAATATTCTTTATGATGTTACCCCATTATACTATTTATGTAAATTAATGTGCTAGAAAATATTGAGGTGATAGATAATAAGTTATTAAATTCTCATTAATCTTAATAAAGAAGTCACTATAACTTATTGAAGAGTGGATCTATGAATGCATATATTTTTTATCTAGATAGTTGATGTTTTGAATAATAGTTTTTTTGTATCAATATTTATTTTTTTATTTCTCTAGGGATGAAAATTCTTATGATTCATCTAGGATCCCTTATGTACTTTGTTTTTTGTGTGTTAGCCATGGAAATTGAAAGCTTTATCACTCAACCATCCCTGGTGGTTAGTATGGAGGTCATGTCAACTTTTAAATACATCCTCAATAACAGTTCCCTCTAAAAATTTCTTATTAATAACATAATCCTTAGGATTTTATTCTATAGAGGGGTGATAGAGTTGGTGGAATAAAACCATGAGATATTCCTGGTTCAAAATGACTAAGGACTAAGCATTGTGGATGTGAATGATGTCATTAGAGATAGTAAGGAAAAGAAGCAAGGTGTGATCAGTTTCATGCTATGTATTTTCTAGTGTAGGGTGGACCAGACATCATTTGTGCCATGACCCACCCAAAAATCATTTCTGTCATGACCAAACATCAAAGATACTTATTCTGTCTCGCAGATGTCGCTGGACCGGTCCAACACGCTGCGGTCACGCCGCGGTCATGCCGTGGTCACGCCGCTGTAATGCCGTGATTTGGCCCTGCGGATGTCACTGGACCGGGCCAACACACTGCGGTCACGCCACGGTCACACCGCGGTCATGCCGCGGTCACACCGCGGTCACGCCGCAGTCACACCGCGGTCACGCCTCAGTCACGTCATGGTCAACCCACCCCCTCCCCTCCCTTCCATCCTACCCAGCCCCTCCCCTCCCCTCCCCTCCATCCTGCCCCTCCCCTCCCCTCCCCTCCCCCTGCCCAACATTTTCCCCCAGCCCAGCAGCCCCCCTCTCCCCTCCCCTCCATCCTGCCCAGCCCCAGCCCCTCACCTCCCCTCCCCCTGCCCTATATTTTCCCCCAGAAGCCCCCCCTGCCGTCACCCTCCCCTCCCCTCCCCTCCAACCTGCCCCTCCCCTCCCCTCGCCCTTCCCAACAATTTCCCCAAGCATCCCCCTCCCCCCTGCCCCTCTTCTCCCCTCCCCTCCCCTCCATCCTGCCCAGCCCCTCCCCTCCAACACGATGTGGTAACGCCGCGGTCACGCCGGTGTCACGTCGCGGTCACACCACGGTCAGCCCCTCCCCTCCCCTCCCCTCCCCCCTGCCCAACATTTTCCCCCAACCCAACAGCCCCCACTACCCCTCTTATCCCCTCCCCTCCCCTCCCCTCAATGCTTCCTAGCCCCATCCCCTCACATCCCCTCCCCCCTGCCCAATATTTTCCCCCAGCAGCCCCCCTTCCATCACCCTCCCCTCCGCTCCGCTCCCCTCCAACCTGCCCCTCCCCTCCCCCTTCCCAACAATTTCCCCTAGTAGCCCCCTCCCCCTACCCCTCCTCTCCCCTCCCCTCCCCTCCATCCTGCCCAACCCCTCCCGCCCCAACATTCTGCGGTCATGCCGCGGTCCCGCCGCGGTCACGCCGTTGTCACGCCACTATCATCCCCTCCCCTACCTTCCCCTCCATCCTGCCCAGCCCCTCCCCTCCATCCTTCCCCTCCCCTCCCCTCCCCCCTACCCAAAATTTTCCCCCAGCCCAGCAGCCCCCCTGCCCCTCCTCTCCCCTCCCCTCCCCTCCCCTCCATCCTTCCCATCCCCAGCCCCTCACATCCCCTCCCCCTGCCCAACATTTTCCCCCAGCAGCCCCCCTGCCATCACCCTCCCCTCCCCTCCCCTCCCCTCCAACCTGCCTCTCCCCTCCCCTCCCTCTGCCCAAAAATTTCCCCCAGCATCCCCCTCCCCTTCCCCTCCTCTCCCCTCCCCTCCCCTCCATCCTTCCCAGCCCCTCCCCTCCAACGCATTGCGGTCACACCGCTGTCACGCCACGGTCAACCCCTCCCCTCCCCCCTGCCCAACATTTTCCCCCAGCCCAGCAGCCCCCAGTCCCTCCTCTCCTCTCCCCTCCCCTCCCCTCCATCCTGCCCAGCCCCAGCCCCTCACCTCCCCTCCCCCTTCCCAACATTTTCCCCCAGCAGCCCCCCCTTCCATCACCCTCCCCTCCTATCCCCTCCCCTCCAACTTGCCCCTCCCCTCCCCTCCCCCTTCCCAGCAATTTCCCCCAGCAGCCCCCTCCCCCCTGCCCCTCCTCTCCCCTCCCCTCCCCTCCATCCTTCCCACCCCCTCCTGTCCCCTCCCCTCCCCTCCAACATGCCCAGGCCCTGCCCCTCCCCTCCCCCCTGCCCAACAATTTCCCCCAGAAATCCCCCCACCTTGGCCATCATTTTCCCCCTGCACCACCTCCCCTCTACTCCATCCTGCCCCTCCCCTCCCCTCCCCTCCATCTTGTCCCTCCCCTCCCCTCACCCCTGCCCAACATTTTCCCCCAGCAGCCCCCTCCCCCTGCCCCTCTTCTCCCCTCCCCTCCATCCTACCCAGCCCCTGCCCCTCCCCTCCCCCTACCCATCATTTCCCCCCAGCATCCCCCTACCACCTGCCATCACCTTCCCCTCCCCTCCCCTCTAACCTTCCCCTCCCCTCCCCTCCCCTCCATTTTTCAAGCCCCAGCCCCTCCCCTCCCCTCCCCCCTACCCAACATTTTCTCCCAGCAGGCCCCTCCCCCTACCATCACCCTCCCCTCCCCTCCCCTCCAATCGGACCCTCCCCTGCCCTCCCCTCCAACATGCCCAGCCCCAGCCCCTCCCCTCTCCTCCCCCCTGCCCAACAATTTCCCCCAGCAGCCCCCTCAGTGAAATGTCATGCTAAATAAAGATGTTATTATTGTCCACTGTAATTTTCAAAAAGGATTATTTAGTAATTATTCATACCTAGAATACGTGTTGATTTTTTGATGTTAAATCATTTTCAATCTCGGACACCATCATAGGATTCCTGAATCAATATCTTCCTTCATTAAGTGTGTTTCAGTCATGGAAGATAGTTCCACCTAAACCACATAATCAAAAAATGGACTGATTGAGAAAATATCCAACATACTACCATTAGATTCTATTGAATGAGAATGGTATTAGTAGTCCACTATTTTTAATGGTCATTCTTCACCAGTTGGTCTCTATTTCTTATTAACTCAGGCATTCATAATGTATGTTTTAAAACTTCCAAAATCATTCAATTCAATGTGATTGTTATACCCTAAAGTTTAATCATTTTAGAATCATTTTAACAGTTAAATAAATTATGAAATTATATTCTTCTACACCATCCAATTTGGGTATGATTCTCTTTTGGATACCCCAAATACATAACATTAGATTCTCCTTTTGTAATGTCGTATCAAAACCATGGTCCTTTTCTTAGGATATTAAACATTGTGACACAATGGTCTAAACATCATGACTATAAAATTAATGTCCCCCTCTATGGTATTATATGATACTAATAATTCTTAATTCACATCAGGTTGTGTTTTGGAATATCTATGACGACTAACCAATAATTTGTTCTAAGTTTATATATATATAAATGTTAGCATCTACAGGTCTGAGAACCATGACCATAAAATATCTGAGTCATCCCCTATGGATATATTCATATGTGTGTCAAGATCTACATCCATATCATATTTTTATTCCTCTCTTATATCGCTATATATATCACATAATTTTTTTCAAGGATACATTCCCTTAAACTCTATAAATAGATTGGTCTATGAACAATGAAATTAAACATAGTGTGAATATCCATGATAAATAAGCCATGGTTTTGTAATAAAACCCCTCCAACGGAGGTGTGCTGTCTACAAAAACTAATAGTTGTATACCTTGCTTAACATTATTGCATTGATGTTTTCCTTATACTTGATGTCATTATTAGTCATAAAGCAGACATCGTACTTGACCCTTTTTATATCCCTATAGATGGTTTCCATCTTTTTATTAAAATAATTGTTTGAACCAAGACACTCTTTAAGTACTGTTAGAATTTTAAGATGGGTCCCATGTTGTGTGACCATGTCACATGGCATGTGATATTTAAATCCAACCAAATTCCCAGTTCGACAGCCCAGGGGTCCCACGATACCAGTAATGTAATATTACATGTTATGTAACCTGTGATTTTCCTGATCCCACGTGGTGTTAATTCCTCTAGGTATTCCTTCACATTGCTAGATCTCCAAACCTCACTGAATTAGGTATATCAGGGGTCATCCAATCCTCTAGTCATCATAGATTAGCATTCAATTCTTTAAATATTATGTGAAAACATCCTCTCATGCCATCCATATCATCCTATTTGAATCTAAGTGGAAGATTTTGCCCCGCAGATGTCGCTGGACCAGGCCAACACGCTGCGGTCATGCTGCGGTCATGCCACGATCACGTTGGGGTCACGCCGCGGTCATGCCGCGGTCATGCCGGGGTCATCGAAAAGATTATTCATTTCATCAAAAGATTATTCATGTCATCGAAAACCACCGAACTCATGAAGTATAATTCTGTAGATAATAACAATGATGGGTTAATGAGACATCCACGAGATTCCCAATCATGGAATACATTGGATTCATTACATCTCGATTTCTCAGCTGATCCTAGGAATGTTCGATTGGGATTGGCTGCCGATGGATTCAACCCATTTGGGACTTTGAGTACCAATTATAGCATTTTCCAGTTGTTTTGATCCCTTGTAATATTCCTCCATGGATGTGTATGAAACAAACATATTTTATCCTTTCGATGATTATTCCTGGAGAACAAATGCCTGGAAATGATATTGATGAATAATTGCAGACTTTGATTGAAGAATTGTAGAAGTTATGGAGCAACGGTGTTGAGACATTTGATCCTTCTTCTAAAACAATGTTCAAAATGCATGCTGCTTTAATGTGGACCATTAGTGACTTCCCTGGGTTTAGGAATTTATCTGGTTGGAACACATACACGGGTTTGGCTTGTCCCGTTTTTAACTTGGATTTGGAGCCCAAACGGATACCTCACAATATAAAATGGTTCTTCTAGTGTCATCGAAGATTTTTTGATGCATCTCATAGATTTTGGCTAAACAGGTCAAAATTTAATGGTTCCATTGATCGTAGACCACCTCCAAAGTTTTTAAATGGTTTTGAAATATTGTCACAGCTTGAAAATGTTGAAACAGAATTCCGGAAGGTTCATCATTTGAATGATAGCGGAAAACGGGTCCGAAGTGTATCATCAAGCGAAACCGGAACACAACAATGGAAGAAAAGACGTATATTATTCAAACTTCCGTATTGGGAATTTAATTTGTTGTGACATAATCTTGATTTGATGCATATTGAGAAGAATTTATGTGACAATTTGATTTTCACATTTCTTAATGAGCATTGAAAGTCGAAGGATCATTTCAATGCTCGCAAATAATTACATGCAATGAACATAAAACGCGATCTCTGGCCAGATGAGCATGGAAAGTTTCCTCCGGCAATTTTTGCAATGTAAAATAGGGATAAAGATACATTCTTTCGAATTTTAAAGAATGTTAAGGTATATTATGGGTATTCAAGTAACATCTCGAGATGTGTTGACTTGAATAATCGTAAAATACATGGATTTAAAAGCCACGATTCACATATTTTGTTACAACTGTTACTACCATTAGCATTTCTTACATTATTACCTGAAAAAATTACTACTGTTGTACTCCAGTTATGCACATTTTTCAGAAAACTATATGAGAAATATCTACATCCATTTCAACTTGACAACCTCCAGGAGAGGTTTTTATTGACCCTTTGAGCAATGTAGATGATCTTTCCTTCGTCCTTTTTTATTGTAATGATGCATTTAACTGTGCATTTGGTTGAGGAAGCTAAATTAGGAGGCCCCATTCATTATCGATGGATGTATCCAATTGAGAGGTACTTTATTTATATGTTTTCCAGTTATGTAAACAATTTTTGGTACTTAAAGAAATGCATAATTATGTTTATTTTATTTCACAGATATCTTGGCCATTTTAAATCATACGTGAGAAATAAAGCTAAACCAGAAGGCTCAATTGCTGAAGGCTATATGGCTGAAGAGTGTCTTACTTTTTGTTCTCGATACTTGGATGATATTGAGACAAGATTTAGTCGAGTTGGACGTGTTGATGACACATCAACTCAATCTCAAATACATCATAAATCCAAAATATTTCCTGCTATTGGCCGATCAGTTGGAAGGACATCAAATGTGACAACGACTAAATTGGAATTATTATAGGCACATAGATATGTGCTGCTGAATAGTGAAATTGAAGATCCATTTATTGAAGATTTGAGGATACAAAAAAAGATAAGAAATAGAGGCCGAACATGAAATGAGAAAGATATAACGAAAGCTGTTAATAAAGATCTTGTAGAATTGATTGCACGACGTGTAAGTTCATAAATATTTCAATAAATACGATTATTAGTTTGACTCATACATTTTGTAAATCTAATAAAGTATATTTCGTTTTTTAGATCATGAATACTGATACTCGAGCAGAGGTATCAGAAGATTTGATGTTTCTTTCTAGAGGTCCTTTAAAAGAAGTTAGAAAGTTTGAAGCTTATAATGTGAATGGCTTTAGATTTCGTACAGTCAATTGAGAAGTGGGTTTGAGAACACAAAATAGTGGTATATTTAAAATTACTGAAGTGGAATACTATGGAAAGTTGCATGATATTATTGAATTAAACTACCACAGACATTTTTTAGTTGTTTTATTCAAATGCAAATGGGTCGATATTATCAGAGGATTAAAAAGAGATTCCTTACAATTTACTTCTGTGAACTTTTCTCGCTTGATGGATGTCAGTGATCGTGAACTGCATGATCCATATATCTTATCATTGCAAGAAAAATGGTATATTATGTGAATGATTTTGCCTATGAAGGGTGGAGTGTAGTTGCTCACGTAATGCAAAGAGATTTGTATGATATGGGAGATGAAGTGGAAAATTTGACCTCTGAAATTGAATTTAATCAGCAACAGGAAGCAGAATTATTTGTCCATCATGATATTGAAAATACTAGTCTGTTAAGGATGAATGAAGTGGATGGATAAATGGAGCAGGAAACCGACATGATTGAAGTGGAAAATGAATGTATGTACAATTAATTATTTATTCAGCAACCACTTGTTTCAATTCTGCAGTCATTCATTATCATTGTTATATATGTTCTGTCTGTTAGTACTCCATCTGTTATCATTTTTAATTTTTTTTTCTGCATAATTTTTTTGAAATATATTTTCTGAACTTAATTTTATTTGATTAAATGACAGGAATGCCAAGGAAGAAGCGTTACCTTATTTCATCGAGTTCTGCGACTGATGAATATCCATATGGCTCCCTCCCCACGACATCTGATGCACCAGCTGCCAACACCCCTGCACCATCTCCCCCTGCACCATCTCTCACACCATCTGTGGATGTCCCAGTAGAGGCTGAGTCATCGACTCCCCCTTCAGGAGCCTCAGTAGTGGGGCAGTGACGCGGCCCTTCTAGTTCATCCCGGACATACTGGAGTGTCACTATCATAGGTACAAATTTTAATTAAATAAATTTATTGAATTTTGTTTATACTAATTGTTTTCTCATTGAAGATGAAAAAAATGCAACCGTGGAGAAAAAAATAAAAAGTTCAGATGTTTGGAATTTGAATGGAGAGAAGACTGTTGTGCCATTTTATTTTTACGGGGTCCCTACGAATGATGTCGCGGGGTTGCTTGGCCAGATTCTAGGCCAGCTAGCAGCGGAGCCCATTTCCATTCCCATTTTATGTGACGATTGGAGACATATGCCTACAAGCTGAAAAAATGAAGTGTTTTATTCTCAAATCAAGGTAAATTTATTACATTATGGTTTAACTTAATGTCATGAAACAAATATTTTCAAAATAAATTTCTGTATACAGATGTTCTTCCACTTTACCGTTTCTGATGTGATAGCACGGAAGTGGATGTTGGAAAATCTAGGTAAGAAGTGGAACGATTTTAAATTGAGATTGTAGTGTGATGTCAACAATGCTTCGTTGACCACACTGCAAATGTATGAGAAGCAACCCAGTGGGGTACCAAAAGTGCAGGGGAAAGTGTTTGTTGACAGGCATCGGGATCAGAAGCGGATGGTATTGAAATATATATATTATTATATTATCCACATTTTACATTTATACATGTATATGAAAAGGACATGAAATTCAATACATCAGTATTAAATTGAATTTTATTTATTTCAGGATCTATCAAGAGAGAATGCATCAAACCGAGCGAAGATAGTTATTCCGCACATTGCAGGCTCAAAATTTTTTTCTAGAAATATAATTTCATTGGTAATCTTTTAATTATTTTAAATATTTATAAGACAATATTATCTATTTAATATATTGAATTGTTGATTTATATTTCATTAATGCAGTCACAGAGTTTAGGCCATGAAGCATCCAGAACTAAACTGTGGTTGGATGTTTACAAGAAATCAGATGGATGTTTTGTTAATAAGCCTGCTAAAGAAGTTGGGGTATGAAGTCAATTTTTTATCATAATAACTTCTTATCAATTTTTTCTGTGTTAATATATATTGATATTTTATTTATAGTTCAAAATTAAAGAACTATGGGATGCCAATCCTGCGCATTCCTACTCTGTCTCCCAGGATGACATGGTTGCTAAAGTCCTTGGGAAGGAGCATCCTGGGAGAGTGCGCGGGATGGGTTTGGGACCCATACCATCTGAGGTTTTTAGCAGGCCACTGGGGACAACTGCTGTATCTACTCCTGAATTTAGTCAGCCTGAAGATGCTAAGAAAGAGATTGTTTCTTTACAAAACACAGTTCACCAGTAGGGGGATCAGATATCTGCATTGCAGAAAGAGTTGACTGAACTATGTCAGCAGATGAGCAGATATGCCCCCAGTGGGAGTGCATCGATTGGTGGTATGCAGGTAAATTACATAAAAGTAGAATCATTTAGTTTGATAACTTTCATTTGTTTTAAGTTTTAATATAAATATGTAACCGTATTTAATTTTCAATATAATGTTTTTACAGGTGACAACACAAAGTGGAAATGAAGGTGGAGAGGGTGATGATGCATCATCAAACCCTGAGTAGTTGTATTGTTGATGTGTTGACCAAAAATGAAAATAGTTGGTTTATATATGTAACATTTGTGGCACATAGTTTCCACCACACATTTTCATGTCCTAAAATTTCCTTGATTTCTCACATTTCTATTTTTCATTTTATTGATTTCTGATGTTTGTTATTATGTCTTCATTTCTCGAGTGGGGTATACATCATTCCATTTAGGTCTGTGTTTGAATTGGAAGTCGAGATTTTGGATGACTAGGAGTTAAACCCATTGTCGATGTGTTGAACAAAATGGTCATTTCATAGTGATCAAGGGGATGGTGTTGTGGACACTTTGGTGAGGCCCATTGTTGAAAATGTATGACTTAAGTGTCAAAAGTATCTAAACATGCTCTAGCTCTTCTAAAATGTCATGAGAATGTTCTAAATCAAGGGTGGTTAACTAAGATATAGGTGTGACTCACTGGAAATATCCACATTCCTATAAAATCTATATACCAATGTAACTCTAAAACTATTCCCACAATAGGATTTTTTATAACAATATATTTCTAATGTGTTATTTAAGCTATTTCATCAGTTCAAATTTATTATAAGAATTAATGATGGTTTCTAGGCCACAAAACCAAAAACAAATAATTATATAAATGGGTTGGTACTAATATAACTACTAATTCATCAATTATCAATTTTTATAAGTAGAGTGGAATCGCTATGGATGATCTATCCTAAGAAAGTGAAGTTATAAGATTTATTGGATTCCATTTTGGGATGTTACAATGTTGTATCAATAGAGTTTTATATTCCTAGTATTTACTATTTAGGATATTTTATACATGAGTATGAGGAGTGTTTTGGAACCTTTGATTGTTTTTTTGGTTTTATTTGTTTTTTGGAGAAGTGGTGCAGCAGAATCCAAGATTTTTTTTTATTTTGGGTAGCTTTTAGCAGCTATTTTAACCGCTGTGAAATTTATATTGGTGGCAGTTTAAACCGCCCCTAAATGTAAAAAAATTACTTCTAACGGTGGTTATAACCGCCTCTAAATAGAAGCTTCGTGGCTACCTCATTCCGTGGCGATTTACCTGAATTTAGCGGCAGTTTTACCGCTGCTGGAAATTGAGATTATTCGCGGTGGTTATAACCACCGCGAATAAAGCGATATCCAGGGCTCGTAAAAACACCGCTAAATTCAGGAAAACTTCCGTGAAATGAGTCACCTATGTCGCTTTCTTGAAACCGCCACTAAACGTTATAAATCACCGCTAATAGATTGTTGACGCCCTATTAGGTGGCGGTTTCTGTAAACCACCACCAAACAGTATAGCGGCGGTTTAAACTGCCTCTAAACAGAGATTCTGTTGTAGTGTTTTATAATAAATAAAACTTTATTTTATTCTTTATGGTTAAATTAAATTGATTAGAAGTGTAGATGCTTTAATAAAAACCAAAATGATAAAATTGGTGAATCTATGGAGTTAAGGAAACAAATTATTAAAATGTACAAATGTTTTTGTGTTGGAGGTTTTAATATACCTTTATTCTTATATATTCCATTATTTTTCCATATTGGAGCCACTTTTGGTAGGGTAGACCACCCATTAATGAATTCATTTTTGTATTTACAAGATTGCCACTCCCCCACCACTATAAAAAATGGAACCAATCTACCACTTAATCACATATATCTAGCCCCTTGGATTTCCCAAAATATTATAATATAATATTTACACCTCCTTAAATTTCTCATTGAATACTTACCTTGAGAATAAGGAATATCAAGGAATCCTTTTGGAACAAACTAAAAGGAATTACCCGATTAAGAGGTACCATCTTCTGTCAAGTTCAATCCCTTTATTTTCCCTAGTCACACCTCCAATCTCTTTGTTACATTATAGTGGGATAAAAATAGTAACATAAAAAATCTAAGATGTTTTTATGATAAGGTTTATACCTACACTTACACACACCTCCATCTAATGGATATTGAACATACTGTTTCTATTTATGGCGAATTACTGCCTCACAAAACAATGATAGTTAATTTTTCATTTACCACAAATCATGGTGGCCATTATGATAAAGAATATATTTATATATGAAATAAATTGTATTTATTATGTATTTATTCTTCTTTATTAATTTTAAAACAAACATCTATTTACCTACCATTTATTGTTAACATGATAATTTCATTTGAGAAAGTGTGGACTACCGCCACCTCAAAGCGATGTGATTCATTCACACCCCACATTGAATGTATTAAAGATGGGTATAATTGACTTATATTATATATATGATATAATAAATATACTATAATATATATATATACATATATGTATACATATTTCATTTACATACTTTCTTTCAATACGACAATAATAACAGAAACAACATTCATACGTATGTATGCCATACTGTCTCCATGAACATTGTATTCAATTTTGTACTTCATTATTATATATATTATTATAATATAAATGTACTGTATATAAATGATATTTATATCTTTATTTAAATTTTTGAATCAGGATATAAGTATAGTAACCAATGATATAACAATTTAAGATACATGAGAAGAACAAAATTAATGTTACCTGAAGTGAAAGCTTAACATTGGATAATTAACAAGAGGGTAATATAAGTTCATAATCAAACCATATATATTATTATATATAAATCCATGTTTCTATAAAATATTTATAATAAAATTTTATTTATTATATAGATTGATTGAATCAGTACGATGATATTTAAGACACAAGGTATGGGGATTTCATCTCACTTTTCATTTCTGTGGGATACATGTTATGTTCACAGCTCTTCCCTTTGGTGTGTTTTATATAATTTCAATTATTTTATTCTAAATATCTTATGTTAAAATTTATGGGTATTCACATTTCTATATTATGGTCATTAATTCAAGGGGTTTATGTTTGAAAAGATACCAAATTGGAAAAATAATTTTGTCTCATTTTCCATTTTTTGATACTGATGTTTTATTATGAACCTAAAATATTTTTTTGAGGTATATATACTTCCATTTCATAAATATTATAATGAATAGAAATATTTTAATGATATTTAAAGCTTTATTATATTTAATTTTCTTACATGTAGAGTATGATCCCAAGTTACCAAGAAATAAGAGTTTATTAAGACAATCTCATCACTTTTCGAGATTGTTTATATTTATTCTTACTTTGATGAAATATTTCCATCCATATCTTGAGAAAAATCATGAGTTTACATCTCCTCGATTTTTTTAAGACATAGTCATGTTTTAGTACCATTTTTCCACTTGTTGGTACTTAATATAATTTTTTTTATTTAAAATATGATTGTCTCTCTTTTTGGTCCAAAATGTATTGTATTAAAAACCCATGTTTTTTAAAATGTTTTAAAAAATGTTTTCAAATGATAATTGATGTTATTTTTCAAGTAAAAAGTATTTTAAAAATGTTTTATTGTTTTAAAATTTTATTTTCTATGTTTTCAAATATTTTTTAAAAGAGTTTTCTCTTCAAAATGTTATACATTATAAAAAGTAGTTTTCAAAGAAGAAATGATATTTTCCTTAAGAAATGTTTCTAAAGGATATTTAAAATTTATTTTCCATATAATATGAAATATTTTGATGATACTCATTCAATCCTAGTAAATGATATAATGGTTCCATTCATATCTTTTCTATGAATGGGTTATACATAATGTCATGGCCTTCATTAAACCTGTTTCTCTTCCACTTGTTATATGTTTATGAATTTTAATTCTTTTACATGGGTTTCATGTTTATTAAACCCAATTATTTTCATGGGTTATTATTTGATAAAATGGTTATGAAACATATCTCATTCCCATAGGTTATGGAGTGATTAAATGTTAATGATACCCATTTTATTTCACCAGTTATGATTTGATGTTTATAGAACGTATGTCTTTTTATGGGTCATGATAGATGAATGTTTTATTATCTTCTAGAACATGTATGAATGAATTTATTATGATATGGGTGGTACTTATATATCCATTCAATGAATTGGTTAATTATGGATGACTCATGAGTATAAAGTTTATGTGTGAACCTGATTATATGTTCACAATGTTATGTATGATCCTAATTACATGTTCGCGATGCTATGAGTGAACCTTATTACGTGTTCACAATGCTATGCATAGACCTGGTTGCATGTACATAATTTTATATGTGATCCTAATTACATGTTCATAATTTTATTCGTTAACCTTATTACATGTTCACAATGTTATGAATAGACCTAGTTTTATGTCCACTAGGTAATACATGAACCTGATTACACATTCACAATGTTATGAATGGACTTGTTTTCATGTCCATAAGGTTATGCATGAACCTGGTTACATATTCATAATGTTATGCATGAACCTAGTTTCATGTCCATTCGTTTATACGTGAACTTGATTACATGTCCACCATGTTATGCCTGAACCTGATTACATGTTCACAATGTTATGTATGAACCTGGTTGTATGTCCAAAAGTTGATGATGTGAGATGATTTAACGTCCTTACGTTAATGAGATAATCTGTTTCTACTTATACATGTTCACAATGTTACAAACCAATGTTTATTCAAAAAATTCAATGCATTATTCATATGTTATGTTTTGAAGACATATGCTTGTAATTATCATATGATATTTTCTTATAAACTTATAATATTTATAATGATCTCTAATATAAATGGTATGATCTTAACATGTTATGATCAAGTTCCATACCCTAATTTTTCATGTTATTCTTGCACATTTCCTTTATTTACCCATATTGAGAATATGCGACCACCCTTTTTTATGTTTCCCTTCTCTATGTTATGATGAAATGTTTTAGGTAGAAGTAATAAAGGTTTATAAATTTATGGGAGATGTTGACGATCCTTCACTAGGATATAATATTTTTTCTGATGTTTCCAAAGACAATAAACTGTTATGGTTCCCAATCATTTATTTTTTCAATTCACTAAATATTCATCTAAAATGATGTAATATCCATGTGTGTCAAGCCTGGGTCACTATATTCGGTATCAAAAGAAAGTTGTATCCAAAATTTGGAACCTTGGAAGAAGAAACATTAGTGATATCCCGAGGTATATTTATAAGGACATGTCTAAGGATGTCTCTAAGGATAATTATAAAGATGAGTTAAAGTTTAGGAAAATGGTTAGAAATTTTTGGTAAAAGGGAGAGTGAGTGGTTTCCGAGAAAAACATATCTATTTGGATACTACATGTGTAAGTGGCTTTGACATAGATTTACATTGGGTTAAAAACTCTAAAAAGATATTTCAAGCCTATCTCAGGGCAATCTGGTACATGAAAACAGGCCTCACTACACACATGGATCTACAACATCAAGGGATATGATTTGAAAATTCCCAAACTCTTCACGAACCACCATGTAAGATTTAAATTGAATTTTTTTATGAATAAATTAGGATAAAATTAAGGTGTCATATATTAAATAAGTAAGAGCCAAAATTTAGGCACCATATAAGTATATTTTCATGATTATATGGTATCCCATCATTATAAATGTTTCACACACTATGATTTATTTTTTTAGTTAATGGAGATAACTATAAGGAACATGGTTATCATTTAATGTTTCATATGTGTAATGTATAGGAATTATGAAAATAGATTTCCCAATTATAAATCTCACAAATATAATCAAGAATGTGGTATGAGTATCGGTTATTCTTTTAATGATAAAGAGACTGCAAATGTCAAGTGAAAGGCATGTGATGTTCTTCCAGTATTGTTTACATTAACCATAAGAATAATGATTGGATTGATGTTGAAGAACATTAATATGTGGTTAATATTTTATATTCTAGGATAGAGTTATTAAGGAATAATTTGATGAAACTTGAGTAATGGTATAAGAATAGGGTTTGACTGATGAATTATTTATCTTTTGGAATTCAATGATTATGAATCATGAAATATATAAGTATTTTTGGTATAAGTTTTTATTAGGAGCAGTAAAGGAAATGTTGAAATGGTAATTAAGATATAGAAAACTGATTTCATGGGATGGTGATATTTTTATTAATGGTAAGGTAACCCATAATTAATGTTTGAAATTTAGTTAATTTTTTTTGGATAACGATATGCTGGATATGAATAAGTAAATTGGTAGTTCATATTACCTAGGAATTGATTATTGAAAAAGTATTATATGTCAGAAAGTATGAAGTTAATAAATTCTTGTAATTGATAGATATATCCAGTATTCATTGGAATAAGGAATAACACATGACTTCTAAAATTATTTATGGTAATTAGCATGTTTCATGGGAACATACGATGAGCTTATTAAAATTTTTTGGATTGTGAAAATTAAGTATTACTTTGTGATATATGGGGGATCAATGTTAAGATGATTTCAAGACCGTATTTATAAATCCATTAATTTATATATTTCAGATGGGTTATGAGGATAACCATTTATTCAAATATTATGTTATCCAACTTATAATTTGAGTAATTTTAATGTGTTATCCCTCTACCTGAGGATTTATGCATAGTGGATTGCCTGTTCAAAATACATTGTGTTTATGATAACTGATGAATAATTGGATGGAATATCATGGATATAATGACTTTTTTGTACTCCAGGAATGAAAATAGTCACCTACATTTTTATAGAAATATGTTATGTTGATAAATGAATAATAAAGGTGTGACATTGTCTAGATATCAGGAAAGTATATCATTTAATGAAAATTTTTAAACATTATGAAAAATGGATATTAAGACCAAACATGTTATACTAGTACATAAATTTTTGATGAATTAGAAGTTTCCGTAGTTCATCAATGATTTATGGCTTCGTGGTTGCTAACTTTCTCCTAACCTTGATCTCTATCATTCTCCATAAAAACATGATAGTCAGTTTTTTTCCATGTCTATGTTTTCACTTCCCAATTATGTTCTCCTATGTATGAATCTCATTATGCGTTTCATTAGATAACCATTATTCTTCCAACATTCCCTCATAATGGGAAGTTTTAGTATTCATTTTTTTGATGTGGGTTTCTATGAATGAAACATTCATGTATCAATCCTTTGATAACACATACAAATTTTGATGGTGAAATTTGTTTTAAGGTGGGTATAATGTAATACGCTAAGATTTTGTAATTTTTTTCAATTTAATTAATCTTTTTTATATTTTTATACATTGAAAATAGATTATTTTATGTTTTTATTGTGATATATTGAGCACTAAGTTGAAATTTCACTACACGCAACACTGATCTCAGCTTGCGGTACACACAACACTGAGTTAGCATGCAGTACACACAAGACCATGTTTTTCCATCTTTTATGGGACAACCAATTTAATTTTTTTATAACTTTTATGAATTTTATTTTGTATAATAAACATCATTTTTGAATTCATAATGTTTAAATTAGCCTATGGTGATTTTTTTTGATTTTTCTAAGAAACATAATTTTTTTATGAATAGTGAATACTAATGTATTTTAGCTAAAAACCACATTATTATTAAAATAATTATTAATGATATATTATATATTGGAGTCAAATTAGATAAATTATACATCTGTTTATAAAATTAATTTCATTAGAATCAATTTTACTTTTAATTGAATATAAAAAAACATAACAAACCTTTGAACATTTTTCAACATTAGAAACTTGTTATTTCATCCTATCTGTGGGATTAGCGTTAATATTATTTTTTCCTATTATATTATTTAGATTTTAAAAATCCTACATAAAAGGTTGTAATATGTATGATATTTTGTTAAAATATTATCAACTTAATTTTTTGACAAAAAATTACATGTGAATGTGATTAAAATTAATTACGGTGATTAAGGTATGATTAAGCTTAATAAGAGACTAATCATTAATCAAAAGGACCAAAATGACATTAAAAAATGTCCTAAATCGATTTTATGAGAATATATAGACCATATCTCTATATGGATTAAAATGTATGGGTAATTTTGATATTATTAAATGGAAGTTACCTATATAAACAATTATATAAGGAAAAAGACAAAAAGGAAATTTTTTTAACTTTAAACTTTATAAAACAATGACATATGTAAAAAAATATTATTTTCAGTTATAAATATAATTTGTAAATATGTATAGGTTATTTTTATTTTATTAATTTATCAATAATTTTTAGAGATAGTTTAGTTACATAAAATTATTATGAAATGCCAATTTAGTGATTATTTAATTAATAATTAACAAAAATGAATGATCAAAAAATATAAAAGTGTAGTTAATTGATTGAATAATTTACTGTATTTATTTTTTTATACTAATATATCATGTTTCACATCTATAATGAGGTTATGAGGGTTCTTATATTTTGTGGATGGATCGATCTGGACGGCGGGTGAGTGAGATCAATGAATGGTAGTTTAGTAGGTTGTCAAGCGGTGATGAGAGTTCCTGATGTGCACATATTATAGATTGGTGGTTCGATATGAATGGATTGTAGTGGACGATGGGTCATTTGAATCATCATATAGCAGATTAGATGGTTATAAGGCGGTAGTGATGAGGGTTCCTTCCATGCATGAATGACAAAATGGTGGTTTGATGAGGATGGATCGTTGCAGACAATGGATCGGAAGGTTCGATAGACCGATGATCAGAGGGTTCTCAGGCGACGATGATGATTTTCCAATTGATGAAGAATATGAACCAGTCATGTTTTGATGAAATCGATGATGGAAAACCGTACCAGTCTTAGATCATATCTATAATGGTGCTATCATTGGATTTGGATATAGATTATCCATATGAGATTCATGATGATTTCAGTCTGCTTTGTTTTATGTCGATGTTTGTGATGTTGTGTTTATGGATATGGCATGGAGACGGTGTCAAAATGAGTTTCCGTTGGTGGTTCATCCTATCTCAGTTCATTTTTTTTCTTTGCTCTGGTTTTGGGACTCCCCCATTTCTCCGAGGTGGAGCAGCACGATAGTGACAAAGCATGGAGGATGGAGACCTTGGAGTGTGTTGATTTGACGATGGAAGTATAGTTTGGATAGTGATGTGATGATGGTGGTGATCTCGCCGATCATGTAGGCTTGTTGTCTTATTTAGATTTTCATTTTGAAATTTCCAATGGCGGTTCCTTGGATTTGAATGGGAGGGATATGAGGCAACATTTGGGATCTTTTGAATTTTGGTTATGTATGAAACCACCACACAACAAGGATCCACTCCAAATGAGGTTTAATGTAAGAAAAATTTACCTAATCATTTTCAATTATATTTAGAAGTTTGAGTGGGTATGTTTCATGCCATCAGTACCAGGCCTGTGCAACCCAGCACGGGATAACTAGCCGAGTGGTCATGCGGTGGTGGAGGCTTTTCATTACGATGTAGTCACTAGGGAGGTGCATATCCTGTAGTCTTGATCTGGTTATCTTATTTTATGATTTTAATTGGATGTATTGTATGTTTCTTTGGTTTCACACTTTTTTTCTCAAAAGTGTTATTGATAATAAAAAAGTTAAGTTTTAGTCAGGTAAAATTGACAATATTGTTATTTTATAATAAATTAAATTTTATTAAATGATTTAAAATTAATACTAATAACCTATTTGTTCATGTAATTTTTAAGCGTCAATATGTATCAAATACTTTCTATTAATGACCCAATTAATCTTTTATTATTAACATATTGAACCATATATCAGAAAAATGTTATTAACACAGTCTCAATTTAATAAGTTTTTTAGTGCATCACGTGAGATTATTTTAAAATTAATTCCCAAAACACATGAGAATTTTATTTTATAAATTATATATCATATTAATAATTTAGTGTCTATATATTTTATATTAAATTTCTTTTTATTTTAGTCTTTATGCTTTAATGAACATGATTACAAAAGTAGATGCTTTAATAAAAACCAAAAATGTTAAAATTGGGGAATCTTAGAAGTTGAGGAACCAAATTATTTAAATGCACATAATTGTATGTGGTGGAGTATTTAATTGACCATGATTCCTCTCTAATAAATTATTTTTCCATTTTTAGGCACTTTAAGTAGGGTAGACCACCCTTTAATGAGTACCATTTGGTATTTACTAGAGTGCCACTACCCCTCCACTATAAAAGGCATGCACCCTACCACTTCATCACACATATATAGCCACTTTTATCACCCAAAATATTCTCAAAGAATCTCCACACATCCTTCCCTTGGGTATAAGGTAACTCAAGGAATCCTTTTAGAACAAACCAAAAGGAGTTACCTGATTCAGAGGTAACTCCTTCTCTCAAGCTCCTTCCCTTTATTTTCCTTCTTCACCCCAACCTCTCCCTTTATTCCATTCATGTGTGACAACACCATTATCCTAAATATATAAGGATTTGTTTATTCTAAGGGTTCTTCTGAAACTTACACACACCTCCATCTAATGGATATTGAATATACTATTTTTGTGTGTATGGAATTACTACCTCACGTAACGATGATTGTTCATTTTCCATCTACCACCAATCATGGTGGCCACTATGATGGAAAACTTGTCTATATATTTCATATATTTTAGATATTATTTCTTTAATATTTTTCATTACTTTTTCTACACACATCTATTTACATTCAATTTTGGGTTAATATGATAATCTCATTTGATGAAGGGTGGACTAACCCCCCCCCCCCAAAGCAATGTGATTCGTTCACACACCACATGGAATGTATTAAAGATGGGTTTAATGAACTTATATTATTTATATGATATAATAATGATTATATTATATATAAATATACATATATGTATACATATTTCATTTAGATACTTTATTTCAATAGGACAATGAAAACTGAAACAACATTCATGCGTTTGTATGACTTACTATATCCATGAATGATGTATTCGATTTTGTAAGTATTTGGTTATATATATTATTATAATATAAATATAATAGATATAAATGATATTTATATCCTTATATAAATTTTTTAATCATTATATAAGTGTAATATACAATGATATAACAAATTAAGGACACATACAATGAACAAAGTGAATATTACCCGAAGTGAATCCTTTACGTAGGATCATTAACAAGAGGGTAATATAATGTCATAATCAAAATATATATGGTATTATATATAATAATAATCTTCTTCAAAATAGGTATAATAAATTTATATTTATTTTATTGGTGGTTTAAATGAGTAAAATGAGAGTCAAGATACAAGGTAAGGGGATTTCATCTCACTATTAATTTCCGCGAGATATATGTTATGTTCACCATTTTTCTCTTTGGTGTGGTGTATTTATTAAAAATTATTTGATTATATGTATATTATACTTAAATTTATGGGTATTCACATATCATTTTTAATTTTTATGGGTATTCACATGTCCATTTTATAATCATTCTTTTATGGGGTCTATGTTTTAAAATTCACCAAATCGGTAAAACATTTTTGTCTCACTTTTCCTTCTTTGATACACATATTTTGATATGCACCTAAAATTTGTTTTTAGAGGTTTATATACATCAATTACATATATATTATAATTAATATCAATATTTTCATGATATTTAAAAGCTTTATTTAATTTCATTTTATTACATGGAGAGTATAATCACACGTTACCAAGTAATATGAGATTATTGAGACAATCTCATCGCTTTTCAGGATTATTTATGATTACATTTCATTTGATTAAATATAATGATCCATATCTTGAGAAAATTAATGAGTTACCTCGTCATCTATTTTTTAAATATATCCTCATATGTTTCTTCCATTTTTTATCACTTTGGTACTTAAGATAATATTTTTATGTAAAATATGATTGTCTCTCTCTTCGGTCGGAAATATATTTTATTAAAAAACAATGTTTTTAAAATGTTTTGATTTTTTTTTTAAAAATATCATTTATGATAGTTTTCAATGAAAATATATTATAATTTTATTTTATCATTTTTAAAGATTACTTAATATATTTTCAATGCTATTGTCAAAGAAAAAGGATTTCAAAAAGGTTATGTGTTATAAAAAGCTATTTTCAAAGAAGAAGGATATTTTCCTCAAGAAATGTTTTTAAAAGATATTTAAAAATTATTTTCCATCTATGATTCCATACATTTATTTTACTCATTACCTTATAAAAAAATATGTTTTATTCTTATCCTTTTCTATGAATTAGTTATGATTAATGTCATGGTATACATGAAACATGTTTCTCTTCCACGGGTTATATGTTTATGATATCTGTTTCTTTTCCATGTGTATAATGTTTATTAAACACACTTATTTTCATAGGTTATGATTTGGTGAAATGGTTATAAAACCTATATCTTTCATATAGGTTATGATGTGATAAAATGTTAATGATAACCACTTCATTTTATGGGTTGTGATTTGATGGTTATAAAACTTATGTATTTTTATGTGTTATGATATGATGAATTTTTTATTATCTTGTGGAAAATATATAAATGATTTTATTATGAGATTGGTGGACCTATATCTAGATCCATTCCATTGGCTAATGATTGATGAATCCTGAGTATAAATGTTATGTGTGTACCTGATTACTTGTTCAAAATGTTATGTTTGAACCTGATTATATATGCATGACATTATGATGAACCTTATTATGTGTTAAAAATGTTGTACACGGACCTGGTTTCTTGTCCATAAGTTTATTCATGATCCTGATTAAATTTTCACAATGTTATGCATGGACCTAGTTTCATGTCTATTAGGTAATGTGTGAACCTGAATACATGTTCACAGTGTTATACATGGAATTGTTTTCACATCCATAAAGTTATGTTTGAACCTAATTACATGTTCACAGTGTTATGCATGGACTGGATTTCATGTCCATATGTTTATGGATGAACCTAATTATGTGTTCACATTTTTATGTGTGAACCTAATTACATGTTCACAATGTTGTTCGTGGACCTATTTTCAGGTCCACAAGTTGATGATGATGTTTGATTTTATGTCATTAACTTAATGAGTGAACCTATATCTATTTATACTTGTTCAAAACATTATAAACAATTGTGAATTCCAAAAATTCCATGTCTTATTCCTATTATATGCTTCCATGACCTATGCTCTTAATTCTATTACGATCTATGTCTTAAAAACACTAATATTTATTATGATATCTAATGTGAAGGGTATGATCTTCAATTGTTATGCTCAAGTTCTATACCCTACTTGTTCATGTTATCTTTACACATTTCATTTATTTACCCTTACTGAGAATATGACCTCACCCCTTTTTATACTTCCTTTCTCAGGGTTATATAGAATGGTTTTTGGTAGAAGTACTAAAGGTGTAGATATTTATGGGATACATTGAAGATCTTTCACTAGGATTCAAGATTTTGTTTCCAATTTTCCATAGACACTAAACTATACAATCCTCAAGAATATATTTTTTCACTGTACAAAATATTCATTAAAATAATGTAATATCCATGTATGTCAGTCTTTGGTCTTTATAAGTATGATATCTAAAATATATAAATTCCAATACAAAAGAAATTTTCTTGTTTGTAAGTAGTATAAATAACATAATAAATGCACAAAGTGTAGTGGATCTCAATTCCAAAGAGGTGAATCAAGTCCATTGAACATTGTATGGAACAATTCAGTTATTCAAATATTTAGTCACATATGTGGATGTTAAGAGGATCCTAGGAAATTAATGTGTCCCAATGATACAATAAATCATTATGGGAAACCTTATCACCATAAGACTATCCCCAGTTGAATAAAATTGATCACAAGTTTCCTAAATTGAAAAATGATCCAAGGATATTTTGTTTTATGCTATCTAAATATGGATTGAATCCTTATTGTGTACAAAGTGAAAATCATACTAAATGGATATCTTTTTGGTAAATTATAATTTTACACAAGGATTATGCCTGAAATAAAATAAATTATGTTGTATTTTCTTTTATCAGGAATAAAAAAATCAGGTAATAATATTGATACTTATTTAGATAAATAGATTGAATATATAAAAAACCTATGGGATTCATGTGTTACAATGTATGATTCTTATAGAAATAGATATTTTGAGTTAATATTCATGTTTTAGGGAATAAGAAATGTCTTTCCAAACAATATAAAATTTTTATACTATAAGTTTAATGGATTTATAGGGTGTCTCATTTTTTAAAAGGTTATACAATAAGTTAGGTTGGAACATTCCTTGAAAATTATGTTTCTAGTACATCACAAATTTTTACCCCGGATAGCATAAATAATGATAATGAATGATATCATTATATGGGAAGTCAGAAAAAATTTAAAACACGTTCTCCATTAATAGGTGACCAACTATTAATACATGGAAAGGATATTATCACCTCTTTCATAAAACCTTCTTCTAAAAATCTTCTGAAAACTGATTGAAAAAAGTGATCAATTATTTTAATTACTATACTAGAATTGTTCGTATGTCAAAATATTTATTGATACCATGAATATAAAAAAATATGTATGTGATAATGTCATTGGAATATTACTAAATTCACCAAGAAAAAACAATGAATGAAATTAAGGCAAGGTTAGACATGAATGACATGGGGTTATGGGAAGAGTTGGCACAAATGAATGGTGAAAGGAGAAACTTTCTTCCTCTAACTACTTACACTCTTTCTAGGTAAGATAGCTATAAGTTCTGTAAGTTAATAAATGATGTAAAGGTTCTTGAAGGGATTTAATCAAATTTCATGAATATTATATCAATTATTAAATTAAATTTAACAGGCCTGAAATCTATAACATCAAAGGATTATAATATATATATATATATTATATATTTTTTGATGAATTTTCATACATTTCCAAAATAAAATCCTGATTACCTTAATTGGGTGGTGTTTTTGGAGACTAGATACAATATCCTCTTATTTAAAGAATGATTTTCAATTTTCCAAAAAATGTCATCCCACTTAGTACTCTTCTTAGACATACCCTAGATAAAAACATTCATTATATCCAAGGAAAATAAAACATAAGAAAGGATGAGCTCATTTTCTTAGTAAGGTTTAACATGGGAGATATCAATCGATGATCATTTGAAATCATAAGATAACCATAAGGGAGTGATATCATGATTGTAACATTAAAATTTCATACCCAATCTATCGTGGATCTTAAATGTGATCCGTGACATTAAATATCATATTTTAAAAATAAATGAACAAAAATAATCTGAAATAATCATAAATAAATATTGAAACCTATTTTAATTTCATATACATGTGAAAAAATGATAAGCATAGAAACCAGTTCTATGTTCAGGTTAACATCCATGTCCATAAAATCATAACGGATCAAGCATCAAAACTGATTTCACACTTCATAACAGATTAAGAATCATCACTTTTTTTCATAGAAGATAAATCACATCATATTGTTTTCCATAATTTTCTCTTTAAATGTAAAACATTACCCAATGAATTTTAGTGAGATATAGGTCACACCCATATTTGGTTATAATAGGACCACCATACTTGGTTATAATGTAACCAACCTCATATTATTTAAACCATATGTTGGTTTTCCACAAGGCAATAAAACATTCATCATATAAAAACAAATTAAAATAAATCGGTTTTATTAATCATTAGTCATATCATAACACAGTAAAAGAGATGTGTTTTATAAAAAAAATTCACCATAGAATACCTCATTGAAATTAAATATTTATCATAAACCTAGGTTAATAAAAAATATCATATATATAAATAATAATTATTTTAAAATTGGATGATATCCACAGTAATTATTATGTATCATCAAAGGATGTTATCTTAGATGGTAAATGATTTTGAAGAAATCACATGATAAATTTCCTATGAAATATTACCCTTCACCTTTGAAAATAATCTTTTTAAAACAAAAAGATCACAAAAAATTTTTAAAATAGTTTTCTTCGGAAATAATATTAAAAACATATAAATTAATCTTTAAAACATTGAGTGGTCATGATGGTTGAAAATATTATTCACATTTTAATGCTAAAATGATGACTCATTTAATATTATCGATAAAATTCAAAATTACATTATTACGAAAACAATAATAATATTCCCTTAAGTTTTTTAATAAAAATAATAACATTTTTAAAATTTAATTTAAAAAATAAATGTATAATAGTAAAATTTTCTTTAAAACATTTTTATAAAACATGGACCTAGAATAAAAAGGGGTTTTGATAAAAGATATAAATAAAGTCTGTTTTCCTCAAAGCCATTCATTTAGATCCTTGAGTAAATAATGTGGCTTAAATGATTGGGAATTTTCTATCTTCATGAAATAAGCATAGGAGAATAAAATTAATGATTTCTTGAGTGATATATAATAATATTTCATAAACCTAAGTATAATATATAATAATCTTGATAAATAAAGAGATTGTAATGTAATACTTTTACCATTTTGGTATTGTTTTGATCATAAGCACAATGAAATAAATAAAATTATATAGATATGTATATATTATAATTATCAAGATAAGGATCATAATAAACATTCATGGTAGCATATACCCTAAAAAATAAATGAGTGTTGAATATGAAATATGTCACACATAAATAATAATGAGATGAAAATATATTACCTTAAGTATTGAATTCATTCAAACACATTTATATATCTAATATAAATCATATACATTTATTTTAAATATATTAATTATAACTTCCTGACACTAGAAGTCCAGAGTCGGTGCATTATTTTAATACATTGGCATGATCACAAGGAAATATTGTCTCAAAATACTGATCTTTTTAGTATAATGGGAAACAAGATTCATATATAAGTTCAGCATTACAACTTAAAAAGAAATATGATGTGAATTTATTCCATTAAAACATCCAAGAATCCTAGATTATTCCTGAAATTCAATCATAACTAAATTATTCATATCCTCGGAAAATGAAGCATAAGAAAGGGGTGAGCTCAAAAGGTTAGTATGGGTAATAAATACAACAGAAGATAACATAATTATTGAGCATGGTGAATAATTGAAACCACATGCCTTTACCAATAATAAACATGAATACTTTTATGGAAGGAATATGAGATATGTAAATAATACCATAATAAATCATAATCATGGGTATTATACTAGACGAATGACCACATGAACCATCAATATTATTTTCATAATGAGGGAATGTATAATTCTGCACATTTTGAAACATTTTGTCAAGGATTCGGCCAATATGTCTAAAAATGATTATGACCTTAGCCAAAACAATATATCAAATTGGGAAAAGACTTGGATAATTCTACATCTAGTTGTCTCATGAGTCCTACCGATGCATCGGGGAGCTATATCGGGCTCCACCCATCACTTACTAAGCCCAATACATTCGTCATATGAAAAAATTAAAATATAACATAAACCTTCGTATTAAAACTAGAATAAAAAATTTCAATACTTTAACCATAAACCATGACTGGTATAAAAATATCACATCCACATTTAAACATATCACAAAACCTTCAATACAATATGGATGTTTTGTATCTTAATAAATCAACATCAAATAAACATAAAATCCATCAAAGGATGTTGACATAGATGAAATCGAAACCATTTTTATAGAAATATCTCTTCCTATATTGAAATAATTTAAGAGTAAAAAAATTATAAAGAATAAATTAATTTTTAAAATATTCTTATAATCTTGTAAGGGAAGATTCAACGATGTTCTAACGACGGAAAATAGTTACACCATCAAAATAAGTTAAAAAAACATTCTTATCTTAATTTTGTCGAAAAGGTCAAAAAGTACCTTGTTTGAAAAAGGACATAAAGATTTATTTCAAAACATATAATATTAAATAAGGATATAAATTACATTATCCCATTATCTAGTAAAAAATGTTTTGAAATGCATATTTAAGAAACATGGATGTGGATGATAAAGAGGTCCCAGTAGATACTTACGTAAAAACAACCTCAGATAATAAAGAGATTGTAGAATTAACCATTACCTTGTAATTTTCCTTGTTAGAGGGTAGGTTAACCTCTTGTATAATGGTGAAATAATTTTTATTAATTTATAAAATAATCATATACATTAATATGATATCATATATGATCTTTTAACATTGTGTTGTTAATAATATCTTAGTATTATCGTCATTTCAGGTGTTAACTGATTCATTTTCCTTTATATTATTTGTTAAGTAAGTAATGTTTGTTATGTATCGAATGTATCTTATTCATATTCAGAATAATATTAAGTCTTTAAACCGTATTTTTAATCATCTAATGAAAATTAGTCTTGAAAGGATATGATGGGGAATGAATCTCATCGCGTTCGTGGAGACTGTAATCCGTTTGTACGCACGAGCGACAATATCATTATTTTGATATTAAAATAATATATAATTTAATGGTATATCATATATAAAGAATAAATATCATGTTATATTTATTAATTATATCAATTAAACATCATTATTTTACCCATTCAAATAATTATGTATTGAATAACAATTACACCACGACGTGGAGACGGTAATCTGTACGTACACACATATGGTGACATGTCATTAAAATGATGGATAGAATAATGAATATGGTTGTACCATATTTATAATAACATCATAGTATATATATGATACTGGATTTATTATTTTATAATAGAAAAAACAATGAAAGAGGAAGTGGAAGAAAAAAGGAAAATGAAAGAGGTGATGAAATATTTACATCTTATTCAGGTTTATTCTATTGATTTGATCAAAATGGATCCTTATTTTGGATTAATGACTAAAATAAGGCCTCAAGGATGAATAGAGGAAAGTTTAGAGGGTATTTGGGTAGGGTTTTGTTGATCCAAATGGCTTTGAATGTGTGAATTAGAGAGAAGGTGGAGTTCCCTTTTATAAGAGGGGTGAGGGGAATCTTAGGAAAAGCTATAAATATTATTTTATAATAAACACATTTTCGGTTTATAATTGCTCCAAAAAAGATTATATAAAGGATAATGAGTGTATGGGTCGAAATAAAACTCAAACAATAGGTTTTGGACAGTTTTGGGTCACTATATTAACTTTATCTTTGAGATTTAACTCCTTGTTAAATAGTGTGACATTTACCATGTCTCTTTGTATATTTATATTATATGGTTAATAAACTTAATATATACTTCCAATAGAACCGAAAGTGATTCATTAATGATATAAAAATAATTATATAAGTCTTTTGGTAGAAACCTAGATTTTTAGTAATAGAATATTAATTAATAATATAATATTTGTTTTAAACACTCTTTTAGGTCAATATTGACACTATTTGGTATTTTGTTTTTATCTAAATTTATAAAAGCATTATTACATCGAAATTTTTTTATCTAACCAACCATAAGATGTCATATTAACCTAGAAAATTATAGGAATTAATAAAAAGTCTCAAATTACATTTATTTGGATATTTATAATGTCAATTATTTTAATATTTCTTTAATTAGGTAATTACTGCATCATTGTTGTGTCATATATAAATTATATATTTAATGTCTAAAAAATTTAAATAAAATTAAAATATTTGGGAAATATTTTTATATTTATAATTAATATTTATAGTCTAATTTATCTTATTTTTAACCCTATATTAACAAGTATTAGTTATTAAACATTGATTTTAACTCTTTTAACTCTTCTTTGAATTAAAGAATAATAAAAGTCCTAATCTAATCGAAGTGGACCTAAAAGGTCATATTTTATTACTGATGTTGTTTTTTTCTAATTAAACATATACAATAGGATTAGGACATGTGTTAGGGTAATAATAAAATCAATTTTACCCTAAATTACCCTATTTATTTTTAACGGTGTTAAATAAAAGTAAAAAGTTACTATTCACCAAAACATTATTTTAATATTATTGAACAAAATTTCACTTACTAATATCAAAAATTTCCCTCGTATTTTTTAAATTAAACTCACATAAGAAGTAAAATTATGTTTTATGTAAATTTTAAAATGCTCCTAGGAGGTGGGTAAAGACGGTAAAAAGTTCAACAAATTTTTTAAATATCTAATGTTATTATAAACTGACTCCAATTAATTAAATTTAACTTATATAGGTATTATGTATTGATTTTGACTGAAAATAAATTTAAATAAAATAAATAATTATTTAAATAATAATTTGTTTTTAAACTATAATTCAGTGTTTTCACCTTTCATCAAAAATTGAATGTTTTAAAAAAAATATAAAAAAATCACCCTAAGATAATTTTGATATTATGAATTAAAAAATATATTCTATTATACCAATTTCAAAACATAGAATTTTCATTAATTAATTTAAAATTAATTCCCATTGTCAAAACCAAAACGAGTATTTTTAAGAAATAATAATTATCAAAAGATTAACAGTTGTTTATGTCCAATTTTAAATTGAAATTACTTAAATTAACCATAATTTAATTAAATGGTAAAAATATAATCTAATTATACTTACAAACCATTAAAATTTATAATTCAACACTATAAATTATTTTGATTAAAAAAGTTTTTTTTTCTGTTAAAATATAGTATTTTTCATTATTCACCCAAATATGAAAGTTTTTAGAAAAAAACCAAACATTTATTCAAACTAAATTATTATGTCCTAATTCTAAATAAGATGTTTATTTTGTCCAATTGAATATATAAAAGTTTCAAATATTGTATTTAAAAATGGTTCACCATTAAAAGGTTGTAAAATTGCATTTTTTGAAAAATAATTCTTTTATATGAAAAAAATGAATTTGTTCTTACATTATGTCTAAGAAACTCACAATTTGGATTCTAAAATTATAAGGAATATAAAAAGTTCAAAATTCAGTTAATACTATTCATAACGGCTTTTGAAAGACTAGTTTGGTAGGTCGCAGTTTTCTTGAACTCAGTGTTGCGTGTAGTGCAAGTTATTGTATTACTTTGAAAAAATAACATACTATGAAATTTTGGGGTGTTATATTCTTCCCTCCTTCAATAAATTTCATCCTCATAATTTGAAATTTTTATTTGAAAATAAAAGTTTTAAAATAGAAAATACCTTTGTGGGAAAACCCTCATCGGAAATTAGGTTAATAAAATTTAGTCCTAATAAGAGGAAATGGAGAATGAAAAGGTCACCACCAAATTATGATCTTGATTAAGAGAACATTGGTGGAAATTAGAGACACATAATTGGAGGGAAACATATATATTTATAGGGAGTGATTGAGGTCATCAGTCACAAACAATTGTAGAATTTAGGGCCTCAAAGCCATCAGTCTATGATGATTTAAAAAATCATCTATTCAACAAAACATAAGGTATTAGGATAACATATTTTTGGTTTTAAGATCCCTTACCTATAGTTTAGGAATTAATTTTTTCATATAATAAAAGAAGAAAAAAATATATACTTGACATGTAAAGTTCCATCATTTTACTAATTTCTACCACAAACTCATCTTTCACTCTAAAAGATAATAGAACTTAAAAAATTATTCTATTTATCCTATTCCTATAAGGTTCCAAAAAAATGAATTTATAATTCATCTACCAGAACTTTTAAAAAACTACATTATTCAATCAAGGACATCACGTGGGCTAAGGGTAGGTGATAAAACCTTTTCTACTTTCGGTTGTGGGTTCAAGTATCACGGCCTTGCCGGATGCGATGGGTGGCCGCCCGACCTCCAGGATGTCCGTTTATAGAAATCCAAAAATAATCTCAAACTAGAATTATCCAAAATAATTCTGTCCAAACTCACAATCCAAAATTTATAAATTAGGTAAACATAATGAAGATCCTTTTTCTGCATAATAACATGTGAACAACTTCATCATATATTCTTTTAAAATAGTCCAACATCCAGAATTACCATAAAACCTTATTGATTACATTCATGCTCCCTTATTACTTATAGAATACTTGATATACTCCTTCTATCCAAAAATGTTTTAAACTCCAAAAGTGATGGAATATACAAATCGTTAATCAATTTCAAGGTAGTCAAGAATATCCAATATAATTTATCCAAATCATCCATCTCTTATTCCAAAATCACAACCTCGTTATCGAGACCATATTAAGGACAACATTTCCTTAACCCATGTATTTTCCAAAAGTGTAGCTTACTCTTAATTCACATTTCATAGAAACATATAATCTCAAATCCTTAGTTAAATAGTACTATAGTAAAATCCTTATTTATCTCCATAATTCATATAACTAGTATATTACTGATACAACACTCAAATGAAGTAATTATATAATAACAACATAAGAAGAGTAGTCATTCATCTTCAACTGAGGTAGTATCATAACTTGATTATTATCCAAAAGCATCATTTGAATTATTATCTGATGAATGGTACATTGATTCACGTAGTGTCCCAATGCCTTGTAGATGAAGCATTTTACATTTGAAACCTTTTTCTTACCCTTTAAATCATGTACATGGTGTCCATTTTCTCCACAATTATAACAAATTTTCATTCCTTTCAAGAATTTACCAAGGTTATTCTTTCCATAGTTATCATATATGGGAAAATTCTTCTTCTCCTTCTTCCCTTTATCCATCTTTCTCTCTCCCATCATTTTCTTCTCTTGCTTCCCTTCAAAGACATAGGATTTAGAGAATTATTTACTTATCTTATTAACATATGATACTATTTATTCATATGTTGAGAATACATGGGAGACTATTTCCCTTATAAATGTTGGATTAATATTTTGAAAGATATGATCCTTAATACTCGTTGGATCATACATATTGATGGAGTTCACATTCCTTATACTGGGCGCCATTTCAATACAATGGCATACACTAAGTCAGTTTAGGAATTGAATTGAATAATTCCAAACTTTTAAAATACCTAACATAATTTGAAAATTTTATGGATATAATCCATTATCATAAAAATATTTTCTTTGAGGAGGTATATACTTGTAAATCCTTCGTAATGATTTGTAAATAAAATTAGAATTATCCTAAGCATATCCCCCAGGAATGCCGTAACCAAGAGTGTAACAAGGCCCGTTGTCGTGCCCCAGTTCCTATTTGAGTCTATCTCAAAGTAGTGTTTTCGGGTTTTACCCCTAGGTACATCTGTACGAGAGCCACCTCTACTTACTCGTATCCAGACTGGGATATATTCTTTGTAAAACTCACAAAATCTCTACAATACCAAAATTCAAAGAAGTTCTTCTATACTAATCCTTAAACTCTAACTTAGGGTTATGTTCACTAATCAGGATTATCTAAATCTAGTTTCCAAGGTTTGTACAAACTTCCTCTGATACCAAATGTAACGCCTCAACCCCAGAAACCTAGATATGGTGCATTATTTTAATACATTGGTCTGTTTAAAATTAAATCATGTCTCGAAAGACTGATCATTTTAGTATTATTGGAAACAAGATTCATACATAAGTTCAACTTTACAACTTAAAAAGAAATAAAATGTGAATTTATTCCATTAGAAACATCCAAGCCTCCTAGATTATGCCTGGAAGTCACTCATAACTAAATTTTTCATATACTAATAAAATGAAACATAAGAAAGGATGAGCTTAAATGCATAGTAAGGGTTAGCAATACAACTGATGATAACATAAATATTAAGGATGGTGAATAATTGAAACCACATGCCTTTACCAATAATAAACATAAATTATTTTATGGAAGGAATATGAGGTGAGTAAATAATGCCGTAATAAATAATAATCATGGGTATTATACTAGTTGAATGATCACATGAATCATCAATGTTATTTTCATAATGAGGGAATGTATAATGTCGGACATTCTGAAACATTTTTTCAAGGCCTCACCCAAGATGTGTTAAAATGATTAAGGCCTCGGCCAAACCCATATATTAAATTGGGAAAGGACTTAATGAATTCCACATCTAGTTGTGTCACGATACCTACCGATGCATCGATTAGCTATAGTGGGCTCCACCCGTCACTTACTTAGTCCAATACATTCCTCATATGAAAAGGTTTAAATATAACATAAACATTCATTTTAAAACTAGCATACGAAATGTAAATAATTTAACCATAAACCATGAATGGTATAAAAATAGCACATCCGTGGAAAAACATATCACAAAACCTTCAATACAATATGGAAGTCTTTTATCATAATAAATCAACTTCAAATAAACTTAAAATCCAACAAAGGATGTTGACATTGATGAAATCAAAACCGTTTTTTGGAGAAATATCTCTTTCTATTTTGAAATCATTTAAGAGTCACATAATTATAAAGAAAAAATTTATTTTGAAAATATTCTTATAAACTTGTAAGGGAAGATTCAATGATGTTATAACAGCAGAAAATAACCACAGCAGCCGTATAAGTTAAAAAAACATTCTTATCTTAATTTTGTCGAAAAGGTCAGAAAGTACCTTATTTGGAAAATTAATGAAAGATTACTTTAAAAACATATAATTTTAAATAAGGATATAAATTACCTTACCCCTTTACCTAGTAAATTTTTTTTGAAATGCATTTTTATGAAACATGGATGTGGATGATAAAGAGGTCCTAGTAGATACTTATTTAAAAACAACCTCGGATAATAATGAGATTGTAGAATTAACCCTTACCTTGTACTTTTCCTTGGTTGAGGGTAGGTTAAACTCCTTTATAATGGTTAAATAATTGTTATTAATTTATAAAAGAATCATATATATTAATATGATATCATATATGATCTTTTAACATTTCTTTGTTAATAATATCTTAGTATTATCATCATTTTGGGTGTTAACTGATTCGTTTTCCTTTATATGATTTGTTACATAAGTAATGTTTATTATGGACAGGATGTATATTATTCATATTCAGAAGAAATTATGTCTTTAAATATTATTTTTAATCATCTAATAAAAATTAGTCTAGAATGGATATTACGGGGAACAAATCCTATCGCGTTCGTGGAGATAGTAATCTGTATGTACGCACGAGTGAGAATATCATTATTTTGATATTAAAATAATATATAATTGGTTGGTATATCATATATAAAAAATAATTATCATTTTATATTTATTATCAACATAAATTACACATCATTATTATACACATCCAAATAATAATGTATCGAATAACAATTACACCACGATGCAGAGACGGTAAGCCGTACGTACGCACGTATGGTGAAATGTCATTCATTGGATGGATAGAATAATGAATATGGTTGTACCATATTTATAATATCATAAAAGTATACATAATCTAATGGATTTATTATTTTATAATGTAAACAACAAAGAAAGAGGAATTGGAAGATGAAAGGAACTTGAAAAAGGTGATGAAACATTTACCTCTTCTTCGGGTTATTCCTTTTGATTTTATCAAAAGGGATCCATAGGATGGTTTTATGACAAAAGTAAGGACTCTAGGATAAAGGGAATATATTATGGAGGGTAATTGGGCAGGTTTTGGCTAAGTCAAATGGCTTTGAAGGTGTGAATTAGAGAGAAGGGGAAGTGCCCTTTTATAAGAGGGGTGAGGGGCACCTTAGGAAATGCTAGAAATTTTATTTTATAATAAAGTAATTTTTTGTTTCTAATGTCTCAAAAATGTATTAATTAAAGGATAAGGTGGGTATGGGTCTCAAACCACTCAAAAATAGGTTTTAGATAGGTGTGGGCCACTATATTATCTTTATCATTTAGATTTAACTCTTAGTAAAATAGTTTGACATTTACCAAGCCTCTTTGTATGTTTATAATATCTGGTTAATAAACACACCATATACATCCAAGAGAACCCCAAGATGTTCATTAATGATACACCTACCATTATATAAGTATTTTTGACGAACCATATATTTTTATGAATAGAATTTTAATTAATAATATAATATTTGTTATAAAAACTCTTTTATGTCAATTTTGACACTATTTGGTATTTTGTTTTTTCAAAATTTATAACAGCATTATTACTTCAAAAAATATTGATTAAACCAACCTTAATATGTCATATTAACCTTTAAAATTAGTTTAATTCATAAAAAGTCTCAAATTTCATTAATTTTGATATTTATAATGTCAATTATTTTAATCTTTCATTAATTAGGTAATTACAACATCATCATTGTGTCATACATAAATTATATTATTTAATGTCTAAAAAATATAAAAAATATAATATAATGTATGAAATAGTTTTATCGTTCTATGTAATATTTGTAATCGAATTTATCTTATGTGTAACCCAATATTAAAAATGTTTTAGTTATTAAACTTTGATTTTAACTCTTTTAACTCTTCTTTGAATTAAATAATAATAAATGTCCTAAACTAATCCAAGTGGACCTAAAGGATCATATTTTATTCCTAAGGTTGTTTTCGGTCAAATTAAACTTACCCAATAGAATTAATACATGTGTTAGGGTAATAATAATATCATTTTTACACTAAATTTTCCTATTTACCTTTTAACAGTGGTAAATATAAGTAAAAATTACGATTCACCAAAAATTATTTTAATCATATTGAACAACATTTTACTTATTGATATCAAAAACGCCTCTCAGATTTTTGAAATTAAACTCACAAAAGCGGTAAAATTATGTTTTATTTAAATTTGTAAATGCACCTAGGAGGTGGGTAAAAAAGGTAAAAAGTTCAATAAAATTTTAATATATCTAAAGTTATTATAAACAGACGCCAATGAATTACATTGAACATATATAGGTATTATTTATCTATTTTTACCTAAAATAAATTTTAATAAAATTAATTATTATTTAAATAAAAATTCGATTTTAAATTACAATTCAACGTTTTTCACCATTCATAAAAAATTGAAAGTTTTTAGAAAAATACCAAGAATTCACCCTAAGTTAATTTTGATATTATTAATTCAAAAATGAATTTTATTTTACCAATTTCAAGACATATAATTTGAATTAATTAATTTAAAATTAATATCTATTGTCAAAACCAAAAGGCATATTTTTAAGAAATATTAACTAGCAAAAGATTGGCATGTGTTTATTTCCAATTTTAAAGTTAAATTAGTTACAATGACAATCATTGGATTAAATTGTAAAAATATAATCTAATTATACTTCCAAACCATTCTAATTTATAGTTTAAGACTATAAATTATTTTTATTTAAAAATTTGTTTTCAGTTAAAATATAGTATTTTTCACTATTCCCCCAAATATGAAAGTTATCAAAAAAACACCGAAAATTTATTGAAACTAAATTATTATGAATAGATTATAAATAATAAGTTTATTTTGTCAAATTTAATATTTTAAATGTTTTAAATATTGAATTTAAAAAAGGTTTCTCCATCAAAAGGCGGTAAAATTGCATTTTATGAAAAATAATTCTATTATCTGAAAAAAAATTGTTCTTAAATAATTTCTAATAAACTCATAATATGGATTCTAAAATTATAATGATTAAATGAAGTTCAAAATTTAGTTAATACTATTCATAACCACTTTTGAACGGCTAGTTTGGTATGTCGTAGTGCACTCGAACTCATTGTTGTGTGTAGTGTATGTGATTACATTACTTTGAAGAAATAATGTATTATGAAATCCTGGGGTGTTACATTAATGAACCATAATAATATTTATCATTCCATATATTATTTATTTTTGATTATTTATTAACTATTTATTAGCAATTCATTATTAAAAGCATGTTTTACGTAATAACTGCTTTGTTTTCTTCTATATTTTGGTTTGGTATATTTGGTCCTTTTACATTTATCATGGTTTTATCTTATCCAGAATGATTAAAATGATATAAATATCATATATATTAATTATATATATGTATTTATAGAAATCCAATTAAGTTATTGATTGAAAATTAATTACACTTTTCATGGAGATGTTAGGTCGTACATATCCATGAACGATGTTTTCATTTTCCTAAAATATGAAATGAATGAAACTTAAAAATTATATTACCTTTCTAGAATATTTTTTATGTAATATATATCAAATATTTTTATTCAACCTAACCATATTACCTTCCATTTAAATAGTATGGGAAGAACAAATAACTTTGTTTCACTAAGCGGTAGACTGACGTATACACGAGCAACATTATCGTATTCCCCGGAAAAGAAAATTAAGATGTTATATGTTATATTATAATTACAGAATTATAATTATTTCATGAATATAAAATATAGATTTTAAATCCATTATTATATCAATATGTGAGAGGTGGTGATGGAAAAATAATTACAACGGTTTGTGAGGTGGTAGTCTCTCGTACACACAATCGACGATTTCGATTCCCACTTGATAGAAGTGAAGATAGTTGTATGTCATAACATTAAAATAATATAATCACATTATATTTTAGATAATTATGTTATTATATCATCATGGTTTAAGATTATTAGTATGATTTATAGGAAGAAATAAAATGAAAACACATGGTTATGGACAATACGTCTTCTTCAAAGAACCCCTTTTGGTGTACACATAAATCCATATTATGATGTTTTCCTAATAAAAATATGCTATATACAATGTGTTTAAGGAATTAATTAATGTATTTGGGTAGTTATTTTTTGATATAAATGGTTTTTTATGTTTAAAGAGGATATGAGAGGGGGTAGAATTTTATAAGTGGGGTAGAGGACACACTTGTAATATTTTAAAATAAAAATATGTACCCACATTTTAAACATGAAAAAGGCTATAAAATGATACATTATAAAATATTTTATGAGATAAGATAAAATTATTTCCATATAATCAGAATTGAAAAATATTTTAGTTCATTTTAACCCTTATCTTTTTAGTTTAAACCTCGATAAACCGGTTATAACCTTAACCTCAGTAAATAATTTTTACTATTTTGACAATTAATTTTTACAAAAAAATAAGTTGGAATAATTATATAATATTAATTATGATTATTAAAAATAGGGAATATATTTTTCAAAATTCCACTCATAGAAGTGGGAATGTTCAATTTAAAAATAAACCGAGAGGTGTGATGAAAATGTGGATTTCCAAAGAGAAAATTTTCATAAGAATAGAATGTTTTATTATCAAATATTTTAATGAATTCCACAATAATTAACTAAATTGGTCTAAAAATAACATTATTTAACTAAATTTATTTTTAAATCATTCTAATTAATATGAAACTTTGTAAATGCATTAAAATAGAATGTAGTTTTTAATAAAAATCAAGATATTTTCACAATTCACTGAAAAATTAATCATTTCAGAAAATTGTAAAAAATGAACCCTAATTTAATTTTTAAATTATGATTCCAAAATTGAATTAATTTTTTTTTTAAAAAAATTATAAATTTGTAGAATTATTTTATTATTTCTTCATAAAAAAACAAATCGTGCTTGTGAGAAAAAATTAATTTAGAATAATATAAATAATTTACTAGAAATTAAGTACTTATTTATCAATGTATTTTCATTATCTAAATCCTATTTAAATAAATTTAAAAATACTATTATCCCAAATCACAATTCCATTTTTTATGTATAGCTCCAATCGAGAGGGGGGAGCATAGCTCAGAGTCATTAGGGTTAGGGCATTACCAAGGATTCACCTCTCCCCGAAAGTCCCTGAAATTTTTCATGGATCTCCACAACTTCTTCTTTCTTCTACGAATATAATGGTGCAATGAATTTATTCAATCTCACTCTGGTGGCCCGGTTTCATCATCAGCGCCCTCCAGTTGATGAGTTTTATCATTTTGTGTTTAATTCGTTAGATCTTCATGAGCGTGTGGTAGTCGGCTTAATTGATAGGATGCATCTGATGATTCGGTTTGAGACGGAGGATGAATTGATTACTACCTAGTCTAGAGCCCCTGAAAGTTTCAAATGAGATCCCTTTTATCTATCTTGATGGAGTCTTGAAATTCACATGCGGCGTGATCCGTCGATGATGGCGACATGGGTCAGTCTCCCTGGACTTCCACTCTACTTTCAAAACACCTCTATTTTGTGTTCCATTTGGATCATGATTAGTCAATACATGTGCTCTGATCACCAGATGGTGGAAGTGTGTCACCCCATCTATCCATGGATCTATGTGGAGATATACATTATGAGGCCGCTTGTGAACTGTGTTTGGATCACAGATGGGTAGGTATTTCATTAGAAGCAGGATGTCATATTTGAATCATGGATGCTGTATTGAGTGGCCTGTGACCATTTCAGGATTGTGAAATCGTTTGGTCATAATAAAGGGTTGGCTGAAGCTTCACCGGAGGTTTTGAGAATGGGCACTGGGGGATGTGATTCATTTAGTTCAACTGTGTTGTTGGTGAAGGATCTTCATTGGAGTACTCCATCAAGGTGTGATCTTGCTGAAGGTTTCGAGGAGACGACATCCACTAGACAGGTTGTGGCTGAGTAGAAATCTCATGCTTCTATGGTCTGGGGTGTGGAGAACACTAGTCCTGATATCATAATGCATGATAATTTTAATTAAGAGGTGCAAAGGAGGCCACATGACCCGAAAATTATGCAGGTTTTTGATAACTTAATGTGTGATATTGGTCTTGAAAATATAAGTATAGTGGAAAATTATATGGAATATAGTTCCTTGTGGTCGGCGCCTATGATTGAGAAGCATTTGGACTCAGTTTCTGTTGACTTGGGGGTTGTGGATATCCATGATGAAGAGATATAATGGAGGAATAATGATCCTGGAGGAATAGTAATCACAATTTTAAGTAGCAATTAATTTATTGAATTGGATAATGAGTAAAAATATCATGAAGGGGAGGATGTAACAAGGTAGGGGCTGAAAATTTACTACATGATTCTTCGAAGGATGTCGCAACTGGAGAAGGTGTTATGCAGAATCTTATGAAGTATCCACAATGTCTATCCATGGTTAACTTTAACAAATAAGTCCAACAGGAATGGGGATTGGATGAGGGTTACCAATATGTAAAAACCTAGGAAAGTGGGGAGACATCTCGAATAGTGAGAAGGGAAAGGAACGTTAAACAGATTAACTTGTGGGGAGACATCTCGAATAGTGAGGGTTACCAATATGTAAAAACCTAGGAGTGACATAAAACTTGTCGGAACTGGGCGTTTGGACACCTCGCCCGCTTCTGGAACGTTAAACAGATTAACTAATTAAATAATTGATTCGTTTATTGAAAAAATGCTAGTATCTCTTAAAAGGTGGCTGAGTTAGGAAAACCGAGGGCACCGTTGTGTTCTTAGCATGTCGTTTACCCTAGGAGGGGTGTAAGTTTTGTGGGCGTGGGCCGTCTGTGAAAAATGGCCCCAGGGGCGTTTTCGTAATTTGGAGGCCTCGGGCGCTAAGTTTAATAACTTTTGAACGGGGTCTCGGAATAAAATTCCGAGACAGCCGTTGCACTCAGAGGGTGGTTCTTAGCCTAGGGGAGGCTAAATCCCGACCCAGTCGGGAGTTCGGGTTCGGGGTTGTAGGGCGGGTGTTTAAGTGATTTGTACTTAAACACCCCCACCCCCACCCCCACCCCCCTTCTCCTTCTTCTTCTTCTTACTCAAACCCTCCTCCCCCTCCTTCACCTCCGGTGAGGCAGCTCCGGCAAGGAGATCCCGGCGAGGCGACTCCAGCAAGCTGCGGTGGTGCCGGCGGGTTGACGGCGAAGCAACAGGCATCGCCCAAGAGGTAGGGTTATGTTTTTGCGTTTTAATTCTCAGAACTCCCTTTGAACCCCAAATTTTAGCGTCTATTTGTTGTTTTCATTTCTAACAAACCACATAAATGCGTAGTAGAGGTTTTCCTCTTTCCATCGCTTGTTTCGGAATCAAAATCGGAGCTCGGAGGAGCTCGGGGTTGATCGTCGAAGGTTGCGTGTTTTTGGAGGGGTTATCGGGTGTTCCGACGAGTAGGCGCGGCGGCGGCGTGACTCCAGGCAGCGGCGCGGTGAGTCGGATGATAGCGGAGCGGCTCCAGGCGGTGGGCACGTCTCAGAAGTGGGGCGGCACGGTGGAGGCGGCTACGGACGGCGGCGGTCGGCGGGGTTCCGGGTGGCTCCGGCGTAGGGCAGAGGAGGACGCGGGGTGCGCGACCCCGCGTGCGGCGCGACCGCGACCCGCATGTCACGGGTTGCTGCTGGGGGAAAGAAGACCGGCCTTGACGGCCGGTCGAGGGAGCTGGACACGGCCAGCTGGCCGTGGCGGACTGAACCGGACCCACGGTCGGGCCGCGGGCCGGCTGAGGGTGGACCGGGCCGGTCCGGGCCTAGGGAGTGCCCCCCCCCTCATTGAATTTCTGACGCTCATAACTTTTGTTACGAGCGTCTGTTTTGTGTGCCGTCTGTAACACCCCGAGCTTCCATGATACGCTTCTCATTCAATAATGCAATAGCTTGCATTGTACGCAACTTCGAGTTCTAAAACACAGCGACTAATCAAAGTAGCAGTTATGAATAGTAAGAACCACATTTTAAAATTATAGAAATTTTATATTTCAAAATGGACTTCATTTTGGTATTCGTAATATCGAAATTATCCAAAGTTGAATTTTTGTAATTTTCTGAGAACTTCCAATTTTTTATGAATAGTGAAAATTACTTAAAAAAAACTTTTTTAATCAAAATAATTTATAGTGATAAATTATACTATTTAGTCGTTTTAAAGTATAATTAGAATATATTTTTACCATTTTATCCAATGGTGGTCATTAGAATTAATTTAACATTGAAATTGGACATAAACAATTGCCAATCTTTTGATATAAATTATTTCTTAAAAACACGCTATTTGTTGTGACAGCGGGAATTAATTATAAAATTAATTAATGAAAATTATATGTTTGTAATTTTGTAAAATAGACATCATTTTTTAATTCAGAATATCAATTATAGCTTAGGGTGAAATTTTGGCATTGTTCTAAAAAACTTCAATTTTTGATGAATAGTGAAACCACTAAGTGGTAGTTAAATAACTGATTTTTCGTTTAAATGAAATATTACCACTTCTGTGATTTGATTTTCAAAAATCCGACATACATGGTTGTCATTAAGAAGTAAAATGTGGTTCAGTGAGATTAAAATAATTTATGGTGAATAGTAACTTTTAAGTTCTTAATCGCGATTAGAGGTAATTAGTGTAGTTTAAGGTAAAAATAATGTTTTAATAATATGAGATGAGTTTGACACTTGTCCTACTCCTATTGGATGAGTCATGGCCGACCAAGAAAACTAATGGGTCAACTTGGGGACCCCATGGAGCCACTTTAGTTGGAAAATGACATTAATATATATTTATTTAATGTTAAAATTAAATTGACACAAACATGAGTTGTTTTACTAAAACAGTTTTTAGGTGGGGTTACACAAGTCCAAATTTTGATTATAAATATTCATTAGAAATCTAAAAATATTTCCTACATCATAGTATTTTTTTTATAATTTTTAGACATTAAATACATTAAATTATTTATGACATCATTATGATGCAGCGATAACCTCATTATTTAATGATTTAAATAAAATGAGAAGATAATGCAAAATCCAAGGCTTACACTTGTCCAAAGCCTATTGGATGAGGAGATTTAGAACCCTTATCACCTTAGCCACGAATTATATAAGTGTGGGACCTTTATAATCCGAAAATCATTGTATAATAATGTAACATTTCAATCATTCCAAAACAGCCCCTCCTCTCCTTTTATAAAAGGCCCCCACCTCTACCACCTTATTCACACTTTCAAGCCATTTGGTTCGGCCAACCTCTGCCCAAATACTCTTCCAACTTCCCCCTCATACTCCTAGAAGCCTCACGTTGGGCATAACCCTTCCCAAGGAAGCCTTTGGCTCAAATCAAAAAGAGTTACCCGATTTTGAGGTAATGTCTTCTCTAATGTTGTTTTGTTTTATTTTCCTTCTCAAACCCCCTAAACTCTTTTTATTCATTTCTTTTGTAAAAACACTAGTATCCTCAATATATTAGGATGTTGTTATAAGAAGTATTCGAGATACACTTACACACACCTACATCTAATGGTTAAAGAACATACGGTTTCTGTGGATGGCGAATTTCTGCCTCACGAAACGATGATTGTTCAACACTCATATAACACCTTCGAAGGTGGCCATTAAGATGTAACTATATTTATATATGATATATAATATGTTTATGTTTTAATTATGATTCTGTATTTCTCATTTATGGCATACTTTATGATTTCCATTATGGGTAAACGCGATAATTTCATTTTAGGAAGTGCGGACTACCGCCCCCTCAAAGTGATTTGAATCGTTAATGCCATATGTGGGATGTATAAGGATGGAGTAAATGGTATTATACACTATATTCTACTGGAATTATATTATACATTTATATCATTATGATTTCATTCCATTAAATACGAAATAGAAATGAAAGTAGCGTTCATGCGTACGTACGGCTTACCGTCTCCATGAACGGTGCATTTCATTTCTTACCTCTAAATGTTACGTAATATTATAAATGAATATATATACTGTATATATATGATATATATGACATCTAAATAATTAATATAATTCTGGAGAAAATGGATATTCTACCACATAAACACCTTGTAATTATAAGAAGTTTATTGTTGACTCAAGTACCAAAGATCGACAAAACGACCGTTATTAACTCAAATAATTACATATTGTTCATATCATTGTAATAAGTGATATTAAAAGGATAATGAAATTGAAAATGGTTCTTAATAAGGTATATATTAACTCTAGTTTATTATTCAATAGGTTAAAGAACGGTTGAGTCATGTCAGACACGAGGTAAGGGAACTTCTTAACCCAATTTCTATTCTTTGGGTTAATCTCTTACTTTCAAATTATGTCATGATATTATTATGTCCTATCTTGTATTTGTACATTATTTATGTGTACGTATAGTGAATAAACATAATAGACCTACTTTATAAAAAAAATGATCTTTTTAAGGACTTCTTCTCAATCCCCTTTCATTGAGGCATATTTGGTTTTATACACAACTTTCTTTTATACGGTGTATAATCCACTTTGACTTTAACGTTTATTCAAAAGGAATCTTTTTATACAAAGTGTTTTGCTAAATGACAAAAGGGAAGGTTTTTCTTTTCGTACTTATGCGGAGACAAAGACTTCTCCGCCGCCGTGACCATTATTTGAGTTTCGGCTTCCTCTACAAGCCATCTTTTTTTTAATGAAAAATAAATACAAAGTTTTAACTTTATTTTATTTTGGTAATGAAAATGGTTTGGAAATCATTTTTATTATATCAATGTGTTGTATTGATATCTTGTGATTGAAATGTGGAAATGTTATGTTTCCTTTATTCATGTTTTATGTGATACGATTATGTTATGGTTAATGATATGTTTAAACCTATTCATATGAGGAATGTATTGGACTTAATAAGTTACGGGTGGTGCCCGCTATAGCTCCTCGATGCATCGGTAGGTCTCATGAGACAACTAGACATGGAATCGTCCGAGGCCCTTTCCCAATTTGATTTATGGTTTTGGCTGAGGCCTTAATCATTTTAGACGTCTTGGCCGAGGCCTTGACAAAATGTTTCAGAATGTCTGGCATTATACATTCCCTCATTATGAAAGTGGTTATTGATATTGCATGTGATTATTCGACTAGTAGAATATCCATGTGAGTAAGTGAATGGCATTATCTCATTTTACTTTTTCCATATTATGTTGAAGTTCAAGTTTAAAAGGCTTTTGTTTTAGTTATATATTGCCTTAAATGTTTATGTTTATTGATGAATGCTTCCGCTATATTGTTATCCTTACTGAGCATCTGAGCTCACCCCTTTCAATGTTTTAATATTTTCAAAGATGTGAAGAAGTATTTTATGAATGACCTGCAGGGATAGTCAGAAAGGGATATGAGTGTGGACTATGAAGACCATGTTATTGTAGTTTGTTTACTTTTTGATGTAATGAAAGACTTATGAATGTATCTAGTGTTTCCAAGGCTACTAAACTAATCGGTCTTTCGAGACATGATCTTTTGTGATCATGCCAATGTTACGAAGTAATGCACCGACTCTGGGTAGCTGGGGTTGGGGGGTTACAGTTGGTATCAGAGGCAGTTTAGTACTAACCTTGGAAGCTAGATTTAGATAAACTCTGATTAGAGCACATAGACCGAAGATAGACTTTAAGGATTAGTATAGAAGAACTTCCTATAATTTTGGTATTATAGAGATTTTGTGAGTTTTACGAGCCATACGTCCCTGTCTGGATACGAGCATGTAGAGGCGGCTCTAGCATAGATGTACCTAGGGGTAAAACTCGAAAACACCGCTTTGAGCTAGACTCGAATAGGAACTAGTGCACGACAACGGGCCTTACTGCACTCTTGGTTACGACACTCCCGGGGGATATGCTTTGGATAATTCTCATTTTCATTATAAACCACTATGAAGGGTTATGAGTATATACTTCCTCAATGAAATTTTTTTATGATTATGGATTATATTCATAAATAGTTCAATTTATGTTAAGTGTTTTATAAGTATGGGATTATGTATTTTGATTCATAAACTGATCTAGTTTATGCCATTGTTTAGAAATGGCGCATAGTGGAAGAAATGGAAACAGTATCAATGCACGCACTCCATGTAGGGATTTCCCTCCTGCTCAAGATAATATTTGTGGATCTGGAGATACAACTGGTACTGATCAAATTTTTACCATACTAGGATAACTCACTCAGGTTATGAATAATAACCTTACTCGTATGGAGCACCCAGATCCGCAACATGGAGGATCAATGTTAGACCTCTTCATGAGGAAACAACCTCCAACATTTAATGGGGGTACAAATCCATTAGTAGCTGAGCAATGGATAAACTCCTTAGAGAAAATATTCCATGCCTTGGAAAGTAGCGAAAGAGAGAAGGTTGTCATGGCAGTTTACCGCCTCACTGGAGATGTCGATCAGTGGTGGTCTTTGATTCAAAATACAAAGGAAGATGAAGAAGTATCGAGTATGGAATGGAGATAGTTCAAAGATCTTTTCTTAGAAAAATATTTTCCACATGACCATCGAGCAGATATGGAAAGACAATTTCTGAGACTGAGACAAAAGGAGGATAAGAATGTCGCAAAGTATGAGGCTAACGTTACAAGGTTAGCGAGGCATACTGCAGATTATATACGTAACCCAAGAGGTAAGATTGATCGTTTCTTTGATGGGTTAAAACCATTTCTTCGTCGAGCTCTAGTATCACAATCTTTCTCAACATACGAAGATATTGTCTCATGTGCTATCAAGACAGAAACGGAATTCTCTAAGTCTTATGACAACAAAGTAAAGCAAGAGAAGAAGATAACGGTGGACCAAGAGACAGATAAAGGGAAAAAGGGAAAGAAGGATTTTCTATTATTTGATAATTGTGGGAAGAATCACCCTGGTACTTGCCTAAAAGGAATGGGAGTTTTTTATAAATGTGGAGAAAAATGTCACCAGGCGCGTGATTGCAAGGGAAAGAAAGATGCTATCAATGTTGAATGCTACAATTGTAGGGAAATGGGGCATCATGCAAATGAATGTCCTAAGCGTCAGGGAAACTTATCTCAGAAAAGGCCATGGGATCAAGGACAATCTTATTCTGTTACTATAGTTGAAGCAGAATAACTAATGTATTGGTGCTTTTGGACTCATGGACTATATTCTTGGTTATTAGAATAATGTGATATTTATAAGGATTGTACTGCAGTACTTGTTGATTTCAGTAAGGTTTTAATATGATGAAGGTAATTATATTTTTAGTATGTGACAATAATATAAACATTACTTTGTTTGGGGAATCTGATAAATTTATTTTGGAATTAAGAGACCTTTTAGAGAAAGTCTGGACAAATGTATTTTGGATAACTATAAAGGTTGGATTGGATTAAGTTGATCTTTGGATAGTATTGTTTAAGGTTAAAAAATTTATGAAGATTATTTTTGGAATATTATAATACTATAGTTTTCGGAAAAGGACAACCTGCAGGGTGGGGCATAACCGTCGCGTCGGACAAAGCTACAGGAATCGAACCCACAACCATAGTGCGACATGACTTTATTTCCTACCACTAGCCTACAGGAAGTCCCTGGTTATTACAAAATAATTTTACTAATCTAAATGGTATGTGTTAACATTTGGAACCTTATACAATTAGGATAAGTATAATATTTTTGAGTTCTATTTTCTTTTTGAGTGAAAGATGAGTTGAAGGTTGAAACTCTAATTGTCAAGCATAAATATATATATACCTATCTCTTATTCAATGAATAAATTAATTCTTAAACTTTAGTAAAGGGATATTAAAAAAATGTGTTATCCTAATACCTTATGTCTTGTTGAACTGATTATATTTTAAATCAACATAGATTGAAGGCTTTGAGGCCCTCAATTTGACAGTTGATTGTGATTGATGACCTCAATCACTCCCTACAAATATTTACGTTTTCCCTCCAATTATATGTCTCTAATTTCCACCAATGTTCTCCTAATCGAGATTATAATTTGGTGGTCACTCTTTCATTTCCCTTTCCCTCTTATTAAGGATAAATTTTATTAATCTTATTTCTGATGTGGGTTTTCCTCAAAGGGATTTTCTCTTTTGAACCTTTTATTTTCAAAGAAAAATTTTAAATTGCGAGAAAGCAATTTATTGAAGTAGGGGAGAGTGTAACACCCCGAGCTTCCACGATACGCTTCTCATTCAATAATGCAATAGCTTGCATTGTAGGCAACTTCGAGTTCTAAAACACCGCGACTAATCAAAGTAGCCGTTATGAATAGTAATAACCACTTTTTAAAATTATAGAAATTTTATATTTCAAAATGGACTTCATTTTGGTATTCGTAATATCGAAATTATCCAAAGTTGAATTTTCTGTAATTTTCTGAGAACTTCCAATTTTTTATGAATAGTGAAAATTACTTAAAAACATCTTTTTTAATCAAAATAATTTATAGTGATAAATTATACTATTTAGTGGTTTTAAAGTATAATTAGAATATATTTTTACCATTTTATCCAATGGTGGTCATTAGAATTAATTTAACATTGAAATTGGACAAAAACAATTGCCAATATTTTGATATAAATTAGTTCTTAAAAACACGCTATTTGTTGTGACAGCGGGAATTAATTATAAAATTAATTAATGAAACTTATATGTTTGTAATTTTGTAAAATAGACATCATTTTTGAATTCAGAATATCAATTATAGCTTAGGGTGAAATTTTGGCATTGTTCTGAAAAACTTCAATTTTTGATGAATAGTGAAACCACTAAGTGGTAGTTAAATAACTGATTTTTCGTTTAAATGAAATATTACCACTTCTGTTATTTGATTTTCAAAAATCCGACATACATGGTTGTCATTAAGAAGTAAAATGTGGTTCAATGAGATTAAAATAATTTTTGGTGAATAGTAACTTTTAAGTTCTTAATCGCGATTAGAGGTAATTAGTGTAGTTTAAGGTAAAAATAATGTTTTAATAATATGAGATGAGCTTGACACTTGTCCTACTCCTATTGGATGAGTCATGGCCGACCAAGACAACCCATGGTTCAACTTGGGGACCCCATGGAGCCACTTTAGTTGGAAAATGACATTAATATATATTTATTTAATGTTAAAATTAAATTGACACAAACATGAGTTGTTTTACTAAAACAGTTTTTAAGTGGGGTTAATCAAGTCCAAATTTTGATTATAAATATTCATTAGAAATATAAAAAGATTTCCTACATCATAGTATTTTTTTATAATTTTTAGACATTAGATAGATTAAATTATTTATGACATCATTATGATGCAGCGATGACCTCATTATTTAATGATTCAAATAAAATGAGAAGATAATGCAAACTCCAAGGCTTACACTTGTCAAAGCCTATTGGATGAAGAGATTTCAAACCCTTATCACCTTAGCCACAAATTATATAAGTGTGGGACCTTTAGAATCCTAAAATCATTGTATAATAATGTAACATTTCAATCTTTCCAAAAGAGCCCCTCCTCTCCTCTTATAAAAGGACCCCACCTCTACCACCTTATTCACACTTTCAAGCCATTTGGATTGGCCAAACTCTACCCAAATACTCTCCCAACTTCCCCCTCGTACTCCTAGAAGCCTCACGTTGGGCAGAACCCTTCCCAAGGAAGCCTTTGGCTCAAATCAAAAAGAGTTACCCGATTTTGAGGTAATGTATTCTCTAATGTTGTTTTGTTTTATTTTTCTTCTCCAACCCCCTAAACTCTTTTTATTCATTTCTTTTGTAACAACACCAGTATCCTCAATATACTAGTATGTTGTTTTAAGAAGTATTCGAGCTACACTTACACACACCTACATATAATGGTTAAAGAACATACGGTTTCTGTGGATGGCGAATTTCTGCCTCACGAAACGATGATTGTTCAACACTCATATAACACCTTAGAAGGTGGCCATTAAGATGTCACTATATTTATATATGATATATAATATGTTTATGTTTTAATTATGATTCTTTATTTCTCATTTATGGCATACTTTATGATTTCCATTATGGGTAAACGCGATAATTTCATTTTAGGAAGTGCGGACTACCGCCCCCTCAAAGTGATTTGAATCGTTAATGCCATATGTGGGATGTATAAAGGATGGAGTAAATGGTATTATACACTATATTATACTGGAATTATATTATACATTTATATAATTATTATTTCATTCCATTAAATACGAAATAGAAATGAAAGTAGCGTTCATGCGTATGTACGGCTTACCGTCTCCATGAACGGTCCATTTCATTTCTTACGTCTAAATGTTATGTAATATTATAAATGAATTTATATACTGTATATATATGATATATATGACATCTAAATAATGAATATAATTCTGGAGAAAATGGATATTCTACCACATAAACACCTTGTAATTATAAGAAGTTTATTGTTGACTCAAGTACCAAAGATCGACAAAACGACCGTTATTAACTCAAATAATTACATAATGTTCATATCATTGTAATAAGTGATATAAAAAGGATAATGAAATTGAAAATGGTTCTTAATAAGGTATATATTAACTCTAGTTTATTATTCAGGAGGTTAAAGAACGGTTGAGTCATGTCAGACACGAGGTAAGGGAACTTCTTAACCCAATTTCTATTCTTTGGGTTAATCTCCTACTTTCAAATTATGTCATGATATTATTATGTCCTATCTTGTATTTGAACATTATTTATGTGTACATATAGTGAATAAACATAATAGACCTACTTTATAAAAAAATGATCTTTTTAAGGACTTCTTCTCAATCCCCTTTCATTGAGGCATATTTGGTTTTATACACAACTTTCTTTTATACGGTGTATAATCCCCTTTGACTTTTACGTTTATTAAAAAGGAATCTTTTTATACAAAGTGTTTTGCTAAATGACAAAAGGGAAGGTTTTTTTTCGTACTTATGCGGCGACAAATACTTCTCCGCCGCCGTGACCATTATTTGAGTTTCGGCTTCCTCTACAAGCCATCTTTTTTTAATGAAAAATAAATACAAAGTTTTAACTTTCTTTTATTTTGGTATTAAAAATGGTTTGGAAATAATTTTTATTATATCAATGTATTGTATTGATATCTTGTGATTGAAATGTGGAAATGTTATGTTTCCTTTATGCTTGTTTTATGTGATACGATTATGTTATGGTTTATGATATGTTTAAACCTATTCATATGAGGAATGTATTGGACTTAATAAGTGACGGGTGGAGCCCGCTATAGCTCCTCGATGCATCGGTAGGTCTCATGAGACAACTAGACGTGGAATTGGCCGAGGCCCTTTCCCAATTTGATTTATGGTTTTGGCTGAGGCCTTAATAATTTTAGACGTCTTTGCCGAGGCCTTGACAAAATGTTTCAGAATGTCTGGCATTATACATTCCCTCATTATGAAAGTGCTTATTGATATTGCATGTGATTATTCGACTAGTAGAATATCCATGTGAGTAAGTGAATGGCATTATCTCATTTTACTTTTTCCATATTATGTTGAAGTTCAAGTTTAAAAGGCTTTTGTTTTAGTTATATATTGCCTTAAATGTTTATGCTTATTGATGAATGCTTCCGCTATATTGTTATCCTTACTGAGCATCTGAGCTCACCCCTTTCAATGTTTTAATATTTTCCAGGATGTGAAGAAGTATTTTATGAATGTCCTGCAGGGATAGTCAGAAAGGGATATGAGTGTGGACTATGAAGACCATGTTATTGTAGTTTGTTTACTTTTTGATGTAATGAAAGACTTATGAATGTATCTAGTGTTTGCAAGGCTACTAAACTAATCGGTCTTTCGATACATGATCTTTTGTGATCATGCCAATGTTACGAAGTAATGCACCGACACTGGGTAGCTGGGGTCGGGGCGTTACACCGTCAGCGGCAACGTGGACCTTGCATCGGGGGGAACACTTTGAAATGGTTTCGGGAATTTTTAATACCCGAAACCAGGGGCCGCGGAGGCGCGACACATCTTTAAGTGGGCGAGGGTTTTCCCCGAGTTTTTTGTTTTGGACGGCGCGGATGCTTGCGACGTCTGCTTTGAGTGTCGTCAGTTGCGTTGGGACCCTGGCGCATGGGCGGAAGTTTCAAGGGTGGTTCCAAGTGTTGAGGCTGAAGTTGAGGCGTGGGCCCCACGGCCCGTCTCTTGAGCTGCGTGTAGCGTTTCACGACATTTTCATCGGATGTCCGTTCTGGGCGTGCGAACAGTCGATTTTGGGTGTTTATCCGAGGGAATTGCAATGGTGCAATCCGCCCGCCCTAATTCGGCGTGATGGTGCGGGGCCAACGAGGGCCGTTTGGGGGTCGACGGTGATTTTCCATCCTTATCACCGGGCGTCCGTTTTGGACAAGTGAGTAGTCCATTTCGTGTACTTTCTTGAGAGGATCGCAATGGTGCGATCCGTTCATTGAGTTTCGGGATCGGGATACGGGTCCCACGTGGCACCGCTCGTGTGCGGTGCATCGGGATGCACCATTTTTTCCGGATATCCATTGTACTCAAGTGAGTAGTTCTTTTGACGTTTTTTCCCGAGGGGATCACAATGGTGCGATGCGCCCGACTGTTTTCGGGGTCGAGGCTCAGGATCACGGGACATCGTTCGGGCGTGAGGTGGTATTGGTGACTTTTCCGTCGGATATCCGTTGGAGGTGAGTAAGTAGTCGATATCGCATGTTTTTCCGTGAGAATTACAATGGTGTGATCCATTTGGCTGCGCAGATCCTCTTACGCGATCTTGAGAAATGTGGAAGCATGGAAGGTGCTTTAGTGGTGGTTCGCCCTACCTTGGTTGTACCGGATCCTTGGCGTGTGATCGCGCACTCTTGGGAGAGTGATATAAATGGTTAACGAGATGTGGATGGCCATGCCTGGGCCTTTGAGGTGGATTTTTTACGTCACGCCTTCGCGTTGACATTGGGTGTCGTGTGCACGCTAGCCCTTGGTCTGAAAGTGAGGTATACTCTGGGAGTATACGGGAGCGCTTGGAGGTACATGTGGTTGTTCGTACCTGAGAACATTGGTGCGTTAAGTTGGGGTTCCGAGGGGGCCACACGTTGTGTGGGCCCCACGTGCGTGTCGTGTTCTTCTTTGCGTACTTGGACCTCTCGCGACATAGAGGATCCCTTTGTGCTCGTTTGTTTGGCTAGCAGGGTGGAGTTTATTTCCCCTGGCTTTGTGATCGTTTGTTTGACCAGAAAGTTTGAGTGGTCTCCCCCTGGTTTCGATCTCGATGGATCGGCCGGTAGCGGTGTTAGTGACACCTATTGATGGAACAGACGCTGAATTCCTTTGGGTGAGTTGTGCTGGAGGTGGGTGGTTGCGCGAGGCCCACTCCATGTTCGGTTGGCCAGTGTTGTACCCTCCAGTGAAGATGGCCAGGGCAATTCTGAGTTCTACCCTCCAGCAGGGCTAGGCAGTGGGTTACTCATCGACTTCCTCGGCCTTACCCTCCAGCAGGGCTGGGCAGTGGGTTGCTCACTGGCTTCTAGGGTTTACCCTCCAGCGAAGACTGGGCAGTGGGTCACCCGACGCTCTTAGGGTCTACCCTCCAGTGGGGCTAGGCAGTGGGTCACCCGACACACTTAGGGTCTACCCTCCAGAAGAGACTGGGCAGTGGATCACCCGGCGACCTCTTAGGGTCTACCCTCTCGCAGGGCTGGGCAGTGGGTCACCCGTCGTCTAGTTCCAGGTCTACCCCCCAGTAAGGCTAGGCAGTGGGTCACCTGTCGACTTATTCCCGGTCTACCCTCCAGCGGGGCTGGGCTGTGGGTCGCCTGATGACGTATTATGGTTTACCCTCTAGCAGGGTTGGGCAGTGGGTCATCCAGTATCTTATTATGGTCTACCCTCCAGCGGGGCTGGGCAGTGGGTCACCGGATGATGTATTATGGTCTACCCTCCAGCATGGCTGGGCAGTGGGGACACCTGTTGGCATTCCAGGCTCAGTCCTTCTACTAGGCTAGCATGTGGCTTTCCTCCGTGATTACCGGAGCGGGACCCTTGGTTATACATGTTAGTGTTGTGATGAGATTTGACCTTGAGCAGACCTCTCGACTGTAGGGCAGTGATAAGGTGCGGTTTGACTTTCCCTAGAACTCACAAGTACGAGGGGAACTTTCCCCACCGAGACGCATTCTTGTGAAGCAATCTAAAACTGTGCAGGAGAGTCAGTGCCACCCAAAGTGGATAGTGTCGAGGTGCGGTGATTGAGCCCCTTGGATTGTGGTTCGGGGTAGACGTGTGAGATGCTGGGCATCGATGGAGTTTAATTTTGGGACTGTTGGCGACTCATTTTCTTAGGCTGAGCCACGGGACGGAGATCCCCTTACGACGTTGTTCGGGCTTCTCGAAAGAGCATATGGATTTGTATATACCTTGTTTTGAGTACCCACTCCTTGGGTTTTGGCTACTACCCTTCAGGAGAGGCGAAGATGTTCAGGGTATGCCACGTGCTTTCCGCGTCCAGCTTCTCATGGTAGGATGAGTCTTCTATCTATCTTTTTATGGGTTGAGCTATTACTCTTTACTGCACCCTTGGTTTTACTCCTTTCTATTCATTGTTCGCACTACTGCTCACCCTTCGGTACCTCCTTTGTTGCTCCCTCAAGCCGTCGGGGTATCCTACTGAGTATTTTTATACTCACCCCTGCTTGGGCTTTTCCCGCACTTGGTGTGCCCTTGCAGACGACGAACATGTGGAGCGTGACTTCAGTGGAGCGTAGGAGCTTGGGAGCTTGGACTGCGTGCAGTGGTCGTGGTCGGGTTCCAGGTGGGAGACCCGTCAGCTGTTCCTTTTTGTTTACCTGTTGCCGGGTTGTGGCACTTCTTGGTTGGGCGCGTGTTTTGACCCTTTTTTTTCAGTTTGTACTTTGTACTATTAGAGGTCGATGCACATTGTGGTCTCTATATAGCAGTTTCCCTTTACTTTTCATGCCTTTTCTTTTACTCTGCACTTTTTATTTGAGTGTGCTGCGTGTGTGTGTGTACAGGTGCTTAGGCAAAGGCCTCCCCGAGTTATTGTGCCTTCGGCGCTGGTCGCCAGCCCCTGGCCTATGGAGGCGGGCCTGGGGTAGTTGCGGCTCGAGCCCGGGTAGGGTCGGGTCGTGAAAAAGAGGTATCAAAGGTGGGTTGTTCCTTGGGACGTTGTGCGGACATCCCTAAAAGAGGAATTGGTTGGGATATAGGGAAACAGTGTAAATGTGTCTGGAGAGCGGATCTCAGGACAGGGAGTCCAGTGATGGTGCGGCGGCCGACGTATCCATTAACCAGGACCTTGATAACCCGCTTGTCGACTCGGCATTCTAAGACACTTGTTGCAGGGAAATTTTGATTGTGCATCACATAGGATTGAGTCTTTGACTGTCCTTCTTGAGTCAGCTCCCCATCGTTGTTGTTGTGGTATATACATATATGCTCATCTGACCGCAGCACTCCTTGATAATATTCAGGATGTCTCCGTGAAGACAGCCAGCCCAGATACCAGCTTTGGGTGCGTGACGACGACCTTATGAGCTATGAGGCCATAGTCCAGGACCCATCATGGGAGCCCCTTTCTCCGGGTGGGCCGGTAGCAGTACCCCCACCTGTTGAGCAGCAGACAGTTTCAGCAGAGCAGGCTGAGCTCGAGCGCAGGTTGAGTGTGCTCCGTGAGTTCCAGCGGTAGAGACCACTGAGGTTCAGTGGTGATCCAGACCCTCAGGCAACAGAGGCATGGCTCGAGAAAGTGGTTAGCCTTTTCAGTCTTGTGCAGGCGCCGACAGATCAGAGAGTGGCTTTGGCAGCCGCCCTTTTCCGTGGAGCAGCTTGGCGTTGGTGGAGTCTGGTAACTCATCTTCTTGACGAGTCGTCGCTTTCGTTGGACAACTTACAGTTGTTGCTCCGTGATGAGTTTTTCCCCTCCTGCTTGCGCTCTGTTTGGATTCAGGAGCTCCTGCAGTTTCAGCAGAGAGGGATGACAGTGGCCGAGTACGCGGCTAGTTTCGCAGATTGTGCACGATTTTACCCGGACTTGGTCCCTGACGATAACCTCCGAGCATGGAAGTTTGAGCAGTGTCTCCGCTGAGATATTCGTGATGTCAGAGTACCCTTGGGAATTTCCACATGTTATGGGGTGCTAGAGCAGGCGATGGTGACAGAGGGCTTCCTGTCATGTTTTGCGGTTGGTAGTGGCAGTGGGGACGACGGAGCCGGGACGTCTGTCGTAGCTAACAGGTGCCGGAGGACAGGGCCTCGATGCAGGTGGCCGTCCCACTGCCGGTTTCAGAGATGTGGTCATATACCATTGTGGTGAAAAGGCGCAGAGCCTCAGTTGAGGATGCCCTTCCGTGAGTGGATCCCAGGCCGTGGTCGTACACCACAGTGGTGCCGGAGGGTACCAGGGCAGCCCAGAGAGCGACAGTGCTATGCTTGTGATGGGAGAGGTCACTTGGCACGAGACTGCCCGACCTGAGTTGCTGAGAGCTTCGGGAAGGCAGCAGGCGCACCACCACAGCAGTGGCAGCTGTGTGATCGGAGTAGTTCCCAGAGAGGTGGTGCTAGCAGAGGAGCGGGAGGAGCTGGAGGTGGGGGACAACGTTATGAGGTCTTCCCATCACCACTAGGCAGTCCACGTCAGGCTTTGGGAGCTGAGAGTTGGGACTGCGAGTAGCCACGAGCGTTGGATGTCTATGATCCTGCAGAGCATGAGGTGATAAGAGGTATGCTCTACATCTCTTCTACCTTTTTGCAGTAGAATTGTTAGACTCGGTGTGTGAACTAATTTCCTCCCTGCTCCTTGTTTGAGGTGTTACCAGGGTGACGCAGGGCGTCGGGTGTAACCCTGTGTTGGTAAGGAAAAAGGCGTGAGACCTTTTCCTTTAGTCGATGGTGTTGACTCCTTCGACTTTTGATCGTGTAAGAGAGCATCGACTGTGGAGCCTTACATGCCCAGATATCCTTGGGTGTTCCCCCATATGGATATTTTGAAGGAGGGAATCACCAGGCCTTGTTTTAGGTGCGGGCAGTGATTCCAGTCGTGGCGTGCGACGTAGAGGTTTGACCAGGGAGGTGAGCTACCCCCGAGAGCCTTCGGGCCATTTGGGACCGTGCGAAGGGATGGCGAGGTTCCCTACCGCCTTTCCCTAACCCCAAAGTCTGGAGTGGGTGCACGACATCATCAAGGGCCGACCTCGCGTGAACAGATCAATCCTTTGGTCTGTGTGCGGTGACGCAGAGCTGTGCGTGGGTTCTTCTGGGTATGGGAAAGCTGGGTGTGAGCTTAGTACCCTATGTTTCTCCCTAGTTTTTCTTTTTGGGGATGAAAATATTGAAGGAGGGAATGATGTAAGAACCCGGTTTTTTCTACTAAAGACTTTGGAATATTCTTGATAATATTCCAGAGCAGCGCCTTCAGACGGCGGGCGATTCTGAGCCCCGGAGTGTACGAAAATAAATTTTCAGTGCGTCCACACTGGAAATGCTAAATAAATGAGATAACTCCTAAACGGAGTTCCGGATCAGAGATCCGAGTGTACGGATGGGTCCTGAATGAGGTGTTTACCCTAGGAGCGACATAAAACATGTCGGCGTGGGCCGTTTGGACCCCGCGCCCGCTTCGGGAACGTTAAACGGATTAATTAATTAATTAATTAATTTTTTTTGGCGAAAAGCTTGTATCTCTTAAATGGTGGTTTTGTTTGAAAAACCGAGGGCACCGTTGAGTTCGGAGCGTGCCGTTTACCCTAGGAGGGGTGTATGTTTTGCGGGTGCGAGCAGTCTACAAAAAATGGCCCTAGGTGCGTTTTCGTAATTTGGCGGCCTCGGGCGCTAAGTTTAATAACATTTGAACGGGGTCTCGGAATAAAATTCCAAGACCTCCGTTGAACTCAGAGGGTGGTTCTTAGCCTAGGGGAGGATAAATCCTGACCCTGTCGGGAGTTCGAGTTCGGGGCTGTCGGGCGGGCGTTTAAGTGATTTGTACTTAAAAACCCCCACCCCCCCTTCACCTTCTTCTTATTCTTCCTCAAACCCTTCTCCCCCTCCTTCAGCTCCTGCGAGGCAGCTCCGGCGAGGCGACTCTGGCAAGGTGCGGTGGTGCCGACGGGTTGACGCGAAGCGACGGACACCGCCCAAGAGGTAGGGTTATGTTTTTGCGTTTTAATTACCGGACCTCCCTTTGAACCCCAAATTTTAGTGTTGATTTTTTGTTTTCCTTTCGCAAAAACCATATAAATGCGTATTAGAGGTTTTCCTCTTTCCATTGCTTGTTTCGGAATCAAAATCCGAGCTCGGAGGAGCCCGAGGTTGATCGTCGAAGGTTGCCGGTTTTTGGAGGGGTTCTCGGGTGTTCCGGCGGGGAGGCATGGCGGCGGCGCGGCTCCAGGCAGCAGCGCGGTGAGCCGGACGGTAGTGGAGCGGCTCGAGGCGGTGGGCGCATCTTGGCAGCGGGGTGGCACGGCGAAGGCGGCTGCAGACGGTGGCGGTCGGCGGGGTCCCGGGCGGCTCCGGCGTAGGGCAGAGGACGCGGGGTGCGCGACTTCGCGTACGGCGCGACCGCGACCCGCATGTCGCGGGTTGCTGCTGGGAAAAAGTAGACCGGCCTAGACGGCCGGTCGAGGGAGCTGGCCGCGGGGGACTGAACCGGTCCCGCGGCCGGGCCGCGGGCCGGCTGAGAGCGGACCGGCCGGACCGGGCCTGTCCGGGCATAGGGAGTGCCCCCCCCCCTCTTTGAATTTCCGACGCCCGTAACTTTCATTATGGGTGTCCGTTTTGCGCGTCGTCAGCGGCAGCGCGGACCTTGTGTAGGGGGGAACGTTTTGAAATGGTTTTGGGAATTTTTAATTCCCGAAACGAGGGTTCTCGGAGGCACGAAACATCTTTAAGTGGGCGAGCGTTTTCCCCGAGTTTCTTGTTTTGGACGGCGCGGATGCATGCGACGTCCGCTTTGGGTGTTGTCTGTTGCGTTGGGACCCTGGCGTAGGGGCGAATGTTTCCAGGGCGGTTCCAGGCGTTGAGGCTGAAGTTGAGGCGTGGGCCCCATGGCCCGTCTCTTGAGCTGCGTGTAGCGTTTCACGACTTTTTCATCGGACGTCCGTTCGTGGCATGCGAGCAGTCGATGTTGGGTGTTTTTTCGAGGGGATTGCAATGGTTCAATCCGCCCACCCTAATTCGGCATGATGGTGCGGGGCCCACGAGGTCCGTTTGGGGGTCGACGGTGATTTTCCATCCTTATCACCGGGCGACCGTTTTGGACAAGTGAGTAGTCCATTTCGTGTTCTTTCTCGAGGGGATCGCAACGGTGTGATCCGTTCATTGAGTTTCGGGATCGGGATGCGGGTCCCACGTGGCACCGCTCGTGTGCGCTGCGCCGGGATGCACCTTTTTCTCCGGATATCCGTTGTACTCAAGTGAGTAGTGCTTTTGACGTGTTTTCCTGAGGGGATCACAATGGTGCGATGCGCCCGACTGTTTTCGGGGCCGAGGCTCAGGATCACGGGACGCCGTTCGGGCGTGAGGCGGTGTTGGTGACTTTTCTGTTGGATATCCGTTGGAGGCAAGTAAGTAGTCGATCTCGCGTGTTGTTCCGCGAGAATTACAACGCTGTGATCCGTTTGGCTGTGCGGAGCCTCTTGCGCGATCTTGAGAAATGTGGAAGCATGGAAGGTGCTCCAGTGGTGGTTCGCCCTACCATGGTTGTAGCGGACCCTTGGTGTGTGATCGTGCACTCTTGGGAGAGTGCTGTAAATGGTTCACGAGATGTGGCTGGCCATGCCTGGGCCTTTGAGGTAGAGTTGTTACATCACGCCTTCGCGTTGACGTTGGGTGCGGTGTGCATGATAGCCCTTGGGCTGAAAGTGAGCTATACTCTGGGAGTATACGGGAGTGCTTGGAGGTACATGTGGTTGTTCGTACCTGAGAACATGGTGCGTTCAGTTGGGGATGAGAGGGGGCCACACGTTGTGTGGGCCCCACGTGCGTTTCGTGTTCTGCTTTGCGTACTTGGACCTCTCACGGCGTAGAGGATCCCTTTTTGCTTGTTTTTTTGGCTAGTAGGGTGGAGTTTATTTCCCCTAGTTTTGTGCTCGTTTGTTTGACCAGCAGGGTTGAGTGGTCTCCCCTGGTTTCGTTCTCGATGGATCGGCCGGTAGCGGTGTTAGTGACACCTAGTGATGGAACAGGCGCTGAACCCCTTTGGGTGAGTTGTGCTGGTGTTGGGTGGTTGCGCGAGGCTCACTCTGTGTTCGGTTGGCCAGTGTTGTACCCTCCAGAGGAGATGGCCAGGGAAATTCTGAGTTCTACCCTCCAGCGGGGCTGGGCAGTGGGTTACTCATCGACTTCCTCGGGCTTTCCCTCAAGCAGGGCTGGGTAGTGGGTGGCCCACTGACTTCTAGGGTTTATCCTCCAGCGGAGACTGGGCAGTGGGTCACCCGACGCTCTTAGGGTCTACCCTCTAGCGGGGCTGGGCAGTGGGTCACCTGACGCACTTGGGGTCTACCCTCCAGTAGAGACTGGTCAATGGGTCACCCGACGACCTCTTAGGGTCTACCCTCCAGCAGGGCTGGGCAGTGGGTCGCCCGTCGTCTAGTTCCAGGTCTACCCTCCAGCATGGCTGGGCAGTGGGTCGCCTGTCGACTTATTCCAGGTCTACCCTCCAGCGGGGCTGGGTAGTGGGTCGCCTGATGACTTATTATGGTTTACCCTCCAGCAGGGCTGGGCAGTGGTTCACCTAGTATCTTATTATGGTCTACCCTCTATTGGGGATGGGCAGTGGATCGCCGGATGATGTATTATGGTCTACCCTCCAGCATGGCTGGGCAGTGGGGACACCTGTTGGCATTCCAGGCTCAGTCCTTCTACTAGTCTAGCCTGTGGCTTTTCTCCGTGATTACCGGAGCGGGACCCTTGGTTATCTGGGTCAGTGTTGTGATGAGCAATGACCTTGAACAGACCTCTCGACTGCAGGGTAGTGACGAGGTGTGGTTTTACTTTCCCTATAACTCACAAGTACGAGGGGAACATTCCCCACCGAGACGCGTTCTTATGACGCGATCTAAAACTGTGCGGGTGAGTCGGTGCCACCCAAAGCGGATAGTGTCGAGGTGCGGTGATTGAGCCCCTTGGCTTGTGGTTCGGGGTAGACGTGCGAGATGCTGGGCATCGATGGAGTTTACTTTTGGGACTGCTGGCGACTCATTTTCTTAGGCTGAGCTACGGGACGAAGATCCCCTTATGACGTTTTTCGGGCTTCTCGACAGAGCATATGGATTTGTATATACCATGTTTTTAGTACCCACTCCTTGGGTTTTTTCAACTCTCTTTCAGGAGAGGCGAAGACGCACGGGGTATGCCACGTGCTTTCCGCGTCCAGCTTCTCGTGGTAGGACAAGTCTTCTATCTTTCTCTTGATGGGTTGAGTTGTTACTCTTTACTTCACCCTTGGTTTTACTCCTTTCTATTCCTTGTTTTCACTACTACTCACCCTTCGGTACCTCCTTTGTTGCTCCCTTTAGCCGTCGGGGTATCCTACTGATTATTTTTATACTCACCCCTGCTTGGGCTTTGCCCACACTTGGTGTTCCCTTGCAGACGACAGACAGGTGGAGCATGACTTCAGTGGAGCGTAGGAGCTTGGGAGCTTGGACCGCATGCGGTGGTCATGGCCAGGTTCCAGGTGGGAGACCCGTCAGCTGTTCCTTTTTGTTTACCTATTGCCGGGTTTTTTCACTTTTTAGTTGGGCGCGTGTTTTTCCCCGTTTATTTTCAGTTTTTACTTTGTACTGTTAGAGGTCGATGCACATTGTGGTCTCTATATAGCAGTTTCCCTTTACTTTGCTTGCCTTTTCTTTTACTCTGCACTTTTTCATTGAGTGTGCTGCGTGTGTGTGTGTACAGGTGCTTAGGCAAAGGCCTACCCGAGTTATTGTGCCTTCGACACTGGTCGCCAGCCCCTGGCCTTTCGAGGCGGGCCTGGGGTAGTTGCGGCTCGATCCCGGGTAGGTTCGGGTCGTGACAATAGTAGTTTTTTAAGATTGAAGTGAAGAGGAGAGGGGGTGGCCTTCAATAAGTGGGGGCGTGTATAAACTTGGAATTTTTGAAAAGGAAAAGGTGTAACCATGTTTCAAACATACCAAAAGGATCCAAAATGGTTCATTATATAACTTTATATGAGTTAAAGTAGAATTATTTCCATATAATATAAATTACACAAGTTTTTAGGTTAATTAATCACTTAACTTTTTATTTTAATTCCTCAAGAAACCCGTTTTAACCTTAACCTTGGTAAATAAATTTAACCTTCTTACTATTCAGTTTGACAAAAAATTAAGCTGAAAATATTATATAATAATAATTATTTTGATTAAAAATATGGAATATATTTTTCCAAATTAAATTATCTGTAGTGGCGATATTCAATTTAAAATTAAACCCGCAGATGAGCTGAAAAAACGGTTCTCCAAAGAGATATATTTCATAAGTATTATATGTTCTAATATCAATAGTTAATATTAGTTTTAATAAAATAAACTAATTTAGTTTAATAATAAAATAATTTAACTAATTTTAATTTTAAACCATTTTAAAAAATTAGGTATCTCTTTAAATGATTTAAATGAGAAGGAATATTTTAATAAAAATGAGTATTTTTTTAACTTTTCACTGAATTCGTTTTTGAAAATTATAAAAAATTAAACAAAAGATAATTTATAGATGTTGGTTCTAAAAGAAAAGTTAAATTTTTCAAATAAAATTTCTATATTTTTCAAAAATGATCATTATAATTTTTTTTCAAAAAACAATAAAAATCATTTTTTTGAGAAAAAACGTATTTTTGAAGAATATAAAGAAATCCATAAAAGATAAGTGGTTATTTATAAATATATATTATTTATATAAATCAATTTATACATAATTTTCAAAATATGGTTATTATAATTCATAAAACCTTGTGAAATGGATAGTTATAATGTTTATGTGTAAATAATACTATTAATAGTATATTATAGTTCAATAAAAATCAGTATTATGTCCAACATAATATATAAAAAAATTAAATTGATTAGAAAAAATTAATAATTAAAAACTCATAGTATTAAAAAGATACATGAATGCAATTTTTTGATGAATGATTTAGTGAATGTATCTATATATTATATTTTTCCTAAAATGGTTTATCATACATTAATAATGCATTGTTTCTTCTTCATATTTATTTAGGGTAATGTTATATACCTATTGAATTTTCAAATAATAGAAAATTTATTCTATATCATATAATGTGAATTAGATATTTTATTCTTTCCATGAATCCAAGATATGATTCTCCACTTGGTTAGAGTTATTTTACTATGCATTCCACTGCATTATAGAAGGATATACCTAATTGAACACTATAGGAATAATTTGTAAGGGTGTATCAAAAAGAGATGTTTTCCAAATGTTTTTATTATGGAGGGTTATATTTTTTATAAATATATTTAATTTTTTACTAACTACCTATTTGATGTCGAGATAATTGGTCTACCAAAATCTCACCACAATGGGTGACTCGTGGGTGAAGGAATTTTTGTAATAGAAGTTTTTTTAATTATGATTGCAGTGTGGGAGTTGGATCACATTTTCATTTTACATAATATCTTAGAATTTTTCTAATATGTTGAAATAAAAAAAGTAATTATTAGGAATTGGAATCAATAAAGGTATTAATTATTGATATAGAAAAATTTAATTAATAGTTTATATAAAGATTTTGGGAGAATGGGTTTAAGGATTTCACTTCAAATCCAAACAAAATTTTAGAGTAAACTTGACAGACAGCTAGGGGACAAAGTCTGCATGTATTTTCTTATAATGGTTATGTAATTAGTGGTCATACATTCTATACAATAAAAATGAATAGTGTAGTATAATGAAAAATAAAAGATATTATCTTGTGTTTGAGGAAATGAATGTATCTAGTTCTAAGGAAAAAAATACAATTTATAAAAATATGGCATACATTAGAATCATTGAAAAAATATAAGAATTGGATTATACTACATTTCAAGACTGATTTCTCATTCCAAGAGCATTTATAATATAAGTTTATTAAAAATTGAAGAATTGGGATTCTTGAAAGTGGATTTCTATAATAAAGGGTGCAAGGATGAACCATTCATAATGGAATCACTCGTAGCACAAGTATTTAATGTCTCATATCCTACAAATATAAGGAGGTTAACTATTCTATTATCAGTAAACAAATGATGGGTCCTATTTCAATTCAACTATGGATGACCTTTTTTTGTGATTTTTTAATCATTTCATGGAGGTCCCCAGGTAGATGGGGTCTTATATGTCATTTGAGACCATAATAATGGGATTTGGATACTCGATAGTGGGTTCAAATCCATTCACAATTTAATGAAAAAGGGGAGCTAAAAAATATTGAAAGTGTTTTTTAATATAAATTTAATTACATCCAAGTATTATGTGTTAACTACAGAATTTATGTAATATTAATTAAATATTAAACTACTTTATTATATAATGGCTTCTTAACATGTCGATACTCCCAATCCTAAGGAACAATAATTATTTAGACAAGTTGATGCTTCTAATCCAAAGGAAAATCACATTACACTATATTCTAATAATACCTATCTTGTGGAACATAAAATTGATAATTTTGAAACTGAGGAATTGGAATAAGGTGAATAAACTATGTTTGAGAAAAGAAAGAATCTTAGTAGCATGACTATCTTAACAAAAATTATTAGGCTGTGAAGAAAAGGCATAGAATTTGAGGTTGTAATGAATGCACATGGCCAAACTGTTGACCCAAATAAGTCAATTTTCATTTGTCACATTAGGGTCACCACTCAAATGTGAATCCCAATAGATGAAGATATATGGAATAGTGTTTTGCCAAATATGGATTAAATAAATTTTAAATATATTATTTTAACATTATGATATACTTTAATTATTTTACTACAAAATTAAATTATGAAATATTTTTTTACTCATCATTATACCATGATAAGGATTTTTATAATAGACTAATATAAAATTAAATAATTATTAATAGTCAATTTAAAAGATCATAGATCATTTTAGTGTATTCTTACAAAGATTTATCTAAGGTAAAATTAAGGGATATTAAACCTATACCCACCATATATACATGAACTCATGACAAAAAAAGAATCATGAAATGTTTTTCTTTGTGTTTTTGAGAAGAAATATTTTTAGGTAAATTGTGAATGGTAATAATTTACATTATAATATTTGTATCAATCACTTTGGTTTAAAATTAATAATCTATAAAATAAAAACTCGATAATAAAAATATGAACCATGAATAAAACCCAACTTACCTCTACCATAATGGAAGGATGAGTTATACATCACTTCAAAAAATGGTATGTATTTTAAATATATAGTAATTGTATTATGCATGATGAGACAATAACATAATTATGTTCCCTTTTTATATATATAGCTTGATGAATTAAAATCCTACTCACCTTCCGTCCATTTTCAAGTCTGATGGTAGGATGGTCATGTAAATAAGAGTAGAATACAAGCATATGAAATCACACAATGTCTAGAAAAATAATGTTTAAGCATGATATAATAAAAAAATATTCATTTTTAAATATGTATTACTTAACTATGATTAATTACTTTCAAATATTATTTATCTTGATTTGACATAATATTATTCATCATCTATACCCAATGAAGGAATACTTTTATTGGCCTTGAGGTTTCGAGAATAATTTAGCCATGTCAAAGGAGCATGTTTTAGAGTGTATCATTGAACATAATTTTAGAGAATAAATGATCATGGTGATAAATATTAAAATATTATATGAGATACATTCATAATTATGTGTCTATAATGAGTTATTTCCATTATATTGAAATTTTATTCAAATTTTCTAAAAATTTAAAAAAATTTAATGAACAGATTAAGGTTATTATAGATGTGTAATAATAAGAGGAAGTGATGATTTGAATCTAAAAAATTAAAGGGATCATATAATCAATCAAAATTATCTTTTTTGAGTATCATTACCCTAGCAGTTGAACATCTATATTTAATAATATAAATTGTTTATGTGAATACAATGTTTATTGATGGTGATATGGTCATTAATGAATTTGAAATAAAATTATATGGATAATACATTATAGGCCATCTTGGTCTTGAGAATTTAGATGAAATCCTTAAGAATTGATGGCTAGGATTATCAATTGTAAATGTTTACATGACGTGCATTTTCGTAATCAATTTGTCAAATAGACGATCTTATATTTTAATTGTAGTCTAATAAAATATATATTTTTTGAAAGAATATATATTAGTACTATGTGAAGGGAATACATTGTGAAGAAAAATTTTGACACATTAGTCCCCACATCACTTCTATAAACAATACATTTGAAGAAGATAAATATTTAAAAAACATTGACCAATTGACTGTAATATTTGATAACAAACATACCAATGGAATGTTTTTAGTACACATGATAAATAGGTAAAACTCTACAGTCTAATAATATCAAATATTTTTTAAATTTATTTTATTAACTAAGCCTTTTTTGTTTTTAAGGGCGTTGGTTTCTCATTGAAATCAATTTTCGTACTCTGAATATTAATTTTTTGTATTCTATATATGAATTTCCATGAAATCGATCGTAAATGATGAATTTTTTAATGTTTCAATACACTACATTCCAAATTTTACAAAAAAAAACATGTTATATGTTTTACATTATGTTTTAATGAAAACTTCAATATGATAGGTTGTTGTTTAAATATAATTATATTTAAGGGATGAGGATGGTCCATAAGTACAATAGTCCAATCTATTTTTAGAAATGGATAATTATTAGAGTATATATATTAATATTTCACTATAAAAATATATATAACAAAACATTACTCATTTCTCTCCACATTTCTTTTCTGTTCAAAAAAAACTAAATGTTTTTGGTTATTAATTTATAATATCTATAAAAGATATAAATTCCCAAAAAAACTTTAATCTATGATGTGGTATTTCATATGATAATTTTAATTCTAATTAAAATGTTGTTTAATATATTTTTTTTGTTTTTCTCGTACTACCAAAACTATCGATGGTCTAAAAAATCAAAATATGAAATATATATTTTTTGGAAATAAGGGGGAAGATTATGTGGTGTAAAAATGTTTGTAGACATCATTAACTAGTGAACTCCGTTTATTTATTTTTTTAATTTTCATAGTGATATTGAAAAAATTAATTTTAATAGTTTAATTTTTCTCCAACCATTTTGTTATCTATGAAGACCCAAAAATTCATGGATAAAATCAGTTCTTGAAAAGGGATTTAACCAGGTTGAAATGGTTATTTATGTACTACCTATTGTAGAAATTTTCATATCATTTTTTATAGTTCTTTTTTAGTAAATTATATTATACATTATATCTATAGATTATTAGAATTATTTTCTCTAATATCAAGTACCGTAAATTTAGAATTTCTTTTTCTCAAAGAATTTTATGTTGTTAAAAAGAATAAAAGGCCAAGAGATAGAGTTCATAGTCCTTATTCAAGGCAAAAATATGATTCAAAATTGCAAGAAGGACCATTAGTATTTGAGTTTAAATTTTTTTTTGATGTTACATTAGTGATGGAAGATCATACCAAAATGTCCATTACAATATGATTTTATTTCTAATGGACCATTACAAAAAACTACATCACGATTATGGTCATTTGTGATAGCCCATCGCAAATAGAAAATTATTATTATAGATGAAATAAACCTCACAAATTATACCCATAATTTTTAAATATGATCAATTTTGACGGTCCATTATAGTTGATATTATTTGCAATGGAAGATAATTCCTTTAAAAATACAAATATTTTTAGGAAAAATAACAATATATTAAAAAAAATAAAAAATTTTTAAAATTTTTTTAAAAATTTGAAAAAATTATAAAATTATAAATTTAATACATAAATAAAATTAATAAATCATTTCAATCATAACATGTATTTGAAAACAAATTAAAAAATAGTTATTATACTTTAAAAAAAATCTACTCGTGTTAGGTGGAGGAGGATCAATCAAAGGATCACGGGTGGGGGGAACATCATAGCAACACCATGTGGAAGCCTTCACTTATACTCCAATATCTTCTCATCTCTCTGAGGTGGCTGCTAATGCTCCTCCTCCCAGCCTATCGACATCTATTTTATTATCTCATCATGAGCTATCAACCTTTCTTTATACTATAAAACATACAACAAAATTGTTGATTAATTTTCACGAACTCACTTTGAGCTCCTAGATGACATTACATAAGTACAAAAATAACTCATAGGCTTCAGTCGGGAACAAATACCGACCACTTAAACTTTCTCGAAACCATGAAAATTCTCTTGTATCTAGGACCCCTCATCAAATCCTAAATCAACAATGGTATATTATTCACTCCCAGCTTGACTACCTCATAAATGAGAAGTTGCGGCCTCATGTGATTCCTTCAAATATAATTATAAAAAAAAATAACTATTAGTGAATTTTAAGAAATTACTAACACAATATGGTGCTATTGGTCACCTATAATTTCTCCTATAAAAGAATAAATATAAATCTTCTTATAAACTTAAAAACCCATATTTTATGGTTTAATAGTGTCTTATATAATATAACAAAAATTATAATTTTAAGGAATATATATATTAATAAATAATATCACTTACCATATGATTTTGATGTATGAAAAATTTATTACTTCCAACCTTATGTGTGACCTCCTGCCTCCCCCATCTTTGACATCACTAGGAGAAAAATCCATCCCATACATGAGATGAGATATAATCAAGTCGATGGGATATGCAAGAGTATTTGAAAACAATATAATGAATTTAATCCATATCCTACTTTATATGTTTGAGTGAAAACTAATAAAAGCATTCATGTATACTTATTTTTCATGCCACCAGGATAGAATCTCTAAAGATATCTGCAATTAGAGCCAATAAATTCTATAAGACAATTAAAAACAATATGTTAGTAATTAAATAATATTTTAAAGTATATATTATTTAACAACGTTTAATCCATTGGTTGAATAATTTCTAATTAATGGAGATGTAACTTGGTCCCTTGATACTTATGGCTCAGAAAAACAATTTCATTGAATCTCACCAGCCTTCACAATAGCTAAATAAGAAAAAATGAAAAAAAAACTAGAATATTATTACCAAAATGAATACAAAATTATAATATAAAATAAATATATTAAGAAATTAAACACACCTCTATAAATTAATATCAAAATAAAAAGAATGGTCTCTCTAGAATAGGTTCTAGAATCGTCCTTCTAGCAAGACCAAAACCTCTCATAATAGGCATTTCATTCTATAAATCAAGTGAACCAGGCTCATCAATAGGAAGTGTGGAATCCATGAGAGAATGACAAAGATCATCCGGATCATCTATAACAATATAAGAAAAATAATGACACAGGTATGAAATTATTAAAAGAAAACTGAAATATAAAAAACTAATAAACACCATAATATAATAATATTAGCTATAAAAAATTGTTGATACATATTAGAATTATACAAAATAATAATAAATAATTATATATAATAATTATATATAAATAAATACAAAAACATAATAATCTAACATGTAAATATTTGTTAATATATATATTACATACAAAAAAATAGTATATATCATGCAGAATATAATATTATTACCTATAAATAATTATTAACATGAAAATAAAATATAAAAACTAAGAGTTACTAGTATCTATGAAGGATCATAATAGATCACCAGGTCCATAAATCAAAAACATACAATCCTACCTATAAATAATTGTTAACAAATATGTAAAATATAATAAACTAATAAATACCTGAATATATTACATACATCATCTTCTTCTTCATTATTTCCATCGATGAAAATGTTTACATCCCCATCATCAGCATCATCATCTTCCATACAACTCTTAGTTTCATCATCCGTTATTACTTCATCAACATTATCTATAACAACATCCCTAAACTAGGATGTTTCATCATTGATATTTATATCTCGTCAAGTAAGAGATATATTTTGGGATGTTTCTTTTAAAATATCATTATTTTTCACTTCAAAATAACCATTTTCATTTTCAATAAACCGACTTTCAAGTGTTTTATTTTTTGTTACACTCCACCAGTCATTAAAATATATCAAAACATCATAGTAATTTTCATAATAAAATTTATATTCTTGATGTGACAACATAAATGGTTTATTTGATTTATGAGGACTTTAATATTTAGTGTTAAGTACTCCATGTTGTGGATAAACTCACTAACCACGTTTAGAATCAAACCAACGAAATTTTAACATTGTTACATAATTTTTTCCCCAATAACATAACTCAATTATTTAATACAAAATACCATAATAGTATACTTCAATTTCATCATGAAGATATAATTTCAAATAATAACTAATATTTATTAATTTCTTTGATTACCCATTAATGTGTGTATGGAATCAAAATTTATTAACCGCATACCCATTATAACATTGTACAAATTTTGATTGACGGTTTTTGAGCACAGATAATCGATTATAAAGTTTATGTTCATGTTGTGCTACCAAGAAACAATAAAAATTATTACCAAAATATATTAGTCTAAAATTGATTTATTTTTCCACAAAAAAACTGAACATACTAGTCACTAAAACCAATATACCAAATTTTGTTGACCACATTTTTCAAGATAAGAATATGAAATTTGTATAAATTAATTATTGATATGGTCATAATATAGTAAACAAAAAAATAATTTAAATAAAGGTATATATTATAAAATTTTAAATTAATAATAATAATTTGTACTTACTATTAAAATCATGTAATTTTTCAGAATTCAGTAGAACATATGTATGAGATCTATGGAGTTCTTCATAAAAAATACATCATTCACAATTATAACCAAAACCAATCTCAATATGATAAAAACCTGACCACTGATGGTCTATGAAAGCGTCAAATTTTTCTCATTATGATCCATATTTTTATGTTTTCAACCATATTCTGATTTAAAATAATAAGATAATAAATTTCAAATTTTCTCCTGCAGGTATGCTTATGAAATTCACCCATCAACTGATGATTTGTTATATAATTTATTCATTAAAATTTTCATGCATAACTCCAATGGCTACGTCCATCAAAATTTAATTATCCCTCCACATTTTTATTCATATGAAAAATTATATATTAAATTTTCCACTGAGTCAATGAATCTTAGTGAGAATATTTTCTCCAATTTACATAAAATTTAAACAACATCCTATTACAACCTACTAAATACATCATAGTAAAATCTTGGTTCCCAAATATCTTAGAAGAAATATGATATTTTAGTTAACATATCCTATATTGAAGAACTCAACATCCCCATAAGAACAAAACGTATTCATCTTTCCATTAAGACATTGATGTCATGATTTTTTTATAAATTAATATGACCAATTCTGATGTAGCGAGACAAGTTAGAAGTCTAACCATCTTGTAACCTCAAATCTCAAATCCATTGATAGAATAATATAAAATTTCATTAAAAAGTGTGTATGATTATGAAAGATTCATTAAATTATGTGTTCTTTCATCTTAAAATAATTCATGTTCACGATGTCTGCAAATATGGGAATGATCTGACTATTACATTATATTATATGTCATCCTCAAAAAAAATTCAACAAATATTAAAAATCAGAATGTTTTGATTTATAATTTGGTATATCAATTTGAGTTGTTATTTCCTAAATAGACAAAAAAACATCCTCATGTACTAAATTTTGAAATCACAGAGTTGGAACCAATTTTTTTAAATTATATTGAATTATATTCACCAAGTTAATACGAAAAAATACAATCTTTCCAAAAATGAAAATGCAATAGGTGAAGTAAAACATTTTCAAACATTTTGAATCTCCTATGATCTCATTTCATAAATGGACATTTAATTATTCATTCAAATGAAATTATGAAAATTATGTTAAAATGATATAAAGGTTTTAGAAACCTCAATATAGACAAAATTTGTACCCGATCTGCTGAGATTTTTATGATTATTTATCAAATCATGGTCTTGTAATAGAAAATGGTGTCTACTTCCGGAGCCCATAGTTATCTAAAAAACAACATAAATAAGAATAATTATTATTGATCATTGGTAGTAAGTATAAATTTATATTTTAAAACCTATTAATATTATTTGGAATATGATTGGAGTGAGGCACTAGTTTAGCACTAGATTCTAAGTCCTGTGGAGGATGAACACAAATAGAATAAAAATATTAAATGTATGATATCACACAAATGATATTTTTTTGAAAAAAATGGTATATATTTTGAATGGTGTCTCATATAATAAATCTTGGACCACTGTTAGGTCAGCGATATAGGGTTTACCCTAGACATGACATACTATTTGTGTGCATCAGATGTTTTGTTACATTTCACATGAGGGTATTTAATGTAATATTTTTATTATAATTTTTTATAAAAAAATTGACTATCTTCAAAATTACATAGCATATGAAAAATAAAAAAATCTCCATTAGGTTCAAAATGTGGGATTTACACTAGATGTGATATAAAATCTAAGCACATCGAGACTTTAGAAACATCACACAATATAGTAATACATTTAATTTTTCAATTATATTTTTATTTACAAAAAAGAAGTATCTCTGAAAAATCATATCCTATTAGAAATATAGTAACCATTATATCGGGGATATTGGGTCTACCCTAGGAGTGACATAACATTTTTGTGAACCGAGTGTTTTATTACATTATAAATTAGGGTAATTTATTTAATATTTTTATTATAATTTTTTATAAGAAATTTATGTATCTATGAAACTATGTATCATATGTAAAATCAAAGACCAACATTTGGTCAAGGATGTGGGGTTTACCATATATGCAACTTAATATTGGTGCACATAACATCACACATGATGATAATTCATTAAATTGTTGTATTATAACTTTTTATAAAAAAATTGATTTATCTTCATAATAGTGAATAATATCTCAAATTTGAGACCACTATTAAAATGGGGATGCTAGATTTACCATAGGCATCAAATAATATTTGTGTGAATCAGGTGTTTTTTTACATTACATGCGAGGGTAATTCATTAAATATTGTTATTATATCTTTTCTTAAAAAATAATGTTTCTAACAAAAGGTGTATCTTATAAAAAATCTGAGTCTATCGTTAGGTCTTAGATGTGAGGGTTTACCCTAGACATGACATAAAATTTATTAATGTCAATAGTTTTGTAACATCTTGCATGATGGTAATATATTTAATTTTTTATTATATTTTTTTACAAAAAATGGTGTTTCTCCATAACGGTGTATCATATCATAAATTTAAGACCATTGTTATATCGAGGATGTTGTGTTTACCCTAGGTGCAACATAATATTTGCGTCCATTAGTTGTTTGATAACATAACATGTGAGGGTAAAAATATAATATATTATTAATGTATATATATATATATATTAAAACCGTTATAAAAATTATTACTATAAATTATTTTAATTAATAGAACATTTATATGAATTATTGTGAATTTCTAATAGTGGTTATCATTTTTTATATTTTATTGTAATGTATAAGAAATAATATATTTTGTATTACAAATATTTTTTAATTATTATTAGTTGATATTTTTTAAATTAATAAAAATTATTTATTATCTATGACCGAATTTATTATAAATATTAATAATTTTCCAAAAATAATTGTATTTTATAGTTGTTCTTTGAAAATTACTAAAAATTATCATAATTTCCACAAATTTTAAAATTAATATTTTTTTAATTAACACCAATATTTTCTACTTATTACTATAATTAAATAATTAATTATTAGTTATTATAAACTATTTAATGAAAATTAAAAATCATTTAAATTGTTATTATATTTTAAATAATTACTAAACATATATATCACCATTTATTTTTTGATATAAAAACATCAAATATATTATGACTCTTTTAAAAAAAAATATATATATATCAAATCTATATAAATCTATATATATTTATATTATAATAAAACATAAACATATTTTTTAAATGTTTATATATAAATATTCAAATATTAATATATATATATATATAACCTGATTTCTTAATCAAATCTATTTTTTAGTTTTTAAAAAAATATGCATATCAAATTAACACACACACACACATATATCAAAATCAATATTTTATTTCTTAAATCTCATATTTTTGTGTATATATATATTACAAAATCCTTACATGTTTTTTTAATACTTATATATATATATATATTCACATGTTAATATATATAAATACACACACACACACAAATAAATATTAAAACCCATAATAATTTATATATATATATATATATATTAAAAAACATACATGTTTTTAAAATGTTTATATATATATATTCAATATATATATATATTACAAGATTTATTAATTAATATAAATACATAAAATATATTTTGAGACTCTTTTTAAACAAATATACATATCAAATATGTATATACATAGATACGAATATACATACATATATATATATATAATCTAACATGTTTTTTAAAAAATTGTTATATATGTATATATTAGCAGGTTAATACACACACAAACACATACATCCAAATTAAAAAATGTGAAAAATCCCTAAAAACAATTAAAATCACTTGTACAAAACTGATAACATTAAAATATAAAATAATAAATTTTTAGAAAACCTAAATAACAAATAAAACATGAAAATGGAAATAATCTCATAACATAGGGTTTTCCCAAACAAAATCGTAAATGATAAAATGAGAAAAAACACAAAAAGAATGAATGAGGAGACAATATGAATCTATAAGAAGGTGACTCAAATGTTGATCTACAAAAAACAGGCTGCAATAAATTATCACAGAGGAAGGAGGCCATTAATCATGTCTTATGTGCATCTTTGAAGAAGGATAGGAAGGTTATGGAGAGAAAGAATGGGGGGATTAGGTTTTAATTTATTATTAATCGTGATGGACTAATTGTGAAATAATTAATTCCTTCAAAAAAAGTTTTTCATCAAAAGTATTTTCAATCGGAAATAATACATGTCAAAAATAATTCCTACATGACTACTGTTACTGAAAAATATTGTATTCTGTCACTATTATCCATCACCACAAATTTTCATGTTAGGAGGTGACAATTTCCAACAATTTTATTTTTAGTAGAACATTTATTCCATCACAAATGATGAATTTTTACAACAGAATATGCATTCCACCACAAATAATTTCTTTTATGGGACTATTTGTGATGGGTTAATTGCCTGTAATAATTAACTCATCGCAAATAACCTGTTTTCTAGTAGTTAATGAACTATGTGTGGAGTATTTTTATTCTCTTTCTAAGTAGAAAATTATTATATAAAAAAATTTAATAAAGGCATGGAAAAAGATGATGCATTGATGTACACATTTAATGTTTTCTCCATAAACATGTTATTTTTATAATTTTTTTATGTTTGGTGGTGATGTAAAACAATTTATTTTAAATCCAAGCCTTTTTAATTTTTTTGGTGAAAAAAATTTATGAAAATGATACAAAAGTTATTTTTTAGGTGCACAAATCCACCACATGTCAATTTTAGACACGATAATCCTAATGTGACTTGAAATTCATATATTCAGTTTAAAAGTGAAATTGTAGTTAAAAACCGAGTTCACTTATGAAAAAAATTAAAACATCTTTATATATCTTGATACGTTAGAAAAAATATTTAAAATTAATTTCTTGTGTGTTGGAATTAACATTACATTAATCAGTTACACGATGTGACCATTATGATTGGAAGTAAATATTTTTATTTTAAATCAATATTTTAATTTAAAACAAGTGTCACATACTCAAAATAGAGTAAACATTCACAAATTGGCCGGATAAATTATTAAAATAATCTATGAAATCATTTTTGATGTTTTGAAATCAACCTAAGATTAATTTGATAAATGGTGTTCCAAGTATGACTCAAAGTGCATGTTTTTTTGTTAAAAATTAATATTCTTATTAAAAACAATTGTAACTTTTTAGAAACTAAAAAAATTCACCCATATTTTCCTTATAATTTAAAAAATGTTCTTTTATCCATTTTGGATGTATAATAATTTCCATACCTAAACGAGGCACACAATGTTTCTGTTCTGATTGAAAGTGTGTCATTTTATCCAAAATCGACATTTCAGTACAAAACACACTCCATATACACATGATAAAAAAATACTTAGATTTTCTTGATACATTATAGAATCAACTATAAGCCATTATTGGCATGTAAGAATTTGTATCACATCAACATGACATATGGTGTTCCTAATATGATACAATTTCATGTTTTCAGTTTAAAAAAACATTTTAATCCCAATACACATCTCTTACATAAAATTATGAAAATACCCTCAGATTGTATTATTAATTTTGGAAAATGATTCGTATATCTTTTTTATTAATAGGAATCATCCACATATAAATATGGAACATGGTGTGGATGATATGAGTGAAAGTGAATGTGTTTATTTTAAATTAATTTTTCATCCAGAAGACAAATCACATAATCAAAACTGAGTAAACAAACTCGAGTTCTCTTGATATTTTAGGAGAACGATCTATAAGTCATTTTATAGATTTAACAATATAATACACATCAATTTTACACAATGTGTACCTAATATGACTCAAAGTACGTGTTTTTAGATTAAAGTAATATTTTTGTTCTAAACGCATATAACATATTCAAAATAGTGAAAAAATGACTGGATTTACTTAAATCATTAGAAAAAATTCTATAAATATTTCATGAAATGTAGAAATAAAATTCAAGTGAATCCAAAACATGTTGCGATCATTATGGCTCAAAGTGCATGCTTTCAGTTTAAAAGTGACATTTTATTACAAATCATACATGACATTCTCAAAAAATTGAAAAAATTATTAGATTGTATTAATAATATATTAAAATGATCTATATGTCAGTTTTAATGTGTATAAATAATATATGAATCAATCCAACATCTGATGTTCATAATATGACTCAAGGTGCATGTTTTCAATTTTAAAGTGAATTTATAGTTCAAAACATGAGTTATTGACTAAAAATTCAGGAGACACACTGTAATAGTCAATTACCATTCAGTTAGGTATTTTTTAATTTAGATTTTCATTTATTTTGTTGTTGGGTGAGTATTTGTGACCATGAAATTGGGAGGATACCTATAATGGTGATGTTAGAGATTTTTTTGGAGTTCATAACATAAAAAACTATAGTTTCTTATCCTCACTAGGAACATAGACACCTTGTTTGTGAAGTCCATATAGTCTAACGACTGCTAATAAGAAGTTGTGTATTGGATACATGGAATGAACGATTTACAGTCCATGTAACACATACATTCTGTGAATGTATAAATATATGTTTTTAATTAAAAGATGATAGGGATTCCGCATATATAGACCATAAAGATTAAATGACCTAAAAATGAATTACATGCTATGTAAATGTCATTTTTGTGGTTTTTAGAGCTTCATTCAAGTGATATGTTTCATTTTTTATTCATGAATCCTTCCTCACTGGACCTAGAGTGCTCCCCTAATAAGTTTGGGTGACTTCTTTCCATATGGATTGATTTTTTTTGGGATTTAATATCACTGTGGTTGGATTAATTCTCTCCAAGTATGTTTTCATTCTAGTTATTATTAGGTTCTGGTTGTCGATTTGGTTTGGATATGGTTTTGTGATTGGATATTTCATTCTATAAATCCTTCTCAGTAACTTTTTCCCTTATATTATAAAGAAATATCTTGTGGTTTCTAAAACCCATCTTTAATGGAGGCTAGGTTTTCAAAATCCTTGAGGAAGGTAGAACTAGTAAAGTTTCTTAATTTCATAAATTTCATGTTGTTCTTGTTGTTTCCTTGATATTTTAAATGTAATTACATGTGTGGAAATTGAAAATTTCATGTTTTCATGTTTTAAAGGGGTTTTTTCTTTTAAAATAGAATTTACTTAGTTTAGAAAGAAATGTATTTTTATGTCCGGATGTACATTGACATAGATTTAAAATAATTTTATAAAAGTGTGAGTATGGTTTTTAAAAAAAAATTGGAAAAAACTGTTCAGAGGGAACCTTGGGTGTGTTGAGAAAGATACATAGGTAGCCTTAGTGTGTTTGACACCACTAGGAGGTGACCTCTTTTATATTTATGGAAAATGGAAGATCTCAATAGTAGTTAGAGGAAAACTTATACCTTTATTTCTTAGAAGTGTCTAGTATATATTTTCTAATAGGATAAGGCCTGTCTAGAAGGTGAATTGTTGTTTTTGGTTGTTTATTGCATGATATATTATTTTTTGGATATTGGATCACATATATATTTATATCGTAGTATGTTTAACTAATTTTCCTTATAACTAGAATGTTTCTCACTTAAGATGATCAAATATAAATTACTTGGAAAACCCTATGAATATTTGTGAAATTGTTTTCAAATTTTTATTACAATATATCTAGTAAAACTATTTTGTTTTAAATATAGAAATTTTTCATTCTAGAAATTAGAAATTTTATAGATTCTTTGGTGGTTTATTACTAGGCTATGTTGACCCCACCCTACTTCTTCCTTTGGGAAATTGTAAAAATTAATTTAAAGGACATAGGTAAAGGGAAGGGAATTATACTAAATATTTTCTTCTTTTTCTGTTGTTATTTTTGGTTTGGTTTGATCAGTGGAGGTGAACATTGTTCACATTGATACTTATCAGTTTGGAAGTGTCGTACATCATGGTTTAGCCTATTTGGAATTGTTGTATCTTTATTTTTTCCCATTTTTACCTTGGTCTTATGTCTTGTTTTCTAATATTCAGGACTTGTGTTTTTATCTTTGTTTAACCTCACCCTATAAAGGGATATCATGGGTGATTAGTCTTGATGACAAGGGTTGGTCTTCCATATTTTAGCATTAGAGAACTACTTCTCCTGGAGTGTGTTAGCACCGCCTGAGTTAGTTCCATGTATTAGGATGACAATATTAGGTTAGTCTAAATCTGAGTTACCAAGGGTGGTTAGAAAATCATTAATAATTCCAAGATCTCGTATATAGGTTAATTAGAAATAATTTCATAGGAAATCAATTTAAATTGACCTATCTACTAAGTATGGGTACTTGGTTTGTGTGAGGTCATTAAAATAAACTATGTGGGAAGTTTATTTAAATGGGAATGTTCCTTTCAAAATTTTGTTTCCTTATTGTGGTAGAATACATAATTGATTTAAATTTTTATCATATTATTTATTTTTTTTAATTATAGAAGTTGGTTCCATGGTTTTTTAATTTTCTCATAAATTATTGGTTATTGGATTGTGATTTATAGACAATACCTCCAAGAAGACGTCTTTCAAATACAAGAGGGTAATCTATTATGTAACACCCCAAGATTTCAGAGTGTGTTATTTCTTCAAAATAATTCAATAACTTTCACTACATGCAACACCAAGTTCAAGCACACCATGACTTACCAAACAATCCGTTAAAAAAAAGGTTATGAATAGTATTAGATAAATTTTAATGTTTATATAATCCTTATAATTTTAGAATCCATATTATGAGTTTCTTAGATATAATGAAAGAAAAAATTCATTTTCAGTATTGCACTTTTATCAACTTTAATAGTGAACCCTTTTTAAATACTATATTTTAAACTTTTTGACTAAATGGGGACATCAAAAATTTAAAATGAAACATCCCAAGCTTCTACGGTACGCTTCTCTTTGAATAATGTGATAGCGTGTGTTGTACGCAACACCGAGTTCTAACAACCAATTAAACTAGCCGTTATGAATAGTAATAACTACCTTTTGAAATTATATATATATTTTATATTTCAAAATGGACTTCATTTTTGGATTCAGAATATCAAAATTAGCCTAGGGTGAAATTTTGGTACTTTTCGGATAACTTTTATATTTTGATGAATAGTGAAAATTACTAAATTTTAATTAAAAACAACTTTTTTAATCAAAATAATTAATATTGATAAATTATGAATTTGAGTGGTTTTAAAGTATATTTAGAATATATTTTTACCATTTAATATAATTTTGGTCGTTGGATTTAATTTTACAATCAAAACAAACATAAACAAGTGTCAATCTTTTGATAGTTATTATCTCTTAAAAACACGCTTTTTGTTTTGACAGCGGGAATTAATTTTAAATTAATTTCTGCCACTTCTGTGTTTTGAATTTAGGAAAATGGATTCCATATTTGGAATCAGGATGTTAAAATTGTGTAAATAAGTAACATTTATTTTTAGACATTTTGAATAATTACTGCGGTAAATATTTTATTTACCATGGTTAAGGGTAAATCCGGTAAATAAGGGTTAAAAAAATAATATTATAATAATAATAAATTACCCTAAAACGTGTCTTAACCCTATTGGTTGATACATGGTCGACCATGGGCATCTTTGTGTCAATTTTGGGACCCCATGGATCACTTGTAAGTGATAATGACACTTTATTTTAATTAAGTTAAAATGAATACAAAAATGACACAAGCATATATCTTTTAGAAAAACAATTGTTACATAGGGTTATATATGTTGGATTTTAGATTATAAATATTCATTAGAAATCTAAAAAGATTTCCTACATAATTATATTTTATTTATAATTTTTAGACATTAAATAATTTATTTTATTTATGACACAATGATGATGCAGTAATTACTATAATAGTGAAAAATTAAAATAATTGATATTATAAATACCCAAATAAATATAATATGAAACTTTTAATGAATTAAACTAATTTTATAGGATAATATGATATATTAGGATTGATTTAATTTAATTTGTTCGAAGTAATAAATCTGTTATGAGTTTCACAAAAATCAACTATTGAATAGTGTCAAAATTGACATAAAAGAGTTCTTAAAACAAATATTATATTATTAATTGATATTAAATTCCTAAAAATCTAAGGTTCGGCCAAGAGACTTATATCATGATAGGTTCATAATTAATGGACCACTTGGGGGTCGCTTGTATGTATATGGTAAGTTTATTAACCATATAATATAAACATACAAAGAGATATTGTAAAAGTGAAACTATTTAACTTAGAGTTAATACTTAAAGATAAGGTTAATATAAGTACCCAAACCTGTCTAAATTCTATTGGTTGAGTTGTTTTCGACCCATCCCCACCTTAAACTTTGAATAATAAACTTTGGAGCCATTATAAACCGAATATGAATTTATTATAAACTAATATCTCTAGCTTTTCCAAAGGTGCCCCTCACCCCTCTTATAAAAGGGAACTCCTCCTTCCCATTTCATCACACCTCTCAAGCCACTTGGCTCGCCCAAACTCTGCCCAACTAAGCTCCCCACATCCCTATCCTCATCCTTGAAGCATCCCCTTAGGCAGAAAGCATTTCAAGAAGTCCTTTGGTTCCAACCAAAGTGAGTTACCTAAATTAAAGGTAACGATTTCTCTTAAATTATTTTCATTTATTTTGCTTCTCCAACCCCCAAACTCTTTTTATATCCTTTCTTTTGTAACAACACCAGTATCCTCAATATACTAGGATGTTGTTATAAGAAGGATTCAAACTACACATACACACAACTCCATCTAATGGATGATGAACATAATGTTTCTGTGGATGGCAAACTAACGCCTCACGAAACGATGATTGTTCAAATACATCTTACCACCTCTCATGGTGGCCATTATGATGGCACTGTAATTAAATATGATATTAATGATATATATTTTATATATAAGCTTCTGTAATTCCATTTTATTTCATACCATTATTCGTTTCATGTTGTATATACATACGATAATTTCATTTGAGGAAGTGCGGACTACCGCCCCCTTAAAATGATATGACTTGTTCATACCACACATGGAACGTATAAAGGATGGTGTTAATGAACTTAAGTAACATATATAAAATATTATATTATACTGGAATAGTAATATACCTATGTATCATTTGGATTCGATTCTTTTAAAATAAAAATTAAATGGAAGTAGCGTTCGTGCGTACGTACGGACTACCGTCTCCACGAACGCGATAAGATTCATTCTCCATCATATACATCCAAGCATTATTCTCATTTTAGGGTTAAAAATATTGTTAATATCATTCTGATTATGAATAAGATATAATCTATCCATTACAAACATGTCTAACGTAACCAAACATTTAAGAAGAACGAATCGATTATCACCCGAAACGACGATAATACTAAGATATTATTAATAAAGCAATGTTAAAAGATCATATATGATATCATATTAATGTATATGATTCTTGTATAATTTAATAACAATTATTTCACCATTATACAGGAGGTTAACCTACCCCAACCAAGGAAAAGTACAAGGTAAGGGTTATTTCACAATCTCTTCATTATCCGAGGTTGTTTATACGTAATAATCTACTGGGATCTCTTTATAATCCACATCCATGTTTCTTAAAAATGTATTTCAAAACATTTTTACTATTTACAAGAATATGGGTTAAAGTCATTTATACCCTTGTTTGACTTTTTATAAGAGGAATCTTTACGTCGTTTTCCAAACAAGGTCCTTTTTAACCTTTTCGAAAGAATTAAGGTAAGAATGTTTTTTTAACTTATACGGCGGGTGCGGCTATTTACCGCCGTTATAGAATCTTCAAAGCTTTCCTTACAAGATTACAAGGATATTTTCATAGTAAATGTTTTATTTTATAATTATGTGACTTTTAAATGATTTCAAAATGAATATTTTAAGAATTTCAGAAAGGCACTCTTTATCAAAATCAGAATTTTCAATGTTTTAAAGATTTATCTTTCTAAATCTTTTCAATTAATGTCCATGTCTTCAAAATGGGTTTTAAGGATTTATTTATATGGACATGAATGTTTTTAAAAAATTTAATTCCTTTTAAAGGTTTCAAAGTGGTATGGGACACTTTGATTCAAAAATCTATTTTTAATTACTTCCTTTATAAATGTGTGACTTTTAAATGATTTCAAAAAAGGAGATATTTCTCTCAAATAGTTTTGATTTCATCTATGTCAACATCCTTTGATGGATTTTACGCTTATTTGAAGTTGATTTATTATGATACAAAACTTCTATATTGTATTGAAGGTTTTGTGATATGTTTGAATGTGGATGTGCTATTTTTATACCATTCATAGTTTATGGTGAAATTATTGACATTTCGTATGCTAGTTTTAATACGAATGTTTATGTTATGTTTAAACCTTTTCATAATGGAATGCATTGGACTTAATAAGTGACGGGTGGAGCCCGCTATAGCTCCTCGATGCATCGGTAGGTCTCATGAGACAAACTAGTGTCTTGGCACAAGGCCTTGACAAAATATTATTTGTAGTCTTGGCACGAGGCCTTGGCTATGTGGTTATGATAGTCTGCCATTATGCATTCCAACATTATGAAAGTGGTTATTGATTTTTGCATGTGATTATTCGATTAGTAGAATATCCATGTGAATAAGTAAATGACATTATTTCATTTTATTTATGCCATACCATGTTGAAAGTTCATGTTTAAAAGGCTTTTGTTTTAGTTATACATTGCCTTAAATGTTTATTCTTATTTATGAAAGTTTTCGCTATATTGTTATCCTTATTGGGCATTTGAGCTCACCCCTTTTCTATGTTTTATTTTTCCCAGGTAGTGAAGAATTAAATTATGAATGACTTGCAGGGATATTATGAGGGGTTAATAGTGTGGATATGAAGACATTGTTGTTGTAGAAGTTTTTCACTTTGAAATGTAATGTAAAACTTTATGATTATATCTAGTGTTTCCAAGGCTACTAAACCAATCGGTCTTTCGAGATTTGATCTTCCTTGTGATCATGCCAATGTTATGTAATAATGCACCGACTCTGGGTAGCTGGGGTCGGGGCGTTACAGTTGGTATCAGAGGAAGTTTAGTACAAACCTTGGAAGCTAGATTTAGATAAACTCTGATTAGAGCACGTAGACCTAAGATGAACTTTGAGGATTAGTATAGAAGAACTTCCTAGAATTTTGGTATTGTAGATATTTTGTGAGTTTTCCGAGCAATACATCCCTGTCTGGATACGAGCAGGTAGAGGCGGCTCTGGCACAGATGTACCTAGGGGTAAAACCCGAAAACACCGCTTTGAGCTAGACTCGAACGGGAACTGGTGCACGACAACGGGCCTTGCTGCACTCTTGGTTACGACACTCCCGGGGGATATGCTTAGGATAACTCTCATTTTCTTTACAAATCATTTTGAAGGGATTATGAGTATATACTTCCTCAAAGAAAACATTCTTATGATTATGGATTATATCCATAAATAGTTCAATTTATGTTAAGTGTTTTATAAGTATGGGATTATGTATTTTCATTCATAAACTGATCTAGTGTATGCCATTGTTTAGAAATGGCGCCCAGTAGAAGGAATGAGAACTCCAGAAATGCACATGATCCAAAGAGAAGGAAGGATCATATCTTTCATGGTCTTAAGCTATAATTTATAAGAGAGATAGTCTCCCAAGTATTATCATCATATGAAGAAATAATATCATGTGTTGATAAGAAAAGTAAAGAGTTTACTGAGTCATATGGCTTTGAAGGGAAGCAAGAGAAGAAAAGGGATGGAAGAGAGAAAGATGGATAAAGGGAAGAGGGAAAAGAAGAATTTTCCCATATGTGGTAACTGTGGAAAGAAACACCCTGGAACTTGCCTGAAAGGAATGGGAGTTTGTTATAAGTGTGGAGGAAAAGGGCACAAAGTACGTGACTGCAAGGGTAAGAAAATGGTTTCAAATGTACAATGCTTCATTTGCAAGGAGTTTGGACACTACGCGAACCTATGTCCCAGTCATCAGACTATGCCGCAAATGATGTTATTGGATAATAATCAAGTTATGATACTACCACAGATGAAGAGGAATGATTAGAGTTCTTATGTTGATTATGTCAATTGAGTGTTGTATCAACAATGTACTTGTTATAATGATTATGGAGTATATAAGGATTGTACTGCAGTACTATTTCATTAAGGACTTGAGATGGTGTGGAACAAAGAAAAGTGACTCAGTAGCAGGTTAAATGTTTGGAAAATATATGGTTGAGGGAAAGATAAACCATAATATGGTTCAGATACTGAGGTAGTGATTTTGGAATAATATATGATTGTTTTGGATAAATTATATTGGATATTCTTGACTACCTTGGAACTGATTAATGATTTGTATATTCCATCATTGTTGGGGTTTAAAACATTTTTGGATTAATGAAGTATATCCAGCATTCTATATGGAATAAGGGAGCATGAATGTAATCAATAAGGAATATGGTAATACATGATGAAGGTATTCATATGCTATTACAGGGTAAAAAGGATCTATATTATGTTTACCTTCCTTATAAATGTTAGACTTTGAGTTTGGACAGAAGTATTTTGGATAGTTCTAGTTTGGATTATTTTGGATTGCCATAAAAGGACAACCCGGAGGTCGGGCGGCAACCCGTCGCGTCCGGCAAGGCCGCAGGACTTGAACCCGCAACCGAAGGGCGACAAGGGTGTATCACCTACCACTGGCCCACGAGATGTCCTGGATTAAATAATGTAGTTTTTATTAAAAGATCTTGTAGATGAATTATAAATTAGTTTATTTTGGAACCCTATACGAATAGTGTAAATAGAATTTTTTTTACATTCTATTATCTTTTAGAGTGAAAGATGAGTTTGTGGTAGAAATTTATTAATGGATAAAACTCTAATTATAAAGTAAGTATATCTCCTTATGATCTTAGCCAATCTCATAAATAAATTCCCCAACATTAATAAAAGAAACATAGAACAAAAATTTTGTCCTAGATGGTACCTTAAATCTTCACAAATTTATGGCTTTGGGATTTTTAGCCTTTTCATAGCCATGTTCTCTACCACTCTCCATCAGATAATTGATGGTTAGATTTCTCTTCCATATCCATATTTTCCTACATGGAACCCTAGTATGTGTTATTTTCGGTAATCTTCATACTTTCCACTCTTTATTTTAAATAGAGACCTCATTAATTCATTTTTCGATGTGGGTTTTCCCACAAATATATTATCAATTTTCAACCTTTTATTTTCAAAGAACAATTTCAAATTGCGAGGACGCAATTTATTGAAGGAGGGGAGAATGTAACACCCCGAGATTTCAGAGTGTGTTATTTCTTCAAAATAATTCAATAACTTTCACTACATGCAACACCAAGTTCAAGCACACCATGACTTACCAAACAAGCCGTTCAAAAGAGGTTATGAATAGTATTAGATAAATTTTAATGTTTATATAATCCTTATAATTTTAGAATCCATATTATGAGTTTCTTAGATATAATGAAAGAAAAAATTAATTTTCAGTATTGCACTTTTATCAACTTTAATAGTGAACCCTTTTTAAATACTATATTTTAAACTTTTTGACTAAATGGGGACATCAAAAATATAAAATGAAACATCCCAAGCTTCTACGGTACGCTTCTCTTTGAAAAATGTGATAGCGTGTGTTGTACGCAACACCGAGTTCTAACAACCAATTAAACTAGCCGTTATGAATAGTAATAACTACCTTTTGAAATTATATATATATTTTATATTTCAAAATGGACTTCATTTTTGGATTCAGAATATCAAAATTAGCCTAGGGTGAAATTTTGGTACTTTTCGGATAACTTTTATATTTTGATGAATAGTGAAAATTACTAAATTTTAATTAAAAACAACTTTTTTAATCAAAATAATTAATATTGATAAATTATGAATTTTAGTGGTTTTAAAGTATATTTAGAATATCTTTTTACCATTTAATATAATTTTGGTCGTTGGATTTAATTTTACAATCAAACCAAACATAAACAAGTGTCAATCCTTTGATAGTTATTATCTCTTAAAAACACGCTTTTTGTTTTGACAGCGGGAATTAATTTTAAATTAATTTCTGCCACTTCTGTGTTTTGAATTTAGGAAAATGGATTCCATATTTGGAATCAGGATGTTAAAATTGTGTAAATAAGTAACTTTTATTTTTAGACATTTTGAATAATTACTGCGGTAAATATTTTATTTACCATGGTTAAGGGTAAATCCGGTAAATAAGGGTTAAAAAAATAATATTATAATAATAATAAATTACCCTAAAACGTGTCTTAACCCTATTGGTTGATACATGGTCGACCATGGGCATCTTTGTGTCAATTTTGGGACCCCATGGATCACTTGTAAGTGATAATGACACTTTATTTTAATTAAGTTAAAATGAATACAAAAATGACACAAGCATATATCTTTTAGAAAAACAATTGTTACATAGGGTTATATATGTTGGATTTTAGATTATAAATATTCATTAGAAAGCTAAAAAGATTTCCTACATAATTATATTTTATTTATAATTTTTAGACATTAAATAATTTATTTTATTTATGACACAATGATGATGCAGTAATTACTATAATAGTGAAAAATTAAAATAATTGATATTATAAATACCCAAATAAATATAATATGAAACTTTTAATGAATTAAACTAATTTTATAGGATAATATGATATATTAGGATTGATTTAATTTAATTTGTTCGAAGTAATAAATCTTTTATGAGTTTCACAAAAATCAACTATTGAATAGTGTCAAAATTGACATAAAAGAGTTCTTAAAACAAATATTATATTATTAATTGATATTAAATTCCTAAAAATCTAAGGTTCGGCCAAGAGACTTATATCATGATAGGTTCATAATTAATGGACCACTTGGGGGTCGCTTGTATGTATATGGTAAGTTTATTAACCATATAATATAAACATACAAAGAGATATTGTAAAAGTGAAACTATTTAACTTAGAGTTAATACTTAAAGATAAGGTTAATATAAGTACCCAAACCTGTCTAAATTCTATTGGTTGAGTTGTTTTCGACCCATCCCCACCTTAAACTTTGAATAATAAACTTTGGAGCCATTATAAACCGAATATGAATTTATTATAAACTAATATCTCTAGCTTTTCCAAAGGTGCCCCTCACCCCTCTTATAAAATGGAACTCCTCCTTCCCATTTCATCACACCTCTCAAGCCACTTGGCTCGCCCAAACTCTGCCCAACTAAGCTCCCCACATCCCTATCCTCATCCTTGAAGCTTCCCCTTAGGCAGAAAGCATTTCAAGAAGTCCTTTGGTTCCAACCAAAGTGAGTTACCTAAATTAAAGGTAACGATTTCTCTTAAATTATTTTCATTTATTTTGCTTCTCCAACCCCCAAACTCTTTTTATATCCTTTCTTTTGTAACAACACCAGTATCCTCAATATACTAGGATGTTGTTATAAGAAGGATTCAAACTACACATACACACAACTCCATCTAATGGATGATGAACATAATGTTTCTGTGGATGGCAAACTAACACCTCACGAAACGATGATTGTTCAAATACATCTTACCACCTCTCATGGTGGCCATTATGATGGCACTGTAATTAAATATGATATTAATGATATATATTTTATATATAAGCTTCTGTAATTCCATTTTATTTCATACCATTATTCGTTTCATGTTGTATATACATACGATAATTTCATTTGAGGAAGTGCGGACTACCGCCCCCTTAAAATGATATGACTTGTTCATACCACACATGGAACGTATAAAGGATGGTGTTAATGAACTTAAGTAAAATATATAAAATATTATATTATACTGGAATAGTAATATACCTATGTATCATTTGGATTCGATTCTTTTAAAATAAAAATTAAATGGAAGTAGCGTTCGTGCGTACGTACGGACTACCGTCTCCACGAACGCGATAAGATTCATTCTCCATCATATACATCCAAGCATTATTCTCATTTTAGGGTTAAAAATATTGTTAATATCATTCTGATTATGAATAAGATATAATCTATCCATTACAAACATGTCTAACGTAACCAAACATTTAAGAAGAACGAATCGATTATCACCCGAAACGACGATAATACTAAGATATTATTAATAAAGCAATGTTAAAAGATCATATATGATATCATATTAATGTATATGATTCTTGTATAATTTAATAACAATTATTTCACCATTATACAGGAGGTTAACCTACCCCAACCAAGGAAAAGTACAAGGTAAGGGTTATTTCACAATCTCTTCATTATCCGAGTTTGTTTATACGTAATAATCTACTGGGATCTCTTTATCATCCACATCCATGTTTCTTAAAAATGTATTTCAAAACATTTTTACTATTTACAAGAATATGGGTTAAAGTCATTTATACCCTTGTTTGACTTTTTATAAGAGGAATCTTTACGTCGTTTTCCAAACAAGGTCCTTTTTAACCTTTTCGAAAGAATTAAGGTAAGAATGTTTTTTTTAACTTATACGGCGGGTGCGGCTATTTACCGCCGTTATAAAATCTTCAAAGCTTTCCTTACAAGATTACAAGGATATTTTCAAAGTAAATGTTTTATTTTATAATTATGTGACTTTTAAATGATTTCAAAATGAATATTTTAAGAATTTTAGAAAGGCACTCTTTATCAAAATCAGAATTTTCAATGTTTTAAAGATTTATCTTTCTAAATCTTTTCAATTAATGACCATGTCTTCAAAATGGTTTTTAAGGATTTATTTATATGGACATGAATGTTTTTAAAAAATTTAATTCCTTTTAAAGGTTTCAAAGTGGTATGGGACACTTTGATTCAAAAATCTATTTTTAATTACTTCCTTTATAAATGTGTGACTTTTAAATGATTTCAAAAAAGGAGATATTTCTCTCAAATAGTTTTGATTTCATCTATGTCAACATCCTTTGATGGATTTTACGCTTATTTGAAGTTGATTTATTATGATACAAAACTTCTATATTGTATTGAAGGTTTTGTGATATGTTTGACTGTGGATGTGCTATTTTTATACCATTCATAGTTTATGGTGAAATTATTGACATTTCGTATGCTAGTTTTAATACGAATGTTTATGTTATGTTTAAACCTTTTCATAAAGGAATGCATTGGACTTAATAAGTGACGGGTGGAGCCTGCTATAGCTCCTCGATGCATCGGTAGGTCTCATGAGACAAACTAGTGTCTTGGCACAAGGCCTTGACAAAATCTTATTTGTAGTCTTGGCACGAGGCCTTGGCTATGTGGTTATGATAGTCTGGAATTATGCATTCCAACATTATGAAAGTGGTTATTGATTTTTGCATGTGATTATTCAATTAGTAGAATATCCATGTGAATAAGTAAATGGCATTATTTCATTTTATTTATGCCATACCATGTTGAAAGTTCATGTTTAAAAGGCTTTTGTTTTAGTTATACATTGCCTTAAATGTTTATTCTTATTTATGAAAGTTTTCGCTATATTGTTATCCTTACTGGGCATTTGAGCTCACCCCTTTTCTATGTTTTATTTTTCCCAGGTAGTGAAGAATTAAATTATGAATGACTTGCAGGGATATTATGAGGGGTTAATAGTGTGGATATGAAGACTTTGTTGTTGTAGAAGTTTTTCACTTTGAAATGTAATGTAAAACTTTATGATTATATCTAGTGTTTCCAAGGCTACTAAACCAATCGGTCTTTCGAGATTTGATCTTTCTTGTGATCATGCCAATGTTATGTAATAATGCACCGACTCTGGGTAGCTGGGGTCGGGGCGTTACATATTAGGATGGTTCCGTAAGTGGATCCTCTAATAGAACCTTCTTTAGTTTAGGTAGTTATCCATACCATTCAGACTATGGGGTCAGTCAGCCCCATTTACCATCGACGATTAGTGGAACATGGATCAAAATTTACCAAGAAGTAATCACTTATCTATAATTGGTCTAAAGGGGCCTAAGAATTAGATGAGTGGATTGAATAGATTTAAATGATCATAATTTTTTGAATACTCCTGAAGATTGTCAAGTTATTTTTCCACATATATTCATGAGGGTACATGAAGAAGATGGTGGGCCTCTATAGTGGAAGTTATGTTGCATGAAAGTATTATCATATTTTTTTTCAATAAGATCTTTAATCAGTATTTTTATCCTAAATATTTACATTCAGAAAGACCTGATAATTTCTAACAATGGTGAAAGGGGAGTGTATCATTTTATAGTACTCCACCTGTTTGGCTGATTTGGTGTATCTCGCACTGGCGCTTGCCACCAATGATTACATAAAGGCTCAGAGGTTCAAGATGGGGATAAGGGTCAATGTTTAAGTCAATGATAGTTCTTTTTTACCTCCCATAATTTTTGAAGGAAGGGTATAATATATATTTGGGTGAGGAAAACATATCTCTGAGGATAGGATTGAGAAGAGCTTCATTTGGTGCAACTGTTAGCTATGGTGATTTTTCTAGTTGGAAAAGGAAGTTCTGGACTAATCTGTTTTCTATAGGACTAGTATCAAGGGATAATTTAGGTTAGAAACAGGTTATCAAATACCATTGTGGGTGGATTGGTCATACTGGACCCCATTATAGAGTGGCTCCTAGAACTTTTCATCTTTGTATATGATTTAGACATGTGAAATATTTCTATGAGATGATATCCAAATGCAGTAAGGTATGATCCAATTTCACCGAGGGATCACTGTTTTATATTGATTTTACTAAGAGTGGAGGGTCTCATTCTTAGGCCAATGTGAGATTTTTAAGAGGCTAAGTCCAAATGGATTTATGCGACAGAGTGTGATCTAGAGGAACCTAATTCATTGCCAACTATGGTTATAGGTATGATATTTATCACATCTTCTGTAGTGATAACATTATTTGATATAGGTGATACCCATTCTTTTATATCATCGGAGTTGGTTGAAATATTTTGTTTTCACACTAATATTACATTTTTCCATTTGGACTTTTTCACACATTTGGGAAAGGGGTGTGAATAAGGTTTCAAGTGTCCGACATTTCTAGTGGTGATAACTGACCTTGAGGTGCATTGGATTTCTTTGTATTTGATCATGACTTCTTCAACATGATTATCAGCATGCATTGAATGATTAGTGTTAATATCTAGATATACTGTTATCATCTTTTGGTGTAGTTCTTATATATAAAAAGGGTAACTCATATTTTTCAAGGTGAGTGGTAATCTAGACCAGGGGCATGTTTTTCCTTATACTAGTATAATCTCATGCCATTTTTTAGAAATTTTTCATAATTCAATTGACCCTTTCTAGGGTTTTCAACTACCTGTTGTGGTGGTTTTGTTCCCTAAGGTCTTTCTAGATGATTTATATGGTTTAATGCCATTTAGAGAGGTCGATTATACTATTAACATACTTCCTATAATGAGAAACATTTCTATTAGATCCTATCAAATGTCACTTGTTATGTTGGTGGATCTTAAAGTCGATATTGAGGACCTATAGGATAAATAATTCATTCATCCATGAATTTCCCCATGGTTTTCACCTGTATTATTTTCTATAAAGGAATAACATTCTCAGGATTAGTATTTACAATCATATTCTGAATAAGATGACCATTGTGAACAGGTACCGTTGAACCATAATTGAAGATCTATTTAATCATATTAGAGGGGGTTATTGGTTTTAAATTGTTGAACTATTGTCAGGGTACCATAAAATGGGAGTCCAAGAGGAGGAAATACCTAAGAAATTTTTTTTCTGTTGATACTAGCATTCCATGTTTTTGTTTATGCCATTCAGAATCACTAATTATCCTATGGTATTTATGGATTTAATGAACCTTATCATTCATCAGTTATTGGAATATTTTGTTGTTGTGTTCAAAGATGATTTCTTGTGTGATCCAAGTTATAGGAGGAACATTTGGACCATTTAGATATCATTCTTTGAACCATGAAATAAAATATCATGTTTTGTAAACATTCTAAATGTGTTTTTTTGGATCAAAGAACTGAAGTTTCTAGGGCATGTCAAATCTGAGAGGGGCATCTCATTGGATCCAAAAATGTTAAGGGTAGTTATATCCTGGGAAAATCCCAAAAACGTATTTGAGATTAGAAGATTCTTGGGGTTAGTTGGTTATTAATGATGATTTTTAGGACATCTCCAGGATTTCATCTCTAATGACAACTTTGACCCATAAGGGTATAAAGTTCGAGTGGGACAAAAAATTTTAGAGATATTTGAAGGATTTTAAGGTGATGTTGACTTCCACAATAGTGTTGATTCTCTCAAAACCAAGTTTACGTTATAAGGTTTTCTATAACGCCTCATGTATCTGTTTGGGATGTTTCTTGACACAGGGGAAATAAGTTGTGGCCTATTTCCCTCATAGTTTATTACCTCATGAGAAGAAATACCGTACCCATGATCTTGGGTTTGTATCTATTTTTGATACACTCAAAACATGGAACCACTATCTTTTTTGGGGAGTGATTTAATATTCATTGTAATAAAAAAATCCTAGGGATTATCCCATAAGGGGCAACACAACATTAGGGTTTCTATTATCGCCGCCTCTCTTCCACCGTAGATTGTCTTCGATCTGCTCTTCAGCGCTCCAGCTTGACGCTTCGTGATGGCAGTTCTTCTCCCAGGGGCGACGTCATTCCTTCGTGGGCGTGACTTTCTTGGTTTTTCCCACCACTTTCCAGACTACTTTCACACTCCCCCTTCTTTGCCAGGTAGGGATTTTTTGGTAGTGTGGTGGAACCTGCAGTCGTCGTTCCCGCTTTTCCTGGCCAAGGGTCGATGCAACGATTCTGTTCGAAGCTGGAGGCACATGCAGCGAGTCGAGGTGGTCTCCGGGTGTGAACGTGAAGGTGGCGACGAGATCTTGTTCTAGTTTGCAGCATTACCTCCCGACTTCCCTGGTGGTTCTTGTTTTTCCTTGATTTTTTGACACTTTGAATTGGATTTGGGTATGGTTGTCGATGATTCTAGGTCTGAGTTAGCATTCGTTCTGCTCTTCGCGTCTTCAGTTTTTTTACGGCGGTGATGTGGACGAGATGAATCTGGATCGTATTTCTTCGATGGTTTTTTTTTCTTGTGATTCAGGGAGGTTTTGTTGGTCCCACCGAATATTGGATCCAGAGCGATGGTTCATTGTGGTTTTGGGTTTCTTGGTTCGACGGTTGATGGTCTTCCCGGCACTCCTGCCTCGGCTCGATCTCATCTTCGTGTTTCTCAGAGGTGGAATCAACAACGTCAATGGTGTTCTGCGATGGTGTTTTGATCAGTAACACGTCTCTAGGTTTTCAAGGAGATCATCATAGGCGACACTGGTTTGGTTCTGAAAAGTGGAATCAGTTCATATGTGGGTGTTGGGTGCCGACGACGACTGTGGTGTCTGACGTTGGCAGGCGATGTGACTTCAGGTGATGTGGGCATATCACAGATCATGATCTCCTAGTTTTTTGGGTAAGATTTTTGAATTTTGTATTTCGAATTTGGATCACCTTGTTGTTCCCACATGATGTTTTGAGGATGTTGTTCTAGTTACCGGTACCACAAAGCGGTCATTTTGAAATCCCAAAAAAAGAGAATTTTCAGTTCAGTAATAACAAATGCCTAAAGTATATTTTCACTAAGAGGGACATGAAATTGTGATAGAGACACAAGGTTGAGTATCTTTGGACATTTTATTTAGGTATTGTATATTCACCTAGGAATGGAATCATCGTTTTTTATGCTTTGAGGAGAATAAAATTGATTTGAAAAGTGAAAGAATAAATTTATGAGTGGTATTTAATGTGTTTGTTTACTGAGACGAGATTGGGAGTGGAGGAGGATGGTGGACATGTGTTCTTAACTTCAATAAATGTTGAATAATCTCTTAATGAGTGAGTTTGACTTGAGAAGGATAAAACACTGAGAGAAAATGTTTAGGAGAAATCCTAAATGGCGGGGAATCCTCAGGTGAGTGGTCTCAGTTTACTAGTGGAGCTTTATGATTTAATCATAGGTTGGTTATTTATTTTTTCCTTGATATAGGAGCTATTTGATAGTGGAAACTGCGCATGTGGATCCATGAACCCTGTGCTTAAAAAATATGTCACATGATTTGAGATGTTGATATTAGTGGTTAGGTATGAGGAGGTTAATGTGGATTTTTATCATAGTTTTTCACTTGTCATAAAGATAAGGTGGAACACTAAATACAGGAGGGTTTCTTACAACATTTACCTATTCTGGTATGGAAGTGGGACCAACATTCCATAGTTTTCTTAATTGGTTTCCCACAGGATCCTTATGGGAAGGATGAGATATGTTTTATTATCTATAGATGCACTAAATCATCACATTTTATACCAATAAAGAAAACAATGAAACTAGAGGATCTTGGGGACTTATATGTTTGGGAGGTTGTGGGACTATGTGGGGTTCACTCCGTTTTTTTTATAGGGTCTTGAGGTTCAAATCCAAAGTATGGAAAGGTTTGCAAGATGAAACGGGATTCTAGTTGAAATTTAGCATGTATTATCTTCTCCAGATGGATGGACATATAGAGAGGGATACCATGGTTCTTAAGGATATTCTCTGGGATTACGTTCTTGCTTTCATTATATATTAAGACAATAATTTTCCTTTGGTTGAGATTACCTATAACAATAGTTATCATAAATTGACTAGGATGGTTCACTTTGAGGATTTGTGTGGGAATCCATGTCGATCTCCCTCGTGTCTAGTAGTGTTTGTAGAGTTTTCCTTGGTTGGGGTGATTTTTGTTCATGAGACGGCGAAGGTGGTTCATTTGATTTACAGTAGTTTGATCACGACTGAGGGTAATAATAAATTTTATGCATACCATCATCATAGGCCACTAGATTTTTTGGTTAGTTATTGGGGTTTACTCAATGTTTCACATCCCTTGGGCATCATTGGTTGGGTATGCATGGTAAGTTTTAATTGAGGTTTTTGGGCCCCTTTGAGATCATTCATTTACTAGGGAGGGTGGCATACTGTTTGTAATTTCTATTTGGGGTGAATTATTTCCATGATGTGTTTCATGTTTCCTAGTTAAGGAGATATATACCAGATCCTTCCCTTGTGGTTAGGTGGTAGGATGTAGATCTAGAACCTGATACCACTTTGGTTGAGCATCCATTTTAGATTATTTATTTCCAGGATAAGGTATTGTGCCATAAAATTATCCTTGTATTATAGGAACTGCGGTAGTGCAGATAGGATCACCATGAGACATGAGAGATGGATTGAGTAATGAGGTAGAAATGGCCCTCTCATTTTTTCAGATCTAGGATCTTGAGATCTTTCTAGGGACATATAGATTTTATGGTGGGGAGATTATAACACCTCTTTAATTTTCTATCAGGTATGTTCTACTCTTAGTATTTGGTTTCAATTGTCATTTAGTCATTATTTACAACCATGAAATTGATAGGATACCTATAATGGTAAAGTTATATATTTTTTTTATTTGTTCAAAAAAAAACCTACAGTAGACTAGTCCTTGTTGGGAAATTACACATCATGTAAATGAATTACATTCCATGCAATTACTACTAGGACGAATCCATGAATTGGGAACATGGAATGAACATTTTTTACACCATGTAATAATTATATTCCCTATAAGTATAAAAATCAAGTTTTTATTTAAAATATGATGGGGTTTTCAATGTATATGGACCTCTTGGATTATAGGATGTGCATATGGATTACACACCATGTAAATGTCATGGTGTTGGCTTTTAGGGTGTTTTACAACAGATATTTTTCATTTGTTCTCCTTGTATCCTTCCACATTGGACCTCATGATCTCCCTCAGTGATTATGGGTGAATTTTTTAAATGTAGACTGATTCATTCAGGGATTGATCTCTATTGTGGAATGATTGCTTCTCTCTGGGTATGAAAAATTTCATGTTCATCATATGCTTTAGTTGTAGATTTGGTTTTGCTATGGTTTTGTGGTTGGATAGAATTTTATATAAACCCATTTTAGTTTATTGTCATGCCTTGTCTTCCAATGTAAAATCTTGTGGTTTCCAATCCCCATTATCGAAGGCATTTAGGTTTTCTACTTCCTTGAGATAGGTAGATATGTTCATCCTTAATTTATAGTTTTTATTATTATTTACTTTATATTTTATATAGAATTTCATTTATTGAAATTGAAAAAGGTATGGGTTTATGGTTTAAATGAATGTTTTGATTTGAAAATATAATTCCTTCATTTGGAATGAAATGTTATTCGAAACCCTGAAGCATATTAGATTGTGTTTGAATTGATTTGATAATAATGTGAGAATGGTTCTTAAATAATAAATTTATAAACATTTCTCTACGAGATCCTTGGATGCGTCTGGAAAAAATAAATAGGTAGACATATTGTTTTTGACACCACTAATAGGAAACCACTTATATATCGATAGACCATAGAATGAATCGATATTAGTTAGATATGACCTTATTCTTTTTTGGCTCATGAGTTTCTAGTATGTATTGTCGCATAGGCCAGGGCCCATCTAGAAGTTGCGTTATTTTTTATGGTTTATAATTGCTTGATATATAATCTCATATATTTTGGATCACATATATATTTTTATCTTAGTAAATTTACCAGATTTACTTTATAAATGGAATTTTTATAGCTTATGAAAGCATTATATTCCATTTTCTAATATCCTAGGGAATGTTCTAATTTTTTTCAAGTTGTTGTATTATAATATTTATTGAAAAAAATATATTTTAAAGCTAGAACTTGTGCATTATTGATATTAGAAATTGTATAGATTCATTTTTGGTTTCTTACTGGGATCTATTGCTCAGATCCTAATTATTCATTTGGGTATTTGTAGAGAATTTTTTATGACATTGGTAATGTTAAGGGAATTATATCACATGATATATTCTCTTTATTTAACTATTCTTGGTTTGGGTTGCTTAATGGATGTGACAGCTTTTCACATGAATATTTGTAAGTCTAGAAATGCCACACATCCTGATTTATCCAGTATAGATTAATTGTATCTTCCTATTGTTTCCTATTTTTACTCTGGATATATGTCTTGTTTTAAAATATTCAAGACCTATTTTTGTAACTTTTATTTTGCCTCACCCTATAATGTGATATCTCGGGTGGCTGGTCTGGTTTACATGGGTTGGATTGTAACACATAATATAATATTTCAAACTATATATGACAATAATCCATTTTAAATTTGGGAGATATGTGAATAATATTTTTCTAAATCCAAGTCATGGTGTGTTCTATATGACTCAAAGAGTCTGTTATTAGTTTAAAAGTAACATTTTAGTTCAAAATACACATAAATTACTAAAAAACATCAAAAAACACCTAGACTATCTTGATAAATATGTAAAATTATCCATAGGTCATTTGGATTGTAGAAATAAAACTAATATCAGTCTTACACAGGGTGTTCCATGTATACATCAAAGGTTTTGTTTTCAGTTTGAAATCAAATTTTAGTTTAAAATTAATGTAACTTACTAAAAACATAGAAAGACCACAGGAATTGTCTTATTAGATTATTAATATGACCCATATATCACAAGTGATAAATATTAATCGCCTGCACATCTATATGTCACACTTTGTGATTGATATAACTTAAAGTGAATGTTTTTAGTATAAAATTGACATTTTCGTTAGAAATGAAACTCAATGAAAATATGGAAAACACACTCAAATGTTCTTAATAATTTAATCAATCTATCTATAAGTCATTTTTGATCTACAGGAATCAACCGTATGTCCATCCAAACGGCGGTGTGACTGGTATAACACAAAGAGAATGTTTACAGTTTATAAATGAAATTTTAGTTAAAAATGTTCTCTCCACAATGTAAATTGAGAAAAAACACATGGATTATATTGATATATTGGGAAAATTATCCATAAGTCATATGTGTTGTATATGAATCATCCAAACATTAATATAAAATAGAGAATGACTAATATAACATGAAATGCATGTTTTCAATTCGAATGGTAGCATGTTAGTTAAGAATATTTCACACCCTAAAAACCAATCAAACAAACATAGATGTTATAAATAATTTATTAAAATGACCCATATTTAATTTTTGATGTAAAGGAATCAACTACTTGTCAATGTAATACATGTTGTGAATGGTATGGCTTAATGTGTGTATTTCCAATTTAAATGTGGCATTCTCATTATAAATGTCTATCACCCATTGAAAAAAATAAAAACACACTCAGACCGTCTTGATATTTTTTTAATCATCCCATAAATCATTTGAAATTTTAAGGAATTAGACATAGATCAATCTGACACATAGTGTGGTCTGTATGACCCAAAGTACATGTTTTTTTAAATTGACATTTTAGTTCAAAACACACATGAAAAACATGAAACCATGCTAATTCCCTTGGATTGTATTATATATTAATAAAGATAGCCATAAAACATTTATAATACTTAGGAATCAACCACATGTTAATATGAAACATGGTGTTCCCGACATGATCAAATGTGTTTTTTTTAAGTTTAAAAGTGACATTAAATTAATGCATTGTATCTTATTTATAGTTAATTAATTTATTTATTGTACTAATATTTTAAGATTTTTTATGTAGGTAAACTCTTTTTTGAATGTGATAATTTTACTTTGTAATAGGTACCATGATCATGCTCTATTGGAAGGGGGTCCGAAGGTAACAAAATAGTGTTTTTGAATTTGTTATTTTTTTGTAACAAATTATACGTATTAATAGTAACTATATGTACCAATGTAATTACACATAATTTTTTTAAAATGTTTGTAAGAACTATACATTTTTTTCTTTTTATATAATTTTAATTGAAATCAAATTCCACCATATGTTGCTATAACATCATATAAATTACAACAACACATTGTAAATAGTGATATATTATCATTTCTATTTCTAACACTGATAAAATATTGTTTTATCACCACTAGGGATAGTTTTTATAAAAGATTCATTCATTATCACTAAAATAAGTGATGATAGAGGTGCACCTATATCAGTTCTAAAATATGCACTGATAAAGTATCCACTTTATTAGTGCTTTTCTAGAACTAATAAAGGTAAAATTTATTAATGATATTTTTAACACTGGTTATAGGAATCAGATTTTAATGTGTCTTACAACATATGTGCTTTTTTAGCACTAATTAAGGCCATTTTATGCAATAAAAGAGCATGTAACTACAGTAGTGAAAATTTGTGGCTACATCACCACATTACATTTTGAGCTCAATTTTAATCTAGGGCCCATGTAGTTATTTTTTTTGATAAATAATTTGATCATGAATTTAGTTATTTTTTAAATATTTATATATATATATATATATCATTATTAAACCATGTAAATATATGTGTTCATTCTCTTTATATTCATATTCTTTCACTTTTCCACCTTTAATCCTATTTCTGGAATCATATGTCGTTAGATATCTTAGTGTTTTTGTAACACAATAATCTTCCTAAGGCATTGGCAACACATATAGGATTCCCTATAAATGATAATTAACTTAATGAAAACATCTTACAACACTATTCTCATTACCAGGATATAACAACTAGCCATCTATATAAGAAATGATTAAAAGAAGAACCATCGTAGACCAACATTCTCTAACTGAGCCAATGTTTTCATTTAAAGGTAAAAATAATGTTATTCAATCCATTTCACACTTAGGATAAATGATCATTCCTATAACACTTTTAATAATAATCCATTCTATATCCCTGAACTTCCTATACTAACACATAATCCCTTATGTGGTTCCATACAAAAACCAATTGGTAATAAATCAAGTATCCAATCCATGATTTATGTTAGCCAAAAATCCACTTTAGAATAGATGTGGGGCCGAGTTCACACTCATCATATTGGGGATTAAAATATAATCTGTTACATTAATGGTACTTTCAAAAGACCATCTCTCAAGAGAATCTTTAATTTCCATTTCCTAAAAATAATCTATCTATTTTAAACTCTATTATAGATCTGGATTGTATAATTACTATAAATGTATATTTTTAATCTTCTTTTAAAATGAGATTCTTTTATCAACATAAAAGAAAACCCTAATAATAGAACCCCTTATCAATGATAAATATGTGCTCATAAAGGGGTCCTTTATCAGTTATTTTCATAGGGATGATAAAGGGAACCTTTATCAGTCATTTTTTAGGCTGATAAATTGTGTCTTTAAAAATGATTTTTAGAATTGATAAAATATCCTTTTATCAGTTCTATAAATAGAGATACCAAAGAGGGTGTTAATTAGGGCTAAAAGGTTCTTATGAAACTTATAAAATATTTTTCAAAATTATTTGAGGCATCATACCCCTTCCTAATGCCCCTTATTCATTTCTAACCCATACTCCCCATCCGAAATTTTATGCACTTGTGATTCCCACTTGGACATTATCAAAAATCATATTAGCACCCCAACAATTGGCTTTCTCCGCCCCCTACTTAGTCACCAACATGTGCCTATGCCTAGATTTGATACTTAAACCTCTTGTAGGTCTTTTTTATTGGGGAAAACAGGTTATGGGGTTTCTTCTGACTAAAAAACATATATCATTTCATAAAAACTGATTTAACATATTTTGGAGTCAAATCAAAATGCCATATGAAATGGTATAGATGTTTTATGTTCATATCTTATTTTCATCATATCTTAAGATATTAATTACTTTATTACTTTTTTCTATTCTAAAAATGTTATTATATGTCTATTATGTTATTATTTGAATTTTTTAAATACTTTAATTGTTTTATTTGTTTTGATAAATTACTATCTTTAATTTTTTTTATTAAATTCGTATTTCAACATTTTTTTATGTCCTCTTATTAAATTATCAACTTTAATGTAACTTTTTATGTTCTCAATTTTATTAAAATTGAAGTGTTTTATATGTATTAATTTTTTGATTGTAGTTATTTTTAAAAGTAATTGTTTTTCAAATGTTATCATTATTATTTTAATAATTCATAAACACTGGTTATATTTTTTTTATACTTAAGATTAATTTTTATTCAATAATAAATATGGGATCCATCATTATGTGGTGCCTTGACTAGCCCTAAACCACGGAGGACCCTTTGGGTCAACCCTATGGGAAGGCCCACCTAATAAATCATAAAAAGGAGGCTTTAGTGTATCTGGTGTGTATAATTCATGCCACATGCATATGGGGATCATGTTTTAGGCACAATGTTTGAGATGAACATGCATGTACTATCACACTAATGTGTTGGGATTTGGTATCCCATATAGTCTGTGCTGTTTTTTTTAATCTGAAATCGAGATCCATGTAGCTGTCATGATATACCACATACCCTCATTGCTTCACTTTTGATGTGGGAAACTATTTTAAGTGTACAATTAATATATTTAAATCATGGATAGTATTTGTGAGTTCTCTCTACTGGTAGATATGATCTCATGCACTGTCCGATCTTCCCTGCTGATCCTGCCTTTTTTGAAAATATCGTGTTTTGTTCTTTTTTTATTCTATGCCTTCTTCCTCCTGAAGCTAATTATATAATTCATCATTTATCTTCACATTTCCTCCATCAAATCTAAAAAAATTAGTAATTTTTCTATTATACATTATGGTTTTATTCTATCCATTTTATGTTTGGTTTTTTTATTGTTATAGTAGATTCTGTTTGTAAAGTTGTTATCCTTCAATTGCTATGGGTTATTAATTTCATAGATCACCTCACCTAGTAATGTTCTTCTAGTTTGACCATCCCCTTTTGGTTGCTCGATGTGCCACCATTGGACACTAGTGGTGGGTATCTGGTCATTGTTGGTAAATTAGCGGCAGATAGTGATTTTACCCACTGTTGGAATCCAACAGTGGGTTCGTAACCCACCATCAAACATAAAAATTTGGTTATTTTACCCACCATTTTAATCCAACTATGGGTGATTTTTCCACCATTAGACATTAATAGTATGTAATTTTTATCCACATGTTTTTTCATACTCCTTCTATTCAGACCTTGGAAGGATCTCCATCGATCTTCTTTTTATCATTATTTAGGTTGTTATAGTTTCCTATATTTTTATCTAATATGTTATTTGATTTTTTTCTTTTTTTTATTTCTTATTTTATATATAGTTTATTGGTGTTAGATTATTCATGCTCCAACATGAAATATTTCTTATTTTTCTAAATGATATTCAAGTTCACAAGAGTTCTTCTCTTGGTTGTAGTAGTTATATTTATATGTTATTTTTTCTTAATTAACATTCATTATATTTTTATCTTATTCCCATTATCTCAATCTTCAGTAATACATTTTTTATCAATTGTTATTCCTTGTACTAACAAAATCTTTCTTCTTAATCCTCTTCCCTTGTTAATTTAGTTTTTATTATGTTTATAGTTTTAGTTTAAATTTATTTTTATATTTTATTAATTTATTTATTCATTAGTTGTTACCTTTTGTGCTTTGGAATTTTCTTTTATGAGTCACTATTGGATAATCCCTATATATGGTCATGATTCACTTTTGGAAATTTCCCATAGCTAGTCATCAATCACTATTGAACATCCAACAGTGGAAAAATTTTATTACTTATTTTGGAACCTTTGAGTCCGAATATACTTGGAATGAATTTATTTTTGATTAATTATATTTTATTTTTTCATAAACATGGTACGACAGGTTATGATCTATTTATCCAATGTTGGAACTCAGTGGTGGGTCAAGAGTCACTGGTCTCTATTCCAGTGGTTGGTCAATGACCCACCATTAATGAAAATTTCATATTTCTAAATTTTTATTTCATATATCAATTAATATTGAATGAATAAATTATTTTGATCATTGTATTTTTATTTTATCTAGAAAATAAATTTATAAATTATGTAAAATTATTTCTAACATTATTTTATGTTTTTTTATTCAATAAGTTTTTAGTTCTTATGATCCCTTATTTTACTATATAATTTTCTCTATGTATAATCTATATGATTATATTTGTTTTCAATTGTTTTATAATTAAAATTTATTATAATTGTTTTAATTAATAAATTAATGTGTTTATATTAATATTTTAGGAAGAAATAAAAGACTAATTATATTTCTATATTAATCTAATGATACACTAAAAGACAAATGTAATGATAATTTTATTACAATAAACTTCACTAACAAGTTTCAAGAAGATATTAGTTATGTACACGCTCCTTATTGATATTAGATATAATGATCCATAATAACTATTAATGAAATAAAAGGAACTCTAATGTAGATCATTTGATAGTGTTTTTTCATTAATATCTCTTATGATAAATCTTCAACATTTATACTGCTATATTTTTTTGATTATATTCTATGACTTCCATATTCTTGCGATGATCAATGAAGGACATAATCTACAACATATTTTACTTTAAGTGATCAATGATAATAGATCTTGAACATCATCAAATGTTTGATAATCTAATTCATTTCTTATATTTTTTTATTTATGAAATATTTTTTATTTCGTTCTGTATGCATTTGTGTCTTATTTATTCATTTCTTATAAAAGTAAGGTATTTATTATCTATGGTAATTCTGCCACTCAAAAGTAATTTTGGGTTTTGACTCCCGATCAAAAGTTAGGATACAAACAAAGTTGAGTCTCATATGAAAATACTGGTTTGTTCCTTAGAGTTGTTTAATAGTCTGTTTCTGTAATATGGTTATCACAACTTTAAAAGTGAGGTTCTTAGTGGGTACTAGCCTACTAAAGGAAAATTGAAGATTTATGAGTGTACAAGGATCTTGGAGATTCAAACCACTATAAATTCTTGGGAGAATTCATTTTTATTTCCACTTAAAATCATCTCAAGAAGACTTCACTCAATAATGTTAAATAATATATAAACCCGGATTGTTTTTTTTTCATTTAATTTTAAAATGAATATTAACCCCTGGTAATATTTTTCATCAATAATGATCCAAAAATTGGTTTTAGATCTTGGTAATTACCTATGAGTATCTGATTTCATAAAATGATATAAGATCTAAGTATCTGAATGGTTATTCACTATTTTCTCTAATATAATTCCAAATAATTTTTATTGAAGCCCGGGATAAAATAAACAATGATAATGTTATATTTGTTTAGTTAACATCTATATCTATATTAATATTTCAGAATATTATTTTGGATGATTATTTATTAAATCTTTGCAAAACTGTATCCTTGACCAAACAAAATAATAATAAAAATAATTGATTTCATTTAATATGAAAGGTATAAATGTTAATGGTTGGTAGATACCATATAATCCCCCAATAATGGATAGGAGTGATTATTAATACTATCATGATAGAATTAAATCATACTTGGAACAACTTAGTGTGGATTACTGGATAATCCTAGAAAATTCATATGAGCTACTAAAAGCTGAACCAAGGACACCATTTGGTAATGACATGGAAAAATATTTTTTGAAATATAAAGTCAAAAATATTTTATACTGTGATATATGTATAATTTTCTTTAGCCATGTCCCATCTTTTATGATTGCCCATGACATATGGAGGATACAACAAGTGACTGATTATGGCACTAACAAGTTGAAGTGTACCAAGTTTGGAATACTCTGAGAAGAATACAAAGAGTTCAAGATGTGAGATGAGGAATCTTTAAATTTGTTGTTTGATAGGTACACCAGTATTACCAAGGGTCTTAGAAATCATAGAGAAGCCTTGGACAACACTACATAAGTGTAAAGAGTAGAAATAGATCTCTGAAAAATATGGCATACAAAGAAGGTGGCCATCGATGAGAGTATGAATTTTAATGAATATATATTAGAATAACTAATAGGCTATCAATTTGAGTATGAGTTATATCTAAATAATAATACTGATTAAAAGTCTACTAAAATGAAATTTATGACTATAAATATAATTTAACTAAAAACACCAATGCCTCTGATTCTGAGTTCCCATAAATTGACAATGAGATGGATCACTTCATTAAGAAACCTTACCAATTTATGAAAAGGAATGGTGGAAAGATACAATTTGGAAATAATAGTGAACTGAATTACAAGAAAGTTAATTCAAGTTAGCATAATGATGTTTCATATATAAAAATATATGAGTAAATAAAACAAGGTCACATCAGACCATATTTCCATAAGATGAAGCATGAAAATAAGTATAAAGACAAAAGGAGGAAAGAAAAAAAATATTGGTTTCGAGAATGGGACTGGTAAGGCAGTTCTAAATCCAGAAGTGAATCGAGAAGTGAATAGAAATTAGAAAACCTTTCCCCGAAGCTTATAAAATGTAATTTAAATGATTCTATCCTCTCCGAATTAATTACTCCAATACATGTTGATCATTATGCAATATCTAAAAATGAAAACATACTAATTATAATTATTATTATGATTCTAATTCTAATAATTCTTTAATTAAAAAATTACTTAATGAAAATAAAGAATTTAGAAATTTTAGTTTTGAATTTAAAAATAAATAAATATGTTAAACATAAAAAAAATATAATCAAATAAAATGATAAAATTAAAAAGGAATGTTAAAAATGAATTTGAATGTTTCCTAAAATGATGAAAGTGAAATGACTTGTGAATATGAATTTTATAAACTAAAAAATTAAAATTAATACAAATGTATTTCTATATATAAATGATAAAGACCAGGATAATATATTTAATTTAGTTGTGGATGATTTTACTGAAGAAGAAAATGAGTGTAAGAAATTTAAACAATAAAATAAAAAATCAAGGAACATAACCTCAATATCTAAAGAAATGGTTTATATAGATTTACAAAGTATTAAAAATGATAAGATGGTTTTGAAAACATAAGATATAGATATTATAGAGGAATTATATACTATTGTAAGAGGTAAACAACAATATGATAAGATTATTTATTTAATTAATCTAAATTCATATATAAATGGTTTTGGTTATAAAATTTTTACACCAAACATGAATAAGACACCAATAGTTCAAATTTCAAAAGTAAGTATCTCTACAACAAATTTATTTAAATTAAGAATGAAATGCCCCTATTAAAATGAATGTTCATTAAGATTCACTCAATATATTGGTCATACTAGAACCCTATAATCTAAAAAACGTTATTTAGATTCACTAGGATATAAATGATTGAAATCCATGTGGATGATCATAAGTCCTGTGAATTATACAGAACCTTTGAAAAACTGTGTACTAAAAGGATGTCACCCAAATCCTATTAGACATAAGTTGGTCACCATGATAAGATAAGTACTATTTTTGGTAACCATCATTCATATTATCTACCTCAATATAATTTGATATACTGACATTCAAGAAATATAATATCCTTTTAATAACCGTTTTTGAGTTGGATATCAGGCATGTGCATTAATTTCCATCTTATTTTTATTTAGTAACGAAAATCAACTTAGGTTACATAGCTGAATTTGACATTTTGAATATATTGACTTTATGACTACTATTTAAAAAAAATAACATAACTGTTTTATCGTTATTTACTGATGCTTGAATTTAGGGGGAGTTATGCATTATTTTCTGCAACATAAGTTTTAAAATAGTTTTCGAACAATTATATTATGCAACATTAAAATTTTCTTTAGTATATTTGAAATAATTGTTCATCAACACATCTTGTGAAATATTTATCTCTCTTATAAATATCGTCTGTGTTTTATAATTTATTTAATTTATAATTATAATTTTAAATCTATTAGGAATTATGAATTTATTTAAATAATCAATTTATTCAAAAACTGATTCAATTATGGTAATAAAATTATTTTTTAGTTTTTTTATGATCTAATTCATTTATGATTAAACTCATAGGGAGTTTTTTTAAACCCAATTAAAGAATAAAACTATTCATCTCTCATAGAAGAATAATGATTAATCTATCTATTCATGGAAATAAATTTTATTTTGTTCAATGAATATAACAATATATTGTATTTTTTTAATGTTTTAACTTAACATGCATGAAACATTAATTTATGTGTTTTCTTATAAATATTTTTTTGATAAATATTGTCCATCGATTAAATGATAATTAGTTTATATTATTTAAAATATCATTGTTAAAATATCTACTATATCTTAATTATTTATTTTGAGTTCTATAACATATATTATTTTACATTAATGTCAATATATTACTATGTTATTTTTTAAAAAATTTGATATTGTTTTAAAAAGAAATTTTTAGATAGTTTAAGATATATTAATGATCTTTTTGATAAATTTAAAAAGGGGGGAATTTTTTTATTGAAAATTTAATAATAGAATTGTTTTGTAATTCATAAAAGGTAGAGTTTTTTGTATTTTAATTTTTTTAAATACATTAATAGTTTTATTTTTTTATTAATTGTATAAACCTATCCTCAAATATCCTAGAGCTAGTTTCTTCGATGAAATACATTGTCAAGATTACATGGAATAAATACCCAAAGGATAGATCTATTTAGTAGTCACATAAAAATAAATACATAAATATGTATTTTATTACAAATGTATAAATTGACTACAACATAATTTTTTTTCTTTCAAAATAAATAAATCTAAGGATAACTCTAATCTATCAAGTAAATCCCTACATATCTTTCACAGTAAACTTCATCGATTCCCAGGGAATGAAACATAATAAGGGTGATCTCAAATGACCATTAAGGGAAAATATATAGCATAACCAATAATCAATCAGTGAGAATCGTCAATATTGGAATGTAAACAACTGAACAGACAAGCAATATAAATAACTAGATATGTAAAAATAAATATGGAAAGGTAAGAAACTGAAACAAATTCCATCTTGATAAATGAAAAATAAATGTGTCCATATATATGTCGACACAAAATCTCATGGATAAATATTAAATAAATTCAAAATAAATCCAATAATTATTTATCAGATGTTATGTTTCTGAGGCACATTATAAATTCACCATCATAATAAATTTTAATCATTCCAATTTTCCCAACTAATTCCTCCCAGGAGACAACCGATTCCTCGAGGGGATTTCATTCATCAGTCCTAAACCCATGTATTTCATATCCAAATCATTCCTCATATATGAAACATATAATGCACCATATAATATATTTGTATTGAATTAAGTATATGAATGTACCAAAATTTAACCAAATAATCAAATTAATGTGAAAGTAGACACTGCATTTAAAATTGTATATGGTTTAGGAAATATTAATATCCATGATAAATGAAGTGGATAATTTAGGTGAAATTAAATTTTTGATGTTAATGGTAAATTGAATACTTCGTGGTGACTAAAAAATAAATCAAGGAAGTGATTGTGAATAATATCCTCAGAAAAATTAATAATAAACCCATCCTGAGGAAGAATAAAGATGATATCAAAACAACAAACCCATATTGTATAAATTAGATGGTCATTTTTATGGATAAAATAAAGGATTAAAATTTGAAAATAGTATTGAGGAAAATATTAATTTCATTTTAAAAAAAATTAAATTTATTTTTATTTTAAAAATAATGCTTTTAAACATGAAAATGAGGCTTCAAATAAATGATGATAGATGAATCCGTACATGTCATATGATGTAAAAAGAATATTCATTTTATACTGAAATAGTTTTGAAAATTCCTTATTATGAAAGCAACAAGAAGATTCATTTTATACATTGGTAAATGATAGAAAGGATAAAAATTCCTTGACAAAATCATCTTAATTTTTTTTTGGAAAACAATTTTAATAAAACATGGTTTTTTAAACAAAATAGGTTCTCCGACTGAGGAGAGATATAATATTGGGTTTTCCAAAATACATTTTCTAGAAACAAATTAGTGAAAAAGAGTGAAAAAATGGTAATAAAACTTGAAAATTATCTTGAATAACCAGATAAGAGTTAAAGGGATTATTGAAAAATTTCTATATAATTTGGTCAAATAAACATTCCATTGAAAGATCACTAGGATTAGTCTTGCGTAAAATAACTTTTAAACATTCCTAGGTGTCCCATACCAATTCAAAACATTTTTAAATCATAAACCTCATTAAAGGATAATATTAAATGAATTTATTAAATTCCATGAATATAAGGGGTTTATGATATAATATTTAAATGTGGTAGTATAAACCATATATAAGAAAATAGGTGCACAATGTTTAAGTATGCCTCATGAAACGAAAATGAGACAAGAATCCCTTACCAATGTGGTAACAAATGAATTGGAAAAACCAAAGGTAACTATCATAAAATAAAACATTTAAATTTCATGAAGATAATATAATTAAAGATATTATATGTCAATGTGGTATTATGCACACCATATATATGAAATTTTGCACATAAAAACAAATTATGCCTCATAGAAAGAAAAGTGAGACACAAATTCCTTACCTTGTGTTTCCTTTCCATTGAATGTCCTTCAACATCCAGTATAATAAACATATATTAATTTTATACATAATTTTGAACCTTTTTAATTTTTATAATTATATTTATTTTTTTACTATGTTCTGTACAACTATATAAACAATTAATTTTACGTCGGGTGCTTTTGATCGAATGCAGTTTATGTGTTGAAAAAACTATTATTGGTCAACTATGGTCAAAGGGTTCATTATATAAAATCACCAGAATAATGAACATGACATAATTATCATATTTTTTTCATCAATTATAGTTTCAAAATCAATCATTAAATATGGTTAAGAAATTTGAATCGATGATATAATCATAGATATGGTAGGCCGTACGTATGCATGAGTAACATTCTCATTTTTAAATGATCATTGTTGAATGAAGGTAAGTAACTCAAATACTTATAGAATGACCATTATATAATAAATTCTTATGTCTTGACCCCCTCCTCACAAGGTTTACCCCTCACAGGTGACAATATTAGAAGGGAGATAATGACCCTCGAATCCCGCCTCTAGTAGGCCCCAGGTTAGCAACTAACACCGAGGGTATCGTAAACACATAAATGGGAGGCATTACACTATAGAGAACACATGATAAACAGAGAGATATATAGACACCAAAAAAATACACGTCATAATGAAATAAAAAGAAGTACCAAGTTCATATATGTAATGTCATTCAAAACTACTAAAACTGAAATGGAAAACAACAAGTACCAAAGGGAAGTAAAAACAGCCGCAACCACGAAGCCCAAACAAATCCTACAACCCCAAGCTAGTCATAACCAGCCTGACCTCAAACATTATTCAAGTGACCTAAAAGAAATTTGATATGTAAATAGGGTGAGTATAACAATATAATTAGTAGGATCCTCCACTGAACCTCTCATGAAAAAGTGAACAGAGAAGGCTAAAGCACAGTGAACAACAAGTTAAACTAACTTGTCACCTAAAATGGTATTCTAAGTTCCCAGCCTCACCATGGATACTCTCGCAAGTATTAAAAACAAGATTATATAATAAAATAATGAATACAAGGGTTACCCTCTACCAAATCCCCACTGGATTGTCTCTTATCCCTAACGTCGTACGTCCTAAGCATCTCTCTACAAAAAGGCATGCTCACAAACACCTGGGCGTATCACCACATCATGCACCTCATGAAAAAAACACCATGTCTATGTAGTAAAAGTGACCTCGTAGTTTCTGGGAGCCACCAAAGCTCGCATAACATGTATCATACATCGATTATAAAATCTCAATCCATTATAGACCATACACTGAATAAGGATCCTCAAGCCATCACAACCTATAAAAGTTACACATATAGTATTCCATAGGAAACAATATCCAGAATATATGAGTGTGAATAACCAACAGACATTACATCCCTCTACACACATACATGGGGAAAAATAACCATTGTGCCTACCAACACAAGTAATTACCAAGAGAAGAGAGTGGGGCCGAGGGGGTAGTCAGCTATCCATCCTTCCACCAGAATGTTGGGGAAAACACCCATTGAGGGGCTCAAAATATTGGGGGTGTCAATCACCCTAATATATAGGGTGGGGTAGCATATAGAAACACATAATGTACATGATATAATATACCTCACAACTACACTATGGGAAAACCCTAGTATCAGACTCAACTATAGATAATGTCTCTCGGACTCCCAGCTGCCACTACTAAGAGTCGGTATCCTATAAGTACAAAACAATTTAAATAGATTTATTATATTACTTCATTACCTTTTTATAATTTAAATTTAAATTAAAAAAATATTTAATCATTAATTAACCATTATCGATTTCATATAAATTTCATTAACATCACACCCAAATTCCATTATTTCTATAAATTTCAACTTGAACATTGCATCCCAGCAAGCTCCAACCCCATGGGTTAACATCATTTATTTAATTATTTATTAATAGAATTATTAGTTTCCCATATTCCATGGCATTCAAGAAAATATTTCTAGGCTACTAAACATAAGGGGGTCAACATAGTGAGTAGGTGAACTGCCTATTGAGTCTTTTCCACCTATATCAAGAGTATAGACCCATCCTCCCTCAAGAATTTAACACTGAAGGAACGTGGCATACCTCGTGTGTCTTCACCCTTTTTGGAATGAGGGTATGTAAGACCAGCTGCCTTTAGTGGTGTGGAATTTAATGTAGATAAACAATAAACAAGATTCCTCAAGCATCCAAATATTTACATCCAACATGTTTAATCATCTCTGGTGTCCTCCATAACACCCACATGAATAAACCGATTCATCTCACCACTCAAGGTGTAAACTGCTGCCACAACCAACGGGCATCCCGACCCCCACATATCACGACAACCATCCAGGATCACATCACAACACAATCAACAGGATAAATAAACATCATATCAATTGGGCTCTTGGCCCTTAAACAAACAAGAGGGAAACTAAGAACCCTACTAGGCATTATATTTTTATCAAACATATGATTCTTTAATCCATTTGGAATTAACCAATTTATTATTTGTAGGTTCCAACTATGGGTAACCTCAATAGAAAGCTATCATAACTATCAAAACTAAATTAAACATGTTTGTTACATCAATTTTAGTAGCATAAAACTACAACAAGAAGATCCAGATTCAATTACAAAACACTTTATCATTAAAAATTAATTTACAATTAATCTCAATTTACATTCTTTACAAATATCCATCAAGAAAAAAATCTAAACAAATAATTCATAGATAACACACTACCTAGAAAATCAAGAGGCAATAACATATGATCAATATCAATTTATTTATCATGTTTAAATATATATTATATGAAATCCATTGTGATCCAATGGGATAAAACATGATAAGTCTACAATTGCACATAAAAGAATTGAGAAGAAAATAATCCCCTACTTTAAAAGGTTCTTGACGTTTGTTATATAAGAACAATCCACACAACGAATAAAGATCTCCTCTCCCTTGGAGACTCCATCCACCCGAGGACACCACAACATGAACACACCAATGGAAACCCAAGAAAACTCCATTAGAATCATGGAGACCACATTTCATAACATGGAAAGATGAAAAATGAAAAAATGATCGAATAAAACACAAGATCGAAGGTAGATCATACCTTCTATCGATGATGGATCGACACTTGTTGCTTGTACCAAAATATGGGGTGCTCAGGAAGCAAGAAGAAACATCAAGGGGAAACAATCCAAGGATTAAGGTTTGATCACAATACTTCTATGGGAATAAGGAATGGTTTGAGTGTATTGCTCCAGGGAATAAGAAGGCAGAATAAGGGAGGATGATATCTTGTACCTTTATAATAGTTACCAAAGTAGTGGTTTAAGATACACTGGATTTTCCATTAAAAGAAAATTGCATTAAACCACATAGTTTGACTAAGTAAAGGAATACCAAGACATAGGAAAAAAATTAAAATTGGTGTTTTGGATTTGAATCATCCTTAAATCCCTTAAAATAGGGACTTGAATTCATTTTACGTCAAAGAAATCATTAATGGGGATAAACTATAAGAAGTTGGAAACACTGTACACTTATCGATGATGGAAACATTGTTCACCTACCGATGCTAGAAATAATGTCCACAAATGACTCAGGGAAACTGATGACACTATTCACAAAATGACTCACCAACACTGATGACACTATTCACAAAATGACACACTGAAACTGATGTCACTATTCACAAAATGACTCACCGACACTGATGACAGTGTTCACAAAATGACTCACTAACACTGATGACACTGTGCACAAATCGACCCACTAACACTGATGACACTATTCAAAAAAGGACTCACTGACACTAATGACATTGTTAAAAAAACTGGAACCACTATTCAAAAAATAGAAATTTAGAAAAGTGTTGAAGATAAGTCACCTAGACCTCCCCGAACAACTCAAACACCGTATTTCAAAAAAGGAATGGACCGAAGAGGTCTGGCCCATTAAATCAGATACTTAAAAAACATTCTCTTCCACTAGAATTCAAAACCATACTAAAAGGAAACAAAAAATCTTTTCGAACAACCACTAATAGAGATAGCACTCAAAAGAGAGAAAACCACAAGAAGTAACAAAACAATGAAATCTTATAAACAAAAATGGTCTATAAACACAAATCCTACATCATTACATAAAAGAGTCAACCATCAAACAACTCTAGGTATTGAGCACGTATCTATGGCTTGCATTCCTAGATACTCTCCTCTATGCCACTGTGTCGCCACATGAAAAGAACGAAGGAGTTAAAATGCCCATGAAACACCATTTCTTTGCATTATTTGATCGCCACAGACTGCTCTTTAAAGGTCTCATTATCATCAACATCAATATATCCCCAATAAATTTTGTGAGAGACATTATGAAGATAATGATAGAGTTGTAAAACAAGAAAGACATCGTGTATCCAGCTCATCTGTGGGGGGAAGGGCTACTCGATATTGCATGACTACAACATGAGACAACACCTCAAAAGGCCCAAAAAACTTGGGAGAAAACATACTACCACGACCAAACCTTCGCTTCCCATTATGGGGAGTCACCTTCAGAAACACGTGAACCCTAAAATAAATCTCCCGAGGTCTCCTCCTTTGATCGACAAATTATTTCTGAGGATCATGTGCTGTCTTTATATTATCATGAATCACTCAAACCATATTTGTCAAATTCTACACTAGTTCCGGTTTGAGAATTGCTGACTCTCCAAACCTAATGCAGCACAATAGAGAATGGAAAGATCATCCATACAGGGCATTAAATGATGCCACAATGATGGTGGAGTGAAAGAAATTTTTTTAGGAGAACTCTACTAAAGGTAACTTCCTCATCCACCAACCTCCAAAATACAGGACATAAGAGCGCTACATGTCTTCCAGATTCTAGATGGTCTGCTCTGTCTAACCATCCATTTGTGGATGAAGAGTAGTGTTAGGGATAACTGAGAACCAAAATCATACTTGATACCTTTCCACACCCTAGAGGTAAAATAAGGATCTCTATTATATATGATCATCCTGAGGACTCCGTGGATTCTCACCACCTCTTCTAGATAGTACCTCGACAAAACTTCCACTAAGTTTGACTCCTTGATCACTATAAATTGGGGTGATTTTATTAAATAATCCACTACCACAAAAATATCGTAATGTCCTCCCTGAGCATGAGGTAAACCAGTAATAAAGTCCATTGAGATGTCCTCCCACTTCCACTGAGGAATATCTAACGTCTGGAGAAAACCCCAGGGGAAATGGTGCTCGACCTTCACCTTATCGAGGACTAAACACCGAGACACAAACAACACAACCACACGCTTTATCCCAAACCAACAAAACTGACTCCTCCATCCTCGGTACATATTTTCCACACCTAGATACACCATTAAAGGAGAACTATGGAACTCTCTGATAACAGTCTCACACATTATCAAATGAACCAATAGCCTTTCATGATACAAACGTTTGTGTTGTTTATCCTTAGACCAACCATCAGGGGCCTCACCACAAACTACGTAGTCTCTCCAGACCTCTACCTTTAAATCCCCCATCTAGGACTCTTCCACCTTCTGCACCCGAGATAACTGCACCATTATCTGAAAAAGAAATCTTTTGCCCCAAACTTCTCCTATATCAAGATGTAATGCTGAATGTTCTTCCATCACTCCCCAATAATCACCAGATTCATGAAATTCATCACTACGTGACTTCCTACTCATCACATCAGCTAATACATTCCCCTTTGTAGTGGTCTATGATAATTAGAAGTCATATTCTTGTAAAAACATTATCCCCCATTGGTACCACAAGTTCAAATCATGCTAGGAGAAAACATACCCCAGGCTCTTATGATTGTTTTAAACCACAAAGTGCGCCCCAATGAGGTAATTACTCCACAAATTTAGAGAAAACACAACTGCTACCAACTCATGATCATTGGAGGAATAGTTAAATTAATGGGGACATAACATCCATGACCTATAAGAAACAACTGTTCTCAGATGCATCAGAACACATCCTAACCCCTGTTATGAAGCATCATAGAAAACATCAAACAAAACTCCCTCTAATAGATGGAAAATAACTAGAGCACATACCAACTTCTCCTTCGGATACTTGAAAGGATACTGACATTGATCAGTCCACACGAGTTCTTGATCATTCTTGCTCAATGTTGTCAAAGGGGTCTCAACCCGAGAGAAATCGGGTACAAATCTCCCATAGTAGCTTACAAGACCAAAGAAACGTCACACCTATACCACTACCTTGGGGGATTACCAAGACAAAACTACTTCAATATTCAATGGATCCACAACCACTCCTTTTAGGGACACCACATTCCCCACGAAACTAAGTTCTTGGGCCCAAAAGGCATAGTTTGACAACTTCCCAAACAACTTTTATTGATGAAGAACACCCAAAACGGCATGCAGCTGCTCAACATGATCCTCCTCCGACGTGGATTACACAAGGATTTCATCAATGAAAACCACCATGAAATTATCTAGGAACTCTTGGAACACACAGTTCATCAATCCCATGAACACAATTGGAGCAGTCATCAGTATGAACGACATTACAATGAACTTGTAATACCCATGAAGACAACAAAAAGTAGTCATTGGGATATCCTCATCCTTCACACATGTCTAATGATATCCTGACCATAATTCGATTTTTGAGAACCAATTTCAACCTTCAATTGATCGAATAAATCATCAATCTGTGGAAAAGGAAAGCGATTCTTCACTGTCACATTGTTTAAGCGACAATAATTGATACACAACCACAAACTCCTGGAATCCTTCTTCATGAAAAAATCTAGTGCACCCTAGGCTTACACATATAGCCAAAAAAACATCACTATAATAGACTATTAATCTTTATACATATCTCTTGTAACTCATAAGGGGATATCCTATATGGACACAAAGAGATAGGAGGCGCTCTTTCCTATAGCTCGATCCCAAACTTGAACTCTCATTGAGGTGGTAATGCCACAACCTCTTCTGGAAAGACATCATGGTACATATCTAGGACCCTATGAAAACCATCTATTAATCCTCTAAAGAACTCAGAATCATCTCATCCCTCAAGGATGGTACTGATGAAACAAACCTCTGAGCCGTACGACGGTATCACTTTCTAACAAGCACCACCGACTCTCCATCAACATTGAAAAACACCCCTACCTTTCGAATAAATCCATGATAGCCTGCACTGAATACAACCAATACATGACGAGGATTTCATCAAATGGTTATATCTGTAAACATAGGAAATTTTCCAAAGAGCAGTGTTGTCCCATTACTAGCTCACAGTCTCTACATACATAAAAAAAGTCACCTCGACCTTCAACTAGCATAGTCAACTCCAATGGCACTCAAAGCCTCTCTATCACAAGTCCTAAAGCATGGACAGTGTATATGATACAAAGGATTGCATCACTCTTGAATCAAATAGGGCATACACTCAAGTAGAAAAGAAACAAAGGGCACATCCAATGACATCTGGCTCACCTGGCACTGGCAACGCTAAAGCATGAAGCTGACCATGACCCCCTCCATGGCCTCTATGACCCTAATAGAGACCACCAACAAGGACATGCTCTACTGTCTAATAATTGGGAGCATCATATGGTTATCCTCTATATTCCCTATATACTCTCTCATAATCCAAATCTAGTGCAACCTGCTGCTACTTCCATGGATGGAATTGGCTCAACATAGAAACCTAGAGCAGAACACTTGGGGGATGATGACTGATCTGAAAGGACGGGAACACTCACTACTGATGACCTCGCCCTCAAAAATATAAACAAGAACATGATCCCTTGTAATAGGCTTGAGAGATGCCTCACATAGAGAAATATGATGTTTAGGGCTAGGACCAACCCCTGGTAGAACAAAAACTCTTCTTCCCCAAAAATCGGGAACCCTCAACCCCAACTCTTCTTCATGAGGAATCATGAAGACTCCCCTCTCGTGATGTTCCAGTTCTTGATAATGCCCTCTTGACAACCTCTTCCATTTCCAGCACCTCAAGATATGTATTTAGCATAAATGGAATGACCTATCACTTGATCTCTAGTTGCAAAGCCTCCTCAAAATTCCTCTCCCTGGCCTCCTCATCCAACAAAAGGTCCGAAGCATATCGTAAAAGGTTCCTGAAATAGATTATAAACTCTCACACACTATTGCTCCCCTATAGAAGGGTAAAATTCTCCTTGGTACTGGACGCCTTCATGGTTGAAGAAAAAAAATCGACTATGAACATGTCTTGAAACTCCTCTCTTGAGATTTCCAACTCCTCACGATCCCCGAGGAAAAAGAGCCACCAATGTCTCACTGTTCCACGCAGTATCATCACAAAGAAAGCCACCCAGTGCTCCTTCCAAGCACATATTTAACTGAAGGATATCTCAAGCTCCTCCAACTAGTCTTCAATTAGAATATCTAAAACTAAGACCTCATACTTCTATAGACTATGTCTCTGAAACTCTCAGAGTGTCCTCATCCAACTGTCGTCGTCGACAACCTTTACCTTGTGGCAATCTACTGGCACAACATTTTGGATATCTTCTGTGTGAACCTGACAAGGACATGTATCCATACCTACAAATTGAGAAACAGTTAGAGCTCCTAAACCAAGAATTTAGAAGACTCAACATTAATTAATTAATATTTTTCTTTCATTCATTTTTTTTTCTATACCAAGGTCTACCCATTCAGACACATCCAAAAAGAAGAATGATGCATGATACTTTCCTACGTATCTACACTGCAATATGTTTCACCTTGTTTAATACTAACTATAAACAAAAAGGTCCATGCATTAGATCACATGGGGGAATAAAAGCATATGATTTAGGTGGTATCTAGTGTTTACATCACTTGATAAACATTTCTGAAACCTTTTCCCAACCAAGCAATGAAACCTCACTTTAGCTACCACTAAACTCAATCATATCCCTCAACCTGATCTCTAATACCACTATGTCACAACCCCGTCATCACAATGTGTTCCTCCCCGTGGATGGAAATGTGAGAAGGGAGATAATGACCCCCCCCCCCCCTGAGTCCCACCTCTAGTAGGCCCCAGGTTCGTGACTAGCCCTAAGGGTATAGTAAACACACAAATGGGAGGCATTACCCTCTAATAGAAAACATGAAAAAGAGAAAGATAAGACAGACACTAACCAACACCATCTCAGAATGAAATATAAAATAATTCCAATGTAAACATATGTAATTTCATGAAAGAATTCTATAATTGAATGGAAAAACTACAAGTACCAAAGGAATGTAAAAATAGCAGCAACTACGAATCCTAGACAGCTCCTACAACCCAAAGATAGTAGTTACCAGCCTGACCTCCAACCTTATCAAAGTTACATGAAATATAGATAATATGTACATAGGGTGAGTATAATAGTATACTTATTATGATCCTCCCTAGAGAATCTCATGGAATAGTAATGAAAGAATTCTAAAGCACCGTGAAAAACAAGTGAAACTAACTCGTCACCTAAACAGGTATGATAAGTTACCAGACTCACCATAGATACTCTCACCAAGTACCGCATACATGTGTATATAATATAATAAATAATATAAATGGTACCCCACTACCACTTCCCCACTAGTTAGACTATTTTACACAATGTTTCACTTCTTAAGCGTCTCTCTCCAAAAAGGCTGTCCCATAGACACCTGGGCATAACACCACATCATACACCTCATGAAAAAAAATCAATATTTCCACACAGGAAAACTAACTGAGAAGTTTCTGAGAGCCACAAAATCTTACATAACATGTATCATATGTCAGTTATTAAACCTCAATTTATTATTTACCATACACTGATTAAGGATCCTCAATCCATCATGGCCTATACACATTAAACCAATAGTATTACATATGAAACTATATCCATAATATATGTGTGTTAATAACCACATGCCATTACATCCCTCTACACACATATATTGGGAAAACTAACCGATGTACCTAGCAGCACAAGTAGCTACTTAGAGAAGAGAGTGGGGCCAAAGGAGGTAGTCAGCCATCCATCCTCCCACTAGAATGTTGGGGGAAAACCCCAAAAGGATCAGAATCCCCAGGGTGTTAGTCGACCTAACCGACTAGGTGGGGTATTATAAAGAAATAGAAAAAGTACAGGATATAATATAGCTCACAATTACACTATAGAAAAAACTGAGTCTTAGACTGAACAACATCAAATTTCTATTGGACTCCCGACTACAACTTGTAAGACTAGGTATCCTATAAGCACACAACCATTTAAATAGAATTATTATATTACTTTATTACCTTCTTATAAGTTTTAGTTTACATTAATTAAATTATTAAACATTAATTAACCATTATCAATTTCACATTACATTTCATTTGCATCACACCAAAATTCCATTCTTCCTTTAAATTGTAACCTAAACATTGCATCCTTGCTAGATCCAAACCAATGGGTTAACATCATTTATTCAATCATTTATTAAAAAAAATATTAATTTCTTATATTCCTAGGCATTATAGAAACAATTCTATGCTACTAAACACAAGGGGATCGACACGATGAGTAGGTGATCTACCCATTGAGTCTTTGTCACCTATATTTAGAGTGTAGACCCATCCTCCCTTCATAAGATAAACACAAAAAGCACATTTCATAACCCGTGTGTCTTCGACCCTTTTAGAAGGAGGGTAAGAAAGACCAGATACCTTGAGAAGAGGGGAATGTAAAGTAAATAAACAACCAATGAGATTCATCAAGAATCCAAAAATTCACATCCAACCCATTTCATCATATCTAGTGTCCTCCCAGACACCCACATGAATTAACTAATTCATCTCTCCACTCTAGGAATTAAATACTACCACAACCAATGGGCCTCCCTACCCACACATATCATAAAAACCATCAAGTCTCATATCACAACACAAGAGGTAGGAAAAAAACATCATATCAACTGGGATCTTGGACCTTAAACAAGAAAGAGGATTACTCAGAATCCTACCAAGCATTATCTTTTTATAAAGCAGCCAGTTATTTAATCAATATTGAATTAACCAATTTAAAATTTATAGGTTCCAACTATGAGTAACATAAATATAAAGATATCATAGGTATCACAAATCAATTAATCATTCTTAATAAATCAATTTGATTAACATAAAATTACAACAAGAAGAACCAGATTCATTTAAATGTCTCATTATATTTGAAAATAAAGTTACAATTAATCCCCGTTTATGTTCTTTACCAATTTACATCAAGAAGGAAATGATAAATAATGCATGAATATATATCACACTACCTAAAAAAATAAGAGTAAATAACAGACGATTGATATCAATTTATTTATTTGGAACAAATATTTATTATGTCAATTAAATTATGATCTTGTAGGATAAAACGTGATAACTCTATTGTTGCACGTAAAATGATAGAGAAGCAAACAATACCCTACTTCAAAAGGTTATTGACATTTGTTATACAAGAACTCTTTACAAAAAGGATTACGATCTCCCCCCTATGACAACTGCATCCACCCGAGGATAACAGGACATGACCAAGCAAACTGAAACCCAAGATAACTCCATTACATGCATGGAAAACACATGTCATAACATGATAAGCATAAATAAGGGAAAAAAATTAATGGGAACAAAAGAAAGGTGGTATATCAAACCTTTTATCAATGATTAATAGACACTTTCTACTTGCACAAAAATAGGGGGTCCACATGTAGAAGGAAGAAACATGAAGGGGAAACGATCTAAGGATTAAGGCTAGATCTCACTAATCCTATGGGAAGAAGAAATTATTCGAGCATCTCGCACTAGGGAATAAGAAGGTAGAACAATGGAGGAAGATATCTTGTCCCTTTTGAAGATTTAATGGAGTAGTGTTTTATGATATGCAAGATTTTCCATTAAAAGAGGATAGCATTAAACCACATGGTTTGACTAAGTAATGGCATCCTGATCCTTAGGGGAAATTTACATAGGAGTTATGGATTTGAATTGAGATTAAATACCTTAAAAATTACTTCAATACATTTTACATAAAAGAAATAATCAAATGGTAAAAACTGTAGGAATTTGGAAACACTGTACACATATCCATGCTAGAAACATTGTTCACCTGCCAATGCTAGAAACACTATTGAGAAATGAATCACTAACATAGATGACAATATTCACAAAATGACTCACTAACACGGATGAAACAATTCAAAAAATTACTCACTGACATTGATGACACTATTCTTAAAAATGAATCACCGACATCAATGACATTGTTCACAAAATGACTCATTGACACCGATGAAAGTGTTCACAAAATGACTCACCAACACCGATGCCACTGTTCAAAAATGACTCACCGACAATGATGACGCTGCTCACAAACTGACTCACTAAAACCTATGACACTATTTAGAAAATAACTTACCAACACTGATGACAGTATTCAAAAAACTGGAAACACTATTCACATAACTAGAAGTTTAGAAAAGTTTTGGGGATAAGTCACCTGGACCACCGAGAACAACTCAGACCCCATATTTCACCAAAGGAATGGCCTGGAGTGGTCCGGTCCATTACACCATATTATTAAATCAAAAATTCACATATATATATATATATATATATAATTTTTTGTTGTAAAAGTAATCACATCATGTCAAGGAGGCAGTTATCCACACGTCCACGAATAACATTTTCTCTTTTTAAGTGTGTGAAAGGGTAATTAAGAAAATGATATATATATATTATATTTAGTAAAATATAATTATGTAATGAATATCAAATATATATTGTATAATTCTAATTTAATTAAAATGACCTTTATGCATTCCATTTTAGTGTGAAAAAATCATAATTCTTTGAGTGGGTGGTTGTCCACACTTCCACAAATGATATTATCTTATTAAATTTAAATGGTAAGTATTAAAGGTATGTGTAATAAAATGATTTAATAAGTATTTAGAGATGATAAATACAATATATAACATATATAAATAGTGTGTTCATCAAAATGGCCACCATGAGTGGCAGAAGTGAAAAATTGAACAATCATCGTTCCATGAGGCTGTAGTTCACCATACCCAGAAACTTTATGTTTGTTACCCATTAGATGGTGGTGTGGGTAAGTGTAGGTTTAAAAATAATCATAAAAACATCATAGTATATTTATGATACTGGTGTTATAACTCAGGAACCTAATAATGAGATTTTAGGGGTTGAAAAATGGAAATGAATCTAGAGAGATTGAGAAAATATATTTCATTTTAACCGAATAACTTCTTTTGGTTTAACCAAAAGGCTTTATTGGAAGGGTTTATGATCAAAGGAACAATTATAGATCTAGAATGGGAATGGTGGGAGACTAATTTGGTATTTCTTGGTCGAACATAATAGGTTTTAGAGGTGTGAGAAATGGACTGAGGCGGTGACTTTTATAGTAAAGGAAAATGGAACACTTGGTATTCTAGAAAAGAAGTTAGGTGTACACATGTTCTTACCTAAAAAATGTCATAATAAACAATAAAAACTCATTAATGGAAGGTTCATAGACAAAATATTTCCATAAAATTTGTGTTTCACTAGTGGAAAGGTCATTTGGGCCCTTAAACATAGGGGTTTAGTCCATTTTTAAGCCTAATTACACATTAATCACAGTATTTAGTTCTAATCACTTTCACTAATAGTTTTGATCAAAAATTAGGTTGAACTTATTAGAACAAAAATATTATATGATTAAAATTGTGTGTGTCAGATTTTAAAAATTCAAATCATAGAAGCTCCAAAATTAAGAATAACGTTAATCTAACAGACATAAAGATTAACTGGTTGTAGTAAAAAAATATTCAAAATATTTTTACATTTTTATATTCAATTTAAATAATATATATCGAATATAATGAACTAAATTATATTAATAGATATATAATTTATATATTATGACATTAAAAAAATATATTATAATTTAACATTAATATTTATTTAAATGAAATGGTATTTTTTAAGTAAACCATAATATTTTTCACTATTCACTAAAAAGTGATGTTTCTTAGAAAAATCACAAAAATTCAACTTCAAATAATTTTGGAAATACGAATTAAAAAATAAAGTTTATATTATCAAATTAAATTGATCAGTGTTAGAATTAGGATTTAAACTTGGTTATCTATATAATGGTAGAAAAAATGCCTTAATAAAAATAATGTTTTTTGTGTGAAATATCGGGGTTTCTCTTATAATTTGCTTACCAAATATATTGGATGAATATAAGAAATAATTTATTGAATATGAAACATATTTATTACGTTAATATCACTCACTAACAATAATTAATTTAATCTGTTAGGGTAAAATAGTTTTGTGACCATAAAAGTATTTCTCCATAAAAACATCCTTTTTATATTCAATTGGTTCTTATATTCATTTCTAATTTATTTGAAACCAATGATTTAGTTGTCTAAACCAAATATTTTTATAATTTAGCTAGTTAAATTAGTAATGGATAGTTTATTTCTTATTATATTAAAAAATAATGTTTTAATTATAAATTGTTTATTGGTAAGACTCTGTATTGTGTATAGTGCAATCCATCGAAGGTCTCTTTTGCATGTAATGAAAGATATAGAGGAAGGTCATTGTTTCCTATAATGTACACAAACACAGTGTTATAGGAATCGCAAGATAACTCAATGTCTCATGGATTGAAATATATAGAATATATTTTAAAGAGTAAATATATTATAAATTATACACATATTATATTACATTACGTGTTTGTTTTCAAGTTTCATACATCCTATCAAATTCAAGGTTCATAATTTAGTTTTTTGGGGTGTCATATTCCCCCCACCTTATTTAAATTTTGTCCTCACAATTAAAAATTGATCATGGGGGTAGATTGTTTTATACTTCCTATTTTTGAAATGCCACAACGTGTGAAGGGTTCATAAGTCATCCTCTATAAAATAGAGAATGAAATGCACAAAGGTCACATGGATTACAATGTAACTAGGTTTAAATGAATAATAACATCTTTGGAATGTAATGATACAAACTTGGAGGAAAAGTATAAATATTTATAGGGATGGAATGAATTAATCATTCACAAAAAAATTGAATGATCAATATATTGTTAAGGGTTTCAAATCCATAAATATTTGATGATTTAGAAATCCATCAGTTCAACAAAAATTTAAATATTACGAGAAAAATTTATTTATATGTCATTTTACAAATGTTGGTTATTTATTTTACTAACCAGAAATATAACAAAATATTCTCACATGATAGGATTCAATATCATATGAAAAAACCTATATTTTGGTTGTTCTTTGATCAAATTGTAATTCATTCATTTACTCCAATAAATTAATTACCATCAATGAATTTTTTTATGCCTGAAGAAATAAAGAAACTTTTAAAGGATCATAAGGCCTGAAAAATAGTGAAAAGTCTATCTATTTGTCTTTAATGATCACTAAAAACTAATATGGTTAATAAATTATTTTTTAATCCTCAAAAGTGTTACTACTGGTACCTAATTATTATTTATTTATTAAATTGTTTAACATAAAATAAAGGAAAATTAACAAGGAAATTGCATAGGTCAGTGGTTGGAGTGAAACCCATTTCATCCTTCAGTCTTGGGTTCAAGTCCCATGTCCTTTCCGGATTAGATTGGATGTCACCCAGATTATAGGTTGTCCTCTTATAAGATGTAATTAATATAAATTCCATATATAAATATGATATACATCCTTGAAATTAGGTTAATCTCTAAATAAAATTTTATCTAGGGATTTTAATACCACCTAAATACGAAAATACCTCATCCATTTTATTTTCACATTGGTCCTTCCTTGTCTAAAAGTTTGTCTATAATATCCTTTCCATGATTTCTAAATCATGATACCTTATATTCAAATATAAAACACCTTAGGTTTAACATTTATTATTTATTGTCAAAATTCATTCAAATCTTTCATAATGACTTGTAATGAAAATATGGATTATCCTAATAAAATCCTCTAGAAGTGTCAAACTAGGTGCGTAATAAGGCTCTTTGTCATGTACCAGGTTACACTGATTCAGGACCGGAACACCTTGTCAGAGTTGTTACTCTTAGGTACATATGTTTCAGAACCTTTTCAACTTGTAGTATCCAGATGTGGATTTATTTCTAGGAAGTCCCACAAAGTCTATACATTAATTTTTTTGGTTTTCATCTATAGTTATCTTCAAATTATAGCATAGGGTGTGTTCAGTAACTTTATTTTTTCTATATATACATCCCAGTGTTGCTTCTAGACTTCTTCTAAAAACAATTGTAGTCAACTAGCCCTAGATAAACATGATACAATGTCTATTGTTAAATAAATTATAATGATTATAAAGAATCAATCCCTGAAGGATTGATCATCTTAACAGTCTTGGTAAAACAGATATATAAATGAGTATTTTATTAAAAAATAATAAATTGATTACAACATATTTTTTTTCATTATAAATAAAAAAATATGAGGAAAAATCTAATACATCTAGTAAATCCCTGCATATCATTCATCGTAAACTTTATGGATTCCCGGGGAAGGAAACATAATAAGGGTGGGATCAAATTATCAGTAAGGGAAAAAATATAACATAAGAAATAATAAATAAATGATAATAGTTAATATGGAAAGATACATAACTGAATAGACATGAAATGTAAATATATAGATAAGGAAAAATAAATATGTTAAGTTAAGAAACTGAAACACATGCCATATAGATAAATTTAAATGAAATGTATCCATATATATGTCCACAAAAAATCTCATGGATAAATAATAACTAAATTCTAAATAAAATAAATTCTTATCCCTTAGACATCATGTTTCACAAGAACATCATTACTTTACCATAAAAATATAGTTAAACCATTCCAATTTGTGCAACTAATTTTTCCCATGAGACTACTGATGAATTGAGGGGCTTTCATTCACCAGTCCCCAAATCGTGTATTGCATGTCGAAAGAATTCATCATATATAAAAGAAATAATGTGCCTTATCAAATATCTATTTTGAATAATGTATATGAATTTATAAAGATTTACCAAAATAATCAAATGTATTTCACTGTAGTTATTGTATGTAAAATGGTATATGGTTTAGGAAATTGTAATATCCATAATAAATGAAGTGGATAATTTAGTTGAAATTCAATTTTCATGGATCATTAAAAATTGAATACTTAAATGTGACTAACAAATAAATCAATAATGTTAATTTCAATTAAATCCTTGGAAAAGTCAATAATAAACCATCCAGAGGAAGAATATGTATATTAACAATAAAAAAATACAAGTGGAGTAAAATTGAGGGTCGTTGTTGTTGATGAAATTAAATACTATTTTTTTAAAATATTATTAAGGAAAATATCCTTTTCTTTTGAAAAACCTGTTGAAATTATTTTCCTGTTGAAAATAAACCTTTTAAACTTCCAAAAGAGGGTTCAAAAAAATTATGGCAGATGAATCCTTACACATTGTACGTGGTAAAAAGAAATATTCATTTTTTACAAAAAAAGGTTAGAAAATTCATCATTAGTAAAGCCATTAGAATATTCCTTTAAAACATTGTTAAAATAAAAAAGGGTAAAAATATATTTACCAATTATTTTTTGAAAAAAATTTTAAAATTTTTTTTGAAAACATTTTTTTATAAAACATGTTTTTTGAATAAAACAGGTTATCCGACAAAAGAGATGTATAATGTTAGGTTTTCTGAAAAACATTTTCTAAAAACATCTTAATACCAAATAGTGAAAAAATCATAATAACACTTGAAAATGTTCATGAATAACCTGATAAGAGTGAAATTTTTTATTTATAAATGGTTATATAAATTACTTTATTAAAAATTCCTTCGAAATATCTATAGGATTAGTCTTGGAAAAAATAACCTTTAAACATTTGAAAGTGTCTCAAACCAGTATGAAATATTTTTAAATCATTAACCTCATGAAAGGATAATATTAAATGAAAGTATTAAATAATGATAATTTATTCAGTTCAGGCTATTATATGTCAATGTGGATGTATGTTAATCATATATATGAAATTAGGTGCACATTAATGAATTATGCCTCGTGAAATGAAAATAGGACTAGAAACCCTTACCAATGTGGTAAAAAATGAATTGGAAAAACCAAAAGTAATAATCATTAAATAAAAATTTAAATAACATGATGGTTATATAATTCATGATTATATATGTCAATGTGAAAGTATATACACCATATATAATAAATTTCGCGCACAAAAATAAATTATTCCTCGTGAAAATAAAAGTGAGACAAGAATTCCTTACATAGAGTTTCATTTCAGGTGAACATCCTTTAAAATACTTTATAATATACATGTGTTAATTTTATACTTGATTCAGAACCTTTTTCATTTTTATAATTACTTTTATTTCACTTATTATAATGTTACATACAACTATATAACCTATTGAGTTTGTATCAGGTGGTTTTGACCAATTTCAGTTTATCTGTCAAAACTACTATTCTTGGTCAATAATTGTCAAATAGGGAATTATATAAAATCTTCATAATAATAACCATGAAATAATTATCATATTTTTACATGAATTATACTTTTAAAATCAATAATTACATATGGTAATAAAAAATTAATTAATGTTAGAATCATGGAGATGGTAGGTCGTACGTACAGATGTGTAACATTCTTATTTTTAAATGATCATTTTGGGAAAAAGGTAAGTAACTAAAATATTTCCAAAATTATATTTATATAATAAATTACATATTATTTAATCACATATACTTATATATAATTCTTTAGTGTAAAAATAATCACATCATGTTGAGGTGGCAGTAGTCTACACATCCATGAGTAACGTTATTACTTTTTAAGTGTGTGAAAGGTTAATAAAGAAATAAAGAAATAAATAATATATTTATAGATTAATAATTATGTAATTAATATCATATATTTTTTGTGTGTGTATAATTTAAATAAATCCATCTTTTATACATTCCATGTTTAGTGTGAACAAATCACAATGCTTTGAGGGTGTGGTTGTCCACACTTCCTCAAATGATTTTATCTGATTAATGTTAAATGGAAAGTAATAAAAGTATGTGTAATACTATTATTAAATAAGTATTAAGAAATAATAAATATCATATATAATATATATAAATATAGTATCCATAATGATGGCCACCATGAGTGGTGGTAGGGAAAAATTGAACAATCATCGTTTCCTGGGGTAGTAGTTCACTGTTCAAAGAAATTTTATGTTAGTTACCCAATAGATGGGGATGTGGGTAAATGTAGGTTGAAATAAAAAAATAACAGAACTCTAGTATATTTATGATACTGGTTTTCTTACACAAAACCTAATAAGTATATTTTATGGGTTAGAGACTTGAAATGAAACTAGAGAGATTGAGAAAAGACATTACCTTTTAATTGAGTAACTTATTTTCTTTTAACCAAAAGGATTTGTTGGAAGGGTTTATGCCAAATGGAATTCTTTTAGGTCTAGTAGATGAATTATAGGAGACTCTTTTGGCAGTTATTAAATGAACATACGAAGTTTTATAGGTGTGAGGAATGGGTAGAGGTGGTGACCTTTTATAGGGAAGGAAAAGGACACAATTGGTATTCTTGAAAGGAAGTTGGGCGTACACATGTTATTACATAAAAATGTCATGAAAAAACAAAAAAAAACTCGTTAATGGAAGTTTAATGGAATAAATATTTCCCACCAATGAGTTTTAGAAAAGATTCTTGGTCATTTGGGCACTTAATCATAGGGGTTTACTCCATTTTTAAGTGTAATTAAAGATTAATCATTGAACTTAATTTTAATCACCTTCACTAATCATTATTGTCAAAAATTAGGATTAAACTATTTGAAAGAAAATATTACCTTTATGATAATGGTGAATATAAGATTTTTAAAATTAAAATCACAGAGTCAGAAAAATAAAGAGATAGACAGATTAACTTGTTTTAATAGAATAATGTTCAAAAGATTGTTATGTTTTTATAATCAATTTAAAATTTAAACTGATTATAATGAACAATATTAGATCAATATTTTTTTAATTTATACAATGCGACTTTAATAAAACTTTAACATATAATTTAACAAAAAATATTATTGAAACGAAATAATAGTTTTTAACTAAAACATAGTATTTTTCACTATTCACTAAAAAATAATGTTTCTCAGAAAAATCACAAAAATTAATTGTAAATTAATTTTGAAAATATTAATTAATAAATAATGTTTATTTTATCCAATTAAAGTGATAATTGTATCCAAATTATGGTTTAAAATGGGTTCTTTATTAAAAGGTGGTAAAAACGGATTAATAAAAGTATAGGTTTTTATGTGAAATATTGGGTTTTTGCTTATCTTATGCTTACCAAATCAAGTGGATGAATATAAAAAATTATTGATTGAATATGAAACATATTTATTACATTAATATCACTCACTAAATATAATTAATTTAATCTATTAGGGTAAAATAACTTTGTGAGCAATAAAATTGTTCTCTAAAAAATATCTTTTTAATATTCAGTTGGTTCCTATATTCATTTATAATTTAGTTGTAACCAATGATTTAGTTATACAAACCATGTATTTGAATTTTTTGGTTAAATGTATTCAAAACTATTAGTTTAAATCTCATTATATTAAATAATAATGTTTTAATTATAGATTGTTTCTTGGTAAGACTCGATATTGCGTATAGTGCAAGCCATTGAAGGTTGCGTTTATGTGTAATGCAAGATATAGAGGAATGTTGTTGTTTAGTACGATTTATTCTAACCCAAAGTCTTGTGCATTTCAATATAACATAGTGTTTCATGTATTTAAATATATAAGATATATGTTAAATTGTAAATATATAATAAATTACATGAATTTTATATTAAATTAAACACTTGTTGTCACACGTCAGACATGATATTGAATACAAGGTTCTTAATTTAGTTTTTCTGGGGGGTTACATTATCCCCATCTTATTTAAATTTTATTATCACAATTTTAAAATAGATCATGGTGATAGATTTTTTGATACTTCCTATGTCTGAAATCCCACATCGCGAGAAGGGTTCATAAGTCCTTATATATATATATAGAATGGAATGTACAAAGGTCTCATGGAATACCATGTAAATAGGTTTATAAGTAGGGGAATATTAGTGGAAATTAGAGATATATAATTGGAGGAAAAATATAAATAGTTATATGGAGTGAATGAATTCATCGATCACAAAAAATTGAATGATAAAGGGAATGTTGATGGCCTAAAATCCATAAATCATTGATGATTTAGAAAGCCATTAGTTCAACAAAAATTTAGGTATTAGGAATTTTTTTACTTATAAGTAATTCTAATAATGTTTGTTATTTATTTTAATACTGAATAATATTACAAAATATTCTAACAAGATAGGTTTCAATATCATATGATCACTCCTATCTTTTGGTTGTTATTTAATTAAATTATAATTCATCCGTTTAATCGAAAAAATTAATTACCAAAAATGATTTTTTTGGCCTAAAGCATTAAAATAAAATTTTAAAGGATCATAAGTCCTATCAAGGAGTGAAAAGTCTAAATATTTGTCCTTAACTATAATTCAAAACTAATATTGTTAATATATTATTTTCTAATACTCAAAAGTGTTACTACTGGTTCATAATTAATATTTATTAATTAAATTGTTTAAATAAAAACAATGAAAAATTAAAAATAAAATTTCATAGGTTAGTGGTTGGCATGAAACCCTTATCATCCATTGGGCATGGGTTCAAGTACCACAAACTTTACAAATTGGATTGGTTGTCACTCATCTTACAGTTGGTCCTTTCCTAAAACCCAATTAATATAACTTAAATATATAAATATAATAGAAATCCCTAAAATTAGGTAAATATATAAATAGAATTTTAACTAAATTTTTAAATACAACTTCAATACCTAAATAACTCATACATTATATTTCCAAATAGGTCCTTCATTGGCCTATGATTTATTTATAATATCATTTCCAAGATTTCTAAATCATGAAACCTTATATTCAAATCTAAAAAATTTTATGTTTAACCTTGATTATCAATTGTCAAAAATATTCAAAATTTTTCATAATGGTTTGTATAGAAAAAAAGGATTATCCTCATCATATTCCCTGGGAGTGTCAAACTAGGTGTGCAGTAAGGCTCGTTATTGTATACTAGGTTACCCAAAGTTAGGACCGGAACACCTTGTTGGTGTTGACACTCTTATGTACATATGTGCCAGAACAATGTCCACTTATAGTGTCCAGACTTATATTTATTGTAAGGAAGACCCACATAATCTATTATTTAACAAAATTATAGGGTTTTCATCTATAATTATCCTCAAATTATAGCGTAGGGTTATGTTCTCTAACATATGTTTTCCGACATCTAGTTCCCAAGGTTACTACAAAACATCATCTAAAAACAACTGTACTGACCGAACCCAAGATAACCTAGAGCTGGTGTCTGTTACTTAATAAATTGTCATGATAACAAGGAATCAAGGCCTGAAGGACTGATCAGTTTAGTATTCTTTGTAAAATAGATACATAAATGATTATCTTATTACAAATTAAAACATTGAGTAGAACATACTTTTTTTTCTTTCTAAATATATAAATTTGAGAATAAATCTAATCTATCTAGTAAATCCTTAAATTTATTTTATAGAAATCTTTATGGATTATTGGAGAAATAAAAAAATTAAGGGTAATCTCATATGCTCAGTAAGGGAAAAAATAAAACAGAAGAAATAATGAATCATTGACAATAGTCAATATAGAAAGTTAAATAACTGAATCGACATTTCATGTAAATAACTAGAAATGGAAAACAAAATATGGCTATGTAAAAAACTGAATCACATTCCATCTAGATCAATTAAAATTAAATGTATCCATTGATATGTTAACACAAAATATCATGGACAAATAATAACAAAATTATCAATAAAAGGAATTCTTATCTACTGGACAACATGTTTCCTAGGAACAAGATACATTTACCATAAAAACATAGTTTAACCATTCTAATTTGTGAAACTAACTCGTCCCATGAGACTACTAAGTTATTTAGTGGATTTCATTCACCGGTCCCCAACATATATATTGCATGTACAACGAAATCCTCATATGTAAAATAAATAATGTTCCTTATCAAATATCTTTATTGAATAATATTTTAGGATTTATCAATATTTACCCAAATGATCAAATGAATATCAAAGTATACACCATATGAAAAATTGTATACTGTCTAGGAAATAGTAATATCCATGAGAAATGAATTAGATAATTTAGGTGAATTTCAATATTCAGTGATCTTATGAAATTTAATACATCAAGGTGACTAAAAAATAAATCAAGGAAGTAAATGTGAATAATATCCTTGGACAAATCAATAATTAACCATCCATGTGAATAGTAAGGATGACATCAATACATTAAATCCAAGTGGAGTAAAATAGAGGGTAGTTGTAGTTGATAAAATAAATTATTATCCTTTAAAAAAATTACTATAGAAATTATGTGTTTTCTTTTTAAAATCCATTTGAAAGTATTTTTATTTTAAAAATAATCCTTTTTAAAGTTAAATTGAGGCTTCAAATAAATTATGGAAAATTAATCCATATAGGTCGTATGAGGTAAAAAATTCCTTTTGTACAACAAAAGGTTAGAAAATGCCTCTTTTGAAAAGGGATAATAAGATTAATTTGAAACATTATTAAAATAATAAATGGTAAAAATTATTTTTCCATATCATTTTAAATACATTTTTGAATTTTTTTTAATAAACATTGTTTTTTTTAACAAAACAGGTTCTCTGACTAAAGGGAGATATAATTTTGGGTTTTCAGAATTTTATTTTCTAAAGGAATATTAGTTTCAAAGAGTGAAAAAAGGTTACTAACACTTGAAAATGGTCATGAATAACCAAATAATATTGAAATGTATTATTAAAAAATAGATATAAAATTTTATTGAATGGAAGTTATATTGAAATATCACCAAGATTAGTCATGATGAAAATAACCTCTAATCATTCCAAATTGTCCCATACACCTTTGAATCATATTTAAATAATAATCATCATGAAAGGATATTATTAAATTAAATTCTTAAATACCATGAAGATAATGGGTTTATTCTAATAAATTTAAATTTGTTAGTATGTACACTATAAATAAGAAATTTGGTTCACAATAATTAAGTATGCCTAATGAAATGAAAACGAGATAAGAATACCTTACAAATGTGGTAACAATTGAATTGTAAAACCCATAGGTAAATATAAATAAATAAAAAATTTCAATTCCCTGAAGATAATATAATTCATTATATTATATGTCGATGTGGTAGTATTTACACCATATATAATAAATTTGGTGCATAATAATAAATTTTGACTCATGGAATGAAAAGTCAGACAAGAATTCCTTACATTGTGTTTCTTTTCAGGTAAACGTCCTTTAAGATTCTGTATAATAAATATATGTTAATTTAATACATACTTCAAAACCAATTTAATGTTTTTAATTACATTTATTTCACTTATTACCATGTTGTGTATAACTACTTAAACAATAAAGTTTACATCGACTGTTTTTTACCAAATTCTGTTTATGTGTCAAAACAACTACTATTGGTCAACTATCTTCAAAGGGGTCATTATATAAAATATCCATAATAATAAACATGATATAATTATCTTATTTTTACATCAATTATAAATTTAAAAACAATCATTAAAAATGTTAATGAAAAATGAATCCGTGTTACGATCATGGAGATGGTAGGTCGTACGTATGCATGGGTAATATTCCCATTTTTAAATGAACATTGTGGAAATAAGGTAAGTAACTCAAATATATATATAAATATATATATATAATAAATAAAATATTATTTAATCACATATACTTATATATATAATTATTTGGTTTAAAAGGAGTCACATCTGGTTGAGGAGGTGGTAGTCCACACGTCCAAGAATAACGTCATAATTTTTTAAGTGTGTGAAAGGTGAATTAAGAAAATTTTATATTCATATTATATTTAAATAAATATAATTATTTCATGAATATCATATAGGTTTTTTGTCTTATTTAACTAAAATAATCCTTTATACGTTCCATGATTAGTGTGAACGTATCACAACGTTTTGAGGTGGAGGTAGCCCACACTTCCTCAAACGATGTTATCGTATTAATTTAAAATGAAAAGTATTAAATGTATCTGTAATAAAAGTAATATAGAAGTATTAATGGGAAATAAATATAACATATAATGTATATAAATCTAGTGTTCATCATAATGGACACCAAGATAGGCGGTAGGGAAAATTTGAACAATCATCGTTTCATGAGGTAGTAGTTTACCGTACACAGAAACATTGTGTTCGTTACACATTAGATGGTGGAATGTTTATGTATAGGTTGAAATATCATCATAAACACATCCTAGTATATTTATTATACTCTTTTTTTTACACAATAATAGAAGTAAGAAATTTTAGGGGATGGAGAATGGAAATGAAACTAGAGTGATTGATAAAAGACATTACCTTTTAATTAAGTAACTTCTTTTGGTTCAACCAAAATGATTGTTTGATGTGTTTTGAAAGATCTAATATTTTTCACATTTTTTGTATTTATTTAAATTTTTTATGAATCCAAAATAATCAATTTGAGATTATATGAATCAATTTTCTATTTATGCTGTGTTTTGAAAAAAATGGTGAAAAACACATTATTCTGGATTTTAGACAGATTTTTACATCAAGGGTATTTTTGTCATTTACTAAAACATATAAATCCAAATTATGTGAATAATTTTTTTCTATAATCCCAATTTAATTTCTTCAACTTTTCCTTCTATTCCAAGAGCCGATTCAGCCATATAGAGGGCCTAAAAATTCATTGTAGTTGGTCATTTTTTCGAGCGGATACCGTGGACCCCCCCCCCCCCCACTATAATGGACATCAATATCGGCCTACACACCGTAAAATTCATTGATTCTACTTGGAGAGGAAAGAGGAATCATAGAGGTGTTAGAAAAAAAAAATGGAGTTTTGAATCCATTAAGATGGGTATTGAATGATATATTCTTTAAAGGAAGCTTCCTGGATGCTTCGTCTAGAATCAAAAACCAACAATGAAAAAATCCTAACTACTAAAACCTGAGGAAGAATTAGCTGAAATTTAGAGGTTGGACGACCAATAAATTTATGTAAAACTGTAATGAAGGGTTCCATGCATGATGTTTCCAATTAATGGGTCAAAACCATGAAAACATTTGGAGGATAGAAATATGTCTACAAAAGGAGGAGAGATCCTCCCCCTAAAAGCATCCCATTCTCCATTCCATTTCTTCAAGGCACCAATGAGGCGGTTTCCAATGAGGGAGGCCTGCCACAATTTCTCTACATTTATTTTTAATATATATATTTTCTTTGTTTTTGTTTTGTAATTCCATATTCTAACCATTTCAATTCTATTACCCTTCACATGGAGGGGTAAAACCGTTGAGTGATTGGGGAAGGGGGGGGGGGGGGGTTTCACTTTTGTATTGTCGAAGTTTTGTGCTTAAATATAAAATCCTTTTTTTCTTTTGAATTACTTATTTTATCACTGTTTCCAAATTATCTTAATGAGATAGTGTTTATAGATTGGTGTATTCATTGTCAATAGCTTTGTTTAAAGACATTTAATCTCTCTTCGCCTAGTGCAATTTGTATCGATCGAGAAGATTGTGTTTGGTGGTGAGTGTCTAGTGATTGTTGGCATGTGTGTGAAACTGTTAATCTTTTTCTAGAGTTATAAAGAACAACAATTCCCACTCGGGACTTGCATTAGTTGTTTAGGGATTGTTTTTGAACTTCCACACACATAGGAGTGAGTCTCATTTGTTTCTTTATCCAAGGGTTATTAATAACTCAATCGAGGAGTCTTGTTAATCAAGACTCATTGCCAAGACTATCTTAGTAGACTAAGTCCCTTTCTGAACTGAGTCACCCTCGTTTCAGTCCTGTTTCACTAAACCGGTATAACCTACCGTTCTAGCCATGTCTATCTCATGAGATATAAAATCTTTACCCAATGCATTGGAGGGAGATATAGGTCCCACCCATATCATAATGATACCATTCATATGCGTGCCACAAAATCATAAACCATACATCATTGCCTAACCCATGTTATAAAAATGGGAATCTTAAACATCATGACATCATAAAACCGTTCATATACGATAAAGGAATTCATAAAAATAATTCCATCACAACATAATCAAATCAATGTAATAATAGGGATAGAAACAGAACCCTTTATTATCTTAGATGGAAAATAATTTTGATAAAACACTTGAACTTCTTTCTTGAGGAAAATAACCTTTCTACTTCAAAAACAATTTTCCTTTCTTAACATGTCATACAATTTTAAACTAAAAGAAGTTGATTAAAAATAAACTTGAAAACTTGTAAAGGAATATTTTTTGAAATAATTTTTTAAAAATCCATTCATGTCGTATAAGTTAAAAAAACATTTTTCGTACTAATGTCGGAAAAGTCAAAAAGTACCTCGTAAAAAACGACAAAAGATTCCTTTCGTATCCTTTACTAAAAAATCAACGAAGGGAAAAATTGGATTTAAAAAATTGTTGGTGGATGTATATACTATTACATATTGAGGAAACATGGATGTGGACGATAAAATACACCCCAGTAATTACCAATGTAAAAACAATCTCGGATAAAAGTGAGATTGTGATATTTCACTTACCTTAGGTCCGACATGCTTTGTAAGTGTCTGAACCTCCTGTATAATGATTTAAATAATGTTATTGACTTATTCCAGAATAATACTTATTTTTATGATATCATATATGGTCATATTCTTAGCTTCTTAGTAGCAATATTTCATTGCTACTTGTTATTCGGGTGTTTATAACTTTTTGTTCTTATGTGTCTTTTGTCGAATAGATTCTTATTCTTTTCTTTAGGTTATAGATACCTCATTTCCAGAAAGGTATTAGTGTAATATATATCATATTCATTCATTCAATTAATTTATATAATCATTATGAAGTGAAGATCATGTAGAACGAGTCGCATCACATCGTGGAGACGGTATTCCGTACGTCCGAACGAGTGATGATATCGTTCTTATGATCGTGGAATTGTATTGGTGTAACACCCCAGGTAAATAAATAATATGACATTTTCATATTTATCCATATTTGTGAATAAAATATTAATATGACTATAAAGGGGACGCTATGCTCGATGATGTACCCAACACGCAACAACAAGTCTCTTGGGAATCTTACGTTGCACTCTAATAATAAAATAATATTATTTTAAATGGTAGTTAACATGTAGCTGTTGTAATGGAGGGAATGGATAGAAATAACTAAAATATGATTATATATGTTTTTAAATGTTTTTACATTTATCCAATAAAAGATAAAGGCTAAAAATACGGAAAGAATTCAATTTTAGGCGTATATGCCCTAGTTTTCACTAAAGGTTCACTTATAACCTTTTGATGTTGAACCATCATTAAATATAGTTTTGTTCACTCTTAAACATTATATTGGACCAAATAAAACTATTACTAAGAATCGGGACATCAAAATTTACTTTGTGTAAATTTTTGGTATCTTTCCGATAAAGTTCATTTTTTAAATTAATAGTGTAAATGTTGTGTTTTAATTCAAAACCTCTTTTTAATCTAATTTATTTATATGATTAGATAATATTTTGAATTGGTTTTAAAGGGATATTAGAAAATATATTTACCATTAAATCCAATAGTGGTCGTTGGAATTAATTTCACTTTGAAATCAGACTTAAACTAGTGTCAATCTTTTGATACTTATTGTTTTATAAAAACACGCTATTTGCTCTGACAGCGGGAATTAATTAATAAATTAAATAATGTGACTAATATGTTTTGAATTTTGTAAAACGGAATTCATTTTTGAATTTGGAATATCAAATATATCTTAGGGTAAATTTTTGGGATTTTTCTGAAAAACTTCAATTTTTGATGAATAGTGAAACCACTAAGTGGTACTTATAAAAACTGATTTTCTGTTTAAATGAAATTTTGCCATCATTGTGTTTTTAATTTCAAAAATCCGACATACATGGTTGTCATTAAGATGTAAAATGTGGTTCAATGGGATAAAAATAATTTTTTGGTGAATAGTAACTTATTAAGTTTTTAATCGCGATTAGTGGTAATTGGGGTAGTTTAAGGTATAAATAATGCTTTAATAAAATAAAATGACCAAGACACATGTCACAACATTATTGGTTGTGTCATGGCCGACCAATACAATCCATGGGTCAACTTGGGGACCCCATGGAGCCACTTTAGTTGGAAAATGACAATAATATATTTTTATTTAATGTTAAAATTAAATTTACACAAACATGAGTTGTTTTACTAAAACAGTTTTTAAGTGGTGTTACACAAGTCCAAATTTTGATTATAAATAGTAATTGGAATGATAAAATGATTTCCTACAACATAGTAATTTTTTTATAATTTTTAGACATTAAATAAAATAAATTATTTATGACATAATAATGATGGAGCGATGACATCATTATTTGACTATTTAAATAAAATGGAAAGATAATGTAAAATCTAAGAACTATACATGTCAAAAAAAATTGGATGAGAGGATTTAGAAGCCTTATCACATTATCCACGAATTATATCAGTGTGGGACCTTTTAAAACAGAAACACATTTTCAAATAAAGTAATATTTATTACTTTCCAAAAGTGCTCCTCCTCTCTTCTTATAAAAGGCCCCCACCTCTACCTCATTTCACACACTCCTCAAGCCTTTGGCTCGGCCAAACCCTGCCCATTTAATCTCTCCACATCCCTCTCCTCATCCTAGAGGATTACCATTGGGCAGAATCCTTCCAAAGGAATCCTTTAGGCTCAAATCAAAAAGAGTTACACTTTTAAAGGTAATTCATTCTCTCATGTTCATTTGTTTTATTTTGCTTCTCCAACCCCCAAAACTCTTTTTATTTACTTCTTTTGTAACAACACAAGTATCTCCAATATACTAGGATGTTGTTATAATATTTATTCGAGCTACACTCTCACACAACTACATCAAATGGTTAAAGAACATACGGTTTCCGGGGGTGGTGAAATTCTGCCTCCCGAAACGATGATTGTTCAATACTCATCTAACACCTTCAATGGTGGCCATTATGATGTCAATATTTTTATATATGATATATAATATTTTTATTCTTTACTTGAGCTTCTTTATTTTTTATTTGGGGCTTACCTTTATGGCTTCCATTATGGGTATACACGATATCTTCATTTTAGGAAGTATGGACTACCGCCCCCTCAAAGTGATGTGATTCGTTATTACCATATGTGGTACGTATAAAGGGTATATTTAATGATATTATATATGATACCATAATGGAATTAAAATACTATTATGTATCATTATGTTTTAATTCCATTAAATATGAAATAGAAATGGAAGTAGCGTTCATGCGTACGTACGGCTTACCGTCTCCATGAACGGTACATTTCATTTCTTATCTCAAAATATCATGTACTATTATAAGTACATCTATATAATGGATAAATATTATGTATGATACATCTAAATGATTAATATAATTCTGGAATTAAAATATACATACCTCTCATATAGTTTTAATTCCATTAATACGACATAGAAATGAAAGTAGCGTTCATGCGTACGTACGACTTACCGTCTCCATGAATGGTGCATTTCATTTCTTTCCTCTAAATGATTTTGTGATATTATAAATAAATTTATATTCTGTATATATATGATATATATGATATCCAAATCCGGAATGTAATTCTGGATATAACGAACCTTTGACCAAATTAACAACATGTAAGTGTAAGAAGACTATTTTTGACTTAAGAACCAAATACCGACAAAATGAACATTATTAACATAAATGATTACATGATGTTCATAACATGGTATAAAATTAATAATTAACTTGAAAAAGGATCTTAATAAAGTAGAGATTAACTCAAGTTTATTATTCAGGAGATTAAAGAACGATCGAGTCAAGTCGGACCCGAGGTAAGGGATCCTACTCCACTCTTTCTTTTTAAGTACACTCTTTTATGTCATTAATTTTAAATATCATCTTTATTGTTATTGGGATGTTATTTTATATTAATATTACTGTAATTTTTTATGTTCATGTGATAAGAGAACCTATTCTCTATCATCAATCCATTTTGGAAGTTTTGAGTGGCGTCGTTAGGCTGCCGAACTTTCGTAAGAGATCTAACCTCTCTCTTTCTTTTTAAGTACTCTCCTTTATGTCACTTCTTTTAAGCTCCTCTTTGTAATTTTGGGGGATGTTATTTTATATTCCTATTGATGTACATTTTATTGTAATGTGATAGATACCCTATTTGATCTCATCAATCCATATTCGGAAGTTTTATGTGGCGCCGTTAGGCTGCCAAGTTTTCGTAAGGGATTTTTCATCTCACTTTTATTCCCGTGATATTTATGCTACATTTGCCACAAATTCTATTGAGTGGTGTATGTACTGCCCATTATTCTACTCTTTGTGTAATATAATTTCGTTTATGAGTATTTACATCAATGATCTATTGTCCTTCTTTGATGGGGTGTATGTTTTGAAAGATACCCAAGTCAGTAAGGGAACCTTTCACCCTCCTCTTTTTTAAAAGGATTCTTTTGTTGGGTCTTTTAATTTACATATTGTTATGTTGGGATATGTTCTCATATATATTTATTGATGTAAATTTTATGTCCAAGTGATGAGATACACTTTTTATCTCTCATCAACTCATTTTGATGTGATGCCGTTAGGCTGTCAAGGGAACTTTTTAACCCAATTTCGATTTCTTTGGGTTCAGCATGTAGTCATTGAATATGTCATCCATTGAATATGTGTGAATGACCTTTTATTGTTTTACACTTAATATCCACTTATATTGGGTGTATTTATATTTTTCACACATATTTTTGAGATTTATTTGTCCTTAATTTAAGGATACCTTCTTTATAAGGGATTTCATCACATTTGACATTTCTATTGAGGGTTCATTGTTGTTATGCACCAATTCACTCTTATATGGTGTATATACTGTCCTTTGGAGTATTATATCATGAATCCATTTATTATCATGATAATATAAAGTTCTGACTAAATGTTATTCCACAATTATTGTATTCAAGTGTCTCTAATTTTGGTAAAACCCCTTTAACCAAAATGTCGTTTTAAATGTTTTAATTATTTGTTCTTATTAATATCCATGTTTTCAAAATGGTTTTAAGGATTTATTTATATGGATATTAATGGTTTAAAATTTTAAGCTTCAAGGTGGTATGGGACACTTTGATTCAAAAATCTCTTTATTAAATGTTTTAAATGGTTTTGAAAATGGTTTTGATAAAGGATTCTATTATTATATATTGTGATGTGGAAATGTTATCATTACTTTATATTGGTTTTATGTTTTATGATTTTATATTGGTACTTGGACATTTTAATGGGTGGTTACGTTATAAACCATATGACGGGTGGTGCCGTGAATACCAGGACGGGTGGTTACATTATAACCTCCAATGCATTGGGTATGGTAGCCGGCCGTGTGGCAATTCCATTAAGTATGTATGGAAATTGGCCGTATGGCTGTTCCATTAAGTGATATGTGTGGAAGTCGACCGTATGGTTATTCCACTTAAGTATGTTTATGTCCCAAGTTACCTTTATATATGTTATGTGATCTTTATATGGGTTTTATGGTAATCCTTTGGTTACAAAAAGGTAAGTAATGATAATTTTTTCAGTGAAGAGTTTTTACTACTTCATGAAGGTGCAAAGTATTACATTGATAAAGTATTCACGGTTTACTTGTTGTTTTGAAAAACTAACAGTTTTCATTCTTTGTGTATCCCTTACTGAGCTTATTATGCTCATCCCAAGTTTTTGAAATGTTTTTCACAAGACATAGCATGGAATAGGGTCAAGGATGGGATTAAGGGAAAGGCATGCTACCTAAAACATGGAACTATACATGTTTCTTTTTAAGAGTTTTTATTTTATGGAAATTTAGTAGAAGAGACTACTTTGTAATCTTTTGAGGTGTAATAGTTATGTCCTAATTCTCTAAAACTCTAAACCTGAAAAGATCCTCAATGTGTAATCTTGTAATAACTCAATATTAAGTAAGGTTTAAGGCTGGGGCCTTATAGTTGGTATCAAAGGTCGATTTAGATAACTTTAGAGGTTAGGGTATTCTCTAAGCATAAGTGACATTACCATAATGGTTAGGATTTCAGAAAGAGTCCTAGTTTTAGATAAAGTGAATGAGTAAGTATATCATAGTGTTTATCTTACTCATTAGTACATGATGGTTTTGTTTATATACTCACAGTGACCCTTTTTGGTTTTAGTAAATGGCTGGATCTAGCAGGCACCAAAGTGACAACAGGTTTGAAGGAAACTGTGGTGGTTCTCTGATTAAGATACTAGATAAAATAGAGGATTCAATGAGGAAACTCGTGGTTCTCCTAAACCAAATATCAAGGAGTCATGATCAACCACTTGAACCTTGGTATGTTCTGTAATGCATCATGTACGAGATGACCAATCGATGTGGAAGTTCTGGTAATAATTATTAAGGTAGCCATTAAGGTTTATATGATCCTTAATTTTTAGGTAATTGTGGGTTACTCTATGGTATGATGGAAAATGAAAGGAATGAGATAAACTTGAGGTTAAAATATGTTATGATTATTTTTGAAGATTTTATCTCATTTTGGGGAATGTTTTAAGAATTATATAGTTTTGGAAAAAGGACAACACACAGACCGTGTGACATCCCGTCGCATCGGACAAAGCAGCGGGAATTGAACCCACAACCAATGTGCGACTGGTATTTCTCGCCTACCACTGGACTACGTGAAGTCCCGGGTTAGTTTGACTGATTCTTTCTAGTTATATTATTTTATGAATTAAGAGTAAGTTGATTTTGGGTTATTTATGAAAATGATTAACCTATCATGGAGGATATGTGATTAGGTTAATTACTTTTCAATACGAGACTTTAGGAGCAACTGATGTTGTTTGGAGATAAATGTTACGATTTAATTGGGAAGACTATGTGACTAAATCCTTCAAATATTTGGGTTTCAATCTTATATTGGTTTACTTTGAAGAATTTTATCGAAAAATTGTTTATCGGATGGTTCTCGTTGAACTTTGGGTTTTGTTGGACAAATATTGGAGATTAAGAATAGATTTTCTTTTTATAAAGGGTTATCCTTTTCTGGATTATCTGACCTTGTACTAACCTTTTTGGTTTTGGTTTTGTTTAAAGTCTAAAGACATGTGAATTATATAGTTCTCTTTTGTTTATTAGGTGATTCTCTAGAAGTTGATTATAGTACTCTTAATGTGAACAAGTCTCCCTAAATACTCGTCTTTTTGAAAAAAATATGAGTTTGACTAAGGAATCTAGTAAAAGTTGAAAGTCAACATGATAAGTGATTATGTTTACTTATGAATAAATTCCTCAATAAAAAGTAACTTAAAAAGAAAAATGTTGTCTATTAACTTTTCCTACTGGGGAATCGAATACCGTTTAACCCATCACAAGTTTGTGATTTTCTCGTGGTTAACTTTCTCCTAAACATGTTTTCTATCACTCTCCATCAGAACATGACCCTATGTTTTCTCCTCCATGTCCATGTTTTCCTACATGGAGTCCTAGTATGGGTTAACTCGGTTGACCTCTGTACTTATGTTTCTTTGTTTTAAAGTGATTGTTTTACCGACTCTTGTTCCGATGTGGGACGTTCAAGGATGTTTCCAAGCTCAATTTTAAAAATTGCGAGGACGCAATTCCCAAAATGGGGGGAAGGATGTAACACCCCAGGTAAATAAAGAATATGAAATTTTCCTATTTATCCATATTTGTGAATAAAATATTAATATGACTATAAAGGGGACGCTCTGCTCGATGACGTACCCAACACGCAACAATGAGTCTCTTGGGAATCATATGTTGCACTCTAATAATAAAATAATATTATTTTAAATGGTAGTTAACATGTAGCTGTTGTAATGGAGGGAATGGATAGAAATAACTAAAATATGATTATATATGTTTTTAAATGTTTTTACATTTATCCAATAAAAAATAAAGGCTTAAAATACGGAAAGAATTCAATTTTGGGCGTATATGCCCTAGTTTTCACTAAAGGCTCGCTTGTCACCTTTTGATGTTGAACCATCATTAAATATAGTTTTGTTCACTCTTAAACATTATTTTGGACCAAATAAAACTCTTACTAAGAATCGGGACATCAAAAATTACTTTGTGTAAATTTTTGGTATCTTTCCGATAAAGTGCATTTTTTTAATGAATACTGTAAATGTTGTGTTTTAATTCAAAACCTCTTTTTAATCTAATTTATTTATATGATTAGATAATAATTTGAATTGGTTTTAAAGTGAAATTAGAAAATATTTTTACCATTAAATCCAATAGTGGTCGTTGGAATTAATTTCACTTTGAAATCAGACTTAAACTAGTGTCAATCTTTTGATACTTATTGTTTTATAAAAACATGCTATTTGCGCTGAGAGCGGGAATTAATTAATAAATTAAATAATGTGACTAATATTTTGTGAATTTTTTAAAACGGAATTCATTTTTGAATTCGTAATATCAAATATAGCTTAGGGTAAATTTTTGGGATTTTTCTAAAAAACTTCAATTTTTGATGAATAGTGAAACCAGTAAGTGGTACTTATAAAAACTGATTTTCTGTTTAAATGAAATTTTGCCATCATTGTGTTTTTAATTTCTAAAATCCGACATACATGGTTGTCATTAAGAAGTAAAATGTGGTTCAATGGGATAAAAATAATTTTTTTGGTGAATAGTAACTTATTATGTTTTTAATCGCGATTAGTGGTAATTAGGGTAGTTTAAGGTATAAATAATGCTTTAATAAAATAAAATGACCTAGACACATGTCCCAACCTTATTGGTTGTGTCATGGACGACCAAGACATGCCATTGGTCAACTTGAGGACCCCATGGAGCCACTTTAGTTGGAAAATGACAATAATATATTTTTATTTAATGTTAAAATTAAATTGACACAAACATGAGTTGTTTTACTACAACAGTTTTTAAGTGGGGTTACACAAGTCCAAATTTTGATTATAAATAGTAATTGGAAAGATAAAAAGATTTAATACAACATAGTAATTGGATTATAATTTTTAGACATTAAATAAAATAAATTATTTATGACATAATAATGATGGAGCGATGACATCATTATTTGACAATTTAAATAAAATGGAAGGATAATGTAAAATCTAAGAACTAAACATATCCAAAATCAATTGGATGAGTGGATTTAGAAGCCTTATCACCTTATCCAAGAATTATATCAATGTGGGACCTTTTAAAACCGAAACACATTTTCAAATAATGTAATATTTCTTACTTTCCAAAAGTGCCCCTCCTCTCCTCTTATAAAAGGCCCCCACCTCTACCTCATTTCACACACTCCTAAAGCCTTTGGCTCGCCCAACTCCTGCCCATTTACTCTCTCCACATCCCTCTCCTCATCCTAGAGGATTACCTTTGGGCAGAATCCTTTCAAAGGAAGCCTTTAGGCTCAAATCAAAAAGAGTTACACTTTTAAAGGTAATTCATTCTCTCATGTTCATTTGTTTCATTTTGCTTCTCCAACCCCCTAAGCTCTTTTTATTTACATCTCTTGTAACAACACCAGTATCTCCAATATACTAGGATGTTGTTATAATATTTATTCGAGATACACTCTCACAAAACTACATCAAATGGTTAACGAACATACGGTTTCCGTGGATGGCAAAATTCTGCCTCCCGAAATGATGATTGTTCAATACTCATCTAACACCTTCAAAGTGGCCATTATGATGTCACTATTTTTATATATGATATATAATATGTTTATTCTTTACTTAAGCTTCTTTATTTTTTATTTGGGGCTTACCTTTATGGCTTCCATTATGGGTTTACGTGATATCTTCATTTTAGGAAGTGCGGACTACCGCCCCCTCAAAGTGATGTGATTCGTTATTACCATATGTGGTACGTATAAAGGGTATATTTAATGATATTATATATTATACCATACTGGAATTAAAATACTATTATGTATCATTATGTTTTAATTCCATTAAATATGAAATAGAAATGGAAGTAGCGTTCATGCGTACGTACGACTTACCGTCTCCATGAACGGTACATTTCATTTCTTATCTCAAAATATCATGTACTATTATAAGTACATATATATAATGGATAAATATTATGTATGATACATATAAATGATTAATATAATTCTGGAATTAAAATATACATACCTCTCATATAGTTTTAATTCCATTAATACGACATAGAAATGAAAGTAGCGTTCATGCGTACGTACGGCTTACCGTCTCCATGAACGGTGCATTTCATTTCTTTCCTCTAAATGATTATGTGATATTATAAATACATGTATATTCTGGATATATATGATATATATGATATCAAAATCAGGAATGTCATTCAAGATATAACGAACCTTTGACCAAATTAACAACATGTAAGTGTAAGAAGTCTATGTTTGACTTAAGAACCAAATACCGACAAAATGAACATTATTAACTTAAATGATTACATGATGTTCATAACATGGTATAAAATGAATAATGAACTTGAAAAAGGATCTTACGAAAGTAGAGATTTACTCAAGTTTATTATTCAGGAGATTAAAGAACGATCGAGTCAAGTCGGACCCGAGGTAAGGGATCCTACTCCACTCTTTCTTTTTAAGTACACTCCTTTATGTCATTCCTTTTAAAGCTCATCTTTATTGTTATTGGGATGTTCTTTTATATTAATCTTACTATAATTTTTTATGTTCATGTGATGAGAGACCCTATTCTCTCTCATCAATCCATTTTGGAAGTTTTGAGTGGCGTCGTTAGGCTGCCGAACTTTCGTAAGAGATCTAACCTCTCTCTTTCTTTTTAAGTACTCTCCTTTATGGCACTTCTTTTAAGATCCTATTTGTAATGTTGGGGGATGTTATTTTATATTACTCTTGCTGTACATTTTACTGTAATGTGATAGATACCCTATTTGATCTCATCAATCCATATTCAGAAGTTTTATGTGGCGTCGTTAGGCTGCCAAGTTTTCGTATGGGAATTTTAATCTCACTTTTATTCCCGTGAGATTTATGCTACATTTGCCACAAATTCCATTGTGTGGTGTATGTACTGCCGATTATTCTACACATTGTGTAATATAATTTCGTTTATGAGTATTTACATCAATGATCTATTGTCCTTCTTTGATGGGGTGTATGTTTTGAAAGATACCCAAGTTGGTAAGGGAACCTTTCACCCTCCTCTTTTTTAAAAGACTACTTTTGTTGGGTCTTTTAATTTACATATTTCTATGTTGGGATATGTTCTCATATATATTTATTGATGTAAATTGTATGTCCAAGTGATGAGATACACTTTTTATCTCTCATCAACTCATTTTGATGTGATGTCGTTAGGCTGTCAAGGGAACTTTTTAACCCAATTTCGATTTCTTTGGGTTCAGCATGTAGTCATTGAATATGTCATCCATTGAATATATGTGAATGAAATTTTATTGTTTTACACTTAATATACACTTATATTGGGTGTATTTATATTTGTCACACATATTTTTGAGATTGATTTGTCCTTAATTTAAGGACACCTTCTTTATACGGGATTTCATCACATTTGACATTTCTATTGAGGGTTCATTGTTGTTATGCACCAATTCACTCTTATATGGTATATATACTGTCCTTTGGAGTATTATATCATGAATCCATTTATTCTCATGATAATATAAAGTTTTAACTAAATGTTATTCCTCAATTATTGTATTCAAGTGTCTCTAATTTTGGTAAAACCCCTTTAACCAAAATGTCGTTTTAAATGTTTTAATTATTTGTTCTTATTAATATCCATGTTTTAAAAATGGTTTTAAGGATTTATTTATATGGATATTAATGGTTTAAAATTTTAATCTTCAAGGTGGTATGGGACACTTTGATTCAAAAATCTCTTTATTAAATGTTTTAAATGGTTTTGAAAATGGTTTTGATAAAGGATTCTATTATGATATATTGTGATGTGGAAATGTTATCATTCCTTTACATTGGTTTTATGTTTTATGATTTTATATTGGTACTTGGACATTTTAATGGGTGGTTACATTATAAACCATATGACGGGTGGTGCCGTGAATACCAGGACGGGTGGTTACGTTATAACCTCCAATGCATTGGGTATGGAAGTCGGCCGTATGGCTATTCCATTAAGTATGTATAGAAATTGGCCGTATGGCTATTCCATTAAGTGATATGTGTGGAAGTCGACCGTATGGTTATTCCACTTAAGTATGTTTATGTCCCAAGTTACCTTTATATATGTTATGTGTTCTTTATATGGGTTTTATGGTAATCCTTTGGTTACAAAAAGGTAAGTAATGATACTTTTTTCAGTGAAGAGTTTTTACTACTTCATGAAGGTGAAAAGTATTACATTGATAAAGTATTCATGTTTTACTTGTTGTTTTGAAAAACTAACAGTTTTCATTCTTTGTGTATCCCTTACTGAGCTTCTTATGCTATTCCCAAGTTTTTGAAATGTTTTTCACAGGACTTAGCGTGGAATAGGGTCAAGGATGGGATCAGGGGAAAGTCATGCTCCCTAAAACATGGAACTATACATGTTTCTTTTTAAGAGTTTTTATTTTATGGAAATTTAGTATAAGAGACTACTTTGTAATCTTTTGAGATGTAATAGTTATGTCCTAATTCTCTAAAACTCTAAACCTGAAAAGATCCTCAATGTGTAATCTTGTAATAACTCAAGATTAAGTAATGTTTAAGGCTGGGGCCTTATAATTGGAGTATATGTATACTATTTCAGAATCAATATTACTTTATAATAGTCATATATGGTCATTATTTACACCATTATACCCATCCAAGTAAGGTGGTGGTGGAAAATAGATTACACCACGGCGTGGAGACGGTATTCTGTACGTACGCACGGGCGGTGATTTCTTTTTTCCGTAGGATGGATAGATGGTGAAATAGGGTTGTTTCATACTTATAATAACATATCATTATATGATTGATACTGATGTTATTACTTCATAATGAAAAAACTAAAGAAGAAGAAGTGGAAGAAGAAATAAAGATGAAAGAATCTGTAACAGACATTACCTCTTCTTTGAAGTGCTTCTTTGAGACCTTCTATTTGGGCACTAAAATTGGTCTTTGAAGAAGACCAGAACCTCTAGGATGTCTCTAGGGAAGTGGATAGGAGAAATTGGCAGGGGTTGGACGTTCTTGAAGGCTTCAAGTGGTGTGAGGAATAGGGGGAGGAGGTGTCCTTTTATAAGGGAGGAGAGGGGCACCTTTGGAATAACTAAAACTATTATTTTATTATAAAGTAAATTTCGGTTTTAAATAGCTCCAAATTGATATATTTCGAAGCTAAGGTGGGGATGGGTCGAAATACTCTTATCCAAGAGAATTTAGACAAGTTTATGTTCCTATTTTAACCTTATCATTTAGATTTAACATTAAGTTAAATAATTTTACTTTTACCATGTCTTCTTGTGTTCTTATACTATAAGGTTAATAAACATACTATAAGCAGCCAAACGAACCCCAAGTTGTTTAGTATTAATATATATAACCTTATCTAAGTCATTTGGCCGAACCTTAGATTTTTAGGAATAAAATAACAATTACCAATAAAATATTTGTTTTAAAAACTATTATATGTCAAATTTGACACTATTTAGTAATTGATTTTTGTGAAAAACATAAAAGAATTATTAGTTCGAACCAAGTTAATTAAATCAATACTAACATGTTATATTAACCTATAAAATTAGTGGGATTCATAAAAAGTCTCAAATTACATTTATTTTGGTGTTTATAACATCAATTATGTCAATATTTCATTAATAAGATAATTACTGCATCATCATTGTGTCATAAATAAATTAAATTATTTAATGTCTAAAAATTACAAATAAAATACCATTATGTAGGAAATATTTTTATATTTCTAATGAATATTTATAGTCTAATTTATCTTATGTATTACCCCATATTAAAAATTATTTACTTATTAAACTTTGATTTTAACTATTTTAACCCTTCTTTAAATAAATTAATAATAAATGTTCTAATCTAATCCAAGTGGGCCTAAATGGTAATATTTTATTCCTAAGTTTGTTTTTGGTCGAATTACATTTATCCAATAGAATTAGGACATATGTTAGGGTAATAATAATATCATATTTACCCTTAATTACCCTATTTACTATTTACCGTGGTAATAAAAGTAAAAAGTTACTATTCACCAAAAATTATTTTCATCTTATTGAACCACATTTTAGTCCTTGATATTAACTGTGTCTCTCGGATTTTCAAAATTCCACTCACAGAAGTGGTAAAATTATGTTTTATGAAAAATTCAGTTTTTTAACTACCACTTAGTGGTTTCACTATTCATCAAAAATTGAAAGTTTTCAGAAAAATACCAAAATTTTACCCTAGGATAATTTCGATATTCCGAATCCAAAAATGAAGTCCATTTTGAAAAATAAAATTTATAAAATTTCATAAAGTGGTTATTACTATTCATAACGGCTAGTTTTAATAATATTTTAGTAGCATATCGTTGTTTAGTGAAACTCGGTATTGCGTACGACGCACGCTATCGAGGAAGGTCGTGATTTCATGTAAAGCAAGCCAAGAAAGTGTTGTGTAGAAAAATATTCCTTTGATGATTTATAAAACATAAAAGTCTCGGGTGTTACATTCTACCCCCCTTAAAATTAATTTCGCCCTCGAAATTCGTCACTTTGTAACAAATAGATGAGGATACCTCTCCCTCATCATATCCTCAAGTTCCCATGTAGCTTCTTCTAATTGGTGGTTCCTCCATAAAATTTTCACCAAACGAGTGGTCTTGTTTCGTAGGACTTTTTCGCTACGATCCAGAATCTCCATCGGTTGTTCTTCATAAGAAAGATCTTGCTCCAGCGGTACAACTTCTGAGCTGAGTACATGTGAAGGATCAGGTACGTACTTTCTCAGGAGAGATACATGGAACACATCGTGAACTTGAGAGAGATTCGGTGGAAGAGCCAATCAGTATGCTACCTTCCCGACATGATCCAGTATTTCGAAAGGACCGATATATCTAGGGCTTAACTTCCCCTTCTTTCCAAATCTCATGACTTTCTTCCAGGGAGATATCCGTAAGAACACTTTATCTCCCCCTTCAAACTCTAGGTCTTTTCTTCAGCTGTCGGCATAACTTTTCTATCGACTCTGAGATGCACTTATGTGTTGTTGAATAGATCTGACCTTTTCTGCCATTTCATCAATGAGATCCGGTCCTAATAGCTTTCATTCCCCAACTTCATCCCAGCAAGTTGGAGTCCTGCATTTCTTTCCATAGAGAGCTTCATAAGGAGCCATCTGAATACTGGAGTGAAATCTATTATTATAAGAAAATTCCACCAAAGGTAGGTGTTGATCCCAACCTCCTTTGAAATCCATAGAGCAAGCTCTCAACATATCTTCTAGGGTTTGAATTGTTCTTTCAGACTGACCGTCTGTCTGAGGATGATAAGCAGTGCCGAAACTCAACTCTGTATCTAGAGTATGCTGAAGACTTCACCAAAACATCGAGGTAAATCTCGGATCCTGATCATATATAATAGAAAGTGGTACTCCATGAAATTTTACCACTTCTTTTACATATATCCTGGCAAGCTGATCCAGAGATAAATCCTCTCTAATAGCAATGAAGTGTGCAGACATTGTAAGACGATCAACTATGACCCAGATAGCATTATTGCCTTTGGATGTTTTAGGAAGTCCTGTGACAAAGTCCATAGTAATGTTTTCCCATTTCCATTCGGGTATGGGAAATGGTTGTAACATCCCCTTAGACTTCTGTCTCTCAGCTTTATCTTGTTGACAAACCAAGCATCTAGAGACATATTCAGCAACATCTCTTTTCATGCCATCCCACCAGAAGTACTCTTTCAGGTCCCTATACATCTTCGGGCTTCCAGGATGAATAGAGAATGAAGAACTATGAGCCTCATCCAGCAGCTCCTTTAATTCGGGGATGGGAGGAACACAAACCTAATTCTTGAACTTTATTATCCCATCACAATTAAGGTTGAACTCAGGAACATTTCTCACCTTCTTTTGTAACTCGACATCTTCTTTCTGTGCCTCTTTAATCTTCACATGTATCGATGGTTGAACATTCATTAGAGAAAGATAATATTTTTCCCCTTCCATTATAATTTCAAGATCCATCCTTTGTAAATACATAAATATTGGATCATTTGTGATCCTCATCATGGATAAACTAGCATGGTCTTTTCGACTTAATGCATCTGCCACCTTATTTGCTTTCCCAGGGTGGTAATGGATTGAGCAGTCGTAATCCTTAATCAGCTCCAACCATCTTCTTTGATGCATATTCAGCTCCTTTTGTGTGAAAATATACTTTAAACTTTTATGATCAGTATAAATATCACACCTTTCACCATAAAGGTAATGCCTCCAAATATTTTATCTAAATATTACCGCAGCTAACTCCATATCATGTGTTGGGTAATTCATCTCATGGATTTTCAACTGTCGTGAGGCATAAGCTATCACCATATCATTTTGCATAAGAACACACCCTAATACCTTCTTGGATACATCACTATAGTTCACAAACCATTCTCCACTACAAGGCAGTGTGAGCACAGGTGCACTTGATAACCTTCTTTTCAACTCCTTGAAATTCTCTTCACATTCTTCTGTCCAGACAAACTTAACTCTTTTACGAGTCAACTTGGTGAGTGGATTAGATAATCATGAAAAATCATTCACAAAACGTCGAAAATATCCATCCAAACCATGAAAACTTCGGATCTCAGTTACTGTTGTTGGTGTCGACTATCTTTCGATAACCTCTATTTTTGCTGGATCCATAGATATCCCCTCTTTTGAGATTGTGTGACCCAAAAATGCATCTTTTTGAAGCCAAAATTCACACTTGGTAAATTTGGCATAAATCTTCTCCTTTCTCAGGGTCTTCAATATAAATCTCAAGTGATCTTAATGTTCTTCCTTGCTCTTTGAATAGACAAGAATATCGTCTATAAAGACTACCACAAATTGATCAAGATAGTCTATAAAGACTCTATTCATCAGATCCATGAAGATAGCAGGGGCATTAGTAAGACCAAATGGCATCAATATAAATTCAAAGTGTCCATACCCTGTACGGAAAGACGTCTTTGGTATATCCTCCCTTTTGACCCTTAATTGATGATACCCTGAAGGAAGATCAATCTTGGAAAAGTATTGAGCTCCGCGTAGTTGGTCAAATAGGTCATCAATGCGTGGGAGAGGATATTTGTTCTTGATAGTGATCTTGTTAAGTTCTCGATAATCAATGCAGAGTCTCATTGATCCATCTTTCTTATTAACAAATAGAACAGGTGCTCCCCAAGGTGATGCACTTGGGCGTATGAATCCTTTATCAAGATTCTCTTAGAGTTGCTTCTTCAATTCCTGCAACTCAATTGGGGCCATTCTATAAGGTGCCTTTGAAATAGGCAAATCACCCTGTATGAGTTCTATTGAGAACTCAACTTCACGATTTGGTGGAAGTCCCAGTAATTCCTCCGGAAAGACATCATCAAACTCCCGTACAATGGGAATATTCTTAATCGTGAGTTTCTCACCAACCATTTGAGATAAATAACCTTCATTTAGTGGATTCAAGACCCATAAGATGGAAAAAATTTCCACTGGAAGGTTATGTTCATCCTTGCATTGATAAACAATCATAGATTGATCTGGAATATGAAATGTGACTTCCCTTATTTGGAAATTGATAGGAGGTCCATATAAAGAAATCCAATCCATGCCAATAATCACATAAAATTCCACTATAGGAAGGATCACAAGATTTGCAGGAAGCACTTTCCCACAAACTTCGATCGGAGAATAATTATACACTTTTGATGCGACTGTTGTGCCATTAGGTGTTGTCACGGCTAACTCAACATCTAATTGTTGAGGTAATACGGTGATACCCTTAGAAAATTCATTAGAAATTAAAGAGTGGGTGGATCCAGAATCAAATAAAACATTTGCTACTTTAGAGTGTATGGTAAGTTTACCTTTCACCACATCGTTATCGTACTGCACATCACTGATAGAAATTGCATGTGACTTTCCTTTGTCTTTACCATAAGAGTTTGTTGACGTCGACCATCATCATCAACCCTTGGATTAGGGCATTTATTGTCATAATGCCCCATCTCGTTACACTTGAAACATTGAAGTGTAGTAGGTTAATTCTGTGTATCCCTTCCTTTGTTTGCATCATTAGACATCTTCTTCCCATCATTGTGGCATTCAAATGCCCGATGACCTTCCTTTCCTCATTTGAAACATTTACTTGTCCCTTTAAGACAACTCCCTCCATGTTTATTTCCACACTTTGATCATAAGGGAAAGCTAATCTTCTTTTCAGTGTGCTCTTTAGATTTTCCATTGAATTCCATTTTCCTCTTTTTATCAAACCCATATGACTGATGGGCTACTCCAATCTCCATCTCGACTTTGAGAGCACATCGAACGATTTCCTCATAGCTATTGAAGTCCCTTATGGCTAACGCCCTTCGAAGACTTGGTTTTAAGCCACTAAAGAATCGATCGATCATACTCTCAGGTTGGATAATAATACCAGAAGCGTACCTTGCAAGTCTTGTAAAATTTTCTTCATAGGTACCAACAGATTCATCATCCTTTTGCTTGAATTCAAGAAACTCTTTATCCATCTTTGTTCGGAGAATACGAGGGAAGTACTTATTGAAAAATAAGTTCTTGAACTCATCCCATTCCATGGACTCAATTTCATCCCTTTTCCTCGTATTCTTAATAAGATTCCACCACTGATCAACATCTCCTTCCAAACGATACACTGCTAGGATGACATTATCATGTTCAGAACATTGAAGAACTGAAAATATATTTTCAGTAGTACTAATCCATTGTTTAGGAACTAATGGATCAGTAGACCCACTGAAAGAAGGTGGACGTTGCCTCATGAAGGATTCAACAGAATGTTTCTCCTTCCATTTCTCATTAGGAGAGTATTTTTGTCTTTTTTTCACTAAAGTCTAAATTTATTACTTAGGCTTAAATTCATATGAATATTATGGAATTGAAATTTTACTTTTTTTTTTTGTATATTGGTGTTATTTATAATTATATATATATATATATATATATAAACTTATTTCCATTTATTTACATATCAAAATTTAATTTCATAATTTTTTTTAAACATGTCTTTATATAATATATATTTATAAATATATAATTCATATAAATATAAACATTTATTATCCATTTTATTTACCATATAAAAATGTATGAATATATATATATATATATACATAATACAATGTATATATGATGTTTAGCTATATTGGGGGATGTAGACAGGGTTTCATGAGATCTTTAGTGGATATTTTCTTGATGGATAGGGTTTCCCCTTCTACTTGTTGATATCATATTTTTTGGGGGCATAAAATTATTTCAAGAGGATTTTTATGGGATGTGAGATGTGCCACAAATGCTTCACTAAGGATTTATTCTCCCTTTTTTGATCTTCACAGCGTCCAAGAATGAACTATGGCTGGGTTTGGAACAGATCATCACAGACATAATGTTGGGTTGACTGATAACTTTAGATCCTATGATAGAGAATGGAGGATTTTGGCGAAGTCTTCTAAGGTTGGGTATCAGATACTGGTTGCATTGACTGCTGGTGTTTGTGGATCTCATCAAGAAGAGGCGAACAATTTTTAGTCACTCAAAGAGATAACAGATTGATTATAGGGTTGTCGATTGAAGGATGATGATGAAGATGATATTACAAGCTGTTTGAATCTACCTGGTGCTCGTAATGATCCAATGATGAATGTTGTGTGTGACATGAATCAACCTTTTGGGGAAACAGTGGCTGAAATTTCTAATAGTGATGAATATGATCATAGATTGGATCTACTCTGTTCTCAGGTTTCGTTTCCAACTGGATCTAATGGTGTCAAAGCTTCTTTATCTGTTGTGGATACTGTGGTGTTGAATAGTGAGGTTGAGCTACGTACCTAGGTGTTTCCTTCCATTCCTGGTCTTCAATGAAATATTGATGGGTTTTAGTTATAGGGGGGCTTTTGGGTGATGTCCTTAAGTGATTTTTTTGGCATTCATTGGTACAATTTAAGAATTATTTTAATGGTAAGATCCTCAATAATGGGTCATCATTTTGTGTTGAAGGTGACACTGATGAATTTTTATAGCGTCTAATTTTTGGTATGACCTCATTTGTTGGAAGGGTTTTTCTTCCCATATTTTATAAGATATGGTGGGTTGAGTATCCTGTTTTTAGGACCTCTTTTCATTGGGGGTATTCAGATTTGAAGTGTATTTCATTAGGTAGAGTATTTTTCACTATCTATTTCCATTAGATGAAGCCAGAATCCATGCATGGTCCTTTGGTTCGTTATTCTTGAAAATAGATTTTAATGTGTGAAGGGAAAAAAAATTCATAGGTATGGATATGGTTGTATGACCACAAAATAATTTTATGGCATCCAAAAATCTTGTATGATACTACTACTACCATCGGAATTCCTATTAATCTGGATAATGAGATAGATATTGTCTGGTATGGTAACTTCAAAAGAATTCTTGTTGAAATTAATTTGAGTTCCACTCTTATTAGTAATGTAACTCCCAATATTGTTAATGATGATAAAAAAATTCGTGTTTAGTATGATAATTGTGCTAATTTTTTTCAAAATGGAAAACGAATAAGTTATCTAGATGGGAAATTTATTAAGGGGAATCTTTCAAATGGATATGATGAAAATGGTTATGAGAATTCATCTAGAACTCATGGGAAGTTAGTAATTAGGAAACATAGTAAGTGGAAGACATAATATCTAGATATAAAATCCAGATATCAAGGGGATGTAATGTCCATGGATAAATATCTGATGGTGAATCAAGAACATGTTGGAATTTCACAGGATGTTACTTCCATACCAGAATAGAATATATATTATTTGGCTTTTACAGGCACTGGGATATATAAGATTTAGGTGGATAATTTTATCAGTGATCTTGCTATTTTTAATGAGGAATCAGATTGTAGATACAATGATTTTCTCTCAGAACCCATTTTGTTGTTTGGAATTCCTAATTTTATTATCACCCAATTTACTAGTTGATATGGGATTATTGAGGTTGTAGGAGCTGTGTCAGATTGTTCTCAATTAATAATTTATGATAAAGGATGAATTTTTTATCTACTGGATGTAGGCGTTACTGGACTCGTTCCACTGGATGATGGGAATGGACAATCTAATGTTCTACAATGTGCCAATTATCTTCAAGAGATTTAGTATGTACTCAGATCTTCAGGAATGTCTAGTAAATGGGGAAAGGTTTTGGATGATGGAAGTGATAAGGAAAAGCCTATTTTCTTCTTTACACTAATCATCTTCGATTTTTGGAAATGGTGATCTTGTCTCTTCTAAGGATGTTTTCTTACATGGTAGGAAAATAAGTTTAGTAGTGAATGTATTCCCTTTATTCCACCAAAAAGAAGGTCATAGAGGGAGAAATCCATCATTCCTAGGAACGTGGCTACCGAGTCATCTTTTAAGGCATTAAATATCCATCTCACTCTAGAGAATTAAAGGTCCAAGGAGAGGATTCTTAGGATCCTAAATCATGGAAATTCACAGTCAGAGTGGGAAATGGATGATGATGATGTTGATCATTTATATTTTAATTATGGTAATGATAGTTCTTTTTCTTGATCCATAATTATCTTTTTAGATAAGTGAATGTCACTTTGTATAAATATATCCTTCTCCTTGTTTTCCTGTTATCTTTTTCTACAGCTTTAATAAATGGTTAGGTACTATAGATTATGAGCAAATCATTTTCGTGTACATGATGTTTAAATATATGCTTGTAATTTTTATTGAATTATAGACATGCTTGTATATATAAACATGTTGGACCAAATACATATTAAAATATCCCTACATACATATACAAATACACACACACATTTTGTTGAAAAACATATATATATAAATTATATATATATGTATTCATATACAAATACACACACACACACAAATACACACACAAGCACACGCTCACTCACATGCACACACACACACACATGTACATATATAAACACATACACATATTGAAACAAATATATGTTAAAAAAATTACACATACATATATAAATATATAAATATATTGATATATTAATATATTTATATATATAATATAAAAATATATAAATATAAAAATATAAATAAATAAATAAATATACATATATATCTTGATGTAATTTTTTAATCAGGTGTATGAATTTAAATGGATACATTCATTTTCTCCTTACTATGCCTAACTTTGTGTTCGAATTCGTTTATGACATCTCAAACATTAAATGTATCTTCAAATAAATGTACGAAACATCACTCATTTTATTCAAAGAGGGGAGGGTGACTCAATGCATGATTTTATCCTATCTAGGGTTCACCATTTATGAAAGCAAGAGAGAATCACCAATGAAGAATTATACTCACACCGTCGACTTATCCCGCTTGTGACTTTGAAGGATCTGACTCATTGAATAAACGGTCGAACTATTGTAAAGTGGTTCGATGTGGTCTAATTATTTTATTTTTTGATCTTTCTTGTGTTGTTATTATGGGGTTCTATTTTTTACGTGGTTTGAGCATGTATGTCCAACTTATGAGGATATACCATCTCTTTAAGGTTTTCTTAATCACGGGTTCCTTGTCATTCCAAGAACATCGGCTTGCACAACTTCCATGGTCCTTATATTTTGGTTGTTTGATATTTTATTGTTTATGTTGTACCTACCCTTTATTTCATATAAAAAATTGGACAATTATCTAAAGCACGTTAAAATACTGGTGTTATTTTATTGATTTTTCCTTCCTTTGATGACTGATTGAGGCTGATATACACTGCCATGGATTTAAATGTTTAAAAATTGATTTTTTATTTAATCAATTGATTTTTTTCCTTCTGTTTCACACGAGGAGATATTGTAAATGCATGTATATGAATCTTTAATTTTTTATCCACTAATTATTTTTCTTCTACTGTTGATGGAATCATTTCAATAATATTTTAAGCCTCTTCTACTGAGAATTCAGTGGAAGATTTTTTTTATTCTTGTGTTACTGATACTGCTTGTTGTTTTCAAAATAGTAAACTTATTTTTATTTAAATTTTGGAAACCAAAATTAAATCCATTGGTCACCTTGGGATGTTTAATATGGACTGACTGCCAATGTATCCTGTAACAATTTGTGACAGATCCAATTTGTAATTAGTTTTTCATCTCAAAATGTAATATTTGTTATTATTTTTTATCTGTATGGTCATGTATTTGGTTTTAATGTTTCCTTCACTATTTTCTATTATTTTCTATTATGATTTATATGCTTTCTCTTGCTCCCTGTTATGCGTCATTGTGATTTTACTATCTGAGTAGCTTTTGTAGGTGTTGTCTTGGTAATAATTTGTTTGAGAGATACTGAGGTATTTCCAAGGTGTTGTCTACCTAGTATACCTTTAGGTTAATTTTTGGCATTGAGATCTTGGATTTTTTTCCTTAGGGAACTCGTTTATTGTTGTAGTATCCCTTTAGGTGGGATGTAGTTTTGGTAGGGTGTTCTCCTTAGGTGAAGATGTTTTTGAATTGGTCTTATTGGGGAATCTTTTGGGCATTTAATCTTTCTAAATGTAGGTTTGGGACTATCCCATTTTCATGAAGGATTTTACATGGCCTTATACCAATATCAATGTGTGTTTAATGCCTTCATGGTGGTTTTTTAATTATACTCATATATGATACATGACATTGGATAATATTATATTGATTAAGGGGGATTATCTAGGTGGTTTAGATTCTCAGAGATGTGTTGTTTTAGTTGTTCTAGTTTACTATATTATTGCATTATATGTTTTTTTATTTAAATATTGTTTTTTTCATTGTAAATACTTAAATTTTTTATATTTTTATACCTTGTATTGTTGTTTTCTATGGTTTTTCTATTTGAGGAATGGAACTGTTGTTTTTATATTGTTTTCTTATGGGTTCAAGTGAGCTGTTTGAACCTATGATGACATGATTTCAGTTCAATATCATGTATGTGATGATGGAAGGCTCAGTTAAGTGAATGTAAGAGTTCGGTTAATTATTTTTTATAGTTTATTATGTTATGCTAAGCATGTTTTAGCAGTTAGCATCTTATTTCATTGTATTCAAGACAATATGTGTCATTGCTATGCACATAGAGGACACAATAATGTGGTATTATAATTTATTATTATTTTATATTCACCAAGATCAATGTTATAGGTCAGGTAACGTAGGGACATCAAGGGGTTTTTGGATTGGGCATTTAATTTTCAAGGAGGTGATTTGTGTATTTTAATCAACAATTTTTTGAAAATTAAATTGTTTTTGTTTATGAATATCAATTTTTATGAAATTAAATAGTTATTATTAATTTCATTTTAATGGTTAAATAAATATTACATCTTATATTGTTTTTGTTCAGGGCATCCCTGGTTTTATCAAGTAGTTATACTCATGTGACCCCCATCATCCACATATACCAATGAACTACCCCTCTATACTATGTATTTATTTATTCTTAGGAACCTCTCCATTTTGTAGGTAAAAATTTTGTAAGGGATCTAGATTTTAGTAGTGAAGGATTATCATTGGGTTGTCTCCTTTATTCCATCTCATGTTCATCTCCATTCATGCACTAATCATTTTGGGATAGAGATTTCAGTTTGGTGGATTCCTTCGGAGCGCCACTCAATTTGGGGGGCGATTGAGATGGGACAAACCCTCCCCAGATTACGGGTTCTAGATTTTACAAGTGTGGGATTAGTCATTGATCATTTTCATCCTATCTATGGTTCATTGAAAAAAAAATAAAGAGATCATGAACAATGAATAACTATGCTCACACTGTCGAATTCTACCACCTGAAGCCCTGAAGGATCCAACTAATTCAAGAATCATCCAAACCATTGAAAAGTGGTTTGTCTACGAATGATTCTTTTATTTTCCAGCTTCCTCATGTACTTATTCTGGTGTAATTTTTTCTTCTGTGTTGAGTGAGATCATCCATATTGTGAGTATATGTCATCTCCTTGAGTCTATTTTGGGTATAAGTTTATTTTATTTCCATGAACTCTTGTTGGGATGGATTCCTTGGTTCATTTGTTCTTGTTTTTTTTTCATGTATCTGATATACCTCTTTTTTATTGCATAGTGACACTCTGGCACCCCTACCCTATACTGGTAGTCTAGTTAGATCAAGAACATAAAAATCATAGCATTATTTTCTTACTTTTATTACCTCCTTTGATGACCAGTTGATGTTGATTTATGACTCCATTGATTCAAATGTTCTTAATGTTATTTTGATTTAATCAAATTTTAAATTATATTTCTCGTGAGGAACTGATGTAAATGAGGATCTGATTTTTTTATCTAATTTTTTTATTTCTCTATATATGGAATCATTTTGTACCTTATTTTTTATTTTTCACTTAGAATTCAATGAAATATATATTTCATTCATAAGTTTCAACTAAAAATTTTTGTATTCATAATTGTAAAATATTTTTTCTTGAAATTTTGAGAACCAAAATTAAATACATAGGTGTCCTTGGAAAATTTAATCAAGACCGTCCCCCAACAATATAAATATATAAATATGTTATTATATAATTTTAGTTATATTTATATTAATTTATCAAATTTAATACAAATATATATTAATATATATTATATATCCATTCATTCATTTAAGCTAGGGGTAACGGTGTTTCTTGACAAAAAAATTCTAATGAAAAATCCCATAAAAATGGTGGCATGGGTGGGGGTTTTAAATTTAATTTTGGATTAACATATTAAAATTAATTATGAAAAATATAAGTGTTAAATAATGTATAAATTTTATTATATATATAATATAATAAAAAATAAAACCATCCAATGCTTTCACAATTTTATCATGTGTGCAACTTTAAATGGCTATATTAATTGTCTATTGTCCATGTCCAACTATCTGTTTGAATTATTCTACGACACTAGTTAATTTCAATTTTCTTCACAACTTTAAACATATCTTTGAATGAAACATCACCCATATTTTATTCCAAACATTATGTTCGAATTCATGTACTACACTGGTTAATTTAAACTATATGTGCAACATTAAACATGTATTTGGATGAAAAATCACTCATTTTATGCTCCGCTATCTATTTTAATTCATATAAGACATTGGTTAATTTAAGCAATGTAAAAAACATTAAATGTGCATTCAAATGACAAATATCTCATTTTATGTTCCCTACTGTCTGCTCAAATTCATGTAAAACATTGGTTAGTGTCAACTATTTGTGTAACTATAAATGCGTCATCAAACAACACATCATTCATTTCCTTCATGGATGGTGTGGAATAAAATGTGGTGCACACATCTTATTTTTAGAATTTATTTTCTTTTTATATAAAATAATTCTATATTTTTAATACATGTAGTTTTATATTTTTATATTTTGTTTCATAGTTTGAAAAAAATAGTGGCTATGTCTCATCATAAGTGAATGTTATATGAAAATATTTGACATCTCTAAATAGATTGCGTTAGATGAAATCAGAAAACTAGATGAACATAAATGAAAAAACATAAACAAGAAGTGTATTCAACAAAGTACTATTCCTATGCCTTCCCTCGAAAGGATAGTGAACATGGCATGTTTGAATGATTTTATTTCTAAGGATGGAGAGGGATACACTAATGATGACAGTTTGACAAAAGATCTTATTTCTTTCTTACTCATTGATTATATACTGATATTAGTTAGAGCTGTAATTTATCATTATGTTTTCATATTCACACCCTATTATATCATATTATTTTTATAATGTTGTGAACACTAAATCGTTTTTTATTTTTATTTATTTGTGGTGATGTATTATTTTTTCATTGTTGTTGTTGTTTTCATCATTAATCATAATTTACTACATGTTATATGCATTTGGGGATGATAAGTTTTCCATACCTCTCTCTTAAGGTATGTTTTTAACTCTTGGAAGAAACATATACAAAGAATTATATTTATTATTAGTAATATAATGTTCCATTTTATCTTGAAAAGTTTTCATTAATGGCCAACCAGGTAACATTACACATTGTTACAAAAAAAATTCTTAAAATGGAATATCGATCCTGGGAAGTTGAATTGAGATTCATGTAAATGAAAAAATTCTAAAGGTCGTTATTGAGGTATGAAATTATGTATTACCAAAAAAACCATGAAAAACAATGATTATTATTTATTATCATGTCACTAAATAGTTAAAAATAAAATTTCTCAGTGTCTAAGACACATTAGTCTTTTGAAATAGTCAAAAAAAGTTGAATGAACACTAAAAGGCCATGATTAATCAAAAATATCGATATGAACATCTTGAAATTCTGTTACAAAAATTTAAAATCTTAAGGGAGAATAATTTCAACCATTTTGGATGGATTTATCTACAAAATTTATGTGGAATAAAAATTATCCATGAGTATATTCTCAAAGAAACACAATTTACTTTTTATATAGAATGCGATCATGTGGTGACATGGATTGAACCTAATTTCACCCCACATAGGTCAGAGATAATGTGACGGGTTTCACCCCAAACCCTTATCCAACAAACCAATGTTCAGAATCAAGTAAAAAATAGAAAATCTCATGACAAGGGAGAAATTTTCCTTACATTTCTAAAAAACAATGTAAAAAATCACAAAACATGGACTATTATATCCAACCACCCATAAATATTAATATTTCATGATCAATGTAATGTAGAAAATTAAAAATTAAATCCATTAATTGTGTTTACAATTATTAAGAGGTAAATAATAATTACCATGAATTAGAGAATTACATAATATTATACTGGTAAAATGAAACCCCAAGGGTAAAATAATTAAAAAATAAATCATTGAAACTGCTTGACTACAACCAAGAAAAAAATTTCCCCAAGATCCTGAGAAAATACCGATACGATCGACATTTTTTATTCATTTCACAAATATTATAATTTTACTTACACATATACAAGTACTTAAGATGATAGATACTATTTATTCAAATAGAACAATAATTCAACCTACCCTTTTAAATAACTAAACTTCATTAACATCCCATTTCTATCTAAACTACTAGGTAAAACCCTATTAGAAAATCACTCTTCTAAATACCATGATCAATGTAGTTAGTAGAACTAAAAAAATAGGGATCGAAATTATATTTTTATTGAATAAGAAATCATACATATTAATACATCTCATTATCTGACTCACCATTTCCTATTAAAAAATTAATCATACTAATAGAAATTTTGTGATAAAATGGGTAATGTTGTAATAAGACACATCATTATGGGTTGAAAATTTATGAATAAATTTAACCATTCCGTTTGGTAAATGGTTTAATTTGAGAACCAAGACTCGAGTTGGGGATATAAGGATTTAAGAATATAAAACGGGTTTTTTGGATAGGGTTTGAGGATCATTGGATTATAGGGGTGTTTAGGTGAGTGTTGAAGAAGGTATGAGGTGGTAGAGCTATTGAATTTCAATAACAACAACATATAGACTAGCTGATGATGCACTGTCAGTTACCTAGTGAACTAGGAGGTGGCCCAAAAGACTATTTGGGTCCACCGACTAGTTGGTGAGGCCCATCGGCTATCTAATGAGGCCTTTTGAGGGATGTTTTTAGTGGGATAAATCTTTTTTTCAAGGTTAGGGGCCTTAAGGATCATGGAGGACATGGGGCTTGTGAGAGGTCATTTCTTAGATGAATCTCCCCCCCTTTGACTCTCATTAAAACCTACATTAGTGGTGATGAATTGTGGTGTGTTTTGATTTTGATTAGTTTTAATATCATCGGTTTATCCAAATTCATGATTGTGCTTTGTGATCCCTTTTATATTGGAAAAATTTGGGCTAGGGTTGGCTGATGATTTCTCCAGAGCATGGTGAAATCCTCCAATCATGATAGGGATTTTGTGTAGCTTTCATAGAGGATATCTCCTAATGGTATATGCTTGTTGTTATAAGATATTCTAATAAAGGTTCATTTCCTAGTGATTGTATTTAGGGTTTTTTTTAAATAATTTAAATTTAATGGATGGATGATTTTTAATCACATGGATTTTTCATAGGATAGTGTCATGGATGCACCATGGACATTCTAGGTGTGGTTGGTCAAGGTTTCAGTAAATAGATGATTCTTGATGAGTAATTATATGATTATTCTTAATAGTGTTTAATTTTATTAATTAATTATATAATTAAAAAAATATTTGGGTTTATTTACTAGATATAGGTATTAAAGACCACGGGTGAGCTTGTTTAAGATGTTCAAATCTTGGGTGAGGCATGGGTGAGTGTGGTGGAGGAATTCATAGTCTTAGACATGGTGCTGCAATGTTTGATGAGGATGGTATCTCCATTTTGGATATAGGTGACCCCTATAATAAATAATCATATGTTTATCTATGAATGTTTGTTGAAGTGTATGTGAATTATTTATGGGATTTGGTAGAGGGGTTGAGAATCAAGAGACTCTTAGGCTATACAATGGTGGTGGAATTGATCTCATATACCTTGGATGAGTTCTTGGAAGCACTGGGGATGTTCAAAAACACCCAAAATCAATTTCCAAATGGGGTTATAGTGCCGGTTAAGCTAAAGAGGGACCTTTAATATAGGTATCAAGGAATGACATGAGATATTATAATAGGCTTGGTGGTTCCCTTGAGATATTCTTGAAAACATTATAGTCTTGGGAATGAGCATCAAGTAGTTTCCCTTATACGACATTGTATGAGCCCGAGTGTGGGTCATGTGTTTTAGTTAGGGTCTTATCATTGTGATTACTAGGGGATTTGGGATAGTAATTGGAAGCCAACTATCGATACCAGAGCTAGGATGAACCTACATGTTGTGGTGTCACCATAGTATGATGAATTCAAACTGGTACTGATCAGCAGAGACTCTGAAGAGTCTATTGGGATATAGTGGACTCTAATATGTGAAAGATGAGGAGTTCTATGACATGAAAGGTGGGACAAGGCTTAGGTATGGATGTGATCAGATAGTGTTATGTGTGATGGGTTTTCTCCCTTATTGTTTGAGAATAATCAAGCTTGTGTTTTAGTGATGTGATAGATATCAGGAATAGACACACTCCAAGATCCATGTGGGAGATTTTTAGATGAGGATTGGTGCACCCCCTATCTCCATTTCATGTTATACCAGATAGGGTGAGATACACCCTTGGATCTAGGTGGTAGAATTATTAAAGGGAAGAGCCACAACCCAATGATCTAGATTATTTTATACCAATTAGATAGACACATATTATTATATCCAGGCTATATATTTCTAGAAGGGGAGATGCATACCCCTTTATCCGAATGATGTGATTCCTAGTAGGTAAGAAATAAACCACTGGCTCTAAGATGGTGATTGTAGGAAAGGAACACCCTAGATCAAGGAGACAATACTTGTTGGTATTAGTTTTAAAAAGCTATGGTACATGATCATTGGATTCACTACCATGGGTGTGATGGAGTCTTGAATTTTATATGAAGAAGGGTTGGATGACGTGACTATAATACATGAGTTGGGGCCTATGTTAGAATGTGATATCTAAATTCATGGATATGGGACATCCCTTGTATGAGAAGTGACGATGGAGTTTTTACATGTATTGGATGGTAGTAATGTTATGAATGAATCAAGGGATTAACTTACCATGAGTGAGATGGTAGTGACTGAGGCTTTGACGTGCAACCTTCCAAATGAGGGGGTTAGTCTGGATTCATAGTATATACCCTAATATGAAGGTGTAGTGGTCGAGAATCGGTGATACCCTACCACAATTCTTTGGGTACGGGTTGACACGTGTGGTATAAGATGACTAGGTTCTAAAATAGTGCCAAATAAGGTATGGTTGGGTTCTAGGGTGTCCATTTCGTTGTCAAATATTACACCATTTTCCCATAATTAGATCCTATTTAGCGGGGATAATTTATGATGATTTTAGGTATGATCATTCATTTATTCTCATTATTGTACGGACATTGTTTTTTAGCTAATTATGGATAAATTTGGGATATGTCTTGGCAAAACTTTCACTGGAACATGGTGAAATCTTGTGAGCACAATGGGGATTTAATGCGTCTTGTATAAAAGACATCATATAATAGTATCTGCCTGCCATTAGAAACAATTTTAGTGAAGGTATGTTACAGGATGAATTTATTTAATGGATTTTATTAAATTGGATTAAAATAATGGATTAAAAGGTGTTGAATGATGGATATTTTTCTCAGTATGGTGATGAGAATGCATCATAGACATTCTGGGTAAGGATAGTTGATGTTCTAGAGAAGTGACGATGCCTAGTGATTAATTTATAGAATATGATTATATTGGTTAAGATATATAATTAATTATATATTTTATAATTAATTATTTGTATTTATTAACTAGATATATGTCCCCTAGAGCATAGGAAAACTTGCTAGAGATGTAGAGAACTTGTAAGGGGAATAGATGATCTTGGAGGAGGCATGCATACGCTTAGTAGAGGTGCTGTAGAGCTTAGAAAGGATGGTCACCTAGTTTCAGAGGTAGGTTGCATGAATAATAAAAAAACATATGTATGATTATGAATTTATGTGAATGCTTGTGTGAACCCCATATAGATTTTGGTAGAGTAGCTGAGGACTGAGAGACTGTTAGTTTATATGAGGGTGGAATCAATCCCATCGACCAAGGGTGAGTGCTCGGAAGCACTTGGGATGTTCAGAAATTCCTTACTAATATGTCACTAATGTGTGATAGTGTTGATTAATATGAAGAGGAAAATTTTGTTGGTCTTAATATATGGGGTGAGGTATGAGAATAACCTAGGTGTTTCCCTAGTGCTATTTAGGTAGACATGAGAGTCTTGGGGATAAGTATCGAGCAATATAATTTAAGAGACAAGGGTTGAGACCATGTGTGGGTCATGTGTGTTGGTTTGGGAATTTTAATTTAGAGTTCAAGGGTATTTGGGAAAGGAATTAGAGCCCACCTACTTAAACTAGGTTTAGGATGAACTTATGGTTTGTGGTGTCACTACAGGGCAGCAGATGGAGAATGATACTAATGAGAAGAGACCATGATGAGTATAGGGGACTCTTATTGATGCCTAGATGAGTGAGATTAGGTGTTATGTGACAAGAGATTCTAAGTTGAGGGTTAATAATAGATGTGTAGTTATGATGTGATGATTGATTAACTGTAGACCTGGTTGTTTGTATAGGGACCCAACCTTAAACAATCCACCTATTGATTCTTTATAAAATAATTTATATTTATATATATTGTGTTTTTTTCACTTTATATTTTAAGAGTATTAGGTCATAAATCATAAAAAACCCCCATATAATACTATGTATAAAATTGAATTTATTATGCATTTTTTTTCATAATATCAATTTCTTATAATGAAACATATTTTATTTTCAAGAAAATTCCTCATGAATCTCAACATGAATTATCTTTAATTATTAGTTATCATAAAACCCTATTAAATATAGTAAAAAACAAGAGATGAGAAAAAGAATCTTAGTAATGTGAATATATAAAAAAATAATCATATCAGTCCATTTTAAATCCAAGAGACCATGAAAGAGAGTTTTCATTTAACACAATATTATTTGAGTTCAAGTAGTCATTTTTCTCACACTAGATATTGGTGTTGTTGTCCAATGTTTTCCATAAAACACTTTATAAGAAAATATAAAGGAAAAGAAATAATCAATAATGTTACTTATAAAACATCAGAATCCATGGAATTGGTTTTCTTAAAACTTAACTATTTACCTATAATGGTTATAATGTTTCCTTTAATAAAAATATCATACATTATGAAATCAAAATATTTCCATAAAAAATCATTAGCAGGCATGGAGAACTCACACAGTTCCTTGGGAAATCATATTCATCGAACCCTTACAAGAACCCTTTTATGTGGAATAACAAATATGTTCAACTTAAAAATTAATTATCCCAAAAACATAATCATTATACAATGTATTGGAGAGCTATATCTGTCCACCAATGATCATGATCTATATATAGATCACATATAATCATAAACAATATCCAAGGACAATATCATGTATGAAATACATAAAATCTTATATTTCCATAAAAAATCCTGAAAACAAACTTTTGAACCCGTAATATTTTTTTTCAGATATTAATATCTCCCCTTCATTTAAAACCCAATTTTCGGAAGAAATTCGTTGAAAAAAGGGAAGGAGGGTCTTTCTTTAAATAAAACATGGATGTTTATAAAAAATAAAAAGCATAAAATTGAAGGTTTTGGGCATAAAAAAATAGATGTGGGGGGAGAATAAACCACAAATTCTTTCTTGATTAATTTTATTACACATAACATTATATATCATGTGAATTCTTTGAATAATAAAAATTTCCACCGAATATAGAAATAAATGAAATCCCCAAACTAAAATGGATCTTTTTTAGTTAATTTTATAATTAATTTATTTATAATCAGAAGAAATGGTTATCTCATCAAGGAATTTTCTCTAATGTAGATTCTAATCATTTGAAAACCCTTTTTTAAATCACCTTCATTTCACTGTTAGGATCTAAGTGTAGAATCCATCTATCGGTTCTCTATAGATTCTACTTTGATGTTTAGGTTATTTTAATTTATTTACAGGTGTTATTATGGTGAATCAATTGTCTTTAATTATTTTTGTAGATCTCTTCTAGTACCTTTGAGCTTGGAATAATTTCTATAGAACTTTGAATCCTTGAGAAAAAGAGAGGGGGATGAATGGAGAGAGAATTAAATTATGTGTAATGATTCTCAAATCTTGATTAACCCTCTACAATAGACACAAATATACATTTATAGTGTTATAGTATCATTTAAGATATTATTTAATTGCATACTAACCCTTAAATAATATAATAATCCTTATAAATTCCCATTTTGTATAATAATAAAAATATCATCGTTATTATTATTTTATGGCAGGTGTTAAATCACCAAACAATAAATATTATTTTCTAGATTAAAAATTAATATTCATCACCAAATGTGATCTTATTCACCTACAACTCTTTGGTATTTATCAAATATCGAAATAAATAAATTATTAATTATTTTATTCGTCAAAAAATTTTTGACATAAAAATACAAGAATAAAATTATTCATCAATCTTGGGAATAATATTAATAAAATTAATTAAATTAAAATTGATTTTAATTGAGATTAATAATGGAACTTAGTTTGTAACCCTCTAGGATTCTTTCCCATTGGAATTAGGTGGGTCTGTATGAAGTCTAAAATTACTATTTAACAATGGGACAAGGTAGACAAGGGAAATAAATTATTTCTAAAATTTCTAAAACCACATACGCACACTTAATATGCAATATAATCCTTTTTTCCAATATCTCATGTGACAGTATTCACATTTGTTCCATCAACCTATATTACTAATACATCTTTATTTGACTATCTCAAATAAATACTTCATTACCATGCCCGTGGAATTCTTTGTAATGGATTTATTCCAATAAAAGGGATATGATATAAACTTCTATAAATATGGAAGGGAAAAATCCATCATCAACTTATCCATTAATAACATGCCATTTGAAATGTACCTAACACACCCTACTTCCCGAAAACATAGGAAGTCATTGTTTTTTTAAGAAAATCAATGTTTGTGAGTCAAAACATGATTTAATGATAATATCAATGTCATAGAAAATTTTCACATTCTTACAGATAGAAACATCCAATTACCTGAAAAAATATAGAATTACTACTGGTGGGTCTATTCTCTTAGTCTCACAACGTGGATATTACCATATGCGAACTTTATGAGAATAAGCCTCATAAACATACAAGTACTCACACCAGTCAGTTTACATACAATGTGCCCTATCATAGTATGTTATCTAACTGAAAAAATATATTTAAAAATATAATAATAGCACTTCAAGGTTCTCATTGTAGTGATGAACTGTTATAACCTTATCAATGTGATAGATACCACAGGTCATTATTATGTTAAAGTCACGTAGAAAAATGAACAATATTTAATAAGATGTTTTCTTAATATTAGGATATTTAAATATACATGTAATCAAAGTAAAAAAAATTGGTTCTAGAACAATAAATACAAAAAAAATAATGAAAATAGTGGCGGGAAAAGTATACACTATCATATATGTTAAAATAAATCATTTCATTGTTTTCTTTATGTAAATAAAGTCGAAACTGTTGATATAAAATATAGAAAAATATTATTTTTAATAAAATTTGAATGGAAGTAAATAGAGAAATGAAATTTTCTTTATAATTATTTTATTTCCAAATAAATACATCCATAAAATAATTTTAATAATATTTAAATGATGAAAATATATTGAGAAAATAAATATTTATAACTTTTAAAATGATGTTTAAAGGCAAATAGTCTCTTGACTCAAGTCTAACTCATCACATGCCTTATCTATATTTATGAATAATAAACAAATGTTAATTATTTACATGATTAAGAATGTTTTCAAATTTTATTATTTACTTTATTTTATTTATTACCATTATATATATAGTTACTTAATCAATAAATTTCATATTAGATGTTTTGAAGTTATTCGACCAATATATCAAAAATCACATTGGCAAGAAGTTTGTGGTTAATGAGGTCATTATTCAGTCATATCTAGGATAATAACAATTAAATAATTATCATTATTATACATCAATTATAATTTTTGAAACCAACTATGAATTAATTTTTTTTGAAATTAATTACATTACAATCATGGAGATGGTAGTTCATATGTAAGCATGATTCAGGTTTCAATTTTCAATAAAAATGAGAGAAAAAAGGAAAATATTATTTTAACATTATTTAATTATTATTATATCATAAATATTAAATTTTCTTTTTGAATTCACTTATATATACCATCAATGTGATTCAATGATGAAAAATGAATCACATCACTTTGTGGATTTGGCAATCCACACATACACCTGAATGGCATTATAATTTTTCAATGGATAGAAATGTTAAAAATATGATATATTATATTTAAAATTTTATAATTACGTAATTATTATCATATATATATATTGAATCCATCATTAAAAATTGAGAACAGTTCGCAAGGTAGATGTTCGCCATATACCTAAATGATTGTTTTATTTCTCTTTTGATAGAAGAGGAGATACATATGAGTTATTACATAAACAAAATAACATCTTATTATATGGAATATAATTATTTTATTATTTCATCATGTTTGAATAATATTTTAAGGATTTAGAATAAGAAATAAGACTAAAACATTTTCTTAAAAGTGATACCTACTCATTGGAAAACCTCTATTGATTTACACCTTAAGACCTATACGGTTATAATTATTCCCAAAATAATACCACCAAAACTTGTGGCAGAATGTTAAGAAGGGATTAGGATTGTTCTTGGAAGAGTTAGAGTGAATAAAATGTGTAATTAATAGAGGAGGGTATGTTCCCTTTTATAAGTGAGGGGGTGGGGGTATGCTTGTAATTAATTAAATTATTAAATTAATTTGAATTAAATATCATTTAAAAGAGAAAAAATATGATATATTTAGAATATAATATGATTATGATTCTAAATCAACTCATCCAGTAAAATCAATCATTTTTTTGGTGAATTTACCACCCTTATCTCCATGTTTTAACCCATGTTAAACCTTCTAATTATTACCCCAATATCAAAGTTATTTACTCTTTAGGAGTCAATGAAGTTATTATAAAAGGAGTGGTGACCGATAAATGATCCAAAATTTATATTTTCAACCATTATAGATTAATTTGGAAAAAACTACATTCTTATGAATTTTAAATCATTTAATAAAATGGAGTTTATTATAAAACATCATTCATATAATTTTTTGAACTTTTCATTCACTTTAAATTAAACACTATATAGATGAAAATGTAATTAGAATATAAAATTTCAATACATTATTTATATGTTATATATATGTATAAAATTTTGGGACACTATAAATATAATATAAATTACATTTACAACATTTAAAATCTTTTACATTCTTTTTGTACTACTTGCAGAAGAAATGTGTCTGTGTTTCAAAAACTATAACTATATTTATATAATTACTAAAAATTAATAATAAATTAACATTAAAAAAAGTTAAATTTAATATAAAATTTTATTTTCATTAAATATTATTTTTTACTCCCATCTATGTCATTATAACTTATTTAATATGTTATTTTTACATTTCTAGCCTTGCATAAACATTTCACAAGTATTTGGATAAGTAACTTGTTATATAAATCCAAAATTCATATAAATATATAAAAATAATAAATAATACTTCATATTTTTTTATCAATGTTTATAAAAAAATTATTAATTATCAGGTATTATCTTTAATACACCCAATTTAACTTCTCTGGTGTTGTGCTAACACTACATCGACACTAAAAATAATTTTCATATTTATCATGAATGAAATTGTAATTTATATGTTTTAAATTATTTTTTAGGTTTTTTTACTATATTATCATGCCTTATTCTTTAAATAGGTTTAATAAATATTTTTATCATTTTTATTTCTTAGAGATATCATAAAAGATACTGTATTTCATACAAAATGTGTTTTTTTACTATTCACCAAATATTTATCTTTAAAAAAATATCAAAAATACAACCAAGGATAAATTTTAATTTAGGAATCAAAAAATTAATTCCATTTAATATAATTCAATTCCTATAAGTTTTATTTATTAATTTTTATATAAATGCAAAAAATTCAATGAAAAATAGTTTTTATAAAAATGTGTTTTGAACCCAAAAATGAACATAAATAAAAATCAAGTATAAAGATGATTCATATATAATTAATTATATTATATATAAATTATGGATAATTTTCTAAATGAAATGTAAAATTGAAATAATAATTTCAATTTTCAATGAAAATAAATGACAGTCTTTTAAAAATTTGTATTTTTCACTACTCATTAAAAAAACAATCATTTCATAAAAATAAAAACAATCAACCTCAGATTATTTAGATATGATTATTTAAAAAAATATATCATTTTTTCAAATAAAATTTATTAATGTGGCCTCAAATAATTATAATATTCACTCACAATAAGAAATAAAAATTATTTATGAAGAAAATGTATTAACCATCACAGACTAAGTTGTGCTACGATTACTGGAATCTACCATTGAGGAAAGAGTATCCATTGGAAATGACTATTAAAGAAACACACACTTGGAGTCATTATAGTCACATGGTGCATTATATTTACATTAAACTCATTCATACATTCCAAAAATGAATTAATGATCAATATCCAGAAGTATCAAGATAATAAGAATGTGTTTTCATAGTTTTGAGTATGTCACATGTCTTTTTTACTAAAATGATTAAAATGAAAACACAAACTATGGGCCATATCTGTCACAATATTTGTCATTGTTACATGAGACTGATTCATACATGTAAAAAATTACTTATGAATCATTTGAAAAAAAGTATCAAGACTATTCAATCTTTTTCTAATTTTTTAGTGTGTTACACAAATTTTGAACTAAATTGTTAATTTTAAACTGATAACAGACACTTTGAGCAATATCTAGTACACTGTTTATCATATTGGGGTGAATCGAATTCCTACAAGTCAAAAATTACTTATTGTTAATTTTGATAAAGTACAACAATTATCCTAACACATTTTCTAGGTATTGAGTATGTGATACATGTTTTAAACTGAAATGTAAATTTTAAATAAAAAGACATACTTAGAGTCATACCAGTCACATTCTGTGTCATATTTATGTGTGACTAATTCTTACAAATAAAAAATTATATAAGGATGATTTTAATTAATTGTTAGAAAAATAAAAATTTTGATTAGTAGTTTTGAGTTTCTCACATGCCTTTTCTAATAAAATTTCAATTCAAACTAAAAACACACACTTTGAGACATTCCAGTCGCATCATGTGTTAGTTTCATGTTAGAATTATTAATACATGTCAAAAACGAATTATTAATTATTTACATATTTAATCAAGACAATTCAAGCCTATTTTCTCAATTTTTGGTGAATGATACAAGTTTTGAACTAAATTGTTAATTTTAAACTAATATAAGACATTTTGAGTCATACATAACACACAGTGCATCATATTATTGTGTATATGATTAATATACATTTAAAATGTCTTATGGATAATTTACATAATGTATGAAAACAATATGAATGTTTTTTTTATTTTTGAGTATGCAATGTGTGTCTTGAACTAAAATGTCAATTTTAAATAAAAATAAAAACATTGAGTAATACTTATGACACCATGTGTTAGATTAATGTATGGATGACTTAAACAAAAAAAAAGAAATATAGAACATTACCCTAAATTAAAAAAAAAATATGTATACATTTTCTCAGTTTTTATAATATCATGTTTCTTTTTTACTAAAATGAAAAATTAAACTTAAAACACACACTTTGAGTCATACTGGTCATTTAATGTGTTGGTTTGAGGTGATAATGATTCCTACACATAAAAAATGACTTATTAATCATGTTTTTAATGTATCAAGACAATACTAGTGTATTTTTTTAGTTTTCATTGAGTGTCACATGTTTTGAACTGAATTGTAAATTTTAACCTGATAATGGACACTTTTGAGTCATACTGGGAACACTATGAATAAGATTTATGTGTGAATGGTTAAAATACATAAAAAATGATTGATGGGATATTTTGTTAATGATAGAAAACAATCCAAATTAATTTTACCTTTTATGAGTATGTGATGTTTATTTTGAATTAATATGTAAATTTTAAAGTGAAAACAAACACTCTGATTAATACAAGAGAAACCATGTATCAGATTGAGGTTTAGTTGATTCCTATATGTCAAAAATTACATATGGACCATTGTAATATAGTATCAAAACAATTTTAATGTATGTTCTTAGTTTTGTGTGTGTGATGTGTTATATGAACTAAAATGTAAATTATAGTCTAAAAAAATACCATTCTTGTCATACCAAGAACAATCTGTATTGAATTGGGGTGGAGCTTATTGGTGTGTATCTAGTTCATACATGAGCATGACTATCTTGGAACATGTTATTATCTCCCACATACTGGGAACACTATGTATTATACTAAGGTGTGGTTGATTCCTACACATCACAAATGACTTATGAATCATTTTCATAAATTATGAAGATAATATGAATGTGTTTGCTGGATTTTGAGTATGCAACATGTTTTTTGAACTAAACATCAAATTTTAAAATAATAACTTAAACATGAAGTCATATTGTGAACACCATGTATTATATTGAAGTTCGGTTGATTCCTATACATCATACAATTTTTTTATTCTTCAATTCATTCTAAATTCAAGGTTTTTTGAAAATATTTCTGTTTGATAAGCTAGAATGTTGAATTCAATTGAGATTAAAAAAGAAAAGTACATCATCACGAGTTCATCATTTCCATTGATTACTTCATAATATTACATGGGTACATAGATAGTGTGTCATCCTTCTTAAAAAATCACTATTAAAAATAACAAAATATGTATTAGATAAAAATGACAATGAAATTAACAAAAAAGTAGATAAAATAATGATAAAATCCACTAATTAAGTAATAAGAAGTTACATATTCATGATGTATGTATACCACATGGATCCATGCATTTTTCCTGATTAATTCTAATAAAAAAATTATCCACTTTGGAATATGAGGAATGATGATATTTTTAGTAGTACTAGAAAAATATAAATAAATAAAGGACCAATTAATATTTTAAATGAAATTGTTATTATCATCAGAAACACCTCCTTTGGGATACTAGTTTATTGATGTAATACAATATGTTTTTTAAATTTTCAAATATATTTACCATAAAATTTACCATTAGTTTTTTTCGAGAACTATAGAAACACTGAAAAGAATAAGTAATTTGTTTTGAAATATGATTTAATAGTGAAATGTTATTATATATACCATAACACTTATCCATTGGTAAAAGTTTATATGTTTTTTGTGCCCAAAAACTATTCTCATTCCATGATTTTGATGATATCAAATAATGACCCTATCATAATAGAATTTTAATTAAAAAATTATATAAAATGTATAACATTACGATAATTTTAGAATGTTTCATTCCGTCTATTAAAAATTGATAAATGTCATCATGCATTGTATATTTTTTTTGTATCTATGCATTGAATCTAGAAAATAACTCTTTAGAGTATCCAAATTGAATAAAATGCATAACTGATTCTACCTAGAAACTAAAAAGAAATAAGTAATGATATAAACGAATTTATATTTAACATAAAAAAATTATTAATTTTTATCTTTGAATCATGGGTACAATGAAGTGTTTTTCATCTGTAAATTTGATTTCAAATATGGTGGGACGTTTTTCCACTATTCCTTTATATTTATTTAGTTCTATTAAGAATACTTGTGTAGAAGTTATGTGAGAACTAATGAGTCTAATTTTCTATTCACTACATTTTCTCTTCAAATAGTTTTGATATATATTCCTATAAAAATTATGAATATTATTTAGTCATAATTACCATTGTAGACAAAATATTGGAGAAAAAAATCATTAAAATACACATCATATATACATTTATAACTAATACTCATATCCATTCATACTTTAGTACTTAATTTACAATCTCAAGACCTATATAGTCTGTAATGGAGTCTCAATACATTTTCTCTTAAAAAGAAATCATGTTCTTATCACAAATTGCTTAAATTTTATATGCATGAACCATCAATGTTAGTAAATGTGGATATTTTACATGAAATGTGAACGTACATTGTGAAGAAACATTTTATCATTTAGATAATTTTTATTTAACCTTACATTTCAACCATTCCTTTTGTCCATATTTAATAAAATTTATTAGTTCCTATCTTTTATCATTAATTATTACATTATTTTCTTGAAAAATAAATTGGAAAATAACACCTAGTAGTCAACATGTATTTTTACAAGATATAATAGCGAGGGTATAAAATTTTTAATAGATTTCTTGACCTTATGAATATCTACGTCATCAAGTGGAACAAATAGTTTGACACTATACTCGTGAGCTATCTAAATCCCCACTCTCACATGTACTATTAGATGTTTTTTATTGTTTATAATATCTCATTGGATATTGTATAGAGTAACAAGGTGATGGATGGGTGTGGATAGATATATATATAAAATCATTTCTACACTATATAATATATGTATAGGAAATGATCAGTGTTTTCCTAATTCACATTTTGCAAAGAAATAATTATGACAATATTGATTACCTATTCTAATATAGGTCTTTTAAGGGAGTGGCTCACCTCAAAGAGGGTGTGTGGGGGGGGGGTCACATATGGGTCTTTATTTTGTTGTTTCTTCACTTTGATTTATTTTCATAACATTTTCTAACTTGTTTTACATAAATTAGGTTTTTTAGAGTAGCTAATCATGCCTAAAACTCTTCAATTTTATTATCTTTATATCTATGTTAATTTATTTTCTCAAAATATGTTAGCAATGACACCCCAAAACACCAATCTCTAGAATTTCCATACTTTTTTAGATGTTTCAAGGCTATCGAGAGAAACTATACATCGGGTAAAAATAATAATGTCTCTTAAGTTTAATTCAGATTAAAAATATTGTAAAATAAGTTATCATTATTATGTAATACAAATTTAATGATTTTGATTATTATGTTATAACAACACATGATTCCCAAAGCTTTTTTTTTCATATATTAGTATCCTTAATTATTTACACATTCCTCCTTCCATAGAAAATGATATGTGATGGAAATGGATTTGGATTTTAATTCATAAATCTAAAAATAAACAATAGAGCATAATTATATTATTGTTTAATGCCACATAAAAGTATTATGAACGATTTAAAGTACATACCATTTTTTCCCAAGTGAAACATACCCATTTATTCTTTACGATATGGGTACATTGGTTTTGATTCAAGTTTTTTATTTTCAGTAATCTACTAGTATTTCATAATTTAAAAATTCATAATTAATGTGATTATTATATATATTTTTAGTAAATATATTCCCCATGACAATGTACCTAAAAATATGACTCCTCATGATCACTATTAAATGTGTCTCATTCTTGTTGGCTTATCAGGTATGTGTACATTTGTGGTCGGTGTGTGTTTATTTTTTCATTCGTCATCTTTGAGTTAATACTTAAAAAGAATTATCTAAAAATTTCTATGGTACTTTCCAGTGATCATTAATAAATGTTTATTTCAGGATTCATCTATTATATATGCACTCTATAATGGATAATGAATAGTAAATCAATGTTTCATTAATATTTCAGTAAAATAATGAAATTATATCACAATTTTACCTAAATATATTCCCTAATTAGTTTATTCGGTGAGAAAAACATTTTTCCATGAATATATATCAATCACCATGCATATTCACGTGGTTTTCCCAATGTAACTACTAAACATGGAATTTTTGAGGTTACTAGGATGGCCACATGCATTCCATCAAACCTAAAATTTGATGCGTTTTGTTTCTCACCTTAATAATTTTCTCTAGCACCATCACACTATGATGAATTTATTCTTTTCCCTCTTAAAGAGGTTATTCAACATCTACCATTTCCATAGATTTAACATCATCGATATGTTTTACCTCTCAATTAGTAGCATCGATGTGTTAGGAAGGTTGTCATTCCTCTACATTGGGAGCATTGACATGTTGAGAAACATATTGTTCCTCAGTATTAGGAGCATTATAATGTGAAGAATTAATTATCAGGAAAAGTGGTTTAATATTTAATTTAGATTTTGAAAATTTATTAGTGAACCCATAATAATATTAGGTGACATAATGTATATTACAAAAAAATATATCCACATAGATAATGTCTTTTTTTTAAATGGTTGATGGGATTTGAATTTTCTATCAAGTATCAAAATCCCTTAATGGTGGTATCCTATTACATATGATACCACATATATATTGTGATATATTTGAAATTATTTCAATGTCTCAATGAATGTTTTATCCTATGTTGAATTAACATCTGACCCTTCATTAGTTTTCATCGATGTAGAACAATTGAAAACTTTTGGATTGCAAGATCTATAGCATAATATACTTTTACTACTTATGTTGATATTTTAAATAGTTATTATTTGAACCCTTCTTTACTAAAATAATCATTTAGGAATTCCAATTAATTTATTTTAATTGCACTCCTTACATCCATCCATTTTCACTGAAAAATTGGCACCTGAAATGTCGTATAGTCTAACTCCCATATTTGTTTAATAATGAAAAAGTATGATATATTGACATAATTTGGATTTATTTATTTGGTAATAGATACATATATCATTTCATACTCTATTTTAACTACTCTATTTTTCATGGTACTACATTCATCATTTTAATTTTTATAGAATGTTTAACCAATAATTAAAAAAACATTTTAAGATAATACATCCACACTTGGTCCGTGTCTTGTATATTTATCAACATCCTTTTAAAATTGAGTAATTAATTTTAGTTGACTTCTTAAAAACATGTTCTCAAAACCATACTATAAATTTTTGATTATGTGTATTGAATATCCATATTTTCATATCTTGATGGATTCAATTGCCTAAGAACATCTTTATGGGATTAAACAAACTTAATAACCTCTAAACTATTATAAAATAAATAATGGTGTACCTTCCACTAATTTTTAACAAAAACGCGACAACATATATTCTAAAAACTCCTTCATACATATGCCACCCGATGTGATGGAATGTTGTTAGATCAATGCTTTCCACATTGAACAGGTAGTTGGAACAAAGTTCAATGGATTCCTTAGAAACAGATCGCTCTATAATATGACATTATGAATGACTTTGATTGAAATACTCTTTCAAAATATTCATATAATGTTCAATGGGGTACATCAATCATTAATTTATAGGACCAAATATTCAATTCTCTCTTACCGATTGATCCATCAAGTAAACCATCATACAATGAAATGTTGGTGGGATGAAAATATCTAATTCACATAATATGACAACAATTCCATTTTCTAATGTAGGAAAATTAGCTAGTTATATAAATTTTCTACATATTATTTTGAAAAATAAACAGATATTTGTTAATGTGTGATATACATTCTTGGGTAAAATGCAATACAATGCTATATGCATTAGATATTTCATCAATACATTCTATTTATATTATTTTAGACCCTTTAACATTAAATACATCATAGATAATATATTTTTAATATTTAATGAATACCCATCTCGAACCATTAAAAAAATCAAGATGTTGCAAAATTGATATATATCTTTCCTAGAAAGAGTGTAAAACCTCAGGGGAAGAAATTTGATTTTTTTACTCTTCAAAGTCACCAAATATTACCACATTACCATGTGAATATTGTCCAACCTAACATTAATTCCATCCTTTTTTTCATGTTCATTTAGTAACATGACAATGGCACTATCACATACTATTTTTTCAACTTGCATAACATGTAGAGAATTTCTAGCATACAAACAATTATATTATGGTTTGTTTTTTAAAAACAGATCTCTTTTTTTAATAGTAGTTGTATTTTACAAAAATTAGTTTCTATATATTTTACTTTATCAAATTGTTGTTCACCTCTTAGTGTGTTTGGTGATGTACTTTCTTTTGAAGTTCCATTGGAAAATGTTATCCAAGATTAGTACTTATTTCACCAGGGTAGAAATTTTTGATATACTAGAAAAAAATTATTCAATGAATGTTTCAACCAAATTAAATGTAACTTGTTCATAAACTGGACACCCTTGATTTTCTTTAATGATATATCCTAAAAAATATCCTTAACAAAGAAAGTCATTTATCACCCCATAAAACATAGTTCCCAATGTGAAATCATAATTTATGTATGCATCATAATATGTAACAACTGAATCCATAATGATTTTAAATCATTGATCCATAGATCCAAATAATCATCAATATCATTACCTAGATCTTTTTGTTCTAATACGAGAACAAAAAACATAATGTATTTTTTTCCATGCATAACCTTTTTGGAATGTTTTATTTTACCAACATAACTAGCTATGTACTATCAGTTCTACTTTGAAACCCAAAAGGACTCACTCCAACTATAGATAGTGCAAGATGAAGGTTTCTTAACTTCATTCCAAATTCAGGATATTCATGATCAAACATCCAACATTTAGGGGAGTCTTTTTGGTGATGAAGTTTCCCATATTTGAATTTTTTATTCGTGTGTCATATTAGTTGTCTTAAAGTCTCCTCACTCATATATTGGAATATAAACCCTATAATTATTGGAAAGTACCATAAATATTTCATAGGTATCTATTCATCTTTCTGGTATTTAGAAACACCACATAGTGGGGGTTTCCATGTGATTTTCTATCCTTAAAAATAGTATAAATTCATTCGATTAATCATGTATTCTTTTAGGGACGATACCCATTAAACATGTAATTTTTTTAGTGTCATATGTTTGTTAAAGAAGATCATTATCTTCTAGGATAATATCATTCAATAAAGATATTTTTTTAGTAAAAAATATGTCACCCTATCTATTTCTAAATTTTAATTTATATAGCTTTAGTAGGGATGTTAATGTTGTATATTTATTACAAACAACAAAAAATGTTGTCTTCTAACTATTATTTAGCTTCTCATTTTTAGATAATCACAAAGTTCATCTTCAACTTCCATTTTCATTTCCTCAATACAATATTGGCCATCATTCACACTAGTAATCACAACCTTGATACAATCATCATCATTTTCTACACATGTAATAATATCAGATGATCCATGAAGCACATTCTTATCCCAATTACTAGCTAAATTAGTATTTCCCCATGTGTATTCCTACATTTATGACTTCAATCTATTCCATGATTTAACAAGTGTTCTTCAATATGCTCTAGTCTAATTAGTCTTGAATAAAAATAGTGTAAATAAGGAAAAATGATTTTAGAAGGTTTATATATATGATATTGTGAAAACATGAAGAACCTTTATGATTAAATTGTTTTAATTGTTTTTTTTTATTTTTTGAAAACTATTTTTTTTGTTTAAAAACGTTTTTAGAAATCAAAACCAGACCCTTGTAATGAGGTTACATTTTGGGCACAAGTTTCCAAGTGCAAGTTCCAGTATTGAGCTGCACTAGACACAGATGAAGTCAAGAAGATAATTTTTTCAATCAGAAACATTATCGTACTCAAGTCCGTCGACATGAGATAGAAAATATTTGAATTCTAAATAATTTGATAAAGGATAATGTTTATAAAGAGTCTTTAATGTATAAAATGGGTTTAGAAGTTATAATTTTTTCATGCTTTCTAAACAAAAATAGACGATGCTTTGGTGATCAAGAAGTTATAATAAATCACTGAAACTTTTATAGTAAAATATTTTGAATAAATGGTGGAGAGGTTTGAATAATTTCATGGTTGAAAAATTTTATTTCCCTCATAATGGTAATTACATCATAATGAGATGAGAAATAAAAATATATCACTGAGCCTAAGGAAGAGTAACATTGTACTAAGATTATTATGAACAAATTTTCATACTGGGAAAATCATAAAAATACTTTCGTACTGGTATTTTCAAAATAAGAATTTCATACTAGTATTTTAATAATGAATAAATCATATTAATTTATTCATAATCAATAATTCATACTAACAAAGAGATAGATTATAATGAGATGAGAATGAAAAAAATCCTAATGACCTGAGAAAGAAATTGATTTTAAAAAGTTAAAAAAGAAACAAATTGTAATAAAGCTAAGAATGAAATAGATCATAATGATCTAAGAAACATATAAATATTTTAATTGTTCAATCTTGAATTAAATGTTTCACATAAATCTTGGATTAATCTAGCGATATTTGAATAATTCAAAGTTGTTGTTTTAAATGCGATATATTTTCATGGATTTTGATATTTTCGGAAGCGGGGAATGTTTTTATGTTTACCAACTTTGTTTTATGAGTCCCCTATAACTAATTCCTTAGAACACACGCACATTATAAAATTTAACACACGAACAAAAGGAGTGTTGGAGAATTAAAAAGTTAAAGTTTTTATCTGATGGAAGAAGAATTGAATTGAGAATTCTATCAGAGTTTGAGCTTTTCATATTGAGAGTGAGTTTAACATTTTCAAAAAATCTAATCCAACATTATCATATTCATATAATAATATCTATTTTTATCACGATAAGAATATAGGATCCAATATCATTATTTTTAGAGAATCACATCCAGTATTATCAAACTTAGAAACAGATCTATATTTTCCGTATTGAGAAATTTGGATCCAACAATATCATATTCATAAAATCGGATCCATATTTATCGTAATGAGAAAATTAGATCCATAATTGTCATATTCAGATAATTAGATCAATCATTAACTTATTGAAAAATTCATATCCATCCAAATCAGTCTGGGGATTTATACTCAGAAATTGTGGAGCAGATTCAATAAATTAATTATATTTTTGGCTCAATTGTTTTATAAGAAAACATTATAATATAAGGGGAGTTAGTATAATCATTACTATCAACATATAAGGTGTCTAAGAGTAGTTGGCACAAGTTTTATTAACTTCTTCATAATAGTGGATTTCTATAGACCCATGGGAGTGGCTATTAAAAGAATGTAAGTTATCACACCAAGGCTAGACCTTTTAAATTTTGTGTTTTTTAATTGCTTTACTATTTTTAGGGATGATTATTTACTAAAATATGATAATGAAATAAATCATTACATTTTGTAGGGTTTATGTTTCTAAATGTTATGAAACTTATAAAAAGTAAACAACTGATTCATCCCTCTTCTCAATTGCTATTAAATCCTTTGGAACTTCAATTGGTATCAGAGGGAAGGTTACATTTTTGAATCCTTATCATGGATAATTTCAATTCTGTCAATAGTATAGGAATTCGTAAATTTTATAGAAAAAATTATTTTAGATGAATAAATAGGATGATTCTTTATCTCCTATCTATTAGCCTAGATGTTTTTGATGCTACTACTATTAGTTTTCTAATTATTGAGAAACAAGATCCTATGATGTTTACTAAAAATATAAATATAGAAGTTCATGGAATGAATAGAAATACAATCCATATGTCCTTATCATATACTTTTTATCAAAATTTGATGGGTCTCAAAACATCAAAAATTATGTGGGACAAGATGGAACATGTTTTCAAAGGGAATATAAATGTTACGAAATCAACTCAAATAATATGGCTTTGTATGTCTGAAGACATCAGAATGAGAGATGAAGAAAAAATTAATTAATAATTCACCAGATTAAATGATTTTTTTGGAATATCAGAGGATTAAATAAAGTTTTGGATGATTCTATAATTGTGAATACTTTTATGAGAAACTTTTATGATAGGTTTGATTCTAAATTTTTTCCCATAAAATATAATGAAGATTTATCTCTTGATGAATTTCTTAACTTTACTACTGCATATGAAATGTGGAATGTGCCAATGTTTAAAAATAAAATGAAACATGATATTTATTTTGAAGCTATGAGAAAGTTTAAAATTCAAGATGTTGAAGATGTTGATCATTGTGACTCTGAAGATAAATAGGATAACGAGTTTAATGAAAAGAATCACGTCTCTTATATCCAAAAATATTGAAGAGGAAGAGTAAATTATGGAGGTAAAATTCTTCTCAAATGTTTTAGTGGGGTTTAATTGGACAATTTTTTAAGAATTTTATTAAGAATAATGTTATAGAATATCGATATTATTCTGTTGGAAAACCATGATGGATGAAGTGAAAAAAATGGTGAAGAAAAAAATTCTTCCAGCAGATAAAAGAATAAGTTCACTAGATCCAAAATAAGTATAATGGGTAAGAAATTTGAATCATACTCAACAAACAAAAATTATCTTGGAGATAAAATTTCAAAATAATTTAGAACCTTCACTGAAAAATTTGAGAAAACAAATGATTCCTTTGAGGAAAAATACATGGAGGATATTTTATGTTTCAAACTAAGAAGTATTTAATAGGGAATTATGATTAAAGATCTCAGCAAGAAACAAGAAACTAAGGAAGAAGAAGTTGAAAAGTTTCAATAAAAACTTCTTGAGTCTGAAATCAACTTGAGAAAGATGAATTAAAACTTCAGAAAATCTTTATAAGTAAAATTTGAGATTTCTAATGACTTTGGGAAGGCAATATATGAGATTTAGGTGAAATATTTTCTTTCCAAAACTAATGTTTCTTCTGATTATTTTAACATTTCATGTTCCATAAAAATTATTGATAAATATTAGGTGTAAAAACGATGCATGAAATATATCAAATCTAAAAACGTAGAAAACTCACTCAAAATAAATGATGGTCCACATCCTGAGTATGTTAGAGAAGAGTGAAGGTACAGACATCAATAATGATTCAATAGATAAAGATCTTATTGCAGTATAAAATCAATATTTTATGGTTATTGATGGTGTTATCGAATATATGGGTATAAAGATTATATTTTTTGGCACAAAATATCCTTAGCCAAAAGTAGGTTTGTAAAAAGTGGAAGGAAAAGTTATAGTATAATGAGAAACTTTCATAACTTATAGAAAGTTGAAAAAAGTGAATTACCAAGTTGTTTGAAACTTGCCAACCAGAAATCAATTTGAATGTATGGAATAATATTGTGGGATATGTGATCATTAAGATCATCATGCGAAAAGATGTATGATATTCTTTCTAGAACAAGTTTCTTATGATAGAACGGGAATGAAATATGAAACGATGAAAGTTAAGGAAATAGATTTGTTTGTTGAAATAGAATTAAAATCAAGTAAAAAAAATAAACAATGGATACATCATAGTGGCTTCTCTTTTCATATGAAATGGGATATAAAAATATTTAAACTTTTTGAAATTAATAGTGGAGGAGCATTTACCTTTGCTAATAATAGTTCCCTCAAATTAGTGGAAGGGAAATGGACGTGATTAAAGTTGAAATTTTGAAATCGAAAGAATCTTTATATGTTGATGGGATAAAAAATAACTTAATTAGTGAAATTAAACATTGTGATTATGGAAAATATGTTTTTTTTGGAATATATTTTTATATCATCAAAAGTGTGGAATATGGAAAAGTCATTACAAAAGGTGAAAGAACTAGTGGGAATCTCTTTCAAATAGAATAATTTAATTACTCATATTACTTGAGTAATGAATATGAAAATTAATTGTGGAACCAAATACTTGGCCACCATGGGTATAAAAACATGAATAAACTTTTTAAATTTTCTGCTATATGGAATTTTATATAATTGAAAAGAAGATATGAAGATGTTTGTATTACTTTCCATACAGGAAAAAGGACAAAAAAGTCATAAGATAATTGAGATTCAATATACTAGAACACTGTATCTTATTATATCTAATTTATGTGGGCTATTGTGACATCAATCAACAAAATTATATTTATACATTATCACTTTTATTGATCATATCACTTGGATTAAAAACACCATGTTTATAAAGCCCAAGTCTTGGGTTATTGAAATGTTTAAATTCCTTAGAAAGGTTATTGAGAAAGAAATGGGTGTTCCCATAAATATTTTGAGAACATATAATGGTACTAAATTTTCAAGTAATACTTTTGAAACTTATTTTAAAAATCAAGGTATCAAACATTAGTAATGTGCTTCTTATATTCCGCAACAAATTGGAGTAGCAGAAAGAAATAATAAGAGCTTGGTGATAATGGGAAAAATAATTTTAGTTGAATACAAACATTCAAAATTATATTGGAGAAAAGACATTAAAACTATTGTACATGTTCAAAATTGATTCTAATTGAGACTAGAAACTAATAGAACTCTTTATTTAATTTTTTATAACAAAAAACATTCATTGAAATACTTAATTGTTTTTGGAAGTCCATGTTTTCTCAAAATCACAAATCCGTATTTGGGAATGTTTAATGAGAAAGTTGAGGAAAACATAATTATGGGTTATTCATCAAATTGAAGAAGTTACAAATATTTGAAAAATTGTTGGACTCACATTATGTGAAGGTAATTGAAAATAATATTTCCTTAACCTAATGTTGTTGAGAATTCAGATGAGGATACACTGTAGAATTCCAACAGTGATGAAAGTAATTCAAAACATGCTTATCAAGACTCAAAATAATTGTATGATGAGGAAATTTCAGTTGGGAATGAAACATTGAAATTTTATACCATAAAAAAACATATTGAATCCAAAAACATTATTGGGAATTAGAAAGCACTGGCTCAGACAATGAGAATGTTGAGATTAGATAATTATACTTCAGTTATATCAAAAGTTGAACTAATATCAGTTTCAGAAGCTATTCCACACAAATATTGGGTGGATTATATGAATAATGAATTGGATTATATAGAAAAGTATGAAACATGGGAACTTATTTCCATACCATCAAATAAAAATCTTATTAGAACTATGCTGGTTTACAGAAACACGTTAAATTAACATGGAGAAGTTTCAAAAAACAAATCTAGACTTATTTGTAATTTCTATGCACAAGTGGAAGGTGTGGATTTTGAAGAAACTTTTTCCCCAATTTTAAGATTATAGTCAATTAAAATGTTTCTTTCTTTGACATCATATCAGAATTAAAATGTTTATTAGATGGATGTAAATTCATATTTCTTAAATTGCTATATTGAATACAAAGTTTACATTAAAAGACCTTATGGGTTTCTATATGATGAGGATAATGTTTTTTGAAAATTGAATAATTATTTGTATGGGATGAAACAAGCCCCATGTGCATGGTATTCTAATCTTGAAAATTGTTTTAGAATGTTGAATTTTTCTAAAGTAAATGTCTATAGAGGCATGTATATGGAACTTGTTGACAATGAAACTCTATTTGTATTTTTTATGTAGATGATATAATTTTATTTGGGGATAGAGAAGATGTTTGTAAAACATTTTCTAATGAAATGAAGAAGCATTTTGAAATTTTATTTTTGGAAGAATTAACATTCATTCTTGACTTACAAGTTAAAAAATTACAATTTATTATCCTAAGAAAATTATGCCAGGGATATTGTTAAATATGTTTGGGATGGAAGAATCCAATGAAGGTTCAACTCATTTTTTAGTGAGAACCAAATTGGGAAAATATAAATCCGGAAGAAGTGTCAACAATGAATATTTTTGGAATATGATAGGAATTCTTCATTATCTTATAGCCTCAAGGATTGATATTGATTATGATGTGAATTTTTGTTCTAGGTATCAAAGCAATTCAAAAGAATCACATATTTTGGAAGCAAAAAGAATTCTAAGATATGACAAAGGAATAACTTCACATGGATTATTAATCAAAATAAATCATGAAATAAAGTTTCATGGTTATGCTGATTCCAATTGGGATATATATTGTAATAATATAAAATCAACCTTTGGGGGATCTTTTTTCTTGGGTGGATGTTGTGTGGTTTTGCATAGTAATTGAAAATTTTTAGTAACATTGAGAATTGATGAATCCAGATATATTTGTTCCACTAAATATAGTACTCAAATGTTATGGATGAATTTTTGGCTAGAATATTTGAATGTAATTGTCTCTAAACCATTAATAATTCATTGGGATAATAAGAGTGCAATTGTTCTTTATAATAATTTTGTAAAACATTAAAGATCAAATCCCATTGAAATATGGTTTAAATTTATAAAAGAGAATTTTTTTGGTGAGATATTTTGATGGAATACATTTTAAAAAGTATTAGATTACTGATATGTTTACAAAAGAAAGGTTAAAAGGAAGGTTTATTGAATTAATTATATAACTTCATGTTCAGCCTCCTCCAATTTCTTCATAAAACTCATAAGGAAGATCCCCCACTGTGCTATGGATTATGTTGACAAAGGGGGAGAGAAAGTAATAACATATACATTGTAAAAAGTTTTTACTTATCTTCTTCAATGAATTTGAAGTAATTTTTATCATAGAATGGGGGGGAGAATAGAAACTGTGAGAGGAAAATATAAAACTAAGGAGGGTTTATCTTTACATGTCCACAGTACATGCTTGTCCCCGAGGGATTGAATTCCTTTAAAAATTTTACAAATTTTACTTTGTAAAAGGTTGTTACATATCTTATTAAATAAATCTAAAGATATATTTTTCATAGAACATGGATGAGAAAAATAAAAGTGAGGGGAAATGATAAATGTGAGAAGATTATATCTTTACATAGACACAAAACATTCTTGTCACTGAGGGATGTAATTTCTTAAAAAACATTACTTTCCCTAATAGTGTGGTTCCAAGAAACTCTTTTTTGAGAAAGGCTATATTTTGATACAAGTAAAAAACATGAGTTGTTTTAAAATTGAGTTGTAAAAAAATCTGAGTAAAAAAAAGTGGTTAACAAGGGTTTTCAAAAAATCAAAAGGGGGATATTGAAGAACCTTTATAGTTAAATTGTATTAAATAATGTTTTTGTATTTTTTGAAATCTAATTTTTTTTGTTTAAGAATGTTTTTTTCAGAAATTGGACCCAATCCACCACAATGAGGTTATTTTAAAAACACATGTTTTCAGATGGTTTTCATATTGTGATAAACCATACACATATAAAGATAAGGAAAAAAAAGATGTTGTTGAGCCTAAGGAAGAAGAAAATATTACAGAGATTTTCGTACATAGATTTTTGTATTGGGATGTTCATACTGGGATTTTTGTACAAAAAAATCATAATGATGTATTTATAATGGATAATTATTGTTGAGAATGAAATATATTGTAATTAGATGAGAAAAAAATCATAATGATAGGAGAAAGGAAAAGATCATAATTAGCTAAGAAAAAACAAATTATAATGAATCTATGAAGGAAATAGACCACAACGAGATGTGAAATGTATAAATAGTTGATGTTGTTAAACTTGAATTTCAATTTTACCTAAATCTCAGAGGAATATAATGATGCTTGAAGAAGTTGAAGCTGATTTTTTTAATGCGAGATATTTTCAGAGATTTTGAGATTTGAGGAAGCATGGAATGTTTCTAAATCCCCCTCCTTTTTTGAGTCAACGATAAACAATTACTTTGATAATTTTTTTGAAACATTCACACACTGGTAAGAGGTAGAGTTCTAGAGAATTCAAAAGTGAATGTTTCCAACTAATCGAAGAAGAACTGAATTAGGCATTTTATCTGAGTTTGAGTTTTGCAGATTGAGAGTGAGTTTATCATTTTCAGAAAATTAGATCTAGCATTATCATATTCATATAATTTGATATAGATTTATCATAATGAAAAAATGGAATGCAACATCATTATTTTGAATGAATCAAATCCAATATTATCGTATAGAGAATCAATTCCATCTTTATTGTACTGAAAAAAATGAGATCCAGCATTATCTAATTTAGAAAAGCAGATCCGGTTTTATCATAATAATAAAATTGGATATGAAATTATCATATTCAAAGAATACAATCAAAAATTATTTTATTGACAGAATCAGATATAGGAAAATGAGTCTGAGGATTCAAATTGAGAAATTATGGAGCAGATTCAACAATGTCTTTATTCTTTTTTTGGATCAATTGTTTTATAAGAAATCACTGTAAACCGATGAGTGTATGTTTGATCATTAATAATATGAGATAGAAAGATTCTATCAGTAGTTGGACCAATTTTCATTAAGTTATTCTTAATATTGGATTTCCGTAGATCCACCATAGTGGAAAGGGAAGGGATGCAAGTTGTCACATTGAGGCAGAACATTTTAAATCTTGTGTGCTTCACCTTCATTCCACCATTTTCATGAATGAGTATTTAGTGAAAGTTGATAACAAAATAAATCATAACAGGTTGAAGGGGTTGTGTTTCAAAATGTTTTTTTAAACTTATAAAAAGTGAACAATTGATTTAACCCCCTTCTCTGTTGTTATTCAATCCTTTGGAACATCAAAATTTGAATAACTATTTCACCCCATCCTCATTTTCTTTTTTCATAAAATTGACATCCATCAATTTTTTATTCATATCCTTCCTATTTTATTTGGTAATACAAATATCTAACAAAATTAAAAAATATATAGAAATTCTAATCTTAAAAATCATTAATTTTCATTATTAAAGAATCATTTATGCTACAATAAGTCATTGGTCTATTATAATAAGAGTCGATTGATGGATATTATGATTGTTTTTTAGTTGTGGTAGTCATTAAAGGAATGGAATGTGCAATAAATATATATTTTTAAAAAAATCTAAATAAATTTTTATACATTACAAGGCAAAAATATCTCACATAAAATCAATTTGATGATATATCATATGATTAAATAGACATGAAATATATAGATATTGAAGTGAGAAGTCAAAATAAACATGAGGGATGAGTTGACGTTTATTTGTTTCTTTACATGGTACATAGAGGGTTACATGGGGTTTCAATGACATAATGAAAATGATCTATAGGTTAACTTTATTCATATGATGAAAATGTTGATTTTTTTCAATCCCATGGTCTTGAGAAACCAATGTTCAAAAAAACAATTAAATTTTAATCAAATTTACCAAAAGTCTTGAGCTGGAGTTTCCATGTTTTATTCCCATTTCATTTAATTTAAATTTTATCCAAGGGTTCTTTCAAAATTCCATTCTAATTTATTCAATTCATTAAACACCACATGGCACCTTAAAACATTAAATTTCTTAAATTTAATAAATAAAATTTAAACAAACAAAGAGGTATAAAATAAAATTGCTGTTATCATAATAATAATTTAAAAAATTATATATCTTTTTATAAAACATGGAATGGATGTAAAATAAGAAAAACGGGTCATTGAAATTTGAAAGGACTGCAAACATTTGATAATTCCATTTAGGGAATCCCCTTTCAATAAAAATATTAAAAAACCAAGTTCAGGATAGAGAATTTGAGTTCTTGAACCACCCATTGTCTTTAAACATTTATGAATTTATAAATATAAATACCACTAATCTTGTCACACATATTCAAACACAATTATAGTAATATATACAATAATTTTTCTATACCTATACTTAAAAATACTTCATTAAATTATTTCATTAACAATAAATGAAAACAACTTTTTCTCTTGGACTTGATGAGCACTATATAAATCAACTATCATTTTCATAAACTAAAAATCATTTGATATTTTATCAAGAACCTTTAAATTAATTAAAGTACCTTTTATTTTTATATAATGAAGAAAAATATCAATAAGATATACTAGTGTTAAATACTCAACATGTAGTGTATAAGGTTGGAGTTAAAAAATAGTGGAGAAGTTAAGCATCACAATGCTCATAATGTTGCATTGATTTTGTTAGCTACGTTACATTTGGAGAAACAAAGTATCTCATGTTGACAAAGTTGTAATACATTGGTGGTAAGGTAATATGTGTTCGGTTGTGATGTAATATAAACTTTTGATGACATGTAAGAAATTGACACCACCAATGTTCTTGTTATATCATAACGCCAAGTTCCTTCATACATGATAGTTCATTCTATATCCATAATCCATGTGAATAACCTAAGTGTTCATGGAATATCACATTGGAAAAATATATAACAAATAAGTATCTATAAAAAATATAATAAGAATAATAAAAAAGTTTAAAAAAATAATTTTTTTCTTGTGATAATGTGAAAACAAACTTAAAAAGTAAAGCATATAAATAAATAGTATGTGTATAAGTATCAAAAGTGACCTGAAATAACATTTATAAAGATCTATAAATATAAAAAACAAGAACATATTATACAATTTAAATTATAATCATTTCAAAATTCCTCTAAAAATAACAAAAGAATCATGATATAACAAAATTATTGGGGTTATTATACCAAGTAATGAAAGGAAATGGGTAGAATTGCCTAATTTTAATCTATAGGTGTAAGAGGAAAACTTAGATGTTAGATTTGATTACCATATGTGCATTGAAACAACTATGCCTTCTAATCATTTGCAGTCATCACCTTACATAATAAGTGGGAAGGGTTTTTGTGGTGCAAAGCTTGGAGATCCATGTAATCAAAGTGAGAAATAATGATGAATGAGTTAAAACGAACATAAAGGTGACGGAGTGGGTGAACCAACAATGTCTTGAGGCAACGGAGATTGGGTGGGAATTAGTGAGGTAGATCGATCACAACTAAGATCTTCATGTACACCCTTCAAACTATTTCTAAAAAACAAAGATGTTTTAGGGGGGTCGACGATCAAAAGTGATCACATACATTGATTTTTAATGGTGCCGATTCGTCCTAAAGGATATTGACAGAGCGACGACCGAGATTCGATTCTGCAAAAGCTTGAGTGGCACGAGTGAGAAGATTTCAAATATGGTTCTATTTAACTAATTAGGAAGGGTTTAATGAGTGATTTAAAAAAATTGTTGATAAATACTGGTTTTATCAGTGCTAAAATAATAAGCAGTGAAAAAACTGATCATTATTAGCGCTAAAAAATATCTAATAAAACAAATCTTTATCATTGTAAAAATTCTAATTCTGATAAATATATATTTTTTTAGAGCTAATAGAGACCTAATTATATTAATATAATTATTATAATTAAAATATTAAATTTATATAATTATAAAAAATTATAATTATATATAATAATAAATAAATATTTAATTATATATTTAATTATAGTGATATTTAGTTTGGATTATCTATAAATAAAAATATTTATAAATGTTTTTATATATTTGAATGTATATTTATATAACTATATATAATTATATAATTATATATAATTATATATAATTAATAATATATAAATATATATAATTATAAATATAATAAATAACTTTACTATATTTATAATTATTTAACTAAATAAATAAATATATTTAATTTTGTTCATATAAATAAATATATTTGGAAATATTTATATAAATTAATAAATGTATTTGTATAACTATATATATATATAACTATGAATGAGATGGAAGTGTTCGTGCCTCTCTCTCTTAAACCATGGTGGTTTGGTATTTCTCCTGGGATAATTCTTCTTTTAGACAATTATTTCAATCTAGAGGAGGTATTCATAGGCCCCTTGATTATAATCTAAGCCTCTTATGGCTTTGTTAATGCATCTATATCTCACTCAAAAGAAGATCAGTATTTGAAAATCAATCCGATTTTTCACTCTTCAGAACATATATATATATATATATATATATATATATATATATATATAGTGATTAAATATGTAATGAAAGATGATAATGCCATGTGAGTGGGGATGGATTCCTATGATCAATATTATCATGGTCTATATAGAGATTCAAAAATCTCTAGCAACCACATCTTGAAACATGGAACCCTATCTTTTGTGGAGGCAAGTTATAAATTCCTCAATGAGTGGATTGAATCCTGTAGAAACTCAATCATTACATGACTAACTATAAAATTGAATAATGATTGTAGGAAACTTGACGATGTGTTGAAGTAGCTTCTCCATGTATGAGTATTTGATGTTTGGATCATTGAATCAATTGGTATGGGTTATTTCAATATTAATCTCCATTCTTAAGATATTTTGTTAAGGTAATGGAGGAGTGGATTTGTTAATCTCAAACCTGGTGTCCTTAAATTTCAAGACTCGGGTTATGAGTTTGATCCATTTCAGGCTAAGAATTATGTTTCAGTATTATATCTGAATCATTTGGATAAATTAGTTCCTTTGGTACCGAAGTATATTATAGGATGTTTCCTGGGTTATTGGCACTCCAATAATGTTTCGTAAAGATACTGAAATATCCAGGTATGACCTGTATAACCGAATCTTGGTTTAGATTGATCATAGTTTGAATTTGGTTAAAATGGTATATTTGGGGTCTATAGAATTCAAATTTGAGCTTTCAATTTAACATTAATATGTGCCTAATTTATATGTTAATTTCTTATGCATTTGACACATAATAGATCATTGTCATAGGGGATAGAGATGTTAGAATTTTATGAAATATGGGAATCATGCTGAGAATTTTAAGTTCAATTTTCTTATTAATAATGGGAGGAAGTATTATAAATCCAATCATGAAATTCCTATGGCTAGGAGGAATAATATTTATTCTTATGTTCTAGGAGGTAATGATGATGTTTCTTCCCTTCCCAAAAAAGTAATTTTCTAGTTCCCTCTTATAGGCCAATGTGTGATGGTGGGGATCTTCAATCCAAGATTCCATAACAATTACTGATGTGGTTGGTGGAAATAATTTTATTCCAGGTTCTTCTTTAATATTGGTTCCATCTGATGTTAATGTTTTGTCTCATAAAGTTACTATGTTGGAGGCTCATGTCATGGTATTCCATTCTATTATGAGTGATACTACTAGATTTCTGAATAAATATGTTATTGTTGGCACTCAACTAATGGGAAAGACCAATACGAGTGTCCTTCTTGGAGAACATACCTCCTATGCTTCTCATCAGACGAGTTATTTTTCATTCTATTCTGATTATGGGTTTTATTCTACTAATGAAATTAGGGGTGTGTTTTTTATTACAAGTAATAATAAGGTGAAATCCATATTTTGGGTTAAAAATATAAAGAGATATAAGGATTTTGGAGGACCTCCTTCCATTGATTTAGTTGTTGGGAATATTAGGGGGACGTTTTCATCCCATCGTGATGCTCATATGGCTTGTGATAATGGCATGTTATGTGAACAAGATGAATGATATTATGCTATTTGTTAGTCAAAAAAGACATTCTCTACACTTGAGGCATCACAATAGTTTTCATCAATTGGAAAATATTATAATCCCAAGAGACTAGACAAGGGTTGTTCCCTAATAGGGAAGGGAAATTTCCTCTCCATTATAGATTCTATTAATTTTTTAGAGCCTAACCAACTTTATCTAGAGGGTTTATAGATTCGGGTGTCCAAAATAAACAAACCACTTATTCAGTGATAAAAGGATGTTTGGAGATCACTGAGGAACTTTTAATGTAGGGGGATGAGCAATTTTTATTGGAGGATGGAATTAATGGTAAGGAGGAGGGACTTCCCAGTCATTTACTAGAGGTTTTAGGAGTGGTTCACACAAAATTAGTGCTTGTAGAGGGTATTGATGAATTGGATCTTCAAGAGGAAAAAAATAATATTGATTCAGAGATGAGGTCACTAATTGAATTCATTGTGGTGGGGAAACATGGTCCATTTGGAAATGGGACATCACATTAAGATACCCTAGTAGCCTTTTTCCAGGTGGATATTGAAAATTAGCTTCTCTTGAGAAGGACTAACAAGCCTATAAAATGATAGAGACTATTAATGAGAAAGAGGCAGTCATAAATAAAAAAGAGACAACTTAGTTCATAGAAGATCTAAGTTTCCCTTGGATAGAGGAGGGGGAATCACCCTTGTTGTCATGGAAGGATTTAACATTTTTCCTTTCATGTACGTCGTGGATTTTGAAAGCTAGATGACATGCCATGTTTTTTTGATGGTGTATGTGTGCTCTTTTTTTTCATACCTTAGTTATGTGTTTTCTTTTTCTTAATATTTTTTTGGGGAAATGAGTATTTAACCCATGGTCGCACCATCTTGGATATATATAATTACATAAATTTATTTAATTATACATATATACATATATATGATTTAAAATTTAATAAATATTTGTTTTATTTAAATATATTGGAAGATAGAATCATAGGAGATTCTCTCTCTAGATGGAAATGGATATTATGGATCCTTCTTCCCTATGTCCTCCAATATCTAATCCCACTCTAATTTTTTAGATCTTTTTATTTATCCCATGAAGAAGGATGATGGTTCCAATCCCTCGTTCAAAGATTTCATGTGTGCTCCCTCAAATCCTAGTGGAAAGAGGATCCTGAACGACACATGATTTGAATTTGGTTTCTAGAAAGACACCCCAATAATGAGAATATTGTAGTGGAGGGTGATACAACCTTAGATCAAAATGATGAACTAATGAAAGGTCATATCTCCTCATCAAGTTTTTTCGATTAATTTTGAGTTGTGTCATATTCTATGAGGATAGTGAAAAATGTATCGTATGAATTCATTGATGAAAATCACTGGATTATATCACAACATATTGCTGAGATGAAACACTAAATAATTTCTAGGTTGGTGATCTATCTGATATCCAATACATATAATATCGAGGATCTACAAAACCATATTCTCCATTTTTGGGTATTTGGTCGATAGAAGATCACATCATTGGGTAAGGGGTTTTTTAACATTAGAATTCCATCGATTGATCTGAATTTTGAAGTAGAATGAATGGGTTTTCTCTCTCTCAAACATATAATTCTATGAATCCAATACTAGGGTCCTAGTTTTAATGTAGCATGTATTTGAACATTGACCACACGATTATGGATTCATGTTTTTTTACCTTAGTTGGTATATTTGGAACCCTCATATTCTATGTGATGTGGCCTTTGCAATTGGAATCCAAATCATGTTTAAAAAATACAAAAACATGGAATGTTTGAGAATTTTTCTTTATTTAATGTCGATATTGATATGATTTTAACTTTCACTAAAGTAGTAATTCTGGTAGATGAGGAATAACGATTCAACATTCACATTAAAGTGTAAAAACCACCTGAATTAAATCAGAAATGATGGTTTATTCCCAAAAAACATTTAAATTTAATTCCTTTTACCTATTTCTTATGATTTATTAACATAGGATTTTATATCCATATGTTTTCTTATGGGATTTGTTTTCATGGGGTTATATCCACAAGAAATATATTCATTTAGATCATTTTGTTTCCTTTGTTAAGAGAAACTTTTCTATCGTAAATACTCGTTTTCCTTATCTGTGTGGATCTCTTACCCAGACCGTTAATCATGAATGATCCAACAGTTGATGGTTCCCCTTGTTATACATGTTTACCTTATCTTTAATCTAGGATGCTGCCTTTGTACAAATGATGTGATTCCACTTTTCCCTCTAGCCGGGTTGCCTTCTTTTGGGAGAACTATTTGGGAAATTGCATCCAAACATACAGGTTTCAACCCTTGTTTTTGAGGACATTGGTTGATGATCATCATCCATGCATTACTGTTCCACTTCATTCTAATTTCAGGATGATTGATTAATTTTTTTTATGGTTCAATTTTTCATTCATCCATCATTAGTCTTGAGAGCTCCTAGAGAGAGCCAGCCTTACTATACACAGAGGGTCTTGGAGATGAGAAAGGTAAACAAGGGTTTTCATTGATATTTACTCCCCTCCATAATATTTATAACACATCCTCTAACCAGATTATTGTTCTGGTGGAGATTTAGTGAATAATGACTCGACCTTAGGTCTCGGAGGATTGAACCCTAGAAGGCATTTCAAATCCTGGATTCTATTAAACATAACCATGTTTTGGTTTATGATTCTTGGCTGTATAAGTGATTATATATTTTTAATAATGGACTTTTATCCTTATTGTTTTTGTGCTTGAGTCTATCTATGAGTGGACAATGTGGACTTTATGTGATGGGTTTCACCATTGTAAATTAGTTCAACAAGGCCGGCCTCCTCAGATAGATTCTATGGTTATATTTTTATTTTTGAGTCTATATATCATTTTTGTTTTTTCTTAGTAATAAAACTACATGCTTGGTTGGTGTTTTAACTATGCAGTAGGGTCACACTGATAAGAATCATGTTATATCTGGTGTTCCTTGCTATTTTTTCCTTTCTATATTTTTGTACCTGTGGTGAAATTTTTTTTTCTTAAAAAAAATAATTTCATTTTCTTATAAAACATATTTAAAATTGTTCATACCAAACTTGTAACCTAATTATATGAGTTAGTGGTTCTTGAATATTCTGGGATATTACTGATAAACATAACAGTTGGTATTAGAGTATACTGAAATGTAGATAATTGGAACAAATAAATCAGATATCAATAAATCTCATGTTGAAAATTAATTTAATCTATAGAGGATAAAAATGAATGAACTTCTGGATCACAATGAATTAATTTATTCCCTTTCTTTAATAAAAAATAAAGTAAACACTCCTTCCCCATACGGTTAGACAACTATAACCTATATAGATATTTTCTGAAGAATCCCTTAAGAAAGCTCATAGTTTAGTTCTTTTATCTTTAGGAGATAATGTTTATAGGGAGGTTTCATATGATCATTATTCTACTAGTATATGGTCAAAAATTGAATCTCTTTATATGGAAAAGTCAGGTATTGGTAGATTACACCAAAAATAAGATTATATATTTTCAAAATTTTTCCTGGAACTACAATCAAGATACACATCAATGAGTTTAAAAAAATCTTGTTAGATATAGAAAACCTAGAAATTAAATTAGATGATGAAGACTAATCCATAATAATGTTAACTATTTTAGATTATACCTTTAATTATGTTAAAGATGCTATAATGTATGGGAAGGATACTCTTCCTCTTGAATAATTATAATCTTGTTTACTCACTAAAGTATTCAAAGGAATCATAGTGTTAAAGATGATTCATAGGGTTTGAAAATTAGGGGTAGAAGTGATTTATGGTGTAGGAGGAATTAAAGGGGTCATTCCAAGAAGAAAATATTTAAATCCATGAAAAAATTAATTAAGTGCTTTCAATGTAATCAATCTGGTCACATTAATAGGAACTCACCTAAAAAAATATGATGATTGTATTAAAAATATTAATGTCCATTTGTTATTAGTTGATTATGATTTTGAAACAACCAATGTTTTAATTTTTTTGATCTATTCATCTCGGATGAATGTATTATTGATTCTAGGTGTCCATTTCACATGATTACTTGGAGGGAGTAATTCATGGAGTTGAAGGAAATTAAATATAGAGAGGTTTTTCTAGGGAATAACAATATCTATCATATTAGGGGAATATTATTATATTCATTAGATCTTCCTGATATGATTGTTAAAACTCTTTAGGATGTTATATGAGAAACAAAACAAAAAACAGGCCTTATTTCCTTAGGTGTACTTGATCAGATGGTATATACATTTAGGTGAAACTCTGGGAGTCTAATTATTTCTCGATGATCCTAGACTGTCATGAAAGGAATCCTTCAGAATATCATTTACGTGTTAGATGGTACGTTTTTCAAAAGTTAGTTAAATGACTCTTTTGATATAGAACTAGACAGAACCAAACTTTGGAATAATAGTTTAGGGAATATTAGTGATAAAGGAATTGAAAAACATAGAAAATAGGGGCATTTGAGTAATGTCACTCTTATTTTTTTTCCTTTCCTTGAGAATTGTTTTTTGGAGAATACAGAATATTTAATTTTATTAGGTCAATTTATAAGGCTAAATAACCACTTGAGTGCATACACTCGGATATTTGGTGTCCTTCTAGGGTCACCTCACATGGTATAGGCTTGTACATCGGAACCTTTCATGATGAATAAGATAAGAAAATATAGATTTATATACTCAAACACAATCTTGATTCCTTTTATACATTTATTAAATTGATAGATGGGGTATAATTTGAATATGGAAAGAAAAAAAGCATTTAGAATTGATAGTGGATTAGAATATCATTCCATTGAATTCACAGAATTCAATGAATATAAGGGAATTATAGATACTGAAGTATTGTGAAAAAACCACAATAGAATGGATTAGAAGAATGGATGAATATTAGTGTCTTAAAAAGAGTTAATTGAATGTTTTTGGATTGTAAACTACCCAGGTCCTTTTCATCTGAGGATGCCTCTACATTACTCTACCCATTTAATCACATCCGATCTTCTATTAATTTTATCAAAAAACATTAAGAGCTCATGAAAGTCTCACCCTTGAGCCTTTCACACCTTAGGATTTTTGGATCTAGTTCTTATGCTCATATACTAACTTATAATCTTGTTCCTAGGGAAACAAAGTGTATATTCATGGGTTATCTAGATGGTGATATGGGGTATCATTTGTGGATAGACAAAACAGGTTATTAGAAGTGTATTGTTATCCAAGATATTGTGTTTTTTAAGTATATCCACTTGAATGTTACAATAATATAATATGTAGAGTCTTTGCATAAGGTTGGATGGTCTTCTTGAATTCCAGCACCTATAAGTGTTGAAATTCATTTGGAATCTAATGACTTGTCCCAATATGGGACATAATTTCCCCCTCATATTCCTCAAAATCAAGGGAAATCTAATTCTTATTTAGATTATAAACCTAAAATATAAGGGATGGATAATCACAATGATTATAAAGTTACCCAAGACTTGTAGATAAGAGTTATTAGTCCTATATCCCATTCTAATTAGTTAAATATAACTGCCCATGATTTTAATGTTTCTCAATATTTATTTAATGATGAACATCAATCTTAAATGTAAGATATTAAGTCCAAATAATCCAGTAAGCGGTTAGCCTATATGAAATAAGTGATTAATTCAGTCCTTAAAAATAAAACATGGGTTTATGTGTCCAAACATAATAACCAAAATATCATAGGATCTAAGTGGATATATAATAAGAAGGAGAAAAATGTTGGAGAAACTAAGATCAAATTTATAGCACTAATGGTTTATAAAGTCTTACTTCAATGTCAAGGTAATGATTATTATGATATATTCTCCCAGGGTTTTAAACATTTTCAAATAAATGATTACTATTTCATTTTCTTCATAATTTGATTTAAATATTGAAAAATTTGTTGAAGAAACTATTTTTTTCATGGTACGCTTGATGAAACAATTTATATGTATCATATTATAGGTTTTAGAAATATTCTCAAACCTAATCAATAGTGAATCCTTAAGAATTATTTATATAGGATTAAATAGTCTTTGAGGAAATACTATAAAACATTCCAATATTTTATTATTGAAAATAATTGTTTCAAACATTAGTTTGTTGCATGTGTATACATTAAATATGTTAACCATGAATCTGTTTATCTATTATTTAATGCTAATGACATGATTTTAATCTGAAAAAATGTGTATTATAAATTATATCAAGAGTGAATTGAACTCTATATTTGAAATTAAAGAATTAGAAAATCATAATCAGTTCGTGGGTATAATCATAATTAGAGATAGGAAGGGTCAAACCTTGCACTTATATTAGTTTTCTTATGATAAGAAAGTATTAAGAAGATATCGCATTGAGAACATTAAAACTATGAAAATTACTTTAGGAAAACATTATAAATTTTCTTTGGAACAATACCTTAAAATTATGATAAGGTTTCCTATAGGAATTAGATTCCATATTCTAATGTGTTAGGAAGTATTATGTATTCTATCGTCTGTTCTTGACCAGATAGAACATTTTCTATGTGTGCTTTGAGTTTGTTTATTGGGAAACCTGGTAAGCCCCAATGGCATGATTTGAAGTTGACTCTCATGTACTTCTATTTTTATTCCAAATAGTCCATTATATATGGATTAAATGTTATTTTTAGTAATGAAATTATGGGTCTTGTTGATACAGAATATGCTAAAATAATTTCACTCAAAAATCACTCACTAGTTTTGTAGCCCTTTCATATAGACAGTTGGTCTCTAGAATGTTCCATAAGAATTTAGTGGTTTCCCTCTCCACCACCGAGGAAAAGTGTATATCCTTGATAGAATCCATCAAAGAAGATATATGGTTGAAAGGATTGATTTCATGTTTTCATTATATATAAATAGAATAGTAGACCATTGTCATAAGAGATCAACATTTCATCTACGTAAGAACTTTGTATGTCATGGTATATCAAATAACATTGAAATTAGACTTCATTTTGTTAGGGTTGCTATAGAATATGGGATAGTGAATGTCATTAAGATACCCATGACAATCTAGAAGATATATTGATGAAGCCTATACCATATTCTATGTTTTTTCATTTTCTTAAATTAATGAATATAGTCCCACTTATGTAACATTGGTTGATAGAACACCATTCTTAAATTCACTAAATTTCATGGTAAATATTTTTTTGATTTATTACACTCATAAAAATTTCAATTTAATACCATTCATCTTTCCCTTATAATTTATTTACATAGGATTTTATAACTATATATTGCCTTATGGGTTTTTTCTTTCATAGGGTTATAACTGCATGGACACTATTCACATGTATCATTTGTGATAATTGTTTATACTGAAAATAATAGTTTTCAATATTTTTGTGGATATTTTACTGATACCATTGATGGTGAATGATCCAATGGTTGATGGAGCCCCCCAACTATTCTTATTTACCATAGCCTTGAACCATGTCACTAACCTTGTGAAAATGATGTGCTACAACATGTCCCTCCAAATGGGACTTCTTCTATTATGTGAACTATCTATGATATATAATCCATCCATGTAGAATTCATATTTTCATGCTAACCATGATTCCTGATAATATAATGACATTCCAGTATTATACCAATGTATTTTCATTCAAGGGAGATCAATTCATTTGTTGGTTTTAGGGTTGTTTTTGGTTTTTATCTTGATTTGTTTTTGAGAGATCCAAGAGAGATCTTGTCTTTCTATATATAGAGGATATTAGAAAAGGATATTATAAACATGGGTTTTTGAATGTGTGCACTCTCCTCTATTATTTTTATGCCACATTCCATAACCATAGTGCTATTAAAATTGAGATTTAGTAGGGAGTGAATCGACCATGGGTTTATGAGGATTTCACACCAGAAGAGGCTTCAGATCCTGAATTCCATTTCTTATAACCAGGTTTAGGTTTTAGATTCATGGATTTGTAAGCGATTATCATTTTTTGAGGATTTTGACTACATACTTTATGGGTGTTCTCCTGAGTTCATCCTTGATAGTATGTTGTTTACTCTAAGTGGCGATTTTCACCACCACCACCTAGTTCATCAAGGCTGGCCTCCTCAGATAGTTTTTCTAGTTGTCTTTTTCTTTCTGAGTACGTATCTCTTGATTGTTTTTTCTTATTAAAAAAAACTATCCTAGGTGAAATTCACTCTATTCATATAAGATTATTCCAATCTAAAGAATTTTTTATCAAGTGTTCCTGGATATTATTTCCTTTATTTCTTTTTGTTCTTGTGATTACAATGTTTCACTTTTTATGAAAAATATATTAATTTTCTTATAATACATATTTCAAATTGTTCATACCCCAATTGTACATGATTATATGAGTCAGTGGTTCCTAGATATTCTTAGGGATTACTAATTACTATAATAAGAAATTTTAGAACATTGGGTATTCTATTGAAAAATTTCATAGAGGATTAAGCTATTTTAATTGTAAGAAATTTATACATGTGACTGAGTAATGAAAGTTCGACATCCCATGTGTTGGTGCTATGAATAAAGGTCCAAATCTAACTAATGGTGGAATGACCTTCATAATGACGAAAATTTATGAATATATTAGTGTGGCTCCTTAGTCACCCAAGAAAGATTGGGAGGATACTTCTTACCTTCCTTCGTGTAAGAGGGAAATGTATTCAAATATAATGGAAATATTTTTTCTTACTGATTTGGTTACTAGATTTAACTAGGGTAGAACTAATAGTAAGATGAAGAATCGTGATTTTTTGGGTATCTTGGCTAGTGGAAAGGTTTCCCATGCCATAAATCAGGTGATTGAGTCATCTGATTCAGAGGATGTGATGGATATTGCTGATGTTATTGAGTATGATTATATGAATTATTATAATATCAAGGGAAAGGTTGGTCTTCAGATTGAGAAATAAGAAATTCATAAGTACTATAAATCTTCTAATATTGTGGGTTAATGAAACCTGGATTGCTTATATATCATCCTATGGTTAGGAAGTGATCATACTACTAGAATTTTAGATCCTCTTGAAGCTGATTCTATAGAGGTGGGTGATCAATGAGAAAATATATTGGGTTGCATTATCACTATGACTGCTATTGAGGACTAAAAGAATTCACATATGAGTAAGTGAGAAAACAAGGATGAAGAAGTTTAGAATGTAATGAACGTCTTGGTGTAGGTGGTACACCATATGTTGGGGATCCAATTGATGTTTTGACTACTGGTATTGACTCTAACACCCTTTAGAAGGGTAACACTGTATGTAGAGAGATAACAGAACCATAATTCGGATCTTGTAAAAATTATTTAACATTCATTACATCTTCAATGGAACTAATAGCAGTGAGTTTTTTCATGAGTTATTTAGAAACACTGATGTATTAATCCAAGATAAAGGATAATCATCAATAATTGATACTATAAAGGCAAGAAGAAGTTATAATTAGCTATTATGGGAGGGATTTGGTCAGACCTGGGAACAATATCTTTGGCCCCCTATGGATGATTCCCCACTGGATAAAAACTCTAACCCTCATGATTATTATGATATGACAGGTAAATCCAAAAACCTAGAAAATGATTCATCACCAAAGAGGCAGGGGTGAGGGACAATTGGGAATGGGTATTGTCACATAATTTTCCCTTGGGAGAAACAATCCAGAAGACATGGGGGTATGGTTCAAATGTTTTAAAGCCAGATCAAATGTGAATTTAATAATAGGATCCTTAATTCTAACCTTTTTCCATAAAAAAAATCCATGTGTAGGTTTGGGTAAGTATTTCTGGTCTCAAATGGATTTTATAGCTCTCAAAAATTATTTTTTACTTCTCCTAGATGATTGGTATACTGATTATAATGGATAAGGATACTGAGGAGGCTCAGTATAGATTTTTTTAATGAGTTATGATTGAAGTGGATCTAAATTATCCTTTAATTAATAGGGTATTAATATATAATAATTTTTATTCTTTTAATATAAATGTTTTCTATGAAAATATTTCTCTATTATTCTTTAATTATCAGTCTATTGGTCACTACAGAGAGAAGTGAAGGTTGAATTTTTTATGCGTAGTTCTCTCTAAAAAAAATTCATGTCTCCTATAATTGTTACAATAATAAGAGTCATAAAGTGGCACTAATACTAATGAATAGAATCCCTAGATGACTAGGATAGGAATTTGACATGAACGTGGGACTCAACATGTTTATAAGTTGAAACATTTTGTTGTAGAATCATGTGTCAATGATTCCAATATGGGTGTTGATGATAGGATGATGGACCAAATCTTGGATCAACATGATGTGTTGGTTGTGTAGGACACTATGATAGGGTAAATATGTTTTATGATTAAAACATATAGTAATTGAGATAATATGGAGAAGGTTTCCACTCAATCCATTAACAAGGATGATCATAATGCACTTGAATTGAACATCCAGGTATAAATTTATCAGTAGATAATGTAATAGGACATGATGATTTTGGCTAGTGGTCATAAAGGGAAGGTGAAAATATAAGAAAACTATTCCTTCAGAGATTCCATGATGTGTAAAGTATGTACATGAAGTTAATACCTATTTAAAGGTAATTTTGATAAGTCCATCGATAGATAGGAGGGGCAGTTCTCTGCTGTGGGTGGTGCTGGTATGTTGTAGTCTGCAGCTGCAACCCATGACACTATAGTGACCTGACATGAATCTCGTAATAATAATTTTAGTTTTCTTGATATACTTAATGGGTCTCAAAGAATATAGGTGTATTAAGAATAATCTTTACAACCTCTTGGAACAAAGGGCTTATTTCAAGCTAGAGGACATGATCCTCATCTCCTATAGATCCTATCTCACCGGATTACACGTCTAGGGTGGATGATAGGACATGGAAACAACCCATGAATTGGAGAAGGGTTCTGTATCGGAGAGTTGAAGGTTTTGGTCGATCATAATGATGACTTCTTTTCAACTTATGGACTGTTTACTTCTTTCAACTTTATAGATATGGTTTTTCACTTTGTTCATTTTGTTATCTCATCTTATACCTTCTTTATTCATGATTTCCCAAAATTATTGGGACCATGGGCTACAACCCATGGTTTGAACAATCTATCTGGGTATATATATATATATATATATATATATATTAAAAAGTAAAGGAAAATACATTTTTGTTAAAAAGAAATAGAAGAGATAATGAGAAGATGAATGGGGTCATACGTACGATTTTCCCCCATCCTAAGAAGAAAAACATAAGATATCATAATCAAACTGATAAGAATTTTCAAAATCATTTAACCTATCTAATTCACAGTCTAAGGGTATATGATACATGGTAACCATGGTTAGATTTATACAAGAGTAGTCTTTCCTATGTCTTGATTTCTTAGGAGGGGGGGGCTTGAAAACTATCATCAACCACATGATTTTTTTTCCTTTAGACAATAGATGAATAAGGGAAGGATTTTTGTGGGAATCATCCCATATACCATCCCAATTTACATCGATTACCAGTGTTACTATTAATATATTAATTTCCACTTTTATCTTTTAGAGATTCTCACTATAACATAGATTTTAGTGTCCTTCTATTTCCTGAGCGGTGTCCTATGAACAATGATCCATTCCCAAATCTCTAGTTTTAGGGATTCCCTCCTCCGCCTAGACATACTCATGAATCTATAACTCTTTTATATATTTTTGAGTCTATAAAGTCACTTTTTCTATATTATGAGATGGGTCTTTAGGAATTTATGAAGAACCAACATTAACATTCCCATTATCCCTATGAATATTTTTTTTTGTTTCCAATGGAAATAACATTATTTTGTACTAACTTCTTCCTCAATTTATTCCTACAAGAATATTCTATATTCCCTTTTAATGAAAAAAATTTGAAAACTACATTCTTACAATAATTATTGTTAGAATTAAAAAAAATTTGAGAATATTTACAAAATCCAGGCAGTCTTTAATATTCTAATTTTAGAAAGATGTCATCATCTTATTTTGATAGAATTAGTTTATTAATCAATAAAAGGGATTTAGTCAACCTCCACCATGATCCTAGCATAGTGACCAAATTTGAAAACCTAATTAGTCTTATCAATTTTGATCAAAATTATCACAATAGTGTATATATCAAATAAAATATGAGGATTCCGTACTATCTTGTTAATACCCAACATTTTGATCCGTACATGAGATTTATTTTTTTATTTATAGAAAATGTGTTGAACCAAAAATCCAATTTTTAAAATAAAACCATAACAATATTTAATCAAAATTGAACTAACCACCCAATACCTTTTAATCAAATACTTTGATGAAAAACATAATGTGAAAGGAACCCCAACCAATTAGAATACATCTCTAGTAAGAATATTCCCATATAGAAGTTTTCTTCCAAACTCGATCATTAGTTTTATAAATATTTCCTCTAATGGGAGAACAAGACTAACAATGCTGTAGAGTTCTAATATTTTGAATCCTTCAAGAACCACCTCTCTATTAGAAATAACATTGGAAGTGTCACTCTTCATGATGATTCACTCTAGGGGGATATAATTTTTAAATAAAAATTCCATCTATTTTAGTGACATGAATTTTATGAAAAACAGAATGTGGACATTAAATATTCATACTTTTTCCTGTTGCAGAAATCCAGATACTAGATTGATTCACCCCGGAAGAAGGTCACCCTTTTACTTGTACATCCATTATGCTAAGCCAGTGAGAAATTCCCGCATTATCCACCAATCCCACCATAGATATTTGTTTCACCATTTTCACCTAAGTCATTGTTTATCAACAAACTATATTTACATCAGTTTTTCCTGCCATAGTCCAACTCCCATCATTTACGTCGATCTCCGCTGTTTTAGCCAGACACAGATCGATCATCCCTACCACCACTGCCGAAGGTTGATGAGCATCATTATCATCATCCAATAAAATAAAAAACTATCAAGCTCTATTCACCTCGGCTGAAACCACTATTTATTACAATACTTATTCACCACAGCAATCACTACCACATTCTTCTAATACCCCCATTGTAACGCCCCGACCCTAGTTTCCTAGAGTCGGTGCATTATTACATAACATTGGCATGATCACAAGAAAGATCAAATCTCGAAAGACCGATTGGTTTAGTAGCCTTGGAAACACTAGATATATTCATAAGTTTTACATTACATCATAAAATCAAAAACTACTACAACAACATAATGTTTCCACAGTCCACACTACAATCCCCTCATAATATCCCTGCAGGTCATTCATAACTTACATCTTCACTTCCTGGGAAAAATAAAACATAGAAAAGGGGGTGAGCTCAAATGCCCAGTAAGGATAACAATATAGCGGAAACTTTCATCAATAAGAATAAACATTTAAGGCAATGTATAACTAAAACAAAATCCTTTTAAACATGAACTTTCAACATGGTATGGCATAAATAAAATGAAATAATGCCATTTACTTATTCACATGGATATTCCACTAATCGAAAAATCACATGCAAAAATAAATAACCACTTTCATAATGTTGGAATGCATAATGCGAGACTATCATAACCACATAGCCAAGGCCTCGTGCCAAGACTACAAATAAGATTTTGTCAAGGCCTTGTGCCAAGACACTAGTTTGTCTCATGAGACCTACCGATGCATCGAGGAGCTATAGCGGGCTCCACCCGTCACTTATTAAGTCCAATGCATTCCCATATGAAAAGGTTTAAACATAACATAAACATTCGTATTAAAACTAGCATACGAAATGTCAATACTTTCACAATAAACTATGAATGGTATAAAAATAGCACATCCACAGTCAAACATATCACAAAACCTTCAATACAATATAGAAGTTTTGTATCATAATAAATCAACTTCAAATAATCTTAAAATCCATCAAAGGATGTTGACATAGATGAAATCAAAATTCTTTTTAAAGAAATATCTCCTTTTATTTTGAAATCATTTAAGATCCATATAAAATAAAACATTCTTATATGCTTGTAAGGAAAGCTTTGAAGATTTTATAACGGCGTAAAATAACCGCACCCGCCGTATAAGTTAAAAAAAAACATTCTTACCTCAATTCTGTCGAAAAGGTTAAAAAGGACCTTGTTTTGAAAACGACGGAAAGATTCCTTTATAAACCTCTTATAAAAAGTCAAAAAAAGGTATAAATGACTTTAACCCATATTCTTGTAAATAGTAAAAATGTTTTGAAATACATTTTTAAGAAACATGGATGTGGATGATAAAGAGATCCCAGTAGATTATTACATATAAACAACCTCGGATAATGAAGAGATTGTGAAATAACCCTTACCTTGTACTTTTCCTTGGTTGGGGTAGGTTAACCTCCTGTATAATGGTGAAATAGTTGTTTTTAAATTATACAAGAATCATATATATTAATATGATATCATATATGATCTTTTAACATTGATTTGTTAATAATATCTTAGAATTATCGTCGTTTCGGGAGTTAACTTACTCATTTTCTTTTATATGTTTTGTTACATAAGCCATGGTGGTTGTATCTTATTCATATCCAGAATGATATACAGTCCTTAAACATCATTTTTAAATCATCAAATGATAATTATACTTGAATGGATACGATGGAGAATGAATCTCATCGCGTTCGTGGAGACGGTAGTCCGTACGTACGCACGAGCGACAATATCATTCTTTTGATATTAAAATAATATATAAATGGATGGTATATCATATATACAGAATCATTAACATGTTCTATTTATTATTTACATGAGTTACACATCATTATTATACCCATCCAAATAATATTATATTGAATAACAATTACACCACGACGTGGAGACGGTAAGCCGTACGTACGCACGTATGGTGACATGTTATTCAAAGGGTGGATAGAATACTGAATATGATTGTACCATATTTATAATAACATCACAGTATATGTGAGATACTGGAGTTATTATTTCAGAATGGTAAGAACAAAGGAAGAAGAAGTGGAAGAAGAAATGAACTTAGAAAAGGGTGGTGAAATCATTACCTCTTCTTCGGGTTCTTCCTTTTGATTTGATCAAAAGGGCTCTTTAGGTTGGATTTCTGATCAAACTAAGGCCTCTAGGTTGTATTGAGGGATGTTGGGAGAGTATTTGGGCAGAGTTTGGCCGAACCAAAAGGCTTTGAAGGTGTGAAGAAATGAGAAGGAGGAGTGCCCTTTTATAAGAGGGGTGAGGGGAACCTTTGGAAAAGTTAGAAATATTAATTTATAATAAATTCATATTCGGTTTACAAAGGCTCCAAAGTTGACTATTCAAAGGATGAGGTGTGGATAGGTCGAAAACAACTCATCCAATAGAATTTAGACAGGTTTGGGTACTTATATTATCCTTATCGTTAAGTATTAACTCTAAGTTAATTAGTTTCACTTTTACAATGTCTCTTTGTATTTTTATATAATATGATTAATAAACTTACTATATACATCCAAGAGACCCCCAAGTGGTCCATTAATGAGGAACCTATCATAATATAAGTCTCTTTGCCGAACCTTAGATTTTTAGGAATTTAATATCAATTAATAATATAATATTTGTTTTAAGAACTCTTTTATGTCAATTTTGACACTATTCAATAGTTGATTTTTGTGAAACTCCTAACAGATTTATTACTTCGAACAAAGTCAATTAAATCAATCCTAATATATCATATTATCATAGAAAATTAGTTTAATTTATTAAAAGTTTCATATTATAATTATTTGGGTATTTATAAGATCAATTATTTTTATTTTTCACTATTTTAGTAATTACTGCATCATCATTGTGTCATAAATAAAATAAATTATATAATGTCTAAAAATTAAAAATAAAATATCATTATGTATGAAATCGTTTTAGCTTTCTAATGAATATTTATAATCGAAAATCCAACATGTATAACCCTATGTAAAAATTGTTCTTCTAAAAGATATATGCTTGTGTCATTTTTGTATTCATTTTAACTTAATTAAAATAAAGTGTCATTATCACTTACAAGTGGATCCATGGGGTCCCAAAATAGACCCAAAGATGCCCATGGTCGACCATGTATCAACCAATAGGGTTAAGACACGTTTTAGGGTAATTTAGTATTATTATAATATTATTTTGTTTAACCCTTATTTACCGGATTTACCCTTTAACCATGGTAAATAAAATATTTACCGCAGTAATTATTCAAAATGTGTAAAAATAAAAGTTACCTATTTACACAATTTGAACATCCTGATTCCAAATATGGAATCCATTTTCCTAAATTCAAAACACAGAAGTGGCAGAAATTAATTTAAAATTAATTCCCGCTGTCAAAACAAAAAGCGTGTTTTTAAGAGATAATAACTATCAAAAGATTGACACTTGTTTATGTTCGGTTTAATTGTAAAATTATGTCCAATGATAAACATTAAATTGAATGGTAAAAATATATTCTAAATATACTTTAAAACCACTCAAATTCATAATTTATCACTATTAATTATTTTGATTAAAAAAGTTGTTTTTAATTAAAATTTAGAAATTTTCACTATTCATCAAAATATGAAAGTTATCCGAAATGTACCAAAATTTCACCCTAGGCTAATTTTGATATTCCGAATCCAAAAATGAAGTCCATTTTGAAATATAGAATATATATGATTTCAAAAAGTAGGTATTACTATTCACAACGGCTAGTTTAATTAGTTGTGGTGTGTGTTAGAACTCGAGGTTGCGTACAACACACGCTATCGCATTATTCGAAGGGAAACGTACCGTAGAAGCTTGGGGTGTTACATTCTCCCCTCCTTCAAATAATTGCGTCCTCGCAATTTCTAGGGTATTACTGCATAAAAAGACTCGGGTGGTTCTTCATCATAAGTTCCTCGGGTTCCCACGTTGCCTCTTCCATTTTATGATTTCTCCACAAAACTTTTACCAGACGCGTCGTCCGGTTTCTCAGTACTTGTTCTCTTGTATCAAGAATCCTGACGGGCTCTTCGCAATAAGACAGATCGGGTTCCAGTTCTAATTCCTCATAGGTGAGTACATGCGTTGGGTCAGGCATGTATTTTCTCAACAGAGATACGTGGAACACATCGTGAACTTTGGAGAGACTTGGCGGCATTGCCAATCGGTAAGCTACAGCCCCAATTCGTTCTAGAATTTCGAAAGGTCCGATGTACCTGGGACTCAATTTACCTTTCATACCAAAACTTATGACTCCCTTCCACGGAGATACCTTTAGGAAAACATGATCACCGACTTGAAATTCCAAATCCTTCCTTCAATTATCGGCATAGTTCTTCTGCCTACTTTGAGCTGCTTTGATGTGATTTTGGATTACTTTCACCTTTTCCACCGTTTCCTCCACCAGCTCTGGGACTACAAGTTTTCTTTCACCAACATCATCCCAACAGGTTGGTGTACGACATCTCTTTCCGTATAACGCTTCATATGGTGCCATCTGTATACTCGAATGGAAGCTATTGTTATAGTAAAATTCTACCAGTGGTAAATATTGATCCCACATACCCTGAAAGTCAAGTGAGCAAGATCTCAACATGTCTTCTAAGGTTTGAATAGTCCGTTCTGATTGTCCGTCTGTCTGAGGGTGGTAAGAAGTGCTCAAATGAAGTTCTGTATCCAGGGATTTCTGAAGACTTTTCCAGAATCTTGAAGTAAAACGGGGATCACGATCAGAAACAATTGATAGGGGTACTCCATGAAGTCTCACAACTTCATTAATGTATAGTCTTGCTAGACGTTCCAGGGGTAGATCTTCTCTTATAGCAAGAAAATGTGCTGACTTGGTAAGACGATCAACAATAACCCATATTGCATCGTTCCTTCTAGGAGTCTTTGGTAGCCCCATGACAAAGTCCATTGTAATATTGTCCCATTTCCACTCCGGTATGGGAAGAGGTTGCATGACTCCTCCAGGCTGTTGCCTTCCAGCTTTCACTTGTTGACAAACCATACATCTTGACACAAAATCAGCAATCTCCCTCTTCATGTTGTCCCACCAAAAATGTTCCTTCAAATCTCTATACATTTTGGTGCTCCCAGGGTGTATAGAGAAATTGGAACTATGAGCATCATCCAGCAATTCCCTTTTTAGATCAGGTATATTGGGAACACAAAGTCTCTTTCCAAATTTCAAAGTTCCATCTTCATACACAAAGTCTCTCAATCTCCCATCATTCACAGCTTTAATCTTCTTTTGGAATTCGTCATCATCGGTCTGAGAACTCTTAATCCTTTCTAGTAAAGATGGTTTGGCAACCATTTGAAAAAGCATTGATGTTTCACCTTCCCTGGTTATTCCCATGTCCATTTTCACTAGATCCATGAAAATTGGATCCCTTTCAATTCTCATATTGTTCAAAACTCCATGGTCTTTTCTACTCAAAGCATCTGCCACCTTGTTTGCCTTCCCCGGGTGGTAGTGTATCGTACAATCATAATCCTTGAGTAATTCAAGCCATCTCCTTTGCCTCATGTTGAGTTCTTTTTGTGAGAAAATATACTTCAAACTCTTGTGATCAGTATAAATCTCACATTTTCACCATAGAGGTAGTGCCTCCATATCTTCAAAGCAAAGATCACAGCTGCTAACTCAAGATCATGAGTAGGATAGTTTTGTTCATGAATTTTCAACTGTCGTGATGCATAGGCAATAACTCTATCATTCTGCATAAGGACACAGCCAAGTCCTTTCTTTGATGCATCACTATAAATAACGAACCCATCATTCCCCGATGGTAGAGTCAATATAGGAGCATTGACTAATCTTCTCTTCAGTTCTTCGAAACATTCTTCACACTCTTTTGTCCAAACAAATTTAACCCCTTTACGTGTGAGCTTCGTTAATGGGTTAGCCAATCGGGCAAAATTCTGGACGAAACGTCGATAATAACCTGCCAAGCCAATAAAACTACGTACCTCAGTTATACTCGTAGGTGCTGGCCATTCTTGGATTGCCTTGGTCTTAGAAGGATCAACAGAGATTCCATCTTTAGAGACAATATGGCCAAGAAAAGAAATCTCCTGAAGCCAGAATTCACACTTGCTAAACTTTCCATATAATTCATGCCTCCTCAGAGTCTTCAAGATAATGCGCAAGTGATTTTCATGATCTTCATAGGTTTTGGAGTATACCAATATATCATCAATAAATACTACCACAAATTCATCGAGATACTCCTTGAAAACTCTATTCATCAGATCCATGAATACAGAGGGTGCATTGGTCAATCCAAACGGCATTACAGTAAACTCGTAATGCCCGTACCTGGTTCGAAATGCTGTCTTCGGAATGTCTTCCTTCTTCACACACAACTGATGGTATCCAGATCGAAGGTCAATCTTTGAAAAGTATTGAGCTCCATGCAGTTGGTCAAATAAATCATCAATACGAGGTAGGGGATACTTGTTCTTTATCGTTATAGCATTGATCTCCCTGTAGTCAATACATAACCTCATAGATCCATCTTTCTTTTTAACAAAAAGAACAGGGGCTCCCCATGGAGAAACACTAGGGCGAATAAATCCCTTATTACTCAATTCCTCTAGTTGATTCTTTAGTTCGACTAACTCTACAGTGGCCATTCTATAAGGGGTCTTCGATATAGGCCTTGATCCAGGAATCAAATCAATAGAAAACTCAACTTCTCGTTCTGGAGGATGTCCAGGTAAATCTTCCGGAAATACATCTACAAATTCTTTCACAACAGGTACATCCTCTATTTGAACATTCCTTTCCTCACCGATAGTTACTTCATTCTCTTCCTCCCCAATAATTGAATTAAGTTGAGCTACTGGGGGTGGGTCTAAATAAGAATTAGGTGGTGACGATTCTGCTCTAAAAATAAGGTGCTCCTTATCATTATCATCATGAATCGTAACCTCTTTCTTCTTACAATAAATCTTCGCATCATAGTCCGAAAGCCAGTCCATACCGAGGATTATATCAAACTCAATCACAGGTATGACGATGAAATCAGCAGATAAAGAAAATTTATGTGCTCTAATGGGGACTGATTCACAAAACTTTGTTTCAACGATACTTCCCTTAGGAGTTTTAACTGACAACTCCCTTATTATATCAAATTGGAAATATCTAATTTTTTTAGCAAACTGGGAAGATATGAAACAATGCGATGATCCTGAATCAAATAATGCATTTGCTAAACTTGAGGAAACCATTAAATTACCTGCCACCACGTCTTTCGGAGTTTCTACCTCAGCAGTAGTGATAGCATAAGCCTGGCCTTGATCCCTTGGCCTTTTCTGAGGTAAGTTCTCCTGACGCTTAGGACATGCATTTGCATAATGCCCCATCTCCCTGCAATTGTAGCACTGGACATTGGTAGCTTCCTTCTTCCCCTTGCAATCATGAGCTTGGTGGCCTTTTTCACCACACTTGTAACAGACTCCCATTCCCTTCAGGCAAGCACCGGGGTGTTTCTTCCCGCACTTACCACAAGATGGATATTCAACCTTTCCCTTCTTCCCCTTATTTCCATTCCCAGATTGATCAGCAGGTCTCTTCTTCTCTTGCTTTGCTTTAAAGTCATAAGACTTAGAGAATTCCTTTTCGGTCTTGATAGCACATGAGACAATGTCTTCGTACGATGAAAAGGATTGTGAGACTAATGCTCGACGGAGAAATGGTTTTAACCCATCAAAGAAACGATCAATCTTACTTCTTGGGTTGCGAATATAATCACCAGCGTACCTCGCTAACCTTGTAAAGTTAGCCTCATACTTTGTGACATTATCATCCTCCTTTTGTCTCAGACTCAGAAATTGCCTTTCCATATCTGCTCGATGGTCGCGAGGAAAGTATTTTTCTAAAAACAGATCTTTGAACTCCCTCCATTCCATGTTTGATACTTCATCATCTTCCTTCATGTTTTGAATCAATGACCACCATTGATCAGCATCTCCAGTGAGGCGGTAAACTGCCATGGTAACTTTTTCCCTTTCACTACTCCCCAAAGCCTGAAATATTTTCTCTAGGGAAAATATCCATTGCTCAGCTACTAAGGGATTTGTACTCCCATTGAACTTTGGTGGTTGTTGTCTCATGAATCGATCTAACATTGATCCTCCACGCTGCGGATCAGGGTGCTCCATACGGGTAAGGTTATTATTCATAACCTGAGTAAGTTGTCCCAGTACGGTGATTAGCTGATCAGCACCAGTTGCATCACCAGCCCCACTATAATTATCTTGAGCAGGAGGGCAATCCCTACATGGAGTGCGTGCATTGATACGGTTTCCATTTCTTCCACTAGGCGCCATTTCTAAACAATGTCATAAACTAGATCAGTTTATGAATCAAAATACATAATCCCATACTTATAAAACACTAAACATAAATTGAACTATATATGGATATAATCCATAATCATAAATATGTTTTCTTTGAGGAAGTATATACTCATAAACCCTTCATAATGATTTGTAAAGAAAGTGAGAGTTATCCTAAGCATATCCCCCGGGAGTGTCGTAACCAAGAGTGCAGCAAGGCCCGTTGTCGTGCACCAGTTCTCGTTCGAGTCTAGCTCAAAGCGGTGTTTTCGGGTTTTACCCCTAGGTACATCTGTGCCAGAGCTGCCTCTACCTGCTCGTATCCAGACATGGATGTATTGCTCGGAAAACTCACAAAATCTCTACAATACCAAAATTTCTAGGAAGTTCTTCTATACTAATCCTCAAAGTTCATCTTAGGTCTACGTGCCCTAATCAGAGTTTATCTAAATCTAGCTTCCAAGGTTTGTACTAAACTTCCTCTGATACCAACTGTAACGCCCCGACCCTAGTTTCCTAGAGTCGGTGCATTATTACATAACATTGGCATGATCACAAGAAAGATCAAATCTCGAAAGACCGATTGGTTTAGTAGCCTTGGAAACACTAGATATATTCATAAGTTTTACATTACATCATAAAATCAAAAACTACTACAACAACATAATGTTTCCACAGTCCACACTACAATCCCCTCATAATATCCCTGCAGGTCATTCATAACTTACATCTTCACTTCCTGGGAAAAATAAAACATAGAAAAGGGGGTGAGCTCAAATGCCCAGTAAGGATAACAATATAGCGGAAACTTTCATCAATAAGAATAAACATTTAAGGCAATGTATAACTAAAACAAAAGCCTTTTAAACATGAACTTTCAACATGGTATGGCATAAATAAAATGAAATAATGCCATTTACTTATTCACATGGATATTCCACTAATCGAAAAATCACATGCAAAAATAAATAACCACTTTCATAATGTTGGAATGCATAATGCGAGACTATCATAACCACATAGCCAAGGCCTCGTGCCAAGACTACAAATAAGATTTTTTCAAGGCCTTGTGCCAAGACACTAGTTTGTCTCATGAGACCTACCGATGCATCGAGGAGCTATAGCGGGCTCCACCCGTCACTTATTAAGTCCAATGCATTCCCATATGAAAAGGTTTAAACATAACATAAACATTCGTATTAAAACTAGCATACGAAATGTCAATACTTTCACAATAAACTATGAATGGTATAAAAATAGCACATCCACAGTCAAACATATCACAAAACCTTCAATACAATATAGAAGTTTTGTATCATAATAAATCAACTTCAAATAATCTTAAAATCCATCAAAGGATGTTGACATAGATGAAATCAAAATTCTTTTTAAAGAAATATCTCCTTTTATTTTGAAATCATTTAAGATCCATATAAAATAAAACATTCTTATAAGCTTGTAAGGAAAGCTTTGAAGATTTTATAACGGCGTAAAATAACCGCACCCGCCGTATAAGTTAAAAAAAACATTCTTACCTCAATTCTGTCGAAAAGGTTAAAAAGGACCTTGTTTTGAAAACGACGGAAAGATTCCTTTATAAACCTCTTATAAAAAGTCAAAAAAAGGTATAAATGACTTTAACCCATATTCTTGTAAATAGTAAAAATGTTTTGAAATACATTTTTAAGAAACATGGATGTGGATGATAAAGAGATCCCAGTAGATTATTACATATAAACAACCTCGGATAATGAAGAGATTGTGAAATAACCCTTACCTTGTACTTTTCCTTGGTTGGGGTAGGTTAACCTCCTGTATAATGGTGAAATAGTTGTTTTTAAATTATACAAGAATCATATATATTAATATGATATCATATATGATCTTTTAACATTGATTTGTTAATAATATCTTAGAATTATCGTCGTTTCGGGAGTTAACTTACTCATTTTCTTTTATATGTTTTGTTACATAAGCCATGGTGGTTGTATCTTATTCATATCCAGAATGATATACAGTCCTTAAACATCATTTTTAAATCATCAAATGATAATTATACTTGAATGGATACGATGGAGAATGAATCTCATCGCGTTCGTGGAGACGGTAGTCCGTACGTACGCACGAGCGACAATATCATTCTTTTGATATTAAAATAATATATAAATGGATGGTATATCATATATACAGAATCATTAACATGTTCTATTTATTATTTACATGAGTTACACATCATTATTATACCCATCCAAATAATATTATATTGAATAACAATTACACCACGACGTGGAGACGGTAAGCCGTACGTACGCACGTATGGTGACATGTTATTCAAAGGGTGGATAGAATACTGAATATGATTGTACCATATTTATAATAACATCACAGTATATGTGAGATACTGGAGTTATTATTTCAGAATGGTAAGAACAAAGGAAGAAGAAGTGGAAGAAGAAATGAACTTAGAAAAGGGTGGTGAAATCATTACCTCTTCTTCGGGTTCTTCCTTTTGATTTGATCAAAAGGGCTCTTTAGGTTGGATTTCTGATCAAACTAAGGCCTCTAGGTTGTATTGAGGGATGTTGGGAGAGTATTTGGGCAGAGTTTGGCCGAACCAAAAGGCTTTGAAGGTGTGAAGAAATGAGAAGGAGGAGTGCCCTTTTATAAGAGGGGTGAGGGGAACCTTTGGAAAAGTTAGAAATATTAATTTATAATAAATTCATATTCGGTTTAAAAAGGCTCCAAAGTTGACTATTCAAAGGATGAGGTGTGGATAGGTCGAAAACAACTCATCCAATAGAATTTAGACAGGTTTTGGTACTTATATTAACCTTATCTTTAAGTATTAACTCTAAGTTAATTAGTTTCACTTTTACAATGTCTCTTTGTATTTTTATATAATATGATTAATAAACTTACTATATACATCCATGCGACCCCCAAGTGGTCCATTAATGAGGAACCTATCATAATATAAGTCTCTTGGACGAACCTTAGATTTTTAGGAATTTAATATCAATTAATAATATAATATTTGTTTTAAGAACTCTTTTATGTCAATTTTGACACTATTCAATAGTTGATTTTTGTGAAACTCCTAACAGATTGATTACTTCGAACAAAGTCGATTAAATCAATCCTAATATATCATATTATCATAGAAAATTAGTTTAATTTATTAAAAGTTTCATATTATAATTATTTGGGTATTTATAAGATCAATTATTTTTATTTTTCACTATTTTAGTAATTACTGCATCATCATTGTGTCATAAATAAAGTAAATTATATAATGTCTAAAAATTATAAATAAATTATCATTATGTAGGAAATCTTTTTAGCTTTCTAATGAATATTTATAATCGAAAATCCAACATGTATAACCCTATATAAAAATTGTTCTTCTAAAAGATATATGCTTGTGTCATTTTTGTATTCATTTTAACTTAATTAAAATAAAGTGTCATTATCACTTACAAGTGGATCCATGGGGTCCCAAAATAGACCCAAAGATGCCCATGGTCGACCATGTATCAACCAATAGGGTTAAGACACGTTTTAGGGTAATTTAGTATTATTATAATATTATTTTTTTTAACCCTTATTTACCAGATTTACCCTTTAACCATGGTAAATAAAATATTTACCGCAGTAATTATTCAAAATGTGTAAAAATAAAAGTTACCTATTTACACAATTTGAACATCCTGATTCCAAATATGGAATCCATTTTCCTAAATTCAAAACACAGAAGTGGCAGAAATTAATTTAAAATTAATTCCCGCTGTCAAAACAAAAAGCGTGTTTTTAAGAGATAATAACTATCAAAAGATTGACACTTGTTTATGTTCGGTTTAATTGTAAAATTATGTCCAATGATAAACATTAAATTGAATGGTAAAAATATATTCTAAATATACTTTAAAACCACTCAAATTCATAATTTATCACTATTAATTATTTTGATTAATAAAGTTGTTTTTAATTAAAATTTAGAAATTTTCACTATTCATCAAAATATGAAAGTTATCCGAAATGTACCAAAATTTCACCCTAGGCTAATTTTGATATTCCGAATCCAAAAATGAAGTCCATTTTGAAATATAGAATATATATGATTTGAAAAAGTAGGTATTACTATTCACAACGGCTAGTTTAATTAGTTGTGGTGTGTGTTAGAACTCGAGGTTGCGTACAACACACGCTATCGCATTATTCGAAGGGAAACGTACCGTAGAAGCTTGGGGTGTTACACCCATACCTCAATCGAGTCAACTATCTCAGGACAACCACATCTATTCATCCCATCCAACCCATCCATTCTAAAACTAGATATATGAGATCTGTATTTTACCACCTCAACCACTGAAGTAGATTTAGGATCATCTTCAGATTCATATACACCAACCAAAAGGAAAGGGAAAATAAAATGTGGTATCATCATGTTCAAGAAACTCATCTCAATCGCAATTAACTGGGAGGTCCCAAAACCATGCACCCTTATTTCTTATTTTTAATTAAATATATATTATATATATATAATATATTTACATGTAATAATATATATATTAATGTATATATATTATTATAAATATAATAAATATATATATATATTTTGAAGTTAGGACTCAAGGGCCCATTTATTAAAAAAAGGAAAAGAGTTAAAGATGACGAACAATCAAGGAAAATTTCTAACACCCGAGGCTTTTATGAGAAATATTTTTTTATGTTATATAAATGACCAAATTAATCTTCCAGTACAGGCATAACTATCTTGAATTTCTTTACACGCAACCACGGCCTTCCATGATAGCTTGCGTTGTACGCAATACTGAGTTTCACTAAACAACGATGTGCTATTAAAATATTATTAAAACTAGCCGTTATGAATAGTAATACCCACTTTTTGAAATTTTTTAAATTATATTTTTCAAAATGGACTTCATTTTTGGATTCGGAATATCGAAATTAGACTAGGGTGAAATTTTGGAATTTTTCTGAAACCTTTCAATTTTTGATGAATAGTGAAAACACTGCGTTACTATTTAAAAATCGACTTTTTATTCAAATAATTATTTATTTTATTTAAATTTATTTTAAGTAAAAATTGATAAATAATACCTATATATGTTCAATGCAATTCATTGGAGTAATTTTATAATAATTTTAGATATATAGAAATTTTATTGAACTTTTGACCGTCTTTTACCCACCTACTAGGAAAATTTGCAAATTTACATAAAACATAATTTTACCTCTTTTGTGAATGGAACTTCAAAAATCCGAGAGACATGGTTGATGTCAGTAAGTAAAATGTGATTCAATGAGATGAAAATAATTTTTGGTGAATAGTAACTTTTTATATTTATTTACCACGGTTAAAAGTAAATAGTGTAATTAAGGGTACAAATGATATTATTATAACCCTAACACATGTCCTAATTCTATTGGATAATTTTAATTCGACCAAAAAAAACCTTAGGAATAAAATTTGACAATTTAGGCCCACTTGGATTAGATTAGGACATTTAATATTAATTTATTTAAAGAAGGGTTAAAATAGTTAAAATCAATGATTAATAAGGAAATCATTTTTAATTTAGGGTTATACATAAGATAAATTTGACAAAAAATATTAATTAGAAATATAAAAAGATTTCCTACATAATTTTATTTTATTTGTAATTTTTATACTTTAAATAATTTAATATATTTATGACACAATGATGATGCAGTAATTATCTTATTAATGAAATATTGACATAATTGATGTTATAAATACCCGAATAAATGTAATCTGAGACTTTTTGCGAATTAAAATAATTTTATAGGTTAATATGACATGTTAGTATTGATTTAATTTACTTTCTTAGAACTAATCATTATGTTATGATTTTCACAAAAATTAATTACCAAATAGTGTCAAAATTGACATAAAATAGTTTTTAAAACAAATATTATATTATTAATTGTTATTTTATTCCTAAAAATATAAAGTTAGGAAACATGACATTTATAAGGTTATATATATTAATAATAAACAACTTGGGGTTCTTTTGGAATGTTATAGTAAGTTTATTAACCTTATAGTGTAAGAAAAAAAGAAGACACGGTAAAAGTTAAATTATCTAACTTAAAGTTAACTCTAAATGATAAGGTTAAAATAGAAACCTAAACGTGTCTAAATTCTATTGGATGATATTATTTCGACCCATAACCACCTTAGCTTCGATATAAATCAATTTGGAGTTATTAAAAACCGAATATGACTTTAAAATAAAATAATAATTTTAGTTTTCCAAAGGTGCCCCTCTCCTCCCTTATAAAAGGGTACCACCTCCCTCTCTTCCTCATACCACTTTGAGCCTTCAAGCTCATCCAAACCCTGACAAATCCTCTTTTCAACTTACCTAGAAACATACTAGAGGTCCTGGTCTTCTTCAAAGACCAATTTTAGTGCCCTAAAAGGAGGTCTCAAAGAGGTGCATCAAAGAAGAGGTAATGTCCGTTACCGATTCATTCAACTTTATTTCTTCTTCCACTTATTATTCATTAGTTGTTTAATTATGAAGTAATAACATCAGTATCAATCATATACTGATATTTTATTATAAGTATGAAACAACCCTATTACACAATCTATCCATCCTACGGAAAATGAAATCACCGTGCGTGCGTACGTACGGAATACCGTCTCCACGCCGTGGTGTAATCTATTATCCACCACCACCTTAATTTTATGGGTATAATGTTGCAAATAAATAACTATATACGATTATTGTAAAGTGTTATTGATTCTGAAATAGTATACATACAATCCAATAAAATTCCATCATCATGGGAACGATATCATCGCTCGTGCGTACGTACGGAATACCATCTCCACGATGTGATGCGACTCGTTCTACATGATATTCATTGCATAATGATTATATAATTGAATTGAATGAATAAATATGATATATATTACACTAATACCATTCTGGAAATGAGTTATCTATAACCTAAAAAGAATAATGAAAATTTATTCGACAAAACACACATAAGAACAAAAAGCAATAAACACGCGAATAACAAGTAACAATGAAATATTACTCAAATGATGCTAAGAATATGACCATATATGATATCATAAAAATAAGTATGATTCTAGAATAAGTAAATAACATTATTTAAATCATTATACAAGAGGTTCAGACATTGACGAAGCAAATCGGACCTAAGGTAAGGGAAAATCTTACAATCTCATTTTTATCCGAGATTGTTTATACTTCAGAATTTACTGGGGAATATTTATCATCCATATCCATTTTTACTCAATATGTAATATTATTTCCATACACATACTATTCTTTAAATCCAATTTTACCCTTCATTGTGTTTTTAGTAAAATATATGAAAGGAATCGTTTGTCGTTTTTCATACGAGGTATTTTTCGACTTTTCCGGCCAAATTACGAGTACGATTTTTTTTAACTTATACGGCCTAAATAGATTTTTAAAACATTATTTACAAGAAGCATCCTTTAAAAGTTTTCAAGTTTATTTTTAATCAAATTATTTTAGTTTAAAATTGTATGACATGTTAAGAAAGGAAAATGGTTTTTGAAGTAGAAAGGATATTTTCTTCAAGAATGGAGTTCAAGGGTTTTATCAAAATTATTTTACATCTAAGATAATATAAGGTTATGTTTCTATACCTATTGTTACATTTATTTGATTATGTTGTTATGGAATTATTTTTATGAATTTATTTATCTTATATGAATAGTTTTATGATGTCATGATGTTTAAGAATCCCATTTTTATTACATGGGTTATGCAATGATGTATGATTTTTGATTTTGTGGCACACATAATAATGGTATAATTATGAGATGGGTGGGACCTATATATCAATCCAATGCATTGGGTAAAGATTTATATCTCATGAGATAGAAATGGATGGAATGGAAGGTTAAACCGGTTCAGTGAATCAGGACTGGAACAAGGAGTGAACTCGGTTCAGAAATGGAATTTGTCCGCTAAGATAGTCTTGACTATGAGTCTTGACTAAAATGAAATGATTCTCTATGATTATGTGTGTATGCCACAAAGATTCATGTTTTATGTTATGATTATTGGGATTACATTTCACTTTTATGACTTATCCCATGTTATGATCTCTTTTGCAGGATAAGTGTAACACTCAAGACTTTTATGAGAAATATTTTTGTTTTTAAGTTATATAAATCATCAACGAAAACTTTCACTATACACAACACTAGCTTGTCTTGCTTTACACCCAACAACAGCCTTCCTCGATAGCTTGTGTCGTACGCAATACTGAGTTTCACTAAACAACGATATGCTATTAAAATATTATTAAAACTAGTCGTTATGAATAGTAATAACCACTTTTTGAAATTTTATAAATTTTATTTTTCAAAATGGACTTCATTTTTGGATTCGGAATATCGAAATTAGCCTAGGGTGAAATTTTGGTATTTTTCTGAAAACATTCAATTTTTGATGAATAGTGAAACCACTAAGTGGTAGTTAAAAAAACTGAATTTTTCATAAAACATAATTTTACTGCTTCTGTGAGTGGAATTTTGAAAATATGTGAGGCACGGTTAATATCAAGGACTAAAATGTGGTTCAATGATATGAAAATAATTATCGGTGAATAGTAACTTTTTACTTTTTTTTACCACGGTTAAAAGTAAATAGGGTAATTAAGGGTAAAAGTGTTATTATTATTACCCTAACACATGTCCTAATTCTATTGGATATGTGTAATTCGACCAAAAACAACCTTAGGAATAAAATATGACCATTTAGTACCACTTGGATTAGATTAGGACATTTATTATTAATTTATTTAAAGAAGGGTTAAAATAGTTAAAATCAATGTTTAATAAGTATATCATTTTTAATATAGGGTGATACATAATATAAATTAGACTATAAATATTCATTATAACGCTAAAGAGATTTCCTACATAATGGTATTTTATTTGTAATTTTTAGACATTAAATAAGTGAATTTATTTATGACACAAAGATGATACAGTAATTATCTTATTAATGAAATATTGACATAATTGATTTTATAAATACCCAAATAAATGTACTAATATTCTAGGTTACTATGACATGTTAGTATTGATTTAATTAATTTGTTTAGAACTAATGATTCTGTTATGATTTTCACAAATATCAATTACTAAATAGTTTCAAAATTTACATAAAATAGTTTTTAAAACAAATATTATATTATTAATTTTTATTTTATTCTTAAAAACCTAATGTTTGGCCAAATGACTTAGATAAGGGTATATATATTAATAATAAAAATCTTGGGGTTCTGTTGGCTTGATATAGTAATTTTATTAACCTTATAGTGCAAGAAAACAAGAAGACACGGTAAAAGTTAAATTATCTAACTTAAAGTTAAATCTAAATGATAAGGTTAAAATTGATACCTAAATTTGTCTAAATTCTATTTGATGAGAGGATTCCGACCCATACCCACCTTATCTTCAAAATATATCAATTTTGAGCTATTAAAAACCTAATTTGACTTTATAATAAAATAATATTTTTAGTTATACCAAAGGTGCCCCTCTCCTCCCTTATAAAAAGGCACCACCTCCCTCTCCTCCTCACACCAATTTGAGCCTTCAAGCTTGGCCAAACCCTACCACTTTCTCCTCTACACTTCCCTAGAATCATCCTAGAGGTTCTGGTCTTCTTCAAAGACCAACCCTAGTGCCCTAAGAGGAGGTTAAGAAGAGGCGCGTCAAAAAAAGATGTAATATCCATTACCGATCCTTTTCAAATTCGTTATTCTTCATATTATTCTTCATTATTTGTTTCATTATGAAGTAATAACATCAGTATCACTCATATACTGATATGTTATTATAAGTATGAAACAACCCTATTTCACCATCTATCCATCCTACAGAAAACGAAATCACCGCGCGTGCGTACGTACAGAATACCGTCTCTACGCCGTGGTGTAATCTATTTTCCACCACCACCTTACTTAGATCGGTATAATGGTGAAAATATAGAATATATATGATTATTGTAAAGTGATATTGATTCTGAAAAGTATATATACACTCCAATACAATTCCACAATCATGGGAACGATATCATCGCTCGTGCGTACGTACGGAATACCGTCTCCATGATGTGATGCGACTCGTTCTACATGATCTTCAATGAATAATGATTATATAAATGAAATGAATGAATTAATATGATATATATTACACTAATACCATTCTGTAAATTAGGTATCTATAACCTAAAAAGAAAAATAAGAATTTATTTGACAAAACACACATAAGAACAAAAAGTAATAAACACCCGAATAACAAGTAGTAATGAAATATTACTAATAAGAAGCTAATAATATGACCATATATGATACCATAAAAATAATTATGATTCTGGAATATGTCAATACCATTATTTAAATCATTATACAGGAGGTTCAGACACTTACGAAGCAAATTGGACCTAAGGTAAGGGAAAATATCACAATCTCATTTTTATCCAAGATTGTTTATACTTTGGTATTTACTGGGGTGTATTTTATCATCCACATCCATGTTTCCTCAATATGTAATATTATTTCCATCCACTTAAAATTGTTTAAATCCAATTTTACCCTTCAGTGAGTTTTTAGTAAAGGATATGAAAGGAATCTTTTGTCGTTTTTCGTACGAGGTACTTTTTGACTTTTCCGACAAAAGTACGAGAAGAATGTTTTTTTAACTTATACGGAATGAATGGATTTTTAAAACATTATTTCCAAGAAGCTTACTTTACAACTTTTCAAGTTTATTTTTAATCAACTTCTTTTAGTTTAAAATTTTATGACATGTTAAGAAAGGAAAAATGTTTTTGAAGTAGAAAGGATATTTTCCTCAAGAATGGAGTCCAAGTGTTTCATCAAAATTATTTTCCATATAAGATAATATAGGGTTCTGTTTCTATCCCTATTTTTACATTGATTTTATTATGTTATGATGGAATTATTTTTATGATGTCCTTTTATCTTATATGGATTATGTTATGATGGCATGATCTTTAAGATTCCCAATTTTATGGGTTATGCTATGATGTATGATTTATGATTTTGTGGCACACATAATAATGGTATCATTATGAGATGGGTGGTACCTATATCTCCCTCCAATTCATTGGGTAATGATTTTATATATCATGAGATAAACATGGCTGGAATGGTAGGTTATATCGGTTCAGTGAGACAGGACTGAAACAAGGAGTGAACTCGGTTCAGAAATGGACTTTGTCCACTAAGATAGTCTTGGCAATGAGTCTTGACTAATAAGAAATGATTCTATATGATTATGTGTGTATGCCACAAAGTTTCATGTTTTAAGTTATGATTATTGGGATTTCATTTCACTACTATGAATTATCCCATGTTATGAAATTATGCTCTCTTTTGCAGGTTACGATTTCCAAGATGTTAGGTTCTTATGAATATGATGTGATTGATATTTCTTTTTTTTACCCTTACTGAGCATTTGAGCTCATCCTTTTTTATGTTTTCTTTCCCCATGTCAGGAAGAAGATTATTAAGTAATATATTCCAAAAGGGACTATAGATATGATGAAATAAATGGGAGACCGTTTAGACGCTTTTTGAACTAGTTGTTTATGTTTCCCAGTTTCCAAAGACAATATACCTATGCGGTCCTTTCCTAGATTTTTTATATGTTGTAATAAGTGTGCGTCAATTCTGATGTAATAACAATGTATGTGATGTATGGGTCGTTATAGTTGGTATCAGAGGAAAGGTATAGTCAACCTTTATAAACTAGGATGTGAAAGCCTTAGTAAGAACCCCAAGGAAAATTCTAAGCATAGAACACAATCTTAGTGTTTTAGAAATGACCATTAATAACCTATGATAAGACCTTAAGTGTGAAATTTTATTCTTGATTATGTGGTTTTCCTATTATAATTAGTGTTGCTCACACTATTCTTCTTGGTTTTAGTCAATGGCTGGAACCCGAAGGAACCGTGTTAATGCGGAATGCGACGGGAAATGCAATGATTGTCCCCCTGAGCGACCAAACGTTATGGGAGCTGTAATGCAAAATCTTGTAGCCATGATCACACAAATTTCTCAAGCTATGAATCATTCAGGACTTCCAAACGATCAAAGGAAGGAGCAAAATTCTGTTGAATCCTTCATGATTCAGCGTCCACCTTCATTCAGCGGGTCTACTGATCCATTAGTTGATCAACAATGGATTAGTACTACTGAAAAGATATTTTCAGTTCTTCAAGGTTCTGAACATGATAAAGTCATCCTAGCATTGTATCGATTGGAAGGAGATGCTGATAAATGGTGGAATCTTATTAAGAATACGAGGCAAAGGGATGAAATTGAGTCCATGGAATGGGATGAGTTCAAGAACTTTTTTTTCAATATGTACGTCCCTCGTATTCTCTGAACAAAGATGGAGAAGGATTTTCTTGAACTGAAGCAAAAGGATGATGAATCTATTGGTACCTATGAAGCAAATTTTACAAGACTTGCAAGGTACACTTCTGGTATTATTATCCAACCTGAGAGTAAGATTGATCGATTCTTTAGTGGCTTAAAACCAAGTCTTTGAAGGGATTTAGCCAAAAGGGACTTCAATAGCTATGAGGAAATCGTTCGATGTGCTCTCAAAGTCGAGATGGAGATTGGAGTAACCCATCAGTCATATGGGTTTGATAAGAAGAGGAAAATGGAATTCAAAGGAAAATCTAAAGAGCACACTGAAAAGAAGATGAGCTTTCCCTTATGCTCAACGTGTGGAAAGAAACATGGAGGGAGTTGTCTTAAAGAGACAAGTAAATGTTTCAAATGTGGAAAGGAAGGTCATCGGGCATTTGAATGCTGCAATGATGGGAAGAAGATGTCTAATGATGCAAAAAAAGGAAGGGACACACAGAATGATCCTACTACACTTCAATGTTTCAAGTGCAAGGAGATGGGGCATTATGCCAATAAATGCCCTAATCCAAGGGTTGTTGATGATGATCAACCTCAACAAAATCTTAAGGCTAAAGACAAAGGAAAGTCACATGCAATTTCTATCAGCGATGTGGAGTACAATAACGATGTGGTGAAAGGTACACTTACCATCCACTCTAAAGTAGCAAATGTTTTATTTGATTCTGGATCCACCCTATCTTTTATTTCTGAAGATTTTTCTAAGGGTATCACCGTATTACCTCAACAATTAGATGTTGAGTTAGCTGTGACAACACCTAATGGCACAATAGTCGCATCAAAAGATTATAATTCTTCCCCTATTGATGTTTTTGGGAAAATGCTTCCTGTAAATCTTGTGATCCTTCCTATAGTGGAATTTGATGGGATTCTTGGAATGGATTGGCTTTCTTTATATGGAGCTCATATCAATTTACAAATAAGGGAAGTCACATTTCATATTCCAGATCAATCTATGATCGTCTATCGATGGAAGGATGAACATAACCTTCTAGTGGAAATTTCTTCCATCTTATGGGTCTTGATTCCACTAAATTAGGGTTATTTATCTCAAATGGTTGGTGAGAAACTCACGATTAATAATATTCCCATTGTATGGGAGTTTGATGATGTCTTTCTAGAGGAATTTCCAGGTCTTCCACCAAATCGTGAAGTTGAGTTTTCAATAGAACTCATACCGGGTGCTTTGCCTATTTCAAAGACACCTTATAGAATGGCCCCAATTGAGTTGCAGGAATTGAAGAAGCAACTCCAAGATAATCTTGATAAGGGATTCATAAGCCCTAGTGCGTCACCTTGGGGAGCACCTGTTCTATTTGTTAAGAAGAAAGATGGATCAATGAGACTCTGCATTGATTATCGAGAACATAACAGGATCACTATCAAGAACAAATATCTTCTCCCATGCATTGATGACTTATTTGACCAACTATACGGAGCTCAATACTTTTCCAAGATTGATCTCCGTTCATGGTATCATCAATTAAGGGTCAAAAGAGAGGATATACCAAAGTAGGCTTTCCGTACAAGGTATGGACACTATGAAATTATAGTGATGCCATTTGGTCTTACTAATGCCCCATATATCTTCATGGATCTGATGAATAGAGTCTTTAGAGACTATCTTGATCAATTTGTGGTAGTCTTTATAAACGATATTCTTGTCTATTCAAAGAGCAAGGAAGAACATTAAGATCACTTGAGAATTATATTGAAGACCCTGAGAAAGGAGAAGCTTTATGCCAAATTTACCAAGTGTGAATTTTGGCTTCAAAAAGTTGCATTTTTGGGTCACATAATCACAAAAGAGGGGATATCTGTGGATCCAGCAAAAAAAGAGGTTATCAAAAGATGGTCGAGACCAACAACAGTAACTGAGATCCGAATTTTTCTTGGTTTGGATAGATATTATCGACATTTTTTGAATGATTTTTCATGATTATCTAATCCACTCACCGGGATGACTCGAAAAGGAGTTAATTTCATGTGGACGGATGAATGTGAGGAGAATTTCAAGGAGTTAAAAAGAAGGTTTTCCAGTGCACCTGTGCTCACACTGCCTTGTTGTGGAGAAAGGTTTGTGATCTACAGTGATTCATCAAAGAAGGTATTGGGGTGTGTTCTTATGAAAAATGATATGGTGATAGCTTATGCCTCACAACAGTTGAAAATCCATGAGCAAAATTACCCAACTCCTGATTTGGAGTTAGCCTCGGTAATCTTTGCATTAAAGATTTGGAGGCATTATCTTTATGGAGAAAGGCGTGACATTTATACTGATCATTAAAGTTTAAAGTATATTTTCACAAAAAAGGAGCTGAATATGCACCAAAGAAGATGGTTGGAGCTGATTAAGGATTACGACTGCTCAATTCATTACCACCCTGGGAAAGAAAACAATGTGGCAGATGCATTAAGTCGACAAGACCATGCTAGTTTATCCATGATGAGGATCACAAAAGATCCAATATTTATGGATTTACAAAGGATGGATATTGGAATTATAATGGAAGGGGGTAAAGCGTATCTTTCTCAAATGAATGTTCAACCATCTATACATGTGAAGATTGAAGCGGCATAGAAAGAAGATGTCAAGTTACGAAAGAAGGTGAGAAATGTTCCTGAATTCAACCTTGATTGTGATGGGATAATAAAGTTTAGTAATCGGGTTTGTGTTCCTCCCATCCCTGAATTAAAGAAGGGGCTTCTAGATGAGGCTTATATTTCTTCATTCTCTATTCATCCTGTAAGCACGAAGATGTATAAGGACCTGAAATAATACTTTTGGTGGGATGGCATTAAAAGAGATGTTGCTGAATATGTCTCTCGATGCTAGGTTTTTCAGCAAGTTAAAGCTGAGTGAAAATAGTCTAAGGGGATGTTACAACCATTACCCATACCCGAATGGAAATGGAAAAACATCACTATGGACTTTGTAACAGGACTTCCTAAAACATCCAAAGGAAACAATGCTATTTGGGTCATAATTGATCGTCTTACAAAGTCTGTACACTTCATTGCTATTAGAGAGGATTTATCTCTGGATTAGCTTGCTAGGATATATGTTAAGGAAGTGGTAAGATTGCATGGAGTACCACTTTCTATTATATCTGATCGGGATCCGAGATTTACCTCGAAGTTCTGGTGAAGTCTTCTGCATACTCAGGATACAAAGTTGAGTTTCAGCACTGCTTATCATCCTCAGAAAGACGGTCAGTCTGAGAGAACAATTCAGACTCTAGAAGATATGTTGAGAGCTTGCTCTATGGATTTCAAAGGTGGTTGGGATCAACACCTACCTTTGGTGGAATTTTCTTATAATAATAGATTTCACTCTAGTATTCAGATGGCTCCTTATGAAGTTCTCTATGGAAAGAAATGCAGGACTCCAACTTGCTGGGATGAAGTTGGGGAAAGAAAGCTATTAAGACCAGATCTTGTTGATGAGATGGCAGAAAATGTCTGATCTATTCAACAACAAATAAGAGAAGCTCAGAGTCGACAGAAAAGTTATGCAGACAACCAAAGAAAAGACCTAGAGTTTGAAGTGGGTGATAAAGTGTTCTTACAAATATCTCCCTGGAAGAGGGTCATTAGATTTGGAAAGAAGGGGATGTTGAGCCCTAGATATATCGGTCCTTTCAAAATACTGGATCATGTTGGAAAGGTAGCTTACCGGTTGGTGCTTCCACCGAATCTCTATCAATTTCACGATGTGTTCCATGTATCTTTCCTGATAAAGTACATACCTGATCCTTCACATGTACTCAGCTCAGAAGTTGTACCGCTGTAGCAAGATCTTTCTTATGAAGAACAACCGATAGAGATTCTGGATCGTAGAGAAAAAGTCCTACGGAACAAGACCACTCTCTTGGTGAAAGTTTTATGGAGGAACCACCAATTAGAAGAAGCTACTTGGGAGCTTGAGGATATTATTAGGGAGAGGTATCTTCATCTGTTTGTTACAAAGTGACGAATTTCGAGGGAAAAATTCATTTTAAGGGGGGTAGAATGTAACACCCGAGAATTTTATGAGAAATATTTTTGTTTTTATGTTATATAAATCATCAAAGGAATCTTTCACTACACACAACACTAGCTTGGCTTGCTTTACACGCAACCACGGCCTTCCTCGATAGCTTGCGTCGTACGCAATACCGAGTTTCACTAAACAATGATATGCTATTAAAATATTATTAAAACTAGCCGTTATGAATAATAATAACCACTTTTTGAAATTTTATAAATTTTATTTTTCAAAATGGAATTCATTTTTGAAATCGGAATATCGAAATTATCCTAGGGTGAAATTTTGGTATTTTTCTGAAAACTTTCAATTTTTGATGAATAGTGAAACCGCTAAGTGGTAGTTAAAAAAACTGAATTTTTCAAAAAACATAATTTTACCGCTTCTGTGAGTGGAATTTCGAAAATCCGAGAGACACGGTTAATATCAAGGAATAAAATGTGGTTCAATGAGATGAAAATAATTTTTTGTGAATAGTAACTTTTTACTTTTTTTACCACGGTTAAAAGTCAATAGGGTAATTAAGGATAAAACTGTTATTATTATTACCCTAAAACATGCCCTATTTCTATTGGATAAGTCTAATTCGACCAAAAACAACCTTAGGAATAAAATATGACCATTTAGGCCCACTTGGATTAGATTAGGACATTTATTATTAATTTATTTAAAGAAGGGTTAAAATAGTTAAATTCAAAGTATAATAAGTATATCATTTTTAATATAGGGTTATAAATAAGATAAATTCGACTATAAATATTCATTATAAATCTAAAACGATTTCTTACATAATAGTATTTTATTTTTAATTTTTAGACTTTAAATAATTTAATTTATTTATGACACAACGATGATGCAGTAATTATCTTATTAATGAAATATTGACATAATTGATGTTATAATTACCCATATAAATGTAATTTAAGACTTTTTATGAATTAAAATAATTTTCTAGGTTAATATAACATGTTAGTATTGATTTAATTAATTTGTTTCGAACTAATCATTCTGTTATGATTTTCACAAAAATCAATTACTAAATAGTGTCAAAATTGACATAAAATAGTTTTTAAAACAAATATTATATTATTAATTGTTATTTTATTCCTAAAAATCAAAGGTTCGGAAAAATGACTTATATAAGGTTATATATATTAATAATAAACATCTTGGGGTTCTTTTGGCTTGATATAGTAAGTTTATTATCCTTATAGTGCAAGAAAACAAGAAGACACGGTAAAAGTTAAATTATCTAACTTAAAGTTAAATCTAAATGATACGGTTAAAATTGATACCTAACTTTTATAAATTCTATTGGATGATAGTATTTAGACCCATACCCACCTTATATTCAAAATATATCAATTTGGAGCTATTAAAAACCTAATTTGACTTTATAATAAAATAATATTTTTAGTTATTCCAAAGATGCCCCTCTCCTCCCTTATAAAAAGGCACCTCCTCCCTCTCCTCCTCACACCAATTTGAGGCTTAAATCTCGGACAAACCCTACCACTTTCTCCTCTCCACTTCCCTAGAATCATCCTAGAGGTTCTGGTCTTCTTAAAAGACCAACCCTAGTGCCCTAAGAGGAGGATAAAAAGAGGCGCGTCAAAAAAAGAGGTAATATCCATTACTTATCCTTTTCAAATTCATTCTTCTTCAACTTCTTCTTGTTTAGTTGTTTCATTATGATGTAATAACATCAGTATCATTCATATACTGATATTTTATTATAAGTAAGAAACAACCCTATTTCACCATCTATCCATCCTACGGAAAACGAAATCACCCCGCGTGCATACGTACAGAATACCGTCTCCACGCCGTGGTGTAATCTATTTTCCACCACCACCTTACTCGGATGGGTGTAATGGTGTAAATAATGACTATATATGATTATTGTATAGTGATATTGATTTTGAAATAGTATATATACACTCCAATACAATTCCACAATCCTGGGAACGATATCATCGCTCGTGCGTACGTACGGAATACCGTCTCCACGATGTCATGCGACTCGTTCTACATGATCTTCAATGCATAATGATTATATAAATGAATTGAATGAATTAATATGATATATATTACACTAATACCATTCTAGAAATGAGTTATCTATAACCTAAAAAGGAAAATAAGAATTTATTCGACAAAACACGCATAAGAACAAAAAGTAGTAAACACCCGAATAACAAGTAGTAATGAAATATTACTAATAAGAAGCTAAGAATATGACCATATATGATATCATAAAAATATGTATGATTATGGAATAAGTCAATCACATTATTTAAATCAATATACAGGAGGTTCGGACACTTACGAAGAAAATTGGACCTAAGGTAAGGGAAAATATCACAATCTCATTTTTATATGAGATTGTTTATACTTTGGTATTTATTGGGGTGTATATTATCATCCACATCCATGTTTTTTCAATATGTAATATTATTTCCATACACCTAAAATTTTTTAAATCTAATTTTACCCTTCAGTGAGTTTTTAGTAAAAGATATGAAAGGAATCTTTTGTCGTTTTTCGTACAAGTTACTTTTTGACTTTTCTAACAAAAATACGTGAAGAATGTTTTTTAAACTTATACGACATGAATGGATTTTTAAAACATTATTTCCAAGAATCATCCTTTACAAGTTTTCAAGTTTATTTTTAATCAACGTCTTTTAGTTTAATATTGTATGACCTGTTAAGAAAGGAAAAATGTTTTTGAAGTAGAAAGGATATTTTCCCCAATAATGGAGTTCAAGTGTTTTATCAAAATTATTTTCCATATAAGATAATATAGGGTTCTATTTCTATCCCTATTTTTACATTGATTTTATTATGTTATGATGGAATTATTTTTATGATATACTTTTATCTTATATGGATTATGTTATGATGGCATGATGTTTAGGATTCCCATTTTTATGGGTTATGCTATGATGTATGATTTCTGATTTTGTGGCACACATAAGAATGGTATCATTATGAGATGGGTGGGACCTATATCTCCCTAAAATTCATTGGGTAAAGATTTTATATCTCATGAGATAGACATGGCTGGAACGGTAGGTTATACCGGTTCAGTGAAACAGGACTGAAACGAGGAGTGAACTCGATTCAAAAATGGACTTTTCCCACTAAGATAGTATTGGCAATGAGTCTTGACAAATAAGAAATGATTCTCTAAGATTATGTGTGTATGCCACAAAGTTTCATGTTTTATGTTATGATTATTAGGATTTCATTTCACTACATTGAATTATCCCATGTTATGAAATTATGCTCTCTTTTGTAGGTTAAGATTTCCAAGATGTTAGGTTCTTATGAATATGATGTGATTGATATTTTTTTGTTTACCCTTACAGAGCATTTGAGCTCACCCTTTTGTATGTTTTCTTTCCCCAGGTCAGGAAGAAGCTTATTAAGTAAGATGTGCCAAAAGGGACTATAGATATGATGAAATAAATGGGAGACAGTGTAGATGCTTTATGAACCAGTTGTTTATGTTTCCCAGTTTCTAAAGACACTATACCTATACGGTCCTTTCATGGTTTTGTTATATGTTGTAATAAGTGTGCTTCAATTCTAATTTAATAAAAATTTATGTAAAGTATGGGTCGTTATAATAAGATTTTCAAAATATTATGTTCTTATGAATATGATACGTTTTATATTTCTTTTATTTACCCTTACTGAGAATTTGGGCTCACCCTTTTGTATGATTTATTTCTGTAGGTCAGGAAGAAGGATATTAAGTATGATATGCTAAAAAGGAACTCTAGATATGATGAAATAAATGGTAGACAATGTAGATGATTTATGAACCAGTTGTTTTTGTTTCCCAGTTTCTAAATACACTATACCTATACTATCCTTTCATGGTTTTTTTATATGTTGTAATAAGTAAGATTATATATTGAAGTAATAACAATGTATGTAAAGTATGGGTCGTTATATTTGGAATCAGAGGAAAGGTATAGTCAACCTTTGGAAACTAGGAAGTGAAAGCCTTAGTAAGAACCCTAAGGATATATCTAAGCATAGAACAAAATATTAGTGTTTTAGAAATGGCCATGAACAACCTATGATAAGACCTTAAGTGTGAAATTTTATTCTTGATTATGTTGTTTTCCTGTTATAATTATTGTTTCTCATACTATTCTTCTTGGTTTTAGTCAATGGCTGGAACCTGATGGAACCATGTTAATGAGGAATGCGACGGGAAATGCAATGATTGTCCCCCTGAGAAGCCAAACATTATGGGAGCTGGAATGAAAAATATTATAGCCATGCTCATACAAAATTCACAAGCTATGAATTATTTTGGACTTCCAAAAGATCAAAGGAAGGAGAAACATTCTGTTGAATCCTTCATGAGGCAGCGTCCACCTTCATTCAGCTGGTCTTCTGATCCATTAGTGGCTGAACAATGGATCAGTACCACTGAAAAGATATTTTTAGTTCTTCAATGTTCTGAACATGATAAATTCATCTTAGTAGTGTATCATTTGGAAGGATGTTATGATCAATGGTGGATTATTATTAAGAATACAAGGAAAAGGGATGAAATTGAGTCCATGGAATGGGACGAGTTCAAGAACTTATTTTTCAATAAGTACTTCCCTAATATTCTTCGAACAAAGATAGAGAATGAGTTTCTTGAACTAAAGAAAAGGGATGATGAATCTGTTGGTACCTATGATGAAAATTTTACAAGACTTTCAAGGTACGCTTCTGGTATTATTATCCAACCTGAGAGTAAGATCGATCAATTCTTTAGTGGATTAAAACCAAGTCTTCAAACGACGTTAGCCATAAGGGACTTCAATAGCTATGAGGAAATCGTTCGATGTTCTCTCAATGTTTTAGATGTAGATTGGAGTAACCCATCAGTCATATGGGTTTGATAGGAAGAGGAAAATGGAATTCAAAGTATAATCTAAAGAGCACACTGAAAATAAGATGAGTTCTCCCTTATGCTCAAAGTGGGTAAAGAAACATGGATGGAGTTGTCTTAAAGGGACAAGTAAATGTTTCAAATGTGTAAAGGAAGGTCATCAAGCATTTGAATGCCGCAATGATGGGAAGAATATGTCTAGTGATGCAAACAAAGAAAGGGCTACACAGAGTGCACCTCCTACACATCAATGTTACAAGTGCAAATAAATGGGGCATTATTCCAATCAATGCCCTAATCTAAGGGTTGCTGATGATGATCGACGTCAATTAACTCTTAAGGCTGAAGAAAAAGGAAAGTCGCATGCAATTTTATCAGCGATTTGGAGTATGATAATGAAGTGGTGAAAGGCACACTTACCATCCACTCTAAAGTAGAAAATGTTTTATTTTATTCTGGATCCACCCACTCTTTTATTTCTGAATAATTTTCCAAAGTTATCACCATATTACCTCAACAATTAGATGTTGAGTTATGTGTGACAACCCCTAATGGCACAAATGTCACATCAAAAGTTTATAATTCTTCTTTGATTGAGGTTTGTGGGAAAGTGCTTCCTGCAAATCGTGTGATCCTTCCTATAGTGGAATTTTATGTGATTCTTGGCATGGATTGGCTATCATTATATGGAGCTCATATCAATTTCCAAATAAGGGAAGTCACATTTCATATTCCAGATCAATCTATGATCATCTATCGATTCAAGGATTAATATAACCTTCCAGTGGAATTTTCTTCCATCTTATGGGTCTTGATTCCACTAAATGAATGTTATTTATCTCAAATGGTTGGAGAGAAACTCATGATTAAGAATATTCCCATTGTACGGGAGTTTGATGATGTCATTTCAGAGGAATTGCTGGGTGTTCCACCAAATCATGAATTTGAGTTTTCAATAGAACTCGTATCGGGTGATTTGCCTATTTCAAAGAAGCCTTATAGAATGGCCCCAATTGAGTTGTAGGAATTGAAGAAGCAACTCCAAGAGAATCGTGATAAAGGATTCATACGCCCTAGTGCATCACCTTGGGGAGCACTTGTTCTGTTTGTTAAGAATAAAGATGGATCAATGAGACTCTGCATTGATTATCTAGAACGTAACAAGAGCACTATCAAGAAAAAATATCCTCTCCCGTGCATTGATGACTTATTTGAACAACTATGCGGAGCTCAATAATTTTCCAAGATTGATCTTCGTTCAGGGTATCATCAATCAAGGGTCAAAAGAGAGGATATACTAAATATGGATTTCCATACAAGGTATGGACACTATGAATTTATATTGATTCCATTTGGTCTTACTAATTCCCCCACTATCTTCATGGATCTGATGAATAGATTCTTTAGAGACTATCTTGACCAGTTTGTGGTAGTCTTTATAGACGATATTTTTGTCCATTCAAAGATCAAGGAAGAACAAGAAGATCACTTGAGAATTGTATTGAAGACCCTGATAAAGGAGAAGCTTTACGCCAAATTTACCAAATGGGAATTTTGGCTTCAAAATGTTACATTTTTTGGTCACATAATCTCAAAAGAGGGGATATCTGTGGATCCAGCAAAAACAGAGGTTATTGAAATATTGTCGAGACGAACAACAGTAACCGAGATCCGAAGTTTTCTTGGTTTGGTTGGATATTATTGACATTTTGTGAATGATTTTTCATGATTATCTAATCCACTCACCAGGTTGACTCAAAAAGGAGTTATTTTCGTGTGGACGGAAGAATGTGAAGAGAATTTCAAGGAGTTGAAAAGAAGGTTATCTAGTGCACGTGTTCTCACACTTAGTTGTAGTGGAGAAAGGTTTGTGATCTATAGTGATGCATCCAAGAAGGGATTGGGGTGTGTCCTCATGAAAAATGATATGGTGATATCTTATGCCTCACGGCAGTTGAAAATCAATGAGAAAAATTAACCAACTCGTGATTTGGATTTAGCTGTGGTAATCTTTCCATTAAATATTTGGAGGAATTATCTTTATAGAGAATGGTGTGATATTTATACTGATCATAAAAGTTTAAAGTATATTTTCACACAAAAGGAGCTGAATATGCGCCAAAGAAGATAGTTGTATTTGATTAAGGATTATGAATTCTCAATTCATTACCACCATAGGAATGCAAACAAGGTGGTAGATGAATTAAGTCAACAAGACCATGCTAGCTTATCCATGATGAGGATCAGAAAAGATCCAATATTTATGGATTTACAAAGGATGGATCTTGGAAATATAATTAAAGGGAAAAATCGTATCTTTCTCAAATGAATGATCAACCATCTATACATGTGAATATTAAAGAGGCATAGAAAGAAGATGTAGAGTTACAAAAGAAGGTGAGAAATGTTCCTAAATTCAACCTTGATTGTGATGGGATAATAAAGTTTAGGAATCAGGTTTGTGTTCCTCCCATCTCAGAATTAAAGAAGGAGCTGCTGGATGAGGCTCATTGTTCTTCATTCTCTATTCATCCTAGAAGCATGAAGATGTATAGGGACATGTAAGAGTACTTCTGGTGGGATGGCATGAAAAAAGATGTTGTTTAATATGTCTCTCGATGCTTGGTTTGTCAGCAAGTTAAAGCTGAGAGACTGAAGTCTAAGGGGATGTTACAACCATTACCCATACCCGAATGGAAATGGGAAAACATCACTATGGACTTTTTCATCGGAATTCCTAAAACATCCAAAGGAAATAATGCTATTTGGGTCATAGTTGATCGTCTTATAAAGTCGGCACACTTCATTGCTATTAGAGAGGATTTCTCTCTAGATCATCTTGCCAGAATATATGTAAAGGAAGTGGTAAAATTGCATGGAGTACCACTTTCCATTATATCTGATCGGGATCCAAGATTTACCTCAAAGTTATGGCGAAGTCTTCAGCATACTCTGGATACAGAGTTGAGTTCAGCACTGCTTATGATCCTCAGATAGACGGTCAGTCTGAGAGGACAATTCAAACTCTAGAAGATATGTTGAGAGCTTTCTCTATAGATTTCAAATGTGGTTGGGATCAACACCTACCTTTGGTGGAATTTTTCTTATAATAATATCTTTCACTCCAGTATTCAGATGGCTCCTTATGAATCTCTCTATGGAAAGAAATACAGGACTCCAACTTGCTGGGATGATGTTGGGGAAAGAAAGCAATTAGGCCCTGATATTGTTGATGAGATGGTAGAAAAGGTCAGATCTATTCAATAACACATAAGAGCAGCTCAGAGATGACAAAAAAGTTATGCTGACAACCGAAGAAAAGACATAGAGTTTGAAGTGGGTGATAAAGTGTTCTTACGAATATCTCCCTGGAAGAGGGCCATGAGATTTGGAAAGAAGGGAAAGTTGATCCCTAGATATATTGGTACTTTCGAAATACTGGATACTGTTGGGAAGGTAGCTTACCGATTGGAACTTCCACAGAATCTCTCCCAAGATCACGATGTGTTCCATGTATCTCTCCTGAGAAATTACATACCTGATCCTTCACATGTACTCATCTCAGAAGTTGTACCACTAGAGAAAGATCTTTCTTATGAAGAATAGCTAATAGAGATTCTGGATCGTAGCGAAAAAGCCCTATGGAACAACACCAATCGCTTGGTGAAAGTTTTATGGAGGAACCACAAATTAGAAGAAGCTACATGGGAGCTTGAGGACATGATGAGGGAGGGGTATCCTCATCTGTTTGTTACAAAGTGACGAATTTCGAGGGAGAAATTCATTTTAAGGGCGGTAGAATGTAACACCCGAGACTTTTATGAGAAATATTTTGTTTTTATGTTATATAAATCATCAAAGGAATCTTTCACTACACACAACACTATCTTGGCTTTCTTTACACGCAACCACGACCTTCCTTGATAGCTTGCGTTGTAAGCAATACCGAGTTTCACTAAACAACAATATGCTATTAAAATATTATTAAAACTAGCCGTTACGAATAGTAATACCCACTTTTTGAAATTTATTAAATTTTATTTTTCAAAATGGACATCATTTTTTGATTCATAATATCAAAATTAGCCTAGGGTGAAATTTTGTATCTTTCTAAAAACTTTCAATTTTTGATGAATACTGAAAACACTAGGTTACTATTTAGAAAACGACTTTTTATTTAAATAATTATTTATTTTATTTAAATTTATTTTAGGTCAAAATTGATACATAATACCTATATATGTTCAATGCAATTAATTGGAGTCATTTTATAATAATTTTAGATATATAAAAATTTTATTGAACTTTTAACCGTCTTTTACCCACCTCCTAAGAGAATTTGCAAATTCACATAAAATATAATTTTACTGCTTTTGTGAATGGAATTTTAAAAATCCTAGAGACACACTTGATGTCAGTAAGTAAAATGTGGTTCAATGAGATGAAAATAATTTTTGGTGAATAGTGACTTTTTACTTTTATTTACCACGGTTAAAAGTTAATAGGGGTAATTAAGGGTAAAAATGATATTATTATTACCATAAAACATGTACTAATTCTATTGGATAAGTGTAATTCGACAATAAACAACCTTATAAATAAAATATGACCATATAGGTCCACTTGGATTAGATTAGGACATTTAATATTAATTTATTTAAAAAAGGGTTAAAATAGTTAAAATCAAAGTTTAATAAGTAAATCAATTTAAATATAGGGTTTTACAAAAGATAAATTCAACTAAAAATATTTATTAGAAAGATAAAAATATTTCCTACATAATGGTATTTTATTTGTAATTTTTATACTTTAAATAATTTAATTTATTTATGACACAATGATGATGCAGTAATTATCTCATTAATGAAATATTGACATAATTGATGTTATAAATACCAAACTAAATGTAATCTGAGACTTTTTATGAATTAAAATAATTTTATAGGTTAATATTACATGTTAGTATTGATTTAAATAACTTTTTTAGAACTAATAATTCTGTTATGATTTTGAAAAAAATCAATTACCAAATAGTGTCAAAATTGACATAAAATAGTTTTTAAAACAAATATTATATTATTAATTGTTATTTTATTCCTAAAAATATAATGTTCAGAAAAAATACTTATATAAGGTTATATATGTTAATAATAAACAACTTGGGGTTCTTTTGGCTTGTTATAGTATGTTTATTAACCTTATAGTGTAAGAAAACAAGAAGACACGGTAAAAGATAAATTATCTATCTTAAAGTTAAATATAAATTATAAGGTTAAAATAGAAACCTAAACTTTTATAAATTCTATTGGATGATAGGATATCGACCCAGCCCTACCTTAGCTTAGAAATAAATCAATTTGGAGCTATTAAAAACCAAATATGACTTTATAATAAAATAATATTTTTAGTTTTTCCAAAGGTGCCCCTCTCCTACCTTATAAAAGGGCACCTCCTCCATCTTTTCCTCAAAATACTTTGAGCCTTAAAGCTTGGAAAAACCCTGCCAAATACTCTACTCCACTTCCGTAGAAACATACTAGAGGTCCTGGTCTTCTTCAAAGACAAATTTTAGTGCCATAAAAGGAGGTCTCAAAGAGGCGCTTCAAAGAAGAGGTAATGTCCGTTACTGATTCTTTCAACTTTATTTCATCTTCCACTTCTTCTTATTTATTTGTCTAATTATGAAGTAATAACATCAGTATCACTAATATAATTATATGTTATTATAAGTATTAAACAAACCTTTTTCACCATCTATACATCCTACAGAAAATAAAATCATCGTGTGTCCGTACGTACGGAATACCATCTCCACACCGTGGTGTAATCTATTTTCCACCACCACCTTACTTGGATTGGTGTATTGGTAAAAATAAATAACAATATATGATTATTTTAAAGTGGTTTTTATTCTGAAATAGTATACATACACTCCAATACAATTCCACGATCATGGGAACAATATCATCACTCGTGCGTACGTACGGAATACCGTCTCCACGATGTGATACGACTCGTTCTACATGATCTTCATTGCATAATGATTATATAAATGAATTGATTGAATAAATATGATACATATTACACTAATAAAATTCCATAAATGAGGTATCTATAACCTAAAAATAATAATAATAATTTATTTGACAAAACACGCATAAGAACAAAAAGCAATAAACACATGAATAACAAGTAATAATGAAATATTACTAATAAGAAGATAATAATATGAACATATATGATATCATAAAAATAATTATGACTCTGGAATAAGTAAATAACATTATTTAAATCATTATACAGGAGGTTCAGACACTTACAAAGCAAATCGGACCTATGGGAAGGGAAAATCACACAATCTCTTTTTTATCCAAGATTGTTTATACTTCAGAATTTACTGGGGAATATTTATCATCCAAATCCTTGTTTCCTCAAATTTAATATTATTTTCATCCACCTAAAATTTTTTAAATCCAATTTTACCCTTCGGTGTGTTTTCAGTAAAATATATGAAAGTAATCTTTTGTCGTTTTTCGTACAAGGTACTTTTTGACTTTTCTGGCCAAAGTACGAGAAGAATATTTTTTTAAATTATACGGCCTAAATATATTTTTAAAACATTATTTCGAAGAAGCATCCTTTACATGTTTTCAAGTTTATTTTTAATCAACTTATTTTAGTTTAAAATTGTATGACATGTTAAGAAAGGAAAAATGTTTTTGAAGTAGAAAGGATATTTTCCTCAAGAATGGAGTTCAACTGTTTTATCAAAATTATTTTACATCTATGATAATATAGGGTTCTGTTTCTATCCGTATTATTACATTGATTTGATTATGTTGTGATGGAATTATATTTATGAAATCCTTTATCTTATATGAATTGTTTTATGATGTCACGATGTTTAAGAATCCCATTTTTATTACATGTGTTATGCAATGATGTATGATTTTTGATTCTGTGGCACACATAAGAATGGTATAATTATGAGATGGGTGGGACCTATATCTCACTCCAATGAATTGGGTAAAGATTTATATCTCATGATATAGACATGGCTGGAACGGAAAGTTAAAACGGTTCAATGAAACAGGACTGGAACGAGTAGTGAACTCGGATCCGAAATGGACTTTGTCCACTAAGATAGTCTTGGCTATGAGTCTTGACTACTAAAAAATGATTCTCTATGATTATCTATATATTCCTCAAAGATTAATGTTTTATGTTATGTTAATTGGGATTACATTTCACTTCTATGATTTATCCCATGTTATGATCTCTTTTGCAGGATAAGATTTTCAAAATATAATGTTCTTATGAATTTGATACGTTTTATATTTATTTTATTTACCCTTATTGAGAATTTGAGCTCACAATTTTGTATGTTTTCTTTCCCCAGGTCAGGAAGAAGGATATTAAGTAGGATATTCCAAAAAGTAACTCTAGATATGATGAAATAAATGGGAGACAACATAGATTATTTATGAACCAATTGTTTATGTTTCCCAGTTTCTAAAGACACTATACCTATACGGTCCTTTCATGGATTTGTTATATGTTGTAATAAGTATGCTTAAATTTTGAAGTAATAAAAATGTATGTAAATTAGGGGTCATTATAAAATTTTTCCCAAAACAATATAGAAAATAAACCAAGAAGGAATCATTAAGCTTTATATTGAGTATTAAAATTGAGATTAGGGGGATTTTTAGCCCTACCACATGGATTTCATCACTTCTTCTATTTCTTGTTCTTATTCCAAGGCCTACCACCATCATCTAGATGCTCAACAACAATGTCATCCCTCAAATATTTCACTACAAAATCACTTTTTTGGATTTATTATTTACTATTTTTATAGAGAGAAAATAAAATTAGTTTTGTGTATGTAACTTTGTACTCACCATAATGTAAAATTGAATAGGGGAAAAGTTCACTGTAGAAGCATCAATAATTAATCTATCCAACATGAGAATCTTGGATTTTGTATCTTATGTTAAATCAAAATATGTAACATGGACCAAGCTCAATGGATGTTCATGGGGTAAATAATTTATCCCATCCTCATTGAAACATAATTCATTGAATATAGAGGGTTTATAATAGTAGTATAAGTATCCTCCATACCATTATATGTAGGTCACATCATCCTAGCTCCTTGATGATCACTTTTAAAAGGATCAGTATAAAATTCCATCTCATTATTCTTCCAACTATCCACTGAATTTTCAAAAACATTTAAAACCTCCAAATATTATTTGTTGTCCCCGAAATTTTGTTGAACCATCCTCGTTATTATGAAGGGAATGAGAAGAATATTCCTTTTAATCACTATAAATCAGTTTTTTTTCAGAATACTCCATCAAATAATTAGAAAATTAAGAGGTTGTGGAATGAATATGAGGTAACCAAATCTCCATTTATTCCTTTTTCATGTTTATACATAAATTTTCAAGATTATTCCTATACAAGTGAGGTAGGATCCCTCTAGAGTATGCTTTTCATTGGGCTGGTAGCATCAATTTTTGACTTCCCATTGCGAAATTTTTCAATAATCATCATCTGTTATTACAAATTATTTAAATCAAAATCATCCTAAGAAGAGAGTTCCTTGGAATCCTGACTATCATCTAAATTTTCTTCAATAGGTTTATCCAAAAATCCATTTCACTAAGAATCATTAAACTAGAATATAGTAATAGGCAGGTAATCCTCATCTTAAGTGTTATATCAAATCATTTTGGGCTTAGGATGTTCCAGAAACCTATATTCATCTTGAGAGAAAGTGAAAACCCTAGGACTATATATCTCTCCAAACCCAGCCTTATGAAAAATACATTCAAAATAAACCAATAAATATTCTTAAAAGGGAACTTCAATATTATGGTATTTCTATGACCTTTTGTGATTTGGAATTCCAATTATAGTAGAAAAACCCTATTTTGGTCATTGAGATGTCCCTCAGAGCAGTGGGCAGTCTCATGACTTTTTCTTCTATAGTAGTGGAGTAGATCATGACCCCTTAAATGGAAATTGGAACAAAAAATATAACACCTTTAAATATATTTCTATTTCCCAATTATTCTGCAATACTCAAAAATTAGTGGGAGCCTTTTATACTTAATTTCTATTCAACCCTCATATTGTGGTGTAGATAGCACCCCTCTATCAATAATGGTAGAGATTAAAAGTATTTCCACCAGTACCTGATAATAATTTTAAAAAATAACCATTTCAACAATTTTATTCATCTTTATTGGGATACCAATTGTAGAAGAAATATCGTATAAGATTTTTAAGTGCTATTGGACCCAATTTAAACCATGAATTTTATCCAGAATGAAGATCATGTTTTCTTAAAATAATTTAGATTAAAATTAAAATTTTAATCATTAATTATTAGCATTATCAGCCTTTGATTGAATGATCCCAAACTTTTGGATTTCCCATTCAATTCCGTATATGGTAAAATGAATTGGATGAATCCATAACCAAGTGATTCATAATTAAAATCCAGAGATCCCAAATTGAGTCTAATCAAGAAACAAGGTCCATGACTTTCCATGATTTCATACCTTTTGAAAATTAGATATGAGTAATAAAAAAAATTTTATTGAGTTCCATCCTCTTAGAAATTGTTCCATAAAATTCCAAAATGTGGGTGGTAATAACTTTCCTATTAATCCATTGTGAAACCTGATCCTTGAGATTGGTAAAAGATACTTTGGAGTAAAAATATAATAACAAAAGTGAAATTGATGTTGTTAAAGTTAGTTTCCTAGAAAATATTTTGTGTACATTGATTACAAGAATATTTGATGTATTAAATATTAAATAAAACATATTATTATATATTGTTCATTTTTCTTCATGACCATAATGTAATAATTTAATAGATTATTTTTCACATATAAGGTCATAGTATTTCCCCACTATGATATGAAATTTTAAGTGATATGATAATATAATTAACATAGTTCTGTGGTTGGATAAAATACTATGAGGAGACACATAGTATATAGAGCGTCAGGTGTGAGTACTCATAAGCAGATGAGGATTCTACTCAAGAAGTTCACACATGGATAATATTAAATAAGGGAGATAAGGATAAAAAATCCTCTAGTATAAATTCCTCATGTTTTAGTGTCATCGAATGTTCCTATCTGCGAGCATATGTAATGGTATTTAGAATTTTATATTTTCAATAATGAATGTCATGAATCGTAATAATTTATTTTCTGATGAAAACTATCACACCATATGTTGGTGGGATGTAAGGTATGTTTGGTGCCTCATGAGTGGCATGTAATTTATGGATAAGTAAAAAAAGAGATTTTTTCCTTCCATATTTATGGAAGTTGATATCTCAAACCTTTGATTGAAATATGGCCATCTCCTTAAATTATATGGCCATAGTGTAATGATGAGTTTATTTTAGGTAGTCACGGAATTATGTATCAACCATATAAGTTAATGAAACATTCATGTAACCTTCTTGATGAGATTATGTGAAAAGAGGATTATATTACACTATGATCATTCGTATGTTGTCAAGGTCATTGAGGCATTATGTTCTTTCTTTTGGGTGCCATGATCCATTACTAGATAGTAATACCAGACTTTAGTAAATCCCACCCAATACCAATGAGAAGTAATTATAAAGGTTCACACTCTATGTGTTTCTGTTTCTCTCAATTAAATTCTATTTGAATTTAATTCATGGAATAAATAGTATTCTCATGGAAGAGGAATAATTTTATTTCAGTTATATTTATCTCATAAGTTAAATAAATTTTAATTCATCGTATTTTGAATAAAAAAATATATTTTTTGAATATTTAATAAATATTTATTTACTAGTTTGTGAATGAAATATTTATTTAAGAGAAAAAATTATTTATTCAGGTGTTCAATAAATACAAGATTAGTTGGAATGGACTAAGACCATGTATAGTGATAAACTAATTATTTATGAGTCGATAAATATTTCTTATGCACTTTTCATAAGTTGGCACTCCAAAAAATAATAATATTATTATTATTATTATATATCAATGGATTTCATTAATGGTTATAATTATATTTAATGGCTATAATGAAATTAAATTTTGAAACTGAAATCCTTGCTCTATAAATAGATTGTTATATCTATTGTGTATTAGAATTCAAAACCAATTTCACGTTTAGGAGTAGATAATTTTTTCATAATGAATTATCTCTCAACTCCTCCTTCTCTCTCCCTCTTTAGAATGATAATCCCAATAAATAATTTTCCAAGACTAAAGAATGATTGATCAAGAATGAACAACACAAGATATTTGATTTGCCACACTAGCACCTAGAGAATGATTTATGTTGCTCAGAGACCGTTGGAGCATGAGTGGATCACCACTAGAGGGATTCTACCCTTATATAATCACAAGTGCAATAAAGGCAATCTAGACGATCCATTTCAGACGATCAACAATCATCAATGAAGAAAGTTCCTAAGCCCAATTACTTATTTCATCTGATGTTAAATAAATCAATTGTAAAATTTACATACAAGTTTGTCCCTCTTGGTTGTAGGAAATTATTATTAAAATAAATATTATTATATCACCCACCATCTGCATGCTTCCACTACACCTGAAATCAACAAGTGGTATTATAGCGGTGCCATTTAATTTTATAATAATTTATTTGATTTTTTTCTATGAATAATTGTGGTTAGATTTTATTTCATATTATTTGTTTTTAATATAATTTGAATTAACATGTTATCAATATATCAATCATGTTCACTAAGTGTTTCATTTTCAAAATGTTTTTAGAAAAATGGAGAACAACTAAATATTCTATCATGAAGTGAAAAATCTGTGGCTCATTAAACTGGGTTACATAGTGTGCAGCAGAAGAACATGCTATATACCCATACAAATTGTATCTTGATGCACAGAGTAATTTATTACACAAAATTATTTTATTTCACATCGTGTGCTGACCGGGCCAACCAGGCACACAACAAGAGGATACATGGTGTGTAATTGACATGTACATACCTTGTAGATTGACCAAATCCATCACACCGAACTCTCAGGAATGTGTCATGGATATATAGAAACTGAGGTAAATAGTGTGTAGTTACATGTACACTCTGTGTTGGCTCCCACTAATGAAAAAAATTTAAATTGTATTAATTTTGAAACAGAAGCCTTAAAACATTATTTTATTAATTAACACAACATTTTGTGTTTGAAAATATAATAATTGTTTTAGATAATTTTAAATTCTCACATAATTTATTATAATTTATATGTAATTATTTTTTCTACCATTTATTTTCCATGAATACCATTAATGATTGGAATATCCAAATAAGAACAAATTATCATTAAGATGAAAGGGAAATAACTATTTATTTATTTAATTAATTCAGTCACATTTATCTTAAATAATAAAAATAATGACTAATGAAATGAATGCTAGCAATTTACTTTTGTGTATTCATTGCATGTGTGACCATTAATGAGACTGAAATAGATCTATGTATGTGTTGGAATTTATTTAATTAATTTTTTTGCATTGTTTTTCAATTATTTAATATCAAATTAAACGATGTCTTGCGTTCCATACCTCCCAAAATTATTATATATGACCTGCATGTCCAAGGATATTTATGTAATTCTATTAAACCAATCATTTTGTTCCTCTAACATGTTCACGAGTAATAAATATTTTTAATAAAAGAGTCATCCCAAGGTGTGGGGGGATGGTTCAAGATGAAAAAATAATGGAACAAACTCTGCGATACATATGTGGACAAGCAGAATGATGTAGCCCATGCCATGCCCTCATAAAGAGTTATTTCCACTAGGTCATAGGTTGATTAAATGACCACGCATTAAATAAACCGCTAGATATTCTCATGATGGGGTTATTTAATTAATTAATTATTTTCTATCTAATGCATTAAAAATATATTTATTGATGCAATACCACAATCATGTAAACTAATAAATTAATATTAAAATATAGAATTCAAATAAAATTTATTATGAGTAAACATTATATCCAAACATGGTTAATTAATTAAGAAAACACACACATAAATTTTAAGAAGACATGTATGGGATAAAACAAGATAATTTTTTGTCATCATAAAATATGATCACTCAATCTAATTTTAAGTTATAATAAGCCTTTTGTTACTGGATTAGGAACAATACTCATTAGAACTATGTGTTTGACCAACCCTTCTTGGGATGCTCAATTTTATAAGGGGAGTTATTATGAATGTTTCTGGTTGAATTGACTAGATTATATTAAGAGGAGTATCCCCTATTATACTATGTGTAACTAGGAGGCAAGTGTTGAGAAATTCCTATTCAATATTTATAGATTGTGCAATCCACTCAACGGATCAAGGAGCTATAGTATCGTAGTTTTCAAATACTTTACTCCCTAATACCTTCAAAATATCATGACCAATCCTTTTTGGGGTTATAAAAAGGGGAATATGTATCCTTTCTACTAGAATGTCCTAGAAATAAGACATTCCTTGTTCAATGGTGAGGGCTATTGGGAATTGATAAAATAATGGAAGATCTAATAAAATAAATAATTTATTATTTCTCAAAAATATTATAATAAGGAAAATTAACAATAATATTATCTTTTTAATTGAAGAATAAAATAAAAATCCCATCATCCAAACTATCCCTATGATTAATATTGGGAAAAGAAAATCTTCCCACTGATAGTAACATTCAATAGTGGTTTAGAGTTCTTTAGGTTGTTCTACACCCTGAACAGAAATCTTACATTCCAGAATCCTCAATGCCTAATCCTCATACTAAAGATGTGAGTGAAGAAAAGTTCATAGTCTATAAAAAAAATATGAACTACTTGGTCGAAAATCAATTTTTGATGCTTTCATCTATGTCTAGTGAACTCAGGAAGTCTCATGAAAATAAGGATGTGTATAACATTCTTGATCACCTTTGTGGTCTTTTCCAAGAGATATATAGACATGAAAGGATTGAGATTTACAAGTCGCACATTAAAAGTAATCTTGGAGAGGGTTTACTAGCTGGGCCTCATGAAGTCATGCTCATTGGCTACATTGAGCTCCTAGAGTTTCTAGGGTTTAAACTCCCAAAAGAACTAGGCTCTGATCTCATTATGGAATCACTCCCTCAGAGCTTATCAAAGATTATAGTTAATTTTATTATGAAAATCATTTAGAAGTCTCTTCGAGATATTCTTATACTCAATCACCATTTAGATAAATATATGAAGTGAAAAAATCCTTCTTTTCAGATGGTGAAAAACTGAAATGGAAATCAAATATAACTAAGCCCAAATATTCTTCATGCCCTTCCATGAAGAAAAAGATCAAAAGGAATGCAAGGGAACATGATAATGTCTATTTCGCTTGTGGCACGAAGGTCATTGGAAGAAAAACTACACCCAAATAACGTATAAAGGGGAAGCATCATGTGTGTTTTCTATCAAGTGAAATTTATATATTTCTACAAATTAGGTATTATATCTAGCTTTTGGTGATAACATATGTATTAAAATAAAGGAACCAAGTATATTTAGAAATATTTATTGAGAGGAGGTAGTTTGAAATGTAACCAATGTAGATAAACTAACTGATGTAGCTATCACGGATTACCACCTCACTTTGCTAACCGAAATGATATTGGATTTAAAGGGTTGTTATTATGTTCCTTCAGTTACCACAAACATTATTTATGTATTCAGGACAAATATAGATGGATTCATTTTCAAATTTGGTAATAAATTTTTCATCTTTTATAAAGATATCATTTCTCATGGTAAGGAATATTTACATAATAGTATTTACCTATTGTATTACATGATCCAAGTAATGAAAATTGATAACAAAGATACATCACATGACTCATACCACACCCAACTTTGGCATCACTAGATTGGTCATGTAAATGAAAAAAGCTTGAAAAAATTACATTATGATGGCTATTTAGATTCTTTCAAACTAAAACCACTTGGTTATTGTCATGCTTGTTTACAAGGCAAAATGATCAATGCCCCATTTTAGTGGGAAAGGTTAATGGGTAAAGAGCTTCTTGAATTAGTTCATTACAATGTGCGTGGACCATCTCCTACTGAAGTAAGAGGTGGGTACTCATAATTCATAACTTTTAATGGTGATATTATTAGATATGGATATATTTACTTAAAGTGGTATAAATAATGTTTTTTGATAAATTCAATGAATACCAGAATGAAATTTAGAACCATCTTGGTAATATTATTTAGAAACTCTTCTCAGACTGAGGTGGAAAATATATTAATCCAGACTTCATTAATTACTTAAAGGATTTTGGAATCGTATTCCAACTCACTCCTCCTTAAACCCCTCTATGTAACAGTGTTATAAAAAGGAGGAACTAAATCTTGTTGTAAATGGTGACATCAATGATGATTCTTGAAAGTATTCTATTATCCTTTTTGGGATATATGTTATAAAAAACAACACCCATACACAACCAATAACCAACAAAATCAATAAATGGTATTCCATATGAATTTTGGACTGGAATAAAAATCATGTCATCGAATTTACATGTGTTGGGAAGTAAAGTGTTTGTTAAGGCCTCTTAAGGTTACAAACTTCCACCATAAGGAAAAATGTGAACCTTTATAGAATAACCTAAGGAAACAAGGTGATATTAACTATACAAACCCTCAATCACAATGGTTTTTTGTGGAATGACATTCCATATTTCTTGAGAGGGAAAACATCTTCAGAAGAGATAGAGGGAGTGAAATAAATTTTGATGAAGTCGAGGCTCAAGTCACACAAGACTTGACACTAGATTAGATTCCACAAAGCCCCATGTAAGAAGGATCTCTTACAGAGACACAAGAACAATGGAGGAGTAAAAGTGAGGTTAGAAAACCATAATGGTATGGTTTTATATTCTGATTATGGTTACTCATTATTAGTTTATAATAATGAACCTAAAGCTTATAAGGAATCAGTAAGTGGAAGAGATGTTTCTAATTAGAAAAAAGCCATGAATTATAAAATGGATTTCATATAACAAAACCAAGTATTTATTTTGGTAGATCCTATAATAGATGTGAAACCCATTGGGTGAAAATGATTATTCAAGAAAAAACTCAACATGGATGGAGAGGTTAGTACCTATAAGGAATGACTAGTTGATAAAGGGTTTAAATAATGTCAAGGTATTGACTATGATGAAACCATTTCACAAGTATCAATGCTACAATCCATTAGAATTATACTTTCTATTGTAGACTACCATGAATATGAGATATTTTAAATTGATGTAAAAATATACTTCCTTACTGGGAGCCATCAAGAAGATGTATACATGAAACAACCTAAAGGGATTGTGTCTCCAAAGGATTCCAATAAGATATCTAAGTTGAAAAAAAATCATTTATGGATTTAAACAAGAGGTAATGTCATGGAAGATTCATATTGATGAATCCATAATGAATTTTTATTTATAAAGAATGAATGTGATCATTTTGTCTACAAATGGTTTAATGGGAGTGTAGTTGTTTTCTTAATATTATATTTTTATGACATATTACTTATTGGAAATGAAATTCTGGTCTTATAGACTATTAAAGAGTGGTTGGATAAATGATTTTCCATGAACGAATTAGGTGAGGTAACATATATTCTTTAGATAAAGATTCATCTTGATAGATCCAAGATGTTGATCGACCTAAGTCAAAGTATACACATTAATAAGATACTAAAGAGATTCAGTATTGAACAATCAAAGTGGGGATTCTCTTCAGTGTTTCATGGCATTCATCTTTCCAAGAAAATGTGTTCTCAGATCCATGAGGAATGAAATATAATGTCAAGGATTCCATACAAAATTGTGATTGATTCAGTCATGTATGATATTCGATGTACTATGCTAGATGTCGTCTGTGTGTTAAGTGAAGTAGGTAGATATCAAGATGATCTAGGTGAGAGCCATTGGATGGAAGTCAAGAATATCCATAAGAATTTGAGGCATACTAAGGATATGTTACTTGTTTACGGGGGATATTAGGAACTATTCATCAGAGGATATGAAGATGTATGTTTCCATACTGATCAAGATGGCATTAAGTCACAAATATGATATATCTTCACATTTAATAGAGGTATTTTGAGCTGGATGAGCTCAAAGTAGGCTGTGGTCATAGATTATACAGTAGAGTCCGAATATATTTCAACATATGAGGCAGTTAAGGAAGTAGTTTGGATGTGAAATTTCATCCAAGAGATTGACGTTCTATGTATCAGTGAAGACCCCATAAAACTCTATAATCATTATACTACAATAGTGGATCTCACAAAATATCCACCGTCACATCAGTACACAAATCACATACTTTGGAAGTATCATCTACTGATGTATTTTTCTCAGATAGGTGAAGTTGCAGTGAGAATTATTTCTATGGAAGAAAACGTGGTGGACCCCATGAACCCTCGATCAAATACTTGACTTAGTAGAAACATGATTATCATGTGAGGTCTAGTGGACTAAATGTTGTAGGCAATTGGGTCAAGTTCAAGTGGGAGTTTGTTAGAGTTGGTGTCCAAGAACCAACTATTTTTACTTTTATTACATTAATGTTTGATACATACAATTTTAAATTAAACATATTATTATATGTTGTTAATTGTTATACATGACTATAATATAATAATTTCCTAGAGTATTTTTCACATTGATAAGGCCCTAGTAGTTCCCTGTTATGATGAGAACCTTGATGTACTATGACAATACTCTTAATATAGTTATGTTGTGGGATAACATACTGTTATGGGACACATAGTATATAGACTTCCAGGTGTATGTACTCAAAATATGAGGCTTCATCTCATGAATTTTCCATTTTGTAATCTAAAAGATGAAATATTATGAGAAAAAACCCTCCAGCAAAAATTTCACATGTTTGGGTGTCATCAGATATTCTTATCTATGAGCGTGTGTAATGGTCCTTAGACTTTATGATTATCATTAATGTATGTCAAGACACGTGCACTTAGATTTTATAATGAAAATCATCATTCCATATGTTGCAGGAATTATAGTATGTTGGGTGTGTCATGAATGGCATGTTAATGATGGATAAGTCAAGAAATGATTTGTTGCTTCCAAATTTATAGAAGTTCATATCTCTTCCATTTGATTGAAATAGAACCATCACCCAAAATTCCATGGCCATGGTGTAACGATGAGTTTATTTTAGATAGTCAAATAATGATATATTCAGTATATAGGTTGTTAACACCATCATGAAACCTAGTTGATGATATTATGTGACCAAGGGATTATATTACACATAGAGAATTCATGTGTAGTTGTCATCATTTTGACTTCAAGTTCTTTATCTAGGGTGCCTTGCCCCATTACTGGACAGTGATCTTGGACTTTGGGAAATCCCACATAATTCTAAAAAGAAATAACCTTAGATGGTCACACACTATGTGTTTATCGTGGTTTAGATTAAATTTTATTTGAATTTAACATATGGAATAAATAATATTCTCAAGACTGTAGTATAATTTTATTTAAGTAATATTGATTGCATAAATTAAATAAATATTTATTCACCGGATTGTGAATGGAATATATACATTTGTTTTATTGAATATTTAATAATTTTCTATTCACTAGTTTTCGAATAAAATATTTATTTAAGAGAATAAAATTTTTATTTGGGTGTTCAATAAATACAAGAGGAGTTCAAAGAGACCAAGACTGTATCGAGTGATAAAATATTTATTTATGAGTCGGTAAATATTATTTATCCATTTTTTCAAAAGCTAGAACACCAAAAAATAATAATACTATTGTTATCATTATGAGGCATGAAATTTCTTTAATGAATATAACTCTATTTAATGTCAATTATGAAATTAAATTTTTTAACCTAAATCCATGCTCTATAAATAAGCGGTTATATCTATTCTGTAATATAAATCAAAACCAATTAGAAGTCTGTGAAAAGAGGATTGTTGCACATAACGAATTATATCTCAACTCATCCTCCTCCCCCTCTCAAGAATGCGAAAACCAAGAGAAAATTTATTCGATACCAAATAATTATTGATCAATAATGAAAAACCCAATAAATTTGATTCTATGCACCAACACCTTGAGAATGAGTGGCGTTTCTCAGAGAGCATTGGAGAACATCTGGATCAACACTTGAGGGATTATACCCTTGGATCCTCACAAGTGAAATGATGGAAATCCAGAAGGGTTGTTTGGTACAATCAATAATCATCAATGAAGAATGTTCATTATCCCAGGTATTTATTTCTTTAAATATTATATAAATTAATTAAAAAATTTACGTGCATGATCCATGCTCTTGGTTTTGGGTAATGACTACTAACAGTAATGTTTATATATCACCCACCCACCGCATGGTTTCACTTCACTCGAAACTAACAGAAGCTTCCCCACCACATTCCACAAATATCATAGACCCATGAACCTCGATTTTGTGGCTTGAAACATATGAGAACAAGATTAAGCACCTTGGGAGACCTTGGCCGTTACAATCACTGGGGACCTTCAATGATTTCTTCTTGCATTCCTCCATCACATTTAAACTATTAATTATATATATTATAATTTTATAATTACATAAATATATATAAATATGGATATTTATAATTATAATCATAAATTAATATTTTTTAAATATATATATATTTGAAATATATTAATATATATATATTTACATATATTTATATAATTATATGAATATATTTATTGATATATAAATATATATAAATACAAATATAATAAATATATTTATTATTTTATTTTAATTATAAATATAATTACAATTATAATTAAAAATAAATATATATAAAAATATGAGTATTTAATTTTAAATATATTTATATATTTATATATATTTATATAAAAATATATTACTAGAAAATAAAAAATAAATAAATAAATATATATATATATATATATTATTATTTAAAAATTTATAATTACAAATATAATAAATATAATAAATATAATTTTATAATTAGATATATTTATTTATTTAAAATATTATAAATAATTTCTTTAAGACATTAAATATATTTATAATTTTATAAAAAACCATTTAAATTAAATAATTATTAACAAATTAATTTCAATAGATTAATTATATAAATTTCAAAAATATTTTAAATTTTAAAACATAATAAACAGAAACAAATAAATATTAGTCATATAAATTACTAACATATTGAAAATATTTCATTCATAGTAAATAAATATATGTATAAATAAATATTTAAAAATGAGTATATTTGAACAAATATAAAAACAAATAAATAGTAAAAACTAGTAAATAATATTACATTAAAAATATTAAAAAATAATAATTATAATTTAAAAGGAAAGATTACTTTAAAAATGAATTTGTGGAAGAATAAATGATTGAATTTGTAAACACATACAAAAATAATGGATATTTTAAAAAATTATTTAAATTTATTAATTATATAAATTTGAAACATTTTAAAAAAATTACAACTTAATAAATAAAATTGAATAAATAAAAATAATAAAAAATAAAAGAATCATACAAATAATACATAATAAAAAATAAATACTTTTAAAAAATGAATAAATTCTAAATATATTTTATAAAAAATGAAAAGATATACATCAAATGTGAAATGAGTACATGTCATACATACACATGTACACATGCTCTAAATATATGTACATCCCACATATATGTGCACATATACATACACAAACATACATTTGTACACGTACACCATCTATTTGTATACATACACAAAACACTCACACACAAAAATAATGCATACACATAAAAATCGATAAATATATTTATATATATAAGTTCACATATCACATATTAAAAATACCTCATTTATACTTATATAATTTATTAAATTATAAAAAAAATATTAATATATCTTCTTTATATTAATTATATACATGAATTTTGTAATTAAATTTTTTAGATAAAAATTAATTTTTTAATATAAATATGATAATTATGTGTATATTGACAATATTTTTTATTTAAAGGTTGCATCAGCACAAAAAAGAGATGATAAATATGAAGGTTTATCAGTGCTAAAAAATGAGCTGATAATTGGTACAATTTTATCAGTGTTTTTTAGAACTGATGAATTTTCCATTATTATTGCTTTTAAATAGCACTGATAAAGGTTACCCTTTTATCAGCACCCTATTTTTATCACTGATAAAGCTTAACACTGCATAATGTGTGATATGTGGTACTAAATTTAATTATTATTGATGTTAAATACTTTTTAAATTATTTTATATATGTTCAATTTTATTGATATGGGAAGAATTTGTTCACTTCATCTTATCGGATATAAATGACAAAACAAAAAAATTGCATAATAAACTTAATGGTGAAATGAGGAACTATTTATTAGTGAAAATTCATAAACCTTATTTGGATCTATTATTTAAATTAATATATGAAATTTAATGCTTGTAAAATTTATCTCATTATATTGTAAAGATTGAATAAGCCTTGCCAAAAAATTGACCATATCAATGACAATGATGATGATATATGTGATTTCTCCCTTCATTTTCTATTTCTGAGACAACATTGTTATAATATGTCATGGTAATTAGTGATTTTTCTGTCATTCTTAACAAATTTTGGATGGTTTTAATTTACATTTCATGTATTTTTTAATATATGTTGAGGTTTTTGACAAACTTATGGACATATATGCTAATTTTTCAAAAAAAGATGCTTGAAGTTTCCTAAGTTTGTATGAAGACACACAATATATGATGTATGGAAAATACATTGTCTTCCTTCCCACATGGATGAGAGGTGCATGATGTTAAGCCACTAGAGAAGCTAAAATTACATGATCAAAAGGTGTTTCCCTATCATTCTTGTGGAGTCGGATTTGGGGATGAAAAAGGATTCTTTTCTTCAAGAAATGATGGTTTTGACAAATAGATATTCAGACATGGTAATTTAGTCTATATTATTTTCAAACAAGATCTAGTTTTGATAGGTTTTAATTTTTTGAATTTTAGACCATTGTATGAGTGGTGTTTCTCTATTGTTAAAATCCTTGGAAGACTGATGACTTGGAATGAATATTGTCCACTATTTGGGGATTCTGTGGCTAGAAATGCATCCCCTTTAGTATGGGTCATTTTAACATCATTTTCCCCTATGAAGAGATGAAATAGAATTCATGGAGGTTTTCCTGATCTCTCTCATGCAAGTGACCTTATGCATCTAGTATTGGGACCCTCAGTTAAATTAGTTTACTGTACAAAAACAATAAATAGAGTTTGGATTCACATTTAAGGTTTGAATTGGATTTTATGGAATCCTTAGATCATATTTGACGTTTCCATGAAAATTGGTACTTCGAATAAAACTGATCAAGAAACCAAGAAGGCTCTCTTTGGGTATTTTCAACTCTTCTTGGAAAAGGTGGATCATAGTTCGATTCCCATTGATTTTTTAAATTTTTTTATTATAGACTTCAGTATCGATCTAACTTGAAACTACCCTTATTTTTATAGTCTTCCATTCAATTTCATGCTCTATAAAACTTCCAAAAAGGATTAGGATGTTCCATTTGTAGTCTGAGAAGTCACAAGGCAGCTAGATATAGATGAAAAATTCAATGTCTAGAAAGGGTATGGGTGTAAAAGCTCATACTAGTTTAATTGTTAGTGATGCTGCAACCAAAAGGGATAGGATTTATTGTTGAATCAACATAGTATTTAAGAATAAAGATATTTCTAACGTTGGGTCCTCTACGGTTGTATAGAATAGCAATTCATGGGATGATCTTTCAGAAGTGGGATTTGTCTATGTGGAAGATGAGAGTAATTCTCAGGAGTCTTCTCAATTGAAACCACCTCATAGCAAGAGTACACTAACTTCAAATAGATACATTTTTGCACCTCCTAGAGATAAAAATAAATCCAGTAAGGGTAATAGAATTTCTATCTCTAAATCAGCATATTTTTTCTGGCACGGTTGCATGATTGTGAGTAATCATGGTCCATTCCACAAAGTGGATCTACTACTGCCACAACTTCTATGTTAATATTAATTGTCAATTATTCAACTATAATTACATCAAGAGAGGTAACAACAACTACTTTGAAGGAAATGGAAAGAATGAACTTGGGTGAAAACCAAGGTTTTGTTGTAAACATGATGAGGAACATATGGATGGTGAATCCATTGATGATGAAGTTGGCAAGGAATGTGGTGAAAATAGTTAATGTAGAAAAATATGATTGTATAAAGGGCTTGTGAAGGTAAGAAATTATTTTTGGATGACTACATATTCCAATTAATCACCCCTAAGAAATGAAAATCACTGGACCCTTTAGGTTGAAATCCTATATCGATCACACCCCTACAGTTTGTACATCCTTGTGTAATGGGGAATGAGGTGTGGCCTTATCCACCCAAATTTAATGATCAAATGAATAAATAATATTCCACTTTTTGGTAAGGAATCTGATCAGGAATGTGATAAATAATGAGAAAAAACTCTAATATTTTTCTCATTGAGGATGAAGAGGGTGAAATACTCATTAAAGGTTTTAGAAATGAAGTATTTGTTTAGTTATTTTCATATAATGAATTTATTTATTCGCTGATGGATCCCGGTCTATTCTTATTGAATGATTATTCAATGGTACACAAGTTACTATCAGGAGACATTAAAGGCAGACTACGAGCTAACCCAAATATAGACTTTATAGATTTATCATGGAAATTCATGATTTTTTCTACTACTAGGGACTCGTTTGAATCATCATCAAAATTAGAAGATTATGTTTCACAAGTCAAAACATGGGGGAGAGGTTGAAACCCAAAGATCAGAGGCAAGTATCCTAGGAATCTAGAACTTATAGGGACTCAAAATAGTTGAATTGTATTGTGTAGGAAATTATTCTTTGTATAACCCATCTTCTTTCTTGTATAATTTATTTTATTAACAAATTTTGGGTTATGGGTTTGGCTCCAAAACCCATGAATGAGCTATTTTAGTAGGTTATACCTTAAAACATCCAATCAGTGGGAACTAAAATTAACTTGAAGCATGATATTACATATGAAACTATCAAATCGTAATTCATTGACAAAATATATTTAATTAAATATTTAAATATTTTTTACATATTAAATTTATATTCAAAAATATAATTCATATTAAATAAAAATATGTTTTCAATCTTATTTTCCATATTTATATAACGAAAAATTCTCAAATTTAAATTAATTAATAAAAAGATTACATAAAGTATTTAAATGCTATAAATAGATTATATGAAAATATAATATATTAAATTTTTATTAAAAAATTATATAATCATTTATGTGAATGTATGTTTATTTATGTATATTTATATTAATACATTCATATATATATATATGTTTATTTATGTATATTTATATTAATACATTCATATATATATATATATATAATATTAATACAATTTTTGGTTTTTTGGCGTGAATCCTATTTAATATGGCTAGAAAATGGTCACAATCTATTAAGAGGAAAACAGGTAAAAAATTGTGTGTCTGTTATTGAAGTGAAGGGGTCGAGTCGAAGGCCCAAGACCACACTAAAATAATGATCCCATCTTAGGGTGTATGGGAGGAGCCCTCGTGATAAGGGCCAACTTAAATTAGGATTTCATAAATACATGGATGCACAAATTTTTCAATAAATATATATTAAAGATGTATATATATATATGTATATATCATTTTGGGTGAGTGGTATGGGTGTTTCCCATAAAGATGTGAGATAGGGGGTGTAGAAGTGTTCAAATCTAACCTCTCTTCCCAATAATAGGGAAATTCAAGGTGTATGTGGTCAAAATTTTTGGTGGGTTCTAGCTAGATTAGGTGTGGTGGGGTAGTTATTTATCATTCTATAAGCCTGAAATTATTCAAAAATATTTTTTTAGGTCATTTATCGACTATAGAAATTATTCCCAATAAAAGATATCTATTATGAGAATTAAAAAACTCATTGATAAAAGATGTATTTTATGAATTCTAAAAACAACATTGATAAAGTCTCCCTTTATTGGTCTGCATAAAGGGTGACTTTGTCAATTAATTTTTTAGCACTAATATAAGTGTTTATCTTTTATCACTATTCAAAAAAAAATAGTGCTTTTTTAGCATAAATAAAATCCATTTCATGAACTTTGAAAACGAAAATATAAACTTTTTATGATTAATAAACAATTAATAATAATTATAATTAACCAATAAAATTAATGTTATTTATAACAAAAATATATACCCGTAATATGGGAATGTATATTTGTAGATAGAATACAACATTACATAGCTAGATAAATGGTGCAGTGCGACAGACATGTAGTGTAACATGAAAACAAAAATACGTCATTGGTTGAGTTTCTTGGTAGAGTGATGGTTCTGTTTTCACCAATCAATCTTATATACACCCTCATGTAATATTTATGTAGGGTAGATGTGTGGCCTATCACATTCTGATTGGAATAGTATGACAAGTCATATGACATGACATGACTTGACCTGTGGTGTGATGGGGCACCATGCAAAAATTTAATGGTATTCATATTGAAAATAGTGATGACACATATAAAATAACCTTCTACTAACCTAGATTTTGATGTGTTATAAAGGGATTTACTTCTTTCTTGGTGGGTGAGTGGGGGTGCAATGTGAATATCATATGGGTGATACTTTATGATTGTTGGTAACATGAGGGGCACTACAGTGGATGATTGGTGATTTAGCATGATGAAAACCTCTATTTCAATCCTTCAAGTCACCTCCTCCAAAGGATCTTTGAGTAAAAATTAGTTAGAACTTGGTGAAATCACAAAATTCGGCCTTAGGGACACATCATATAATAAAATTTGTACATTGGGTGTTTTTCATTCTTTGTAGGGAGGGATGGTGTTTGACTATTGAGATTTCAGGGTGTGTGTGTTGTTTGAGGTTTTAAATCCTCTCTGCCTTATATAGATTATTAAGAATTAATAATAGAAAATTAAAAATTATATTATTAATATGATTCAAAATTATTAATTAAGAATATATATAATAATAATAAGTATCAATATAAATAATAATTAATAATTAAGAATCAATAAAATAATTAATAACAATAATAACAATAATTTATAATGAAATTTATTATTCTTATTATAAATTGTAAAAAATATTAACGTATAAAATATAATTATAAATAATATTAAAAATTATTAATATTAATTGTTAATTATTATTAATATTATTAATCAAGTTATTTATCATTAATTATTAATTAATCATACCATTGATTATTTGGGTGTGGGGGTTATAAACCATAAGCAATAGAGACACCAAGATACATAAGTTGGTCAAGCCTCAATACTTCCTGTAAGGATTAACACACACCTATCAAGACCATATCAATTTGAGGGGGGGGGGGTGAAGGCCTTGGGAATTGGAATCTCATTACGTGGACCAAATGCCCAATTCTATAGTCGAAGACCTGTTATATTAATAATGCTGCTATAGATGAAATCTCATGTAAACATATGTAGGGGACTCATTAAGGCATGTATATGTATTATTTTTATAATTATAAATTATATTGTTAATAATTATTATCACCTTTATCAATGATAAAAAATGATGATAAAAGGGTATCCTTGTTAATATTAAAAAACAATGTTAAAATAACAACCTTTGTTAGAGCCCTATTTAGGACTGGTAAATGTGTGGTCTTTGTTTGTCCTATAAAAAATTTTAGGACCTATAAAAGGAATACATAATAAAAAGACAACTTATATACTCTTAAATATCATATTATTGTTTATAAATAAATTTATATTTTTATAAATAAAATATATTTTCTTAATATGATTTATGTTACACTAAATATGTATTTAGACTTAATATGTAATAAATTTAGACAAAAAAATTTCTAAAAAAATTTAAATTTTACATTAATTAACAATTTGGTGATATAAAAAATTAATAAATTAATCATTATATTAATATATTTAAAAAACAATATTTTAATTTCAAATGAACAAGACATTTAATCCATGTGTTTAATGGGTCTCCACAAGCTATCAAATCAAATTTTTTAATTTATTAATGAATTTGGTATAAATTTTACCTTGTACCCAATTTTTAATTTGTAAAAATGGTCTTAATGTTCTAAAAAATGAGTTTTTAGATGAAATTCCATAATTTTTGGAACATAAGACCAAATTGTAATGTTTAGAAGAGTGTTATTATATTTTTTCATTAGAGGATTAATTTATCCATTTAGATTATATTTATATGACTATTATGGTGTGGAAATTTTACTATATTTCATATTTTAGTGTTATTTATAATTATAATTATATATATATTCAATATTTAAATATATAAAATTAATTGTATCAAAAAATATTTAAAAATATTTTCATATAAAATGTATTTTTAAATATACAATCCGTATGGAAATAAAAATTTATTATCCATTTTAGTTACCATATAGAAATGTATGAATATATGTATTTATACTTATACAAATGAATATATGATTTTTATATATATTCATATATTTTTTATTTAATTTTATATTTGCATGTATATATATACATGCTTCACCAAAAGCATATTAAAATATTTGTAGACACATATACAAACACACACACACACAAAAACATTTTGTTACTAGATATATATATATATATATACATCCAAGAACACACATATATATATAGGTGAATAAATATAAATATATATATATAAAAACATGCATGTAGACACAAATATATATATATATACACCCTTTCACACACACACACAGACATATATATAGATAGGCATACACATTTTTCCTCACTCTCTCCCTCAATTTAATCAGAACTTCTATTTATCAATCTACATCCACACTATTTCATCATCAATCTATTTCTAAATACAAATTCACAACCTATTATATCCTATTGTTTTTGTATTTGAGTGGACACTAAATTGTTATACTTATTTTTTGATAATTCATGTGATGTCTTCTTTTTTAATTATTTTTTCTCTCATCTTTAATCATAATTTACTACATGTTATCTGCATTATGAAATGATAATATTTCAATACCTCTCAATTAAGGTTTAATTTTTACTCTTTTAACACATATTTATCTAGAATTATATTTATTATTATAAGTTTAGTTTTAATTTTTATATTAAAATATTTTTTTTTGATGGTCAACCATGTAATATTTCACATTGTTCCATAAATAATTCCTAAAAAGAAATATTTATCACAAGCATTTGAACTGAGATTCACCAAAATACAATAAATCATGAGGATTTTATTTACATAGGCAATTATTCTCATTTATAGGGACATAAAAAATCAATTATTTTTCTTTATTATCATGTCATTGAAGAGTTATATATGAATTATCTTAGTATCTACGACACATCAAAACTTTAAAATAGTCTAAAAACATTTCATGAATGCTAGAAGTGTGTGATTCTACCAAAATATCAATATGAACATATTTACATTTAAATAAAATAATTTAAAAACATAAGGGAGAATAATTAAAACCTTATTGGAAATTCTTCCCAAACGAAATTTCATGGAATAAAAATTATCGATGAGTGTTTTATAGAAAAAATATATTATGCTTTTCATGTCGAATGTGGTCATGAAGTTATATGGAATTAACCTAATGTCATCCCAATTAGATCTATGAGAGTATGATGGGTGTCACCCCAGACCCATATCTAATAACCCAATGGTTAAAATTAAGTTCTGAAAAGGGAAATCTCATGATAAGAGAGAAAGTTTCCTCATGTTTTATTCAGTATTGATAAAAAGGAGTATTTTATCAAACCACCCATGAAAAATAATATTTCATGTTCAATGTAATGTATACCATTAAAAATGAGATCTTTTCATTATATATAACATTATTATGTAATACTTAATAATGATCATGAATTAGAGAATTATACAATACAACACATGTGAAATAAAACTCCTTGGGTTACATAACAAACCTACAAACCATTTTATCAACATCACGAAAACCAATAATAAAATTTCCTTGAGGTCCTAAAAAAATTCAGATATAATCAATTGTATGAATTCATTACATGAACATTATACATTGATTTATAAATATTTAAATCTTGGGATTATATATATATATATATATTATAAATTTATATAGAACCTTTATTGAACCTTATAGGGTATGTAACTGAACTGAATTACTATCCCATATCTATCTAAACTACTAAAGTAACACACCATAAATAAAATCACTCTCCTAAATATCAATATCAATGGATTCAATAGAAATAGTAAAAAAACTAGACTCAAAATCAGATTTTAATTGAATAAATAATCATACATATGAATACATATCATTATCCAACTCTCCACTTCCTATAAAAAAGTAGACTCATACCAAAAAAATATTTGGAAATTAATGTGTAATGTTTTCATGCCTCATTTTGTTATCGGTTGATAATTTCTAATGAAATTTAAACTTTCCATATGGTGGATGCTTTTCATAGAGAACCGATACTCAAATTTGGAATCGAAGGGTTTAAGGATCTTAAAAATGGGTTTTGGATAGGGTGTGTGGATCAGTGGATTATAGTGGTGTTTGGGTGAGATTCAAATAATATTTTGGGTTCTCAATGTATTTAATTTTTATTAAAATAACCCTCGAGCAAACCAGAAAGCCTCCATTGATTAATGACTGAGCTAGGCAGTGGCCTAATACACTTTCTAGGCCCATCAGCTGGTAGGGGAGTCCCCTAGGTTAGCATATGGGTTCTTTTGAGGGTTTTTTTCATTAAGAGAAATATGTTATTTTCTAGGATAGGGGCATTTAGGTTATAGGAATTCATCAAGTTTGGAAGAGTTCATTTCTTGGTTTAATATCTCTACCATTGAATCTACTCATATCCTCCTTTAGTGGGGATGAATTTTATTGCGTTACGATGTTGATTCATAGTTATAGTGTCTATTTATTATCATTATTGATTACCTTTTTCTATCCCTTTGATTTTGGAAAAATTTAGTCTAAGGGTTAGTGATTATTGAACATTATATTGGTGAAATAATATGATCATGATGGGGAGTTCATAACGATTTCCTAGCGGATGTCCCATAATGGTGTCTTCAGGTCATTATAATTTATTTTGGTCAAGGTACATTTCTCAATGATTTTATTTGTCATTTTTGGATAAATTTGATAAAATTAATAGATGTTCGAGTGTAAAACATTGAGTTTTATTGGTGGATAGTGTTAGGGGATGTTCCATGGACCTTTGGGATGTGGTTCGTCAAGGTTCCAATAATGTGGTGATGCTTTGGGAGAAATTAGATGATTATTACTAACTAGGTTAAGTTAAATAATTATAAAGTAGTTTTAAAATTAATTATTTGTGTTTCTTGACCAGAGATAGGTGCCTATAGGAATGGGTGAGCTTGTTCAAGATGTCAGGAGCTTCGACGATGGATAAATTGGTTTGGTGCAGGAATGCACAGGCATAGCCAAGGTGATTAAATGTTTGGAAATTATGGTAACTCTGTTTCTGATGTAGGTCACCCATATAATAAAAAATCTAATTTATTTCTTTAGATAGTTGTCAAAGTGTGTGCGCATTTTATAGGGGATCTGGTAGAGCTGTTGAGGAATGAGATACCCTTAGTCTAGACAATGGGTGTAACATTAAGCCCATAGAACTAAGACGTGTTCTTGAGATCACTTGGGACATTCTAAAACACTCGAAAACTATGTCATCATGGGGTGATGGTGATAGTTAAGATAAAGAGTAACATTATGAAGGTCTCAGTGTATGAGATGAGATATAATAGTAGCTTATGTGGTCCCCTAGATCTATTTGAGTAAACATGAGAGTATTGGGAGAGTGTTTTGTGTATTTTCCATTATGAGAAATGGGATGAGACCCAGTTTGGTTTATGGGTTTTATTAGGGACTTTGAATTGGGATTCCAGTGGGATTTGGGATTGTAATTAGAATCCTCCTACTGAGGCTAGGGTTAGGATGAGCCTACAGTTTTTGTTCTGAACATTTGGAGATTAATATCAGTTGGTACTGATTTGCTTTGGTCATGTTGTGTATAAAACACTCCAGTGGACTTTCAAATATATTTGATGATGTGTGTGGTGACATGAAAGGATAACTAAGGGTTATTTATGTATTTTCTCTAATGGTTAGATGTGTGATGGGATTTATCCTAGATTTTTTTTTGTGAACTTGAGTATATGTTTTAGTGATGTTATACATGATAAGAATAGAAACTCTCCAATGTCTAGGTGAGGGATTTCTGGTACATGATAAAAACACCCTTGGCTCTATATTATTTGATTCTTGGTAGGGGAGACACACCCCTTGCTCTAGAAGATGAATTTATGGAAGGGAGAGTAATAACCTTGGATTTTGGTGATGTGATACATAGCAAGAATACACACTTTCCTAGATCCAGGTAATGGATTTATAGTATAGAAGAGGCATACCCCATTCTCTAGATGATGTGATTCCAGGCATGAGAGAGATACACCATGGATTCCAAGAATGTTACACCATTGATCTCAGTGACGATACTTTTTGGTCTTGGTTACATGAAATTTGGTGAAGGATCAAGGAATGGAGTGCCATGGGCAAGATGGAGCCCTGGTTTCAATGTGACATAAGGACTATGGGACCACAATACATGAGTTGGGGACAAGGGTGGCATGTGATGATGAAGTGAATGTATATGGGACCTAACTTGTGTGATAATGGATGGATATAGTTTTGACCATGATTTAATTGTAGGAACGTAATGATGGACTTGATAGATATACACTACATTGAGTTAAATAGTAGTGTTTGAGCCTTTAAAGTATGACCTTCCCAAATAGGGGGCTATTTAGGATACATAATATATAACCCTACTCGATGGGAGTAGAGTTTAGTACATGGTGACTCTCTAACTTGAGTCATAGGGTATAGGTCAACATGTGTGGCATGAGATGACCATGTTCTAGTATGGGGTTGAATAAAGTTTGGTTTGGTGTTGGGGTGACAAATTCTTGGTCAAATTACCTTCCCTTTTCCGCTACTTATATCATATTTGATGATGGATGATTTATGGTTCGTTTTGATGATGTTTTGAATTCTGATCATTGACTTATTTTCATTCATGATTACCCTTTGGATTCCCTCTAATTTTGGATTAATATAGGCTAGGGTTGGTTGATGATTTCACCGGTGCATGTTTAAATAACCCTAGTGCATTGGGGATTTCCTGTGGATTTCATAAAGGACATATATTATCTTCATGTCATTGGAATCAATTTTGGAGAAGGTATATTTTCTAATGATATTATTTTATTTTATTTATTAAATTGGATGATATCAAGGGATGATAAGGCATCAAATGATAAGAATGTTTCAAGGATGGTGATGAGGATGCATCAAAGACCTTCCAATTATAGTTGGTTAAGGTTATATGAAAGATATGATTCTCAACGAGTAATTATAAGAATATTCCTAAATGAGTGATGTCAAATAATTAAACATAACTTTTATAATCAATTACTTGTATTGATTGACCTGAGATAGGTCCCCAAGAGGAAAATGAATCTTGGTCTTGATGTGTAGATCTTGGACGATGCATGGATGATCATAGAAAAGGCATGAATAAGCTTAGTAGGAATGCTGTAGATCATGGTGGGGGAGGTAACTCTATTTCATATGTTGGTGGAACCTATAATACTAAACCATATGTATGATTATGAATGTGTATGAGCATGTCTGAATTCTTCGTGGACTTTTGTATAGTTATCAAGGACTAAGAGACCCCATGGTTATACAATGATAGTGTAATTGAGCCCCCGACATAGGGTGGGTGATCAAAAGAACATGGGATGTTTTTAAATGCCTAGATAATGTGATGATGAGGTGTGATGGTGGTGATTAATATAACAGGGGACCATGTGTAGGTATTGAATTGTGGGATAAGATATAATAATATCCTAGGTAGTTCCCAAGAGCTGTTCAACTAGATATGAGAGGCCTAGGGTTGGGTATCAAGCTTTCTCCATTTGGAGACATGGGATGAGACCGAGTGTGGGTCGTGGGTTTGGGATAATAGATTTTAATTTGGATAACCAGGGGATTTTGTATAGGAATTAGAACCCTCCTACTTAATACAGGGTCAGGATGAGCCTACAGGCTATGTTATAACCATAGGGTGACAGATTAAAAATTGTACTAACAAGCAGAGAATGTGATGAGTTTAGAGGACGTTAGTTGATGTAATGATGGTTGAGATGTGATGTTATGTGATATGAGAGGCTATTTGTGGTCTAGAACTAGATTTATTCAAATGGTGTGATGTGTGATAGACTTCCGACCCGATTCTTGAATATGGACCAAACATAAAACAATACATAAAAGAATAATTAAAAAATAATTTACATTCATACATTTTGATTATATTTTTATATTAAAATTTTAGAGAATTAGTTCATAACTCTTACTTTATAAACCCATATAATACTAGGTAGACGCATCAATTCAATATCAATTTTTTTCTAAAATATAAAACATTTATAATGAATGAAATTTTCATTTAATAAGAAATCTTTATTACATTAAACATGAATTATTATTGGTTTATAGTCATCCTTAAACCCATTAAAAAACATTTAAATACATGGGATGAGAGAAAAATCCCTGTAATGGATATATAAAAATAAAAAACGAAATTTTTTGGTCCATATTAAACCATGAGATCATAAAAGTGGTTTTACAATAAACGTGATATACTTTGAGCTCAAATAATCATTTTTTTTACACAAGAAATCAGATTTACTCCCAAATTTTTTTGATAAATCAATTTATAAGAAAATATAAAGTAAGAATCCTAATCAAGGGGGTTTCTTTTGAAATAATAGAACCCATGAAAAAGGTTTTCAAAGAAACATAATTTTTTTACATGTAATGATCATAATATTTACTTTATGAAATTCTTTACTATATGAAATCAAATTATATTCATGATATCTCATTACCAAGCATGGAAATACAACATAGGTTACATAGTGCATCATCTTCAAAGAACCCTTAAAAGAACCATTATATGTGGAAAAACTAATACAATAAAATTGTAATAGAATTATCTAAAGAAAATAATCATTACCTAATGAATTGGAGAGATATATAGGGATCACCCAACATCATGACATTTATTGGTCTCAACAGTCATCATAAAAAACACCCAAGGACCCAAAAATGTATGGAACATATAAAATATTGAATTTCCAAAATAAAACTGATAAAAATATACTTTCTGAACCCATAATAAAATCTTTTTGTTATATGAATATATCCATTTCTTCTAAAACCCAATTTTCAAAAATAGAATTCCTAAAAAAAAGGGAATGATGTTTTTTATTTGAGTATAACATGGAATCATATAATGAAATAAAAACATCAAATTGAAGGTTTTTGGCACAATAAAAGTGCTACCATTGGTGAATAAAACATAAAGGTTTTTTCAATTCAATGGATCATTAAAAATATTTTACATGATGTGAATGCCATGAGAAATAATTTTTTTCTACCAAATATTATCATAAAGTAATACCAAGTATTAGAGTTAATCTTTACACATGAAATTTATCATTAATTTATTTCAGAATGGATGAAATAGTTACAACATCCAGGAACATTCTTCTATTTTGATTCTGATCATCTAATAACCATTTTCAAATTACCCTCATTTCAATTCTAAGACCAATTATTGAATCCCTCTAGGTATGATCCATATATAATCATTTGGTATTTGAGCGATACTAACTAATTTCAGGGTGTTAACACTGTGAGCCAGTTTTCATGCATCATTTGTGTTGATCACATATAGTTCCTTCAATCTTGAAGGAATTTATCTAGCGCTTCTCATTCATGAGAGGAAAAGAGGGGGTGAATAGAGATAGAATTATATTGTGTACAATTATTCTAAAATCATTATTAACCCTCCACAATAGACATAACAATCAATTTTAGAGCAATGGTTTAGGGTAAAATATTATTTAATTTTGTACTGACCTTTTAAATAATAAAAAAAATCATCAGAAATTTCCATTACATATAATGATAAAAATATGATTATAATTAATATTTTATGGAATGTGTTAACTCATGTAATGATAAATAATATTTTCTAGCTTTCAAATAAATATTCATCACTGGATGCGATCTTGGTTTGATCCAAGTCATTATTATTTATTGAATAATATAATAAATATTTAATTAAATAATTCATTCATAAATAAATAATTTCGATTGATAAAACATTAATGAATTTATTCCTCATTATTGAGAATAATATTTTTTCCATAAATTTAAATCTAATAGAATTTAATTGATATTTAAAGGAACACTTAGTGTGTCACCCGGTATGACTTTTTTCTCATTTGAATTAGGTGTTCTTGCCTAAAATTAAAGATTACAATATATAAATGGGTCAAGGTATCCAAGAGAAAGTACTTAATTTATAAATATTGATAACCACATAGAAACACTCATTGTTCCATAAGATCCCTTATTCTCAATATCTCATAAAATTTATTTCAAATTAACACTATAAGTATTTGATAAAAATGTTAAGGAAATTAACTAAAAATTTAGTTTAAATGATATGAAAATTCACTTAATATGTAATATAAAGTCAAATACTTAGGATGTATATATAGAATCTGACACTATATATTATTCACATTAATTTACTAAAAAATTTATTTTCTTCTGAGAATATGAGTACTATCAACATTCATTGTAGTGCTATGAAATATATATTAATAAAGGATTAGTAAGTATTTTAAATTGAATTGTAATTATCAGCAGAAATACCTCTTTGATGATGCTTGTTTGTTTATGTGATATGATATCTTTCAAAAAAATCAAACATAATAACTACACTCTATTCAATTTGTTTTTTTTCTAGCACTTGTGAATCATTGAGAAAAATATGTAAATTTTCTTGATATATGTTTTGATAGTAGAATGTTCTTATAAACACCCATATACTTATACAATTTTAAATGTTGATAAGATTTTTTGCGCTCATTGATGTCCTCATGACATGATTTTGATGATATTTAATCAAATCTCTATCATAATATAATTTTATTTAAAATTTTATATTCAATTTATAACTTGATGTTTATTTGAAAAAATGTTTCATGCAGTGCATTACAAATTTTAAAACATTATCACTCATGGTCGGTTTATTAGATATCAACATATTAAATCCAAAAAATAATTCTTTGTAGTATACCAATTGACTATAATGAGAAACCAATGATACATAAAAAACCAAAAGGAATAAGAAATTAAATGAAAAAAAAATATTTTATATATTTAGATTTTAGTGTTTTACCCTTGTGCTGTGGGTATTAGTAAATGTATATTTTTGTATGTTTACTTTCCAAAATAGTGGATGGTTTTGGAACTATTCATTCATATTACTTTTGTTCCAATGAGACGAGTTTAATAGAAATTATGTGATGAATATTGAATAAAAATTTCTATTCATATATATAAATCCCCATCTTTAAATATTACTTAATCATGAGTTAAGTCAGTAATTCTACATTGAAAATATTTTCAGGTATAGAGTTTTAGATAATTAGGCCATAACTTTTACAATGCTTCTCATATATTACAAAGTAGACACTTCTACTCTAAACAATTTTTTCACAACAATAAAACACATTAAATATAAAAAAAATTATTTTGTTGATAAAAATATTCTTGAATTCTTCCTTTCTATTACCATTATACCCTATGAAAAAAAACATCAAAAAATTTTGGATGATAATAGAATGATTAGTAAGGAATATAAAATAATGGAAGTAAACATTAGTCCATCAAAACGTAAAAAATAATTAAATCATAATTTTCACTCATAATAAATAATCTCTTTAACATACCTCATGAAATAATATGATTTATGAATATTTCATAGAAATCATAAATCATAATGGTAACTTGGGGAATCCATAACACACTTAGATTGTAGCTTTCACAGGTACCAAGGGAGTTACATTTGGAATACCCATCATAGTATATTCTGGAAATTTCTTGGAGAAATATTAACATTTAACTATGTCATGTTACACAATGTATTGGAGAGATATCTCAGGATCACCCTCTAATGGTTTATCCTATAACCACCCATATACTTAAACAATTCCCAAAACCATAAGATAATCATAACATATAAAACAAGCATAAATGAAAGACAACATTTCTACATTGCAATAATAATATATAATTTTAATATATTGACATAATAACTTATTTATCAAAAAAAATTCAATAACGAAATATATAAAAAGGTATATGGTATTTATTTTCCATTTAAAAACATTATGGCATGTAAAGGAAGACAAATACCAAATAATTCTCACTGTAGTAGAAAATCCCATTGTCACCACTTAAGTTAAAAAGAAACATTCCCTTTTCAATTTAGTAAAACGCTTCATAAAATGAAGGATTAATTTTGAAAACCTTTTATTTAAATTAAAATAAAAGGGTATAATTATACATCATGTAATATAAGGTAATGTATAAACCAAAATAAGCCTCTATGAAAGGAGATTGAGACGAAACCTCTTACCTTGAGTCTGAATCCCCATGTATGTTCCTTGTTCATCCTTAATAATAAACTTAAGTTAATTTTAACTTTATAAATAAAATTTTTCAACTTTATTATTCCTTTTATATCACTTATTACTATGTTAAAAACATTACATAATTATTTATTTTAATATAGGTTCTTTTGTCGATATTCGGTACTTGAGTCAAAAATAAACTTGTTCTGAGGTAAATTGTCCTCGTAGTCAAAATTAAATCATCTATAGAATGATATTAATGATTTCAATATCATATATATCCAGTATATATATGTATTTATAATAGTACATAAAATCTTGAGATAGGAAATCGAATCCACTGTTCATGGAAACGGTAATCCATACGTACACATGAACACTACTTTCATTTATTTTTTATATTTAATGAAATAAATACTAAATGATACAACGGTATATTATAATTCCATCATAATATAATATTTTATATACATTACATGTGTTCATTAATTCCATTTTTATATCTTCCATGTATGAAATGAACGAGTCATATCCCTTTGAGGGGGTGGTAGTCCGCACTTCCTCAAATGAAATTATCGTATTTACACATTATGGAAATCATAAAGGTATAATTTAAATAAAAATAATAATAAAATAGAAAATATAAATACAATAAATATAATATATAAATATATTTCCATCATAATGGCCACCATTAATGGTGGGAGGAGAAAATTAAAGAATCATCGTTTTGTGAGGTAGTAGTTCTCCGTACACAAAAACAATATGTTCGTATCCATTAGATAGAGGTGTGTGTTAGTGTAGTTAAAATAATTCTCATAAAAAATATTATTATATGTACGATACTGGTGTTGTTATGTAATCAATAAATAATAATACAATAGGTATTGGAGAAGAAAATAAAGGGAAGCAACTTGAGAGAAGGCGTTAACTCTGGATTGGGTAACTTTTTGGATTTGAACCAAAAGGATTTCTAGAATTGCATTATTCCCATGTTACAGTTTCAATGAGGAAGGGTGGGTTGTTGGGAGATTATTTAGTTATAATTCGGATGAGAAAAGTGGATTGATATGTGAGTTTAAATGGGTATATTTGGGGGCCTTTTATAAGTGGGAGGAGGGCACTTTAGGAAATTTTGAAATATTAATTTATTATAAATTCAATTTCTATTAGAAATGAGCCAATTTATGTTAGTTAGAATTTTAGATTAATATAAGTATAAATAAAATCATCCAATTATAATTAGATAGGTGTTTGACATTTTTTAACCATTATTTTTTTTATTTAACCCTTCTTTCTCTTACCATTTTATCAAGCATTTAACATTTTGAGAATCCAAATAGTTACCAAAACATGGAAATTTTCCAATAAAAGAGTAATTAAAAAATATATATAATTATAATAACCATTTGGACAAATATTAGATTTTTTTTGTAATTTTATAATATTTAATAATATATTTTATATTTTAAAAATATGAATTATGTCAATTTTGACACTATTCATAACATGACTTTTTAAAAGTCCATAAAAAGTACATTTCATCAAAAATAATTAGTAATATAAATATAACATGTCAATATAATCCATAAAATTCGTGGATCACATCAAAATAACAAAATTACATATATTTTTACATTTATAATATCATTTATTTGAATCCTCTATTAATGAATCAATGACTACATCCTCATTATTTCAAAATTAAATTTTGTTATATAATGTATAAAAATTATAAATAAAATATAATGATGTAGGAAATAATTTTTTCTTTCTAATGACTATTTATAACTCAATATATCACTTATCTAACCCGATATAAATATTTTTTTTAGTAAATGACATGTTTAAGTTATATTTTTCTTTAAAATAAATTAATTCTTATAAAATGTCTTTTTTCACATCAACATGGCTCCATGGGGTCCCAATATCAGAAAAAGGATTCCCATGTTTGGAAATATACCATCCAATAGGATTATAACGCGTGTTAGGGTTGTTTAATATTATTATAATATTATTTTTTACCCTTATTTATGATATTTAACCTTTAACCATGGAATGTAAAATAATTACTAAAGTTACATTTCATAATGTCTAAAAATAAAAGATATTTATTTATACAATTTGGACCTCCAAATGTAAAATATGGAATCCATTTTTCTGAATTCAAAACATAGAAGTTGGAGTAATTAATTGAAATGTATTTTTTGTTGTCAAAACCAATAAAGCGAGTTTCTAAAAAATAATAACTATCAAACGATTAACGTGTTTTTATGACAAATTTAAATGTTAAATTACTTCCAATGAAAAAAAATTGGATTAAATGATAAAAATATAATCTAATTATACTTTAAAACCATTTAAAATTAAATATAACTATAAAAATAAATTAGATGAAAAAGAAGTTTTGTCTTAAAATGCTTTATTTTCACTATTATTTAAAAAATTAATATTATCAGCAAATTACCAGAAATTTTTCAAAAGTAAATTTTGAGGTCCCAATTAAATAGAATACATTTATTTTGTAATATAGGTTTTATAAAAGTAACAACAATTAGATTTAAAAATGGTTCTCCATCAAAAGGCGGCATAACATTTTTAAAAAAATATTAAAGCATTTCGTGCTTAAAATCGGTTTCATTCTTATTTTTAGCATAAAAAATTTATTAGGTTAATGTAATGTCATTTAACAAACATATATAATCATATTATAGTTAGTTATTTTCATTACCTCTAATACAAAAGCTTTGTGTTAACTACCATTTAAAATAATAATAATAATATTATATTATTTTTCGATATAACTCAAAGTTGTGTGCAATGTAAGATTTCAATGAAACCCGCTGATGCATGTTGAGTATGCTATAAAAAAATAACCCCCTTTAATGTAAAAATAATATCTTGTTCATAAATATTAACAAAAATGAGAAAGTATTATTTAATAAATACTTGGGTTGTTAAAACCTTTTCCCCTATTGGGAATTGGGTCCTCAAAATTCTATTCATTTATCAAATAAGTGGGGGTATTTATCTCTCATATAATTTTTAGATTCCCATGTTTTTTCACCAGCCATATGGTTTTTCCCCAAAACCTTTACATGATGAATAACATTATTCTGAAATACTTTATCTCTTTATTTAAAAATTTGTAATGGTTGTTCCTCATAAGAAATATTCACTTCCAACTGAACTACCTCTGGACTCAAAACATGATATGGATCTAGCATATAATTTCTCAATATTGAAACATGAAAAACATTGTGTACCTAGGATAATGATGGAGGTAAATCCACTCTGTAGGAAACTTATCCAACTTTCTCCAGGATTTCATAGGTTTTAATGAACATCAGACTCGACTTTCTCTTATTACCAAAATGCATCACAATTTTCTATGGAGAAATGTTGTGAAAAACATGATCACTTTCCTCGAAATAGAGATCCTTCCTCTAGTTATCAGCCTAAAAATTATGACTGCTCTGAGCTATTCTCATGTGCTTCTGAATCATCTGAACTTTTTGTGCCATCTCTTCTACCAATTCTAGTCCCATAAACTTCTTGTCACCTAATTCATCCCAAAAAGATAGAGTTCAAAACCTCTTTCCATATAATGATTCAAATTGTGCCATCTGTATCCTAGAATTATAACAGTTATTATAAGAAGACTCAACCCAAGAATGATGTGGGTCTGAACATCCATGGTAATATATTGAATAAGCACATAGTATATCGTCTAATGTCTGAATTGTTCATTCTGACTATCCATGTGATTAAGGATGAAAATATGTACTGAAATTTAATTCAATTTCCAATTACTTCTTAACGCACTCCCAAAAGATAGAAGTGATCCTGGGATCATAATCAGATACAATGGAGAGACCAACCCTATGTAACCTAACTATATCATTAATATACAATTGAGATAGAAGATATAGAGATAGAATATCGCTAATAGGACGAAAATGAACAGATTTAGTCAATAGATCAACAATAAACAAAAATTAATTGCTACTTCGAGTAGTATTTGGTAATAGCACTATGAAATATATGCAGACATTTTCCCATTTCCAATCTGGAATTGTCAGGGCTGAATCATCCCTTTCGGTAACTGTTGTTCTAGTTTAACCTGTTGAAAAATTAAACACATCATAGTAAAGTCAGAAATATCTCTTTTTATTCCATCCCACTAGTAATACTCCTGAATATCTCTATATATTTTAGTACTACAAGGATGGACAGAAAATAGAGAACGACAAGCATCACATAACAACTCTTTCTTGAATTGTGAATCACAAGTCACACATAAGCTCCTTCCAAACCTCAAAACACAGTATTTATCGATGTTAATTTTATGTAACATACCCTTCAAAAAAAAATCAATTTTTTTATGCAACTCACTATATTATTTTTGCAGTTTCATTAGTCTGTCATCTACAGACGATAGTACTAAAACCTAAAACAAAACATAGGAATTTATTGTACCAACAACTTCAGTTCCAAAATTCATAAAATCATTAATTAAAGGGTCACATTAACAATAAAATATGGTTAATGTAGAATTACATTTCTAACTCAAAGCATCATCAACCGTATTTTATTTTCCTAGATGGTAATGAATCATTCAATCATAATCCTTTAATAATTATAGCCATCTCCTCTGTCTCATTTTTAATTATTTCTGAGTGAATATATATATCAAACATTTATGGTCATCAAACATTTCATATTTTACTCCATACAAATGATGCCTCTAAATTTTTAAAGTAAAAAAAACAACTAATTCCAAATCATGTGTAGGGTAATTTAAGTTATGAGTTTTCAACTGACATGAAGCATAAGCAATTATCTAATCATTCTGCATTAAGACACAACCAAGAACATTCATCGAACCAGAACTAAAGATAATAAATTCACCATTTTTGGAAGTCCATGAAAAAACTGGAGCGTTCACCAATCTTCTTTTCTATTCCTGAAAAAATTCAACACATTATTTTGTCCTGATGAACTTAACACCTTTTCATGTTAACTTAGTCAGTGGTCTAGATAACAGTGCAAAATTTTCAACAAACCATTGGTAATAACATGATAAACCAAGAAAACTAGAAATCCTGCTTATATTTTTGGGTCTTGGCCATTATTTAGAAAATTTTATTTTTGTAGGATTAACCATTATGCCATCTTTAGAAACAATGTGACCATGGAATGAAAACTTTTGTAACCAAAACTCACACTTGCTGAATTTCCCACAAAACTTCTTTTCTTTAAAGGTTTTGAAGACATCCCTTAAATGACTTTCATTCTCCTATTTAATTTTAGAATATATGAAAATATCATAAATAAAAACAACTACAAAATTATCCAAGATATCACGTAAAAGTATATTGAAAAGATCCATGAATAAAGTAGGTGCATTGCTTAACCCAAAAGTATTAACTACAAATTGGTAATGGCCATATCTAGAAATAAATGTGGTCTTCAAAATTTCTTCATCCTTTAATTTCAACTGATGGAACCCCAACCTCATGTCAATCATTGAAAAATACTAAGCTGCATGGAGATGATCAAATAAATCATCGATATGAGGCAAATGATACTTGTTCTTAACAGTTATGTTATTCAAGTCTCTATCATCAATGAAAAGACTCATCGAACCAAATTTATTTTTAATAAAAAAGATAGGAGTACCCCATGGTGATGTGACAGGTTGAATGAAACCTTTATCTAATAACTCATGAAATTGCTTCCTTTACACTAAAAGTTAAATTTGATCCATTCTATAAGGGGGTTTTGAAATTTGATTAGCATTAGGAACTAAGTCAATAGTAAATTAAACTTCATGATCAAGTATTATACTAGGAAACTAATCAGAAAAACATCAAGATACTAATTTACCTCTGGAACATCATTAATATGAACAGTACCATTGTTTTCAACAGTATGTGCAAGGTAACATGCATTTCCATCATTTACTAGTTTCTCTTATTCTTGATATATTATCAAAATTGTGGGTTAATTCTTGTACACAAACTGAAATTAATTCTCAAAAGAAACATGTTTATCTCTACATTCAGTCTTAGCATGTTAAACAAAAAGCCAATCCATACCGAAAATAACATCAAACTCTACTAGAGGCCAAACAATAAGGTTTACAGGGAGATTATTTTCTTACAAAAGGATATGAAAGTTCTTATAATTTATTTTTGTCTTAATATTTCCTCCAAAAGTTTTTTCCACAAGTTCTGGATTCATATCTTGATATGGAATTCCAAATTTACTAGAAAATTTCTCAGAAATAAAAGCATGTGAAGACCCTAAATCAAAAACACATTAGCATAATCTGAATAAAAAAATGTACCTGATACAACCTCATTTAATGGACCAACATTTACTGAATTATTTTCAATGATTTTCACCACACATTTTTTCTTGTAGTCTAACAGCTTTCCGTCATTTGAGTTCTTCGTTGAACACTCATTTTCATAATGACCCATTTCATTGCACTTAAAACATTTTACTGACTGTAAATAAAATTTTTTCTTACCAATACCCAGATATTTGTTCGTGTAATTACGAGCCTTATCTCCCATTTTTCCACATCAGAAGCACTTACTAAAATTCAAAAGGCATTACACAATGTAATTTTTACCACAATTATCAAAAAAAATTAAACGTAATATTCTTATTGTTATACTTTTTTGAAGAGTTATTCCCTTTCATCTTCCACCTCAAACTCTTATTATGTTGTTTTCCAAAGAACAAACAATCATCAGAAAACTCCATTTCCACCTTCTCTATACTTCAAAAAAGTTTTTCATAACTTTTGGAGTCATGAGAAGATAACGACCTTCAATATTTTAAAATTAGTCTTGAATAAAAACAATTGATTTTACTGTCATGAACTCACATGAAATATGGTTCATACCTTGCCAGTCAAGTGAATTTTTCTTCATAAGAAGCCACTGAGTCATCCTCCTACATCAATTCCATGAATTTTTTTCCATGCTAAGTTGAATCACCTTAGGAAAATATTCCTCAAGAAACATACATTTTAAATCATCCCAATCAAGAGAATGAATCTCCTTAATATCCATGATATTTTTAATTATAAACCACCACTGATCGGATTCACCTTTATAATAGTAAACAAAAAGAATAACATTTTGATGCTCTAAACATCACTTGACATTGAAAATATTTTCTAGTTATTTAATACACCCTTCCGCTAACAAAGGGCCAGATGATCATCTAAATGATGGGGGATGTTGCCTCATGAAAAGATAAATTGCTGAAATATTCCTCTGTGGTTTATCTAGATGATCTCATTCATGGATACAACCCTCATTTATATCCTGATTCAATAGTTCCATTATTGCAACAAATAGGTCAGTTCCGATTCTGACCATCTTAGGTTGCTGATTTGGAAGTTTCTATTCCCCATTGTGTTGTCTCATCATAGCTACCCTATTTCCTCTACAGAAAACCATTCTAAACATAGAAATATATTAGGAAAAGCCACATGGTAATCTTAAAATGCAACATCATTTCAGTGTTATCATAATATAATTTAATGTTATTAATTTATCAATACTGTAACTCCAAAATTTATCTAAACTGACCTCTGATACCTACTATAAGGCACCAATCATAAATATTAAAGAATCTAGAGTTATGTCAAGTATTCAACAATGAGGATATTTTCATTTATAGAGTTTTATAGAATTAGGCCATAACTATTATATTACATCACAAATATTACAAAGTAGACACTTCTACTCTAACAATTTTTTTCACAACAATAAAACTCATTAAATATAATAATTATTATTTTCTTGATAATAATATTTTAGAATTATTCATTTCACTTAAACATCCTTATACCCTATAAAAAATGTTTAAAAACATGGGATGTCCATAAAAAGCTCAGTAAGTGATATAAAATAAGAGAAGAAAACATTAGACCATCAATATATAAAAATAAATAGAATCATACTTTTCACTCATAAAACATATGATCTATAACATACCTCATGAAATTATAAGATATAAAAATAACACATAGATATATCAAAGGCTCACTCATCCATGGTTTATCACAGAACCACTCAAATACGTAGACAATTCCCAAGAACCGTAACATAATCATAACACATAAAATAAGCATAAAATAAAGATAATATTTCCATATTGCAATCAAAATATATCATTTCAAATATTGACAGTATCAATGCTTTCTAAAAAACATTTTCAATAGAAAATATGTAAAAATTGTATATGGTATTTATTTTCCATTTAAAAACAGTATGACTTGTTAAGGAATCCAAATATCAAATAATGTTAACAACAGTAGAAATGTCGTTCTCACTACGTACATTAAAAAAACATTCCCTTTGTAGTTTCTAAAATTCTTCATAAAATAAAAGATAATTTTTGAAAACTATTGATTGAAATTAAAAGAAAAAGGGTATTATTATACATCGTTTAAAAATGGTCATGTATATACCAAAATATTCATCAATGAAAGGATATTGAGACGAAGTCCCTTACCTTGAGTCCGACTCGTCATGTGTGATCCTTGTTCTTCCTGAATAATAAACATAATTTAAAATATACTTGATTAAGAACACTTTTAAATTTTATTATTACTTTTATATCAGTTATTAGCACTTTATTAACATTACACAATTATTTATGTTAATATTGGTCATTTTATCGATATTCAATACATGAGTTGAAAATGAAATTATACTGAGGTAAATTTTCAATATAGTCAACAGTACATCATATATAAAATTATATTAATGATTTAAATATCATATTTATCCAGTATATAGATGTATTTATAATAGTACATAACATTTCTAGATAATAAAGGAAATGCACCGTTCATAGAGAAGGTAAACTGTATGTACGCTTGAATGGTACATTCATTTATTTTTCATAATTAATGAAATGAAAACTAAATGATATATAGGTATATTATAATTATATTATAATATCATATTTTATATATGTTACAAATTTTCATTAACACTATAATTTATATGTTCCATGTATGGAATGAATGAGTAATTTCATTTTGAGGGGGCAGTAACCTGCACTTCCTCAGATTAAATTGTCGTATTTACACATTATGGAAAGAATAAAGACATTCTATAAATTAAGAAAACAGATTCCTAGTGACAATATTAATATAATATATATTATATGTAAATATAGTCCCATCATAATGGACACTATTATAGGTGGTAGGAGAAAATTCATCAATCATCGTTTCGTGAGGATTTAGTTCACCGTACACAGAAATAGTATGTTTGTATCCAATAGATTGAGGTGTGTCTATGTGTAGTTCAAATAATTCTCATTACAACATCCCTGTAACGCCCCGACCCCAGTTACCCAAAGATGGTACTTTATTACATAACATTGGCATGATTACGTGGAATCAAGTCCCGAAAGACCGATCAGTGTAGTAGTCTGGAAAAATAGATAACATATTTGAAAGTTACATTACACATTAGAAAATAAAACACTACATAAATGATCCATTGATAATTCCATTAATCCCCTTGATTAAACCTACTTATCAATAAAAATACACTTCATGGAATCCTGGGAAAATAAAACATAATAAAGGGGTGAGCTCAGATGATCAGTACGGAAAACAATATAGTGGAACCTTTCATAAATAAACATAAACATGTAAGGAAATGTATAAAACTAAAACAAAAGACTTTTAAACTTAAAAATCATCATAATATGGAAAATATAAATCAAATAATTCCTTTTAATTATTCACATTGATATTCTACTAGTTGAATAATCACATGCAATATCCATATTAAATTTCATAATGATGGAATGCATAATGCCAGACTTCACAACCACATAGTCAAGGCCTTGTGCCATGACTACAAATAAGATTTTGTCAAGGCCTTGTTCGAAGACACTAGTTTTTCTCATGAGACCTACCGATGCATCGAGGAGCTGTATCAGGCTCCACCCATCTCTTACTAAGTCCAATGAATCCCTCATATGAAATGGTTTAAGCATAACATAAACATTCATATTAAAACTAGCATATGAAATGTCAATAAATTAACCATAAACCATGAATGGTATAAAAATAGAACATCCAAAATAAAACATATCATAACTCATTCTATAAAATATGTAACATTTTATTATAATAAATCAACCTCGATCAAGAATAATATCCTGTAATATAAGTTTACATAGTTGAAAATGGTCAGTAAATTTTTTTGAGAGAAATATCCCATTTTAATGAAATCATTTAAAAGTCACAAAAGTTATAAAAGAAGTTATTTAAAATATAGTTTTGAATAAAAGTGTCCCATACCACTTTAAAAAATTTTATAAGAATTGAAATTGTAAATTATTCATGTCCATATAAATAAATCCTTAAAACCATTTTGAAAACATGGACATTAATGAGAATTGTTTAGAAGAATAAATATCTAAAACATTTAAAATGATGTTTTAATAAAACAGTCCCTTAAAAATAATCCCATTGTGAAATCTTTTATGAAACATGGACATGGATAATAAATATTTCCTAGTAAAAACTTTCCTATAAACAATCTTGAATAATAATGATATTGAGAAATTAACCCTTACCTTGCACTTTCCTTTGGTTGAGGGAACATTTAACCTCCCGTATAATGACCATATAATGTTATTAAATTATACCAGAACCATATTAATATTTATAATATCACACATTATTCCTTTATGACTTTGTACTACCCATTTAATAATGATTTCCATGTTAAATTAACATTTTGGGTAATAATCGATTTCTTTATTGTAGGTTGTTTAACATGTTATTCTTGATCGTATCATTTAGATCTTGGTTTATATTCTTCTAGAATGTAAAAAATTATTTATATATCATATATATTTAGAATATAAATATTTATAATAGATAGATATATGAAATGGAAAACACCATTTATGGATATTGTAGGTCGTACATACGTATACACGCTGTTTCCGTTTTCATATCGTATTGAATGGAAGTAAGTGAATAAGATATATGTAAGTACATAAATACAAAAATACATACATAAATACATACATAAATACATACATACATATATATATATATATTAATTAGAATAATTATGTCATATATTACATACTTTTTAGTAATATATATTTTTATAATCATCGTTGAATGGTGAATGTGGAAATGAATCTCATCGCGGCATAGAGATGGTAATCCGTACGTATGCACAAGAAACAATATCATTATACTGGTGGTGAAATCAGATGTAATTGGATGGCATATCATATATATATATATAATAATTTACATGTTATATTTATTATTTACATCAGTTACACTCATTATTATACCCATCCAAATAATGAAGTGTTTGAATAACAAACTACACCCTGATGTGGAGACGGTAAGTTGTACGTACGCATGTATGGTGACCTTTTCCTTTATAGGATGGATAGAATAATGAATATGGTTGTACCATATTTATAAAAAAATCATAGTATGTAGAAGGTATTTGAGTTATCATTTTGGTATGGAAACAACAAAGAAAGAGGAAGTGGAAAAAGAACTTGAATGATGGTGGTGAAATTATCACCTCTTCTTCGGGTATTTCCTTTTGAGTTGATCAAAAGGGATCCTTATGTTGGATTTATGATCAATTTAAGGACTCTAGGTTGATGTGATAGAAGTTTTGAGGATATTTGGATAGGGTTTTTCTGAGCCAAATGTCTTTGGAAGTGTGATTTTGAGAGAAGGGAAGTACCCTTTTATAAAAGTTGTGATGACCACTTTAGGAAAAGCTTGAAATATTATTTTATAATAAAATTATTATCATTTTATAATGTCTAAAAAATGATTTATTTATAGGTTCAGTGGTTATGGGTCGAAAAACACTCAATAAATAGGTTTTAGACAGGTTTAGGGCACTATATTAACCTTATCCTTTAGATATAACTCTTAGTTAAATAGTTTTACTTTTACCGTGTCTTCTTTTATTATTACACTATATGGTTAATAAACATACGATAAACTACCAAGATAACATAAAGTGATTAATTAATGACATATATAATATTATTTTAGTCTTTTTTCCTAACTTTATTTTTTTAGGAATATTATATAATTTTATAATATAATATTGTTTTTAAAAACTCATTTTGGTCAATTTTGACACTATATAGTATTTGGTTTTTGTGAAAGTAATCACAACATGGTTACATAGAACAAGATACTTTGAGTCAATCCTAAAATTTCAAATTAATTTAGAAAATTTGTGGATGTAATAAAAACATTGAAATTATATTTATTTTAAAATTTATAATAATTTTTATTAGATTATTTCAGTAATTTGTTAATTACACCATCATCAATATGCCATAGATAAATTTAAATGTTTACGTATAAAAATTAAAAATAAAATGCCATGATGTAGGAAATAATTTTATCTTTATAATGAATATTTATTGTATAATTTATCTTATGTATAACCCTATATTAAAAATTGTTTAGTTATTAAACATTAACATAACACTTTTTACTCTTCTTTAAATAATATAAAAATAAATGTCATAATCTAATCCAAGTGGATAAAAGAGAATCATATTTTATTCCTATGGTTTTTTTGGTCAAACTTCAATTATTTAAGAGAATTATGACATGTGTTAGGGTAATTATAATATCATTTTTACCCTTAATTACCCTATTTACCTTTGACCGTGGTAAATAAAAGTCAAAAGTTACTATTCAATAAAAATTATTTTCTTCTTATTGAACGAAATTTTACTTAATGATGCCAAAAATGTCTCTTGTATTGTTGAAATTCAACTCATAGGAGTGGTAAAATTTTGTTTTATTCAAATTTGCAAATGCTCCTAGAAGGTTGGTAAAAGATGGTAAAAAGATCAATAAAAATTTATAAATATAATTTTATTATAAAATGAACACAGAAAATTAAATTTAACATATAAAGGTACTATATAACCATTTTGACTTAAAATAAATTTAAATAAAATAAAAATTTATTTAAATGAAATGTTGGTTTTAAACAATAACCCGATATTTTTCATTATTCATCAAAAATGGATATTTTTATAAAAATACCAATAATTCACACTATAATAATTTTGATATTATGAATTCAAAAATGAATTATATTTTAACAAATTCATACCATATAAGTTTCACTAATTAATTTAAAATTACTTCCCGTAGTCAAAACCAAAAAAAGCAGGGTTTTTAAATGTTAAAACTATCAAAAGATTGATATTTGTTTATGTGAAATTACTTATAATGACCTAAATTTTATTAAATGATAAAAATACTGTCAAATTATTATTCCAAACCATTCAAAAACATAAATTATCACTATAATTTGTTTCGATTAAAAATTTTGTTTTTATTTAAAATTTAGTATTTTCACCATGCTTTAAAATATGGATGTTATCAGAAAAGTACCTAAAATTTATGAAAAAATATTTTTTATGTCCTGATTCTAAAGAAGAATTTAATTTCATTAAATTGAATATATAAAAGTGTAAAATATTGATTTTAAAAATGGGTTTCCATTAAAATGTTGCAAAATTTCATTTTTTGAAAAATACTTCTTTTATCTGAAAAAATGATTTTTTTATCATGTTATTTCTGAGATACACATAATATGGGTGTTAAAATTATATAGAGTATATAATATTCAAAATTCAGTTAATAATATTCAAAACTGCCTATTGAATGACATGTTTGGTATGTTTTGGTGCTCTCAAACTCAGTATTGCATGTAACACAAGCTATGGAATTACTTTAATGAGTTAATGCACTATGAATTAATAGGGTGTTACATTATCCCCTTCTTTAATAACATGTGTCCTCACAATTTGAAATTTTTTTTCAAAAATAAATGGTTAACAATAGAAAAATACCTTTGTGGAAAACCCATATCAAAAACTGGGTTAATAAAATTTAGTCTTAAGAAGAGGGAAAGGGAAATGAAAAAGTCACCACCAAATTTTGAACCCAATTCGGAGAAAGTTGGTGAAAATTATAAACACATAATTGGAGGAAACATCTATATATTTATATGGAGTGATTGAGGTCCTCAATCACAAATAAATTGATAATTGAGCACCTTAAAGCCATCAATCTAAGATGATGTAAAATATCAATGGTTCAACAAAACATATGGTATTAGGATAACACATTTTTTGTTTTTAGATCCCTTACCTAAATTTTAATAATTAATTTATTCATAGAATAAGAGAAAAAGTATATATTTGATAATTATACTTTTATCCTTCAACAAATTCCCGCCACAAACTTATCTTTCACTGCAAAAGATAATAGAAATAAAAAATATTCTATTTTTCTTAATGGTATAAGGTTCCAAAAACAATGAATTTATAATTCATTTATCAGACCATTAAAAAAATACATTATAAAAACCAGAAATATCGTTGGCCAGTGGTAGGTGTTGCGCCCTTGTTTCCATTCAGTTGCGGGTTTATATATCACGTCCTTTCCAGATGCGACAGGTTATCACCCGACCTCCGGGATGTCCTTTTTATGCCAGTACAAAAATAATTTGATGAAAAGATTTAACCTTAACAATAGTATCCAGTGTCAAAACTAATCGATTCCATCCTTTAGACTTACCCAAAATACTTCTATCCAAACTCAACGTCTGAAATTTATAAGTAATGTAAACACAATGAAGATCCTTTTTTACATGTAATAACATGTGAATACAGTCATCCTGTATTCTTTAAGAACATTGTAACCCCCTAAATACCCATGAAAAATTCTTTATTACATTAATTCTCCCTTATTCCTTATAGAATACTAGATATACTCCTTCTATCCAAAAATTTTGTAAACTCCAACAATGATGGAATATGAAAATTATTAATCAGACTCAAGGTAGTCAAGAATATCAAAAATAATTTATCCAAATCAATCATATATTATTCTATAATAACTAATTTAGTATCAAAACCATATTATGGTTTATCGTTCTCTTAACCATATATTTCCTCAAAAAAAATTAACCTACCATTGAGTCAATTTTCACGGTTCCACACAATCTCATGTCCTTAATGAAATAGTACTGCAGTACAATCCTTATATACTATATAATTATTATAACATGTACATCATTAATAAAATACTCAAATTGCACAATACTTTAAGAAAAACATAATATATCCAATAATTTCTCTTGATCTTCAGTAGTATCATAACTTGATTGTTATCCAATAACAACATTTGGGCTATACTCTGATGATTTGGAAATTGATTCACATAGTGTCCCAACTAATTGTAGATTAATAATTGTACATTTCAAACCTTTTTCTTACCCTTGTAAACACGTACTTGGTGTTATTTTTATCCACACATATAATAAACTCTCATTACTTTCAAGCATTTACTAAGGTGATTCTTTCCACAGTTATCACATATGGGAAAATCCATCTTTCCCCTCTTCCATTTATCCATGTTTCTCTATCATTATTTTCTTCTCTTGCTTCCCTTCAAAGCCATAGGACCTAGATAATTGATTATGTATCTTATTGACACCTGATAATATTTTTTTCATAAGATAAGAATACATGGAGACTATTTCCCTTTTAAGTGTTGGATTAATTCCCTGAAGGATATGATCATTCTTAATCTTTCGATCATGTGTATTTCTGGAATTCTCATTCCTTCTACAAGGTGCCATATCTAAACAATGGTATACACTGGGTTAGTTTATGAATTACAATGAATAATTCCAAAAATTTAAAATACCTAATGTAAATTTAAATGATTATGCATATAGTCTCTAATAATTAAATTCTTTTTTGAGAATGTATTTACTACTAAATCCTTCATAAAGGTTTGTAAAGAACATGTGAATTATCCAAAGTATATCCCCTGGGAGTTTCATATCCAAGAGTGTAACAAGGCCCGTTATTGTGTACCAGGATACCCTAGGTCAAGCTCGAAACTCCTTGTCAGAGTTTTCTCTCCTAGGTACATCTATTCCATCGATGCCTCTACCTAATCATATCCAGATAGAGATTTATTGCTTGGAAAATACACAAAATCACTACATTACCAAAATTCTAGGAAGTTATTTTATACTAATCCTCAAATTCTATCTTGGGGTAATGTTCAATAATCAGAGTTTATCTAAATATATTTCCAAGGTTTTTGCTAAACTTCCTCAGATACTAACTGTAACGCCGCTACCCCATCTACCTAGCGTCGGTGCTTTATTACATAACATAGGCATGATTACAAGGAATCAAGTCCCAAAAGACTGATCCATTTACCAGTCATGGAAAATATATTAAAAGCATAAAAGTTACTTTACATATTAGAAAATAAAACACATCATAAATGATCCTTTGATAAGGACATTAATCCCCTAGTTTTACCCTACTTATCAATCATAATTCACTTCTTGGAATCCTGGGAAAATAAAACATAATAAAGGGGTGAGCTCAGATTCTTAGTAAGGATAAATATATAGCGAAAACTTTCATAAATACACATAAACATTAATGTAATGGTTTAAGAAGAATAAATCTTTAAAACATTTAATATTATGTTTTAAAAAAAGAGTCCCTTAAAATGAATCCCTTTGAAAACTATTTTATAAAACATGGACATGGATAAGGAATATGTCTAAGTAAACACTTACCCATAAAAAATCTCGAATAATAACGACATTAAGGAATTAACCCTTACCTTGCACATTCCTTCTATCGAGGGAATGTTTAACCTCATGTATAAAGACCATAGTAGGTTATTAAGTTATACCATAACCATATTCATATTTATTATATCATACATGATTCATTTATGACTCTATACTACCCATATAATATTTATCTCCTTGTTAAATTAACATTTCGGGTAATAATCACTTTCTTTATCATATGTGTTTTGACTTTTTATTCTTGATCATATCATTTAGATCATGATTTACATACTTCAATAATTTGACACATGATTTATATATCATATATAGTTAGAATATAAATATGTATAATAGATTGATATATGAAATGGAAAACACCATTTATGGAGACGGTAGGCTGTACGTACACATAAACACTTTTTCCGTTTTCATATCTCATTGAATAGAAGTAAGTTAATAAGATATATATAAGTAAATACATACATAAACACACACACACACACACACATATATATATATATATATCTGTGTGTGTCAATAAAGTATCATTATTATGTCATATATTACATACTAATTAATAAAATATATTTTTATAATAATCATTTAATGGTGAATGTGGAAATGAATCTCATCGTGTCATGGAGATGGTAATCCGTACATACACACGAGCGACAATATCATTATATTAATGGTGAAATCGTATGTAATTGGATGTTATATCATATATACAGAATCATTTATATGTTATATTTATTATCTACATCAGTTATACTCATTATTATTCCCATCCAAATAATTAAATGTTTGAATAACAAACTGCACCACGAAGTGGAGACGGTAAGCTATACGTACGTACATTTGGTAACATTGTCATTTATAGGTTGGATAGAATAATGAATATGGTTGTACCATATTTATAAAAACATCCCAGTATGTAGAAGGTACTTGAGTTATTATTTTGGTATGGAAACAACAAAGAAAGCGGAAGTGGAAAAAGAACTTGAAAGGGGGTGGTGATATTATTACATCTTCTTTGTGTGTTTCCTTTTGAGTTGTTCAAAAGGGCTCATTAGGTTGGGTTTCTGATCAAACTATGGACTCTAGGTTGATGTGAGGGATGTTGGGAGGATATTTGGGAATGGGTTGGCCAAGAAAAATGGCTTAGGAAGTGTGATTTTTAGAGAAGGTAAGTACACTTTTATAAGAGAGGTAAGGGTCACTTTATGAAATGATTGAAATATTATTTTATAATAAAATTATCTGAGTTAAATTGTTTAAATTTTACAGTGTCTTCTTGTATTCTTACACTAAATGGTTAATAAACCTTCTCTAAACTTCCAAGAGAAACTAAAGTGGTTCATTAATGACATTTATAATATTATTTAATCTATTTGGCCAAACCATATATTTTTAAGAATATTATATAATTTAATAATATAATATTTGTTTTAAAAACTCATTTATGTCAATTTTGACACTATTTGGTATTTGGTTTTTGTGAAAGTCATCAAGACATGATTATATACAACAAGATACATTGAATCAATCCTAACATGACATATTCACCTATAAAATTCGTTGATGTCATAAAAACAATGACATAAAATTTATTGTAAAATTTATAATACCATTTATTTGATTCATTCTTTAATAAAGTAATTACTGCATCACCATTATGTCATAAATAAATTTAAATATTTAATGTCTAAAAATTATAAACAAAATACCATGATTTATTAAATCTTTTTATATTTCTAATGAATATTTATAGTCTAATTTATCTTATGTATAACCCTATATTAAAAATGGTTTAGTTATTAAGCATTAAATTTAACAATTTTAATTCTTCTTTAAATAAAATAATAATAAAAGTCCTAATCTAATCCAAGTTGAGAAAAGAGAATATTTTTTTGTCAATATGTTTTTTTTGTTCAAACTTCACTTTTCCGATAGAATTAGGATATGTGTTATTGTAATTATAATATCATTTTTGCCTTCAATTAGCCTATTTACTTTTAAACGTGGTAAATAAAGTCAAAAGATAATATTCACCAAAAATTATTTTCATCTTATTGAACCAAATTTTACATACTGATGTCAACAGTGTGTCTAATAGTTTTTTAATTCAACTCACAGGAGCGGTAAAATTATGTTTTATGCAAATTTGAAAATTCTCCCAGAAGGTGGGTAAAAGATGATAAAAAGTTGAATAAAAATTTATACATCTTATTTTATTAAAAATGAATCCAATTAATTACATTTAAATAATATAAGTACAATATATATTTTTCGATTTAAAATAAATTTAAATAATATAAATAATTATTTAAATAAAAAGTAGGTTTTATACAATAATGCAGTATTTTCAGTATTCATCAAAAAATGGATGTTTTCAGTAAAATACCAAAAATTAATCCTAAGATAATTTTGATGTTCAAAATTCAAAAATGAATTTTATTTTATCAAATTAAAAACATATAATTTGCATTAATTAATTTAAAATTAATTCTCGTAGTCCATACCAAAAGTGGGTTTTTTAAAAGTAAAAACTATCAAAAGATTGTCATCTGTTTATGTCAAATTTAAATGTTAAATTACCTATAATGACCTAAATTGTATTAAATGATAAAAATATAATCTAATTATACTTTAAAACAATTCAAATTCATAATTTATCACTATAAATTATTTTGATTAAAAAATTTGTTTTTAATTAAAATTTTGTATTTTTTACTCTAAATTGAAATACGAAAGTTATCAGAAAATTACCAAAAGAATATCCAAACTAAAATATTATGTCCTGATTCTAAAGAAATATTTAATTTCATTAAATTAAATATATAAAAATGTCCAATATTGGTTTTAAAAATGGTTTTCCATTAAAAGGTGGTAAAATTACATTTTTTTGAAAAATATTTCTTTTATCTAAAAAAATGAATTTTTTCTCATATTAGGTCTAAGAAACACATAATAAGGGTGTTACAATTATATAGATTATATATGATTCAAAATTTCATTAATAATATTCATAACTTCTTTTTGAAAATTTAGTTTGATATGTTGTGGTGCGCTCGAACTCAGTGTTACGTTTAACGCAAGCTAATGAATTACTTTAATGAGATAACGTACAATGAAATCGTGGGATGTTAAAATCCTAGTATATTTAGTATAATTATTTTGTTATGTAATAAATTAATAATAGTAGAATAGGGAGTGGAGAAGGAATATAATGCAGTGGAACTTGAGAGAAGACGTTACCTCTAAATCTGGTAACTTCTTTTGATTTGAGAAAAAAGGCTTTATTAAATTTCCTTATTACCAAGTTATGGATTCTGGGAGGAAGGGATGGATATTAGGATATTATTTGGGATGAATGTGGATGATCCAACGGTCTGTAGAGGTGTAATTAAATGGGTAGAGGTGGTGTCCTTTTATAAGAGGAAGGAGAGGAACTTTACAAACGTTTGAATTATTAATTTATTACAAATTAAATTTATATTAAAAAGGAGTTCAAATTAAGTTAGTTTGAATCTAAGATGAATATAATTCGAAATAAAATCAACCAATAATATTTATACAGGTTTTGGATATTCTTTTGTCCTTATCTTTTGGATTTAACCCTTTTTTACTCTTACCGTTTTATCTTGCATTTAACACTTTGAGAATCGAAATAGCTACAAAAACATGGAAAATGCTCAATGAAAGAGACATTAATAAAATTATAGTTTTATAATATCCATTTGGTTTAATATTATATTGTTTTTTGGAATTTTATATTGTTTGATAAAATATTTTATATTTTAAAAATATGAATTATGTAAATTTTGACACTATTCATATCATGACTTTTTATAAAACCATAAAAATTTGATTGCTTCTAAAAAAATTCGTTAATAAAAAGGTAAATTGTAAATATAATCCAGAAAATTCTTGGATGTCATCCAAATAACCAAATTACAATTATTTTATCATTTATAATATCATTTATTTGAATCCTTTGTTAATAAAGCAATCACTGCAACATCGTTGTGTCATAATTAATTTTTTATTTAATATATAAAAATTATAAATAAAATATCATGATTTATAAATCCTTTTAGATTTATAAAGTCTATTTATAGTGTAATATATCTCTTATATAACCCCATAAAATATTTTTACTAAAAATACATGTTTATGTTATATTTTTCTTTACTTTAAAATAATTATTATAAAATGTCATTTTCACATCAATGTGGCTCCGTGGGGTCCCAAAATCGACCCAAGAATTAACATGGTTGGACATATCTCATAAAATATGATTAGTACATGTCTTAGGTTAGTTTAATATTATTACAATATTATTGTTTACCCTTTTTTCCAGATTTACACTTTAACCATGGTAAATAAAATAATTACTAATGTTAATATTCATAATGTATAAAAATAAAAGGTACCTATTTAAAAAATTTTTATATATTAATTACAAATATGGAATTAATTTTTCGAAATTAAAAAACATAGAAATTTCAAAAATTAATTTAAAATTAATTCCCGTAGTCAAAACAAAAAAGAGGATTTTTAAAAAGTAATAACTATCAAAAGATTGACATGTATTTATGTCCAATTTAAATGTGAAATTACTTAAAGTGAAAAAAAATTGGATTAAATGATAAAAATATAATCCAGGTAAACTTTAAAATCAATTAAAAGTATAATTTAACTACATAAATAAATTAGATGAAAAGGTAGTTTTGACATAAAATGCCGTATTTTTCCTATTTATTAAAAAATGAACTTTATCATAAAATTACCAAAATTTATACAAAGTAAATTTTGATGTCCCAATTCTATAGAATAAGTTTATTTTGTCAAATAGAACATATAAAAGTGACAAAAACTATATATAAAAAGGGTTCTCCATGAAAAGGTGGTAAAACAACCTTTTAAAAATATCAGACTATTAAATTCTTAAAATCTGATTCATTCTTATTTTAAGCCTCTAAAATTTATTGGATAAATGTAAATACATTTAACAAATGTATATAATATTATTTTAGTTAGTTCAATTCATTCCCACCAATAAACCAACTTGGAATTAACTACACTTTAAAATAATAACAATAATATATTATTTTTCTGTAAAACACATTGTTGCGTGCAACGTAAGATTTCAAACAACCAGTTGTTGCATGTTGAGTAAGATCTCAGAAAAATCATCCCATTTAATGTAAAAATAATATATTATTCACAAATATAAATATCAATGAAAAAATTAGTATTCTATAAATACCTGGGTTGTTACAACCGATTTTTCCATTCAAATAGTATTGAAGTATATTCCTACAAAAAATTATGAATATTATTTAGTCATAATTAACATAATAGATCATCTATTGGGGAAAAAATAATGAAAACACACATAAATATTGATAACCCTAGTGATTCAAGATTATGGAATTCATTGACATTCAAAATAACTATATAGTGTGTAACAACCTCTCTATAAATCTATTCTTCAAAATTAATTGTTGTTGTTTCAATAGATTCTAATGTTTTATCCACATGATCCTTTAATATTAGTAAATTCATATGTTTCCCGGGGGGTAAATTCACTTTGTGAATATATTTCCAATTCGTCCGTTGATCCTTTAGATCTTTTTTATTAGATGTTAATTTTCATTCCCTTCCATTTTTCTATATGTAATAAAAATTTTTGGTTTATACCTTATTTCATTAATTGTTGATGTTTTTTCATGGAAAATAAATTGGAAAAAATACCTCCTTGTTGATATTTTCTTTACAAGATATAACAACCATGATACAGAAGTTATAATAGGTTCCCCGACTATATGAATATCCACATCATCAAGTGGAATATGTATCTTAGTTCTTGGATCTTGAGCATCACAAATCCCCACTAACACATGAACCATTGGATACTTTTTCTTCTATAGAATATCTCATATAATATTGTATATAGTAACCATCACAATAAGGTGATTAATGGCTATTGATCGATATAAATCACTATAATTTTCACCATATATAATATCAGTAAAGTAAAGGTATTAGTGTCTACATCGTTCGCATTTTATTAAAACAAATATAAAAATATTTATTACCATTTTTAAGATAGATCATTGAGAGGAATGGGTCACCTTAAAGCTAGTGGTGTTGGGGGGAAATGGATCATAACATAATGGATTTTCTTTTGTTTTTTATTCTCTTTGATTCCATTCCATAACATTTTCTTACAAATATGACTTAAATTATGTTTTTATTCTTAAGAACCAAATAAAGACTAAAAATATTCCATTTTCTTATCTTTATCGTCCTTTTAATTTATTTTCCCAATATTGTGTTTGGTGTGGAACCCCAAAATACCTACCTCTAACATGGTCACAGTCTTCTGTTCACTTCAAGGCCACTAATATTTTCTATTCATTAGGTATAAGAGATGATGATTCTTGGGTATATTTATTTTAAATAACATAGGTTAATAAGTAATAATTTTTATCTAAAAACTATTTAATTAAAAACAAAATTTTAATATGTCATACTTACACATTCTTCACACACTTTTTGTGTGTTTTCATCTATATGTACATTGTATTTTTTATGACATGGATAAAATAAGATTTGGATTTAAATTAATAAATCTACATATAATCAATGGAATATAATTATTTTTTATTTTTCATTCCACATAAATTTATAATAGTATATTTAAGTCATGTACCATTTTTAATTGATGTATACCCCACCATTGATTTACATTAGGTGTATACTTGTTTTGGTGAACATTACTTTTTTTTCAACACTCAATTTCTATTTCATAAATTAATAATTCATAATCAATGTAATTAATATTCATATTTTCATTAAATGTTTTACCAATAAAAATATACCAAAAAATATTTCTCCTCATAATGATCAATAAAAACATCCCAGACTTATTTGTTTATCAGGTATGCATACATCTATTGTGGGTGCAAGTTTATTTTCCCTTAAACATCATTGATATTATACTTGATAAGAATTATATAAAAGATTATATTAGTCATTCTAGTAAGAGTTTATAGAAATCTAATTTAGTTATATTCTAATATAAATGTAATATATAAGGGATAATGAAGGTTAAATCTACATTTTATTATTTTATTTTTTTAGTAAAACAATGAAAGTATGTCATAATGTTACTATAATATCTTCCCAAATTAGTTCTTTAATCATGGGAGTAAATTTGTTTATGAATATACATCAATTGGTATTCACATTTGAGTGGTGATCCTAATGTAACCTCTAGAAATGTCCTTATTGGGGTTAAAAAACTGGCCATGAGAATTCTATCCAACATATTATTTTATGTCTTTGTTTCTCACCGTAATAATTTTCCTAACATTATCATTTTATGATGATCCTATTTTTTCTTGGAAACATGTTGTTCATAATCTACAATTTTCTCCTATTCAACATTGTTAAAATGTTTTTCATCTAGATTAGTATCATCGACATGTGAAAAAGGTTTTTGTTCCTCTGCATTGGGAGTACTGGCATATTGAGAAACCTATAGTTCCTCATGATTGGGAGCATCAACATGTGATGAATTCACTGTCTACAGAAGTGGTTCGACATTTAATTTATAATACATAAATGGAGTAGTGAATAGATAATAATCTTAACTGACCTAATGAATATTACAAGAAAAAACTAATTATTGAACTCCATATTATTAAGGGATAAAGGAATTTGACCACTATTTCAAGTATCCAAATCTCTTCATTATAGTCACCCCTAATGTAAAATAGCTCATCTACATTGAGACTATATTGAAATTATTGTGATGTATCAATGAAAGGATTATCCTAATTTTAATTGATATTTAACCCTTCATTTATTTCCCTCAATAAAAGAAAAATTGACCATTTTTGGTTTTCAAGATCTAGAACATAAAATACCAATACTAACTATGATTCCTTTATAAAAGGATCATCTTTGTACCCTTACTAAAATAAAATTTCATGAATCTCAATTCATCAATTTTAACTGCACTCATATTATCAACCCACTTGAATTAAAAAATAAGAACTTGGATTGTTATATAATCCAACTACAATATTTGTTTGATAATGCCAAAGTATGACATATTTTCATATATTTTATTTTTTCCCCTTGGTTTTGGAAACATGTATCACATCATCTATAAGTGTAACTCCACTATTTTTCATGGTACTTCTTTAATCATGTTAATTTGTATATAATTTCAAACAATTAATTGCATAACCATTATAAGATAATACATGAAGACTTAGTCCTCTCACTAGATATCAAAGTTGTTCTAAAATTGAATTCGGAGTGTCAGTTGGATCCTCAAAAATGTTTTCTGAAGACCATACTATAAACTATTGACTATGTATATTTTTTTATACATATTTCACCCCTTGATAGATTCAAATGACTAATAATTACTTGGTGGGTTTCAATATATGGTGAAACCTCTCAACTATTATGAAAAATGTAAAGACATTCCTAATCCCACTCTATAATAGTAATTATAACAAAATCAATTCCATAAAAATATTCACTCACATGATACTATGTGTGATAATATTTCAATAGACCAATACATTAAACATATAATAAATATTATAGAAGTAAAAGACCTCATAAAAATCAAATTGCATCACAATACAACCTTCTCACTGACTTTGAATTTGGACATACCATTTCATAATCTTTAATATACCATTTAATGGGGTATATACATCAATAATGTAACTGAACACATAATCAAATCTCTATTATAAGTCAACCATGATGTGAAACATCATATTAATGAATTTTCTTAGGAATAACATCTCCAATTAAAATAATATAACAAAAATTTTCTTTTTATATGGTTGGAAGGTTTTCTAGGTCTATAGAATTAAACTAGTTAGCTTTTATAGTGAAAATTATCTTGATTAAATTGTGATGTACCTACTTGGGAAAAATAAACCATAAAGCAACATGCATTATATATTTCATCAAAACAAGATAGTCTTGTGATTTAATCCCTTTAAATTGAAATCATTCATCGTCATGATATTATTTATATTTCATTAATTCACCTCAAGAAACATTACGTCATTTCAGAATATTCAAAACAAACATCTCTTTTTCCTAGAAAGAGTATAAGAAACTTCAGGAATAAAAGTCCATTTTTCTATCTTCATTTGCAAAAATATATTAATATTATTATGTCAATCATATCCAAAATAGGCTTAATAACATCCTTTGTTTTTTCAATTGTATCGAGTAACGATCCAATGACACTATCATATACATTTTTTTCAACATCCATGACATCAAAAAAAATGTTTAGAACACAAATAATCCCATTATGTTATTTAAAAAATGAACTCTTTTTCTAATAAGGTTTTTATAGTTTTTCAAAAAAGGATTACTAAAATAAGTGTAAATATATATTATTTTCTCAAAAGTTTGATCCCTTATTAGTGGATATGGTGATGTGTAACACCCCGAGCTTCCACGATACTCTTCTCATTCAATAATGCAATAGCTTGCATTGTACGCAACTTTGAGTTCTAAAACACCGCGAATAATCAAAGTAGCCGTTATGAATAGTAATAACCACTTTTTAAATTTATAGAAATTTTATATGTCAAAATGGACTTCATTTTTGTATTCTTAATATCGAAATTATCCTATGTTAAATTTTTTGTAATTTTCTGAGAACTTCTATTTTTTATGAATAGTGAAAAATACTTAAAAACAACTTTTTTAATCAAAATAATTTATAGTGACAAATTATACTATTAAGTTGTTTTATAGTATAATTAGAATATATGTTTACCATTTTATCCAATGGTGGTCATTAGAATTAATTTCTCTTTGAAATTGGACATAAACAATTGTCAATCTTTTGATATAAATTGTTTCTTAAAAACACGCTATTTGTTGTGACTGCGGGAATTAATTATAAAATTAATTAATACAACTTATATGTTTGGAATTTTGTAAAATAGAAATCATTTATGAAATCAGAATATCAAATATAGCTTAGGTTGAAATTTTGGCATTGTTCTGAAAAACTTTAATTTTTGATGAATAGTGAAACCACTAAGTGGTAGTTAAATAACTGATTTTTGGTTTAAATTAAATATTACCACTTCTGTGATTTGATTTTCAAAAATACAACATACATGGTTGTCATTAGGATGTAAAATGTCGTTCAATGGGATTAAAATAATTTTTGGTGAATAATAACTTTTAAGTTCTTATTCGCGATTAGAGGTAATTAGTGTAGTTTAAGGTAAAAATAATGTTTTAATAATATGAGATAAGTTTGAAACATGTACTACCGTCATTTTATGTGCCATGTCCGACCAAGACAATCCATGTGTCAACTTGGGGACCCCAAGGAGCCACTTTAGTTGGAAAATGACATAAATACCTTTTATTTAATGTTAAAGTAAAAAATGACACAAACATGAAATGTTTTACTAAAACAATTTTTACATGGGGTTAAACAAGTCATATTTTTGACTATAAATAGTAATTTGAAATCTAAAAAGATTTCCTACATTATGGTTATTTTTTTTGAATTTTTATACATTAAATAATTTAAATTTTTAATGACACAATGATGATGCAGCGATTACCTCATAAATTAACGATTTAAATAAAATGAAAAGATAATGTAATATCCAAGGATTACACTTGTACAAAGCCTATTGGATGGGTATATTTCGAACCCTTATCACCTTAGCCTATCCTTATACAAGTGTGGGACCTTTAGAATCCGAAAAGCATTGTATAATAGAATAACATTTCATTACTTTCCAGAAGTGCCCCTCCTCTCCACTTATAAAAGGCTCCCACCACTCCCACCTTATTCACACCTTGAAGCCATTTGGCTCGTCCAACCTCTGCCAAAATACTATCTACACTTTCCTCTCTTACTCCTAGAATCCTCACTTTGGGCAGAACTCTTCCCAAGGAAGCCTTTGGCTCAAATCAAAAAGAGTTACCCGATTTTAAGGTAACGTCTTCTCCAATGTTGTTTTGTTTTATTTTTCTTCTCCAACCCCCTAAAATCTTTTTATTCATTTCTTTTGTAACAAAACAAGTATCCTAAATATACTAGGATGTTTTTATAAGAATTATTAGAGCTACAATTACACAAACCTACATCTAATGGTTAAAGAATATACGGTTTCTGTGGATGGCGAATTTCTGCCTCACGAAACGATGATTGTTCAACACTCATATAACACCTTCAAAGGTGTCCATTAAGATGTCACTATAGTTATATATGATATATAATATGTTTATGTTTTTATTATGCTTCTGTATTTCTCATTTATGGCATACTTTATGATTTCCATTATGGGTAAATGCGATAATTTCATTTTAGGAAGTGCGGACTACCGCCCTCTCAAAGTGATTTGAATCGTTAATGCCATATGTGGGATGTATAAAGGATGGATTAAATGGTATTATAAACTATATTATACTGTAATTATATTATATATTTATATCATTATGATTTCATTCCATTAAATATGATATATAAATGAAAGTAGCGTTCATGCGTACGTACGGCTTACCGTCTCCATGAACGGTGCATTTCATTTCTTACCTCTAAATGTTATGTAATATTATAAATGAATGTATATACTGGATATATATGATATATATTACATCTAAATCATCAATATAATTCTGGAGATAGTTGATATTCTACCACATAAACAACTTGTAATTATAAGAAGATTATTGTTGACTCAAGTATCAAAAATCGACAAATCGACCGTTATTAACTTAAATAATTACATAATGTTCATAACATTGTAATAAGTGATATAAAAAGGATAATGAAATTTAAAATGGTAGATATTAACTCTAGTTTATTATTCAGGAGGTTAAATAATGGTCGAATCAAGTCGGACACAAGGTAAGGGAACTTCTTAACCCAACTTCCATTCTTTGGGTTAATCTCCGAAATTCAAATTATGTCATGATATTATTATGTCTTATTTTGTATTTTTATTTTCTATATGTGTACCTATAGTGAATACACATAATATATCTATTTTATTTTAAAAAATTATCTTTGTAAGGACTTCTTCTCAATCTCCTTTCATTGAGGCATATTTGGTTTTATACACAAATTTCTTTTATACGATGTATAACCCCCTTTGACTTTTACGTATATTCAAAAGGAATATTTTTTATACGAAGCGTTTACTATATGACAAAAGGGAATATTTGTTTCATACGTATGCGGCGACAACGACTTCTCCACCGCCGTGACCACTATTTGAGTTTCGACTTCCCCTACAAGCCATACCTTTTTTTAATGAAAAATAAATACCATGTTATACTTTTCTTTTATTTTGGTATTGAAAATGGTTTTAAAAGCGTTTTTATTATATCAATGTGTTTTATTGATATCTTGTGATTGAAATGTAGAAATGTTATTTTTCCTTTATGCATGTTTTATGTGATACGATTATGTTATGGTTTATGATATGTTTAAACCTATTCATATGAGGAATGCATTGGACTTAATAAGTGACTGGTGGAGCCCGCTATAGCTCCTCGATGCATCGGTAGGTCTCATGAGACAACTATACGTGGAATTGGCCGAGGCCCTTTCCCAATTTGATTTATGGTTTTGGCCGAGGCCTTAATCATTTTAGACGTCTTGGCCAAGGCCTTGAAAAAATGATTCAGAATGTCTGGCATTATGAATTCCATCATTGTGAAAGTGGTTAATGATATTGCATGTGATTATTCGACCAGTAGAATATCCATGTGAATAAGTAAATGGAATTATCTCATTTTACTTTTTCTATATTATGTTGAAGTTAATGTTTAAAAAGATTTTGTTTTTGTTATACATTGCCATTAATGTTAATGTTTATTTATGAAAGCTTCCGCAATATTGTTATCCTTACTGAGCATCTGAGCTCACCCCTTTCAATGTTTTAATATTTTACAGGATGTGAAAAAGTATATTATGATTGACCTGCAGGGATATTATAAGGGGATATGAAGAGAAGATGTATTAGTTTTCTTTTACTTTATTTTGTAATGTAATACTTATTAATTTATCTAGTGTTTCCAAGGATACTAAACTAATTGGTCTTTCGAGGCTTGATCTTTTGTGATCATGCCAATGTTACGAAGTAATGCACCGACTCTGGGTAGCTGGGGTCAGGGCGTTACAGTTGGTATCAGAGGAAGATTAGTACAAACCTTGGAAGATAGATTTAGATAAACTCTGATTAGAGCACATATCCCAAAGATAGACTTTGAGGATTAGTATAGAATAACTTCCTAGAATTTTGGTATTGTAGAGATGTTGTGAGTTTTCTGAGCAATACATCACTGTCTGGATACGAGCAAGTAGAGGTGGCTCTGGCATAGATGTACCTAGGGGTAAAACCTGAAAACACCACTTTGAGCTAGACTCTAATGGGAACTAGTGCATGACAACGGGCCTTGCTGCACTCTTGGTTACGACACTCCCAGGGGATATGCTTAGGATAATTCTCGTTTTCTTTATAATCCACTATGAAGGGTTATGAGTATATACTTCCTAAAAGAAAACATTTTTATGATTATGGATTATATCTATAAACAGTTCAATTAGTGTTAAGTGTTTTACAAGTATAGAATTATGTATTTTGATTCATAAACTAGTCAAGTTTATGCCATTGTTTAGAAATGGCGCCTAGTGGAAGGAATGGAAACCGTATCAATGCACGCACTCCATGTAGGGATTGCCCTCCAGTTCAAGATAATTATTGTGGATCTGGAGATACAACTGGTGCTAATCAACTTATTACCATTCTGGGACAACTCACTCAGGTTATGAATAATAACCTTAATCGTATGGAGAACACTGATCCGCAACGTAGAGGATCAATGTTAGACCGCTTCATGAGGAAACAACTACCAACATTTAATGGGGGTACAAATCCATTAGTAGCTGTGTAATGGATAAATTAGTTAGAAAAAATATTCCATGCCTTGGGGAGTAGTGAAAGGGAAAAGGTTATCATGGAAGTCTACCGCCTCAATGGAGATGCCGATCAATGGTGGTCATTGATTCAAAACACAATGGAAGATGATGAAGTATCAAATATGGAATGGAGAGAGTTCAAAGATCTTTTCCTAGAAAAATACTATCCTCGTGACCATCGAGAAGATATGGAAAGACAATTTTTGAGTCTGAGACAAAAGGAGGATGAGAATGTCGCAAAGTATGAGGGCAACTTTACAAGGTTAGCGAGGCATGTTGCAGATTATATACGTAACCCAAGAAGTAAGATTGATCATTTCATTGATGGGTTAAAACCATTTCTCCGTCGAGCATTAGTCTCACAAACCTTCTCGTCATACGAAGATATTGTCTCGTGTTCTATCAAGAAAGAAAAGGAATTCTCTAAGTCTTATGACAACAAAGTAAAGAAAGAGATGAAGAGAACGGTGGAACAAGAGACAGATAAATTGAAAAAGGGAAAGAAGTATTTTCTATTATGTGATAATTGTGGGATGAATCACCCTGGTACTTCCCTAAAAGGAATGGGAGTTTGTTATAAATGTGGAGAAAAAGGTCACCAAGCGCGGGATTGCAAGGGAAAGAAAGAGGCTATCAATGTTGAATGCTACAATTGTAGGGAAATGGGGCATTATGCAAATGAATGTCCTAAGCATCAGGGAAACATACCTCAGAAAAGGTCAAGGGATCAAGGACAATTTTATGATGTTACTACAGTTGAAGCAGAATAACTAATGTGTTGGTGCTTTTGGACTCATGGACTATATTCTGGTTATTAGAATAATGTGATATATATATATAAGGATTGTACTGCAGTACATGTTGTTTTCATTAAGTATTTAATATGATTAAGGTGATCATATTTTTTCGTATGTGATAATAATAAAAACTTTACTTTGTTTGGGGAATCTGAGGTTACAATTGATTTTGGAATTTAGAGACCTTATAGAGAAAGTCTGGACGGAGGTATTTTAGAAAACTATAAAGGTTGGAATGGATTAAGTTGATATTTGGATATTATTGTTTAAGGTTAAAACATTTATAAAGATTATTTTCGGAATAATATAATACTATAGTTTTAGGAAAAGGACAACCTGCAGGGTGGGGCATAACCCATCGCGCCGGACAAAGTTGCAGGAATCGAAGGTTGATACTCTAATTGTCAAGCATAAATATATATATACCTATCTCCTATTTAATGAATAAATTAATTCTTAAACTTTAGTAAAGGGATATTAAAAAAATGTGTTATCCTAATACCTTATGTCTTGTTGAACTGATGATATTTTAAATCAACATAGATTGAAGGCTTTGAGGCCCTCAATTTGACAGTTGATTGTGATTGGTGACTTCAATCACCCCCTACAAATATTTACATTTTTCCTCCAATTATATGTCTCTAATTTCCACCAATGTTCTCCTAATCGAGATAATAATTGGGTGGTGGCTTTTTCATTTCCCTTTCCCTCTTGTTAAGGCTAAATTTTATTAATCTTATTTCTGATGTGGGTTTTCCACAAAGGTATTTTCTCATTTCAAACTTTTATTTTCAAAGAAAAATTTCAAATTGCGAGGACGCAATTTATTGAAGGAGGGGAGAATGTAACACCACGAGCTTCCATGATACGATTCTCATTCAATAATGCAATAGCTTGCATTGTACGCAACATTGAGTTCTAAAACACCGCGACTAATCAAAGTAGCCGTTATGAATAGTAATAACCACTTTTTAAAATTATAGTAATTTTATATTTCAAAATGGACTTCATTTTTGTATTCTTAATATCGAAATTATCCTATGTTAAATTTTTTGTAATTTTTTAAGAACTTCCATTTTTTATGAATAGTGAAAAATACTTAAAAACAACTTTTTTAATCAAAATAATTTATAGTGATAAATTTTACTATTGAGTTTTTTTAGAGTATAATTAGAATATATGTTTACCATTTCATCCAATGGTGGTCATTAGAATTAATTTCACTTTGAAATTGGACATAAACAATTGTCGATCTTTTGATATAAATTGTTTCTTAAAAACACGCTATTTGTTGTGACTACGGGAATTGATTATAAAATTAATTAATACAACTTATATGTTTGGAATTTTGTAAAATAGAAATCATTTATGAAATCAGAATATCAAATATATCTTAGGGTGAAATTTTGGCATTGTTCTGAAAAACTTCAATTTTTGATGAATAGTGAAACCACTAAGTGGTAGTTAAATAACTGATTTTTTCGTTTAAATTAAATATTACCACTTTTGTGAATTGATTTTCAAAAATCCAACATAAATGGTTGTCATTAGGATTTAAAATGTGGTTCAATGGGATTAAAATAATTTTTGGTGAATAGTAACTTTTAAGTTCTTATTCGCGATTAGAGGTAATTAGTGTAATTTAGGGTTAAAATAATGTTTTAAAAATATGAGATGAGCTGGAAACATTTACTACCCTCATTGGATGTGCCATGTCCGACCATGACAATCCATGGGTCAACATGGGGACCCCATGGAGACACTTTAGTTGGAAAATGACATAAATACCTTTTATTTAATGTTAAAGTAAAAAATGACACAAACATGAAATGTTTTACTAAAACTATTTTTACATGGGGTTATACAAGTCATATTTTTGACTATAAATAGTAATTTTAAATCTAAAAAGATTTCCTACATTATGGGTATTTTTTTAGAATTTTTAGAGATTAAATAATTTAAATTTTTAATGACACAATGATGATACAGTGATTACCTCATAAATTAACGATTTAAATAAAATGAAACTATAATGTAATATCCAAGGATTAAACTTGTCCAAAGCCTATTAGATGGGTATATTTAGAACCCTTATCACCTTATCCTCTAATTATACAAGTGTGGGACCTTTAGAATCCGAAAATCATTGTATAATAGAATAACATTTCATTACATTCCAAAAGTGCCCCTCCTCTCAACTTATAAAAGGCCCCCACCATTCCCACCTTATTCACACCTTGGAGCCATTTTGCGCGGCCAAAATCTGCCCAAATACTCTCTACACTTTCCTATCTTACTCCTAGAAGCCTCACTTTGGGCAGAACTCTTCCCAAGGAAGCTTTTGGCTCAAATCAAAAAGATTTACCCGATTTTGAGGTAATGTCTTCTCTAATGTTGTTTTGTTTTATTTTTCTTCTCCAACCCCCTGAACTCTTTTTATTCATTTCTTTTGTAACAACACCAGTATCCTCAATATACTTGGATTTTGTTATAAGAAGGATTCGAGCTACAATTACACACACCTACATCTAATGGTTAAAGAACATACGGTTTCTGTGGATGGCGAATTTCTGCCTCACGAAACGATGATTGTTCAACACTCATATAACACCTTCAAAGGTGGCCATTAAGATATCACTATTTTTATATATGATATATAATATTTTTATGTTTTACTTATGCTTCTGTATTTCTCATTTACGTTATACTTTATGATTTCCATTATTGGTAAACGCAATAATTTCATTTTAGGAAGTGCGGACTACCGCCCTCTCAAAGTGATTTGAATCGTTAATGCGATATGTGGGATGTAAAAAGGATGGAGTAAATGGTATTATAAACTATATTATAATGGAATTATATTATACATTTATATTATTATGAATTAATTACATTAAATACGAAATATAAATGAAAGTAGCATTCATGCTTACGTACGACTTACCGTCTCCATGAACGGTGCATTTCATTTCTTATCTCTAAATGTTTTGTAATATTATAAATGAATGTATATACTGGATATATATGATATATATGACATATAAATCATGAATATAATTCTGGAGATAATGGATATTCTACCACATAAACAACTTGTAATTATAAGAAGTTTATTGTTGACTCAAGTACCAAAAATCGACAAAACGACCGTTATTAACTTAAATAATTACAAAATGTTCATAACATTGTAATAAGTGATATAAAAAGGATAATTAAATTGAAAATGGTAGATATTAACTCTATTTTATTATTCAAGAGGTTAAAGAATGGTCTAATCAAGTTAGACACCAGGTAAGGGAACTTCTTAACCCAACTTCCATTCTTTGGGTTAATCTCCAAAATTCATATTATGTCATGATATTATTATGTCTTATTTTGTATTTTTACTTTATTTATGTGTACCTATATTTAATACACATAATATATCTATTTTATTTTAAAAAATGATCTTTTTAAGGACTTCTTCTCAATCTCCTTTCATTGAGGCATATTTGGTTTTATACACAAATTTCTTTTATACGGTGTATAAACCCCTTTGACTTTTACGTATATTCAAAAGGAATATTTTTTATACGAAGCGTTTACTAAATGACAAAAGGGAATGTTTTTGTCATATGTATGCGGCGACAATGACTTCTCCACCATCGTGACCACTATTTGTGTTTCGGATTCCTCTATAAGCCATACCTTTTTTTAATGAAAAATAAATACAATGTTATACTTTTCATTTATTTTCGTATTGAAAATGGTTTTGAAAGCGTTTTTATTATATCAATGTGTTCTATTGATATCTTGTGATTGAAATGTGGAAATGTTATGTTTCCTTTATGCATGTTTTATATGATAGATCTTTTATTGATATACTATTTTTAATAAAGGAATAGTTTATTTTAATAAGGTATTTTATTTAAAAACATAACAATATTTTTTGGGAACTCAGTTCACCCCCTCTTGAGTTACTCTATCTAACAAAAAATTTGTAATATAAGTTTTTAAATTAAATTTTCATCTATGATTTTTTTTGTGTACTAATTTTCTTAATTTTTTGTAAATTCAACATTTTAATTCTCTATAGATAATAGACAATAAGGATCTTCTACCAAGATACATTTAATTTTAGAACTACAAATTATTCTAAATCGAAAATCATAATCAAAATAAATTTAGAAAGTATGGGTTTTGATATTTGGACTGTAATAGAAGATCATTAAAAAAATAACACTAAAAATTATATTTAATTAGAGTGATGCTATAAAAACTACATAAAACTATAACTATAACGATAAGAATGATTTATTTTTTTTCCTTGGGGGATGATGAATTTAATTGAATACATACTTGAAATTATTCTTATGATATATGGGATTCCATATATGTCTCTCAAAAAGAAACATCAAATGTTAAGGAAATGAGACAAAATACATATACAATTAAATGTTATAATTTTAAAATGAATTTTGATGAATCTATTTCTGACATGTATCTCAGGTTCAAGAAATTAGTTAATACCAAACCTTAACATGGGAAACAAGTGACATAAAATTATTGGTTGATGATAATACTCAGATGTCTACCAGATTGATGGAGATGAATATCCATCTCAATTAGAGAATCCAATGATTTAATTAAACTACATGTGAAGGAATTGATAGGAATGATGATGATGTATGGATAAGATCTTAAAATCAACAAGGACATTGATAAATATGAACAAAGTAAAATCAATAGCCTTCAAGTCTACTACCTCGAAGAAAAAAAAATCTACAAAATTTAAGTACTGGTGAAGAAGACTCTTCTTATGATAGTGATGAAGGGATGGCCTACATATCTTGAAGATTTATTTAATTTTATAGTAAAAAAAATAAGCTCTTCAAAAAATAAAATTTCAGAGGAAATTAAGACAACATGGGAATTTGGAAAAAGGATTGGAAAAGAGATGGTATTCAAAATGAAATCACCTGCTTTGAATTCAAGAGGAAAGGAAATGATGAAGATGACTATACAAAATTGAAATATAGGAATTAAAATGAGGATAAGGATAAAAGGTTCAAGAAATATGTGATAAAAATGTGTACCCCCTCCAAAGATATCTCATGTGATTCAAAAAAATAATTTATAAGATAATTCTAACAATGAAAATACATTATTTGTAGCAAGCACATTAGAGGTACAAAATATTATTCCCGCTACTCATACCAATGTACAAAACATTTATGAAAATGAATATAATGAAGAATTAATGACCATTGAATATCTTTATGAATATTATAACATTATTTAATACACCATTCATGAATTGAACAATGAAAATAAGTCTAATGAAAAATGTCATGCTTTGATAGGTAATATTAAAAATAAACTTACTATTGAAAAATAAAAAAAAATTGATCAATTTTTTAAATAGAAAAATGAAATAAAACAAGCTAATGAGAAATTGAAACGTTTTTTATAAACGTTTACGAATGGAAAGAAAACTATAACATAGATTCATGGAATGTAATCAACTCCCAAGTATAATAAGGCATAGGTTATCAACTTATAAAGAGACAAATTGAAAAAAAAAACAGATTCTTGTCCACCACCAGTTCTGAAAATTCATATATTTCCAGTACCTACTCAACTAGTCAAAATAAAGTAATTATTTATAGATGAATAAAATCTATTTATAGAAAACCCATTACGTAATTTTTGATGCCAAAATCTTTTATCAGTAACATAACTAGGCCTGAAAATATTTGGGTTCCGAAATAATTTTTGGTATAAACATTGTTTTGTCAGAAACCTATTTGAAAAATTCTAGAAAATTTCAAGGGTATTGGGATAGTGCATGTTCCAGTCATATGACTAGTGGGTATTCAAATTTCAAAAATCCGATCAAAGTTAATGGTGGTCATGTCACTTTTGGTGATAATGATAAAGGGGAAATGATCAACCATGACCAAATCCGTAAATCTAATTTAGTGTTAATTTATAATGTTTTATATATTGATGGTTTAAAATATAACATTTTTTAGAATATCTTAGTTAACTGACGGTCGTTTATATAAAATTTTAAAACAATGCATGTTATGTTCTTTATGATAAAAATGTTTTAATGTATAATAATTTATGAAATGATAATATATAGTCTATTGATTTAAATTATTTATATTTTAATTTTTTTTCTTTCTTAAGTACCTTTCATAAAGAATGTTGGATTTGGAATAGATTGCTAGACAATTTCAATATTAATTCACTTTAGAAATATAACTACAAAAGGATTTGTTAAATATATATCATTGATTGAATTTCCAAATAATTAAGTGTGTCACCCCTTTCATAAATAGAAAAACAAGAGATTTATTTTAAATATATGGAAGATGTTTCAACTTATCAAACTATAAACATAGTTCATATGGACCTTTTTGTACAAATAGAGTTTCTAGTTTAAATAGAAACGAATAGGTATATACTCTTGTAGAAAACTTCTCTATGTAAACTTGGGTATACTTTTTAGCTCATAAAAGTGAAGATGGATCCTAATTTTCCATGTTTTCTATATCGGTAGAAAATTTAGGTTCACTTAAGATTAATAACTTAAGAAGTGATCATGGTTACAAATTTGGAAATTTGGTCTTTGAATATATATTTTTGTCAAATGGTTATAATCATTATTTTTTTATCTTAGGACAAAAAAAAATATTATTGTAGAAGAAATAAAAATAAATCTTCAAGTGATTGCCCAAATTATGAAAAATGAATATGACATACCTATTTACTTTTGGTGAAGGATGTTAACACAACCTGTTATAAAATAAAATGATTTTTAATTAGACCTATCTTAAAAAGAACACCTATGAATTATAAAAAAAATAAATCCAAAGGTTAATTAACTTATAGTATTTATTTGAAAATACTTTATTCTAATTACTATTAATAATCAGGATAATTTTTCATCTAAGTTTGATTATGTGAATTTTTCAAGATAATCAATATCCAGTAAATTTTAGAGATTGTTTAATAAAATAACTAAAACATTAGAATATCCATTTAACACTAAATTTTATTAAATGGGACCTAATGAACCTTAGATAACCATAGAAAAGCTTGAGGATAATCTATAAAATCTGAATCTTAATGCTAAATAATAAAGTAGTGCTTTCAAATAATTAAAAAAATTCAATCACCCACCAGAACTCAAACTTTATGAATAGATTGATACAAGCATCCCCTATATTTAGAGATTTATTAGGACTCATAGATAAAATCCTATAATATGTTGTAATAGTAAACCAGGCGAGAGGTACACAAACTAATGCTTCTCTTAGGAATCAGATTGACACCAAGATTTCATGTCATATATTGAGCCTAATAACATTAATGGTACCATCAAGGATGAATTCTAGGTAATGGATATTCAAGATAAACATAATCAGTTTGAATGAAAAAATGTTTGGGAACATGTTGATATACCTAAGTACACCTTAACCATTAGCACTAAATTGGTGTTTTGGAACAAGGATGATTAGTCTTGGACTATAATAAAAAATAAGTCTAGATTCGTTTCAAAAGGGTATAATAATGAACTAGGTATTGATTTTGAGGAATCCTTTTCACCTCTATCCATACGTAAAGCTATTAGGATACTTATTTCCTATACAACACATCTGTATTTCAAACTACATCAAATGGTTACTAAATGTGAATTGTTAAAATGGTTTTATAATTTAGATGTTTTTGTTGAACAAACCTATGGATTTTAAAACAAACATTTTCTAAAGTATGTTTTTAAATTAAAAAATTCTTTATATGGTTCAAAATAGTCTCCAAGAGCTTGGTATGATATTATTACCTCTTTTTTTATTATATTTTTTTTTCAAAATGTATAGCTAATAAAAATTTATCTATAAAAATAATTTCAAAAAAATTTCAAAAGTACAAATATATGTCTATGACGTTAATTTTGGATTAATAAAACACGACTAATGTACTATGATTTCAAAATTAATGAAAATTGAATTTGAAATGGGTTTTATGGGTGAAATTAAATACCTAATTCAATTTAATATTTTTCAAATTAATGATTTAATTATTTTTAATCAAAGAAAATTAACTAAATATATTTTAAGACGTTTTTGGTTAGTCATCACTAAAAGTACTAAATCTCCAATGTGTAAAACCTTTAAACTAGATATTGATGAAACTAGAAAGTCAGTAGATCAATCTAGTTATATAGAAATGATGGCAAGTATAATATATTTAATTTCTTTTCATCATGATGTTGTGTTTATTGTGTGTATGTGTGATCTATTTTAAGAACATTCTTAAAGGACTCACTTATTAGTTTTTAAAATAATTTTTAAATACGTCAAATATCAAACCTATTTATAATTTTTCATTTCAACAGGAAAATAATATTACATTGTAAGTTATTCTAATTAAGATTTTGGTGGATATAAGTTAGATATAGAAAAAACCTATGGAACATGTCATTTATTAAGAAAATATATATTATCATAGTGTAGTATAAAAAACATTATATTGCACAGTCAACTGATGAAGATGAATAAATAAAAGTGGAATGTTTCTATGCACATATATGTTTAATAAAATATACTTTACTAGTCATTGGATAAAAATTTAGACATGTTCCTAAAAAAATTTATAACAAAAGTGTAATAAATATCTCTTAAAATAGAGTATCCCAATCCAAAACAAAACTCATTGATGTAATAAATCTCTTTTCGGGAGATCATTATCAAAAAGGTGATATAACTCTTGAATTTATTTGAATGGAACATCAAATTTTTGATACCTTCACAAATCCTTTAAATTATGAAATATTAAACTATATAAAATATGATTTAGGAAAGATATGTTTTGGTTGATGAATCACTATTGGAAAGTCACCATTGAAAATTCGTTGTTAATGAGTCACCATTGATGTGTCATTTTTGGAAAGTCACCATTTTAAATGAGTTTCAATTATTTTTTTACCGTTTCTATTTCTCCACATTAATAGTTTTAATATTTTTATATTTTTTAATTATTAGGAACCCATAAATGACTTGAATATGACCTTATATCTAATCATTTTAATTATAAATACTTTGAACTATTGGGCCATTATATTTATCCTGATTGATAATTTTTTTTCTTCTCTCTTGATTATTCCTAAATCTCCATCCAATCAGAATGGTTATGATGAAGTCTTCAACATAATAAAATCTGAAATAAGTGAGTTTGAATAAGAAAAGAAAATGATCATTGAGTAGTGAGACTATTGTACAGTGAAACCTGCATCAAGCGAACCGAGTCATTGATTAATAAAAGTAATTAGATGCCCAATACATTCCAAAAAGTAATAAAATAGTGTTGAATGTAATCTAAGGTTTTAAGTGTATGGAATAGTTTTCTAAAAATAACTGTGTTCATTATCCATGGTTGTTTTACGATTTCTATCAAAATGATGGATTTATTTTATTGAGATAAGAAAGATATTATTAATAGCGACATTGACAGAGAATTTTTTTCTTTCACTTAGAAGGAATGGGTAATATACCCCAAGGTACCTTGTAGAGGAATTTATGATGATTATCATGAAATAATACCCAGTGATATTGTGTAAGTTAATTATTTATATTCCATCTTAATGTTTATAGGAAATGTTTCACTATGAAGACCTACTGATGTTGAGCTTGACAGTGAGTGTAAACTTCTATTTATGTTTTAAAGACTTTTTCTAGGTCTTAGATAATGGGATTTCAGAATGATGTGATATGAAGTTTTTTTATTCCTATTGGTGATTAAATATGATCAAAGGATTAATATCTATAGATTTATTATTATTCATGTGTATGAGGTGTGAAAAATTTCTTCAAGATCAAATTCCTTAATATACCGTAAATTGATCTATTCCTTGTTAGATGATAATGGCTTGGTAAGTTAAAGTGAAGAGGAAGAAGACAAATATGGAGGTATTTTTGTCTAAATAAATTATCAAAAGAGTTATAGTCATATAGAACCCATAGAGAAATGCTTGGGGTAGAGATAATGAAAAAATATCTATTGAGTTCAATCCTATTGGTCATCCATTGAGGCCAAAGGATATGGTGGATCCGTATCTTGAGCTGGGTGAGGTCGTTGAATATTTTAATGATGATGTCCATAAATAAATAGTTTAGGAGGAAAATAATAAAGAAGTAGAATTTTCTATTGAAGTGGAAATTGATCATGAGATACCTAAATTCCCTAAGGATATCTATTATAGAATAGTAAGCCTACCAGGTTCCCTACCTACATTAGAGTCACTTTTGGATGAAGGAGATGACGAGAAACTAGAATTATCTTGAGGGGACTAGTTTAAGATATCTTCTTCCAAATAATCAAGAGAAATAATTGATATTTCTCATAATGGTAATGGATGTCATGTCACTGAGGAAGATGTTGATGAGGGAAATGAAAAATCAGAAAGAAATAATGGTGAGAAAGATGAGAATCGTGATGATAATGATGATCTTCATTGAATATATGATCATGATAATAGATATGATAAACTTGGATATGACCATGATGATCATGATTATGAGATAGATTAGATACACTTATCATCACCAATTATTTCTAGGACTAAGGATAGATCTAAATCCATTGAAAATGATGAAGTTCCAGCTGATAATACAAATGTAATATATGAAATTATTTACGGGGAGAAGTCTCCCATATATTCTATCCATCACTCAAAGGTAGTAGACCACTTAGAAGAATTTTTTCACCGAGAGTGAGTTGATCACACAAATATAGTTCATAAATACCTGGATCCTACTATACATGAAATTGATGAATCTTATATGATAGTACCTTCTATTAAAATAGTAGTTTTTGAAAAGGCTAGTCACTTAGAAAATATATTTGTTCTTGTTCATACTGTGTAGAATCTCAAAGAATTTCCTATTATTTCATATATCAGACCTGTCATAAGTGAATTTGAAGAGTGGGACAAATATCTTGTTTTTTAGACATTGCCTAAAATTACTCAAATTCCGATGATGAAATGGTGGAAGGAACCTTAATGGATAAAATTGATCAAGCTGGTGAGCTGATACCATTTATGTCACTGGAGTCTTGTAGAATAGTTCCAAATGAGGCTCTAACAACTCATGAGCATAGATATCATACACCTTATCAATTTTTTATGTCTCCCAATGTTGTGCTAAAAGGTGATTTATAATCCTTTCAAATAAATATGATTTTGAAATTTGAAAACATTATTGGAAATATGTTTTTTGATTTGAATAATATTTTGAGAAATATTATTCCTTCGATAACAATACTTAGTTAAAGTGGAACCCAATACTTTATTCTTCCCATTATATCACATTTACAACCAATAGTCTCTTTTCCCATACAATACCTATAAGTGGACAATAAGTGATTATCAAAAGAAGTGGAATATTCGATATCTGAAATAAAGGGAATGAAAATATCTTTATCAAGAGGTATAATTCACTTTTAGAGAAGTTAGAAGCCATGAATGCAATTGCATCAATATATGTTGCACCTACCCATTAATCATTACTATTTGATTTTGAGATGATTAGATGGATTATCAATGAGTAATTGAACACTTATTTGGGGGATGTATTTTTATTGGATGAACAATTACCAAAAATACAACATCCTAGAGAACAAATTTCTGATATAGTTAATGATTTTTCTACTGATATCATGACAGTAAGGAAACTATTATAAAAGACATCAAGTATTATCTAGTAATAATTTATACCATATCTTGAGCTCAATGTTAATTTAAATTTTTTGATAGAGAGTTAGAGAATACCATCAGTCACTAGATAATTCAAGGAACTGGTAGGTGATTTGAATGTTATCATAATAGTGTTGAATCGTTTTATAGAATTGAAGAGAGATTTACTCAGTTCTATGAATAAAGGTGGAAATATAATCATGTACGTTATAAATATCCTGAATCCTTTTCTTCACATTCAGAACACTGATGAAATTTATATTAAGGACATTCTAGTTACTACTATTGTTTCCTCTACCTCTACAGATCTAGTTTGATATAGAATAAAAGTGATTACATTTTCAGATGGTCTTTTCCACCACAATATCAACCAATGAGTTTATTACCAGTTGATGTAATCAGACACCAACAACATGTTCTTAATTATGAGTCTCCTCCCTCTTCAACATCAATACCTTCCATCCCCTCTTATGATCCAAAAATATCTACTGTAGTTCCAACCCTCATAGAAAAAGATAAAGGAGGATCCCCAACCAGTCCCCTATATACCTCTCATATTGATTCAGATTAGATGTGAATTTTTATAGAGATATTGTTCTTCGACTCTTTATCTTATATTGATGTACTCAACACTTTTTGGATCATATTCAATGTCATATATTTGTGTTATTCTCCATCAATTGTAACTTTATTTTATTATTCTTATCATTTTTATAATCTCAATGGGGGAGATATAAGGGGAATTTTTTTATTACAATGGGAGAAAATAGGAAATTTAATATTCACATGATATATTAATTATATATCAATGATATTTTTTTATTTTAATATCTTAATATTACTATATCCATTGAATAATTTTACTGTTTTGATATTTTAAATTTCCTTGATATCATAGTAGTTTTATCACCCATTTATTTTATGAAATTATTATCCAGACTGTTTTAACTTATGTACATATATGATTATATATGTTTCATTTTTAGTAAATGACTTATAAGATTCCATGTTCTGTGATAATTGAAAAGGGGGATATTTTTGGCACCTCCTTTTGAGGAGAGTGTTTGGAACATCCTAATTTTAACAACAAAAATTGTGTTTATTTTTATAATAATAAGTTTAATGTTGTATGATATTATTTTGTATCAAAAGATATCTTTTGGAAAAGTTGGATAAGTATTTACTTGCCACCACCATGACTTGAGTCACCATCACGATCATACATTTCACCACCGAACTTGTCACCAACAGATTTTTTAACATTGGCTTGTGCTACCCCAACCTAAGGTACTACCAACTCGAGTAATTTCCAGTCTTAGATACTGTTGAATACTGAGTCATTGAGATATTTAATTCGACATTACTATTTGAGTAACTTGTCTTTAATGATCTAATGACTATATTATTAGTCATTTTACTGAATCATAAAGGACATAGTCAACGCTGTGTGGATTGTGGATCATCTTGAACTGTTGTTATATATTTTTTAAGGGATATCTCTCTCACACAAAATCGTTTGTCTTTGGATCTGAGACAGTATGAACGATTGTGTGTACCTATTCCATCCGCTGTGAAAATCAATTAACCAGTAACAAAATACCCATATAGAAATTAATCTACATATTTATAGATTTCATTGAAGTTTCTATTACAATTATTAAGTGAATCATTATGGAAAATTCCCATGATACTATATTTTTCAAACTCTTTTAGAGAATATTATCTCTATTTTTTGTTCATTATTTTTATCTTTCGAGCAGTGTGTTGTTATTTTTTTTCAAACACACATTATGTCCTATTACTAAATTAGAGCACAAGCGTTATTTTCTGTTTCACTGTACATCCATTTACCCACTGCGTATATTGAAGAGGTATTTGTGCGGCCTATACTGTTTTACTTACCACATTTAACAATGGGAGATGATTTTTATCCTATAAAGCTCATTGTTATTGTTGTTAGTTTTTCCTGATCCAAGTTATGGATCTCTTTGATGATTATTAATATAACTTCCTTGAAATCAGGTGATTTCCATGTTGAGGGGATTATGAATCATCAAGAGATGAAACCCCTTGTTTATTACCCTGCAAGATTTTGTTTTGTTTTATTACCAAAACCCATATTGTTTTAAATACATAAAACACTATTACATTGATAGTTCATATTAAAATGTGTTTATATATATTTTTATCTAAGTAAATTGATTTCACTACCTAATATAATTTTAGCATTATTTAATCTGAGATATAATCATTCTTTGAGAAATATTTAAAAAGACATATCTTATATTGATCTGTTATTTTGATTAACTGGCTAGTTTAATTTATTAGGGGATTTATTTAAAACATTAATTTTCACAGAAAGTTTTATTTGTAACTTAATTCACCCCGCTCTTGAGTTACTCACTTAGACTAACTAGTTTCATGTTCCCAGTTATACCTCATGACTCACATAAGGGTGGGGTATTTTCATACTCAATTTTCTTTGTAAAGCCTAATCTTATGTTGTAGATAACAACACTATATCAGAAGGTTTAGAACTAGATTAAATTTCTACTAATTTCTTAGAATAAATTATGAATCTAACTATGTCCATATCATTTTCCATCCATATTTGGATTCCAATTGTAGAAACAATATCATACCTTCCTTATGGGGGATAAAGGTCCCAATTGAAGCCCTAAATTTTTAACGAAACCTAAGAGTATGTTTCTTTAAAGTCAATTAGATTAAAATTCAGAATCCGAATATGAATTTTTTTTGTAATCAACATAAAGGTGAATGGGAATAAACTCTAGGATCTTTCATTCAACTCCATGAAAGGGAAATGTACATGAAATAATCCACAACCAATCAAAACACACTAAAAATAAAAAAGCCCAAAACTGAGGATAATTAGAAAACAAGGTCAATGAATTTACAAGGTTTCATAGATTTCAAGAAGAAGATGTGGGAAATGAAATAATTATTATAGAGCACCATGCTCTCAGAAATAGCTTTGTCTGAGGTTGAGACATGGGTGGTACTACCTTTTCTGATTATTCATTATGAGACCCTTTGCATGAGCTATGAAAAAGGGCCTCTCGAGAAGCCTGAGAAAGATGAAAGACTGATCCACCCTTCCCTAATATTCCCCAAAGAGATTATAGACCCCTTATTCTCCATTTGATGGCCGGAGAAATAGTTGAAATGGTTCAGGCTCTTTGGGTGACCATGATTGATGTGATCAACAAGAATCACAGGTGCTTTCCTCTCCTGTTCCTCCATCATTATATATATATAATTATATATAATTATATAATTATATATATTTATGAATATATAAATTTATAGAATTATAATTATAAAAATTATAATTTTTTTATATTTTTATAATTTTTTATAATTTTATAAATACTTTTTTTAAAACATTATATATATTTATAATTTTATAATTAACTATTTAAATTAAAAAAATTATTAAAAAGACTAATTTAAATAAATTAATTATATTAATTTAAAAAATATCTTAAATGTTAAAACATAATAAAAAAAAATGAATAAATATTATTCAAATAAATTAAAAACATATTGAGATGATTATATATACATTAAATAAATATATGCATAAATGAATATTAAAAAATGATTGAATAATAAAAAATAAACATAATAGAAAATTATTAATAAATCAATAATATTAGAATAAATCAATATTAAAAAAGAATATATTGAATTTCATAGACAAAACATTTTTTTAAAATGAATTCATATAAGATTAAGTGCATGAATTATAAACACATGCAAAAATGAATAAAATATTAAAAAATTCATTTAAATAACATAAATATATACGTTTCAAACATTTTAAAAATATTACCACTTAATAAATAGAATTTAACAAATTATAATCACTTCAAATAAAAATATACTAATAATAATAATTAGTAAAATATAATCATGCATAAAAAATGGGTAAATTCAAAAAATATTACATCAAAAAATGAAAAAAATGTACATAAATGTGAAATAAGTACATTCCAAACATACACATGTAGACATGTTATAAAGATTTGTCCATCCTGCATACCTAAACTCATATACATACCCATACTTATAACTGTTTGTGTACCAAATCTATACACACACACACACACAATACACTCACACAACATAACACATACACATAAATACACATTTATTGATATATATATTTAAAAGTTCTAATGTCACATATTAACAACGCATCATTTATATTTATAATTTTTTTTAAATAATTAAAAATATATATTAATACATCACAGTTCTGTTAATTATATACATGTATTTTTTAATTAATGTATAAAAATAAACAATATTTTTTATAATATAAATATGCTAAATATATATTTATATTTATATTTATATTTTTTTAATTTTTTATCGATTCCAAGAAATGAACTGATAAATATGACCTATATCAGTTATAAAAAATGACCTGATAAAGGGTACACTTCTATCAATAGTTTTTTAGCTTTGAAATAAATTTACCTTTGTCAGACCTAAAAATTACCTTTATCAGAACTTTTATCGATTGCTGAAAATGGTTTTTCTTTTATTAGAACATTATGTTTTGAAGTGATTAAATCATGTGCTACATAAATCATTATACTTGGGAGTGAATTTAATTATTATTGATGTAAAATATTTTTTTAAATGTTTTAATTTTTTTTGGATTTATTGATATGGGAAAAATGTGTGCTCTTTATCTTACTTGAGATAGATGATGGAACAAAATAATTTCATCAAAAACAAAAATGTGAACTAAGGAACCATATAACAGAGGAAATTGACAAACCTCATTCAAAACAATTATTTAACATACTATATTAAATTCAGTGCATGGGAGTTTCAAATCATTATATTGTCGAGGTTGATTAAGAATTACAACAAATTCACCGTACCCATGATGATAGTGACGATCTAAAAAATGTCTCACTTCATATTTAATTTCTCATAAAAAGAGGTTATAATATTTTGTGGTAATTAGTAAATTTTGTTTCATTCTTAAACATTTTTTCTGTGTGTCAATTCACAATTCATGTATTCTGTTAATGGATTTACAAGTGTTAAAACAAATTTTAGTACATGGATGGAAATATTTTGATAATAGATGTATAAATTTCATTGAGTTTTTATAAATCCACATAATTTAGGATTCATGGAGAAGACCTATTGATAATGGAAATTTCTCCACCTCATCCTACCTAAAATCTATAATGATTTAGTGAAGTCAAATGATTATAGGTCTGGTAAAACATGCCTTAAAAAATATGATCAGTACGAACACAAATTAACTGGAAGCAAGATATTACATATCAAATTATCGTAAGGAATTTCATCATCATAATATATTTAAATAAATATTAAAATATTTTTATATATAAAATGTATATTTAGAAATAAAAATCATATTAAAAAAATTATTATCAAACTTATTTTTTTATTTATATAACAAAAAATTTCCAAATTTATATCAATTAATAAAAATATTCAAAAAAGTATTAAAATTCATGAAAAATTTTATTAATAAGAATAATATGTTACAATTTTATTTAAATAATTATATAAATATATAATTGCAAAAATAATTATTAAATCAAACAAATATTATTATATATATATATATATATATTAATATAATTGTTGGTGTTGTGATAAAAATCTGATTTATTATGGATGGAAAAGGTCGCAGTGCAATAGGAGGACAATAATGAATGTGGGGGGGGGATATGTGATGGAAGTGGCAGGATTGTGTCAATGAATGAAGATCGTACCCAATCAGTGATCCAAAATGGGTGAAGGGGATAATCCATCACAATATTCTCAAACATAATTTAGGATTTTATAAATTGATTCACAAAGACATTTTTCAACTAATATATATTAAAATATATGTTCATGTATATATAATTTTTAGTGAGTAATAATGGTGTTTCCCACAAAGTTTTCAGCAAGGGGGTGAGGAAGGATTTGGATCTCACGTATCTCAAAATAATAGGGAATTTAATGTTTTTGGGGTGGGGATTTGTGGCGGGTTCCATATAGATGATATTTGGTGGGTGTAGTGATTAATTCATCTCTCAACATGAAAATATTTGAAAGTTTTTGTTGATTATTTATTAACTGTAAAAATTAGCACTAAAAATAAATAAATTTTATGAGGGCTAAAAATGATGGTAATATTAGATGAATTATATAAGTGCTTAAAAACCCATTGATAAAGTATATCTTTATCATGTACCATAAATGGTTTTTTATCAGCATGTTTTCTAGAAATGGTCATGGTATTTGTATTTTACCATTGTTCAAAACATTTTTTATTTTTTAGTGTAGATAAAATCAATTTCACTCAAATTTAAAATGAAAATATGTTGTTGTGATTATTAATAAGTAATTAAAAATAAAATAATAAAATAATTAAATTAATTCCATTAATGAAAAATAGGGTCATATACAGTGGGAATGAAATTTTATAGAATGAATACAATATAAAAAAACCAGATAGACTGTGTGGTGTGATAGAAAGGTGGTGTAGCAGGAAAACATGGGTGTGTTGTTGGGTGGGATGCTAAATAGAGAGATGGTTGCGCTGGAACCTATTAATCAACTCTCAACCCACCCAGAATTCTAAAGGATGATAGCGGGGTGACCAGTCACATGATGATTGAAATTGTAGAACTAGTCATATGGCATGACACGACAAGATAGGCAGTGTGGGGGGATCCAACCAGGTATTTCTGGGTAGGTAGCTTGAATGAGGGGTGACACATATCTAATGACCTTGAACCCACCTGGATTGTAATGTCAGAAAGAGGAGTGTCAGTCCTTCTTGGTGGGGTGGTGGGGGTGTAGCTTGACATTGAGATGGGTGATACTCTGTGATTATTTTTAACATGTGGGGCACTACTGTGGAAGACTCTTGATTTTTCATGATGAATACTACTATTTCAATCATTCAGGTCACCTCCCCTAAATGATCTTTGTGTCACCATTTGTTGGGCCCTTAGAACATCTAAAACATGGGCCTTAGTGAAACTTCATGCAATAAAAACTTCTAGTGGGGGATTTCATTCCTTTTATAGAGGGATGAAGTTTTATTAATGAGTTGTTTGGGAGTATGTGTTGTTTGCGGGTTTTAAGCCGCGTCTTTATATATATTATTATTAATTAGTAATGGATAATTAATAGTTATATTATTAACATTATTCCAAATTTTTAATTTTTAATATTTATAATAAAAATAAATATCAAGAAAAATAATAATTAATAAATAATAATAGATAATATAATTAATAATTATTATTATTAATAATGAAATTTATTATTATTATTATTAATTGTTAGTTATATTATTATATAATATATAATTATCAATTACACCAATAAACATATATATTTATTATTAATTATTATTAATGTTATTAATCATGTTATTTATTATTAATTATTAATTAATCATATTACTGTGTACTTGGTTTTGTGGATTACAAACCACAAACAATGCACACACCCAGAAAGACCAGTTGGTTATGCCTCAACCCTTCCAACAAAAATTGATAGGCACCTATCTAGACCATTCCAATTTGATGTTTTGAAGGCCAAAAGGATTGAAAGATCATTACATGGCCCAAATACAAAATTTTATAGTCCAAAACCTCTTCAATGAATAATACTACTATAGATGGAATCTAATAATGACATATATAGGGGAGTCACGAAGAAAGGAATATTAATTATTTAAATCATTACTGATTATACTATTAATAATTATTATTAATTACAGTATTAATTATATTACTTTTTTTTAATAATGAATTATTAATTATGTGCTATTAATTTTTAAGGATTTAATTATCTTTTTGTTATTATTAATAATATCTAATGGTGAAAAATTAAATTTTTGTTTCCACTACTACATATTATGAATTATTAAGGGTTAGACTTTATCAATGCCAAAGAAATGTTGATAAAAGGGTATATTTTTTCAATGGTAATTTTTTTTGATAAAATTACACTCTTTCTCAGTACCTTATTTAACACTTATAATGGTGTCCCTTTATGAGTGTTTTTCTCTTCATTGATAAATGCATGATCTTTATTAGGGATAAATCATTTTCTAGTGCTGATAGAATGTAAAATTAATATAAATTTAAATTATATACTATTAGATATCATATTATAGTATATAAATACAATATATCTTCAAAAAATTAATTTTTATAACACTAAAAAAGTTATTTACCCTTAATATGAAATAGATTTAGTAAAAAACGATTCATAAAAAATATTAAAATTAAAATTATGTAACAAGTTGGTTATATAATAATTAATAAATTACTAAATATCTTTAAATAAGTCATAAACAAGACTCGAATTTAAAATGAACAAAAATATTTTTCAACCTATCCATTGGGGCTCCACAATTTGTCAAATTAAAACTTGTGAAATTATTTACGACATTTGGTATTAATTTTTTCATGTATCCAATTTTGTCATGTTCAAAAACGTCTAAAAGTTCTCCAAAACTAGGTTTTTAGATTGAATGACATAATTTTGTGGCATTCAATGCAATTTTAGCATTTATAAGAGTCTTCCTAACCTTTTCATTAGAGATAGAATTTATCTATTGGGCTTACATTCATATAAATATTATGGAACTAAGGTTCTATTGTTTTTCTTATTATAGTGTTATTTATGATTATATATATATGTATATTCATATTTTCATTTATATACCTATAAAAAATTAATTATAGATATCAATATTTAATAAAATATTCATATAAAATGTATTAAAAATATATAATCCATATGGAAATAAACACTTATTATTATTTTTTTACATAATATTTTTTGAATATATATACCTATACAATTGTTTATATAATATTTATATATATTTGTTTTTTATTTAATTATAGATATTTTTGTATAATATACCTGTTACACCAAATATATATTGAAATATCCATACATACATATAGAAACACACACAAAATTTGTTGCAAAGTGTATATATGTACATCCATATATATATATATATTTACATATATACAAATACACACACACACAAATACAAATATATACACCCACATGTTCACATACATATATACATATACACACACATACACAATTTTCAACAAATATATATTAATATATATATATATACATACATATATAAAAATACAAATATATAAATTTATCATTATATAAATTTTCCATCCTATGAAAGACATTAAATAACAATAATCATTGTCTCCTGGTTGTGCCCAACTATGTGTTCGAATTCATGTATGACACTAAATTCCCTAAATATGTATTGAAATACATGTACGACACATCACTCATCTCCTTCATCCTTTAACTTATAAATTCCTAACAAAATGATGATATTTTTTCCACCAACTGCTTTATTCCTCTCTCTCTCTCTATAATCAAAGTGTTTATTTCTCAATCTCCATACAGAAAGTCTCATCATTAGTATATTTCTCAATATACATTCAAACCCTACTCTATTCTATTCAGTTTATAAGGGTGTGAATTTTAAACTATCTATAATGTTTTTTGGTGAATTGTGGTGATGTATTATTTTTTAATTATTGTTTTTATACAATCTTTAATGGTAATTTTCTAAATTTTATTTTCATTAGGATATGATAAATTTTATTTACCTATATCTAAATGTATTATTTTTACTATTTAAGCAAACAAATATCAATAATTAATGATATTATTATAATTATTGTGTTCCTTTTTATCTAAAATGTATTATTTTGATGGTTAACCGTGTAATATTTTAAATTGTTACACACAAAAAATCCTAAAAATAAATTTATTTCATGGGTAGATGAACCATGATTCTATGAAATTCAATAAATCTCAAGGCTGTTATTGAGGTTGGAAATAATTCATCCTAATGGGGAATTGAAAAAATAATCTTTTTCATATATTAGCATGTTACTGAAGAGTTATTAATATAATATCTCAGTTTCTAAGATGCATTGGACTTTTAAAACTATCTAAAAAAGTTCCATGAAAACTAAATGGGTGTTATTCTATCTGAATCTTGATATAACTATATTTACATTTTATTAAATTATTTTAATACCATAAAAGAAGATAATTTACTATTTTGAAATTATTTCTCAACCAAAATTATGTTTCATAAAAATTATTGATGATTATATGCTAGAAAAAAACATATTCACTACATGTTATCCGCATTAGGCTTTGATTAATTTTCAATATCACTCTCTTAAGGTATGGATATTACATTTTGAACATTCATGTAACGAGAGTTTTATTAATTATTATTATTTATTTAGAATTTAATTGTAATCTAAAAAACATTTATTTTGATGGTTAACCATGAAATATTTCACATTCTTACCCAAAATATTCCAAAAAAAAATATCCATCATGAGCAGTTGAATTGAGATTCACCCAGATTAAATATATATGTTGGATAGTATTGTGGTTTAAAATTATATATACTAATAATACTGTGAAATAACAATGATGTGTCATTATCATCTTGTTATTTGATAGTAATAAATGAAATATCACGGAGTTTAAGATGCATTGGTCTTTTGAAAAAATTTAAAAAAGTTTGATTATCTCTAAAAGAGTTCAATTCTTTTGAAATATCGATATTAATATATTGATATTTTATTACATGATTTTAGAAACTTAACATTGCATTATTTAAACTTTTTTAAAAGGATTTCCCAACTAAAATTATGCTGTTTAAAAATTGTCTGTGTATATATTCTAGAAAAAACATATTTTACTTTTCCTGTTGAATGTAATCATGTAGTGAAATGGATTGAATTTAATTTCATGCCACCTAAGTTTTTTGGATGGTAATTAGTGTCAAACCACACCCATGTCCAATATCCTAGAGGTCAAAATTAAGTATTGAAGAGGGGAATCTCACCACTTTAGAGAAAGTTTCCTCAGGTTTGAAAAAATAATGATCAATAAAGCATAAAACTAGGAGTATTATGTCCAACATCTCATAAATAATAATATTTCATGATCAATGTTATGTTTTTGGGGAAACACTTAGGGGATTATCCACAAGAATTTCAAGGAATGCATTGATGCATATGATCATGTTACAAATTTGGTACGATCAATTTGATTTATTTTATACAAGAAAATATAATGATTTTATATTTGATGAATTTATGGAATCAAATTCATATAATGAAATAAATAAGATAATAGCATATAACACCAATATGTAATGTGCTTTGAATCAACACGATCGTAAGTGCATTGTGAGAACACCTTCTAGGTTAATTGATTTATTACTAATTAAAAAACAATAAAGGAAATAAAAAATTGGATACAAAGAATATGACTAGAGGAATTGTATGAGAAGTATAACCTTGTTGAACTAGGTGGTGGTGGTAAAAACCGCCATGAATAGTCAATATAATCTCCTAATAGACGAATACACAAACACAACCAATAATGAAAAAATTTATATAATGGAAGAAAATTAATGTCTTAAAGAGCTATGAATCATGAACTAAAACATCATTATGATGAATAGATGTCAATATATGAAACTCCTTTTGCAGAGAAGTCATCCAAGACCCATGTTAGAGTTCTTTTCCACCAAATATACATTGATGTAGAACTCTGGTTATGGGGATCATCACAAAGAAGATGGAGGGGGTGCGAAGGACACATAAACCTCAGTTTTCCCTTTCTTCTCCAAGATATTTTTAGCGTAGAAATATGATCTCTCACTAGGAGCTATCAAGATGAAAACTAGATTATACCAAAACACCACAAATTTAATGATTTGATCACCTCAAATCATAGTGGTAGTGGAGTATTAATGGGGTATTAGAGTATTGTTAGGTGGAGCAGTCAGAACCACTATATGAAAGCCGCATGGATGGCAGTGATCGCATAATTATTTCACAAGAATAAGGAGGTCCATTTAGTGAGTAAAGTTAAAGAACACCATTGGATAAAAGGAAGCGATGTGGATCTAGGCCGTGGAAAATAAACACACATTGGTGTAGTTGAATCCCATAAAACAACCATTATAAACAATCAATAAAAAAGTACACTACACAATAATAAAAATGAATATCTCGTAGAAAAAATAAGAAGCCACATGAATAGTGGCCACACAATTATAATTCAATTTTTCCTAAAATATCAAATGGTATGAAACAAATTAATGGATAACATAAAATAATTAAAATAAAATTTATTTTTGGGTATAAAACAGTATAAGTTATAAAATTAAAAATTAAATCCATTCATTTTGTATATTATTACCAGGAAATACTTAAAAATTACCACAAATTAGATAATTAAATAATACAGAAAAAGTAAAATTAAAATCCACAGGTTACATAATCGACCAATCAAGCATTTTATCAGCATCACTAAAACCAAGAATATCATTTCTCTGGCATCTTGAAAAAATGCTATGACAAGATCAATATTTTATTTTCCTTGAATTAAAATTATACATTTATTTACAAATAATCATGTACATGGGGTGATAAATGGTGGGAATTCACGAAGACCCCTTATTCAATCTAACATTTTAAATAAGTGAAGTGTATTACTATACCATATCTATCAATACTACTTGTAAAATACACCAAAATAAATTCACTCTCTAAAAAATCTAGATTAATGGATTCTTTATAAATACAATCAAACTAGATCTAAAAATTATATTTTAATTGAATTAAAAATCATAAATATCAATAAATATAGTTATATGACTTGATATTTCTTATAAAAACTAACTCATGCCAATAAAAATTTAGTGATATAAATGGGGAATTCTATAATGGCCCACACCATTATGGGTTGAAAATTCCAGAAGAAATGTAAACATTCCATTTGGTAGATAAGTCACTTGGAGAACTGGGGAATGGTTTTGGAATTTAAGGGTATAAGAATCTTAAAATTCAGATTTTGGACTGTGTTTGATGTTCAGTGGATTCTATGGGTGTTTGGGTGGGAAGAGAAGAAGGTCCAGGTGGTCTAGATACTAAATTTTGTAGCAACAACCTATGGTCTAGTCAATGAGCCATCATTTGTTAACCAGTGATATAAGAAGTGTCCAAACACATTGTTGGGTTTCATAAAAAGGCTGGTTAGTCCCAACATCCAACCGATGGTTCCTTTTGAGGTAATTTTTATGGGATGGAAGTATTTTATTTTCTAGGTTCGAGTTCTTGGGGTCTAAAAAGTCATGGGTCTCAAGAGAGGTTATTTAATGGATGAATATCCCTCCCTTTGGCTCACCATTGATCCTCCTATAATATTGATGAATTTTGGTGTGTTATGATTCCAATTGAATTTAATATCATCTATTTATTCTAATTCTTGAGTCACATTTTCCAACCATTCTATTTTAGATGAATGTGTGTTAGGATTGGGAAATGATTTCACCAGAGCATGGTCAAATAATCTTAGCATTATGGATATTTCATACATCTTTCTTAGAGGATACTCCATAATGGTATATTCACACTATTATAATATATTTTAGTTAAGTTACATTTACTACTGATATTTTTAATGTCTTTTATAAAATTTGATAATTATGGGATGAACAAGTGTTGAATTATAGGAATTTTTCATGGGATAGTACCAAGGATATTCCATGGTCCTTTTGGGTGTGGTTGGTCATGGATCAAATGAATTAGTGATGTTTGGTGAGTAATTAGTATATTATTCAGAATTTTATTAAAAAACTAATTAATTATAAATTCTAAAATTAATTATTTTTGTTTTTAGACCATAGATAGGCCCCTGGGAGTATGGGTGATCCTGCTCAAGATGTGCAGAGTTTTGATGAGGCATGTATGGGTGTTACAGAGTAATGGGAAAGCTTAGAAGAGGTGTTGTAAGGTGTTGTGAGGATGTTAACACCATTTTGAACGTAGTTAAACCCTACAATACAAAAATCATATATATTTATATTAAAGGGTATGAAAGTGTGAGTCTTCTATATGGGATCAGGTAGAGTAGTTTTGGATCAAGTGATCATTAAACAATACAACAGAGGGGGAATTGAAACCCCAGACCAAGGATGAGTGCTTAGAAGAACATGGAATGTTCAGAAATTACTAAAAATTGTGGTTCGAAGTGGTTCTGGTGCTAGTTAAGATATATAGGGACTCAATTTGGTCGTAGGTAATGAGTTAAGATACGATAAGAGGCTAGATGGTTCCCTCGAGATATTTTGGAAAACATAAGAGGCTAGGGGATGAGTGTTGATCGGTTTCCCTAATGAGACATATGATAAGACCCAGTATGGGACACCTATTTTTTAGAGACTTATAATTGTGATTACAATGGGGCTTGGGATAGTAGTCGGAATGAACACACTAATTCGAGTATCAGGATGAGCCTACAGGATGCTGTGTCACCATAGGGTGAAGAATTCTAGTTGGTGTAGATGAAAAAAGGTCATGATGATTCCAAAGGACTCTAGTGTATTCCCAAATATGTGAGATAAGGTGTTATGTTACATGAAGAGATAAATAAGGTTTATATTTGGATGTGATCAGATAGTTTTATGTGTGATGGTAAGTATACCTAATTTTTTGTGTATTCTTATGATTGTATTTCATTGATGTGATACCAAATTTAATTAGACACACTCTTAGTTCCTAATGATAGAAATATGAAAGGGGGGATGCATACCCCCTAAATCCATATTATGTGATACCAGGATGGGATAGATACACACTTGGATCTAGGTGATGGAATTATTGAATGGGAAAGGAACACACCTATCTCTAGATGATGTAGTAATAAGAAGGGAGACACACATCCCTAGATCAATGTGATGGATTTATTGCAAGGGAGAGGTATAGCCCAATCTGTAGAAGATTTGATTTCAAGAAGGTGAGAGATACACCCCTAGTTACAGGTGATGGATTTTGGTGATGGTATTCCTTGGGTCTATGAAATGATACTTGTTGGACTTAGTTATGATATGCTATGGTGTAGGATTAGTGGATTGAGTTCCATGGGTGATATAGAGTCTTGGTTTTGATATGGAAGAGGATTGAATGAAGGGGCCAGAATACATGATATGGGTTCTCGGTTGGCATATGATTACAGTGTGAATCGATACATGAACTTTATTTTGTGAGATTTAATAAATACACCTTTTTCATAGGTTGGATAGTATTAAATTGATTCATGACTCTGTTTATGTGACATACCCTGAGTGAGATGGTAGTGGTTGAGCCTTTTATGTGTGACCTTACCAATGAGGGGTTTAGTCAAGATGCATAATATAAGAACCTACTCTAAGGTAGCAGATGTTGGAACTTGGGGATTCCATACCCCGAGTCTTTGGGGAGGGGTTTAATTTTATGGCATTTTATTGATGGGTTCGGGAAATAATTCAAAGAAAATATTGTTGGGTGTAAGTGTGGCCATTTATTACTGAAATCTCTCTCACTTTCACCTCATTAGATCCTCTTTGAGGTGGGATGATTTTTGGTGCATTGTGATGATGATTTTATATAATATGATTCATTTCTTCTCATTCATGATTCCCATTTGATACCATATAATTTAGGATAAATTTGGGCTTTGGTTAGGAAATTATTTCATTAGAGCGTAGTGAAATCACTCGAGTGCATTGGGGGATTTCATATAGCTTGCATAGAAGACATTATATAACTTTATCTGTATAACGTTGGAAGGTATTTCAGTGAAGATATGTTTCTAGATAATTTTATTTAATGTTATTTATTAAATTTTATGAAATTAATGGATGTATGTGTGTCAAAAAATATGTGTTTTGATCAGGATGGTGTTGAGGATATGTCATAGACCTTCTAGGTTAGTTGGTCTAGAATATAGAGAAGAGGTGATGCCAAGTGATTAATTAGGAAAATATTCCTAAATGGGTTAATATTAATAAATAAATATAAATTTCATAATTAATTAGTTATGTTTTATGACCTAAGATAGTTCCCCAAAAGTGTGGGAATGCAAGTTCAAGATGTGAAGAGATTTGATGTCGCATGAATGATGTTGGCAGAGGCATGATTAGTCTTAGAATAGGTGCTGTAGTGCTTGGTGATGATGATAATTCTTTTTTTTAGGTAGGTATCCCCAATAATAAAAAACCATATGTATGAATGTGATTGGATGTTCATGCATTTGTGAATTCTATATGAAATTTTGTAGAGTCATTGAGAACTTAAAAACACTTAGGTAATAAATCAATGTTGGAAATAATCCTCTTGTTTGTGGGTGAGTTCTAAGAAGAACATGGGATGTTCAGAAATGCCTGATGACTTTGTCCCCAAGGTATGATGGAGCGGATTAAGCTAACGAGGGACCTTGAGTAGTTTTCGAAGTATCAGCTGAGATATGATAATGGCATAGGTGGTTCCCATAATCTATTTAGGAAGAAATGAGAGGCTAGGGGATGAGTTCCAAGTGCTATCCCTTAATAGACATGGGATGAGACCCAGTGTGGGTCATGGGTTTTGAACAGTGAATTGGAATTTAAATTTCAGGTTATTTTCGGATTAGAAATGGAACAAAACTACTAAATATAGGGTTGAGATGAGCCTACAGACTCTAGTGTCACAACATAGTGAGAGATGCAGAATGATACAAATGAGCCAATACCATGAGGAGACTATAAGACTCTAGTGATAGCTCAGTTTGGTGATATGATGCTTGATCTGACATAAGAGGCTAGCTGTGGGATATGCATAAATTTATTGAGTCATTTTGATGGGTGATGGACTACAAAATTGATTGTTGTTAAAGGATCCTGACCTTAAACAATTTATAAATTGAATCTCTAGAAAAAAATTTCTTCCATTCATTTTGAGGATCTTTTAAGTCTATTTTTCGCGAATAATGTCCTAACTCTTACATTTAAACCCCATATAATACAAATTATATACTTCCACTTAATATCCATTTTTCCACAATATAAATCTTTTATAATGAAACATAATTTTTCTTCAAGACTTATTATTTTTTCTTACTCATCCTTAAAATCTATGAAAAACATTTAAAAACAGGAGATGTGTACAAAAAAGATTAGCAGTGAAAATATATAATGAAATAAAGAAACTTGTTAGTCCATTTTAAAACCATGAGATATTAAAAGAGAGTTTACATTTAATATAATAAACTCTGATTTCAAATAATAATTTATCTTACACAAGAAACAAGTTTTACTTCCCATTGTTTTCCATAAAACACATTATAATAAATCAAAAAAGAAAAATAACAATCATGAGGGTTTTTTAGAAAAAACGATAAGACATGAAAAATGATTTCTTAAAAATGTACCTTTTTACTAGTAAAGGTCATATCCTTTACATTAAATTTTTTACCTCTTAAAATAAAAATATATTCTTGAAAACTCATTATAAAGAATAGAAAAGTCATTTAGGTGCCCTGGGATATCATCTTCAGAGAAACCATACATGAACCTCTAGAAATAGAGTAACAAATATGATAAACATCATAAATTATTCTCTAGAGAGATTAATTATTACCCAATGTATTAGAGAACTATATTTGGATCAAACATCTTAATGATCTATATCAGGATCACCCTATAATCATAAAAAATGTACAAAGACCATTAAATGTATGATACATATAAAATCATGAATTTACATAATCAAAATCGTTAAAATAAACTTTTATACTTAGAAGATTTCCATTTTTATATTAATTTATATATATCCTTTAAAAATTTGTATTAAAAAATTAAATTCATAGAAAAAAGGGAATAAGTATTTTCATTAAAAATTAATACTATCAAATAATACAAATATATAATGAATGGTTCTGAGAAAAACATAAGTGTTGCGGTGGGAGAATAAACTAGGAATATTTTTCAATTAATTTGATCATTCAAAACATTGTACAGGATGGGAATTCCATGAACAATAAAAAATTCTGCTGAATATTATGATAATATAAAACCTAGAACTAGAGAGGATATTTTCATGATAAATTTATAATTACTTAATTTATGATAGGAAGAAATGGTTATATCATTAAGAAACTTTCTTTAATATAGATTTAGATCATCCAAAATTCCTTTTTTTTAATAATCATCATTGCACTATTAGGATCCATGTGTAGAATCCCTCTAGAAGCGACCCACATGTTCTATATTGATCTTCGAGTGATGATAATTGATTTTTGGGTGCTTGGGTGATAAAAAAATTATCATTCATTGTTTTTATTGATATCTTATTGTTCCTTTGTGCTTGAATGGATTTGTCTAGTGCTTCCCATTATTGATAGGAAGAGAGGGGAAGGAATGTATAGAAAATTTTTTTCTAATAAATGATTAAAAAATCATGGTTAACCATCTACTGTAGATATTTCCATCTATTTATAGAGCTACTGTTTTGGATAAAATATTACCTAATTTCACAGAAACCCATAAATAATATAATACTCTTTATAAATCCCCATTCCGCATAATAATTTTATCATTATTATTATTTTAGGTCATGTTGTAACTCCCATAATGATAAATATTATATGTTAGATTAAAAATAAATACACATAAACCAATGTGATCTCGGTCCACTGAAACACCTCAATATTTATTGAATACATAAATTAATATTAAATTGATTATTTCATTCATTTATAAATATCCACGATCAGTAAAACATAAATTAAACTATTCCTCAGTATTACAAATTAAATTTATTTCACTAATCAAATTTATATATTCTTTAATTTAGATCAATATAAATAGTTAGTGTGTGACCCTCTAGGATTTTTTCATGTTGGAATTAGGTGAACATTCCTAAAGTCCTAGAAAAATATCTATCAACTGGTAATGGTAGACAAGGCATAGAAATTAATATCACCATATAGACAAGCACATATGAACACTCACTATGAAGTATACTATCACTATATCAATATCTCATTAAAAAGCTTTCCAATCTATATCATCAAACAATATTCCTGATAAATATTTCCTTGACAATATGAAATTAACACTTTATGACACCATATCCATGGAATTTAATACAAAAGTTCTTCCCCCAACAAAGGAGAAAGACTTCATCTTCCATAAATATGGAAGGGAGAAATACTTCCCCAAATTATCCATTAATAAAATTTCATTCATGATACAATGAACATTCCATACTTTTTTCAAAAAAAATGGCATAGATGTTTTTAATAGAAAAATTGGGTGCATTAGTCATTGGGTGCATTAATGATAATCTTAATGTATAAGGACCATTAAAAACACTCATAGATAACAATTTCCAATGATTTAAAAATAGGTAGAATTCTTAATGGTGGGTTTATCAACATAATATCCTATATTAGAGATTACCAAGTTTGAACTTCCTAATAAGTAGCCTCACCCACTTATGAATAATCGCACCTGGCCGTTTACATTCTATGTCCCTTATCATAGTATGCTATTTAAATGAAGATCTATATTTAAGAATATCATCATATCGGTTAAATGTTCTCATCATATGAGATAACTGATATAAACTTATCCATTCAATAGATACCCTAGGACATTATTAAATTATTATCATTTAGAATAATGGAAAATATATAATACTATGTTTTAGGAATATTCAAATTTTTAAACATACATGGAATAAAATTACCAAAAATTGGTTCTAGATCACCCAATCCAAAAAAATAGTTATAGTCGTGTGAAAATATTTCAGCATTGTATATGTTAAATTAAAACATTTCGTTTTCTTTTTTGAAAATAAAGTCAAAAAATTCCTTGTAAAATATGTAAAAATAATCCTTTTATAATTTTTTAATGAAACTAAATAAGATAAATATTATGTCCTTAATAATTCATTTATTTTCATATAAATACATAAATAACATAATTTTAGGAATATCTACATGAAATAAAAATATTTATAAATTAAATATTTAAATCTTTTACAATTAGGTTTTAAGGTAAAGTGTCTCTTACCTCTAGTTCAGCTCATCACATAGGTTCTTTATATTTCAGAATAATAAACTTCTGTTAATTATTTATATTATTAATAATATTTATTGATTTTATTATTCACTTTATATTATTTATTAACATGTTATATACAAATAATTAGTCATTTAAGTTCGTATCAAATGTTTTGAGGAGATTCGACTCATATGCCCAAAATGACATTCGAAAGTTGACTGTCATCTATGTGGATATTATTTATCATATACAAAATAATAATAATCAAAAAATAATAATTTTGATACATAAATTAATCTTTTTAAAACCAACCATTAATTATGTTTTTGAAAATTTAACTGCATTACTAGCATTGAAATGGTATGTCATACAAATGCTTGAGTAACATTTCCATTCTACAATGAAAATGAGGGAAGAAGGTAAGTATTATTTTATCTTTATAGAATTTTTATTATATCATGAATATTTTATTATATATTTATATTCAATTATATATACAATCCATGTGATGCAGTGATGATAAATTAATCACATCACTTATTATAGGTGGAAATCCACAAATTGACATGAATGATGTTATCTTTTTCAATAGGCAGAAAGGTAGGAAAAAATATGATATATTACCTTTAAAAAATTATAATTATGAAATAATTATCACACACACACACACATATATATATATATATTAAATTTATCATTATAACCAGTCGTGAGAAGTGGTGTTGGAAAACATATAACCACAGTTCATGAGGTGGGAGTCCTTTGTACATAAGAACGATGGTTTCATTTCACTTTGGAAGAAAGTAAAGATGGATATGGGATATTAAATAAAAAATAACCTCATATTATATGGACAATACTGATTTTATTATTTCATTATGTTTGAAGAATATTTGATGGATTTAGAAGAAGAAATAAAACTAAAACTTTTTGTTAAAAGCTATACGACTTTTTCAAAAAAAAAACTCCATTACTCTATAACTTAATCCCTCTAAGGTTATAATTATTCCAAAAATAATACCTCAAGAACATGTGTAGGAATGTAAAAAATGTATTTGGTTATTTATTACCAATATAGTGTGCTCAAAATGTGTAATGGATAGAGTAGCTGTGATTCACTTTTATAAGTGAGGGGGGATCATGAAATTACTTGAAGTATTAAATTAATATCAATTTAATTTTTTGTAAAATATTAATAAAATTTACATATTTCAAATATATGATGATTATGAGTCTTAATAATTTCATATAATAAATTTTTTACATGATTGGGTGATTCTTTCACCATTATCTCTTTGTTTTAACCTCTATTAACCCATTTAAAGATTACAATAATTTTAATGTTATTTAGTCTTTAGGGGTCAAGAAAGTTACTATAAAAGGAAACATGACATGAAAATGGTCCATAGTTTATATTTTCAACTATATCCCATCTCATTTACCAAAGATAAATTTTTTATTAATTTTAAATCATTTTATAAAACAATGCTTATATTAAATCTTCATTGATGTCATTTTTAGAGGAATTAATTCACATTGAATTTAAATTCATCAATATAAAAATTTATTTAGAATATATTTTTTTAATAATGAAAAATATTTTATATAAATAATTTCTTTTTTGAAAACATTAACCCGCCCAAAAAACTATATTTACTATTTTTGAAATCATTTTATTGATTTCTTCACTCGTTTCACAAGCAATGAGTCTATGTTGCCAAAAAAATTAAAATAAATATATCATTAATAAAAATTAATATTAAATTAACATAATAAAAATAAATTAATTTGTTTAAAAATCACATTTTTTAATCATTTAATGTTCATATTTACTCACATTTATATCATGAAGACTTTATGAATATGTTATTATGACATTTCTAGCCTTATATAAGGATTGCACACAAATTTTGATTCTATACATATTATGTAGAACAAAGATTCATATATATAATTAAAAATAACAAATAATAGTTCATAATTTTTAATTAAATTAAAAAAAACATTATTTTCAAATATTATCTTTAGGACACCAAATTTGATTTTTTTTGGAAGTACATAAGCACTACATCGACAGTAAAAATTATTTTTTACATTTATCATGAAATAAATGATAATTTATATGTTTAGAATTTTTTTTATGAAATTTTTTAGTATATTATCAGACATTATTCTATCAATTTTTCTAATGAAATTTTATACTTTATTTATGTCTTGGTGATATCATAAACGAAATCGTATTTCCTAAAAATGTTATTTTTTTACTACATACCAACAATTTAACTTCTTTAGAATAATCTCAAAAATTTATCCGATGATAAATTTGAATTTATGAATCTAAAAAATAATTCCATTTTTTATAATACAATTTATTTATGTCTTATAAATTACATTGAATTTAATTCTGTAAAATTCAATGAAAAAAAGTTTTCATAAAAATGTGTTTTTAAGCCAAAAATAATGTTATAAAAAAATCAAGTACAAAAATGATTATAATGTAATTAATTAGATTCCTTAAAAATAAAAGACACCTTTTTAAATTTAAGTGAAAATTAAATTTATAATGGAACATTTAAATAAAAATAAATAATATTTTTACAAAATTGGTATTTTTTACTATTCCTTGAAAAACAATCATTTAATAAAAATCCAAAACATTAACCCCAAGATAATTTTTATAAAATGATTTCGAAAATTATGTAATTTTAACAAAATAAATATTCTAAATGTTGTAGAAAAAAATTAAAATATTAACTCACAAAAAGAGAAAAAATCATATTTGAAGAAAACATATTTTAGAAACATAAAATCACATTATTAAAAATTTAATTCTTATTCACTAAGAAATAAAAAATTAACTTACCTTGATTAAAAAAATCATATATATTTCATGATTTTTATTATAAAGGCTCAGATTTCCCATGTATTTTTTTAATTATATGGAATTATTATGAGTCTATAAAAATTGACAGTGGGAGATTGTGAGGCCCAATGTGTCCGGAATGAATTTCTGAACTTTTTTAGGTACATTCAGTAAATGCCTAAGTGAAATTTTATAAATATTGAACCGATGCTCGGATTAAAAATCTGAGGGAACATTTGAATCTTCAGCACCGAGATTCTTTAAAAGAGGCTTCACTTTGACCATAGAAGTTCTAGAGAAAAATCTATGTTTAGGGAGTTTTTAAAGAAAAATAAAAAAAACTTGATTAATTTTTATTTTCTTTCTTTCCCTCCAATGGAAAACGACAAAGTGGGACCAATGTCATTCCATGGAAATAAATGGCTTGACATTTCAATCTTATGTAACAAAGTCATTGGGGAATTAGGGAGGTTCTTAATTAATGATCACCCATTAATTACCAACAGTGTTACTTACCCTCCCCATATCTATTTATATAAAGCGTGGGGAGGGGTATCGACACAGATTCACCAAGCGAAGATGTGATGGTAAATTGATGGGACTCTAAACCCTTGTAGGATAGATCTAGTTCCACCATGAAGTAATGGATGACATTGAACCCCGAACTAAAGGACGACGTACGAGCAGCGTCGTTGGAAGCTAGGTGTGGAGGATGGTGAACATCCACTCCCTTCCTCAAGTGCAAAGGATCTCCAAAAACCTTAGTTAGGGGATTGATTCTTGTTTATTTCAAGTGAATTTATTGAACCCTTAGATCCTCCCTTGTGATTACAAGCTAATGTAGAGGGCACAAGCCGGATGAATCCAACCCAAAACCATTGCCATTTTGTTGGAATTGATGTGTTATTTGCGGGTATTTAATTCAGATACTGATACTCGAGGTGATGATAGAAACTAGGAACAACTGTTTGTGAATGAGGTGGTGGTGCATCATTACACACTGCTAGATAAGGGAGAAGGAAGTGCACCCATGCCGCTATAGGAATGGTCCGCAGCTTGTCAGCCACGACAGATGGAGGAGGCGGCTAGCACATCGATAGACTACAAAAGGGGAGGCAACATGAAAAGTGCGCCGCTGCCAAGTAGAAGTCATGGCTAAAGCCACGACATAGGTAGAACTCGTGCCTCCGGCGGGTTCCACGACGACCAGGCGGCGCCCACATGGCGTCGCTATTTCACAAAACCGAATAGCCTCTATGTCATTCGGGACACCAGGGGAAACGTTTCCCCCCTTGACAACTCTGAAGAACCGTGGCCAGACCCCCCCCCCCCCCCCCCCCCGTGTGCGGGCCATGCCCTGGATGGATAGGCCTCCCCACTTGCAGGTCGTACCCTTCACGGTTGGGTTGCCCTCCTTGCATGCCAGGCCCCCCTTGTGGGCCACCCCTTTGCGATCCGAGATGCCCTTACGGGCCACCCTTTCCACCCCCTTGTGGGTTAGGCCACCCCCCTTGTGGGCCAAGCATGCCGCTGTAACACCCCAATATTGCATAGAAATTTATTATTTTAATGTAATTCAATAGATTAAGCTACACGTAGCACCAAGTTAGAGCACACCACGACTTACCAAACTAGTCGTTCAAAGGTGGTTATGAAGAGTATTAACTGAATTTTGAATTTTATATACTCCATAAAATTTTAGAATCTATTTTTATGTGTTTCTTAGATATAATATAAGAATAAATTTATTTTTTCAGATAAAAGACATATTTTTCAAAAAATGTAATTTTACCACCTTTTAATGGAAAACCCCTTTTAAAACCAATATTTGGCAATTTTATAAATTCAATTTATTGAAATTAAATTCTTCATTAGAATCAAGACATAAAAATTTTGTCTGAATAAATTTTTGGAAATTTTCTGATAACTTTCATATTTTGATGAACATTGAAAATTTGTAAACATTAATTGAAAACAACATTTTTAATCAAAATAATTTATTTGGTTAAATTATGAATTGGACTGGTTTGGGAGTATAATTAGATAATAATTTTTTTCATTTCATATAATTTAGGTCATTATATGTAATTTTACATTAAAATTTGACATAAACACATGTCAATCTTTTGATAGTTTTTATTATTTAAACATGCTTTTCGGTTGCGACAATGGGAATTAATTTTAAATTAATTAGTACAACTTCTAGGTTTTTAATTTGGTAAAATATAATTAATTTTTGAATTTGGAATATCAAAATTATATTAAGGTGAATTTTTCTTATTTTTCTGAAAACATTCAATTTTTTTGAATAGTGTAAAACACTGCGTTATAGTTTAAAACTGAGGTTTTATTTAAATAATTATTTATATTATTTAAATTTATATAAGGCCAAAATTGATATATAAGACCTATATAAGTTAAATGTAATTAATTGGAGTCATTTGATAATAAAATTAGATGTATAGAATTTTATTGAACTTTTTACCGTCTTTTATTCACCTTCTACGAGCATTTGCAAATTTGCATAAAACTTAATTTTACCACTTCTGTGAGTTGAATTTAAAAAATCTGAGAGGCACAGTTGACTTTATTAAGTAAAATTTGGTTCAATAAGATGAAAATAATTTTTGGTAAATAGTATTTTTTGACTTTAATTTACCACGGTTAAAAGTAAATTGGGTAATTAAGGGTAAAAATGATATAATAATTACCATAACACAAGTCCGAATTCTATTAGATAAGTGTAATTTGATCTAAAACAACACCAGTAATGAACTATGATCCTCTTTGGTCCACTTGGATTATATTAGGACATTTATTATTATTTCATTTAAAGAAGAGTTAAAAGGATTAAATTCAATGTTTAATAACTAAACCATTTTTAATATAGGGTTATACATAAGCTAAAATCGACTATTAATATTCATTAGAAAGAAAAATAAAATTCCTACATAATGGTCTTTTATTTATAATTTTTAGACATAATATAAATAAGTTTATTTATGGAACTATGATGATGTTGTAATTACCTTATTAATGAAAGATTAAAATAATTGATAATATAAATATCCAAATAAATGTAATTTGAGACTTTTAAAATATTAAACTAATTTTAAAGGTTAATATTACATGTTAGAGTTGATTAAATAATTTTTGTTTGAATTAATCATGTTGTTATGATTTTCAAAAAAAATACTAAATAATGTCAAAATTGACATAAATGATTTTTTGAAACTAATATTATATTATTGATTGATATAATTTTCTGAAAATTATATGGTTCAAAAAAAGCTATTAAATAATATTTTATATGTCATTAATTAACTAATTGAGGTTCTCATGGATTTTTAGAGTGTGTTTATTAACCATTTTGTGTAAGAATACAAGAAGACACGATAAAAGTAAACTATTTAACTGAGAGTTAAATCTAAAATATAAGGTTAAAATAGAAACCAAAACTTTCTAAATCATATTGTTTGAGGGGTTTTAGACTCATCCCCGCCTTATCTTCTTAAAAAATCATTTTTGAGACATTAGAAACAAAAAAATATTTTATTATAATGTAATATTTCAGGGTTCTCTTAAAGTGACACTCACCTCTCTTATAAAAGGGTACATCCCCTTCTCTTAATTTCACACCTCCAAAGAAATTTTTCTCGGCCAAACACTACCCCAATATCCTCCCAAATAAACAAAAATCCTCATAGAGTCCTTAATTTGATAATAAAGCCAACATAAGGGGCTCTTTTGATCAACTTATAAGAAAACACCTGAGAAATAGGTAATAATTTCACCACCCTCTTTTAAGTTCATGTCTTCTTCAACTTCCTCTTTCATTATCATTTTAATACCAAAATAATAACTCTAGTACCTTCTACACACATTTATGTTATTATAAATATTTTACAACCATATGTTTTGTTCTATCCATCCTATAAATGACAAAGTCTCCATAAGTGCGTACGTACGATTTACCGTCTCTACATTGTGGTGTAGTTTGTTAATAAAACACCTCCTTATTCAGATGGGTAAAATAAAGAGTTTAACTGAGGAAAATAATAAATATAACACAATAATTATTTTTCATATATTATATTCCATCCAATTACATACTATTTAACCATCAATATAGTGATATGTCACTCATACGTATGTACGGATTACCGTCTCCACAAACGCGATGAGATTAATTCACCATCCTAATCATTTAGGAATAACTTCATTTTATTATTAAAACTAATTTTTATGAACATAATATCATTCTTTATATTAATCAAATACATTATATCCATAACAAACATGGCTTACATAACCAAGCATATAGAGGAAAACGAATCTGTTAACACCCGAAACGATGATACTACAGAAATATTATTAAAAATGAAATATTTGAAGATCATATATGATATCATATTTATGTATTTGGTTTTTTTAAAATTTAATAACAAGGATTTTACCATTATATATGAGTTTAAACTACCCTATACTAATGAAATGTACAAGGTAAGGGGTTTCTTATCTCACTTTTAATTCCGGGAGATTTCCATTATTCACCACTTACTTATTGCATATGGTGTATTGTGTACTTACATTTGATATATATTATCATCATTATATTTATATTCATGGTATTATATGATTAATATGGTTGTTATTAACTTTTTTTCATACGAATCTATTGATTGCAACATGGTATGGGGTTTTCATCTCATTTCTTATTTCCATGAGATTCCTGCTATATTTCCTCTATTCCCTTTTGTGTGGTGTACGTACTACCCATGAGTTTATTCCTTATGTAATATAATTTAATTTAAGTGTATTTACATCTTCGTTGTATGATCATTCTTTCATTGGGTGTAAGTTTCGTAAGTAACCTAATCATTAAGAGAATTTCTAATTTTGATTTCCACTCATTGGGTTTTACACAAACATCATTGATTATTTTACACAAAGATTATGTGTGAAATAACTATTTATTTATTTATGTAGTAATTTTCCCTCTCCTTTGTGTGGTTATTCTTTTTATACACATAATAACTCCATTGATAAATTCTCAAGTCATCGATATGAACGTTATAAGAGTAATCTTAACTCAATTTTTATTCATTGAGTTAAACATCCAAGTAATTGGTGTTGTTGTTACAAGAATATGTGTGAATGTCCTATCATTGTTTTATGCTGAATAATTAATAATATTTAGTGTATTTATATTTTTCACACATAATTATGTCATTGATTTATCCTCGACCAATGGATATGGTCTTTATAATGGATTTCATCTCAACTAACATTCCATTGAGACTTCTTTGTTGTTATGCGCCAATTCACATTTATTTGGTGTATATACTATACTTTGATATAATATATCATGATTCCATTTATTCTATAGGTATTATTATGTTTTTATTACCTCAATTATTTTTATTCATGTATCTCTCATTTGGTTAAGAACTATAACTAAAATATCATTTTAAATGTTTTAAAATTTTATTCTTCTAATTCTTTCTCCTTAAATGTCCATGTTTTAAAAATAGTTTTAAGGATTTATTTATATAGACATTAATTTTTTAAAACTAAAATTCTTTTTAAAAGATTCAAATTGGTATAGGACACTTTTATTCAAAAGTCTATTTTAAACAGCTTCTTGATAAATAGTGATACTTTTAAATGTTTTCAAGAAATTGGGGGATATTTCTCTCAAATAGTTTTCATTATTATTTTCAACTATGTCAATATCCTTAATTATTCTCAATCGGGGTTAATTTATTATCATACAATATTCCATATTGTATTGAATGAATTATGTTTTACTGTGGATGTGCTATTTTTATACCATTAAAGGTTTATGGTTAATGTATTGACATTTAGTCTGCTAGTTTTAAAACAAATTTTTAGATTAAGTTTCACCCTTTCATAAAAGGAATGAATTGAAATTAGTAAGTGATGGGTGGAACCCAATATAGCTCCTCGATGCATCGATAGGTCTCTTGAGACAAACCAGTGACTTGGCATAAGGATTTAAAAAAATCTTATTCGTAGTCTTGGCACAATTCCTTGACTATGTGATTATGAAGTTTGGAATTTTGCATTACATCATTATGAAATTCTCCATTGATATTAAATGTAATTATTCGACTAGTATAATGTCCATGTGAATAAGTAAATGGAAATATTTGATTTATATTTTCTATATTATGTTGAATTTTATGTTTAAAAGGCTTGTATTATAGTCTTACAATTAACCTGAAAAGAATAGGCTAAGGTATATAAGAGTGTTCAAAGGGGACACAATGTTGTTTTTTTAATTTTATGATGTAATGTAAAACTTATGTATGTATCTAGTACTTCCAAGGCTACTAAACATATGAGTCTTTCAAGACACGGTTCCTTGTATCATGCCAATGATATGTAATTATGCACCGATTCTAGGTAACTAGGGTCGGGGCATTACAAATGTGGCCCAACCCAGACCGGGTCGCGCCGGGTCAGTCGAACTGGGTCAGAATGGACCTGGGCCTGACCGGGACCATAAACACTTAATGGTCCATATCTAGAGAACCAAATTTCCCTTTGATGAACCATCTTTAGTGTCGGGATTCTTTTATCTGGAAATTACTTTTGGTATACTCCACATTATTTTTGGAGACAGATGGAGTACAGACGAGTTTGATCGAACTCAAATCCAACCGAGCCCTTAGAACTAAAATGCTTATAACTCATAGACTGAGCGTCTGATTGATGCACCACCTGTCGTGTTGGAACCCTTACAGCAAGGTGGTCCTTTTGGATACTCTTTTGTGGAGATTAGTGGTGGTTAAGGTACGACAGATATCTCGAGGGGAAGATTCTACTGAACTCAAGAGCACCAGGTGCAAGGAATCCAGTGGAACGCTGTAATGTGAAGAAAGATTGTTGTTCCTGTGTGGGTCAGCATCTATCAGATCCTATGTGGTCAGAACTCAACATTACTATGTTGGTCAGTGCATACCGATCATGTATGGGTCATATTCTGTGTTGGTCTGTGCACTGAGATCCTATGTGGGTTAGCGCATACCGATCCTTTGTGGTTCAAAACTTTTGTGGGTCAGCGGGGGTTAGTTACCTATCGATCCTATGTTGGTTAGAAGTAGTGATACATAACATAATAATATGTTCTAGTATTAAGAATAATCATATGTACTTATGTACTTAAGTTATTCCTCTGTGAGATGAGTCTCTTACCTCTGTTGTACTTCTATCTTCATGGTTTTACCAATGTGGTACTTCGATCTTCATGGTGTTACCTTTGTGGTACTTCTATCTTCATGATGTTACATGTGTGGTACTTCTAGATTTTTGGTGTTACCTATGTGGTACTTATATCTTCTTTTTGTTACCTATGTGGTACTTATATCTTCATGGTGTAACATATGTGGTGCTTCTACCTTTGTGGTGTTGTCTTCATGGTGTTAATTGTGTGGTACTTCTATCACAGTGGTGTTACCTGTGTGCAATTTCTACCTTCGTGGTGTAACCTTGGTGGTATTATTACCTCATGAAAGAGATGAGTATATATTGATAGCTTAGGTATTTGTATGGGAATATACCTAAGTATATTTGAAGTCATTATTTGTGGTTTTTACTTTGTGGAACTTTAAGAGACCTACAGTGGTATCAGGGTCCCTACTGAGTAGCGTTATACTCACCCCTGTATGGTCTTCACCTGGACCTTGTTGTTCCTTGTGTAGACAGTGTACATCATTGATCGAGGATGAGGGGTTCATGTCTGAATGGTGCTCGGAGGCGGACCATTTGGATTGACGTGGCACATGGACTACTGATCATGAGATGTACCTACCCTTCCGGTAGGATCCACGGTGGATGATCCAAGAGGTGTTTTGTACTTTTTAGTTTAATTAGTACTGTCATTTATACATGTACTTTACAGTTGGGCTTGTATTATGGCCCCTTTAATTTCATCATTCATTTCTGTCAGCTGTTTAATTCGTAGATGCTTCTGGTTGTGTTTTAGGATTGTGTGTCTGTATAGGTTAAAATGATAAATTCCTTCCTGTTTAGGGATACTCCTTTCTGATGCTAATCACTAGCCCCTAGACTATCGAAAGTGGGATTGGGGTAGTCACAACACGAGCCCTAAGGGATAGGTCGTGATAAAGTTGTATCAGAGGATTTAGTTCTATGGAAGAACTAGGGCTCTGATCTTTTTTATGTGGCAATAGAGTTAAGTTTTATTAGTGTGGTTTCCAGTTTGGGGAATCCATTGTTCATGTGGTGGCTGAGGTATCAATACATCATGACCCTAAATTATGATTTCTGAATTAGTGCACAACAAAACTAATTGTGTGTGTTTTTGAATGGTTTTTATTTTGATCTCTTTGAGTCGTCTCACCTGATATAACTTATTGACCGTGGCACACCTGTTTCATTTCAGGATTCTTCCATGTAGACAGCCAGACAGGATTCCTGAGAGAGTATGCGATGATGGCCCAATGAGTGATGAGTACTTGGTGAATTCCCCTCTTACAGTATTAGCACCTACAAGTGGTGTACCAGAAGAACCCCCACCCATTGAGTTGTCGACGCCACCATCCCCACCAGTAGAGGGTGCACGACTAATGAGAATATTGAACGAGTTTCATCAGTAGAGGCCTCTGAGTTTCTGAGGTGAGATATACCCGCATGCAGTTGAGGACTGGCAGGAGGTTGCAGATAGAGTTTTCCACTTGGTTGGGACACCAACTGACCTTATGGTGATCCTAGCATCCAGTCTCTTCAAGGGAGGAACTATGAGATAGTGGATCTTGATGCTCTAGATACCCGATGAGGTGACCCTCATCTGGGCGGATTTAGAGAGCCTTTTATGGGCAGATATCATCTAAGTGACCTTATTCTTTGTACGTATAAAAGACCTGCAGCACTTATGGCATGGCATCATGATTGTGGCCCTGTACTAGGCGAGGATCACATATATTTCTAACTACTCCACTGACATTGTACATGACCCTTTCTCTAGGGATCGGACCTTTGAGTTTTGTCTCCAATGGGAGATCAGAGCATACATGATATCGATCAGCATACCGACATAGGTTGGGGTGATAGAGTGAGCACTTTTTGTCTAGAGCATCCTTGCTGTGCCGGTACCAATAGTGAGGGACACCACCAGAAATTAAGTAGTAGAGTCATATTCATTAGGCAGTATGCATATGAGGTAGGGGTCCAAGCGGGCTAGTACTTCTAGTGGATGTCCTCATGATATAAGGTTGGTGGTGTGGGGCTCATGGGATAGAGGAGTATTGTTGAGGATCAAATATTTCTACACGTATGACAGGCATGGTCACAGGGCTCCCGACTGCCCGACCCGCCATACGGACGACCAACAAACTGTCAAGGGACTGCCGAGTCATAGGTAGAGGTTTGATCGGGGAGGTCCAAAGGAAGCAGGAAGACATGGTTGGGGATCTGGTTGTGTAGCAGGTAGTGGTTGACGATTCAATGTTCTATATCCACCACCTCCAGGTAGACCACCCCGACCATAGGAAGTAGGTTGTGAGGGACGAGCTCTGCTTCAGCCAGTTGAGGCCTATAACTATAGTGCTCTAGAGATGATTATAGGTACAATATATGTCTAATACACCTTATCTATAGTACTTATAAACATAGGTTCTAGTCATTATTTTATTAACATGACCCTCGTTCAGAGATCAAAGATTTTGGTGGAGCTGTTGGCTCGATCTTTACGGGTAGATACTCTTACGAGATCATATTCAATGATTACACATGGGTGCATATAGTTTGATCTTACTATATAAGGCAATAGCTTTGGCTGGGTTCTTATAGTAGCAGCGTCGAGGCCTTACGAAGTCATCTTTGGTATGGACTGGTTATCTACTGTGGATGCCCAGATTGACTGTATTATGTGCAAAGTGCGGTGTGTCCATGAGGATGGGACCATGTTTTCCATTACAATCAAGATGGAAACCTTTGCAGCACGGGATGGAATTACCTAGAAAAGGGTGTAGCTAATCACACACCAGTTGGATAGCCTTACCCTCAGAGCAGTAGATGTTGAGAGTCCGAGCTATCCTATAGTGGTGGACCGGTACGCTGATGTATTTCCTAATGATGTTTCGGTACTACCTCCATGCAGAGAAGTAGAAATTTACATCCACATGTACTATAGCACGACACCGATATCTACACCATCATATCAGATGGCTCTCACAGAGCTTCGTTAGTTACAGGTATAGCTAGAGGACTTGCAGAAAAAGGGGTTCATAAGTCACAATGTTTCTCCATGGGTAGCCCTGATTTAGTTCGCCAAGAAGGAATATGGGAGTTTGAGACTCTATGTGGGCTATCAAGGCCTAAACTAGGTGACTATGAAGAACATGTATCCAATTCCAAGGATTGATGATCTTTTTGATCAGTTAAAGGGAGGTCGTTGGTTTTCAAAGATAGACCTCAGATCAGGCTATCATCAGCTCAAAGTACAAGATGAGGACGTGCAGAAGATGACCTAAAGGTGTCATTATGGCCACTATGAGTTCTTGGTTATGCCATTCGGCATGACCAAAGCCCCATAAGTGTTTATGGGACTCTTGAACATGGTCATTCAGCCATACCTCAATCTATTTTTGGTGGTCTTCATCGAAGAAATCTTGATATAATCAATTATGGAGGAGGAGCATGCTTATCATCTTTAAATAGATCTACATACCCTATGAGAGTACCGTCTATATGGTATGCTTTAAAATTGACAATTATGGATACGAGAGGTCCACTTTATTAGACAGATTATCTCAGAGTCTGGAGTTGCAGTGGATCTGAAAAAGATAGAGGATGTACTTGATTAGGAGCCACCCAAGAGTGTGATCGAGGTGCAGAGTTTCTTGTTATTGGTTGTATATTACCAGAGATTCATACATGACTTTTCCAGATTTGCAGAACCCTTTTCAGCATTGAGAATAGGGGAAAATCCTTCGTATGGATAGAAAGATGGTAGAATAGTTTTAAGGAGATGAGGTATCGACTGATGAGTTCCCCCATCTTGAGGCTACCAGAAGAGGGAGTTGGGTATGTAGTCTATTGCAATGCATCAGGGTCGAGAATTGGGTGTTTCTAGATGCAGGAATGTGTAGTGATTACATATGGCACATGAAAGCTGGGGAAACATGAGTAGAACTACGCTACCCAGGACCTGGAGTTAGAAATATTGGTCTTTGCCCTGAAAATGTGGCAACATTACTTTATGGGAAAACATTTTACAGTTTAATCTGATCACAAGAGTATCAGGTATATATTATGTCAGAAGGACCTAAACCTGAGATAATGGTGATTGTTAGAGTTCCTCCAGAACTATCACTTTGAGATATTATATAATTTTTGTGAAGGGGAACGTGGTAATAGATGCACTCAGCAAGAGGTATGGTCTACAGTTTCTGAGTGAGGTGACAAAACAACTAGCCACATTTCATATATCCTTCTTTGAGAGAGTTGGGGCATCTTACCTCCAGTCAATGATATCCACTTCCCCACTCCGTTAGCGAGTCAGGGAGGCACAACTTGGGGACATTTACTGAAAGGATCGATGTTCTCAGCTATCCTTATGATAGGCACCTGATATATTTTCTGATGGTGGGGATCACATCATCCTCTTAAGAGGATGTACAATGGTAATAGTGGCACTACAGATGGATGTTTTGAGGTAGTTCCATACATCCCCTCTAGGAGTACATCCTAGTGTGGTGAAGATGTACCAGGACCTCCGATGTCAGCACTGGTGGAAAGGTATGAAGAAGGTAGTAGCGTAGTTTGTTTCTCGATGCATCACTGGTCAGCAAGTGAAGGTCAAGCATCAGGTAATAGCAGGCTTAGCACAACCACTTGAGGTACTGGAGTTGATGTGTTATGGTATCTCTGTGGACATTGTGACAAGACTTCCACACATGTACAGGGGACATGATTCTATTTGGGTGATCATTGACCGACTCACCATGTCAGCCCACTTCCTACCTATCTAAGAGAAGGTATTAGTAGAGGGTTTGGGACACCTCTACGTACAAGTGATTTTGTGACTCCATGGGGTGCCATCAATGATCATCTCTGACCACGATGAACATTTTACCTCCCTATTGTGGAAGGGGTTACATGAGGTGTTCAGAACTCATCTACATTTGAGCACCACCTTTCATCCTAAAATAGTTGGTTAGACAGAGCAGACCATACATACACTAGAGGAAATGCTTCGTGCATGAATCCTAGATTCTGGACACAGTTTGGAGGATCAATTTCCCTTTTTGGAGTTCACATGCAACAATAGTTGTCACTCCACCATCGGTATGGCACCATTCGAGGCCCAATATCTTCGACCTTGTGGACCACCTCAATTGTGGATGGACCCAAGGGAGTCTGCACTTAAGGGTCTAGAGTTGGGATGGGCTACAACTAAGAAGGTGCAGATCATCTAGGAGCAGATGATGACTGTAGAGAGAAGAAAAAAGTCTTATGCTGATAGGAGGTAGAGACCATTGTTGTTCTAGGAGGGGGACCATGTATTCTTGCGAGTCTCTCCTAAATAGGGACTATGGATATTCGGCCAAGCTGGTAGGTTATCAATGAGGTTTATCATACTATTTCTAATACATCAAAGGATTGGTGAGGTGTAAAACCGCTAGGCACTTCCACCGTAGTTGGAGAGGTTGCATGACGTCTTCCACATATCCCAGCTAAGGAGATATGTGCATGACCCATCTCAAATCATCGAACATGGAGAGCTGGACTTTCATGATGGAGAAATATTTACGGAGGTCCCAGTGGAGATTGAGGATCGACGTGAGCGAGTACTTCGTGGGTGATCTATACCTCTAGTTTACATACACTGGTAGCATGAGAACATCTTGGAGAGCTCATGGGAGCAGAAGGCTCAGATTCATTTTCAGTAGCCCTACTTGTTTTTTAGTCTATATTGTGACTTTTAGGGATGAATATCAATAAGGTGGGGTGAATGTAAAGACACATATTCTCTATATAATTTTTTTTAATAATATGGAATCATTACGAGCATGTGAAAATTGATGGCATGTGATTCTTTGGTTGGTGTGCCAAGAATAAAATTATGAACTTTTTATAGGTACATTTAGTAAACTCTTGAGAGGTGTTTTCTCGATTTTGTATCGGAGCATAGATTAAATAAATAAGGGCACTGTTGAATCTTTAGCACCGGTATACACTTAAGAGAGGCTACACATTTTCTACAGTAGGTCTGGAGAAAAGGTTAATTATTGGGACATTTTAAAGAATAATAAAAATAACTTGATTAATATTTATTTTCTTTCATTCCCTCCAATGGACAAATAATAATGTGAGACTAATGGCGTGTGAAGCCAATAAAAAGCATGACCTTTAAATCTTAAGTAACAATGCCATTGGAAAATTAGGAATGTTCTTAATTAATGAGCCCCCATTTATTCCTAATGTCATTACTTACACTCCACCACTCCTATTTATATAGAGAATGGGGAGGGGTATCAATACAACATCACCAAGAAACAAAGTGTTGGTAATGTGTCAGGACACCAAACCCTTGGAGGACTAAGACGGTTCCATTAGTAGGTGACGGGAGACATCAAACCATGAACCAAAGGATGATGTACGAGTGGTGTTGTTGGAAGCTACATGAGGAGGACGACAAACACCGACTCCCTTCCTCATGCGCGGAGGCTCTCCAACAACCTCATGTAGGGGTTTGATTCTTGTTTATTTCAAGTGAAATTATTGAACCCATAGATCATCCCTTGTGATTACAATCTCTCACGGAGGGCGCGGGCCTAATGAACCCATCTCGAACCCTCCACCATTTTGCTGGAATTGAGGTGTTCTTCATAGGTATTTAATTTGGAAGCAGGAATGCTAGGTAATGGTAGTGTCCAGCAATGGCTGGACACAAAGGAGGTGATGGAGTACCGTCATGCGCTACTGCAGAAGGGAGAATGTGGAACACCCACACTGCCGGAGGAACCGGCTGTGGCATGTCCTCCACGGTGGATGGAGGAGGTGTCCAGCCCATCGGCCGACCACGAAAGGGGTGGCAGAAGGAACAAAATGTTTCCAGAAAGAAAAATCTGAGTCCAATACAGTGTTGGAGATAGAAATAACCCATTCGGCATATTTTGCGTTGACCGGGTGGCACCCCCATGGCACTGCCATTTCAAAATACCAAATCGCCTCCATGTCGTTTTAGACACCAGGTGGAAACATTTCCCTCCTTTCCATCTAGTACGGACCGTGGTCAGGCCTCCCCTCATGTGGGTTGTGCCCTACGTAGTCAGGCTGCCCCATTTCTGGCCAAGCCATGCATGGAAAGGCCGCCCCGTTGCGGGCGACGCCCTCCGTGGCCAGGACAACCCCTTATGGGCTACGCCCTCCACGGATGGGCCTCCCTCCATGCGTTTTGGTCCACCCTTGAGGGCCGGGTTGCCCTGCAAGTGGGTCAGGATAGACCTAAACCTAGCGGGCCAAGACTACCACCGCCCAGCCCGGACCGGGTTGGGCCAGTATGGTCTGACTGGGTCAAACCGGATCCAAGGCCCGACCAGGTCCAGAAACAGTTAAAGGGTTATATCTTGAGAAACAAACATCCGTTTGATGAACCATCTATGGAATTTGGATCCTTAGATCGATGTTGTTCTTTTAATGTACTCCACATATGTTTTGGATACAGATGTAGTATGACCAGGTTGGATCAAACCCAAATCTAACTGGGCCCCCGGAACTAAAATGTTTATAACTCACAGACCGGGCATTTAATTGATGCACAGACTGCCGCGTTAGAACCTTTACAACATAGCAGTCCATTGGGATTCTTTTTTATGGAGCTTAGTGGTGGTTGAGTTATGACCAATATCTCAAGGTGAAGATTCTATGGAACTCAAGCGTACTGGGTGTGAGGAATATTGTGCCAGGCTATAATGTGAAGAAATATCATCGATCCTATGTGGTTTAGAATCTATCAGATCCTTTGTGGGTTAGCACTCATTGATCTTGTGTGGGATATCACATACTGATCCTGTGCGGGTTATATCCGGTGTGGGTCACCGCTCATCGATCCTATGTGGGTCAGCGCATACTAATCCTTTGTGGGTTAGATATTATGTGGGTCAGCGGGGGTTAGTTATCTATCAATCTTGTGTGGGTTAGAATCCGTGTTACTTAACAGAATAAGGTGATATAGTCTTATGACTAATCAATTGTACTTATGTACATAAGTTATACCTATGTGAGTTGAGTCTCTTACATGTGTGGTACTTTTATCATCGTGGTGTTACCAATGTGGTACTTCTAGCTTCGTGGTGTTACCTGTGTGGCACTTCTATCTACGTGGTGTTGTCTGTTTGGTACTTCTAGCTTCACAGTGTTACCTGTGTGGTACTTCTATCTTCATGGTGTTACCTATGTTGTACTTCTAGCTTCATGGTGTTACTTTTGTGGTACTTCTACCTTTGTGGTATTCTTCCCTGATGTATGAGATTAGTATATCTTGATATCTTAGGTATATGTATGAGAATTTAACTTAGTAGACTTGACATCTTTCTTTGTGGTTTTCCCTTTGTGGAACTTTTGGTGACCTACAAGGGTCTCGTGGTCTCTACTGAGTATCATTATACTCACCACTGCACGAGTTTTACCCACACCTTGTTATGTGTTGTGCAAATGACGTACAACATTGGTTGAGGCTGAGGGAGCTAGGACTGGATGGTGCTCGAAGGTAGAAAATTTTTCGTGATGTAACGTAGGGACTACTTATCATGAGTTGTACCTAACCTTCAGGTAAGATCCTCTTTGGACGATCCAGGAGTTGTTTTGTACATTTCAATTTTATTTTTTACTTGCAGTTATACTTGTACATTATAGTTCGTCTTGTATTCTAGCCACTTTACTTTCAGCATACTTTTACTTCTGCAGTTTACTTCATAGTTTCTTCTTGTTGTGCTCTTGGACTATGTGTCTGTATAAGTTAAAAAGGGCAATGCATTCCCATTTTGGGATATGGATTTCTGGTGCTAGTCACCAGCCCCTGGCCTATAGAAGGCGGTCTTGAGATAGTAACGGCACGGTCCCCAAGGGACGGGTCGTGACATGTTTATTTTTACTCATACCCTCTAATTCATTGACTAGGTTATAATGGTAATATTTAAATTATAAGATCTCAGGAATTTTTTAAACTCAGTTTTGTGTGTCCAATACGCTACCAAACATATGTTTTTTCAAAATATGATGATGTTACATTCCCCCAATATAATAAGAAAATAATAAACCATTGGTACTAGTTCTTGAGTTGATGATCATATTGTCTCATCAAGGTAATAGAGGTTGTGGAAGGTGTAATTGGACACTTGATGGATCATCCAAATGATGAAATAGGAGTCACACAAAAATTTATAGATTTTAATATACTTGAGAAGTTCACAACATTATTCTTGATGAAAATAAATGTATCAAATATTTTCAGTAGTGTCATGTAATTTTAATGTGTCCCAAAACCTTTAAACATAATTTGTGTAATAAAACTAACAAAACTCCAACCAGGTAAAGAAATTCAAATTTCAAGCTAGAAAATCATCCATGGTAGACGAAAGAATCCTCTAAAACTAACGAAACAAATATAGTTGGAATTAAAATAATAAATAATAGTAAAAACCAATTGTATTTTACCATTAAAAATTTCATAATTTCTCTATAATATTACATAATGCTAATCCCAGAAATAACATAAGATAGTTTTACAATTTTGGTTTCAAAAGGCATTCTAATTTCATGTTGTGGGTAATAATAAAAAGATTAAATTATTCTATTTTAAATACTCCGAATTAAGTTTGAATAATTTTATAATACTAAATATTCATTTAGAATAGAGTAATACCAATAAATCAATTAAAAAAATGAATATTTAAATATTTGGAAATATGGGTTGTAACTGTTAAAATTAAAAAACAAAAAATTAATAGAAACCTTAAAACTAATTAAAATAATTTTAAAGAACATAATATCGAATTTATATATTATTTATGGGTCTTAAAAATTAATAAAATAGTTTAAAAATTATAATAAATTTATAGTTAATCAAAATATTAATTTTGTAAATGAAAGAGGTATAAGAATTTATAGAAAAATAAAATTAGGAATGGTTACAAGAAAAATATAACAAATAGTGGGATAAAGTGATACTACCATCACATCAGAACAATACTACCATTGTAGTGTAAGAAGGTGGTGCTACCATCGCAACATACATGCCATTGTAACTATCTAATTGGAGATACTATTTTTGCAATCTACAATTGAGGAAGGAGCTTCTATTGGAAAAGCTCTACCATAAGGATGCATGAGAAGACATCTACCACTAGAAGGAATATGGAAACGATACCACCATTAGGCTACGTATTACGCTACCTCTATTTTTTAATCTGGTCTTATTGTGTTGTTGTTGGTTTACCATTGGTCCAATAAGTAATGTTGATTCTACTTCTAAAAAACAGGCCTTTACTCGACTTTTTAACACATTCCATAACCAAATGGTTTATCATCTTGGAAAAATAAGCTTGAATACCTATGAAATTTTAATCATTATTTAAAACCATTAGCATGGTCCTTCAATGAATTCCATGTGTAAAATCATTATGTGAAATATTATTTCTATATTTCTCATGAACATGATCCATAACCTTTTTTCCAATTCTGTTCCCATCCATAGGTCATCCATCCAATAATGGTGAAAATTTCCATCAATATTTCTAACATAAACATCAAAATGTTCCCTTATCAAAGGTATCTTTTGGAATTTAGAACCAAAACTAAAATAAACCTTTTATAATGAAAAAAAATTAAATTTAATAGTTAAATAGAAGCGTTAACTAGAAAAGTGATATTAAAGGACCAAGTATTTGATCATTACTAAAGGTGCTAATAAATGGGTCATTTATCATCACTTCTAAAAGAACTAAAAATGGAAAACATTTACGAGTTATTTACTTGATAAGTGATAAAGGGGTCATTTATTAGATCTTGTGAATGAAATGATAAAGGATCCATTTATCAGTTCTATTAAATGTGATGATAAAGGGTAATATTGTAGTGTGATATAATAGCACAATACATCACCAATGTAATGTGATGTAACACAAAATTACAGTACCAGATGCACCATTATAAATTAGAAAAATCAAGTACCAATATAGAATTTAAATTCAATAAAATTTATAACACAAATATATGAAAAAATAAATATATTATATAAATTTTAAACAATAGTTTGTATAATTACATGAGTAAGTATAAATTAATTCATACATTAAAAAACATTAATGTTTCTTTGTCTTTTGACCATGACCATGACTCATGCTATTATTGAAAAAACCACCCTTTTTAGAGAAATATAACACACATTTGTATGAATTCAATTCTTAGGATATTAATAATATAAATAAATAAATAAGATAAAAAGAGTTAATTTAAAACAAAAATATTGTTGATACCATGAACAATATGTACTAAATTGAGTTGCGGTTGAGTCTTGCACGTCACACCATTTCCTATAATTCTACAACCATTATTTCAATGAAAATTTACTAAATATGTATAAGCTATAAATGATAAGAAAATTAATTAAGTAATAGTAGATATAATTATGAGAAAACAATCTATGCTCATTTTACCAGTTTTGGAAATGTGATTCTCATTTTAAAATAAATTTACAATAGTATATTGAAAAGATGTACTTGGAGTCATAACACTTAAAATGTGCATTAGATTAAGGGGTGGATTATTTTTACATGTCCCAAATAACATATGGATCACTTTAATAATATAAAAAAACAATTTTAATTCATTTTCTCATGTTTTAGTATGTCACTTTCCGTTGTTTACTAAAATATAACTTTAAACTAGAAACACACACTTTGAGTCATACTAAAAATATTGTTTGTCAATTTAATGTGAGATAGATTCATACACATCAAAAATGTATTATGAATAAATTTCATAAATTATCAATACAATCTTATTGGGTTATCTTATTTTTCATTGGGTAATATTTTTTAACTTAATTGTAAATTTTAAAATGATAATAGACACTTGTCTCTTTACTAAAACATCATTTTAAAATGGAAACATGTACGTTGATTCATACTATTTTCATAATGTGTTAGTTTAATTTGAGACTAATCACTACACTTCAAGATGGTCATAGGAATCATTTTACTAAATTATCAAGACAATACAAGCATGTTTTCTTGGTTTTTAGTGAGTGAAATGTTTTTCACTAAAATGTCAATTTTAAACTGATAACGGAGACATTGATCCATATTGGTAAAATATTGAATCATATCGAGGTGTTTATAATTATTATATAGAAAAATGATTTATGGATCATTTTCCTAATTTATTATAGAAATATGAATTCATTTTCTCAGTTTTGAGTATGTAAGTTGTCTTTTTTGAAAAAAACAATGTCAATTTAAGAAAAGTCGCATTTGGAGTCCTAACAGTCCCACCATGGGTCAGATTAAGGTGAAAATTATTCCTACACATCTTATAGTCTCAAAAAACCCAAATCTAATGTTTCCATTATTTTAATTTACTTTATTTTTCCAAATTCCAACACTGCATATTGAGTCATTGTTTGTAGCTGACAATGTTTTTTAGCTAATAACATCGACTCAATATATAGTGTAGGGAGTTTGATAATGAAATTAAATTAAAATCATTAAAACTTTGGTATAAAGTAAAATTTTATCTCTTTTTTTAATTTTTAGATAGTTTAAATTAAAATATTACTTCCCAAAATATCTATGGGAAAAAATGAGTATTAGATAAAAATGATAAGAAAATCATCTTACAAATAGTAGATAAAATGATGAAAAAATTAATTAAATAAGTAGTTAGAATTCAAATTTTCTTGACTTTTGTATACATTCATGACCCATTAACATATTTTAATTATTTGAGATGAAAACCCGAAGACTAATCTATCAAATGATTGAGGTTCTTCAAACAACCCACCCTAACTCGAACAAAATAATCCTCCTGTATAAGAAAACAATTCTGATGTGAGTAATACAAAAAAGAAATAAATTAATTGTAAATATGAATCAATATATTAATTCTATATAAAATTATTTTATTATAAAAACATCTAGATTACCTCTATGACTGATCATAGGTGTCTTAGTTTCTCTTTTTACAACGGAAGTGAAGGGAACTTGAAGCAAAGTGATAAATGTCAACACTACATGGCTAAGAAGGTTTTGAGGGTTAAGATGTATAAGGATTTTTTATTGAATAAATTCAAGAGAGATGTAAAAAAATATTAAAATATAAATGAACTAAAAATTTAATAATGAAAATTATATAAACATTTACTTATATAATTTTTTAGTAAAATGGAGAGAGTGTATCGTAACATTATCTTTACATCTTCCTAATATGTTTTCGTTATTACAGTTTGTTCTTCCATGAGATGGATAACATCACCATGTTTAGACATCATTTTAAGAATGAGTAGGTAAACAATTAAATTAGATAAGGTTAATGTAGTAGATAATATATATTATTATTAGAAAAAACATAATATACAAAAAATCACTTTTACATTCTGATTGAACTCTATTTCTTTTTCTAAAATGATTTATGGATTTTTATCCTCTATCAAGAATCCATAACCCATATTTGTTTTTACATATAATATTAAAGAAATTTTCTACATTAGAACCATCATTAACTTATTGTGATCTCTCAATTAAAGGGTTATCCTCCGTTGAATTTCCATCTGTCTCGAAAGTTGTTTTAGCCACCAACATTACAATCGACCAATTATTGTTTTCTAGATCCTAGATATAAAATACTTGCACTTATTATTATCCATTATGAGTGGATCGTATTTTTCCTCGTCTACATTGAAATTCAACTACATGAAGCCCATTTCATCAGCATTCTTGTACTTTTATTATCAACCCATTGGTAATGGAAAATCAGCACTTGAAATGTCCTATTAACCAACATGTATATATTTTCTATAATGTAAAAAATATGACATATTTTCATAAATTCGATATTTATCCCTGGAACCAGATATGTGCATCACTTCTTCCATTGGTGTAACTCCCACTATTTTTATTTTAGAATAGTAATTATATTAATTTTTATAGAACGTATAACCATTGGTTACAAAACCAATGTAATATATAACATTTAAATTCCGTCCCATAGCTAGCCATAAAAGTCACTCGATAATTGAATTTAGACTTATAGATAACTACTTATAAATTTGATCTCAGAACCATCCAATAAATTATGCATTACGCGTATTTAATATCCATCCATCTACCCTTGATGGATTCAAATCTCTATGAATTTCATTGTGGGATTCAACGTATGGATCAATATCTTCAGCATTATGTAAAATAAATGAGTTCTATTTCTCCCGTTATATTAAGGTAATTATTAAAACATTTCTTCCTGAAATCCCTTCACCCATAAGGAATCGTCTATAAAGAGTTGTTGGAAGACTAGTGTTGTCAACATCTGATAGGTAATCAGTATAGAATTCAACCGATTCTTCAATAATATATCGCAATGTAATATATTCATTTGTCCAACATCGATTATTGATAAACACTTTCAAAATATTCCCATATCATTCAATGAGGAAATATCCATTGGTAATGGACATGAACACATTGTTGAACCTATCTAACCATGTATACCATATAGTATACTATTATATCAAATAATTATGGTGGGACGAATATATCTATTTCACATAAAATAAATTACACCTTTTTAATCATGGTTTTCAACTTCTATGGGTTTATAAAAATTCTAAAAAAGTATTTGATAAAGAACTAGAGTTTGGTTAATGTTTCCTTACAGTTTAGGTAGAATGAAACAAAATGAAACATGCATTAACTTTTTCATCGTAATATAAAATTCATGTGATCTTAGTCCCTCTAACACAAAATTATTCATTGAAACTACATTTTGATAATTTATGAATACAACTTTGGAACTTTTACACATGTAAGGAAAATTAAAAATTGTAATTTTTGTCAGAAAGAGTGTAAGCTACTGGGGGAACCAAATTATTCTATTTACCCTTCATTAATGCCAAATATTCCCTTATCCACATGTAAATCAAATTCAACCTAGCCTTGATTCCATATTTCATTTTAAAGAAACCTTTAGTAATTTGTAAATAATACTATCAATACATTTTTTCAACATGCATGAGTTCATGAAAATTCCAGACATATAGACAACTCCATTACAGTAATTTAAAGAAAATCGATCACTTCTTCCAAACTAATTTCATAACATTTTTATGAAAATTTTATACCAAAAACATTGTTAATATATTTTACATTATCAAACACTTGATCTTCCATTAGGGGAGATGGTGTTTTACCTTTTTCAATATTCCCATAGAATTTTATCTTCTAGGATTGGTATTTTTGTCATTGAGGTAAAAGTTTATGATGTTCTAAAAACGTAGTTTTGGGGGAATGTGTGAACCAAACTGAGTGTTTGAATTCATAACAAATGGGATGCCCCAAAATTCCATTAATTTTATATCCTGATAAATTTCCATAATTATGGAAGTCATTTATCATCCCATACAACCTGGCCCTCAATGTAAATTATTCAATTATATGATGATCATACATTTTAAAAATTGTATCCCACAAAAATTTTATATCATTGATCAATGGATCCAAATATACATCAATATCATTACCATGTTTCTTTGGTATATATATAAATAGAGAAAACATAATGTAATTTTACTTAATACATAACCATGGAGGAATGTTATAATTTACCAACATGATATGACATGTACTATGAGTACTACTCTATAAAAAAGGATTCATTCCATCTTTAGGTAATGAAATATGAAAGTTTCTCTGCTTATTTCCAAATTCAGGATACTCAAGGGAATATCTTGGTTGATTTAAGTTACAATATTTAGTTATTGTATTTTCTTTCCATCTTAATTGTCTCATGGTTTCTTGAAATCAATAAAGTCTTCTGCATGATGGAATGAGAGGAATGTGCTATAATAATATTGAAGTACTTGATTAATTTTTCTTTTATTGATCCACACGACACATAAGTCATTTTATGAGTGATTCATGGTACTTGTGACCGAATATGCAATAATTTGGACAAGAATGTATTTATTATAGATCAGGCCCATTGAAAATTGGATTCATTTAATGTCATATGTTTGACATGGTAGTTAATATAATTTTAGGAGAATGTAATTATAGAGACCAAGTAGTTCATCAAAGTTGGTGTCACTCCATCTTGTGTCAAATTTTAAATTATATAAGATTAATAAAACTGAAAATATTGTGTATTTAGTACAACATGTATACAATAGTCTCTTAGTAGAACTATTTACCTTCTCAAAAAACATTGGACCATCATAAATTTTATCTTCAATTTATATTTTCTTTTCTTCCATGTGATATCCATCATCATTCACACTAGTATTCATATCAGATGATCTATAAACCATAACATCATCCCAATCGGTGTTCATCTTTAGTTTTTACGAAGGTTTATTCCAACATTTATAGCCTAGATCTATTATGTGAGTAATAAAATGTTCTTCCAACTCTTCCATAATAATTTTTACTGAATAAAAACTATGCAAACATGAAAAAGGGATTTGATAAGGGTCATATGCATGCTATTTTTCCAACTTATTGAACTATTTAACTCCATATTCTAATAATTTTTCAAATGATTAGTGTGTATCCATTTTTGATTCATATACATCCTATTAGGTTCATAAAATATTCATTTTTATAATAAAAAATTAAATACACATAAGATATTCATTATCAAAGGTAAATGTTATAGATAATTCAAATGAGGGAAACCCAAAATTTGACTGTTTCAATGAATTTCAGTAAGATTTGAAGGAAATTTGAAATTTATTTTAAGAATATAATTACTCCACTATGGTAGGTGTTATCCTATGAATTTATCCAAAGTGTAATATTATATACAACTATCCTCATCATCTCCATCTTCGGAATAATTAATACTTCACTTTGTTGTTTGGGACACTTCTTCCATATCGTCTGGATGTGCACCTATGTTTCTTGAAATACATAAAATAGTAGTCATCCATGGGATGAATTCTTCTCAAAATAGTTAAATCCACAAAAAAGAGATGGAGGATGAGTCTCAAACAAAAAATTGAAATTATATTTGTCTAGGGGATGAATATAATCAAAATGAACATTGTATACCATTGAGTTCTCAAAAAGGGGTATTGCCTCTAATTTGGAAGAATTACACCATCAAAACTAGTTATTTACTCTTGTCCTATTGAATGAGATATTTGGGGGGGTGCAAGCACATTCTTGTATGTGATTCAAGGGGTCTCTGTGGGGACATCTTATGATATATGAATGCTTTGGCCTCTATGAATTATATATTTATATGGTATATCCAAATTTTAATACTTTTGATACTCTAAGTAAAACTAGTCCATCCTCTATTAATACTAGGCATCTAGTATTTATTTAATATTTTAAACAAAATAAAATATAATATAGGCCAATAAAGAGTAATAAGAATCCCAAATATGATAAATAAGAATAATAAACTCTCATCCCATCAACTATAAAATATAAAAACGTATTAATCAAAAAAATTAATAAATAAATATTTATTTTATATACACTGATGGTAATAAGATATTCCTTGGGGTGAAACGAATAAATGTAGAAATAAAATGATGAATACATAAAAATATTTTTTAATAATTAATTCAACATATATAGAATCTCATAAACTCCATTCAATTTTTTTTGGAACAAGTGATATAAAAATCAAATGAATTACTAAATTTAATATTAATGACATATGAAATATCCTCAATCTCTATAAATTATATTAAAAAATATTTCTCACCTTAATGAAAGTTATTTTATTAAGTGATGATGCTTATAGACTCTATATATATTCTAAGGTTCTTGAATATGCCTCTTTATAATCATACCCATGAATAATAATATGTAATAATAAAATGAAACATTAGTAAAAAAAATTAATCAATACAAAAAAATAAATAATATAAAATAATTTTCATATTAGAATGGATGAATATTAAATTTGAAGTCAATTAAAATAATATACATGTAAAAAATAGTAAATAAAGCATATGTAATCTTGGAAAATTCGAAAACATCATGTGAGGTGACTCTGGGCATACATGAGATTCAACCACCTATAAGAATGATGATGAGTTCCAATGCTTCTAAACTATTAGATACCTCCATCTATACTACCTTGTTGGACTCCCATATGGACTTTGATACAAGTGGGGGCACATATAATCTAATTTTGGAATATATTTCCATTATCATTAATACCTCACATGATGTATATGATCCCTATTATGATAGTAATGTGAGTTATGATTTTCTTTCCAAAAAACATATCAATCGATAATAAACCTTACCCAAACATGTCTATTCAAACATCCTTCCAACACTAATTAATACGATCTTTGTATTTAAAAGGAAAAAAATCATACCTCAACAAAACTAATATAGAAACAATCCAATATAGTGATAACTTATTATAAACACATTTCATGATACCAAAAAGTCCATAAAACATGATACTACTATTAATTTTAAACAAAAAACTTATTTCTTTAAATATTATTCAAAATAAAAAATTGAGGATCAATGTAATTTTAAATAGTTCGAAACATGCCTCAAATTCCCAATTTTATAAAACACACATTAATAGTCTCTCCTGGAATGAATTTTTGAAACCATGAAAAAGAAATTAACATTTGCATTATTAAATGAATCCTATATATTTTTCATATTACTATATACTAACATATATACCTGAAATAATGTGTTCATATATATATATATTAAATTGAATATATATATATAGATATTCATATTGGATATAAAGAAATAAACAAAGAGATAAAATTTAGGACACTTAACATAAAATAAAAATCTCAATGTAATGTTACATAAGCTTCAAAAATACCGAAAAACAAATCCCCACAACATCAAGAAATAATTACATGAAATCCATTTCGATTGATTAAAAAAATACATGGGTGGAATTTAAGAAAAATGTATGAATTATTTAAATGGAGTGATGTTAAAAACATTTATTCTTAATATGCTACAATGATCAAATCGGTGTGTGTAATTCTTAATATGTTACAAGAAAGTACGATAATCTGATAAAGGCTCAATGAAAAACCAAAGTCATAGAAACCCCCAATTAGAAATTCATTCTTGATGGAAATAATTGATAATTAATGAATAATAAGAGATAATGAACAAAAACCCCCATTATATATCACTATATAAGAAATTAATAGGTTATGGGGAGGAGAAAATAACATTCCTTGGATTGAAGCTTTGAATCTTTCGAGAGAAAGTAGAGATATCCCTAAACCATGGATTAATTATTTCCTTGGATTTATTTTGACCATGGAATGCTTAGATCCTTGGATTCGATCCTTGGAATTTTTGGAGCCTTGATATGAGATCAGATTCAATGGGGAGGAGCACCTGTAGTAAGAATATTCTATAGAAAGCTATGGATATCAAGACTGGTTAGGGTTCTTTCAATAGATCAGGGACACATTAATTATTGCTTCCAAAAAAGCTCTGATAAAGATCGCTTCTATCAGTGCTAAATTAATAAGCATTGATGAAATTAATATTTATCAGTGCTCTTTTAGCAATGATAAAGATAGAGCCTTATTAGTTCTAAAAAAGAACAGATAAAATACATCTTTATCAATGCTAAAGTTTTATTACAAATATAATGATTTTTTATCAGTACTAAAACTTTAGCACTGATAAAGGAATTATAATTATAATTATAAATAATTTTTTATAGACATATTTATATAATTATATATGTTTAATAAATATATATAAATACAAATTTAGTAAGTAAATTCATTATTTAAATATATTTATTATAATTTATCAATTATTTAAATATATAGTCATTTATTTATAATTATATAAATAAAATTAAAAAATAATATTTATATATTTATATCATTATATATATTTATATTATATTAGGTGCTTGGGGGTACAATTAGTATCAAAGACACACACACACACACACCTCATAGACATAGGCCACTAAGGCATGTGATAGCCTGCCCAAGGGATTACCCAGCCAAACAACCACTTTATTACAAATTTGATACATGGATCAAATTACCATTAGGCATAAAACCCATTACATAGCTCGTATGTCTACCATTGGATTGCCCAAATTCAACGATTGCATCAAGCCTGCATCTCTACCTACACATTATGTTTGTGTCACCACCCCCTTTGATGGCATGTAGGCCCATGTGGCTCGTAGGCCCAAACAAGTTGCTAGATGGCCCAATCAAATAAATGGTTCTTTCTGGTACAGTACTGCTATAATACCTGCTATAGTACTGCTATAATACCAGAAATACTCCTCCATGATAATTGGATCATGTGTTTCATACAGGCTTACGAGGTGTGTTAAACACTCGACTACCACCCCAACTACACATTATATATATATATATATATAATAAATAAATATAAATACAATTATCGTAGATTTATTCATTATTTATAAAAATTGTTATATTTTTATAATTATTTATATATATAATATTATTTTTTAGTAATTATATAAATATTTTTTTTAAAAAATAATAATTATTTATTTATAATTATAAATATATATATGTTTAAATTAAATATATATATATATATAACATCATTGATGAATATTTAATATTAATGGAATTCATGTTAAAATTGAGTGAATTTGCATAATTAAAAATGAGTACACTATAAAAATATTGAATATTTGAAAAAAAATACTTAATTTTAAATTATTAAAAAATATGGATATATATTTCATTAAATATGAATACATATTTAAAATATTAGGATATCTCTTGGGATGTCTTTAAGGATAATTATAAGTATGTTTTAACATTTAGGGAAATATACTGGAATTTTTGGTAAAGGATAAAGAGAGTGGTTTCCTAGAAATACATCCCTATCTGGATTCTAAAAGTGGATATAGATCTGGAAAAGATGTACCTATGTGTAACAACTACGACAATATGTTATGAACATGACTTGAGATTATCTGGTACTTGACAATAGGCCTTGCTACCCACCCATCTTGACACTCTCGGGTGATATGCTTTGGTAATTAAGAAACTCTTCATGAACCATCATTATGGATTTAAATTGAATTTTGTTATGAATAACATAGGATAAAACTAATGTTTCATAGATCAAACATGTAAGACCCATAATCTAGAAATCCTACAAGTACTTTTTCATGATTATATGGTATCCCATTTTGATAAATGTTTCTCACAGAATTCGTTCTTATTATAGTCAATGAAGATAACTCTAAATAACATGGTTAACATTTAATATTTCATATGTGGAAATATGGGCATTATAAATTTTTTTTCCAAAGTGGAAATATCCTAAATAGAATCTGTAACATGGTATGATTATTGGTTATACTTCTGATAATAAAGTTATCACAGATGATATGTGAATGGTATGTGATGTCCTTCTAGTATTGTCTATATTTTTCAATAGAAGCATGATTGGTTTGAGGTTGTGTAACCTTAATACATGGTTTATATTTTATATTCTCAAAAAGTGTTATTAAGTAATTAGTTAATGAAACATGGGTAATTTTATACTTTTATGGATTGAATGATGAATTATTTACGTTTTGGAATTCAAAGATTATGAATATTGAAATATATAAGTTTTTTCGGTATAATTTTTCATTAAGAAAAAAAGGAAATGTTGAATGGTGATGAAGGAATAGAAAAGTGATTTCATGGGATGGTTATATTTTGATTTAATAGAAGGTAACCCTTAATTAATGTATGGTATTGATATAATGATGTTTTGATAAATATATTCTGAATAAGAATAAATAAATTGGATGGTATGGATTACCCTAGAAATGATTATTGACAAAGTGTTCTATTTTAGCAAGGATAAATTTTATATCTTTTTGGATTTAAATAATATATCTAGTAGTCATTGGAATAAGTAAGAATACGTTTTTCCAAAAGTATTTATAGTAATTACCATATTTTAAGGGAATATACGATGAGGTTATTCACATGTTTGGAATGTGAAAACCAAGTGGTGCTTTTTGATATATGGGGGATCAATGTTAAGATAGTTTCATGAAATTATTTCTAAATACTTGAATTTTCATCTTTAGAAGGGGGTATGAGGTAATCAATTTATGGAATTTTTAAGTTAAACAATAGATGAAGTGAGTAAAATTAAAGTGTAATCCCTCTATATGGGGATTTGTGTATACTAGTTATCCAATTCAAACTACTTTGTGTTTCTGATAACTGATGAAAAATGGGATGGCATATCATGGATATAATGGTATGTTAGTACTATAGGAATGAAAAATTAACCTTCCTTTTTATAGAATTAGGTTAAGTGGATCAATGAACAATAAAAGGGTAACATTTTCTAGATATAATGAAAATTTAAATTTTAGTGAAAATTCATCATCTTTATGAAAAAATGATATTGAAACCAAAAAATCTTATCTTAATACTTTAATTTTTAATAAATTAGATGGTTCCTTCTTTCATCATAGATTTTTTGATTTTTGTTTTTTACCTTTATCCTGATCTTGTTCTCTATAACTCTCCATCAGAACTTGATAGTTATATTTTAATTCCTTGTCCAAGTTTTCGCTTCCCAACTATGTTCTCCTATGTGGGAATCTCATTATGAGTTAATTTGGGAAACAGTTATGGTTCCAACATTACCATTTCAAGTGAAGTTTTAGTATTCATTTTTATAATTTGGGTTTTTAGGAATAAAACATTTAATTATTGAACCTTTTATAACACAAATAAATTTTGAGGGAGAAATTCATTTTAAGGGGGTAGAATTTAACCACCTAGAGATTTTGTGAAATATATTTTTTAATTTAGTTAATATTTTGATATTTTTTAACATTGAAAATATATTATTTTATTTTTTTCTTGTGATATATGCACTACCACATTGATCTTTCTCTACAGGAAAGACTTTACGTATTTTTTGGTACATGCGACACTGATTTATCTTACGGTACACACAAGACTGATTTTTACCATCTTTTTAGAGAAAAATTTTTTTGAAACACAATTTTGAAACTTTAATGAATTTTATTTTGTAAAATAATCATAATTTTTAAATTCACAATGTCAAAATTATCCTAGGGTAAATTTTTGTTACATTAATGAGAAACATCATTTTTCGATGTTTAGTGAAAACTGCTGCATTTTATTTAAAACCCACCCTTTTGTTTAAATAATTATGAATTATAAATTATATTTTAGAGTCACATTATATTAATTATATATCTATATATATAATTATGTTTATTGAAATCAATTTTACTTATAATTGAATATAAAAAAATTTAACAAACCTTTAAACATTTTACTACTTAAAAAACCTCTTATTTCACCCTGTTTATGGGATTAGTGTTAATTTTACCACTTCTTTGATTTGAATTTTGAAAATCCAAAATACACAGTTGTAATAACTGTGATATTTTTGGTCTAATAATATCTACTTAATTTTTTAAAAAAATGAATAGTGAATGTGATTAAAATTAATTTACGCGATTAAGGTATGATTAAGCTTATGAAGGAACTAAACATTAAACCAAATAACAAAAATGACATGGAAACTTGTCCAAAATCCATTGGACGCAAATATTTTGACCATATCCCCACATTTTTAGAAATTTATGTGTTATTTGTATATAATTAAATGGAAGCACCCAATATAAAAGGTTATGTAAGGAAAAAGGAAAAAAGGAACTTTTCTTACCATTAAACTCTATAAAATATGAGATATGTAAGAAAAAAAATATTTTAGGTTATACATATATATATTTAAATATATTTGGGTTATTGTTATAATAATAATTTATCATAATAATTTATTAATAGTTTTTATAGATAGTTTAGTTACTTGAAATTCTTAAGAAATTCCAATGTAGTGATTATTTAGTTAATAATTAACTAAAATAAATGATACTATAAATATTAAAAATGATGTTAATTGATTTAATTATTATATTTATTTTTTTATATTAATATATCATGTTAAAAATATTAAAATTTAATATATTTTAATAAAAATATTAGATTGATATGTTAATATTAACATCAAATAAATAATGTTAAAATTGACATTATTGTTATATTACAATAAATGAAATTTTATTAAATTATTTAAAAGTAATAAAAATCCTATATTCTACCATTTGATTTTTAAGTATTATTAGGAATCAAATATTTAATACTAATTAATCAATTAAGATTTTATAATTAACATATTGAGCCATATATTGTAAAAACTTTGTTAACAGAGTCCAGGTTTATGTAGTATTTTAGTGCATCACATGAGCTTATTTTAAAATAAATTTACAAAACACATGGTAATATTATTTTATAAATTAGATATCATACTAATAAATAATTGGATCTATATTTCACTACAACAAAAATGATGTTTAGCAGCGATTGTTTGGCGGCGATTCTAGGAATCTCCGCTAAACCTTTAGTAAAATAGGTTTCGTGGATGTTTATAATAAACCGCCACGAAACATTGTTTTTTTAACACCCGACCATCGTTCCCCCGTGACCCCGGCCCCCCGCTTCCCCCACGACCCCGGCCCCCCGCTTCCCCCGGTGACCCCGCGACCCCGACCCCGGCTACCCCGCGCGACCCTGGCGACCCCTTCAACCCCGCGACCCCCAGCCCCCCCACGACCCCGGATGTTGCACCGTCTTCCCCTCTAGGTAGGGTTTTGTATCTCCTTTAGGTTTTTTGGGTTTTCCAGTAGGTATAAGAATCAAATAGATTTTATCGGCTATTAGTTCTTTGAATCGTGAAGCTCATCTATAGTGGATTCTCTTTTAGGGTGATCATGAAGAGTTTATGGTGTATTGCGGAAAATTTTAAAGTTAATATTGATATAATTTATTATCATTGACATTGAAGGAAATTTAGTGCCAAGAGTTTATCAACCTTTGATATGAGAGTTTGAGTGTGAAAGAGATTAGAGTTAGGTTCATGAAACTTCTCTTATATACTTGCAATATTCTTTATGATGTTACCCCGTTATACTATTTATGTAAATTAATGTGCTAGAAAATATTGAGGTGATAGATAATAATTTATTAAATTCTCATTAATCTTAATAAAGAAGTCACTATAACTTATTTTAGAGTGGATCTATGAATTCATATATTTTTTATCTAGATAGTTGATGTTTTGAATAATAGTTTTTTGTATCAATATTTATTTTTTTATTTCTCTAGGGATGACAATTCTTATGATTCATCTAGGATCCCTTATGTACTTTGTTTTTTGTGTGTTATCCATGGAAATTGAAAGCTTTATCACTCAACCATCCATGGTGGTTAGTATAGAGGTCATGTCAACTTTTAAATACATCCTCAATAACAGTTCCCTCTAAACATTTCTTATTAATAACATAATCCTTAGGATTTTATTCTATAGAGGGGTGATAGAGTTGGTGGAAGAAAACCTTGAGATATTCCTGGTTCAAAATGACTAAGGAATAAGCATCGTGGATGTGAATGATGTCATTAGGGATAGTAAGGAAACGAAGCAAGGTGTGATCAGTTTCATGCTATGTATTTTCTAGTGTAGGGTGGACCAGACATCATTTGTGTCATGACCACCCAAAAATCATTTGTGTCATGACCAAACATCAAATATACTTATTCTGTCTCGCAGATGTCGTTGGACCGGACCAACATGCTACGGTCACGCCACGGTCATGCCGCGGTCACTCCGCGGTCACGCTGCGGTCATGCTGCGGTCACTCCGCGGTCACGCCGCTGTAATGCTGTGATTTGGCCCTGCGGATGTCACTGGACCGGGCCAACACAATGCGGTCACGCCACGGTCACACTGCGGTCATGCCGCGGTCACACCGCAGTCACGCCTCAGTCATGTCATGGTCAACCCATCCCCTCCCCTCCCTTCCATCCTGCCCAGCCCCTCCCCTCCCCTCCCCTCCATCCTGCCCCTCCCCTCCCCTCCCCTCCATCCTGCCCAGCCTCAGCCCCTCACCTCCCCTCCTCCTGCCCTACATTTTACCCCAGCAGCCCCCCCTGCCATCACCCTCCCCTCCCCTACCCTCCAACCTGCCCCTCCCCTCCCCCCCTTCCCAAAAATTTCCCCCAGCAGCCCCCTCCCCCCTACCCCACCTCTCCCCTCCCCTCCCCTCCATCCTGCCCAGCCCCTCCCCTCCAACACGATGTTGTCACGCCGCGGTCACGCCGGTGTCACGTCGCGGTCACACCACAGTCAGCCCCTCCCCTCCCCCCATCCTGCTCAGCCCCTCCCCGCCCCTCCGCTCCATCCTACCCCTCCCCTCCCCTCCCCTCCCCCCTGCCCAACATTTTCCCCCAGCCCAGCAGCCCCCACTACCCCTCCTCTCCCCTCCCCTCCCCTCCATGTTGCCCAGCCCCAGCCCCTCACACCCCCCCTGCCCAATATTTTCCCCCAGCATCCCCCCCTTCCATCACCCTCCCCTCTGCTCCCCTCCCCTCCAACCTGCCCCTCCCCTCCCCCTTCCCAACAATTTCCCCCAGCAGCCCCCTCCCCCTACCCCTACTCTCCCCTCCCCTCCCCTCCATCCTTCCCAACCCCTCCCCCCCAACACACTGCGGTCATGCCGCTGTCACACCGCAGTCACGCCACTGTCATCCCCTCCCCTACCTTCCCTCCATCCTGCCCAGCCCCTCCCCTCCCCTCCCCCTACCCAAAATTTTCCCCCAGCCCAGCAGCCCCCCTACCCCTCCTCTCCCTTCCCCTCCCCTCCCCTCCATCCTGCCCAGCCCCAGCCCCTCACCTCCCCTCCCCCCTGCCCAACATTTTCCCCAGCAGCCCCCCTGCCATCACCCTCTCCTCTCCTCCCCTCCCCTCCAACCTGCCCCTCCCCTCTCCTCCCTCTACCCAACAATTTCCCCCAGTAGCTCCCTCCCCCTACCCCTCCTCTCCCCTCCCCTCCCCTCCATCCTGCCCAGCCCCTCCCCTCCAACGCATTGCGGTCACACCGCGGTCACGCCACGGTCAGCCCCTCCCCTCCCCCCTGCCCAACATTTTCCCCCAGTCCAGCTGCCCCCCAGTCCCTCCTACCCTCTCCCCTCCCCTCCCCTCCATCCTTTCCAGCCCCAGCCCCTCATCTCCCCTCCCCCTTCCCAACATTTTCCCCCAACATCCCCCCTGCCAACACCGTCCCCTCCTATCCCCTCCCCTCCAACTTTCCCCTCCCCTCCCCACCCCCTTCCCAACAATTTCCCCCAGCAGCCCCCTCCCCCCTGCCCCTCCTCTCCCCTCCCCTCCCCTCCATCCTTCCCACCCTCTCCTATCCCCTCCCCTCCCCTCCAACATGCCCAGGCCCTGCCCCTCCCCTCCCCCCTGCCCAAAAATTTCCCCCAGAAACCCCCCCACCTTGGCCATCCTTTCCCCCTGCACCACCACCCATCTACTCTATCCTGCCCCTCCCCTCCCCTCCCCTACATATTGTCCCCCCCCTCCCCTCCCCCCTGCCCAAAATTTTCCCCCAGCAGCCCCCTCCCCCTGCCCCTCTTCTCCCCTCCCCTCCATCCTGCCCAGCCCCAGCCCCTCCCCTCCCCCTACCCAATATTTCCCCCCAGCAGCCCCCTACCACCTGCCATCACCTTCCCCTCCCCTCCCCTCTAACCTGCCCCTCCCCTCCCCTCCCCTCCATTTTTTCCAGCCCCAGCCCCTCCCCTCCCCTCCCCCTACCCAACATTTTCTCCCAGTATCCCCCTACCCCTGTCATCACCCTCCCCTCCCCTCCCCTCCAACCGGACCCTCCCCTGCCCTTCCCTCCAACATGCCCAGCCCCAACCCCTCCCCTCTCCCCCCCTGCCCAACAATTTCCCCCAGCAGCCCCCTCAGTGAAATGTCATGCTAATTAAAGATGTTATTATTGTCCACTGTAATTTTCAAAAAGGATTATTTAGTTATTATTCAGACCTAGAATACGTGTTGATTTGTTGATGTTAAATCATTTTCAATCTCGGACACCATCATAGGATTCCTGAATCAATATCTTCCTTCATTAAGTGTGTTTCTGTCATGGAAGATAGTTCCACCTAAACCACATAATCAATCAATGGACTGATTGAGAAAATATCCAACATACTACCATTAGATTCTATTGAATGAGAATGGTATTAGTATTCCACTATTATTTATGGTTATTCTTCACCAGTTGGTCTCTATTTCTTATTAACTCAGGCATTCATAATGTATGTTTTAAACCTTCCAAAATCATTCTATTCAATGTGATTGTTGTACCCTAATGTTTAAACATTTGAGAATCATTTTAACATTTAAATAAATTATGAAATTATATTCTTCTACACCATCCAATTTGGGTATGATTCTCTTTTGGATACCCCAAATACATAACATTAGATTCTCCTTTCGTAATGTCGTATCAAAACCATGGTCCTTTTCATAGGATATTAAACTTTGTGACACAATGGTCTAAACATCATGACTATAAAATTAATGTCCCCCTCCATGGTATTATATGATACTAATAATCCTTAATTCACATCAGGTTGTGTTTTGGAATATCTATGAAGACTAACCAATAATTGGTTCTATGTTTATATATATATAAATGTTAGCATCTATAGGTCTGAGAACCATGACCATAAAATATCTGAGTCATCCCCTATGGATATATGCATATGTGTGTCAAGATCTACATCCATATCATATTTTTTTTCCTCTCTTATATCGCTATATATATAACATAAATTTTTTCAAGGATACATTCTCTTAAACTCTATACATATATTGGTCTATGAACAATGAAATTAAACATAGTGTGAATATCCATGATAAATAAGCCATGGTTTTGTAATAAAACCCCTCCAACGGAGGTGTGCTGTCTGCAAAAACTCATAGTTGTATACCTTGCTTAACATTATTGCATTGATGTTTTCCTTATACTTGATGTCATTGTTAGTCATAAAGCAGACATCGTACTTGACCCTTTTTATATCCCTATAGAGGGTTTCCATCTTTTTATTAAAAAAATTGTTTGAACCAAGACACTCATTAAGTGCCGTTGGACTTTTAATATGGTTCCCATGTTGTGTGACCATGTCACATGGCATGTGATATTTAAATCCAACCAAATGACCAGTTCGACAGCCCAGGGGTCCCACGATACCAGTAATATCATATTACATGGTATGTAACCTGTGATTTTCCTGATCCCACGTGGTGTTAATTCCTCTAGGTATTCCTTCACATTTCTAGATCTCCAAACCTCACTGAATTAGGTATATCAAGGGTCATCCAATCCTCAAGTCATCATAGATTAGCATTCAGTTCTTTAAATATTATGTGAAAACATCCTCTCATGCAATCCATATCATCCTATTTGAATCTAAGTGGAAGATGTTGCCCCGCGGATGTCGCTGGACCAGGGCAACACACTGCGGTCACGCTGCGGTCATGCCACGGTCACGTTGGGGTCACGCCGCGGTCACGCCACGGTCATGCTGGGGTCATCGAAAAGATTATTCATGTCATCGAAAGATTATTTATGTCATCGAAAACCACCGAACTCATGAAGTATAATTCTGTAGATAATAACAATGATGGGTTAATGAGACATCCACGAGATTCCCAATCATGGAATACATTGGATTCATTACATCTCGATTTCTCAACTGATCCTATGAATGTTCGATTGGTATTGGCTGCCGATGGATTCAACCCATTTGGGACTTTGAGTACCAATTATAGCATTTGTCCACTTGTTTTGATCCCTTGTAATCTGCCTCCATGGATGTGTATGAAACAAACATATTTTATCCTTTCGATGATTATTCCTGGAGAACAAATGCCTGTAAATGATATTGATGTATAATTGCAGACTTTGATTGAAGAATTGCAGGAGTTATGGAGCAATGGTGTTGAGACATTTGATTCTTCTTCTAAAACAATGTTCAAAATGCATGCTGCTTTAATGTGGACCATTAGTGACTTCCTTGGGCTTGGGAATTTATCTGGTTGGAACACTTACACGGGTTTGGCTTGTCCCGTTTGTAACTTGGATTTGGAGCCCAAACAGATACCTCACAATAGAAAATGGTTCTTCTTGTGTCATCGAAGATTTTTTGATGCATCTCATAGATTTTGGCTAAACAGATCAAAATTTAATGGTTCCATTGATCATAGACCACCTCCAAAGTTGTTAAATGGTTTTAAAATATTGTCACAGCTTGAAAATGTTGAAACAGAATTTTGGAAGGTTCATCATTTGAATGATAGCGGAAAACGGGTCTGAAGTGTATCGTCAAGCAAAACCGGAACGCAACAATGGAAGAAAAGACGTATATTATTCAAACATCCATTTTGGGAATTTAATTTGTTGCGTCATAATCTTGATGTGATGAATATTGAGAATAATTTCTGTGACAATTTGATTTTCACATTTCTTAATGAGCATTGAATGTCGAAGGATCATCTCAATGCTCGCAAAGAATTACAAGCAATGAACATAAAACGCGATCTATGGCCAAATGATCATGGAAAGTTTCCTCCGGCAATTTTTGCAATGAAAAATATGGATAAAGATATAGTATTTCGAATTTTAAATAATGTTAAGGTATATTATGGGTATTCAAGTAGCATCTCGAGGTGTGTTGACTTGAATAATCGTAAGTTACATGGATCTAAAAGCCACGATTCACATATTTTGTTACAACAGTTACTACCATTAGCATTGCGTACATTATTACCTGAAAAAATTACTACTGTTGTACTCTAGTTCTGCACATTTTCAGAAAACTATGTGAGAAATATCTACATCCATTTCAACTTGACAACCTCCAGGAGAGGTTTTTATTGACCCTTTGCGCAATGTAGATGATCTTTCCTTCGTCCTTTTTTATTGCAATGATGCATTTAACTGTGCATTTGGTTGAGGAAGCTAAATTAAGAGGCCCCGTTCATTATCGATGGATGTATCCAATTGAGAGGTACTTTATTTATATGTTTTCCAGTTATGTAAACAATTTTTGGTACATAACGAAATGCATAATTATGTTTATTTTATTTCAAAGATATCTTGGCCATTTGGAATCATACGTGAGAAATAAAGCTAAACCAGAAGGGTCAATTGCTGAAGGCTATATGGATGAAGAGTGTCTTAACTTTTGTTCTCGATACTTGGATGATATTGAGACAAGATTTAATCGAGTTGGACGTGTTTATGACACATCAACTCAATCTCAAATACATCAGAAATCCAAAATATTTCCTGCTATTGGCCGATCAGTTGGAAGGACCTCAAATGTGACAACGACTGAATTGGAATTATTACAGGCACATAGATATGTGCTGCTGAATAGTGAAATTGAAGATCCATTTATTGAAGATTTGAGGATACAAAAAAAGAGAAGAAATAGAGGCCGAACATGAAATGAGAAAGATATAACGAAAGCTGTTAATAAATATCTTGTAGAATTGTTTGCACGACGTGTATGTTCATAAATATTGCAATAAATACGAATATTAGTTTGACACATAAATTTTGTAAATCTAATAAAGTATATTTCGTTTTTTAGATCATGAATACTGATACTCGAGCAGTGGTATTAGAAGATTTGATGTTTCTTGCTAGAGGTCCTTTAAAAGAAGTTAGAAAGTTTGAAGCTTATAATGTGAATGGCTTTAGATTTCATACAGTCAATTGAGAAGTGGGTTTGAGAACACAGAATAGTGGTATATTTAAATTTGATGAAGTGGAATACTATGGAATGTTGCATGATATTATTGAATTAAACTACCACAGACATTTTTTGGTTGTTTTATTCAAATGAAAATGGGTCGATATTATCAGAGGCTTTAAAAGAGATTCCTTACAATTTACTTCTGTGAAATTTTCTCGCTTGATGGATGTCAGAGATCGTGAACTTCATGATCCATATATCTTATAATCGCAAGAAAAAATGGTATATTATGTGAATGATTATGCCGACGAAGGGTGGAGTGTAGTTGCTCACGTAATACAAAGAGATTTGTATGATATGGGAGATGAAGTGGAAAATTTGACCTCTGAAATTGAATTTAATCAGCAACAGGAAGCAGAATTAATTGTCCATCATGATATTGAAAATATTAGACTAGCAAGGATGAATGAAGTGGATGGATAAATGGAGCAGGAAAACGAAATTATTGAAGGGGAAAATGACTGTATGTACAATTACTTATTTATTCAACAACCACATGTTTCATTTCTGCAGTCATTCATTATCATTGGTATATATGTTTTGTCTGTTAGTACTCCATCTGTTATCATTTTTAATTTTTTTTTCTGTATAATTTTTTTGAAATATATTTTCTGAACATAATTTTATTTGATTAAATGACAGGAATGCCAAGGAAGAAGTGTTACCTTATTTCATCCAGTTCTACGACTGATGAATATCCATATAGCTCCCTCCCCACGACATCTGATGCACCAGCTACCAACACCCCTACACCATATCCCCCTGCACCATCTCTCACACCATCTGTGGATGTCCCAGTAGAGTCTGAGTCGTCGACTACCCCTTCAGGAGCCTCAGCAGTGGAGTAGCGATGCGGCCCTTCCAGTTCATCCCGGACATACTGGAGTGTCACTATCATAGGTACAAATTTTAAATAAATAAATTTATTGAATTTTGTTTATACGAATTGTTTTCTCATTGAAGATGAAAAAAATGCAACCGTGGAGAAAAAAATAAAAATTTCATATGTTTTTAATTTTAATGGAGAGAAGATTGTTGTGACATTTTATTTTTACGGGGTCCCTACGAATGATGTCGTGGGGTCGCTTGGCCAGATTCTAGGCCAGCTGGCAGCGGAGCCCATTTCCCTTCCCATTTTATATGGCGATTGGAGATATATGCCTCCAAGCTGGAAAAATGAAGTGTTTGATTCTCAAATCAAGGTAAATTTATTACATTATGGTTTAACTTAATGTCATGAAACAAATATTTTCAAAATAAATTTCTGTATAAAGATGTTCTTCCACTTTACCGTTGCTGATGTGATAGCACGAAAGTGGTTGTTGGAAAATCTAGGTAATAAATGGAAAGATTTTAAATGGAGATTGTAGTGTGATGTCAACGATGCTTCGTTGACCACACTGCAAATGTATGAGAAGCTACCCAGTGGGGTACCAAAAGTGCAGTGGAAAGTGTTTGTTGACAGGCATCGGGATCAGAAGCGGATGGTATTGAAATATATATATTATTATATTATCCACATTTTATATTTATACATATATATGAAAAGGACATGAAATTCAATACATCAGTATTAAATTGAATTTTATTTATTTCAGGATCTATCAAGACAGAATGCGTCAAACCGAGCGAAGATAGTCATTCCACACATTGGAGGCTCAAATTTTTTTTCTAGAAATCTAATTTCATTGGTAATCTTTTAATTAGTTTAAATATTTTTAAGACAATATTATCTATTTAATATATTGAATTGTTGACTTATCTTTGATTAATGCAGTCACAGAGTTTAGGCCATGAAGCATCCAGAACTAAACTGTGGTTGGATGTTCACAAGAAATCTGATGGATGTTTTGTTAATGAGCCTTCTAAAGAAGTTGGGGTATGAAGTCAATTTTTTATCATAATAACTTATTATCAATTTTTTATGTGTTAATATATATTGATATTTTATTTATAGGTCAAAATTAAAGAACTATGGGATGCCAATCCTGCGCATTCCTACTCTGTCTCCCAGGATGACCTGGTTGCTAAAGTCCTTTGGAAGGAGCATCCTGGGAGAGTGCGCGGGATGTGTTTGGGACCCATACCATCTGAGGTTTTTAGAAGGCCACCGGGGATAACTGCTGTATCTACTCCTGAATTTAGTCAGCCCGAAGATGCTAAGAAAGATATTGTTTCTTTACAAAACACAGTTCACCAGCAGGGGGATCAGATATCTGCATTGCAGAAAGAGTTGACTGAACTATGTCAGCAGATGAGCAGATATGCCCCCAGTGGGAGTGCATCGATTGGTGGTATGCAGGTAAATTACATAAAATCAGAATCATTTAGTTTTCTAACTTTCAGTTGTTTTAAGTTTTAATATAAATATGTAACCGTATTTAATTTTCAATATAATGTTTTTACAGGTGACAACACAAAGTGGAAATGAAGGTGGAGAGGGTGATGATGCATCATCGGACCCTGAGTAGTTGTATTGATGATGTGTTGACCAAAAATGAAAATAGTTGGTTTATATATGTAACATTTGTGGCACATAGTTTCCACCACACATTTTCATGTCCTAAAATTTCCTTGATTTCTCACATTTCTATTTTGGATTTTATTGATTTTTGATGTTTGTTATTATGTCTTCATTTCTCGAGTGGGGTATACATCATTCCATTTAGGTCTGTGATTGAATTGGCAGTTGAGATTTTGGTTGACTAGGAGTTAAACCCATTGTTGATGTGTTGAACAAAATGGTCATTTCATAGTGATCAAGGGGATAGTGTTGTGGACACTTTGGTGAGGCCCATTGTTGAAAATGTATGACTTAAGTGTCAAAAGTATCTAAACATGCTCTAGCTCTTCTAAAATGTCATGAGAATGTTCTAAATCAAGTGTGGTTAACTAAGATATAGGTGTGACTCACTGGAAATATCAACATTCCTATAAAATCTATATCCCAATGTAACTCTAAAACTATTCCCACAATAGGATTTTTTATAACAATATATTTCTAATGTGTTATTTAAGATATTTCATCAGTTCAAATTTATTATAAGAATTAATGATGGTTTCTAGGCCACAAAACCAAAAACAAATAATTATATAAATGGGTTGGTACTAATATAACTACTAAATCATCAATTATCAATTTTTATAAGTAGAGTGGAATCGCTATGGATGATCTATCCTAAGAAAGTGAAGGTATAAGATTTATTGGATTCCAGTTTGGGATGTTACAATGTTGTATCAATAGAGTTTTGTCTTCCTAGTATTTACTATTTAGGATATTTTATACATGAGTATGAGGAGTGTTTTGGAAACTTTGATTGTTTTTTCTGGTTTTATTTGTTTTTTAGAGAAGTGGTGCAGCAGAATCCAAGATTTTTTTTATTTTGGGCAACTTTTAGCAGCTCTTTTAACCTCCATGAAATTTATACTGGCGGCAGTTTAAACCGCCGCTAAATGTAAAAAAATTACTTCTAATGGTGGTTATAACCGCCGCTAAATAGAAGCTTCGTGGTTACCTCATTCCACGGCGGTTTACCTGAATTTAGAGGCAGTTTTACCGCCGCTAGAAATTGAGATTATTCGCGGTGGTTATAACCACCGCGAATAAAGCGATATCCAGGGCTCGTAAAAACACAACTAAATTCAGGAAAACCTCCGCGAAATGAGGCACCTATGTCGCTTTCCTGAAACCGCCACTAAACGTTAAAAATCGCCGCTAATAGATTTTTGACGCCCTATTAGGCGGCTGTTTCTGTAAACCACCACCAAACAGTATAGCGGCGGTTTAAACTGCCGCTAAATAAAGATTCTGTTGTAGTGTTTTATAATAAATAAAACATTATTTTATTCTTTATGGTTAAATTAATTTGATCAGAAGTGTAAATGCTTTAATAAAAACCATAAGGATAAAATTGGCGAATCTATGGAGTTAAGGAAACAAATTATTAAAATGTACAAATGTTTTTGTGTTGGAGGTTTTAATATACCTTTATTCCTATATATTCCATTATTTTTCCATATTGGAGCCACTTTAGGTAGGGTAGACCACCCATTAATGAATTCATTTTTGTATTTACAAGATTGCCACTCCCCCACCACTATAAAAAATGGAACCAATCTACCACTTAATCACATATATCTAGCCCCTTGGATTTCCCAAAATATTCTAATATAATATTTACACCTCCTTAAATTTCTCATTTAATCCTTACCTTGAGAATAAGGAATATCAAGGAATCCTTTTGGAACAAACTAAATGGAATTACCCGATTAAGAGGTACCATCTTCTCTCAAGTTCAGTCCCTTTATTTTCCCTCGTCACACCTCCAATCTCTTTATTACATTATTGTGGGATAAAAATAGTAACCTAAAAAATCTAAGATGTTTTTATTATAAGGTTTATACCTACACTTTCACAGACCTCCATCTAATGGATATTGAACATACTGTTTCTGTGTATGGGGAATTACTGCCTCACAAAACAATGATAGTTCATTTTTCATTTACCACCAATCATGGTGTCCATTATGATAAAGAATATATTTATATATGTAATAAATTGTATTTATTATGTATTTATGCTTATTTATTAATTTTAAAACACACATCTATTTACCTTCCATTTAGTGTTAACATGATAATTTCATTTGAGAAAGTGTGGACTACCGCCACCTCAAAGCGATGTGATTCATTCACGCCCCACATTGAATGTATTAAAGATGGGTATAATTGACTTATATTATATATATGATATAATAAATATACTATAATATATATATATATACATATATGTATACATATTTCATTTACATACTTTCCTTCAATACGACAATAATAACAGAAACAACGTTCATACGTATGTATGCCATACTGTCTCCATGAACATTGTATTCAATTTCGTACTTCATTATTATATATATTATTATAATATAAATGTACTGTATATAAATGATATTTATATCTTTATTTACATTTTTTAATCAGGATATAAGTATAGTAACCAATGATATAACAATTTAAGATACATGAGAAGAACAAAATTAATATTACCTGAAGTGAAAGCTTAACATTGGATAACTAACAAGAGGGTAATATAAGTTCATAATCAAACCATATATATTATTATATATAAAACCATGTTTCTATAAAATATTTATAATAAAATTTTATTTATTAAATAGATTGATTGAATCATTACGATGATATTTAAGACACAAGGTATGGGGATTTCATCTCACTTTTCATTTCTGTGGGATACATGTTATGTTCACAGCTCTTTCCTTTGGTGTGTTGTATATAATTTCAATTATTTTATTCTAAATATCTTATGTTAAAATTTATGGGTATTCACATGTCTATATTATGGTCATTATTTCAAGGGGTTTTTGTTTGAAAAGATACCAAATTGGTAAAATAATTTTGTCTCATTTTCCATTTTTTGATACTCATGTTTTATTATGCACCTAAAATATTTTTTTGAGGTATATATACTTCCATTTCATAAATATTATCATGAATAGAAATATTTTAATGATAGTTAAAGCTTTATTATATTTCATTTTCTTACATGTAGAGTATGATCCCAAGTTACCAAGTAATAAAAGTTTATTAAGACAATCTCATCACTTTTCGAGATTGTTTATATTTATTCATACATTGATGAAATATTTCCATCCATATCTTGAGAAAAATCATGAGTTTACATATCCTCAATTTTTTTAAGACATAGTCATGTTTTAGTACCATTTTTCCACTTGTTGGTACTTAATAAATTTATTTATTTAAAATATGATTGTCTCTCTTTTTGGTCAAAAATGTATTGTATTAAAAACCCATGTTTTTTAAAATGTTTTAAAAAATGTTTTCAAATGATAATTTATGTTATTTTTCAACGAAAAAGTATTTTAAAAATGTTTTATTGTTTTAAAATTTTATTTTCTATGTTTTCAAATATTTTTTAAATGATTTTTCTCTTCAAAATGTTATACATTATAAAAAGTAGTTTTCAAAGAAGAAATGATATTTTCCTTAAGAAATTTTTCTAAAGGATATTTAAAATTTATTTTGCATATAATATGAAATGTGTTGATGATACTCATTCCATCCTAGGAAATGATATAATGGTTCCATTCATATCTTTTCTATGAATGGGTTATACATAATGTCATGGCCTTCATTAAACCTGTTTCTCTTCCACTAGTTATATGTTTATGAAATTCAATTCTTTTACATGGGTTTCATGTTTATGAAACCCAATTATTTTCATGGGTTATTCTTTGATAAAATGGTTATGAAGCATATCTCATTCCCATAGGTTATGGAGTGATTAAATGTTAATGATACCCATTTTATTTCACCAGTTATGATTTGGTGTTTATAGAACGTATGTCTTTTTATGGGTCATGATAGATGAATGTTTTATTATCTTCTAGCACATATATGAATGAATTTATTATGATATGGGTGGTACTTATATATCCATTCAATGAATCGGTTAATGATGGATGACTCATGAGTATAAATTTTATGTGTGAACCTGATTATATGTTCACAATGTTATGTATGATCCTAATTACATGTTTTCGATGCTATGAGTGAACCTTATTACGTGTTCACAATGCTATTTATAGACCTGGTTTCATGTACATAATTTTATATGTAATCCTAATTACATGTTCATAATTTTATTCGTGAACCTTATTACATGTTCACAATGTTATGAATAGACCTAGTTTTATGTCCATTAGGTAATACATGAACCTGATTACACATTCACAATGTTATGAATGGACATGTTTTCATGTCCATAAGGTTATGCATGAACCTGGTTACATATTCATAATGTTATGCATGAACATAGTTTCTTGTCCATTCGTTTATACGTGAACCTGATTACATGTCCACCATGTTATACCTGAACCTGATTACATGTTCACAATGTTATGTATGAACCTGGTTGTATGTCCAAAAGTTGATGATGTGAGATGATTTAACGTCCTTACGTTAATGAGATAATCTATTTCTACTTATACATGTTCACAATGTTACAAACCAATGTTTATTCAAAAAATTCAATGCATTATTCATATGTTATGTTTTCATGACATATGCTCGTAATTATCATATGATATTTTCTTATAAAGTTATAATATTTATAATGATCTCTAATATAAATGGTATGATCTTAACATGTGATGATCAAGTTCCATACCCTACTTTTTCATGTTATTCTTGCACATTTCATTTATTTACCCATATTGAGAATCTACGACCACCATTTTTTATGTTTCCCTTCTCTATGTTATGAAGAAATGTTTTAGGTAGAAGTAATGAAGGTGTATAAATTTATGGGAGATGTTGATGATCCTTCACTAGGATATAATATTTTTTCTGAAGATTCCAAATACAATAAACTGTTATGGTCCCCAATCATGTCTTTTTGCAATTCACTAAATATTCATCTAAAATGATGTAATATCCATGTGTGTCAAGCCTGGGTCACTATATTTGGTATCAAAAGAAAGTTGTATCCAAAATTTGGAACCTTGGAAGAAAAAACATTAGTGATATCCCGAGGTATATTTATAAGGACATGTATAAGGATGTCTCTAAGGATAATTATAAAGATGAGTTAAAGTTTAGGAAAATGTTTAGAAATTTTTGGTAAAAGTGAGAGTGAGTGGTTTCCGAGAAAAGCATATCTATTTTGATACTACATGTGTAAGTGGCTTTGACATAGATTTACATTGGGTTAACAACTCTAAAAAGATATTTCAAGCCTAACTCAGGGTAATCTGGTACATGACAACAGGCCTCACTGCACACATGGATCTACAACATCAAGGGATATGATTTGAAAATTCCCAAACTCTTCACGAACCACCATGAAAGATTTAAATTGAATTTTGTTATGAATAAATTAGGATAAAATTAAGGTGGCATATATTAAACAAGTAAGAGCCAAAATTTAGGCACCATATAAGTATATTTTCATGATTATATGGTATCCCATCACGATAAATGTTTCACACACTATGATTTCATTTTTTAGTTAATGGAGATAACTATAAGGAACATGGTTATCATTTAATGTTTCATATGTGTAATGTATAGGAATTATGAAAATAGATTTCCCAATTATAAATCTCATTAATAGAATCAAGAAGGTGGTATGAGTATCAGTTATTCTTTTAATGATAAAGAGACTGCAAATGACAAGTGAAAGGCATGTGATGTTCTTCTAGTATTGTTTACATTAACCATAAGAATAATGATTGGATTGATGTTGAAGAACATTAATATGTGGTTAATATTTTATATTCTAGGATAGAGTTATTAAGGAATAATTTGATGAAACCTGAGTAATGGTATAAGAATATGGTTTTACTGATGAATTATTTATCTTTTGGAATTCAATGATTATGAATCATGAAATATATAAGTATTTTTGGTATAAGTTTTTATTAGGAGCAGTAAAGGAAATGTTGAAATGGTAATGAAGACATAGAAAACTGATTTCATGGGATGGTGATATTTTTATTAATGGTAAGGTAACCCATAATTAATGTTTGTAATTTAGTTAACTTTTTTTGGATAACGATATGCTGGATATGAATAAGTAAATTGGTAGTTCATATTACCTAGGAATTGATTATTGAAAAAGTATTATATGTCAGCAAGTATGAAGTTAATAAATTCTTGGATTTGATAGATATATCTAGTATTCATTGGAATAAGGAATAACACATGACTTCTAAAATTATTTATGGTAATTAGCATGTTTCATGGGAACATACGATGAGCATATTCAAATTTTTTGGATTGTGAAAATTAAGTATTACATTGTGATATATGGGGGATCAATGTTAAGATGATTTCAAGACCGTATTTCTAAAGCCTTTAATTTATATATTTCAGATGGGTTATGAGGATAACCATTTATTCAAATATTATTTTATCCAACTTATAATTTGAGTAATTTTAATGTGTTATCCCTCTACCTGAGAATTTATGCATAGTGGATAGCCTGTTCAAAATACATTGTGTTTATGATAACTGATGAATAATTGGATGGAATATCGTAGATATAATGACTTTTTTGTACTCCAGGAATGAAAATAGTCACCTACATTTTTATAGAAATATGTTATGTTGATAAATGAATAATAAAGGTGTGACATTGTCTAGATATCAGGAAAGTATATCATTTAATGAAAATTTTTAAACATTATGAAAAAAGGATATTAAGACCAAACATGTTATCCTAGTACATCAATTTCTGATGAATTAGACGTTTCTGTAGTTCATCAATGGTTTATGGCTTCGTGGTTGCTAAATTTCTCATAACCTCGATCTCTATCATTCTCCATAAAAACATGATAGTCAGTTTTTTTCCATATCTATGTTTTCTCTTCCCAATTATGTTCTCCTATGTATGAATCTCATTATGTGTTTCATTAGATAACCATTATTATTCCAACATTACCTCTTAATGGGAAGTTTTAGTATTCATTTTTATGATGTGGTTTTCTATGAATGAAACTTTCATGTATCAATCCTTTGATAACACAGACAAATTTTGATGGTGAAATTTGATTTAAGGTGGGTATAATGTAATACGCTAAGATTTTGTAATTTTTTTCAATTTAATTAATCTTTTTTTATATCTTTATACATTGAAAATAGATTATTTTATGTTTTTCTTGTGATATATTAAACACTAATTTGAAATTTCACTACACGCAACACTGATCTCAGCTTGCGGTACACACAACACTGAGTCAGCATGCAGTACACACAAGACCATGTTTTGCCATCTTGTAAGGGACAACCAATTTAATTTTTTATAACTTTTATGAATTTTATTTTGTATAATAAACATCATTTTTTAATTCATAATGTTTAAATTAGCCTAGGGTGATTTTTTTTTATTTTTCTAAGAAACATAATTTTTTTATGAATAGTGAATACTAATGTATTTTAGCTAAAAACCACATTTTTATTAAAATAATTATTAATGATATATTATATATTGGAGTCAAATTAGATAAAATATACATCTGTTTATAAAATTAATTTCATTAGAATCAATTTTACTTTTAATTGAATATAAAAAAACATAACAAACCTTTGAACATTTTTCAACATTAGAAACTTGTTATTTCACCCTATCTGTGGGATTAGCGTTAATCTTATTTTTTCCTATTATATTATTTAGATTTTAAAAATCCTACATAAAAGGTTGTAATATGTATGATATTTTGTTCAAATAATATCAACATAACTTTTTGACAAAAAATTACATGTGAATGTGATTAAAATTAATTATGGTGATTAAGGTTTGATTAAGCTTAATAAGAGACCAATCATTAATCAAAAGGACCAAAATGACATTAAAACATGTCCTAAATCGATTTTATGAGAATATATAGACCATATCTCAATATGGATTAAAATGTATGGGTAATTTTGATATTATTAAATGGAAGTTACCTATATAAACAATTATATAAGGAAAAAGACAAAAAAGAAATTTTTTTAACTTTAAACTTTATAAAATAATGAGATATGTAAAAAAATATTATTTTCAGTTATAAATATAATTTTTAAATATGTATAGGTTATTTTTATTTTATTAATTTATCAATAATTTTTAGAGATAGTTTAGTTACTTAAAATTATTATGAAATGCCAATTTAGTGATTATTTAATTAATAATTAACAAATATGAATGATCAAAAAATATGAAAGTGTAGTTAATTGATTGAATAATTGACTTTATTTATTTTTTTAGACTAATATATCATGTTACACATCTATAATGAGGTGATGAGGGTTCTTATATTGTGTGGATGGATCGATCTGGACGGCGGGTGAGTGAGATCAATGAATGGTAGTTTAGTAGGTTGTCAAGCGGTGATGAGAGTTCCTGATGTGCACATATTATAGATTGGTGGTTCGATATGAATGGATTGTAGTGGACGATGGGTCATTTGAATCATCATATAGCAGATTAGATGGTTATAAGGCGGTAGTGATGAGGGTTCCTTCCATGCATGAATGACAGAATGGTGGTTTGATGAGGATGGATCGTTGCAGACAGTGGATCGGAAGGTTCGATAGACAGATGATCAGAGGGTTCTCAGGTGATGATGATGATTTTACAATTGATGAAGAATATGAACCAGTCATGTTTTGATGAAATTGATGTTGGAAAACCTTACCAGTCTTAGATCATATCTATAATGGTGCTATCATTGGATTTGGATATAGATTATCCATATGAGATTCATGATGATTTCAGTCTTCTTTGTTTTATGTCGATATTTGTGATGTTGTGTTTATGGATATGGCATGGAGACGGTGTCAAAATGAGTTTCCATTGGTGGTTCATCATATCTCAGTTCATTTTTTTTCTTTGCTCTGGTTTTGGGACTCCCCCTATCTCTCTGAGGTGGAGCAGCACGACAGTGACAAAGCATGGAGGTTGGAGACCTTGGAGTGTGTTGATTTGACGATGGAAGTATAGTTTTTCTAGTGATGCGATGATGGTGGTGATCACGCCGATCATGTAGGCATGTTGTCTTATTTAGATTTTCATTTTGAAATTCCCAATGGTGGTTCCTTGGATTTGAATGGGAGGGATATGAGGCAACATTTGGGATCTTTTGAATTTTGGTTGTGTATGAAACCACCACACTACAGGGATCCACTCCAAATGAGGTTTAATGTAAGAAACATTTACCTGATCATTGTCAATTAGATTTAGAAGTTTGAGTGGGTATGTTTCATGCCATCGGTACCAGGCATGTGCAACCCAGCACATGATAACTAGCCGAGTGGTCATGCGGTGGTGGAGGCTTTTCATTACGATGTAGTCACTAGGTAGGTGCATATCCTGTAGTCTTGATCTGGTTATCTTATTTTATGATTTTAATTGGATGAATTGTATGTTTCTTTGGTTTCACACTTTTTTTCTCAAAAGTGTTTTTGATAATAAAGAAGTTAAGTTTCAGTCAGGTAAAATTGACAATATTGTTTTTTTACAATAAATTAAATTCTATTAAATGATTTATAATTAATACAAATAACCTATTTGGTCATGTAATTTTTAACTGTCAATATGTATCAAATACTTTCTTTTAATGACCCAATTAATCTTTTATTATTAACATGTTGACCCATATAACAGAAAAATGTTATTAACACAGTCTCAATTTAAGAAGTTTTTTAGTGCATCACGTGAGATTATTTTAAAATTAATTCCCAAAACACATGAGAATTTTATTTTATAAATTATATATCATATTAACAATTTACTGTCTATATATTTTATAATAAATATCTGTTTATTTTAGTCTTTATTCTTTAATGAACATGATAACAAAAGTAGATGATTTAATAAAAACCAAAAATGATAAAATTGGGGAATCTTAGAAGTTGAGGAACCCAATTATTTAAATTCACATAATTGTATGTGGTGGAGATTTTAATTGACCATGATTCCTCTATAATAAGTTATTTTTCCATTTTTAGGCACTTTATGTAGGGTAGACCACCCTTTAATGAGTACCTTTTTGTATTTACTAGAGTGCCACTACCCCTCCACTATAAAAGGCATGCACCCTACCACTTCATCACACATATATAGCCACTTTTATCGCCCAAAATATTCTCAAAGAATATCCACACTTCCTTCCCTTGGGTATAAGGTAACTCAAGGAATCCTTTTAGAACAAACCAAAAGGAGTTACCTGATTCAGAGGTAACTCCTTATCTCAAGCGCCTTCCCTTTATTTTCCTTCTTCACCCCAACATCTCCCTTTATTCCATTCATGTGTGACAACACCGTTATCCTAAATATATAAGGATTTGTTTATTCTAAGGGTTCTACTGAAACTTACACACACCTCCATCTAATGGATATTGAACATACTATTTTTTTGTGTATGGAATTACTACATCACGTAACGATGATTGTTCATTTTACATTTACCACCAATCATGGTGGCCACTATGATGGAAAACTCGTCTATATATTTCATATATTGTAGATATTATTTCTTTAATATTTTTCATTACTTTTTCTACACACATCTATTTACATTCAATTTTGGGTTAATATGATAATCTCATTTGATGAAGGGTGGACTACCCCCCCCCCAAAGCAATGTGATTCGTTCACACACCACATGGAATGTATTAAATATGGGTTTAATGAACTTATATTATTTATATGATATAATAATGATTATATTATATATATATATATCTATATACATATATGTATACATATTTCATTTAGATACTTTATTTCAATAGGACAATGAAAACTGAAACAACATTCATGCGTTTGTACGACTTACTATATCCATGAATGATGTATTCGATTTTGTAAGTATTTGGTTATATAGATTATTATAATATAAATATAATAGATATACATGATATTTATATCATTATTTAAATTTTGTAATCATTATATAAGTGTAATATACAATGATATAACAAATTAAGGACACATACAATGAACAAAGTGAATATTACCCGAAGTGAATCCTTTACGTAGGATCATTAACAAGAGGGTAATATAATGTCATAATCAAAATATATATGGTATTATATATAATAATAATCTTATTCAAAATAGGTATAATAAATTTATATTTATTTTATTGGTGGTTTAAATTAGTACAATGATATTCAAGATACAAGGTAAGGGGATTTCATCTCACTATTAATTTCCGCGAGATACATGTTATGTTCACCATTTTTCTCTTTGGTGTGGTGTATTTATTAAAAATTATTGGATTATATGTATATTATACTAAAATTTATGGGTATTCACATATCATTTTTAATTTTTATGGGTATTCACATGTCCATTTTATAATCATTCTTTTATGGGGTCTATGTTTTAAAATTTACCAAATCGGTAAAACATTTGTGTCTCATTTTTCCTTCTTTGATACACATATTTTGATATGCACCTAAAATATGATTTTAGAGGTTTATATACATCAATTACATATATATTATAATTAATATAAATATTTTCATGATATTTAAAGCTTTATTTAATTTCCTTTTCTTACATGGAGAGTATAATCACATGTTACCAAGTAATATGAGATTATTGAGACAATCTCATCGCTTTTCAGGATTATTTATGTTTAAATTTCATTTGATTAAATAGGATGATCCATATCTTGTGAAAATTAATGAGATACCTCGTCATCTATTTTTTAAATGTATCCTCATATGTTTCTACCATTTTTTATCACTTTGGTACTTAAGATAATATTTTTATGTAAAATATGATTGTCTCTCTCTTCGGTCGGAAATATATTGTATTAAAAAACCATGTTTTTAAAATGTTTTGATTTTTTTTAATATCATTTATGATAGTTTTCAATGAAAATATATTATAATTTTATTTTATCATTTTCAAATATTACTTAATATATTTTCAATGCTATTGTCAAAGAAAAAGGATTTAAAAAAGGTTATGTGTTATAAAAATCTATTTTCAAAGAAGAAGTATATTTTCCTCAAGAAATGTTTTTAAAAGATATTTAAAAATTATTTTCCATCTATGATTCCATACATTTATTTTACTCATTACCTTATAAGAAAAATAGGTTTTATTCTTATCCTTTTCTATGAATTAGTTATGATTAATGTCATGGTATTCATGAAACATGTTTCTCTTACACGGGTTATATGTTTATGATATCTGTTTCTTTTCCATGGGTTTCATGTTTATTAAACACACTTATTTTCACAGGTTATGATTTGGTGAAATGGTTATGAAACCTATATCTTTCATATAGGTTATGATGTGATAAAATGTTAATTATAACCACTTCATTTTATGGGTTTTGATTTGATGGTTATAAAACCTATGTATTTTTATGTGTTATGATATGATGAATTTTTTATTATCTTGTGGAAAATATATAAATGATTTTATTATGAGATTCGTGGACATATATCTAGCTCCATTCCATTGGTTAATGATTGATGAATCATGAGTATAAATGTTATGTGTGTACCTGATTACTTGTTCAAAATGTTATGTTTGAACCTGATTATATATGCATGACATTATGATGAACCTTATTATGTGTTAAAAATGTTGTACATGGTCGTGGTTTCATGTCCATAAGTTTAATCATGAACCTGATTAAATTTTCACAATGTTATGCATGGACCTAGTTTCATGTATATTAGGTAATGTGTGAACCTGAATACATGTTCACAGTGTTATACATGGAATTGTTTTCACATCCATAAAGTTATTTTTGAACCTAATTACATGTTCACAGTGTTATGCATGGACCGGCTTTCATGTCCATATGTTTATGGATGAACCTAATTATGTGTTCACATTTTTATGTGTGAACCTAATTACATGTTCACAATGTTGTGCATGGACCTATTTTCAGGTCCACAAGTTGATGATGATGTTTGATTTTATGTCATTAACATAATGAGGGAACCTATATCTATTTATACTTTTTCACAACATTATAAACAATTGGGAATTCCAAAAATTCCATGTCTTATTCCTATTATATGCTTCCATGACTTATTCTCTTAATTCTCTTACGATCTATGTCTTAAAAAACACTAATATTTATTATGATATCTAATGTGAAGGGTATGATCTTCAATTGTTATGATCAAGTTCTATACCCTACTTGTTCATGTTATCTTTACACATTTCATTTATTTACCCCTACTGAGAATATGAACTCATCCCTTTTTATACTTCCTTTCTCAGGGTTATATAGAAAGGTTTTTGGTAGAAGTACTAAAGGTGTAGATATTTATGGGATACATTCAAGATCTTTCACTAGGATTCAAGATTTTGTTTCTAATTTTCCATAGACACTAAACTATACAATCCTCAAGAATGTATTTTTTCACTGTAAAAAATATTCATTAAAATAATGTAATATCCATGTATGTCAGTCCTTGGTCTTTATAAGTATGATATCTAAAATATATAAATTCCAATCCAAAAGAAATTTTCTTGTTTTTAAGGATTATAAATAACATAATAAATGCACAAAGTGTAGTGCATCTCAATACCAAAGAGTTGAATCAAGTCCTTTGAACATTGTATGGAACAATTCAATTATTCAAATATTTAGTCACATATGTGGATGTTAAGAGGATCCTAGGAAATTAAAGTGTCCCAATGATACAATAAATCATAATGGGAAACCTTATCACCATAAGACTATCCCCAATTGAATAAAATTGATCACAAGTTTCCTAAATTGAAAAATGATCCAAGGATATTTTTTTTATGCTATCTAAATATGGATTGAATCCTTTTTGTATACAAAGTGAAAATCGTACTAAATGGATATCTTTTTGGTAAATTATAATTTTACACTAGGATTATGCCTGAAATAAAATAAATTATGTTGTATTTTCTTTTATCAAGAATAAAAAAATCAGGTAATAATATTGATACTTATTTAGATAAATAGATTGAATATATAAAAAAACCTATGGGATTCATGTGTTACGATGTATGATTCTTATAGAAATGGATATTTTGAGTTAATATTCATGTTTTAGGGAATAAGAAATGTCTTTCCAACCAATATAATATTTTTATACTATAAGTTTAATGGATTTATAGGGTGTCTCATTTTTTAATAGGTTATACAATAAGTTAGGTTGGAACATTCCTTGAAAATTATGTTTCTAGTACATCACAAATTTTTACCCCGGATAGCATAAATAATGATCATGAATGACATCATTATATGGGAAGTCAGAAAAAATTTAAAACACGTTCTCCATTAATAGGTTACCAACTATTAATAAATGGAAAGGATATTATCACCTCTTTCAGAAAACCTTCTTCTAAAAATCTTCTGAAAACTGATTGAAAAAAGTGATCAATTATTTTAATTACTATACTAGAATTGTTCGTATATCAAAATATTTATTGATACCATGAATATAAAAAAATATGTATGTGATAATTTCATTGGAATATTACTAAATTCACCAAGAAAAAACAATGAATGAAATTAAGGCAAGGTTAGACATGAATGACATGGGGTTATGGGAAGAGTTGGCACAAATGAATGGTGAAAGAAGAAACTTTCTTCCTCCAACTACTTACACTTTTTCTAGGAAAGATAGCTATAAGTTCTGTAAGTTAATAAATGATGTAAAGGTTCTTGAAGGGATTTAATCAAATTTCATGAATATTATATCAATTTTTAAATTAAATTTAACAGGCCTGAAATCTATAACATCAAAAGATTATAATATATATATATATTATATATTTTTTGATGAATTTTCATACATTTCCAAAATAAAATCCTGATTACCTTAAATGGGTGGTGTTTTTGGAGACTAGATACAGTATCCTCTTATTTAAAGAACGATTTTAAATTTTCCAAAAAATTTCATCCCACTTAGTACTCTTCTTAGACATACCCTAGATAAAAACATTCTTTATATCCAAGGAAAATAAAACATAAGAAAGGATGAGCTCATTTTCTTAGTAAGGTTTAACATGGGAGATATCAATCGATGATCATTTGAAATCATAAGATAACCATAAGGGAGTGATATCATGATTATAACATTAAAAGTTCATACCCAATCTATCGTGGATCGTAAATGTGATCCGTGACATTAAATATCATATTTTAAAAATAAATGAACAAAAATAATGTGAAATAATCATAAATAAATATTTAACCCTATGTTAATTTCATATACATGTGAAAAAATGATAAGCATAGAAACCAGTTCTATGTCCAGGTTAACATCCATGTCCATAAAATCATTACGGATCAAGCATCAAAACTGATTTCACACTTCATAACAGATTAAGAATCATCACTTTTTTGCATAGAAGATAAATCAGATCATATTGTTTGCCATAATTTTCTCTTGAAATGTCAAACATTACCCAATGAATTTTAGTGAGATATAGGTCACACCCATATTTGGTTATAATAGGACCACCATACTTGGTTATAATGTAACCACCCTCATATTATTTAAACCATATTTTGGTTTTCCCCAAGGCAATAAAACATTCATCATATAAAAACAAATTAAAATAAATTGGTTTTATTAATCATTAGTCATATCATAACCCAGTAAAAGAGATGTGTTTTATAAAAAAATTCATCATAGAATACCTCATGGAAATTAAATATTTATCATAAAACTAGGTTAATAAAAAAATATCATATATATAAATAATAATTATTTTAAAATTGGATGATATCCACAGTAATTATTAAGTATCATCAAAGGATGTTATCTTAGATGGTAAATGATTTTGAAGAAATCACATGATAAATTTCCTATGGAAAATTACCCTTCACCCTTGAAAATAATCTTTTTAAAACAAAAAGTTCACAAAAAAATTTTAAAATAGTTTCCTTTGGAAATAATATTAAAAACATATAAATTAATCTTTAAAACATTGAGTGGTCATGATGGTTGAAAATATTATTCACATTTTAATGCTAAAATGATGACTCATTTAATATTATCGTTAAAATTCAAAATTACATTATTAAGAAAACAATAATAATATTCCTTTAAGTTTTTTAATAAAAATAATAACATTTGTAAAATTTAATTTAAAAAATAAATGTATAATAGTAAAATTTTCTTTAAAATTTTTTTATAAAACATAGACCTAGAATAAAAAGGGGTTTTGAAAAAAGATAGAAATAAAGTCTTTTTTCCTCAAAGCCATTCATTTTGATCCTTGAGTAAATAAACTGGCTTAAATGATTGGGAATTTTTTATCTTCATGAAATAAGAATAGGAGAATAAAATTCATGATTTCATGAGTGATATATAATAATATTTCATAAACATAAGTATAATATATAATAATCATGATAAATAAAGATATTGTAATGTAATACTTTTACCATTTTGGTATTGTTTTGATCATAAGCACAATGAAAGAAATAAAATTATATGGATATGTATATATTATAATTATCAAGATAAGGATCATAATAAACATTCATGGTAGCATATACCCTAAAAAATAAATGAGTGTTGAATATGAAATATGTCACACATAAATAATAATGAGATGAAAATATATTACCTTAAGTATTGAATTCATTCAAACACATTTATATCTCTAATATAATTCATATACATTTATTTTAAATATATTAATTGTAACTTCCTGACACTAGAAGTCCAGAGTCAGTGCATTATTTTAATACATTGGCATGATCACAAGGAAATATTGTCTCAAAATACTGATCTTTTTAGTATTATGGGAAACAAGATTCATATGTAAGTTCAGCATTACAACTTAAAATAAAATATGATGTGAATTTATTCCATTAAAACATCCAATAATCCAATATTATGCCTTAAATTCACTCATAACTAAATTATTCATATCCTCGGAAAATGATGCATAAGAAAGGGGTGAGCTCAAAAGGTTAGTATGGGTAAGAAATACAACAGAAGATAACATAAATATTGATCATGGTGAATAATTGAAACCACATGCCTTTACCAATAATAAACATGAATACTTTTATGGAAGGAATATGAGATATGTAAATAATGCCATAATAAATCATAATCATGGGTATTATACTAGACGAATGACAACATGAACCATCAATATTATTTTCATAATGAGGGAATGTATAATTCTGCACATTCTGAAACATTTTGTCAAGGATTCGGCCAATATGTCTAAAAATGATTAAGACCATAGCCAAAACCATATATCAAATTGGGAAGGGACTTTGATAATTCTACATCTAGTTGTCTCATGAGACCTACCGATGCATCGGGGAGCTATATCGGGCTCCACCCATCACCTACTAAGCCCAATACATTTATCATATGAAAAAATTAAAATATAACATAAACATTCGTATTAAAACTAGAATACAAAATTTCAATACTTTAACCATAAACCATGACTGGTATAAAAATATCACATCCACATTCAAACATATCACAAAACCTTCAATAAAATATGGATGTTTTGTATCTTAATAAATCAACATCAAATAAACATAAAATCAATCAAAGGATGTTGAAATAGATGAAATCAAAACCATTTTTATAGAAATATCTCTTCCTATATTGAAATAATTTAAGAGTAAAAAAATTATAAAGAATAAATTTATTTTTAAAATATTCTTATAATCTTGTAAGGGAAGATTCAACGATGTTCTAATGATGGAAAATAGGTGCACCAGCAAAATAAGTTAAAAACAATTCTTATCTTAATTTTGTCGAAAATGTCAAAAAGTACCTTGTTTGGAAAAGGACAAAAAGATTTATTTCAAAACATATAAGATTAAATAAGGATATAAATTACTTTATCCCAATATCTAGTAAAAAATGTTTTGAAATTCATTTTTAAGAAACATGGATGTGGATGATAAAGAGGTCCCAGTAGACACTTACGTAAAAACAACCTCAAATAATAAAGAGATTATAGAATTAACCGTTACCTTGTAATTTTCCTTGTTAGAGTGTAGGTTAACCTCTTGTATAATGGTGAAATAATTTTTATTAATTTATAAAATAATCATATACATTAATATGATATCATATATGATCTTTTAACATTGTGTTGTTAATAATATCTTAGTATTATCGTCATTTCAGGTGTTAACTGATTCATTTTCCTTTATATTATTTGTTAAGTAAGTAATGTTTGTTATGTATAGAATGTATCTTATTCATATTCATAATAATATTAAGTCTTTGAACCGTATTTTTAATCATCTAATGAAAATTAGTCTTGAAAGGATACGATGGGGAATGAATCTCATCGCGTTCATGGAGACTGTAATCCGTTTGTACGCACGAGCGACAATATCATTATTTTGATATTAAAATAATATATAATTGAATGGTATATCATATATAAAGAATAATTATCATGTTATATTCATTATTTATATCAATTAAACATCATTATTTTACCTATTCAAATAATTATGTATTGAATAACAATTACACCACGACGTGGAGACAGTAATCTATACGTACGCACGTATAATGACAGGTCATTAAAATGATGGATAGAATAATGAATATGGTTGTACCGTATTTATAATAACATCACAGTATATATAAGATAGTGTATTTATTATTTTATAATAGAAAAAACAATGAAAGTGGAATTGGAAGAAAAAAGGAAAATGAAAGAGGTGATGAAATATTTACCTCTTCTTCGGGTTTATTCTATTGATTTGATCAAAAGGGATCCATATTTTGTATTTATGACTAAAATAAGGCCTCAAGGATGAATAGAGGAAAGTTTATAGGGTTTTTGGGTAGGGTTTTGTTGATCCAAATGACTTTGAATGTGTGAATTAGAGAGAAGGTGGAGTTCCCTTTTATAAGAGGGGTGAGGGGAATCTTAGGAAAAGCTATAAATATTATTTTATAATAAACTCATTTTCGGTTTATAATGGCTCAAAAATGGATTATATAAAGGATAATGTGTGTATGGGTCGAAAAAAACTCAACCAATAGGTTTTGGATAGTTTTGGGTCACTATATTAACTTTATCTTTGAGATTTAACTCTTTGTTAAATAGTGTGACATTTACCATGTCTCTTTGTATATTTATATTATATGGTTAATAAACATAATATATACTTTCAATAGAACCGAAAGTGATTCATTAATGATAAAAAATCATTATATAAGTCTTTTGGTAGAAACCTAGATTTTTAGGAATAGAATATTAATTAATAATATAATATTTGTTTTAAACACTCTTTTATGTCAATATTGACACTATTTGGTATTTTGTTTTTTCTAAATTTATAAAAGCATTATTACATCGAAATGTTTTTATCTAACCAACCATAAGATGTCATATTAACCTAGAAAATTATAGGAATTAATAAAAAGTCTCAAATTACATTTATTTGGATATTTATAATGTCAATTATTTTAATGTTTCATTAATTAGGTAATTACTGCATCATCGTTGTGTCATATATAAATTATATATTTAATGTCTAAAAAATTTAAATAAAATTAAAATATGTGGGAAATATTTTTATATTTATAATGAATATTTATAGTCTAATTTATCTTATTGTTAACCATATATTAACATGTATTAGTTATTAAACATTGATTTTAACTCTTTTAACTCTTCTTTGAATTAAAGAATAATAAATGTCCTAATCTAATCGAAGTGGACCTAAAAGGTCATATTTTATTACTGATGTTGTTTGTTTTCTAATTAAACATATACAATAGGATTAGGACATGTGTTAGGGTAATAATAATATCATTTTTACCCTAAATTACCCTATTTATTTTTAACGGTGTTAAATAAAAGTAAAAAGTTACTATTCACCAAAACATTATTTTAATATTATTGAACCAAATTTAACTTACTAATATCAAAACTTTCCATCGTATTTTTTAAATTCAACTCACATAAGAAGTAAAATTATGTTTTATGTAAATTTTCAAATGCTCCTAGGAGGTGGGTAAAGACGGTAAAAAGTTCAACAAAATTTTTAAATATCTAATGTTATTATAAACTTACTCCAATTAATTAAATTTAACTTATATAGGTATTATGTATCGATTTTGACTGAAAATAAATTTAAATAAAATAAATAATTATTTAAATAATAATTTGTTTTTAAAATATAATTCAGTGTTTTCACCTTTCATCAAAAATTGAATGTTTTCAAAAAAATATAAAAAAATCACCCTAAGATAAATTTGATATTATGAATTAAAAAATATATTATATTATACCAATTTCAAAACATAGAATTTTCATTAATTAATTTAAAATTAATTCCCATTGTCAAAACCAAAATGAGTATTTTTAAGAAATAATAACTATCAAAAGATTAACAGTTGTTTATATCCAATTTTAAATTGAAATTACTTAAATTTACCATAATTGAATTAAATGGTAAAAATATAATCTAATTATACTTAAAAACCATTAAAATTTATAATTCAACACTATGAATTATTTTGATTTAAAAAGTATTTTTTTCTGTTAAAATATATTATTTTTCACTATTCACCCAAATATGAATGTTTTCAGAAAAAAACCAAACATTTATTCAAACTAAATTATTATTTCCTAATTCTAAAGAAGATGTTTATTTTTTCCAATTGAATATATAAAAGTTTCAAATATTGTATTTAAAAATGGTTCACCATTAAAAGGTTGTAAAATTGCATTTTTTTAAAAATAATTCTTTTATATGAAAAAAATGAATTTGTTCTTACATTATGTCTAAGAAACTCACAATTTGGATTCTAAAATTATAAGGAATATACAAAGTTCAAAATTCAGTTAATACTATTCATAACGGCTTTTGAATGGCTAGTTTGGTAGGTCACAGTTTGCCTGAACTCAGTGTTGCGTGTAGTGCAAGTTATTGTATTACTTTGAAAAAATAACGTACTATGAAATTTTGGGGTGTTATATTCTTCCCTCCTTCAATAAATTTCATCCTCATAATTTGAAATTGTTATCTGAAAATAAAAGTTTTAAAATAGAAAATACCTTTGTGGGAAAACCCACATCGGAAATTGGGTTAATAAAATATAGTCTTAATAAGAGGAAATGGGGAATGAAAAATTCACCACCCAATTATGATCTTGATTAAGAGAACATTGGTGGAAATTAGAGACACATAATTGGAGGGAAACATATATATTTATAGTGAGTGATTGAGGTCATCAATCACAAACAATTGTAGAATTTAGGGCCTCAAAGCCATCAGTCTATGATGATTTAAAATATCACCTGTTCAACAAAACATAAGGTATTAGGATAACACATTTTTGGTTTTAAGATCCCTTACCTAAATTTTAGGAATTAATTTTTTCATAGAATAAAAGAAGAAAAAAATATATACTTGACATGTAAAGTTTGATCATTTTACTAATTTCTACAACAAACTCATCTTTCACTCTAAAAGATAATAGAACTTAAAAAATTATTCTATTTATCCTATTCCTATAAGGTTCCAAAAAAATGAATTTATAATTCATCTACCAGAACTTTTAAAAAACTACATCATTCAATCAAGGACATCACGTGGGCTAGTGGTAGGTGATAAAACCTTTTCTACTTTCGGTTGTGGGTTCAAGTATCACGGTCTTTCCGGATGCGATGGGTGGCCGCCCGACCTCCAGGTTGTCCGTTTATAGAAATCCAAAAATAATCTCAAACTAGAATTATCCAAAATACTTCTGTCCAAACTCACAATCCAAAATTTATAAATTAGGTAAACATAATGAAGATCCTTTTCTGCGTAATAACATGTGAACAACTTCATCATATATTATTTTAAAATAGTCCAACATCCAGAATTACCATAAAACCTTATTGATTACATTCATTCTCCCTTATTACTTATAGAATACTTGATATACTTCTTCTATCCAAAAATGTTTTAAACTCAAAAAGTGATGGAATATACAAATCGTTAATCAATTTCAAGGTAGTCAAGAATATCCAATATAATTTATCCAAATCATCCATCTCTAATTCCAAAATCACAACCTCATTATCGGGACCATATTAAGGACAACATTTCCTTAACCCATGTATTTTCCAAAAGGTAGCTTACTCTTAAGTCACATTTCATAGAAACATATAATATCAAATCCTTAGTTAAATTGTAATACAGTAAAATCCTTATTTATCTCCATAATTAATATAACTAGTATATTACTGATACAACACTCAAATAAAGTAATTATATAATAACAACATAAGAACAGTAGTCATTCATCTTCATCTGAGGTAGTATCATAACTTGATTATTATCCAAAAGCATCATTTGAATTATGCTCTGATGAATGGTACATTGATTCACGTAGTGTCCCAATGCCTTGTAGATGAAGCATTTTACATTTGAAACCTTTTTCTTACCCTTGAAATCATGTACTTGGTGTCCATTTTCTCCACACTTATAACAAAATGTCATTCCTTTCAAGAATTTACCAAGGTTATTCTTTCCATTGTTATCATATATGGGAAAATTCTTCTTCTCCTTCTTCCCTTTATCCATCTTTCTCTCTCCCATCATTTTCTTCTCTTGCTTCCCTTCAAAGACATAGGATTTAGATAATTATTTACTTATCTTGTTAACATATGATACTATTTATTCATATGTTGAGAATACATGGGAGACTATTTCCCTTATAAATGTTGGATTAATATTTTGAAAGATATGGTCCTTATTACTGATTGGATCATACATATTGATGGAGTTCACATTCCTTCTATTGGGCGCCATTTCAATACAATGGCATACACTAAGTCAGTTTAGGAATTGAAATGAATAATTCCAAACTTTTAAAATACCTAACATAAATTGAAAATTTTATGGATATAATCCATAATCATAAAAATATTTTCTTTGAGGAGGTATGTACTTGTAAATCCTTCGTAATGATTTGTAATGAAAATTAGAATTATCCTAAGCATATCCCCCAGGAATGTCGTAACCAAGAGTGTAACAAGGCCCATTGCCATGCACCAGTTCCTATTTGAGTCTATCTCAAAGTAGTGTTTTCGGGTTTTACCCCTAGGTACATCTGTACGAGAGCCACCTCTACTTACTTGTATCCAGACTGGGATATATTCCTTTTAAAAATCACAAAATCTCTACAATACCAAAATTCTAAGAAGTTCTTCTATACTAATCCTCAAACTCTAACTTAGGGTTATGTTCACTAATCAGGATTATCTAAATCTAGTTTCCAAGGTTTGTACATACTTCCTGTGATACCAAATGTAACGCCTCAACCCCAGAAACCTAGATACTGTGCCTTATTTTAATACATTGGCCTGTTTAAAATGAAGTCATGTCTCGAAAGACTGATCATTTTAGTATTATTGGAAAAAATATTCATACATAAGTTCAACTTTACAACTTAAAAAGAAATAAAACATGAATTTATTCCATTAGAAACATCCAAGCCTCCTAGATTATGCCTGCAAGTCACTCATAACTAAATTTTTCATATCCTAGTATAATGAAACATAAGAAAGGATGAGCTTAAATGCATAGTAAGGGTTAGCAATACAACTGATGATAACATAAATATTAAGGATGGTGAATAATTGAAACCACATGCCTTTACCAATAATAAACATAAATTATTTTATGAAAGGAATATGAGCTGAGTAAATAATTCCATAATAAATAATAATCATGGGTATTATACTAGTTGAATGATGACATGATTCATCAATATTATTTTCATAATGAGGGAATGTATAATGTCGGACATTCTGAAACATTTTTTCATGGCCTCAGCCAAGATGTGTTAAAATGATTAAGGCCTCAGCCAAAACCATATATTAAATTGGGAAAGGACATAATGAATTCCACATCTAGTTGTGTCATGATACCTACCAATGCATCGATGAGCTATAGTGGGCTCCACCCGTCACTTACTTAGTCCAATACATTCCTCATATGAAAATGTTTAAATATAACATAAACATTCGTTTTAAAACTAGCATACGAAATGTCAATACTTTAACCATAAACCATGAATGGTATAAAAATAGCACACCCATAGTCAAACATATCACAAAACCTTCAATAAAATATGGAAGTCTTTTATCATAATAAATCAACTTCAAATAAACTTAAAATCCAATAAAGGATGTTGACATTGATGAAATCAAAACCTTTTTTAGAGAAATATCTCTTTCTATTTTGAAATCATTTAAGAGTCACATAATTATAAAGAAAAAATTTATTTTGAAAATATTCTTATAAACTTGTAATGGAAGATTCATGATGTTATAACAGTAGAAAATAACCACACCAGTCGTATAAGTTAAAAAAACATTCTTATCTTAATTTTGTCGAAAAGGTCAAAAAGTACCTTATTTGGAAAATGAATGAAAGATTACTTTAAAAACATATAAGTTTAAATAAGGATATAAATTATCTTACCCCTTGACCTAGTAAATTTTTTTTGAAATACATTTTAATGAAACATGGATGTGGATGATAAAGAGGTCCTAGTAGATACTTATGTAAAAACAACCTCGGATAATATTGAGATTGTAGAATTAACCCTTACCTTGTACTTTTCCTTGGTTGAGGGTAGGTTAAACTCCTTTATAATGGTTAAATAATTGTTATTAATTTATAAAAGAATAATATACATTAATATGATATCATATATGATCTTTTAACATTTCTTCATTAATAATATCTTAGTATTATCATCATTTTGGGTGTTAACTGATTCGTTTTCCTTTATAAGATTTGTTACATAAGTAATGTTTATTGTGGACAGGATGTATATAATTCATATTCAGAATTAAATTAAGTCTTTAAATATTATTTTTAATCATCTAATAAAAATTAGTCTTGAATGGATATTATGGGGAACAAATCCTATCACGTTCGTGGAGACAGTAATCTATATGTACGAACGAGCGAGAATATCATTATTTTGATATTAAAATAATATATAATTGGATGGTAAATCATATATACAAAATAATTATCATGTTATATTTATTATCAACATAAATTACACATCATTATTATACACATCCAAATAATAATGTATCGAATAACAATTGCACCACGATGTAGAGACGGTAAGCCGTACGTACGCACGTATGGTGAAATGTCATTCATTGGATGGATAGAATAATGAATATGGTTGTACCATATTTATAATATCATCAAATTATACATAATATAATGGATTTATTATTTTAGAATGGAAACAACAAAGAAAGAGGAATTGGAAGATGAAAGGAACTTGAAAAAGGTGATGAAATATTTACCACTTCTTCGGGTTATTCCTTTTGATTTTATCAAAAGGGCTCTATAGGATGGTTTTATGAAAAAATGAAGGACTATAGGATAAAGGGAAGATATTTTAGAGGGTAATTGGGCAGGGTTTGTCTAAGTCAAATGGCTTTGAAGGTGTGAATTAGAGAGAAGGGGAAGTGCCCTTTTATAAGAGGGGTGAGGGGCACCTTAGGAAATGCTAGAAATTTTATTTTATAATAAAGTAATTTTTTTTTCTAATGTCTCAAAAATGTATTAATAAAAGGATAAGGTGGGTATGGGTCTCAAACCACTCAAAAATAGGTTTTATATAGGTTTGGGACACTATATTATCTTTATCATTTAGATTTAACTCTTAGTAAAATAGTTTAACATTTACCAATCCTCTTTGTATGTTTATAATATCTAGTTAATAAACATACCATATACATCCAAGAGAACCCCAAGATGTTCATTAATGATACACCTATCATTATATAAGGATTTTTGACGAACCATAGATTTTTATGAATAGAATATTAATTAATAATATAATATTTGTTATAAAAACTCTTTTATGTCAATTTTGACACTATTTGGTATTTTGTTTTTTCAAAATTTATAACAGCATTATTACCTCAAAAAATATTGATTAAACCAACCTTAATATGTCATATTAACCTTTAAAATTAGTTTAATTAATAAAAAGTCTCAAATTTCATTTATTTTGATATTTATAATGTCAATTATTTTAATCTTTCATTAATTAGGTAATTACAACATCATCATTGTGTCATACATAAATTATCTTATTTAATGTCTAAAAAATATAAATAATATAATATAATGTATGAAATAGTTTTATCGTTCTATGTAATATTTTTAATCGAATTTATCTTATGTGTAACCCAATATTAAAAATGTTTTAGTTATTAAACTTTGATTTTAACTCTTTTAACTCTTCTTTGAATTAAATAATAATAAATGTCCTAATCTAATCCAAGTGGACCTAAAGGATCAGATTTTATTCATAAGGTTGTTTTTGGTCGAATTAAACATACCCAATAGATTTAATACATGTGTTAGGGTAATAATAATATCATTTTTACACTAAATTGCCCTATTTAAATTTTAACAGTGGTAAATATAAGTAAAAATTAAGATTCAACAAAAATTATTTTAATCATATTGAACCACATTTTACTTATTGATATCAAAAACGCCTCTCGGATTTTCGAAATTAAACTCACAAAAGCGGTAAAATTATGTTTCATTTAAATTTGTAAATGCACCTAGGAGGTGGGTAAAAAAGGTAAAAAGTTCAATAAAATTTTAATATATCTAAAGTCATTATAAACAGACACCAATGAATTACATTGAACTTATATAGGTATTATTTAATTATTTTTACCTAAAATAAATTTAAATAAAATAAATTATTATTTAAATAAAAATTCGATTTTAAACTATAATTCAACGTTTTTCACCATTCATCAAAAATTGAAAGTTTTTAGAAAAATACCAAGAATTCACCCTAGGTTAATTTTAATATTCTTAATTCAAAAATGAATTCTATTTTACCAATTTCAAAACATATAATTTGAATTAATTAATTTAAAATTAATATCTGTTGTCAAAACCAAAAGGCGTATTTTTATGAAATAATAACTAGCAAAAGATTGGCATGTGTTTATTTCCAATTTTAAAGTTAAATTAGTTACAATGACAATCATTGGATTAAACTGTAAAAATATAATCTAATTATACTTCCAAACCATTAAAATTTATAGTTTAAGACTATAAATTATTTTTATTTAAAAATTTGTTTTCAGTTAAAATATCGTATTTCTCACTATTCCCCCAAATATGAAAGTTATGAAAAAAACACCGAAAATTTATTGAAACTAAATTATTATGTCTAGATTATAAAGAATAAGTTTATTTTGTCAAATTTAATATGTAAAATGTTTTAAATATTGAATTTAAAAAAGGTTTCTCCATCAAAAGGCGGTAAAATTGCATTTTATGAAAAATAATTCTATTATCTGAAAAAAAAAATTGTTCTTAAATAATGTCTAATAAACTCACAATATTGATTCTAAAATTATAATGATTAAATGAAGTTCAAAATTTAGTTAATACTATTCATAACCACTTTTGAACGGCTAGTTTCGTATGTCATAGTGCACTCGAACTCATTGTTGTGTGTAGTGTATGTGATTACATTACTTTGAAGAAATAATGTATTATGAAATCTTGGGGTGTTACATTAATAAACCATAATAATATTTATCATTCCATATATTATTTATTTATGATTATTTATTATCTATTTATTAGCAATTCATTATTAAAATCATGTTTTAGGTAATAACTGCTTTGTTTTCTTCTATATTTTGGTTTGGTATATTTGGTCCTTTTACATTTATCATGGTTTTATCTTATCCAGAATGATTAAAATGATATAAATAACATATATATTAATTATATATATGTATTTATAGAAATCCAATTAAGTTATTAATTGAAAATGAATTACACTTTTCATGGAGATGTTAGGTCGTACATATCCATGAACGATGTTTTCATTTTCTTAACATATGAAATGAAAGAAACTTAAAAATTATATTACCTTTCTAGAATATTGTTTACATAATATATATCAAATATTTTTATTCAACCTAACTATATTACCTTTCATTTAAATACTATGGGAAGAACAAATAACATTGTTTCAATAAGCGGTAGACTGACGTATACACGAGCAACATTATCGTATTCCCAGGAAAAGAAAATTAAGATGGTATATGTTATATTATAATTACAGAATTATAATTATTTCAGGAATATAAAATATATATTTTAAATCCATTATTATATCAATATGTGAGAGGTGGTGATGGAAAAATAATTACAACGGTTTATGAGGTGGTAGTCTTTCGTACACACATTCGACGATTTCGATTCCCACTTGATAGAAGTGAAGATATTTGTATGTCATAACATTAAAATAATATAACCATATTATATTTTAGATAATTATGTTATTATATCATCATGGTTTAAGATTATCTGTATGATTTATAGGAAGAAATAAAATGAAAACACATGGTTAAGGACAATACGTCTTCTTCAAAGAACCCCTTTTGGTGTACACATAAATCCATATTATGATGTTTTCCTAATAAAAATATGATATATACAATGTGTTTACAGAATTAATTAATGTATTTGGGTAGTTATTTTGTGATATAAATGGTTTTTTATGTTTAAAGAGGATATGAGAGGGGGTAGAATTTTATAAGTGGGGTAGAGGACACACTTGTAATATTTTAAAATAAAAATATGTACCCAAATTTTAAACATGAAAAAGGCTATAAAATGATACATTATAAAATATTTTATGAGATAAGATAAAATTATTTCCATATAATCAGAATTGAAAAATATTTTAGTTCATTTTGACCCTTATCTTTTTAGTTTAAACCTTGATAAACCGGTTATAACCTTAACCTCAGTAAATAATTTTTACTATTTTGACAATTAATTTTTACAAAAAAATAAGTTGGAATAATTATATAATATTAATTATTATTATTAAAAATAGGGAATATATTTTTCAAAATTCCATTCATAGAAGTGGGAATGTTCAATTTAAAAATAATCCCAGAGGTGTGATGAAAATGTGGATTTCCAAAGAGAAAATTTTCATAAGAATAGAATGTTTTATTATCAAATATTTTAATGAATTCCACAATAATTAAATAAATTGGTCTAAAAATAACATTATTTAACTAAATTTATTTTTAATTAATTCTAATTAATATAAAACTTTGTAAATGCATTAAAATAGAAAGTAGTTTTTAATAAAAATCAAGATATTTTCACAATTCACTGAAAAATTAATCATTTCAGAAAATTATAAAAAATGAACCCTAATTTAATTTTTAAATTATGATTCCAAAATTGAAATAATTTTTTTACAAAAAATTATAAATTTGTAGAATTTTTTTATTATTTCTTCATAAAAAAACAAATCGTGCTTATGTGAAAAAATTATTTTAGAATAATATAAATAATTTACTAGAAATTAAGTACTTATTTATCAATGTATTTTCATTATCTAAATCCTATTTAAATAAATTTAAAAATACTATTATCCCAAATCACAATTCCCTTTTTTATGGATAGATCCAATCGAGAGGGGGGAGCATAGCTCGGAGTCATTAGGGTTAGGGCATTACCAAGGATTCACCTCTCCCCGAAAGTCCCTGACATTTTTCAAGGATCTCCACAACTTCTTCTTTCTTCTACGAACATAATGGTGCAATGAATTTATTCAATCTCACTCTGGTGGCCCGGTTTCATCATCAGCGCCCTTCAGTTGATGAGTTTTATCATTTTGTGTTTAATTCGTTAGATCTTCAGGAGCGTGTGGTAGTCGGCTTAATTGATAGGATGCATCTGATGATTCGGTTTGAGACGGAGGATGAATTGATTACTACCTAGTCTAGAGCCCCTGAAAGTTTCAAATGAGATCCATTTTATCTCTTTTGATGGAGTCTTGACATTCACATGCGGCGTGATCCGTCGATGATGGCGACATGGGTGAGTCTCTCTGGACTTCCACTCTACTTTCAAAACACCTCTATTTTGTGTTCCATTTGGATCATGATTAGTCAATACTTGTGCTCTGATCACCAGATGGTGGCAGTGTGTCACCCCATCTATCCATGGATCTATGTGGAGATATACATTATGAGGCCTCTTGTGAACTGTGTTTGGATCACAGATGGGTAGGTATTTCATTAGAAGCAGGATGTCATATTTGATTCATGGATGCTGTATTGAGTGGCCTACGACCATTTTAGGCATGTGAAATCGGTTGGTCATAATAAAGGGTTGGCTAGAGCTTCACCGGAGGTTTTGAGAAAGGGCACTGGGGGATGTGATTCATTTGGTTCAACTATGTTGTTGGTGAAGGATCTTCATTGGAGTACTCCATCAAGGTGTGATCTTGCTGAAGGTTTTGAGGAGCCGACATCCACTAGACAGGTTGTGGCTGAGTTGAAATCTCTTGCTGCTATGGTCTAGTGTGCGGAGAACACTAGTCCTGATATTATAATGCATGATAATTTTAATTAAGAGGTGAAAAGGAGGCCACATGACCCGAAAATTATGCAGGTTTTTGATAACTTAAAGTGTGATATTGGTCTTGAAAATATAAGTATAGTGGAAAATTATATGGAATATAGTTCCTTGTGGTCGGCGCCTATGATTGAGAAGCATTTGGACTCGGTTTCTCTTGACTTGGGGGTTGTGGATATCCATGATGAAGATATATAATGGAGGAATAATGATGCTGGAGGAATGGTAATCACAGTTTTATGTAGCAATTGATTTATTGAATTGGATAATGAGTAAAAATATCATGAAGGGGGGGATGTTACAAGGTAGGGGATGAAAATTTACTACATGATTCTTCAAAGGATGTCGCAACTGGAGAAGGTGTTATGCAGAATCATATGAAGTAGCCACAATGTCTATCCATGGTTAACTTTAACAAATAAGTCCAACAGGAATGGGGATTGGATGAGGGTTACCAATATGTAAAAATCCTAGGAAAGTGGGGAGACATCTCGAATAGTGAGATGGGAATAGAAAATGGCATGGTCCTCCTATAGTGATGTTGTTCATGGTGGGATGATAAAGGTGAATGGGAATGAAGATTCTTGGACTTCCTCGCCACAACGAAGGCTGCGAAAAGACTATTCCTATCATTCAAGGCTGATGTCTACAAGTTATTCTATTGGGTAGAAAATTTGGGCTATACAGTCATCTAAAGAGTTTATATCTTTGGATAAGTTTAATATTATAAGGAAATATGCCAAGGTTCTTAAGCATTATGAAATCTACGATTGAGAATCAACTACTATAGAGGAAGAAATATATTATGGATGCGGTGACAGGGAAAATTTTAACGATGTGTAGTTGCCTTTTCTGCCTTGTTGTAATCGATTAATACATTTTTGTTTTATTTAATAAATGGTCAGAGGCATTCCTCAGACTGAGCTTTTCTGGTATAACAATAAAATTTAAATAAAAATATTAACAATATAGATGTGTAACACTATACCCCCATCATGATGATTTTCCCTCAAAATTCACCACATTGGTATAGGCCATTGAGGATACTTCTGCACCATCACATACATAGGTTCTCATATAGATTCCTAAGGTTGGGGGGTTTTCCACAAAACTTTGACCAAGTGAATTGTCCTACTTCATAGCACTTTCTATGTAAGATCTAGAATATCCACCATTTTTCCTCTTAAGAAATATCATTATCTAGTGGTATGACCATTGAGTTTAGTACATGTAATGGATCTATTATTTACTTCTTTAGAAGAGATACAAGGAACACATCATTAACTTGAGAGAGGTTTGGTGGACGTGCCATGTTATAAGCTACAACTCCAATACGATCAAGAATATATAAGGGAATGATATACCTAGGGATTAGTTTTCTCTTACTTCAAAATATAATTAACCTCTCTCATGGATAAATTATTAGAAACACCTTTTCACTGGCATGAAATTTCAAATCACGTTGGTGATTGTTAGTATAAATTTTCTTCTATCTTTGTGATGCACTAATGTTTTTTCTAAATGTCACTTACATTATTTATCATTTCATAAAATAGATAAGGTTCCAAGTGCTTTATTTCTCTCAAATAATCCAAATAATTTGCAGTTGTACAATTATTTCAATGTTTGATTAATAAATATCCATTTTAATTCTTGTGTGAAAGATATTTTAGAATGAAAACTCTACTAGAGGAAGGTGTTAATCACAACCACCTCTGAAATCCATAGAATAAGATCTCAATATATTCGCTAGGGTTTGAATTGTTCTATCAAATTTAAAATTATTTTTAGAATGACAAGTAGTTATAAAACAAAAATTTCTCTCCGGATCCCACTAAATACTTCTCCAAAACATCAAGGTAAAACTCGATTCCCATTCCAACATAATAAAATGTGGTACTGCATACAACCTTACCAATTCCTTTATGTATATCATTGAAATATTATGTATAGATAAATATTCTATGATAGAAATGAAGCATGATAACTTCATAAGGTGATCAACTATAACCCATATAACATCTTCCCCTTTAGATGTTTTGGGGGGTCTGAATAAAAAATACATAGTGATGCATTCCTATTTTTATTCTTTTATGGTTAATTGTTATAGGATCCCCTTATAAATTTTTCTCTCATCCATAATTTTCGGACATACAAAATATTGAGATACATAATTAGTAATATCTCAATTCATGTTGTCCCACTGAAGATACTCTTTCATTGAGGCCATTGGTACACAATATACCCTTATCACTCATCCATTATGGGTTCAAGCCCTATGTACATACTTTATGTGATAGGTTGTCACTCGGTATGGGGATTATCATCCACAAAAACAATATATATATATATATATATAATTCCTATAAAATCCCCAAATTAAAATAAAACATAATTATCTCAACATTAAAGTTAAGATAAACTATAACTGTTAACAATACCGTTAATCTTATGTCCAGAAAATCTACAGGCATTCCTCAAATAAACAAATAAATACCAAAGGATTTTCTTTCCTTAAATGTCTCCCAATATATCCAAATCTTGGAACATCATATAAACTATAAATATTATTTTATAATACTTTGAGATTACAAACAAATATAAAATCATAAACCCATATTGGTATCTATAAGTGTAATGATAATCCTACATAGATATATATTCACTTCCAAAAGATAATTCACAATTTATTCCTTATATATTCTATTATATTAGAAAAGAATTCTATTAGAAGAATGGGTAAATCCTTTCAACCATATATGATCATAATCTTATTCAGAATATTAATTTTTATTTTCTAATTCTTGAATCTATTTAGAGAGAGATAATTAATTCTTGGAATCACATTAAGTTCCCTTGAAGGATGAAAAATAAGGTTTTCATAGGGATCTTCATAGAAAATTAAATCTAAAACTAAGGAGTACATGATATGTTTTCTATAATTATAATGATTCACTTCAAATTTTGTGATTTCATAAAATTCTAATTTTTTACATTGTATTTAGACTTTATTGTGGGTTATCATTCCCATTAGATCCTGGATTAGGGAATTGATTTAGATAATGTACAAAATACTTGTATTAGAAACATTAGAGTATGGTTGATGAATTAGTGGTTATATTCTTCACATTCATAATGGTAATAAAATAATTAAACACCTTTTAACATTAATAAGCTTTTTGATCCACCCATACAATTTTAAAGAACCTCATAGTTCCATTCAAGTAGTTACATTGATGTTTTCACACATTTGTTTCATGTATATGGCTGTAATTTCTTTCCACTATGTGATTTATTTGAGTTTTCACATGACTTGATCTTTAATTTCTATACAAACCATGGTAATGGTGGGAATATCTATTTTCAATTTCCAACATGACTACAAATAGAATTATATATTTTATCTACTAAAATAACTTATAGATAACACATTTTTGAGACTAGGTTTTAGGCCAATGAATAACTAAGCAACCAAACTTTCAGGATGGTTGATATTACCAGAAGTGTACCAGGAATGTCGTGTTAAATTTTCCTCATAATTACCAATAGATTCACTATCCTTAATCTTAAAATCAAGAAATTTTTTATCCAAACTTTTGTCAAGAATATTAGGAAAGCACTTATTAAAAATTAATATCTTAAACTCATCACACTCAATAGATTCAATTACTTATTTTTACCTTGTATTCTTTGTAAGAGTCCAGGACCTGTATGATTCTACTTCCAAATAAAAAGTATCCAAATTATTTTATAATGCATTGAACACTAGATAACGAAAACTATATTTTCAATGGTACTAATCCATATCTTAGTAACTGGTGGATTAGTAGAACCACTCAAATAAGGTGGGTGTTTCCTCATGAAGGGTTGAACAGAACATTATTTCTCTATTTTCTCACTTATTTCTTAAACATGATTCAGATCTTGATAAATCTATACTATCATAGTAATGAGATTTAATATTCCATATCCCCTATAATTTGGTTTTATAGGATGATAATCACAGCATTTTACATCATAAATAGGATAAAAAAATGCCTTTTACTTTCTAGCTATTTACTAAAACCAAAATAAAATATGTGAACAATATTAATCATACTAGGGAATAACATATTCATGAGAACATAATTAATAAGATATCTAAATCATGATACATTCTATTCAATCTATAAAACCTTAATCTTAAATTGTGTCATTCATGGTCATTTTTAAAATCCTTCACGATGGTTTATATATAGTTTGTGAGTTTCCAAAACATGTCCCTTAGGAGTGTCAAACTAGGTGTGTTGAAAGACCCATTATTGTGCATCCAGTGATGATGGAGTCCATATCAGTGTTTCCTTTTTTTGATTTATTACTCCTAGGAAAAGCATTGCTAGATCCACATCCATTTTTAGTATCTAGACAAGGATTTAATTTCCCAGAAACCACTCTCTATATCCCATATCAAAATTTTAGGATATTTTTTTATACTTAGTTTTATCTTTATAATTCTCACAATAGTTTTATCATATTAGATTCCAAAATAATAACAAAAAATTTCCTTGATACCAAGGATAATAACCCATTCTTTATATATATAAATATTACATCTTTTAAATGAATATTCAATACATTTCACTAATACATGCTCGAGAACCACAAAGGGTTAGTGTCTTTAGATACTAGATACACTATCATCTAATTTTATGTATGATATTGAACATCTCCAAAAAATATCATCCCTTTTATTACACATCATAGACATAACCTAAATAAAAAATTTATTCATAACCTCGGGAAATGAAACATAAAAGGTGTGAGGATAGATGGTCAATAACAGTAAACTTGGGAGATATCGATTAATTGTTATATGGAAGAATAATACCGAACTAGGGGTATGAGATTATGAATATAACGTAAAAATTTCATAACAATCTATTATGGACCATAAACAGGATAAATCGAATAAAGCACCATAATTTCCAAAAAAAGAACCTTAAATGTGAGAAATCATCAAAATTAAATCATGAACAATAAGTTCATTTCAAATAAGTTTGGAACCATATTATATGTAGAAAAAATTAATTATGTCAAATTTAACATCCAATACAATCAAATTATAATGGATAAAGAATCAACACTTATTTCCCACTTCATGACAAATCATGAGTCATTACCTATTTCAAATAGTGGATCAAGCACATAGTTTCATTTCCCATTATGAATCAAGAACATCATCAAGTTCCCCAACATCATCTCATGAGATATAAAACTTTAACCTATGAATTGGAGGGAGATGTAGGTCCCATCCTTCTTTGGTTATAACATTACCACCATCCTTGGTTATAACATAATCACCATCACATAACGAAAAACATAAATAGGTGTGAAACATGATATTAAAACATTCATCATATCTAAACCCAATAAAATAAATGGGTTTCATACAACATTTATTATATTAGAAAACAAGTACGGATATGGGCTTCAAGAAAAAGTTCATCATGTCATACCCCATGGAAAAGAAATGGGTCTTATAAAAATATTTTCATCATAAACCTAAACCATCCAAATAAATAGTAAATATAGTATTAAAAGATCTTATACAAATTAAATATTAAATAATATCTAATTATTTAATCTTATATGGACAATTATTTTGATGAAATATTTTGGAACATTTATTAAAGAAAAATAACCTTTCATCATTAAAAATGACCATTTTAAAAACAAATGTTTAAGAAAATTATAAAATTATATTTCATTGAAAATTATATTTTAATCTTATAAGGGAATATTTAAATAATATAGTGTTCATGATAGTAGATAATAATATTCATGATGTGCACATTAAAATAATGATTCCTTTAAAATTTTTAGTAACATTCAAAAATACCTCAATTAGGAACTAAAACGAATATTCCTTTGACACCTTTCTTAAACAGTAAAACATGGGTAAAAATATTCAATCAATCATTGGATAATAATAAATAATTTCTTTAAAACATTTTAGAATACATGGACATGGAATAAAAAGGGTTCTCAACTGAAGAGAGGAACAAAGTCAGTTTTTTTTATAAAAATTTACATTAGATCCTTGAGTACATAATTAGGGTAAAATGAAGGGAAAACATATTTTTCGTGAAATAAATATATTATAAAAACTTAATGAGTTACTTTAGTGATATATAATAGTATCTCATCATTGGATGCATAGTCATATACAATCTCTATAAATAATGAGATTGTAACATAAAACCTTACGACTTTGGTAGTTTTTCAATTGTAAGCCCCATGAAATCTTATAAATTAGTTGAATATTTATATCATATAATTATCATTATTTACATCATAAAATAAATTCATGGGTATTATATAATCCATATAAAATAAATGAGCGGTGAATATGGCATAAGTCTCATATAAATAAAAGTGAGATAAAAATCCCTTACCTTAAGTATCAAATTCTATCAAACACAAAAAAATATAATATATAATAAATATTGGTTTATTATGAATATATTAAAATACCATGATAACATTTATAATTACATATATGATTTACATATGACATTTTATTAAATATCTATTAACAATTCTTTGTGGAATTGACTGTTTAGGTAAAAAAGTCTATGTTTGTCATGTATTTTTTAGTTTGGTCTTTTTAATCCTCTTACTTTGATAATGGTCATATCATATCTAGATTTTTATCCTTGATATAAATATCATATATTTTAATTAAATATGTATTTATAGTAATCCATTAATTTCAGAGATAGAAAATGAATTACATCGTTCATGGAGATGGTTGGTCATAAATACACATGAATGCTGTTTCCATTTTCTTGATGGATAAAATGAATGAAATGTGAATAATATATTAAATTTGAAAAATAATTTGTATTTCATATATATGTAATATTTTTATTAAACATATCCTTATTACTGTCCATGTACAGAATAAGAAAAGAATTAATCACATCACTTCATAATAAAATAGTTTATTGTACACACGAGTTATGTTATCATATTCTCAAAAAATGAAATGTAATAAGGTATATGTGTTATTATAATGAAATAAGTATAATTAATTTATTTATATAATATAAATATTTATAATCTATCATTTTATCCATTTGTGATAGGTGGCGATGGAAAATAAATTTTATCAGCTTGTGAGTTGATAGTCCACCATAAACATGATCAACAGTCTTGTTTCCCACTTGATGGAGGAGACGACAGATTCAGAGCACTAAATTAACATAAAAAAATATAATTATATGTCATATGTTTATTTTATTATATCATAATGGTTTATTTACTTTAAGGAGATACATTATGAAATAAAATGAAAACACATGGTTAAGGACTATATATATTATTCCGAGAACCCCTTTAGTATTAAACCTACAGCCTTACAAGGAGGGTTTAATAATAAAAATAAGCCCTCTAGGATTTGTTAAGTTAATACAAGAATGCATTTGATTATATATTTTTCAATACCAGTTTTAAGAACCCCGTTTTTTCTACGCATGATTTGGAATATTCTTGATAATATTCCAGAGCAGCGCCTTCAGACGGCGTGCGATTCCGAGCCCCGGAGTGGCCGGAATTAAATTTTCAGTTCGTTCACACTGGAAACGCTAAATAAATTAGATAACTCCTAAACGGAGTTCTAGATTAGAGATCCGAGTGTACGGATGGGTCCGGAATGAGGTGTTTACCCTAGGAGTGACATAAAACTTGTCGGCACTGGGCGTTTGGACCCCTCGCCCGCTTCTGGAACGTTAAACGGATTAATTAATTAATTAATTGATTCGTTTATTGAAAAAACACTAGTATCTCTTAAAAGGTGGCTCATTTAGGAAAACCGAGGGCACCGTTGAGTTTAGAGCATGCCGTTTACCATAGGAGGGGTGTATGTTTTGCGGGCGCGGGCCGTCTGTGAAAAATGGCCCCAGGGGCGTTTTCGTAATTTGGCGGCCTCGGGCGCTAAGTTTAATAACATTTGAACGGGGTCTCGGAATAAAATTCCGAGACCACCTTTGAACTCAGAGGGTGGTTCTTAGCCTAGGGGAGGCTAAATCCCGACCCCGTCGGGAGTTCGGGTTCGGGGTTGTCGGGCAGGTGTTTAAGTGATTTGTACTTAAACACCCCAACCCCCACCCCCCCTTCTCCTTCTTCTTCTTCTTCCTCAAACCCTCCTCCCCCTCCTTCACCTCCGGTGAGGAAGCTCCGGTGAGGAGAGCTCTGGCGAGGCGACTCCAGCAAGCTGCGGTGGTGTCGGCGGGTTGACGGCGAAGCGACGGGCATCGCCCAAGAGGTAGGGTTATGTTTTTGCGTTTTAATTCTCGGACCTCCCTTTGAACCCAAAATTTTAGCATAGATTTGTGGTTTTCCTTTCGAACAAACCACATAAATGCGTAGTATTGGCTTTCCTCTTTCCATCGCTTGTTTCGGAATCAAAATCGGAGCTCGGAGGAGCTCGGGGTTGATCGTCGAAGGTTGAGGGTTTTGGAGGGGTTCTCGGGTGTTCCAGCGAGTAGGCGAGGCGGCGGCGCGACTCCAGGCGGTGGCGTGGTGAGCCGGATGACGGCGTAGCGGCTCCAGGCGGTGGTCACGTCTCATCAGTGGGGCGGCATGGCGGAGATGGCTACGGACGGCGGCAGTCGGCGGGGTTCCGGGTGGCTCCGGCGTAGGGCAGAGGAGGACGCGGGGTGCGTGACCCCGCGTGCGGCGCGACCGCGACCCGCATGACGCGGGTTGCTGCTGGGGGAAAGCAGATCGGCCTTGACGGCCGGTCAAGGGAGCTGGCCACGGCCAGCTGGCCATGGCGGACTGAACCGGGCCCGCGGTCGGGCCGCGGGCCGGCTGAGGGTGGATCGGGCCGGTCCGGGCCTAGGGAGTGCCCCCCCCCCCCCCTCAATGAATTTCCGACGCCCGTAACTTTCGTTAAGAGCATCCGCATTGCGTGCCGTCAGCGGAAACGTGGACCTTGCGTCGGGGGGAACACTTTGAGATGGTTTCGGGAATTTTTAATACCCGAAACCAGGGGTCGCGGAGGCGCGACACATCTTTAAGTGGGCGAGCGTTTTCCCCGAGTTTTTTTGTTTTGGACGGCGCGGACGCATGCGACGTCTGCTTTGAGTGCCGTCAGTTGCGTTGGGACCCTGGTGTATGGGCGGAAGTTTCCAAGGTGGTTCCAGGTGTTGAGGCTGAAGGTGAGGCATGGGCCCCACGGCCCGTCTCTTGAGCTGCGTGTAGCGTTTCACGACTTTTTCATTGGATGTCCATTCGGGGCGTGCGAACAGTCGATGTTGGGTGTTTTTCCGAGGGAATTGCAATGGTGCAATCCGCCCGCCCTAATTCGGCATGATGGTGCGGGGCCAACGAGGGTCGTTTCGGGGTCGACGGTGATTTTCCATCCTTATCACCGGGTGACCGTTTTGGACAAGTGAGTAGTCCATTTCGTGTACTTTCTCGAGAGGATCGCAACGGTGCGATCCGTTCATTGAGTTTCGGGATCGGGATATAGGTCCCACGTGGCACCGCTCGTGTGCGGTGCATCGGGATGCACCATTTTATCCGGATATCCATTGTACTCAAGTGAGTAGTGCTTTTGAGGTGCTTTCCCGAGGGGATCACAATGTTGCGATGCGCCCGACTGTTTTCGGGGCCGAGGCTCGAGATCACGGGACATCGTTCGGGCGTGAGGCGGTGTTGGTGACATTTCCGTCGGATATCCGTTGGAGGCGAGTAAGTAGTCGATATCGCATGTTTTTCCGCGAGGATTACAACGGTGTGATCCATTTGGCTGCGCAGATCCTCTTGCGCGATCTTGATAAATGTGGAAGCATGGAAGGTGCTCCAGTGGTGGTTCGCCCTACCTTGGTTGTAGCGGATCCTTGGTGTGTGATCGCGCACTCTTGGGAGAGTGATATAAATGGTTCACGAGATGTGGCTGGCCATGCCTGGGCCTTTGAGGTGGAGTTGTTACGTCACGCCTTCGCGTTGACATTGGGTGTCGTGTGCTCCCCCTAGTTTTATTCTCGATGGATCGGCCGGTATCGGTGTTAGTGACACCTAGTGATGGAACATACGCTGAATTCCTTTGGGTGAGTTGTGCTGGAGTTGGGTGGTTGCGCGAGGCCCACTCCATGTTCGTTTGGCCAGTGTTGTACCCTCCAGTGGAGATGGCCAGGGAAATTCTGAGTTCTACCCTCCAGCGGGGCTAGGTAGTGGGTTACACATCGACTTCCTCAGGCTTACCCTCCAACAGGGATGGGCAGTGGGTTGCTCCCTGACTTCTAGGGTTTACCCTCTAGCGGAGACTGGGCAGTGGGTCACCCGACGCTCTTAGGGTCTACCTTCCAGTGGGGCTGGGCAGTGGGTCACCAGACGCACTTAGGGTCTACCCTCCAGCAGAGACTGGGCAGTGGGTCACCCGACGAACTCTTAGGGTCTACCCTCCAGCAGGGCTGGGCAGTGGGTCACCCGTCGTCTAGTTCCAGGTCTACCCTCTAGTAAGGCTGGGCAGTGGGTCGCCTGTCGACTTATTCCCGGTCTACCCTCCAGTGGGGATGGGTTGTGGGTCGCCTGATGACGTATTATGGTTTACCCTCTAGCAGGGTTGGGCAGTGGGTCACCCATTATCTTATTATGGTCTACCCTCCAGCGGGGCTGGGTAGTGGGTCGCCGGATGATGTATTATGGTCTACCCTCCAGCATGGCTGGGCAGTGGGGACACCTATTGGCATTCCATGCTCAGTCCTTATAGTAGGATAGCCTGTGGCTTTCCTCCGTGATTACCGGAGCGGGACCCTTGGTTATACAGGTTAGTGTTGTGATGACATTTGACCTTGAGCATACCTCTCGACTGTAGGGCAGTGATGAGGTGCGGTTTGACTTTCCCTAGAACTCACAAGTACGAGGGGAACTTTCCCCACCGAGACGCGTTCTTGTGACACAATATAAAACCGTGCGGGAGAGTCAGTGCCGCCCAAAGCGGATAGTGTCGAGGTGAGGTGATTGAGCCCCTTGGCTTGTGGTTCGGGGTAGACGTGCGAGATGCTGGGCATCGATGGAGATTACTTTTGGGACTGTTGGCGACTCATTTTCTTAGGCTGAGCCACGGGACGGAGATCCCCTTACGATGTTGTTCAGGCTTCTCGACAGAGCATATGGATTTGTATATACCTTGTTTTGAGTACCCACTCCTTGGGTTTTGGCTACTCTCTTTCAGGAGAGGCGAAGAAGTGTAGGGTATGCCACGTGCTTTCCGCATCCAGCTTCTCGTGGTAGGACGAGTCTTCTATCTATCTTTTGATGGGTTGAGCTGTTACTCTTTACTGCACCCTTGGTTGTACTCCTTTCTATTCATTGTTCGCACTACTTCTCACCCTTCGGTACCTCCATTGTTGCTCCCTCAAGCCGTCGGGGTATCCTACTGAGTATTTTTATACTCACCCCCGCTTGGGATTTTCCCGCACTTGGTGTGCCCTTGCAGGCGACGAACATGTGGAGCGTGACTTCATTGGAGCGTTGGAGCTTGGGAGCTTGGACCGCGTGTGGTGGTCGTGGTCGGGATAGAGGTGGGAGACCCGTCAGCTATTCCTTTTTGTTTACCTGTTGCCGGGTTGTGGCACTTTTTGGTTGGGCGCGTGTTTTTCCCCTTTTCTTTTCAGTTTGTACTTTGTACGGTTAGAGTTCGATGCACATTGTGGTCTCTATATAGCAGTTTCCCTTTACTTTTCTTTCCTTTTCTTTTACTCTGCACTTTTGATTTGAGTGTGTTGTGTGTGTGTGTGTACAGGTGCTTAGGCAAAGGCCTCCCCGAGTTATTGTGCCTTCGGCACTGGTCGCCAGCCCCTGGCCTAGGGAGGCGGGCCTGGGGTAGTTGTGGCTCTAGCCCGGGTAGGGTCGGGTCGTGAAAAAGTGGTATCAAAGGTGGTTTGTTCATTGGGACGTTGTTCGGACGTCCCTAAAAGAGGAATTGGTTGGGATATAGGGAAACAGTGTTAACATGTCTCGAGAGCAGATCTCAGGCCAGGGAGTCTAGTGATGGTGCGGCGGCCGACATATCCATTCACCAGGACCTTGATAACCCGCTTGTCGAATCGGCATGCTAAGACACTTGTTGCAGGGAAAATTTGATTGTGCATCACATAGGATTGAGTCTTTGACTGTCCTTCTTGAGTCAGCTCCCCATCGTTGTTATTGTGGTATATACATATATGCTCATCTAACCGCGGCACTACTTGATAATATTTAGGATGTCTCCGCGAAGACAGCCAGCCCAGATACCAGCTTCGGGTGCGTGACGACGACCCTATGAGCTATGAGGCCACAGTCCAGGACCCATCATGGGAGCCCCTTTCTCCGGGTGGGCTGGTAGCAGCACCCCCACCTGTTGAGCAGCAGACAGTTTCAGCAGAGCAGGATAAGCTCGAGCGTAGGTTGAGTGTCCTCCGTGAGTTCCAGCGGCAGAGACCACTGAGGATCAGTGGTGAGCCAGACCCTCAGGCAACAGAGGCGTGGCTCGAGATAGTGGTTAGCCTTTTCAGGCTTGTTCAGGCGCCGACAGATCAGAGAGTGGCTTTGGCAGCCGCCCTTTTCCGTGGAGCAGCTTGGCGTTGGTGGAGTCTGGTAACTCATCGTCTTGACGAGTCGTCTCTTTCGTTGGACGACTTACAGTTGTTGCTCCGTGAGGAGTTTTTCCCCTCCTGCTTACACTCTGTTCAGATTCCGGAGCTCCTGCAGTTTCAGCAGAGAGGGATGACAGTGGCCGAGTACGCGGCTAGTTTCGCAGATTGTGCACGCTTTTACCCAGACGTGGTCCCTGACGATAACCTCCGAGCGCGGATGTTTGAGCAGGGTCTCCGCTGAGAGATTCGTGATATCAGAGTACCCTTGGGCATTTCCACATGTGCTGGGGTGCTAGAGCAGGCGATGGTGACAGAGGGCTTCCTGTCATGTTTTGCGGTTGGTAGTGGCAGTGGGCACGACAGTGCTGGGATGTCTGTCGTAGCTAGCCGGTGCCGGAGGACAGGGCCTCGATGCAGGTGGCCTTCCCACTGCCGGTTTCGGAGACGTGGTCATATACCACTATGGCGAAAAGGCGCAGAGCCTCAGTTGAGGATTCCCTTCCGTGTGTGGATCCCAGGCTGTGGTCGTACACCACAGTGGTGCCGGAGGGTACCAGGGCAGCCCAAAGAGTGCTGGTGCTATGCTTGTGATGGGAGAGGTCACTTGGCACAACACTGCCCGACCCGAGTTGCTGAGAGCTTCGGGAAGGCAGCAGGCGCACCACCACAGCAGTGGCAGCTGTGTGATCGGAGTAGTTCCTAGAGAGGTGGTGCTAGCAGAGGAGCGGGAGGAGCTGGAGGTGGGGGACAACGTTATGAGGTCTTCCAATCAACACTAGGCAGTCCACGTCAGGCTTCGGGAGCTGAGAGTTGGGACCGCGAGCAGCCGCGAGCTTTGGATGTCTATGATCCTGCAGAGCATGAGGTGATAAGAGGTATGCTCTACAGCTCTTCTAACTTTTTGCAGTAGAATTGTTAGACTCGGTGTGTGAAACACTTTCTTCCCTTCTCCTTGTTTGAGGTGTTACCAGGGTGACGCAGGGCATCGGGTGTAACCCTGTGTTGGTAAGGAAAAAGGCGAGAGACCTTTTCCTTTAGTCGATGGTGTTTACTCCTTCACCTTTTGATCGTGTAAGAGAGCATCGGCTGTGGAGCCTTGCATGCCGAGATATCCTTTGGTGTTCCACCATATGGATATTCTGAAGGAGGGAATCACCGGGCCTTGTTTCAGGTGCGGGCGGTGATTCCAGTCGTAGCGTGCGACGTAGAGGTTTGACCGGGGAGGTGAGCTGCCCCCGAGAGCCATCAGGCCGTTTGGGACCGTGCAAAGGGTTGGCGAGGTTCCCTACCACCTTGCACTAACCCCAAAGTCTGGAGTGGGTGCACGACATCGTCAAGGGCCGACCTCGCGTGAACAGATCAATCCTTTGGTCTGTGTGAGGTGACGCAGAGCTGTGCGTGGGTTCTTCTGGGTATGGGAAAGCTAGGTGTGAGACTAGTACCCTGTGTTGCTCCCTTGTTTTGCATTTCGAGGATGAAAATATTGAAGGAGGGAATGATGTAAGAACCCGGTTTTTTCTACTAAAGACTTTGGAATATTCTTGATAATATTCCAGAGCAGCGCCTTCAGACGGCGTGCGATTCCGAGCCCCGGAGTGTACGGAAATAAATATTCAGTGCGTTCACACTGGAAATGCTAAATAAATGAGATAACTCCTAAACGGAGTTCCATATCAGAGATCTGAGTGTACGGATGGGTCTGGAATGAGGTGTTTACCCTAGGAGCGACATAAAACATGTCGGCGTGGGCCGTTTGGACCCCCCGCCCGCTTCTGGAATGTTAAACGGATTAATTAATTAATTAATTAATTTGTTTATAAGCAAAAAGATTTTATCTCTTAAATGGTGGCTTGTTTTGAAAAACCGAGGGCACCTTTGAGTTCGGAGCATGCCGTTTACCCTAGGAGGGGTGTATGTTTTGCGGGTGCGAGCCGTCTACAAAAAATGGCCCTAGGTGCGTTTTCGTAATTTGGCGGCCTCGGGCGCTAAGTTTAATAACATTTTAATGGGGTATCGGAATAAAATTCCAAGATTCTCGTTGCACTCAAAGGGTGGTTCTTATCCTAGGGGAGGCTAAATCCTGACCCTGTCAGGAGTTCGGGTTCGGGGCTGTCGGGCGGGTGTTTAAGTGATTTGTACTTAAACACCCCCACCCCCCTTCACCTTCTTCTTATTCTTCCTCAAACCCTCCTCCCCCTCCTTCACCTCCGGCAAGGCAGCTCCGGCGAGGCGACTCCGGCAAGGTGCGGTGGTGCCGACGGGTTGACGACGAAGCGACGGGCATCGCCCAAGAGGTAGGGTTATGTTTTTGCGTTTTAATTCCCGGACCTCACTTTTAACCCCAAATTTTAGCATCGATTTGTTGTTTTCCTTTCGTAAAAACCAGATAAATTCGTAGTATAGGTTTTCCTCTTTCCATCGATTGTTTCGGAATCAAAATCCGAGCTCGGAGGAGCCCGGGGTTGATCGTCGAAGGTTGCCGGTTTTTGGAGGGGTTCCCGGGTGTTCCGGCGGGTAGGCGTGGCGGCGGCGTGGCTCCAGGCAGCAGCGCGGTGAGCCGGACGGCAGTGGAGCGGCTCGAGGTGGTGGGCGCGTCTCGGCAGCAGGGTGGCACGGCGAAGGGGGCTGCAGACGGCGGCGGTCGGCGGGGTCCCGGGCGGCTCCGGCGTAGGGCAGAGGACGCGGGGTGCACGACCTCGCGTGCGGCGCGACTGCGACCCGCATGTCGCGGGTTGCTGCTGGGGGAAAGTAGACCGGCCTAGACGGCCGGTCGAGGGAGCTGGCCGCGGGGGACTTAACCGGTCCCGCGGCCGGGCCGTGGGCCGGCTGAGGGCGGACCGGCCGGACCGGGCCTGTCTGGGCCTAGGGAGTGCCCCCCCCCCTCTTTGAATTTCCGACGCCCGTAACTTTCATTATGGGCATCCGTTTTGCACGTCGTCAGCGGCAGCGCGGACCTTGTGTAGGGGGGAAAGTTTTGAACTGGTTTCGGGAATTTTTAATTCCCGAAACATGGGTTCTTGGAGGCGCGGCACATCTTTAAGTGGGTGAGCGTTTTCCCCGAGTTTCTTGTTTTGGACGGCGCGGATGCATGCGACGTCCGCTTTGAGTGTCATCTGTTGCGTTGGGACCCTGGCGCAGGGGCGAATGTTTCCAGGGCGGTTCCAGGTGTTGAGGCTTAAGTTGAGGCGTAGGCCCCATGGCCCGTCTCTTGAGCTGCGTGTAGCGTTTCACGACTTTTTCATCGGACATCCGTTCGGGGCATGCGAGCAGTCGATATTGGGTGTTTTTCCGAGGGGATTGCAATGGTGCAATCCGACCACCCAAATTCGGCACGATGGTGTGGGGCCCACAAGGGACGTTTGGGGGTCGATGGTGATTTTCCATCCTTATCACCGGGATACCGTTTTGGACAAGTGAGTAGTCCATTTCGTGTTCTTTCACGAGAGGATCGCAACAGTGCGATCCGTTCATTGAGTTTCGGGATCGGGATGTGGGTCCAACCTGGCACCGCTGGTGTGCGGTGCTCCGGGATGCACCTTTTTCTCCGGATATCCGTTGTACTCAAGTGAGTAGTGCTTTTGACGTGTTTTCCCGAGGGCATCACAATGGTGTGATGCGCCCGACTGTTTTCGGGGATGAGGCTTGGGATGACAGGACGCCGTTCGGGCGTGAGGCAGTGTTGGTGACTTTTCCGTTGGATATCCGTTGAGGGCAAGTATGTAGTCGATCTCGCGTGTTGTTCCGCGAGGACTACAACGCTGTGATCCGTTTGGCTGTGCGGAGCCTCTTGCACGATCTTGAAAAATGTGGAAGCATGGAAGGTGCTCCAGTGGTGGTTCGCCCTACCATGGTTGTAGCGGAACCTTGGCGTGTGATCGTGCACTCTTAGGAGAGTTATGTAAATGGTTCACGAGATGTGGCTGGCCATGCCTGGGCCTTTGAGGTGGAGTTGTTACATCACGCCTTCGCGTTGACGTTGGGTGTCGTGTTCATGATAGCCCTTGAGCTGAAAGTGAGCTATACTCTGGGAGTATACGGGAGCGCATGGAGGTACATGTGGTTGTTCGTACCTGAGAACGTTGGTGCGTTCAGTTGGGGATGAGAGGGGGCCACACGTTGTGTGGGCCCCACGAGCGTGCCATGTTCTACTTTGCGTACTTGGACCTCTCAAGGCGTAGAGGATCCCTTTTTGCTCGTTTGTTTGGCTAGCAGGGAGGAGTTTATTTCCCCTAGATTTGTGCTCGTTTGTTTGACCAGCAGGGTTGAGTGGTCTCCCCCTGGTTTCGTTCTCGACGGATCGGCCGGTAGCGGTGTTAGTGACACCTAGTGATGGAACAGGCGCTGAACCCCTTTGGGTGAGTTGTGCTGGAGTTGGGTGGTTGCGTGAGGCCCACTCCGTGTTCGGTTGGCCAGTGTTGTACCCTCCAGTGGAGATGGCCAGGGCAATTCTGAGTTCTACCCTCCAGCGGGGCTGGGCAGTGGGTTACTCCTCGACTTCCTCGGGCTTACCCTCAAGCAGGGCTGGGTAGTGGGTTGCTCACTGACTTCTAGGGTTTACCCTCTAGCAGAGACTGGGCAGTGGGTCACCTGACGCTCTTAGGGTATACCCTCCAGCGGGGTTGGGCAGCAGGTCACCCGACGCACTTGGGGTCTACCCTCCAGTAGAGACTGGGCAATGGGTCACCCGACGACCTCTTAGGGTCTACCCTCCAGCAGGGCTGGGCAGTGGGTCGCCCGTCATCTAGTTCCAGGTCTACCCTCCAGCAAGGCTGGGCAGTGGGTCGCCTGTCGACTTATTCCAGGTCTACCCTCCAGCGGGGGTGGGTAGTGGGTCGCCTGATGACGTATTATGGTTTACCCTCCAGCAGGGCTGGGCAGTGGGTCACCCAGTATCTTATTATGGTCTACCCTCCAGCTGGGCTGGGCAGTGGGTCGTCGGATGATGTATTATGGTCTACCCTCCAGCATGGCTGGGCAGTGGGGACACCTGTTGTCATTCCAGGCTCAGTCCTTCTACTTGTCTAGCCTGTGGCTTTCCTCCGTGATTACCGGAGTGTGAACCTTGGTTATCTGGGTCAGTGTTGTGATGAGCTTTGACCTTGAGCAGACCGCTCGACTATAGGGTAGTGACGAGGTGTGGTTTGACTTTCCCTATAACTCACAAGTACGAGGGGAACTTTCCCCACCGAGACGCGTTCTTCTAACGTAATCTAAAACTGTGAGGGTGAGTCAGTGCCACCCAAAGCGGATAGTGTCGAGGTGCGGTGATTGAGCCCCTTGGCTTGTGGTTCGGGGTAGACGTACGAGATGCTGGGCATCGATGGAGTTTACTTTTGGGACTGTTGGCGACTCATTTTCTTAGGATGAGCTACGGGACGAAGATCCCCTTATGACGTTTTTCGGGCTTCTCCATAGAGCATATGGATTTGTATATACCATGTTTTGAGTACCCACTCCTTGGGTTTTTTCTACTCTCTTTCAGGAGAGGTGAAGACGCGCGGGGTATGCCACGTGCTTTCCGCGTCCAGCTTCTCGTGGTAGGACGAGTCTTATATCTTTCCCTTGATGGGTTGAGCTGTTACTCTTTACTGCACCCTTGGTTGTACTCCTTTATATTCCTTGTTTGCACTACTACTCACCCTTCGGTACCTCCTTTGTTGCTCCCTCGAGCCGTCGGGGTATCCTACTGAGTATTTTTATACTCACCCCTGCTTGGGCTTTGCCCGCACTTGGTGTGACCTTGCAGACGACGGGCAGGTGGAGCATGACTTCAGTGGAGCGTAGGAGCTTGGGAGCTTGGACCGCATGTGGTGGTCATGGCCAGGTTCCAGGTGGGAGACCCGTCAGCTGTTCCTTTTTGTTTACCTGTTGTCGGGTTGTTTCACTTTTTAGTTGGGCGCATGTTTTTCCCCGTTTATTTTCAGTTTTTACTTTGTACTGTTAGAGGTCGATTCACATTGTGGTCTCTATATAGCAGTTTCCCTTTACTTTGCTTGCCTTTTCTTTTACGCTGCACTTTTTCATTGAGTGTGTTGCGTGTGTGTGTGTGTACATGTGCTTAGGCAAAGGCCTCCCCGAGTTATTGTGCCTTCGACACTGGTCGCCAGCCCCTGGCCTATGGAGGCAGGCCTGGGGTAGTTGCGACTCGATCCCAGGTAGGGTCGGGTCGTGACACTAGTAGTTTTTTAATGTTGAAGTGAAGAGGAGAGGGGGTGGCCTTCAATAAGTGGGGACGTGTATATACTTGGAATTTTTGAAAAGAAAAAGGTGTAACCTTGTTTCAAACATACCAAAAGGATCCAAAATGGTTCATTATATAACTTTATATGAGTTAAAGTAGAATTATTTCCATATAATATAAATTACACAAGTTTTTAGGTTAATTAATCACTTAACTTTTTATTTTAATCCCTCAAGAAACCCATTTTAACCTTAACCATGGTAAATAAATTTAACCTTCTTACTATTAATTTTGAAAAAAAATTAAGCTGAAAATATTATATAATAATAATTATTTTGATTAAAAATATGGAATATATTTTTCCAAATTAAATTATCTGTAGTGGCGATATTCAATTTAAAATTAAACCCGAAGATGAGCTGAAAAAATGGTTCTCCAAAGAGATATATTTCATAAGTATTATATGTTTTAATATCAATAGTTAATATTATTTTTCATAAAATAAACTAATTTAGTTTAATAATAAAATAATTTAACTAATTTTAATTTTAAACAATTTTAAAAAATTAAGTATCTCTTTAAATGATTTAAATGAGAAGGAATATTTTAATAAAAATTAGTATTTTTTTAACTTTTCACTGAAAAATTATTTTTTTTGGAAAATTCTAAAAAATTAAACAAAAGATAATTTTTAGATGTTGGTTCTAAATGTAAAGTTAAATTTTTCAAATAAAATTTCAATATTTTTCAAAAATGATCATTATCATTTTTTTCAAAAAATAATAAAAATCATTTTTTTGAGAAAAAACGTATTTTTGATGAATATAAAGACATCCATAAAAGTTTAGTGGTTATTTATAAATATATATTATTTATATAAATCAATTTATACATAATTTTCAAAATATGGTTATTATAATTCATAAAACCATGTGAAATGGATAGTTATAATGTTTATGTTTAAATAATACTATTAATAGTATATTGTAGTTCATTAAAAATTAGTATTCTGTCCAACATAAGATATAAAAAAATTAAATTGATTAGAAAAAATTAATAATTAAAAACTCATAGTATTAAAAAGATACATGAATGCAATTTTTTGATGAAAGATTTAGTGAATGTATCTATATATTATATTTTTCCAAAAATGGTTTATCATACATTAATAAAGCATTGTTTCTTCTTCATATTTATTTATGGTAATGTCATATACCTATTGAATTTTCAAATAATAGAAAATTAATTCTCTATCATATAATTTGAATTAGATATTTTATTCTTTCCATGAATCCAAGATATGATTCTCCACTTGGTTAGAGTTATTTTACTATGCATTCCACTGCATTATAGAAGGATATACATAATTGAACACTATTGGAATAATTTGAAAGGGTGTATCAAAAAGGGATGTTTTCCAAATGTTTTTATTATGGAGGGTTATATTTTTTATAAATATATTTAATTTTTTACTAACTACCTATTTGATGTCGAGATAATTGGTCTACCAAAATCTCACCACAATGGGTGACTTGTGGGTGAAGGAATTTTTGTAATAGAAGTTTTTTTAATTATGATTGAAGTGTGGGAGTAGGATCATATTTTCATTTTACATAATATCTTAGAATTTGTGTAATATGTTGAAATCAAAAATTTAATTATTAGGAATTGGAATCAATAAAGGGATTAATTATTGATATAGAAAAATTTAATTAATAGTTTATATAAAGATTTTGGGAGAATGGGTTTAAGGATTTCACTTCAAATCCAAACAAAATTTTAGAGTAAACTTGAAAGAGAGCTAGGGGAAAAAGTCTGCATGTATTATCTTGTAATGGTTATGTAATTAGTGGTCATACATTCTATACAATGAAAATGAATAGTGTAGTATAATGAAAAATAAAAGAGATTATCTTGTGTTTGAAGAAATGAATGTATCTAGTTATAAGGAAAAAAAATACAATTTATAAAAATATGGCATACATTAGAATCATTGAAAAAATATAAGAATTGGATTATACTACATTTCAAGAATGATTTCTCATTCCAAGAGCATTTATAATATAAGTTTATTAAAAATTTAAGAATTGGGATTCCTGAAAGTGGATTTCTATAATAAAGGGTGCAAGGATGAACCATTCATAATGGAATCACTCGTATCACAAGTATTTAATGTCTCATATCCTACAAATAGAAGGAGGTTAACTATTCTATTATCAGTAAAAAAATGATGGGTCCTATTTCAATTCAACTATGGATGACCTATTTTTGTGATTTTTTAATCATTTCATAGAGGTCCCCAGGTAGATGGGGTCTTATATGTCATTTGAGACCATAATAATGGGATTTGGATACTCGATAGTGGGTTCAAATCCATTCACTATTTAATGAAAAAGGGGAGCTAAAAATATTGAAAGTGTTTTTTAATATAAATTTAATTACATCATAGTATTATGTGTTATCTACGGAATTTATGTAATATTAATTAAATATTAAACTACTTTAGTATATAATGGCTTCTTAACATGTCGATACTCCCAATCCTAAGGAACAATAATTATTTAGACAAGTTGATGCTTCTAATCCAAAGGAAAATAACATTACACTATATTATAATAATACCAATCTTGTGGAACATAAAATTGATAATTTTGAAACTGAGGAATTGGAATAAGTTGAATAAACTATGTTTGAGAAAAGAAAGAATCGTAGTAGCATGAATATCTTAACAAAAATTATTAGGCTGTGAATAAAAGGAATAGAATTTGAGGTTGTAATGAATGCACATAGCCAAACTGTTGACCCAAATAAGTCAATTTTCATTTGTCACATTAGGGTCACCACTCAAATGTGAATCCCAATAGATGAAGATATATGGAATAGTGTTTTTCCAAAGATGGATTAAATAAATTTTAAATATATTATTTTAACATTATGATATACTTTAATTATTTTACTAAAAAATTAAATTATGAAATATTGATTTACTCATCATTATACCATGATAAGGATTTTTATAATAGACTAATATAAAATGAAATAATTATTAATAGTCAATTTAAAAGATCATAGATCATTTTAGTGTATTCTTACAAAGATTTATCTAAGGTTAAATTAAGGGAAATTAAACCTATACCCACCATATATACATGAACTCATGACAAAAAAAGAATCATGAAATGTTTTTCTTTGTGTTTTTGAGAAGAAATATTTTTAGGTAAATTGTGAATGGTAATAATTTACATTTGAATATTTGTATCAATCACTTTGGTTAAAAATTAATAATCTATAAAATAAAAACTCGATAATAAAAATATGAACCATGAATAAAACCCAACTTACCTCTACCATAATGGAAGGATGAGTTATACATCACTTCAAAAAATGGTATGTATTTTAAATATATATTAATTGTATTATGCATGATGAGACAATAACAGAATTATGTTCCCTTTTTATATATATAGCTTGATGAATTAAAATCCTACTCACCTTCCGTCCATTTTCAAGTCTGATGGTAGGATGGTCATGTAAATAAGAGTAGAATACAAGTAGATGAAATCACACAAAGTCTAGAAAAATAATGTTTAAGCATGATATAATAAAAAAATATTCATTTTTAAATATGTATTACTTAACTATGATTAATTACTTTCAAATATTATTTATCTTGATTGGACATAATATTATTCATCATCTATACCCAATGAAGGAATACTTTTATTGGCCTTAATGTTTCGAGAATAATTTAGCCATGTCAAAGGAGCATGTTTTACAGTGTATCATTGAACATAATTTTAGATAATAAATGATCATGGGGATAAATATTAAAATATTATATGAGATACATTCATAATTATGTGTCTATAATGAGTTTTTTCCATTATATTTAAATTTTATTCAAATTTTCAAAAAATTTATAAAAATTGAATGAACAGATTAAGGTTATTATAGATGGGTAATAATAAGAGTAAGTGATGAGTTGAATCTAAAAAATTAAAGGGATCATATAATCAATCAAAATTATATTTTTTGAGTACCATTACCCTAGCAGTTGAACATCTATATTTAATAATATAAATTGTTTATGTGAATACAATGTTTAATGATGGTGATATTGTCATTAATGAATTTGAAGTAAAATTATATGGATAATACATTATAGGCCATCTTGGTCTTGAGAATTTATATGAAATCCTTAAGAATTGATGGCTAGGATTATCAATTGTAAATGTTTACATGACGTGCATTTTCGTAATCAATTTGTCAAATAGACGATCTTATATTTTAATTGTAGTCTAATAAAATATATATTTTTTGAAAGAATATATATTAGTACTATGTGAAGGGAACACATTGTGATGAAAAATTTTGACACATTAGTCCCCACATCACTTCTATAACCAATCCATTTGAAGAAGATAAATATTTAAAAAAACAGTGACCAATTGACTGTTATATTTGATAACAAACATACTATTGGAAAGTTTTTAGTACACATGATAAATTGGTAAAACTCTACAGTCTAATAATATCAAATATTTTTTTTAATTTATTTTATTAACTAAGCCTTTTTAGTTTTTAAGGGCGTTGGTTTCTCATTGAAATCAATTTTTGTACTCTGAATATTAATTTTTTGTATTCTATATATGAATTTCCAAGAAATCGATCGTACATGATGATTTTTTTAATGTTTCAATACACTACATTCCAAATTTTACAAAAAAACATGTTATATGTTTTACATTATGTTTTAATGAAAACATCAATATGATAGGTTGTTTTTTAAATATAATTAAATTTAGGGGATAAGGGTGGTCCATAAGTACAATAGTCCAATCTATTTTTACAAATGGATAATTATTAGAGTATATATATTAATATTTCAGTATAAAAATATATATAACAAAACATTACTCATTTCTCTCAACATTTCTTTTCTGTTCAAAAAAACTAAATGTTTTTGGTTATTAATTTATAATATCTATAAAAGATATAAATTCCCAAAAAAACTTGAATCTATGATGTGGTATTTCATATGATAATTTTAATTCTAATTAAAATATTTTTTAATATTTTTTTTTTATTTTTGTTTTTCTAGTACTACAAAAACTATCGATGGTCTAAAAAATCAAAATAGGAAATATATATTTTTTGGAAATAAGGGGGAAGATTATGTGGTGTAAAAATGTTTGTAGACATCATTAACTAGTGAACTCCGTTTATTTATTTTGTTAATTTTAATAGTGATATTGAAAAAATTAATTTTAATAATTTAATTTTTCTCCAACCATTTTATTATCTATGAAGACCCAAAAATTCATGGATAAAATCAGTTCTTGAAAAGGGATTTAACCAGGTTGAAATGGTTATTTATGTAGTACCTATTGTAGAAATTTTCTTATCATTTATTATAGTTCTTTTTTATTAAATTATATTATACATTATATATATATATTATTTGAATTATTTTCTCTAATATCAAGTACCGTAAATTTAGAATTTCTTTTTCTCAAAGAATTTTATGTTGTTAAAAAAATAAAAGGCCAAGAGATAGAGTTCATAGTCCTTATTCAAGGCAAAAATATGATTCAAAATTGCAAGAAGGACCATTAGTATTTGAGTTTAAATTTTTTTGTGATGTTACATTAGTGATGGAAGATCATACCAAAATGTCCATTACAATAGGATTTTATTTCTAATGGACCATTACAAAAAAATACATCACGATTATGGTCATTTGTGATAGCCCATCGCAAATAGAAAATAATTATTATAGATGAAATAAACCTCACAAATTATACCCATAATTTTTAAATATGATCAATTTTGACGGTCCATTATAGTTGATATTATTTGCAATGGAAGATCATTCCTTTAAAAATACAAATATTTTTAGGATAAATAACAATATAATAAAAAAAATAAAAATATTTAAAAATATTTTTTAAAAATTGAAAAAAATTATAAATTTATTAATTTAATACATAAATAAAATTAATAAATCATTTCAAGAATAACATGTCTTTGAAAACAAATTAAAAAAATAGTTATTATACATTAAAAATCATCTACTCGTGTTAGTTGGAGGAGGATCACTCAAAGGATCACGGGTGGGGGGAACATCATAGCAACACCATGTGCAAGCCTTTACTTATACTCCAATATCTTCTCATCTCTCTGAGGTGGCTGCTAATGCTCCTCCTCCCAGCCTATCGACATCTATTTTATTATCTCATCCTGAGCTCTCAACCTTTCTTTATACTATAAAACATACAACAAAATTGTTGATTAATTTTCACGAACTCACTTTGAGCTCCTAGATGACATTACAGAAGTACCATAATAACTCATAGGCATCAGTCGGGAACAAATACCGACCACTTAAACTTTCTCGAAACCATGAAAATTCTCTTGTATCTAGGCCCCCTCATCAAATCCTAAATCAAAAATGGTATATTATTCACTCCCAGCTTGACTACCTCATAAATGAGAAGTTGCGGCCTCATGTGATTCCTTCAAATATAATTATAAAAAAAATAAAAAAAAAACTGTTAGTGAATTTTAAGAAATTACTAACACAATATGGTGCTATTAGTCACCTATAAGTTCTCCTATATAATAATAAATATAAATCTTCTTATAAACATAAAAACCCATATTTTATGGTTTAATAGTGTCTTATATAATATAAAAAAATTATAATTTTAAGGAATATATATATTAATAAATAATATCACTTACCATATGATTTTGATGTATGAAAAATTTATTACTTCCAAACATATGTGTGACCTCCTGCCTCCCCCATCTCTGACATCACTAGGAGAAAAATACATCCCATACTTGAGATGAGATATAATCAAGTCGATGGGATATGCAAGAGTATTTGAAAAAATATAATGAATTTAATCCATATCCTACTTTATATGTTTGAGTGAAAACTAATAAAAGCGTTCATGTATACTTATTTTTCATTCCACCAGGAAAGAATCTCTCATGATATCTGCAATTAGAGCCAATAAATTCTATAAGACAATTAAAAACAATATGTTAGTAATTAAATAATATTTTAAAGTATATATTATTTAACAATGTTCAATCCATTGGTTGAATAATTTATAATTAATGGAGATGTGAACTTGGTCCCTTGATACTTATGGCTCAGAAAAACAATTTCATTGAATCTCACCAGCCTTCACAATAGCTAAATATGAAAAAATGAAAAAAATAAAAAAATATAGAATATTATTACCAAAATGAATAAAAATTATAATATAAAATAAATATATTAAGAAATTAAACACACCTCTATAAATTAATATCAAAATAAAAAGAATGGTGTCTCTCTATAATAGGTTCTAGAATCATCCTTCTAGCAAGACCACAACCTCTCCTAATAGGCATTTTATTCTATAAATCAATTGAACCAGGCTCATCAATAGGAAGTGTGGAATCCGTGAGAGAATGAAAAAGATCATTCGGATCATCTATAACAATATAAGAAAAATAATAACACCAGTATGAAATTATTAAAAGAAAACTGAAATATAAAAAACTAATAAACACCATAATATAATAATATTAGCTATAAAAAATTGTTGATACATATTATAATTATAAAAAATAATAAAAAATAATTATATATAATAATTATATATAAATAAATACAAAAACGTAATAATCTAACATGTAAATATTTGCTAATATATATATATTACATACAAAAAAATAGTATATATCATGCAGAATATTATATTTTTACCAATCAATAATTATTAACATGAAAATGAAATATAAAAACTAAGAGTTACTAGTATCTATGAAGGATCATAATAGATCACCAGGTCCATAAATCAAAAACATACAATCCTACCAATAAATAATTTTTAACAAATATGTAAAATATAATAAACTAATAAATACCTGAATATATTACATACATCATCTTCTTCTTCATTATTTTCATCGATGAAAATGTTTACATCCCCATCATCAGCATCATCATCTTCCATACAACTCTTAGTTTCATCATCCGTTATTACTTCATCAACATTATCTACAACATCATCCCTTAACTAGGATGTTTCATCATTGATATTTATATCTCGTCAAGTAAGAGATATATTTTGGGATGTTTCTTTTAAAATATCAATATTTTTCACTTCAAAATAACCATTTTCATTTTCAACAAACCGACTTTCAAGTGTTTTATTTTTTGTTACACTCCACCAGTCATTAAAATATATTAAAACATCATAGTAATTTTCATAATAAAATTTAAATTCTTGATGTGACAACATAAATGGTTTATTTGATTTATGACGACTTTAATATTTAGTGTTAAGGATTCCATGTTGTTGATAAACTCACTACCCACGTTTAGAATCAAACCAACCAAATTTTAACATTGTTACATAATTTTTCCCCAATAACTTAACTCAATTATTTAATACAACATACCATAAAAGTATACTTCAATTTCATTATGAGGATATAATTTCAAATAATAACTAATATTTATTAATTTCATTGATTACCCATTAATGTGTGTATGGAATCAAAATTTATTAACCGCATACCCATTATAACATTGTAGAAATATTGATTGACGGTTTTTGAGCACAGATAATCGATTATAAATTTTATGTTCATATTGTGCTAACAAGAAACAATAAAAATTATTAACAATAGATATTAGTCTAAAATTGATTTATTTTTCCATAAAAAAACTGAACATACTAGTCACTAAAACCAATATACAAAATTTTGTTGACCACATTTTTCAAGATAAGAATATGAAATTTGTATAAATTAATTATTGATATGGTCATAATATAGTAAACAAAAAAATAATTTAAATAAAGGTATATATTATAAAATTCTAAAATAATAATAAAAATTTGTACTTACTATTAAAATCATGTAATTTTTCAGAATTCAGTAGAACATATGTATGAGATCTATGGAGTTCTTCATAAAAAATACATCATTCACAATTATAACCAAAACCAATCTCAATATGATAAAAACCTGACCACTGATGGTCTGTGAAAGTGTCAACATTTTTCTCATTATGATCCATATTTTTATGTTTTCAACCATATTCTGATTTAAAATAATAAGATAATAAATTTCAAATTTTCTCCTGCAGGTACGCTTATGAAATTCACCCATCAACTGATGATTTGTTATATAATTTATTCATTAAAATTTCCATGCATAACTCCAATGGCTACGTCCATAAAAATTTAATTATCCCTCCACATTTTTATTCATATGAAAAATTCTATATTAAATTTTCCATTGAGTCAAAGAATCTTAGTGAGAATATTTTCTCCAATTTACATAATATTTAAACAACATCCTATTACAACCTACTAAATACATCATAGTAAAATCTTGGTTCCCAAATATCTTAGAAGAAATATGATATTTTAGTTAACATATCCTATATTGAAGAACTCAACATACCCATAAGAACAAAACGTATTCATCTTTCCATTAAGACATTGATGTCATGATTTTTTTATAAATTAATATGACCAATTCTGATGTAGCGAGACAAGTTAGAAGTCTAAACATCATGTAACCTCAAATCTCAAATCCATTGATAGAATAATATAATATTTCATTAAAAAGTGTGTATGATTATGAAATATTCATTAAATTATGTGTTCTTTCATCTTAAAATAATTCATGTTCACGATGTCTGCAAATATGGGAATGATCTGACTATTACATTATATTATATGTCATCCTCAAAAATATTCTACAAATATTAAAAATCAGAATGTTTTGATTTATAATTTGGTATATCAATTTTAGTTGTTATTTCCTAAATAGACAAAAAAACATCCTCATGTACTAAATTTTGAAATCACAGATTTGGAACCAATTTTTTTATATTATATTGAATTATATTCACCATGTTAATACGAAAAAATACAATCTTTCCAAAAATGAAAATGAAATAGGTGAAGTAAAACATTTTCAAACATTTTGAATCTCCTATGATCACATTTCAAAATTGGACATTTAATTATTCATTCAAATGAAATTATGAAAATGATGTTAAAATGATATAAAGGTTTCAGAAACCTCAATATAGAAAAAATTTGTACCCGATCTGCTGAGATTTTTATGATTATTTATCAAATCATGGTCTTGTAATAGAAAAGGGTGTCTACTTCCTGAGTCCATAGTTATCTAAAAAACAACATAAATAAGAATAATTTTTATTGATCATTGGTAGTAAGTATAAATTTATATTTTAAAACCTATTAATATTATTTGTAATATGATTGGAGTGAGGCACTAGTTTAGCACTAGATTCTAAGTCCTGTGGAGGATGAACACAAATAGAATAAAAATATTAAATGTATGTTATAACACAAATGATATTTTTTTGAAAAAAATGGTATATATTTTGAATGGTATCTCATATAATAAATCTGGGAACACTGTTAGGTCAGTGATATAGGGTTTACCCTAGACATGACATACCAATTGTGTGCATCAGATGTTTTGTTACATTTCACATGAGGTTATTTCATGTAATATTTTTATTATAATTTTTTATAAAAAAATCGACTATCATTAAAATTACATAGCATATGAAAAATAAAAAACCACCATTAGGTCCAAAATGTGGGATTTAAACTAGAAGTGATATAAAATCTAAGCACATCGAGACTTTAGAAACATCACACAATATAGTAATACATTTAATTTTTCAATTAAATATTTATTTACAAAAAAGAAGTATCTCTGAAAAAGCATATCATATTAGAAATATTAGTAACCATTATATCGGGGATACTGGGTCTACCCTAGGAGTGACATAACATTTTTGTGAACCGAGTGTTTGATTACATTATACATTAGGGTAATTTATTTAATATTTTTATTATAATTTTTTATAAGAAATTTAAGTATCTATGAAACTATGTATCATATGTAAAATCAAAGACCAACATTTGGTCCGGGATGTGGGGTTTACCATATATGCAACTTAATATTGGTGCACATCACATCACACATGATGATAATTCATTAAATTGTTGTATTATAACTTTTTATAAAAAAATTGATTTATCTTCATAATAGTGAATAATATCTCAAATTTGAGACCACTATTAAAACGGGGATGCTAGATTTACCATAGGCATCACATAATATTTGTGTGAATCAGGTGTTTTTTTACATTACATGCGAGGGTAATTCATTAAATATTTTTATTATATCTTTTCTTAAAAAATAATGTTTCTAACAAAAGGTGTATCTTATACAAAATCTGAGTCTATCGTTAGGTCTTAGATGTGAGGGTTTACCCTAGACATGACATAAAATTTATTAATTTCAATAGTTTTGTAACATCTTGCATGATGGTAATATATTTAATTTTTTATTATATTTTTTACAAAAAATGGTGTTTCTCCATAACGGTGTATCATATCATAAATTTAAGACCATTGTTATATCGAGGATGTTGTGTTTACCCTAGGTTCAACATAATATTTGCGTCCATTAGTTGTTTGATAACATAACATGTGAGGGTAAAAATATAATATATTATTAATATATATATATATATTACAACCTTTATAAAAATTATTACTATAAATTATTTTAATTAATAGAACATTTATATGAATTATTGTGAATTTCTAATAGTGGTTATCATTTTTTATATTTTATTGTAATGTATAAGAAATAATATATTTTTATTACAAATATTTTTTAATTCTTATTAGTTGATATTTTTTAAATTAATAAAAATTATTTATTATCTATGACCGAATTTATTATAAATATTAATAATTTTCCAAAATTAATTGTATTTTATAGTTGTTCTTTTAAAATTACTAAAAATTTTCATAATTTCCACAAATTTTAAAATTAATATTTTATTAATTAACACCAATATTTTTTATTTATTACTATAATTAAATAATTAATTATTAGTTATTATAAACAATTTAATGAAAATTAAAAATCATTTAAATTGTTATAATATTTTAAATAATTACTAAGCATATATATCACCATTTATTTATTAATATAAAAACATCAAATATATTATAACTCTTTTTAAAAAAAATATATATATATCAAATCTATATCAAATCTATATATATTTATATTATAATAAAACATAAACATCTTTTTTAAATGTTTATATATAAATATTCAAATATTAATATATATATATATATATAACATGATTTCTTAATCAAATCTATTTTTTAGTTTTTTAAAAAATATGCATATCAAATTAACACACACACACACATATATCAAAATCAATATTTTATTTCTTAAATCTCATATTTTTGTGTATATATATATTTCAAAATCCTTACATGTTTTTTTAATACTTATATATATATATATTCACATGTTAATATAAATAAATACACACACACACACACAAATAAATATTAAAAACCATAATAATTTATATATATATATATATACTAAAAAACATACATGTTTTTAAAATGTTTATATATATATTGAATATATATATATATATTACAATATTTATTAATTAATATAAATACATAAAATATATTTTGACACTCTTTTTAAACAAATATACATATCAAATATGTATATACATAGATACGAATATACATATATATATATATATATATATAATCTTACATGTTTTTTAAAAAATTGTTATATATGTATATATTAACAGGTTAATACACACACAAACACATACATCCAAATTAAAAAAATGTGAAAAATCCCTAAAAACAATTAAAATCACTTGTACAAAACTGATAACATTAAAATATACAATAATAAATTTTTAGAAGACCTAAAAAAAAATAAAACATGAAAATTGAAATAATCTCATAACATAGGGGTTTCCCAAACAAAATCGTAAATGATAAAATGAGAAAAAACATGTAAAGAATGAATGAGGAGACAAGAGGAATCTATAAGAAGGTGACTCAAATGTTGATCTACAAAAAACAGGCTGCAATAAATTATCACAGAGGAAGGAGGCCATTAATCATGTCTTATGTGCATCTTTGAAGAAGGACAGGAAGGTTATGGAGAGAAAGAATGGGGGATTAGGTTTTAATTTATTATTAATCGTGATGGACTAATTGTGAAAAAAATAATTCCTTCAAAAAAAGTTTTTCATCAAAAGTATTTTCAATGGGAAATAATACATGTCAAAAATAATTTCTACATGACTACTGTTACTGAAAAATATATTATTCTGTCACTATTATCCATCACCGCAAATTTTCATGCCAGGAGGTGATAATTTCCAACAATTTTATTTTCAGTAGACATTTTTTCCATCACAAATGATGAATTTTTACAACAGAATATGCATTCCACCACAAATAATTTCTTTTATGGGACTATTTGTGATGGGTTAATTGCCTGTAATAATTAACTCATCGCAAATAACCTGTTTTCTAGTAGTTAATGAACTATGTGTGGAGTATTTTTATTCTCTTTCTAAGTAGAAAATTATTATATATAAAAATTCAATAAAAGCATGGAAAAGGATGATGCATTGATGTACGCATTTAATGTTTTCTCCATAAACATGTTATTTTTATAATTTGTTTATGTTTGGTGGTGATGGAAAACAATTTATTTTCAATCCAAGCCTTTTTAATTTTTTTGGTGAAAAATTTTTATGAAAATGATACAAAAGTTATTTTTAGGTGCACAAATCCACAACATGTCAATTTTAGACACGATGATCCTAATGTGACTTGAAATTCATACATTCAGTTTAAAAGTGAAATTGTAGTTAAAAACTGAGTTCACATATGAAAAAAAAATAAAACATCTTTATATATCTTGATACGTTAGAAAAAATATTTAAAATTAATTTCTTATGTGTTGGAATTAACATTCCATTAATCAGTTACACAATGTGACCATTATGATGGGAAGTACATATTTTTATTCTAAATCAATATTTTAATTCAAAACAAGTGTCACATACTCAAAATAGAGTAAACATTCCCATATTGGCCGGATAAATTATTAAAATAATCTATGAAATCATTTTTGATGTTTTGAAATCAACCTAAGATTAATTTGATACATGGTGTTCCTAGTATGACTCAAAGTGCATGTTTTTTTGTTAAAAATTAATATTCTTATTAAAAACAATTGTAACTTTTTAGAAACTAAAAAAATTCACCCATATTTTCCTTATAATTTAAAAAATGTTCTTTTATCCATTTTGGATGTATAAGAATTTCCATACCTAAACGAGACATAGAATGTTTCTGTTCTGATTGAAAGTGTGTCATTTTATCCAAAATCGACATTTCAGTACAAAACACACTCCATATACAGATGATAAAAAAATAATTAGATTTTCTTGATACATTATAGAATCAACTATAAGCCATTATTGGCATGTAAGAATTTGTATCACATCAACATGACATATGGTGTTCCTAATATGATTTAAATTTCATGTTTTCAGTTTAAAAAAACATTTTAATCCCAATACACATCTCTTACTTAAAATTATGAAAATACCCTCAAATTGTATTAGTAATTTTGTAAAATGATTCGTATATCTTTTTTATTTATAGGAATCATCCACATATAAATATGGAACATGGTGTGGATGATATGAGTGAAAGTGAATGTGTTTATTTTAAATTAATTTCTCATCCAGAAGACAAATCACAGAATCAAAACTGAGTAAACACACTAGAGTTGTCTTGATATTTTAGGAAAACGATCTATAAGTCATTTTATAGTTTTAACAATATAATACACATCAATTTTACACAATGTATACCTAATATGACTCAAAGTACGTGTTTTTAAATTAAAGTAATATTTTTGTTCTAAACGCATATAACATATTCAAAATAGTGAAAAAATGACTGGATTTACTTAAATCATTAGAAAAAATTCCATAAATAATTCATGAAATGTAGAAATAAAATTCATGTGAATCCAAAACATTTTGCAATCATTATGGATCAAATTGCGTGCTTTCAGTTTAAAAGTGACATTTTATTACAAATCATACATGACATTCTCAAAAAATTGAATTTTTTTTATATTGTATTAATAATATATTAAAATGATCTATATGTCAGTTTTAATGTGTATAAATAATATATGAATCAATCCAACATATGATGTTCATAATATGACTCAAGGTGCATGTTTTCAATTTTAAAGTGACTTTATAGTTCAAAACATGAGTTATTGACTAAAAATTTAGGAGACACACTGTAATAGTCAATTACCTTTCAGTTAGGTATGTTTTAATTTATATTTTCATTTATTTTGTTGTTGGGTGAGTATTTGTGACCATGAAATTGGGAGGATACATATAATGGTGATGTTAGAGATTTTTTTTGGAGTTCATAACATAAAAAACTATAGTTTCTTATCCTCACTAGGAACATAGACACCTTGTTTGTGAAGTCCATATAGTCTAACGACTGGTAATAAGAAGTTGTATATTGGATACATGTAATGAATGATTTACAGTCCATGTAACACATACATTCTGTGAATGTATAAATATATGTTTTTAATTAAAAGATGATAGGGTTTCCGCATATATAGACCATAAAGATTAAATGAACTAAAAATGCATTACATGCTATGTAAATGTCATTTTTTTGGTTTTTAGGGCTTCATTCAAGTGATATGTTTCATTTTTTATTCATGAATCCTTCCTCATTGGACCTAGAGTGCTCCCATAATAAGTTTGGGTGACTTCTTTCCATATGGATTGATTTTTTTGGGATTTACTATCATTGTGGTTGGATTAATTCTCTCCAAGTAAGTTTTCATTCTAGTTATTATTAGGTTCTGGTTGTGGATTTAGTTTGGATATGGTTTTGTGATTGGATATTTCATTCTATAAATCCTTCTCAGTAACTTTTTCCCTTATATTATAAAGAAATATCTTGTGGTTTCTAAAACCCATCGTCAATGGAGGCTAGGTTTTCAACATCCTTGAGGAAGGTAGAACTAGTAAAGTTTCTTAATTTCATAAAATTCATGTTGTTCTTGTTGTTTCCTTGATATTTTAAATGTAATTACATGTGTGAAAATTGAAAATTTCATCTTTTCATGTTTTAAAGGGGTTTTTTCTTTTAAAATAGAATTTCCTTAGTTTAGAAAGAAATGTATTTTTATGTCCGGATGTACATTGACATAGATTTAAAATAATTTTATAAAAGTGTGAGTATGGTTTTTAAAACAAAAATTGGACAACATTGTTTAGAGGGAACCTTGGGTGTGTTGAGAAAGATACATAGGTAGCCTTAGTGTGTTTGAAACCACTAGGAGGTGACCTCTTATATATTGATGGAATATGGAAGATCTCAATAGTAGTTAGTGGAAAACTTATACCTTTATTTCTTAGACGTGTCTAGTATATATTTTCCAATAGGATAAGGCATGTCTAGAAGGTGAATTGTTGTTTTTGGTTGTTTATTGCATGATATATTATTTTCTTGATATTTGATCACATATATATTTATATCGTAGTATGTTTAACTAATTTTCCTTATAACTAGAATGTTTCTCACTTAAGATGATCAAATATCAATTACTTGGAAAACCCTATGAATATTTGTGAATTGTTTTCAAATTTTTATTACAATATATCTAGAAAAACTATTTTGTTTTAAATATAGAAATTTTTCATTCTAGAAATTAGAAATTTTATAGATTCTTTGGTGGTTTATTACTAGGCTATGTTGACCCCACCCTACTTCTTCCTTTGGGAAATTGTACAACATAATTTAAAGGACATAGGTAAAGGGAAGGGAATTATACTAAATATTTTCTTCTTTTTCTATTGTTATTTTTGGTTTGGTTTGATCAGTGGAGGTGAACATTGTTCACATTGATACTTATCTGTTTGTAAGTGTTGTACATCATTGTTTAGCCTATTTGGAATTGTTGTATCTTTATTTTTTCCCATTTTTACCTTGGTCTTATGTCTTTTTTTCTAATATTCAAGACTTGTGTTTTTATCTTTGTATAACCTCACCCTATAAAGGGATATCATGGGTGATTAGTCTTGATGACAAGGGTTGGTCTTCTATATTTTAGCATTAGAGAACTACTTCTCCTGGAGTGTGTTAGCACCTCCTGAGTTGGTTCCATGTATTGGGATGAAAATATTAGGTTAGTTTAAATCTGAGTTACCAAGGGTGGTTAGAAAATCATTAATAATTCCAAGATCTCGTATATAGGTTAATTAGAAATAATTTCATAGGAAATCAATTTAAATTGACCTATCTACTAAGTATGGGTACTTGGTTTGTGTGAGGTCATTAAAATAAACTATGTGGGATGTTTATTTAAATGGGAATGTTCCTTTCAAAATTTTGTTTCCTTATTGTGGTAGAATACATAATTGATTTAAATTTTCATCATATTATATATTTTTTTTAATTATAGTAGTTGGTTCCATGGTTTTGTAATTTTCTCATAAATTATTGGTTATTGGCTTGTGATTTATAGACAATACCTCCAAGAAGACGTCTTTCAAATACAAGAGGGTAATCTATTAGGATGGTTCCGTAAGTGGATCATCTAATAGAACCTTCTTTAGTTTAGGTAGTTATCCATACCATTCAGACTATGGGGTCAGTCAGCCCCATTTACCATCGACGATTAGTGGATCATGGATCAAAATTTACCAAGAAGTAATCACTTATCTATCATAGGTCTAAAGGGGCCTAAGAATTAGATGAGTGGATTGAATAGATTTAAATGATCATAATTTTTTGAATACTCTTGAAGATTGTCAAGTTATTTTTCCACATATATTCGTGAGGGTACATGAAGAAGATGGTGGGCCTTTATAGTGAATGATATGTTGCATGAAAGTATTAACATATTTTTTTCAATAAGATCTTTAATCAGTAGTTTTATCCTAAATCTTTACATTCAGAAAGACCTGATAATTTCTAACAATGGTGAAAGGGGAGTGTATCTTTTTAGACTACTCCACATATTTGGATGATTTGGTGTATCTCGCACTGGGGCCTTCCACCAATGATTACATAAAGGCTCAGAGGTTCAAGATGGGGATGAGGGTAAATGTTTAGTCAATGATAGATCTTTTTTACCTCCCATAATTTTTGAAGGAAGGGTATAATATAGATTTGGGTGAGGAAAACATATCTCTGAGGATAGGATTGAGAAGAGCTTCATTTGGTGCAACTGTTAGCTATGATGATTTTTCTAGTTGGAAAAGGATGTTCCGGACTACTCTGTTTTCTATATGACTAGTATCAAGGGATTATTTAGGTTAGAAACAGGTTATCTATTACCATTATGTGTGGATAGGTCATACTGGACCCCATTATAGAGTGGCTCCTAGAACTTTTCATCTTTGTATATGATTTAGACATGTGAAATATTTCTATGAGATGATATCCAAATTCAGTAAGGTATGATCCAATTTCACCAAGGGATCACTGGTTTATATTGATTTTACTAAGATTGGAGGGTCTCATTCTTAGGCCAATGGGATATTTTTAAGAGGCTAAGTCCAAATGGATTTATGCGATAGAGTGTGATCTAGAGGAACCTAATTCATGGCCAACTATTGTTATAGGTATGATATTTATCTCATCTTCTGTAGTGATAACATTATTTGATATAGGTGATACCCATTCTTTTATATCATCGGAGTTGGTTGAAATATTTTGTTTTCACACTAATATTACATTTTTCCATTTGGACTTTTTCACACATTTGGGAAAGGGGTGTGAATAAGGTTTCAAGTGTCCGACATTTCTAGTGGTGATAACTGACCTTGAGGTGCATTGGATTTCTTTGTATTTGATCATGACTTCTTCAACATGATTATCAACATGCATTGAATGATTAGTGTTAATATCTAGATATACTGTTATCATCTTTTGGTGTAGTTCTTATATATAAATAGGGTAACTCATATTTTTCAAGGTGAGTGGTAATATCGACCAGGGGCATGTTTTTCCTTATACTAGTATAATCTCATGCCATTTTTTAGAAATTTTTCATAATTAAATTGACCCTTTCTGGGGTTTTCAACTACCTGTTGTGGTGTTTTTGTTCCCTAAGGTCTTTCTAGATGATTTATATGGTTTAATGCCATTTAGAGAGGTCAATTTTACTATTAACATACTTCCTATAATGAGAAACATTTCTATTCGATCCTATCAAATGTCACTTGTTAAGTTGGTGGATCTTAAAGTCCATATTGAGGACCTATAGGATAAATAATTCATTCATCCATGAATTTCCCCATGGTTTTCACCTGTACTATTTTCTATAAAGGAATAAAATTCTCAGGATTAGTATTTACAATCATATTCTGAATAAGATGACCATTGTGAACAGGTATCATTGAACCATAATTGAAGATCTATTTAATCATATTAGAGGGGATTGTTGGTTTTCAATTGTTGAACTATTGTCAGGGTACCATAAAATGGGAGTCCAAGAGGAGGAAATACCTAAGAATTTTTTTTTTTCTGTTGATACTAGCATTCCATGTTTTTTTATGCCATTTAGAATCACTAATTATCCTATGGTATTTATGGATTTAATGAACCTTATCATTCATCAGTTATTGGAATATTTTGTTGTTGTGTTCAAAGATGATTTCTTGTGTGATCCAAGTTAGAGGAGGAACATTTGGACCATTTAGATATCATTCTTTGAACCATGAAATAAAATATCATGTTTTGTAAACATTCTAAATTTATTTTTTTGGATCAAAGAACTGAAGTTTCTAGGGCATGTCAAATCTGAGAGGGGCATCTCATTGGATCCAAAAATGGTAAGGGTAGTTATATCCTGGGAAAATCCCAAAAACGTATTTGAGATTAGAAGATTCTTGGGGTTAGTTGGTTATTAATGATGATTTTTAGGACATCTCCGGGATTTAGTCTCTATTGACAACTTTGACCCATAAGGGTATAAAGTTCGAGTGGGACAAAAAAATTTAGAGATATTTGAAGGATTTTAAGGTGATGTTGACTTCCACAATAGTGTTGACTCTCCCAAAACCAAGTTTACATTATAATGTTTTCTATAATGCCTCATGTATCTGTTTGGGATGTTTCATGACTCAGGTGAAATAATTTGTGGCCTATTTCCCTCACAGTTTATTACCTCATGAGAAGAAATACCGTACCCATGATCTTGGGTTTGTAGCTATTTTTGATACACTCAAAACAGGGAACCACTATCTTTTTTGGGGAGTGATTTAATATGCATTGTAATAACAAAATCCTAGGGATTATCCCATAAGGGGCAACACAGCGTTAGGGTTTCCATTATCGCCGCCTCTCTTCCACCGCAGATTGTCTTCGATCTGCTCTTCAGTGCTCCAGCTTGACGCTTCGTGATGGCGGTTCTTCTCCCAGGGGCGACGTCATTCCATCGTGGGTGTGCCTGTCTTGGTTTTTCACACCACTTTCCAGCCTACTTTCACACTCCCCCTTCTTCGCCAGGTAGGGCTTTTTTGGTAGTGTGGTGGAACTTGCAGTCGTCGTTCCCACTTCTCCTGGCCAAGGGTCGATGCAACGATTCTATTCGAAGCTGGAGGCACATGCAGCGATTCGATGTGGTCTCCGGGTGTGAACATGAAGGTGGCGACGGGATCTGGTTCTAGTTTGCAGCATGCCCTCCCGACTTCCCTGGTGGTTCATGTTTTTTCCTTGATTTTTTGACACTTTGAATTGGATTTGGGTATGGTTGTGGATGATTCTAGGTCTGAGTTAGCATTTGTTCTGCTCTTCGCGTCTTCAGTTTTTTTACAGCGGCGATGTGGACGAGATGAATGATTTTTTTTAAATACGTTTCTAAAAAAAATATTTTTTAAAAAACGCCCAGGTTAAAAATATTTTTAAAACTGCCCCTCAAAGGCGGCAGGCGCGATGCCTCCTTTGCGTTTCGTGGAAAAGGCGGCATCGCGCCTGCCGCCTTTGGCCTTTACCCGTAAGGCGGCATCCGTGATGCCGCCTTTCGCCTAAAAAAATTTTAATTTTAATTTGTTTTGTTTTGTTTTGTTTTGTTTTGTTTATATATATATATAAAAAAATAATTTCAGCAGAATTTCTCTGCTACTAAATATCCAGCGGTACTGCCATTACAGCAGTCTGGATTCTGACAGAAACCCTCACCCAGACCTCCCTTTTATAAGATGCCTTGCCCTAGAAATCATTCTGCATTTACGATGTGGGATTCAGGTTCTCCCTTTCCTGCGCAGTACATTCTGCATTTCCGATGTGGGATTCTATTTCAAGTGCGTGACTTTGAAAGACAATAAAATATAAACTATAAGAGCAATATAAATGAAATTTTAAATATTGATTAAACATATAATTAATAGTTGAAATCAAAAAGAATTTCCTTAAAAATGATGATGCAAAATAATTTATAAGGTTTCAAAACCGCTTACTTGAAATTTAAAAAAGTTTCAAGTACGTGAATTTGAAAGACTATAAAATATAAAATATAATACAAATATAATTGAAACTTTAAATATTGATTAAAGATATGAGAAATAGTTGAAACCAAAATGATTTTCATAAAAAAGATTGATAGAAAATAATTTATAACCTCTCAAAACCGCTTACTTGAAATTTAAAAATGTTTCAAGCACGTGAAACTGAGTGACTATAAAATATAAACTATAGAACAAATATAATTGAAACTTTAAACATTGATTAAATATATAATAAATAGTTGAAAACAAGAAGAATTTCATAAAAAATGTTAATGGAAAATAATTTATAAGCTCTCAAAACCGCCTACTTGAAACTTAAAAACGCTTCAAATACGTAAATTTGAACGAGTATAAATATATAAGTAATAATTAATAAGTAATATGTAATAATTATAATGAATAATAATAATTAATATTTATATAACTTATTAATAATTAATAATTAATAATTACTAATTACTAACTAATTAATTCTAATTATTAATTATATTACCAATTAACTAAATAATTAGTATATATATAATAATTAATAAGTAATAAGTAATAATTATTAATTATTAATAATAAATAAATAATAATAATAATTAATATTTATATTACCTATTACTAATTAATAATTAATAATTAATAATTTCAAATTAATTACTAATAATTATAATGAATAATAACAATAATTAATTACTAATAATTACAAATTAATTATTAATTAATTACTAATAATTATAATGAATAATAATAATAATTAATATTTATATTACTAATGAACTAATTAATAATTAATTTTTAATTAGTTAATTAGTAATATAAATATTAATTATTAATTAGTTAATTAGTAATATAAATATTAATTATTATTATTTATTATAATTATTAGTAATTAATTAGTTAATTGGTAATATAAATATTAATTATTATTTTTCATTATATATGTAATAATTAATAAAAAATTATTAATTAGTTAATTATTAATTAGTTAATTAATAATTATTAATTAATTACTAATAATTATTAATTAATTACTAATAATGATTAATTAATTACTAATAATTATTAGTTAATTATTATTAGTTAATTATTAATAAGTTAATTAATAATTAATTATTAATTATTAATTAGTTAATTATTAATAATTTTTAATTAGTTAATTATTAATTAATTATTAATTAGTTAATTATTAATTAATTACTAATAATTATTAATTAATTACTAATAATTATTAATTAATTACTAATAATTATTAATTAATTATTAATTAGTTAATTATTAATAATTATTAATTAGTTAATTATTATTAATTACTAATTAATTATTAATTAGTTAATTATTAATTAGTTAATTATTAATTAATTACTAATAATTATTAATTAATTACTAATAATGATTATTTAATTAATAATAATTATTAGTTAATTATTATTAATTAACTAATTAATAATTAACAAATAATAATTAACAAATAATTATTAGTAATAATTTGTAATATAAATATTAATTAACTAATTAATAATTAATTAATAATTATTAATTAACTAATTAATAATTAACTAATAATAATAATTAATTAATTATTAATTAACTAACTAATAATTAATTAACTAATTAATAATTATTAGTAATATAATTAATAATGATTAATTAATTATTAATTAATAATTATTAATGATTAATTAACTAATTTTTAATTATTAATTAACTAATTAATAATTATTAATTAAGTAATTAAGTAATTATTAATTAAGTAATTAATAATTATTAGTAATATAATTAATAATGATTAATTAATTATTAATTAATTATTATTTAATAATTACTAATTAATAATTAATAATGATTAATTAATTATTAATTACTAATTATTAGTAATATAATTAATAATCATTTAGTTAATTAGTAATATAATTAATAATTGTAACTAATTAATTAGTAATTAGTAATTAGTAATTATTAATTATTAATTATTAATTAGTAATTGGTAATATAAATATTAATTATTATTATTATTTATTATAATTAATAATTAATAATTATTACTTAATACTTTTTAATTATTATATATATAATAATTATTTAGTTAATTGGTAATATAACTAATAATTATTACTAATTAATTAGTAATTAGTAATTATTAATTATTAATTATTAATAAGTAATATAAATATTAATTATTATTATTCATTATAATTATTACTTATTACTTATTAATTATTACTTGTATAATTATACTCGTTCAAATTTACGTATTTGAAGCGTTTTTAAGTTTCAAGTAGGCGGTTTTGAGAGCTTATAAATTATTTTCCATTAACATTTTTTATAAAATTCCTTTTGTTTTCAACTATTTTTTATATGTTTAATCAATGTTTAATGTTTCAATTATATTTGTTCTATAGTTTATATTTTATAGTCACTCAGTTTCACGTGCTTGAAACATTTTTAAATTTCAAGTAAGCGGTTTTGAAAGGTTATAATTTATTTTCTATCAATATTTTTTATGAAAATCCTTTTGTTTTCAACTATTTCTTATATCTTTAATCAATCTTTAAAGTTTCAATTATATTTGTTTTATATTTTATGTTTTATAGTCTTTCAAATTCAGGTACTTGAAACTTTTTTAAATTTCAAGTAAGCGGTTTTGAAACCTTATAAATTATTTTACATAATCATTTTTAAGGAAATTCTTTTTGATTTCAACTATCAATTATATGTTTAATCAATATTTAAAATTTCATTTATATTGGTATTATAGTTTATATTTTATTGTCTTTCAAAGTCACGCACTTGAAACAGAATCCAACATCGGAAATGCAGAATGTACTGCGCAGGAAAGGGAGAACCTGAATCCCACATCGAAAATGCAGAATGATTTCCAGGGCAAGGCATCTTATAAAAGGGAGGTCTGGGTGAGGGTTTCTGTCAGAATCCAGACTGCTGTAATGGCAGTACCGCTGGATATTTAGTAGTAGAGAAATTCTGCTGAAAATTTTTGTTATATATATATATATTAACAAATCAAAACAAAACAAAAAATAAAAATAAAAAATTTAGGGGAAAGGCGGCATCGCGCCTGCCGCCATTGAGGGGCAGTTTTAAAAATATTTTTAACCTGGGCGTTTTTTAAAAAATGTTTTTTTTAGAAACGTATTTAAAAAAAAATCCACGAGATGAATCTGGATCGTATTTCTTCGATGGTTTTTTTTTCATGTGATTTTGGGAGGTTTTTTTGGTCCCATCGAATATTGGATCCAGAGCGATGGTTCATTGTGCTTTTGGGTTTCTTGGTTCGACGGTTGATGGTCTTCCCGGCGCTCCTGCATCGGCTCGATCTCATCTTCGTGTTTCTCAGAGGTGGAATCAACAACGTCAATGGTGTTCTGTGATGGTGTTTTGATCAGTAACACGTCTCTAGGTTTTCAAGGAGATCATCATAGGCGACACTGGTTTGGTTATGAAAAGTGGAATCGGTTCGTATGTGGGTGTTGGGTGCCGACGACGACTGTGGTGTCTGACGATGGCAGGCGATGTGACTTCAGGTGATGTGGGCATATCACGGATCATGATCTCCTAGTTTTTTGGGTACGATTTTTGAATTTTGTATTTCGAATTTGGATCACCTTGTTGTTCCCACATGATTTTTTGAGGATGTTGTTCTAGTTACCGCTACCACAAAGCGGTCATTTTGAAATCCCAAAAAAAGAGAATTTTCAGTTCAGTAATAACAAATGCCTAAAGTATATTTTCACTAAGAGGGACATGAAATTGTGATAGAGACACAAGGTTGAGTATCTTTGGACATTTTATTTAGGTATTTTATATTCACCTAGGAATGGAAACATGGTTTTTTATGCTTTGAGAAGAATAAAATTGATTCGAAAAGTGAAAGAATAAATTTATGAGTGGTATTTAAGGTGTTTGTTTACTGAGACGAGATTGGGAGTGGAGGAGGATGGTGGACATGTGTTTTTAACTTCAATAAATGTTGAATAATCTCTTAATGAGTGAGTTTGACTTGAGAAGGATAAAACACTGAGAGAAAATGTTTAGGAGAAATCCTAAATGGCGGGGAATCCTCAGGTGAGTGGTCTCAATTTACTAGTGGAGCTTTATGATTTCATCGTAGGTTGGTTATTTATTTTTTCCTTGATATAGGAGCTATTTGATAGTGGAAACTGGGCATGTGGATCCATGAACCCTGTGTCTAAAAAATATGTCACATGATTTGAGATGTTGATATTAGTGGCTAGGGATGAGGAGGTTAATGTGGATTTTTATCATAGTTTTTCACTTGTCATAAAGATAAGGTGGAACACTAAATACAGGAGGGTTTCTTACAACCTTTACCTATTCTGGTATGGAAGTGGGACCAACATTCCATAGTTTCTTAATTGGTTTCCCACAGGATCCTTATGGGAAGGATGAGATATGTGTGATTATCTATAGATGCACTAAATCATCACATTTCATACCAATAAAGAAAACAGTGAAACTGGAGGATCTTGGGGATTTATATGTTTGGGAGGTTGTGGGACTTTGTGGGGTTCACTCTGTTTTTTTGGATAGGGTCTTGAGGTTCAAATCCAAAGTATGGAAAGGTTTGCAAGATGAAATGGGATTCTAGTTGAAATTGAGCATGTATTATCTTCTCCAGATGGATGGACATGTAGAGAGTGATACCATGGTTCTTAAGGATATTCAATGGGATTACGTGCTTTCTTTCATTATATATTAAGACAATAATTTTCCTTTGGTTGAGATTACCTATAAAAATAGTTATCATAAATCGACTAGGATGGTTCACTTTGAGGATTTGTGTGGGAATCCATGTCGATCTCCCTCATGTCTAGTAGTGTTTGTAGAGTTTTCCTTGGTTGGGGTGATTTTTGTTCATGAGACGGCAAAGGTGGTTCATTTGATTTAGAGAAGTTTGATCACGACTGAGGGTAATAATAAATTTTACGCATACCATCGTCATATGCCACTAGATTTTTTGGTTAGTGATTGGGTTTTACTCAATGTTTCACATCGCTTGGGCATCATTGGTTGGGTATGCATGGTAAGTTTTAATTGAGGTTTTTGGGCCCCTTTGATATCATTCATTTACTATTGAGGGTGGCATACTGTTTGTAATTTCTATTTGGGTTGAATTATTTCCATGATGTGTTTCATGTTCCCTAGTTGAGGAGATATATACCAGATCCTTCCCTTGTGGTTAGGTGGTAGGATGTAGATCTAGAACCTGATACCACTTTGGTTGAGCATCCATTTTAGATTATTGATTTCCAGGATAAGGTATTGTGCCATAAAATGATCCTTGTATTATAGGAACTGCGGTAGTGCAGATAGGATCACCATGAGACATGAGAGATGGATTGAGTAATGAGGTAGCAATGGCCCTCTCAATTTTTCAGATCTAAGATCTTGAGAACTTTCTAGGGACATAAAGATTTTATGGTGGGGAGATTATGACACCTCTTTAATTTTCTATCAGGTATGTTCTACTCTTAGTTTTTGGTTTCAATTGTCATTTAGTCATTATTTACAACCATGAAATTGATAGGATACCTATAATGGTAAAGTTATCTATTTTTTGTATTTGATCAAAAAAAACCTACAGTAGACTAGTCCTTGTTGGGAAATTACACATCATGTAAATGAATTACATTCCATGCAATTACTACTAGGACGAATCCATGAATTGGGCACATGGAATGAACATTTTTTACACCATGTAATAATTACATTCCCTATAAGTATAAAAATCAAGTTTTTATTTAAAATATGATGGGGTTTTCAATGTATATAGACCTCTTGGATTATAGGATGTGCATATGGTTTACACACCATGTAAATGTCATGGTGTTGGTTTTTAGGGTGTTTTACAACAGATATTTTTCATTTGTTCTCCTTGTATCCTTCCACATTGGACCTCAAGATCTCCCTCAGTGATTATGGGTGAATTTTTTAAATCTAGATTGATTCGTTCAGGGATTGATCTCTATTGTGGAATGATTGCTTCTCTCCGGGTAAGAAAAATTTCATGTTCATCATATCCTTTAGTTGTAGATTTGGTTTTGCTATGGTTTTGTTGTTGGAAAGAATTTTATATAAATACATTTTAGTTTATTGTCATGCCTTGTCTTCCAATGTAAAAACTTGTGGTTTCCAATCCCCATTATCGAAGGCATTTAGGTTTTCTACTTCCATGAGATAGGTAGATATGTTCATCCTTAATTGATAGTTTTTATTATTATTTACTTTATATTTTATATAGAATTTCATTTATTGAAATTGAAAAAGGTATGGGTTTATGGTTTAAATGAATGTTTTGATTTGAAAATATAATTCCTTGATTTGGAATGAAATGTTTTTCGAGACCCTGAAGCATATTAGATTGTATTTGAATTGATTTGATAATAATGTGAGAATGGTTCTTAAATAATTAATTTATAAACATTTCTATACGAGATCCTTGGATGCGTCAGGAAAAAATAAATAGGTAGACATATTTTTTTGACACAACTATTAGGAAACCACTTATATATCGATAGACCATAGAATGAATCGATATTAGTTGGATATAACCTTATTCTTTTTTGGATCATGAGTTTCTAGTATGTATTGTCGCATAGGCCAGGGCCCATCTAGAAGTTGCATTATTTTTTATGGTTGATTATTGCTTGATATATAATTTCATATATTTTGGATCACATATAAATTTTTATCTTAGTAAATTTACCAGATTTACTTTATAAATGGAATTTTTATAGCTTATGAAAAAATTATATTCCATTTTCTAATATCCTAGGGAATGTTCTAATTTTTTTCAAGTTGTTTTATTATAATATTTATTGAAAAAAATATATTTTAAATCTAGAACTTGTGCATTATTGATATTAGAAATTTTATAGATTCATTTTTGGTTTCATACTGGGATCTATTGCTCAGATCCTAATTATTCCTTCGGGTATTTGTAGGGAATTTTTTATGAAATAGGTAATGTTAAGGGAATTATATCACATGATATATTCTCTTTATTTAACTATTCTTGGTTTGGGTTGCTTAATGGAGGTGACAGGTTTTCACATGAATATTTGTAAGTCTAGAAATGCCACACTTCCTGATTTATCCAGTATAGATTAATTTTATCTTCCTATTGTTTCCTATTTTTACTCTGGATATATGTCTTGTTTTAAAATATTCAAGACCTATTTTTGTAACTTTTTTTTGCCTCACCCTATAATGTGATATCTCGGGTGGCTAGTCTGGTTTACATGGGTTGGATTGTTACACACAATATAATATTCCAAACTATTTATGACAATAATCCATTTTAAATTTGGGAGATATATGAATAATATTTATCTAAATCCAAGTCATGGTGTGTTCTATATGACTCAAAGAGTCTGTTCTTAGTTTAAAAGTAACATTTTAGTTCAAAATACACATTAATTACTAAAAAACATCAAAAAACACCTAGACTGTCTTGATAAATATGTAAAATTATCCATAGGTCATTTGGATTTTAGAAATAAAACTAATATCAGTCTTACACAGGGTGTTCCATGTATATATCAAAGGGTTTGTTTTCAGTTTGAAATCACATTTTAGTTTAAAATTAATGTAACTTACTAAAAACATAGAAAGACCACAGGAATTGTCTTATTAGATTATTAAGATGACCCATATATCACAAGTTATAAATATTAATCATCTTCACATCTATATGTCACACTTTGTGATTGATATAACTTAAAGTGAATGTTTTTAGTATAAAATTGACATTTTCGTTAGAAATGAAACTCAATGAAAATCTGGAAAACACACTCAAATGTTCTTAATAATTTAATCAATCTATCTATAAGTCATTTTTGATCTACAGGAATCAACCGTATGTCCATCCAAACGGCGGTGTGACTGGTATAACACAAAGATAATGTTTACAGTTTATAAATGAAATTTTAGTTAAAAATGTTCTCTCCACAATGTAAATTGAGAAAAAACACATGGATTATATTGATATATTGGGAAAATTATCCATAAGTCATATGTGTTGTATATGAATCATCCAAACATTAATATAATATAGAGAACGACTAATATAACCTGAAATGCATGTTTTCAATTCGAAAGGTAGCATGTTAGTTAAGAATATTTCACACCCTAAAAACCAATCAAACAAACATAGATGTTATAAATAATTTATTAAAATGATCCAAATTTTAATTTTTGATGTAAAGGAATCAACTACTTGTCAATGTAATACATGTTGTGAATGTTATGGATTAATGTGTGTATTTCCAATTTAAATGTGGCATTCTCATTATAAATGTCTATCACCCATTGAAAAAAATAAAAACACACTCAGAACTTCTTGATATTTTTTTAATCATCCCATAAATCATTTGAAATTTTAAGGAATTAGACATAGATCAATCTGACACATAGTGTGGTCTGTATGACCCAAAGTACATTTTTTTTAAATTGACATTTTAGTTCAAAACACACATCAAAAACATGAAACCATGCTAATTCCCTTGGATTGTATCATATATTAATAAAGATATCCATAAAACATTTATAATACTTAGGAATCAACCACATGTTAATATGAAACATGGTGTGCCCGACATGATCAAATGTGCTTGTTTTATGTTTAAAAGTGACATTAAATTAATGCATTGTATCTTATTTATAGTTCATTAATTTATTTATTGTATTAATATTTTAAGATTTTTTTATGTAGGTACACTCATTTTTGAATGTGATAATTTTACTTTGTAATAGGTACCATGATCAAGCTCTATTGGAAGGGGGTCCGAAGGTAACAAAATAGTGTTTTTGAATGTGTTATTTTTTTGTAACAAATTATACGTACTAATTGTAACTATATGTACCAATTTAATTACACATAATTTTTTTAAAATGTTTGTAAGAACTATACATTTTTTTCTTTTTATATAATTTTAATTGAAATCAAATTCCACCATATGTTGCTATAACATCCTATAAATTACAACAACACATTGTAAATATTGATCTATTATCACTTCTATTTCTAACACTGATAAAATATTGTTTTATCACCACTAGGGATAGTTTTTATAAAAGATTCATTCATTATCACTAAAAGAAGTGATGATAGAGGTGAACCTATATCAGTTCTAAAATATGCAATGATAAAGGATCAACTTTATTAGTGCTTTTCTAGAACTAATAAAGGTAAAATTTATTAACGTTATTTTTAACACTGGTTATAGAAATCAGATTTTAATGTGTCTTACAATATATGTTCTTTTTTAGCACTAATTGAGGCCATTTTATGTAATAAAAGAGCATGTAACTACAGTAGTGAAAATTTGTGGTTACATCACCACATTACATTACGAGCTCAATTTTAATCTGGGGCTCATGTAGTTATTTTTTTTGATAAATAATTTCATCATGAATTTAGTTATTTTTTAAATCTTTATATATATATATATATCATTATTAAACCATGTAAATATATGTGTTCATTCTCTTTATATTCATATTCTTTCACTTTTCCACCTTTAATCCTATTTCTGGAATCATATATCGTTAGATCTCTTAGTGTTTTTGTAACACAATAATCTTCCTAAGGCATTGTCCACATATATAGGATTCCCTATAAATGATAATTAACTTACTGAAAACATCTTACAACACTATTCTCATTACCAGGATATAACGACTAGCCATCTATATAAGAAATGATTAAAAAAAGAACCATCATAGACCAACATTCTCTAACTGAGCCAAAGTTTTCATTTAAAGGTAACAATAATGGTATTCAATCCATTCCACACTTAGGATAAATGATCATTCCTATAACACTTTTAATAATAATCCATTCTATATCCCTGAACTTCCTATACTAACACATAATCCCATACGTGGTTCCATACAAAAACCAATTGGTAATAAATCAAGTATCCAATCCATGATTTTTGTTAGCCAAAAATCCACTTTAGAATAGATGTGGGGCCGAGTTTACACTCATCATATTGGGGTTTAAAATATAATCTGTTACATTAATGGTACTTTCAAAAGACCATCTCTCAAGAGAATCTTTAATTTCCATTTCCTAAAAATAATCTATCTATTTTAAACTCTATTATAGATCTGGATTTTATCATTACTATAAATGTATATTTTTAATCTTCTTTTAAAATGAGATTCTATTATAAACATAAAAGAAAACCCTAATAATGGAACCCCTTATCAATGATAAATATGATCTCATAAAGGGGTCCTTTATCAGTTATTTTCTTAGGGATGATAAAGGGAACCTTTATCAGTCCTTTTTGAGGCTGATAAATTGTGTCTTTAAAATGAATTTAGAATTGATAAAAATATCCTTTTATCAGTGCTATAAATAGATATACCAAAGAGGGTGTTTATTAGGGCTAAAAACGTGCTTATGAAATTTATAAAATATTTTTCAAAATTATTTGAGGCATCATACCCCTTCCCAATGTCCCTTTTTCATTTCTAATCCATACTCCCCATCCCAAATTTTATGCACTTGTGATTCCCACTAGGCCATTATCAAAAATCATATTACCACTCCAAAAATTGGCATTTTCCGCCCCCTACTTAGTCACCAACATGTGCCTATGCCTAGATTTGATACTTGAACCTATTGTAGGTCTTTTTTATTGGGGAAAACAGGTTATGGGGATTCTTCTGACTAAAAAACATATATCTTTTCATAAAATCTGATTTAACATATTTTGGAGTCCAATCAAAATTCCATATGAAATGGTATAGACGTTTTATGTTCATATCATATTTTCATCATATCTTAAGATATTAATTAATTTATTACTTTTTACTATTCTAAAAATGTTATTATATGTCTATTATGTTATTATTTGAATTTTTTAAAAACATTAATTGTTTTATTTGTTTTGATAAATTACTATCTTTAATTTTTTTTATTAAATTCGTATTTCAACAATTTTTTATGTCCTCTTATTAAATTATCAACTTTAATGTAACTTTTTATGTTCTCAATTTTATTAAAATTGAAGTGTTTTATATGTATTAATATTTTGATTGTAGTTATTTTTAAAAGTAATTGTTTTTCAAATGTTATAATTATTATTTTAATAATTCATAAACACTGGTTATATTTTTTTTATACGTAAGATTAATTTTTATTCAATAAAAAATATGGGATCCATCATTATGTGGTGCCTTGACTAGCCCTAAACCACGGAGGACCCTTTGGGTCAACCCTATGGGAAGGCCCACCTAATAAATCATAAAAAGGAGGCTATGGTGTATATGGTGTGTATAATTCATGCCACATACATATGGGGATCATGTTTTAGGCACAATGTTTGAGATGAACTTGCATGTACTATCACACTAATGTGTTGGGATTTGGTATCCCAAATACTCTGTGTTGTTTTTTTAATCTGAAATCGAGATCCATGTAGCATTCATGATATACCACATACCCTCATTGCTTAACTTTTGATGTGGGAAACTATATTAAGTGTACTATTAATATATTTAAATCATGGATAGTAGTTGTGAGTTCTCTCTACCGGTAGATATGATCTCATGCATCGTCCGATCTTCCCTGCTGATCCTGCCTTTTTTGAAAATATTGTGTTTTGTTCTTTTTTTATTCTATGCCTTCTTCCTCCTGAAGCTAATTATATAATTCATCATGTATCTTCACATTTCCTCCATCAAATCTAAAAAAAATTAGTAATTTTTCTATAATACATTATGGTTTTATTCTATCCATTTTATGTTTGGTTTTTGTATTGTTATAGTAGATTCTGTTTGTAAAGTTGTTATCCATCAATTGAAATGGGTTATTCATTTCATAGATCACCTCACCTTGTAATGTTCTTCTAGTTTGACCATCCCCTTTTGGTTGCTCGATGTGACACCATTGGACACTAGTGGTGGGTATCTGGTCATTGTTGGTAAATTAGCGGCAGATAGTGATTTTACCCACTGTTGGAATCCAACAGTGGGTTCGTAACCCACCATCAAACATCAAAATTTGGTGATTTTACCCACCATTTTAATCCAAATATGGGTGATTTTCCCACCATTAGTCATTAATAGTATGTAATTTTTATCCACAGGTTTTTGCATACTCCTTCTATTCAGACCATGGAAGGATCTCCATCGATCTTCTTTTTATCATTATTTAGGTTTCTATAGTTTCATATATTTTTATCTAATATGTTATTTGATTTTTTTCTTTTTGTTATTTCTTATTTTATATATAGTTTATTCGTGTTAGATTAATCATGCTCCAACATGAAATATTTCTTATTTTTCTAAAAGATCTTCAAGTTCATAAGAGTTCTTCTCTTGGTTGTAGTAGTTATATTTATATGTTATTTTTTCTTATTTAACATTCATTATATTTTTATCTTATTCCCATTATCTCATTCTTCAGTAATACATTTTTTATCAATTGTTATTCCTTGTACTAACAAAATCTTTCTTTTTAATCCTCTTCCCTTGTTAATTTAGTTTTTATTATGTTTATAGTTTATAGTTTAAATTTATTTTTATATTTTATTAATTGATTTATTCATTAGCTGTTTCCTTTTGTGCTTTGGAATTTTCTTTTATGAGTCACCATTGGATAATCCCTATATATGGTCATGAGTCACTTTTGGAAATTTCCCATAGCTAGTCATCAATCACTGTTGAACATCCAACAGTGGAAAATTATTATTACTTATTTTGGAACCTTTGAGTCTGAATATACTTGGAATGAATTTATTTTTGATTAATTAAATTTTATTTTTTCATAAACACGGTACGACAGGTTATGATCTATTTATCCAATGTTGGAACTCAGTGGTGGGTCAAGAGTCACTGGTCTCTATTCCAGTGGTTGGTCAATAACCCACCATTAATGAAAATTTCATATTTCTAAATTTTTATTTCATATATCAATTAATTTTGATTGAATAAATTATTTTGATCATTGTATTTTTATTTTATCTGTAAAATAAATTTATAAATTATGTAAAATTATTTCTAACATTATTTTATGTTTTTTTATTCAATAAGTTTTTAGTTCGTATGATGCCTTATTTTACTAAAAAAATTTCTCTATGTATAATCTATATTATTATATTTGTTTTCAATTGTTTTATAATTAAAATTTATTATAATTGTTTTAATTAATAAATTAATGTGTTTATATTAATATTTTAGGAAGAAATAAAAGACTAATTATATTTCTATATTAATCTAATGATACACTAAAAGACAAATGTAATGATAATTTTATTTCAATAAACTTCACTAAAAAGTTTCAAGAAGATATTAGTTATGTACACGCTCCTTATTGATATTAGATATAATGATCCATAATAACTATTAAAGAAATAAAAGGAACTCTAATGTAGATCATTTGATAGTGTTTTTTCATTAATATCTCTTATGATAAATCTTCAACATTTATACCGCAATATTTTTTTGATTATATTCTATGACTTCCATATTCTTGCGATGATCAATGAAGGACATAATCTACAACATATTTTACTTTAAGTGATCAACGATAATAGATCTTGAACGTCATCAAATGTTTGATAATCTAATTCATTTCTTATATTTTTTTATTTATGCAATATTTTTTATTTCTTTCTGTATGCATTTGTGTCTTATTTAATCATTTCTTATCAAAGTAAGGTATTTATTATCTATGGTAATTCTACCACCCAAATGTAATTTTGGGTTTTGACTCCCGATCAAAAGTTAGGATACAAACAAAGTTGAGTCTCATATGAAAATACTGGGTTGTGCCTTAGAGTTGTTTAATAGTCTGTTTCTGTAATATGGTTATCACACCTTTAAAAGTGAGGTTCTTAGTGGGTACTAGCCTACTCAAGGAAAATTGAAGATTTAAGAGTGTACAAGGATCTTGGAGATTCAAACCACTATAAAATCTTGGGATAATTCATTTTTATTTCCACTTAAAATCATCTCAAGAAGACTTCACTCAATAATGTCAAATATTTTATAAACCTGGAATGTTTTTTTTCATTTAATTTTAAAATGACTATTAACCCCTAGTAATATTTTTCATCAATAATGATCCAAAAATTGGTTTTAGATCTTGGTAATTACCTATGAGTATCTGATTTCAAAAAATGATATAAGATTTAAGTATCTGAATGGTTATTCACTATTTTCTCTAATATAATTCCAAATAATTTTTATTGAAGCCCGGGATAAAATAAACAATGATAATGTTATATTTGTTTAGTTGACATCTATATCTATATTAATATTTCAGAGTATTATTTTGGATGATCATTTATTAAATCTTTGCAAAACTGTATCCTTGACCAAACAAAAAAAAATGATTTCATTTAATATGAAAGGTTTAAATGTGAATGGTTGGTAGATACCATATAATCCCCCACTAATGGATAAGAGTGATTATTAATACTATAATGATAGAATTAAATCATACTTGAAACAACTTAGTGTGGATCGCTGGATAATCCTAGAAAATTCATATGAGCTACTAAAAGCTGAACCAAGGACACCATTTGGTAATGACATGGAAAAATATGTTTTGAAATATAAAGTCAAAAATATTTTATACTGTGATATATGTATAATTTTCTTTAGCCATGTCCCATCTTTTAATATTGCCCATGACATATAGAGGATACAACAAGTGACTGATTATGTCACTAACAAGTTGAAGTGTACCAAGCTTGGAATACTCTGAGAAGAATACAAAGAGTACAAGATGTGAGATGAGGAATCATTAAATTTGTTGTTTGATAGGTACACCAGTATTACCAAGGGTCTTAGAAATCATAAAGAAGCCTTGGACAACACTACACAAGTGTAAAGAGTAGAAATAGATCTCTGAAAAATATGGCATACAAAGAAGGTGGCCATCGATGAGAGTGTGAATTTTAATGAATATATATTAGAATAACTAATAGGCTATCAATTTGAGTATGAGTTATATCTAAATAATAATACTGATTAAAAGTCTACTAAAATAAAATTTATGACTATAAAAATAATTTAACTAAAAACACCAATGCCTCAGATTCCGAGTTCCCATAAATTGACAATGAGATGGATCACTTCATTAAGAAACCTTACCAATTTATGAAAAGGAATGGTGGAAAGATACAGTTTGGAAATAATAGTGAACTGAATTACAAGAAAGTTAATTCAAGTTAGCATAATGATGATTCATATCTAAAAATATATGAGTAAATAAAACAAGGTCACATCAGACCATATTTCCATAAGATCAAGCCTGAAAATAAGTATAAAGACAAAAGGAGGAAAGAAAAAAAATCATGGTTTGGATAATGGGACTAGTAAGGCAGTTCTAAATCAAGAAGTGAGTTGAGAAGTGAAAATAAATTAGAAAACCCTTCCCTGATGCTTATAAAATGTAATTTAAATGATTCTATCCTCACCGAATTAATTAATCTTATACATGTTGATCACAATGCAATATCTAAAAATGAAAAAATACTAATACTAATTATAATTATTATTATGATTATAATTCTAATAATTCTGTAATTAAACAATTAATTAATGAAAATAAAGAATTTAGAAATGTTAGTTTTGAATTTAAAAATAAATAAATATGTTAAACATAAAAATAAAAATATAATCAAATAAAATGATAAAATTAAAAGGGAATGTTAAAAATGAATTTGAATGTTTCCTAGAAGGATGAAAGTGAAATGACTTGTGAATATGATTTCTAGAAACTAAAAAATTAAAATTAATACAAAATTTATTTCTATATATAAATGATAAAGACCAGGATAATATATTTAATTTAGTTGTGGATGATTTTACTAAAGAAGAAAATGAGTGTAAGAAATTTAAACAATAAAATAAAAAATCAAGGAACATAACCTCAAGATCTAAAGAAATGGTTTATATAGATTTACAAAGTATTAAAAATGATAACATGGTTTTGAAAACATAAGATATAGATATTATAGAGGAATTATCTACTTTTGTAAGAGGTAAACAACAATATGATAAGATGATTTATTTAATTAATCTAAATTCATATATAAATGGTTTTGGTTATAAAAATTTTACACCAAACATGAATAAGACACCATTAGTTCAAATTTCAAAAGTAAGTATCTCTACAACAAATTTATTTAAATTAAGAATGAAATGCCCCTATTAAAATGAATGTTCATTAAGATCCACTCAATATTTTGGTCATACTAGAACTCTATAATCTAAAAAACGTTATTTAGATTCACTAGGATATAAATGATTGAAATCCATGTGGATGATCATATGTCCTGTCAATTCTACAGAACCTTTGAAAAACTGTGTACCAAAAGGATGTCACCCAAATCCTATTTGACATAAGTTGGTCACCATGATAAGATAAGTAATATTTTTGGTAACCATCATTCATATTATCTACCTCAATATAATTTGATATACTGACATACAAGAAATATAATATCCTTTTAATAACCGTTTTTTAGTTGGATATCAGGCATGTGCATTAATTTCCATCTTGTTTTTATTTAGTATCGAAAATCAACTTAGGTTACATAGTTGAATTTGACATTTTGAATATATTGACTTTATGACTACTTTTTTTAAAAAAAATAACATAACTGTTTTATCGTTATTTACAGATGCTTGAATTTAGGGGGAGTTATGCATTATTTTCTACGACATAAGTTTTAAAATATTTTTCGAACAATTATATTATGCAACATTAAAATTTTCTTTAGTATATTTGAAATAATTGTTCATCCACACATCTTGTGAAATATTTACCTCTCTTATAAATATCGTCTGTGTTTTATAATTTATTTAATTTATAATTATAATTTTAAATCTATTAGGAATTATGAATTTATTCAAATAATCAATTTATTCAAAAACTGATTCAATTATGGTAATAAAATACATTTTTAGTTTTTTTATGATCTAATTCATTTATGATTAAACTCATAGGGAGTATTTTTAAACCCAATTAATGAATAAAACTATTCTTCTCTCTTAGAAGAATAATGATTAATCTATCTATTCATGGAAATCAATTTTATTTTGTTCAATGAATATAACAATATATTGTATTTTTTTAATGTTTGAATTTAACATGCAAGAAACATTAATTTATGTGTTTTCTTATAAATATTTTTTTGATAAATATTATCCATCGATTAAATGATAATTAGTTTATATTATTTAAAATATCATTGTTAAAATATCTACTCTATCTTAATTATTTATTTTGAGTTCTATAACATATATTATTTTACATTTATGTCAATATATTACTATGTTATTTTTTAAAAAATTTGATATTGTTTTAAAAAGAAATTTTTAGATAGTTTAAGATATATTAATGATCTTTTTGATAAATTTAAAAAGGGGGGAATTTTTTTATTGAAAATTTAATAATAGTATTGTTTTGTAATTCATAAAAGAGAGAGTTTTTTGTATTTTAATTTTTTTAAATACATTAATAGTTTTATTTTTTATTAATTGTATAAAACTATCCTAAAATATACCGGAGCTAGTTTCTTCGATGAAATACATTGTCAAGATTACATGGAATAAATACCCAAAGGATAGATATATTTAGTAGTCTCAGAAAACTAGATACATAAATAATTATTTTATTACAAATGTATAAATTGACTACAACATAATTTTTTTTCTTTCAAAATAAATAAATCTAAGGATAACTCTAATCTATCAAGTAAATCCCTACATATCTTTCATAGTAAACTACATCGATTCCCAGGGAAAGAAACATAATAAGGGTGATCTCAAATAACCATTAAGGGAAAATATATAGCATAACCAATAATCAATCAGTGAGAATCGTCAATATAGAAATGTAAATAACTGAACAGACATGCAATATAAATAAGTAGATATGTAAAAATAAATATGGCAAGGTAAGAAACTGAAACAAATTCCATCTTGATAAATGAAAAAGAAATGTGTCCATATATATGTCGACACAAAATCTCATGGATAAATAATAACTAAATTCAAAATAAATCCAATAATTATTTATCAGATGTTATGTTTCTGAGGCACATTATAAATTCACCATCATAATAAATTTTAATCATTCCAATTTTCCCAACTAATTCATCTCAGGAGACAACCGATTCCTCGAGGGGATTTCATTCATCAGTCCCAAACCCATGTATTTCATATCCAAAGCATTCCTCAAATATGAAACATATAATGCACTGTATAAAATATTTGTATTGAATTAAGTATATGAATGTACCAAAATTTAACCAAATAATCAAATTAATGTGAAAGTAGACACTGCATTTAAAATTGTATATGGTTTAGGAAATATTAATATCCATGATAAATGAAGTGGATAATTTAGGTGAAATTAAATGTTTGATGTTAATGGAAAATTGAATACTTCGTAGTGAATAAAAAATAAATCAAGGAAGCGATTGTGAATAATATCCTCAGAAAAATTAATAATAAACCCATCCTTAGGAAGAAAAAAGATGATATGAAAACAACAAACCCATATTGTTTAAATTAGATGGTCATTTTTATGGATAAAATAAATGATTAAAATTTGAAAATAGTATTGAGGAAAATATGATTTTCATTTTAAAAAAAATTAAATTTATTTTTATTTTAAAAATAATACTTTTAAACATGAAAATGAGGCTTCAAATAAATGATGATAGATGAATCCGTACATGTCATATGATGTAAAAAGAATATTCATTTTATACTGAAATAGTTTATAAAATTCCTTGTTATGAAAGAAACAAGAAGATTCCTTTTATACATTGGTAAATGATAGAAAGGATAAAAATGCCTTGAAAAAATCATCTTAATTTTTTTTGGAAATTTTTTTTAATAAAACATGGTTTTTTAAACAAAATAGGTTCTCCGACTAAGGAGAGATATAATATTGGGTTTTCCAAAATACATTTTCTAAAAACAAATTAGTGAAAAAGAGTGAAAAAATGGTAATAAAACTTGAAAATTATCTTGAATAACCAGATAAGAGTTAAAGGGATTGTTGAAAAATTTCTATATAATTTGGTCAAATAAACATTCCATTGAATGATCACTAGGAATAGTCTTGCGTAAAATAACTTTTAAACATTCCTAGGTGTCCCATACCACTTCAAAACATTTTTAAATCATAAACCTCATTTAAAGATAATATTAAATGAATGTATTAAATTCCATGAATATAAGGGGTTTATGATATAATATTTAAATGTGGTAGTATACACCATATATAAGAAAATAGGTGCACAATGTTTAAGTATGCCTCATGAAACGAAAATGAGACAAGAATCCCTTACCAATGTGGTAACAAATGAATTGGAAAAACCAAAGGTAACTATCATAAAATAAAACATTTAAATTCCATGAAGATAATATAATTAAAGATATTATATGTCAATGTGGTATTGTGCCCGCCATATATATGAAATTTTGCACATAAAAACAAATTATGCATCAAGGAAAGAAAAGTGAGACACAAATTCCTTACCTTGTGTTTCCTTTCCATTGAATGTCCTTCAACATCCAGTATAATAAACTTATATTAATTTTATACATAATTTAGAACCTTTTTAATTTTTATTATTAATTTTATTTTATTACTATGTTCTGTACAACTATATAAACAATTAATTTTATGTCGGGTGCTTTTGATCGGATGCAGTTTATGTGTTGAAACAACTATTATTGGTCAACTATGGTCAAAGGGTTCATTATATAAAATCACCAGAATAATGAACATGAGATAATTATCATATTTTTTTCATCAATTATAGTTTCAAAATCAATCATTAAATATGGTTAAGAAATATGAATCGATGATATAATCATAGATATGGTAGTCCGTACGTATGCATGAGTAACATTATCATTTTTAAATGATCATTGTTGAATGAAGGTAAGTAACTCATATACTTATAGAATGACCCTTATATAATAAATTCTTATGTCTTGACCCCCTCCTCACAAGGTGTACCCCTCACAGGTTGACAATATTAGAAGGGAGATAATCACCCTCGAATCCCACCTCTAGTAGGCCCCAGGTTAGCGTCTAACACCGAGGGTATCGTAAACACATAAATGTGAGGCATTACACTATAGAGAACACATGATAAACAGAGATATAAGATAGACACCAAAAAAATAAACCTCACAATGAAATATAAAAGAAGTACCAAGTTCATATATGTAATGTCATTCAAAACTACTACAACTGAAATGGAAAACAACATGTACCAAAGGAAAGTAAAAACAGCCGCAACCACGAAGCCCAAACAAATCCTAAAACCCCAAGCTAGTCATAAACAGCCTGACCTCAAACATTATTCAAGTGACCTAAAAGAAATTTGATATGTAAATAGGGTGAGTATAACAATATACTTAGTAGGATCCTCCACTGAACCTCTCATGAAAAAGTGAAGAGAGAAGGATAAAGCACAGTGAACAACAAGTTAAACTAACTTGTCACCTAAAAAGGTATTCTAAGTTCCTAACCTCACCATGGATACTCTCACAAGTATTAAAAACAAGATTATATAATAAAATAATGAATACAAGGTTTACCCTCTACCACATCCCCACTGGATTGCCTCTTATCCCTAACGTCGTACGTCCTAAGCATCTCTCTACAAAAAGGCATGCTCACAAACACCTGGGCGTATCACCACATCATGCACCTCATGAAAAAAAACACCATGTCTATGTAGTAAAAGTGACCTGGTAGTTTCTGGGTGCCACCAAAGCTCGCATAACATGTATCATACATCGATTATACTATCTCAATCCATTATAGACCATACACTGAATAAGGATCCTCAAGCCATCACAACCTATAAAAGTTACACCTATAGTAGTCCATAGGAAACAATATCCAGAATATATGAGTGTGAATAACCACCAGACATTACATCCCTCTACACACATACATGGGGAAAAATAACCATTGTGCCTACCAACACAAGTAATTACCAAGAGAAGAGAGTGGGGTCGAGGGGGTAGTCATCTATCCATCCTTCCACCAGAATGTTGGGGAAAACACCCATCGAGGGGCTCAAAATCTTGGGGGTGTCAATCACCCTAATATATTGGGTGGGTTAGCATATAGAAACACATAATGTACATGATATAATATACCTCACAACTACACTATGGGAAAACCCTAGTATCAGACTCAACTGTAGCTATTGTCTCTTGGACTCCCAGCTGCCACTGCTAAGAGTAGGTATCCTATAAGTACAAAACAATTTAAATAGATTTATTATATTACATCATTCCCTTTTTATAATTTAAATTTAAATTAAAAAAATATTTAATCATTAATTAACCATTATCGATTTCATATAAATTTCATTAACATCACACACAAATTCCATTATTTCTATAAATTTCAACTTGAACATTGCATCCCAGCAAGCTCCAACCCCATGGGTTAACATCATTTATTTAATTATTTATTAACAGAATTATTAGTTTCCCATATTCCATGGAATTCAAGAAAAAAATTCTAGGCTACTAAACATAAGGGGATCAACATAGTGAGTAGGTGAACTGCCTATTGAGTCTATTCCACCTATATCAAGAGTATAGACCCATCCTCCCTCAAGAATTTAACACTGAAGGAACGTGGCATACCTCGTGTGTCTTCACCCTTTTTGGAATGAGGGTAAGTAAGACTAGCTGCCTTTAGTGGTGTGGAATGTAATGTAGATAAACAATAAACAAGATTCCTCAAGCATCCAAATATTTACATCCAACATGTTTAATCAACTCTGGTGTCCTCCATAACACCCACATGAATAAACTGATTCATCTCACCACTCAAGGTGTAAACTGCTGCCACAACCAACGGGCATCCCAACCCCCACATATCACGACAACCATCCAGGCCCACATCACAACACAAGCAGCAGGATAAATAGACATCATATCAATTGGGATCTTGGCCCTTAAAAAACAAGAGGGAAACTAAGAACCCTACTAGGAATTATATTTTTATCAAACATATGATTATTTAATCCATTTGGAATTAACCAATTTATTATTTGTAGGTTCCAACTATTGGTAACCTCAATAGAAAGCTATCATAACTATCAAAACTAAATTAAACATGTTTCCTATATCAATTTTAGTAGCATAAAATTACATCAAGAAGAACCAGATTCAATTACAAAACACTTTATCATTGAAAATTAATTTACAATTAATCTCAATTTACATTCTTTACAAATATCCATCAAGAAAAAAATCTAAACAAATAATGCATAGATAACACACTACCTAGAAAATCAAGAGGCAATAACATATGACCAATATCAATTTATTTATCATGTTTAAATATATATTATATGAAATCCATTGTGATCCAATGGGATAAAACACGATAAGTCTACAATTGCACATAAAAGAATTGAGAAGAAAATAATCCCCTACTTTAAAAGGTTCTTGACGTTTGTTATATAAGAACGATCCACACAACGAATTAAGATCTCCTCTCCCTTGGAGACTCCATCCACCCGAGGACACCACAACATGAACACACCAATCGAAACCCAACAAAACTCCATTAGAATCATGGAGACCACATTTCATAACATGGAAAGATGAAAAAAATGAAAAGATGATCAAATAAAACACAAGAACAAAGGTAGATCATACCTTCTATCGATGATGGATCGACACTTGTTGCTTGCACCAAAATATGGGGTGCTCAGGAAGAAAGATGAAACTTCAAGGGGAAACAATCCAAGGATTATGGTTTGATCACAATAATTCTATGGGAATAAGGAATGGTTTGAGTGTATTGCTCCAGGGAATAAGAAGGCAGAATAAGGGAGGATGATATCTTGTAACTCTTTAATAGTTACCAAAGTAGTGGTTTAAGATACACTAGATTTTCCATTAAAAGAAAATTGCAATAAACCACATAGTTTGACTACGTAAAGGAATCCCAAGACTTAGGAAAAAAATTAAAATTGGTGTTTTGGATTTGAATCGTCCTTAAATCCCTTAAAATAGGGACTTGAATTCATTTTACGTCAAAGAAAACATCAATGTGGATAAATTATAAGAAGTTGGAAACACTGTACACTTATCGATGCTGGAAAAATTGTTCACCTACCGATGCTAGAAATCATATCCACAAATGACTCAGGGAAACTGATGACACTATTCACAAAATGACTCACCAACACTGATGACACTATTCACAAAATGAATCACTGAAACCGATGTCACTATTCACAAAATGACTCACCGAAACTGATGATAGTGTTCACAAAATGACTCACTAACACTGATGACACTGTGCACAAATCGACCCACTAACAGTGATGACACTATTCAAAAAAGGACTCACTGACACTAATGACATTGTTCACAAAACTGGAACCACTATTCAAAAAATAGAAATTTAGAAAAGTGTTAAAGATAAGTCACCTAGACCTCCCCGAACAACTCAAACACCATATTTCAGAAAAGGAATGGACCGAAGAGGTCTGGCCCATTAAATCAGATATTTTAAAAACATTCTCTTCTACTAGAATTCAAAACCATACTAAAAGGAAAAAAAATCTTTTCGAACAACCACTAATCGAGAGAGAACTCAAAAGAGAGAAAACCACAAGAAGTAAAAAAACAATGAAATCTTATAAACACAAATGGTCTATAACCACAAATCCTACATCATTACATGAAAGAGTCAACCATCAAACTACTATAGGTATTGAGCACGTATATGTGGATTGCATTCCTAGATACTCTCCTCTATGCCTCCGTGTCGCCACAAGAAAAGAACGAAGGAGTTAAAATTCCCATGAAACACCATTTCTTTGCAGTATTGGATCGCCACAGACTTCTCTTTAAAGGTCGCATTATCATCAACATCAATATCTCCCAAAACATTTTGTGAGAGACATTATGAAGATAGTTATAGATTTGTAAAAGAAGAAAGACATCGTGTATCCAGCTCATCTGTGGGGGGAAGGGCTACTCGATATTGCATGACTACAACATGAGACAACACCTCAAAAGGCCCAAAAAACTTGGGAAAAACATACTACCACGACCAAACCTTCGCTGCCCATGATGGGGAGTCACCTTCAGAAACACGTGAACCCTAAAATCAATCTCCCGAGGTCTCCTCCTTTGATCGAAAAATTATTTATGAGGATCATGTGCTGTCTTTATATTCTCATGAATCACTCAAACCATATTTGTCAAATTCTACACTAGTTCCGGTTTGAGAATTGCTGACTCTCAAAACCTAATGCAGCACAATAGAGAATGGAAAGATCATCCATACAGGGCTTTAAATGACGCCACAATGACGGTGGAGTGAAAGCTATTTTTTTAGTAGAACTCTACTAAAGGTAACATCCTCATCCACCAACCTCCAAAATACAGGACATAAGAGTGCTACATGTCTTCCAGATTCTAGATGGTCTGCTCTCTCTGACCATCCATTTGTGGATGAAGAGTAGTGTTATGGAATAACTGAGAACCAAAATCATACTTGAGACCTTTCCAAACCCTAGAGGTAAAATAAGGATCTCTATTATTTATGATCATCCTGAGGACTCCGTGGAGTCACACCACCTCTTCTAGATAGTACCTCGACAAAACTTCCACTAAGTTTGACTCATTGATCACTATAAATTGCGGTGATTTTATTAAATAATCCATTACCACAAAAATATCGTAATTTCCTCCCTGAGCATGAGGTAAACCAGTAATAAAGTCCATTGAGATGTCCTCCCACTTTCACTGAGGAATATCTAACGTCTGGAGAAAACCCCAGGGGAAATGGTGCTCGACCTTCACCTTATCGAAGACTAAACACCGAGACACAAACAACACAACAACACGCTTTATCCCAAACCACCAAAACTGACTCCTCCAGCATCGGTACATATTTTCCAAACCTAGATACACCATTAAAGGAGAACTATGGAACTCTCTGATAACGGTCTCACACATTACCAAATGAACCAATATCCTTTCATGATACAAACGTTTGTGTTGTTTATCCTTAGACCAACCATCAGGGGCCTCACCACAAACTACTTAGTCTCTCTAGACCTCTACCTTTAAATCCCCCATCTAGGATTCTTCCACCTTCTGCACCTGAGATAACTGCATTATTATCTGAAAAAGAAAACTTTTTCCCCAAACTTCTCCTATATCAAGATGTAATGCTGAATGTTCTTCCATCACTCCCCAATAATCACCAGATTCATGAACTTCATCACTACGTGACTTCCTACTCAGCGCATCAGCTAATACATTCCCCTTTTTAGTGTTCTATGATAATTAGAAGTCATATTCTTGTAAGAACTTCATCCCCTATTGGTACCACAAGTTCAAATCATGCTAGGAGAAAACATACCCCAGGCTCTTATGATTGGTTTAAACAACAAAGTGCGCCCCAATGAGGTAATTACTCCACAAATTTAGAGAAAACAAAACTGCTACCAACTCATGATCATTGGAGGAATAGTTAAATTAATGGGGAAATAACTTCCATGACCCATAAGAAACAACTGATCTCAGGTGCATCAGAACACATCCTAACCCCTGTTATGAAGCATCATAGAAAACATAAAACAAAACTCCCTCTAATGGATGGAAAAGAACTAGAGCACTTTCCAACTTCTCCTTCAGATACTTGAAAGCATACTGACATTGATCATTCCACATGAGTTCTTGATCATTCTTGCTCAATGTTGTCAAAGGGGTCTCAACCCGAGAGAAATCGGGTACAAATCTCACGTAGTAGCTTACAAGACCAAAGAAACGTCACACCTATACCACTACCTTGGGGGATTAACAAGACACAACTACTTCAATATTCAATGGATCCACAACCACTCCTTTTAGGGACACCACATTCCCCACGAAACTATGTTCTTGGGCCCAAAAGGCATAGTTTGAAAACTTCCCAAACAACTTTTATTGATGAAGAACACCCAAAACAGCATGCAGCTGCTCAGCATGATCCTCCTCCGATGTGGATTACACAAGGATTTCATCAATGAAAAGCACCATGAAATTATCTAGGAACTCTTGGAACACACCGTTCATCAATCCCATGAACACAATTGGAGCATTCACCAGTATGAACGACATTACAATGAACTTGTAATGCCCATGAAGACAACAGAAAGTAGTCATTAGGATATCCTCATCCTTCTCACATGTCTAATGATATCCTGACCATAATTCGATTTTTGAGAACAAATTTCAACCTTCAATTGATCGAATAAAACATCAATCTGTGGAAAAGGAAAGCGATTCTTCACTGTCACATTGTTTAAGCGACAATAATTGATACACAACCACAAACTCCTGGAATCCTTCTTCATGAAAAAATCTAGTGCACCCTAGGCTAACACATATAGCCAAAAAAAACATCACTATAATAGACTATCAATCATTATACATATATCTTGTAACTCATAAGAGGATATCCTATATGGACAAAAAGAGATAGGAGGCGCTCTTGCCTATAGCTCGATCCCAAACTTGAACTCTCATTGAGGTGGTAATGCCACAACCTCTTCTGGAAAGACATCATGGTACATATCTAGGACCCTATGAAAACCAACTATTAATCCTCTAAAGAACTCAGAATCATCTCATCCCTCAAGGATGGTACTGATGAAACAAACCTCTGAGCCGTACGACGGTATCACTTTCTAACAAGCACCACCGACTCTCCATCAACATTGAAAAACACCCCTACCTTTCGAATAAATCCATGATAGCCTGCACTGAATACAACCAATACATGTCGAGGATTTCATCAAATGGTTATATCTGTAAACATAGGAAATTTTCCAAAGAGCAGTGTTGTCCCATCACTAGCTCACAGTCTCTACATACATAAAAAAAGTCACCTTGACCTTCAACTAGCATAGTCAACTCCAATGGCACCCAAAGCCTATCTACCACAAGTCCTAAAGCATGGACAGTGTAGATGATACAAAGGATTGCATCACTCTTGAATCAAATAGGGCATACACTCAAGTAGAAAAGAAACAAAGGGCACATCCAATGACATCTGGCTCACCTGGCACTGGCAACGCTAAAGCATGAAGCTGACCATGACCCCCTCCATGGCCTCTCTGACCCTAATAGAGACCACCAACAAGGACATGCTCTGCTGTCTGAGAATTGGGAGCATCATATGGTTATCCTCTATATTCCATATCTACTCTCTCATAATCCAAAGCTAGTGCAACCTGCTGCTACTTCCTTGGATGGAGTTGGCTCAACATAGAAACCTAGAGAAGAACACTTGGGGGGCGATGACTGATCTGAAAGGTCGGGAACACTCACTACTGATGACCTCACCCTCAAAAATATAAACCAGAACATGATCCCTTGTAATAGGATTGAGAGATGCCTCCCATAGAGAAATAAGATGTTGAGGGCTAGGACCAACCCTCGGTAGAACAAAAACTCTTCTTCCCCAAAAATCAGGAACCCTCAACCCCAACTCTTCTTCATGAGGAATCATGAAGACTCCCCTCTCGTGATGTTCCAGTTCTTGATAATGCCCTCTTGACAACCTCTTCCCATTCCAGCACCTCAAGATATGTATTTAGCATAAATTTAATGACCTAGCACTTGATCTCTAGTTGCAAAGCCTCCTCAAAATTCCTCTCCCTGGCCTCCTCATCCAAAAAAAGGTCTGAAGCACATCGTAAAAGGTTCCGGAAATGAATTATAAACTCTCACACACTATTGCTCCCCTATAGATGGGTAAAATTCTCCTTGGTACTGGATTCCTTCATGGTTGAAGAATAAAAATCGACTATGAACATGTCTTGAAACTCCTCTCATGAGATTTCCAACTCCTCACGATCCCCGATGAAAAAGAGCCACCAATGCCTCACTATTCCACGCAGTATCATCACAAACAAATCCACCCAGTGCTCCTTCCAAGAACATATTTAACTGAAGGCTATCTCAAGCTCCTCCAACTAGTCTTTAATAACTATATCTAAAACGAAGCCCTCATACTTCTATAGACTATGTCTCTGAAACACTCAGAGTGTCCTCATCCAAGTGTGGTCATCGACAACCTCTACCTTGTGGAAATCTACTGGCACAACATTCTGGATATCTTCTGTGCGAACCTGACAAGGACATGTAGCCATACCTACAAATTGAGAAACAGTTAGAGCTCCTAAACCAAGAATTTGGAAGACTCAACATTAATTAATTAATATTTTTCTTTCATTCATTTTTGTTTTTTCTATCCCAAGGTCTACCCATTCAGACACATCCAAAAATAAGAATGATGCATGATACTTTCCTACGTATCTACCCTGAAATATGTTTCACCTTGTTTAATAGTAACTATAAACTAAAAGGTCCATGCATTAGATCACATGGGGGAATAAAAGCTTATGATTTAGGTGGTCTCTAGTGTTTACATCACTTGATAAACATTTCTGAAACTGTTTCCCAACCAAGCAATGAAACCTCACTTTAGCTAACACTAAACTCAATCCTATCCCTCAACCTGATCTCTAATACCACTATGTCACAACCCCCTCCTCACAATGTGTTCCTCCCCGTGGATGGAAATGTGAGAAGGGAGATAATGACTCCCCCCCCCCTGAGTCCCGCCTCTAGTAGGCCCCAGGTTGGGGACTAGCCCTAAGGGTATAGTAAACACACAAATGGGAGGCATTACCCTCTAATGGAAAACATGTAAAAGAGATAGATAAGACAGACACTAACCAACACCATCTCAGAATGAAATATAAAAGAAGTCCAATGTAAACATATGTAATTTCATGAAAGAATTCTATAATTGAAAGGAAAAACTACAAGTACCAAAGGAATGTAAAAAGAGCAGCAACTACGAATCCTAGATAGCTCCTACAACCCAAAGATAGTAGTTACTAGCCTGACCTCCAACCTTATCAAAGTGACATGAAATATAGAATATATGTACATAGGGTGAGTATAATAGTATACTTATTATGATCCTCCCTAGAGAATCTCATGGAATAGTAATGAATGCATTCTAAAGCACCGTGAATAACAAGTGAAACTAACTCGTCACCTTAACAGGTATGATAAGTTACCAGACTCACCATAGATACTCTCACCAAGTACCGCATACATGTGTATATAATATAATAAATAATATAAATGGTACCCCACTACCACTTCCCCACTAGTTATACTATTTTCCACAATATTGCACTTCTTAAGCATCTCTCTCCAAAAAGGTTGTCCCATAGACACCTGGGCATAACACCACATCATACACCTCATGAAAAAAAATCAAAATTTCCACACTGGAAAACTAACTGAGAAGTTTTTGAGAGCCACCAATTCTTACATAACATGTATCATATGTCAGTTATTAAACCTCAATTTATTATTTACCATACACTGATTAAGGATCCTCAATCCATCATGGCCTATACACATTACACCAATAGTATTACATATGAAACTATATCCATAATATATGTGTGTTAATAACCACATGCCATTACATCCCTCTACACACATATATTGGGAAAACTAACCGATGTACCTAGCAGCACAAGTAGCTACTTAGAGAAGAGAGTGGGGCCAAAGGAGGTAGTCAGCCATCCATCCTCCCACTAGAATGTTGGGGGGAAACCCCAAAAGGATCAGAATCCCCAGGGTGTTAGTCGACCTAACCGACTAGGTGGGGTATTATAAAGAAATAGAAAAAGTACAGGATATAATATAGCTCACAATTACACTATAGAAAAAACTGAGTCTTAGACTGAACAACATCAAATTTCTCTTGGACTCCCGACTGACACTTGTAAGACTAGGTATCCTATAAGCACACAACCATTTAAATAGAATTATTATATTACTTTATTACCTTCTTATAAGATTTAGTTTACATTAATTAAATTATTAAACATTAATTAACCATTATCAATTTCACATTACATTTCATTTGCATCACACCAAAATTCCATTGTTCCTTTAAATTGTAACCTAAACATTGCATCCTTGCTAGATCCAAACCCATGGGTTAACATCATTTATTCAATCATTTATTAAAAAAATTATTAATTTCTTATATTCCTAGGCATTATAGAAAAAATTCCATGCTACTAAACACAAGGGGATCGACACGATGAGTAGGTGATCTACCCATTGAGTCTTTGTCACCTATATTAAGAGTGTAGACCCATCGTCCCTTCATAAGCTAAACACAAAAAGCACATTGCATAACCTGTGTGTCTTCGACCCTTTTAGAAGGAGGGTAAGAAAGACCAGCTACCTTGAGAAGAGGGGAATATAAAGTAAATAAACAAACAATGAGATTCATCAAGAATCCAAAAATTCACATCCAACCCATTTCATCATATCTAGTGTCCTCCCAGACACCCACATGAATTAACTAATTCATCTCTCCACTCTATGAATTAAATACTACCACAACCAATGGGCCTCCCTACCCACACATATCATAAAAACCATCAAGGCTCATATCACAACACAAGCGGTAGGAAGAAAACATCATATCAACTGGGATCTTGGACCTTAAACAAGAAAGAGGATTACTCAGAATCCTACCAAGATTTATCTTTTTATAAAGCAACCAGTTATTTAATCAATATTGAATTAACCAATTTAAAATTTATAGGTTACAACTATGAGTAACATAAACATAAAGATATCATAGGTATCACAAATCAATTAATCATTCTTAATAAATCAATTTTATTAACATAAAATTACAACAAGAAGAACCAGATTCATTTAAATGTCTCTTAATATTTGAAAATAAAGTTACAATTAATCCCTCTTTATGTTCTTTACCAATTTACATCAAGAAGGAAATGATAAATAATGCATGAATATATATCACACTACCTAAAAAAAGAAGAGTAAATAACATACCATTGATATCAATTTATTTATTTGGAACAAATATTTATTATGTCAATTCAATTATGATCCTGTAAGATAAAACATGATAACTCTACTGTTTCACGTAAAATTATAGAGAAGCAAAAAATACCCTACTTTAAAAGGTTATTGACATTTGTTATACAAGAACGCTTTACACAAAGGATTACGATCTCCCCCTATGACAACTGCATCCACCCGAGGATAACAGGACATGACCAAGCAAACTGAAACCCAAGATAACTCCATTAGAAGCATTGAAAACACATGTCATAACATGATAAGGATAAATAGGGGAAATAAATTAATGGGAACACAAGAAAGGTGGTATATCAAACCTTTTATCAATGATGAATAGACACTTTCTACTTGCACAAAAATAGGGGGTCCACATGTAGAAGGAAGAAACATGAATGGGAAACGATCTAAGGATTAAGGTTAGATCACACTAATCCTATGGGAAGAAGAAATTATTCGAGCATCTCACACCGGGGAATAAGAAGGTAGAACAAGGGAGGAAGATATCTTGTCCCTTTTGAAGATTTAATGGAGTAGTGTTTTAAGATATGCAAGATTTTCCATTAATAGCGGATAGCATTAAACCACATGGTTTGACTAAGTAATGGAATCCTGATCCTTAGGGGAAATTTACATAGGAGTTATGGATTTGAATTGACATTAAGTACCTTAAAAATGGCTTCAATACATTTTACATAAAATAAATAATAAAATTGTAAAAACTGTAGGAATTTGGAAACACTGTGCACATATCCATGCTAGAAACATTGTTCACCTTCCAATGCTAGAAACACTATTGAGAAATGACTCACTAACATAGATGACACTATTCACAAAATGACTCACTAACACCGATGAAACAATTCAAAAAATTACTCACTGACATTGATGACACTATTCATAAAAATGAATCACCGACATCAATGACATTGTTCACAAAATGACTCATTGACACCGATGAAAGTGTTTACAAAATGACTCACCAACACCGATGTCACTGTTCAAAAAATGACTCACCGATAATGATGACGCTGCTCACAAACTGACTCACTAAAACCTATGACACTATTTAGAAAATAACTTACCAACACTGATGACACTATTCAAAAAACTGGAAACACTATTCACATAACTAGAAGTTTAGAAATGTTTTGGGGATAAGTCACCTGGACCACCTAGAACAACTCAGACCCCATATTTCACCAAAGGAATGGACCAGAGTGGTCCGGTCCATTACACAATATTATTAAATCACAAATTCATATATATATATATATATATATATATATAATTTTGTGTTATAAAAGTAATCACATCATGTCAAGGAGGCAGTTATCCACACGTCCACGAATAACATTTTCTCTTTTTTAGTGTGTGAAAGGGTAATTAAGAAAATGATATATATATATATATATATTATATTTAGTAAAATATAATTATGTAATGAATATCAAATATTTATTGTATAATTCTAATTTAATTAAAACGACCGTTATGCATTCCATGTTTAGTGTGAACAAATCATAATTCATTAAGTGGGTGGTTGTCCACACTTCCACAAATGATATTATCTTATTAAAGTTAAATGGTAAGTATTAAAGGTATGTGTAATAAAATGATTTAATAAGTATTTAGAGATGATAACTACAATATATAACATATATAAATAGTGTGTTCATCAAAATGGCCACCATGAGAGGCAGAAGTGAAAAATTGAACAATCATCGTTCCGTGTGGCTGTAGTTCACCATACCCAGAAACATTATGTTTGTTACCCATTAGATGGTGGTGTTGGTAAGTGTAGGTTTAAAAATAATCATAAAAACATCATAGTATATTTATGATACTGGTGTTATAACTCAAGAACCTAATAATGAGATTTTAGGGGTTGCAAAATGGAAATGAAACTAGAGAGATTGAGAAAATATATTTCATTTTAATCGAATAACTTCTTTTGGTTTAACCAAAAGGCTTTGTTGGAAGGGTTTCTGTTCAAAGGAACAATTCTAGATCTAGAATGGGAATGGTGGGAGACTAATTTGGTATGTCTTGGTTGAACATAATAGGTTTTAGAGGTGTGAGGAATGGACTGAGGTGGTGACTTTTATAGTAAAGTAAAATGGCACACTTGGTATTCTAGAAAAGAAGTTAGGCGTACACATGTTCTTACGTAAAAAATGTCATAATAAACAATACAAACTCATTAATGGAAGGTTCATGGACAAAATATTTCCATAAAATTTGTGTTTCACTAGTGGAAAGGTCATTTGGGCCCTTAAACATAGGGGTTTAGTCCATTTTTAAGCCTAATTACACATTATTCACAGTATTTAGATCTAATCACTTTCACTAATCGTTTTGATCAAAAATTAGGTTGAAGTTATTAGAACAAAAATATTATATGATAAAAATTGTGTGTGTCAGATTTTAAAAATTCAAATCATAGAATCTCCAAAATTAAGAATAATGTTAATCTAACAGACATAATGATTAACTGGTTGTAGTAAAAAAACATTCAAAATATTTTTACTTTTTTATATTCAATTTAAATAATATATATCAAATATAATGAATTAAATTATATTAATAGAAATATAATTTATATATTATGACTTTAAAAAATAAATATTATAATTTAACATTAATATTTATTTAAATGAAATGGTATTTTTTAAGTAAACCATAATATTTTTCACTATTCACTAAAAAGTGATGTTTCTTAGAAAAATCACAAAAATTCAACTTCAAATAATTTTAGAAATATGAATTAAAAAATGAAGTTTATATTATCAAATTAAATTGATCAGTGTTAGAATTAGGATTTAAACTTGGTTATCTATATAATGGTAGAAAAAATGCCTTAATAAAAATAATGTTTTTTTGTGTGAAATATCGGGTTTTCTCTTATAATTTTCTTACCAAATATATTGGATGAATATAAGAAATAATTTATTGAATATGAAACATATTTATTAAGTTAATATCACTCACTAACTATAATTAATTTAATCTGTTAGGGTAAAATAGTTTTGTGAGCATAAAAGTATTTCTCCATAAAAACATCCTTTTTATATTCAATTGGTTCTTATATTCCTTTCTAATTTATTTGAAACCAATGATTTAGTTGTCTAAACCAAATATTTTTATAATTTAGCTAGTTAAATTAGTAATGGATAGTTTATTTATTATTATATTAAAAAATAATGTTTTAATTATAAATTGTTTATTGGTAAGACTCGGTATTGCGTATAGTGCAATCCATCGAAGGTCTCTTTTGCATGTAATGAATGATATAGAGGAGTGTCATTGTTTCCTATAATGTACACAAACACGGTGTTATAGGAATCACAAGATAACTCAATGTCTCATGGATTGAAATATATAGAATATATTTTAAAGAGTAAATATATTATAAATTATACACATATTATATTACATTACGTGTTTGTTTTCAAGTTTCAAACATCCTATCAAATTCAAGGTTCATAATTTAGTTTTTCAGGGTGTCATATTCCCCCCACCTTATTTAAATTTTTTCCTCACAATTCAAAATTGATCATGGGGGTAGATTGTTTTATACTTCCTATTTTTGAAATGCCACAACGTGTGAAGGGTTCATAAGTCATCCTCTATAAAATAGAGAATGAAATGCACAAAGGTCACATGGATTACAATGTAACTAGGTTTAAATGTAGAATAACATCTTTGGAATGTAAAGATACAATCTTGGAGGAAAAGTATAACTATTTATAGGGATGGAATGAATTAATCATTCACAAAAAAAATGAATGATCAATATATTGTTGAGGGTTTCAAATCCATAAATATTTGATGATTTAGAAATCCATCAGTTCAACAAAAATTTAAATATTACGAGAACAATTTATTTATATGTCATTTTACAAATGTTTTTTATTTATTTTACTAACCTGAAATATAACAAAATATTCTCACATGATAGGATTCAATATCATATGAAAAAACCTATATTTTGGTTGTTCTTTGATCAAATTGTAATTCATTCATTTACTCCCAAAAATTAATTACCATCAATGAATTTTTTTATGCCTGAAGAAATAATGAATCTTTTAAAGGATCATAAGGCCTGCAAAATAGTGAAAAGTCTATCTATTTGTCTTTAAAGATAACTAAAAACTAATATGGTTAATAAATTATTTTTTAATCCTCAAAAGTGTTACTACTGGTACATCATTATTATTTATTTATTAAATTGTTTAACATAAAATAATGAAAAATTAACAAGGAAATTGCATAGGTCAGTGGTTGGAGTGAAACCCATTTCGTCCTTCGGTCTTGGGTTCAAGTCCCATGTCCTTTCCGGATTAGATTAGATGTCACCGAGATTATAGGTTGTCCTCTTATAAAATGTAATTAATATAACTTCCATATATAAATATGATATACATCCTTGAAATTAGGTTTATCTCTAAGTAAAATTTTATCTAAGGATTTTAATACCACATAAATACCAAAATACCTCATCCATTTTATTTTCACATTGGTCCTTCCTTATCTAAGAGTTTGTCTACAATAACCTTTCCATGATTTCTAAATCATGATACCTTATATTCAAATCTAAAACACCTTAGGTTTAACATTTATTATTTATTGTCAAAATTCATTCAAATCTTTCATAATGATTTGTAATGAAAATATGGATTATCCTAATCAAATCCTCCAGAAGTGTCAAACTAGGTGCCTAATAAGGCTCGTTGTCATGTACCAGGTTACACTGATTCAGGACCAGAACACCTTGTCAGAGTTGTTACTCCTAGGTACATATGATTCAGAAACTTTTCAACATGTAGTATCCAGATATGAATTTATTTCTAGGAAGACCCACAAAGTCTATAGATTAATTTTTTTGGTTTTCATCTATAGTTATCTTCAAATTATAGCATAGGGTGTGTTCAGTAACTTTATTTTTTCTATATCTACATCCCAGTGTTGCTTCTAGACTTCTTCTAAAAACAATTGTAGACCACTAGCCCCAGATAAACTTGATACAGTGTCTACTGTTAAATAAAATAGCCTGATTATAAAGAATCAATCCCTGAAGGACTGATCATCTTAACAGTCTTGGTAAACCAGATATATAAATGAGTATTTCATTAAAAAAGAATGAATTGATTACACCATAATTTTTTTCATTATAAATAAAAAATATGAGGAAAAATCTAATACATCTAGTAAAACCCTGCATATCATTCATCGTAAACTTTATGGATTCCCGGGGAAAGAAACATAATAAGGGTGGGATCAAATTATCAGTAAGGGAAAAAATATAACATAAGAAATAATAAATAAATGATAATAGTTAATATGGAAAGATACATAACTGAATAGACATGAAATGCAAATAAATAGATAAGGAAAAATAAATATGTTAAGGTAAGAAACTGAAACACATTCCATATAGATAAATTTAAATGAAATGTATCCATATATATGTCCACAAAAAATCTCATGGATAAATAATAACTAAATTCTCAATAAAATAAATTCTTATCCCTTTGACATCATGTTTCACAAGAACATCATTACTTTACCATAAAAATATAGTTAAACCATTCCAATTTGTGCAACTAATTTTTCCCATGAGACTACTGATGAATTGAGGGGCTTTCATTCACCAGTCCCCAACCCGTGTATTGCATGTCGAAATAATTACACATATATAAAAGAAATAATGTGCCTTAGAAAATATCTATTTTGAATAATGTATATGAATTTATAAAGATTTACCAAAATAATCAAATGTATTTCAGTGTAGTTATTGTATGTAAACTGGTATATGGTTTAGGAAATTGTAATATCCATAATAAATGAAGTGGATAATTTATTTGAAATTCAATTTTCATGGATCATAGGAAATTGAATACTTAAATGTGACTAACAAATAAATCAATAATGTTAATTTCAATTAAATCCTTGGAAAAGTCAATAATAAACCATCCAGAGGAAGAATATGTATATTATCAATAAAAAAATACAAGTGGAGTAAAATTGAGGGTCGTTGTTGTTAATGAAATTAAATACTATTTTTTTTAAAAAAAAATTAAGGAAAATATCCTTTTCTTTTGAAAAACCTTTTGAAATTATTTTTCTTTTGAAAATAAACCTTTTAAACTTCCAAAAGAGGGTTCAGAAAAATTATGGCAGATGAATCCTTACACATTGTTCATGGTAAAAGGAATATTCATTTTTTACAAAAAATGTTTAGAAAATTCATCATTAGGAAATCCATTAGAATATTCCTTTAAAACATTTTCAAAATAAAAAAGGGTAAAAATATATTTACCAATTATTTTTTGAAAAAAATATTAAAATTTGTTTTGAAAACATTTTTTATAAAACATTTTTTTTGAATAAAACAGGTTATCCGACTAAAGAGATGTATAATGTTGGGTTTTCTGAAAAACATTTTCTAAAAACATCTTAATACCAAATAGTGAAAAAATCATAATAACACTTGAAAATGTTCATGAATAACCAGATAAGAGTGAAATTTATTATTTAAAAATGTGTATATAAATTACTTTATTAAAAATTCCTTAGAAATATCAATAGGATTAGTCTTGGAAAAAATAACCTTTAAACATTTGAAAGTGTCTCAAACCACTTTGAAATATTTTTAAATCATAAACCTCATGAAAGTATAATATTAAATGAAAGTATTAAATAATGATAATTTATTCAGTTCATGTTATTATATGTTAATGTGGATGTATGTAAACCATATATATGAAATTTGGTGCACAATAATGAATTATGCATCATGAAATGAAAATAGGACAAGAAACCCTTACAAATGTGGTAACAAATGAATTGGAAAAACCAAAAGTAATAATAATTAAATAAACATTTAAATAACATGATGGTAATATAATTCATGATTATATATGTCAATGTGAAATTATATACACCATATATAATAAATTTCGTGCACAAAAATAAATTATTCCTCGTGAAAAGAAAAGTGAGACAAGAATTCCTTACATGGTGTTTCATTTCAGGTGAACATCCTTTAAAATACTTTATAATATACATGTGTTAATTTTATACTTGATTCAGAATCTTTTTCATTTTTATAATTACTTTTATTTCACTTATTATAATGTTACATACAACTATATAACCTATTGAGTTTGTATCAGGTGTTTTTGACCAATTTCAGTTTATCTGTCAAAGCTACTATTCTTGGTCAATAATAGTCAAATAGGGAATTATATAAAATATTCATAATAATAAACATGAAATAATTATCATATATTTACATTAATTATACTTTTAAAATCAATAATTACATATGGTAATAAATAAAAGAATTAATGTTAGAATCATGGAGACGGTAGGTCGTACGTACAGATGTGTAACATTCTTATTTTTAAATGATCATTGTGGGAAAAAGGTAAGTAACTAAAATATTTCCAAAATTATATTTATATAATAAATTACATATTATTTAATCACATATACTTATATATAATTCTTTAGTGTAAAAATAATCACATCATGTTGAGGTGGCAGTAGTCTACACATCCATGAGTAACGTTATTACTTTTTAAGTGTGTGAAAGGTTAATAAAGAAATAAAGAAATAAATAATATATTTATAGATTAATAATTATGTAATTAATATAATATATTTTTTGTGTTTGTATAATTTAAATAAATCCATCTTTTATACATTCCATGTTTAGTGTGAACGAATCACAATGCTTTGAGGGTGTGGTTGTCCACAATTCCTCAAATGATTTTATCTGATTAATGTTAAATGGAAAGTATTAAAAGTATGTGTAATACAATTATTAATTAAGTATTAAGAAATAATAAATATCATATATAATATATATAAATAGAGTGTCCATTATAATGGCCACCATGAGTGGTGGTAGGGAAAAATTGAACAATCATCGTTTCCTGGGGCAGTAGTTCAATGTACAAGGAAATGTTATGTTAGTTACCCAATAGATGGGGATGTGGGGTAAATGTAGGATGAAATATAATAATAACAGAATTATAGTTTATTTATGATACTGGTTTTCTTACACAAAACCTAATAAGTATATTTTATGGGTAAGAGACGTGAAATGAAACTACAGAGATTGAGAAAAGACCTTACCTTTTAATTGAGTAACTTATTTTCGTTTAACCAAAAGGATTTTTTGGAAGGGTTTATGCCAAAAAGAATTCTTTTATGTCTAGTAGATGAATTATAGAAGAGTATTTTGGAAGTTATTAAATGAACATAAGAAGTTTTATAGGTGTGAGGAATGGGTAGAGGTGGTGACCTTTTATAGGGAAGGAAAAGGACACAATTGGTATTCTTGAAAGGAAGTTGGGTGTACACATGTTATTACATAAAAATGTCATAAAAAAACAAAAAAAACTCCTTAATGGAAGTTTAATAGAATAAATATTTCCCACCAATGAGTTTTAGATAGGTTTCTTGGCCATTTGGATACTTAATCATAGGGGTTTACTCCATTTTTAAGTGTAATTAAAGATTAATCATTGACCTTAATTTTAATCACCTTCACTAATCATTATTGTCAAAAATTAAGATTAAATTATTTGAAATAAAATATTATATTTATGATAATGGTGAATATAAGATTTTTTAAATTAAAATCACAGAGTCAGAAAAATAAAGAGACAGACAGATTAACTTGTTTTAATAGAAAAATGTTCAAAAGATTGTTATGTTTTTATAATCAATTTAAAATTTAAACTGATTATAATGAACTATATTAGATCAATATTTTTTTAATTTATAAAATTTGACTTTAAAAAAAATTTAAAATATAATTTAACAATAAAAATTATTGAAACGAAATAATAGTTTTTAACTAAAACATAGTATTTTTCACTATTCACTAAAAAATAAAGTTTCTCAGAAAAATCACAAAAATTAATTGTAAGTTAATTTTGAAAATATTAATTAATAAATAAGGTTTATTTTATCTAATTAAAGTGATAATTATATCCAAATTATGGTTTATAATGGGTTCTCTATTAAAAGGTGGTAAAAATGGATTAATAAAAGTATAGGTTTTTATGTGAAATATTGGGTTTTTGTTTATCTTATGATTACCAAATCAATTGGATGAATATAAAAAATTATTGATTGAATATGAAACATATTTATTACATTAATATCACTCACTAACTATAATTAATTTAATCTATTAGGGTAGAATATCTTTGTGAGCAATAAAATAGTTCTCTAAAAAATATCTTTTTAATATTCAGTTGGTTCCTATATTCATTTATAATTTAGTTGTAACCAATGATTTAGTTATACAAACCATGTATTTGTATTTTTTTAGTTAAATATATTCACAAGTATTAGTTTTAATCTCATTATATTAAATAATAATGTTTTAATTATAGATTGTTTCGTGGTAAGACTCGATATTGCGTATAGTGCAAGCCATTGAAGGTTGCGTTTATGTGTAATGCAAGATATAGATGAATGTTTTTGTTTAGTAAGATTTATTCTATCCCAAATTCTTGTGCATTTCAATATAACTTAGTGTTTCATGTATTTAAATATATAAGATATATGTTAAATTGTAAATATATAATAAATTACACGAATATTATATTAAATTAAACACTTGCTATCACACGTCAAACATGATATTGAATACAAGGTTCTTAATTTAGTTTTTCTGGGGGGTTACATTCTCCCCATCTTATTTAAATTTTATTATCACAATTTAAAATCGATCATGGTGATATATTTTTTGATACTTCCTATGTCTGAAATCCCACATCACGAGAAGGGTTCATAAGTCCGTATCTATATAATATAGAATGGAATGTACAAAGGTCACATGGAATACCATGTAACTAGGTTTATAAGTAGGAGAATATTAGTGGAAATTAGAGATATATAATTGGAGGAAAAATATAAATAGTTATATGGAGTGAATGAATTCATTGATCACAAAAAATTGAATGATAAAGGGAATGTTGATGGACTAAAATCCATAAATCAATGATGATTTAGAAAGCCATTAGTTCAACAAAAATTTAGGTATTAGGAATTTTTTTTACTTATAAGTAATTTTAATAATGTTTGTTATTTATTTTACTGCGCAATAATATTAAAAAATATTCTAACAAGATAGGTTTCAATATCATATGAGCAATACTATCATTTGGTTGTTCTTTAATCAAGTTATAATTCATCCGTTTAATTGAAAAAATTAATTACCAAAAATGATTTTTTTGGCCTAAAGCACTAAAATAAAATTTTAAAGGATCATAAGTCCTATCAAAGAGTGAAAAGTCTAAATATTTGTCCTTAACTATAATTCAAAACTAATATTGTTAATATAATAATTTTCTAATACTCAAAAGTGTTAGTACTGGTTCATAATTAATATTTATTAATTAAATTGTTTAAATAAAAACAATGAAAAATTAAAAATCAAATTTCATAGGTTAGTGGTTGGCATGAAACCCTTATCATCCATTGGTCATGGGATCAAGTCCCACAAACTTTCCAAATTGGATTGGTTGTCACTCAACTTACAGTTTGTCCTTTCCTAAAACCCAATTAATATAACTTCAATATATAAATATAATAGAAATCCCTAAAATTAGGTAAATATATAAATAGGATTTTAACTAAATTTTTAAATACAACTTCAACAGCTAAATACCTCATCCATTATATTTCCAAATAGGTCCTTCATTAGCCTATGATTTATTTATAATATCATTTCCAAGATTTCTAAATCATGAAACCTTATACTCAAATCAAAAACATTTTATGTTTAACCTTGATTATCAATTGTCAAAAATATTTAAATTTTTTCATAATGGTTTGTATAGAAAAGAAGGATTATCCTCATCATATTCCCTGGGAGTGTCAAACTAGGTGCGCAGTAAGGCTCGTTATTGTATACTAGGTTACCCCATGTTAGGACCGGAACACATTGTTGGTGTTGACACTCTTATGTACATATGTTCCAGAAGAATGTCCACTTATAGTTTCCAGACATATATTTACTGTAAGAAAGACCCACATAATCTATTATTTAACAAAATTCTAGGGTTTTCATCTATAATTATCCTCAAATTATAGCATAGGGTTATGTTCTCTAACCTAAGTTTTCCTACATCTAGTTCCCAAGGTTACTACAAAACTTCATCTAATAACAACTGTACTGAACAAACCCAATATAACCTAGAGCTGGTGTCTGTTACTTAATACATTGTCATGATAACAAGGAATCAAGTCCTGAAGTATCGATCGGTTTAGTATTCTTAGTAAAATAGATACATAAATGATTATCTTATTACAAATTAAAACATTGAGTAGAACATAATTTTTTTTCTTTCTAAATATATAAATTTGAGAATAAATCTAATCTATCTAGTAAATCCTTAAATTTATTTTATAGTAATCTTTATGGATTATTGGAGAAATAAAAAAAATTATGGGTAATCTCATATGCTCAGTATGGGAAAAAATATAACAGAAGAAATAATGAATCATTGATAATAGTCAATATAGAATGTTAAATAACTGAATCGACATTTCATGTAAATAACTAGATATGGAAAACAAAATATGACTATGTAAAAAATTGAAACACATTCCATCTAGATAAATTAAAATGAAATGTATCCATTGATATGTTAACACAAAATATCATGGACAAATAATAACAAAATTATCAATAAAAGGAATTCTTATCTACTGGACAACATGTTTCCTAGGAACAAGATACATTTATAATAAAAACATAGTTTAACCATTCTAATTTGTGAAACTAACTCGTCCCATGAGACTACTAATTTATTTAGTGGATTTCATTCACCGTTCCCCAACATATATATTGCATGTACAAAGAAATCCTCATATGTAAAATAAATAATGTTCCTTATCAAATATCTTTATTGAATAATATTTTAGGATTTATCAATATTTACCCAAATAATCAAATGAATGTCAAAGTATACACCATATGAAAAATTGTATACTGTCTAGGCAATAGTAATATCCATGAGAAATGAATTAGATAATTTAGGTGAATTTCAATATTCAGTGATCTTATGAAATTTAATACATCAAGGTGACTAAAAAATAAATCAAGGAAGTAAATGTGAACAATATCCTTGGAAAAATCAATAATTAACCATCCATGTGAATAATAAGGATTACATCAATACATTAAATCCAAGTGGAGTAAAATAGAGGGTAGTTGTAGTTGATAAAATAAAAGATTAACCTTTAAAAAAATTACTAAATAAATTATGTTTTTCTTTTTAAAATCCATTTGAAATTATTTTTATTTTAAAAATAATCCTTTTAAACGTTAAATTGAGGCTTCAAATAAATGATGGAAAATTAATCCATATAGGTCGTATGAGGTAAAAAATTCATTTTGTACAACAAAAGGTTAGAAAATGTCTCTTTCGAAAAGGGATAATAAGATTAATTTGAAACATTATTAAAATAATAAAGGGTAAAAATTATTTTTCCATATCATTTTAAAAACATTTTTGAATTTTTTTTAATAAACATTGTTTTTTTGAACAAAACCGGTTCTCTGACTAAAGGGAGATATAATTTTGGGTTTTCAGAATTTTATTTTCTAAAGGAATCTTAGTTTCAAAGAGTGAAAAAAGGTTACTAACACTTGAAAATGGTCATGAATAACCAGATAATATTGAAATGTATTTTTAAAAAATAGATATAAAATTTTCTTGAATGGAAATTCTATTGAAATATCACCAGGATTAGTCATGATGAAAATAACCTCTAATCATTCCAAATTGTCCCATACCCCTTTGAATCATATTTAAATAATAATCATTCTGAAAGGATATTATTAAATTAAATTCTTAAATACCATGAAGATAATGGGTTTATTCTAATAAATTTAAATTTGTTAGTATGTACACTATAACTAAGAAATTTGGTTCACAACAATTAAGTTTTCCTAATGAAATGAAAACGAGATAAGAATACCTTAAAAATGTGGTAACAATTGAATTGGAAAACCCATAGGTAAAAACAAATAAATAAAAAATTTCAATTCCCTGAAGATAATATAATTCATTATATTATATGTCGATGTGGTAGTATTTACACCATATACAATAAATTTGATGCATAATAATAAATTATGACTCATGGAAAGAAAAGTGAGACAAGAATTCCTTACATTGTGTTTCTTTTCAGGTAAACGTCCTTTAAGATTCTGTATAATAAATATATGTTAATTTAATACATACTTCCAAACCAATTTAATGTTTTTAATTACTTTTATTTCACTTATTACCATGTTGTGTAAAACTACTTAAATAATAAACTTTACATCGACTGTTTTTTACCAAATTCTGTTTATGTGTCAAAACAACTACTATTGGTCAACTATCTTCAAAGGAGTCATTATATAAAATATCCATAATAATAAACATGATATAATAATCTTATTTTTACATCAATTATACTTTTAAAATCAATCATTAAAAATGGTAATGAAAAATGAATTTGTGTTACGATCATAGAGATGGTAGGTCGTACGAATGCATGGGTAATATTCCCATTTTTAAATGAACATTGTGGAAAAAAGGTATGTAAATCAAATATTTATATATTAATATTTATATAATAAATAAAATATTATTTAATCACATATACTTATATATATAATTATTTGGTGTAAAAGGAGTCACATCTGGTTGAGGAGGTGGTAGTCCACACGTCCATGAATAACGTCATGATTTTTTAAGTGTGTGAATGGTGAATTAAGAAAATTTTATATTCATATTATATTTAAATAAATATAATTATTTAATGAATATAATATAGTTCTTTTTTCTTATTTAACTAAAATCATCCTTTATACGTTCCATGATTAGTGTGAACGTATCACAACGCATTGAGGTGGAGGTAGCCCACACTTCCTCAAACGATGTTATCGTATTAATTTAAAATGAAAAGTATTAAATGTATCTGCAATAAAAGTAATATATAAGTATTAATGGGAAATAAATATAACATATAATGTATATAAATCTAGTGTTCATCATAATGGACACCAAGAGAGGCGGTAGGGAAAATTTGAACAATCATCGTTTCATGAGGTAGTAGTTTACCGTACACAGAAACATTGTGTTCGTTATACATTAGATGGTGGAATGTTTATGTATAGGTTGAAATATCATCAGAAACACATCCTAGTATATTTATTATACTCTTTTTTTACACAATAATAGAATTAAGAAATTTTAGGGGATGGAGAATGGAAATGAAACTAGAGTGATTGAGAAAAGACATTACCTTTTAATTAAGTAACTTCTTTTGGTTCAACCAAAATGATTGTTTGATGTGTTTTGAAAGATCTAATATTTTGCACATTTTTTGTTTTTATTTAAATTTTTTATGAATCCAAAATAATCAATTTGAGATTATATGAATCAATTTTCGATTTATGATGTGTTTTGAGAAAAATGGTGAAAAACGCATTATTCTGGATTTTAGATAGATTTTTACATCAAGGGTATTTTTGTCATTTACTAAAACATATAAATCCAAATTATGTGAATAATTTTTTTCTATAATCCCAATTTAATTTCTTCAACATTTCCTTCTGTTCCAAGAGCTCATTCATCCATACAGAGGGCCTAAAAATTCATTGTAGTTTGACATTTTTTTGAGCGGATACCGTGGACCCCCCACTATAATGGACATCAATATCTGCCTATACATAGTCAAATTCATTGATTCTACATGGGGAGGAAAGAGGACTCATAGAGGCATTCGAAAAATAAATTAAATGGTGTTTTGAATCCATTAAGATGGGTATTGAATGATATATTCTTTAAAGGAAGCTTCCTGGATGCTTCGTCTAGAATCAAAAACCAACAATGAAAAAATACTAACTACTAAAACCTGAGGAAGAATTAGCTGAAATTTAGAAGTTGGACGACCAATACATTTATGTAAAACTGTAATGAAGGGTTCCATGCATGAAGTTTCCAATTAATGGGTCAAAACTAGGACAACATTTGGAGGATAGAAATATGTCTACAAAAGGAGGAGAGATCCTCCCCCTAAAAGCATCCCATTATCCATTCCATTTCTTCAAGGCACCAATGAGGCGGTCTCCAATGAGGGAGGCCTGCCACAATTTCTCTACATTTATTTTTAATATATTTATTTTCTTTATTTTTGTTTTGTAATTCCATATTCTATCCATTTCAACTCTATTACCCTTCACATGGAGGGGTAAAACCTTTGAGTGATTGGGGAGGGGGGGGGGGTTTCACTTTTGTATTGTCGAAGTTTTGTGCTTAAATATAAATTCCTTTTTTTATTTTGAATTACTTATTTTATCACTGTTTCCAAATTATCTTAATGAAATAGTGTTTAGAGTTTGGTGTATTCATTGTCAATAGCTTTGTTTAAAGACATTTAATCTCTCTTCGCCTAGTGCAATTTGTCTCGATCGAGAAGATTGTGTTTGGTGGTGAGTGTCTAGTGATTGTTGGCATGTGTGTGAAACTATTAATCTTTTTCTAGAGTTATAAAGAACAACAATTCCCGCTCGGGACTTGCCTTAGTTGTTTAGGGATTGTTTTTGAACTTCCACACACATAGGAGTGAGTCTCATTTGTTTCTTTAACCAAGGGTGATTAATAACTCAATCGAGGAGTCTTTCATTTTTTATTAGTAAGGAAGAGAAATAATATCATCATTATTAATATAATGACATTGAAAAAGTGAATCCTACCCTAACCCCATCACTCTCTTCATCCATTAGTGTTCAACCTTTATTTTTATTGTTTTCTTTATTTGACATCCCAATCAATTTCAAAAACAACCTTTTCTTCTTTATTAAATTTAAGTGACAAACATAATTGTTGTGCACTCTTATGTGGATACAACTTAGGTTATCCAATATACAACATTTTATCATAGGTATTATTTGTTTTTTTCACACCCCATGATAGGCACGTGTCAAAACTTGGCACCACTACCGGGGAGCTAATTGGTTGTTTGTTTTACTTTCTCTATTTTAAATTTTTTGATAGTTTTCATTAATTATTTTTAAAAAACTGAAAAAAAAATTTATATGAACCATTCAAATTAAAATTATTATGCATGGAATAAATACTCACAGGTGCAGGAGGAAGAAACTTACTACAGTGGGGAGGCCCTCTAATGAAGAGCCGATGCGCTGATTATAACAGTCAAGTAAGTAGAAAGAGGCATATAAACATGGATCTCACTAGAATATTTGATGGCCATGGTTGATGAACTCCAAGCTGACATAAAAAGATTCAAGGCAAAGAAAGAAGTGCCAATAGTCTTTCCTGATTTCACTGAACGAATCCCTGAAGTCGAATCCAAACATGAGGTGGAGGAGTCTGACTACCTACCTCCATCCAGTGAATATCAACTCGAAGAGGCACATTCAATTGAAGATGATATTAACGTTGAACTGAATCAGGGAGATGATACAATCTTAAACCCAAACTCTTTTAATATTGTTAAAACTAATTTGACTGTCACCCCTAATAGTTTTGAATTTTCAGATTCTTCCATCTCAAATTATTCCTTAGAGGATGATGAGGGAAAAGAAATTTCACCTGTTGAGGAACATTTAGAGCTCCCTAAACACACTGAATATTTACTGGGAGGAGGACAAGAATGGAAAGGGAATGTTGAAAAGGTAGGAAAAAATGAGGAGGAGGCTCTGTACTTCATTCTACCCCCTCCATGCAAGCTATACTAAATTGTGAAGGGGTGGATCTGGTATACTCTATCCATGGAGTCATCTATAATAAGAACAAATATTTGTAAGCTGATAAGAGCCACATGTGGTGTTTCAAATCAAAGAAGCATCATCCACCGACTGATTATGAATAGAAGATGGTACTGCCCTTTAGAGGTAGTAACGGATTACAGGTCCCACTTGGGGGATCATACCAAGATTTATATTTACATGCTTTATAGTAATTTAGATTTGAATTTATTTTATTAGAAAATTGTTTAGCATATGGCCCCTCCATATTTTTTTATCTTTAATGACATGATATTTGTGCTTAATTGAGTTGTTTTATTTTATAGGTTCATGATTGAAGAAGTAAATCCGAAGCATTTGATGAAGAAGTCCAAAGCATTATTTTAAAAGGGAGTTCACATTTTATTATTATCTCTTAAACTCCTTACATTTTTTTGGTCGAAAACAAGATTTGATATTTAAAGATAAGAATTTCATACACACACTCCAATTAATTCGTAACATGACTTATCTAGGAGACCTGAGTTTCTTAGGAATTCAGTGATTCCATGTTTTAAATTTCCCTGTTAATGAGATTGAATGAGTAAAATGAAAATTTGAATGTTTAATGTGAAGCATTGATATTGAAATGATAACTCAAAATTTAATGGAATTAGTTGATTTATGTCACAGAAATTTCCCTAACATTTTTCATACGTTGAATTTCTTATATTCATGTGAATTAATTTTTTATTATTGATCATGCCTCGAGTGATTGTCCAATATCATATTTCTCATTCGAGAGAGGATTCCTAGACCAAGTACTTCCTATTTATTCTTCACCATATTTCTTGAGTGATATTGGGACATGTCACCTATAACAACCCATACTTTACATACATTGTTAATACTTCAAAATTTAAGCATACTTATTACAACATATAACAAAACCACTAAAGGACCGTATAGGTATAGTGTCTTTAGAAACTGGGAAACATAAACAACTGGTTCATAAAGCGTCTACACTGTCTCCCATTTATTTCATCATATCTATAGTCCCTTTTGGCATATCTTACTTAATAACCTTCTTCCTGACCTGGGGAAAGAAAACATACAAAATGGTGAGCTCAAATTCTCAGTAAGGGTAAACAAAATAAATATCAATCACATCGTATACACAAGCACATAACATTTGGAAATCTTATCCTGCAAAAGAGATCATAATATCACAACATGGGATAAACCATGGCAGTGAAATGTAATCACAATAATAATAACTTAAAACATGAAACTTTGTGGTGTACACACATAATCATAGAAAATCATTTCTTGTTAGTCAAGACTCATTGCTAAGACTATCTTAGTGGACAAAGTCCCTTTCTGAACTGAGTCACCCTCGTTTCAGTCCTGTTTCACTGAACCAGTATAACCTACCATTCCAGCCATGTCTATCTCATGAGATATAAAATCTTTACCCAATTCATTGGAGGGAGATATATGTCCCACCCATATCATAATGATACCATTCATATGCGTTCCACAAAATCATAAACCATACATCATTGCATAACCCATGTAATAAAATTGGGAATCTTAAACATCATGACATCATAAAACCATTCATATACGATAAAGGAATTCATAAAAATAATTCCATCACAACATAATCAAATCAATTTAATAATAGGGATAGAAACAGAACCCTTTATTATCTTATATGGAAAATAATTTTGATAAAACACTTGAACTTCATTCTTGAGGAAAATATCCTTTCTACTTCAAAAAAACTTTTCCTTTCTTAACATGTCATACAATTTTAAACTAAAAGAATTTGATTAAAAATAAACATGAAAACATGTAAAGGAATATTTTTTGAAATAATGTTTTAAAAATCCATTCATGCCGTATAAGTTAAAAAAAACATTCTTCGTACTAATGTCGGAAAAGTCAAAAAGTACCTCGTAAAAAAAACGACAAAAGATTCCTTTCGTATCCTTTACTAAAAAATCACTGAAGGGTAAAATTGGATTTTAAAAATTGTTGGTGGATGTAAATACTATTACATATTGAGGAAACATGGATGTGGATGATAAAATACACCCCATTAATTACCAATGTAAAAATAATCTCGGATAAAAGTGAGATTGTGATATTTCCCTTACCTTAGGTCCGACTTGCTTTGTAAGTGTCCGAACCTCCTGTATAATGATTTAAATAATGTTATTGACTTATTCCAGAATCATACTTATTTTTATGATATCATATATGGTCATATTCTTAGCTTCTTAGTAGTAATATTTCATTGCTACTTGTTATTCGGGTGTTTATAACTTTTTGTTCTTATGTGTGTTTTGTCGAATAGATTCTTATTCTTTTCTTTAGGTTATAGATACCTCATTTACAGAAAGGTATTAGTGTAATATATATCATATTTATTCATTCAATTCATTTATATAATCATTATGAAGTGAAGATCATGTAGAACGAGTCGCATCACATCGTGGAGACGGTATTCCGTACGTACGAACGAGTGATGATATCGTTCCTATGATCGTGGAATTGTATTGGAGTATATGTATACTATTTAAGAATCAATATCACTTTATTATAGTCATATATGGTCATTATTTACACCATTATACCCATCCAAGTAAGGTGGTGGTGGAAAATAGATTACACCACGGCGTGGAGACGGTATTCCGTACGTACGCACGCGCGGTGATTTCTTTTTCCGTAGGATGGATAGATGGTGAAATAGGGTTGTTTCATACTTATAATAACATATCAGTATATGAGTTATACTGATGTTATTACTTCATAATGAAACAACTAAATAAGAAGAAGTGGAAGAAGAAATAAAGATGAAAGAATCGGTAACGGACATTACCTCTTCTTTGAAGTGATTCTTTGAGAACATCTTTTAGGGCACTAAAATTGGTCTTTGAAAAATACCAGAACCTCTAGGATGTCTATAGGGAAGTGGATAGGAGAAATTGGCAGGGGTTGGACGTGCTTGAAGGCTTCAAGTGGTGTGAGGAAGAGGGGGGGGGGGGAGGTGTCCTTTTATAAGGGAGGAGAGGGGCACCTTTGGAATAACTAAAACTATTATTTTATTATAAAGTCAATTTCGGTTTTAAATAGCTCCAAATTGATATATTTCGAAGCTAAGTTGGGGATGGGTCGAAATCCTCTTATCCAATAGAGTTTATACATGTTTAGGTTCCTATTTTATCCTTATAATTTAGATTTAACATTAAGTTAAATAATTTTACTTTTACCATGTCTTCTTGTGTTCTTATACTATAAGGTTAATAAACATACTATAAGCAGCCAAAAGAACCCCAAGATGTTTATTATTAATATATATAACCTTATCTAAGTCATTTGGCCGATCCTTAGATTTTTACGAATAAACTAACAATTACCAATATAATATGTGTTTTAAAAACTATTTTATGTCAAATTTGACACTATTTAGTAATTGATTTTTGTGAAAACCATAACAGAATTATTAGTTCGAACCAAGTTAATTAAATCAATACTAACATGTTATGTTAACCTATAAAATTAGTGGGATTCATAAAAAGTCTCAAATTACATTTATTTTGGTGTTTATAACATCAATTATGTCAATATTTCATTAATAAGATAATTACTGCATCATCATTGTGTCATAAATAAATTAAATTATTTAATGTCTAAAAATTACAAATAAAATACCATTATGTAGGAAATCGTTTTATCGTTCTAATGAATATTGATAGTCGAATTTATCTTATGTATTACCCCATATTAAAAATTATTTACTTATTAAACTTTGATTTTAACTATTTTAACCCTTCTTTAAATAAATTAATAATAAATGTCTTAATCTAATCCAAGTGGGCCTAAATGGTCATATTTTGTTCCTAAGATTGTTTTTGGTCGAATTACACTTATCCAATAGAATTAGGACATGTGTTAGGGTAATAATAATATCATCTTTACCCTTAATTACCCTATTTACTATTTACCGTGGGAAAAAAAGTAAAAAGTTACTATTCACTAAAAATTATTTTCATCTCATTGAACCACATTTTAGTCCTTGATATTAACCGTGTCTCTCAGATTTTCGAAATTCCACTCACTGAAGAGGTAAAATTATGTTTTATGAAAAATTCAGTTTGTTAACTACCACTTAGTGGTTTCACTATTCATCCAAAATTGAAAGTTTTTAGAAAAATACCAAAATTTTACCCTAGGCTAATTTCGATATTCCGAATCCAAAAATGAAGTCCATTTTGAAAAATAAAATTTATAAAATTTCAAAAAGTGGTTATTACTATTCATAACGGCTAGTTTTAATAATATTTTAATAGCATATCGTTGTTTAGTGAAACTCGGTATTGCGTACGACGCACGCTATCGAGGAAGGTCATGATTTCGTGTAAAGCAAGCCAAGAAAGTGTTGTGTAGAAAAATATTCCTTTGATGATTTATATAACATAAAAGTCTCGGGTGTTACATTCTACCCCCAATAAAATTAATTTCGCCCTCTAAATCTGTCACTTTGTAACAAACAGATGAGGATACCTCTCCCTCATCATATCCTCAAGTTCCCATGTAGCTTCTTCTAATTGGTGGTTCCTCCATAAAATTTTCACCAAATGAGTGGTCTTGTTTCATAGGAATTTTTCACTACGATCCAGAATCTCCATTGGTTGTTCTTCATAAGAAAGATCTTGCTCCAGCGGTACAACTTCTGAGCTGAGTACATGTGAAGGATCAGGTACGTACTTTCTCAGGAGAGATACATGGAACACATCGTGAACTTGAGAGAGATTCGGTGGAAGAGCCAATCGGTATGCTACCTTCCCTACATGATCCAGTATTTCAAAAGGACCGATATATCTAGGTCTTAACTTCCCCTTCTTTCCAAATCTCATGACTTTTTTCCAGCGAGATATCCGTAAGAACACTTTATCGCCCACTTCAAACTCTAGGTCTTTTCTTCAGCTGTCGACATAACTTTTCTGTCGACTCTGAGCTGCTCTTATGTGTTGTTGAATAGATCTGACCTTTTCTGCCATTTCATCAACGAGATCAGTTCCTAATAGCATTCATTCCCCAACTTCATCCCAGCAAGTTGGAGTCCTGCATTTCTTTCCATAGAGATCTTCATATGGAGCCATCTGAATACTGGAGTGAAAGCTATTATTATAAGAAAATTCCACCAAAGGTAGGTGTTGATCCCAACCTCCTTTGAAATCCATAGAGCAAGCTCTCAACATATCTTCTAGGGTTTGAATTGTTCTTTCAGACTGACCGTCTGTCTGAGGATGATAAGCAGTGCTGAAACTCAACTCTGTATCTAGAGTATGCTGAAGACTTCGCCAGAACATCGAGGTTAATCTCAGATCCCAATTAGATATAATAGAAAGTGGTACTCCATGGAATCTTACCACTTCCTTTACATATATCCTGGAAAGCTGATCCAGAGAGAAATCCTCTCTAATAGCAATGAAGTGTGCAGACTTTGTAAGACGATCAACTATGACCCAGAGAGCATTATTTCCTTTGGATGATTTAGGAAGTCCTGTGACAAAGTCCATAGTAATGTTTTCCCATTCCCATTCGGGTATGGGTAATGGTTGTAACATCCCCTTAGACTTCTGTCCTCAGCTTTAACTTGTTGACAAACCAAGCATCTAGAGGCATATTCAGCAACATCTCTTTTCATGCCATCCCACCAGAAGTACTCTTTTAGGTCCCTATACATCTTCGGGCTTCCAGGATGAATAGAGAATGAAGAACTATGAGCCTCATCCAACAGCTCCTTCTTTAATTCGGGGATGGGAGGAACACAAACCCGATTCCTGAACTTTATTATCCCATCACAATCAAGGTTGAACTCAGGAACATTTCTCACCTTCTTTTGTAACTCGACATCTTCTTTATGTGCCTCTTTAATCTTCACATGTATAGATGGTTGAACATTCATTTGAGAAAGATAAGATTTTTCCCCTTCCATTATAATTCCATGATCCATCCTTTGTAAATCCATAAATATTGGATCATTTGTGATCCTCATCATGGATAAACTAGCATGGTCTTGTCGACTTAATGCATCTGCCACCTTATTTGCATTCCCAGGGTGGTAATGGATTGAGCAGTCGTAATCCTTATTCAGCTCCAACTATCTTCTTTGACGCATATTCATCTCCTTTTGTGTGAAAATATACTTGAAACTTTTATGATCAGTATAAATATCACACCTTTCACCATAAAGGTAATGCCTCCAAATCTTTAATGCAAATATTACCGCAGCTAACTCCAAATCATGTGTTGGGTATGGATTTTCAACTGTCGTGAGGCATAAGCTATCACCATATCATTTTGCATAAGAACACACCCTAATCCCTTCTTGGATGCATCACCATAGTTCACAAACCTTTCTCCACTACAAGGTAGTGTGAGCACAGGTTCACTTGATAACCTTCTTTTCAACTCCTTGAAATTCTCTTCACATTCTCCCGTCCAGACAAACTTAACACTTTTCCGAGTCAACTTGGTGAGTGGATTAGATAATCGTGAAAAATCATTCACAAAACGTCGATAATATCCAGCCAAACCAAGAAAACTTCGGATCTCAGTTAATGTTGTTGGTCTCGACTATCATTCAATAACCTCTGTTTTTGCTGGATCCATAGATATCCCCTCTTTTGAGATTATGTGACCCAAAAATGCAACTTTTTGTAGCCAAAATTCACACTTGGTAAATTTGGCATAAAGCTTCTCCTTTCTCAGGGTCTTCAATATAAATCTCAAGTGATCTTAATGTTCTTCCTTGCCCTTTGAATAGACAAGAATATCATCTATAAAGACTACCACAAATTGATCAAGATAGTCTCTAAAGACTCTATTCATCAGATCCATGAAGATAGCAGGGGAATTAGTAAGACCAAATGGCATCATTATAAATTCATAGTGTCCATACCTTGTACGGAAATCCGTCTTCGGTATATCCTCCCTTTTGACCCTTAATTGATGATACCCTGAACGAAGATCAATCTTGGAAAAGTATTGAGCTCCGCGTAGTTGGTCAAATAGGTCATCAATGCGTGGGAGAGGATATTTGTTCTTGATAGTGATCTTGTTAAGTTCTCGATAATCAATGCAGAGTCCCATTGATCCATCTTTCTTCTTAACAAATAGAACAGGTGCTCCCCAAGGTGATGAACTAGGGCGTATGAATCCTTTATCAAGATTCTCTTGGAGTTGCTTCTTCAATTCCTGCAACTCAATTGGGGCCATTCTATAAGGTGTCATTGAAATAGGCAAATCACCCGGTACGAGTTCTATTGAGAACTCAACCTCACGATTTGGTGGAAGTCCCAGTAATTCCTCCAGAAAGACATCATCAAACTCTCGTAAAATGGGCATATTCTTAATCGTGAGTTTCTCACCAACCATTTGAGATAAATAACCATCATTTAGTGGAATCAAGACCCATAAGATGGAAAAAATTTCCACTGGAAGGTTATGTTCATCCTTGCATTGATAGACGATCATAGATTGATCTGGAATATGAAATGTGACTTCCCTTATTTGGAAATTGATAAGAGGTCCATATAATGAAAGCCAATCCATGCCAAGAATCACATAAAATTCCACTATAGGAAGGATCACATGATTTGCAGGAATCACTTTCCCACAAACTTAGATCAGAGAAGAATTATAAACTTTTGATGCGACTGTTGTTCCATTAGGTGTTGTAACAGCTAACTCAACATCTAATTGTTGAGGTAATACGGTGATACCCTTAGAAAATTCTCCAGAAATAAAATAGTGGGTGGATCCAGAATCAAATAAAACATTTTCTACTTTAGAGTGGATGGTAAGTGTACCTTTCACCACATCGTTATCGTACTCCACATCGCTGATAGAAATTGCATGTGACTTTCCTTTGTCTTTACCTTAAGTGTTTGTTGACGTCGACCATCATCATCAACCCTTGGATTAGGGCATTTATTGGCATAATGCCCCATCTCCTTACACTTGAAACATTGAAGTGTAGTAGGTTCATTCTGTGTATCCCTTCCTTTGTTTGCATCATTAGACATCTTCTTCCCATCATCGCGGCATTCAAATGCCCGATGACCTTCCTTTCCACATTTGAAACATTTACTTGTCCCTTTAAGGGAACTCCCTCCATGTTTCTTTCCACACTTTGAGCATAAGGGAAAGCTCATCTTCTTTTCAGTGTGCTCTTTAGATTTTCCTTTGAATTCCATTTTCCTCTTTTTATCAAACCCATATGACTGATGGGCTACTCCAATATCCATCTCGACTTTGAGAGCACATCGAACGATTTCCTCGTAGCTATTGAAGTCCCTTATGGCTAACACCCTTCGAAGACTTGGTTTTAAGCCACTAAAGAATCGATCGATCTTACTCTCAGGTTGGATAATAATACCAGAAGCGTACCTTGCAAGTCTTGTAAAATTTCCTTCATAGGTACCAACAGATTCATCATCCTTTTGCTTCAATTCAAGAAACTCTTTCTCCATCTTTTTTCGGAGAATACGAGGGAAGTACTTATTGAAAAATAAGTTCTTGAACTCATCCCATTCCATGGACTCAATTTCATCCCTTTGCCTCATATTCTTAATAAGATTCCACCACTGATCAACATCTCCATCGAAACGATACACTGCTAGGATTACTTTATCATGTTCAGAACATTGAAGAACTGAAAATATCTTTTCAGTAGTACTAATCCATTGTTCAGCAACTAATCGATCAGTAGACCCGCTGAAATAAGGTGGACGTTGCCTCATGAAGGATTCAACAGAATGTTGCTCCTTCCTTTGCTTGTTTGGAAGTCCTGTATGATTCATATCTTGAGAAAGTTGTGTGAGCATGGCTACAAGATTTTGCATTCCAGCTCCCATAACGTTTGGTTGCTCAGGGGGACAATCATTGCATTGCCCGTCACATTCCGCATTAACACGGTTCCTTCGGGTTCCAACCATTGACTATAACCAAGAAGAATAGTGTGAGCAACACAAATTATAATAGGAAAACCACATAATCAAGAATAAAATTTCACACTTAAGGTCTTATCCTAGGTTATTCATGGCCATTTCTAAAACACTAAGATTGTGTTCTATACTTAGACTTATCCTTAGGGTTCTTACTAAGGCTTTCACATCCTAGTTTCCAAAGGTTGACTATACCATTCCTCTGATACCAACTATAACAACCCATAATTTGCATACATTGTTAATAATTCAAAATTGAAGCATAATTATTACAACATATAACAAAACCATGAAAGGACCGTATAGGTATAGTGTCTTTAGAAACTGGGAAACATAAACAACTGGTTCATAAAGCGTCAACACTGTCTCCCATTTATTTCATCATATCTATAGTCCCTTTTGGCATATCTTACTTAATAACCTTCTTCCTGACCTGGGGAAAGAAAACATACAAACGGTTGAGCTCAAATGCTCAGTAAGGGTAAACAAAAGAAATATCAATCACATTGTATACACAAGCACATAAGTTTTGCAAATATTATCCTACAAAAGAGATCAAAATTTCATAACATGGGATAAACCATGGCAGTTAAATGTAATCACAATAATCATAACATAATACATTAAACTTTGTGGTGTACACACATAATCATATAAAATCATTTCTTGTTAGTCAAGACTGATTGCCAAAACTATCTTAGTGGACAAAGTCCCTTTCTGAACCAAGTCACCCTCGTTTCAGTCCTGTTTCACTGAACCGGTATAACCTACCATTCCAGCCATGTCTATCTCATGAGATATAACATATTTACCCAATGCATTGGAGGGAGATATAGGTCCCACCCATCTCATAATGATACCATTCTTATCTGTGCCACAAAATCATAAACCATACATCATTGCATAACCCATGTAATAAAAATGGGAATCTTAATCATCATGACATCATAAAACAATTCATATACGATAAAGGAATTCATAAAAATAATTCCATCACAACATAATCAAATCAATGTAATAATAGGGATAAAAACAGAACCCTTTATTATCTTAGATGGAAAATAACTTTGATAAAACACTTGAACTTCATTCTTGAGGAAAATATCCTTTCTATTTCAAAAACAGTTTTCCTTTCTTGACATGTCATACAATTTTAAACTAAAAGAAGTTGATTAAAAATAAACTTGAAAACTTGTAAAGGAGTATTTTTGGAAATAATGTTTTAAAAATCCATTCATGCCGTATAAGTTAAAAAAAATTATTCTTCATACTTTTGTCGGAAAAGTCAAAAGGTACCTCGTAAAAAAAACGACAAAAGATTCCTTTCGTATCCTTTACTAAAAACTCACAGAAGGGTGAAATTTGATTTAAAAAATTGTTAGTGGATGTAAATACTATTACATATTGAGGAAACATGGATGTGGATGATAAAATACACCCCAGTAATTACCAAAGTAAAAACAATCTCGGATAAAAGTGAGATTGTGATATTTCCCTTACCTTAGGTCCGACTTGCTTTGTAAGTGTCCGAACCTCCTGTATAATGAATTAAATAATGTTATTGACTTATTCCAGAATCATATTTATTTTTATGATATCATATATGGTCATATTCTTAGCTTCTTAGTAGTAATATTTCATTGCTACTTGTTATTCGGGTGTTTATAACTTTTTGTTCTTATGCGTGTTTTGTCGAATAAACTCTTATTCTATTATTTAGGTTATAGATACCTCATTTACAGAATGGTATTAGTGTAATATATATCATATTAATTCATTCAATTCATTTATATTATCACTATGAAATTAAGATCATGTAGAACGAGCCGCATCACATCGTGGAGACGGTATTCCGTACGTACGCACGAGGGATGATATCGTTCCTATGATTGTGGAATTGTATTGGAGTATATGTATACTATTTCAGAATCAATATCACATTATAATAGTCATATATGGACATTATTTACACCATTATACCCATCCATGTAAGGTGGTGGTGGAAAATAGATTACACCACGGCGTGGAGACGATATTCCGTACGTACGCACGCGCGGTGATTTCTTTTTCCCTAGGATGGATAGATGGTGAAATAGGGTTGTTTCATACTTATAATAACATATCAGTATATGAGTGATACTTATGTTATTACTTAATAATGAAACAACTAAAGAAGAAGAAGTGGAAGAAGAAATAAAGATTAAAGAATCGGTAACGGACATTACCTCTTCTTTGAAGTGCTTCTTTGAGACCTTCTTTTAGGGAAATAAAATTGCTCTTTGAAGAATACCAGAACCTCTAGGATGTCTCTAGAGAAGTGGAGAGGAGAAATTGGCAGGGGTTGTCCGAGCTTGAAGGCTCCAAGTGGTGTGAGGAAGAGGGGGAGGAGGTGTCCTTTTATAAGGGAGGAGAGGGGCACCTTTGGAATAACTAAAACTATTATTTTATTATAAATTAAATTTCGGTTTTAAATAGCTCCAAATTGATATATTTAAAAGGTAAGGTGGGGATGGGTCTAAATACTCTTATCCAATAGAATTTATACAGGTTTAGGTTCCTATTATAACCATATCATTTAGATTTAACATTAAGTTAAATAATTTTACTTTTACCATGTCTTCTTGTGTTCTTATACTATAAGGTTAATAAACTTACTATAAGCAGCCAAACGAACCCCAATTTGTTTATTATTAATATATATAACCTTATCTAAGTCATTTGGCCGAACCTTATATTTTTAGGAATAAAATAACAATTACCAATATAATATGTTTTTTAAAAACTATTTTATGTCAATTTTGACACTATTTAGTAATTGATTTTTGTGAAACAAATACCAGAATTATTAGTTTAAACCAAGTTAAATAAATCAATACTAACATGTCATATTAACCTATATAATTAGTGGGATTCATAAAAAGTCTCAAATTACATTTATTTTGGGGTTTATAACATCAATTTTGTCAATATTTCATTAATAAGATAATTACTGCATCATCATTGTGTAATAAATAAATTAAATTATTTAATGTCTAAAAATTACAAATAAAATACCATTATGTACAAACGCTTTTTATCTTTCTAATGAATATTTATAGTCGAATTTATCTTATGTATAACCCCATATTAAATATTATTTACTTATTAAACTGTGATTTTAACTATTTTAACCCTTCTTTAAATAAATTAATAATAAATGTCCTAATCTAATCCATGTGGGCCTAAATGGTCATATTTTATTTCGATGTTTGTTTTTGGTCGAATTACACTTATCCAATAGAATTAGGCCATGTGTTAGGGTAATAATAATATCATCTTTACCCTTAATTACCCTATTTACTTTTTACAGTGGTAAAAAAAGTAAAAAGTTACTATTCATCAAAAATTATTTTCATCTCATTGAACCACATTTTAGTCCTTGATATTAACCGTGTCTCTCGGATTTTCGAAATTCCACTCACAGAAGCGGTAAAATTAAGTTTTATGAAAAATTCAGTTTTTTAACTACCACTTAGTGGTTTCACTATTCATCAAAAATTGAATGTTTTCAGAAAAATACCAAAATTTTACCCTAGGCTAATTTCGATATTCCGAATCCAAAAATGAAGACCATTTTGAAAAATAAAATTTATAAAATTTCAAAAATTGGTTATTACTATTCATAACAGATAGTTTTAATAATATTTTAATAGCATATCATTGTTTAGTGAAACTCGGTATTGCATACGACGCACGCTATCGAGGAAGGTCGCGATTTCGTGTAAAGCAAGCCAAGAAAGTGTTGTGTAGAAAAAGATTCCTTTGATTATTTATATAACATAAAAGTTTCGGGTGTTACATCACCAACAAGAACATGCATTTGAACTTTTCGAAGCTATGACTGTGCAAAAACATATTTAAAATGATTGAGGCACCTTTTGAAAAGCCCTTATCCTTAAATACTGCCTTTACATCAATCCTTTTTTAACCGATAATGACAATGAATAACTTTTATAGGGATGAGCCATGTTTCAAGCAATTTTTATCCATTCTTACCCACTCTTGGTATTTTCCTAGTATTTTAAAGATGAAGTGCGGGGGGGGGGGGGGGGGGTAAAGGGATTCATGGTGGAAGGAATGATTTACATTATAAGGAAAAATTTTGGCGATTCTAATGTGGGAATTTTAAAATATCGTGTAATCATTAATTGTACTCTATTGTTTTTCGCCTCTTAAAAAATGAAAATGGAAAAAACAATAAAAGATAAAAAAAAATGAGAAAATGGGTTGTGATTTAGGAGAACCAAAAATCACCATTTTCCATACCGATTATCTTTTAATCGTATGTGGTTAGGTGATGTATGTGAGGTTTCATCTAATCATAAAATTTAAAAAAAAAGAATAAAAATTAAAAAATTAAAACAAATCAAGAGGGTGCATTAATCATTCATTAGGATTTACATTGAGCATGACCTTACTTTGAGATTTGGGGGAAGTGGGTGTTGGTACATTAAAGGAGAGAATTTCATTTAAATTTTTGATATCATGCATTATGCTTAAGAGATAAACCTCCTCCTCGAGCCTTACATTTTAAAACATCAAATCCTATGAACCTTAATCCATAGAGTAATTTTATCCTTTATTGAAAAGTCCTCATGATTTTATGTGCCTTTTGTCTTTACAAAGTGGAGAAAGTAGTTCTCTTACAATCTTATGAGTATGGTGCATATTCTCATGATATGGTCATAACATTACTTGAATTTTATCATGAGATATGAGAGGAAAAATTCAAAGGAGAGGTAAATCATGATGTCACATGCTTAACAATAATGAATTGGGAAGCTTTAATGAAAGAGATAAGAAGTTCCATTTTTTTCAAAGGAGAAAAGTAAAATACACGATTTAATTGTTTCTTTGAAAAATGGGAAATTAAATTGATATTTTATTTGGATTTTTGAATGTTTGATTTGACATTGAATATTATTAAATTTTATTACTTTGGAATTTGAATATTTGTAACATTAGTGTCCTCTCAATTACATGTTGAGATTTTATACTTGAGGACAAGAATACTTTAAGTGCGGGGGAATTGATAGATCTAATATTTTACAAAATTATTGTATGTATTTAATTTTTTTTATGCATCCCAAAAAATAAATTTGGGATTATATGAATCAATTTTGGATTTATGATGTGTTTTGAGCAAAATGGAGAAAACGCATAATTCTGGATTTTAGACAAATTTTTGCATCAAGGGTATTTTGGTCATTTCATGAAAAAAATAAAAAACTTTGTGATTATATTTTTTTAAAATACTTATTTTATTTACTTCAACATTTTCTTCTATACTAGGAGATTATTTGGCCAAATAAAGGGCCTACAAATTAATTTAAATTTGACATTTTTTGGGCAGACAACATGGACCCCCATTGTAACAGACATCCATCTCGGCCTACACACCTTCAAATGTGTTTATTCTACTTGGGGATGATAGAAGACTCAAAGATTAATTCTCACAATAAATTACATGGAGTTTTGAATCCATTAAGGCGGCTATTGAATGAAATATTCTTAAAAAAATCTTCCTGGATGCTACATCCGGAATCAAAACCGACATGAAAAAATCACAACTCCTACAAACTATGGCCAAATGAGATGAAATGTGGAGGATGGACTGCCAACACGTTAATGTACATCATTCATGAAGGGTTCAATGTGGTAAGTGGCCAATTTTTGGGTCAAAAATGCGAAAACATTTGGAGGACATAAATCTGGATATAAAATGAAGAGAGCTCCTCCACCTCAAAGAATCCCATTCTCTATTCCATTCCTTGAAGGCACCAAGGAGGTGATCTCCACCAAGGGATTCTGGCCACAGATCTTCCACATTTCTTTTTAATTTAATTTATTTTATTTATTTTCATTTCTGTAATTCCTTCTTCTTCCCCTTTCAACTCTATTACCCTTCACATGGAGGGGCAAAACTTTAGAGTGATCGGGGAAGGGGAAGTTTCACTTTTGTAATGTAGGAGTTTTGTGCATAAATTTAAAATTCTTTTTTTTTTCTTTAGAATGACTTATTTTATCACTGTTTCCCAGTTATCTTAATGAAATTTTGTTTTGAGTTTGTTGTATTCATTGTTAAGAGCTTTGGTTAAAGACTTTTAATCTCCCTCCGCCTAGTGCAATTTTCCTCGATCGAGTAGATTGTGTTAGGTGGTGAGTGTCCAGAAATCATTGACATGTGTGTGAAACTATTAATCATTTTCTAGAGTCTTTAGGAGCAACAATTCCCAATCGGGACTTGCCTGTGTTGTTTAGTGATTGTTTACGAACTTCCACACACAAAGGAGTGAGACTCATTTGTTTCTTTAACCAAGGGTGATTAATAACTTGATTGAGGAGTATTTCATTTGTTATTCGAAAGTAAGAGAGGGAATGTGATCATTATTACTATGATGACAGTGAAAAATTGTGTCCTACCCTAATCCCATCAATCTATTCATCCATTAGTGTTCAAAATTTCTTTTTATTACTTGCTTTATTTTTTCACCCAAACAATTTAAAAAACAGCCTTTTCTTATTTCTTAAATTTAAGTGACACGCATAATTTTTGTCCACTCCTCTCTAGAGATAGATTAGGTAAACCAATCTACTAAATTTTAACATAGGTATTATTTGATTTTGTCACACCCCATGACAGGCACGTGTCAAAACTTGGCACCGCTACTCGGGATCTAATTGGTTGTTTTCTTAACTTTTTCTATTTTAAAATTTTAGATAGTTTTCATTATTTTTATAAACAAACTACAATTTTTTTCCCATGACCCATTCAAATTCATATTATTCTCAGTGGAATAATTACTCACAGGTGCAGGAGGAAGAAACTGACGACACTGAGGAGGCCCTCCAATGAAGAGTCGATGCGCTGATGATAATAGTCAAGAAAATGGAATGAGGCATAACAACATAGATCTCACTGGAAGATTTGATGGCCATAGTCGATGAAATCCTAGATGACATAAAAAGATTCAAGTCCAAGAATGAAGAGCTAATAGTCTTTACTTATTTAACTGAAGACATCCATGAAGTCGAATGCAAACATGAGGTGGTGGAGCCCGACTACCTACCTCCATCCAGTGATGATCAACTGCAAGAGTCACATTCAATTGAAGATGATATTAAAGTTGAACTGAATAAGGGAGATGATACAATCTTAAACTCAAACTATTTTAATTTTATTGAAACTAATTTGAGTGTCACCCCTAATAGTTTTGAATTTTCATATTCGGTCATCTCATATTATAAATTTGAGGATGATTAGGGAAATGAAATTTCACCTGTTGAGGAACATTTAAAGCTCCCTAAACACAGTGAATATTTACTAGGCGGAGCACAAGAAGGGAAAGTGAATGTTTCACAAGTAACAACAAATGATGATAAGGCTCTCTACTTCATCCTACCCCCACCATGCAAGCTATAAAAAATTGCGAAGGGGGAAGATCCGGTATACTTTGTCCATGGAGTCATCCTCTATAAGAACAAATAATTGCAAGATGGAAAGAGCCACAAGTGGTGGATCAAATCAAAGAAGCTTCATCCACTGACAGATTATGGATAGAATCTTGTACTGCCCTCTAGATGCAGTAAAATATTCCAAGGTCCACTTTGTGGATCATAAGAAGATTTATCTTTACATTCATTCTAGTAAATTAGATTTGAATTTCATTTATTAAAAAATTGTTTAGCATTCAGCCCCTATCTATTTTTTTGAGATTTAATGACATGATCTCTGAGCAAAATTGAGTTGTTTCCTTTTATAGGTTAATGATGGAAGAAGGAAACCTGAAGCACTGGATGAAGAGGACCAATGCTTTATTTCAAAAGGGTGTTCACATATTATGATTAACTCTTAAACTTCTTACACTTTTTTTGGTCGAAAACATGATTTGATATTTCAATATAAGAATTTCATACCCACAATCCAATTAATTCTTAATTTAACTTATCTAGGAGACATGAGTTTCATAGGAATATAGTAATGCCATTTTATAGATTTCAATGTCAATAATATTTAATGAGTAAAATAAAAAATTGAATGTTTAAAGTTGTCACGACCCGTCCTCGAGGCCCGTACCATGAATGGAATTTCCTGTATAGAACATAAACTCATCCAACCAGAGTACAAGAGGAATTAATACACTAACTAAAAAATAATGTTCTGGAAAGTAAATGGGCCAGAATACAAACCCAACTAAAAAGTATTGCTACAACTGAATGAAATTACAACAGAAAAGACAGTGGCTAGAAGATAGAAACAGCTCCTGGGTCGTCCACTATGGATCCAACCTGAAGGGTAGGTACAGATAGCGCAACTATTGGATCTTCCACCACAGATCCTATCTGAAGGGTAGGTACCGATAGCCTCCTCAACGCTCTCTCCTGCCAACCTTCTCCGAGTACCGTCTCGTCATGGAGTCCACCTATGGGAACTGAGTCGTCGTGAGGTCCACCTCTGGGTACCATCCAGTCCTCGAACACTCGATATCAGTCATCACCGTCCGTCGTCTGCATCCAACACAATGAGGTGCAGGCATATCCCATGTAGGTGTGAGTATAAAATACTCAGTAAGGACGTCGAGACCCTCAAGGTCTCACTAAATCCAACAAGGATAATCACAATGAATTTTCTCAACCGATAACCCTTACTTAGGTATAAGCCCATAATTATACCTAAGTTATAAAATAGCCCATCTCAGCCATGAGGTATCACATAGTTATGAAGTCGATGGATAACCACTACTTAGGTATATTCCCATACATATACGCATGTTATCAAGTAAACCATCTCAATCATGAGGAAAACACAACGGTAATTAACTCAGCTCAAACCAAGATTTTCATTATCAAAACCGCAACTGCTGAAGTGCTCCTCGTCTATTGAGTTCACTGATCCTGTCATAACTCTGAGGCGCTGCTCACTAACCTTAGACTGCTGAGGTACTCCTCCTGTCGAGTACCACGGTTCATCCCCCAAAACATAGTAGTGCTCCCCTCCGGGGTCTGCCACCCAAACACAGTAGTGCACCCCCCTAATAGCCTATAGAGGTACTCCTTCTGTCGAGTACCATGGGTCCACCACCCAGACACAGTAGTGCTCCCAGCCGTGGGTCTGCCACCCAAACACATTAGTGCTCCCGAATGGACTATACAAGTCACTCCGACTCGAATCGGACAAGCATTCATCAGGTCTCAGCCAGCTACACGGTCTCCGTACTCCGTACACTCGTCTCCAGGAGTGTCCTCTCCATGAGCTACTAGTCGATACTCCATGTATCACAAAGTCCCATGAGTAAGTATCTCAAAGTACTTCCTCATCATAGGGTTCTCACCGCAATAGACGACGTGTCAATCGGACGCCCGGTCTGTGTGTTATTATCATTTTAGTCCCAGGGGCCCGGTTGGTTTTGTGTACGAACCAACCCGGCCATATCTCAACTGTACCCCGATCTCACATAGGGTATACAAAAAGGGACTGTTTTTCTACGTGATCACCAAATCCACTGAATGTTCGTCAAATGGACGTCTGGTGTGAAAGTTATCGGCTTTTCTGTTCTAGGGGCCCGGTTGGATTTTAGGTTCATCCAACTCGGCCATATTCCAACTCCATCCAAACCTCAGGTGCAGTATACCAAAAGAACCGTCTCATGAAGAGGAATCCAACAATGTTGAAGACACATCAATCAGATGTCTGGAACTCAAGTTATAATTGTTTCCCTTCCGAGGGCCTGGTTGGATTCAGGTTCAAACCAACCAGGTCGTACCCATACCTCACCGAAACATCATATGTAATATACCAAAATGACCGTCTCAATCCAAGGATGCCAGCGCAACTGATGATGCATCGATCGGAGGTCCGTAGCCCAAGATATGGGCGTTGGAATTAAACTTTCCGAAAATAGGGGGTTTGGGCCCGGTCCGACCCGGACCAATACCCCCTGGGTCGGCCCGAACCGAGTTGACCCAAAACGGGTTGACCCGACTCGGGTCCGGGTCCAGCCCGATAGGGCACAGCCCGGCCTGGGTAGCGTAGCCCGACCCGGCGTTGGCGGCCAGGCCCGACTTGGGTGGCCCAGCCCGGCCGGTTGAGGCTCAGCCAGTGTGGCCGATCCAACGCAGAGCGGGGGACTCGGCCCCTCTCTGCTAATTGGCGTCGGCGGCGGTTTGTGCCACCGCCGTTCTTCTGGGATCCCACGCGGCTGCGAGATCTACAGTGGCACACCGCCGCGGTAGGTTTTTCTTCGGTGGCACGCTGGGGCGTCACCACCTCCTGGTGGCCAGACGGCTCTGGCCACCACCTTCGGCCACCGGCGCCACCGGCAGTTCGTTCCGCGGACCACCGAACCCGCTCCGGTGGTCCGATTTTCCCAGCATCTTAGCCAACGGTCCTCCCGGGACCTGCTCTTCACTGCGACGGCTTTCAAACATCATTGCGGTCCCGTTTCATCTTCGCTGTCAATCTGCGCACCAACAACAATCTGCGGATGGTTTTCGGGCCGTGTTTTTTCGGCCCGCGCCCTCCACTTTAGTTGTTATCAATTGGAAAAATTAAACAGGGTTTTAAAAATAAAAAACAATCAATTTTACTTAAATAAAATTGAATCAAATCATTCCACAATCCCTTAAATAAATTTTATCATACCAATATTCCGAACCCGCAATTAAAATAAAACATTTGTGGATCAACTTAATGATGAGTTGATCCGTGTTCTGTGTTTTAGAAGGAAACAACCATGGGAATAATATCATTCTCAAAATAATCCCCTACCTCGTGTCATTCGTTGTTCTTTGATGATATCACGAAAGGGAAAGGACGTCGGTTCGTTGACGTCGTCGCAAGGTAAGAGGTGATGGGTACGATGGTCGTTGATGTTCGGCATTTCCTCAAATACCTTCAATCCGGACCGAGCGTCGTTCGTTGGAGATCCGACAGTTAGAAAATGTTCTTCATCGAGGGAGGGAGTCATTCTTCTATAAAGAAGCGTCATTCTTCGACGAGGAGGAATTCTCTTCTCTTCCTTCTTCTTTTTCTCACAAAGGCTCTCTCACTCTCCCCACAGTCTCTACACAACAGCCCGAACCCAAAATAAAATAAGACTTACTTTTATTTTATTATAACATGCCAAGCATTCAAAACAAAAAATTCAAACTCTTAGTTAAATTAATTGAATAGGTTTAATAAATTAATTTAATGTGATTTGGCATGAAATAAAGAGGGGGAGAGGGTGAGTTACACAATTAAGTGGGGAGTAAAGAGTTTTACATTAATTACAAGGGGTTTAAGGGGGTTTGGGAAAGTGAAAGGTTGGGGATCATGTGGGCCCCACCACACCTTAATCCTCACTTGGTTGGCTAGTAACTAGTGTTTCCACCCCAACTTCTACACTTAGGATATATCTGCCTAAGTTGGGAATAAAATTTATACCACAAATTTTATTCAAGTCTTTATTAATCCTAAAATTCTATAAACTCCTCCCGATCAAACGCACCTTTGGTAAAGGTCCTCTTAAGCAAATATCGGCACTGCGAGTTCATCGGTGCCCTTGGATTTCAATTCTGAGCACCTGTTCAAATGATAGAAAAACCCGCTCGTTCGTTTACTGAACGTACCCGAGCCAAACTTTGGAAATTGATTCCGGGCACACATGGCCTCGGAAACAGGTGCCCTCAGAAACTATGGACTTGTAAAATTTCAAAGAAATTAAGAAAAAATATCCCTTGAAATTTCCAAGTCATTACATTACTCCCAAATCAGGGATTTACGTCCCCGTAAATCATCAGCACACACTAAGGAAAACAAAGTGGTAATGAGAATGCATCTGAGCCTTCCGCTCCCATGTGCTCTCATAGAGGTTCTCGTGCTGCCAGTGAGAGCGCACCTGAGGTATCGACCGTCCACGTAGGACCCAGTCTTGTCTATCCACAATCTCCACTGGATCCTCCGTGCATGTCACCCTTTCATCGACGTCCAACTGACGATGGTCGATGATGTGTGAAGGATCGTTCACGCATCTCCTCTGCTGAGATATGTGGATGACATCGTGCACCCGGTGCAGTTGAGGTGATAAGGTCAATCGGTAAACAACCTTACCTACCCTACTGCGGACTTAGAAAGGTCCGTTGAACATCAGAGATAACTTTCCACCTCGCCCACATCTCTGTAAAACTCATCGAGGTGAGACCCGTATAAGGACGTGGTCGCCATCCTCGAAGTCTAGAGGCCTCCATTTCCTGATTAGAACTGAAACTCAAAACTCCTACTACCATGAGGGTAAGGTTGACAGATTCAAGAGTGATCGGCTGCACCCTCTTATGCATGATTTTATCCTATGATTCATGGGGTTTCCTTTTCACCCACCAAGGAAAACCATCCCAAAGTTGTAGATAAACTACAACATTTTAACCTAATACAGTCAATCTAGGTATAATCTGTGTATCCAATCCATACCCAGTCCAACGTTATAAGGCCTCGACACTACCAAAAAGAGATTCCAACAGTAACTCTCACCTCGAGGGTTAGATCACACTGTCGGTGTAAGTGTGATTATCGAGTCTCCTCCCAAAAGTATCTCTAGACGTGAGGGTCAAGTCAACAGCTTACTGGAAACTCTAGGTCTGGGACAAGATTCGTGGATGAAAGGAATGATTCGTATCAACGTCTGTTGTAACGGAAGCTATAAGTGGACACAGACTGTCCCTCAGATCATTCTTAGTTCCATTGTGTCACACTCCTTGACCGCATGTAGCTGCTCTCTTCCCCTACTCTCTAGCTCCCTGAGACTGGTAGGGACAACAAAGGTGGGTGGTTGTATCATGTCAAAATGCACACCACCTCATGCTGCACTCCTAGCTCTGCCACCACTTCTGCTACTGCGCATACTCATCTGTCCTTTTCACTTCCTCTTTATAAAACATTTTACACACTCGAGTCTCTAATACTGGAACCAGTTTCCTATTTCTTACTACACTATGCAGTCTTCATCCGCTCCTGGATGATCTGCACCTTCTCCATCATAACTCGTACCATCTCTGGTTGTTAGAAAGTTTTTCGACGTGGTAAGTTGGTCAATGACCACCCTCTTCACCTACGATCTGCAAGAGATGCTAATATTTCTCCTTTTCTTAAAGGAGAAACTTGGTCTCATCCCCTGGATGAACCACTCCCATTTCCTAATATAGTTAATCCTAACATGAATGATGCATTCAAGCCATGGACGACGTTGTAAGGCCTCAACGTTACTACCAAGAGATCCAACCTCTACTCTCGCCTCCAAGGGTCGAGTCACACTATCGGCATTAGTGTGAGGTCACTAGGTATCCTACAGTAGAAATCTCGAATGTGAGGGTCAAGTCAAGAGTTTTAACTAGGACCTCTCAGAAACAACCAAACAAAAGGATAGGAAAGCAAACATCACAATGAAAAGTGTATTTTATTATTGCATCTCACAGTACAAAGACACAAACGCAACATCAAAATTGAACTATAAGTACCAAGAACAAAAGGAATCCACTAGTTCCTCTCCTGTCCACCTGCTTGAAGAGCTCCACTGCCTTGTCCACCGCTCAACTGTTGCTCAAGCACCCACCGCTTCTTTTGTCTCAAGGGCTCCTCTAATGCCCGCGGATCAACTATGCGAGGAGTCAGACATTCACGTGCCATGTGACCCTTACTACCGCATGCATAACACATCCTGCTCCTCATATGGTTGGATCTGTTTCATGTGCCTTGCACAAAAAACCTGTATCCCGAGGTCGCCCACCTACTGATCTGGTCCTCTTGGACCCCTACATCATCTGTCTACTGCCTACAGATGATTTGGTTACTGGTGGAAAATCATGCGTCAAAGGAAGAAGCTCCTGAGCACACTCAGAGTGTAGAGTCAATGGTATAAACTCCACCCTGAAGAAGGTCTCGAATTCTCCCCAGGTGAAGGTCATCTCATCGCAAAGCTGAAGCATCCGGCTCCACCATCTTCCTGCTTCTGCCTGAAAGAGGCTAGTAGCAAGGATCACCATGATGTACGCAGGCGTACCTACTATCCTCAAGACTCTCACAATACCCTCCAGCCAATCCTTAGCCTCCCGTGGGTTCATCTCTCCCCGGAACCTGGGTGGCCTCTAGCACTGGAACTCGTGCAGCACACTCAATTGGTGTGCATCACCTGCTACTGGGGCTAGTGGCTTCGGTGGTCCAACATATGGTAGTACCGCTGGTGCCTCCGAGGGTGCCTCAAATGAAAGAGGGCCTTGTACTGAGGCCTCATCGCTCGGCGGGCTGTCAGTACAGACATCTATCTGGGATCTAGCTGGTTGTCCTCGAAAAGGCATCCTGAAAGAAATAGATGTGACATGGTCAAACAATTATACCTTGTGAGCTAACCTGGTTTGAGCTGTTTTAAGGGAAAACCTTTGAAAACACACACACAATTAGTGTTTTCGTGAACTGAGTCGAAATTCAGAAGTCAGGGTCCTGGTGTATGGATACGTCGGCCGCCCGCACCAACACTGGACTCCCTGAAATGAAAACCACACTGGATACCCTTAACACCATTGCTTCACAGAAAAGAAATATCAGAGTTATAAGTTCTTTGGTAAAACCGAATCCTTTGATACTAATTTGTCACAACCCATCCTCAGGGCCAGTTTCGTGACTACCCCAAGTCCGCCTTCCATAGGTCAGGGGCCAGTGAGTAGCAACCAAGGCGTAAATCCTGATAACAGGGAAGGCATTTCCTTTATAGAACACAAACACATCTAACCAGAGTACAAGCAGAAGTAATACACTATGTAAAAAAGAATGTTTTGGAATGTATATGGGCCAGAATACAAACCCAACTGAAAATTACAGCTACAACTAAACAAAAGTACAATATAAAAGACAACAACTAGAAGACAGAAACAACTCCTGGGTCGTCCACCTCTTATCCTACCAGAAGGGTAGGTACAAATAGTGCAGCTCCTGTATCATCCACTATGGATCCTACCTGAACGGTAGGTACAGGTAGCCCCCTCAATGCTCTCTCTCGCCAACCTCCTCCGAGTACTCTCTCATCATGAAGTCCACCTACGGGTACTGACTCGTCATGAGGTGCACCTCCGGGTACCGTCCAGTCCTCGAAAACTCGATCTCAGTCAGTGATGTCCATTTTCTACATCCTACACAATGAGGTGCAGGCATAGCCCGTGCATGGGTGAGTATATGATACTCAGTAGGGACCCCGATACCCTCAAGGTCTCACTAAATCCAACAAGGATAATCACAATGAAAGTTCTCAACTGATAACCCTTACTTATGTATAAGCCCATACTTATACCTAAGTTATCAAGTATCCCATTTCAGCCACGAGGTATCACACAGTTATGAAGTCAATGGATAACCACTACTTAGGTATATGTCCATACATATACGTTAGTTATCAAGTAACCATCTCAATCATGAGGAAAACACAATGGTCATTGACTCTGCTCAAACCAGGATTTTCATTATCGAAACTGCAACTTCTGAAGAGATCCTCCTCTATCGAATTCACTGATCCTATCATGACTCTGAGGCACTACTCACTAACCTTAGACTGTTGAGTTACTCCTCCTGACGAGTACTGCAGGTCAGCCACCCAAACACAGTAGTGCTCCCCACCGGGGTCTGCCACCCAAACACAGTAGTGCACCCCCCTAATAGCCTGCAGAGGTACTCCTTCGGTCAAGTACCGTGAGTATTCCACCCAAACATAGTAGTTCTCCACGCCATGGGTCTGCCACCCAAACACAGTAGTGCTCCTCACTGGACTATACAAGTCACTCCGACTCGAATCAGACAAGCTGTCATCAGGTCTCATCAAGCTACACGGTCTCCGTACTCCGTACGATCATCTCCTAGAGGTTATGCTCCATGATCTACTAGTAAATACTCCATGTATCACAAAGTCTCACAAAGAAGTATCTCAAAGGACCGCCTCGTCATAGAGTTCTCAACGCAACACACGGTGCGTCAAATGGACACCCGGTCTGTGAGTTATTATCCTTTTAGTATCGGGGGCCCGGTTGGATTCGTGTACGAACCAACCCGGTCATATATCAACTGTACCCCAAACCCACATAGGGTATACTCAAAGTGACTATTTCTCAATGTGATTACCAAAGCCACTGACGGTTCGTCAAGCGGACGTCCGGTCTGAAAGTTATCAGCTTTTCCATTCGAGGGGCCTGGTTGGACTTCGGGTTCAATCAAACCTGGCCATATTCCAACTGCATACAAACCTTAGGTAAAGTATGCCAAAAGAACCGACTCCTCAAGAGCAATCCAACAATGTCGACGACACGTTAATCAGACGTCCGGAACTCAAGTTATAACCGTTTCCGCTCCGAGGGCCTGGTTGGTTTCGGGTTCGAAACATCCCGGATATACCTATAATTCGTTGAAACATTCACTGTAATATGCAGAAACAACCCTCTCGATACAAGGATCCCAACCCAACTGACGGTGTGTCGATCAGAGGTCTGTAGCCCAAGATATGGGCGTTTGAACGAAACTGCCTGAAAATAGGGGGTTTGGGCCTGGTCCGACCCGACCCAATACCCCATGGGTCATCCCGAATCGGGTCGACCCGACTCGGGACTGGGTCCGGCCCGATAGGGTGCGGCCCAGCCAGTAGAGGCTCGGCCAGCGTGGCCGACCGGACATGGAGCGGATGGCTAGGCCCCTCACTGCTAATTGGTGCCGGTGGCAGTTTGCGCCACCACCGTTCTTCCGGGATCCCGCGTGACCGCGGGATCCGATGCGTCACACTGCCGTGGCAAGCCATGGCTGGTTTTTCTCCTTTAGTGCACTAGGGAGCCAGTGCAGCGCGCCGACAGTTCCTTCCACGGACCACAGGACGCACTCCGGTTGTCCGATTTGCCTTCCGTCTTTGCCAATGGTCCCCCCCAGAACCTCCTCTTCACTACGAAAGATTTCAAATGTTGCTGCGGTCCCATTTCATCATCGTCATCAATCCATAGATCAACAAAAATCTGTGGACGTTTGATGGGCCATGTTAGTTCATCCCACACCCTCCGCGTTAGGTGTTATCAATTGGAAAGATTAAACATGGTTTTATAAAGAACAAACATTCAATTTTACTTAAATAAAATTAAATCAAATCATTCCACAATCTCTTAAATAAATTATGGCATACCAATATTCCCCACCCGCAATTAAAATAAAACATTCTTGGATCAACATAATGATGAGTTGATCTGTGTTCTTTGTTTTATAAGGAAACAACCATGGGAATAATATCGTTCTCAAAATAATCCCCTACCTCGTGTCGTTCGTCGTTCATTGATGATATCCCGAAAGGCAAAGTACATCAGTTCATTGAAATCGTCACAAGGTAAGAGGTGATGGTGACGATGGTTGTTGACGTTCCACATTTCATCAAAGACCTTCGATCCGGCCCGAGTGTCATTCATTGGAGATCTGATAGTTGGGGAACCATTCTTCTTCAAGGGAGGGAGTCGTTCTTCGATAAAGAAGCATCGTTCTTCGACGAGGAGGAATTCCCTTCTCTTCCTTTCTTCTTCTTCTCACAAAGGCTCTCTCACTCTCCCCAAAGTCTCCACACAACAATCCCAACCCAAAATAAAATAATACTTACTCATATTATTTTTTAACATTCCAAGCATTAAAAACATAAAATTCAAACTCTTAGTTAAATTAATTGAATAGGTTTAATCAATTAATTTAATGTTAGTTGGCATGAAATAAAGATGGAGAGAGGGTGAGTTACACAATTAAAAATGGAGTGAGAAGTTTTACATTAATTACAAGGGGTTTAAGGGGGTTTGGGAAAGTGAAGGGTTGGGGCTCGTGTAGGCCCCACCTCACCTTAATCATCACTTGGTTAACTAGAAACTAGTGGTTCCACCCCAAATTCTACACTTAGGATATAACCACCTATGTTGGGAATAAAATTTGTACCACAAATTTTATTCAATTCTTTATTAATCCTCATATTTAACAACTCCTCCCGAGCAAACGCACCTTTTGTAAAGGTACTCTTAGGTAAATATCAGTGATGTGAGTTCATCGGTGCCTTTTAATTTCAATTCCAAGCACCAGTTCAAATGATAGAAAAACCCACTCGTTCTTTCACTGAACGTACCCGAGCCAAACATCGGAAATTGATTCCGGGCACCCTAGGCCTCAGAATCAGGTGCTGTCAGAACTAAAGACTCGTAAAATTATAAATAAATTAAGAAAAAGTTTTCTTTGAAATATATGGGTCTTTAAAAAAGTGAAAATTTGATATTTAAATGATAACTCATAATTTAAGGGAATTAGTTGATTTATGTAGATGAAATTTCCATACAATTTTTCATACTTTGAATTTCTGAAATTCATGTGAATTAATTTGTTATTATTGATGATACATTGAGTGATTGTAAAATATTATATTCCTATTTCTTGAGAGTATTTCTAAAACAAATACTTCCTATTTATTTTTGAGCATATTTCTTGAGATATATTGGGACATGTCACCGACCAAAACATGCATTTTAACATATTGAAGCTATGACTATGAAAAATATATTTAAAATTATTGAGGCGCCATTTGAATAGCCCTTATCCTTCAAGAACACATATACATCAATCATTATTTTAGCCCATAGATACCATGAATGACCATTATAGGGATGACACATGTTTCAAGCCATTTTTATCCATTCCTACCCTACTCTTGGTATTTGCACGGTATTTTAAAGATGAAGTGTGGGGTGTAAAGGGATTCATGGTGGAAGGGATGATTTACATTGTAAGGAAAACGTGTGGGGGTTCTAATGTGGGAATTGTAAAATTTTGTGTAATCATTCATTATACTCTATTATTTTTTCCCTCTTGAAATAAAATGAAAATGACAAAAACAATAAAAGAAAAAAAAAGAAAAAAATGGGTTTTGATTTGGGAGAACCAAAAATCACCATTTTACAAACCAACAATCTTCTAATCGTATGTGGTTATGTGATGAATGTGAGGAATCATCTAATCATAACATTGAATAAAAAATAAGGAAAAAATACATAATTAAAAAAAATCAAGAGGACACATTAATCATTCATTATGCATTACTTTTAGCATGACATTACTTTGAGTTTTGGGGGAAGTGGGTATTGGTACATTAAAGGGGAGAATTTCATTACAATTTTTGATATAATGAATCATTCTTAAGAGATAAACCACCGCCTTGAGCCTTACTTTTTAAAACATAAAATTCTACAGACCTTAATCCTCATAGTCATTTTAACCTTTATTGAAAAGACCTCATGATTTTATGTGCCTTTTGTCTTTACAAAGTGGATAAAGTAGTTCTTTTACAAGATTATGGATAAGGTTCATGTTCTAATGATATGAGCATAACTCTACATTAATTTTATCATGATATATGAGAGGAAAAATTCAAAGGTGTGGTAAATCATGACGTGGAATGCTTAATAATAATGAAGTGAGATGCTCGAATGAAAGAGAGAAGAAGATCCATTTTATTCAAAGGGGAAAAGTAAAATACATGATTTAATTATATCTTTGAAAAATGGGAAATTAAATTGATATTTTATGTGGATTTTTGAATGTTAGATTTGACATTGAAAATTATTAAATTTTATTACTTTGGAAGATAGATATATTGGTAACATTGGTGTCCTATCAATTCCATGTCGAGATTTTATGCTTGAGGACAAGCATAGTTTAACAGTGGGGGAATTAATAGATCAAATGTTTTACACATTTTTTGTTTGTATTTAAATTGTTTTAAGCATCCCAAATAATAAATTTGAGATTTCATGAATCAATTTTGGATTTATGATGTGTTTTGAGAAAAATGCTGAAAAAATGCAAAATTTGGGATTTTGGACAGATTTTTACATCAATGTTATTTTGGTCATTTCCTGAAAAATATAAATCCAAAGTTTGTGATTAAAATTTTATTAGAATCTATATTTTCTTTAATTCATCTTTTTCCTCTGTACCAGGAGTTGATTCAGTCATCTAAAGGGCCTAAAAATTCATTGAATTTGGAAAGTTTTCCGGGCGGACGGCGTGGACCCCACCACTATAACGGACATCCATCTCAGCCTACTCAACTTAAAGTGTGTTTTTTATTCTGGGGGATGAAATAAGACTAAAAGAGGAGTTCAGAAAATAAATTACATGGAGTTTTGAATCCATTAAGGCGGCTATTTAATGACATATTCTTAAAGAAAGCTACCTAGATGCATCATCCAGAATAAAAAGCTGACATTGAAAATCTCACAACTCCTACCAAATATTTCTAAATGAGTAGAAATTTGGAGGGTGGACGACCAACACATAAATGTACAACTTTAATTCAGGGGTCTCTACGTGAAACGGCCAATTAATGGGCCCAAAAGGAAAAAAAATTCAGAGAACAGAAATCTGGCTATAAAAGGAGGAGATCTCCTCCCCCTCAAAGCATCCCTTTCTCCATTCCATTCATTCAAGGCACCAAGGAGGAGATCTCCACCAATGGATGATGGCTGCAAATATTCCCCATTTTTTTAATTTATTTAATTTCTTTATTTTTGTTTTGTAATTTCTTCTTCTTCCCCTTTCTACTATATTACCCTTCACATGGAGGGGTAAAACCATTTAATTATCGAGGAAGGGGGAGTTTCACTTTTGTAATGTCAGAGTTTTGTGCTTAAATTCAAAATACTTTTTTTTTATTTTGAATGACTTATTTTGTCACTATTTCCAAATTATCTTAATGTGATGTTGTTTTGAGTTTGGGGTATTCTTTTTTAATAGCTTTGGTTAAAGACATTTAATCTCCCTCTCCCTAGTGAAAATTGTCTCGATCGAGCAGATTGTTTTATGCGGTGAGTGTCTAGAGATCGTTGGAACATGTGTGAAACTATTAAAAATTTTCTAGGGTTATAAGGATAAAGAATTACTGATTGGTACTTTCCTTAGTTGTTTAGGGATTTTTTATGAACATCCATGCACAAAGGATTGAGTCTCATTTGTTTCTTTAACCAAGGGTGATTAATAACTTGATCGATGAGTCTTTCATTTGTTATTCGAAAGGAAGAGATGGAATATGATCTCCATTACTATGATAACATTGAAAAAGTGAATTTTACCCAGACCTCATCACCCTCTTCATCCATTAGTGTTTAGAATTTATTTTTATTGCTGGCTTTATTTTTCAACCCAAACAATTTCAAAAACAACCTTTTCTTATTTTTTAAATTTAAGTGACAAACATAATTTTAGTGAACTCCTCTCTGGAGAAAACATAGGTTACCCATACTAATACATTTTAAAAAAGGTATTATTTGTTTTTTTAACACCCCATGATTGGAACATGTCAAAACATAGCACCGCTGCAGGGGAGCTAATCGGTTGTTTGCTTTACTTTTTCTATTTTAAAATTTTAGATAATTTTAATTATTTAAAAAAACTGCAAAAAAACTGTTTCCATGATCCATTAAAATTCAAATTATTCTACATGGAATAATTACTCACAGATGGATGAGGAAGAAACTAACTACACTGAGGAGTCCCTCCAACAAAGAGCCGATGTGCTGATGATAACAGTCAAGCAAGTGGAAAGAGGCATAGAAACATGGATCTCACTGGAAGATTTGATGGCAATGGTTGATGAATGCCAAGCTGACTTAAAAAGATTCAAGTCCAAGAAGAAGTGCCACTAGTCTTTCCGGATTTCACTAAAGACATCCATGATGTCTAATCCAAACATGAGGTGGAGGAGCCCGACTACCTACCTCTATCAAGTGAAGATTATCTCCAAGATGCACATTTAATTGAAGATGATATTAAAGTTGAACTGAATCAGGGATATGATACAATCTTAAAATCAAACTATTTTAATTGTATTGAAACTAATTTGAGTGTCACCCCTAATGGTTTTGAATTTTCAGATTTTAACATCTCATATTATGCCTTGGATGATGATGAGGGAAAAGAAATTACACTTGTTGAGGAACATTTAAAGCTCCCTGAACACACTGAATATTTACAAGGCGGAGCACTAGAAGGGAAAGTAAATATTTCACAAGTTGCAACAAATGAGGATGAGGCTCCTTACTTCATCCTCCCCCAACCATACAAGCTATAACAAATTTCTAAAGGGGAGGATCTGGTATACTCTATCCATGGAGTCACCCTCAATAAGAACAATGAATTGCAAGCTCGGAAGAGCCACATGTGGTGGTTCAAATCAATGAAGCTACATCCACTGAAAGATTATAGATAGAATCTGGTAATTCCCCCTATAGGTAGTAAAAGATTATAGGGCCCACATAGTGGATCATACCAAGATTTATCTTTACATACATTCTACTAATTTATATTTAAATTTCATTTATTAGAAAATAGTTTAGCATGCGGCCCCTCACTATTTTTTTTGAGCTTTAATGACATGATCTTTATACTGAATTGAGTTGTTTCCTTTTATAGGTTCATGATGGCAGAAGGAAACCTGAAGCATTGGATGAAGATGAAGAAATATTTATTTCAAAAGGGAGTTCCTATTTTATGATTATCTCTTAAACACCTTACATTTTTTGGTCGAAAACATGATTTGATATTTAAATATAAGAATTACATACCCACACTACAATTAATGATTAACCTAACTTATCTAGGAGACAAGAGTTTTTTAGGAATCCAGTGATTCGATGTTTTATATTTCAATGGTAACGAGATTGAATGTGTAAAATGAAAAATTTAATGTTTAATGTGAAGAAAGGATATTGAAATGATAACTCATAATTTAAATGAATTAGTTGATTTATGAAAATGAAATTTCCCTACCATTTTTCATACCTTGAATTTATGAAATTCATGTGAATTAATTGGTTACTATTGATCATGCATTGAGTGATTGTACAATATCTTATTTCTCATTACTAGTAAGATTTTTAGACCAAGTACTTCTTATTTATTCTTGAGCATATTTCGTGGGTGATCTTGGGACATGTCACCGACTAGAATATTCATTTGAGCTTGTCGAAGCTATGACTATGCAAAAACATATTTAAAATGATTGAGGCACCTTTTGAAAATCCTTTATCCTTAAATACCACCATTACATCAATCCTTCTTTTAGCCCATATAGACCAGGAATGACCTTTATAGGGATGAGCCATGTTTCAAGCCATTTTTATCCATTCCTACCCTACTCTTGGTATTTGCATGGTATTATAATGATGAAGCGTGGGGGGTAAAGGGATTAATGGTGGAAGGGATGATATACATTATAAGGAAAAAGTGTGGGGGTTCTAATGTGGGAACTGTAAAATGTTGTGTAATCATTTATTGTACACTATTTCTTTTCCCCTCTTGAAAAAAATGAAAATGATAAAAACAATAAAATAAATAAAAGAAAAAAACGTGTTGTGATTTGGGAGAACCAAAAATCGCAATTTTCCAGACCAACGATCTTCTAATAGTATGTGGTTAGGTGATGGATGTGAGGTTTCATCTAATCATAAATTTCTAAAAAAGAGGGAAAAATACAAAAAAATTTTAAAAAAAACAAGAGGGTGAATTAATCATTCATTAGGATTTTCTTTTTGCATGACCTTACTTTGAGTTTTGGGGGAATTGGATGTTGGTACATTAAAGGGGAGAATTGCATTACACATTTTTATATCATGAATTATGATAGACCACCTCCATGATCATTACATTTTAAAACATCAAATCCTACCAACATTAAGCCTTAGATTCATATGAACCTTTATTGAAAAGTCGTCATGATTTTATGTGCCTTTTCCATTACAAAGTGGAGAAAGTAGTTATTGTAAAAGCTTGTGGATAAGTTTCGTGTTCTCATGATATGACCATAACTCTAATTGAATTGTATCATGATAGATGAGAGGAAAAATTCAAAGGTGAGGTAAATCATGATTTGGCATGCTTAATAATAATGAATTGATAAGCTTGAATGAAAGAGAGAAGAAGTTCCATTTTTTTCAAAGGGAAAAAGTAAAATACTTGGTTTAATTGGTTCTTTAATAAATGGGAAAATAAATTGATATTTTCTGTGGATTTTTGAACGTTTGATTTGTCATTTAAAATTATTAAATTTTATTACTTTGGAATTTGAAAATTGGTAACATTGGTGTCCTCTCAATTCCATGTTGAGACTTTATGCTTGAGTAAAAGCATAGTTTAAGTGTGGGGAAATTTATAGATCTAATATTTCACACATTGTTTATGTATTTAAATTGTTTTTACCATACCAAATAATCAATTTGATCTTATATTAATCAATTTTGGATTTATGATGTGTTTTGAGCAAAATGGTGAAAAACTCATAATTCAGGATTTTAGACAGATTTTTACATCAAGGGTCTTTTGGTCATTTCTTGAAAAATATAAAATTAAATTTTGTGATTAATTTTTTTTTCGAATCTTGATTTTATTTCCTTAAACTTTGTTTTCTATACCAGGAGCTGATTCGGCCATCTAAAGGGCCTAAAAAATCATTGAATTTGGATATTTTTCTGGACAGACAACGTGGAGCCCACCACTATAACGGACATCCATCTCGGCCTAGACACCTTAAAATATGTTTCTTATACTTGGGGATGAAAGAGGACTCAAAGAGGCGTTCAATGAATAAATTACATGGAATTTTGAATCCAGTAAGGTGGCTATTGAACGACATATTCTTAAATATAGCTACCTAGATGCATCATCCAGAATCAATAACCGACAATGAAAAAATCATAACTCCTAAAAAATGTTGCCAAATGAGATGAAATTTGGAGGGTGGACGGAAAACACATTAATGTAAAACATTCATGAAGGGGTACATGCTTGAAGCAGCCAATTAATGGGTCAAAAACGAAACAACATTCGGAGGATAGAAATATGGACATAAAATGAGGAGATATCTTCCCACTTAAAGCATCCCATTATCCATTCCATTCCTTCAAGGCACAAAGTAAGAGATCTCCATCGAGGGAGGCCAGCCAAAAATCTTCCAAATTTTTTTAATTTATTTATTTTATTTATTTTTGTTTTTTAATGCCTTCTTCCCCTTTGAACTCTATTACCCTTTACATGGAGGGGTAAAACCTTTGAGTGAACGGGGAAGGGGGAGATTCACTTTTATAATGTCAGAGTTTTGTGCTTAAATACAAAATAATTTTTTATTTTGAATGAATTATTTTATTACTATTTACCAATTATCATAATGCGATTGTGTTTTGATTTTAGTGTATTCATTGTTAATAGATTTTGTTAAAGACTTTTAATCTCACTCTACCTATTGCAATTTTTCTCGATCGAGCATATTTGTTTTAGGTGGTCAGTGTCTAGAGATCATTGGCACAAGTGTAAAACTATTAAAAATTCTCTAGAGTTCTAAGGAGCAACAATTCCTGATCGGGACTTGCCTTAGTTGTTTAGGGATTTTTTATAAACTTCCACGCTCAAAGGAGTGAGTCTTATTTTATTCTTTAACCAAGGGTGATTAATAACTTGATCGAGGAGTCTTTAATTTGTTATTAGAAAGGAAGAGAGATAATATGATCTTTATTACTATGATGACATTGAAAAAGATAATCCTACCCAGACCCCATCACTCTCTTCATCCATTAGTGTTCAACCTTTCTTTTTATTTCTTTCTTTATTTTTCAACCTAAAAAATTTCTAAAACAAAATTTTCTTCTTTCTTAAATTTCAGTGAAAAAAATAATTTTATGCATTCCTCTCTAGAGAAAACTTAGGTTAACCACTCTACTACATTTTAACATAGGTATTATTTTTTTTCACACAAACAAAAGGAACACTTCGGGTTTATTCCCAATGGAATTATTCTTGGTCTGGGAGAGGAATTTTGGAAGACTATTTTGGTTGGTCTTGGATGAACATATGGTTTTTGATATGTGTGATGATTGGGTAGAGGTGGTGGCTTTTTATAGGGAAGGAAAAAGACCAACTTGATAGTCTTGAGAAGAAGTTGGGGGTACATATGTTATTACCTATATAATGTCAAAAAAAACCATAAAAAAGAATGAAGGGAAGTTTAATGGAAGAAATAATTCATGAAAATGAGTTTTGTAGCAGTGGATAGGTCATTTAATCCCTTAAAATTAGTGTTTTAGTACATTTTTATGCCTAATTACACCTTAATCACTGTAATTAATTTTTGTCATATTCACTAATCATTTCTGTCCGAAAATATGTTGAAATTATTATAAAATAAATATTATAATTATTAAAATGGTGTGTATAAGATTTTCAACATTCAAATAATAGAAGATGCAAAATTAATATTAATGTTAATCTCACAGATTGACAGATTAACTCGTGTTAGGAGAAAAAAGTTAAAAATATGGTTATGATTTTATATTCAATTTAAAATTAATATTTAATACAATGAACTAAATTATATTAATATATTTATATTTGATACAATTTGACTTTCAGACAAATTTTTAATATAAATTAACATTAATGACTATTTAAAAAAATGGTACTTTTTTTACTAAAACATAGTAATTTTCACTATTCACTAAAAAAATAAAGCTTCTTGGGAAAATACCTAAACATTATACTAAGATAATTTTGAAATTATAAATTAGAAAAAAGATTAGTTTATCAAATTGAATTTATAATAGGGTCAAAATTAATATTTATGACAGATTCACCATTAAAAGATAGTAAAAATGCCTTAATAAAAATGTCGGTTTTATATGAAATATTGGGTTTGTTCTTATCCTATACTTACCAAATCTGTTGGATGAATAAAAAAAATAACCGACTGAATATATAAAATATTTATTACATTAATATAACTCACTAACTATAATTAATTTAATATATTAGGGTAAAAACTTTATGAGCATAAAAATAGTTCTATATAAAAATATCCTTATAATATTCAATTGGTTATTATATTCGTTTATAATTTATTTGTAACAAATGATTTAGTTGTCTAAACCATATATTTTTATATGTAAGTTAATACTATTTATAATGGATATTTTATATCTTATTATATTAACTAATAATATTTCAATTATAAAATGTTTCATGGTAAGACTCAGTAATGTGTGTAGTCCAATCCATTGAAGAAGGTCTTTTTTGAGTGTAACACAATATATAGAGGAAGGTCATTGTTGTGTATGATGTACGCTGACCTAGTTTCATGTGTATTTGAAGCTAAATTGGTGTTTCATGTGTTGAAAAATATATAATATATTTTAAATAGTAAAAATATTATAATGTATAAGGATATAACCTTACATTACATGCTTACTGTCGCATGTCATACACACTATCAAAAAAAGGTTCTTACTTTAGTTTTTTAGAGTGTCAAATTAATTACTAATGTAAATTTTATTATCAAATTATTCTTTAAACATTTTATTAAGATCTATAATTAAATTTTCATGTTTATTATACCGTTTTTTTTTCTCATGTTCATTTAAATTTATAATTTTTTGTTCTATGGTTTATCAGGTGTGGATAGTACTTGTCAAATGTGTGTTGGGATAGTGTTTTAATCCAATTGTTTGAGCCGTTGGTGCATTAACCAACACACACATGTGTTGGGATTAGGTATCCCAAATAGTGTATCTACTATGTTTTTAATCTGAACCCTAGATCGATGTACCCTGCATGATATATCGTGAACCTTCCATGCTTCTATTTTGATTTGGGACATTGTTTTTAGTGTACTATTCATCCATTTTAAATCTAAGATTGTAGTGGCGATTTCACTCCACTGTTGGATCAAATATGATCCGCCATCCATTTTTCCATGGAGATCCAACATTTTATTTTGAAATAATTTGTTTGATCATTTCATTTTTTATATGAATTCTTCCTTAGTAATCTCATTCTCTTGTTCACTAGGGGTCTATAAATTTCCTCCATCAAATCTGACAAATCATTCAAAGGTTGATTATTCTTTTTAAAGGTATTTTTAATTTAAATTTTTCTTAGATTTTTGTACAGTTAGCATGTATTCTGTTTTTATAGGTTTTCTTATTCTATCTCGTGTGGGTGTTCAGTTCGTAGATTTGATGAAAATAGCTTGTTCTTACTGTTCTACCATCCCCTATTGGTCTCTCTACATGCCACTATTAGACACCAATAGTGGGTATCTAGTCATCGTTGGTAAATTTACAATGGTGGGTGATATTACCCACCATTAGAACCCAATGATGGGTTAGTGACACAGGCCCAAACTTCAATGGTGGGGGATTTTATCAACCATTGGAATTCAATAGTGGGTTATTTTAACCACCATTATAAATCAATGGTAGGTAAATTTTATCCACCAGTTGTGTCCTCCATCTACTATTCATACCTTGGTAGTAGCCCCATCAATCTTTTTTTATCATTCTTTATATTATGGAAGTTTCTCATAAGTTTTGGTAATATATTATTTTACTTTTTTTAGTTGTTTATTATTATTTAATTTTTAGTTTCTTATAAGTATATTATTCATGCTCCAACAAGATATATTTCTTCTTTTTATTTAATCTCTTGAAATCCACTAGAGTTCTTCTCCTAGTTGTATTATTTATTTTTTTATGTTTTTTTTTCGTATTTATCATTCATTATATTTTTTATCTTCTTATCAATATCCTATTCTTTAGTAATAAATTTTTTATTAGTTTTTATTCTTTATAATAAAAGAATATTTCTTTTCCCTTCAACTTTATTCTTCATTTGGTTTGCAGGAAGTTTATGCTTACTATTTGTAGTTATTTTTATATTTAATTAATTCATTTATTCATATATTGTTTCATTTTGTTTTTTGGAATATTTTTTATTCGAGTAACCATTTAATACTCACAATGGTAGATCATTATTTACTATGGAACATTTCCATTGGTGATTCATGGGTAACTATTAGACCTTCAATGGTGGGGAATTTTTTATATCTTATTTCGAAGACATTGATATTTAATATTCTTGTAAGGATTTTATTAATGATTAATGATATTTATTTTTTCTTCAAACTTTAATGGTAGGTTATGCTATGTTTATCCACTGTTGGATCCTAGGGGTGGTTCATGAGTCACCGTTCTTTGTTCCAAGAGGAGTTCAATAACCAATCATTAATTACCATTTTATATTTCAAAATGTTTATTTATTTAATAAATTAATGTAGATTAAATAAACTTTTTTGACCATTGTTTTATTATTTTATATTTAAAATAAATTTACATAGTATGTAAAATTAATTATAACATTATTTTATTTTTCTTATTCATGATGTTTGTATTTCATACGATGCTCTTTTTTACTACAACCTGTTCTTTATGTATAATGTATATGATTATATTTTTTTTTCTATAATTCTAAATTGATTAAAATTGTTTGAATTAATATACTTATAGTTTTATATTGATATTTCATTAAAACATTTATTTCCTTATTATATCACTATATTAATCCAATAATGGCTTTAACAAAAAAACGTAACAATCATTTTATTTCATTAATTTTCACTAATAAGTGTTGTAAAAAATTATCTTAGTTTTAGTGATCCATGAGATCTATTCAAGGAAAAAAGGAACTCAAGTGTATATCATTTGATAACATTTTTTCATTAAGATATCTTGTTATATATCTATGACATTTCTTTTAAAATAAATTTCTATGACATTCAGCAAGTTAGACATCTTGATGTTGTCACCTAAGGTCTACATCTTCATCTTTTGTTCCTTCTAGTGATCAATGATCATCAATATTAAATATCATCAAAAGTTTGGTTGTTTGATTCATTTATATTTTTTTATTTATTTAATCTTGTTTTTTTTATTTCTTAATGTTTGGTTTATGATTGTTCATTTAAAAGTAGGTCTTTCTTATCTCATGTTATTCTACCATAAGAAAATCCTTGAGTGGTGCTGATTTTTTTTATTCGGTGGTTTTTTAAACCACCTCCACATTACTCTGCAATGGTTTCAAAAAACCACTGCTAATGTTGGTGTCAAAATAGAATACATGGTATATCCTTCCATTGAGTGGTGGTTTTGGGTAACCATCATAGAAAGTGTATTTAAAAGTATTTTGTTTTCGTTTAAAAAGTTTTTTTCTAGAAAAAATAATGTGTATTTTAGCGGTGATTAAATCAATAGTTAAATCCTAATTTATTTTACCACAAACCACCACTACAATAAAAAAACACACATCTAAATAATAGTACGTCTTATTTAATAGTAGTTTCAATCACTGAAAAAACCATCATCATAGAGTGGTGGTTTAAAGCACTGTTATATGTTGATTTACAAAAAAAAATCTAGATATAAATTCTATAGCCCCAAAACAACTCTGAAAAAAGTGCACAAACTAGGTGTATCACCTATCATAAGCACAAAAAATCACACCTACAAAATAAAAAATATGGCATGATTCCAATCACATGTCTCATCAATTATAATTATATATAGTGCTAAAGAAAGTTATTTTGAGATTAAGAGGCCCAAAAAAATCCTTTTATTTCTCTATAGTTTTCTTTGACCATCTGCATAGTCCCCTTCAACACGAATGAAAAAAATCATATATATACAAGTACCATAAATGGATTCAACCACTTCAAATATAGTAAATTTGGAAAATTTCATGTGAATACTATGTGCCAAAAATGATACATAAACAAACCCTCTCATTGTATATTTGTACAAGACATCAAAACGACCACTAATCACTACCTAATGATGAACTCTGTTCATCACCCTCTCCATATTCATCTCTAATTAATTATTCCAAAACATATTAGATAAGTTTATTGGAAATAAAATTGTGTTGTACATTTTTATATAAACATAAAATTAATAAAAGTTTGTGAACTATATTATTTTGAAGTTGTGTGATTTACATAATCCCCACCAGTCATCGATGTAATATCATATGTGATAGATCTAGTCTTCTTCTGATATAAATAAACAAATACATTATACAATGTCGAAATCTAATCCTCTGTTCCTGAATTTTAAATTGGATAGAAATAAAATATCTCAAAGCATCTCAGGGTAGGGATGAATACAACTAGGCATAGATTCAACTATAATCCTCGATAGTCTGCCAAAGACCTTATATAGTAATGGTCTCAAACCTATCTCTCACACTTGACCATGATGCTCCTTCCCAAGGATATTACCAATTAGGTCATTCAAGAAGACTGAGTATGACTATATGGGATGGTCATCACATATTTCATTAAATTTTACATATAAATAAATTATTATTCATATTTTTAGCAATATATATTAACATAGTGACAACTGATAATAAGTTATAATAATGAAAAGTGAATTAAGATCCCAACATCATTAACAGACTCATTAACATTACTCCCATCAGGGTTTTTATGAACATAGAATCATAGTTCTATTTAGGAGGATAGGTTCCCTAAATTTAGTGACTATATTAAACAAAGATAAATCATAAATTTAATATATGGAGCAGATAATATTATCTTATTAATATTTAAACTAATGAAAAGATTACTAGAGTCAATCAAGTTCTAGAAAAACTCTTTAAACCCATAATTTGTGGGATGATTCGCTTAACCTGACTGGATTCATTCTTACTTGAAACATCATAAAATAAATATTATGAAATTTTATAGTAATTTATGAAATTCAATCTCCTTTTCATATGCATGTATAAATTTAAAATAATATCAATATAATAATATATATTTAAATACCATATGGTTTACATCATGATGTATATCAATAAAAACATTACTTTACTCTTTAGGTTCCCCATTGGTTACCTTATCATACGGTTGTTGGGTGATTAAGGTAGTATCATTGAATTTGTTTCATAATATCCATTTTAAATCATTTCATTTTATGCCCCAATTTTTAATTTCCACATTGGTGCTATCAGTTCAGCAGTGGAAAAGTGAAAAAATACCTATCCAAAGAGATTAATTGTGAAAATATTACAATTTAACAACATAGTGAAATTTAATTACTCTATAATGTATTAAAATTACATTTATCTGAGAAACAAAAACTTCATTTTTCCTTGATTAATTCATATACCTCCAATAATCATATTCAATCCAAAGGGTAGTCAGCTCCACCACCAGCTAGCTGAAAATCTGGCCGAATAATCCCACAACATAATCTGTATGGACCCCATAACAGTAAAATGGGAAAACTATCATCAGTACATTCAAATTAAAAAAATATGAATCTTTAATATATTTATCCATAGTATCATGGTATCAATATTTTATGAAAAAATTGTTTGTAGTAAAAAAATAGAAGAGAGAATGTGGGTCCTACTGAAAAACCAGAAACATCCAAGAAGAGGGGAGAAAAATGGGTTGTTAAAGCCAATTCATTTGGCATAATGATTATGAAAAAGAAAATTCTTGGGCTGATTTATCTAAAGACCAGGATATTTAATTGTTGACTCAAAAAATTAATAAGGATATTGAGAAGGATGTCAATAACATACTCTCCCATCCCTTGGATGACTTGGACCCTGTTTGCCCCCCCTTGATGGTCCTACTTTGGACCCATCATCTCTCATTCATTCTTCCTCCAAAAATTCTTTCAAAGATGCCCTAAGCAGCAACACTCATATTGAAAATCCTTATGCCTCTAATTCAGAAGACAATGTCAACTCTATCACACACAACTCTTTTTTTGAAAATATTCTCATTCACCCCCAACCCCTCTAATATCTCTGAAACTCATTCCTCATTGGACAGTGCTGATAGAAACAAGAATAATGAGCCCCGCTACATGGATTCCCTCCTTTCCACACCTATTTTTAAAGGCAAGAAGTAGGTTTCTACTGTTCCATAGACTTCACATCCTGACTCCAATCCTTCTGAAAGCCAAGGAACTGCTATTCCAAATTCTGTCTCGGTATAGGTCCAGGATTCTCATCCTACTGCCTTTAGGGATTCTATTTCCAATGAGTTCACATAGATTCCTCCTCTTCATTATGATTCTGATGTAGAGCACTATACACAACCAAATCACATGTTTTCTGGAGTCGCGTAACCTTTTGTCCCCAATTATGCTCTTGTATAAGACCAGGGACTCCAATATGCTACTCTCAAGAAGTAGGTTTCTACTGTGTCACACACTGCACAACCCGATTCCAAACCTTCTGAAATCCCAGGACTTGCTATTCCCAATTCTGTCTTGGTACAGGACTAGGATACCCATTCTACAACCTACATGGATTCTTCTTGAAAATAGTATACTTCTATTCCTCCTCTTCACACTGACTCTCATGTAGAGAACTCCACACAAAAGAATCACATGTTTTCTGGAGCTGCAGAACCTTTTGTCTCCAATTCTTCCACTGTACAAGACCAGTGACTCCAGTCGGCTGCTCTCAAGCCACCTGAGATTAAGCATCACCCTCCTAGTCTTCCTATACATTCTGTTTCTAACATGAAGGGCATAGATACAGCTGATGCTACATTTCCCATGCACTTAGCACTGTAGGATAATCATGATAATGCTGTGAAAGATCACACATATGGAATTACGACCAGGTCTAAGACTACATCTTCAAAAAAGTGGGGACACCCACACCAAGAAATGGTGAAAATGAATATTCTATTTTGGAGTTGTCAAGGAATTGATAATATTGACACCTTCAACATCCTTAAAAGATTCTCTAATACTCACACTCCAAAACATATTTCTATTGATGAACCTAAAATTAACATTGCCTCGTGCTCACATCAATCCCCTCCTGGATACTATTTCCTAGGGGCTTGTAACAAAGGATCCCCTTATGAATCATTATGGATCTTTTCTCATTATTCATTGTGAAATGTTAACATATATAGTTGTTCGAGTCAAGCCATTACATGTGACTACATCTTTGAGACATGCAAATTTTCTCTTCTTTTGGTTATGCTTATAACAGGTATCAAGATATGAGAGATCTTTGGAATGATATCTCCAATCATAATGCTTTAATTTTCCATCCTTGGTTTATTATTAGAGATTTCAATGCCATCCTAGCTTTGAGTGATAAAATTGGTCCTCCACCTTTTATTTTCACCCGAGAATTTAATGCCTATATTGAAATGAACAACCTCACAGAGGTTGACCTCTTGGGTGCTAAATTTACTTGGTATAGGAAGCACTATAATAGAAATGTATCTAGTAAATTAGATAGGGCCTTTACTAATTCCCTCACCCTTGATAGTTGGGATAATATATCTAGCATTACCCTTGTGAGAATCGTGTTTGACCATCATCCCATCCTTCCTTCCTTATCTTACAAAAAAAGTAAATTAAGATTTCTTTTTAAATATAACACTGCTTGGTCTTCTGACCCTGATTGTATAAGCATCATACAGAACCCATGAAAGAAAATGCATGGTCAGTTTGACCCTTTTTCTTTCCAGATGAATCTAAAAATTTTATAGATAACTCTTAAAAGTTGGTGCAAAGACAAGGTTTATGAAATGGACAATATCATCAACCATCTTGAAACTGAACTTAAACAACTTCAAAATATCAATTCTTCTTCAAACTATGCTCAAGACTCTCAATAGGAAATCACCATTTACTCTAAGATAATCTCCTTACTCAAACTCATGGATAATCTTAAAAAAATGTTCAAAGCCAAATGGCTTAATGATGGGGTTAATAATACAAAATTCTATAACACTCTCCATAGGGTATTGAAATCCTATAGAACCCGAGCCTTTCATAGAAATGGGGATCGAATTCTTGACACTAATGAAGTAATTTCCAATCACTTAGTCTCTTATTTTGAAAATATTTTCAATGGTGATAATATTGATAAAGATCTTAAACCTGAAATCATTCCTTCTCTTGTTTTTGAGGAAGATAACACTCTTTTAAAAAACATCCCTTTTGATCATGAAATCAGAGACACTGTCTTCAGCCTTAATACTGACAGGGCTCCAAGCCCGGATGGTTTTAATAATGGCTTCTATCAAATACATTGGGATATTCTTCAAGAAGATGTTTGTCATCTGGTTAAAGTATTATTCTCCAAAAAAACTCTTCCTCATGGTCTTAACTCCCAATTCTTTGTTCTCATTCCCAAAATGGAGAACATTGATGTGATTTAGAACCTCAGACCCATTTCCCTTACCAATTATTTATTCAAAATGATCACGAAATTTATTACCAATAGAATGACATCCATTTGTAGAAAAATAGTTTATTGGAACCAATTTGGTTTCATAAAAGGCATATCTATTCAAGACTGAATCTGTCTGGACTCTGAATCAACTAATCTTTTAAACAAAAAAATTATGGGTGGAAGTGTTGCTATCAAACATGATATTGTGCAGGTCTTTGATACCATTTATTAGAGATTTATGTACAAAGTTCTTTCACAATTTGGCTTCAATGAAATATTGATTAATAGAATCAAATATTTATTAAACTCTACATACATCTCAATCCTCATTAATGGCTCTCCTAGAGGTTATTTAAACTACACTAAAGGAGTGAGGTATGGTGAACCTCTATTTTCTATTATATTCTCCATTGCAGAAGACTACCTGAGTAGGTTGATCTCCCAGGAGATTGATAAAGGAACCATAAAACTTATCTCTTCCATGATAAATTTACAAGTTCCTTCACATCTTGTTTTTGCTGATGGAATTATTCTCTTTACCTAGGGAGACAAAAGAAACATTATCAAGCTTGAAGATATCCTCCTCCACAATCAGGAAGTCTCTGTTTAACACATCAATTCGACCGAATCATATGTCATTTTCAGTAAAGAATTTAATTCGGGACAAAAACCTTGCATTTCTAACATATTGGGTATCAAATAAGGCTCTCTCCCCTTTTCCTACCTTGGTGTGCCTACATTTTGGGGTATACCTAAAGCGGACTACTTCTCTCACATAGCGAACCATACTCTTAAGAACCTTTTCTCTTAGAAGGGTAAGTCCCTTTTGATGGCCGAGAGAATTTTATTGGTGAAAACTACAATTGTTTCTAAACATGTTTTTTCAATGATGATATATAAATGGTCATAATTTCTTTTAAAAATCATTAATTCCACTATTAAATTTTTTTTTTGGACTGGTAGCACTACGGAGAAGAAACTAGTGACTATTCCCTAGACCTCTTGCTGCAAACCTGTTGATAAAGGGGGTATTGGAATAAAAAATCTATCTATGTTCAACAAGGCCCCTCAAGCTAGACTTACGTGGAACATTATGCACAACACCTCATCCTCTATGAGTTTACTCCAAGATAGCTTCCTTGAAATGTTTAGAAACATTCATTTCTACCCTCTTAAGTCCTCAATTTGGCCCTCCATAAAAAGTACTTTCATGTCTATTATGTCTAACTTTAGATGGATAACCATTAAGGAATCCAGCATAAAATGTTCTTTTGATAAATGGAATGGAATTCCCCAGATCTCCTTGATAGATAACAACCAACCCACTCCCCATATTCATGATTAAATTTAATCGATCATTCATATGCATAACCTCGATCGTCCTGGGAATATTACTCAAATTGTTTATAATTATCATTTCATTAATACTAATGATTTGGTTATTTGAGAACCTGAAAACAATGGGATTCCTAACTCCAATGGATATTATAAGTTCAATTTTCAATAATGATGACAGTAATCACCCTTGTATAGATAAATTCAACACAACCTGGATAAAACCCTCATGATTTACTTCAGTCTGGAAGATTTCCCATCAAATAATCCCCAAAGATAACTTCTTACAATCTTTCGAAATTACTCTTTGTTCTAAATGACTTATGTGAAATCAACATAGAGAGGATATAAATCGTCTCTTTCTCTCCTCTGACACAACATCCACTCTCTGTCCTTATATTCGTGACATTTTTGAGTGCAGATGGCTGCTTTTTGATAACAGCAACATGCAGATTCAACATTTCTTGAAGTTGTCTACATCTCAGCAAATCAAAAACCTTTTGGTTGGGGATGTTGTATAACTTCTTTATATTATCTGGTATGGTAGAAATGCAATAATTTTCTGTAATAATTATTTAAAAATTAATGCAGGAAAAATGATAATCCTTATGGCTATTCACGAAGCATCTTCTATCCAAAAATCTCACTGCAACAATTCTATATGTGACATTGGGATCCTTAGATGTGTTTGGGTAGAGGGTATCTACCATCAACCCCACTCTATTTGTGATGTGTTTTGGTTCCCCCCCCCCTCTGGGATAGATTAAAATCAATGTGGATGGAGCCTCCAAAGGCAGCCTGAGACCAGCGAGTTGTGGTGCCATCTACCGAAATCACCTGGACCAGATTCTTGGATGCTTTTATGTCTCTTGCGTTTCATCTAATACTTTGGAAGCTGAGATGATGAGGATCATCTATGCAATCACCTTTTCTGTATTGCACAACTAGAATAATATCTGGATTGAGAGAGACTCCACTAAAATCATTCAGGCCATCTGGACTGGTACCATTCACCTTGCTTGGCCTCTTACTGCCCACTGGATGGACTGTTTGAATTCTCTCATCGGGCTTAACTTTATTTCCATGCATGCCTTCTGCGAATCCAATAGGATCGCTGACTGGATTTCCAATCCTGGAGTTACTGAAGACATACATTGGATGGATAATCTCACTTCAGAATTAATCCCCTTATTATGATCGGGATTTCAGCAAACTTCCTTACATTATTCTTGTGTAACCCCCCCTTTTTATCAATAAAATTAATATAACATAAAAAAAAACTGAGAGTCAAATGGTATCAGTATAACCCTTCCTTCTTAGATTTCTTTAATTTAATAATATAATATTAAATTCAAGGCATATATTCAAAAAATTCAAGCGGAAATAACTTTTGATATGATAACTTATGAAAAATAAAGACAAACAAAATATACATAACTATGATAATGAAGGTCTGAACAAATGAAATATGTGGTTGATAAATGAATGGATGACTGCACATACAATAATTTTCTCTTTCAATCATTTCATTTTACTACTCTATCATTACATCATCTACTTTATCCACCCTTTCAAGGAAAATATTTTCAATATCATGATGGAAAATAAGTTTTCTTATCCCTATTGCTGGGATTTAATGTCAGTGGTCAAATATTCCACTTTATCACCCATATCATACATGTCTCTTTGTTTTATGTGAGAAAATACACTCCACCATTCAACCATGACATCTTCAACATAATATACCATTCTATCTTATAATGATAAGATACACAGATCATTTAATTCACAGTACCCAATATCCATCATGTGAGAGAAGATCATAGAATCGAGTTTCTAGGAATCTCTTTTAACACCCTTGATAATATAGACTCGATTTCACATGAATAAAACAACTAAAAAATACCCATGTTAGTTTAATTTGATAATATCAATCAACATTCCATAGTATCCTACTTTTACAAACCTAGATATACCACTATTCTATATTTTCAAACCCTCTTCCCGATCGATTTAATGAAATTTTATTCCATTCACATTGTAAGTGTTGAATTTTCTTGCATATTTTTGTGGACCTTGAGGAAGAAACTTCAAATATTATGAAAAATCATCTCCATTGTCAGTATTAATGACCTACAAAAAGTAATTTAAATTATTTTATTTACAAAATATATGTTCTATCCTTATTTCCGTATTGATATCAATATTTATGAACATAAAGTTTTTGAAAACAATACAACAAGATCTCTATTAACATCTTTTGTTATATCATTATATTTTCGTGTTTGGACTCTCTTTCATCTCTTTATTTGTATCATCAATTATTTAACAAAAGGACCCACAATTTCACTATTTAGAATCACATATCTATGTGCCTGTATTAATTTCAGTTCTCTTAGTGTAACATTTATGCACACCAAACTTATCAGATAACAAAAAGAATGATTTTTGATTTCCCATGTAGTTGAGATTTAGTTTATGTGTCATCAACACATCTAAATTGATTGAATATTTTTTCAATATCATCCAAGTATCTGGAACAAAAGCTCATACATTACCCTTTCAAATATCCTTCTGAAATAGAGACTTCTGGTTGAGAATTATTTTTTCAAGTATGATTTCAAATGCCCAAGATATATTTGAAAAAAACATATTCTTTTATTTAATTAAGTTCTAATAATTGTTTACATACACTAGAAAGATATTAATAAAGTACCAATTAATTTTATATATCCATCAATAATGTATGGGGCCTCCTAATTTAGATTCCTCGACCAAATGCACTGTTAAATACATAATAATAGTAACAAACGACAGAGGAAATATCATATCCATTGAAAAATGTGTCAATAAAAATATCTTCTTAATGTTGTGAAGATCAAATGGATGTATATTTTTCTGGCATAGTTGTCTAATGAATGTGAAAAATTGGAGTTCAATAGTTGTATCCATTTCATCTAATAGTGTATGAAATTCCAATGGTAGCAACTGCTATAACATAATACATGAAACATGACTTTTCAATCCATCATACCTACAATGATTGTAAAAACAACTTTATATGTCACTTGAATACCCATCATATACCTTCACATGTTTTATAATTCCATGAAATGTATCTTTATCCCTATTTTTCATTTCAAAAAATAGTGAAGCATACTTTTTATTCTAATCTGGCAAGATATAATTATTTATGATAATTGTTTCTATGTATTTTTGAGCATTGAGATGGTTCTTCGATTATTGATTCTCATTAAGAAATTTGAAGATCAATTTTTCACATACATTCACATAAATTTGTATAAAATAATAATTATTCCACATCAAAATAAATTCTAAATACAATGTTTGAAGAATATACTTTTTTTTCTCCCATTATAACATTATGATTATAATTGATAATTCACTTCAAACTCATTTCACACTATCATTTAAATGATGAAACTTACCAAATTCAATTTCATCATTTCCATATTGTAGGAATATATTAGAACCTTTTAAAAACTACTTAGGTGGTCTACGATCAGAAAATCCATTGAATTTTCAATTGTTCTATTGAAATCAATGAGATGCATCGAGAAATATTAGATGACACAAGAAGATCCATTTTTTACTGTGAGGTAGTTATTCAAGATCAAAGATAAAGTTACAAATAGGACCTTCCAAACCTGTGTAATTATTCCAACTAGCTAAATTTTATAGTCTAGGGATGCCACTAACGGTCCACAGTAGAGCAACATTAATTTTAAACATTGATCTAGAAGATTCATCTTATGTCTCAACACAATCTATCCATAACTCTTCTCATTAATCAATTAGAGGGTTTAAGTATAAATAAGTATAATTTCAAGGTATTTGTTTCCCAGGAATAAACATTAAAATTATCAATGTAATTTTTTGAATACACATCCATAGAGGCAGATTTTAAGGGATGGAAACAACCATCTAAATTCTATAACTGGTTCTCAAAGTCCCAAATGGGTTAAATCCATCTACAGCTAAACCTAGTTGTACATTTCTTGGATAAAAAGGGAAATATGGATATAATTAATCATATTTTTTTCATTATTTTGAATCCCTTTGACATTGCATTAACTCATCATTGTTAACATATATAAAATCCCACTTCATGTTCTCGACTGTTTTTGATGTCATGAATAATCATTGTAATCGGGGCATTAAAGGAAAGTAATGAAAAAACTTTGTAAGTGTATTACATCCCTTCTTCTTCATCGTAGTATATCATTTCAGAGTTCAAACATCACTCATTGACTACCATCTATAAGAAGAACAATTTTTTCAAATATGTTTTCTCGAATCATGTCCACAATAATGTGTACAATCATTGGGACACACGTGTATATTTTTATAATTAAGACCATGCTTCTTAAAAATATTTCCATATCATAAAAATAATCAATAATCTTCACTTTAAAAAATGGATGATGCAACAGTTTCAATATCATAGACAACACCTTATTTTGTAATTCCACGTAGGAATTTGATATGGTACATCTTCAATAGAATTTTTTTCGAATATTTCAAACATCCACTTTACAACTCCTGATTTCCATAATCAAATAATCCATTTAACACATCTTTCTAGTATTTTATGTTTTCTATTAAATTATTCTACACATAATAAAGGGAAGGATCCCATGATGTGTTATAATTATGACCTTGTTGTTCTATAGTCTTAAAAACATCACTTTTCTTGTTGTTAGTTTTAGCACCATAAACTGGTTGTTCAAATACATTTTGATGTTGATGTGATGTATTTCAAAGTTGAATTCATTTTTTATAAGGTTTTTTATTTAATTTTCCATTTTCATTGATGTTGGGAGATCATTATTTCGATTGATGTTAGTACTCAATGTTTCAGTGCTGTTAGATTCTCCACTCTATATCCAACACAAATATTGATCTGGTATTTTATTCAATATAAAGTGTTTATAATCATCATCTCTCTTCAACTAAATTCTAAATTTACATTTATTTCATGGAAATATTACTCTCTCATCAACTATTAAATTGTTAATTGAAAAATATATAAACTCCTTCAAACCCTTAGCACACTGAGGTGTGTTCCTCAGTAATGTGATCGAGCTTTTATACATATATATCACAATGTTCCTACACATTATTAAAAAAATTAAAACACATACCTATTATTGAATTGAAAAAGAGATAGATGGTCTTGAAAAAACCAAAACCCAAGTATTTATAATAATATTCATATAGGAATATTCATACAAGTACTAGAGGGGTTGTCACATAATGCTTCACTAGAATTAATAGTGATGGAGAAACACATGAATGAATAACATAAATTTTAAATTTTAACAACTTAATATGTGTTAGGAATAACAAAATTTCCTAAATATTATGCTAGATATTCTTCTAATATAATTGTAAAATTAAATGATGAAGTATTAAAATTATGATAACCTAGTATTTTGTAAATTATGCTTTGATTATTTTCCATGTTCTAAAAATTATGTCTATTAATATAACAAGCCTAATATAATTAATGTTGGTTCAATGATTAAATTTAAATATGTATATACATTTCTCTTAGAAAATCATTAGAAAAACGATATGTTTTATAAATCTCCTTAATTAATATCTCTAATACGATTCAAATGACCTTAAATTAACATTACAGCTACAAATTTTACAAAAAAACGTTATATATATTATATGTCCACTATCACAAATAAAAACAATCTCAGATCAAAACTATTTAATACATCACAATTAGTTGAAGCTACCCACATATAAAACCAAAAAATATATTTCGTTAAACCACCATCTGACCAACCATGAAACTAAATCAATATAAAACACATATATCTACTCATAAGTCATTATAATATCATATTTCTAATAATTTACCTCATTGTTTATAAATATAAATTCCTATGATATCTTTGTTAATAATTATCATTATACAATATTAAAAAATATAAATCCCAATAGTAGAAAATAAAAAACAATGATTTTTATTCAATTAAAAAATTAATAAATTCATGTTTTAACTAATGTATTATAGAATGTAACATAACATCACTCATATACCTCACCCCCAAAAAAATTAGCTCCCAATATCTCAAGAGGAAAAGAAAAATGATTAACATTTGAGAGAAAATCATGTTATACCCGTATACATGGATAATATCAAAAAATGATACTTTAATACTGCATTATTAATACATTTTTATCACTCATACAGTACATCAAATTCACATAATGGATGGATATGAAATTTCTCATGCTCAGTTTCCTAGATTGTGACTTTTCCCCCATTAAAATCAACTATAGGTAATCTAATCAACAAAAATGATAAACTAAATCTCTTAAATTACCATAGAAGTTTCATAAAAAATATAATAAATTAAATTATAAATAAACATTGTTTTTATTTATATGCATAACCATGATTATTTTTTGGAATACATCAATTATCCATTCTATTCCTTATCATAAGTGTACATGTATAGAAACAATTTCCTGGCTACTATATGATATAAGAACCTATTAATTTTTACTATGTAACAAATTATTGAATTACTCATGTATATTAATAGAAAATAATATTTTGGAATAATAATGCTTTAGCCACCACAACCAATTGTATTTTTTATTACTTAATATATAGAACTATAATACATTAAAAACTATTTCTAAACCTAAAACCATATAATAAATAAATATTCTCAATAATTTATCAAGATGATAATATAGATCCACCTAAACATACACAAAAAACAACCATTTTATACATCACAAAACTAAATATGAAATTTTCTTATGTTTATAGAGATGTATTTTCAAGATAAATATTACATGGAAATGAAACAAGTGTATATATGTAATAAAAACAATTAAACACGCACAATGACTCATACAAATAATTAAAGAACCTAACATTTTTTATCAAGGAATTTGGAAATTATTTTCAGAGATAACCAAAAATTTACCATTTATGAAAAATGTAATTAACAACACATAATAATATAAGAAAAAAGAGGAAAATAATGAACTATCCAAAATTTAGGCAAAAAATCTATAGAAAATCATTTTTTTGAAGTACCAAAATATTTATGAAAAATCATCCATCACCAATTGTAAAATAAAATTTAGAATGTTGTTAAAGTGTTGGAAACCATTTTGAGAACACATTGTTGGCATAAATTGAATATATAGGTTAATAAGGTTGATACCATGTATCCATTAAACCATAGATGAACTCATCCTTACCCTAGAACCACTAGATACTTTCCTATAATCCCAAAACTAATATTTATAACTAAATAAACTAAAATAAAAAATTTCCATAAATTGAGTAAAAAATACCTGATGGAACTCATAAAAATTACTCAAAGTTGCATCTAGACAATATAAATAGAAAAAACACTAAATTTAATAAACTAAAAGATCCATAATGTCTACCTGAATATGTAGAAATAACCAATTATTCCATTAAGAAAAAAACATCACTGATAGAGGAATGGGAAATGACGACAAGGAAGGGCCATATATGAGGGGGACCAGCCACGGGGCAGTGACTAGGGGGAGAAACGATAGCGAATGTTTGTGGGATAGAGAGATCAATGTCTCAAGATTGGGATAAGGGGCATGAGTGTATGGGTAAGGGGTTTTGGAAGATCCGGACTATGAATGGGGTGTTAGTAGGAGAAGGGGGTGTCAACGGACCAGGATTAGGACTAACAGTGATGGGTTGTGGATTGGGGGCTTAGGCGGCTCGGGGTGGGGGTGTCAGGATCAAGTGAGTGAAGAAGTGATGTGTTATGAAAGATAAAAAATTTTAGAGGTGGTTTCTTATACCGCTGTTAAAAAAATTCCACTAATTGATAATTTGGTGTAGTGTTCTACAACTTATATAATGATTGGGTTGTGTCTCGTGATCAAAATCGAGGATACATGCTATGTTTAGTCTCCTATAAAAAGATAGGATTGCGACTTTAGGTTATTAAAATGATAGTGCCTACAATAAGTTTCTCTCCCCTTTAAATGTGATGTTTTTACTAGGTACCAATCTCATTAAGGATTAGAGGAAATTTAGGAGTCGATTAGGATCTTCATGATCCTAAAAAATATAAATTCTTCTGTTATATAGATTTTATTTTCACTAGAAAAAATCTCAATAACACTGCACTCACTACTGATTATTATATTATAAACACTAACTGTGTTCTTTAATTAATTTTAAAGTTACAAGTCACCCACTCTAGTCATATTTTCCATCAATAACATTCCAACATATAACATAATCCAAAATATTCAATTTATAATTAATATTAATTTTTAATTACCATGTAAATTATTTTACATAAATCTATTACACATTATGTATAGATACTAATTTAGCATTATATAAATAATGTTTAGGAAAATATTATATATATATAAATCAAAAAATCATTTTATATTTAAATTTTATTTTTGAAAAAAAAATATTTTTTATAGAGGTTATCTTTTATCATCATCAAAACAAAGTGTTTGAGTAGTGATAAATGGCACACCATTATCTATTGAAATAAAAAATATCACAAAAGGTGGACATTATGAGCTTGAGATAATGAACTGATAATGGGTAGTATTTATCAGTGCTAAAAAATCATTGATAAAGGTTGTCCATTATTAGTTATTTTCAACATTGATAAAGGTATTTTTTACCAGTTATTTTAGCCTATATTGATACGATCACCCCTTTATCATCGCTTTTATTAGCACTTATAAAGTGTATTACTCAATAACTGCAATTTTATAATACTAAAATATGAGACTGGTTCTATATGTTTTATCAATCTCTTTTGTTATATTATTTTTTTCTACCACAAGAATAATAAATTTTTGGCATGTTTATGTGTTCTATGCAGGAAGAACTTTTGGAGAGAAAAAGTAATATTAATGTCCACTACATGAAATTCATTCAATGAAGGTGGAACCACAACATTATCACCCATTTAATTTCATTAAAAAAAATTAATTCAGGGAGCCCAAATGAGGGGGAGGGTAGGGAATGAAAAGGGATCTCTACTAAAAGTTTTCATCATCGACTTCTCAAGAAACACATCATCTATATTAAGTGAAATATTCTGTGAGGTATTTCTCTATACATTTAGAGAGAATATTTTTTGTTTTTTCTCCTTGTAATTGATATAGAATATATACCCACATTTTACCATATTTAGATCCTTCTATTTTCCCATGGGTTTTTACACCTATCATTTTATGGGGGTTTTCCACATTAAATCAAGTGTTCATTTTATTTCATTATTTTTTCCATTTATTTTTTATTACAAAATTATCATTTTGCTGAAGAGTCAATAATTTCAGATCCAAAAAGTTGTATCATAGGGTAGGTTCTAGCCCAAGGAGATTATGGACTCATGATGTGCCAAAATAGAGACAAAATTCATGATAAAAAAATTAAATGGAAATAATTTTTCATAATGGTAAATGAAGATGTAAGTGGTGCTACTAAAAGATAACTTCATGAAAGAAATTAAAAAATAACTATAGAGAGTAATGGATGAGAAATGTAATTAAATAGATGATAATGATTTTGCTAACATCCAATTGGTATTGAAATATGGGGTCATGTCATGTATTTTGGAGAAAATTAATGCAAAATAAATTTGAGATACTATGAAAATGTTGAACCAAGAAATGTCACTATAAAAATTTACTAAAATGAAAATTTTACACTCTTAGAATGGTGGATTCATTATCGGTTAATGAGTACATAAAGAACCTCAATAACCTATTGTCTCGGCATATGGTGTTGGACTATAAAATTATGGATACTAAACATGTAGATATTATTCACCAAATTTTTTAAGATTCATATGATAAACTTATCATCAACCTCACCAATAATATCATACTGAATATGTTTCTTTTAAATGATGTGGTGTCTAATGTTCTTGAAGAATAGTGTCGGTTTAAGAAAAAGGAAGACAATACCAAAAAAAATTGACCAAGTGGAAGCCGTGTTAATGGAATGAGGATGAATAATATGGCATGGTTCTAATGAGATATATATTCTTAGAAGGTATAAATCAAGGAGAAATAAGAAAAAAAATATTTTTTATTTACTGTAAGAAGGGGGAACATCAGAAAATATAATTTTAATAATTTTCATGGTGAGAAGAACACTCAAGTAAATGTGGTGAGTAAATATGGAAATAGAGACATACTAGTTAGAGAAGTGACGATTACTACTGAAGGTAGACAACATCTCGACAATTCATAGATTATTTACTTAATAGAATCCTAGTATAGGAAATATTTATGGGAATGGTTTGATTAGTATGAGACTATTGAAAAATGACTTAGGTATATGGTGAATAATCATACCTTGATGATAATCAGAGTCAGCACCATCAAAAATATGATGCATGATAACATAGTTGAAACCATTCAATAATTACACCATTTGAAGGGCCTCAAGAAGAACACGTTTTTATTTGGATAATTTTGTGATATCAGATGCAAGACACTCACTGAGAAATGGCTGATGAGGATTATAATGGGAAAAATTTTGGTAATGAAGGGAGATAATATCTTAATGAAATTGTATATTCTTATGGTTGAAATGTTCATGGAAGAAGAGATGGTTGTCACATCATCTACCATGAAGGAAGGGTTGACGATTCTATGGAATCCAAAGTTTGGCCATATGTTTGAATGATTCTAAATGATTCTTTATGATTATAAGTTTTTAACTCGTATTGTAAAGGTATCCATACCATTTTGTACGAATTGTGGTTTGAGTAAGGAACACTTGTCAAAGATTGGAACATTAATGTAATGAAGTAAAGAGATCTTGAAAGTTTATCCATTTTTATGTTTTAAAGAACTGGTTGTGTCCTTGTGAGGCATTAGGTACTTTTTTTCATTGAGTGATTATTATTCCATGAGATTTTTGGTTTTACCAATGAATGAGAATGTGAATTTATTTTAATTATTCATAACATTCATTACACAGAGGGAGAACGGATATGAAAACAAGATCAAGATTTTGAGGATAGAAAATAGTTGATAATAATCAAGTGAAGTGTTTGAGTCGTTTTTTTCAAAAAGAAGACATAAATATATACTTAATGGTGGAATACACTCCTCTACAAATTGAAGTGGTAGAGTGGATGAAGAGAACAATTTTTGAAAGAATAAGGGCGATGGAAAAGACTGTAAGAGTTTTCCAGAAGTTAGGAGAAGAAGAAGTGAATACCACATGCTATGTGATCAATCAAACCTGATTAGTTGAAATTAACCCGAGGACACTGATGGAGATGTGGAATGAGAAACATAATCACTATTCTCAATTTCATAATTTTAGAAGTCCTACATATGCACTATTTAATGACAAGAAAAGATAAAAGTTGGACTCCAGATCTAGGGAATGTATATTCTTGGGATATGATGATGGTGTGAAGTAGTATCATATGTGGGATCCCACATACCTAAAACATATCCGCAGAAAAGATTTCATTTTAGAATAAAAGGTGTACATGAATATTGAAAAAGTCACCGAGAAATAGAGTACAAAAAATACTATAGTCGAGGTTGAGGAAGAAAAAATAATGAAGAAACCATTTATTCGGAGGCATTACCAATAAATGATGACCAAGTACTGGATGATCTTGGAATATGATAGTCAAACCAGGAGAAAAGAGAAACAAAATGGAACTCAAATTATATCATTGAGAGAAATTTTGTGTATTGATTATTAATAGAGGATGGAGATCCACCATCTTTTGTGGAGGTGATCTAGAGCATAGAAATATCTTTATGGGTGACGATGATGTATGTGTAAATTGATGTAATGAAAAAAAGACTGGGTATCTTGTTCCATTACCTCATTTAAGGAAGGTCATTGGGAATAAATGGTTCACCAGATCAATTTGTATTTAAGAGACGATGTGGAAATATTCCATGTGTGATTAGGGATAAAAGGATATAATCAAAAGGTAGGTATTAATTTTAATGAAATATTTTCTTCTATTGTTAAACTGATGACTATTTGGGTAGTTCAGGTAATGTGTGCTACATACACTCAATATATAGAGAATCTATATGTGAATATGATGTTCTAAAAGGTGATATGTATGATCTAATATATATTCTCCAACCATTTTCCAAGGTAGGTAAAAATAACATAGTTTTGTGGTTAAAGAAAACTTTTTATGGTCTCAAATAGGTACTAAGGTGTTGGTAAAACTGATTTTATTCCTATACCATGATCCTTGGATAAAAAATAATTTATTCATATCCATCATCATATTTTAAGGGTCTAGATTCTTAGGATTTTATCATTCTACCATTGTTTTTGGATGACATGTTTGTTGTTGGCCCCAAGAATGATCTAATATGGCTGAAGAAGGCATATTTTGGTAGTGGTCTTGTTTTTATGGAATTGGGATGAAAAAACAAGATTCATGGAAAAAATACACCAAGATAGAAATAATTGTTATATTTGTCTATCATATAAGAATTTCTTGTGGAAAATTCTGAAATTCTTTAACAAGAAAGATAGTAAGTCAATTTTTACCCACATTCTAATTAATTTCATGTTATCATCCACAATGAGTCCTAGAAGTGAAGTTGGGATGGTGAAAATTTCTTGAGTGTCATGTGAATCAATAGTTTGGAGTTCTATATTCTCTATGGTTTCTAATATACCTGGTATTTCACATATAGTGAGAGTAGTTAGTCAGTACATGGAGAATCCATGATTGGAGTATCCAAACATGGTTAATAGGTGATTATGATACACCAAGGATACCTCATATGTTGCTTAATGTTATGGAGGATAAAACTTTTATATAAGAGGCTATATTGATAATTATTTTATATGAGATTATAACTTGAGGAAATCCACTGTAGGTTAATTTTTTAATCTTGTAGGCGGAGTTGTTAGAGAAATTTATAAATTATAGTTTGTTTTGGCCATATCAACAACTGAGTAGATGTATATGGAAGCTAAAATGTTTTTAAAATAGGTGATTTATATAAAAATGTTTCTAGAGGAGCTTGGGCACAAATAGGAGTCGGTTTCACTGTTTTATTCTAGTTAGAGTGCCTTACACATTCCAAAAAATACATATTTTAAATACAAGATGATGTAAATTGTAATACAATAGAATTTTCTTCAATATGTGATTGAGGAAGTTTGAATATAGATAATATGTACACTAAAGAAAATATTGGAGATTTTAGGATGAGAGATATTGGTTTTGATAAGTTCATATGGTGTAGCTTATTAAGCGGCCTTTTAGAGGCATAATCATCATGTTTAGTAGAAAGAAAGGATGTTTATATATGTAGTTTGTATATAATGAAATATCCATGTTGGAGATATGTTTGAATACATTAGGGGTGATAAAATAATATTAATGGTATTTGTATTCAATTCATTCAAATATAGTGAAACTTATCTTTATTCTGCAATTTAATTTGATTAATGGTTATTAATGAGGGGAGGCCAAAGGAGGGTGAGTGAAGACTATAAAAAGGGATCGCCCCCAATAGTTTTCATCATCATCTTCTCAAGAAACACATCATCACCTTTGAGTGAATAAATTTTACATGTGTTTCTCCAAATATTTAGAGAGAATATTTTGCATGTTCTTTCCTTATAACTGAGATTGTCTGTAGCTAAATTTTACTATATTGAGATAATTTTTTTACTATTGTAGTATTACCCCTTTCATTTTGGGGGGTTTTCCATGTTAGATTCTGTGTCCATTTTATTTCTACATTCCAATGAATAGTTTATTCAAATTCATTAAATTAAAAAAATTCAAAAACCACAATCAACTAAAAATGGTGAAATACCACAAAAATGAAACAATATACAACATCATAGAGAATCAACAGATGAAATCACAGTCGAAGGGGGCCGAGTCACTACTACCAAAGAAGTTTTTGATGATGAAATAATTTCCAAGGATGATACCACTACCACTGAGATGATTTATAACAGATAAAAATGTATGTAAAATAAACAAATATCAATAAGAAAACATAATAAGAGAAGAAAATTTCAACATTACAGAAAAGAAATATCTCCAAGCAAGCTTATGCCTCTATCTGTTTACAATCCAACACCAGGAAGGCATGGAAATAACCACGGGTACTACCAAAAGATTAAAAAACTACTACCAAATAAACATGAACTAATGAACCAAAATAGACAACATAGTGCTACTACTAGATAGAAGTATCACAAAAGAAGGTTGTTTTATGTGTTGTTTGAAAAACATATTTCCGTGGGATTTTTTTTTCTTCAAATTTTCATAAATAAGTTCGAATGATGTTTTGTGCATGAATGAAATTCCAATTTCCCAATGTTCATTGATAACCTAAAAACTTTTATCATAGGGAAAATTCACTAAACATGAAGACAACATTCATGTTTTTATATGGGAAATGCGTCGATGCCCCTAACGACTTTCAGTAATGTATAATACACTAGAAATACATTTGGATTTTACAATGTGGGATTCAAAATCCAATTTTCCTATGCTAGAATTGTTAGTTATAATCATTAGTAAAAAATCAATGGTTAATAATATTTATTAATTAACTTATAATTAATTAACAAATAGTAGTAACTAGTAATTAATAAATAATAATTCATAATTCATAACAAAATAAAAATTAATATTTATTAATTTTAATGATAATAAATATTATTTATTTATAATATTTATTAATGAATTTTAATTAATAAATAGTAATAAATAAATATTAGCCACTGTTTAATAATAATTATCATTAATTATAAATTATATCATTTTAAATTAACATAAAAATAATTAATAATTTGTAATTAGTTAGTAAAAAAATAATAATAGTAATTATAAATTGTCTTTAATTAATAAATTATAATAAAAATAAAGAAGTGACTAATTATTATTAATTATAAATTAATTATAAATCATTACCAAACAAGAGATAATAAATTACGAAACAATAATAGTTTATTATTATAAATAATTAATATTTAAATGTAATAATTAGTACTAACTAAATATAAATTATTATTAATAAAATTTAAAAAAATTATTGAATAATATTTATTTATTAATTAAATAATAATTTTGAGTATATATTATTAAATTTTAAACAATAAGTATTATAATTTATTAACAATATGTAGTTAATTAACAAATATTAATAATAAGTTATATTTATTAGATTCATAGTAAAATGAATCAGTAATTATTTAATAATCAGAGATGGTCCAATCCATTGATTTGGAAACCAAATGCATTCCCCTAGAAATATATTAACTACAATCAAGAAAAAAGAAACAAGAGATGTCACGAATCAGTCTCAGCTTCTATCTGACTCAACACCCGACAAGGTCTGTGATAAGGTCTGAGAGGCATTCTCAATCCTCTAGGGATGATGACTAGTATCGAGAATCATAGATATCAAATTGAGAAAAAAAAATTCCCAATAAAAACCAGCATCAAATGACAAAAACTGAGAAAGAAAAAAACCAATAGCAATTGAACATCAATAAGTACAAAACTAGATCTAGGTAAAATGAAAAATGAAATGAAATAAACTACAAAATAAAAATAATTCAAACTATAATTAAAATGATCTATATGTGACCCCTTATTAACCCATATCCACCAACTAGTCCACTTTATAGGCAACCTGAACCAGAAACCTAAACCTAAAAAACCACTGAAGTCTACTGATACTGAGTGGCACAAGTTGGGTGTGATCATAAACAACATAGTAGGTTATCCCCAAAGAGTCCATTAATTTTTTCCCAAAATAGTCCACAAACAGTAGTTTGAAATACATATGGAAAATTATATTTTTCATTTAAAAATCAATTTTTTTTTAGAAAAACACACTTTTCTAAACAATACACACTAATTTCATTTTTATAACATATTTCACTTTTAAAACAATCTAGTTTCATAACAAAAATCTAAAGAATAATTGAAACCAGGTAATACAAATGGATACACTGGAAACCAATAGAAGTAGAACATGTAATTTAAATAATAGAAAAGAAGATAGACAAGAATAAAAAAAGAAGAAAAAACATACAAATAGATAATCAGGGGTATTTCTTAACCATATCTTGAATAAATACCTAGATATACTCAGTTTAGAATCACCTTCTATTATATGGTACAAATATGTAGTTAATATACAATTGGACACTAAAAACTAACCAATCCAGTGTCACATCCCACCTAGCCTCTCAATAAATCTAGGGGTACCAACCCATATAATCAGGGTCAATAAGCATCCATCACTATACCCTCTATATCATGACCATGAATCTGAAGATAATATTAAATAGTGAATATTGAGGTCCTCACATGCATGGATCAAACCAATATCCCACATCCACCTTGCTTTTCTAGCCCAAACACTAACACTAACTATATGATGACCCTATCCTCCAAGGGTCCACCATAGAGGTTCCAATCACACAACACATCATACAATGTTCCAATGGGTCCTACATGTCACCTTACATTGAATACAATCTTCCAAAAACAACTCGATGTACCAATCAGGCCTTAACATTTGTGTTTCCAAAAACACATCCAATATATTTCCCAATACCAAGGTTAAAACATACAACATTAAAAAAGGTTCCAAATTGACCTTTTGGGTCATAGTGTTACTAGACACGATTCAAGGTAAAAAATGGGAAATGTTTTAATAACTACATTTGAAAACCACTTTCTAAAAACATTTCATAACCAAAGAACCATTTAGGAAGTAATTGGGATTTTCTAAAAAAATCATTTGGAAGGTGGGAGTCTAGTGGAGAAAATATGGGAGAATGAATGAATTTTGGAAAAATGGATTTTCTTTATGAAGGGGAATATTTATTTGTATACCTATAAATAGGTCACCTTGTGAACCCATGGATATTTCTACATCCAATAGAATATCCTTATAAAATCATATATGTGTCCAAAAACCAATTAATAAGGATCACGACTTACATCACCACCATAATCAACAATCCATACATTAACACTATAGTATAAAAGTCACCAAAATACACACACAAAACCAAATTTACAAACAAATAAAGTTACCAAAAATTAACCTAACCTGAAAAATGTCTCAATCACCAACATACAGTTTTAAAATCCAATTGAAATTTTATCAAACATAGTACACACATAAATATATATAAAAAATTATATAAATACATTTGAAACCCATTTTGACCAAATTTCCCTCAAGGAAATACCAAATTAAATTATACTAATACATAATAAAAAAGTGAATCACATTTAGAAATCATTCATGAAATCTAAAACATAAAATATATTGTGATGGAAAAGAAATGGATGGAAAAAACTACCTCAATGATGTGTGGATGTGACTAATTTCTTGGAGATAGAAGAACATGCCCCATGAGACAATCCACACGATATATAATAAATTAAATCAAACCATATAAGACAAACCTCATCATATGGTTCAAATAAGAGGGAACCCACCAAAAATGATCCATGAAACAAGAAGGAGAAGGAAGGTGAAGAAGAAAGTGATTTCCCAAGGAAGAATCCACCAATAAATCTAAGGGTAATCACCCTAGATCTAAGGATGTAGGAAAGAGGAAGACACCAAAAGCTCCCCTAGTGTCATAAAAATAAGAGGGAATGGATAGGAGGTGTTTGGGTTTAAAAACATGGAGGGGAAAAGAGGAATTTTACACTTTTTAATAACCTAAAAAACATTCATGACTTGGAAAATTGGTTTGAAAAACTATGTTCCAAAATTGAACAACCTACAAGATAAGAGATCCACATTAAAATGTTTGTACACACATTTTTGGAAACTGTGCATTGAGTGTGTGATTTGGGTCTTTCAAATTTTAGAGACTCCCTATATGCTAGCCATACTGTTTCTTCTAACCATGTATATGTCATTCATTATGTCCTAGATATAATAAAAAGGATCCACATGGATTCTCTTTATAATTTCACGATTTGGCCCAAACCACACTCAACCCATGTTAAGAAAACTGTTCTAGGGGGGAAAACTGGAAATGACCTCAACCTTCACAAGACACATAGTTAACCCAAAAACTATGCACACTAACCATTCACATGCAAAGTAGGCTCCCTGAAACTCCAAAACATGATACATCAAGTGAAGATCTCAACCAAAACCTCAAACAAAAGATCCATAATCAAGAAAAAAATAAAATAAATGAAAACCATGGTCGGGGTGTGATAATTATCCCCACCACAAACACATTTTACCCCCAAAATTTCACCCAGTCGTATAAGTAATAATTCCCACTCTCAAAAAGATATGAGATAAAAAAATGGACCACAATTTGAACTTTCACACTAAAAGTCACACATATCAATCTATAGATAAATCCCATAAAAAGAAGAACCATATGTGATTAATAGAGGGTTCTCCCTACCACAATAAACTATCTAGCACTGACTAACACTGGGACCAATAAGGTTGAACAGAAGCCAAACTCCCAATGAAATGGGAAACACTAGATATAATATCGAACCAAACACTAAACTCAAGCTATGATTAATTATTACAATAAAGTAAAACACATATCAAAAATGAGAACAAAAAAACCCAAACCACTCCACAAAAACATTAGACACACATAAGAAATAACAATTGATCAAATAATCACATTTATAATGGCACAACCACTAAAATTACCATGGATCAAGAATTCTAGGATTTTTTGAAAAAAATGATGGAGCATACTATAGTATGGAAAACAATAATAGATAAACTTCAACTACCTACACTCTAAACCTAGACAAAAAATCTAGACGAAGTTTTTTAACACCCCTAAAGATTTCTAACTACATAAGAAGATTCACGCTAGATCCTATGGATGGAGGATTGATTTCAAGAAGCATCTTCTACCCCTAGTGTGTAGATGACATCCCCTGACCAAGACTTCCTCTATGGATAACATTGGTTGAAAAAAATACTCCATGTGACGTAAATAGATGTGTCATCAACAATCCACAGTAGGATTTTATAAAGATAAATTCAAATTCCTTAACGTACCAGAATGGAAACACATGGCCGAACAATCTGAACAATGGGATGAAAAAACCTATGAAAGAGACACCATGGGAACTAATTTCTTTGGAATACAACTCTCAATTTTTGGGGAACCATCATGAGTAACAACTTCCAAAAAATGTACATAGCAAACCAAATCATCCTAAAATGATTCTATAACCAACTTCTTAACATGTCTTCAGTAGAAGATGGAACACTCTCTTGGATATCTGGAAGAATACCCCACACATAGAGAGGAACCTCTAGATTATCCTTTGATTCTACCTTCAGAGAAAAATAAATCCTCTCTTTAAATAGGTCAATGTAGTCCTTCACTGTCTGCTGGCCCAGTTGAATTCCAAACAACTCTTCCACTTTCTTCACCTTCACCACCATAGGGGTGAACCATTTAATGAAAGTGGTATTAACCAGTTCCCTAGATATCCCTTCTTGCAATAAAGGAGGGATGATCAACCTCAAATGATCCAAATCTATACCTTCTAATGAACTCAAAATAGCTAACACCCTCACACCCTCAGGAGTTCCCAATGACCTGAATACTTCATCAAATTTATCAAGCCACTTCACTACCTCTAATGGGATATGATCACCATGAAATACCTGTAACAACTGAGAAGAGAATGAATTCTCCAAACCACTCTGAGTTTATGCATGTTTGACAATGAGAAGAATCCCATAGAAAAACATTGGGGTATTTTTGGGTAGAATACTCGGTGCCGAAAGAAAATATAAGAAAAAAATAATCATTAACAAAAATTCAACAAAAAAGGACACACCAAGACATGAAAAGCAGATTATAATCCAAAAATCACAAAAGAAACCAAAATACTCATTCAAAATCCACATTTTCATTCGAATTTTAAAACAAATTCAAATACCATCCACTTTTCACTAAACATTTTCTTGGTTCCAAATCCAATTAAATAACAGTATTCCTCATAAAAAAATAAAACCAACCCTTGAAGCCATTTTTTTTGAAAACTAAATTTCTCTAAAAACATTTTTAATCAACAAATTGATCCACACAAACCAAAAAAAACCAAAAATTAACTCACACCAAACTCTCAGTTTAGGGAACAACTATTTGTGTATTACCTAGCAACATAGTTAGTGGACCATGAACCATACAAGCACAAACAACTTGGAATATCCTAATCCATGCAATCGATCATCACCTAGGTCACTACTCAATGTGAGACCACCACATAAAACTATCTCACTTCAATTTTCATTCCACATCCTCATATCCCAAAAGAAAATAGAAGACTCAAATCCTATACTACACCAGGAAACTTGAGGCTTATTAGAAGTAAGGGTTCATGATATCTTGTTCATACCACTCAAGTCATAATAGTCTTAATCTCAAGTATACCTAACACCCCAAATAACAAAATGTTGTACTAATACCATTTTTTCAAGAAATGGTTTAGGTTTCCATCCCACCTGACACCTAACAAGGTTCACAACAAAGCCTAAAAGGAAATCCCAATCCTCCCGAGTTGGTGAATAGTGATGGGCTTCAAAGATATCCTAGTTGAAACAATTTATATCATAAAATCTGGGATTAAATTACAAAAATAAAGTACATAGAAATAAACGATAATAATTGAACATCAATAACAAAAAAATCATATCCTGATACAACAAAAACTAATAATACAAAAACAATTAATGAAAACTAAACCAAAACTCAACTAATATGATCTACACATGACCTCCTGGTCACCACCATCCAAAAACTGGACCACTCCATAAGAAATGTGACATGTAACTAGAACCTAAAAAATATATAGAGTCTACCATCATCAAGTGTCACAAGTAGGGTGTGAGCATAAAACAAATCAGAAGGAAATAAACCTAAAGTCCATCCCTTCACTTTCTTAAAACATTCCACAAACACTAGTTTGAAATAAATATTAAAAATAGTTTTGTTATTTCAAAATCCAAAAAAATATTTACTAAAACATCCACCTTTTCTATACAACACACACTATTTACTTTTTAAAACATGTTTACCTTTTAAAACATAACATTTTAAAAACCAAAACCAAAAGAAGAGTATAAACTAGGTGATAAAAAGGGCTATGAAAAAAATTAATATAAGTAGAACAAGAAGGTTATGAAATATAAAAGTATATAACCAAACAAAATATACATAGGTAGGAACATATAGATAGATAATAATTCGAATTTTTTAAGCATCTCTATAATTATTCCTTAGACATACATGGTTTATACTCACCAGCCGACAGATGGTGCATCTCTATAATCAATAAATAAATGACAACAATAAACTAATCAATCCAATGGCCCGTCCCAACTGGACTCTCCGAAAATCCAAGGGTTACCAACCCGTCTAATCAGGTTCAATAAGAAACCATTACTCTACCCTCTAGATGTCACCCATGAATCCAATGATATTAGTACCTGATTAATGGGGATGTCCTCACACATGTGTCTCAATAGAATAACCCATTGTCACTATGATTTTCTTGACCAAAAAACTAAAACACCTATGTGAAGACCCTCTCCTCAGAGGTTCAACCATAAGGGTTCCCATTACACAACACATCATTGAAAGTACTAACAAATACAAAACATCAAATTACATTGAAACCATTTTTCCAAAAAAAATATCATAGTACCAATCAGTCTTTAACATTCTCATTTCCAAAACCACAACCAATATATTCCCTAAAACCAATGGAAAAACATAAAACATTCTAAGAAGGATCAAAATGGGTATTTTGGGTCATATATTAAGCATAAATTCTTCAATTTACAAATCGAACCAATATTTTGTAACCACATCTAGAAATGAAAATTCAAAAAAATTTGTGACCAAAAAACCATTTTGGAAGTAATGGGAATTTTTTAAAGAATCACATAGTGTGTGGAAGTCTAGATAAGAAAATAAGATCAAAGGAGAGTATTTTATAAATATTTATTTTCATTATGACATGCCATCTTCATTTGTGTTCCCATCCATAGGTGAACCTTGTGAACAAAGGGATATGAAAACATCCAATAAAATATCATTATAAAACCATAAAAGTTCCCAAATTAAAAAAGATCACCATTATCATCACCATCAAACCCAAAAATCCACACATAATCACCAATCCATAAAACATACCTAAATCCACAAAAAAACACCCAATTTACATACAAATCAAGTTAAAAAAAACTTAAACTATGACAAAAAATACACTAAGAACTCACTTACACTTTCAAAATCCAATTGAAAATTTATTAAACACTTTACATACACACATATATAGGAAAAACCATAGAAATACCTTTGAAACCCATTTCCACTAATTTTCACCCAAGGAGATACCATGTGAAATTATACTAACACATCACAAGAAAGGTTAAAAATCTGGAAATCATTTTGGAATGCTCAAAAATCAACTAGAGTGTGCTAGAAAATAAATTGATTGAAACACCTACCTTAACAAAAAGAAGATGTGATGAAATAATCAAACAGATAAGAACACACTTGAACAGAAAAATAAAACACCATAGATTCAATTTAATAAAAACACACAATCCAAACCTCATCCTAGAATTCATCCAAGAGGGAAACCAACAAGATATAACCAAGAAACTAGATGGCGAATAAAGGTGGGTAGAAAGAGACTAAATGAAAGAAGAATTCACAAGAAATGGAAGGAAAAACACCCAAGATCCATGAAGAGAGGAATCCACCATATTCTTACCTATGGACAAACAAATGAGAGCGATGATAAAGTAAGGGTTTAGGGTTAAAGCACAAGGAGGTAAAAAGAGTAATTTATCACTTTTTTATGAATTTATAAACTCCCACATTTTAGCCATATGGTTTGATGAATTGTGCACCAATCATGATCACCGTACTGGAGAAGAGGGACACCCCACATGGGTTAGCTACCTATTATGGGAAACCGTTCAAAAAATGTATGATTTTCCTTAGTCAAATTGTAGATCCACCTCACATGATTATTGCACAGTTTCTTCTAACTTTTCACAAGCCATGCGGCACATTTAGAAAAAAAAATTGCTTCATATTTTCTCTTTGACCACACATAGTTTGTAATAGACCCTACAGAAACCATTCCAATAATACCATGAAAGAGGGAAAAAATTAAAATTCTATAAGAATTCATAGTCTGAACATGAAACCTCCCAAACCAAGCACACAAACCGTGTATTGGACAAAAAGTCACATATAAATGACATAACTCAAAAATTCAAGCTGGGACTCAACTCGAACGTCAACATAAATATCCCACATCAATAAAAGAATAAATAAAATGAAAAACCAAGTGTTGGGGTGTGATAATATTTATAATTACAATTATTTTTGATATCAATTCTAAAGGGAACCTAAAAAATGAGATAAGTGGAAGACATTCCCACCAAAGAATTAATAAAAAAACGATATTATTGGTAACAAACCCACTACACATGTATGCTAGGAATTCTTAAAAGAATTGATTATCTATTAATTCTACATATTTACTTTATTCTAGGATCCACCCAACATAATTGGGTTTTAACCAATCCTACTTTTATTATGATAAAATCCCACTATTTCTTTTCCATCCATATCATATGAAAAATACTCATCATGAACATACCTCGATTTCATTCTTTTTCCAATGCTACTAACTTATAAATAGGTAAAATGAATGTGTGTATCTTGGAATACTTCCTTATTATTACCTTTATATTTTGTATTCCCAAGTGATGTATGTTCCATATCTTCTAATACCTTCAAGATGGTCTAGACAAGACTAATTTAAATAGCCTAAAATGTGATCGATTGTCCACTAGAATCCGTGTAAGCAGTTCCCCGAACAATATGTCCATATTTTCTTAAATTCAATAGGGTTGTAATGAATTCTTCTCGATCACCCTAATTTGTTAATATGTAAAATGAGAGAGCTGCAATATGGTCAATGAATTATTAATATTTATTTAATTTACTAATTAATTTTAATTACTCATTAATTACTAAATAATTAATTTGTCCTAATAATTATAAATAATCCAAAAAACTCAATCATGGATTTGGATTCCAAATCCATGACTACATATTTATTAATTAAAAAGAGACATACTAAGGGGAGAGTAGGAAAACCAATACACATCAACCCACATCAAAAAAGGAAGTCACTTCCTAAAATTACCCCTAGTGCCAACATTTTTAAGATGTATTTCTCTACCCTTTGGGTGTCGTCATCTCTTACATGCATTGTTATGGTGCAGTGGTTCCTGATCCTATTATAGGGATAATTCAGAGGAAACATCCATAAGGAAATAGATCCTAAACATCCAAGATAGATCCCAAAAGTCCATCTAGGGATTGGATTGAAATCTATCATATATAATAATTTCCATAAGCATTTTTCACGAGAATGTAACCATCAAAACAAAAAACAAATGGTTCCATCAAGAAGTAGATGAACTCATGTTACAAGAAGAACCAATATACCACCTCCTTTCTGATTCCTTCAACGGATCATTCATATTCAACATTATCAGGCAGAATTATAAATTATGTTTTATCCCAGGAAATAATACATTCTTCATCAGAATCCATACTAAAAAATTAAAAAATTCATTTTTTATAAGATACAAAAAATTGCCTTGGTAGCACCAATCTATATTATTAAATCACACTTAATGATCAAGATGTACCTTCATCGAAACATATGTAGACACAAATACCGTAAAAGTAAGAGGTGGGGGGGCATTTAGAATCCATCCTTGTCCAACACTATTTTATAATCCAGTGGTTTCTTTGATATCTGAGCATTGATGACCGAAGAACTACACTCTTCTATCCTTAAAAAATATCATAAAGGGAATTGATGATAGAACCTATAGGATTGCCTTCGTATAATCGAGCAACATTTGCTGATGGGGAATAAGTTGTGGTTGATAATATTATAGATTCCTGAGAAATATACATTGCCTCCAAGATTCTTCTTTTCACATGCCTTGAAGCTAAAAAAGATTCATTAGATTTTTTATTAGATTTGATATCCTCTTATTCAGGTGAGATTCCCTCATGAATTAATAGGTAATAAACATAATATTACAAATAAACCTCATAATCAGATTCATAGTCATCTGGATTTATAGTCTCTCTAAGAATCCATTTCGAAGATATCCCCAAACACAATTAGTGACGCTACTCACCTGGATAGAAGCCCACACCACCCCGACTTGGTCCATTTAATGACATGTTTTTTAGTCTGCATATTGGTTATAAAAACATCACTAAAGGAGAGGGATTTTTTCACTTCTATTGAGATCATCTCAGCATACTATTATGTCGTCACTGCTTCCTCTTATCCATGATAATCCCAATTTAGGTAGTTGCATTGTGAGTAAGATGGGAAAATCCAAATGTTGAAAGAAATATTCATATATTCCAAGACCTATGGAGACAAGGTCAGCTAAAATTTGAGGGACCAACATAAGGGATGTTGAATCATCTAAAAAATAACAGATGAAGGAGGACAACATATAAATTGGGAGTGGGAGTGGCACAACTAAAGTATGCTTCTCTACTCAATCCTAATGGATGGAGGATGGTGTGGACAAAGTTTCTCAACTCCATGAAGATGTCATGGCTCCTCATGACCCTCTAACTATGGCTCTGGGGTCGATAGGAATTGAGGCTGACGTTGGGGATGCTCCATTAGTTAATATAGATGGATCACAGTGGGTTGTTGATACAACGATTATTGAAAACCCATTGAATTTTTTCATGAACTCTGAGGATGTAATTTTAGAAATGTGAATTATCATTCAAGCTTCAAAGTAGGATGCATAGATGATAAATGGGAGACCATTTAAAGTGGAGTTAACCAAATAGAATGAATATTTGATCATCTAGAAACATTTAATCTTTATTGACGGCTTCAATTATATGAAGATAATAGTGGAAGAGTTCGTCAGGCGTGGGACATAGATGCTGATAAATTTGAAGATTCCACGAAGAAATATCTAGTTAAAAATGTCACATATATTTCCTAGAAATTATATTGGGAGGTTTCATCTACTCAGTTGAAGTTGTCCTTTAACAATGTTTTCATTTTTTATGACGTTTGATTCTCTTGGATGTACTTTCAGGTTTCACACATTTTCCATAAAAGTGTTTTATAATAAAAATTCAACTTTTAGGTCTGGTCCCAACCAAAGGTATCCCATTCATCATAATGAACTTTCCCTTCAAACTAGGAAATTGTTTTCCATAATTAGGTGCCTACACCACAACCACATTGATCACAGGCACCCCAAACACAGTTCTACAATGATTTAAGGATTTTGGAAAAGAAACACCCATCAAAGAAACCTTCTTGACATAATTAGTAGAAAGGTGACCCTTCATCCCACATTTATCATAGGAGGATGTCCTCCTACATGTGTTCAGATAGTTCCCAACAACAATATAGGAATTGAATATTTCTAAGGAACCCTCTCTTATAATTGAGACCCATGGGTGGGTGACACACCTATTATAGGGTGGTACAAATGTAATATTTATTTTCCTAGTTGTGTAAAATGGTTTACTAGGGTAATCTCGCTTGGGGAGATTCACAGTAGTTCAATAAATAATTATAGTTAAACCATTATATGTTTTTTTGTGTTTATACTATTGAAAACAATGAAATGTGATGATAGAAAGAGAATGAGAACCTAAAAAGAAAATTAAAATGGATTGAGGATAGAGAGAGAGGTCTTGGTCGAAGGGTCTAGTCTGTCATGTTCCTTTATTATTCATTTTTACTTTTTAAATTAAATTTTATAATTAAATGAAATATCATTCATGAACTAATATTCAATAATTTATTTAGTTTGAATTCTTGTATATTGAGGAAAATATTTAGAATAGTAAATTCCACATCCCCCTATAGTAAAGGTTAATGTCACACCTTAAGGGATAATGTGGCACATTCATAGACCAATCTTTATCATATGTCATATCCTCTATTGAATATCTAAGCACTAATTCATTAATAACTATCATTAAATTGAAGGGATAAAAATATGAAAATTAAAGAATATAGATGAATTTAATATTCATGTCATGGTGTATGATCATAAAATTTCCTCACATTCCCCTAAAATATAATTAAAATATTTGAAATTGAAGAATAGAATTCGGGGACACCACATACCCCCACTATGGCCAAGAATTAGATCAATCACTCATTATTGACTGTAAGAGATCATGGTGGAAGAGAACAATAAAAATAGAAATAAAGATAAAGAGAGAATGAAATTAGAATAATTTAACACATTAATTAAAAAAATCTGAGTTAAAAAGGGAAACAAAAAATTATAATAAAGAAAATAATAGTATCCCTTATCCCAGTAGAGTATTCTAGTTCTCTTAGAAAATTATCCTATCAAATCAATTTATAGGAAAAAACCCAAAGGATATATCTAGTATATTCTTTCTGAAATTTCCATATCTTGCAAATAAATGTCTTATCTCCCTTTCCTCAATTATTGTTTTATCATCCAAAGTGGTCGGTGGAATATCCTTGGCATTTTAAGAGTGTGTTGACCTACTTGAATAATAATGAGGACTCCAATATGTGTTTCCTAAATTCAACCCATAAACTCAGGTGTATCTTGTAGATGTTTTGAGGATGTTTTGATTTTAATATTTATTGTGAAAAAACTATAAATAATGTGTATGGATACTCAATTATATCCTATTATTAATTTTTTTGTTTCTGAAGAGACAATGTCTCATGGAACAACCTCCACCACCCTTACAAAATATGCAACTATAAATATGAAATCCATTATGTCTCATTGGATTAACCTATGGTGAGGCCACTTGTTGTTCAATTTTCTATATAAATATGGAACTATCATATTTTTCACACCCAGGGTGTAGTGAAAACACTACATGGAAACACCTCACTCGTGTGTTTTTCTTCTTCCAAGCTATGATGCATCCAACAATAATAGGTTTGTAGCTCTCTTATCCTCCAGTTTCTTCCACACATACAAATTTGGTATTTTAATAGTGAAGATCACTCTTCGTGATGCATATGAATCCTACTTTTCATTCCAATATCTCAATAATGGTGAAAATGTCTTAAAGATTCTCATAAAGACATACAACCATCATAGTGGTCGAATCATGTTTATATTAACCCACATAGATACTTTCTCTTTGATATGTGTATCACAAATGTCGATTGATGTTCAAAAGGACATCCATGTTAATCCTAATACTCATCATTAGTTATTTTGACTATACCAAGATTCCCCAGCATCAATGATGGTGGCTCATAGTGTGTTGCATGATGGTCAGATAACTTTGAGCTGTGGAGGTGGAGAAGGTGGCTTTTAGGAAATGTTGGAGAAGTTGGGTTTCAAAACTAAGGTTAAATGACAATAATTTTTTAAGAGGGGTATAATACCACATATACTATGCCCCAAATTAATGTTCTTCATGGTAGAGTTCTTACTTATAATATTTTTTGTGATTCCCTCAACTTAGAAGCATGCTATCAGGATGGACACCAGCATAAACAGTCACACACCACAAGGGCTCGTGCCGATACACATTGTCCAAATAAGATTCATCCCAACCACTTGATGAACTAAATGTGTTTAATCTATCTTTCCCCCTTCCACCCATGTAGGGATTCCTATTGGGATTTCTTGGATAGCTTACCACATTGTGATTGGATAAGTGGCTTGAAAGCCTTTGGGTTGAGGGTGAGTTGTAATGGAAAGGTTTCACCTAATATAATCCAAATATTAATAAAATTCCCTCCATGAATTAATAAGCAAACGTGAAGCATCACAATTCCATTTTTTGTTAATTTTTATCTAATTTAATTCATCAATAATAATAAATCTATAATTTAATAAAACATTTGATTACATGTTAAAATATATATGAACACATTAAAAAAAGTATAAAATGTTTAAAAAAGTTCTAGAAAAATGAGTGCATCAAGAACCCCAACACATGAACTATGATTATCCTCAAGAATTTAATATCAACATTAAATTTATGTGGGAAATGATGCTAATGATATTTAAATATCAAAATATTAAAAAACTACTATCACTGTTAATCCAAATTTTCATGTTCTACAATAAATATCAATCTTACATAACGTTTTTCTAGGAACCTATTACGCAATCATTTTAATTTTTCCCAGTTAAAATGATGGATCTTAACCTTTCATTAATTCAAGATTCTTAATTCATTATTATCAAGTATGCCAATTCATGATCAAAGTCACCATGAATCTGTCTCACTCATCACTCAAAAAATAAAATTAATCTTGAGTTATGATCTTACTTTAAATTGATATACCTTTCCATAATCTTGCAAAGGTCCTAATTCTTGCACTTTTTATAGAAGAAATTCAAATAAAATTATTATGAATTTGTAAGTAAGGATCCAATGACACTAATGATTAATGTTTTTTGGGATTTATGTTAAAACAATTATGGAACAAGGAAGAGTTTGATCTCTAAAGAAAAATTCATGATATGAAAAAAAAGTGAAAGGAAAATATCTCCTTTAAATTGAAAAATAACACTTCCTAGAGCTCAATGTAATGTCAGGATCAATGAAAGAATAATAAATGACGTGTACCTTTTTCAAATTTCCCTATTTTTTCACTTTTTTTCTTTTTTTATTGAAACATATTTTTCTTATTTTTTTTAATTTCTAATTTTATGGTTGGAATTAATCAGAAATTCAATTCCTAAATCCATATGATAAAAATAATTGGACTAGTAACAGAATGTTTTTATCCTCCAAAATAAAAAACCATTTTTTTATTTTCCCATTTCTTCTATTTTCATGAAGGGAAACAATAAAATTTTAATTATTAAGTCATATAACATTCCTAAGATAAAAAATAGAACCCTAATAAATTTTCCTTGGAAATAAGTGTAATCCCAAAATCATGACATCCCTTACCCCCACACATCATCATTAAAAATATTATAAAATACAGTAAGAGGATCATAAGAATAGTTATAAATGGAATTTAATTCGGATCATTTCCAATAAGGTAACTCGTGGTCTATATAGGGTATTAAAGGATTAATGTAAAATATTTCATCATGGATAAGGTTTTAAAAATAGAAATTCCTCAATCATATTGGATTTTTTATTGGTACACTCCTAGCTTTGACAGGTTCTAATTAATGTTCTAATAGTTTCCATGCTACAAGATCAATCATTAAATATACTCAAGATTGAATGGACAATTTTAGCTCTAGAAAATCTCTCAATAATGGATAATATGAATAGGAAAATAACTCATGACTTATAATAATAATAAAAATTCAATGCTCTGGATTTTCATAAATCAAATGATTGTAAAATGGTAGAGATATTTAATTCACTCAAATAAACCATCTCCTTGAAATTATGATTCAACAAATTAAAATATATTCTTCACATTAATCATTAAATTATCCATATTACTCAATCAATTTATTTATCATTTAAATCTAAAACATGTCACTCTTGGATTCCAATGAAACTTGTGTCTCATAGTTTGGTCAGGTAATGAAAAAATGCTAAATGTGGGAATGCAATGTAATTTTTGAAGATAAAAAAACATAAAAAAGTATGGAGTTAAAAGATAAAGTTAAAATTTAACTCCCTATTCTCGTGAATATTTAATCCTCTCAATTTTGTTATTTTGGGGGATTTATTTTTGCAAAGAAGACCAAGAAAATAAAATTTATCATTAAAGAACAAGGATAATGTACGTAAAGTTAAAATAGATAGTTGGGTTGGGATGAATTCTAATATTAATTCCTATGATTAAAATTTTAATAGTAAGTCCTTGAAAGAAAATAGAATGATAAATATGGGGTTGTTTCCCCATGTTGGCCCTATATTTTTACTATCTCAAGATCATTGGAACCAACTATCATCCATAATCTGATGGTGGTTGGATTTTATTATATTTGAACCACAACATGTTATTTCTTAGTGTATACGTTTTCTTCCTTTTTGTTGAGGAATCTCTGGATAGAGTAAACTAAATCCACCCTCTTGTAAATAAGTTATTGATTATATGGTATGGGTAGAATAATGTATGGGTCCTACACTTATTTGAATGATACTTGTGAAACCACATCTTCAATATTTAATGAGTTCTCAATGTGGTATTGTAACATTACCGACCTGGTGCACCCTCAAGTAATGGAGCCAGTTGGCTACGTGACCTCAAGGGTGACTCCCCACACACCAGAGGCTACCAAATCATTGTATGGGGGTAATGAATATAGTAGGGAGGCTATACCCTTTGGAAAGAGTTGTAATGAATTTGAAAATAATGGAAGAGTAGGAGAAATAACAGTAATAATATGACTAAATAATCAAACATCTAGAACTAAGATGGGAAGAAACTAAATAAATCCAAATAATAAAAATATTAATGTAATGAAAAGATGAATGTATATAAGTGACATGATGAAATAAACCCAAATAAAATAAAAAGAAGACTCGAATAAAAACTCCAAACCCTAGTCCCGATCCCCATGTTGTTCCCATATCAACGATCCAACCCATCGAACAAGAAATCATTCATCTAAAAGGTCCCTTGCGCTTGTCCAAACCGTCATCCTTGTAATATTGTTGGGTACTAGACAATGAACTCAATAGGGTGTGAGTAAAATATAGAAGGTCGACAACACCATGTCTAAAAAATCCAATCAGAGATATATAGTGCATACAATTTAGAGATACAAAATGTATTATCTTAATAAATTAATACGATACATTAAATAAACATGATCAATCTCAGTTTATGGGTTAACACCTAAGGCCATCCAGACCTCCTTCTGAGGCCTGCCAGGTATATCTATCTGAGTGTAGATGCGCCTGTACTGGGATGGATCACTGAAATGGTTGTTGATTATACTTTCACGGATGAATAGCTTAGAAAATACCATAACCATATGGCCTCTTCCATCAGGATAATTGAAATACAACCCTCATAAATAAGTATAATCTCACCCTCATGCATCTAAAATAATCATATACTCTTCCCTGAGGTGTCTAGTACTGGTGTGCCTAGACAACAAGAAGTACAAAAACTTGCACTAATCTGTCATGCATCAACATCAAACAAGATTCATATCCAGACAACTCAAAGTGATCAATAGTGTCAAATCCCTAGGTATCAATCGCATTGACAACACATAAGCTCATAATCTAAGCAAGATGAGTAACAAGTCTTGTATCAAAAATACCGGATTTACTATCATAATATATAATGATAAATTTATCAAAATTACCATCTATCTAACCAATTTAATTCATTAGTCCAAGTTCATAATTATCATCATAATTATATAAAACCTGATTAATTAATCATTCAAACAAAATTTCATTAATATATTAATTAACCACTTCATCCAAGGTGATTCTACCATAATAAATAAAAAATATTTATTTTTATTCTAATTCAAAAGTCTAATTCAATAATCAATCAATCTCACATTATTAATTCAAGGAATAATTATTCCCCATTCACAATACTAAACACACATAATTAAATCAACAATTAATTATTAATTTGGAAATATAAAAATCTAATAATTAATTCAACAATTAATTTTTCAATCTATGATTTTATAAAAACAAAAACTATATTAACTACATCAAAAATTAATTAAACTAAACCCACCAATAATAACATTTCATCCATTAATTAATTCATCAATTAATTAATCCCATCAATCCTGTTATTTAATTCAATAATTAAATAATCACATAACTCCCACTAATAAAATTTTCAATCAATTAATCTCATTATAAAATTCTATAATTAAACATTCACATTACTCACAATAGTTAATTTTTTAATTAATTAATATCTTTATTTATTTAGACATTTAAATAATCTCATTACTCACATTAATCACTTCATTAATTAATTAATAACATTATTTAATTGAACAGTTTAATAATCACATTACACCCATTAATTAATTCATCAATTAATTATTCTCATTATTTAAATAAAAAATTAAATAAAAACATTACCCACTTTAATTAATTCATTAATTATTTAATCAAATTATTTAATTATAAAATTCAATAATCACATTTCTCACATTAGTTAATTAATCAATTAATTAACACCATTATTTAATTCAGTAATTAAATAATCACATTACTCACGTTAATTAATTCATTATTTAATTAATTTATTTATTAATTCAACAATTAAATAATATCATTAATCACATTAATTAATTCACCCGTTAATTAATACCATTATTAAATTAAATAATTAAATATTAACATTTCTCACCTTAATTCATTACTAATTAATTATTTTCATTATATAATTAAACAATTAAATATTCACATTGCTCACTTTAGTTAATTCATCAATTAATTAATCTCATCATTTAATTCAACAGTTAAATAATCAAATTTATCACAATAATTAATTCATTAGTTAATTAACATAATTATTAAACTCAAAAATTAAATAATCACATTACTCACAATAATTAGTTTTTTAATTAATTAATCCTTTTATTTAATTAAAAAATTATATAATCTCCTTACTCACATGTATAAATTGATCAATTAATTTATACCATCATTTAATTCAACAATTTACCATTAAAATTGATGATATAAATTCATCCATCAATTAATTATTCTCATGATTTAATTAAATAATTATATAATCCCATTTCCCAAACTAATTACCTCATCAATTAATTAATCCCATTATTTAATTTAATAATTAAATAATCATAATACCTTCAATAATTAATTCATTAATTAATTAATATCATTATTTAATTAAATAATATAGTAATTTAATTACTCAAATTAATTATTTCATCAATTATATAATACTCTTAATTAATTGAACAATTAAATAATCACATTACTCGCATTAATAGGTGGAGGAATCAGAGAGGTGACCCTCGTCAATGGTCAAACATTTTCTTTCCCTAAATCCATGATGTCCAAATCATCATTCTTTTTCCTCACATCACCATGAAATTTTTACAGGTTTGGATTCCTCAATGATTAAGAAGGATCATGATAAGGAATATTTGAAGACACTTTATATTTATCTGGTTTTTCATCGGGATCTTTTAAATACCTCAAAAACATACGTTATCAATGCTCAAAAGGGGATATATCAGCGCTAAAAAAGAATTGTAAAGCTAGACGCTTATAAAGGGGGGTACCTTTTATCAGCGCTCACTAAGTGCTGATAACATGGTACTTTATCAGTGATAAAAATAGCTGATAAAGGAAACCTTTATAAGCGCTAAAAATGCGCTGATAAAGGTGGAATTTATGAGCGCTAAAAGAGCGCTGATAAAACAACCCTTTATCAGTGCTAAAAGAGCACTGATAAATGCATGATTTATCAGTGCTCTTTTACCGACAATAAATTGATCCTTTATCAGTGCTTATTTAGCACTGATAAAGGTGTAGTTTATCAGTGCTTTTTTAGCGCTGATAAAAGCTCCATTAATCAGTGCTAAAAAAGCGCTGATAAATGCCCTGTCTGCTGCTACGAAAACATCTACAACAGCACACCCAAACACCAGCAAATAAATTCAGCATCTCAATAAGCTAATTAGAGCACTTATACCCATACAAAATTAACACATAAATCACAAACTAATTAGACAAAGTATACCCCTACAACAAGTATACCCGTACACCATTGACACATAATTCATATTTTAATTAAGTACATAAAGTATTCAATTCATAATTAAGGGGGTTTGGGGCTATTCAAGGGTTTGGGGTGGTTGTCCAGGGGGGTAGGGGTGTCTGGGGGGATGGGGGTGCCCATGGGGGGCCTTCCAGGGGTGGGTGGTGTCCAGGGTGTCAGTGGGATTTACAAGGGGTGTGGGTGTCTAGGGGGTGGGTTGGTGTCCAGGGGGGTTTAGGGGGTTAGTGGGGTTGACTCGTACACATCACAAAAGACCCATGGATCGTTCTTAAAAATTTTCAACACAATCCGAATGTATTTGTTCAGAGTTCTATAGGCCAGTTGTCGTTTTCACTTAAAATAGTGTCCATTTTAAAACAAAGAGAGACCCTTTGAGTGATACAAGCCATACCATGCCTTACATTGATGTGGGGATGACTATTACACATCCAAAAGGACCCAAGGATAGTTCTCCTAAAGGGTCAACACAATAAGAATGTGTTTGTTCAGATTTCTGTAGGTCATTTGTTGTTTTCACTTAAAATTGTGTCCATTTTAATCAAAAGAGAGACCCTTGAGTGGTACTGGCCACACCGTGCCTTGGATTGAGGCAGGGTTGACTCATACATGTCACAAAGTACATATGGATCATTATTATAAATGATCAAGAAAAACTAAATGTGTTTGGTCAGATTTCCTTAGGTCAGTTGTTGTTTTCACTTAAAATTATGTCCTTTTTAAAACAAAGAGAGACCCTTTGAGTGCTACTAGACACACCATGCCTCAGATTGAGGCATGGATTACTCTTACACATCACAAAGGACCCAGGTATTTTTATCCTAAAAGATCAATACAATATTAATGTTTTTGGATGGATTTCCGTAGGTAAGTTGTTGTCTTCACTTGAAATTGGGTCCATTTTAAACAAATGAGAGACCCTTTGAGTGGTACCGACCACACCGTGACTTGGATTGAGGCAAGGATACCTCGTACACATCTCCAAAGACCCATGGATCATTCTTATAAAATATCAAGACACTCCGAATGCGTTTGGTCAGATTTTTATAGGTCAGTTGTTAATTTCAATTAAAATTATGTCCATTTTAAACAAAAGAGAGACCCTTTAAGTGATAGCGGCCACATAATGCCTCAGATTGAGGCGAGGATGACTTGTACATGTCAAAAGGACCCTTGGATCATTCACCTAAAATATAAATACAATTGGAATGCATTTGGTCTAATTTTCGTATGCTAGTTGTTGGTTTCACTTAAAATTGTGTCCATTTTAAACAAAATAGAGACCCTTTGAGTGGTACCGGCCACACCATGCCTCAAATTTAGGAGGGGTCAAAACTTACATGGAAAAAAGGACCCTTGGATCATTCTTAAAAACTATCAAGGCAAATCAGATGAGTTTGGTCATATTTTCATAGGACAGTTGTTGTTTTCAATTAAAATTGTGTCCATTTTAAACAAAAGAGAGACCCTTTGAGTTGTACCGGCCACAATGTGCCTCATATTGAGGTGGGGTTGACTTTAACATGACACCATGGACCCATGGATCGTTCTCCTAAAGGATAAATACAATATGAATGCATTTTTTCAGATTTATGTTGGTTAGTTGTTGTTTTTACTTAAAATTGTGTCCATTTATACAAAATAGAGACCCTTTGAGTGATACTGGCCACACCGTGCCTTGGATTGATGTGTAGATGACTCATACATGTCACCAAGGACCCTTGTATCGTTATCCTAATGGATCAACACCATCCGAATTTGTTTGGTCAGATTTTGGTAGGTCGGTTTTTGTTTTCACTTAAAATTGTGTCAATTTTAAACAAAATAGAGACTCTTTGAGGGATATCGGCCACACTATGCCTCTGATTGAGGAATGGTTGATTTTTACATGTCACTAAGGACCCTTGGACTGTTCTCTAAAGGATAAAGGAAATACAAATGTTTTTTATCATAATTTCATATGTATGTTGTTGTTTTCCATTAAAATTGTGTCCAATTTAAACAAAAGAGAGACCCTTTGAGTGATACCGGCCACATCGTGCCTCAGATTGAAGAGGGGATGACTCATACACATCACAAAGGACCCTTGGATAGTTCACTGAAGGATGAACACATTCTGATTGGGTATGGTTGGATTCCCATAGGTTAGTTGTTTTTTCACTTAAAATTGTGTCCATTTTAATCAAAAGCGAGACCCTTTGAGTGGTACCAGACACACCGTGACTTGTATTGAGGCATGGATGACCTTTACATGTCAAAAAGGACCAATTTATCGTTATTAAAAAATATAAAGGCAATCCAAATGCGCTTGGTCATATTTCTATAGGTTAGTTGTTGTTTTCACTTAAAATTGTGTCCATTTTAAACCAAAGATAGACCCTTTGAGTGATAGCAGCCACACCGTGCCTCAGATTGAGGCGGGGATGAAACATATGCGTCACAAAGGGCCCTGGGATCACTCTACTAGAGGATCAACACAATGCAAATGCATTTGGTCAGATTTCCGTAGGGCAGTTGTCATTTTCACTTAAAATTGTGTCAATTTTAAACAGAAGAGAGACAATTTGAGTGGTTCCGGCCACACCGTGCCTCGGATTGAGGTAGGGATGACTCGTACATGTCAAAATGGACTCTTGGATCATTATTATTAATGATGAAGACAATACGAAGGCGTTTTGTCATATTTTCATAGGTCATTTGTTGTTTTCACTTAAAATTGTGTCCATATTAAACCAAAGAGAGACCCTTTGAGTGCTACCGGCCACACCGTTCCTTAGATTAATGCGATGATGACTTGTACACATCCCAAGAAAACCCGTGTACCATTTTCCTAAAGGATCAATACAATCCGAATTTTTTTGGTTGGATTTTCGTTGGTCAGTTGTTGTTTTCACTTAAAATTGTGTCCTGTTTAAACAAAAGAGAGACCCTTTGAGTGGTACCGGCCACACCGTGCCTTTTATTGAGGTGGGGTTAGCTCTTATACATCAAAAAGGACCCATGGATCATTATTAAAAATGATCAGGACAATCTGAATAATTTTGTTTGGATTTTCATAGGTCAGTTGTCATTTTCACTTAAAATTGTGTCCATTTTAAACCAATGAGAGAACCTTTGAGTGATACCGGCCACAATGTGCTCTATATTGAGGAAGAGTTGACTTGTACAAGTCAAAAAGGATCGGTGGGTTGTTCTCCTAAAGGATCAACACAATCAGACTGTGTTTGGTCATATTTCCATAGGTTAGTTGTTGTTTTCACTTAAAATTGTGTCCATTTTAAACAAAAGAGAGAACCTTTGAGTGGTACCGGCCACACCGTGCCTCATATTGATGAAAGGATGACTCTCATTTGACACAAAGGACCCATGGATTTGTAGGACCCTGGGACACCCTAAGAGGGGAGGGGTGAATCAGGGTGTCAACTATTTCTTCTTAATGCTGTGGATCTTGTTCCCACGTTGGTAGGAACTACTTAATCCTGTATGATGGATATGATCAGAAATGAAACATTCCCATGTAGAGAAATGACACAACTATTTTTACTTGGTTCACCACTAAGGGATACGTCCAAGGAGCATATGCTGATAGGTTTTCGGTCGTAACTAAATCCACTGTGCTTCACTAGCTATATATTAAAATTGTTCAGGCACTGTCACTATGTCCCAGGCTCACTGCCTTTACAAAGGTTCAGGGATAGCTCACTGCTTCCCTCGGGTCCCTCCCGTTGACTCCCCCTGGATCACTGTCGTTGGTGAAGTCACACTCAGTTTATAGATGTGAAGGTCTCTTCAATAGATAGACATGAATTTCTTTGTCTCCTGTTCAACATGAGACTTTTCTTGCATCAGGGATCAGAGTTGATGCTCTTTTTATTTCAATCCTTCTTCTTTAGTGCAATGACTAAATGCACTAGATCCCCTTGTCTTCATTTTCCTGAATCACAATCACTTGTGTGATTTCTCAATAAATGATTCTCTGTTGAAGTCCAAATTTCATCCACTGATGAATACCCATTTTTCCCTTGTCCATTGGGCGAACAACCTTTGGAAAGGGCCTTCACAAAGTACTCTACTTCGCAAGGCTCCCAATTTTTCAAAGCTCAAACAAGCCTTCACGGAGTCCCTGCCTTTTCACAAAGCTCAATCGCGAAGCACTCTCGTGATGCTCCATCCTTCGCAATGCTTGGCTGTCGTGGAGCTCATGCCTCTTTGCGAAGCTCACTGAGCCAACGTGGGGATCACGACTTTCTCGGAGCTAGAATAACCGCCGCGAAGCTCCTCTTTCGTGAAGCACACTGCCTTCGTGAGTGACCTTTGCGAACTGAGAGAAAATGATTTTTGTTGAGAGCTCTCTCTGCTTTATCTCGAGGGGGTCGACCTGTATTTATAGGCAATTCCACCGACCCTCGAACTTTCAGCGCGATGTCAATGCCACGTGAGCTCAAATCATGAATCTCTGAAGTTTCCGTCGGAATTCTATCAAAATCGGGAAGCACTACAGAAATTTTCCATTCATGGAGCTCGTCGTAATCACGGAGCATCCCGTCAATTACTTCGCAACTTCGCCGCGATTATCCCTCGCAAAGCCCTTCATCACCGTGAAGCTCCCTTACAAAGCCCTTCATCGTCGCGATGCTCTCCAGCCTCTGCCGTTCGCGAAGCTTGACGTAATTGCGAAGAATCACCACCTCCATTTTTCTGGTCTTCATGAAATCCAATCCATGCATCCCATCTTCACGGATCCACCTTGTATCTGCTCTTTTTGTCCGCGTCCATATCATCCAATCCTTTTTCGATGTTCCTTGAATGAAACATGGATCATTATCCATAGTCCTTGAACTCGACATGCCACCATGGAATCTCCTTTCTCAACAAATTTGTATGTCGTCTGTTTGATTTGTCAACAAGCACGATTACCTCAACAACACTTATTCTTGGTGATATGTATCCTTCAGCAACTCTTCTGCTTTTATCACAAACTCTACTATTGTGATATGTATTCTTTGAAGGCATAGATTCAGCATCATCAACTTCTATGACAATGTGACGTGCATGGCTATCGCAGTATTCCAATCATTGCATGACCTTCATAGAATTACAATCATTGGCACATTGTGTTCTTCATCAACCTTCATGATCAACTTCATGCAAACCATGTGATTCTATTCATCAAGAAGTCTCTTGCATAGTTCTCATGCAATCATGAGTAATTTCATAGTCTTCATCAGAAACCATGGTTCCCATGGAATAATGAGGAAATGCATGGTCTTCATCCAAAACCCCATTCTTCTTTTAATCATCCTCAGATGGGTTGCACCTCACATTCGTCATTGTTGTAAACAATGTATCACTTTTGACACATGTTCTTTGAACTTACGATCAGTACAAAAATCGTCTGAATCACCATTCCTCTACTTCATCGGAGTACTTCATGATCTCCTTCATTTTTATCTTCATTGACAACTATTGACAACAAATACAAACTTATACACAAAGTGGTTCCAACAATCTCCCGCTTTTTATTTTTTTGTCAATACCTTATATATCTTCTAAAATGAATTTGTCAATGTCAAAATGAGAATCTTCTCTTCAATAAACTTTTCTTTTCAAACAATCATTTCAGTTTCTCTCCCCCTTATTGACAAGAAATACAAAGCGTATGGTAGGGAGGGTATCAATCCACACTTAAGCAATGTTTCATTAATCATTTCACTCAATGTCTACTTGAGAAATGCTCGATGTAGAAAACAAGAGGATTTGATTAAGTCAACATGGCTTCCCATTATTCATAGATCATGATACCAACATGAGTTGATAACTCATGTATTTTTTCTTCAAGGGATTACCACTTTTATTTTAGGTAGAAGAAAAACAAATGTGATAGGGAATAATCAACCTGAAACTCCTACACTCACATCAGCAAACATATCAAAAACATTCAAGTGCTATCAGCAGGATAAGTGACCTTGGGGCTCTTCAATTCTTTTTATGTCACAAATCAATTCAGTTACTCCCCCTTTGTAGAATGATTTTGATCTGAGTAACCAAGGGATAGATATTGAGAAATGACATACCTTCTCCATTGACATGTTCTTCAAGACATTCATAGAGTAAATGATTTTGAGTCCAGTTGGAGTTGATATTGATTGAGACAGTGATTATGGAAGCTTCTTTATTTTTCTTCCCCTCAAGGGAAACACTCCTCATCATTTTCATCAAGAGTGATCCTTCATCATCATAATCTTTGAATATCAATTGAATAATCTACTATGGATTGAATCTTCTTTAGCTTGGATATCAAGAGTTGACAGCATTCACTACATCTCAGGTTCTCATCCTGAGATCATGCTTCACCTTCAATTCCCTGCATTGTTAGCATAAATACAATATGCAAATGATTACGGGAATAATGTGGTTCCTCCTTGCTTCATCAACAAGACATGCATGGTTGAGGTTCTTTTCTCATCAAAGTTCCTCTGTTCACTCCAGTCTTCATGCCTGCACATTTGAACATATGTTCTGACATCTGTTAGTGTGGCATGGATCTGTTCACATACTCTTCTGCTTTGTGTGAGGAATTGTTATGCTTAACAGCCATCATTAATGATAAATTATTACTCCTTTTAAGGACTGCTTCTTGCTCTGGTATTAAGGTTAGGAAACCTTTTGCAGTGTGACAATATTTCTTGCATCTCTCACACAGAACTTCTTTGACACGTGTGTTTCTCTATGCTTGCAATCTCTCATCCACTGTGTCTTCATTATGTGAAAGTTTTCCTTTTCCTTTGTCACCAGCCTTGGCCTTTTCATCTTCAAGTTACCTCATTCTATTCAAATATTCTGTCCAGATGACCAATATGTCATTTGGAACTGTTGAATTTGTTTTGTGTCTTACACATGGGTTCATCTAAGTTTCATCCCACTTAGTGTTTCTTTTGGATGAATGACCCTTCAATTTCATGGATCTAAAATCCTGGGTCTTCTCAGCTTCCCTGCTTGAGATCATCCTGTGAAATTGTGTGTTCATTACATTCTTCAGATTTCTTCCCAAGGTATCTGCTTCATTATTTTCTGGCATCAGAGGAATTCTTTTCTTATCAACAGTGAAATCATATTGATGTGGGCATGTACTTGCCATGTGACCTCTGCCGTTGCATACATCACAGATGTTATCAAGAATTACAAATCTGTTTGCAGTGAACAGATGCTTCTGGATCTATGGATGTTTCTTCTTATTTTCTGGATTCCTTCCCTTTAATATAGGCTTTCCCTGTGATTTTCCATGTAAGGGATTGTAAAAAAAATCTAGTGCACAATTCCCAAATCTGTTGCAGCACCAACATTGTCCCACAAATCTTTTCTTCTTTGTTTCTTCTGGATGAGGTTGTTGGGCCATCTTCTTAATATTTTTTGCTCTATTTGAGGAACCAACTTCCTCCTTTTGCTTCTCATCCACCCTATCCATGTTGGTAGGTTTATTCCTATCACCTTTCCTCATCCATACTTGCTTAGAACGTTTCCTCCAACCTACACTGATTGTAGGAACATATTTAGAAACATGAGTACAAGATGGTTTGGATGGTACCTTCACTTTCTCAGTTGCTTGTGATAGATCAATGAGTGAAGTCATGATCTTTTAATCACATGTTGGATGTATTTTGACAATAGAATTCTACAGTGAGCATTGAGTACCAGCAACGACTGATTCTTGAGGTGGACACTCAAGAGTTGTCATAATCTTCTTGTCACATGTTGGAGGTAATTCGGATTTAGTAGCCTCCAATGAACATTTACTACCATCATCTCATGTTTCATTATTTTATGTAGTCTCAATATGTGTCTTCTCAAGATTTGTCAATTGGGCTTCCAATTTTTGACTTTCATTATTGAGGATGATCTTCTGATCTTCAATCATGATCATCTTCTCTTGACAAGTCTTCTTCAATATTTAAACCTCATACTCATGCATCGTAACTTTGTTTTGTATCAAAGAGTCATGTTCCCTGAATTTCATGGATGTGTCTTCCAAACAAAAACTCATGACTTCATTGATTTTTTTCAGCTCAGCTTCAAGTGCATGGATCATTTCTTTTAGAGTCTTATTGACTTCCTCTTTTTCTTCAAAGACATTCACCTGTTGTGTGAGCTTCATACATTCCAGAACATTTCATTCCAACCCCCTTTCCATATTGTCAGATTCTATTTCAAGTCGAGTGATCTCAACCTGCATTGATTGGAATAGGGTACAAATAATAGTAACCCTTTCTTCAAGAATATCATGAAGATATTTTTTGAGTTTTTCCTGAAATCTTGAATTAGGGGTGTCATCCTTTCTTTTGGACGAATCCCGAGCCACCTGCTCGATAATTTCCAAGCCTGATGTTTCTTCATTATTGGAATGGAATGGAGAACAAGACACTGCATATTCTTTGGATATGAGGGACTTCTTCAGCTGCTTCTTCTCTTTCTTTTTCCTATTTGTCATGGTTTTGCAAGATGTAGAATACTGCTCAGAAATGACTGCGTCATTATCAGGACGGCTCTTAATTGTTGACTTTAGTACTGAAACTCAAATCCTCTTCTCTATAGAATTACTAGAGAATATCCAACATATGTTAACCTCCCTCTGATACCACTTGTTGGACCCCAGGACACCCTGAGAGGGGAGGGGTGAATCAGGGTGTCAACTTTTTCTTCTTAAAGTTGTGAATATTGTTCCCACGTTGGTAGGAACTACTTAAACCTATATAATGGATATGATCAGCAATGAAACATTCACATGCAGAAAATAACACATCTATTTTTACTTGGTTCACCACTAAGGGCTACGTACAAGGAGCAAATGCCGACAGGTTTTCGGTCATACCTAAATCCACTGTGATTCACTAGCTGTAGATTACAATTGTTCGGGCACAATCACTCTGTCTCAGGATCACTACCTTTACAAAGGATCAGGGATAGCTCACTACTTCTCTCGGGTCACTCCCGTTGACTCCCCGTGGCTCACTTTCGTTGGTGAAGTCACACTCAGTTTATGGACATGAAGGTCTCTTCAATAGATAGACATGAATTTCTTTGTCTCCTGTTCAGCATGAGACTTTGCTTTCATCAGGGATCAGAGTTGATGCTCTTTTTAGTTCAATCCTTCTTCTTTAGTGCAATGACTGAATGCACTAGATCCCCTTGTCTTCGTTTGCCTGAATCACAATCACTTGTGTGATTTCTCAATAAATTATTCTCTGCTGAAGTCCAAATTTCATCCACTGATGAATACCCATTTCCCCCTATCCACTGGGAGAACAACCTTTGGAAAGGGCCTTCACAAAGTACCCTACTTCGCAAGGGTCCCAATTTTTCAAAGCTCAAACAAGCCTTCGCGGAGTCCCTACCTTTTCGCGAAGCTCAATCGTGAATCACTCTAGCGATGCTCCAGCCTTCGCAATGCTTGGATGTCGCTGAGCTCCTGCCTCTTCACGAAGCTCACTGAGCCAATGCGGGGCGCACGACTTTCGCGGAGCTAGAATAACTGTCGTGAAGCTCCTCTTTCACGAAGCACACTGCCTTCGCGAGTGACCTTTGCGAACCGAGAGCAAAGGATTTTCGTTGAGAGCTCTCTCTGCTTTCTCTCGAGGGTTTCGACCTGTATTTATAGGCAATTCCACCGACCCTCGAACATTACGCGCGAAGTTAATGCCACGTCAGCTCAATTCGCTAAGCTCTGATGTTTCCGTCGGAATTCTATCAAAATCGCGAAGCACTACGGAAATTTTCCATTTGCGAAGCTCATCATAATCGCGGAGCATCCCATCAATTACATCGCAACTTCGCCGAAATGCTCCCTCGCAAAGCCCTTCATCGCCACGAAGCTCCATTAAAAAGCCCGTCATCGCCGCAAAGGTCTCCAGCCTCTGCCGTTCGCGAAGCTTGACGTAATCGCAAAGAATCACCACCTCCATTCTTCTGGTCTTCGCGAAATCCAATCCATGCATCCCATCATCGCAAAACTCATGCCTTGGCCATATTAAATTATGATCTTCATGGAAATACACTTTTCATGATACTCACCAACCTCCAAATTTTGGACCCCAAAAATATGGCAAACACTGGAAAACGACGCCACATTGTATCTGCTCGTTTTTTCCACCTCTAGATCATCCATTACTTTTTCGATGTTCCTTGAATGAAACATGTATCATTATCCACAGTCCTCGAACTCGACATGCCACCATGGAATATCCTTTGTCAACAAATTTGTATGTCGTCTGTTTGCTTTGTCAACAAGCACGATTACCTCAAAAAGACTTCTTCTTGGTGATATGTATCCTTCAGCAACTCTTCTGCTTTTATCACAAACTACACTATTGTGATTTGTATTATTTGAAGGCATAGCTTCATCATCATCATCTTATATGACAATGTGACGTGCATGGCTATCGCAGAATTCCAATCATTGCACGACCTTCTTAGAATTCCAATCATTGCCAAGTTGTCTTCTTCATCAAACATCATGATCAACTTCATGAAAACCATGTGATTCTATTCATCAAGAAGTCTCTTGCATGGTTCTCATTCAATCATGAGTAATTGTATGGTCTTCATCAAAACCGATGGTTCTCATGCAATAATGAGGAATTGAATGGTCTTCATCCAAAAACCCCATTCTTCTTCTAATCATCCTCAGATGGGTTGCACATCACATTCATCATTGTTGTAAACAATGTATCACCTTTGACACATGTTCTGTGAACTTACAATCAGTACAACAATCGTCTGAATCACCATTCCTCTACTTCATCGGAGTACTTCATGATCTCCTTCATTTTGATCTTCACTGACAACTATTGAAAACAAGTACAAACTTATACATAAAGTGGTTTCAATAGGATTGATATTATAAAATATCAAGGCAATATGAATGAAATTGGTCAGATTTTCATAGGTCAGTTGATTTTAATTAAAATTGTGTCCATTTTAATAAAAAGAGAGACCCATTGAGTGATAGTGGCCACACCATGCCTCAGATTGAGGCGAGGATGACTCGTACATGTCCCAAAGGACCTGAAGTTCGTTCTACTGAAGGATAAACACAATCTGAATGCATTTGGTTGAATTTATGTAAGCATGTTGTTGTTTTCACTTAAAATTGTGTCCTTTTAAAAAAAATAGAGACCCTTTGAGTGGTACTGACCACACTGTTCCTTGAATTGAGGCAGGGTTGACTCATACACATCACCAAGGATCCATGGATCGTTATTATAAAGGATGAAGGCCATCCGAATTTATTTGGATGGATTTTCATAGGTCAGTTGTTATTTTCAATTAAAATCGTGTCCCCTTTAAACAAAAGAGAGAACCTTTGAGTGGTACCAGCCAGACTGTGCCTCAGATTGAGGCTAGGTTGACTCATACACATCATCAAGGACCCATGGATCATTCTCCTAAAGGATCAACACAATCCAAATGTATTTTCTTGGATTTCCGTAGGTCAGTTGTTGTTTTCACTTAAAATTGTGCCAATTTTAAACAAAATAGAGACCATTTGAGTGATACCAGCCACACAATGCCTCAGATTGAGGCATGTATGACACGTACAGGTCACCAAGGACCCATGGATCATTCTCCTAATGGGTCAACACAATCCGAATGCGTTTGGTCAGATTTCTATAGGTCTGATGTTGTTTTCACTTAAAATTGTGTCCATTTTAAACAAAATAAAGACCCTTTGATTGATACCAACCACACCGTGCCTCATATTGAGGTAGGGTTGACTCATACACATCACCAAGTGCCCTTTGACCTTTATCCTTAAGGATAAAGGAAATAAGAATGCGTTTGGTTGGATTTTCATAGGACAGTTGTTGTTTTCAAATAAAATTGTGTCCATTTTAAAAAGAGAGAGAGACCCTTTGAGTGCTACCGGGAAAACCATGACTCATAATGAGGTGGGGATGACTCGTACACATCCAAATGACCCTTGGATAATTCCCCTATAGTATCAACGCAATCCAAATGGGTTTTTTCAGATTTCCATAGGTCAGTTTTTGTTTTCACTTAAAATTGTGTCCATTTTAAATAAAAGAGAGACCATTTTTGTGGTATCGGCCACAAAGTGCCTAATATTGATGCGGGGTTTACTATTTCATGTCAGAAAGAACCAATGGATAATTTTTATAAAATATCAAGACAATTCAAATGTGTTTGGTCAGATTTCCGTAGGTCAGTTGTTGTTTTCACTTAAAATTGTGTCCATTTAAACAAAACATAGACCCTTTGAGTGATAGAGGTCACAACCGGCCTCTAATTGAGGCGGGTATGACTCTTACACATCATAAATGACACATGGATTGTTCTCCTAAAGGAACAATACAATCGGAATGTGTTTGGTCGGATTTCCATAGGTCAGTTGTTGTTTTCACTTAAAATTGTGTCCATTTTAAACAAAAGAGAGACCCTTTGAATGGTACTGGCCACACCGTGCCTCAGATTGTAAAGGGGATAGCTCGTAAACATCAAAAACGCCATTGGATAATTATTATAAAATATAAATAGAATCCAAATGTGTTTGGTTGGATTTTCATAGCTCAGTTGTTGTTTTCACTTAAAATCGTGTCCATTTTAAACCAAAGAGAGACCCTTTGAGTGCTACCGGCCACACCATGCCTTAGATTGAGGCTGGGATGACTCATACATGTCACAAAGGACCCATGGATCGTTCTCTTAAAGGATAAATAAAATATGAATGTGTTTGGTCATATTTCCATAGGTCAGTTGTTGTTTTCACGTAGAATTGTGTCCATTTTAAACAAAAGAGGGACCCTTTGAGTGGTATCGGCCACACCGTGCATCAGAATGAGGTAGGGTTGACTCATACACGTCACAAAAAACCCATGAATCATTATTATAAAGTATAAGGACAATAATAATGCATTTGGTCATATTTCCATTGGTCAGTTGTTGTTTTCACTTAAAATTATGTCCATTTTAAACCAAAGAGAGACCCTTTGAGTGCTGTCATCCACACCGTGCCTCTGATTGAGGCGGAAATGACTTGTACACTTTAAAAAGGACCCGTGGATTGTTCTTATAAATGATCAACACAATCCGAATGTGTTTGGATAGATTTCTGTAGGTCATTTGTTGTTTTCAATTACAATTGTATCTATTTTAAACAAAAGAGAGACCCTATGAGCGGTTCAGCTTTCTTGCATGTTGCTGGTGCATATCACCTGTTAAAATAAGAAAATTACTCATTGGAGAAAGTATGTTTTATTTAACAACTGTTACAATTTTTTTATGAACAATTACATACAACAATGTTTCATCTTTTGATCCCCTTAACCCCTCTCAAAAATGACAACCAATTGTACATGTCCCCATGTCAGATCTTCATTTTATTTGTGTACAATCTTCCATCAAGTATACAGCCCACTCGTTTCTAAACACGTCTATATCATCTTGCGAGTATGAGTCTTTTCTGTAGTCATAGTAATACTGAAAAATATAAAAATAAAGAATTATTAAATAAATTAAACGAACTAGTAGTTGTTTTTGAAAATACATCTTTAGGGATGCTAGATGGTTGATGAAAAACGATCTCTTTCCTAAATTTACAAACATAATAACTGCAATCATTATCATTTGTTTGTTTTGGACACTGAAAAAAATGATCATTAGGAGGATAAGTAACTTGTGTTGAGATGTGTTTGGATAGTGAAATTTTATTATATATACCCTGATATTTTTCCAGACATAGTACTTTCTTGCCTCTTTATGCCTAGCCCCTGTCCACATTCCTTTTTTAGATGATAATGATACACCAACCTATCATAACATAATACTCAGTAAAAGATAATATAAATTATATTACATTATGTTTAGACCTAAAACGTAAGTTGTAGTGTCTTACAGATTCACAAACTCCATCATGTGTGGTTGGTTTGATGGATATCCTTGCTTTGAATCCAGAAAATAAATCTTTGGAGTATCCAAGTTCACCAAAATTAGCAACCAATGTTGCATAAAAACACAAAAAGGGATAAGTAATAGAATAAGTAAAAATATAATTGATATGCTTTAATCGTAGAGTTTTAGCCCTGCAAGTTTGGTATTAGGAAGAGTCTATCATCTGTAATATTACATTCAAATGTTTTCAGCAATCCTTTCACTATTGCATCCCTTTTTGATGGATCTAATTTTGTTAGGAGTGTTGTTGTGGAATGAGGACTAATGAGTCCAAATCTTTTCTCATGGGAAAATTCCTTCAACTATTTTTCATAAATGTATCTGTCAATAATATAAAATGTATTTAGTCATAATTTTCACATTAGATCATATTTTAGAAAATAAATTCATGGAAACATACATCATATATACATTTACAACTGTGATTCCCAACCAACTATTTTCAAGGATCTCATTTACATTTTCATCAGTAACAAAATCCTGACTTTCTACTCTGTATACGTTCTCTTTGAAAACCACTATATGACTATTACCATATTTTAGCTTCATATCCACATGAGTCTTCAATGCTAGTAAATGCAGATAGAGAATAAGTGGTCTTATTGTGCTTTTAGTAGCTCCGTGGGATTGGTTGGTCGATCCATTAGATGATTTTGAGCTTATGTTTGTAAACGCCTTCCCTTTCTCCGTCTATAACAACAATCATTGGTTCAGACCCATTTTTCATTAATTGTAAAAGGTTTATCTTGAAAAAAAGGAAATAAATACGTCTTTTGTCTGCATGTACTCTTACAAGTTGTGACACCCATGCAATGAATGTCATAATAGACTTTTCGAATGTATGAATATCATCGTCAACACGTGGAATAGGTAGCTCTGCATTTGGATCAGGAGCTATAGTAATCGTCAATTTTAGATGATCTTTTAGAAGTGTTCTATTATACAACGTGGCATCTGGGATATTGAACATTGTATCACTCACTAAAAGGTGATAGGTGGGTGTTGATAGATATAAATCACAATAATTATCACCCTGTAGAAGATCAGTACAAAAAAATTATCATTGTTTGTCTGATTCAAATTTCATGGGAACAATTATTAGAATATTGATTACCATGGCTAAGATAGTTCTTTAAGGGCAATGGCTCACCTCAAAGCTGGTGGGGGTTGGGGCGGGATGTTCACGCACTGATTTTTCCTGAGTTGTGTCTTCCCTTTGCTTCCAAACCATAAACGTTTCTAGAAACTCTCCCTTCCATTGCAATCTTTCTTCAAGGGTTGATATTTTTTAGCTCATTTTTTCCAATTTTTCATCTGTATCATCCGTTTTTTCTTCTTCTGAAAATATAATTTGGGTGTCACCCCAAACCGCACACCTCTGACACGACCGTATCTTTCTGGCTGCTTTAAAGCCGTCGATAATAGGTGTAGAGACACGAAGCCTGACGTACATGAACATTACATTACTTTTGCGGAATACTTAGTACATAACAAAAAAAACACACACACAAGGATCGTAATAGTTTAGTGTCTTTGGAAACTCGGAATATAATCTTCTAATCGTGGTGAAAGATCTTCAAAATCTCCCATAAAGATCTTCCTTTTTTTATACCTAAAACCTTTTTTTATATACTGGGGAAACGAAAACATAAAAGGGTGAGCTCAAATGCTCATTAAGGGTAAACAAAAGAAATATCAATCACATCATATACATAAGAACATAACTTTTTGAAATCTTAACCTACAAAAGAGATCATAATTTCATAACATGGGGTAAATCATGGCAGTGAAATGTAATCACAATAATCATAACTTAAAACATGAAACTTTGTGTCATTCACACATAATCATATAGAATCATTTCTTGTTAGTCTAGACTCATTGCCAAGACTATCTTAGTGGACAAAGTCCCTTTCTGAATCAAGTAACCCTCGTTTCAGTCCTATTTCACTGAACCGGTATAACCTACTGTTCCAGCCCTGTCTATCTCATGAGATATAAAATCTTTACCCAATTCATTGGAGGGAGATATAGGTCCCACCCATCTTATAATGAATCATTTCTTATGTGTGCCACATAATCATACATCATCGCATAACACATGTAACAAAAATGGGATTCTTGAAACATCATGACATCATAAATCAATTCATATAAGATAAAGGAATTCATAAAAATAATTCCATCACAACATGATCAAATCAATGTAATAATAGGGATAAAAATAGAACCCTTTATTATCTTAGATGGAAAATAATTTTGATAAAACACTTGAACTCCATTCTTGAGGAAAATATCCTTTCTTCTTCAAAAACATTTTTCCTTTCATAACATGTCATACAACTTTGAAATAAAAGAAGTTAATTAAAAATAAACATGAAAACTTGTAAGGGAAGCTTCTTGGAAATAATGTTTTAAAAATCCATTCATGCTGTATAAGGTAAAAAAACATTCTTCGTACTTTTGTCGGAAAAGTCAAAAAGTACCTCGTACAAAAAACGACAAAATATTCCTTTCATTTCTTTTACTAAAAACTCACCGAAGGGTAAAAATGGATTTAAACAATTGTAGGTGGATGGAAATAATATTAAATATTTATGAAACATGGATGTGGAATATAAAATATACCCCAGTAAATACTTACGAATATACAATCTCGGATAAAAATGAGATTGTGATATTTCCCGTACCTTAGGTCCGACTTGCTTTGTACGTGTCCGAAACTCCTCTTCTTTGAAGCGCCTCTTTGAGACCTCCTCTTAGGGCACTAAAATTGGTCTTTGAGGAAGACCAGGACCTCTAGGATTATTCTAGGGAAGTGTAGAAGAGAAAATGGCAGGGATTGGCCGAGCTTGAGTGCTCAAATTGGTGTGAGGAGGAGGGGGAGGAGGTGTCCTTTTATAAGGGAGGAGAGGGGCACCTTAGGAATATCTCAAAATATTATTTTATTATAAAGTCAAGTTCGGTTTTAATTAGATCCAAATTAATTTATTTCGAGGATAAGGTGGGGATGGGTCGAAATCCTCTCATCCAATAGAATTTAGACAAGTTTAGGTTCCTATTTTAACTTTCCAAATTAGATTTAACTCTATGTTAAATAATTTAACTTTTACCGTGTCTTTTTGTTTTCTAACACTATATGGTTAATAAACATACTATATCAAGACAAAAGAACCCCAAGTTGTTTATTATTAATATATATAATCTTATCTAAGTCATTTGGCCGAACCATAGATTTTTAGGAATAAAATAAAAATTAATAATATAATATTTGTTTTAAAAACTATTTTATGTCAATTTTGACACTATTTGGTACATGATTTTTATGAAATTCATAACAGAATGATATGTTCGATAAAAGTTACTTAAATCAACAATAACATGTCATATTAACCTAGAAAATTAGTTTAAGTCATAAAAAGTCTCAAATTACATTTATTTGGGCATTTATAACATCAATTATGTCAATATTTCATTAATAAGACAATTACTGCATCATCTTTGTGTCATAATAAATGATAATTATTTAATCCATAAAAATTCTAAATAAATTTATATGATGTAGATAATTTCATTATATTTCTGGAGACTATTCATGTTCGAAGTTTCATGAAGTTTATCACTAAATTAAAATTAATATACTTATAAGATTTAAGAGAGTGACATGTTGTCACTTTCTTTGGTTTTAATAATAATTAAGTTATTTTCATGGACAAATGTCCATTAAATGATTCTAATCCGACCCTTAGGTGATATGGGTCAACGTTTAGTCATCCAATAGGATTTTGAAATTTTTTAGGATAATTTTAAAATATTATATTTACCCTTAATTACCCGATTTACCTTTAACTATGGTAAATAAAATTTACAGTAGTTACTATTCATAATTCCCAAAAATAAAAAGTAGCTTATTAACATAATTTGGACCCACTGATTCCAAATATGGAATCCATTTTTCCAAATTCAATACACAAAAGATGCAGAAATTAAATTAAAATTAATCCCGTTGTCGAAAGAAAACAGGGTTTTCTTTAAAACATTGCAAAAGATTGAATTGATTTAACCTACGAATTCAAGGTAAACTCAATGCTAATGATATACATTATATTAAATGGTAAAAATATATTCTATTTATACTTTAAAACCATTCAATATTATAATTTAACCACATAAGATATTACGATGAAAAAAGTTGTTTTTAATTAAAATATAGCGTGTTTTTACAATTCATTAAAATATGAAAGTTATCGGAAAAATATCAAAACATTATCTAATGTAAATTTTTATATCCTGATTCAAAAGAAGAATATTATTTTGTCAAATTGAACATATAAACATGTAAAAAACTATATTTAAAGTGGGTGCGCCATCAAAAGGCGGTGAAACTGCATTTTTTGAAAAATACTTATTTTACCCGAAAAATTTATTTTGTTCTTATACCATCTTCTAGAAATGTGTAAGATGAATAATAATGTTATAAAATTCAAAATTTAGTTAATAATATTCATAACGGCTAGTTCATGACAATATTATAATAATATAACATTGTTTATTAAAAACCGGTATTGCTTACAACACACGCTATCGAGGAAGGTCGCGATTGCGTGTAATGCAAGCCAAGTCAGGGTCGCGTGTTGTGAAAGAATCCTTCGTTGTTTCGTATAACAGAATCCAACCATATTTCATTTATAAATTTAATATATATATATATATATACTCAATGTTGCGTGGAATAACTATTATCAAAATTGTGTGTAACACGGTCCAAGAATAGTGTTGTGTATACTGCAAGCTAATACGGTGTTGCGTATAGCGCAAGGTAATCTTGGTGTAGAATACAACATAAGACATTAATGAAATTAAAATAATATTTTTCATAAAATCACGGGCTGTTACATTCTACCCCCCTTAAAATGAATTTCGCCCTCGAAATTCATCGGGGTTATAAATGGTTTACTATTTGAAAGTTTCTTTGATAGAAACCCACATCGTAAAAAGGAATATCAAAACCAATCATTAAAAACAAAAGTATGAAACGTAATGGTTACCCAAATAAACTAATCACTGGGTTTCCACATGTGTGAAAATATGGATATGGAAGAGAAATCTAACCATCATGTTCTGATGGAGAGTGGTAGAGAACATGGCTATGGAAAAGAGAACAATCACAAATCCATAAATTTGTGACGATCTAAGGTACCATCCGATTCATCAGGTATAAGATCACTAGGACAACATTTTTGGTTTTCAAGATCATTTCCCTAAAGTTGAAAATTTGAATTGGAATAAATACTTTCTTTATTTTGGTACAATCTCACTGTTGTTCATGCCTTGAACAATTTCCACTTCATCTCTTAAATAAATGAAGTTGAATTTTTTATTCGTGAAGTGTTAGCAGATCATGTGATAGAATGACGGGTCATTCCATCTGTCTCAAACAAAAGGTTAGCAAAAATTATATACATAAGTCGATCTATAGTGAGATTAATCACATATGGTTCCTAAAATGGACTTATACTTTATATATCATAATGCTTAATATAATAAAACTAGTTTCTACTAAACAGGGACTTCATGTAGTCCAGTTGTAGGCGATAAAGGACAGTCGCACTTCGGTTGTGGGTTCGATTCCCATATCCTTGTCCGACGTGATGGGCTGTCGCCCGTCCTGCAGGTTGTCCTTTTTCTAAAACTATATTACTATATCATCCCATCAATAATATCGAGAAAACATCTATCCTTAAACAATACTAACTTATGTCCATTCCAATCTTTAGGCTTATCCATAATACTACAGTCCACTCTCATAACATAGTGAAAACGATTACCAGAGATTTAACACCATCGTCGATCCCCATATATCATAAGATATGTTTTGTTGGTCACATTCCAAACATTCAAAGGCCTTAATAATGTATTCTCTTGAATACCCATTGAACCATAGTGAAAACTTGAATGCAGTTAAAAGTTAACACTTTTCATATACTAAAATCCTCAAAATTATATATACTCAAACCATGATATCACTTAGTCCTTATATCAATCATGAGCTCATGAATACTATCAAACATTTCATTTTCTCCTTATCCCTTCATTATGCACATATCATCTACATTCCAAAAATATCTGAATAACCTTTCATGGATACTTGTACCATTAATCATACACTTTCAAAACTCAAGGAAGGACAACTGTGTAATAATCCTTAGATGTCTCTTTATTCCATAGTACCATGAGATTACTTATACAACATTACACATGATAAACATGTCATCATTCCACTACATTCTTAAACCATTGACCGAGCTTCCATAATTCTTTCATCTCACATATCATTTGTAGTCTCTTCATCATCATCAACATAAATACTACCCATACGACCATACTGATTCTCTTCATGAGACTTTCCCTTAGGGCATTGGTTTGCATAATGCCCGTACATTCCACATTTAAAACATTTAACCATTGTTGATGTCATAGCAATACCATTATCTTCATCCCTGCTGTTAACTGAACCTTTTCCTTTGCACTTACTGGCTTTGTGTCCTTATTTTCCACACCCAAAGCATCTTCCAGTTCCTTTGAAACATTCTCCTTGATGCCTCTTCCAACATGATTTATATAGGGGAAATTGAACTTTCATTCCTCTATGATCATCATGAAACTCCATCTTTCTCTTATTAGCCAGGTCAGGAAACTTACCAAATTTTACTTTATTGATCATATTATGAGATTGCTGATTCGGCATAATAATGATGTTTGGACTTCCAAATCCCATTTCATTTGGTTGCTCATGAAGAATATCATTCCATTGTCTATCATATCCTCCATTATCGTGAATCACCTTGTTTCCAGCCATTTTCTAAAACCCAAAAAGAATAGTGTGAGAGGCAAAAATCATAATAAAGGGGGAGTAACTTAAATATCTAACATCTTTGGTTTAATCTAATATCGTTACCATAGTTCTAGGACTATATCCTATACGTATACTTATCCTTAGGGGCATCACTAGACATACCTTATAAATTTCCATAGGGATCTCACTAACGTTTTCGCATCCTAGTTTCCAAAGGTTGACTAAACCCTTCCTCTGATACCAACTGTAGAGACCCGAAGCCTGACGTACATGAACATTACATTACTTTTGCGGAATACTTAGTACATAACAAAAAAAAACAGACACACAAGGATCGTAATAGTTTAGTGTCTTTGGAAACTCGGAATATAATCTTCTAATCGTGGTGAAAGATCTTCAAAATCTCCCATAAAGATCATCCTTTTTTTACCTAAAACCTTTCTTTATATCCTGGGGAAACGAAAACATAAAAGGGTGAGCTCAAATGCTCAGTAAGGGTAAACAAAAGAAATATAAATCACATCATATATATAAGAACATAACTTTTTGAAATCTTAACCTGCAAAAGAGATCATAATTTCATAACATGGGATAAATCATGGCAGTGAAATGTAATCACAATAATCATAACATAAAACATGAAACTTTGTGGCATTCACAGATAATCATAGAGAATCATTTCTTGTTAGTCAAGACTCATTGCCAAGACTATCTTAGTGGACAAAGTCCCTTTCTGAATCGAGTAACCCTCGTTTCAGTCCTGTTTCACTGAACCGGTATAACCTACCGTTCCAGCCCTGTATATCTCATGAGATATAAAATCATTACCCAATGCATTGGAGGGAGATATAGGTCCCACACATCTTATAATGAATCCTTTCTTATGTGTGCCACATAATCATACATCATCGCATAACACATGTAACAAAAATGGGATTCTTGAAACATCATGACATCATAAATCAATTCATATAAGATAAAGGAATTCATAAAAATAATTCCATCACAACATGATCAAATCAATGTAATAATAGGGATAAAAACAACACCCTTTATTATCTTATATGGAAAATAATTTTGATAAAACACTTGAACTCCATTCTTGAGGAAAATATCCTTTCTTCTTCAAAAACATTTTTCCTTTCATAACATGTCATACAACTTTAAAATAAAAGAAGTTTATTAAAAATAAACTTGAAAACTTGCAAAGGAAGATTCTTGGAAATAATGTTTTAAAAATACATTCATGCTGTATAAGGTAAAAAAACATTCTTCGTACTTTTGACGGAAAAGTCAAAAAGTACCTCGTACAAAAAACGACAAAATATTCCTTTCATTTCTTTTACTAAAAACTCACCGAAGGGTAAAAATGGATTTAAACAATTGTATGTGGATGGAAATAATATTACATATTTATGAAACATGGATGTGGATGATAAAATATACCCCAGTAAATACTTACGAATAAACAATCTCGGATAAAAATGAGATTGTGATATTTCCCTTACCTTAGGTCCGACTTGCTTTGTACGTGTCCGAAACTCCTCTTCTCTGAAGCGCCTCTTTGAGACCTCCTCTTAGGGAACTAAAATTGGTATTTGAGGAAGACCAGGACCTCTAGGATTATTCTAGGGAAGTGTAGAAGAGAAAATGGCAGGGGTTGGCCGAGCTTGAGTGCTCAAATTGGTGTGAGGAGGAGGGGGAGGAGGTGTCCTTTTATAAGGGAGGAGAGGGGCAACTTAGGAATATCTCAAAATATTATTTTATTATAAAGTCAAGTTCGGTTTTAATTAGCTCCAAATTAATTTATTTCGAGGATAAGGTGGGGATGGGTAGAAATACTGTCATCCAATAGAATTTAGACAAGTTTAGGTTCCTATTTTAACCTTATCAATTAGATTTCACTCTAAGTTAAATAATTTAACTTTTACCGTGTCTTTTTGTTTTCTTACACTATATGGTTAATAAACTTACTATATCAAGCCAAAAGAACCCCAAGTTGTTTATTATTAATATATATAATCTTATCTAAGTCATTTGGCCGAACCATAGATTTTTAGGAATAAAATAACAATTAATAATATAATATTTGTTTAAAAAACTATTTTATGTCAATTTTGACACTATTTGGTACATGATTTTTATGAAATTTATAACAGAATGATAAGTTCGAAAAAAGTTGCTTAAATCAACAATAACATGTTATATTAACCTAGAAAATTAGTGTAAGTCATAAAAAGTCTCAAATTACATTTATTTGGGCATTTATAACATCAATTATGTCAATATTTCATTAATAAGACAATTACTGCATCATCATTGTGTCATAATAAATGATAATTATTTAATCCCTAAAAATTCTAAATAAATTTATATGATGTAGATAATTTTATTATATTTCTGGAGACTATTCATGTTCGAAGTTTCATGAAGTTTATCACTAAATTAAAATTAATATACTTATAAGATTTAAGAGAGTGACATGTTGTCACATTCTTTGGTTTTAATAATAATTAAGTTATTTTCATGGACAAATGTCCATTAAATGATTCTAATCCGACCCTTAGGTGATATGGGTCGACATTTAGTCATACAATAGGATTTTGACATTTGTTAGGATAATTTTAAAATATTATATTTACCCTTAATTACCCGATTTACCTTTACCTATGGTAAATAAAATTTACCGTAGTTACTATTCATAATTCCCAAAAATAAAAAGTAGCTTATTAACATAATTTGGACCCACTGATTCCAAATATGGAATCCATTTTTCCAAATTCAATACACAAAAGATGCAGAAATTAAATAAAAATTAATCTCGTTGTCGAAAGAAAACGGGTTTTTCTGTAAAACATTGCAAAAGATTGAATTGATTTAACCTACGAATTCAAGGTAAAATCAATGCTAATGATATACATTATATTAAATGGTAAAAATATATTCTATTTATTCATTAAAACAATTCAATATTATAATTTAACCACATAAGATATTACGATGAAAAAAGTTGTTTTTAATTAAAATAAAGCGTGTTTTTACTATTCATTAAAATATGAAAGTTATCGGAAAAATATCAAAACTTTATCTAATGTAAATTTTTATATCCTGATTCAAAAGAAGAATATTATTTTGTCAAATTGAACATATAAACATGTCAAAAACTATATTTAAAGTGGGTGCGCCATCAAAAGGCGGTGAAACTTCATTTTTTGAAAAATACTTATTTTACGCGAAAAATTTATTTTGTTCTTATACCATGTTCTAGAAATGTGTACGATGAATAATAATGTTATAAAATTCAAAATTTAGTTAATATTATTCATAACGGCTAGTTCATGACAATATTATAATAATATAACATTGTTTATTAAAACCTGGTATTGCGTACAACACACGCTATCGAGGAAGGTCGCGATTGCGTGTAATGAAAGCCAAGTCAGGGTCGCGTGTTGTGAAAAAATCATTTGTTGTTTCGTATAACAGAATCCAACCATATTTCATTTATACATTTAATATATATATATATATACTCAATGTTGCGTGGAATAACTATTATCAAAATTGTGTGTAACACGGTCCAAGAATAGTGTTGTGTATACTGCAAGCTAATACGGTGTTGCGTATAGCGCAAGGTAATCTTGGTGTAGAATACAACATAAGACATTAATGAAATTAAAATAATATTTTTCATAAAATCACGGGCTGTTACAATAGGTCTGTATCCACTATAGGAGTAGCTGATTCCTATAACTGTCAAATATAGGAAAATAACTAAATATTTTTATGTAATAGTAATTTAAAACAAATCTTTTTATCATCATGTCATATTTACACATATTCCCACACTTTTTGTGTGTTCTCATCTACTAACTTCCCTTCCTTATTCACACGTTCCTCCTTCCATAGTACATGATGTGGGATGGAAGTGTATTTGGTTTTAGACTCATCAATCTACATATAAACATAGAAAGATATTTATGATGTTGTTTATGGGCTCCTAAAAATATTAATGTAAATTTGAAATATGTACCATTTTATTTTCTAATGAAGCATTCCCCATCATTGCTTTATGATAGGGGAATGTTGGTTTTGATGCACGTTACTTATTTTCAGTACAAATTTTCTATTTTATAAATGAAATATTTACAATCAAAGTGATGAATACAAGTATCCTCAAACAACGTATTATTACCCACAATGTACTTGAAACATCTCATCCCCACTGTGTCCAATACATGCATCCCATGATTCTTGGAATATCAGGTGATCGTAGACAATGGGTGGGTGCAGGTTTATATTACCTTTGGAATATTTCATGTGACATCTTGTTAACATAGTACAAAAACCATGTTGAATCCTTCATAAAAGCCTTCGTACATAATCCTTCTTTGAATCATCTACTATAAATGTACTCTAAAAGATATTGAGAAGAGTAAGAAATTGTTTTATTATTTTATTTGCTAGTAAATTAAATAAATTAATTCATAATGTTACAATAATTTCTTCCCAGATCACAACCTTCATCCCGGACACAACATGGTGCCATGAATCTATGTCAATCGACATGAGTTGCTGAGTGACAACTACAATGTAGCTGATAAACATAGCCTTGTTGGTATTCACATGACTGCCTCGTGCATTCCATCCTACTTCAAATTTAATTCATTTGCTTTTTTCCTTAAGAACATTGGCTATAACCATCAAAATACAACTCACCTGTGTTTTCTGTGACGTCAGTCCTTCATTCTAGACCATGTCATTGATATCAACATCATCTATATGTTCATATGAAATGGTATCAACGACATTTTATGATAATTGTTGGACCTCAACAGTAGGATCAGAAGGAGCCACAGCAGTAGGAGCAGCAGTAGCTGCAACATGAACAGTAGGAGCCGTAGCAGGAGGAGCAACAAGAGCAACAAGAGCAGTAGTAGGAGCAGCAGGACCAGCAGCAGTCGTAGAAGCAACAGCTTGAGAGACTTGTTCAGCCTCAAAGATAGGAGCACCAGAATTTGTAGAAGTCATTATCTGCATAAGTGGTTGAACAGTTAATTTAGATTACATAAATTCAGTAATGATAAGATAATAACATGAAAAAAAGATCTATATTATAAACAAAATATAACCTATTTATTTAACTCTCTTTATTTTTTTCAAAGGATGAAGGGATTTGACACCTCTATCTATTATCCAAATCCCTTCATTCTGGTCTCCCCTAATATACAAAAACCATCAACATTGGGACCGCTCCGAAATGATTGCGACGTACCACTGAAAGGATCATTGTCAACTAAATTTTCATTGGAACCTTCAATAGTTTTGGACGATAACAGAACAATCGAACACTTTCAGTTTGCAGGACCTGGAACATAAAAAACGTGTACCACACATGATGCCATTATATACTGTTCGCCTTTGTACCCTTCTTTACAAAAATCAACTTTCACAAATCCCCATTCATCTATTTTAACACCACTATTTTTATTAACCCATTTTCATTGAAAAATTGACAAATGTAATGTCATATAATCCAACTCTCATATTAGTTTGATAATGCCAAAGTATAACATATTTGCATAAATTGGATTTATGTCCATACTACCAGAAACATGCATCGCTTCAGCCACTAGTGTAACTCCACAATATTGCATGGTACTATATTCATCATGTTCATCTGTATAGAATGTATAACCATTAATTACATAACAACTGTATGATAATACATACACACATGGTCCATCGGCTAGCCATCAAATTTGTTCGGAAATTGAATTCGTATTTTCATCCAACTGCTTTAAAATATGGTCCTGAAACCATCCTATAAACTGGTGATTATGTGTATTTGATAACCATATTGCATACCTTGAAGGATTAAACTGCCTAATAATTTCTTTGTGAGTTTCAATATATGGAGAAACCTCCCAACAGTTATGAAAAACATAAAGTTAGTCCTACTCCCGATCTGTAATACTGATTGTCACAACTTCCCTTCCATAAATTCCCTCACCCTCAATGTGTCTAGTGTGACGAGATTTCGGGAGACCAATGCTTTCCACATCAGATAGGTATTCATTACAAGATTCAATAGATTCCTCAAAAATATATCGCTTCACTATACAACACTCTGGCCAACTTCGATTTTTGACATACCCTTTCAATATATTCATATACTGTTCAATAGGATACATTCATCTATAGTGCACAAGACCACAAAGTCTAATCTCTCTCACCATGTGAATCATCAAATGAACCATAATATCAAAGACTGGATGTGGGAAGAACATTTCTAATTCACATAATATGATGAAAATTTCTTTATCCATAGATACTAATTTAAATGGGTATAAATCTTTTCTACATATAGCTTTGAAAAAGACACAAAGTTTGGTTAACGTATGACAAACATTCTTGGAAAAAATGCAACGTAAAGCTATAGGAATTAGATCATTCATCAAAACACGACAATCATGTGATTTCAAACCTTTTAACTTCAAATAATTAATTGACACAATGTTCTTGATATTTGATGAATACCCCTCTAGAACCTTTACATCATTTAAGAAGTTGATAAACTGATATCTATCCTCCCTAGAAAGAGTATAAGCAGTTGGAGGAAGAAACATTCGATTTTTACCCTTCAAGAGAGTCAACTCTTCTCGTATTCCCATGTCAACCATGTCTAACCTTTCCTTAATTCCATATTTTGTTTTTCTAGGGTCATTTAGCAACATTCTGATAACACTGTCACATACATTTTATTCCACATGCATCACATCAAGAAAATTTATGACGTACAAACAATTCTTATATGTAAATTCAAAAAAATTGACCCTTTTTCCAACTGATTTTCATAAGGTTTTTCGAAAATGGTTTACAAAAAATAGTGTTAAGATCTTTTACTTTCTCAAACAGCTGATCAACTATTTGTGGAGATGGTGCTGCGCGTCGTTCTGAACTTCCATTGAATGATGTCATCCAAGATCAGTACTTATGTCTATGAGGTAGAAATCTACGTTGTTCTAGAAACATAGATTTCGATGAATGTTTCAACCTAATTGATTCTGTAACTTCTTTGCACATGGGACACCCTTGATTTCATTTAATGCTATATCTTGAGAAATTTCCATAAGCATGGAAATCATTTATTGTCCCATACAACCTCACTCTCAACATGAAGTATTTACTTTTAAAAGCATCATACAACATAACACCTGAATCCCACAATAATATCAAATCCTCGATCAGAGGAGCCAGATAAATATCAATATCATTACCTAGTTGTTTTGGTCCTGATATAAGCATAGATAACATGATGAATTTCCTCTTCATGCATAACTAGGGTGTAAGGTTATAATTTACCATCATAACAGGCCATGCACTATGACTGCTGGTTTGAAAACCAAAAGGATTCACTCCATCTGAAGATAACGCAAGACGAAGGTTTCTCGGCTCTTTGAAAAATTCAGGATACTCATGATAAATTTTATTCCATGGAGGAGAGTCGGCCAGATGACGTAATTTCCCATCTTTCTTTCTTTTATCTGCATGTCACGACAATTATCTTGCAGTTTCTTCACTTCCATATAGACACCTAAACCTTGCAATGATAGGAATGTACCATACAACTTTCTTAGGACTGGATTTATATTTATTGTATCAAGAAGCACCACACTTTGGGCATTTTGTAAGTGATTTTTTCTCCTTTCGAAATAATATACAGTCTTTCGGGCAGGCATGTATTCTTTCAGAAATCATACCCATCGGGTGTAGCATTCGTCTAGCTTCATATGTCCATCTTGGGAGCTCATTATCTTTAGGGAGAATGTCATTCAAGAGAGCAATTAGTTCTGTAAAACAGACATCACTCCATCCATTTCCTTCTTTTAATTTATAAAACTTCAGTACAACTGACAATGTTGTATACTTAGTGCAACCAGCATACAATGGCATCTTTACACAACTCTTTAACTTCTCAAACAATTTAGGGCAATCACGGAGTTCATCTTCAATTGTCCTTGTCATTTCCTCAATATAATCTTCATAATCATTGACATCTGTAATCACATTCTTCATATGGTCTTATTCATTATACATATTTGTATTCATAACTAATGATCCATAAAACGATGTTTTATCCCAGACAGTAGCTACATTCTCTTTTTCTCCGTGTTTATTCAAACATTTATAACTCTGATCTATTCCGTGACATATCAAATTTTCTTCCAACTCCTCTGTAGTAAGTATTCTAGAATAATGACAACGTAAACACGGAAAAAGGATTTGAGAAGGATCCTTTGCGTGATCCTTTGCAAACATGATGAACTCTTTCACTCCATTCTCATACTCTATTGTCAAACGATTAGCATCCATCCAATCATTATTATTCTTCAACCTGTTTGAATATCAAATATTAGTATTTATGGTTCATGTACACGAAACAAGACTTCAAAATATAGTATAAGAGAACCACTTCCTTATAAAAATATATATTAGTAGAGCCTAACCATTAGTATTTATTTATATTCATTAAATATAATTACTTTAGATTCATTATAGTTTCCTCAAATCACCCCAAACCAAACACAAGAATAATCAAGAATGATACATCTACCACTACTAGGTCTCTTACCTACATTCAATATCATCATGCCTAAATACCCATATATCCACACATACACATGTCACAAAAACATAAAAAATGATATCCACATCAGAACCAATGTACCAATATTGATTTCAATCAGGTTACTCGACTCATGTGGGGGTGCGTAAGAAATAATAAGAAAATATAATAAGTATATAGTCACACATAAATCTCAAATTGGTGTTAATAATCCAATAAACCCAAGGTATCATCCCATCTATCAGAATACTCTGATGAATCCCATATGCAATAGTAGTCCCAGGTGGTGAAGGTTCCTGAGGAGGAAGGGGCGAACACGCACCTATCAGGGTTCGAGGCCAGGTCATTGAGGTTGAAGGTGGCCCGATACTCCTACAAGGGTTCATTCCAAATTTCACAAACCATGTCCTGCAACCCTAGGATTTTAACCCACTACGGTTTGAAGTGAAACCCTTTCTGATGATCATGCCAATAAGAAATGGAAACCAAGAGGGGGGAGTGAATCAAAATACCTCAAGCAAGATATAAAAACATGGTAATTGAGAATAGGTTAGTGGATTTCATGTTGGCTAGACACCTATACAATAGACTCCACAAGCGGTGATAGCCCCTGCAGTTGTTGCACCAGGTGAAACTATCACATGAGAAGCTGAGATCAATGAGGCCCTTCCCGACCATTAACTGAACAAACTCCATGATGGCCTTCCTCTGGAATGGTCTTCTACCTTTCCTTTCCTTTGGGTTGGAAATGAAATTAATTCCACCCCCAACAAACAATGGATGGTGGCCGGGATAAAAGGTATTTTGTTCACTCTATAGTGATTTTCTTTTGAAGAGGGTTATAGCTTCCAAAAACAAAAGTCATAAGGAAGGAGGTGTCAACGTTGGACACCTTGGTAGTGATTAATTGATTTCAATCTTGAATAGTCTCAAAAAAATATTTATTATTCCAAAATACCCATTTATGTCTGTTGGAGGGGTCAGAGTGTAGAAATCCATGAAACATAATCTTCCAGGAGAATTCTATGATTATTATAGGTTTTTTTGTGTTATTTGACAAAAAAACAATGACATTATGATTTTTGATTTCTATAGTGAGGAAGTCTGATTTAACATGAGCACTAAGACCATGATAATTACATATGAAGATAATAATGATGGATAGGATAGGGATCTGGCATTGGATCTAGAGCTAGTAGCCTTATTGAAGTGAGAGGATGATCTCTCATTGAGGTCCCTTGATTTTGAACATGTTCATAATCCCTTCTGGTTGGTAAGCTTCACATGAGTGGGAGATGAGGATCCAAAAGGTCAACGTAAGGATGGGTAATGAAACATGGGGGCTGGTGAGGGAGTTATCTCTAGATCAATAAGTATTTGGAGCTGGATGATAGGCTTAGAGCTAAGGGAGACAGAACAAACACTGCTAGGAAGGGGCCTGGCCACTACAAAGAAGTAGTCGGTAACCTCAGCGAGGGAGAAGGACAGAGATGGAGGTAGGGGTGGAAAAGCTAAAAATCTTGGTGGTCTGGGAATCATGCCATACATGTACACTTCTAGAAAAAGTCACTTATATATCATGAAGGAAAGAAGGGGGGAACCCCTCAAAAAAAATATTCTTCAAGCATTGGATGACCTAGAAATGAATCAGAACCAGGTGGTGTTGTCCTTAAAAAAAGGTTATCCTTCATTCCTTACTTTATGGTCACATGTTGTTGTATCTAAGGGGATCAAGGATACCTAGGAGGAATTTAGTAAAACTGGAATTCAAGTGTGAAGGACCATAAATTTATAATAAACTTCACTCTGATAGTGTAAACTCATTGATCTCCATTGATGATGAGAATATCAATCTTTCCACCAATACTAGGTTTCTCAAGATATATTTTACATGAATAAACCATCCATTAATATTGGGATATATGGATTTGAACTAAAAACCCAACATCCTAGTTATATATTGTTTCGTGTGGTGTTGAGCCACCACAAGCCCCTTCTCACATAAGGTCGTTATTCTTGCATGACATGCCAAAATTTCTAGGACACACCCCCTTTGGTCCATGAATCATGAAACTTAAACCTTTTTATCCTCTACCCACATTTCACATGGTGTAGGGACCCTATAGATGGAAAATTCACCTCACCATTATTGTATGTTCTAGTTGTATGATATGAAACCGTGTGACCTTTTGGTAAAATATATTCAACCTTAAAATACATTATCATAATCCCAATAACAAGTTATTAAAATGTGTGTCCAATTTTCTCATTTCATAATGTTAAAAAACATGGTTCATGTCCCTATTGTATGATATAAAACTTTGAAATGAATTTATCCTTCCACCGAGAGTTCTCCCTCTTTATGATGCCGACAACATACCGCACCATGTTGAAGAACTAAATAATGATTGATTCCCATTTAATATCATGAGATTTCAAGAGAATGGAAAATTATATATCATTATCTCAACACACTCATTGAACTACCTCCACACTTCCATCAATGAAAACAAGTTTTTCTCTCACTCACAGATGCACTCCATCTATTAAAAAATTCCATTCAATCTATTAAAAAAAACAAAACATTGTGGTCAACAATTTTTTAATATATATATTTCATTTTTTATATATGAAAAAAATTCACAAGGAATTCTATTTTCCTAACTTAATCTACCTTTATAAAGTTAAAAAAACAGATATTATTAAATCCCTTTTAATGAAAATCAACCCATGTCAAACATTTCCTAATGATTCCACGTTTTGATTTACAGTAAAAAAACAATACTAATAGAAAATCCTAGAATAATGGAGTAATGTTAAAAGAAAAAATAAATAATAAAGGTTAGATAATAACTAAACTGTAGAGAATGTAAATAATAACGATAATCAATGGGAGTAACTCATAATCAGAAAATCATCCATTAAAATAATTATGGGAAAGAAACTAATTTCAATTGGAGAAATATAGGATGATATTTGACCTATAGGTTCTAATGGAAATTGACCCACTCACGGAACACCACCTGGTTATGTGAACAAACAATGTATATAAACAATGCCTCTTGGGGACATCAAAAAAGACATAAGTGATCACCTCAAGTCTAACTAGTGTAGAACCCATTTGATTACTCACAAATCTAAGGTCTCCCATATACCAACTACTAAACATAAAGAAAAGTATTCATCACAATCATCAATAGTAAAATCCAAAAATCAAAAAAATGATTTTGAAAACATGACTTAAACATATCATTAACTTATTTAAGTTATATATATAACCTTTTTTTGGTCTCTCTATATTTAGAGATTATCTAAAGATGTTATGAGTGAATTTTGAGAAATTTTGGTGGTTTGGGGGGGGGTGTTCATGGTTGGATCATTGTTAGGGAAAATCATGTCATTGAGCTAAATAAACCATTAATCCTATGATAATCCTATACAAGGGGGTTCATAGATTTCTCAGACCGTGCAAAGTGAAGCTCGAAGGGCGGAGGAGGTCCGGTACGTGAAGCTCAGCGGGCGACAGAGGACCGGTAACGTGAAGATTGAGGGCGATGGAGGTCCGGAAACGCGAAGCTCAGCGGGCGGTGGAGGTCCTGCAAAGAGAAGCTCGAGGGAGGCAGAGGTATGGAAACATGAAGGTCAGTGGGAGGTAGAGGTACGAAAATGAGAAACTCAAGGGAGGAAGAGGTCCGGCAATGTGAATATCAGTGGGCAGTAGAGGGGAGTCACAGGGTTCCAGTACTGTGAGAGCTTTAGGTTGCGATGAAACGAGGGAACTGTGTGACCAAATTTATAAAAAAATGGTCTATGGTTTTATCAGCTCTAAAATTTTATCCCTGATAAAGGTATCCTTTATCACTTTTTTTAGTGCTAATAATGGTCCTATTTATCAGTGCTAAAAAGCGCTGATAAATCTTACCTGTATCAATGCTAACAATTTAGCACTGATAAAGGGCTTCTTTATCAATGCTTTTCTAGTGCTGATAAAGGATCTTTGTATCAGTGATTTTTAGCGCTGATAAAGGAAACCCTTTATCAGTGGTATAATTTAAGCGTGGATAAAGGGAGCCTTTATCAGTGCTTTTCTAGCGCTGATAGAGGGACTATTTATCAGAGCTGATACAGGGGTTCTTTATCAGTGCTGATAAAAGGTGTCTTTATTAGCAGGTTTTCCTAAGCACTGATATAAGGTGGCTTTTCAATTTCCTGTTTTTTTAGCAGTGTTTGTCTCACTGGAAAACCATGCTTCAAATTGAATCATTAAAAAAGGGTCTACTATGCATGTATCATCTTATTAGGATTCTATCTCATCTAGGATTGATTTATGAAAGCATTCATTTTTGTCTTAGATTTCTCTAATTAAATTTATGAATCCTTGGATATATCTTGATATTGACTGGAATTTAGCTGCTATTTTGGGCTTTACCGATTACAATTGTTTATCCCTTGGCTGGGGTTTTTTTCATATACTAATTGCCTCTGCGGAACTCAAAGGGAGTTCTTGGAGCATTATATCTGTAAATATTAGTCCTGGTACTCTTTAGATACATGATTGGAAATTAAGTTTTAAATTTAATGACTTCAGAGTTATATGCGCTTATGTATTAAATAAAATTCAATGAAATAATTAGGTATTATGGATACTAAGATCCTATTTGACATCACTTCCTTAATTTGAATTCCAATTAGAATATGTTATGATACTAAAAGGGTGATTTATGGTCATTATTATCGATTATTGGAGGAAATTGATCTCAGTGTAACAGAAATCGATAAGGTTGTTTTATCCATAATGATTAATGAAATTTTCTTTAGATTTTTGTATACAAAAATGCCATTATTCTATTAACTTTGTCAAATTTTTGGACACTCAGAATAACAATAATGAAGAGATATGATTTTTTATAACTATCTGAACAAAGGACAGGATGTGCTGCACTATTGGAGGAAAAAGAATCGGGAACCTATCTTGAATATTATTGATGATACTATCCCTGATCCTTTGGTGGTAAACCCCCATTCTGGATAGATGAATGTTGTTGACTATGATGAGAATGGCCAATGGATTTTCATTGAAGAGCCTTTACCAAGTGATTGTTTCATATCTATTGATGCTCCAATTCTTATTTATTCTCTTCAACAAAATGGTAATACCCCTATGGTTTGGGAATATCATGGAGAGATAATAACTTACTGGATAATTGTGATTTGTGTAATTATATCTCATATGGGGATTCTTTTAACGAAGTGTTGTATAGGTGTCTAGAAAATAAAGATGATGATGACTCATTTGATTCTATAGTGGCTAAGTAACTCTCAATAGGATGAGGTACATACCAACTTGTGGAAAGAGAAGATTGAGGTTTATGCCAAAAATACAAAGGGTGAGTATATGGTTGTTGTTTCTTCTCCAAAGAAGTATAATTAAAAAAGTGCAATTTATTCTCCCCAATTTTCTACCAATAAAGTGAATGAAAATATGATTCTTTGTATCCAAAATCTCTCTATAGGACATGTTTCTTTTCAATCAAACCCAATTGTAAAGTCTTTTGAATATTAATCTGATGCCATTGATTGTACCTTTATTTGTATTAAAAGACATTTGGTACACAATCTATTAGAAAATAATGATCATGTGAAGGATAATCCTCATAGAACAACAATATTACACTACTCTTCTCACCTTGTAGATTCTAAAGTGTTACCTTTAAACTCTTTTGTTTAGAATTAATTTGACATGTCACTGGTTAATGTGGAATCTCATGTAACATGTTTTGGTTCCAATTTTTCTCCATTGAAACATAGACATATTTCCATAGGAATTGATAGACCTACAAGTTTTTCCCCCAATGTTCAATAAAGACATGGAGACCACATATTTATATTCTGGTTACTCTCAAACCCATTTCAGACCACCTTTGTCTTTTATGTCATCTCAAGGACTCATGAAGGTTACTACTACATTCAATGATAAGGAAAACAATAATGTGAGAATTCATAATTCTTTTTCTATATTTTATTATTCTAGTATATAATATGAAGTTAATATAAATGGTGGTTTGTTTAGAGTTGAGGTTATGAAGGAAGATAAGGTGGTTGAGCTTTTGGATAATGGTGGTTGGCCTTGGATGCAAGTCACAACTTGGAGGTGAGGAAGACATCATCATGGCAGGGGTGGGAGGGTCTCACACCACACCATGACTACTTGATCTAGAGTGGGTGGATGAAAGTTTGTAATTTTTTTGTGAAATTTACCAATACCCAACCTTTAAAATACATTGCTCAAGTAAATTAATACATAAATTAATTATTCCTTCATAAATAATTCAATAATCCTGATTAAATCATCAATTAAATGTTCCACATAATTAAATTAAATATCCTCAATTAATTCCTCAAAATATTATTCTATCTCAATCAATTCAATAATCCCAACAATATTCAATAATTAAATATAAAATTAATTATCTCAATTAATCAACATCAATATATAAATAATTATTTCTATAATTAATTATTCAAATTCAAAAACCCCTATCTTGTCATATTTAATTTTACAACTAATTATTCAAAAATACCAATTTTAGAATCCCATCCACTTTGATTAATTATTTTTAAAATTAATTAATAAATTTCTACAATCTCAATATTCCCAATTTCATAATTACATCAATTAATAAATTCACCAAATTAATAAATTTAATCAAGAATTATGTTTATAAAAATCAAATAGAATTTATACAATTGAAAACAATTAATCAAAATTCAAGGTTATGGGATTTAGTTTTAGACTACCTACCTCAAATACGATGAACACACGATATGAATCCGACATCACTACAGATGTATTATCATGATGACTATCGAATGAGAAATTAAAATAATAAGAATATCTGGTGTAATAAAAATCTAATCAGAATACCACATTTTCTCTGTGAAAAAAATCTTATACGCACTATCATCTTATGAAGATGAATCCAAATATTTTGACGGTGACTTATTTAGATCAATATTGTGGGAGATAAATATGTTTTGATAGTTTTTGGGAGAGAAAAATAATATGAGAGGGATTTAAAGGGAGCGGGGAGAGTGAATTGCGACTCTCCACCCCATATTAACCCATCCAAAATGGATTATCATCACTTTATATAATTATATTTTTTATTCCATTTAATATTATTCTATTTTTTCATTAATAACACTCATTCATTTTTTATCACTCTTACGTGGTGGACCTCCCTAAATCACTTTAACATGTATTTCTCTTTTTTTCCATTAATTCATTTTTTATTTTTATCAATTTACCTCTATTTTTCTATTATATACTATATCATCCATAAAACTCACTTATTTCAAATTTAACAACATATAATTAAAATGTATTATTAAATATGTATTTAATGATTCCAAAATATATATAGTGAACCGTACATACACACACAAATATATATATATAACCAATATATATATATCTTTTATTTACCAGTTAAATAATAATAATAATAATTTTCATTATTAAATATATCATATAATTTCCACCATTATTGTTCCAAAAATAACATCCATTAGAAATTTAAAGAAATAACTTTCATTATCTTCCAATTATAGAAATAAAACTATTTATTACTCAGATGTTCTCATTTATTCAACATAATTAATACAATTTTATGTAATAATTAAAAAATCAATAACCAAAAACTCATAAATTTATATAACACAAATACTAATAATATTGTCAATTTTTTTCCACCCATAAAATATTTAATCTCTAAAATAATTTTTTTAATTAATTTAAGAGAAACAATAAATATTTTATAAATTTCGTCACGATCAAAAAATTTATCGTAAAAAAATCAAAATTTGAAAACAACATGGGTTTTTACATTCTGCCAACCGTAATACTTCTTGTCCCTGAGAAGAGTTTCATATCATGTAACCACTACTCCCTTTCATAAGTGTTTCCATATATGAATAAAATTTAGAGCTATATAAATTTCAAAAAATTCAAATATCAGTCAAAATAAATTTTTCTCCCAATTATAATATAATATTCCTTAAAGGATTTCATATTTTTCTACCATCCAAATAATTCATAACAAATATTCTCGTGAACCTCACTACATGGTCAGAATCAAGGTGTTATCACTACCACTACCGTCCCTATACTTAGGTCTTGATTATCAATGGGTATTATCATTATCTAATTCATTTTTCTCATTAGACACCCAATTTATACATTTTTCATCATATTTAAATTTTCCAAATTTTACATTAGGAACTATTTTAAGTAAAAATTTCATAAGAAATGAAAAGAGTTCAAGTTCAAAAACATACCCAAAACCTATTTTCACAAGCATTCCTAAAATGATATAGGTCAAAAATTGTATTGAGTCCCTAGAATTATTCATTATTACTTAATCATTGTACGTTAATGGGACATGATTCAAATCTAAATATCAACAATAATAATCACATCACACAACAAGTGCATCACTCGAAATGAAATAACACCAATTATAACAAAACACATCAATAACTACAATGTTGCCATAAGGAAATCTGATTTCCCCTTAACATGGGTTAGTTACTCCCATGAAAAATCTCATTACCATATCCCAAAATCTCATTATATTAATTGTACATTTCTAAAATAGTAATGCAATAAAAAAAGAAACCCTCCTCTAGTACCACTTTATAACGTCCCTACCTGGTGCTCCCTAAAGTGACCAAGCTTGTTATCTTTGTGACATCAAGAACACCTCCCCATACTCCAGTGGCTGCCTACTAGTAGGGAAGGTCAAATTAATACAATGGTGAGACTGTAACTTCTAGTAATAGTTAATATGTATGAAGAAATAATAGTAGAGTAACTAAAACAATAGAAAAAATATGAAAAAATAATAAGACATCCAAAACTAAGAAAGGTGTAAACTGAATAAATCCAAATAATCAAAGTATAATGTAATGAAAATATGAATGTATCTAAATCACATGCTAAAATTCCTAAAAATAAAATAATAATATGACTCAAATAAAAACTCCAAACCTTGGTCTCGTACACCTTGTTGGTCCCACCTCCCAACTCTGCCCCATCCAACAAGCAATCTATCAACCGCAAGGTCCCTTTCCCTTGTACAAACTTACATCCATGTAATATTCTTGTGAAAAAATGATATCAAAAATAGGTTTTGATTAAATGGTAATAGGTCGATATCATCATGTATAAACAAATCATATCTAAGATATATAGTGCATCCATTATAGATATAAACAATGTATTAATTTATAAAATTAATACTATATAATAAATAAACCTGACGAATCTCAGGTTACGGGTTAACACCTGAGGCCATCCAAACTGGCTTTGGAACCCTACCATGTATCTTTGTCTATGGGTAGATCCCCCTACATTAGGATTGATCACCCAAAATGGTGGATTATTCTCTTTTCAAAGTTGAATCACTCAGAAAAAACCATAAGCAATTGAACTTTTCCCCTAGGCTAACAAAAATCTCACCCACAAGAATAAGTATAATCTCACCCTCAAGCATCATTTGATTGTCCATATGTCTCTCTAATATCTGACATAATCATATCCACTTCCCTCAGGTATCCAGTATCAGTGCACCTAGCCCTCAGGTGTTATGAAAACATGCACCAAGCCCCCAGGCATCAACATTAAAAAGAGTCATATCCAGATAAGTCAACATGCTAAACAATGTAAAACCATTAGGTAACAATGAAATCAATAACTCGTAAGCTAATAAGTTAAGAAAGAAAATTCACATGGCAAGTATCGAGAAAACCATATTTATCATCAAATGACATAATGATCTATTTATAAATATTTCCATATGTCTAACTAATTAATTTCATTAGTATACGTTGGTAATTATCATCATAATTATATCAAACTTGATTAAATAATTGTTCAACCCAAAGGTCATTAATAAATTAATTAACAACTTCAGAAATGGTGATTATACCATAATAAATCACACAAATTTATTATTATTCCAATTCAATAGTCTAAGCAATCCATTAATCAATTTCACATAAATAAATAAACTATTAAGTATTCCCAATTCAGAATACCAAACCAACATAGTTAAATAAAAAATTATTTAATCAATATGAACTATCAATATATCATAATAAATTCACCAATTAATTATTCAATCAATGATTATATAAACACATAAAACTACATTTATTAATTTATAAATTAATTAATCAAAACTAACCAATCATAACATTGCATCCATTAATAAATTATTCAATTAATTAATATCATTAATCCAATTGTTTAATTCAATAATTAAATAATCACATAAATCCCATTAATTAAATCGTCAATTAAAAAAACTCTTTGTTTTATTTAATAATTAAATAATCAGGTTACATATATTAATTAATTTGACAATTAATTAATATCATTATTCAATTAAACAATTAAATAATCTAATTTCTCATATCAATTAATTCATCAATTAATTAATACCAATATTTAATTCAAAAATTAAATCATCACATTAACAACATTAATTAATTAATCAATTAATTAATCTCAATATTTAATTCAGTAATTAAATTACCAAATGACTCTCATTAAATAATTCTCTAGTTAATTAATATAATTATTTAATTCAACAGTTAGTTAATCAGATTTCTCACATTAATTAATTCCTCAATCAATTAACACCATTATTTAATTCAACAGTTAAATAAAAACATTACTCACATTAATTAATTCATAAATTAATTAACCCCATCATTTAATTCAAAAATTAAATAATATCATTACTCACATTAATTGATTTATCTATTAATTAATTCCATTATTTAATTCAACAATTAATTAATCACCATTCTCTCATTAATTAATTCATCAAATAATTAATATCATTATTTAATTCAATAGATAAATATCCACATTGCTCAAATTAATTAATTTATCATTCAATTAATCTCATTATTTAATTCTACATTTAAACAATTAAAAAATTTAATTTGTCACATTATTTATTTATTCAATTAAATAACATAATTAATTAATTCAATAATTAAATAATCACATTACTCACATTAATTAATTAGTCAATAAATTAATCCCTTTATTTAATTCAACACTTTAATATTCTCATTACTCACATTAATTAATTCATCAATTATTTAATACAATTATTTAATTATATAATTAAATAATCACATTTCCCACATTAATTAATTCATTAATTAATTCATTAATTAATTAATCCTATTATTTAAATCTACAATTAAATAATCACATTTCTCACATTAATTAATTTGTTAATTGATTAATCTTATTATTTAATTCAACAATTAAAAAAGCACATTTCTTACAACAATTAATTCATCAATTTATTGGTCTAATTATTTAATTTAATAATTTAATAATATCTTTGTTCAGATTAATCAATTCATATATTAATTAATACCATTATTTAATTTAAAAATTAAATAATCACATTACTTTCATTATTTAATTCACAAATTAATTATTTTTGCATAAACGAATCAATAACCACAATTAATCAATCAATTAAATGTTTCACCTCAATCAATTCAATATCCCCAATGTATTCTTGAACTAATTAGTCTATATAAATAAATTCAATAATCCTAACAATCTACAATAATTAAATCTTCAATTAATTATCTCAATTCACCAACTACAATATAAAAATAATTAAATCTATAATTAATTTTTCGATTTCAAAAATCTATATCTCATTATAATTAATTATACTATTAATTATTCAAAAATCACAATGTTATAATCCCAACAATTATAAATAATTAAATGTTTAATAAATCAATCATGTTAAACGATCTCAATATTAGTATTTCATATTTACATCAATTAATTAATTCAAAAAAATGAATTAATTTAATCATGAAATCAATTTCTAAACATAAAATAGAAATTCTACAATTATATATACTTAATCAAAATTCAATACTATGAGATTTAGTTTTAGACCACCTCTATCAAATACGATGAATACACGATATGAATCCAACATCATCGATGATGCGTTATTCCGATGTCGATAAAAGTAGAAATTTAACAAATAATTTCATCTAGTTTAATAAAAATCTACTCAAAATAGCTTATTTTATATGAAAATAATATTATACAAACCATCCTTTTGTTAAGATGAATCCAAAAAACATTTGATGGTGCATTATTCAGATCAATATTATAGGAGATACATATGTTTTGATATCTTTAGTGAGACAAAAAGAATATGAGAGATATGGAAAGAGAAGGTGGGGTGAATGTGACTCCCCAACCCACGTTTCCCCATAAAAAAAGTGATTCCCACTTTATATTATTATATTTTTTAATCAATTTAATATAATTCTATTTATTCATTTATGATTTTCATTGATTTTATTCTATGTCTCATGTGGTGTGCCTACTCTAATACCACTAACATGGTTTTCTCTTTTCTTTACATCATTTATTATCTATTTTATTTTAATTAACTTTTTTATCTACAATTTATTATATCTTCTATCAACCTTATTAATTTCATATTTGACTTTCATTTATCCTATTCCATATTAAAATATGTATTTAATGTCACCCATATATATATATTGAACCAAACACATAAACACACACAAACACACACACACATACCTTTTATTTTCCAAATAAATAAATAATTAAATAAATAAATAATAATAATAATAATAATAAAATAGCTCTTATTATTTTCGTCATTATAATTCAAACAAGAATGTCCATTAAAACATTAATAAAATAAATTTCATAAAATTTAAATAATAGTATTGAAACTATTTATTACTAACATGTTATCATTTATTCAACACAATTAATACAATTTTCCATAATAATTAAACAATAAAAAACAAAAAACTCATGCATTTATATAACTAATATATTAATAATATTTTTAATGTTTTACCACCCATAAAATATTCAAACTTAAAAATAATATTTCTTTATTAATATAAAAAACCATAAGTATTTAATAAATTTATTCTTTATCAAATTTTCATTCCTAATGCGTAAGGGATAGAGCCCATGGAATGAAAAACCATGTCCGCTAGGTCCAAGTAGACAATATCCTGATCATGGGATTGACTAGTCCTTTGTAAGGATGCACAAATTTAATATTTAATGGGAAGGTTAGAATGATATTTACTTGATAAAAATTTAAATAAGAAGAATAATAATCAAAATCCCCCCCATTAGTTCTTCCAGCTTATGTAATTTTGTCCTTTGGAAAAACCACATAGGTCTCCACATGGAATTCCCCAAATAAAATATTCCTTATGACCTAGGATTTTCATGTGTTCCTTAATAGATTCATATTATTTTTATTAAGCTTTCTCTAAAAAATAAGGATTGGTTAAATATGAAAATTCCATGCAATGAGTGCTGATAATTAATTTAGATTAAATAAAATCAGAGGAGAATGATTTTAAAAATAGATCGTCATCCATAGTTGGCTTGGATTTGGTATCTTCATTTGTGGAAAGATCCCATTGAAGTTATATTCCATATGATAATGGCTGGTAGTCAGGATCCTCCATCCTTTCATCAAGAACCACCACTTGGGTGGTTTCTTCCTACCTAGAAAGAGATAGATAAATAGGATTATAAGATTATACTTTAAAAACCATAAGATCATTTTTCATTTCATTACATTCCCACTTACTTAAAAATTGATTATGGGGTTATTGATCTCTCATATGTTCATAAACATATTAGACATCATCAACACTCCCCATGTCTTTATGGTATAATTGGATTTGATTTTTGAGATGGTTGGGTTTTGAATATTCATTAAGAAAATCCTCATCCTATTATACTTATATAGAATAATTAGGTAGATTCAATGGATCTCCCACCTTTACTATAAGATTTTGAATATTAACATTAACTTTATTGGGCATGAACATTATTTCTTATTATGAGACAACTATTTTAATCCAATTAAACATATATTTTTCAATATATCATAGTTCATCATCCCTTTATAGGAGGACATCCTAAATAACTTCACCCCAATAATTCATTCACATAAGAGTATTTATTTCTTTCATAATAATAATCATTTTAGAACATCATGGTTAAATTATTATTATTTTATTTTTTTAAACCATTGAAAACTATTTAAAAGTTGTGAGAATGGAATGAGTGAATTAAAAAATTTCTTATCTCCTTGGAAAATGTTCCAAGATTTGATCCACCAACTATTGGGTAGTACAAAATTACTATTTATTATTATAATTTAGTACTTTGAATGACTATAGTCATCTCCCATAAGGATCTTCAATTTTTTCACTCAAAAATTCCAATTCACCTATTTTACTTACTCTTTTTTAATTAATTTTCTTAAAATAAGGAAATATACTAGATAAATAGAATGAAATACAAACAAAAAATTCATTGAAAAATATAATGAGGTTCAGGAGAAAGGAATTGACCCTTGGGGTTGGCCTCCCAGGTTTCATCAGTATTCATATTTGTTATTTGAATTCGTTTTCTTAATTTTATTATGAAGTATCATTCATGAGTTAATATTAATTAATGTAATCATTGTGATCAATTTCATTCTAAATAGAATTATTTAGTACTCTTAGGTCCAAGTAATACTATGATGAAGTTTAATGACACACCTCAATCAATATGGTGGCATATTCCAGTACCTAGATCTATTATATGTTGTTTCCACCATTCAATAACCCAAATACTTTACACGAAGAGATCTCAACCAATGGAATGGTAAGATGTAAATTAATTAATATAGATGAAATTGATATTCATGTTGTTGGGATAATCATATCATCCATAAACTTCTCTCTATCTCACCACAAATATTATTAATATATATATAACTGAATAAACGAATTAAAGAACACCAAACACATCCAAAAATGCCAAGACACATGTCAGAAACACATTATTGATTATAAAATATCTCCATGTAAGAGAATGAAAATTATATATATAAATATAATGAGAGAATTAAATAGGAATAATGAAATCCTTTAATTAAAAATAATTCAAGAGTTAAAAAGAGAAACCAGAAAAATGAAGTAGAAGAATATCAGTAACCATTATCCCAAGTGGGTGATCTAACCCTAAATATAGTAGCATATCACTTATGTTTATAATCAAAATAATCCACAAGATAACTCTAGTATCTTTATTCAATAATATTCATATCATAAAAATATATCTATTATCCCTCTTTCCTCTGTTCTATTCATTTATCTTTTAATGTTATTAGAGGACGTCCATTTCAATTTTTAGATGATTTTTGACCTCATTGAATGAGAATGAGGACACCAAATTCTTTTCCATAATTCATCCCAGAGACTCAGGCATATCTGATAGATTGCTTCAGGATATCAAGGTTTTAATATTTTTAGTGAAAAAACTCTACAGTGTGGGTATAGTTTCTATAGAATAGAATCTTCTTCATTAATTGAATTAGTTGTTTCCGCCATATCATGGATAAATATCCATTTTTCTTAAAAACCATTTAACTAACAATCTGGAAAGTATTATAGCTCTTTGATTTTCTTTATAGTGCAGCCTTTGGTTGGTTATTTTCTTATATTAATTCAACACAACCATATTAGGTATGCCCATGGTACTATGAAAATAATATAACATAGAATCAAACTCATATTCATTTATTATTCATAGATACCATGTAGATAGTAATACCTTGTTCATATGTCACCTCTCTAACATTTTATTCCTAACTACCATGTTTTGTCTTCCCACAACACCGATCCCTCTCTACAACACAACTGAACCACCATTGGTGAGTCTATAGCATAACAAATGTGGTAATGACGTATGAAATATCTTCGAGTCTAATGAACTTCAAAATTTCCAGATCTATCTCTTGTTATCATATAAGGATTCAATCTCTTGAATGTGGGATTCAACAATGTCACTTAGTATTCTAAAATCCATCCATCCCGACACTGAGCCTCAGAAGTGGTTCTTCACTCAAGCACGAGCTATCAAAGAATTGACCATGGATAATCCCAGGGAGTTGCACTATGGTAAAGTTCCACTATGTAGTGTAAGTGTTGAAGGTGGCATTAAGGATATATTTAGGTGGTGGGGTTGCACACTGAGGGGGAATGATGTTTCTTTTCAAATATGGGAGTAGTTCCCGCATACCCAATGTCCCACATCCAAGTTAGATGTGGAAAAGTGATTCCTTATAAATATTTTAAAGTCCCCCTCAACTCAAAAGCCTGCTGCATTTATGGAATCCTGCATACACACTCACACACCATATGGGCATGTTATAACACGCTTGAGTTCGATGATATTTGGCCCAACTTCTATGTGCGATCATTGTGTTTGATCTTTCCTTCACCATATCAAACATCAATTCCTTTCTCTTAGGTTTTCATGGTACGCTGTCCCCCATTGGGGATAGATAAGTGGCTCTGACGCCTTTGGGTTGAAGGTTAGCTTAATGGCCAATTTATTTCTTAAAATAATCAAACACATAGTAAAATTCCCACCTTATATTCATAAGTTAACATAAAAATATCACCTTTAACTTTTTTAATAATTTTAAATCAAATTAATTCGTAGTTTTTGATTAAACAATATCTTAATAAAACATTTAATTATATAGAAAAATTTATTATGGTCACTAAAAATAATTATATAATGTTTATATTTTTTTATGAAAATTTAGTGCATTAGTGGGGGTATTGGAATTTTTAATAAATGATTACATTTTTATTAAATAAATATAATTTATTATAAAATAAAATATTAATAATATTTATTAATAATTTTTTATAACTAATTAATTTCTATGGTATATATAAATATATATATAAATTAAAAAATAAATAATTTTATTTGTTTGTTTTCGATCTAATGAATGAAGGTCCGCCACACATTCATTAAAAAAATTTATAAGAATTTATGGAATCACCTTCTAATTTTTTCAAAAGGTAAAAATGTTTTGGGGTTCAATTTATTTATCGAAAATTTTATAAAAAACCAAAAATAATTTTTATATTTTTATACAAAAAACATTAAAAAAGGAAAAATAAATAAGGGGATCCACCATTGATAGACATTGAATAATCCATGAATAAGAAGTATAAGAAAACCATTTAGATGTTGGAGGAAGATGCACAAGATATAGTTGAGTGTGGTGAAATCACCCATACTAATTTTCCATCTATTACCTAATTAAATGAGATAAAATTTGTTTTCTAATTAGTTTTTTGTGTTTTTAATGAAAAAAACATTTCATTACTTTATATTAAAAATTTAATAACAAATTATGTTTAATATAAAAGTTTTTATGAAATCTAGTGTTTTATTTCTAAATACAGGTTACAATTATAATTAGTTAATTAATTTTGTTTATTTTAGAACCAAAATTTAACAAATATATTATATAATTAGGAGTTTTTATTTTTAATTTGAAAATTTTAATTTTAAAAATACTGATATTGAATGGTATATAATTTTTGTGAATATATATTTTTAGTATTAAATAATGTTTCACTAATTATATCTTTCAAAAAATTAATTTTCTCCTGTTTTTTAAAGTTGCAGTCAAAGACAATATTTATTATAAAATAAAGATCATCATTCTATCTAGATAGTGGGAGACCCATTATATAACCGAAAGTCCCAAGGCGATGTGGCCCATGAACATGGACCGAAGGCCCAATGAAGTGCAATGCCTGCATCATCCTGCCTATGTCACTAGGCCTGCATCATGTTAATGTTACTTTCTTACTGTATCATTGATGCGTCACAACCTATATCATATATCACCCAAGGGGATTTCTAGGATTCAAACCCAAGTATTTTTTTTCTGTATTTTATGGTTTATACCACTTAGATGCCACCCCAACTGCAATTTTTTATGTTTTGTATTCAGGAATTTGTTTTAATTCCTATCATTTTCTTGACAATATTATCATTTTTCTGAAAATCCAAATGGAAAATATTATAAAGTAGTAGTGTAAATGTTACAAAAAATCCTTAGGGAATGAGTAAAACAAAGGAATAAAATCTCAAGGGAATATTAATATAAAATTAATGTGAGCCACCTAATTCCATTCCCTTCTAATTAAAGATAATACACCAGATAAATATTAAGATTTAAAAACCCATCTATTCTTAACAATGGAACAAACATTTTTTCCCACACAACTCTAAATTTTAACAAGATATAATAATGATTTTGAAATAAAATTCAATAACAAGATCCTTCTAGAGTTGCGAATTAGAAAATTTTAAACCTAAACATATGAACATAGATTCCACAATAATGGGAAGATTCCTTGACTATGGAAAGCATTCCCATAACAAGATAATTTTAGTGATGATTGAAAATGTACCCAAGACCAATATAGAACAAACCATGAAATACAATGTATTTATTCACATTGAGAGAACTTGAATACAAAGGCTTATATTTGATGGACAAGTGTTTCATGGGAGGGTTCAATGTTTCACAAGGTCCTGAACCATAGACACAAAACTAGATTCCAGATATATCTAACCCGGAGACATCATCATTCAATACACGATCTTACACATACTCATTATGGTGAAACCAAATAATTGAACATCAAATATAGAGATCAAACACATCCTAGGTTGGGAGTGATTCAATCCACTATGAGAATATATTCTTAACTATACCAAAACTCACACAGTGATTAAAAATGATCTATGTTAATGACCACCATTAAATAAAATAAAGATAACATTAAAAAAGGTTATGGATGTCTATCTCAACATCGTCCTTGAAAAGTGGTCATAGATAATATTTATAAATAAACATCTAATCAGAAGATTGAAAGTTGGATGAATCCCCATGTGTACATTCCAAAAAAATTATTTTTTTCAACGGAACCTATAGATATCAATGATGCTTCCAAAAAACTGGATGTGGTAGTATCCATTAACCTAATAAAATTATGTTGGATAATAAACACATATTTATTTTTATGTTTCCAACCTTCTACTACTATAATGTAGGCTTGGAAACATCAAAATTATCTGCATGACTTGTGTGGATTTGAATTCTTGAGTAGAAACTACTGCACCAAACTATGTAATTTAATTTGTGTTTGGTTTTGATAATATTTTAAAATCTTTATTCATATAAATATATGTGTGGTGTGTCGGTTATAAGATAATACGAGACAATAAAAAAAACGTTGTTTCCTATTTCTACTATATTTCTTCTAAAATAACCTCCAAACATCTACATCTATTTTAATTACTATATTAGGCACTAAAAAATCCACCTTCATTAGTGTCGTTTCATGAAGGTGATTCTGATTATTGTGTGAGAGATTTGTTGAACTAATTAAATAGTTGCATCAATATAGAGGGAAGCAGAAGATTAACAGTTGAAACTATTCATAGAAAGTTGGAATCATCAGCATGATATTTCCTATCCTACTTTTATTTGGATTTTTTGTCAAAATTTTTAGTAAAGATTTTGTTTTTACATGCCAACAACTTCTCCCATAAAATAAACATTCCCCATATGCCACCACATTTTTACTCTTTCTCCAATTTAAAAGGTATCCCTTGGGCATTTTCTATCATTCCTACCTATCTCTCCATTTTTTATTTAATCAAATTTCCACTCTTTTCCAATTGTTTCCTCCATGGATACTAATAAATAAAATGGAAATCCATTTTTCCCATCATTAATTTTTTACTACAATTGAAAATAAAAAATTGTTATTGTACCCAATTTAAAAAAAAATCCCTTTGAAACTCAAAAAAATATCCTTCTTCAATTCAAAAAAAGTTATGTAATTTTGAAAAAATTGCAATCCCCACTATCCAACAAAAATGGTTATCATCTATCATTTCCCCATTTAAAAAATATTTTATCACCATGGTGAATGATATTGCACAAGAGTTGGTCCCAAATCCATTTAAAAATAATTACGACAACTATTATATCCATATTCGAGCACTCCTTGGCCCCACAGATGTCATGGGTATCATAGAGGATAGATGCACTCTTCCAGAATCTAAATCATTGGAGGGTGATCTTCAGAATATTCAAAAGGCCACTCTTTGGGTCGAATAGAAGCAAGAATACAAGGCCAAATCCTTCATCTATCAAGGACTTAATGAATTTATTTTCAAAATAATTTTTTCATCAACATCATCAAAGTATATCTGTTAATAAATTTCAAATAATTTAAAGGAAATAATATAGTGATGAATATATGACTTCAATCTTTATGGGATGAGTTCATATCCATATTTATGAAATCATCTAAATCCATTACTAAGTATCATACTCATATAATTTTTGTGGTAAACCAACTATAAAAAATTGTAGAAAATATTTCCAACATGTGGATATGTGATAAAATTTTTTGATCCTTTGATAAAAAATTTGGTTACATAGTAATTGATCTAGAAGAAACAAAATAACTGGAGATGATATATTCTGAAGGACTCATGTTGTATCTAAAAGCCAATGAATTCAAGATGATCCACCATCGTGATACCAATGGAGTGGATCATTCTGGGCAATCAAATTTGTGCCTAAAAACTCTAAAAAGATGAAATGGAAGGCATTTCAAAGAATACAATGTAGGGGATTCTGTGGACAATATGATCCAAGAATAAGAGAATGTAGTAGAGGAATACAAAATTGAGGAGGTTATGGATATCTAAACTATACTTCATTAGAATGAGGATGAGGAAGAATATGAGGAATAAAAAGTTTCTTAACTCGAAAAAAGAAATATTTAATGCTATAATTGTGAAAAGTATAGAAATTATAGCAAAGAATGTTTGGGTAAGAAGCACATGGAGAATGATAATGTGATGTCACAGATAAATGAATCAAGATATAATTTTAGAGAGTCCCATGTGATAATATAACAAACCATAACACAAAATTAGGTTATGTGGTATCTTGGATCTAGAGATAGAAACTGCCTGAAAAGCTACAAGAAAATATTATAAACCAAAATAAGAGTGTTTGAAGATAAATTTCATTTGGAGATCTCTCAATAATATTTCTCTATAGAAGAGGAGATATTTTGATCAATAAATGAAATATAGAAATTATGATTTCATATCCTTTATTTACTATGTATTACATATAAATACCTAATTCATGAGTGTTGGGTAGTTGGTTGAAAAATGTTTTCATATAAGCCTAAAAATTAGATTTTTATTAATTACAGATCAAAAAGGATAGTTGATCACGTAATTAATGATATTGAAGAACCACATGTCTTCATTAATGACCCAAAATGAAATATTGTGTTGTTTTATGACAATAAATGTTGATAATGAAAGGGTGTGAGATATTAGGTTCGGGCATTTATACCATGAAATATTAAGATTATTAGGAAAAAAATATAGTGAACGGGATTCCTATCATTTGAAACCCAAATAAAATATATTAAGGTTTTTTTCTATGAAATTACAATTGAAGAGAAATTGAAATGAAGGTCATCTAGAATGTTTTAGGGCCCCTAAATCATATTCCCATTGATGTCTACGATCCATTCAATCCAAAACAAAATGTAAATGAAGATAATTTCAAACATGTAATGATGATTATAGGATGAATGCATGGATAATTTTCTGAAGATGAATTCTGATGTGTTTGGAGTCTTAAAATAATTCAAGGTGCTAGTGGGAAGTCAACAAAATCATTGCATACCAACAATGTGATCTGATCGAGTTAAGTAGTATACCTTTGACGTTTTTCAAGAGTACCTCAAGAAAGATGTAATTAATCACTAGCTAATACAATCTTACAGACCCCATCTCAATGGAATATCCTAAAAAAATAAAACTATTATCAATATGGTGAGAATAATGTTGAAAAATAAAGGATTTACCATGTATTTCTGGGATGAAGCAGATTTGTGTGCTTTGTATCTACTCAATAGATGACCAACCCAAAAAATTGAAAAAAATGAGACTGCAAGAATCATGGATTAATCAAAAGCCATGTGTAATACATGTTATAGTTTTTTCCATTTCCTATGTTAGGACCCCATATGGAAAATGACCAAAGATGAAGGAAAAATGAGTGAAGTGTGTCCTTATGGGATACCAAGATAGAGAAATAAGATATCTCTTTTATAATCCCATCACCAAGAAGATTACATTCAGAATAGATGATATCATTGATCAAAATAAGACATGTAAATGTAATAAATATGATGATTTATGTGAGGTATGACTCACTCTTGAACATGAAGAAATAGAATAAGAAGAGCCATTGCTGGAATTAGTAATTGAAGTACCACTGCTGTTGTCACTATGTACACCTACATATGAAGACACTGTATTGGAAATTTCTCATATACATACCCAAAATATTCGGAGCCTTATCGATAAATATGAGATAATGTAACTAATGGGAGGAGTATGAAGTTTCTTATTATCTATCATAGATTCAAATCCATTAATATTTTGAGACGATAAAACTAATGAAATGTGGAAGAAAGGGATAGATGAAGAAATTATTTCCTTCAATACTGCCAAAGGCTACAATAAAAAGGAATCCATAGACTATGGTGAAGTCATTAAACCAATTGGTAAGCTACCCAGATATGATGAATATTCATGGATCATGATGAATACAAGTTTAATGGGGGTATTGGATAATAAAAATATATTAATATGGATATTTCTGACCTTATACTACTATAATAGATGGTTAGAGACATAAAACATAGTAGTTTTATGTGTGGGTATTTAGAGGCTTGGGTGGAACCTACTGCATGAAACTATGGATTTGTATTTAAGTTTGGTTTTGGTTATTTATATTGTGGTAAATTTGAATTCCTATAAATATATGTATTCTGTGTGGATTGTTAGATAATTATAGAGAAGAAATAAAAATTGTTTCTTATGATGGTTATTTTTCTTCTAATATCACCTCCAATGATATACATCTATTTGCACTATTTTATTACCCACTGATAAATCCATATTAAAATTGATATCAAGATCACCATGAATGAAACCCAGTGATATTAAAACTCTAACAAAATTTATCTGTACATAGTTCATGACACAAAGGGATTTCTAGGACCGCCATCTTATTATAAGCATTAAACCAGTTCTCAATATTCAAATTATTTCCAAAAATAAATACATTATTATTTATTTCTATAAAAATTCATCATGTCCATGAATCCTATATGATGTGGGATTCAAACTAGTAACATTATCCAACTTTGGTTCGTTATATATATAAAAATCATAACCATATGAAATCATCTCATAAATATCAATATTTAGAATATCAATGTTGCCCTTAAAACATATCCTTAATAATCTCATCATAAATCCCATGCTGGAAGATTATATATTAGAGTACAAGTAAGCTTTATTCTTAATAATATTTTCACGCATGCTATATGGAAACTACAGTAGACTCCAACTTTGTCTCATCAGTAGAGAATTATTGAAACAATTTATATCTCATATGCTCATACCACCAGAATATTTTAGAGAATGAATATCCTCCCATGCAAGCCAGTTATTTATTTTTTTTCGATCATCCTTATCCAATCATAAATTAGAAAATGATTAATAAAGAGGATTCACAAAAAATGGGGAGTTTTAATAGGGTCACCAAATATGAAGAAATGACCAAATAGGTTTTATTATAGAGTAACTCCTTTATTTACCTTAAAATATTCTTTGAATATAATACATGAATAATAAAATTGATGATGTTAATGATAAAATAGAAAACCTACTTTTTAGAACTACCAAAAATAGTTGAGTGACTTAAATATTTTTTATTCTATTCAGAAATATTAGTGTCACATAAATTATAAATCCAACATTTCATTCCATGTAGAACTCCACTACTAAATGAAATATTTGATTTGTAAAAAAATTAAGGCATTAACTATATGTACTCTCTTATGTATTATAATTTTTAGAATTTATCGAAATTCTAGTGATATATCTCTATAAAAAACATGACAATTAGTATTGAAAAATAAATGGGATATTGGGTTTTATTGGGGACAAAAATAGAACCATTAATATTAAACCCCACATTATCTATGGATGAGGTATGATATAAAAAACTACTATAAGGAGAAATAAATTTGGGAAAATTAAATCTTACTTTCAAATGAATCTTGTCGGGGAAAAACCCTTGGTGGGATCACACTTCACCTTAATTTAGAAGGAAATAAAAGTTACCAATTTTATAATAACCTCAACCAAATTAATACCAATCCCCATTTTTTTGTCACATATTTTAGGAAGTGTCAATTAACTCTATCGTAATGCTTAATCATGTCTATTTTCCGAGAAAAATTAACCCTTTTAGAGTTTGATCATGTTTTCATAGAATGAAATATCTCATATACTATAATTTAATTTTTTATGATAATCCTACATGAAAAAAATAACTCAATTCCAGTATAATAAATGGAATGATTTTTCTCAATCAACAAGGGATAATATTTTCTAATATCTTTTAAATCACATTATACAAGCCAAGAGTTATAAATTCATTCATATTAACAGAACCATGGAATTTCAGAATAAGAAAAATGAAATTTTCATTGATATTTTAAAAATCAATACAACATATATATATAACTCACATAGTTAATAATGTTTCCCTAAATAATTTACAAATCATATTGATGAATAAATCATATAATTAATTAGGTTTTTGTGTCATCATTGAGTGAATAAAGATCAATATTTACAACTTCATTAATTTTTATATTAGTTTCATGACCTTCTTTAATAATTGCTAAAACATTTGGATTAATACAATCCATAATATATTAAAATAAATACACACAATAATAACTATAAATATTCATATATAAATCCCAAATCATATTTTGTATCTCTATTTTTTCAGTCGTGAAGTCTCCATTATCCATATCTTATTTATAGATATGATTTTCAATCTTCCTTGATGATTCCTTCTGATGAAAAAGGAGGGTTTTAGATAATATTTCATTATAAAAAACTCCCTTGAATGGTTAATCCATTTTTATTCGTTTTCTCAAAACACACCATCCTATTTTTCTCAAAGTATGCATCATTCTGAATGAAACTTGAGGATTCCAAATATGAATAAAAAAAGTCTGAGATCCTTCTTAATGAATGAAATTTTATGTTCAATGTTTCTATAATTTTGATGGATCCACTTCTATTAGAGATAAGAAACACAATCGATCCTCTCCTAGACATTCCAATGATATGATGACTAAGTAGTTTTGACCACACCCTAACATATGTAATAGTGTATCCAATATAATTTGGATTTTAATCTCTAATTTGTTCCATGGAAAAGGTTTTTTTATACGTGTCTGAAGAAAAATTAGGAATTTATCTATTGCAACCAAAGGCAGATAAGCGACCACATACATTTTAATGGGAGGATGACAATAATTAGAATCCAAAAATCTATCATGATTATAAGAAATCCTTGAAAAGGGACTGAATCATGGAAACTATGTAAAAATATCTCCCAAAAAACCATATATAACTGGCCCATATGAAGCAGACAATCCAGAATATATAGAATTGCAGAAGGGTTTCATGATTAGCCTCCATGTTTCTAGTTATTATAAATGATTTAATTTAAGTATCTATTAGAATGAATATAGACCAATATATTATTCATGATAACCATAATGAGTTCCCATGATTTCTATTTATCCCCAAAACATGTCCACATATAAAAAAAATAAATTTCCAAACTGATTCCCTTGGTTAGAAAATGGAAAAAACAATATGATTTTTGGGTGAACTTTTTCATAGCTAAATTTTCCTCTTCTCTCCACATAGTAAAAAGTAAACCTACATGGCAGATCCATTCTATAAGAAACAAATGCTTTTAAACCATCGAAGTGGGGACCCCTCTCATGTAATTACATGATTATATGGTCTCATAAAAAATAACACATGAGAACAATATATTTTTCACTATAAATGAATGGTTTAAACAATTCTTAGATTTTTAAGACCATGAAAAAGCCGGTAAATAATTTCTGTTGTGATAAAAAATTGATACTAACATTTCCTTAAAGGGCCCTACAACTTGATATATATTCCTTTTGATGAAATCAATTTTTTCTTTTTATTCCCCAAAAATCACAACAAATATAATTAAAAGATATAGAACAATAAAAATCCATAAATAATGAAGAATAAATGTCCAAACTACTAAAAACAAATCAATCCATTAATGGTAAAATCTAGATCAAAAAACCCAAGAAACCAAAAAATACAAGGATATATATTTAATCTAATTAAGATTCAAAATTATCCAAAGAAACCATACATATCTGTAGCACTTGAACAAAATATATATTAAATAGAATTTTATGAAATATGATGCATTATCCAATGAGGGAAAATAAATTGGATATAATCAGATAATTTAAACAACATGATAATAAACTTTAGATAAAAAATATGTGTGAGATTCCAAACCACTATATATTGGAAAATATTGAAGAAACCCAGAAGGAACTCTTGTGAAGAGGAGATGAAATATTATATAGTAGGAAATAAAAACTCTTATATAACTCCAAATCTAGGAAATTAAATACATTACTATTTTTTTTGGAAATTATTTTATTAAATTTTAATCAAAAATAAAATAAAATTGTATTTTGGAAATTAAATTTCAAAATTTAAGATGTATGATATTTATTTTTTAGAAACTAATGTTTATAGATATATTTATAATAGCCAATTACCCAAATAATATTAATAATAACAATATTTGGATTATATAATTTTTATTAAAAATAAAAATATACATACATACATATATATATATAAATATTCAGTGTAAATTATTTAATATTATAAATTTATTTAAGAAAAGAAATATAAAAAATAAAATTATAATAAATACTTCTAGTTTATTCATTATGTTATTCATTTACATTTTTCATCAATATAATCAATAGTTTTTCACCATTACATAATAATATTTTTTTTATATATAACACATATATTTATAATGATGTTTTAAACTTATTATCAATAAATACACCACTTAAAACATTCAAATTTATCTATTTAAAAAAGATGAAAAATATTTCTATTATTTATTGCTATGTAGTAATAAATATTTTATTAATAATATATATATATATATATATATTCATAGAATTTTTTGATCATTAATAATTTATTTAAACATCACCTAACATTTTAAAAATTAATCTATTATAAAATATTTGAAAAATATTTCACAATGCATGGAAAAACCATGATAGAAAACTTTAATATTTATGTGAATTCATAATTTTCGAGGTTGGATCATCCTATTAGTGGGGATAATAATGTTTTAATCTAAATGTTACTACTTGATGGTGGAAATAAGAATAATTTATTTAATGTTTATTTTATATTAAAAAATCTATATTAAAATTAATTTTTTTTAAAATTTAAACATAAATTATCTAGGCCTGACAACATACGAGTCTACTATATTCCATTGTTAAATAACCTAAATAGTTTTAATGTTATAATATAATATTAGTTTTTGGTTCCTATATTAATACAATTTTATATGCTTTAGCTACACCTCAATGTTCTTCAATGAAAAATGTTCCCTATTTCATGATACGAAAAATTCATTGTTTATTTGATGGATGTTTCTAGTTGTCTTTGATATTTTTATTCATCCATTGATATGTACTATTTTCAAAGGTTACCTATTTTTTTGAAGGTAATATTCTATCCAAAACAACATGAAATAATATTAATTACTAAATGGAATACAAAATGAATATTTTAATGAAAATAAAAAGAATTAAGTATGGAAGTAAGAAGAATTTTACTAAATATTATATTATTATAGAATCAACAAGAACCATGATCACACGATATTTTATTTTGGTTATTGAGTTAGGGTATCCTTATATATACCTGTATATAACATCACACAAAATTGAAAGATTTAAAAACCACTAAAGGGATGACATATATAATGTAGTTGGTGGGAGATAATCTTAATTCATATATTTCTATTTATTATTAAATTTTTTAAGTTAATATAATTATTAAAGTTTTACAACATCGAATAATTTATCAAATAACTCCACCAATTATGATACATGACCCAATTTATGTTCAAAATGGGAAATAAAATGTGAAAATTTTGAAAATAGTTTTTTTATTTTGATTTTACCTTTTAATAATAAATTAACACAATGTATATATCTTAATTTGTTTACTTCATGATATACCACGTCAACAACAAGTTGAGGAATAATTTTAAACGCTTCTGTGATCGTGGGGTTTTGAGTATCCATTTAATGATATATTCAATTCCCATCCCTCAAAATATGATAATTGATTTAATGGATATTAATTGGTCAAATATAAAAATGTTCACTATAGTAATTAATTCTTCTATATTTGGGAACAATAATTTTGAACATCCATTCAAATTCAATTATATATTATTTTACTAGACTTTTCAATGTAAAATCCTATATAATTTCATTTAATGATTGCATAACAGCGTAAAATAGTTAATTATTTCTCACATGTAATTTTATCTTATTAATTTCATATAATGAAATATTTTTTTCCAAATAATTTCATATATGATTTATTTAATGTGAATAGTTATTAACTAAAAAATATTATCTAAGGTTAAAAAACATAAAATATGATAAAAACATTAAAAATGTTCATATAAGATTCATTTTTACTTATTTAAAAAATATAAACAATTATATAAACAAGTATATTAAAATTTTAAAATAATACATGTTCATTGTATTTTTTATGGTCATATAAAAAATATATACATTTTAACCAACATTATATGAGGGAAATATATGAATTGATAATTTAATTTTTTATATTGGTAATTGTAATTATTCTACTATGATTTGAAATAAATTCATAATTATATAATCATATACTAAATTGAATAAAAATAATCAAAAGATTTTCCTTCTGTTCCCATCAATTAATCCATCTCATTATTAACATTACAGAGTGAAAGATAATATTATATAATATACTCTAAAAAAACATCTAATGTATTAAAATTCCACAAATATATTTCATAATCACCTTGACATATGTATATTAGTCAAACTAGAATAATTGAAAAAATACTATTATAAAAATTAGATGATAAAATTAAATATAGTTTTTTTCAATCATTTTGATGTTATACTGAATGTGGATTTGGTTATTTATGTTTTCCTTATAAATCATATTTATCATAAATGTTTGATATCATTACTCTAAATTTGGTTATTATACTTTTATATATGTAATAGTGTGGCCCAAATATGATCCTAATGTCCAAAAATAATACTCAACCACCATATCTCTTGAGAATAATAGCTTATTACCCAAATCCTATTATTTCCACGAACCATGATCAATAAAAATCGAACTAAATTTATTTTAAAATAGGCACATCCAACATAATTAGGAAAAAAAATTTCTTCATAATTCCTTTAATATTCTTATAGTATTTTTTGGTAACTTTCTAAAATTGATATTTTGAAACATTAGTAAATAATTTTGACAATCAATTTATGATTTATAAATGTACATGTAACAAATTGCATTAAATTAATTAATGATATTTAGAATTGGATTATTTAGGTATTGATTCAAATGGATCATGTTAAATTAAATGGAGTGACATGTTATTGAATATAAGTATATGGTGGTGAATGATTACAAATCATCATGTTTTCTTTCTCTATGTATCCAATGTTTTGTGCTAAAAAAATATCAATATAATTTTTATATATTTTCTCATGTATCCTTTTTTGTAATTATTCATATGTTATGACAAAATTTCATATTTAAAATGTTATTTTTATTTATAAAAAAATTAGGTTTTAGGGCTCATTTTTTACCTCAACTTTTATCCAATAATTCTTAAAATACCAAAAATATTTTTATAAATTCAGATTATATTTTGATAAAAACCAAAAATTAAAATATATGTTTTAAGATATGAGATAAATTGATAATACAATCTCTTTCTATAGAAGTATGATAGCCTACATAGAGATGTTGAGGCTGTGGAATTGTATGTCGGGTAACAAGGGATGGTGTGTACTTTGTGAATTCATACAAAAATTAGTATTCTTCATGATGTTGAGTGTCTGGTGTGAATGGTGATTTACTAGTAAGAAATTTATAAATTTAGAAAGGTTATGATGAAGGGAAAAAATTTAATTTAAATATAAATAGTAAAATATAGACTAAAAAATAGTGAATGAGGGTGAAATTACTATACAAAAATTAGTTGATCAATGTATAAATGTATGTTCACACATTAGTTAGCAGATGAAGAATTTTTTTTCACAGTCATTATTAATTGGTAATATCATGAATTTAACTTCTAAATAAAACACAATTTATTATATTTCAATTAAAGATTAAGAGTGGATACATATTTCAATAAAAATACTTTTATTTTTTTTATATTTAAAAAATAATCATTTCTTACTGAGAGAAAATAATCAATTGGGATTGAATACTTTTAGAAATTTAATATTTCAAATATGAAAAAGCGGTTGAATACAATTTTAGGATCACTAATACTACAATTAGATATATATAAATTGTTTTCACTAATTAATTGAAAAAGGAGTTTATTTTTTTATTTTTCAAGTAAAAATTCCATGTTTTGTGTGTAGGATTAGCGAACTACACCCACAACCCCACGATCAACCCCCAAATGCCACGACAAAACACCCAAGGTACCTAATTCCATCCTAGTAAAAAGTATTGATTTTATATTTATTTTTATTTAAATAAAATAAACGTATTTGATATATTTATTTACATGAATCACTAAGATAAAAAAATACTATTTAATTATTAATATTTAATGTTAAGGTTTTCACATAGACATTGGATTAATATTTATAGATAATTAAATATAAATTATAAAACAATATATTTTGACCTGAATAGAAATAATTCATTAAAAATAAATTGAAAAAATTATTTAAAAGTAAAAAATGATATATTTTTATAACTATTTATTATGCACACAATTTTTTTTATCTTAATACACTAAATTGATTTCCATTTATGATGATTTTAATAAAATATATAAATTAATTATTCTATAAATTTTTTTAACGTTCATTTAACGATTTTTTCTAGGTAAGGCATAATAATAAATCCATTTTTTACTTAAAATACATTTTTTTTTCTAAAAAAGGTTTACATTGAGTTTTGAGGAATTATTTCAGAGAAAATTTATGTAACTTATAGATTTGTATCATAAAAATTGGTTTTCCATATTTTGAAGCATCATAAATAAATTTGATAAATACTTCAACTTTATGTTTGGTCAATGTGAATAGTAACTATGGAAAAATATTTTTCACTTTGAGTAGCAATAATCAGATAATTAAGGTTTGGAATAATGTTATATGGCTTTAACAATATTTGTAACACCTAGATTATTTCAATTTGATGAGTTTAGTTTGATCATAAAAGTCGTGTATTCAATAAGGAAACATGGTGCCAATTTACTTTGATAATGACCTTATTATTACTTTACATAATTAATAAATGTCAAATTTCAATCTCTATGTTTTAATAACTGAAATACATTTTTATACAGACAATGTGAGTTTATTTTTTGATTGAAATGATTATTTTAAATATGAATGATTTTCTTCATGGTAATTTGTTTTTAATATTTAGTGATAAAGAAATTACCTTAAGTTTTTATGAAACATCAACACATTACCTGTTAATGTAATAGTAAGATGAAATAAATAAATTTGGAAATATTTAAAGTAATAAAAATTTAATAAATTATTATGTCCTGCAAATTTTATGGATAATTAAAACAAATTATTTATGTATTAAAATGTTCTATATGAACTATATTTTTATCTTGTTTTGTTTAAGGTCAGACTATGTGAATAATCCCAAAAATGAATTTAATGGTATCTTGATTTTATTAATATTTTTTAAAATGCATAAAATCCCTATAAATATAATATTTGGACAAGTTAATGGGATATTATATTGAATATAATATTTTTTCCACTTATGGGGAACTATTTTTTTATATAAAATTTTATGGTGATGAAAGGGTAAAAAACATTGATATTATCATAATAATCTGAAGGGTTAATTGGGGGTTAATACTAAGTGAAAAGGATTAAAACAATAAAAATATTCATACAAATTTTATTTTATGAGATTATTCCGATACATCATTTTATTTTGTTCAAAATATATCTATTTGGGCCCACAATAACATGAAGATTAATTTATATTGATTTAATACTTTTTGTTATTCTTGGGGTTTTACTCCCCTCACATATCAAAACGAATACCCTCTTCTCTATTTTTCAATTTTTTTGTAAATTATACATTATCCATGAGAATTTGTAATAAAATAATAACACCCATTCCTATATTATATAGGTCTTTGGTTGATTGAATTCTACTATTTAATGGATTAAGGTGCAAGCCAAAGGAGGTCTCTCAAGGAAGATGTATAACACATAAATGAGTAATTTGAATATTATTTATTCTTCAAGATTCTATAAAACTATTTTATAAATCATAACCTGATGGATCCAGCATCTGGAATATCCTAATATATTATTAAGTTTATGTAACAACTATTTTCCACCTTATTTCTATCAAATGAGAGATAAAAGTATCCCTTTTTGTACACCTGGACTATCACCTACACGTTGTGTTAGATTCATTTTCACTTACCAATTTTAAGGATGATTATGATAATGGATTTAATTATTATTATATATATATTATGTAATAATTATTATTTAATGATAAAATATTATTTATCTTTAATTCCTTCTTTTTTTAGATAATGAAAACAACATTTATGCCAACAAATAATCAACCGTCTCCATGAATAATGTAACTTATTTTTCAAACTCTAAATTTTAAGGGTGATTCTAAACATATAAAAAATTATTATTTATGATATTTATATCATTATTAAAAATTTATTGATGATGAAACCAATATAAACCAATGTCTTTTACCCATATTACTATAATATTTTTAAACATAAATATCTAATAGGTGGAACCCAAAGATCAATACACCTTGTGATATTTTAGAATAGGTTCATAATATATCGAAGAGAAACTGATGCATAAAATTATTATATTATTCTCAGTAATGATATCCTAAATCCATTTTTAACTCTTAGAACTATAGAAGATAACCTGGGGAATACATAAAAGAAAGGAGTGAGCTAAAAACATATGAAATGTAATAAAAATGATAAGGACCGATAACCAATGAGTCAAAGGTATTATATGATATTATAAAAGAGAAGGATCAAGACTAATCACGTGGAATCATAACATAAATTACATTGTATCAAAATATCATAGAAACATAGAAAATGTGGTAGCAATATATTACATGGCCTAAAAGTTTGTTATGTATTACTACCTAGACAATATGACATGGTTTCAAATCCCATACTGTATTAGGTTTACTCACTAATCCCATACACAATGTATCAAGAGAACAAAAAAAGTACATAATTCATTAGAGCTCTAAATTCGTGCATCCATCATAACATGTGCATGATCTTGTAGTTCAAAAAATGGAAATCAATCATAATTTATAAATATTATAATTACACATTGAAAGAAGTGGGCTTTATAATCTTACCTCATGTTGCAATAAAATAATATTTCATAAAGAAGCAATTCTATAAATGATCTTATGAAATGTATTACTACATAAAAGGAATGGATAATGATATATTTATATGTGTAAAAAAAATATACCAAATTTATACTCAATTTGTAACATAAAATGATTTATTCAATGATGAAAATGTCTTTGAATGATCACATGGAATATTTATTAAGTAAATTTCTAATATCACTTTAAAATTGCTACTTTATATCTATAAATTTACAAAAAATTATTGAAAAAAAATTCATTGAAAAGAATAATGAAAAATCATAAAAGGTATAAAAATTCATTGAGTGTTTGTGGCATTGATAAATTATTTTCATTCGATATATAAAAAACTAAATACATTCCATTTACACATTTATAAAAAAATTAAAAAAATATATTATATAAAAAATGATATAAAGATTAATTTAAAAGTATTTTCTGAAAAATTAATACATGGGTAAAACTTTATTTAAAAATATTAAAAACATTATTTAGAATATTTTAATGAAAATATATCTATTAAATTGAATGTTTACATATGAAAAAGATAACACAAGATTGATATTACTTACAAACAGGTTTCATTATATTTATTTATTTAATAATGGAGGAAATTTAAAACAAGAATGTAAAGAAAATTCATGGAAAAAATAGAATAAAATGCACATGGTTCAAGAAAATTATTTTATATTATTTTTCCCAAAGGAACCTTAAATATTAATATTCTAAAAAAGAAAACAGATTGTATCATAATACCTCTAACAATTTTGAAACATTCAAATAAAATCTTATTAGATTATTTAAAATTAATTGCAAGATAAAATATGATGAATTATAAATAATTTAGGAAATATAATTTTAAATGGGGAGAATAAACCCCATATAAATAAAATTTGGAGCTTAAAATTAACGTAGCCTAAATTAAGATAAATTAAGAGGAAATACCTTAAAATGGTCATAAAATTGATATTATAATTATTAAATGAAGTGAATATGGATAAATTTTTTAAATTATCATTAAAATAGGTAGGAAAACATAAAATTATAAGATTCCATCAAAAAATATTCTTTGTATAATATAGACAATCAATAAGTAATATAACCCAATGAAAAGAAATTGGGATATGAAATCCCTTATCTAATGTTTGAATCGTCATGTATAAACTTTATATTCCAAAAAATAAACTTATATTAACCATTTAATTTCTTAATAACCTTTGACATGTTTATTGTTAATTTTATTTTATTTATTTGAATTTTCTATTTTTTTAATAATCAATTAATTTCACGTGAGTCTATTTGATGATACTTGATTCTTCTATCCAAAATGACTTCGGTAGGTTAACTATGGTAAAAAATACATTATTCTATTGTATCTAGAATAATAAGAATGAAATACCTATAATTTTTATTCATAAATTTTAATTTTAAAACCATCCATGAAATATGGTTATGAGAAATGTATTATGTTATAAAAATGAACACAATAGGCCGCATGTATTCATGATTATTGTTTCTAATTTCAATGATCATGACAAAAATAAGGTATGTATTATCTTATATTTATAGAATTATAATTAAATCATTTATAACATATTATTTCTTTAAATTAACTTATATACACTATCCATATGATGTGATAATGAAAAACATATCACATCACATCACAGTGGTGGTAATCCACACATAAACACAAATGACCTTATCATTTTTCATTGAATGGAAAAAGAATAAAAAATACTATGTATTAATTTTATAGAATAAAAATTATTTCATTATTATTATATATATACATTAAATCCATCATTATACATAGCCTTGTAAGGTAGTGATGGAAAATTAAATACCGTGGTTATCAAGTTAGGTTCCAACCGTACACATGCAGGATGGTTTTATTTCACATTCAATAGAATAGAATATAGATATAGTTTATGAAATTAACATAATAAAATACTATTATATGGTAAATATTTATTTATTTATTATTTCATCATAATTTAATAATATTTTATTTAGTTGTAATAAGAAATAAAAAAAGAACTTTGTTAGGAACGATGCCAGCTCTTCAGAAAACCTATTTAGGTTCACAAAAAAATCATTCCAAAGAGGGGTTTATTATAAAACAAAGTATTAAAGTATTTGTAAAGGTATTTATGTCATTTATTTTGGCATTTCTAAATTAAATAGTAGGATTTTGATGTGTGGTAAAATTAGTATAGGAGATCCCCTTTTATAAGTGAGGAGTGACATTTTTGTAAATACATAAAACTATTCAATAATGGGAAGTCAATGTCAATACAAGTGAATTAAAATTCCATTAATTATGTAGTGGATTTAAGATATGGTCTTACAAAATCTATAAAAAAAATAAAAGAAACATGTTTCGACATTTTTATTCCATTTACCTTAATGGTTACAGATTTGAATATTTTAGTTTAGACCATGGTGACATGTTGTTTTCCCAAGGTAATTTATTTTTTAATCCTAAAAATAAAATAATAATTTTTAGATAATATTTAATAAGTAGTTATAATTATGAAATAAAATATATAAAATAAAAAAAATATGTGTTTTCTAAATTATAAATTAACACAAGTGCATATAATGCACAAAACCACAGTTTACCATTAGCCTCACAGCACTATAGTAATGACGGGTACAGTAGTGGCGGCATGCCACTATAGAGGTAGAAGGGTGTTATAGTAGTGGTAGGTACTGTGTGGCACTGTAGCAGGTGTGTACTGTATCAGTACTATTCATAGAATGGGCTTTGGGCACAAAATTTGTGTCTATGGGCCATGTAATGGGATGAATGCCTATTGGGCCTTGAGTCTATGTAATGGGTCTCCCTCCACCCAGTTAAAAGAGGTATTATCTTTTCTTTAATAATAAATGTGGCTTCGGCCCTTTGCCCTAAAAATTAATTTTTCTGTTTTTACTCTTCATTAAGGAAAAAAATTGAGGTGAAAATTTTAAATAATATTAATTATTTTGATTTATAAAAATTAGTACAATTTATCAAATTCAATTTAAATAAGTGGTAAAATTTAATTTAATTAAATATCACAAAACGTAATGAAAAGTCATTTTTTCAAGAACATGCTTTTTTCAAGCAATATATGATCTTATATTAACTCTATGAACAAGAAATCACCATTATATATATTTGAATTAATATAAATATATATAAAATAAAAAAATTTATTAAATATTTCCATTTAATGAGTTATTATAATTAATTAAATGGGTAATATTTATGTACTAGAAACCGGTCTGTAGGGAACATTATTTTTAAGCATAAAAATAATTATAGACCAAAATCAGGAAAATTGCATAATAAAATAAAATGAATTAGATTATTATAAATATAATTGTTTATATTTAACACTAATTCAAAATCCAAAATATAATGGGGCATCTAAATTAATTAATTTGATGAAAAGATATGGAAGCATTCAAAAAGTCCATAATTTTCACTATTCACTACTAAATCCATCATTTTAGAAAAAACCCAAAATTTTATCTTAAGATAATTATTAAAATATGAATTAAAAAATGAAATCAAATTTATCAAAAAAATTATAGTATTTCTTGAAATTAATTATAATATTTTCTCGTAAAATCAATTAATGATTTTTTTTTGAAGAAAACATTTATTTTTGAAGAATAAAATGAATGAATGAATTTTTTTTGCATATTTCCTAGGAATTTATCAATACATATTTTTTAAATTTATTTTATATGTATTCCATAAATAAAATAATATTATTCATAGTTATTACATTAATTTATAGGTTATTATGTTCATATTTTGATAATAATATTTAATTATTTGTTTAGGCTAAGTGTTTCATAATGTATATACTTTCAAAAATATTATTATTTTTAAAATATCAAGTTGTTATATTCTACCCCATTAATAAATTATGTCTTAATTTTAACTTGAACATTGTATTAAAATTTTTATCATTTTAAAATATGTTTTTAGAAATCCCACATCATAGAAATGGTTATAAAAAACTCCTCTCCAAGAGAGAAAGGATGAAATACAAAGGTCTATTGTAATAAAATTTAACTAGTTTTCAAAACAGAAAAAAATATTGGTAAGTGGAAAAATAGAATCATAATAGGATCATAATATCCAAAATATGGTGGGGAGTGACTGATAATATTTATCACAAGATTTTGAATGATTATTTGAATGCGAAAAAACAAAAATCTATAAACCAAGAAGGTGTGGAAAAGACCAAACATTTATAATAAATGAAGTTAATAAGTTTTTTCTAATATCCATTTCCCATAGTTAAGGGATTATTTTTACATCTAGAATAAAAAATAGAAAAATATACTTAATTTCTAAGTATAGTTTCATCCATTTGTCAATTTCCTCCATAATCAAACATTTTTATTAAAATGATGAGCATTCAAGATAAATTATTTTAAGCCTATGTCACTTAAATAATCTTCTAATAGATGACATAATCCACAATATGACTAAAATATATTCCTCATATCTTTAGATATTGACCAAAATAAAAATCATTTTCACAAGATAAAATAATTCATAAAATGAATATACCTTCATAATATGTAATAAAACTTTTATATCTAATGCTTAAAAAATAACACCAAAAGTTCACCTTAAATAATTTTATTAATAAATAAGCCTAAAAATTTTCAAAAATAATATTGACTATGTTTGAAATCAAAATATTTTAAAGATTTTAAAAAATATTCATCCATGAAAAATTTAATATATATATCTCAAAATAAAATCAATCACTCTTAAAGTCTCATACCAAAATTTACAGTCCTTAATTATATATGATAATAATTTTTAAAATTATTAGAATCAATATAAATCAATAATAAAATCATATATGATTCATAAAATTAACACAATATTTTGATGTTTCATTATTCTTATAAAAAAACAACGTTGATAAAAATACTTCAAAAAAATTATTGATTCAAAATACATACACAAATTATTCTTAATGATTAGTATATAACAGGTCCTTCCATGGTGTAGGAGATAAGCTTTAAAGAGGTAATTAACATTGATAACACTTTGGTTCTCCACATTTATGATAAATAACTATAAAATGATCTCTTGGGTGAAATTTTTATCTCCCCACAAAACTCCTCATTTTTTCAATAGAAATTAATTTCCCTATGACCTTATTTTCCACTCATAAAAAATATTCATTTTCATTTGATACACTAACTCAGTTGTCTCTACCCACATTTCTGACATAAATAGAATTGGGTCTTCTTTCCTCTATAGTCTCCACCTCCTGATCCCATTTCAGACTCTCTCTTTCTCTTCATTAGTGAGTCTGAAATTTGGATATGGTATTATTTTCTAGCCATATATCATGATAACTAATTTAGTATAACTATAATCCCTTTATCTTCTATTATCAAACATTCTTTTTCTCATAATCACTTCATTGGCCATCAAATTCTATGTTAACATCATTCCCCATATTTCCAACAATTTACAAAAACCAAAAATCATTGTGTGAGAGAAAATATCACAATCTTAAAAAAATTTATAATAAGTATAAAAAATTACAATATATTTTAAATCTATAACACCTTAGATTTAACCCAGGTCATTAATGGTTATTATATATTGAAATACATTATGATAGTTTATAAAAATGTGAATTAACTAAAGCATATCACCCTAGAGGGAGAAACCAAGTGCATGATAAGGGAATACTCAATATGAATATGAATTGTGGTTACGATATACTCAACCCACTATTTTTGGAGTTATTAATCCTAGATGATTCTAGGATAAAACCATATCCACATATAGTATCCATTAAAAGTTGTATTACATGGAAAACTATATAATATATTTCTTAACAAATATATTTTATCAAATCCTTTCATTGGACTTATCCGCTTGAAAATTTACTAATTTTTTATAATCGTAATTCCAAAAAATAACTAAACATGGACATTATGGTAACTATAGTGACCCAATATATTTTCACATATTGTTACATGATTTTTTATCTTAAATATAAAAAAAAAGTGCAAACAAAATATTTTTATACCAAATGTCTTAGTAAGGATTGGTTCATAATATATTTAAAGGGAAATAAAAAACTACATATTTATATTAATCATTATAATGAAATCCTGAATACATTTTATCTCATTAAACTTTATAGGATAACCTAGGGAATGCATGAAAAAAATTAGTGAGAAAAAAAACCTAGTAAGGTAATAAAAATGAAATGGAATAATAATATGTTAGTCAAGTATATATAATAAAATCATAAAGGAAAATGGTTAGGAGTAATGAAATGAAAGAATAAAAAAACAACATTGTTCCATAATATTAAGGAAATATTTAAAATGTGTCAGTAACATATAAGTTGACATAAAACGAGTCTAGGCTAACTACCTAGACAACATCACATGGTAAAAAAAGACCCATAATGGAATATTTTTACTCTATACTACCATAAATAATATATCTAGAGTAATGTAGCTAAAATCAGTAGCCTAAGACCATTTTCTACATCATTACATTGGCATAATATATAGAGAATTGCATCCCAAAGGACCCAATAGTTTAGTAGTCTTAGAAATCATGATTCATAAATGATTCTCATATTACATTTTAATACACTAATTACAACATAATTTACTTTTGTGAATTTAATTATTTCATATAGCACAAGCTTTACAATCACTCATAGTACAGTTCCCGGATTCTTGGAAATGACATAAAATAAGTTTGAGTTTAAATTCTCAGTAAATGTTAAGTACAACAGACGTTTTCATGAATCAATAAGATGACTCAATTTGGAAAGGTAAATAAATAAACAAATATTTTATTTAAATAATTTTATTATCATGATTTGATATGGAATAATTAATATAGAAAAGTGAATAACTAAAATACATGTCATTTAATCGGTAAACATTGAATGAAATGCAACTAGAGATAATATCATAATTATCATATCATTGATAATAATAAATAAATTATTAATGTAAGAAATAATTAATTTTTAAATTTCATGATCTTAGGAATCATTATTCTTATACCATCAATACCTTCAACATCACAGTTTAAAGCTGATGGAATATAAACACCAAAAATCCATTTAACTATTTCTTGACAACAAATTCATCTGATGATACTAATGATGAATCGAGTGGATATCTATAAATAGGCCCCTTCAATATATTCATGTAGAAATAATTAAAAATATATTGAATAATTGACTTAAATTAGGGATAATATTCATTGTCATCAAATTTCCATATCAAGTATGGAATCTAGATTAACAATAATTTCCCTTATCAATTATATAGCATTCAATATACAATACCATATATACAAATGATATATAGTTTAAGTAATAAGAATATCCATAAAGTATAATATGGATATTTATAATATTTTTAATTTACAATGATAACAAGTGTGTATAATAAAATTAATGGGTTTTATTAGTTAATGATCAAATATTTTCATTCAATGGAAAATCAAGTATAAACAATCCTGATTAAAATGAGATTGTGAAATGAACGCTTATAAAGATCATAAAATTGATGTGAGAATTAATCAATGAATAAATTATGTGTTTCAACTAAATACACACATAAAAAAATTATATATACAACTTAATGTAGTCAATATTAATTAAAAAAAATACCTTATAATTTTAGCGACAATTAATAAGTAATATAACCCAATGAAAAGAAATCGAGTTATGAAATTATTTACTTCCAGGTAATTTTCAATTCAAAACCCCTTACTTGAAATAATTCAAATTAAAACATAAAATACCATGAATTATGAATATTTCATTATTTTGAAATAAAATTCATTTAATATATGATATATAAATTAAAGTTGATATATAACATTACAATATTCCTCGATGAAGTGAAATTGAGACGAAGTCCCTTACCTCAAGCTTCCTATTGGTCAAAAATTTTATAAATTCATATATAATGGCTTTAAGTGTGTTATTAACTTATAAAATAAATATATTAATATTTTTAATGTCATATATTATTCCCTTTTAATTTTTTACCACCAGTTTGTTTATAATATTTCATTATTTTCATTATTTTGGGTGTTAATTGCCTTGCTTTCTAATGCATGTTTTTCTTGAATTGGACAATTCATATGAATATTATATAGTAACATAATACAGAAAAACATATTAATATTATAAATATTTTTTTTATTATATATGTGTTTGAGTCATTATTGATATTTGAACAAGGAGAATGTATCACATCTCTTCATGGAGATTGTAAGTTGAACGTACACATGAAAGATGATGTCATCTCCTTAATGGATGAAAGGGTGAGGAAGTGGGTGATATATTAATTTTAAATAATATGTATAATTTCATATATATAAAATATATTCACAAAATATAATGTTATTACCTTCTATGTAATTGATTTTTGAAAAAATGAATCACATTGCTACGTGTGGTGGTACTCCACCGTACACACAAGCGACATTATAATATTTTTAATAAAATTAAACATAAGAAGTTATATATGATATTGAAATTAAATAAGTATAATAATATACTAAATATAATATACATGGGGGAAATCCATCATTATATGCCAACATTAAAGGTGTTGATGCAAAAGAAATTATATCGGTTCCTAAGGTTGTAGTCCACCATACACTGGAATGATGATTTCATTTTCCATTTAATGGAAGAATAGATATATATAGGTCATTAACCTAACATACTAAAATATAATAATGTTTAATACAATGTTTTTATTTTATAATCATGTTATAATAACATTTCAATGAGGTGGAAGTAAAAAACCAAATAAAAACACTCGTTTAAGAAAGGTACCTTTTCTTCAAACCACTCCTTTAGGTTTTCACCAAAATAAATCATATTTTTCATTTATGATAAAAAAGGGATATATAATTTTTGGGAGGATTAATAATGATATTGAGGTAGCTATTGGAAGTAAAAATGTCCATGGGAGTGGGAAGAGGGGATAAGAGGGGCTGTCCTTTTATAATTGGGGGAGAGGAAATACATGAATGTTTTGTACAGAATCAATTACACCCACATAATAATCATTAAAAAAGCCTCATAAATGGGTAATTATAATACCATAAATATTATAACACCAAAATATATCCATAATATTTTTTTTGGAAATTTTTTAGATCATTATTAATACTTATTTTCATAGTTTAATCCCCTAGTAAACACAATTTTACCATAACTATGTTATTATTTTTCTTCTGATTTTTAATTTTCATAATGTTAAAAATATAAGTTAAAAATATAATATAATATAAATTATTCTGATTAAAAATATGAAATAAATTTTTCCAAAATTATTTCATATAATTGGTTAAATTTAATTTAAAATTATACATGGAGACACGATGAAAAAAAGGTTTCCAAAGAGAAACATATCAAAAGTATAGAAAGTTGTCACATAAATATTCAGTTTTGTATTGATAATAACGTCCTAAATTAGTAAAAGTTTAATATAGTTGAAATAATTTTACTTTAAAATATTTTTAAAATATATTTTATCCATGTATTTTATTTAAATAAAATTTTAATTTTCAATAAAAATTCTTTTTCTTCAATATTCATTAAAAAATAAAACATCTCATAAAAATAAAAAAATAAACAATATGCCATTTTTTAAATTATGATTTCAGAAATAAATATAATTTTATCAATTATTTTTCCTAAAATTGGAAAAAAATAATTTTAAATTATGTGTGCAAATCATGGAGAAACCCTCTTTTATGAAAATACAATTTTTTAGAAAAAAAATAATGATTTTAAAAATTATTATTTCATTTATAATCAATAAATAACCATATATTTGATAATATAGTTTTTAATATTAAAACCATCCAATTTTATGGAAAGGTTATAATGATATTCATTTTTATATTTCATTTATACTTGGGTTATATATTCTGCAAGCGATTGAAGATATTGAATTTATTTTAAAAATAAATATATCATAAAGTCTTACGGTGTTACATTATCTTATAAGGTCAGTTTCTAATGTCACATATAACATAAATATAAAATATAATCTTTTTAAAAATCAGGGTTTCACATTATATTGATATTCAATAAATTGAATTATCGTAATTTAAACTTGGTATTAGTGTGAAAGGGATTTCAATTTGAAAATTAGTTTTTGGAAAATCCACATAGTAAAATGGGTTAATGAAATTTATATTAAATTTGGGAAATCTAAATATGAAAGTTCATTTGGGATAATAGATGACAAGGTTTTTATGTAGGAGAATATATGTGGTAAGTGAGGATATGGGCATGGAAGAAAAGAACAATTCTCAAATAATGGGGGAGGGTATTAGAGGTCATTGATCACAACAATGTTAATGATCAATGAAATAGTTAAAAACCCAAAATCCATAAATATGTACTGAGTAAAAATACCATTGATTCATCAGATATGAAGTTAATATGATAACAATTTTTAATGATACTTTTCCAAATATTAATGAATTTATTTTCTATATAAGAATATAAGGAAATATATCAACTTTATATTTTTCTATTTTATAACAACAATTTAATCCTTTGCTTTTTCCTTAGTAAACATCAAATTTATCTCTAAGTCCAAGAAATGAATATCCAAAAATGAATTTTTATCACTAAAAAATTAATATTTTTGTTTAATAGATTACAAGATCCATAAAATTGTGACATGTATTACGATTGTTCTCTTACTATTTTCCAAAATAAATATTGTAAAAAAGTTATATAGTATAATACATTAATTTATAACCCTACATAATATGTCCACTTGTTCAATATTAATATTTATACATAAACTAGTTTATGTAAAAATAATGATATATTATCCAAAACATCATATAGGATAATGTCACACACAAAACCATTGTCACCCATTTGTTGTGGGTTCAATCCCCATGACCTTTCAAAATATGATAGGTTTTCACCCACTGTGCGGGTAGTCCTTTTTATAAAACTATATGAATATAATTCCTATAACATTACCAAAGTAAAATAACCCAAAATTACTTCAAAATAAAGATATGATAACTCATAATGGTCACTGATACCTTTAATCGTATTCCCACAAAATGTGATGGAATTTTTTTAAATAACATTTTCACGAAATCTAATACTAAACCAAGGGGCCGTACTTCCATAATTGTTTCCAAAAAATATCATTAATCATTTTTTATTACCTCCATAAAAATTTCTAAAAATGGTGTTATGAACTTGAACTTCTGATCAATATTAAAATCACAACCCATGATAGTTTCCATAACTCTTATGTTGATGAAGAAATATATGATTTTCAATGTTAAATCAGTCCTTCTATGTTTTAAGAATATTATAACCAAAATAAAATTGTAAAAAAATAATTTTTCAATAATATTTGTGTATCCTAATAAATAAATTCTTCAACCATTTTATTTTATTATAAGATATTCTTTATTATAGAGGTTATCTTTTAGATGAGATAATTTACTAAAATAATTAACATGTTCCCAAAATTAAAGACAACTATCTATAAATGAATTTCTATGATTAAATTTATTTCATTCAGTCAAACTCTTAATTTATACATGAAAATTAATTTCTTTTTTCTATTACTTTTTGCACATAAAACATTATTCTATTTCATTAAGACACATTAATTGGTACCAATTTCAATATTTATTACATGATGGAAATAGTCCCTTAGTTCCATCATGGTTTCCACCACTCTATCTCTTAAAAAAATCTATCCTCATTATATTTAGAGATTTTGGGAGTTGGATAAGGTATTCATTTTAATAATTGTTTGATATATCTGATTAAGAATAATCCAGATATCTTTCACTCCTAAAATTAACTCATTTTTTTAATCATTTTCACCAAATTTTCTTTTATATTCACTGTTTACATGACTCTTTTATGTTCCCGCTATTGACTAAAACCAAAAATAATAGTGGGGAAAAAATATTCATACCGGAATAAACTATATAATCTTTTATAGGATGCCTAAATAATGACACTTTTTCTTCAATTTAAGGAACCCTAGGTTTAACCTAGGTCATTCATTATCATCATCTTTTCAAATAATTCATAATGTTTTGTATAGAAAATGTGAATTATCAAATGAATATCCCTTAAGAGTGTCAAACTGGGTGTACACTAAGGCGCTTGGTAATGTACTACGAAATTATGAAGTTAAGTATGACATGCTTTTTAGAGTTATCACCACTAGGTACATCCCTTCCAGATCCATTTCTACTTGTAGGAACTAGAAATGGATGTATTTATTGGTAAAACCATATAATGTCAACCATAACAAAATTTTGTGATGTTATTATATTCATATCCTCAAAGTTTTTCATAGGTTTATGTTCCCCAATTAATTTTTTCTTAAATATAGTTCTGATGGGTTCAACTAAACAACCTCTTATACAAATTATAATGACCCTGACCCCAGTATCCTTGAGTTATTACCCTCTTTGTTACATTATCATATGATATAAGAAATTTAATTCCAAATGAGTATTTAGTTTAATATTATTAGTAAAATATGTACACACATGATTTAAATATTAAACATGAAAATCAAGATTACAGGATAATTGTGTTTGGGAATACCATTATTCCTTCAAGCATATCCTTGCATATCATTTATAGTAAACTTCCAGTATTCTTGCAAAAGGTAAAAAATAACGGTGAGATCAAATAATTATTACTTTTTATGTATATTGAATGATATCAAGAATCAATAAAAATAATCAAACAGGAATATTAAATAGTTGAACAAACATTCCATTTAAATAATTTGAATATCATGATTTGATAAGGAATAATCAATATAAAAAATGAAAATAACTAAAAAATAACATTTGATCAATCAAATATGAATGAAATGCATCTAGAGATAATATCATTGTGAAAACATCATTTATAAAAAATAAAAAAAAATTAATTTTGGATATAAATAATTATTGGAATTCCTGGTCTTAGACATCATGATACCTCTACTATCAAGACCTTTCATAGAATAATTTAATAATGATTAGTAGGTGTACATTGGAAACCCATTTTACAAAGGTTATCCAACTGATTAGTCTAATGATACTATCAATGCATCAAGGTGATATCTTCAATTTTCCCTCATTCATACATTATTTTCCAAGTAATTCCACTTATATTGAATAATCGATTTAGTTCATGAATAATATGCCTGATAAATAAATTTCCCCATCAAGTAATAACTAATAATTAATAATAGTTTTTTAACTCAAGCATATAAATATCACAGTAAACTACCATATATAGATATTATATATTGTTTAAGAAATAAGTATACCCATGAATAATAATATGGATATTTGGGTGAAATGTAATTTCTAATGATAAAAAAAAGATAATATTTCATGGTAAAGTTAACGTTTACACAAATTAATCAAAATAGAGAATCTCAATACTTTACATGGTCTAATTTATCATAATAAATATATATATATATATAAGGATGATATAAATACAATATATCCCCAATGATTCATTATTACTGAAATTGGATGATTTTATTAATAAATAAAAACACGATAATAATTTCATCAAAACATTCTTAAGAAAAATAACATTTTCCCTATGGAAATAATTTTTATAACTAAATGTTCAAAAAATATTTTAAAAATATTTTTTTGAAGAAAAACTTTTAAAATTTTAAATTACTCATTAAAAAATATTAAACATGAAGGAAAGAAATTTCATGCATCCAATACACATTTAATAAAAGATTATTTCCACAATTTAGGTAAAATAATTTTTTTATACAAAATGGCATGAATATTAATTTCAAAACATTTTTTGAAAAGTCAAAAATGGGTAAAATATTCTTTAATAAATCATTATGAAAATTTTAAAATAATTTTTTAAATACTTCTAGAAAACATGGTTTTTGAAGAAAAATGATTTTTGATCGAAGAGTGACATGATGTCATATTTAATTAAAAACTATTTATCAATACTTTTATGTACAAATGAGTTGGATCTGGTACCATTATTATAAAATATCATGAATAAATAATTGGTATAAAAATTAAATGGATTTATTATTCAATTATCAAATCATTCATTTATTTAAAATTCATGTACTAACAATCTTGTATAAAATTTGATTATTATAGTAACCTTTACAATGATCTTAAAATTGAAGTGAGAATTAATATATGAATCGGTTTTGTGTGAAAAATTTAAATCCACAAGAAATTTTTTTAATTAAAACTTAAATTTAAACAAAAAATATTACAATTTTAATGTTGGTGAGGATGTAGTATTACCCAATGAAAAAAACATAATTGTGAAATTCATTATAAACATGGTGATTTTCAAGTCAAATCCACAAAGATGAAATAATTAAAATTTGAAATTAAAATAAGTTGAAATTTTTATTTTTGATGATATTCCATGAAAATGGATATTATATACACAATATAAATAAAATTAGGTACATAACATAACAATATGCCTCAATGAAGATAAATTAGGACGAAGTCTATTACGTCGAGCTTATATTTAATTTAATGTGATATAAAATGCTATATAATGGTTTTAATCATGTTTTTAAATTATACAAAATCCATATTAATGATTATAATATCATATGTGATCCAATTATAATATTTTACCACACTTTTTTTATAATATTTCACTGTTTTTATTAATTCAGGTGTTAATTTCATTGTTTTTTTTCCATTCACGTATTTTCCTAAAGGAGATGGCTCCTGAACATATTATATAGTTACATAATCTCTATAATTATATTAGTATTAAAAATTTCAATTTATTCTTAGATACATTTTTTTAATCATTATTGAAATTTGAACATAGAGAATGAATCACATTGCTTCGGGGAGACTGTAGGGCGTACTTATGAATAAGAGACATTTTCATTTTCTTAATGAATGAAAGGGTATGGAAATTGGTGATATACTAAATTTATATAATAAATATAATTTTATTTATATCAAATATAGTCACTAAATTTATCTTGATTATCTTCAATCTAAAGTGCAAGTGAAAAAAATTGCATCCTTTTACAAGGTGGTATTATACTGCAAAGATGAGAAATGTTATTGTATTTTAAATGGATGGAACATAAGATGTTATATTTGTTATGAAAATTTAATAAGATTAATAATATCATAAATATTATATAAATGGATTTAAATCCATCATTATAACTATCCTTGAATGGTGGTGATAGAAAACAAATTACATCGGTTCGCAATGCATTATTTCTCTGTACACACGATCAACAATTTTGTTTCCCATTTGATAGATGATGAGATAGATATAAGTCATTATTATAAAATTATAAAATATAATTTTTGTAAGGTAATTATTTTATTATATAATATTGGTTTAATAATATTATAAGGAGGTGGATGAAGAAACAAAATAAAAATGTATGTTTATGAACGTTACCTCTTCTATGGACAAATCCTTTATATTTGAACAAAAAGGATTCCTACATTGGGTTTGTAATACAAAATTGGAATTGAATATATTTATGGAAGTACGTAAGTTATTTTTTTATTTATCATCTAAAATAATTTTATTTGGATGTGTCAATATGGGAAGAGATAGTTTGTCCTTTTATAAGTGTCGGAGAGGACACACATGTAATTTATGAAAAAAATCAATTACACTAACATTTTTACCATAAACAAATCCAATAAAAAGTAATTATAAATAATTATATTTTAAAAGGTATCAATATGTCCATAAAATTTTTTATAAATGTTTTAAGTTGGTATTAATCTCTGTTTTCTTATTTTAACTCCCAACAATCCCGTTTTTACCTTAACTGTGAAAATTAATTTTTACTACTATTAGTGTTCATAATGGTAAAAAATTATGTTGGAATTATTATATAATATAAATAATAATAATAATTATTATTTTATTCATTTCTATAAATTAAATTCATAGATTTGATCGAATCAAATTTAAAATTATACCCTTAAAAGTGATGAAAAAAGTGGGGTTCCGAAGAGAAAATTAGGAATTATTATCGAATAATTTATTATCAAAATTCAATAAATAATTGATTCCAAGATAATAAATTATTAAAATTTTAATATAATTTAAATAATTTTACTTAAAATATATTTTAAATATAACTTAACCTTATATATTATTTAAAAGAAGAGTCAATTTTCAATACTAATCACAATTTTCACTATTAAACAGAAAATGAAACTTCTCAGAAAATTGCAAATATTCACCTTAAGTTAATTTTTATACGTTAATTTAAAAAATTAATGTCATTTTATCAAATAAATTCCTTAAAAAAGGGAAAAAATTATTTTAATGTATGTGTTCAAAGCGCGACTAAACTGTCTTTTAGAAAAATAGATTTTTTTAGTAAACATTTATTTTTTATTGAAAGGATTCTTATTTTATTTAAAATTAATATATTACGATAATTTTCATAATTTAGTCAGTACTCTTCATACCCACAAATTTTATTTGTATGTTATAATGGTATACTATATCTGGATTAATTTAAAATCATTTTTGTGTGTTCTTCATGCTATGAAAGAGATCAAATTTATTTCAAAATAAATATATTGTAATGTATCTGGGTATTAAATTATCATGTAAGTTCATTGTTGAGAGTAACATATGCTATCAAACCCAAATTTCAACTTTTAATAAATCAGGTGTTACATTAAGAGAAAAAACCATTTTCCAATACATTAGAGTGCTATCCGGGTGCACCTTTCATAATATATACATGCTTATCTATAGAAAAAAAGGAAATTAGTAATAAATTATAATCATAAGAATTACCCATGTAATGAAATAGGATTCATAATCTTACTTCATGTAATAATAAATGAATATTTCATAAATAAGGTATTTGAAAAAGTAACTCAAGGCATCTGTTACCTAATAAAATAAAGGGACAATGATCTAGGTATAATTTTAAGACACATATATACAAAATTTCTATGTATTTTTTAACATGAAAGGTTGTTTTCAATGAAAAACGGTATCTAAAAGATCATGTTGAATATTTATAGGAAGAAATATCATTTATCACTTTGAAATAATTTCTATAAAATCTATTAATTTCCAAAATATTATATATATAATTTTCTTTAAAACTAACCACATATAGTTTTAGAGGAATTTTAAAAGAATTTATTTTTCATAATGATGGGAAATTCAACTCATGCCATATATATTAAAATAAAAACATTCCTTTCAATGTTTGGTATAAAAACTCAAAAATTTCCTTATATAAAAAATCATAGAATGTTTCATTTTAATCCACTTTTATAAAAAATTAAAACATGGTAAAAAATATATATATTAAATAATTGGACAATATAAAAATATAAAAATATTATATGGGAAATATAGACCTGGAAGACAATAATTACTGATCTAAAAGAAGACACAATATCAGTATTACATACAGACCACATTACTACGGTTTCATTATTCAATAAGGTTGTAAATGAGAACCAAACATAGAAACAAAATTAATGAATTGAGGATAATAAAATATATGTGGTTCAATAAAATAAGTTTATATGATATTCCAAAAAGGAATTTTGAGCATAAAAAATATTTAAAGGAAAGAAGATTGTAACGTAAATTCTTTACCACTTTGGTAATATTCAAACAAATTACCATTAGAATAATTTATATTAATTGTAAGATAAAATATAAATAATTACAAAGGATTCATGATATAATAAGAAAAAGTGGTAGTATATTTTACATATAAATAAAATAAGAAATATAACATTAAAATATTCGTCAATGATGGAAAATTAAGAAAAAATCCCCTTCAAAGATCATATTATTGATTTGAGAATTAATTAATTAGGTGATTATGTCTATTAAAGGTAAATCTAAATTATTTTTTTAAATAAAGTATAAATAATATGATTCATTCAAGGCATTTTTTTTCAAAAAGTATTCAATAATGATATAATATAACATATTAAAAATAAATTGACATAAGAAAACCATTTCCTCTCGTTTGACTCATCACACACCTACTCTATATTTCTTGATTATAAAAATAATATAATTATATAATTTCATAGGAAAATTTTAGAATTTTATTTTTAATTTTATTGTATTTATTACCATGTTATATTTATTTACATCCTGAATTAATAACTCATTAAATGTTTTGACGATATTCCGTTCATATCTGCAAAATGACATTAGTAGATAGACTATGGTAACAAAAGTCATTTTTCTATGATATATTGAATAATAATCCTGGAATAATTATAATTTTAATATATCAATTTTAATTTTAAAACCAACCATGAAATATGGTTATGAAAAATGAACTATGTTATGATCATAGAGATTGTAGGTCATACATATGCATGCGTAACATTTTCATTTTCAATGATCATGATATAAAGAAGGTAAATACTATAGAATCTTTATAGAATTATAATTATATAATAAATAAAAAATTATTTATTTATATACACTTATATATATCATCCTTTTGATGTAGTAATGAAAATTATATCACCTCCCTTCTTGGTGGTTTTAATCCACTCGTATCCCTGAACGACATTATCAATTTTTAATTAATGTAATTGTAAGAAAAAATATTCCATATTAATTTTACAGAATTATACAAATTTAATTAATATTATATATATACATTAAATCAATAATTATATAAAACCATGGGAAATGGTGATGGAAAATGAATTATATTAGTTCAAGTGGTTGTAGTGTAACACCCCCAGATTTCAAAGTACGTTATCTCAATAATGTAATTCAATAGGTTGCGTTACACACAACACTGAGTTCGAGCACACCATAAATTACCAAACTAGCCATTCAAAAAGCAGATATTAATTGTATTAACTACGTACTCAATGTAATTTTAACACCCATGTTAGGTCTTTCTTAGATATAATATAAAAACATATTATATTTTTCAAATAAAGGCATTAATTTTCAGAAATGCAATTTTAGCACCTACTAATGGTGATTTTTTTTACGGAAATATCTGATACTTTTATATTAAATTTGGAAAAATAGAAATCTTATTTAGATTTTGGACATAAAAAATTAGTTTGGATAATTTTTTGGTGTTTTTATGATGACATTCATATTTTGATGAATAGTGAAAGATTCTAAATTTTAATTGAAAACAAAATTTTTAATCAAAATAATTTATAGCATAAAATTATACATTTTAATGGTTTTGAAGTATAATTAGATTTTATTTTTATCATTTAATACAATGTAGTTTATTATAAGTAATTTTACATTTAAATTTGATATAAACACATGTTAATCTTTTGATAGTTTTTACTTTTAAAAAAAACCTCTTTATGGTTTTGACAATGGGAATTAACTTTAAATTAATAAATAAATATTCTATGTTTTTAATTTGGTAAAATATACTTAATTTTGGAATTCAGAATACCAAATTCAGCTTAGGTTAAATTTTTAGTATTTATCTGAAAACATTCAATTTTTGATGAATAGTGAAAAACATTGCGTTTATTGTTTAAAATTTTCTTTTTATTTAAATAATTATTTATTTTATTTATATTCATTTAATGTAAAAATAGATAAATTATACCTATATTAGTTCAATGTAATTAATTAGTGTTATTTTTTAATAAAATTATATGTATAAAATTTTATTGAATTTTTTAACGTCTTTTACACACCTTCTATGCACGTTTTCCAATTTGCATAAAACATTATTTTATCACTTATGTGAGATGAATATCAAAAATAAAAGAGACACGGTTAATATCAGAATTTAAAGTGTTGTTCAATAATATGAAAATAATTTTTTTTAATTGTAACTTATGACATTTATTTACCACGATTAAAAGTAAATACGGTAATTAAAGTTAAAAATGATATTATTATTACCCTAACATGTATAATAATTCCATTGGATAAATGTATTTTGACCAAAATCAACCTTAGAAAAAAATATGATCTTTAGGTCCACTTGGATGAGACTTGAAGAATTATTATTATTTTATTTAAAGAAGAGTTAAAAGTGTTAAATTCAATGTTAAATGACTAAATCTTTTTAAATATTGGGTAATAAATAAGAGAAATTCGACTATAAATATTTATTATAATGAGAAAACTATTTCCTACCCAATGGTATTTTATATATACTTTTTAGTCATTAAATAATTAAAATTATTTAAGACACAATGATGATGTAATAATCACCTACATAATGAAATATTAAAATAATTAATATTATAAATACTAAAATAAATTTAATTTGAAAGTTTTTATGCCATCAACTAATTTTATAGATTAATATGACATCTCAGGGTTGATTAAATGTATTCGGTTCAATGTAATCAAGTTCTTATGACTTTCACAAAAACCAGATACTAAATTGTGTCAAAATTGACATAAATTAGTTTTTAAATCAAATATTATATTATTAAATGGTATAATATTCGTAAAAATATTAGTATCATCCAAAAGACTTATATAATGAATCATATGTCATTGATGAACAACTTGGGGTTCTCTTTGCAATTTATAGTATGTTTATTAAACATTTATTATAATAATACAAGAGGACATTGCAAAAGCTAAACTATTTAAGTTAGAGTCAAATCTAAAAGATTGGGTTAATATGGGGATCCCACCCTTATCTTCTAAATAAATCAATTTGGATCCATAAGAAACCATAAATGTTTTTTAATAAAATCATATTTTAAATTTTTCCTAAAGCGACCCTCACCCCTCTTATAAAAGGGAACTCCACCTTCTATCAAAATCACACCTCCAATGCCATTTGGATTGGCCAAACCATACCAAAATCTCCTCCAAGATTCCACCATATCAACCTAAGGACCTTACTTTAATTATAAATCCAACCTATGGAGCCCTTTTGATCAACTCTAAAGGAAACACCCGAAGAAGAAGTAATAATTTCACCACCGTCTTTCACATTCTTATCTTCATCCACATCCTCTTTCTTTGTTGTTTCCATATCAAATTAACAACTCTAGTAACTACTAAATACTATGATTATAAATATGGTCAAACCTTATTTGTTATTCTATCTATATTATAAATGACAATGTCACCATACGTGCATACATACAGCTTACCGTCTCCACGCCGTAGTGTAATTTGTTATTAAAACACTTCATTATTTGGATTGGAATAATAATGTGTATAACTTTTGTAAATACTAAATATAACATGTTAATGAATATGTATATATGATATTCTATCCAATTACAAATTATTTCACCATCAATATAATGGCATTGTCACTCATGCGTACGTAGCGATTACCATCTCCACAAACTTGATAAGATTTAATCTCCATCATAATAATTCAAGAAAAATTTCATTTTATGATTAAAAATAATGTTTAAGAACTTAATATCATTTTAGATACGAATTAAATACATCCTATCCATAACAAACATGGCTTACGTAACCAATCATATAAAGGAAAATAGACTCGTTAACTCTCGAAACGATTATACTACTAAAATATTATTAACAAAGCAATAATAGAGGATCATATATGATATCATGTTTATGTATATAGTTCTTGTATAATTTAATAACAATGTTTTAACTATTATTCTAGAGGTTAACATACCATAAACTATGGAAAAGTACAAGGTAAGGGTTAATTTATCAATCTCATTGTTCTCTGAGATTGTTTATGTGTATATTTTTACTGGGGCATGACTATTATCCACGTCCATATTTCATAAAAGAGTTTTCAAAAGGATTCATTTTAAGGGACTCTTTAACTAAAACATAATTTTAAATGGTTTAAATATTTATTCTTCGAAATCATTTTCATTATTGTACATGTTTTAAAAATGGTTGTAAGTGTTTATTTATATGGATATAAATGTTTTAAAATATTAATTACTTTCAAAAGTTTCAAACATGTATGGGAAACTTTGATTAAAAAATGTCTTTTAAATGTATTAGTTTCTAAATTGTGTGAATTATAAATAATTTCATGAAAAAGGGATATTTATCTAAAAGCGTTTTACTGATCATTTTCAACTATGTCAACAACCATTACTAGATATTTTTTTTATTAAGGTTGATTTATTATAATATAAATTTTGACACTGTATTGAATGAGTTATGGTATGCTTGACACTGGATGTGCTATTTTAATACCATTCATTGATTATGGTTAAAGTATTGACATTTCGTATGCTAGTTTTAATTCAAATGTTTATGTTATGATTCAGCATTTTCATGTAAGGAATGCATTGGACTTAGTAAGTGACGGGTGGAGTCCGCTGTAGCTCCTCGATGAATTGGTAGGTCTCATGAGACAAACTACTGTATTGGAACGAGTCCATGAAAAAATATTATTTTTAGTCATTGATTAAGGCCTTTACATTATGTTTATGAAGTCTGGCATTATGCATTCCATTATTATGAAATTGGATATTGATATTGCATGTGATTATTCAACTAATAGAATATCCATGTGAATAAGTAAATGAAATTATTTGATTTACATTTTCTATATTATGCTGATTTTTAAATATAAAAGGCTTAAGTTTTAGTCTTATATGTTACCTTAAATGTGTATTCTTATTTCTGAATGTTTACACTATTTTTTTTCCTCACTATGCATATGAGCTCGCCCCTTTCTATGCTTTATTTTTACCAGGATGAGAATAAGTATATTATGATGGACCTGTAGGGATATTATAATGGATATGAAAATGGTAAATATAGACAATGTTGTGGTTTTTTCTTCATTTTATAACATAATGTAAAACCTAGGAATGTATATTGTACTTACAAGGATACTACACTGATCGATCTTTAGGGTTTTGATCCCTTGGGATCATGATAATGTTGTGTAATAATGCACAGACTCTGAGCTACTGGGGTCAGGGCATTACAGTTGGTATACGAGGAAGTTTAGTACATACCTTTGAAAATAGATTTAGAAAAACTCTGATTAGAGAACATTACCCTAAGATGGACTTTGAGGATTTTTATAGAATAACTTCTAAGAATTTTGTTAATGTAGAGATTTTATATATTTTCCAAGCAATACATCACTGTCTGAGAATGAGTAGGTAGAGGAGGCTCTAGCACAATTGTACCTGGGAGTGAATGCTCTGACAAGGAGTTTTAGGCTTAAACCAGGGTATCCTGGTACATGACAATGGGCTTTGCTGTAGTCTTGGTTTTGAAAATCTCAGGACATATTCCTAGGATAATTCAAATATTTATTACAATTCATTATGAAGTATTTAGGAGTAAATACTTTATTAAAGAAAACATTTTATGATTATAGATTACATACATAATATTTTCAATTTACATTAGGTTTTTTACAAGTTTGGAATTATGCATTGAATTCATAAACTAACCTTGTGTATGACATTGTATAGTAATGACACCTAGTAGAAGGAATGCGAATTACTACAATACGCATGATTGAATGATTAAGAAGAATAATATATTTCATGGTATTAAGACAACATTTTAAAGGGAAATAGTCTCCCATAAATTCTCATAAAATGAAGAAATAGAATCGTCTGTTAATAAGATAAGTAAATAATTCTCTAAGTCCTATGGTTTTGAAGGGAAGCAAGAGAAGAAAAGGATGTAAGAGAGAAAGATGGATAAAGGGAACAGAGGAAAGAAGGATTTTTACTTATTTGATAACTATGGAAAGAATCACCTTGGTAATTTCATGAAGGGAATGGGTGTTTTTCATAAGTGTGGAGAAAAAGTACACCAAGTACGTGATTGCAAGGGTAATTTTTTTTCAAATGTATAATTCTTCATCTGCAAGGAGTTGGGACACTGCAAATAAATTTCCAACTCATCAGAGTACACCATAGATGTTTCTATTAGATTATAATCAAGGTATGATACTACTAATGATGAAGAGGAATGATTAGAGTTTTTATGTTACAATTAAAGTTTTGTGTCAATTGAGTATTTTATTAATGATGTACTTGTTATAAGAATTATAGAGTATATTAGGATTGTACTATAGAACTATTTCATTAAGAACATGTGATTGTGTGGAACCATGAGATGTGACTCAATAGCAGGTTAATTTTTTGGGAAAATATTTTCTTGAAATAAAGAAAAATCATAATATGGTTCTAATACTGAAAAAGTTATTTTGGAATAATATATGATTGATTTGGTTAAATTATATTGGATATTCTTGACTACCTTGAAACTGATTAATGATTTGTATATTCCATCATTGTTTGAGTTTACAACATTTTTCGATAGAAGCGTATATCCAATATTCTATAAGGAATAAGAGATCATGATGGTAATAAATAATATTTTATGGTAATTTAGGGTGTTACTGTGTTTTAAAAGAATACATGATGATGTTATTCACAAGTTATTATAGGGAAAAGAGGATATTCATTATCTTTACCTTCCTTATAAATTTTGGACTGTGAGTTTTGATTGGAGTATTTTGGATAAAACTAAACTTTGGAATAGAATAAATTTGACATTGGATACTATTGTTAAGGTTAAATATTTTCCTAATAATATATTTGGATTGTAAAAAAAAGGCTAACCCGGCGGTCGGGCGATAACCCGTCGCGTCCGAAAAGTTAGTGAGACTTGATCCCGTACACGAAGGGTGACAAGGGTGCATCACCTAGCACTGGCCTACATAATATCTGGGTTTTTATAATTTAGTTTTTTAAATGTTCTGATAGATAAATTATAAATTCATTTTGTTGGAACCGTATACGATTAGAATACATAAAATATTTTTGAATTATATTATCTTTTGGAGTGAAACATGAGTTTGTGGTAGGAATTAGTTGTAGGATGAAACTCTATATGTCAAGTATATATATATATATCCTCCTATTCTATGAATATATTAATTTATAAAATTTATGGAAGGGATCTTAAAACAAAAAATGTGTTATCATAATACCTTATGTTTTTTTGAACTGATGACATTTTACATCATCAAAGATTGATGGGTTTGAGGGTCTCAATTTTACACTTGTTTTCAATTGATGACCTCAATAACTCCCTATAAATATTCATGTCTTCCCTCCAATTATGTGCATCTAATTTCCACCAATTTTCTTCTAATCGAGATCATAATTTGGTGGTTACTTTTTTATTTTCCTTTACATCTTATTAAGACTTAATTATATTAACCAAATTTCTAATGTGTGTTTTCCACAAAGGTATTTTTCTATTTTTAAACTTTTATTTTCGAAAAACAATTTCTAATTGTGAGGACACAATGTATTAAAGGTGGGGGGGGAAGAATGTAACACCCCAATATTTCATAGTAAGATGTCTCATTAAATTAATTCTATAGCATGCGCTACGTGAAACACCGAGTTTGAGCGCACCACAACTTACCAAACTAGCTATTCAAAAAGCAGTTATGAATAGTATTAACTACATACTCTATAATTTTAACAACCATATTATGTGTTTCTTAGACATAATATAAAAACAAAATAAATTATTCAGATTAATGAAGTATTTTTCAAAAAGGTAATTTTACAGCCTACAAATAGTGAGTTTTTTTAAATGCAATATATGAAACTTTTATATTAAATTTGACAAATTAAAATTATTATTTAGACGTGGGACATAAAAATTTATTTTGGATAAATATTTAGTGTTTTTCTAATAACTTTCATAATTTGATAAATAGTGAAAGACGTTAAATTTTAATTGAAAAACCATTTTAATCAAAATAATTTATAGAATTTAATTATCAATTTTTATGGTTTTTATGTATAATTAGATTATATTTTTATCATTTAATACAATTTAGGTCATTGTATGTAATTTTATATTTAAATTTGACATAAACACATGCCAATCTTTTGATAGTTTTTACTTTTTTTAAAAAACCACTTTTTGGTTTTGATAATGAGAATAAATTTTAAATTAATAAATGAAACTACTAAATTTTTAATTTGGTAAAATAGACTTAATTTTTTAATTCAGAATATCGAAATTATCTTAGAGTGAATTTTTGGTATTTTTCAGAAAAATTTCATTTTTTTGATAAATAGTGAAAAACATTGCGTTTTTGTTTAAAATAATCTTTTTATTTAAATAATAATTTATTTTATTTAAATTTATATAAATTAAATATAGAAAAATAATACCTATATCATTTCAATGTAATTAATTGGAGTCATTTTATAATAAAATTAGATGTATCAATTTTTATTGAATTATTTAACGTCTTTTACGCACCTTCTAGGCACGTTAGAATATTTGCATTAATCATAATTTTATAGTATCCATGAGTAGAGTTTCAAAAATACTAGTGATAATATTAATATCAGTATGTAAAATGTGTTTCAATAATTTTAAAATAATATTTGGTGGATAGTAACTTTGGAATTTTATTTACCACTATTACAAGTAAATAGGGTAATTAAAGGTAATTATGATAATATTTTTACACTAACACAGGTAATAATTCCATTGGATATGTTTATTTCGACAAGAACAATCCTTATAACAAAAATATGATTATTTAGGTCCAGTTGGATTAGATTAGGACATATATTACTATTTTATTTAAAGAAGAGTTAAAAGTGTTAAATCCAAAGGTTAATAACAAAACCATTTTTAATATAGAGTTATACATAAGATAAATTTTACTTTAAATATTAATTAGAAAGCTAAAAATATTTACTACAAAATTGTATTTTATTTATAATTTTTAGACAATAAATAATAAAAATTATATATGGCACAATGATGATGTAGTAATTACCTTCTTAATGAAATATTAAAATAATAGATATTATAAATATTACAGTAAATATAATTTTAAGGTTTTGACGCCATCCATGGATTCTTAAGGTGCATATAAAATTTTAGGGTTGAATAAATGAATTGTTTTCTATGTAATCTTTTTATGATGACATTCAAAAAAGCCAAATACCAAATAGTGTCCGAATTGTCAAAAATTTGTTTTTAAAACAAATATTATATTATTTAATGATATAATATTCCTAAACATATAAGGATTTTCTAAAAGACTTATATAATGATTATTATGTCATTAATAAATCACTTGGGGTTGTCCTGGAATTTTATAGTATGTTTATTAACAATTTATATTAATAATACAAGAGGACAATGTAAAAGTTAAACTTTTTATCTTAGAGTTAAATATAAAAGATAGGGTTAATTTGGTGTCATAAACTTTTATAAAACCTATTGGTAGAGAGGATTTAGACCCATCCTCACTCTATATTTGAAATAAATCAATTTGGATCCATTAGAAACTGAAAAATATTTTATAATAAAATAATATTTTAAACTTTTCTTAAGGTGACCCTCACGCATCTTATAAAAGGGAACATCCCCTTCTCTAAAAATCACACCTCGAAAGACATTTGGCTCGGCCAATCCCTGCCCAAATATACTAGAAACTTCCCTCATATTATCCTAGAGTCCATAAATTGATCAGAAAGCTAACCTAAAGATCCCTTTTGATCAACTCAAAAGGAAACACCCGAAAAAGAGGTAATAATTTCACCACACCCTTTCAAGTTATTTTCTTATTCCATTTTCTCTTTCTTGGTTGATTACATATAAAAATAATAACTATAGTACCATATAAATACTGTGATTATAATTACGGTATAACTATTTTCTTTATTCTATCCATATTATAAATGGAAAAGTCACCATACACGCTTATATATGACTTACCGTCTCCACGTCGTGGTGTAGTTTGTTATTCAAACACTTAATTATTTGGATGGGTGTAATAATTAGTTTAACTGATGTAAATAATAAATATAACATATTAACGATTATATATATATGATATAGTATCCAATTACATACGATTTTACCATCAATATAATGGTATTTTCACTCATACATACGTAGGGATTACGGTATCCACGAACGCGATGAGATTCATTCCCCATCGTAATAATTCAAGAATAATTATCATTTTTTGATTAAAATTTTTTTTTACGATCTTTATGTATATTTTTATTTTAATTAAATTTATCCTATTCAAAACAAACATGGATTATGTAACCAAACAAATAAAGGAAAACAAACCAGTTAACACTCGAAATGATGATACTAATAAAATATTATTAACAAAGCAATATTAGAGGATGATATATGATATAGTATTTATGTATATAGTTCATGTATAATTTAATAAAAATGTTTTAACTATTATACATGAGGATAACAGACCATCCAATATGGAATAGTACAAGGTAAGGGTTGATTCATCAATCTCATTATTATCCGAAATTTTTTATGTGTATGTTTTTACTGGGACATAAATATTATCCATGTCCATGTTTCATAAAAGTGTTTTCAAATGGATTATTTTTAAAGGACTCTTTAACTAAAACATCATTTAAAATGGTTATGATATTTATTCTTACAAATCATTCTCATTAATGTCCATGTTTTCAAAATGGTTTTAAGGATTTATTTATATGGACATGAATGTTTTAAAATTTTTTAAAGTGGTGTGGGACACTTTGAATCAAAAATGTATTTTAAATGTATTCCTTTCTTAATTATGTGACTTTTAAATGTTTTCATAAAAAAGAGATATTTTTCTCAAAGAGTTTTACGAATTATTTAATACTATCTCATCATACTTTACTGGATATTATTCTTGATTGAGGTAGATTTATTATTATTCAATTTTTGATATTTTATTGAATGAGTTGTTCTATGTTTGAATTTGGATGGGACATTTTGATACCATTCATGTTTTATGGTTAATGTATTGACATTTCTTATGCTAGTTTTAATACAAATTTTTATGTTATGTTTCAACATTTTCATATGAGGAATGCATTGGACTTAGTATGTGATAGGTGGATCCCACTATATCTCCTCAATGCATCGGTAGGTCTCATTAGAAAAATATTGTCTTATAATAAGGAATTGAAAAAAAATATTATTTGTAGTCTTGGAAAAAGGCCTTGACAATGTGGTTATGATGTCAGGCATTATGCATTCCATCATTATGAAATTGGCTATTGATAACGCATGTGATAATTAAATTAGTTGAATATCCATGTGAATAGGTAAATGGAATTATTTGATTTATATTTACCATATTATGATGATGTTTAAGTATAAAAGGCTTTTGTTTTAGTCTTATACATTTCCATAAATGTTAATTCTTATTTATAAATGTTTCTTCTATATTGTTATTCTTACTAAGCATCTGATCTCTCCTTTTTCTATATTTTATTTTTCCTAGGATTCGAAGAATTATATTATGACTGACCAATAGAGATACTTTAAGGTATATGAATGTGGTCAATAGAGACATTTTTGTTGTTTTTTTTTCATTTTATAATGTATTGAAAAACATATTAATGTATATTGTACTTCCAAGGATACTAAACTAATCGATCATTCAGGATTTTATCCCTTGTAGTCATGCCAATGTTATGTAATAATTCACAAACTCTGGTATTCCATGGTTATGGCGTTATATGTAGTCTCCCATACTCATGAATGATGGTTTTATTTCCCAGTTTATGGAAGATGATAGAAATATAGTTTATTAAATTAAAATGATAAAATCTAAATATATTAGAGACAATTATTATATTATATCAACATGGTTGAATTATATTTTAATTAGGTGTAATATTTAATAATATAGAGATACTTAGTAATGAACAATACCCCTTCTTCAGAAAACAACTTTAGGATTACACTAAAATCCATCCTAGTAGGGTTTCCATATCAAAAAAGGACTCTAGTACATGGTAACGGAATGAAAAGTATCTGGGTAAGGATTTTTTGAACAAAAAATCATTTTAATTGCGAGGATAACGGGAAAGGAGGTGCTAAGTGAGAAGAAGTGACGTTTTTTTTAAATACCCCAAACTATTCAATAATGGAATGTCACACTAATGAATAGTTTCAATAAAATGGATAAATAGTGTAGTGGAGGGAATATATTTTGATAAAAACCTCTAATATTAATAAATGATAATTTTTAAAACATGTTATTAATAAATATTTTTCGCATTAAAACATGTTATTAAAACATGTTATGGTTACTCACTTTTCTAATTTTAGTTTCTCCCATAATAACAAGTTTTTTAACTAGGTAATTGATCATTTAAAAATAAAAATAGAAATAATTATTTTATAATTTTAAATAAAATATAATTAATATAAAATAAATTTTATAAAATAAAAATAGGATTTTATAGAAAATTAATTTTAAAAAAATCTCACGCAATGTGAAAAACCTTATTTTATCATTAACTATGGTCATTATTTTGTACAATTTGACTAATATTTATAAAAAAATATAGTCCAACTTATTATATTTGATTAATTATTTTGATTCAAAATATTCAATTCATATTATATAATTCAATTAAAAAAATTGGAATAATTTAATAGGATATTAAACCTGAAAAACATGATAAAAAGATGCTTTTTAGGAATATGTATATATTAATTAAAATTTTAATGAATATTTACTATATAACCAGAAGTCATCATTATGTGAATTTAAAAAAGAAAAATATATTTATTATCTATATATTTTATCTAAATAATTCCATACGACGAGTGACTTTAGTTAATTAAAATTGATAAACCTTATGAATTTAAATACTTTTTGCAAAAAACCATTCTTTTAAGCATAGAAAACATATAAAAAATCAAGAAAATGCTAATTCAAATATAATTATTTATGTTATTATAAATAAAATATTTAATATTATACTTTAATTACATATCCAATATATAATATAACATTTATATTACTTCTTCTGAGGAAAATAAATGATTGTATTCGAAAAAAAGTAATTTTCACTATTCAATAAAAAATAAACTATTTTAGAATAATATGAGAACTTCAAATTAAGATAATTATCATCTGATCTCATAAAAAATGAATTCAGTTTTATCAAATAAATTTTACAAATATTATATAATTTTATTATAATTTTTTCACTAAAAATAGATAAAAAACAATTTGGAACCCTAAGGAACATTGATAAAAGTGAATGTGATTATAGTTGATCACATGTTTTTTCACAATTATATGTTTTCTCACTTGATTATAGTTGATCACAGAATTTTTTCAATTTATGGAACCCTAAGGAACAATTATAAAAGTTAATGTGATTTATATTATAATGATTGATATATAAATAATCCAAATGTAATAGAAGATGGAAAAAATATTGTTGTTATGTTTAAAAAAATATCATAGAAAATGATTCATAATGATCTTAAAAATTGAGCAATGGATTGACCAAAATTATATGGAGTTCTTCAAAAGGTAACATAAACCTTATTTTACTAGGTTCACTGATATACTAGTTGTCAGGTAATGGGTTAATACCACGAGAATATAATTTTTTTTGTTATCCAGTATTAAAATCATGAAAAAATTGTTTTGAATGTTTATCATTTGGAAGAAGTAGTAGAAAAATTGGTGGAATCTCATCAATAACGTGATGAAACAAGATGAAATTTAATCTATAGAGTTGGATGAGTTTATAAAGATATTTTATCAATAATTACTTTCTTTTTATTATTCATACAAAAATAAAGAATGAATTCCATGAGATAAATCAAAAGGACGATGAATCCATTAGTATCTATAATTAAAAATTTTATGACTTGTAATGTATGTTTTGGGTATTACCATTGAATTAGTGAATGTGATTGATCAATTATTCAATGGCATAAAAACATTCCTCGGAAGGTTATTATCTATATGGGACTTAATAATCTATAAATAAATTGTTTGAGGTACTATTAATGTAGAACTATAGATTTGAGATACCCATCAATCTCATGGGTTTTTAATGAGAAAAGGATGAACTCAAAGTATATTTTAATAAAAAAATAGTATTGGGAAGAATATGAGTATTCCTTTATGACAAATGGGTTGAAGGAAACATTTATGGAATTTTCTTTGGGGATAAGTAAATAATTGAAGTGTATAATGTAATTTCATCTAGAAATAAAATGCTAATGTGGTGGGAAGATGTTATATAATGATGTTAATAGAAGAAAATCTTTGAATAATTCACCAACAACACACTAATGATTAAAATACAATGAGTATGGTCTTTATGATAACTAGTGTTTGAATATAAGGATTAACAATGATGATCAGTCATATCATCCTCTTAATCCTAGAGACAAAAGGAAATATTGGGGTACTCTAATGAAGTGGTTAATGGTATAATTACTATACAATCCATAACTTGTAATGTATTATTTCATTCTAGATCTACCCACCCTTTTTATATGAATATTTTAGTAAGGACATCACAATACCATCTCAATGAATAGATATTGAATTAGAAATGAAAACTCCATATGGTATAATGATCACATCCCATGTAGATGATTATTATATGATTGAAATTTGTTATATTGTTCTTTCTACAATTATCATTATTCTACCTGTAGTAGAATTTGATGTTATTTTGGACTTGGTCTATCTTTCTTTATATAAATACAATATAAATTTATGAGGAATGGAAGTAACATTAGATTCTATAAACAAAACTACAATGATCAATTAGTGAAATGATAAATAATAAATTGAAATTGAAATCAAATCTTTTTCTCCGGTCGTTACTAATATGAAACAAGGTTATTTATCTTAGATTTTTGGAAGAAAAAAATGAATATATGACTATTGAATGGGAGTTTGTCAATGTATTTCATGAAGAATTTTCTTTTCTTCCTATGAATCTAGTCGTTGAGTTTTTTTATAGTGTTCATAAATATTTTCGCCATCTGAGTTTTAGTAGTTGAATAAAAAACTACAACATAATCTTGATAAGGGATTAATTGAAAAAAGTGTATCACCATGGATTACTCTAGTTCTTTTTTTAGAAGAATAATAGAACAATGTGACTCTATGTTGATTATCATAAACATATCAACATAAAAATCATGAATAAGTATCATCTTCCCCATAATAATGATTTTATCTATCAATTATGATGTTTCAATATATTTAAAATATTGATCCTAACATGGATACTATAAATTGAGGATTAGATGTGATGAAAGACGAAGGATAGTATTATTTATGATGTACAAACATAAATAATTTACAGTCATTTCATTTCCTCTTAAGAATTCACTCACTATCATTATGGATTTAATGAATAAAAACTTTAGAGAATGTCACGATTAGTTTTTAATTTTCAATTTAAATGATATGATTTTATATTCAAAATTCAAGTAAGAGTATAACACTCACTTTAGAATTGTACTAAATACACTAAGGAAAGAATATTTTCCTGAAAAATTCACCATGTATAAATTTTGGCTATAAAATGTTCCATTTTTTGGTCATATAATATCCATTGAGGGTATATTGGTGGATCCAATGAATATAGAAGTTATTGAACGGTGGCCCAAACCTACCATGGTGACAGAGATATGTAGTTTTCTTGGTATGGATTGATATTACTGATTCCTTTTAATTAATTTATAAAACTATATAATCCACTCACCATGTTTACATGAAAATGAGTCAAATTTTTTTGGACTTCTGAATGTGAGTAAAATTTCAAGGAACTAATGAGAATGTGGCGTAATGAAACTGTTTCCACACTAACATACATTGGATAAGGTTTTTTGAAATAAAGTTATGCGTGGAAGAATAAAATATCATTTTTCCTAATTTATAAATGTATAGTGATAACTTATTCCACATGCCAAATTATGGTTCAGGAGAAAAACTATTCAACTCATGATTTATAATTAGTTGTGGTAATTTTTTTTATAATGATATGAAGGTTTTATAATTATGAATAGAGGAGTGAAATATTTTTTTTCTCGTAAAATATTAATGTATATATTCACTAAAAATTGTTGAATATGAAAAGAGAAGATATTTTGATTTGATTAAATATTAATATGAATCAGTATAGTACCCCCTTGGGAATGGGGAGAAGTTGATAATTCTTTGAGTCAAAGTGATCATTCTTTCTTATCAGCATTAAGAATCAAAAAAATATACAATATTTCTAGAAATTCAATGAATGAATCCCAAAATTATGAAGGGTGTGTATAAATATATATTTTTAAAATTAGTTTTCAACCATATATAGTTGTGAAAATTAAAGAGGTAGTGAAGGAAGATATAGATTTGAAAAAGCGGGTGAGGAATGATCATGATTTCAGCATTTATTATGATAGAATTATATGGTTCGGAAATCGAGTCAGTGTCTGATCAATACATGATTTGAAGAAGGAGTTATTTGATGAATATAAAATCTCATCATTTATTATTTTAGTGGAATTATTATGTTTTATAGAGATATAAAATTGTATTTATAGAGGGAAAACATGCAGATATATATTGAATAGTACGTATCTTAGTGGTCGGTATGTTAATTATTTAAGGATGATTGATAGAAGTCTATGGTTATTTTTCATTAATTACCTATAATCGAAAAAAACTAAGAAAAATTCACCATTGATTTTTTCATTGGGCTGTCCAAAATATCTTATGTCCAAATATTTATTTTGTGTTGTCAAATTCTATAAAAAATTAGTTCATTTCATTACCATTATGTATGAATTCAATCTTTTTAATATTTATAGAATATAAATTAGAGAAGTGTTATGGTTTTATGGGAAGCACATTATATTGCATCCAATCAAGATCTGATGTTTACATAAAAGTTTCAGTAAAGTATTCATTAAAATATAGATATAACGTTGTGTTTTCATACTTCATATCATCCTCATAAAGATGGTCGGTTTGAGAGAACCATTTAATCCCTAGTGGAAATGTTTAAATAATCCTCTCAATATTTCAATGGTGGTTTGGATCAACACCTTATTAAATCCAAGGTTTAATACAAAAATAATCTCACAAATGAATTCAAATGACACCTTAGGAAGCTCTATATGGAATGAAGTGTTAAAATCAGACATATAAAAATGTTGTTGGAGAATGAAAATGATAGGGTCCAGATCTAGCTGAGGAAATTTGAGAGTAATTTAGAGTCATTTAATATCATATAAATGTATCTTAGAGTTGAAAAAAGAGTTATGCCGACAATATTCAGTGAGATATATAAATTGAGGTTGGAATGAAGGTATTCCTCCATATCTCTCTTGTGAGGAAGGTAATGATATTTATAAAGAAGGGAATGATGAATCCCTATGTATATTGGTATCTTTGATATTATTGATTGATTATAGACTTTAGTGTGTATATTTTCACTTACACCAAACCTATCTCATGTTAAAGATGTTGCCTATGTATTTTTTCTAGGAATTACATGCCCTATCCTTCATATATACTGAACTCATAGATTATACCCCTTGATCATGATATTACCTTTGAAGAAAAATGGTTTTAAATCTTATATCACAAAGATAAAGTTTTATGGGATAATATTATTCACATGATTAAAGTTATATACAAGAATTAGAAATTTTAATAATCATTATAAGAACATTAATATGTGATGAAATATAGATATCCTCTTTTTTTATTAGGGTGATAGAATTTTAGGAGGAAATTCATTTTAGGGGGATATAATGGAAACCAGAAATATTTTATATAAATTTTCATGGAATAAAAATATATGTATTTGATTTCTTTCTTAACATGAATCACTGAATTTAGAAAAATCATGTTATACAATTGAATTATTATTATTTAATGTGTTAGTTTTCACCTAGACTGTAATGTCCCAACCAGATTCACTAGGATTGAGCTGGAGTGCCACAAGGCCTCATGCACACCTCCTCACATGTAAGAGGATGTCAAATAGCGGCTATAGTCTCAAATGGAACCATGAAGAAGATATAACCTCTACGATATTTCCCAAAATAAATAAATAAATAATATAATAAATTAAATAAATAATATGAGTAATACACGGGGAAAAAAAGATGGAATATATGATATAATAACCAGAAAAAACATGGATCTGAGGTATGAGGGTAAGCTAATAAAAAATAGTATCTGATTTTCCAAACAAATTCCATCCAACATCATTATCATCCTTATGTTCCACCTACTCAACCATCCACCAAAGGGTTGTTTATCCTCACCATATCCTTATTTATAGAATCTATAAGCGCATCAAAATTCATGACTATGATGTGAGTAAAATACATATAAAGAAACCACCCACAACCATTAACATAAGTTCAAAAAATATTAATGCGTATTCTATTAACATAAATAAGATATCGATAAAAAAAATATATCATAGAAGTTGAAAACACATGCTGGATCCTTCGGAACTAACTCTACCTACCTCAACATCATACCTCGAGAAACATACATGCTTCAAAATAATTCCTGATGGAACATCAATAACCATCCTAACACATAATCCATGAATGGATATCGCCAAGAATGTTACACTTTCGTCTATCAAGGATACCCCAAGTTCATTTTGTCCCAAGTCTGGCATATCCATCTTGATTGCATAGGCTAAAAATGCATCCAATCCCACATAATGATCAAATTATATCATATCCATCTTTTATGGTTATAAACAAGAATGTCACATATCCCAATAATTGGAATAGTCTATGTACATTTTGACCCATGTATGAAAAATCCACCTCGGAGGATAGTGTCTTTTATTTGTGACATCCCACATTCTGAAATAATTGGCTAAACCTGTATGTCCAACTATAGTAGACAAAAAACAACATATACAATACATAATACAAATTATATATGAAAATCATATTAGGGAAAGAAGAAACATAATCATAAAAATCATATTAAATATTCAAGAAATAGAATTGCAGTTGAAAACTAAACGCACACACCTCTTGTGATCAGACATCAAATATAGTTCTCAGGGGCTAAAAATAAATGCCAAACAATCATGCCAATAACTCAATTAAACAATTCCCAAATGTTATGGAATTCCTAACTAATGTAAACAAATGATGCATTTTTATAATAGGCTTCATTTTTGAATTTGGAATATCAAAATCAGCATAGGGATAATTTTTAGTATTTTTCTGAAAACATTCAATTTTTGATGAACTGTGAAAAACGCTATATTTTTGTTTAAAATAAACTTTTTATTTAAATAATTATTATTTTTTAATTTATTTAAAGTCAAAATAGACAAACAATACCTATATTATTTCAATTTAATTAATTGGAGTCATTTTATTATAAAATTATATGTATAAAAGTTTATTGATTTTTTAACGTCTTTTACACACCTTCTATGCACATTAGAAAATTTGCATAAAACTTAATTTTACTACTTTTGTGAGTTGAATATAAAAAATAAAATATACACAATTAATATTAGTATGTAAAATGTCATTCAATAATATGAAAATAATTTTTTTTGAATTGTAACTTTTGACTTTTATTTACCATAGTTAAAAGTAAATACAGTAATTAATGGTGAAAATGATATTATTATTACCCTAACACTGGTCCTCATTCTTATTGAATAAATATATATTGAAAAAAATAATCCTTAGAATAAAAATATGATCCTTTAGGTCCACTTGTATTAGAATAGGAAAATTATTATTATTTTATTTAAAGAAGAGTTAAAAGTGATAAATTCAATGTTTAATAACTAAACCATTATTAATATAGGGTAATACATAAGATAAATTTGACTATAAATATTTATTATAAATATAAACGATTTCAAACACAATTTTAGTTTATTTACAATTTTTATATAATAAATAATTAAAATTATTTATGACACAATGATGATGCAATAATTAACTTATTAATGAAATATTAAAATAATTGATAATCTAAATATTAAAATAAATAGAATTTGAATGTTTTGATTCCATCCACTAATTTTTTTGGTGTATATGACTTATTATGGTTGATTAAATTTATTGTTTTATATGGAATCAAGTTGTGGTGACTTTCACAAAAACCAAATACTAAATTGTGTCAAAATTGACCTAAATTAGTTTTTAAAACAAATATTATATAATTAAATGATATAATATTAAAAAAAATAAAAGGATCATATAAAAGAGTTATATAATGATTTATATGTTATTAATTAACAACTTGGGGTTCTATTTGAATTTTATAGTAAGTTTATTAACTATTTATTGTAATTATACAAGAGGACATTGTAAAAGTTAAACTTTTTTACTTAGAATTAAATAAAAAATATTGGGTTTATATGGTAAACTAAACATGTCTAAAACCTATTGGTTGAGAGTATTTAGACCCATTAACACCTTAGATTATAAATAAATCAATTTTTATCCATTATAAACCAAAAATTATTTTATAATAAAATCATATTTTAAACTTTTCCTAATGTGACCCTCACCCCTCTTATAAAAGGGTACTTCCCATTTCTCTAAAAATCACACATCCAAAGCAATTTTTATCAGCCAAACCTAACCCAAATATACTAAAAAATTCCCTAATATCAACATAGAGACCTTAATTTGAATATAAATACATCCTAAGGATCCCTTTTGATCGACTCTAAAGGAAACACCCGAAGAAGATGTAATAATTTCACCACCCTCATTCTAGTTCTTTTCTTCTTCCAAATCCTCTTTCATTGTTGTTTCCATATCAAATTAATAATTCCTGTACAACCTCAATACTGTGATTATAAAAATAGTACAACCATATTTTTTATTCTATGCATCCTATAAATGACAAAGACACCATATGTTCATACGTACAACTTACCGTCTCCACATCATAGTGTAGTTCGTTATTCAAACACTTCATTTTTTTGATGGGTATAATAAGGAGTATAACAAATATAAATAATAAATATAAAATGTTAATGATTCTGTATATATAATATTCCATTCTCTTACATATTATTTCACCATCACTATAATGATATTTTCATTCATGCATACATACAGATTACCGTCGGCACAAACATGAGGAGATTCATTCTCCATCGTAATCATACAAGATTAATTTTCATTTTATGATTAAAAATAATGTTTAAGAAATTAATATCATTCTGGATACAAATTAAATACATCCTATCCATAACAAACATGGCTTACATAACCATTAATATAAAGGAAAACCGACTAGTTAACACCCAAAAATATGATACTACTAAAGTATTATTAAAAATCAATATTAGAGGATCATATATGATATCATATTTGTGTATATAGTTCTTTTATAATTTAATAACAATTTTGTAATGATTACATAGGAGGTTACCGTACCAGAAACTATAGAAAAGTACAATGTAAGGGTTAATTCTTAAATCTCATTATTATCTGAGATTGATTGTGTGTATGTTTTTACGGGGACATAATTATTATTCGTGTCCATGTTTTATAAAAGAGTTTTCAAAAGGATTATTTTTAATAAAATCTATAACTAAAACATAATTTTAAATGGTTTAATTATTTATTATTATAAATTATTCTCATTAACATCAATGTTTTGGAAAATGGTTATAAGGGTTTATTTATATGGACATTAATGTTTTAAAATGTTAATTCCTTTCAAAATTTTCAAACTATTATGAGACAATTTGACTAAAAATGTCTTTTAAATGTCTTACTTTCTAAATTGTTTGACTTTAAAATGATTTCATAAAAAAGGGATATTTCTCTTAAAGAGTGTTACTGATCATTTTCATCTATTTCAACAGCCTTTACTGGATATTATTCTTGATTGGGGTTGATTTATTAGAATACAATTTTTGATGGTGTATTGAATGAGTTATGTTATGTTTGACCCTGGATGTGATATTTTTATACCATTCATGTATTATAGTTAAAGTATTGACAATTCTAATGCTAGTTTTAATACGAATGATAATTTTATGTTTCAATATTATCATATAATGAATGCATTGGACTTAGTAAGTGAAAGGTGGATCCCACTATAGCTCCTCGATGCATCAGTAGCTCTCATGAGACAAAATAATGTCTTGGCACAAGGACTTGAAAAAATATTATTTGTAGAATTGGCATAAAGCCTTCACTATAGGGTTATGATGTCTGGAATAATTCATTACAACATTATGAAATTGGATATTGATATTGCATGTGATTATCCGACTAGTAGAATATCCACGTGAATAATTAAATGACATTATTTGATTAATATTTTCCATATTATGCTAACGTTTAAGTATAAAAGGCTTATTTTTTTGTCTTATATTTTTCCTTAATTTTTTTTCTTATTTATGAATGTTTTCTCTATATTGTTATCCTTACTGATCATTTGATATTTCTCCTTTCTATATTTTATTTTTCCTTGGATGTGAATATGTATATTACGACTGAACTGCAGGGATAGTCTAAGGGATATGCATACTGTCAATGGAGAAAATGTTGTGGGTTTTTTTATTTTATAATTTAATGTAAAACTTATGAATGTATCTTGTAAATCCAGGGCTAGTAAACTAATCAATCTTTCGGGATTTGAACCCTTGTGATCATGCTAATGTTATGTAATAATTCACAGACACTGGGCTTCTAGGGTCGGCGAGTTACAGTTGGTATACGAGGAAGTTTAGTACATACCTTGGAAATTAGATTTATAAAAACTATGATTAGAAAACATTACCCTAAGATATACTTTGAGAATTAGTATAGAATAACATTCTATAATTTTGGTAATGTAGATATTTTATGTATTTTCCATGAAATACATCCCTGTCTGGATACGAGAAAGTAGAGGCGGCTCTGGCACATATATACCTAGGAGTGAAAACTCTGACAATGAGTTTTAGGCTTCACCTGGGGTATCCTAGTATATTACAACGAGCCTTACTGCACTCTTTGTTATGAAAATACCATGGGGTATGCTTAGTATAATTCACATTTTCATTACAATCCATTATGAAGGATTTAGGAGTAAATACTTCCTCAAAGAAAACATTTTTTGATTATAGATTATATTCATAACCATTTCAATTTACGTTAGGTATTTTACATGTTTAGAATTATTCATTTTGATTCATAAACTAACATAGTGTATTCCATAGTTTAGAAATGTCTCATAGTAGAAGGAATGAGAAGTCCAACAATACGCTTGATTGAAAGATTATAAAAGACAATATCTTTCATTGTATTGAGCCAAAATTTGAAATGGAAATATTCTCCCATGTATTCTCATCATATAAATAAATATAATAATGTGTTAATAAGATAAGTAAATAATTCCTTCAGTCCTATGGCTTTGAAGGGAAGCAATAGAAGAAATATATGGAAGAGTGAATGATGGATAAAGGGAACAGGGGAATGAAAGATTTTCCCATATGTGATAACTATGGAAAGAATCACCATTGTAAATTCATGAATGGTATGAGAGTTTTTTTATAAGAATGGAGAAAAAGGTCACCAAGTACTTTATTTCATGGGTTAGAAAAAAGTTTTAATTGTACAATGCTTCATCTGCAAGGATTCGAGACACTATGAGAATCAACGTCCAAATCATCAGAGTTTACCCCAAATGTTGCCATAGGATAATAATCAAGTTATGATACTTCTGAGGATGAAGAGGAATGGTTAGAGTTTTAAGGTTTTTATTAATGTATTGTTTTATTTTAGTATTGTATTAATGATTTTCATGTTATAAGAATTATAGAGTATATAAGGATTGTACTTTATAACTATTTCATTAAGGACTTGAGATTTTGTTGAACCATGAAAAGAGACTCAATAGCAGGTTAATTGTTTTGGAAAATATATAGTTGAGAGAATGATAAACCATAATATGGTTCTAATACTAAGGTAGAGATTTTGTAATAATATATGATTGATTTGGATAAATGATATTGGATATTATTGACTACCTTGAAACTGATTAATGATTTGTATATTCCATCGTTGTTAGAGTTTATAACATTTTTGGAGAGAAAGAGTATATCCAGTATTCTATAAGGAATTAGGGATAATGAATGTAATCAATATGGTTTTAAGGTAATTCAGGGTGGTACTGTGCATTAAAAGAATATATGATGAAGTTATTGACATGTTATTACATGGGAAAAATTATCTTTATTATATTTACCTTCCTTATAAATTTTTGACTGTGAGTTTGGATGGGAATATTTTGGATAATACTAAAGGTTGGAATAGATTAAGTTTACATTGGATACTATTGTTAAAGTTAAATATTTTCTTATGATTATTTTTGGATTATTATAAAAACGACAACCTGGAGGTCGGGAGACAACCCGTCGCGTCTGAAAAGGCCGCGAGACTTAAACCCACAACCGAAGGGTGACAAGGGTGCATCAACAACCACTGGCCTATGTGATATACTGGTTTCTATAATGTAGTTTTTCTAAATGGTCTGATAGATAAATTATTAATTCATTTGTTGGAACCCTATATGATTAGGATAAATAAAATATTTTTGAATTCTATTATCTTTTGGAGTGAAAGATGAGTTTGTGGTAGGAATTAGTTGAAGGATGAAACTCTAATTGTCATTTATATATATATATATATTATCTTATTGTATGAATAAATTAATTTTTAAACTTTAGGGAAGGGATCATAAAACAAAAAATGTGTTATCCTAATAACTTATGTTTTGTTGAACTGATGATATTTTACATCATCATAGACTGATGGCTTTGAGGCCCTCAATTTTACACTTATTTGTGATTGATGACCTCAATAACTACCAATAAATATTTACTTCTTTCCTCCTATTATATATATCTAATTTCCACCAATGTTCTTCTAATTGAGATCATAATTTTGTGGTGACTTTTTTCATTTCTGTTTACCTCTTATTAAGACTAAATTTATTAACCGAATTTCCGATGTGTGTTTCCCAAAAAGGTATTTTGCTATTTTTTACAATTTATTTTTGAAGAACAATTTCAAATTGTGAGTATTCAGTTTATTGAAGGGGGGATAATGTAACACCCAAAGATTTCATAGTACGTTGTCTCATTAAATTAATTCAGTAGCTTGCGCTACATGCAACACCGAGTTCAAGAGCACCACAACATACCAAAATAGATATTCGAAAATTAGTTATGAATTGTATTAATAGTATACTCTGTAATTTTAACATCCATATTATGTGTTTCTTAGACATAATATAATAACATATTTAATATTTGAGAGAAAGGAAGTATTTTTGAAAAATGAAATTTTACCGCTTACTAATGGTGAATTTGTTTAATTAAAATATCTGAAAATTTTATACTAAATTTGAAAAAATATACTTTTTATTTAGAAGTGGGACATAACAATTTATTTTTGAAAAAAAGTTAGTGTTTTTATGATATCTTTCATATTTTGATGAATAGTGAATGTTGATAAATTTTATTTGAAATTTTTTTTAATCAAAATATTTTATAGAATTAAATTATATATTTGAATGGTTTTGAAGTATAATTAGATTATATTTTTATCATTAAATATAATTCAGGTCAATGTATGTAATTTTATGTTTAAATATACATAAACACATGTCAATCTTTTAATAGTTTTTACTTTTTTTTAAAACCCGCTTTTTGGTTTTGACAATGAGAATTAATTTTAAATTAATAAATGAAACTTATATCGTTTAAATTTTGTAATATAGGCTTAATTATTGAATTCATAAAATCAAAATTAGCTTAGAGTATATTTTTGGTATTTTTCGGAACACTTACAATTTTTTGATGAATAGTGAAAGACATTGCGTTTTTTTTAAATCTCCTTTTTATTTAAATAATAAATTATTTTATATAAATTTATTTAAAGTAAAAATAGATAAATAATACCTATATCTTTTCAATGTAAATAATTGGGTTCATTTTATAATATAATTAAATATATAATTTTTTTTGAATTGTTTAACCTCTTTTTCCCACCTTTTTGGCACGTTAGCAAATTTGCATAAAACATAATTTTACAGCATCCGTGAGTAGAATTTAAAAAATCTCAGAGACAATGTTAATATAAATATATAAAATTTGGTTCAATAACAATAAAATAAATTTTGGTGGATAGTAACTGTTGACTTTTATTTACTACGGTTAAATGTAAATAGGCAATTAAATGTAAAAATGATATTATTATTACATTAACACATGTCTTAATTCCATTGGATAAGTTTATATCGACCAAAATAAACCTTATAACCAACATATTATTATATACTTCTTGTTGGATTAGAAGAGGACATTTATTATTATTTTATTTCAAGAAAAGTTAAAAGTGTTATATTCAAAGATTAAAAACAAAACCATTTTTAATATAAGGTTATACAAAAGATACATTCGACTATAAATATTAATTAGAAAGATAAAATGATTTCCTAAACAATGGTATTTTATTTATAATTTTTTTAAATTATATAATTAAAATTATTTGTGATAGAATGATAATGTAGAAATTACCTTCTTAATGAAATAGTTAAATAATAGATATTATAAATAATAAAATAAATATAATTTTAATGTTTTTATGCCATAAAAATATTTTATAGGTTAATATTACAATTTATGGTTGATTTAAAGTATTTGGTCCTATGTAATCATGTTTTGATGACTTTCACAAAAACTAAATACTAAATAGTGTCTGAATTGACGTAAATTTATTGTTAAAACAAATATTATATTATTAAATGATAAAATATTCCTAAATATATTTGATTTGGAAAAAAGACTTATATAATTATTAAAATGTCATTAATAATTCATTTTGGGTTCTCCTATAATTTTATAGTATGTTCGTTAAACCTTTAATAAAATAATTTAAGAGGAAATTCTAAAAGATTATCTTTTTAAAATAGAATTAATTCTAAAATATAGGGTTAATATGGTGACCTAAACTAGTCTAAAACCTATTAATTGAGAGGATTCAGACCCATCCCTAACTTATCATATAAATAAATTAATTTTGATATATTAGAAACCGAAAAATATTTATAATAAAATAATATTTTAATGATTTCCTAAAGTGACCCTCACCCCTCTTATAAAAGGGCACTTCCCCTTCTCTCAAAATCACACCTCCAAATCCATTTGGATCAGAAAATCCCTTACCAAATATTCTTATAAAATCAATAATATAAACATAGAGTCCTTAATTTGATCAGAAATCCAACCTAAGGATCCCTTTTGATCAACTCAAATGGGAACACTCGAAAAAGAGGTAACAATTTCACCACCCTCTTTCAAGTTCTTTTCTTTTCCACTTTCTCATTCTTGGTTATATCCATAACAAAATAATAACTACATTACCTACTACATAATGTGATTATAAATATGGTACAACCATATTTTGTATTCTATCCATCATATAAATTACAATGTCACCATACACACGTATGTACAACTTACAGTCTCCACGTCCTGGTGTAGTTTGTTATTCAAAAACATCATTATTTGGATCGATATAATAAAGAGTATAACTAATGTAAATAATTAATATAACATATTAATGATTCATTATATATGATATACCATCCAATTACATATGATTTCACCATCAATATAATGATATTTTCGCTCGTACATACGTAGGGATTACCATCTCCACGAACGCGATGAGATTCATTTCCCATCATAATAATTCAAGAATAATTTTCCTTTTTATCATTAAGAACATAATATAATTTTATATATCAATCAAATTTATCCTATCCATAACAAACACGGATTACATAACAAAACATATAATGGAATATAGACGAGTTAACACCCAAAACGATGATACTACTAAAATATTATTACCAAATATATATTAGAGGATCGTATATGATATCATATATATGTATATAGTTCTTGTATGGTTTAATATCAATTTTTTAACTATTATACATGAGTTTAACATACCATCAACTAAGGACAAGTACAAGTTAAGGGTTCATTTCTCAATATCATTAATAAACGAGATTGATTTTGTGTATGTTTTTACTGGGACATAATTATTATCCATGAACATGTTTCAAAAAGAGTTTTCAAAAGGATTATTTTTAAGGGACTCTTTAACTAAAACATCATTTTAAATGGTTAAAATATTTATTCTTATAAATCATTCTCATTAATTTCCATGTTTTTAAAATGGGTATAAAGATTTATTTATATGGACAAGAATGTTTTAAAATTATAATTCCATTAAAAAGTTTTAAGTGGTATGGGACACTTTGATTCAAAAATGACTTTTTAATGTCTTAATTTCTTCATTATGTCACTTTTAATGGTTTTCATGAAAAAGGGATTTTTTTTCTCAAAGATTATTACTGATCATTTTCAACTATGTCAACATCCTTACTAGATATTAATCTTGATTTAGGTAGATTTATTATTATACAATTTTTTATATCGTATTAAATGAGTTGTGCTATGTTTGACTGTGGATGTGCTATTTTTATACCATTCATGGTTTATGGTTAAATTGTTCACATTTTGTATGATAGTTTTAATATGAATGTTTATGTTATGTTTCAACATTTTCATATGCGTAATGAATTGGACTTAGTATGTAACAGGTGGATCCTTCTTTATCTCCTCGATGCATCGGCAGGTCTCATAAGACATACTATTGTCTTGGAATAAGGCATTGAAAAAATCTTATTTGTAGTCTTGTAATAAGGCATTGACTACGTGGTTATGAATTCTGTCATTATGCATTCCATCATTATAAAATTGGCTATTGATGTTGCATGTGATTATTCGACTATTAGAATATCCTTGTGAATAAGTAAATGTTATTATTTGATTTATATTTTCCATATTATACTGATGTTTAAGTATGGAAGTCTTATGTTTTAATCTTATACATTGCCTTAAATGATTATGCTTATCTATGAATGTTTCCCCTATATTGTTATCCTTATTGAGCATTTGAGCTCTCCCCTTTCTATGTTTTATTATTCCTACGATCCGAAAAAGTATAATATGACTAACCTACAAGGATAGTCTAATGGATAGGAATGTGGTCAATTGAGAAAATATTGATGTTGTTTTCCTCATTTTATAATGTAATGTAAAATATATAAATGTATCTTGTACTTCCAAGGATACTAAACTGATCAATCTTTTAGCATTTGATCCCTTGTGATCATGTCAATGTTAGTTAATAATGAACCAACTCTGGGCTTCTAGGGTCGGTGCGTTATATGTAGTCTCCCATACATACAAATGTAGGTTTTGTTTCACAGTTGATGGAAGATGATAGAAATATAGTTTATTACATTAAAATGATAAAATGTATATATATTAGAGATAATTATTTTATTATATCACCATGATTTAATTATATTTTAATTAGGTTGTAGATTAAATAAAATAGAGATACTCAGTTAAGAGCAGTACCCCTTCATCAGAAAACCACATTAGGTTTGCACCAAAAGCCTTCATAGGAGGGTTTCCATTTCAAAACAAGGACTCTAGTACATGGTAAGGGAATGATAAAGGATCTCGGTAAGTATTTTTTGAACCAAAATTCTTTTTATGTGGGAGGATAAGGGGAAAGAAGGTGCTAAGTGGGAAGAAGTGATATTTATTTTAATTACTAAACACTATTCAATAATGGAAGGTCACACTAATGAATAGTTTCTATAAAATTGATAAATGATATAGTGGAGGGAATATAATTTTGATAAAACATATAACATTAATAAATGATAATTTTTAAAACATGTTATTAATATCTAGTTATTTTGGAATTAAAACATGATATTAAAACATGTTATGGATACTCACATTTCTAATTTTAGTTTCTGCCATAATTACTAGTTTTTCTAACTAGGTAATTCATCATTTAAAAGAAAAAATAAAAAATACATATTTTATAATTATAAATAAAATATTATTAATATAAAATGAAATTTATTAAATAATAATATGATGTGAATAGAAAATTAATTTTAAAATAAGTGTATGTAACATGAAAAACCCTATTTTATCCTTAACCATCGTCATTATTTTTTTCAAATTGAATAATAATTAAAAAAATTATAGTTGAACTTATTATATTTTATTAATTATTCTAATTAAAAATATTTAATACATATTATATAATTCAAATAAAAAATTTAGAAAATTTTAATGGAAAATTAAACCCAATAAAAGTGATGGAAAGAATCTTTTCAAGAATATATATATTTCAAATAATATTTGATTCAATATTTACTATATAACCCGAAATAATCATTATGTGAATTTAAATTAAAAGAAATAAATAAATTATCTATATATATTATTTAAATAATTCCATATGATGAGTGACTTTAGTTAATTAAAATTGATAATCATTATGCATTTAAAAACTGTTTACAAAAATCTTTTATTTTAAGCATAAAAAACATATAAAAAGTCATGAAAATTCTAATTAAAATTTAATTATTTATGTTATTATAAATAATATATTTAATATTAAACTTATATTACATATTATAAATTTTTTATAAATTTTATATATTGGTTTCTCTTAAAAATAAATAAAAATCTATTTTGAAGAAAACATATATGTTTGAGGAATAAAATTTTTTCATTAAATATTGAATTCCTATATCCTAAAGATTTATTAATAAATTTATATTTATTAGTGAAATTAAATATATATTTCATAAAGTGGTTTATCTGATTCATAGCCACCATTTTAATGGATACATTCTAATTATTGTATTTAAATATAAATATTTCTTAGTTTTTTAGGTGAGGTGTTGCATGTAGTGTATTCTATTGAACACAATTTTATTTTAAAAATATAATGGTTTTAAAAACACTAACCAAATTACATGGACCAAAAATACTGAAATGATATTTTAATAAAAACCCAAATAGTTCACACCAAAAAATGATGTTTTTAATAATGAATTATTAATAAAATAGTGTTGAAATATTATATAAGAAACATATATGATATTTTGTGTATGAATATAGTCCATGAGCATAATAAAAATAAATTTGGACTCCTTATATAAGAATTTAGTGTTCTTATAATGAATTAAGGACTTGAAATAAGAGTTTTTTGTAGCAATGTCATTTTTTACTATGAATTTTTTTTATTAAAGTTGTGATGCTAAAAATATATATTTTCATTATCCCCAAAATATACTTTTATTTATCATATTTTGGTAATTTATATATTTTACATGTTATCCTTTAATTTTTCTATTTTTATTACTTAAGATACCAAAAGAATTTTTTTAAGGAAAATATGTTTGTTTTACTATTCTTTTGGAATATTTCTCTTCCATGTTTTTTGTATTCTTTAAAATATTTTAAAGAATATTTTTTATAGTATCCTATAATTTTTTAAAATAATTTTCACCGTATTATAATTTTGGTAATAAAATTTAAAAGAAATCTTATTTTAATTTTCATAAATGTTTTTCCTTTTTACCTAAAATGTTAATGGAATATTTATTTTAACATACACTGAATGAAAAAAAAATTAATTCCATTATGACCAATAAATGGTTTAATGTTTACATTCCAATTTTCCATGGTTCATTTCAAATAAAAGGTTTTTATTAATATATAGTAAATTATTATGTTTTAAATAAGTATATTCAAAATGAAAATGGATGTATCCAAATTAAATGATATATTTATCATTAAAAGTCATTTTTCATCAATAATAACAACCTTTAGTGTATAAAAATCACTATAGATATGATAACATGATAGAATAATTATTTTTCTCCAAATATTTTATGATTATGGTGATCCAATATTAAAGAAACACATTTTATTTTCCATGGATAATCATATGATGGAATATTAAATATTTTCATGATCTTATGGCATATAGAGGAGTGAATTTTGATTATTTCATGGGTGGGTATATTATTTATCTCCAATCCATTTGGTAAAGAATTATTTTTATAATCTCAAAGGGTATATAAGTGGTTATCCCAATCCTAAAAGAGTGTACAGTAGATGTTATCTCATGCCCAAACAAGGGTATACAAGAGGTTATCCCAAGCCAAAAAGAGGCTACATGGGAGGTCATACCAAGACTGAAGTAGGTACAAATGTCATTATCATAAATCTAACTTTTGAATAATGTAATGGTGTGTAGGCTTAACATAATATAACTATAATTATTCTAATAAAAAAACATTATGCTACTCTTTTATGGAAAGATCATAACACAATATTGTGCTCTCATGGATTGGTTTCCATGATTTCTTTTAGACTGATGTATTATGAATAAAATGATTTATTCAATGCATAATTATTAGGATCTATTAATTTCATTATATTATTTTAAAATTTTACGCTCATTTTCACATAAATTTATTCTCAGGTTATTATTAAATGATTAGTTATATTTTCCTTGTTTACCCTTACTAAGCATCTGAAGTCACCCATTATAATGATTCCTTCTCCCCATGATATGTAGAACGGTTATAATATGGTATTTATAAGAGGTATTTTAGTTGTGAATAAATAATTGTCCGATGATATAGATATTTTATGTACTCATTTTTATGTATCCAATTTTCTAAAGACACTAATCCATCAGGGTTCTAGTTTGGATTGTCATGATATGTAATGAATAATCATCTAACATGTTATAATATCTATAAAAAAGTATGGGTCACATTAGTTGGTATCAAAACAATGAATAATAATTTTTAAAAACTAGGATGAGACTCATTTTATATGAAATGATAGGATAATCCTATGTATAAGAGCATATTGAATGTTTTGATATAGAAATGAGTTCAATATTTCTAGAAAATACATCAATATATGGATACTATCCAGTGGATGTGACTATTAAAAATATTCACCTAGAGGTAACAACTCTGAATGGGGTAGATTGGGTGTTATGTTGATTATCACAAGAGCTTGGAGAGTGATACTAAGACTCCACGACTAGCAAGAAACTCTCATGGGATATGTTGGGGTTAATCCAAATTTTCTTTATAAGTATTTTTGATGGATTTGAATAGTTTAAAACCATGTATGCCCTAGGATAAACCAAATTTTTCATATATTCAAAATAATTTTTCATTATTAAATATACTATAGATTATTTTTCACGATTATATGTTTTCTCACTTGATTCAGGATGATCACATGTTTTTTTCTCAATTGATCTAACCGTAAGGAACAATGATAAAATTGAATGTGATTGATATTACAATGATTGACATATAAAGAATCCAAATTTAATAGAAGATAGAATAAAAAATACTATAGATACTTTTAAAAAAATGTCTCAAAAAATGAATCATACTGATCTTAAAAATGAGAAAAGGATGGAACAAAATTAAATGGATTTTTTCATGAGGGAATGTGTACTATATTTTAGTGGGTTCACTAATTTACTAGTTGTCGAGTCATGGATTAATACCACTAAAAAATTAATTTTTTGTTGTCCAGTATTAAAATCATGAAAAAATTATTTTGAATGTCTATTATTTGGGTGAAGTAGTAGATCAATGGTATATAATCATCAAGAACATGATGAAATAAGATGAAATTTAATCAATAGAGTTGGATGAGTTTATAAGTTTATTTTATCAACAATTACTTTCTTCAAATTATTCATTACAAAATAGAGAATTAATTCCTTGATATAAATCACAAGGATGATTAATCCATTAGTTTCTATAATTAAAAATTTTATGACTTGTAGTGTATGCTTTGGGTATTAACATTGAATTAGAGACTATGATTTATCAATTATTCAGTGGCGTAAAAGCATGCCTCGGAAGGTAATTATATATATGGGACTTAACAATATATAAATAAATTGTTTGATATACTATTAATGTGGAACTAGAGATTTGAGTTACCCATCAATATCATGGTTTTTATATGAAAAAAGGCAGAACTCTATAATTTCTTGGATATGGTAGCCACCCAGAGGTGCCCCGTACCCATTTGGTCTCATAGCCTCAAGCACATTTACCCAAATGCCAGAGGTTTCCAACTACCAGCGAGGTCCATGGGTGTGATAGTGGGGAAACTATGACCTCATTAGAAGAGTACATAGTGGAAGAAAGCAAAAGCAATAGCGGAAGTAGTAATAATATATACAAAATTAAACAACATAAGACTGAAAGTAAGGAATAATTGGAACACATACATATATAAATGATGCATGGTACATATGTCTAGGAAAACAGCCAAACACAAAACAATGCTGGAATACAACAGTACTAAACCCAAGTACAAAGAAAATAGATAAGCAGCTCCTCAGCATCGAAGGCCAAAGCTTGTTCCCATGCTCTCCTCCTCCCCATCAAGTCAAGTACCTGAAGTAGAAGGGCACTTGCACTTATCTATCCTGATAACAATATAATCTGTTTGGGCCCAAAATCATGACACAAACAGGGTGTGAGAATAAATCCTAGTAGGCAACCACCCCAAGATCTGTGCCTAAAAGTCAGTGAATATATGATAGGAAAAAGTACAAAAAGAAGTAACTGGAATGTACTCAGTATTAAAAAATTCCATGTGTCATGTAGGAAGATAAATAGACATGGAAAACCTATGGGATGTACACACAACCATCCCCTTTGGTCTTACATAACCAGTACAAGAAACCCTTTAGGAAGCACACTCAGCCTAGACCCTCTGGTTCGGTCATACGAATTCATAAAGACTCTTTGAGAAATAATTCACAATAAATTCCCCTTATAGTCTATGGTAGTCAAGGACTCTTTGAGGAAGAACACAAGGTCAATCCCCCTTATATCCCCAAGGTCAAGGACTCTCTGAGAAAGATCACCTAGTAAATTCCCCTTATAACCCATGTCAATGAAAGACTCTCCGAGTATGATTACTCAGTCAATTCCTCCTATAGTCTATGACGGTTCACGATAATTCAGAGTATGAAAAGTCTCTCTGAGGAAGCTCACTCAGTCTATCCCCTAATAGTCTATAATTCTCATAGACTCTCTGAGGAATCCCACTCAGTCTATCCCCTTGTAGTCTGTAATTCCCATAGACTCTCTTAGGAAGCTCACTCAGTCTATCCCCTCATAATCTATAATGCTAAAAGACTATATGAGGAATCTCACTCAGTGTATCCCCTAATAGTCTATAATATCCAAAGACTCTACGAGGAAGCTCACTCAGTCTATCCCCTTATAGTTTATAACACCAGGTTCTCACAGCCTTGTTCAAGTCAATGAAAATAACAATGCTATATGACCAAGGTAAAACTTAAGAACTATTTGACTAAACAGTCTACAGCTCAACAACTTATCAGAAAAACAACTCTCCATCCTACAATCACTAGGCATGGGAAATAAGAAAAACAAGACCTAACAATCAGAAACAGGACATGCACAGGAAAAGCATCCAAAGCATAGCAATTCACCCCTATTCAAATCCAACAAACATCTACGCAAGCCTACATGAATGACAGAAAAAACAAAGGGGTAAAATGGTAAACACACAATACCTCATTCAAGGGTATTGGCACAATTTCACATAATACACAAATGCTTTCAACAAAAAGTCACAAACCACCTACATTTAGGGATCCGTCTAAAATGATCCATAATAAACCACACCCATAAATCTGGGTAACTGCTTCATGAAAGACCGCTCTAAATCTCTTTCCCTATCATCCACAAGCCTTAAAGTCAACCCCCAAGGCAAACCCAATGAAATATCTATATTAAACAGATGTAGATCTAGAAATACTAGAGAGAGGGAAGAGAAGATCTAGGGAAAACCAAAGAGAAACAAAGAGGAGGGACTTACCTGGGCAGAACTACCTTCAATCCACCAAGAAACCCCTTCGATTTTCCTACAAAATGAGGGGGGAGAACCTTCAACCATTTAGAGCCCAAAATACAAAATGAGGATCGAGTGGGAGAGAGTTTGGAGAAGAAATGAGAAATCCTGAGTCGTTCGGGACTTAAAAACCCTAACTTTAAGTGGCCACACAGTTACCCCACACGGTTTGGAAAACCATGCACCAACTGTGCAGTTTCAACTTTCTCAACCAGGGATTTCACACAGATTTCCCGTATGATTTGAATAACTGTTCGCTGCCCATATGGAGCCCACTATCAAGGGTTGCACGGTTTCTTGGGCTGGCCTCATGGTTTGTTCTGACCGTGCGCCAACCATGTGCCAATCGTGTGCCCCTACACGATCTCCGGAGTTTCCTGTTTTTCTCAGAAACGACTAGAAAAAGAAAACATAACTGAAAATAAGGTGCAGGTTCTTACAAACCTCCCCCCTTAAATATATTCATCCTCGAATTTCCCTAGCAAGGCATCCTAGAAGAAGAAACCCAAACAATTCTGGCCATTGTGCTGGTACATCGGCCACCTTGTCCTAAGTCTCATATTTTACTCGCTCATGCTACCATAACACTCGTAAATGAGGATTAGACCAACAAAAAAGAACCATTGTACTGCGATCGACAATTTTTATAGGATGATCCTCAAACAACACATCTACTTTGAGCTCAACCTCCTTGGGATGAATGACATGAGACAGATCTGAAAAGTAATGTTGAAGATGTGAAATGTGGAAGATTTTGTGCATTGCTCTGTACCTCTGAGGTAACTGCAACCGATAGGCAACTAGCCCAACTCTCTCTAACACCTCAAATGGCCCGATGTACCTTGGAGAAATCTTTCCCTTTCTCCTAATCCTTTTGTGTCCCAACCTCAGTGCGACATTTAGAAAAACCTGTTCTCCGACCTCAAACTGTAGAGGTCGTCTCCGCTGATTAGCATAATACTTATAATGAGACTACATAGTATCCATACTCTTTTGAGTCAACTGTATATGTTTCGTGGTCTCTAGGAAAAAATGAGGTCCCAAAATAGCTACCTCTTTTACATCGAACCAACACAATGGTGATCGGCATGGCCTACCATACAAATCCTCACATGGTGCCATCTGAATAGTTTCTTGAAAACTATTGTTGTAGGTTAAATCCACTGAAGAAATATGCCTCTCCCGAGAAGCTCCAAAATCTAGAATACATGCTTGAATCATGTCCTTAGGCAACTGAATCATACTCTTAGACTGGTCATCTGTCTGGGAATGGTATGATGTACCCAAAAGTAGTTGTGTACCCAAATCCTTCAGTAGCCTTTGCCAGACCTGAGAAGTAAAATGTGCATCCCTACCTGAAACAATAGAGTGGGGAACCCCACGTAGATATACAATAACTTAGATGTAAAATGGTCCCAGTTGGTCAACATTGAAGGTCTCTTTGATCGGCAAGAAGTGAGCGACTTTCATGAGTCTATCAATGAAAACCCATACCGCATCATTCCCTAGAGGAGAGCTCAGAAAACTAGTCATGAAGTCCATCGTGATGTCATTACACATCCACTAAGGAATGCGTAACTTCTTTAGAAGTCCGGCTATTTGCTGATGCTCCGCCATCACCTGCTGATAGGTGGAACACCTCATGAAAAACCCAACAACATCTCTCTTCATACCTGGCCACCAATACTGATGGTGTAGATCATGATAAATCTTGGTGACACCAGGATGAACTGCCCAAACTGAGGAATTAAAGTCCTGCATCATCTCCTCAAATATGTCTTTGGCCACCCATATGAACCCCTGAAAACACTAGGTCTCATCCTCGCCTATGGTCCATCTAGGAATAGGGTCCTTTCCTGACACACTTTCATGTAGGAATAGGGCTTCAGAATCTAAAAACTGCCTCATTCAAACTCAATCAAGAGGAGTAGAGGTAACAACTACCAATGATAGAAATGTCCTCCCTTCTCTGTCATGCACCTCCAAATGAATCACAGAGAACAAAGCCATAAGCTGCCACTCACTACTGGATTCCTGGACTGCCTGTTTCTGAGTCCTCCTGCTCAACGTATCAGCCACTGTGTAGTCTTTCCCAACTGTATAGGCAAGATGAAAATTGAAGGATAGAAGATACTCAACCCACATTCGCTATCTCAAATTCATGTCATGTTGAGTGAAAATGTACTTGAGGATTTTGTGATCGGTGAAAACCCCAAAATGCTCTCCCAGAATGTAATGTCTCCAAAAACATAAGGCATGAACAATAGAAACCAACTCCAGATCGTGAGTCATTTAGTTCCTCTATTGTGGCCTCAACTTTCAGAGCCATATGCAACAAATCCATCTCCTTCCATGAGTATAACTCCCAAACCGATACCTAAAGCATCATAGTAAATAGTATAGCTTCTTCCTGGATCTGGAAAGTCTAGTATCTGTGCTGAAGTCAACCTCCCTTTCATATCCTAAATGGATTACTCACATGAATCTAACCATAATAACATTGTACCCTTCTTAGTCTGGCCTGTCAGTGGTGCTACTAAGCATGAAAAGTCTTGATTGAAGCATCTGTATTATCCAGCCAGCCCTAGAAAACTATGCTCTTCAAAGACGTTCTTCGACTACTCCCATGAACTACTACTCTCACTTTCTCTAGATCTATTGATACTCATGTCTATGAGAAAACATGTCCCATGAAGTGAATCTAATCCACCCAAATGTGGAATTTTGAGACCTTAGCATATAAATGATGATCTATCTGTGTACTCAAAACGATCTCAAGATGTGTAGCATGGTTGTGTCGAGTGTCAGAGTACACTAAGATATCATCCACCAAATCAACCATGAAAGAATCCATGTATGGATGGAATGATCGATTCAATAGTGCCATGAAATCTACAGGAACGTTGGTGAGACCAAACGACATAACCATATATTCGTATAGGCTATACTTGCTCCGGAAATATATAATAGGTATATTATATGGTCTAACACGCAACGGATGATAACCAGACATCAAATCTATCTTTGAGAACACCCAAGCTCCTAGAAGATGATCAAATAGTTCATCAATCCTTGAAAATAAATATCATTTCATGACCGTCAATTGGTTTGACTTCCGATAATCCACATGCATCCTAAGAGTATCGTCTTCCTTCATCACAAAAAGGACAAGCGAACCCCAAGGATAAGTACTGGGTCAGATGAAACCCTTTTCCTACAACTCCTCCAACTACTTCTTGAGTTCCTACAACTCAGGTGTAGCCATCTTATAAGGAAGAATGGACACCAATTCCACTCCAAGCACAAACTCAACTGAATATTCTACCTCTCACTCCAAAGGAAAACCTGAAAAGTCCTCTAGAAAGACATGCCTGAAACGATCCATTAATGGAGGAAAGTCTAACTATGAAGTCCCCAGGTCATCCAGATATAGACTGGAAATCTGGGTTGTAACTTCTTCTAACCCCTGATGCTATGATCCTGCTCTACTCGCCTGGACATCCCACTCACCCTTATGAAGAAAAGATCCACCGTCTGGTAATATGAAACTCACCATACAAAGATACCAATCGATGACTGCCTGGAAGAGAACCAACCAGTCCATTCTAGGGATGACATCATAGCCTGTCATCTCTACGATGTAGAGGTCCCAAAGGAAGTGGCACCCACCAACCTCAAGAGGGAACTCCTTGCACTGACATACAGTAGATTCCCTTGTCCCCAACGTAGTGTCTAACATCAATACATTGATAGAGGAAAACATACAGATCCCAAGGCTCTCCATGAAGACAACATATACAATGCTATGGGAAGGCACTATGACGAAAATAGAAGAAGATGAAACTGAGGAAACTATAATGGTACCTCGAACATTAGAGGGTCTAGGATCCTACTCCTATAGGGTCTGCTCCAACACAAATATTTGGCCTGCTCCATGGCCTTGTGACCCTGCCTAACCACACTGAGCTGATCCTCCCTGTTGTCGCTGATAGCTTGTTGATTGGCCTCCACGGCCGCGAACTCCACCTTGATCTAAACGACCAGAAGAACTCCAGAGGAGTTATAGAAAAACCCCTATCACCACCTGCAAGTGAGAAGATCTGGCATAAGGAATGCAGATGGCCCATCATTCCACATGATCGGCACTCCATCGGGTCTCTCTAGCACTATAGCCTAGTATGCCCTCTTCTCCTGCACTGGTAGCACACCACCTGGCTACCTGAAGATGCAACTCTCCATATATGATCTCCTCGTGAAGACTCCATGTAGTGCTTCCAGCTACCTGTGGGAGGAATACTATCTCTGGATGTCGAACCGCCCTGGATCACAGCTCCAAAATCCCTCAGATTGCACTCTGTGATCAGTTCCTAGTTGATGATGGTGGATATCTAAGTCAACCTGAAGATGTTCCACTACGATAGGATGTCATGCCTCAGACCATCCTCAAACTTCTGTGCAAGGAACAACTAATCAGCTCCTAAAATAGGTGTGATATGTTGTATCTCATTAATGCGAGATGAGTACTCCATAATAGAAAGAGTAACCTGGTGTAAACTCATGAAATCTCGGTCCCGATCAGCCCTCAAGGTCTCTAGACAAAAGTTATCGTAGAAAATGCGCCAAAACTCATCCCATTCCATACTCTGCTGGCACCCCGCTTGTGAGATCACCTCCCACCACCTCATAGCGGAGTCTCGGAGAATGTAGGTAGTGGGCTTCACCCTCTTCTCTATAGGTATCTCTAGATGCTCAAAAATCGTCAATGTGGATTCTAGCCATGACTTTGTAGCCTGTGGTACTCCATCCTCTGAGAAAATAGGAGGATACTGCTGCTGAAAGACCTGAGTCAATTCTTCCATGGACGGGACATGAGGTAGCACTCCTAGAAAGGCCTGCATCATCCTCATAAAGCCTTCCCTGAACTATGAATCAGCACCTGGGTCAGGTAAATCTGTTGGTACCAAGACCGGCATAATGGGAGGATCTGTAAAAAGTCCCTGATTATCCATATCTGGTGTCTGATAACAACCTTGTGGCTAGTGTAGAACTGGAGGACGTCTAAGTGGGATGAATTTCCAAGTTCAAACACACACCATAGATCAAGATTAACAGGTACTAAAATTTAGGAGTACACGATGTGTACAGAGAGTACATGGCGTCTATATAAGAAAGACTATTTCTTCCTGAATAGAAGAACACATGTCGTGTAGTCAAAAATACACGACGTACATTCTGGGTTTTTCTAGACAGTAAGCCTCATAAACTACTCCACAACCCAGAGAAACACTTAAAAGAACACTGAAAGTGCCAAATTATGATATGTGAGGGCCCATACTCCCCACCAATCAAATCGTGGAATCTTAGACATGTTATAAATGAGAAAAGACAAGGAAATGATCCACCAAGTTCTGGTCCATGATGGACAATAAAAACTCAAGAACCAAAATTTTTCATTCATTGAAGAAAATATCTACATAAAATTACCCTATCAAACAACTTGTATTTCTATTAAGGCAGCTATCACAACAACATGAATATTTTACACATCATCTATCACAACAACATGAAATCACTAATTCATACTAGATGGCCTGAAAAAAATGCATAACATGTGATTTCTAGAATGTGCCAAAATGATGTGTGAGAAGTCATACCATCATCTCATTAGGTTGCAACAGAAATAAAACCTCGTTAATATCAACAATAACAACAAAAATCATGTGAATCACCCAACAGTGAAATCAAATCAACTGTAAAATTGAAAACAAGAAAAATTGAAATAAATGAGGTAGATTGGATTTTCCTTGTACATAGGTTAGCTACTCTCAGGTATATATTATTAACAAGTACCGATTCCGTCCTATCCCTGGCTAATGGCTCCAAATATTAAATCAATAGAAAATAATTCCTCTAATACCACTTTTTAATGTCCAAGATTCGGAATCCACCCAGAGGTGCCACGTACCTGGTTGGTACCATGGCCTCAAGCATATTTCCCTAAATGCCAGAGGCTACCGACTAGTAGTGAGGGCCATGGGTGTGATAGTGGGAAAACTATGACCTCATTGGCAGAGTACATAACTAAAGAAAACAAAAGCAATAGAGGAAGCAGTAATAATCCATACAAATGTAAACAACAGAAGACTAAAAGTAAGGAACAACTAGAGCACATACATATATAAATGATGCATGGTAAATATATCTAGTAAAATAGCCAAACAAAACATAATGCTGGAATACAACAGTTCTAAACCCAAGTACAAAGAAAATAGATAAAAGACTCCTCAGCATCGCAAGCTAAAGCTTGGTCCCATGATATCCCGCTCCCCAGCAAGTCAAGTACCTGATGTAGAAGGGAACTTTCCCTTATCTATCCCAACAACAACAAAATATATTTGGCCCCAAAAGCATGACCCAAACTGGGTGTGAGAATAAATCCCAATTGGCAACCACCCCAAGATTTGTGCCTACTAGTCATTGAATATATGGCAGATAAATGTACAGAAAGTAGTAACAAGAAATTACTCAGCAGAAAACAATTCCACATGTCAAGTAGGCAGCTAAACAAAAAAGGTAAACCTCAAGGAAGTACACACATCCATCCCCTCTGGTTCTACTTAACAATTACATGAAACCCTATTGATAGTACACTAAGCCTAGCCCCACTAGTTCTGTCATACGAATTCATAAATACTCTATGAGGAAGCAGTCACAATAAATATCCTTTATAGTTTATGGTAGTCAAGGACCCTCTGAGGAAGCACACAAGGTCAATTATCATTATATCCCCAAGGTCAAGGACTCTCTGAGGAATATCACCCATCCAATAAACCTTATAGCCCATTTTGTTCAAAGTCTCTATGAGGAGGATCACTTGGTCAATTCCTCCTATATTTTAATATGGTTTAACATAATTCAAAGTAAACAAAGACTCTCTGCAAAAGCTCACTCGGTCTATCCCCTCATAGTCTACAATGCTCAATGTCTCTAAGGAATCTCACTCGATCTGCCCCCTTATAGCCTATAATACCCAAAGAATCTCTGAGAAATCTCACTTAGTCTATTCTTTCATAGTCTATAATAATCAAAGACTCTCTAAGGAAGCTCACTCGGTCTATCCCCTTATATTCTATAATACCCAAAGACTATCCGAGGAAGATCACTCTGTTTATACCCTTATAGTCTATAACACTAAGTTCCCATGGCCCTGTTCATGTCAATGAGCATAACAATGAAATATGGCCTAGGTAATCCTTAAGAACTACTTGGCTATACAGTCTACATCTCAACAACATGTCAGAAAGATAACTCTCCATCCTACAATCACTGGGCATGGGAAACATTCAAAACAAGACCCAATGGTCCAAAACTAGTTACGCATCGCCAATGCATCCAAATCATATCAATTCAACCATATTCATATCCAATCAATATCTACGCAAGCCTACAAACATGGTAGGAAAAAAACATGGGTAAAATGGTAAATGCACAACACCCTGTTCGTGGGTATTGGCACAATTTCACATAATACTCAAAGACCTTCAACAAAAAGGCACAAACCACCTTCCTTTTTGGTTCTAGCAAAAATGATCCACAATCTACCGCACCGAAAAATTTGGGAAACTGCTTTACGAAAGACCATTGTAAATCTCTTTCCCTATCATCCACAAGCCATAAAATTAACACCCAAGGAAAACCCAACCCTAGATCTACATGAAACAGATGTGGATCTAGAAAATCTAGGGAGATGGAAGATAAGATCTAGGGAAAACCAAGGATAAACAAAGAGGAGGGACTTACCTGAGAAGAACCTCCTTTGTTCCACAAAGAAACCCCTTCAGTTTTCCTCCAAAACAAGTGGGGGAGCACTTTCAACCTTTGAGAATCCAAAATACTGAGTGAGGCTCGAGTGGGAGAGAGTTTGAATAAGAAATTATAAATTCTAAGTGGCCCAAGACTTAAAAAACATAATGTTAACTGGCCGCATGTTTACCCTGCACGGTTTGGAAAGCTGTGCGCCAACCGTGCAGTTTCCACTGTCACAACTAAGGATTTAACACAGCTTTCCCACATAGTTTCGAAAATCATTCACTTCCCATGCGGAGCCCATTGTCAAGGGTTGCATGGTTTCCTGGGCTAGCCGCATGGTTTGTTCAGACTGTTTTCCAACCGTGTGCCAACCGTACGCCCCTACACGACCTCCATAATTTCCTCTTTTTATTAGAAATGACCAGAAAAAGAAAACATACCTGAAGATAATGTCCATGTTATTACAAAATCAAAGTATACTCTAATAACAAAATCAATCTTGGGAAGAATATGAGTCTTCCTTTATTCCTAATGGGTTGAAGGAAACATTAATGGAAATTTTTAGGCGATTAGTAAATACATTAAGTGTATAATGTGATTTCATCTGGAAATAAAATGATAATGTTGTGGGAAGATGTTATATAATGATGTTAATAGAGAAAAAGCTTTGAATACATCACCACAAACACACCAATGTTTAATATACAATGAATATGGTCTTTATGATAACCAGTGATTAAATACGAGGATTAACAATGATGATCATACTCATCATCCTCTTAATCCTAGAGACAAAGTCAAATATTGGGGGTACTCTAATGAAGTTTTTAATGGTATACTTACTATACAATCTATAATTTCTAATGTATTATTTCATTCTAGATCTACCCACTCTTTTTATATAAACAGTTTAGTAATGGAAATAGAATTCCATCTCAATGATTAGATATTGAATTAAAAATGAAAACTCCTTATGGTATAATGATAACATCTCATTTATATGATTATTATATGAGTGAAGTTTGTTAGATTTTTCTTCCAAGAATTCTCATTATTCTCAATATAGTAAAATTTGATGTTATTTTGGGCCTAGTCTGTCTTTATTTATATAAATACAATATAAATTTATGAGGAAAGGATGCTACATTTGATACTATAAACAAAACTACAATGATTAATTAGTGAAATGATAAATAATAAATTAAAATTGAAATGAAATCATTTTCATGGGACTTTATTAATATAAAACAATGTTATTTACCTTAGATAGTTGGAGAGAAAAAAATGTAGATATGACTATTGTATGAGACCTTTTCAATGTATTTCCTAATGAATTTTGTTATCTTCCATTGAATCTGGTCGTTGTGTTTTTAATAGTGTTCATAAATGTTATCCCCATATGAGTTGTAGTAATTGAATACAAAACTAAAACAAAATCCAGATAAGGGATTAATTGTGAAATATGTATCACCATGGAGTACACCTGTTCCTTTTTTAGAATAATAATAGATCTATGTGAATCTATATTGATTATCAAGAACATATCAACATAAAAATCATGAATAAGTATCATATTACCCATAATAATTATTTTATCTATCAATTATGATGTTTCAATATTTTTCAATGATTAATCGTTGATTGGGATACAATAAATTTAGGATCAGAAGTAATGAAATACCAAGGATAATATTATTTAGGATGTACAAACACAAATAATTTAAAATCATTCCATTTGGTATTAAGAATTCTCTCACTATCATTATATATTTAATGAAAAAAAACGTTAATGAATATGCTGATCAGTTTTTAATTTTCTATTTAAATGATATGATTATATATTCCAAATTCAAGTAAGAGTATAAAGCTCACTCAAGAATTGTAAAAAATACACTAAGGAAAAGAATATTTTTCTAAAAAATTCACCATGTATAAATTTTGAATATTGAATCTTCCATTTTATGGTCATATAATATCAAGGGACAGTATATTGGTTGATCCAATGAAGATAAAAGTTATTTAACATTGGCCCAAACCTACCATGGTGACAAAGATATGTAGTTTTCTTGGTATGAATAGATATTATTGATTCGTTTTAATTAATTTATAAAACTATCTATTCCACTCACCATGTTTACCTAAAAGGGGGTAAAATATTTTCGGACTTATGAATTCTAGTAAAATTTCAAGGAACAAATGAGAATATTTCCTAATAAAACTGTTGTCACACTAACCTACAGTGGAGAAGGGTTTTTTATATGAATTTATGCATGGAATAATAAAATAATAGTTTTCTTCATTTATAGATGTATGATGATAACTTATTCCACATGCAATCCTAATGCTCAAGAGAAAAAGTGTAACACCCCTAAATTTTCTAAAAAAATATTCTTTTTAATTTCTTTGATGTCTTGTGTTGTACACCACATCAAAAGGGGATTTCACTACATGAATCCCTCACTTAGCTTTCATTACACACAATTGCGACCTTCCACGATAGCGTGTGTTGTACGTAATACCGAGTTTCACTAAACAATGATATGTTAGTAAAATTTTATATAAACTAGTCATTATAAATATTAATAACCACTTTTTGAAATTCTATAAATTTTATCATTCGATATTGACTCCATTTTTCGATTCGGAATATCGAAATTATCCTAGGGTGAATTTTTGGTATTTTTCCCAAAATATTCAGTTTTTGATGAATACTGAAAAAACTGGGTTACTATTTAAAAACTGACTTTTTATTTAAATAATTATTTATATTATTTGAATTTATTTTAGGTCAAAATTGAAACATAATACCTATATATGTTCAATGTAATTTATTGGAGTCATTTTATAATAATTTTAGACATCTGAAAATTTTATTGAACTTTTCACCGTCTTTTACTAATCTCCTAGGAGAGTTTGAAAATTTACATAAAACATAATTTTACCACTTCTGTGAGTGGAATTTCAAAAATCCGAGAGACACGGTTAATATCAAGGAGTAAAATATGGTTCAATAAGATTAAAATAATTTTTGATGAATAGTAACTTTTTACTTTTATTTACCAAGGTTAAAAGTAAATAGGGTAATTAAGGGTAAAAATGATATTATTATTACCCTAAAACTTGTCCTAATTCTATTGGATAAGTGTAATTCAACCAAAAAAACCTTAGGAATAAAATATTACCCTTTAGGCCCACATGGATTAGATTAGGACATTTATTAATATTTTATTTAAAGAAGAATTAAAATAGTTAAAATCAATGTTTAATAACTAAAACATTTTTAATATAGAGTTATACATAAGATAAATTCGACTATAAATATTCATGAGAAAGATAAAAGGATTTCATAAATAATGGTATTTTATTTATAATTTTTATAGATTAAATAGTTTAATTTATTTATGACACAATGATGATACAATAATTATCTTTTTAATGTAATATTAACACAATCGATGTTATAAAAACCCAAATAAATGAAATTTTAGACTTTTTATTAATTCCCATAATTTTATAGGTTAATATGGAATGTTATTATTTATTTAATTAACTTTTTTAGAACTAATAATGCTGATATGATTTTCACAAAAATCAACTACCAATTAGTGTCAAAATTGACATAAATTAGTTTGTAAAACAAATATTATATTATTAATTGTTATTTTATTCCTAAAAATATAAGGTTTGGAAAAATGAATTATATAAGGATATATATATTAATAATGAACAACTTTGGGTTCTTTAGTCTTGTTATAGAATGTTTATTAACCATATATTGTAAGAAAACAAAAAGACACGGTAAAAGTTGAATTATTTAACATAGAGTTAAATATAAATGATAAGGATAAAATAGTAACCTAAACTTGTAGAAAACATATTGGTTGAGAGGAGTTAGACCCATACCCACCGTATCTTTGAAATAAATCTATTTGGAGCTATTAATAACCGAATATGACTTTATTATAAAATAATATTTTAAGTATTTATAAGGTTCCCCTCTCCTCCCTTATAAAAAGGGAACCCCTTCTCTCTTCTCTTCACACCCTTTTGAGCCTTGAAGCTCGGCCAACCCCTGAAAATTCTTCTTATAAAACTCTCTAGTTATATCATAGAGGTTTTGGTATTTTCAAAAGACCAAATCCTGTTCCCTAAGAAGAAGTTTAAAGGAGGTGCGTCGAAGAAGAGGTAATCTCTTCTAACGATTCTTTCATGTTTCTTTCTTTTTCAAATTCTTCTTCTTTAGTTTTTTCATTATAAATTAATAACATCAGTATTAATTATATACTGGTATTTTATTATAAATATGAAACAACACCATTTCACCTTTTATCCAGCCTACAGAAAATGAAATCACCGCGCATGCGTACATACGAAATACCATGTCCACGCCATGGTGTAATCTGTTTTTCCACCACCACCTTACATGGATGGGTATAATGGTGTAAATAATAAATATATATGATTATTATAACATCATACTGATTCTATGATATTTTATCATCCACTCCAATTCCATTCAGTAAATATGGGAACGATATCATTGCTCATGCGTACGTACATATTACTATCTCCACGACGTGATTAGATTCATTTTCCATGTTAACAATTCAAGAATGATTATAAAGTACATATAATAAGTAATCATGAAATATATGAAATTATAATGCTACTATATTTATGTATATATATATGTATTTCATCTAATTAATTCCATTCAAGTCAACAAGGAAAAGAAAAACATCGTTCATGCGTACGTACGACCTACCGTCTCCATGAACGGTGTATTTCCTTTAATTCATCTATCTATTATATATATATATATATACTAAATATATATGGTATATAAATCATGATTTATAAAGCTATATGTAAAGCTATATGGTATATATAAAGCTATATGTAATAATAATATCAAGAACAAAAATAGAAACACATATGATAAATGAAACAATTTTACCCAAAACGCTGCTTTAACATGGAATTTATAAAAGAACATGTATTATAAAGTCATAATTGAACCATATATGATATCATAACAATGAATATGATTCTGTAATAAGTCAATATAATTATTTAAATCATTATACATGAGTTCTAGGTACATATTAAGCATATTAGACATAAGGTAACAGATGATTTTTCAAATCTCATTTTTATCCGAGATTGCTTATATGTGTGTATTTAAAAAAGGTGCGTCGAAGAAGAGGTAATCTCTTCTAATGATTCTTTCAAGTTTTTTTCTTCTTCAAAATCTTCTTCTATAGTTGTTTCATTATAAATTAATAATATCAGTATTTCTTATATACTGATATGTTATTATAAATATTAAACAACCCTATTTCACCTTCTATCCTTCCTACGGAAAAAAAATCACCGCACGTGTGTATATACGAAATACCGTCTCCACGTCGTGGTGTAATCTGTTTTTCCACCACCACCTTACTTGGATGGGTAAAATGGTGTAAATAATAACTATATATGATTATTATAACATCATACTGATTTTATGATATTATATAATCCACTCCAATTCCATTCAATAAATATGGGAACGATATCATCACTCGTGCGTACGTACGGATTACCGTCTCTACGACACGATGAGATTCATTTTCCATGTTAACAATTCAAGAATGATTATAAAGTATATATAATAAGTAATCATGAAATATATGACATAATAATTCTAGTGGACTTATGTATATATATAAGTATTCCATCTAATTAATTCATTCAATTCAATAAGGAAAGGAAAACAACATTCATGCGTACGTACGACCTGCCATCTCCATGAACGGTGTATTTCTTTTCATTCATCTATATATTATATATATATGTACTGAATATATATGATATATAAATCATGATTTAAATTCTAGAAGTAGGTAAATCATGATATAAGTAATAATAATATCAAAGAACAACAAATCGAAATACGTATGATTAAAGAAACGATTTTACCCAAAACGCTACTTTAACATGGAATTTATAAAAGAACAGGTATTATAATGTCATAATTGAACCATATATGATATCATAAATACCAATATTATTCTTTAATAATTCAGTAAGATTATTTAAATCATTATACCGGAGGTATGGATACATACGAAGCATATCGAACATAAGGTAAGGGATGATTTTGCAAATCTAATTTTTATCCAGGATTGCTTATACGTAAGTGTTTAATGGGGTTATATTTCTAATCCATGCCCATAAAATGTTTTTCATAAAGTGTTTAATATTTTTCCATGTATTTTTAATGTCATGTTTACCCCTCTTTGAATTTTACTTTGTGTTATGGAAGGAATATTTCTTTTGTTTACTATATGAGGAACTTTTTGAGTTTTCAGAAAAAAGTATGAGAAGAATGCTTTTTTAACTTATACGACATGAATGGATTTTTACATTTTCATAACGAATTATTTCAATGAAGATTCCTCTAAAAAAATTCATGGCTATTTTCAATAAAATCCCTTTCTTTTAAAATTGTGTGGAATTTTGTGAAAGGGAAATGAATTTGAAGAAGAAAGGATATTTTTCTCAAGAATTCATTTGAAGTTTTTTATCAACATTATTTTCCATATGAGGCGACATTATTTGATATGTTTATGTTTCTAGTATAATGTATCTATGGTTTACATGGTTTCACTTTTCATATGATGAAATGATATCAATTCGTTTTATATGGATTATATTGTGATGGGATAAAGTTTATGGAACCCATTTTTATTCATTGGGTTATGATGAATGATTTATGTTTATGTTGTGGAACAAGTAATAATATTTTCATTATGATAAGGGTGGGACCTATATTTTTCTCCAATGCATTGGGTAAAGATTTATATCTCATGGGATAGACATGGCTGTAATGGTAAGTTAATCCAGTTCAGTTTTACAGGACTGAAATGAGGAGTGAACTCGATTCAGAAAGGGACTTTGTCCACTATGATGGTCTCAGCAGTAATGCCTTAGTTACTATGGAAATAATATAATGTGCTTAATGGTTTTCCACAATTTCATGTTTTATTCCCATGCTGTTTTATCATGATTGATGTTACCTTATGATACATGCCTTACGTACTTCCAATATTCATGTCTTTGCTCATGATTTTGATGTTTATATTTTATGTTCAAGTTTTTGCATACAAATGTTTATGGATTGTTTTATGTTATCTATGTTTACCCTTACTTGGAATTTGAGGTCACCCAATTTATGTTTTCTTTTCCCCAGGATTTAAAGAAAGGTTTTTGGTAAGAATATAAAATGGGAATATCTTTATGGGAGATTTTGAAGATCTTTCTCCAAGATTAGAAGATTATATTCCGAGTTTCCAAAGTCACTAAACTATTACGGTCCTTTGGTGTGTGTTTTTTTTATGTATTAAGTATTCTGAAAAAGTAATGTAATGTATATGTACATCAAGCTTTGGGTATCTACATTCAGTATCAGATGAAATGTTTAGTTAACCTTTGGAAACTAGGATGTGAAAACTTCAGTGAGATACCTAGGGATATTTCTAAGGTATGTCTTGGGATGTTCTTAAGGTTAAGTATAAGTATAGTTTATAGTCCTAGAATTACAGTAATGATCTTAGAAATATACATAAGATGTTAGATATTGAAGGTACTCCCCCTTTATTATGTTTTTTCCCTAGCATGATTTTTTCCTCTCAGACTATTCTTTTTGGGTTTTAGACGATGGCTGGAACCCGATGGAACCGTGTTGATCAATGTAATGGATGATGCAATGATTGTCCTCCTGAACAAACCGATGTTATGAGAGATGGAGTGAAAAATGTTATTTCTATACTTACACGAGCTATGAATCATTCTGTACATCCAAATGAGGAGAGAAGGAAACAATATTCTCTTGAGTCCTTCACGAGGCCACGCCCACCTACTTTCAGTGGGTCTTCTGATCCACTTATTGCTGAAAAATGGATCACTACCGTTGAAAATATATTTTCCATACTTCGCTGTTCAGAATATGAAAAAGTCATTCTGGATATTTACCGTTTAGAAGGTGAAGCAGATCAATGGTGGACTCTAATTAAGAATACGAGGCCCTGAGATGAAATTGAATCCATGGAATGGGATGAGTTAAAGAACTTATTTTTCCATAAGTACTTCCCTCATAATCTTTGAACAAAGATGGAAAATGATTTCCGTGAGCTTAAGCAAAAGTATGATGAATCTGTTGGTATATATGGTGCAAATTTTACAAGGCTTGGAAGGTATACATCAGGATTTATCATCCAACCTGAAAGTAAAGTTGATCGATTCTTCAGTGGCTTAAAACCAAGTCTTCGAAGGGAATTATCTATAAGAGAATTCAGTAGCTATGAAGAAATTGTGCATTGTGCTATCAAGGTAGAAATGGAAGTTGGTGTTACATATCCATCCCATGGTTTTGACAAGAAAAGAAAGATGGAGTTCAAGTAGAAATATCAGAATAATGGTGAAAAGAAGATAAATGATTATTTATGCTCAAAGTGTGGAAAGAATCATGGTGGATATTGTCTAAAAGGGACAATAAAATGTTTTAAGTGTGGAAAAGAAGGTCATCGAGCAGCTGAGTGTTGAATTAATGGAAAAAGGGTTGCTATTGATGTGAATAAATAAAAGACTATAGATAACGCACCACAAACGCTTCAATGCTTCAAGTGCAAGGAAATGTTGCATTATGCTAATCAGTTCCCTAATCCAAGGGATAATGGTGATCAACGTGAGCAATCTCTTAAGGCAAAGGACAAAGGGAAGTCACATGAGATCACTATTATCAATGTTGAGTATGAAAACGATGTGGTGGAATGATTAAGTGTTTATGTAAAGGGATTCCAAAATAATGTTGTGGAATCTAATTTATAGTATTGTGAACATTGGAATATCTATGTAATGGTTTATTGTGGTTTTCGATAATTATATGGTACCGATAACCATGAAAAGTGATTCAAATATTTTGGAAAATAGAAGATATGCACATAAATAAGGGATACAGAGATAATGAAATGTTTGATAGTATTAATGAGCTCATTACTAATATAAGGAAAAAGTGACATCACGGTTTGAGTATATAGAATTTTTGGTATTTTGGTATATGGAAAGAGTTACATTGTGACAGAATTCAAGTTTTCACTATAGTTCAAGAGAATACATGATTAAGGTATTCACATGTTTGGAATGTGACCAACAAGATATATCATATGATATATGGGGGATAAATGATGGTATTCACATGCTCGATAAATGACATTTCTTGTAATTGTTTTTTTTATAATATGAGCGTGGATAGAAGTATTTTGTATAAGCCTAAATATTGGAATGAATTACGTTAGACATAAAATTTTATTTTTTTCTATTTTACTGCATCAATGTTATTATAATGTTGTTTTAGAAAAAGGGACAACCTGTAGGATGGGAGACAACCCATCGTGTTGGACAAGGTCGTTGGAATTGAACCCACAACTAAAGTGACACATGCCTTTATTGCCTACCACTGGACTACAAGAAGTCCATGGTTAGTAGAAACTAGTTTTTTTATATTAAGCAGTATGATAGGTGACATATAAGTCCATTTTTTGAATCATATATGATTAACCTCACCATAGATGGACTTATGTATATTTGATAACTTTTACTAACCTTTTGCTTGAGACAAGTGGAATGACCCATCATTCTATCACATGATTTTCTAACACCTCACAAATGAAAATTTCAACTTCATTTCATTAAGAGATGAAGTGGAAATTGTTCAAGGCATGAACACCAGTGAGATTATACCGAAATAAAGTAAGTATTTTTTCCAATTCAAAATTTTCAACATTAGGTGTAACATACCAAGTAATTAATGAATAATATATATTCTTATATTTGTCTATTTATGAATTAGATAGTTTTTTAGAGGCTTAGAATGAGAATAAATCCAATCTTAAGCATGGAATACTCTATTATTTTTCAAAGATTATTTTACCGCCTTTTGATGGTGAACAATTTTTAAATCTATCTTTTGACAATTTTATAAGCTATATTTGTCAAAATAAACTTATTATTTATTATTGGGCCATTTAAATTTAATTTGTATAAATTTCTGGTATTTTTTTGATAATGTTCATTTTTAATGAATAGTGAAAAGTGTTGTATTTTAATTAGAAACCTCTTTTTAATCTAATTTATTTATATAGTTAGATGAACTTTTTAATGTTTTTTAAATTGAAATTAGATTATATTTTTACCATTTAATCCAATGGCGGTCATTTGAATTAATATCACTTTGAGATTGGACAATAACGAGTGTCAATCTTTTGATAAATATTGTTTTTTTTAAAACACGCTATTTGATTTGACAGTGCGATTTAATTATAAAATTAATTAATTCAACTTCAATGTTATAAATTTGGTAAAATAGACATCATTTTTGAATTTGGAATATCAAATATAGCTTAGGGTGAATTTTTGGTATTTTTCGGAAAAACCTTAATTTTTGATGAATAGTGAAACCACTAAGTTGTAGTTACAAAAACTGATTTTTCTTTTAAATGGGACTCTACCACTTCTGTGATTTGAATTTAAAAAATACAATACAAATTATTTTCATTATTAAGTTAAATGTGTTTCAATGGGATGAAAATAATTTTTAATGAAAAGTAACTTTTAAGTTTTATTAATCACGATTAAAGGCAATTAGTGTGATATAAGGTAAAAATGATATTATAATAAAATTAAAATATCTTGAAACTTGTCCTAACCCTATTTCATGAGTCATGTCCGACCCATACAACCCATCCATCTATTTTTGGGACCCCATGGATCCACTTTGGTAAGATAATGATATTATTGGCTTTTATTTAAAGTTAAAGTAAAAATGACACAAACATGTATTGTTTTACTAAAATAATTTTTACATGGGGTTATACAAGTCATATTTTTTACTTTAAAAAATTAATTAGAAATATAAAAATATTTCCTACATCATGATATTTTTTTATAATTTTTAGACATTAAATAAATTAACTTATTTATGACACCATGATGATGTAGTGATTACCTCATTATTTAACGATTTAAATAAAATGGAAAGATAATGTAAAATATAATAACTACACATGTCAAAGACCTATGGTATGGGTGGATTTATAACCCTTATCACCTTATCCTCGAAACACATCAATCAGGGACTATTTAAATCCGAAACTCATTTGAAAATAAAGTATCATTTTATACCTTTCCTTGAGTGCCCCTCCTCTCCTCTTATAAAAGGCCCCCACCTCTACCTCCTTACCCACACTTCTCAAGCCTTTGTCTCGGCAAAGATCTGATCTTTTTGTCTCTAAAAATCCCTCTACTCATCCTAGAAGCCTTACCTTAGGCAAGAAGCTCATCAAGAAACATTTTTGGTTCAAACCAAAGGGAGTTACCCGATTTTAATGTAATGTCTTCACTTGTGTTCTTTTGTTTTATTTTTCTTCTCCAACCCCCTAAACTCTTTTTATTACTTTCTTTTTTAACAAAAATAGTATCTTAAATATACTAGTATGTTTTTTTGATAAGTATTCGAGCTACACTTACACACACCTACATCTAATGGTAAAAGAACATACTATTTCTGTGGATGGTGAATTTATGCCTCACGAAACGATGATTGTTCAATCCTCTTTTAACACCATTAATGGTGGCCATTAATATGTCACTCTATTTATATATGATATATATTATGTTTATGTTCTCTTTATGCTTCTGTATTTTTAATTTTTGTCATACCTTTATGGTTTCCATTATGGGTAAACGTGATATCTTCATTTTAGGAAGTGCGGACTACCACCCCCTCAAAGTGATTTGATTCGTTAATGTCATATGTGGGACGTATAAAGGATGGAGTTAATGTTATTATATATGATGTTATAATGGAATTATAATATAACTTTATATAATTATTATTTCTTTCCATTAAAGTATGAGATAGAAACGAAAGTAGCGTTCATGCGTACATATGGCTTACCGTCTCCATGAACGGTGCATTTCATTTCTTATCCCCAAATGTATTATAGTATTATAAGTACATTGATATAATGGATATATATGAAGTATATTAAATCTAAATGATGAATATAATTCTGGAATTAAAATATACATATCTCTCATTTAGTTTTAATTCCATTAATATGACATAGAAATGAAAGTAGCATTCATGCGTACGTACGGCCTACCGTCTCCATGAACGGTGCATTTCATTTCATACCTCTAAATGATTATGTAATATTATAAATGCATGTATATACTGGATATATATGATATATATGGCATATAAATCATTAATAACATTCTTGAGATAATGGATATTTTACTACATGAACAACTTGAAAATATAAGAAGTTCACTTTTCACTCAAGTACCAAATATCAACAAAACAAACATTATTAACTTAAATGATTACATAATCTTTATAACATGGAAATAAGTGATATAAAAGGAATAATAATCTTGAAAATGTTTCTTAATCATATAGAAATTAACTCAAGTTTATTATTGAGGACATTAAATAACGATCAAGTAAACTCAGACCCGAGGTAAGAGACTTCGTCTCAATCTCCTTTAATTGAGGCATATTTCGTTTTATACAGAAAATTATTTTATACGGTGTATAAAACCCTTCAAATTTTACTTTTATACCAAATTAATGTTTTTCTAAGAAGCGTTTTACTAAACGAAAAAAGGGAATTTTTCTTTTAACGTACGCGGTGACAATGACCTTTTCCGCCGCCGCGAGTATTATTTGGTCTTTGGCTTACTCATCAAGCCGTAATGTTTTTAAAATGAAATAAATACCATATTATCTTTTTTGTATTTTGGTATTGAAAATGGTTTTTATAATGGATTTGTTAGGTCAATATATTTATGTGATGTATTGTGATCAAAGTGTGGAAATGTTTTCTTTCCATTAAATTTGTATTATGTCTTATGTTTTTATAATGGTACTTGGATATTTGACGGATGGTTATGTGATAAACCATATGAAGGGTGGTGTCGTGAATACCAGGATGGGTGGTTACGTTATAACCTCCAATGCATTGGGTGTGAAAGTCAGCCATATGGCTATTCCATTAAGTGATATGTGTGGAAGTCGACCGTATGGTTATTCCATTTAAGTATGTTTATGTCCCAAGTTACCTTTATATGTTATGTGTTCCTTATATGGGTTTTATGGTAATATTTTGGTTAAAAAAGGGTAAGTAATGATCTTTTTATTCAGTAAAGAGTTTTTACTACTTCATAAAGGTTAATGTTATTACTTTGATTAAGTATACATGGTTTACTTGTTTTATTGAAAAACTAACAGTTTTCATTCTTTGTGTATCCCTTGCTGAGATTTTTATGCTCACCCCAAGTTTTTGAAATGATTTTCACAGGACATAATGTGGAATAGGGTCAAGGATGGGATCAAGGAAAAGTCATGCTATCTAAAACACAGAACTAGACATGTTTCTTTTTATGAGTTTTTATTTTATGGAAACTTAGTAGAAGTGTCTAATTTGTAATATTTTGAGATGTAATAGTTATGTCCTAATTCTCTAAAACTCTAAACCTGAAATATCCTCAATGTGAATTATTCATTTAATTAAATATTAAGTAAGGTTTAAGGTCAGTGCCTTATATTTGGTATCAGAGGTCGGTTTAGACAACTTTAGGAGTTAGAAAATTGTTAAATTATAAATTAATTTATATTATGATTGAAATGATATAGCATTTAAAGATTACCATGTTGCTTCTCCAAAGATATTTCTGTGTTTAGAATGGTTTTTCATAGAGGAAACAAAACATATTTTCTGGGAAGGCATACAGAGGGAAATGACCTTTCGAATCAGCAACCAGATATAGTCGGAATCATAATTGAACAATTTGATGCAGTGATGGCTCAGTTGACTCAGGTGAGAAGTGTTGGTTGTTTTATGGATGATATTTTTGTGTTTTCTAAATGTAAATAGGAGCATGAATGTTATTTAAGGGTTATCTTTCAATCCTTAAAATAAAAGAAACAGTATGGAAAATTTAGCAAGTGTGATTTTTGGTTACAAAAATTTTCTTTCCTTGGTCACATTGTTTCAAAAAATGGCATAACTATTGATCCTAAAAAAACAATGGTTGTTGAAGAATGTCCAAGAACCACAAATGTAACTGATATTTTTAGCTTCCTTGGTTTGGTAGGATATTACCAATGGTTTGTTAGAAATTTTTCCCGGTAATCTAGTCCAATGACTAAGATAACTCGAAAGGGTGTTAAGCTTATCTGGGAAAAAGAATGTGATGATTGTTTTCTGAAACTGAAAAGAAGATTGGTAAATGATCCAGTTTTGGCACTACCTTCCAGGAATGGGGAGTTTTTTATCTACAGTGATGCTTCATTGAAAGGAATTGGTTGTGTCCTATTGAAAAATGATAAGTTAATTACTTATGCTTCATTTCAGTTGAAAACTCATGAGGTAAATTACCCTACACATGATTTGGAATTAGCTGCTGTTGTTTTTTCTCTAAAAATTTGGAGGCATCATTTTTCTGTAGTAAATTGTGAAATATATACTGATCACAAAGGTTTAAAGTATATATTCACTTAGAAAGAATTGAACATGACACAGAGGAGATGGCTAGAATTAATCAAGGATTATGATTGTACAATTCCTTACCATTTGGGAAATGAAAATAAAGTGGCTGATGATTTGAGTCGAAAAAGTAATTATTCAATAACCAAGCTATGTTTGGAACGAGATCCTTTGGTTTTTGATTTGATGAACTTTGGCATAGAAGTTTTTGGTGCATGATGTCCTTCTGTATTGTTTCAGGTATCTGTGAAATCATCTCTATCAGATAGAATTAAATAAGCGCTAATAAAAGACACTGGGTTGTAGAAAAAGGTAGAGCTGGTTCAGAAGGGTATGTTGTCTAAATTTAATATTGATAATGATTGTGTTTTGAGCTCAGAGGTCATTCAGCTGGACGAGAATATCTCTTATGAAGAAAAACCAGTCCAGATTGTTGACCGTAGAGATAAAGTGTTCCGGAATATGGTAATTCCCTAGGTAAAGGTTTTATGGAAAACCCATATGGTTGAAGAGGCAACGTGGGAATCTGAAAATTCTAAGAGGGATAAATACCCCCACTTATTTTGATAAGTGAATTAAATTGCGAGGAACCAATTCCCAAAAGGGGGAAGGATGTAACATCCCAAGTAATTAATAAATAATATATATTCTTATCTATGACAATTTATGAATTAGATAGTGTTTTAGAGGCTTAAAATGAGAATAAATACAATCTTAAGCATGGAATACTCTAATATTTTTAAAAGATTGTTTTACCGCCTTTTGATGGTGAACAATTTTTAAATCTAACTTTTGGAAATTTTATGAGCTATATTTATTAAAATAAACTTATTCTTTATTATTGGGACATTGGAATTTATTTTGGATAAATTTCTTGTATTTTTCTGATAATGATCATTTTTTAATGGATAGTGAAAATTGTTGTATTTTAATTCAAAACCACTTTTTAATAAAATTTATTTATATAGTTATATTATCTTTTTAATTTGTTTTAAAGTGAAATTAGAATATATTTTTACAATTTAATAAAATTTTGGTCATTGGAATTAATATCACTTTGAGATTGAACATAAACGAGTGTCAATCTTTTGATAGATATTATTTTTAAAAAACACGCTATTTGATTTCACAGCGGGATCTAATTATAAAATTAATTAGTGAAACTTCTATGTTATGAATTTGGTAAAATATATATAATTTTTGAATTCGTAATATCAAATATAGCTTAGGGTAAATTTTTTGTATTTTTTGGAAAAACATTAATTTTGTATGAATAGTGAAACCACAAAGTGGTAGTTACAAAAACTGATTTTTCATTTAAATGGGACTTTACCACTTCTGTGATTTGAATTTAAAAAATCCAATATAAATGATTTCCATTATTAAGTAAAATGTGGTTCAATGAGATGAAAATAATTTTTCATGAAAAGTAACTTTTAAGTTTTATTAATCGTGATTAAAGGTAATTATTGTGATTTAAGGTAAAAATGATATTATAATAAAATGAAAATATCTTGACACTTGTCCTAACCCTATTGGATGAGTCATGTCCGACCAAGAAAAATTATGGGTCTATTGTTTGGACCCCATGGAGCCACTTGGGTAAGATAATGACATTAATGCCTTTTATTTAAAGTAAAAGTAAAAAATGACACAAACATGTATTGTTTTACTAAAATAATTTTCTCATGGGGTTATACAAGTCATATTTTTGACTATAAATATTCATTATAAATATAAAAATATTTCCTACATCAAGATAGTTTTTTTTAATTTTTAGACATTAAATAAATTAAATTATTTATGACACCATGATGATGCAACGATTACCTCATTATTTTACGATTTAAATAAAATGGAAAGATAATGTAAAATCTAAGACCTACACATGTCAAAAACCTATTATATGGGGTTATTTCGAATCCTTATCACCTTATACTAGAAACACATCAATATGGGACCATTAAAATCCGAAACTCATTTGAAAATAAAGTAACATTTTATACCTTTCCAATAGTGCCTCTCCTCTCCTCTTATACAAGGCCCCCACCTCTACCTCCATACCCACACTTCTCAAGCCTTTGTCTCGGCCAAGACCTAATAATTTTGTCTCTACACATCCCTATACTCATCCTAGAAGTCTTACCTTTTTCAGTAAGCTCTTCATGAAACCTTTTTGGTTCAAACCAAAGGGAGTTACCAGATTTTAGGGTAATGTCCTCACTTGTGTTCTTTTGTTTTATTTTTCTTCTACAACCCCCTAAAATCTATTTATTCCTTTCTTTTTTAATTAAACCATTATATTCAATATACTAGGATGATTTTATGTGAAATATTCTAGCTAAACTTACACACACCTACATCTAATTGTAAAAAATATATTGTTTCCGTGGATGGTGAATTTCTGTCTCACGAAACGATGATTGTTCAATCCTCTTTTAACACCTTTAATGGTGGCAATTAATATGTCACTCAATTTATATATGTTATATATTACGTTTATGTTTTCCTTATGCTTCTGTATTTTTCATTTGTGGCATACCTTTATGGTTTCCATTATGGGTAAATGCGATATCTTCATTTTAGGAAGTGCGGAATACCGCCCCCTCAAAGTGATTTGATTTTGTAATGACATGTGTGGGACTTATAAAGGATGGAGTTAAGGTTATTATATATGATGTTATACTGTAATTATAATATTCCTTTATATAATTATTATTTCATTCCATTAAAGTATGAGATAGAAATGAAAGTAGCGTTCATGCGTACGTACGGCTTACCGTCTCTATGAACGATGCATTTCATTTCTTATCCCCAAATCTAATGTACTATTATAAGTACATAGATATAATGGATATATATGATGTATGATACATATAAATGATGAATATAATTCTGGAATTAAAATATACATATCTCTCATTTAGTTTTAATTCCATTAATATTACATTTAAATGAAAGTCGCGTTCATGCGTACGTACGGCTTACCGTCTCTATGAACGGTGAATTTAATTTCTTAACTCTAAATGATTATGTGATATTATAAATGCATGCATATACTGAATATATATGATAAATGGCATCTACCTCATGAATATCATTATTGAGATAATGGATATTTGACTACGTGAACAACTTGTAAATATAAGAAGTTCACTTTTGACTCAAATACCAAATATCGACAAAACAAACATTATTAACTTAAATCATTACATAATGTTTATAACATAACAACAAGTGATATAAAATGAATAATAATCTTGAAAAAGGTTCTTAAGAAAGTATAAATTAACTCAAGTTTATTATTCAGGACATTAAATAACGATCGAGTCAAGTCGGACCCGAGGTAAGGGACTTCGTCTCAATCTCCATTCATTGAGGCATATTTCATTTTATACACAACTTTCTTTTATACGGTGTACAAAACCCATTGAATTTTACTTTTATACAAAAGGAATATTTTTCTACAAAATTTTTTACTAAACGAAAAAAAGGAATGTTTAATTTAACGTACGCGGTGACAACGGCCTTTTCCACCGCCGCGAGTATTATTTGGTCTTTGGTTTCCTCAAAAAGGCCTAATGTTTCTAAAATGAAATAAATACCATATACACTTTTATGTATTTTGGTATTGAAAATGGGTTTTATAATGGATTTTTTATGTCAATATATTTATGTGATATATTGTGATCAAAGTGTGGAAATGTTTTCTTTCCATTGTATTTGTTTTATGTCTTACGATTCTATATTGGTAATTGGACATTTGACAGGTGATTATGTGATAAACCATATGATGGGTGGTGTCGTGAATACCAGGACGAGTGGTTATGTTATAACCTCCAATGAATTGGGTATGGAAGTCGGCCGTATGGCTATTCCATAAAGGGATATGTGTGGAAGTCGACTGTATGGTTATTCCATTTAAGTATGTTTATGTCCCAAGTTGCCTTTATATGTTATGTGTTATTTATATGGGTTTAATGGTAATATTATGGTTACAAAAGGGTAAGTAATGATCTATTATTCACTGAAGAGTTTTTACTACTTCGTAAAGGTGAAAGGTATTACTTTGATTAAGTATACATGGTTTACTTGTTGTTTTGAAAAACTAACAGTTTTCATTCTTTGTGTATCCCTTGCTGAGATTTTTATGCTCACCCCAAGTTTTTGAAATGTTTTTCACAAGACTTAATGTAGAATAGGGTCATGGATGGGATCAAGGAAAATTCATTCTATCTAAAACATGGAACTAGAGATGTTTCTTTTTAAAAGTTTTTATTTTATGGAATCTTAGTAGAAGTTTTTACTTTGTAATCTTTTGTGATGTAATAGTTATGTCCTAATTCTCTGAAACTCTAAACCTAAAAAGATCCTCAATGTGAGTTATTCATTTAATTAAATATTAAGCAATGTTTAAGGATGGGGACATATATTAGGGAAATGATCTTGAAAACCAAAATTTTTTTACTAGTGCACTTATATCCAATGAATCAGATGGTACCTTAGATCATCATAAATTTATGGCTTTGTGATTATTGGATTTTTCATAGCCATGTTCTCTACCACTCACCATCAGAACATGATGGTTAGATTTCTCTTCCACAACCATATTTTCACCTATGTTCTCCTATTTGGAAACCCAATGATTAGTTAATTTGGGTAACCGTTACGTTTTATACTTTAGTTTTTAAAGATAAGTTTCGGTATTCCTTTTTACGATGTGGGTTTCTATTAACGAAACTTTTGAGTAGTAAACCATTTATAACCCCGACGAATTTCGAGGGAAAAATTCATTTTAATGGGGGTAGAATGTAACACCCCACGATTTGATGAAAAATATTCTTTTTAATACCATTGATGTCTTGTGTTGTACGCTACACTAAAAAGAGCTTGCACTACACACATCCTTGACTTGGCTTGCATTACACGCAATCGCGACATTCCATGATACTGTGTGTTGTACATAATATCGAGTTTCAATGAACAATGATATGTTATTAAAATATTATATAAACTAGCCTTTATAAATAGTAATACCCAATTTTTGAAATTTTAGAAATTTTATATTTCGAAATGGACTCCATTTTTGTAACACCCTGACCCCAGTTACCCAAAGTCGGTGCATTATTTTAATTCATTATTATGACTACAAGAAATCAAGTCCCGAAGGACCGAGCAGTTTAGCAGTCTTTGAAAATAGATCACATACTTTAACATTACATTACAATTTCAAACATATAACACAAAATAAATAGTTCTTTTAGAACGCCATTATTCCCTTTTCTTAACCCTATATATCAATCACAATACACTTCTTGGAATCCTAGGAAAAATAAAACATATAAAGGGGTGAGCTAAAATTCTCAGTAAGGGTAATAAATACAGCGGAAACTGTCATAAGTAAGCATAAAAATTTAAGGAAATGTATAACTAAAACAAAAGCTTTTTAAACTTGAACTCCAAAATAATATAAAAAAAATTAAATAATTCCATTTACATATTCAAATGGATATTCTACTAGTCGAATAATCACATGAAATATCATTAACCACTTTCATTATAATGGAATGCATAATCCAGACTATCATAACCACATAGCCAAGGCCTCGTGCCAAGAATACAAATAAGATTTTGTCAAGGCCTCGGGGCAAGACACTAGTTTCTCTCATGAGACCAACCGATGCAATTTTTTAGAAGATACTTACGTTTAAAATTTCTCAAATAAACTCCAGTGTTTTTATAAAAACATTATGCAAGCTTCTGAAAACAAAATAACTAATTCGGAGACTGCCCAACTAATTACAAGCCATGATGGGTCCACGCCCAATCCCTTCATTTCTACCACACTCGAGATTCTGGTTTTCTGAAAACATTTTTAAGCATGCATTAAATACGTATACATTTTCACTGGGTTTTCATATATATGAAGGAATTATCTTATTTCTGAAATCACTTAAAATTCACATAATTATAAAAGAAAACAATTATTTTGAAAATATCCTTATAAGCGTGTAATGGAAGCTTAAAAGGTGTAATAACGACGGAGAATAACCACACCTGCCGTATAAGTTAAAAAAACATTCCTACCTTAATTCTGTCAAAAAGGTTAAAAATCACATTGTTTGAAAAACGACGGAAAGATTCATTTATAAACCTCTTATAAAAAGTCAAACAAGGGTATAAATGAATTTAACCCATTTTATTGTAAATAGTAAAAATGTTTCGAAATACATGTTTAAGAAACATGGATGTGGATGATAAAGAAATCCCAGTAGATTATTAGGTATAAAAAACCTCGGATAATGAAGAGATTGCGAAATAAACCGTTACCAATTTGGAAACTTATGAAACATACACCCAATGAAAGAGGAATCATGAAATGAATATGTAAATAAACATAAATTAAAGTGTATTAGACAAAGAATACAATTATGGGCAGTACATACACCACACAAAAGGTAATAGTGGCAATATGGCATGAATCTCACTGAAATAAGGAGTGAGATGAAAGCCCCTTACCTTGCACTTTTCTTTAGTTGGGGGTATGTTTAACTTCCTGTACGATGATCATATTATTATATTAAATTATAACATAACCATATTAAAATTTATGATATCATACATGATTTATTTATGACTTTATACTACTAATTTAATAATAATTTCCATGTTAAATTAACATTTCGGGTAATAATTGTCTTCTTTATCGAACGTGTTTTAACTTTTTACTCTTGATTGTATCACATAGATCATGATTTAAATACTTCCATAATATAAAAAATTATAAATATATTGTATATATTTAGAATATATATATGTATAATAGACATATATATGAAATTGAAAACACCGTTTATGGAGACGGTAGTCCGTACGTACGCATAAATGTTGTTTCTGTTTTCATATAGTATTGGACAGAAGTAAGTGAATAAGATATATGTAAGTACATAAATACTTATACATATAAATATATATATATCCAATAGAATTATTATGTCATATATTACATACTATATATTTTTATAATCATCGATGAATGGTGATCTTGGAAATGAATATCATCGCGTCGTGGAGACGGTAATACATACGTACGCACGAGTGAAAATATAATTCATTTGATATTAAAATAATATATAATTGGATAGTATATCATATATAAAGAATAATTATCATGTTATATTTATTATTTACATGAATTATACATCATTATTATAACCATCTAAATAATAATATATTGAATAACAATTACACCACGACGTCGAGACGGTAAACCGTACATACGCACGTATGGTGACATGTCATTCAAAGGATGGATTATATACTGAAATATGGTTGAAAAATATTTATAATAACATCAAATTATATATATTATACTGGAGTTATTATTTTAGAATGGAAATAACAAAGAAAGATGAAGTGGAAGAAGAAAGGAACTTGAAAAAGGGTGGTGAAATCATTACCTCTTATTCGGGATATTCCTTTTGATTTGATCAAAATGGCTCATTAGGATGGATTTATGACTAATGTAAGGCCTCTAGGATGAATTTAGGGAAGTTTAGAGAGTATTTGGGTAGGGTTTGGCCGATCGAAAAGGCTTTGAAGGTGTGAATTAATGAGAAGGGGGAGTTCCCATTTATAATAGGGGTGAGGGGCACCTTTGGAAAAGCTAGAAATATTATTTTATAATAAATTCATATTGAGTTTCTAATGGCTCCAAAGTGTATTTTTTAAATTTTAAGGTGGGGATAGGTTTAAAAACACTCAACCAATACGATTTAGACAGGTTTGAGTTAATATATTAACCTTATCTTTAAGTATAAACTCTTAGTTAATTAGTTTCACTTTTATAATGTCTCTTGGTATTTTTATATTATATGGTTGATAAAAATACTATATAGATCCAAGAAAGCACCAAGTTGTCCATTAATGATACAAATATCATGATATAAGTCTTTGGAAGAACCTTAGATTTTTAGGAATTTAATATCAATTAACAATATAATATTTGTTTTAAAAACTCTTTTATGTCGATTTTGACAGTATTCAATAATTTATTTTTGTAAAAATCATAACAGAATTATTACTTAGAACAAAGTTAATTAAATCAATAATAAAATGTCATATTGTCCTTTAAAATTATTTTTTTATAAAAAGTATCAAATTACATTTATTTGGGTATTTATAATATCAATTATTCTAATTTTTCATTAATTAGGTAATTACTGCATCACGATTGTGTCATAAATAAAATAAATTATTTAATGTCTAAAAATTATAAATAAAATACCATTATGTAGAAAATATTTTTATATTTCTTATTAACATTTATTGTTGAAACTACAACATATATAATCCTATATAAAAATTGTTTTTCTGAATGATATAGGCTTATGTCATTTTTGTATTTATTTTAACATAATTAAAATAATGTGTCCCTATCACCTACAAGTGGCTCCATGGGGTCCCTAAATTGACTCAAAATGCCCATGGTCGAACATGTATCCACCAATAATGTTAAGAGACGTTTTAATGTAATTTATTATTATTATATTATTATTTTTTAACCCTTATTTACCGGATTTACCCTTTAACCATAGTAAATAAAATATTTACCGAAGTAATTATTCAAAATGTCTAAAAATAAAAGATACCTATTTACAAAATTTGGAAATCCTAATTCCAAATATGGAATCGATATTTTCCAAATTCAAAAAAATGAAGTGGCAGAAAATAATTTAAAATTAATTCTAATTGTCAAAACAAAAAGCGTGTTTTTAAACATCAAATGATTGACACTTGTTTATGTCCGATTTAATTGTGAAATTATGTCCAATGACAAAATTTGTATTAAATGGTAAAAATATATTATAAATATAATTTAAAACCACTAAAATTAATAATTTATCACTATTAATTATTTTGATTAAAAAAGTTGTTTTTAATTTAAATTTAGTAATTTTCACTATTCATCAAAATATAAAAGTTATCTGAAATGTACCAAAATTTCCCCCTAGGCTAAATTCGATATTCCGAATCCAAAAATGAAGTCAATTTTGAGAGATAAAATTGATAAAATTTCAAAATTTAGTTAATACTTTTCATAACTTCTTTTGAATGGCTTGTTTGGTAAGTCTTGGTGCGCTTGAACTCGGTGTTGCGTGTAGATCGTGTTATTTAATTATTTTGAAGAAGAGACACACAATGAAATCTTGGGGTGTTACAATTTTTTGATTCTGAATATCGAAATTATCCTAGGGTAAATTTTTGGTATTTTTATGAAAACTTTCAATTTTTGATGAATAGTGAAAACCCTAGGTTACTATTTAAAACGGACTTTTTATTTAAATAATTATTTATTTTATTTAAATTTATTTTATGTCAAAATTAATAAATAATACCTATATATGTTCAATGTAATTCATTGAAGTTATTTTATAATAATTTTATACATATTAAAATTTTATTGAACATTTCACCGTCTTTTACCCATCTCCTAGGAGAGTTTAAAAATTTACATAAAACATAATTTTACCACTTTTGTGAGTGGAATTTCGAAAATCCGAAGGAAATGGATAATATAAAGGATTAAAATGTGGTTCAATAAGATTAAAATAATTTTTGATGAATAGTATCTTTTTACTTTTATTTACCAAGGTTAAAAGTAAATAGGGTAATTAAGGGTAAAAATGATATTATTATTACCCTAAAACTTGTCCTAATTCTATTGGATAAGTGTAATTCGACCGAAAACAAAATTAGGAATAAAATATTACCCTTTATATCCACATGGATTAGATTAGGACAATTATTATTATTTTATTTAAAGAAGAATTAAAGTAGTTAAAATCAATGATTAATAACTAAAACATTTTTAATATATAGTTATACATAAGATAAACTCGACTATAAATATTCATGAGAAAGATAAAACGATTTCCTATATAATTGTATTTTATTCATAATTTTTAGAGAATAAATAGTTTAATTTATTTATGACACAATGATGATACAATAATTATCTTTTTAATGAAATATTAACATAATTGATGTAATAAATACCCAAATAAATTTAATTTTAGGATTTTTATGAATTCCACTAATTTTATAGGTTAATATGACATGTTATTACTTATGTAATTACCTTTTTTAGAACTAATCATGCTGTTATGATTTTATCAAAAATAAACTACCAATTAGTGTCAAAATTGACATAAAATAGTTTGTAAAAAAAAATTATATTATTAATATTTATTTTATTCCTAAAAATATAAGGTTCAGACAAATAAATTATATAAGGATATATATATTAATAATGAAACACTTGGGGTTCTTTTGTCTTGTTATAGAATGTTTATTAACCATATAGTGTAAGAAAACAAAAAGACTCGGTAAAAGTTAAATTATTTAACATAGAGTTAAATATAAATGATAAGGATAAAATAGTAACCTAAACTTGTTGAAAACCTATTGTTAGAGAGGAATTAGACTCATCCCCACCTTATCTCAGAAATAAATCTATTTGGAGCTATTAAAAACCTAATATTACTTTATTATAAAATAATATTTTAAGTATTCATAAGGTTCCCCTCTCCTCCGTTATAAAAAGGGAACCCCTTCTCTCTTATCTTCACACCCTTTTGAGCCATGAAGCTCATCAAACCCCTGTAAATTACTATTCTCATCCTCTCTATTTATATCATAGAGGTTCTGGTATTTTCAAATGACCAACTCTAGTGCCCTAAGAAGAAGTTTAAAGGAGGTGCGTCGAAGAAGAGGTAATCTCTTCTAACGATTCTTTCAAGTTTCTTTCTTTTTCAACTTCTTCTTCTTTAGTTTTTTCATTATAAAGTAATAAAATAAGTATTTATTATATAATTATATTTTATTATAAATATGAAACAACCCCATTTCACCTTATATCCATCCTACAGAAAAAGAAATCACCGCGCATGCGTACATAAGGAATACCGTGTCCACGCTGTGGTGTAATCTGTTTTTCCACCACCACCTTACTTGGATGGGTATAATGGTGTAAAGAATAAATATATATGATTATTATAACATCATACTAATTCTATGATATTTTATCTTCCACTCCAATTCCATTCAATAAATATGGGAACAATATCATTGCTCGTGCGTACATACGGATTACTATCTCCACGGCGTGATTAGATTCATTTTCCATATTAACAATTCAAGAATGATTATAATTTATATATAATAAGTAATAATGAAATATATGAGATATTAATTCTACTGTATTTATGTATATATATATATATGTATGTCATATACTTAATTCCATTCAAGTCAATAAGGAAAGGAAAATAACGTTCATGCGTACGTACGACCTACCGTCTCCATGAACGGTGTATTTCATTTCATTCATCTATCTATTATATATATATATACTAAATATATATGATATGTAAATCATGATTTAAATTCTGGATGTAAATAAATCAATCTATATGTAATAATAATATCAAGAACAACAAATCGAAACACATACGATAAATGAAACGATTTTACTCAAAACGCTGCTTTAACATGGAATTTATAAAAGAATAGGTATTATAAAGTCATAATTGAACCATATTTGATATCATAACAATGAATATGATTCTGTAATAAGGAAATAACATTATTTCAATCATTATACATGAGGTCTAGATACATATGAATCATATTAGACATAAGGTAACAGATGATTTTGCAAATATCATTTTTATCCGAGATTGCTTATATGTAAGTATTTACTGGGGTTATATTTTTCATCCATACCCATAAAATGTCTTTCATAAAGAGTTTAATATTCTTCCATGTATATTTAATGTCATGTTTACCCCTATTTGATTTTTACTTTGTGTTATGGAAGGAATCTTTCTTTTTATACCATACGAGGAACTTTTGGATTTTTCTGACAGAAGTACGAGGAGAATGTTTTTTTACCTTATACGAAATGAATGGATATTTACAGTTTCATAACGACTAATTTCAATGGAGATTACTATACAAAATTTCATGGTTATTTTCATTAAAAATCCTTGTGTTTTAAAATTGTGTGTTATTTTGTGAAAAGAAAATGATTTTGAAGAAGAAATGATATTTTCTTCAAGAATTCATATCAATTGTTTTATCAAAACTATTTTCCATCTATGATGAAAAAATTTCATATGTGTATGTTTCACGTCTAATTTCTCTATGATTTACATGGTTTCACTTTTCCTATGATGAAATTATATCCATTTGTTTTATATGGATTATGTAATGATGGGATGATGTTTATGAAACCCATTTTTATTCTTTGGGTTATGATGAATGATTTATGTTTATGTTGTGGAAAAATTAATAATTATTTCATTATGAGATGGGTGGGACCTATATATCCCTCCAATTCATTGGGAAAATATTTATATCTCATGAGATAGACATGGATGGATTGGTAAGTTAATCTGGTTCAGTGTTACAGGACTAAAACGAAGAGTGAACTCGATACAGAAAGGGACTTTGTCCACTAAGATGGTCTTGGCAGTAATTCCTTGGACACTATGGAAATCATATCATGTGTTTAATGGTTTGACACAATTACATGTTTTATTCCCATGATATTTTATAATTATTGATGTACCCTTATGATATATGCCTTACGTACTTCCAAGATTCATGTCTTTGCTCAAGATTTTGATGGTTAGATTTTATGTTCAAGTTTTTGCATTCAAATGTTTAGGGATTTTTTTATGTTCTCAATGTTTACCCTTACTAGGCATTTGAGCTCACCCTTTTTTATATTTTCTTTTCCCCAGTATTTAAAGAAAGGTTTTAGGTAAGAAAATAAAATGGGATGATCTTTATGGGAGATGTTGAAGATCTTTCACCAAGAATAGAAGATTATATTCCGAGTTTCCAAACACACTAAACAATTACGGTCCATTGGTGTCTGTTTTTGTTATGTATTAAGTATTCCACAAAATTAATGTAATGTCCATGTACGACGGCATTTAGGTCTCTAAAAAAAGTATTCAACTCATGATTTAGAATTAGTTCTGGTAATTTTTGTATTAAAGATATGGAGGTGTTATAATTATGAAGAGAGCTGTGAAATATATTTTGGTTGTAAAATATTAATGTATATATTCACTCAAAAAAGTTTAATATGAAAAAAATAAGATAGTTTTATTAGATTAAATATTATGACGACTTAATACATTTCCCCCTTGGCAATGGGATGAAGGTGATGATTCTTTGAGTCAAAAGGATCATGACTTCTTATTAGTGTTGAGGATCACAAAATATCCATTATTTATAGAAATTCAATTGATGAATCTCAAAATTATGAAGGGAGTGTATATATATAATCTTTTTCAAATGAGTGTTCAACCATATATACTTTTGAAAATTAATGAGGCACCGAAGTAGGATATTGATATTAAAAAGATGGTGAAAAATGTTCATGATTTCAACATTTTTTATGATAGAATTATAAGGTTTAGGAATTGAGTTGGTGTCTGATCAGTAGTAGAATTTAAGGAGCTATTCAGTGAATATCAAAGCTCATATTTCAATATTTTAATTTAATTATTATGTTTTATAGAGATATAAAATTGTATTTATAGTGGTAAAACATGAAAATATATATTAAAGAGTATGTATCTTAGTGAATGTTTTTCCAATTATTTAAGGGTGATTGATAGAAGTCTATGGTTATATTTCAATCATTAACTACAATAGAACAAAAACAAGAAAAAATCACCATAGATATTTTCATTGGGCTATCCAAAATATTTGAAGTCCAAATATTTATTTTGTTTGTGGTCAAATTTTTTATAAAATCAGTGCATTTCATTTCCATTATGTATGAATTCAATCTTGTTTGGATTTATAGAATATAAATTAGAGATACGTTATGGTTTCATGGCAACAACATTATATTGTATCCAATAAAGATCTTATGTTTACACAATAGTTTTAGTGATGTATAAAAAAGTATCTAGATATAGAGATGTGTTTTAATACATCATATCATCCTCATAAAGATGGCCAGTTTGAGAGAACCATTTAATCCCTGGAGGAAATGTTTAGATAATTCTCTCATGATTTCAATGGTGGTTTGGCTCAACACCTTATTAAAGCCATGGTTTCATACAAAAATAAATTTCACAAAAGAATTAAAATGAAACCTTGTGAAGAACTATATGGAAAGAAGTGTTAAAATCAGACATATTAAGATGCTGTAAAATAATGAAAATTATAGGGACAAAATCTAGGTGAGGACATTTAAGAGTAATTTACAGTGATTTAATATCACAGTAATGTATCTTAGAGTTGAAAAAAGAGTTATGCACACAATATTCAGTGAGATATAGAATTTGAGGTTGGAAATCAAATATTCCTATGTATTTCTCATGTGAGGAAGGTAATGATATTTGGAAAGAAGTGAATGAAGAATCCTTTTGAATATTGGTCTCTTCGATATTATTGATTGATTATAGACTTTAGTGTATATCTGTTAAATTACACCAAACCTATCTCATGGTAAATATGTTCCCAATGTATTTATATTTTGGAATTACATGCCCTATCTTTCATATATACTGAACTCATAGATTATACCACTAGATCATGATATTACCATTGAGGAAAAATGGTTTTAAATCCAATATCAAAATGATAAAGTGTTATGGGACAATAATATTCACATAATTAAACTTGTATACAACAATTAGATATTTGATGAATTTATATGGGAACATGAATATGTGATAAAATATATATATCCTCATTTTTTTGTATTAGTGTGATGGAATTTCAGGGGGAAAATCATTTCAGGGGGATATAATGGAACTAAAGAAGATTTTATATAAATTTTATTGGAAGAAAAATATATGTATTTGATTTCATGCTTCACTTGAAACACTGAGTTTAAAAAAATCATGTTATAAAATTGAATTATTATTATTTAAGGTGATAGTTGTCACCTAGATTGTAACTTCCCAACCCAATTCACTAGGTTTGAGCTGGAGTGCCACAAGGCCTCATGCACACCTCCTCCCATGTAAGAGGCTATCAAATAGCATCTATAGTATTAAGTGGAACCATGAATAGGATACAACCCCTACAATAGTTTAAAAAATAAATAAATAACCAATATAATAAATTAAATAAATAATATGAGTAATACATGGGGAAACTGAAAGATGGAATACATGATATAATAACCACACTAAACAAGGATCAGGGGTATGGGGTAAGCTAATAAAAAATAGTATCTAATTTTCCAATCAAACTCCATCCATCATCATTAATATCCTCATGTTCCACCTGCTCAACCATCCACTAAAGGGTTGTTTATCCTCACCAGATCCCTATTTATGGAATCTATAAGCACATCAAAATACATGACTATGGTGTGAGTAAAATACATATAAAGTCACCACCAATAAACCTTAACATCAGTTCAAAAAATATTAAAGCATATTCCATTAACATAAATAGTACATCGATAAAAAAACCAATATATCATAGATGTTGCAAACACATGTTGGGTCCTCAAGAACCAACTCTACCTACCTCGACACCATACCGGGAGAAACATACATGATGCATAATAATGCCTGATGAATCATTAATAACCATTCTAACACATAGTCCTTGAATGGTTATCCATAAGAATGTTACACATTCCTCTAGCAAGGATACGCCATGTACGTTCTGACCCAAGTCTAGCATATCCATCTTGAGTGCATAGGCTAAAAATGCACCAATATCACATAATGAAAAATTCTATCATATCCCTCATTTATGGATATCACAAAGAATGTGACACACCCCGATAACTAGAATAATCCATATATATTCATACCCATGTTTGAAACATCCATCTCGTAGGATAGTGTCATGAATTTTTGACATCCCACATTCCGAACCAATTGGCTAAACCTACATTCTCAACTATAGTATAACAAACCACATATAAAATTCATAATACAAAGTATATATGAACATCATCCAAAGGAAAGAAGTACCATAATCATACTAATAATAATCCATATTCAAGAAATAGAGGAATAGTTAAAAACCAAAAACACACACCTCTTGTGATCAAACAACAATCACAGTTCCCATGGGATAAAAATACATGCCAAGCTTTCATTCCAATAACTCATATAAATAATGCCCAAATGTTAAGGAATTCATAAATAATGTTAAAAAATGATGACAATAGTTTAATTCCAAGCTCAATTACACCACCAAATCCAAGAACCATTCCCAATTCAGCATAATCAATAATTATCGCCATCCACAATATTTTTAATGTGAATAAAAGAACTGAGTTAAATATGTAAAAATACCACATTGCCTTCAAAGGAGAATCTGGTTTAAAATACTACTTACTATGATGAACTGATAGATATTGATGGAATGTCAATCTAAACTATATCACATGTGATATGGAAGTAATAAATTTTAAAAGAATACAAAAATAATGAAAAGAAGAATAATTGATGAGATAGTGGGAGAATAGTGTGAGTGGGATGAGAATGGGTTGGGTGGAATTCCCCATGTACTCACTACAACCCCACCCCCAATATTTCCCTTTTATATATTTTTTAAAACCATTCCATCTACGTTTCATATAATTCATCATTAATTCTTCTCTATTCCAAAAAAACACATAAATAGAGCCCTCTTATTTCACTTTGTAGCACCCCTTCAAGGTTTTATTTTATATTCATTTTTATTCCTCTTAAATCAATTTAATATTTTATTAAATATATATACTAATGGTCATCCATACAAACACACATACAAATATATATACACAAACACACACACCCTCAAATATATATATATATATATACCTGGAAAAATATATATACAAATATATTTAACCTATGTATGTATGTATTATATATACACACATATACGTATATACATATATAACATCACACACACACATATATATATTTACAACTATATTTAACCCATATATATATTCATGTTATATATATGTACACACATATTTATATACATATATACACCCACACATGTGTATATATATACACATATATTTATTCCATATGTATGTACATTATATATATACACCATAAATATTTATTCTAATTTAATAATAATAATTACAATAAAAATATATTTTTATTCTTATTAAATATTTATCATCATTTCCACTATAAAAAATTCAATAATAAATTCTTTTAGGAATTTTTACAAGGTTAATAATATTTTTATCAATCCCAAACAACATTTATTTAAATAAAATAATTACATCACCATTATTATATTTCTCAAACATTATATCCCCCGTAACAAAATTATTAAATATGTAATTATATTTAAAATTTTTGACCCAAAGAATAATAATAATAGTAATAAAAATCATAAAATTATTATTATTATTATTTCCAGTTGCCCAATAAAATATTTATATACAAAAAATTGTTACCCATGCGTGAGAGGTCTCAAGACACCTCACACTCATAAATGTTATATTGTGCCCAGGGTAAACCCCTCATCAGAAACCTAACTATGGTCACATATTTCTGATATGAGATACTATTTGTGTGATATTCTTTTATTTTGGAAAAATCATGTGTACATGATAAAATATATTTAATAATTTTATTCTATCAGCATCAAGTCTCTATGGATCCCAAAATATCATGCTAGTATAGAAAATAACTCTGATAATATTACATTGAATATTCCTAGGCGTTAATAGGGATTTTACCCTATCATAATGTTTTTAATAAAAACAATTATTGAAAAATTAATATTTCACAAAAAAAAAAGACTTGTTATTAAATAACACAAGATGATTTTTTATCATTTAAAAATAATGATATTTCTTTTTTATGCATCATAATTCCTCCCATACAAAAGTAGAATTTCAAATCATGGGGCTAATACTCCCCACAATAGGAGATTTTATGTTGAAACCTTTTTTAATAAATAATGAATTCGGTACATATTAATTCAATTTTAACTCATCGACACAATCACTTATACCAAGTGATAACCCAATTCAAATTATTTATTAAAACTATTTCATTCAAGTGTTCACTCCATATCACCAATATATTAATGTTAATCATAACCAAATATAAGCACTCAAACATAGAATATAGTAGGATCAATTAAAATAATAATAGAAATAATACACTAGGGAAGATATCAAAAATTACATAGGGGCTCTATCTAATGTACTCAACAAGTATATATGGCATGTGAACCTATGTGCTAATAATGGCGCATGAATGAACACCAAAACCCATAAATTACCTATTAACATCATATGAATCATTCATGGTGAATTTAATCAAATGTAATAACAAAACATAATTTCTCTACTTTATAGAGATTCAGAGGTCCACTATACAATGTTGACCAGACACTGCCATTATTCCCTTTCATTAAACCCAACTATCTTAACTCTTGTCTACGCTATCCCAAATAACAGTAAACAGAAAAGATAAGGAAGTGAATTGTTATGTCCTAACTCAAATGATTTGGTCAGAGTCCAAGTACCAAAAACCTCATGTGTGAATCCCCATATGCCAAGGGTTTATAACTAAATGTGAGTGTCTCGAGTAGAACAATTGGGAAAATATACCTTCCATCAGAGTGAAATAAAGAACTAAATAAAATAAAATAAAATAAATAAATAATTAAAGTAATATTGTTAAAACAGAAATTTGGAATACAAGAATCAATATCCATACTAAACATAGATCCAAGGTATGGTGTAATCTGATAAAACCAAAATAGTGGATAATGTCCCACTCTAACTCTATCCAAATTTATTATAATCCTCTTATTCCATTATCTAAATTTTCCACCATTGGGCCCTCCCCCTTCCTTGGATTCCAATTCATGGAATCTGTAAGCCCAAAAAATGCCTGAGTAGGGTGTGATTACAAGAATCAATATAATAGAAGTGAACCTTATCATCTATACATAAAATATATCAATGAATATAGTGAAAAAAGGATATAAATACAAAAAATATCACACAAGTATAAAAAAAATTCCATGTTTTTGGTGATTGGATATATGTGTATCAACAATATATACGGAGAAACAAACCTTCTTCGGTACAATTCCAGATAGAACAATAATAACCAGCCAGTCACACCCCCCTTGAGTTGATGGACTCCAAGCATGTGACACATTCTGTTGGTAGGGATAGTCCATGTTCATGTTGATCTATGTCTAGAACATTCGTCTCACATGGATATACCAAAAATGCATGAAATCTCACATACCGACCAAATTCTAGCACATACCTCATAACCCAAAGAATGTGACACATCACACCGACAAGAATAGTGTAAGTACATGATGATCCAAGTCTTCCACATATATATCAGAGGATACTGTCATTTATGTGTAACATATCACATGCTAGAAAAATTGAAAAAACCCACAGTCTCAACTACAGCTGAAAATACCCCATTTTCGATACATAATACAAATGATAGATCATCATCATGTGAATCCGATAAATACAATAATAATTTTCATCCAAATCCATATTCAATAAACGAATCCATTGGTCAAATACTAATACACACAAATAATGTGATCAAGCATCAAACATAGGTCCCTAGGGCAACACAAACATGCCAATCAATCATGCAAATAACTCATATAAACTATGAACAAATAATAAATAATTTCTGGCTTGTGTGTAATGGAAAATTAAAAAATGTGTTGAAGCCTTATCTCAATTTCACCATTGAATCATTAAACCATTCAAATTTCATCATGATTAAAAATTATCTTCATCTTCAACACGTTAAACTTGAATACAATGGATTAAATTAAATTTGTAAATATTTCACTTTTTTCAATTGAAAAAAATTATTTTAGAATTTTTCTCTTCAATGAAAATTAAAGACAATCAACGAAACATAAATCTGATCAATATCACATGAGATATTAAAGAGATAGGATTGGATAAAAAATAAAATAATTATAAACAACAATACAAAATGAGAGAGGGATAGAAAATAGACAGTGGCTTGAGAATGGGTTGGGTGGAATTCTTCTTGTCCGTAGTGAAACTCCACCACCTCACTATTATCCTTTTATAATTTTTTTAATACCATTCCATTTATTTTTTATTTAATTTGTTTTTAATTCCACTATATTCCCAAAAAAACACATGCACAAGGCCCTCCTATTTCCCTATGTAGCAACCCTTCAAATAATTAATTTATTTTATTTTTATTCCACTTAAATCAATTTAATCATTCATTAAATATATATTTGATAGGGCCACCACACACACAAATAGACATATATATATACATATACAAGCCTTTATAAATATATATATTTACACTCACACACATAGAAATATATATATATATTTATATATTTACACTCACACACATATATATTTAACCCATATATATACACTTTATATATACACACACACACATCTGAATATACACTTATACTCCCCCCCAAACAAACACATATATATATATTTACATATATATTTAACCCATATATATATATACATGTCATATATATAAACACATCTGTATATATATACAGTCCCACATGTATATATATACATATATATATATATTCTATATATATATTCATTATATATACAGAAAATGTTTTTTCTATTAATTTATTAATAATAATAGTATGGATATATTATTATTATTAATTCTATTTCATCATTAGTAGTATAAAAATTTCAATAATAAATTCCATTAAAAAAATAGTAGATTAAAAAATTATTAATCACATAGAAATATTTATATAGAATAAATATTAATATCATCATTATTACTCTTCCAACTCATTATTTCTATTGTACCAAAATTATTAATTACCAAATTATATTTTAATTTCTTCTTCAACACAAATAATAATAGTAATGATAATAATTATACAATTATTTCTAGCTGGTCAATTTTATTTCAAAAACCAAAATTTGTTACCCATATGGATGATGTATTCAAATACTCAATTATCATTATTGTTATTTTACACAAAGGAAAACCCCACATCCTGGACCTAAAAATGGTTTTATGTTTCCTGTATGAGACCACTTTTATATGATATTACATCATTTTAAAAAATAGTTTGTGCATGATAAAATGTATTTCATATTTTTATTTTATTAGTGTTGAGGATCTACAGGTCTAAAAATATCATCTTAACTCATGACCCGACTGAAAAATATTCCATAGAATATTCTAAGGTGTTAACATGGATTATACCGCAACATATTTCCTTTAATAAAAAAATTTATCAAATAATTTTTTTCACATCATAAAATACATGTAATTTATTCGAAAAAGATGGTATAATTATAATATAAAATTGAGGATATTATATTTTTCTCTACCATAATTCATTTCATCCTTGAGAATAATTTGAAATAATGGAGAAAATACTCCCCACCAATGGATATTTCATATTAATTTTTATCAAGAAATAATGCAATTGATACATTCATATTCCATTTGAACTCTTTGTAAAAACCAATTTTCAGAAGTTATAACCCAATCCAAATTATTTATTAAAACCATTTTATTCATGGATTATGTCCATATAACAAAATAATACATTCTATTCATAACCATATATATACACACTCAAATATATAATACATCTTGTTCAAATATAATAATTCTAGATAAAATACACTAGGGAACATATCAAAAGTTCAATATGAATTTAATTATTTGGGCACTATCTAATGCAATGAAATGGTATATATTGTATGTGAACCTACCTACATAGAATGATACTGGATCAGACACCAAATACCATAAATCACATATAAACAGAATGTGAATAACCCAAGGTGTATTTAATAAATGGTAATAGAAATACATATTTTCCTCACTTTATAGAGTCTTGGAGTTCCACTATATAATGAAAATAAGACCCTTTAATAGTTCCCCATCCTGAATCCCAACAATACTAACTCTTGTCTAACCTATCAAATATAAAATAAAATTTAAAAGATAAGTTAGTGAATCAGGAATATCTAATACCATTTTGTAATATCCGAACCTGAATGACTGTATCCAAACAAGATTGATGCATGGCGTTATATGTGCTTCCCCACAAACATGAGGATAATAACTGTCTGCGAGGGTCTTGAGTGGAATAATATGAAGACTATAATGTCTATCTGAGTTCATAAGAAGAAATAAATTTCTAATATAGTAAATTAATGAAATACATATAGTAATTCATGAGGAATCTAAAATATGGAAAACATGATACAATAACTAGACTAAATATGTATCTTGGGTATGTGGTAGGATATTAAAATAAAAACATCAACAACCATCCCACTAAACCTTCATCCATTATCATCCACATCCTCCTATTCCACATGCTCAAATGTACACTACAATGAATTTTTCCTTCACTAAATCCTTATTCATAGAATCAACAAGCTTATAAAAATACTTGAGTATGTTATGAGTAAAAAAATAGTAGGAAAATCCAATTTCCCATAATAGAATTACATAAAATATAAAAGTGTATTTGATGAACATAAAAGTTATAAAAATATTAAAGAAACAATATACCACATATGTACCAAAAACATGTTCGATCCCTGGGGACTGACTCTACCCTCTTGGGAACTATGCCCCGAGAAACATACTTACTTTAGTAAAATGTCATATGTATCTTTTGTAACGAGCCTAACACTTTCTACTTAAGAGGAATGTCCCATGAATATGACAAATTACACTAGAAGGTATTTTCCCAGTACATGCCAACCCAAATTTCAAAGATCCTTCTTTTGAAGATAGGCCAAAAATGCACCAAATATTAAATGTGGACCTAAGTACTTGACATCTATTCTCTATGCATATCCCAAAGCATGTGAAAAATATCACCAATTAGAATAGTTAAAATACATGTTGAACCCTATCTAGAACATCCATATTAGTTGATAGTTTCACTCATGTATGATATCTGACTTGTCAGCCTAATAAGATCAACCTTCATTCTCAAATACAACAAAAAAATAGAACATATAAAATACATAATGAAAATGATATATTATCATCATATCAGGACAAGTAGTACCATAATTATAGCCATTATAATCCATATTCAAGAAACACAAGCACAAGTCAATGAATACACACACACACACCTTTTGGGGTCATGTATCAAACATAGGTATCAAAGGATACACACAAAAACCAAACAATCATACTAATAACTAATATAAAGTATGAAAAAATTTCAAGGAATTCTTACATTATGTGAAATGAAAAATAATGATAAGGGTTAACATCCAATATCATTTAATCCTTTGAATCCTATGACTATTAAATATTCACTATGATTTAAAATTGTTTCCATTATCGATAATTTAAATGAAAATAACAAGGATTTAAATAAATATTACAAAATACCTCATTTCATTTGATAGAAAAATTGTGTTTAAAATTTTTCTCATCATGATTTACCAAACAATATTGTTGTCACATCAAAAAAATTAACATTTCCTGATATATTGAAGATAGATTTTTTAGAGAAAAAAAATAACAAAGATAATAATAGATGAGAAGGGGAGAATAGAGAGAGTTGAATTAGAATGGGTGGGGTGGAATTCTATTTTCATAAGTGAAAACCCCCACACAAATATTTCCCTTTTAATATTTTTTAAAATGATTCCATTTTTTTCATTTAATTCATCCTTAATTTTTATATATTCTTAAAAAAACTCATTCATAGGACCCTCCCATTTCCTTGCGTAGCACCCCTTCAAATATTTTTTTATTTTATTTTTATTCATCCTAAATTAATTTAATCATTCAGTACATATATATTTTAAAGATAATCCATATATGTATATAGTAACTTATATATACTCCCCCCACACACACACATATATTTACACCCACACACAGACATATATATACAGGTATATATAACCCATATATATAAATGTTATATATATATACACATCCCTATATATATACATACTCCCACACATATATATATTTACATATATATTTAATCCATATATATATATATATGTTATATATAAGGATAAACACATTTGTATATACATATACTCACCCACACATATGTATATATATATATATATATGTTTATTCTATATCTATATACCCAAATGGCCCGAATCATTCTATTTTTATTCATTTTTTAATTGTTATTTTAAGGGTTGAAGGGGAAACCATACATAACCTCTAGGATTCATGACATTACATGAACCAATTGTAATAGAGGAATTCATCTGTACTATAACAACTTGGTACTACACCTACCTGGAATCTACGTCACAAAGTCATCTCTCCACTTTTTCATGGCTGTTTGGCTAGGTTTCCTTTGCATGCACATGCGGGTCCCGATGGCAATTTCCACACCCACAAATTCTTCATAATCTATTAGATATACTATGGTGAATGCGTATTTCAATGAATACTCATCAAGATACTACTCCTTATATAGTCTTCCTCATCCATTTATCAAAAACTATATGTGGAATGATGGCCTTGAGGTGTCTTGAAGGCCTTGAGTAGCCCGAATGACTTAAGGCTTGAAGTCCTTGGCTGGCCCGAAGGCCTTGAAGGACTCGAGGACCAAACCAGTGGCATGAAATACCAAATATATGAATAATTTTGTCTAATAAAAAACAAAATATTACCTACTAAAGTACATACTACAATAATGTTACAGTAACCAAAAATATATCTCCACCATGATTTGATCTCGGGTCTCTTGGATGGAATTTCCAATTTCACACCAACCTTGCTAAGGCTCTTGTGCCAATATGAATGTATATTATATATATATATATATATATATTAAATTTTTAATAATAATAAAATTATAGTTATTATTATTAAATATCTATCATCATTACCACCATAAAAATTTCAATAATAAAATCCATTAAAAACAGCTAATTGATTAATACAATTTTGATTAATTGCAGAAAAATATTAAGTTAGAAAAAAACTAATAACATTATTATTAATTATTAATCTCATTATTTCCACAACAATGACCTAATGGTGGTATTTAATTTCACCTAAAAGACACCATTTGTGTGACATTCCATTATTTTGAAAAAGTATCACATATGTGATAAAATATATTTAATATATTTTTTATATCAAGTTTGAGGATCTATGGGCTCTAAAATATCATGGTAAATCAATTAAAAATTTAAAAAATATTCCATATAATTTTTAATGTTGTTAATAGATATTTAACCTAAACATAATTCCTTTAATAAATATTATTATTGAAAAATTATTTTCTCAAAAGAAAAAATATTGGTAATTTATTAAAAAGAAGATAGTGTTATTATCATTTAAAATAGAAGAAATTTCATAAAAATTGGAATTGATTATTTCTATAAAAAAATATAAATTATAACAAATATTTTCTACTCATGACTAGAATGAATTAATCGGTATTCAATTGATATAATAATTTAAATGTAATGAAATGTTTGTGTTCATAAAACCAATTTTTATTCATGAATTGTGATTTTATCATAATAAATTAAATTAATCACTTTTTATGAATTATTTTAAATAAATATATTGATTATATATTCAATTACTTATTATAAAATTCATATAATGGTTTTTATAAAGCATATTATAAGAATAAAGCTAGTTTTAGGATTTAAAATAGATTTTCCTAAAAATAGTTTTCACTGCATTTTGAAAACTTATTTTAAATAGTATTTTTATAAATTACAGATATTTTAACATTATAAATGGATTCTATATTTGGAATCAGTATTTTATTTTTTTTTAAATTGGCAGAATATATTTTTGGTCACCAAGAATAGTAACTGTGGTAAATATTTGCCATACCAGTCAGGGTAAAGAGAGTAATTACGTGTAAAAATAATGTGATAAGGACTCAAAAATCTATAGGACACCTATATTATTGAAATTAATTATTTTAGTTCATCCTAAATCTTCTAATATTCATTGCTACGTAAACATAGTGTAATTTTTCTTTGATAATTACCTTTATATTATTTTAAGTAAAAATAAATCAAAAATATCTGTCTCTTTTTTTAGTAACTGTCATATTATTTCCTAGGGAGAAATATTGTTTTTGATGGTTTATAATGGTTTTTCAAATATTAATGAATTTTTTATTCGTGGTAATTTTTTTTATATTTTATTGGTTGAAGAATTAACATTACTTTTTTTGAAGCACATACATAATACGTGTTCATGTAATTGGTAAATAAAATAAATAATTTTTAAAATATTAAAAGTAATCCAATTTGGATGAATTATTATGATTCATAAATATTAAAGATAAAAATAATATATTAGTGATGTGATAAAATAATTTATTCTAATTTCATTCCTATATTTTTTTCACTAATTTCAAACAATGTAAATAGTCCCAAAATTATGTTTAATATAATATAATATTAAATAGTATGATATTAAATGTTATATAAATATAATAAAATCTTATATTGGGATATTTTTATGGGATATGGTCAAAAATATGAACCATTGTAAACTTATGGGTCAACTTTCCATTTATAGTAACTTTCGTGACCACTAAAGTCTAAAAAAATTTAATACAAGAGTAATCATCAGAAGGGTTAAAGAGGGTTAAAAATAGAAATAATGGTTAAAAAACACATAAACATGTAGAAATTATATTTAACTATATTATTTAGACTCATATAAACCCTATAATCTAAATATATAAATTTGGGTGTGCATGAACCTGGGATTTAATTTTTATTATTTTAATACTTTATGTAATTCCAGGGGTTCCACTTCCCTCACTAATAAATGGGAATCTCCTCTTCTACTTCAAACAATAATTTTGATCCTTCTACCTCAACCAAAAAATATATTAATTTTATCCTGAAATAATTTTAAAATTTCTCAGATTTCTTAGTTTTATCATAATATAATGCATTTAAGGCTTGAGGTGTAGGATAAATGAGGTTTCTCAATGAATATGTATAATTATTAACCTAGTACATTCTATTTTATTTCATATAGCACCATCTATAAATAGGTTGTATCCATAATAAGATGATAAAATTAGTATCATTAATAAACATATATGTTATTATTATTATCTAATAATCAATTTACACCTCGTTTACCTCAAATGGAAAGTGAGTGTATCACCCATGTGTATGGGTGGATTTCCACCACCACGTAGCAATATGATTCATTTTTCATCACAATAATTCATGGGTTTTTTTAATATTATATTTAATAAATATATATGGTTCATAGGATTTAAAAATTATCTATAATTATAATTTATTATTTATCCTTCTTTCATTATTTTCATTAGAAAATGAAAACATCATTCATGTGTATATATCGATTACCATCTTTTTTAACAGTGTCAATAATTAATATATATGTTCATTAATTCGATGCATATATTTCGGTATATTAATTATATATAATATTTATAATTTTACTAACATTTATAAATTAATGAAAAGTTATCAAAGTGAAAGTAATGAATCTATTGAACAAAAACCAAAATAATAAATAGTTAACACATGTAATAATTGTTTTTATAAAGATCTTTTAATAAATGGGGGTTGAAATTTTATAAGTGAACAATATAAAGTATTTTTAGAATTAATATGGTTCTAATAAATAGTTATATAAAATTTATATTTATTATATAGGAGAATAATGTTCCTAAAAAAGATACACTTGAGGTAAGGGTTTTACGTCACAATCTCTTTTTTGTCCAGATTATTTGTACTCAAATTTATGATGTAGAAATTATATGATATTTAACTATAAAATATGATTAAATTTAATATCATTTGGTTATTTAGGTATATTTCATGTTATCCTTTTATTTTCCTCTCTTTATGTATTCAAGTGACTGGAGGAATGTTTTTATGGAAAAATAACATTGTTTTACTATTCAGTTGGGATCCTTTTTCTTCTAAGTTGATATTTTCTTTTAAATATTTTATATAATTCTTTAATATTATCATATGAATTTCTAAATCATTTTTACCCATATTTTTTATAATTTATTTGAAAATAAAAACGTTATTTTCATCAATAGGTTTTGAAGTAATCTTGAAAAGGAATTTTTCATCTATAAAAATATTTTTATGCTACATATGATTTACTTAGGATATGATTTTATGACACCATACTAAATCATAATCTAAACACTTTATATTAATAATGATGAAATATCAATGAAACCTAATCTATTTTCCATGTGTTAAATTATAATGGAATATAACTTTTTTTCTTGATCTCGTGGAAAATATATGAAGGGTTGTTATTTTAATATGGGTGGGTCTATCATAGATCTCTAATTTATTGGGTAATAATTAAAGTTTTATGAGGAAAATGGCTAAAAGGAAGGTAATCCCAATCCCTAAATATGGATCAGAAAAGGTTATCCAATTTCCAAAAGATATTACATGAGATGTCATACCAGGTGTAAAGTAGTTACATGAGTCTTTAGACCAATACTAACATTTTATTAATTTCTTAGTAGGCAGCCATAACATAATATTTCTATGATTATGACTATTCCACACTTCATTCTAGTATTTTATGGTATGATATCTACCAATTTTCTAGATATCATGACTTATATTGTATGATTTCATTATTATTCATGTATTATAAATTACCTTGATTTATTCCATGATTAGTATTATGATATATGGATTTATGGGAATGATTTTTAAATGTTAAGATCATTTTATCAAACATCTATAAAAAATTTATTCTTAATTGATCATTGATATCTCCCTTGTTTAACCATACTAATCATCTGATTTCATCCTTTTTATGCTTAATTTTAGTTGGAATTTGTAGAATGGTATTATCTATGATGTGTAAAAGATGTTTCAAGTTGTCATGATCTATGTAGAAGGTGATATAAATATTTTATACCATTTGTTTATATACCAAATATTATGAATACAATAAACCTTTATGGTTTTATAATATATTTAAATGATATTTAACAAACATATATCTAATAAGATGAAATATTTATGGATGAAATTTTTGGGCTGCATCACTTTTATTCACTAGAAACCCTCTATATCTAGAACCATTTTTTATTTCATTTCATCCTTGAAGTATGGCCACACCTCATACACTTCATTGAATACTAAGATTCCTCTGTGATTTACTGTAAGGTCATCCAGTTCACCCCTAATAACTTTTCTCCTCTAACATGTTCTACTACATATATCTCCCAAAAACACATGTTTTGGGTAGTGAATTTTAATGGAAGCAAAATTAATGAATAAATAGGCTTCAGAGAAACCATAAAATAAACCTGAAAATCTATTATTTTAGAAATATTAATTAATTTTTTAAATATAAAGTTGTTGATCAATTAATATTTTTTTTTGATAAGATAAAAATTATAAAAAATATTATTCTGTTCTCTTTTTGACAAAACCATGAAATTTATTTGTTTTACAATTATATCAATGTGATTCATTCCCATTTCTTTATAGAATATAATATTGCCATTGATTTTATAGAATTTTTTATATTTTATCTGTTTTATGTGTATTTAAAATTATAAATTACAAATTATTTTACTCTTTCCAACATGGGTATACGTATTAGTAAAGGTGAATTTTCTATAGGTGAAGCATTTTACAAATATATATTTATATTTCACTAATTTTTTGGAAAAATATATATCAAAAAATTTTATTGTGACATATTTATTATTTTTTTTCACTTATAATAATACCAAAATATAACATATATATCGATCAAAATTTTTAATAATTAGTTCTTGTGATAGATTAATTTGTTGATAATATTATTGATGACATGTATCTTTTAATCAGTAATATCAAAAATAATTTCTTTTTCTTTTATTATAAGAAATTAAAATAAATAATATCGATTTATATATTAATTTTTTTAAAATATTATATGTGGGTACCCAAATAATTTTTCAAAAAAATTGCATATTCTATTTATTGATCTAATAATATATAATATATTTATTATATAATAATTATTAGTTTTTCTTTATGTGAAACTCTAAAATACTGATTTATTATTTGAAAAGAGAACCACTTAAAACATAAGTTAATGACATGTTAAAAATAAATGAAAATTTATATTTACTTTTAAACATGTACAAACTCTAGGATACATTTCTTGAAAATCAATCAAAATACCCCCAAAATATATTTCTCACACATCATCAATTAATATCGTGGTTCAAACTGGTGGGGAGGTTCACACATGTCGTTCACACACTACGTTATGATATGTCCATAATATTAGGGATATTCTATAGTATGCTTACATCGGAAATATGAATCATGTCATTTCAAATTTTAGATGTAAGTGGTTAGAAGCACCTGATCATCCCTAGTAAAAAATTATTTCAATGAATCTAATAAAAACAAAAAAAAATTAATATATAATATTTTTATCTAAATTAAAGTTCCAATATAATTTAATAAATTGAATTATTTATATTATTAAAAATCTTGGGGGACATGACTGGGAACCTCATTACATTTTGGGAGACAATGGATATGATTTCATGCAATAGTTGAGACTCCTTGAGATCATTCTATTCTAGGAAAATTTTGTGTCTATCTATGAAATATTTTTATTATCGACAAACTATAACATATTTTATCTAGTAATAAAATATCATGAATAGGTTTTGAATGATTTAAAATAATAAAAATGAGTTCTCATTCCTCTATGTTTAAGGATACACCTATATATTAGTAAAATATAAAATATATTTATCTTTATATGATCTGATATTTCTAAAGGGAATATAAATAATTTTAGAAAGAAATTAATCCAACCTAAATTCTATATGCTTTTACTTGGAAAATATATTGTCCACTATTTGAAAATATATATATTCCACAGGAATAATGGTCTTTATCTAGGTTCCAATACTAATAAACAAATCTTGAATGTACGAATGATAGGTGATTTACCAATATGACTGCATAGGTAAATATATATTTTAATCTTGGTATAAATCATAATGTATATAAATAAATGTGAAAATAAAAAATATAATTATACGTTTTGTTTAAGAAAAGATTTATTTTAATATAAAATCCTTTTAAACATACTTTTTTAATTCCCCAATGAATATTTATTTTTCACATAATGGGTCTATGATAGTATATTTTTTAATTGTACCTAAACCTCTCACAGTCCATGTTTGGAGAAGAATTACTAGGTATGTAAATTAAAATGAGTAAATTTCACTATAAATTTGATTTGATTTATATCCAATACAATAAATTTTAAAAATCTAATACAAACATATTAAAAAATAAATCATAAAAAAACTGTTTCTTGCTTCAAATCCAAATACAATCAAATAATTTACTGAATTATATCTTTTTAGGATAATTGGAAAATGAATTCATACCATATCAATTATTGTAAGAGGAGATAATGGATTTGATAATGAGAAATAATTGAGGCACATTTTGTATATTCGATACCTATAAATTTTGGAGGATTACTATAAAATTAGTGTATATTCCTCCAACTATAAAATATATTATCTAGCAATTCAGTTTCTTATGTGAGTCCTAATAAAAGAGTATGCCTAAGAATGAGACTGGTTTGGTCATGAAGGATAATTAAGATAAACAAATCTAGGAATTCCAAATTCCCAACGAATCCATTATTTTCAAGAAACATAAAAAATGAATCATGAGGAATAGTTATAAAAGAATAATAATCAAATATAAAAAGATAGTAAAATCACAATTTTATAGTGATTTTTTTTACTATAATGGTTCAATTTGTAGACCCACCAAAAATAGATGGAGATGTCATATATAATCAAATTAATGAATAAACATATCGTGTCTTAGATAAATTTGAGCAACTAGGGATACGATTCATAAACAAAATTTAATTTATACATGTATAATAGATGAAATGATTATACTGATATGATATTTTGAGAAATTGTGCACATTTTTGAAACCAAATCACTTATAGAAAATGTCCATTTTAAGAAAATAAGGTATGTGAAACAATAAAAAAACCTCCACACATCATTGATGAAGATAATTCATCAAATAGACTAATATATTAATTATTTATGTTTTTTATATTGAAAAAAGATGATAATTTAATGGAATACATTCATAATTTTTGCTAATAATTATAAGGATTATGTTGATATGTTGTTTCAGAAAAACATTTAATTGGAATATGTATACTTTTATTTATAACCATTAGATTCTGTTGAATCCATAAATAATAATGTCCTAAAACAAATTCTAATAGTACAAAGAGAAAGATACCTAGAATGGGAGGCTATTTATATGTCTAAATGATTAATACCCCAAAGATAAATACAGACCAATGTAATTAAAGATTTTTTTGAGTAAAATTTATATACCACATTTAAAATAACATTTTAATTTAATAAGAACCATTTTTCCAGTATACATCCATTAATATGATGGATAAAACACCACATGCTAAGTGATTGACTATGGTAGAGTCACAAAATTATATTACAATATGTTATTTAAAAAACATACATACGTTTTTACCCTTTATCACCAAATAAGTTATTAGGATATAACTCATATTTTGATGATATTTTAAAGAGAGAAAACATACTTAGGAGTAGAAAATTAATTTAATATGTGGGGAAATAGAACACCCTATCAGTGGACACGTGATTACATACTATGGATTTCAAAAAAAAGTGAAATTTCAACACTAAAATTTACCTAACAAATAATTATACATCATTGGAGAAAAATATAATGATTCATTAAAAAATAAAAAAATAATATGATTCGTGACTTATAACTAAATATCCTAGATAGAAATGTCAAATTATTTCACCCCTTATTGAAAATAGTAATTGATGTTGAAACATTGAGAATTTAAATTTGGTTTATGTACAAAGTCTATTTGTTAATATATTTTTACATTATTATAATAAAAAAAGTGATTGGATTTTATTTTAACCTGTACTGAATTATATGAATATTATAAGGGAAAATTTTAATTTTTCAGAATCTAAATATCTTTAATCTCTAGAATAGTTACTATTAATAATTACATTACATATTTTACCAATATAAAAATGGAGATAGATATGATAACTAACAAAAAATTATAATCTCCACATGAAGAATGACAAAACACAATATTTGTAATTTAAAATGTATAAGTTATTTAAAAATAATTTAATATATATATTTAAATCATTAAAAATTATACAAAGGAATACATTATAATGAATGATAGTGGAGATACATTAGAATTTTTACACAAATTTTATTTATTGTAATAATCAACCTTTTTCCTTCAAGAAATTCCTCATTCATGGAATCAGTTTTAGTTATGTTGAATTTTATCCATAGTTTTTAGGGGTACACATTGTAACCTGCAATTTAAATGATGTAAAATATGTATTTATTCCCATGTGAAATATTTAATCATTAAATATTATATTTAATAATTAAAATAGATTAATTTTTGTAATTTACCTCCCTAAAAATAAATAATTTATATAAAATATTCTTCTTATCCAATTAAACATTGGTGTTCCAATGTAGTTGTGTTTTACTATAGAAACTAGCCTTATATGAGGTCTTAAATGTTAAGGGGTTGAGTTCAAACTAGTCAAAATAGATATTATTATATTAATCATTAAATAATTTACACTAAATGTAATTAAGGAATTAATGATTATTAAAAATGTCGAAATATTATAAACAACAATAAACCAAAAATATTCATAAAATTTTTTTAATATAAAGAATATTATTCAAAAAACCTGATTACCAAGGAAAAGGTAAAAATTACAATCAATATTTATTACTATTCAATCACATTAATGACGGAAAAATAATATTTCTAAAAATAAGCATTCGTAGTGCATCTAGTTTGTGGTAGGAAAAAATCCATCATATGTAGCATTCATCTATTGTGATTCATAGTATAATCATATAATATAACAAAAATATGAAATATAATTAAGTGTATTATATGAGGAATATATAATATAAACAAAAAAAGATAATATATATAATTGAAATAATGTTGATGAATGGAACATTATTAAAATTATCAAAAAAATAAATATGGTAAAGGGTGGAAATAACAAAATTATAGGAAAGAAGTGGTGAATTTTTTTTTTCAATTATGAATATAATTTGATAAATCATATCCATATAGAAACATCAATGAAAAATTATATACATTAAAATATGTTTATAATAGATGTATAAAATATATAATTTTTTTCATAACAATTTATTCTTTTTCTATATTTTTTAAAGAGTTGAAATGATTAAAAATAATTCTATAATGTGTTTTAGAATATAATTGAATAGTTTAAACTACTTCAATTTCAGAATGATTCTACATAGTTTTTCATGATTTTTTAATTTAAAAACGATTATAGTTTTTCATTCAAGAATGTATATGATGTAAACTAAAAATCACAGACCCAATAAATGTATTTCTTGAAAATAGGAAATTTTATACCTAGAGCAAGTTTATTCACCTGGAATAAATTTTAGTAATATCTATAGTTATATTAAATTAAATATTGGGAATTAGATAATTTCATACATTTATAATTGAATTACTAAAAAATTCATGTTCATATATTAATGAATATTTCCCAAATTTAATTCTTTAAATTGGATTAAGTCCATGTAAAAAAATAATTCACAAAATAATTCAATAAAATGAGGCATGTCTACAATGAAATCATTATTCTTACTTGGAAACATATAAATTCATATTTTATAATGTTTAATGTAGTATATGGAATATGAAATATTCATAGCGATCAAACAACTAAAATATTTTAATCTTATAGAGTATGTTTGATCATTGGATTCTTCAATCAATTTAAAAAATAACAATTTATAAATTCGTTTATGAAATCATTCATGAAAACCAATTAAAATAGTCTATAACATTAAAAATTAGTAATAAATAAAAAATAAAATACTGTAGAATAATTTTCACATAAAAATTATTTTAAAAAAACATTTCTTTATAAACAAATATCACAAAATCATAAGAAGACTTTCTCAAATATTCAAGAGTGTTATGAGTATCATATATTGGATATAAGTGTTTAGAAATAGTAAGTATTTAATAAAAATATATTTTGAAAGACAAAAAACTATTCCAAAATAAAAACTAATGATTAAAACTACCATTAAAATTTGAGGATGGTTTTCTGTATATAATATATGAGTCCGATATATGATTGAAAATCGAGTCTACACTTTTACATCATTATGTCATGAAATATAACCAAACATAAATCCAAATAGTCCTCACTTTTAAAGAATACTATAATAATTAAATAATTTTTATAAAATATTTTTCAATAAAAAATTTCATAATATGGAATTAAAACATCAAATTTATTCAATTAAAGATATTATAAAAAACTAAACTAAAGTGAATTTCTATGAAACAAGTTAAAAATAATAATCTAAATAACATGGACATCTGGATTTCCAATTCGAAAAAATTGAGTTTCGGATGAATATAATGATGTATCTTGCTGAATTCTATGGTTTAAAAATATTTGATAAATGAATATAATGAAATGTGAAAAATATTGAATTTATTCTTTAAATTAAGAAGGCCTGACACAATTAATTGGAGTGACTGAAGGGAATAATGTAATTAGTAATATAAATTCACTATAAAAAAATTGAAAATAAGAAAATAATTTTAATCTGATTTTCACTATAACCCTAATTGTAATTGAATTCCAATAATGGATGACCATGATTTCAAGGGATTAAAAAATGAGTTGAAATTTTTATACACTATAATTAGTTCAATCATCAATGGATTTAATGGAAAATGATTTTCTGTTTATGATCGTCATGATACCTCATATTTTTAGTTGGAAGTGGAAGAAATAAATTTAATGTTGGTAGATTGGAGGCAAAGGTGATGGTATATAATCAAGGAGGTGATTTTGTGGATGTTGGGGATATCGATGGACCATGATTATGTTTTCTTATAGAAATGACCAATGCAGGGTTGGAGGATGATGTTGATGTGCGGAGAGGGGTGCCATAAGGGAGATAGAAAGATGATGGAGGTTTATTCTTTATTTAATCGATCTAACGAATCATAAAAAATTATTTATTTACATTTTTTAATTATATTTTTAACAATAAAATACTTATTTGTTAGTAAAAAAATATCAATATTAATTTGAAAAAGTAACAATTTAGTTTTTCTGTAATTTTTTTTTGTGGAATTAATCATTAATAACAATAGATATATATGTGGGTCAAAATTAATGTCCATTAATAATTTTAAATAAAAAATACATAATATCTACTATAATTGTTCACTTTAACTAATATATATATATATATTATGTCACCAAATATCTATTTTTTAAATTGTTTTATAGTGATAGGAAAACATATAAATAAAAACTTATTTTATATAAAAAATAAGTTTATATAAAAAATAAAATGGGAATGTTTTGGAAAAAAATTATTTGTTTGTCACCTTGACATAAAACATCATACCGGATAAAAAATACCCAATGATAGATCTTTTAGGATTTATAAATATTTAACAAAACCATCAATGTTTATAAAAATGTGATAAATTCTGAAATTCAAAATTAGATAGTGGGTTGAAGTGGATTATTCTCTATAAAGGAGAACAATTTTAACATAATTTTAAATGATCATTTTTTGAGGAAATATATTATAGTGGATAGTGAGATATTCAAACCTATTATCACACATTGTGGTTATTTGATGGATTAATTAGTAGTTTAGTGGAAGGTTCTTGTTTTTTCCTTTATTTATTTGATGAATTGGTTAGTCTCACTATTTTGGACTAGGCCATAATGGGTTCATATGGTTGGTCAACACAACTTGTCAAACATGTAAAATACTAACAATCAATCAAAATAAATTGTGATAAAATGGACACATCCATTCACTAATCAGTTTATGTTTGGTAACACAATTCATTAGGGTGAATATGAAGAGTGTGAATAATTTGGAAAAGATATGCTGCTCTATAATAGGTGTCCACTAAAATCTAAAGGGTGATCTGATGCCTATAAAAGTAGTATCCAAGGAAAGAAATTTTTATTCAACTCCCTCAATTCCAATGAACTCCAATGACTCTCAAAGATAAACATTCCTCTAAAACCCTAAAAAATAAATAAATAGACATTGTTGGTGTTAAATAATAAAGACCTTTCATTACACTCATGATTCTAAATCATCTTCAAGTGTTACTCTCCACTAAGTAATATTGTAGAGTAATGATACCATTGTATCATAAAGAGGAATTATTTGTAACCCACTATAATATTGATATAGTAGTGAAACGTCTACTTCTAGGTGGAGAATTATTATAACATACCTAAATGGGAACCATAAAATACTATCCAAGAAAGTATGTATCACAACCCACTAATATCTCCAAAATGTGTTCGAGTATTTTTTTCATCAACATAGATGAGGCAATGTTAAAAAAATTAAGGATGTTTAAGAAATTCTAATGGTACATTTTCATGAACTAAAAAAGTGTATGCACTTTATTCTTGATTATATATAGTTGTATTTTTTTCTCTTAACTAAAAATCACCCAAAATTTAAAAATGAGACACAATAGATCCCCCACTAGTGAAAAATTGAAAAAACATTATTTCATGTGTTTAGGGAACATAATAAACACATTATTTAGTTATATCTTTGATACGTCCCAATAATTCTCTACAACAAAATATATTTTCGATGTTTGGAACAAGAATAAATCACTAAGGATATGAGTGGAATGAAATTTCAAAATTTCAAGTTAATTTCAAACAAAATGTTAGATTTTAGATATATCATAGAGAAATTTATCAAAATTCAAAATAACATACAATATATAAAGATAAACTATATAATTATAAATGAATCCATCATGGTATATCTATAACAAAAATGTCCCCCAATCCAAAAAAATGTGAAACAATATATTAAATACAAGAATGGAGATATTTACCTCAATCAGTTACTCAAATACCTATATATTTAGGAGGAATATTAAAAAAATTGGATTTAAATGAACATTATGATGATACATCCAACTTCCTCATAGTGAAGGGAGTGTGTTCATCTTTGTCCTCAAAAGGGATAAAAATCCAACCCATTCATCCAAATAAAAATTCATATTAAATAATAAGAAAGGTTAATACTACTAGTATTGAAATCATGGAAACTTCTAATATTAATTGGTCTCTAATATATGAAAGAAGGAAATTTTGATTTAAAAAAGAAATTTACCCCCACAATCATTAAAGATAATTCATTTGATGATATAACTTCTTTGTGGGACAATTCTGAAGATACATAAAACATGGGAAGAAACATTTAACTCTTAAAGGGGGATAATATAAATCAAATATGGTGTTTTACTCGACATGTGGATTATTTGAAGAATAAATGTATAAGTTAAGGGTGTTTTTGATCTTTTTTAACTCTATAAAGATCGTCAATTTAAAGGATATCTTATATGTGAAAAAAATCATAAAAATCCCGTTTTATAATGATTGTTATATGTGCTGGGGATTATGATGGTGTTCAAGGAAGATATATTTTCAAGGGTAGGATATTAACTGGAAAGTATCACTTATATGATGGATTATTCATGTAATTGCTGATATTTTCCCTGGTTTTATTTTTTAAAATTAATTGGGAAAATTCTAAGACTAAGCGTTGAGATGGGGTGACATTTTGAGGTATGATTTATCTAAAAAATAAGATGAAAAATGTTAAATTATTAAACAAGCCTATGGGTGGTTTTTATTTAAACTGAGAATAAACACTAAATGGGTTCCCAGATCATATATCTTTGTGAACCATTGCATTCAGATCAACAACTTTACCTTAGTGAGGGCCTAACATAAACCGGTATGGGTCTATTGTGAAAGTTATAATTTTGACATAACCATCATTAAAATATTTTAATAAAAATATTTTTTTTGACGTAGTAAAGTTTTTATGTTTAATGAAACCTTTGTAAAAAATTTGGGTTTATCAGCATTACCTAGGAATACTTCTGAGGGGTGGAGGGAAACTTCCTCCACAATGAATGCCAACAGATTAGGGATCGATGATGACATGGGCCAACGTTCTTCATCAACAATTGAGCCAATCACATGGTATAGTGTTTTAACTCTTGATGATTTCTTTTCCATTCATAGATTCAAATGATGAATGTGAAAAAACCCATGAACAAGTTGATCCATAGTTTTTCTATTATTATGTGATAGATACACTATTAAGAGGGTTTAAAAAGGTATATAGATATTTCTGATTATTTTTTCTTGTTCTTTGTTAAACCTCATAACTTGAATGTATCAAAGGCATGATGAACAAGGAGAAGATCTGTTAGTCATCCATTCTATGTGTTCTTCCAGTCCCCGTTTGTGGCGTTCTTTATCATTGGACCCTCATGGTCACGACACAATTTTTCAAGAGGCTCCAAATGTGATTGTGGGCCAAGGGTTCTAGAAATATGGATTAGATCCTAAATAAGTGAAGCTCATGAACCAAGGATTGTATATGTGGATTCATTTAGAAAAACATAGCACTAGATCAATGAGAGCGACCAACAAAATAAGGGATAGTGGTAGAGGTGCATTGTAGTGCCCGGTGGCACGCAGTGGTGGAAGATTGAGGTCACCCAAAATGATGACTATAGGAGTAAGCAGTGGCGTCCAGACCACAAAGGTAGCGCGATCGTACTAGGTGGATCCCACAGTAGGGAAATTCTTGGGTGGTGATCAGGGGATGCGACCTGAGGTCTTGGAAATGAGCAGGGACGTGGCTCAAAGGCGCATCAAAGGAACCCACGGTGGAAAGATGATGTGTATAAAGAGGAGGTGGGCAGGACACTTGAAATGTGGCATGATGCCGCGTTGAATGTGCGACATGGGGAGGGGGAACCACATTGTCTGGGCAGATTATGTAGACCAGTGGGATGCAACTATGGTGAGCTGTGTCCGGCAGAGTAAACCAGCCCACAGTGCATGCCGAACTAGGGGTTAGGCCAAACCAGTAGCCTCACAGGATGGACCATGTGGCCCAAATGGTCAGGTCAAGTCATTCGAGTGTTCTAGGATAGTTTAGGTTTTACCATCCAGACCGGGTTGGGTCAGATCCATGATAGACTTGGGATGGGATTCATACAAAAAAGTTGAAACATTAAAACCACGTGGTCATTTGATGATCCATTTATAAAATTGGGACAGTTTAGATGAGATAATTTTTGTAAGATACTCTAAGTAATATTTTGTGGAAGTTAATTTATGAGGTAATTCCTTGAGGAGTAAGTTCCCCCATAACATGCACCCTATGAGCGGAATCCTACGACTGGATTTGACTTGGTGACTACATGACTTGGGGCTTCATGACCTATTGATGCTATGTGTTCCATCAAAGCTTCATTTTACATTAACACCCAATTTTCCATCAATTATATATGTTCCATTGATGCTCCTTGCACCATTGATGCTCTATAAATCATCAACACTCCGTGTTTCATGGAAACCGGGAGATCTGTGGACTACAATTGTAAATCCTTCTCTTCTTTCATTATAATGATACCGCTCTGAGATGACTGTACATAATGTATTTATTTTTTGTATAATTCATGTTTTTATTTTTGGTATAGTTCGTTTATTTATTTATGGAATAATTTTTGTATTTATTTTCAGTATACTTTAAGTGTTTCTAGGTGGTGTTCCATCGTGGTTTTGGGGCGTCCTACTGATTATTGTTTTACACAAACTTACACAAGCATTGCCGGCATGTGTCTTGTACTATGTATATGATCAAAAATTAAAGGGAGTTCATGGTGTAACATGAAAATGTGGTTTCTAGAGTGATCTAGAAGATGAGGTATGCTTCTATGGATTCATATACCAGTCCTACACCGACACTTCATGTAGAGTTTTCTTCTACAGATGAGTTTTAGGAACTTGTGCATTCACTTGGGTAGACTCTCCTTTTATTGGACATGTATTCTGGCCCAATTTACATTCCATTTTCCTAATTTTGTACTTTTTGGTTGGTATCTTAATGTATATATGCATTTTTTACATAGTGCTTTTAAATTTCAGAATTTTAGACTTGGAGATGTGTGCATGTGTTTCGGTATTTATAGAAATTCCTTCTATTTGATTGTTAGGCCTACTCAGTGCTTGTTTCTAGCCCCAATACTATTGAAGGTGGTATTGGGTTAATCCTGGAATGAGATCCTCTGATTTGAGTCATGAAAATTCAAATTAAATATAAATTTTGTTTTTATTACTTCTTTATTTTCATTTATTTCATAATCATTTAATAAAAATTAAATTATAAGAAAATGCATGAAATAAAAATTGAATTATTACCTAGTGTAGATACAAATGATCATAAATGTGTGACATGAATAAAATTTAAATTATTTAAGAAACTGTTCCAAGAAATAGAAATTGAATTTTTTTAGAAGTAATTAAATGATATGTAGGTGATTTTTATAAACCACCCATCATATGTAATAAAGAGAACATTGTAACTTTTATTGTTAATTATTATTGATTTTTCCATATCTATCAATTAAACAATAAAGAAAAATTTATATATAAATTTTTAATATACTAAAATATTAGTGAAAACCAATGCGGTGTTAAAATTAAATTCATTATATACTAGAACACCCCACCCATAATTGTCTTGAGAATACGGAGGAATGTTACTTGGACTTAAGAGACACCCCCAAGGCAACAAAGGCTAGAAATAAATGCCAAGGTCTTCATAAACAAATAGGGAATTATTTTACATTTTGAAAATAGGACAACAAACCAAACATAAAATAAAAAAATAAACCACTACATGATGTATGATTTCAATAAAAGACAACTCAAAACAAAACATTTATTGAAAAATCAGCTAAACCCAATTACCTTAGTGCAAGATTGTAATATCAAAGAATATAACAGAATACAAACTAATAAAATTAAAAGGCTCGAAATACATAGCTCCAAACCTCAACTCTAACCCAATCCTCCAGAATCATGAATTACCACTATATAAGTGAAATGTTTTACCTTTACATGTTTCTCAATAAATGACATATTCCAATGAACCAATTTTACAATGTTTGAGTAATTAAACTCAGTAGATTTTCCCGAATGACTACCCTTCTCATGGTACCAGGATATAGCTGGTTATGACCTTTTACAATATAATTTGTAGAAAATAATTTATATAAATTAACTTGAAATAGTATATCACAAAACCAAAACTATATATAGATAAAATATTCTCTAAACTAAAACCATTTACCGAGAAAAAATCCAATAAATATCTTCAAAACAATTCAATCTTTTAATTTTGGCGTACCCCATTATAATAAAAAATTCCAAATATCCACACATCTACACACGAATTGTTTGAAATGATTATTCCATACTTATGAATGGTTTATTTTCGTTATACAAAGTCATTTAAAGGTAATTAAATCCCATCTTCCATTAAACCTTTAACACTGAGCACACAACCATATTTCAACTAAGCCTCATATTCCAATATGAATACACACCACAAATTATTCTCAAACACATGACAAAATCATTTCAATCCGAAAACCATTTCAACGTAAAAACCATTTCCATGCCGGAACCATTTCTAGAAAGTAATTATTTTAAATATTTTCTCAGAAATTGAATAAAGTAACTATTTTAATATAATCATTTTAAAACCATTTAGGAAACACTTTGCACAAAAATTTTATAATTTCACACAAATCCACAAACCATCACTAATGAAAAATTCTACCAATATTCTAAAAAAAATTCAAAAAAAATTCAAATATTTTAATCAATTTGAAACTAATCCATAATGTTATTAATATTGGAGTTGAGTGTGTATCCACCATCCTCTATAAATTGGTAAAAATGATAAGCAATAAGAAAAACACCAATGAAATTGGGTTGAATCTCAAAACACCAACCTTATATCTCTTCCCCCATTATAAAAAATTCTAAATATAATAATATTTGGAATAAAATATCTTATAAATTTACACAATGGACTTATATATGTGATATAAAGTGAGGTGGATAATTATATCTAAGAAAAACCTCCTTGAACAACCATGAACAAATGATTTCCAGGAGAATTTTTCATCAAAACACAAAGAGAAGACTTTAGATCACCTATGGATTGATGGGAGAGGATTATTTATCCTTTGGGGAAATATAATATATATTTAGGGCCAAATAAGAGTAAAAATGTGGTAGTTAGATATTAAAAAAAATGTGAGATCCAAAATTTTATGATCTCACTTTTGACCCTTCCATGGTTAGTCACACAGTTAGGAAAATTGTGCTCTATCCATGTGCCAACCACTACCTCAAGGATAGCCCATTCATAGTTGGATCATATGGTTAGAAAACTAGGTTCTATCCATAACAAATACAAATTTTTATATAAAATATTTTAATCTATACTTCCTCATGGTTTGGTGTCATGAACCATCCCAGGTCAACCCTAAACCGGTCACTCAAGCCCATCCTTTGCATGGCCCCAAGAGAATTTACAATCTCCTCGGTATGGAAAAAAGTACCGAGAATCAAAAATAAAACCAATTTTAATGAATCTGTCCCTAAAACAAGATCAAATAAACCAATTAAACAAAAATATCATGCAAAAAAATGACAATTGAAACATAAATGGATATAAATAAACAAGTTTAGTTACAAAGGAAAACTAACAGACCAAAATATAAAAACAAGAAAACTAAACCATGCTATCACATCCTCTATATGACCACTTGGTATCCCCCAACCACTAAACGTGACCTGATACAACACTGAGAAAATGGTCTAGGAAGTTAAACCAAAAGTCCCACCCACATCTGAAAATATTGGATAGGTGTGAGAATTTAAATGATTAGTAGGGATTCCAAAATTGAACCATGAAATCAATGCATTTACCATTTCCAAAAAAGACTAATAATACTAGTTTTAACTACATTACAAAAAAAATGTTCTCACATATACAATGCATTTCTAAAAATAATAATCACAATTTCATTTCCCTTATAATTCAAAAACATGGAAAAGAAATATAGAGGGTCGCACACAAACTTTTCTGAAACAGATACATTGAATCCCTTTTTAAAACATACCATACAATGTTTGTCCAAGAAAACACAAAAACCAAGATCAAGGGTATGATTATACATATAGAAAGGTAAATGGTAAAAATAGTGCTCATATTAAAAGATAATGAAAAACCATGGAAATCGGAGGAAGACAAGAACATACTAATACCTATTACTCAATCCCTAGTAGCATGCCACACACTATAGAATGAAACCCCATAATTCTCATCCACCCTTTCTCATGTCATACCAAGGGGCCCTATCCTATAGTAATAATCCCAAATATCCTACTACTATGGTCCACTAGACAGTAGGTGAAATTCTAGTGAAAAATTCATTCTTAGTAAACCCCCTTACTATGCTAGGTTATTGTTCTATGTTCTCAATGAGGATTTCAAAACATTCAAACAACAAGCCATATATATATAAAACCAATCACACTACACAATCTAAAACAACCCTTACCACCTCAAGGTTTGTCCCATGCATTAAAATAAATATTCTCAAAAGGAGGCCTACACTAAGGACCCTCCTATCTCATGATCAAAAGATGAGGTAAGACCCCTAGCTAAAGATGGGTTTTCCAAACATACAATTTCAAAGATGCCAAATGGGACTTATACAAATATCACACATCAAGCCCTTTATAAATTTCCATTTGTAGATGCCAATCTAGGATTTAGCTTTAACTTATTCAACCATTTACAAAAAAATTATAAATGGTTCCAAAACCAAAATAAACGTAATTTCTTTCTAACATGGAAAAACATGCCCAACTTCCCTTTAAATAAATTTAAAATATACAAAAACTATGATAGTTACAAAGGAGATTTCACAAAAATTACAGGAAAACACCCTTTCAAAAAATTCCAAATGGTCTATGGATTTCACATTCACCCAAACAGACAAAAAATTCCAAACAAGACTTCCATATTACTACCCCTCACCTAAGCATGTTTCATTGCCAACCGATCCAAAATATAGGAAAATATTTGAAGTTATATTTTTGGAATATAAAGTGTACCACTTCCCAAATTTTGGAAAGAAACATTTTAAAGAAATTATATTGAAATGGATAAGTGTTTCTATAGAAAGAGACTAGATCTAGAGTTCTATATTAATTTGATTTCATATCCATGTGTGCACCCAGTGAACCCATTGATTTTCCAACATCAAAGGGAACACCCTAAAACCAACCCAAACATTTTAACCCCATTTTTATGAAACCAGAATTTTTATTTCTTCCCAAGAATATCCATTTCACACCTTTATAAAATGAAAAACATATTTACAAATCAATAAGCTTTTTTAAGATCATGATCCAACCCACATTAGAGGAAAACACCATATTTCACATATAAATCCAATGACATGATCCAGACTGTCTTAACAAAAAAAATTCATTAAAAAAACGCATCTCACCCATCAAATTTACAATTAAATTTCAATTGTCATTTCATCAAACACTTTATGAACAAACACATAATCACATAATTCAAGTTTCATGTAAAAACCTATTTTTAACAAAAAATATTCAACATTAAAACATAACAGAAAGATAACTAGAGGTAATGTAGAGGTGCATAGAAAGTTAATAAATTCATTTAAAACAACAAGAAACAATGGAAAAGAAATGTAAAGTAAAACCATGTATTTTCCTACCTCAAACAATGTGCGGACGCAACGACGATTCAACATAAGAAAAAAACTCCCAACAAACTAAACACACACTCTAATTGATGAGAATAATGTGTGAATTATAAATAAATGTATTAGAGTCTGGTTAAATTGAAAAAACACCAAATTGAAAAAAATAAAATGGGGAAGCGTTTTACACTACTCAGAAGGTGTTCGGCTGAAGATGGTTTCTAGACTGCGGGAAGACCATACACCTGTAAGTAGGTGCGGCGAGGTGTAGGATGTCTAGAGTGGATGGCTAGACTAGGCATGGAATGGTTGAGGGATCATGACGGGATGGTGGTTGAATGAAAAAAGTGGAGCAGGGAGGCTGGGCTGCCACTGGGAGAGAGGGAGAGGGAGTAGCGAGGTTGTAGCTCTAGCCGAGAGATGAAGCTACGGCTGGTGCTGCGCTATAAACCGAGTGGGAGGGGATGGTTGGCATGCGCAACACCTCATATGGAACTGGAAAATGGGGGGGGGGTTGTTCCTCCCCCCTTAAGGGTTTGACTCAATTTTTTTCCTTTTCTAATATTAATAATAATTATTATTACTATAACAATAATAATAATAATAATAGTAATAATAATAATAATAACAATAAAACAAACTTTATAATAATATAATGATAATATTAATAATTAAAATTTTATTCATTTTGTTTCAAAACATTCATAATATTAATACTAATTTAATAATAATATTATTAATAAAAACATTAATAACAATAATACTATTAAAAAAATTAATAATAATAATGTTATCAATTTTTAAATTATAATATTACTATTTTTGTTTTAAATTTAACCTTATATTATTTATGTAAAATATTATTTACATTAAATTATAGACAACTACAGAGCTCATGTTCCGTCATGCGTGCTGTTGAGGGAACTGCACTAGAACCATGCCACCTGACACTGACCTCATACAGGGTAAATATGTGTGCTTGTCATGCAGTTTTATAACTCATGTTCAAGTCAGACATCAACCAGGTTAGGGTGTGACAAGTCACCCACCACAGAATTTTATACCCCAAAAAAGTCACCAATCTGAACATTGGTCATGAATTGAGTATTTTCCCAGAAATAACCAAAGGAAACTGAGAGTCTTGGGGTGACCATTCTCAGCACGCATCACACCTAACCAATATGAAAAGATACCATGACAATAAATAATGGGAGGACGTGATAGGGATATCCCCAAAAAAAGGATTCAAGTATCACGGAAATTATAACCCAAACATGGAACTCAAAAATGGGGTCCCACACAAAAACTCCCAATTTATCCAAACCAACTACCATCAAACATGGGAAACACCACCAACACTGAAACTAGGCTCTTTTCACAAACCCATTGAACTACTAATACTATTGGAGGACTTCTGAAAAGAAAGATTGATCAAAATCCAACAACAAGCTGGATCCATTTTCTACCCATCTCTTAAAACCACAAATAACTCCTAGTCATCACAATCAAAACTCACACACATGAGGAGCAGACACACGATAAAAAAACAAATGGTTCTAGAAGACACATTCAGACAAAAATGACTTCTTTGATTGCAACAGAACATGTTCATCACATCCCTCCACTGAAACAATGACCATACAATAATATTAAAACATTGTCAATAAAGAAACAAGAAAAAAAATTCTTAAAATTTCCAAATCCCAACATGGGACACAAAATTTATACCGAGGCTCCACACCACCGAGAACTCCTAAGTGTGTGCGAGCTTCACCCCGAGACCTATGGATGAGGATATTTTGGATGAAGCATCTCCTACCTCATAGTCAGACATGAGCATCCTTTGGTCACACCATCTTCTTCTAGAGACACATCATTCAAAACTTCTCTAGATTACCCCAACAACCGCAATGATGAAATGTCTTCAGAGGGTAATGACACGACAACTTCAAGGTATCGAACCGGCCACACTGGTGGCTCATCACTGAATAGTCTGACAAACTGGAATCCAGTAACCCTATAGAGTAATCTTTAAGAATAGGTCTCTCCAATATGCACTGCACATTGGATGGGATACCTTCAAATGAGCCAACCACCATGAACTTCACACCATGAACTAGATCATCCAAAAAACACATCATCCACCAATTTCTCAAAATAGATGTCTCATAATGAATTAACTTTATCCGAAATCCCAGGACAAATGACCGACATGAAAAATGAGATTTCATTTGATCTTCTAACACTAACACCAAAGAAAAGTGAACCAGCTCTTTAAAATGGTCAATGTATGATTTTATTGACCACTTGCCTTACTGAACATTCCAAAACTCTGCTTCCGTCATCAACATCACCTCCTATGGTAGGAGTCCTTGGATGAAGGTGGACTTAAGCACTTCCCCTTTCATCCCAACTTTCATTGCAGAGGGGGAAGCCTACACCAACTAGTATAGAGATTTCCCCTAAAAAATAAAATAACAACTTAAAATCTGACATACTTAGGAGTTCCCATACCCGAATGATGTTCTCCACTTCCTCATGCCACTCTGTTGTCACTAATAATCCCCGATCACCTTGATGGATAGGTAATGCCTGAGAAGGACCAAAAAATAGGCATGACTTATCCGAAACATTAAGGACCTTTATGCGAAACATTTTATGAACAACATATAGAACACAAATTCCAAAACAATATTAAGACGAAACAACAATAATAAATGAAACTTCATCAAGAAATTACCAACCAATCATAAACCTAAAGAACATCACTTTCAAAATTCACTCCTTTTGGTTTAAATTTTTGTAACCCACTAACGAATTCAAAAACACCTTAATTTAAAAATAATACTCACACTGACCAAAACCACAATGAAGCATAACTTACACCAAACCACTAGAATGAGGAACTAGTAGACACACTTAACATAGCGACATGGTAGTGAGCCAGGCCCCAATAATGCTTCAACAACTAGAACGTACCAAAACTGTGTACTAGGAATCCACATGGGTCAAAACTCCGTATGAGATTGTGACCTGAAAATGGATCACCATCATTGCGAACCCTTAGTACCAAAATAAACCAAGATAATATAAATGCCCAACTCCTAGACTATCCTTAATAACTCAGGTATCATCAAAAGTTGTGTGGATCAGGCACCGACCATAACCTACCTAATGAGCCTCGAAAATCATAATCTACAACTACCAGTCACCCCAAATATCATGAATGTCCCTTTGATACCATTTTGTCAAGAACTAGCCTAGGTAGACCCTGAACCAGGAACCTGAGCCAGTCCGCATCACGGCACGAATGGCATTCCCAATGCCCTGGAGATGAAAACCGGTGTTGTACATCAAACATACAACCAATGGGAATTATTTCTGATAAAAAATAGGACAAAAAACCAAACAAACAAATTGAGTATGCAGAAAAATGACAATTGAAACTTGAATGGATATAAATAACCATATTCAGTTACAAGGGACAACAAACAGACTGTGAACTAAAAATAAGAAAAAAAAACTGTCCTATCACATCCTCCACGTGACCTTCTTATTTCCCCCAACCACAAACTGAACCTATTCCAACATTGAAAAACTAGATGAAAAACCCAAAACAAAATTCGAACCTCTATCTGAAAAGATAGGATAGGTGTGAGCACTAAAATTCTCAGTAGGGACAACAAAAGTGAATGACGGAATCCATGCATTTTCCAATTCCAAAACAGTCCAATAACAGTAGTTTAAACAATAGTTATGAAAATAAGGATTTCACATATACAATTTATTTTGAATACTAAAAATTACAATTCTATTGATCCTAAAATTCAAAAACAAAGGAAACAAAATAAATATGGGGTCACAGAAACTTTTCCGAAATAACAGCTTTGAAATCCTTTTTAAAACCAACAATTAAATAATAATTTTTTCTGAGAAAACACAAAAACCAAAATCAAGGGTATTATTGAACACACAACAATGGAAATTGCACTAATAGTTCTAATAGTTAATGATGACAGAAAACCTTGGAACTTGGAGGAATACCAAAACATACTAATATATATGAATCCATCCCCAGTAGCTTGCGACACCCGATAGAATGAAATGATTGAATGCCCAACAACCCTTTCTTAGGTCAGACTAAGGGGCCCAATCCCATAGAAATAATCCTGATTATCCACCTAACGTGGGACACTAGATAGTGAATGAACATCCAATGAAACAACTGGTCTCTGTTAACCCACTTGCTATTCTTGGTTTTGTGTTATGTTCACAAAAAGGTGTTCCACACATTGAAATAACAAGCCATATGCACACACACAAACAGACACACACACACACACAATCTGGAACCACCCCAACCAGCTCAAGGTTTGTCCCATGCCTTAAAATAAATATTATCAAAAGGAAACCTATACCAAGCACCCTCCAACCTCATGATCAAAATACAATGAAAGAGACATAACCAAAGAAGGGTTTTCCAAACATACCCTATCAAAATGATAGAACAGACAAATAAAAATCTCACACATTAAACACATTATAAATAGCCACTTGCAAATTCTAACTAGGCCATTAAATTTACATCATTCAACCATTTAAAAAACTTTTAGAAATGATTCCAAAACAACTACAAAAATCATTTCTTACAAATATGAAAAAAATCATCCCTTACACCATGCACTAACCAAAACATGCCGATGTTCACTTGAAATCATGTAAAAACAAAAAACGCCCACGGAAGCTCCAAATGTTCCTTCACAACACTTACAAGTCAACACTCTTTCACAAAACGCCAAAAAGGATAGAGATTCCTCTGTCTCCCAAACACATCAAAAATTCCAAACGGGCCTTCTATTTTCCAACCGCTCACCCCAGCATGTTTAATGGATAATAGGAAAAAACAACAAGAACCCATTTGAAGTCATTTTTTTGGTACTCAAAGAGTACCAATTAGAAAATTTTGGAATCATAGACTCATTTTAGGGAAATTAGAAGGAAGAGATGAAGCAAAACTCTTGAAGGAGACTATGTCTAGAGTTCCATCTTCTTTTGATTGCACATCCTTGTGTGCACCTAGTGCATCCATTGATGTGCCAACATCTAATGGAACACCTTAAAACCAAAAAAACATTTGAATCCCATTTTTATGAAACCTCCATTTTCTTTCAACCCAAGATCTCCCATTTTACACCTTTATAAAATGCATCACATATTTACAAATAAAAAATCTCATTTAAGATCATGTTCCAAACAATATCAGAGGAAAGAACCATATTGCACATATAAAACCCAAGACATTATCCAAACCACCTTAAAAAAACATTTCAGTAGAAAAAACACTACTCACCCATCAAATTTACATTTATAGATCAATTGATATTTCATCAAACACTTTTGGTACAAATACATAATGTCATATAAATAATATTTCAAGTAAAAACCTATGTTTAACACAATCATTATACTTTATAACATTTTATCTAGCTAAGTAGAGGTACTAAAGAGGTCCGTAGAAAGCTAATAATTTCATTTAAAATATCAAGCATCAAGGGACATGTAATGGAATAGAAATGAATGGATTCACCTACATCAGACCGAGTATGGATGCAACGACACTTTGACGGATGGAATAAAAACTCCCAATGAACCAACCACACTCTCTAAAATATGACAATAATTCATGAATTACAAATCAAGGAAATAGAGTTTTATTAAATTGAGAAACACAAAAAATGATAGAAATATAGTCGGTAAGGGGTTTGTGCTTCCAGGAAGGTGTTTGGAAAGAGAAGAAGGCTTGACCGTGGATGACTATGTAACTGTAAGTAGGTGCAATGATGAGGAGGATAGCCATAGTAGCTAGCTAAACTGGGCATGGATGATTTAAGGGCTTGTGTAGGGATGGTGGTCATGAACAGACATGGGAGCAGGGAGGTTGGGATACCATCAGGAGAGATGAAGAGGGAGTGGCGAGGTCAGATCTCTGATGGGGAAATGAAGCGGCGGCTGGTTCCATGCTGTAGGCCGAGATGGAGGGGACAGTTGTTTCTATGCAGTGCCTCATGCGAAGGAGAAAAAATGTGGGGGGAGGGGGGCAGCGCCACCTTAGGGTTTCAACTATATTTTATTCATTTTCTTAACATTATAATAATAATAATTATAATATGACAAACTTTATAATAATAAAATTATAATATTAATAATAAAAATTCTATTCATTTCATTTTAATATATTAATAATATTAGTAACTATTTAATAATAATATCATTAATAACACCTTTATTTAATAATGTATTATTATCATATTTAAAAATAATAATATGGTTATCATCTTTGAAATAATAATATTACTATTATAGTATAAACATTAAAAGTATTTTATTTAAATAAAAATTTATTTTCATTAAACATCACACAACTTCATGCCTCGCGTTCCATCGAGCGTGCAGTTGATCAAACTGCACCCAAACCATGCCACCCGACACTAACCTATTACAGGGTCAATCTACATGCTAATCTCATAGTTTTATTACTCATGTACAAGTCACACTTCAACCATGTCGGGGTGTCAAAAATCTCTACACCACAGAACTTTCTTCCGCTAGAATGTCATCATGTCGAAGGTTGGCCAAGAATTGAGTCCATGTCCAGAAAATACCAAAGGAAACTGAAAGCCTCATGTTTACCATTCCTAGTGTGCATCACACCCAACCAATCTGTGAAGATACCACAACCAAAAATAAGGGGAGAACACGAGAGGGTTCTCCCCACCATAAGGATTCCACTAGAATGGAAATTAAAACCCATAAATAACACCCTACTGATGGGTGTCCCACATGTAAACACCCAACTGATAAAAAAAAACATCATCACTCAGGAGTAACAACACCACCACAAAAAGTATACACTTTTCAAATAACAATTGATCTCCCAAAACAAGGGGTGGAGTCATGAAAAGAAACACTGATCAAAACCCCACAACTAACTAGATCCAATTTATACCTATATCATAAAACCCCAAACACCTCCATGGAAGCACAACAAAAACCATCCCACGTGAGGAGTAACCACATGCTAAAAAATGAACATTTCTAAAAGACACATTCAAAGAAACAAAACAACTTAGATTGAAATGTAAAAAGATTATCACATCCTTCCATTGAAGCAATGAACTTATAATAACTGTAAAAAATCAATAGCAGAGAAAAAATAACAAAAAATCATGAAATATCCAAATCCCAACATGGAACACAAAATCAAGATCGGGTCTTCACACCCCCAGCAACTCCTGACTGTGCGCGAGCTTCACCCCATGACCTGTGGCTGGGGATTTTTTGGCTGAAGCATCTCTTGCCTCATATTTAGAAACGATCATCCTTCAATCACGACATCTATATCAAGTGACACTTCTTACAAAAAAAACTCCAGATGACCCAACCAATTTCAATGAAGGCACATCTTCAGAGGGGGGGTGACATGAGGACTTCTTGTTCCTGAACCGGCCGCACTGGTGGCACACCACTAAATAGCCCAATGGACTGGAATCCAGAATCACTACATATGACTCCTTAACAATATGTGTCTATATTATGCACTACACTCTATATGAGAGACCATCATGCAAGTAAAATACCACTGACATCACACCAAAAACAAGCTCAACCAAAAAATGCCTCATCGTTCAATTTCTTGAAACACGTTTCACCAGATGAGAGAAATTTCTCATAAATCCTAGGACGAAGGCCTCCGATGAAAATATGAGCTTTCATTTGATCTTCTAACACTACCTCCTATGAAATGGAATCGACCTCTTTAAAATGATCAACGTATGATTTTATTGACCATTGGCCTTGCTGAACATTCCAAAACTCTACTTCCTACATGAACTTCACACCCTCAAGTAAGAACCCGTAGATGATCGTGGCCTTAAAAACTTCCCATTTCATACCAACTTGCATTGCAGATGGGAAACCAGCATCCAAAGGTCTAATGGTAGGCCCTCAAGCAATACCAAAACAGCACGAAACCTAACAGACTCAGGAGTTCCCAATACCCTAAAGACACAATCCACTCTCTCAAGCCACTCTACTGCCTCTAATTGACCCTGATAACAATGAAGGATTGGAAATGTCCATGAAAGACCAAAAACTGGGCATGAATTATATGAATCATTGAAGAGATTTTTAGGAGGAATTATCTGGAAAAATATAAAACACAATGTCAAAACTAATATTTGGATGAAACAACATTAATAATGGCATCATCGTCCAAAAAGAAAAAACAAACAAACATGAAGATATCTAAGAACATCACATTAAAAAGCCACCCCTTTGGTTTAAATTATTTAAACCTACTAAACATTTCAAAACAACCTTCATTTTAAAATCATACTCACACTGACCAAAACCTCGATGAATCATAACCTACACTAAACCATCAAAATGAATAACTACTAGTCATGCTTAAACCAATGGCATGGTAGTGAGACATGCCCCAAGAGACCTTCAACAACTATGAGGTACCAAATACATGAAATAAGACTCTACATGGGTCACTAACCCTTGTGAGATCACGATGTGAAACTGGATCATTTCTATTGTCAACCCTTAATCCCAAAATAAACCAAGATAAGATAATGATTCAATTCACTGAAAAACCCAGATAACTCAAGTCACATCACGAGCTGTGTTGATCAGGAAAAACCGTAACCTACCTCGTGAGATCTTAAGATTCTAATATCCAACTACCAAACACCCAAAATATCAAGAAACTCCCTTTGATGCCATTTTTTCATGAACTTTCATGGGTTGACATTGAAATGATCACCTGAACTGGTCAGTAGCATGACTCAAATCGCTTTCTCGACCACCTAGGGATGTTAACTAGTGTCGGGAATCAATCGCACAACTAATGGGAATAATTTTTTCCCAAACCATGATGAAATAAACCAAATAAACAAATATATCATGTATGAAAATGAAAATTTAAACATAAATTGATATAGAAAAATAGGTTCAGTTACAAGGGACAACTAATAGACCGAAAAATAAAAACAAGAAAACCAAATCACGCTATCACAACCTCCATGAGACCTATTGGACACCCCCAAACAGTAAATTAAACCTGCTCCAACACTAAACATAAAGACCAAGAACCTAAACCAAAAGTCAAACATGCATCTAAAATGATAGGATATGTGTGATTACTAAAATGCTCAGTAGGGATTCCAAAAATGAACCTCAGAATCCATGCATTTTTAAATTTCAAAATTGTCCAATAATACTAGATTGAACTACTGTAACAAAAATATCATTTTCACATATAAAATACATTTGTAAAACTAACAATCAAAATTCTATTTCCCTTATAATTCACAAACAAGGAAATGAAATAAAGAGTGTCCCACCAAAACATTTCTTAAATAGATAATTTGAAATCCTTTTTAAAACCTACCATACATACAATGTTTTTCCAAGAAAACACCAAAACCAAGATCAAGGGAATGATGATACATAGAAAAAGTGAAATGATTCTAATAGTACCCATATCAAAGGATCAAAAAAAATTTAATAACGTGGAGGGAGCCCCGAACATACTAATTCCTGCTACTCTATCCATAGTAGCATGCAACACACTATAGAATCAAACACCCTAACACCCGGCCACCCTTTCTCTAGAAAAACCAAGGGTCCCTATCCCATTTCAATAATAATGAATTTCCACCTACAATGGTCCACTAGATAATACATGATCTTCCAGTGAAATAGTCATTCCCCGGAAACCCCCATTCTATGCTAGGTTTTCGTGCTATTTTAACAAAGATGTGTGCCCCACATTCAAACAGTAGGATATATATAAATAATAAAGAATGCTAGACAATTAAACACCAACATGACAACCTCATGGTTAGTCCCTTGAATTAAAATTAATATTCTCAAAAGGAGTCCCATACTGATGACCCTTTATCTCATGACAATAGATAATGCAGGAGATCTAAGGAAAGAGGGGTTTTCCAAACATACCATTTGAATAACACCAAATGGTCCTTATAAAAATTTCACACATAAAACCCTTTATAAATTTCCATTTTCAAATGAAAACCTAGACTTTATCTTTACCTCATTCTTCCATTTACCAAAAAATTATAAATATTTCAAAAACCACAATAAACATCATTTTTTACAAACATGGCCAAACAGACCCATAAACCATGTGTTTACCAAAAAATTCCCATGTTAAATATAAATTATGTTAAAAAAAACACCTAATAAAGTGCCAAATGGGATTTCATAACACTTAAAATCCAACACTCTTTCACAAAATGCAAAATAGGCTATAGCTTCCACATACACCAGAACTCACCATATTTTCCAAAAGGGCCATCCATTTTCCAACTAATCTCCCATGAATGTTTCATGGACAACCTGGCCAAACTAGAGGAACCCATTTGAAGTTATTTTATTTGGAACATAATGAGTACCACTTCTCCAATTTTGGAAAACCTGTTAACAATTTAGGGAAATTACAAGGAAGGGGAGAAGAAATACTCTTGAAGGAGACTAGCTCTATAGTTCCATAATCATTCGATTGCACAGCCATGTGTGCACCCAGTGCACCAATGTAAGTGCCAACATCTAATGGAACACTGTAAACCCGTCTAAAACTTTTGAAGAAAAATTTCTTAAAACCACCCTTTTCTTTCAACCCAATAATGTCTATTTCACACTTTTATAAAATGTGACACATATTTACAAATCATGATGCTCTTTTAAGATCATATTCCAAACAAAATTAAAGGAAAACAAAAAATTTCACATATAAAACCCAAGACATGGTCCAAACCAGATTTACAAAAACATTTCATTAGGGAAAACACTACTCACCCATCGAATTTACATTTAAATTTCAATTAACATTTCATCAAATACTTTTGTCACAAACACACAAGAGAATAATTCATGTTTCATTTAAAAAACTATTTTTAACACAATTATTCAACTTTAAAACAACATAGAATTAAAACTAGAGATACTATAGAGGTGAATATAATGTTTATAAATTCATTTAAAACATTATGCAGCAAATGAAAATAAATGGAAATGAAACACAAGGATTTTCAATCCTCAAACCAAGTGCAGACACAACAATGCTTTGACGGAAGGAATAATAACACCCATAGAATCTACCACACCCTATAATAGACAAGAATAACATGGGAATTACAAATCAAGGTAATAGGGTGTGATTAAATTGAGAAAAACACAAAAAATAAATCAATATATTGGGGGCGGGGTTTGCGCTGCTGGGAAGGTGTTCTCCTAGAGAAGGAGGCCATACCAAGGTAAGACCGCAGGCCAATAAGGAGGCGCACCGAGGTGGAGGCTGGACGGAGCAGCTGGAAACACCAGGCATGGTAGGTTGGAAGGCTCACACCGGGCTAGTGGTCATGCATGGACATGAGATCCATGAGGTCGGGCATCCATCAGGAGAGAGGGAGAGGGTGTGGTGAGGTCGGAGCTCTGGTGGGGAGACGAAGCGACGGGTAGTGTCGTAATGCATATCGAGCGGGAGGGGAGGGTCGTTCCTGAGCAGTGACTTGTTCAGGGGATGAAAAAATGGGGGGATGCACCCCCTCTTAGAGTTTTAACTCTATTTATTTCATCATATTATCTAAATAATAATAATAATAATAATAATATAATAATAAACTTAAAAACAATATAAAGATGATATTAATATTAAAAAATGTATTTATTTCATTTCAAAATATTAATGATATTAATAACAAATGAATAATAATATCATTAATAAAAACTTTTATAAAATTCATATTTTTATATAATTTAATAATAATTTTAATATTATCATCTTTGAAATAATAATATTACTATTATATTTTAAACATTAGACATATTTTATTTTCATAAAATTATATTTACATTAAACATTAGACAACTGCATAGCTTACGTGTCGTCAATCGCATGGTTGAGAGAACTTCACTCTCAACATGCCACCCCACACTAACCTCTTATTGGGTGAAGTTGTGTGCTTGTCATGCAGTTTTAAAACTCGCATGCAAGCCGCGCATTAACCAGGTTAGTGTGTGACATTTGGAAAAATCATGTGCCACTCGCGCGCCTTCCCATTGACCCCTATTTCATTTAACATGGTTCCCTGTAGGTGTTGCATAGTTTTACCAAATCAGGCACCATACTCAAACCCATTGTAAAGCACCCAATACAATCAAAATGTTCTAAAAAATCTCTCAAACTTCAGCGATACACTTAAAAAACATAAAAAATAATAAATAAAGGGTTACTTACTTGAAACTAGGGGTGCTATAGATATAATTAGGTAGGTAATATTATATCTCATCATTGTTTAAATCGCATGGTGTCATACATGAAGTGAAAAAACCCTATATACCATTGAAAAACATTGTATCTATGGGAAAGAATAAAATATTAATGTTAATAGTTAATTACATGTTGTCAACGTCATGTCTCTCAATAAATTTCAGGAAGAGGAATTGTTAACTGCATGTTACATCATAAATAAGGTATAAAATGGTTTGGATATTATATTATTTAAACTATAGACCAATTAGAAAATGAACATTTATTATTTAATGGTTTTGATTTCTCAAGAAATTATAAGTGTGCCGGAACCTAAAATGGAAATCATTGGTAAATTTGGTATTAATAGAATATTTATTGGTTATGGGTAGTATTCAATGACTTATAGAATCGTGGTTGTAGAATCATGTGATTTATAAGCTGTTAATACAGTTATTAAATCAATGTTCATTACCTTTGATAAATATCGGTTTACCTCTTTACCTAAGCATGAGAAACATAGAAATGAATTTTAAATAATTTTTTTTTTCAAAAACATATAGTCTAGTGGAATAATAAATTTAAAAAACCATACACCCAATATATATGTATTTTATTTCTCTATCTACTTTTTAGAAGGAGTGGATGGTTATATATTTACAGAAACATTTTTTATTAATTAAGATTTTGATCCAAAGTCATCCAAAGAAGTTATATCCTCTTATGTTGAATCTCTATGGTTGGAGTTATAAGTTATTAAAAAGTTTCTATAACTAGTAATAATACCAAGATATTAGTTGATACTTCTCCATGGTCAAAACCTATAGTTAGTTCATGGGTATTGAGAAAAAAAATTAATGGTATAAATGAAAAATACAAACCTTATTAGTAGTTAAGGTATTTACTCAATTGAAAGGATTCTATAATTTTGATACCTATACTCCAATGGATAGGAATGATTAAATTGTAATTATCTTTACCTTATCTTATATATATAATCTCAAAATTATCTAAATGGATGGTAAAACATAATTCCTAAATACGAAATTTGATAATTAAATATATATGTAACTACTAGATGGATTCATAGTCCTGGGAAAGAAAACAAGGTATACATATTTGTGCAATCCCAATGTGGTTTAATATATTCACATAGATAATGACATGATAAATTTAATTATTTAATGTTATAATTTCTTTTGTAGTAAACTAGCCTGATAAATGTGTTAATAGAAGGTTCTATAATAACCAAGGTGGGATTATTTTATTTATTCTGATGGAATTGTAATTTTTGAAATTGATATGATATAATTAAATGTGGATAAATTTATTTTATGAATAAACTATTACATTGAAGAAAATGGTAAGGCTAATGTAATTTTGTGAATCAAAATTATTTTCAATAAGATTTTTATCACACATTATCAATCTCATTATATTTAAATGTTGAAAAAGACAATAAAATTTTTTGACTGTTCACCAGTTTCCACTTCATATGCTTTTATTAGGGGGAGGCACAAAATCCGATTAGTGAAGTTTCTCAACATGAATAAGAATGGTTCACTGAGTTTATAATTAATATAACTATAAGCGCCTAACCCAATATTATTTTTGATATTAAAAATTTGAGCATGTATAAATGTATTCTAGGTTATAAAAATGGTATGTAGTTAAAATAGTACAAAAGAATTTAATAAAAAATATTTATTACTATATAATTTACTATGGAATCCCAAGGGTGTTAGTAGAATGTTCATATTAAAGTTGGATTACTAGTATAAAGAATAAAGATTCTTTGTGTGTATGGGTTTTTTCAGTATCATTTGGAGTAATATTTTGGGGACTAACGGAAAAACATATTTAAAAAACCCCATAATAGATAATGAGTTTTTTTCTATAGCTGACACTAAAAAATATGGAAAATATATTGTGAAATTTTTTCATATCTACCATTATGTAATATTCTATTGTCCTTGGGTTTTATAAATTTTTATATTAATGACTTATTTTATATGGAATAAAAATATATTCATTTTATAAAATTGTGACACATTGGACTAAAACATAACTATTTGAGATAGGTGATGCAAGAAGGTATAATAACTATTGAATATGCTTGTTAAAACTAGAATTTGGAGGTTCCACCAGTAAAGGGACTTTCAATTGTGTTGGGGTAATAAAAACAACTATGGATTGGTTTAAATTAATTTTCATAAATTCAACAATGATGATACAATAACTTAACATGTGATAACTTCACATTTATAATTTCAATTTATAAAATTTATCATTTGTGTGAATGAAATAGAGAAGGAATATTAAATCCTTGTGAAATGGAATTTGGTTCCCATGATAAAAGGAACATGAGATTAAAAATCATAATGAACAAAGGAAATAAAACTTGTTTTGAATCATGGGAATACTTTTGTGTTAACCTATGTGAAATAAATATTGGATTCACTCTAAAAAACATTATAACATTGGATCTAAAACATTAATGAATGGATAATTGAAACATGGGATAACGATATCAAGGAGTAGATATAAAGTTGATGTATTGGAACCAACTTATATAAGAAAAATCTAGTTGATAATAAGAGATTCAATTTCAAGGAAGTGTGCAGCTGTTTCACAATTTAGCATCAAATTATCTTAGCTATATATATTTTCAAATTAAGAGACACATTTTTTTAATCCAAGATCACTCTAAAAGGGTATGATTCTTTATTTATTTTTAAATTTGTGTCTGAATATTTTAAAATGGTGGTGGTTGTTGAAATTTTATTATTTTAAAAATATTTTTTTATTTTTTAATCACAATTTTTATGGCTATAGAGGTAATTTAGAATACCAAATTAAAAAGTTCATTGAATCATGATTTTCATTATAAGGGATGGGGGACACATTTAAAATAATTTAGAAAATAAAGGATAGTGTAAACCACTAATGGGGAGGAGAACTCTATCATACATCAATATTCACATGAAATCATACAACATGTTTATTTTATGGATTATGTTTTATAATATATGTTTCATTAGCATAAGGTGCTTCGAGGTTCCGTAATTTTTTTAAAAAAATAGTTTGTGGTACCAATATGGTTCACTGAACCAGCTCCCTAAATGGGTAACATGAATACTATTAATCATATCATCCATGATATAACAGACATATTCATTCACTCAAAGGTGATATTTTGGAAACTTATTTGGTTGGGTGAGATATGATGGATATTATTATTCCATATATGATTTTTCATACCAAAAAAGGTTCATTCCCGCCTATAAGGGGTATGATATCTTATATAACGTGATACATCAATTTATATAAAGGGAGTATCCATGGAATGGAATTTTTTTTCAATTTAATGAATTCCAAATCACTCTATTACATCACAAATACCGGAACCTCATGAATCCTTTAAGAATCAATTTCTGATTTTTGGTGTAAAAAACAAAAATCATTCATTATAATCTATATTATAATGATTCTGCATGTTTATAATATATTATATTCAGGTGTAGAGAAATGATCAACCATTATATACTAAATAGGATTTTATTATTACCCATTATACTACTAATCTGTTAGGTTATAATAAAATCTTTAGGATTGTGACATCGTAATAAGCCTTATTAGGCTCTATATACCACCATCAAATAAAGTCCATATCAGTACCCTCCAATATCTCTAAAAATATAGAGAGTATATTTTAATTAACATGGATATGGAAATACTAAAAAATGTGATGATGATGGAGTAATTAAAATAATCAATTTTAAGAGGTTAAAAAAAGGGGATGCACTTGATTCTAATAACTCTTAATGTGGAGTTTGTGCTCTCAACTAAAAATTTTCCCATATTAGTAGATGATACACTCCATGATTCCAATAATAGTAAAAAATTGGAAGATGGTGATCTCATTAGTCCAAAAAATATTCTTAATTCATTAGTTTGTGATATATTTGAAACATACCAAAACTACTAGATTAAAATGAATATTCTAGATAATTTTCAACAAAATACATCATTGAAGAAGTAATGGGGAAAATTTCAGTAATGAATCTTCATTTTCTACAAAATGGTAAATAATAAATCTATCATAGAACCATTATATGAAATTTAACATATATTATAATATATAATGTAAAAATAGATCAACATGCATGTTACCATTATTTCACATCCATCATCTATAACAACCACTTCATTTATGAATATTAAACATTTTATAAATATAACAAGGATGATATATCCCTCAATGAGTTACTCGAATAACAAAAAACTGAGGAGGAATAAAAAAAGTATGAGGTGCTAAATGAACCAAAGGATTTTATGTTGAGGGTCTTGGTTATGGAGGGATTGGGTCTAGTTGGGTCTTCAATAAGGTAATGTTTCTAAACTATCCTTCTAAAGAAAATTTTTTATTCAAGAAAAATAAATGTTACCCATTTGGAAATCCAAGACACTTAAATAGTAATATTTTCTTACGTAATAAGAAAGAGGTAAAATGAATAGAAGGAGTAATTTTCATCCATGATCTATAAAGATAATTTTCGTGAAGGAAAATTCTCTTAGATAATAGATTATGGAGTCACATGACACGTTTTCTTCAAAAAAAAGTCCCTTTAAGAGTATATAGTGATTAAAATTTGAAACATCACTCTACATGAGGAGGTCTACATGCCTAATGATTATGGAAATGGTATTTTTGTAATAAATTTTTCACAGAAAAGATAACCTATTTAAATATTATCTTGTATGTTCATGAATTTTATAATAACTTATTTATATGGATATAACTAAATAAAAATGGGTTTATGCTTGTTTTGGTACACAAAGTTTTCCTTACAAAGGATGGGATCTTAATTTGAGTGGGTCACATGTATGATGGATTATTAATATTAAATTTTAATGTTATCCATGTTTAATTAGGAAACCATTTCTAATTATACCATAATATTTTAGGTCATTTAAATTATAATTAAATTATATACATCTCAATCCTATAATTATTACCTATAATGGATATAAATGATAAAAAAATATGGGACTTTCATGAATACTAAAATAGGTAAGAATCCATTTCCAAATAGATAAATTAAAATCAATTTATTATAACTAATATATAGTGATATGTTTTATTTTCATGATACAAAAAATATAGTTAATCAAAAAATTGTAACTATTATTATTTAATATTTTAGAATCTTCCTTGACAATATTTTACACGAAAAATATAATGATATAGGTAAATTTTGTATCTATAAAAATGACATTCAATACCAATGTGGGATTGCAAATAAATTATGAATATTGGTTATGGGAGAAGAAAATTATATTCCATTATTTCTTGAATAACCACAAATAATGAATGAGTGAAAATTATTTATACACCCTAGAAAAATGGGGAATTGAGAGAAAGAATCAAATATTAATGAAAGTAGTTAATTTCATGTTGTATATCTCTAGTATCTCAAGAAGTTTTTGGGGATATTCATTCATATCAAAAAAAGGTTTACCAGATTAGGGAGGTATATGAATCCATATGAATTATATATGTATAGTAATCTGAACATAAATTTTTTAAAGGATCAAAGTTATCATGCTATTATTGTAAGGGTATGTAAACCTAAAATAGAATATTTGGATAAAATATGTTTTTATTATATATTTCTTGAATATTTGGAACATTAAAAATATTTTACATTTTATTTTATAGTATCAAATTCATTATTATATGTTAAAATATCTATTGAATCATGAGATACTTTGTTTGAGAAAAATTGGTTCACAGATTTTCCAAAGAAAGTCCAAAATAGGGAAATCTATCTCAAATAAAATATTATGATAATAAGTTAGGTCAAAAAGGTTGATAAAAGTAAATGTACTTTGATACCCAAGAAATATAGAAAATATTTTTATATGCATATGATTTATGGAACTAATTATAGTATTTTTTATGAAAACTTTAGTTCTCTTAATCTAGAGTCTGATCCAAAGACATTCAAAGAAGCCATGTCTTCCTCTTATGCATAACACTAAAAGAAAAATATATAATATATAATAGAATCTATAACAAAAACAAGTTATTTATTATTTTATCTTCTTCAAGGTTTATATTTTATAGATTTTAAGTGATTTTTTAAAATAAATATAAAATTTTATGGTATTAGTCAAAAATAGACTACCAGATTGGTAGATAATGAATTTTCTCAAAAGGTGGGAATCAATTATTCTAGTACCTACTCTCTATTGTCCATAAAAACTTCAATTCGAATAATTCTAACTTCTAATTTTATGAATATTTTAAAAATTCATAAAATTTATTGTTGAAAAATGATCTTGAATTTTTCATTAGATGAATAAATTTATATGGTACAACAGGACATTTTCATAGTTCATGGAAAATAAGATATGTTTTGAAAATTTGTATGGTCCCTATATAGTTTGAAAAAATCTCTAAAAAATATGATTAATTTAGCAATGTGATTTTATCAAATGGATATTTTAACCACGCTAATAAATGTATCTATATGAGGTTCCACAATAACCATGTTGTAGTTATTGGTTAGTATATTGATGACATGATTATATTTAGAATTTATATGAATCAACTAAATAATGATAAATTTTTTTCTCTCAAGAAACTATCGTATGAATGTCTTTTGTAAATGTAAATTTTTACTAGGAATAAAAAATTTTAGGAATTAATTTCACATTTATCTTTCTTTGTCTAATTATATATAAAAGGACTTAAAGTGGATAAATTTTTTATTTTCCATTAGTTTCAAAAATATATGATTCTTGAAGTAGGATTCTATAAAATCCTAGTAACAATGTTTCTCTACTAGAATATGAAAATCTTATCAAGTGTCTCATATATTCGATGACAAAATCAACACACAATATAGCATATACTGTTGGAAATATTAGATGGTATACAGAAATTATGTAGGATCGAATATGTAAAAATGAGATAATCTAATACAAGAGGGGGGGTGAAATGTATACTTTTAGAAATTCCTTTAGAACCTTTAAAGTTAATTTTAACAAGGATAAACAAACATTAACAAGACCTCTCAAAGACACATTTTCTATTTTCTTAAAATAATGATTCTACCTTAAAGTGAATAGAATCTATCAAATAATTAGTGTAACGAAATTACAATGTATAAGATGTTTATACTTCAAAACTTTAACAAAGTTAACATACAGCAGTGTAATTAAAACAACTTGATATAGTAAACAAGTAACAATAAGATTATTTTATCCCAAAGAAAATTGTATCCAACAAAGATGTTCATGCCTGAAAAAGTTGTTCACGACATCCGCACAAATCACTAAGAGTTGTAAGAGCGTCTCTCTCTAGAAATCACTTCACAACTTTATTTTGTCAAAGTCAGTTGTCAAAGATGAAATCCTTTTCTCGTTCAAATTAGCTTGTATTTATAGGAAAAATTTCAAAATCGCCGGCTCCACTCCAAAAATCATATTTTTCCTAAGATTTTGGAGGGACCTGGACACATGACAAACATACAACATTTAGTTTATAACAGATTGTACGACATCATTTCAAGTAAATGAAACGATGCTACGTTAAAGATAAATGTTAATTATATGAGAACTTAGAATACGGTATCACTACAATGATACATTTAAACAACTCTAACATTATCAAGAAAACAGAATATTAATAAATGAAGAAAATAGATTCTTATGAAAAACATTATCAAGAAAAAAGAATCATAAGGAAAAGTAAATCAGATTGTGAAATAGGTATGTCATTAGTTCCAGAATCGGAATCATAAAATCAGAATCACTTATACATCAGATTTAGAATCATTAAAAAAATCACATATACACCAGATTCGGAATCATAAAACTGAATCACATATACACTGGATTCAGAATCATAAAACTGATTCACATATACATAGAATTCAGAATCATAAAGCTGAATCATATATACACTATATTCGGAATCATAAAACTGAATCACATATACACCGAATTCAGAATCATAAAACTGAATCATATATACACGGGATTCAGAATCATAAAACCGAATCATATATACCCCAGATTCAGAATCATAAAACTAAATCATATATACATCGGATTCGGAATCATAAAACTGAATGAAAAATCATAATTACAGATATGTAATTATAACATAATGGAAATCAGAATGACAAATCTGTAAGTCTAACAGAATGGAAAAACGTAATGATATATCTGTAATCATAACAGAATGACAATTCCAGATCTTAAGAAAAATACAGAACGTAAAAAAATATTTAGAACTTTGAAAAAGTGTTCGGGATTTTTAAAACATAAAACCATAAGGAATAGATAAGTCATAAGATATCCTTATTGACTCAAAAAAATCAAGATTATGAATAATTGGATGTGGTTAAAATAATACTCTTGTATAATAAGAGAAAAAGGGATACCTTATATGTTATTGTATAAACTCAAGGTTGTTAGAAAGATTTCCAACGAAATATAAATTACTAATATGGAGGATAAATCTTTTATGAGTTGTTCGTTTTTTCACATGGAGGTGGAGTTATCTATTGGGTATAAAAAAAACTTGTAAAATGAAGCCCATAATAAATTTTGTGACCTTTAAATTTAAATCCATTAGAAACTAAAAATAATGTTATAGATATATTTTATATTATCTTTTATTTTGGCCTTAAAAATATTTCTGTTGTTTCTATACTTCTTGATAGTTACGAAATATTTTCCACTTTATATAATAATACTTATAATAGAAAATTGAGACACTATGGTATTATAAATAGCCATGTGGGAAATTTTATATTGTATTGTATCATAAATATTATATTTATTAGATCATATATATATTTGAGGGATACTTTTACAAAGGGGATTTTATGGGAGTGGGTAATAAATTCATCCATATAAATAGTTTGAAATTATTTATAAAACATTTACCAATGTTGTCAATACAACATAATATTTTATAAAAAAAATTTATAAAATTTATAAGATCAATATGTGTTATAGAACCATTGAAGCTATATTACATTGTAGGGAAATTATTTTTTATCCCCATGTGAAATCCTGATTTTGTTTAACACTCTTAACAAACCATGGAAATCAACTAAGTGTTAAAATATTAAAACACTTTTTGGTTCATCTATCGATGCATAATATAAGGGATTCTCAATTGATCATATTAAATTTGATATAAATAATTCATAAAAGGATAAGTGACCCATGAATATAATAATTTAGAGGATAAGATAATGAATTAAATACTTTGAGTTGAATTGTGTAAGAAGAATGTGGATGGTGAAAATGGTTACAAATTCAATTAATTGTCCAGTAATTTCCATTTTCAACTATAATTTTTATAATCCTTATAAATTTTCAAATCTATGGGAACCATTATTTATTAATTTTCATTAAATGAGTGTGTTTTTTTTATTTTCATTAATTGTTTTTAACTATATTAAATTTGATAGGGATTGTTTTTTCAATGATTTAGAAGTATTTTTAAACGCATTCATTGTTTTCTAAAAGGGAAATAAATTTATAATCTCACATTGGAAAGTGGTATGGGGTGGGTATATATATATATAAGTGGTAAAATTTTAATCATCATTTATAATTATAAATTATGGGGGAAATCACATCGGGTGATGCACTACACCATATATGCGAACATTCACAATCTTACAATGTGGTTCTTTAATAAATAACTTTTCCCTCAACACATTTAATTGTTTTAAACATATTTGAGGTTCCATTTTTATTCCAAATAATGATTTGGATAAAAAATATTAGACACATGAATGATTGGGTACATTTGATGGGAATACCATGATCAGTAAGAAAGTTGGATATGGAAAATTGATTAAATCAAGCCTGAACTAACTATCATATTTTTTCACTAGATAGTATGATCCGCGGAACATATTTGATTTTATGTGATCCATTGGATAATATTACATATAATGTGATTTTCATTTTAATAATATGTTTCTACCCAGTTTCAAGGGGTTGGATATCTTATCCAAATTGGTACTCCACAACTTATAAATTTACAATACATGCGCTACAAAAATTATTAAATTCCATTAATTCCCAAACACTCAAATCTATCTAAAAGATTGAAATTATTATTATGTATTCAAAAATCCACAAAGGAACATTGTGGTATGAATCAATAAGAAACTTTCATTACAGTCATTATTCTAGATTATCTTAAATTTGTTTCCACAACTGGGTTAAAGTGTTGAGTAATGAGGAACTATTGTATCCTAAAGTGTAATCACTTGAAACCCATTTTAATAATAATTTTGTGTGGGACAATCTAATATTAAGTGTAGTGACATCATAAAATTAATTTGGGGGATCTATAAACTATCATACATGAAATTCTATATCACTTCTCACAAATATCTTCAATATTCATAGGGGTATGTTTCTATCTACATGGATATTATGATGATTAATAGTTTATGTAGGTGGAAAATGATTGAAATTATTTCAAGTGGAGGAAATAGAGGATTAACATGCATATAATAACACCCCATGTTCTGCATGTTACCTCAACTACAAATCCCCCCACATCCAAATATGAGACACATGAAGTTCCTTGGATAGGGTAGAAATAGTAAAATGATTATATCAAGTCTTGAGGCCACGTAAGAAGTGCGTTATCCAATGATATATTTGAACACTAACAACACCACTATATAAAAATAAATATTTTGGATGTGTTGGGAAAAAAATTATTCTCTAAGGATACAACAAGAGGTAAATATTTATTAATAAAGTTTATTTCATAAAATGCGGCTGATAATAGGTATGGTGTAGATCAATTATAGAAAATTAAACAAATCTAAAAATATATAATGTAAATAGACGAGCCTAGATGATTCCATAATTGTCACATCCCTCATCAATAAAATCCCCCTTCGTTGAAGAATGAACAATGTTATCTAAAAATAGAAGGAAGATATTCATGTTAATGATTTTATCAACCATCATTAAATTAATGAGTAATATAAAAACAATTTAGTGGAAAATGAAATCAAGGATGGTAAATCTAGGGTCCTTCTTTTAGAGGTAGTGGAGCCATCCCCAACCAAAAATAGGAAAAATTTTCCAAACCATACTTCAAGTGAAAATTTACTATTCGCAATGAAGAAAGGGGAATTCTACTTAAATGGAATGTCAAGACACATAAAATATGAATTTTAAATCCAAATGAATTATAATGAAAATAATTCTTCAATGTAGTAAAATTCAGTGATGATCCTTGATGTTAATGTTATAAAGGATAACCCTTATTTTTGGATCATTTCTAGACTATAAGAAATGTTTTTATAAACAAATACATATATCCATAAGTATATAATCAATCAAATATGAGATCTTTCACAACATAATGAACTCTGAAAGCATAAACCTAAAAGGTAAGGATTTGGAGGATCTTGATATTACCTTGAGAAATATCCTCACTTTAAATGAGGTCTGGAATGTTCTCAAAGTTCATATAAACAATGTTTTAGGGATCTTATAAATTGAACTGACCCCAATAATTCTAGAGATGGAGATTTCTAAAATAACATTGGTATAATATACAAATAAATTTCAATCCAAAGAACCAAACAGTTTAGTAGTCTTAGTAAAAAAGATATATACACGAGTCTTATATTACAAATTAATACAAAAATTAAAACATATTTTTTATTTTAATGATAAATTTATTCAATCTAGAGAATTCTTGAAAATATTTCTTAATACACTTTAGGGAATCCTGGGGAAGGGAAGTAAAATAAGGGTGAGCTCAAATGCTTTTAAAGGTCATGTATAGAAGAAGCAAAAATGAATCAATTATCTTAATAAATATAGAATGATAATAACAGAAAAAACATTACATTCAAATAACTAGATAAGGAATAATCATTATTGAATGAAAAATAACTGAAATAGATGACATTTAATCAATGATTTGAGAATGAAATGACTCAATATATAACGGTAATGAAAAAATCTAATAGGTTATAATAATTTGATCAAAATGAATTCACTACTTCATTATTGGATGCTATGCTTCTTAGGTACACAGTACGTTTACCATCAAGACCATTCACAATATGGTTTATAACGTACTCGGTCAAAACCCAATATCTGAGTCTAGAAAATGAATTCATACCATGAAACTACCATTGCATCGAGGTGATATTTATAATCAGACCCCACATGTGTCATACTAATCAAATAATTTCTCATATATCAAATAATCTATTTAGAAAATTTCCTTATCAAATGTATGTATGGAGTAGAAGATATCGATGTATCAATAGTTATAGAGTTAATGAAATAACTATCAAGTATATAGTATCTATAAAAATGGTATATGTTTTACGAAATAATCCTATCCATGATTACTGATATCGATATTTATTAGAATATTAGTGTTCAATGATCACTATAAATTTAATATTTCTAGGGGACTATGAAAATGAATCAAGGAAGTGAATTAAAAATAATATACAAGTTGAAATAAATCATAAACCATATATATAATGAATAAGTATAGAACCAATAAAAAATATCCCAAGTGGAGTAACGATAAAGGGTTGTTTTGATTGAATAATAGATATAATAAAAATGATATTTTAAAAATATTCTTGAGAAAAATATCATTTATATTTAGAAAAATAAATTTAAAATAGTTTTCAATGAAAATAACTTTTATAAGTTTCATTAAAAATTAACCATTTTAACATTTAAAGGAATCATTAATGAAATGATAGTGGGTAAATCCTTACTTTCCATACAAGGTAAAAAGAACATTATATTATTATGGAGAGTATTTTATAAAAAATAATTGTTCAGAATGAAAAAAGAATATTCATATGAAAACATTTTTAAAAGTAAAAATTGCTATAAATGTTGTTTATAAATAATTCTAAAAAGGCTAAAATATTTTTTGAAACCATTTTATTAAAATATGATTTTTAGAAGAAAAAAATTGGTTCTCCGACTCAAGAGATAAATGATGACGGGTTTTCATAAACAATTATAAAAAATTTTAAGTACAAAAGAGTGAAAATTTGTATTATTACATGATAAATGTATTGATTTACCATCTGATAATAAAATGAATGGTTTTATAACATAATGATCAAATAATTTCCCCTGATGGAAAATCAAGTGTTAAAAAACCTAAACAAAATGAAATTATAAAATAGACCCTAGAAATGATTATAACATTAAAGTAAGATGAAATTAATGTGTATATTATTTGTTCCAATTAAAAATTCACAAAAATAATTTGAATTCCATAAATAGATATAAAATTCGCTATACCCAAAATTATAGAATATTAACAAAATCGAGGATATAATATAACATAATGAAAAAAAATTGGATTATGAAATTATTTTCCACAGGGTACCACTTAAATAAAATCCCATTAGATGAAATAAATACAATAAAAACTCAAAATATCATTAATAAGAAAATAAACATGATATTATATATCATAATGGTCAGTATATACACCACAAAAAATAATTATGTGGGGAATTTGATATTTATCTCACAGATGTAAAAAATTAGATGAAAATCATTTAGCTTCTGTTTCCTTTCTAGTGAACATCCTTTAACCAGTTATATAATGATTTTAAACATATAAATAACTTATAAAATAACCATACCCATATTTATGTCATCATATATTATCTTATTATAATATATTTTTACCAAACTATTTTTTGTAATCATTCATTATTTTCTCCATTTCGGATGTTGATTGCCTAATCTTTTGAGTATGTTTTGACTTGTTATCGTTGTTACTATTAATTATATTATGGTTCCAAAATCCCTATGACGTAAACCATGATGAAATTTCCAAATATATCTATTATATATGTATTTATAATAATCCAAATTATTTGGAGATAATAAATGAAATTCACTATTGATAGATACAGTAGGTTGTACGTACACATGAACACTAGTTACATAACTTAATTATAGTTAAAATAATGAAAATTAATTGAGATATATGTATATGTATATAAATATTAAATTATAATATTTATTTTATACATCTCAAATAGGTTTATTAAAAACATAATTAATAAATTCCATATAATGTGTAAACATATCATATCACTTTGAAAAAGCGGTATTCCATAAATCCACAAATGACATTATCACATATTCAATAAATGGAAATCATAAAGGTATGTGTAATAAATTAATGGAGAAGAAAGAAGAAATTATTAATAAAATATATATTATATTAATATATCATTTAATCATCATTACTCCCACCATGAGTGGTGGTAAAAGAAGAACAAATGACATCATTTTGTGAGGTGTTAGTTCTCCATACACACAAACAATAAGTTTATTACCCATTAGATTGATGTGTGTGTAATTATAGGTAGAATCATTAGACTAAAAAATCTCAATATATTGAGGATATTAAAGATATGATATAATAATATATTGTCAATATTTTTGTTGGTGGGGAATGAAAATATAACAAAATATATTGAGGAAGTATGTTAAATCTTATTCAGATAACTCTTTTTGGTTTCCCACAATGGGAGTACATGGATGGCTATATTATTAAGGTAAGTATTATAGGTTTAGGGGAGGTATTTTTAGGAGAAATTTTGTAATATCTTGGTCAATCCAAGGTGGCTTGAGAGGTTTTAGGAAGTGGGAGGGGTGAGTTCCTTTTTATAGTGGAGTGGGAGTGGGATTCTAGTGATTTTTTAAAAAGGAAATTACACCCACATTTTTTAGTGAAATGTTAATAAAATAATTAATAAAATTAGAAACAAATTATTATAGTGCATAAATATGAATATAAAATGAATTTTATACAAGTTTTTATGTTATTTTGGAACCTAATTTTAATGTTTAGTCCCTTATTACGATTATTTTCCTCTTAATTGCAGTAATTTATTTTAATTACATTCTCTAATTTTTTTTTGTAAAAACTATGTTTAACTAATTATAAATTATAAATTAAGATGATTCAAAATATTAAATAAATATTTCCAAATTAAAATTACTGAATTATTAGAAATTAATTTAAAACTAACTATGTAGACGTGATGACAATGTGGGGTTTTAAAATAAAAATATTCAAAAGTTTACTTTGTTTTTTAATCAAATATCAAAGTGAAATTGATTAAAATGACATAAATTGGATTTCTTCATGTATAATTAATATATTTTAACATTAAAACTAACCAAAAAATATTATTTAACCTTATAAATAAATTATATGTAAAAGAAATTTTGAATTAAAATTCGGTATTTTTCACTACTCATAAAAATAAAATATTTCAGAAAAATACCATTATTTTAACCTAAGGAAATTTTGAAATTTATATTAACAAATTTATGTTTATTTTTAAATATAAAATAAATTAAATTGACAACATTTTTATTTAAAATTTGTTGTCCATTAAAAGGTGGTCAAATGGGTGTTTATTAAACTATTGGTTTTTATGTGTAAAATTAATTTTGTTCTAATTCTATTCTTATAAAATAAAATATATTTATGTGAAATATATTTTATTCATTATATAACATATATTTTTCAAAAATATCATTCAATAATATTAATTTATTTAATTTATTGGGACAGAACACATTTGAGAGCATAAAAATAAAAAATAATCATTTATATTAAAAAATATCATTCAATAATATTAATTTATTTAATTTATTGGGACAGAACACATTTGAGAGCATAAAAATAAAAAATAATCATTTATATTAAATTGGCTTATAGTTTTATTTCTAATTTACTGGTATCCAATAAATTTTTATTAGATTAATATGAAACATACAATTTCATATGTTTCTTTATATTTTTCATAACTTCTTATTTAATTTATAGTTTAAATCATATAAGACTAAATAATATTGTTTCAATACTATATTGTGGTTTGGTAAAACTCAATCATGCATGCAACACAAGCCATGGAAGAATCTCATTGTTATGTGTGATGCACACTAACTCAGTATCATATTAATTTAAAGCTATATCATAGTTTGTAGGTATTTAAAATTTTAAATATATTTTAAATTCCCAGGATATTATATTCCCTTATGTGCTTGGTGTTATGTGTTGTACACCCTATTGAATACAATGTTATTAATTTAAAATTTTAGGTCATTACATTCACCCCACATTAATTAAAATTAGTGAGTGAAATTGAAACTCAACCATTGTAACAAATTGTTTGTTATTTTTTATGTTTAAATCCCACATCATAAGAAGGGTTTAGAAAACATCTTCTATAAAAGATAGAATGTGAAGTAAAAAGGTCACGTGAACTAACTTACAACTAGGTCTCTAAGTAGGTTAAAATTAGTGGATTGTGAAATTATGGACATGTAGGAAAAGTGTAAATATTTATAGGGAGTGATTGAGGTCATCAATTAAAAAAGGTGAATTATAAATGGAATGTTGAGGTCCTCAATTCCATATTTCCTTGATGATTTAAAAAACCATCAGTTTAATAAGAATTAAGTTATTTGGACTACATTTTTTAGATCCTTTTCTAAATACTGAGTAATTATTTTACCAACTAAGAATATAAGGAAATATACTTACGTATCTTATTTCTAATTATCATCCCATGTTTCTTCTTTTATCAATTTATTTTGAATAATTTTAATCCATGAAATGGATATCTAAAAATAACTTTGATTCCTAAAGATCTAAAAGAGACATTTAACAGATTCTAAGAACCATAATAGTGTGAATTTTCATTCCATTTGTCCCTATCAATATTCCAAAACCATCAAAAATATTTTAAAAATAAATTAAAATATAAAAAAAACTATATAATCATTATTAGGATGTCTCAATCATGACACATTATTTTTAATCTATGACACCTCAGGTTTAACCAGGGACATTCATTGTCATTATCAATTTAAATAATTCTTAACGATTTGTAAGGAAAATTTGAATTATCAAATGAATATCTTCAAGGAGGGTCGAAATAGGTGAACAATAATGTCCATTGTCATGCCCAAAGTTATGCTCGAGTTAGGCCTGACACACCTTTATAGATTTTTTACACCTATAAACATATATTCTAGAAATTCATTATGTTTTAGTATATAGACATGGGTTTATTACTAGGAAGACCAACATAATCTCTACGTTAACAAAAATTATAGGATTTTCTTCTATACATATCATCAAATTATACCATAGGATAATGTTTTCTAATCTATGTTTTCATAAATCTAGTTCCCAATGCTACTTCTAAACCTGATCTGATACCAACTATAGAGACCCAACCCTAATAAGTTGGGAGCTGGTTCCACTACCATTAAATTGGCATAATATACAAGTAAATCATGCACCAAATGACCAAATAGTTTAGTAGTCCTACTAAACTAATTTTATACATGAGTCTCATATTATAAATGAATACAAATATTAAAATATAGTTTTTTCATTAATTTAAAAACTGTATTACTTATATATAATCCTTAAATATCATTCCTTGTAAACATCAATGAATCGTGGGGAATATAAATAAAATAAGGGTGACCTAAAATGCTCATTAAGGGTTATGTATATTGTAATAAATAACAATATAATAAGAAAAATAAATATGGAAATGTAATAATTGAAAACATGTTCCTTTCATATAACTGGATAAGACTTAATCGATATGGAAATGAAAATAAATGAAACACATTCCATTTAATCAATGAAATAATAATGAAATTGCAACATAGATAATTTCAGAAAAAATATCAAGGAAAATAATAACTAAATCTAAATGAATGAAATTATTAATTATTGGGTGTCATGTTTGCAAGGTACGTGAAAAATTTACCATCAAGGCATTTGACAAGACAGTTTAAAACATACTTGGTGGAAAACCATTATCATAGGCTATCTGACTGATTCATTCCCTAAGATTACTGAATATTCGAGGAGAAATCTATAACTATGCCCACCTGTGACATACCTATACAAATTATTATTCATATATCGAATAATCTATTTGTTAATATTTATTATCAAATTTTCATATATAGTTGATGATATGTATTTATAATTATTTCTATAGTTAATAAAATAAACAATCAAGTTCACACCATATATAAAAATATTCCTGGTTTTGGAAATAGTCATATCTATGAAAAATGATATGGATATTTTGGGGAATCATAACGTTCAATGATAATTGAAATTTTAATATTTCAAGGGGACTACAAAAATGAATAAAGGAAGTGAATATCACTACTATCCTTTTTCTAAATCAGTCACAAAAAATCGAGAGAAAGAATAAGGATGTTATAAATAAAAAATATCCCACATGGAGTAATGATAATGTTGTTTTTGTTGATGAATAGAAATAATAAAAATGATATTATAAACACATTCTTGGGGAAAGAATGCTTTTTATTTGGAAAAATATTTTGAAAAATAATCCTTTCAAAATAATTTTTAATTGAATTTTATTTTAAAATTAACCTTTTATTATTGAAAAGAAACCACTGAATAAATAGAATAGGCTATATATGTACATGTCGTACAAGGTAAAATAACTCCTTTTTCATGGTAAAATGGTTCAAGCAATGCCCTGATCAAAAAGAGACATGGATATTCATCTAAAATAGTTTATAATAGACAAAAGGGGTAAACCCCTATTTAATAAGTAATTCTATGAATCTTAATAAAATCTTCAGATTTTATAAATAAAAATGGTTTTTAGAATAAAATAGTTTCTCTAACTAACGATTTTAATGATATTGGGTTTTCTTAGAAAAATTAAAAAAAATTATGTACCAAAGAGTGGAAAATTGTAATATTAATTTATAATTTTCATTAATAATAATATTGGAATAAAATTAAATGGTTTATTAGAATGTGATAAAAATCAATTCCACTAATCGAAATTCATGTTTTAACAATCTAGAACAAAATAATATTTTAAAATAAACCCATGAAAATATTATAACATTTATGTAAGAATCAATCGATGAGTATATTAGTTTTATAAATTTTAAATCCACATAAATATGTATGAATATATTAGTAGATAGTTAATGTCCATACACATAATAATCGAATATTAATGACAACTGGGACGAAATATAACCCAATTAAAATAAATTAGGTTTTGAAATTATTCTCTACTTGGTAACACTTTAAGAAAATCCCTTGAGATGAAATAAATGAAATTAAAACTCGAAATATCATGATGAATTAATTTATCATGATATTATATACCAAAATGGGTTGTAGATACACCACCAAAAATATTTAAGAGGTGAATATGACCTTTATATCACAAATGTAAATAGTGAGATGAAAATACATTTCCATGTGTTTACTTTTGTATTAATGTCATTTAACCACCTATATAATGGTTTGTAACATGAAACAAACTCATAATAAAACCATAACCATTTTTTGATATCATATATTATCTTCTTATAATATCTTATTAACCATTTATTAGAAATATATGACTACCTCGAGTGTTAAGTACCTAGACTTTTGAGTATGTTTTGACTTGTATTTTGTGGTTATATTGACATTGAATTCCACACAATGAAAAAAAGGGCCAAATTTGGAATCACCAAATCCATCATCCAACTCATTGAAGTATTTAGAGAGTGCAATGGAAGGTAAAAGCAAGTTTTGTAGTGTGTGTGAAAGACTGAATCCTGTATGGAAGACTATTTCACTCTAAATAGGATTAATGCTATATCCTTTACATATAGATAATTAAAAATTAGTAAGGACATTTCATGCAAGATGAATACACTAAGCACAATAAACCCAATCATGCACAAGACTATTGTGCACCAAATATAAAATCATCCTGGACTTTTGTGCATGTTCAACCTGGATAGGTATATAAGTGCACATAATACCTATCACATGACTGAATCCATTCACGTAATCGCTAAAGGATTTTTAAATATATTGGAGTGCACCCCTTAATTCATGGTGATACCCTGGGAGTCAATGAACTTCTCTAATTTGTGTAAGACTGATTTATAATGACATTGTATATGAATGGAAACCTAATGTTTTAAGATCGTGCACGACAGATTCCCTAGGGGTCCTCCTTCGAGTGGGACCACAAATATTTAAGCCTCACTAAATCTCATTCAAACATAAGTATGTTGCGTGAAGTTGATTCACTTTCACCCAACATTTTTCATACAAACAAGACTCCAAGGCTGTGTGTAACACTGACCAATCATGAAAGCCTCAAATATTGAACGCATCTCCTCTTTGACCTAAAGGAATTCCTTTCTGATAAATAACCATGTGTGAGCCCCTCTTTCATGGGACTTTCCTTCCATTCATACATCTTTTCTATGCATCCCTCTAGTCTATAACATAGTGATTTATTTTTCCCTTGTTAGAAGTTTCCATTTCCCTCATCGCATGTGTTTCCATACCTTTGGTTTCTATGAATATGTATGTTAATCCATTTTTCTTCTTAGTATAGGGATTTTAAAGTGGAACTCGTTAGGACCACTCCTCCACACCATTCCAACATTGAATTTCCAAATCCATTTCCCACCCAGTGGTGTGTGTCAGATAGTTATGTATGACCAAGGGATAAGGAGTGAGTCCCCCACATCCATGAAATTATTAGCATGGATATCCCTCTCCAAAAATATAATATTTTATTAATATGGGGTATTGAAATTTTCATTCCTTATATCCATACTGATAGATGAATCATCCTTCTTTGCTGGACCCAAGGTATAAAATACCAGTCACACATTTCTTGCATATGCAGTGGTAGTAGGAATATGATCAATGAAATCAAGCATTAATATATCTCCACAATGACTTAACTCACTACACTAGTGGGAACCAAGCATCCATTCCCCATCTCACCATAAAAAATTACTCATAGTATGGTGATAGATATATATATATATATCGGTACGATTTGAAGGGTTTCATTCACATGAGAGACACGGATCGCTAGAATAAGGTGGCTTTTGCACCTCACTTACACCACCACCCCCAAGGGCCACACAGGGAGACCCTCCTCCCCACTCCAATAGTTAATCATTTTAGGAGACTCTATCTGGAATGATCCCATGACACTGTCCCCCCCCCACCGAGGAGACGGGGGATGGTCGAGTCACTCCGGAGGTGACTACTTTCTAGGATCTTATAAGGAGGTCTCCCACAAGGCTATGTCAACACTGAAAATAATTGGTTTTGTAAGCCAAGGAATAAGTGAAATATACCCCTACTTCATTAACCTCATTTCTAATGACTTGAAATCAATGTCGGGTGCATGATCATGATTATTCCCATCAAGTAGCATCGTCTTCCATGGCTCCAGTTGAACTTGTCACCACCGACTCCTACCACTGCAGGAACCATCCACCAAATCCCTTTAATTGTAGAGCAGGGGACCCACCAATGATTTGTTGTGATTGAGACTCCAGTCACCCCACGGGTAGGTTGGGATGACATTATCAACCACTGGCATCATCAATAGTCATTACAGACTAGTTCATGATGAGAGGATTCTGTAAAGATCCCCCCCTAGTATGGTCACCATCTAATGCGGAGGTCTTCCATGCTCCCCACATCAGCATGAAGGTCTAGCCAATGTTCCCAGCATCAATCAAAGTGAAGGTCCTCCCCGATTTATCAATATCTAGCATAAAGTTCCTCTACATGTTTATGGTTCTTGATATAGATGTAACTCTAAAAAATGGGTTATACTATTAGAAATTTATTGAAATGAAATATCTATATCGGTAAAATTGTGCAATTCTAATAGATATTAACTTTCATTTGTATTAATATTAACTTCCAAGACTTGTTCTTACCAACATATATATCTTTATTCATTGATCATTCAATACTAAAAAAATATTTTACCAACAGTTAAATCTATTGCTTTATCATATTGATTTTTTTGCAATGAAATAAATCTTTTGGTAATAAAAAATTAATAAAAAATACTTTACCATTAATAAAAACAGTTATAGTAAACTTTCCATTAAGAAAAAGATTTTATTGGTAACCAATTTAAAGAAACCATCATTTTTATATATTATTATTTTTGTAAACAAAGTTAATATCCATTTTTAACATCTTATTAAAAACATCTCACTAATTGATTTTAATTTTTAATATTCTATAAATATAAATAATGTTTATATTTTCTAATTCTATTCATTTGATAAACATTTAAAAAAATTTAAAAAAAATTTTATATCATTACGATATTTTATATATTTAAATATATGTTTGATACTCTCTATATACAAGATAATTATATTTTTATATATTAATATAAAAAAAATAATTAAATATATTTAAATTAAATTCAAAAAACTAATTATCTAAATTTATAATTTTTAAAGCCTAACAACCAATTGAGTAATATTATATTATTAATAAATGTTATTCACATATTGAAAATTTATTTTATATTGTAAATAAATTTAAGATTTTTTATAAAATTTTATAAAATTCATATTTATACTCTTTATATATATTATTTAAAAAATGGATGATATTTACAATGTTAATTATTTTGTTTTATATTTAAAAACTTTTTACTAAAACTCAACCCTAATTGGCATCTCCACCACCACACGATTCACCCCTTCTTCTGCTTCTTATAGGGACCCACCGCCTCTACCTCCATGAACCACTACCTCCTCAATGAACAACGCTTCCCTTGTAGATCCCCGTAACATCCTGCACTTCCCTCCGCCGATCCCACACATCTCATCTTTGACCCCCACAACCACCTTCGCCATCCTCCACCTAGGCCATCGACCCCCTCCACCACAACCCCCCGCACCTGCCTCCCTCTTTCAGCTCCCGTTATGTCTTCCATACTATCTCCATCATTGACCTCCATTATCCCCGACCTTCCACACTTGACCCCCAACATCCACATCCTTCCCCATAAGACAATGCTATAATTGGGTTAAACCTCACACTATATGGACCAATTTATTGACAACGAGGCATGAAAAATATCTATTGATTTCAATGGGGATGAACTTCTATCATAGTATTATTTTTCAAAGTGTCCATGGGTTAATTTATTAGTTTTATCCTTCTAGAAAAAAAGGATTTCCCAATGGTGATTATTGATTAATATGATTCTACTTTAATTTGTAACTATTTATGCTTATAATCACAAACATTAGTATTTTTCACCTAAAATTTAATAATTCAAATCCATTACTTATCTGTATGATGAAAACACCTAGAAAATCATGTGAAAACATAATCACAGTATCCTATAGCTGATATTTAAAATTTAACACTATAAATTCTCTTTGCTAACAGTAAAACACTAATAAAAATTAAATCAGACATAGTGGTCAGTCATTATCTGCAATAAAATTTTTACTCATGTCTCATAATAATTTCAATTCACGTTTTGGAACTAACTATATTATATTTTTTTATAACAGGTTTAAAAATGTGTCACTACATCCATAATGAAAAATGTTCAAAGTAAATACAACTGGTTTTATGAATCAATAATTTCTAGTGAAAAAGGTAGATTAAATGGGAAAATTTGTTGTTTAATTTTAGAGAATCACAAATAACAACAATTCCATGGTAATATTTAAAATTTCGTATACATATATTCAATTATAATGATATATTTATTGTTTTAATAACCTTTATTTTAATATATTCTTAAAAATTTCACATTACCATTTTATATGTTATGAAATTTTATAAATTTTAGAAACTGTTATAGAAAGTTATAGCTAAATTTTGGGTATATATGTAATGTTATCAAATGGAATCCCATGTTATTTGAGCACCACAATTTTTGGAATGTATAATAGATGTTTAAAAAACTCTAACTTGATTTTTTCCCATATAATGATTCAGATTATTATTCAATGATAATGAAGTATTTATAGAAAATTTCATCTTCAATAAATAGTTCATGCATGTTATGCATAAAAATACCCACAACTAAGTGATATACTCATTCAGGTAAATGACTAAAAGTATTATTTTTTCATTTCGGTGTAAAATTTTAATTGAAACAATATCTGAAAGAATATTGGACAATGAATAGATTGGATTTATTTTTAACTTGAATGTATTAAAATATAAAATAGTATTTCATAGTATTGAATTCTCATAATTAAATATAAAAAATAAACATTAACCATTAGAACAAAATAAATTCAATGTTTTATTTATTACAGGCAACATAGAACACATCAATATTTCTATAATCCTATTAAACAACCGAAGGTATAAAATTCATACATATTTTACATACCAAATAAAATTTATTTTACAGAAGATACATATATAACATTTGTGTATGATATCTATATTCTGACTTCTTTATTTTTTTCTACCTTTAATGATGCTTCTTCAGATCTCTGATCCAAGAATAATGACTCAAGTACTAAATCAGTGTCATATTTTTACCCAATGGTATGCTAAAATTTATTTCCTTTATTATTTACATATACATTAGAAACTCATTTACAATTTTTTCTTCCTTTGGGTATTTCACTTCTTTGTTTTTATTTTATGTTTTATTTGGGCTCATTTAATGAGTATTGTATTATGTTGGCAACAAAGAATCACTTACAAACACATATAATCATGTGAAAATATAGACTATTCCAAATATTATCATCTTTCCCCTATCCTCACTAGTTTCAATGTGCCAATTTTTTTTATAATAAGCATACTTTTTTTAATGTAATGTATCTTGTCTAATTTTTAATAGGTTTCCAACTTATGCATAATCTATTACCTCAGTATTCAATTTAAATTCAATGTGCATTAAATCTATCAGTTGATGAAATCTATATTCAATATTAATTTAATTACAAACTGTGTTTTGTATGAAACTTCTTTATGGGAATTCATGGATTAGTGGGACACCATGACCCACCCATTTTCATTTTACTTATTTATTGTTTTTATGCATACTGTAATATACAATTTTAGACAATATTTTAATTTTTTCAATTATGCTAACATTAATAAATTTTTGTATTTTTATTTCTATTTTTCACATTACATTCATGTATTATTTTCATAATTAAATAGATATTACCCAAGTTTCTACAACAACGATTTCATTCTAAATGGAGCACTATGAATTCTATAGGTCTTCATGAACTGAAATCATTTTTCCCGATGAGCAATCCATGTGTAAAATTCATCGAAATTTGACCACATGGATTGTATATGCCTGTACATATGGGTATATTACTTATGACCCATGGATTGTCACATATCCATTGAATGAACAATACCGAACATCATGGTCTATCACGTGGTCTATACATTCCTTCATAACATGGAACATTACTTCTGGCCATGTGTGTCACACCCCAACCTACGAGACTATTTTATTTTAATTAATTTTTCGGCCTTTAAATCATTTTTTTGCGGTCCGAGGTGAGTCCCGGACAATATTTCTAAGTTTTCATAAATGTGTGTGTTTTGGGTTTGACGTCGTTGGATGCACTGGTGGAGCATGATGTCGCGCAGCTTCGCATAGGAAACTGTGTGTCCTTTTTTTTCTTCGATGAATTATAGTGGTTTAATAAATGTTAGTTAACGGTTTCATTTAAAAATTTTATTATCATGAATTTTTTTTCATTTAAATGAATAAATTTTTAATTAAAACAAATGGTACTTGTTATTAAGAACATTATTATATATATTTAGTTTAGGTGAAAAAACATAGAAATTTAATCTAATTGTTATTATAATTATTATGATTATTATTATATTTATTGCCATTATTATTATCCTTATAATAATAATTATTATTCCTTATTTTTATTATTATTTCTCTTATTATTATTATTATTATTTTCATTATTTTAATTACCTTTTTATGGTGTTTTTTTGTAAACCCTACAAAGCTTCCCCCCAGGTGATACTCGCTACCACCTTTTCCCATGGGGTTGCGCCCCGTCCCCGTGCATTGTGCACACCAGCCCCTAGAGGATCCCAACCCACATCACCCATTGCGGACCCCTGCTGACTTCCCCCTCCGACTCCCGTCCAGTAGCCCCCGTTGCGGACCCCAACCGGCTTCCCCCTTATGCTCCCGTACGGAAGCCCCCATCATGGACCCCTGCCGGCTTCCCCATCCAGCTCCAATTTAGCAGCCCCCATCATAGACCCCCGCCGACCTCCACCTCTGGCTCTCATTTAGCAACCTCGTCACTGATGAATCTTCTCCCTCACCTCAGCCTCTCCCTGTAGTACCACCCATCATTCCATCTCGGCCCTCAACCACCCTAGCCAGCACACCCCTCATAATTCCCAACACCCTGCTCCAACCCCAGGTCTCTCCCTTTGATACACTCGAGCAACCCATCAACGCCGATTCAACTTCCTGCTAATGTGCAACCCCCTCGGACAATGTGTTTGGTGCGCCACAACCTCTCCGCCTGACCATCCCTTCCCTTTGGTACAATCATATTCTTTCATTGTGTTATTTTAGTTAGTTAAGAGGTTTAATTGTCATTGGTTGTTTTGGTACGTTTAGGATGTTTTAAAATCATCGCAAAGCGATCTCCGGTTTTTATTTGTCTTTGCACTTCAGTTTTGATGTGAGAGTTTCTCCCTAATGCTTGGTTCTTCATACATTAGTTGGGTTTTTATTTTTGGTAGGTTTTCAATCCCTTGATGTTAATTTTCAACATGTTGGCCGTTTTCGAGTGGTTTCAAACATGCATTTTTATCATCGCGCCATATATCCGATGTAGGAATCCAATTTCACTTTCCATATTTAATTTAAGGAAATTTAATTATATGTTTTTCTTACTTAGTTTACATGTTAAATATTGTTTGTGCAACCTTCTGGTTAGTCTCTTGGTATATTGTCTATGTTGGGAGTCTTGTTTATTAGGAATTTATTGTGCAAATAATTTTAAAGTTTTATTTTGTGAAAAATTGGGTGTATTAATGTGGAACCTTATTGTGCCTATAGATTTGTGTTTTATAAATTTCTCAACATTATTATATTATTTTTGTAGTGTGAATTTTAAAAGAGGGTATTTCTAGGGTGCATTCCATCTCAAAAATAGTTTTCTTTTGATGAATGGGTTGTGAAGTTTGTTGAGTTGTGAATACCCGATGTTTACACACATGGTTTGTAAAGTTAAAAAAAGGGTCAACAATTTTAATAAATGTATGGAATGCAGATAGGGGTTCATAATTCATTGGGTGTTAAATTGAAATTTTTTTATTCAACAATGCATGCCCTTTTTTCTTTATAAAAACCCCGTTTGAATTTTTGAAGTAATGTGTGATGTAAAATGAATTTTTGGAGTTTATAAAAGTATCATTATTGTATAGAAAAAATTTATCACTATTTTTGTGTTTTTCTAAGTGTTTTGGATTTTAAAAAAGTGTTTACTGTTTTTTAGCATGTTTTGGAATTTTATAAAAAATGGTCAGGTTTTGATTGGGTGGACTAAATATATTTAAGATTTTTATCAATGTTTCAGTGTGATAAATGAGGTGTTTATATCTTCCTTGGAAATGTGAATTATTTTTATATGTATAGATTGTGATTTGATTCTATATGACATCTGCTGAATCACTTTTTTTATATATACATGAGACATATGAACCTGTCATATTGAAAGAGTTGTCTGAGGTGAGTACTACACTCGTAGGTTATGGTACTGACCAGTGGCCCATAGTAGGTGGATATCTAGGGTTTATTGCTATGGGATTTTCCATCGGCCTAAATGCGAAATGTTGGCCAAGCGTTTTGGAGCATTTGATATCATCGTATGTGGAATGATAATATAGATGGGGTTTCAGGTATTAGTGTCATATTGATTATTCTTGATCTCTCGGGTTTGTCTATGTCTAGTGGCTTTTAACTGTTTGGTTGGTTTTTGAGATACTTGATTACATATTTACATTCACCATTTCTATATGATTTCTTTGGTTCTATTGAGTGGTGTTTTTCATGGAATGTGATGTTTCGATTTCCTAACTCCTATGAAAAATGTTTTCCTTTTAGAGGAGATGTGTTTTGATCTTTTTTGTCTGAGTTTCAAATTAAATCAATTATTTCTCCTTAAAGTAGCTTGGTAACACCAAACGTTAGAATCTAGTTTCTCAAATGATAAAGGACAATGTCTTGTACATTTTTTTATGTAAAAATTGTAAAAATGTATATTTTAATATATGATAGTTCAAAATTAGAATTGATGCTTCTTAATTTTAAAGGTAGTGATTTTTGAATAGGTATCAGGCTAGCCTACTGAGTTTTAAAACTCACACTTATAGATCTCTTATGTTTTTAGTGTTTGTGTAGGCTCCAGCTTGGGTGTGCTCTCCTTGGGAGATGCTCTATCGTTGAGTCAGAGAGTGACCCACAGGGTCACACAGAGTTAGTTCGGTCATCGAGTTTGGTTAGTTTTAAATTTTATTTTTCTCATGTTTAGTCATTATATTTGGTTTATTTATTCTACGCTGCTCTATAATTTTTCTGCTGCATTATTATTTTGTATTGGGAGAAATCGTTCCCACAAGCCCTATTGATGCCCTTGTGCTTGTCGTCAGCCCGAGAGGATCCAGAAAACCTCTCGGTCCATACCAAAAACGGGATCAAGTGACCGGTTCAGGGTTGACCTGAGTTTGTTCTTGACAAAATGGTATCAGAGTAGAGGTTATCCCTTAGTGGACCTCAATTTTTAGAGTGACCATTGTCATTTGTGATGTCAAGGTAGATGGAGTAGGATTGTCGGGACTCAATGGGTAGGAGCGGGAAGAGCGTCGCGAACTCTTGCTCGTTATGATGCATGAGTTTCCATGTGAAGTCTAGTTTAATTAGTTTCTATGGGATTTTATGGAACATTATGTTATTGGGACATGAAAAAAGGAGTTAGGCTGATAGTCCTCCTAAGCTGCATGGCCTTGTTAGCCATGTGAATCTAGTGGAATGCTTCAAAAAGACTCTCTATGTCGGTGACGTGATGGACATATTGCCGCCAACCATATAGTCAAGTTTCCCATTGACACTAGTTCCCTGTTTGAGATGTTTTGGGTCTTTTCTGACTTCTGAGAGTGGTTCTAATTTGAAAAATATGGTTTCTGAAAAAAAATGGTTGTTTGAAATGACATGTTTAATTTGTGGATTTTTTAAAATAAGTGGTATGAATGATTTGTTTTTTGGAAAATAAAGTTTCTTTGTTTTTTCCTCAGTGTTCATATGGGTGCTGACATGCATAGTGGTATGTTGGAAATGTGGATGGATTTCTGGTATGGTGGATGGATGACTAGGGTGTCAAGGATACATTCATGTGAGGGAGACTCTAAAAAATACCAATGGCAGGGTTTAACCCCCAAAGCTTATTTTAAATTAAAGATGTTTTCAAAAGAAATGTTTTAATTTTATGATGACTTGTTCTCCTGTGTTTAGAGCTTGTCATATATATATATAGTGTTTATTTTTGAGAATTTTTGTTTATTGATTTGGTCTTTATTGGGTTCTTGACTCTTCTTGTCCAGCAGCTATTCCCTCGATGTTTTGATGGGTAATCGTTGTACGGTTGACCAACCTAAGGATTTAATGCTTGAATTTCGGAAGCTAGATCCACCTATCTTTTATGGTCATGAAGAAACTACCATATTATAGAAGTGGATGCAGATAATTGAAATGGAATTTAACCTTGTTGTGTTTCCCGAGTCACTGAAGTTCAAGTTTGCGACATTCATGCTTGAAGGTTCACTGTGGATGTGGTGGAGGTCAATGTCTTGGAACAAGCCCCGTCAAGAGCTTGCATGGGAGTTTTTCAAGGCCTTGTTCATTCATCAGTATTTCTATAAGAAGAAAGGTTGAGAAAGGGGTGGAGATGTGTTGTCTATAGCAGGGCAACAAATCTGTGTTGGAATATTTCCAGCGCTTTGTGGTGCTATTACCTTATGATTCAGGGTATGCCACAAATGACCCCATGAAGGCTCGATTCATCGAGGTGGTCCTCTGCCTGGATCTATAGTCGAAGGTGTCAGTGTCCAACCTCAATTCTTTTTTTGATGTGTTGAGAAAATATTTTCATGTCGAAGTCACAATAGAAGTATTGCTCAAAGTAGCTCTCCCTCCTTCGATCCCTATGAGCATTGGTGATGATTCAGGAAAAGAGATGAAGAATCAATTGAAAGTGGATAGTGTAGGTCGTGGAATCAAAATGCCTCGGGATCATTCATAAACCTCTTCGAAGCGAGAGATCATCATGTGTTATTAGTGTGGAAAGCTGGGTCACAGAAATCCATCGTGTACAAGTACCCCGAAGCCCTGCCAGGCCTGTGGATGCCTGAGTCACTTACATCGATTCTGTCAGGGCATTAATAGAAAGCATCACGGAGGATGTTCTTAGAAGTGATAAGTTATTGGGGTTTTGGTCAAGGTTTCTGATGTATGTTTCCTTTCAGTGTAACAGATCTTTTATCATTGCAGTTGTACTGATAGTGTTTTGGGTTATGGAATGTGTGGGATGTTGTGGTTCTTTGATGAACTCCGGTTTTCAATGACAGTATGTTTTTTATTTTAAAATTTTTTCTTTTGTTTTTTCAAATCAAAAGATGCATGTTTCTTATTGGGATTATCAAAACCTGACTGTGAGTTATGAGATGCTTCATCCATCATAGCTCCAGCCAAATGGCCTTGCAGTGAAGCCGATGCGTAAGTAAGAACCCTGGGGGAATTTTAAGGAGTCTGGTTAAGGTTTTTCCTCTATTGTTGTGGTGAGATAGTTTCAGCGTCTGTTTGAGTTTCTTTATGATTGACATTATCCTCTTGTCACAAATAGTACGATGTACTTACCCCTCACACAATGTTAGTAATTGTGTCTTTTGGTTGTCAGTTTCTGATTAGTGGCCTTGCATGGACCACTGATGTGAATCGGTTACATTTTTGGTTTGTTTCCATCCTGAAGTGGTGAGCCGTGAGTAGTTTTCATTCATAGTTTCATTGATCCAGTCCTTGGACCCTCCCTCCCCACCTATGGGCTTAGGGTTTTTTGTTTTTATGAAGTTTTCGATTCATATCTTATCCCATTCGGATGGGAGTGAGTGGTTTAAATGTTGTTATTGTTCTCTTTCTACTCTGAGAAGACCTGGTGCATGTCTATGTTGGATTTCTGTTTGAAAATTAGTAGGTTTGTTTTTTATGGTGGGGAGACCCATCATCTCTTTGAGTTTTCTATTAAGTTGTTATCAGAGGTTACTTGAGTTTTTATAGCGGGGATTCCGTTCAGACCTCCACTCCGCTGGTTATTTATTTTGGGAAATGAAGTTGAGTCCCATATGTGGTCGATGGAATGTCCATGAGATAAGATCTTGGATCGTGTTTATGTGGAATACATAGGTGTTGATCGATTGTCTAGATAGTGTTGGGGATTTCTTAAGACAGAAAGAGATATGGTGGGGATAATTGTCACACCCTGACCTATGAGACAATTTTATATTAATTATTTTTTTCTGCCTTTAAATCCTTTTGTTGCGGTCTGAGGGGAGTCCTGGAAATCATTTTTTAGTTTTGATAAAAAGTGTGTGTTTTGTGTTTGACGTCGTTGGATGCATGGGTGGTGAGCGATGCTGCACAGCTTCGCTTAGAAAAATGTATGTCCTTTCACTTACTTTGAATAATTATAGTGCTTTAATAAATGTTAGTTAAAGATGTCATTTAAAAATTTTGTTGCCATTAATTTTTTTATTATTATGAAAATGAATATGTTTTTAATTAAAAAATTGTTACTTGTTATTAAGAACATTGTTATATATATTTAGTTTGGGAGAAAAAAAACCTAGAATTTTAATCTTATTGTTATTCTAATTATTATGATTATTATTTTTTTGATTACCATTATTATTATCCTTATAATAATTATTATTATTCCTTTTTATTATTATTATTACTATTATTATTATTGTTATTATTATTTTAATTATCTTTTTTATGGTGTTTTCTTGGAAACCATAGAATGCTTCCCACAGGGGATACCCGCTACCGCCCTTTCCCTGGGTGGTGCACCCCTTCCCTGTGCGTTGTGCACACCAGCCCCCAGCGGCTCCCGTCCAGCAGCAGCCGTCACCGAACCCCACCAAATTTTCCCTTAGGCTCCCATCTATAATCCCCCGTCATGGACCCCCTGGTATCCCCCTCGGTCTCCCATCTTGTATCCCCCGTCATAGACCCCCATCGACTTCCACCTCCCACACCCGTTCAGCAGCCCTCTTCACGAACCCCCACCGGCATCCCCCTCTGGCTCTCATTCAGCAGCCCCATCATGGACCCATCATCCCCCACACCTCGGCCTATCCCTATAGTGCCACCCATCATGCCTCCATGGACCTCATCCACTATAGCCAGTGCACCCCTCGCAGTGCCCCGATACCCTGCTTCAACACCAGGTCCCTCCCTTTTCTACGCTAGAGAAACCCATCAGCTCGGCACCAACATCCGTCTAGTGTTCAAGACATCATGTTTGGTGCGCCGCAACCTCTCCGCCCAACCATACCTTCACTTTGGTATAATCATATTCTTTCATTATGTTATTTTATTTCAATTGGAGGTTTAGTTGTCAGTGGTTATTTTGGTAGGTTTAGGATGTTTTAATACCCTCGTGAAGTGGTCTCGGAATTTTTGTTATCATCATGCTTTAGTTTTGAGGTGATAGTTTCTCCTAGCTTCTTGGTTCTCCATACTCTAGTTGGGTTTTTATTATTGGTATGTGTTCAAGTCCTTGATTTTATTTTTTAGCATGCCGGACCTTACTTCGTGGTTGTGGACATGCACTATTATCATCGCGCCACGTATCTGAGGTAGGAATCCCATTTCACATTCTATTTTTAATTTATGAAACTTTAATTATATGGTTTTCTCACATAGTATACATGTTAAATATTGTTTGTGCAACCTGCGGGTTAGTCGCTTCGTATGTGGTCTATGTTGGGAATCTTATTTGTTATGAATTTATTGTGAAATTAATTTTAAAGTAGTATTTTGTGGAAAATTGGGTGTGTTTATGTGGAACCTTGTTGTGTTTATGGATTTGTGTTTTATAAATTTCTTAGCATTATTAAATTATTTTGGTAGTGTAAATTTTAAAAGACTGTATTTCTGGGGTGCATTCCATTTCAAAAATAGTTTTCTTTTGATGAATGGGTTATGCGGTGTGTCGAGTTGTGAAAACCGGATGTTACCACACATGGTTTGTAAAGTTAAGAACAAGGTTCACTAATTTAAATAAAAGTATGGAATGCAGATTGGGGTTCATAATTTGGTGGGAGTTAAATTGAATTTTTTTATTCAACAATGAATGCCCGGTTTTCATTATAAAATGACCGTTTGGTTTTTGAGAGGAATGTTTGATGTAAAATGAACAGTTGGAGTTTAAAAATGTATCAACAGCATCCAGAACAATGTTATCGGTACTTTTTATGGTTTTCCAAGTGGTTTTGCTTCTACAAAACCGTGTATTATGTTTTAGCTTATTTTAGAATTTTATTAAAAATGGTCGGGTCTTAAGTGTGTAGCCTAAATATATTAAAGAGTTTTATCAATGATTAGGTGTGATAAATGATGTGTTTACATATTCCTTGGAAATGTGAATTATTTTTATAAGTATAGATTTTTATTTTATGCTTGACAACATCTGTCGACTCACTTTTTTTATATATACTTCTGACATACGAAACTGACATATTGGGAGAATTTTTTGAGATGAATAGGGCACTAGTAGGTTATGGTACTAACGAGTTTCCCATAGTAGGTGGACATGTTGGGTTTATTTCAATGGGATTTTCCCTTCACCTGTCTCAAAAATGACAACCAACCATTTTGGGCATTATATTTCATCGTATGTTGATTGATACTGTAGAAGGGGTAATAGGTATCAGTGTCGTCTGGATTATTCTAGATCTCTCAAGATCATCTATGTATAGTGGCTTTTAACTACTTGAATTGTTGTTGAGATACTAGCTTACAAATTTACATTTCCCTTACTATACGATTTCATTGGTGATCTTGTGTGGTGTTTTTCGTGGAAATTGATGTTTTAGTTTCCTAACATCATTGAAAAATGTTTTCCTTTTAAAGTAGTTGTGTTTGAACTTTTTAGTGTGAGTTTCAAATTAAATCATTTATTTCCCCTTAAAGTAGAATGGTAAAACCTAATGATAGAATCTAGTTTTTCAAATGATTAATGGTAATGGTTTTACTTTATTCTTAAGTAAAAATTATAGAAATGAATATTTTAATATATTGTAGATCAAAATTAGAATTGATGATTCTTAATTGTAGAGTTAGTGCATTGGGAATAGGTATCGGGCTAGCCTAATGAGCTTTAATACTCACGTCTATAGTTCTCTTCTTTTTTTAGTGTTTGTAGAGGATCAAGCATGGGTGCGATAGCTTAGGGAGATGCTCTATTGTTGAGTCAGAGAGTGACTATTGGGGTCAAATAGAGTTAGTTCGAACGTCGAGTTTGGTTAGTGTTAAATTTTATTTTTTTCATATTTAGTTTCCTTATTTGGTTTATTTATTCTACACTACTCTATAATTTTTCTGCTGCTAAATTTATATGTATTTGGAGAAATGGTTCTCACAGCCTCTGTTGATGACCTGTCGCTTGTCACCAGCCCGGGAGGATCGAGAATGCCACTCGGGCCATGCCGTAGACTGGAGTTAGTGACCGGTTCAGGGTCGACCAAAGTTGGTTCTTGACAAAGTGTTCAATCCTATATATTCCATTTGTTCAAGTACTCAGGGGTTGAAAACATGCACTCTACAATTCTATTCAATTCTGTATATTTCTGCACTTTCTTGTACATCAAGGTGGTTATTCCCACCATTTAAGAGCCTTATAATACAGTTCTCAATATCATTAATAAGGATCAAGATGTCTAAAATTATTCCATACAAGGAGAAAAGTCATTACAAGAAAATGGGGCATGATATAACACATCCCAATTTCCCCTCAATTTCTAGATATCCTTGTATATAAGTAATGACTCGTCATTTACTTGCAGCCCTTTTAAAATTTATTATATTTAAAAATATACGAATATTAAAATGTAACTCATTTTCTAATATGTAATATACCATGATTTCAATTCAATTAACTTATTTCAAGATGAGGAATTCAAACCAAAACTCTCTGATTTTAGTCATTCCAAATATGGGCCAACTATGGATAATAACAATGGGGACCTATGGTTGTTGTGCTCTTGAGTATGCCCAAGATGTATAGTTGATTACCAAATTAGATGTGTATGGATTTGGTTCCATGTTATTGGATATTACTATTAGAATGTGAGTTAGTGATACATTTATGACCACTAACTTTTATAATCAGATATCATGGTTACATTGAAAGTCATCATTTAAAACCTAATGTCGACTCTATATTTTTTAGAAATAAAATTCTATCTTTTAAGGTCTATTTACTTTTTGTTAAGGTACTACATTTATTAAAAATAAAAAGGTAGTTCAACAGAAATGCATATTATTTAATATTTTCATTTTATTCATTCATTCATTTTTATTTTTGTTTTAATTCATGAATATATTTTGAGAGAATTTTTGGTAATGATATTTTTTTGTGTGTGTTGTGTAAATCTTGGAGCTCAAAGGTTTGTAATATCATCGAATTGATGTTTCTCATGTGTATTGGTGATATCTTGAGATATCGAGATGTCAACATAGGTGATGAATGAAAAATGACCAGTCAATGAATATCATTTTTAAATATTTTCATTTATTTTTATTTTGGTTCCAATTCATTTAGATATATTGCACTGATTTTTTGGTATGAACTTTGGTTTTGTTCGGTATCATCCTTGGAACTGAAGTATGTGGCATGGTTGCAACATGATGTTCCTCATTTTCTTTGGAGAAGACTTCATGTGTTGTGATGTCAATAGGGGTGGTGAATTAAAAATTTTCAACGTATTCTCCTCATTTTTTATAAATTCATTTTTTCAATTCTTCCACATATTCTCACTGATTTTGGATATTCTTTTTTTTCTTCGCGATGTGGAAATTGGATATGAATGGTGTGGCATATTGACTTGAAGTTCTTCATGGGTACTTGATATAACATTGTTTGTTTTTTCTAATGGCCTATTTGGGGGGTGATGAAAGATCATTGGTGTGAGTAACTATTCTTCTTCCAAGATGGGTCCTAAAGGATTGGATTCAAGAGACTAAATGTTCTTTTATCATATTAGAGGAGGTGTGGTTGTTGTGACATAAGAGGATACTGTAGTTTTTCATTTTAGTGATATATTTATGTATCAAGTGGATTATGTATGTATTGATTCGTTTTTTAATAAAATTCATTATTAATATGATTAACAATTTTATAATTATGAAAATGTGTGAAAATCATCTTCAGTTTGATAATTTGAATCATTGTTTTATATATTATAAACTAATATATATAATAATTTTTTTAAAAAATAAATTTTTAAATTCCCAAATATAATATATTATCTAAAATATAAATTAAAATCAAAAATAAATTATTGATATTTATTGTCAATGTTGATAATAATATTACCAATATCCAATTTTTTCGTAGAAATAATTTTCTAATAATTTTTACCATCATATATATTATATCTTGGTATAATTATAATTGAAATAGAACTATTTTATATATTAGTATAATATTTATTGATAGAGTTTTTACATAATGTTTTTTGATATGAATTTCTTCCGATCAAACGTTTCACTAATTGAAAATGAAATTTTACCAAGAGATTTTCCCACATTGGAATATGCTAATTATTTTGTAGTGGTTCCTCCACATTTCATAGACTGTTAGTTCAAAGGGTCTCTTTAAGACATTCCCATTTTAATAGGAGGTTCTCTCTACTCCATCATCTATCAGTGGAAACATCCTCCTCATGAATCAAACATCCAGAATGGAGGCCCTCTTCGTACATATTCTACTCAACACAGAGTTCATCCCCATGTCCAAATAGATTAGTGTGAAGGACGTCCTCACACATCAACCCATCAATGGGGAGGTCCTCCAAGAGTTTACAACTAACATGGAGGTCCTCCTTATATACACAGTGTCTCATGAATATGTCATGCCTACAATGTCAATAGCTAGAGTGGTGGTCCTCCCCACTCCTATGGTAGCCCAAATAGAGTTCCCCACCACATTGATGGAAATAAATCCATTGGGCCTCCAAGTATCCTAAAAAATAAATGTGGGGGTCCTCCTTGCACCATCACCTAATAGCACGAAGGTCCTCCTTATGCCAAAGTACTTCCCTACCCAAAAGAACCATCCAAGGGAATAAGGGGAAATTGTCTCCACTAAAGGCAATATTTCAAGAAAAACTAGGTTGTTTTCAATCATGTTTTCTTCTCATATTCCAAATTAGAGTGTGATTTGATGATGGATCCTTCATCCTTGTAATATAAATTGGATTCCGGGGCATGAGCATGAATGGTGAAATTTAACATCTCAGTATGTGAGATCCAAAAGATTCTCTAATCCCTTCATAGGTACATGAGGGTAGAGAAAGTTCTGGCTCCTTTCTAGTGTATTATAGTGAAACCATATCTCTCATATACATTTTCATTATATAACTAAATATAAGACCATAGAGATTTTTTTGAGTTTGATAGATAATGAGAATCTGGAAGATATTCCTACAAAGGATGATTACCTCACACATGAAGTAGGGCTAAATTCCAAATCCTATAAGGATTTAATGATATTGTTGGAACTTCCTTGATAGAAAATCCAACATGCAATGATCAGTCAACTAATCATACAGATCCTCTATCAGCAATTCCACTAACACACTAATCCACATTAGTGTCACCGCTATCCTCCCATTAAGCACTGATAGAAGCGTGGGATAACCATGATTAGGGCCCCACTTCTGAAGAAGGAACCCAATGGGATACTCTAGCCATAGATTAGTTTTTTTTTCATGTTCTGTCCAATTGTATCCTATGAAAATGAAATTATATAATCATTCACCCAATATGAGGTCTTTTGTTTCTGTCATACCATCGTGGAATCACATTTTTATCTCTGTGACCATTAATTGGTTTACCCATTAATCAAGGACCCCTTGGACATCATCGATGTGCAGTTCTGCATGATTGAGATTTGATCAATCCTAGTGGCTATGCATGATGTATCACTAGGATACCACCAGAAACATAATCTTAGATGCCTTTAGAACTTTATAGTGGTCCAAATAATCATTGGAGAGGTTTCCATGCATGCGAAGACCTAGGGATGAGATTAGAATGTTACCCTTCATTTTAGTGCCATTATACAACATCTTGACCTACCCTATGATGTTAAGGATATGATTATGGGTATTTATATGGTGAATATGGTTGTTCCTAATAAAATCAAGTGTTGGGACATTGTCACAGGATCTGATAGAGAGAACCATACCCATGGGGTCTTGTAATACAAGTGGTACCTTTATATATGCATTCTCATTTGCCTGTAAATCTAGTAACTCGATCTTAGATATATATATATATGTCATTTCACATCGTTCAGGATACCAGAATGGGTAAAGAGAAGATTATGACCTCTAATCCCTTTATCCCATTTGGTTTTTCACTAATGGAAGTGGTAAACCCTACTATGGCCACCTTGATATATATAATTGTAGTTCGAAATAGTCTTTTTGTGGACCTCTTTTCTCAGTAGTTCCCAAAATACAATTCTCCTTGATAGGATCATGAACCTCCTACACTGGGGAAATAGGGGAATCCAAAATTTGTCTTGGTCTAGATGATCCTAATTTATCCCAACACTCCTACACATCCCAACAAAGTATAGGAATGATTTTATTGAAAATTTATGTGATACACATTGCCAAAATTTCCCAAGCATTGTTATGACCCCTCATTGGGACCCAGATCAAGCTTCTCCATAGGTCATGCGATAATCCATTGATCAAACTTACTGAGTTTTTGTATTTATCAACAAATTTTTGGCTAGGAATCCTAATCATTATTGAGACCGTACTAAGATGGGATTATTTCTTTTACTACTCAACTCAATTCCCTTAAGAGGAAATATGTGGAAATCCCACTTGTTGGAAAACCATATCCAAAATGGGTGGATGTCATGTGAGAACCCCTATATTTCATGAACCCAACAATAAGCCCTTTTAATGGGATGAGAAACCCACTATATCATATAGACAACGTCAAATAAAAATGAATAACCCTGGTGGGAACCCCAGATCAGTAGAAACCATCCAATATATGATGTTTTTTATACAATGGAAGGGCTATGTTCATCTGGAATAACCAATAATCCATTGGTTCCATCATTGGTTGGGAATACCTCCATAGAATGATTTCCTAATATTTCATCTCTACCATGTGGAAGACAAGAATTGTCGACCTCTTTAAGTGAAAGAATATTCTAGATGAGTAGGTTGAAGTCTTTATTACCCAGTGCAAAGGCCTCACATATTCACTTGATTTGATACTACACCTAGAGTAGCTTCAAACCACATTCATGGAAAATACCATGAATAAATTTGTTTTCACCCTTATTACATAGAATTTCCCATGTGGATTTTGAGATTTCTCTAAAAAGGCCCAACGCCTAGAAGAAGTATTGAAGTAGACCAACCAGTCATGACTTTTCCCATATCTCACACATGAAAGAAGATCCTCCAAGGTAGAGATATTCACCACATTATAGGTAGAGGACCTAGAGTCTCTAGAGTTGTTTCTGGATGAGTGTCACCAAGAACAACGTCACTGAGTTAAACAGTGGCAGGATCAGCCTCACCCAATGAAGAACCGAAATCCACCACCTCTCCAAGAACCACCACATAAGAGATATATTGTGGCTCCAACCCCTAATCATGACCAAATTCCCAAAGATACCATCCCTGAATGCGGAAACTAATCCTACTCCTTTAATAAATAAAAGTTCCCTATACTTTCTATAGTTCCATGGAATATGGAGTTTTTAAACATCCAGAGTACATAAAGCCCCATGAGGGTAGCTTAATGATCTCCCAAACCACTACCTGTAAAATACAATACTTGGATATAACATCACAAAATGTTATGTGTTCAAGGAATGGATTTAGGTCCAAGTGTACAGGGGCATTATAATGTTAGTCCATTTCTTGAAATAGTTAAAACACACCTCATTCAAGCTTAACAATGGTAATGAAGGTGAATGATAATAAATTTCCAAACATAAGATTCAAAAGTATGAGGATTGGTTGGCTCACATAGTAGTTTTCCACCCTAATGAATTTTCCATGCCCAATTGAATGATACAGAATAGCTTGAATTCATTGTTCTATATCTGGATAACACTTTTATATCCACCTCACAACCTTCCACTTCTCATAAGATTAGTTTCCTATGACACATGCGATAGAGAACCCCCCACCAATGAGTGTCAAAAACTCCACACACTATGATTGAATTAATTCATCCATACAATAAAATCACAACCTGAGTATACCTAGTTTCGGAACACTTTTGATGATGACTAGAAGTATGCCTCCATGAATACCGTCAACCTGGTAGACCCCTACATGGTTACCGATGACGAGGAGTGTCTGTAGATCCCTTAGTGTGCCTCTGGATGACACTGTCTAAGTGGTGGTTAATGGTATTGAATTTGAATATTTCCTTCAAGCCATACCATGAATGAAAGTGAAACTAGATTTTATATTATTGGTAGATCTCAGTAGAAACGTTCATCCAAACCCGCTCTTCCAGACTTACCACCATCATTGAGTATGCTACTGGATCAAGTAGAGCAGCCACACCAACATCATGATAGGTCTCATCAATCTAAAGCCAATCCTCAGCCAGAAAATAGTAAACCAATAGTGGTTTTGGGAGAGTAATTTGATGAGCAGTGTGAAATTTGAAAAACAATCAAGAACATAGTGGATCATTAAGTTGTTCCCATCATGGATCCGGCTAGAGAGAAAACCCCAATGGGAAGGAATGTACTTTTTGAATGAAACTAAGATATATGGAAGAACATTTCTAATTTGATATAAAAATATAAATTCGTGGGCCCCTTTTCATATCAGAAGAGATACATGAAGACATCACAAAATTATTGGAAATACATCTTGAGTTTGAAATAGTGTTAGCGGTAGCCGAAATATTATCTGTCGAGGAAGTCTGGAGACCATAATTCCAAGAATTTATCTCATGTTTAAGAGACGACGAGGGCTTCCTCATATTGGGGAATATCTTCCCACTGTACATCACTGGCTAGATCAAGGGCGTGTAGGTCCTTTATTTTCTAGTCAATATTGATTCTAACATCAATATCATCTCATCCTAGATGCTCCATATGTTGTGGCTGACTGATGGAGATATGAGTCCTTATAACAAAAAAATTCACTGTTATGATATATTGAGTAGAGAACATGATGAAGAATCTAGTTGGAGACCCAATTCTTTGGTTTGGTACTAAGAATTGAATTCATTATCATATCCTAGGATACCACCTACAATGCATTGATGTTTAGACAATGGATTTATATTCATGCAGTGATTCCCTCCTTGCATCACCAATTCCTAAAATACTCAATCAACGGTCGTGTAAACATGCTCCAGGGTGATGTATCTCATTTAATCTCTTATTAATCCCATTATATTACCATCAGTCATTACAGATGAAAATAAAAGTAGGTTCAGTCCAATGAGGATGAGCACACTATAGTTGCAGCCAACCCCTTGAATGATTTTCAAGATGCTTTCATCCTCCCGATTCACTGATTGGAGGCTATAATTTGAAACCTTGGAAATTTCATGTTCATTTTAAGGAAAAATGGGATCCACATACCCATGTATAATGAACATCATAATATTACCCAATACTCATAAACATTATAGGATCGAGTGATACTAGAAGCTTATTCTTCTATGAAGTACTGAGATGTTAGTCCCATGGCTAAAACTTTGTCTCATACTCTCTTGTCTCACTGACCCTCATTGAATTAACACAGGACGACTCACCACAATTTCATGGATATTAATAATCGATCCCATAGTCTAATAACTAATGGTATTAGCATGAAAACCACTACCACCATGATTTAAGTAGAGTATGAGTCCCCCAGTTAGGATTCAACGGCTGGTGCCCAAGTTGACACTAGTGTTCCTCCATTATCATCTGGCCAAGATGATACATCTCCTCTTACAAGTTACCCTTCTTCTTATAATGAAGAATATATAAAATATACTCCACCTACATTCTAATAGGGAACCTCTACCACTGTTAATGATTTGGTGTAGGTGAACCTATGTATTGTGGCATATCTGAGGCTAATGTTGATTAATGAAAATATTCCACCAGAGGAAAAAAAATATTATGTGGATTTCCTAAAGAAACATCATGATTTATTTTCCGAGAGTTATGAAAATATATTAGGACTTGACCCTCGAGTCCTGTTCAAATATCTTCATCATCCACTAAGTCATCACTGGTTCAAGCAACCTCTCAGTAAAATGCACCATTCTCTTGGATCCCAGGTTGATGTCGAAGTGTAATAGTGTATCAAGGCCAACATCATCAAGGATGTTTATTACCCCAAGTGGCTCAAATAAATAATTCTATTCAGAAAGATGAATATAATTATTAGAGTCTGTATCAACTTCTAGGATCGTATCCATCGCTATTCAAAGCATGGTTTTCACCATCCCATGATAGAATAGTTGATCAATGCAACAATTGGGTTCTTGGGTCTCCCCATCATGGATGGATACTCTGGTTAAAATCAAATCTAGATGACCCCCATGGATGATGATTCTACCACATTCAGAGCACTACCAGGAACCCTTGACTATCAGGTAATACCATTCGATTAAAAGAATGAAGCATCCAATTATCTGTGATCCATGCATTACATATTCAAACCAATTAATAGAATTATAGTGGAAAGCTAGGTGTATGAATTTGTGGTAAAATAGCTCCAGTTCTAGGATTGTCTCAGTGATATTGAGAATGTGTTATTCATCCTTTTCTTCCAACATCTAAATATAATCCCTTGAAATGTTTTTCAGGGTTACCTTTCAGAATCTTCTCAGATTTTCCATCATATACAGAGGCATTGAGATTGAAAATGATAATATCAAAACCATTAGCTAGCTTCCTTATCCGAGTAACCAATGGTGGATTTTAGGCCTTCATGGACACATAGCCAATTTACAATATTTAATCACCAATCTGGACATCAAGTGTAAGAACCTCTATAGGCTTATCAAGAAACATATTGTCTACCTAATGAATTAAGAGTGATAGGATGTATTCAATGAAATCAATATGTATCCACTATAAACTACAGTTCTGATTCCACTAATCTTAAGATATCCTCTAGTCCCCTAGGTGACCACCCTAGATGATCCCTTAGTTCGCTTATTTTCTAAAAGAATAATTATGAGATAGATAATTGTTTAGAATATCTCAATCACATGATCCTCATCATAAATTCCATATAATATTATATCTAGAATAGGTGACTTTTGTTTTTTTTCATTTTATATGCTGTGACATTCTCTATAGTATCACAAGATATATCTGGTGTCCCATACAGATCCTCTAAAGTATATCCTAAGTATTCGGATGGTTACATGCTGTTTGGAATTATAGAAATTTATTCTTTAGTAGTTCTACATTATGTTAATGCCAAAAAAGCTATCATGGAACATGAACTGGTAGAATTTCTGTACACCCATTTGGCTTCGAAAGAAGAACCTATGGTAATCAATTTCCCAAATGAGACCTTTCGGTTAGTGGACCATGCTATGCCTTGTTGGTAGATACATTTCAATGGTTCCTCCCAAAGCCTAATGGGTAAATTGTTCAAAAATCCCAAGCTCAATAGTGTAGTAATAGGGATCATCTTCATCATGGATTCACAGACAATCCTTCCCTACTCATTCATGCTATCGGAAGGCTACACTAAAAATGATTTTGATTATTATGATCTCATTACTAGTCCTGAGATATATCTTGAGATTTAATTCCCATGCATTCAGGTGAAGGGAGACTCTAAGATAGTTATCAACTAGATCAATGGTGATTAATTTTCTCGAAATCTTTATCTCATTCCATTTATAGTGTTCACATGTCAAGTAATTTCCTAGGTTCCTCCTCAACCATAGGTGAATCATGATCCTTGGTCATAGAATGGTCAAGCCGATTCCCTGACCAGTTTTCTCGCATCTCATTTAGAGCTTAAAAAATTTGACAAGTTCATCTATGTGGAGAACTAATGGATAATTTCTCCCATTATCCCAGATTAGGATAAAAACCAATAGGTAAGCGACATAACATTCGATGCCTCTGTATTTAGAAATTAAAATTCCCCTATAGTGCAAGAGGCATCGTATTGGATTACATCATTCATCAAGTATCTCCAACATGATGTTCTACCTCTAGAAAGGGATGAACGTGAGTGAATCCATTTTAATGTAGTGATGTTATCCCACGAAAGTGGGACCAACCTTGAGAATAATCCTTATAGATGCGGATATGATGAAATTATCCTCCACTTCATTCAAGGAGAATAGATTCCTTAGGTTATGTAATAATTTCATTCTGGGTCTTGTGTTTCTCTCTAGGAAGGTTTGAATCTCTCCTACTAGATTCAATGGTTGAGGGACCAAAATCCCACCATTGTCTATTACTACATCAATTTCATAATGAGGATCAAAAAATGATAGATCCATGCCAAATTCATTCATCATCCACCAAATCCCCTCCATATGACTAACTATTGTCAGCACTCTACGGTTTGTGGACTCTATGTCATGCGGCCATATCCATTAGAAAAAACTAAAAAATGTAGGATCATCTTTACCACGATTCATATATTTTTTTGAGTAGGATAAAGTGACTACTCTTAAGCATGTGAAGTCCTGATTACTAGTAGAATTCATGATCTCCCACACCATTCACCAATTTTGATTCTTTCACACCATTGTCACAAACAATGGTTCTAACATTATGGAATCTATTCTAAAGAGGTTGTACACCATGTACAACCTCCGTTCCAACCATACATGTCAATATCATCTGAATGATAATAGACTTATTTATTCAATCAAAAAAACCTCCCCTACATTCTACATATGATGTTGGTCCATAATATGAAACATTGTATTGACAAACAACCCAATGATCTATGGGCTTATTAGATGACGACACACAATTCCACATAGGTGAATTCATATTTTCTAGTGTGTAAAAACACAGAAGTCACCCCTATTGATATCTAGTTACCATCCCTATTAATAGCCATCTATGTCTAACATATATCAGATATATGGGAAGAAGTCCATCTAGCTGAGATGGAATCCCTCAAAGAGAACATGCTTTAGGCCTTTCATAACCAAGGATGGTGCTTGATATATATATATATATATGGAAATAAACAAAAAAATTAACCTCTAATCCTTCATCGAATGTGACATGATAATGGATTTCATTACACTAATGATTCCTAGAAGAAGGAAACCAATGCTAGGGACCATGTGTAAAGGACGTTACATCATTCACAAGGTCTATACAATTTATGCAATACTCTTTGATCACAGTGGAAAGAGAGAATATAACTCCTATAACTAATTCTAAATATCACAAGAATTACATTTCAGGAAATTAAAATCCTATTGTTTCAGTTATATGATATTAAACTAGGAACTGTATATTCTATGTTGTACAAATATAACCTATATAGACATAGTCCATGAATCATTACATTAAACTCTATTGGGGTTTTTCTTAGGAATATGTTTTTTAGTGATTGGCCTCCTTTTTCCTCATTCAAGTCATTTTTTTCTTAACACTACACTACATATATCCTCGTTATAAGCCTCACATTATGGTCCGAGATCTAGGACCTTAAATTATAAGTTCACATCCTACTGACATGATGTTAAATTGGGAAACTAATCAACAAATCAGGACTTTAAACTATGTTTGGGTTTTCCATGGGAATGTATGATGTGAAAATGGGTTTTATTGTCCCTTCAATCGTGTTGGGTTGTCTTGGTCACACCACATATATCACTTTCAGAATACATCGCACTATGGTCCATGCTATAACACTTTAAACTACACAAGAGTCAGTGTCTTAGCTGCATGGCATTAATCTTTATAGCAGTGATGGTCCTTTTTTCACGACCATAAAATGAATGTATAATTCTTCCTTGTTATCATCATGTGTGATTAGGGCCTCATAGGACCTAATTCACTTTGGGTTATATCTTCCACACTGGTATATTCCACATTTAGAACTCTTTTTTACATTTCTGTCCCTACAACAAGACATTAAATTGTGTTGTTGATGTCCTAGATATATGAAAATAAACTTCATAGCACTATCATCCTAGTTGCACAATGATAAACTTTTTAACAACTATAATCCTAGGAATACAATGATAAACATCTCAAAAACATGATATATTCACATTAAGGAATGTTTTCCTCAGTATTAGTCATCTACCATGCCATATCAAGAACTACATACGGCTTGATTCATGCCATCAATGGATATGTGGAAATTCTTGGATTTCCACATAAACTTTTAGGCCCAATAATACAACCTAATACCCCCTCTCCGTGTATAGGGCCGAACTGCATAATGAGGTTTCATTTGGGAATTATATGTGGGTTGATTCCCATATTTATAGGATATGTAGAGACACCCATACATATTTTATTCATTTCCATCCATATTCTCATTAAACATTTAGCCATATGGCCTCAATTTAGTCCAAACTTCACTACAGTAATCTACATGCCTGTCTCCAGGGGAATGTATTCATTCTATGGAACTATGGATTCATTGCCCCTCATTCAGGTTAGGTTTGTTACACCAATTTGTCACACATATTCCCCTTTTATAGTTCTTTACTGTATGGTCATAATTCTATGACCGTAAACTAAGAACCATATGGGTTGGTAAAAATGAACTTACATTTTTTATGTCAAGTACAAGCATCATGACTTAAACTGTATACGTATTTTATTAGGGATGTTGTGTATAGTTTTTGACCTCCATGGACCTAATTCAAGTTAGGATTTCATAAACATCTCACTATATATACCCATTAAAAATATTACCCCCACATGGTCTGAACATTATGACCTAAAATAGAGAGTTAACCTCCTCAACACATGACATTAAATTGGGATCCTAGATAAAACATGTTCAGGATGCCTCATGATAATTGTGAGATTCCTTATTTCCCACACTAGAAAAGATTAATCCCATCAGTGATGGTATCCTGCCACACTGTGTTCTAAAACTACATGAGGATTGATTCCCATCCTTATGGGAAATGTAGTGATGCCCATATATTTTCCCTCAAGGACCAAATGGAAATTTGTAAAACTATAATCCCCTGGTACTCAGTCAATTTCCACGAACATGAAATTAACTATAAAATGTCTATTTCAATGTGTATAGGTGGTATGAGTCTCCTAGGATCATTCACATTAGGTTTTTTTCTCCCGTACCAACTAATCATCATTGAATGCCCCCTTCATCAATGGCCCCAACAACATAACCTTAAACTACATTCAACATGTCCATGAATTATGGCTTTATACTATATTTAGACCATATAGTTTTAGTTGTAGGAATTTAAAATGTATATCCTAACATCTAAAATGTATGATCCTAAATTGTGATCTTATTCCCATATAAAATTGGGAATCCCCATTTCCCTCACCAGAGAGGGTCACTATAAAGACTTGCCATTAAACATTAATTAATCTATAGTTAAATCCTAAATTCACATTGAGGATATTTTTATGTTTAGAGTTTTATAGAATTTGGAAATAACCATTACATATCAACTTGAATATTAAACGTAGACACTACATCTCAGTATCCATTTTTTCATAAAATAAAAACTCTTAAAAAGAAACATGTCTAGTTCCATGTTTTAGACAGTATGACTTTTCCTTGATCCCAATTCGGGCCCTATTCCACTTTATGTCATGTGGAAACATTTCAAAAACTTGGGATGGGAAAAAAACTCAGTAAGGGATACACCAAGAAGGAAAAATGTAATTTTATCAAAATAATAAGTAAACCATGAATACCTTATCATAAGAAATAATTTTCACATTTATGAAGTAATAAATAATCTTCACTGAAGAAAAGATGATTTCTTACCCAATTGTAACTAAACTATTGCCATAAAACACATAGAAAGAACACATAACATATATAGGTAACATGGTACATAAACATAATTAAATGGAATAACCATACGATCAACGTCCATACATATCACTAAATGGAATAGCCATACGGCTGACTTCCATACCCAATGCATTGATGTTTATAAGGTAACCACCCATCCTAGTTTACCACGACACCACCTTTCATTTGTTTTACCACATAAACACCCGTTAAATTTCCATATATCATTATAAATAATATCTCATAAAACAATCATGAAGGAAAGATAAAATTTCCATATTACAATCACAATATATCATTTCATGATATTGACGTAATCAATGCTTTATCAAAACAATTTTTAAAACCATTTAAAAAATTTAATAAAGAGAATTTTGAATCAAAGTGACTCATACCAATTTGAAACTTTTAATGTTATTAACATTTTAAAACATTGTTTTCTATATAAATATATCCTTAAAACCATTTTGAAAAGATGGAAATTAATGATTCAATATTTATAAGAATAAATAATTAAAAATAATATTTTAGTGAAGGAGTTCTTAACCAAATGAGAGATACTTGAATACAAATATTTGTAGAAAAAAATATAATCAAAACCATATAATATCATTATAATAATTGTATTCAATATATAATTTTCCAAAAGACAGTATATACACCATATAAAAGTGAATTGGTACATAACAACAATGAAGTCTCAAGGAAATGTAAATTGAGGAGAAATCCCTTATAAAGACAGTATCCTTTGATTAAGGATAAATCAATTACATAATTATTTGTGAGGAAAATAAATACACTTAATTTTATTGGATATTCAGTGTAAATAAATCCGAGGAAATTCACAAATTTTCTTTTAAAAACAAAACCAATGACTTGGATGTTTAACGCAATGAATGGAAATTGAGTTAAGATTACCCTTATCAAGTTTTTATCAATGACTTGAGAAATTATCAATAGAGTGATTTTGTTTATCAAAAGTATATCCAAAAAAAGATGAGAGTAAATTATTAAATAAATAAATAAATAGTGATTCCACACATAAACATATAATTACATAATCAAGAAGTATACAATTAACTAAAAGAATTGAAATTGGGTTAAAATGTTTCTTTATGAAAATTCTGCAGCCTAATAGTGTCGATTAAAAATACAGAAAATGAGTTGATGATGGAAAAAAAGGGAATATTATCACATGAAAATAAAATATAAAACAATAATTATATATAATAACATATACTAGAAAAATAATATTTAAATTAAAAGACAATAATAAATAAGTATTTTAAAAAGAGGAGGGTGAAAGGTTCCCTTACTAGTTTGGTAACTTACAAAACATACACCCCATGAATGAAGGATCATAAAAGGATGATGTAAATACCCATAAATTAATTTATATTACATAAATAATACAATAATGAGAAGTAAATACACGACACAATGGAAATAGTTGCAATATATCATGAGTCTCACGGGAATAAAAAGTGAGATGAAAACTCCTTACCTTGTTGTAATTAATCAAGTCGTATGACCAAAAGTTAATAAAAACTGTATGAATAATTGAATAACATGAATATAAAATGAATCAAGATAATATATATCAAATGGAATAAAAAAATAAACCACCTGAATGAAATAAGTGGTGAACAATTGAAATCTCACGGAATTAAAAGTTAGATAAGAAACCCCTTAACTCAAGTCCGACCTGTCTCATTTGTTCCTTGTTCTTCCTGAATAATAAAAATGTGTTAATTTCAACTTTATTAAGAAATTTTCTAAATGTTAGTGTTCCTTATATATCAATTACTACCTTTTTATAACAATTAGTAAATTATTTGAGTTCATATCAGACATTTTTTATGTTTTGAACATGAGTTAAAAATGAACGTCTTTTAATTACATGTTGTCCATGTGGTAAAATTTAAATTTTCTCCATAATGATATTCATGATTTAAATATCATTAATATATTATATATCCAGTACATATATATATATATATATTTATAATAGTACATGACATTTGGAGATAAGAAATTAAATGCACCGTTTAGGGAGACAGTAAGCCGAACGTATGCATGAATGCTACTTCCATTCCTATTTCATATTTAATGGAATGAAAACATAATGATACATAGGTATATTATAAATGAAGTATTATATAATTTCATATATATATATATATATATTACATAATTTCATAACACTATCATTTATATGTTCCATGTATGTCATGAAATAATCATATCACCTTAAGGGGGTGGTAGTCCGCACTTCCTCAAATGAAATTATCGTGGTTACAGATATTGGAAACCATAATGGTATGTTTGTAAATAAAAATCATAGAAGCATAGAAAAAAAATAAAAATAATATATATCATCTATAAATATATTTCCATTATAATGGGAACCATAATAGGTGGTAGGATAACATTGAAAAATCATCATTTCAAGAGGCAGTAGTACACCGTCCACAGAAACAGTATGTTCGTATCTATTAGATGTAGGTGTGTGGAAGTGTATCTTGAATCCTTATCAAAAAAAATCATTGTATACTGAGGATACTAGTTTTTTTATAAAAGATAGGTATAAAATGACTTTAGAGGGTTAGAGAAGTAAAAAAAAGAGAAGAGCTTAAGAGAAGATGTTACGTTGAAAAAGGGTAACTCCCTTTTGTTTGAACCAAAAGGATATCTTAATGTGCCTTATACCTAAGGTATGGATTATAGGCAGAATATAGGGATTAATTTAGATTAATTGGGTGGATTTTCGGTGTGCCAGGGGGATTTATAGGTGTGAGTAATGGGTTAGAGTTTATTATTTTTATTAAGGGGGAGGAGGGGCACTTTAAAATTTTTTAAAAATATTATTTTATTCTATAATGATTTTATATTTGAAAAGGTACAAAAAAACTTTAAATTATATGTTAATATGACTCATGTTTTAAATAAAGTCATCCAATAATAATTTGACTGGTTTTAGATACTATTTTAATATTTATATTCTTATGTATTTAAATAATTCATTAATGTGGTAAACACTGCATCATTATTGTGTCATAAATAATTTAATTTTTTTGATGTATAAAAATTATAAAAAATAACATGATGTAAGAAATATTTTTATCATTAAAATTAATATTTATAGTCTAAGATATAACTTATATAACTCCATATAAAAATTTATTTATTAAAAGATACATGTTTATGTTATTTTTATCATTACTGTAAATTAATTAATATAATGTGTCATTATAAATCGAAAGTGGAACCATGGGGTCTCAAAATAGTCCTAAGGATTCCCATGGTAAGAAATTTATTATACAATAGGATTAGTACACATTTTAGGGTAAATTTAAAACTGTTATAATATTATTTTTTAACCTTATTTACCAGATTTACAATTTAAGCATGTTAAATAAAATATTAACTAAAGTAAATATTCATAATGACTAAAAATTAAATTTACCTATTTAAAAAATTTGAACCTCATGATTTCAAATATGGAATTTATATTTACAAATTAAAAACACATAAGTGGCATTAATTAATTTAAAAATAAATCCTAGTGTGAAAATAAAAAGCGTCTTTTAAGAAATAATAACTATCAAAATATTGACACTTGTTTATGTCCAATTTCAATGAAAAATTACATCCAATGACCAAAATTGGAATAAATATTAAAAAAATAATCTAATCACACTTTAAAAAAAATTAAAAAAAATAATAATATCATATAAATAATTTATATTAAAATTCGGTTTTGAATTAAAATACAGTATTTTCACTATTCAATAAAAATGAACATTATAAAAAAAACCAAAATTTAATCCAAAGTATATTTTGAAGTCCAGAATAAAAAATAGTATATTATTTTTTCAAATTGAACATATAGAAGTTGCAGAAATTGGATTTAAAAATGGTTCCCCGTCAAATGGAGGCAAAACAACCTTTTAAACAATATTAGAGTATTTATGCTTAAAATCAGATTCTTCATTTTTTGACTCTAAAATTTATTGGATAAATGTAAAAAACATTTTACAAACATGTAGAATAATTTTTTAATTATTTTTTTTCATTCCCACCATTACAACGACTAGGCATTAACTACTACTCAAAATAATAATATTATATTATTATTTTTCAGTATAACTCAACGTTGTGTGCAACGTAAGATTTAAAAGAAACACGTTGTTGTGTATCGAGTATTCCATCGAACATAGTATCCCCATTAATAAAAAATTAATATTTTATTCACAAAGATTAATAAATATGAAAATTTCTTATTCTTTATTTACCGGGGATGTTACATACTTACCCTTTTGTTAATTGCATCCTCAAAATTAAAAAATTGGGCTCGAAAACAGTCTTGAAAGTACCACATCCGAAAAAGAGTCAATAAAACTCTCACTTTTATATAAAGTAAGAGAATTAAAAAGGTCACTTGAGACAACAGATACTAGGATTCCTTGAAAACATGGTTATGGAGATGAAAACTAACCATCAAGTTCTGATGGAGAGTGATAAAAACATAATTAGGAGAAAGTAAACCACCAAAAAATCACAAACTTTCGATGGGTTAATTGATCTTTGATTCCCCAGTAAGAAAAGTTAACAGAAAATATTTTTGTTTTAAGTTAATTTTCATAAAGATGAGCAATTTATTTATGATCTTAACTAAAAACACAAGGATACATACTTGTCATGTATACTTTCATCCTTTATTAAATTTCTACCACAAACTCAGCTTTTCTTCCAATGATTAGTATTCAAGCTGACATGGTCACATAAAAAGCAATAGAATCAACTTACATTGAATCACACAATCTACAAAAGAAGAACTATATATTTCCACTATCTTTAGACATTTTCCAAAAAAATGGTTAGTACAAGATTAGATAATCCCCAAAAAGGACAATACTTTTTAAAAAATAAATACTACTCTTAATATCCAAAATTAAACAAACAGTAACCAATGTTCATGAAATAGCATTCAATACACAATTTTCCTTAAAAATATTCAATATAATCCATCTAATATTGAGACCCAAAACTCTGTAGAATTTTACGACAATGTCTTCCACGAAAAATCATAACATTTATCTCCAAATAACATCGACTACTCTTAAAGTCTCATACTAATGTGTAATTAACCTAATAACATATTCTCTATGATAGGTTAATCTTTTACTGAAATAGTCGAAATCATCGTATTTCCATAATAAATACAAAAATTCTTCAAAAATAAGAATATTTCAACTATTATTCCACTAATGAGATCCCATAGTATTCTATTTTCTTTAAGTATATAATTTTCCCCAAAAGAAATAACGTCTTCCAAAATAACCAATATCACTTAATCACCCAATCATTTTCTTATATTAAGGATATCTATTTGATAAAACTTTTGTTCCTAAAGTCAACTTATTATTGGACCATAAAATTATTTAAGTAAAAATAATAAGTCATATTGACTAGGGACTTCACGTAGGCCAGTGATAGGTGATTTACCCTAATCGCCCTTCAAATGTGGGTCTGAATCACAGGGCCTTACCAGACGTGACGGGTTGTCACCAATCTTTTGAGTTTTACATTTATAAAACTGAAAAGTAACCCTGACATGTTATAACCTCAATGGTTTTTTATACCATTCATTTTCATCCTAACACATTAATACTATAACATAGAAATTCATGAACCCATATATATATTGTCTTTTTTCTTATTTCACCTATATATGATAAAATAAAACTATTCTTAATACAAAGAACAACCTAACATCGTCATGGTGTCTATAAGGATTCATCGTTATCTTGTTCACGAAGGTAGAATTTCAATGCATTGCAACAATGATAAAGAGATCCTTAAAAATCATTGGCATCCTTCATCCAAATACACCTTGTACAACTTGGGTCATATGGGTGTTCCTAGAAGAATTGTTTTGAAAATAATCATGTATAACATGTAATTTCAAAACATTTGATAAAACATGATTTTTATAAAACAGTTAGACTAAATTAGAGTTGAAAATTTCAATTAATGGTCATTTTAAAAAACCATAAGTATGTGGTGAGATACTATATTGTAAAATAAAATATAAATAGGTTGTCCAAGAGTCTCCTTCTTCAGTACCTTCTTCAAAATCATAACATGCTTCAAAATCATGAGATAGGGGAAAATATTTGAAAATTACTTGATAATATTTACCTTTCTTGAAAATATGTGAATATTGTGAAAATAGGAAGGATATAAATGTTTAGTGGAGTTTTTGATAACTCAAACAACTACTTTCAAGTGATTTGTATGCTAGAAAAAGTTTCACAATAATCTGAGCATGACTTTGGAATAATTATTGCAAGCATGTCATCAAGAAAAGATAAAAGTGTTGTTTGAGATCCTCCTCATTCCATTTGTAACCAACTTCCCTAGATATGAAAATTTTATAAAACAAGGATTAAACTGAAATAATAGACATAGGGACTAACCATGTGTTTAACAAAAACTCTTAATCCCTAAATTTGTCTAAACCGACCTCTGATACCAACTATAAGGACCCTCCCTTTAACATTACTTAATCTTGAGTTAAATCAAGAAATCACATTGAGGATATTTTCAGGTTTATAGTTTTAGATAATTATGCCATAACTATAATATATAAACATTAATATTACATGTAGACACTACAAATCAGTATAAAGTTTTTAATAATATGAAAAATCTAAAAAGAAACATGTCTCGTTTCATGCTTTAGATAACAGTACTTTTCCTTGATCCCATCCTTGACCCTATTCCACATTATGTCCTGTAAAAAACATTTCAAAAATGTGGAATGAGAAAAAAACTCAATAAGGTATACACAAAGAAGTTAAACTGTATGTTTTTTAGAACTACACGTAAACCATGAATACCTTATCATGAGTAATAACTTTCACTTTTAGGAAGTAGTAAATACTATTCATTGAATAAAAGATCATTTCTTACCCATTTGTAACTAAAATATTACAATAAAACCCATATAAAGAACACATAACATATTTAGGAAACTTGGGACATAAACATACTAAAATGGAATAACTATTGGGTCATGTTCTACTCACATAACTAAATGGAATATCCATCTGACCGGCTTTCCTACCCAATGCATTGGAGGTTATAACATACCCACTCATCCTGGTTTATCAGGACAAAACCCATCATTTTGTTTATCACGTAACCACCCGTTAAAAGTCTATGTACCATTATAAATTATAACACATAAAACAAGCATGAAGTAACGATAAAATTTCCACATTTCAATCACAATATATCATTTGAAGATACTGATGTAATCAATTCTATATCAAAACTATCTTCAAAAACATTTAAAACATTTAATAATGTGATTTTTGAATCAAAGGGTCCCATACAAATTTGAAATATTTAAAGGTATTAATTTTTTTAAAAATTGATTTCCATATAAATAAAATCCTTAAAAACATTTTTAAAATTTTGAAATTAAGGATAATTATTTATAAGAATAAATCGTTAAAATAATATTTTAGATAAATAGTTCTTAACCAAATGAGAGATACTTGAATAGAAATAATTGAGGAATAAAATTTAATAAAAACCTTATAATATCATGTGAATAAAGGTATTCATGATATAAAATTCTAAAGGACAGTATATTCACCATATAAAAGTGAATTGGTTCATAACAACAATGAATTCACAATGGAATGTAAATTTAGTCGAAATACCTTATAAAGACGGTATCATTAGATTAAGGATAATAAAATTACATAATTATTGGTGAAAATATATATACACTCAATATGATTAGACATTCATTGTAAATAAATCAGAATACATTAACACATGTTCTTTTTAAAACAAAACCAATGACTTGGATGTTTATCTCAATGAATGGAAATTGAGTTAAGATTACCCTTATCAAGTTCATAACAATGACTTAAGAAAGTATAAATGGGGTTATTTTGTGTGCCAAAACTATATCCACATAAATTGGTGTGGAAATTACTACATAAATAAATATATATTTATTCTACAAAAAATAATATCATGACCTAATTGATATGTATAAGATTAAACCAAAGAATGGAAATTGGGTTAAGAAGATACCTTATAAAAATTCATCAGCCTAACAGCGTCAATTAAAAATTTAGAAAATGAGTTGATGAGAGAAAAATGGGCATATCATCACTTGGATATAAAATGTACAGAAGTTAGGATATATAAAAACATATCCCAACATAATAATATGTAAATTAAATGACATTAAAAAAATAAATCTTTTAACAAGATGAGGGTGAAAGGTTCCCTCTCCGATATGGTAACTTATAAAAAATACCCCCCATGAAAAAATATTCATACAATGAAGGTTTAAATACCCATAAATTAAATTATATTACACAAATAATACAATCATGGTCAGTACATACACCACACAATGGAAATAGTGGCAATATAGCATGAATCTAATGGGAATAAAAATTGTGAAGAAAACTCTTAACCTTGTTGTAATCAATCGAGATCTATGACCAAAAGTTAAAAACAGACTAATGAATCAAAAAATATCATGAATATAAATTGAATTATGATATTATATATAAAATTTCAGTAAAAAATACACCACATTCAAGAAATAAGTGGCTAACAATGGAAATCTCGTAGAATTAAAATTGAGATAAGAAACCTCTTACGTGAAGGCCAACATGTCAAGTATGTTCCTTGTTCTTCTTAAATAATAAAAATAAGTTTATTTATAATTTCTTAAGAAACATTTTCAATTTTATTATTACTTTTATATAACTTATTATCATTCTTTAATAATGATTTAATTATTATAGTTCATATAAAACATTTTTTGATGTTCGGCAGTTGAGTAAAAAATGAGCTTCTTTAAATTAGAAGTTGTCCATGTGGTAAAATATCCATTATCTATAGAATGATATTAATGAATTTTATATCATATATATAATATATATCCATTATATATATATATATATATATTTAATATATTACATCACATTTGGAGATAAAAAATGAAATTCACTGATCTTGGAGATGGTTAGTTGTACGTACGCTTGAATGATACTTTCATTTCAATGTCATAAATAATGAAATGAAAACATAATGAAATATAGGTATATTATAATTATAGTATAATATCATATGATATATATATTACAAAATTTCAAAACGTCATCCTTTATACATTCTATGTATGTCATGAACGAATCGTATCACCTTGAGAGGGTGGTAGTCTGCACTTCCTCAAATAAAATTATCGTGGTTACACATATTAAAAATCATAAAGGATTGTTTGTAAATAAAAATCACAGAAGAATAGAGAAAAATTAAACATAATATATATCATATATATATATACATTTCCATCATAATGGCCATTGTAAGAGGTGGTAGGGGAAGATTGAATAATCATCATTTCGTGAGGCAGTAGTTCACCGTCCATAGAAATAATTTGATCATAACCATTAGATCGAGGTGTGTGGAAGTGTAGTTCCAACCAATTTCATAACAACATCCAATTATATTGGGGATATTTTTTTATAAAATAAAGTAACAAAAAGAGTTTAGGGGGGTGGAGACGTAAAATAAAAGAAAAGAACATAAGAGAAGAAGTTACCTTTAAATCAGGTAACTCCCTTTGGATTGAACAAAAAGGATTTCTTGAAGTGCCATATTACTATGTTAAGGATTATAGGTTCTAGATAGAGATTTAGGGAGCATAATTGGGAAGAGGGTGGTTGATCTATTGGGCTTTATAGGTGTGAGTAATGGGATAGAGGTGATGGCTTTCTATATGGGGGAGGAGGGGCTCTTTATGAATGTCTGAAAATATTATTTTATAAGGTAATGATTTCTGTTTCTAAAAGACCAAAACTCATTTAATGATACGATGACTCATGTTCCAAATAAAATAATCAAATAATAATTTGATAGATTTTGGATATTTTTTTTATTTTTATAATCTTATTCATTTTAATCATTAATTAATGAGGTAAACACTGTTTCATTATTCTGTCTAAAATAATTTTAAATTTATGGTGTCTAAAAATTATAAAAATATACCATGATGTAGATAATTGTTTTAAATTTCAAATGAATATTTATAGTAAAAAAGATAACTTATATAACCCCATGTAAAAATTGTTGTACTAAAAGATATATGTTTATGTCAATTTTTCCTTTATTTTAAATTAATTAATATAATGTGTGATTATCACACTTATGTGGCTCTATGGGGACCTAAAATCGATCCAAAGAACACCATTTTAGTAAATGAATCATCCAATAAGATTAGAACACATGTTAGGTAAATTTAATATTAATATAATAATATTTTTACCCTTAATTACCTGATTTACCCTTTAACCATAATAAATAAAATATTTACTGAAGTAAATATTCATAATGTCGAAAATAAAATTTACCTATTTCAACAATTTCTACCTCATAATTCCAAATACGGAATCCATTTTTTCCAGATTTAAAACATAGATGTGATAGAAATTACATTAAAATTAATTCATCTTGTCAAAACAAAAAGTGTGTTTTTAAGAAATAATGACTATAAAAAAGTGATGCTTGTTTATGTACAATTTCCAAGTGAAATTACATAAAATGACCAAAATTGGATTAAATGATAAAAAAAATCTATTTAAACTTAAAAAAATTAAAATGGTAATCAAACTATATAAATAAATTATATTAAAAGTTTTATTTGAATCAAAATATAATATTTTTCACTATTACTTAAAAAATGAACATTATAAAAAAAATACCAAAATTTCATCCAATATAAATATTGATTTCCCAATTCTAAAAGAAAATATTAATTTTTCAAATATAACATATAAATGTGTCCAAAACTAGATTTAAAATGGTTCTCCATCAAAAGGTGGTAAAATGACCTTTTAATGAATATTATAGTATTTATGCTTAATATCTGATTCTTTCTTATTTTAAGACTCTAAAATTTATTGGATAAATCTGAAAAAATTGAAAATAATTGATAATCATTTTTTAGTCAGTTCTGTTCATTCCTTCCATTGAAATGACCAGGTGTTAACTACTATTCAAAATAATAAAATTATATTATTATTTTTCAGTATTACTCAACGTTGGGTGCAACGTAAGATTTCAAAGAAACACATTGTTGTGTATCGGGTAAGCCATCGAAAATATAATCTTCTTTAAAGTAAAATTAATATTTTATTGAAAAATATTTATAATTTTGAAAATGTCATATTGTTTATTTACTTGGGTTGTTACAGTCACCCTTACCTATGTCGGTCTTTCACCACACTGTGACCCATAACTACACGTGTCTCGATTCCTATCCTTATTAGAATGTAGTGAAACCCAGAAATTGTGCCAATGGTTCTATAAATAAATTTATTAATTCTTCGGCCCCTTTCCCCAAGTAAAATCGAACTATTACAACCATAAACTGTATGCAGTCCATCCTATGGTGTGTGTAGCACACAATCCTCCATGGCCTCATTAACATCAGGGTATACCTCAAACATGAACTAAATATACACTAATATTGAACATTTCCCTTAATAGAACATGAAACACAACTATAAAACTATTTTCTATAGTCCATAACACATGATGTTATCCTATTTTCATTGTCCGTGTTTGGATCCCACATTTCATTACACTCCTTTTTCACACATTGAGTGATTATTGGATTGGATTTACATCACCTTTCAATTCTAGATTGACCCCCTAATGCCTTCGACTCATATAGTAATTTGTATCACCACCCATCCTAGTCCAACACCCAAATTGATATTTGGATACAAATTTCATATCCTATGTATTAAAACATGGTTAAAAATCAATCTTTCATTTTCTCTCCCAAGTATTAATTGAAATGGTCTTGGTCCCTATGTTTTGAACTAGTTCAATAGTTTTTCTATCACAACCCCCTCCCACCAAAGATGCCCCACCTGAGCTGGAATTGGTGAAAGAGAGATAATGACCCTCGGGTCCTACATCCAGTAGGCCCTAGAGTGGTGAATAGCACCAAGGGTATTAGTGTTCACAAATATGGGAGGCATTACACTTTTCATTATTTAAGATAGAAAAAAAGATGAGTCAAACACCCAAAATAAAAGGAACAAGTAAATGAAAGTAAAACCAAAACCAACCCATATGCATGTTTTATACAAAACTGAATCAAAAGTACAAGCACAAGAAAATCTCCAAAGTACGATACGAATAGAAAGAAAGAAAAAACTACAACAACAAAAACTCCAACGCCCAACTAGAAAGGTCTGACACATGTCCCTGAAGTCCTCCTGAAAAATTGAATGTAAACATAGGGTGAGCATAAAAGTATACTTAGTAAGAAAACCTAAAGCTCTCATGTACAAGTGGGGAGACATCCTAATGCCCCGTAAGAAAAGAGATAACCAAAGCACCACACAATGAAAACTATCTGCCCAATCCTCACCAAGGAACACTCCCCAAATAACAGAAGTCAATTAATGTATAGTAATAGCACATCGATGTTTGGGTACCCCACGCCACATTACCACTAGTTATTGAAGACATCCTACGCATCAAACCAATCCCGCCATTCTCATCGCAGTCCCACTGCCAGACCCCACCAGCACACACCTGGGCCACTACCACACATCCCTCACACAAACACCTAGGAGACTACTACACATCCCTCCTTCAAACACTTGGGCCACTACCACCACACGTAACCACGACCACAAACACCTATGATAGAAAAACCACTTCCACGCCCAAAGACACCTAGGACTCATCCCGATGACTTTTGGGAAACTAACTGCCCGCACACACCTATGCCAACTACCACATCTACCTTGCCCAAAGAATCTTGGGCTATAATGGACCTCAGGACATCATAGCCTGCCCGAAAAATCTTGGGCTATAATAGTCCTCAGGCCATCACAGCCTACCTGAAGAATCATGGGCTATCTGGGAAAGGGAGTAGAAAAGGAGCTAATAACCAGCCACTCATAGGAGTGTGGGGAAAAACACTCTCCCCCATGAACAATTATTGTACCACAACATCATCCCTTTGATTCATATGCACAACCATTCCTATAGCCCTGATGCCAACCACCATAACCACAACACATTGGAAACAATTACTGTATCACAACATCATCCCTTTGATACTGTTTACCGTAGCTCCACTTCCCATCACAACCATATCATACACGCCAACCCACAACCAAGCCAACCGCAACCCCTCTGCTCACCCTTTCCATAGTAACCCACTAAAACATCACTTCACATAACTAATCCCCAAACAACACCCACAAATTCATTATTTCATTTGGTTTAACCTGGGTGATCACACAAGGGTTCCAAGTATTCCTTTAATCATCCAAAATTACATAATTAACCAATTTCCACATTCTATGAATTCCATCAATGAAAAAATCCAAAAAATATGGAAACATTTAATTACGCAAGCAAGGCCCCCAACGACCGTGATTTTCAGTAGGAATAATCCCATTCAATTCACAACATAATCAAAGGATAATCATTGATGGAAATAAAACAACAATACCAAAAAAATTTCCCCAAACTCGATCTTTGACCCGTTATTATCTTTATTTATCAGGTCAACTATATCCCACGAAAACAAGAGGATAACCACCACGCAAGATGAACAAAATAAGTAGATGAAGGTAAGATTCCTAACTCAAAGGTTTTTGACGAAACCACGACGGTCGAAGAATTCTCAAGAAACTCGGGTCGATTCTCTAAAAACTCGTCTTAGATCCCTACTCCAAGCAAGATCAAGACCAAAATCACCATAAATGGCATTCACACACTTAGGTCTACCCATAACAGGCATAGATCTAAGAAACTGAAGTAATAGGAGGAGTATATCCAAGTGTATCTAAGAAACCGAACAACAATGATCAAGAAACATCACATACCTCAAGAAACCGGCTTCGATTCGACATGAAAAGCCTCTGGATCACCTGAAAAATTCTTAGGAGAGGTTCTTCTACATCCAAGGAAGAGTAATCCCGACTTATGGCTGCTTAGAGGCTTCTACGAACCATTTAGATGAAAAAGAGTTCAGATACACAAATTTAGGATATAACTTTATGTGTCCGTAGGGTTAGTCCATACGGTTTAACAAACCATGCGCTAACCATGTGTTAGCTTCTGCCTTGCCAGACACTCCTTGCACGGTTAGTCCGTATGGTTAGAAAAACTGTTCTCTAACCGTGTGTTGGCCAATGCCTTGCCAAACACTCCTAACAGGGTTAGTCCACTTGGTTAGACAAACTGTGTGCTAACTGTGCATTAACCACTACCTCCAACACCAACCTTTCACAGTTTGGCCGCACGGGGTATCCAAACTGTGCGCCAACCGTGCAAAATCTACTGCCCTTTGGTCTTCATTAAAAGTCCACCCAAACGCACCCCAAAGTCACCTTGACCTTCCAGAACACCCCTAACACTGCATTTTCACAATGTAATGGACTGTAGAGGTTTGGGCCATTACATAAGATACCTCTCAAAACATTCTCACCCTCGAGAATTAAAACTAGACCTGAAGAAAGGAGAGGGGTCCTAAAAACTCCCCCCCCCTCGAAATATACCTCTAAGGAGTAATCCTCCTTGTTACTAAGGAGGTCCCCCTTCCTCACCTATCTCCTGAACAATCACAAAGATACTGCCACTCTCCACCGTGAAACCATGCAATGCAAAAGATTAAATTGTCTGATCATGTGGGTGAGGGGTTTTACATCCACCATATTGAGATACTTTCGGCTTTTAGCGGCACTAACTCGCCCGCATTGGTTTAGGCGTGTCCACATTAATGTGTCTTAACTCAGGGTCAGTTCTTCCCCTCCCCCACATTCCAAGACACTTATTACGCACTTGAAACACATTTCATAGTTAACTTGTTCATGCATTACATCGTAAAGAGGTACAAATCAAAACATGATAAGGCTCTAAACAACACTTGGTACTGGGCATGCATCTGTGCTTCACATTCCTAGGTACTCTCCTTAAGCCCACCATGCCTCCATAGCAGACGAACCAATGGAATGGTTTGTCCATGAAGAACCTTCTCTTCATGGCCTTCGATAATCATGGGTCGCTCCACGAATGTTGCATTGTCCCTAATATCTAGCTCTCCCCAGTCGAGGATGTGTGAGTCATCGTGCAGGTACTGACGGAGCTGAGACACATAGAAGACATTGTGCACCCTTTGCAGCAGTGGTGGCAATGCCAGTTGATAAGCAACCTCGCCAACCCGCCGGATGAAAGGGCCCGACAAACCAGGGAGAATGCTTGATCCCCTTTCCGAATCATCGCTACCAACGCCGAGGAGAGACCTCCAAGAACACGTGGTCCCCAACCTCGAACTCCAAGGGTCACCTACTATTATCGGTGTATGACTTCTACTGGTCCTAAGATGCCTTCATCCTCTCTTGTATAAGCGTAACCTTCTCTGTCTTGCTCTGCACCACCTCCAAGCCATGAACAAATAGTACTATGATCTCTGTCCAGTATACGAGTGAGTGGCACGACCTCCAATACAAATCTTTGAAAGGATCCATGCCAATGGTAGAGTGATAGCTGTTTTTGTAAGAGTACTATATCAGAGGAAAGTGTTGTACCCATGATCCTCTGAGTCCCAAAACACATGCTTGTAGAATATCATTCAACTTCTAGATGGTGCTCTCTCTCTGGCCATCTGTCTAAGGGTGGAATGCAGGGCTGAGGCATAGCCGGGTTCCAAAATAATGTTCCAATCCTCTCCATACCCGCAAGGTAAACCAGGTATCCTGGTCGGAGATTATAGATATCATAATTCCATGCAACCACACCACCTCATTCACGTACCTATGAGCTAGGGCCTCAACCGTACTTGACTCTTTGATTGCTAGGAAGTGATCCAATTTCCTCAACCGGTCCACCACTGCCCTGATAGCGTCATAGGCTCCCTGAACGATGGGTATCCTTGTGATGAAATCCATCAAAATGCCATCCAACTTCTACTCGAGGACATCTAGTGGTTTTAACAGAACTCCTGGGACGTGTTGTCCATCCTTCACCTGCTGACACATGAGGCACTTTGCTACGAACTCTACTACTTCCCGTTTCACCCCAGGCCACCAAAACATCCCTCTCAAGCCATGGTACATCTTGGAAACTCTCGGGTGTACTGCCAGGGGTGAGTTTTGAAACTCACCTAGAAATCTCTCGCGCATTGCCTCAAGAACATAGAACTTCTTCGAAAAAATAATTTGATTCAGACCATCATCCGAACATCCTTCCGGACCATTGCCCTGGCTAGCCCGATCGCACATCACTTCACACTCTGTGTCTCCCCATAGAGACTCCTCCACCTACCGTAGTAGATAGGACTGCACTGTCATCTGAAGCAGAAAACCTATACCACCATCTTCCCACACATCGAGGTGTATTTCATCCAACTATTCCATCACCTTCCAGACAACTTCTGACATTCGAACAACGTCTTTCCTACTACTCAAAGCGTTAGCCACCACTTTTCCTTTTCCTTTGGTGTAGGAGATTTCAAAGTCTTAGCCCTGGAGGAACTCCATCCACCTTCGCTGCCGCAAATTCATGTCCTCTTAGGAGAATATATACTTCAAACTCTTGTGATCCATGAAGACCACGAAGTGCTCCCTGATGAGGTAATGCCGCCAAAACATCAGTGAAAATACAACTACTACAAGCTCTATATCATGGGTGGCATAGTTACATTTGTGAGGACATAATTGCCTAGACCCACAGGAGATCACCCATTATTGTTGCATCAGCACACACCCCAAGCCTTTTCCTGAGGCATCACATAATACCTCAATGGTTACTCCCTCATTTGGTAATCTCAGCAATGGGGCACTAAACAACATTCCCCTTAGATAACTGAAGGCTTCCCCACACTGCTCATCCCACATGAGTCCTCAATCCTTCCTTGTCTAGGCCATCAAAGGTGCTGCAACTCGGGAGAAGTTGGGGAAGAACCTCTGGTAGTAGACTTCTAATCAATGGAGACTACGAACTTCTGTCACATTCTTGGGTAAAACCCAAGAAACAACTGCCTCATCCTTCGATGGGTCCACCGCTATTCCCTACTCGGACACCACATGCCCAAGGATGTGAACTTCTCACATCCAGAACATGCACGTGGTCAATTTCCCATAGAGTTGGTGCTGACAGAGGACCTCTAAAACCATTCTCAGGTGTCCAGAATGATCCTCCTCTGATCTTGAGTATATCAGAATGTCTTCAATAAACAAGACTATGAGCCGATCTAGGTATTCCTAGAAGATGGAGTTCATGAGTCCAATGAACACATCTGGTGGATTTGTAACACTGAACGACATGACTACAAACTCAAAGTGTCCATACCTACATATTACGGCAATCTTCATGATGTCGCCCTCCTTCACCCTCAACTGGTGATATACAAACCACAGATCGATCTTAGATAACAAACCTAGTCTCCTATACTGGTCAAAGTGATCGTCTATCCTCGGTAGGGGTAACAGTTTTTTGACAGTTACCTGATTCAGTCTCTGGTATTCTATGCACAGCCTGAGACTGTCATCTGCATTCTATGCGAATAAGAAAAGAGCACACCAAGGTGACACAATTGGTCAAACAAAACCCTTATGTATCCAATCATCAATCTGAATCCTCAACTCCTGCAACTTAGAAGGTGCCATCCAGTAGGGAGCCATCGAAATTGGACGGTCACCAGGTTGCAAGTCTATCCCGAACTCAACGTCACGTCGAGGGGGGTAGAGTCACCACCTATTCAAGAAAGACGTCCATAAACTCACCGATGATCCCTCGTACTTCCACCATTTCTGTATCGGCCGACTCCACTAATAGTTCAGCTAACAATGAAAGGAAGGGATCCCCTCGCCGACTACCCTCCTGGCAACCCCGCTCACCGATGAAAGTCACACATCATCCGCCCACACCTGAAAACACAACCCTTCTTTATAAAAAATCGAAGACGGAACACACCGAGAACAACTAGTCGATGCCTAGAATGACATAGTATCGCTGCATTTGCAGTAAAAGGAGATCTCCATAGGATTGGTGTGGCCCAAAATCAACCTACATCCCTGAAAAACACGAGACAAGCTGGTCTGACCTCTGACTGGCGTACTCAAAACCAGGGGTATAGAAAGTGTCTCTATGTAGAGGCCCAAGGTACATGCTAGACTGGGAGAAACAAAGGAGTGTGAAGATCCTGAATCAATCAAGGTATATGCAAGGGTACTAAAAAAGCTAATCGTATCTCAAACAACTTATGTCCCTGCAGGAGCTTCTACCCTCATGGCGTGTAACTTCCCACGCCCAGCTCCCCTGCCCCTCGGCTGTCAGCCACCTCCTTGACTGTGCTCTGGTCAAGGTCCCTGAGGAGCGCCCTAAGGCCAGCCTCCTCCTGCGTTGTCTGCCCTCAGAGAAGCGGGAGTTCGCTGCCCCTGCTCCTGCTATTTAAAGGGTCTAGCTGAAAACTACTGCTGCTAAGGTGGGTGTTGAACTTGCCCACCACCGCCGTACTACACTCTGTCCGGGCACTGATTCTGAAGGTTCCCAGGGCTTCCATAGATGAAGCATCTCGGCCCTAGGCCCGAATGAAAAGGGAGAGGGCCTGGAGATCAGAACTAGAACTACTGATGCCTGCTTCCTGCTGGTCAAAACCTAGAGGGACCTAATGATGGAGGCCTGATTCTGACGACCTTCCCCTTCGATGAGCCCAACAGGATTCCCTCTCGCGATACACCTCCCAACGTGTGCATCATTTCCACCACTTCATCCTTCTTCTGGACCACCATGTATGTTTTTAGGGTGAAGGGAGTGACAACATACTGGAGAGAAGGCCGAAGTTTCTCATCCAAACGTCTCGCCCGAGACTCCTCATCCGGAAAGAGGTCAGAATGAAAGTGAATGATATCCTTGGACTTGATCCCCAAATCCCGCACTGACATACTCCCCTACTGGAGGGAGAGTAGTTCATGCCTCTTCTCATTCATCATCATAGAAGATAACAATTTCTCCCAGAATTCCTTCTCGAAGTTAGCCCACGTGACCTCAACTTCCCTCTTCTCCCGAAGATAAAGAATCCACCATTGATGCACTGCCCCATGCATCTGGGTCACCACCAGAGGAACCTAGTACTCTCTCAGAACCCAGATCAAGCTTAAATCTATCACTACCTCCTCTACCTAGCTCTCTGTCTCCATGTCTGAGATGTTTCCCCCGTACTTCCCGACGGTCTGCCGCTAAAAGGCTTGAAGCGTCTTTTGTCACTAATTATCCTCCACCTCTCGGTCAGCCCTTTGTCGATCATCCAAGTAAAAATCATGGGCCTCGATCACCCAAACTATTCGTGGTCATCTCCCAGGTGGCATAACTACAGGGTGAACAATGAATGCCTAAGACCGAGTAGTGTAGAATATTATTTTTAAATTTCCTAGACTTATTATACATTTTAAATCACCAAAATTCCCCAGAAACACAAGAACACGAGTCATTATGATTCATGTACCATTCCCAGGGTATCTACCCTGCATTCATTGTATCCTCACTTGGTCGTTCGGTAGGTCCAGAGTCCTTTCATCGGATCACGTGGGGCCCTAAAATCTCGTGTCTTAGTCGGTCTTCTCTGGCCTATTTCATGCACCAAGATTGTCCAACACTATTTCCCTACCATCCCATGCAATCCTCACTGTGCCTAATAAAGATTACATCCTATCTATCAAACCCTCCTCTGTTACCATTCTGTCACAACCCCCTCCCATCAATGATTCCCCTCTTGAGATGGCAATGGTGAAAGGGAGATAATGACCCCCCGAGTCCCGCCTCCAGTAGGCCCCAGATTGGTGACTAGCACCAAGGGTATGAGTTTTCACAAATATGGGAGGCATTACACTTTTCATTATTTAAGATTTGAAAAAAGTTGAGTCAAAAACCCAAAATAAAAGGAACAAGTAAATGAAAATAAATCCAAAACCACCCCATATGCATGTTTTATACGAAACTGAAACAAAAGTACAATTACAAGAAAAGATCCAAAGTATGACACCAAAATAAAGAAAGCAAAAATGAAACCAAAAAACTCCAACACCCAACTAACAAGGTCCCGCACAATCCCTGAAGTCCTTTTGAAAACCTTAAAGTAAACGTAGGGTGAGCATACAAGTATACATAGTAGGAAAATATAAAGCTCTAATGCACAAGTGGGGAGACATCCTATTGCCCAGTGAGAAAAGAGATAACCAAAGCCACTAGCAAGGAAAACTATCCGCCCATGCCTCACCAAGGCACAATCCCCAAATAACACAAGTCAAGTAATGTATAGTAATAGCACATCGATGTTTGGGTACCCCTCGCCACTTTCCCACTATTTATTAAAGACATCCTATACATCAAACCAAACCCTCCATTCTCATCGAAGTCCCACTGCCACGCCACGCCCGCACACACCTGGGCCACTACCACACATCCCACTCGCAAACATCTAGGCCACTACTAGACATCTCGCCCGCAAACACCAGGGACACTACCACCATGCATAACCATGCCCCCAAACACCAGGGCTAGAACAACCACGGGGACGCCTGAAGAAACCAGTGCCTCATCGCAAAGACTCTTGGTAAACAACCTACCCACACACACCTAGGCCAACTACCACAGCTACCCTACCCGAAGAATCATGGGCTATAATGGACCTCATGTTGTCATAGCCTTCCCAAAGAATCATGGGATATAATGGACCTCAGGCCATCACAGCTTGCCCGAAGATTCTTGGGCTATCCGGGAAAGAGAGCAGAAAATGAGCTAATAACCAGCCACTCATTGGAGTGTTGGAAAAAACACCCTCTCCCATGAAATGGGTGTGTTTGGAACCAAGTTCTCAACTTGGGTGGGGTGAGAATAAGAAACATAAGAACTACATTTTTATATAATTATATCAACCACTCATCCCATCCTAAGGCTTCTACAAAAAGGATCTGAGCACATGCCTTGGCACTGCTACCTCAAAAGTATGCACCGAAAAAATAGCCCCAAACCCCATTAAGCTTTCCATGTTTCAACTTTTTTAGTTTTTCAGTTCCTTATCTACTGAGAAAATAAGAACAACCAAAATAGATAAAATGTTCACAAACAAATCTCTTCCAACCACAAACAACGTTAGGGAAAACATGAGCAACACAACACCATTTTCTTTTATCATCCAAACAATTCCATTGATTTTCTTTATTTAATCAACTACCATGTCCCATAGTTCATTAGCTAACTCTTCAACTTTTGATTCATAGGCACAACCATTCCTAGAGCCCTACTGCCAACCACCATAGCCACAACACATCAGAAACAATACCTGTACCGCAACATCATGTCTTTGATACCGTTTACCACATCTCCACTGTCAATCACAACCATATCATACACGCCAACCCAAAACCAAGCCAACCGTAGCTGCACTGCTCACCCGTTCCAAAACAACCCACGAAACAATCCCTTCACATAACTAAACCCCAACCAGAACCCACAAATTCATTCATTCATTTGGTTTAACCTGGATGATCACACAAGGGTTCCAAGTATTCATTTAATCATCCTTCTATACATAATTAACCAATTTCCACATTCTATGTATTCCATTCACAAAACAATCCAGAAAATAGGGAAACATATAACTATGAATGAAAGGCCCCCAAAGACCGTGATTTTCAGTAGGCATAATCCCATTCAATTCACAACATAATAAAAAGATAAGTATTGATGGAAATAAAACAACAATACCAACAAAAATTTTTCCGAACCCATTCATTAACCAGTTATTATCTTTATTTACCATTTCAACTATATCCCACGAAAACAAGAGGATACCCACCCCGCAATATGCACAAAAGAGAGAGATGAAGTTAATATCTCTACCTCTAAGGTTTTTGACGAAACCACAACGGTTGAAAAACACTCAAGAAACACAGGTAGATTCTCCAAAATCCCTCCATAGATCCCTCATCCTAGCAAGATCAAGACCAATCCTCACCCTGATTATAATTCACACATTTAGTTCTACCCATAAAAGGCATAGATATAAGAAACCGATGGAAGAGGAGGAGTAGATCCAAGTTGATCTAAGAAACTGAACAAGAACGATCAAGAAAGATCACATACCTCAAGAAGCCAGCTTCGATTCGCAAAGAAAATCCTTCGGATCACCACCAAAATACTTGTGAGAGGTTCTTCTACATCCAAGGAAGGGTAATCCCGAGTTATGGCCGATTAGAAGCTTAAACGAACCATTTAGAGGAAAAAGAGTTTAGATATGAAATTTTAGGATCTAACTTTAAGTGCCCGCATGGTTAGACCGCACAGTTTAACGAACTGTGCGCTAACCACGCGTTATCTTCTACCTTTACAAACACTCCTCACATTGTTAGTCCGCACAGAGAGAAAAACTATGTGCTAACTATGCATTATCCATTGCCTTTCCAAACACTCCTCGTATTTTCAGTCCACACAGTTAGACAAACCGTGCGCTAACTGTGCGTTAGCCACTGCCTCTAACACCAACCTTGAATGGTTTGGCCACACAGTTTAACAAAACTGTGTGCCAACTGGGTGAAAGCTACTGCCCTTTAATACTCCTTTAAATGTCCTCCCAAATTAACCCAAAGTCACATTGACCTTCCAGAACACCCCTAATACTTCATTTTCACAATTTAATGGACTGGAGAGTTCTGGGCCATTACATTATGCTTAGCTATTAGTCACCCATGATCCAGATTTCAAAATCCTCAACTTTCCTCCTTTACATTTCCATGTTTTATAGTGGAATTCCATTTCCCTTGATGTCAGCCCAAATGTGAACTTAATCTAATCAGGTAAAGCATATTTCATTACTTATTTATTACAATTAGTATAGATCATATGGGATTAGGAGTTTTGGTAGGTTGTGTACTGACATTTTCAAGCCACACAAGGGACTATTGAGGTCCAAAGTATATGACCTTAATCAAGGGGAAGAACCCATGTTCTTGCAGAATGACTTTAAACTACCATCCATGGTCCACACGACATGACCTTAAACTATTTACAGTGTCCCAATCATATGATTTTTAATTATAAAATGTGTTCTAATCACATGATGTCAAAATTAACTATGCATCATTCTCACTAAATGATGTTAAACTAGCTGTCTATCTTCCTCATGTTGCATAAAGTGTAACTGAAAAGTGTGTGAAGCCCTTTCCAAAGAGTTACTCTTCCCAAATCATGTTCATATACTAAATTGTTCGTATTTTTATCTATCACTCGACATCTATATATAACTCTCCTAGAAGATAGTTTTGATCTTTTGGGTCCCAATGCCCTCACACTAATGTGTTATATTCCACAGTGGCATAATTCTGAGAGTGTTTGAATCCACTCAAATAGTCCCTAGCTCCATTTACATGCATCATGTTACCATTATTTGGATCCTAAACCTTTTCCACATATGAAAAGGACCACTAATATTTTGATATTATTCCAATTCATATCACCTATAACTTTTGTCCAATGTCCGATAATACTTCAAACAACATTACAAGATAGGTTATGTGTTTCAAACATGGTCTATGGTGAACCCTCATATATTTTTCCCTATTCCGAGATAATTGTATGGATGTTGTGTTTTAAACATGGTCATCAGTTATCCAATTTTTCCACTACACATTCCTTTTCTTCCAATGTTTGGAAATTGTGATTCACACCTTTGATCCCCATTTGTTTGGGTATATTCTAACAAACCTAGTGTTATCCCGTTCATCCACTAGAGAATTTTGGGAAAATAAAGATGGCTACACTAAGATCCCATATCTCCATCCACAACCTCTCTTAGCTCTAACTCTGTTAGTTGTAAACTAATTGTAATAAACATAGATTGTTTGACCCTTATTGTAAAATCTCATACAATGTGAACAATTATGTGGTCTTCCCATGTTTCTGACACCGATCATGACCCCCATGATCTTAGGGATTGGTCATTAGTTTCATAACAAATATGATTTATGTGTGATAATTAATGAATGAAAATAAATGTTTTCATTCACAAAGATAGTTTCAAATGTAAGAAAATATGTTGAGGGATAAAAAGGGTCATCCACATACTGAAACCTCTCATAAGTCTTATAAAAATAGATCCTTTGGATCTTCTCTAGTTATCAAGAGTTCTAACTCTGCCAATATCCAGTGGGTTGCCTCCAAGATTTACTACCTCTGTTCAAGCTCTAATTACTCATCAATATCCACTGTAACAATCTCATCACATATTGTCTATTCCTGGATCTACTCAACCTAGAGATGAAAAATTTGGGCAGTTACTTACTTCATCTAATTTTGGACATCCTCTAGCTAAGACGTCAAATTACTAGTGACCTATTATTGGGTTTTGTGGAAGGAAGCACACACTATAAATTTCTCTTATTGATACCAATTCTCTTTGGTGACTTACCAAATCTTCCACATGTTGTCATATGTTTCCAAGAATCAGAAAACATATACATGATGACTCCACTCACACATATTTTCGACAAGATAATCATAGAATAACGTATGAAGGATTCATGAATCCACCCCTACAGTACACATATTTCATATCCAATAGTGGAGAGACCCCATCAGAGCCACTATGTTTAGCTCTAGAGTTTGATCAACCAAGCATTTTATACACTTCCATGCCCTATGCTAGATGATGTGATACTATCCAGCCGCATCCGGATAACAGTCATACAACTCTTTAGGATCTATATCTTTATACCCCAAAAAAGCCTCATGGGGTTCAGAAATAGGGTCCACCTCTAGAATTATTTCATATGGGCTGGGATCCATGTCATGGTTATAACCATCCTCACTTGATTTTTCCACAATAGACTCTCACCCACCAGCCTTGAGTTCTTCTCCACAAGTGGAGACACTTCTTGCAGCATCCACATGCGCATCTGGGAATATAGATGGGACATTTGTGATGATAAGATCCTATTAAGATGAAGAAACCATTAAATGTGATCCCATGGTTACCATATCCTTGTACACTCATTATTATAAACGTATTTCAAGCACTGCATGGGGAAAAAGCACCTCTGTCCATCTGATCAGCAAATGGAAGGTTCAATTTTTTGAAAGAAAGGATTTAATAATGCTGAGTTCTGCAATGTAAAGCCCCTATGTAATCATTGGTACTTCCACCATAGGATTCCCTTCTGCTCTAGGTATCTCAATTATTGACAACAGTTACACTAGAATAGTTTTATGTGATTTTTTTTGGAACATGAAAATGTGTTGATGCTACTGCTCTAGGGAAAACTGATCATGACCATATAGTTTGATATTTTTTCATGCAATGAGGTGGGGGGATTTGAATGATGATCCATATCAGACATTCCTTCTCACTAGTGGTGTGTTCCTCCATGAGGATTCCATGGTGTGGTTCCCCATATGTGATGGATAAGACCTGTGGTTTTGATGTTTCCAACCCAACATCTTTAGCAGGCCCACCACTAGCTGTCTCATCCTCAACAGGCTCACCAACTACCTCATACCCAGTTGTTGGACATAGATATCAATTTTCCACACCCAATGACACATCTTCACCCCTATAGTGGGGGCCCCATGCTCAAAATATAGATGTTAATATACATGATGAGTTTCATATATTGGATATGAGTAGTGAAAGAGAATGATTGATGAAATATATTAGTATGTTATTGTTACCATTATATACTCAACCATCTATTCTTTAGATCCCATGATATAACCACATTCATATGTAATCCTTCAAGTATCAGACTTCCCATAGGACTCATCATCATTATAATACTCTTCTTATTCATCTTTTTTATTGGTTTATTTCTCAGGTTTCAATTTCTCTCGTTCCAACTCATGGCCAGAAATCACATTAAATAGGGTGAGAGGCTCCTTGTACTGTCCCCTAAGGAATGCATAATTATAAATGGTTGTCATGTATTCATGTTTCTAATAAATTTCTACCTCTCCATAACATGAATGAGCTAGATGTTCAGAAAATTGATCCCCTCCCACTTTAATTTCTCCCACAACTCTTCTGATGACATTGATTATCACAGAGTTCTCCATGAATACCAAGGGGAAGGGAAAACAATGTAGGTGACTCATTATAAAATATTACTAAAGTTTTTTCTATAGAGACTCATTTTCTAGCCCCTCGAGGCTACTTTCAGGACCACTCCCCTCTATGAGGTAGGGGTGAAACCACAACCTATGATGTCCCCCAACAATAGTTCCATCATGGACCACACCAAATGAATAAATTTTCTATTTTAGAGTAACCCATATTCCTCCCCATTGCTCTAGATTTATGATCAGTAGTTCAATCACCCTAGTACATTTCTATAGGATTTCCTCCATATATGATTCCACAAATTTGATGGAATATTACATTGACAATTCGTCATCAATATATGTTGGCAGGGAAATGATGGTTTCATCAAATCCCATAGTTCATTTTACTAGAATCCCTCCAGTGGTATGACTCTAATGCAATGGATATGGAATAAGCTAATACCATCATCCCAATGATGTATATGGAATGTATTTATGTCTTGGTACCATGGGTTGAAGGACCAATTCACGTTCTCTAGTTGGCTATAGTAGTTGAAATGTGATGTTTAGACTACTTCGTCCATCCCAATGTTGCTTAGCTCCTCCCAATATTCCATAAATGTGTAACACAACCAGTATGCACCTATCCATTTATTGATTAAATTACCACCAAACCATAATTCCCAATATTTCTATATAACCCGTATATTATCTCCTATGATTACTTGGAAAATAGTAGCATAATGGGATGAAAAATATTCTACATCAAGTTGATCTATGTTTTACTGTCATTTTCCTTTAATTCAACATATATATAGAGATGTCTCAGTGTTCCTTAGAAATTTGAATTTTTAAATTCATGTTGTAGCATGGGTGCTCATATACAGGTGTGAACCATGAACATGGTGAGTCAATCACAAATGAAGGAATTTTCAGTTCATATAGTAGTCTGAAGTTTCACAGGATGAGATATTCACTCAAGGGAGAGTTCTTATTTGATTATGTGAGCAAGACCATAAACATCTGGTTGTCTAATACAGCCCTCATGGCTAGATGAATTTGAGGGTTTCTGGTAATCTCAACACATTATGAGGTAGAATAATTCTCGATCTAAGCGGTGTCCTATGGGATGGAAATTTCAAATGGGTTTGAAAATCCTAAGGACATAGTACATAGAATATGGACGGCATCACGAAATATATGAATTTCCTCGGAAAATTAGGTAGCATGGATGAAAAATTCCATAGTCTTGGCATATGAAAAATTCAGAAAGAATTAAGAAGTCTGCAAAAGAAGTTGCTGATACTCTATTTTTTGTAATGAATTTTAAACTTGCACACATAAGAGAGAAATTAATATCACATGAAAATTAATGGTTCTTTACATAGAATCTGCCTTCATTAATTTATATTTATGGACCCACACTTCCATTCATGTGGAAGGGGGATTACGTGACCAATAATGAGTTTTTTCCACATGATCATGAATTGACCGCAATATTTATAATTTCCCATGGAACCCAAACATACAATCCCATATAACCTCATATTTTGAGGTGGGGATTTTTTTGATGTCGAATTCCATAGACTGATGAAAATGGACATCATTGGGAAAACAAAATCTATCATCTAACTCAATGAAATTCCCTAAGAATTAAATGGATGGTGAATGTTTTCTCATGTACCCACACCAAACCGAACCCCACTTGGATGAATATTTTTAACCAAATATGATTTACATTGTATCCTTTTTAAAGGATATTCTACACGTGTATTGATGAAACACAATAGATGAATCCACTGTGCAAGAAACTGAAATGTGCACAATAATCATTCACACAAAATACAATACCAACAGTACCTTTTCAGGCATGTTCACTCTGTTGAAGGATGTATGTTCATAGAAGACCTATTTCATGACCAAAACCTTACATGATATCACTGAAATATTTATCTGTTTTTTATGTGAACCCATACCTTTAGTGTGATCCTTCAGGAGTTCAAGCATCACTATACTGTGTATATGAATGGTCTTCTATGAAATCTCACTAGAACGGAAAACTTAAGGTATATGATCTGGGTTTATAGGTTCCCTAGGGGTCATCATTTGAGTGGGCCAAAAATTTATTAACCAAATCCCATTATCTATTGATTATTTGTAACGTTAAAATAAGGGATCCTCCTGCATTCAATCTTTCCTTTGCACGCAACACTAAAAAGAGATGCACAACCCTAATCCTAAAAATAAGCATATAATCATGTGTGAATCACCTATTTTACCAAATATATTTCATTTGTGATAAAGCACCATGTTTTATCTCCTCTTGCACAAAAACCCCATTCCTTTCACACACCTGTTTCACGTAGCCCTCCAGGATTTCACAGAGTGATTTATTTTTCCCTCATGTGGTGTTCCCAATTCCCAGTTCACATATGTAGTCATAAATTCTGATTCTCATCATATGAATGCTAACATCATTTTCTTCTCCTCATAGGGATAATTATGGGGATGTCATGATGGACCTCATGATGGAACTCTCCTCCACATTTTTCAACATGGAATTTCCGATGAAATGTCTCACCTAGGGGTTCATGTGTGACATTAATGTAACCCCAATGGGTAAGGATTGACTACCCCATGTCCACACTGCATGTGTAAAACTATCTAAAACTATCATCCCTAGAAAATAAAATTAAACTTTGGCCCTAAACTTTAAAATGGGTACATGACTCACCATGGGATACTATCATGGGATGGTCTTCACACAACCTACCCACACACAGAATGAGATTCCCTCACCACAACATGATATCCCCACTATATGGAATGATATCTCCCCAGAGAGAATGAAATCCTCTGTGGGAATATTCCATGTATAAACCCCACAAACCCTTCATAGGATGATCCATGTAAGAGTGATGGGGGATAAAATCCGCCTCACATGGAATGAGATCCTCTTCATGATGCTTCCATGCATAATCCCCACATCGTCTCTTATTAGTGAATCATTTACAATTTCATTGTCAGGAATATTGGTCCCTCTAGTTTTTCATAATGAGCATGAATCGTGTGGTCTTAGAGGATACTATAGATGATTAAAATCATCTATATCTACCAGTGGGAATCCCTACAAGAGTAAGATATTCTCTTTACCTACTCAATTGGGTTTCTCTCATTTAGAATCCCTATATGTATGACCCATTTCCATACACTTCCTCCTAATGTACAAGACACAATTCCATTTCTAAAACTATGCGGGTTTTAATTCTCAAACAACTGGGATACGTTAGAAATCACTATGAGGCCCAAACACAAAACCCAAACACTCCATCCACTCTATCCACCCCAACACTCCATCTACTCCATCCACATCCACCCCAATTTCGATAGGCCACCACATCATTGAATGATCAGAGTATCCACTTGGTCGGCTTCAATGCATAATCCCAATCCACATCATCAATCCTCTAATAAGCACCCTATAAGCCTCCTATTGTATGAACCACACAATTCAACCATGATAAATACTCTTGAAAGTGGAAGCATCCATGAAAAAGTCCCACACTATCTCTTGATTGGCATGTGTTTTATCATTGTACTGCAAACAGAGTATGTAAGACACCTCTTGAGGTTCAATAATAACAAATGGTAAACATTGGTTCCCCCTCATAGGGATGGACCACATAGATTCACCCATATAGGTGTCCAAATCAACCATAATGGTGTGAAATCTTCCCTTTACGGGACATACCATGAGGATCCACCTCCCAGGGAATTTGGATCCATCCATACTGTAAATGTAACATCCCAGGTAAATAATGAAATATGAAATTTTTATATTTATTAATATTTTGGAATTAAATATTAATTTTACCTTAAAGGGGTTTCTATTTTCTATGGCGTACCCAATACACAACAACAAGTTTCATTGAAATCTTACATTGCACAATAAAAATATAATATTATTATTCTAAATCGTAGTTAATTCCTAGCCATTATATTGGTAGGAATTAATATAACTAACTACAATATTATTATACATGTTTGTTAAATGTTTATACATTTATCCAATAAATGTTAGGGGCTTAAAATGTGAACGAATCTAATTTTAAGCATAATTTACCTTAAAAGGTAGATTTATCACCTTTTGATGGAAAAACCTATTTAAATATAGTTTTGGTCACTTTTATATGTTCTACTTTACAGAATTAAATTCTTATTTTGAATCAGGTTATCAAAATTTACTTGGGGTAAATATTTGGTATTTGTATGATAAAATTAATTTTTATTGAATAGTGGAAAATACTGAATTTATTTCAAAACTACCATATACTCTGGTTTATTTATGTTGATAGATTACCTTTTTAATTGGTTATAAAGTGTAATTAGATTATATATTTACCATTTAATCCAATTATGGTCATTGGAATTAATTTCACTTTGAAATTAGACATAAACAAGTGTCAATCTTTGGATAGGTATTATTTCTTAAAAACAAGATTTTGGTTTTAACATCAGGAATTAATTTTAAATTTATTTCTACCACATATGTGTTTTGAATTTGGAAATATTGATTCCATATTTGTAATCAGTAGGTTTAAATTGTGTAATTAGGTAACTTTTTTTATAGAAATTATGAATATTTAAATCAGTAAATATTTTATTTACCATGGCTAAAGGGTAAATCTATTAAATAAGTGTAAAAAAATATTATAATAATAATATAAAATCACCCTAACATCTATCCTAATTTTATTTGTTGATACACTCTTGACCGTTATCATCCTTGGGTCTATTTTGGGACCCCATGGGGCCATTTTGGAGTGATAATGACATTTTATTTTAATTAACTTAATGTAAAGACAAAAATAACATAAACAAATATCTTTTTGTAAATTAATATTTTCATTAGGTTATATAAATTATCATTTAGACTATAAAAAATAATTATAAATATAACACTATTTACTACATCATGGTATTTGTTTTATAATTTTTATACATCAAATAAATTAAAATATCTATGACGCAATAATGATGCAATGTTTACCTTATTAATAAATCATTTAAATAAATAAGATTATAAATTTTAAAATAACATCCAAAACATGTCCCATTATTATTGTATGTATTAATTTCTACCATGAGACGTCTTATCATCGACCTTAAGGAGTTTTGGACCTTTATAAACCGAAAATCATTATATAATAAAATAATATTTTCACACTTTCTTAAAGAACCCCTCCCCCTTATAAAAATACCTCACATCTAACTGATTACTCACACCTCTAAAGCCTCTTGGATAATCCAAAAACAGAGAAAAGAAGATCTAAATATCCCTCTATTCCATGTAAAATCATTACTTTAGGCATAAAGCACTTCAAGAAGTCCTTTGGGTTCAAACTAAAGTGAGTTATTCGAATTAAAGGTAACGATTTCTCTTAAATTCTTTTGTTATATTTGGTATTATTTTATTTCTCCAACACCCCAAACCCTTTTGATTCATTTATTTTATAAAAACACCATTATATTATATAAAGTGTTGTGTTTTTATGAGAATTATTCAAACTACACTTACACAATCCTCCATCTAATGGGTAAAGGGAATATTGTTTCTATGGATGGTGTACCACTTCCTCACGAAATGATGATTGTTAAAATATCTCCAACTACCTCCCATGGTGGATATCATGATGTAAATGTATTTATATATGATATATATTATATTTATATTTTTTATATTCTTATTTATATTTCATTTATAGAATTTCATTATTGTTTCCATAGTGGGTAAATACCATAATATCATTTCAGATAGTGCGGACTACCTCCCCCTCAAAGTCATATGACTCATTCAAGCCTTATGTGGAAACATTAAAGGGATGAGTTAATTAAATTATATATGATATTATAATATAATTATGATATAATAATGTATCATTAGGTTTCCATTCCACTACAACACGAAATAGAAATGGAAGTAGCTTTCATGCTTATGTACGGCTTACCGTCTACATGAACGGTGCCTTTCATTTCTTATATCCAAATTTTATGTACTATTATAAATACATTTATATACTAGATATATGTGATATATGTGATATCTAAATCATGAATATAATTGTGGATATAATGGGATATTGACCACAAATACAACATGTAATTATAAGATGTTCATTTTTTGACTCAAGGACCAAATATTGACCAAACGAAAATTATTAACTTGAATGATTGCATAATGTTTGTAACATAGTATTATGTGATATAAAAAAATTAATAAACCATAAAAAGGATCTTATGCAAGTATAAATTAACTTTAGTTTATTACTCAAGAAGAACAAGGAACAAACAAGTCATGTCAGACACGAGATAAGGGGTTTCTTATCTCACTTTTAATTTCGTGATATTTCCATTGTTCGCCACTAATTTATTGCATGTAGTATATTGTGTACTTCCATTTGATATATATTATAACGACTCTATTTATATTCATGTAATTCTGTGAATAATTTTGTGGTTACTAAATTTTTTTCATACGACTCGATTGATTTCAATGTGGTAATGGATATTTATCTCACTTTTTATTCATGTGAGATTCATGCTATATATGCAACTATTTACTTTTGTGTGGTGTATGTACTACACAATATTTTATTTATTTTTTAATACACTTATATTTATGGGTATTTACATCATCATTTTATTATCCTTATTTCATGGGTTGTATGTTTCGTAAGTTACCAAATCCGTAAGTGAACCTTTTAACCTAATTTCTTTTCCTTGAGTTAATCTTCTAATTCTTAATTATGTCAAGAAATGATTATGTGTGGAATCACTATTTACTTATTTATGTTGTAATTTCTACTCCTTTTGTGTGGATACACTTTTGATACCCATAATTAATCAATTGATAAATTCTCAATTCATAGATATGAACTTGATAAGTGTAATTTGAACTCTATTTAGATTCATTGAGTTAATCAACCAAGTCATTTGTGTTGTTTTTTTACAAAAATATGTCTCAATGTTCTCAGATTTATTTACACTAAATATGCAATCATATTTAGTGTATTTATATTTTTCACACATTATTATGTAATTGATTTATCCTTAATCTAAGGATACATTATTTAAAAGGGATTTCGTATCAATTTACATTCCATTGAGACTTCATTGTTGTCATGAACATATTCACTCTTATATGGTTTATATAATATCCTTTGGCATATTATATCTTGAATCCATTTATTCTCATTATTTAATAAATTCTGATTTAATGTTATTCCTCAATTATTTGTATTCAACAGTCTCTCATTTTGATAAAAACTATTTAACTAAAATATTGTTTTAAATGATTTAATGATTTATTCTTATAAATATTTCTCATTAATGTCCATGTTTTCAAAATGTTTTTTAGGATTTATTTATATGGAAATTAATTATTTTAAATGATAAATCATTTAAAAGAATCAAGGTGTTATGGGACACTTTGATTCAAATATCTACTTATTAAATGTTGTAAATGGGATTGAAAATAGTTTGACAAAGAATTGTTTATTTAAATATTTTGATTTGATATATTTTGATTGGAATGTGGAAATGTTATCCTTCCTTTATTTCTTATGTTATATGTTATGATTATATTATAATTATTGGGTGTTGTTTAATTATACTAGTGGTTTCGTGATATACTGATGGTGGGAAAGCCTGAGATAGCTCTCTAATGCATTAGGTAATGTGACGAAGGTAAATATAAATATTTCTCCAAAGAGATTTAGGGAATATACTTTGATGGGAATTCCAAATGTGACTCCCTATGTTGTTTTGATAGCTATAATGTAAGTATGTTATGGATGCCATAAGTTACAATTATGATTAATGATTTGTGTATGTTATTCATAAATATTATGATTCCATAAGGTATGTTAAGATTGAAAAGTATGGTTTCATTGATTTTTTTTATTGATGGGATAATTTTTTCCTTCCTTATTTTATAACCCTTACAGATCTTTTTATACTCATCCCATGTTTTTGAAATTTTTTCTACAGGACTAAAACATGAATAGGGTCAAGGATGGGATTAAGGAAAAGTCATGTTGTCTAAAATATGGAAGAACACATGTTTATTTTTAATAGTTTTTATTTTATGAAAAATGGACACTGATTAGTAGTTTCTACATGTAATATTCATGCTGTTATGTAATAGTTATGTCCTAATTCTATAAAACTCTAAACCTGAAAATATCCTCAATGTGAATTCTTGAAATAATTAAAGATTATGTAATGTTTAAGGTAAGGTCCTTATAGTTGGTATTAGAGGCCAGTTTAGAAAAATTTAGAGGTTACGGTGTTATTTAATCATAAGTGACAAAACCAAAACGGTTAGCACATTGAAAAGAGTCACAGTTTTTTTAGATAAAGTTAATGAGTTTAAGATAACCAGAAAAAGTATGTTTTAGTGTTTACCATGTTCATAAGATAATATATGATGATTTTACTAATATACTCACAATGAACTTTTTGGTTTTATTCAATGGCTGGATCTAGAAAGAATCAATGTAACAATGGATGTGAAGAAAACTATGGCAGTTCTCTGAATGAGAAATTGAATGAAATGGGAGCTGCAATGAAAACTCTTGTGGTTATTCTCAACAAACTATTTTGAGTCATGATTTACCCCTTGAGGCTTAGTGATTTTTATAAGGCATTATATATGTGAGAAAAAAGTCCCCACAGATGTTCAGGTAATAATCATAAATGTATGTATATTCATAAACCTATGTGTCTAGAATGTCGAAAAAAACACATATGATTAAGTTTCAAAGGGATGGGAAGATGATATAGATTGGGAAGTTAATGTCATAAAGCAAAAACTGGCCATAAAAATGAAGGTTCCAGTTGACTTTAGGAAAGGGAAAGAAGTTCATTCTGAGGTATCAATTTAATGTTTTCAATGTGGTGTGCATAGTCATTATAAAAACAAATGTCCTACGAAGAAGTATCGAGAATGGAATCACTAGGATCATACAAATTTTTGTTTATCAATACCTAATGTCATTCTGATTGGGGATGAAGAAATTGACAATGAACAGTGAAAGGTATGGATTATTTCTTAATGTATGTTTTCATATTATTGAATCAAAGGATATGAATCATGTTTTTTATTTTTAGGAATGAATTATTTCATAATAAGTTTGAAAGAAATGGTTAATGGATCATGAAGAATGTTGATTGAGTAATAATTCAACATATAAGTGATTCAAGAGTTATGGTAGATTTTAGGATCATGAAATGCATATAATTTTTAAGGATCATTTGATGGTGTCATTACATTAGAAGAGTTTTTATAATACATGTAACCCAGAAGTTTGATATATGAAAATTTTAGTCATGGAATAATTATCTTTTCTTTTGTGGATATAGTTATAAATAACAATTTGATTTTATATGTTCTTGGAATTTGTGTCAATTATATGTTAATAAATTTTGGGATGCAAAATGATATTTATTAGACAACCATTATGGTTCTAATATGTTATGATTATTTTTGATGAATTTATATCCTTTGGGGAATGTTATAAAATTTACTAGTTTTTGAAAAAGGACAACACACAGACCGCGTGACAACCCGTCACGTCGGAAAAGCTGCGGGAATCGAACCCACAACCAAAGTGTGATTGAGCTTTATTGCCTACCACTGGAAAATGTGAAGTACCTGGTTAATATGAATAATTATTTTTAGTTAGATTATTTTATGAATCAAGAATAAGTGGATTTTGGGTTATCTATGGAAATGATTAACCTATCATAGAGAATATGTGGTTAGGTTAATTGCTTTTCAATATGAGACATTAAGAGCAACTGATGTTATTTGTAAATAAATTTTATGATTTATCATTGAAAACTGTGTGATTAAATCAATCTAAGATTTGGGTTTCAATATTAGTTTGGATTTATTTGAAGAATTTTAAGGAAAGTTGTTTATTGAATTTTCTTTGTTGATCTTTGGGTATTGTTTCACAAATTTTGAAGAATAAGAGTAGTTTTTCTTTTCGTAGAAGATTTTCCTTTTTAGGGAATGTATGATCTCGTAATAACCATTTATCTTTTCGTTGATGTCTAAAGATAGGGAAAATATATAGTTCATCTTTTTTTAGATTATGATACACTTATGAAGTTTATTCTAGCACTTCAGGTGTAACCAAGTCATCTTGAATATGTACTGTTTGGAGAAAAGAAGAGTTTGTAATAGAATTTTATTTAAGGATGACACACTACATGACAAGTAAGTATAGTTCCTTATGATCATATTCTTATTATTAAAAAATTAATCAACTCTATGAAAAGGATCTTGATGTAAAAACTTTATAATCTCTCTTTTATCATCAGACTTTTACCCAAACACAAATTTATGGTATTATAGTGGTTAACATTCTATGATCAAGTTCTCTATCACTCTCTTTCAATATATTAGAAGTATTTTTTCTTCCAAAACCATGTTTTCATAGAATCATAGTATATATTTCCTTGAGTGACCTTTGTGTATATCTTTCCTTCTTTTAAAGTGATCTTTTTATTTACTCTTTCTCTGATGTGGGACTTTTAATGATGTTTCTAAGACCAGTTTTAAAATTGTGAGAACGCAATTCCCCAAATGGGGGAAGGATGTAACATCCCAAGTAAATAAATAAATATGAAATTTTTATATATATTAATATTTGTGAATTAAATATTAATTTTACCATAAATGGGTTGCAATGTTCGATTGTGTACCCAATATGCAACAACAGGATTCTTTTAAATCTTATATTGCAAAATAATAATCTAAGTTTTTTTATTTTAAATGGTAGTTAACACCTAGCCGTTGTATTGGTTGGAATTAACAAAACTAGCTATAATATGATTATTTTAATATATGTAATTTTAATAAGAAAATTCATATATTTTCATGAAAACTAATTTAAAAATATCTATGTAATACTTATATACTAAAATATAGCGCTTTAGAAAAATATGATATATTGAACTATTCACTTAAAAATCAGTTTTTCTAGAAATATCCAAAATATTAATCTTATGATTATATCATTAAGATAGATTAAAAAAGATATAAAGTTTTTAGAAATTAAATTTTATCATTTAAAAGAAATAATTTTAAATATACTCATGAATAATGGCTCTCTAGAGTGTGCAATGAGATATTGTTTAGGATATGGCATTCAACTAATAATGTATGATCTTGGTTATTATATTCTACTCCATTAAATAATTTCATCATCTAAATTGGGGTTATACATCATATATAAAGAAAATGTGGATATTTATTCCTCATGGAGTCCTCTAGCTCCAATATTTCCTCTTTTAGTTTGTGATTTTTCAATTGGAATTTCACTAATAGTGTAGTTTGATTCCATAACACTTACTCTCTAGTCCTAGGAATATAAATAGGTTCTTCATTATATTACTATTCAGAATGAAATTCTATTCCCTCTTATGTGACACATGAATTGGATATATCATGCATTTCCGTAGTAAATAAACATGTAATATGTCATGTAATTTAAAAATGATGGGTGACATAGCTAATCTATAAGATAAGACTCCAATTATTTGTTGTATTTCAAAATTCCCAATGTACCAAGGGCTTAACTTCCAATTTTTACAAAAATCATCCAACATCAATAAATGGTAAAACCGTAAATAAAACATTATCCTCAACTTAAAGTTAAAAGTCATTAATTCAATTTTTATCCTAACTATTCCTTATAATCTATGGTGATTTAATAAGATCTTGAATAGTTTATACTTTAATGGTAATCACCTACCCATGCTATAGAAAAAAAGCATTCTTTCTCCAAATTTACCCCATTAGGTGGGAGTATGACCCCCCTTCCCATATACTTATTTATATGGAATCAAATGGATGCATGAATGTAAGCTAGTGTTGTATTTAGATTCCACCAAAGGTAGATATTGATACCATATAACCAAGAAGTCAATAGAAAATGATCTCAAAAATGTATTCCAAAATCTATGTAGTCATTTGAAACTATAATTTTTTTTAAATGATAGGCTATGCTTACATGATCCTCATTCTTGAGATCCTTAAGAATACCTTTCCATTATTTGGATTTTAATTGAGTGTCATGATGAGATACAATTGATGTTGGTCCCCATGAAACCATAAGATTTCATTGATAACGATCCTAAAAGGTGCTGAAGGGGTGGATCCTCTCTTATCACTAATAAATTTATAGACATAGTAAGATGAAAAATGATGAAACATATATCATAGTTCATCCTTATAGTCTTTGGGAGTCCAGTGATAAATTCTATTAATGTGTTGCGCCACATCCATATAGGTATATGAAGTTATTTCAGGACTCCCATATGATTTTGCCTTTTCGCCTTTACCTTCTAATATATTTTGTATATGGAAACACAGTCTAAAATTTACCACCTCATATGATCCCTCTATAATAATTCTCTTAAATCCCTATACATATCTTTGCTACCACAATATATAGATAAATTTGATCTATTTTTTTAACTAACAATTCCAATTTCATCACTAATATAGATGGAACACATCATGCATTCCTAAAAATTATTACTCCATTGTTTTAGGTAAATCTTATCTCACATCATTCACTACTTTAATCAACCTTTTAATGTTAACATAATAACGTTATGGCTTTTATGTCATTTCTAGTAAGGTTGGTTTACAATTTATTTTAGAATGAAAGATACCTCTTATTTCCTAACAGTTACATAAAAAAATTTATATATCCTATAATATATTACGCTTATCAATAATCATCATGGTTGGAACTCAAGGGTACCTCCCACCCAATCCATTATCCTGCTAGTTTACCTTCCTAGGGTGGCAGTGTATCTAGTTGAATTTTTTTCCTTGTGTAGTTTCAACCATACTTTTCCCCTCATGTTGATAATCTTATATAAGGATATATAAATGAATCTTTTGTTGTTTATATATATATATATATTTATATTAAATATTTTTTCATAGTGTTAGATTCTTTATATTTTTAAAGACTAGAATACTCTTTCGAACTGAAGGTCAGGATTTGGATAGTTTAGTTCATTGATTTTCAATTTCCATGATGCAAGACAAATCACCCTAACATTCTAGATAATGAAATAACCATGTCTTTTATTCAATGAATCCCAAAATATTGAAAATCCTTCCTTACCTAATGGTAAATTTAAAATTTATGCATTAATCAGAATCATCTTAATCTCTTTACAAATTTCCTAACATTCCCATCACCATGTTAATTTAACCCTTGTATATTTCAAATTTGTTAACGAGTCAGCCAATAAAGTAAATTTTTTAATAGTGAACTAATAGTAATGTTCTAAGCCTAGGAAACATTGTATACCAATTATGATCATTAGTGTGCGATATTATTTTACTACTATTATCTGGGTAGGGTCATTAGATATTTTTACCATATAGAAAATACATCTATTAATGGAAAATTCATTAGGCCAACATTCATACCTAATATATTATCCATATAATTATTATTTTCAGGTGGGTATTTAGAATTGTTTCTAGATAACTACCATTATATTTATAGAACATAGATTACATCATGATATTTTCGATGAATAACACCAAAAATTAATCATGATACTCCTTGAATGATTTATTAATAAGATCTATAATGATATATTTTACATTAGTTAATATGAAATGAATTAATATAAACTCATTATGTCTACACATTTTCAAAATTTTCGTCTTTAGTATAAAATCATTGTCCACCCTTAGGTGATGATAACTATTTTGAATATTGATCTTTGAAAAGAATCCAACTCAATGAATTTGATCAAATATGTCATCAATGAGTGGTAATGCATACATATTATTTATATTTATGGAATTTATCTATATAAAATAGATTCACAATCTCTTATACTTGTCATTCTATTTCATGAATAAAATAGGGGTACCCCCTGGTGAAGCAGAAGTGAATATAAATCCCTTATCAGAAAAATCCTATAGATGTTTCATCTAGTCCACCAACTCCACTAGTTCCCTTATATATAAATTCTTATGTATTAGTATTTCCTTGAGAATGATTCCAATTTAAATGTAAATTTCACATTATTATAGATGAAAAAAACTCCTCTAGAAACAAATCTATGAATTTATATACCATATGTATGTCCTCTATTCTTAGGATTTCTTCATTCTCTATAGATAATTTTTGGCCATCCACTATTCCCATAATATCATTAATAATGGATACTAGGTAGGATTCATATATGATTTATATGATGGTTTTTTCCCACTAAAGATAATATATTCCACCTCACCATCACAAATCAAAATATCTTTCTCTTTGTATTTTTTATGCATTATGCATTACATGGAAATCTATATAAATTATCAAATAAAATTCAACCATTGGTATAATAAATAGGTTTTAAAATAGAGTATTACCATGAATCATAATTGGATCCACCTAAAACATATTTTTTGAAATAATATTTATACTTCGAGTCTTAATGGAAAATTCTACTACTATAGTTCTTGGGAAATATCTAGGATTTTTAGAAAACATAGGTGATATAAAGGAGTGTAATTAGTAAGAATAAAAATACTATTTTATTTTGAGGAAAAAAACAATATACCATACACTGGGTCATTATGAACTTGAACTTTTGTTATGGTATTCATTTAAGCACATTCTCATTACCAAGACTGTTAAGAGGTATATTCCCATGATTTTTTTTGGAATTGGTTTGTATAATGCACTTTATCCTAAAATTTTAATCCTTAAATATCAATATCTTTTACCTTCACCTAGAATTTTTTAGTGTTATGACCTTTTACCACAAAATTTTAACAAACGCACAATCCATTCATACTTGACCCAGGGTGTTTCTTCCCATAATTATCACACTGGGAAATCTCATCCTTAATTTTTGTCAATTTTCGATAGTGTTATTACTATTATGAACTACCAACCTCTCCTTCTACATATTTCTCTAGAATATATACTTAATGGAGAACTCTTTTTTCTATCTTAATTTCTTTTGAGACTATTTCCATAAATTCTTAAAAGGCCTGAGAGACCAATGAACATCGAAGTCTTGACATTAACCAGTTCTATGAACTTTATCTTATATTCCTCTATAGTGTTTTTAATTATTTACTAACATTAATTTGCATCACCCTTTAGATGATAGACTGTAATTGAAACTTTTTATACTAAAATAATTCCCAATGATAGAATGAAATTTTTGAAGTACTTGATCAATTTTTTTAGCTAACAACGGATCATTAGTCCCATTTAATAATGGGGTTTGTTGTCATAAGAGGTTGTCCAACATAGTTAGACAATGTTGTGGATAAAAAATTCACTCAATACAGGTGAGATTATTTATTATAACATGGGTCAACTACTGTAATATTGTTGTGATATTTTTATCCTCAAATATATCTTCACCATCATTTTAAGGGGAAAATACCTAAATTGACTATGGGTGTTGATGCGATTTGAATTCCTCTTAGTAGTATCAATCATTATAAAATGGAATACACATAATGAGATCATGATATTGAATTATAAAATAAAATTTCAATGAAATTTTCAAGAGTGTTTCCAAGAACAAATTATCGATTTTCACTGAAACTATTTTATATTAGTTGGTTCCACTAAATAAATCCCTTAAGGTTCCTAATAAACTTTATATAATTATAACTTTATCATCAGAGACTCCATTAACCTATAGAAAATAGTTATAAGTCATTATTGGAGTAAAATAAAATATTTCTTTAAGAATCCATTTATATTTTATTATTTTAATAGTAGATACATATATACAATATATTTGAAAACAAAATATAAAAAGAAAATAAATTTAAAGAACATTATTATCCCTTTCATCGTGTCCCCAACCATTATGGAGAGATCTCATCTGGGTTTCCTATGGAAAGATAAAAAATATGTGTGATCTCAGATGCATAGAAAGGACTCACATACAGTGGAATATTTTATAACCCAAACACTAAATTTTGGATATGGAAGGAATATATAAAAACATATAGATATAATTAGATAAAACTAAGGGAATTATATATCCATGACAATAAATGAAAACCTGGTCAAAAATAATTATTGATATCACAAGATTGTAATGGATAATAATAAACATCAAAAAATGAATTCAAGACATTGTACCAAGACAATATCATGTAATGGGATAATGAATACACCATATCCCATTTTATTATTCCTCATGAGACCAGATAATGAACTGAGGAACTATATATATTTGGACCTCTCTCATCACATGACTAAGTCCAATTCATTCACTATGACAGTTAGCAAGACCTATATTACCATTCCATGATAAAAATTTGGTTTTTCAAAAAAAATCCTATCAATATAATGAAGAATATCAATTTTTAATACATAATATACCTATTTTAGCTACCAACAATCATCGACAATGTCAATACCTTTCCAAATGATAGAAAAAGATAAAATAATAATAACCCTTCTAGAGAGAGAAGGTGGATGGTAAAAAAATACATAATCAATATTAAAATGAACATATTTATTGAAATAATAAGATATAAAACACCAACACATTACCCCATATCAATAGAAGGGATAACATGACCATAACCCACCATTAGAAAGATGATGGATGTTAAAACAATACATAGTAAACATTACATTGAAATTTTGTATTATAATTAAAATATAATTTATCCTAATAATTTTATCAATGTTAATGAAAGGAATAAAATGACCATGTAACATCCAAAGAAAGAAGGTATATACTATCAAAATAACATAACTTTAGTGTAAAAAAACATATAAGGATGTTGAAATTGTTGAAAAAAATTATTACAAAAGAATTACTAAACAATAGCACCGATGAAGGGATCAAGAAATGAATTTTTTGGTTCCATGAGTTAATTAAAGAAAAATAGATATATTTATATATATAAGTATAAATATTGGATAAAGGATTTATCATCAATGTAATAGATGATTTTACAGTTTACTTCCAAAATACTTTTACAAAAGGTGAAGTGAAAACACTTTGAAAAGTATTATAATGAATAGATAATCTTCATTAATTTATCCTTGAAAATACATAAAGTTAATATTGGAGAACTATACAGGGTAAGATAAAACATGTGAGAGTGGAAAAGAAAAACCATATTTTTATTATTATCCAAATACATTTTTTCAAAACACACACTGTATGAATGGTAAACAAGGTCATTTATATTAAAATATTATTTTCACAAATAGGATTGAAAAAGACAGTGTGATGAAATATTAGGGTGGGATAAACCTAGAATTCAGAGTTAATGTTGAAGATGAAACATTACAATTGAATGAAATGATATTTTAGTTACAAATATACCTTATAAGAAACATACTTCAAGATCTATGAATAATAAAAAATGGGTTTATTCGGTAAAAATGCAAATAATGAGAAAATTACACATAATGTAATAAAATTGATGAATGTACCCAAATTATATGAAATAAGTTCATGTAAAATATTATAACTCAATGAATGAAAATTGAATTACCAAAAAAACTATTATGATTGGGGTAACACTAGATTTAAAAGGCATATAAACGAAATTAAATGATTTTTATTACATTAAAAAATGAATTACAATGAAATATATTTTTGAATATTCATGGGATAATAAGTTAATAGAAAAACAAAATAAAGAAATGTTTTGTTAAACATGTAAAATGTATCAAAGCATCAAATTTCAGACCAAGAAAAGCCATGTGGATTATGAAACATTTTAAATAAAACCTTTTAAAAGTGTGGTCTTGTAATTGAAATTAAAATAATAGGATTAAAAGTCACAACAAATTAAATTTGAGATGAATACCATTACCAATTTTCCATAATTAAATGGAAATAATTTTTCCCCTATATCATAAAAATGGAAATATTAATAACATAATTTATTACCTCATTATTATCCATTTTCATTTATATTATTCATAAATAGTCATACTCTATAAAAATTTTACATTTTTTTCACATCGAGTGATTATAGTTAAGATTGTTTTTTATCATATAATAAATATATTATCAATTCTTTCATACCATAACCTTAATTTTATCATAAATATCATATTTTTTATTTAATAGTATCCTCAAATATATCCTTGTTTGTATGTGAAGTAAAATGAAACACATTGTGTTGTGGAGGCTGAATTTTATACAATGTGTGAATAATGGTATCATTTTAACTCAAGAGATTGGGAAATATGTTTATTGTTTTTTCTAAAATATAATAAAATTCAATTTATAATAAATACTGATGTAATAAAATAATATTTGGAATAAATTTGAAATGTAATTTTTAAATAAAAACATGATTGCGAAAAGACTAAACACATGTTGAGAAATTTGTGTTTCTCTTAGTGTATTACTTGGAGAGGAATGTATTAAGATAATAACATTTTACCCGATGATTATCATAATTAAAGGGTATTATAGTGGATTGAAATAGAGAAATATTTTAGTAGGAAAATGATTTTTGAGTGTTATTGAAGGGATTAGGAGAGGCCCATTTTATATGTGGGGAGAATTTCATTTGTGAAAATATTTCAGCATAAAATAATGTGATGAAAAGTTTAATTTGTCATGTTACTCCATAAATTGGAAATAAGTGGTTTTTAGGTGAGATAATGTAGATATTATCTCAACCACTAAATTCTAGATATGTATTTATAATGTTTCAATCACATCATGCTTTTAATTATTACTTATACTAATTTATCTTTTATCTTAGTAACCTATTTTTACATAAGGTAACTCAATTGCTCTAATTAAAAATAAATCAAGAATTATTAATAACCTAAAAATACTTATTATAAATTTTGAAGTTAATTATTTCTAATTAAATACATATAATATTTATGAATTAATTTTAATATGTCTCTTTTTTAATATATTAATGTGTATTTTTAGAAAAAATATTTACTGAGTTCTAAATGACCAATCATAGATTTTTAAACTACGATAAATTTTTTATAATGTATAATTTGAATGATAAAATTCATATTTTTAACTAAAATTGTTTTATAAATTTCTAATTCATACATTTTTTCTATAAGTTAATGTATTAGTAAAAAAATATATTACACTATTCAAAATATTTTTAATATTTTTGAAAAATATGAAAAAGTAATAATTATCTAATATATTTTTGTATTGATGAGAAATAAATGTTATTTAAGTAAAATAAAATACTAATGTTATGAAATAAAAATTCTAAATATACTTTTTAAAAAATGTCCTTTAGAGTTCTCACTGCGTTATTGTTCTAGATATGGTGATAAAATTTTATAGTGGGATATTTGGTATTACAATGATGTATATTGTTATCTAGAAAGGACTATATAAATTAGAATTTTTATCACCCGAAATTATATATATAATTTTAAAATACAATAAATGGATGATAAAAAAAAAATTCTCTTAGATACTAAATTTGATGATGAAATACACTTGGAACAATGAAAAAGATTCATAGTACATGGAATATAAAATAAAGTTTTCAAATTGGTATGATCAGTATATGATTTAAAATGATTTTTTTAAATAATGGACATTTAGAATTAATTATTCAAGAAACATGATACCATGATATGGATACCCAATAGTTTTGTCACTTCAACACTAATTAGTACTATAACTTGCATTTTCAGGTATTCAATAGTTCACCATCATGGATAATGAAATTATGAGAACCCTTCATACAACCTTCCCAATTTTTTTCCTTTGGATGATATGGAAGAACAAGCTCCCTGATTAGGAACAAATTCAGAAGACTGGACATCACATGGTGTTAGTCTATATCCTATGTTTGAAGGCTTAGAAATATGTCCATCATATTTTCTTTAATTGTATTTTTGTACAATAGTTGTGGTCATATGTTGGTTATTTGTTTCGAATGCACTTTGACACTCAATCACAGGTGCATTATTTCATGGAGCTAATCACCAATGCAGGATGAAGTGAGAAGATCCAACATGTTTTTCTGGAAGTCGTTGCAACACATTTTTCTGATGTTTAGATTATATGGAATTCCAGGAAATTTAATGATAAAAAACAACTATTTGTGTGGGAAATGTGGCGATTCATTTGGTGGTGTATGCTACATCAGTTCAAGAAACCAGAAGCACGTCAAACATCTTTGAAGATAATGACACCCATTGGTGGATGGTTGTTACAGGTTGACTGATAAAACATAATGTTCTTAAATTTATAAAATATATCCCACCTATAACTTTATAGATCATGGCTAATGTTGATGGAGCAGCCTATGGAATTCAAGTTCTCTGGGGTTGTGGTGGTGTTTTCTAAACATACCATGGATTTTTCAATGGATAAGTTGATCATTACATAGGCATTGTCGTAGCCTATGAAGAATAATTATGTTTTATTGTATATGTATTTCAATATTACATTAAATATAAGTGGATATACTCATAGATTGAATCTGACTCTGAAATCACTGTTAAACCATTGCAAACAAGAACTTGGAGTGTACCCTAGAATGTTATTAATGATTTGATTGACTATCCTATTAATATTGATCAACTCAATTTTCTGATCTCACATGCTTATTGAGAATAAAATAATTTAAATGATACATTATCAAAGAAGGCGGTCTCAGATATGGGTATGATGTGTTCATTTAGAACTCTTTATTTTTGTGTTCCCATGGTGGAGGTTAAAATGTTTGGTACTCTACATACCCAAATTTGTAATAAACCCTAGTAATGATTGTTTTTCCTTGTTATTTTTATATAATATTTTCCTAGGGATGGATGGAAGGACCCTGGACATTAAAATAATAGATGTTTTTTACATGATTATAAAATTACCATTTTGTTTTTTTATGTCGATCAAATGATAATTTTTGGGACTAATACGAATCAAGTAAATTTAGATAACGAAATTTTATCTAGAAATAGATAGAAAAAACGGTCGGGTGAAGCCAATTTCATTTTTGGGAACAAAAATTATTTTTAATATATATGCACTTTCCCTTTGAAAATCTCATTATATTGAAAAGAACATAAAGAGGTTCACATAATTTCATTGGTCACCAGTTTTTAATACATATTATTATATGAGTATGATGGTATTAAATTTTATTATGGATATTCATCGATTGAATTATGAAAGGAGTTTTTGGTGTCTTATGTGTTACACCCTAAAAAAATAATGTAAGTGCCTTGGATTTGACAGCTTATATGACCTACGACGACATGCACACACTGTAATATAATACTCATATACTTTATAATATATTTTCTATTTTAAATATATTATATATATTTAAATTCATGATACACTGAGTGAGCTTGAAATTCATATGTAACTAGGCTAGAATACATCATACACAACAACTAGCTTCTTTTATATCTTTCATTACATGAAAAAGTGACCTTCTTCGATGGATTTCACTATATGAAATACCAAGTCTTACTGGGAAACAATCAATAATTAAAACACTTTTATTTAATATAATAAGATATAAACTGTCTATTATGAATAGTATTAACTAAATCTGGAAAATATATGTTATAGAAAATTAAATCACTGGTTACAAATAAATTATAAATGAATATAAGAACCCAATGAATATTAAAGGGATATTATTATAGAGAACTAATTTTATGCTCACAATGTTTTTTTAAACTAATAGATTAAATTAATTATAGTTATTGAGTGATATAAATGTAATAAATATGTTAAAAATTCAATAAATTATTTTTTATGTTAATCCAATAGACTTTTTTAGCATTAGATAAGATTATACCCAATATTTCACATGAAAACATATATTTTTATTAACGCATTTTTACCTCCTTTTAATGGAGAACCCTTTTTAAATATTAATTTTGACACTATTACAAATTTATTTTTATAAATTAAACATTATTTTTCAATTCCTAAAGTCAAAACTATATTAGAATAAATTTTTTGGATTTTTCTGAGAAACATCATTTTTACTGAATTTTGAAAAACAATGTGTTTTAGTTTAAAACTTCTTTTTTGTTTAAATAATAATTATTTTTAAAGTATAATTTTTTTTGAAAGTAAAATTGTATACATTATTCTCAAATTAATATAATTTATTTCATTATAAACAATAAAATTTTAAAATTGAATATAAAGACATAACAATATTCGTAACATTTTTCTACTAAAACCAGTTAATCCGTCTTTTTACAAGATTAGGATTAGAAATTATTTTCATACTATTGTGATTTGATTTTTTAAAATACGAAATAAACCATTATAATATATATAATTTTTTTAATATGTTCAACTTAATTTTTGACAAAAATGATTAGTGAAAGTTATTAAAATTAATTATGGTGATTATAGTGTAATTAGGCTTAAAAAAGACTAAAACGCTATGTTTATAGGACCTAATGATATATAAACTTGTAAAAAACAAATTTAATGGAAATATTTAGGCCATTAAACTTCCATTCATGATTTTGGTTTTTTTATGACTTTTTTAGCTAACAACATTTGCACACCTAAATTCTATTCAAAAATACCAAGTGAGTCCTTTTCCATCCCTATAATAGGCTACCACCTCTACCGCTTCATCACACCTCTCAATCCTCTTAAGAAAGGCCAAGAAAAACCAAAATAGTCGCCCATAATTCCTAGAGTAAACCTAGAATCATTACTCTGGGTATAAACCCTTCCAACAAAGCCATTTGATTAAACCAAATGAAGTTACCCGATTTTAAGGTAATGCCTTTTGTCAATCACCCTAGTTTCATTTCCATTCTCCAACCCCAAAAATATTCGTATTCTATTCAAGAAAAAAATAGTATCTTCAATATACTATGATTTTTTATGATGTTAAATAAACCTAATCTTACCCAAAACACCATCTAATGGTTAACATACATAATGATTCTATATACGACAAACGTCTACCTCACGAAACAATGATTGTTCAATTTTTCCCTACTACCTCTCATGGTGGGGATTTGGATGGAAAATATATTTATTTATATAATATGTGATATTTATTTTCTCTTAATACTTCTTTAATAATTTTGTTACACTTACCTCTAAAACTTTCTATTTTACGCTAATATGATAACATTGTTTTCGGAAGTGTGGACTACCACCCCTCAAAACATTGTGATTCATTCACATAATACATGGAAAGTATAAAGGTTGGATTTAATTAAATGTGTCATAAAAATATATATATGATATTAAGGAAATAAATATATTTCTGGAAATAATATATATATATATATATGTTGTTTTCCTTATTACCCTTTCACACACGTAAAAAAGCGATAACATTATTCGTGGATGTCTGGACTACCATTGATTAATTTTACTACAAATATTCTATATATAACTATATATTATTAAATAATGTGTCATTTTTTATATAATTATGATTTTGGAAATATTTGAGTTACATACCTTCTTTCCACTATGATCATTTAAAAATCGGAATGTAACTCATGCATGCGTATGACATATCATCTCCGTGATGGTAACATTGATTCATTTTTCATAACCATATTAAATGATAGATTTTAAAAGATTAATTTATTTAAAAATATGATAATTATGTCATTTTTATTCTTCTTTAGATTTTATATATTTACCCCTTTCACCATATTGGACCAATAATGGTTTTTTTCACACATAAACTGAATTTTATCAAAAACTCCCGACAAAAATATAATTGTTTATTTAGTTGTACACAAAATGGTAATAAGTGAAATAAAAATAATTATAAACATTTAATAAATGTTTTGAATAAAGTCGTAAATTAACATATGTTTATTAAATAGGATGTTAAATGATGTTAACCAGAAAGGAAACACAAGGTAACGGATTTTCATCTCACTTTTTAAATATTTTATATTATTGTCATATTCACAACTTACATATTTTGTGTTCTATAACTACATCCAATTTTTCTATACTATAAAATATTTTACTTTATTTCAAGATATTAAAAGATTCAATTGAGGCTACTCTTCCATGGAACCCTTGACTCAAAATCTACTCTTGTTGTAAGGGATTCTAGTCTCATTTTCATTTAATGGAGAATACTTAATTATTGTGCACCTAATATCTTATATATGGTGTCTATACTGCCACATTGACATATAAAAACATGAACCCCTTATCTTCATGGTATTTATGGCTTTCATTTAATATTATCCTTTCACAATGTTTCTGATTTGAAATTTTTTCAAACTGATATGGGAAATATTAGAAAGTCTAAAGGTTATTTTACTCAAGTCCAATGCTTGTGATCTTTTAATAAAATTTTTATTTGGGGATATAAAAGTTTTTCAATAATACATTTCAATATTATCTAGTAATTCATTATAATTTTCATGTGTTCTTACCATTTTTGACTCTTTGGTACTAAGATGTTTTTTTAAAAAAAATTCAGCAAAGAGACTTTATATCTCTCTTTTGTCGAAGAACCTACTTTATTAAAATCCATTTCTTTGTTAAAAAGGATTTAAAGAAGTTTTTTAAAATTATTCGGAAAATAAATTTTTACCAATTTGTTCTTTACCAATTATTCAATGGAATCTTCTTGTCGGTTTTAAAACAAGGCATTTTCTATCAATTTTTATACAAAAAGAATATTCTTTTTACCTCATACTACATATACAGATTTATACTCCATCATTTATTTGAATCATAATTATCAAGTTTAAAATGTATATTTTTAAATGAAATATATTTTCAAAAGTTTTTTCAATAGAAAATGATATTTTCCTCAATAATGTTTTTAGAAGTTAATATTTTATTTCATCAAGGACAACAATCCTCTATTTTACTCCACTTGGGTTTGTTGTATTAATAACATCTTTATTCTTCCTCTATATTTTTAATTATATATTTTTAAAAGGATAGTATTATCATTCAAGTCCATGATTTATTTATTTTTCACCATAATGTATTCAATTTCTTTTAATCATTGAACATTTTATTTCCCCTAAAATTATCCACTTCATTTATCAGGGATATTACTATTGTATAAACCATAATCTATTTTACATAAAATGTATACATTTAGATTCATCATTATATTTAACTAAATATTGAAAAATAATTATACATTATTCAATATGAATATTTGAAAAAACACATTACTTATTTGATATATTTGTGGAATTCTTTGGACATGCAATACACGGGTTAGGGACCAGTGAATGAAATCCACTCGATGCATCCGTAGTCTCATGGGATGAATTAGTTGCACAAATTGGAATGTTTGAACTATATATTTATGGTAAAGGTATCAAGTTCTAGGGAATCAATACATTTAACAAATAAGTATTTCCTTCATTTAGAATTTAGTTATTATTTATCCATGAGATTTTGTGTTGACATATCTATGGATACATTTTATTTTCATTTATCTAGGTGGAATGTGTTTTAGTTTCTTAACATGACATATTTATTTTTCCTTCTCTATTTATTTACATTGCATGTGTTTTCAGTTATTTACCTTTCCAAATTGACTAATCTCATTGATTCATTATTGCTTCCGCTATATTTTTCCCTTACTGAGCATTTGAGATCACTCTTATTATATTTCTTTACCTAGTAATCGAATAAGTTTACTATGAATGATATGTAGGGATTTACTAGAAGGATTATATTTATCATCAAATTTATTTATTTTAATGGGAAAAATTCTATTGTAATCTATGTATTCATTTTTAATACTATAGTCATTTGTGTATATATTTTTACTAAGAATAATAAACTGATATGTCCTTCAGGGATTGATTCCTTATAATCATACTAATGTGTTTATTAGAAAACATCAACTCTAGGTTTTCTGGGGATGGCTCACTACAATTGGTATCATAGTAAGTCTATTAGTAATCATGGGAACTAGATCTAGGAAAAGGTAGGTTATAGAAAATTACGCTAAGCTAGAATTTGAGGATTATTATAGACGAAAATCCTAGAAATTTGATAATGTAAAGATTATGTGGGTAGTCCTAGAAATATAACCCTATCGTAATACAATAAGAGGACATTGTTCAAAAAAATATGTACGTATAAGTAACAACTCTAACAAGGTGTTCCAGTCCTGACTCAAGGTAACCTAATACACAACAATGAGCCTTATTATGCACCCGGTTTGACCCTCATGGGGGATATTATTAGGATTATCCATGTTTTATTTACACACCATTATGAAACATTCGAAATAATTTTGACACTAAATAATCACATTTAAAACTAAGTTTTTTTAGAATTTAATATATGTTTTAATGATTTATAAATCATGGAAATGATATTATAGATAAACCTTGGGCCAAGGGAGGACCTATGTAAAAATAAAAAAGATGACGTATTTATGCACTGAGGTTGTATTGAAAACCCTAATTAAAATATTGTTTATAGATTAACCTAATTTCAAAGATGTCCATCATATTTATATTCGAAGGTTATATTAATTGGGTCTTAGAAAAGAACAACTTGTAATTTGCGTGACATCAAATCATATCCGGCAAGGCTGCGGGACTTAAACCCATGACCTAAGGATGATACGGGTTTCATGCCAACCACTGACCTACGAAATTCCCTTGTTAATATTTAATTTTATTAATAAACAATTTAATGAATAAATAAGAATTATGAACCAATAGTAAGACTTTTAGGATTTGGAAATAATATTATAACCATATTAGTTTTGGGTGATAGTTATGGAAAAATATTTATACTTTTCACTCTTCAATAGGACTTATGATCCTTTAAATGTTTCTTTTACTGCTTTAGGAATAAAGAAATTAATTATTGGTAATTAATTTTTATGAATAAATGGATAAATTATAATTTGATCACAACATAACCCAAATTTAGGATTGGTTATATGATTTTGAAACCTTTCATGTAAGAATATTTTGTTATATTCTTGGTTAGAAAAAGAAATATCCCACATTAGTAAAATGACATAGAAATTAATTTTTTTCCTAATACCTAAATTTCTTTTGAACCCATGGATTTCTAAACTATCAATGATTTAGGTCTTTGAGGCCATTAATATTCTATCGATCATTCATTTGTTTGTGATTGATGAACTCATTCACTCCCTATAAATATTTACACTTTTCCTCTATGTATATATCTCTTCTTTACAATGATGTTCTTCTACATATAATCCTAGTTATATGGTAGTCCATTTGACCTTTGTACATTATATTCCCTATTTTATAGAGGATGACTTATGAACCCTCCTCATGATGTGGGATTCCAAATCTAGGATGTATAAAAAATCTATCACCATGATCTATTTTAAATTGCAAGGGTGAAATTTCAATATTGTGGGGAGAATGTGATGCCTCCAAAAAACTAAAGTAAGATCAATGTATTCTATAACGTGTAGGATATGTGACATTAAGCATGTAATTAAATATAATATCTGTATACATTAAAAAATATTTAGTATTTAAAATATATTATAAATATTTCAACGCATGAAACACTGAGTTACGTTGATGTAAACATGATACTAGGTTAGCATACACTGTACACAATAATTACATTCCTCTATAGAATGTGTTACATGTAAGCGTGACCTTATTCGATGGATTTCACTATACGCAACACCAAGTCTTACAGAGAAACAATCTATAATGAAAACATTATTATTTAATATAATAAGATATAAACTAGCAGTCATGAATAGTATTAAATAACTTTTGAAAATCAATGGTTTTTACAAATAAATAATTTGTTAAAAATAAATTATAAATGAATATTAGAACCAAAATAATATTAAAAGGTTTTTTTATATAAAACCATTTTTATGCGCACAAATATGTTTTACTCAAATAGATTAAATTAATTAAAGTTAGTGAGTGATATTAACATAATAAATATGTTTCATATTAAATATATTATTTTTTATATTCATCTTATAGATCTGGTAAGCATAAGATACGATCCAACCAAATATTTTACATAAAACCTATATTTTTATTAATTCATTTTTACCACCTTTTAATGGAGAAAAAATTTACAGCATTAATTTTGACAATTTTATAAATTTAATTTAATAAAAATACTTTATTTTGGAATCCATAAATTTAAAATTATCTCAAGATGAATTTTCTGTATTTTTTCAAGAAACGACATTTTGTAGTGGATAGTGAAAAATATAGCGTTTTAGTTAAAACTATCTTTTTTTTAGATAATTATTAATGGTAAATTATATAAATTTTTATTGAAAGTAAAATTATATTAGTTATAAATATGTTAATATAATTTAGTTCATTAAAATCAATATTACGTTTAAATTGAATATAAAAACAGAACAATCTCTTGGCCATTTTTCTTCTAAAAAAGTTAATCAATCGATCTGTGAGATTAGCATTAATCTTAATTTTTCTAATTCCCTAATATGAATTTTCAAAATATGACATACACCATTATAATAATTATAATATTTTATTTCTAATAACTTAAACTTACTTTCTTACAAAAATGAATAGTGATGGTGATTAAAATTAATTAAAGTGATAATGGTGTCATTAGAATTAAAAATGGACTAAAACATTTTGTTTTAGGGACCAAATGACCTATAAACTTGTCCAAAATGGAGTTTATAGATTTTTTTTGGCCATTAACCTTACATTAATAAGTTTTTGTGGTTTGGTATAACTTTTTTTAGGTAATAACATTTTTAGACATAACATCTTTTCATGAATATCAATTGAGTCCTTTTCCTTCCACAAAAGGCCATCAACTCTACCCTCACACCTCTGAAAACTATTTAGTTCGGCCAATAAAAGAACAAATTGTCTCCCATAATTCATATCCTAGACCTAGAATAATTATTTTTGGTAGAAAACATTCCAAAAAAGCATTTGGGTTAAACCAAAAGATGTTACCAGTTTAAAAGGTAATGTCATTTCTCAATCTCTCTAGTATCATTTCTATTATCCAAACCCTAAAATATCTTTATTCTATTATTGTGTAAAAAATAGTATCATAAATATTTTTGGATGTTGTTATGATGATATTTAAACATACACATACACAAACCTCTGTCTAATGGGTAACTAACGTAAGGTTTCTATGTACTGCAAACTATTGCCTCACGAAATAATGATTGTTCAATTTTTCACTATGGCCTCTCTTGGTGAAAATTATATTTGGCACTCAATTTTTATATATTATATATGATATTTATTTTTTCATCAAAATTTATTAATCCTTTTATTATACATACCTTTAATACATTCCATTTTACTTTAATATGATAACATCATTTGAGGATGTGTGGACTATCGCCCCCTCAAAGTATTCTGATTCATTCTCACTAAACAAATAATGTATAATGTATGGTTTTAATTTAATGAGACACACAAAACATCTATATTATATTCATGAAATAATTATTTTTCAATAAATATAATATATATATATATATATCATTTTCCTTATTTCCGTTTCACACACTTAAATAGTGATAATGTTCTTTGTGGACGTTTGGACTACCTCCTCCTCCACATGATGTAATTCAATTTACACCAAGAAATTATACATATAAGTGTATGTGATTAAAAAATATGGTATTTAATATATAATTATCATTCTAAATAGATTTTATCTACCTATCTTCTTTTCACTAAATCATTTAAAAATAGGAATGTTACTCATTCGTATGTATGACCTACCATCTCCATGATTGTAAAATTGATTCATTTTTCATTACTATATTTAATGATTAATTTTAAAAGTATAATTTTTGTAAAAATATGATAATTATTTCTTGGTTATTATTCTGTAGATGTTATATAATGACCACTTTGAACATAGTTGACCAACAATAGTTGTTTTGACACATAAACTAAATTTGGTTAAAAACACATGACATAAACATAATTGTTTAAGTAGTTGTACACAAAATGCTAATAAGTGAAATACAATTTTAAAAATGGGAAATAGGTTTTTAATAAAGTATAAAATTAACATAAATTTATTATATAAGATGTTAATAGATGTTCTCCCAAATGGAAGTACAAGGTCAGGGATTTTTATCTCACATTTTAAATATGTAATATTAATGACATATTCACCACTTAGTTCTTTTTTCTAGTATAAATACTATAAATTTTGATATATTATATCATGATTTACATTTTTTTCATGATATATAACGTTTCAATAGATTTTACTCTTTCATGGAACCCTTGACTAAATATCTACTAAAGTTGGAAGGGATTCTTGTCTCATATACATTTCTTCTGGCATAATTAATTTTTTAGAATCAAATTTCATATATATATAGTGTACATACATCCACAATGCCATATGATAGCAATAACCCCTTTACTAAATGGTATTTATTAATTTTATTTAATGGTATCCTTTTATGAGTTTAATGATTTGATAATCTTTCAAAGTCGCATGAGACCCTTTAGAATGTTAAAAGGGTATTTTCCTCAGGACAAATCCTAGTGATCATTCAATATAAATTTCATTCAAAGAAAGTTTGTAACTATTTTTCAATAATCCATTTAACTCTTATCTAGTTATTCCTAACCATTTTCAAGTGTTATTACCATTTTATACTATTTGGTACTAAGATGTTCTTATAAAATATTTTTCAAAAAACTCTACATTATATATATCTTTAGTCAGAGAACCTGTTTTATTAAAATGGTTTTTAAAAATGTTTTATAGAATATCTTTAAAAGAAATTTTTAATTTTTTTTTATTTTACCATTTTTTCAAAGGAATCTTCTAGCTGCATTCCTAAAGGGTCATTTTCTGATATTTTTTTGTACAAAACGAATATTTTTTTAACCCCATATGATATATAATGATTCATCCTAAATAATTTCTATGATGCCAACATTCCATGTTGAAAAGGATTCTTTTTATAAGAAAAATATTTTAAATGGTGTTTCAAAAGAAAAATTTATTTTCCTCAATAATATTTTTAAAATTAAATCTCTTAATTAATCAATGACAACGACCCTCTATTTTACTCCACAAGGGTTTGTCGTACTGATACCATTCTTGTCATTAATTTTGATAGTTTAATATTTATTTTTCCAAGGACTATATTCACATTCAGTTCCTCAATTTAACTTTTATCCACCTTGAAATATTCAATTTCCTATAATCATTAAACATTGAATACCCCCTAAATTATCCACTTCCTTTATCATGTATATTACCTTTTCCTAAATTGTATACCATTTTACATACCATGTCTACTTTGAAAATAATTTTACTATCTGGGGAAATATTATTACATCCTATACATTATTCAATACAAATATTTGATATGGAATATTATTGATTTGATATATGAGGAATTTTATGGAAATGCAATACACGAGTTGAAGACCAGTGAATGAAAGCCCCTCGATGAATCGGTAGTCTCACAGGATGAATTAGTTGTGAAAATTGGAATGATTAAACTATCAATTTTATGGTAAAGTTATCATGTTTAAAGAAAACATTATGTCCAAAAAATAAGAATTTCTTTTATTATAAATTTAGTTATTATTTTTCGATGTGATTTTTTGTTAACATATCTATGGATACATTTCATTTTAATTTATCTAGATGATTTTTTTATTTTATTACCTTTCCATAGTTATATTCACATATGTAGTTAGTTACATGAAATGTGTTTTCAGTTATTTACCGTTCCATATTGGCTATTCTCATTGATTCATTATTGATTTTTCTATATTTTTCCCTAACAAAGCATTTTAGATTAACCTTATTATGTTTCATTCCCCACAAATCCCTGATGTTTAATATTAATGATATACATGTATTTACTAGATGGATTATATTTTTCCTCCTATTTAATTTTTTTTGGAAAAAATTTATTTTGAAATCAATGTATTCATTTATAATACAATACACATTTATGTATCTCATTTTGCAAGACTACTAACCGATCAGTATATTAGAGAATTATTCCTTATAAAAATGAAATTTAGTTAGTAAAAGACACCAGTAAGGGGATATATGGGGCTAGGTCACTACATTATGAAAAAAGGAAGAATAATAAGAAATAATATTCAATATAATATTAGATAGTTGAAATGGTATACAAGTAATCCTAGTTTTTTACAATGGAATGCGATTAAAAGAATACATATTTATCTAAGAGAAAATATGATTTACTCTATTTGATATATTTTAAATTCAAATCTATTGGAATAATTTTATGGTTCATGATATTTATTATTTGTATGATCATACATCTAGGATTGGAAGGTTTTTTTACAAATTGAGGTTGATCAATTTCTTAAGTATCAATGAAATAAACTAATACAATGGTCTCCATAATGGTTTTTGTGTTTTATTATTTATGTTACTAGAAAAAGTAACAATAATTATTTATATTTAATTTATAATATATACTAATTTAGATTATTCCAATGTATCCAGTTTTTAAACATTACAATAGGTAAGAAATGCGGGATGGGGCATACAATAATACTTATAATGAAAAATCATGACACATTCATCGAAGATATAATAATGTGACAGTATTTATAAAATATAGTATCATAACTATGGTCCTTTTTAATTCAATATAGAATTTAGTGGATCCATTAATAATGGAATTTACATTATTTTTTTGTATAAAAAATCTCAGGTATGGGTTTGAATTCATTTTCAAAAAAAATCACCCATAATTGGAAGAAAACATAAAATGTGGTAACATAAAATGTATAAGTTCAATGTTTGAAATTCAATCGTATGTATGAAGGTAAAACCAAAATAATATCACATTACAGTTAAATATTTATTGTTTTCAATGGAAAAAACAGGGTGAGGTTCAAACTTTTAATAAAACCTAACAACCAAACACATATGCAAAAAAATGGAAGACTTTTGGGTTCACATATGTGAATGTATGATCAGGGTCGCTACAAATAGTATATGAATGTAGTGTTCAACCATTCCGGAATGGAAATGAGACAAATTTCATTAATTTTTATTAAGAGAATATAATGAACTAACTGATTTTAATGTATTTGTATAGGATAAATCTGGATGTTTATAAGATGTACTTTTTTGAGGAAGTTTCCATGTGTTTCTCTATTCATAATTGATTTTTATGTACAGTGTTAAATTTAAGAGATACCATAAATTATGATTTTTTTCTTTTTTTATAAATATTCTACATTTTCTAAATGTGTGTTTAGATTATTTTAAATGGTTGTGTATTTTTTGGGATTTTTTAGTTTAAAAATATTTAAAAATTATTATTTTTTTTTAGGGTAAGTTGTTTCGGAAGAAAAATTGGAAAGAAGTTTGTATTATGGTATTCCATATAAGAGGGAACAATTTTATAGTGATTTAAAATGATAGTGTGAAGGAAAATTTATCTGGAGGTTCTGAAGCATATAGTCTACATGGTTGATTTTTCCAATTTGATGGAAAAATTTCACATTGCATGATGTGGCAATGTGAGGTTCTTGGATGTGACTTTATTTTTAGAATAGATAAATTTCTCAGAAGGGTCTGAACCTAGTCCTGAACGGGTACACCTAATGGGTAAAAAAACTCACTGAATGTGTATAATATGGATTTTATATCATACCATAAATGAATTAATGGACACATCTTTTAACTAGCAGGTGGAATCTTGGACATTTATTTGATTGACTGAAATCTCAAAGGCAAGGTTAATCCAGATAATATATACTACTCCATAATATATGTATTACATGTTTCATGTGGTGTGATATATTATCCTAATATTTACACCTATAAAAATTGAAGTAGGATCCCAATAATGTAAAATTTATTCAATTCCATCAATTCCCAAGCACTATAATCCAATTGAAAATTAGTCATTCCTCTCATGTCATCAAAAGAGTCAAAGGTAATTTTTCAGTGTGAAACATTAAATACATTTCATTAATATATTTTTTATAAATACACATAATGTTGTACTCTAAAGTATATAGTAAGAATTCGTTGTTGAATCCTAAAAAACATTCTCTTCTGACCCAAAGTAATATATATCTGGTAAGGCAGATTCTACTCTATGAAAAGAGAAATAATAACATTTCTCATTGGTATCCAAATACTACCATCAATGAATGTCCATATATTGAAACAAAAATATATTTAACAATCATAATAGTTTATTTTCATTGACATTGAAATAAATATGATCCCTAATGTGACGATGGTGGTGGAATTAGATAGAAATAATTTCAACATGTGAAAAAGACGATGCAATTTATTCATATAACTGTAAAAGTGGTATATGTAATCTAAACTCCAAATCATCACAATCCCAATGACTTGACACACCATATTTCCCACATGATGAAAAAATATGAAATTGATGATCTCATGTATCGAGGACATATACTGAGAGCATTAGTCGATGATCTCTTTGAGTATTACCGATACCTCCCAATAATGATAAATATTTGAGATGATTTGTATCAACAGTAAATCACCACGAATATGGTGAGAAATTAATTCCAACGATTAATGTTCATTTCTTAAAAAATAATATTTAATAGATATATTATATAGTAGTTCTATGAAACTCATTTTACATTATAGAAACTATTGAATGAAAAGATGAAAGATAATGGTGTCACCATTATCACATCCATCATAGATAACCCCATCCCCCGTCTTGGAATAATTTTAATATTTTTAAAAAATATAATGTGGAATATATTTCCCAAAATGAGTTACTCTACTACCTATAAATTGAGTAGGAATATGAAATGAATGAGGAGGAACATTGACATAAGGATTACAAATCCATGGTCCCCATGGCAGATAAAATAGCTTCATCCATGTCCTATAATGTGAAAAAATTTCAAACACATATATCAAAATAGAATGTTAGTATTAAATTAAAAGAAAGAGGAATAAAAATGATATACCAATCCCTAACACTTAAAATGATACTCTTATATCCATAATATGAAAAATGGAAACAATACTTCAAAATAGAACTTTGTGGTCATGATCATTAAAGATAATGTTCTCAAGGATAGATCATCATATCGGGTTCATTCTAGAGATACATAACACATTTGAAACAATATATATATATATATATTAAAGAGTATGTAATCTATCAAATATGGGATAAAATTATACATGGTAAAATCTATAAGATAAAAAATATTAAGGATGTGTACAATAGATCTTGAGTTTACCTTAAGAAGGATCCTCTTTTTACATGATGTATTGTATGTGACTAAAATTTATAAGAACATATTTTCATGGATCTTATTAATCGATAAAATGTTTAAAATTATGATTGAGGTTGATAACTGTGCTCAATATTAGGGTGGTATCTTCTTTTGAGAGGGTCACTTTTATGATGGATTATACATATGAAATATAATTTATTTTTATTAATTTCTACTGTCTTTTTCTATATGGAATTTTTTTTGAAAATCTTCTAAATGATAGTATAATACTTGACATTTCAAAAATTAAATCATCCCCCAACGTGGACAAAAATTATCCTAAATGTGTGACTATTATGAAAAATAAAATTATATAAACCATTTAACATTATATGAAAGAAAAATCATTCATTAAAATCAGTATAAAATTTTGTAATTTTTTTCTTTCTATATCCATAATATGTAATAAAAATTAAACTATAACATTTAACGATGAAAATTCTTGATTTTTCAATGTCTATCCTTTACATGTTTAAGATGGTATCAGAAATAAATTTATTATCTAAAAATTGACGTTAAAAACCAATGTGGAATTATTATTTCATTCCCCTATCCTTATAGGGGAGGAAAATATAATCTTCTTTCATTTTTTGAATTCTTATGGATCATACATGAATGGATAACTCATAGTACACCTCAACATAATTGTAAGTGGATATAAAGAATAAATCATTAATGAAAATAGTTAATTCCATGATGACTATCCTAGGTCTCCTAAGAGTATTTTTGGGAGAGGTATTGTTCATTGCAGGTCATATAATTAATAATGTTCCCACAAAATGGAAGTCTTTTTGTCTATATGAATTATATAATCCCTATAAACAATTCCATAATTAGTTAAATGTGTTTCCAATTCATTCTACGGGGCACACACATTCATCTTGTTTAGTGCGACGGGTGCGACTTTGTTACCCCTCATTCCCACTTTCCAAAGGCGGGCGACATCCATTCCTTGTTAAGGGAAGTCTTCTCCTTCCTCAAAATTGGATGAAGGGATGTTAGTTCTTCCTTCCATGGATTCCTCCTCCAAACATGTCACCTAGTACGGGTCTCCCCCATAGATTTAATATGTTGTTCGTGAAACTCTTCCAAGTTCCATATCTTCCTGGAAAATAGTTAATTACACTTCTCCTGTCATGACTTTCCAAGGGGTCCGGTTAGGGCAGCAACCTTTAGTTAGGGGGTAGTCATTGTGGGCATCACTGGCTTGTCTGGACACTGGGGATTGATGTGTCCCTCTTCTATCCATTAATATATTTCTTCTCGAGGGCACGAAAGCCCGAGGCATCCCACATCAGACGCGGGGAATTTTATGCCTTGGGAATGTATCTGAGATTTTCCTCAGCTTCCCATATTTAACACAGGGTACGACGCATGTTTAGCATCATGTAGAGATGGATCATGCTGATCGGAACATTAGCTAGAGTGGATCATATTCAAGAACCCCCCCTAAAGGGAACACTAATATTGGGTCTAGTACGTGGGAGGCATACTGAATGCTCTGGAGGTAATGAGGTGGCATGATCTTACCGGGATGTGACAACTCGGGTAAGAATCAGGATGGACAATGGTTTTGGGCTTGAGCCTCAAAGAGACTTCCTACGTATCCCATTGGAAGGGAATAAAAGTCCGTGTAGTTCATCACGTGACTTCATACCTTCGAATGAGGTTGAAAACAGATTAACACAAAATATGGTTGCAACGGCTTACCGCTGGATGGGGTGGAACGAACATGAAGAAGGTTGGAATGACCAGGTGATGGGATTGAACCCTATGAGGCTTCCTACATACCATACCTTGACATGGATCAATGTCCCCATAGTTCATATGGATGGATGGGTGTTGGGACGTACACTCTAGTCTGCCCAAGGTGTTGGTGAACTGACGTCTAGGGGGGTTATAGCAACCAGTGAGTGGTGGGATTGAACCACTTGGAGTCTCTCTACGTACCATGCCTTGACATGGATCAATGTCCCCGTAGTTCGGGATTATTGTGGTGTGGGGTGTTGGTTAACTGAGGAGAAGATGTACCGGGGGTCCAATGGGTGATTGGCTTGAACCTCATGGTGGATTCCTATGTACCATGCCTTGACAAGATTCTCCCTGTAGTTTGGGTTGATTAGGGTGTGGGGTGTCAGTGAACTGATGTGAAGATGGGTCGGGGGACCGATGGGTGATGGGCTTGAACCTCATGGAGGCTTCCAATGTACCATGCCATAAAAATGGATCAAAGTCCCCGTAGTTCGGGTTGATTGAGTCTTGAACCTCGTGGAGGCTTCCTACGTACCATTACCTAAAATGGATCAACGTCCTCGTAGTTCGGGTTGATTGGGGTGTGGGGTGTCAGCAAATCAACGTGAAGATGGACCAGGGGTCCGATGGGTGATGGGATTGAACCTCGTGGAGGCTTTCTACGTACCATGCCATGACATGGATCAAAGACTCCATAGTTTGGGTGGTGAATACATTTTTACATCATACGGGATGGTGGTGAATACAGTTTAACGTCATGCGGGATGGGGGAATTTGGGGATTACGCTCTGAGGCGGACCAAGTTGTTTGGGGGCTTGAACCTCGTGAGGCTTCCTACATACCATGCCATGATATGGATCAAAGTCCACGTAGCTCAGAAGGGGGAATACAGTTTAACGTCATGCAGGACAGGGAATTTCATGGTCGAATACTTACTCTAAGCCCACGTGAGTCATGCCTGGTGTGAGAAACAAGAGGCAGCAAAGGCCTGATGGCCACGTCATGAAAGGGGCGTCCGTGAGATGTAGTGTGGGGATTTTGCATGGGGTGGCCCAGGGAGAGAAATATTGAGATGTACTCTAGGATGGAGGCTCAATGGCAACAAAGCCTAGTGGGAGAGGGAAATGGTGACAATAACCCATGTCCTTATCTCTCATCTTGGTCCTTGGCACTGAGGAAGTGAGGAGGAGTAGAGATACTACTTCCAGTAAGAAAGGATAGAGGCTTACACCAAGGTGGATTCCCTTCCCCCATGAAGACACGATACTCCTATAAAGAGGATATCATCCCCTGTGGAGGCCAATGGTTGTGGAGAATTTCCAAGGAGGGGGCACTTGCGTGGAGGCACAGGGCTAAGTCACAGTTTAACGTCATGTGTTGAGGATGAGGGTTCTTGAAAATTTAACACCCTGCAGCTCGGAAGAGGTGGGTGTCCTCCACCCCCCATAGGGCTTACATAACTGGTACCCTCTGCTCCTTGTGGGAGTTAAGCTACCAGCAATGACGTGGAAAGGTGGTGTCACAGAGTGAACCATCGAGGGATCCATGTCAGCTTGTCTATGAGAAGAAGCAATAGACACTAGCGTGCCTATGCGAAGAATCATTGGGAGAAGCCACGCTATGGGTGGTATCGTCCAAGGGACATTGAGTTCAAATCATGCAAACATGGAGGGTCGCACAGATAAAGGATTTTTCAAGAAGAGGGGTCCATAGGCAGGGGGCTTGTGGAGCTCTGTTACACCGCGTGATGGAGGATACTTATGAAGGGGTGTGCTTCGCGAAGGGGGGTTCCATAGCATTAGCATGGGGAGGAGGTGAAAATGGGATGTTCTTCTCGAAGTGAAAGGGAATTCGAGGAGCCCAAACTCGCGAAGGATAGGTGCCTCGTGAGGAAAGGCATTGGGAATCAATGTGCTTCGCAAAGTATAGTGACCCTACCTTAGAATGTGGAGCATCTGAACATGAAGGGTGTTTCATGAAGCATAAACGCTCCATGATGACCCGAGTCCCCTTGGATATCCCCTTCCTTTCCAAAATCCCTTAGGCTTCACGAAAGTCATACCTCTCGAAATAGGGAATCAAAACGAGAAAAAGGGGAGGCACTTCATGAAGAGGAATTTCCTCACACAGCTCATGGTTCGCAGAGCAGAATGATGCTTTGCGATTCAAAATCTTGGAAGCAGAAATGTTGGATTTTCCATTCGGATAGATCAGGTGGATCCTAGTATTTATAGGCAAGAGGCACCTTGGAGCGGATATGACGTGGCGTGAAGAGGAACGTGGTTTCTTCGCGGTGGGTTGCGAACGTCAAATGTGGTTGTGGAGCGTCCCACCTCTTGTGCTTCCTGACGGGTTCACGAACATCAAATTTGTTCACAGAGTGTCCCACCTCTTCTTCTTAGCGGCAGGTTCGCGAATGCCAAATTCATTCACGGAGTGTCCCACCTCATCTACTTCATGTCGAGTTCGGTGCTGCGGGGAACTCCATGAAGTGGCATCATGAGGCAGTCAGTGGGGCCATCTTTGGGCCACTATTTTGTTCTGATCTTTGGTCCGAACAAATTTCCCCCTCCCCATCAGACTTGGAACCACATAGAGATCAAGGGTCGATGTATTAGGGTAATCAAAAAAATCATCAACCATTCGTGGTGCTGACTCTCGAAGAGGGCTCGTGAGGTGGAGCAAGAATGCGGGATCTGAGCACGATGTGAAGCTTTGGGCGGCCTAGACACGCTGCGATCCTCCGAAGGTCGTTGCCTATAAATATGGGTCATACCGTATCTTTTTTCATTTCCATTATCTATGATCTTGTCTTCTTCCATTCTCGATTAGAAAAGCTCTACGTACTCTACTAGTGTTCTCTGTAAATCAGGGCTTTGCGGCACACAACGAGACCTTGGCTCTGCATTTCCGCTCCGCGATCTAGCGGCTGAGCACCTCGGTGACGCCCTGTGAACAGTCATCGCAATCGGACTTCGCGAACGTGCTTTGAAATCTATCATAGCGAACCAAGCAACCAAACGTCCTAGTTCCTGGACAGAATGTCCAACCAATAAGCTACCCAGTGGATCCTTGCAGATGCCTCATGGAGGGATGAAATGGCAAATAGTCTACAGCTAGGAGAGTTGGTCTGTATCCACTCGATCCACAGTTCATTGGTGGAGCTACTGTTGGAGAGCCAGAAGAACTACCCACTATGTAGGAGGTTTCATTATTATAGATTCGGGCTTAGGGATGACGTCTTCATACCTAAATTAATACGGGTGAGCCAACTTACAGGTTTCAGAGCACTCCATGTTTGCACCAGTTGTTTAGGGTGCCCGATGGTCATGCTCGGGAGGACATCACACCTATCATTGGTGACTAATTATACAATCATCTGAACAATGTCAACATGAAGGAATTTTATCTGGATACTTCCCATCCTCTTTACCGAACCATCCTCATGGTGGCGCTGGGGAACACGAAGAAGGGGTTGTATGAGGAATGCGACCTGTGTCAGGGCATCAATTTTATGGACGATTGGGTCTGGTCCTACTGTGTAGACGCTGCATGTGAGGATTTCGGAGCACAGTTGAGAAGAGTGGGCCTCTATGAGGTTCCATGGTCTTCCCAATTTAATATCTACCAACTGAAGCAGTTAATGCTGGAGCTGCTGAGCTGGTGGTCACTGGGGACAAATATGTTCCACCTGCTTCACTGGGAGGTCAGCATCAGCCTATGGGATGTGCATCAAATCATGGTGGTCCTGATACTGGGAGAGATGTAATATGAATTCCTCCTAGATATGGGTGTGTGGGAGGTTCTGGAGCAGATGTCGCGTTTGGGGAAGACATTGATGGAGCTCGTGCCCGGGGAGGATAAGGAGGCGGTGAGGGATGTCCACTTCAAGAACTGGTTCAAGAAGTTTCCAAACATCCCCAAAAATGGGTAGTTCCCAGCGAGGCCTCGAACTTATCCAAAGGGTGATTGGAGTAAGGAAAACTTATACTGGTGGATGTTGGAGAATAGCCAGTGGAAGACCTAGGGGTTCTATGTCATCACTGAACAACATCCAATAGTCAGGCTGGCAGCATTTATTACAGCTCTCATCAGTGGTTGGATTCTTACAGTGAGGGATACAAACATGGGAGTGTGTCCGAGCACTTTCATCATGGGGTACACATTAGAAACAGGACGATGGGTCAACCTGGGGATCCCGATGCTCGCTATGTTGTACAAAATGATGTGGCACATCAGCGGGGTGGAAAAGGACACAGAGGGTGTGATGGTTGTTCCATCTCTTGTATGGGTGGATGGTGGCACACATCAAGGGGATCTATGAGTATCTGAACCCCATCTCACCACCAGGGTTGGACTTCTGTCCCTCAATCTTGAACGTGGTGGGAAGCATTCTGACTATGTTGATCGCATCGTCGGTTCTGATCTGAGTGTAGAGGGTGGAGGAATTCAATTTCCACCCATTCTTGCTGCTGTTGGGGTCCTTAACTAATGATGGTCGGGGGAAAAAAGAGCACTGGGCCAACCTTCTAGCTTTTCGAGGCGGAGTCTTGGTGTCCAGGGTGGACCGCAAGCATCTCATGAAGCCGTACACCCCCCCAACGGTAAGCCCAGCAATTCTGGTGCTAGAAGTGGCTGACCCCGCAGGTCTATCTGGTGGTGTGCTACGAGGATCACCCATGTGTGATGAGGAAGATGTGGATCATGTTCACACAGGAAGATAGGAAGAGGCGGAATGCACAGCCTCCGCCGACCGTCGTCATCTGGCTGGTAAAAGAATATGCCCAGAGTTGGGAGGTGGCCTATCTGGGGGAGATGCTGAAGTGGCCAACCATCCTAGTCAGTGAGGGTGAGCTTCCACAATCTCAGGGATGAGGCTGAAAGGTGGCAAGGGCATCTTACCATGGCAGGGATGTTGTGGCGCAATGCCTGCACCAGTTGAGGGGGACACAGTGGTGGCAGATCCGGTAGTGGTAGAGGAGCTGATGATACAAGGAGAATATAGTCATCTAGGGGGGGGCACCGAGGGGATTCCGTAGGATTTCTAATCAGGCTTTGGAGAAACTATTATGCCATATTGACATGCCGGAGAAAGTTTTCTTCTCATAGGCATAGGAAATCTTGGAAGGAAACTAGAAATTTCTCGGCCCATCTGAGTTATAGAAGAACCTTAACCACCTCGATAAGGACTTGCTGGTGATTGGCCCCATTAGATCCAGTTTTGGAGTATCCCAGGTAGAGCCAGAGAAATACAGAGCCGAGTTGGAAGATTTTATACATTCCCAGGGTGCCATGTACCCAATGAAATAACGGGTCAAGGAGATGTTGGGTTGTAAGGTCCCCCCGAAGTTGTCAGCTCCTGATATGAGGGATCTCTTCCCTCTTCTGGATGAATCAGATGGGTCCTCCTGGGGAGATGAGTATGGTTGAGAGAGTCCACTAGAGGAGGGTGAATTCTGCAATCAGTCCTCAGATCTTCAAGGCTTCTCCAAGGACCTCTAGGTAAAATTCCAAGTTCCTTATTCAGAGTCTTCCCTTAGGTTACTCTGGATTCCTCATCAGCGTCTGTATTGTGCAGGAGAACCTTATGCATAGACCTCATGCTCACCCCTCAGTGGGTGCTGATGTGGGACCTTTAGGATCCATACCTATGGCTACATCAACATCCCTATCTAGCGGGGCTGGGATAGTTGAGGAAGCTCCCCCGGAGTCTGCAGACCTACCAACCATATACAGGGGCCATGTCTTGGGTTTATAATGACATCAACCCAAGAGCGAGACCATGGATTTGACCTCTGTATGTCTTCTCTACCAAATTCACAAAATCCATCTTTCGACCACGTTAACTGACATTCACGTCCTCTTCATGGCATGTACAGTCAATCAATTGGCATGGGCTAATGCAGTGAAGTTTTTTGGGGCTTTTGGTAGTGACTTTCCTCGAGGCATGCCAATGGTCGTAAAGATGGACATCAAGACAAACCAAACTGCAAAACTCCTGATCCCTGGCGGGGACATAAGTGGGACTACATCCAAGATTATTGAGGTGGGATCCGATGATGAGGAGAAACCAGATGATTTAGGCCCTGTTGTGCCTGATCCAACACCAGATGTGGACCCGGTCGAGGAGTTCATTGGGGAATTCCCTGCATACGATCCTACCAATCGTGTCGACTGAGAAGAGATGGCCTCTGATGAGGAGGAAAACAAATTAGTCTATCACCGATCATGGAAGCTAATCACACACTTCATCAATGACACCACCCAAGAACTATGGTTGTATGAGATGGAAAGACTCTGCTCGCGACTATGCAAACTGTGTGCTGGGGGAGTGGATTCCTAGCACCCTCACATGCTCATCCGAGAACTTATGGCGGAGAAGATTCAGGAGTATGATTGCGGCCTCGGTGTGGGATGGAAGAGGAGGAAGGCGGTGAACATCAAGAGGCTCTAGAAGGCTGATGATGAGTTCCAACGGTTGCAGAATTGGGTAGATGAGCATTCTATCTCAACCAATGCACAATCCGAGCTAATATTTCAATAGAAGGCCCAACTGGCAGAAGCCGAAGAGAACCTGAAGCGAGCTTCCGAGTAGATGATCACCATCCGGGCTGATGTGGAGTGGGCCTCGATTGTGGCCAATGAATTGCACCCTGTCAGATATGAGGAGGAGCATGAGCTGAACAAGCAGCAACAACTCCTGGATGCCAGCAGCCAGAGGGTATTGGAGATTCTATGCTCTTTTGATGAGGTCAATCCGTCCATGGGGGGAGCTGACCCCCCCCCCCCCCGAGTACTGTAATGATTACAAACCCTCAAATTTAATTTCATGATTTTATTGTTTGAATGCCATATCCATCATGTGTTTCATTGTTTACATTGGTTTTTGCATCCTTGTGATGTTTGTGGAGCGTCCAACGATCATTCCCTAAGCTCACATGGGTTAGACCCGATGTGAGAAACAAGGGATAACCACTCAATCACCACATCCAATCGTAGGAGTATAAACCATGTTTCAGGCATCTGGGGTACAGACAACTGGTCCAGATTTCTAGGAGGATATGGGAGATACCTGAATAGAGAATAAAGCACTTCGAACAGCCAAATTACCATCTTCCTAGTGTGATCTTGTGCACAAATGGGGTAATTCCAGGGGTGATGAAATCGATCCGAACAGATTGGAATGGTAAGTGTGAATCACGATACCCAAAATTCAGAACATTGTTGGGGTCACTTGATAATAAAGAATAATTTTTGACCACATTTGAAACATAGTATTCTTATTGTATTAGCCTGGAATGGGGAAAACAAATGAGGTTTGACCATTGACCATGTTCGAAACAGTGGATTGGACTCAAAATGTCATCTGTTAGTCTTTCGGAACATTGGCCCAAGATAAACGGCGGACCATAGGCCAAGCATCCACACTTTTAGGGGGTTCCTCGAGATGTGGAATAGGACGTGGGTCTTAATAAGGGGAACATAAAGCATGGGATGTGGAGTGATGGTTTTTTGAACATAATGCAACACTCATGAAATTACACCACCGTGGTGGGAGTACACTAGATGGACGCATCAGTTTAATCATGGATCCTTCCTTCTTTCAGATAGGGCCTCTCTGGCGAGGGATCCGTCGCTTCCCAGTGTCATCTTGGGGCATCCCAATCTTGTTCAGGGAAAATATTCAGTTACACGGTTCCCCACAAGGGGTCAGGCCAGGGGCCGGTAATGAGGAGGAACAAGACTTATGATTCCTGGGGCTGGACCCTAGGCAAAATACCTAGGTGTCTCTACATATTCCATGAGGATGGGAATCAAGCTATACATTGTTCTGGAAGCACAGTTCATCGTAATGCAGGACAGTGAGATGCCTGGTTGCACCAGTGCACATCCTACCAAAACTACTAAGCCCACAAGAGTCATGCTCGATGTGGAAAACAAGAAGTAGTGGTGGGACATTCCGGACATAGGAAGGAATATGTTAGGGCGAAGGGACACTCGGTGAAAACCGGCCCAATGATACATACAGTCTATGTAGAGCACATAGACTTGTGAAGAGATTCATATGAGTATGTCGGAATTTCACTTGAACATGAGGTTATGGAAATGTGTGAATCATGATGCTTGAAATCTGGATCACAATGATGGAAGTGTCACTACGGGAAATATAGATATTTGCAACGGGTCATTTGCGATGGGATCCCGTCGCAAATAGCCTTTTGCGATGGGGACCCGTCGCAAATCGCCCGTTGCAGAAAACCCCGCCACAACTAATTTTTTTTGCGACGGGAAATTGGCCCGTCGCAAATAGGTTTCTGGTTTTTTTAAAAAATCTTTTGCGACGGGCCCGTCGCAAAAAGTATTTGCGACGGGAATATATTCCCGTCGCAAATAATAATAAAAAAATTAAAAAAATTAAAAATTTATTTATTATTATATAAATCAATAAACCTATTTATATTGATATAAATATAATATTTATTTTTTAAATATGTTTTAGAAAGGAAGAATGAAAATCAAATATGATTGTATAAGATGTTCAGTAAAAGAGGCTTATAAAATAAATTAAAAAATATTTTTAATTAGTAATTATGTAATTTTTATCAATTAATAGTCATTTAATAACTCTTTGAATATAAAAAAAATAAAAAAATTAATGAAAGATGGAAAAAAAGTTAAAAATGAAACTCAAACATCAAACGACCATAACTTTTGATCCGGGACTCCGTTTGAGCTCCACAGCATATCAAATCGAAGCATGTGATGAGCTCTACAGTGCTATGGACCGGTGGAACCAGTCCAAGGTTGTTTAAAGGCCAAAAAAGGCCCAGAAGGCCTCCAAAACTGATTTTTTAGTCGGGGTACTCCGGTTTTTCACCATTTAAACTGCTATAACTTCTGCTCCCGATGTCCGATAAACCTCTACCATATATCATATCGAAGATCGTTTCATTTTCTTCGATTTTACTGATTTTGGAGCTGAAACGGACTTCTGGATTAGAAGTTATAGTCGTTTAAACATTCAAATGGCTATAACATCCGATCCGGATGTCCGTTTGGCCTGTACCGCATATCATATCGAAGATCATTTCATGTTCTTCGATTTGACTGGTTGTGGAGTTGTAACAGACATACGGATTAGAAGTTATAACCGTTTTAACATTCTCTGTGGATTTTCACCTCCTCATTCCTATGTATTCATTCATAACGATACATATATATATATATATATGTGTGTGTGTGTCTATTGTATATATGTATTTATTTATTTATTTATTTATACATATACATAAAAACCCATATTTTATAAATTTATTTAAAACTACGCTTATAAATATATATTAATTAATATACAAATAAATATACGAACAAAAAATTATAACTACATATATATATATAGAATAAATATATATTAATATACGAATAAATATATATTTATTTATTTATATAACCAAATATATTTATATTAATATAAATTTATATTAATATACGAATAAATATAACTATATATATATAGATAGATCATTAAATGTATAAAAAAATGAAATGGCTTAGATGTAAAGGTTAATGCGCGCATGGGGGAGGTTTATTCCTATTAATTATTAATTATACCTTTTTATTATTAATTATTTCTAATTATTATTAATTACTACTAATTACCATTAACTATGAACAATTAATACTAATAATTTAAATTTATTAAATAAAAAAACAATATAAACACAATTAAATTACAACTAATTAAAAATAAATAAAACAATTAAAAAATTTAAATTAAATATTAAATAAAAAATAAAATAAATACCTTTAAAATAGATCTGAGGTTGATCTCTGGTAATTGTTGAAGACATCAATATCAAATCTGGAAATAAAAATTAAACTTAAGAAACTGTGAACTCCAAAAATAGAGTTTTGAGAGAAGTTGAGAATGAATGGAAAAAAACGGGTGGGGGTATTCGTAGGTTAGATTATTTGAGACGGGAGTATTTGCGACAGGATACCCGTTGCAAATAGTATTATTTGCGACGGGACCCGTCGCAAATACTTGAGCCCGCATTTATCACAGTCAACGGTTAAATAGTTATTTACGACGGGACCTGTCGCAAATATTAACCTGCCGACATACTATTTGCGATGGGGGGTATATTCCCGTCGCAAATAGTTTTTACCGTCGTCGGATATTTGCGACGGGGTATATTCCCGTCGCAAATAGTTTTTACCACCGCCGGTTATTTATGACGGGCGGTAACCACCCGTCGCAAATACCTTTCCCGCGGTTTGGCGCGCATTGCTCGCCAAGCCTTTTGCGACAGGTGAGATTTCCCCGTCGCAAATAAGTGGTTATTTGCAACGAGAAAATACCCTCGTCGCAAATAACCCGTCGCAAAAACCCCTTTTTCCCGTAGTGTGTGACGATGGAGGATAATTGTTGACCGTCGTTGAAACGCAGCATCCACATCGTGTTATCATGGAATGGGGACAGACAAATGAGGGTCGACCGTTGAACATGTTTGAAACACATGACCTGTTGAAAATGTCATCTGAGATCCTTAGGGGAGTTGGCCCAGGATAGTAGGTGAGTCAATGAAGCATGAGACCAGTCCATTAGGGGGTCCCATCGGATATGGAAGAGGATGAAGATCCAAATAGCGAGCTCACGAAGATTGGACATGGAACGAGGGGAATGTCCCCATGAAAATTCCAAACTTTAGTCTCTTTGTCAAACACTTCTAAATAAGATAATGAGATGTATTAGATAGATGGATTCAAGTACATTCCCATCGGGAGATCTTAGTTTAGGGTCATAGAACTCAGACCAGAGATGATAGGAAAACTGGGAGGCACATGGTGGGGTAACTACAAAAACCCGATGTGAATGGGAACCAGGGGTTCCGACCACCACGTTTTCCATAGAGAGGTTTTAGGTGAAGGGATAGAATATGATAGTTGAGTTGGGCCAAGGAAAAGTTCAATGGTGTTCCTACGTACCCCATGAGGATAGGGATCAAGATGCATGTAGTTCTTGAGGTGGCAAGGTAAGGTACAAGTTCCAGGAAAAACAGGGTGTGCGGGCATGGCCCTCGCACCAAGAAAAGTGGTATTTGATAAATCTTGTTTGTCCATTAAGGTGAGTGGATTTTTTTATGAAGCGAAAGGTCTATGGTAGTAGGCCCTGTAATCGCCATAAGAATCAAGCCATAGCAGGAGTTGAAAAAGTGTTGGGCATGTGCCCAATACCAAACATAGTGTCAGCTTGAGTGATAAAATCATGATGTAGTGTTGTTGTTTTTTTGTCGTGCGGCCAGGACTATAATTTCATAGTTTAGTGTCATGTGATAGGATTAGACATTCATTTTAACATCATGCAGTTTAGATGCAGTAGAGACGATTCTAGGTGGAGAATGTGTACGGTGTAATAAAACATAGCCGACATGAATGGGGAAATGATACCATATCACAACACATGCAATTCCAAGAGGGGAAACCTCGGGCCAAGGGGCCCAAATAGGGGTAAGAGGGAAGGGGTAGAAGAAACTAGCTCCCAATTGAGATGGACCCAAAAACAAGGCATCCGGGTGGTCCTACGTATCCCACAAGGATGGGAATCAAGCCACACATAGTTCTATAATAGATCTTTTTTTATGGTCTTAGATCTCAGAAAATGGATGGAGTGAAAACCCTCCATGTAAGTGTAAACCTCAACCTGATCCCTAAGACCACTTGAGTTAATGTTGGTGTGGGAAACAAGGGAGGAAGAAGACTTTTTCAATACCTGGAACGCACGCCAAAGGGGAATCAGTGTTGATCCCCGAATGATGCCCCTATCACGGCTTTGGTCCTCCTAACGCACAGATGCACACTGACAAACAGTACCAAGAGATTCGATGTTCTACATGGACATGATGAGGTGGAGAAGAATGTGAATAATGTAACCAAAATTTGGGGCTTAATGGGGTTGGAGTGGAGATGGAGGATAACTGTTGACCATGTTTGAAACATAGTATCCATATCGTGTTAGCCTTATATAGGGACAACAAATGAGCATCAACCACTGACCATATTCGTAACGTGGGATTTGTATCTGTTGGTTGTCTGCATCCCTCGAGGTTGTCGGCCTGTAATGGTAGGAGATCCCTTAGGACTAGTATTCATGCCACTCGGGGGTCCCTTCCCTATGTGAAAGCTGATGGAAGACCTAATGAAGGGGAACACAAAGAGTGAATAGTGGGTGAGAACATGTCTAAGTAAACACAAAATTCCAAGTACTAAACCAGATTACCCTTAGGCACATTGAAGAACTATAGAAAAGGATCGATGATGGTGTTTATAAGGGATACATACACTGCGTGGTCGTTACAAGTCTGACGTGAATGATGACATAATCTCATGCCACGCCATATACACTCTTTTCTGGGGAAGGGTAGGCCAAGGGGCCAAGGTAAAAGGGAGATTTCAGGAGATGGGCATGGACCCGAAGTCTAGACATTTGGGCGGTCCTACATATCCCATGATAATGGGAATCAAGCCACACATAGTTATGGAAGGTAAACTGGGGTAATATTCCCTGACAAGGGGGTTTTACGGCATGGTACGTAACCCAACATGAATGGGGACATGATCCCACACCACACTGTACAATCTGGGTAAAAACATGGGCCGGGGGCCTGAGGCTTGGGATCGGTCATAAAGGCTAAGGTGCCTCATCCATGGATGTGTATAACACGGTGAGTAACCCAAATTAAATGAGGAAATAATCCCATACCACGCCGTACAATCCTAGAATTGAAAACCTGGGCTAGGGGCCCAAAAAGGCCAATGTGCCTGAGTTTGGGCGTCAGTCACGAAGGCCTGACCAGCTTTCAGTTTAATGTCTTACAGTGAGGATGAGGTCAGTTGGGCCGAGAAGGCCAAGGGGCCTGAGGATGGGCCTTGGATGGAAGTCCATACGCCCTCTTGTACGGTTACTGCCTCATCACAACTCCTAATCCCATGTGAATGGTGCTCGGTGTGGGAAACATGCAACCGGTCTCAACTCTTCCCATAAAACGGGGGACTAAAACCTGGATTTTTCTTAAGGAAGTTCATTGCATAGAGATACAACAGAGAAGAATTAACCACTACACTCATTTCCTGGTACATCTTGGGGTTGTCCTAACGATCAATGTCGAATGCTGACCATGTTCGAAATACAGCGTCTCTATTTTAACCTAAAATGGGAGCAACAAATGAGCATCGACCGCTGACCATATTCGAAATGTGGGACTTGTATCAGCTCGTTGCTCAAAATCCATGTGGGCGTTGTCCCAAAGTGGTAAGAGAGAGCCCATAGTCTAGGAAACTATACCATTCAGGGGCCCTTCCATATGGGGAAGGTGATGGAGTTCCAATCAAAGGAGTCGGTGAAGCGTAATTGTACCCATCTCTAAAAGAGGCGAATGTCTCCAAGGAGCAGGATGTACGACCAGATCGAGGTTAGCTCGATGTGAATTGGGGAAAAAGTTTTCACCCATGTGACATGTCTTATCCCAAAGGGGTAGAATTTGGCGTTTGGGTTGGGCCAACAGAAAAAATGTCCGGGTGTTCCAACGTATCCCATGAGTATGGGAATCAATCCATACATAGTTCATGAAGGCCATGTAGTTTAACGTCATGTGGTGAGGATGTGGGACGATAGAAGATTGGGGAGTAGGCGCATGGTGCGACCATTACTATCTTGGTATGAGTGGGGCTAATAAAGCCTTAACCATATCCTACAAGGATCCTCTGAGAGAACTATACCCAAAGGGGATAGTCAAAGAGAAGAGCTCGGGGCTGGGCTTAAGATGAGGTGTCTATGAATTCCTACATATCCCATAAGGATGGGAATCGATCCATACATAATTCTTAAAACTTAATTTAGTATCATGCTAGACGATGCGTAGTTTAAATTCTTGCTGGACTAGCGTGCAGTTTATGGTCATGCGGGACCAGCATGTAGTTTACTGTTATGCGGGACTGATAGTTTAAGGTCATGCAGGACAAGCATTTTGTTTAAGGTCATGTGGGACTAGCATGCTGTTTATGGTCATACATGGCCAATATATTAAGGTCGTGTAGGACCAACGTATAGTTTAAGTTCATCTGGGACCAACATGCAGTTTAGGTTCATGTGGGACCGGCAGTTTAAGGTCATCCAGAACTAGTGGGCTCATGAAAAGTATTTCTTAAGGAACATGGCATTGGTTGGAGCAGTTATACTCTCACCATACATGGTTACCTTGTAGTATGCTCAATTGGGGTAAACATTGTGGACTATGTAAGGTCCTTCCCATTTGGGCTCTAACTTGGGTGGTTTTCTTCCAAGGACCATTGGCACTCGACAGGCCAATACCAGGTCGCCTTGCACAAAATATCAGAGGAGAAACTTCTTATTGAAGGCCCTAGACATCTTATTCATTTGCCTTTCCATATTGTGCAAGGCATGAAGCCTATTCTTGTAAAGTGCTACCAATTCAGCTAGACAGATTTTGGCCACCTTATCTGGTGCCTGCTGGTCATAGACCACGGAACTTAATGAACGTAGTTGGATCTCGATAGGCAGGACGACCTCAGCTCCATATACCAGGGAATATGGGGTCACCTGGGTGGAGTTATGAGTCGTCGTCTGACAGGTCCATAGGGTGTTGGGGAGATTATTCAGCCAAATCTTCTTTTTTTGACCAACCATTTTTTGCATAATGTTCGAGAGGGTTTTCATGAATGCCACAATCTGTCCATTCTCCTATGCGTAATAGAGGGAGGTATGGTTCGAAAGGATATTGTACATGGAGTACAATTTTTTCAGCTCGGCTGATTGGAAGTAGTTTTCGTTATCGGTAAGGACTGCGTCAGGGAATCCAAAACAGTTGATGATGTTGGAGCTCACGAAGTCAATAATGGAATGAGCCTTGAGCTCCTTGAGAGGAACTGCTTATGCCCACATTGAAAATAAATCAATGGAAGTCAAGATGAACCTGCACTGGCAAGCTTTCATCGGTGGGTATAGTCCAACAACATCGAGTCCCCACAATGCAAATGGCCAAGAGTACTTGGTGGAGTGGAGAGGTTTTGGAAGCTGATGCAAGATGTTAGTATGAACTTGGATCGCATGAAATCTACTGGAGATCTCGATACAATCACAGATCATAGAGGGCCATAAGTACCCTAGTCTCTGGATTTGATGGGAAAGCTTCAGCCCTACTTGGATAGCACCATAAGAATTGGCATGAACCTCGTGCATGACCTAAGAAATCTCAACTCTGTGGAAGCAAAATAGGAGAACACCATCTAATCCATGCTGGTAGAGGATTTTCTCAAGACTGGGACCACCCTGGAGGGTAAACTACAATGTGCGACCTCAGATTCTCTCTCGCTCAGCCCGGTCTAGAGGGAGATTACCATTTTGGAGATACTCGTCAAGAGGGGCTCTCCAGTCAGAAGTCGACTCAACCACTTCATCTGATGGCCCTAGTGGTCCTAATGTTGAGGATCCAGCAGTAAGGTGACTTACTCAGAGGTCGTCATCATTTTTGGGGTTACGGGGGAAATGAATCTACGGTGTGCCACGTGTATAACCATATCATCATGTTCGGGCTCTGCAAGTGATGCGGCCGAGATGGAAAATGCATCCGCTCGACCATTCATTGACCGATGGACATGGATAACCTCTGATTGAGCAGGGAACCGGTCCATTAGCTGGAGGGTGTGTTCCAACAATATTTTTGGCTCTAGCTTCCTGAGGACATAGTCGTCATTGACCTGGTTAATGACTAGTTCGGAATCCCATTTCACATGAAAATGATGTACATCGATCTCGAGTTCCAGCTCGAGGCTAGTGATAAGAGCTTGATATGCTTCCTCATTGTTGGTGGAGCCTTCAGCCAATAGGAATGAGTACGGTAGAATGGATTGTGATGGGGTAATTAAGACGATACCCAAGCATACTCTGTTTAGCCGAGGATCATTGAGCCTCCTACCTGTGGGGATCCGGGATGCACCATCAAAGACCATCTGCTAACATGGGATGGAATGATCTACTGAATGGATCACCTCGTCAGGAAAATCCTTGTCCAAGGACTGGTCCGCGGAGGTTGGATGGGCATCCAGGAAGTCTACCAACACTTTTCCCTTGATAGCCTTTTAGGGAAAGAATCTGATGTCAAACTGCTTGAGGTTGACCGGCCCCAATTCAAGATGGCTGGTCAACATGTGGAGTTTCAGAATGTAATTCAGCGGGTCTACCTGAGACACCAGTTGTACCTCATGGTGTTGTAGATAGTGTCACAATTTCTGTACTGAAAATACCAAATCATGGAAGCTTTTCTCGATGGGGGAGTATTGGCCCTCAGTATCGAGGAGCATGCGGCTGAGGTAGTAGAGACTGTTCAACATCCCCTCATTGTTCTTCTGGGCGAGAAGTGCACTGAGGGACCATTCAAGGGCAGTGACATAGAGAATCAGAGGATTCTCGGAGATGGGTGGCATCAAGACTGGGGGCTGGAGAAAAGATTGTTTGATTTCCTCAAAGGCGGTCATGCACTCCTTATCCCACTCATAAGTGGTGCCTTTCTTCATGTGCTGAGAAAATGGATTCAATTTTCTTGCTAGATTCACGACGAATCGGTGTATCTAGGATAAGTGGCATTAGAGACCTCGATGCTCCCGAATATTGCTCAGGGGAGGCATCTGGCTAGTTTCCTTGATCTTCTCGGGGTCAATCTTGATGCCTCGGTACCTGACAACATTTCCTAGAAACTTCCCACAGGTGAACCAAAAGGCACACTTCAACAGGATCATTTTCATGTGGCGGGAGCGGAGGAAGCCGAACATTTTCTCAAGGTCTTTGAGATGGTCCTGGAATTGGTGATAATTGACCACCAGATCGTTCACATAGCATTCCACCAGTGACCCAAGGATTAGATTGAATATGCGTTGCATGGCCCGCTGATAGGTGGCACATGCATTCTTCAGGCCAAAGGGTATAACCTGCTATCATAAACTACCTTAGGCCCCCTGAAATAGGTGAACTCCTCATCCTTGGGGGACATCCAGATTTGATTATACCCAGAGTAACCATCCATGAAAGAGATGGCTTGGAACCCGAATGTGGTATCAATCAACAATTATGTCAGTGGAAGGGGAAAACCATCCTTCTGGAAATGATGGTTGAGATCTCGGATGTCGATACAGGCTCTGATCTTCCCATTCTTCTTCTTGACTGGCATGATGCTGGCTAGCCACTTGTGGTACTAGACTTCCTTAACAATGATGGCTCTAATTTTCTTTTCAACTTCAGCCTCGACCATGGAACCATGAGAAGGGTGTATCTTTTTGGGTGTTTGCTTGAACCTGTGATGATTTGTTGGGATACCGAGGTAGTGAACAGCTACTTGTGGATCTATTCCTGGCATCTCATCATAACTATAGGAAAACACTACACAATGTTTTTTAAGAAAGTCTACTTACTGTTTCTGCTCCTAGAGAGACATGAAGACATTGATCAATGTGGGTCACGGTTCTACCTCGCTACCAAGGTTCACATGTACCAGTTCATCGACCGTGGTAGTGACACCTACTTCAAAGGTGGGGGAGTGTCTTCCATGTCCTCTTATTCTCTTACGGAGGAGGGATCCCACATGGGTGGAGCTTCCCTTGGGTTGGAAGAACCTGACGGGAGTCTGGTACCATCGAGGACTGTAGTAGACAGCATATCAAGAGATTCATGCTCCACTGAGACCATAGTGATGATGTTATTCAATACGATCCCCTCTGGCCTTCGGCCCAAGGGGCCACACATGATGCTATCAAAGCAATAGTGGTGTGTCGGCTTGAGTCGGTTGATCCCAGCTTGGCGAAACAGACACGTATGACGTATCGCTGTGGCCATGGGGTGGAAATCCCGATATCATACTGGGGTAGGAGGTTCTGGGATCACTTGAGCCTAGTTTGTGTAGAAGTATGAGGTGATTATCCTCTATCACTTGGACTAGGGAATATGCCTTCCTCTTGTACCAGAGTCAACAATGAATTTCCCCATATCAGGGGTCGTGACTTCCAGTCGATGGATTGGGAAGACGTAGGCGTCATCCATACTAGCCTATAGGTCACTTGTGACTATGGAGGGCTCAACCTCACATGCCAGAATCTGCTTATCCTTGCTCTTATAATAGAAAGCGTCCAGATAACGGGATTCACAAGAGGCAAAATGAGATCCATCACCTTGGAGTATGCCCACTCGACCATTAATGGAGTACTTGAGGCACTAGTGATATGACAAGGTGTCTACCGCGTGCAGATGGAGGCATGGTCTTCCCATCAATGCTTTATTTGCAGCATCCTGGGAGATGACCATGAATTCAGTACTGGCAACTAGGCCATCGAACTGGGTCTTCAAATGGATCTTGTCAATTAGGGTCTGCTCTGTCTTGTCATATCCCTAGATCCTTAAATTAGAGGGAGTTTGGTAATACATGAATAACCCTAGCTTCTGCAACGTCCTTGTCGGGATAAGGTTGATCCCGGAGCTAGTGTCCATGAGACATCGATGAACCTCCACACCATTAAATTGTCTGGTGATGTACAACGGGAAGATGTTCCCCTGTATGTGAGAGCCTTCATCTTCTCCTGAGAATGAAATGATGGCCTGACATTCGACATTCTAAATGGTTTCAGCATGAAAGGTTTCTATAGCTTCCACCTCCATCTAAAACTGGAGGGGGCTCCTTAAAGCCTCAGCGAGAGCCTCACACATATCTGAGGATAAGCCGAGGGATTCAATGATAGAAATCCTCACTGGGATTCTAGTGAGGTTCTTCAAAATGTCATAATTCTATGCCACGTTTTAACTTCTGCTTATAGGAGGCCACTCTACGATTAAAGACATGGAGGGCCCTACCGGCTGGACCAACAACTGGCTGGTGCTGGGCATGCCCCGCTGCTCACTAGTCGAAGCCTGGAGAGTAACATCCGGATGAGGTTTGGATGACTGAGATAGGCCTTTGATGGGGTGAAACTTGTCATGAGATGGTCATAGTGGTTCTGCCTAATCCAGTAGCACAAATGGAAGTGGAAATGGGCCTTTCGACACCGGATGAAGAGACTACGAGTTCTGAGCTCTGTGCTGGGCCTACTGTCTAGTCTCAATGGCATGCATGTCCTGGCTGGAGGTGCCAACTGATGCTCGTTGACAACCTGAATGGTTGTGGCTCCACTGATGTTGGCGTGGTCTGGTTACATTTGGGAGGTTCTCTTGGCTCTCCCCCTCGTCGTGAGTCATTTATGGATTTACCAACTCAAAGGTGTGAACAGAAGCATACCCTTGACTATCACTCGATGAATCATCCACCACTGGGAATATCATGGGAGGAATCCCCATCTCAGGGGGCATGGAGTCACCGAGAGTGTGGGGTGACGATAACACTGTCCGGGTATGTTTCTTCTTCTTACACCATCGATGCTTGCCCTTCTGGGAAGATGCCAGCTGCCATGATGATACATAGGTGTTGGGCGCCACTTCTGAAGGCTCATGCTGATTCAAGCATGCCCGAATGATTCCATGGGTGAAAGACACCATTTTTCGAGCCATCCAGTCATCGTACTTCCTTGACCTGTGGTTAGAAACCTGCTGCCACTCGCCTTCGCCATCGCTACTACTGTCCGACCTCACAAAGACACCCAATACTTTGGCCATGGACAGACCCTGCCTGACTATGTTGTTATCAACCTGGTCATGGAGCTAGTATTTAAACACATAGAACTATTTTAGGGTGTTCCCCAGAATCCAATGATAGGGTTAGTAGTTATGGTGATCAGTGAGATTCACCTACACCGGCCTTCTACACTTAGGAAAGCGTAAAATCCCTTGCTCTAGGGTGCTACAGAAGTAACAGGGGACCTGATTCATACTGAACAAGTATGGCTGGTGTCTTCTTTCTAGATAGGGAGACCTTGGAGCCTAGCCCTGATGAGGGGACGGAGGGGCCAGTTGAGTAGGTGGACCCTGATTGTCCCACCTAGGCTGTGGTGGCACGTTACGGGGGGGGGGGGGGAACCTACTGATTCTTAGGACGCTTTGGAGATGGAGGATGTGCCTGAGGGGGAGGGCATCTATGGTGTTGAGGGTATAGTGCCAATGGTAGTAACTCTAGCTGTTTGGGGGCTTTTATTTGAGGCACTGCAGTGGTCTCGGCCCTTGCAGCTCTCCTTGCTTAGATCACAGGGGGAAATAGACATGCCGAGATGGCTTATTGCAGGGCTTCTGGAATGTGTTGGGCCTTATCGGAGAATTCCCAAAATCCCTTAGGGTAATTCTGGGTGATCAGAGAAGGAACTAGTTCCATCATTAAGTTTCTCACGCACATTGTAAGTAATTTCTCCTGAGTTAGTGGTATGTTAATGGAGTATATGAGCATTTTACACCGAGCGATGAAGTCTGTGACTCGCTCATAAGGCCTCTGCTTGCAGTTGAAGAGGTCTGAGATGCTGGTATTCTAGTTGGTAGAGCTGAAATGGTAGAGGAACTTCCTGCGAAGGTCCTTCCAGCTGGTCACGGATCCAACAGGGAGCTGGATGTACCAGATGAATGTTGGCCCCTCCAGAGTCTGAATGATACAACGGATCCTAGCATCCTTTTGCAGTGCTGGAGTTCCCAACATGGGCCCACACCTTGAGTTGAAGTGGGATTGATGATGTGGTGGGTCCCCCATCCCTTTGAAGTGGGAGAAGGTGGGATTCCCAGAACCAAAAGGTGCCGACATATCATCCACCCATGTCGGGTATGGCTTGCCATCTAGTGGGATCGCCACCTGCCACGTTTCCAATTACTCTAGGAGGGCGATGAGTGATTCCGTTCGATCATCTAGAAATGGGTCCGTGTCTTGATGGGGATCTCTAACCATGAGATCACTGTCGGACTCTTCAACACGGTAAATAGGTACAACGTCTCATAGAGCGACTGGTGGAGCGGCCTGCAGGGTAGCTGGGGGAACCCGGGCTGGATTCCTCGGATTGCCACTCTATTCGGGAGGGTTTGGTGAGAAATACTGCACCCTCTTTCCATGAGTTCCGACTTCAGCCCTATCTGTAGGAGTGGTATGATCAGGGTCTCATGAAGGCATCTTGTAGGGGGGAATATGTTCCTACCCCTACTGCACCGGCCTAGGATCACCATAGATGGGTTGTTGCTCTACAGCACGTTGATCCAGGAGTTCATTTACCAACCACTTATGCTCATAATGTTGTTGGAACAACGTGGCCTTCTCAAAGTCTTCCTCTGTCTTGTGCACCGAGGTGGACGGGTCGGAGTGCTTGAAAGCTCTGACATGCTATTTGCCTTTACCAGCATTCTGGATGTGTACGAATGCCTTAGTGGGAACAGGGAGACCTAGGTGGTTCCTCTACTGATGAGTAATCCTCCTCGATAGGTCCAACAGTGTTGGCACACCCTGAGATGGTAAGTCTTTGAGAAACCCCTTCTCATCCTCCTGGTCCACTACGTCGTCCATGTTAACAATGACCCTTACTGGGGGCATATCCTCAATATCACATAAAAAGTCGGGATGCCACCGGATAGGGGTGAAGAGGGGGGAAACACACTAACCCCAGCCATATATTTGTACATGGGGGTAGCCTCACTGATAATTTGGTGGAGTACCTTGATACATTGAACACATTACCGGTGGAGGGCCTCACGACTGCCTAGTGACATGGGGATCTAGGCCACAGGGAGTGCAACCAGATCGACTAGAAGACACTTCTCACTAATGTCTTCAAAATGTTCTTGGATCCTTTTATAAAACACACACTGATGATATAGAGACTGAAATGTGTCGCCCATAGGGTGTAGCGGACACACTCAACTTTCTCTGGGGTGAGGGACTCAGGTATGCAAAAATCATGCACTGGTACGGGCCAGAACATATCGGGGAAGTGGTCCACTAAATGGATGCTCCATAATCATCTCACCCCAAATTCAGGGTCTAGCCTTCAATTACCCCACTCTCCAACTAGTGGTGATTGAGGAACTGGAAGTGGTACTAAAGCAGACCGCTGGGATGGTAGGTTAGCTGGTGGAGAATACAGTGAACGTGCTGACTGTCCGCTGATTCTCAGGCATTCCTCCAAGTAGTGTAGCGACCTAGCTGTTACGTCGTGATAGGAGGGGTTGAAGACTGTCGTTCCTTGCTTAGGGTCAAAGGATTCTGGTGGAAGGTTGCACTACTGCTTTCCTGCAATTGGTCCCCAGAATAGCTCTCGGTGATCTCTTGTAGAGGTAGAAAGTGCTTTCGGCGATGATGGTGGGGACTGCATGTCTGTAACCTGCAGGGTCACCATATTTTCATCCTCCTATATGAACCTGTGTAGGTATGCGAGAATCATGTGGACCTCGCACCTCGGGAGCACCAAGATTATGCACCATGTTCATGCCCCCGCCCTGGACCTGGATGAGAAAGGGGAGGGTTCATGAGCTGAGTCACACTCCGCATCAGAGTCTGATAAGTGGACTAGTTTGATCTCTGTCTGGTCCTTCTTAAGATTCTTCTTGTGTCAGTGACGACCAATCTTCCTTCCCATGAATTTCTCCTTGGGACAGGTCTAATTTCCGACATGTGGTCCTTCGGCCGCACTGGTTCTAGGGCGGAGAGGATTTCCACATGGGAAATCCAAGGTGTGAGGGGCACCTGGACAAATGTCTAAGGGGACATGGGGAGGATCTCCATGAACAACACCTGAGTGGGAAAATCCGCAGCCAAGACTGAGAGGAGCATGGGGAGGGCCTCCTTGCTTGGTGTGGGTGGAGCGAGGCTGACCTTCACCCCTATGGTTTCCAGGGCTAGGAGGTCCTTCGCCAGCTACGGAGAGGATGTGGGGAGGATCCCTACATTGGAGAGATACCAGATGAGTATCATCTCCACATCGACAGTCAGGGACAGGATGAAGGACTCCATACCCAGTGTAATGGGCATGGGGGAGACTCCCACACCGAACATCACTTCCAGGTGGCAGACCTTCACTCAGACTAGAGGTAGCACAGGGAATACCTCCATGATGATCCTCAGAGCGGGGTAGGCCCACGCTCTGTGTGATAGTGGTACGGGGAGGACCTCTGTACGAGGTGTTATTGTTTCAGGTTGGTTCATGGCGAACCCGCCCATGCCTATGACATGGAGAGTCAACCTAGCCTGCCCATGGGGTGGTTAGGGCCTCGATCTCGGTTGGGGTATAAGCGCCCATGGATAGTGTGTGGGGGGACATTCTAATATGCATTTGCGGTGGCTCAGGTCACAATATCCGTCAATGTTGATTCCCCTTGGCGGGCGTCCTTCTCCGCTCGTGCCCGACACTGGTGTCGGGTTAGAATAACCAGGGTTGGTGGCGCAGGTGCACAGCTTACCTGCTCCTCCTCCAGTGAGGCAGGACTATGGGGCTGATGTAGCCGGGTTGGAGCCCTTGTTATTGGCCCCTAGATTGGGACTCTGATCGGGCTGGGCCCGACGCTTCCCAACTCATCAGCGTAAGGCCGAGAGTCTCAAAGCACTCTAGGTACAGGCTCCCGAAACGATTGAATGTTGGGGTGGGGAGTAGCGGCTCCCTGTGCGGCCCTCGGGGGTGGTGTTGATGGCGAGGCGCAGCTACCTCGATATTTAGGCGTGCCATATCCCTGGTGGGGATAACCCAATCCTCCTCGTACCTGCATACAAGGTCATTAATTACCTTTCGCTGTATAATTTTTGATGGGGAGAGAGGGTGTGGACACCCATTAATCGTGGATGCAAAAGCCATTGTGGAAGCGATGAAGCCATGCAGATCAGTCGTGTTGGCGTTTCCCCTACCCCTGCATAGGTGGGCGGGTGGTGATCACATTCTTGTGTTAGAAAACTGATTCCTCAGAAGTAGAGAGATGAAATTGACAGTACTGAAAGGAAAACAAAATCAAATACCAATGCCCAACGCCATCCCGTCTTCTGTGACAGATAAGAGGGATCCACTCTAACAACATCATAGAATGGGATGTCCAACGTTCTACTTCCCCAACTTCTGGTGAGTTTCACACGAAGACCGCAATTTGCTTGGCGGGCCCTAGTGTTGGATAGTTGGATCCTGTGACACGTCAATCTATTGATTCCCCACGTGGCATATTGAAGAGAAGAGCTTCACGTTGGGTTCTCCATTTCTGTTTCCGAATCTTTTGCTAGGGCGCGCGCGTCCATCCACTTGAGTAAGATTGTCACAGTTTTGATACCCCGCATTCCCACTTTCCAAAGGTGGGTGGAATACATTCCTTGTTTAGGGACGTCTACACCTTGATCGAAATTGGATGATGGGATGTCGGTTCATCCTTCCATGGATTCCTCCTCACAACTCGTCACCTAGTCTAGGTCACCCTGATCGATTTAATATTTTGTTCATGAAACTCTTCTAGGTTCCATATCTTTATGGACACAAGTTAATTACTCTTCTCTTGTAAGGACATTCCAAGGGGTCTGGTAAGGGCAGGAAGCTTTGGTTAGGGGAGTAGTCACACTGTGAATCACTCACGTGTCTGGACACTGGAATTGATGTTTCTCTCTTCGGTCCCTTATTATAGGGCTTCTCGAGGGCACAGAATCCCGAGGAAGCCCACATCGGATGTGGGGAATTTTATGCCATGGGCATGTATCTGAGGTTTTCCGCAGCTTCCCATGTTTAACACGGGGTATGCCTCATGTTTAACGTTCATCAGTGATGGATCGAGCTGATCGGAACACTGGCAAGATTGGATCAGATTATAGAACCCCCCCCCCCCCCCCAAGAGGGAACCCTGATATTGGGGAGACCATGTGGGTAGCTTCTCGAATGGTCTAGATGGAATGAGGTGGCATGATCTTACCGGGATGTGGCGGTACATTTAACAAACAGGATGCACGATGGTTTTGGGCTTGATTCTCAAAGAGACCTCCTACGTATCCCTGTCTCAGGGAATCAATGACTGCGTAATTCATCTATTTATGGCTTAACTTTGAATGAGGTTGACAACGGTTTACCGCTAAATGAGGTTTCAATGACTTACCATTGGATGGGGTCGAACCAACATGAAGTAGGTTGGAATGACTGGGTGAAGGACTTGAACCTTGTGAGGCTTCCTACGTACCATGCATTGTCATGGATCAATGTCCCCATAGTTCAGATGGATGGATGGGTGTTGTAGATTACACTCTAAGATACTGAAGGTGTTGGAGAACCAACGTGAGTGGGGTTGGAGCGACCAATGGGTGGTGTACTTGAACCTCATGGAGGTTCATATATACCATGCATTGACATGGATCAATGTCCCAGTAGTCTGGGATAATTGGGGTGTGGGGTGTCGGTGAAACGATGTGAAGATGGACCAGGGGTTCGATGGGTGATGGGATTGAACCTCGTGTAGGCTTGATATGTACCATGCCATGACATGGATCACAATCCCCATAGTTCGGGTTGATTGGGTTTTGGGGTGTCGGCGAACCGACGTGAAGATGGGTTGGGGGTCCGATGGGTGATGGGCTTGAACCTCATGGAGGATTCCTAAGTTCCATGCCTTGACATGGATCAAATTCCTAGTAGATTGAGTTGACTGGGGCTTGAACCTCATGGAGGATTCCTACGTACCATGCCTTGACATGGATCAATGTCCCCGTAGTTCGGGTTGATTGGGGTGTGGGGTGTTGCCGAACCGATGGGAAGATGGACCGGGGGTCCAATGGGTGATGGGCATGAACCGCGTGGAGGCTTCCTACGTACCATGAATTGACATGGATCAAAGACCCCATAGTTTGGGTGGTGAATATAGTTTAACATCATGTGGGACGGGGGTGAATACAGTTTCATGTCATGTAGGACAGGGGAATTTCGGGCTTACACTCTAAGGCGGGCCAAGTTGTTTGGGGGCTTGAACTTCATGAGGCTTCCTACGTACGATTTCATGACATGGATCAATGTCCTCATAGTTTAGGAGGGGGAATACAGTTTAGCGTCACATAGGACATGGAATTTCATGGTCGAATTCTTACTCCAAGCCCACGTGAGTCGTGCTCGGTGTGAGAAAAAAGAGGTAGCAAAGGCATGGCGACCACATCGCAAAAGGTGCGTCTGTGGGATGTGTAGTGGGGATTACACATAGGGTGGCCCAGGGAGAGAAATATTGGGACTTACTCCAGGATGGAGGCTCGATGGAGAAAAGGCACAACAGGAGAGGGAAAGGGTGACAAGAACCCCTGTCCTCATCTCACCACTTTGTCCTTGGCAGTGAGGAATTGAGTAGGAGTAGAGATACTACCTCCTGCAGAAAAGGCTAGGGGCTTACACCAAGGTGGCTTCTCTTCCCCCATGAATAAACGACACTCTTATAATAAGGATATCATCCCATGTGGAAGACATGGGGTGTGGAGAATATCCATGTTGGGGGCACCCGTGTGCGAGGCACGGGGCCAGGTCACAGTTTAACGTCATGTGCTGAGGATGAGGGTGCTTGGCAATTTAACATCCTGCAGCTCAAATGAGGTGGGTGTGCTCCACACCCCTATGGAATACATAACTGGTACCCTCTGATCCTTGTGGGAGGGAAGGCACCAGAAATTCCTGGTTAATGGGTTGTCGCGGAGCGAACCATCGATTAATCCATGTTAGAGTGGCTATGCGAAGAAGCAATAGCCATTACCTTGCCTATGTGAACAAGCATTAGGAGAATCAACGCTACGAGTGGTATCGTTAAGGGGACTTTGAGGTCACATTGTGGAAACCTAGAGGGTCGCACGAGAAAATGATTTTTCAATCAGAGGGGTCCATAGGCAGGGGCCTTGTGGGGTTCTGTTACTCCGCGTGATGGATGGTACTTGTGAAGGGTGTGCTTTGTGAAGTGGGGTGCCTTAGCCTTGGCATGGGGAAGATGTGAAAATGGGAGGTGCTTCATGAAGTGTAAGGGCATTCGTGGATCACAACCTTGTGGATTATAGGTGCCTCGAGTGGTAAGGTGTCGGGATGCAATGAACTTCGCAAAGTACAAGGACCCAGCCGTAGCATGTGGATCATGTGTACATGAAGGGTGTTTCACGAAGCATAAACTCTATGCGATGACCTGGGTCCCCTTGGGGATCCACTTCCTTAGAAAAAACCCTTAGGCTCTGCGAAAGGCATCCCTTTATAATGAGGGGACCAAAACGAGACAAACGGGAGGCGCTTCGCGAAACGGAAGTACCTCACAAAACTCATGGTTCGTAGAGCAGAAGGATGCTTCGCGATTTGGGAGCTGGGAAGCCGAAACGTCAGATTGTATATCCAAAGAGGTCAGGGGGAGTCCATTATTTATAGGCAAGAGGCACCACAGAGCGGAGATCATGTGGAACAAAGAGGAACATGGTTGATTCATGGCATGTCGTGAACATCAAATGCTGGCGCAGAGCTTCCCACCTCATGAACATCATGGGGGGTTCAAAAACATCAAATTTGTATGCGGAGCGTCCCTCCACCACTACTTTGTGGATGGTTTTCGAACGTCAAATTCATTCGTGGAGCATCGCGCCTCCTCTTCTTTTTAGCGGGTTTAGTGCCGTGGTGAACTCTGCGAAGTGGCTTCGTGAGGCAGTCTACGAGGCAGTCTTTGGGCCTCTGCTTTGTTCCGAACATTGGCGCCAACAACATTTATGGTGTTTATATGAGATAATAAGAGTAATAGAACCTAAAAGATAGAACTATGGTAAAAGTAATATATATATTATATTTTTTAGATAAAAAATTATTCAAAATATTATATAATAAATTTTATAAATTCAAATGATTTAGCATCATTTGACATAGTTATTGATTCAGAAGATGATATCTTAGAAGGATCTGGATTTGTGCCTTTTCCATGGAAATTCCAAATAGAGATATCATTTTGAAATAAAATAGTATCACAAGATAGCATGGTTAAAGTGTTTTATAAAATCTAACATGCTTATATAACTGTTATTTATTTATTTGATATCTATATATTCTTATTAGAAGCAACCAATGATAATATTAATATACAAGCCCCAGTTTGGCTTAATCTAAAGCATGATAAAAAAAATTCAACGATGTTATGTCATTTTATGATGTATCACATTAGATAGAAGAAATAAAATATGAAATGGATTCTAGAATTACAAAAACAATACTTTGATATCAGTTGATCATCCTCATGGTTCCTTACCAATGTTTTATATGAGGGTATATAGAATAAAAGGATAATTCAATAGTACAATTGAAAAATATAAATCTATATATGTAGCCACCATTTTAAAAAAGGTCAATTATTTTGATACCTATTCTCTCTTGGATAAGACATATTCAATTATAAAACTTCCAAACATATCTTTTATATATAATATTTCATTTTTATAAATTGATCTTAAAACATTAATTTTAATTATTGAATTAAATGATGAAATATATTTTGGTCTATCAAAAAGATTCATAATTCCTAGAATATAAATTAAAAATTGAATATTGGTATGGCCTCTATATTGTTTAAAACATTTTAAAAACAAAAACATTATAAATTTAATGAAGTAATTTAATCATTGGATTTTTTTAACAAATAATATAAATTTATTTTTATTAGGTTCCATAATAACCATGGTGTGGTTACATGAAAATAATATAATGAAATAATAATTTTTTGAACTAATATAAATCATAAGAATTATCGTATGTATATTATATATAGATAATTTTATATGAAATATTATGTTAAGATAATGTAATTTTGGGAGTCCTTATTTTTTGGAATAAATTTTTTTTATTTTACTTTTAAATCTTAATATATCAAAAAGGTCTTAAATAGGATTGTATAATTTGATATTTCATCAGTTTATACAATATATTCATCTAGGAGTAATATATTACTAAATCCTCTTAGGTTTGTTTATCATCTAGATTATTTAAGGTTAACTAGATGTCTCATGTATTCCATGAAAATATTAAGACCCAATATTTCATATGTTGTTGTAAAATTGAGTGAGTCACTATGTAATCATGGTTATTCATAATTCAATGTTATTATAAAAATAATCAAGTATATTATGGGTACAATGGATTAATATATATAATTTTTTGGAAACCATTCAATAATGGATGGATTTTATAATGTAATCTTGATTACTAATATGGGGAATCAATATTTTATGAGTGGATAGGTTATTGCTCTTGGAGTTGGATTAATATATTGGGTATCAATGAAACAATTTTATATAATGGAATCATAAATTGATTTAGAAAATTTCCTTACCAACTGCAAAAGGAATTAGTTAAATGGATTAGATATATTTTATCATATCTACTATTTTTTCTTATACAAATTTCATCGGTTTATATACATTATTATAAAGAATAAATGTTTTCTAGAGAATGAAACAATTAATATAATGTAAAATCAAGACACATTGGTCTCATGTATAACTAGAAAGACATGATAAAAGATGGTATCAAAAGAATTGCATTTATTAGATCAATATATAAATTGATGGATCCACTAACAAATGAACTTTAAAGGGATTTTCTCTAAAAATATCTTTTTTATAAGGTTTTTTTTGTTTTCAAAAATTAACAATGATGGGATAAAAACATAACATGTGATAATTTTATATTTATAAGTTAAATCTAGATAATTAGATCACATATTTGAAGTAATCCCCAATTTTATATTACTCCCTTGGAAAATGGAATTTAGTTCCCATTAGAAAAAGGCTGATGAGTTTCAAAATCTTAAGGAACTAAGGAAATCAAAAAGGGCTTGAAACATAAGAACAATTTTTGGTTAATTGATTTAAATTTAAAAGTGGGGAGGATCAAATGTGATTTTGAATGTGGAATCTCAAACATTAATGAATAGATAAGTGACACAAGGCTGTAGTGGTGTCTTTGAGTGCATGAATTACTATGGAATTTGAACAGACATGTGTATGATGATTCAAGATGATAATTACAGTCATATTTTCAATGTATTTTCACATTTATCTCAATTCATATTTCATTTGTATGAACTATATTAAGGCTTAAATTGTGAGATGAATTTATATATGAATGTTCATTCTAAGAGTGTAGATTTTTTTATGTATTTTAAAATAGATGGTATTATTGGGTTATGGGGGTTTTAAAAATATTATATTTTATATTTAACTTTTTATAATATAGAATTAATTTTGGAATCCTATATTGGAATGTGGGTTAGATTGGGGTATTATTTATAAGGTTGACAAAATTCATCATTATTTAAGGTGATAAAGTGTCGTAAAATAATCTTTTGGGGGATAATTTACAATATTATTCATACTTAAATGCAAGAAAAATAATGTAATTTTATAAGTTAGTACATTGATGGAACACATTCCACATCATACACCAAGCCAGTCCAAAATATATTTATGTTCCTTTATTTTGTAAAATAAACCACATGGTAGCACCTGTTTGAGCAAAAACCAAAACGCATATATCTAGTTTTTTGACCCATATAGTAATTAAAATTTTCCAGTATATAAGAATTACCTTATTTTTTTTAGTTATATAACCCGACCACATGATATGGGTAAAATGATAATTTTATCATAGAAAAAAAATCATAATTATTTTTAAGGTTGAATTATTTCTAGCATTTGACAACTACCATTTGGGTCAAAATTGGTGAGACACTGTGTCGACTGTATTTTCTAGAATATTAAATATTTATTTAATAAATATTATTTACTATCACGTTTTTAAAGGTCAATAAGGATAAATTAGATATATGGTTGGATATTTTGACTTCATGGTTATGTATAAAATTGTCGAGTTCACCCAGGTGAGGTACAAACAGTGTTCGGGTTCTGGGCCTTGAGTTGAAACTTTAATGGGTCATTTCATTTTACACAATTTTTTCTTTTTATTTACACCTATAGTATCCCTCCCTCTATTAAAATGAGATAAACATAAACCCTTCTAATAATTAACTCTACCAAACTGAATAGATAAAGAGGCATATGGAGTGAATAGCTTCATTGAAGATGCTAATGGAAGCTGAATTGGGACATAAAGACAATGGAACGTGAATATGAACCTAATGATTTAATGATTCATAGTGAGGATGGATTGTTTTTTTAGTTTCTTCCCTATAATAATTTTATTTTTTTATTTTTTTATTTTTGATATTTTAATTTCTTCTAGATTGTTTAAGGAACACATTGGAGATATTTTTTATGAAATTATACAAACATGATTCTCATAAGAATTTTGAATCTGAAAAACCTAATAACTAAATGTGTTATTTTGATACACTCATCGTGTATCTTATTGATTCCCTTAATGATAAGATTGGTGTCCACATAACGAGTTGGATTTATTAACTTGTTTTTTAGATTTTAGATAACAAGAATCATGTTGTGGCCACATATATTGATAGATAACTATGTCATTTTAATGTATATTCCTAGTGTTTTTCATAATGTTTATAGATCATGTGATATGTTATAAAAAACATCTACATTCAACATAGATTTCTTTCGTATGATTTATCACCCTGAAGAATGTTTTAGAAAAGTGTGTAGTCAATACCAAATATCTTTTAATGAATGGGTTGGACACTAAGCAGTGTCTAACCTATCTCCCACTTGGGCTAGGGTTTCTCTCAGCTACAACATTTAGTAAAGGGGTATCATTCGTCGGTGTCTCCCTCTCCCTCTCTAACTTTTCCCAGACACTTCATTCCACATTTTCTCTAAAATCCTTCTCATTAGTGCTCTGTTCATTGCCGTCAACAGTGGGTTTTCATGATGGCGATGAGTGTTCCTCATGTAGGATGTGGCATTGATGCCATTGGATACTAAAACTAGATCTTTGACCCCATGATCCTATACATCTCTCTAGGTCTGATCCACTACGGAGGTCTCATAGGGGTTCAGGTTATGGCGGTTGGGTGGTTGATGGTCCTAGAACGACATGAGCTGGACTTCCCTATTTTAAATGATGATGGTGTGTTGGATTATTTTCTATTTTTCTACTTGATATTTATTTCTTTAATACATTTTCTATCAGTTTTTTGGTTGTGGTGATGTGTGATTCTAGATTATTCATGGTGATTTATGGTATTTTTTCTCATTTTTAGGAATCAGGTGATGGTGGCACGACGTTTGAGATGTTCTTCGGTTGGGGACAATGAGGATGCATGAGGTTGATACTAGTGATGACAATAAAAGTGTTAAGATGTGATTTCATTGGAGGTTCATCCTATCTCGGTCAGTTTTTTTCTCTTCTATGGTTCTAGGAATCCCACAATCTCTCTAATATAGATCTATACAGAGGTTCCCATGGTTCATTGGTATGTGAGATCGAGCAACTAGTTCAAGAAATAGACAATGGTGTGTCGAAGGTCTAAGATTCCTCCGTTTTGAAGGTGGTTGTCACTGTTGTAGAGCCCATTGTTTTTTAGAAATGTTTCTTGAATAATTTTTTGATGTGGTTATGTGATTATAGTGACAATGTGTGGTTTTTTTGGATTTGAAACATTAAATTTTCAAAACAAGTTCCTAGAAACAGTTTGTGCTAGATATAAGGCTCGAGTTTGAATTTGATTTTCTATTTTGATATCTGTGTGTGTATGAAATCATCACTATACAAGAATCTTCTGCAGATGAGGGTCTGTACAATATTCATTCACCTATGAATTTCCTTTTGGATTTGTAAATTCGTGAGGGTATAGATTTACCATCGATACCAGCCCCATGCAACCCTGCACATGACAGCTTCTCAATTAGTCAAGCGTAGATGGATTCTTGATATCATGATGTAATTATTGGAGAGGGTATGTTCTTATAGTTTTTATTTTTGTTAATTATTTTATCATTCTATTTGGATTTATTTTATAGATCTTGTGGTTTCTCTCTTTTTCCTCAAATGTTTTTTGATAATATAAATGTTAATTATCAATCAAATACCAAATATATTTCCATATACAACGTGACTGTAGAGTACACATTATTAGTAGGGGATATTAAGAAGTTTATCTTCGGTTAGTTTTGGATTATATCCATGAGGTCTTTACAGTAAGATTAAGGAGTTGATCTAGGGATGGTGTGGTGATGGTGGAACCCCACGTATCATTTTAATTGTGGGTGTTACATCTTATCTTTTCTTTAGAAAATGAAATTCTATTGGGTATTTTTTGAGATTTAGTATCATCATATAACATTGGATCCATGAACATAGCATTTTAGGCTAGGATACGGGAGTTCCTTATGCATTACATGGAAACCTGAGTGTCTTACGAATAGATGAAGTACTTGTATAGATTTCCCTTTTTAAAATTCACCTAGTGTAGGATAGGTGTATTTTTATTAGATGAGAGGATGAAGAGATAGTTAAAAACTCCTAATAAGATATAGTATTCATGGAAAATTCTTAATATGTATAGATGATTTCCTCTCTCACCTTTAGAATCTCAAGAGTGTCCATGGGAGTGGGAGTAGGTAGTTATTCAGAATTCTTGATTATATCAAATCACCAGTTTTGATGACTTTTTAATGGGAGAGGTATAAATAAGGGATTTCATTACTCACAGATATTTTATATTGGGTTGATTTTTGGTCTATACCCCAAATTGATGGAGTTAGTACACCCCTATAGTTGCAGGGTGTGGGTCGAACATGCAAGGAAATGATTATAAAAATCTCCCACTTTAAGGAACATTTTGATTATTATATGGAATGGAATATTATTCCCATTGGTTGATATTTCCATTCGGTGAAGAGTGAGGTCCACCATTGGGATGATAAATTTATTGACTGGTAAACATATCCTCGATAAGCATAATTTACTAGTTTTATCATGTTACCATTGGGGTTATGGTAGTGGAAATATGTTTTTTCGAGTAGTTCGGGTGATTGATGGATTGTAGTGCATAGGGTGTACATAGTTTGTCACCCTGGATTGTCCCTTTACTGATGGGGTTCTACAAGGGTCACTCATACATGGTCTGGATAATACTATCAAGCATCATATTGATCTCAAGGTTAAATCCCCATTTTTGGTAAGATTGAGTATTCTGGACATGATAAGAGGTATTTTGAGATGGTTCATCCATAGTTAGAGGCAGAGTTTTATAAGAAATGGATCGTTATTGAGTTATATTATTCACCTAACACGATGAGTGAGTGATGATGTGAGTTTATGATATGTTTTTTGGGATAATAATACCTTTCATTATAGGTTCTTATAAACAAGATTCTTAGGGTTTTATGATTTAATTATTTATTCCCCTCATAGCGATTTATGTTTTTTGATCTGATTTGTTATAGAGGGGAAAGGATGTGTTTATCCCTAGGACATCTAGTGTATATATAATAATTTTATAGGTAGATGTGTTCCCCTCAGGATGATGAGTATGGTGCTGTTTTCCCTTAGGGTATGGGATTTGTGAATAGATTCCTCATTTAATTGTGATATATGACTTTTAGTGTTATCCAAAGTGTTGTTTAGTGAGATCATGTTGGGGTCATATTGGGAAGAGAATTTCAAGTTTCACTAATGGTTGATGTTTTTCCACACGATGGAATTGTGATTTTATGTGGATTGACCCTTGGATACATGATGAATTATATCCCTTTCCCCTTTTTGGTGGTCTCCTACTGGGTATTACTAAACTCACCCATGCATGAATATTGTACCCACACTTATTGTGTCAATGAAAATGGCATAGAGATTGATGGTGATATCAGTGGGTCTTGGGCTAGGAGATCTCCAAGAGTTTATGGGATTCATATATATTAGTTCTTATATGTAGTTAGGAATATATATTGATTTTATTCCCCTCAGTATCTTGAGGTTAGCTGGAATTCTATGATTTAGGGACTAGGTTTTTTCCTCTTATACTAGAATTTATATTGTGGGTTAGAATATTTAGTGGGTTAATGATTGCATATATTTTTAATTTTATTTAGATATATATATATTGGGTGTTTTGATATATTTTATTCGATAATGGCATATATTCATTGTAGGTTTCATAGGATAATTTCTATCATATGTTTATTGTGCCTTATTAGTACTGGTCATAAACCCAAGGCCAACCAGTGGCAGGCTTGGGTTAGAACACATGACCTGTAACCATATTATGAAGGGACTCAGTTGGTGGGTTCGTGGATGATTTATATCAAAACTCAATTTAAAGGATTTTAGTTTGGAAATTAGTTTCTCATGATCTTGTTTTGGGATCTATGGGTAAAAAAGGATTGTAGGTTCATATGTTTAGTTGTCAGTCCAAGGAACTCATCTCAGGTGATGTGTCCAATACATTACTATTAAAGGACACAAAAAATAAATTGACTAACGTGATTACATTTGGAATTGGTTGTAGGGTATTTTTTTGTATGTTCAGAAACCATATATTGGTAAGTGCATTATTAGTTTCATGAAGTGATATCCTATTTCCTTAGATGTCAAAATGAAATGAGGATATTGATTTAAATCATGGAAATGGAGTCTATATTTGTTTTATATGAACCTTATATAAATGAAAAGTTAAATTTGACTACTCATAATAGTTTATGACTATCATGAGAGGTTCTCTCGAGAATCTTGTTGTTAGAGCCTATAGATTTTTGTCTCTTCGAATGCAGTATAAGGACAGGGATTTCCCATGGAACTGTGTAGATTTGAAGATGTAGGGAAGGTAATCCCCTTGGGGAATATGTGGATACTCAGGTGAATGATTCTCTATATGATAATGTGTATATTAGTATTCTTACATAGATATAGGGGCTTAGACTATCATTCATGGGGCACATGTTATATATTCATGAATGGTGTTTCCATTTATTTATTCCTAATATGTTTAATGTATTTAATACTATAGTTGTGTTATTACAATCCTTCTATACATTTAATAAATCCTCCATTTAATGGTGTTTTTTCTAAATTATAAGGGTTGTGGTTCTTTTATATATGATAATTCATACGTTTTCATTGATATAAGTGTTTATATTACCTTTTGTGAGGAGTATATCCTCCATGGGAGGGGAAATAACTCCCTTGGAAAAAATACATTCTATTTAGGCATGGGGTCAACAATCTCTCAACCTTGATGAGGTGTGGGTCCCCCATTATATAAAGTATTTAGTACTCTCTTATAATACAAGGTACAAGTCCTTATTCTATAGGGGATGATGTGTTGTAGATTAATCTCATGTGAGGTCATATACTCCACCGACAGGTCAATGGCCACCCAATAAGGTGTGGATACCTCACCATGGAATACTCATTGGAATTATTTTCTAAGATGCATTACATCTGATTATGATCTTATGTTTGGGAGGATAACTCTATGATTGTACATTGATATAGTTTGGTATACCTTATTAGGATATTTCATGCAACAAATGATGAGTGTAATGTGATTAGTGTCGGTCTCGGGATCCTTGGCTTGATGGGATGTTCTTCTCATCTATGTGAGGAATATTTTTTTGAAGATATAGTTTCATGTGTATTATATATATAAAGAATAATTATCATTTTTTTTAATTTTATCATAGTGTGAGCTACGAAATAATCTTGATAGAGTGGTTCTAGATATGGAATATGGTTTGATCCATGGACTTTTCATTTACAATCACGTTAATTAGTACTAGAATGTGTCATTTTTTAATAATTTCACATATGTTGGTGATTCATAATACACTATGGATTCATTATATAAATGTCATATTTCTAGAGACTCTTATAGGAGGGGAAACTATTACATCCAATTTTTCATCTGTCTAAGATAGATTTGGAATGGATGTTTTCTAGGGATTTCATTAGAGAAAAGAATAACCTAATGATAATATCATTGGTGGTGGATGATCACACACCACCTGATTTTGATGAAAATTTGGCTTTATATATTGTTTTTTAATCAAAAATATAATTTTTTGTTTTCTCTTAATGTGAAGTGGGACCCAGACGAGAAGTAGGGATAAGTCACATAAATCTACAACCAAATCTTTCACTGGTTGAAAATTGTAGAATTATGCATTTTAGTAGTTTCAATGAATTAATATTATAGTTATAGAGTAGTTGATGGCCCCTTTTCCAATGGATTTGTTGGTCAATATTAAGGAGATGAGTGTTGTGATTTTAAGAATAGTCTGTTTCAAGAGTTTCTAAGGAGCTGAAGTATAAAATTAGCATTGAATATATTTTTTATTTCGTTATAGGATGGATCTATACAAATGGTTCTATAATTTTACTAGTGTTTAAAGATGATATGTGTTATGTTTTATATTATCCAGATGTAATGAGTGGATATTATATGTCTCTAACTAATCATCAATTATTTTTTAGGCCAAGTACCCACCTAGGTAGTGAGGTTAGAGTTTTAGCGGGAGGTTCCTGATGTTATTTTAAGATGTGTGATTAGCTGTATCTCCCATAGGGTGGTTCTTATAGAGGTTTGAGTGTTGGTAAGTTGTCATCCTTGGATCCTACAGAGTCAAATAATTCTATATACAGTGAATGAGAACCCGATAGAGGCCAGTGATGGGGGTGTGTTGTTCTCACTATTGTACAAAGGGAATGATAAAAGGACAAAGGTTATACTCATGCTTTGAGTTGGATATCATTTGTGTATTTGTGTGTGTGTCAGATATAATTTTAGAGTAGGTGTTATCTATTATAATTTGGAGTGGATTGTTTATTTAGAAACTAGATTATGGATATTTATGTGGAAAGATTATCTTTATATAAGCATCTTTTTGGTCTAATTTGTATGGATAAAAGAATACCCCCATGGGAAAATACATGGTAAATAGAACATATTAGATTGATACCAATAGTTCATCACATCATTTTTTTCCAAAAATTATTGGAGTCTTATTGTTGTAGGAAGATTATTTAGATGGATGTACCTTATGAAATTTATGATGAAATTTATGATGGTTATAGGATATTCCACTAATACGGGTTCAGGTTGTTTGGAATTCATGGAGGAATTAGAATATCATATGGGATGCCTAAAATATGGGTGGTAGAGAAGGGATTAATTCTTTATTGGGATTTAATTCTAGGTCCTTGTATATGCATAGTCCATCAAAATCTATAGGAGATCATACATGACTGTGTAATCTTTCAATATGATGATGTGTTTCTGGGCTTCTTAGAGAGATGTTTAGGATGTTTTTTTTGACAAAAATACATGAAGGTGGGGATGTTCTAGGGACAACAATTTTATCAAGTTGAAAATATAACTCACTTTTTTTTCGATACCCAAGCACTTAACAAGTGTAAAATAGTAATTTTACAAAAGAAAACTACATCATAGTTTTTTTATTGTTATGTTGTTCAATGGATATAGAGTTTACCCTTGGGCAGATATTTTGTGAGATTCCATGTTGTAAATTTTTTCAAGAATATTAAATATATGTTAAATAAATATTATTTATTTATTTATGTGTGAACATAATTATCTCATAAGACAATATGTGATGAAAATTTTGACTTTTAGTGTAACACCCCAGGTAAATAAAGAATATGACATTTTCATATTTATCCATATTTGTGAATAAAATATTAATATGACTATAAAGGGGACGCTATGCTCGATGGCATACCCAACACGCAACAACGAGTCTCTTGGGAATCTTACGTTGCACTCTAATAATAAAATATTATTATTTTAAATGGTACTTAACATGTAGCTGTTGTAATGGCGGGAAAAGATAGAAATAACTAAAATATGATTATATATGTTTTTAAATGTTTTTACATTTATCCAATAAAAGATAAAGGCTTAAAATACGGAAAGAATTCAATTTTATGCGTATATGCCCTAGTTTTCACTAAAGGATCACTTATCACCTTTTGATGTTGAACCATCATTAAATATAGTTTTGTTCACTCTTAAACATTATTTTGGACCAAATAAAACTCTTACTAAGAATCGGGACATCAAAATTTACTTTGTGTAAATTTTTGGTATCATTCCGATAAAGTTCATTTTTTTAATGAATAGTGTAAATGTTGTGTTTTAATTCAAAACATCTTTTTAATATAATTTATTTATATGATTAGATAATATTTTGAATTGTTTTAAAGTGAAATTAGAAAATATTTTTACCATTAAATCCAATAGTGGTCATTGGAATTAATTTCACTTTGAAATCAGACTTAAACTACTGTCAATCTTGTGATACTTATTGTTTTATAAAAACACGCTATTTGCTCTGACAGCAGGAATTAATTAATAAATTAAATAATGTGACTAATATGTTTTGAATTTTGTAAAACGGACTTCATTTTTGAATTCGGAATATCAAATATAGCTTAGGGTAAATTTTTGGGATTTTTCTGAAAAACTTCAATTTTTGATGAATAGTGAAACCACTAAGTGGTACTTATAAAAACTGATTTTCTGTTTAAATGAAATTTTGCCATCATTGTGTTTTGAATTTCAAAAATCCGACATACATGGTTGTCATTAAGAATTAAAATGTCTTTCAATGGGATAAAAATAATTTTTTTGGTGAATAGTAACTTATTAAGTTTTTAATCGCGATTAGTGGTAATTAGGGTAGTTTAAGGTATAAATAATGCTTTAATAAACTAAAATGACCTAGACACATGTCCCAACCTTATTGGTTGTGTCATGGCAGACCACGACAAGCCATGGGTCAACTTGGGGACCCCATGGAGCCACTTTAGTTGGAAAATGACAATAATATATTTTTATTTAATGTTAAAATTAAATTGACACAAACATGAGTTGTTTTACTAAAACAGTTTTTAAGTGGGGTTACACAAGTCCAAATTTTGATTATAAATAGTCATTGGAAAGATAAAAAGATTTCCTACAACATATTTTTTTTTTAATTTTTAGACATTAAATAAAATAAATTATTTATGACATAATAATGATGGAGCGATGACATCATTATTTGACGATTTAAATAAAATGGAAAGATAATGTAAAATCTAAGAACTAAACATGTCAAAAACCAATTGGATGAGTGTATTTAGAAGACTTATCACCTTATCCACGAATTATATCAATTTGGGACCTTTTAAAACCGAAAAACATTTTCAAATAAAGTAATATTTCTTACTTTCCAAAAGTGCCCCTCCTCTCCTCTTATAAAAGGCCCCCAACTCTACCTCATTTCACACACTCCACAAGCCTTTGGCTCGGCCAAAACCTGCCCATTTACTCTCTACACATCCCTCTCCTCATCCTAGAGGATTCCCTTTCGGCAGAATCCTTTCAAAGGAAGCCTTTAGGCTCAAATCAAAAAGAGTTACACTTTTAAAGGTAATTCATTCTCTCATGTTCATTTGTTTTATTTTTCTTCTCCAACCCCCTAAACTATTTTTATTTACTTCTTTTGTAACAAAACCAGTATCTCAAATATACTAGGATTTTTTTATAATATTTATTCTAGCTACACTCTCACACAACCACATCAAATGGTTAAAGAACATACGGTTTCCGTGGATGGAGAAATTCTGCCTCCCGAAATGATGATTGTTCAATACTCATCTAACACCTTCAAAGGTGGCCATTATGATGTCACTATTTTTATATATGATATATAATATGTTTATTCTTTACTTAAGCTTCTGTATGTTTTATTTTTGGCTTACCTTTATGGCTTCCATTATGGGTATACACGATATCTTCATTTTAGGAAGTGCGGACTACCGCCCACTCAAAGTGATGTGATTCGTTATTACCATATGTGGTACGTATAAAGGGTATATTTAATGATATTATATATGATACCATACTGGAATTAAAATACTATTATGTATCATTATGTTTTAATTCCATTAAATATGAAATAGAAATGGAAGTAGCGTTCATGCGTACGTACGGCTTACCGTCTCCATGAACGGTACATTTCATTTCTTATCTCAAAATATCATGTACTATTATAAGTAAATATATATAATGGATAAATATTATGTATGATACATCTAAATGATTAATATAATTCTGGAATTAATATATAAATACCTCTCATATAGTTTTAATTCCATTAATACGACATAGAAATGAAAGTAGCGTTCATGCGTACGTACGGCTTACCGTCTCCACGAACGGTGCATTTCATTTCTTTCCTCTAAATGATTATGTGATATTAATAATACATGTATATTCTGGATATATATGATATATATGATTTCAAAATCAGGAATGTAATTCTGGATATAACGAACCTTTGACCAAATTAACAACATGTAAGTGTAAGAAGTCTATTTTTGACTTAAGAACCAAATACCGAAAAAATGAACATTATTAACTTAAATGATTACATGATGTTCATAACATGGTATAAAATGAATAATGAACATGAAAAAGTATCTTATGAAAGTATATATTAACTCAAGTTTATTATTCAGGTGATTAAAGAACGATCGAGTCAAGTCGGACCTGAGGTAAGGGATCCTACTCCACTTTTTCTTTTTAAGTACACTCTTTTATGTCATTCCTTTTAAAGATCATATTTATTGTTATTGGGATGTTATTTTATATTAATATTACAGTAATTTTTTATTTTCATGTGTTGAGAGACCCTATTCTCTGTCATCAATCCATTTTGGAAGTTTTGAGTGGCGTCGTTAGGCTGCCGAACTTTCGTAAGAGATCTAACCTCTCTCTTTCTTTTTAAGTACTCTCCTTTATGTCACTTCTTTTAAGCTCCTCTTTGTAATGTTGGGGGATGTTCTTTTATATTCCACTTGCTTTACATTTTATTGTAATGTGATAGATACCCTATTTGATCTCATCAATCCATATTCGGAAGTTTTATGTGACGCCGTTAGGCTGCCATGTTTTCGTAAGGGATTTTTCATCTCACTTTTATTCCCGTGAGATTTATGCTACATTTTCCAAAAATTCCATTGATTGGTGTATGTACTGCCCATTATTCTACTATTTGTGTAATATTATTTCGTTTATGAGTATTTACATCAATGATCTATTGTCCTTCTTTCATGGGGTGTATGTTTTGAAAGATACCCAAGTCGGTAAGGGAACCTTTCACCCTCCTCTTTTTTAAAAGACTTCATTTGTTGGGTCTTTTAATTTACATATTGTTATGTTGGGATATGTTCTCATATATATTTATTGATGTAAATTTTATGTCCAAGTGATGAGATACACTTTTTATCTCTCATCAACTCATTTTGATGTGATGCCGTTAGGCTGTCAAGGGAACTTTTTAACCCAATTTCGATTTCTTTGGGTTCAGCATGCAGTCATTGAATATATCATCCATTGAATATGTGTGAATGACTTTTTATTGTTTTACACTTAATATCCACTTATATTGGGTGTATTTATATTTGTCACACATATTTTTGAGATTGATTTGTCCTTAATTTAAGTATACCTTCTTTATAAGGGATTTCATCACATTTGACATTTCTATTGAGGTTTCATTGTTGTTATGCACCAATTAACTCTTATATGGTGTATATAATGTCCTTTGGAGTATTATATCATGAATCCATTTATTCTCATTATAATATAATGTTCTGACTAAATGTTATTCCTCAATTATTGTATTCAAGTGTCTCTAATTTTGGTAAAACCCCTTTAACCAAAATGTCATTTTAAATGTTTTAATTATTTGTTCTTATTAATATCCATGTTTTCAAAATGGTTTTAAGGATTTATTTATATGGATATTAATGGATTAAAATTTTAAGCTTCATGGTGGTATGGGACACTTTGATTCAAAAATCTCTTTATTAAATGTTTTAAATGGTTTTGAAAATGGTTTTGATAAAGGATTCTATTATGATATATTGTGATGTGGAAATGTTATCATTCCTTTATATTGGTTTTATGTTTTATGATTTTATATTGGTACTTGGACATTTTAATGGGTGGTTACGTTATAAACCATATGACGGGTGGTGCCGTGAATACCAGGACGGGTGGTTACGTTATAACCTCCAATGCATTGGGTTTGGAAGTCGGCCGTATGGCTATTCCATTAAGTATGTATGGAAATTGGCCGTATGGCTATTCCATTAAGTGATATGTGTGGAAGTCGACCGTATGGTTATTCCACTTAAGTATGTTTATGTCCCAAGTTACCATTATATATGTTATGTGTTCTTTATATGGGTTTTATGGTAATCCTTTGGTTACAAAAAGGTAAGTAATGATACTTTTTTCAGTGAAGAGTTTTTACTACTTCATGAAGGTGAAAAGTATTACATTGATAAAGTATTCATGGTTTACTTGTTGTTTTGAAAAACTAACAGTTTTCATTCTTTGTGTATCCCTTACTGAGCTTCTTATGCTCATCCCAAGTTTTTGAAATGTTTTTCACAGGACTTAGCGTGGAATAGGGTCAAGGATGGGATCAAGGGAAAGTCATGCTACCTAAAACATGGAACTAAACATGTTTCTTTTTAAGAGTTTTTATTTTATGGAAATTTAGTAGAAGATACTACTTTGTAATCTTTTGAGATGTAATAGTTATGTCCTAATTCTCTAAAACTCTAAACCTGAAAAGATCCTCAATGTGTAATCTTGTAATAACTCAAGATTAAGTAAGGTTTAAGGCTGGGGCCTTATAGTTGGTATCAAAGGTCGGTTTAGATAACTTTATAGGTTAGGGTATTCTCTAAGCATAAGTGACATTACCATAAAGGGTAGGATTTCAGAAAGAGTCCTAGTTTTATATAAAGTGAATGAGTAAGTATATCTTAGTTTTTATCTTACTCATTAGTATATGATGGTTTTGTTTATATACTCACAGTGACCCTTTTTGGTTTTAGTAAATGGATGGATCTAGCAGGCACCAATGTGCCAACAGGTTTGAAGGAAACTGTGGTGGTTCTCTGATTAAGATACTAGATAAAATAGAGGATTCAATGAGGAAACTCGTGGTTTTCCTAAACCAAATATCAAGGAGTCATGATCAACCACTTGAACCTTGGTATGTTCGGTAATGCATCATGTACGAGATGACCAATCGATGTGGAAGTTCAGGTAATAATTATTAAGGTAACCATTAAGGTTTATATGATCCTTAATTTTTAGGTAATAGTGGGTTACTCTATGGTATGATGGAAAATGAAAGGAATGAGATAAACTTGAGGTTAAAATATGTTATGATTATTTTTGAAGATTTTATCTCATTTTGGGGAATGTTTTAAGAATTATATAGTTTTGGAAAAAGGACAACACGCAGACCGTGTGACATCCCGTCGCGTCGGACAAAGCTGCGGGAATCGAACCCACAACCAATGTGCGACTGGTATTTATCACCTACCACTGGACTACGTGAAATCCCTGGTTAGTTTGACTGATTCTTTCTAGTTATATGATTTTATGAATTAAGAGTAAGTTGATTTTGGGTTATTTATGAAAATGATTAACCTATCATGGAGGATATGTGATTAGGTTAATTACTTTTCAATACGAGACTTTAGGAGCAACTGATGTTGTTTGGAGATAAATGTTACGATTTAATTGGGAAGACTATGTGACTAAATCCTTCAAATATTTGGGTTTCAATCTTATATTGGTTTACTTTGAATAATTTTAGGGAAAAATTGTTTATCAGATGGTTCTCGTTGAACTTTGGGTTTTGTTGGACAAATTTTGGAGATTAAGAATAGATTTTCTTTTTATAAAGGGTTATCCTTTTCTGGATTATCTGACCTTGTACTAACCTTTTTGGTTTTGGTTTTGTTTAAAGTCTAAAGACATGGGAAGTATATAGTTCTCTTTTGTGTATTAGGTGATTCTCTAGAAGTTGATTATAGTACTCTTAATGTGAACAAGTCTCCCTAAATACTCGTCTTTTGGAAAAAATATGAATTTGACTAAGGAATCTAGTAAAATTTGAAAGTCAACATGATAAGTGATTATGTTTCCTTATTAATAAATTCCTCAATAAAAAGTAACTTAAAAGAAAAATGTTGTCTATTAACTTTTCCTACTGGGGAATCGAATACCGTTTAACCCATCACAAGTTTGTGATTTTCTCGTGGTTAACTTTCTCCGAAACATGTTTTCTCTCACTCTCCATCAGAACATGACCCTATGTTTTCTCCTCCATGTCCATGTTTTCCTACATGGAGTCCTAGTATGGGTTAACTCGGGTGACCTCTGTACTTATGTTTCTTTGTTTTAAAGTGATTGTTTTACCGACTCTTGTTCCGATGTGGGACGTTCAAGGATGTTTCCAAGCTCAATTTTAAAAATTGCGAGGACGCAATTCCCAAAAAGGGGGGAAGGATGTAACACCCCAGGTAAATAAAGAATATGACATTTTCATATTTATCCATATTTGTGAATAAAATATTAATATGACTATAAAGGGGACACTATGCTCGATGACGTACCCAACATGCAACAACGAGTCTCTTGGGAATCTTACGTTGCACTCTAATAATAAAATAATATTATTTTAAATGGTAGTTAACATGTATCTGTTGTAATGGCGAGAATGGATAGAAATAACTAAAATATTATTATATATGTTTTTAAATGTTTTTACATTTATCCAATAAAAGATAAAGACTTAAAATACAGAAAGAATTCAATTTTAGGCGTATATGCCCTAGTTTTCACTAAAGGTTCACTTATCACCTTTTGATGTTGAACCATCATTAAATATAGTTTTGTTCACTCTTAAACATTATTTTGGACCAAATAAAACTCTTACTAAGAATCGGGACATCAAAATTTACTTTGTGTAAATTTTTGGTATCTTTCCGATAAAGTTCATTTTTTAATGAATACTGTAAATGTTGTGTTTTAATTCAAAACCTCTTTTTAATCTAATTTATTTATATGATTAGATAATATTTTTAATTGTTTTTAAAGTGAAATTAGAAAATATTTTTACCATTAAATCCAATAGTGGTCGTTGGAATTAATTTCACTTTGAAATCAGACTTAAACTAGTGTCAATCTTTTGATACTTATTGTTATATAAAAACACGCTATTTGCTCTGACAGCGGGAATTAATTAATAAATTAAATAATGTGACTAATATGTTTTGAATTTTGTAAAACAGACTTCATTTTTTAATTCAGAATATCAAATATATCTTAGGGTAATTTTTTGGGATTTTTATGAAAAACTTCAATTTTTGATGAATAGTGAAACCACTAAGTGGTACTTATAAAAACTGATTTTCTGTTTAAATGAAATTTTTCCATCATTGTGTTTTGAATTTCAAAAATCCGACATACATGGTTGTCATTAAGAAGTAAAATGTGGTTCAATGGGATAAAAATAATTTTTTTGGTGAATAGTAACATATTAAGTTTTTAATCGCGATTAGTGGTAATTAGGGTAGTTTAAGGTATAAATAATGCTTTAATAAACTTAAATGACCTAGACCCATGTCCCAACCATATTGGTTGTGTCATAGACGACTAAGTGAAGCCATGGGTCAACTTGGGGACCCCATTGAGCCACTTTAGTTGGAAAATGACAATAATATATTTTTATTTAATGCTAAAATTAAATTGACACAAACATGAGTTGTTTTACTAAAACAGTTTTTAAGTGGGGTTACACAAGTCCACATTTTGATTATAAATTGTCATTGGAAAGCTAAAAAGATTTCCTAAAACATAGTAATTTTTTTATAATTTTTAGACATTAAATAAAATATATTATTTATGACATAATATTGATGGAGCGATGACATCATTATTTGACGATTTAAATAAAATGGAAAGATAATGTAAAATATAAGAACTACACATGTCCAAAACCAATTGGATGAGTGGATTTAAAAGCCTTATCACCTTATCCACGAATTATATCAATGTTGGACCTTTTAAAACCGAAAAACATTTTCAAATAAAGTAATATGTCTTACTTTCCAAAAGTGCCCCTCCTCTCCTCTTATAAAAGGCCCCCACCTCTACCTCATTTCACACACTCCTCAAGCCTTTGGATCGGCCAAACCCTGCCCATTTACTCTCTCCACATCCCTCTCCTCATCCTAGAGGATTCCCTTTGGGCAGAAGCCTTTCAATGGAAGCCTTTAGGCTCAAATCAAAAAGAGTTACACTTTTAAAGGTAATTCATTCTCTCATGTTCATTTGTTTTATTTTGCTTCTCCAACCCCCTAAACTCTTTTTATTTACTTCTTTTGTAACAACAACAGTATCTCCAATATACTAGGATGTTGTTATAATATTTATTCGAGCTACACTCTCACACAACTACATCAAATGGTTAAAGAACATACGGTTTCCGTGGATGGCGAAATTCTGCCTCCCGAAACAATGATTGTTCAATAATCATCTAACACCTTCAAAGGTGGTCATTATGATGTCACTATTTTTATATATGATATATAATATGTTTATTCTTTACTTAAGCTTCTGTATTTTTTATTTGGGGCTTACCTTTATGGCTTCCATTATGGGTATACGCGATATCTTCATTTTAGGAAGTGCGGACTACCGCCCCCTCAAAGTGATGTGATTCGTTATTACCATATGTGGTACGTATAAAGGGTATATTTAATTATATTATATATGATAACATACTGTAATTAAAATACTATTATGTATCATTATGTTTTAATTCCATTAAATATGAAATAGAAATGGATGTAGCATTCATGCGTACGTACAGCTCACCGTCTCCATGAACGGTACATTTCATTTCTTATCTCAAAATATCATGTACTATTATAAGTACATATATATAATGGAGAAATATTATGTATGATACATCTAAATGATTAATATAATTCTGGAATTAAAATATACATACCTCTCATATAGTTTTAATTCCATTAATACGACATAGAAATGAAAGTAGCGTTCATGCGTACGTACGGCTTACCGTCTCCATGAACGGTTCATTTCATTTCTTTCCTCTAAATGATTATGTGATATTATAAATACATGTATATGCTGGATATATATGATATATATGATATCCAAATCAGGAATGTCATTCTGGATATAACGAACCTTTGACCAAATTAACAACATGTAAGTGTAAGAAGTCTATTTTTGACTTAAGAACCAAATACCGACAAAATGAAAATTATTAACTTAAATGATTACATGATGTTCATAACATGGTATAAAATGAATAATTAACTTGAAAAAGGATCTTAAGAAAGTATAGATTAACTCAAGTTTATTATTCAGGAGATTAAAGAACAATCGAGTCAAGTCGGACCCGAGGTAAGGGATCCTACTCCACTTTTTCTTTTTAAGTACACTCTTTTATGTCATTCCTTTTAAAGCTCATCTTTATTGTTATTGGGATGTTCTTTTATATTAATCTTACTGTAATTTTTTATGTTCATGTGATGAGAGACCCTATTCTCTCTCATCAATACATTTTGGAAGTTTTGAGTGGCGTCGTTAGGCTGCCGAACTTTCGTAAGAGATCTAACCTCTCTCTTTCTTTTTAAGTACTCCCCTTTATGTCACTTCTTTTAAGCTCCTCTTTGTAATGTTGGGGGATGTTCTTTTATATTCCTCTTGCTGTAAATTTTATTGTAATGTGATAGATACCCTATTTGATCTCATCAATCCATATTCGGAAGATTTATGTGGCGCCGTTTGGCTGCCAAGTTTTCGTTAGGGATTTTTCATCTCACTTTTATTCCCGTGAGATTTATGCTACATTTGCCAAAAATTCCATTGAGTGGTGTTTGTACTGCCCATTATTCTACTCTTTGTGTAATATAATTTCGTTTATGAGTATTTACATCAATGATCTATTGTCCTTCTTTCATGGGGTGTATGTTTTGAAAGATACCCAAGTCGGTAAGGGAACCTTTCACCCTCCTCTTTTTTAAAAGACTTTTTTTGTTGGGTCTTTTAATTTACATATTGTTATGTTGGGATATGTTATCATATATATTTATTGATGTAAATTTTATGTCCATGTGATGAGATACACTTTTTATCTCTCATCAACTCATTTTGATGTGATGTCGTTAGGCTGTCAAGGGAACTTTTTAACCCAATTTCGATTTCTTTGGGTTCAGCATGTAGCCATTGAATATGTCATCCATTGAATATGTTTGAATGACCTTTTATTGTTTTACACTTAATATCCACTTATATTGGGTGTATTTATATTTGTCACACATATTTTTGAGATTGATTTGTTCTTAATTTAAGGATACCTTCTTTATAAGGGATTTCATCACATTTGACATTTCTATTGAGGGTTCATTGTTGTTATGCACCAATTCACTATTATATGGTGTATATACTGTCCTTTGGAGTATTATATCATGAATCCATTTATTCTCATGATAATATAAAGTTCTGACTAAATTTTATTCCTCAATTATTGTATTCAAGTGTCTCTAATTTTGGTAAAACCCCTTTAACCAAAATGTCGTTTTAAATGTTTTAATTATTTGTTCTTATTAATATCCATGTTTTCAAAATGGTTTTAAGGATTTATTTATATGGATATTAATGGTTTAAAATTTTAAGCTTCAAGGTGGTATGGGACACTTTGATTCAAAAATCTCTTTATTAAATGTTTTAAATGGTTTTGAAAATGGGTTTGATAAAGGATTCTATTATGATATATTGTGATGTGGAAATGTTATCATTCCTTTATATTGGTTTTATATTTTATGATTTTATATTGGTACTTGGACATTTTAATGGGTGGTTACGTTATAAACCATATGACGGGTGGTGCCGTGAATACCAGGACGGGTCATTACGTTATAACCTCCAATGCATTGGGTATGGAAGTCGGTCGTATGGCTACTCCATTAAGTATGTATGGAAATTGGCCGTATGGCTATTCCATTAAGTGATATGTGTGGAAGTCGACCGTATGGTTATTCCACTTAAATATGTTTATGTCCCAAGTTACCTTTATATATGTTATGTGTTCTTTATATGGGTTTAATGGTAATCCTTTGGTTACAAAAAGGTAAGTAATGATACTTTTTTCAGTGAAGAGTTGTTACTACTTCATGAAGGTGAAAAGTATTACATTGATAAAGTATTCATGGTTTACTTTTTGTTTTGAAAAACTAACAGTTTTCATTCTTTGTGTATCCCTTACTGAGCTTCTTATGCTCATCCCAAGTTTTTGAAATGTTTTTCACAGGACATAGCGTGGAATAGGGTCAAGGATGGGATCAAGGGAAAGTCATGCTACCTAAAACATGGAACTATACATGTTTCTTTTTAAGAGTTTTTATTTTATGGAAATTTAGTAGAAGATACTACTTTGTAATCTTTTGAGATGTAATAGTTATGTCCTAATTCTCTAAAACTCTAAACCTGAAAAGATCCTCAATGTGTAATCTTGTAATAACTCAAGATTAAGTAAGGTTTAAGGTTGGGGCCTTATATTGAGTTTGATTATAGATTGGGTGGTTTTACCCATTTCAGGAATAAATTGTGTTTGGATTTCGGGTCCCAAGATAGGCCTTCAATGAGTCCTTTTATTTTATTTTGATTTATTTTATTTTAGCCTCCCCTATTACTCCACTTATTCTCATGAGAGGATAAAAACCCCTTCCCCTAATTGATAATTCTAGACCGAAGGAAGAATAGGGGAGAGGAATGGAGGAGAATCATTATTGAGTCTAATCATATTATAATCTAGATATAGTAACCATGAAGCATAGATTCAACCATGAAGCTTTAGATATTTTCAATGATGTCAGAATATTAATTGGATTTCCAACTCATATTAATTTTATGTAATTTTCCAATTTTATTATTTAATTTACTATATTACTTGATTCCTTAAATCCCATTGATGTGATATTTTGTAGTAAAATAAATCATAATGGGTTTTTCAAAGAGATTATGATTTTGAAAACCCTAATAGCATGGTGTGTTGGTATTGAAGACGTGAAATATATTTCATAAATGGACCTTAGGTTGGGGATGATTTCCACACAACATGTTTTCCATTCTGAAATCTAATGTAGAACTATAGAGAACATGACTTAGTGTATTACCATGTATATGAACAACCAACCCATGTGTGGTATGTGATGTGTAAAAGTAAACAACACACCGAATGATAATGTCATGGATTGATCTAAGTAACACAACCTTGAAACACATGTTCCATAAAAACCATGAGTTCCTTGATTAACATCATGAATTTAAGAAATACATGAGGAGTCAAGCTAATGAACATGTTCAATGTGTTTTGCGAGGTGTACATTCCATGTATCCAATGACACACATAATGTAAATTACCCTCAGAGGGGTTTTTTATTTTTTCTCACAAGGTATCCATATGTGGAAAGTCAAGTACTCCATATTTGGTATAATTACACATAAAATGATATAGTAAATTTATCTATTCTATGAATGGTTGTTAGAGATATGATCTAGGGATGACTGTAGATCATCACCCCATGATGTTGATAATGGGATCAAGGATTAAATCTTGGGTAGGTGAGAGGATGAATAACCCCAAAGTATAATTTTAGAACCTATCATCATATCCTAATACAAATTTTAGAATTTTTAAATCTTTGCAGATTTTTCATTAGTTTATCATCCTCAGAGGATTGATATGTGAGACATGAAGTAGTTTGGGCTCATCATTGAAGGTTCTCTTGGCTTATCAAGGCAACCCATAATGTCTTATAGATAAATTTGGATGTTGGGGAGATTATACCCTATTTCACACACCCAATGTAGAGTGGGAGAAATTATATTGGAGGGGAGGATGTGGAGGCAGCTAAAAACTCATATTATATTATATACTTTCTGGGCAGTTCATATTGTGGATGGTTCCATGAGTTTTAATAGGACATAGAGTGGGTGATTGTGATGTAACAAACCAATTTGTGCCTCATTAATTATATTTTTTATTCAATTTCTTTCTCCCAAAACAACACAGAAACAAAACAAATATAGACCAATATACTGTGGCCAGGTAATTATAAGGAATAATCATTAATAATAAAAATATAAAATATAAATAAATAAATAAATTTAATTTGAATATAAATATAATTATTAGAGGCATGAAACTAATAAAATCATTCAATATTATTAAAATTTATTATATAAAATTGATATTTATTATGTTTGATATATTTGTGATTAGTTGTAATTTTAATGGAATTGTTAGATTATGAAGAATTGATTTCTTATAAAAAAAATTCATCATATTTCATGATTATATTTTAATTTTAATGTCACTTAAATTTAATGTGAATTTAATAAAATTATAACAATTATAGGATTTATCCAATTATATTTTATTAAGTTGAATTTTTGAGTTATCTTTGTAAATAGGGACTTTTTAGATGAATAGTTAAAATAATAATTTTATTAAAACCATTATTCTACAAAAATAAATAGTGATATTATGAATCATTTTCCAATAAAATTATTTATTATGATTTTTGATAAATAATATTAAAAATATATGGTAAATTTATAACCCAATGCTCAATTTTTTTTGAAATTTTATATAATGACTTAATGAAAAACAAATAGACTATTTTGGTTAAATAATTTTAAAAGGACTAAATGAAGTTTTTGAATTATTATTTTTTTTTGAATAAATAATTTATAAATAATGATAATTATTTTTTAAATTCATTGCAATCAATGGAATTGAAAACTCTTTCCAAAATAGTAAATAGTTTTTCTCGGAATAAACTTTTTCTAAAACATGTTTTTTAACATTTCCTAAGTTAATGTTATGATTAATTTCCGAATACATAGAGATATTAATTGATAAATATCTTTTTATATTTTATATATAAAAAATAAACTATTTAATTTCTCTAATTCAATTTTTTATATAAAATTTAAAATTTAAATCTCAATGCCATTTACTAAAATAATGATGAAACAATAATTTTCAAATTAGAGTTTTATTAATATCATGGAATTTATCTCAAAAAAATAAATTTTAATACATAAACTAATAAATATAATATTATGAATAAAAAATTAATAATTATATAGTCACTCATTTAATTATTAATCAATACTAAAAAATATTAAGAATCTATAATCATTAAAATGTATTTTTCTACAAAAATAGTTTTTTCTAAATGTTATCTATTTAATATTAAGGGTTATTTCCATAATTGTAATAAATTTTATTACATGAAATATATGATAAATTTATTCCATAAAACCTTAATTTGGTACTATGGGCTATGTTATATATTTAATCTAATATTATATTATGTAGTGAAAAACAATTTTACTAGATTAAAATTAATATATTGAAATATAGTTACATAGTGGTAAAAACTCTATAATATGTATAATACAAGTTTGGAAACACATATCTATTCCATTAATGATAGAAATAAGCTCCAAAATAAAATTTTTGATTCTTTTGAGCCATTGAACATGGAATTGTTTCATAAAATTATTGAAAAATTATGAGTGTTTCTAAAAGTGACCCTTTTCTCCTATAATAAATCAATACCACAAATACCCTTCAAAGATACACTTCTATATATAGTTAATCCTTGAAAATTTAATATTTTAAATATAATATATTACTATACTATAGACATATACAATTTTCCCTCATATTTATCATAATCCCTTCACTTTCAAGGGAACTTCCAAAGGAAAAATCAAGACTCCAATGTAATTGTTATCTCCTCTTAAATTTTTTTCTTAATCATACTCTTGCAAATTATTTATCACCGTAAAAAATTAAATAAGATAGTATCATTTTTTTACTTATATTTTGTTTTATTATTTCCAAAAATCATATTTATTCATTTCTATTCGATTTGAAAAACAAAAGAACATTGTTTGGGCATTGCGTGGACTACCGCCTCAACAAATATTTTATGTTTCTTTTTTATTACTACTTTTCATGGAGGGTATCAATAGAGTTAATAAAGAATAATTACGATATATATTAAGATATTATATTTATTATAATTAAATTCCAATTTATTATCCACCATTACCCCGATATTACATTGAAAATAGGAACACTAATCATGAATACTAGAAAATTACTACATCCATGATGAAAAGATTTTCATTTTTATTCTATATTTTAATAAATTTAAAAAAATATAGTAAAATATTTTTGAAAATTAGAAAAATATTTAAAAATATATATTTAAATTGTTATTAATTATATTATATCAAAATAAATCCTCTTAAATCATACTCATTAATCGAGCTAAAGTGTGTTCACATTTTGGTCGGTTTAAGAACCTCTCTGAAAAATGAAACAAAATATGATCATGGATGACTATGGGAACATGAAAATTATTAATATAATAATATATTAAGAATAAAAAATTATTCTATGTTTCTATAAATAATATATTTAATATTTATCTTATTATTAATGTAATTTTTTTGTTCTCGAAAATTATAGAAATAAACCCATTTGAAATCCATTTTCACATAACATAACAAAAACCCATATGGAATAATATAAGAATATTTAAAATAAATATATGTTATATTTTATATAATAATAAATGATATATAAATAATTAAAGTTTTATCAAATCATGGTTAATGATATCAAAATTATTAAACACGCTAAAAATAGTCAATGATATTAATATCTGAGGCTAAAAAGACATTATAAAAAATCAATACATGAATAGAATTTTTCTAATGAATAGTTTAAATGGGAATATATATTAAATATTATATGAGTTTATTAATTAATATGTTTATCATTATGATATAGAAGGGTAACAAAACTTCCATGGAAATCATGTGAAAAGGTAACATAAATGGTAATTGAAGCTCAATTCATTGAGTTATACAATTTTTTATTTCAACATTGTTTTTTCCAATAAATTTAAATTTAAATGAAGTAGTTTTTTTTAATTATTAGAAAATTGTATTTTAACCGATTCAATTTAAATGAATTAATTCATTTTAATTTTTCTAGAAAATAATGTATACTTTTGAAATGATTATCTTAACCATGAATTTTACAATTACAAATAAAAAATGATTTAAAAAGTTATTTTCTATAGGATTTCATTTCATTACCTTATGAAGATATATATAGTTTATTTATGATTCATGTTCAACATTATATTATTATTTTATATGATCATTTTGGGTGATCATGTAAGCAATATCAAATTATTTAGTTCAGTGTGCTCTTTTAAACCTTCTGGATGCCTTATGAAACACATATAATTTCAATGGGTTCTTTATATAATTAGAATAATATCCATTTTTAGGTTCTATGTAACAAATTTTATCTCTATGGGTTATTTATGTGATGATTTATAAATTTATTGAATCCCATTTTCTTTCTATGAATTATTTTTTGGTGTGATGACTATTTTTATTTTGGGCTAACCTATTATATGGATTATGAGATGGGTGGGACATATATATCCCGACAATGAATGGTGTAATGAATTATATATCCTGAGAAAAAAATGTTATTTGAATGATTTTGAAACTATATTTGTTCAAAAATGGCATGTGTGATGACATTTTTCCCTAATCATAATTTCATGAGTGAATGAGTTGGCAGGAAACATGTTTACAAAGTTAAAAATAATATGTTTATGGGTATGCAAGATAATTTCATGTAGTTCATTTATCATGTTATATACATTATTTTTCATATTTCTCTTTCCATGAGATAATTATTATCATTGTAAATGTTAGGTCAATATTTCATGAATATGGTTAAATATTACTGATATATGTTTCTTTTAAATCATTATTATTTTCATATTCATGATTTTATACATGTGTGAGAATTAACCATTATGTTCTTTTTACGTTATCCTTTAATGATCATTTTATCTGTTAACACCCTATGATTTTGTGAAATATATATTTTTCGAATGAATTTAATCTTTTGAATTTTTTCATTTCACACAACATTGATTTTTTTTATATTAAATCAATATATCAAACATTCCTTTCCCATGGAACTATCCAGATATACATTACATGGACTACCGAATTGGTGTAAGTTATACAAAACACTAACAAGGCTTATGTTACAAAAAACATCGACTTGTCGTACATTGCACGCAATGCTGAGTTTCTACGAAATATCATTTTCTTGTTATAATTATTTAAAAAAGATAATTGTAACCAAGATGTTAAACATATTAATATTAATAGTAATAAAAAAATTTCAATTTTTTATAATGATTTTATATAAATAAAACATATTGATAATTATGGAAACAATTTTTGGTTACATCCTTGAATATTTAAACATACTATTTTATCAAATGAGTAGCATTTAATGTCCCTATATAAGAAATAATAAACATAATATTAGAGACATTAAGATATTTAATTTTATAAAATAGTCTTCATTTTAATTTATAACATTGAAATTAACAGATGGATAAATTTTTGAGTTGTTTATATGAAACATCATATTTGTATGAATACTAAAGAATATAAGATTTTAATTCGGAACTGCATTTTCATATTATTTATTTAAAAGGTTGAATTAAATTTTAATTTCGTTTAAATATTTAATTATATAGTATTTTACCAATTAACACTATATTAGTCATTTTAATCAGATTTAATTTGAAAATTGGTATAAAAACTAAGAAAAATTATGGACTTTTTTATTTTTAAAACCCGCAGTGTCGTCCCGTCAACCAGAATAATTTTAAATTAATTTATACCACTTCTATAATTAGAATTTGAAAAATGGATTCCAAATTTTTAATCATAATAATTTATAAATTATGATAATTTAAAAATATTTTATTACCAAAATTATTATTCAAGGTGATTAAAATTAATTACAATGATTAAGAGAAAAATTAGGTTAATATTGTATTAAACTGTAACTTTAACACTCGAAAGACCTAGAAACATTTCCAAAACACATTTTAGATAAATTATTCGGCAATGAATCATTTATTATTTAGGTTTGTTTGTTTCTATGTCCTTTTTGAGTAAGAACATTTGTACCCCTAACTTGTTTTAAAAAATTCCGTCTGTGTCCTTTACCATCCCTTTAAAAGGACAACATATCCCCCACATCAATATACCTCTAAAACCACATATTTTCGGTCAATATATGACCACTAAACATCCCATCATACCTACCTTATTAATTTAAGCATCTATTTGGTCCAAAATCTGTCCAATGAATATTTTTGTCACAAACGAAAAGTAGTTACCCAAATAAGAGGTAATGCCTTCTCTGAAGCTTCTTTAATTTATTTAATTTCTCCACCACTAATCACTTTTTAATCCATGATTGTAGAAAAATAATATTATCTTCAATATACTAGGGGGTTTTTATTCTGATGGTTCTATGAACACTTAAACACATTTCAATCTAATGGGAAACAAGCATACTTTATGTGTATGACAAACTACAGCCTCACTAAATGACGATTATTCAATTTTCTGTTACCACCTATAATGGTATAAATTATGATGGAAAATTTATTTATATATGTAATATATTTTATTTTTCTTATTTCATTAATATTCTTAATTACTTTTATAATACAAAATTTTTTTACTTTTAATCTTGTTTAAATAAGATTATTTAATTTTAGGAAGTGTGGACTACATCCCCCTTAAAGCGATGTGATTCATTAAAAATAACATAGAATGTATTAAGTATGTGTTTAATGAACATATATGATATATTTGATATAATAATTCTTCTATAATAATGATATATATATATATATATATACACTTATATTTCATTTCATTACTGTCTTTTATTACAACAACAATAAAAGGAACATCATTCATGCATACGTATGACAAACCATCTCTATAATGGATGTAATCGATTTAATAATTATATATTCTATAAATTATAATAATAAAATTATAATATATATAAATTATATTTATATCATGGTTTACATTCTGAGAATCATGATATAAGTATAAGGACAAAAGATATAAAAAAATAAAGACACATATGAAGAACAAAGAGAATATTACCTGAAGTGAAACCTTAACATATGATTTTAACAAGAGCTTAGGTTTAATAAAAAAAATATGATATTAGATATAAGAAAATATTTATGTAATCTATTAATAATAATTTTAAATTTATTATAAAGGAAGATTGTATATATATGAAAAGAGTTAGACACAAGTTAAGGAGAGTTCATCCCATGTATTATTTTCGTGATATATATGCTTTATTCACCACCCATTACTTTTGTGTGGTGTGTATGATGACCATAGATGTATTAAATATTTATTATAATTAAATTTTTGTGTATTTACATATCCATTTAATGATATTTATTTCACAAGGTTAATGATTAAAATTTTTCCAAATCAATAAAATAGTTTTTCCTAAATTTTCGTTATTTGAGACACATTCTTTTTTATGGACATAAATTATTATTATTTGTTTTGTATAGGCTTCCATTTTAAAACATATATCATGAATATATTTATTTTAATTATATTTAAAAATTCATTTAATTTACTTTCCTTACATGGAGAGTATGATCCCATGTTACCAATTTATAAGAGTTTGTTAATAAAATCTCATCAATTGTTGAGATTGATATGGATTATGCTTAATTAATAAAATATTTTGATCCATATATCAAGAAGACTCATGTGTTTATTTCTTCTATTTTTATTCATGATATATATATTTATTAGTTATATTTTTGAACTCTTTGGTAGTTAAGATAATTAAAAATATTTAAGAAAATTTTATAGTATTTCACTATTAGGATTGAAATCTATTTTATTTCAAAACCATGTTTCAAAAAATGTTTTAAAAATGTTTTAAAATTATCCTTGAATTGAATTTTAATGGGAAAATTAATTAATTTTTTTATTTTATTTGATTCTTTCATTAAAATTTATCAATTTAATTTTCAAAGAAAATGGTTTTCAAGAATTTTTTAAATGCTGTAACGAATTATTTATAAGTTTTTAAATAAAATGGCTTCCAAAATGGTCTAAAATACTTATTTAAAAGTATTGATGTTTATTTTAAAGGGTATTTTTTTAGTATGTTTTATTTTAGATAAAAAAAATCAAGAAGAAAGGATATTTTACCCCAGAAATGTTTTTAAAAGGATTTTTAAAATTATTTACACACTAAGATGACATATGTTGATGTTACCCTGACTTTATATCAAAGGATATAAAGGTTCCATTCATATTATTTATATAAATGGTTTATTCTATGATGTCATTATGTCTATGAATCTCTAATTTCTTCCATTAGTTCTATGCTTCAGAAACCAAATATTTTTCTCTGGTTATGATTTCATGAAGTGATTACAAAACCTATCTATTTTCATTGATTAGTATTTAATGAAATTTTAATGATAACCATTTTATTTCATGGGTTCTAATTTGATGTTCATAAAGCATATTTAATTTTATGCATCATGATTATATAAAATCTGGATATTTTGGAACATGTTTGAATGATGTTATCATGAGATGGGTGGGAACTATATATCTGGAAAATTCTTTGGGTAATGGTGGAGGAATCATAAGTATATATGTTATGCATGAACATGATTTCATATTGGAAATTTTATGTTAGAACCTGATTACATATACACAATGTTATTCACGGACCTGGTTGTGTTTCCATAAGTTTATGCATGAAGCTTATTACATATTCACAATGTTATGAGTGAACCTTATTACATGTCCACAATATATTTCATTGACCTTTGATCATATCCGTATGTTTATGCATGAACCTAATTTCATTTTCACAATGTTGTGCATGAACCTGATAACCTATTCAAAATGATATACATGGGCCTAGTTTCATGTCCATCATGTACTTAATAAACCAAATTAGGCATTCATAATGTTATGAATGGGCTTGGTTGCATGTCTATAAGTTTATGTAGGGGCTTGATTTCATATACTTAACTTAATGAGTGAATATATATCTAATTACACCCATTCACAATGTTTTAAAAAAATGTGCATGCCACAAATTTCATGTATTATTTCAATTTTATACATTCATGATTTACGATCACAAATCCCTTATGATCCATGTCTTATGGACCACAATCTTTATTATGATATCTAATATGTTGTCTATGATCTTCAAATGTTATGCTAAAGTTACATAAACTTTTGTTAATTCGAAGATTACCGATTTCCATTGTTTACCCTTACTAAGAATTTGAGATGACCCCTTTCTTATATTTCATTTCCCCATGTTATGAGGAAAGGTTATAGGGAGAAATACTAAAGTTAGAGAAATCTATGGTATTTGGTTAAGCTCTTTCATAGAGATATAATATTTTGTTTCCATGTACCCAAAAATACTAAACAAATATGGTCTTCATTCATATTTTTTTAAATATACTAAGTATTCATATAAAATGATATAATATCCATGTATTCTAATATTGGGTCACTATAGATCTCACCACTATATATGATTTCCATTCCCTTGGATTTGAAGAGAAACATATCTCATGCAATGTGTATGAGTGGATTTATTTTTTATAGAAATTTTAATACTATGTGAAATAAGTGTTTTAATGAATATAGTCTCAAATATACTAACGCTATAGCTCCTTGGGTATTGGAACTATTTTTTTATGTAATAGTTAAACCGTGTATTAAATCTACTGTTTATATAATTTTATCTTTGGTTACTTCATTTGATGTATTCTCAGTGGACCCCTTTCATCAGATTTATAGTTTTGATGACTTTATGGTGATTATGGTATCGATATAGGATTTGGTTACTCCAATAGGCTTTTATTACAGAGTTAGGTATTGGTTACCCATTATATGGATGGATTTAGTAATGCCCACTTTATTAGGTATGTCTGTCTTCCCTGAAAAGTGATGGTTTCTTAAATACCCCTCTTTGATCACCATCAAAAAATTTCAATGCCCTTTAATAATTGTAGTTCAATTGAGCCTACCAAATCACACTCACATTCAGTTATTATGGTTATAATTATTATGATGAATAAAAAATCCCACAGTCATTTTGTATTATTATGAAACCATGGACAATCAACAATGAATTTCTATAAATGAAAAATTAACCATTTATTATTAGAAATAATGATATTAGATTATTAGAAGTCTATATTTGTAGTTTTTGGAAGCATTAATCACATTAACTCATCTAGAAGAATTGGAATATTTTTTTAGTTAACATTTTTATTATAACTAACCAGTATTAATGTACATAGAAATAACATAACTATTGTGGAATACATAAAAAATTACAAAAAAAGACACCCAAAGACCTTATTAGTTTAGTTCCTTATGAAACATGAAAACATGAACACCTGTAAATAAGCGAGATACATTATCTCCCACCAGGTTGTTAATTACACAAAGCATTCTTTGACACATTTATTTTAATCGGTATCTTCATATCCCAGGGAAGGACACATACAAAGGGGTGAGATCCAATGTTCAATATGGGTAAAAAAGGGATACATGTAAGCATAAACATGTTCATATGGGTGTGAGAACGTGATAAAAACATTAGTTGATCATACACTACATATCAAAGATCATAAAAATAAATCATTTCTCATAGATTCTTAGTTTATAATACCTGAATCACAAGGAAATAAATAACATAATCCATCATATAATAACATAATACTAAATCATTTAATTGTGGTAACCACCTAAGAATAAAAAATCATTTGTCTAGTTTACCTACCAAGACCTTTTTAGCATGTTAGGATTTGGGTAATCACATTTGTACATACTTATATCTTGGGATTCCCTCCCATGTACCCAATTATTTCATGATTGGGATGTCCTCCCATATACCCTCTTGTTTTAAGCATGGTATTTTCTCCAACATGACCTCTTATTTAAGGATTCAGATGTCATCGAGTGTACCCTCTTGTTTTTGGGTTCACATTTCCTTCGTTGTCCCCTATGAGCTTATAAATCATTTATCATTACCAAATTCATTAGAGGGTGATATAGGTACCACCCATCTATTCATTTATGCATGTTCCACAAAATAAAACATTCAAAATATCATGACCCAAAAATATATATAGCATTTAAAAACATAAAATCAAATCCCATGAATGGAAATGGGTATCATTAATATTTCATCATATCAAAACTTATGAAAATAGATAGGTTTTTAATGACTTCATGAAAAAATAACCTGTAAATAATTGTTTGTTTTAAAGGCACAAAACCCATAGGATAAAAATGAGTTTCAAAATAATATAACTTATGAATGTGGAACGAGTGTTATAAACACAATTTAATCATATCATATACAATTAGGAGAAATAATTTGAATTGAAACATTGGATAATCTCCAAGATGGGTATGAGTAACATAAAAAAAACTCATATCAGATGGAATATAACTTTGAAAGATATTTTAATACATTTTGTGAGGAAAATATCCATTATTCTTTGAATATTATTTTTAAAACATAATCCCTTTAGAAATTTTTTTTTAAAAATGCATTGGAATCATTGAAATAACACATGAAATAATTTTAAAAGATTATTCCCCTGAAAACTTATAAAATAATCTTGAAATCAAATTGAAAACTATTTTCATTAAATCCTATAAACAAATATTAAAAACCATTTTGAAAAACATATTCCTTGAAAAATAACATGAAAAGTTATAAAAAATATTGATAACGTTTTCAAATCCATTTCACTAAAAATTACATAAAAAAATTTTCTTAAAAATTGAACATTTAAATATTAAATGTAAGAATCATGGAAATTATGGAGGTTAAATCCATACCTATCATATGAGGTAAAAGGGACATACCATTCTTGTATTAAAAATTAATGAAAATGCCTTGTATGGAAAGAGACAAGAACATTCATTTGAGAAATTTTTTAAAAGAAAAAACAAGTCAAAATATATTTTAATTATTATATTTTATTAATATAATATTCATGGAAACCCTTATTGAAAAACATGGTTTTCAAGAAAATAGATTTCTAACCGAAGAGAGTGTAAAGTCAGGCTTTCTTAAAAACACATTCTTAACTATTTTTTTTACGCGAGTAGAAAACTGGTACCAATACATGAAAATATCATAAAAAAGATGATAAAAAAAATAACTACAATGATTAAGACATTAATCAAAATATTTGATCAAATTAAGTATAAACATGTAAAATCTCAAAAAGCTATAAGATTATTTCGGTAAACTCTTATCACTTCTTAACATTGAACCATAATCCCCAGGAATGAAAATGAAATTACATTATGTGTAAAATATTAAGAGAATAATGAGATTCAAGATAAACCATTTAATAAGAAGGATACACACCTAAACAAAAATATTTTTTTATAGAATAGAATATACCTCAAAGATTGAAAATTGAGATGAAATTACTTAATCAATTAGGTAACTTTTAAAACATAAAATCCATGTTAGAAAGATCATCAAATGGATCTGTAAGTACCCAAAAATTTAAGTACAGGAATCATAGAATACATAATTGGGAAGTATAAACACCACACAAATGATATGGGTGGTGAATAAATTATGCATCTCATGGAAAATAAAAGTGATATGAAATTCACATACTTTGTGTCTTGACTCTCATCATACTTGTACAAACTTCATCTTATTCGGGTTACTCATTTTTGTTTTCACCAAATTGATTTCTTGGATTGATTTCATCCCAAAAGAAGGATTCAATTAAGAAGTTGGACTGTTGGTAAGTGTATTAGTAAGATATTGTTTGACCCAAAGTGGCTTGAGAGTTTTGACGATGTGGGAGAGGTGGAAGCATTTTATTTGGAAAGAAAAGGACTCACTTGGTATTTTTGAAAACAATTATGGTGTACCCTTGTTTTTACCTAAAAAATACATCCAATAGAAACGAAAATCAATAATGGATGTTTCATGTCTATTAAAAGGGAGTTCTAAAGTGGGGTTTTCAGTTTATCCCTTATGTTTAAGTATTATACACTTATTAATATTATTGATTCCATAATTATTGTAATCAATTATAATTATATTCTCTATTATTTTTGGTGAAAAACTAATTTTACCTTACTATACATTTTAATTATCATTATTCTAAATATAGAATATGTAACACCCCAAGATTCCACGGTACACTCCTCTTTGAATAATACAATAGCGTGTGATGTATGCTACACTGAGTTCAAGCACACCACGACTTACCAAACTAGACGTTAAAAAGAATTTATGAATAGTATTAACTAAATTTTAAATTTAATATTATTCTTGTAATTTTAGAATCCATATTATGAGTTTCTTATACATAATGTAAGAATAAATACATTTTTTTCAGATAAAAGAAGTATCTTTCAAAAAATGCAATTTTACCGCCATCTAATGGTGAAGCCTTTTTAAATCCAATATTTGAAACTTTTATATATTCAATTTGACAAAATAAAATTTTTCTTTAGAATCGGGACATGGGAATTTAGTTTCAATCATTTTTTGGTGTTTTCTGATAACTTTCATATTTGGGTGAATAGTGAAAAATACATTATTTTAACTGAATTTAGTTTTTAATCAAAATAATTTATATTGTTAAATTATAAATTTAATGGTATGGAAGTATAAATAGATTATATTTTTACCATTTAATCCAATTATGTTCATTGTAAGTAATTTCATTTCGAAATTGGACATAATCAAATGTCAATCTTTTGATAGTTATTATTTCTTAAAAATACGCCTTTTCTTTTTAATAGCGGGAATTAATTTTAAATTAATAAATGAAACTTTGATGTTTTTAATTTTGTAATATAGACTAAATTTTTGGATTTTGAATATCTAAATTTTCTTAGGGTGAAATTTTGATACTTTTCTGATAACTTTATTATTATGATGAATAGTGAAAACTACTAAATTTTAATTAAAAGCAACTTTTTTAATCAAAATAATTTATAGTGATAAATAATGAATTTGAGTGGTTTTAAATTATATTTAGAATATATTTTTACCATTTAATACAATGTTTGTCATTGGACATAATTTCAAAATTAAACCAGACATAAACAAGTGTCAATCATTTGATAATTATTTTCTCTTAAAAAGAGGGTTTTTGTTTTAACAACGGAAATTAATTGTAAATTAATTTCCGCGACTTATGTTTTTTGAATTTGGAAATATGTATTCCATATTTTGAATCAGGATGTTTAAAATGTGTAAATAGGTAACTTTTAGATTTAGACATTTTGAATAATTCAGTAAATATTTTATTTACCGTGGTTAAAGGGTAAATCTGGTAAATAAGGGTAAAAAATAATATTATAATAATAATAAATTATCCTAAAACATGTCCTAACCTTATTGGTTGATGCATGTCCGACCATGGGAATCTTTGGTTCTATTTTGGGACCCCATGGAGCAACTTTTAGGTGATAAGGACACTTTATATAAACTATGTTAAAGTAAATAAAAAATGACATAAGCATATATCTTTTAGAAAAACAGTTTTTACATAGGGTTATATATGTTGGATTTTAGATTATAAATATTCATTATAAAGATAAAATGATTTCCTAAATAATGGTCTTTTATTTATAATTTTTATACATTTAATAATTAAATTTATTTATGACACAATAATGATGTAGTATTTTTCTTATTAATGAAAGAATCAAATAATTGGTATTATAAATGTTAAAATAAATATAATTTCAAAGTTTTGATGATATACATGAATTTTAATGGTTTATATTACATGATAGGATTTCTTAAATGAATTGTTTTTCGAATTAATAATGTTTTTAAGAATTTAACAAAAATAAATTATTGAATAGTGTCAAAATTGACATAAATGAGTTTTTAAAACAAATATTATATTATTAATTAATATTCTATTCCTAGAAATCTAAGGTTCGGCCAAAGAACTTTAGTAATTATAGTTGTATCATTAATATACCATTTGGGGGTCTATTGGATGTATATAGTATGTTTATTAAAAATATAATATAAAAATACAAAGCGACATGGTAAATGTCAATCTAAATAACTAAGAGTTAAAACTAAAAGATAAGGTTAATATAGTGACCCAACCCTGTATATAATATATTGGTTGAAAGAATTTAGACCCACCCCATCCTTATACTTTTAATGATACACTTTGGAGCCATTATAAACCGAATTTTAATTTATTAATAAATAATACTTTAAGTTTTTCTTAAAGACACCCTCCCCCCTTATAAAAGGACACCACTTCTATCCTATTATTCACACATTAAAAGCCTTTTGGATCAGCCAAAACCTTCCCAAATACTCTTTAAACTTCCCTAACTTTAACCTAGAGGCATTATTTTGATCATAAAACCATTCTAAAGATTCCTTTTGATCAAATCAAAAGGAATAACCCGAAGAAGAGGTAGTGTTTTCATCACCTTTTTTAAAGTTCCTTTCTTCTTCAACTTCTTCTTTCATTGTTATTTCCATTAGAAAACAATAAATCCACTATATTATATATAATTTGAAGTTATTAAACATATGGTACAACCATATTCTGTATTATATCCATCCATTGAATGACATGTCACTATACGTGCGTACGTACGGCGTACCGTCTCCACGTTGTGGTGTTATTGTTATTCAAAACACTATTATTTGGATGGGTATAATAATGATGTGTAATTAATGTAAATAATAAACATAACATGATAATTATTCTGTATATATGATATAACATCCAATTATATATTATTATAATATCTAAAGAATGATACTGTTGGTCGTGCGTACGTACGGACTACCATCTCCACGAACGCGATAAAATTCATTCCTCAACGTATCCATGGAATTATAATTCTCATTTGGGGAATAAAAATAATGTTTAAGGACTTTATATCATTTTGTATACGAATAATATAAAACCTATCCAAAAAAACACGGCTTATGTAACAAATTTTATAAAATAAAACAAGTAAGTTAACACCCGAAACGATGATAATACTAAGATATTATTAACAAACCAATGTTAAAAGATCATATATGAAATCATATTAATGTAGATGATTCTTGTATAATTTAATAACAATTATTTCACCATTATACAGGAGTTTAACCTACCCTCAACCAAGAAAAATTACAAGGTAAGGGTTTATTTCACAATCTCTTCATTATCCGAGGTTGTTTATATGTAATTATCAACTGGGACCTATTTATGATCCACATCCGTGTTTCTTAAAAATATATTTCAAAACATTCTGAGTATTCTACAAAATATGGTTTAATTTCATTTATACCCTTCTTTTACTTTTTATAAGAAGTAAATAATAGATTCTTTCTATCTTTTTCCAAACAAAGTCCTTTTTAACCTTTTCGATAGAATTAAGGTCAGAATGTCTTTCTAACTTATATGGTGGGTGCGGCTATTTTCCACCATTGTAAAATCATCAAAGCATCCCTTACAATTTTATAAGAAAATTTTCAAAGTAAATGTTTTATTTTATAATTATGCGACTTTTAAATTATTTCAAAAGAAGAGATATTTCTCTCATATAGTTTTGATTTCATCTATGTCAACATCCTTTGATGGATTTTAAGCTTATTTGAAGTTGAATTATTGTGATAAAAAACTTCCATATTGTATTGAAGGTTTTGTGATATCTTTGACTGTGGATGTGTTATTTTTATTCTATTCATGGATTATGGAGAAAGTATTGACATTTCCAATGCTAGTTTTAATATGAATATATATGTTATGTTTATACCTGTTCATATGTGGAATGCATTGGACTTAATATGTGACGAGTGGATCCCGCTATAGCTCCTTGATGCATCGTTAGGTCTCATGATACAAACTAGTGTCTTGGAACAAGGCCTTAACAAAATCTTATTTGTAGTCTGGACACGAGGCTTTGACTATGTGGTTATGATAGTCTGGAATTATGAATTCCATCATTATGAAAGTGGTTATTGATATTTCTTGTGATTATTTGAATAATATAATATATATGTAAATAATAAAATGGAATTATTTTATTTTATTTTTTCCATATTATACTGAAGATTAAGTTTAAAAGGATTTTGTTTTAGTTATACATTGCCTTAAATGTTTATGCTTATTTGTGAAATTTTCCGCTATATTGTTATCCTTACTGGGAATTTGAGCTCACCCCTTTCTATGTTTTATTTTTACCAGGATGTAAAGAAGTATTTTATGAATGACCTGAAGATAAAGTATAAGGGGATATGAGTGTGGAGACAAGATGTTGTTATAGTTTTCACTTTATGATGTAATGTAAAATTTATGACTGTATCAAGTGTTTCCAATACTATTAAACTAATCGGTATTTAGAGACTTGTTCTTTTGTGATCATGCCTACGTTAGGTAATAATGCACCAACTCTGGGTAACTGGTGTCAGGGCGTTACAGTTTATATCAGAGGAACCTTAGTACAACCCTTGGAATCAATATTTAGATAAACATTGATTAGAGTACATAGATCTAAGATAGACTTTGAGTATTAGTATAGAAGAACTTCCTAGAATTTTGGTATTGTAGAAATTTGGCACAGATGTACCTAGGGGTAAAACCCAAAAACACCACTTTGATCTAGACTCGAATGGGAATTGTTGCATGACATTGGGCCTTGATGCACTCTTGGTTACGACACTCCCATGGAATATGCTTAGGATAAATCTCATTTTCTTTACAAACCATTATGAATGATTTATGAGTATATACTTCCTCAAAGAAAACATGTTTATGATTATATATTGTATCCATAAATAGTTCAATTTATTTTAAGTGTTTTACAAGTATGAAATAATGTATTTTGATTCATAAACTGGTCTAGTTTATGCTATTGTACAGAAATGGTGCCAAGTAAAAGGAATTTGAACTCCAGCAATACGTATGATCCAAAGAGTAAGAAGGATAATATCTTTCACGATATTAAACCAACATTTAGAAGGGAAATAGTCTCCCATGTATTATCAACATATGAAGAAATAATATCATGTATTAATAAGATAAGTAAATAAATCTCTGATCCCTATGGTTTTGAAGGGAAGCAGGAGAATAAAAGGATGGAAGAGATAAGGATGGATAAAGGGAAGATAGTAAAGGAGAATTTTCCTATATGTCATAATTGTAGAAATAAACACCCTGGAACTTGCCTGAAAGGAATGGGATTTTGTTATAAGTGTGGAGAAAAAGGACACCATGTACGTGACTTCAAGGGTATGAAAAATGATTCAAATGTGCAATGCTTCATCTGCAAGGTGTTGGGACACTACGCAAACCAATGTCCAAATCATCAGAGTATACCCCAAAAGATGCTATTGGAGAATAATCAAGTTATGATACTACCACAGATTTGGAGGAATGATTAGAGTTCTTATATTGTTTTTAGAGAATTATTTCATTTGAGTGTTGTATCAACAATGTACTGGTTATAATAATTATGGAGTATATAAGGATTGTACTGCAGTAATATTTCATTTAGGACTTGAGATTGTATGGAACAAAGAAAAGTGACTCAATAGAAGGTTAAATTTTTGGAGAATATTTGATTGAGTGGAAGATAAACCATAATATGGTTCTGATACTGAGGTAGTGATTTTGGAATAATACATGATTGATTTGGATTAATTATATTGGATATTCTTGACTACCTTGAATATGATTAATGATTTGTATATTCCATCATTGTTGGAGTTTAAAATTTTTTTTAATAAAATGAGTTTATTCAGTATTCTGTATGTAATAAGGGATCATGAATGTAATCAATAAGGTTTTATGGTATTTCAGGATGTTGCAGTTTTTTAAAAAGAATACATGATGGAGGTGTTCAAATGGTATTAAGTGGGAAAAAAGGATCTTCATTGTTCTTACCTACCTTATAAATTTTGGACTATGAGTTTGGATAGAAGTATTTTGGATTAGTCTAGTTTGAGATTATTTTTGGATTTCCATAAAGAGGATGACCCATAGGTTGGGTGACAACCCGACGCGTCCGACAAGGCCGTGAGATTTGAACCCACAACCGAAGGGCAACAAGGGTGTACCACCTACCACTCACCCACTTGATGTCATGGATTGAATAATGTAGTTTTTTAATGGTTCTTCTAGATGAATTATAAATTCATTTTTTTGGAACCCTATATGAATAGGATAAATAGAATATTATTTTTATGTTCTATTATCATTTTTAGTGAAAGATGAGTTTGTGGTAGAACATAGTTAAAGGATGGGACTCTACTTGTCAAGTATATATTTTTCATCTTCTCTTATTCAATGAAGAAATTAACTCTTATACTTTAGTGAAGGGATCATAAAACAAAAAATGTGTTATCCTAATACCATATGTTTTTTTGAACCGATGGTATTTTAAAAAATCATAGATTGATGAATTTAAGGCCCTCAATTTTACACTTGTTTGTGATTGATGAACTCAATCACTACCTATAAATATTTATGTTTTCCCTCCAATTATATGTCTTTAATTTCCACCAATGTTCTCCTAATTGTGATCATAATTTGGTGGTGACCCTTTCATTTCCCTTTTCTTCTTATTAAGACTAAATTTTATTAACCTAATTTCCGATGTGGGTTTTCCGAAAAGTATTTTCTATTTTCAACCTTTTATTTTAAAAGAAAAATTTCAAATTGTATGGATGCAATTTATTGAAGTATGGTGGAATGGAACACCCCAAGCTTCCATGGTACGCTTCTCTTTGATTAATACAATAGTGTGTGTTGTATGTAACACTGAGTATAAGAGCACCACGACTTTCCAAACTAGCCGTTGAAAAGCGGTTATGAATATTATTAACTGAATTTTAAATTTTATAATATCCTTATAATTTTAGAATCCATATTATGAGTTTCTTAGACATAATGCATGAAAAAATACATTTTTTTTTTCAAATAAAATAAGTATTTTTTAAAAAATGAAATTTTACTGCCTTTTAATGGTGAATCCTTGTTAAATCCAATATTTGAAACTTTTATATATTCAATTTTACAAAATAAAATTTTTATTTTGAATCGGGACATATGAATTTAGTTTCAAAAAAGTTTTGGTGCCTTTATGATAACTTTCATATTTGGCTGAATAGTGAAAAATACTATATTTTAATTGAAAACAACTTGTTTAATCAAAATAATTAATATTGTTAAATTATAAATTTTAATGGTATGGAAGTATAAATAGATTTTATTTTTACCATTTAATACAATGATGGTCATTGTATGTAATTTCATTTTGAAATTGGACATAATCAAGTGTTATCCTTTTGATAGTTATTATTTCATAAAAATACGCCTTTTGGTTTTAATAGCGGGAATTAATTTTAAATTAATAAATTCAACTTTTATGTATTTAATTTGGTAAAATAGACTTATTTTTTGGATTTGGAATATCTAAATTAGATTAGGGTGAAATTTTGGTACTATCCTGATAACTTTTATATTTTGATGAATAGTGAAAATTACTAAATTTTAATTAAAAAGAAATTTTTTAATTGAAATAATTAATAGTGATAAATTATGAATTTGAGTGGTTTTAAAGTATATTTATAATATAGTTTTACCATTTAATACAATTTTGGTCATTTTACATAATTTCAAAATTAAACCGAACATAAAAAAGTATCAATCTTTTGACAGTTATTGTCTCTTAAAAACACGTTTTTTGTTTTAACAATGGTAATTAATTTTAAATTAATGTCTGCCACTTATGTGTTTTGGATTTGGAAAAATGGATTCCATATTTGGAATCAAGATGTCTAAAATGTGTAAACAGGTATCTTTTATTTTTAGAAATTTTGAATAATTACTTCGCTAAATATTTTATTTACCATGGTGAAAGGGTAAATCCGGTAAATATGTGTTGAAAATAAAATAATAATAATAATAAATTAACCTAAAACGTGTCCTAACCATATTGGTTGATACATTTCCAACCATGGTCATCTTTTGGTAGATTTTGGGGCCCCATGGGGCCACATGTAGGTGATAAGGATGCTTCGTATTAATTAAGTAAAAGGAAATACAAAAATGACATAAGCATATATCTTTTAGAAAAACAATTTTTACATAGGGTTATATATGTTGGATTTTCAACTATAAATATTCATTAGAAAGATAAAAATAATACCTACCTAAGGGTATTTTATTTATAATTTTTATACATTTAATAATTAATTTTATATATGATACAATAATGATGCATTATTTTCCTTATTAATGAAAGAATCAAATAATTGGTATTATAAATGTTAAAATAAATATTATTTGAAAGTTTTGATGACATACATAAATTTTATTGGTTAAAATGACATTATAGGATTTCTTAAATGAATTTTAATCTAATTAATAATTTTTTTAATACTTTATCAAAAATCATTTATTGAATAGTGTCAAAATTGACATAAATGAGTTTTTAAAACAAATATTATATTAATAATTAATATTCTATTCCTAAAAATATAAGGATCGAAAAAATGACTTATATCATGATATTTGTATCATTAATGGACCACTTGGGGGTCTCTTGGATGTATATAGTATGTTTATTAACTATATAATATAAAAATACAAAGTGGCATGGTAAATGTCAATCTAAATAAATAAGAGTTAAAACTAAAAGATAAGGTTAGTATAGAGACCCAAACCTGTCTAAAATCTATTGGTTGAAAGGATTTTAACCCATACCCAACATAGTATTTTAATAATCTACTTTGGAGCCATTAGAAACCGAATATGAATTGATTATAAAATAATAATTTTTGTTTTTTCTAAAGGGCCCCTCCGACCCCTTATAAAAGGACACCACTTCTAACCAACTCTTCACACCTTCAAAGCCTTTTGATTCAGACAAACCCTGCCCAAATACTCTCTCAACTACTCTAAATATAACCTATAGGCCTTAGTTTAATCATAAATCTATCCAAAAGATCCCTTTTGATCAAATAAAAAGGAAGAACCCGAACAAGAGATAATGTTTTCACCATCTTTTTTCAAGTTTTTTTCTTCTTCAACTTATTCTTTCATTGTTATTTCCATTGTAAAATAGTAAATCCAGTATCTTATATATACTATGATGTTATTATAAATATTTTACAACCATATTCAGTATTCTATACATCCTTTGAATGACATCTCACAATACGTGCGTATGTACGGCTTACCGTCTTCACATCGTGGTGTAATTGTTATTCAAAACACTATTATTTGGATGGGTATAATAATGATGTTTAATTAATGTAAATAATAAATATAAAATGATAATGATTCTGAATATATGATATATCATCCAATTATATATTATTATAATATCAAAATAATGATATTGTCTCTCGTGCGTACGTACGGACTACCGTCTCCACGAACATGATAAGATTCATTCCCCATCATATCCATGCAATTATAATTCTCATCTGATGATTAAAAATAATGTTTAAGTACTTTATATCATTCTATATATGAATAAGATACAAAATATACATAAAACACACGGCTTATGTAACAAAATATATAAAAGAAAACAAGTAAGTTTACACCCGAAATGAAGATAATACTAAGATATTATTAAGAAATCAATGTTAAAAGATCATATATGATATCATATTAATGTATATGATTCTTGTATAATTTAATAACAATTATTTCACCATTATATATGAGGTTAACCTACCCTCAACCAATTAAAATTTCAAGGTATGGTTTTATTTCACAATCTCTTAATTATATGAGGTTGTTTATACGTAATTATTTACTGGGACCTCTTTATCATCCACATCCATGTTTCTTAAAAATATATTTCAAAACATTCTTATTATTTTACAGAATATGGGTTAAAGTCATTTATACCCTTTTTGACTTTTTATAAATGTTTATAATGGAATCTTTCTGTCGTTTTCCAAACAAGGTCCTTTTTAACCTTTTCGACAGAATTAAGGTTAGAATGTATTTTTAACTTATAAGGAGGGTGCAACTATTTTACACCATTTTAAAATCGTCAAAGCTTACTTTACAAGATTATAATAAAATTTTCAAAGGAAATGTTTCATTTTATAATTATTTTACTATTAAATGATTTCCAAAAAAAGAGATATTTCTCTCAAATAGTTTTGATTTCATCTATGTCAACATCTTTTGATGGATTTTAAGCTTATTTGAAGTTGATTTATTGTGATACAAAACTTCCATATATTATTGAAGGTTTTGTGATATGTTTGACTGTGGATGTGTTATTTTTATACCATTCATGGTTTATGAAGAAAGTATTGACATTTCATATGCTAGTTTTAATACAAATATTTATGTTATGTTTAAACCTATTCATATAAAGAATGCATTGGACTTAATAAGTGATTGGTGGAGCCCACTATAGCTCCTCGATGCATTGGTAGGTCTCATGAGAAAATCTAGTGTCTTGGCACAAGGCCTTGAAAAAATATTATTTTTTGTCCGGGCACGAGGCCTTGACTATGTGGTTATGATAGTCTGGCATTATGAATTCCATCCTTATGAAAGTGGTTATTGATATTGCATGTCATTATTAGACTAAGAGAATATCCATGTGAATAAGTAAATGGCAGTATTTCCTTTTATTTTTGACATATTATTCTGAAGTTCATGTTTAAAATCCTTTTGTTTTAGTTATACATTTCCTTAAATGTTTATGCTTATTTATGAAAGTTTCTGCTATATTGTTATCCTTACTGAATATTTCAGCTCACCCATTTCTATGATTTATTTTTCTAGGATGTGAAGAAGTATTTTATGAATGACTTGTAGGGATAGTATAAGGGGATATGAGCATGGAGACAAGATATTGTTGTAGTTTTCACTTTATGATGTAATGTAATCTTTACGAATGTATCTAGTGTTTCCAAGACTACTAAACTAATCGGCCTTTTGAGACTTGATCTTTTGTGATCATTCCAATTTTATGTAATAATGCACCGACTGTGGGTAACTGGGGTCAGGGCATTACAGAATACATTTCTCCAAATTTTAATCACATAATTGGAAAAAAACTAATTTAAAATTAATCTCGTAGTAGGATGGCATATCAAATTTTTAATGTAAAAAAAGATCAAATGTTTTTTATGTTTTTAAAATTGATTACAAAATGAAATTGATTAAATTGAGTAAGGATAACTGAATTGATTAATGTTTTATCTAAGTAATCATTAAAAAACATTTAATATGAAATTTAACCTTATAAATAAATTTTATGAAAAAGTAGTTTTGAACTAAAATTCATTATTTTTTTACTCTCCATTATAAAATTAAGACTTATAGAAAAACAACCAAAAATATACCCTAACGTAATTTTTATGTTTATATTTCAAATATTTATTTTATTTTGATAAATATAGTACATAAAAGTTCAAAAAATTGTATTTAAAATGGGTTATCAATTAATAGGAAATAAAAGACTGTTAACAAGAAATATAGTATTCTTTGAATAAAATTGGTTATGTTTTTATCATAAGACTATAACATCTATTTGATGAATATAAAAAACAATTTATAGAATAAATAATATTTATTAATTTAATATCACTCAATAATTTTTATTAATTTAATTTAATAGGAAAAAATTTCATTGTGAGCATAAAAAGTGTTTTCAATAAAAACATTTCCCATATAATCAATTGGGTGTTATATTCATTTCTAATTAATTTGTATCTAGTGAATTCAACAATATATTTTCATAAGTTGTTTAATCCTTTTTATAAGAATAAATATAAAATCATGGTTATGTGATATTTTATTAAATAATAATATTTTTAATAATATATTATAGTTTGGTAACACTCTTTCCTGTGTGTTACGCATGACATAATGTAAATTGAATCTTATGTGTAATGTATGATAAACTATGCATTCCATGTAGATCATGTTAAACATTAGGTTGTGATCATTGAATGAAAACTTTCTATTGTGTATAATGTAACAAATAAATAGTTCTTTAATATAATTTTTTTTTTCTGTTGTGTGAAATGAAAAATATCAATTTGATTAAATTAATTCCAAAAAAAATATTTCCCCAAATCATAGGATGTTACATTCTACAACACATAAAATGAAATAATCCGTCAAAATGATTCTAAGTTATCAATGGTTTAATACTTGAAATGTTCATCCATAGAAACAAACATCATAAAAATGAAAACTAAAACATCCCATAAAATGGAAATGTCGAAACCATAATGATTATATAATGTAACATATAACTAGGTTTCCTCATTGGAGAACATATGTGGAATGTGAAAACATGGTCATGAAAAGAAATCTAACTATCATGTTCTCGAGGATCGTGATAGATAAATTGTTCAGGAGAATGTTAACAATAACAATGCCATTAATATGTGATTAGCTAATGGACTATTTCATTCATCAGAAATTACTACAGTAGGATAAACTTTTCAGTGTCAAGATCATTTCCCAGAGGTTGAAGAATTTTTGTGAGAAGTTATAAATACTTAATCTGATTACCTTTTATAAATAAAATCTCACCCTTTGGTCATGTGTTGACCAATTTCCACATCACCCCTTTCTTTATAAATGGATAATGAATTTTTCATTCTTGAAGTTGTAACAAATCAAGAGAACCATGATAAGTCATCAAATATTTCTTTAGTTACCATCAACACAAGGTAGTTTGAGCTGGTTATCCAGTATTTATAAATTCTCATGTTGTGTGATAATACATTAATATCACAAACTTCATCTAATGTTTAAATGAAAAATTTCATGAATGGTTAACTTTATAATTGTTCTGAAAGATGAAAATCCAAATAATTATAAATAAGTGTTTGAAATCATCTAAACATTGACCCTCAAATTATATAAAGATGTTTATATTTTGTTGTCACATTCCAAACATGTGACCAACCACATCATATATTCTCCTAAAACATAGTAATAAACTTAATTACCAAGAATAATTTTGGGAAACATGCATGATTATTTATTCTGAAGGATACATTATATATTCCTAAAATATATGAATTTTTAAACTTAATAAATTATGATATAGAACTATTTTCCAAAAAATTTGTAACTATATTTAGGGTAATTAGTGTTATAAATTTTACTTTGTCCAAAAAAATTATCTCATTATCCATATTAAACAAAATTTTCACAACAACTTTATCAAATTAAGGGCTACCTTTCCATAATCAAAATATCAATCTTTTTATGTCTTTATATACATTCAACATATCCCTTCCAATACATAATACAAATGTATACTGAAAATACTTATATATTTCATGACTCATATAACATAATAATTGAATTAGAAAACAAAAATACTATATTCATCCAACATTATTCTTAAAACATTACTCAGGAATCATTGAATAATTCCTTCATAACTCTTTTCTAGAATATAAAACATGAATAATGTCTTTCGGTTCCTCAACCTCAATATATTCATTCCTAATATTTTTAATATGAAAAATACCAGAAGAACATTACATAAATTTCACATGTATCAACCCAATCCTTTTACATATAACATTACATGATTTTAAGCGTAATTATAAATTAGAGTACAAGCCAATTATCGTTAAGTCATGTGTCTTTGAAGACTAGGTACATATAACATAATACATGGGGCTAAAAAACACTTTGTTATTTAATCTCCATAAATATATCCTAACATCATTTGATCCCATACATCTGCATAGGGTACCCTGGGGAACACATGAACAAAGGGATGAGCTAAAAATCCTAGTAAGGGAACAAATATAAGGCTACATCTTGAGAAAATGAGTTAGGGGGCATGACATTATGATATCCAAAGCATGTAAGATATTAAATAGTATCATATAAGCATGGGATCGTATAATCATGGAATCATATAAATGTGGTAGAATCATAAAACATGACTTTAGTAATGGTTAAGGCTAACCGCCAGTCCTGTTTCCAATTTTAGTATGGGTCAAGACTAACCGCCAATCTCGTTTCCCATCTTAGCACGGGTCAAGCCTATCCTCCAATCTTGTTTCCAATTTTAGTACGGGTCATGGATAACCCCCAATTCCATTTCACATCGCATCTCATGATAAATAACTTTACCCAATTAATTGGAGCACTCAATGGGTACACCCATATCAAAATTTTCATGAATATTCTTTCCACATAAATAATCAAACATAATCAACCGTACATAAACCTGAGGGTACCCATGGAAAGAATTGGGTACCACAATCATAAATTGAAGAATAATCAATGGGCATATCAAGAATGTGTCTATGAAAGAAAGAGATTAGAAAATACCTGGATGTTCATAAGGTATAATAGTCATATAACATGGTAAGTTATTTCAAACATAAGTGACAGCGTTTAAGAAATGTATTTGTGAAATAGTTGCATTAAAACATTTTTGTGCGGTATTAAAGAAAATACTGTAGATATTTTAAAATAGAAAAGAATAAAATCTTTTATATAAAACCATAATTGAACCAAAAATGTTTTCATAATAAAAATACTGATTTAATAAAGAAAATAGTGGCATAAATCATGGTATAGAGTGCACTTGAAATTGGGTAAAAAAATTGGAAGTTCCCTTAAATCAGTTTGCTTATCAAAAAGTTCTAAGGACATAATCATTTAAAAAAATTTATATACCAGAAATAGAGTGATGAAAGGGTATTCTTAAATGAATTTTTAAAAACTAAACATAATTTATAATTTGTACATAAATAGATAAGATATCACCATTTTTATATACGGAATGATAGGGCAACCAGAAAGAATAACGAATGTTCAGGTAGAATTTGTTAACGTTTATTAGCATGGAGTCTAGTGTAACTAAGAGGACATGATGAGAGAGAAAATGGGATTATCATAACATATACACTATGAGGGTAGTATGGGTAGGAGCGTAAACAAACCCCAAAATTTGGGATTACACACAAGAATGCATTGCATAGAGGACAATCTTGATTAAGAGAGAAATGGAGAAGATCCATTACCTTAAATATAGTGGTGTCCTCCACTTGTTATTAATGACCTGAATAAAAATTTAGGTTTATTAATTAATAAATTAATAACCTCATCTATATTTAATCTATTTAGTGTAACATTTTTATTTTAATTATTGATCTTTTTGATGGGATGAGATGTTAAATTTTATTGTTCCGGTCTATTTGTTTCATTAACATTCATTACGAGTTTACTTATGAAAGGATAAACAAGTAAAATGAAAGTAGTTTTCTAGAATTGATGATATATTCTATTTTTGATCATATATGAGATTACATGTTTTAAAAATTATTTTGTTTACTTAGAGTGATGTCGAATTATTATATAAAACCATAGTGACAAAAATATTTTTAATTGGTGGGTTTTGATTATACCAATCATGTTTTTCTTTATAACGTAATACAATTAGTAAAAAGGATTACAGAACCATAACAAGGATATATAAAAATATAAATATCTGGTTCTGCTATAACACAAATGGTTTCCAGACCATAATTAATTTTGATAATAGAAATTGATAAATTGTTGTCGTTGAATGAGCTAAATTAGCGCATCTCAAATGGTGCATTCATTTGTTTCAAATCAAAGGTGTGTAAAAGAGAAAAGATAATGAAATATACAATTTGAATAAAAAATTATAGTACATGTATGTTACTGTAGTTATCATACTATTTGGGTGAAGGGATGTGAGGAAATAAACAAAAAGAAAAGAACATAAAAGAAATAAATTAATTGGAAAGCAGAATTTACCTATTAAGTCTACCTCCATTGAGAACCTCCTAAGGGGAGAGGTTTTGGTATTTAGAAGAGACTAGTGGCCTTTGACCGTGGGGTAAGTTCGTGGGGAGAAATTTTGGCAGAATATTGGCAAGGTATAAGGCTTCATATGTGTGAAGAGAAAAGGGAGTGGGGGTGGAGGTTATAGTGTAGGAGAGGATGGTTTTCAAATTTTTTTAATCATTAGTTTTTTAGTTTATCACAAGACCAGAAATAGTAATGATTCTAGGAATAATAATATTATTAAATAAATGTTAATTCAATCAAATTGGGCTTACATTATCAGATCATCATCAATGGCTCAATAAATCCATTATTTAGCATTTATTGTAAATTTTCATATTTTACTATTCATCAAAAATTCAACTATTTTAGAAAAATCCCTAAAATTCACCCCATCCATTTTTTGATGTGTAGAATCCAAATATAAAATTAATTTTTCCAAAGTAATTTTCTAAAAGTTTTATTTTAATATTTAATTAAACACATATTTTATTATTAAAAAACCAGTTTTAAAACATTCAAATACTTGTTCCTAAATATTAGTACTTCATAATTTCACTTGAATATTATTTTAGTTCTATCATAGGTAACGTTACTATTAATTGTGGTATAACAATATTTTAAGGGTATGTTACTATTCACAATTGTAGGTTACTATTCACTGAAAACTATGTTTTTCTTATCAGACTCCAAATATCATAAAGATCACAACTTTTTATGTCAGATTTTCAAAATTCCATACACATAAGTGACACAGTTTTGTTTAACGTTCTAATAGCACTTAGTAGTTCCCTATTTTGTGATTTCATGTGGTTGTATGAAATATTTATATGGAAGGAATTTCCATTTACAAAGAATTGGGTCATTACATTATCCACCCTTATGAAACATTGCCCTTGAAATTTCAGTTTACATTCTAATCCGTAAACATGTGCAGGTAATTTTCCTTCATTTCCTCCTCCATTTCTAATGATTTCTTTTCGTACATATGGTTCTCCCATAATACATTGACCCAGTGAGTAGTCTTCCTACATATAACATTATCTCTATGATCCAATATCTTCACTGGTTGGTCCTCATAAGAGATATCAACCTCCAAATGCACCACCTCTGTAGAGGGTACTTGTTAAGGGTCTTGTATATACTTCCTTAAGAGGGATACATGGAAGAAATCATGTACATTCAACATGGTAGGTGGATGTTTTTTTTATAGGCCAATTCTCCAACTCAATCAATGAACATGATGGGGCTGATATTCTGGAGACATAGCTTTCCATTCTTCAGAAATCTAATGACCTTCTTGTAGAGAGATATACGTAAAAAGACCATTTAACCAACTTTGAACTCAAGGTATCATAGAAGATTATCTACATAACTCTTTTGTCGACTTTGGGATTCCTTGATTTTCTAGTAATTTTTTTTCACATTCTACACCATTTCTTCGACCATTTCAAGTCCTAGAAGCTTACGCTCACTGACATCAACCCAACACGCTGGTGTTCTGCAACATTTCTCATAAATTTCTTTATATGGTTCCATTTGGATGCTCATCTGTTAACTGTTGTTGTAGGATAATTCAATACATGGAAGATGTTGGTCCCATCCACCATTGAATTCCATAGAACATGATCTCAAAATGTCTTCCAGTGTCTGAATAGTAAACTCGGATTGGCCATCAGTTTGAGGATGATCGGTCGTATTGAAGTTCAGTTCAGTTCTTAGAGCATGTTGTAAACATTTCTTAAACAACAAGGTGAATCTAGGATCACGGTATGATACAATAGATGGTTGTACTCCATGAAGTCTTACCACTTCATTGATGTAAATATGTTCAAGTTGATCCAACATGAAGTCCTCTTAAATAGCAATAAAGTGAGATTTCTTTGTAAGACATTTCACAACAACCCATATAGCATTGTTTCATGTGGATGTCTTTGGAAGACCTATGACAAAGTCAATGGTAATGTTCTCCCACTTCCCCATTGTTATGTGTAGTGGTTGCATCATCACCTTAGAGTTTTGGCTATTAGCCCTCACTTGCTGACATAACGGGCACATTAATGTATATTCAGCAGTCTCCATTTTCATATTGTCTCACCAATAGTTTTCTCATAGATCTTGATACATCTTTCTGCTCCCTGGGTGTATAGAGAAGGTTGAGCTAAGTGAATCATTCAGATGATCCTTTATTATCTTTGTATTAGATGGTACAAATAATCATGACCCAAATCAATCATGAACTCCAAGGATTTTTCATTTATGATAGCTTCCACCCTTTTCAAAATTCAACATCTTTTTTATGCATCCTTTATTTTCACCATGATAGATGGTTGGGAAATAATTTGAGAAAGTATTGATGATGTTTCTCCATTAATTAATCACATTTCCATCCTCTACATATCTAAGAGTATCATATCCTTTTCAATTATCATCATTGATAAAGATGCAGGATCCTTTCTACTTAAATCATCGACCACCTTGTTTGCCTTACTGGGATGGTAGTGAATTTAGTAGTCCTAATCCCTGATGAATTCTATCCATATTCACTAGTGCAAATTAATCTATTTATGTGTGAATATATATTTGAGACTCTTTTAGTTAGTATATATCTCACACTTCTCCCCGTAGAGATAATACTTATATACTTTTTTAAGGAAAATATCACAACCGTCAACTCGAGATCATTCATAGTATAGTTTTTCTCATATATTTTTATCCACATTGAGGCATAGGCTATCACATTATCATTTTTCCTCATATTACACCAAAGGTAAACATATAATATTTTAAAGAACAACATTCCCATAAACATCAACATTTGATACAATACTCATAGAATTCTTCCTTAATTATATAATATAATTTTAGGTTGGGACTCAAAGTTCATAGAAAACATGAAATATATACTGATAGGACATGAACTAAAATACATCATAACATACCCCACATTGAATTAATGGTTACATGTACTTTATTCATCATCATCCACCTTATCATGGGACATTTAGTACTCCCTGGATCCTAGAGATTTTTGATGTTCATCATGCTTCTCAGCCCTTGAAATAGAGAATTGTGTTAGATATTGCCCATATTCACCACATTTATGACAGAGAACTATATACGATGCCTTATTTGGATTTTTCCCAATAGGCACATTATTCACATTGTCGCGAAAGTTTTCTACTTTGTGCCCAGACATTCCAGACATAAAACATCTTCTAGTCCCCTTATGACATTACGATTGGTGCCTTTTTCCACTCCTATTTCACAAAGGAAATTGGGTCTTCTTTCCCTTATCACCTTTATCAGATGTTCCATCATTAGATTGTATCTTCCTCTTCCTTGAATCCATAGGGAATTCAACCAAGTACCAATTGTTAATTGTTATTTTGACAGCTGGTTTGGCATAATCCTTATAAGTCCTTCTTGAGCTCCCATTTAATCATGGATATTCTTTTTGCAGTCATCACATTTCCCTTCACATTGATTGTTAACCTGATTCATCCTATTACCAACCACTGGATAGAATAAAAGTGAATATGGGGATGAGTATTATATAAGGGGGAAACCAATTAAATTAAATGGATAACATAGAAATTACACTTATCTCCTTAACTAATGTGTTTCTAGGCCTCAGACTATGTTATTCATGTTCTATCCCCTAACGTATATTCATATTGTCATGACCCGCCTTCACCAAAAGGAGTGAAGGGACAGACGATTTCCAGAAGATTCCTTCATGAAGTTGAAGGAGAGATAATTACCCCTGAGACCCGCCTTCAATAGGTCCCAGAGTGGCGACTAGAACCAAGGGTGTAAAATCACACACAAGATGGAAGGCATTACCCTTTTTATTTTAATATGATCAGGAGATAAGATATTGATTCCCAACAACACCAAAACTGGGTGTAAAAGTAAATCAAAAGAAACCATTCCCATATGCATGACACAAAAGTAAATGCCACAACGTGCAAGGTGACTACAATGGTAAAGTACCAAAAGAGAGAAAAACATCAAATGAAACTGTCCCAATGCCCGAGCTAGTATGGCCCTACACGATCTCTAAATTCCTCATGGAATCTTGAAACAAGTTTATATATGTAGGGTGAGAATACAAGTATACTCAGAAGAAAAAACCAAAGACTCTCGTGAACAAGTGGGGAGGCATTCTAATGCCCTATGAGAAAGGAGATAACCAAAGCACCTATCAAGGAAAACTATCCACCCAAGCCTCACCAAGACACACGCCCCAAATAATGAAATTCAAGTAATGTATAGTTATAGTACATCGATGTTTGGGTATGCCGAGCCACTTTCCCACTGGTAATACTTGACATCCTATCCATCGAACAAATCTCTCCTTTATCACCGCAGTCCCACCGCCACACCCCACCCGCACGCAACTGGGCCACAACCACACATCCCGCCCGCAAACACCTGGGCCACAACAACTATCTTCCCTGAAAACACCTAGGCCATAACAACCATACGTAACTATGCCCACAAACACCTAGGAAATGACTACCACTGCCACACCCGAACACACTTGGGCCTCACCCAGAAGATAATTTGGAAAGAACCTGCCCGAAAACACCTAGGACAATCACTACACTACCCTGCATGAAGATTCTTGAGCTAAAAATGGACTTCAGGCCATCACAGCCTATCCGAAGAGTCTTGGTCTATTCAGGAAAGGGGGCATAAAATGAGCTAATAACCAGCCACTCAGAGGAGTGTTGGGAAAAAACACCATCCCCCATAGAATGGGGGTGTTTAGCACTAAGTGCTCAAATTGGGTGGGTCGCTAATAAGAAACATAAAAACTAAAAATATATGTATAGGTAGCAAGAATTCATCCCAACCTAGGGTTTCCAAGGCCAATCTAAGAACGAACAACCTATTCACTATTCATTGGAAGCACACTTCTCACAATTGAGTCACAAGTTATTCCCAGAACCAATTCCCCATTCAACCCATTCTAGTTATCATGTTAGAGTAATCCCATTTAAGTATAGTTCTGAACTACTAGAATACTAGCAGGTATAAACACAATCCAAGGAGAGAAAAATTAGAGCCAAACAACAATTTTAATATTAACACCCAGTTCTCTTGTAAATCCACATCATGGAAGAAATAAAATTGATATCCCTCCATGTGTTGGAACCGAAGTAGTATTCAAGATATAATCCCACATCCCCAAAACCATGAACCAACGATATACCCACAGTAGAGGATTCCACCCCAATTCATATCACAAGCAGAGCAACTACAAAACCTCATTTTCACAACCAACAACTGTACCACAACAGAGGATTCCATCCTCACCCACATTTCCTCCTAAGCATCAAGCGGGAAAACACACCCACAACCAAAAACAGAGTTTGAAAAAATCCAAGTTCAAGCACATAATTCATTATTTTATTATTTCTGTTGGTTAGCCGGGGTGACCACACAAGGCTTTATGTTTACTGGGTATCCATTTAATATCCTGAGTTTATGTGATTAACCAATTTCCATGTTACAGTTACTAAATCATCACAGAAGACAAGGTTTCTTTAGTGTGCAGAGAAAGACCACCAACAACCATGATTTTCAGTGAGCATATCCCAACAGTTCACAACATAAGCATCAAAGAAGAGAATAAAAACATAACAACAACACATCTTTCACACCCCTTCCCTTTCATCTTTAGAGTCCATTTGTTATCTTCATTAAGGTTTGGTTTCATCCATTCCCATTTAAACAATAGCGTACCCACCCCTCATGATATAGAGTATGGAGAGACTAAGGAAAATCACTACCTGTTTGATCAAGGATCGAAGCTCTTCTCCACGTGCCAAGAACAGGGGATGCGCGACTTGCAGTGGAGGAATGCTGGGGACTCAAGGATGAGCAGAAAACTCCAGTCCAAGTACACCACAAGCCTCAGGAAGGAGGGAATCTAGTCACTCGAGGAAGAAGAAATAAATCCAACCGAGAAGGAAAAAAAATAAGAAACTATAGTAGGAGATATAAAGAGGATATACTACTGTTACGGGATATGGAATTTTTAACACCTGGAAGGTCGGATGGTGGTTTCCTACGCGGGTGGGCAGTTACACACGATGATATTAAGGAGTTATTTAATACTCCCCCATCTGGGAGGTTTCTTGGGATTTTTAAGAATTAATTATGGGCTTTAAATGGAATTAAAAAGGTAAAATAAATAATTTACATCAAAAAAATTACGTTGCGGGAGAGGGACTGGAAAAATAAAACAGAGGGCTAGGTGAGGACATAGTGCCACCATCACGGTGTCACTATTACAGTGCCACCTTCACAGTTCCACCATCACGGTGCCACCATGACCGGTGTCACTGTTTTGATAGAGACGTATTTTAGAAAAGAAATGGCCTGGGGGGGGTCTTGGCCATTATATCAGATACCTCTCAAACTATTATCGCCCTCATGAATTAAAACTAGACCTGAAGAAAGGAGAGGGGTCCGAAAAACCACCTCGAAAGATACCTCTCAGTAGTGAACCTCATCGAAATCTAGAAACACCTCTCCCTCAAGAAACCATGCAACATTAACGGGTCAAGTTGTCCAGTCATATAGGTTTGGTAGTTTCATCCTCCATGTATAGATATTATCCTCTTTGGGCAGCAATGACTTGCCCACATGGGTGTAATCGCATCCCCCTTAATGTGTCTTGATTAAGGATCATGTCCTCCCCTCCCTACTATCAGGAATTTTAACATGCATCTACAGAATATGGAAAAACATACATTCCATAGTTAACAAGCTAAATTATTCCATCACAAACAAGTACAATCAACACGGGAAAAAACTCAAAATAGCTCCAGGTACTGGGCACAAATATGAATCTCCCATTCCCAAGTACTATCCTCAAGCCTACAATGCCTCTATAACACACGAACCAAGGGAATAATTCATCTACAAAGCACCTTCTCTTAATGACCTTCAATCATAACTGGTCGCTCCACGAACATTGCATTGTCCGGGATATGTAGCTCTCCCTAGTCGAAGACGTGTGAATCATCATGCAGATACTGACAAAGCTAGGACACATGGAAGACATTGTGAACCCTTTGTATCTATGGTGGAAATGCCAGCTCATAAGACACCTTGCCGACCCATTGCAGCACTTCAAACGGTCCAACAAACCTGGGGGAAAGCATACTCCCTCTGCCAAACCACCGATGCCCATGTTGGGGGGAGACCTTCAAGAAAACATGGTCCCCAACCTCAAACTCCATGGGCCTCCTCCTATTATTGGCATATGACTTCTGACGGTCCTGATCTACCTTTATCCACTCTTGTATAAGGCGAACCTTCTCTATCGTGCTCTGCACCCCCTCTGGACCAAGAACACCTGCCTCCCCGACCACTGTCCTGCATACGGGTGAGTGACACAACCTCACGTACAATGATTCTAATGGATCCATGACAATGGTATAGTGATAGATATTGTTATAGGAAAAGTCCACCAAGGGCAACTGTCATCCCCACGATCCCCCAAAATCCAGGATACATGCCCGCAACATATCCTCCATCGTCTGGATGGTGCGCTACATCTGTCCATCTGTATGTGGGTGGAAAGCATTGCTAAGACGTAGCTGGGTGCCAAAATCATACTGGAATCCCCTCTAGACTCGTGATGTAAACTGTTAATCCCTATATGAAACTATGGACCTCGGAAATCAATGATATCGCACCACCTCATCCACGTACGTCCGTGCTAAGGCTTCCACTACACTCGACTCCTTGATCGCCAGAAAGTGAGCCGATTTCGTCAACCAGTACACCACTACCCAGATAGCGTTGCAGCCTCCTTGAACCTTGGGTAGCCCTGTGACCAAATCCATCGAGATTTCGTCCCAATTTCACTCAGGGACATCCAATGGTTGTAAAAAACCTCCCGGAACACAGTGTTCAGCCTTCACCTGCTGAAACACTAGGCACTTTTCCACAAACTCTACCACCACCCACATTACCCAAGGCCACCAGAACTGACCCTTCAAAACCAGGTACATCTTGGATACACTTGGTTGCCCTGCTAGGGGTGAGTTGTGGAACTCACTAAGAACTCTCTAACTCATCGCCTCTGGAACAAACAACTTTTTTCAGAAAAGCACATGATTCTGACCATCCTCCGCACACCCCTCCAGATCATCACCTTGGTTAACCTGGTCACACATCACTTCACTCTCTATGTATCCCCACTGGGACTCATCCACCTACCATAGTAAAGAAGACTACACTATCATTTGACACATGTATCCTCTACCACCATCTATCCTTGCATTTAGGTGCAGGGTAGAAAAATCCTCCATCACCTTCCACGAATCTGCCGACTCTTGAACTACATCCTTCTGTGACTTCCTGCTCAAGGCATTGACCACCACATTTCCCCTTCCAAGGTGTAGGAAATCTCGAAGTCTTATTCCTAAAATAACTCCATCCACATTCGCTGATGTATGTTCGGGTCCCAGTGGGAGAAGTTATACTTCAAGATTTTGTGATCTGTGAAGACCGCAAAGCGCTCCCCAATGCGGTAATGTCGCCAAAAAAATATCATGAAAATGACCGACGCAAGATCCAGATCGTGGGTGGCATAATTACGCTCATGAGGACGTAACTGCCTAGACCTATAAGAGATCACCCCTTGCTTTTTCATCAGCAAACATCTGAGGCCTTGTCTTGAAGCATCACATAACACCTCATACGCCACCCCTTCTTCTAGAAATCTCAACACTGGGGCACTAACTAACATCTCCTTCATATAGCTGAAGGCTACCTCACACTACCCATTCCACACAAAAGCTTGTTTCTTCTTGGTCAAAGCCATCAAAGGTGCTGCAAATCAAGAGATGTTGGGGACAAACCTCCGGTAGTCACCTACCAGCCCGAGGAAACTACGATCCTCTGCCACATTCTTTGGTGCTACCCAAGAAAAAACCACCTCGACCTTTGATGGGTCCACCGCTATTCCCTGCTCAGACATCATGTTCCCAAGGAAGTGCACTGCTCGTGACCAGAACATGCACTTGGAAAACTTCCCATAGAGTTGGTGATATCGGAGGACTTCTAAAATTGTTCTCAGGTTCTCGGCTTGATCCTCCTTTGATCTTGAGTAGATCAGGATGTCGTTAATAAACATGTCTACGAACTGATCCAGGCATTCCAGGAAGATGTAAATCATGAGTCCCATGAACACAGTTGGAGTGTTCGTAACGCCAAACGGTGTGACCAAAAACTCGAAGTTCCCATATCTTTATCTGAAATTCATCTTTGAGATGTCACCCTCCTTCACCCTCAACTGGTGATATCCAGACCGCAGATCGGTCTTAGAGAACCATCCTTCCCCCTTCAACAGTTCAAATAGATTGTCTATCCTTAGGAGAGGGTAGCGGTTCATGACCGTCACTTGATTTAGCCTCATGTAATCTATGCACAATCTTAGACCACCATCCTCCTTCTTTGCAAACAAGACAGGAGCACCCCACGGTGACGCACATGGCTGAACAAAGACATTCTTCACCAGATAATCAATCTGGATCTGCAACTCTTGCAACTAGGAAGGTTCCATCTAGTAGAGATCCATTGAAATCTGGCGGGAACCATGTTGCAAGTCTATCCTGAGCTCAACATCACGTTGAGGGGGTAGAGTCACCAACTCTTTATATTAGACGTCCATGAACTCACTGAAGATCCCTTAGACTTCCATGATCTCTTCATCGATCGACTCCACTGCTAGTTCATCTAAAAATGAAAGGAGGGGATCCTCCCACCTGCTACTTTTCTAGACACCCCGCTCATTGATGAAAGATACATGTCATCCACTGAAATCTGAAGACACAACACTTCCTCCAAAGTAGTCAATGACATCACATACAGAGAATAACCAGTCAATGCCTAGGATGACATCGTATGGATGTATCTGCAATAGTAGAAGATCTCCGACTGACTGATGCGGCCCTATAATCAGTTTACACCCTTAGAAAACATAAAACAAGTTGGTCTAACCTCCGACTGCTGTGTTTAGCACCAGGGGAACTGGAAGCCTCTCAGATTCTAAACCCAGAGCACGGGCCAGTCTGGGTGCAACAAAGGAGTGCGAAGTCCAGAATCGAACAAGGAATAAGAAAGGGTACTAAACAAGCTGATCGTACCTCAAACGTCCTCTGGCCCTGCTGGGAATGCTGCCTCCATGGCATGCAACTGCCCACACCCGGATCATCTACCTTTAGTCTGTCGAACACCTCCATGACCACACCCCGGTCGAGGTCCCCGAGGATTTCCCTAAGATCGGCCTGCTCCTGTGATGTCTGCCCTCAGAGGAGTGGGAGCTCACTGACCCTTCTGCTACTACTGAATGGGCATAGCTGGAAACTGCTGTTGCAGAGGTGGGCGTTGAATCTGCCCATCCCTACTATATTGTACTCTTTTTGGGCACTAATTCTAAAGGATTCCCTGGTACCCATAGATGTAGTAACACAGTCCTGTGCCTGAAATGAAAGGGTGAGGACCGGGGGATCGGAACTGGAACTATTGAGGCCTTCCCCCTGCTGGTCGGAACCTAGAGGGCCCTGATGCTGGAGGCCTTCTGCTGATGGACTTCCCCTTTGATGAGCCCAACAAGATCTCCTCTCATGATACACCTCCCAGTATGTGCATCCTCTCCACCACTTCAACTTTCTTCTGGACCTCTATGTACATCGGTAGTGTAAAGGGAGTAACAACATACTGGAGAGAAGGTCGAAGCCCCTCCTCCAAATGTCTCACCCGAGACTCCTCTTCTGGATGGAGGTCTGGATCAAAGCAGAGGAGATCCTTGAATTTGATCCCCAACTCTCTTACTGACAAGCTCCCCTGCTGGAGGGAGAGTAGCTCCCGCCTCTTCTCAGCCTTCATCATAGAAGAGAGGAATTCCGGCCAGAACTCCTTCTCGAAATCTGGCCACACAACCTCATCCTCCTTCTTTTCCCTGAGATAAAGCATCCATCACTGACGCGCCACTCCCCACATCTGGCTCCTATCCAAAGGAACCCAATACTCCACCAGAGCCCGAATCAAGACAAATGCTATCACTAGCTCCTTTATCCATCTTTCTATCTCCACGTCGGAGATGCTTCCCTCAAACTTCCCAAGGGTCTGCCGCTGAAATGCATGATGTGTCTTCTGTCACAGATCGTCCTCCTCTTCTCGGTCCATCCTCTGTCGATCGGCCAATTAAACATCTTGAGCCTAGATCGCCCGCACTACTCGTGGTTGTCTCCCAGGTGCCATAGCTGCAAGGTAAACAAGGAATGCCTAAGCCCGAGTAGTGCAGAATATGGTTCCTAAATTTTTCTTAGACTTCTTATTCATTTTAAAACCCCAAAACATCCTTGAAACACAATAGCAGAAGTCATTATGATATATGTACCTCTCCTAGGGTCTCTACCTTGTAATCAGTGTAGCCTCACTTGGTCGTTTAGTTGGTCCAGAGTCCTTGCATCATATCATGGGGGGCCCTAAAATCTCGTGTCCTAGCTAGTCTTCCCTGGATTATCTCACGCACCAAGATCACCCAACATTGTTTTCCTACAATCCCATGCAATCCTCACTGTGCCTAACCCCAGACTCTATCCTATCCCGCATCCTCTGCCTCTGATACAAGTCTGTCACGACCCACCTTCACCAAAAGGGGGGAAGGGATAGCAGATTGTCAGACCCTTCATTCTTTATGTTGAAGGAGAGATAATGACCCCAAGACCCACCTTCAATCGGTCCATGAGTTGCGACTAGCACCAAGGGTGTAGAATCACACACAAGATGAAAGGAATTACCCTTTTTATTTTAATAGGATCGGGAGATAAGATATTAATTCCCAACAACACCAAAACTGGGGGTAAAAGTAAAGCAAAAGAAACCATTCCCATATGCATGATACAAAAGTAAATGCTACAAAGTTCAAGGTGACTACAAAGGTAAAGTACCAAAAGAAATAAAAACAGCAACTGCAACTATCCCAACGCCCAAGATAGTATGGCCCTGCATGATCCCGGAAGTCCTTCTAGAATCCTGAAAGAAGTTTATATACATAGGGTGAGAATATAAGTATAATCAATAGAGAAAACCAAACACTCTCATGCACAAGTGGGGAGCCATTCTAATTCCCTTTGTGAATGGAGATAACCAAAACACCTAGAAAAGAAAAACTATCCACCCAAGCCTCTCCAATGAACACTCCCCAAATAACGCATGTCAAGTAATGTATAGTAATAACCCATCCATGTTTGGGTATGCCGTGCCCCTTTACCACTGGTTATTGTGGACATACTACGCATCGAACCAATTCTAACATTCTCACCACAGTCCCACTGCCACAACCTACCCGCACACACCTGAGCCGCAAACATGCATCCCACCTGCAAACACCTCGGCCACAACAATTATCCCACCCGCAGACACCCGGGCCATAACAAACATACATAACCACGCTCACAAACACCTAGTCCAGAACAACCACTGCCACGCCGGAAGACACCTGGGCCTCATCCCAATAATAATTGGGAAACAACCTGCCCGCATACACCTAAGAAAATCACCACACTACCCTGCCGAATTATTCTTGGGCTAATAGTGGAATTCAGTCCATCACAACCTGCCCGAAGAGTCTTGGGCTATTCAGGAAAGGGAGCATAAAAGGAGCTAATAACCAGCCACTCAGAGGAGTGTTGGGAAAAAACACCCTCCCACATTGAATGTTGGTGTTCGTCACTATGTTATCAACATGGGTGGGATGTGAATAAGTAACATAAAAACTGCAAATATATCTATAGGTAACAAGAACTCATCCATGCCTAGGGTTTCCAAGGCCAATCTAAGCATGAACAGCCTAGTCAGTATTCATAAAAACACATTGCTCATAGCCGGGTCACAACTTATTCCCAGAACCAATTCCTCGTTCAACCCATTCTTGTTTTCATGTTTCAGTAATCCCATTTAAGTAAAGTACTTCACTATTGGGAAACTTGTATTTATAAACACGAGCCAAGGGGGAAAAATTACAGCCAAATGACTATTTAAACAATCACACCTGATTCTCTTATAAATCCACATAATGGATGAAATCATTGTGAGATACCAACAAGTATTGGAACTAATGTAGTCTTCAAGATACAACCCCACATCCCCAAAACCATGAACCAATGATATGCCAAGAGTAAAGGATTCCACCCCAATTCGTATCACAAGCTGTAGAACCACATAGCTTTAGTTTCACAACCTAAAACCGTACCACAATAGAAGATCAAATCTTCACCCACATTTCCTCATAAGCATCTAGCGGGAAAACACACCCACTACCATAACCGAGTAGGGAAACATCCAGGTTCAAGCACATCATTCATTATTTTTCTTCTTTCTGTTGGTTACCTGGGGCGACCACACATGGATTTATGTTTACTGGGTATCCATTTAATCCACCGAGTTTACGTGATTATCTAATTTCCATGTTACAATTACTAAATCATCATAGAAGACAAGGGTTCTTTAGTGCGCATAGAAGTACCACCAATGACCATGATTTTCAGTGACCATAGACCAATAGTTCAAAAAATAAGCATCAAGGAAGAAAAGAATGACAGAACAACAACACATCATTCACACCCCTTCACTTTATTCATTAAAGTCCCTTTGTTATCTTCATTAAGGTTGGGTTTCATCCATTCTCGCCAAAATAGTAGCGTACCCACCACACATAATACACATGAAGTAGATAGGAAGGCAAATCCCTACCAGGTTGATCAAGGATCAATTCTCTTCTCCGCGCGCCAAGAACAGGTGATGTGCGACTTGTAGGGAAGGAATATCAGGGACTACTAGGACGAGAAGAAAACACCTGTACAAGCACACCACAAGCCTCAGGAAGGAGGGACTCCAAGTGCATGAGGAGGAAGAAAAAAATATAGCTGAGAAGAAAAAAAACAAGAAACTCTAGAGAGAGATATAAATAGGAGATCCTACTATTACGAGATATGGAATTTTGAATGCCTGGAATGTAAGATGGTGTTTTCCTACGTTGGTAGGCAGTTAAACATGATGATATTAAGGTGTTATTTAATACTCCCTCATCAGGGAGGTTTCTTGGAAAATTTATGAATTAATTATGGGTTTTAAACTGATTTAAAAAGGTAAAAGAATAAATTTATGTCAAAGAAATTTAGTTGTGGGAGTGGTACTGGAAAAAGAAAACGGAGGGTTGGGTGAGGAAACGGTGCCACCGTCACGGCTCCACCGTGACCGGTGCCACCTTTACGATGCCAATGTTATGGTGGAGTCGTATTTTAGCATTGTAATGGCTAGGGGGGGTCCTAGCCATTACACATATGGGTATATTTTTTCACATAATAATGGCTCATACTATGCTTATTATTTTAACAAATCATATCCCTCTGGAGTTCCATAACCAATAGTGCATCCAGACACGTTGTCATGCACTTGTGGCCATTCGAGTCTAGCTCAAAGCAGTGTTTATAGTTTTTAACCCAAGATACATCAATCTAAGAGCCACCTCTACTTGCTACTATCTAGACAGGGACATATTTTCTTGATCAACCACTTACTCAGTACTCACCGAAATTTATGAATGTTTTCTTATACATAGTCTCGTCCTTAATGTTTTCACTAAGATGCTCTATTCTTAATCTCCAAAAATAACTATACCATCCTCTGATACCAATTGTAGAAACCCAAGAATTTTAAATATTACATTACATGATTTGAAGTACAATTATACATCCGAGTACAAGACAAGGGTCATTATGTCAAGTGTCTTGGAAGAATAGGTATATAAAACATAAAACATGGGGATAGAAAACACTTATTTAATTAATCTCCATAAAGAAATCCTAACTTGCATTGATCCCTTACATCTGCATAGGGTACCTCGGGGAACAATGAACAAATATATGAGATAAAAATCACAATAAGGGAATTAACATAAGGATATATCTTATTCACATGAGTTAGGAGGCATGACATAATGATATAAAAAGCATGGAACAAATGAAATCATATCATATAAGCATGGGATCATATAAACATTGAATCATATAAACGTGGCATAAAACGTGTCCTTAGTAAGGGTCAAAGCTAACTACCAATCCCATTCCCCATTTTAGTATATATTATGACTAACCACCAATCCTGTTTCCCATCTTAGCACGTGTCACTATTAACTGCCAATCACGTTTCCCTTTTTACTACTGGTCATGGATAACCACCAATCTTGTTTCACATTTCATCTCATGGTGCTTAACTTTACCCAATGCATTGGAGTGCTATCTGGGTGCACCAATATCATCATTTTCATGAATACTATTTCCACATAAATAATCATACATCATCAACCATACATAAACATAATAGTACCCATGAAATGAATTGGGTACCACAATCATGACATAAAGAATAACCAATGGGCCTATCATGAAAGTGACCATGAAATAAAGAGATTTGAACATAAATGGATGTTCATATGGTATAATAGGCATATAACATGTTAATTGATTTAAAATATAAGGGAAAACATCTGACAAATGTATTTGAGAAATATTTTCATTAAAACATTCTTATGCAGTTTTAAGGAAAATACTATAGAGATGTTAAAATAGAAAGGAGGAAATTTTTCTTATAAAATAGGAATTGAACCTAAAAGGATTTAATAATAAAAATACTTATTTTTTATGTAAAATGGGGTCTTAAAATAAGGTATATAGTGTAGATGATATTGGGTAAAAGTTTATGAAGTTTCTTTAAACATATATTCTTATCGGAAAGTTATAAGGAGGGAATCTTTTAAAAACATGTATATCCCAAAAAAAGATTGATGAATGGGTCTTCATAAATTAATTTTGTAAATATAAAAAATTCTAATGTGTACATAAATAGATAAAATAACTCTATTTTGATATAAATAATTATAAGTCAACCAGAAAGAACAAATAAGGTTTGAGTTGAATTCGTTATGGTTCATCGACATGGTGTCAGGTGTAACAAAGAGAGCTTGATGAGAGATAAAAGGAATTTATCATGACTTAGAAATCATCATAGAACTATTGGGGAGGTTCCTAAACCCACCCCATAATTTGTTATTACACATATGAAGGCATATCATAGAGGAAAATCTTGATTAAGAGAGAAATGGAGAGGATCCCTTACCTTAAATCTGGTGGTGTTTCCACTTGTTATTAATGAACTGAATAAAAAAATTAGGTTTATTAATTAATAAATCAATAACATCATCAATATTTAATAAATTTAGAATAATATTTTTATGTTCATTATTTTCCTTTTTGATGGGTTAAGATGTTCAATTTTATTGTTCGGGTCCACATATTTCCTTAACTTTTATTAACAGTTTTCATTATGAAACAATAAACATGTAAGATGAAAGTGGTTATATAGAATTGATGTTATATTCTATAAGTTAAAATAAAAGAGATTACATGGTTTCAAAATTAGTTTGGTCAGTTATAGTGAAGTCAAATTATTATATTAAACCATAGTGGCAACCGTTTTTTAATTGGCGGGTTTCGATTACAACAACCATGTTTTTCTTTATAACTTAATACTATTAGTAAAAAGTATTAAAGAACCATAGCAAGGATATATTACATATATAATAATCTGGGTCAACCATAATGAAAATGATTTCATGAACATAATTAATGATGATAACCGAAATTGATTAATCGTTGTCCTTGCATGTGATAAATTAACACATCTTAAACGGTGCTTTCATTTCTTTCAAATAAAAGGTGGGGAAAGGAGATAAGATAAAGAAGTATCCCATTAGCATAATAAAAAATTATATTACATGTATGTTACTAGAGTTATCATACTATTTGGTTGAAGGTAATTTAGGAAAGAACCAAAAGGAAAAGAACATAAAAGAAACAAAGGAATTGAAAAAAGGAACTTTCCTCTTAAGTAAACCATATTGGAGAACCTATTAATGGGAGAGGTTTTGGTATCTTAAAAAGACTAGGGGCCTTTAGACATGGGGGAAGAATCTTGGGAAGATATTTGGGCTGAATATTAGATTGGCATAAGGCTTGGTAGGTGTGAAGAGAAGTGGGATTGAGGGGGTGGGGGGTTTATATTGGATGAGAGGAGGGTTTTCATTATTTTTTAATCATTAGTTTATTAATTTAACTCAATACCAGCAATAGTGATGATTCTATGAACATGAACAGTAATACATGCATGTGACTTCAAACAAATTGGGCTTACATCAGCAGATCATCATCAATGACTAAATAAATCCATTATGTACTATTTATCGTAAATTGTCATATTTTACTATTAATCGAAAATTAAATTATTTTAGTAAAATACAAAAAACTCATCCTAACCACTTTTAGACATGAAGAATCCAAAATCGAAATCCATTTTTGAAAAATAATTTTTTAATTATGATTATTTTAATATTTAATTAAACTCATAATTTATTATTAGAAAACCAGTTTTAAAACATTCATTTAACTATTCTAAAATATTACTACATAATAATTTCAATTTAATATTATTTTAATACTATCATAGGTAAGGATAATATTAATTATGGTATATAACTATTCATAAATTTATGTTATTATTCATAAGGGTAGATTATAGTTCACGAAAAACTTTATTTTTTGTTTTCAGACTCCAAATAACTTACTGATCGCAATCGTGTATGTCAGATTTTCAAAATTCCAAACATAGAAGTGACAAAATTATGTTTAAAGGTCACATAGGACTTAGTAGTGCATTATGTTGTGATTTTAGGTGGTTATATGCAATATTTATAAAAAATGAATTTCTATTTATATTGCATTGGATTGTTATATCACATGCCATTTCCCATCACTTAATCATCATAAGTATAACCAATACTCATTCAAACTTCTTGATTCTATTTAAGAGATTTCCACTTGGAGAATCAATTTTCATAATTCCCATTCTTTTTTATCTAGAAAATTAAACATTACCAATGTTCCTTATCTTTCTCACCACTCAATAAAACCTGAAATCACTGGGTGAGAAACACATATCATATAAGAAAAATACATAATCATTAAAAATTACTTATCAGATGTCTAAATCATGAAACCTAATTTTTAATCAAGGACACCATAATTTAACTGAAATTATCCATATTCATATTCTATTAAAATAATTTATATTGGTTCATAAACAGTATGAAAATTCCCAAAGCATATACCCCAAGTGTGTTAAACCTTGTGGTGGGTAATGCCTATTTTTGGGTACCAGATTACCCCATATTAGGATTAGGACATCTTGTCAGAGTTTCTACCTCTAGGTATATATGTACTAGATCCACATACACTTGTAGTATCAATAAAGGAATGTATTTATTAGAAAGCACTCACTATATCCTTTACCAAAATATCATGAAATTTTCCTAAAATTAACATATCATTATCTACATCTCTATTTATATATTTAGAAATAACAATATGGATATCACTAAAATTTTCTTTGAAAATTCATTAAAAACATATAAATAACACTTTCAATCATTATCAAAACCATTTCCCTTGAAATCTTATAAAATAACATTGACAAAACTTAAAAAAATATTTTCCTTAAAAACATTTAAAATAATCATAAAAACCATTTTGGAAAACACTTTCCATTAAAAATAATTGAAAAATAATAAAGAATCATTGAAATCATTTTGAAAACCATTTCATTGAAAATTACTTTTAAAAACCATTTCCATAAAATTATACCTTTTAAATATGAAATTAATGCTTTTTGAGAATGATGGTGGTTAAATCTATAAATTTTTTATGAAAAAAAATGAACATTCCTTTTTAGAGTAAAATTGATAGAAAAATGCATTGTTTGAAAAGAGATAAGAATATTCCTTTGAAAACATTTGTTAAATAAAAATGGTTAAAAATGTATTTTAAATATCGTAGGATAATAGAATAATATTAATGTAAATTTTTTTTTGAAAACAATGTTTTTAAGGAATAAATATTTTTGATTGATCATAGGGTAAAATCGAGCATTCTTGAAAAAAATTTCGTAACTATCTTATGTATCAATGATTTTGAAAATGGAACCGATACTAAAAATATATCATGAATGAACATAGTATAACAAAAATATTGAGAGTTATTATGATAAAAATCAAATTATTTCATTAAAATAAGTATAAACATACAAAATCTAGAAAAGTGATGAGATTGTGTCAATAAATGCTTATCACTTGGTAACTTTGAACCATACTCCCAATGTTAGAAAATGAAATTATATAAAGTGTAAAATATCAGGAAACAAATGAGATTCGGGATATAAAATTTCAATGGTATTATAAATGCCAAATGCAAAAATATTTTTTAATAATATGACATGTGTCATAAAGAAGGAAAATCGAGAAAAAATTACTTTACAGATTTGGTAACATTGGAAACATAAACACCATGAAAGAAAGATCATAAAATGTATATGTAAATAGCCATAAATATAATTAAAAAAATAGAATAACTATGTGGTAATTACACTTATGACAAAAACATTTTGGGTGATTAATGAAGTATGTATCTCATAGAAATAAAAAGTGATATGAAATTCCCATACCTTGTGTCTTGACACTCATCGTACCTGTACAAACTTCATCTTATTCTAGTAACTCCTTTTGGCATTAACCAAATGAATTATTTGTATTTAATTTAAAAAAAGGATGATTAAAGGAGGAATTTAGAAATATTAGGAAGTGTAATGGGTAAACCATAGAAAAACCTAAATGGTTTGAGATCTGTGTGGATGTGGGATAGGTGGTGGCCTTTTACAGGGATGAAAAATTATTCACAAGGTATTTTGGAAAACAAGTTATGTGTACCAACGTTTTTACCTTAAAAAAGTCATCCAAATATAACTAATATCAATAATTTATGTATCATGGACGAATAATGTCTATCTAATGGTTTCTGTACAAGTGGATAGGTCATTTGGGCCCTTAAGATTAAAGTTTATTCCCCCATTAAGCAAAATTTTTCCTTTATCCTTAAAATTAATATTAATTAGATTCACTAATTTTTTTTGACAACTACAAATTTTAACATATTATAAATTAATAATTATTATTATTCATAATATGGAAACTAATTTTCTAAATTATAATTATATATCTCGAAAAAATTATTTTCAAGTGAATCCCACAGAAGGGAAAACATGGCAGGTTTTTAAAGTAAAAAATATCAAAAGTTTTTTATTTTTTTATCATCAATTTCAATGAAAGATTAATTCTAATGACCTAAATAAGATTTAGTAATAAGTATTTCATCTAATTAAACATATAAATGGATTTAAAATGTCATTTATCCTTATAAATAAATTACATAAAAATGCAGTTATGAACTGAAATTCAGTATTTTATAACTATTCATTACAATATAAACCTTACAGAAGAATACCAAAAAGTTACACTATTCTAACTTTTATGTTTATGTGTCAAAAATTTATTTTTTATTGAAAAATATAATCCATAATGATTGAATATTTTTTACATAAATTAGGTTATCTATTAAAATGTTATTAAAATGCCACAAAATGAAATATATTATTTTATGTATAAAATTAGGTTTGTTTTTATATTAATCATATCAAATATATTGTCTTAATATAAAAACATTATAATGAATATATATTATATAATATATTAATTTCACTCACTAATTGTAATTAAATTAATTTATTATGAAAAAACAGTTGTCTGAGCAAGAAAATAGTTTTCTATGAAAGAATTCCCCTTTTATTCAATTGGTTCTTACATTCTTTTCAAATGAATTTATAACTAATGAATTCAGCCATGTAATTTCATAAGTTAGTTATTAATTTTGATAATTTTCAATATATCATCTTGGTTATATATTATTATATTAAATAATAATATTTTTAATAATATACTATAGTTTGGTATCACTGGGTCTTGCGTGTTACACAAGACACCGAGGAAATTAAACATTTTAGGTAATATATTCTAACCTTAGTGTTCCATGAAGAGAGTTTTAAACATTGTCATACGTGAGGTCTATAATAATATCGTATTGTATATAATGAAATCCAAAAACAATGCTTTAATATAAAAAACAATTTTCAGTGTTGTGTGAAATGAAAAATATCAATAAGAATAATTATTTTGAAAAAATATATATTTAAAAAAAATTGGGGTGATAAATTCTACCCCACATTAAATTAATTTCACCCATTAAATTGTTCTAGGTTATTGAAGTTTTAATACTTGAAGGGTTAAATCATAGAAACCCATATCGTAAAAATAAATACTAAAACATCAATTAAAAAGGAAAAGTAGGAACAACAATGGTTACCCAAAGTAATATATAATATGGTTTCCACATAAGAGAAAATAGGTGGAAAGTAAAAAGATGGACAAGGAAGATAAAGATAACTATCATGTTTTAGTGGATATTGATAGGGAACTTGGTTAGGATAAATTGAAAAATCACAATGCGATTAATTAGTAATTATTTAAGGGATCACTTTATTCATTGCAAAAGAAGATACTAGGATGGCCTTTTATGTTTCATGATCCTTTCCCTGAGGTTACATAATTTTCTTGAGAATTTATACTTACTTTATTTAATTCCCTTTCACAATTCTAATTTCACCATTTGGTCATGTCTTAAAAAATTTCAACTTCCCCACTTTCTCCAAAGAGGAAGGTGTTCATTCCTAAAGCACTATTAGATAATGGTATCCATGATTAGTCATCCCATATCTATTTAGTTACCATCAACATAAGGTTTTTAGAGTATGTTATAAAATATGTATAAATCCTCATGTCATGTGACAATACATTAATCTCACAATCGTCATCCAATGTTTATCATAAAATATCCATGAACGGTTATCCTTATAACCCTTCTAAAAGATAAAAATACAGAATAATAGAAATAAGGTGATGAAATCTTATTAAAATCAATAAAATATATATCATAATGTATATATTAGTTGATACATTCCAAACAGGTGAATATCCTCATCGTATATTCTCTGGAAACATTGTAATGAGCTAAATTACCATAAATACCATTGGAAAACTTGTGTTATAAGTTATTAAAAAGGCAACATGATATATTACTCCAATCCAAGAAGTTTTAAGCATTGTCCATGATGTGATATACCACTTATTCAACAAGTCAGTAATTAGATCTAGGTTAATCTATGTCATACATTTAGCTTTATCCAAATTTATCATCTCTCTATCCAAGATAAACACAATTTTTTAGCATCTTGATCACGTTAAGGGATACTATCCCTTAATAAAAGTATCACATCTCCAACTCGTCATCACCCTTAAAAATATTCCTTCCAGACCTAAATTAAAACATACACTAAAAATAATTATATATTTCACGATTCATAAAATATAATCATTGAATTTCAAAACATAAAATTTTCAATAATCTATATTTATTACAAAAACATTCCTTAGGATTCATCAACTTATTCCTTATTAAGTATTTTCTAGAATATGATATACGAATAATGTATTATGGTTTATAAACCTAAATATATTCATTATTCTTATGTTTAATATGAACAATACTGGAATAAAATAAAATACCTTTCACATGTCATTTCTGGTTTCTTTATATTCATAACTATAACCAATACTCATACCACATTCCTGATTCACTTTATGGGATTTATACATGGGGAGTATATTTTTATAATTCCCATAATTTCCATATATGAAACATTTATTGGTATCCATGTAACTAATTGTTCTCTCCATTGAATAAAACTAGAAAGCATTGGGTGAGAAATAGATATCATAGAATAAAACTAGATACTCCTGAAAATTTACTTATGAGATGTCTAAATCATAACACCTAATTTTTAATTGACGAAACATTCTATTTACCATAGATTATTCATGGTATTATTCTATTGAAATCCATTATGATGGTTGATAATGAGTTTGCTAATTCCCAATCATATTCCCTATGAGTGTCAAACTATGTGTACTACAACGCCTATTGTTGTGTAAAAGATTACCCCATGACTGGCCTAAGACATCTTTTCAGAGTTGTTACCCCTATATACATATGTTCTAGAGCCACACCAGCTTTTAGTATCTATTTAGGGATGCAATTCTTTGAATCCACTCTCTCTATACATTACAAAAATTCATGGACATTTTTATATAAATTAAGTCATCCTTATACGTATGCTTAGCTACATACCTATAAATATCTTTAGAAATACCCATAGCGATCCCACAAAACTATTCTCATCCATGTTTGCAAAGGTTGACTAATCCTTTGATATAATACCAACTATAACGAATCAACATTAACATATATAGAAATTACCGAACTTTTTCAGAATATATAAGACATTACAAAAATATACAATGAAATAATATATTAGTATAGTACTTTAGAAACATGGAATCAAAAACACTTATATATATGTGACATACATTATATACTATTATGTTTATATTGACTATAACCCTTAAAATACACATAAATGTTTATTCATATATTCTTAACCCGGGGAAGGATACATAAATTTTTTTTATCACAGATGCTCAGTAAGGATAATAACGGGAGGCATGAAAGAATAAATTTGAGCATATGGGTGTGATAATATGATCAAAACATTATAAGATCACACCCTACATATCAAAGATCATAAACATGAATCATTTCATAATTTTTTGTAGTTCATATGACAGGATTCATAAGTAATTAAATAGCACCATCAATTAAAGAATACTTAGGAATAAAACATGGAATTGTGGAAACCTCATAATAATACAAAATATTTTGTATATGATTCCTACAAAGACCTTATTGACATGTTAGGATTGGGATAATAAAATGTGTACATTCTCCTGGCATGGTATTCCCTTCCTTGTTCCCTCTTACATTGAAATTAGGATGTCCTCCAATGTATCCTCTTATAGAGGGTTGGGATTTTCTCCCTTATTCCCTCTAGTTTTTGGATTGGGATTTCCTCTTGTCTGACCTCTTTTTTCAGGAATGGGATATCCTCTTGTAGACCCTCTTGTTTTGGCCTTGGTATGATCTCCCATGTACCCTTTGAGCTCACAAAAAATTTAAAAATACTTAATGAAATAGAGGTATATATTGGTCCCCCATATTTCATCATTCAAAGATGTGTGTTGAAATAAATCTTTCCTCTTGTCATGTCCCATAAAAAGAGATAGGTTTTATAATCATAAAATCCAAACTATTGAAATCAAATTTGCATCATTAAAATTTAACCAAATCATTACCGTTGAAAAGAAATAGGTTTCAAGAAAACTTCATGAAAGCATAAACCAGAAAACTAAGTGGGTTTTAGAAGTAAAAAACCCATGGAATAGGATTATTTTTAAAAAGAATATAAAACCTAAAAAGGGAATAGGTTTCATAAAATTCATTATAAAACTTATACCATTTCGAGAAAGAATTTGAATGGATACTTTATATCATCACATAGAATGATATTAATAACATCAAAAGAAGTCATATTAGAAGGGAAATAACTTGAAAAGATATTTTGAATATATTTTTTGAAGAAAATATCCATTATTCATTTAGACATATTTTTAAAACAAAAACCATATACAAATCAATTTATTTTGAAAATGCATTGAAAATGTATAAATGACACATAAAATCTATTTGAAAACATATTCCATTGAAAAATTATAAAAGAATATTGAAAACACATTGAAAACCATTTTCCTTAAAGAAATTATAAATGATTCCTAGAATCCTTGTTGAAGAACACTTTCTTTTAAAAATACATTTAAGACATGTCAATAAATTGGGATAATGTTTTCAAAACCATTTCATTGAAAATAATTTTTTTAAATATAATAAAATGTGATGTTTTAATCATGAAATTTAATATTCAAGGAAATGAAAGAGGCTAAATTCTAACATTTTGTATTACGTAAAACGAACATACATTTTATAAGGTAAATTTTTTAGAAAAATTCATTGTTCTGAAAGCGACATAAAGATTCCTACGAAAACATTTGTAAAAGAAAAAATAGTAAAAAATATATTTTAAATATTATAAGATAATAATAGAATATTTTTGGAAACCATTTTTTAGAAATCATGGTAATTAAGGAACACATATTTTTGTCCAAACATAGGATAAATTCATGATTTCTTTAAAAATATATTCATAACTATCATATGTACCAAAGAGTATTGAATGGTACCAATACATGAATATATCATGAATAAATAGAGGAGGTGAAAATTCATGAGATATATTCAGATATGTATAATAATATTTCATATAAGGATTCTTAAACATAAATAATCTCAAAAAGTGATGAGATTATTTCAGTAATGTCATACCACTTGGTATCTTTGAACCATAATACCCACGATAGAAAATGAAATTCCATGAAGTATAAAATATCATAAAAATAAAGAGATCCATGATAAGACATCTCAAATAATGTATACAAATCTTGTGAAAAAATAGGTGTATAACATGTTATTATTCTTAATATAATAAAATTGAGACAAAATTACATTACTAATTTGTTATGTTTTGGAACATAAATACAATGAATGAAAAATCATCAAATGGATATGTATATAACCATAAATTTAAGTAAAATAAAAAATTAATACATCCTTGTGAAGTATAAACACCACAAAAAATTAATTGGTGGTTAATAATTCATGTATCTCATGAAATAAAATGTGATAAGAAATTCCCTTAGCTTGTATCTTGATGCTCGTTATACTCATACAAACTTTCTCTTAATCATGTAACTCCTTATAGTTTTCCCCAAAGGGATTCCCTAGATTTTAGACCCAAATTTTTTATTGAAGGAGGAATCATGGAATGTTTGGATTTGTATTGGTAATATTTTGGATGAACCTCACTATTTTTAGAGGTGTGAAAACAAGGAAGGGGTGTTTCCGTTTTATAGGGAATAAAAAATATTGTTTTTCTAATTTTGAAAAGAATATTTGTATACAAATGTTTTAAAAGAAAAAATCCATCCAAAACCAAAAACAATAAATAATGGAAGGTTCATTGACTAATCACGTCGATCCAATGGATTTTGGACAGTTTGATAAATCATATGGGACTGTATGTTTATGGTTTATTCCCTTGTTAATCTTAATGTTTCCTTAATCATTGTAATAAATTTTAAACAAATTTTCTAATATTTTTCCTCAAAAACTAAGTTGACCTTATTAGAAATTATATATTACTATTATTAAAAATATGGAATTTTTCCAAATTCTAATGAAAAAAATTATAAGAAATTAAATTAAAATTGTCTCTATAATTAAGACGATACATCAGGGTTTTAATGTAAAATAGATCAAAATTTTGATATGTTTTTAATCAATTTCAAAGTGAAATTGATTATAATTAACAATGTTAGATTAATTGATAAATTTTTATCTTAATAATCATAAAAAATAATTTAAAACATAATATAACTTTTTAAAATAATTAGATGAAATTGCTGTTTTGAACTAAAATTTAATTTTTTGTAACAATTCATTAAAATATGAAACTATATAGAAAAATACCAAAAGTTTACCCTAATTAATTTTTTAGGTTTTGATTTCTAATATGATGTTTATTTCTACATATATGATCCTTAAAAGTTCCAAAAATTGGATTTAAATTAGGATCACCATTAAAAGACGGTAAAAAGGCTTAATAAGAAATATAGTATTTTATGTAAAAAATGGGTATGATTTAATATTAAGCCTATGATATATATTAGAAGAATAACAAAAATATTTTATTGAATATATAATATATTTTAATTTCATATCACTGAGTATTTTTATTTAATTTAATTTATTTGGATAAAATATCTCCTTGAGCTGAAAAATAGTATTATATGAAAACATTACCCTTAGTTTCAATAGGTACTTATATTCATTTCTAAATAATTTTTGACTAACTAATTCAACCTTTTATTTTCAAAATTTAGTTACTACCTTTCATAAACATCAAAATAAATTCTAGGTTATATATTATTTTATTAAATAAAAATATATTTAAAAATATTTTACATTTTGGTAACACTCAAACTTGTGTGTTACCCAAGACATTGAGGAATGGAAATATTGTGTGTAATATACACTAACATTGGTGTTCCATGTAAATAATGATAAACATTATGTTGTGTGCAATTCCTGATGACATGGGGTTGTATATAAAATAATCCAAACATAGTTCATTACTATACAAACTATTCTCAGTGTTGGGTGAAATTATAAATATCAAAAATATTAAAATAAAATGAAAAAAAATATTGCACAAATTTTCAGGGTGTTACAGTTATTTGGATAAAATCCCAAACAAAATTTTCCACAATAAACTAGTAGCATAAGCTAATATAATAAATCTTTAAAACAAAGTATCATTTCTACGTCTTACCCAGTATTCCACCACTTTATTTTTAGTATGTAGGATCAACTTTCATTCCATATATAGAATCAATATTCAAAATTAATGAAATTTAGTATTTCCAAAATTCAAATTTTCTATAATATTATTTTATTTCAATGTACTCTGAAAATTATATGGAGTTAATTCATGATTCTCATTATGTTTTGAATAAATAATAATGATATCAACTAAAACTGTTATAAATTTATCCCAATACTATTTACAAACTCAATTAATAAAATCAATTATTACAAAATTTTTATTTATCAACATGAAATAAAGAACACTAAACTCAAAAATGTAGTACATAGTATAAAAATAAATTCTCCTAATGTATCCATATTTAACATTAAATTTCTTATACTCAGACATTTTATCAATCTTAGAAAAATACCGAGCGCACTATATTTGATCAAACAAGTCATCAATTTAGTGAAATGTATACTTTTTTTAAATAGTTATGTTATTTAGTGATTAATAATCAATGAAATGTCTTATTGAAAAATTCAAAATTTTAATAACCATAACATTTTCACTATAAGGTGAGAGAAAAGGATGAAATAATCAATTATTAGAAAAATATTATAACATATTTTCCAATTACAAAAGTCATACATGAACCATTTGATAATGTGGTTTTAAAATTTCCTATGCCTTCAGAACTAAGTAAATAGTAAATTCAACCACATAATCAGAAATAACCACTTGAAAATCATTACGAAATAAATCCAAAAGTTCCTTCACTATAGGGACATCAGTAATATAAATAGTTACATTAATTTCATTAATATGTGAATAATAAATTTCACTCAAATATTTAATCAATTTCACAACTTTTTAATATAGCATTGAATTTATGAATTCATTATTATAAATAAAATAAATTAGATTAAGAAAAACATCTTCTCTTTCTCTAAAATATATCTTATCTTGATAATATAATACATATTCCCTACCTAAAATACCATCTAAATATATATTAGGAAATAATGTTTTTAAAATTCCATAAATATATAATAATAGAAATACTTTTGTAAATTCAGATTGCCTTTATACTACCCCTAACAGTTTCTACCAAAAGAAAAGACATCATTTCATGAGATGATATTTACATTTCACTTAAAATTTTTAAATTAATTAAGGGATGTGTAGATCTTAAATCAAACTACTCATTGGAATAATCTTAATCAAAAATTAATTTACCTATCACCACATTAATTTAGGGTCTAGCATCATCCATTATTTTGGAAAAAATTCATTTCCATGTATTTATAATTTGGGTCTCGATTATTCCAACCTTGAGTATATCACATTATATATTTGTTATTATAGTGAACCAAGTCATTACAGTCAATAAATCCCACTATTGTATGAGTATATATTTTCCCATTACCATTCAATTCACGATTCTTCTACATAAATTAAAAATCCAATCGATCATGATTACCACATTGGTAACACTTATTTGATCCAATAAAATATCACTTAGAATTTATTTTCACACATTTATAAAATTTGGTTGCATTACCTCTATATTTATCACTCAACAACTTCTGTATTACATTCTTCCTAGGCCTCTTTGCACACTTTTTGTAATGGTGTATATTAGTTTATAAAAACCCCTCTCAAATTTCTCATAACATCAAACAATTAACTCATAACATTTAAATCCATGAGAGGGAAACCCTCTTCTTAAACATGGTTCTATATTTGTGTAAAATCTATCAATTTTATATTCATAGTCCAGAATGAAATTTGGTGCACACATGTCCAATTAATAAAATTCTTCTTTAAAATAGGCCTCTTAAACATTGTTATATAGTTGTAAATATAAAAATTTCAGTTCCATTTTAATTTGATGAAAATTAAGATAATATATCATAATAAAAATGTAATTAGAGACATTCCAATCTATGGCATTGATTCACCTTTTTTACTTAGTATTATTAATTAAATGTCACCATCAATCTGGTTCACCTCCAAAATGATTATTAAAAAGTATTAATATATGGTGATCTATATATACAAAAAATTAACAAATATTCTCCAATGAATCTATGTTTGAAGATCCATTATAGACATTTTCTTTAGAAGATAATTCATTTGTTCTATTTTATTAGGGACACCACTAATTGCCCCCACCAACTCAATTAACACTACTACTAACTTACATATTATATGTTTTCTAGATTTATGATATGGAAGGTTATTATCCCTATGATGGATTCCTACTTATAATCCTTTATTTCATTTGTAGAAATAAATTCTAAACTGAAATGGGTCAGATGAAGCAATATTAAAATTCCCAAAAGTAAAATAATTATTATATAACCATGAATCATAATCTCTTTATAGTGCCTATTATCATCCACTCAATCTATAATGTTATCTAAATGTTACTTTGGTACCAAATATAACAACCAATTACTTTATCAACCCATAAATAGGAGTTTAATAGTAAAGATTTAAAATTCATACCTTTTTATGATCTTCAATGTTTAGAGATTTTGAGAATTGGGAAAAAAGTACATCATAAAGTTGAAATATTCACATAGTGTAATTTTTTTCATAAGAAATGATTTATTTTTAAACCACATTTTCATTCCAAAAACCTTCTGTTCCTTTAACTTGAGTCTAATATGGAATTTTTAACCATTCTATAGAGCCTACACATCGTGAGATCCATAAAAATATTTAAAAACATTGTAAGAGAAAAAACAATCAATATGTGATATAAAAATAAAGGATCCATTTAATCCCATTGATTATTTTTAAAAACCAAGAAAATAAGTTCTTTTTTCTACAAAAAAACATTTATCAGATAAATAATGTATTTTTACATTTGAAAATTATTATTTCATCAATTAAATCCATTTTCAAGAATTGGAAAAACATTAATACATCCTGAGGATCATGATAACTCCTAACAACATTCTCTAATAAACGTTCACCATTATATGTTCACAAATATTTCTTTCTGCCTGAAATCAAATGAGATATATCAAAATCACCCTTCACCATACCCAGTTCATTAAAGATATATATCTGACGCATCTGTAATGATGAGATATATCAAACTCACCCTTCATCATATATAATTATCAACTATATTTTCATGAAAAAAATATTTAAATGTTTTTTTCCTCACAGACCCCATGATAAACTCATTGGAACATTTTATCTAATCACATTACATTTTCTTATAAAAATACGGGGAAATATCATTTTCTTACCAAAAATATTAAAAATAAATTATCAAAATAATAGTAATAGGAAATTATTTGAAGAACCATGTAAACTAGTATAATAACCATGAATATTAATAAAATCTATGATGAATGGAAAATGAGTACTATCTATATTTGTAAAAAAACATTCTTTTTACACCATTGTAAAATGTAAAAAATAACCCATAAAAAATTAATGACAGATTCCTTTTTAAAAATTTGAAATGAAAATAAAAAATAGTAAAAAATTTCCATTAGAAACCTTTTATGAATAAATAAAAAAATTATTGAAACACTTAAAAGATTTTTATTAGGGAAGAAAAAATAAATTGAAAGAAAAATTTAAAAATATATTATAATAAAATATACATTACTATATGTACCATATAACATTATAAATTTCTAATGTCTAGAGTAATACTAATATATTTGTTATTTTATTAATTTTAAATATTTTATAAATTCATTCAACTATCATCATTACATTTATTCATTTATTACCATATTTTTTGTTATTAAATTAGTTATGTTTAAGTAGAACATATTGGTGACATTTGGTCTTTAATTTTTAGAAAATAATTTAAAGGCTGACAAAGGTAAATTGGTCATATTTTAAAAATATTATTCAATGGATAATTATTAAATTTATATAGTAGATATAATTTTAAAACCAACCAAGTATGTCATTCTTGAAAATGGAATCACATCAATTTACAGAGGTGGTAGTATGCATATACACCCGAGCGAGGTTTTTTTTTCAAAGAGATAAAATGGAATTTAAATAGATAAAGGAATATAATTAAAAAACATATTTATTTATAAGTATCATATTTATCATTAAATCCATACTTATTTGTAAAATCCATGGTATTGGGTATATAACACATTATTCATGTATTGTGAGTGTATATAATTCCACGGATATGTTTGGGAAGGGTATTTGGAATGATTTAGAGGAATTTATGGAAGCACATGTTTTACTCATGGTTAGAAGAAATAATTAACCACCTCTACTAAACTATGGAACATGTTTTCGGATTCTTTACATAGGAACACAATTAGCACACTGAGTGGAAAACACATTCAAATGCCAACAGAAAACTATGAAACATGAAATAGAAGACAAATCATGGTTGTTACATGGTTTGTTTAACAATATAATACAATTATGTGAGTTTTTGGATTGATACAATAGCAATGTAGTATTGGTTCATGATTTTCCAAATCGTGTGACCTAACCATGTGATGTTGAGTTTTCTCCCCAAAAACCTTATATTTAATTTAAGTTTTTTCATAAAACACTTATTAGTTTATTAATTATTTAGGATCTAAAAATCCTCTCCCACCAAAGGCTTCATATAATTTTACCTTTGACTTGAATGTGATTCAAAGTCTAATCAATGTGCATTATAGATCTGTAATCATTGGAAAGTACATGTTTTCTCTCTCAATCCTTGTTCTTCTTAGATCCACCATTCTTTTCTCTATTATTACCATATTTATAGTTTTTATGGATATACTAATGTGTTATTACATGAATTATGATGACATAATTTTTGGATCTACTGAATTAAATGATATACAAGGATATATCTACAAGATCATAGATCCATTCGTCATTTTCAGATACTGAAGAGAGATAGGTGGATTCTCCCTCAAATTTTCTTTTTCTGAAACATGAATATTTAGTTTGGGATAAATGTTTTAATTGATATTATTGGAAAAATAATGTGTGATTTAGGATGGATATACCATTTTTTTATGGAATTGGAAATTGGGTAAAATTGATGGTTTTTAAGAAATCCTTTTGGTTTATAATTCTCAAATGTTGGTTTTAAAATTATGTTAATTATTTGATGAACAGAAGTAGTTTGAGGAAATTTTTTAAGAGATAATTGGGTTTTAATTGAAATATAATTTTTCATGTGTTTTGGCATACTTAGTTAGTGCTAGTTCATTATTTCTATGAGACTAAAAATAAGGGGTGTGTACTATTGGGGTACAAGGACAATACCCAAAATGAGTCATGAGGCCTTGGATCATAAAAAGACTGGACACCTTGTAACAACATGGTGGATAGATTATAGATGACACATGGTTATGTAATAGTCACCAATCATTCACGTGTGTGTGGAAACATGGATTGGGTATTTTAGAACAATAAAAAATGTTGTATTTTTTATTTCATTCCATGGTTAATTGTTTAGGGTTTTGAAAAAATATATTTTAACTATAATAACTTTTTATAAAAATTTATATCCAATTATTGTCTTAGTTTCATGAGTTGGCATGTATTTTTTGAAATCCTACATTATTTATATTCACCCCCTTCTTTGAAAATTTGTTTGTTTGTAGAGGTCATGTATCAGGACATAGGTAAAAGTAATGTATCATATTTCTCCTATATAGTGCTTTGAATCGATGGGCATGGTAGGTGGAGTTAGAGATTATATATTGGTTGGGTCATTCTTTAGATTATTTCAATTAGTTTACCTAGATTTCAGTGTCTATTTTTTTTATTTTCAGGCTATTTTTGATTCTATTGGTACACTGATAGGGTTATTCATTTTTTGGTATTTGTTTTGTTGTATTTTTTCATGAACTATATTTTGTATATAATTTTTATTAGTACTTTTTCTAGGTGTTTTTCCTCTCAAAAGGTAAAATCATCCCACTATTTTCATGAAATCCTTGGACTTTATTTTAATCCTTTGGTGTATTATGGATTTCACCATGTTACAACCATGCCTCTTCCTATTATAATGGTAGAGGGGTTGAATTGGTATTATCTTGGTTGGTACTTGAGTCTGAATTGGTATCAATCTAACTTTTATATGGTGGCAAGGATATGGGATTAGAAGAAAATGAAATTTATAGGTTAAAAAGGAATATTTATTCTTTTTTCTGAACATCACCATATAAGGGTGTTTGGGTACATAAGAATTTAAATAAAATTATATGTGACTCTTCACCTCATCTTTATGGGTATAAATGATGAGAGTTTCATGGAATTAATTAATATTAATACTTCCCACTAGGACTGTGTAATTCATTCCGAGTCTAATGGTTTATGAAATAATAAAAAATGTTTTCTTGAACACAGTTAATATGGTTTTATGTTGAAAAAATAATTTTGATATTTTTAAAAAAGATTAGAAATTTGACAATGTATTGATTTAAGAAATTGATTATTATGATATGTGTTGATATGTTGAATTGAAAATTCAACACATTTAGTTGCCAATGACTGAGACTAATTGGATTTTTCTATGGTCATAGAGAGTGGAACTTGGTAGGGATTGTAAAAATAAAATGGAACAAGATGCTAAAAATGTGGTTGGACTTGAGCCACTTGTGAACCCAAAATTGGTATAAATAATTATTCACCAATTTTAGGCTATGGATAATGGTTATAATAATGATGATCCTTGACAAGTAGACCATTAATTTTAGTATTAAAACCAATACCTTTTCACCATTAAGGGGTATTTCGAATTGGAAAAAGATGAATTGTGGTTGAATAAGATGAATCAAATCATCAATTTCCCTGGGACAATAGTTTTTTTTAATGTAATGTCTGCAATGTATATGATTGAGTTTCAATCATGCCAATGGTATGATTTATTTTTTTGGGATAAATTTTCCTAATAAATCATGTGGGGTGATTTTAGTAATTTTTTCATCGAATAATTATATCCTAAATTTTATAAATTATAAGAACAATGAATTTTTTTATTGGTGAAAAATTATATATCAGAAAAAAAGTATGCAACTAAATTTACGAATTTACTATGATTTTCCCCAAATGATGTTGAATGGGAATCCTTAAAGGAATTTAATTTTCAGTTAGGGTTAAGACTAAAAATTCAGTCAAAGATTATATTTCTATGTTTTACCGATTATGTTGAAATGATCAATATGTTGACATTGGATGAAAGAGAAATCTCAAGAAATGAGGTATGAAGGAACGTGATTATTTTTATGGGAATAAGTTGGAAACCCAATTATGGGTATCAGAAGAAGAGGGACACCTCCTTATAAAGTGCTGGGAAAAGTCATAATTATTCCAAGGGACCAGTAAAAATGTCTCCTTAAAAGAAAACTAAGATGGGATTATTTAAATGGGGTTATTTCATGAATATGAAGAAACATTTTATAGAACCACCAAGATCTTATCACAATTTCAATAAAATTGCACATCATCAGTGTTCTTGTCACATTACATTATAGTGTATATATAGATACAAATATCACGTTTCTCAAAGATTATATTCTTTAAATATTTGAGCATAGAAGAATAACTATCATCATTAAAATTTAGTGATCCATGTTTATTCCTGGAACACAATGACTCCTCAACCAATAATATCTAAAAAAGAAAAAAGAGAAAAGTGGTGTGAGTAATCAAGTGTTTGTAGATATTAATGTGATCCTGGATAATCAATTAGGTCATTTTATAGTGAGAGGTAAAAATAATTTGAATTCCAACTTTATGAAATATTTTTTTCATAAAGGTGGGTTGGACTCATTTGTTTCCTTTCATTTTGTTAATCATATGTGTTTTCATGTTTAGATAAAGCCTTAAGTATAAAAAATTGAAACTCATCCTGGAAAAAGAGTGTTTAAATACATTGTGTGTAAATATTTATCTATATCTATCAACGAGGATGTGTTTTTTGGGATCTCTATATTCTTTATATTTATTTCTATGACTTGATTTTGGGTATCGATTGGTTGAAATCATTGAAGGCTCACATTAAATATTATTACTAAAAGGATATCTCCACATCCATTGATGGAAATTTAAATTTATTTAGAGGAAACTCGGATGTAAATGAATGTATATCAATACTTTTGGCACAGATTGTGGGAACTATATTTTATCTATTTTCAATTCTTATATTGGAATCTATGGACACGATTCGTAATATAGATTTTTCTTCTATCAATGGGTAATTTCTTGATATTTTTTCATCAAAATTGTTCTTAGTTTCCACACAGGATAAATGTTTAGTTCATGAATTACCTCATATTGGTGACCATTCATATTTCACATTTATCTTATAGGATGGGAACAAAATAATTGAGGGAGTTGAAAATTATTTGGATGGGCTTGATGGTAAAGTGTTCGTTCAACATAAAACTTCTTCGTGGGAAGCACATGTTAATTTTTTTGATTAAGTAAGATGGAAAAAATTATAAATTTAATGAATTATCATAAACTTATCTTTGTTATGATAAATAATTGGTATCTTATTCCATGAATCAATGATATTTTTGACCAATTGATGGTATCCAGTGGTTCCCTAAAATCACATATATTCAAGATATAAAAAACATTTATTTTAGAAGGAGGATATTATGAAGATAGATTTTATAAAAAGATTGGGCCATTTTGAATATATCTTTATGCCTTTTGGACTTACTAATGTACAACCCATATATATGGAATTGAGGAATAAATTCACTCAATGGTAATTGATGATATTCTCTTGTATTCTTGGATAATGGAGGATAATAGGAAACACTTTAATATAGTTTTGAGAATATTGTGGGATAATCATTTTTATGATAATTTATCAATGTTTATTTATAGATAAAAGGGGTAAGTTATCAAGGCCTTTCATTTTTGAAATAGAAATTTATTTGGATACTGAAAAGATAGATGTTGTTATATTATGGAAACCGCCAAAGAATGACTTTGATATTTTTAGCTTCTATAGTGAAATATTATATTAGAAATATTTTTTACATTATTTTTCTTGTTTTTCAAATCGTATGAGTGATTCTATAAGGAAATGAGTTCCTTTCTAATTTAATGTTAAAATCCTTAAATTATTTTGATAACTAAAGGTCATACATACCTCATAACTTAATCTCATGTTTCCAAAGTCTGGATTGGGTAATGTAGTCTATTAGGATGCATTATGGTATGTTCTGGGATGTTTTCTCGTATAATGAGATCATTGTTTTGCTTATAGTTCACAACAGTTTCGAATACATGAGAATAACTATCCATCTAACAATTTGGAACGAGCTATACAATTTCATGCCTTAAATACTCTGTTTCACTATATTTTTATTGATATATTTATGATGTATAGGGGTTATAAATTTCTAAAACACATTTTCTCACAAAGAGATTTAAATATTAGGAAAAGAAGATGAATGGAATATCATCAAATGTTTAACTTCAAGTAGTTGTAAACATTAGGGAAAAATATATAATATATTAGATTCCTTAAAGAGGATATCATATTATCATTTTTCTAAAGAGACATTAGATAAATGGAAGATTATATCAGTCATACCTAATATGCATATGGATTAAGAAAATCAAGGTGATGTTTTAATTTTTCTATAGTTTCTATTATTTCAAATCTGATTATGTATGTTAAAAAGGATCAAACATCTGATCCAAAACATCTTACCATTAAGTTAAAACTAAATGGTTGGGAGACCATTAAGGGATATAAGATGGATTGGAGTTTAATGATACGATATAGAGATTTGATGGTCATACATTTTACATATCAAGAGAACCTTCTTAGTGCCTACCACCATTTGATATGGACTGTTCCTCCTAGAATATAGAAACATTATTGAGAATTGAAATAATTTTTTTTGTAATTTGGAATGAAATGAGTTGTATCAAAGTACATTTTAAGATTCCTCACCTATTTTTGGTTCAAGTAACATCATCAACCACCAGTTGGTATGTTGTAGTCTTTACCTATTCTGATGTGGTAGTTTGAGAAAATGGTAATGTATTTTATTACAATTCTGACAAGTATGGTTAGAAAACATGATTTTATTTTGGTGAGAGTGTATCAGTTTACTATGTAGGCTCACGTATTCCCTATTTTTGAACTAATCAAGTGGAATAATTATCTAATATCTAAATATAGTAAATTTTAATGATATATTACAGTTTCATCTCGGTTATATCTAACGGAGACACTAGGTTTATGTCCTATTTCTAGAAATCCTTACCATTTTTCCTTGGAAACCAATTGACTATGTGAATATATTATCATCCTCAAATGTATGGATAGTCTAAATGGAAAATAAAAACATTATAGGACATGCTTATGGCCTGTGTGATGTATTTTGGTGACTCATATGAGGAGAATATACCCTCTGTGAAATTCTCATAAAGTATTAGTTTTCAAGAATCGATACATATGAATCATTGTGATAAATTGTATGGTTTTTCTTTTCCTTATCTATTATTTGGTAGAAAAATGAAATACTTCACTTATCATACATATGATAATTAAAGATAAAATAGAAAATATTTAGATGATCAGAGAGAGGATGGTAATGGATCATAATATTCAGAAATCATATGAATATCATAATCGATTACCATTATTATTTTAGGTAACTGATCATGAATTATTTGGAATCTCATTAAGGATTGGGAATCACAATTTAGGTATGTTGGGGATACTTTCCCCCTATTACATTGTCCCTTTTGAGATACAAAAATGTGTGGGTGATTTGGATTTTTGAATACCACTTCCATCATAGTTTATTTATATTCATAATCTATTTTAGGTATCCAAATTGAAAAAGTACTAGGCATTTCTTTACCATGAGATTTTATGGGACCATGTCAATTTTGAAATGGATTATACTTTGATTCGTGTCTCAGTATGGGTTTTGGATAGGAAATATAATATATTTCATAGTAAATTTTGTAATATAGTACATGTTTTATGAAAACATGATCATATTTATGAATAATCATTAGAAAGTTATGAGAAAATGATAGAGAAATGGCTATAAATCATCTTGAAAAAATACCATTTTTCGACATTTCAATGAAAAAAAGTCCAATGGTGGGGAGAATGAAGCACCACCATTTTCAGGTACACGGCCATTTATTAATGTTTTTAAATCTATATAATTCTTAGGTTGAGATTTGGTATGTTTATATCAATTTTGGATTTTTTTTGGAGGTATTTCTAGAGGTCTACTACTTGGGAATGGTTAGTAAATACTATACACCACATACTAGAAACTATGCGACAAGTTTTGGGAGTTTCTGGGTAAGATCAGGATCAACACAAAAATTTCCACACCATCTAAATACCTAGTGGAATTTATAAAACATGATATAGGCGGAAAATTATTGTATGTGTATGGTGTGACTAATAGTATAAGAAAACCATGTGAGGGGTTGTCTTGTGATATTTTAATCTCACAATCTATGCCCAGTTTGGAAAGCTGCGTGACCTAGCTATGTGACAAACAATTTCCACCATGAAATTCCTGGATATAGTTTGAATTAAATATTAAAACCTTCTTTAGATACCTAATTATCCAGGATATCATATTCCTCTCCATCATAAGGCTTTATTTATTTATTTTCCCTATACCCAAAAGTGATTCTATGGAAAATCTAAGTTGGTAAGAGATCCAGAATAATCATTAAGTCCCTGTTCTCTATATCATTCCTTATTCTTCATAGATCTTATGGTTTTTTCACTATGAAAACCATAAATATAGTGCATTAATATACATATATGTGTTATTAAATAAATTATTATGAGATTCTGTTGGATCAACATAATGAAAGAAGATCCAAAGTCATCTCTATAATAACTTTGTAACATTCTTCATACATTCAATCATTAAAAGGGTGGTGGATTCTCCCTCATCACAACTTTTACTAGGAAATGAAGTCTTAGTTTTGAATAAATTATTTTTATGAAATTTTTTTGTATATTTTTTTTATTCACGAAGGAAATATAATTATTGGTTATGGATTTGGTAATTTGACTAATTGGAGGGTTTTTATAAAATCATTTTGGATGATAATTTTAAACTAATGGTTTTGAAATTATGAGAATAGTCATATCCAAACAAGTAGATTGCTGATATTTTGTAAGATATATATAGTATTTATGTGAAATGGAATATGGAATGGGTCTTGGAATAAATGGTTAATGTGAGTTCATTATTTTCAAATGACCCTATATGAGGGGTGTGTAGAATTGGGATACTGGTACATGACCCAAAAATAGGGAATGTTCCATTCGGGATTGTATATAATATGAACTTTGTGATGACTTAGTGGATTTATGAGAGATCACTCATGATTATGAAACAGTCACCAAGCAAGAATGTGTGTGTGTTTTTCTGGAAATTGGATTGGGAATGAAAAATAAATGAAAACTGTTTTAAATTATTTTTTAATTTTATTCTCAGCAGAATTATTAATGGTTTTGATATAAACTATTTTAAATACCTCAAATTGTGCTAACTAGTTCTTGTCCTAGTGTTGTGATTTGGGGAGTATTTTTGAAAATCTTATTACGATAATACTCTTTCCAAGAATTGGAAGTATAATGAATTATTCGATTTCATCTTTTCGAACATGTGTAAAGTGTAATAACCCGATATTTTATAAGGTATATTATTTGTAATTTCATTCATATCTTCTGTTGTACGATACACCAAGATTATCTTGCGTTATACACAACACCGTATTAGCTTGCAGTATACGCAACACTATTCTTAGATTGAGTTACACACAATTTCAATTTCGTTTGATAATAGTCATTCTACGCAACATTGAGTATATATATATATAATGTATAAATGAAAAAATGGTTGGATTCTGTTATAACGAATCAAAAAAGGAGTCTTGCATTATACGAAACCCTAACTTGGCTTGTGTTACATGCAATCACGAACTTTTTCGATAGCGTGTGTTGTACACAATACCGGGTTTTACTAAACAACGATTTGTTATTATAATATTAGTATGAACTAGACATTATGAATAGTATTCAATATATTTTGAATTTTATAACATTATTATTCATCTTACACATGGTATAAGAAAAAAATAATTTTTTCGGGTAAAATAACTATTTTTAAAAAAATGCAGTTTTCCCGCCTTTTGATGGCGCACCCACTTTAAATATAGTTTTTGACATGTTTATAAGTTAAATTTTACAAATTAAAATTATTCATTGGAATCAGGATATAAAATTTTACCTTGGATAAATTTTTCATATTATTTTGATAACTTTCATATTTTAATGAATAGTAAAAACACGCTATATTTTAATTAAAAACAAATTTTTTCATCGTAATAACTTATGTGGTTAAATTATAATATTTAATGGTTCTAAAGTATAAATAAAATATATTTTTACCATTTAATATAACTTATGTCATTAGCATTGATTTTACATTGAATTCATAGGATAAATTAATTCAATCTTTTGCAATGTTTTAAACAAAAACCCGTTTTTATTCGACAACAGGATTAATTTTAATTTAGCTTATGAAAATTATGTGTATTTAATTTGAAAAAATGGATTCCATATTTGGAATCAGTGGGTCCAAATTATGTTAATAGGCTACTTTTTATTTTTGGGAATTTTGAATAGTAACTACGGTAAATTTAATTTACCATAGTTAAAGGTAAATTGGGTAATTAAGGGTAAATATAATATTATAAAATTACCCTAACACATGAAAAAATTCTATTGTATTGCTAAAAGGCGACCCATATCACCTAAGGGTCGGATTAGATTCATTTTATGGACTTTTGACAATGAAAATAATTTAATTATTGTTAATACCAAAGAAAGTGAGAACATGTCACTCTCTTAAATCTTATAAGTATAAAAATTTTAATTTAGTGATAAACATCATAAAACATAGAACATAAATACTATATAGAAATATAATACAATTATCTACATCATGATAATTTATTTAGAATTTTTTGGTATTAAATAATTTTCATTAATGGTGATACATTAATGATGCATAAATTATTTATTAAGTGAAAAATCAGAAATATAGTTTTTATTGAAATAATAATACCCATTAAAAGGCCAAAAAACCTGAAAAAAACTTATTGGTAGTGTACATCTACACCTTAATCATCCAATTACCTAATACATAACCGTTTGGAGTTTTATAAAAGTGATTATGACACTTATATTATTTTATTTTAAATGATGCCAAAGTTGTCACGTTCATAATTTAATAAATATAACAATTTAAATATTGTTCTTTTAAGATAATAAATTCGATTGAAAGTATTATTGTGAAATTTAATATATTTATAATTATCATTGGATTTTATTTTTAATTTTTATGCAACAAATAAGTATATTAAATAATTATACAAAATTGATGTAGTAATTATTTTATTAAGAGATAAACCAAATAAATTGTTTTAAAAATAATAAAATAAATATTATATGAACTATTTAATGGGCTCCACTAATTTCATAGGTACATATGACCTCATAGGAATCTATTAAAGCTTTTAGTTAGAACATATCCTCTGTAAATATTTTATTTAAATTCAAACAAATGAATAGTGTCAAAATTGACACTATTGTTATTTTATAAAAAGAACATATTATAAAATTGTTTAAAAATCACAAAAATATTTAAAAATTATAAATTTAAATTTATATGTTCAAAAATGTTATAAATTATCTAATTATGGACAATTAACAACAAATAAGTAATTATTTTTTATAGTTTAAAATTTAAAATTTTATTACCACAAATATAATTAAATAGATTAAATAAGGATAAATCAAAATGATAAGGTTTAAAATAAAATAAAAATATGTATAAATTTTATTGGATGATGATATTACAACCCAATATCATATAGTATTCTAATATGAGTCATTTGCTTTAGGTTTTTAGGTGGGTTTATATTTATTATAAATTAATATTTTTATGATTTCCAAAGGTGCCCCTCTCTTCCCTTATAAAAGGGCACCTACTCCCTCCCTTCCTCACACCAATTTGAGCCTTCATGCTCGGCCAAACACTGCCAAATTCTCTTCTAAAAATCCCTAGAAACATACTAGAGGTCCTAGTATTCTTCAAAGACCAATTTTAGTGCCCTAAGAGGAGGTCTCAAAGAGGCGTTTCAAAGAAGAGGTAATGTCCGTTACCAATTCTTTCAACATTATTTCTTTTTCTACTTCTTCTTCTTTAGTTTTATCATTTTGAAGTAATAAAATCAGTATCAATAATATAATGATATGTTATTATAAGTATAAAACAACACTTTTTCACCATCTATCCATCCTATGGAAAATGAAATCACCGCGCGTGCGTATGTACGGAATACCGTCTCCACGCCGTGGTGTAATCTATTTTTCCAACACCACCTTACTTGGATGGGTATAATGGTGTAAAGAATAACTATAAATTGTTATTATAACATCATACTGATTATGATATATTGTATCATCCTATCCAATTCAATTCAATAATTATGAGAACGATATCATCGCTCGTGCGTACATACAGACTACCACCTCCACGACGCGATGAAATTCATTCTCCATGTTAACCATTTAAGAATGATTATAAAGTACATATAAGCAATAATAATGAAATATATGAAATTATAAAGATACTAGGTTTATATATATATATATATCTATGTCAACTACTTAATTCCATTCAACTCAATAAGGAAATGAAAACAACGTTCATGCGTACGTCCGACCTACCGTCTCCTTGAACGATATATTTCATTCCATTTATCGATCTATTATATATATGTATATTCTGAATATAAATTATATATAAATCATGTTTTATATTCTCTAATTATGTAATCATGATCTAATTAATCATATGAATAATTAAAAGTCAATACAAGAACGACAAATGAAACGATTTTACCCAAAACGCTCTTTAACAAGGAATTTACAGAAGAACGGGTAATATAAAGTCCTAAGTGAACCATATATGATATCATAACAATGAATATGATTATGTAATCATGATCTAATTATTTGTTGGGTTATTATGAATGATGTATGTTTATTTTGTGTCACAAGTAAGAATGATTTCGTTATGAGATTGTTGGGACCTATATCTCCCTCAAATTCATTGGTTAAGGATTTATATCTCATGAGATAGACATGGCTGGAACGACAAGTTAAACCGGTTCAGTAATAAAGGACTGGAACGAGGAGTGAACTCGATTCAGAAAGGGACTTTGTCCAATAAGATGGTCTTGGCAGCAATGCCTTGGCTAATATGGAAATCACATGATGTGATAAATGGTTGCCACAATTACATGTTTTATTCCCATGCTATTTTATCATTATTAATGTTTCTTTATGATCTATGCCTTACGTACTTCAATGTTTTATGTCATTTCTCAAGCTTTTGATTTTTAAACATTATGTTCATGTTTTTAAGATCAAATTTATATGGTATGTTTTATTTTATCCATGCATACCATTACTGAGCATTTGATCTCACCCATTTTATGTTTTCTTTTCCCCAAGATATAAAGAAAGGTTTTAGGTAAAAAAAGGGAAGATCTTTATGGGAGATGTTGAAGATCATTCACCACGATTAGTAGATTACGTTCCAAGTTTCTAAAGACACTAAACTATTATGGTCCTTGTGTGTCTGTTTTTGTTATGTATTATGTATTCCTCAAAAGTAATGTAATGTTCATGCATGTCAAGCTTCGGGCCTCTATAGTTGGTATCATAGGAAAGGTTTAGTCAACCTTTGGAAACTAGGATGCGAAAACGTTAGTGAGATCCTTAGAGATATTTCTAAGGTATGTCTAGGGATATCCATAAGGATAAGTATACATATAGGATATAGTCCTAGAAATACAGTAACGATCATATAATTTAAACTAAGATGTTTGATATTGAGGGTACTCTCCCTATACTATGTTGTTTTCTCTAGCATGATTTTTTCCTCTCACGCTATTCTTTTTGGGTTTTAGAAAATGGCTGGAAATCGGAAGATTCACGATAATGGAGGATATGACGGACAATGGAATGATATTCTTCATGAGAAACCAAATGAAATGGGATTTGGAAGTCCAAAAATAATTATTATGCCTAATCAGGAATCTCCTAATATGATCAATAATCTCAACATTTTTAAGTTTCCCGACTCAGATAATTAGAGAAAGATGGAGTTTAATGATGATCATAGAGGAAAGAAAGTTCAATTTCACTCATGTAAATCATGTGGGAAGAGGCATCAGGGAGATTGTTTCAAAGGAACTGGAAGATGCTTTGGGGTGGAAAAGAAGGACACAAAGCCAGTAAGTGGAAAGGAAGAGGTTCAGTTAACACCATGGACAAGGATAATGGTATTTCTATGACATCAACTATGATTAGATGTTTTAATGTGGAATGTATGGGCATTATGCAAACCAATGACCTAAGGGAAAATCTCATGAAGAGAATCAGCATGGTCATACAGGTAGTATTTATGTGGATTATGATGAAGAGACTACAAATGAAATATGAGATGAAATAAATGATGAAGCTCAAATAGTGGTTTAAAAAGTTAGTGGAATGATTGTATGTTTATAAAGAATAATGTATGGTACTGTGGAATAAAGATTCATCTAAGGATTATTACACTGTTGTTTATCCTAAAGTATATGAAAGTATACGTTGAATGGTACTGGTAACCATGTAAGGTTATTCAGATACTTTTGTAAAGTAGATTATATGTGCATAATGAAGGGATAATAAGATAAGGAAATGTTTGATAGTATTCATGAGCTCATGACTGATATAAGGAGGTGGTTATATCATGGTTTGAGTATATAGAATTTTTGGATTTTGGTGTGTGGAAAGAGTTAACTTTTGATAGCATTCATGTTTTCACTAAGGTTTAATGGGTAGTCAATTTTCAAGAGAATACATGATTAAGGTATTCACATTATTGGAATGTGACCAACAAGATATATGGGGGATAAATGGTTGTATTCACATGCTTGGTTGATGACATTTCAAGTAATCGTTTTATTTATACTAAGAGCATGGACCGAAGTATTTTAGATAATCCTAAAGACTGGAATGGATTATGTTAGACATAAGTTAGTATTATTTATTAATAGAACTTTTTCGATACTTTTAATGGGATGATATAATAATGTAGTTTTAGAAAAAAGGACAACCTGCTGGACGAGCGACAGCCCATCGCATCGGACAAGGCTATGGGAATCGAACCCACAACTGAAGTGCGACTGGCCTTTATCGCATACCACTAGCCTACAGGAAGTCCCTGGTTAGTAGAAACTAGTTTTATTTTATTAAGTGGTATGATGTATGAAGTATAAGTTCATTTTTGGAACCATATACGATTAATCTAACCATATGATGGACTTATTTCCTTTTTAACCTTTTGTTTGAAACAGATGGAATGACCCATCATTCTATCACATGATCTGCTAACACATCATGAATACAAAATTCAACCTCATATCATTAAGGGATGAAGTGGAAATTGTTTAATTCACGAACGACAGTGAGATTGTACCTAAATCATGTAAGTATTTCTTTTAATTCATCAACTTTAGGTAAATGATCTTGAAAACCAAAAATGTTGTCTTAGTGACCTTATATCCGATGAATGAGATGGTACCTTAGATCATCACCAATCTATGTCTTTGTGATTTTTGTCTTTTTCATAGCCATGTTCTCTACCACTCTCTATCAAAACATGATGGTTGGATTTCTCTTCCATATCCATATTTTCACCTGTGTAATCCTATGTGGAAACCCAGTGATTAGTTTATTTGGGTAACTGTTACGTTTCATAGTGTAGTTTATAAACATAAGTTTTGGTATTCCTTTTTACGATGTGGGTTTCAATTAAAGAAACTTTCAAGTAGAAACCCATTTATAACCCCGATGAATTTCGAGGGCGAAATTCATTTTAAGAGGGGTAGAATGTAATAACCCGAGATTTTATAAGATATATTCCTTTTAATTTATTTCATATCTTCTATTTTACGATACACCAAGATTATCTTGTGCTATACGCACCACCGTATTATCTTGTAGTATATGCAACACAATTCTTAGATTGTGTTACACACAATTTCAAGTTTGTTTGATAATAGTCATTCTACACAACATTGAGTATATATATATATAATGTATAAATGAAAAAATGGTTGGATTCTATTATAACGAATCAACAAAGGAGTCTTGCACTATACACAACCCTAACTTGGCATGCATTACACGCAATCATGACCTTCTTCGATAGTGTGTGTTGTACGCAATACCGGGTTTTACTAGACAACGATATGTTATTATAATATTATTATGAACTAGCCGTTATGAATAGTATTAACTATATTTTTAATTTTATAAAATTATTATTCATCTTACACATAGTATAAGAACAAAATAAAATTTTCAAGTAAAATATGTATTTTTAAAAAAATGCAGTTTTTCCACCTTTTGATTGCACACCAACTTTAAATTCAGTTTTTGACTTTTTTATAAGTTCAATTTTAAAAAATAAAATTATTCTTTGGAATTAGGATAAAAAAATTTACCTTGTATAAAATTTTCATATTATTTTGATAACTTTCATATTTTAATGAATAGTAAAACCACACTATATTTTAATTAAAAACAACATTCTTCATCGTAATAACTTATATGGTTAAATTATAATATTGAATTGTTTTAAAGTATAAATAGAATATATTTTTACCATTTAATATAATTTATGTCATTATCATTGATTTTACATTTATTTTGTAGGTTAAATCAATTGAATCTTTTGCAATGTTTTAAACAAAAACTTGTTTTCATTCGACAACATGATTAATTTTAATTTAATTTCTGCAACTTATGTGTATTGAATTTTAAAAAATGGATTCCATATTTGGAATCATTGAGTCCAAATTATGTTAATAGGCTACTTTTTATTTTTGGGAATTATGAATAGTAACTACGGTATATTTTATTTACCATAGTTAAAGGTAAATCGGGTAATTAAGGGTAAATATAATATTATAAAATTACCCTAACACATGACAAAATTCTATCGGATGGATAAAAGTGGACCCATATCACCTAAGGGTCGGATTAGATTCATTTTATTGACTGTTGACCATGAAAACAATTTAATTATTATTAAAACCAAAGAAAGTGACAACATGTCACTCTCATAAATATTATAAGTATACGAATTTTAATTTAGTGATATAATTCATAAAACATAGAACCTGAATAGTCCCTAGAAATCTAATACAATTATCTAAATCAAGATAATTTATTTAGAATTTTTAGGGATTAAATAAATTTCATTAATGGTGATACATTAATGATGCAGTAATTATTTATTAAGTGAAAAATCAGAAATATAGTTTTTATTGAAATAATAATACCCATTAATAGGCCCACAAACCTGACCAAAACACATTGGTAGTGTATATAAACACCTTAATCATCCAATTACCTTATATATAACCGTTTGGAGTTTTATAAAAGTAATTATGACACTTATATTATTTTATTTTAAATGATGTCAAAGTTGTCATCTTCATACTTTAATAAATATAACAATTTAAATATTATGATTTTAAGATGATAAATTAGATCAAAATCATTGTTGTGAAATATAATAGATTTATCTTCATCCTAGGATTTTATTTTAAATTTTTATGCAACAAACACGTTTATTAAATAATTATACAAAAATGATGTAGTAATTACTTTATTAAGAGATAAAACAAATAAATGGTTCTAAAAATAATAAAATAAATATTATACGAACTATTTAATGTGCTCCACTAATTTTCTAGATACATATGACCTTTTAGAAATATATTAAAACTTTTAGTTCGAACATATCTTCTGTGTATATTTTATTTAAATTCAAACAAATGAATAGTGTCAAAATTGACACTATTGTTATTTTATAAATATAACATTTTATAAAATTGTTTAAAAATCACAAAAATATTTACAAATTATAAATTTATATTTATATGGTCAAAAATGTTATGAATGATCCAATTATGGATAATTAATAACAAATAAGTAATTATTTCTTATAGTTTAAAATTTAGAGTTTCATTACCACAAATAAAATTAAATAGATTAAATAAGGATAAATCAAAATGATAAGGTTTAAAATAAACTAAAAACAAGTCTAAATTTTATTGGTTGATGAGATTAAAATCCTATATCATCAAATATTCAAATATGATTCATGTTTGGAGGTTTTTATGTGGGTTTAGATTTATTATAAAATAATATTTTTAAGATTTCCAAAGGTGCCCCTCTCCTCCCATATAAAAGGGCACCTCCTCCCTCCCTTCCTCATAGAAATTTGAGCCTTCATGCTTGGACAACCCCAGAAAAATTCTCTTCTACACATCCCTAGAAACATCATATAGGTCCTGGTATTCTACAAAGACGAATTTTAGTGCCCTAAGAGGAGTTCTCAAAGAGGTGCTTCAAAGAAGAGGTAATGTCTGTTACCAATTCTTTCAACTTTATTTCTTCTTCTACTTATTCTTCTTTAGTTGTTTGATTATGAAGTAATAACATCAGTATCAATCATATACTGATATGTTATTATCATTATGAAAAAAACCCTATTTCACCATCTATCCATCCTACGGAAAACGAAATCACCACGCGTGCGTACGTACGGAATACCGTCTCCACGCCGTGGTGTAATATGTTTTTCCAACACCAACTTACTTGGATGGGTATAATGGTGTAATGAATAACTATAAATTGTTATTATAACATCATACTGATTATGATATATTTTATCATCCTATCTAATTCAATTCAATAATTATGGGAACGATATTATCGCTCGTGCGTACGTACGGACTACCGTCTCCACGACGCGATGAGATTCATTCTCCAGGTTAACCATTTATGAATGATTATAAAGTACATATAAGAAATAATAATGAAATATATGACATTATAAAGCTACTAGATATATATATATATATATGTCATCTACTTAATTCAATTCATCTCAATAAGGAAATGAATACAGCGTTCATGCGTACGTACGACATACCGTCTCAATGAACGGAGTATTTCTTTCCATTTATCGATCTATTATATATATGTATATTCTGAATATATATTATATATAAATAATGTTTTATGTTATGGAATTATGTAATCATCTTCTAATTAATCATATGAATAATTAAAAGTCAAGACACGAACGAAAAATTAAACGAATTTACCCAAAACGCTCTTTAACATGGAATTTACAAAAGAACATGTAATATAAAGTAATAAGTGAACCATATATGATATCATAACAATGAATATGATTCTTTAATAATTCAATGAAATTATTTAAATGATTATACAGAAGGTTCTGATACATACAAAAACATATCAGACATAAGGTAAGGGATAATTTTTCAAATCTCATTTTTATCCGAGATTGCTTATTCGTAAGTATTTACTGGGGCTGTTTCTATCATGTCCATGTTTTATAAAAGTGTTTTCATGTATTTTTGAAGTCCTTTTTACCCATTTTTGACTTTTACTACATGGTATGTATGGAATCTTTCTTTTGTTTACGTTACGAGGTACTTTTTTTGACTTTTCCAAGAAAAGTACGAGGAGAATGTTATTTTTAACTTATACGGCGTGAACAGATTTTTACGGTTTTTAAAGCCTTATTTTCATGATGCTTCCTACAAAATATTTTATGAATATTTTCAAAAAAAATCTTTTCTTTTAATATTTCATGACATTTTGTGAAAAGAAAATTATTTTGAATAAGAAAGGATATATTCCTCAAGAATTCATTTCAAGTGTTTTATCAAAACCATTTTCCATATAAGATGACATTATTTCATATGTGCATGTTTCATGTATAATGTCTCTATGATTTACATGGTTTCACTTTTCTGATTATGAAATTATATCTATTTATTTTATATGGATTATGTGATGATGTTTATGAAACCCATTTTATTTGTTGGGTTATTATGAATGATGTATGTTTATTTTGTGGCACAAGTAAGAATGACTTCATTATGAGATGGGTGGGACCTATATCTCCCTCCAATTAATTGGGTAAATATTTATATCTCATGAGATAGACATGGCTGGAATGACAAGTTAAACCGGTTCTGTAATACATGATTGGAACGAGGAGTAAACTCGATTAAGAAAGGGACTGTGTCCACTAAGATGGTCTTGGCAGAAATGCCTTGGATAATATGGAAATCATATCATGTGCTTAATGGTTGCCACAATTACATTTTTTATTCCCAAGCTATTTTATCATTCATAATGTTTCTTTGTGATCTATTCCTTACATAATTCCATGTTTTATGTTATTTCTCAATCTTTTGATGTTTAAACATTACATTCATGTTTTTATGTTCAAATGTATATGGTATATTTTATTTTATCCACGCATACCCTTACTGAGAATTTCAGATCACCATTTTTATGTTTTCTTTTCCCTAGGATATAAAGAAAGGTTTTACGTAAGAAAAAAAGTGGAAGATCTTTATGGGATATTTTGAAGATCATTCACCACGATTAGAAGATTATGTTCCATGTTTCCAAAGACACTAAACTAATGCGGTCATTGTGTGTCTGTTTTTTTATGTATTATGTATTCTAAAAAAGTAATGTAATGTTCTTGTACGTCAAGTTTCGGGCCTCTACATAAATTGAATGTATAATATTTTTGTAGTGGTGCTTCTTGATTTTGTGGCCATAAAAGTTTGAGTTGGGGCTTGTATCTTGTTCGGGAATCGCATGGGATTATGTCCTTTTTGTGTATAGTAATATAGATACTCTTTGTATATTTCTAGTTTTTTTGTTTTGTTTCTATTGTTACATTGATGTGGTTATTTATTTTTGGATAATATTTTGGTTGTATTTTTTATACACATCATATAGGTGTTTGATGTTTATTGTTATATTTGTTGGGGTATTTTTTCTTAGAATGGGGTACAATTTTCACCAATTTTCAGGAATCCCTAGTCATTTCTACTTATCCTTTCAGGTCTTGAGTATGTATCTGAATTATAATAACACCCCCACCTATTTGAAATCCAATGGGTGAGGGTGGGATGTTACACTAATAAAATTAAAAGTAATGCGGAAATGAAAAATGAATCACATTGATTCATGGACATGGGAATCCACACATACATACTTGTGATGTTTTTATTTTAAATAAGATAGAAAAGTGGAATAATGTTTTTTTCAATATAGTAATAAAATTTCAGTATAGTTATGATACAAATATCATTATTTTATAACAGTTTGAGTATATTATAATGAGTTAGAAGATGAAATTAATATAATGGATTTTGCGTCGTGATCATACCTCCTCTTTGGATAACCTCCTTTTTCTTACACCTTAAGCCTTCTAGGATTACCAAAGTTTGGGAGGGATATGTCTATAGATTTGATGAGCAAGATTTTTCAATGTCTGTGAAAAAGTGAGGAAAGGAGGTAGCCTTTTATATGTTCTAGGAGTGACACTCTAATAATTATTCAATTTTATAAAATAAAATAAATTATTATTGAAAGGAAAGTGGCATAAAAACCCAATTTGAATGATAAGATGTTTTTGGGTCTACATACACTCAACCTATCACATTTAAAAAATTTATAAAGACATTTTAAACAATGCCACTTATTTTAAATCAATTTTTCAAATTTTAACCTTTACCATGATAACAAAAAATTTATCAAGATAATATATATATATATATATGAGAAAACCTTAAAAGAGTAATTATAAAAATTTTAAAATATAATTCTAAATATGGAATAATTTTCATAGATTAATTTTTTATATTTTGAAGAAATTAAATTTGATATAATTAGATAATTTATAAAAAAAATACATTTATAAAAAATGATAGTTTTAGATGTAATAGTTTTAATCACCAATGTCAGTCATTTGATTTATTCTCACAACATGAATTTGATTATAATTATAAAATTTTTATTTATAATAAATTTGGATTATTCTAAAATTGAGTGAAACCTTTCGGCCACATTATTTATTTCAATGTTCCAAACAACATTTTAAATTTGAAATAAATAGAAATTATGTTCCAAATAGTAAAGAATTTTTTTAAAAAATTTAAAAATAGTTTTAAATGAATTATTTAAAAACAAATTGGATGATAAATGTTTTTCTTGAAATTATTAATCAATCATAAATCATGATGATTTCATAAAAATCACTATATTTTGTAAAAAATTGTTTTTTTCACAATTATCTCAAGAACTAACTAATTGTAAAAAATATCAAAAATTAATCTTGAGCTAAATTATAAATTATAATTTCAAAAATAAGTTCCTTTTAATAAAGATTAAAAATAGAAAATTTATTTATTTAATTGTAATATAAATACTTTTAATACCTGGAAGAACTATTTAGGTATAATTATAACTACATTTTTTATCTCAAAATAAAAATATTTTTTAAAAAATATTATGAAAATAAATACAATTTTTTTCATATAATTATATTATTGATTAAATAATAATAAAACCTTGGGTTTCAGAAGATATTTTTTAATCACCCAATCCTCCCACCATGTGTTCCATCAGACCCATGCATGGACTATACTGATGCAGTCAACATGGGATGGCATCGAACACAGATCCATTGGTAAACCAATTAATTCAACAATCACCAATGGTTAGCATAGATCTATCATGGAAAGCCAATCTAGAATCTCAACATGCATATCTACCCAACACTTTCTCTAAGAATCACTATATAAATGTCACTCACTTGACCAGAACAACATTTCAATTGCATTGTATTCCCCGCCAGATGCTATCAACACTCTATCATAGCCCCACATCCCCAGAAAAAAGGATTTTAGATCTCAAACATTCATCCCGCAAGGAATAAACGGAGAAATGGATTTATGAAAATGATAAAAAATATGGCCTACATTCAAAACTATATCAAAGACAAATGGTATATATCCAAGACAAATAAATTTTTTGGAAGGAGACACCTTCTCAAATGACTAGGATTAGGTGGGGAATATGGAGAAATATCACAACATATCTCTACTTTCTAGGTTTAATCCTCACATTGAAGGTTTCTATCCAATTGGATATGAAATGTTGTTCAATTATATCCCACACGTGGTGTCAACTACTAAAAATGAAACCTTGGAATTAATGTCGTAGGAATATTTTTTTTAATGTGGTTGTCTCTATTGATCTAGAGAGTGCACCGACCCAGATAGTTTTCCATGTTCCATTTTTGTTTTATTTTAGGTTATGGTTAATTTAAATATAGTGGCAGTGGTTCAGGTCATCTTCTATGGTGGAACCATTACCGCGTGACAAGTGTGACCTCTATGTTTCTCATTCCAAGACATAAATATTCTTCTTTTTTGAAGCATTATACACCTGTATGTTCTTTTAAACATTCTTACAATGTGATATATAGTGTCATAAATATGAATTTGACTCTATATCTTCCACATTTGATCTTAGACAGACAACACAGATATATCAAGGGTAGAACAATTATGGGTTCCATCATCTTGGAACCAGAGATCATCAATAATGTCAAACCAAGGGTTATAAAATCAAACATATCTACAAAATCGTACATGGAAAAGTAAAATGACCAATTTGAATGGTCATTTAATCTTATGGAACTAAAGAGTCTGGGATTATCTTTGTAGAACATTAATAATATTTTTAGATCGTTCTGTTATTCATGGTTTTTTACTTATTTCATGTGCAAGACATGTGTCATATTCAAATGACTTCAAGGTCTCATGGAAGGAGACTCATTCTCTCAAATATTGTACATTGTAGTGCATGATACTCTATGAAGGAACATTAAAATAATCCTAAAAAAGGATTTTCCTCCTATTTCAGTATAGACCAAATTTCTATGGTTATTATATTCTTATGATTGTAGGTGATAGTGTTATGTGTTCTTATTCAAAAAAAATCTATTTGCGGCTTCAAAAAGGTTTAAAATTACTATTTCACTTAGAGTGGAGTGATTTGGAACTATTATATAATAATAATATATATTTCCAAAACGTTTTTGGAAGTAAGGACGATACATGTGGAGTCCGTCTTGAGAAATAACAGGAATAATTTCCTTACAGACTACATTGATGTCGTGATATCCTTTAATAGGTCTGACAACCATAAATTGGATAAGGTGGCTAACATAGCTACCATTCATATCACAAACTAGAATATCCACTTCCTCTATTTTGGAGTAATAATATATCAAGTTATAAGTATTTCTTTATCAATTCCCATTCACGTGATTTCAATTTTCAATGTCCCCAAATCCATCATTCTAGGCATAAAAAATGGAATGGATAAATTTATTTGGTTGGAATATTCTGATGGTATACACCATTTGGTATCGTAGATAAGTCTGTAAAATCCGAAGAGGGATGTAGGCTTCAATTTCAGGTGATTTTTTGATACAATTCATTCCCAACATGAAAAACATACATGGTGGGGGGGGGTCTTAGAGGGATGATCACTTTGGGGAAGGTTAACCAGAAACATGTATGGTTATAAAATATTATCTCAAAAGGGGAATATGTATTCTCTCTAGTGAATGGTGAATATCCATTTTCCCATACTCAAGAGTCATTTTATTTGGATTGTTTTTTGGGGATATATAAAATTTTGGAATCAGAATTGGGTTATTAGCAAGCTAGGTGATCTGACGGGCCCAACCCCATATATGAACATCAGATTGGATAGTAGGCACCTAACCAGCATCTAGGACATCCTCATTTAGGAGAATCTTGAAATTTTCGACCTAATTAATATGTCTTTTGACCATAATATATATGACTACATTGAATCAACCTCATATGCTTTCTCAATGACAGATTATTAGAAGGTAATTCATGAATCTTATGTACATGATAGATGGGGTAAAACATTATGGTGTAAGGAAATACCTTCCAAGTTCATCTTTATAGTTTGGTTATTTTGGAACCAAGATCATATAATTTATGAGAATATCTTGTGAATAGGAAAACATGTGGTGTCAATGTGATACTACTGTAGTGAACCTTCTGCCAAAACAATGCGACATCTGTTCATTGAAAGTATCAAGGTATCTTGAATGTGGTAATATGTTGGTAGCTTCATAAGTATTTTACCCTATAACCAAACCGATTTAAATTTACTGGATCCATGGTTTCAAGATGTTGGGACAAAAAATATATAAAATAAGGTGAGATAACTCATTCTTGTTGTATGAGGTTGGAATATATGATAGGCAAAGAACGAAGCACATTTTGAGGGGTTCAAATTCATAAGCGGGATAATTTTTTGTGGAAAAAAAGACTACTGATTGATCTTGTAGCTCTCACAGAAATAGGTTTCAATCACCATCCCTTGGAATCCTCAAATAATATTGTTTTCTTTCTCCAAATCTAAATAACCCTTATCATGGTCGATGGATATGTTATTAACTACTTAGATCATGCCTCGGGATTAAAATTGATGGTTTATGAAATATGGTCTCTATGTGGTGTGGAAGAATTATGTGGGACAATAGAGGATCTGTCCATTTTTTCAGTTACGACGACCTTTTGTAATGGTGAACACTCTAATTTGTATCCAATGATTTTTTGACATGACTAGAGATGTACAGAAACAAGTTCATCTGATTAATAGTCATTAAAACAAATTCCATCATTGTGAACAATTTATTGATCATGAAATTTATGATTCCTTGCTCCATTACCTATTATAATTGAATTTGATTGTTACATATCGATAATAGCACAATTATATTACACACATGGAGTGATGGAAACATGTAATCCATCTTTCTCGCATCAAAGGATCTGATGGATGACTTGATCACCTTTTTCACCAGCCTGGGATCCCATCACTGAGAAGGGGCACTTATTGTGTGTCTGTAGGGGGGTTCAGACTACATCACATTATAACCATATAATCCATGTGTCTCTTTTTTGGTGTCTTCACCTATTTTTTATTAATACATAATTTTTATGAATAAAGGACACCATATAATTTCCTTTTCCAAGAAGTACACAGTCATTTAACTCCATTCCCTGAAACACCACATGATTGACATCCTCTGTAGAAGACTAGATCCTTCCTCAGATCACATGAATATCCCACTATCAGGAGAATCACTACATGGAGACGTTATAAATAATCACAAGAATTAAATTCAGATAGTTTAGGAAGACAAACTACTATATTTATGTTAGACATGACAAAAAGTGACCTGGGTGGGTAGGTCCCCAAAACACCGTAAGAGGGGAGGGTTGAATCAGGGTGTCAACTTTTTCTTTTAAATTGATGGATCACATTACCAGGTTGGAGGGAACTTATTAAAACTATCTTTTGAAATCATGTATTAATCAAATATTCACATGAAAAGGGATAAAAAAATTATTTTACATGGTTCACCACTAAGGACTAGTCCATGAACCATACACCAAAAGTGTGTCACCCATACCTAAATCCACTAATCTTCACTATTTGTGGAATAAAAAAGGTCATATATAATCATTCATTGCATGTAACACAACCCTTATATGATATTATGGATAACACACTACCTCTGTCAAAACACATTAACTGGATCCCCCAAGATCATTGATTTAGGTGATAGCTTACTTAATCTAACGACATGATAGACACTTATGTATATTTACATTTACCTCTTTTTACACAATTTTCAAGAGATCCTATTTTCTCTGTAATCATGAGTTGATGCACTTGAAATCACAATTCATATAATCCAGATGTTCAACATGCTATTCACAAATCCCGTAACCTTAGTAAAATTTACATTACATTTCAATTAAACTCTAACATTCATAACCAGGTACATTCATGAAGATCCATCATGAATATTCTTCCTGAATCTAAATTCCATCACAATGAGAAACCCTTGTATGAAACACTAATTCATCATGAAATTACCAGTCATCATTAAACTCCTTCTTCCATGATAAATTAGCATTGTCCAAGACTAATATAATTTTTTTAAGCTTATACTCACAATGAATATATGATTAGAAAATATTTTAAACTTCTTGAATTCAGAATGATTCAGAATTATCTGTAAATCATTACATGTAAACTGAAGTGGGGGATAGCCACTTATTTAGTGTCTTAGCCTTTTTGATGATTTCAAGTCCCCATAAGATTTTTAAAAAACCAATAAATTCATGTTCATGAAGCCCTTTAATTCGCAAAAATCTTGCGAAATTTACCCTATTTGTAGACATTACAGTTGTCACATAGATTTTCCATCATGCCATCAATAATGTGTGAATCATCATGTAGTCGCAAATATTTTCTGCCATCTCATTTCATCAGTTTATAAGATTATTCATGATGCTTGACATCTTCACAAATCATATCCTTCAATAAAATGAGTCTTTATGAACCTCCTTTCTTTACCAAATTTAAGGTGTGTCAATCTAGAAAAAAACCACTTTTCAGGAATATCATTTTCGATGCTCCATACCATTACAACACATTATACATCCTCCTTATTTTGAGCCTAAAAATTATAAAAACACTGGGAAATGGAACCACCTTTATCACTATATTCATCTTACACAGTAAGATCACTTTTCTTACAATCTCCATGATCAACCCAATTTGAATTGAAAACAATCGAAAACTATACTCAATTTCTAGATGCATGCTATAATATGACTTGGTTACAAGAATATCCTCTTTTGGATTTATTGGGAATATATTAAAAATATTAAACAAAGCAGTAGCCTAAAAAATATGAGTGGTGAGAATCCAATTAAAAACACACTAAGACTAAATAAGAAATGATCAGTGTAGAAAAAAGAGGGGAAGAATGTTTTATGCTATAATGTTTTTGAATTATTAAATATTTCAATGTTATGGTAAAAAAATGAATTGTTTCCATATAAAACCTAAATCTCTAAATGCCATAGAAAAATTTCCTATTTTGTCAAAAATCAAGTGGCCACTAAACCAATATTGAAACATGAAATCCTAGGTTGAATTTATCAATTATCCCCTTTTAAAAATAAATATGGATGACCAATATTTGTACTTATAGAGCTCAAAAAAACTCCCACAAGTTCATATTTTCCCCCGAAACAATTATTACATCCACAAATCGATCAAAATAGTTAATAATGATTTTGAGAGGGGATGAACCAATACCATTTCAGGAAGTATGAGGTGGAAGAAGAAAGATATTAATCCTATGTTTATTGAACATTTGGTCCCCCAAATTCAGGGTCAAATTTTCGTCTACTTGATCATCAGTTCAAACATGATCCATTGTAATCACACCTTGTTCCACATTTGAATAGATCAAGTTATATCTGATCATAATATGCCTCACACAAGAGTGATAAATAGGATTATTCATAAGATCTATTATGACCTCATTATCATAGTGAATCTCCATTAGCTGTTACACCAAATGACCAATATTATTCAGTTTTTTCATCTTCCTCATTTGAATAGTGAATGCCTTTATAGTAGACGTATACTATGCTTCTTCCAAAATAAGAGAATTGATTTCTGATTTCTTACTCAACCATTTAACAAATTTTATCCCAATTTATAAATAACCACCACTTGTGGAATTTTGATCCACCAAATCTATTGGCCAATCAACATTAGAAAATGTTGATAATTATTTATCTCTTCCACCAAGAAATTTTAAGGCAAAAAATGACCGTACATTGAATATAATTCATGAATCATTTAAATGAAACCAAATACTATTCTTTTTGATTAATTGGATAGTGGTACACTAATACTGTTTCAATGATGATATATGGACATGTTGGAGTCATGTATAGTAAACATCAAATGATTATCTTATATAGGGTGGGATTCATAGATGTCCCTCCCTCACCCTGTCCATGTTTTATCCTAACTACAATCAGAGCTGTAATCTATTTTGATTCATTCATGTAGAACTTATTTAACAGATATTATGCATTTTTTATGAGAAATAATGTTATAATAATTATTTTGAGTCACCTACATCACTATGAAGTATGTGAGTTAACAAATCATAGACATTTCAAATTCTGATTTCATGTGATTAGAATATTCTTCCACTAATACCTACCTATTACCACACAAAAAAATATCATTTACAAACAGAAGCACCACAAATGGATCTATCTAAAAATCCTTCACATAGATTTTTTTGTTGAAACCTCCTATTATAAAATCAAGATTCCTAAGATAAGCCTAAAATCTAGAATACCATGCTCATGGTGCTTGCTTCAGACCATAACAATCCTTCTTTAATAAGAAATCCTTAGTTTATTCATTTCCAATATGAATTCCAACTAGTGGTTCAATGTGGACTTTTTCATTAATAACTCTATTTAATAATTCCATTTTTACCTCCATCTGATATGCTTTTCACTCCCAATGAATTCCCAGGGAATTGAAAAGGAAAATCAAATCCATCCTAGATATTGGAGAAAGCAATTCTACAAAATCAATGCCTTTAATCATTTCATAACCATTACACGATAAGAAAAAATTATTTATGATCAAATTAAAATTCTCATATAATGTTTTTAAAGACCAATTTTTTCCAATAAACCTATGATTTTTAGAAATTTAAATAATATCCCTTGTCTATTTCTTGTTAATATGATCTAATTATTCATCTATTTATTTAATGCATGATTAATCCTTTGCGGGTTCATCAAATGAGGTTGGTTGAAAAATTTTAGGATTGTATAATGCACATAATTATTCATTCTACATTTCGGTGTGGCTAATGTATAATCCTTAATGATGTTGTATTGATCAATTTCAACACATCTATTTGTCCTACAAGGTTCTCGTGATGTTTCATCAGCCATTTTGTCCTCTTTTGATTCTTCTTCTAAATCATCATTTCTTTTTACTGTAAATATTATTCAAGCCTCCCACTAATAATGAATTTGAATATTTCCCTTGTCCACAATATTTTTTATTTTCAATTGTTTTAGTATATGAGATCCTCAAGGTATTTTTATTTTTTTCTTCAATGATCCTAATGCCACTTCTTTAAAAAATTCATCCATGTTGATTATTAGAGAAATTTTTTGATTTACTCTTCATTGATAATCCATGGAATATTCCATCATCTCTAGAGTGACCATACCACCCATAATTACATTCATAGTTTTAGTTGAATAAATTTCCTCAAAACACTAAAATAATTCAATGATGGATTCCATCCATATCACAAATCATATGGTGGGTTGGTTTCTTATAAAAGAATCATTATTCATTTGTTATTATACAATGCTACTAGAAAATATAATATTTAGTAATGATGTGAAATATGAATATCAATAAGCATAGTTCTAGCCACATTTTTTACCTATTATATTATGTGCTCAAAAACTACATTTTTTCATTAGGTTCCCACTATAACCACTTCATGATTTGTTACATGTTTTCAAGGTAATTTTCAAATTAAATGTATTTTTATTCCCCTTCATTGCTAGATCAAAGAATATTGATTATGTGGACAATTTCATTATCATCAATTCTAAAATAACATTTCCTGAAATCAAGAACGTTTTGTTTCCTCTATATATTCATTACACATTCAATTCTACTATAATCAGAAATAAAAATATTTATAAACATATATCCATATCTTCGAACCACATTTATCAGACCACATATGTATGTGTTGAAATGATCAAGATGATTCAATGTGCTTTTGTTCTGCAGCCGATATGGAGTCCCGACCATCATTCCTCGTATTCATGCATTACATTTATTTTATATATCATGATTTATATTGGGAATGTAAGAAACTATGTAATGAATATATTTTTTCCATATTCTATTGATTAAAATTACTTCACATGCAGTGCCACATGTTTTTTTATTTTTCTGCTATTATGTAACAAATATTCACATAAAAGTCAATTGTGTATAAATTATCTTCTGTTCTATATCATTCATTAGAGAATTGCTTATATTTTCATTAATAGTCAACCCCTTTGGATTAAATATCGCCATCAGTCCTAATTTATAGAGTTAGATCACACTCAGGAGATTGTGATGTAAATTACCTACATAGAGAACTTCAATTTTCCTTAGCTCATCCTTTTCCATATCAGTACGTCCACTATATTTGATCATTATATCACAATCATTTGCAAATATCACTATTACAACAACCTTTTTCTTAAAATTCTTCAATAAAGCTTTAATTTTGTCATGTGGGATGCATATCTGTTATCAATAATACTGTTCTCAAATTTCTTTTTTTCCTTCCAGGACATAATTGATTCGGTGGAATCTAATGTTGGAATTTTAATTCTATTTTAGAAAATTCATGGGATCATCATTCTAATATTCTTATTCTAGAGGAGATTACCTATTTACAAGAGTAAATTTTCTTGGATGGTGGTGTTGAATTTTATCCAAATTCTATTGGTAATGTTCTTGAATTTCCCCTACCTATAATGAATAGCCTTATATCCATAGTTATAATAGTGAAAAAAATATCCTTCGAAGCTATTCCTTAAATATGATAATGGATGTGGTCTCATTCTTATTTACTAACTTTTAAGCACTTACCCATTCAGATACCTCCATATATTTCTACAGTATGATGTGGTATGGCCTAGAAAGCCACAAAATTAAAATTTCATAAAATTAAATGAATTATTTCTTTCATTTATCTTTATGTAAACCTCATTAGTAAAAGTATTTTATGGGATATAATCTCTAGGTACTTTATAATAATTTTTATCTCTCTATTTTATTTGATTTTATATCTTTCTTTGTTAGGAAATTAGGTGACTATGTTATATGTCCACCTTTATGCATCCCTTTATTTCAGCTCATATTGTTCATGTCCATTGATGTTTTTTCATCACAACATATTCCATTTTTTTTTTTCAAAAAGAGGGATATCTGATCATTCAAATCCTTCTCTACTCCTTTAGAACCATTTTTTCTTTTTTTGTCAACATTACATCTAAAAATATTTGAATCTATAATTTTCTTTTGTTTCCCTCTATTTGTATTTATTTTCTAGTTTATTCCTTCTAGTAACCACGTCTTCTACAAGTACCTCAATATTTTTATCATTATCCTATAGTTTGAATGTATGTTAATTGATGAATTCATCATACTCTTCATTCTTAATCTTAAATTCCACCACTTATAGTAATATTTCAAGAGTTGTTAAATGTTTTTATGTCCCTACTTCTAGCTGATCAATTTCTTCTTCATGATGATCAACATAATCTAATGAATCTTCTAGAATAAATGTAAAATATTTATTTATTTTTTATTTGAATTACATGATTATCAAATGCACGCTCAAGTTACATATTGAGATCAACAATAACAATCAACTAGTTTTCATTATCCTTTAAAGGTTCTAACTTTTATACAATATCCATCACAGAATATTGGGTTTTAGATTTAGACTCTTCATGTGAATCCTCCAAAAAAATATTATCATATTATTCATTATTACATATGAAACTATTTCTCTATAATTTCTTTATATATTTGAAGTATCCCTTTTTGGGGATCTTTTTCAGAGGATTCTACATGAATTATACTTTACTTCCTTCACCATCGAACATACTTGAGCGTCATGTGGAACTGTTCTCAACTCTACCACATCAAAAATAGGATATAGGGAGATTTCCTTTATATATCCCTTTTCCTCTATTTAATTTCATGGAAAAAATATAAATAATCAAATCTTCCTCATTATCTTTATCAATATAGTCGTAGGAAATTTAAATTTTGTTCCATGTCTTTGAATACCATTTACTTTGTTACTCAATTGTTTTTATCTTCTAGTTTAAATATCATTTTATAATCTAAAAGACTACATATAATATCACCAAGAGAATGATTAGACTTATCACTTTCCTCAAGGGATAACACGTTTTTATTGTACATAGGGGTAATCCTTCTCAATATTTTCTCCACAATTTAAATATCTTAATTTTTTCACCATTTCCTCATACTGCAACACTAACTTCTATAATTTTATAAAAAAAGTTATCTGCATTTTCATCCGGATGCTTTTTATATTATCGTTACTATTATGATAAATATGTGGTTTTTCATCCTTCACTTTTTATCTTCTTTCTATATATGTTACAGTTTCCACCATATAGAATTGTATGAAGTGTAACTCATAACCATAAAATAAATTTAATTAGATAGAAATGCATAAAGAATATATTTGGCTTTAGAATCATAAAAAATAAAATTTCATATTTGTTATTGTAATGGAATGACATGTAACATATGTTAATAGAATCCCATGTTAAATAGAAAATAGAATGTCCATCTTAAGGTATCTCATTGGAGATCTCATTTTTTTCTTCAAAATCTAGAGGTTTCTTTGATGAAAGAGAGAGACTACCATGAAAATCACTAAATAATCCATGAAAAAAACAAAAGAAATATTTAACTCCAATAACCTATATGATTTGACACCTCTTATAGACCCCATGAACAATAACCATATTGAACATTTCCAAGGGAATCATTAAATAATAAAACATTCACATAAAGTGAGTCAGCACAATAGTTTTACTTAGTTCACCAAAAATGGCTATTGTGAGGAGCATACCCTGATAGTGTGTCAGTCATACATTATTCCAAAACTCTACTCGAGTTGTAGAATATTAATGTCTATAATTTTTCACAATATTTTGGGAACACTAACCTTACAATGATTTTATGGATAACACACCTCCTCCATCTGAACACTTATACAGACTCACCCAAGACCACTACTTTGGGTGATGTCTTACTCAAATAAACAACTTAAGGGTCACTTCGGTATATTGGAATTTAATTTATTTTCTCTGACATGTATGCGACTCTTCTAAAACTATAGTTCTGAATTTTTATAGTTGAATGAACTGTTCACATAAACTAGTTGTTCAACACTACTATTCTTGAATCTCATATCCTTTAAAAACACACATTAATGTTTCATTTAAAAAGTAATTTTAAAATCCATGTACTTTCACAATTCTCCTTCACAACCTCTCTTATCGATGAATATTACCATCACAAATTGAACTCGTATTGTGGAATACTAAGTCATCACAGAATAAAAAGTCACTGTGAAAATAATTTTTTGAACATCTACATGAATTGGTCACACATAAGACATTATTTTCACAATTATAAGGATCACAATGAATACCTAATTTGAAAAGATCTCATCCACAATGAATTAATTACAAATCATAATTTTCTTTAGTTATATTCATGTACAATAAAGTGGGTGTAGCCTCTTATTTATAGGCCCATACTTTCACAGTGATTCGAATCTCCCAACAGATTTCTCATTTACCTCTAATTAATGTTTCTAAATATCCTTCATTCAGGATGTTCAAGTGAAATATAACATGTTCACCAAAATTATCATAATTATATTGATTTAACATCAAAACATTTTACATTCATAGAGATTATCATATTATTAAATATTTAATTTAATATCATCACATTGTTCATAATGATTATTCATAATGCTCCAAGTCATCATGAATATCATCCTTTATGAAACCAAATCTTCTCAAAGCTAACACCATTAATATAATTGAGGTGATTCAATAAATAAAGAAAAAGTTTTTGAAAAGGCCATCCATGATTATATATACCTTTATGAATGTTTCTCATTATTCATTATTTTTTCAAAAAAATATTAGAAAACCCAATGAAATGATGAAAAATTCAAAACTATAATCAGCTTGTACAGTAAGATCACTTTCCCTATAAACTCTCTGATCAACCCAATGTGGATTGATAAAAATAAAAAATTCTAATCCATTTCCATCTACCAGATGAAATAGGACTTGGTTTTAATAGGGTGATAATATGATACGATGAAATAAAAAGTAGAATTAATGGGCCATAATGAAAAAACATCTAAAAATACAAACATATATATACCCCTACATCTTCAAAAAATATATAGAGAACATAATTTATTGTTGTTATACCTCTTTATTTTTCTATAATAAATCCCTTGTCACTCATTTAATACGTGACTCAATAAAATATTTAATATTTTATTCCTTCAACCACAGAATTAAAAAATAACCAACATCTCAAATTAAGAGGGGTCGTCTCATCAAGACCCTAAAGGGTTTGACCAAACCATAGTTATTGGAAAAGATAAAATAACACACCGTTTATGAGGAATTAGATAGAGACTAAAAATAAATCTACTAAAATCCCCATAAACTATGATCCATCCTTCACGAAAAAGAATTTTGGAGGTTAAAACCAAAAAAGAAAAATCCAGTGCAGATTGGGGTGTGAATGAAGGTTGGGAGGGGAATTTTAGGGCAGTGTAATGAGGGTTCCACCTAGAAGAAACCATTAATCTGGATAGGTAGAGGGATATGTGTCTTATTTATTAATAAAAATACAATATTTATTGATCCAAATTTTATGTTTCATATGTTTTAGTTCCACCCCTCCTTGTCAAGCTAACTCGAGTGTGACTAGACATGAAACCAACCTTCAATAATAAAAAATTGATAATAAAGACAGAAAAAAGTAGTCATTAATGGTAATTAGAGGCCCCCATATAGATTAATTGGGAAGTAATGGTTGGCATGATGCTAAAGGGAATTAGAGACCACTAAAGGCAATCACTATAGGAAGTCACTTAATACCATAGTAGCAGTAGCTGAGAAGAAAATTAACAATCACTGGAGGTGGTCGCTAGGGGCTCAGAAGAAATAAATGGATGGAATCATTCAATATCTATTACTTATGATCTATAAAAATAAATCATTAGTGACACCCATAGGTTTCCTCAATCCAAAGGGATTTTTTTTAAAAAAAATTCCGATTTGAAGCCTATAGATAACGAAAACACACATAATTTTGAAATTAGATGAATAAAATTTTTATCTATAGTAATTATGTCTACAAAAAAATGTATTTTGAAATAAATAAGTTGTTATAGGATTATTTTATGGGATCAATGAAAATTCAAACGTATTGGGAAAGAAAATATATTTGATGTCATAGGGTCCAGAATTTTTTGATGCCTATATAAACAAAATGATGTCTTAAAAGTCTAAAAATAGCACAAAAAACACTTATGCAAGTGATGTTTATGAAATTAAAAATGGTTTAAATGATCAATAAAATTTTAAAATAGGTGAATACATATTGTTGGAGTTGATAAAATTCATAATACCCTTAGAAGATAGAGAATCAAAACAGATAACATTGAATTTTGGAATTTTAAGGATATAAAATGTTGTTTTAATGTATGTGAGAATACTAATTAAGAATGAAAATGTAACCGATACATGTACAAATAGAAGATAATGTATTTGTATATAAATTATGTTGTGTCTTCCCTATAAACGTTAATAAATAATTCCAACAATGGTAAAATTAAATAATCAAAATGGATGGCTTTTCAAAAGTCAACTCTTAACTATTGTAATACAACATGGGTGGATTGACCACTCTAAGATAGTATGAATGTCCCATCATATAGTTTCGAGATAAAAATATATTTCCATTGGAAAAAAATAATAATATTGTTGAAAATGTTATATACATAGCTCGTATGGATATCAAGAAGTGTTCCTTCATTGATTTAGACAGACTGATATTGAAGCCTTATAGAAATAGTCTATTTATTACAAGGGATTACTACATGATGGAATAATATTTCTCGAATATACCTCTACAAAAGAAAATTAAATTTAATATACCTTTCAAAAAATTATCAAGAATACGTATTATTTGAATAAAAATGAAAAACATGTTTCCTACCCTTGAGTAGTTGAATAAGGCTGGGAATCAACTTGTTTCAGCATGCCACTTATGATTGAGTTTTGAAAAGAACATGAGGCACATAATTTTAGGATGTGAAATTTCATAGAAGTTATGGTAATATTTTGGAAGCCTATTTGACATTAATATTTTTATAATCATTCACCTAGAAGATCTCATGGCTGATATCAACAAGGCATGTCTATGTGTAGAGGTACACAACCTACTATTAACTACTATTAACTCTGTTTTTCCATTGTGTGGAAATAAGAAATGATTTCATTTTATACAACCAAGAACCTGAATTCCATGAGGGAGTAATCAAATAGCAGCCAAGGTATCACTATGAGAGGCAAGAGTACACATAAATGAAATACTTGGAGTTTATATCTTAGAGAAAGAACAAAAGATTATCTCAATGGGAGAAGAAGACACATTTGGAACTATCAGAACTAGATCCCTTAGAAATTGATCCTCCTAATATAATTAATCATGAGGGATGAGTAAAAAACATACAGAGGGACTTATGTTAAGGGTTCCAAGAGTTCTCTAATCTAAAATGTACGTTCTTATAGCCTACCACTATATCCTCTTTTGTAAGATCTATATTTCTTCTTCATGATATTCTCTTCATAAAATATCCAATAATTATTTTCCCAAATGATATCTATCAAAATAATTTTATAAAAACTATTGATGAGAATATTGATAAAATGTAAAAGGTGGTCTGAATATAATAACACTCCACTCATACCACTATTGATTTCATTAAATTTATATAAATATATCCTATTGATAGCCTATACCAAGATAATAGAAACATCAAAATCATTGGTTCCCACCACACAGTTGTGTTCTACCTAATTCAAAACATTAGATCACATTGGATGACAACTCCCATAAAATCTCTTAAACCTCAACTAATTTGAATATTGGGAAATACCACCTCTAGAAATCTTTTTAAAATAAAGAATAATATTGGGCATTTTTACAGACAAGGGTCAATTAGTAATTTTCTTGATAAAAAACCTAATTAATTTTTCAAAGAGAATTAAAAAATTTTAGTTCCCCAAAATATACATAACAATTATGAAAATACAAGTTTTATGGCCATCAATTTTTCTATGTGGTGTGTGAGTATAAAATACTCGGTAGCGAAACAATAGTGGTGTATCAACCCAATAGTAAAAACATTGATGTATTAATATACAAGTCTACACCTGTAAATATATAAAACAAAACAATTTCATATGACACTATTTGAGAAATACTATTCAAAAAAATTTCAATAATATTAAATAGATTATAAGTAAATATATATAGAAATAAAAAATTCAAACAGATCTTTCTATAAAAAGTTGGCTGAAAACTATACTCCCTACATTGGGTAAATACATATATTCAATAATTGGAAGGGAATGGGTAATCATCATAACTTACCAAGAACTTAGGTACATGAAAATATTTCATTTTTTTTTTAGAATAACAAACCTCAACCTCAATTACAGTTAACTATGATGGAGATTCCCTCATATCCGTAATGAAAAATTTCCTTCTACTCTTCTATATAACTGGAGTGATTCAAAATAAAATAACATTGTCATAATATATATTTTATGTAAATATTAAGGAAATATTTTACCACATTAAATTAATAAGAGAATGTGATTTTTTATATTAATAATGAATGTGTTTATAATGAAAAAGAAAACTTTCATGACTGATAGAGTAATATGATGTTAACAAAAGATCCGGAATATATGACGAACACGTATATTTGGATACTGAAATGTTTAAGCACCATAATTGAAATGGGAAAAAAGATGAATATGGCTATGTCTAAATGATATGTTTGTAGAAATAATGAAAAACAGAGAAAAAAAACATCCAAATCATCTACTCATCTATCGAATCACAAATTTAGGAATTTCATGATATTTGAATGCATGTATATGATTCAACCAACAAACAATATAATTCTTATTCATTCTATTACTGCTAATTATATATCAAGAAATATTTTTCAACAAGAAAATATGTATCCTTCAAAATATATTAACATTATATAATCGAACTATAAAATAATATTGAAAAATTCTTAGTGCATGCAAGAGAAAAATTAATGAAATGGGTATTATATGTCATAAATATAACAAAAAATTCACCACTACGAGGCTATTCAAATGATTAAATGGTCTTAAAAACCCATATCATTATCTATTTATACCTTTTTGGTGTATCTACCAATCACAGAAAATAAGGAACAGTGCATGAATAATAAAATTTTTAATCATATTACCCACATGATTATCATCCAACATCCAAGAAAAGAAAAATGATTTTTTTCCAAAGAATTGAATACATGATTCAAATATTTTATATTTAATATGATAAAAATGAATAAAATAGTAATCATTTATCTGTTACTAAATAAACTTATCAAATGATGTAGGTCCCACTATATGAATAATCTTTTAAATCATAATATACTTCCTATAATTTTCAATGTTAGTGTAAAAAATCATAACATATATCCCACTAAAAAATTTATTTGTCCATGATTTTTATTACAAGCCCCGATAAATGATGTTAATTGCATCATCCAGTTTCAACATCAAAACATGTATGTTTCCATTTCATGAAACTTATCATGTCAAAATAGATTTTTTTGAATCGATGGTCTTTATAGAGAAAATAAGTTGTGTTCAGTTGGAAAAAATGTATTATGAATTAATTCATAAGAAATACATGAAAAATTATCCTTAATTATGTGAATTAAATACAATTTTTTATATATGAGTATGATAATAATAGAAATATGGAAATTGTAAACATTTTTAATAACAATTGAAACCATGATGTCAATGAAAAACCATGGTTGTGTTTCGTTGTTGAAAATATTTTCTACATTTATTTTTATAGATTTTCTATAAACATTATGGATTTATGTGAATAATAAAACATCCATTAGAAAATAAAATTGAGAAAAATAATTAGAGAACAATAAATATACAGACATTGTTACAATCCAAATAATTTTAAAATTTAACTATTAAAATGATAAATGATACGACGTAGTAAAACTAAAATCTTTCACTATATGTTAGTAGTAAAAAATTAAAATATTAAGTACAATTGTATTTTATTTCATTATGTAATACAAATTTTTTTGAAGCATGACATTATATATAATAATGGATTAATTTTCCAAATTCATGAACAATATTTAGTCTAATACATTACAAATAACATTTAGTTTGTCAAGAAATGAATAATATAAAATAATAAATATATAGAATAAATATAATGTATGAGAACATATGTAAATGAAATAACCATATATTAGTTTTTCAAATATACCTGATAAATGTTTCTTAATGATCCATGGTAGATGATTTGTATCCCCCTTATATATTTTGTACCTCCAAAACTCTGGAAAAGTAAAATTCAAGCTTAAATTATGTGTAATTTCGTGATCTTTCTTTTAAAATGACAAATAAATGATGAAAAGAAATTAATTGATTAAAGTGAGTTATGTAATGAAGAATGTTCACAAAAAATGATTATTACATCACATTGACAAAAAACACAAATCATATTTTTGAATCATAGGAAAAAAACTATAGGAAAACCATCATTATTATTTTAACAGAACAAAAAATAATCCATATATAAGGTAAAAATTAAATCTTCCTCATTAATGAAATTATGATGGGTATGCGGAGATCTAACATAAACATGTGGGATTATACCTATCACAGTCAACACGTTTTCTTTGAGGACAAAAATTACATGAATTTAAAGTACTATGTATTTGGTGATACTCTAAATATACTAAACAATTAAAATTTATAAAATTGTTGATAGTGACATGCCATCACAATGTACACGACCCAACCATTGATAATTTTAATGATTGAAATTGAATCAATTACAGAAAATATAAATTTAAACTTTAACAATGATCAAACTATGCACCCTTTCTCTAACTAAACTTACCCAAACCTATTTTAACTCACATTTTTAAATCATTGAATACACTATTGTCATTGATTCATGACCTAAAATCATATATTAGATAAATGAAATGAAAACAGTATATATTGTTTCACTAATTAAAAAAGTAAAATTTTTAATATTAATCTATCAAATAAAAATATTATTTTCCAAATACAATATACAATTATTATTAGTAGAAAAAATTGTGATGATATAAAAAAATAAACCCAAAATTAATGTTAGAGGGGCTCTTGAAACCCTGTGTGATGAGGGTCGGGGAGAGAATGTGGGAGGGTGAGCCAGTACATTATAAGATGTGGAGAGGTGGAGGATATTATGTGAATGAGGAGTGTGGAGTAAAAGGATTAAAGTGGAGATAGAGAGGATAGTGGGTGCACAATGTGTCCTTATGGTGGACCATGTAAGGTAAAGTTTCATGTTAACTCTAGATGGGAAATTACAAAGAAAACATGTCATCCTAAAATAAATAATCATCAACTAATATAAAAATAGCATTAAAAAATTTAATGTGAAAAAAAAATTTAGAAACAATGAATATGAAAATGTGGTAAAACTCTTTTATCCAATGAATATGTACAAGAAGAAAACAAATATAACAATTATGTTAAAATTTTTTTTACACAAGTCATGTTGTACTAAGAAACATCAATGTATTGTAAGAGTTATGTAAATAAACATTAATATGTATAAACATGTATAGAAAACCTCATTTTTGTATTCATATATTTAAAATAACAACCTCACAAATAATAATGAATTATAGTTGATATAATTTATAAATTAAAAAATTTACCCACAATGACAAAATATAGAAAGAGTTTGAAATAAATGCCAACATGACAGGTTCCAAAGACACATTATTCTTCTAAATCATTCATTATATGGTTATCATAGATATTGAAATCTCTATATAGTAATTAAAAATAATAAAACAAAAGCAGTTTTTGTTCTTTTACATATAACAAAAAAGTAATTAGTAATTGTTAATAGGATATTTCAATCAATATGAATTGAAAAAATAATTATAATAATCCATTTAGACATACAATTGATAGTGGTTCTCAACTTGATCCTTCTATATTGATGTCATTATATGATGACATCCTTATTTTTTAAAAAATAATAAGAATAATTAGTGAATTCAGAGGCTCTAATAATGAAGAATAATATTAGTAGTTAGTTACAATGAAAATATATGTATTGTAGATTTTTGAAGCTGCATGGTTAATATTTATTCTAATCAGTGAAGATCACGATACATAATGTGGACTACATAGTGTTTTTCGGCAATTATTTATGAAATTATTTGATAAATTATAAATATCATGCATCATTTTATTCATTATAAATTATGAATATTAAATAAAAAATATTGTAATACTCATGTTGCTGCAAGAGTAATGTAAATTTTTGTTGTGATGATCTCTAAAAATTATTTAATATAGTATACCACATATGTGGGAGAGTTCATGTGATTTGAATAGGTTACATGTTAGATCTGCATGAATAAAGAGTTGAGTTTTTATATTACACATTGAGGTAAAAACCTAGATGATAGAATGGAAAATAATTTCAATTTTCATTGAGGTAGTACATCAGTCCATTTTAATTGATAAAATGTTCATGGGAATAAATGTGGTTTTCTAATTCATGGCCCCAAATTACACCAAATATAGGGGGATGATGGGAACTAAAATATATATTAGTAAAATCTATTGAATAAAATCATGGATCCTTAAAACATAACATCCACACAACTATTAAACCATCCAAAAATTATTTAAATATAATCCTTAAAAAATACTTTGAAACACTTTGAAAAATATGTTAAATGATATAAAATTATCACCAAATGATTCTAGTGAGTAAAATTAGAAGAATATAATTAATGAAATTTAAAATTCAAAACCACTAAAGAATATGTTTTAATGAATCCCTACAAAAAAGGTATCCTATTTCATAAATGGAAATAATGGGGATCATGGGTACTAGAGAAATTGGTGTTTCTATAGTGATGGGACTATATTGTATTAATAGTAGTATCAAGAGGGAGAAATATTGGTGGTAGTTGGCTAGTAGGATAAATAGGATCGACAAACATCTCTGATAAATGATGGTAAGAGTTTGTGCTGATGGAAGACATTGGGTGGGGGACCGGCGGGAGAGGGTGTGTGATCGGGGGGAGCATGCATGAGTTGGGTGGGGGTGACGATTGCAAGATCTATAGGTGCAGTGATTGGAGAAGAAATTAGCAGTGAGGGGATACAAGGGAATGATAGAGTTTGGGGATATAGGTTGGCTGGGGAATGATACAGTTCTGAGTGTAGGGGAACATTATGTTTTTTTGGAAAAAGTGTATTGACTTCCTATGGCTATCGTTATTAACAACCGTTAGCGACTGCGAAAGGTGTTCAGCCATGTGATGAGGAATAAAATCCATATTTTGATGTAGTGATTCTTCCCTCTAGGAATACAGTGCCCACCTATCATATTATACTTGAAATAACCCATGGAAGAAATCATTGGATTAACTGTATTGGAAAAATTGTGCATCATTTATTCCCAACATTGATTCTATTTTTATTGTAAAATTATCTAAAAAAACTAAAATTATAATAATTTTAAAATAATTATATTATTTTAATTTTACTTCATAGGTATTTAATGGATAATTTAATATTTTACATATTTTTTATTTCATCTATAATTTGGCGTGCTCATGTTATAATTTCATTTTCATTAATCATGTATTGTTTTATAGAATTAACATGAGAATATACAAATAAAGAATCATTATTATGTTGTGATTTAATTTTCTAATATTGATATATATTTCTAAAAATAGCTTAAAGAAAATTAACATATAACATAATAATATAGTAATTAGTTAATATATGAATAATCAAAAAAATCTTGTAAATTCTTGAATAGACTCATGATACGAATCACATATGAGAATTAAATTTAAATTCCCATGACCAATCATATCATGAATCGTTATTATATAGATCTTTAATAAAATAAAATTTTACTGGTATAAATATTTTACAAACATTCATCGGTAAAAAATTATAACATCAATAAATATGGTTGATTTATTTGTTGGGAAAAGGTATCATGAGTTTCCATTGTTGATCCAATAAATGATCCCTAATGTTATCATAATTGAACATTTTTTCTTTTGGTGATTATATTATTATTTTTTCAGACATTTTCCATGCATCAAAAAATACATTGAATATAATATAAGATGGAAATTGAATACCCTGTTATTATTTTCTTTCTTGTTGATATTGAACAGTAACTCTATAAAATTTACAGAAACATGTTCCAATAATTTAATATCTAAATCATCAATTTGAATAGGTTTTTAAGGTCTCTACTCATTAGTAAAATGAAGCCAACCTATCACATGATTTATTAGGATTTAGTAATTTTCATTGAACTACCATGGATATTATAAAACCTACATTGTGTAGAAAGGTAGTGAGTGTTGGAAATAAATAAAAAAACACAATCATTTTCGACCTATAATGTTTTGAAATAATAAATTTTTTTTAAAAAATTTGTTTCATGATTGCAATAATTTATTTTGAAAAATGATATCAACTTAAGTAATTTAAGAATATGAGGGTAATGACTAAATACCAAATTAGGGGGTATGGATTGGTGTAGTGAGGGAAATATCCAAAAAATATCAGAATTCCTATTTCTTATTAATGGAAAATGTGAAACACAGTCTTAAAAAATTATATAAAAGGATTGGTTCAATGGATGATATTTATGTCGTAGGTTGGACATATAAAAATTTTAAATTTCAGTCCATTAAAAATTATTGTGTCCAATATATTTATTCAGACACAACACTAAATTGAAATGAGCTAGGATACATGAGATAGAAATAATTTATAATAGTTAATAATAATAAAAACTATAGTAAAATAGAATAGTGTATTCAATTGAAAATGAATTCAAAATATGATTAAGGAAAAATTATTTTTTGAAAGGGAATTTGTAATGAAAAGGAATTTCTATTTTTTTTATTTTTTTCATTTAAATATTAATTTTATTAATTTTATAATTCTAATTTTTAAAACTGACATCAATATTAAATTTACCATGCCAAAATTATATTTGGTTGATTTTTTTTGAGATTTTTCTAAAATAAATTATTTTAGTAGAATAGTAAAAATTAAATTTTTTTCCAATACTATAATTTTTATAAAATTAAAATGATGAAATTATTGTTAAAAAAAATGAAAACATTTTTTGACAGAAATTAGTACTTATGGAGTAAAATGAAATATTTAGAATAAATTTTTTATATTTATGAAACTACTATTTATTTATTTAGATACTTAAGTAATAATTTACTCTAAAAATTATTTTCCACTTATATTTATGATTTGTTTTCAACAATTAAAAATATTAAATATAATAAATTTTATTTAATGTTTTAGATCAAAAATTGAAAATTCTGTCTGAAGGTATATTTCCTTTTGAGTTATAAAAGTCTGAGTACTATGAATAAAGTTAACATAAATGATATTTTTGAAGGGGTTATTTTTTATGAATTGCATTACTAATTATGTTTTATTATTTGTAAAATTAATTAAATAGATCTATTTTTTATAATTAATTATTTATTAATTTTAAACATATAATAAAAGTTATTATTTTTCATTGAATTGTTATTTATTGTTTCAAAAGATTAAGAATATTAAAGAGTGATAAAAATAATATTCTACAAATCCTATTTTCATTTTATTTAATGATAAAATGCTAAAATTATGTTTATATTATTTAGAATCTGAATATGATTATATATAGCATAAATTTTGTTTTAGAATATAAATTTATTATTAAATAATTATTTCCATATTATTAATAATAAAATATAAACTACATTGGTAATAACTGGTTACTATGATAGAAAGAAAATTGTTTAAATGTAATAAATCTGTAGTAAAAAATATAAAAAAATTAGAAAACATGCATGTAAAGGAATTTTGGAGGATTTATTGAACTCATATCACCCCAAAGATCATTATTTTACATTTTTGGATCTATGGAACCTTGAATGGTGTCATGCAATCATTGAAAAATTATTGGGTATTTAACAAAATGAAATTTTCTCCCCTTATAAAATTAGATCACTTCCAACGCATTAATCTACCAATTTAGAGATTTCTATATTCAAAAATATTCTCCATAGTCTCTTATAAACCATCAACTAATGTTTTATAATCCTTGGTATGGTAAAAAACATAGTTAATGATCATATAAGTGTTACTAAAGGGAGACTATTCAAAAGGAGGGATAACGCTGTCAACCAAACTAGATTAATTTAATCATTTTTTAAAACCTAAAATATTTTATATAACTAAATTTATGATTACACCAATATTTTCAATATTAATATATTTTATTATAATTATGGAATATCACTTTTTTACCACCCACTAAAAGCATTTGAAAAATGAAGACATCATCACACATATGACCAGACAACTATCTCTATAAATGATGTGTTTTAAATTAAAAATTAACTCTAATTAATGAAAAAATATATTATTTATAACATTATTATTATTAATAATTGATAATTAAATTATTTTTTTACAATCTCTCAGTCTATAAAAATGATAGAATCATTTTTTTGTACATGTATAATACCGCCACTATGAGATGATATATTTCATTTTACATTAATAAAAAACATTAATAAGTTTAAAAAATTATTTAATGCACAAATTTTTTTCATTAAGACACTAGAAATATTAAAGAATTATAATGTAGATAAATTTGTTTTGATATTATCAAAAAATGTATATAGTAATATTAATCACCGTAAATGAACATAGAGAGACACCGATTTAAATTTGAGTACATTTTATGAAAAACAATGAAACTGTATAAATTAATTATAATTAAATTATAAAAAAAATATAGGTAAACAATTATAGTGTTATGAAGATATATTATAACAAATTTTAGAGTGATCAATAAACTAAGAAGTTTCAGATAAATTTATTGAACCACCTTATGTAACAACAACATGAGAAAACTATTTAAAAACAAAAGAGGATAAATTACCCAAAAATTAAATATGGAATGAAAATATCCTTAATAATTGTTTTAATAATATTAATTTTATGAAATTATGAAGACATGTCCAACAAATTAGGGCCTTAAAATAATGTTTCTAGATCAATAATTTGTTTCATTGATATCTAATTCATATTTAAAACTAGATTATTATTTTATATGTGTTATGTAACAATTATACTTACTTAAATCACCAAATACTCACCAAAATGGTTTTTAGGTTTCTAATATTCCATGCATCCCCAGTTTCACCACATGTACATGGTTCCTTATACAGGGCCAAACCGTTTTCTTGAACTGATCATTAGACTAACAAATTTCTCCAGAGGAAAACTCATGTACTTTCAATATTGATTTTCCCCCTCACACACACCCGAGGAAACATCCATGGAGTTAAACAATCTTGAAAACTAATCCATGCTATTAAATATTATCTGTGGAGATATAATCATGTATGCTCCACAAAAAATAGATTCTCTTTATTGGAATGGGTAATAACATTTTTTCATTTCACTCTTTAATATTCTAGGTTATTATGTCCCCCATATAGAACATGGACCTCATAGTGGTCTATAAATATAATCCTAAGTATTTCCACTGAACATCTATCTAGTTTCCTCTCATATTGTAATGTTATATTGGGAATCAATAATAGCACAAAAACTACACCTTAACATAGTGATTAGGTCTTGGACCACCAAGAAGCCACTATTTCCCCACAAACATACGGTCCCCTACTTGGGGATAAACAACATTCTCTAATACATCATTAAACTAATAAATTCCCCCACATAAAATCTTATATTATATATAGTATGTTTTTTCGTCATTAGAACATATCAAGGGGGACTTCCAAATCTGTCACACATCCTGACCCACTAGTCTAGAACCAACATTCTTAATTGCGGTGTTTTAACAACTTAAGCTACTGAAAAGAATTGTACACCTTATTGGAATGTGTCATATAATTTATTCATTTATCCTTTTAAATGTATTTTTTGTCTAGTGTATGTAGTGGACATGGATTTACTTTAAAAGAATATTTAAATCAATTTGATTTAAATATATTTCTCATTTTATTCCTTCAATGAATTATATATTTGAATAATTATAAAATTTTAACATTATTTCTCACCCAAATAATATTTCATTGAGTTATGGTATCTTATCTATAACTTTTTACACCTATGATTTGATTCATCCTCCCTGAGATTTTATATTAGAAATTATCTATCTCTTTGTTGGAATAAAACTAATGATTCAAATTGTTATCCTCATTGAAATTCATCTATATTAAATTATATCATTATTATGAATCGTTCTCATTCTCATTAATGAAATTTTTTCATCCTAGTACATATTATATATTCCAACTAATTTTAACATTCATATTTAGAATCAAATTTATGTGATAACTTATGTGACCTTCATATTCTCCTTATCTTTTAAAAAAATATTATTATATTACACCTTTTTATGTTAGGGTAGTTAAAAAATATAATTTTAAAACCAATAAAGGTATCTTTCAAAAAACCCTTATTAATTTTTTATACACATTCTATTTATTATTCTCACCTTTTATATATATTTGTGTCATGTATTTCATCCATATTATATATTTTTCTTCTTTAAAAAATTTTATAGTTTATTTTACCATTATTTATTTGTGATGATACTTTATTATAGTTACCTTCGTGATTCTTTTTTTAATTAAACCCCATTTAAGGGAACTTTCCATTTTTTATTCCATGTCAAATAACACCCCAATAAAATGTAGTTATTCATTAATTGTATCTAAAAACCCATTTCACTTCATTGAAACTTCCCTTGGTAAAATTTTTATTTAGAGGAAAATAATATGTACATTCCTTTTATAAAATATAATTTACCCATTTCATAAAGCATCACCTAAGTTGTTTGTTTTTATTAATACATCTCAAATATTTCCTGTGATTTTTTTCTATATTGGAACTCAATGTTCAAGACCATTTATTTATTATTCAAATAATAATATTTAAAATAACATCATTCTATTTACTATTAGGAATCCTTATGATAAAGAATTTTATTATTCCTTGAGACAAGATTCTAAGACCAACATCTATCCAATGTGTTTTATCATACTTATTATTTATGTATGGTTTATTATCCTCTATAGGAACACATATTATAAAACAATGAATCAATATTTCATTAATGAAATACTTATTATTTTGTGGTTAACCTTTTTTTTAGGAACAATGTTTGGGTGGATCCTTGTGGTCATTGGGATAATTTTGGAATTCCAGTGGTGAGTTTTGTGTGTTGACAACAAAAACAGTGGGTACCACACCATATCATAAGTGACTATTTTGTAGTGAGGGGTTTTTCAATCTATAGGAAAAGTCACTGTAATATAGGGGTTTTGTTCAATGTTGATTACATAATAGACCCAAACATCGAGGGTTGAGCATGTTGGTTTCACCATAGCCACATAGACCACACTACATGACCTTCTCTCTACATCTGTTACAGACAATGGTCTAGCCTATTGGTCTTTAGGGGTTATGGGATTCAAGAGAATATTACATTAATTAATTAAGGAATGTTTTTCGGATTTGTGCGAGGAATTATAAGAGTTTATCACATATATTTGATCCCTAATTAATTCCCCAACACAAGTCCCTTCCTCTCATCTGGTTCTGCTTTGTTCCAATATTTTTAGGGGATCAAAATGAGACTTCATATTTCTTTTCTTACCCATATTAATATTAGTGATCACCATATCATGGTTTTATGGAATGTTTTTTGGACTTTTGGGGTGTAATTATAGTAGGTTATAACATATATTTGATCCCTAATTAATTCTCCAACACATGTCCCTTCCTCTCATTTGGTTCTTCTTTGTTGTAATTTTTTGAGGGGATCAAAAAGAGACCTAATATTTCATTTAATACCATTAATAATAGTAGTGATCACCATGTCATTTTTTTAGAACAATCTATCTATCACTACACTGTGGAGGTATTTCTCCTGAGTTATCTATGCCACAATTGTTAGTCCTCTATCGTGGAGGTCCATTCTAGTGAACCTCTATATTGAAGTAGTCATCTGTATAGCATGATCATTTGTTATGTAAAAAAGACACCCCATCAGGTAACATTTTCCTTGAAGGACAAAACACATCCAATCATGTGCAATATAAGATCCTAATCAAAGAAAATAATCAATTCCGGATTTATTAGAATTGATCCAATATATCCCAAAATATGGAATCCATAGGTTTCCAGTGGAGAAAAATAAAATCCCATGTATGATAAATTTATATTAAAGTGAAAAAACAAGAAGGACCATGAATATACAACTATTTATTCATTCGGAGGGGTGTTGTAATAATATCATATAAGATAAAATATTTAGAGAAATATTTAGTGGATTTAAAATATGTTTGACATAAATGAATGAGATACAATAGAATCAAATAATTATGTCTCAAAAGATAAATATATAGTGGCGGTATATATCATAGTCATTAGACCCATATATGCATCCTCGTAGTACTCTTCCACTCTGTGAATAAACATCATTTTAGATGTATTTTCGATGGAACCCCTTTGATTATAAAGAATATGAGCATTCATAATTACTTTTTGTGTGCTCATGAACCCATGCCACTACATGTGGTAGAGTAGATATAACATAATTTTGTAGATTTTCCTAAAAGAAAACAAGAACTATATAACTTGGGTGCCTCTTGGAAAACCTATTTCAAATGATGTGGATTACTACAAGGGAAGAAAGTCAAAGGGCCTCTTATAAGAACTAAAGAATGTCTGAAAAATACCTACTATAAAAATATTCCATGAGACTCAACATGCTTTTTCATCGAAGTATGGGAACTCACAGAACCTCCATAAGGAGAAAAAGGAACTCCCACCAACCATAACTTACTATCCATATAAAATTTGACCATAAACAATATATCTCTAATGTCAGAATAAGAATATAACTTCCATAAGAAAATATGAGAATTAACATCAGATCGAATTCCTATCTTAAACATTGAGTCTTCATCTTCTTATTTTACACAATCTCATGTAAAAACTGTACACGATCGACATATAAATTTTCATATTTCATCATAGTCATGTATGATTTATAATATTTAAGGAACTCTATAAACATTTCTAGAAGCATAGACTTTGGATATAACTACTCATTAAACATGACATTAAACTCCATCTACACCAAACCCTTATACATCATTATCATCACCATCAAGTCCCACTATTTTATACTATGTCTTTCAATCATGAAGGTGTAACATTTCACCTTGATTGAATTTTGTGTTTCCAAGAACATAAAAGGAATCTTTATCTTATTCAAAAATTCCTAATCCAATTAAGGATCATTATAACCGTGGAACTCTGGTGGATTCAGGAAAAGGAGCTCATGAGCAGGACTCTAGAATTCATCTGTATATGCTTCCCACACTATTTCCTATTTGGGAATGGGTTCATGTTTCAATCCAAGAGCATAGACATCACAAATGACAACCTAAACAATATTTAGGTCCAGAAGATGATTTTCACTATGTTTCTTTAGTAGCTTCTACCTATATCATATTGACACATACTATCCGAGGCATGATGCTAGCCTATAATAAAAAAACATTGATGACATTATAAGAGTATGTAGTTAAAAAATAAAAAATAGAAAAGGTTAAATAAATACCATCAGATAGAAAAAAATATTTGTATTTACACATATCCAAATCTATAGAAGGTAAATTACTAGCAATACTACTCAAAACACATTTTATAAAAAACCCATGGTGAGGTCAAGATAACTAAAGTGAGAGATGGCTAGTCACACACTCGCAAATACCTCCTATGTATCTAAAATATATTACAAAATGTATGATGACATTATGTAATGATGATCAACCTTCCTATGAAACTAATTTATCATGAACTATCCAAGATACCTTGGTACCATGATACATGAACTAGCAGTGAACTATCTTGAAGGGCGTTCTTAATCCCTATAAGATGGAGACTAGCACCTGGAATCCTGAAATATAAAAGTGGTAATGATATATCCAGAAAATAACAGTGGAAGATAAAGATATATATTAATATGATAAAAAATTCCAAAAGGAGATAGTACTAGAAACCAAATAGGTATACCAAAATTTTAAATAGTGAATCATCAGAGTAATAGAAAGCATACCAGAAATCACAACATCCCAAAGGACACATCACTCTAAGACCTAATGGATCATGAACATCCACCTCTTCCATGAGGTGATTTCCCTATACATGGACCAGGAAGAATAAAATCTATAAACATCTGAAATAAAATGTAGGTTGTGAGCTAAAAATCCCATTAGGGTCTCACCAACTATACTATAATAATATTCCATTATGATAAAAAAAATAATTCATTTAATTTTAATCAAAATATGAATGGATGTACATTTTAATATTTATGAGGAAACATACATTCTTTCCATTTTTTTGAAAAAAAATTAATATATATTAAATAATAATTATATAATAAATAAATTCTATAAATAAATGGAAATGGGTAAAATAGTTTTGTATCAATGGAATATATATGAAAACAACCACAAAATGTACCATGTTTATCTGTACTTTTTTATGACAATTTTTAGTTATGGGATCCTCACACATCTCATATCAGTGATCTGGGATAATAAGTGTACTCATTTTCCTTAGGATCACGATGAATATGAGGCCTCAAAATCACATCATGGATAATATTTTTCGATATATGTTTGGTTTTCCATTATCAATTTGTTTCTATGGATTTTTTATCTAATCATGATTTTACCGAACAATCCACTAAATACCCAATATCAAATGCTCTCAATAAATCCATAAAAATGGTAAAATATTATTAGATAAATTTAGAATACAATTACCTAATTTTCAGCTTCAATATTCCAATTTAATTTCAAAACCAAAACATTATTTTTTCATCATTTATTTTTGTTTTCAAAACAAAACCTATCATAGGTTTTAATCAATTTAATTATTCTCTTTTTGAAAAAAAAATATTTAAAAATCCACCAATTTCAAAATAAAACCCAATTTTCAATTCAATTCGGAAAGGTGGTTTTCCCAAAATCCACACAAATTAAATTTCAATTCCATGTTATATGAAAAAGGGTTTTCAAAATTCACTGGATACAAACATAAAGAATCATGGATTAATGAATTAGACAATATTAAATTTAACCACCTACCTTTTTCATAGGAACACAACACTGGAAATGTGAACTCAACTATGAAAAAAAGGGATCAAAATGTCTATTAAAAGAACTAGGAATCCATATTCAAAAAAATATAGTTTAGTTCCATCAATCCAAAGATAATGTATCAAACTCTAAAGAGGAAAAAAAGAGATGGAAGTGACAATATTATTGATTACCTGGAGAGGTCCACACCAATCAACAAAATGATCAATCAACAAACCTATGATCTAGAGGGATTGGAGATCTCCAAAATAACATGGGAAAAGACTCTAGGTAAAAATTAAGGAATCATATAAGAATAAAATTATAATTTCAGTTGAACCACATGTTGAAAACCAACACCTCGGATTTTACACGATGTGTAACCAAATTACATGGCGTGTAATTGTAGTGTCCCATATATTCTAAAAAAGCCATCCCCATTTGTAAAAAAAATTATTTTTAATATTTATATGGAACATAAGTGGTAAAAGATGTGTATCCTTATACTATGTGTCCCCATTTCATAGTATCTTCTAGTTATTGGTTACATATCATGTAACCCAATTACATGACATGTAAATCCCTAGAACACCAAAAACAATTTGGTTTTATTTTGAAAATTCAATGAAAACCACGACTTCAACATTATAGGTTTCATCCAAATTCCATCACAAAATCAATCAACCAAAAAAGGAAAAAAATGTTATATCATACTTGATAGAAAGGTAAATGGGTGTTACAAATTAAAAAAGTTGTGAAACTAGATGTTTTTATAGACACAATTAAATGATTTTCCAAATTTCCAATCTAAATAGCGAATTCAATCAGTATGATTCATTGAATTTTATATAGATATTAAGTCATCTTAAACACGGAGTAGGATTTATTAATTAGGTAAGAAAATGTGTTAATATGATCCACATTATTTGATATAAGGATCAAATAATGAAGAAATTTTGGAAGGATTTAATTGGTGATTAATTTAAAATCCAAACCAATTTATGGAAATCATTTTATTTTATGCTTGAGATATTATAACATGATTTTAAATGTTTAAAAATTTCCAAATGAAAAGTGAATCATTTTTGGTTTACTATGAAATGTAATATCTATGAAGGATTTATTTTTTTGATATATATATATATATAGTTCCTAAAGATAAAATTAATTATTAATTAGATCTAGTAATTAAATTTTATGGATTTAGTTATAATTTTATTTTTATATAACATCAAAAACTTTTATTCAATATTGATGAAGATTGAAAAGCTTCAGATGTATTGTTCTATGATAATCAAGCTATATGAAAGATGTCATACTGAAATATCAGAGACCCAGAACATAAAAACATTTGTTGCATCGCAATGAAAAAAGATAATTGATTCATTATAAATATACGATAATTGTTTGCTCCTCAAATTTCATTATATGTTTTATGAGAAGAAAATGTGAAAAAATCATCCTATTATAGATCATAAGAAGAATTGGTGGTCAAAAAAATTCTTGATTAATAAAATGTACTCTTGCCATTCAATAGGAGATAGTCATCAAAGTGATATTTAGAATATAGAGATCATGAGAACATGAACATATAAAAAGGAGAGGTATAAGAGAGAATAGATCTAGAGAACCGAATACTGAGGTAATGTTTAATATTCTAAAAAATGATAAATATTTTTTACCATCTTGACATAGAAGATTTTTTCATGTAAATGACAGCAGTATTGTGTGATGATATGGAAAAGATATAAAAGATTAGTAATTTGAGTAATCCTCATTGAATTGAAGGTAATATATAATGAGTATTGAATCATGAGGAATAATTAGTTGACCATATATCTATTTTAAAATTATAATATTGATGCACTGATAAAAATATTAATGGAAAACATAATAAAGACTTACCTTTTGTCAATTTTCTGAACATTTTTTCTGTCCTTTCATAGTTGAGGTGCAATTAGATTTTAGAACATCATAACATATAAAATATGAATTAATTAATATAAGTGAGATTATTCATTTAATGTCTAGGAAGCCGAGTAAATTTTCAGAATGGACTGTGTATGTTGACTCAAAAGAACCTATAAAATTTGAAGTCTCTATGCGAGAATAAGAAGAGTATATTTATTGATATTGAATAATCATATATAGAATAGGTGAGGAAAAATAAATAGGGATATTAAAAAAACATCTTCAAATAAATGGTGAGAATTTTTAGAAAATCTAAGATATAAGGAATGTGAGTATATCATATTGAAACACTATGAGTATAGTGTGATTTTTTGGAAGGAAGAATATTGTGAAGCTAAAAATAGAAGTAAAATGAGAAGTTTAAAGTTGTATGTATGTTGAAATATTTTTGAAGATTTTAAAGAACAAATAGTTATGTTCTATATTTTTTTATATTTTAAAAACCATTATTGGGAAAAATTAATTATCATAAAATATATTATTCCTTTCAGCCAAGCCTTTTAAAACTATTGTGTATATATTTTAAATTCCTAGTTAAATTAAAAGTGGTGTTCATTGATTTGTTAAATATTAATATATCTAATTGTATTAATAATAAATTTATTTTCATGACCAATGGGGGTTAATGATTCAAATGTTAATGTGAAAATTGTAAAACTCTTACAACACCTGATTCACCCCCAAGTGATGGTGATAATATTTAGGAAAATAGAAATTAGCATCATAGTATTTTTCAATTTTGTTGGATCTAAATTTTTCATCCAATTTTATTTTTGTTAGATGTTGATGATGTGAAAATTTTATTTTTTATATATATCGTTATATGGAATATGAAATTACAATTCTTATTTCTATTAAATCTGCAATATCATTGCTGAAATTAAATAAAAAAGGAAAAATTAATAGGTAATGATGTAAGGAAAAATATCAAACAGATAAGAGGATAATTAATTACATAAATGTATTCAAAATGGACAGTTTCTTAAAAAATATTTTGAATTTTATTCTTCAGCTGAATAAATGTCAATCAGTGGTGAATATGAATAATGGTTGGTTGATAAATCCCATAGTGGTTTTTACACTCAAGTGAATAGTTTTCATAATATGGTTCCCCAAGAATTTGATATATATTAAAACACATATTATAGTTATACGAGATGAGATGCCACAACATGAACAAGAATTTGATTATATGTAATATGAATTGGATAAATATTTTTAAAATTCCAATACTCTTTCATGAAAAATTATTGAAATGGATGAATTTTTTACATCTTATAGTGACATAACTTCCATGACTGTTGAATAATTTCAGTAAGATTGTTCAAAAAATTATTTAGATGAATAAATTATCCATGAATTTTATAATCTACATAGAAGCATCATCGATGTTAAATGATTATAACCTTAAATAAAAATTAAAAAAATAAAGGATCTATAGAGTTCCTTAAATAATAAAAATAAAATGTCTGAGGAAAAATCGATAATTTAAATGGTTATTGTGAAATAATTATTTTATTAGTTGATTATGAGAATAAATATTTCAATATGAGATGTATTAAAATTAAATTGAAACTAATAACCTAGAATGAACCCAATTTGATACTTCTCATGTGTTTTGGTATGATGTGTGATACCACTCAAGTTGTTAAGATGTATTTTACATTGAATGGGACTAAAATCAATGATAAACAGATAGTGAAAACAACTATAGAATATTTCATTATAGTCACAAATAAACATATCACCATTTTCCTATTAAAAAATTACATAACGAATCTATTTTAAAAATTATTAATTGAAAAATTTAAATTCTATAATTTTGTGGGTAGTTAAAAATTTTGATAAATAAAAAAATGTATCTAGGGTTGATTTGAGAAGATGTACATGAAACATTTCCCTAAAGGGAGATTAAGTGATTAGTGTTACAACCCAAAGTAGGTTTCATATAAAACTATAAAACTTAAACATATAACCAATATAAATATTTTTTTAGTATTTCTTCCAAAAGTGATTTTTTACACAAATCAATTGATCTTTTAACAACACGTCAATATATACACTTTAAGAAATGATAGAATGTTGGGGAGTATTTTTGAACTAGGAGTAAAACCTAATTGGTTTGAATTAGATTTTAGATAACAATGTTTGTCTATATATAATTGATAGATATTAATGTCCAAAATATTTTTTAACATTTGGAATATTAATTTTTATATATATGAGATTTTTTTACGAGGAATAATTCTTATTCTAATGTAAAGAGTACGCTAAAGTATAAGATTATACAGAAATAAATTAATATATAGTCTTCCATATGATATATACCCAAAATGAAAATAGATAAATGGAAACTCTCAAAAAGGAAAAGAAAATGTTTATGTTCAATTATAAGAATGGAACCTCAATGACTGGTGAAAATGTGTCTATAACTTTTAGTCTATTAAATCATTCACAAAACAAATGTTTGATCATTCTACCTGGTCAGATGGTGTTGGAAAAGAAAAAAGTAAAATCACTAGTTATGTTAGGATGAAAATATATTAAAACAAATAAGACATCCACACCATTATATAAGGAATATCATCTACTCAAATGTATATTTTTCATATCTATTGATCGGTGTGAAGAGGATATAATGTTTGATAAATAATCAAAGAGTGAAACTAATATCTTTGAATAAATGAAGAATGAATTTCATTCTAATAAGAAACATGAAATATAAGTGGAAACCTTTCTTCCCAAAGAAAAAACAAATTTGGTAAGTAAAGAAGGAATCATTAATGAAGAAGATTTAAAATATTATATTTTATTAGAAAAGTGGTACTTAGTTGAGAATAAAGTCATAGACCTAAGGATAAAACTAAATTTTATTTGAACAACAATATTATTTATATTTTCTATTGGTTTCATAACATAAAAAATGAATTTATGGTCGGAATGTAAAATGATATAATGAATGTTATAATGGAACTAAAGAACGAAATAGAACCCTCCATGTATACTATTAAATTTTAGAATATTTTTTATCGATATCAAACACAAACTAGTATCATTACTACATGGATATTGTATGTACTGGAATATTAGACATGTAAAGATTCATAAAGAGAATCCCTTATGTACAATATATCAAAAATGATAATGGTTGTTATATATTTATTATATTCATAAAAATATATAAACCTAGACAATCCCCAAAAATGATAAATTGGGATGTATTACATTCACACAATTAATGTTATTTTATTTTACATTGTATATACAATGAAGGGGATTACTATAAGAATAATTGGGGAAAATAACCTCTACTTGAATGTTTTTATATCTTTTTTGATGTTTTGGGGATGTTCATACACATTATTATAAATCATTCTAAATAACTGATATTGGACGAATTTCAAAGTCAGAACCAAATTGAGGAATATTAAGGATATATGTTATAATTTATTAAAATAAATATAATTACCTATAATGTGTTAGACCATGTGGACATTGAAAATTTATATAAGGTTCATTATTAACAATTGTGTGGTTCAATACATCTCTAAATAAAGGAAGGGAACATAAAATATTTGAGATATTTTTTCAGATTAATAAAGTTGAAAGTTGATGATAAAAATACATTGAAAATGTAATATTTTTAAGGGGGATATAAAAAAATTTCCCGCGATTTATGTTTATTATCATTAAGGGGGAAATGATATGTTAACTACTACTGTAATATTGAAACACATATATTGTTTTTGAAAGTTGAAAGTATTGATTAAAAATTTAAATGATAAGATTGAATTTCAAACTATTTTTTATAGTTCTTTTTAGTCAAAATAGATAGTCAATAGGTATGTTTTCAATTATCATAAAGCATAAGAAAAGAGGAAGATAATTATTCTGTGGATATTTATAAGATGATTTATTTATTTGAAAATTAGATTGTAAAATCTATAATCTATGAGGGTAACGGCAAAAATTTGATGATTCATGTCTTGGTCCTTTTGAATGAAATGTAACGAAGATGTATGTGAGGTCTATAATAAATAATAGTATAGTGAAAATATAAAATTTTTAACATATTGAAGAATTTATTGCCTACAAATTTAAAATTAAGATAAAAAATAGTGATGAAGCATTGTATAATCCATCCGGTGTTCTTTTTTTGTATATTGATAAAATTATTGTTTAAACACACATGGAAGAAGGTTTAAAAATATTAATATTAACCTATAATTTATTAGAATAAAGATCATATATAACTCAAAGATGAGTGTTTAATATTTTGAAAGTCATTATAAATGTGTTGAAGTGTTCAAAAAGAGTTTAAATATTCTTAACTATTTTTAGACATATTTATGAGTAATTGATAATGGTGAAAACAAATTATAAGAAGTCTTGATATTTAAGGTTGATTGAATGATATTTTGTGTTTTTATGAATGTTTCAGTGATGGAAATATATGTGTGATAATTATCAACTTATGTGTCAATCTTGACCTACATATGTGTCAATGAAACCTATGTTTGTGTCATTATCTACAATGTCTATTTGTCTTTTTTCATATTTGTATATGTGACATGGACCTTTTTTTGTGTCAATGAAACGTGAATATATTTTAGTGGAATAACTTAATGTTTCATTAAGTACTTTATATATGTCAATGGGCCTCTATGAATATGTCATCAGGATAATGCATGTGTGTCATGAAACACATAAACACATTTGAGATTGGTGTGGACTGGATGACATTGGTTTCGAAAATTATGAACTAATAAAGAATTCAACTGCAATAATTCTTACACTATTCAATAAATAATAATACATCAAAAAAACCACAAAAGGTTTTTTATTTATAATATAAGATCAATAGAATCTAAACCTTGAGAATAGTGATGAGGATCAAAAGAAGAATGAATTCTATAAGGATTTAAATAATGATTATGTGTAAATCCTAAAATGGAGTACAAACTATTTCATTTTATGTTTAAAATGTTATAAAATATCCTAGAATGTTTTATAAATCACAATATGAAATTATATTAGTATTAGGTTGATTATACAATGTAATATCTATGTCAGAAGTGTTTTGAAGATATAAATTTTACCTTGACCTAAAATTAAATAATAATGTAATCTGGTAATTAAAAGAGAAGGTATTTGTTATTATCATAATTTTATTAAATATCATAAAATACTTTTTGATTAATGAAAACCATTTAAAAGGTTTTTATTTTTTCCTATGACAGTCATAATATATTCTAGATATCAATTAAAATTTTACAATACCCCATGCTTTAAATAGATGATTCATTTCAAAATTATAATATTGTGTGATTCTTTATTCAAATTAGATAAATAAATTCATTGTATTTTGATAAAAGATATTTGACAATAAAATGTGGAGAAAAATTAGCAAGTCCAAAAACCTAGAAGATCTTATAGATGATAAAATATGGAACAAAAGTATAGGGAAGTATTTTTATTTTTTTGAGATAGTCATTAATGAGAATAAAAGAATTTGGAGATCATGGGAACACCAAAATTTAAAAAAATGAAAGGAAAATTTTAATAGAGATCATAGGAATCAAATACCTTAGATGGTTTAAATATTTTAAAATATATAAAATATCATTTTGACCTAAATATTGGTTCAATGAATAATGAGAGAATATTAGTTCATAAATCAAAGAGAAGGGTAGGGTTAAACATTGAATAACTCTCTAATAGGAAGAAGTTGGGTTATATGATACTTAAGTAATGGGAAGATTTACTAATTATTTAATATCAATGAATTACAAAAAGATTTAAGTATATCTATGATTTAAAATATTATTTTTATGTATCAAAAAATGAATAAATAAAAATAGGGTAAATACCACTCTTCTATGCATTTTTAGATAATTGTGTCATGCCTTTTTGAGTAAAGAAGATAATAGAATTTAGAAAATACAAGGATCTTAGATTTAAGTGATTAAGCCATGTGAGAATATTACTGTAATATCTATAAATATGAGTTGTATGTAGTTCCCAAGTTTAATATATTATTTATAAAGAACCAATGTCATTTTTGTACTCCTTGTGACAAATAGTAGATCTTATTTATTGATATAGAATAAACCAATAATAAATATAAGATCTACTTCGAATAATGATATTATGGAAACACTAGAATATACATTTTGGGATTTTAACCTCTGAATCTATGGGTATGTAGGGAGATTAAAATTTGAATCAGTGAAAAATGTGTGAATCTATTGAATAATATATACTATAATGTTTATAATTTATACCCTATGAGAATTAGGGAATGTTTTGAAAATGAGATATTTTCCAAGTGCGGGTTTCACAGACCAATGTAGTATATAATTAATTATTTTGTAGAATCCTTATTAGTGTGACTAAAAAAATTTAAAAGGATTTGTGTAATGACCATTCCTCAAGTATCCTAGAGCCAACACCTACTTATTACATTGGAATAGATTCAAGGGGCCAGTTCCAAACAGACCAATTAGTATAGTACTTTCGAAGAACCCAATACATATATGATACCGAATTTACAATGGGGATAGAAAATAAATAATTCTAACGTAAACAATTTGGCATCATTTAACTCAATATATGAATTCCTCATCATATTCTAGGAAGGGAATCAAAATAAGGGTGGGCTTAAATTCTTAGTAAAGGTTATGCAAATGAGAATATATCATGAATCAATAAGGCATGAACAATATAGAAAGGTAAATATCTAAAAATGAAAATAATTTTAATAATTACATTAATATCATGATTATATAAATAATAATCCATATGGAAAGGTAAATAAATAAATATTGTATAGACCCAAATCCTGACGTACATAGGAATTACATTACTTTTGCGGAATACTTAATACATAACAAAAATAGACACACAAGGATCATAATAGTTTAGTGTCTTTGGAAACTTGGAATATAAACTTCTAATCATGTTGAAAGATCTTCAACAACTCCCATAAAAATCTTTCGCTTTTTGATTCCTTACCTAAAATAATTCTTTATTTCCTGGGGAAAATAAAACAAAAAAGGGGTGAGCTCAAATTCTCAGTAAGGGTAAGCATAGAGAACATAAAACAATCCTTAAACATTTGAATGTAAAAAAAACATGAGCATAAAATCTAAACATTAAAATCATGAGAAATGTCATAAAACATGGTACCACGTAAGGCATAAATCATGAAGAAACATTAATAATGATAAATTATCATGGGAATAAAACATGTAATTGTGGAAACCATTAAGCACATGATATGATTTCTATAGTAGCCAAGGGATTGCTGCCAAGACCATCTTAGTGGACAAAGTCCCTTGCTGAATCGAGTTCACTCCTCGTTGCAGTCCTGTATTACTGAACCGGTTTAACTTGCCGTTCCATCCATGTCTATCTCATGATATATAAATCATTACCCAATGCATTGGAGGGAGATATAGGTCCCACCCATCTCATAATTAAATCATTCTTACTTGTACAACAATATAAACATAAATCATTCATCGTAACCCAAAGAATAAAAATGGGTTTCATAAACATCATCCCATCATCACATAATCCATATAAAAGTAATGGATATCATTTCAGAATAATAAAATTTAAACCATGTAAATCATAGATACATTATACATGAAACATACACATATGAAATAATATCATCTTGGATGGAAGAATGGTTTTGATAAAACACATGAAATGAATTCTTGAGGAAAATATCCTTTCTTCTTCAAAATCATTTTCTTTTCACAAAATGCCATGAAATTTTAAAAGAAAAGTATTTTGTTGATAATAATCATGAAATCATGTAGAGTAATCTTCTTTAAAATAAGGCGTTATGAAACCGTAAAAATCGGTTCATGCCGTATAAGTTTAAAAATAACATTCTCCTCGTACTTTTGTCAGAAAAGTCAAAAAGTACCTACTATGGTAAAAAAAATATTCCTTACATACCATGTAGTAAAAGTAAAAAATGGTTAAAAAGGACTTTAAAAATACATGAAAACACTTTTATAAAACTTGGACAAGGATGATAGCAATAACCCCAGTAAATACTTACGAATAAGCAATCTCGGATAAAAATGAGATTTGCACAATTATCCCTTAACTTAAGTCTGATATGCTTCATACGTATCCAAAACTCCTGTATAATGATTTGAATAATGTGACTGAATTATTATAGAATCATATTCATTTTTATGATATCATATATGTTTCACTTATGACTTTATATTACCCGTTCTTTTGTAAATTCCATGTTAAAGAAGCGTTTTGGGTAAAATCATTTCATTTATCATATGTGTTTCGACTAGTCATTCTTGTTATTATTACATAAATCCTGATTTACATAATTCCATAATGTAAAAAATGATTTATATATAATATATATTCATCATATACATATATATTATAGATCGATAAAAGGAATGAAAGACACTGTTCATGGAGACGGTAGGCCGTACGTACGCATGAACGCTGTTTTCATTTCCTTATTGAATTGAAGAAAACTAAATAGATGAAATACATATATATATATTTATATACATAAATCCAATAGAATTATTATTTCATATATTTCATTATTATTCATTATATAAACTTTATGATCATTCATGTATTGTTAACATGGAGAATGAATCTCATCGCGTCGTGGAGACGGTAGTCCATACGTACGCACGAGCGATGATATCGTTCCCATAATTATTGAATAGAATTTGAGTGTATGGTATAATATATCATAATTATTATGAAGTTTTAATAACCATATATATTTATTCTTACACCAACATACCCATCCATGTAAGGTGTTGGTGGAAAAACAGATTTCACCACGGCGTGGAGACGGTATTCCGTACGTACACACGCGCGGTGATTTCATTTTTCGTAGGATGGATAAATGGTGAAATAGGGTTGTTTCATACTTATAATAACATATCAGTATATGAGTTACACTGATGTTTTTACTAATGAAGTATAAGTGGAAGAAGAAATAATGTTGAAAAAATCGGTAACGGACATTACCTCTTCTTTGAAGCGCCTCTTTGGGACCTCCTCTTAGGGCACTAAAATTGATTTTTGAAGAAGACCAGAACCCCTAGGATGTTCCTATGGAAGTGGAGAAGTTTATTTGGCAGGGTTTGGCCGAGCATGAAGGCTCAAAGTGGTGTTAGAAATAGAGGGAGGAGGTGCCGTTTTATAAGGGAGGAGAGGGGCACCTTTGGAATAACGAAAAATATTATTTTATTAAAAAGTCATATTTGGTTTTTAATAGCTCCAAATTTTTTTATTTCGAATAAAAGGTGGGTATGGGTAGAAAGCCTCTCATATAATATAATTTAGACAAGTTTAGGTTTCTATTTTAACCTTATCATTAAGATTTAACTTTAAGTTAAATAATTTTACTTTTACTGTGTCTTCTTGTTTTCTTACACTATAAGGTTAATAAACATACTATAACAAGCCAAAAGAACCCCAATATGTTTATTATTAATATATATAACCTTATCTATATCATTTGGCCGAAACATAGATATTTATTAATAAAATAACAATTAATAATATAATATTTATTTTAAAAACTATTTTATGTCAATTTTGACACTATTTGGTAATTGATTTTTTTTTGAAAATCATAACATAATGATTATTTCTAAAACAGTTAACTAAATCAATAATAAAATGTCATATTAACCTAGAAAATTAGTTTAATTCATAAAAAGTCTCAAATTACATTAATTTAGGTATTTATAACGTCAATTATGTTAATATTTCATTAATAAGATAATTACTGCATCATCATTGTGTCATAAATAAATTAAATTATTTGAAGTCTAAAAATTACAAATAAAATACCATTATGTTGTAAATATTTTTATCTTTCTAAGGAATATTTATAGTTGAATTTATCTTATGTATAACCCTATATTAAAAATTATTTAGTTATTAAACATTGATTTTAACTATTTGAACCCTTCTTTAAATAAATTAATAATAAATGTCCTAATCTAATCCAAGTGGGCCTAAATGGTCATATTTTATTCCTAAGGTTGTTTCTGGCCGACTTACACTTATCCAATAGAATTAGGAATGTGTTAGGGTAATAATAATATCATTTGTACCATGAATTTCCCTATTTACTTTTAACCGTGGTAATAAAAAGTAAAAAGTTACTATTCACCAAAAACTATTTTAATCTCATTGAACAACATTTTAGTCCTTGATATTAACCGTTTCTTTCTTATTTTTTAAATTCCACTCACAGAAGCGGTAAAATTATGTTTTATGAAAAATTCGGTTTTTAAACTACAACTTAGTGGTTTCACTATTCATTAAAAAATGAATGTTTCCAGAAAAATACCAAAAATTAGGCCTAAGCTATATTTGATATTATGATTTCAAAAAATTTGTCTATTTTACCAAATTAAAAACATATTAGTTGAATTAATTAATTTAAAAATTATTTCCCTTCGTGAAAACAAATAGCGTGTTCTTAAGAGATAATAACTATCAAAAGATTGACATTTGTTTATGTCTGGTTTAAATGTGAAATTACATCCAATGACCAACATAGTATTAAATTGTAAAAATATATTCTAAATATACTTTAAAACAACATAAATTAATAATTTATCACTATTAATTATTTCGATTAAAAAGTTGTTTTTAATTAAAATTTAGTAATTTTTACTATTCATCATAATATGAAAGTTATCCGAAAAGTACCAAAATTTCACCCTAATCTAATTTCGATATTATGAATCCAAAAGTGAAGTCCATTTTTAAAGATAAAATTTATAAAATTTCAAAAAGTGGGTATTACTATTCATAACGGCTACTTCATAATAATATTATAATAATATCTCGTTTAGTGAAACTCGGTATTCCATACTACACACGCTATCGAGGAAGGTCATGATTGCAGGTAATGCAAGCCAAGTCAGGGATGCATGTTGTGAAAGCTCCTTTTGGTGTAGCGTACAACACAAGACATCAATGAAATAAAAAAGAATATTTTTCATAAAATCTTGGGGTGTTACATTCAACCCCCCATAAAATGAATTTCCCCCTCGAAATTCATCAGGGTTATAAATGGTTTACTACTGGAAGGTTTCTTTAATATAAACTCACATCGTAGAAAGAAATACCAGAACTCGGCTTAAAAAACTAATGTATGAAATGTAACGGTTACCCAAATTAACTCATCACTGGGTTTCCACGTAGGAGAACATATGTGAAAATATGGATATGGAAGAAAAATCTAACCATCAAGTTCTAATGGAGAGTGGTAGAGAACAAGGCTATGAAAAAGACAATAATCATTAAGCCATAGATTTGTGATGATCTAAGGTACCATCTAGTTTATCAGATATAAAAGTACTAGTACAACATTTTTGTCTTTCAAGATAATTTCCCTAATGTTGGAGAATTTTGGAATTAAAATAAATTCTTACTTGATTTTGTTACAATCTCATTTTGGTTCATGCCTTGAACAATTTCCTCTTCATCTCTTAAAGAAATTAAGGTGAATTTGTTATTTGGGAAGTGTTAGCTGATCATGTGATAGAATGATGATTCATTCCATCTATTTCAAACAAAAGGTTAGCAAAAGTTATCACATATACATAAATCCATATATGATGAGTTTAATCATATGCGATTCCAAAAATTAACTTATACTTCATCTATCATACCAATTAGTAAAATAAAACTATTTTCTACTAACCAGGGACTTCTTGTAGGCCAGTGGTAGGCGATAAAGGCCAGCCGCACTTCGGTTGTGGGTTCGATTCCCATATCCTTGTCCGACAGGATGGGTTGTCACCCATCCTGCAGGTTGTCCTTTTTCTAAAACTACATTACTATAACATCCCATCAATAATATCGGAAAAAACTTCTATCCTTAAACAACACTAACTTATGTCTAACATAATCCATTCCAGTATTTAGGCTTATCCAAAATACAATTTTCTAATCTCATATTATAGTGGATACGATTACCAAAGAGTTCATATAACAAGCATGTTAATACCATCGTTGATCCCCATATATCAGGAGATATGTCTTGTTGGTCGCATTCCAAACATTCAAAGGTCTTAATCATGTATTCTCTTGAAAAATGAATACCCATTGAATCTTAGTGAAAACTTGAGTGCTGTCAAAAGTTAAGTCTTTTCACATACCAAAACCTCAAACCATGATATAACTATTTCCTTATATCAGTCATGAGATCATGAATACTGTCAAACATTTTATTTTCTCCTAATCCCTTCATTATGCGCATATCATTTTTTTCCAAAAATATCTCAATCACTTTCCATGGATACCGGTACCATAATATTATTGAAAACTACAATAGACCAATATATAAATATTCCAATAGTCCACGATACTATATACAAAATTATTTTAGAATCCCATTACATAAACACTTAATCATTCCACCACATAGTTTTCATATTCAACATCGCCAATAGTGATCGCATGTGACTTCCCTTTATACTTTGCCTTAAGTGGTTGCTCATGTCGATCATCACTAACCCTTGGATTAGGGCATTTATTAGCATAATGCCACATTTCCTTGCACTTGAAGCATTGAAGTGTTGGTGGAGAGTTATCTGTAGTCATTTCTCTATTCACATCATTAGCAACATTTTTCCCATTACTTCGACAATAAATAGCTCGATGACCTTCTTTTCCACACTTAAAACATTTTCTACTACCTTTTAGGCAATCTCCACCATGCTTCATTCCACACTTTGAGCATAAAGAAACATTCATCTTCTTTTCACCATTGTTCTAAGATTTCTCCTTGAACTCCATATTTCATTTCTTGTCAATACCATGAGATGGATATGTGACACCAACTTCCATTTCTACCTTGATTGCATAGCGCACAATTTCTTCATAGCTACTGAAGTCTCTTATAGCTAATGCCCTTCGAAGATTTGGTTTTAAGCCACGGAAGAATCGATCAACTTTACTTTTAGGTTGGATGATAAATCCAGATGCATACCTTTCAAGCCTTGTAAAATTCGCTTCGTATACACCAACAGATTCATCATCCTTTTTCTTTAGTTTAAGAAACTCCTTCTCCATCTTTGTTCGAAGAAAACGAGGGAAGTACTTATTGAAAAATAAGTTCTTGAACTCGTCCCATTCCATGGACTCAATTTCATATCTTGGCCTCATATTATTGATAAGATTCCACCATTGATCAGATTCACCTTCCAAAAGATATACTTCTAAGATTACCTTATCATGATCAGAACATTGAAGAACTGAAAATATCTTTTCAGTGGTACTGATCCATTGTTCAGCAACAAGTGGATTAAAAGACCCACTGAAAGAAGGTGGGCGTTGCCTCATGAAGGACTCAATAGAATATTGTTCCCTTCTCTGCTCATTTGGAAGTCCAGAATAATTCATATCTTGTGTAAGTATAACAATAATATTTTTCACTCCATATCCAATAACATTTTTTTGTTCATGAGGAAAATCATTGCATTATCCATTTCATTGATCAACACGGTTCCTTCGGGTTCCAGCCATCGTCTAAAACCCAAAAAGAATAGTGTGAGAGGAAAAAATCATGCTAAGGAAAAGAACATAATAAAGGGGGAGTACCTTCAATATGTAACATATTAGGTTTAATTTTAAGATAGTTACCGTAATTCTAGGACTATAACCTATACTTATACTTAACCATGGGGACATCCCTAGACATACCTTAGAAATATATCTAGGGATCTCACTAAAGTTCTCGAATACTTGTTCCCAAAGGTTGACTAAACCATTCCTCTGATACCAAATATAGTGACCCAAAGCCTAACTTAAATAGACATTACTTTACTTTTTAGGAATACTTAATACATAACAAAAACATACACACAAGGATCGTAATAGTTTAGTGTCTTTGGAAACATGGAATATAAACTTATAATCATGTTGAAAGATATTCAACAACTTCCGTAACGATCTTACCCTTTTTGTTTCCTTACATAAAACCTTTATTTACTTCCTAGGGAAAGTAAAACATAAAATGGGTGAGCTCAAATTCTCAGTAAGGGTAAGCATAGAGAACATAAAACAATCCTTAGACATTGGAATGTAAAAATAACATGAGAATAAAACCTAAACATCAAAATCTTGAGCAATGACATAAAACATGGTAGTACATAAGGCATAGATCAGGAAGAAACATTAATCATGATAAATTATCATGGGAATAAAACATTTAATTGTGAAAACCATTAATCACATGATATGATTTCCATAGTTGCGAAGGCATTGCTTCCAAGACCATCTTAGTGGACAAAGTCCCTTTTTAAATAGAGTTCACTCCTCATTCCAGTCTTGTATTACTGAACTAGTTTAACTTTCCGATCTAGCCATTTATATCTCATGAGATATAAATCCTTACCCAACTCATTAGAGGGAGATATAGGTCCCACCGATCTCATAATGAAATCATTCTTACTTGTTCCACAATATAAACATAAATCATTCATCGTAATCCAAAGAATAAAAATGGGATTCATAAACATCATCCCATCATCACATAATACATATAAAAGTAATGGATATCATTTCATAATAATAAAAGTGAAACCATGTAAATCATAGAGACATTATACTTGAAACATACACATATGAAATAATGTCATCTTAGATGTAAAAATGGTTTTGATAAAATACTTGAAATGAATTCTTGATGAAAATATCCTTTCTTCTTCAAAATCATTTTCTTTTCATAAAATGCCATGAAATTTTAAAAGAAAAGGATTTTGTTGAAAATAATCATTAAATAATGTAGAGTATGCTTCTTGAAAATAAGGTGTTATGAAACCATAAAAAACGGTTCGTGCCATATAATTTTAAAAATAACATTCTCCTCGTACTTTTTTCAAAAAAAGTCAAAAAGTACCTCATATGTAAAAAAAATATTCCTTAAATACCATGTAGTAAAATTCAAAAACGATTAAAAAGGACTTTAAACATACATTAAAAAACTTTTATAAAACTTGTACATGGATGATAGCAATAACCCTAGTAAATACTTACGAATAAACAATCTCGGATAAAAATGAGATTTGAAAAATTATCCCTTACCTTAGGTCCGATATTCTTTGTACGTATCCGAACCTCCTGTATAATGATTTAAATAATGTCATTGAATTATTAATGAATCATATTCATTTTTATGATATCATATATGTTTCACTTATGACTTTATATTACCCGTTCTTTTGTAAATTCCATGTTAAACCAGCGTTTTGGGTAAAATCATTTCATATAGCGTATGTGTTTCGACTTTTCGTTCTTGATATTATTACTTATATCCTGATTTACATAATTCCATAATTTAAAACATGATTTATATATAATATATATTCATCATATACATATATATTATAGATCGATAAAAGGAATGAAATACACCTTTCATGGAGACAGTAGGCCGTACGTACGCATGAACGATGTTTTCGTTTCCTTATTGAATTTAATGAAACTAAATATATGACATACATATATATATACATAAATAAAATAGAATAATTATTTCATATATTTAATTATTATTCATTATATAAACTTTATGTTCATTCATGTATGGTTAACATGGAGAATGAATCTCATCGCGTCGTGGAGACAGTAGTCCGTTCGTACGCACGAGCGATGATATCGTTCCCATAATTAATGAATAGAATTTTAGTGGATGGTATAATATATAAATATCAGTATGATTTTATAATAACCATATATATTTATTCTTTACACCATTATACCCATCCATGTATGGTGTTTGTGGAAAAACAGATTTCACCACGGCGTGGAGACGGTATTCCGTACGTACACACGCGTGGTGATTTCGTTTTTCTTAGGATGGATAGATGGTGAAATAGGGTTGTTTCATACATATAATAACATATCATTATTTGAGTTATACTAATGTTATTACTAATGAAGAAGAAGTGGAATAAGAAATAAAGTTGAAAGAATAGGTAACGGACATTACCTCTTCTTTGAAGCGCCTCTTTGAGACCTCCTCTTAGGGTACTAAAATTGGTTTTTTAAGAAGACCAGAACCTCTAGGATGTTTCTATGGAAGTCGAGAAGAGGATTTGGCAGGGGTTGTCCGAGCTTGAAGGCTCAAAGTGGTGTGAGGAAGAGAGGGAGGAGGTTCCCTTTTATAAGGGAGGAGAGGGGCACCTTTGGAATAACTAAAAATATTATATTATTATAAAGTCATATTCAGTTTTTAATAGCTCCAAAATTGATTTATTTCGAAGCTAATGTGGGGATGGGTCGAAATACTCTCATCCAATAGAATTTAGACAAGTTTAGATTTCTATTTTAACCTTATCATTTAGATTTAACTTTATGTTAAATAATTTTACTTTTACTGTGTCTTCTTGTTTTCTTACACTATAAGGTTAATAAACATACTATAACAAGACAAACGAACCCCATGTTGTTTATTATTAATATATATAACATTATATAATACATTTGGCCAAACATTATATTTTTAGGAATAAAATAACAATTAATAATATAATATTTTTTTTAAAAACTATTTTATGTAAATTTTGACACTATTTGGTAATTGATTTTTTTTGAAAATCATAACAGAATGATTAGTTCAAAAAACGTTAACTAAATCAATAATAAAATGTCATATTAACCTATTAAATTAGTTTAATTCATAAAAAGTCTCAAATTACATTAATTTAGGTATTTATAACGTCAATTATGTTAATATTTCATTAATAAGATAATTACTGCATCATCATTGTGTCATAAATAAATTAAATTATTTGAAGTCTAAAAATTTCAAATAAAATACGATTATGTAGAAAATATTTTTAGCTTTCTAATTAATATTTATTATCGAATTTATCTTATGTATAACCATATATTAAAAATTATTTAGTTATTAAACATTGATTTTAACTATTTTAACCCTTCTTTAAATAAATTAATAATAAATGTCCTAATCTAATCCAAGTGGTCCCAAATGGTCATATTTTATTTCTAAGGATGTTTTTGGCCTAATTAAACTTATTTAATAGAATTAGGACATGAGTTAGGGTAATAATAATATCATTTTACCCTTAATTACCCTATTTACTTTTAACCGTGGTAAAAAAAGTAAAAAGTTACTATTCACCAAAAATTATTTTCATCTCATTGAACCAAATTTTAGTCCTTGATATTAACTTTGTCTCTCAGATCTTTTAAATTCTACACACAAAAGCGGTAAATTTAAGTTTTATGAAGAAATCAGTTTTTTAACTACCACTTAGTGGTTTCACTTTTCATCAAAAAATGAATGTTTCCAGAAAAATACAAAAAATAGGCCTAAGCTACATTTGAAATTATGAATTCCAAAATGATATCTATTTTACCAAATTCAAAACATATCAGTTGCATTAATTAATTTAAAAATCAATTCTCGTCGTCAAAACAAATAGCGTGTTCTTAAGAAATAATAACTATCAAAAGATTGACACTTATTTATGTCTGGTTTAAATGTGAAATTACATCAGATGACCAACATTGTATTAAATTGAAAAAATATATTCTAAATATACTTTAAAAAACACAAATTAATAATTTATCACTATTAATTATTTAAATTAAAAATGTTGTTTTTAATTAAAATTTTGTAATTTTCACTATTCATCAGAATATGAAAGTTATCCGAAAAGTACCAAAATTTAACCTTAAGCTAATTTAGATATTCCAAATCCAAAATTGAAGTCCATTTTGAATGATAAAATTTATAAAATTTCAAAAAGTGGGTATTACTATTCATAACGACTAGTTCAGAATAATATTATAATAATATCTCGTTTAGTGAAACTCGGTATTGCAAACTACAGACGCTATCGAGGAAGGTTCTGATTGCGTATAATGCAAGCCATGTCAAGAATGCGTGTTGTGAAAGCTCCTTTTGGTGTAGCATGAAACACAAGACATTAATGAAATTAAAAATAATATTTTTCATAAAATCTCGGGGTGTTACAAATATACATTCCATTTAATTAATAAAATTAGAATTAAATGCATCAAAAGATAATATCAATTCTAAAATATAATGTATAATAACACTAAATTAATAATCAATTTATGAAATGATTTAGTATTGAATTTCATGATCTTTGGGATCATGACATCGCTAATTTTATGAAATTTCACAAGATATTCTTAAACTATGTGTAAAAATCATTTAATTTGGCCATCTTATTGGTCTCATGAGACCCATCAATGGATTGAGGGGAAATATATAACTTAACCCCACACATAATTTCATTTAAAAATAATTACTCATATATCGAATGATGGATTTAATTTAGGGAAAATTTGACTTATCAATAAATATATATATTTAGTAAAGAATACATATTTATCAACCTTTCACTATTTAATCAAATAATATTCAATGTAAACATCGTACATAGTATTGACGTACGATTTAAGAAATATAAATATCCCTAATAAAGAATGTATATTTTAAGGGGATTCAATGTTCAATGATTAGAAGAAAGTAGATGATTTTAGAGAAAATAACTAAACAAAAATTAAATGATATAGGAAATTTAATTCATCAAAATCGTAGGTTTTTTGGTAAAACCAAGTAATTTGTAATTTGGATTAAAATATAACTAATAATTGGAGGAATAAAACTATATTTTCTTTTAAAAATTCCCAATGAAGGAATAAATTCTATTGAATTATAAATTATCATTAAGCAACCCAGGTACATTGGTAACATGATAACCAACCCCACCCTGAAAAAGCCTGAATAGAATTCCTGATTTGCATGGGTCGGTGACTAGCACCTATCATTACAAAACATGAATTTGGGAATAATTTTCCACCAACATTGTGGATGAAAAGAAAAAAAGACAATATCTACAACAAAAGAAACTCCATTATGAGTAATGAAATAGATTTCAAGATAGAATTAACCTGCACAAAGAAATACAACCAAAGTACTAAAATGGGAAAATAGCCTGAAGGTCCATAAAGAAACAACTCACCAAGAACAAATCTCAATAAGTGGATTGACCTCTAATATATCCCTTCCCTTTGCTTGATCCTGGAAGAATAAATTCTACAAACACTCGAAGGCAAAATTAGGGTGTGAACCTAAGACAACTAGGATAACACCAAGGATTCCAGAACTGATTCCAAATATATTTTATCCAAATAAATGTTGTCAATTTTTAATGATAATTATGTTTGGTAATTCAATAGTATATTTAAACAAAACATGATATAACTTCTCAAAATTAACGAAAATTACATAACAAATGATTTACAAAAGATGTAATATTTATAAAATAATTGATTAAATAAAACTGTTACATAAAATAGTTTATGAAAAATCAACAGGTGTGAAAATTCGTTCAAAAGAATTGGCATACATTTATATCACAAATATAAATATAAGTAAAGAAACATGGTAATATTCCAAATAAGTGTGATAGTATTTTCATCTATAAGACTCCACACTCACTAACTGATCTCAGCAAAATGTGTACACAAACAACCAATGGGAACTGGTCAGAGAGGACTCGTCACCAACTCGTAAGGTATATGACCCACTACAAGTATGTTTTAGAATGTTTTAATAGCGTAGAGTATGTCCAAATAACTCACTAACTACGTAAGTCTTGTATGTTATGTTACACAATCAATGATGGGAAAACAATTAAGACTGGTTAAAATAAAATTATGTACCATTCTTCCATTTCAATTGACATTTTACATTTTAAAACCATAATACGGTTTAATTAAAAACATGCATCCTTAACAAGATAAAACCACTGGGTTTCTATAAAAACATTTTAATCCATTTTGACAAGTTTTAAATCCATTCAAAACCAATTCCATCATTTCAAAATTATTTTCCACAATAAAATACAAAAATTTAATTGAAAACGTTTCCATAAATCTAAAAATTTAATTAAACAATTTAAATTAACCAAATCCCCTTGCCAAAATCCTATTTTTTAAAACCCCAAATTCACTAGAGTTTGGTTTTTTCTCACAAATAAATTTAATGTTATAGGATTCAAATTTAAATAATTTTATTCGAATTCACATAATTGGATCTTAAATAAATAAATTAGGGTTAATACAAATTAGGCATCATGACGGAACAACCTAACTCAATGTCGTTGATGTCAGCATTAAAGATAACTCACCCATGTGGTCATATAAACCTCCTCATAGCCCTATTATTTTACGCCTCGACACACTGATGTTTGATGTTAGTCAAGGGGTCCTAGAACCACTGTAAGTTATTTTATTTATAAATGAAATAAAATTTAACATGTGATAATAAATTATATCTCTTGAATAATTTCTAATTTATCATTTTGGTTAAAGTCTGTGCTTTCATTATTCTCCTTCTGGACTAATTTTACCTTTTAATTAAATCATACACTTTATCATAAAATAATTTTACATTATTTCTTTATAGTTATTATTTTAATTAATTGAAAACCTATATTTAAATAATTTTTCTTTTTATAATATCATTTCATTCAATTTTTGTAATAATAATATGATGAAAATATTATTTGATAATTTTCCTTACAATTACCTTCCTATGATATAGTGAAATTTTCCCTAGAATATTTTTTTGTATATATCCTTTTATAATTTTTTAAAAAATTTCTTTAATAAATAACTGAAATTATCATTTTCCAATTTCACTTAATTATACCATGTTAATCAAATATGATTATCATTTCATAAACCAAAAATTATCTTTTGATAATTTTGTATCATCACATTTTAATAATTAAATGAATTAATCATTTGAAAATTATTCAAAATTACCCTTTGATAATTTTGATAATCATGCCATGTGATAATTAGATTAAAATTATCAATTTATAAAAAAAAAATTATCAGAAATAATAATTCATTATGGAATCATCTAATTTTTTTAGAATTATATATTGATATTTTAAGGCTTGTCATATTTTTTCTAAAATGACTTTCTTTTGGATTATAGAAATAATGAATTAAAATGCTTTTTTTATTATAAAACAAAGTCAAACACCTTACATGGAAAAAAATGGTCATGGTGGTCTAAAGTTATGAAGACCTATGGCATCTCCTTGAACAAAAAAATTACATTCCTAGGGTAATGAGCCAAAACAAGAAATGATCAATAAAGGTTCCTCTGGTCTACCACCTCTAGAAAGAGAATCTGTAGCAAAGTTGGCTTCCCTTGGGACATGCCGAACCACATAGCCTTTGGGTGTCATTACGATGCAGATACAATTCAGATAAATCATTGATGATGGTATCTCACCCTTAGCCGTGATTGGCCGAACCCGCACCTGCGAATTAGATTCAAGTTTAGAACAATCCAAAAAACATCTGTTACACACCATTAACCCTCTAAGCAGTGCCCAAAACTCAACTTCGAGTGAGCATCCCAACCAGTGGTAGCATCTGAAGGCCAGCACAATAGAGCCTTTGCTATCTCAGACTAGCCCTCCTCAACGCATAACTCAATGCAGAAGGGATCCATCCACCTTGAGTTTATGTTCGTTCGCCAGAGGATTCCAGCTGATCCAGGTTTCACTAGATCTTGGAGACACAACCGGCCTAATAATGAAGTTGTAGATGGATTGGGATTACTAACCATTATTTAACAAGGATCTAAGATCATAGACCACACTTCTCATTCTCAGCTGATGCAATAAAATCGAAGGGATGTTCTTTGTAAGATCCATGTTTCTAGCTTACCAAATAGTCCAAAAAACATTCATAGAAGAGATGCACCTAATCTTTGATCCCATATGTTCAGAGAATGTTCCTAAGAACCAGACCGAGAAGAGCTCCTGAAAGGAATTGCATGTCCCGACTGAGACCCCCCCTATAGCCTTGCTGGACCATATCTCATTAGCACATTCACTCTAAAAAAAATGGGTGTGAAACCGACTCCACATGAGGAGAGACACAACAGTGACATCTCGAGGCCATTTGAACCCCCTTATTCTGGACATTGTCATCAGTAGGGAGAGCATAATTTTTGGCACACAAACCAGAAAATCAATCATAGTTGGAATCTCATTGCACCAAAAATGCACCCCCAGCTCATCTCAGACACTGTCCTGGTTTATCAAGAGGATAAAATCTCTCCCATTGAAACACCCTAACTTTTCCTCCATAAAACAATGTATATCATATTCATCCGAGAGGATAATTTCGTTGATAGTCTATAACTGGCCGCTGTTCTGAATGGTTTCCATTATCCATGGGTATGTAGATGTGTCACGACCCATCCTCGGGGACCGTTTCGTGACTACCCTAAGCCCACCTTCCATAGGCCAGGGGCTGGCGACTAGCACCAACATGTAAATTCCCGATAAAAAGGGAAGGCATTGCCTTTGTAAAGTAAACAAACACCACAGAGCAAGCAAGCAGAAGAAGTAAACACTAAGTAAATGTTGGTACAACAGTAAGTGCAGATAAGTAAGTGGGCCAGTATACAAACCCAAACTGAAAGTAAAGTACAACTGGAAGGGAAAACAACATCAGTAAAGTAAAGCTGCAACGCCAAGCTGTCCACTGGAAATGCCATCTGAAGGGTGGGTACAGATAGCCTCCACGGCTCATAGGATCCAGCCAACCGCTCCGAGTACGTTTCGCCCAGTGGTACACCTCTAGGTATCATCCTCCTCTGCAAGCCTCAACCACGATCAGTGCTGTCCGTCGTCTGCATCCAACACAACGTAGTGCGAGCATAGCCCATGCAGGGGTGAGTATAAGCTATTCAGTAGGGACCCCGAGACCCCCGTAGGACTTCCAGAATCCACAAAGGATAATCCAAAAAGGAAAGATACAATCACGAAATAACATCCGACACTGCTAAGGTATATGCCCATACATATACCTAAGTCATCAATTCTCGTTCGACTCCAACATCCGAACCCAAGTACAACTCAGTCCACATAGGAAAGAAAAACGTAAATCCACACAGGATAGAACAACACAATCCACATAGGGCAGAAAAACAGGATTCAGCTCACACAGGTATACTTCTTCATATGATGATAAAGATGAGCAGATATTGCCACCGATTAATCTAAGTCGTCGAACCCACAAAGGATGGATATGTACTAAACCCCGTAATGACCCACAAAGGATCTGACCCACAAAAGATCGATAGGTAACTAACCCCCGCAATGACCCACAAATGATTTGACCCACACAAGATCGATAGGTAACTGACCCCCGCAAATACCCACACAGGATCGGACCCACACATGATCTGTAGGTGCTGGCCCACACAGGATCGCTGAGCACTGACCCGCACAGGATCAGACCCACACAGGATCGGTATCACTGATCCACACATGATCGCTGAGTGCTGAAGTCATCGCCGTCGAATCGACTGTGGATCTCTGTACAGTCGTCGTCGTAGTAGCAGTCGCAGCCAGCTCTAGGGTTCCTGCACACATCAAGCTTGTTCGGGAGGGTCCGCTCCACGAGTCGAGTGGCTGATACATCATCTGACACATAGTCCAGAGTTGATGTATCCAAAAGTTCCGTGTCGTCAATAGGAACTCAACGCCACAGAGGGCGTCAATCGGGCGCCCGGTTTGAGAGTTGTTGGCTTTTTCGTTCTAGGGGCCCGGTTGGTTTTTAAGGAAAAACCAACCTGACGGTACTCCACCTGCATCCAAACCTCTGGCGGAGTAAGACAAAATAATCGTCTCACTTAGAGGAAATCAACAATGTCGACGGCACGTCAGTCGGACGTCCGGGGCTCAAGATATAAGCGTTTCCGCTCCGAGGGCCCGGTTGGTTTCGTGTACGAACCAACCCGGACAAACCCAAAGTCCTCCGAAACCAAGATTGGGATATACTGAAGCAACCATCTCGATCCAAGGATCGCATCACTGCTGACGGTGCGTCGATTGGAGGCCCGCAGCTCATGTTATGAGCAAAATACCGAAAGGTCCGAAAACCGGGGGTCTCGACCCGGACTGACCCGGCCCCACCCCCCCTGGGTCAGCACGAACCGGGTCGACCCGAACCTGGGTCCACCCAACTGGGCGCGGCGCGGCCCGGCCGGCGCGTCCTAGCCCGGCTCGGCCCGGCCGGCGAGTCCCAGCCCGGCCCGGCCTGGGCGCGACCCGACTTGCTGGTCTGGGCGGATTGGCGCTGGCCGATCGGTCGCGCCAAAGGAGCCGCGGCCCCCGTGCGGTAGCCGCTCCGTGTCACCGGACGCGGCACAAGGCCGCGTCCCTTCCACGCGGTCCTGCATGGCCACGGGACTTGCTCTCGCCACCGCAGCTGAAGCCGCGGCGGGTCTTCCCGACGGCGCGCCTGGCACCGCCGCATCCTAGTGGCCGGCCGCTACCTCCGACCACTGGCGCCACTGTGCCGGCGTTGCGCGCCGGCGGGAACTTCCGTTGACCACCAGACGCACTCCGGTGGTCCGTTTTGCCTGCGGTTTTCACCTACGGCTCTCCCAGGATCCGAACGTTGCTACAAAGTCGTCCAATCACCATTCCAATCCCATTTCGTAAATTCCGTTAACCCAGGCATCAACAAAAAACTGCGGAGGATTGTTGGGCCGTGTTTGTTTGGAACGGACCCTCCACATTAGGTGATAACAATTGGGAATAATAATCATCACATGAAAACATAACAAGGCACAATTTTAATAAATTAAAATTGAACCTTGATCTGGGTTCTTTCATTTAGAAGGGATCAACCATGGGAATAAATATTATTCTCAAATAAAACCCATACCTTGTAGTTTTCATCGGACAAGAGTTCTTCACGGAATTGACCGTCGCGGAAGAAGATGATCATCACGTCGTGGAATCACGTCACGTCGTCACGGTATAAAGCATCGCGTCAACCACCTCCGAAGGTTAAAGAAAAAAAACAGATTTAATTTCATGAATTAAATCCATGTTAAGGATAAAATCCACAAACGAAATTTAAAAGATCAGGAATCTCCTACCTCAAGCAGTTGATCGAAGGTTTTTCTCGGGGAAGGATCGTCGCAGAAGAGCATCGGGGGTGGAGAATTGTCGGCGTCGCGGTACACGGTGTCGTGTCGTCAATCTCTGAGGGTTCGGCGTTCTTCATCACCTTTCATCGAAGGCCAGCGTTCTTCGCAGTCTTCACATTCATCGTGTTCGTCACATTCCTCACGAAGGAGGATAAAGATACAGTTTCTCCAAATCCTCTCAACAATTTTCACCCAAGAAGAAAGTATGTTGGTCTTATTTTATTACATGCCAACAATTTGAAAAAAAACAAGTTAAGAAACGAACCATTAATTCGGTGAATTAATGGTAACGTCTTAACTGTCCAATTTAATATGAGCATTAAGAGTTTTAGGAAACACACCAGTTGACTTTCATTAAAGAGGTGTTTTTGCAGGTGCGTTACTTAGCGGAAAAGAAAGGGTGGGGCTCGTGCGGGCCCCACCTCACAAATTTCCTACCAAGAGGGTAGGATATTTTGGGTTCCACCCTATCCGCTTCAACTTAGATTAAGTAGATTGTAAGTGTCTTTAAGTGGCTTAAGTGAAATAAAATAAAGTTGTCGCACCGCTTTATTTTATTTTCTCCACTTAACCCCAAAAATTAAAAACCACACCCGAGAAAACGCAACTCCAGAAAAGGCGTTTCTAAGCAAATACCAGCGCTGCGATTCCATCGGTGCCCTCAGAATTCGATTCCAAGCACCGGTTCAAAAGTTAGAAAAACCCGCTCGTTCGTTCACTGAACGTACCCAAGCCAAACATCGGAAAATGATTCCGGGAACACTGGTCCTTGGAATCACGTGCCGTTAGAAACTCCGTTCTTGTAAAATTTCAAAGAAAATTTAGAAAAAAAATTTCCTTGAAATTTATGGGTCTTTAAATAACTCCCACCTTAGAGATTTACGTCCCTATAATGATACATCATAAACTAGGGAAACAAATGCGGGTACTGAGCACGCATCTGAGTTTCCCGCTCCCAAGTGCTCTCATGGAGGTTCCCATGATGCCATCAGATGCGCACTAGAGGAATCGACTGTCCACGTAGGACCTGCTCATGTCGATCCTCGATCTCCACCGGGACCTCCGCAAAAGTCACCCGATCATCAACGTCTATCTTCCCATGGTCAATGATATGCATCGGGTCGTGCACGTATCTTCTCAGCTGAGATACGTGGAAGACGTCGTGCACCCGGTGCAACTGAGGTGGTTGAGCCTGGCGATAAGACACCTCGCCAATCCTGCTGAGGACCTAGAATGGTCCGATGAAGCATGGAGACAACTTTCTGCCTCGGCCAAATCTCTGTAAACCACGTCGAGGTGAATCACGTAAGAAGACGTGGTCGCCATCCTTAAACTCTAGTGGTCTCCGCCTCCTGTCAGCATAAGACTTCTGTCGGCTCTGAGCTGTCCTCATCCGCTCCTGGATGACCTGGACCATCTATGTTGGTGCCCGGACCATCTCTGGTCCTACAAGTGCTGACTCCCCAGGGTCTGTCCAGCACAAAGGGGATCTGCAACGTCTGTCGTACAACGCCTCGTATGGTGTCATCCCGATGGTGGAGTGGTAGTTGTTTTTGTATGCAAACTCCACCAAGGGTAGGTGGTCCTCCCAGCTATGACCAAAGTCGAGGACACATGTGCGGAGCATGTCCTTGAGAGTATGAATGGTCCTCTCCATATGACCATCCGTCTGGGGGTGAAAGGCGGTGCTCAGACGTAGCTGCGTCCCGAACGCCTCCTACAACCCCTTCCAAAGCCGGTAAGTAAAGTGATCATCTCGATCGGAGACGATAGATGATGTCACACTGTGAATCCGTACAATCTCCTGAATGTAGAGACGTCCCAAGCTCTCCACTGAACCCTGCTCTCTGATGGGTAAGAAGTGAGTCGACTTGGTGAGTCGGTCTACAATCACCCAAATGGAGTCATGGCCTCTGGAAGTGCGTGGAAGTCCATTCACGAAGTCCATAGATATCCCATCCGACATCCACTGCGGGACCTCCAAGGGCTGTACCAAGCTTGCTGGTACCTGGTGCTCCGCCTTCACCTGCTGGCAGGTGAGGCATCGAGAAACGAACTCTACCACACCCTTCTTCATGCCTGGCCACCAGTGCTGTCATCTGAGATCCTGGTACATCTTCGCCACTCCAGGATGTACCACCAAATGAGAAGTTTGAAACTCTCTCAGCACCTCCTCTCGTAAGGCAACTGGTACCAAGGTACGTCCTCTGAAAAGGACGTCATGCTGTTCTCCAATGGAGAAACCATCAGGAGCCTGACCTGAGGATATCTGTGCATGTCGTGTCTCACAGTCAGTGTCCCAACGATGTGCCTCTCTGACCCGCTGCAGTAGTGGAGGGTTGACTTTGAGATACTGAAGGATGGCTGCCCCATCTCTATCCATGAAGGATATCTACAAAGCGACTAGCTGCTCTGTCACCTCCTCAGGTAGCTGAATACCCGTCCTCCTGCTGAGAGCATCGGATACCACGTTACCATTCCCAGGAGTATAGACTATCTCAAAGTCATAGTCCTGGAAGAACTCAAGCCATCGCCGCTGTCTCCGGTTCTGGTCCTTCTGAAAGAAGATGTACCTGAGACTCTGATGGTCAGAAAAGACTGTAATGCGCTCGCCCATCAGATAGTGTCGCCATGTCTTCAGAGCGAAGACCATTGTGTCTAACTCCAGGTCATGGGTAGCATAGTTCTGATAATACGGCCTCAACTGACGTGATCCGTAGACGATCAGTTCCCGGTCCTGCATTAGGACCCATCCGAGTCTGGTCCCTAATGCATCGCAGTAGACTGCGTACCCAACTCCCTCCTCAGGAAGCCTCAAGATAGGTGCGCTGGTCAATCTCTGTCTCAGCTCCTGGAAGCTTTAATGACATCTTTCTGATCATACAAAGGGTTTCCCTTTCTTCGTAAGAGCTGAGAGTGGTGACGCAACTCTGGAGAACTCAGGAAAATATCTATGGTAGTATCCAACTAGTCCCATGAAACTCCGCACCTCCGTCATGCTTCTGGGTGGCTCCCAAGCTAGCACTGCCTCGATCTTCGCAGGATCCATCACAAATCCCGCCTCAGAGATGACGTGCCCCAAGAAGTGGACCTCGCGTATCCAGAACTGACACTTTGAGAGCGTTCCATAAAGCTGGTGCTCTCGGAGTGTGTCTAGTACAACTCGCAAGTGGTAGGCGTGCTCCTCCTCAGTCGTCGAGTATATCAAAATGTCGTCGATGAAGACCTTGAAAAATAGATCAAGGTATGGATGAAAGATCTTGTTCATGAGGCCCATGAACACCGCTAGAGCATTGGTTACACCGAATGGCATAACCAAGAACTGATAGTGGCCATACCGACATCTGAAGGCCGTTTTCTGCACGTCCTCGTCCCGAACTCTGAGCTGATGATAGCCTGACCTGAGGTCTATCTTCGAGAAACATCGTGCTCCCTTGAGCTGATCGAAGAAGTCATCAATCCTCGGTAGCGGATACTTGTTCCTCACTGTCACCTGGTTCAGGCAACGATAGTCGACACAAAGTCGCAAGCTCCTGTCCGCCTTCTTGGTGAACAATATCGGGGAAGCCAAGGGTGAAACATTTGGTTGGATGAATCCCTTGCCCTGCAAGTCCTCCAATAGTAACTGTAGCTCTCGAAGCTCAGCGGGGGCCATTATATATGCTGGAGTCGATATCGGTGATGTCTCGGGGTACAGGTCAATATAATAGTCTACCTCTCTACGAGGAGGTAGTCCTGGAATGTCGTCGGGAAAGACTTCCGCATACTGATCCACCACTGCAGGGAAACCATGACTCCGCACGTCAACTGCACCTAGGATGAGACTATCCAACTGATGAGTGATGGGCTGTCCTCTCTTCTGCGGAAGTCCATCCTATGCTACGAAATCACAATTCTCACCGGTGAAGGTGAGCCTGCTCCCGTCGGTGCGTTCACATCGCACCTTGCGCATAATACAGTCGAACAGAGCATGGACAGTAGATAACCAATCCATGCCCAAGATGACATCGTAAGGCCTCGACGCCGCTACAAGAAGATCCCAACTGAAGCTCTCGCCTCCTAGAGTAAGCTCAAACTGCCGACACTGGTGCGTAATCGTCGAGTCTGCTCCCGTAGGAGTCTCTAGATGTAAGGATCGAGCCAACGGCTCTGTCGGAATCTTCGAGCTCCGAACTAGGGCAGTGTCTATGAAAGAGTGACTCGCTCCTGTGTCTATAAGAACTGAAGCAAGTGTGGAATAGACACAGATAGTACCTCGAATCATCTTGGGTGTGCCGTGGTCGTAGGCCTCCGCTTCTTGGAGTTGTGCCTGTCTCTGCCCGCCAGCTCCCTGTGGTCGGGGTGGACCTCCTGGTGGTGGTGGTGGCAGAGCCTCAAAGCGTCGCCCACCACCTGCTGCTCGGCCAACTCCTCTTCCTCGTCTTCTCCCTCCCTGCGGATCGCCACGGTCGACCCTCTGCCTCTTCCTGGGTGGCCCCTCAACCATCTGATGCTCCTCAACTCGGTGGGTCAGGCAGTCATGAGCCATGTGGCCCTGCCCGCCGCATGTGCAGCACTGCCTGCCTCTCGAAAGACTGGCTCCACACTGTGTGCCCCGCACTGCTAAGCCAGTGTCCTGAGGTCGTCTGCGTGAGGGTCTGGTCTGCCTGGACCCTTGATTCATCCGTCGACTGCCTTCTTCATAAGACTCTTCTATGTGACGCCCTGCGGTAGGTCTCGCTACTAAAGAAGGCTCACCAAGAAAGATCTCCATCAAAAGGGCTCGCTCTAGTACTCCTGCCTGAGTCGGAATGCTGAGGGAGATCAGTGATGCCCTGATCTCATGTCTCAATCCCTGCTCAAAGGTCTTGTCCCGGAAGAACGGGTATCGTACCATGTCTGTCGAGTAACGCGAGAGATCGGTAAATCTCACCGAGTACTGGGCGACCGTCAAACTACCCTGCCGCAGCTGAAGAAGCTTCTAGATGCGCACCGCACAGAGGGTGTCTGGGACGAAATCAGAGCGGAAGAGGCTCTCTAAGTCCATCCATAGAAGAGATGCCTCATCATGCACTAGGAGCATCAATATCCACCATCGTCCAGCTGCCGCGTGCAGTAGGCTCACTGCGAGGATCACCATGAGGTCTGTTGATGTCCTCACTAACTGGAAAACTCACACCACTACCTCCAGCTGGTCCTAGGCTTCCTGGCGGTCCATCTCCCCATGGAACCTGGGCGGTCGCTGGCGCTGGAACTCATGATGTGCACTAAGGCGACATGCATCGTCAACGGCTAAGGCTGGAAGCATCGGTGGCTCGGCGGGTAGAGGTACCGCCAGTGCCTTAGTTGTCAAAGGGCCCTGTACTGAGGCCTCGTCGCTCGACGGGTTGTCGTCATGATCAACCCTCAGAACCCTAGCTGGCTGCCATTGTGGGGCCATCCTAAAAAGGAAACAGGGGCGCCACTGTCAGAACAGTATACCTGGTGAGCTGACAGAAAGCAATCACAAAGAAAACTTGAAACAAACATGTAATCAATGTTTTCGTGTATTAAGTCGGAAATCAGAATTCAGGGTCCTGGTGTACGGATACGTCATCCACTCCACCAAAACTGGACTCCCTGAACTGATATCCACACCCAATACGCTTAACATTATTGCTTCACATAGAAAAAGATCATAGTCCAAGTTCTACGGTATAACTGAACTCCTCTGATACCAATTTGTCACGACCCATCCTCGGGGCCTCTGCCGTGACTACCCCAAGCCCGCCTTCCATAGGCCAGGGGCTGGAGACTAGCACCAAGGCGTAAATTCCTTATAAAAATGGATGGAATTGCCTCTGTAAAGTAAACAAATACCACAAAGCAAGCAAGAAGAAGAAGTAAACACTAAGTAAAAGCTGGTACAATAGTAAGTGCGGAAAAGTTAGTGGGCCAGTATACAAACCCAAACTGAAAGTAAAGTACAACTGGAAGGGAAAATAGCAACTGTAAAGTAAAGTCGCAATGTCGAGCTGTCCACTGGAAATCCCACCTGAAGGGTGGGTACAGATATCCTCCACTACTCCTTGGGTCCAACCGACCGCTCCAAGTATGTCCCGCCCAGTGGTCCACCTCCAGGTACCGTCTTATTCCGCAAGCCTCAACCATGATCAGCATTGTTCGTCGTCTGCAACCAACACAACGTAGTGTGGGTATAGCCCGTGCAGGGGTGAGTATAAGCTACTCAGTAGGGACCCTGAGACCTCCTAAGGTCTCACAGAATTCACAAAGGATAATCTACAAAGGAAAGATACAATCACGATGTAACATCCGACACTGCTTAGGTATATGCCCATACATATACCTAAGTCAACAATTCTCGTTCGGCTCCAACAGCCGAACCCAAGTACAACCTGGTCCACACAGGAATGAAAAACATAAATCCACACAGGATAGCACAACACAATCCACATAGGGAAGCAAAATAGGATTCATCTCACACTGGTATACTTCTTCATATGATGATAAAGATGTCCAGATATTCCCACTGATTCATCTAAGTCGTCAGACCCACAAAGGATCGATAGGTACTAACCCCCGCAATGACCCACAAAGGATCTGACCCACAAAGAATCAATAGGTAACTAACCCCCGCAATGACCCACAAAGGATCTGACCCACACAGGATCGATATTTAACTAACCCCCGCAAAGACCCACACAGGATCGGACCCACACAGGATCTGTAGGCGCTGGCCCACACAGGACCGCTGAGCGCTGACCCACATAAGATCGGACCCACAAATGATCGGTAGCACTGATCCACAAAGGATCGCTGAGTACTGAAGTCGTCGCCGTCGAATCCACTGAGGATCTTTGTACAGTCGTCGTCGTAGTAGCAGTCGCAGCCAGCTCTAGGGTTCCTGCACACAGCAAGCTCATTCGGGAGGGTCCGATCCATGAGCGGAGAGGCTGATACATAAACTGACACATTATCCAGAGTTGATGTATCCAAAAATTCTGTATCGTCAACATGTACTCAACGTCGCAGACGGCGCATCAATCGAATGCCCGGTCTGAGAGTTATTGGATTTTTCGTCCCAGTGGCCCAGTTGGTTTTTAAGGAAAAAACAACCCGACCGTACTCCACCTGCATCCAAACCTCGGTCGGAGTAATCCAAATGATCCGTCTCACTTATTGGAAATCAACAATGTTGACGGCACATCAATCGGACGTCCGGGCCTCAATATATAAGAATTTCCGCTCCGATGGCCCGGTTGGTTTCGTGTAAAACCCAACCCAGACAAACCAAAAGTCCACCGAAACCATGAATGCGATATACTGAAACAACCGTCTCGATTCAAGGATTGCATCGCCGCTGATGGTGCGTCTATCGGAGGCCTGAAGCTCATGTTATGAGCAAAATACCGAAAGGTTCGAAAACGGGGGGTCTGGGCCCGGACCGACCCGGCCCGGCCCGACCGGCGCAACCCGGCCCGGCCCGGCCCGTTCTGGGCGCGACCCGGATTGGCGGTCTGGGCGGCTCGGTACTGGCCGAGCGGCCGCGCCCAAGGAGTCGTGGCCCCCGCGCGGGGACCGCTCTGTGTCACCGGACGCAGCACAAGGCCGCGTCCCTTCCCCGCGGTCCCACGCGGCCGCCAGACCGGCTCTCGCCGCTGCAGCTTCAGTCGTGGCAGGTCTTCCCGGCGGCGCGCCGGGCACCGCCACTTCCTGGCATCCGGCCACTGTTGGCTGCCGCCTTCATCCACCGGTGTCGCCGTGCCGGTGGGGCGCGCCGACGGGAACTTCTGCGGACCACCGGACGCACTCCGTTGGTCCATTTTTCTTGCGGTTTGCGCCTACGGCTCTCCCGGGATCCGAACTTTGCTGCGAAGGCCTCCAAACGCCATCCTGATCCCATTTCGTAAACGCCGTTAACCCACACATCAACGAAAAACCGCGGAGGGTTGTCGGGCCGTGTTTGTTTGGCATGCACCCTCCGTGTTAGGTGATAACAATTGGAAATAATAATCAACACATGAAAACATAACAAGGCACAATTTTAATAAATTAAAATTGAACCTTGATCCGGGTTATTTGTTTTAGAAGGATACAACCATGGGAATAAATATAATTCTCAAATAAACCCCCTACCTCGTAGTTGTCGTCGGACGAGAGTTCTTCGTGGAATTGACCATCGCGGAAGAAGAGGATCATCGCGTCACGGAAGGGTGTCACGTCGTCGTGGTATACGGCGTCGCGTCGACGATCTCTGAGGGTTAAAGAAAACACACAGATTTAATTTCACGAATTAAATCCATGTTAAGGATAAAATCCACAAAGGAAATTTAAATGATCTGAAATCTCCTACCTCAAGCAGTTGATCGAAGGTCTGTCGCGGGGAAGGATCGTTACAGAAGAACGTCGGGGGAGGAGAATCATCGGCGTCGCGGTACACGGCGTCTTGTCGTCGATCTCTGAGGGTTCGGCATTCTTCTTCACCTTTCATCGATGGCCAGCTTTCTTCATGTTCTTCACCTTCTTCGCATTCTTCACGTTCTTCGCGAAGGAGGATGAAGATAATGTTTCTCCAAATCCTCTCAACAATTCGCACCCAAGAAGAAAGTATGTTGGTCTTATTTTATTACATGCCAACAATTTGAAAAAAAATAAGTTAAGAAGCGAACCATTAATATGGTGAATTAATGGTAATGTCTTAATTGTCCAATTTAATAGAAGCATTAAGAGTTATAGGAAATACACAAGTTGACTTTCATTATAGAGGAGTTTTCGCGGGTGCGTTACTTAGAGGAAAAGAAACAGTGGGGATCGTGTGGGACCCACCTCACAAATATCCTACCAAGAGGGCAGGATATTTTGGGTTCCACCCTATCCGCTTAAACTTAGCTTAAGTATCATTTAAGTGTCTTTAAGTGGCTCTAGTGAAAAAAATAAAGTTGTCACACCACTTTATTTTATTTTCTTCACTTAACCCCAAAAATTAAAAACCACACCCGAGCAAACGCAACAACGGAAGAGGCATTTCTAAGAAAATACCGGCACTGTGATTCCATTGGTGCCCTCAAAATTCGATTCTAAGCACCAGTTCAAAAGTTAGAAAAACCTGCTCGTTCGTTCACTGATCGTACCCGAGCCAAACTTCGCAAAATGATTCCGGGCACACCGGGCCTCGGAATCACGTGCCGTCAGAAACTGCGTTCTTGTAAAATTCCAAAAAAAATATGGAAAAAAAATTCCTTGAAAAATATGAGTATTTACAAGATGCCTCATTCACATAGATTTCTAGAACTGTAATGTATGGAAAATAGATTCTCTCTCCAATCCAATTGTCCCTACAAAAGTTGACATTCCCTTGTCCCAAAACCCACCTTCTAGGATCCTAAAGAATCTCTAGCTGGGACCTGATACATTTCCCCAATCTAGAAATCTTTCTAACCTCCCACTCCACCCAATTATTTCCATATTTATTTCTAATGACATGTTCCCACATCTATATCCCCTGCAAAAATCCCAAGCATGTCTAGCCTTCATAGATTTCATGGTATCAGAAATGTCCCTCAGGCCTACACCAACCTCCTCCACTAGTGTAGACATCAGAGACCAGGAAGCCCAATGAAAACATCCCACAAAATTAGAATCCCAAATGAAATGGTTCATCACCTTATCCATTGCCTCAATTCTCCCCTTGGGAGGAGTAATAATAAATAACACATGCATAGGAATGGAAGAGACCACACTGTTGATCAATGTCACCCTTCCCCCAAAAGAAATAAACTTGTTCTTCCAATTCAGGATTCCCCCAGTTGTTTTTCTAAGAATATCCTCAAAGAATACCTTCTTCACCCATCCCTTCAAAATAGTTTCCCCACGATATTTCATAGGAAACCACTTCCGGTTTTATTCCAATAATGACTTGAATTTCTTGAGCTCTTCTCCTAGAACAATTATTGGAAATAAACACATTAGTTTTACCATAGTTCACCTGCTGACCACTTAGGCATCAGTAAATTAACATGAGGTGCATGAAATTATCCAAGGAAGATCTCTTGCCTTCAAAAATATTACAATATCATCAGAAAACATAATATGAGAGAAAATATCAAAAACATTAGACCGATAAGGACTAATCTTCATGTCCCTTGAAACAATTATGGAAATTCTGAGATAGAGATTCTTGAGCAAGAATGAATAAGGGGAAAGAAGATCACCTTTCCTAACACCTCCCATACTTTTTAAAAAAACATAGCGCTTACCCAATATGTATATGGACATACAAGGGGACGAAAATCATCGAAAGCATAAATCAAAAACCCATTCTGGAAAACCCATCTTTCTCATCACCTGAAGAATGAATCTCTATTCCAACTTTTCATAAGCTTTATCCATGTCCTTCTAAAAAATAACATTGGAACCAACCACTTTCCTATTGATATCAGCTAATAACTCTTGAGCCTCTCCCACTAACCCTTTTTGGCATATTCCTTGGATAAATCCATGTTGCTCTTGGAAAATGATCCTTTGGAGAAGATTACTTTTTCTCCTGGAAATAATCGACACCAGGATTTTGTAGGAGACATTGTAAAGGCCTATGGGTCTTTACTGGTTGATAGAACAAGGGTCTTTCACCTTAGGAATCATTACCACACTTGACGCACATGAGCCTCTGTTGATGGTAAATCCCTCAAAGAAATCAATCACTACCTCAATCAAAAAAGGACCCACAAACTCCCAATTTTTAACATAAAAATCAGTAGGGAATCCATCTAGGCCCGGATAACTATCCAAGGGCAAATTACGAACCACCTCCCATATATCACTATCAGATGGTAGGGATGTTATACCTTCATTTTTTCCAGAGTCAACCCGACTTGCAATGTTCTCCATAAAATCTTCTTGATCGTGAAATAACTCCTCGTCTCCCATATTTTTCTGATTCTCACCTTTCCACAGTCATTCGAAGGGGTCTAACGCCAGATTTCCAGCAACATTGATGTCAGAGGAGAAGGACCAGTCCTCCAACCTGATGTTGATTTTAGCATTCTGCCTTTCTTCCAAAGAGGCATGGAAGAAGACAATATTTCTGTCCCCTTATTTGAGCTACCTGATTATAGAACGCTACTTATATCCCTTATCAACCTCCAAAAATCATTGAGTTATGGTCAACCATTTATCTCATAATAATATGAAGGATGTATCCTCCCACCTTTGTAGCAGCGAGTACTCCAAACCTTCAATAAGTCTCAAAAGCGCCTCTATAGGGTCAATTGATATTGGATGATCCATAAACCATTTTCAAATATCATCTTTCAATCTTTTGAGATCATTGAACAAACCAACCCAATCCCTTCCATTCATTTCCTGATGACAAGACTCTCGCATCATTTGAATGAAACCTTCCCCGCTATGCCAATCTACTGAATATAAAAACCCTCTTTACTCTTGGTTCTCCTGGACAAGCTTCAAAAGAATTGGAGAATTGTCTGAATGGCCCCAGGAAAGATAAAAACCTGAGGACCCTGAGAAATAATCCATCCCCTAAATATTAGAGAATAATCTATGCAGTCTAAATAATATCTGATTTCTTCCGTTACGATTGTTGCACCAGGTAAATTTACTCCCACTAAAGCCAAAATATAAAAAACCCTTTCTAGAAATAAAGTAGTTTAAATAAAGAATACTATTTTTAAACAACGGAGAACCTCCCCTCTTCTCTGAAATGTCAGATAAAGCATTGAAGTCCCCACCCAAAAACCATGGTTTACCCGACAAAAAAAAAGGATCCAAGATAATCCCAATGCTCCCGTATGATTAAAACATCATAGATAGTATAGAAAAAGGAAAATAAAACAGAAGAATCTATGAATCACAGCTTCACCATGATACATTGCTCATGCACCTGCATCAAATCCACCTGATGTGAGTTCTTCCAAAAAATCCAGATATTATTATTACAATGATGACCATGAATAATGTGAACAAAACCCATCTTTCAAGAGAAAAACCCCATCCTGCAAGTATTATTATTTAGTTCTAAAATAACCACCATAGGGACCCTATTTATACGACACTCAGAGGCAACAAAGGCACATTTAGATTTCCCCCCATAAGCCACGAGCAGTCCAAATAAACACCGAAGTCATTAACTAAATAAACTCTTGGCCTTCTGGCCAGGGATACCTCCATGAGTTCTAAATAACATCTTACCACACACCTTCCTGAACATTGATCGAGTCACTTCCCTAGAAGAGATCTCTAAAGAACACCCATTCTTTAGTGTGAGAATTTCATTTTTCATGGGACAGTTTGTTTCCTCCAAGAGTGAGAATCGATTCCACTTATCCTCTGAAATTGGAATTGGAAAAAAAAATTCATGCATAAATGAGACCATATGTAGTCGATCCCTTGAATGCTGAGAAACAAAAATCTCCTTGGATACCCCCTCTAAGAAACCCCTATACGAATTTCCCTGAATCAAATGCGAAGGACCCAAATCTGATGTCAACAATGACCGCATAGACATCTCCACATATGAATCATTAAGATCCTGGAATTCACCGAATGAAGAGGAAGAACTAGGTGGGAATAAAACTATTGTATAGACCATTTTACCATTCCCTATCGAGGTCTCAGGAGAAGGAACATGTTTTGTCTTCTACAACAAAGAATTATCCATGCTGAGACTGCCAGGAGACCTCAACTTCAATAGGAACTACACAAAAGGTACAGGGCCTACATGTGAGAATAAATCTTCTAGAAAAATGCCAGAATACACTGAGCATCATTGAGACCTGGATCCAGCATCAATTGGAAAATCAAAATGATTTTCCGGGACATTGGAGTTCACCAACACCATTGAGGAAGATGAAGTATGGAGTTCCTCAAGTGGCACTAATACAGAAACCTCATGCGCATTCAATGAACCAAGTGAATTATACTTGAAATCAGAAGGTAAGGATTTCATTGGATTAACCAGAGGTTTTAAGGACCCCCGATGGAGAAGCCCTTTACTTCCATTCCTACAGGAATCCACAGAATGACCTTGAATAACACATGAAGTGAAAAACCTAAGAAGATCATGATACACCAAATGTTGCCACCAGTTCAACTCCTCAGGGGAATGAATCAGAATTTAAGATGGAAACCTCATCCCTAAGTTCATATCAACACAGATTCTAGGATTAGGTGCATCCAATAACATCTCAGTACTCGTGTTAACACAAAGAAAATTACCAAATAAATCCCTTACTGCTACCAGTATCGAGGGGTTCTTAATAAGAAGGGTAAGACCCGGAAATTTGATCCATACCGCACCCATTTAAAATTATCTACCATAGTGAGAAGCCCATGCCCACCAAGCTAGAGAAAAATGAATGTTTCCCCACCATCTGTCTGTCCATGACCAAGAACGAACACAATCATCCCTTGAATGGATGTGAATGCAGAAGGAGACCTCTGATAGTTATGACACAACCAACAGACCATGAATACCCCATGAACCCACCAACCTACAAAATACCTACATGGATGGTTTCACCGGGCCAATCCTAGCAACCAGAGTAAGGTCATTCACCTCCGTAGCACGCTCCAAATCCCTGTCAGCAACCACCACCATCAGATTGCCTTCTAAGACCTCTGACTGTCAATGTTCAATTTGAATAGGCGGAATAAAAAACCTATCTCCCTTCCGACCATTCCTACATACCGCCTCCATAGGTCATACATAAATGAGATATGGGACAACTATGTTTCAATGGATCCAACCAAGGTTAAACACCATGATAATTTGTTACATAAATACCCACACCGCACATCTTCCCCAACATAAGAACACCGAATAAAAATGATTCAATTACCCAATGGTTTGTTTAAAAACACCCCAATTATTAATTAATAAAAGAAACTATTCTAAAAGATCCATAATTAAAGATTTTTAAACTCCCAATGTGTGAAAATGGAGTTTGGTGTGAATGTATGTGATGATGAATAGTGAATATAGTTTTTTAACCATTAAATTAAATTAATATAATTAACTATTTAATATAATTATTAAAATAAAAAATTAATTTGTGACCTGACCAAATGATCTTTACATATAATATTTATACACCACCTTCGGTAAACACCCTCTTCTAAACCCAACAGCGGTCTCAAATTTTTGATACGATGCCCCACTAAGGTGATATTAATTAATTATAAATTAAATTATGGAATAAAAAAATTATTAAAATAAATGGGTTATTTTTTTGAGAAAGGCATCCAAACACCCAACACATACAAATTTTATACCCTGTCCGAGGTAAACCGCTCATTCTGAACCCATCAGTGGTCTACAATTTCAATTATGACACACAATTTAGGAGATATTTAATTATTTTTAATAAATAATATATTACATATTATTTATTAACTTTATCTCATTATAGAGGCATCCAAATGTACGAATCCTTCGAATGTTATACCCCTCCAAGAGTAAACACCATATTTCAGACATAAAAGTGGTCCCATATTTCCTCATACAATACACAATTTTTGAGTTATTCAATTATTTTTAATAAAAAATTTGAACTTAATACTATATAATTAATATTTGATTTCATAATTTTTTTAGGCTTTTCAAGCCCCAGCATATCACACTAACTCAGTAATGAACTCTAAAAAATATTTAATTGAACATTAAAAGATGTTAACTAACATTTATGGCCCTTTAACACATTTATCAAAATAGCAATGATAAAACATTTTTCCACCTAAGATATTAACAATTATACACAATAGGGTTTAGGAATACCTGAAAAAGTAACTTAATGTTACAACCTGAGCCCTATAGCCGAAAATACTCTCATATGCATTTTTAAAATGGCCATTTTTATCTCCTAATATATATATTTGAGATATAAATGTATGCCAATACTTTTAAAATTCATTACATTCCTTTTTATTCTGAAAAATATATTTTAGGAACTATTTTATTTAAGAAATCATTTTATAAATATTCTATCATTTGTGAAGCCAATGGTTAAAGTATTTTCCCATCATCTTAATAATGTATATTATGTTTTGTTTCGATATGATTTTGAATAAGAAGACCTATTTATATTTAAAAATTGAAATATTTTCTTATGATAATATATATTTTGATTCAGTTATGTAATATTTGGTGGTATCCAATTGGGAATAGGCTACACCCTGATTTTCCTCCATGTGTTTATAGACTTTATTCTTCCACGTTCGACCAATGGGACAAGATATCTTGGTGGTGGATCTATCTCTTGCGATTTGTTCTTAGGGAGTTGTTTTCTTAGGCTTCTTGGGTCTATATTACCATTTTAGTACATTTTTAGTACTTCTTTGGTCTATTTTATGCCTTGTTGAATTCTAGTATTATAAGGCCCCATCCTTAAACCTTACTTAAAAATTGAATTAAATGAATAATTCACATTGAGGATCTTTTCAGGTTTAGAGTTTTAGAGAATTAGGACATAACTATTACATCTCAAAAGATTAAAAAGTAGTATCTTCTACTAAATTTCCATAAAATGAAAACTCTTAAAAAGAAACATGTCTAGTTTCATGTTTTAGGTAGCATGACTTTCCCTTGATCCCATCATCGACCCTATTCCACGCTAAGTCATGTGAAAAACATTTCAAAAACTTGGGATGAGCATAAAAACTCAGTAAGGGATACTCAAAGAATAAAAAATGTTTGTTTATCAAAACAAAAAGTAAACCATGTATACTTTATCAAGGTAATACTTTTCACCTTTATGAAATAGTAAAAGCTCTTCACTGAATAAAATATCATTACTTACCTTTTTGTAACCAAAGGATTACCATAAATCCCATATAAAGAACACATAACATATATAAAGGTAACTTGTGACAGAAACATACTTAAGTGGAATATCCATACGGTCGACTCCCACACATATCACTTAATGGAATAGCCATACGACCAATTTTCCATACATACTTAATGTAATAGCCATACGGCCGACATCCATACCCAATGCATTGGAGGTTATAACATAACCACCCGTCCTGGTATTCACGGCACCACCCGTCATATGGTTTATAACGTAACCACCCGTTAAAATGTCCAAGTACCAATATAAAATCATAAAACATAAAACCAACATAAATGAATGATAACATTTCCACATTACAATATATCATAATAGAATCCTTTATCAAAACCATTTTCAAAACCATTTAAAACATTTAATAAAGAGATTTTTGAATCAAAGTGTCCCATACCACCTTGAAGCTTAAAATTTTAAACCATTAATATCCATATAAATAAATCCTTAAAACCATTTTGAAAACTTGGATATTAATAAGAGCAAATAATTAAAACATTTAAAACGACATTTTGGTTAAAGGGGTTTTACCAAAATTAGAGACACTTGAATAAAATAATTGAGGAATAACATTTAGTCAGAACATTATAATATCATGAGAATAAATGGATTCATGATATAATACTCCAAAGGACAGTATATACACCATATACGAGTGAATTGGTGCATAACAGCAATGAACCCTCAATAGAAATGTCAAATGTGATGAAATCCCTTATAAAGAAGGTATCCTTAAATTAAGGACAAATCAATCTCAAAAATATGTGTGACAAATATAAATACACCCAATATAAGTGGATATTAAGTGTAAAACAATAAAAGTTCATTCACACATATTCAATGGATGACATATTCAATGACTACATGTTGAACCCAAAGAAGTCGAAATTGGGTTAAAAAGTTCCCTTGACAGCCTAACGGCATCACGTCAAAATGATTTTATGAGAGATAAAAAGTGTATCTCATCACATGGAAATAAAATTTACATTAATAAGGATATATGAGAACATATCCCAACATAACAATATGTACATTAAAAGACCCAACAACAGAAGTCTTTTAAAAAGAGGAGGATGAAAGGTTCCCTTACCGACATGGGTATCTTTCGAAACATACACCCTGTGAAAGAAGGACAATACAACATTGATGTAAATACTCATAAATGAAAGAATATTACACAATGAGTAAAATAATGGTCAGTGCATACACCACTCAAAGGAAATTGTGGAAAATGTAGCATAAATCTCACGGGAATAAAACTGAGATGAAAAATCTCTTACGAAAACTTGGCAGCCTAACGGTGCCACTTAAAACATCCAAAATTGATTGATGAGAGGAAATAGGGTCTCTCATCACATAAACATAATGATTACAGAAATATGAATATAAAGGAACATCCCTCAACATAACACAGAGGAGCATAAAAGAATTGACATAAAGGAGAGTACTTTAAAAGAAAGAGAGAGGTTAGATCTCTTACGAAAATTCGGCAGCCTATCGGCGCCACTCAAAACATCCAAAATGGATTGATGAGAGAGAATAGGGTCTCTCATCATATGAACATAAAATTTACAGTAAGAGTAATATAAAATAACATCCCAATAACATGAAAGATTAGCTTTAGAAGGAATGACATAAAAAAGTGTACTTAAAAAGAAAGAGAGGTGTAGGATCCCTTACCTCGGGTCCGACTTGACTCGATCGTTCTTTAATCTCCTGAATAATAAACTTGAGTTAATTTATACTTCCTTAAGAACCTTTTTCATGTTCATTATTCCTTTTATATACCTTATTACCATGTCATAAACATTATCTAATCATTTAAGTTAATAATATTTGTTTTGCCGATATTTGGTTCTTAAGTCGAAAGTGGACTTCTTACAATTACATGTTGTTCTTGTGGCCAAATGTTTATTATATAAAGAATTGTATTCATGATGTAGATATCATATATGTCATATATATCCAGTACATTCATGTATTTATAACATTACATAATCATTTAGAGGTAAGAAATTAAATGCACCGTTCATGGAGACGGTAAGCCGTACGTACGCATGAACGCTACATTCATTTCTATTTCGCATTTTATAGAATGGAATAATAATGATATAAAGGTATATTATAATTACAGTATAATATCATATATAATATCATAGTTCCATCCTTTATACGTCCCACATATGGTATTTAACGAATCAAACCACTTTGAGGGGGCGGTAGTCCGCACTTCCTAAAATGAAGATACCGCGTATACCCATAATGGAAGCCATAAATGTAAGAAAAAAATTAAAAATAAAGAAGAATAAGTAAAAAATAATCATATTATATATCATATATAAAAATAGTGACATCATAATGGCCACCTTTGAAGGAGTTAAATGAGTATTGAACAATCATCATTTCGGGAGGCACAATTTCGCCATCCACGGAAACCGTATGTTCTTTAACCATTTGATGTAGTTGTGTGAGAGTGTCGCTCGAATAAATCATATAACAACATCCTAGTATATTGAATATACTGGTGTTGTTACAAAATAAATAAATAAAAATAGTTTAGGGGGTTGGAGAAGCAAAATAAAACAAATGAACATGAGAGAATGAATTACCTTTAAAAGTGCAACTCCTTTTGATTTGAGCCTAAAGGATTCCTTTGAAAGGATTCTGCCCAAAGGGAATCCTCTAGGATGAGGAGAGGGATGTGGAGAGAGTAATTGGGCAGGGTTTGGCCGAGCCAAAGGCTTGAGGAGTGTGTGTAAGGTGGTAGAGGTGAGGGCCTTTTATAAGAGGAGAGGAGGGACACTTTTGGAAAGTAAAGAAATATCACTTTATTTGAAAATGTGTTTCGGTTTTAAAAGGTCCCAAATTGATATAATTCGTGGATAAGTTGATAAGGGTTCGAACTCCACTCATCCAATTGGTTTTTGACATGTGTAGTTCATATATTGTACATTATCTTTCCATTTTATTTAAATCATCAAATAATGATGTCATTCCTGCATCATTATTATGTTATAAATAATTTAATTTATTTAATGTATAAAAATTATAAAAAAACTACTATGATGTAGGAAATCTTTTTAGCTTTCCAATGAATATTTATAATCAAAAATCTCATCTTTATTACCCCAGGTAAAAATTGTTTTTGTAAAACATATTATGTTTGTGTCATTTTTACTTTTACATTAAATAAAAAGTTATTTATGTCATTTCCCAACCAAAGTGTCTCCATGGGGTCAACAAGTTGACCCATGGCTTTTCTTGCTCGGCCATGATACAACAAATGAGGGTAGGACATGTGTCAAGCTCATCTTATTTTATTAAAGCATTATTTTTACCTTAAACTACACTAATTACCACTAATCGCGATTAAGAACATAATAAGTTACTATTCACCAAAAAATTATAATAATCTCATTGAACCACATTTTACTTCTTAATGAAAACCATGTATGTCGTATTGTTGAAATTCAAAACACAATGATGGCAAAATTTCATTTAAACGGAAAATCAGTCTTTATAAGTACCACTTAGTGGTTTCACTATTCATCAAAAATTGAAGTTTTTCAAAAAATTACCAAAAATTCACCCTAAGATATATTTGATATTACGAATTCAAAAATGAAGGCCATTTTACAAAATTCAAAACATATTAGTCACATTAATTAATTTAATAATTAATTCCCACTGTCAAAGCAAATAGCGTGTTTTTATAAAACAATAAGTATCAAAAGATTGACACTGGTTTAAGACTGATTTCAAAGTGAAATTAATTCCAACGACCACTATTGGATTTAATGGTAAAAATATATTCTAATTTCACTTTAAAACCAATTAAAAATATAATCTAATAATATAAATAAATTAGATTAAAAAGAGGTTTTGAATTAAAATACATCATTTTACACTATTCATTAAAAAAATGAACTTTATCGGAAAGATACCAAAAATTTACACAAAGTAAATTTTGATATCCTGATTCGTAATAAGAGTTTTATTTGGTCCAGAAGAATGTTTAAGAATGAACACAACAATATTTAATGACGGTTCAACATCAAAAGGTGATAAGTGAACCTTTAGTGAAAACTAGGGCATATACGCCTAAAATTGAATTCTTTCCGTATTTTAAGCCTCTATCCTCTATTGGATAAATGTAAAAACATTTAAAAACATATATAATCATATTTTAGTTATTTCTATCCATTCCCGCCAATAAAACGGCTACATGTTAACTACCATTTAAAACAATATTATTTTATTATTAGAGTGCAACGTAAGATTCCAAAGAAACTCGTTGTTGCGTGTTGGGTACGCCATCGAGCATAGTGTCCCCTTTAAAGTCATTTAAATATTTTATTCAAAAAATATGGATAAATATGAAATGTCATATTCTTTATTTACCTGGGGTGTTACATCCTTCCCCCCTTTTGGGAATTGCGTCCTCGCAATTTTAAAATTGCGCTTGGAAACATCTTTGAATGTCCCACATCGGAACATGAGTCGGTAAAACAATCACTTTAAAATAAAGAAAGATAAGTACAGAGGTCACCCGAGTTAACCCATACTAGGATTCCATGTATGAAAATATGGACATGGAGGAGAAAACATAGGGTCATGTTCTGATGGAGAGTGATAGAAAACATGTTTAGGAAAAAGTTAACCATGAGAGAATCACAAACTTGTGATGGGTTAAACGGTATTCGATTCCCCAGTAGGAAAAGTTAATAGACAACATTTTTGTTTTAAGTTACTTTTTATTAATGAATTTATTCATAAGGAAACATAATCACTTATCATGTTGACTTTCAACTTTTACTAGATTCCTTAATCAAACTCATATTTTTTTTTCAAAAGACGAGTATTTAGGGAGACTTGTTTGCATTAAGAGTACTATAATCAACTTCTAGAGAATCACCTAATCCACAAACAAATAACTACATACTTCCCATGTCTTTACACTTTAACCAAAACCAAAAAGGATATTACAAGATCAGATAATCCAGAAAAGGATAACCCTTTATAAAAAGAAAATCTATTCTTAACCTCCAAAATTTTCCCCAAAAAAACCCAAAGTTCAACGAGGACCATTCTATAATCAATTTGTCCATAAAACTCTTCAAAGTAAACCAAACTAAGATTGAAACCCAAATATTTTAAGGATTTAGCCACATAGTCTCCCAAGTTAAATCGTAACATTTATCTCCAAACAACATCAGTTGCTCCTAAAGTCCCGTATTGAAAAGTAATTAACCTAATCACATATCCTCCATGATAGGTTAATCATTTTCATAAATAACCCAAAATCATGTTACTCTTAATTCATAAAATCATATAACCAGAAATAATCAGTCAAACTAACCATGGACTTCACGTAGTCCAGTGGTAGGAGATAAATACCAGTCGCACTTTGGTTGTGGGTTCGATTCCCGCAGCTTTGTCCGACGCGACGGGTTGTCACACGGTCTGCGTGTTGTCCTTTTTCCAAAACTATATAATTCGTAAATAATTCCCCAAAAAGAGATAAAATCCTAAAAAATGATCATAACATATTTTAACCTCAAGTTTATCCCATGCCTTTCATTTTCCAGCATATCATATAATAACCCATAATTACCTCAAAAGTAAGGATCATATAAACCCTAATGGTTACCTTAATAATTATTACCTGAACTTCCACATCGATTGGTCATCTCGTACATGATGCATTATAGAAAATACCAAGGTTCAAGTGGTTGATCATGACTCCTTGATATTTGGTTTAGAACAACCATGAGTTTCCTCATTGAATCCTCCATTTTATCTAGTCTCTTAATCAGAGAACCACCACAGTTTCCTTCAAACCTGTTGTCTCTTTGGTGCCTGCTAGATCCAGCCATTTACTAAAACCAAAAAGGTCAGTGTGAGTATATCAACATAACCATCATGTACTAATGAGGAAGGTAAACACTAAGATACACTTACTCATTCGCTTTATCTAAAACTAGGACTCTTTCTGAAATCCTAACCATTATGGTAATGTCACTTATGATTAAAGAATACCCTAACCTATAAAGTTATCTAAACCGACCTTTGATACCAACTATAAGGCCCTAGCCTTAAACCTTACTTAAAAATTGAATTAAATGAATAATTCACATTGAGGATCTTTTCAGGTTTAGAGTTTTAGAGAATTAGGACATAACTATTACATCTCAAAAGATTACAAAGTAGTCTCTTCTACTAAATTTCCATAAAATGAAAACTCTTAAAAAAACATGTCTAGTTTCATGTTTTAGGTAGCATGAATTTCCCTTGATCCCATCCTCGACCCTATTCCACGCTAAGTCCTGTGAAAAACATTTCAAAAACATGGGATGAGCATAAAAAATCAGTAAGGGATACTCACAGAATAAAAACTGTTAGTTTATCAAAACAAAAAGTAAACCATGTATAATTTATCAAGGTAATACTTTTCACCTTTATGAAGTAGTAAAACCTCTTCACTAAATAAAATATCATTACTTACCTTTTTGTAACCAAAGGATTACCATAAATCCCATATAAAGAACACATAACATATATAAAGGTAACTTGGGACATAAACATACTTAAGTGGAATAACCATACGGTCGACTCCAACACATATCACTTAATGGAATAGCCATATAGCCAATTTCCATACATACTTAATGCAATATCCATACGGCCGACTTCCATACCCAATGCATTGGAGGTTATAACGTAACCACCCATCCTGGTATTCACGGCACCACTCGTCATATGGTTTATAACGTAACCACCCGTTAAAATGTCCAAGTACCAATATAAAATCATAAAACATAAAACCAATATAAATGAATGATAACATTTCCACATCACAATATATCATAATAGAATCCTTTATCAAAACCATTTTCAAAACCATTTAAAACATTTAATAAAGAGATTTTTGAATCAAAGTGTCCCATACCACCTTGAAGCTTAAAATATTAAGCCATTAATATCCATACAAATAAATCCTTAAAACCATTTTGAAAACATGGATATTAATAAGAACAAATAATTAAAACATTTAAAACGTCATTTTGGTTAAAGGGGTTTTACCAAAATTAGAGACACTTGAATAAAATAATTGAGGAATAACATTTAGTCAGAACTTTATAATATCATGAGAATAAATGGATTCATGATATAATACTCCAAAGGACAGTATATACACCATATAAGAGTGAATTGGTGCATAACAACAATGAACCCTCAATATAAATGTCAAATGTGATGAAATCCCTTATAAATAAGGTATCCATAAATTAAGGACAAATAAATCTCAAAAATATGTGTGAAAAATATAAATACACCCAATATAAGTGTATATTAAGTGTAGAATAATAAAATTTCATTCACACATATTCAATGGATGACATATTCAATGACTACATGTTGAACCCAAAGAAGTCGAAATTGGGTTAAAAAGTTCCCTTGACAGCCTAACGGCATCACATCAAAATGAGTTGATGAGAGATAAAAAGTGTATCTCATCACTTGGACATAAAATTTACATCAATTAGGATATATGAGAACATATCCCAACATAACAATATGTACATTAAAATACCCAACAAAAGTAGTCTATTAAAAAGAGGAGGATGAAAGGTTCCCTTACCGACATGGGTATCTTTCGAAACATACACCCTGTGAAAGAAGGACAATAAAACAGTGATGTAAATACTCATAAATGAAATAATATTACACAATGAGTAAAATAATGGTCAGTACATACACCACTCAAAGGAAATTTTGGCAAATGCAGCATAAATCTCACGGGAATAAAACTGAGATGAAAAATCTCTTACCAAAACTTGGCAGCCTAACGATGCCACTTAAAACATCCAAAATGGATTGATGAGAGGAAATAGGGTCTCTCATCACATAAACATAATGTTTACAGAAATAGTAATATAAAGGAACATCCCTCAACATAACAAAGAGGATCTTAAAAGAATTGACATAAAGGAGAGTACTTTAAAAGAAAGAGAGAGGTTAGATCTCTTATGAAAATTCGGCAGCCTATTGGCACCACTCAAAACTTCCAAAATGGATTGATGAGAGAGAATAGGGTCTCTCATCATATGAAATAAAATTTACAGTAAGAGTAATATAAAAGAACATCCCAATAACATGAATGATTATCTTTAGAAGGAATGACATAAAAAATGTACTTAAAAAGAAAGAGAGGTGTAGGATCCCTTACCTCGGGTCCGACTTGACTCGATCGTTCTTTAATCTCCTGAATAATAAACTTGAGTTAATTTATACTTCCTTAAGAACCTTTTTCATGTTCATTATTCCTTTTATATAACTTATTACCATGTCATAAACATTATGTAATCATTTAAGTTAATAATATTTGTTTTGCCGATATTTGGTTCTTAAGTCGAAAGTGGACTTCTTAAAATTACATGTTGTTCGTGTGGCCAAATGTTTATTATATCCAGAATTGTATTCATGATGTAGATATCATATATGTCATATATATTCAGTACATGCATGTATTTATAACATTACATAATCATTTAGAGGTAAGAAATGAAATGCACCGTTCATGGAGACGGTAAGCCGTACGTACGCATGAACGCTACTTTCATTTCTATTTCGTATTTTATAAAATGGAATAACAATGATATAAAGGTATATTATAATTACAGTATAATATCATATATAATATCATAGTTCCATCCTTTATACATCCCACATATGGTATTTAACGAATCAAATCACTTTGAGGGGGCGGTAGTCCGCACTTCCTAAAATGAAGATATCACGTATACCCATAATGGAAGCCATAAAGGTAAGAAACAAATAAAAAATAAAGAAGCATAAGTAAAACATAAACATATTATATATCATATATAAAAATAGTGACATCATAATGTCCACCTTTGAAGGTGTTCAATGAGTATTGAACAATCATCGTTTCGGGAGGCACAATTTCGCCATCCACGGAAACCGTATGTTCTTTAACCATTTGATGTAGTTGTGTGAGAGTGTAGCTCGAATAAATCATATAACAACATCCTAGTTTATTTAAGATACTGGTTTTATTACAAAATAAATAAATAAGAAGATTTTCGGGTGTTGGAGAAGAAAAATAAAACAAATGAACATGAGAGAATGAATTACCTTTAAAAGCGTAACTCCTTTTGATTTGAGCCTAAAGGCTTCCTTTGAAAGGATTCTGCCCAAAGGGAATCCTATAGGATGAGGAGAGGGATGTGGAGAGAGTAATTGGGCAGGGGTTGGCCGAGACAAAGGCTTGAAGAGTGTGTGTAAGGTGGTAGAGGTGGGGGCCTTTTATAAGAGGAGAGGAGGGACACTTTTGGAAAGTAAAGAAATATCACTTTATTTGAAAATTTGTTTCAGTTTTAAAAGGTCCCACATTGATATAATTAGAGGCTAAGGTGATAAGGGTTCGAAATACACTCATCCAATTGGTTTTGGACATGTGTAGTTCATAGATTTTACATTATCTTTCCATTTTATTTAAATCATCAAATAATGATGTCATCGCTGCATCATTATTATGTTATAAATAATTTAATTTATTTAATGTCTAAAAATTATAAAAAAAATACAATGATGTATGATATCTTTTTATCTTTCCAACTACTATTTATAATCAAAAATCTGATCTTTAGTACCCCATGTAAAAATTGTTTTCGTAAAACATATTATGTTTGTGTCATTTTTACTTTTACATTAAATAAAAAGTTATTTATGTCATTTCCCAACCAAAGTGTCTCCATGGGGTCCCCACATTGACCCATGGCTTTTCTTGGTCGGCCATGATACAACCAATGAGGGTAGGATATGTTTCAAGCTCATCTTATTTTATTAAAGCATTATTTTTACCTTAAACTACACTAATTACCACTAATCGCGATTAAGAACTTAATAAGTTACTATTCACCAAAAAATTATTATAATCTCATTGAACCACATTTTACTTATTAATGAAAACCATGTATGTCGGATTTTTGAAATTCAAAACACAATAATAGCAAAATTTCATTTAAACGGAAAATCAGTCTTTATAAGTACCACTTAGTGGTTTCACTATTCATCAAAAATTGAAGTTTTTCAGAAAATTACCAAAAATTCACCCTAAGATATATTTGATATTACGAATTCAAAAATGAAGTACGTTTTACAAAATTCAAAACATATTAGTCACATTAATTAATTTAATAATTAATTCCCGCTGTCATAGCAAATAGCGTGTCTTTATAAAACAATAAGTATCAAAAGATTGACACTGGTTTAAGACTGATTTCAAAGTGAAATTAATTCTGACGACCACTATTGGATTTAATGGTAAAAATATATTCTAATTTCATTTTAAAACCAATTCAAAATATAATCTAATAATATAAATAAATTAGATTAAAAAGAGGTTTTGAATTAAAATACAACATTTTATACTGTTCATTAAAAAAATGAACTTTATCGGAAAGATACCAAAAATTTACACAAAGTAAATTTTGATATCCTGATTCTTAATAAGAATTTTATGTGGTCCAAAAGAATGTTTAAGAGTGAACAAACAATATTTAATGATGTTTCAACATCAAAAGGTGATAAGTGAACCTTTAATGAAAACTAGGTCATATACGCCTAAAATTGAATTCTTTCCGTATTTTAAGTCGTTATCCTCTATTGGATAAATGTAAAAACATTTAAAAACATATATAATCATATTTTAGTTATTTATATCCATTCCCGCCAATAAAACGGCTACATGTTAACTACCATTTAAAACAATATTATTTTATTATTAGAGTGCAACGTAAGATTCCCAAGAAACTCGTTGTTGCGTGTTGGGTATGCCATCGAGCATAGCGTCCCCTTTAAAGTCATTTAAATATTTTATTCAAAAAATATGGATAAATATGAAATGTCATATTCTTTATTTACCTGGGGTGTTACAAGTATAATAATACTAGTGGATTTTATTTTGTTAAGCATACTTTATTGTTTCATTAATTCAGTATTTTTGGTGGAAAAATCATTCCCACATGCATATTGTGTTATACCAGTTCATAGATTCCAACTCATGGGGATCAAGAATGCCCTTTGATCTATGTCAGGGTTGGCTTAGTTATCGGTTTACCAGGGTACCCAGGTTGGTTCATGAAATAATGGTATCAAATGGTGGTATTCATATCTCCTTGATGAGAATATGCATTTGAGTATTTTTTTTCAGGACTTAGAAAGGACAAGTGATTTAGTGTTAGGCACACTCTCACCGCAATGATCCATAAGACACTATAGGTGGTTAGGGAAAGATCTCTTATGGATTAGTTCAATTATTTTCCTCTTTTGATTTAGATAGAGAGAAATCCAAATCATGTATGTTCTACAGGTCGGGATGATGTTTCGAAAATTTTCATGTAAGAGAATTATCTAATTCCTATCTTAATTTATGTTGATGTTGGGTAACATCATGCCTCTATGAAGATGTGTGAATTGGTTCTTGGAAGAAGATACTGTAGAATATTAGTGAGATAATCCTCCAGTAGAATGGAGTCATGTTGATTTGATTGTGCACACTTTCCAAGCTTTGGGATATGCACCACCTATATTCCCCATTCAGGCTCTGACTGTAGAACCCAGCGAGGATGCTCATCAAAATAGTATTCAAGTGTTCCTTCCCAAGAAACCACTATTTTTCAAAGGATACAATAAGCCTCAACACACTGAATAATGGTTGGCATGAATAGAAAATTTACATGAGTTCATGGTGATAGCTATCAAGATCAAGGTGAAGTGGTCAACCATTGTGATAAAGAGATTATATAGAAGATGGCGGCACATGATGGTAATGGTAAAGAAACATGAGGGATTACATTGGAAGGACTTCAAGGATTTTTTTCACCAACCAGTTCTATCATGAGAAAATAGTTTTGGACAAGGATGTAGAATTTTTCATGATTGATTGGGATGAAAAAACTATGAATGATAATTAAAATCACTTTACTAGGTTGGTGTAGTCTACACCTGGGATTGTATCTTCATAGAGGAGAAGGATAGATGGTTCATGTTGGGTCGTTGATCAGATATTTTTTATTAGGTTTTATTTATAAGCATCACACATAATATGAGGCACTAGATAAGCCATCAATTGTTGAGTTATACCTAGATAGTATGTTAGGGTCGACGAGAGTTCCTTTTCATCCTAGTGGCATAGTGAATTCTTTTAAAGGAAAGAAGAAGTGTAATGAATCGTGGAGTATTTCTGGACAATAGTTTTATTTTCCACCTCCTGTAGTACCAGACATAAGCCCATTGATATGATACCACTGTAGTCATCCCGAAAATTCAAAGAGGGTTTGCGCTATGGAATGCAAGAATTGTCATGCATGTGGATGTTTAGGGAACTTATAGAAATTCTCCAATATCTTTTCTACTCCCCATAGTGGAATTTTATCATCAACACCTGAAAAATTATACGGGGAATGAAATTATTCATGTAAAAAAGGGTTCTAGCGAGAGGAATCTGGAATGATTCTTCCTCACACTGTGAAAGAGTCTCTATAGGAAGATGATACAGGTCCAATGACCATGAGAGATACCATTACTATAACTTCATATACAGTGACTACTATATTTGATACGACTATATCTCACTCATTTATTTCAACCCGTAACATTAATTTTCCTAGTCTTCCTAGGGAGATTTTGTCTTGTGAAATGAATATTACTACACCTGTAGGTAAAAATAGAGAGAAGGGTATCTCTAGTCCCACTTGTGTCTTCTCTCTATCAGATGTTGAGATTGCTTTGTGTTTTTTTGGTACTCGACATGGAATCTCTTGAAATATTAATCAGGATGGATTTTCTAATTTCTAATAAATCACATATAGATTTTTATCCTTGACTGGTCAACCTTAATTCACCTAACGTGCCACTATTTTTCATATAAAATGAGACCTATTGTCGAGTTGAGCCGAACCTTTTTATTTTGATTTGGGTAGTGACATCAATGTTTGATTTTGATTAGGATTAATATTTAATGAGTTTTGATATCCCTTCAGCTGTCATTGAATTTACCATTGTGTTTCTTTTTGGATTTTTTATTTTATCACTGATAAGAGAGGTTGAGTTTTCCATTGATGTGATTCCTAGAACTTTATCAGTTTCAATTTTCTCTAACTATATGACAATAAGTAAATAGAAAGAGATGAATTCCCAGTTGGATTATCTTTTTGAGGATCTGCTTCACTCTTGTAATCTCGACTTTTGGGAGACTCAGGATAAGCACATGGTATTGCTTGAGTTTTCCTATTACAATAGCTCCTAGTCCAAGATTAGAATGGATCCATTTCAGGCCTTTAATGGTTGTCCTTGTAAATTTCCATTTTTTGTCAATGAATGGTGAATGTTACTATGTCGGACTATGTTTGGTTGATGAGAAAATATCTAAGACTCAATTGATTCCTTAGATAATGATTACAACATAGAGAAAATACCACTCTTATTTTGATCATCACAATAGACATTTGGAGTTCTTAGTTGGTGAAAAATTATCCTAAATGGTTTCACCTTGGTTGGGTCATCGATAGATTGGGAGGAAAGGGATGCTTGCTCTTCATTTTGTGGGACTTTTTGAGCATGTTGTTCAGGTGAGAAGGTTGTTTAACATTTAGCACTACTATCGCAGCTGACATCGATATGTAATATGTTCCATGTATCACAGCTATGAATGTATCTCTTTGACCTATCCCACATTTTGAGCTGGAGTGATATTGAGATTGAACTTGATATATTTGTGGCTGAACAAACAATCAGGGTTGTTGCCTCTAAGAATAAGTTACTTTGTTGGAGGATGATACCTCTGGTCCATGTGATATGGTAGAATAGTTCTGATTCCCATGGTACATGGGATATGGAGACACTGAGGAGAGAGCAGTGGCCTCATCCTTTAGACTTGGGGGATTCTTCATAGGCTTTTGGGGGACATAATGTTCTTATGGTGTAGAGGTTGTAACATCTCGTTATTATTTCTGGTATTCATAAACCCCCTTGTGTAAAATTATTAATATCTTATGTGGAATTTAATATATCATTGATATTTTGATAAATCTGTTAAGGGACTTAATTTTTTGGTAACATTTTGTAATGTTCAATTAAATATTTTTGGAGTTCGATACTGATTTAATGTAATATTCCGAGGCTCTAAAATCCTCAATGAATACTGAATTAAAATATTAATTATATCATATTAATCCCACAAACTTTATTAAAAATTATTGAATATCTTCAACACTGTCTGTTGTATGAGAAATTGGAGAAAACTATTATGTCCATGATATGGTGTTTACCCTAGGAGGGTTATAACATTCGAAAATGCTCAATATTTGTATGCCTCGCTCATCAGAAAAATTTATTAAATAATATTTAATATATTATTTATTATAAATAATTAAATATATCCCAAACAGTGTGTTGTATGTGAAACATGAGACCAACGATCGGTCTAGAATGATCGATTTAACATAGAAGATGTATAACATTTGTAAGCGTCGGGTGTTTGGATGCCTCAATCACAAAAATAAAACTTCTTATTTAAATTTATTATTTATTATATTTTTTAGTTAATAAATAATTAATATATATAAAATAGTGAATCATATGAATAATATGAGACAACTATTGGGTCCAAAATGGGCCATTTACCCTATTTAGTATATAAATCTCATATGAAATGAGCATTTGGTTAGGCCAATAATTAATTTTTGGTTTCAATAATTATATTAAAAAATTAAAAATATTAATTTAATTAAATGGTTAAAAAGTTGTATTCACTATTCATAATCACTAAAATTCATGTGAAAATCCATTTTTAGACTTCGGGATATTAAAAAGGTTCAGTTATCGATCATTTTCAACAATTTATTTAATTAGTTCATTAATGGGGTGTTTTTAAACACTCGTTTTGGTATTTGAATCGTTTTGATTTGGTGTTCATATATTGGGGAAGATGTTTTGTGTGGGTATTAAAATACAAAATTGTCTTAGCCTTTAACCTACATTGGAATTATTGAAACCAAGACGTCCCATATCTCATTTGTGTGTGACCAACCATTATTTTTATTTCTCTTATTTAATTAACTCATTTTTCCATTATTTCTATAATTCAAAAGAAAATAAATTATTGAAGAAAAATATCACCCACCTTGAATTATCAGGATATAATTCCATTATTTTCTAGATGATTCCACCAGGAATTATTATTTTTGATAAACCAATTTTATAAAAGGATAATTATAGTGTAATTATCACATGTCATGATTATCAAAATTATCAAAGGTTAAATTTGAAGAATTAGATAATGATAAATTCATTTAATTATAGAAATATAAATGCAAAAATTTATCAGAAGATAATTTTTCTTTTATTAAATGATAATCACATGGGATTAACAATGTCTAATTAAATGAAATTGAAATAAATGATAATTTCAATTATTTATAAAAGGGTAAATTTTGTAAATTATAAAATGATATCTACATGAAATATTCTTGGGATAATTTCATAATATTATTAGAAGGAAATTATGAATAAAATTATCAAATGATAGTTTTATGAAAATATCATTAGATAAAATGAAAAAAATAATAATTTATTAAGGGTAATTATTAAAATATAATTACTCAATTAATTAAATTAATAAATATAAAGTAACAATGTTCAATTTTCTGAGGATATTTTTTTAATTTTTATTACGAGATATATTTATTCATAAATAAGAATAATGAATGTTCATTCTTTGAACTAAACAATAAATTAGAAATTATACAATAGAGAGAATGTATTAATACATGTGAAATTTTATTTATTTTTAAAATAAAATAATTTACATTAGTTCTAGGACCCCTTGATGAACATCAAACATTAGTGTGTTGATTCTTATGGTTATAGTTCCATGTGGAGGTGTATTGAAACACATAGGGTGGTTTATCATTACCACTGACATCGATGACCTTGTGGAAGGTGGTGCCGTCATGATGCCTAATTTATATTGACAATAATATCTCTGTTTAAGTTTAAATTGATTTAATTCCAATTATCTTATTTAAATCGTAACCTAATAGCTTTCATTTTATTTTTTGGAAAATCCAATTTCGATGAATTGGGGTTTTTCAGACAAATGTGTTTTTGGAGTGGGAATTCGGTTATTTTAATTTTTTGGATTGATGGAAATGATTTGATATTAAATTACGAAATTTAATTGTGGAAATTAATTGTGAATAATGGAATTGGTTTTGAATGTATTTCAAACTGGTGAAAATGGATTAAAATGTTTTGATAAAAACCCAATGGTTTTATCTGATTAAGGAGTCATGTTTTTAATTAAAAACCATTATAGTTTTCAAATGGAAAATTGGCATTGAAATGGAATAATTGGACTTAATTGTATTTTAATCAGTCTTAAAATAAATCTCCCATCATTGATTATGTAAGAGAACATTCAACCCACATGTATTTGGTGAGTCATTTGGCCACATTCTACGCTATTACAACATTCTAAAACATACATTCGGTAGGCCACATTTCTTAGGAAATGGGGACGAGTACTCTCTGAATAGTGTTCATAGTACATATGTGTACAATTTTTTATTTGAGAACACATAGTGTGTGAAGATTTCTATAGTCAAAAATATATTCATACCTATTTGGTTTATTTCTATGTTTCCCACTTGATTTTTATTCTTGAGATATAAATGTATGATAATGATTTTAAACTGCATTACATGCTTTCTGATTTTATAATAATTTTTTTATGTTACTATTTCATTTAACCCGTTATTTTATAAATAATCCAACATTTGTAAAGCCTTTTATTAATGTATTTTTTCATTATTTTGAAAATATATTTCATGTTTTGTTTATATAGTATTTTGAACCAACAAACATGTTTATCTTAAAAAATTGAACGCTTTTCATGGTATAATCTATATTTTCCATCTATTATTGAATCTTTGGTGGTATCACAGTAGGATTAGGCTCACACCCTACTTTTTTCTTTGAATATTTTTATAATTTATTCTTCTTGGATCAAACAATGGGATGGAAACTCTTTGTGGTGGATCCAGTTGTTTAGATTTGTTATTCATGAGTTGTGCCCTTTGGAACCTTGGGGTTGTTTTCCCGTTTTATTACTTTGGATGTAGTGCATTAAGTTAGTTTATACCTTATTGACTTCTCCTTCATTACTACTATTGGTGTTTCTTTTGTTATGTATATTGTCTTTTTTCTTTTCTTCTGTATTTTTGGTAGAAAAATTATTCCCACATTAATGTTGTTTGATGCTAGGTTCTAGTCACCGACCCATAGGGTTCGGGGACACCCTTCAAGATATGTTAGGCCCGATTCGGTTATCAGTCTACTAGGGTACCCTTGTTGGTTCGTGACATAAATTATATTTTATAATTAAATTTTCCCATTAAATACCTAAAAGTGGTATTATATAAAACACATAAAAATAAACAAGTGCATAATTTTGAAAATATCTTAAATGGGAATAAAATTGAGAAGAAATGCCTTACCTCACACATTCCACTATTTGAATGTGATTTAACATCATGTATAACAGTTTTAATAATGTTATTAATTTATAATAGAACAATAATCATTTTTTTAATATCATATATGATCACCAAATAACATTTTTTTACCCTTTTATTAATAATATAGCTTTTTTCATTATTTTGGGTGTTAATTTCATTATTTTGTCTTGGGTTTTTTGTCATGAAAATTCTTGTTATTTATATATAATATATATAAATCACCTACAGACTTATAATAATTTTATAAATATAATAAATACTCACTGTATATGTTATAATAACAAATATTAAATGTTGATCATGAAAATCAGTCACATCAATTCACTGGGTTTGTAGGTCATATGTATGCATGAGTGATAATATAATTCAATTAACGACTGAAAGAGTAAATAAGAATATGGTATATTAATTTTTTAGAATCAATATAATTTCAAATATATCACATATATTCATCAATTTTAACCATTATTTCATTTAATGTATAGTGTTAGTGAAAAAAGAATCAAATTTCATCGTGAGGCGGTAGTCTTCCGTACACATAGTATAGGTTATCGTATCCACAGGGAAAATGGAAGTAATAAGTTATATGTGATAATATAATTTTATGAGTATAATTTTGAAAAAATATCACATATATATATATATAGATATTAAATTCATCATTATAAAAAACCATATGAGGTGGTGATGGAAAAAGAATTACAACAGTTCACTTGGGGTTCTCTTTGGTACACATGTTTGACTATTTTACTTCCCATTTGATGGAAAATGAGATGGATATAGGATATTATATTAAAATAATAACATATCAATATACGATGTATAGTTTTTTATATCATCATGTATGAATATGATTTTAAGGATTTATAGGTTGAAATTAAATGAAAACACTCTTTTAAGAATGTTACATCCTTTTTTAGAAAACATCATTGGTTTTTCACCAAAGTGATTCCTAGGACATGTTTTTGATGAAACCAAGGAGTCAATGATGTATTTAGGAGAGTAATCAATTGATTTTTTTGGCCTTTTGTTGAAAAAGTTTATTTTTAATTGCAATGATGGGAGGATATGGGTGACCTTTATAAATGGGGTAGAGGACACATATGAAATTTTTGAGAAGAATAGATTACGCCCATGTTTATCAAATGCCAGAAAGATAAAAAAAATTAAAATAATAAAACATGTGATGTGTTAAGTTAATTATATGTCCATAAAATTATAATATTATATTTTTTGTTCATTTTAATGCTTATATTTATATTTAAACTCTTGATAAACCCATTTTCACCTTAATTGTGGAAATTAATTTTTACTATTTCCACATTTCCGCCTGGTAAAAAATTAATTTTACCATATTAGATAATATTAATAATGCTATTTTAAAATATACAAAACATTTTATCAAATTATACTCACTTAAGTGGAATAAATTAATTTTAAAAATAAGTAGCGGATGCGATGAAAAATGGTTTTCCAAAGGAAAAGATTTCAAAAGAAATAAAATATTTTGTATCAAAATAAATCATAATATTCATTACAATAACATAAATTGCATTATCTATAATATAATTGAAATAAAATTTATTTTTAAAGTATTTTTATATAGTATGGAAGTTTTAAATTATTATATTTAAATGGAGGTGTTTTTTATAAAAATTCATATTGTTTCACTATTCCTTGATAAATGAAACTTTTAAAAAGAAATCCAAAACAATCACTCTAAGATTTTTTTTTTGATCTCATAAATGATGTTCTTTTATAAATTTTTTTTGTAAAAGTTCAAAAAATAATTTTAACATAAGTTCACAAGATGCGACGAAACTGTTTTGGGAAAAATATTTATTTTTCAATAAAATGTTTTTTATTTTTATTTTTGGTCAATATAAACCCAATACACAAATATAATACATATATTTTTCATTATTTCTGTATTACTATTCTTACCTTCAAAATTAATGTCTAGTTTATTGTGGTCATATTTAAATAATAATATTTTTGTAGAATATCATGTTTCATTAAACCCTGATGAAGTGTGCATTTAAAGGTACCAAAAATATTAAATTCATTTAAAAGGAGATATATCATAAATTTATACACTGATTCATTATTCCCAACTACAAAAAATTTCATCATTGAAATTTCCATGATAATTAGCCTCAAAAAATGATTGTTGTTCTTCTCCATAACATCCTCTTCTTCCCATGTTTTTTACGCCATTTTTTGATTTCTCCAAACTACAATTACCATACAGGTCAACTAGTTTCCCCACACATCATCTCTAATTTCTATAATACATATTAGTTATTCATAATAATATATATATAGTTCTAATTAAATTTCATTATTGGTAAGAATATTCATTGGGACAACTATATACTTTCTTAATAATATAATAAAGAACACATCATGTACTTTTGAGAAAAAAGGTCGAATTATCAAAATGGTAACCCTCAAACCCATATATTATTACTATATAAAATGATTTATTGTATGTTTGGCTTATCTTTCCCATCATACTGAATTTCATGGAACCATTCCTTTGCGATAATTTCCTGAAAACATGATTTCCCACTTGAAATTCCAAACCCATCCTCTAATTATTAACAGAACCCTTTTTATCATTTTATACACTTTAATATGATCCTGAATGGATCGGCCTTTGTTATTGTATCTATAATATTCTCTAGTATTATAATTTTACCTTTTCCAATGTCATCCAAACATGTTAGTGTATTATGTATCTTTCGAAATAATTCTTCATAAGGTGCCATTTTGATACATGAAATAAAACCATTATTATAGGAAAAATATACCTATTGTAAATTCTGATCCCATATACCTTGAATATAAAGGGATAATGACCTCAATAAGTCATATATTGGTTTATTTTTCGTTTTAGATTGTCCGTCAGTTTGGGGTTGGTAGGTGGTCCTTTAATGAAGCTCAGTATCAGGATCCTTCAAAAGAATCATTTATAATTTTAATATAAATGGGAATCATTATCAAATACAATAGAAATAGTTTCACCATAGAATCTTAAAACATCATTAATATATTAAAAATTTATTTATAAAGAGTTAAATATTCTCATTTATTGCTAAAATTTGATAGTTTAGTTAAGAGATCAACAAATACCATTATAGCATCATTACTTCTATGATTATATGGTGGTCTTGTTAAAGTGCACATAATAATTTAATCCCATTTCTATATAAGGATATAAATATGTTTCATGGCTCTTATTGATTATTTCCTCCCAACATTCAATTTTTTAAATACTAGACATCTAGACATATAATATGAAATTTATCGGTCCATGTTATCCCACAAGAAATATTCCATCAAATCCATATATATCTTGGTGATACCTGGGAGTTTAGGGGAATTCTAGTTATGATTAACATACAAATAATCCATTTTCATATGGGGTATAGATAGAAAACATTATATTTTTCCATATTTTAGGACACCTGCTTCAAAAATAAAGTCTACTAATTTCCAATCATTCAAACCATTAATTTTATAATAAATTTTATCATCCTCCGAATGATAAAATTTTCTATTTTCTAATATATATTTTTTTACAATAATTTGAAAAGGGTGTTCTTTATCCCATTCCATAACAATTCTTATAACCATATTTACTATATCCTTTAACAAAGTATACATCTCACTCCTCATTTGGGTCAAAATACCATGATCATTCCATCTAAATGCATATAATACCTTAATTTCCTTCCCTATGTGGTGGTGTATTGAGAAATTATAATCCTTGAGTATCTTGATCCATAACATTTTAATCATGAAGAGATAATTTTGTGAAATGATTTATTATACACTATTATGGTCTATGTATATCTCATATCATTAACTACAGAGATATGTCTCAATATCATCAATGAAATGACTATATCTTTAAAATAAATATCATGGGTTGTACAGTTCTATTCATGAGCCTTTAATATCCTTGATTCACATGCAATAACATTATCATTTTACATATATACAAAACCAATTTCTTTTTTCAATACAATACTATATATCAAAAACCTATAATTTACTGATGGTAGAGTCAAAATCAGATCATTGACCAATATCTTATTTAGTTCATCAAAACATTATCCATATTCATCTTTTAAAAAAATATAAACCATTAGCATATAATCATCATTAATGGGTTATAAAATTTGGAAAAATTTAGAAATAATCACCAATAATATCATTCAAAACCAATGAATCTACATACCCTTGTTATGTTGATTAGAGTAGACCATTCTCTGACGACCTTTTTCTTTAAATGACCAACCGAGATTCTATCCTTGGAGAAATTATGTCCATGAAAATAAAATTCACGAAGCTATATATCATAGTTACTAAATTTACAATATATATCATTTCCTATAAATGTTTCAATAATTAACCACAAGTGATTCTCATGGTCCTAATAGCACTTAGAGTAGACCAGAATATCATCAATGTATACCACATAAAAATATTGAAGTTATTCCTTAAATACTCTACAAATTATGTCTATAAAAATAGTCGTTACATTATTAAATCCAAATAGAAATACTATATACTCATAAACTCTATAAATCATTCAGAATACTATCAAGTGAATTTTTTCATTATTTAGTTTCAATTTTTAACACCCAAAACAAAGGTTAGAAATTAAAAAATATTGAGAACCATGATTTTGAATGAATAAATCCTAAATGAAAGGAAGGGGGTAACTGTTCTTTATTGTAATAGAATTGATTTCCCTAAAATCAATGCACAACCATAGGGATCTATCATTCTTCTTAAGGAATATATTTGGGGATCCCCATGGTTAAACACTATTGAGAATAAATCCAATATTAAAAAACTCCCCTTTTTGTTTCTTTAACTCCTCTAACTCCATTGTGTCCATTATATTGGGAGTTTCTAATATACATATTTCATCTATGATTAAATCAATATAAAAATTGACATCACACTCTGGGGGATGTCTATGTAATTATTTAGGAAATGCCTCTGTGTCTTAATGTTCAATAGGTACATTATAAATTTTAATATTAACTTCTACACATATAGATATGTTTCTCTTATTTCCAAATAATATCATTCACAAGATCTACTCGGGGAGGGTATAGACATGACTCATATGATGATTATTTTTCCATAAAGATAAGTAATCTTTTATCTTCATCAAGAATCGTAATTTCATACCACTTAATAAAAAGTTTTAATCATATTATGAAATACATTCAATAAAAAATATTATATTGATGTTAATAATATATATGATAATTATTTCCAAAATTAATTATTGTTTCATTTCTATAATAGGGACTTCCTGAGTCATCCTTATTACACTGAGATGTGATCATGGAGTTTATACTGACAACTCCCTTATTAATGTTCAATGGAAATTTCTAATTTTTTTCAAAAACAATGAAGATAAATAAGAGTGTGAAGATCAAAAATAACATAATTAATTTGATAAATTTGAGGCTATGATTAATCTACATGACAAAAACTTATTGGGTACTTTGACCTCAACTGTATTGATCACATAGGCTTGGACTTCTCCTCTTGGACTCTTATATAGTATATTCCCTTGAACATGAGGTATTGGATTAAATAATTCAATATTTATTTATATTTCAAACCCCTGATAGTAGTTCATCCATTCTTCCCTTTTCATTCGTTATATTGATAAACCTTATCTATACACATATAATAAAATCTAATATCCTTCAAACATTTCATATGAGAATTCATTCCATAGTTTTTACAATTTGAAAATCAACTATTTACCATCTTCTTCAGTGACTCATTCCATTGTTCATGGTTTATAGTTGACCCATTATTATTATTTTTGTTTTCCCATGAAAACATAAGAACAAGAAATTTGCTTCCCTATTTTGATGTCTCAAAAAAATATTTCAACATGTGAAGAAAAAGTTTGAGAGACCAAAACCCATATGACACATTGGATAATACCTTTAAAGAAATGGTATATTTTTCATTTTTTGATTCATATGTAATCTATAATATACCTAGATATCCTTATAAAGGTATCCACATAATCAAAAACACATTTTTCATAGTTTTTCTTTACGATATGAAAATTTCTCTTTATTTTAGTAATTTGTTAACAAATGAACACTTTTTTTAAAGATTGTAACTTTAAAATATTTCTATTCTATACATTCTATTTCATATTCCTCCCTATTATTCACGATCAGTGACCACCATTGACTATACTATTAATTGAAAAATTAAACCGAAAGTGTAAATTTTTTCATTTTAATCACATCCCAATGCCTAAAATATCTTCTAGATGGATTAGTAGTCCCAAAAAATGATGGGGGATATATCTCATGAAGTGATCCAATATATCAAAATCATGTTGTGGTACAACAAGTTGTATCATTCACGAAATTTTATTTGTCCTAACCTGATTAAGGTGCCTAATATATACATGAGCGTCTAAGTTACAATACTAACTATATTGGCTAGTTTATTATTTCAATCCCTACATTGGCCATGAGTTTCTATACCATTTTATCTTACATTAACCATTTAAAAGAAATAATATACTATATTTTCTCATAAAATTATTATGATTAAATAATAAAATAAAATTATAAATATATTTTAATACATAACATAAATTTATATATTTTTAACTTTTCATTCATGGAATAATAAATGTTTTTTCTTTCGGTGCATATTTATTTTCAAACCATTAAAATTTTTCTATACATAAAATGTTAAATATCATAAGAAAATCACTTAGGACACTCATACTATATTCATAGAAAGGGTCATTTTCTTCTATTAGGTTTTTCTCAATTAAATCCTAGAATGCCTTTTTTTGGAGTTATTACCCCCAGGTTCAACTATTCCAGAACTGTTTTCACATGTACTGTCCATACGAGGATTAATTTATAGGAAATCCCACATAATCTATACAATAAGAAAACATTATGATCTACTTCTATACTTATCTGAAAATTCTATTATAGGATTATGTTCCTCAATATATGTTTTAGTTTTTGTAGATCTCAATGTTTCTAGTAAAAATTCCCTAATACTAACATTAATGACCCCTAATCCTGTTACCCACATCCGGAATCTACATTATTACATTTGAATTGATACAAGGGGTTATCAATTTAGATGAATTTGAGAACCAAATAGTTACATGATTCTCATTTTATATTGAGAATATCAAATAGGACATTATAACTAAACAAATTTAAAATCCTTGAACTAGTTCCATGAATTCATCTTCATATAATGGCGAAGGGCAAAAAATAAGGGTAATCTCAATTGATCAATAAGAGTTATGAACAATTAAAGCTATCATATATCAATAAGGCATAGTAAATAAGGAATATTATATAACGGAAATCACATTCCATTTAATCAATAACATAACTATCATGATTACATAATGAAAAATAAATATTAAAATGTAAATAACATAAATAAAATTCCATTTAATTATTTAACTAATAATGAAATACATCAATATATAATATCAATGTGAATATTTAATGTATAATAATAATAACTAAATTTTCAATGAAGTAAATTCATAATTATTATACATAATGATACCGTGAATCTTAATTCATATACTACATAGAAATTTTATAAGATAGTTTTAAAATATGGGTAAATACTCATTTATCTTGGTCAACTGTTTGTCTCATGAGAGTAGTTGATGCATTGAGGGGATATCTATAATCAGACCACAACCATCACTGCATGTCCAAAGAATTCCTCATATATCAATATATTTATTTAATTAAAGAATATTATTATTTATAAATAAATATCTATATTGGGTAAAGAATACAGATTTATCAATGTTTCACTACTTAATCAAATAACTCTAAAAGTAAATATTATTCATAAGAATGATATACAATTTATGAAATAATCATGACCATGATAAATAATTGATATTTTTGGGGAATTAAATTTCCAATGGTCTAAAAAATTTACCTATTTCATGATAATTAAAATCTCTAAAAAATATATGATATTTGAAATATGATTCACTAGAATAATATGTTATGTAGTAAAAGAAAGTCCATTGGAAAACATAGAATAATATAACTGATAGAAATAGAAATAACATATGATATTAAGTTAACATTAATATTGAAGTAATAAATTTAATTGTATAATAATTCATATTTCATAAGTATATATTCATTTTAAACACCTCAAATGGTTATTAAATCTACCATATAACAATAAATTGGTGTATAATTACAAATTTGTCCCAATAGTGTGGAAATTGAGAAAAAATCACTTACAAAATGTTTTTTTATATCATCATTCCTTATCATGAATTTTAATGATTTGAATTATATTATTAATTCACACCATAATCATATAATTTTTATTATCTCATATATTATCATATATAACATTTTACCACACTTTTGTTAATAATATTTAATTGTTTTTATTTTTTCAAGTGTTAATTGCCTTATTTTCTCTTCTGTGTTTTTGAATGAATGTTTCAATTCTTGGACATATGATATAAATAAATCATCCCAAAAAATTAATCATATAAAAAATAAAATATTTAATAATTATATGAATTATTATTACAAATAATTATATATCTATATGAAAATGAATCAGATCACATTGTGGACACATTAGGTCACATGTACCCATGAAAAATGATATCATTCCATTAATAAGTGAAAGGGTAAGAGTGTTTATGGTATAATAATTTTCCAAAATAAATATACATTGATATATATAATGTATATGCATAAAATTTATCTTTCATTACATTTTATGTACTCATTTAGTGGAAACCTAATCACATTGAATCTTTACACTGTAGTCTGTTGTATACATGATCTACGTTATTCTTCCCCCACAGAATGTAATATAAGAAGTTAAATGTCAAAATAAAAGAATTGCATTATAATAGTGTAACAAATATAAAAAATAATTATATTAAATTTATCATTATATTAAAGCTTGAAATGTGGTGATGGAAATGAAATTACATTGATTTGCAAGGAGATAGTCCGTTGAACACACAAGTGATAGTTTGATTTCACATTTGAGGGAAGATAATTTGGATATGGGTTTTGAAACTAACATAATAATATATTTTTATACGGGATACAATATTTTTGTTATATCATCAATATTGAATGATAATTTAAGGATGTGTTAGAAGAAATTGAATAAAAATCCCTTGTTTAATAATGCTACCTCTTCATCAAACAACTTCTTTAAATTGTACAAAAATTCTACCTATGATGGTTTTATGGTCAAACCATGTCTAATGAGTTGTTTCTATAAGAATTGAGTTTTTATTTGGGATGTTATTTTTTGAACCCAATGGTTTTGGAATACTTAATAGGGGATGAGAGGGGTGGCCTTTTATAATTGTTGGAGAAAACTCACTATGAATTATTCAAAAAATTAAATTATAACCATGTTTTTTACATGGAAAAAAGGATTCAAAATAAACCATATACGAACCTAGTATGGGTTATGGTGGAAATATGGACATAAAATAATAATTTTACTTATTTTAGGTTATTGTTATCACATACCACCTCAGTTTTATCCCCTACAAATCACATTTTCACAATAACTATGACTATTAATTTTTATTATTATCACAATTAATTATGATAAAAAATAAATATTCCATTTATAGATAATATTAATTATATTCATTATAATTATTTAATTAAATTTAACTTATTCCACTAAAAAATAGGTTGTATTTAATTAAAAATAAATCCTGTTAATGTGATGAAAAAATCATTTTCCAAAGGAATTGTTTTGAAACGAAAGAAACATTTTTATATAAAAATGTAATATATAATTGATTCCAATAACATAAATTTACCTAATTATAATATAATAAAACTGAATTTTCTGTTAATAAATTTCAAAAAAAAATTGAAAATTTAAATTCTTTATATTAAAAGTAATATATTAAAAAAAATTAGTTTTTATCACTACTCATTAAAAAATGAAATTTTTCAAAAAAATAACCAATAATACCTCTTTGATAATTTTAATATGATGTTTCAAAAAATTAATTTCACTTTATCAAATAATATTTCTACAAGTTCCAAAAATTAATTTTTATATAGGTGCAAAAAATGTGAAGAAACAATTTTTCAGAAAGTATTTTTTTTTTCATTCACACATTTTTTATTTTGACTCATGATTAAAAGATACCCAATGAACATTTATAAAAAATTATTTTTAATAATTTTGTAATTCATATTCATAGCCTCTAACATAAGGGCTATTTTATAGTGTTTATGATAAAATAATAGTCTTTTAATAGAGAAACGTTTTTTACCCAAATTTGGATGCACTGCTATCTATTACGGAGATTAAATTTATTGAAAAGGAAATATATTATAAATTCGTATGGTTTTAAAATTTTCCCTTTGTGTTGATCCTTATAAAAATACTAGTTTTTATATCTTACTTCATTTATTAGATTACATGTGCTATTTTTCCTTTTTTAAACCAAAATATAAATAATATTCTTAAACATGAACAATGGTTTATAACTGAAGGGGGTTAATGATTTAAAGGATTGTTTGGAATTTTTGTAAAATATAATACATATAATTCAACCCCACCCCCAAGTTACAATATATTTATTTAGGGGAAATTCACACTTAATTAATTTTGTTTATGTAATACAAATTACAACATTGAGAGAAAAAGAGTGGCTAAATCATAACGTATATAATTTCACGAATCTGACAATATTATTTTTTCATAGGTTTAATGTAAATATATTTTGTAGATCACATTAGATGATAATAAGGTTAATTTCGTAAAATCTAAAGCTCTTTCTAGTGATCCTATATTCATTCACCTTTGTGGAGAAGGTGTTATCACACAATTAAATTTGAAGAGGTCCTTAAAAATATACTGATGATTCTAGTGGTGGGATGATTCTTTTTGAGGTAGGAAACCATTGGTTGATATTGAGAGGTTACAATCACACATGGTGTTGAAGAGGATTCATCATGTATTGTGAGGTGTTCTCTCTTTTATTATTATTTTTATTTCATTTTATTGGTCCCTTAGTGAATCTTTTTTTTGATTTTTGTGAATTCTTCTAATGCATTTGAGTTTTTTGAATTATTCTACTGCATTTGAGTATAGATATATCTCACAATTATCTTTAGGAGTATTTTGGACCATACATATGAAAAAATTGACATGTTGAATACCAAAATATGAAAATGATGAACTATTTTTTTTAAACAATACAACCATGGTTATAAAGTGACATTATTGTTGAAAATAATCATTATAACAAAAGATTTGTTTATAAAATAACATCCTAGATCATTTAAATCATTATGAATAATGAAAATTATTCAGTAAATTTTCATGGTTTTCTTATCATAAAATAGAGCATCTTCATGCTAGTTTTTTATTTCATTTTTTCCAGGCAAAACAACAGTACCTAATAAAAGTCATATTCCATGATGTGGGAAATGTTTACATGTGATGGTTTATTGTATGACTAATATGAAATTTAATTTTAAATTAAATTATATCCTTGTTTAAGGTAGGGACATACAGTAACTCAATTTATAAAATATTTTGGATATACCAACTATATTGCGGTTCATATCCACTGTATTCATAAAAAATTAGAAATATTTTTTCTTAGAAACATTCTTAATTGTGGCCCCATTAGTCCCACATCAAATATATATAAAAATAAACTTTATCAATGGTGGATTAAGAAGAATTTAGAAAAGTGTATATGTTAAATATTTTATATACCATATTGTATATGTTTATATATTTATGAAATCACTAATATATATTCATATATATAAATTTTATTATTCATTATATTAAATAATTTAACCAATTTTTGTTTTAGTTTTTATAACTTTTATATAAGAATTCATTCTTGGTAAAAATAAATAGACTTCTTTAACAAACACTATGATATGTTATTATATTTATGAATTGAATAATTCTATCTCATCATTAAGTATACTTATTAGGAATTATAGATGGATTTAAATTGAGGTCCCTATTGGGTATTGATCCAAAAATTTATGGAAATTGGGTATGAATTCTCACTTGTATTATAGTTTGGGATCTATTAATGTAATTAGATAGTCAAGTTCCTATTTCACCATGCTTACTCTTGTGAGTATATTTTTTTTATATAAAACAATTCCTTTATTTAAAGGGTTTTATGAACCTTATGAATTGGATATATTTGGATATATACATATATAATTTCCCTTTATTTTTTGGAAAGTGACCTAATGAATATTTTTTATAAGCTGTTATACATTATTATTATTATAATATGAAAATATTTGTTGAGTAAATAGCATTCAAAAGTAAATCACTAAAATAATTCATACAAATAGGGATTACCTGAGATTTAAATATTGCATGGGGTCAAATGGTTATTTATTTGTAACTTTAATGTTGAAATTATAAGGTCAATAAAACCATAGGAATACATATTTAGGATTTACTTCTAATGAAAATACATTCCAAAAACAAGATCATTATAATTTGTTGGTTTATGAATAATATTGGTGCCTATGGATTATATCATTGTGATATTTAAGTTATTAAATTTTTGTAAAACCAATGATTATAGATATGAAAATAAAAAAATTTATTTTGTCTTGATGATGGATTTTGGAAATGGTCGTTATACTTAACTATAAAAGAGTAAATTTTGTTATTATTTTCTATATGGGCTACCTAAATAGCTTTATGATGTTATGAATTCCAAAAAAGACACATTCCTGAGTGAGTTATGTATCTTGTCTCATTAAACAAATATGGTGGTGGAGTTATCATTTATACAAGGATACATTAGATAAAAATACATATTAATATGATCTTAAACATTGTAACAATGTAAATATAAGATTTGAGATTGATAGTGGGATACATCATGTATATTATTTTGAGATTAATTATAGGATGGGTTTATTAGTCAATAGATTCTAATATATGTTTAATAACCAATACAATGTTTAATAACTTTTATTATGTTGGTTTAATTCTATAAAAATTTATTTCACTATTTCTTATTAATTTAATTTTGATAACATGTAAGCATCAAAATTTGATGTTGTTAATCATAGACTCAAAAAAATGGTAAAATTGATGAATGTTGGAGTTGAACTATATGTTTTAAATAGTTAAATAGTTTTCATAAAAGAAGAAAAAATAAATTATATAAATATTCCTAGTATATTAGTTCTATATTTGAATAAATATAATAATGCTTCAACAATAAATAGAAATTTAATATCTATATCTTAGTTGAACATGAAGGGATTTTTTATTCATTATTTAGATGAAAATCTATTATATATATATATGGATGAATATTTTTGTAAAATAAAAATTATGTTTATTAGGTTGTACATTCTTAATGTTGATAATCATACCTCTAATATTAATGATAATGAGGTCATGGTTGTTTATTTTAACACCAATTTATTAAATAAATTGTATAATTACACATTTAAATAGGAATCATATTCAACGAATCCATAGAGATGGATTTTATAAATAATCTTATTAGGAATCATTTGATATTTATAAATTATTTTTATTATGAAAAAATTCCAAATATATTTTTAATATAATGATGAATGGGATAATAGGATATTGGATCTTATACATAGTAATTTAAGAGTTTTAATTTATTACTTAAGAATGTGGTGGGTATAGAAAATTCAAAAAAATTTACTAATAGATTAAATTAGTAATAGTTATGTGTATTTGATTGTTCATAGGTTTTAACAAATTTAAAATTTAATTGTGTTATTAATTTAATTAAATAGTCCAAAAGGTAAATTATTATTATTCTAATATTGTATCATAGTGGTGGATTGTATAGAAAAAAATTTATTAATAATATTTAAGTGATTATGAAATTGTTTCACATGTAAATCCTCCTAAAAACATCAATGTAAATATATATATTATTAGTGTAATCATAAATTATTAGACATAGTTTAATTAATGATTATTCAGTGTGATATTACTATAGCAGTATAGAGATAAATTATAGATACTACTATACTCTTATATTACAATATCATATCTAATGATTTAATAATGATTCCATATGATATATAGACATATAGGCATACAAATTCTCTAATTATGAGGATTTATGGATGTGAGAGTTCTCTATTGTGGTTTTGTTTTTAATATATGTTACCAAATTCATGAAACTATTATTTTTTGGATATATTAAACAACCTATCAGATATTACTTCTATGGTCTTACTAAACACAATATGTTTGTGTCTCGAGATTGTGATTTTCTAGAAAATGATCACATGTTTCACAACCCCCTCCCTCCAAAGATACATAAATGAGGGTATAGAGACAATGACCCCCCTGATCCTGCCTATAGTTGGCCCTGGGTGGATGACTAGTACTAAGGGTATTAAAATATCATGAAATTGGAGGCATTCCCCTCTATAAAAATAGGATCATGAGATAAGATTAATCATTCAATGAATACTCTATGAAGTAATATGAAAAGAAACCAAAGAAAACCCACATGAATGTGTAAATAAAACTTCTATAAAAATAATTATACACTTCTAAATACTACAACTCAAATATAAATAAGCAACAGAGTAAGTATTCCGGGTTCTAGATAGAAATGTTCAACACTATCCATGTAATCCTCCTGAAAACAAAAAAAATAAGTTTATATATATAGGTAGAGCATACAAGTATACTCATTAAGGAATAAAGTATCTTATGTACATGTGAAAACACCATAATAACACAAAATTGTGAAAATAGAGAAACCAACTTCACCTAAACAGGTCAACTATCTATCACAACCTCACCAAGGCACTTTTACGAAATAATGAAAGCCATGTAATAAAATATAACAAGAATAACATCGATATAGGGTACATAAAACCACTTTCCCACTATTATACCACACATAATCCCCAACATCATACAATATTTCACTCCCATTACTTATGTATACAACACCACACCATAAGAACAGTCACATTACATCACGCTTGCAAAAACCTAGTTTCGCCACCCCAGAAACACGACTATGTCACATCTCACTAGTATGCACCTAGGACATCACATCATTACCACTTCCCTTATGAGAGTAGTAGGATATCATGAAAATATAGGACATCAACCTCATTCATTCCTTCTATAATGAACATCCCCTTCCACAAGCCAAATTTATCAATCTCATCCTCCTCGCAAAGACTTCGGCTCTCTTTCTTAAAAGCAAAACCATATCACATATCGTTGAGAGACACTTGAGATATCACAACTACTATATAGTGCACAAATATTCCTCTATCCATCATATAATGTGAAATTCTTACCTTTCTTGGAAGATAGAACATGAACGATATGGTACAAAACCATTCATCATCCTCACTAGATGTCATAGAAAACACCCACAGTGTGACTATATGGGTTTCATAACGTAGTGGTTGACATGGTTTGGGAACATATATAAATAAAAAATAATATAAATGTATATACATATATACACACACATAATCACCCATATGGGTTCCCAAGAAAACACTAATCAACTTACAACATCATCAATTTTCCCCATCATAAAATTCATAACCCCAAAAACACAGAAATCACATCACACCACCAACCAAGTATCTTTATTCAACACATTAATTTCATAATTAAGCTACATCCAAATTTAACCACAAAACCTATCAATTATTTATTCATTATCCATTTACAGGAGATTATCCAAGACAATCCCACTCCATTTCAACCATTATTAAATAATTATTAATTCCATCACTAACCATGAATCTATCATAAAGAAACCAAACATAACACAGAGCTCATGATATTTACTATACCATCACCATAATTCTATAAAATCATGACAAAAAAATCACCCCTTGAAACCCCAAAATTAAATCCAAACATAAACCACCTCAAAACCACAAAAATCATGTCTAAATAATGACCTAGTGTGAACCTATAATTTTCACATAACATTACATGATTTTAAGCATAATTATACATCAGAGTAAAAGACATGGATTATGAAGTATATTGTCTTTGAAGACTAGGTAAATAAATCTAAAAACAAGAGACAAAAAATTACTTCTTTGTTTAATATTCAAATTGAGCTTCTAAATTCCATTGTGCTAAAACATCTACATAGGGTACTCCATAGAACCCATGAACAAAGGGATGAGCTAAATAGCCCTATAAGGGGATAACAAAAAGAACAAGTAATTATCACAAGGAATTGAATGCATGATTTGAGGAAATAAAAAGGAATTTAACATACACAAAATTAATATATAAACATGGAATCATAATGACATGGAGTCATTGAAATGTGGAAAAAATATAAAACATGACTTTAGTACAAGTCAAGGCTAAACGCTAAGATCGTTTCCCATAGTAGCACAAGCCAAGGATAACCGCCATGACCGCCGCATATAACATATCATGAGACATAAAGTTACAAAATTAATTTGATATGTATTTTGGTGAACCCATATTAACTTTTCATGAATATTTTTTCCACATAAATAATCATAAACAATCAATCTTACATAAACATAAGTATTACCCATGGGAATAATTTAGTACCACAATCATGACACAAAGCATAACAGATGGGTGTTAAAAAAGTTTCCATGAAAGAAGGGAACTAAAGTATAAATGTATATTAATAAGGGAAAAATATATATGTATCTTAGTGAGTGATTTCAGGTATAAGTGACAACATGTAAAAAATTTATTCCTAATTTTTTGGAAAAAAATAATTTTGATCAGTTTTAAGGAAAATATGATAGACACATTAAAATTGAAAAGGGAATAATATTTCAAAAAAAACCAGAAGTGAACCAAGAATGATTTTCAATATAAAAAATTCATATGTTATAAATTAAATTGGATTAAAATAGAAGATATTGTGTACTTTAAATTGGGTAAGAATTCGAGAAGTTACCTAAAAAAGGTTTCCTTATTAGGATGTAATGAGGAGAAAATCACTTAAAAAGGTATATCTATGAAAGAGAAGATAAATGCAACATGTTACATGAGTTTGGAACATTAAGATAGAATTTATAATATTAACATAACAATAATAGACAACCTCATTTACATAAAAGGATGATAAAGAAACCCAATGGAATAAAGGTGGTTCGGGTTTAATCCCTCATGGAATATCAACATTATATCAAGTGTACTTAAGACAGATTAATGATATATAATGTGATTTATCAAAATTTAAACATAATTAGGATAGTTTGGCGGAGGTATGTAATCATACCCCATCACTAAAATTTATATATAAAAGGGCATAACATAGAGGACAATATTTAATAAAAGTTAAATACAGAAGATCCCTTACCTTATATATGTCTGATGATGTTCTCTACATGACATAAATGACTAGAATAGTCAAAATAGGATTATTAATTAACAATTATAGAACCTATTATATACTTATAATATTTATTATAATCCTTTTATGTTCATTTATAACCATTTTTATTGGATATGAGGTTCAATTTCATTGTTTGGATCCTTTTTATTACATGGTTTTAATGATCATTTCGCTTATATTCATGTACATATAAACATGTATGCTAAAGGTGGTTTTACATAATTGATGATATATTATATTACTAAAAATATATATGGTTATATGGTTTAATTTTTTATTTTGTTAATTGTAGTGAAGTTGAATCATTATATAATACATTAATAATAAACACTTGAATTAATTTTGGCAGTTTTGCTCATAATTAACTTTATTTTCATTATTGTTTTACATAAATTATGCAACGGGATTAAAGAAAAAAAATGTAATATAAAAAAATATTTAATATTTTTTTGAACCATAAAAATTATTTCATCACCAAAATATAAAATCTAATTGAAATTGTCAAACTGTCGTTCTTGAATGTGATAAATTAACAAATCTTGTGTGGTGTTTTTGTTTCATTCATATAAAAGAAGTTTAAATGAGATATTATAATGAATTATCAAATTAGAATAAAAACATTAAATTTCATTTATGTTACTATAGGTATCATACAAATTGGGTGAAAGGAGGTGATTAATGAAAAAATGAAAAGAAAAGAACATGAAAGGAAATAGAAGAATTTGAAAGGGGAATTTACCTCTTGATTTTATCTTCTTTGAGAACCTCTTAATGGGAGATGTTTTTTTTTTTGAGGAGGAAAAAGTCTTATGGACATGGGGATGGATTTTGGGGAGAGATTTTGGTATAATTTAAGTAAGGAAGAAGGCATGATAGGAGTGAAGTGAATAGAGGAGTGTGGGTGGGTGGGTTTTATAGTGGAGGGGAGGAGGTTTTTCATAATATTTTATTCATTAGTTTATTATTTTATCATATGAGAAGAACTATTAATTATTTCTATGAACAAAAGGAGTAATAAATGAATGTGTGTTCTAAACCACATCCATTTAAATCATCCAAAACTCAAACATGATGTAGAAATTATGGTTTATGCATTTAGTGTGAATTATCATATTTTACAATTCTTCAAAAATCCATTCATTTTAAAAAATTTCAAAAAATGAACCCTTACAATTTTTCAACATGTATAATCCAAAAAATGAACTCCATTTTAAAAAACTAATATTCTAAATATGATTATTTTAATTCTTAATTAAAATTATAATTTACTCTAAAAACTAGTTTTAAAACATTTATTTACTTATTCCAAAATATAAGTAAATCATAATTTCCCTTAAATATTATTTATATAATATCATAGGTAATGTTAATATTAATTAGGGTATATAACTATTCATAAAGGTAATATTACTATTCATAAGGGTATGTAACTATTAACCAAAAATTATGTTTTTCTTATCAGACCCCAAACACCTTTCTGATTGCAATCGTGAATGTTAGATTTTCAAATTTCAAATAAAAAGTGTCAAATTTATGTTCAAAGGTCACATATAACATAGTAGTTCCTTGGGTTGTAATTTAACATCATTATATGATATATTTATAAAAAGTAATTTCCAATGAAAACAATTGGGTCATTACATGACCTCACTACCCAAAAATCATGGCCATAAAACCCTCATCACCCCATTCTACAACATCACATCAAATCCATTTTACAGATTTACAAAGGGTATTTTATCACATTACACTTTATTTTAGGGGTTTTATCAGAACAGCTAATATTCTAGTATAAGAATTTTATTAAGAAAATATAATGGGTTGTCGAATTTACATTTTAGGGGGACATCACAATAATCACAAAAGATGAAGCAATCATTGAACAATTATCAAATCCAGACAATGCCCCACCAACCATAATTTCCAGTAAGCTATCAATCCCATATAATCAAAATACCACAATAATAATAAGGTTGTAAACACATACAAATCTAACACATTTACCCTTATATTTAAATTTAACCAATTATTTTTATTTTATCAACTTATAATAACCATATCACATAGTTAAACATGAGAAAACCCCACCCACATGAAACACAATAATTATAAATGAGGGTTTCTCTGATTTAAGGAAGATTTCCACATCGTTCTGCAATATAAGGTGATGAAGAAACGCCCACAATGAAAAAATGCACAATAAAAATCACAGTTCATCCTACACCGTACCGAATGACCATAAAAATTTAACCACACACACAGCCCAAACCAATAAAATATTATGGCAGTGAATCCCCAATTGAATAATGGATGATAAAAAACCAAGAAAGTCAAAATAACCTACTACAGAGTGTCAATGGATATCCGTCAAAATGAAATGATCAATTTTTAAGGAAGATGGCTTGGAGAACCCATTCAGGTGCAGAGGGATCATTAAAAATGATTGAAAATCATTTCAAATGATTAAAAATATGTTCAATTGAAAAAGGGACTTAAAACCTATAATGCTATAGGTTTCATGTTGTGTAACTATTACACAGTGTGTAATCATCGAGTTTCTAAAAATTTATAACTTTCACCAACAGTCGTATCCCCTAAACACATTTATCACCAAAATATATTTCTCACCCTGACTCCCACATATACAATGTGTACCATTTTCACATGCTACCCTTATCAATATATATGATGTGAACCAGCTAGCTACACAAGATGTAAACCACCATTACAAATCTTTCTTACAATACATGGTGTTAATTTCATATAGAATATCTGATCCAGCTCTCGTCTCCACTAAAAACTCTTGGAACCTCCCATGAACACCTCCTACAGCCAAAAATATAAAATTAACAGATTAGGAAGGCACCTAAAAATTCATAAGGTTCCTCTCATATTATTATCACCCTCAGGAATAAAAAATCAAAACCCTAAGGGAAGGTGTTAGGAAAAAAACCCTTGAGATACCTCTCAAGGATCTCATCATACCTCAAATTATACCACTGACCAAACACGCCAGACCAAATGGCCACAAAACAACTCATATATCATCATCACCATTCATCCACATCACTATAACCATATCTATCATAACTCAACCCAAACCCATAACCACCATAACCAATATACTGCACCATTTAAAACAAACTAATCAATGGATTCTATTATCCATGTCATGATACTATCTAATCTAGAAATCATGGACTCTCCCACATGGGTTTAGTCTCATTGCAATTATTATATCTCGATTAGGAATGAGGACCTCCCATTTTCATAATACAATAATTTCTCTTAAATCACATCACAAACATAAAATCAAGGGAAAAACACATCCCAGAAAATAGAAGGATCAAAAAATCACAACATAAAGAAAAACAGAAAAAGTAAAATTCAACAAAAATCTTGGTATTGGTAACAAAAATGAGTCTCTCACTCTCCTGCACTCTCCTATTGACCATGGTTCCTCCACAAAACATGAACATAATGAATTTTCCATACATTCAATGCCCTCTCTTGGTGATCTTGGATAACTATTTGCTACTCTAAAGACAACACATCATCCTTGATATCCAACTCTCCCCAGTCAATGATATTGGATTCGTTGTGATGATATCGATGAATCTATGGGAAATGAATGAAATATTGTATCCTCTCAAACTATGATTTAAATTCCAACCAATATTCCCCCTCAACAAATCAAATAATAAAATTAAAGATCCCAAAAAAGGGTTAAATTTTAACACCTATTCCAAAACTCTACTGCCGACGTCAAGGTGAAAATTTCAAAACACATTGCCCTAATATCAAACTCCTAGGGAAACCTAAAATGATAATTATAAGACTTATTTCATTACTACACTACATTATTTACCTCATGATGTATATGAACATTTTCTCACATACTCCATACCACATCCGGACCAAGAACTACTACCTCCCTGGCCTCTTTCCAACACAATGGGGAATGAAAGAACCTCTCATACAAAGCCTAAAATGGATACATACCAATGGAAGAGTGATAAATATTTTTATAATAAAACTAATCTTAGGGAATTTTTTGTCCTAAAAGTCCATTAATGTCCATGATTCTTACTTGGAATATATCCTATAGTGTCTTAATGGTTTGTTCAATCTTCTCTTTCTTCTGAGGGAGGAAAGCAGTGTTGAGGTGAATCTGAGTTCCAAATTAATGATGAAATCCCCTCTATACTCATGATGAATTTTTTTATCATGATCAATGAAAATGTACTGTGGAACTCCATGAAACATCACCACCTCATCCACATACATCTTTGATAAATCATCCACATTACCCAAATGTATTTGCTCTATGAAGTTGTCCAATTTATTGAATAGATCCATGATCACCCTGATTGAATCATAACCTCCTAGAGCTCTAGGTAATTAATTGATGAAATTTATTGATATTTCACCCTATTTACACTCGTTAAAGTAGAATGGATGCAAAAAAATTTGGGAATAAGATTTTCGACCTTTACATTCTGAAAAACCAACCAAATTTCCACAAACTACACCACTTATCATTTCAACTTGATCCACTGAAATTTCATCTTCAAGATACTGTACATTTGGGATATTCCTAGGTGTGATTCCAATGGTGTGATATAAAACCTATGATGGAATCCCTCTTGCATCACCAGTAGAAAAAAAACCTTCCACGGAACAACATCTGCTTTTGAAAAATCTCTGACCATCCTAGAAGAGCATCATCATGACCAATATGAGTGTACATCACCTCTTCCTTTCCTCACTTTCTTCTATTTACAAGGTATCAATCTTCTCCATTTCTCACTAATAATCCAAATAATCCTGAACATCATATTCCCATGAATACATTATCAAAGCATCAACCATAACATTCCCATCTACTAAGGTGTACACGATCTTGAAATCATAATCCCGAATAAAATAATTATGCCTCCACTACCATATGTTCATATTTCACTGATAAAATATGTAACTAAGGGTTAGGTGATCCTTTATGACCATAAATTTCACCACAATGAGGTAATACTATGGAAAATTCAGGGTAAACACAAACACTACCAACTCCATATCATGGGTGGAATAATTATGCTAATGGTGTCATAAACTCATAGAACCATAAAGGATCACCCTCATCTATTTCACCAACAGACTTCCCAAATGCATATAAGAAGATTCACAAAAATCCTAAAACAAGAATTCCTCTTAATGAAACCAAAGCACTAGAGTACTAACAAACATCCACATCGACAAACTGAATATTGCCTCTTACTGACCAGTACACACAATCCTTTGGTCTTTTCTTGTAAACACTATCAATGGGGATTCAAATTGAGATAAATAAATAATAAAAATTTGATAATATCCTAAAACAGTAAGAAAACGATGAACTTATGCCCTGAGTTTTGGTTCTTTTGAATAAATAATAGTTGCATCCTTCAACAGGTCTGGTAAAACACCCTGCTAAGAGACCCCATCCTTAAGGAATTTCAACTATCATTTCCAAAAAGTAATATTGAAAAACATTTTATTGAGCTAGTTGATTTGAATTACTTTTAAAGTAAATCCATTATGTTTATCATACTCTTATTTGTAAATTGGGTAGATAAATATATCATCAATTAATATGATGAAGAACCATTCTAGGAATTCATGTAAGATAGAATAAATAATACCCATGAATATGGCTAGTGCATTCATCACACTTAATGTCTTGAAAAAAAACTTGATGTTTCCATACCATCATATGAAGGAAACCTTTGGGATATTTCCATTAATCTACCTAACCTAGTGATATACATATCACAGATCAATCATATAAAACCATCTCACATGTTTTTACTACTAGAAATGATCATATATCTTTGATAGATGGTAATAGTGCCAGATTGTCACCTGATTCAACCTTTGGTAGTCTATACACAACCTCTGGCTATCAAATAAATTCTTGGAGAACAACCCTGGAGCACCCCTGGATACACAATGGGCTAGATTAAACCCTTATGAATCATATTATCAATCTAAATCCTGATCTCTTAAAACCCATAAGGCTCAATTTGATAAAGAGAAATAAAAATTGCATAATCACTAATCTACAAGTCTGTCATGAAAATAACATCATTTCATGGGGGTATTATCACAAACACCTAAAGAAACAAACCCATAAACTCATCATAATCCATGGGATCCTATACTCTCTAATATTCATCTGATTCTACTGAAAAATAATCCAATAATGAAATATGGGGATCCACATTTGAACTACACTTCTGACAACCACTCTTACCAACAAAAATGACCCACTGCTATCTAAGTCTTTGAAAACATTTCTTCTAAAAAACTAGTCAATAACAACATGTGCAAAATAAATCAAGTAAATGACATGTATAATATCATAAAGAAAACATATATAAAAAGAAAATATCCCCCAAGGGACTGATGTGGCCCCGTCATTATTCTACACCATAATGACACATCAAGAAATATATTATAGCCTCTAACTAGAATAGTCAGCACCAGGGGAATAAAAATACCCTCTATGTATATTCCATGAGTATAGACTGTTGTGGGTGCAAAAAATGAGGGTGAAACTCATAAATTACTCAAGGAACAAATAAAATTACTAAAAAAACTGATCGTACCATTGATGATATTTAGACCCTATGAAATTTTTTCCTCCCCCATGTGCAACTGACCTAGACCATATATTATACCTATATGTTGATGAAAACCTCAATGACCATGCTCGGTTTGGGGTCCCTATACTCAAGTAATATCATGATGTTAACCCATACTACCTTTATATCCCCTTAGTAGAGCAAAAATTTGACAACCCTACAATTAGAATGGTATCACAGAAAAAATGTTATTGAGGATGTCATTAATCATATCCACCTCCACCCAACTAAGCTATAGGGAACTCATGGAACATGTTTTTGAAGTGGAAATGAACCCAAAAACCAAAAATCACTATTAAAAATCCACTACAAAAATCACCAAAACCACTGGCCCTATAAGAATTGATAAGAATCTACTATGGTCTACTCCATGAAAACTGAAACCTCTAATGATTCGGTGCCTAAGGTCATCCCTTGACAACTCTAAACCATAAGTAAACCTATTGGTTCCCATATCACATTAAACCTCATTGTGAGAGAATATTTTTTGTTGCATCTCCATTCTTGAGAACCTATAGATACACTGGAAAAGTTAAAGTAGAAACTTAATTCTTGATAGAAGAACAATGTGCCTCCCTAACACATCATTAATGAGACTCCTCATCTGGAAAAATTTAATAGGAAATGAATAAGGTACATGAACATAATTTTCATCTCCAACATTGATATGCTCACTGATTTATGAGAAATAATCTCCAACCAGTTTACTAACATCATTTATGAATGAATGGAACTCTTCTCATAACACTTTCTGAATGTATACCCAAGAAAAATATATATCCTTCAACTCACAAATATACAATGTAATCCAATTATATGTATATCTCCCCACATATAACTAACATCCAAATAAACCTAGTAATCCATCAGGACCCAAATCAAACTGAAAGAGACCTCGAGATCCTCCATCCATCACTCTATCTCAACATCGGAAACACTACACCTGAACTTCCCCGAGGTCTGCCATTATAAATAAAATAATGGCCACTACCAAACCTCATCCTACCATATTTGATGTACCCGATGCCTATTAACCAGATTATCCTAATGAACCTCAACTGTTTGAGAAATATGTAGATGAAGAAAATTTGTTATAGCTGAAATAAGAAACAATGATTTCTTATTATCACGTATAATGTAATTTTAATATTATTCACGTTGAGTGACTTTATTCATTTTATCCTTCCCAAAACAACCCAATTCAAATAGGAAAACAAGTTATCATGATGAATGTACCTCTAATAGGTCCCTACACTTCAAATAGGTCAAACTCACTTGGTCATTCAATAAGCTCAGATCTCATGCACTAGATCACTGGGGTCTATAAAATCTTATGTCCTAGCTGGTCCCCCCTGAACTATGTCACACAACATGGCCAACTATAACCATTTCCATAGAAAACCATGAAATCCTCATTGTGACTAACTTCAAACCCCATATAATGTCCCAAACATCTCCTTTGATACAACTCTATCACGACCCCTTCAGTCTAAAGAAAATGAAAAAAGGGGAGAGAGATAATAACCCTAGACTCCCACCTCTTGTAGGTCATGAGATTTTGAATTGCATTGTGGGTATAAAAATATCATGAAATGGGAGGCATTTTACTGTATAATAAAATAGTATTTGGGGATAAGATGAATCATTCATAGGAAACACCATGAATTAACATAAAAAATATCCAAAACCATCCCATGTGTAGGAAGAAATAAATTTCATTTAGATAAAAGAATCCAAAGGTAAATAACCAATGGAAAATATAAAGTAGTGACATAAAAACTATCCATTGTCTAAGCTAGTAATTTATACCATGGTCTATGAAATCCACATTAAAACCTAAATACTAGTTTATATACATAGGGTAAATAAAAGTATACACAGTAGGAAAGACAATGTATCTCATGAACATGTTAAAAGATCATATTAATGAACCTAGGAGAAATAAGAAGAACCAAAAACACCTAAATAGTTCTACTATCTATCCCACCCTCACTATGGAATGCTCTCCAAATAATGATAGGTAAGAAGTATTCTATATCATGAATCCCATTGATATAGAGTAAACCAAACCAATTTCATGTTAGTATTTCACTTTCACATGCCAATTTCATACATCTCGGTGCTCCAATATCTTATATATACCAGAATATCCCACAATCAAGTCACATCAAATCACACTCGTAGACACTCGGGATCACCACACCACAAGCACGACCACACACATCTCACCTGAAGACACCTAGGTCATCACATCACAACCAATACCATAATTATAGTAGTAGGGTATCATGAACATATACGGAAGCATCCACATTTTGTCCACCTACCATGAATGATCCCCACCATAATCCAACTCAACCCACCAGATACTGTTAGAAAACACATGGGCCTATTTCCCTATAAGAAAAACCACTTCACATCTCACCTGAAGAGACCATGTCAATTACATCCACAATCTAGTGCACTACCATCCCTTAGCCATAAAAACATGTGAAATACCTACCTTTACTATATAGTAGATCTATAAAGAGTGGGTACCCATCCATCCATCCTCCTCATGGGACATCAGGAAGAACACTACATGCGTGATTATATGGGTGTCGATACTTTTTCACTGACATGGATGAGGTGTGTATAAAAGTCATAAATAATATCAAGTATATAAATATATCCACTCAAAATATATTAGATTATAGGTTTACCACCAAAAACTCATCAACTCCCAACATCGTCACATCAGAATCCACATGTAAATGCATACCACCAAAAAAACCACATGCCACATCTCACCACCATCCAATTCCAATTATCAAACCATTCATTTCATTGTTAAGAATAATATATATTTAACAACATGGAAAATAATTTAATTATTCATTATATATTTACACACCATTAACTGATCAAACCCCATACATTTCAATCATTGTTAAATAATTATTTATTTCAACACTACCTGGGTATATAGTATAGAGAAACAACACACCACACATAGCTCAACATTCCCATCGAACCATCACCACACTGCCAAAATCCATGACCGAACATCTACAAACTCACTACCCCAAAAGCACATCCTAACAACCAATAAAAATCCAACCCAAAAGTATGGACAAACAACAACCTCATCACCTCGAAATAATGACCATCAAATCATCATCTCCACATGCCCCAAACACAATTCAATCACTCATAAAATCCTTTTTATTGTTTTGAAAAGCATATTTTATCTCATCCAACTTTATTTTCAGGATGTTATCACATACGAAAAAAACTTGGTGAAGCCATTTTATTAAAAAAATATAAGTGGCTATCAAATTTCCATTTAAGGGTGATATGAAAATAATAAAAACAAAATAAGTAGTCATAGAACAATAATAAAATGCAAAAAAATCACCCAATGGTAATAATTTTTGGTGGCACATGAAGATCATACAATCCCAATATCTCAATAACAATAAGGATATAAAAACATTAAAATAAATTCTTTTTACACTATAATTATAATTAATTTTTTTATCTTTGATTATGTCATTGTAAAAATATCCAATATATAAATATGATAAAACCCCATCTTCATGATATAAAATAACGAGAAATATGGGATTCCATACTACAATAAGGATTCCAGCTTATTATGCACCATGGAGATAAGTATAAATTCTAGAAAACCATTAATGCATCACAATAAACTATATATCAACCAACACTTCACCAAAGGTCTATAAAATCACAACCCAGTACACACCCCAAACCTAATCAATATCACCAAACTGAATACCTTAATGAAGAATTGAATTAAAACTTTTTGAAAGGGTAGAGATCCTACTACAGATTTCTAATGGCGATCTACCAAAACCAAAGGATCAAACTATAAGGAACAGGACTTGAATAACACATCATGGTGCCTCGGGATCTTCCAAAATGATAGAGAATGGAGGATACAGAATGAAAATAAATTATTCTTGGAAAGATACTTAGAACTTGGAATCATATATGTTTGAACTCATGTAAAGAATACATAACATTTAAACCTTTTGTTTCCAAAAAATTTCATCATGCACCGGTAATATCATCACCTAGAATGATTTAACACCAAAATTTATTAGGAATCAGAAATCCCACATACATTGTGGGTACCCTTTTTATGGACTACCACTTAGCTGCACAGAATCATTAACCACCTAGCTACATAAGCCATGCAACCCTAGTACATATCGTGTATACAATAAACTATTTTAATTTACTACAGTATCTCTATAACAACCTTAACCTCAACCAAAATCTCCCAAAACCACTCTGGAACACCAAAAACAATCTATGATATTGAATAGGAAGGCATTGTCCACTACATTAGGAATAATATAGTTTTTGGATTGAATATTGAAATTGACGATGTTCGAAACCAATAAATTGGAACTGCTCCTTACATAGAATGTGTTTCAGTCCTATAAAAGGATATTAAAATAAGGATGAGTAAGATTACACAATAATCTATTTTGTTTAATTTAATTTTTATAACCATATGTTATTTGGATTTCATTTGGTAAATGATGATGAATTAATGATCAATGTTGAAGAAATTACTACTTTATGAGAGGCCAATGAACATTCTTATTCCATGAAATGGTTAAAACTATTAGATCTATGATGGGTTCTATTTATAGTTTCCATGTGTGGATACTAGTTGATACACCAGAATTGGTGTGACTCGTATTGTGAAGGAGGATTTTAAACTAAAAATATGATATATTTATATATATAGTATATTTTCAACCTATAAATATATTTTGGTTGTATGATGGCTTAAAATAATTTAGGTATTTTAAATAAATACAAATAATCACAATTTATGATGATAATGTTCATTCTAATATTTTTATCCATGTAACACATTATCTTATGGAATATGTAAAAGAAAAATTAAACATTTTTTCTATAATGAATTTTTATTTGAATATGTGTACATGATATAACAAGGTTGTTTTAAAGTTCCAAATAATTCTCATGTGGTTTGGATGATTCAATATAACTTCTTGTATTCATCAAATATTCTTGGAGATGAAAAATATTTTTTGATGGTGAAATCATTCATTTTAGTTTCATCTAAAATTTGGATGAATATTTTTTATAAAAGAGGGTTTTTGGGAGTGGTGTATTATATATATATTTGTCTGTGGAATATATACAACTCATAATATGTTTTTTTTTTAAATTTAGGTTTTGAAAATTTATTATAAGGAAAGTCCTTCTTGATGAAATAAATGAAAAATGTATCCTATATATTGAAAATTTACATCTATAGTGATAAATATAAGATAGTTCTTAGAATATATTTGAACACATATATTGGTAATGTGATTAAGAGATATAAAATGAATAACTCCATGAAGGGTTATTTTCCAATATTGCATGGAATGAGTATTAGGTATATGAAATGTCCATATAATAAATTATAATGGAGAAATATGGATAATATTTAATTTTTCAATCAAAGTATCTACAATGTATGTTGGTTTTTTGAAATGAACAAATGCCTTAAATTATTTGAGAATATTAATTTGATATCAATCGAATCCTATTGAGTGTTACTAGATTATAATAATGAGAGTCCTTAAGTAAAAGAGATGTAACGATATATTCATTTTCTATAGATGTTTGGAATATCTCATTATATGTTGTTACATTGATTATAGTTTCAAAAATAAAAAATATGATATTATATATCAATTTAATTTCTAGTTTTCCATCAATAGTATTACTATCAGTTGGAAGAGATCTCAAAATACCACTGTGATTGACTCTAAAAATGGTTGTGTTCATTGAAACATAAAATTATATGAAGGAATATATATTATTCAAGAAATTAATCACTAAATTTTTGGTGGTTCAATGAATTTTGGTATAAATGATGATTTATTACGTTAAAATGGATCTATTTCTCATGAAAGGGAACATTGTTATATTTAAATGATTAAAGTCATTAGTTTAAAATGCTATAAATATTGATAAATCATCGAGGGGATTTATGTAATGATTTAATGGTTGAATATAGAGGAGAATGTAGTGGATCTATTTAAAAATCCTTGAATGTAGTATAAGTATGATTGTCATCTAAATTTACTAGGTATTAGATACATGAGATATTGGATAAATTATTCATACAAGTATTATTTTTCATGGTTTTATAATAAGGTATATATATCTTAACAATTAATTTATGTGGGATATATAATTTACATGGATAATAGAATGATAAAATACCCTTAAATTATGGATTTTATCTATGCTTAATCCTTCTTTATCATGGGGAATTATAGTATGGGAAGATATGTTATGATTAAATTTCATATAATCTTATATAAAATATTGTGTATTTTATGATATAATATAAAGAGACTTATTATATGGACTAACCACCAAAGTATATCACATTAAATTTCATATAATAGTAATTATACTTATCTGTGTGTATTTCCTTTTAATTCTCACATCCTAGGTTTAACATGATATATTTCAATGGATCATATATATATTGATACATTTATTATATAACCCCATAATAAAAGAAAATCAATGGCCGGTTGTGTACAATTTAGATCATGATATGAGCTATATTTTACAAATATTTGAATATTCCACATAAAATGAAATTAGGACACATGGATCCTTTAATTCAATTACATTTATTGATTTCATTTCCATTATTAAGTGGGTGGCTTGTTGTATTCTATAATACATAGATTAATTACATGTTATTTATTTATTATAACTAATTGTCATATTTTTGAATGTAATAAACATGTGATATGGACTATAGCATATTGATATATTCCATGCTTAGTCATGTATTATTGTCTTGAAAAAAAATGATTAAATATAAATATATACTAACTGTAGGGAAATATATTTGTGAAAAATATGTCCATTTAGATATATTGAGGTATTTTATAAATATGATTCCAAACCACATTTTATCTTATGTAGCAGTAATCTTTTTCTAAAGGATTATATTCACATAAAATTATGTATTCAGAATTTTATCATTGTTTTGAGTTCAAAAAAAACCCATAAATTGATAATGTAGTATTTATAATGATGTATTATATTGGTGAGCCATGATAGTTTAATCTCTGACACAATTTATGGGATAATCTTGTCTAATTGTGTTTTTATTGATTCCCAAAGTGTTATGAAGTTTTTGATAAGGATTTATAGGTTTTATTTATTTTTGGATATTTTTTTAAATACTAAATGATAAAAGGACCATGATGTTGTGATAGTCATAACATCATGATTTATATTGGGTAATGTTTCTTGATACCATGTCCTGGTGTTTATTGTAAATAATATGAGAAATAATTTATTTAATACTCATAAAATAATTTTCTTTTTTATTCTATCCTATGAAACATATTATGATTTTGTATCTTCTCTGTGAATATTGAATGTAAATTTAACATTTCAACAAATTAATGAATCCATTTTTATAAAAGTGACAACCTTAAAAACAAAAGGAGAGTAATTTCATAAAATCCAAAACATCATGACTCGAATAAGCTCCATCATTTAGTGATGGATGTATAAAAAATGGGATTATGAGACTCAATAAATGGTACCTTATTTCGTTTTTTTAAATTAATATCTTCATTCTAATGGTATTTACAAAATACACATTACGGATGGGTGTTTAGAACAACTTTGAAGAAGAAGAGATCATACAGAAGCATTCAGTGATTCTATTGATTGGGGGATACCTTTGGAGGTAGAAATACCATTGTTATTACTTAGGGATCTGGACTAAACTCATTTTTATGGAGGATTCATCATGGATAGTGAGGTGTGATTTATTTTACAGTTTTTTCTTTCATGTTTTTTTATTTTTACCTCACTTAGTGGATATTGTGTATAATATTTATACATTCTTTCATAGCTTATTGGTATAGGGATATATCACAAATCCATTAATTTTGATCCTTCTTGTGTGTATTTATTTGTTGGTATACTTATATATATTTGTGTATAAATATACATTTTCATTATATGCATAGATACATACATACATACATACATACATACATACACACACACACAAATATATAATCATATTAAATATATATATATATATATATACAAAAATTATACTAATTAACAATATATATATATATATATTAGTGTATGTGACTCAGTGTGGGTATGATTGTACGTATATATGTATATATATATGTCAAAATATTAAACATACATATATAGTTACATAAATATAATTAGGATATATATATATATATAAATAAATATATTATAATCATATATATATATACATATATAAATATATTATGGAAACACACACACACACACATAGATATATATACATATAAACACACACACACCCAAAAACAAGTGAATAGGCATGAATAGGAATATATTTTGAGTATGTGTGTGTGTAGGCGTATCATGATATGGAAATCAATCATAAAAGTAGAAAATGTATTTGAAAAATGATGAATTTTACATTGGATTTACATAAGGTTCCCATAAAGTCTCCCTTAATTAATTATATTTTTATTAGTTTTGTTTAAGGATGTCTTTATCAGTCACTATTTTTCAATAATAAATGACATCCTAAACAAAAAAATTAACTAATTTTGGAACACTGTTGTTGTTTAAACCCCTTATTTATTATTTTATAAATTGTTATACAACACTTCAACACCAAAAATACCAACTAATTATAATAAATCACATGTATATATAATTACAATATTTTGAGAGAGGGTGATATAAATAAACAAATAAAATTTATATCACCTACAATTACATGGGGAGACTCGAACTTGAGACCTTCCATAGGACACCTCAAAGGTGTAACCACTAGGCTACAACCCTCAAGGTAACTAATATATATATAATTATTTTTATAATTATAATTATTTAAATAATTTTATATTTGGAATTTCAATTTTATAAATTAAAAACTATATGTATTTAGGTATCTACCTATATTTTCTGAATTTAATAACAAATTATAAATTAATTATAAATATAATATATTTTTAAATTAAAATTTTATTTTAACATTAATTGTTTTGAAAAAAAAACACAAATAAATATAATATTTTAATACTAATATATAATTATATAATTTTTCTTTACAAATATAATATATATTTAATTTGTAAATAAACTTATTGAAATGAAATTATTGATAATTATTATGAAATATATTTATATATAATTATATTAAAAATTTGGCTTCAATCCTATCTATTAAAGAATGATAAAATTAAAAAAATGAGAGGATAGTTTCAAGAAAAGAAACATACCCTCATTCTGAAATCCATAAGCAAAAAAATACAAGAAAAACCAATTATTGAATGATCCATGAAATCATGTATTATAAAAAATCTCATTTCGGGATTCGAATTTAATACATATTTAAAAAATCATCTTGAGAGAGAAGTATTATATATTTTTTAATCCTTTATACCTCCCTGAACATGGGGATGAATACCTCATCAATATGATTATTCCTTTTTCCAATTGGTGTCATGATCCTCATATTTATAAGAATGAATTAGAGGAAGTGAAACCTACTGTACGATATCTATAGTATCAACCTCCTCTTTAGTATCATCCTTACCATCAAGAGTTCCATCCTTACTGTGGTATGATATAACATAAGTCTAATTCTATTCTTGCCCAATAATTTCCAAATAATTTAATAACAAAATTATAGTTATAAGGAAAATATCAATAATAGAAAATGATTTAAAAATAATAGGTTTATCCTTTTATTTCAATATAATTCCACTACTGTTACAGGGACTGTCAATAGGCTTAACATTATTTCCTTCCTTATTCAGATCTTATTTACCCCTTAATGACTAATGGGTTTACACTTGTTTCAAAGGAGACTTAGAAAATTTCTACTCATGTGAGATTCTATTAAATTATCTCACTTCCATTGTATATGTAACACTATCAGTTTCCATCCTAGTTAAACTCCCATGAGTAGTAACATCGATCTTTGATAGTCCTCTATTGAACCATTTTTATCTTCTACTTGAGAATTTTGGACTTTTGTGAATAGTTTGATCTCAATTTTAGGACTCGATCATTCTATAAAATTTGTTTTATTTATGGTAAAATCTTCCATATCATATAAAATAGTAAAAATCACACCACATATACTTAAAGACGCATTGTGTTTCTCCATAAAACTTCACATTAACCCCTGAAATTAATTTTTAAAACCTCTTTTTAGAGTTCCCTCCTCTAGGGAAGCCAAAATTTTAGATGATGGAATTGACCTTAAGGTGACATCTGGACACAAACTCTACTGAGTAACCACGCCCCCAACTACATCTTTTTTTGGGATTTATATCTGATGGGCACTCAAGACAACAATAAGATATTGTATCATGTCTGGATTGAATATATATAGAATCCCCAAATCCTTATGAGTTTTTTGATTTTTAAGCATAGTAGAATAGTGGGAGCCCACTTCTTATTATTACATTTCTTTTCATTACATTATCCTACTGGAAAAGTGACAATGAATTTCAACCTTAGATTTAGTGACCGCATTATTTAGGATCTTCTATTGTAGAATTTTATATATCAACTTGAATTGGGTAAACTTGTATTGTGTTTCACTTTGATAATTGATTTCTATGTGGGATTCCTCTCTATGATTAATGATTTCCTTTCATCTAGGTATTTCCCATGTAACCTTATATAGTTATACCCATTACTATATCAATTGATTAATCTTAATTCAATTACAGAAATGTTATCTAATTTCAATAATAATTGTGATTTCTCCCCCAATTTATTTTTGAAATGTTCAGTATGTGATTCAGGTCATTCTATCAATAACACTTAAATGCGTTACTAAATACCATTAAACAAGTATCAAACACTAGTTCACTAATCTTCTAAATAAATTGAGTTTTTAAAATAGTTTATAGATGTGTTATTTAACATATGTGGTGGTTCCACCATGAATGTTTCAATATATCCCCCCAACTTTCTCTCCCTTTATCTCACACGTCACTCTCTACATCCCTCCCTCCCTCACCCTCCCTCTCACACCCTTATATTATATCCCTCTCTATCTCTATCTCTTTCTACCCCTCCCCTCCCTCCAACTCTCACCCACCCACTCACTCTCCCCCTCTCCCACCCTCCACTCCCTTTGTCCCCTCTCTATCTCATTCCCTCTATCACACACAAACACACTCTATCTACCTCCCGTTACTCTAAGATCTCTTCTAATACCATCATATTAACACTATTTTAATTGTTTTTGAGTTTGAGGGAGAGATTAATAATTCCTAAGAGTTCTAGTGTGATCATTTTAATATTTAGATATTTTTATCATTTATATGAACGATATCATGATGATACTTGAATGAATTTGTTGGAGAGGGTAGAGATTCAAGTCAAAATCATACCCTCAGGATCCCAAACCTTCTTGTCCCAATAAAAAATTTTCTTCAAGGTTCCATCCTAACTGAAATTAGTTAATAGAAGATAATATCATCTCTGTTTATTTTTTAAATGAAAATCATCATGAAACTGATGTTGGATTGGGATTGGACCAAATAAGGATCCCAATCCATCAACTCCCACTTAAATCTTGTATATTTGGAAACATGAACACCTAATCAACTAGTTTATCAAGAAAGCATATCACTTGCAACTTAATTATTTATAACATTCCCCTTTATTAGTCACATCCTAATTGATACCATTATTCATAACATGGGGAAATTAAAACATAAGAAAATGTGGTCTCAATTTATCAGTAAGGGTAAATATTAGAGATATCAGTAAATGAACATATGAAAGCATAAAATATGTATAATAGTATGATATCATGAACATAACATAAAAAGATCATACACAATCTGTTATATATCATAAAAATGATTCATTGAATAAAACAATATCATTTCAAAACAAATTAATTATAATAAGAAACATTATCATAAATCAATCATGAATTATAAGATCAAGTAAAAAAATTTAGAACAAACATAGGTATAAAATCCATTTTATAATGGTACGGGTTACTAAAAATCCCATATAACTATAATAGTTCATGAATCATTACATGAGACCAATAATAGATAAAGCACATCAACATTCATCCTAAAGTAGATCAATCAAATTGACTTCCACCCCATATTTATTCCATGAGATAAAATACATTACCTCATGCATTGGATTGAGATATAGGTTCCATAAATAATATAATTGAAATAATAAACATGTGTGCAACAAGTTCACAAAATAATCATTATATCATAAAAATTGAAAATAATGGGTTTTATAAACATTTCATCATAACATAACCCATGGAAAATATATAGGTTTCATAATAATTTCTACTTTTAATCATAATCATAATCCATATACAGAAAGAATAATTATTTCATCCTTTTATAATATATTAGTAAAGGTTATTTAACATCAAAATATGTGATCTTATAAAGAAAATTATTTTTAAATATCACTCTTATTAATTATTGAATAAAACATCCTTTCTATTTTGAAATAACTTCTCATTATAAAATTATACAATTATGAAGGGAAAAATATTTCTTTAAAAATAACTCTAGGAACATATAACGAAAAATTAAAAGATAAAGTATTCATGAATCTGGGAAAACATATTCATATTGTATAATTTAAAAAATATTTAATCCATATTTTGTAGAAAAGTCAACAATTACCTCATTTGGAAATTGATAAAAAGATTCAACTCAAAATATTTTTTAAAATTTTAATAATTGAATAAAATATATAAAAAATTTATATGATAATATAAAAAAATGAAATTGTTATTACAAACCATGGATATAAAAGAAACATATTCTCTAGTAGAAACAGAAGCTTAAACAATCCTGTGTATTGGTGAGATTATGAAATAAAACCCTTATCGCATTGGTATCTTTTAAACTATAAGACCCCTGAAAGGAAGAACCATATATAGATATGTAAATAAAATAATTTACATGATAATAATCATAAAATACATTTTCATTATGTAAATATTCCACAGAAAGGAAATAGGTGGTATATAAGGCATGTGTCCAATAGAAATAAAAGTGAGATGAATATACCTTGTAACTTGTTTTTCATGATTTAAAGGTACTCTAACCTCAGGTATAATAATTTAAAAATTTATTATAAGTAAATTACATAAAAATTTAGTTAATTAAGATAATTTTTTTTAATACATTAAAATCCCTTCAACACCCCTTCATAAAATTAAAATCTCCAGTTTGGGGTTTTAACTATTCGTTTATCATAGGTAGAACTATTTAGTAGTTCTAGTACCTATGCATTTATCCTTGTTACATCATATAAAGAATATAAATCATGATATAAACATAATAAACACATTTTTTATACATATTTATAGTCATCTATAAAATTTGTAGATAGAAAAATGAATTGAATCTTTCATTGTGATGGAAGACCATACTTATGTATGATCATTATTTTTATTTTTCAACAGATGGAATGAAATAAAGGTAAATATTATTTCATATTTATTATTATATTATTATATAATAAATATAATATATATTCGTCAAATTAATCCTCATGACCATCCATCTAAAAGTAAATTATAAAAAAATCACATCAATCCATTGATGTGGTCGTCCACAAGTCCCCACGATTGACGTTATCATTTACAAAATGATATGATGGTAAGATGGTAGATATTATATTATAATTTTAGAAGTGTAACTATTTCATAATTTTTATATATAAACATCAGACCCATATTAATAACCATCCTTAAGTGATAGTGATGATAAACTAATTGTATTGCTGCGTGGAGATGGTAAGTTGTACAAACACATTAGCGATACTTTCACATATCATTTGGGAAGAAAGAGGGGGAATAATGGTGTTTAAAGAATAAAAATAAAATTTAAGTATATATATGATAACTAAGTTGTTATTTTATGATAAATATCATATATTTGTGAGAGTTAATAAAGAGTATGATGGAAATTGATCAGTTTAGGTGATTACGTGTTCTTGGAAATTACTCCTTTAGACCTCTATAAAAGGGCGCTAGGGTTTATATTTTGGAAGGACCATAACATATATAATTTGTCTTGGGATGTTTAGAAAATAAATTTAAATATTTTCATCAATCTGTAATTCTCAATGTATTGATAATAATTTAGGGAGATGGTACCCTTTTATAATTGATATGAGAGGAATTTTTGAAATTTTTCAAAAGATTAAAATTATAAAAAATTCATTTGAAAAAAATGGTTCCAAATAGCCTATAATAGATTATGGATAAACGTTTTTGACCATATAATATCTTTTTTGTCTTATTTTAAAATTTTGTTTCATTTTTATGTAATTTAATGAAATTTTGTAATCATAAAATTTCTGTATTTTCAATTTAGATGATACTCATTAAATTTGACATATAAGACAAAAAGAAAATGTTTAAATTTGAATATAATCTATTTAAAAAATACTAATACATTAAATTAATCTATAAAATTTATGTGTCTCATTATATTACTCAAATTATATTTATTTTTATATTTTCTAAACAATTTATTATTTTTTATTAATTGAATATTTTATCATATTTATATATGCATTTATGGATATTAAATCATAACAAAGAGTAAAAATTAAATTCCCATCATAAAAATAATTTCATAATGATCAATATAGACATATATTTTCATTAATAACTAACTTTTTACCTATGTGGACACATAGAAGATATTAATAACAATGAGAGTGGCACTGTGTAACTTTTTTATTTAACTAACTAAAATGTTTTTTAGGGATTAATTTCCATTAAAAACTCAATTTAGAAAATATGTTTTAAGGATACAATTTAATTCATCCAATTGTAATTAAGATGAAAAAATATGTTCTTTTTATTTTGTTTTAACACAAATTTGACTAATTTACCCTTTACCGGGGTGATAAATTTAATGATAGTTACTATTCATAATGAATAGAATAAATGACACAAATTTACATATTTTAGACTTCGTAATTCAAACTATGGAATAAATTTTAAAAAAGTCCAGTTATATAGATTTTAAAAATAAATTTTAAAAAACATTCACAAAATGTGACGAGAACTACTTTTTAGAGGAAAGAAAAAGTAATTTTTAAGAACAAAATTTAATTTTATTCGTATTTCATGCCTAAAAAATACTATATTAATTTAATATCATTATATTAAGAATATAATTTATAAAATTTATTAAAATAATTCACCAAAATTTATTTATTTAATTTATTATGGAAAAACATGTTTATGAACATAAAAAATGTTTTCTATAAAAATACCTCCACTAGTTTCAAATATGTTTTATTTTACTTCATTTTTTGTAACCAATGAAAATATGTAGAACATATGTTTTTCATAATTTGTTCCATCCTTTTCATTTCATTATTTCTAATGGCCAGTCATGTAAAATCTTATAAATTGTTTTTAATAATGTTATGCTGTTCATCTAAACTCGTTATTTTGTGTAACACAATCTATCGAGGAAAATAAATTTATTAAAAAATAAATTTATTAAAAATATATGAGTGTTAAATTATACCCCTATTAAAATTAATTTAACCCTATAAATTTTTCATTATGATACAAACTGATTATTATGATGTCCCATCATCACATCCTCAGGTTCTCACGTAGCTTCCTCAAATTTGTGGTTTGGCCCCAAAACATTGACCAGGTTAGAGGTCTTGTTTTATATAACTTTCTCGGTATATTTAATAATTTATATCAATTTTTATTCATTAAAGGGGTCATAATATTGTGGTACATCCTTTTTGTTTAGTACATATTAATTATTATATATGTACTTATTTAATAGATATAAATGAAACATGTCGTGAACTTAGGATAGATTTGATGGATGTTCAGTAGACAAGATAACATCAAGATATAATGAAGAATTTAAAAACGGGAAATATTCCTTAGTATTATCTTTTCCTTATATCCAAATATCATTACACTATTATGGTGAGATATTCAAAGAATACCATGTCACCAACTTCACACTCTAGATAATTTTGATGATTGTCTCTAGAACTCTTTTATCGGCTCTAAGTTTATCTTATGTGTTTTTGAATTTCTCTACCATAATTTTTTGATCTATTATCTTAATTAAGCCTTAAAATATTTCTTTTCCCACCATCATTCCATCACACTCAATTTATATACTTTATAATATAGAATTGTTTTTAATGATCCATCAAAAAAACTGGAATGAAAGGTATTATTGTTAGAAAATTCCACCAAATGAAGTTGTTGATACTAAGCACATTTAAAATACAAAGAGAAATATATCAAAAATTATTCAAGAGTTTGAATGTTCCTCTCATACTAACCATATAACTTAGGATGGTATATAGTGCCGATACTTAACTCAAAATATATATCCTACTGAAGACTACTCTAAAATGTATAGGTAAAACTTGGATATCGATCAGATATGATTGATACTGTTAGGCCGTGAAAAATTATAACTTACATAATGTATAATAGATTAAGTTGATCAAGATATAATAATATCTAATGTAAATGATGTATTCTATATTTTTATGGGCGTAATATATTTCCCATATAGAATTATAAAATTTAGATGATTTGGGGATCCCAAGGACAAAATCCAAGGTGATGCTTGCGCATTTCCATTCTGGTGTGGGTAATAGTTGAACATCTCATTAGTCTTATATCTATCTGTCTTATCTTTTTGAAATTTATTTTTTCTGTATCTCTCCTTTTGTCAGCCCCCCAAATATATTATTTCAAATCCATATACATTTTCATATATCTAAGATAAATAGATAATTAAGAACTATTAGCATCATCCATCATCTCGTTCATTAAAGCTTGTATCGATGGAACAAATATATAATTCTCAAACCTTATCATTTCATCACCATTAAGGATTAACATAGACAATTTCTCACCTTCTTTTTCATATTTATATATTTTTTTGTGCATCTATAGTATTCATTTGGATATATAGTTGAACATTCATATATTCTAAACAATATTTCTATAATTAATTTATGATTTCCATGTCCATCCTTTCAATGGCCATAAATGTTGGATCTTTTGTGATCATCATTATAGATAATATTTCATAATAATTTCTGCTCAAAGTTTCTACCACTAGGTTTGATTTCCCAGTGTGGTAATGTATTATTTCGTTGTAATCATTAATCAACACTAACCATCTTATGTAGTGCATGTTCACCTATTTATTAGTTAATATATAGATTAATATTTTGTGAATATTATATATGTCTCACCATCATCCATAAGGACAATACCTCCATATATTTAATTCAAAACATAATATAGCTAACTCTAAATCATGAGTTCTGTTACATTAATCATGGGTCTTCAATTGTCATGAAGAATAATATATAATTGTATCATTCTACACTAGGACACATGAAACTCCATTATTTGATCCATCACAATAGATTACAAGCCTTTATCCTTTATGGGGTAGTATAACCATAGAAGCACAAACTATCCTTCTCTTAATATCCTTAAAATATTCTTTATAATCATTCATCTAAAGGAACTTTCCTCCTGGAAATGTCAATTGGTGTTTGGATTCTATAGATATGAAAAATTCTTAAAAAAGCTCCATTAATATCTAACCAAACCAATAAAACTTTGGATATTTTTCATAGAATATTTTTTGGGATAATTCTTTGTAACAAATTTCTTGTAAGGGCCTAATAATATACCCTCACATGATATTATATGACCCAATAATAAAAATATTGAAATCCATAATGCACAAATGATAAATTTGTCATAAATAATAAAATTCCTCAACATCATTATCACAATTCTCAAATGTTCTTTATGATATTACTTTATAAATAAATAAATTAATAATATCATATATAAAGAATTTTAAAATTTTTTCAAGGAAATATTTAAATATTATTCATTAAATCAATGTTGATAGTTGGGGAATTAATAAGACCAAATGGAATCATTATAAATTAATTGTTTTTATAACTTGTACTAAAATGTGTCTTGGGAATATTTTCCACCTGTACCCTCATGTGATGATATCCAAAAAAGTTAAAAATGATAAAATTATTGATCTATGCATATTATATCAAACAATTCATCAATTCAAGGTATATGATACTTTTTATTTCTACTAACCTTGTTAAGTTCACAATAATCAATAAATATTTTCAATTAACCATATTTCTTATTAATAAATAGAACTAGTTTACCCCAATGTAACGTAGAAGGATATATAAATCCCTTATAAATATTATATTTTAGTATAATATTAAATTATTGTAACTCAATTGAGATTATTCTATAAGGAGACTTTGTAATATGTGTAACAGTAGGTATTAGCTCTATAGATAACTCATATTCTTGTTTTTTTGTAAGACTGGTGAAATGATCTAGAAAACCTCAAAAATCTCTCAAAAAATTAGGTTATCCTCGATGATTAATTTTTCCCTAATTATTTGACATAGATAAACTTCGTGAAGATAGAATTAAACTCACATGATATGAGTAATTCTTGTTGAAAATTCATATTTATTCTTAAAAAAATAATGGATCATTGGTTCATTTGGAATATGTAAAGTGACTTACCTCTATTGGAAATTGATTTGAGTTCCTTGTTATGAAATCCAATACATACGTCGAATAAAAAATTACTAAAGGGAGTATCATATTATTTTCCATAATCCAATTCCAATAAACATCAATCCAAGAAAAACTATAGACATGAGATTTGAAAATAATACCATTAATAATTTTCACCAAAAAATAATTTTCATGTCATTGAGATGGTAATTAAATAACATTTTTAAATTACATAGATATAAAAGCGTAGTAATATCTAGAAAAAAAATACATTATCTATCAAGAGTATATAATAATTTTACCTCTCACTCATTAATTGTCATGAAAATATTTTATAGTCATGATCATGAGATATTTCAATTTATCCTTGGTATTATGATGTTATTGATGATAATTTACAAAGAGATTAAGATTCATGACCTAATTATAGTAATCTCTACTATCCTTTCATTTTATTAACTTGACCATAGGTGGTACATTAGTTGGAACCTTCCTTTCCCCCCTGCATTTTGTAGTCTATTCATTTCCTTTCAGCAATAATATGTTTTATGACCCCATTCAATATATAAAGAACCTTCTAATTCAATTTAAGAAATTTCCAAGATGATTCATCCAATGTTTACAGCATATAGATGGCAATAATATCATTCCACTTTGTGATTTATTCAAAATTTCACGAGGCTTGATCTTCCAATTTTTATCAATACCATTAGAATAGTAGTAATATAAAATTTCCATTTCTTCAATGATTTTACATCAAATTATATCATCCTATCTACTAATTTATCTTATATATAATTAAGTTCATTATCTTATATCCTTCCATTTATTAATTTATCAACCTTTTTATTGGTTTGGATGATAACACCAGAATTGTACATCGTATGTCTTGTGAAATTTGAATCATATGTACCAACGTATTCGTCAACCTGATAGTTTATCTTACTGAATTAAGTCTATATTTCTGTAGAAAAAATAAAAAAAATATTTTCTTATTGATAAATAATATTTTAAAATCCCCCCACTACATAGATTAAATTTCTTTTTATTCTATCATATTCATGAAAACATTATACCACTAATATGATTCATCTTAAAATTTTTAAACATTCAAGATAAAATGGAAAATATCTTTTTAATGGTATTATTCCTTTCCTCAGTGACAATAGATTCTATAGACACTCTAAAAAGGTGGATGTTTCTTCAAAAAAAACTTAATAATTCATTTTCCATACTTCTTTTATTTATAATCATAATGTAATTCATAGCTAGAGAATGTTCTGTGGGAACATAAATGATTTTTTTCATTCCAACTCCCATAACATTTAGTTTTGTAAGAGGATAACCATTCCATTTTCCATTATATTTAGTATTACCAGGATTCCTTTGGGTTACAAACATTGTCTAAAAAAATCATTGTTTTAGAAACAATAATCATGGTGTGAAACCACATAATTATGGAAATTTATACATAAGATGTCAAAACCGTGTAACAATCTTCAATGAAACCGTATGATTTACTAAGGTAATTTACGATTACGACCATAAAGCTAAAATTATATCCTATACATAGACTTAATCTTAGAGATATTAATAAATAATTCTTATCCAGATTTCCAAAGGCTAACTAAACCTTTCTATGATACCTTGTATAGTGAATAATACTATTTATACATATATATTACAGCTAAATAAATCAATACTCATGAAATAAAATTTATCTCCACTTCAAAAACATAAAGGTCGGGTATCTTTTGGAACAAGGGAATATGAAAACCTTTTTAATAAATGAACAACATTTCATCCGACTAGAATCTTCACAAATATCACCCTCCTTAGAGAAAACATACCCAGTACCTTCTATCATAATATTGGTAAATGGAAATATAAAAAAGGTGTTCTTAGATGATGGCTAATGATAAAATTAGAGATATCAATCAATGATCATATGAATGCATAAAAAATTTAAAAGAGTTTTATATCATGAAAAAAAACATACAATGTTCATAACCAATCTATCAAATATCATAAATAAGAGTCATGGAATAATGATTTATCATTTCAAAATTCATGGATCATAAGATGTAAAATTATCATAAATCAGTCAGAAATTAGAAGCATGTTTCATTAATTTATAGCACCAACATAGCTATCAAAACATTTCTTAAATTCATGGTTAACATCCAAGACCATATAACCCTAAAAAATAAGGCATCACTACCAACATATCAAATTAGAACATGCACATCCACTACCAACCCATATTAAATCTAGAAAACTGACTTGAATCCCAAAGTAATCTCATAAGATATAAAACAAGACCCATTAAAATGTAGAGATATATATGTGACACCCTTTACATAATGAATATAATACATATGTCTTACCCGAGATAAAAAAAGTTCAGTATATAAGAACCCAAGAAAACAAAATTGTTTCATAATAATTTCATCATTTCATAACCTATGAAATTGAAACAATTTTAATAATCATTTATTCATTTTTTTCATAAAAAATATATCTACCAAAATAATACATATGGTACCCTTGGATAATATCCTATTAAATATAATTTATTATAAAATTATATCATCTTTGATGGAAAATTACATTAAAAGATCACTTGGAGTAATTCTTGATGAAAATAACCTTTCAATTTCAAGATCACTTCTTTTTTAAAATTTGATCAATTGTAAAGGGAAAAATTATTTAAAAATAATAATTGAAATTGAAAAGTAAGACTCTTGATAAATAATTATTCATTATGTAAGGAAACATATTTATTCCAAGTAAGTAAAATAAACATTACGTTTATATTTTTGTTAAAAAAGTAAAAAAGAACCTTGTTTGGAAAACAAAAAGAGGTTCCTTTAAATCAATTTTGTAAAAACTAAAGCATTGGTAAAAATTATTTAAAAAATTAATAGGAATATAGAAAAAAATTGAAAAAAATTATGAAAAATTGTATGTGGAAGTGAAATATTCCCTAGTGTAGATATAAATATAAACAATCCTTAGTACTGATGAAATTGCGAAATAAAACCCCTACCACAAGGGTAACTTTTAAATAATCATCTCCATGAAAGAAAGAAACTATTATGGATAATTAAATCTCATTATTTAAATGATAATAATCAAAAAATTCATTAACATTTTGTACATACAACACCCATAGAATCAATTCCTATGTAGTGAATTTGTCCTATAACAATAAAAGTTTGATGAAGATCTCATACCTTCTCTTATCCGTTATTTGAAAGAGATATAAACTCTATGATAATAAATTTATATTTCTTATAATTATATTATATACTAAATTTAATACATAATATTTTTTATCTGATCCCTTTATTAATTTGTACCACCCCTTTTGATAATGAAAATAATTTTTTATGTGTGTCAACTATTTCAATTATAATGAGGATTTCGGTTTAGGAGTTCTAGTTCTCAAACATTTATCTTGGTTATATCATCTCATGAATATTAAAGATGATATAAAAATCATTTATATTTATTAAATACATATATATTGTCATCAATAAAATTTAGAGACAAAAAAATAAATCACACCATTTATAGAAACGGTATGTTGTGTGTACGCATGAACGTTGTTTTCATTTTTTGATGAATGGAATGAAAGAAATATAAATATTAATTCACCATTAAAATATTATTATTATATCATAAATATCATATATATCATATATATCATATATATCATATATATTTATAAAATTAATCATTATTACCATTCCTAAAAAATACCAATGTAAAATTACACACATCACTTCAGGGAGGTGGTAGTCCACACATATGCACAAGCGAAATTATGTTATAATTATTTAAGTTTAATTATTTGATAATTATTATATATATAAACATTAAAACCTTCATAATACACATCTATAAAATGAATTTTTGAGAAATTAATTTTAACGTTATGTGGAGTCCGTAATCCATACGTACGTACGAGTGATAATTTCAGTTCACATTTAGATGAATATATTCTGTATAATGGTGTTTCAATAATCATAATAAAATTTATGAATATTTAGTATACTAAATTAATCATTTTATGATAAAAAAATATATTTCTATGAGTTAAATAAGATTACAAATGAAAGCGATTGGTTAAAGAGATTACCACTTATTGGAGATGACTCTTTCAGAACTTCACTAAAGGGCTATAGGGATGGACTTTTAAGATGACCTAAGCACTTAAAATGTGACTAGGTAACTTATTATGCGAAATTTTTAGAGTTTTATTGGTTTTTAAGGCTTAATTTTGTCTAAATATACAAGTTATAATGATCCCCTTTATAATTGAGGTGAGTAGAAATTTTTGAATTTTTCAAAAGATTGAATTTTACTAATTGCATCTTGAGACCAAATTAGTCCAAATAGCCTATAAATGGAAAAAGGGATGAATTTTTCATCCCTATACTACCACCTTTTTCTTATTTTAGTATTTAAATATTTTTTTGTAATTTAATTAAATATAATTCTCATAAAATATCATTATTATCAATTTAGACACAATTCACTTAATTTGACTTAAAAGACATAATACATGATCATATTCAAACACAATACTATGAAAAAAATATTATATTAACCTATTATATTACTGGAACACACTAAATCAGTCAACAATTATTTCATTTATTATTTTTAATATATTTTGTTGTATTTTTTATTAATTGAAGAAATAATGCATCAAAATTATATAAAAAGTTATGGTAATTAAAACATGTCTACAAATTAGAAAAAATATTCTTTAATATAAATATAGTTATTATTCTCAAAATATAAACTTAACTTATTTAATAACAAATCATTGTTTCTACCTAGACACATAAGATACATTGAAAAAAAAGATACTAGTATTTTGTAACATTCTTTGATTTTAGTAATATATAATAAATTTACTTCTAAAAGTGTAAATAATAAAAATAAAATTATAATTATATGTGTTAAGGGTCTAATTTACTTCATCAAATACAAATTAAGTTCAATAATCATGGCCTTATAATTTAGATTCATCCTAGAATAATGCGATTTAACCATTATTGAGGTGGTCAATTTTACCATGGTTACTATTCATATTACCTAAAATAAAACTGAATTATTTACCAAATTTGGTAATCTTGATTAAAAATTTGATATCAATTAAAAAACAATTTATATAGGTAGAATAATTAAATTTTAAAATAACCGAATAAAACATGATGAAAAATGAATTTTATTAAAAATATATTTCTAAGCATAAAAGAATATTTTATTCATATTCCAAGATTAGAAAAATACTATATGAATATTAAATTTATTTATTAAATTTATAATATATAATATTTTTAAAAATATGATAACCAAATATGATTTAGTTAACTTATTAAGACAAAACACAATTAAGTGAACATTTTTTTGTTCCAAAAAATCACCACCTTTATTTTCAAATGATTTTAGTTTGATTTCATTTTTTATTCATAACTAATGAATATATTTATACCATATTTTTTTCATAATTTGTTTTTTAATATTCATTCTTATCATTCTAATTATTATTTTTTAACTATAATATAATAAATTTTTAATAGTTTTTTGTGGTTCATGTAAACCCGTTTTTGCATGTGACGTGTGATATTGAATAAAATAAATTTATTTGAAACAAAATCCTAAAAATATTGGGGTGTTACATAAGTGTACTTAAAATTCATCACAGAAAAAATATATAATAGTATTTTCTACTTTGACAGAGATATTTAGTTCCTTGTACGTTACAGTTATCATTACTATAGCATAGGGGACCAACTGTGTGGATCTGGAACTTTTACAACAACTACCATTGATTATTCAATATTTAGTAGAACCCTTAATTGGTTCTATAAGCACTAACAATGGTTGAATGTTTATTATTTCTAATCAAATTTTCTAATAAAAAAATATTTATCATAACTAAACGAACTTACAATAAAGGGTGACACTTTATCAATTCTTCTTTTATAATTGTCAAATTTTACATAGTTTAATTCCTGAATTGGAACATATAAAGGGAACCATGAATAATATAATTATTTATAATTATTTATATATTTTAAAATATGATTTATATAATGATATGTATATATGTTTTAATAAATATATAATAATAATATATTATTATCAATATTATTTTCAATGTTTTGATATAAAAATTTAACCAAATTGTTATGAATGGATTGAAATGATTTATACATTATATATATATATATATATATTAATTAAAAAACTAATATATAAATAAAAAATAATAATAATTTAGTTATACAATTTTATAATTATAAAAATAAAAATATTTTTACTTAAATATATTTAGTCGGATTTATAAATTAATATTCATATTAAATAATATAAAATATCCACATATATTTATACATGTTTTTATAAATATAGATGTATGTGGATGTATGTACACATCTTATTGTGCACGTATGTAATTGTATGTGTTTTTATATGTTGTATAAGTCCAAATGTGTTTTCATGTGTTGTATGTGTATATATGTCTTGTGAGTGTGTGTGTGTGTGTGTGTTTATTTGTATGTATGATGACATATGTTTGTGTATATGTATTTTTCTGCATATATTTATGTGTGTTTGCATGCAATTATGTATGTTTATGTATATGTGTGTATGTGTATGTGAATTTATGTGGATGTATGTGTGTATGTGTGTTTGTGTGAATGTGTCTGTCTGTGTGTATGTGTGTATGTGTGTATGTGACTATGTGTATATGTATGTATATGCGTAAATGCATATATATGTATATATTTATGTAGTATGTATATTATTATTTTGTACATGTATGTATTCATATAAATATGTGTATGTATCTATATGGATGTGCAAGTAACATTATGTAATTGTTTGTTTTTATAGGTGTATATGTGTTTGTACTATTTTGTATCTGTATATGCATGTATGTTCTTGTACGTGTATACATGTGGATGTGCATTTGGATGCGTATGTGTATGTGTATGTGTATGTGTATGTGTATGTGTGCGTGTATATGTATGTGTGTGTGTGTGTGTGTGTGTCTGTGTCTGTGTATGTGTATGTGTATGTGAAATTGTTAGTGTACCTTTATGTGAATGTGTATGTGTATGTCTATCTATATCTGTATGTGTATTTGTATGTGTATGTGTAAGTGTACATATATGTTCAACTGTATGCATGTGTCCATCTATATATATGCAATGTGTATTTTTGTGTATATGTATATGAATATATCATTATAATATAAGAAAATCCATTTGTTTTTTTCAATATGACATATCATTATCGTATATGTATATATATATACCTATACATAAAAAACACACAATCAAAAGAAATTTCCTTTAGTTTTTCAAATATAATTAATTCAATTATATATTGAAATATATATTATAAAATTAATAGTTTTTTTAACTTTTTATATTTTTTATATTTTTTATACAACAGTAATCATTAATAATTATTATTTATAATTATTTTCAATTAAAATAATTAATTTTAATTAATAATTATTTTTATACTTCTTGTATTTATATATTTAGTCAATTATAATTTATTCATTTTTAATTATTACATTATTGTGATTCTATTGTATTTATATTTTTGTTTTAATATTTATTCATTTATAATATAATAGTGTTTCATTTTTAATATTTTTTTTTCAAATGGTACAATTAATAGTATTTTTTTATTTTTCAATATATTTTTTAAATTTATTAAATTTTATTCATTAATTTATAACATTTTTAATATCTATTAATTTAATATTAATTATTCATTTTTAATATTTTACCATTTCAAATAATCTATATTATTTATTCATTTTTATTATTTATTAATTTAATATTTTTGTAATATATTATATTTTTATTGTTATGGATAAATTTTTATATATTATTTCTCAGTACATTAAATATGTATGTTATTTATATAATTAAATGTTTTTTAAAATGTTTTTTATTCATTATAAAATTATTATTTATTATTTATTAATAGTACTTCAAAAATTTATTTTTTTAAATTAAAATTATTAATTTTTTAATATTTTAATTTTATAAATTTTTCCCTTAAATATATAGATAATTTATATAATTAAAATTATTAAATCATTTTTTTATTTTTTTCAATTAATTTAATTTTATATATTTAATTTTTTAAATTTATAATATTTATTCATTTGTTATTATTTAGTATTTTTTAGTTCTTATTCTCTTTTAATATCTTTGTAATGTTTTTATGTATAATATTTATTCAATTAATATTGATATAGAGTATTCATTTTAAAAAATTATTTATAAATTTCTATTAGTCGATTTTTAATATTTCTTTTATATTTGTAATTCTCATAATTAATATTAGTTCATTTTTATTTTAATATTTTTTTATTAAATATTTTTACAGTTATTATCTATTTATGTTTAGTTCAGAATTTTTTTATGACACCCACCCAAAAAAATGTACCCCTCCTTGGTCGGCAATGTGCGAAGGGAGATAGTGACCCTAGAGTCCCGCCTCTAGTGGGCCCGGGTTGGTGACTAGCACATTGGGAATAGTAAACACACAAATGCGAGGCATTACCCTCTAAGAGAACACATGTTAAATAGAGAGATAAGATAGAGGGAGATATAAAAATAAGCTCATTTACATATATGTAATCTCATGAAAAAACCACTACGATTAAAAGGAAAAACTACAAGTACCCAAAGAAAGTAAAACAGAAATGACCATGAAAACTGAACAGCTCCTACAAAACCTGCATGCTAGTAGTTACCAGCATGATCTTCAACCTACTTCAAGAGACCTGAAAAAAATTTATAATGTAGGGTGAGTATAATAGTCTACTCACTTGGATCCTCCTTGGAGTCTCTCATGCAAAATTAAAGAAGGCATGCTAAAGAACACTGAAGAACAAGAAAAACTATCTTTTCACCTAAAAAGGTATACTACGTTCCTAGAATAACCATGGATACTCACACCAAGTATTACATGAAAAAGTATTTAATATAATAAGGAATATCAAGGGCACCCCGCTACCACTTCCCCACTGGTTTGCTGCTTTTCCTCAACATCGCATGTCCTAATCATGTCTCTCTAAAAAGGATTCTCGTAGACACTTGGGTGTAGCACCACAATATGCACTTCATGAAACAAAACCACTACGTCTACATAACCAATGTGGCCAGGTAGTTTTGGGGACCCACCATAGCTTGCATAATTTTTATCATTGGCTGGTCATTATAACTCAAGCCATTTCCACCCATACACCAATTAAGGATCGTTATTCCATCACACCCTATACACATTACACCAATAGTGGTCTATAAGAAATTATATCCAGAATATATATATGTGAATAACCACAAGCCATTACATCCCTCCACACAAATATATGGGCAATGATAACTAGCATGCCTACCAGCACAAGTAAATACCAGGAGAATGGAGCAGGGAAAAATGGGGTAGTCATACATGAATCCCTTCATCAAGATGTTAATCAAAACACCTCCCAGGGCTTAGAATCCCAAGGGTGTTAGTCACCCTAACCGATAGGGTGGGGTAGTGTATAATAACACAAAATTTACAAAATATAATATAGTTCACAATGACAATAAGGATAAAACCAAGTCATAGGTAAAACTGCATGTAACATCTCTCGGACTCCCTACTTGCTCTACAAAGACACGATGTCCTATAACCACAAAGCAGTTTAAAGAACTTTATTAAATCAGCTTATCTATTTTTAATCAGTTACACTTTAAATTACACAATTATTTAACCATTAATTATCCATTTTCAATTCCACCATATATTTTATTAGAAACACAACATACTTCCCTACCCCCCAGGCATAATTAATCCAACTCCACAGCTTCTCAAATATAACCTCATCATTGCATCCCAGGTGGTTCCAACCCCTTGAGTTCGATATCATTTACTCAAACATTTATTAACAACATTATAAATTTTCCATAATTCTATCTATTCAAAGAAATCATTCTTTACTACCAAACACAAGGGTATCAACACGATGAGTATATGAACAACCCATTGTGTCTTTTCGACATATAGATGGAGTGTAGACCCACCCAACCTCGAGAAGCTAAACATAGAAATCACATGGAATACTATATAGGTCTTCGCCCCTTTTGAAAGGAGGGTATGAAAAACCATCATCCTCGTGTAATGGGGAATGAAAAGAAGATAAACAAAAAAATTCAAAAAGAATCCAGTTTTCACATCAACGGGTAAACCAAAAATAAACTTGTTTCATAACCTATGGTATCCTCCCTGACACCCACATACAAAACATAATGAATCCTACCACTCTATGCATCAAATTCTGGAACAACCATTGGGCCCCCATACCGCCACATCTCAAAACATTCATTCAGGCTCACAACACATCATAAAAAGCCAGAAACAACAAGGAAAATGTTCTCTTGGATCTAAAAAATGAACACTTATTTCACAGTAAATGAAATATCATGGATCCAATGTACAAGGCACTCATCCTTACATGCAAGAGGGAAACTCAAAACTCAATCAGGCATTATATTTTTTTTCAAAAAACTAATTCTTTAATCCATATAAAATTAATGATTAATTATTCGAAGGTTCCAAATATGGAAAACTGAAACATAAATCTATCATAGCTATCAATAATGAACTATAAAATTAATTTGACATGCCTTTATTCAGTAAGATTAATCATGATTCAGGTATGTAAATCAATTCAATTAAACATGTGTAATGATTCATTTTTTTTATCATCAAATTATGACAACAACGTGATCCATTGACATATATCTTTATATTTGGACATTTAATTTATTATTAATACTATTCTACATACTTTAACAATTTATATTATGAATGAAATGATAAATAAGAAAATCATAGATATCATACCATCTAGAAAATCAAGAGATAATAACATCACAATGAAAATAATAAAAATTATTTAATCTGATTCAAATAATTATTATATCAATTTCATTGTCATCTAGGGGAATAATCAATTCTATCATAATGATTTCATGTAAAAAAATTTTGAAGCAATGAATCTAATACATTAAAATGTTTCTGACATTCTCTGCATGAGAACATGGAAACACAAATGATCACAATCACCTCTCCTGAAAGACTGTATCTAGAAAGGGACATATAGACACCACCACAACAACTAACAACCTAAAAAAATCTGTTAGAAACATAGAGATCACATGAAAAAACATGTAAATGAGAAACAGAATGAGATTAACCCATAATATCAATGGTAGAACATACAATATACTAGAGATAGATTGAAAAGTATTACTTGCACCGAAACAGGGGGTGCACATGAAGTAGGAATAACTCTAGGGAAAACCTGATCCATGGTCCACACCACAATCTAACATAACCTAATGAATTAATGGTCTGGTATGTCCCATTTAAAGAAAAACAAGATGGTAGAACTATGTGGAATGTAGCTCAGCCTTTTGAAAATATAAACAAAGCAGTGGTTAAGATAATGTTTAGATTTACCATTAATGGAAGATTTCATCAATACAACAGAGTCTAACAAAGTAAAGGAACTTAGACACTTAGTAATATTATTATAGGAGTTATGGGATTTAATTATCCATAAATCCCTTAATATAAGTCTTTGAACATGTTTTATGTCAATGAAATCATCAAAGGGGTGAATCTGTGGGAAGCGGGAATCATTATTCACAAATTTCACACCAACACCAAAAAATCAAAATGACATGCCAACATAGACAGTTCAAAATTGCACACTGACAAAAAATGTTAAAAATGAAACTTATACATTGATAGTTCAAAATGAAATGCTGACACCGATAATTCAAAATGGCCTTCTGATACCGAAAATTCAAAATGGAACGCCGACACCAATAGTTCAAAATGATGTGCCGACAATGACCATTCTAAATGAAACACCAACAATGATAGTTCAAAATTACATGGAGACACTGAAATTTCAAAATGAGACATTTACACCAACAATTAAAATTACACACTAACACCAATAGTTCAAAATGACACTCCAACATTGACAATTCAAAATGACGTGCAGACACTAACAGTTCAAAATGACACATCGACAACGAAAGTTCCGTATGAGATGGCAAAACCAATATTTCTAAATGACACACCAACAACGAAAGTTCAAATGAATCTCTGACACCAAAAATTCAAATTGACATGCAGATAATGATAGTTCAAAATAACATGCCGAAACTGACAGTTCAAAATGACCAGCTGACACCGACAGTTAAAATGACTCACTGACAATGATATTTCAAAATGAAACACAAACACTGATAGTTCAAAATGAAAAGCCAAAAGCAACAGTTAAATATCACAGGATGAAATTAATAGTTCATAATGACATGCTAACACCAAAAGATCAAAATTAAACACTGAAACCAATTTCTAAAAATGACACGCTGACACTCAATGTTCAAAATGATAAACTGACAACGACAGTTCAAAATGAATCACCAACAGTATTGTTCACAGAACTTGAAACGTTGTTCACAGAACTAGAAATTTGGAAGAGTGTTGGGGATAAGTCACATTGAACTCCTAGAACACCTCAAACACCAGATTTCACCAATGTAATTCATCATAGAGATCCAAGACTTTACAAAAAAATTAGTCTTTTTAGTTTGAATTCTATTTTTTGTATTTATACAGTTTTATTGTTATATTTTTTCATTTTGGTTATATTTCATGTATATATACATCATATAATTTATAAAGTTTTAATATTTTATGACTTATATAATTAGTATTGTTTATTAATTTATCATAATATGTATACATTAATACAAATATTTTCAAATTTATTAATAAATTTAATATTATTTATGTTGTTTTGAATTAATTTTTTTTTTGTAATTACATTATTTTTTAAATTATTATTTTTATTATAATGTTATTTTTAATATTAAATATCATATAATTATGTATTTATTGTAATTTATAAGGTTTTATTTAATATTTTATTTCTCACGTGTATTTATCTCTGCAATATTAAGTGCCAATAAAAAAGATGGTTTTCAATGCTTATCATTTAACACTAATAAGGGTATTATTTATTAATGGTTTTTTTACACTAATAAATCAGGGAATTTTTTAGTGATAAAAGGCCTGGATAAATCTAACATTTATCAATGAATTCTATTTGGGGCTACTAAATATATATTTCACCAATAATTTTTATGAGTGCTAATAAAACACATTTCCCTATTTTAATAAAACCTTATCCAAGATCCCCCTTGATTTCTCCATACAAGCTCTTGTTAATGCTGAATTCTATAGTCACCTCCTTCAGATCATTAAACCGAATTAAATATTAAATCAAAGGTATAGTATTCATTACTCATTTTATAATTTTTCTTTCAACCCTTTAAACAATTTTTTTTTCTCATTAGTATATTCTTTTTTGAGTCATTTATTGGAAATGTTTACATAATTTTGCCAACTCATTAGTTCTTTTTTTTCCAATTCTTGGTCCCTTACTCAGATGATTTTCGATTGTTCTTCTTCTGATTGACATGTGGACTCTTTTGTTGGTTCTTTTTATTTTAATTTTTTTATATTACATTGACTTATTTCCATAACAATCTATTATTTTTATTTCATTTTATATATTTTAAAAAATATCCATGATCATTTTACAATTCCTAATTGTTTTTTTCCTTTGACATAAAATGTTTTATATTGGATTCTATATATTAAAAATTAATATTAATATGAAAGCATAAATGAATAAAATATGATCGAATGAATTAATAATAAATTCAAAATCATGGATATTAAGGTCTATATATAAGAGACATTAATCATTTGGGATATATTTAATAGATGTTGTATTTCAGATGTGTTTCCATCTTTTTTGTGAGGTGAAATATTTGATAAGGAAAGTGGAATTTGTTAATCTAAAATATCATCTTCATATATGAAATAGATCAGAGGTTGATTTCAACCATAAGAATCTATGATCTACCATGTCCCTATGGATTGATTCTCAGATTATAAAATTGATGATATGTTCATTCCCTAAAATATTTTTTTTGTTTGTTTTTTGGAATAATAATGGTTTTAATTAGATAAAATAAATTGTTTTTATTTATGAAAATGAAATGCTTCATGATGTTATACCTGACATTAATGTTTCATATATCATGTACATTAAAATATGCTCATAATGTTTGAAATAAAATATTCAAAGATAGAAAATAAATATCAATTTTATCATTACTATATTGATTTTAAAAATGAAAATAAATCAAATCCCCCCATAATTATACATTTTTTAATTGTTTAATTATGAATTATTTGATATGGTTATTAATTTTTTATATGGAAAAATGACGAAAATTTATTTTAGAAAAGTAAAATTGATATATTAAGTCATTGACCCTCAAAAATACATACATGTGTTAATAAAAAAGATCCAATTCAATTTGTAATTTATTGTACATCATATCCTTCATAGATGATTTTAGAATATGTAAATATTTATTTATAATGAAACAACAATACTATGTCATTGACATCTTCCAAAATATCTAATAACTTTTAAAAAAAAATCCTATAAATTTTGTTACTTTTTTAACCAAATTGGGAGAATGAATAACTAAATGAAGAGTTTACCAACTATTTAAGGGGGAATGGTATTGTATCATAACCCACTCATTTAAAAAAACTCTAACATAACGTTGTATTAAAATAATGAAACGTTCATAAACATGGTTCATCTAGTGGAAATTTAATTTGGATTATCTTTTATTAATTGGAGATTATGCTCTAAATATAGTAAAATTCATAGTTAACTATCTTCTATGACTTAAAATTTATAATAAACCATATAATATGTTAAATTAAAAGAAAGAAAATTATTATTATTTTTTATTCAAGATGGCCTACAAGGACATTGAATGACCTTAATGACACTCCCAATACCATGAAATAATAGTTTTATCCACATTTTGATGCTCCAGTCTATAGGAACAACATGTTTCTGAACATGATAATGCTATGAATATTGACGAACATCATATTGATAATGTTGAAACCATTGAATTGGTAAAAGTTAAATAACCTATGTTTGGGAAAAAAAGAAACTCATTTTATGATTGTCTTAACAAATAATTGGTATGAAATTAAGCCATTAAATTTTACATTAGATTGAATTCACATAGCTAGCCTATTGACACCAACAATTCCAATTTTATTAGTTAAATTTAGACACAACTTGAATACACATGTCTATTGAGGTAGATATGTGGTACAATGATAGGTCTTTGTTGAAGGCACCAATTTGAGAATATATTATGTTAACATTATGATATATTTTCACAAATTTACTAAAAAATAAAATAATAAAATATAGATTTTAATTTTCATCATCCATTACAGAATTGATTTCTACTTAATGGATATCAAATGGAATTTTGATTAATCATCACTGAAAATCATCCAAGAGCCTTTCAGATAATTATTATGAAGCATCATCTCTGGGATACTGAATATAAAGAAACCCCACACCAACCTATTATATATACACACATGATAAAAAAAGAAACACAAAATAAATTTAATGGTCATCCTGAGGTGGCACCCTTTCAGGTACATTCTAATTGGTAATAATTTACATGGAAATACATATATCAATCACATTGAATAATAATAATTATTTTATGAAATAATAACCATGTGATGAATATAATAATCATACATGAAAACTATCATACCCCAACCATAAATCAATGATGGGGTACAATTTACTTGAGAAAAATGGTATATATTTTGAATATACCGAAATACATTTATGTGGAAATAATCAAAACACAATTGTGTAAATTTTTTATAGAAAGAATGGTTAGTGAATATCAAAATCCACTTCCATCCCACATCAGTTACTATGAATAGAGTCTCATATAAAAAAATATGGTATACTAGTAGATGAAAAAAACAACGAGTATTAGAATTATTGGTGAGCTTAATATAATAAAAAATCTTATTTAAGTTAACATTACATAATAATGGCTATTTACATTACAAGATTTTTTTTTCTAGTTTTGATTAAATATTTCCAATGGCCATATCTAATGAAAAACTACATTCAATGGCTCTAAAGTAGCCAGATGAATGTTTCTGCACCACAGGTGTTGGTTTTGGAGTGTCTTCTTGAGGATATTTCAATATAGTAAATGGATATGGATATAGAGATAATAAAATCTATTAGATGAATTAGTGACTAAATATTCTAGAAGAACAATTAATTAATAGTCCATGTTGTTATAAAATGTTATGAGATGCAATAAAATGGAATAAAAAACAGTGTAACAACAACTTCATGAAGATCCACACCCATCACTGTGGCTATCCATTCCCTGTAATGTTCTTCCTTAACATAAGTAATTTAAGTTTTCATAAATGCTTCTACAGAATGTAATTCAAGTATATAATGATAGATTTCAAGTAATAATAGTATACATTGTGATATTGATTATGATTTATATCTATTAGCACCCACCCATCACCATGTTCAATGGCATAAATTGTACAATATCAAAGGAGATATTATATATAATAAAAACCTATAAAATGTCATGTGTGGGTAGGAATCACAAAACTCATAAGATAATAACTGAGAAATTTTTTTCCATTTTAGATATTTATGTTCACTTGGTCAAAATTTATATTAAAAAATTTGCATCATGTTAATTTTAACTTTTATAAATACACATAATTATAAAGGTATGAACTTTTTAATTTATTTTTTATGTAAACCATTAACATTTTATCAAAAATGTTAATACAAAGGAATTTAATTATTGATATATAAAATGAATAGGAAAAAAATAATCCAACCAATATTATCAAAATGATAAACCTATCAATCAAAAATACCTTCATTGATAATATTTACACTACAGTTTAACTTAAAAATTTACTAATTTTTCAATATTATTTTGATAAAATTATTAAATATAGAAAATGGCCACCATTAATATTGAAGAATAAATATATAGAGAAGAAATTACATACAATATTGGTCATGAGAATGTAGATGAATTCCAAAATAATTGATGACTATGATTGTATGTTGTAAATGCGTACATGAGGTACTTTTTCAAAATATATTTTTCCAATAATAGATCAAAAAATGTGAATTGTAGTTAAATAATATTATTATTATTTATTGGAATATGTATTTGTGCTATGTGATTGGAAAACTATGTGAATAAAGATGTAAACTCATTATTCCTCAAATAATTTATAAAGAAAAAAAATTGGAAGATTAAAATTAAAAAAAGTGCCCCTATTGGAAATAATATTTGAAAACAGACAAGAAAATTACAATCCATTTTTAATAACCCTAATTTAGAAGTAAATGAATAAAATCTGCTCATATGAAATATATTTTCATTTTTTTCATTACATATTCATTTTTGTCTTTTAATATTGATCACTGGATTATCAATATATTTGATTTAAATATTTTAAAATATTTTCTTTTGATTGAATGCATGTATTAGCATAAAATTGAAAATACATGAGTAATTTATTTCAAATTTTGACAGTAAATTGATCCTTTTTCAAATAAATTTCATTTTATATTTCACACATTATATTTCAATGAAATTTTATTCTTACTAGTGTGGTGTTTAAATATCTTATAAAATATTGTATGGGGATGGATTATGATCACAATAAGCCAATTGATTTTTATAAATTGAAATGAATTGTTGTATATATAATATTTTTCACTACCAAATCATATATCGAAGAAAAGTACTTTTTTATCAATGTTTTTATAATATCTGAAATAAACTAACTGTAATAATTTTGGTTATTAATTTTTATATTTTTTGTAAAATATAACATTCCATAAATAAACTAGAATCACAAGAGTGGTATTTATGAGGATAATTATTATTTAATTTAAAACCTATATTTATCCTTTGATAATTTATATTTTTAATGTTCTATCAAATTTTTTGATATAACTTATATTCAAATGGAGAAATCTTTATTTTTAAAAATGTGTGGGCAGAGTACATGATGTTATAATATTTGATTAATTCATGAACTAGTGATTTCTTCCTACTTATTGATTTATAGTTTATCATTATTTTGTCAATATACTTTTATATAATTATCATATAAATTTTATCAATTTATATTAGTTTAATTTTTACAGTGATCTTGATAAATGAATTTATTTATAATTTATTTTTCTTTCAAAATACTATGATCTATGAAGTGGGAAAACACTTTCAGAGAAATAAATTTCCAATAAATAATTTCAATAGGGATGAAGATTTGATTAATATACTACATATTTGGTAGATTTTTATCAGTTTAAATACTTCCTGTTTAGTTAATTATATTATCATTTTTATCTACGTCTTATTTGGTTAATTTTCTTATAGATCATTAAGATATGGTGTATAATTTATTTTCATAGAATCATTTTATGCTAACAATTATCATCAAAGGCCTCTATAAAACGTTTATGACCCTCTATTATAGGTAAAATGAGATTTCATTATCTGAGAAAGACCATTAACTATATATATAACATCCAAAAACATAATCTCCCAGATCTTGTGCTAAAAATACAATATTAAAATATATGGATTTTATTATATTAAATAAAATCTAATTTTTGAAATAAATAATAAAACAAAAATATTACATTAGTTTCATACCCAAGGTCCTTTTAGTTTTAGAGTTTCATATAATTAAATAAAACTATTACATAACAACACTCAAGTATTTATGTGATATTTTTTCCAGTACACATAACATTTCATTTTCCATATTATGTTTTTATCATCACCACATGAAAACATTATATAAATATAGTTTCTAACATATTTCAGTATAACATATTTCTAAGAAACAGGAGAGGGGTGAGTTCAGACAGACAATAATGGTAAACATAAGACTTAATAATTGAATATCTTCAATGAGAACAAGATAAGAATCATCACACTAAAAAATATTCTTAGTGCATGGAAATTACAGAATATAATTGATAAATATGAAAACATGCATCATTGAATATATTAAATGGAATAAAACATTGACTAGGGAAAAAGTAATAAGATTTCGTAATCATGATCCACAGGAAAATAATCTTGATCAAAATAACTATTAAAACTCATAAAAATCATTGGAAAAATGATTTCGAATCTTGAAAAAGTATATTTACCACCTATTTTCACACTTGTCAAAAATAACTAGATACTAGTTAAATACATAGGAGAAACCTCTCTAGTTTAATCCCACTTTTTTCCCTTTAATGTTAATGAACATTTTAGAATGCATTGGAGAGCTATATTATACCCACCTGTCATATAGGTTATTTCGAGATCACCCATCATAATGATATATATTGGGATCAACCATCATCATCAATAATTTACATGTATCATTGATGAATAAAACACATGTAATATATCATTTTAATCATTAATGTTTTAACAATACCTTTTTTCTTTTATAACTTTATTTACCAATGGAAAAGAAACATGTTTTATGATAATCATCATTTGTCATACACAAAAGTAGTTGGATGGTATCACAAGATAATAATTTTAGTTAATTATTGGAAACATTAAATGATGAATAAATAAAATATAATAACTTTAAAATATAATTTAAAACATTTCAATAAAAATAATTCAAAATTCCCATTTTATTTTGTAACATTATATATATATATTTAGAATATTGTTAAAAATATTTATTTGAGAAAAATGGAACCTTATAAAGTATGATTTAAGAACACAATGGTTCGCGGGATTGGGAAATTGTTTTAATGAAATAATTTTAAAAAATACACATTCTTTTAAAAAAACATTAAATAGAGACCAAAGTGCCTGATTCGAAAGATGCTAATAAATTTGTTGCTAAACCATTTTAAAAAGTTAAAGGGTCAGGAAAAAAACTTTAGAAAATACATTATATTAAGAAAATATTATTATTGGAATATAATAAATATTACAGAGGAATAGTTTTGTTAATATTCATTAAAATCATTAAAATAATGTTTCACATGAAATTCTATTTATGACACTTTAAAACAATAGACCCCTTCAGGGAAAAAATATTACTAGAATCATAAATTAGATTGAGTATAAAATGGATTGTGACATTATCTTTATTATTTAGTGTATAAAATATATAAATTAATATAGGTGTATTAATAAAAACATGTTTCAAAGAAGGAAGATTGAGATGAGAAAAAATTTTATATTGGGTAACAATTGAATCAAAAATCCATTGATTGAAGGAACCTAACATGATTGTATGAAACCCATAATTTTCATGAAATAATATGTTAAAATTAATTAATTTCATAGTATTTACACCATATAAAATAAAACATACTGCATATCATGAACTATGTCTCAATGAATTGAAATAATGTATGGATAAATCCAACAAAATTCTATAAAATTTTATTTAATATCTCACAAAAAAGGGAAATTAAAACATAAATTAAATATCTTGAGAAATTATTAATTCATGATAATATATTTGAATTGAATTTATATAAACCTTTTTAAAAGAATAAATGGGGATAAGGACAGTAAGGTAGATCCGTATTCAATGCATGACTCTAATATCCCTGAGAAATGGGGAGAAGTTTTGGAAAGTGAAAAAGAAAATGTGATTCCCAGTTATAGTAATATTATTCAGAAAGGGAGTACGAAGCCATCAGAAATAGCGATAGTTGGGTCTACCAAAATCAAGCGACGACCTCGGAAAGATTACTCTGACTTGCCTAAACCAATGGAATCCAGGTCTGGCATGGGCAGAGCAACAACAAAGAAAGCTCGTAAAGGGGATCTCCTAACCAAACCTACATTATCTCAAGAAATACTACAGCGCAAGATGAAATATCTGGAGATGATGATGAAGTATGAGTCCTCGTAATGGGATTCAGCTGGACCGGATGATGAGTTTTCAGACTATGGAGGTAAAAATGAATTTGGTTATGATGTGATGTAAGATGACTTGTCCTTTTCTCTACTTTTATGCCTTTTATTTTTATTAATAAATTTGGGAATCAGGTTTTTCCTGGTTCGAACCTTCTTTCTATATTAAAAGAATTAGGTTAAAATTACAATACATGTCTAAAAGAAATGATATTGAGACAAATAATCCTTTCAAATATTATTTCATTGAATTAAGAATAAATCAATGAAGTTATTATGTGAAAAAATTGAAAAACCACAAAAATAATTTTAAGTGATACATGATAAAATCATAGGCCATTTCGCAGACAAATATGTAAATAAAATAGTCAAAAAAGTAGAAGTACAACTGAATCAATAAAAATTGTAGTAAAAAATCCCTTACCTCATGTCTCGACTTGTTTTTTATGTCATTTAATTATTGTTTAATATTAATATATTAATTATTTAATAGTGTAAGAAATATTCATAGTATTATTTACTGATTATTAAACCATTTATTTCATATTTTAGTAACATAATTTTTTACTTATTTTCTTAAGTTCACGTCATGTGGTTTTTAGGATGTTTGGTTTATAATTAAAAAATGAAATTGGTTTGTTGATTATGATAAAATGGGCAATTATTCCATGATATATAGGATAATAAAAATTAAATAATTTTATTTTTTATAAGATAAAATCAATTTTAAGATATTTCATTGATTTCATATTTGAAAAATGAATCATATTCCTGCATGGTGGTAGTATTCCACATGTACGCAAATGATAATTATAATATTTTAATGGGTGGAGGGGTGTGAAAGAATGTAATATATTATATTTAGATAATAATATTTATGTCATTAATAATATATATATTTATCTAATATACTATTATAAATATACATGATAATAGGTGATGGAAAACGAAACAGATTGCTTCATGGAGGCGGTAGTCAATACTTACGAATGGATGATGTTTTTATTCCACAAAGGATGGAAGGTGAGATGAATATTATTATTAAATTAACAAAATAAAATCTATGTATATCCAATATAATGATTTAATTATAATTTAATGGTTCTTATATTAATGAAAGTGGTAAAAAATATTTAAAATAAAAATTTGTAGTTATTATTTTTATCTTTTATTCAGAATACTACCATTTTCTTACATATTAATTATTCTAGAATGTTATTTTTATGACAAAAAACTCTCTATAAATTGTAACGGAATGATATTAATGGATATTTTAAGGTCTTGGATAATCTTGAGTGCTGGTAATGTGTAATTAATAGTGAATAAGAGGCTCCCTTATATAAGTGAGGGGAGGAAACCCTTGGAATTACTTAAAGTATACAATTATAATAAATTAATTTTCATTGAAAATGTTCTAAAATTAAATATTTACAATATTGGATTATTATGAGTCTAAATAATTTTATAAAATAATATTTATATTTTTTTACTTTATTTTTTGACCATTATCTCTTAGTTTTAACCCCCGTTAATACTTTTGACGATTACCACAGTATCAAAATAATTTTTTACTTTTAGAAGATATGATTATTAGTGTAAAATATAAAGGGTTCCATAAGTTGATAATTTATGATATTCTTCACCATATAATGTTCACATAGAAAAAGATATGATATTAGTAAATTTATAATCATTTAATAATATATTTTTAATGTGAGATACCAATATATAAATTTTCAATACACTTCAAATAATTAGACATTAAGGACATTAATATAGTAAATAAATTAAAATATAAACTTTTAAAATAGAACTGATTCTTTATATTTATATAAAAAATTTCTTCAACATCATAACTCACCAAAAAATAGTTCTTTTAGTGTATTTAAAACCATTTACATTATTTTTATACTATTTTATCGAGTATTGTGTCACCATTGCATACTAATGTAAGTTAATTATTCAATAATTTAAAATTAAAAAAATTAACAACATAAAAATTAATATTTAATATAATAATTTATATCCAATCATAACCATTATTTATCCCTATAAAAAATATTTTGAAATTTATAAACAAGGATAGTTAAATTCCATGTTTTTTACATAAAATAATTTCAAGGTCAAAATTAATGAAAAATGGAACCAATGGGCCATGAAAAGGAATTTTAGATGAGGATGGAAGAAATATAAACATCCAATAGATATAATTTATGGTTTTACATATATTTATAAATATTATTCACATTAATTTATACATAAATTACACAATTTAACCTTATCTAGGTCAAAATTATTTACCCTAGTTTCTATTTATATCGATAAAAAAGAAAATAGATATACTAAAAAATTTGAACGTCATTATACTAAATATTAAATACATTTTAATTATTTAATTTTCAGAGGTATCAAAAATAAATTTTGTTGTAAATGTGTAAATCACACCACAAATGGTTTCTAGAAAAACACAATTTTATTCCCAAAGATGAAATAATACCAATTTTTTGTATAATGTGGATTCCTATATAAATAATTTTATTTATTAAAAATAAAATAAAATAATTTACTTTAATATAAAAATAAAAATAAATTGGTACGTTTCCTATACATTATTTAAGGAAAAGAAATTATAGTTTAAAAATGATAATCTTTATTATTTAATAAAAAATAATTATTTTCAGAAAAAATCCAAATGCTTCAACAAATGAAATTTTTTATTTGAAAAATTATATGCCATTAATAAAATAAAATAACATAAATTTATATATATTAACTATCTTGTTTGTTATAAAATATCAATGAATCCCACTTCTGAAGAAAATGCATATTTGATGCATAAAATAATAATAGAAATTAACTTCTTATTTCCTAAGAATTAATCAATCATGTAGTATTGAGTTATATATTTACATATATATATTTCATAATGTGTGTACTATTATAAAAATCCTCAAATTATATGGTTACGTCATAATGATAATATTAAAAATAATATTATTCTATTGTTCACTTAGGCATGGGGTCATGTGTCCTATATAATATCAAATAAATTCTTGTTTTAAAATATTATGGTACTATATTCATGCAAGGACCCGACCCTAAACATTAAATATTATGGTTTTTTGAACAAAATTTATCTATTGGGTTTCTTATTTGTTTAGTATTTTAGTGAATTTGGACAAACTATTATGATGAAAACCCATACATTAGAATTCGACACTTATACTCAGTTTCCATTTTAATCATCAATATAAAGCTCTCTAAAAAATTATATCCCTTTATTATTGATATTAAAAATATATACCCTTTATATCAACATTTTTTGTAATATTCTATAAACCGTATAAAAACATATTGAATCTTTAGAAGAGCAAAAAAATCTATCATAGGAATAAAAAAGATTAAATAGATAGTCCAGTGAAGACATGGAAATCCATTAAAACCCATTTCATAAAAACTCATTAGCATGCATAGAAAATTCATGTAGGTCCCTTGAAATAACGTTACAATATCACTTATAAAATTCACCCTAAAATTGGAATAACCATACAGTCGAATTCCATCTCATTATTCCAAATTCATTGGAGAGATAAAATGGGTCCCATCATTAGCATAATCTATATCGAGCTCACATGTTTTTCATGGGCTATAATGGGGCTACACCCTCCTTATAATCTATATCCGGATCTCCCATGATCTATAATAGCGATCAAACATTTTTATATAATTTCCTAGGACCAAATTATGAATTAAACCATTATAAAATCTTTTAAACCCATGAGTAAAACAATTTCAGATATTAAAAATCCACATTCTTGTTTAAATCACATTTAATATCTAATAATTGTGCACATAATAGTGAAAATATTTTCATTGAATGTAATTAATAAAACATAAAAACATAAATTTTATAAGGATTCATGAATGTAGGAGAAAATGATCATTACTTATACGTTAAAAACATTCTTTAGACGTTTGTGAAAATAGTTGAATATTACCTTTAAAAGAGAGGTTTTAAAATAATTTCCCAATCATAAAACCCTAAAAATATTCCTTTTTAAATTATTTTTATATAAATTAAAAAATGATCTTTTTAAGACATTAATTTATATATGAATACATTTATAAAAACAATTTTAATAAAATGTATATAAAAGAGAATGATTTATAAAATAAATCATTAAAATAATAAAAATAAGTTTTATTTAGTTAAAATGTCTCTTATATTGAGAAATAATCATATTATATGTTATTTATTATCCAGAATAATAAAATTACATTATTTATTTATTTTCTTGATAAACATATTAAATTTTATTATTCCTTTTATATCACTTATTATCATTTTACAACAATTAGTTAATTATCAATGTTTTTGTTGGATGTTTTGATGATATTCGATACTTATATTTGAAATGTCTTTGTTATGATGTCTATAGTAAAATTATCCCAGAGTAAATCATCTCCAAGAAAATATTAATTACATAATAAGAAATTTTATACAACAATTATACTTTTTAATCGATCCATTTACTATGGATATGAAAAATGAACTATGTTACAATCATGAAGATTGTAAATCATACAAATGCATGAGTTACATTTTCAATTTTCAGTGATCATAAAGGAAATAAGGTATGTATTATTTTTTCTTTATAGAATAAAATTAATATATTCAATATATCATTAATCATTTCAATATATTTATAAATATAATTCATGTGGTGTGGTGTTAATAAAATGAATCACATAGCTTTGTAGAGGTGATAATTCACACGTACGCATGAATGGCATTATGATTTTTATGTTCAAAGAATGGTAATAGTATAAATAATATATAATCCATTCATAATGATAAATTTTCAATAATATCATATATATTCATTAATTCCATAATTATAGAAAGTTTTTAGAAACCATAATGGAAAATGTATTACAACTGTTCATGAGGTGGTTTTCGTCCGTACACATGAACTATTAATTATTTTCCAATTTAATGGAAGAAGATATGGATATAGTTCATGAAAAAAAAACAAATATAAAATTTTGTATGATAATGGATTTACTATTTCTTCATGGTTTAAAAGTTTTTATAGAAGTGGAAGAAAAAATAAAACAGATTTAAAAAAAATAATCAATCTTCTTTAAAATTCTTTCATTTTATAACACCTTATGGTCATTAAGGATGGTGTTCATATAAAAATAAGAGTTCAAAAATCAATTAAGGGATAAATGGATGGTATTTGGGTTGATATTGGTTGAAAAAAGTAGGATTTTATGTTTAAATAAATTTAAATAATGGGTTCCCTTTTACAAGAGAGGGCATGGGCATGCATTGAATTATTCAAAATATTAAATTAATATAAATTAATTTTATATTTAAAATGGAACAAAAATAATTTATTATAAATAACGGATGATTATGGGTAGAAATATTTTCCTCCAATGAAAATTATACAAGTTTGGAATATTTTTTTAATTCTTATCTTTATGTATTAACCCTTTTAACTCTTACCATTATAACATTTAAATAACACATTTTGGTTTAATATAATTAATATAAAAACTAAAAAAAGACAAATAAATGAGTCATTGTATAAATTTTAATCATTCCCCCAATAATTTCAAATTTTAAATTTTGATTGAATTTTATATCATTTAATAAAATCGTATTTATTTTAAAATTTCATTAATATTAGTTTTGACACTATTCATTACTTTCATTTTTAAAAATATCATACAAACTTCTAATATTCAGACCAAATCTTTTAACACATCAATAACAAGTCAAATTAATCTATAAAATTATTGCGTGACATTATTTATTTAAAAATATAATTATTTTAATATGTTTATTATCGTCTATTTGATATTTCCATTAATTAAACAATTACTATATCATTATTATGTAATAATTTTAAGTAATTATCTCTCCTAAAAATTAAAAAATTATTATTATAATTATTATAAAATTTTATTTTTCATAATATTATTTATAGTGGAAAATAACCCTTATATAACACCTTATTAAAAATATTTCACATGTTCAAAACAAAATTATGAAAAAATTGATTTTAATTGAATTAAATAACACAAATTCCTTAAAGCTCATCATGTTGCTTCCATAGATCAAAAAATATTCCCAAGGATGATTTTATTCAGAACTAATTAATAAATTAAAAAAATTAAATGTTTATGGTAATGTTCTAATTTTTATAATATTATTTTTTACCCAAAATGAGTCGATTTACCCTAAACTATGGTAATAAAATTTAATAAAATTACTGTTAATATTATTCAAAAATAAAAGGGGAATATTTATAAAATACGAAATTTATAATTAAAAATATGAAATCCATTTTTAAATATTCAAAAAATAGAATTTTCTAAAATTAATTTAAAAATATTCAAATTGAATGATCGAGAAAACGAGCTTCTAAATCTAAAATTATTAAATTATAGAATATTTCTATCCAAAATCAATGAAAAATTGATTCCAACGTTTTTAATTGTATTAACAGATAAAAAATTGATCTAGTTATATTTTAAAACTCATAAGAAACATAATTTAACTCAATAAATTATTTTTATGGAAAAATTGTTTTCAATTAAAAATGAAATATTTTTTCATTCTTACTCAAAATATGAAACATATCAGAAAATTACCAAAATATAAACCAAAGTAAATTATAATATTACAATTTAATAAATTAATTTTATTTTTTAGAATATAATTGAAAAAATATTAAAAAACTATATTCAAAACATGTGTACCGTCAAATGGTAGTAAAACTACTTTTTTGAAAAAAGTAATCATTATGTATAAAATTGGACTTGTTCAAACACATGTCTTAAAAAACATATGATGAATTTTAAAAAAATATATTTAATGTATTATATATATATATATTTATTTAATTAACAAAATCGAACAAGTGTTATTTTACTTAGTTATCTTTATAAGACACAGTTGTGCACATTTAATTACTTTTTCCAAAAAAAATCCTTTTTTAAAGGGCTTTACATTCATTTATAGTAAATATTTAGAATATATTCATAAACATGTGTAAAAAAAATTTATAATTTAGTCATTACTATTCATTCCCTCAAATCCAATGGCTTTGTTATAATGGTAACATATAAATAATAATATTCAATTGTTCTCTTAAGCTATATGTAAAAATCATGTACGCTATTGATGAAAATATTTTCTTTAACTCAAGATGATAAATTATCTTCCCCCAGTCTGAAATTTGAACCTCATAATTTTGAATTTGAAATTGGTAGCTATAGTATGACTTTTAAAAATACCATTTCTACAGTCCCATCTTAGAAAAACGATTACCAAAAATTTCACTTTAAAATAAAGAAAGGGAAATGAGAAGGTCACCTGAGATAACACATAATAGAGTTTCATGTAGTAAAACATGGATATGGAAGAGAAAACTAAATATGATGTTATGATGGAGAGTGATTGAGATCATTTTTTTGAGAAAGTTAACAATCACGAAATAATAATTCTATGATGGGTTTTAAAGTAATTTATTTCTTAGTAAGAAAAGTAAATGGATAATGTTTTTGATTTAATATCCTTTTTAAATAGTTGAGTAATTAATTTACATCTTAGGAAAATGTCATACATAAATATACTTACTGGAAAAGTTTACTATAATCCTTTAATCAATTCCCACCATAAACTCTTCCTTTTCTCCAAATAATGAATTTTTATGATGTTGTTTTCTTTCATGAATCACTAGAATAATCATATAGAGAATCTTAAAATACACAAAAAAAGGTAAGAATATATTCCTCTGTCTTTATGAATTAACCAAACAAAAATTGGTAGGATTAGATAATATAGTTCCCCAAAAAAATAAAGCATTATATGAAGAAAAATTACTCAAATCTCCAAAATTCAACAGTGACGCCCCAATATCAAGACATATTATTCAATAAATTGCAACCCTTAATATCCCTAAAATATATTCTAGACTGAGATAGAAAAAAAATATAATGAATTTGATCACATAGTCTTTTAAATAACATCAATCAGACTTAGTGTCTCATATTAATAATTTAATTTCTAAAAGCACATAATTTTTATGATACACAAACCATTTCCATAAATAACTACAATCACCATAATTAAAAAAAACATATATTATTCCAAAATATAATTTCAAACATTTTTCCTCAAACAAAAAACCATAATATTCTATTTACAATTACAATTAAATGTACATGAAATAGTAAACATCTTTCGAAATAAAATTATTCACTTAATCACCAAAGAGTATTCCAACACAAAGGTTATCAATTTGATAAGAATGTTTTTTTTCAAAATCAACTTTTTCATCATCTGAAAAATAATTTACTAAAAATTAATGCCATACTAAAATGGACATCGCGTAGATTAGTGGTAGACGATTAACCCATCTCACCATTCGATTGTGTGTTTGATTCATGCGGTCTTTCCGAATGCAATGGGTTGTCACCCATCTTGTGATTTTTATTTTTTAAAAATTATTTAATTCTTATTAAAATTATATAAATACAAATTCAAATTTAGATATAAAATTTTAACCTCAATGTTTATCATATAACTTTCATTTTACATCCAAAAATGCAATAACCCATAATTATCTCAAAAATAAATGTTTCAAAAAATACTAACAATCACAATAAAATTTCATAACATAAATCCTTAAAGGTGTTATAAGATAATAATTTTTTTATTGACAAAAAATTATAATCCCATGATGATTTCCATATATCTTCATAAAACATCATATTCTTCATTGTTGTCTAAACCATGATATGATAAAAAGTGTAAGGATTGTCCCTTGAACATTACATATTCTATTGTTTTTTAACTAGATTTAACTTTTAGGGATCTCTTAGGATTATAGTTATATTGAATTTGGATAAAATATTATTAATTAAACTAATACATTACAAGTGGACACTTATACTCAGTATCCATTTTTTTCACAATATAAAACTATTTGAAATAAAACATATTTTCTATTTTTGAAAAATCATCACAATAACACATTGATACAATATGTTCCCCTTATTCTCAATATACCCTATGAAAAACAATTTAAAAATTTTTATGAGAAGAAAATATTATTTAGGGATATAAAGAAAGTAAATCGTTAGTCCTGTGAAAACATACAACCCCATTAAAATCCTTTTTGTAAAAATACATTAATAAGCATATAACATTAATGTAGATGCCTTTGGAAATCAATACCATGAAACTCTTACATTCACCTTTACTAATGGAATAATCATATTTCCAAATTCCATATCAGGAATACACAATGCATTAGAGAGATATAGTGAAACTCAACCTTCTTATGAGCTTTATCGTGGTCACTTGTTTTTCATGATCTATAATAGGGATCAACCATTCATATAAGATATATCAGGATAAACCATGAGATATAATGGTTATCATCGATTCATATCTAATCTAAAAGCAAAGAATCCTGAATGAAACCCTAGAATTTTCTTTTAAACCCATGTGTAAAAACATTCAGATATTATGTTGTTGTTTTTATGTAAAAATTACTATGAAAATATAAAAACCACACACATAATAGTAAAAAAAATTTTATAAAAAGAAACATAAAAAATATAAATTAAAATATTATTGTTATAAATCATCTTGAATGAATAATTAATGATGATCCCATATAAGTTAAGAAAACATTACATTTTTTGTAAAATTAGTTGAAAAATAAACATTAAAAAGGGGTTTAAAAAAATTCCCTCACATAAAAACATAAAAAGATTCTACTTTGAAAATAGTGGATAGAAATTAAAAATTTATAATTTTAAAAAATTCATGTGAATATGAATATATTAATAAAAATAATTTTAATGAACTGGTCAGGAAAGAGAAATATTATGAAATTATATATTTAAAACATTTAGATATTGTTTATTTAGTTAAAATTACCTTATAATTAGTCTGAATCATCTTGCACGTTATTTATATTACTAAATAATAATCATAGGTTAATTATTTACATTATTTAGAACCTTCTAAAAAAATAATCATTTTATATCAATTTTTATCATGTTATAACAATTACTTAAGTATTTATGTTCATGTTGGATGCGTTGACAATATTCTATACATGAGTCTAAAATTACTTTGATATGATATCTATAGTCATAGTACTAATTAGTAAATCATATTCATAATATTATTAATGACATAATAATCATCTATATACATCAATTATAATTTTAAATACATCAATTAAATATGGATCTGAAAAATGAACTATGTTACAATCATTGAGATAGTAAGCCATACACACGCATGAGAAACATTTTCCTTTTCCAATGATCATTAAATAATTTGGAAAGTATTATTTTATCTACACATAATGATTATAATATCATTAAAATAATATAAATCATTTATATATATATATATCATCTATTTGATGTGGTGATGAAAACAAAATCACATCGATTCGTGGAGGTGATTGTTCACACATATTCATGAAGGACATTGTCATTTTTATAGACATAGAAGGTTAAGAAAATAAATTATATTTTTTAGTTAATAATTATAAAAAATTAATTAATAAAAAAATGAAGTTTACTTGCATCATTATAACTAGAATTGGGAGATAGGTATGGAAAATTAATTAAATCGATTCATAAGGTGGTAGTCCGACATACACAAGAATGAATAATTCTATTACCATTGGTGGAGATGGAAATAGTTCATTCAAAAAAATAATAATATATCAGTATATTTAGGTTACTAAAGTTATTAATTTATCATGGTTAAATAATTTTTGAAGTATGTGGAAGAAGAAATAAAACTTAAACACATAATAAAAATGTTCACAATTCTCTAGAAATTCTTCTTTGCTTAACACCTTATGATCACTAATGATGGTGTTATGCCTAAATTAAATCTCTATAATAGTAGGAGGGATTATTCAGAGGTTTTTTTGGCATATTTCCCCTAAACCAAATAGGATTTAGTGTGTGAAGAAAATATAATAATGGGTTAACTTTTATAATTGAGGGGAGGGGCAGTCTTGGAATTATAAAATATATTGAATTAATATAAATTATTTTTTTTATCAAAATAGATTGAAAAATATTTATTTAATATATAAAGATATAATAGTTCTAAATAATTCATCAAATAAAAATTAAAAAATTTCCAATTATTTTTTAATCAATATCTTTTTAAACCATATTTTACCATTTTAACTCTAACCATGATATCGTGTAATATATAATTTGAGGGTTAATATAATTACAAAAAACACCAAGAAAGGAGTAATTGATGAAATTTTAAGCCTCATACCAATATATTTAATAAAATATATTTTTTTTACAGAATATTATATCATTTAATGAAATATTATTTTTTTTAAATATCATTAATGTCAATTTTGAGACTATCCCCTAAATGAACTTATAAAAATACTACAACAACATGATATATTTGAACCAATTATTTTAATAAAAAAATTTAAAATTATTCAAAACAATTCGTGTATGATATTAATTATCTAAAATTTTTATTATTTAAATATTTTTAACATCATTTAGTTGATATTTAAATTAATTAAATTATTTTAGAAAAATCATTATGTATTCCTTTAAAGTAATTATTTATCTATTATAATTTAAAAATAGATTAAAATGATTACTATAAACATATTATATTTCAAAATAAAATTTATAATCAAAAAAATACCATATATAACCCAATATAAAAAATATTTCACTTTTTCAAAACAAAAGTTCGAAAAAATAGAAATATCATGGAATAAATAAACATAACTGGATTAAAATCATTCAAGTGACTTTAAGAGATCAAAAAATCATCCCAATGATTATTTTGGTCCAAATTCACTCGTCAAATAAAATTAGGTCTAGTTTTATGAAAACATTAAAGTATTTATAATATTATTTTTCACCCTTAATTACAAGATTTACAATTAATCGTGGTAATAAAAATTACAATTGTAAATAATCATAGTGTCCAAAAATAAATTGGAACTATTTAATAAATTTGGACCTTTTAATTCCAAATATTTAATTCATTTTTCAAAAATTCATTGCACATAATTGGATAAGATTAATTTAAAATTAATATCATTGATGAATAAAGCAAAATGGTTTTTAATTTAATAATGTTTACAAGATTCAAACGTTTTATATTTAAAAATTCAATGTGAAATTGATTCCAATGACCATAATTGGGGTAAAAATTTTAATCTTATTTTACATTAAATACAATTTAAAATACAATTTAACATTATAAATTATATAGGTGAAATACAATTTTTAATCAAATATGCAATATTTCTTAACTATTAATAAAAGGAAGGAAGATACCAAAAAATACGAAAATTTAAACAATGTAAATATTTATATTCTGATTAAAAGAAGATTATTTTTTAAAATATAATTTATAAATGTTCAAAACTAGATTTAAAAAAAATGTTCCATTATAAGTCAGTAAAGCTGTTTTTTTAAGAAAAATTATATTTTTTATTGGTAAAACTGGAATAGTTCTTACATCATGTCTAGAAAACACATAAGATGAATTTTAAATATTAGAGCAGATTAATTATATATACATATATATTTATTTATTTCATTAATATAATCCAACAAGATTTATTTTATTTAATTATTGTTATAACACACACCTGTGTACAATCAAATAATATTTTCAGAAAAACATTTTAATTTTATGTAAAAAAGGGTTTCACAATAATTTATAATTAATTGGTAAATTAATTATATATACATATTTATAGAATTTTTTGTAATTTAGTTAATACTAATCATTTCCTCTATTCTAAAGGGAAGATTATACTATTAAATTTTAAATATTAATATTCAGTTGTTTTCAAAAGTTCGACGTAGCGTATCATGTACACATTTGATCATACCATTTTTAAAATCATTATGATGCAGTTCTCCCCCAAATTAATAAATTTATTCATTAAAATTTTTTCATGAACATGTTAATGAATGTATTTACATTTTAAAAAAAAAATTAAAAACCCACATAATAAAAAGGTTTAATAAAAAATATTTTTGAAAATAGGTGATGGTAAATATAAAGGTAATATATAATAACACATTATTGGTTTACCAAATAAGTATTACATATGAAGAAATAAAAAAAATTAATATATAGGGAAATTATTTTTCACTAAATAATAGTGAGTGATAGAGACAATTTTTATGATACAATTAATGGACACACTACTATAAATTTGTAGGGATTAAAGAACACCATCAATTCATCAGAAATAAAGGAAATATGATATAATTTTTATGTCAATATTTTTTCCAAGAGTTGATGGGTTCATTTACAATCAGAATATAGAACATGAGGAAATATTATTACATGATTTATTTTTATTCTAAAAGATTCGTTTCTTTATTTGATTATACCTCTGTCAATTTCTACTTATATAATATCTATTACTCCTAAAATATAATGTTCAAGATGATTTATTCATTATTGAATCTCTAAAAATAAATTCCAATAGATTACTTGATCCAAAAAATGGTAACATGTTATTCATCCTCAATTTAGATATTATCCAAAACCAAAATGGTTAAAACAAAGTAAGACTGTACCCAAAATAAATAACCTTCATATGATGAAAAAATATATTAATCTCAAATAATTCAACAACAAAACCAAGGTTTTTACTATGTTCATTCAATAAATAAAAACCTTATATCATAATTAACCTCATGAACCTCAAAATTAAAGAATATTTTATCATTAACAATATTCTCTTACCTTTAAACTTTTATAAAAAAATTAAATATCATTGTTCTAATATAATCCTTTATGTTAATGTTTCCTGTTACATATAACTCTACCAGGTAAAAGATCTTCTAATGTATTACTAATGACCTCCAAATAAAATTACAAAAAATCCTAAAAAGGTGTATTTTTTCTTATGAAATTTCGATCAACATAAAAATTATAAACTCATAATGGTATAAATAACTCTTAGGTTATCCTTATAGGAAAAAATTCTTATCTAAAAAGTTATATAAATATTAATCTGATACCAAATATAACAACCCCAATCCTACTCTCTTATATATTGTAACAAAAACAAAATATATACATATGTGTATTTGATACTGAAAAACATAAACAAATATTTTAAATACACATATAAAATATAGGATCACTTATTTAAAATATAAACTTTTTGGTTTTGTGTTATAGACAATCAAGACAAAGTCTTAAATAAATTTTTCCATGTCATTAAGTGAGATTTTTTCTCACAATACCAATGTTTATTATTTCACATTGTGTTCTCACCAGCACCCATATTAAATCCTTATAGACATATGATATATATCCTTTATTTTAATAACTTGGGGAAAATAACCATATGAATGTTGAGATGAAATTCATAGTGAGGGTAAACATAAGAATTAAAAATTTAATAACTCCAATGAGTACAAGATAAGGATTAGATTATGAGACAATATTGAAGTTTCTTGATAATTAAATAAAATAATTAACAAACAAAAATAGCATGATCATTAAACATGTTACAATGAATAATGATTTACAATAGGTAAGTTTCTGTAGAATCAATATAAGTGATCCATATGATTTCAAACTTGATCAAATTAACCACTAAGACTCGTATAAAGCATAAGGAAAACTTATTGGTATATTAGATAATTTTCATTATCTTGTATATTCATTTATGTTAGATTCATTGTATCATCAACATCATTCAATTTAATGGATCTAAGACACACAACATCTCCACATTCATTATAAGACTGAGGATGATATTATTTTTACCTGGACAAACAAAAGTCGATGCTTTAACAATGTTTCGTTTTCACTTTTATGATGGTATATCAACTATTATTAATGATGATATTATTTAATATCTGTAATCTAGGTATGTTTTCTCTACCTTCGTCTGCTATTTGAAAATACTTCCATCCTTTCAATTATATGAAACATGGTTGGAAGATATTTTTTCATTGATAATGGATCATGATTACTTTTCTACCCAATTTCACCAGGTTTCTGTGTTGAAGTATATCATTCAAAACATCAATTATATATTATGTGTATTGAGAATAAAAATGAATAGTATATTAATGATTTTGTGTGTATTTAATATTGTATGGGTTTATTATGCTCCTTCATAGCACTATTTTTCCTCCAACAGGTCTATCTGCAAGGTTCATTTGTCTAAGGATTTGGTCCTCTAGTCCTGGTTTGGGATGATGATTGTGTGGGTCATGAACCTATGAGATATTGTGCAGATACAATATCTCTACTCATTGAAGATAATAATTAGTCATTTAAAGTGGATATATGTGGAAAACACGTGGATAATTACTAACATTCTAATGTTGTGAATAGATATTAGGGGTTACATCTGGTGGACAACATCATAGTTTTTCCACTTAGGTGAAATTAGACAAAAATATTCATTGTATAGGGTCTATAGTATAGAAAAAACCCACAACACTAATGGACAGATCTCTATTTCACTTAAAAAATTCATTTTAAATTAATTAAATGAGATTTGTGATACAAGGGACTTTGGTGGTGGAAAGGGATTATACACGGGAAGGCAAAGGCAGCATATCCTTCCCTAGTAGATAATATTAAATATAAAGAGGTAATAACATTTTAATCCCTTAGTCATAAATAGAGTATAAATTGAATGAGAAACACAAAAAATATAAAATTATTTTGATGAAGGGGAACAAAATGGACATTGAAATTATCGACTTGCCAGTTAACGCAAGGAGGATGACTAAGAAAAAAATGTATTATTTGAATATTTGAAAAACATATTACATATCAATATATTGGAAAATTTATTAATGTTATGATTCATTCCCCCTAATACCTTAATATAAATGAAAATAACATTGTTTCGAATGAAATTACCATGACCCAGGTGTTATGTCCCCTAATAAAGGCTTCCTTTGAAAACAAAAATTGTTATTGAGAGCCCCATTCAAGAGGAGGTCTTGTTCAACGAATCAGGAGGCATGGATATAGATGTAAATATACATTAAAATAGAAACAATTTTGAATATTCTTGAGATAGGATATCCAATTAGAGAAGTGGAAAAAATAGTGGCTTCCAAATCCAATGAAAAAATAATCATTATGAATGCTATAGAGAAGAGGGTGGATGACAATTTTTTAATTAGATCATCAATGGAAGTGAAACTATGGTTGATTACTAGAGTTATGTAAGTTAAAAATGATGAAAAATATAAATTATCAAATTATCAAATCCAAATTATGATTTCTGGCATCAATAAAATGAATTCCAATAAGTAGGAATTCATTACAATATGGGACATTATGACCTCTTTATTTTAGGGGATAATTTACAAGGATCCTAAGAGGAATAATGTTCTTATAGTCTAGACTCTTAATTATATATTAGATACTAAAACCATAAGGTTGTTATTTATATTTATATAAGTCCCTATTAAGTTTTAAATTTTTTCTTTTATGATTATCAACTTTTACAAAAAGTTTTTTATCTTGAAAATGAGCAAAAAATTAATTTTGATTGAGAGAGTCAAAAGTGATCCTCATAGAAAACATTACAAATTTCCATTTAAATTTTTTAAAATATTGTCAATGTTTATGGAAAATAACATTATAAAATAGTTTATGTTTATAAAAGAACAATATTTATATATGATAATGATATTAGAGGAATATTTTTCTTGTAACTATTTAAGAACATTAAAATAATGTTTTAAAAGTAATACAATTTATGGGCCTGTAATACCAAAACCCATTTTTAAAGAATGGCCATAAAAGGAAACAAAAAATTATATAAGTATAAACATATTCATGAAGTTATATTTTAGGAGTCCCTATATAAACCATAGTAAATAATATAGGTGATTCAATAAAGACATGTATCAATGAATGATGATTGAGATGAGAAACATTTTCAACTTGTGCAATGATCGAATAAAAAATAGTAGAATGAAAAATCATAAAGTTATTATATAATTTCCATAATTTCTATGAAATTTCTTGTAAAAATAAATCCATTGGTATTATCTGAACTATATATAATAAAACATGGTTCTTATATTGAATTATGTCTCAAATAATTGAAAGTGTGACCATGAAATCCATTGAAGAATTCATAACATTTGAATCAATATCTCAGTAAAGGGAGAACACGAAAGGAACTATAAATATCATGATCATATATTGATTCATGATATAATAATTTAATAGGTATCATATACAACTTCTATAATTATTTATGTGAATAATACAACACATGTCTCAAAGAAACAATATTGATACTAATAATCCTTACAAATATCATATCATTAAAAATAGAATAAATCAATAAAGTGATTAAGTGTAATGATTTTAATACCACAGAAATTAAAATAAAACATAATAAAATTATTGGTCATTTAATATATTAAATTTTCATAACATATTCAATTAAGTAGAAGTAAAAACTAATTAATGGAAATTTACTTATGAAACCCATGGCCTAGAGTCCCAACATTCAATGTATGTCCTTTAATTACTGTATAATAAAAATATAATTGTAATTTAGTTATGTAATAAACATTCATAGGTTTTGTTAATTATCCTTAAATAATTTATTTCATTTTTTCAATGAAATGGTTAATTTATTAACATGTTAATCTGACCTTGGGTGTTTTTGAGGATGTTTGGTTTATAATTAGAAAATTGACAATGGTAGATTGAAAATTGTATAAAGGGTAATTATTCCATAATCATAAGAATAACAGTTAGTAAATAATTATCATTTTTTATATATTAAATAAAATTTTATAATCATCCATGAGATTTGGACTTGAAAATTGAATTGCATCGCTTCGTGGATGTGGTATTCTACATATACACACGAGTGACATTGTCAATTTTTAACCATATGATGCATTAAAAGGTAAGTAAAATTTTATATTTAAATAATGATTACTATTTATTCAACATAATATATATATATATGTACATTAAATAAATCTCAATAAACATCCTTGAGAGGTAGAGATTTAAAAAATACATTGTTTCATAGAGGTGGCAGTCCACATGTACGCTTCAATGGTTCTTTCATTCCAAGTTGGATCGAAATAGAGTTTCATGTGGTTATTCCAAAGAAAATAATAAAATATTAGTTTATGTTAAATATTTGTGTTATTATATTTTAATATTTATGATATAATTAATGTTTGTAGATGAATTTTTAAAATAAAGAAGCTTAGTTAGGTGCTACAATTAGTCTTTGGAAAACCAACTTTGGGTAACACATTAATGCATTTGAATTAGACTTTTGATGAGACTGAAGCCTCTACTAAATAAATGTAATTCATGGGATGGTATTTTCTCATATCATATAAAATATATAGATCTCTAAAGGTGTGAGGAAGAAATGAGAGGGGTTTCCCTTTTATTAGTAAGGGGAAGGGCTCCCATGGAATTATTTAAAGTGTTAAAATAATCAAAATTAAATTTCCAGGACAATTAAAATGAAATAGTTATATTTAAAATGTAGGATGATATTGATTCTCAATAAAATCATAAATAACAATTAATACCCGATTATGTGATTTTTTAATTCATATATCTATGTTTTCACCCCCATTAAACCATTTGACGATTATTGTGATATTAAATTTTCTTACACAATGTGGGAAAAAAGTTTAAATAAATGGAAAATTTACCCATAAGTGAATGTTTTCGATATTATCAACCATATTCCATTCACATTGTCAAATATAGGACTTTTAAGAATTTTAAATCACTTAATAAAATATAATTAATAAAAATATATCATTAATGTCATTTTCTAAATTATAGACATAGAATGATCATATATATATCAAGATATAAATGAAAATCATATATAAACATATAAAATGTAACCCATTCATTAGTTTTACATTAATCATTTGTAGAACACTATTTTACACCAAAAATTATTAATTTTAGTGTTTTTTGAGACATTTAATTTAATTTTGTACTACTTGAACAAGAATTGTGTTTGTAATGTAACACCCCAAGATTTAATGGTGTATTTTCTTTTGAATAATGCAGTAGCTTGCGTTGAACACAATTTGGAAGTTTTAACACACAATGACCAATAAAACTAGCCATTATGAATAGTAATATCCACTTCGTGAAATTTTATAATTTTTATTTTTTAAAAAAGAATTCATTTTTTAATTTGAAATATCAAAATTAGCTTAGGGTGAAATTTTGGTATCTTTCTGAAAACATTCAATTTTTGATGAATAGTGAAATACACTACATTATTGTTTAAAACTGAATTTTTATTTAAATAATTAGTTATTTTATTTTAATTTATTTCAGGTCAAAATAGATAAATAATACGTATATATATTCAATGTAATTAATTGGATTCATTTTATAATATGTTTAGATATATAACATTTTATTGAACTTTTTATCATCTTTTCCCCACCATGTAAGAGTATTTGAAAAAGTGCGTAAAACATAATTTTATTACTTCAATGAGATGAATTTTAAAAATCCAAGATACACAGTTAGTATGATCATGTAAAATAGTGTTCAATAAGATAAAAAAATTTGTCGAATACTATGTTTTTATTTTTATTTACCACGGTTTAAAATAAATAGGGTAATTAAGGGCAAACATGTAGTTATAATTACCCTAACACATGTCCTAATTCTATTTGATTGGTGTAATTCAACAAAAAAAACGTTAGAAGTAAAATATGACCCCCTTTGGTCTACTTTGATTAGATTATGACATTTATTATTATTTTATTTAACGAATTGTTAAAAGTGTAAGATTCAATGTTTAATAACTGATCAATTTTTAATATAGAGTTATACATAAATTAATTTCCACTATAAATATTAATTAAAAAGATAAAACCATTTCCTACATAATGGTATTTTATTTTTAATTTTTAGACATTAAATAATTTAATTTTATAATGACACAATGATGATGTTGTAATTACGCTTATTAATGAAATATTAAAATAACTGATATTATAAATATCCAAATAATTTTTTTTTGATAATTTTGAAAACTTAAAATAATTTTCAAGGTTAATATGACATTTTAGAGTTGATTAAATAATTTTTTTTCAAATTATTCATGTTTTTATGATTTTCACAAATACCAAATACTAAATCATGTATAAATTGACATAATTGTGTTGTAAAAAAAATACTATATTATTATTTGATATAATAGGCATAAAAATATAAGGATAGGAAAATAAAAAATATAATGATTTATATATATTAATAAGGAACCACATGGTGTTCTCTTGTCTTGTTTTTGTATATTTATTAACCATATAATATAAAATTACAAAGAGACATGGTAAATGTCAAACTATTTAACTAAGAGTTAAATAGAAAAATTAAGGTTAATATGGTGACCTAAACCAGTCTAAAAACTATTTTTTGAGAGTTTATCCACCTTCCCTACCTTATAATTGATATAAAAAATTTTGGATGCATTATAAATAGAAACTTATTTTATTATAAAATATTATTTCTAGCTTTTCCAAAAGTGACCCTCACCTCTTTTATAAAATGGTACCTCCCAGACTCTTAATTTCACTGCTCCAAAGCCATTTGGCTCAGACAACCCATACCCAAATATCCACCCAACCTCCCTCATATCAAACTAGAGTTTTAAATTGATCAGAAATCTAACCTAAGGAGCCCTTTTAAACGAATCAAAAAGAAACACCCAAAGAAGAGGTAATAATTTCACCACCCTCTTTCGTGTAAATTTCTTATTCCACATCCTCAATACTTGTTGTTTTCAATCTAAAATAATGACTTTAATATATTATATATACTATGATGTTATTAGGAATATTTTACAACCATATTCATTATTCTATCCATCATATGAATGAAAATGTCAGAATATGGGTGTACGTACGGTTTACTGTCTCCACGTCGTGGGGTAGTTTTTTATTCAAAAACCTCATCATTTTTATGGGTATAATAATGAGTATAAATGATTTAAATAATAAATATAACATGTTATTAATTATTTATATATGATATACCATCCAATTAAATATGATTTTACCATCAATATAATGATATTGTCGCTCGTGCGTACGTACAGATTATTGTGTCCACGAATGCAATGATATTCATTCTCCATCGTAATCATTCAAAACTAATTTCCATTTAATGATTATAAATAATGTTTAAGAACTTAATATCATTCTGGATATGAATAAAAAACATCCTATCTATATCAAACATGGCTTACGTAACTGGGCATATAAAGGAAAACAGACCAGTTAACACCTGAAACGATGATACTACAAAAATATTATTATAAAAGCAATATTAGAGGATCATATATGATATAAAATTTGTGTATTTAGTTATTTAATAATTTAATAACAATGATTTAACTATTATAATAAATGTTAATGTTCCCTCGACCAAGGAAATGTACAAGGTAAAGGTTAATTTCACAATCTCTTTATTATCCGGGGTTATTTTTACGTAAGTATCGACGGGGACCACTTTATCATCCACATCCATGTTTCTTAAAAATATATTTCAAAACATTTTTACTATTATGTATATTGTGGTTTAATGTCATTTATACCCACTTTTGACTTTTTATAAATTTTTTATAATGGAATCTTTCCGTCATTTTCCAAACATGGTATTTTACAACCTTTTCAACAAAATTATGGAAAGCGTGTTTTATAACTTATACGACGTGTGTGGCTATTTTACACCGTTATAACACCTTCAAATCTTACCATTCAAGATTATAATAATATTTTCAAAAAAAAAATTCTATTATATTTACGTGACTTTTATATGATTTTTAAATAGGAAGATGTATTTATTTCAAATAGTTTTCATTTCATCAATGTCAACATTCTTTGATGGATTTAGAGTTTGTTAAATGATTATTTATTATGATAAAATTCTTTTATATTTTTTTGACGGTTTTGTGATATATATGATGGTGGATGTGTTATATTTACACCATTCATGGTTTATGGATAATGTATTGACATTTCATATGGTAGTTTTAATACAAATGCTTATGTTATGTTTAAACATTTTCATATGTGGAATGCATTGGACTTAGAAAGTGATGGGTTCATCCCACTATAGCTCCACAATTCCTTAGTAGGTCTCACGAGAAAAACTACTATCTTGCCACATGGCTTTGAAAAAAATATTATTTGAAGTCCTGCGCAAGGCCTTGACTATTTGGATATGGCGCCTGGCATTATGCATTACAATATTAAGAATGTGGATATTTATATTTCATATGATTAAATGACTATTAGAATATCCATTTGGAAAATAATGGAATTATTTGATTTTATCTTTTTCATATTATTCTGAATTTTATCTTTAAAAGGCTATTGTTTTAGTCTTGTACATTGCCTTAAATGTTTTTTCTTATTTTTGAATGTTTTATCTATATTGTTATCCTTGATGATCATCTGATCTCACCCCTTTCTATGTTTTATTTTACCCTAGATGTGAATAAGTATTTTATGGTTGACCATGAAGTATAGGAGAAGGATATAAGTGTGATAAAAAGGGGACAAAATGTTGTTGATATTTTTATTTCATGATGTAATATAAAACTTATAAATGTATCTATTACATACAAAGATACTAAATTGGTCGGTCTTGCAGGACATGATTCCTTGTATCATGAAACTGTTATGTAATATAGCACAAAATCTAGGAAACTGGGGTCGGGGCGTTACAGTTTGTATCAGAAGATGTTTAGTACAAATCATAGAAACTAAATTTAGAAAAACTCTGATTAGAGAACACTACCCTAAGATAGACTTTGAGGATTAATATAGAAGAACTTCCTAGAATTTTGGTACTATAGTGATTTTGTGAGTTTTCCCAGAAATATATCTTTTTCTAGATATAAGATGGTAGAGGTGGCTCTGGCACAGATGTACCTAGGGGTAAAACCTGAAAACACCTCTATGAGATAGACTCGAACGAGAACTAGTGCATGACAATGGGCCTTGATGCACTCCTTGATACGACACTCCAAGGGGATATGATTAGGATAATACTCATTTTCTTTACAAAACCTTATGGAGGGTTTCTGATTATATACTTTCTCAATGATTTTATTTTATGATTATGGATTATATCCATAAACTGTAAAATTTATGTTAACTCTTTTGCAATTTTGGAATTATGTATTGAGATTCATAAACTAATCTAGTGTATTCCATTTTATAGAAATGGTGCATAGTGTAAGGAATGGAAACTGTATCAGCACACATTATCCATGTATTGATTTCCCTCCAACTCAAGTTAATTATAGTGGAGATTGTGAACAAACTGGTGCTAATAAACTTATCACCATATTGGGACAACTCCCACAGGTTATGAATTATAACCATACCCATATATAGAACCATAATTCACAACACAGAAGATTAATGGTATACCTCTTAATTAGACAAAAACCACCAAGATTCAATGGAAATTGAAATCCTTTAGTTGATGAGAAATAGAAAAATTCCATAGAAAAAATATTTCATGGTTTAGGGAGTAGTGAAACAGAAAAAGTTTTCATGTCAGATTATCATATCATGGGGGATGCAGATCAATGGTGGACATTAATCAAAAATAGAAAGGATGATGAAGAAGTATAGAACATGGAATAGAGGGAGTTAAAAGATATTTTCTTTAGAAATATACATTCCTCATGACCACCTACTGGATATGTAAAGGCAATTTTAGAGTCTGAGGCTAAAGGAGGACGAGAATGTCGTAATGTATGAAGCTAACATTACAAGTTTAGCAAGGCATTCAGCAAATAATATACATAACCCAATGTGTATGATTGATCGGTTCATATTTGGCAAAAATTATTTCTTCATCGAGCATTAGTCTCACTATCCCTCTCATCCTATAAAGATAAGGTCGCATGCATATCAAGAAGGAAATTGAATTCTCTATGTCATGTGACTTTAATGAAATGCAATAGAAAACGAGATTTGTCGAACACTCTGGAAATGGAAATAAAGGGATGATGGGAAAATATGAATATCCATTTTGCAGTAAATGTGGGAAAAAACACCCCAGTATTGGACTGAAGGAAATGAGAGTCTGTTACAAGTGTGGTGAAAAAGGCCACCGTGCTCATGATTATAAGGGATAGAAAGAGGCTTTCAATGTTAAATTCTAAAATTATAGAGAAAAAGGGAATTATTCAAATAAACGTCCTAAGTGCCTAGGGAACTTATCTCATAAGAGGATAAGGGAGTATGTCCAATCTTATGTGATCTCTGCTACTAGGGTTGAAGCTCCGAAATATGTGGTCGTAGGTAATTTAATTGTTTCCAAAAGTTCAGATAATGATTAATTTGATTCTGGATCATCGTATTGTTTCATATCATCCCATTTTGTAAGAAAATTTTCTATTTTCAATTTGAATTAACTGTGGAGTTATCAGTCAAAACACCTAAAGGAAGTAACACCGCAACAAAGTGTTTTGAATCAGTTCACATTTGGGAATATAAATGTTCTTTATCTGCTGGTATCATTGTCATACCCATGATTGATATTGATATAATCCACATAATAATTTAGATTTCGGACCATGATGTGAAAATTTATTTTAAGAAGGAGGAGGTTAAAATTTTTGATGATGATGAAGAGTACCTTATCATTAGATCAGAAATGTTACCACCAGATTATTATCTAGATATTCCCCCTATAGCTCCACTAAATACAATTATATGGGAAAAATATAATTAAAAAACTATGGGTGAGTAAAAGAATGTTCAAGTAGAAGACATACCTATTGGGCAACAATATGTTGATGTGTTTCTAGAGTACTTACCTGGACATCCTTTAGAACGAGAAATTGAGTTTTCCATTGATTTAATTCCCTGTTCAAGGACCATATCGAAGAACCCTTATAGAATGGACACTGTTGAATTATTGAAACCAAAGAAAAAACTATAGGAATTGAGTAATAAGGTATTTATTCTCACTAGTGTTTCTCCATGGGGATCCCCTGTCATTTTGGTTAAGAAGAAAGATAGTTCTAGGAGGTTGTGTATTGAGAACTGGAATATCAATGTAATATCAATAATGGACAAGTATCTTCTACCTAGAATTGATGATTTATTCGACCAACTTCATGGAGCTCAATATTTATCAATGATTGACCATCGATTTGGATATCATTAGTTGTGTGTGGAGAAGGAAGAAATTCCGAAAACAATATTTCGAACCAAGTACGGGCATTACGAGTTTACTATAATTCCTTTTGGATAGACTAATTATCCCTCTGTCTTCATGGATGTAATGAGAAGACTATTTAAGGAATATCTTCATAAATTTGTTGTGTTATTTATTGATGATATCTTGGTATACCTTAAAATCTAACAAGATCTTGAAAATCACGTGTGTATTATCCAGAGGACTCTTAGACGAAATGAATTATATGGGAAATTTAGCAAGTGTGAAATCTAGCATCAAGACAATTCTTTTCATGGACATATTGTCTCTAAGGATAGAATCTATTTTGATCCTACAAATACCATGGAAATCCATGAATGGACAACTCCGATGAGTATAATTGAGGTATGTAGTTTTATTGGTTTAGAAGGTTATTATCGGTGTTTTGTCAAAAAAAATTCCTGATTGGATAACACATTAACGAAGCTCACTCATGAACGGGGTAAACTTGTTTGGAAAAAATATATGAAGAATGTTTGGAAGAACTAAATAGAATGTGAGTTAATGATCCAATCATGGCTCTATCGTCGAGGAATTATGGGTTTGTTATTTATATTGATGCTTCAAAGAAAGGACTTGGTTTTTTCCTTATACAGAATGATAGAGTTATTGCATATGCATCACGATAGCTAAAAATGCATAAGAAAAAATAACCAAGTCATGAACTTGAGTTATCTTCTATAACCATTACTTTGAATATATGGAGACACTATCTCTTTGGTGAAAAATGTAAAATTTATACTGATGATAAGATTATGAAGTATATATTTCTCTCAAAAAGAACTCATCATTTGGAAAAAGAGATGGCTTGAACTACTCAAGGATTATGATTTCACTATACACTACCACCTAGGGAAGGAAAATAAGGTGTAAAATGCATTTACTAGAAAGGATAATGTAGTTTTGATCAAGATTAGAGTTGAAAGGGAATCTATATATTCGGATCTAGTAAAGATGGATATGGGAATAACCGTGGAAGGTGAAACAACAATGATTTTCAAATGCCTGAAAAACCATCTTTACTAGAAAGGATAAAAAGTTCTCAGACTAATGATGAGGAATTTCAAAAGAAGACTGAAGCTGTGAATTATGGGAGATTGAGTGTTTTTTTATATAAAGATGGAATTTTGAAATTTGGGAAGAGACTTTTTATTCCTATCATACCTGGTCTAAAAAGGGAATTTTTCAAATATTCTCATAGCTCCCATTTCACTAAAAACCCTAGGAGAATCAAGATGTATATAGATTTGACGGATCACTTTTGGTGGGACAACATGAAGAGGGAGATTTCTGATTTTGTGTCAATATGTATGTTTTTTCAACGAGTGAAAGTTGTAAGGCAACAACCTAGAGGAGTCATGCAACCTATTCCCAGACCTGAGTGGAAGTGGGATAATATTATGATGGGATTTGTCATGGAGCTACCAAAGACTTCCAAAATAAATGATGAAATATGGGTCATTGTTGATCGTCTATCAATTCATCACATTTTCGTGATATAAGAGATGTTTTACCACTTGAACGTCTGGATTGACTATATATTAATGACGTTGTAAGACTCCATGGATTACCCCTATTGATTGTTTCTGATCGTGATCCCCATTTTACATCAAGATTCTGTTAAAGTCATTAAAAGGTAGTGGATACTAAACATTGTTTGAGCACTGCCTACTACTATCAAACCAATGGTGTAATTCCCCAACCCTAATTACCCTGAGTTGGTGCATTATTATATAACATTGGCAGGATACAAAGAAATCATGTCCTGAAAGACCGATTAATTTAGTAGACTTGGAAATACTAGATACATTCATATGGTCAACATTACAACTTGAAAAGAAAAAGAACACTAAATTATTCCATTAGAAACATCCATGATTCCTAGATTATGTATGCAAGTCACTCATAACTAACTTCTTCACATCCTGGAAAAAATAAAACATAGAAAGGGGTGAGATCATATGATCAGTAAGGATAAAAATATAGAGGAATCTTTTATAATTAATAACAAACATTTAAGGTAATGTATAACTAAAACAAAATCCTTTTAGACTCGAACTTCAGCATAATATGGAAAAAATGAAATAATTCCATTTAATTATTCAAATGGATATTCTACTAGTCGAATAATCACATGCAATATCAATAACCACTTTCATAATGATGAAATGCATAATTCCAAGATATCATAACCACTTAGTCAATCCTTGGGCCAAGACTACAAATAAGATTTCATCAAATCCTTGTGCCAAGACACTATTTTGTCTCATGGGACACGCCGATGAATTGAAAAGCTATAGATGGCTCCACCCTTCACTTACTAAGTCCAATGAATTCTTTATATTAATATTTTGAAACATAACATAAACATTAATATTAAAACTAGCATATGAAATTTCAATAATTTATCCACAAACCATGAATGGTATAAAAATAGCACATCCACAGTCAAACATAACTCATTCAATATAATATGGAAGATTTTATAGTAACAGATTAACCTCAATTAAAAATAAATAAGGATATTGACATAGATGAAAATAATATTCAAAACTTTTTGAGAAAAGCATCCCCATTTTTCTTGAAAACATTTAAAGGTATCACTATTTATCAATAACCTATTTAAAATATATTTTTTAATCAAAGTGTCCCATACCACGTTGACACTTTTAAAAGTAATTTTAATTTGAAAACCTTAATGTCCATATAAATAAATCCTTAAAACCATTATTAAAACATGGACATTAATGAAAAAGATTTAGAGGAATAAATCATTAAAACATTTAAAGATGATATTTTAGTTAGAGTTTATATCCAAAAGAGAGACACTTGAACAAAAAATAATTGAGGTAATCAAAACATTGTAATATCATGAGGATAAAGGGATTAATGATATACTATGTCATAGTACATTATATACACCATATTAAAGTGATTTGGTGTATAACAACAAAAAATTCTCAATAGAATGTAATTTGAGATGAAATATCTTTTAAATATTGTATCCTTAGGTTAAGGATAAATCAATGACATAATTATGTGTGACAAATATAAATATACTCAAATTTATTGGATATTCAGTGTGAATCAATCATTGGAGATTCACACATATTCTTGTAAAAACAACACCAACGAATTGAATGTTTAACTCAATAAATTGAGATTGAGTTAAAATTACACTTATCAAGATCATATAGATGACATGAGAATTTATTAATGGAGTGATTATGTGAATCAAAATTATATCCTCTATTTGGGGAGTTGAAATTATGACATAAGAAAATGAATAGTTATTCCACAAATATTCTTGGAGTAAAATAATCAATGAAGTCTGTGTAAAGCCGAATGAGTGGAAATTGAAATTTCAAATTTTCTTATCAATTGGGTAAGTCACGAAACATACAGCCATGAAAGATGGATCATACCATGATGATGTAAATATCAATAAATTAATTTATATAACACAATGTGTGTATTCTTGGTCACTACACAGACCACATGCAATAAATAAGTGGTAAACAATGGAAATTTCATGGAATTAAAAGTGAGATAAGAAACACCTTACATTGTACTTTTTCCTCGGTTGAGGGTAGGTTAACCTCATTTATAATGGTAAAATAATTGTTATTTAATTATAAAAGAATCATATACCTTAATATGATATCATATATGATCTTATAACATTGATTTGTTAATAATATCTTAGTATTATCGTCATTTTGGGTGTTTACGAATTCATTTTATTTTATATTATTTGTTATGTGAACCATATTTTTTATGGAAGGGATGTGTATTATTAATATTCTGAATGATATCAGGTCTCTAATCATTATTTTTAATCATCAAATAAACTTTAGACTTGAATGGATATGATGGGGAATGAATCTCATCGTGTTTGTGGAGACGGTAATCCGTACATACGCAAAAGCGACAGTATCATTCTATTGATATTAAAATAATAAATAATTTGATGGTATATCATATATACAGAATCATTATCATGTTATATTTTATTATTTACATTAATTACACATCATTATTATACCCATCCAAATAATAATGTATTGAACAAAAATTACACCACAACGTGGAGACGGTAATCCGTACAAACGAACGTATGGTGACATGTCATTCAAAGGATGGATAGAAAAATGAATACGGATGTAAAATATTTATAATAACATCAATGTATATAGAAGATACTTGAGTTATTATTTTAGAATAGAAATAACAAAGAACAATGAAGTGGAATAAGAGAAGAACTTGATAGAGGGTGGTGAAATTATTACCTCTTCTTCGGGTTCGTCCTTTTGATTTGATCAAAAGGGCTCCTTAAGATGGATTTATGACCAAAGGAGGGCCTCAAAGGTAAAGTGAGGGAAGTTGAGAGGATATTTGTTTAGGGTTTGGCAGATCCAAAAGGCTATGAAGGTGTGAATATGAGAGAAGGGGAAGTTCCCTTTTATAAGAGGGCTGAGGGGCACCATAGGAAAAAATAAAAATATTATTTTATAATAAAATAATTTTCGGTTTATAATCGCTCAAAAATGGATTATTTAAAGTATAAGGTGGGGGTGGGTCGATAAACACTATACCAATCGGTTTTAGATAGTTTGGGGTCACTATATTAACCTTAACTTTTATATTTAACTCTTAGTTAAATAGTTTGACATTTACCATGTCTCTTGGTATTTTTATATTATATGTTTATTATACTTAATATATACTTCCAAGAGAACAAAAAGTGATTAATTAATGATATACCTATCATTATATATTTACTTTGGGCGAAAGTTATATTTTTAGGAATATAATATCAATTAATAATATAATATTTGATTTAAAAACTCTTTTATGACAATTTTGACACTATTTGGTTTTTTGTTTATTATAAATTCATAACAGCATTATTACTTCGAAAACAATTCAACTAAAAAATCCTAATATGTAATATTAACCTATTAAATTTGTGTAATTCATAAAAAGTTTCAAATTAAATTTATTTGGATATTTATAATATCAATTATTTTAATATTTCATTAATTAGGTAATTAAAGCATCATCAGTGTGTCATTAATAAATTAAATTATTTTTGTGTAAAAAATATAAATAAAATAAAATTATGTATCAACACTTTTTATCTTTCTAATTAATAATTATAGTTTAATTTAACTTAGGGGTATCCCTATATTAAAATTTCTTTAGTTATTAAACAATGATTTTAACTCTTTTAACTCTTCTTTGAATTAAATAATAATAAATGTCATAATCTTATCCAAGTGGAACAAAGAGGTTCATATTTTATTCCTAAGGTTTTTTTGGCACTAATTATACTTATCCAATAAAATTAAGACATGTTTTAGGGTAATAATAATATCATTTTGACCCTTAATTACCCTATTTACTTTTAACCGTGGAACATAAAAGTAAAAAGTTACTATTCAACAAAACTTATTTTTATCTTATTTCAACACATTTTACTCCTTGATATTAACCGTGTCTCTAGGATTTTATAAATTAAACTGACAGAGGTGGTAAAATTTTGTTTTATGTGAATTTACAAATTCTCCTAAGAGGTGGCTGAAAGACGGTGAAAAGTTCAATAAAATTTTATATATCTAATATTATTACAAAATGACTCCAATGAATTACATTGAACTTATATGGGTATTATGTATCTATTTTGACCTAATATAAATTTAAATAAAATAAATAATTATTTGAATAAAAATTCGTTTTTAAACTATAACTCATTGTTTTTCAATATTCATCAAAAAATAAAACTTTTCAGAAACATACAAAAAAATCACCCGAAACTAATTTTGATATTATAAATTCAAAAATAAAGTCTATTTTACTAAATTAAATACAATGAAATTTAATTTAACATTTTAAAATTAATTCTCGTTGTCAAAAACAAAAAGCATATTTTTATGAAATTATAACTATCAAAAGATTGGCATTTATTTATGTCCAATTTCAAAGTGAAATTACTTAAAATGACCAAAATAGGATTAAATGGGAAAAATATAATCTAATTATACATCTAACCCATTATTTTGTATTGTTGAAAAATATAAAATATAATGACTAAACAAAATTTCAGTTAAAATATATTATTTTTCACTATTCACCCAAATATGAAAGTTATCAGAAAAACACCAAATTTTTTTGAAACTAAATCCTTATGTCCCGATCCAAAAGAAGAATTTTATTTTGTCAAATTGAATATATAAAAGATTCAAATATTGTACTTAAAAAGGGTTTTCCATTAAGAGGCAGGAAAATTTCATTTTTTGAAAAATATATTCTTTATTCGAAAAAATTAATTTTTCCTTACATTCTATCTAAGAAACTCCTAATATGGATTACAAAATTATAAGGTTTATATAAAGATCAAAATTCTGTTAATACTATTTATATAATCCTTTGAATGACATCAACTACTCTTAAATTCACATACATAAAAGTAATTAACCTAATCACATATTCTCAATTATAGGTTATTCATTTCCATAAATAACCCAAATCACTATAAATCCATAATAAAAAAATCGATAAAAATCAACCATTACTCCTCAAATGAAATCACATAGTATTCTATTTTCCTTGGGCATATAATGTTCCAAAAAAATCAAACATCTTCCAAAATAACATTTGTCGCTTAATCACCAAATCATTTTCCTGTACTAAGGGTATTCATTTGATAAGACATAAGATCCCAAATCAACTTTTTATTGATCAATAAAATCATTTAACTAAAAATAATTAGTCACACAAACCAGGGACTTCACATAGTCCAGTGGTAGGTTATAAATCCCAATCACACTCTAGTAGTGGGTTCGATTCCCACAGCTTTGTCCGATGAAATGTGATGTCACATGGTCTGTGTGTTGTCCGTTTTCAAAAACAATATTTTATAACACTACCAAAATAAGATAAATTCTTCAAAATAACAATAACATAATTTAACCAAAAATTTTATCTCATACCTTTCATTTTCATCACAAAATATAATAACATGTAATTTCCTCAAACCCAATGATCATATAAAACCAAATGGTTATTTATAACTGTATCCACAAGAGAAAAGATATGTCTTCCTCAAATATCATTTTCACATGACAAACTGCAGGGTTACAAATACAAGAGAAAATTATTCCAAAGTAATCCCATTAACAAAGAGTAATAGTACTTTTAAAAATTTCTCCAACTATTTATTTCCACATAGCTTCCTCATTGGCCAAGAAAATATCCTATAGAATAGGTAATTCACTTGGGTAATGCCCAGGTCCCCTAGATTTATGAAAAATGACTGTAAATGGATTATTGGGCCCTTTTTTATTTTCTTACATAGTACTCTTTATCTTTTCTCTACAATTCTTCACTTTATGTCATTTACCACATGTAAATAATTTCTTTGTTCCATTAATACAATTTCCTGGGTGTCTCCTTCCACATTTCCTGCATTATGGAAATCGAGGATTCTTCTCTCCATGGTCTCCACTGCTGGTGCTCTTATCATTCATCACATTTCACTTCTTTGTTGAGTCTCGGAGTTGGTTAATATATATGTTGTTGATCATATTTTTTGGAAAACTTATTTAGCATGAACACGACATCTTTTATGCCAATCAAAATTCCATTTTTTTGCTCATTTCCACCATTATTCCAACCCTGTACATCATTCTCATATTTACTATGACTTCTTTGGAATCCAACCATTGACTAAAACCAGAAAGCATTGTGTGAGTAACAGTAGTAATACAATCATTTAGCGAATATCATGACACCATATTTTCCATTTGATACACCTTAGTATTAACCAAGGTCATTTATTCTCATGTAATGTTAAAATACATAAAATTGGTTTGTAATGAAAATGTAAATTATCCTATGCATATCCCCGGGAGTGTCAAAACTAAGAGTACAACAAAGCCCATTATCGTGCACCAGTTCCCATTTGAGATTAGCTCAAAGCGTTGTTTTCGGGTTTTATCCCTAGGTACATCTGCTCCAGAGCTGCCTCTACCTGATCGTATCCAGACAGAGATGTATTTCTTGGTAAACACACAAAATCTCTACAATACCAAATTCTGGAATGTTCTTCTATACTAATCCTAAATGTATATCTTAGGGCTATGTTCTCGAATCCGAGTTTATCTAAATCTAGCTTCCAAGGTTCATACTAAACTACCTCTAATACCAACTATAATGCCCCAACCCCAGTTACCCAGAGTTGTTGCATTATAAAATAACATTGGCATGATATATGAAAATCATGTCCCAAAAGACCGATCAGTTTAGTAGCATTGGAAATACTAGATAAATTTATAATTTCAACATTATAACGTTAAAAGAAAAACAATACTAAATTATTTCCTTAGAAACATCAAATATTCCATGAAAGTCACTCATAACTAACTTCTTCACATCCTGGGGAAAATAAAACATAGAAAGGATTGAGCTCAAATTCTCATTAAGGATAATAATATAGAGAAATATTTTATAAATATGCATAAAATTTAAGGAAAAGTATAACTAACACATAATCCTTTTAAAATTGAACTTCAACATAATATGGAAAAAAATGAAATAATTACATTTAATTATTCACATAGATATTCTTCTAGTCTAATAATCACATTCAATCTCAATAACCACATTTATAATGACGGAATTCATAATTCTAGACTATCATAACAACGTAGTCAAAGCCTTGTGCCAAGACTACAAATAAGATTTTGTCAAGGCCTTATGCCAAGATATTAGTTTGTCTAATGAGACCTACTGATGCATCGAGGAGCTATAGTGGGCTCCAACAATCACTTACTATGTCCCATGAATTCCTCATATGAATTGTGTGAAAAATAACATAAACATTCCTATTAAAACTAGCATACGAAATGTCAATACTTTATCCCCAAACCATGAATGGTATAAAAATAGCACATCCAAAGTCAAGAATAACTCATTCAATACAATATGGAATAATTTATTGTAACAGATTAACCTCAATCAAAAATAATGAAGGAAATTTACATAGATGAAAATAATCTTCAATACTATTTGAGAGAAGTATCCTCCTTTTTTCTTGAAAACATTCTAAAGTATCACTATTTATCAAGAAACTTTTTAAAATAGATTTTTTAATCAAAGTGTGACATACCACTTTGAATCATCTAAAAGGAATTTCAATTTTAATACATTAATGTCCATATAAATAAATCCTTAAAACTATTTTTAAAACATGGATATTAATGAGAAATATTTAGAAGAATAAATCATTTAAACATTTAATGATGATATTTTAGTTAGAGTTTGAAACCAAAATAGTGAATCTTTAATACATATAATTGAGGTAATCAAAAAAATGTAATATCATGAGAATAAATGGGTTCATGATATACATTGTCAATGTACATTGTATACACCATATAAAAGTGATTTGGAGTGGAACAACAAAAAAGTCTCAATGGAATGTAATTTGAGATAGAATCATTTATATAGAATGTATCCTTAGGTTAAGGATAAATCAAAGACATAATTATGTGTGACAAATATAAATACAGTCAATATGATTGGATATTCAGTGTGAATCAATTAGAGGACATTCACACAAATTCTTGTAAAAACAACACGAATGAATTGGATGTTTAACTCAATAAATGGAGATTGAGTTAAAATTACTCTTATCAAGTTCATATCAATGACTTGAGAATTTTTAAATGGAGTTATTATGCATATAAAAAGTATATCCATAGAAAGTGGAGTGTAAATTATGACATAAGAAAATGAATAGTGATTCCACACATAATCTTAGAGTAAAATAATCAATGAAGTATGCGTAAAGGCGAATGAGTGGAAATTTGAATTTCATATTATCTTATCGATTTGGTAACATACGAAACATACACCCTTGAAAGAAGTATCATACATTGATGATGTAAATATCCATAAATTAATTTATATTACACAATGAATACAATCATGGGCACTACACACACCACATGCAATCATTAAGTTTTCAATAATGGAAATCTCACAGAATTAAAAGTGAGATAAGAAACCCATTACTTTGTACTTTATCCTTGGTAGATGGTAGGTTAACCTCCTGTATAATGGTGAAATAATATTTATTTAATTATACATGAAACATATACATTAATATGTTATCATATATGATATTTTGTTATTTATTTCTTAATAATATCATAGAATTATTGTCATATCGAGTTTTAACGGATTCGTTTTCCTTTATATTAATTGTTATGTGAGCTATATTTGTTATGGATGGGATTTATATTATTCATATCCAAAATGATATCATGTCTCTAAACATTATTTTTAATCATCAAATGAAATTTAATCTTGAATGGATACGAGGGGGAATGAGTCTCATCACGTTCGTGGAGACGGTAATCCTTACATACGCACGAGCGACAATATCATTAATTTGATATTAAAATAATATATAATTGGATGGTATATCATATATAAAGAATCATTATCATGTTATATTTTATTATTTACATGAATTACACATCATTATTATACCCATCCAAATAATAATGTATTGAATAATAATTACATCACGACGTGGAGACAATAATCCATACATACGCACGTATGGTGACATGTCATTCAATGGATGGATAGAATAATGAATATGGATGTAACATAATTATAATAACATCACATGATATATAAGATACTGTATTTATTATTTTAGAAAAGAAATAACAAAGAAATATGAAGTGGAAGAAGAAAAGAACTTGATAGAGGGTGGTGAAATTATTACCTCTTCTTCGGATTCTTCCTTTTGATTTGATCAAAATGGCTCCTTAAGTTGGATTTATGGCCAAAGTAGGGCCTCTAAGATAAAGTGATGGAATTTGAGAGGATATTTGTTCAGGGTTTTTCCAAGACAAGTATTTTATGGTGTGAATATGAGAGAAGTGTAAGTTCCTTTTTATAAGAGGGGTGTTGGAAACCTTATAAAAAACATAAAATATTATTTTATAATAAAATCATTTTCATTTTTTAATGGTGAAAAAATGAATTATTTAAAGGCTAAGGTGGGGATGGTTTTAGAAACACTCAAAAAATTGGTTTTAGATAGGTTTGGGTCACTATATTAACCATAACTATTAGATTTAATTCTTAGTTAAATAGTTTGACATTTACCATGTCTCCTTGTATTTTTATATTATATGATAATTAAACATACTATATACTTCCAAAAGAACCAAAAGTGGTTCATTAATGATACACCTATAATTATATATGTCCATTGGCCAATCCATAGTTTTTTAGGAATATAATATCAATTAATAATATAATAATTAATTTAAAAACACTTTTATGTCAATTTTGACACTATTTGGTATTTTGTTTTTTCTAAATTCATAACAGCATTATTACATCAAAAAAATTCATATAACCAACCCTAATGTATCATATTAACCTATAAATTTTTTTCTAATTCATAAAGAGTCTCAAATTACATTTATTTGGATATTTATAATATAAATTAATTTAATATTTCATTAATTAGGTAATTTCTGACTCATTATTGTGTCATTAATAAATTAAATTATTTGATGTCTAAAAAATAAAAATAAAATACCATTTTGTAGGAAATTGTTTTATCTTTATGATGAATATTTATAGTTGAAGTTATCATATGTGTAACCCTATATTAAAAATGTTTTAGTTATTAAAAATTGATTTTAACTCTTTTAACACTTCCTTGAATTAAATAATAATAAACATCCTAATCTAATCAAAGTGGACCAAAGAGGTTCATATTTTATTTATAAGGTTGTTTTGGGTCGAATTATATTTATCCAATAGAAATAAGACATGTGTTACGATAATAATAATATCATTTTTACCCTTAATTATCCTATTTACTTTTAACAATGGTAAATAAAAGTAAAAAGCAACTATACACAAAAAAATATTTTTAACTTATTGAACCACTTTTTAATCCTTGATATTAACCATGTATATAGAATTTTTTATATTAATATCATATAAGCGGTAAAATTATGTTTTATGTGAATTTAAAAATTTTCCTAGCAGGTGGGTAAAAGATGGTGAAAAGTAAAATAAAAATTTATATATCTAATATTATAACAACATGACACCAATGAATTACATTTTACTTATAAGGGTATTATGTATCTATTTTTACCTAATGTAAATATAATTAAAATAAATAATTATTTAAATAAAAATTTTGTTTTAAACTATAACTTAGTGTTTTCACTATTCGTCAAAAAATAAATATTTTCAGAAACATACCAAAAATTCACCATAAGATAATTTTGATATTATGAATTAAAAAATGAGTTCTATTTTACCAAATTCAATACGCATAAATTTCATTTATTAGTTTAAAATTATTTCTCATTGTCAAAACCAAAAAGCGTATTTTTATGAAATAATTACTATCAAAAGATTGACATTTGTATATATCCAATTTCAATGTGAAATTACTTCCAATGACCAACATTAAGTTAAATGGTAAAAATATAATCTAATTATTCATCCAAACCATTCATATGTATAGTTGAACACTATAAATTATTTTTATTAAAAAAGTTGTTTTCAGTTAAAATATATTATTTTTCACTATTCAGCCAAATATGAATGTTATTAGAAAAACACCAAAAATTTATTGAAAATAAATTCTGATATCCCGATCCCAACGAAGAAATTTATTTTTTTCAAATTGAATATATACATGTTTCAAATATTGGATTTAAAAAAAGGTTTTCTATTAAGAGGCGGTAAAATTGCATTTTTTTTGAAAAATACTTCTTTTTTTCTAAAAAAATTAATTTGACCTTACATTATTTCTAAGAAACACATAATATGGATTCTAAAATTATAAGGTCTATATAATGTTCAAAATTTTGTCAATACTATTCATAACATCTTTTGAACAGCTAGTTTGGTAAGTCGTGGTGTGCTTGAACACGATGTTGCATGTAATATAAGTTATTGAATTACATTGAAGAACTAACGTACTATGAAATAATGGGGTGTTACAAATGGAAAATCAGAACGGACTCTTCAAACATTAAAAACCATGTTGATATCTTGCTCACATTACATTCAAGGTATGTGGGGTCAATATTAACCTTTGGTAGAACTTTACTATAACAATAGCTTCCATTCAAGTATTCATATGGCACCATATGAAGCATTATAAAGATCGAGACATCACAACCGACATGTTGGGATGCTCTTGGTTAAAGGAAACTCTTAGGACCATAAATTGTTGAGGAAACAATGGAAAAGGTGAAGGTTCTCCAAACCCACATCAAATCATCCCAAAGTTGGCAAAAGATCTATGCCGATAATCAAATTATTTGGAATTTAAAGCAGGATACAATGTTTTATTGAAGGTATATCCATGGAAGGGTTTCATACGTTTCAGTAATAAGGGTAAATTGAGTCCCTGGTACATCAGACCTTTCAAAATTCTAAAAATAATTGGAGTTGTAGCTTATCGTTTGACAATTTCTCCAGGTCTCTCCAATGTTCATGACGTGTTCCATGTATCACTATTGAGAAAATACATGCTCGAACACACGCATGTATGAACCTATGAGGAAATTGAACTGGAACGTGATATATCTTATTGTGAAGAGCCGATTAAGATTCTTGATAACAGAGAACAAGTGCAGAGAAATCGATGACCTGCCTTGTGAAATTTATATGGAGAAACCATAAGATGGAAGAGACAACGTAGGAACCTGAGGAACTTATGATTAAGAACCACTCAAATCTTTTTAGGTAGTAATAATCTAGAAATTTTGAGGATGAAATTATTTTAAGGAGGGGCAGATGTAACACCCGAAGCTTCCACATTTCGTTTCCTTTTAAATAATACAGTAGCTTTTGTTGTGCGCAAGATGGAGTTTTAACACACCACGACCAACCAAACTAACTGTTATGGACAGTAATACCCACTTTTTGAAATTATATAATTTTTTTTTTAAAATGGACTTAATTTTTTGATTCAGAATATTAAAATTAGCATAGTGTGAATTTTTGGTATTTTTTCTGAGAACATTCAATTTTTGATGAATAATGAAAAACAGTGTATTATTTTTAAAAACCGAGTTTTTTTAAATAATTATTTATTTTATTTTAATTTATTTTAGGTCATAATAGATTCATAATACCTATATATATGTTCAATTTAATTAAATTGATTCATTATATAATAAGTTTTGTTATATAAAATTTTATTTAACTTTTTACCGTCTTTTACCCACCTTCTAAGAGCATTTCAAAATTTGCAGAAATCATAATTTTAACACATCTGTGCATTTAATTTCAAAAACCCAAGATACACAATTAATATCAGTAATTAAAATTTGGGTCAATTAGATGAAAATAATTTTTGGTGAATAGTAACTTTTGACATTTATTTACCACGATTAAAAGGAAATAGGGTAATTAAGGGTAAAAATGATATTATAATTAGCATAACACATGTCCTAATTCTATTGGGTAATTGTAATTTGACCCAAAAAAACCTTATGAATAAAATATGACTCCATTTGGTCTACTTGGATTAGATTACGATGTTTATTATTATTTAATTTAAAGAAGAGTTAAAAGTGTTAAATTAAATGTTTAATAACTAACCCATTTTTAATATATAGTTATAAATAAGATAATTTCAACAATAAATAATAATTATAAATATAAAAAGAGTTTTCTTCATAATTGTATTTTATTTATAATTTTTAGAGATTAAATAGTTTAAAATATTTATGACACAATGATGATGTCATAATTACCTTATTAATGAATGATTAAAATATTTGATATTATAAAGATCCAAATAAATTTAATTTGAGTCTTTTGTTTAATTCCACTAATTTTATAAAATAATCTGTCACGTTAGGGTTTATTAAATAATTTTTTTGGAAGTAATCATGCATTTTTGATTTTCTCAAAAACCAAATACTAAATAGAGTTAAAATTTACATAATTTAGTATTTTTTTTAAATACTATATTATCAATTGATATAATATTCCTAAAAATATAAGTTTCATCCAATGGACATATATATGGTTATATATATTAATAATTAACCAATTGGGATTCATTTGGATTTTTATAGTGTGTTTATTAACCATATAATATAAAAATATAAAGAGAAATGGTAAATGTCAAACTATTTAACTAAGTGTTAAATCAAAATGAAAAGATTATTATGGGGACCTAAACAGATATAAAACCCTTTGGTAGAATGTTTTTCTACCCATACCCACCTTATATTAAATTTAAATCATTTTTGATCCATTAGAAACTAAAAATGATTTTGTTATAAAATAATATTTCAAATTTCCCTAAAGTGACCCTCTCCTCTCTTATAAAAAGGTACTTCTCCATATCTTAATTTCACACCTCCAAAGTCATTTAGATTTGCCATACCCTACCCAAATATCTTATAAACATACCTCACATCATCCTAGAGTCCTTACCTTGATCATAAAGCCAACCTATGTATCCCTTTTGTTCAACTCAAAAGGAAACACCCGAAGAAGAGGTAATAATTTTACCACCCTCTTTCAGGTTTATTTCTTCATACACACCCACATTAATTGTTGATTCAATTATAAAATAATAACTTCATTATCTTCTATATAATCTTATATTATTATAAAATTTTTACAACCATATTCATTAATCTATCCATCATATGAATGACAAAGTCATCATACGTACTTACGTACCGCTTACCGTCTCAACGTCGTGGTGTAGTTTGTTAATCAAACACTTCATTATTTAGATGGATATAATAATGCCTATAACTGATGTAAATAATAAATATAACATGTTAATGATTCTATATATATGATATAACATCCAATTTCATACGATTTAACCATCAATATAATGATATTTTCGCTCATGCCTACGTTCGGATTACCATCTCCATGAACGCAATGTGATTAATTCCCCATCCTAATCATTCAAAAATAATTTTCATTTTATAATTAAAAATAATTTTTAAGAACGTTATATCATTCTAGATATGAATAAAATACATCCTACTCATAACAAACATGGCTTACATAACTGAGCATATAAAAGAAAACAGATCAGTTAACACCTGAAACGATGATACCACAAATAATAAAAAAACAATATTAGAGGATCATATATGATAATATAATTATGTATATAATTATTTTATAATTTAATAATAATTAATTAACTATTATACATGAGGATAGCATACCGTAAACCATGAAAAAGTACAAGGTAACGGATAATTTCACAATCTCTTTATTATCTGAGGTTGTTTTTACGTAAGTATCTACAAGGAACTCTTTATCATCCTAATCAATTTTCTTAAAAATATACTTCAAATAATTTTTACTATTTACTAGAATATGGGTTAAATTAAATATTACCCCTGTTTTATTCTTTATAAAATTTTTATAATGGAATCTTTCTGTTATTTTCCAAACAAGGTCCGTTACGGAATTTTTGAGAAAATTAAGGAATGGATGTCTTTTCAACTTCTATAGAAGGTGAATATATTTTCCCCCATTATAACACCTTCAAAGATTCCTTTACAATATTATATGAATATTTTCAAAATAAATGTTTTCTTTTATAATTATGTGACATTTAAATGATTTAAACATATAAAGAGGTATTTATTTCAAATATGTTTCATTTCTTCTATGTCAACATCCTTTGATGGATTGTAAACCTGTTCGAAGTTGATTAATTATGATAAAAATCTTCCATATTTTATTGATGGTTTTCAGATTTTTTTTACTATGGATGTATTATTTTTACTCCATTCATGGTTTATAGATAATGTATCTATATTTTGTATGATAGTTTTAATATGAATTTTTATGTTATGTTAAAACCTTTTCATATAAGGAATGCATTGGACTTTTTAAGTTACGGGTGGAGCCCGATATAGCTCCTTGATGCATTGGTAGGTCTCATGAGGTAAAATAGTGTATTGGCACAAGGCCTTGACCAAATATTATTTTTAGCCTTTGAAAAAGGCCTTGACGATGTGATTATAATGTCTGGAATTATGCATTCCATCCTTATGAAAGTAGTTATTGATATTGGATGTGATTATTCGTCTATTAGAATATCTATATGAACAAGTAAATTGAATTATTTGATTTTATCTTTTCCACATTATGCATATGTTTATGTCTAAAAGGCTTTTGTTTTAGTCTTATACATTGCTTTAAATTTTTATTCTTATTTATTATTGTTTCTGCTATATAGTTATCCTTACTGAGAATATGATCTCACCCATTTATATGATTTATTTTTTCCATGATTTGAAGAAGTATTTTATGGTTTACCTGAATGGATAGACTAAGGATATACGTGTGTTCAAAAGGAGACAAAATTTTTTTTGATTGTATTATTTCATGATGTAATGTAAAACTTATGGATGTATCTAATAATCCCATGGTTACTAAACTAATCAGTCTTTCAGGACATGATTCCTTGTATCATTCCAAATTTAAGTAATAATGCCCTAACTCTAGGTATCTGGGGGTCGGGCATTACATGTAATGTCCCAGAATTCCATGGATTTTTTTTTTCAAATTTAAATTGGATTTGTACAAGACCAGACTCTATGAAGTCACATAATTATGAGACATAGAATGGATGAAATATATTTTTAAATTGTTTTTAATGTTTATTAATTTACCATACAATCAGGGTTTCCAATATTTTGAACAGGTGCTCGGATCAAAAATATATAGGCACTGTTGACCTTAGAACATTGTGATTTTCTTACAAAGGACATATCTTTGATAGGTTTAGGATGACCAGAAAAGATATTTTACTGACCTGTAAAGAAAAAGTTAAACATAAAATAAACATGTTTTATTTATTTTGTTTCTTCTAAATATTCAAATAATTGTCTCCAAACTATTTGGAAACTAAGTGAAACTGAATATGTTGTTTCATAAAATGAAACAACAAAACAACTTCATAACAACAACACAACCAAAATGTTGATTCGTGTTTCATCCTTTAATGGCCACAAAAACAACGCAGGATTGTTTACACAATCATAGTTTTTCTCCAATACTCTGTTGGGTGACGCATATGAACACAATCCCCCTTAGAGCATATTTTCACCAAAGTTGATAGTCCAACAAACAGAAATAGAGTGTCATATAATGAAGAACACACCAACACCATTAATTTCCATTGAATGATCCAACCTAGGAAGGGGTTGTTATTAAATAATATTATTTCCCCATTATTCATTTTAAACAAAACAATTACATCATATAATGAACATTTTTTACCAATGAATTTTCGTTCACGTGGGTGGGTATTTATAGGGTTTGACATTGGCAGATTAATTTTTGTTTCGATCCCTCTAATGGGAACATATCAAAGATGTAACAAACAACAATTGAATATCATTCCTTGATTTTTTCCCCTTCTGGTCCTTCTCTCCTAACCCCAATGTACAGACAAGGAATGAAATTGGTTAGATGATGATGGCAGTGTTTGGGCCAATGTGGTGTGTGAGACACAGTCAATCAGACTCTTTTCAGTGGAATGGATCACAACAAAGATTTTAGCCCCAGGAAGTGAGGAATGATACCTGAGGATTTCATAACACCCACTAGAAAGAATAATGGACCACTAAAGTACACATGATGGTTCACAAAGTTTTTATTTAGTCCACCAGTAGTGGTATCTACATGCTACAACACAGGCCACTTATTGGATGGTGGGGCAGCGCTCCGCGGCAACGTCCTGCAGTGAATCTGGTGGCAACATACACTCGACTGCCACATGCAAGAAGATGTGGCTTCCATAAGTGGCATGATATGGACCCCATGACTTTTATGGAGGATTTTATGGAATAAATTATCTACTATATAGACTAGTTAGTGTAGCATCAGTAGCTGGCGCTGCCCGTGGGAAAAACAGATGCGACGTTTACCACATCAAATTTGAGGAAACTGGCCTACCATAGTGGACTGGTCTGGTTATGGAAAGCTTCACCCAGTTAGGTGTATGATCCAGACTCGTGGCACAGTTGTTCTGGGCCAAGGCCATTGGGCTGGGTCAAACTTAAATCGATTCGGGTCTTTTCGCGTTGATCCGACCCTTGTGATCCAGACTTGGAGCAACCGGCCCTCATTTCACAAAAATTCCCAAAACATTAAAATGAAGCATTTATTTGATAGGAGGTCTATGGAATCATGAACCTTTCATGAATTATTTTTTTTATATACTATATGTGAGTTTTGGAGAAATTTAGACGGAAACCAATTGGGTTTCAATAATAGCCCCCCGATGCAAGCAAATGTTGGTATAACCGGGGAGATTCTTATTAATGAAAGATAGGATGGTTACTACCATAATGAATCAAAGAGTGTATAATCCTTATAAATAATCTTATGTGGATATGGTACTACCCACATCATGGGTGTGGGTTCACATCATTTTCATTGATTCTTATCGGGGTGTTACTCCCTTGAAGGATTAAGGCGCATAGTCTCAGAGATGTTAGTAAAGGGAGAGTCAGTACTTTCTTTCCATGCCAGGGAGCAGACCTCTATCCTAGTAGTCAGTAATCCTCTATTGGACTAGGGTGAAGGTCCTACATATCTAATTCATATAGATTATTTAGTCCCCAACCGGGTAGGAGCAGATCCTCTATTGAAGGATTCGGTACTGCTCTGTTGATTCATGGTGCAAGTCCTCCTTACACATTACTAGAAAAGATTTGTTAATAACATTCCATGCTAAGGATCAGGTAATCTAGCCTAGGTACAACACTCCCCTAAAATCCTAAGGTGTGGGTCCCCCATATCGAACAAACTGATAGAGTCGGTACTCCACTATATTACCAGGGTGCGGGTACTCTAGTCATTTAGTGGTAGTCCCCTACTAGGTAGGGTGTCGATCCTTTATATACAAAGTTGTACTCCCCTACTGATTCAGGGTGCAAGTTCATCATGAGTAGTACTCCCCTATAATACCAAGGAGAGGGTCCTCTAGTCAATGATTATTACTACACTATCAGGTATTTTGTGGGTCCTCAATCAGAGATGGAGCTCCATCAGCAATTAAATAGTGTAGTGAGGACAATTCCCATCCACATGATTAAAATGATGCATATATATGAGATCATGCTCCCTCAACTAATTGTGGTTTGGGCCACTCCTTATGAGAGTGATAGAGGATTCACGAGATGGTTAGAATAATGGATTCCTATTACATGTACAGCGGTGAGAAAGTGCCTCTCCACTTGGGTTTCCATGGTTTTACGTTGGGCGTGAGATGATGATGAATTAACCTCTGGTGTTGGGCACCGGAGCTAGAACTGGTAGTATGTTCCCGATGGATCACGTTATCTCAGACATACCAATATGAATTTTTGAATTATACCAGATGGAGTGTATCTCTCTGATGGGTTCCATCAAGAATGGTGATCTTTTGGAGTGTGTACTTCTGGATTATGTGTTGCACTTTGAGACTTATGTGAGACTCCTGGTATTTGGTATACGGTTGGAACTTATGCTTATTAGTGACTGAGTTGAGTATTTCATGACATTTATGGTCTATGTATGGGAATATAACCGAGTGGAGATGATTGTGCATTCATTTGTGGTTTTATCTCTTGTACATTACCTTTGTAGTTTCAGGGCCCCTGACTGAATATCCTTTTACAAACCCCTTCACGGGTTTTTTCCGCATGTTTCATGACTTTTGTAGAAGACAGATGCTATGATAGAGTCTAGGGAGGACCAAGACCTGGTGTTGTTCACTATGATCTGACAGACACGATGTACTTCTATAGCCTCAGGCAGCTACCCTTTACCTACACTTTAGGTAGGATTCCCAGAGGAAAATCTTCAAGGACATGGAGTTTTACTTTTTTTTTATATTTTTCATTTAGAGGGATTGTATATTGTCCTAGCTTTCCACCATGTACATTACTTTTTGTTTTACTCTGGTTGTGTTTTACATAGTGGATTTCATGCATGTTTTCCTTCACTCTTACATTCTTGTACCATTGGATGGGATTTGTGTATGTGTGGATTTTTACTCAGAAAAATTCCTCTCAATTGTGGATTAATTCCTTCGACACAAGTTGAAAACCCCTGTCCTTTGGGAGCCAGGCTTGGGGTAGTCAAAACATGGGCCTCGAGGGATAGTTTGTGACAAATTGGTATTAGTGGTGGTCTGTTCTACCTCAAATACCTAGGGGTTAATGTTTTCTATTTTTGGAAATTGTGTTAAGTGTTTCAAGATTATTTTTCAGGCCAATGAATTTAATGTTGGTGTGGTGGATGATGTATCCAGACAGTTGGACTTTGGACACATATTTTCTGACTCGGTACATGGAAACAATGGTTCTATGGAAATAAAGAGGTACATGAAAAATGTAGGAATGGTTGTAATTTCCATGCCCTTCTGAGTCATCTCTCTTGATATACTCTTTAATCTTGATTCGTCCTAATATATTTCAGTATGCCACAACAATGACCACCATATAGGATTATACAATGTGACCGGGATGATGATCTACCCCCGATGAGGATTCAATGCAAGGTGGTGGTTCTTGGGAGTTACTCCTGGTAGGTCTGCCATTGGTGCCACCACCAACAGAGCTACCCATTTTACCTGAAGTTTGGGAAGAATATTCACATAGGCTAAGTGCGCTACATCACTTATAGAGGTAGAGTCCTCCCATGTTTCGAGGCGATATAGATCCTCATGTAGGTGAGGATTGTATTGAGGTAGTTACATGAGTCTTTCAAATAGTGAGGACATACCCCACCAAATGGAAAACCTTTCCACGAGAAACAAACAGGGATCAGCGGGATGATAGTGGAACTTGGTGATCCATATGCATGAAGGTGGAACATTTTCGTGGATAGAATTTGAGCACCTATTAATGGGGGAGTTTTTCTAGTGAGGTTACAGTCGGTGTATATATAGGGGTTACATCACATATTTTAAGTCATCATGTATATAAGAGATTAATCAGCAAGATTCAAGTATTGTTCTCACTACACTAAATATATGATGCAGAACTCTTACTTTTAGGACCCAAACATTGAATAGGGAGTACGCCCGGTGATCAGGCCATCTGTGATACCCCTTATATTTCCGACGTATGCTGGGGTGCTAAAGTGAGACCTGGTGGTTGAAAGCTACCTAGAGAAGGAGCAGATAGATGTGACCTATAGTTGAGGTCACATGGTAGAGGCGTCTATTGGATCTAGTAGATGATAAGAACCATGATCTCAACATAAAAGTAAAACCCATGACCTAACAAAGACACATGGGTATGTGGGTTAGGATTATCACCAAGGAGTAGATCAGCCACATGATATGTGGTGTTATGCTATAAATGGCAAGGGGAACCTCTCTAGAGATTGTCTCAACTGACGTGCCACTGACAGGTTTCCGGAAGACAAGCCTCCTTATAAGAGACAATGCTTAGAGAAAAGAGTTAAGAATGATGGATAATGAGGTAGAAAAGAAAGAAGAGAAACAGTTCTCCGCCAAGCAAGACTAATGGAGTTGGAGGTTGTGGGAGATGAAAACTGCATCCGATCATGGTTTATGTCCTTGAATCTCCAGGAGAAATTCGTTGAATGCAATATTTTATTTATTTTGGGCTACTCTTTTTAAATATATAGTTATGATGAATGATCTCATATTTATGTGTGTTCTATTTGAGACCTCGAGATTCTGGTCGGACCGTGGACTTGACCCTCATACTTAGAGACTTATGTTGTAGGAGACCTGTTGATTACACAGAAGCACTGATAGTGTGTCATGAATCTTATAGGCAAGAGTTGCGATTGGGATCTCAAAATCATGGTGTTGGGTCCTTAAGATGTCATTTTTGGTATATACTACTACCGTTCATACCTGTATTGACTATATTAGGAAATGTAAGTGGTCATCTCGTGATGGAAAAGAAGGGTTTTCATTTGTGGTGAAAAGGTAACCCTTGTAGAACATGGTGGACTCTTATAAGGATTCATGATTTGGATCATTCTATGGTGGAACTGTTAGACCTCATGATGTTTCAATAGTATGATATGGTTTTTGACCATCCATATTCAACTCTGATGACACTAGAGATTTTGTAAGTGTCACGGTTTCAACAAGATGTGTGTCTCGTGGAGGATTTAGGAAGAGGGCCAAGTAAGACACAACATTCGCTTGTGGTCATCCTTGTTTCATTCATGAATACCCTTGCATGTTGAGCATCAACATTGAATTCATAATTCTTGTGGAGGCTTTAACATAGTTCATCTAAGTGTGTATGTGAACTATAAGTTTTTTTGTATCAACTTCAGGTTAGCGTAGAGGTGATCCACTAGACCCCATGAGTACAAATGGCTTTCAGTACATATTGGTTTTCCCACTTGTCGCAGCTTACGGGACATGTGCATTTTGTTGCATGATGTTGACCTAGTAGAAGCTGGAAATGAAAGTGGTCGATGTTGGTTCCTCATCGTTGTGCGTGCTTGTAAGAACAATATAGACCCTTGATGAATATAGTTTTCTTCCCTTGAGTTTAATACTTTCCTTTTTGGGTATGAAAAGAATTAGGTTTAGGAGATTTTTTATCCCATAATTCTTCAAAAACATTTCTTATTATTTGAATTTGATTTTTACGAAACCAGGATCTGAGACGACACATAATTCCAAGACCCAGAGTGGCCGCAATGTATTTTTAATTTCTTAAAAATTTATTCATTAAACGTGTCAGTGGTATTTTCTGTCTATTTTACTGGTGCAAGTATCAAATATATGAGGGAACTGTTGAACTCAGAATGGTGGGATTTATCTAGAAAAGAAAAAACATTGAGCAGCACAGGTCGAGCAAAATTTAATTTTATAAAATCTAAAGAAAAATATATGAAAAGCGAACATAATTTATTTTATTTTTTCATAAATTTTTAAATCATTGAATCCCAACAGTTTTCCAACTAAGTGAAACTTAATATACTATTTCATTAAATAATACTGCATAACAGATTCATAATAAAAACGTAATAGAAATGATTATTTGTTTTTTGTTCTTTAATGGCCAAGAAGGTGATGCAGGATTGTTGGCATAATCCTTGTTCTACTCTGAAGCTCTGGTGGGTGATAACAATGAATGAAAGTCTCCATTCTAATAGGTCGTCACCAACAATGATGGACTGATATCTATAAAAAGAGGATCGGAGAACGATGAACGTGGTGACACAGTTCATCGTTAACAAATGATCTGACCCAGGTAGGGGTTGTTATTTAATACTGCTCATTCCATGTTATTGGTTTTAAATGAAAAAAATAGATCAAGCCATAAAAAATCAGACTCATGGATGACCATTATTGAGGGAGGGCCTTTATTGGGTTTGACTATGGGATACTAATTTTTTATTCGATCCCTCTAATAGGACTGGATCATAGACTTGAAAAACAATGGGTTATGATGATTTTTTTATTTTTTTTCTTGGGGTCCTTCTCTCCTAACCCCCAAGAACGAACATGGAATGATGTTGGTGCAATTAAAATGGTGGTGGTTTGGCCAAGGTGGTTTGTGAGATACTATCAATTTGATGGTTTCTAGAGGAATAAATCAAAATGAATATTTGAGCCTCAGAGGGTGAATAATGCAACCCCAGGTTTCCAGAACACCCTACGAATTGAAGAACAGACCACTAGAGAGAATCTGGTGGTCCATAGAAAGCACCACCAGGCCCCCGGAAGTTCATCATAGTGGCATCAGCTATAAGTTAGACGGTAGGGAATCATTCTATGGCAGCACACCACAGTAGAGCTGGCGGCAGTAACCGCTTCGCTTCTATGTGGCGGAAGCCACGACCCGTGACCATGGCATGAAATAGATCTTGTAGCATTTAAATATTTAATTTCCGAAGAACCAATCTTCTATACGAACTAGAAAGAGTACCATCACCAGCAATCACTGCCTGAGGGAAAAAATGTGACCTTTGCTGTGTCCAAGCTAAGGAAATCGACTCACCATAGAAGGTCTGGCTAGTTTTGGTGGACCGTTCCATGTTATGAATACAGGTCGGACCCACGACCTCGTGGGGTAGGATGCGCCCATCGAGATGGTACATTCCCATTGGGCTGGGTCAGACCGAGATCAGTTCGAGTCAAACTGAACACAGACCCAACTAACACCTGTTTCACAAAAGTGCTCATATCTTTGAAATGTAGAATTTGTTTGATGATACATCACCACCATTGGGACCCTTGTTATGAAAAAATCCTTTTGATATATTCAAAGTGAGTTTTTTGAAATTTTATCATAAGAAATATTTGGATTGAAGTGTTGGCCATCCCGGTGCAAGCATGCTTTGGTCAGAACAGGGGTTGTTCTTATGATGCAATGTATGGATGGTTACTCTCTTATAGACCCAGGGAGAGGCAAGTACTTATCCCTAGGATTATGTAGAGATGATACTCTCTACATCATGTTGGGGATTTAGTTCCTCTTCATTGTTTCCTCTGGGGGTGTTACTCTACTGATGTATTAGGGTGGAGGTTCTCAAAGAAGTTCGTAAAGGAATAGTTGGTACTATTCTATCATTCTAGGGAGTGGGTCCTCTATCCTTGTATTTGGTACATATCTATTGTACTAGTGTGTGGGTCCTCTATACAAAGAGAATATATATTTGGTACTCCCCTACAAGGTAGGAGTGGGTCCACCATTATTGGTGTCAGCACTCCACTACCAATTTAGGGTGCGGGTCCTCTATAAGAAATGCTACGATAGAGTCGGTAATCTCTTACCCTACAGAGGAGTATCTCCACTAACATAGGATCGATAATCCTCTAATGCACTAGGGTTCAGGTCCCCCACTCTAATCAAACTGATATAGTTGGTACTCCACAATATTACTAGACTGTGAGTTCTCTAGACATTGAGTAGTACTCCCCTACCGGGAAGGGTGTGGATCCTAGACATTCAAAGATATACTCTCCTTTAGATTCAGGGTGAGAGTCCTTCATGAGTAGTACTCCCCTATAGTACCATGTCATGATTCCTCTAGTAATTGAGTAGTACTCCCCAACTGGTTAGGGTGTAGTTCCTTGATTAGACATGGTGTTCCCTCAGCCGTGAGACACATTAGTGAGGAGAGGGCACACCCACTTGATGAAAACAATGCCTATATAGGATCTACTTCCCCCTCGACAGACTAAAGTGAGGGACACTATTTATGGGAGTGATTGTTGTTTCACTAGATGGTTAGGATCATGGCTCCCTCTTACATATACAGTAGTGAGGATGAGCCTCTCCACTTGGGTTTCCTTGTCCTCGTGTTGGCTGTGAGATGACGACGACTAATCCTCTAGTGCTGAGCACTGGATCTGGACTGGTTAGAATGTTCATGATGAATAACATTCTCATGGATGTACCATTAGGAATGGTAGGATTATACTTGATGGAGTGTATCTCTTATATATGTGCCATCAGGGATAGAGAGCTTGTGGAGTGTGTACTCTTGTTTAGTGTATTACACTTTGATCATTCTGTGAGAATCCTGGTACAGGCTAAAAGGATTTTCCATATACTTTTTAGTGGCATTGAAGATTACTTTCGGATATTCATGGTATATATATTAGCATATACTTGAGTAGAGATGACTGTTCATTTATTTTTGGTTCTTATCTTGTGGTTTACCATTATGGTTTTAGGGTCCCTTACTATGTATCGTTTTACTCACACATGTACTACATTTTTTCTCACATTTCATGTCTTGTGTAGACAACATGCGCGTTGATGAAGTCCAGGGAGGACCATGTCCTAGTGGTGTTCAATGAGATCAGACAATTAGGGTGTACATCTACATCTTTAGGCAGCTACCCTTTAGGTAGGCTTCCCGATAGACAATATTCAGGGACATGGAGTTTTACTTTTGTACTATTTTTATTTTGGAGGGATAATATATTAGCTCGGGTTTCCACCCCGTAATTTACATTCCATTGTAATCTGGTTTTTTCTTACTTTGTTGAATGCATTCATTGTTTAGTTAGATTTTATATTCTAGTACCATTGGATGGGAGTTGTGTGTGTGTGTAGACGCCCTCAAATAAATTCCTACCACTTGTTGAATAATTCCTTCTATGATAGACTCTAGCCCGTGGAATTCGGGAGGCAGGCTTAGGGTAGTCACGACATGGGCCCTAAGGGACGGGTTTGGATAGAGTCCTCATTTCGTTAGAATTTAATGTTATTATTTATTCACTAAAAATTATAAATAATCTTCCATGAATAAATCATTAATATTTCAAATAACCACTTATAACATAACATAACCATTTTTCATCACTGTAAAAAAATATTAGAGATTTTAGAAGAATGTAAATGAAAATTTAGATTTATTATTTATATAAAATTATACAATGGTCATTATTGAAAACAAAATAAAACATATGTTTCATATAATATCATATTATATAAGGATAGTTGAAAATTAACAATAAAATATAAATAATGAGTTTTTTACATAGAATTTTATACACTTATCATAATATTTCCAATATTAATTACCTAATTTACCCTTATAGATGTGAAAAATAATTTTCTGGGATATGATTATTAATAAAAAATTAAAAGGGGACAAGTTTCAAAAAATAATGCTCTTAATTCCATATATTGAATAAATATTTCAATAATTAACATTATAATAGGAAGAAATCAATTTTGTTAATAAAGTGTATAATGCTGTGAAACACAATTTTTTGTTAAATTCATTTTTATACCCATAATCAAATTATACCAAAATAAAGAATAATAAAGATTCCTTTGTAATAAATAAGTTTATTTACAACAATATAAGACTAATTTATCATTAATAGAAAAATTAAAACCACAATGATATTTTTCAATTACTTTTTTTTGTTAAAATAAATGATTGTTTTAAAAAATACAATTTTTTTCTATTAATTGAAAAATAAACCTCTTAAAAAAAGAAAAAAATTCACCCATATATAATTTTGATTTAAAAAATGATAACATTTTTTTCATGAAAAATTTCTTAAATTAGGGAAAATTAATTATATTATATGCTCATGAAAATTGATAAAACATATTTTTTAAGCACAAAATGAAATTAATAATAGTTGAGTACTTATTTGAAAAGCATTAATCAATAGATTTTTTTTTGATGGAACTTTATATATATATATAATGTGGTTAATCTTATTAATATCCAAAAGTTTAATTACATTGTTATAATAATAATATTTAAAATAATATTTTTTTTATTTCTTATACTAGATGTTGCATGTCTTATACACTACAAAACACAATGTTGTTTTATAGTGTTTTGTTTTTACAATGTCTAAAGGAATTTTAATCACTTCATATTAAAAACATGCTTATAGAAAAGTAAAACATCAATGAAGGATTTGACAAGGATGACACAATGTTGTAAGCATTTAATGTTCTCTCCAAAGACATGTAATTAATTTATTTTTATTAGTGATTCAACATATTATATATTCAATAAATTGAATTTTTAATAATGTTTAGGTGATATTAATTTACTAAAATGATCCATATGTAATTTTCTATGAGTAAGAATCATCTATACATAATTCATCAATTTGGTGTGTCCGATACGAATCAATATTTATCTTTCAACAGTAAATGAGATAGTCTAGTTCTCTATATTGGTCACTCATTAAAAACCAATAAAAACAAATTGTATTATCTTTATACTTTATTATAAATATTCATAAGGCATTTTTTATGTATATGAATTAACTACATCTCAATCTGATACATCTTGTGCCTATTATAATTCATATTGTGTGTTTTAATTTAAAATATACTTTTTAAATCAAAACAACCTTTAATTACTCAACATGGAGAAAGCATACTCTTATTTTCTTGATAATTCATTAAAATATTCCGTATATAATTATATATATATAATACTTAAACATACATCAATCTAAAACATGGTGTTCCTGGTATTACTCAATGTGAATATTTTCAGTTTTAAAACAACATTATAGTTTTAAACTCATGTCTCTTGATGAAAATAGGGAAAAAACATAGAGTTTCAATATATTTTTTTAAAATAAATATATTCCATTTTTGAAATATAATAATCATTAGAAAATTAATTTAACATATACTGTAGAAGATATGATATAAACTAAAATTTATTATTTAAAATCTATATTTTCGTAAAAAAACATCACATAACCATTTATAAAAAAACTATCATTTTGGGTTGATAATTTAGTAAAATTATTTATATTTCATTTATGACGTATTGGAATCTTCCCTACATAAGTGTAACAAATAGTGTTTCTTGGATGACATAATCTTCATGTTTTCTTTTAAAAGTAACATTTTTTTCAAAAACTCCACTTATTAAAATATATGAAAATGTATATAAATTATCTTAACAAGGTTTCAATAGAGAATGTAGCAAATTTATGATGTATATAATTAGTTTCACCACAATATGGCACACGATGTTGGAAATATGACAGAAGTTGAGTATCTTTTTTTAATTTCATTTGATTAAAAACTCACTTACCATACACTAAACTAATAAAACATACTTATAATTCCCTAATATATTTGTAAAATCATATTTCATTAATTTTTTATGTTTTGGAATTAGCTGATCATCAATTTGATGCATGATGAGGCCGATATTTGTCAAAGTGTGTGTTATCAGTTTAAATCTAAAATTTTCTATCAAAATTAATAAAAAAATGTTCAAAATAGATCAATAATAGTTTCATTTCAAAGATACATTATAAAAATAGTCAATAAACTATTTATGACATATAGAATTAAATTGCTTGTGCATAAGATAAATAATGTTCATGATATGAATTGATATTCATGTTTTTGAGTATAAAAGTGACATTTTAGTACAAAACACACTCAATATGCTCATAAATAATAAATGATTCTAATTTTATCTAAATACATTATTAAAATGATACATAAGATATATGTTACATGTTATTCTTATCAATGTGTCATCGCACCACATGACATGCCCGATATGACTCAAAGTGTGTGTTTTTAGATTAAAGGTGAAATCATAATTCTAAATGTGGGGCACTAACAGAAAATTAAGAAAAAAATTATCTACAAGACATCGTGATTTAGGAATGAAATCCATAATTTATTTTAATTTATTGAAATGATCTGAATTTCAATTAAACAAATAGTGTTGTTGTTTTGACTCAATGTGTATGTTTTTAGTTAAAAAAAGTCTAGTTCAAAATGAAAGTCACTTGAAAAAAACCAGTAAAAAATTACTCACATTTTATTACTAATTTTATAAAATTATTCATAGGTATTTTTTCTCATATAGGAGTCTAATTTTCATCAATCTAATACATGATGTGTCTGATATCACACAGAGTGCGCATTTCCAGTTTAAATGTAAAATTTAGTTCAAAATGCGCGTGTCTTACTAAAAATGAAGATAACACATTTTTATTGTGTTTATATTTTCATAAATTGATCCATATTTCATATTTTAAATTATTGAATCATCCTCAAATCAATATGACACACAATGTGATAGATATAACTTGATGCATATGTTTTTAGTATAAAAGTAAATTTTTTGTTAAAAATGCCAATTCACTGAAAACTAACAATGAAAATTGAGATGGTCTTAATACATTAGAAATAGTATACATAATTCTTTATATACATGTGGGTAACAACCATACATCATTTCGATATACAATGATATTCATATGACTAAATGTTTTTGTTTTTAGTTTGAAAATGTCAATGTAGTTAAACACATATGTCACGCTTTGAAAACTATGAAAACATACTCATATTTTCTTGGTATTATAAGAAAATAACCCATAAGATATCTACGAAATATAAGAGTCACCCACACCTCAATATGATGCAATGTGTGACTGATATTACTAGAAGTGAATGTTTTCAGTTTAAGTGACATATTAGTTAAAAATGTAACACTCACTAAAAACTGAGAAAACCCACATGGAATGTCTTAAATTTTTTTGGAAAAAGATCCATAGAACCTTTTATGAGTATAAATAATCCTTGTGTTAATTTTATACACAACTTGACCAGTATGACTCAATGTGCATGTTATTAGTCTAAAAGTGGAATTTTTGTAAAAAATGTTTATCACTAAATAAAAACCATGATATCACAAACAGATTTCTATGATATTTTATTAAGGTTATCCATAAATTATTTTTTGTATAGTAATTATAAAAACATAAATATGATACCTAGTGTGTATATTAAAAATTAATTATCATGTTTTTATTTAACATTGATATTTTAGTTTGAAACATGCATCACATACTCAAATTCCTGAAAATATTCTTGGATTATCAAGAAAGATTATAACAATGATCCCCAAATTATTCCTAACTTGGATGAATCAACCATATGATAATCCTTTATTAAAAAACATTTATAATGATCAATCTATTTTTGAAATGTATCCAAAAGAAAATGAAATAGTGTTTTTGAATTTGTTTAAGTTTATAATAAATTTTACATAACAATGTAATTGTGTGAACCAATTTAATTATTCATAAAAATTCTTGAAAAAGATTAATAAATTTACAGATTTCTTTTTTTTATTGTGATGTAAATTTTAATAAAATTAAATTACACTAATTTTATTTTGCAGTGTGCTATAAATTTTATAATCACACTGCTAAAAGTGAGATTTTGTTAGTTTTATAAAACTATATGAATAATATTTCAGTCATTTATCCGATAAAGTGTTTATATATCTATACCTTTATTATTTCTAAGGAATATGATGATAAAAATTCACACATTATAAGGAGTTTTTTAGCCCTAACTAATGTTCCCTACTTTTAAAGTAACATACAGCAACAACGATTTATTAATGATGATGAAAAATAAATAATGAACTGATAAAATATGTAACTATAACAGTGAACAAGAATTTTTATTTTACCATATATTATTATAATATCATATTCAAAATAATTTTTATATACTCAAGTTGTTCACTCTATGAGTTGATCCTGAATTTAGTAAATTTTTATCTTCCTATGTATATATGTGATGATTATTCTCAAACCATGTGAATATCTATGTTTTTTATATTCTTCATATTATTATTCCAATACTTCTTATTATTATTTCATTGTCTTCTTTTTATAGTTATTTATGTGACCATATATTATTATATCTCTTTCATAATTTTAAATAGAATCATACATTTAAGAAAATGGCCTGACATTTGGGATTAACAATCAATTATAATTCACTTAATCCAAACATCTTACAACTCTATTTTAGTCATTGGTATATGCATATTGGATTCTAGTATCATAATTAATTTCAAAAAAAGTCATTGATACACATTCTCTTTGAAATCCACTATTAAAATTTCATGATTAAAAAGATGATATGTAATCCACACCACATATGGGGTAAATGATCAGTCCCATACCACATGTCATGATCATTCCTTCCTTATCCCTGACCTTCTTAACTTTACAAATAAACCCTTCTTGGGTTTTATAATAAAAATTATTGGTTATAAGAGTAGTATCCTAGATGAGATTATAAGATAATGAACAATACTAACATACAAAATGTATGATTAGGTTCACAACCAAAATATCATGCTTTCTAACTCAGGTTGTGACAATAATGAATCTTTGAAATTATTATATTTTAAAGAAATATTCATTTTTTATTTGGGAAAAATAAAAAAAATATTATAAACACTAATACATGTTATTATTTTATATACACTATAAAGGTATTTCATCAGTACTAAAAATGACTATTCATCTAAGTTCCATTAAATGTCAGTCATGTTTAATAGTACTAAAAAAGTTTTGATGAAGGGGGAATTCATTAGCAATATATAATTGTTGATAAAGTGTGTATTTACCATTTCTAGCTTTAATATTTCTTTTTAGTACTAATAAACACATCATTTATTAGTTCTATAAAAATTGATGATAAAGGGTGTATTTATTACTGCTAAAAATCATTTTTATAAATTGTAAAACTATTTCTTCAAATTATTTGATTCATGTTGAACCTTCCCACTACCCATTTATCAAAGCACAATCACACACCCACTCACTCGTGATTCCCACCCATCCTTTTAGAGTACTCACTTTCCCATCTCATGCGCCAAAATATTTCAACCCCCCCCCCCCCACAACATAGGCACCCAAATTTTCTTGTTCCATGATTCAAATCTGGGACATCCATGTGTAAAAAAATCATGTACATATTCTTTATTTTTTTATATTTTATGATATATCTATTTATTAATAGATATTCACATAAATATTATAAATCATGTATTTTTTTGTAAATATAAATATATTTATATAACTACTCTTAAATATAATAATAAATAATGTTTGTGTGTGTATTATTGAGTATGTGTGATAATATATAAATATATACAATTGTGTGTGTATGTCTATATATAAATATTTTTATATTTATATTTTTAAAAAATATTATATATTAATATTTTTTGACATATAATAGAATGTAAAAATATCTATGAATTTTTTTTAATATATATGCACACACACACACACATATATTTATATATAAAAATTATATAAATATTTATTCCTGAATATACATAAAAATAATTTTTTTTAATAAAATAAATACTTATTTCTTATTTAATTTTGAAATATATATATATATATATATATATTAAAATTTAAATATGCTAAAATATATATTTATGAAACAAAATATTAATGTGTAAATATATGAAAATATGTATATATTTAATTATTAATGAAATAAAATATGAAAATTAGTAAAAATTAAACCCCATAATATCCATATGATTCTTCTACTATGCAATAAATTCAACTTCAATATAAAAAATAGGACAACACCCTATTAAAAGAAGCTAAAATTACATTGAAGGTTTAAAAATAATGGCATCTCAACTAAAAAACATGTTTGGGAGGCCTTCAAGGTCATTGTTTTGGGTAAATAGGTTATTTTTTTATCAAACTATATAAAATAGATCTTATCGTAATCATTGATTGAAAATATTGTGTAGTCCAAATAGAATCTTGAATAAAAATTTATGGTTGTTTAATATTCAAGACCTATTTTCAACATATCTCAATAGATTAATTTAAATTTTATTTTATGTATAACTAATATATTATTAAATTTCTATTACATAATACTAGTTAGTAAATATTTAATTTATATTATATTTAAATTATTTTTATCAATCATTTTTCCCTAAATCATCTACATATTACGTCCAGATACATAAATAGTATTTTATAAATAATATGTTCAAATATATATATATATATAGAAATATATTTTATATATTAAAAATTGATTTTTATTTATATATAATTTTTTAATGATGAAAACCTTTTATTATTGGTAAAACCAATCTTTTTATTACTGATAAAGGTAACGTATTTATCAATATAAAGGAAAATTCTGATAATGGACAACCTTTATAAGAAATAAATAAAGTTTAGATAAATGGTGAGATTTATCATTTTTAAAATTGTCCTGAAATTTTTTCCTTTAATAAGTATTTTATATCACAATGTAATGAAACCATTTATTAATTCCTTTAGATGGAATCATCAAAAGTATCACCCTTTATCTGGTCTTATTTAGAGATAAAAAATAAAATTGTCGACTAAGTGCAATTCTATAGTAGAAAAATAAGTGACTCATTTTTTAAGATTTATCATTGATTTTTATTTGATCATATTTTATTCTATCATGATAACTATTATATATTAATATATGTTATGTTTCATTCCTAAGGGATAGTTTACCCAAATTCAATACTAGAAATTTTGGCATTTGAGTATGTTGAAATAGGGTTCTTTCTTTATCCATATATATTTGTGAGTATAATAAACCTTTAATGGCAGTCACTACACCCAAAAAATCTATATAAATCTCACACCCTACCTCCCCACCTCACCCACATACTTTCCCACACCCTCATTATACCCACTATCGAAGCCACCGCTTCTCCCCTTGCCATGTGCACCCACGCTCCTCTCTATCATATCCCTCAACCTCACTACACATGTTCTGGGATCCAATGTCATAGCTAACCAACCCCATGTTCTCTTCCTTAACAAATCACTATAATCCATACTTGATCAACTTGTACTACACTCTTACACCACCCTCGATCTAGAAACCATCCCTACCCCTTCTTACCATTCTCACCTTTGGTTGAGGTTGTCCCAATAGACTCCACCTCTAAATGCTTGATTTTTTACATGGTTTTTGAATTTATCACATTGTCATTGTTAAACCAAAATATAATTATTTAAAACATGTTATAATTAATTCATTAGTAACTGCCTCAATTTTTTTGATTTTATTTTAGAAATAACCATGTAGGGTTTATCATTATTTTTCAATATTATTCAAAATTATAACATATATTTTATGAAATGTTTGTGTTTATTGATAAAAAATTTCTATAATGAGAAATTATTATTAATTTTCCATCAAAATACCATTATTTTTATGTTATAAAAAGAACTATTAATCTTTTTATATTTCTTTTTATGTTCTGTAAATTAAATTCCATTGATATTTTTAGAAACATATTGATTGATTCTGTTGAAATTTAACAAATATATTATTTTGAAATTGTGTAAGATTGTCATGGTTTTATAAGTTATGTTTATAAAATAATTTTTTTTAAAATTTAGATATAATTTATTGAAACATATTGTGATTTTGATTTTTGAAGTTTGATAACTCTTTTTTTATATGATTATTTATTGATAAATATATACATTAAATTCATTCTAAATTTTTCTTTTACTGGAAACCTTTAGTAGATATAGACAGTAGAGAATAACACTAGTTATATCATTGTGATTTATTCAAAAATATAAATTAATATTAAAATTAATTATAAACACATATAAATTAAATATTGACCAATATTATTACACTAACAAATCAACAACATTCGAATAACATAGAAATATAATTTAGTTTCTCTTTTTGGTAACTAAATTAATAAAATAATCATTAGTCAAATGTTAAAATATATTATTGATAGTGTTACATTTAGTTATTAAGTTTTCTTTTCATAAAATAATTTCAAAGGAACTCTTTAGAAAATATTTAGTAATTTAAATAGGAATAATTTAAAAAATCAAAGATATAAATATTTATATATAACCTTAAATGTGATAATCATGACATTTGGAGAAGTTTTGTTGTTTTCGATGAGTATGAATTGAATTCTTCTATCATTGTTACATCTTTTTGTATGTATATGAATATTAAAAAGAGTTGGATTGATCTTCCGAATAGAACATTTAGAAAATATTTTTTTGTAATTATATAGTTTATTGATTTCACCGGTATATTTCAATGTTACTATATTAGTTTTCTGTGCAGAGAATATGCTAACAGACATCAATGGTCATGTGATATCATGATGGGGCACCTATTATTGAATTAATTTTAAAAAAATTATTTTACATAGACTCATTATGGGGAAGAATATATTCATTTTCTTCAAATATAAATTTTTATATGGAGGTTGTCGTGATGAAGACAGATCTGATGCATGAAATGTGTAGAAAAATGATATATGGGATATCTTATAAAGGCATTAACATATAAAATATTTTGACTATTAAGATCAATCCATGATCCGATGTAGATCAGGATTCAATGTGGTTTTTGGAAATACTTTATGGTTTGAAAACATAATTATATTCTAGGTGTACTAATTATAGTAAATTCTCATTTATCATGGAGTTGTTAAAGATTTTTGTTTTGAATCAATGGAAAGACAGAAAATTCAAAATGTTGTAGGAGTTAATGGAAAATTTAATTAATGTTTTCATTAATATTCCTAATTCATATTTCAATGCTCATAATTTGAAAGTGAACAATGTCTTCACATATGTTACCACAGATTCATATGAAAATAACATTATTATATTTAGAAAAGAAACAACTCATTTGGATAATTTTATTTTTTTGTTAATCTTCTAAGTTGAATGATAATTTTGTAAATTAGGGAGATAAATGTTAGATTGATGAATAGGGGAAAATAAATATCATAAACCAAATGCCTTACTTTTTAATGATGTTTTGGTTGAAAATTTTATTTATGTCAATTAATATTTCTAATCTAATGATATATATTGTGGAATGAAATAAAGAATGTGGTATGCTAACCTACCTAGAAGATTGTCCCTCATCAAAGAAGTTTGATCAAAGGAACCTTGAATTTTCTAAATATAGTCATAATGTATGATTATGGTTAGTAGAAGATGGTTTAAATCCATTCATGTTTATGGGTGGTGAAACAAATATCATATGACCTCTATTTTTGGTTTGGTATAATCATCCTCTATGGATTTATTAGAAAACAATTGTTACATTACACTATTATTAATTAACGAATATGTTTGGGGTATAAGAATTATGTTTACCTTTATCCATAGAATAATGAGTTTAATGAATATTTGGGTGATTGTATAGTGACTTATGACTATAAAATTAAATAAATGTTCAAATGTAATACTATATTAATATAGAAATTCAATGAATTATAAGCTCATTCAATTTTATTCGGATGGAGTATTAAGTGAAAATTATCTTTCCCTTGCAATAATATAAATAAAAAGATCTATATGGATAAAATATTATAAAAAATCGGCATACGTGGGTTACATTCATTTTTTTCCCCCTCAACACAGGTTGAGAATTTAAAGAGTGGAAATTTATGGTTCTATAAAATTCAACCATGAAGAAATGATCATGATTGAAGTAGAAATAATATCACTTATTGAGAAAAAGACATAGCCAAGATATATTAATTTCAGTATTGTGTGGCTGATGAATTAGCTTTTATTCAAGGTGTTGGTATATAGCATAGTCAAAATTAAAATAATAAAATATTTCCTTTTAATTTCCCATACTTGATAAATAACATTATGAGGCCTAATTTGGATGTAATGCACATTGAAATTGTTTTTGTGATAATATATTTAGGGCTCTTTTAGGGTGTTAGTTGAAAATCAAAGGACCATGTCAATACACAATGTGAATTAGATGATATGCATTTAAGGAAACAATTTACTTTTTTATTGGGTGATCAAAATAAGGAATAAATGCCTACTGCATAGTACATAATGATTATAAATGTGAATGATGGATTTCATTACATTAGAACGATTCTCATTTTTCCTGATGGTTATATATCTACTACTTCCATTTGTGTAAAACTAATGTGATAGACATTGTAATATTTGAAATAATAGGATGATAACATACGACTATAATAGTTTATTACCATCATAATTCATGATTTTTTATTTACTAATGTTTTCAACCGATTGATTTTAATGGTAATTTCAAAAAACAAATTAATTTATGAAATCAATGAATGGGTGATTTAAATAATTTTATTGATAGATTTTTACTCACCCTTTTATCACAAGGAGAATCTATTTCTACCCTCATTTTTATTGTTTTGGTTCATTGGTAGTGCACATAACTAACAAATTATTGGGTTATAGTCCAACGAAATTACAGTGGATCTATCTGATTCAATAGTATTAGAATAAATTTATTTTTATATGTAATAGAACTTCCTTATATGAATCAAGAAACCATGGATATTTTATGGATGGGTGAACAAATTATATTGTGTATTATCTTATAGATATTAAAAAAATAGATAATAGCTTTTAAATTCATGACGGTACAGTTGGATAAGGAACTATATTTGTTATGGAAAAAATTTTGTGGGAACAAGATTATTGTTATATATTTTTCGATACTCCATCAGTTGAACCATTTCTACATTATGCATCTTTTCACATTTATTATTTAACTATTCAATTTTTTTTCATATATAAGTTGATCACATTAACATGGTGTTATGAATTTCAAGAAAAACATTATTGAGCGAAAACAAGAGATGCCTCATGTGAGTGATTATCAAATACAATAGTCCTATTATGTACTATTTAATTAGTGGTACATGGATTTTGTTTATATAAATGGATTTTCATTATGATTGATCTATATTTGTAATTTATTTTTTCATATATTTTTATTTAATTATATAGAATATATCGGTCCATAACTGGTGGGAGTTAAGAAACCTTACATTAAATGAATAAGTTAATCAACCATCAAAGGTGCCATCTTTAACAACTCATTATTTCAATGCATTAGATACAAATAGATTTTGGTTATTCATTAATGGGGTTCACGAAAAATAAGAAACACAAAATAGTTGAATTGGTTGTCTATATATCAATTTTGTTTGATAATATTGTCAATTGAAGGAAATTATCGATGTTTTAAACAGACATGGGTTAAAATACATATTATTAAAGTGTAATTGGGTTGATCCAGCCCAGGGAATTAAATTTGATGAATATCTGATTACATTGGTAATCCTTAATAGTATTTTATATAGAGATGATCATTTTGTAATGAAACATCTATTTTGGAATCACAATAATACAATTTTTCTTCATTACCTTCTCAACTAGTCTAAATTGTTTAGATTGTATGAAAATTCCAAGGTGAGGAGTGATTTTAATTGAAAGGAATACAACCCATATTTTTACCTTTTTCACAACTGCATGATCAAAACACCTTATCTCAATATAAAGAATATATTTATTAGGATTGAGAGAATAATGAAAGATAAGTTGTTTATTTTCAGGTTTAGCCGAAAATATAATTGTATTCCCTCTCATTGTTATAAAATCTATTTTTTAAATATTTACCTCTTTATGAACAATTATAATGTTTTTTTTCGTATTTACTATATATTTATTTGTTATATTGTTTATGAGTGTTAAATACTAATTATTTATGGGACTACAGACATGTCAATTGAACATCCACTAGATACAAATAATTATTTAGAGGCATTTGCATCTATGGGTCGAGGTATGTATGAAGGTAAATATGTTTTAATTGGTTATCAAAAAAAAATATTCACATATATCTAAACTTAAATGTGGTTATTTAAAAAAATATCTTCCTCGAACACTTCTTCATCTCGTTAGAGAGGCCCTTATTGAGGGATTTCATCAGGTAAATCTAACACGAGGCTGGAATTATCATTTGACAAGACATACCAGCCTGTTTGAGTTGTTACACCTGAAATTATACTCTACATGAGAATTATGATACATGAACCACAATGATTTACATTAGTTGAACATGACTGTGCTTCATTTTCTAAAAATACATTAAATTATCTACGGAGGGAGGTTCATGTAAGAGGACCTTTTTAGTTTAATAGCTAAGTTCAGAAAATAAATTGATTTTTTATAAATTTTTCCTTGAATAGAATAGTCTTAGACTGTTACATAAAGCATTTCTTGTTGTGTATATGGATTAATTTCATCAATTTTTGAATTATTATGAAGGTAGAGTGAATTGGGAGAACATGGTACCAAATGTGGGTGTCACTAACATTCTGGATAGTGTGTCGGGGGGTGTTCTTCCATCTCATTGGTGTGACATTGCTTCATATTGGTCCATAAAGGATGAAATGGTGAGCCTATTTAGTTTCATTTATATATTTAAAATAATTTCTATTATTTTAGAGAAATTAATTTTGAATTAATTCAAAGTCGGTTTTGGAAAATGTCATTTTTAGAATCATATGTTGAAGGGAAAACCTCACAGGCTTGGGACTCATCACACATACTAGATTTGAAAAAAATTATTTATCATTTACTATTTATATTTTTTATTTAATATGGTTTTCTGTATTATACTTATATTTTATTGGTATACTGTTACAGGAGCATGGTACAAAGTCTAATAAAATGTCAATGTGGAAGATGACTTGTAATCAAAATGAAACTGAGGTTTCATATATTATAGTATATTATTATACTATTTATCAATAAATATATTTATATATGAATATACATTTATATTTATATACTACACAGGTTCAATTTGTGGATGAGTTGGATGAGCAGTTAGTGGACTAGTGACCACATCCCATATAGAGGAATGGTATATTTCATTACTTTATTAATCATTATAGATATAGATATAACATAAAATATGGAAGGGAATTCCAAATTATATTGTTACACATGATATGGTTATGGATACTGATAAATATATACTGACACAACATGTGAAATATTTGGATCCATGGGTGCAAACTTTTAAGGAGGTCAATGTGAAATAGTTAAATAAGATCAAAGCGTTGTGGGAGTATATGAATTGAGGTGATGGTTAAGGGGATCCAACAATGATCATTTATATTATTTATTATTTATTTTATTTAAATTCATTATTATTATATTCCTTTTTTATAATCCCATACCACACCAGACATAGTTAGTATCGATGTTCCTATAAGATGCATTAGACCCATGGGGTGTGTGTCATTTTCTATTTACGAATTGTTATTAAATTTGATTTTATCATTTTTTTATATTTTTAATTAATTCACAAATTATATTTTCATTTTCTTTTAAAATTATTCTTGACTAAGTATGTATTTGGAACAAACTAAATACACTTATATTGATGAAAGAAAATAGGAAAATGATCATTAAATTATTTTTTATCTTTGTCTTTGAATCGCTTGTTAATGCGATTCTCGTAATGGTTGATATAATGTAATGTGTATTTTAACTATTATTATTATTAGTTTAATAAGGGAAAAATCACATTTTTGTGTGTCAAAACTGACCAAACATACTCTAATCGACATGAAATCTTAAGAAAATGATCATTATGTCCATTATAATATATAGGAATCATCACCATTTCAAATATATAAATGAATTTGATAGCATTATCACTACTTTATAATTCCAATTGATATTGAGTTAAGTTACTAATCACATAAAAGGTGCCAATTTCAATAAAATTCACTTGTATTTACATGAAATCCAGGGATAGAAATCAACGAGTTGTTTTTTTATATGTTTGAATCAACACCACATCAATAAGATGCTTGTGTTTCCCGATATAATTGAATATGAAAGGTATATTTTTTCTAGTATTAATAAAATCCCATATATCAAAAAATTGGGACAAATTGAGAAAAAACATTTTATTGATATATAAATCTAGGAGAAAGCTTCTCAAATATTTTTCAATCTATTGGAATCAACCTCAAATAAATCTAATGATTGTATTAATTTGTATGGATTATGGTATGAATTAACAGTATTTTATTTTTTGATATACTTGTAAAATCATGTGTTTTGGGACAAAACCAACCAAACATGCCTGGTATTACATGAAATACTAATGAAATTATCTTTATGTCATGTAAATTCTATATGAATCATAATTATGTTAATTGAATACATGAATTCATGGGTATAATAAAAAGTATCATTTGTCCCATAGATTTTGAGTTATTTGAAAAATCACTTAAAATGGTATAATTATAGTAAAATAAAATTGTATTTATAATAAATTTGTGATAGAAAGCAATAAGTTGTTTTTGATCTGTAGGAACCAATGTTGTATCGATCGGATGCTCGTATCACCTGACACATTGGAACATGAAATGATATGTTGTCTAGTTTTATTATAGTCACATATATCTCATTAGGGGGTCAAAAGGAAATAACAACATGTATTTGAAATGAAAATATAATAGTTAATTCCTTGAATCATTTTTGAAATGTTGGAATCAATAAGAAATCAACTTTATTCATGAATTAATCGGTATGGCATAAGGTATGATATAACATTATTAAAAAATTTGTAATAATGAGAAAAACCATATGTTTAGGGGTCCAAATTGGAAAATACTAATTCAATTGACATGTAATATTAGGGTATTCATCTTTAATTCATTTACAATCTCTTGGAATCTTGGTCACATCAATTATATACTCGAATTTCTCTATATGATTGAAAGTGGCATTAGTCCCTATAATTTAGAGCGAAGTGGAAAATCATTTAAAAGGGGAAATAACATGAAAAAGGATTTTATTGACATGTAATCAAGGGATAATGATCCATGAGTCAGTCTGTAATTGTAAGAATAACCACTTCTTCCATCATATTCTTGTGTCAATAGGTATGATGAAAAATTATGGGAAAATATATCTTGTTTTTTAAAAATTACATAGATTTTATTATGGGTTGAAAATGAGAAAAAACATATAGTGGATAAGAAAAGATAAGGTAAAATTTAGGGATTTATTTTTGTCTTGTTTTTATAATCTAGGCATCAATCAGATTCCAAGATTTATCAGTATGGATTACGGGATGATTTTGCATTAATACAATATGTTTAATAGTGGAAAAATCTTGTCTGTATTTTTCAAAATTAGCTAAACAAACACTGATTTACATGAACTATTATTAAAATGATATTTATGTCATTGGAAATCTATTTAACTCATCAAAACATTAATTGGATACATGAATTTCTTAGAATTATTGAATGTGGTGTTTATCCCATAGATTTTGAGTTATGTGAAAATCATATAAAGGTGGACAATAAAAAAACCGCAGATTTATGGATTTGAAATCATGGTAGAATGATCACTATATATTTTTTGATATATTAGAATTTACATTGCATCCCCCGGATGTTCATTTCACATAGAATGATTGAAAATTATTGGTAACATTGTCTATTTTTAATATAATGACTTATATTCCTTTAGGTGTAAAAAATGATAAAATGAATTTTGAATCACAAGAAAATATATGTGAACATTAATCAAATAAAATTTAATATTTCAAAATAAATTGTGCATCAATATGATTCTTTTATTTTATTGGTATGGCTTAGGAAGTAATTTTACATTATTACAAATTCTTTAATAATAGGAAAATCATGTTTGTAGGGATAAAAATAAACTAAAAAATATATGATTCACCTAAAATATTAAGAAAAAAAATATTTGATTGATTTAAAATCTACTGAATCCATTGTAAGATCAATTAGATACTGAAATTTTTGTTATGTTTAAATAAGGCATTTATCCCTCAGATTTGGTGTTAATTTAAAATTCACATAATGGGGGACAATACTACGAGGACACACTTGGATTGACATAAAATCATGGGATAAAGATATATGATCTATTTCCTATATTTTGGAATGAAAACTATATCTATTAGATGCTCATGTTTCCTAGTATGATTGAAAATAATAGGTCACATTATCTAGTTTGTTAAAATGAAATATATACAATTAAGTAGTTAAAACAAGAAAATGACTTTCTATTCAAATAAAAATCTATGATAACCTTACTTGAATAATTTGGTATCAATTAGAATTAAAAATAAATCAATCTGATGTGTGGATTTAGTGGTATGGTGTATGTTATGATTTGATATTATTACAATTTTTCTAATAATGGTAAAATCATGTGTTTTGGGGTCAAAACTGACCTAACATGATTGGAGTAACCTAAAATATTTTGAAAATTTTATTTAGTTATTTATTAATCTATATTAATTATTATAAATTTATTCTAAAACCCAAATTACATGGTATGATCAAATGAATAATGTGTCCTTTGGATTTGGAGTAATGTGAAAAATAACCAAAAAGGGACCAATACTAAGAAAACACATAAACATTGACATGAAATAGTGGGAAAATAATCAATTTCTAAATTTTGATTTGTTATATTCAACGCTGCGTCCATCAAAATCTCATGTCCCCTCAGTATGACAAAAAATGACGGGTAACACTTCCTAGTTTTATTAAAATTACATATATCCCACCTAGGAAAAATAAATCATCCATTCAATTCTAATTTATATGAAAAACAAGGAAAATATTTCTCAAATCATTATTGTACTACTAGAATCCACTGCATCCAAATATAATTAATATATTGGTTGGTATGACTTAATGTATGATTTGATATTATTGAAATTTTCGTAATGATGGAAAAATATAGTGCTTATGGTTCAAAACAATCCAAACATGCTCTAATTAACATTAAATATTATGTAAATATCCATTAATTCATTAAAAAACAATACATAAAATAATAACATAAATCAAATACCCAAATTGATCAATATGATTGAATGAAAAGTTTTCCATCAAATTTGGAGTTATGTGAAGAATCACATAAAAGGGGATTATTCCAAAAAATTGAACATTGATTGAAATAGAATCATGGGATAAAGATCACTATGTTGTTTTTGACCTACAAGAATCAATACCACATCTAATGGATACTTGTGTCACCCGGAATGATTGAAAATAATGAGTTTCATTGTCTAGTTTTATTAAAATGACTTATATCCCTTCAAGATGTCAAAAAAGAGAAAAAACTTCTGATTGAAATGAAAAAATATGGGAATATACTTCAAATGATTATTTATTTATTGTAATAATCCAATCATCAATATGATAATCTGATTGATATGTATGTGTAATCATATTATTTGACATTATTACCATTTTTTAATAATTGGAAAATCATGTGTGTGTGGATTAAACTATCCAAATGTTCTCTAAATGACATGAAATATTAGGATAATTACATTTATGTTATTTTAAATATTTAAGAATCTTTGTGACATTTATTGGATAACGAAATTTCACGTTATGATCGAATGTGGAATTTGTCCCTCTAAATTAGATTTATGTATGAAATCGTGTCCAAAGGGGCCAATTATAAGAAAATTCACAAGGATTAACATGAAATCATTAAAAAATGATCAATGGGTTTTTTATCTATATAAATCCACATCACAACCATCAGATGATTGGGTAACCTAGTGTTATGGAAAACAATGAGTAACATTCTAATGTTTTATTAAAATGACATATCTCATGATAGGGGGATAAAAAAAAGAAAACAATATATGAATGGGTTTAAATGATATGATTTAATTTCTCAAATAATGTTTGATATGTTGGAATAAAACATGCATCAATTCTATGTAATTATAGATTGTTATGTTCTAAAAATTGTTTTGAACTTTAATAGTCATTTCTCAACTTATAATTAAATATTGTAATCAGATATTTTAGATTATAATTAAATCATTTCAGTTGTAAATTATTTTATTTCTATTGAAATTCATTATGATTTTCATCAACCATTTAAATTTACTTTTGTATGAATACATTTAAAATATTTTTAAATGTTATTTTTGCAATTATGGCCAATTTTTAATGGTGTTGGGCTGTTTTATTTGGGAATGGGCTTGTTGTTTGGGAAACTAAATTCATCCCATGGTATATTTACACACATCATGACTCTGTAATTCTTTTTGAATCTCATTCTAGATATTTATTATCTTTATGTCCCAGGGAATCCTTATCATCTACCCATTTGAGTCACTCGATTGCACCACTATAATTTGTATTTCGACAAGTCTCCTTGGAATGATTTGGTTAGTTGTTATATTTGATGGATCATAGTGTATTTGGATAATTGATCACCCTACCTCCTAGATTTTCCAACCACTCAACCAATTTAATACTTATAGTTTTCTTCTCCCTCTAGAACTAGAACCATTACTTCGATAGGTTTAGTTTTCTCAATAGTGACTATCTATTCCTATTGTTTTCCAAAGTACAATGCTACTGTATGACATATAGTAGATTTATGATGGAATACTCCATGCAGTACATGTATGAAAAAGTACCCAACTAAATAAATATCTACCTCAAAACCAGGTGAGTCCATTAACTCTATGAATAGAAAATATCTGTTATGGATTCTCGATAATGGATTGTTGTGTATAGGGCATCCTAACATGTGCATTTGTTGTTGAATATTTTACATTATTTTTTATAATTTTATTCATTTTAACTTCTTTAAATACCATGTAATTTCTTGTTTTTTTATTATTTTATTTGTTTTATATCAATTTATTTTGATATTAATAAAATGTTTATGTTTTGCTGGTGTTAATTCTTTTCATGTAATCCTAAAATAGACAAAAGCATGTTAAATTCTCTCATTCCAGTACTGTTATCTATATTTATTTCATCTTAAATGATCATCTTTCATTTAATTCAAATTATATAAACTAATTAACATTATGGTCTTTTTTATGTTCATGAGAACATAATTCAACCGGTCCACCTTCCACCAATAAAGTGTTATCAGAACCCCATTAGTCTCTCTTTTGTTTTCAAATATATTTCTTGTTTTTATTATGGTTTTTATTTTAATTATACTTTTTAATCATGTCCTGATTCTCCTCTTCCCTTTTCTGTTGTTAATCTAACTCACTATGCCCTCAATAATTTCTAGGAATTCTAAATCTTATTCAGATAATCATGAAAACCAAATGATATTGGCAGGCTCTTGGGGGATTATATTTATCATTATCTGCAAAAAATGGTATCTAATAATTTGGGTATGAATTTTAAAAACTAGGTTTGAAAACTTATATAGAGACATTGACTCCAATATATGATTAATTATGATTAGAGCCCGGAAGATTCAAGAAAGATTAATTGATTTCATATTCCACCCTAAGAAACCTTTTATTAATATTTCTTATCATAGATAGACCTTTACTTTTTATCATGATTTATCCCCTAGTGTTTTTATTATTCCACACAGTTCTCAAATTCAATCTTCAAGTGAAAAATTACATATGGAAGGTGTTTTCAAATACAACTATTGGTATATGGATGATGTTTGAGAAATTATGTATGAAATTGTAAATGTTTTGTATGATTTATGAGCAACACCAAATGTTTACATTTAAATAAAACCTGATATTTCAATTAAGTCCAAATTTTATGAATTTAATACATTTTGGTAAGATCTATCTGGAACAAATGTGACTAATGACGATGAAGATCAAGAAATGACTTTGTAAATTTAATTATATAATTCCTATAGGATATCAGTAGAAGTAATGATGTGCGTTTGTGATTCTTAAACTATATAAGAGGTTATGTCTACCCTCCTCTCTAAATAATTTCACTCTAAACCTAGAGTTTAAGGTGTGGTAATGAGTCTCTTTACAAGATGTGGACTATAGTCTATGTGTAAAAATAAAGGGTATAATAAATATAAATGAAATAATAAAAAACCACCTAATTCTAGGTTTATTTCTATGCAATGAAATATTTTTTTCATCTAATTTAGTATGCTCAGGGAAACTAAACCTTAGTATATAATTCCTAAACAATTAATGAAGTATAAACATCCCATAGACTAATCCCTTCTATGGGATTCTGGTTATGGAAAATCCAATTTTCTAAATGCATAAATTTGTGGCCCCATCTATGAGTAGGTCCTAGACATGGGATTCTCATTATATATGGTTTTATTTAGGGTATCATTACAATATTGGATAGAAATATTATAATAATACAAATTTTCAGGAAATAAAATTTTGTTTTAATTGAAGGGAAGAGAACTTTTTCTAATAAAACAATGTGACTACTCCATTATCACATTTTTAGATGTATGGGGGGTTCCTCGCCTCTATAGAACCTTATTTTTAGTAGGAATTATAGACCATATGGGTGTCAATTTTTTATCTGAATATGGTTGCCAAAAAATATTCAAAAACACTAAAAACTAATTACCCAATTTACCCTTACAAAGGTAAAAAATAATTTTCTGGGATATGATTATTAATAAAAAATCAAAAGGGGACAATTTTCAAAAATTAATGCTCTTAATTCCATATATGGAATAAATATTTCAATAATTAACATTATAATAGGAATAGATCAATTTTATAAATAAAGTTTATAATGCAGTGAAACACAATTTATTGTTATATTCATTTTTATACCCATAATCAACTTATACCAAAATAAAGAATAATAAAGATTCTTTTGTAATAAATAAGGTTATTTACAACAATATAAGACTAATTTAACATTAATAGCAAAATTCAAACCACATTGATACTTTTCAATTACTTTTTTTGTGAAAATAAATGATTGTTTTAAAAAATACGATTTTATTCTATTAATTGAAAAATTAACCTCTTAAAAAAAGAAAAAAATTCACCCATATATAATTTTTATTTCAAAAATGATAACATTTTTTTCATGAAAAATTTCTTAAATTAGGGAAAATTAATTATATTATATTCTCTTGAAAATTGATAAAACATATTTTTTAAGCACAAAATGAAATTAAAAATAGTTGAGTACTTATTTGAAAATCATTAATCAATAGATTTTTATTTTGATGGAACTTTATATATATATATATGATGTGGTTAATCTTATTCATATCCAACAGTTTAATTATGTTGTTATAATAATAATATTTAAAATAATATTTTTTTATTTCATATACTAGATGTTGCATATCTTATACACTACAAAACACAATGCTGTTTTAAAGTGTTTTGTAATTACAATTTCTAAAGGACTTTTAATCACTTCATAGTAAAAACAAGCTTATAGAAAAGTAAAACATCAATTAAGGATTTTACAATGATGACACAATGTTGTAAGCATTTAATATTCTCTCCAAATACATGTTATTTATTTATTTTTATTAGTGATTCAAATTATTATATATTTAATAAATTGAATTTTTAATAATGTTTAGATGATATTAATTTACTAAAATGATCCATATGTAATTTTCTATGAGTAGGAATCATCTATACATAATTCATCAATTTGGTGTGTCCGATACGAATCAATGTTTATCTTTCAACAGTAAATGAGATATTATAGTTCTGTATATTGGTCACTCACTAAAAACCAATAAAAACACCTCGTATTATCTTTATACTTTATTATAAATATTCATAAGGCATTTTTTATGTATATGAATTAACTACGTCTCAATATGATACATGTTGTGCCTATTATAATTCATATTGTGTGTTTTAATTTAAAATATACTTTTTTAATCAAAACAACCTTTACTTACTCAACATGGAGAAAGCATACTCTTATTTTCTTGATAATTCATTAAAATATTCCGTATATAATTTTATATATATAATAATCAAACATACATAAATCTAAAACATGGTGTTCCTGGTATTACTCAATGTGAATATTTTCAGTTTTAAAACAACATTTTAGTTTAAAACTCATGTCTCTTGATGAAAATAGGGAAAAAACACAGAGTTTCAAGATAATTTTTTAAAATAAATATATTCCATTTCTAAAATATAATAATCATTAGCAAATTAATTTAACATATACTGTAGAAGATATGATATAAACTAAAATTTATTATTTAAACTCTATATTTTCGTAAAAAAACGCCACATGACCATTTATAAAAAAATGATCGTTTTTGGTTGATAATTTAGTAAAATTATTTACATGTCATTTATGACGTATGGGAATCTTCCATACATCAGTATAACAAATAGTGTTTCTTGGATGACATAATCTTTATGTTTTCTTTTTAAAAGTAACATTTTATTTGAAAAACTCCACTTATTGAAATATAAGAAAATGTACATAAATTATCTTAACAAGGTTTCAAGACTGTAGATAATTTCTGATGTATATAATTAGTTTCACCACAATATGGCACATGATGTTGGAAATATGACAGAAGTTGAGTATCTTTTTTTAATTTCATTTGATTAAAAACTCACTTACCATACTCAAAACTAATAAAACATACTTATAATTCCCTAATATATTTGGAAAATGATATTTCATTAATTTTTTATGTTTTGGAATTAGCTGATCATCAATTTGATGCATGATGAGGCCGATATGTGTCAAAGTGTGTGTTATCATGTTAAATGTATAATTTTCTATCAAAATTAATAAAAAATGTTCAAAATATATCAAGAATAGATTCATTTCCAAGATAGATTATAAAAATAGTCAATAAACTATTTATGACATGTATAATTCAATTGCTTGTGCATAAGATAAATAATGTTCATGATATGATTTGATATTCATGTTTTTGAGTATAAAAGTGACATTTTAGAACAAAACACACTCAATATGCTCATAAATAATAAATGATTCTATTTTTATCTAAATGAATTATTAAAATGATGCATAAGATATATGTTACATGTTATTCTTGTGAATGTGTCATCACACCACACGTCATGCCCGATATGACTCAAAGTGTGCGTTTTTAGTTTAATGGTGAAATCATAATTCTAAATGTGGGTCACTGATAGAAAATTAAGAAAAAAAAATATCTACTAGACATCATGATTTAGGAATGAAATCCACAATTTATTTTAATTTATTGAAATGATCTGAATTTCAATTCAAAACATAGTGTTGTTGTTTTGACTCAATGTGTATGTTTTTAGTTAAAAAAAGTCTAGTTCAAAATGTAAGTCACTTGAAAAAACCAGTAAAAAAGTACTCAAATTGTATTACTAATTTTATAAAATTTTGCATATGTCTTATTTCTCATATAGGAGTCTAATTTTCATCAATCTAATACATGATGTGTCTGATATCACACAGGGTTCGCATTTCCAGTTTAAATGTAAAATTTAGTTCAAAATGCACGTGTGTTACTAAAAATGAAGTTAACACATTTTTATTGTGTTTATATTTTCATAAATTGATCCATATTTAATATTTTAAATTATTGAATAATCCACAAATAAATATGACACACAATGTGACAGATATAACTTGATGCACATGTTTTTAGTTTAAAAGTAAATTTTTTGTTAAAAATGCCAATTCACTGAAAACTAACAATGAAAATTGAGATGTTATTAATAAATTATAAATAGTATACATAATTCATTATATACATGTGGGTAACAACCATACATCATTTCGATATACGATGATATTCGTATGACTAAATGTTTTTGTTTTTAGTTTGAAAATGTCAATGTAGTTAAACACATATGTCACTCTTTGAAAACTATGACAACATACTCATATTTTCCTGATATTATAAGAAAATAACCCATAAGATATCTAGGAAATATAAGAGTCACCCACACCTCAATATGATGCAATGTGTGACTGATATTACTAGAGTGAATGTTTTCAGTTTAAGTGACATATTAGTTAAAAATGTAACACTCACTAAAAACTGAGAAAACCCACATGGAATGTCTTAAATTTTTTTGGAAAAAGATCCATAGGACCTTTTATGAGTATAAATAAACCTTGTGTTAATTTTATACACAACGTGACCAGTATGACTCAATGTGCATGTTATTAGTCTAAAAGAGGAATTTTTGTTAAAAATGTTTATCACTAAATAAAAACCATGATATCACAACCAGATTTCCGTGATATTTTATTAAGGTTATCCATAAATTATTTTTTGTATAGTATTTATAAAAACAACAATATGATACCTAGTGTGTATATTACAAATTAATTATCATGTTTTTATTTAACATTGATATTTTAGTTTAAAACATGCGTCACATACTCAAATTCATGAAAACATTCTTGTATTATCAAGATACATTAGAACAATGATCCCCAAATTATTCCTAACTTGGAAGCATCAACCATATGTTAATCCTTTATTCAAAAACATTTATAATGATCAATCTATTTTTGAATTGTATCCAAAAGAAAATGAAATCGTGTTTTTGAATTTGTTTAAGTTTATAATAAATTTTACATAACAATGTAATTATGTGAACCAATTTAATTATTCATATAAATTATTGAAAAAGATTAAGAATTTTACACATTTCTTTTTTTTGTATTCTGATGTAAATTTTAATAAAATTAAATTACACTAATTTTTTTTGTTGTGTGCTATAAATTTTATAATCACACTGCTAAAAGTGAGATTTTGTTAGTTTTATAAAACAATATGATTAATATTTCATTCATCTATCCGATAAAGTGTTTATAAATCTCTAACTTTATTATTTCTAAGGAATATGATGATAAAAATTCACACATTATAAGGAATTTTTTAGCCGTAACGAATGTTCCCTACTTCTAAAGTAACTTACAGCAACAACGATTTATTAATGACGATGAAAAATAAATAATGAACTGATAAAATATGTAACTATAACAGTGAACAAGAATTTTTATTTTACCATATTTTATTATAATATCATATTCAAAATAATTTTTATATACTCAAGTTGTTCACTCTATGAGTTGATCCCGATTTTAGTAAATTTTTATCTTCTTATGTATAGATGTGATGATTATTCTCAAACCATGTGAATATCTATTTTTTTATATTCTTCATATTATTATTCCAATACTTCTTATTATTATTTCATTGTCTTCGTTTTATAGGTATTTATGTGACCATATATTATTATATCTCTTTCATAATTTTAAATAGAATCATACATTTAAGAAAATGGCCTGACATTTTGGGATTAACAATCAATTATAATTCACTTAATCCAAACATCATACAACTCTATCTTAGTCATTGGTATATGCATATTGGATTCCAGTATCATAATTAATTTCAAAAAAAATCATGGATACACATTCTCTTTGAAATCCACTATTAAAATTTCATGATTAAAAAGATCATATGTAATCCACACCACATATGGGGTAAATGATCAGTCCTATACCACTTGTCATGATCATTCCTTCCTTATCCACGACCTTCTTAACTTAACAAATAATCCCTTCTAGGGTTTTATAATAAAAAATATTGGTTATAAGTGTAGTATCCTAGATGATATTATAAGATAATGAACAATACTAACATACAAAATGTATGATTAGGTTCACAACCAAAATATCATGCTTTCTAACTCAAGTTGTGACAATAATGAAACTTTTAAATTATTATATTTTAAAGAAATATTCATTTTTTATTTGGGAAAAATAAAAAAATATTATAAACACTAATACATGTTATGATTTTATATACACTATAAAGGTATTTCATCAGTACTAAAAATGACTATTCATCTAAGTTCCATTAAATGTCAGTCATGTTTAATAGTACTAAAAAAGTTCTGATGAAGGGGGAATTAATTAGCAATATATAATTGATGATAAAGTCTGTATTTACCATTTCTAGCTTTAATATTTATTTTTAGTACTAATAAACACATCCTTTATTAGTTCTATAAAAATTGATGATAAAGGGTGTATTTATTACTGCTAAAAATCATTTTTATAAATTGAAAAATTATTTCTTCAAATTATTTCATTCATGTTGAACCTTCCCACTACCCATTTATCATAGCACAATCACACACCCACTCACTTTTGATTCCCACCCATCCTTTTGGAGTACTCAATTTCCCATCTCATGCCCCAAAATATTTCAACCCCCCACCCACAACATAGGCACCCAAATTTTCTTGTTCCATGATTCAAATCTGGGACATCCATGTGTAAATAAATCATCTACCTCTGCTCTATATTTTTATATTTTATGATATCTCTATTTATTAATATATATTTACATAAATTTTATAAATCATGTATTTTTTTAAATATAAATATATTTCTATAACTACTCTTAAATATAATAATAAATAATGTTTGTGTGTGTATTCTTGTGTATGTGTGATAATATATAAATATATACAATTGTGTGTATAGGTATATATATAAATATTTTTATATTTATATTTTTTAAAAATATTATATATTAATATTTTTTGACATATAATAGAATGTAAAAATAACTATGAATTTTTGTTAATATTTATGCACACAAACACACATATATTTATATATAAAAATTATATAAAAATTTATTCTAGAATATACATAAAAATAATTTTTTTTAAATAAATTAAATACTTATTTCTTATTTAATTTTGAAATATATATATATATATATATATTTAATTTTAAATATGCTAAAATATATATTTATGAAACAAAATATTAATATGTAAATATATGAAAATATGTATATATTTAATTATCAATGAAACTAAAATATGAAAATTAGTAAAAATTAAACCCCATAATATACATATGATTCTTCATATATGCAATAAATTCAACTTCAATAAAAAAAATAGGACAACACCCAATTAAAAGAAGCTAAAATTACATTGAAGGTTTAAAAATAATGGCATCTCAACTAAAAAAACATGTTTGGGAGGCCTTTAAGGACATTGTTTGGGGTAAATAGGTTAAATTTTTTATCAAACATGAGAAAATAGATCTTATCATAATCATTGATTGAAAATATTGTGTAGTCCAAATAGAATCTTGAATAAAAATTTATGGTTGTTTAATATTCAAGACCTATTTTCAACATATCTCAATAGATTAATTTAAATTTTATTTTATGTATAACTAATATATTATTAAATTTCTATTACATAATACTAGTTTGTCAATATTTAATTTATATTATATTTAAATTATTTTTATCAATCATTTTTCCCTAAATCATATACATATTATGTCTAGATGCATAAATAGTATTTTATAAATCAAATCTTCAAATATATATATATATATATATATATATATATATATTATATATTAACAATTGATTTTTATTTATATATAATTTTTTAATGATGACCACCTTTTATTATTGGTAAAACCAATATTTTTATTACTGATTAAGGTAACATATTTATCAATATAATGGGAAATTTTGATAATGCAAAACCTTTATAAGAAATAAATAATGTGTAGATAAATGGTGAGATTTATCATTTCTAAAATTGTCCTGAAATTTTTTCCTTTTATAAGTATTTTTTATCACAAGTAATGAAACCATTTATTAATTCCTTTAGTTGGCATCATCAAAAGTATCACCATTTATCAGGTCTTATTTAGAGATAAAAAATAAAATTGTCGACTAAGTGCAATTCTATAGTAGAAAAATAAGTGAATTATTTTTTAAGATTTATCATTGATTTTTATTTGATCATATTTTATTCTATCATGATACCTATTATACATTCATATATGTTATGTTTCATTACCATTGGATAGTTTACCAAAATTCAATACTAGAAATTTTGGCATTTGAGTATGTTGAAATAGGTTTCTTTCTTTATCCATAAATATTTCTGAGTATAAGAAACCTTTAATGGAAGTCACTACACCCAAAAAATCTATATAAATATCACACCCCACCTCGCCACCCCACCCACATCCATTCCCACACCCTCATTATACCCACTATCGAAGCCACCGCTTCTCCCCTTGCCATGTGCACCCACCCTCCTCTCCATCATCTCCCTCAACCTCACTACACATGTTCTAGGATCCAATGTCACAGCTACCCAACCCCATGTTCTATTCCTTAACTAATCACTATAATCCATACTAGATCAACTTGTACTACACTCTTACACCACCCTCGATCTAGAAACCATCCCTACCCCTTCTTACCATTCTCACCTTTGGTTGAGGTTGTCCCAATCGACTCCACCTCTACATGCTTGATTTTTTACTTAGTTTCTGAATTTATCACATTTTCATTGTTAAACCAAAATATAATTATATAAAACATGTTATAATTAATTCATTAGTAACTGCCTTGATTTTTTTGATTTTATTTTAGAAATAACCATGTAGGGTTTATCATTATTTTTCAATATCATTCAAAATGATCACATATATTTTATGAAATGTTTGTGTTTATTGATAAAAAATTTCTATAATGAGAAATTATTATTAATTTTCCCTCAAAATACCATTGTTTTTATGTTATAAAAAGAACTATTAATCCATTTATATTTCATTTTATGTTCTTTAAATTAAATTCCATTGATATTTTTAGAAACATATTGATTTATTCTGTTGAAATTTAAAAAAAATATTATTTTGAAATTGTGTAATATTGTCGTGGTTTTATAAGTTATGTTTATAAAATAATTTTTCTTAAATTTAGATATAATTTATTGAAACATATTGTAATTTTTATTTTTGAAGTTTGATAACTCTTTTTTTATATGATTATTTATTGATAAATATATACATTAAATTCATTCTAAATTTTTCTTTTACTGGAAACCTTTAGTAGATTTAGATAGTAGAGAATAATACTAGTTATATCATTATTAGTTATTCATAAATTTAAATGAATATTCAAATTTATTATAAACACATATAAATTAAATATTGACCAATATTTTTACACTAACAAATCAACAACATTTTAATAACATAGAAATATAATTTAGTTTATCTTTTTGGTAATAAAATTAATAAAATAATCATTAGTCAAATGTTAAAATATATTATTGATAGTGTTACATTTAGTTATTAAGTTTTATTTTCATAAAATAATTTCAAAGGAACACTTTATAAAATATTTAGTAATTTAAATAGGAATAATTTAAAAAATCAAAGGTATAAATATTTATATATAACCTTAAATGTGATAATCATGACATTTGGAGATGTTTTGTTGTTTTGGATGAGTATGAATTGAATTCTTCTGTCATTGTTACATCTTTTTGTATGTATATGAATATTAAAAATAGTTGGATTGATCTTCCGAATAGAACATTTAGAAAATATTTTGTTGTAATTATATAGTTTATTGATTTCACTGGTATATTTCAAGGTTACTATATTAGTTTTCTGTGCATAGAATATGGTAATAGATATCAATGGTCATGGGATATCATGATGGGGAACCTATTATTGAATTAATTTCAAAAAAAAATATTTTACATAGACTCATTATGGGGAAGAATATATTCATTTTCTTCAAATATAAATTTTTATAGGGAGGTTGTCGTGATGAAGACAGATCTGATGCATGAAATGTGTAGAAAACTGATATATGGGATATCTTATAAAGGAATTAACATTTAAAATATTTTGACTATTGAGATCAATCCATGATCCGATTTAGATCAGGATTCAATGTGGTTTATGGAAATACTTTATGTTTTGAAAACATAATTATATTCTAGGTGTACTAATTATAGTAAATTTTCATTTATCATGGAGTTGTTTAACATTTTTGTTTTGAATCAGTGGAAACACCAAAAATTCAATATGTTGTAGGAGTTAATGGAAAATTTAATTAATGTTTTCATTAATATTTCTAATTCATATTTCAATGCTCATAATTTGAAAGTGAACAAAGTCTTCACATATGTTATAACAGATTCATATGAAAATAACATTATTATTTTTAGAAAAGAAACAACTCATTTGGATAATTTTATTTTTTTGTTAATCTTCTAAGTTGCATGATAATTTTGGAAATCAGGGAGATAAATGTTAGATTGATGAATAGGGGAAAATAAATATCATAAACCAAATGCCTTACTTTTTAATGATGTTTTGGTTGAAAATTTTATTTATGTCAATTAATGTTTCTAAACTAATGATATGGATTGTGGAATGAAATAAAGAATGTGGTATGCTAACCTACCTAGAAGATTGTCCCTCATCAAAGGAGTTTGATCAAACGAACCTTGAATTTTCTAAATATAGTCATAATGTCTGATTATGGTCGGTAGAAGATGGTTTAAATCCATTCATGTTTTTGGGTGGTGAAACAAATATCATATGGCCTCTATTTTTGGTTTGGTATAATCATCCTCTATAGATTTATTAGAAAAAAATTATTACTTTACACTATTATTAGTTAACGAATATGTTTGGGGTATAAGATTTATGTTTACCTTTATCCATAGAATAATGAGTTTAATGAATATTTGGTTGATTGTATAGTGACTTATGACTATAAAATTAAATAAATGTTCAAATGTAAGACTATATTATTATATAAATTCAATGAATTATAAGCTCATTCAAATTTATTAGGATGGACTATTAAATGAAAATTATCTTTCCCTTGCAATAATATAAATAAAAAGATCTATATGAATAAAATATTATAAAAAATCGGCATACATGGGTTACAATAATTTTCATCCCCCTCAACACATGTTGAGAATTTAAAGAGTGAAAATTTATGGTTCTAGAAAATTCAACCCCGAAGAAATGATCATGATTGAAGTAGAAATAATATCACATATTGATAATTAAACATCGCCAAGATATATTAATTTCAGTATTGTGTGGCTGATGAATTAGCCTTTATTCACGGTGTTGGTATATTGCATAGTCAAAATTAAAATAATAAAATATTTCCTTTTAATTTCCCATACTTGATAAATAACATTATGAGGCCTAATTTGGATGTAATACACATTGAAATTGTTTTTGTGATAATATATTTTGGGCCATTTTGGGTGTTAGATGAAAATCAAAGGACCATGTCAATACAAAATGTGAATTAAATGATATGAATTTAAGGAAACAATTTAATTTGTTATTGGGTGATCAAAATAAGGAATAAATGCCTATTGCATAGTACATGATGATTATAAATGCGAAAGATGGATTTCATTACATTATAACGATTCCCATTTTTCCTGATGGTTATATATCTACTACTTCCATTTGTGTAAAACTAATGTGATAGAAATTGTAATATTTTAAATATTAGGATGATAACATACTACTATAATAGTTGATTACCATCATAATTCATGATTTTTTATTTACTAATGTTTTCAACCGATTGATTTTAATGGTAATTTCATAAAACAAATTAATTTAAGAAATCAATGAATGGGTTATTTAAATAATTTTATTGATAGATTTTTACTCACCCTTTTATCACATGGAGAATCTATTTCTACCATCATTTTTATTGTTTTGGTTCATTGGTAGTGCACATAACTAACAAATTATTGGGTTATAGTCCAACAAAATTACATTGGATCTATCTGATTCAATAGTATTAGAATAAATTTATTTTTATATGTAATAGAACTTTCCTATATGAATCAATAAAACATGGATATTTTATGGATGGGTGAACAAATTATATTTTGTAGTATCTTATAGATAAAAAAATAGATAATACATTTTAAATTCATGATGGTACAGTTGGATAAGGAACTATATTTGTTATGGAAAACATTTAGTGGGAACAAGATTATTGATATATATTTTTCAATACTCAATCAGTTGAACCATTTCTAAATTATGCGTCTTTTCACATTTATTATTAACTATTCAATTTATTTCATATATAAGTTGATCACATTAACATGGTGTTATAATTTTCAAGAAACACATTATTGAGCGAAAACAAGAGATGCCTCATGTGAGTCATTATCAAATACAGTAGTCCTATTATGTATCATTTAATTAGTGGTACATGGATTTTGTTTATATAAATGGATTTTCATTATGATTGATCTATATTTGTAATTTATTTTTTCATATATTTTTATTGAATTATATGGAATATATCTGTCCATAACTTGTGGGAGTTAAGAAACCTTACATTAAATGAATAAGTTAATCAACCATCCAAGGTGCCATCTTTAACAACTCATTATTTCAATGCATTAGATACAAATAGATTTTGGTTATTCGTTAATGGGGTTCACGAAAAATAAGAAACACAAAATAGTTGAATTGGTTGTCTATATATCAATTTTGTTTGATAATATTGTCAATTGAAGGAAATTGTCGATGTTTTAAAAACACATGGGTTAAAATACATATTATTAAAGTGTAATTGGGTTGATCCAGCACAGGGAAATAAATTTGATGAATATATGATTAAATTGGTAATCCTTAATAGTATTTTATATAGAGATGATCATTTTTTAATGAAACGTCTATTTTGGAATCACAGTAATACAATTTTTCTTCATTACCTTTTCAACTAGTCTAAATTGGTTAGATTGTATGAAAATTCCAAGGTGAGGAGTGATTTTAATTGAAAGGCATAAACCCCAGATTTTTACCTTTTTCACAACTAATTGATCAAAACACCTTATCTCAATATAAAGAATGTATTTATTAGGATTGAGAGAATAATGAAAGATAAGTTGTTTATTTTCAGTTTTAGCCGAATGTATATTTGTATTCCCTCTCATTGTTATAAAATATATTTTCTAAATATTTAACTATTTATGAAAAATTATAATGTTTTTTGTGTATTTACTATATATTTATTTGTTATATTGTTTATGAGTGTTAAATACTAATTATTTATGGGACTACAGACATGTCAATTGAACATCCACTAGATAAAAATAATTATTTAGAGGCATATGCATCTATGGGTCGAGGTATGTATGAAGGTAAATATGTTTTTATTGGTTCTCAAAAAAAAATTAACATATATCTAAAATTAAATGAGGTTATTTAAAATAATATCTTCCTTGAACACTTCTTCCTCTCGTTAGAGAAGCCCTTATTGTGGGATCTCATCAGGTAAATCTAACACGAGGCTGGAAGTATCATTTGACAATACATACCAACCTTTGTGAATTGTTACACCTGAAATTATACTCTACATGAGAATTATGATTCATGAACCACAACGATTTCCATTAGTCGAACATGACTGTGTTTCATTTTCTAAAAATACATTAAATTATCTACTGAGGGAGGTTCATGTAAGAGGATCTTTTTAGTTACATAGCTAAGTTCAAAAAATAAATTGATTTTTTATAAATTTTTTCATGAATAGAATAGTCTTAGACTGTTACACAAAGCATTTCATGTAGTGTATATAGATTAATTTCATCAATTGTTGAATGATTATGAAGGTAGAGTGAATTGGGAGAACATGGTACCAAATGTGGGTGTCACTAACATTCTGGATAGTGTGTCGGGAGGTGTTCTTCCATCTCATTGGTGTGACATTGCTTCATATTGGTCCATGAAGGATGAAATGGTGAGCCTATTTAGTTTCATTTATATATTTAAAATAATTTCTATCATTTTAACGAAATTAATTTTGAATTAATTCAAAGTCGGTTTTGGAAAATGTCATTTTTAGAATAATATGTTGAAGGGAAACCTCATAGGCTTGGGACCCATCACACATACTAGATTTGAAAAAAAATTATTTATCATTTTCTATTTATATTTTATATTTAATATGGTTTTCTGTATTATACTTATATTTTATTGGTATACTGTTACAGGAGCATGGTACAATGACTAATAAAATGTCAATGTGGATGATGACTTGTAATCAAAATGAAACTAAGGTTTCATCTATTATATTATATTATTATAATATTTACCAATAAATATATTTATATATGCATATACATTTATATTTATATACTACACAGGTTCAATTTGTGGATGAGTTGGATGAGTAGTTAGTGGACTAGTGACCACATCCCATATAGAGGAATGAGATATTTCATTACTTTATTGATCATTATAGATATGGATATAACATAAAATATGGAAGGGGATTCCACATTATATTGTTACACATGATATGGTTATGGATACTGATAAATATAGGCTGACACAACATGTGAAATATTTGGATCCATGGGTGCATACTTCTGAGGAGGTAAATGTGCAACAGTTAAATAAGATCAAAGCACTGTGGGAGTATATGAATTGAGGTGATGGTTAAGGGGATCCAAAAATGATCATTTATAATATATATTATTTATTTTATTTAAATTCATTATGATTATATTCCTTTTTTATAAGCCCATACCACACCGGACATAGTTAGTGTCCATGTTCCTATAAGATGCATTAGACCCATGGGGTGTGTCTCATTTTCTATTTACAAATTATTATTCAAATTGATTTTATCATTTTTTTAATATTTTTAATTAAGTCACAAATTATATTTTCATTTTCTTTTAAAATTATTCTTGACTAAGTATGTATTTGAATCAAACTAAATACACTTATATTGATGAAAGAACATTGGAAAATGATCATTAAATGATTTTTAATCTTTGTCTTTGAATCTCTTGTTAATGGGATTCTCATAATGGTTGATATAATTTAAAGTGTATTTTAACTATTATTATTATTAGGTTAATAAGGGAAAAATCACATTTGTGTGTGTCAAAACTGACCAAACACACTCTAATCGACATGAAATCTTAAGAAAATAATCATTATGTCCATTAGAATATATAGGAATCATCACCATTTCAACTATATAAATGAATTTGTTAGTATTATCACTAATTTATAATTCAAATTGATATTGAGTTAAGTTACTAATCACATAAAAGGTGCCAATTTCAATAAAATTCACTTGTATTGACATGAAATCCAGGGATAGAAATCAGCGAGTTGTTTTTTTATATCTTGGAATCAACACCACATCCATAAGATGCTTGTGTTTTCCGATATAATTGAATATGAAAGGTATATTTTTTCTAGTATTAATAAAATCCCATATATCACAAAATTGGGACAAAATGAGAAAAAACATTTTATTGATATAAAAATCTAGGAGAAAGCTTCTCAAATATTTTTCAATCTATTGGAATCAACCTCAAATCAATCTAATGATTCTATTAATTTGTATGGATTATGGTATGACTTAACAGTATTTTATTTTTTGAAATACTTGTAAAATCATGTGTTTTGGGACAAAACCAACCAAACATGCCTGGTATTACATGAAATACTAATGAAATTATCTTTATGTCATTTAAATTCTATATGAATCATCATTATGTTAATTGGATACATGAATTCATGGGTATAATAAAAAGTATCATTTGTCCCTTAGATGTTGAGTTATTTGAAAAATAACTTATAATGGTCTAATTATAGTAAAATAAAATTGTATTTATAATAAATTGTTGGATAGAAAGCAATAAGTTGTTTTTGATATTTAGGAACCAATGATGTATCAATCGAATGCTCGTATCACCCGACACATTGGAACATGAAATGATATGTTGTCTAGTTTTATTAAAGTCACATATATCTCATTAGGGGGTCAAAAGGAAAAAAAACATGTAGTTGAAATGAAAATATAATAGTTAATTCCTTGAATCATTTTTGATATGTTTGAATCAACAAGAAATCAACTTTATTCATGGATTAATCGGTATGGCATAAGGTATGATATAACATTATTAAAAATTTTGTAATAATGAGAAAAACCATATGTTTAGGGGTCCAAATTGGAAAATACTAATTCAATTGATATGTAATATTAGGGTATTCATCCTTAATTCATTTACAATCTGTTGGAATCTTGGTTACATCGATCATATACTCGAATTTATCTATATGATTGAAAGTGGCATTAGTCCCTATAATTTAGAGTGAAGTGGAAAATCATTTAAAAGGGGAAATAACCTGAAAAAGGATTTTATTGACATATAATCAAGGGATAATGATCCATGAGTCAGTTTTTAATTGTAAGAATAACCACTTCTTCCATCATATTCTTGTGTCAACAGGTATGATGCAAATTTATGGGAAAATATATCTTGTTTTTTAAAAATGACATAGATTTTTTTATGTGGTGAAAATGAGAAAAAACATAGAGTTGATAAGAAAAGATAAGATAAAATTTAGAGATTTTTTTTGTCTTGTTTTTATAATCTAGGCATCAACCATATTCCAAGATTTATCAGTATGGATTACGGTATGATTTTTCATTAATACCATATTTTTAATAGTGGAAAAATCATGTCTGTATTTTTCAAAATTGGCTAAACAAAAACTGATTTACATGAACTATTATTAAAATGATATTTATGTCATTAAAAATCTATTTAACTCATAAAAACATTAATTGGATACATGAATTTCTTAGAATGATTGAATGTGCTGTTTGTCCCTTGGATTTTGAGTTATGTGAAAATCATATAAAGGTGGATAATAAAAAAACTACAGATTTATGGATTTGGCATCATGGTAGAATGATCACTGTATATTTGTTGATATATTAGAATTTACATTGCATCCCCAAGATATTCATTCCACATAGAATTATTGAAAATGATTGGTAACATTGTCTAGTTTTAATATAATGACTTATATTCCTTTAGGTGTAAAAAATGATAAAATGAATATTGAATCACAAGAAAATATATATGAACATTAATCAACTAATATTTTATATTTCAAAATAAACTGGGCATCAATATGATTCTTTTATTTGATTGGTATGGATTAGGGAGTATTTTTACATTATTGAAAATTTTTTAATAATAGGATAATCATGTTTGTAGGGAAAAAAATAAACTAAAAAATATATGATTCACCTAAAATATTAAGAAAAAAATATTTGATTCATTTAAAATCTACTGAATCCATTGGAAGATCAATTAGATATCGAATGTTTTGTTATGTTTAAATGGGGTATTTATCCCTCGGACTTGGTGTTAATGGAAAATTCAAATAATGGGTGACAATACTACGAAGACACACTTGGATTGATATAAAATCATGGGATAAAGATATCATATATATTTCCTATATTTTGGAATGAAAACTATATCTATTAGATGCCCATGTTTCCTAGTATGATTGAAAACAATAGGTCACATTATCTAGTTTTTTAAAATTAAATATATACAATTAAGTAGTTAAAACAAGGAAATGAATTTCTATTCAAATAAAAATCTATGATAACCTTACTTGAATCATTTGGTATCAATTAGAATTAAAAATAAATCAATCTGATGCGTGGATTTAGTGGTATGGTGTATGTTATGATTTGATATTATTACAATTTTTCTAATAATGGTAAAATCATGTGTGTTGGGATCAAAACTGACCTAAAATGATTGGAGTAACCTGAAATATTTTGAAAATTTTATTTAGTTGTTTTTTAATCTATATTAATCATTATAAATTTATTCTAAACCCAAATTACATGGTATTATCAAATGAATAATGTGTCCTTTGGATTCGGAGTAATGTGAAAAATAACATAAAAGGGGCCAATACTAAGAAAACACATACACATTGACATGAAATAGTGGGAAAATAATCAATTTCTAAATTTTGATTTGTTATATTCAACGTTGTGTCCATCAAAATATCATGTCTCCCTGGTATGATAAAAAACGACGGGTAACACTTCCTAGTTTTATTAAAATTACACATATCCCACCTAGTAAAAATAAATCATCCATTCAATTCTAATTTATATGAAAAACAAGGAAAATATTTCTCAAATCATTATTGTACTACTAGAATCCACTACATCCCAATATAATTAATATATTGGTTGGTATGACTTAATGTATGATTTGATATTATCACAATTTTCGTAATGATGGAAAAATATAGTGCCTATGGTTCAAAACAATCCAAACATGCTCTAATTAACATTAAATATTATGTAAATATCCATTAATTCATTAAAAAACAATACGTAAAATAATAACATAAATCAAATACCCAAATTGATCAATATGATTGAATGAAAAGTTTTCCATCAAATTTGGAGTTATGTGAAGAATCACATAAAAGGGGATTATTCCAAAAAATTGAACATTGATTGAAATAGAACCATGGGATAAGGATCACTATGTTGTTTTTGACCTACAAGAATCAATACCACATCTAATGGATACTTGTATCACCCGGAATGATTGAAAACAATGAGTTACATTGTCTAGTTTTATTAAAATGACTTATATCCCTTCAAGATGTCAAAAAAGAGAAAAAACTTCTGATTGAAATGAAAAAATATGGGAATATACTTCAAATGATTTTTTATTTATTGTAATAATCCAATCATCAATATGATAATCTGATTGATATGTATGTGTTATCATATTATTTGACATTATTACCATTTTTTAATAATTGAAAAATCATGTGTGTATGGATTAAACTATCCAAATGTTCTCTAAATGACATGAAATATTAGGATAATTACATTTATGTTATTTTAAATATTTAAGAATCATTGTGACATTGATTGGATAACAAAATTTCACATTATGATCGAATGTGGAATTTGTCCCTCTAAATTATATTTATGTATAAAATCGTGTCAAAAGAGGCCAATTATAAGAAAATTCACCAGGATTAACATGAAATCATTAAAAAACGATCAATGGGTTTTTTATCTATATAAATCCACATCACAACCATCAGATGATTGTGTCACCTAGTGTGATGGAAAACAATGAGTAACATTCTAAAGTTTTATTAAAATGACATATCTCATGATAGGGGGATAAAAAAAGAAAACAATATATGAATGGGGTTAAATGATATGATTGAATTTCTCAAATAATGTTTGATATGTTGTAATAAAACATGCATCAATTCTATGTATGTATAGATTGTTATGTTCTAAAAATTGTTTTGAACGTTAATAGTCATTTCTCAACTTATAATTAAATATTGTAATCAGATATTTTAGAATATAATTAAATCATTTAAGTTTTAAATTCTTTTATTTCTATTGACATTCATTATGATTTTCATCGACCATTTAAATTTACTTTTGTATGAATACATTTAAAATACTTTTAAATGTTATTTTTATTATTATGGACAATTTTTAATGGTGTTGGGCTATTTTATTTGGGCATGGGCTTGTTGTTTGTGAAACTAAATTCATCCCATGGTATATATACACACATGATGACTCTGTAATTCTTTGTGACTCTCATTCTAGATATTTATTATCTTTATTTCCCAGGGAATCCTTATCATCTACCCATTTGAGTCACTCGATTTCACCACTAGAATTTGTATTTCGACAAGTCTCCTTAGAATGATTTGGTTAGTTGTTATATTTCAAGGATCATAGGGTATTTGGATAATTGATCACCCTACCTCCCAGATTTTCCAAACACTCAACCCATTTAATACTTATCGTTTTCTTCTCCCTCTAGAACGAGAACCATTACTTCGACAGGTTCAGTTTTCTCAATAGTGACTATCTATTCCTATTGTTTTCAAAAGTACAATGCTACTGTATAACATATGGTAGATTTATGATGCAATCCTCCATGCAGTACATGTATGAAAAAGTATCCAACTAAATAAATATCTACCTCAAAACCAGGTGAGTCCATTAACTCTATGAATAGAAAATATTTGCTATGGATTCTCGATAATGGATTGATGTGTATAGGTCATCCTCACATGTGCATTCGGTGTTGAATATTTTACATTATTTTTTATAATTTTAGTCATTTTAACTTCTTTAAATACCATTTAATTTCTTGTTTTTTTATTATTTTATTTTGTTTATATCAATTTATTTTTATATTAATAAAATGTTTATGTTTTGCTGGTGTTAATTCTTTTCATGTAATCCCAAACTAGACAAAAGCATGTTAAATTCTCTCATTCCAGTACTATTATCTATATTTATTTCATCTTAAATGATCACCTTTAATTTGATTCAAATTATATAAACTAATTAACATTATGGTCTTTTTTAGGTTCATGTGAACATGATTCAACCGGTCCACCTTCCACCAATAAAGTGTTATCAGAACCCCATTAGGCTCTCTTTTGTTTTCAAATATATTTCTTGTTTTTATTATGGTTTCTATTTTAATTCCACATTTTAATCATGTCCTGATTCTCCTCTTCCCTTTTCTATTGTTAATCTAAGTCACTATGCCCTCAATAATTTCTATTAATTATAAATCATATTCAGATAATCATGAAACCCAAATGATATTGGCAGGCTCTTGTGCGATTATATTTATCATTATCTTCAAAAATGGTATCTAATAATTTGGGTATGAATTTTAAAAACTTGGTTTGAAAACTTCTATAGAGACATTGACTCCGATATATGATTAATTATGATTAGATCCCTAGAGATTCAAGAAAGATTAATTGATTTCCTATTCCACCCTAAGAAACCTTTTATTAATATTTCTTATCATAGATAGACCTATACTTTTTATCATGATTTATCCCCTAGTGTTTTTATTATTCCACACAGTTCTCAAATTCAATCTTCAAGTGAAAAATTACATATGGAAGGTGTTTTCAAATAAAACTATTGGTATATGGATGATGTTTGAGAAATTATGTATGAAATTGTCAATTTTTTGTAATATTTATGAGCAACACCAAATGTTTACATTTAAATAAAACCTGATATTTCAATTAAGTCCAAATTTTATGAATTTAATCAATTTTGGTAATATCTATCTAGCACAAATGTGACTAATAATGATGAAGATCAAGAAATGATTTTTTAAATTTAATTAGATAATGCCTATAGGACATTAGTAGAAGTAATGATGTGCGTTTGTGATTCTTTAACAATATAAGAGGTTATGTCTACCCTCCTATCTAAATAATTTCACTCTAAACCTAGAGATTAAGGTGTGTTAATGAGTCTTTTTACAAGATGTGGACTATAGTCTATGGGTAAAAATAAAGTGTATAATAAATAGAAATGAAATAATAAAAAACCACCTAATTCTAGGTTTATTTCTATGCAATGAAATATTTTTTTCATCTAATTTAGTATGCTCAGGGAAACTAAACCTTAGTATAGAATGCCTAAACAATTTATGAAGTATAAACATCCCATAGACTAATCCCTTCAATGGGATTCCGGTTATGGAAAATCCAATTTTCTAAATGCATAAATCTGTGGCCCCTTCTATTTGTAGGTCCCAGACATGGGATTCTCATTATATATGGTTTTATTTAGGGTATCATTACAATATTGGATAGAAATATTATAATAATAAAAAATTTCAGGAAATAAAATTTGGTTTCAATTGAAGGGAAGAGGACTTTTTCTAATAAAACAATGTGACTTCTCCATTATCACTTTTTTAGATGTATGTGGGTTTCCTGGCCTCTATAGAACCTTATTTTTAATAGAATTATAGACCATATGGGTGTCAATTTTTTATCTAAATATGGTTGCCAACAAATATTCAAAAGCACTAAAAATATGATTAATGGTTCCCTTATTAATGTGTTTTCTGTTTTGATTGGAAATACCCATTCAAGGTAGTCTGGTAGTATTTATACCACTAATACTAATAATAATATATTATGGAATAAGATACTTGGGCATGTTAGCTCCAAGGTTCTAGATAAACTCAATTAAAATGGGGTTTTGAATGATATTGTAGCTATAATCCTTCTCTTTTGTGAAGATTGTGTAATTGGTAAAGAGAAGAGGGTCATATTTAATATGTAAAACTATAAATACTCCTTCTCTTTAGGATATATATTTTATTTTTTGTAGGGACTATCCAAGACTACAAATCATGGTGGAGGATGCTATTATTTACCTTTATATATGACTTTCTTATAAAGATTTCGATTTACATACATAAAAATAAATATTCATTTTTTCATATCCTTAATAACTGGGATATCCATAAATAAAATCATGATGTAAATAAACATAAAAAAATGAGAACTGAAAATGGATGAGAATACAAATATACTAAATATATAAAATTATTTTCAATCATAAGGGATTTAAAAACACCAATCTATTAAGACACACCCCCTAATTGAGTGGTTTTTCTGAAATAATGAATATGACTTTTTCAAAAAGAGTACAATGAGTTCTTTCAAGCTCAGGTCACAATAATTTTTTTTGGGAAGAGTCCTCCACTATATAAGTGCATCAAGTAAATATATTTTATCATCTTATATCCAATTTAATGCCCAAAAAGAACAATGGAATAATATACCACCCTATTATAATTAGTTAAAAGTGTTTCGATTCGCAGAATATGCACATATCCAAACTGATAAGAATCATCCTAGAGCTCTTAAGTTAATTTTTTCTGATATCTCATGGGTGTTAAAGGTTATAAAATATGGGTTGATAAACCTAGATACCAAAATTTTATAATCCATAGAGATGATGTGGTTTATTATTATGGTTCCCCTAAATCTAAAACTATTATAAATGATTGTGAGGAAACAACCATTGATGGGGCCCTTGAAATTGAGTTTTTTCAGTCAGTTTAATGCTATTGTGAAGCATCATCCACACGATCCTCACCTTGTTACCTGAGATAATATAATCTCTTGTTATAATTTTGAATCAGATCTTGAAACTCTATAGGGTCCTAAAAATTCTGCAAGGGTTAAATACAATTACCCAAGACATGGAAAAGAACTGAATTGTTCCGCGTACCGGCACCCAGAAACAGTGCACGACTGGATCGATGAACCGCCCTCCCACGGATGCTGTTGTTTGCAAAATGGGGGCGGGGAACCTACACGGACATGAGCTAGGAAGACCTTCAGTGAATCCAGGCCGATCCACCGCCGCGAACCGCGCCAACCGGCCCATGCCGCGTGTGCCGTCTTTCGCAAAATAGAGGCGGAAGCCCCTTAGTGGCCGCGAAGCGGGACAGACGTCAGGTCGTTCCACCGCCACAAGCTGTCCCCTCTGCGGAATGCTATCATTAGTGGGATAGAAGCAGAGAGGTGCACAACTGTGGAGCAATTCCACGGATCTCGGATCCAAAAATCAGTTCAAAAAATCCCCAATTGACCGAGTCATTCGCGGGTGGGGATTCATTCATGGTCTTCCAGAGAAAGTTCCATGGGACCATCGATACAACCTCCTTCATGACTCTATAAATAGTCTCCGAGGGGAAAAAAATAGAAGAGGGGGAGGATGGGTGAAAAATTGTGGGGAGATGCTGGAGAAATTGCTCCCAATGGTAAAATTCCACAACCATCCGCGGACCGCATATCATCCTCGGATGAACTCTTCCGCGTAGAGGAGAAACCATTCCGTGAACCACATTCAGAAAAATCCTCTGCAGCCATTCCCTAAGTGGCCATCTCCTTCGCGGGCGACCATCTTCTTCGTGGATGGCCATCTCCTCCGTGAACCAGTGTCGTTCGCGAAATGGAGGCGGAAACCCCTTCGCGGGCGCGAAGTAGGACGGGCGCGAGCCCCTTTGCAGACACCCTTCACAGACGGCCATCCATCACATACATCATCCTTCCTGGATGGCCCTCCTTCCTGGACGACCATACTTTGTGGACAGCATCCTTCACGGACAGCCTCCTTCACGGCCATTCATCGCAGACAACATCCTTCACGGACATTCATCTACTTTGCGACCAACCCCTTTGCAAACACCCTTCGCGGACAACTAAACCACAATCCACTTGCGGCTCCGTCGCGGCCAGTCCTTCGCAGAAAGCTCCTCCGTGGCCAGTCCCTCGCGGCCACCACCTCACGGTCAGCACCTCGCGACCAGCTACTTCGTGGCCATCCCCATGCGGAAAACCCCATGCACTCGTTGGTCCATACCGCAGGGGCTGCGCCCTCGCACCCCCGCTCGACATCACTGCCGGCCTGCGGTCCCGGCCCTATGGGTCGGTCCCTTCACTACCATTACTGACACCCATGAATAATGGAGAGTCGCACCACAAACTTTTCTAGTCGGGTCAACAATATTTTCTATTGCACCCTTATACCGCTCCAACATGCGTCCTATAAATTCCATGAGTCGAGCTATTCCACATGAATCTACTATAAGCCCATTTCCTAGATTCTTTTTATTGGTTCATCCAGAGGGCCACCCTTGCGTAAGTTTCACACCAACCATTACTAGGTATCTCCTACCTAGTCATCCTGACCACATGACGTTAAACTGTATGGCCATCGTCTGACCACATGATGTTAAACTGTATCGCCCTCATCCTATCCATATGAAGTTAAACTATATGGAAATAGTCCTCTCTACATGACTATAAACTGTAGCATTCCATATCATTCAATAATTGGATGCCTCTTGCTCCATGAAAGAGATGCCTTATGCTATGTTTACAGTGGCATAACATCAAGAGCACTGGAATCCATTCAAACATTCCATCACTCCACCTCATGCTTTACACATCCTTCATTAGGATCTTCATTCCCTTGCATGTCCGAAGGGACACTCTAACGGCCTGGCCTCATGTCGCATCGGCTCACCTACCGTCCTAGGCCAACACCCCGGAAGACTATAGACAACACTTCGAGGTAGGTCCTATGTTTCGAACATGGTCAGTAGTCAACTCTCATTTTTTCATCCCCATTTCCGGATAAAGCGATATGGATGCTGTGTTTCGAACACTTTCAATAGTTATCCTCTGTCGCCATGACACCCTCATTGCGTTCCGAATGTTGGGCATGTAATTCACACTTTTCATCTCCCGTTGTTCGGACTGATTCCAATTCCCTTGGAATTATCCTTCTTGTGCACTTGCTTGTAGGCATTGGCCCCCATTATATTCCTCAACCCACCAATGGGTTCGAATGCCCTCATGGCCAGACATGAGGAAGAGACAATGGGCGTCCAACCCAGAGTAAGCCCCGACTTAATGGGCCGCCCTCACGCATAAGCCCCACTCCACTTCTCATGGACGCACCTTTTGCGAGGTGATCCTGTAATCCTTGTGGCCTCTTGTTTCCCACACCGAGCATGACGCACATGGGATTAGAGTAAGAAGCGACCATGAAATCTTCTTATGGGCCTCCTCAGAGTGTAATCCCCAATCCATCACCCTGGGCCTCCTCAGAGTGTAAGCCCCAATACATCGCCCTAGGCCTCCCCAGAGTGTAAGCCCCAATCCATCATTCTGGGCTGTCTCAGAGTGTAAGTCCCAAGCCAATGCAAACTACGAGGACATTGATTCCCAACCACAGGGATACGTAGGAAGCTTCCATGAGGTTCAAGACCGATCACCAACAGATCCCTGGGTCCAACATCATGTCGGTTCTCTGACACTCCCCTTTCAAAATACATGTACTTTGATCTCTGTACCCTAGGAAGGGTATGTAGGAAGCCTCCATGAGGTTCAAACCCAACAACCAGTTGATCCGAATATCTTCAAATCAGTTCCCTGCGCCACTACTAGTGCCACCTCAATGAGTTCTGACTCCACGGGGTCATTAATCCAACGAGGGATGGTAAACATTAGGCCTAAATGATTCTGAACCCCCTGCGTCCAGTAGAACATTTCCTACCAGGGTTAAATCAATGGATACTATGTTTGGGTATAAACCAAAGATTCACGAACATATGAATATGTCTTAAATCTATAAGAGAGCCCCAGAACATGCAATAATTCCCCCCAAAAGGGTGCGATGAGATTGACTTCTCATCCTCTCGACCAATGTGAGTTCTTTAGCTTCACTGGTCAGACCATTCGGCAAACACTTGCATTTATAAAGAAGGTCCACGCGTCATCAGATAAGAAACCATTGGGCATTTCAAGACTGAAACCGGAAACAAACTCCTACAAAAAATATCAACTACCAGTTAAATTTTTATTGAAGAAAGAGGGTCCCTAGACCTCTTTCTTAATTTATCCAATGTAATATGGAATTTTATTCTATTTCTATTTCTAAGGATCTTATTTAATATAATCCTTAGACATATTAGAAATACCATAATGATAAAGACTCAAAATAATTGATCATTCAATGGATGAAGAAATGAATTCATTAAGGAGAAAAACGCACACTTTCTATCATTGATAAACCAACCAATGATAATGTAGTTGGTTGTTAGGATATTTACAAATGAAACGTAGTTGACACTGTGGAGAATTACATTAAATATAAATCTAGACTAGTAACTATTTTATTCTTTCAAATAGAAGGAATAAACTATTCTAAAAATATATCTCTAATTGTTATTCAGCCTTCAATAAGAATGGAACTTGTTTTTAATACCAATTAAGACTCTCACATTAAAATAATTGATTTGAAAAGTACCATATTTTATGGTCAGAATAATTTTAAAGTATTTATGAAGCCTTGTGATTGTTATTCTATGCTAGTTAAATGTAATCATGTTTTTCTTTTAATTAAATCAATATATTGAATATAAAAAACCTCATGGTAGTGGTATATAAAATTTATTTATTTTATCCATATTAATTATCTTGTTAAGTAAAAATATGATGGTTATGTTTATTTCAAGTCCATAAAAATATAATTATTTACCATCTATTATATATTGATGATATTATTATTATATTCAATAACATGTTTTTTATTAGAGACATTAAAAATCAGTTAAAATTATTTATTTGAATAATTGGTGTATAGGAGGTTCGTATATTCACATTGTATAAATTATTAAGGGTATCACATATAAACTTTTGTATATTTCACATGATGAATATGTTATAAATAACATTAAAAAGTATATGTTTGAATATCTCAAATCTATTAGTGTACTATTTGTATTGTATTTTAAACAATCGTTAACACAGTCACCCACTTATGCTGCCAATATTATGTTTATGTCTTAAATTACCTATGCCAATATAGTTGGTAGCATTATGTATTTCCTGATCTTCACTAGGTATGATATTGCTTTTTCAATATACAAGCATATCATATTTATTTCTTATCTAGGGAAGCCACATTGGCATGACCTGAAGTGGATACTATACTATTTTTCATGTACTTATAATTTATCTTTATGTTATGGTAATAATTTGGATATTTTTGAAATAATTGTTCGATATGTAAAATATTACTATGCATGTAATATTAACATTGTAAAATCCTTAAATGGGTTTGTCTTTTGTGCTTATAGAATGTCAATTTCTTATAAAATAAATATGATTTCTATGGTTTCCCTTCAAGAAATGAATTAGAATATATGTCATTAACAGAGGATTCTAATGTGGCATTATGGATCAAGAGTTTATCTATTGAACTCAAACATTACGACTATGTTATTACTATATATATTTACAGTTAATCGACTTCAAAATTGAAAAAAAAATTGCATTACAAAGTAAATATAAACAAATATATATGATATTTTAAAATATTACAGATGTAATTTAATCTCAAACTGTATTTACCAATAAGATATACATAGATATTTAATTAGACGATTGTATGACTATAATAATTCTATTATATAAATTAAATTTCATTCAGATAAATTATATTTGGTCCCTATTCAATAACATTAATTTCACGAGTATCACCATATTCAATTGAAAATTACATAGATTTATTAATTAGGGTTTTCATATTTAATTTCCTAATATTTTAAATCTCTCAATCAAATTTCCATAAATTTGAATGAATGGAAATTTTGTCTTATTTTTTGTTTTATTTTTTTACTCATTTTCATTAATGGTTTTGGGCCCCTTTTAGTCCACTGGGGTGTACATTGATTCGATTTTAATATTAAAAATAAAATACCCAAATGGATTTTTTAGTCTCATGTGAACGACCAACATCAATTGATCCTTCCCCCAACATATTTATTTTTGATTCTTTATGTTCGTAACACTATTTAAATTGTTTTAATTAATCTATATACATTAAATGAAGAAATTTTATTTAATGTTAAACCCATTAATTAAATTTACCATTTTTATTTTATTTTTTTGTATCTTTGGGTTTCTTGAGAATGATTATTGAATGGTTCAAAAACTGTCTGAATAATAGTTTTTATTTTTTGGGATTGTTATTCAGTATGGAATTTAAAATACAAACTTTTAAAAACAAATCTGCATGCTTGCGACAGCCTGTGGTGGTCCCTAAATTTTTTTCCCCAGGATCATTAGAGACTTCATAAATAAGCTTCTATAATATAAATCTTTAGTGGAGGCCTATGTAAAATGATAAATTCACCTATCTTCATGGTTGTTTGTGGACCTCTATAGATACCTTTTTCAGTGGTCTTTATTTCGCTATAGTGATGGGGAAACTACGTTCACCCAAAGAAATCGAATAGTGGTCACTAAAGACCATTATATCCATATGAATATTATCCTAGGGAATATATTGAGTCTACATATAATAGGAATAAAAATCCCTTCCAAATATAGGACAAAATTTTATTTAAAATTTTAATATAAAGGACTCCTAACTAAGAACACAATTATAGAGGACTTCATGTGTAATGGTCCGGACCTCTCTGGTCCATTACTTTGTAAAAGTATGGTGTTTGAGTTGTTTCGAGAGGTCAAGGTGACTTATCCACAATAATTTTCCAAATTTCCAATTCTGTGAACAGTTCCATCATTGAGCAGTTCTATCAGTAACCTCTCCTTTGCCAAATTTCCAATTCTGTGAATAGTTCTATCGGTAACCCGTATCGGTAACCTCTATTGGTAACCTATAACGGTAGGTGAATAGTGTTCTATCAGTGAGGATTTCGTGAACAGTGTTCTATCAGTGAGGATTTTGTAAACAGTGTTCTATCAGTGAGGATTCCTTGAACAGTGTTCTATCAGTGAGGATTCAGTGAATAGTGTTCTATTAGTGAGGATTCAGTGAACAATGTTCTATTAGTGAGGATTTAGTGATCAGTGTTCTACCAGCGAGGTTCTATGAGTGAACTTCTAACATCGGACTTCTAACAGCGGACTTATAAAGTGGACATATAACAGCGATCTTCTAACAGCAGACTTCTAACTGCAGACATCTAACAGGGGACTTTTAAAAGGGAACTTCTAACAGCGGACTTCTAACAGTGGACTTCTAATAGCAGACTTCAACCAACTGCCTTCTAAAATCGGACTTCTAACAGTGGAGTTCTTATAGTGGACTTCTCACAGCAGACTTCTAGCAGCGGACATTAACAGCGGACTTTTTACAGTGGAAATCTAATAGTGGAATTCTAACAGCAGACATCTAACAGTGGACTTCTAGCAGTGGACTTCTAAGAGTGTACTTCGATCAGTATTTCCAACTTCCTATAGTTTCACCCCATTGATGTTTCCATCGATGTAAAAAACATTTAAAGCCTTATTTTAAGGACTCTAAAGTCTAACTCAAAGACCATAAATCATATATTTATTATTCCTATGGCTCGGGATGTTTTTACTTGGTCAAACCGCATGGGTAAATGCGATCCACTTATAATGGGGAATTAAACGTATCTTAAATAGTCACCACGTTAAATCTTCAAAAGGTACAAGATATCATCCCCTCTTGTTATTCCTCTTTGTTCTCAGCTATGAGATGCTAGAACATTTCAATCCTTCCCATAGTAGTTGCACAATCAAACATTACTCCTTGGATTGGTTCCGCTCTATTTTGATGCAACCGAGCTATATCGGTCAATCTTTGATATATGGTATGTTTTATATTCATTCCCTTGGGGATCATCTCCACATATTTCTCATTTCCATGTTATATCATGTAATCCCCATGCTTCTAATGGGGTTTTTCTTGGGTTTTGGTTGGTTCTATTGTACCGTGGTATCCTCAGGTGGATGCAGTTGTCGAGAGAGGAGGATCATGATCTGTTGTGTGGATAAAGAACGTGAGGAACTGTTTGAGGTTGGGGATTCATTAGTTATCTTTATTTTATGTGCAACTGTATTATTATCATGTTTAATCCCACTATATGACAATGGAATTGACATAATAAATATTTTAACCGGTAAAATAAATTGATATTCATTGTATGTTATTGCCTCTTGTTTTTCTAGATAGTGTGATATCGATTCTTGTTATTCTTATCTATTTGTTCTTGATGGAAATAAGTAAAGAATGTAAAATGTAATTAATTGATAATTGTTGGATAAATATAAAGAGGCATGAAAATGAATCTGTTCCTTATTGTAATTTGATGTTAATAAAATTAGTGTAGTAAGCATGTTTATTTATTTTTTATAACTTACTGGTTAGGTTTCCCAAATATGGAACCAATGAATAAAAAATTGGTTAAATCAAGATGGATTAAAGAACTAGTTGGTGTTAAAATATAATCGCTTGTAGGGTTCTGAGTTATCCTCTTGTTTGTTTAAGGTCCAAGATCCCAATTGAAAAGATTTTTGTTTTACTACTTCTTGTGTGTTAATGATATCCTGGATGGTTGTGGTAATTTGTGGAGGCATGGATTCCTTTTTGTTTGTGGTAGTATATGATGCCTAGAGTGGTGAGATGCATGGTTTTGGGCATGTGGGTGTCAGGGAGGACACCAAGGATGATGAAATGGAGTGGATGTGATTGTTTGATGCTTGGAAATTTGGATTTGTTGTTTATCTTCTTTACTTTTCCCCACTTATCCAATCAGCTGGTCTTGCTTACCCTTCATCCAAATGAGGATAAGACATGTGGGGTACGCCACATGCCTTCCATTTCTAGCCTCTCAAGTAAGGATGTGTATATGCTCTTGATATAAACAGCAAAGACATGACGGGTAGTTCATCTACTCATTTTGTTGATCCCCCTTGTGTTTAGTGGCATATAAGATATTTCTAGAATGCCTGGGAATGTGGAAAAGTATCTCTATAATGAATAATAGAATAAATGGTGTTAAACCATGGGGACGAAGATGCTGGAACATACTGATGAGGTTGTAATTTTTGAAGGAACAATTGACTTTCTGTGTCATGCTAATTAAATTTATTGTGGAATTGTTCATGGTTACATAATTTTTAAAGAATAAATTAATGTATAGTGGAACTGATAAAAAGGGAATTAAGTAATATAATAAATTGATTTAAATGGTTGTGTGCTTATAGATTACCTAGTCTTAGAAGTAGCAGCCAAGAGTCTGAGAGACATTAGTTGCAGTTGTGTCTAAGACTAGGTAATGCACATAGTGTTGTTGTGATATATAATATATCCTATACTTTCTGTGGTTCTATATGATTATCCACCCTTTCAGAAAGGGAAACTGACACCCTGGGGATTTTGAGCCCTAGGGGAGTGTTTTACCCAACATTACGGTTGAAGGATGGATGACTAACTACCCCCTTTGGCCTTGCTCTCTTCTCTTGGTAGTTACTGGTGATGGCAGGAACATTGATTAGTTTTCCCCATATATGTCTGTAGAGAGATGTAATGGCTTTTGGTTATTCACACACATATATTCTGGATATAGTTTTATATATACTAATATAGGTGTAACATGTATAGGCTGTGATGGATTGAGGATCCTTATTCAGTGTATGGGCTATAATATCTTGAGTTATAAATCTCGACATATGATACATGTTATGCGAGCCGTGGTGGCTCCCAGAAACTACCTAGTTACATTGGTGTGTGGACATGGTGGTTTTGTTGCACGGGGTGCATATTTAGGTGCTTCACCCAGGTGTCAACAAGAAATCGTTTTTTGAGAGAGATGCTTAGGACATGCGACGTTGGGGAAAAGTGGCAAACAAGTGGGGAAGTAGTAGTGGGGTACCCTTGATATTCTTTATTATATGATATATTCTTGTATGTGTTACTTTCTGAGAGTATCCATGGTGAGGTTGGGAACTTAGTATACCTGTTTAGGTGACGAGTTTGTTTCACTTGTTGTTCACTGTTCTTTAGAATGATTTCGTTACTTTTCACGAGAGGCTTCGGGGAGGATCCTAATGAGTATACTATTATACTCACCCTATGTATATATAAACTGATTTTCAGGTCACTTGGACCAGGTTGGAGATTAATATGGTTTCTACTAGCTTGGGGTTGCATGGGCTATTCGGACACGTGGTTCCTACTTTTTTAACTTTCTTTTGGGTACATGTAGTTTTTCCCCATTCAGTTGTAGTAATTTTTCATGGCATTACATATGTGCACTTAGGTTTCTTTTATATTTCAGTTCTGAGTTGGAGTTGGTGGGTGTCTATCTTATCTCTCTCTTTCGCATGTGTTCTCTTATAGGGTAATGCCTCCCATTTGTGTGTTTATTATACCATCGGTGCTAGCTTCCAACCCGGGACCTAGTGGAGGAGGGACTTGGGGGTCATTATCTCTTTTTTCACATTTCCGTCCCAGGAGGGGTACACTTTGTGGGGAGGGGGTTGTGATAGAGTGGTATCAGAGGTCTAGTTGAGGGATAGGATGGAGTTTGGATTTTGGCATAGGTGAGGTTGCCTGATTTGGTATGGAAATGTTGTCATTCATGTTTAGCAAGTGAGGTAAACACTGGAGACTAGCTGAGACATAGGCATTTATGGCCCCCCTATGATATGATGTATGGACCATTAAGTTTACAATGGCTACTAAACAAGGTGATACAAGTTACAGGGTAGAGACCTTTGAAAGGATCATGCATAATTCTTCATTTTCCCTATGTCTAAATGGGTTGACCTTGGGATAGAATAACCTAATATCAATTAAAGACAACAATTAATTAATTAATGTTTAGTCTTACATATTCTAGCTTGGGGAATTCTAACAGTTTTTTATTTTACAGGTATGGATATAGGTCGACGTTATCTTCAGATTTCCATAGAAAATGTTCTTTAGGATATTCCAACAGATCACCGTAGGGTAGAGGTTGACAATGACGACACTTGGAGGAAGACACTTTGACAGTTTCAGCACCAGATTTTGTAGAAGTACAAGGGATCTATTTCTGATGCAGTCACGGAAGACTGGTATGAGGAGGTCAAGATCATCTTTAGTTCAATTCATGATCGAAATGAGCACTGGGTGTCCATGGTTGTGACGATGATGCGTGGAGCAAAAAGGCAGTGGTTGTACTTATTCCTCGGGGATCGTGAGGAGTCAGTGCTCTCATGGGAGGATTTTCGAGATAGGTTTAGTTTGGAGTTTCTTTCTTTGACTATGAAGGCGTCCAGTCGCCAGGAGCTTCTTACCCTTTGAAAGGGGAGATCCACTGTTCGAGAGTTTGGAATCCATTTCAGGAACCGTTTATGATATACTTCAAACCTACTCCCAGATGAGGAGGCCAAAGCGAGGCATTTTGAGGTGGTATTGTGTCCAGATATCCAGCTCCAGGTCAACCCATTTATGCTGAAAACATATCTTGAGGTATTGGCGAAGGAAGAGGTTGTAGAGAGGACTTTGTCCAGGATCGGATCATTACGAGAGGGGAATCAACATTATTCCTAATGAAGTAGAACTGTGGTATGGGGGTCTCGGTTTTCAGGGAAGAAGAGTTTCCATTCAGCCGGAGGTAGTCCCAGCCCTTCACATCTCATTTATCTAGATGCAGAAACACTCAGGCCTATACTAAGGGATCGGGCAATTGTTTTTCTTATGGTGGTCATGGTCATCAGTAGTAGGAGTGCCCGACCATTCAGAGTGTTCATTGTGCATCTGGCGCTATGCTCCAGGTTCCACCGTTGAGACAATTCCAGCCAAGGAAAGAGCAGCTGGTTGCACATGATTTTGATCAGTAGAGGGTTGATGGGGTAGGTAGAGGACATCCCCATGATGATCCCCTTCTTCAGAGAGCAGAGCGCGGTCATGGTGGTGGTTGTCATCAGGGTCAGAGAGGCCGTGGAGGAGGTCGTGGTAAGCTTCATGCTCTAGCGTTGCCAGCTCCAGGAGATCCAGATGTCATTTGAGGTACCCTTTGCTTGTTTTCTACCTTGGTGTATGCCTTGTTTGATTCAGGATCCAACACTTGTTCATATCACCTTCCCCTGTCCATGCTTTGGGAGATGAGGTAGAGAGGCTTCTAGTGCCCTTGGTGGTGACTACGTCAGTTGGAGGCCAAGCTGACTTGTTTGAAGTATGTAGAGACTGTGAGCTAGTGTTGGGGTAACACTGCTCTTGGGGAGATTTCCTATGTTTACGAATACAACCATATGATTTCATCCTCCGCATGGATTGGTTGTATTCAGTGCATGATATCATGGATTGATTTAGGAAGAAGGTCATTTTCATTGGTGCGGATAAAGAGAAAGTGTTGTTTTTGGGTGAGTAAGACCCTTAGATGGGTCATAGTCACATTCCATCCTTATCATCCATGATGGATGAAATGATGGTGAGTTCTTCAAAGGTTCAACAGTTGAAATTTCCAAGGATCATAGAGGAGTACCCTGATGCCTTTCTAGAAGAGGTTGTAGCATTACCCCATCGACGAGAGATCGAGTTTGGGATCGAGCTACAACCATTAGTGACTCATATATCTATGTCTCCATATAGGATGGCCCCTTCTGAGTTACGAGAGCTATGTATATAGCTTGATGGTCTGTTACAGTGCAGGTTTGTTCGGCCAAGTGTGTCACCATGGGGTGCATCAGTTTTGTTTGTGAAGAAGGCTAAGGGCAGTTTGTCTTTGTGTGTCGATTATCGTCACTTAAACAAAGTGACAATAAATAATCGCTATCCTCTTCCATGAATTGATTATTTATTCAATCAACTGAATGGTGTAACTTGGTTCTCAAATATTGACTTGCGGTCGGTATAACATCAGATGCATGTGAACAATGAGGGTATCCTGAAGACTGCTTTCCGTTATCATCATGGGAATTACAAGTTTGTTGTAATTCCATTTGGTGTGACGAATACTCTAGATGTATTCATGGTATTGATGAATGTTGTGTTATGTGAGTTCCTAGAAGTCCATTTCATGGGGAATTTTGTGCCCCAATAGGGAGTATCTATGGATCCATCGAAGATAGAAGTAGTTGTGTCTTTGTCATCCCCCAAGACAATGTCATAGGTGCAAATCTTACATGGTCTCGTAGGCTACTACAGGAGGTTCGTAGCTGACTTCTAACGAGTAGAAACTCCACTAACAACATTGAGTAAGAAGGATTCGGAATTCATATGGACTGATCAGTTTCAGGCATCATTCGAGTATCTAAAGAAGAAGTTATTAAGTGCTCTAGTCCTTTGTCTTCCAGTTGAGGGAGTTCAGTTTGATGTTTTCTGTGATGCTTCACATCTGCGGTTAGGATTGTTCTCATGCAGCAGAGGTCAGTTGTTAATTATGGGTCTCAACAGTTACGTCCCCATGAAAATAACTATGCCACTAATGATCTTTAGTTGGAATCTATGGTGTTTTATCTATAGTTGTGGAGACATTAGATCATTGGTGAGTGCTTTGTTGTTTCCACTGATCATAAGAGTTTTTGGTATGTTTTCTCCCAGTGTGACCTAAAATTACAATAATATCATTGGATGGAGTTCTTTCTAGAATATGACTTTGAAATATTGTATAAACATGGAAAAGGGAATATTGTAGCTGATGTGATGAGCCTAAAGTCGCGTAGTGATGCTGTGCACGAATCTGGTGATTCATGGAGAGTAATGGAAGAATTGTCATCATTGCATCTTGATATGGAAGAAGTTGATGGAAGAGGTTTTCTTTTTTCAGATGAAGGTACAGTCATCCTTGATACAGAAGTTGGAAGAGTCCTAGTTGGGCGATCTAGATGTGTAGGTTTGGAGAGACCAAGTGGATTGTGGTGAGGCCCTTGATGGTTTGTCAGAGGATGAACAACATCAAGTGTTGTATCATGGAGGGATTATTGTTCCCTTGAAGAAGGGTGAGACGGTTCTCAGAGAGTTCCATAGTTCACCTTTAGCAGTACATCATGGCATGACAATTATGTACCGATCCTTGAGGAGTTAGTTTTGGTGGCCTGGGTTGAAGCGTGCAGTTGTGGAGTTTGTGTCCCAAAGTTTAGTCTGCCAAATGGGGAAGGTCGAACATTGTGTTTCAGGTGGTCTTCTCCAGCCATTAGAGATTCCTTAGTTGAAGTGGTAGGACATCTCAATGAACGTTGTTACTGGTTTACCTCGGGCGCTTAGAGGACATGATGCTATTTGGGTGGTATTGGATTGATTAACAAAATCGACAAACTTCATAGCAATCATAGAGTCAAGTTCAGTGGATGTTTTGTCGAGGAAATATCTATCAGAGGTGGTGAGACATCATGGAGTACCTAGAATGATCATTTATGATCAAGATCCTAGTTTTACCTCCAGGATGTGGAGAGGTCTCCAACATGATTTTGGTTCTCAACAATGCCTTAGCACTGCTTTTCATTTTCAAACGGATGGTCAGACAGAACGAACCATCCAGACTCTTGAAGACATGTTCCACTCTTGAGTTCTTGAATTTTGAGGTTCATGGATGAGGAACTTACCCTTGGTGGAGTACTCGTATAATAATAGTTTTCACTCCACCATCAGTATGTCCCTGTTTAATGCCTTTTATGATCGGCATTTTCGTTCTCCGTTGTGATGGGCTAGGGTTTGAGAGTCAGCAATTCTCAGACCGTAACTAGTATAGAATACAGCAGAATGGTTCAGGTGATTCATGAGAGGATGGAGACAACACAAGATCTTTAGAAATCATAAGATGAGATAATAAGAAGGCCCTTAGAGTTTAATGTTGGGGATCATGTGTTTCTGAAGGTGACTCCCCGTCGTGGGCAGTGAAGGTTTGGTCATGGAAGAAATATTTCTCTCCGTTTCGTTGGGCCTTTCGAGGTGTTATCTCATGTTGGAGCTGTGGTGTATCGAGTACCACTTCCCCCAAAGATGATTCAGATACATGATTTTTTCCATGTATCATAGCTCCGTTATTATTTTCATGATGACTCTCACATCATCAATTGAGTAGAGATCGATGTTGGTGATGATGAAACCTTCAAGGAGTGACCTGTAGAGATCCATGATCGCAAAGAGAAGGTGTTGAGTCTGCGTTCTATCACATTATTTCATGTCTTGTGGAAACATGGTGGAATCGATGAGAGTACCTGGGAATGTGAGTCCTACATACATGCTCAGTACCCAGTGTTTTTTTATGTTTAACTCTTTTCATTTAACGATGTTACCTTTGTGGTTAGACCTTTCATGTTTTATTTATGAATTTATTTTGTTTCTTTTGTGGCTTGCTCTCTTTTGATAGGTATCTCGATGGGTGGTTGTTCAGATCTCGTTTCTTTATTTTGTATATTTAGGTTGGTTTTGATTTCTCGAGGATGAGAATGTTTTGAGAGGTATCGGATATAATGGCACAGACCTCTCTGGTCCATTACATTGTGAAAATATGCTATTTGAGGTGTTCTGGGAGGTCAAGGTGACTTATCCCCAATAATTTTTCAAATTTCTAATTTGGTGAATAGTTCCATTAGTGAACAGTTCTATCGGTAACCTCTAACAGTAACCTCTCTTTCCTTTGCCAAATTTCCATTTCTGTGAACAGTTCCATTTGTGAACAGTTCTATTGGTAACACCTATCTGAAACCTCTATCGATAACCTATAATAGTAGGTGAACATTGTTCTATCAGTGATGATTCAATGAACATTGTTCTATCAGTGAGGATTTACTGAACAATGTTATATCAGTGTGGATTTAGTGAACAATGTTCTATCAGTGAGGTTTCAGTGAATAGTGTTCTATCAGTGAGGATTTAGGGAAAGATGTTATATCGGTTAGGATTCAGTGAACAATGTTCTATCATTGGGGATTTAGTAAAAAATGTTCTATTAGTGAGGTTCTAATAGTGGACTTCTAACAGTGGCCTTCTAACAGCAGACTTCTAACAGCATACTTCTAACAGGGGACTTCTAATAGCAGACTTCTAACAGAATAATTTTATCAGTGGGACACCTAACAGTGGAATTTTAAGAGCGGAATTGTAACAGTATACTTCTAACAACGGACTTCTAAGAGGGGACTTCTATCAGCAGACTTCTAACAGAGGACTTCTAACAGTGGATTTCTAACAGCGGACTTATAACATTAGACTCCTAACAGCAGACTTCTAACAGCGGACTTCTAACAGGGGACTTCAAACAGCGGACTTCTAAAAGCTGACTTCTAACAGCGGACTTCTAACAGTGGACTTTGAATAGTGTTTCCAGCTTCCTATAGTTTCACCCCTTTGATGTTTCCTTTGACGTAAACTACATTTAGATCCTTATCTTAAGTACTCTTAGTTCCAATTAAAATACCATAAATCCTATATTAATTATTCATATAGCTCAGGATGTTTTTACTTAGTTAAACCATGTGGGTTAATGCGATCCGCCTTTAATGGGGAATTAAGCTTATCTTAAACCTTCTTCCCATTAAATCTTTAAAAGGTACAAGATATCATCCTCCCTTGTTCTTAATCTTTTTTAATGGATATAAGGCGCTATAACCTTTCAATCCTTCCCATAGGAGTTTCACAATCAAACATTACTCCTCAGATTGGTTCCACTCTATTTTGATGCAACTATGCTATATCTGTCAATCTTTGATATAAATTATGTTTTATAGTAATTCCCTTGGGGATCATCTCCTCGAGATTTTTGTTTCCATGTTATAGCATGTAATATCCATGATTTTAATGGGGGTTTTCTTGGGGTTTGGATGGTGTTGTCATACCGTGGCATCCTCGGGTGGATGCAGTTGTCGCGAGAGGAGGATTATGACCCATTGTGTGGATAAAGAATGTGAGGAACTGTTTGAGGTAGGGGATTAATTTCTTCTCTTTCTTTTATGATCAACTGTAATGATAGAATGTTAAATCTCACTAGATGAAAATGAAATTGACATAATAAATATTTTAACAAGATAAATTAATTGATATCGATCGTTTGTTATTGCATCTTGTTTTTATAGATAGTTTGATATCTATTATTTCTTTGCTTAGTAGTTTGTTCTTGATGGAAATCTGTAAAAAACGGAAACCGGGATTAATTTATAATTGTTGGCTAATGGTAAAGAGGCATGAAAATGAATCTAGTTCTTGTTGTAATTTGATGTTAATAGAATTAGTGTTGTAAGTATGTTTAATTATGTGCGATGACATACTGGTTAGGTTTCTAAAATTTTGAACCAACGAATAATAAATAGGTTAAACCAAGATGGATTAAAGAAATGGTGGTTATGAAATGATAATTTCTTATTGGGTTCTGAGTTACCCTCTTGTTTGTTTAAGGGACAAGATCCCAATTGTGATGATGTTTGTTTTACTGATTCTTGTGTTTTAATGTGAGCTGGGATGGTTGTGGTAATATGTGGTGGCATGGAGGCCCTTTTAGTTGTGGCAGTAGATGATGCCTAGAGTGGCAAGATGCATCAGTTTATGCATGTGGGTGTCAGGGAGGACTCCATGGATAATGGAATGAAGTGGATGTGATTGTTGGATGCTTGGTAATTTTGATTTGTTTTTTATCTTCTTAACTTTTCCCCACTACTCAAGGTAGCTGGTCTTACATACCATTCATCTGAAAGAGGCGAAGACACATGGGTTATGCCACATGCATTCCGTGTTTAGCTTCTCAAGGAATGATGGGTATATGCTCTTGATATAAGTGGAAAAGACTCGATGGGAAGTGCATCTACTCACCGTGTTGACCCCCCTTGTGTTTAGTAGCATATAATGTGTTTCTATAATGAATGGGAATGTGGGAATGTATTTTAATAATGAATAATTGAATAAATGGTGTTAACCCATGGGGATGAAGATGCATGAAAATAATGATGTTGTTGTAATTATTGAAGGAACAATTTACTTTGGTTGTGGTGCTAATAAAATTTAATGTGTAATTGTTCATGGTTAATTCATGTTTAAAGAATAAATTAACGTACAGTGGAACTGATAAAAAGGGAATGATATAGTCTATTAAATCTCTTTAAATGGTTGTGTGCTTATAGGATACCTAGTTTTAAAAGTATCATCCCGGAGTCTGAGAGACGTTAGCTACAGTTGTTTCTAAGACTAGGTAATGCCCATAGTGTGGTGGTGAGATATAATATATCCTCTAATTTTTGTGTTTCAATATGCTACTCCACTCAGTCAGTAAGGGAAACTGACACCCCGTGGATTCTATGCTCGGGGGGTGTTTTCCCTAACATTCAGGTGGGAGGATGGATGGCTGACTACCCCCTTTGGCCCTTCTCTCTTCTCTTGGTAGTTACTTGCGCTGGAAGGCACATTGGTTAGTATTCCGTATATATGTGTGTAGAGGGCTGTAATGGATTGTGGTTATTCACACACATATATTCTGGATATAGTTTTCTATGTACAAATATAGGTATAACGTGTAAAGGCTGTGATGGCTTGAGGATACATACTCGGTGTATTGGCTATAATGCCTTGAGGTATAATACCTTATGTATGATATATGTTATGCAAGTTGTGCTGGACCCTAGAAACTACCTGGCTACTTTGGTGTGTGGGCATGGTGGTTTTGTTGAATGAGGTTCATATTGTGGGGCTTCACCAAGGTGCCTGTGGCAAAGACTTTTTGGAAAGAGATGCTAAGGACATGCGACGTTGGGTAAAAGCGGCAATCCAGGGGGGAAGCAGTAGTGTTGTACCCTTGATATTCTTTATTATATGATATATTATTATATGAATTACCTGGTGAGAGTATCCATGGTGAGGTTGGGAACTTAGTATACCTGTTTAGGTGACGAGTTGGTTTCGCTTGTTGTTCACTGTGCTTTAGCATGCTTTCTTTACTTTGCACGAGAGGGTTCAGGGATGATCCTACTGAATATACTGTTATACTCACCATATGTATATATAAACTGTTTTTCAGGTCACTCTGAGAAGGTTGGAGATCAAGATAATTTCAACTAGCACGGGGTTGTAGGATCTGTTTGGGCTTGTGGTTGCTACTGTTTTTACTTTGTTTTGGGTACTTGTAGTTTTTCACATTAGTTTTAGTACTTTTGCAAGGCATTACATACGTGCACTTGGGTTTATTCTATTTCTTTGTTCTGAGTTGGAGTTCGTTGGTGTCTATCATATCTCTCTCTTCCTCATGTGATCTCTTTGAGGGTAATGCCTCTCATTGGTGTGCTTATGATACCCTTGGTGCTAGTGGCCAACCCATGGCCTACTGGAGGCGGGACTCGGGGGGTCATTATCTCCCTTTCACATTGCCGACCTAGGAGGGGTACAATTTGTGAGGAGGGGGTCGTGCCATCATGGCCTTTTCATACAGTGAAAATACAAGTTAAAATGTTTCCTCAAACTAAACAACATAGAAATTTTTGTAAAATTAAATTTTATATCTTGAGGAGGCCAAAGAGATAATCAAATCAAAATTTATATTTGTTTGAAGTTGAAACCTAGTTTTCAAATTATCTTAACATATTAATTATTTTTTTAATTTTTCCAAGGCCCTAAATGTAATTAAATGTCTATTAAATATTCCTAATTAGAGATTTTTTAATTAATATATATTTTTTGTAAATCTATATCATATTAATGGTAATTACATACATAGTATAATATAAGACATATTTAAGCACATATATATATATATATCAATAGAAATATATTTTCATATAAAAATATAATTTTAAAAATATATATATTTTATTAAGGAATCATTTATCTTTACTAAAACAAAGGGCTTTAGCATTAATAATGGGAAAAACTTTATCAGTGGTAAGAAAAACATAGATAATGAATGCCTTTATGAGTGATAAATAAATTGATGGTAAAGAGAAGGCATTATCTGAACTAAAAAAGAGTTGATAAAACTGATCATTTATTATAATTTTTAGTAATTATGATGTTTTAATTAATCATTATTTATAGCTAAAATCATTAAAACTAACTCATTTATTAGTTTTTAGCACTGATAATGCCTAGAATGATTTTTACGACTATTAGATGGATTTACCTCAAAAGGCGTTTTTAATGGGATTTTGAAAAAAAATTATTAGAATTCATTTATATTTTATGAAAATAAATAAAATGGTCTTGAAGTTAGTTCAAATCATCAATGTATTTTATATTTCTAGAAATGCATTGATTCCCTCAATGAGATTAGCATGTGGAAATGATGTTGAGGGGGGAAATGCCTATCAAAATTTTATATATGAAATATGTTGGCTCCCATATTACCATTCAATAAAGGACCATCCCCTTGAAATCATTTAGGATTTACAGGGTGGGATTAAGCATCCCCATCTATAGTGTTGGAATAATTAATTATAAATAAGGGTAATAAGTGAATTTTTAGAAATAATTGGTAATTATTTAATAATTAACAAATTTTTAGAAATAATTAATAATTAATTAATAAATATCTAATAACATTCATTTACTAAATTATTATTATTAGTTATTAATGTTAAATACGTTAAATATTAATTATATATAAATATTATTTATGTATTATATTTTATTATTAAATATAATCATAACAGATAAACAATATTAACTATTTATTAATAATTATCAAAAAATAGAATTTATCAAAATTTTATTAACTAAAAATTAAGTAATAATTATTAATTAATTAATAATAATTAGTAATAATGATTAAATAAAGAATTATATTAATATGTAATAAACAATTATTTAATAATAAATAGAAATTATTTAGAAATAAATACTGAATAGTTTTTAATATATAAACTAACAATAATGTTTATTTAATAATAATAATTAATATTAATAAGTATTAATTATTATTAATTTTTAATTAATTATTATCCACATATATTAATAATTGTTATTTAAAAATTTCTAATCAGTAACTAAATAATAATTTTGAATATATATTGGTAATTGTTTAATAATAGATTTTAATATTTATTAATAATAAATAAATAAATAAATAATATGTATAATAAATAGTTATTATTAATATCTACTAAGTAAAATTAATTAGTAATAAATTTATAATAATATATGGTGCATGTCATATATTTGGAAATTGAACCCATGGCCTGATAAATTTATTAGTGAAATAAAGGAACAAACAAACAGTTGATTACATAAGAATTACTAAAGAGATAGCTACTTCTGGGAACCAAGTAAATGAGATAAGGGGTATACAGTGAAAAAAAATAAGAAAAAAAAGATCCCTCGTGGTATTAACCACCTCACACCTGCAGGTCAAGACTTGCCAACAAGAAATGTTTATCTTTTCTATATTTCAATTTCCCCTACATCAAGATCCACCCTGACTGCTCATCTGGAACGGTCCCTAATTCCAATCATATGTGAATGCTGCCAACTCATTATGAGGTGATACGAATGTGTGTCTCTTAGCATCCTTCCTTGGTTTCACCGTTGGTTGATGCATCCTCGTGTAATTCCTAATTATTATCCGATAGTACCTTCAAGGTAGATGGGTCAGAACTAATCTGCAAAGACTCAATTTTAGAAGGTTACCACTTGAATTGTTGGGGTTCATGTCCAAACAAATGTGGATCTTTTCTTTAGAAGATCCCCCACTAGATTTTTTTTCTGAAACATGGAATTCTAGGCACCTTAGTCAAAGCGCTAAGTCATCCCTTAATCTGGTTCCATTCTTCCCATGGTTTCCATTATAAGAAATGAAAAAAATAAAACAAACATGAATACAAAACAAACATTCAAGAACAAAGTGAATAAAGTGAAACATGATTACATGGATATGAAATTCATCCCACATAAAATGTAGAAAAACAACAACACTTTCATTCAATGAGGTGAAACATCCAGGTTACAAGAATTCCCATTTTTTAGAACTCTACCTATTTTCCCAGATGATGTTCCCACAACATTGATTATTCATAAAATCTTCCAGATACCACCTTTAAATCTATTCCCTTGTGGTATTCATCATCTTACTTGGGATCTTAAGTCTCCATCATTTTGTATTCGCTATGGTCAGCATCACCATACGAGGGGCCACTTCTTCTTCTATCATGTCCTATTATCACCATCAATCATACTCAAAAAATTTCACTCTATCTATTTATATAGACACATTGTTCATATCTATTATTTGTACAATGAACATTAAATTTTTATATCCATTAATATTTATAATTAACTCTCGATTAATATTTAGAGAAACTATTTTATTGTTGTTGATAGAAGTATATCCAATATTAAATATCCTTCTCCCCCATAAGTGGAATGGAGCCAATTATTCTATGACATGGATATTATTTTAATTGGTTGAGTAAAAAATATACCACCCAAAGACTATTATCCTGATCATATAAATTTTGAAACCGATCATGAATGGATTAATCATTATACTATAGTTTCTGCATGGTTCTCCACTCTCCATCGCTTCAATTGTCTAGGCATTCACTAAAATAGTCCCTCTTCAATCTTCAGGTACCATGATCTGATCATTCCACTAACTCTGTGAATGTCATGTAAGTACCTCCATGGAAATGTTCATGAAATAAATTAGGTATATTTTTTCCTCCTATTACTTTTTTAACATCAATTCAATAAGTTGTGTAGTGCATCATGCCCATGGACTCACCCATTCATACATCAATAAAAGGAAACAAATTTGAAAATGATTATACACACCTCCCTAGATATTTTTACTAAATTGAATTCCCTTAAAATCATTATAAATGACAATAATTCGTAACAATAGCTTACAAAAAGGCTGAGGTAATTCACCTGACATATTCCCACTGAAAAATCCATCAGCGCATCCATGGAAAATAGTTCCTTTACTCCCACTACTTCCTTCCTACTTCCAACTCTTTGAGAGCTTGCCTACATCTCAAAATTTAGTTCTATTTCTCTACCAACCCTCTAAAAGGACATTTCCTTAGACAGGAAAGCTAAAATATCTCTTCTCCATCTACAATTCCATACAAAATAAATGAACCCACTAAATCATCCATCGAATTGAACTAACAACTATTTGCTTCATCTAACACATTCTTATAGGAACATGAGTTATCTATCCACTGGATCATCTTCTAGGAAATTCCCTGTGTGCCTTCCATCACATGATTTCTATTCATTTTATTTCCATAATTTCAATATCTGTCCACCAAGATACAAATTCCACCTAATAAATTGAACAACCAGCATGAAACAATAAACCATGAAGAATTTGGATATTCTAAAAATACCTATAAAACCATAACTATCATAAGATAATTTTCTTTCAAACACTGGATAAAATAATTATCCTTAAAATCCCCAACATTCATTCACTAACTTCTAATTACACTTTTTTGGGATTCGAGCCGGATGCAAAAAACTTGAAACATTGCTCCAAAATATTCCCCGCCACATTGGGGTCTAGAACTAGGAAGTCATGTCACCCCAACCACCACATAGAGTTCTAAATTCATCTATTTCTAGTACTCCCAATGTCTTCATTTAGAGAAACAAACAAAAGAAAACCAAAAACAAGTAAAAAATGTTGAATGTAGGCATATAGTTTTAAAAAATACAATAAAGGATTATGTGGTTCTTTCCATCATCATATAAACCTGGGAAAATGAAAAAATTAGTTCCATTCAATAATAAGAAATATCTATATTACAAGAATTTCCTTGTTTAAAAAATTTATCAAGATCGATAGAATATGGTCCACCTACAATGTTTAGTTGTTGAATCTTCCAACTCTCTCCTTTCAGTCAACTCAAACACAATCTTTGGATCAGGTGCCTCTAGCACTTTATATGCCCCATTATTTTCTTCTCAATAAGGGAAGTATCAAATGCCTTTATCAAGCATTGTTATTGCTCATCAGTCATATTAAAAAATTCTACGACATCCATTTATATAGAAACTAATTCCATATCTTCAATTAATGTACTAATAATTTTTTTTCATCCAATAATATTGAATACATAATCAACATTATAGTTTGGATAAAATACACTATTAATGTGGATAAATAAATTTTAATTAATAAATTTAGATCTCTATAATAAATTTCTTTGAACTATAATAATTTAGAATTTAGATTTTTCATTGGCTGGGACAACATCTATATGTGCCCATATTTCCCCAAAAAAATATAGCAAGAATTTCATAAATACAGACAATTTTTAATAGATTCTAGTTGATCATATTATGTACTTAATCTAGAAAATGGAAGAATCTCATCATGGTAATTAATTTTTAATAATTAATAAATTACTTATTAGGACTAATTGTTAACTAATTAGTAATTTATAGTAACATTATAACAATTAAAAATAAATGTCTATTTTCATCTAATAGTTTAATTATTTACTCATAATAAATTATTTTTATTAATAAGTAGTATAGTAATTCACAATAACTTTCTTTAACAATCATGGTTAATTTAATAATTAATAACCATATTGTTTTTGGAATAAATGTTGTACATTCATTTACTCATTGAAACAAATTCTAGAAATATATGAAATTCAATAATGGGTTTTTCCAATGTAAAAAACGTTTTGGGGTTCAAAGAAATCATTACACATTAAAAAAATATATTTTAATATTTTCCCCATAAAACACATTAAAATTCTAAATGAAAACATAGGAGGATCTGATGATGGATTCTGAGGAATCATGAACTGAGAATCATGAAACCCCAGTGGAGGTGGTAGGATGATTCCCATGATTTGATGAATTGTGATGGCATCTTCCTTACATAATTTTCTCTATTATAGATATTTTAATAAAATGAAATATATTTTATGATTATGTTTTCCTTAATTTTTCTAAGAACCCATTATTACTTTGGTTTTTATTATAGATATCCAAAAAAGTTATATATTTGAAAAATGCATCATATTTTATATATAGTAATAAATATCATAAAATAATATTACATAAATTTTTAAATTATTATTCATTAATTAATTTATATCATTTTAAAAACAAAATTTGATAAAAAAATTTAAATAAAAATAGTTTTTCATTTTGAGTTTGAATAACTATATTTTACAATTGTTTACATTGAATGGTATATTATATTTTTTTTGAATCTATTTATTATTATTAAATAATGATTTCCAAATTTTAAGTTTCACAAAAAATAATATTTTTATGTTATTATATTCAAGTATTTATTTTAATTTATGACATTTTCTTGATAAATTTATAATCTAGTTGTTTTAAAAAGTGTATGAGATAAATTTTGAAAATAAAGTTTTAATATTATGAGGTAAAATATTTAATTTTAGAAGGGCATTTATTTACTGAAAAAGTGTCATTTATATACCAACAGTGATAATTGAGATAGATAATGGACAAGAGATGTTTCAATATAGAATTTATTTAGAAAATAGAGATATATATAGGTGCAAATATTATTGGGAAATGGAATTTTTTGGGTATACATTAGTGGGAAATAGTTAAAATCATCCATGTCACATCTAAGAAAACAAATATTACTATTATGTTTATCATATTAAAGAAAAATATCATACACAGCTTTTAATTGAAAATGATTTTATGTGCTTCATGGTTATTTTAAAAATAAATTTTCTCAAACTTTTATAAAAATTACAAAAAATAGATTTAATACGTAGATATTATAAAACAGTTGAATAACATTTGGCAATCAGTCCAACAACTATTAGAGACTTTCAAGTGATTGTCACAAATACCTCAAAAATATAAGATATAATGGTCCATATTTGTGTAGGGTTAATGCCACATTTTCTATAGATCATTAGAAACCTACACCCACCACCCCTTATTTTCCCTCGCAACACACCTGATGCGCCATTGCTACCCCATATATCATGATGCATTATCATCCACCAGCAACCACTTCAATCCAGCCACTATTACAACCTCACATTGACCATGAAGTAAGGCCACCCCACAAAAAAATGGATGACCTATGCAACACAACCATAAATAGTGATCGTAAGTTCATCTATCACCACTAATAACACCCTATATCCTCCCAAATATTATTATGAGTTTGACGCCAAAAGAATATGTGAATTTTCAAATTAATTGGTCTAAAAAATAAAACACTATTTTAATACGTTCCATTAAACCTAATAGATTTTATTGATGATAAAAAATATAACATTGATAAAATACCTCATTATCAGTGCTAAAAATTCATTGATAAAAGAGTTCCTTTATCGTCACCTTTTAGCGCTGATTAAGGTCATGTTGTTGAAGTGTGATCTAAAACTGATAGCACAATAAAGCAACAAATAAAAAATATAATTCAAATTTATTTTAAACCACTAATACAAAAAAAATATTATATATATAACAATAATATTGGTTTTCATAATTACATTGATATGTACAATTTTTTAACATCATTCAAAAACATCAATATTCAATCATCTTTGGTCCTTGACCCCCTCACAAAATAGACTGATCATGATACGAGTTGGTGAACAAACCACTCAACCTCCAAAAAAGGATACACCTATATAATAAAATTATTATGTATGTAATAATATAAAAAAATAAATTATAAAAAAATTTGAAACAAGACATTAATAAAATGAAAATGTAAATTGAAAACAAGCAGTTTGAGTCATACTAATCACATAGTGTGATAGTTTGACTTGAGCCTTATTTATACGCATCACAATTAACTTATGAATCATTATAATAACGTATCAATAAAATATATGAATTTTATATTGGATATTGGTTAGTGACACATCTTTTCAACAAAAATGTCAATATGAAACTAATAACTACATGTTTGAGCCATGTAGGGAACACTGTATATCAGATTGAGGTGTAGAAGATGCCAAAATTTAAAAAATGTTTTTTGGATCATTTTAATATTTAATCAAAAAAATCCTAATATTTTGTCTTGTAATAGACTATCTGATGTGTGTTTTGAAAACAAATGTAAAATTTAAATAAAAAGTCTGAACTGTAGTCAAATTAGTCACACTATTCATCAAATTGATGTGAAATTGATTCCTACACATCAAAAATGACATAAGGATCATGGATATATATTATCAAAACAATATAAATGTGTTTTCTATGTTTTGAGTATGTCACAAGTCTTTTTTATGAAAATGTAAATTTAAATAGAAAACATGAAAATTGTGTTATACTGGTCACATCATATGTCCTTTTGACATGATAAAAATTCTTACACATAAAAAATTCCATTGGATTCATTTTCATAATGTATCAGGGAAATATGAGTGCATTTTATTAGCTTTCAGCGAGTGACAATGGTTTTTAACTAAAATGTCAACATTATAATCATAACATGAACTTTGAGTCATAAAAGGAACATTGTGTATTAGATTGAGATGTGACTAATCCCTACATGTAACAAAGTACTCATGGACAATTTTTCTAAAGTATCAAAAAAATATGAATGTGTTAACTCAATTTTGAGTATGTGAATTTTGTTTTGAATAAAAATTTCATTTTTAAATAAAACAAATTAAATGTTAGTGATAATTGTCACACAATAATTTGGACAACATATGACGTAAATATCATTCTGCTAAATTATAAAGAAAAATTGAACATGTTTTCTTAGTTTTGGGCATGTAACATGGGGTTTGAAACAAAATGTCAATTTTAAATATAAATACATATTTGGAGACATACCAGTCATATGGTGCATCAAATTGAAATGTCGTTGTTTCCTGCACATCAAAAAAATACACTATTATCATTTTCTTAAAGTATCAAAAACATATGAATGTATTTCCTGGGATTTGAGTATGTCACATATCCTTTTTACTAAAATGTCATTTTGAACTGAAAACATGAACTTCGAGTCATACCGGTCATATCAAGGGTCACATTGACATGATACTAATTCTTACGCCTCAAGAATTAATTTTGAATCATTTTACTAATTTATGATGATAATTTGATATTGTTTTCATTATTTGTTTTGTGAGTGAATCATGTTTTGAACATAACTATCAATTCTAAATTGATAACACACATTTGGAGTCATACTGGGAACATCGTTCACTAGATTTAGGTGAGGTAATTAATTAAATTTCACAAATGATATAAGGATCATTTTATTAAATTATAAATACAATTAGAATGTTTTTATTGGTGTTGAGAATTTTAGGGTGTTTTAGATAAATTTTTTATTTAATATAAAAAGTTACACTTGGAGTCATACTGGGCACTTGGTCTGTCACATTTATTTGTGGTTGATTTCTACAATTCCTAAAAGACTTAATAATAATTTAAATGAAGTACCAAAAAAATACATATGAATTTTATTGGTTTTCACTATATTACATTTAAGTTTTAGAAAAATGTAATGCAAAACTAAAAGCACACACATTTAGTTATATCAGTCACATCATGTGTTAGTTTGATATGGGACTTATATCAAAAAATCCAAATGGAATTAAAAATAAATTTCAGAAAGTGTAGACAATATGAGCATGTTCTTTCAGTTTCTATTGAGTGACATGCATTTTAAACTAAAATTTAAATTATAAACTGATAATATACACTTTGAGTCATGTTAATAACACCATGTGTCATATTCAAGAGTGGATAATTCATGAATGTAAAAAATGACTTATGGACCATTTTTCGAAAATCTCAAAAATATCCAAATTTATTTTCTCTGTTTTGAGTATCTGACTTGTGTTTTATAATAATATGTTAATTTTAAATAAATAAATACTCATGGAGTCATTTCAATCCCATCCTGAATCATTATCACATGTGTTTTACTATAACACAACACAAATGACATAAGGATATCTTTCCTTAATTGTCTACAAAATATGGATTTATTTTCATTGTTGTTATAATGTCACATTTTTTTGTTTCCTTAAATGTAATTTTAAACAAAATACACTCACTTTGAGTCATGTTAGTCACATCACATGTTCTATGGATGTGAGATCGACTATACATGTCAGAAATTAATTATAAATAATTATTTGAAATTAACCAAATAATCGAATATTGTTTCCTAGGTATTACTGCATGACACATTTTCAATGAAAATTTTCATTTAAAACTAATAATAGACACATTGAGTCATACTAGGAACACTGTGTACTAGATTAATGTATGGAATATTCTTACACATTCCAAATCACTTATGGATCATTTTCCTAAATTATTAAAATAATCATTTTTCCAATTATGATCATGTGATGTGTGTTTTGAAGTAATGTGTAAAATTTAAACTAAAAACACATTGATTGATACCAGGCACACCATGGATTTTATTGTGGTGCTGCTAATTCCTACATATAAAAAATGTCATGATGTAAAATCCTAGGTAAATAAATAATATTACATTTTCATATTTATTAATATCTGTGAATAAAATGTTAATATTACTTTAATGTAAATTATATGTTCAATGGCGTACCCAATACGCAATAACAAATTTTTTGAAATCATACGTAGATAACTAATAAAATAATAATATTATTTTAAAATGGTAGTTAATTCCTAGACATTGTAATGGCGGGAATGAACATAACTAAAAATAAAATTATTATATATGTTTGTTAAATATTTTAACAATTACCCAATAAATTATAGGGGCTTAAAATGATAATGAATACAATTTTAAGAATAAAAATTCTAATATTCTTTAAAAGATTGATTAACCTCCTTTTGATGGAGAACATTTTTTAAAACAATTTTTTTTTCAATTTAATATGATATATTTGAAAAAATAAAATCCTTCTTTAGAATTGGGACATAAAAAATTACTTTGTGTAATTTTTTGTTATTTTTATGATAAAGTTAATTTTTAAATGAAAAGTGAAAATTTTGTATTTTAATTCAAAACTTCCTTTTAATATAATTTATTTATATGGTTAGATTATATTTTTAATTATTTTTAAAGAATATTTAAAATATATTTTTTCCATTTATTCCAATGGTGGTCATTGAAATGAATTTCACTTAGAAATTGGACATAAACAAGTGTCAATATTTTGATAGATATTGTTTCATAAAAACACGCTATTTGTTTTGACAGCAGGAATTAATTATAAAATTAATTAATTCAACATATATGTTTTAAATTTGGTAAAATGGACATCATGTTTGAATATGTAATATCAAATTTACTTTGGATAAATTTTTTGTATTTTTCTGAAAAATGTTCATTTTTAATGAATAGTGAAAAATACTGCATTTTAATTCAAAACTACTTTTTCATATAATTTAAATATATAGTTAGATTTTCATATTAATTGGTTTTAATGTGTAATTCAATTATTTTTTTATCACCTAATACAATTTTTTTCAATGGAAGTGATTTCAATTTTCAATTGGATGTAAAAAAACCCAATCTTTTGATAAATTTTACTTCTTAAAAACCCATCTTTGGTTGTGACAGTGGGAATTATTTTTAAATTAATTACTGCAATTTCTTTATTTGGAATTTGGTAAAATGGATTCCATATTTTGAATCAATGGTCCAAATTATGTAATTAGGACTCTTTTGTTTTTTGGACATTATAAATAGTAACGACGACAATTATCTTTAATTATCATGATTAATTAGTAATCGGGTAGTTAAGGGTAATAAGATAATGTAATAATAATATAAAATGACCCCAACATGTGTCTAAATCCTTTTGGTTATTTCATTTCCGACCATGGTATTCCTTGTGCCAACTTATGGAACCCATGGAATCACTTTTGTATGATAGTGACCTTTTATCATATTATTTTTGATGAAAGGAAAATATAACTAAACATTGTAATACCTAAGTAAAAAAATTAATTTTCTTTACATAAATGATCTATTAGACTATAAATAGTCATTGGAAATCTATAAAGATTTCCTACATCACGGAATTTTTTTTATAATTTTTAGACATTAAATAAATGAATTTATTTATGACACCATGATGATGAAGTGATTACATCATTAATGAACGATTTAAATAAAATGAAAAGATAAGGTAAAATATAAGAAATAAACTTGTTAAAAAAATATTGGATATGTTTATTTCTAACCCTTATCACCTTATCCTCGAAATATATCATCGTGAGACCTTTAAAATCCTAAAATAATTTTATAATAAAATAACATTTCAAGACTTTCCAAAAGTGACCCTCCTCACTCTTATAAATGGCCCCAACCACTACCCTTGTACCCACACCTCTCAAGCCCTTGTATCAACAAAAAACTACTCATATTATCTCTCCAAATCCCTCAATTACTCATATAATCCTCACTTTTGGCAGATGTCTTCCCAAGGAATCCTTTGGCTGAAATCAAAAAGAGTTACCCTATTTAGAGGTAATGTCTTCTCTCTAGTTTTATTCTATTATTTTCCTTCTTCACTCACCAAAATATTCTTATTATTTGATCCCATAATAACAACAGTATCCTCAATATACTAGGATGTTGTTATGAAAAGCATTATAACTACACTTACACACACCCCCATCTAATGGTTAAAGAACATACTATTTTTTGTGGGTGGTGAATTACTTCCTCACGAAACGATGATTTTTCATGGTTTTCTAACACCTCTCATGGTGGCCATTATGATGGAAATATATTTATATATGATATATATTATGTTTATGTTTTATTTATGATTCTGTATATTTTTTATATATCGAAATCCTTTATGGTTACCATCATTTGTAAACACGATAATTTCATTTGAGGAAATGCGGACTACCGCCCCCTCAAAGTGATATGAATCATTCATAGAAAATGTGGTACGTATATAAGATAGGTTTAATGATATTATATATGATAAAATACTGGAATTATAATACTACTATGTATCATTATGTTTTAATTCAATTAAATATTAAATAAAAATTGAATTAGCGTTCATGCATACGTACGGCTTACCGTCTCCATGAACGGTGCATTTCATTCCTTACCTCTAAATGTTATGTACTATCATAAATACCTGTATATTCTGGATATATATGATATATATGATATACAAATCATCAATATAATCCTGGATATAATTAATCTTTTACCACATCCAGAACACATGTAATTATAGGATGTCCATTTTTGACTGTAGTACCAAATATCGGAAAAACGAACATTATTAACTCAAATGATTACATAATGTTTATAACATGAAAATAAGTGATATAAAAGGAATAATAAACTTGAAAGAAGTTTCTTAAGAAATTAAAAATTAGGTTTAGTTTATTATTCAATAGATTAAAGAACAATTGAGTCAAGTTAGACACGAGGTAAGGGGATTTTTTATCTCACTTTTAATTCTTTGAGATTTGCACTGTTCACCACTTATTTATTGCATGTGGTGTATTGTGTTGTGCCATTTAATATATATTATAATGATTATATTTATAGTCATGGTATTATGTGATTCATTTGGTGTTTATTATCATTTGGTCATATGACTGGATTGATAACAACAAAGTAAGTTTTTATTATCTCACTTTTTATTCCTGTGAGATTCATGCAACATTTTCCACAATTTCCATTTGTGTGGAGTATGTACTGACCATGATTGTATTCTTTGTGTAATATAATTTAAAATATAGGTATTTACATCTTCATTATATGACCCTTCTTCCATGGGGTTTTCGTTTTGAATGTTACCCAAATCGGTAAGGGAACCTTTCACCCTCCTCTTTTTAAAAGACTTCATTTTGTTAGGTCTTTTAATTTACATCTTCTGAATTTTGGGATGTGTTCTTATATATCCTTATTGATGTAAATTTTATTTCCCATATAATTATATACCCTTTTTTATCTCTCATCAACTCATTTTCTGAATTTTAAAGTGACGATGTTAGGCTATCGAATTTCTGTAAGGGAACTTCTTAACCCAATTTCAATTCTTTGGGTTAAACATCTACTTTGTGATTATGTCATAAAATGAATATTTGTGGATGACATATTAATTTTTTACTCTTAATATCCACTTATATTTGAGTATTTATATTTGTCAGACATAATTAAGTAATTGATTTATCCTTAATCTAAGGATACCGTCTTTGTAAGGGACTTCGTCTCAATATTCATTCATTGAGGCATATTTTGATTTAATAAAAGAATTTCATTTATACTCTGTATAAAAACCTTTGAATTTCCATTTCATTCAAAGGGAATTCTTTTCTATAAAGCGTTTTACTAAAGTACAAAAAGGAATGTTTCTTTTAACGTATGTGGTGACAATGACCTTTCTTCCACCACGAGTATTATTTGATCTTTGGCTTCCTCAACAAGATGTAATGTTTTTAAAAAGAAAATAAATACCATATACTCTACTATGTATTTCTATATTGAAAATGGTTTGGATAATGGATTTTTTTAGTAATATATTTAATTGATATATTGTGATTGAAATGTGTAAATGTTATCTTTCCTTTATATTTGTTTTATGTCTTATGATTTTATAACTTTAATTGGACATTTGACGGGTGGTTACATGATAACAAAAATGAAAGGTGGTTCCATGAATACCAGGATGGGTGGTTACGTTATAACCTCCAATTCATTGGGTATGGAAGTCGGCCATATGGCTATTACATTTAGTGACTTGTGTGGAAGTTGACCATATGGTTATTCCATTTAAGTATGTTTATGTTTCAAGTGACCTTTATATGTTATGTATTCTTTATATGGGAAATATTTTGGTTACAAAATGGTATGTAGTGATATTTTATTTAGAGAATATTATTTACTACTTTATAAAGGTGAAATGTATTAATTATGTTAAAGCATTCATGGTTTACTTGTTGTATTGAAAAACTAATTGTTTCCTTATTTATGTATCTCTTACTGAGCTTTTTATGACCATCCCAAGTTTTGAAAAGTTTTCCACCAGATTTAATGATGCATAGGTTCAGGGATGGATGCATGGAAAGAAATTTTATCTAAAACATGGAACTAGACATGTTCTTTTTAAGAGTTTTTATTTTATGAAAAAATGGAAACTGATCAGATGTGTCTACATTGTAATCTTTTGAGATGTAATAGTTATGCCCTAATTCTCTACAACTCCAAACCTGAAAAGATACTCAATATTAATTATTCATTTAATTAAAAATTATGTGATGTTTTAAGGCCAGATCCTTATAGTTGGAATCATAGGATGGTTTAGATAACTTTGGAGGTTATGGTATTCTTTAAGCATAAGTGACACTACCATAATGGTTGGGATTTCAGAAAGAGTCATAGTTTTTTTAGAAAAATTGAATGAGTTTAATATAACATGATTAATCGTATCTTAGTATTATATGATGATTTTACTGAAATACTCATACAGACCTTTTTGGTTTTAGTAAATGGCAGGATCTACTAGGCTCCGAAGTAACAGTGGATGTGAAGAAAACTGTGACAGTTTTCTGAAATAGCAATTGAATGATATGGGAGCTCCAATGAGAAATCTCGTGTTTATTCTCAACCAACTATCTAGACTCATGATTAACCACCTGAACTTTAGTGATTTTTATAAGGCATCATATATGCGAGAAATAAATCCCTATGGATGTTCAAGTAATAATCATAAAGGTAAGGATGTTTAAAAACCTATGTGTCAAAGATGTGGAAAGAAACTCCTAGGAAAATGTTTCAAAGAGATAGAAAGATGCTAAAGATGTGGAAATTATGGTCCTAAATCAAGAACCTTCCATAGAAAAAGGAATCATCTAGGTGACTCTAGGAAAGGGAAAGATGTTTTTTCTGATGGATCAATTGAATGTTTGAAATGTGGTGTGCATGGTAATTATGAAAACACATGTCCTAAGAAGAATTTTCATGAATGGGATCACCAGGATCAAGAAAATATTTTTTTACCAATACCTAATTCCATTCCGATTGAGGATGAAGAAACTAACAATGAACAATGAAAGGTATGAATTAATTCTTAACATATGTTTTCATATTATTGAAATCATAGGATATGATTCATGATTTTTTTTGGAAAGAAGTATTTTAGAATAAGATAGAAAGGAATGGTTAATGGATCATGAATAATGTTGAATGAGTAAGAAGTCATCATATAAGAGATTCAATAGTTATGGTAGAATTTAGGATGGTGAAATGCTTAAAAGTATTAAGGCTCTTTTGATGATGTGATTACATTAGAAGACATTTTATAATATGTGTAACCTGAAATTTTGATATATGAAAATTTTATTCTTGGAATAATTATATTTTCTTTTCAGGATATAGTTATAAAGAACCTTTTGGGTTTATATGATCCTTGAATTTGATTAAATTACCGGTTAATACATTTCGGGGTGAAAAACGAAAGTTATTAGATAAATTTTGTGGTTAAAATATGTTATGGTAATTCCTGATGAATTTATTACTTTTTGTGAATGTTATAAAATTATGTGGTTTTTGAAAAGGGACAACACGCAGACCGTGTGACAACCCGTCGCGTCAGACGAAGCTGCAGGAATCGAACCCACAACCAAAGTGAGACTGGTATTTATCACCTACCACTGGACTACGTGAAGTCCCTGGTTAGTATGACTAATTATTTTTAGTTGGATGATCTTATGAATCAAGAATAAGTTGATTTTGGTTCACCTATGGAAATGATTAACCTATCAGGGAGGATATGTGATTAGGTTAATTACTTATAAGTATGAGACTTTTAGAGTGACTGATGTTATTTGGAGAAAAATTTTATGATTTAAATTGGAAGACTATGTGATTAAATCCTTCATAGATTTGTGTTTCAATCTTAGTTTGGATTACTTTGATGAAAATTATGGATAGATGTTTATTTAATGGTATTTCTTGAACCGTAGGTTCTTTTTTTCGAATTTTGGAGATTAAGAGTAGTTTTTTTTTTTGAAAAATATTATCCTTTTTGAGGATTTTCTAATCTTGTACTAACAATTCTGGTTTTGGTTAAGGTCTAACAACATGGGAAATATTTAGTTCATCATTTTTGGATTAGGAGATTCTAAAGAAGTTGATTATAGTGCTCGTAATGTGAACAAGTCGTCCTAAATACTCATCGGTTTGAGAAAATATGAGTTTGTGTAAGAAATATAGTAAGTGATGAAAGTTGACAAGGCAAGTAAGTATGTTTCATTTTTATTTAGTTAAGATCATAAATAAATTCATCAATGGAAGGTAACTTAAAATGAAAACATTGTATGTTGTCATTTCCAACTGGGGAATAAAATATCGTTTAACCCATCACATGTTTGTGATTTTATGGTGGTTAACTTTCTTCTAAACATGTTTTATATCACTCTCCATCAGAACATGACCCTTTTTTTTCTCTTCGATATCCATGTTTTCATGGAATCATTGTATATGTTGTCTCGAGTAACCTTTTCACTTCTCTTTCTTTCTTTTCAAGTGACAGTTTAATTGACTCCTTTTCCGATGTGGGGCTTTCAATGGAGTTTCTGAGACGAATTTTAAAATTGTGAGGATGCAATTCCTAAAAGGCGGGAAGGATGTAACATCCCAAGTAAATAATTAATATGACATTTTCAAATTTATTAAAATTTGTGAATAAAATTATAATATTACTTTAAGGGGAATGCTATATTCAATGGCGTACCAAATACGCAACTATGAGTTTCTTTGAAATATTATGTTGCACACTAATAATATAATCCATCCAATGGCCCGAAGGCCTTCATTTTTTATTGATTTTGATAACCCACCTTTAAAGGGGTGAGGTGAAACCCTTACAAGGACGGTAGGCGTAAGTATTACATGGCCCGTAGGCCTTAGAGGAATTCATTTTCCCGTAGGCTTAAAACATACATACAACCCAGACTAACTACTTGGAACTGCTCCTCCCCAGCATCTCCATCATGAAATCAGCTCTCCACATTTGCATGGATATTTGGCTAGGAATTCCCATGCATGCAGAGGACTGTCCCAAAGGCAGGGGCCATACCCTCTCATTCTTACAATCCATTTAGCTTCTGCGGTAGTGAAAGCTCATTTCTCATCCTCCTTGTAGAGCCGTTATTTGTAGGTAGTATGGTTTGCATCTGCACTTAAGGTGGCCCAAATGCCTTACTGACCCAAAGGCCTGGGTGGCCCAAATTACGTAAAGGACTAAGGGACCTAATCGGTGGCCCGAAGGCCCAAACGGGGGCCTATTCCCGGCTGCTACAGTACCAAACAGTACCTGCTACAGTTCTCGTTACAGTACCTGCTATAGTACTACACAGTTCATGATATAGTACATGCTACAGTACTGCTACAATATCCAGAAATAATGTCGTTTCATGGATTTGATCTCAGGTCTCCCGGATGAACTTACAGAGTTCTTACCAAGTGTTCTATGGCTCATGTGCCACACTAATATTATAATAATATTATTTTAAATGGTAGTTTAATAACTAACTATTGTAATGGCTGGAATGAATAGAACTAACTAAAAATTTATTCTATATTTTTGTTAAATATTTTAACAATTACCCAATAAATGATAGATTCTTTAAATTATAATGAATCCAATTCTATGAATAAGTATACTAATATTCTTTAAATGGTCGATTAAACACCTTTTGATTGTGGAATTTTTTTAAAACTAATTTATTTCAAATTTATATGTTATATTTGACAAAATAAATTCCCTAATTATAATTGGGACATCCAAATTTACTTTGTGAATTTTTTTTTGTAATTTTTTCGATAAAGTTCATTTTTTAATGAATAGTGAAAATGTTGTATTTTAATTCAAACCCTCTTTTTAATATAATTTATTTACATGGTAATATTATCTTTTTAATTAGTATTAAAGTTTAGATAAAATATATTTGTTCCATTTAATTCAATGGTGGACATTGGAATTAATTTCTCTATGAAATTGGACATAAACAAGTGTTAATCTTTTGATAGATATGGTTTCATAAAAACATGCTATTTGTTTTGACAGAGGGAATTAATTTTAAAAATAATTAATTCAAATTCTATGTATTTTATTTTGTAAAATAGACATCATTTTTAAATTTGTAATATCAAATTTAATTTGGATTATTTTTTGGTATTTTCTGACAAATGTTCATTTTTAATGAATAGTGAAAAATACTGCATTTTACTTCAAAACTACTTTTTCATCTAATTTAATTATATAGTTAGATAGTCCTATTAATTTGTTTTAAAGTTTAATTGAGTTATTTTTCTTTCACTTAATACAATGTTTTTCATTGGAAGTAATTTTACATTTCAATTGGATGTAAAAACAAGTCAATCTTTTCATAAATTTTACTTCTTAAAAACCCATCTTTGGTTGTGACAACGAGAATTATTTTTAAATTATTTACTGCAATTTCTGTGTATAAAATATGGTAAAATGAATTCCATATTTTTAATCATAAGGTCCAAATTATTTAATTAAGACTCTTTTGTTTGAGGACATTATGAATAGTAACGACGACAATTATCTTTAATTATCATGATTAATTAGTAATCGGGCAGTTAAGGGTTGTAAAATAATATCATAATAATAAAAAATTACAACAAACATGTGTCCAAATCTATTTTTTTGTGTCATGGAAGACCATGTTATACCGTGTTCCAACTTATGGAACCCAAGGAATTACTTTTGTGTGATATTGAGCATTTATCATATTATTTTTAAAGAAATTCAAATATAACCAAACTATGTAACACCAAAGTAAAACAATTTTAATTTTGTTTACATAAATGATCTCTTAGACTATGAATATTAATTGTAAATCTTAAAATATTTCATACATCATGGTTATTTTTTTATAATTTTTAGACATTATATAAATAAATTTATTTATGACACCATGATGATGCAGCGATTACCTCATTAATTAACGATTCAAATAAAATGAAAAGATAAGGTAACATCTAAGACTTAAACTTGTCTAAAACCTATTAGATGGTTATATTTCGAACCCTTAACACCTTATCCTATAAATATTTCATTTTGGGACCTTAAAAATCTGAAAATCAATTTATAGTAAATTAACATTTTGAGACTTTCCAAAAGTGACCATCCTCCCTCTTATAAAAGGCCCCCACCTCTACCCCTTAACCACACCTCTCAAGCCCTTTAATTGTCCAAAATATTCTCATATTATCCCCCACATCCCTCTATTACTCCTAGAAGCCTCACTTTGAGATGAATTCATCCCAAGGAAGCCTTTGGTTCAAAGAAAAAAGAGTTACCCGATTTCAAGGTAATGTCTTCTCTCGAGTTTCTTTCTTTAATTATCCTTCTTCACTAACCAATATCTTATTATTATTTGATCCAATAATAAACACAGTATCCTCAATATACTAGGATGTTTTTATGAAAAGTATTCTACCTACACTTACACACACCTTCATTTAATGGTTGAAAAACATACTGTTTCTGTGGGTGGCAAATTACTACCTCACGAAACAATGATTGTTCAATATTCTTTTAACACCTCTCATGGTGGACATTATGATGGAACTGTATTTATATATGATATATATTATGTTTATTTTTTCTTAATTATGCTTCATTTTATATATATATATATAAATCCTTTATGGTTTCCATTATGTGTAAAAACGATAATTTCATTTGAGGATGTGCGGACTACCGCCCCCTCCAAGTGATATGACTCATTCATAGAATATGTCATATGTATAAAGTATAGGTTTAATGATATTATATATGATAAAATAAGGTAATTATAATAATACTAAGTATCATTATGTTTTAATTCCCTTAAATATGAAATACAAAAGGAAGTAGTGTTCTTATGTACGGACGACTTACAGTCTCCATGAACGGTGTATTTCATTCCTTTCCTCTAAATGTTATATACTATTATAAATACATGTATATTCTTGATATATATGATATATATGATATAAAAATCATGAATATAATTCTGGATATAATGAACCTTTGACCACATGAACAACATGTAATTATAAGAAGTCCATTTTTGACATAAGTAAGAAATATCGACAAAATGAACATTATTAATTAAATGATTACATAATGTTTATAACAAGGAAATAAGTGATATAAAAGGGATAATAAACATGAAAATGGTTCTGAAGAATGTATAAATTATCTTTAGTTTTTTATTCATGTGATTAAAGAATGATCGAGTCAAGTCAGACACGAGGTAAGGGGATTTCTTATCTCACTTTTAATTCCGTGAGATTTCCATTGTTCACCACTTAGTTGTTGCATGTGGTGTATTGTGTAGTTCCATTTCATATATATTATCATGATTCTATTTATATTCATGGTAGTATGTCATTAATTTGGTGTTTATTATCTTTTGGTTATACGAGTCAATTGATTACAGTGAGGTAAGGGGTTTTATCTCACTTTTTATTCCCATGAGATTCATGCTACATTTGCCACTATTTCATTTTTTGTGGAATATGTACTGCCCATTATTGTATTATATGTATAATATAATTTAATTTATGGGTATTTACATCTTCATTTTATTACACTTCTTTCATGGGGAGTACGTTTTGAAAGTTACCCAAATCGGTAAGGGAACCTTTCACCCTCCTCTTTTTAAAAGACTTCTTTTAGTAAGGTATTTTAATTTATACCTTCATAATGTTTGGATATGTTCTTATATATTCTCATTGATGTAAATTTTATTTCCATGTGATGATATACAATTTATTTATCTCTCATCAACCCATTTTATGATTTTTAATGTGACGTTGTTAGGCTGTCGAATTTCTGTAAGGAAACTTTTTAACCCAATTTCAATTCTTTGGGTTAAACCTCTACTTCTTGATTATGTCATACTATTAATATTTTTTGATTTCCTATGATATTTTAACACTTAATATCCACTTATATTAGGTGTATTTATATTTTTCACACATAATTATGTAATTGATTTATCATTAATCTATGGATATTGTCTTTGTAAGGGACTTCGTCTCAATCTCCTTTCATTGAGGCATATTTTGTTTTAATTCAAGACATTCTTTTATACGCTGTATAAAAACCATTTAATTTTCATTTAATTCAAAGGTAATATTTTTCCATTAATATTTTTACTAAACGACAAAAAGTAATTTTTCTTTTAACGTACGCGGTGACAATGACATTTCAGCCGCCACTAGTATTATTTGATCTTTGGCATCCTCATCAAGCTGTAATTTTTTTAAATGAAAATAAATACCATATACTCTATTTTGTATTTTTTTATTGAATATGGTTTTGATAATGGATTTTTTATAGCAATATATTTAATTGATATACTGTTATTGAAATGTGGGAATGTTTTCTTTCCTTTATATTTGTTTTATGTCTTATGATTTTATAGCGGTACTTGAACATTTGACGGGTGGTTACATGATAAACCAAATGAAGAGTGGTGCCATCAATACCAGGATGGGTGGTTACGTTATAACCTCCAATTCATTGGGTATGAAAGTCGGTCGTATGGCTATTCCATTTAGTGACATGTGTGGAAGTCGACCATATAGGTTATTCCATTTAAGTATGTTTATGTTCCAAATAACCTGTATATGTTATGTGTTATTTATATGAGTAATCATTTGGTTACAAAAGGGTATGTAGTGATATTTTATTTAGTGAAGAGTATTTATTAATTTATAAAGGTGAAAATTATTACTTATGTTAAAGTATTCATTGTTATTTGTTGTATTTAAAAAAGTAATTGTTTCCTTCTTTGTGTATCCCTTACTGAGATTTTTATCCTTATCCCTTGTTTTTGAAATGTTTTCCATAGGAATAAAAGATGAATAGGATCAAGTATGGGATCATGGAAAATAATGCTATCTAAAACATGGAACTAGACATATTTCTTTTTAAGAGTGTTTATTTTATGAGAAAATGGAAACTGAGTAGAAGTGTCTACTTTGTAATCTTTTGTGTAACACCCCATGTAAATAAATAATATGACATTTTCATATTTATCCATATTTGTGAATAAAATATTAATATGACTTTAAAGGGGATGCTATGCTCGATGATGTACCCAACACGCAACAACGAGTTTCTTGGGAATCTTACGTTGCACTCTAATAATAAAATAATATTATTTTAAATGGCAGTTAACATGTAGCCGTTGTATTGGCGGGAATGGATAGAAATAACTAAAATATTATTATATATGTTTTTAAATGTTTTTACATTTATCCAATAAAAGATAAAGGCTTAAAATACGGAAAGAATTCAATTTTAGGCGTATATGCCCTAGTTTTCACTATAGGTTCAATTATCACCTTTTGATGGCGAACCGCCATTAAATATAGTTTTGTTCACTCTTATAAATTCTATTGGACCAAATAAAACTCTTCATTAGAATCAGGACATCAAAATTTTCTTTGTGTAAATTTTTGGTATCTTTCCGACAAAGTTCTTTTTTTTAATGAATAGTGTAAAATGTTGTATTGTAATTCAAAACCTCTTTTTAATCTAATTTATTTATATGATTAGATTATATTTTTAATTGGTTTTAAAGTGAAATTAGAATATATTTTTACCATTAAATCTAATAGTGGTCGTTGGAATTAATTTCACTTTGAAATCAGACTGAAACTAGTGTCAATCTTTTGATACTTATTGTTTCATAAAAACACGCTATTTGTCATGACAGCGGGAATTAATTATTAAATTAATTAATGTGACTTATATGTTTTGAATTTTGTAAAATAGACTTCATTTTTGAATTTGGAATATCAAATATAGCTTAGGGTGAATTTTTGGAATTTTTCTGAAAAACTTCAATTTTTGATGAATAGTGAAACCACAAAGTGGTACTTATAAAAACTGATTTTTCCGTTTAAATGAAGTTTTTCCATATTTTTGTTTTGAATTTAAAAAATCCGACATACATGGTTGTCATTAAGAAGTAAAATGTCGTTCAATGGGATAAAAATAATTTTTTGGTGAATAGTAACTTATTAAGTTTTTATATCGCGATTAGAGGTAATTAGTGTAGTTTAAGGTAAAAATAATGTTTTAATAATATGAAATAAACTTGACACATGTCCTAACCTCATTTTATGTGTCATGGCCGACCAATAAAATCCATGGGTCAACTTGGGGACCCCATGAAGCCACTTTGATTGGAAAATGACATTAATATCTTTTTATTTAAAGTTAAAGTAAAAATGGGACAAACATTAAATGTTTTACTAAAACAATTTTTACATGTGGTTATAAAAATAATATTTTTGACTATAAATATTATTTTCAAAGATAAAATGATTTCCTACATTATAGTATTTTTTTTATAATTTTTAAACATTAAATAAATTAAATTATTTATGACATCATGATGATGCAGAGATGACCTCATTATTTAACGATTTAAATAAAATTGAAAGATAATGTAAACTCTAAGACCTACACATGGCCGAAACCAATTGTATGAGTGGATTTATAACCCTTATCACCTTATCCTAGAAATATATCAATGTAGAACCTTTTTAATACGAAACTCATTTTAAAATAAAGTAACTTATCTTTACTTTACAAGAGTGCCCCTCCTCTCCTCTTATAAAAGGCCCCCACCTCTACCTCCTTACCCACACTTCCAAAGCCTTTGGCTCGGCCAGCCCCAGCCCATTTTTTCTCTCAAATTCCCTATCTTACTCCTTTAAGCCTCACTTTGGGCAGAAGTCTTCCCAGGGAAGCCTTTGAGCTCAAACCAATGGGAGTTACCCGATTTTAAGGTAATGTGTTCACTTGAGTCCTTTTGTTTTATTTTGCCTCTCCAACCCCCTAAACTCTTTTTATTCATTTCTTTGGTAACAAATACAGTATCTTCAATATACTAGGATGTTGTTATAATATGTATTCAATCTATACTTACACACACCTACATCTAATGGTTAAAGAACATACTATTTCCGTGGATGGCGAATTTCTGCCTCACGAAACGATGATTGTTCAACACTCATATAACAACTTCAAAGGTGGCCATTAATATGTCACTATATTTATATATGATATATAATATGTTTATGTTTTACTTAAGCTTCTGTATTTTTCATTTGTGGCTTACCTTTATGGCTTCCATTAAGGGTATACGCGATATCTTCATTTTAGGAAGTGCGGACTGCCGCCCCCTCAAAGTGATGTGATTCGTTAATGCCATATGTGGGACGTATAAAGGATGGATTTAATGTTAATATATCTGATGTTATAATGGAATTATAATATACCTATATATCATTATTATTTCTTTCCATTAAATTATGAGATAGAAATGAAAAGAGCGTTCATGCGTACGTACGGCTTACCGTCTCCATGAACGGTGCATTTCATTTCTTTTCCCCAAATGTAATGTACTATTATAAGTACATGTATATAATGGATATATATGATTAATGATACATCTAAATGATGAATATAATTCTGGAATTAAAATATACATATCTCCCATTTAGTTTTAATTCCATTAATATGACAAAGAAATGAAAGTAGTGTTCATGCGTACGTACGACTTACCGTCTCCATGAACGGTGCATTTCATTTTTACCTCTAAATGATTAGGTAATATTATAAATAAATTTATATGCTGGATATATATGATATATATTCTATCCAAATCATTAATGTCATTTTGGATATAAAGAACCTTTAACCACACGAACAACATGTAATTGTAAGAAGTCCACATTCGACTTAAGAACCAAATATCGACAAAACAAACATTATTAAATTAAATGATTACATAATGTTTATAAAATGACAATAAGTGATCTAAAAGGAATAATTAACTAGAAAAAGGTTCTTAATAAAGTGGAAATTAATTCAATTTTATTATTCAGGACGTTAAAAAATGATCGAGTCAAGTCGGACCCGAGGTAAGGGATCTACTCCACTCTTTCTTTTTAAGTACACTTTTTTATGTTATTCATTTTAAAGATCATATTTCTTGTTATTGGGATGTTATTTATATTAATCTTCCATTAATTTTTATGTTCATGTGATGTGAGAACCTATTCTCTCTCATCAATCCATTTTGGAAGTTTTGAGTGGCGCTGTTAGGCTGCCGAATGTTCGTAAGAGATCTAACCTCTCTCTTTCTTTTTAAGTACTCTCCCTTATGTCACTTATTTTAAGCTCCTATTTGTTATGTTGGGGGATGTTCTTTTATATTCCTCTTTCTGTAAACTTTATGTTGATGTGATTAGAGACCCTATTACCTCTCATAAATCCATTTTGGATGTTTTAAGTGGCACAGTTAGGCTGCTGAGTTTTCTTAAGAGATTTTTCATCTCACTTTTATTCCCGTGAGATTTATGCTACATTTTCCCCAATTTCCTTTGAGTGTTTTATTTACTGCCCATTATTACACTCATTTTTTAATATAATTCCATTTATGGGTATTTACATATTCATTGTATGACACTTCTTCAATGGGGTGTATGTTTCGAAAGATACCCATGTCGGTAAGGGAACCTTTCACCTTCATCTTTTTAAAAGACTTCTTTTGTTGGGTCTTTTAATTTACATATTGTTATGTTGGGATATGTTCTCATATATCCTTATTGATGTAAATTTTATGTCCAAGTGATGAGATACCCTTTTTTTATCTCTCATCAACTCATTTTGATGTGACGCCGTTAGGCTGTAAGGGAACTTCTTAACCCAATTTCTATTTCTTTGGGTTCAACATGTATTTATTGAATATGTCATCTTTTGAATATGTGTGAATGACCTTTGATTATTTTACACTTAATATCCACTTATATTTGGTGTATTCGTTTGTCACACATAATTATGTAATTGATTTTTCCTTAAACCATGGATATCGTCTTTGTATGGGACTTCGTCTCAATCTCCTTTTATTGAGGCATATTTTGTATTATACACAACAATATTTTATACAGTGTATAAACCCCTTTGACTTTTATGTTTATCCAAAAGGAATCTTTTTTATATGAAGCGTTTTACTAAATGACAGAAGGGAATGTTTTTGTCCTACGTATGCGGCGAAAACGACTTCTCCGCCGTCGTGACCATTATTTCAGTTTTGGCTTCCTCTACAAGCCATATCTTCTTTTTAAAAGAAAAAATAAAAACCATGTTTTAATTTTCTTTTATTTTGGTATTGAAAATGGTTTTCATAATTTTATTATATCAATGTGTTGTATTGATATCTTGTGATTGAAAGGTGGAAATGTTATGTTTCCTTTATGCATGTTTTATGTGATACAATTATGTTGAGGTTCTTGGGCATTATTATGAAGATGGGTGGTTTCGTGATAAACTAAGGGCAGGTGAGCCCGATATAGCTCTCCAATGCATTGGGTAACATGATGGAGTGAAACGTTAAGGTTTATCCGAAGAGATTTAGGGAATATACTGTGATGGGTATTCCAAACATAACCAAGAGGGTTACTCCCTATGTAAGAATGTTATGAATGCCTCAAGTTACCTTTATATCTTATGATTTCTATGATTTATTCATTGTTTGATGAGGTATGATAAAGTGCCTATGTTTTATCGATAAAGTATGATTTCATTCTTATGTATATATGAACTCATGTTTCCATTCCATATTTTTTTTATAACCCTTACTGAGCTTTTTATGCTCATCCCATGTTTTTGAAATGTTTTTCACAGGTCATGGGAAAGGTACATGATGTGATGATAGTGTCAAGGATGTGTCAAGAAAGAATCCTTGTTTTATTTTAAATATGTTTCCGTTTATGGGAAAAATGAATACTGTATTCTATGTATCCACTTTGTTTAAATGTGGAATGTAATGCAAGTTTCATGATCTAATTCTCTAAAACTCTAAACCATAAAAGATCCTCAATGTGTAATCTTGTAATAACTCAAGAATAAGTAAGGTTTAAGGCTGGGGCCTTATAATTGGTATCAGAGGTCGGTTTAGATAACATTAGAGGTTATGGTATTCTTTAAGAATAAGTGACATTACCATAATGGTTAGGATTTCAGAAAGTGTCCTAGTTTTAAATAAATTGAATGAGTAAGTATATCATAGTGTTTACCTTCCTCATTAGTACATGATGGTTTTGTTGATATAATCACACTGAAATTTCTGTTTTTAGTGAATGGATGGATCTAGCAGGCACCAAAGAGACAACAGGTTTGAAGGAAACTGTGGTAGTTCTATGATTAAGATACTAGATAAAATGGGGGATTCAATGAGGAAACTCGTGGTTGTTCTAAACCAACTATCAAGGAGTCATGATCATCCACTTTAACCTTGGTATGTTCTTTAATGCATCATGTATGAGATGACCAATCGATGTGGATGTTAAGGTAATAATTATAAAGGTAACCATTAGAGTTTATATGATCCTGACGTTTGAGGTAATTATGGGTTACTATATGTTATGATGGAAGTGAAAGACATGAGATAAAATTGAGGTTAAATTATGTTATGGTTATTTTTGATGATTTTATCCCTTTTGGTGGAATGATTTGAGAATTATATAGTTTTGGAAAAAGGACAACACGCAGACCGTGTGACAACCCATCGCGTCTGACAAAGCTTTGGGAATCAAACCCACAACCAAAGTGCGACTGGTATTTATCGCCTACCACTGGACTACGTGAAGCCCCTGGTTAGTTTGATTGATTCTTTTAGTTATATGATTTTATGAATTAATAGTAAGTTGATTTTGGGTTATTTATGAAAATGATTAACCTATCATTGAGGATATGTGATAAGGTTAATTACTTTTCAATACAAGACTTTAGGAGCAACTGATGTTGTTTGGAGATAAATGTTACAATTTAACTTGGAAGACTATGTGAATAAATCCTTCAAATATTTGGGTTTCAATCTTAGTTTGGTTTACTTTGAAGAATTTTATGGACAAATTGATTATATAATGGTCCTCGTTGAACTTTGGTTTTTGTTGGACAAATTTTGGAGATTAAGAATAGATTTTCTTTTTATAAAGGGTTATCCCTTTCTGGATTATCTGATCATGTACTAACCTTTTTGGTTTTGGTTTTGGTTAGAGTCTAAATACATGGGAAGTATATAGTTCTCAATTTTGGATTAGGTGATTCTTTAGAAGTTGATTATAGTACTCTTAATGCGAACCAGTCACCCTAAATACTCGTCTTTTGGAAAAAAAATATGAGTTTGATTAAGGAATCTAGTAAAAGCTGAAAGTCAACATGATAAGTGATTATGTTTCCATATGAATAAATTCCTCAATAAAAAGTATCTTAAAACAAAAATGTTGTCAATTAACTTTTCCTACTAGGAAATCGAATACCGTTTAACCCATCACAAGTTTGTGATTTTCTTGTGGTTAACTTTCTCCTAAACATGTTTTCTATCACTCTCCATCAGAACATGACCCTATGTTTTCTCCTCCATGTCCATATTTTTCTACATGGAATCCTAGTATGGGTTAACTCGGGTGACCTTTGTACTTATCTTTCTTTATTTTAAAGTGATTGTTTTACCAACTCTTCTTCTGATGTGGGACTTTCAAAGATGTTTCCAAGCTCAATTTTAAAAATTGCGAGGACGCAATTCCCAAAAGGGGGGAAGGATGTAACACCCCAGGTAAATAAAGAATATGACATTTTCATATTTATCCATATTTTGGAATAAAATATTAATATGACTTTAAAGGGGATGCTATGCTCGATGGCGTACCCAACACGCAACAATGAGTTTCTTGGAAATCTTACGTTGCACTCTAATAATAAAATAATATTATTTTAAATGGCAGTTAACATGTAGCCATCGTATTGGCGGGAATGGATATAAATAACTAAAATATTATTATATATGTTTTTAAATGTTTTTACATTTATCCAATAAAAGATAAAGGCTTAAAATACGGAAAGAATTCAATTTTAGGTGCATATGCCCTTATTTTCACTGTAGGTTCAATTATCACCTTTTGATGGGGAACCGTCATTAAATATAGTTTTTTTCACACTTATACATTCTATTGGACAAAATTAAACTCTTCTTTATAATCGGGACATCAAAATTTACTTTGTGTAAATTTTTGGTATCTTTCCGGTAATGTTCTTTTTTTAATGAATAGTGTAAAATGTTGTATTTTAATTCAAAACCTCTTTTTAATCTAATTTATTTATATGATTATATTATCTTTTTAATTGGTTTTAAAGGTAAATTAGAATATATTTTTACCATTAAATCCAATAGTTGTCTTTGGAATTAATTTCACTTTGAAATCGGACTTAAACTAGTGTCAATCTTTTGATACTTATTGTTTCATAAAAACACGTTATTTGTCATGACAGCGGGAATTAATTATAAAATTAATTAATGTGACTTATATGTTTTGAATTTTGTAAAATAGACTTCATTTTTGAATTCGGAATATCCAATATATCTTAGAGTGAATATTTGGGATTTTTCTGAAAAACTTCAATTTTTGATGAATAGTGAAATCACTAAGTGGTACTTCTAAAAACTGATTTTTCCATTTAAATGAAATTTTGCCATCTTTGTGTTTTGAATTTCAAAAATCGGACATACATGGTTTTCATTAAGAAGTAAAATGTGGTTCAACGGGATAAAAATAATTTTTTGGTGAATAGAAACTTATTTAGTTTTTAATCGCGATTAGAGGTAATTAGTGTAGTTTAAGGTAAAAATAATGTATTAATAATATGAAATGAACATGAAACATGTACTAACATCATTGGATGTGTCATGGACGACCAGTAAAACCCATGGGTCAACATGGGGACCCCATGAAGCCACTTTGATTGGAAAATGACATTAATATCATTTTATTTTATGTTAAAGTAAAAATGGGACAAACATGAAATGTTTTACTAAAACAATTTTTACATGGGGTTATACAAATCAGATATTTGACTATAAAAATTATTTGGAAAGATAAAAATATTTCCTACATCATAGTAGTATTTATATAATTTTTAGACATTAAATAAATTAAATTATGTATGACATCATGATGATGCAGTGATGACCTCATTATTTAACGATTTAAATAAAATGGAAATATAATGTAAAATATAAGACCTAAACATTTCCAAAACCAATTGGATGAGTGTATTTAGAACCCTTATCACCTTATCCTCTAATTATATCAATGTGGGACCTTTTGAATCGGAAACTCATTTTATAATAAAGTAACTTATTTTTACTTTCCAAGAGTAGCCCTCCTCTCCTCTTATAAAAGGCCTCCACCTCTACCTCCTTACCCACACTCCCAAAGCCTTTGTCTCAGCCAAACCCTGCCCATTTTGTCTCTACACTTCACTCTCTTACTTCTTGAAGCCTCACATTGGGCATAAGTCTTCACAAGGAAGCCTTTGAGCTCAAACCAAAGGGAGTTACCCAATTTTAAGGTAATGTGTTCACTTGAGTCCTTTTGTTTTATTTTGCCTCTCCAACCCCCTAAAATATTTTTATTAATTTATTTTGTAAGAAATCCAGTATCTTCAATATACTAGGAAGTTTTTATAATAAGTATTCGAGCTACAATTACACACACCTACATCTAATGGTTAAAGAACATACTGTTTCGGTGGATGGTGAATTTCTGCCTCACGAAACGATGATTGTTCAACACTCATATAACACATTCAAAGGTGTCCATTAAGATGTCACTATATTTATATATGCTATATAATATGTTTATGTTTTACTTAAGCTTCTGTATTTTTCATTTGTGGCTTACCTTTATGGCTTCCATTATGGGTATACGCGATATCTTCATTTTAGGAAGTGCGGACTACCGCCCCCTCAAAGTTATGTGATTCGTTAATGCCATACGTGGGACATATAAAGTATGGATTTAATGTTAATATATATTATGTTATACTGGAATTATAATATACCTATATATCATTATTATTTCTTTCAATTATAGTATGAGATAGAAATGAAAGTAGCGTTCATGCGTACGTACGGCTTACCGTCTCCATGAATGGTGCATTTCATTTCTTTTCCTCAAATGTAATGTACTATTATAAGTACATGTATATAATGGATATATATGATGAATTTGACATCTAAATTATGAATATAATTATGGAATTAAAATATACATACCTCTCATTTAGTTTTAATTCCATTAATATGACAAAGAAATGAAAGTAGCATTCATGCGTACGTACGGCTTACCGTCTCCATGAACGGTGCATTTCATTTCTTACCTCTAAATGATTATGTAATATTATATATACATGTATATTCTGGATATATATGATATATATGCTATACAAATCAGGAATGTCATTATGGATATAAAGAACCTTTGACCCCATGAACAACATGTAATTGTAAGAAGTCCACTTTCGACTTAAGAACCAAATATCGACAAAACAAACATTATTAACATAAATGATTACATAATGTTTATAACATGAAAATAAGTGATCTAAAATGAATAATTAACTAGAAAAATTTTCTTAATAAAGTGGAAATTAACTCAAGTTTATTATTCAAGATGTTAACGAATGATTGAGTCAAGTCGGACCCGAGGTAAGGGATCCTACTCAACTCTTTCTTTTTAAGTACACTCTTTTATGTAATTCCTTTTAAAGCTCATCTTTCTTGTTATTGGGATGTTATTTTATATCAATATTACTGTAATTTTTATGTTCATGTGATGAGAGACCCCATTCTCTCTCATCAATCCATTTTGGATGTTTTGAGTGGCGCCGTTAGGCTGCCGAATTTTGGTAAGAGATCTAAACTCTCTCTTTCTTATTAAGTACTCTACTTTATGTCACTTCTTTTAAGCTCCTATTTGTTATGTTGGGGGATGTTATTTTATATTCCTATTTCTTTAAACTTTATGTTGATGTGATGAGAGATCCTATTTCCTCTCATCAATCCATTTAGGAAGTTTTAAGTGGCACCGTTAGGCTACCAAGTTTTCGTAAGAGATTTTTCATCTCACTTTTATTCCCGTGAGATTTATGCTACATTTGCCACAATTTCCTTTGAGTGGTTTATGTACTTCGCAATATTACACTCCTTTTGTAATATAATTCCATTTATGGGTATTTACATATTCATTGTATGACACTTCTTCAATGGGGTGTATGTTTCGAAAGATACCCATGTCAGTAAGGGAACCTTTCACCCTCCTCTTTTTAAAAGACTTCTTTTGTTTGGTCTTTTAATTTACATATTGTTATGTTGGGATATGTTCTCATATATCCTTCTTGAGGTAAATTTTATGTCCAATTGATGAGATACCCTTTTTTTCTCTCATCAACTCATTTCGATGTGACGCCATTAGGCTATCAAGGGATCTTCTTAACCCAATTTCGATTTCTTTGGGTTCAACATGTAGTTATGGAATATGTCATCTTTTGAATATGTGTGAATTACCTTTGATAATTTTACACTTAATATCCACTTATATTTGGTGTATTCGTTTGTCACACATAATTATGTAATTGATTTATCCTTAAACCAAGGATATCGTCTTTGTATGGGACTTCGTCTCAATCTCCTTTCATTGAGGCATATTTTGTTTTATACACAACCTTCATTTATACGGTGTATGAACCCCTTTTAATTTTAGTTTTATCCAAAAGGAATCTTTTTTATATGAAGCATTTTACTAAACGAAAAAAGGGAATGTTTTTGTCCTACGTATACGGCGACAACGACTTCTGCTCCGCCGTGACCATTATTTCAGTTACGGCTTCCTCTACAAGCCATATCATCTTTTTAAAAGAAAAATAAATACCGTGTTTTACTTTTCTTTTATTTTGGTATTGAAAATTGTTTTCAAAATTTTATTATATCAATTTGTTGTATTGATATCTTGTGATTGAAAGGTGGAAATGTTATGTTTCCTTTATGCTTGTTTTATGTGATATGATTATGTTGAGGTTCTTGGGAATTATTATGAAGATGGTGGTTTCATGATAAACTAAGGGCGGGTGAGCCCGATATAGCTCTCCAATGCATTGGGTAACGCGAAGGAGTGAAACGTTAAGGTTTCTCCGAAGAGATTTAGGGAATATACTGTGATGGGTATTCCAAACGTAACCAAGAGGGTTACTCCCTACGTAAGAATGTTATGAATGCCTCAAGTTACCTTTATGTCTTATGATTTCTATGATTTATTCATGATTTGATGAGGTATGTTAAAGTGCCTATGTATTATGGGTAAAGTATGATTTCATTCTTATGTATATATGAACTCATGTTTCCTTTCCATGTTTTTTTATAACCCTTACTGAGATTTTTATGCTCATCCCAAGTTTTTGAAATGTTTTTCACAGGTCAAGGGAAAGGTACATGATGTGATGATAGTGTCAAGGATGTGTCAAGAAAGAATCCGTGTTTTATTTTAAATATGTTTCCATTGATGGGAAGAATGAATACTGTCTTTTATGTAACCACTTTGTTTAAATGTGGAATGTAATGCAAGTTTCATGATCTAATTCTCTAAAACTCTAAACCTGAAAAGATCATCAATGTGTAATCTTGTAATAACTCAAGATTATGTAAGGTTTAAGGTTGGGGCCTTATAGTTGGTATCAGAGGTCGGTTTAGATAACTTTAGAGGTTAGGGTATTCTTTAATCATAAGTTACATTACCATAATGGTTAGGATTTCAGAAAGAGTCCTAGTTTTAAATAAAGTGAATGAGTAAGTATGTCATAGTGTTTACCATCCTCATTAGTACATGATGGTTTTGTTGATATACTCACACAGACATTTCTGTTTTTAGTGAATGGATGGATCTATCAGGAACCAAAGAGACAACAGGTTTGAAGGAAACTGTGGTTGTTCTATGATTAAGATAGTAGATAAAATGGGGGATTCAATGAGGACACTCGTGGTTGTTCTAAACCAACTATCAAAGAGTCATGATCAACCACTTGAACCTTGGTATGATCTTTAATTCATCATGTACGAGATGACCAATCGATGTGGAAGTTCAGGTAATAATTATAAAGGTAACCATTAGAGTTTATATGATCCTTACTTTTGAGGTAATTATGGGTTACTATATGTTATGTTGGAAGTGAAAGGCATGAGATAAAATTGAGGTTAAATTATGTTATGGTTATTTTTGATTATTTTTTCCCTTTCTGGGGAAATATTTGAGAATTATATAATTTTGGAAAAAGGACAACATGCAGACCGTGTGACAACCCGTTGTGTCGGACAAAGCTTTGGGGATCGAACCCACAACCAAAGTGCGATTGGTATTTATCGCCTACCACTGGAATACGTGAAGTCCCTGGTTAGTTTGACTGAATCTTTTAGTTATATGATTTTATGAATTAAGAGTAAGTTGATTTTGGGTTATTTATGAAAATGATTTCACTATCATGGAGGATATGTGATTAGGTTAATTACTTTTCAATACGAGACTTTAGGAGCAACTGATGTTGTTTGGAGATAAATGTTACGATTTAACTTTGAAGACTATGTGAGTAAATCCTTCAAATATTTGGGTTTCAATCTTAGTTTGGTTTACTTTGAATAATTTTAGTGACCAATTGATTATAGAATGGTCCTCTTTGAACATTGGGTTTTGTTGGACAAATTTTGGAGATTAAGAATAGATTTTCTTTTTATAAAGGATTATCATTTTCTGGATTATCTGATCATATACTAACCTTTTTGGTTTTGGTTTTGGTTAGAGTCTAAAGACATGGGAAGTATATAGTTCTCTATTGTGGATTAGTTGATTCTCTAAAAGTTGATTTTAGTACTTTTAATGCGAACAAGTCTCCCTAAATACTCGTCTTTTGGAAAAAAAATATGAGTTTGATTAAGGAATCTAGTAAAAGTTAAAATTCGACCTGATAAGTGATTATGTTTCCTTATGAATAAATTCCTCAATAAAAAGTATCTTAATACAAAAATTTTGTCTATTAACTTTTCCTACTGGGGAATCGAATGCCGTTTAACCCATCACAAGTTTGTGCTTTTCTTGTGGTTAACTTTCTTCTAAACATGTTTTCTATCACTCTCCATCAGAACATGACCCTATGTTTTCTCCTCCATGTCCATATTTCTCTACATGTAATCCTAGTATGGGTTAACTTGGGTGACCTTGGTACTTATCTTTCTTTATTTTAAAGTTATTTTTTTACCGACTCTTCTTCTGATGTGGGTCTTTCAAGGATGTTTCCAAGCTCAATTTTAAAAATTACGAGGACACAATTCCCAAAAGGGGGAAGGATGTAACACCCCAGGTAAATAAAGAATATGAAATTTTCATATTTATCCATATTTTTGAATAAAATATTAATATGAATTTAAAGGGGATGCTATGCTCGATGGCGTACCCAACACGCAACAACGAGTTTCTTGGGAATCTTACGTTGCACTCTAATAATAAAATAGTATTATTTTAAATGGCAGTTAACATGTAGCTGTTTTATTGGAGGGAATGGATATAAATAACTAAAATAATATTATATATGTTTTTAAATGTTTTTACATTTATCCAATAAAATATAAAGTCTTAAAATACGGAAAGAATTCAATTTTATGCGTATATGCCCTAGTTTTCACTAAAGGTTCAATTATCACCTTTTGATGGCGAACCGTCATTAAATATAGTTTTGTTCACTGTTATACATTATATTGGACCAAATAGGACTCTTCTATAGAATCGGTACATCAAAATTTACTTTGTGTAAATTTTTGGTATCTTTCAGATAAAGTTTTTTTTTAATGAATAGTGTAAAGTGTTGTATTTTAATTCAAAACCTCTTTCTAATATAATTTATTTATATGATTAGATTATATTTTTAATTGGTTTTAAAGTGAAATTAGAATATATTTTTACCATTAAATCCAATAGTGGTCTTTGGAATTAATTTCACTTTGAAATCGGACTTAAACTAGTGTCAATCTTTTGATACTTATTAGTTCATAAAAACACGCTATTTGTCACGACAGCGGGAATTAATTATTAAATTAATTAACGTGACTTATATGTTTTGAATTTTGTAAAATAGACTTCATTTTTGAATTCGGAATATCAAATATAGCTTAGGGTGAATTTTGGGTATTTTTCTGAAAAACTTCAATTTTTGATGAATAGTGAAACCACTAAGTGGTACTTATAAAAACTGATTTTTCCGTTTAAATGACATTTTGCCATCTTTGTGTTTTGAATTTCAAAAATCCAACATACATGGTTGTCATTAAGAAGTAAAATGTGGTTCAATGGGATAAAAATAATTTTTTGGTGAATAGTAACTTATTAAGTTTTTAATCGCGATTAGAGGTAATTATTGTAGTTTAAGGTCAAAATAATGTTTTAATAATATGAAATGAACTTCACACATGTCCTAACATCATTGTATGTGTCATGGCCGACCAAGACAACCCATGGGTCAACTTGGGGACCCCATGAAGCCACTTTGATTGGAAAATGACAATAATATCTTTTTATTTAATGTTAAAGTAAAAATGGGACAAACATGAAATGTTTTACTAAAACAATTTTTACATGGGGTTATACAAATCAAATTTTTGACTATAAATATTATTTGGAATGATAAAACGATTTCCTACATCATAGTAGTTTCTTATAATTTTTAGACATTAAATAAATTAAATTATGTATGACATCATGATGATGCAGCGATAACCTCATTATTTAACGATTTAAATAAAATGTAAAGATAATGTAAAATATAAGACCTACACGTGTTCAAAACCAATTGGATGAGTGGATTTGGAACCCTTATCACCTTATCCTAGAATTATATCAACATGGGTCCTTTTGAATGAGAAACTCATTTTAAAATAAAGTAACTTATCTTTACTTTACAAGAGTGCCCCTCCTCTCCTCTTATAAAAGGCCCCCACCTCTACCTCCTTACCCACACTCCTAAAGCCTTTGACTCGGCCAAACCCTACCCATTTTGTCTCTCCAATTCCCTATCTTACTCCATGAAGCTTCACTTTGGGAAGAAGTCTTCCCACGGAAGCCTTTGAGCTCAAACCAATGGGAGTTACCCGATTTTAAGGTAATGTGTTCACTTGAGTCCTTTTGTTTTATTTTGCCTCTCCAACCCCCTAAACTCTTTTTATTCATTTATTTTGTAACAACTCCAGTATCTTAAATATACTAGGATGTTGTTATAATATGTATTCTAGCTACACTTACACACACCTACATCTAATGGTTAAAGAACATACTGTTTCTGTGGATGGCGAATTTCTGCCTCACGAAACGATGATTGTTCAACACTCATATATAAACTTCAAAGGTGGCCATTAATATGTCACTATATTTATATATGATATATAATATGATTATTTTTTACTTAAGCTTCTGTATTTTTCATTTTTGGCTTACCTTTATGGCTTCCATTAAGGGTATATGCGATATCTTCATTTTAGGAAGTGCGGACTACCGCCCCCTCAAAGTGATGTGATTCGTTAATGCCATACGTGGGACGTATAAAGGATGAATTTATTGTTAATATATATGATGTTATACTGGAATTATAATATACCTATATATCATTATTATTTATTTCCATTAATGTATGAGATAGAAATGAAAGTAGCGTTCATGCATACGTACGGCTTACCGTCTCCATGAACGACGCATTTCATTTCTTATCCCCAAATGTAATGTACTATTATAAGTACATGTATATAATGGATATATATGATGAATGATACATCTAAATGATGAATATAACTATGGAATTAAAATATACATACCTCTCATTTAGTTTTAATTCCATTAATATGACAAAGAAATGAAAGTAGCGTTCATGCGTACGTACGGCTTACCATCTCCATGAACGGTGCATTTCATTTCTTCTCTATAAATGATTATGTAATATTATAAATACATGTATATGCTGGATATATATGATATATATTCTATCCAAATTAGGAATGTCATTATGGACATAAATAACCTTTGACCCCACGAACAACATGTAATTGTAAGAAGTCCAATTTCGACTTAAGAACCAAATGTCGACAAAACAAACATTATTAACATAAATGATTACTTAATGCTTATAAAATGAAAATAAGTGATCTAAAATGAATAATGAACTAGAAAATGTTTCCTAATAAAGTGGAAATTAAATCAAGTTTATTATTCAGGACGTTAACGAATGATCGAGTCAAGTCGGACCCGAGGTAAGGGATCCTACTCCACTCTTTCTTTTTAAGTACACTCTTTTATGTCATTCCTTTTAAAGATCATATTTCTTGTTATTGGGATGTTCTTTTATATCAATCTTACTGTAATTTTTATTTTCATGTGATGTGAGACCCTATTCTCTCTCATCAATCCATTTTGGATGTTTTGAGTGGCACCATTAGGCTACCGAATTTTCGTAAGAGATATAACCTCTCTCTTTCTTATTAAGTACTCTACCTTATGTCACTTCTTTTAAGATCCTATTTTTTATGTTGGGGGATGTTCTTTTATATTCCTCTTTCTTTAAACTTTATGTTTATGTGATGAGAGATCCTATATCCTCTCATAAATCCATTTTGGAAGTGTTAAGTGGCGCCGTTTGGCTACCGAGTTTTCGTAAGAGATTTTTCATCTCACTTTTATTCCCGTGAGATTTATGCTACATTTTCCACAATTTACTTTGATTGGTTTATTTAATTCCCATTATTACCCTCCTTTTGAAATATAATTCCATTTATGGGTATTTACATATTCATTGTATGACACTTCTTCAATGGGGTGTATGTTTCAAAAGATACCCATGTCGGTAAGGGAACCTTTCACCCTCCTCTTTTTAAAAGACTTCTTTTGTTGTGTCTTTTAATTTACATATTGTTATGTTGGGATATGTTCTCATATATCCTTATTGATGTAAATTTTATGTCCAAGTGATGAGATACCCTTTTTTTCTCTCATCAACTCATTTCGATGTGACGTCGTTAGGCTGTCAAGGGATCTTCTTAACCCAATTTCGATTTCTTTGGGTTCAACATGTAGTTATGGAATATGTCATCTTTTTAATATTTGTGAATGTGCTTTGATTATTTTACACTTAATATCCACTTATATTTGGTTTATTCATTTGTCACACATAATTATGTAATTGATTTATCCTTAAACCAAGGATACCGTCTTTGTATGGGACTTCGTCTCAATCTCCATTCATTGAGGCATATTTTGTTTTATACACAACCTTCTTTTATACGGTGTATTAACCCCTTTTAATTTTAAGTTTATCCAAAAGGATTATTTTTTATATGAATCGTTTTACTAAACGACAAAAGGGAATGTTTTTGTCCTACGTATGCGGCGACAACGACTTCTGCGCTGCCATGACCATTATTTCAGTTTTGGCTTCCTTTACAAGCCATATCATCTTTTTAAAAGAAAAATAAATACCGTTTTTTACTTTTCTTTTATTTTGGTATTGAAAATTGTTTTCATAATGTTATTATATCAATGTGTTGTATTTATATCTTGTGATTGAAAGGTGGAAAAGTTATGTTTCCTTTATTCATGTTTTATGTGATATGATTATGTTGAGGTTCTTGGGCATTATTATGAAGACGGGTGGTTTCGTGATAAACAAAGGGCGGGTGAGCCCGATATAGCTCTCCAATGCATTGGGTAATGCGAAGGAGTGAAACGTTAATGTTTTTTCGAAGAGATTTAGGGAATATACTGTGATGGGTATTCTAAACGTAACCAAGAGGGTTACTCCCTACGTAAGAATGTTATGAATTCCTCAAGTTACCTTTATGTCTTATTATTTCTATGATTTATTCATGGTTTGATGAGGTATGTTAAAGTGCCTATGTAATATGGGTAAAGTATGATTTCATTCTTATGTATATATGAACTCATGTTTCCTTTCCATATTTTTTTATAACCCTTACTGAGCTTTTTATGCTCATCCCATGTTTTTGAAATGTTTTTCACAGGTCAAGGGAAAGGTACATGATGTGATGATAGTGTCAAGGATGTGTCAAGAAATAATCCATGTTTGATTTTAAATATGTTTCCGTTGATGGGAAGAATGAATACTATCTTTTATGTAACCACTTTGTTTAAATGTGGAATGTAATGCAAGTTTCATGATCTAATTCTCTAAAAATCTAAACCTGAAAAGATCCTCAATGTGTAATCTTGTAATAACTCAGGACTAAGTAAGTTTTAAGGCTGGGGACTTATATTTTGAGATGTAATAGTTATGTCTTAATTCTCTACAACTCTAAACCTAAAAATATCCTTAATGTGAATTATTCATTTATTTCAAGATCATGTGATGTTTTAAGGTCGGGTCCTTATATATAATATTCATTTTTATAATGTATAAAAAAAATTCAATGTTCATTTCTTGGGTTTGAGTGTGTAACATGTGTTTTGAAATAAAATGTAAATTTTAAAATAAAAACATATATTATGATTCATACAAGGCATACCGTATATAATATTGTGGTGTGGTTAATTTATATACATTACACCATGTCTTTTTATTCTGTGATGTGTTTAACATTTGTGGTTATCTGACTATATTATTGTTCGATAACCCATAATATTTAATGTAGTGTAGAATAAAATTATCATTGAATCATCATGAGTGAATCATCTTTATTGGGTTTATGGTCATACTATATTATGGCATCATCTTTTTGGAAGAAATATTCTATAATTTTTTATCATATCATTTTGTGCTCTTAATAAATCAAAAAATTCTCAAATAAAAAATAATTATAGATGAATTTTGATCTTAATAATATCTTGGAAAATTTGGAAAATAAGTATTACATAAAAAAGAAATGGAAATAAAGTAAAAAAGTAGATAGAATGATGAAAAAATTAACAAAATAAGTAGTATGAACTCATGTCTCACTGATTTCAATATAAATTCCAACACAATGTTTTCTTACAATTCACTTCTAAAAGAAATATATTTTCTTCATTAGGAAATGGAGACTTTTGATAGTCTTAATAGTATAAGAAACATATAAATAAACCATGAATTAAAAAAATTACATTAAATTTTAATTATTATTATAAATTCCTCTTCAGGAATAATTGATTATTGATGGAATATGATATATTTCATAAATTGGAAAACATATCAACCCTAATCATTGTCATTATATTGTTTTGGGAGCTTAATAACATTTATAAAATAAGTAATTACATTTTTATATGTGTTTAAATAGTAAAATATTAATATATATTCCCCAATACATATCTAGTCTTTGAATTCTATAGTCTTTTTGTGCTCAGAGGCATTCACCATTCTATGATTTTGAGGATATTTAAAAAAATCTATAAAATAATATAATTTTAATTAGAGAAATATATAAAATATAAAATTTGTTTTTTATTTATGAAATGTTTCATTTGTGTATTAAAATCGATAAACGTCATCAAGTGTGGTCAATTTATTGGTAATCCTTGTATTGAATCCATGAAAATGAATCTTTAGAGTATACCAATTGATTACAATGAATAACCAAATATTCCTAAAAAGAAAAAGGAATAATTATTGACTGGAATTAAAAAATATTTGACATGATTAAATTGGAATGTTATACCCCTACATCATGGAATTTAAATAGGGTGTATCATCTAGATGTTTTCATTTGAACATTGTATCTAGTTTTCCACTATTACATAATATTTATTTGGTTCCAATGAGAATTATTTTTTAGAAGTGATGTGAGGACTAACGAGACCAAATTTATATTCATTGGGTTTTCCTTCAAATAAAATGTATAGATAATACTATAAAGTATGAATATAATATTTAGTCAAAATTACCATTGTATATTAGTTATTTAGAAAACAAATTATAAAAATACAAAACACGTATACTTTTAAAACATGGACTTCTAGCCATTTCTTGATTACGTCATTTACATTCTCCTGACCAAAATAACCTATAATTGCAACTCCATACATTTTTTTTCAAAAATAATTATGCTTATGAAATCCCATTTTAACATCGTATATGTATGAAAATTTAATTTCATTAAATGTTGAATTTCAATAGGCCTGGTGAAGGAAAATTCTGAAGATATTTTTGATCGGTTGGTTGATCCTTTAGATTGTTTTTAATTGACCTCTGGTTTCACCCCCTCCCCTTCTCGATATGTATTATAATTCATCATTTCGAGACATTTATCATTAATTATTAGATGTTTTCGATAAAAAAATTAAAAGGAATATATCATTGTTGATATTTATTTAAAAAAATAAAGAGGTTATACTATGAAACTGTCAATAGAATCTTTGATCATATGAACACCGAAAGAAACAAGTGGAATAGGCAGCTCATTGTTCAGCTCATGAACTATGTGAATCCCCAATCTCACATGACCAATTTGAATTTTTTTGTGTTTAATACCTCCTAGGATATTGTGTATAGTACCCCATACAACAATATGATGTGTGGGTACTGTTATATATATAAATCACAATCTTTTTTACCCTATTAAATATCAATATAGAAAACATATCAGTGTATTCCTTATTCAAATTTCAAATAATCCATTATGAAACAATTGATTACCTCTTCTATGATTGACCATTGAGGGATTGGCTAACCTCAAAGCTGGTGCATGTTGGGATGGATCATCTTGTAGTGTTTGTTGTATTATTTTTTCTTCTCTATGATTCATTGCAATAACATTTCCTAACAACCAAGACAATCAATCATGTTTTTTATTGTGTATCTAATCATGAATACATATCATCCATTTTCTTATTTTTTTTTCCTTGTTCATTTATTTTCTAAAAATATGTTTTTGGTGAAACCACAATACTCACACTTATGACTTGTCCATACTATTATGGTAGCATCAAGGATAGTAAAAGAAGTTGTTTATTGGGTATAGCTTATGATGAATCTTATTTCTATTTCGGATGAAAATATATATAAATAATTAATCATTGTTATGTAAAACCAATTTAAATATATTTCTGTTATTATTTAATAGTGACAAATTCACTTCATAACTTTGTGTGTTTTCTTCTATTAGTATCCCATATTTATTCACACAAGCCTCCTTATGATGAACATAACGTGGAGTGGTAGTGTCTTTGAATTTCGATTCATCAATATTCATATAAATAATAAAGAAATTTTTTTTGTGCCATGTCACATAAATTATTGTTTTAGATTTAAAATTAATAATTGTTTTAATGTGAATCATATCCCATTATTTAATTTTGATAGGGGTATGTTGGTTTTGATGTAAAAGAATTATTTTAATCATGCACCTATTATTTCAGAAGTTATCAATTCTTAATTAATGTGATGATTACAATTATGTTTTTGTAATATATTACTAGTCAAAAAATACCTGAAAAAATCTTTCCACATGATGAATAATAAGAATATTAAATATTTGTTGGTTTGTTAGGGGTGCATACATATGTGGTGGGTATGGTTATATTTTATTTTATAAATCATGGAGATGATACATAAAATAATTATCTGAAATCATCAATGATCCTTTCTAGTTATCAACAATAATAATTTGATTCAACATTCATCTACTAGAAATTCACTCATCAATGGATAATGAAAAGTAAATTGATGTATCATAATTTTTTTAAATTAAATAAATACATTATATCCTAATGTTACCTGATAATAATCCAAAATTAGTGGGATGATTGTGGGAACAACATTATGACAAATATCAACATCAATTGACATATTCATTTTAGTGGTAATCCCAATCTAAATACAAAAAGATGACTTTTGGGGTTAACATACTGGTTGTATGCATTCATCCTACCTCAAATTTGATTCCTTTATTCCCCACCTTTATAATTTTTATTGACACTACAATGATATGACACTTTTATTTTGGTTAAAAATTGTCAATTCACTGTCTACCCTTTCCACATCATCAACATCATCAATATGTTTTCACCCTTAATTTGTAGAATCATTATGTGCATAATCTTATTGTCCCCCATCATTATGAGAATGATTATATTCCCAAACCCATCTTCCTATGTATTGGGAGAATCTTCTTGTACATAAGTCATTATATAAATATGTGGTGGTTAAAATTTTAAATTAGATTTTTTAATTTATTATTGAAAGGATAATCATATTATGTAATATAATGTACATTACAAAAAAAATATAACATGCTTATTAAATTCATTTTTCTAATGGTTGAAGGGATTTGAGCCCTCTATTGAGTATCTAAATACCCAGATTGTGGGATCCAATGAAATAAAATACCTTATTGAAATTGGTACTACTTATAAAGGATTGTACTATCCCAATGAAAGTGTAATCGTTATTTGAATTGACATATGTCCCATCATTGGTTTTGGTTTATAACATAACAATTTACCATATTCGGTTTCCAAGGCCTAGAACATAATTTTTTTTACTACCTATGATGACATTAGAAAAGATTCATCTTTTTCCCCTTCCTTATGGAAATGTAAATTCAAAAATAAAAATTAATCAATTTTAACTAAACTCTTATTATCAACACACTTGCATTGAAAAATAGGCACTTGAAATGTTTTTTAATCAAAACACCATATTTATTTGGTGATAACAGATTATGATATATTCGTATAAATTGGAATTTTTTCCCTAGTACCAGATATATTCATTTATTCACCCACATGTGTAACTCCATTAATTTTCCTAGTATTCCATTAATCATGTATATTTTCATAGAATATATATCCATTAATTTCATAACCATTGTAAGATAATACATTCAGACAAGGTCCTCAAAATAGTCATTGATGTAAATCTAGAATTGAATGTATATTTTAAATTCACTCATAAAAATCATATTCCAAAACAAAGTATAAAATATTTATTATTTTTATTTTATATCTTGTTTTAACCCCTTTACTAATTCAAATGCATAATAATTACATTTTGGGATTTATGATATAGCCCAACCTCTAAAATTTTATTAAAAATGTAATGGTGTGTTTAGTCCTACTTTGTAAGAATAATTGAGAGAACATATATTTTGTAAATTCCATCACCTATAATCCTCCAAATGTGATGAGATTTTTGTAGGCAAATAATTTCCACATAAGAGAGGAAGTTGGTACAAAATTGAACAACCACTTCAAAAAAATATTAATCCTCAATAAAACCTTCTCCATGACTGATATTATTGACAAACCCCTTAAAAATGTTCATAAAATATTCAATGGGGGTAAATCAATCTATAAAATACATGACAAAACTGTCATATATCTCTAACCAAGTAATACATTAAGTGAACCATCATATAAAACAATAACAATGGGATGTTCTACTCCATTTCACATAATATAAAAAAAAATTCTATAATTTGAAATTTCACTAAGTCTATATCGTTTATACATAGATAAATGGAAAGAAAATATATATTGGTAAATTTATTATAGATATTCTTTGGAATAATGCAATGTAATACTTCATGAGTTATATCTTACACCAAAGCATTATATTTATGTGATTTCAGACCCTTTATCTTTAAATTAGTCATTAACAAGATATTCTTGATATTTGATGGATGCCCCTCCAGAACCATTACATAATTCAATAAGTTTCAAAACTAATATATCTATTTACTATTAAGAGTGTCACTTGTTGGATGAAGGGAAGTATACCATTCACTCTTTACTGGTGTCAATTATTCCATTATCCCTAGGTCAATCATATCAAACCTATGATGAATTCCATCCTTTTATGGTGAATTTATTAATGTTCTAATGAAACTATCACAAAACTTTTCAACATCAATATCATCAATAAAATTCTTTATGTACAATAAATTATATTACAATAATTCATAAAAACTGATCACTTTTTAAAATAAGGTTTTATATGTGTTCTCATTAATGTTTTACCAAAAGAAATGTATACATCATATAAATTTTTGAATAGTTGATCACCTGTTTTTGCAGAAGGTGATGTACCTTCTTTTAAACTCCCATCAAATGGTGTCATATTCAATCAATATATAAGTCACCAGGGTAGAAACATATTATTTCTTCGATACATAGTATTAGATAAGGATTAACATAATTGACTATTTATCTTATTTAATAAATCAGACACCCTTGTGTTATATTAATTATATATCCAAAAAATATTAAGTTGAAAATTCATTCATCAACCCGTATAATATGGCTCTCAATGTGAAATATTAATTTTTTTAAGAATCATTCAACATAACACCTGAATCACGCAATAATATCAAATATTTGATCAATGGAGCCAACTAAATATCAATATCATTAGATAGTTGTTTTGGTCCTAGTATAAGTAGAGATAGACTATTTTATTTTTCTACACGAATAACCATGGTGGAATGTTATTATATACCAACATAACAATCCATATACGGTCAGTTCTGTTTAGAAAACGAAAATTCATTACTCTATATGTAGATAACAAAAGATGGTAGTTTTTTGGATCATGTAAAAATTCAGGATACTCATTAGAGTGGAATTGTTTTCAGAATTTATTTATTGTATATTCAGTACATGTAAATTTTGATGAAGTCTTCTCACTTCTATATACGCACCTAAACCTTAGAATGATGAGAAAATACCATAAAAATTTTGTAGGACCGAATTCATTTTTTTTATTGAGATACACCACACTGTATGAAATATTAACATATTCATGGTCATTGTGATGCAGTATACATTCCTTTATTCAGGCATGTATTAATTCGAGGATCATACCCCTTGAATATTGTATTAATTTAGCATCTTATGTTCAGAATGGAATTTCATTATCTTCCATGATCATATAATTTAAGAGAGAAATTAGTTTAGTTATGCTGGTGTGAATCCATATATTTTAAACTTTTATATTATATAGTTTTATTATAGATGAAGAAGTTGTATATTTAGTATAACTCATATAAAATGGTGTCTCTGAACAACTATTCAACATCTCAATCTAATATTTACAATCAAAATGTTCATCTTTAGCATTCTTTGTAATATTCTCAATATGATCTTCACCATCCTTCACAACTGTAATCATATCCTCAATACATTATTCCTTATTTTCAAACATTTAATCGTATTAAATGGTCTATAATACGCAGTGTTATTTTAATCACTAGCTATATTCAATTTGTCCCATGTTTAGTAGAATTTTTTTAATTTTTATCAATTCCATGAAATATAAATGGTTCTTTTAACTCATCTGACCAAATTAGAAATGAATAACAATTACATAGGCATAGAAAAATTATTTTAGAAGGATCATATTTATAGAATTTTGAAAACATGATGAATTCTTTCATTCCATCCTCATATTTATTGGTCATATTATTTGAATCCATCCATTTTTTATTCATAGCCTTCTAATATGTTTTAGTTGTATTAATATTTAACATTATAAATAAATACAAATAAATATATGAGCCTAGAATCCATAAAAATTCATTCTTAATGAATCATTTAATCTACATGAAACCATTTTTATAAGATAATAAGATCCATATAAAGGGTTGTATATGTCGAAAAAATAGCAGGAATCAACTCTAGGAAACTTTCAGAGTGGAAACTGGGAGTGAGGTTAAAACAAGACAAAATAATGTATGAATGTTTTGAATGCTGGTCATGATACAATCATGTACTCACATGTGTGTTCACACGACAATATGGATTAATTCTTATATTAAAGAGGAAAAAAATATATTTAAATTTTTATAAAGAACATGAATATTGAATATATTAAAATTAAAATATTGTGATACTTAATATTTAAATGCCATTGGAAAAAATATATTGACATCATTATTATAGTAGATAACAATTTGGATAAATACATTTTAAATCATATAGAAGAACATATAAGAATTAAAGAATTATTTTCATCATGGATAATAGAAATACATTAATTAAAAGAACATTCAAATGGAAAATTTAAATTCAAAATATCAGGAAAATGTATTAATGTTTGTATTTGTAGAATATTATCAATCATGGGAAGTAAGTTGATTTTGTAGGATTTCACGCAAAAATTTTATCATGCTATACACATAACCATATTCAAAATTGTGTAATAGACTATTCTGTATAGACAACAATGTTTTAAATAAGAATACCTTAATTTAAAGAATAAAAAAATGAATGTTAACATAAAAAAATAATTACAAGCCCAAAATGAAGAATATATTGTCAAAAAAACATACAACATGATAATCATTGATATTTTATCTTCTATCCATTAAAAATAGAAGATGTTATTTTTTTCGCATATATCCATGATAGAATGGTTTATGATAGAATTTATGAGACTTGTGTTTACCCCACAACCTATGAAGTTGAATCCTGATATACCATATTGTAATACGTATACATAAAAGTTTTAGCATATACATTAATTAAATTAGGTCTTCGACATTCCAAGAAGTGAACTGGTCTCTAACATGTTATAAAGACACATGAGAATACCAACCCGAAAAAAATTGAATTATAAAGTAATAAAATTTTTATTTTTAGATGCACTTTTTGATGAAAATGTAATATATTGTATTTATTTTCATAAAAGAAGTTGTTTTGTTAATTCAAAAATAATAAATAATAAATAGAAAATAAAAATATTTCTATATGATGGCCATATGTTCTGCATTATAACGTTTTATCACAAGGAATGCTGAGAGGATCTAAGAAAATGGAAATGGAGAAACCTATTTAGGGAAGAATAAAGTGGTAAAAACTAATTTTTTTTTATTTGATGGAAAACCTGATATTTATATATAACACTCAATTTAATTCACAAAATGATAAAACAGTTGAATATTGAGTTATATATTACTATCAAAGTGCACATTTTTTGAAAGTAGAGTATGACACATACTAAAATACAAATACCATGTAATCAACAAAACTTATATTTAAACATCACTTGTCGTAGTAGGAGAATCCACAACACATGTAGAAGAATCATCATCCATAAACTATAGAAGATATTAACAAAATTACAAGTAATCAAAGCCAATGGAATTAAATTTTTATAGTGGAATAAAATAATACCAAAAAATTATTTGTTTAGGGGTTACCATATCTAAATGGAATTGAAATCATGTGACTGAGGATTTTCTATGCCGCGGTTAGGTTAATCAATTGTAAATCTAGGTTTACCGTAGATACCAGCAACAAATCTCGCAAGAAAAAGGAGCTTTGAAGGGAGAAAATATTAAAATTAAACCAAATGAGAAAGAAATGGGTCTCAAGAGGGGGAGTTATATGGATTGGATCCATAGAGAGTGGTGGTAGAAAGATGAGTATCGGGTCAATGATGATGTGAAAATTAGTGGCGTAGGAATAATTAGAGGAGATGAAGGGAATCATGAGCATGAACCCTAGGAGGAATATTGGAATAATTGTAAAAGTTTTATAAGACATCATCCCAATAGTAATAAAGATTAATTTTATATAAAAATGAATAAAAATTTATTTTTCCCATTGAGAAATATTATATATAAAGTATTAGACTTCATGGTGATCAACATTGCCCCTAGAGAGTCACTCCTTGGCCATTGGAGTAATATCATGTCCATCCTCACACAATGGTGAAAATAGTTTTTTTGATCACTAATGAAAAACAAACAAATACAATAATGGGAGAACAATACACATGTTTTAGGCAGTATTAATGTCCATAATGAAGATATTTTTGCATGATAGAAGAAATTGAAGCAATATGCTTTCAATCTAATGTATTTAGATATTTTGCAAATACAATGATAAAATGTTCATAAAAACAGTGACAACGTTAAGGAGAAAAATATCATCTCCCAAGTGAAACCTGTGAATAATATTTCAGGGTTGATTATCCCCAATTTTTTTATTCTCCAAATTTCTGTTTATAGGAATCCACCTTTCATCTACAGAAATCTTCTCTTTTCATAACTCCATAAAAATGAATTTTCACAAGAGCCACTTCACCTATCAAAACAGCTGAGAAATAAAAAATAAATTGAAAATTAATTTTCATATATTTAATTCATGACACACTATAAAAAATAAAAGAATAAATAGAAACTGCATAAACAAAACTCACAAAAATTGAGTAGAATGGACAAATGATTTCAGTTATTCACACCCATATAATAACCTATAATAACTAAATTATTCACCCTCATGGTTCATGTTTTTGATCCAAACATAGCCTCAATCATGATTTATTGGTTTCCTCTTAATGATAACTCTAATGATGTCCAAAAAGGAATGAAACCAAGAAAGGTTTTGTGGGTGAAAGAAAGAAATCCCATGATATTTATTGCAATGAAAGTCAATCAAAAAAATTCATTCAATCAAAAACTGTTATTGAAACCATTCATCAAAAATTATTTGATCATTTACATAATTCATGATAAAATTTGATGAGAAGAAATAATCATCCAATTGTATTTTCATGGCATTTTGAAATTGGGAATCAGGTATACTAAATGAAAACCAAATATAAACTGTAGAATAAACTAAGAATATATTCATACATATAAAAAATTAACCTAAAAGTATCTCATTCATAGGAATTATTGATAATTATAAGTATAAAACTCAAATCCCACAATAAATAGATTATATTTTTTATGGGACACAATATCCTATTTGTTTACCTTGAATCCCCTTAAAATAAATGATTCATTCAATTCATGATCACTATAAATGAAAATCTCAAACATACCTAGTATGAGGAAAACAAAATGCTCCAAAAATACCAAAACATACTATAATCTATATATTATAAATTAAAACTTTTAAAATAACAATAGGAATAATGAAATTGAATGTTAGTATTAAAAATTAAGTGATATTATCTTCAACAACATATTTCATTAGATGTCTTTGTGACATCAAAGCATGATCTCCGGACCTGAGGTAAGGGATCCTACTCCACTATTTCTTTTTAAGTACACTCTTTTATGTCATTCCTTTTAAAGCTCATCTTTATTGTTATTGGGATGTTCTTTTATATCAATCTTACTGTAATTTTTATGTTCATGTGATGAGAGACCCTATTCTCTCTCATCAATCCATTTTGGAAGTTTTGAGTGGCGCCGTTAGGCTACCGAATTTTCGTAAGAGATCTAACCTCTCTCTTTCTTATTAAGTACTCTAATTTATGTCACTTCTTTTAAGATCCTATTTTTTATGTTAGGGGATGTTCTTTTATATTACTCTTTATTTAAACATTATGTTTATGTGATGAGAGATCCGATATCCTCTCATCAATCCATTTTGGAAGTGTTATGTGGCGCCGTTAGGCTACCGAGTTTTCGTAAGAGATTTTTCATCTCACTTTTATTCCCGTGAGATTTATGCTACATTTTCCACAATTTCCTTTGATTGGTTTATGTAATTCCCATTATTACCCTCATTTTGAAATATAATTCCATTTATGGGTATTTACATATTCATTGTATGACACTTCTTCAATGGGGTGTATGTTTCAAAAGATACCCATGTCGGTAAGGGAACCTTTCACCCTCCTCTTTTTAAAAGACTTATTTTGTTGTGTATTTTAATTTACATATTCTTATGTTGGGATATGTTCTCATATATCCTTATTGATGTAAATTTTATGTCCAAGTGATGAGATACCCTTTTTTTCTCTCATCAACTCATTTCGATGTGACGTTGTTAGTCTGTCAAGGGATCTTCTTAACCCAATTTCGATTTCTTTGGGTTCAACATGCAGTTATGGAATATTTCATCTTTTGAATATTTGTGAATGTCCTTTGATTATTTTACACTTAATGTCCACTTATATTTGGTTTATTCATTTGTCACACATAATTATGTATTTGATTTATCCTTAAACCAAGGATATCGTCTTTGTATGGGAGTACGTCTCAATCTCCATTCATTGAGGCATATTTTGTTTTATACACAACCTTCTTTTATACGGTGTATAAACCCCTTTGAATTTTAAGTTTATCCAAAAGGAATCTTTTTTATATGAAGCATTTTACTAAACGACAAAATGGAATGTTTTTGTCCTACGTATGCGGCGACAATGACATCTGCGCTGCCATGACCATTATTTTAGTTTCGGCTTCCTTTACAAGCCATATCTTCTTTTTAAAAGAAAAATAAATACCGTGTTTTAATTTTCTTTTAATTTGGTATTGAAAATTGTTTTCATAATGTTATTATATCAATGTGTTGTATTGATATCTTGTGATTGAAAGGTGGAAAAGTTATGTTTCCTTTATGCATGTTTTATGTGATACGATTATGTTGAGGTTCTTGGGCATTATTATGAAGACGGGTGGTTTCGTGATAAACTAAGGGCGGGTGAGCCCGATATAGCTCTCCAATGCATTGGGTAACGCGAAGGAGTGAAACGTTAAGGTTTTTCCAAAGAGATTTAGGGAATATACTGTGATGGGTATTCTAAACGTAACCAAGAGGGTTACTCCCTACGTAAGAATGTTATGAATGCCTCAAGTTACCTTTATGTATTACTATTTCTATGATTTATTCATGGTTTGATGAGGTATGTTAAAGTGCCTATGTAATATGGGTAAAGTATGATTTCATTCTTATGTATATATGAACTCATGTTTCCTTTCCATATTTTTTTATAACCCATACTGAGCTTTTTATGCTCATCCCATGTTTTTGAAATGTTTTTCATAGGTCAAGGGAAAGGTACATGATGTGATGATAGTGTCAAGGATGTGTCAAGAAAGAATACATGTTTTATTTTAAGTATTTTTCCATTGATGGGAAGAATGAATACTATCTTTTATGTAACCACTTTGTTTAAATGTGGAATGTAATGCAAGTTTCATGATCTAATTCTCTAAAACTCTAAACCTGAAAAGATCCTCAATCTGTAATCTTGTAATAACTCAAGATTAAGTAAGGTTTAAGGCTAGGGCCTTATATTTTGGGATGTAATAGTTATGTCCTAATTCTCTAAAGCTCTAAACCTAAAAAGATCCTTAATGTGAATTATTCATTTATTTCAAGATCATGTGATGTTTTAAGGTCGGGTCCTTATATATAATATTCATTTTTATAATGTATAAAAAAAATACAATGTTCATTTCTTGGGTTTGAGTGTGTAACATGTGTTTTGAAATAAAATGTAAATTTTAAAATAAAAACATATATTATGATTCATACAAGGCATACCGTATATAATATTGTGGTGTGGTTAATTCATATACATTACACCATGTCTTTTTATTCTGTGATGTGTTTAACATTTGTGGTTATCTGACTATATTATTGTTCGATAACCCATAATATTTAATGTAGTGTAGAATAAAATTATCATTGAATCATCATGAGTGAATCATCTTTATTGGGTTTATGGTCATACTATATTATGGAATCATCTTTTTGGAAGAAATATTCTATAATTTTTTATCATATCATTTTGTGCTCTTAATAAATCAAAAAATTCTCAAATAAAAAATAATTATAGATGAATTATGTTCTTAATAATATCTTGGAAAATTTGGAAAATAAGTATTAGATTAAAATGAAATGGAAATAAAGTAAAAAAGTAGATAGAATGATGAAAAAATTAACGAAATAAGTAGTATGAAATCATGTCTCACTGATTTCAATATAAATTCCAACACAATGTTTTCTTACAATTCACTTCTAAAAGAAATATATTTTCTTCATTAGGAAATGGAGACTTTTTATAGTCTTAATAGTATAAGAAACATATAAATAAACCCTGAATTAAAAAAATTACATTAAATTTTAATTATCATCAGAAATACCTCTTCGGGAATAGTTGATTATTGATGGAATATGATATATTTCATAAATTAGAAAACATATCAACCCTAATCATTGTCATTATATTGTTTTGGGAGCTTAATAACATTTATAAAATAAGTAATTACATTTTTTTATGTGTTTAAATTGTAAAATATAAATATATATTCCCCAATAAATATCTAGTCTTTGAATTCTATAGTCTTTTTGTGCTCAGAGGCATTCACCATTCTATTATTTTGAGGATATTTAAAAAAATCTATAAAATAATATAACTTTAATTAGAGAAATATATAAAATATAAAATTTGTTTTTTATTTATAAAATGTTTCATTTGTGTATTAAAATCGATAAACGCCATCAAGTGTGGTCAATTTATTGGTAATCCTTGTATTGAATCCATGAAAATAAATCTTTAGAGTATACCAATTGATTACAATGAATAACCAAATATTCCTAAAAAGAAAAAGGAATAATTATTGACTGGAATTAAAAAATATTTGTCATGATTAAATTGGAATGTTATACCCCTGCATCATGGAATTTAAATAGGGTGTATCATCTAGATGTTTTCATTTGAACATTGTATCTAGTTTTCCACTATTACATAATATTTATTTGGTTCCAATGAGAATTATTTTTTAGAAGTGATGTGAGGACTAACGAGTCCAAATTTATATTCATTCGGTTTTCCTTCAAATAAAATTTATAGATAATACTATAAAGTATGAATATAATATTTAGTCAAAATTACCATTTTATATTAGTTATTTAGAATACAAATTATGAAAATACACAACACGTATACTTTTAAAACATGGATTTCTAGCCATTTCTTGATTACGTCATTTACATTCTCATGACCAAAATTACCTATAATTGCACCTCCATACATTTTTTTAAAAAAAATTATGCTTATGAAATCCCATTTTAACATTGTATATGCATGAAAATTTAATTTCATTAAATGTGGAACTTCAATAGGCCAGGTGAAGGAAAATTCTGAAGATATTTTTGATCGGTTGGTTGATCCTTTAGATTGTTTTTAATTGACCTTTGGTATCCCCCCTCCCCTTCTCGATATGTATTATAATTCATCATTTCAAGACATTTATCAATAATTATTTGATGTTTTCGATAAAAAATTAAAAAGAAATATATCATTTTTGATATTTATTTAAAAAAATAAAGAGGTTATACTATGAAACTGTCAATAGAATCTTTGATCATATGAACACTGAAAGAAGCAAGTGGAATAGGCAGCTCATTGTTCAGCTCATGAACTATGTGAATCCCCAATCTCACATGACCAATTTGAATTTTTATTTGTGTTTAATACCTCCTAGGATATTGTGTATAGTACCCCATACAACAATATGATGTGTGGGTACTGTTATATATATAAATCACAATCTTTTTTACCCTATTAAATATCAATATAGAAAACATATCAGTGTATTCCTTATTAAAATTTCAAATAATCATTTATGAAACAATTGATTACCTCTTCTATGATTGACCATTGAAGGAATGGCTAACCTCAAAGCTGGTGCATGTTGGGATGGATCATCTTGTAGTGTTTGTTGTATTATTTTTTCTTCTCTACGATTCATTGCAATAACATTTCCTAACAACCAAGACAATCAATCATGTTTTTTATTGTGTATCTAGTCTTGAATACATATCATCCATTTTCTTATTTTTTTCCTTGTTCATTTATTTTCTAAAAATATGTTTTTAGTTAAACCACAATACTCACACTTATGACTTGTCCATACTATTATGGTAGCATCAAGGATAGTAAAAGAAGTTGTTTATTGGGTATAGCTTATGATGAATCTTATTTCTATTTAGGATGAAAATATATATAAATAATTAATCATTGTTATGTAAAACCAATTTAAATATATTTCTATTATTATTTAATAGTGACAAATTCACTTCATAACTTTGTGTGTTTTCTTCTATTAGTATCCCATCTTTATTCACACAAGCCTCCTTATGATGAACATAACGTGGAGTGGTAGTGTCTTTGAATTTTGATTCATCAATATTCATATAAAAAATAAAGAAATTTTTTTTGTGCCATGTCACATAAATTATTGTTTTAGATTTAAAATTAATAATTGTTTTAAAGTGAATCATACCCCATTATTTAATTTTTATAGGGGTATGTTGGTTTTGATTTAAATGAATTATTTTAATTATGCATCTATTATTTCAGAAGTTATCAATTCTTAATTAATGTGATTATTACAATTATGTTTGTGTAATATATTACTAGTGAAAAAATACCTGAAAAAATATTTCCACATGATGAATAATAAGAATATTAAATATTTGTTGGTCTGTTAGGGGTGAATACATATGTGGTGGGTATGGGTATATTTTATTTTCTAAATCATGGAGATGATACATAAAATAATTATCTGAAATCATCAATGATCCTTTCTAGTGATCAACAATAATAATTTGATTCAACATTCATCTAATAGAAATGCACTCATCAATGGATAATGAAAAGTAAATTAATGTATCATAATTTTTTTAAATTAAATAAATACATTATATCCTAATGTTACCTGATAATAATCCAAAATTAGTGGGATGATTGTGGGAACAACATTATGACAAATATAAACATCAATTGATATATTCATTTTAGTGGTAATCCCAATCTAAATACAAAAAGTGGACTTTTTGGGGTTAACATACTGGTTGTATGCATTCATCCTACCTCAAATTTGATTCCTTTATTCCCCACCTTTATAATTTTTATTGACACTACAATGATATGACACTTTTATTTTGGTTAGAAATTGTCAATTCACCGTCTAACCTTTCCACATCATCAACATCATCAATATGTTTTCACCCTTCATTTGTAGAATCATTATGTGCATAATCTTATTGTCCCCCATCATTATGAGTATGATTATATTCCCAAACCCATCTTCGTATGTATTGGGAGAATCTTCTTGTACAGAAGTCATTATCTAAATATGTGGTGGTTAAAATTTTAATTTAGATTTTTTAATGTATTATTGAAAGGATAATCATATTATGTAATATAATGTACATTACAAAAAAAATATAACCTGCTTATTAAATTCATTTTCCTAATGGTTGAAGGGATTTGAGCCCTCTATTGAGTATCCAAATACCCAGATTGTGGGATCCAATGTAATAAAATACCTTATTGAAATTGGTACTACTTATAAAGGATTTTACTAGCCCAATGAAAGTGTAATCTTTATTTGAATTGACATATGTCCCATCATTGGTTTTGGTTTATAACATAACAATTTACCATATTCGGTTTGCAAGGCCTAGAACATAATTTTTTTACTACCTATGATGACATTAGAAAAGATTCATCTTTGTCCCCTTCCTTATTGAAATGTAAATTCAAAAATAAAAATTAATCAATTTTAACTAAACTATAATTATCAACACACTTGCATTGAAAAATAGGCACTTGAAATGTTTTTTAATCAAAACCCCATATTTATTTGGTGATACCAGAGTATGATATATTCGTATAAATTGGAATTTTTTCCCTAGTACCTGATACATTCATTTCTTCACCCACAAGTGTAACTCCATTAATTTTACTAGTATTCCATTAATCATGTTTATTTTCATAGAATATATATCCATTAATTACATAACCATTGTAATATAATACATTAAGACAAGGTCCTAAAAATAGTCATTTATGCAAATCTATAATTGAATATATATTTTAAATTCACTCATAAAAATCATATTCCAAAACAAAGTATAAAATTTTGATTATTTTTATTTTATATCTTGTTTTAACCCCTTCACTAATTCAAATGAATAATAATTACATTTTGGGATTTAGGATATAGCCCAACCTCTAAAATTTTATTAAAAATGTAATGGTGTGTTTAGTCCTACTTTGTAAGAATAATTGAGAGAACATCTATTTTGTAAATTCCATCACCTATAATCCTCCAAATGTGATGAGATTTTTGTAGGCCAATAATTTCCACATAAGATAGGAAGTTGGTACAAAATTGAACAACCACTTCAAAAAAATATTAATCCTCAATAAAACCTTCTCCATGACTGATATTATTGACAAACCCCTTAAAAATGTTCATAAAATATTCAATGGGGGTAAATCAATCTATAAAATACATGAAAAAATTGTCATATATCTCTAACCAAGTAATACATTAAGTGAACCATCATATAAAACAATAACAATGGGATGTTCTACTCCAATTCTCATTATATAAAAAAAAATTTCTATAATTTGAAATTTCACTAAGTCTATATCGTTTCTACATAGATAAATGGAAAGAAAATATATATTTACTATTAAGAGTGTCAGTTGTTGGATGAAGGGAAGTATACCATTCACTCTTTACTGGTGTCAATTGTTACAATATCCATAGGTCAATCATATCAATCCTATGGTGAATTCCATCCTTTTATGGTGAATTTATTAATGTTCTAATGAAACTATCCCAAAACTTTTCAACATTAATATCATCAAAAAAATTCATTATGTACATTAAATTATATTACAATAATTCATAAAAACTGATCACTTTTTCAAATAAGGTTTTATATGTGTTCTCATTAATGTTTTACCAAAAGAAATGTATACATCATATAAATTGTTGAATAGTTTATCACCTGTTTGTGCAGAAGGTGATGTACCTTCTTTTAAACTCCCATCAAACGGTGTCATATTCAATCAATATATAAGTCACCAGGGTAGAAACATATTATTTCCTCGATACATAGTATTATATAAGGATTAACATAATTGACTATTTATCTTATTTAATAAATCAGACACCCTTGTGTTATATTAATTATATATCCAAAAAAATATTAAGTTGAAATTTCATTCATCAACCCGTATAATATGGATCTCAATGTGAAATTTTAATTTTTTTAAGAATCATTCAACATAACACCTGAATCCCACAATAATATCAAATATTTGATCAATGGAGCCAACTAAATATCAATATCATTAGATAGTTGTTTTGGTCCTAGTATAAGTAGAGATAGACTATTTTATTTTTCTACACGAATAACCATGGTGGAATGTTATTATATACCAACATAACAGTCCATATACGGTCAGTTCTGTTTAGAAAACGAAAATTCATTACTCTATATGTAGATAACAAAAGATTCTAGTTTTTTGGATCATGTAAAAATTCAGGATACTCATTAGAGTGGAAATGTTTTCAGTATTTATTTATTGTATATTCAGTACATGTAAATTTTGATGAAGTCTCCTCACTTCTATATGCGCACCTAAACCTTAGAATGATGAGAAAATACCATAAAACTTTTGTAGGATTGAATTCATTTTTTTATTGAGATACACCACACTGTATGAAATATTAACATATTCGTGGTCATTGTGATGCAGTATACATTCCTTTATTCAGGCATGTATTCATTGGAAGATCATACCCCTTGAATATTGTATTAATTTAGCATCTTATGTTTAGAATGGAATTTCCTTATCTTCCAGGATCATATCATTTAAGAGGGAAATTAGTTTAGTAATGCTAGTGTGAATCCATATATTTTAAACTTTTATATTATATAGTTTTATTATAGATGAAGAAGTTGTATATTTAGTATAAATCATATAAAATGGTGTCTCTGAACAACTATTCAACATCTCAATCTAATATTTACAATCAAAATGTTCATCTTTAGAATTCTTTGTAATATTCTCAATATGATCTTCACCATCCTTCACAACTGTAATCATATCTTCAATACATTATTCCTTATTTTCAAACATTTAATCGTATTAAATGGTCTATAATACGCAGTGTTATTTTAATCACTAGCTATATTCAATTTGTCCCATGTTTAGTAGAATTTTTTTAATTTTTATCAATTCCATGAAATATAAATGGTTCTTTTAACTCATCTGAACAAATTAGAAATGAATAACAATTACATAGGAATAGAAAAATTATTTTAGAAGGATCATATTTATAGCATTTTGAAAACATGATGAATTCTTTCATTCCATTCTCATATTTATTGGTCATATTATTTGAATCCATCCATTTTCGATTCATATCCTTCTAATATGTTTTAGTTGTTTTTATATTTAACATTATAAATAAATACAAATAAATATATGAGCCTAGATTCCATATATAATCATTCTTAATGAATCATTTAATCTACATGAAACCATTTTTATAAGATAATAAGAGCCATATAAAGGGTTGTGTATGTCGAAAAAATAGCAGGAATCAACTCTAGGAAACTTTCAGAGTGGAAACTGGGAGTGAGGTTAAAACTAGACAAAATAATGTATGAATGTTTTGAATGCTGGTCATGATACCAACATGTACTCACATGTGTGTTCACACGACAATATGGATAAATTCTTATTTTAAAGAGGAAAAAGATATATTTCAATTTTTATAAAGAACATGAATATTGAATATATTAAAATTAAAATATTGTGATACTTAATATTTAAATGAAATTGGAAAAACTATATTGACATCATTATTATAGTAGATAACAATTTGGATAAATACATTTTAAATCATATAGAAGAACATATAAGAATTAAAGAATTATTTTCATCATGGAGAATAGAAATACATTAATTAAAAGAACATTCAAATGGAAAATTTAAATTCAAAATATCAGGAAAATGTATTAATGTTTGTATCTGTAGAATATTATCAATCATTGGAAGTAAGTTGATTTTGTAGGATTTCACGCAAAAATTTTATCATGCTGTAACAGCCCGAGATTTTATGATAAATATTCTTTTTTATTTCACTAATGTCTTGTGTTGTACGCTACACCAAAAGGAGCTTGCACAACACGCATCCTTGACTTGCCTTGCATTACACGCAATCGCGACCTTCCTCGATAGCGTGTGTAGTACGCAATACCGAGTTTCACTAAACAACGATATGCTATTAAAATATTATTATAACTAGCCGTTATGAATAGTAATAACCACCTTTTAAAATTTTAGAAATTTTAGCTCTCAAAATGGACTTCATTTTTGGATTCGGAGTATCGAATTTAGCCTAAGGTGAAATTTTGGTACTTTTCGGATAACTTTCATATTCTGATGAATAGTGAAAATTACTAAATTATAATTAAAAACAACTTTTTTTAATCAAAATAATTAATAGTGATAAATTATTAATTTGAGTTGTTTTAAAGTATATTTAGAATATATTTTTACAATTTAATACAATGTTGGTCATTGGATGTAATTTCACATTTAAACCAGACATAATCAAGTGTCAATCTTTTGATAGATATTGTTTCTTAAAAACACACTATTTGTTTTAACAGCGGGATTTAATTATAAAATTAATTAATGAAACTTCTATGTTATGAATTAGGTAAAATAGACTTCATTTTTGAATTCGTAATATGAAATATAGCTTAGGATGAAATTTTGGCATTGTTCTGAAAAACATCAATTTTTGATGAATAGTGAAACTACTAAGTAGTTGGTTAAAAACTGAATTTTGCATAAAACTTAATTTTACCGCTTCTGTGAATGGAATTTCGAAAATCCGACAGACACGGTTAATATCAAGGACTAAAATGTGGTTCAATGAGATGAAAATAATTTTTGGTGAATAGTAACTTTTTAGTTTTTTTTTACCACGGTTAATAGTAAATAGGGTAACTAAGGGTAAATATGATATTACTATTACCCTAACGCATGTCCTAATTCTATTGGATAAGTGTAATTCGACCAAAAACAACCTTATAAATATAATATGACCATTTAGATCCACTTAGATTAGATTATGACATTTAATATTATTTTATTTAATGAATAGTTAAAATAGTTAAAATCAAAGTTAAATAACTAAAACATTTTTAATATAGGGTTATACATAAGATAAATTCGACTATAAATATTAATTATAAAGCTAAAAATATTTCCTACATAATTATATTTTATTTATAATTTTTAGACTTTAAATAAATTAATTTATTTATGACACAACAATGATGCAATAATTACCCTTTTAAGGAAATATTAACGTAATTGATGTTATAAATGCTCAAATGAATGTAATTTGAGACTTTTTATTAATTCCACTAATTTTATAGGTTACTATGATATATTATTGTTGATTCAATCAACTTGGTTCGAACATATAATTCTGTTATGACTTTCACAAAAATCATATATCAAATAGTGTCAAAATTGACACAAAATAGTTTTTAAATCAAATATTATATTATTAATTGTTATTTTATTCCTAAAAATATAAGGTTCGGCCAAATGACTTAGATAAGGATATATATATTAATAATAAACAATTTGGGGTTCGTTTGTCATGTTATAGTAAGTGTATTAACCATATACTGAAAGAAAACAAAAAGACACGGTAAAAGTAAAATTATTTTACTTGGGGTTAAATCTAATTGATAAGGTTAAAATAATAACCTAAACTTGTCTAAATATTATTGGATGATAGGATTTCGACCCATTCCCACTTTAGCTTCGAAATAAGACCCTTTGGAACCATTATAAACCGATTTTGACTTTAATATAAAATAATATTTTGAGATATTCCTAAGGTGCCCCTCTCCTCCCTTATAAAAGGACACCTCCTCCCCCTCCTCCTCACACCAATTTGAGCACTCAATCTCGGCCAACCCCTGCCAAAATCTCTTCTCCACTTCCCTAGAAACATCCTAGAGGTTCTGGTCTTCCTCAAAGACCAATTTTAGTGCCCTAAGAGGAGGTCTCAAAGAGGCGCTTCAAAGAAGAGGTAGTTACTGTTACCAATTCTTTCATCTTTATTTCTTCTTCCACTTCTTCTTCTTAGGTTGTTTCATTTTGAAGTAATAACATCAGTATCACTCATATACTGATATGTTATTATAAGTATGAAACAACCCTATTTCACAATCTATCCATCCTACGGAAAAAGAAATCACCGCGCGTGCGTACGTACGGAATACCGTCTCCACGCCGTGGTGTAATCTATTTTCCACCACCACCTTACATGTATGGGTATAATGGTGTAAAGAATAACTATACATAGTTATTACAACATCATATTGATTCTGATATATTGTATAATCCACTCCAATTCAATTCAATATTTATGGAAATGATATCATCGCTCGTGCGTACGTACGGACTACCGTCTCCACGACGCGATGAGATTCATTCTCCATGTTAACCATTTAAGAATGATTATAAAGTATATATAATATGTACTTATAAAATATATGACATAATAATGATACTGGATTTATTTATATATTTATATGTATGTCATGAACATAATTCCATTCAATTCAATAAGGAAACGAAAACAGCGTTCATGCGTACGTACGGACTACCATCTCCATGAACGGTGTATTTCTTTCCATTTAACGATTTATTATATATATGTATATCCTTAAAATATATATATATATATATCATGTTTTATGTTCTAGAATTAAGTAATCATGATCTAAGTAATCATATGAATAATTACAAGTCAAAACACGGACGACAAAAGAAACAATTTTACCCAAAACGCTCTTTAACATGGAATTTACAAAAGAATGGGTAATATAAAGTCATAAGTGAATCATATATGATATCATAACAATGAATATGATTCTGTAATAAATAAATGACATTATTTAAATCATTATACAGGAGGTACGGACACTTACGAAGCAAATCGGACCTAAGGTAAGGGAAATATCACAATCTCATTTTTATCCGAGATTGTTTATACATTAGTATTTACTGGGGTGTATTTTATCATCCACATCCATATTTCCTCAATATGTAATATTATTTCCATCCACCTACGATTTTTTAAATCCAATTTTACCCTTCGGTGAGTTTTTAGTAAAAGATATGAAAGGAATCTTTTGTCGTTTTTCGAACGAGGTACTTTTTTGACTTTTTCGACAAAAGTACGAGAAGAATGTTTTTTTTAACTTATATGGCACGAACGGATTTTTACGGTTTTATAAAGCCTTATTTTCATGAACCTTCCTCCAAAATATTTCATGACTATTTTCAATAAAATCTCTTTCTTTTAAAATTGCATGATGTTTTGTGAAAAGGAATTGATTTTGAAGAAGAAAGGATATTTTCCTCAAGAATTCATTTCAAGTGTTTTATCAAAATTATTTTCCATCTAAGATAATAAAGGGTTCTGTTTCTATCCATATTTTTACATTTATTTGACAATTTTGTGATGGAATTATGTTTATGAATTCCTTTATCTTATATGAATGGTTTTATGATGTCATGTTGTTTAAGAATCCCATTTTTATTACATGGGTTATACTATGATGTATGATTTATGATTATGTGGCACACATAAGAAAGGATTCATTATAAGATGGGTGGGACCTATATCTCCCTCCAATGCATTGGGTAAAGATTTTATATCTCATGAGATAGACATGGCTGGAATGGTAGGTTATACCGGTTCAGTGAAACAGGACTGAAACGAGGGTTACTCGATTCAGAAAAGGACTTTGTCCACTAAGATAGTCTTGGCAATGAGTCTTGACTAACAAGAAATGATTCTCTATGATTATGTGTGTATTCCACAAAGTTTCATGTTTTATGTTATGATTATTGGGATTTCATTTCACTACTATGATTTATCCCATGTTATGAAATTATGCTCTTTTTTGCAGGTTACGATTTCCAAAAGTTATGTTCTTATGAATATGATGTGATTGATTTTTCTTTTGTTTACCCTTACTGAGCATTTGAGCTCACCCTTTTATTTTTTCTTTTCCCCAGGATATAAAGAAAGGTTTTAGGTAAAAAGAAGGAAGATCTTTATGGGAGATGTTGAAGATCTTTCAGCACGATTAGAAGATTTTATTCCGAGTTTCCAAAGACACTAAACTATTACGATCCTTGTGTGTGTGTTTTTGTTATGTACTAAGTATTCCGCGAATGTAATGTAATGTCAATGTAAGTCAAGTTTCGGGTCTCTACAGTTGGTATCAGAGGAAAGGTTTAGTCAACCTTTGGAAACTAGGATGTGAGAACGTTAGTGAGATCCCTAGAGATATTTTTAAGGTATGTCTAGGGATGTCCCTAAGGATAATTATACGTATAGGATATAGTCCTAGAACTATGGTAACGATCATAGAATTTAACCTAAGATGTTAGATATTGAGGATACTCCCCCTTTATTATGTTGTTTTCTCTAGCATGATTTTTGCCTCTCACAATATTCTTTTTGTGTTTTAGTTAATGAAGGGAACCCGAAGGAATTCGGTTAACATTAAATCCAATGGACAAATTGGTGACTATGAGAAAAAAAATTGTGTAATTCCTAGAGAGAAAGATATTGTGATTATGTCGAATCAGTCATCACGATATATGATTAACAAGGTGAAATTTAGTGGTATGCCTAATTAATCAAAGAAGAGGAAGATAAACTATTATTCATGTTCTCATTTTGAGGAGCATAAAGAAAGGAAGATTGAGATTTCTAAAGAAGGGAAGAAGAGCCTTGAGGAATACCTCAAATGGAGGGACCGATGTTATCTGTGTGGAGAAAAGGGTCATAGAGTGACAGACTGTTATGGAGTTCAATGTCTTATTTGTGGAGAACATGGCCATTAACCAACTCAATGCCTAAACCTAAAAAGTTAATTCTAAATCAAGGAAGGACTTATTCGAGGAAAATAATTGAAGAGGATGGATTGAAGTGTTTATGTATTGGTATTCAAGAATAATGTTGTTGAGGTACTTTTATTTTGTATTAGAATATTGTTGTATTATTCTATTGTGGTTTTCAATAGTTTTAAGGTACCGTTAACCATGAAAAGTGTTTAAAATATTTTTGAATGCAGATGACATGTGCATAATGAAAGGATAAGGATAAAATGAAATGTTTGACAGTATTCATGAGCTCATGATTGATATAAGGACTAAGTGATATCATGGTTTGAGTATATAGAATTTTGAGGATTTTGGTATGTGGAAAGTGTTAACTTTAAACTGCATTCATGTTTTCACTAAGGTATTCAAGAGAATACATGATTAAGGACTTTGAATGTTTGGAATGTGACCAACAAAACATATCTTATGATATATGGGGATCAACGATGGTATTAAATCTCTGGTAATCATTTTCACTATGTTATGAGAGTGGACTGCAGTATTATGGATAAGCCTAAAGATTGGAATGGATTATGTTGGACATAAGTTAGTATTGTTTAAGGATAGAAGTTTTCTCGATATTATTGATGTGATGTTATAGTAATATAGTTTTAGAAAAAGGACAACCTGCAGGACGGGCGACAACCCATCGCTTCGGACAAGGCTGTGGGAATCGAACCCACAACCGAAGTGCGACTGGCCTTTATCGCCTACCACTGGCCTACAAGAAGTCCATGTTTAGTAGAAACTAGTTTTATTATATTAAGCAGTATGATATATGAAGTATAAGTCCATTTTAGGAACCATATGTGATTAATCTCACTATAGATCGACTTATGTATATAATTTTTGCTAACCATTTGTTTGAGACAGATGGAATGACCCGTCATTCTATCACATGCTCTGCTAACACTTCACGAATAACAAATTCAACTTCATTTATTTAAGAGATGAAGTGGAAATTGTTCAAGGCATGAACAACAGTGAGATTGTACCAAAATAAAGAAATTATTTATTCTAATTCAAATTTTCAACTTTAGGGAAATGATCTTGAAAACCAAAAATGTTGTCCTAGTGATCTTATACCTGATGAATCAGATGGTACCTTAGATCATCACAAATTTATGGATTTGTGATTACTGGATTTTCCATAGCCATGTTCTCTACCACTCTCCATCAGAACATGATGGTTAGATTTCTCTTCCATATCCATATTTTCACCTATGTGGAAACCCAGTGATTAGTTTATTTGGGCAATCGTTACATTTCATACTTTAGTTTTTAAAGCCAAGTTTTGGTATTCCTTTTTACGATGTGGGTTTCTATTAAAGAAACTTTCGAATAGTAAACCATTTATAACCCCGACGAATTTCGAGGGAGAAATTCATTTTAAGGGTGGTAGAATGTAACAGCCCGAGATTTTATGAAAAATATTATTTTTTATTTCACTAATGTCTTGTGTTGTACACTACACCAAAAGGAGCTTGCACAACACGCATCCTTGACTTGCCTTTCATTACACGCAATCACGACCTTCCTCGATAGCGTGTGTAGTACGCAATACCGAGTTTCACTAAACAACGATATGCTATTAAAATATTATTATAACTAGCCGTTATGAATAGTAGTAACCACCTTTTAAAATTTTAGAAATTTTAGCACTCAAAATGGACTTCATTTTTGGATTCGGAGTAGCGAATTTATCCTAAGGTGAAATTTTGGTACTTTTCGGATAACTTTCATATTCTGATGAATAGTGAAAATTACTAAATTATAATTAAAAACAACTTTTTTTAATCAAAATAATTAATAGTGATAAATTATTAATTTGAGTTGTTTTAAAGTATATTTAGAATATATTTTTACAATTTAATACAATGTTGGTCATTGGATGTAATTTCACATTTAAACCAGACATAATCAAGTGTCAATCTTTTGATAGATATTATTTCTTAAAAACACGCTATTTGTTTAACAGTTGGATTTAATTATAAAATTAATTAATGCAACTTCTATGTTATGAATTTGGTAAAATAGACTTCATTTTTGAATTCGGAATATAAAATATAGCTTAGGATGAAATTTTGGAATTGTTCTGAAAAACATCAATTTTTGATGAATAGTGAAACTACTAATTGGTAGGTTAAAAACTGAATTTTGCATAAAACATAATTTTACCACTTCTGTGAATGGAATTTCAAAAATCCAACAGACACGGTTAATATCAAGGACTAAAATGTGGTTCAATGAGATGAAAATAATTTTTGGTGAATAGTAACTTTTTACTTTTTTTTACCACGGTTAATAGTAAATAGGGTAACTAAGGGTAAATATGATATTACTATTACCCTAACACATGTCCTAATTCTATTGGATAAGTTTAATTCGACCAAAAACAACCTTATGAATATAATATGACCATTTAGGTCCACTTGGATTAGATTATGACATTTAATATTATTTTATTTAATGAATAGTTAAAATAGTTAAAATCAAAGTTTAATAACTAAAACATTTTTAATATGGGGTTATACATAAGATAAATTCGACTATAAATATTCATTAGAAAGATAAAACGATTTCCTACATAATTATATTTTATTTATAATTTTTAGACTTTAAATAAATTAATTTATTTATGACACAACGATGATGCAGTAATTACCCTTTTAAGGAAGTATTAACATAATTGATGTTATAAATGCTCAAATGAATGTAATTTGAGACTTTTTATGAATTACACTAATTTTATAGGTTACTATGATATATTATTGTTGATTTAATCAACTTGGTTCGAACATATAATTCTGTTATGACTTTCAAAAAAATCATATATCAAATAGTGTCAAAATTGTCACAAAATAGTTTTTAAATAAAATATTATATTATTAATTGTTATTTTATTCCTAAAAATCTAATGTTCGGCCAAATGACTTAGATAAGGATATATATATTAATAATAAACAATTTGGGGTTCGTTTTGCATGTTATAGTAAGTGTATTAACCATATAGTGAAAGAAAACAAAAAGACACGGTAAAAGTAAAATTATTTAACTTAGGGTTAAATCTAATTTATAAGGTTAAAATAATAACCTAAACTTGTCTAAATCTTATTGGTTGATAGGATTTCGACCCATACCCACTTTATATTCGAAATAATACCCTTTGGAACCATTATAAACCGATTTTGACTTTAATATAAAATAATATTTTGAGATATTCCTAAGGTGCCCCTCTCCTCCCTTATAAAAGGACACCTCCTCCCCCTCCTCCTCACACCAATTTGAGCACTCAAGCTCGGCCAAAACCTGCCAAAATCTCTTCTCCACTTCCCTAGAAACATCCTAGAGGTTCTGGTCTTCCTCAAAGACCAATTTTAGTTCCCTAAGAGGAGGTCTCAAAGAGGCGCTTCAAAGAAGAGATAATTAACGTTACCAATTCTTTCATCTTTATTTCTTCTTCCACTTCTTCTTCTTAGGTTGTTTCATTATGAAGTAATAACATCAGTATCACTCATATACTGATATGTTATTATAAGTATGAAACAACCCTATTTCACCATCTATCCATCCTACGGAAAAAGAAATCACCGCGCGTGCGTATGTACGGAATACCGTCTCCACGCCGTGGTGTAATCTATTTTCCACCACCACCTTACATGGATGGGTATAATGGTGTAAAGAATAACTATACATAGTTATTACAACATCATATTTATTCTGATATATTGTATAATCCACTCCAATTCAATTCAATATTTATGGAAATGATATCATCGCTCGTGCGTACGTACGGACTACCGTCTCCACGACGCGATGAGATTCATTCTCCATGTTAACCATTTAAGAATGATTATAAAGTATATATAATATGTACTAATGAAATATATGACATAATAATTATACTGGATTTATTTATATATTTATATGTATGTCATGTACTTAATTCCATTCAATTCAATAAGGAAACGAAAACAGCGTTCATGCGTACGTACGGACTACCGTCTCCATGAACGGTGTATTTCTTTCCATTTAATGATTTATTATATATATGTATATCCTTAATATATATATATATAAATCATGTTTTATTTTATGGAATTAAGTAATCATGATCTAAGTAATCATATGAATAATTACAAGTCAAAACACGGACGACAAATGAAACAATTTTACCCAAAACGCTCTTTAACATGGAATTTACAAAAGAACGGGTAATATAAAGTCATAAGTGAACCATATATGATATAATAACAATGAATATGATTCTGTAATAAGTAAATGACATTATTTAAATCATTATACAGGAGGTTCGGACACTTACGAAGCAAATCAGACCTAAGGTAAGGGAAATATCACAATCTCATTTTTATCTGAGATTGTTTATACTTAAGTATTTACTGGGGTGTATTTTATCATCCACATCCATATTTCCTCAATATTTAATATTATTTCCATCCACCTACAATTTTTTAAATCCAATTTTACCCTTCGGTGAGTTTTTAGTAAAATATATGAAAGGAATCTTTTGTCGTTTTTCGTATGGGGTACTTTTTTGACTTTTCCGACAAAAGTACGAGAAGAATGTTATTTTAACTTATACGGCACGAACGGATTTTTACGGTTTTATAAAGCTTTATTTTCATGAACCTTACTCCAAAATATTTCATGACTATTTTCAATAAAATATCTTTCTTTTAAAATTGCATGATGTTTTGTGAAAAGGAATTGATTTTGAAGAAGAAAGGATATTTTCCTCAAGAATTCATTTCAAGTGTTTTATAAAAATTATTTTCCATCTAAGATAATAAAGGGTTCTGTTTCTATCCATATTTTTACATTGATTTGACTATGTTGTGATGGAATTATGTTTATGAATTCCTTTATCTTATATGAATGGTTTTATGATGTCATGTTGTTTAAGAATCCCATTTTTATTACACGGGTTATGCTATGATGTATGATTTATGATTATGTGCCACACATAAGAAAGGATTAATTATAAGATGGGTGGGACCTATATCTCCCTCCAATGAATTGGGTAAAGATTTTATATCTCATGAGATTGACATGGCTGGAATGGTAGGTTATACCGGTTCAGTGAAACAGGACTGAAACAAGGGTTACTCGATTCAGAAAGGGACTTTGTCCACTAAGATAGTCTTGGAAATGAGTCTTGACTAACAAGAAATGATTCTCTATGATTATGTGTTTATGCCACAAAGTTTCATGTTTTAAGTTATGATTATTGGTATTTCATTTCACTACTATGATTTATCCCATGTTATGAAATTATTCTCTCTTTTGCTGGTTAAGATTTCCAAAAGTTATGTTCTTATGAATATGATGTGATTGATTTTTCTTTTTTTTACCCTTACTGAGCATTTGAGATCACCCTTTTATGTTTTATTTTCCCCAGGATATAAAGAAATGTTTTAGGTAAAAAAAAGGAAGATCTTTATGGGAGATGTTGAAGATCTTTCACCATGATTAGAATATTTTATTCTGAGTTTCCAAAGACACTAAACTATTACGTTCTTTGTGTGTGTGTTTTTGTTATGTACTAAGTATTCCGCGAATGTAATGTAATGTCAATGTACGTCAAGTTTCGGGTCTCAACACATGATATACACATAACCATATTCAAAATCGTGTAATAGACTATTCTGTATAGACAACAATGTTTTAAATAAGAATACCTGAATTTAAAGAATAAAAAAATTAATGTTAACATAAAAAAATAATTACAAGCCCAAAAAAAGAATATATTGTCAAAAAACATACAACATGATAATCGTTGATATTTTATCTTCTATCCATTGAAAATAGAAGATGTTATTTTTTTCACATATATCCATGATGGAATGGTTTATGATAGAATTTATGAGACTTGTGTTTACCCCACAACCTATGAAGTTGAAGCCTGATATACCATATTGTAATATGTATACATACAAGTTTTAGCATCTACATTAATTAAATTAGGTCTTAGACATTCCAAGAAGTGAACTTGTCTCTGACATGTTATAAAGACACATGAGAATACCCACCCGGAAAAAATTGAATTATAAAGTAATAAAATTTCTATTTTTAGATGCACTTTTTGATGAAAATGTAATATATTGTATTTATTTTAATAAAAGAAGTTGTTTTGTTAATTCAAAAATAATAAATAATAAATAGAAAATAAAAATATTTCTATATGATGGCCATATGTTTTTCATTATAATGTTTTATCACAAGGAATGCTGAGAGGATCTATGAAAATGGAAATGTAGAATCCTATTTAGGGAAGAATAAAGTGGTCAAAACTAATTTTTTTTTATTTGATGGAAAACCTGATATTTATATATAACACTAAATTTAATTCACAAAATGATAAAACAGGTGAATATTGAGTTATATATTACTATCAAAGTGCCCATTTTTTGAAAGTAGAGTATGACACATACTAAAATAAAAATACCATGTAATCAAAAAACTTATCTTTAAACATCACTTGTCATAGTAGGAGAATCCACAACACATGTAGAAGAATCATCATCCATAAACTATAGAAGATATTAACAAAATTACATGTAATCAAAGCCAATGGAATTAAATTTTTATAGTGGAAGAAAATCATACCAAAAAATGATTTGTTTAAGGGTTACCATATCTAAATGGAATTGAAATCATGAGACTGAGGATTTTCTGTGCCGCGGTTAGGTTAATCAACTGTAAATCTAGGTTTACCGTAGATACCAGCTACAAAACTCGCAAGAAAAATGAGCTTTTGAGGGAGAAGATATTAAAATCAAACCAAATGAGAAAGCAATGGATCTCAAGAGGGGGAGTTATATGGATTGGATCCATAGAGAGTGGTGGTAGAAAGATGAGTACCGGGTCAATGATGATGTGAAAATTAGTGGTGTAGGAATAATTAGAGGAGATGAAGGGAATCATGAGCATGAACCCTAGGAGGAATATTGGAATAATTGTAAAAGTTTTATAAGACATCATCCCAATAGTAATAAAGATTAATTTTATATAAAAATGAATAAAAATTTATTTTTCCAATTGAGAAATATTATATATAAAGTATTAGACTTCATGGTGATCAACATTTCCCCTAGAGAGTCACTCCTTGGACATTGGAGTAATATCATGTCCATCCTCACACAATGGTGAAAATAGTTTTTTTGATCACTAATGAAAAACAAACAAATACAATAATGAGAGAAAAGTACACATGTTTTAGGCAGTATTAAAGTCCACAATGAAGATATTTTTGCATGATAGAAGAAATTGAAGCAATATGCTTTCAATCTAATGTATTCAGATATTTTGCAAATACAATGTTAAAATGTTCATAAAAACAATAACAACGTTAAGGAGAAAAATATCATCTCCCAAGTGAAACCTGTGAATAATACTTCAGGGTTGATTATCCCCAATTTTTTTATTCTCCAAATTTCTGTTTATAGGAATCCACCTTTCATCTACAGAAATATCCTCTTTTCATAACTCCATAAAAATGAATTTACACAAGAGACACTTCACCTATCCAAACAGCTGAGAAATAAAAAATAAATTGAAAATTAATTTTCATATATTTAATTCTTGACACACTATAAAAAATAAAAGAACAAATAGAAACTACAAAAACAAAACTCACAAAAATTGAGTAGAATGGTCAAATGATTTCAGTTATTCACAACCATATAATAAACTATAATAACTAAATTATTCTCCCTCATGGTTCATGTTTTTGATCCAAACATAGCCTCAATCATGATTTATTGGTTTCCTCTTAATGATAACTCTAATGATGTCCAAAAAGGAATGAAACCAAGAAAGGTTTTTTGGGTGAAAGATAGAAATCCCATGATATTTATTGCAATGAAAGTCAATTAAAAAAATTCATACAATCAGAAACTGTTATTGAAACCATTCATCAAAAATTATTTGATCTTTTACATAATTCATGATAAAATTTGATGAGGAGAAATAATCGTCCAATTGTATTTTCAGAGCATTTAGTAATTGGTAATCAGGTATACTAAATGAAATCCAAATATAAACAGTAGAATAAACTAAGAATATATCCATACATATAAAAAATTAACCGAAAAGTATCTCATCCATAGGAATTATTGATAATTATATGTATTAAACTCAAATCCCACAATAAATAGATTATATTTTTTATGGGACACAATAACCTATTTGTTTACCTTGAATCCCCTTAAAATAAATTATTCATTCAATTCATGATCACTATAAAAGAAAATCTCAAACATACCTAGTATGAGGCAAACAAAATGCACCAAAAATACCAAAAAATACTATAATCTATATATTATAAATTAAAACTTTTAAAATAACAATAGGAATAATGAAATTGTATGTTAGTATTAAAAATAATGTGATATTATCTTCAACAACATATTTCATTAGATGTCTTTGTGACATCAAAGCATGATCTCCTGAACCATTGATGAAAAACTGAAAATAAAATGATTAAATCCCTATATTATTATAATGTCAATGCCTTAAAATATAGTAAAAATATTTGTTATGAAATGAAAATAATAAAATAATGGAATGAATAAAACAATTGAATGTTAGTATTAAAAATATAGTGAAATTACCTCAAAAAACATATTAATTTACATATATTTGTGACATTAAAGTAAGATATGGAGAAAGTTTACTTAACAGTTTAGAATATGATGATTTAATCACTATAGTTGTATACAGTGAATGCATTAAGAATTCAGAAAAGGATTAACCCATAATGAACATATAGTAATGATATCAATTAACATGTTGAATGATATCAATTTCAAAAGATGAATATTTAATAATGATATCAATTAAAAAGATGAACTTGTAGTTACAAACAATCAAAATGTGTTCATGTAATAAGTTGTGGGGTTGAATGATATCAATTTCAAATAATGTTCCATGATAATGATAATTAATCAGTTTAATTTAACTTTATTTTAGCCATTCCCAACTAATCCCAAAAAAGAAATTAATATTTTTCTGAATAGGAACGTAAAAACATTCATAAAATTTAACATACTAGAACTAAACGACCCATCATAGAGGATTCTTGTACACATAAAAAGACCATTTTGTGGTCACCATCCTATAACATCTATCATTGGCATGATCACTATCATACGAAAAATATGTGTTCGTCCACCACATTTCTAAAGTTTTTACTATCAAATTAAGCATAAGTATAGAATAAAGGCGTCTTCAATGATTAAAAAAATAGCATTGGCATACCAGATGGTAGGATGAAACTGACTCTATTGACCTCAATCTGTCTGCTTAGATAATTTTTTAAGATGAATGATCAGAGGAGAATCTTATCAATTACAAAAAAAATTGAGAATCCTACAATTTTCATGCATGAATTATGTTAAATAATGAAAGGTTAAACTTGAGATGAAATATAATTTCATGTGAATATTATAGTTTTCAACGTTAGATCAATGATGGGCGCACCGTAAAAACAACCAAGAAAAATAATATTGAATGATGAAATTAAAGGGCTTTTATCCAAAAAGGTGAATTCTCCATTCTGCAAGGTGGGATGTGGAATCTTTCTTAGTATTTTTCTTAATCTTTAGTTTCAATCCATAAAATGAACTCTAATTGGATCAATCAAATATGTATCACCTTCAAATGTCAAATTGACCACCACATGATATTTCATGGTTAGGAATTCTAGGTATAACTACACATGTTAATATGTTACCTAAAAAGGATACTTATTAAATTCTATAACAAAGACATATTGAAACCAAATATTAATCATATGGAAGAAAAACATAATAATATGTATGAAATTTTAATTTGTACATTAATTTATTGTACACAAAACCATTCCAGAGATGATAAAAAATACATGAAAATGTGAACTACATAATAATACTAAATAGAACATTCCATCCAAAAACAAATAGTGAAAAAAACATACTAACCATAAATACATATATATTTAATTAAAAATATTAATATTTTACAACATGAAAATAGTGAATGGAAATATTTATACAATGGCAGAAACGGGTTTCACAACCCGAGTTCACTGAGGTATTTTATAGAACATGTCTAATGCATTCTACTCCAAGCCTAATCCAAAGAATTAATGATCTTAGGGTCCTCTCCGTTATCTTATAACTATGTATTACCCACCATGTAGTTAGAAATAACAAACTCATCTTGACCAACATTACATAACTAGAAATATTTTCTACAGTCAGCAATAGCCTGGTTACAACAACTTAGCAGGCAAGCATACTATGTCCTCCCTAATAATGGAGAGACCAATGACCAGCAGTGGAAAATAGAACATCAAAATAACAGTATGTATAAATATTCAGGGCTTTGACCAATGTATGGTTTACCACATCATTTAGGGCTCTGATTTTTGTAGGATTTACCTCAATCACAACTCTTATCTGTGTCGTTTGATGGAAATTATTCAGTATATCCATCATTCTCCATTAACGACAAATATTATTTGAGATCAATAATGGTGAATCTCAATAGTCATATAGGATTATAGTTTTTGAAGTGATCCTTAATTTCATTCCATTCCACAGAAAAGATTAAACCACAAAAAATCTTATAGTTTATACAATGAAAAACGTAATAGTGAATACAAAATAACAGTAAATGCAACATATCAAAGCTGAACAAACTAATAGTGAATAAAACATATTAACATTGAACAAATTAACAATGAATACAATATTTTAAAGGGGTATAAAAGAACCTATTTAATGGAATCAATTTTCAGTGAATGTAACAAATTAATAGTGAACACAACATACTAATAATGGAAACAACATTCTAACTGTGATCAAACATTGTACATAATATACTAACCATAAACAGTTATATTGTGTATTGGAAATATTATAAGTGGAAAACATGATAATAGTGAGTGGAAACATATTTACAATGAAAAAAATTCAGTTCCTAACCAGAGAACACATATATAGTGTATTTGAAATAATAAAAGTTCACAAAATGACAATAGTGAATGGAAAAATATATAAAATAACAAAAAACTCAGTTCCCAACCTGAGTTCATTGAGGCATTTTATAATGAATGTCCAGTTCAATCAACTCAATGCTCGATCCAATGCATTGGAGAACCTTGAGGCCCTGTTTTCATCTTATATCTGTGTAGAAGGATGAATGTAGTCAATAATAACAAATCCCTCTTTACCGGCACTACATTCCTCATCATATGTTCTACAGTCAGCAACAGCTTGGATACTACAACTTATCAGGGAAGAGTACTATGTCCCCCCTAATAATGGAGACACCTACGGCCACTAGTGGAATATAAAACATCATAATAACAGTATGGATAGATATTCTAGGTTGTGATAAGTGCATGGATTACCTCATCATTTAGGGCTCAGATTGTTGTAGGAATTACCGCAATCACAACTCTTATCAGTGCAATTTGATGGAAATCATTCAGTACTACCTTTAATCTCCATCAACCACAAAAATAATTTTAGATCAATAAATATGAATCTCAAAAGTGATATAATGTTATGGTTTGGGACTCAAACCAAAATGACTCTTCAATCCATAGAAAAACCCAAACCAAAAACAATCTAACATGGAATAAAATGAAAAACTAATAGTGAATACAACATATTAACATTGAACAATCTAACAATGAGTAAAACATATTAATATTTAACAAATTAATAGTGAACACAATATTGTGAGGGTGAGTAGAAACTCACATACAGTGGAATCATTTTTCAATGAATGTAACATATTAATAGTGAACAGAACATACTATCATTGGACACAACATTGACACCATGAAAAAATAGTGAACATAACATACTAACTGGAAAAAAATTTATAGTGTGTTGGAAATATTAAAAGTGAAGTACATTATAATAGTTAATGGAAACATATATACAATGACCAAAACATGAATCTAAACCTGAGTTCACTGAGAAATTTTATAATGAATGTCTTGTGAAATCAACTCATAGCCTGATCTATATAGTTGGAGAACCATGATTCCCCATCTTCATCTTAAATATGTGTATCATGCAACATGTATTCAGAAATAACGAAGTTCTCTTGACCAGTTTTAAGTACCTCATCATATGTTCTATAGTCAGAAACAACCACTCCAATAATAGTTTATATTTGTCTTTGGAAACCACCCTGCATTGAAGGTCATGGGTGTAGAAATATTTTTACTAGTTGCGGGGATTGGGGTAACAGTAGTGAAATTTAAGGGTTACTGTATTTAGAAGGAACTGAAATTTCGATCATGAGGTGATCTAGTAGTGAATCGAGGTTAAAAAATAGTAAATGGAAGTTTTCCCTAGATAGGAGAAATTAAAATTACCAGCCTATGGGGGGGTCTGAACCCATAGAAGGTGTGAAGGCAGTGTAAGAGGAGGCGGAGCAGACAGAGTAGGCATGGAGGATGGATTCAATGTTAGTAGAGGTCTTAGGCTGAGACAGAGGTGAAAATGCAGGTGGAGGAGGAAGAATGAGAGTGGTGGAATCCCTAGTTGGTGTAGAGGGGAAACACGAGTTGCGAAGGGTGAACATGAGTAGTGGAAAACCTAGATGGTGTAGAGGAAAAAGGAAAGTAGTTGGGGGAAAAATTATGATTTTGAACGGGGGAAACCAATTTGAGATTGCATGTGGAAGATGGAGAACACGATCAGTAGATACCCCAGTATCTACAGAGATAAAACACATGTGGAAAATTAAATATGCGAGTGGTGGAAACCCTAGATGTCACGGAGGGAAAACGTAAGAAGTGGGGGGAGATAGTTGTGAGTTTGGAGCGAGGGAAACCAGTTTGGGGTGACATTGAAGCTTAATGTGGTGACACATAATCCTGAATACACCTAGGATTAGTATATGTAATAGATTTAATGTTTGAATGGTAGTTTGACTAGAGCTTTAAATAGATATTTTGGAGTCCATATCTAAAATTAATGTTGGTGACTATTATTTTTTTTTCTATGGACGCATGTATTAATGCACTTTAATGACATCAATATTCTCTCAATAACCTTGTATTCTAGATTCAATAACTATCAAATTATTTGTGTATCTATTCTAGGTTGTAGTTAAATGACATAGATTATTCAATTTTCATTTATTTTTTCACATATTATGGGGTGTTCCTAGCGGTGTTTCAGTGGCATGATGCTAAGGAGAATAATTATTATTTTTTGGATAACGAAAACGTTGATATGGCCAAATCAAAGGGTCTCAAGAACCAAACAATTTAAGAAGTAAAATTTAAATATAATGAACTATAATTCTTAGGTAGGGATTCTCAATATTCTAGAAAACTTAAGAAAAATATAATTCGGTATTCTTGAATGCTTCAAATTTAATCAATTCAAATTCCTCTCCTGTATATTTGTACATTTTAATAAAAAAAATTAATTTATTGTTTTAGTAATATTTATTTCATATTATCTATTGTAAGATAAACTATATTATTAATTTCAAACAGAAGATTGATTATTTAATTATAGATTATGAATTAGAATATATATTGATCACGTTACCAATGATTCAAAAATAAAAACATTTAATTCATGTTGTTTTGAACTATAATTTTTTTAGATAGAAGAACCTTTTTAGTTTTATGAATCTCAATATTTAACATTAAAATTTGACTTCATACCATTATTTATTTGTTTATATATCTCTTAAAATCCAAATTATAGTTCAAATCTATAGTCTTCTTAATAATGATCCAAAGAATTTTCTTGTTCATGATCACATTCTATAACATTATTACAAAAATTAATTTTTAACTGAACATAAGGTTTGGAGTTTGATTTGAAAATTAAATGCCATTGATGTTCTTATAAATTAAATATTAAAATTATTGGGGTTATTCTTCTGAGTATTTGAAGAAAATGGTAAAGATTGTTTGAATTTAATCCATAGAGGCAAGAAGGATATCTGAAACTGGGAGTGGAATAACATCTACGCACTGAAAAAAATCTTCCTTATTATCATTGGTAATCAGAACATTAAATTAAAATTGGGTAGAGTTTTTGAAGTGCACAAATGGTCCTTTCATCAATAATGGTAGTATATTTAATCCATAACCTCATTCAGCTAAGATCTTCATGAAATAAGAGTGATAAATTTAATAAATAACATCTCAAGTATGAATAATTAATATATATCTCATATTATTAAATCGATATATCAGCATGCAACCAATTTATCCCAATTTTCATCCTAAATTATTTCCTTCCAAACTAGATAACGACAAAAAGCAAGAAAAATGAGTTTGAGTCACTACATTTATTTTATTTTCTCTCCAAATTTACAATACCAAATGAGCATGAAATTCATGTTATACCTGACATGTAGACTCATGTAAGATTGATTATTGACGATCATGAACGGTGGGCTAATGTTTGAGGATTTTGATTAAAGAGGATATTGAATGTTGTGAAGGAGACGAACATGAAGATTAAGTGACTTAAGATTGAGTAAATATGAAAATAAATAAACACATTCTGTAACTTGTTCGTGGATCAATGATTCTGAGAAGTTCATGGAAGAGTAGCCTCAGAGGTCATCTTTTTTGGGAGCTTGAACGGTGTGAGGGGGAAAGTTCTATTAAGGATAGAATTTATAATAACAAGAAATATTTTATCAGTGATTTCTATAAAGCACTACTATATATGATTTTTATCAGTGTTAATATTCTAAGACTATATGAAATCCTTTCATTAACAATGCTATAGTATTAGGGAAGATAAAAATAGTTTTAATAAAATATTTTTTAGCACTGATAATGTTTATATTTAAAAGGCCCTTATAAATAAAATAAAAAAAATTATTAAAAAATATGTATTATATATATATTAATTATAAAAATAAGAGAAAAATATTTTTCTTTTTTAATGAAAATATAAAAATGCATTTAAATTTATTAATTATATAGATTTCAAAAAATTTAAAAATATTACAACTTAATAAATAAAACTGAATGATTATTAACCATATAAATTTTAAAAAAATTAAGAGTATTAAAACATGGTAAATAATTTTGTATTGTTTATATAATTAACTACATTGGTTGTAAACATGTATAAAAATGTAGAAAATACTAAAAAAGTTATTCAAATTAATTAATTATATAAATTTCAAAAATTTTGATAATATTATAACTTAATAAATATATTTGAATTAATATTAAAAATAGAAATTAAAACCATATTATCAATAATAGAACAAGGTAAATAATTAATTTTAAATCTATATAAAAAAAGGAATAAATACCAAAAATATTACAAAATAATATATATTAAAAGATAAAAATATTATTAATTGAAAAAAATTTAAAAAGAAGAGTTAAAATTAAATTAATTAAAAAATATAAATAAGTAAATTTGTGACATTAACTATATTAATTACAAACATTAAAAATAAATAAATATATATGATTAATTATATAGATAAAAAAGTTGATAAAAAATATATTGTCTAAAAAAATATTTAAATTAAAATTCTTTTTTATGAATCAATTTAATAACTTTCAAATATATTTCAAATATTTATACTTTATAAATAAAAATGAATAAATATTGATTATATAAATTAAAAAATATTTCAAATATTCAAACCTAATAAATTAATATGTATTGATTTTAAAAAATACAAAAATTCGAGAATTATAAAAAATTATTAAAAATTTAAAATGAAAATCAATATTAATCAACACAAAATTAATAAATAATAAAATTAAAAAATGTAATAAATATAATTTAAAAAATTATTTTAAAAATAATCAAAACATATTAATTTTAAAAATTTCAATGATATATTATATTTAAAACATAATAAAAATGAATAAATATAATTTATATAAAAGAAAAACACATTTCAAATACTAGATAGTATATAAATATAAAAAATTATTAAATTTCAAAATATATTAAATCAATAAATTTTATAATTGAATAATTAATATTAAAATGAATGAATATTAAAAAAATTAAATTCAATTGAAAATAATAGTTAAAAATTAAATTTAGATGATAAACTACATGAATTGTAAACACATAAAGAAATGATGATAATATTTAAATAAATTCAAAAAACAATTTAATATAAATGTAATATTTTTATAAAAAAATACATCTTAATGAAATTAAAATGAATAAATATTAATCATGTAATTATATACATTTTCTAAATAATACATAGTAAATAAATATTTATAAATTTTAAAAATTGAATAATTTGAAATATTAAAATATCAAAAATTTGTAAAATAAATTAAATCTAAAATAATTTTAATAATGGAAATAATACATTCAATACATTCATATATAGACATTCCCTATATAAACACATACACATACATATATGTACAACCCACATATTGACATAGATAAAATTATATAAATTCAAATATCACATATTAGTTATACATATTCATTTGTATTTATATAGTTGTTTAAATTATAAAAATATAATTATTATAAAATTATTATATTAAAAATATATTTTATGATAAATATATTTAATTCAAAATTCATTTCCAAGTATATATATGAAATTTTTAAATAGATTGATAAAATTTTGTTATTAAAAGTTATAAAATATTTTATCACCACTCGAAAAGTGATGATAAATTAGAACCTTTAACAGCATTAAAAAATGTGCTGGCATACGGTATAATTTTATTAGTTCTTTTTTTGCAATGATAAAAGTATCTGTTATCATTGTTATAGATAGATCTTACACTGTTTTTTATTTTACCAGTGCATTCTGTTTCGTGATGTATATCATCTGATCTATAGTAGTGAATACAACATGTTTTAGGTGATGAATTTTATCGACATTCAAATGAATATTGTAAATGGATACTATGGCAATTCAAAAAAACTGGTAAATCCATTATTTTAAGTGGGATTAATTAATTTTTTTATATTTTAGGTGACTAACTAGTTAATAAATTGTTTGATATGATAAAAAATGAGAAAAATTATTGTCTAGTTTATTCCAAACCCCAAAACAATGATATTTATTTTGTTTTCAATAATATCAATAAAATTCAATCACACGTATTTAGAGAAGGTAATTTAACCTTTTATATTCTATAATATTATATATTTTCTATTATTTTAAAATGTATTTAAAATTATATAGTACCAAATATTTAAATTTTTTCCAAGGGGGTACATTAGTTGGTAATGGTATATTATCTATTAGTAAAAAAATTTATAGAAAATTTGGCATTATCGCTAAATTAAAACTAATATAAATGTGGTTAAATGTTATTGTGACAGATAAAATAATTATTTGGAAATTGTAATATTACTAACATATAATACGTTTTTTGGTCAAAATGTTTTGCAACTCATACGTCATATTCTATATGTCGATAATATTATTACCAACATGTATATTTCAATTTGTAATATTATAAAAAATATTATTTTATCTATTTCTATAAGAAATAGAAACAATTAGGATATATTTGTAAATTATGTTTTAAAGAAAATATTATTTGGGGGGTATTGCAGTATTTCTTTCTGAAATTTTATATTATTTTTATTAATCTATTTATATATATTATATTTATTGTATAATAATTATAAAATTCACATATATGAAACCATTATGGTCTAATTATTTATTTTAAAACACTTTTAATATAAATTAAAAACATGGTGAAACTCAATAAAAATACATTGAAAACATGATTAAATATTTTCAAAATAAAATATTCTTTACCTAAAACTAAATAAAACTACATCTGAAATATGTTTCTCTCACCTATTAGTGGATAATATTGTGGTTCACAATAACATGGTTGTGCATGCATACAGTTCACTGATTAATCCATGACATGGATACAACGATGGAGACGATATATAATAGTCTTACATTGGAAACATGAATCATATCATACCCAATTTCAGATAAATGTTTCTTGAAGTAGTTGATCATCATTATCACAAAAATGATTCATAAAATATTATACCAATCTCCCCAAATGTAATATCTAAAAAACTGTAGTCTCTAACATTAAATTCATATTTAATAAAATCAATTAAATTCATTATATTCTTATAGGATAGGGGTCACATGAATGAGTAACTTATTATTATTTTTTCATAATGTTTGTGAACTCGCATAATAGTTGACATTACTTACAAGCATTAAATACCTAGACTTTTTAGAGGCTTCATGATAAATTTAAAAATATTCTATCAACGAAAACATATTTTTTCATGTAATCAAATATATTGTATGGTTATTCAAGGAAGATACGACATAAAAATGAGTTCTCATTATAGTAAGTATAACGATGCACATAGTAGAGTTGATGAAAAAAATTTCAAACCTATATTACTTTAAATATAATTTCAAAAATGTATAAAACCAATTTTAGGAAGTGAATGGACCAATATACTAGTTGTGTTCCAGTGGTTTAGAAATAAGATTTGTCAGTGTTTGACTATATTTCTTTTTCATTGGTTCAAAAGTATTCTTAGAAGGACCAATATGATCCATATAATCTTGAATGTATGCTTCAAATTCAATTTACAATAAAGACTACATAGGTAAATGTATACATTATTCTTTGGACAAAACATCAAGAATATGAAGTGACATTAAAATAAAATATATAAGGTTGTGTTTTGTTTTGGAAAAATTTTATTTTTAATTCCTAAAATTATGAAACATATATTTACATTCCATAAATAATGTTTATATTAGAATAATTGGGTAAATGATGCTTTTTTTTAACCTATAATAAATCCCCACCATTTGATGTTTAGATAAGTATTCCAAGGTATCAAAATTAAAATCATACAACTTCCCTATTGATTTGATTTTAATTATAGTCAGTACATAAATGTTTCATAAAATTTTATTCATAAATGTACAAAAATAAAATATAAAACAATTATTGTATAGAATATCATGTATAATTATATGATGTGTAGTTAATATCTTTATATGACAATAGAAGCTGGGTAACTCAAATTAATAACACAAAATTTTATTTAAGAGGAAGCAGTGGATGTGATATTGAACTATAGTTGAGTCTCCTTGCAAGCATACAATACCAAGAAATTAAAGATATTTCTTATGAAATATTTTAATATTACATCAAATCCAACATTGCGTATATAGTAATTTAAAACTATGTATGGGTATGATGGAAGTTAAAGAAGAATAATGAAGCAATGATGTTGAAATAGGATCAACATTATGACCTCCATTTGGAATTCCTTGTAACCAAGAAATCCATTCATCCTATGAAACATAACCAAAATATCATGAAGAATAATTATTGTAGAATCATAATAAAATTGAATAAAACGATAAAATCATTGAGATAAACTGATTTTTTTATCAAGGCACTATTTGCAGACCCACCCAAAATAAGTTGCACTGGCCTTCATAAAGGAATTTATATATCGTAACAATTATGTAATAATGAAATTTATGAAACCATTGCTAGGATATATAACTAAATTTCCAATTATGACATGCATAATTGAATAAGGATTATATTGATATGATGGAATGGAAAAAAGTGTAAAATTGAGCTATAAAATCTCTGGGAGAATGTGTACATTTGAGAAACCAAGGAATCAAAAGTATAGAAAAAACATCTACATATATTTTTAGTATATAATTCAATAAATTAAAATATATATTTACTCATAAAATATATATTTAGCTAAACCAGCAAGATAACATCATGGAATACCTTCACTATCGTTATTAATAGTAACAAGGATTACCCCGATATGATAAAATTGAAAAGCATTTAATTGAATGAATTCAACTTTTATTCATATCCATTATATTTTTAACAGCCCAAATAGAATAAAATAGAAAAAATTAGTATAACATATTTAAAAATATAGGTAATTATTGGTTATTAATGGTTCCAAATAATTAATACACTAGAGATTACCTAAATCCTACGTAGTTCAATAATGTTCTTGGATAATAAGACCATACCAAATTTATAGTAAAATATATATCTAATAAAAACCATCTTGTCAATAGATATCATTTATCTAGAATAATGAATCACCAAACAATAAAGGAATCACTAAAATATATTTGGGAAAATGATATTCAATAGTTAAATTTTAAAAACTTACATTAGTTTTGATCCTTGCACAAAAACTAATTTCCCAAGACAACACTCATATGTTAATGATATATAAATAGGGATAAATAATACTTAATGGTAAAATTACTATGTTATCAATCTACAAATATAACACCCTATTGTTTTACATGATATAAAAATATAAGGTTTTATGAATAAAGAGAAATATATAAATTTAAATATGTTGAAGAAAATATTAGACATAGTAAGTGAAAAAAATATTGATTCATTGAAAAACACAAAATCCATATGATTAGTCTATTAGAACTCCATAACATTAAATATAGTGTCACATGTTTTCCCCTTTATTAATAAAATCCATTACAATTATAACTCTAATAAGTAAAATGTGGATGAATTATATAGTCCTAAAGTTCATATATATGGTACATGATTATTATTAATAAAATTTATTATAGTTTGTAATACCATTTAATTAATATAAAAAACATATTGAAAAATATGATTCATTCTAAATCTAAATATCTATAATATTTGATGTATTTACTTGTATGAATTACAATACTCAATTTCAAAAAAGATAAATCACTAAAAAATATACAATTTTTTATCGTGTAATAGTTGATAATGGGAATACATTAATATTTTTAAAATAATTATTTCAATAAAATAGTAACCTTTTATATAATAAAAAATGAATTCAATGAATCAATCATAGTTATATTTATTTTTATTCGTATTTTATTAGGGGAAATTAATTTATTCCATAATGGAATCTTCGTTAAAAATTTATTTATTTTCAAGTGAAATTTTGAGTCATAAAATATTAGGTTCAGCAATGAATATATAGTGTTTTTGTATATTTATAATTTTAATATAATTTTATAAATCAAATTTATATATTATATTTACATATATATATTTATATTTATTGTCATATAAATCATATTGAAATTTATATAATGATGTATATATAAATTAATTTTTTCATAGTGGGCTTTTGATAGTGCTGATAAATGGGACATTTATCACCACTAAAAATGAAAAGAGAAATGGAATCCATTCATCAATTTTTTCGTAATTCAATTAAATATACCTTTTGTTAATAAATATTATAAGGGATGAAAGAATTTCCCCATTTTCAACATTTGTTTAAAATTGATAAATGTATGTATAGAATATAGAGCCACCTTAACTGCTCTCGTATGGATCTATCCTCACATTCTTATGAGAAAACCCTGTAGTAGCATTTTTTTTCCATGTTAGTTAACTCCTACTCATTTTAAAGTGGTCTTTATTCCAATACATTTTCGGTGATGACAATTATTTATGAAGTAATAGGAATGTGCATCTCTAGGAAGAATTCCTTGGATGTGCCTTCAAATGTTGTATCCCCGAGTGATTCCTGATTGGCATCCTTATGTGGCTTATAGATAGAAAAGTCAGAACTAATTCAAAGAACCTAAAATATGACTAGATTACAATTATTATTTGATCTAGTGTTTCCACAAATACTCATGTCTTCATTCCTTAAATCTATGATCGTGTTAAGGGATTTGGCCTAATTATCCTGCATTGTTAATCTGATGGTTGTAAGAGTTAAAATAATATAATCTAATTAATAACAATTAATAAATTGATATTTATGACTAATTGTTAGTTAATTATTAATTATTAATAAAAAAAATTGATTAATTTTTTATTTTATAATTCTAGTTAGTTACTAATTATTAATTATTATTAGTAATTAGTACTACAATAAAGAATTATAATTTTTTATGATAATTTTTTAGAAATTATTATTAATCATATCATACCTTATTTATAATTATTATTAAAAATTAAAAACAATATTAATTTTACTTAATATTAATCATTAATTAATTAATAACTGGACAGGTACCCTTGGGGAGTTCTAGTTGATAAAGGAAAACCCTAGAAGGTTAATGAAACTAGAGAGAATATCAATCAAGGGATATTGATAACTAAGAAGAAACAATTAGGGTGCTGATATGTAAAATATCATGATCACCTAATATTTTATAAAATAGAGTTTAAAAAATTGAAGAAAGCATTTCTATTTTTTCAATTTTATATAATAAAAATTATTTTCTAAATAATTTATTTTTTATTAGAGAAAATAAAATCAATAAAAAAAGATCAGGTGATATAGGTGTTAGAAGAAAACAAGAGAAATCATCCAACCACTTGGAATAACTAATAGAGAGGCATGGGTTACAAGAGGTTTTTCATCCCCAATTCATTCCCTTCTTATGATGTAGAATATGTACTTAGGAAAGGCGATTCTAAGAGTACAAATTTTATAGACAAGAAGACCAAATGGTTGGAGGAAAGCATCTGAAGAATTGACATCGTTTATAATTCGAAAGAAATCTGATTTCAAAATAAAAGCGTTTAAACCAATAATAGAAGGAAATTACATTCCCATTTGGATTTCATGGACCTATTACATTGTCCATTCCTTGTTTTAGGCAAATTCTATTTTTTGAACTATAAATATAGAGCTAAATGAGTAATGGGTGATGATGCGAACATCGAAAAAACCATTAAGAGGGAGAGATGCATCCCTGTTATTCTTCAAGAATCATAGTGGTGGTGGAATATAGACATGTGGGGTCTATAGAACCTATTTAATATCACCATTAAAGTCATTCCCGATTCAGGTATCCATCCTAAGGGTGGCGCACTCGATCCAAATGGACCATGACTTGGAGACCTGGTAGAAGATATAATTGTATCTTCAAACACAAAATATCTTGACATTTTATACGACGTTGTCATATTCTATATTGTATGGTTTGAAATCCATTTTCATATAATAATCACATAACTATGTTCTAGATCATGTATGTAATTACCATTATCACTCCACTCATGTAATACATTCCTAGGCTTGAGGAAATACCAGATAAAATATCATAGGGACTCCATATTAGAAATACCGATTAGGAAAGAGGCATCCTCCACATCATGCAAGAAGATAATAACTTCCTTAATAATAATAATTCCTAAACAAAAATTCCAAAAATATATTTCACCTTGGGTGAAATTAGGTGACGCCAAAGGGGTTTTGACAAATCATCCATCTCTATGATTAGTGCTACAACAGTCACCTTATAGAATATCATGACATAATAAGAAATAAATCCCTAAGAGAGAAAAAAAATATGATTTGGTCCTAAATCTACTACACCTTGTATACATTGAGTAATCGTTGAATCATTATTGTTCACTCTTAACTCTATCTTTTTGATGCACCACCTATTCCCTGCCTTATCGAAAAAATATTGCACTATGGAATTATCTATTTCTTCATGTGCAATGTACATTTCATGAGATCCACCAATATCAATAATCCATGGGTAATTACAAGATTCTATATATTTCACATCTATAATTCTTTAGTAGATCCTATTATAGAGAAACTAATATAATTTCCAAAGGATTCTATAGAATAAACTAGGGTGGGGAAAACAAAATCCCCATAGAAGTTCGAATGGGGAACATATTTATCCTGGAAAAAATTATCACAAAAAAACTACGGGTAATGGGTTAGTTTCCATCCCTATTTGAAAAGTAGGGAATCATTGAAATGTTTCATGTCAAACAAACACAATCCCCACATGCTTTAGGGAGATAGAATTTATTTGAGGAAAACCAATGCGATTAGTTCATCGTATTTTAGGTGAAAAACTAGACATTTGAAAATTGGGAATGATTGTGGTCAACAAAAAAAACAGGGAGATTGAAGTGATATATAAAATAAGAGGGAATTGATCAACCAATGTACTTGGTGATGATTTCTTTCCATTCTATAGAGATCCTTTTATCATTCCATCCCATAATATTCTCTGTCATAATGTCCAAGAAGCATGATAAAACATCCTTTTTTGAATGTACAATGAGTGTGGGGATATCAATTTACTTTTTATGATTTAAAAAAACCCAGATTTTTTCCCAAAAGGACATTTTTTCTAATATGAAGAAGAGGTATGGTAAATTAGAGATGTCATATTTCACCATATTCATTGATTTCTTCGATGAAAATTCATTAAAAAGGATAATATGGATGATATATTATCATTAATCCTTGGTGTCCCTCTAGAATTAAAATATTTAATCTTTAATGAGATGGGGATAAATAAGGTGGTCATTTTCACACACATTCTCACCATTTACAAAGTTACCATTAATTGTGATACAAATTAGATTGGAGAAAATACCATCAACCAGGATAAAAAGGATTTGAGATAGAGGAACCCCTAGAAAAATACCCTTAGGGGAATAATATATTTTTAAGTACATGATTGATTTATATATTAAAGGAAACTAAGGTGACATAATCCATGATGAACTCTATTCATTTTGGTAAAATGCATTATGCTATTCACAAACAAAAAGAAAGGTTATTCTCCTATATTGTTGTCATATTTGAAATAATAATTCTATGTAATGACACATATCATATTTTTATATTTTGTTTTCATTGGGTTAAAATTTTCATGTCCTAAAATGGGGTTATCTAAGATGAGCCACATGGGAACAACAAAAATATGCTTCACAAAAACCAATGATGGAAGCTAGGTAGGATATTCGGTTAACTAGGATTTTCAAAAAGCTTTTTTAAATGCGATTTAATATGTAAATGGGTCTAAAATCTAAAATTAAATACATATTTTTACTATTATAAATTAGGTAAATAATTGTTCTGGTGAAATAATGGAAATTCAACTTACCATCCCAATTATCATTCATGAACCCTAAAATATCATATTTGATAATATGCAGGAATTATCAAAACAAAATAATTCATGAAATATATTTAGACCATGTTCCTTGGATGAGTGAATATGATTGACATATATAATAATTTAATCATCAAAAATAAACCAAAAATTTAAAGTTTCATATTATCGAGGAAAATAAGGAAAATACAAGACATAATATCAATTGAAATAGGAGAATCTCTAAATGAATTGATGTCCTTGAAAAAAATTCAAAACCAAATCATGGATATCATTTTCATTCGACAAAAACCTACCACTGTGATCTGTTTGCGGGGATATATACTTCATGTTTCATCTCCCAAATTCCCTATGGTGGAAGTATGGAGTATTCTCGTCACATTATTTAATATTGAAATCCTATCTGTATATTGTCTAGTATCCCTCATTAACACCAAGGATTATATATATTTTATATTCTATGATTAAGATTATGGAAAAAGTCACTTCTAAGGGGAGCCATAGTAATGGTCATTCCACTTATTTTCAATATTATAACATTGAATTTTTGGTTGAAAAAACATAGTGAATCTTTAATTCTTGATCTTTATGGTCTCCTGTGATAAATTATTCATGATCTTAATAGTCACCTCTTTCCACCATCTATATTGAGTGTAAAATAACCACATAATACTTATTGATATCCCAAATCATTAATATATAAATATATTCTATATAATGTGTTCTTACATTGTGATATTCATTAATGATGATAGGATAATGGTCAAACACTATAGGAGGATGAGACACCGAGAAAAATTTTAGAAGACTAACCCAAGTAGAAGATCCCACGAACCTATCCAGATGTTCCTCGGTGTGGGGTGAAACAAATTTACACATAACCAGGAGATGGGGGGGGTGAAATATCCCACTTCATTGGGGTCCATAGTCGAGGATTCCTTCAAGATTCCCTCTATTTAGCTTCATGTTTTACTAATCTCGCCTCTTATTTTTATTATGATACATGATTTCATCTTAGTATCCACCTTTGATGTGTCTCCCTAACAGGATCTCATGAAAATAGAGAATAAAATCCCCAGATATCCAATTATAATTTCATGTAAGATAACTATATAATCATACAAATAGTCGCACATGGGAATCTAGAAGATGGACCACCACAAAAATGTGATTTGGAGAGAAGATCTTAACTCTGACGTATACTTCCTCCTTCTAGAGGAGAAAAGCCCCCCCCCCCCCACATGTCCTTGTATGTCCACCAGAATAAATCCATGAAATCTAATATTTTCTACCAAACACCTCATGTACATGTTTTTTAAAAACGTTCTAGACATAAATACTATATTAAGTCTACTTATAGAACTTTTACATTTGAGAATCTGAATTATGTGTGGGTTTCAAATCCCATGGATTTTGTAGAATAATATTTTCATTAGGGTAAGAATGGATTGGTTATTCTAGGATCCACCATTGAAATTTCATTAACTGATCTACTACCATTCACATTCTACCATTTTTATAGGTGCTTGGTAACTTAAACTGTCTCCAAGCTTCGTCTAAATCTAATGGATTCTGTAATAGAAGGTTTTGAACAATGTTCTGATCAATTTATCCTTTTTCACATCGAGTTTGTTTTTAGTTCATTATGTCAATGACCGATACAATTCAAATCCTACCAAAGAGGCAAGCATTTAATGGTCTTAAAATGTGGTAATAACTATATTTAGATGGTATATATATATTTGTTTCATATTGGAGGGTTGTTTATAATTACACCTAGAAGATAGAAGATAGAATGTAGTCAAAATTATCTTCACCAAAAAAAGTTATCTATAATCAAAGAGGTGTTCCTGGAGTTCTGATTGGAATCATAGGGGTCTAGTTTATCCATATTATTTGGTTTCATTGGATAAGAAATATTTGTTAAAACCCATAGAAGGACCATTATGGTTATCCTGTTTTGGTTAGTGGCAGCATGTGTACTTTGGTTCTTAGAAAAACATCCTCTATCCTGATGTATTTTTAATACTATAACAAAGGATACTGCATGGTTATTCACATGGATCCAAGGGCCAGTTTTCATAAAATATATTAAAAAAATTGACTACTACCTTTGAGATGAATTCATTCTCCATTTTTTTGATGAAACCACAAAAGATAAAATATATAGGCATTTTCTCATAGTTAAACTCAATATAGATTTTTGAGTTTTCCATGGATATAATTAAACCCTTATAAGTGGTTTAACAACTTCAAATATTATCTTGATATTTTTAAATACCCATAAAAAATAGTTTTTGATACAACAAACTCAATAAAATTACCAATGAATCCTCAAATCTCCCTCATAATGTTCTTTGATGTACCCTAGAATTGTAATTGCATAAGCCGCACCTAAAATATTGATTTGTAGAAGGTCACATTCAGATTTTATTCATCATTTTTTGTGTCCTACATTAGGATCATATGTTTATAAAAGGACCAAGTTCTCCATAGTAGGACCTTCTTTTTTAATTTCTCATTGTATAACTCTAACAACATACACCTAGGTCCCATTTCATGAAAGGACACTCTGTCATCCAATCACCAGATGGATTGTTGCATTTTCATCAAAGGATTAATATTGAATGTCTGATTTTAGATTAATTTTTATATAGTTAGATGTTTTATATGGTGTATCTGGATGGATTTCACATCTTTCATCATAATTATATGTCATTTTACCTTTTTTCTATTTGAAATGCATTTCCATTGGTACACTAATTTGTTTTCCATCACACCACTGATCAGGTTGAGAAAAACCAAATCCCAGTCACAAAAAAAATTCCAATACATAATCAGAAGGAATGGTGAATATAATAGATCTGAATGGTAGGGATCTGAATACGAATAAAAGATACATGATGAATGGTGATTGGAATATATCAGAAATGTGGAGATCCTGATTTGAAATAGCACATGCGAAAAAAAATATAGCTAGTGAAGTAGTTACGAAAAATAATAATCAAACGACATTGGGAAAAATAATCTATGGTATACAATAGTTGGATGTTTAAATGATAGATTACAATATAAGAAATAGGGAATAAACCCCCAAGAGGAAGATTAATCTAGGAAGATACATGGAAGAAGACTCCCATAGTAAAGGGAGTCGACCAGTGTTAGATAAATGATGTTTATAAGATTGTATTCATGAATAATACACACATATATAAATATTAATATAAATGTTTTAAATTTCTACCTAATTTATACATCACCTAGATTTATAAACAACAAACTATTAAAAAAACATGAAAATTTTCCACCGCCCTTGGAAAAACTATGATCATAACGTTAATCATTTAAGTGAAGTCATCATTTTGGAGGTCTAATCTACCTAATGGTTAAAATAACATAATTTTAATCTAAATGGAACAACCTGAGGGTGAACATACATTTTATTGGTTCATATTTTTTTATTTTTTATTTTATTTAAAACAACCTTTTTTAAAATAAATTTTATTTTTAAAACATTAATATAAAGTAACCATCAATACCAACATATGAGCCCACACTTTTCCATTGTGCAAATATTCTAACCAGAATCTCAATACCATTGTTATTTTCTAATAGAATATTAGTTATGGGTTTCCATTAAAAAATTCTCTTTGAATAGAAGTTAATGTTATTTTATGATAAATGTTTCCGATTTCATGATCATAAAAATCATGTTTAATTTTTTGGGTGTTTTATATAGTTTTATATAGTTTTATTTACCCATTTATATTTAATATTTTCCATGGTAAGTTGTTTTTTGTCAAAGGAAATTCATAATGAAACAAAACATGAATATCTATTAATTATTAAAAAGATGAAACAAGGAATATTTAAATACTAATAGAATCAAATAATAGGAAAAGTAATAATAATATTAAGTAATATTAGATCATCTATGAATAAAAAATAATCAATATAAATACATCTTTATTTTATATATAATGAATATGGTTATCTCCGCCTTCGTAGATAAAATCACACACACATGGCATATTCATAGTCCTATCATGGTCTTACAAAGACATTGCATTTTGTTGATTTAAATCCTTATTCATATCATTCCATTTTTCTTCAAATTTCTTTTGATGTTAAATTAAATAATGATGTTATGTAACACCAAATTATTTTAAAATGCTCTTTACTATTGATAAAAAATTCCCTTGTTTCTATTCAAACTCTGAAAAAAAATATCAAAATTATGAAAATATCCTATTTAACTTAATCTATTATATTGATAAAAAAGAAAATAATTTGTATATCCTTATTTGAGAACCTCTAAAGTTGTGTGTTTCACATGTAATTGTTTTTAATTATATGGTATTATTACGGATCTTTGAAAATTGATAGTGCGTGATTCCAAGGACCAATGTCCCTAAAATGAATTTCTTAACATTATTTAAGGTACGTTCAGTAAACATGCATGAGAGAAAGCCTAACATTTGAACCAGTGCTCAGAATTGAAATTCATGTGCATCGTTGAAGTCGTAGTGCCAGGATTAACTTATGAGAGGTTTTACCATGACTGAAGTGGTCCGGGGAAGAAAGTTGTTTTTTGCATTTTTATTAGATGTATAAATAAAAAAAATTATTTTATATTATTTTCAAAACATACTTCCACCAAAAATATTTGTTTTAATGGAGGGAACCGCAGGGCTAGTCGGGCATTTAATGAAGGACATTAAATACCCAGTTACACAATGGTTGTATAACCACCCTTCATGTGATTAATGAGGTTCATTAATTACACCAATTAATGAATTTCTTAATCCCATGTTAGAGAGTAAAACTATAATGTGGGGTTTTGGAAAATAATTTCTGAAGGCTTGATCTTGGGATGATTCTTGACAGAGAACGAATCACATCACCAAGGGATAACCGAAGTATGATGACTTAGAGACGTTGTTGGAGGATTATTGGGGGAATAATGAACACTGACTCTTCCTCAAAAGCAGACGTTCTCCAAATATCTTGAGGTATGGTTTTTATTTGGATAAGTTTTAAAAGAGTTGTTGAATATTATTTTTCCCTTGTGTTATCAAGATAAAGCAAAGGAAATCGGACATGCGAATGAGGCCCAGACCCTCCACTACTTCGATGATCTATGAGTTCTTCATGGAATACTTATTTGGGTTGGACGGAACCTGGAACAAAGTGTCAAGCGGTGAAGAGGGCATCTTGAGGAGACCGTTTACACTTTTGGATAGAAAAAACGAGACACTAGAGCTCACCCGGTGATCCGCAGAATGACACGACCCGTCCTCAGGGCCCATGCCGGGACTACCCCAATCCCGCCTTCCATAGTCCAGGGGCGGGAGACTAGCACCAAGGTGTAAATCCCAGTAAAAAAAGGGAAGGCATTGCCATTGTAAAGAAAACAAACACCACAGAGATAGAAAGCAGTAGAATTAAACACTATGTAAAAATTGAGTACAACAGCAAGTGCGGAAAAGTAAGTGGGCCAGTATACAAACCAAAACTAAAAGTAAAGTACAACTGTAAAGGGAAAACAACAACTTAAACCAATGTCGTAATGTCGATCCATCCACTGGAAGTCCCACCTGAAGGGTGTGTATAGATATCTTCCACAGCTCCTCGGGTCCAGCCGTCCGCTCCGAGTACGTCCAACCCAGTGGTCCACCCCAAGGTATTGTCCTGCTCCGCAAGCCTCAACCACGATCAGCGCTATCCGTCGTCTGCAACCAACACAATGTAGTGCGGGGATAGCCCGTGTAGGGGTGAGTATAAGCTACTCAGTAGGGACCCCGAGACCCCCGATGGTCTCCCAGAATCCACAAAGTATAAACCACAAAAGAGAGATACAATCACGAAGTAACATCCGACATTGCTTAGGTATAAGCCCATACATATACCTAAGCCATAAATTCTTGTTCAACTCCAACGTCCGAGCCCAAGTACAACCCAGTCTACACAGGAAAGCAAAATGTAATCCACACAGGATAGCACAACACAATCCACAATGGAAAGCAAAACATAATTTAGCTCACACAGGTATACATCTTCGTATGACAATGGAAATGATTAGATATTGACACTGATTCATCTAAGTCGTCGGACCCACAAAGGATCGATAGGTATTAACCCCCACAATGACCCACATAGGATCTGACCAACAATGTATCGATAGGTAACTAACCCCCGTAATGACCCACATAGGATGTGACCCACAAAGGATCGATAGGTAACTAACCCCCGCAAAGACCCACACAGGATCAGACCCACACAGGATCTGTAGGCGCTGGCTCACACAGAACCGCTGAGCGCTGACCCACACAGGATCGGACCCACACAAGATCGGTAGCACTGATCCACGTAGGATCGCTGAGTGCTGTATTCGTCGTCGTCGAATCCACTGAGGATCTATGCACAGTCGTCGTCGTCGCAATCACAACCAGCACTAGGGTTCCCACATACAGCAAGCTCATTCGGGAGGGTTCGCTCCGCGAGCCAAGAGGCTAATACCTCAACTGACACATATTCCATAGTTGATGTATCCAAAAGTTCTGTATCATCAATAGGAACTCAACTTCGCAAACGGCGCATCAATCGGACGCCCGGTCTGAGAGTTATTGGCTTTTTCGTTTCAGGGGCCCGATGGTTTTTAAGGAAAAACCAACCCGACCGTCCTCCACCTGAATCCAAACCTCAGGTAAAGTAATCCAAAATATCCATCTCAATTAGAGGAATCCATCAAAGTCGACGGCACGTCAATCGGACATCTGGAGCTCAAGATATGAGCGGTTCTGCTCCGAGAGCCCGGTTGGTTTCGTGTACGAACCAACTCGGCCGAACCCAAATTATTCCGAATCCTTGATTGCGATATACTGAAACGACCATCTCGATCCAAGGATCGCATCACAACTGACAGTGCATCGATCAGAGACCCACAACACATGTTATGGGCATCTGACCGGAAAAGATTCTTTATTAAGGGTTTCGGGCCCGGTCCGACCCTGCTCGATACCCCCAGGGTCGACCCAAACCGAGTCTGGGTCTGGCCCTCTTGGGCGTAGCCCGGCCCGGCCTGGGCGCGGCATGGCCTGGCCTGGGCATGGCCCGGCCTGGCGGACCGGCCAGGAAGCCAACTCGGCCTGGCGCGCGGCGCGCTGGGCGCGCTGGCCAGGCGCTCGGCCAAACGGTCGAGCCGTTGAAAGGGGGGGACGCCTGCCCCCCCTGGATTTTGTAATCGCGGCCCTCATTAATGGGGGGCGCTCAACTGGCCGGCCGGGGTTTTGAACCCCCGGCTTTTCCTTGTCCGGCCGGCCCGCCCCGGCTGGCCGGTTTCTGCCGCCACGGGACCGGCGTCGGCCGATCCCCTCCCTGCTCCGACACCGGCGGCCCAGTTTCCGGCCTCCGGTTGTCACGCTCCGCCGTGGCCTGGTACCGGCCGCGACCTTTATTCATCTGGTGCGGTGCGATGGCTCCACACCCCTCCGTCGTGGCCCCGTTCCGGCCGCGGTACTTTTGCGGTTCTCTGACGCGGTGCGACGGTGCCGCGACTTGGTTCTATTTCACTGCGCGGCGCGACGATGCCGTGACTTGGTTCTATTTCACGGCATGGCGCGATGGCGCCACGCATTCCTTGCCGCATGATCCCATGCGGTGCGACTACACTATTCCATTCCATTCCAATCCGAAATAAAAACTATAACATGGATAAAGTAGGAGGGTCGGCCTTGTTTGTGCGGTCCGGCCCCCACTCATTAATCAATAGAAAAAGGTCGTATTTTCACGAAGAACGACAAGGTAGTATTCACGAACAAAATAAATAAATAAACCCCTGCCTCAATCATATCTTGAATAGAGGTTCGTTGAATGATGATTTGTCGCAGAATATCTGTCACGGGAAGAGGCGTCGCAGAAAAAGAGAGTCGTGTCGCGAGGACGGTGTCGCGTCGTCGATCTCCGAGGAATCCGGCATTCTTCGCGTTCTTCGTGTTCTTCATGTTCTTCGACGAATAAGATGAGGAAACTCAAGACTCCCTTATCTTTTCTCCCAAAGCTCCCAAGGAAACAAGACTCCCACAAAATAAAATAAGTCCCTTACTTATTTTATTAACTCAACATAAGGTTTGAAATTCAAACACTCACATTAAACTCACTTCATTAATATCATAAGTTATTAAAACTTAAGTTATCAAATTTAATTGTGTGTTGAGGGAGTTAAGGAATTTGAAGGGGTGGGGTTCGTGTTGGCCCCACCACGCTCATAACCTCCCATGGGAAGTCGGGTAGTTACCCAACTTCCACCCAAAGCTTAAATCCACTTAGAGAAAATAAAAATTGTAGTTAAATTTTTATTTTATCTTCCACAATTTTTATCAACATCTCTCATGAAAACGCAACTCCGGAAAAGGAGTTCCTAAGAAATTACCGGCACTGCGAATCTATCGGTGCCCTCGGAATTCGATTACGAGCACTGGTTCAAAATTCATAAATTCCCGCTCGTTCATTTACTGAACGTACCCGAGCTAAACATCAGATAGAAATTCCGGGCACACCGGGCCTCAGAATCATGTGTCGTGAGAAACTGCGTTCTTGTAAAATCCCAAAAAAAAATTACAAAAAAAATTTCCCTTTAATTTTACGGGTCTTTACATTACTCCCACCTCAGGGCTTTACATCCCCGTAAAGTTATATCATAAACTAGGGAAACAAATATGGGTACTGAGCATGAATCTGAGCCTCCTCCTCCCAAGTTCTCTCCTAGAGATTCTCGTGCTGCCATATGATGCGCACAGGAGGAATCGACCGTCCACATAGGACCCACTCCTGTCGATCCACGATCTCCACTGGGACCTCCATAAAAGTCACCCCATCAATAAAGTCCAGCTCCCCATAGTCAATGATATGCGTCGGGTCGTGCACGTATCTCCCAAGCTGAGATACGTGGAAGACGTCTTGCACTCAGTGCAACTGAGGTGGTAGAGCCAGGCGATAAGCCACCTCGCCAATCCTGCTGAGCACTTGGAACGGTTCGATGAAGCATGGAGACAACTTTCTGCCTCGTCCAAATCTCTGTAATCCACGTCGAGGTGAGACACGCAAGAAGACGTGGTCGCCATCCTAGAACTCTAGTGGCCTCCGCTTTCTGCCAGTATAAGATTTCTGCCGGCTCTGAGCTGTCCTCATCTGCTCTTGGATGACCTGGACCTTCTCTGTCGTGGCTTGGACCATCTCCGGTCCCACAAGTGCTGACTCCCTAGGGTCTGTCCAGCACAAAGGAGATCTTCAAGGTTGATCGTACAACGCCTCGTATGGTGCCATCCCGATGGTGGAGTAGTAGCTGTTGTTGTATGCGATCTCCACCATGGATAGGTGGTCCTCCCAGCTGCGACCAACGTCGAGGACACATGCGCAGAGCATGTCCTCGAGAGTCTAAATGGTCCTCTCCGTCTGACCATCCGTCTGAGGGTGAAAGGCTATGCTCAGACATAGCTGCGTCCCGAACGACTCCCGCAACACCTTCCAAAGCCGAAAAGTAAAGTGAGCATCTCGATCGAAGACGATAGATGATGGCACACCATAAAGCCGTACAATCTCCTAAACTTAGAGACGTCCCAAGCTCTCCAATGAGCCCTGCTCTCTGATGGGTAAGAAGTGAGCCGACTTGGTGAGTCGGTCGACAATCACCCAAATGGAGTCGTGACCTCTGGAAGTGCATGGAAGTCCAGTCACGAAGTCCATAGATATCCCGTCCCACTTCCACTCCGGGACCTCCAAGGGTTGTACCAAGCCTGCTGGTACCTGGTGCTCTGCCTTCACCTGCTGGCAGGTGAGGCATTGAGAAACGAACTCTTCCACAACCTTTTTCATTCCCGGCCACCAGTGCTGTCGTCTGAGGTCCTAGTACATCTTCGCCACTCCGGGATGTAACGCCAAGGGAGAAGTGTGAAACTCTCTCAGCACCTCCTCCCATAATGCAACTGGTACCAAGGTACGTCCTCTGAAATGGATGACGTGCTCTGCTCCAAAGGAGAAACCATCAGGTGCCTGTCCTGAGGATATCTGTGCACGTCGCGTCTCACAGTCTGTGTCCCCACGTTGTGCCTTTCTGACCCGCTGTAGTAGTGGTGGGGTGACTGTGAGTGACTGAAAGAAGGCTGCTCCATCTCTATCCACGAAAGATATATGCAAGGTAGTTATCTGCTCTGCCGCCTCCTCAAGTAGCTGAAATCCCGTCCTCCTGCTGAGAGAATCAGCTACTACGTTCCCCTTCCCAAGAGTATAGACTATTTCAAAGTCATAGTCCTGGAGGAACTCGATCCATCGTCGCTATATCATATTCAGGCTCTTCTGAGAGAAGATGTACCTGAGACTCTTATGGTCATAATAGAATAAAAAGTGTTCTCCCATCAGATAGTGTCACCATGTCTTCAGAGCGAAGACCACTGGTGCTAACTACATGTCATGGGTAGAGTAGTTATGCTCATACAGCCTCAACTGACAGGATCCATAGGCGATCATTCAGCATGTTTGGAGGGAAGAAGAAGAATGGTATGTTTGGAAGTAAAGGATATATGAAAAGAGTGGAAGTCCTTCACCGATACAAAATATATAATCATAAGATTTCTATTTTCCACTATAAATAATAGGAAGATGAAGGAGACTTCATTCATGCTATTGGGAAAGAATTTGGGGAAGGACAACAATGCCTATAATAACATCAATAAAACTTCAATATTTTGAATTGGTGTAAGAATCACTATTTTTATACATAATTGAATGTACACTATTATAATATATTATAAATAACAAATGATATGTTGTAAAAACTAGTATGTCTTGTGAAATTCTTCACAAATATTCCTCTCTCATTGGGCCCATATGTTGATACTAGTAGGCTGTTAAATGTAGTATGTTTTAATTCAGATAGGGGATTATCCTTCTATTTTATATGGGTATCCATTTAACCAAATTTCGCCACTTATTAGTGTGAATTCATGTGTTTCTTATGAAAACACACATATATAAATAAAGAACAATATTTACCGTATGTTAATTATTGTATCAAGATTCTTATCTAGCACAATGATTTTTTAAAGGATGATTCTTTCCCAAACATTCCATCGGAATAATATAATGTGGATAGAGTATGCCCTATTTTGATGGATAGTATCTTATATATATATTTGACTCCCTCCATGGGGTGGTGTGATTTTGTTTGAGCAAATATACTACCTACAAAAATGTATATGTTGTTCCATGGAGGAAGATTATTGGACATGTGGTTGTTTTTTAGTCCACATATACTCTGTGAGAGTCAACCAATAAAGAATTGTTATATAATTAATTTCTGGAGGTGATAAGGTATTTTTTAGAGTAGGTTAAAATTTTTCCTGAATACTTGGAATGTGGGAGATGGATATCTATGTCAATGACAGTGTGAAATAAATAAAATTCTCTAATTAAAGGATGTTTCCTTATAGGGTTTGGTTTTACTTTGGATGTAGTTAGGGCGTATGAATATTTGGATGGATTATACTACATATCATTCTCATCATGACCCCCACCATTTATATTCTATTTTGAAAGGAAAGATAAGAATTAAATCCAAGGAAATATGTGTGTAATGAATAACTATTGTGAGACAGTAATGGAAGTATTTGAAGTATTTTTTTTTCACTTATGGGGACAATCATATTGAATGAAGCATTCACATGTTATTATGGTTGTATAAATAATTTTAACATTGGATATTCAAGTGGACCACCTTGAAAGAATATTTACATTTAGAGAGTTTACACTAATAGTGGCCATTGTTCACTAAACACTTCTATAATGTGAGATGATTCATATTAGATAATGGATCCATTTGTGAGAATCAATTATACATAAGATGGGATATAGTTGAACCTATCTGAGTTTTGATTGGGTACCAATTCCTTCCCAATGTAGTGATTCATATTTGGTTGTATATGTACAGATCAACCCCCATCCATAATTAATGGTATCCACTCAGGTGTGGTGAGAAGATCCCACCTTATGTCAATATTTTATAAAGATTGATATTTAACATAATTTCCTTACTTTGAAAATTTAACTGATTATTTATACCATATTTTCACAATTTTAATTTTTTTTTTGTAAAATAATTTTTGAAGGGAATTCATGAAATATATATATATATATATATGAAAAATTAAAACAGATTATTAGTGTAAAAAAATATTTCATAATAATGGGACATGGTCATCATCGACCTTGTATGTGAGAAGAAAAGTAAGTCCTATAATTTTTCAGTATTAAGTAATTTATAATGAGGTTATTAAAGGAGAGAAAAATGCATTTAACCACTAGTAATGTTGAATCCCAAGTGAGGTTACCGATTTAATACTCATATTTTGGGTAAATTTACTACTTGGTTTAATAAATTAGAGTACAGTTGACCTCATAATCGATATGCAACATTATTTTTTATTGAACTATTTATTAAAACAAAACCCCACTATTTCAATTTTCTATTTTCAAAATACAGTATATCAATTATTAAAATTGGAATAAATGGTCACACCACATCACCATAAACTATGGATCAACCTGAAGGCACCATGAATTAAATAATTGAGTTAAAAGACTATGTTTCTGTAAAAATGAATCTGGAAAAAATGATTGGTTTGTATACCATGGTCACAGGTCATTAAAAATAAGGGGTTCTATTATCATGAAATAATGATGGTTTGAAATATATTAAAAAAAGCACTCAAAACATCAATAAAATATTTATAGGACATTAGTTGAAATATTATATGTTTGGGACTAACGAACGTGATTGTTTGGATTATTAATCAATATTTATTAAATTCTATAATATTATATTTTTTTCAATCTAAACCAAAAAAATCATGAAGCCAGAATTATAAATAGATCCCCCAAAATATTTACTTCTTAAATAAGTGTCAATTTAAAAATAAATATTATTTCTATTCATATTAATGATCATGGCCCCTCTCATGATCCATCTTTTTAGTGTTCCCCAAAATGTAAATATACATCTTATAATCCTTGTTATTTTTATATTGTTCCTATATATACCAAATAAAAAAATCAATACAATTATTAAGAATTATGTTTTTAGAAAAGATCATTATGGATTAAAAATACCTTAAACTCATTATTCTTCAAATATATAATCATTTCTTGGTGCTATCATGTTGTACTGTCAGGGAATATTGGTATTCCCACTATATTATTTCCAAATATACTCTTCCAAACAACATATAACTTGTTCTTATTTGATCTCCATGACTCCCCAAGATCCATCAACTATGCCACCTTGGCCACTTCAACATCGGGAAATTAAGTCTAGCACTTTAATGAACATGATATTTTATCTAAAAACCAAAATAATATAGATATCAATTTAACAAGTTTTCTTAACTCCATCTCCACACATATATTATAATTGATTTCATAATATGAATACCTCTTGGAGACATTTTTCAGAGAAATGATATCATTGTACATGGTGAATGTTCCCATAAAAAATCTACACTATGTGGAATTTTTTACAATATTTTTTTTGTCTTCATAGTAATATACCATTTTTTGTTTTATGATTATAGGATTTACTCATACGACTGTATAAAAAATGTGTATTAGAAGATCCCATAGAATAATACAAAAAAAGTAAGATTAATTAATAGTAAAATAGGGATTAAATGATGTGATATAATTTGACACACTTATAAATAAAATATGATTCTGGATGATCATTTGGATATGGTGGATCTATGTGTTATCCTAGATTGGTGTCCTCTAAAGGTTGTTCCTATTCTAATGGATTCACCATGTCATATATATATATATATATATATATTAGAGTGTAATTTTGTGGAGCACAATCATCATATCCTAGATGGATACTTGGAAAAGGTGGTGACCTATATATATGTGGCAAGGATATAAGGGATAAAGATACATCACATGATGTCGATATGGTATTGGTGGGAACATCCATGGAGGTAGTGTAGACATGATATTACAAGAGGAGAACAAATAATATGGTGATAGAGGAAAGGGTGGTAAGATATCTATATGAACATGTATTAGATAAAAAGAGTAGTAGATGGGATGTTCACGTGCGGGTTAGGGTGTGAACAAGTATGATAGGTTCTCATTGTATCTCTAGGAGCACCCTCACTTGGACCCATACTAGTTGGTCAATGATTCGAGGACTCTGGTTTTGATCAATTCCCATAAATATTTTTGAAAATAATTAGAACATTATAGTATATGTAATATAGAAGATAAATTTTAAAATTATTATACTCACTAATGGGATAAGATGAGGCATCCCTAGTTTTTACATTTTTTGATCATTATCAAATACTATATTCATTACAATTTTATTAATATATTTCTTAATATAAAAATAATGAAATAAAGTAATGGTATTGTGATAAAAAATTACCCATATCTAATTGTAAATAAAAAATGTGTCACTTTTCTACTTGTATAATCCCAAATAATATCAAATGGCCATCCACTAACTCAAAAAAAACTTATAACTACCAACATCCATGTATATTGGGTCTATATATATATATAGTGTTCATAAATTGTGAGAAAATATAACTTCCTCTAGTGTTACACTAAAAACCTCATTCTTAACCATTATAATATGATCTATGCATTGCAAGTTTTAAATCAAACTATTAAACTAGTAAATTAGTTAATAATAAAAAATTATGGCATCAATGAATTCTTTTTTCTATATCACATGGAAGATATGAATTTTATCCACTTTTAAAACATATATTATTTTCTATTTCATGATATTTAATAAAACATAAACATATAATGAAAATAGATTTAATATATGGTTAGTTTAAGTGTCTTGTAAAGAAAATTTTATCGAGGATTAAGGAATATCAATAAACAAGGATCATGTCTTTATTTATATTTAAACAACATTTGATTAAATGTAAATAATAATTTCAAATAAAACAACCCCATATATCCAATAAACATGATTATAAAAAATTGTAAATGCATTTTAAATTATCTTGTATATAAATACACAGTGAATTTAAAAACATGAGGAATTAATAATTAAAAATAGAATTATGATGAACATAGATACCAAAAATAATAACGAACAATCTGATTATATGATATTCATTATTTGAAATAAGGAAATATTAAGAGAATATCTCATAATAATGTATCATAATAAGGATCATGTGTAAGTACCAAAAGAGATAAGAGTGGGAAACAATAGATATCATTTAGTGACTCATTTCCTTGTCATATATTTCTGTGGGAAAATTTTGTCTAGAATGTTCATTTTATATGGGTGTTACATATCATTGTGTTGTATTTTCATGGGGGTTCCATGTCTATATGGTTCATTTTCATTGGGATAAACACATCCCCAAATTATTTAATACATGAGAGTGTCATATCCTCATAATACTATTGATAATAATTTAAATCATAATCTACCCAATTTATCATAAAAAAATAAACTATGTATATATCCTATGTTCTGGCCGAATTATTGAAGTTCACTCCAATAAATTATTCTATATAATCACTTGAAATATAACAACCCCTAACACAATAATAAAACATAAAAATTACTACATTAATTAATTACATAATCAGTTAGTTCATATTAATATATATATATATATATATATATTGGATTTTATAGATATTGAAGATAATTTAACTAGGAAAACATATATATATATATATATTAAAATCAAAATTTTTGTTAAATAATATAAGAAAAATAATACAAATGATCATTTTTCAAATAATTCGATAGAATATTCATATTACAATATCGTGGTTAGGTTTTAGAACGTAGCTAAAATGAAAAAAAATACTCATTAAACCACAATATGGAATCAAGACTCAATAATATGATGATAAAGAATATTAGAATAAAAAAATATTTAAACAAGAGGTGAACTCGGGAGGATAAAAAGAATGAGTATGCTTCTTGATCAATTGAGGGGAGACTAGGGATCATGGATAAGGAGGGGAGGGGGAGGTTTTGGTTTTTGTTAAAGATCTATACCAATGTTTAAAAAAAACAAATTGTATATCTCAAACTATACCAACAGTTTTTAAAAATAAATGCGTATAGAAATTTACATGATATATATACCCATGGTTTCTCTAAATCATGGGTACAGATGCATTGAGGGACACAATTTTCCAGCATTTTTATTCATTATTTTTTATATTTTTCTGAATTTAATCATTTTATAACATTTATTTATATATTTTTAATTACTACTTTTTAATATTATAGTATTTATTAATATTTATTTTAATATATAACAATTAATAATTTTTTAAAAATTTTATATAACTAATAAAAAGTATAATTTTTTTTTCAGAATCTATATTTTCCTTTAAGGAAAATAAATGATTTTTATTTTTTTCGTATTTATGATTATAAATTAATTAATAAGGATAACTATTTTTTACAGGAGGGTTAGGGTGTGAACAAGTATTATAGGTTCTCATTGTAGATCTAGGAGATCCCTTTCTCGGACCCATACTTGTTGGTAATTGATTTGGGGACTCTAGCTTTGATAAATGCCCCTAAATTTTCTTCAAAATAATTTGAACATTATAGTATATGTAATATAGATGAAAAATAGTAAAATTATTAAACTCACGAATAAGATAGAAGGATTCATCCCTTGTTCTCACATTTTTCGATCATTATCAAATACTCTATTCCTTATAATTTTATTAATATATTTCTTAATCAAAAAAATAATGTAATGAAATAAAAAATTTGTGAGAAAAAATTACTCATATCTATATGTAAATAAAAAATGAGTCACTTTTCTACTTTTATAATCCCAAATAATATCTACTGATCATCCACTAACTCAAAAAGAAACTTTTAACTTCCAAAACCCCTGTATATTGGGTCTACATACACATAATGTGTTCATAAATTGTGAAAAAGATAACTTCTACTAGTGTTATACTAAAATCCACGTTCATAACCATTATAATGTAATCCAGGATATTCTAGTTTTAAATAAAAATATTAAACTAATACTTTTGTTATTAGAAAAAAAATTATATCACAAATGAATGCATTTTTCTATATGACTTTGAAGCCATGAATTTTATCCACTTTTAAAACATATATTCTTATCTATTTCAGGATATTAAAAAAATAAACATATAAAGAAAACAGATTTAATATATGGATAGTTTAAGTGTCTTGTAAAGAAAATTTTATCAATTAGTATAGAATATCATTAGACAAGGATCCAATTTTTATACATATAGAAAAAAGATTGCGTTAAATGGAAATAATAATTACAAATAAAACATCACCATATATCCAATGAACATGATTAAAAATAATTGTAAATACATTTTAAATTCTAGTGTGTATAAATACATATTTAATATAAAAATATAAATAATTAATAATAAAAAATAACATTATGTTAACAGAGGTTCCAAAAATAATAATAAATAATCTGATTATGTGAGACTCATTAGTTGAAATAAGTAAATATTAAGGGAATATCTCGTAATAAAGTATCATAATAAAGATCTGGTGTAAGTACCATAAGAGAGAAGGATGGGAAAAATAGATTACTTTTAGAGCATTGTGTCCTTGTGATATATTTCTTTGGGAGAAATATTTCCACAATGATCATTTTATATGGGAGTTCCAAATCATTTTGGTGATTTTTCATGGGGGTTCCATGTTTATATGGTTCATTTTTACTGGGAGAACCACATCTTAAAAATTATTTACAATATGATAGTGACATATCCTCATAATACTACAGATAGAAATTAAAATTTCAATCTACCTAATTTCTCAGAAAAATGTAACTAAGTATAAATCATATGTTCTAATCAAAGTATTGAATTTCACTCCCATAAATTATTCTATATAATCACATGAAATATAACAACCCATAATACATTAACAAAATAGAAAAAGTACTACATTAATTAATTACATAATCAGTTAGTTCTTATTAATATATATATATTAAATTATGTAAAAGTTTCAGATAATTAAACTAAGACAACATATATATATATATATACATATTATAATCACATTTATTGTGAAATAATATTAAAAAATAATATAAATGAACATTTTTTTACAAATACCTTTGTAGAATATTCAAATTACAATATCGTTGTTGTTTTTTGATACATAGATTGGAATGCAAACAATACACATAAAACAACAATAATGATTCAAGACTCACTAATATGATGATAAAGAATAATAGAATCAAAAATTCTTAGATAATAGGTGAACTCATGAGGGGAAAAGAATGAGTATGTTGATTGATCAGGTGAGGGGAGACCAGGGATCAAGGATGAGGAGGGGAGGGGGAGGTAGTGGTTTATGTTAAGGATATATACCAATGTTTTTAAAAAAAACAAATGGTATAGCTCAAACTATACCCACAATTTCATAAAATATTGGTAATATAATTTTACATGAAATCTATACCCATGGTTTCTCTAAATCATGGGTACAGATGGATCAGGGGACCCCATTTTCTAACATTGATATTCATTATTTTCCCTATTTTTCAGAATTTAATCATTTTATAATATTTATTTATACATTTTTTACATTTATTTAATAATTTTGTATTTATACGTAATTATTTTATTTCATAACTATTAATATTTTTTAAAATATTTTTATAAATAATAAAACATATAATTTTTTTATATTTTTTTTAAGAATCTATATTTCTCATTAATGAGATTCAATATTTATTAAATTTTTTGTATTTAATATTATAAATTAATTAATAATGATAATTATTTTTTTACTTCTATTATAATAAAAACATTTTTAATATATATATATATATATATTTAATATTTTCTATTTTATTTGACAAAAATTATCATCATTTTAAAAACAATTATTGATAAAGATGTGTTTTATCAACACTACAATATAAATCTATCATAAAACCTATCTTTGTCACAACTAAAATTATAACAGTCATAAAGATAATTTTTTATCAGTGCTAAAATTATAGCATGGATATGAATAGCTTTTGTCAATGCTTATTTTTTAACACTACTAAAAATCATCTCCATTAGTGATTTTTGAAACCACATATAAAACCCTTCCAGATATTATAAATTAAACACAATTATTTTACACATTTCATGATCTTGTGGATGTATACCTCTGCAACCTCTCCCCCATAAACTTCTCAGATGAATCAAACTTCTCAATTCATAAGGTATTTGATTATTTTTAATACTCATTACTCTAAGTCCCATTTTATCCATTTTGAGTTTCTTTATCTATCAGATATTGTACATGATTTGTTTCATATACCTCCCACATACTTGATATGGGAAAATCATCACACAATACATACTACAGTCTTGACAACATCCGCATTGTGTGGTTCTATCAACTTGGTGACCACCAAAATCATTTTTCTTTTGGTCTACTATATTCTTGTTAGCCTCAATATTTTCTTTTGATTTCAAATTTAAGGGAGCGATACTTGTCTATAGACAAATTTCATGTATGATTTCAATAGATCAGTGATTATTATGGATCATGTATGTCTACTTAATCATATTAGGTATCTTTATATTAATCATACGTGACTTTTAGCCACTACAATGTTTCATTAACAAGAACTTTCATACTCTTTCCACATTCTGAGGTAATTTTGGTTCAAGGATTTGGAACGAACATCTAACAAGAAGAAGAGTAATTCATGTTCACGGTTTATTTACCACTCCCATGGATTAAAATCAAAATATTTCCCCAATTTCTTGATATTAATAGACATAATATATCATATCATTTTATTATTTTCATTTTCATGAACATCTACTATAGGAATTTTGGTACCCAAACTACTTACCTAATGTTCATATAAATGTTTATTCTTTTCATAATGATAAAAAATTTACCATACATAGTAAAATGTTTCATATCATTATTAACTAGGTTAGTTCACCTAGTTTTTCATTTTTAGTTACCTAGTTTTATAAATTTTCACTGAATGTACATGCTTTCCCCAACTGAAGCCATTGAGGATTCCTTTCACATTCATTTCAAACACATATTCAATTATAAAGTCGGTTTTTATTTTTCGTGTGTAGTTTTTATTTTCCCCCTTATCATTTAATCTTACCACTATTGTATTTATTTAGTTCATCAATATTTTTATATTTTCTCAGTTTACTTTATTTGTTCATCCCATTTATTTCGACCCATTGTTTTATTTAAAACATGGTTTTATTTATGAGGACACTAAGAACTTTCAATAAACCACCACTTAGACTAACATTCACTCATTAATGTATATTCATGGATAGTGTTAAAAATATCCATATCTTATTCAATATTGATTAATCCTCACTCATAGTTTCAAATATCACATTTTTTTCAAATTGGATTCTTTTTTATAGTTATACTGAGGTGGAGCTTTGATTCACTTCATCTCATGTATTTATGATTATACACTAATCATTAGTTTTGAATGTTTTTTACTAATCATTTTGGGACACTTCTTCAACTTGTGTTGATGTTGATTATTCCTTCTAACCAAAATAAAAAATTTCATTGTTTTCATTTGAGCATTCCTCTCATCAATGTGAATTTATTAAATTCGAATCATTGAAGAAACACCAATTTGATTTTTCTTTGGTTTTTCTAGTATCTTGAGATCCCTATAATAATTCTTCAAGTTTATTGGATAAAAATTCACGAGTTTACCCAAATTTTTGTTTCTCAATACAATGTGATTCGTTCCTATCGACATTTTCATCATAAAAAACTATTCCAACATCAACTCCAACAAATACTATCACTGAAACAACACCTACCCTACCATGTACAAAGTGAGGAAATGAATAAACATCAAAAAATCCTTCATGTTGCTCTCTCTCCTAGAAAAGTTACAAAAAACATTCTCGATCAATTTATTTTCAATAAATGAATGTTCAATTAGACTATATTTTACTTTATATATAAAACACATTAAATTCCTTAAATTATTCCCACTAATAAAATACAATTTCATTATGGATCATTTGGATATTATTATCTTAGAAAAATGGCATCATATAGCCTAAATAATTCTTTAATAATTTTCTTTTATGGGTTTTTGGCTCATACTTCTTGTTAATTTATTTAATTTTTTAAATAATAATATTACTTCATTAAATTTGATTTATGTGAACCGGAAATGGATAGATTATAATAACATGAAAAAAGAGTTTGAAGATGGGCTGAATTATTCTATAACTTATGGAAGAGATTATGAATATGAACATTCTAAAATATCCTTTAAATGTTTTCCTAATATATATTCATGAATAATTATTCTATAAGAGTTCAAAGAACACATGATCTTTCATAGAATAGATCATAATTATAAACATTGTAATAAACAGAAGGAAAATTAATGTAAATAGTGACTAGGATAACACTGTGTAGATCATCTAATATGATTAAAAGTGTGAAAATGTTGAATATGGTTTGTAGGATATAATTATAGTTTTAAATGATGATGATGTTCATATTGAGTAAAGGTAAATGACTATTGAAGATGAACTTTTTGGTTATCCAAAATTGTTACAAAAGTAAGAGAGTTATGAAAAGACACCATTGTATTATGGTTGTACTAAATTTATAGCATTATCATCCATAAAGAATCTATATAATCTAAAATATGGAAACGGATGGAGTGACACCACCATTAAAAAAACAATTTCTCTTGAATGATATTCCCATATAAGAGGAAGAGATTCTTTAACAAAAAAATGTGTTTAAACAAATGATATGTTCAGTGGGTATGATCTCTTAAAGAATACATGCACATAAAAATTAATGTATACTCTCTCTCATCATCCAAAGATCACTTAAAAAATTCCCGAAGTGTTGTGTGTATTGATACAAGAAAGATGGTTTAGGTCCTACAAAATTTATATGTTACTTTATAACTATTCCATTGTTTATGAACCTATGTGGAAGTGTGGAGACTACAATCCAATTAACATTTCCTTCAAATACAAGAAATAACGACTGAAAAATTCAAAACCCAATAGACACTACTCAGTGGGGGGAAATTTATCTAGAGTATCTTGAATTTAAAAATGAGTTGAGAAACCTTATCTTTGCACTATCTATAGATATAGTGAGCCATTTTGTGTTTTAAATAATATTTCATGGTACATGGTCAAATATGTTGGTAAATTATTCTATTCCACTATTTTTATTCATGAAATAAAAATACATTTTGTTATCTCTACAAATAGAATGACCAAAAAACAAGAAATGATATATACATTCATTTAGATCCATTGGTAATTAAAATTTAATTATTTTGTTATTGAGGTGTTACATTGATTTATTTTTACAGAGATAAATATTTCATGTTGAGATCCATGTTGTATAGCGTGATAAATTAAATTCCTTCTAATGGAAATTTTTTAGTATACAGAATTAAAGTAAAAAAGGGTGTCCAATATTTGACAAGGTATATACTCAAATATGCTGAAACATTAATTTAATAATGTGTATATAGGATATCACTAATTTTGACCTTAATTATGTAAATACTAATTTAGAATGTTATATGAGGCTTTAGTAGATGGTACAAAACCTTCTCCACTAACAGGTATTCAAATTTTTTAAAATTAAGACATATAGAAACCACATTTGGTTAACCTCCTTTACAAAATATTATGAAAAAAATTGAAAAGGAGATGTATTTTTAACCACTACACTGCAATTTTTTGTATATTAGGCTTTTTCTGAAGTTATGCATGTTGAAAAAGATGCATCTGATAGTGTAACTTCAATGTTACTAAATGAAGGCCGCAAAAAATTATGGGATTATGTTTAGATTGAACTTTTATAATGTGGTGATATAGGAAGATTTGATACTAGAGAATCCTGGATGATACACTATTATTCCTCCAACTACATACACTCCTTCTATGAAAGAGAGATATAAGTTTGGAAACATATTGAATGTTGTAAAGGTTCTAATGTGTAATTCATCAAATAGAAATAACACCATCTCAATGACTAATTTATTGTTAAAGGCCCTGATATCTCATTATTTTCAGGTTATTATATAATATTTAATTCATGTATCTTTATGTTTTATTTTCTTTAACAATGTCTATCATATATTAACCAATCTCTATTTATTATTCAATAATATATTTAGTAATGTTATAGATCCAATTAAATTTTCAACTATGGAAATGAAAATTTTAATCATTTTATCGGAATTATAAAATTTTATCCCACTACATTTCTTTGATATGATAGATCACCTGATGGATCACATGGTTAGAGAGATTCAACTATGTGGTCTTGATCATTATAAATGGATGTACCCCATGGATGAATATATGAATATTTTGAATGGGTATGTCAAAAATTGAGGAAAACCGGTTGGGTTTTTTTCCAATAAATATGTTGTTGAGGAAGTTTTTAAATTATATACTGAATTCCAGGTCAATGTCAAATTCATTTTTGTACCAAAATCATCTAACGTCAGGAAGTTTTTGGTTCATCAAATTAACGAAATAGTTGTTTTCACAATTAATATTATAGTTTGAGACCATTCCCACCTTTTCATTTTTTAAAACATTTTATTGTTGGAGCCATATATTTTGACCCCAAAATCGATTCATATGAATTTGAATTCACCAAGGGATGAAATTTGGATATTAAATTGACATGATCAACAGTGTATAGGATGGTTTCAAGACCATATTTTTAAGAAGTATAATAAAATTCTGGATTCAATATCATAATGATGCCAATAGATATCTAGAGAATTATGTATTCATGTATAAACATATAATTTTTATGTAATTAATGATAATACATTATATATAATGGATCATGATGAATGCAATAAAATGAAATATAATAGAGTTACACCTATGGCATATGTGATGAATGTATCTAGTACAAAGGATTGAAATCCAATTTTTGTGAATATGTTATACTTTGAATCATTAAAAAATGATGTTTTACTATCCAATATTCCTAGTCCTTATTTTTCAATGCATGTGAGTTAATTATAGGAGTAATATTAAAATAGATGAATTTAGATTCATAAAGGTGGATTTTTGTATAGAAGTGTACAAGGATGAACCATTTATAATGGCATCATAGATAGTATATGTTTTTTATATTCCATATCCTATAAATAAAAAGTGATCAATTTTTTTGAACAACTAAAACCAGTAAAGTTATATATGTCAGTTCAATTGAAGATAATCCTTTCATTCAGATATCGCAATCATTTTTTAGAGGTCCCAATGTAAATGGGGACTTTTATAGAAAATGATTCCACAATTAGAGAATTTGAATACATGATAGCTAGTTAAAATACCTTCAGCATTTGAAAAAATAGAGTTATGTAATCTGGTTATATTTTTTTAATATATGTTACAAAAACTCATGTTATTTTATATTCAATATTTCATTAAAATAATCTAATCTCAATTTCCAAACAAATTTGTAGATAATGACGTATACACATATCGATGATCTTAATCATTAATAACAATAGGTTTCTCAACATGTTGATGCTCCCAATATATGATAACCACATGTTTTTACTTGGGTCGATTCCACCCATCCATAGAAATAATATATAGAAAATGTTTAAGCTATGAAAATGGTATATTCAGAATAACCTACATACTAATTTTTTTAGAATTATAGAAACATGGTGTTAATGTTTATATGGAAATCAGTAATCTATTGATATTTTAGGTTTCATATAATGCATATGCCCATCCAATTAGCATGAAAATGGAAATTGTTAGTAGTTATATTGCTCTCACAACAATAATTCACATGATCATTAGTGTAGATATGTAGAGCACTATTGTTACCATGAATAAGGAATTAATTTAGGAAGATATTAGGGTTACACTAAGATATAATTTATTTATTTCACTAAAAATAAAATAAGTAAAAGTTTATTTACTTTTCATTATCCCTTGAAGAGTGCATTTATATTAGATGATTTTGGAATGAAATTTTAATTAATTATCACTATAAATGATCATAGATTCTTTCAAAATCATATCCGGTTTTATGAGGGTAGAATAAACACGTAGCCACAACAATTTTATTCTCACCAGATAATCGAAATAACATGTAATGTATTTATTTTTCCTCATAAGGATACAAAATTTATTTACATTATTATTGGTAATAAATTTCATGAAAATACATGTATTAATCACATTAACCAATAATTTTTCATATTTGAAACATCAAAAAATTTCTAAAAAAAGAAACATGTAACAAAACCAACATACACCTACAACAAAGAAAGGATTGGGTATGCCTTATTTGAGAAAAAAATTGTATTTACTTAAAATATATAGTAATGATATTATGTCACATGAAAAAAGAACATAATTGTGTTCCATTATATTTATAGTTTGATGAATCAATATACAAATACACATACATCCCACTTCATGTGTTATAGAGGGAGGTTTCTGTAATAAATAAAGGAAACAAATAGATGACAACACACAAAAATTATGAGAAGCATGTGTAAGTATGAAATAATAAACAATTCTACATTAAATCAATATTAAATAATAATGATTAAATATTTTAATATATCTTTTTATGGTTTAAACAAAGGAATCATTATCATCCATACCTAATAAATGAATACTATTACTGGCCTTAAAGTTTCCTTAACAATATGTCCACATTTGTGGTTCGGGTTTTGGGGTGTCACACTGACAATATTTTAAGAAACGAAATAAAAAGGGGGTAAATATAACAAAATTTTTGAGATGTAGGAATGATTTTCTGCTTTAGAATAAAGACATAATTGGTAGTCTGAGTTGTTAAAAAATATTATATGATGGAATCAAAGAAAATGAACAACACTATAACAATAATATATGAATAACTTATCCACCCCACCGGCATTGTGGTGAGACATTACACTAAATGTTATAGTTTACAAGAGTTAATCGTTTTTTTTAAATTGTTTCAATGAAATGTGAATCATCCAAACACTAATGACCTTCATGTACTGATATTCTATATGGTGAAAATTATTTTGATTTATATCTATCATCACCCACCCAAAACCTTGTTTTTATGGTTATAATATACACTAACCAAGGAGATATGATATATAAAAAAACAACTTACAACAGGTAATATGAGAGTGGGGACTAATTTAGCTCATGAGCATATTGCAAAGCTACATATTCCCCTTAATGATCCATATTTTCCCGTGGTTCATATTTCTACACAATATTTTGTATTATGGCTGATTTATCTTGTAACAATAGATGTTGAAAAATATTTATTCCTTTATAATTACATTTTTATGAAGAAACCATAAAAAATAATGAAAAAGGTAATGAACTAATGAATGTTATTATAGATTATGAAAGTAAATGGGTGAAATATAAGGTTGAATAAAATTTATTTAAAGGACCAACCAACTATTATAAAAGATATTAAAAAATACCATTACCAAAATATTTAAAATTCTACAATTACTAACATTACATGTTAATAAAGATACACATTTTTTTTTCTATAACCATGTTTTTGACAATTTCTTCGGGGCACGCACGTCCATCTTGTTTGAGGATGGTAGTGCTATTTGTTGCCCTGTATTCCAGATTTCCAAAGAAGGATGAAATTTATTTCTTATTTAGGGATGTTTTCTCCTTAATCAAAAAGGGATGATGGGATGCCTATTCTTCCTTCCATTGATTCCTTCTCGAAACTCATCACCTAGTTCGAGTCTCCCATATAGATTTAAGACATTGTTCGAGAAACTCTTCCTAGTGACATATCTTCCTGAACACCAGTTAATTACACTACTTCTGTCGGGATATTCCAAAGGGTCCAGTCAAGGCAGAGAACATCAGTTAGGGTAGTGGTCATGATGGACATCACTGGCATGTCTGGATGTCGGGACACTGGCGTGTCTGGGTTTCTTCCCCTATTTATAGGGCTTCTCGAGGGCGCGGGAACCCGATGCATCCCATGTAGAACACATGGAATCATATTCTATAGTCATGTATCTACTATTTTCCTCCAATTCACATGTTTAACATAGGGTATGTCGTGAGTTTAACATCTAGAGGAGACTGATCAGACTAATCAGAACATAGATTAGAGTGGATCAGATGGGTGAACCCTCTGGAGGGAACACTGATGTTGGGGCCAACGTGTGGTTAGCTTCTTGATTGCTATTATGGGGAATGGGGAATGAGGTAGCAGAACTCACTGGGATGTGGTGGCCCAGGTACGAATCAAGATGCATGATGTAAGGTTTAATGAGGTGGGTGGAGCATGAGATGGAGTCGACCAAAGGGTGATGATGATGTTGGGCATAAGTCTCAAACATACATACTAATTATCTATGTGGTAGTAAATCGATGTCCGCGTAGTATGGTAGTACGATGGGACACCTAAGGAGGCGACCTGTGAGGATGGATGCAGGGATGGGACCCGAAGGATATGGGACATCTGTGATGAGGCATGAACTCCCCGAAACACATAGAATCGATATAATACTAGTCAATGGACTTGAATTAGGGTGCAAATATTGGACGACATACCGATGATGTGTATGGGGCTCACGCGTGGATTGCAACCCATGTTGGTCTAACGCCACTAGGACGAACAAAAAATGTGGTTACCATCAAAGGGGATTACAACATCTTGCCACTGAATGGTGGATCGCAATGGAATACTTCTCGATGGGGTCAGAATGGCTTACCAAAGGATGGGTTCACAACGGATTACTGCTAGACAGGGTCGCAGCTGCTTACCACTGGATGAGGTTGAACCTCAGGGGAGGCTTCCTACATAACTTATCTAGGAGACCAGGATCTAGCCGACATCGTTACTGTGGGATGGGGTCGGTGGACTAATGTGGTGGAGGACCTGGGGCCTGATGGTTGTTGGGATTTAACCTCATGGAGGTGTCCTACGTACCTTGCCTTGGCAAGGATCAATGTCCTCATAATTCAGAATGGGTGCAACGGCTTACTTCTAACTAGGGAAACAACATCATATCATTGATTGAGTTCAACTATTTAACGTCATGCAGGATGGGGGTGATCCGACATGAAGGAGAAAATGTGGGCCAAATAGATGGTGGGCTTGAACCGCATAGCGGATTCCTACGTACCACGCCATAGCATGGATCAAAGGACACGATGTTCCAGATGAGTGGGAACCGACGTGAAGGGGGGTCGGGACCAATGGATGGTGGTCTTGATCCTTAGGGAGGCTTTCTACGTACATCTACTTAGTATGGATCAATGTCTATGTAGTTCTTGATATGTGGGAACTGACGAGAAGGTAGGTTTAGACTAATGGATGGTGGGCTTGAACCTCAGGGAAGCTTCCAACATACCTTTCCATTACAAGGATCAATGTCCACATTGTTTCAGATGAGTGGGAACCAACGTGAAGGGGGCTCGGAACCAATGGATGGTGGGATTGAACCTCAGGGAGGCTTCCTATGTAACTCACCTTAGCAAGGATCAAATTCCATGTACTTCTAGATGTTGTCGGGATTACACTCTAAGGCTGCCCAGATAGGATTTCATGGTTGATGCTTTCTCTAAACTCACGTGAGTCATGCTTGGTGTAAGAATAAAGAGACAACAAAGACCCGATGATCATGTCGTGAATGGTGCATCTGTGGGAAGTGAAGTGGGGCTCATCCGTGGTTAGCGGACCAAAGAGGAAATATGGGCTTACACATGGTTCGCAGCCCAGGGAGATGGAGATTGGGACCTAATCTAGGGTGGAGGCCTAAGTGGTGTCAAAGACCAGTGGGATAGGTATTTGACACCCGGGAAGAGAGGAGAATCAGGGGTTCTTCCTCTTCCAAGGAAACCTAAGGGCTTACACCAGGGTGGTTGCACCTTCCTCTTGAACATAGGTCGCTCCGATGAAGAGGATCTCATTCCATGCGAGGAATGGTCCCACCCTCATGGGGACTAGTGGGAATGCAAAATTTTCAATGTGTGGTACCCTGCATATGATGCACGGGGTGGGGACATAGTTTAATGTCATGTGTTGAGGAAGACGGTGCATAGCAGTTCAACATCCTGTAGCTCGGATGAGGTGGGATCATTCCACACCCCAATGACGTACATAACTGGCACCCTCTACACCTTGGTGAAGCGAAGGGATTGGAAACACTGTGGTTGGGGGTGATATGGAGAGAACCAATGGTGGGTCCACATGTGTGTGGCTATGTGAAGAATAAATAGTCATTAGCGTTCCTATGCGAAGGAGAATGAGGCGAAGTAACGAAACATGAAGTATCGTCCAAGGGATTTGGAAATTTCTCCATACAATCCTAAGGGTTCAAAAGGGAATTGAGAGCATGAAATAGGTGTGTCACACATAACAGAGGCTCGAACAGGGTGCCTCAAGGTGGGGGAAGCACATGGAGAACACGTAAGAGAAATGGTCGACGAAATAGAAAGTATGTGCACAAGATGCACGGTCTGAACACAAGATGAAGAGGTTGCATGCAAGAGTTTTGGGTGGCACACCAGACAGAGGGGTTGTGTGCAATACAGGCAGATTGAGCACAAGTTGGACTGGTGGCACACAAGCCCGAGGGGTTGCGCACAAGACAGGCCGTTTGCGCGCAGTTTGGATGGATTTCACGTAAGAACGCCTGATGTAGAGGGATTTTCAATCAATATAAGACTCATTTATTTGAATAACTTTTGAAAGAAATGAAATTCACAATGATCAGACGGCCCGTCTGATGGCGCCCCCCGGGGAACCAATCGCGCAACAACCATTACCTGAAGGCCATGGGTTTTTCACACAGTCGTAGAAGACAGGGTTTCACGCAGCAGGGCGTTGCTTTGTTTTTGGTTCCCCTCCCTGAAGAGTGGGGATACAGTTTGTTTTATAGCCGAATTCCTCGGAGTGGCGTGCAAGAGCCTAGCGCAAAAACTCAAGTCAGTCATTGGCTTGTGCGAGCAGGGGGTGTCGGGCATGCAAACGGGCTTCCGAAATTTCCTTGGGAGTAGAAATGGGTCCATGTAAACAAACAGGTTTTAGATGTTTCCTTGGGAACAAAAATTGGGCTATGTGCGCAAATAGGCGTTTGACGTCACCTTGGGTGCAGAATCAGGGTCGGGCGTGTAAACGGGAATTTGACGTCACCTAGGGTGAGGAATTGGGGATGGGCACACAAACCACTGTTCAACGTCGCCTTTGGTTCCAAAAAGGGGTCGGGGGAAGCCCATCGCGGAGGAAAATGTGTTTGGTATGGAAGGGACGGATGGCGCACAATAGTTTGCATGCTGGAAGTCCTCTTGCACGTGGCGTCCAAATCTTGTGCGTTCCCACCTCCTGGGCCCCAGAATCTCTTTTTTCTGCATCTTGGATTCATTTGTTGCTCTTTTATCTTCCTGACATGGCCCTTCTCCGAATTTCGGCACCAAAAAATTTCCCCCTCATAATTAGAGGTGAAAGGGATCCTGAAGGTCAGATTCCAGTAGTATGCCAAAATAATTGAATGTATATTCTTGGAGGGGACATTTTTAACAGACAATAGTGTTGTGCGGGTGTGGAAGATGTGTCAGCACTTTATAAATTGGATGAGGGCCTTCCTAGGCCCTACTTTTATTTTTTCTGTATGACAGGATTTCTTTCTCTCGTGCGTGAAAACCGGACTGACCCACACGTAAGATTCCACAGACGCCATCAGGTTTTGCGTGCCATCCAGAATTTTTCCACGCAAATCGACCGTATTTAACACCACTGCCAATTTTGAGCACTGAATCTCCCTTTTTTTGTGCCTCCGCTGATCTTGTGTTCCGAATCATCCTTCATTCACCCTGACCCCTTCAGAGTTTTTAAAATGGTCTCTAATCAGACTGACGCTGAGACTGAAGTTGCCGCTGCAGCCAGGAGAACCCAAATGATCACAAAACCTCAGATTCATCATGCGAGGATGGTCGTTTCTGATAGCCAAATACTTATAGGCATGATTATGAATGTTCAAAAGCACTTAATCTAGAGAAATATCCTTCATCTATGGAACATATGTCTTCTAGAAGGGGTGTTGATGCCAGGTTTCGAGACGGACACACCGCGCCCATGGGTGACATGTGAGGATAGTCTTCTACAATTCAAAATTACCAACAACTGCCATCCATCTGGGGAAACACAGAACATAACCATATATTTACTTAATCCGAAGACTAGGATGGTTGCGGGATCAAATCTTGTTCCTGAGGAATCACCCGCTATTTATGCAAGTTCTTTCAGAAGTATCATTATTGATGAGACAACAGGATGGTAGTAGTGGGATTTCAGATCTGAGGGAAACATTACCAATTAATGGGGATGGTTGTACTTCATACGCCAGACATGCGAGGAATTCGGGCTGGAGCGGTGGGCCATTGAGCTTTTCGAGGCTATTTGGACATCTCAATTTTACTTTTACTGATAGCAGGACTTGGTAGCAGAACTTTTCAGTCACTGGTTGCCTGATACCAACACATTCCACCTCCATCAGAGGGAGGTGGGTATCAATATTTGGGATGTCAATTGTATCAGGATAATCCCCTTGGAGGGGTATCTGTATGATGAGTTTCTCCTAATGGAGAATGTCTTGGGGGAGAGGACCCACACCCCAATCCTACCATGTCACCTACTGGAGCTGGCTATAGAAGAACTCAGAATAAAATATATTCAAAAGGACATACCATATAAATGGTGGATTACTCTCTTCATAACCTAGGACACGACCGTGAAGATTCCAGGTTGAGGGAAGCAATTCCTGAACACATCTCAGAGGGTAAAAGTAGGATTATATTAATAGATTTTGGAGATGGGAGAGTATCGATGGTGGGGATTTGGAATCAATGAAGGTCAAGACACAAATGTGAGATATTCTGGGTTCCTTGCCGCATTCGTGAGGATCCAGTTGTTACCTATAAGGGACATGAGGATGGAAGTCCGCTCGGGGATGCTAGTGATGGTCAGGATTATGGCGGTAAATAACGTGGTTAATCTAGGGGTACCAGTGTTGGATAGGCTATACAGTATCCTATGGCACATTTCGAGGGGAAGTACACCCAGACAAATATGCATACCATTCTAGATTCTCCATGGTTGGTTCAAAGCCCACTGTGGTTGGTATGACTTTCTGAATGCCATCTACCCCTGGTAATGGTATGCAACAATCTCTCTTGAACATCGCTAGGATCTTCCCATTGACGCTCAGTGATGACAGAGTCAAGATCAAGATTAGAAGCCACATTCACATCGACTTCCACCCGTTCTAAAACCCAGTGTCCCAAATGGTAGATGATTGGCAGGGTCCACTGGTGTAGAGGGAGTACCTGCAAAGCATCCGGGGCTGCGTGCTAGTGGCCCGAATTGAAGAAAAAATCTTCTGGATATCCTATGTGTCGACCAGGTTTTCCAGGCAGTTCAGGTGCATGCAATGGATTCCCAATAAAGTATATAAATATGTACAAGAAGAGTGGAATCCATGCATTCTCCTCCAGATGTGGCTTATGTTCATGAAAAAGGCTTGGGAGAACTCATTACACTTCCCCCATCGATGTCAGTGTCGGAATATCAACAAAGTACGTCAAACAATAGAAGAGAAAGTACCCTGAGGTGATTCTTTGGAAACGTGTTTGGGAAATCAATGAAACTAGTGAACTTTCTGAAGAGCAGGATGGTGGGTGAGGTGTCACAGTGGAAGTGAGGAAAAAAATGGATCAGGGGGCTTGTATGGCATGTTCCGATACTTATTCAGCAGGGGCAGCACAGACTGAGAATGTCCCTCTTCCCTTCGAAGAAGGGTGGTCTCATGCATGGGCTCAGGGTCCAACTAGGGACCTCCCAGGAAATCAACTAAGGTACATCCTGACGTCGTCCTATGATGCTATCTTCCATTCTCTGTGGTCTACATGGAGAACATTGCGACAGTCCATCTTCACCAAAGAGTTATGGCGGAGATTGAGGAACACCTGGCTTGATCTACTAGACATAAGGTGCATCAATATACTAGATAAAGTAAACAATCATCACCAACATGCATACCTTACATCCATGGAAATGTACGAAATTCCAGCAGGGGTGATATGAAGAACTGCCTCTCCTGTTGAAAGTAATGCTTGTCCAGGAGCAGGACCCAGAGAGGCTACCATCCAAGGATGAAAGTGTAGAGGAGGAGGAATAAGAACAATAAGAAGAAGAAGAAGAAACACTTGAAGTAGACAACCAAGTTGATGATCTTGGTAGCGGGGGGCCTTCAGAAGCTCCCACTCACTAGCGGAGTTCCTAGGAGAGTGACAAAATCATTGGATCGAATGTAGAACTAACAAAATATCTTGAGGTATGGTTTAAAAATTATACCAACCATTATCTTTTTATAGTCCCAATCCGTCATCCAAACCCTATCTTATTCAGGAACACGTGGGTGAGGATCCCCAAGAATCCTTCCCCACTAGGGGCGTGGGTATGCCTATGGAGATCAGGGAGCCACCGTGGAGGATATTCCATGGGATCGAACATAATGGGGCACGAATTTTAGCTGGACTAGGTGATAATGAGCTAGAAGTAGATCCCCCTACCATCCCTATTGTCCAAGACGAGACGACATCGGTAATAGTTCACGAGCATCGAAGGCCTCTCCTTTGGTGGAGGCCCCGCCATGACACATGCATTGGACACCGCTGAACATGGCTCTTATAGGTCCTTTATCATTGGTTTTCCCTCTTTGATGGATAATTTACCTATTCAAGAAACTTATTTTGGATTTAGTGATCGCGAGGTTGGAGTCATGACAAACCGTCGAGTCTGGGACATCTGCAAGAGCGGGATGGGCAGTGACCGCACCAGCCTTTGTAGAAGCAAACATTAAAGGAAAACCTTCCTCGGTACTCGGTGAGCTGGAGATTGCAGTGGGGGATGGTAATTACACAAGGGTGGAACTCCAGCCTGATGATAGAAATGTCACAGATGAGGTACAAGTTCCCGAAGAAGACCCTGCTGCTAAACTCCTCACTAATTTCCCCGACTATCGGCATGTGGATCCAAAAGATATAGATGATTGAAATTTGGAGACGGCCAAGGAGATCCATATGACGCAGTGCAAAGGGTGGAAGTGTATCAATAACATTCTCAGCCATCCTCAGAAGGAATGGCAAAAACAAATCTGATCGCTCCATACCTGGCTGCTCTTTATTGGTGCTAGAGGGGTGGATACTCAACGTCTTCATTCGACAGTCCGTGACTACATGGCCGAGATTTTACGCAAGATCAGCCGATTCTCCGATGTTGTCCGGTCTTAGGAAGAGTCGGGGAGTACCCAAGCATTCCTAAAAGAAGAACTAGAGGTTCAATGACTCAAAGAATATATGAAAGAGAAGGGGGTATTCATTGCAAACTTTTCTGATCTTGTGGAGAAATTGAGGGTCTAGCGGGCGGACGCCAAAGAGAAAATAGTGGAAGCAGGCCCCCAAATGACTGTACTCCAAACTAAAGGGGCATAAGTAAATGATAGGGTCAGTGAACTGTGCCCTGTGGACACTAATGAATAAAGGGTTCTCTTGGGGCGGGAGGCAATCCTAGAGGCCACAATCCAAAAGGTAGCAGCGCTAGAGTGATTTATCCAAGATTATGATCCTTAAGGGCCCTGTTTTGGTCACACTCATAACCACACTTCTCCTTTCTACCTCTTGTTTTGAACTGCATGTATGGATATATTTATTTACTTTTTCGTTTGTTTTAGTATTTTCAAACAATAATTTAGATATAAAAATCAATCCATTCCTAATCTCACGTACGTCATACCCAATGTGAGAAACAAGGGATTCTCACATTATTAGATTCATTGAAGATAGGAGTACCAACCAAGCATCGGGAACCCGATGTATGAAAAACCAATATATATTCTCGGGAAGAGAAGATAGAGGCCCTATTAGGGGATGAGGACCTTAGAACTATCGACGTGTCATCTTTCCAATGTGCTCTAGTGTACGAGCGGGGTAACGCTAGGGGCGTCTGAAATCAACCCGAAAATATGGGAGTGTAAAGTGTGAACCACAATACCTAGATTCAGAACACTATGGAAGTTTCATGACAATAGATGATAACTTTTGACCAAGTTTGAAACACATTATCCATTTTGTATTAGCTTGAAATGGGGATAAGAAACGATGGACAACTACTGACCAGGTTCCAAACATGGGGCCTGACTTAGAATATCATCCATTAGTCTTTTGGAACATTGGCTGATGAATGTGGGTGAACCATAGGTCGAGCATCTTAACTATTAGGGGGTTCCTTTAGATGTGAAAGAGGAAGAGGGTCTGAATAACGAGCACAAAAAGCGTGGAAGGTGGAGTATAGGTTTGCTCGAATGGAATCTAACACTCTTGGCATTATGCCACCTTGGTGAGAACACATTAGGTGGGCACACCAGCGAAATCATAGATCATTACATCTTCTAAACAGTACCTCTCTGATGATGAATCTGTCACCTACCAACATTATCGTGGGGCATCCAAAAAATTTTCAGGGTAAAGGAGAAATTTCATTGTTCCCCAAATGATCCTAGTTCGAGGGACCGAAAAAAGAGGGGGAAAGAGAATTATTATTCCAGGGGATGGACCCAGAGATAGGATGTCTGGGGGTTCATACATATCCAATGTGAATGGGAATAAAGAAAAATGTAGTTCATGGGGCACAATGTGGTCATAGACCAACACAAGTAGGGAGAATCCACTCTGAAGAGGAAACTGACACATCCCATGATTAACACAGGGAATCCCAAACTCATTCAGGGTAGAACAACTATTTAGTGTCATGTGTTGAGTATATATGGACTCGTGTAATTTTAACGTCATACGATAGGACGTAGAGTTAATGGAAAGATCCCATGAAGGGATTTTGTGGTGCAGTGACTATTAACCCAACATGAATGAGGACTTGGATTCAAGATTACACCATGTATCCCCAAAGGAAACACTTCAGGTCAAGGGACAAAAATTGAAAATTAGGCTGGGCCTAAAGAAAAGTGGTTGTGTGTTCCTACGTACCCCATGAATATGGGAATTATGCAATAAATAGTTCTAAGAGCGTATCTTAACGACATGTAGGATGAGGAATGGTTTGTGTGGCATGGTTATGCCAGTACACGTCCTATCAGAACTACTAATCCCACGTGAGTTGTGCTCAATGTGGGAAATAAGAAGTAGTCATGGGACATTATTATCCTAGGGAGGAAAATGTTACGGATGATGGGACACTAGGTGTATGAGGTCCCACTAATGTTGAATCCTCTATATAAGATACCATTATGTGTGTAAGAGTATAGGTGAGTATATTGGAATTCCACTTGAACATACGGATGTGGAAATATGTGAATCATGATGCTCGAGATCTGGACCACAATGATGGCTGCGTGACAATATGGGTAAGCTGTTGAACATTTTTAAACATAGGATCCTTATCACATTATCCAGAAATGGGGATAAACAAATGATGTTTGACAGTTTACCGTGTTCAAAACAGAGGACCAATCACAAATTTCGTCTGAGATATTCGAAAACGTTTCCTAGGACGATATGTCAGATAGTGTGACATGAGACCAGGCCGCAAAGGGGGTCCCTTCAGACATGGAAGAGGTTGAGGATCCCAATTATGGGCTCATGAAGCTTGGACATGTAATGAGGTGAATGTACCCATGAAAATTCCATACATCAGGCTCTTTGTCGAAATCTATCTGAATACCACTATAAGACGTATCTGATTGAGGGAGTTGAGTCTCTTCCCAAGGACACGGTTCATGGGGTCGCCTACTTTCAACATAAGTTTCTATGGTGGAACAATAAGGGGGCCTGATTTAATGGATTGTGCGTAGGGTGGCGAAATAGCTAAACATGATGTGAAATTCCCATTGAGAGATCTTAGTTTTAAGTCAAATAACTAGGACCACATTGTGAAAGGGTATGGGAAGAACACTGGTGAGACAATTGAAAAACTGGACATGAATGAGAACCTAAGAGGTAATAACCACCCCACATGGTCCCAAATGAGTTTGGGCCAAGGGGTCGAAAGAGAGGACATGATTTTAGATTCCTAGTGCTGGACCTGGAGACAATGTGTCTGGGTGGTCCTACATATCTCATAAGGATGAGAATCAATCCATACATAGTTCTAGGAGGTGGTATGGTAGGATTATAGTGCCAGAGATAATAATAGGTGTGCGGGTCTAGCCCTCACACCAAAATAAGTGGCATTTGATAGGTCTTTTTTATCATTTATGGTGTATGGATGTGTTGTTTCTGTGTGAAGTGATGGACCTAGTATAACAAATCATGGCATCGTAGTAAGAACCAATCCAAATGAATGCATTTAAAAATAGTACGGTGTTTGAACGATACCACAAATGATGCCCCTTGAATGAGGACACCACCGTGCAGCGCCATTTTTTATCGTGCGGCCAGGATGATACTATCACAATTTTGTGTAATGTGATGGGACCAACAATGCACTTTAATGTCGTGCAGTATAAACATTACTGTTTAATTTCATGTGGAACTAAGCCACATTGTTTAAAGTCGTATGGCTCAGATATATACAGGAGAGATGAGGTTCAAGTGGGAATGATCATAGTGCAATAAATCATACCTGATGTGAATGAGGATGAGGTCCATATCACCCTGCGCATGATTCCTAGAAAGAAACCTTGGGCTGAGGGTCCAGAAAAGGTTAGAGGATATGGGGTAGAAGAGACTAGCTCTTAGTTGAGTTGGACCCAAAGACAAGATGTTCGGGTGTTCCTACATATTCAATGGGAATGGGAATCAAGTTGTACGTAGTTATAAAATAGATCTTACGTTATAGTCTTAGATCTCAGACCATAGAGAATCGAAATCCATCCAAGTAATTGAAAACCTCTACCTAATCCCTATGCTCGTGTGAGTCAATCTCGCTATGGGAAACAAGGGTGGAAGAGGTTATTTTAAATACCCATAATGCACACCAAATGGAAATTAGTGAGGAGACCCAACTGATTCCTTTACCCTGGCTTTTTTCCTCCTAACGTGAAAATGTGCACCGAGGGATAGTGCTAGGAGTTTCAGAATTATATTTGGACATGATGGGGTGGAATATAATGTGAATCATGTAACCTAAATTCAATGCTTGATGGGGATGGAGTGACGAGGGAGGATAACTGTTGACAATGTTCAAAACACAGTATCTATATCCCGTTATCCTGAAATAGGGAAAGACAAATGAGGGTCGACCGCTGACCTTATTCACAACACAGGACTTGTGTCCATTAGTTGCTTGAAACTCTTAAGGACATTGGATCGTAATGGTAGGAGAGATCATAGGCCTAGAATCCAAGCCATTTGAGGTTCCCTTCAGGTGTGAAAGATTTTGGAAGACCAAATGAAGAGGAACATGAAGCCTGAAAAATTGGCAAAAGCATGCCCAGATAAAATTCGACACTCTAGACACTGAACCAGATTACTCTTGGGCACATTGGTGAATCACCGAAGAGGGTAAATGGTCTCAAAATTACAGTGACCGATTTGAAAAGATGAGTATAGAACAAGGGGATAGATAACTTCTTAGGAGAAAGAGGCACAAGACATGGTTGTTACAGAGCCAACGTGAATGAGGACATAATCCCATACCACACCACAGACCCCTCTCCCTAGGAATGTGCTGGCCAAGGGGCCCTGGTGAACGATATATTTCTAATAGATGAAGATGTACCTAAAGAATAGACATTCGGGTAGTCCTACATATCCCATGAGGATGGGAATCAAGTCACACATAGTTCTAGAAGAGGGTAATGTGCAGTTTATTGTCATGATGGAAGGATGCAAATGGGTAAGATACCCCAAACAAAGGAAGTGTACAGTGCGATGATTAACCCAATGTGAATGAGCACATAATCCCATACCACACCATATAATCCTAATTGATGACTTGGGGTAGGGCCTGAAAAGGCCAAGGGGCCAGAGGCTGGGCCTCAGATGGAATGTCTCGGCTAGTTTTCTGTTTAACGTCTTGTAGTGAGTACGAAGGCATCCGCAAGGTAACCTGTCTAGGAATGTGTATGGTACGAAGGGAAACCCAACATGAATGAGGAAATAATTCCGTGCCACACCATACAACCCTACATGATGACTTGGGTCGAGGGCCTGAAAAGGCCAAGGGGCCTATGGCTGGGCCTTAGATGGAATGTCCCGGATAGTTTTCTATTTTACATCTTCCAGTGAGGACGATGGTGATCTTAGTTAAGGGTCATAGAGCTCGGACCTTATATGCCCAGTTTAATGTCATATGCATCGGACAGAAAGTGTGAATCATCATGATTATGGAAGACAACAAAGCATAAATGAGGATTGAGGAAAACTGTTGACCATGTTTGCAACACAGTATCCACCCTTGTTTGATCAGAGTTTGGGGAAAACAATTGAGCTTCAACCACAGACCATATTTGCAACATAGGAATTGTATCAATTTTCACTTGTAATCCTCATGGGTGTTATCTTGTAATGGTAGGAGAGCCCTTGGGCTGAGCATCTATGCCATTTGGGGGGGCCCTTCTGGTTATAGAGCGTGACGGAAACCCAAATGATGGGTTGTGCCGAGCATGGAAGGGACCGTGCTAGGGGAACCAGTGATAAATGAAGGAAGGGATATCTCAATGGAATATGTGTGGCATTGGGAAATAGCACGACATGAATAGGGACATGAGTCTTCACTACACCACATAATCATTAAATGAGAACATGGGTGAGGGGGTCGAAGGACGTGAGGCTTGTCGTCCTGGCCAACTGTAGCCATATGACCTCTTGTGCGGTTACCGCCACATCACGGCTCCTATGACCATCTGAGCAGTGCTCGGTGTGGGGAAAAAGTATCCGGATTTGGATTTCTCTATCATATAAGGTTATGATTGGTGTCATACCTTGAAGGAAGTTCACCTCTTGAGATACGACGAGGCAGAATAAACCACTACACTCAATGTTTGGGACATACTCAAGTAGCTCTAATGACAAAGGACAGCTTTTGACCTTGTCCGAAATATATCATGCTTATAGAGACATGGAATTGGAACAACAAATGAGCATTGACCACTGACCATATTCGCAATTCGGGACTTGTATCAATTTGTTGCACAACATCCTCAATAGAATTGGCTCGATGTTGTAGTAGTTCCCTTAGGCCGACCGTCCATGCTATTCGGGGGTCCTTTTGGATGTGAATAATGATATAATCACAATCAAAGGAGTGGGTGAAGAATAGTTGTGCTCATTCATTTTATCGTTAAACAGAACTATGAAGGAGGTCGAAGTCCCCGAGGAGTGGAACACATGGTGGGGATATGAATAACTCTACGTGAATTGAGGAAAACTCCTGCACCACACCATATTTCATGTGTCATGGAGATATTTTGGAGTTTGGGGATGGGCCAGCTGCTGAAATGTTTGGGAGTTCATACATATCCCACGAGCATGGGAATCAAGGAGTATGTAGTTCTTAAAGGCCATGCAGTTTAATGTCATGCGGTGAGGATGTGGTAGACTAGAAGAATGTGGAGGGAGCACATGGAGTGATCATCATAACCCTGACACGAGCAGGGGCCAAAGAAGCCTTCACTACACCGTGTAAGGATCCACAAGAGGTCTTCCCAGAGGGGGGGATAGTCAACTATGATTGTTTGGGGGATAGGATCAAGACAAAATGTTTGAGAGTTACTATGTATCCCATGCAGATTGGAATAAAAAATTATGTAGTTCTAGAAGATCCATACAGTTTAATGTCTTGAAGGATGATGAACAGTTTAACATCATGTAGGACGAAGCAGTTTAGGTTCATGCAGGACCCGAAAATTTAGGGTCATGCAGGACTAGCTAGCTCTGGAAAAGTATTACAGGATAATCATGGCATTGGTGGGAGGAGTTATATGTTGACCATCCATGGTTATCAGTGATTACACACCATTGGGGTAAACCTTGTGAACAATGAAAAGTCCTTCCCATTTGGGCTCCAACTTGGGTGGTTTCTTTCCAGGCAACATTGGTGTCTTGAGGTCCAAAACAAAATCACCTTGCAGGAAAGAGAAGAGGTGAACCTTTTTGTTGAAGTCACTAGCTATATTATTTTGATGCCTTTCTAGATTGTGTAGGGCACGAGTCCTATTCTCTTCAAGTGCTTCCAATTCAGATAGATGAATTTAAGCTACCATATCTTGCGCATGCTGGTCATAGACAGATTTTCATAGTGAAGGAAACTGAATCTCGATGGGTCAGTAGACAATAGTTCTATACACAAGGGAATATGGGGTCACCTGGGTGGATTTACATGTTTTTGTCTGATAATTCCAGAGAGATTTGGGGAGCTTGTCCAACAAACTCTTCTTATTCTAAGCAACCATTTTCTACAATTTTTATAGAGGGTTTTATTGAACTCCTCAATCATTCTATTTTCTTGCACATGGTATCAAGAGGTATTTTTTAGAGAGAATTTTGTACTTAGCATACTATTTTCTCGGCTCAGCCACTGGGATGTTAGTGTCATTATTGGTGTGGATAGCGTGAGGGACTCCAAAATAGTATATGATATTACAGCTCATGAACATGATATTTCCCCGGAGGATATGGTTTCCCTGAGCAGAAATGCCTCCACCCACATGGATATGAAATCTGTAACGTTCAGGATGATACAAAATTAGCGAGCTATCACTAGCAGATATGGTCACACAACCTCTAGTCCCCAGACTGCGAAGGGCCAAGAGTACTTGTTATTCTGAAGAGGCTCTGGAGGACGATACACAATGTTAGAATGAACTCGGCATGCATGAAATCTCTTGGAAAACTCGATGAAATCATGGATCATGGAGGGCCAAAAGTACCCCAGTCTCTGGATTTTGTCAGATAGCTTCGGCCCAGTCTGGTGAGAGCCACATGAACTGGCATGAAACTCTTGCATGACATGAGAAATCGTGACTCCTTGGATGCAACAAAGGAGAAAACCATCAAACTCGTTCTTGTAGAGGATCTGCTCAAGACTGGGACCACTCTGGAGGGTAAACTACAGCACGTGGCATCAAATTCACTCTCATTCGGCCTGATCTACCAGGAGATTACCATGTTTGATGTACTAAGCCAATGGTATCCTCCAATCAGGAGCTAAATCAATAACCACATCCAAGTGACCTTGGGGTCCTGATGTGGAGGCTCCGACAACAAGATGTCTCACCTGTAGGTAGTCATCATCACATGCGGAGACAAATGAAATGACTCTCCAATGTGCCACATGGATAATAAGGTCATCATTCTTGGGCTCTACATCTAATGCAGCCAGGCCATCCATGTCATCATATCAACTGTTCCGAAGTTGAGGGATATGAGTAACTTCCATTCAATATGGGAACTAGTCCATTAGTTGGCGTGTGCACTCCAACAATGGCATGAGCTCTGAATTTCTAACGATGTACTCACCGTTGATTTGTTGGATGACTAGTTTAGAATCCCCATTCACATGAAAATGGGGAACATCAATCTCAAGGTCCTGCTCAAGGCCAGTGATAAGATCCTGATGCTCTGCCTCATTGTTGGTGCAGCCTTCTGACAATAGGTACGAGTAAATAAGAATGGCATGTGATGGGTTAATAAAGATGATACTCAAGCCTACCCTATAAAGCTTAGGATCATTGAGCCTCATACTGGTGGGGCGTCAGGAAGCACCATCAAAGTGCATATTCCATCATAGAATGACTTGGTCTACTGAGAGGATCGCCTCTTCGAGGAAATCAAGATCCATGGACTAGTCAACAGGAGCCGGATGGGCAGTAAGGAAGTCTTCCAATTATATCCCCTTACTAACTTTATAATGGATAAAACAAATATTTAACTACTTTAGAATCACTAACCACCGAGATAGATGACCTCTCAACATGGGTCGTTCAGAATATACTTCAGTGGGTCTACCCGACACCCAGATGTACCTCACAGTGCTGCATGTAATGTCACAATTTCTGTACTATGAATACCAGCGCATGGAAGCTCTTTTCTATGAAGAGTATATGTTCTCTATATCGAGAGGAATGTTGATGATGTATTAAAGGCTATTCTTCGTCCCCACATTGTTCTTCTTTGTGATAAGGGTGCCAGGATATCGTTCTAGGGTAGTCACGTAATTGATCATTGGTTTCCCAGAGACTGGTGGAATTAATACCAAAGCCTTGAGAGGATACTTCTTGATTTCAAGGAATGAGGTTTGGCACTCTTCTTCCCATTCTTAAGCAGTGCCTTTCTTCATGAGCTGAGAAAAGGGCTTACACTTGCAAACCAGATTCACAATGTATAGGCGTATGTATACTACGTGGCCTTGAAAACCTCGAACCTCCCAAATATTGCTCAGGGGAGGCATCTAGATGATGGACTTGATCTTCGTTGTGTTGATCATGATGACCTAGTACCTGAAAAGAAATCTGAGCAACATAGCAGAGGTGACCCCAGAGGCACATTTCAATGGGTTCAACATCAGGTGGAGGGAATGTAGGAAGCCGAACACTTTCTCAAGGTCCATGAGATGGTCCATGAGATGGTCCTGGCACTGGCAATATTTCTCCACAAGATCATCTCCATAGAATTCCACCTTTTCCTGAGGATTATCTTGAATATACAACGCATGTCTTGCTGATAGTTGGCACATGAATTCCTTAAGCCAAAGGGAATGACCTGGTAACAAAACTTACCTTGGGTATCCCTAAAGGATATAGACTCCTCGTCCTCAGGGGCCATTTGATTCTGGTTGTACCCAGAGTAACCATCCATGATGGAGAGGGCTTGGAACCTAGTTGTAGCATAGATCAACAATTCTGTCATAAGAAATGGGAAATCATCCTTCAGATAGTGACGGTTGAGATCCGGGAAGCCGATGCAGACTCTGATCGGTCTGTTCTTCTTCTTGATTAGGACAATGTTGGCTAGCCATTTTGGGTACGAGACCTCCTGGATGAAATTGTCTCTAATGAGATTATCAAATTCCGCCTCAACCATGGAACTATTAGAAGGGTACAACTTCATGGGAGGCTGCTTGAACCTGAGAGGATTTGTCGAGAGACCAAGGCGGTGTATGTCTATGTGAGGATCTAGTACTGGCATTTCATCATAGCTCTAGGAGAATACATTGCGGTGTTGTTTTAGGGTGTCTACGTACCGCTTCTGCTCCTTGAGGGACAGGGCAACACTAATCAATGTGGGTCTTGGGTCTACATCGCTACCAAGGTTCACCTGTACCAGTGCATCTACCATGGAATAGACACCCTTTTCAAAGGAAAGAGGAGCTTCCTCCAAATAATCTTCTTAGCTTACAGAGGAGGGATCCCTAGCTGGAAGAGCTTCCTCTAGGTGGATAGATTCTAATGAGAGGCTGGTACCAGCCTGATCTGCAGTGGTCACTACATCGGGAGATTCAGTGTTGTCAAAACAATATTAATGAATGATGATGACCCAATCCCATATGGTCTTCATCCCAATGGACCATTCTTGAGGATAAAAAAACAATAGTGGTGTGTCAGTTTGATCCGGTTCATTCTAGCCCAGCGGAACAAGAAAGTATAATGCATTTCCGTTTCCATAGGGCAGAAACCCAAATACCTTAAAGGAGTAGGTGGCTGAGGAATTACCAAGTCTAAATTCATATAAGAATACTAAGTGATCTCCTGACGTCACTTGTACCATAGAATATGCTTCCCCCTTGTACTAGAGACAACAAAATATTTCCCCATATCATGGGTCGTGGCCTCCAATTGATGGGCTAGGAAGACATTGGAGTCATATTAACCTACCCAGGGGTCAGTTTCAACTGCAACGGGTTCAGACTCACCAACCTGACTCTGATTTTCCTTACTCTTATAATAGTCAGCTTCCAGGTAGTGGGCATATCAAGAGGAAAAAGGAGATGTGTCACCTTGGAGAATACCCAGTCAACCGTTGATGGGGTACTTGAGGAATTGATGATATGATGAGGGAATCGCTTCATGCAGGTGGAGCAATGGTCTTCCCATCAATGCATTGTACATGGTGAATTGGAAGAGAACCATAAAATCGGTACTGGAAACTAGGCCACCAAACTGGGTCTTTAAGCGGATCATGCCAATTGGGATCTGCTCTGTCCCATCGTATCCCTAGATTTTTTTGGTTAGATGGAGTCAAGACATCTTTGGATAACCCCAGCATCTGCAGTGTTCATGTTGGGATAAGGGTAATACCAATGCCGGTGTCAACAAGACAACGGTGAACCTCCACTCCATTAAATTGGCTAGGGATGTACACTGGGTGAATGTGCCACAATATGGGAGAGAATTAATCTTCTCTAGAGAATGAAATGATGGCCTGACATTCAACATTCTCAACAGCTTCAGTATGAAAGGATTATGCAGCTGCTACCTCTGTCTCAAACTAAAGGGGGATTCTTAATTCCTGAGTGAGGGCCTCATGCATATCTAATGATAGAAAAAGGGCATCGAGGATAAAAATCTATACTAAGATACTTGAATGATGCATGAGAACATCATAATTCTGTTCTTGGCATGAACTTCTTCTTGCATGATGCCGCTCTTTGACAAGAGTCATGGCGGGCCCCATTGGCTGGATTGGTGGCTGACTGGTTCTAGATATATCCCGCTGCTCACTAGTTGAAGGCAACATATTATTTGTCAAATGAGGGTCATATGACTGAGGTCAACCTGTAGCTGGGTGTGGCTAGCAGTAGCATGTTCGAGGGGGCTCTACCTGATCTAGTAGCACAAACAGTTGTGGAAGTGGGCCATATGACATCAGATGAGGAGTTTGTGCATGCTGACCTATGTGCTAGGCCTATTGTCTAATCTTAGTGGAGTGCCTAGCCTTATTGGAAGTTCCAACAGATATTCCCTAATAACCCATATGGTTGCGGATCCGTTGATGTTGGCGTCTGATGGGCATGTTGGGGAGATCCACCTGGAACTCCCCATCATCAGGAGTCATGTAGGGGTTTACCATCTCCATGTTGTTAACCAAAGAATTACCTTGACTGTCACTCAAATAGTCATCCACTAATCGGCGAATCCTGGGAGGAATCCTCATATCTAGTGAAATGAAGTCACCGAGAGTATGAGATGATGATGGAATTGGTGTGGTGCATTAATTTCCCTTGTGCCACTGATGCTTGGTTTTTTGGGAAGGGGATGGCTGAGACGACGTTGCACATTTAGTAGATATGGCTTCTGAGGGATCCGGACGATTTAGGCGGGAAAGCATAAAACCATGTGCATGGGGGACCATTTTGGGAGCCATCCAGTCATCACACTTCTAGGACCTATGACTAGAAACCTTGTGCCACTCGCCATCGCTATCGCTTATGCTGTATGGCCTATGACGACACTTTCATTTAGTGTCGGAGCTAGGCCCCACAAGACTATGTTCATACCAACATGTTCTTGGAAATAGTCTTTTAACACATAGCACTGTTTGAGAGTGTGTCCTAGGATCCAGTGATATGGGCATTAGTTGGGGAGATCAGTGAGGATCGCCTCTTCTGGCCTTATGCACTTAGAAAAACAGACAATCCCCTATTCAAAGGAGCTTCAGAGATAGATGGGAACATGATTATCATTAAACGAGTAGGTCTGGATTCTTCTATCTAGAAACGGGGCCTTGGTGCTTTTACCTAACGAGGAGTCAGAGGAGCCTGTTGGGGAGGTGGCCATTATTGTCCTGCCTAGGTAGTGGCGGCTCATTACGCAGGGGACCCTCACGATTTTGAGGTGGTCGTTGCTGTGCTTGAGGTTGTGCCTATGGTGGAGAGCCTATGGGAGTTAGTACAGGTGGCTCCCCTGGTAATAGTTCTAGCTATTTGGGGCCCTCTATTTGTGCTACTGTGGCGGGCTCGGCTCTGGAATCCCATCTTGTAGGAATTACAAGAGGCAAGAGATGTTCCTCGCTGGCCTATTTGAGGTCTTTATATAGGCCCCGGGCCTCATCAGAAAAGTCTCGGAATCGTCTAAGGTAGTTCTCAGTGAATATAGTGGGAAACCGTTCCATCTTAATATTTCCCACACACATCATATGTAATTTCCTCTAAGTTAGTGGCATGTCCCGGGAGAATGTGAGTCTTTTCCACTGGGTGATAAAGTCTACGACACGCTCATCAGGCCTATGATTACATTTCAAGTGGATTTCGATGCTCATTCTCCGCGTGGTGGAGATGAACTGGATGAGTAATTGCCTACATAGGTCCTCCCATCTGGTCACTTATTCGATGCAGATTTGGTTGTAACAGAAAAACGTAGGCCCCTAAAGTGTCTTCACAAAACATTTGATCATGGTGGCCTCATACTACACTGGAGTCCCTAACATGGGCCCACACCTTGAGGTAAAGTGGTCCAGATGCTGTGGTGAGTCCCATGTCCCATTGAAGGGGGAACTTGTGGGTTTCCCGAAACCTGGAGGTGCTGGTATATCAGCCACCCATGCTGGATACAGACTCCCATCAGGTGGGAGTTACACATGTCACGTTTCCATTTCCTCAAGGTGGGAAATTAGTGTCACTATTGGATCATCTAGGAGGGGTTCCCAATCTTGACTGGGTTCCCTAAACGTGAGTGCATTGTCAGGTTCTTCAAAATGGTAAGGTGGATCAGTGGCTCATGGAGCGGCTGGAAAAGTGAAATGTGGGGCATCTTAGGGAACCCAAGCAGGGTTATCTAGATTTTAGTTCCATTCTGGAGGGTTTGGAGAGACATACTGAGCCCTCTTTCCATACGTTCCGGCCTCAACCCTGTCTGTAGGGGTAGGATGGTCAGGGTCACCTAGAGGCAGCTCGCCGAGGGGATGTTGATCCTGCCCCTGCTGCCCTGCCCTAGGATTGTCGTAGTCTGGTCATCACACTACAATGCATTTAGAAAGTAGGTGATTGACCAAATTCTTCTATTCAGCATGTTTTTGGCGCAACATGACCTTCACTGGGTTCTTCATCTTATGTACTGAGGTGGATGGGTCATACTGTTTGGCTACTTTGAGGTGCTCTTTACCCTTTCCATGATTTTGGCTATGGAATAATGCTTCAGTGGGCGTAGGGAGCACCAGTGGATTCCTCTACTAGTGAGTAACTTATCCTGATGGATCCTGTAGTGCTGGAATGCCCTCATAGGGTAATTCCCCATCAAGAAGCTCCAGCTCGTCCTCCTCGTCCACTATGTCGGCCATGTAGACTGTGACCCTTCATGGGGGTATGTTCTCAATATCGCCTATAGAGTCAGGATTCCATCAGATTGGACTAATGAAGAGGGAATCATACTACCCCAAGCCACTCATTTTCACGTGGGGGGAATCCTCCATGATATTCCTGGGGATTACCTTGAAACTATGAGCGCATTGTTGTTGGATGGCCTTACGGCGACCTGGTGACTCGCGGTGCTGGGACACAGAGTGTGTGGCCAAATAAAATAGACGATATAGATCTCCAATGTCATTAAAATGTTCTTGACTCCTGGGATATACCACTCTCTAATGATGAAAGAAAAACTGCCTCGCCTAGAGGGTTTGGCGGAAACAGTCAACTTCTTCTGGGTTGAGGGATTCCGGCGGACATAAATTTGGTGCTACCACAGGGCATAACATCTCTGGGAAGTGGTCCGCTATGATTATATTCAATAAGATCCTTGTCTTCAATTCAGGGGCTGGTCCTTCATTAACCCACCTGTCAACTAGAGGTACTAGAGGAACTGGCAGCGATACTGAGGCAAACTGTTGGGACGGCAAGCTGGCCAGTGGGGTATACGACGAATGAGGTGACTTGCCACTGAATCTTGGGATATCCTCCAAAGAGTGTAGCGACATAGCCACCACATCATGGTAGGATGGGATGAATGCCGTATTTCCTAGAGTAGGGGTAGGGGATACTGGTGATAGGTCGCGCTACTCCTCGCCCACCATTGGTCCCTGGAATAGCTCTCAATGATATCTAGTCGAGGTATAGAGTGATTTTGGTGACGAAGATAGTGATTTAATGACCATAACCTGTGGGGTTTCCAAATTTTCATCCTCATATATGTACCTATGGAGGGAGGTGTGATTCCGATGGACCTCACATTCTGGGATTACTAGGCTGATGCGCCTAGTTCCTAACCTAGCCCTTGGCTCGGATGAGTGATGTGGGGGTTCCCATACAGAGTCGTATTCTGCTCAGGAGTCTGAGAAGCGGAATGGTTTAATCCCTATCCATTAATTCCATGAATTCTTCATATGGTGGTGATGACCCGCCTTCTTTCCCCTGGATGTCTCTTTAGGCTTCGGTAGTTTTCTAAAATGAAGAGGTCCTTCGTCTGTACTGGTGCTCGGGCGCAGAGGGTTTCCGCCTGAGTATATTGGGGTTCAAGGAGCACTGGGACATATTTCAAAACAGACATGGGGGGGGGGGACCTCTGTGGGTAACCCTGGAGTGGGTATGACCTCTACTAAAACCAGTAGAACCATCGAGAGGACCTCCATGATTGTTTTCCTTGGTGACATCAGTATGAGGAGCGTCTTCATAATAGCAAGCTGATCATGGGTAGGAGCTCTATGTTAGGCACTAGTGAGGCAAGGCTGGCCTGTACCCCTCTAGTTTCTGAGTCGAGGAGGACCTCCTCCAACTATAATGAGGACACGAGGAGGGTCCCCACATTGACGAGTGACCGGATGTGCAAAATGACTATACCAATGGTCTATGGAGGGGGTAATGACTCCATATCCGGTGTAGTGGGCATGGGAGAGGCTTCTGTACTAAGAGTCACCGCCACAAAGAGGATCCTCCTTTGGATTTAAGGTGGCATGCAGCAGAACTCCATGCCTTGCTTGGAAGTAGGGAAGGCCACAGTTCTCCATGGTAGCAGTACGGGGAGGACCTCCATACTGGGTGGAATTGCTACGGGTTAGTCTGTGGCGGCCACTGCCTATGTCGGTGACCAAGAGAGTCGGCCCAGCATGACCATGGGGTGGTTGAGGCCTCAATCCAGGTCGGGCATATGAATGTCCCTATTCATCATACATAAGAGGTTGGTGGTATGCGTCAGCGGTGGCACGGGCCATAGTAGCCGCTGATGCTAACGCCCCTTGGCGAACATCCTATTCAACATCTGCATGACGCTGGCATTGGGTTAGACAGAACAGATCCAGTGGTTCACGTATATGGCTTACCTGCTCCTCTTCCAGTAAGACTAGGTGGCAGTGATTATGCGGCCTTGTGGGAGCCCTTTATGGGATCCCCTAGAATTGAATCCCCACTAGGTTGACCTAGACATCCCCCCACCTCTTTGGCCTAGGGTAGGGAGTCATCGAGGCGTTCCAGTGAGAGGCTCCCAAAACGATTATATGTTGGATTTGGGAGCAGGGGCTACCTGTGTGGACCTCGGGGGAGGCGTTGATGAAAAGGCACAGATGCCTCTAAATCTAGGAATTCCATATACCGAGTAGGGATAATACCCTTTTCCTCGTACTAGCGTATGAGTTCATTGATAACCCTCCACAGAACAACATCATACATGGAGATGGGGGTGGCCTCTCCATTATCATCGCCATTGAGACTATTGCTAAAGAGGCGGACCTATGCGGGACTGTCTCGCTGGTACTGCCCCTGCCCCTGAGTTGGAGTGCATGAAATGACTAATTTCCATGTGCATTAGCTTGGTTTCTGAAAGCAGGTAGATTATCTCATCATTGCAGAAAGAAAAAAAGGAATCGACGACCAATGCCCCATTCTCATTTTGTCTTCCATGGATAGTAAGATAATTCCCCACTGACAATGTCAAAGACCGGGACGTCCAACTTTTTGACTTCCCCAACTTCTGGTGAGTTTCATGTGAGGCCCACTATTTTCTTGGTAGGACCCGGGGCCCGATAACTGGATCTGGTGACACCCAAATCCATTCGTGCCTCAAACTATACTAATCACTATATTGAGGAGATGATATTCATTTCAGGTTCCCCATTTATATTTCTGGTGTGTTCATCGGGGTGCGTGTGTTTGTATTGTTCGAGGACGGTGGTGATGTTTGTTGCCCCAAATTCCCGCATTCCAAAGGCAGGCGATATTCGTTCCTTGTTTAGGGACATTTTCTCCTGGATCGAAATGGGATGATCAGATGTTAGTTATTATTTTCATGGATTCCTCCCCGCAACTTGTCACCTAGTATTGGTCACCCTTATAGATTTTAGACATTGTTCTTGAAACTCTTCCAAGTGACATATCTTCATAGACAGCAGTTAATAAAACTACTTCTGTCTGGAAATTCCTAAGGGTCTAGTCATGGTAGCAACCTTTAGGTTGGGGAGTAGTCATGTTGGAAATCACTGGTGTGTCTCGATGTTGGGACACTTGCACGTCTAGGTTTCTTGCCCTTATTATAGGGCTTCTTAATGGCACGGAAGCTCGAGGCATCCCGCATCGAACGCATGGAATAATTTCCCATAGGCATGTATATGAGGTTTTCCTTACCTTCCAATATTTAACATAGGGTATTTAGCAAGTATAACATCTAGCAGAGATGAATCAGAATGCACAGAACACAGATTAGAGTGGATTAGATGGGTGAAACTTCTAGAGGGAACACTAATGTTGGGGCCAACGTGTGGTTAGTTTCTCGATTGTTGTTAATGGGAATGGGGAATGAGGTGGCATGAACTCACCTGGATGTGGCGGCCTAGGTAAGAATCAAGTTTGAGGATGGATGGTTTAATGAATTGGGTGGATCATGATATGGAGTTGACTCGAGGACGACAATGATATTGGGCTTATGTCTCGATGAGACCTCTTATGTATCCTCATGGCAGGGAATCAAAGTCTGCATAGTTTGGTTGGATGATGGGACACCTGAGGAGTCTCCCTATGAGGAAGAACAAAAGGATAGAACCCAGAAGAAGTGGAACCTCTTGATTGAGGCTTGACCTCCCCAAAACACATAGGATCGAGGTAAGACCATGCAATGGACGTGAATTGTGGAGTACACATAGGATGAATACTCGATGATATGTATGGGGCTCACATGTTGTTAGTAGACCAAGATGGTCTAACACCACTAGGATGAACCAAATATGAAGCTCCCAACAGGGGAGATTACAACGACTTTCCACTGAATGGTCGATCACAACGACTTACCGCTGGGTGGGGTTACAATGACATACCACCAGATGGGGTCGCAATAGCTTATGCCTGAACGGGGTCGTAACGGCTTACCAATGTATGGGGTCAAACCTTAGGGAGGCTTCTTACGTACCTTATCTTGGAGACAAGTATCAAACCCTCATATTTTTTGTGGGATGGGGGTCGGTGGACCAATGTGAGGGAGGAACTGGGGTCCTATGGTTGTTGAGGTTGAACCTCAGGGAGGTGTCCTATGTACCTTGACTTGTAAATGATAAATTTCTTTGTAGTTAAGAATGGGTGCTACAACTAACCACTTACTTTGGAAACAACGACATACTACTGATTGAGGTCCACAATTTAACATCATTCAAGATGGGAGCAAACCGACGTGAAGGAGGGACTGGGGCCCAAATTGATGGTGGGATTGAACCTCGTGGAGGCTTCCTATATACCTCTCCTTGGAAAGGATAAAAGGCTATGTAGTTACAGATGAGTGGGAACCGATGTGAAGGGAGTCGAGACCAATGAAAGGTGGGCTTGAACCTTAGAGAGGCTTCCTATATACCTCACCTTTGAAAGGATCAATGTCCGTGTAGTTTTAGATGAGTGAGATCTGATGTGAAGGGGGGTCAGGAGCAATGGACGGTGGGATTGAACCTCAAGGGGTCTTCATACATACCTCTCCATAGAAAGGATCAAAGTCCACATAGTTCCAGATGAGTGGGAACCGATGAGAAGGGGGGTCGGGACCAAGGGATGGTGGTCTTGAACCTCAGGGAGGCTTCCTACGTACCTCACCAAAGAAAGGATCAAAGTTCGCATAGTTCCATACGTTGTGGGGCTTACACGCTAAGGATGATCAGATAGATGTCATGTTCGATGCATTCTCTAATCCCACAATAGTCTTTCTCGATGTGAGAAACAAGAGACAACAAAGACTTCATGATCACGTCGTGAAAGGTGCGTCCGTGGGAAGTGGAGTGGGGTTCATGCGTGGTTAGCGGCCCAAAGAGGAAAATGGGGCTTACGTACGGTTTGTAGCCCAGGGAGATGGATATTTGGACCTACTCTAGGGAGGAGGCCAAGGTGGGGACAGATCCTAGTGGGAGAGGGATTCGGCACCTAGGAAGAGAGGATAAGCAGGTGTGTTATCTTCTGCAAGGAAAGCTATGGGCTTACACCAAGGTGGTTTCCCTTTTCACATGGACAGATGCCGCTCTGATGAAGAGGATATCATTCTATCTGAGGAATGATCTCACTCTCATGGAGACCAGTGAGCATGCGGAATGTCCAAGGTGGGGTGCCCTACGTAATATGCATAGGGAAAGGCCACAGTTTAACGTCATGTGATGAGGATGATGGTGCAAGGTAGTTTAACATCTGGTATCTCGGACAAGGTGGGTTCATTCCGGACCCCTCTAACATACATTATCGACACTCTCTACACTATGATGAAGCTATGAGACCAGAAAAATCATGGTTGGGGGTGTTATGGAGCAAACCATTGGGGGGTCCACATTCGTGTGGCTATTTGAAGAAGTAGAAGTCGTTAGTGTGCCTATGTGAAGGAGAATGAGGGGAAGAAATGCAACTGAAAGTATCGTCCAAGGGATTTTAAAATTTCTCTATGCATACCTGAAGGGCCACATGATAAAAGAGCTTGTGTTTCATGTGTGTCATGCATAAGAGTGTCTCGAACAAGGTGCCTCAAGGTGAGGGCAGCACATGGAGTGCGCGTAAGAGAAACGGCCAGGGAAAAATAGGATGTTTTTGTGAAAGATGCAAGGTTTGAGTGCAATATGAAGTAGTTAAATACAAGAGATATGAGTGGCACACAAGAGGAAGGGGTTGTGTGCAAGATGGATGTTTTACGCGCATGTTGTACCGGTGGCATGCAAGCCCGATGGGTTTCATGCAAGGCGGGTAGTTTGCGTGCAGTTTGGATGGATTGAACGTAGGAACGCCTATCATAGAGGGATTTTGCACACATGATAGGATGCCTTACGTGGAAATAACTTTGTAAAGAAACAAATTCACAAGGATCAGAGGGGCAATCCAAAGGTGCACCTGTGGAACCTATCGCACCACAACCAATACTACAAGGCCATGGGTTTTTTCGTGTGGTCACGGATGTCAGGGTTTATGCGCAGTAGAGTATTGCTTCCTCTTTGGTTCCACTCCTTGAAGATCGTGGATGCAGTTCATTTTATAGTTGCGGTCCTCGGAGTGGCATGCAAGGGCATGGCATGAAAACTCGAGTCGGTCGTTGGTTCGTGCACGCAGTGGGGGCCGGGCACGCAAATTTGCATCTGACATCCCCATCGGCACAGAAAGGGGTCTATGCATAGAAATGGGTGTTCAATGTCGCCTTGGGAAAGAAAACGTGTCCATGCACATAAATGGGAATTCGACGTCACTTTGGTCATGGAATCGGGGTCGGGTATGCAAATGGGCATTCGACGTCTCCTTGGGCGCAGAATCGGGGTCAAGTACGCAAACTATCGTTCGATGTCGCCTAGGGTGAAAAATAGGGGCCGATCATGAAAACTGTTGTCCAATATCACCTTTTTCATGGAAATAGGGTTGGCGGCAGCACGTCCCTGAGGGTGGTGTGTTGGGTGATGAATGGAAGGCCGGTGCGCAACTATTTGCTCGCCGAATGTCCTCTTGTGTAGGCCTTCCAAATTCTGCACATGCCCACCTCCCGAGCCTTGGGATCTCCTTTTTTGGCATCCCGGATTCATTCGTTGCTCTTTTATCCACCTAACACTACACTTCATTAAATTTCAACATCAACAAAGAATAATTTATTTTGACGATAAAATTTATGTAGAGGCTATTAAAGACTTTCTTTCTCTTGAGAATGAAGATTCAATCGTCATGCATGTATGGATAGAATTCTCACTTATAAATAGAATCATGAAGTGAGATTTCATAACTAATTTTTCAAATAGTTTTTATATTATGCTAATTACCATTAGACACTATTCATATTATTTAAAAATGTATGTATCAGTACATTTTGAAGGGAACCCACGAGAATTTTTTATTTTTTATTCATTAGTCCTCTCATCACTTATAAAACAAAAAACTCACTGTAGCAAAATTAATATTCAAAAATAGTAAAGAAACAAGCCATAATGTTTGAAAATAAACAAAAATATGACAAACTATTCTTAGTACCCATGATACATGGGTAAAATTATATAATTCAATATCATCATCAATAGTTTGATTCAATTCATTACATTTTAATTTTTATTTTCTAGTAAGTGTTGGTTACTAATTACAACCAATTTCGAAAATCCATAGATTTATTTCATGGATATTATTTATGCATAACTGATACATTGACCATATGTGATGAGGTTTATAATTTTTTAGTACACTAAATTCATTATTTGAAAAATAAATTTCAATTTATACATTATGAATTATGTTTTGGTGAAAATTATGTTATGATAGGGTAGTGTTAAAATGTCATCAAAATCATTTATTGAGGATAGTCTATGAGAACATGAAGCCTATATACATCTACAAATTGATAATTATTTGGGTATATATAACAATATTTAACTATAAGGACTTATATAATAAAAATTACTTATTTTTATATGTATTATTGAAGTGCCTAAAATAATCTAATGATAAATATTATTGTTATTACATATGAAATTTTATAAAATATATAATATTCCATCAATAAAATATCATCCCAAAGACGTATATTTAAGAATAATTACAATTTGATTTTAATTATTTTTTAATGATTTTTATATGTTTCTATTACTACAAATTCTATCGATATTACTTGTATTCAAAAGATGAAATAGAATTTTTAATAAATACATGGGTAGATGACATTGTGTCAGAATGTGTACATGTGTTCTAAAGAGGTGACTACCAACTACTTATATAGAAAAGTTTCACAAAATTTTATATAATATTTGTAGTTAATTTCCTTTACATTTTTAACTGAAACATATTTTATTCAATTTAATTGTCAAAAAACACTTCACATACATAAAACCGAGAAAACACATTCATAGTATTTTGATATTGTTTAGAAAAATCCTTAAGTAATTTCTGACATGATGGAATCAAATACACATGAATCTAATGCAAATTGTGAGAAGTATGACTCCAAGGGTGTGTTTTTACTTAAAATTGGCATTATAGTTCAAAACACATGTTATTTAATCAGAACAAATCAAACACATTTATATTTTTTTATAGTTTATAATAATGATTTGTAAGTAATTTTTGATGTGTTTGAATCATCCACAACACAATATGATACTGGGTTTCCTTGGTATGACTCAAGCTGTATGATATCAGTTTAAAATTGGATTCTTATTTCAAAAAATGTGTCACTCCCTAAAAAAATTAATTCATATTTTCTTGATACTTTAGGACAATGATTCATAAGTCATTTTTGATGTGTAAATTTAGTCAAATTTCAAACTGACACATGATTTGACCGGTATGACTCAATGTTCCAGTTTATAGTTTAAACATAAATTTTAGGGAAAAAAGACACACACCAAACTCCAAAATGATAAAATAAAAATCTATTTTTTTGATACATTTAGAAAACCATCCTTAAATCATTTGGGATATATAGGACACAATCATACATCAATGTGACAAATGTTGTAACCGGAATTACTCCATGTGATTGAATTTATTTAAAATTAGTATTTTAGTTCAAAACTCATATCAAATACATAAAAATATAAAAAAAAATTACAAATATTTCCACCAAGGATGTGGGATAAAACAATGGACACGATAATAACCCAATCACACCTCCACGTTATGAATAGAAAACAAGATTCATTTGTCTTTTCTTTGTAAAAATTTCCCCTCATCCAAGAGAAAACATTACTTATCGAGTGTCTACCTATCCTCCATTTCCAATGAGGAAACCCAATAGATGATTTTCCATCCATGTAAGTTGACACTAACTCATCTGTTATAGGCCCAAATTCTAATCGTATACATGAATTTTGAGGAGGTGAACATAATGTGTGTCTCTTAGTATCATTACATGGTGGTACCTTTAGTTACTATATAGCCAAGAGATTCATGCTTATTATCCTCTAGTTCATTTAATATGTTCATGTCAAAACTTATCCACATGACGTAAAATGTGACTATTTCACACATGGAATTTTTGGGGATCAGGCCCAGATGATACAAATGTGTAACATTACTTCATAACTTTACCCATAACATTTGTGTATAGAATAAGTAAGTCATGGTACCCTATCCACTACACTGATTCATCCACTTATCTTGATTTGGACCTCCCATGATCTTAAATCTGAGTAATGAAAAAAATAAAATAAGAAAAAATGAATGTAATAACAAAGTAAGAAACAATAGACAATACAATTATGTGGATCTAAAATATACCAATTGTCTATTAGAGAACTAAAACAACTATATCATTCAATTTGATGGAAGATATTGGTTCCAGGAATTAACATCCTATATAACTCTACCTATATCAATAGAAGATGTTTCCTGAACACTTTTCACTCATCACATATTTCAGTTCCATCCTTTAGGTCACCTCCTCTATAGGTATCATCCACTAACTTTGGTTATACAAACAACAACACTTTTTATGTTCCCATATTGGCTTCTTAGGAAGGGTAACCACCTCTTCCATGTCAATCCCTATCACCCTTAGCAATTTATATTGACACAATGTCCATATATAAAATTAATTCTATCATCTTTCCTTCTCCCATTCATTAATATTGAGAATTAAATATCCATTATATTTTGGATGAACTCCTCTATTAATTTTGAGATTAAAATTAATAAATATTCCTCTATCTAATAAATGGGATACACCCAAATAAATTCATACTTGTGAGTTTATTCTAAAGGATGAGTAAATAATATCATACTTAAAGACTATTCCCATGCCCACAATAATTCCAAAACTAGTCCATATTCTATTCACATTTCTTCTACAGTCCATTCATGGTTCACCACACCATGATACTTAAATTTTCTAGGATCCTACTATAGTGGTCCCTCTTTATCCTTTTGGAACCATGATCAAATCATTTCAATGACTCAATAAAACTCACATAAATACCTCCATGGAAAATTTCTCCAATAAGATCAATAATCAATTGTGATCCTTTGGTCTTCAAAATTATAAAAAACTATTTTCATTATATGTCCTTTTTATAGCTTCTCTATATTAGACAAAAACACATTTCTAATGACTCCACTACTCAGCTTACACATCAACAAATATATTTTTGGTACACTGATCTCTATATATACCATTAGAATATACCCTCATATGATAAATAGAGCTTATAAATGGTTCGATTTCATCAACTTTATTAAATCCAACTAAAACTAGTGTCAATGAATCCATTGCGATATATTTCTTTTATCCCACTTTTTCCAGCATTCTTTCTATAATTTGGAATCCCAACATCATCATACATACACTTCTTTACCATTCATAAAAAATATAGTTTACATGGATTAAAAAGTTACAATATACATTATCAATCTGTAAAGTTATAAAGAACAAAGGAACTGATTGAATATTCCACCATCATGAACTAAAACATGATGGCTCCATATAATGTATACATTCAGAAAGCTGAGTTATCTTCTCCTAACATTAACTTATAGAATTATCATTTTATACTCTCTATCATGGTCTTCAAGTTATATTTTGTTTCATAATTTCAATAGCCTTCCAACAAGGTCCAAATGAAATCCATTTAAAGAAACTAATCACATGATAACTAAAACCCTAAATAATTTGTATATTCCAGTAACACAGTTGATACCACCTTAATCATATAATAACATTTCTCCGGATTCTATTGGATTTTGTTTTCCAGATGAAACTATTTTTACATGGGATTGAGTTTAAAATAAAATATTTTAATATTAATAAAATGTATTATTTCATTTTTATCATTCGTTACTATTAAATTATTGTAATAAAGTCATAAGGAATCCAATTCGTCGATAACGTTATAGAAAATCCCCACAATGATGAGAACATTGAATTTACTGGAATTTTTTTTAATATTGTTCCATGGTCTAATATTGTACTATGATTGGTAACATAGTAATTGGACTACTAGGTGTGTGTATATGTATGTGAATAAGGCTTCTTATCATGAATTTCACAATTGGTAATCTCTAAGAAGGTCGGTCTTAGAAATACACCTTCCAGTATGAATTATGCATGTTTTGGTGTCATCACATATTTCAATCTATCAACATGAGAAATAGAATTTAAACTTTAAGGTTATCATTAATTCATTTCAAAAAATGAACACATAGATTTACTAACCAATAATGCAACACCATATGTTAGTAGGAAGTAATGTATGTTGGGTGTGTTGTGAATTACATGTTATGTGATTCCCCAACCACTATAGATTCGGCACAGTGTATTATTCTATTAAATTGGAATAGTTACATTGAATAAAATTCTAATGGAACAATTAGTTTAGTCTTCGTGGAGTAACTGTATACAAACATGGATCCCATTTTACATTGGAAAAATAAAACAGAAAATAAAACACAACAAAATATAATAAATAGAATCCCTAAAAACTAAATAAATACTCCCTTATTCATAACCTATGTAAAGAAAAAAATTGAATTAGGTGATTTCAATTGTTATGTATTGGTGACATATAATAAAATAATGAAACAATATTAAGTGAATCATTATCAATTAGTCATATTCAATATGGCATTGTGAATAAATGAGAAACACACACAATCAATAAAATGAGAATTATAATGAATTCATAGATTTTTTCATAGTGAAAACCACATCTAATGTAATAATTTTATAATGAATAAATATAATTCTTATTATTTTTAAATCATGTATTTGTCCCATGAACAATAATACCATCAAGACTGTTTAAGTTTGTGTCTAGATACTTGTCTGATTTTGTTTAGGAAATTAACTCGAAGTGTTTTTTACCAATTTATTTGTCTCATGAGATCGGTCGATGCATCATGGGGATATAGAAGTCGTCTTACATAAAAAAATATGAAATAATTATTTATAAAAGGATTTAATATAAGAACAATATTCCTTTTTAATATCCATATTGAGTAGAGCATACATATTCATCATAGTATTCAAAATAACCACTATATGTAAAATGTTATATAGTATAGACAATAGTCATATATGTGCAAAAATAATATGGATATATAATATAATTAAAATTTAAAATGAGAAAATATCTCAATGGGTAGGTATATAGACAACATATTAATGATTCAGTGCACAATAAAATGTAAATCTCAATGAAATTAAAGTTGAGACAAAGTCATTTCCCACATTGTAATCAATCTAATCCTATGACTGAGAACTAATAATCACCAAATGAATCATTCAATACCATGAATATAAAGAAAATAAAGATATAATATATCAAATGGTAGTACACATATACCATATACAATAAATAAGTGGTGAACAATGGAAATCTCATGGAAATAAAAGTGAGATGAGAAACACCTTTCCTTAAGCACGAAAGTATTCTTCACTTGGTCTTAATGTCCTGAATAATCAAATTTCAATTCGTTAATTATGAATTAAATAACCTTATAAACATGTAATTTATTTTTTATATCTTCTTTAAGGACATTTATATCCTTTTAAATAGGTTTAGAGATTCAATTTTTCATTTGGGAGTGCATGTATTCATTGTTTTCACGATCGTTTTTCTTGTATAAGAGTATAGAAGTACGTGTAAAATGGAAATTGAAAACCAAAATTAGATTTATGAGTTTTAAATGATCATCCAGAATGTTAAATTATCATATAAATGCATCGGTTATTTTTGAGAGGATGGATCATTATATTCGATTTTAATTTTAAACTCTTGGTTTATTTTGATGGGTTTTCAATCACCCGAAACTCATTTTTTTTATAATAAAATACCATGTGTAAAAATTAATTATATGAAATTAAATAAGATATATTAATTATATTATGATCTACTTCAACCATAAATTGTATTAATGGTTATAATTGAATATGGTAATAGAAATTGAAAACCCTGTGTCTTTGAATGTGATAAATTAACAATCTCAGAAGGTGATTTCATTTTTATTATAAAAGGAGGGGAAAAGAAAGATTATAATGAAATAATACATTATACAAACACTTATATTATATGTAAGGTATCATAATTCTCACATAATTTGGATGAGGGGTGGTGAGTAGAGAGAAAGAAAATAATATTAACTTTTAAAAGAAGTTAAAATGAAAAACGATGAGAGGCTTACCTCTCGAGTACTCCTCTTTGACAATCTCAATAATTCTTTATGTTTGGACTTTTTGTTATACACGTAGGTCTTTGACAAGGGGGGAGGTCTTGGTAAGTGTATTTGGAAGAACATTAGAAACAGTCAAATCCTTAGTGGTGTGAGAGGAAGAGGGCATTAAGGATAGATTATATTATAGAGGAGAAGAGGGTTTCTACATTATTTTAAGAATTAGTTTATTATTTTTCTTTAGGACTATGAATAGTCTTGATTACTATGACTAAAAAAAGTAATAAGTACATATGAGTTCGAACTAATGATTTATTACATCAAGGATGAAGCATTGAATAACGTATTTTTCTCATAAGGTATTTATACCATAATTACTGTATTTTACTATTCCTGAAAAATTCATGTAATTCAGAAAAATACAAAAATTTCACTATAATTTTTTTTGACCTGTAGAATTAAAAATATGAACTAAATTTTTTCAAAATAATTTTCTAAATATTTCAAATTTATTTTTTAATTAAAATCATATTTTTATTCAAAAAATACCAATTTATAAAGTATAACTGAATTTGTGTCAATTTGAAAAATTAACTAATGTATAATTAAAATATCATAAAAATAATAGGGAATGAAAAAATTCGATTTATGAATACATTTTATGTAAATGAATTATCTTATAATTAATTTTTTTAATAAGAAATTTGTAATTAGGTTTTTGTTACTCTTAAAAATTCCAACACTTAATTATAATATTTACCTTCATTTATAATGTGCCTAAATTTTATTTATACAGTAATGGGTAAGGTTACCATTTACTATTCATAATTTTAAAATTACTGTTCATATGGTTAAATTACTATTCATAAGGTTATGTTACTATTCATAAGTGTATGATACTATTCATAAAAAATTCTGTTAATTCAATCATACTCAAAATATCACCTTGAGAGAAACCATGTATGTCTATTTTTCGAAATTCAAATCATAGAAGTAAAAATTTGTGTTTAATTGGCTATGTAATAACTATGTCCTAAAACCAAGTGGCATTTCTCAAATACATAGTGTTTCATGCATTATAATCTATCTAATTAATTGAAATTATTTATGAATAAATAAACAATAAAAAATTTGGGTGTTATATGTTATTAAAAGATATGTTGGAGAAGGAATTATCCCTTACATCTTTAAGGAAGTAGACATCTAAACAATTTTATTGCAATGTAGCCAATTCCAAAAATTCCATGGCTTTGTTGAAATTATGTTTTTATATCATATAGTCAAATAAAGGTGTTTCATTCATATATGTTGATGGTATAAATGTGCAACCTATATGATAAGATATTGTGAAGAGGGAATGATATTACACAAAGAGTGCTCATATGTGGTTTTAGACATTGCGGCATTATTTCCATTACCTAGGGTTCCTTGACCAATTACTACACCTTAATTTTAAACCATAGTCAAGCCTTCCTAATTCCATCAAGGAAAAACCCTAGAGGGTCACACACTATGTTTTTCCATTGATCTTAATTAAATTGTTGTTTTATATAATTTTTTAAATACATATGATTCTCATGATTGGGGAATGATTTTATTTGTGTTTTATAGATCAAGAATATTTATTTAGTATTAAATAAATATTTAATGACTAGTTTGTGGATAATTTATTAATTTATGGATAAAATATTTAATTTCATAGTTAATAATTTTGAGGAGTTCAGAAAGACCAAGATCTTGTGTAGTGATAAAAATTAATTTAAAAGAGGATAATGTCATATTTATTACTATTCAAATTAGAACATTCCATAAAATATATTATTAATATATTATTTTGCAATAGGGGATGCATTTGTTTTCAAGATATTATTTATGGGATGATATGAAATTAAATAATATTTTCAAATAAAAACATGCCCAATAAATATATGGTTATGGCTATTGTGTAAGGTTAATCAAGAATTGATAATCATTGTGTAGAACAAACTTCCCCCTCAAATTCATCCATCTCACCACTTCCTAAGAATGAGAACAAATCCATCATGCATAAAGGATCATTAATTGATAAATCAATAACACAAATTATTTTTCTTTCAATCCCGCACATGGTGTTCCATTTCTCATTATTCAGAGATCAAAGAAGAATGTGTTGATCATCGATGTGGGGTTTTATACATGGATCCTCCAAATTTAATGAAGGTAATCCAAAAATATATTTTTTTAAAGATCCATATCATCATTATAGAAGGTTACTAATATCATTTAACCTATCCTTTAATCTAATTAAATTAATTATATATTTTACATGGAATGAAACTTTTTTGGTTTTTGGGTTTGCCAATGTCAATATCTAGTGAAATATTTTCATTGTTCAAGTCATTCACAGAGTGTAAAATATAGGAATGCTCCACTGGGTCCAAATAAAAACATATTTGTTTATCACCAATTACAGTTTTTTCCACTATCCCCAAACTTATCAATTGGTATCAGAGTAGTCACATTTAAAATTTATATTTATTCACTATATTACTGATCTATGTGTGCAATAGTGGTTAGATATTTTATTTTCGGAATATTATTTAATTATACATTTTAATTAAAAATCATTAAAAATATTAATTACTTATTTAAAAATTCAGGTTTTCATAATGGTCTAAGAACATATGGAGGAACATTGCATATTCCTTTGGGAATTTCTAATAATTATGGAATGTAAAACTAGGTTACATGGAATGTTGTTGAAGTAAAAGTTGTGTACCCAAGTGAATTACATATGGATATGTCATGAGATACACGACATGCAGTTAATTACTATATTAGATGCATTTATTTCACATCACATGTAGACTAGGCTAACCAGAAACACATCTTGTCAGATTACAAGTCATATAGATAGCATACTCATTGTGTCCTCTACCTGATTTAGCTGTGAATTTAAAGAAAACCAAGTTGTCAACTTTAGAGTCAAATCCCATGTGAGAGTGATAGTATAGATCACACTACCTGTAGTTCATTATTTCCTCAGTCTAAATTACACAGCACATTCTTTATCTAGTTATGTGGATACATGAAAGTGGAACAAATGACATGTGGCTTGAGTAAAAGCATGTAGTCCTACATCTAAATAATAGGTCATGTATTTTTCTTGTTCGATCGAACACCGGGAAATGGAGATAAATGGCATGTAACTGGCTAGTACACATCATGTGGTTGAACTACGGTACATACTAAAGCCCCATTATTTTATCTTGAGTGCATGGAAATTGTCATGAAAAACATGTACCCTATAAGTACACGTCATGTAGTCTCCCGATAAAGTAAATAATAGTAATTACTTTAAATTACAAATTATATCATTGAAAACTTATTATATTTATTGGATACTAGTTTTTTTTCAATTTAACCATTGTTATAATGAATAATTAAATGTTCCCTTAATTTATTGTTATTATATGTAATTACTTGTTCTACCATTTATTTTATATAAATCCATTTAGAATGGATATTTCCAGGAGAATTCGAATGTCCATTAGTATAAATGGAAATCATTGAATAAAAGGGTGTTTATGTTAATAATAAGGGGAAATAGACATAAATGTCATCCAATGTACTTTTTCTTAATTGTTGTTTGTGTATGATCATCTATTTGATTAAAAAAGACTTGTTTATACATTGGTTTAATTTAATTTAATTTTTTTCTTGCTTTTCAATTATTAAATATTAAATTAAATATGATTTCCTAAGATACATCCCTTCCTAAATAAATATTTAAAAACGTATTGACCATGGTTTTTTATATAATCCTCCTTAACCAATCCTTAGGTTTCCATTGCCTATGAGTGAGTTATAAACATATCAAACAAATGGGGTATCTCAAGCCACATACAGAAGGTTCCAGATGTAACTAAGATGATTCCAATCCCTATGACCCAAAGTTGGATATGTGTAATGGTGTATCTTGTTCAATTTTTAGAATAATGATTTCTCCCAAATATCATAGGTTGATTTATTATTCACTCAATATATATACAATTAATAAGCTCATAATTTAGTCATTTTTTTATTTCTATATTATATTATATTTTTATCATTAATTCAAGATCATGATCTGATAATAAATGAATTAATTTTAAATGATGGAATATAATTAAATGAATTATATGTAATTGTTTGACGAAAATTGGTTAATCACTGAATAAAAATTTGATCCATATTATCAAGGCAAATAAAATTAATAAAATAAATAAATTTTTACACACAATAAAATAAAATCCCCCAATCTAAAATTAATTCATAAAATTGATTTTATATCTTAATAAATAATAAAACTAAAATAACTACGTGTTTTTCCAACCCTTTTTAAGAAACTTACAATTATATGGGGATTAATAACGAATGTTTTGGGATGATGTAATCTTTTTTACATAAAGAGGTGTATCCCTTTCTAAAACATGGGTTAACTTAGAATCATGTGTTGAATAAATCGCAATAAATATTTTAGATCTAGTTAATCTACTCAAAAGATAAATAAGTTTCATGATCACATTTAGAAAATACATACCTACCTGAATACATTCAAGTAGCTTGACCAACCCTTATTATTGTTATGTGAAGGGTTATATGAATCATTTCAACTAAAATGTACTTGAAACTATATATTGTGGGAGTTGGTGTTCTATAACTAACTGATAATACATTAATTACAAGTATACATGATCATTTTAATATTAATAAAACGACTTGTTACATATTTTTCATTTTTATGAATGAATATAATGAAATATTTTCCTAGTGTATTTATCACATTGATTTTTTCATAGCAGTTCACCTCGATGGTGAGATCCTTGCAGTTCCATGATGATTTTCATAAATATAGTTCAACAGTCAAAAAATGTTCTATGATAGGGAACATAGTATTTAGAAAATTAGGGGAGATTACTCACAAGTTGATGAGGATTATCATTATGAATTTGGTAGTTGGTAATCTCCCAGATCGAAGACTATGAGAAGAAGAATTTCATGTAGGTAATATGTAAGCTTTGGTGTCATTGGATATTCTTATCTACTAGTTTGTGTACTGTTACATATAAATAATTATTATCATTAATGAATTTCATGACAATTTCACTTAGATTTGATGATCAAATCCTTGAATCCATATGTTCATAGGATGTAGGGTATGTTGTTTGTGTCATGAATGACATTTTATTAATGAATAATTCGATGAAATAGTTTTAACTTCCATATATATGGATGTTGATATCTTGTCCATTTAATTGAAATAGAACTCTCACAATAAATTCCATGGTCTTTATTTAATGAAATATTAATTTCATAAAGTTATAGAAAGATGTATTGAGTGTATAAATTGATGACATATTTGTGAAACCTCCTTAATGAGCTATTGTGAAGAGAAGATTATATTAAATAGTTATCATTCATATGAGGTTTTTACTGCGGTGACATATATTTATTTCTCTTGGGATCCTTAGCTTGTTTCTATATAGTAATCTTAGGTATTAGTCAACCCCCCAAATTGCAATAGAAAATAATCGTAGAGATTCAAACATTAAGTGTTTTCATTGATTTTGATTAAATTATATATTAATTTAATAATTACCATAAATATTATTCTCAACAACGAGCGAGAATTTTATCCATGTTTTATTGATCACTATTATTCACAAGGAAATTAAAAAACAAATATTTATTAATATATATTTTAGGATATTCTGTGAATATTTATTAATTGGATTGTGGATAAAATATTAATTTTATTGAAAAAAAAATATTTAATTAAATATTCATTTAGATACTCTATAAAGGTTGAGTAATTTGAATAGACCAAGATCATGTTGAGTGACGAATATTTATTTTCAATCCAGTAAATAGTATTTATCAGTGTGTGTATTAGTGCACCCCACAAAATAAACAATATATTGTTGTCATTATATGGAATTGGATTTTCTAATGAATATTATATTAATGAATTATGACTAATAAATTTAATACTATTTTATCCTAAACTATAACTCTATATATGGATGGTTTTTTCAATTGTGTATGGTTAATTGAGATTTGCGAGTTGTTGTACACAAAAAAAATCTATCGACCTTCCTCCTCCTCTATTTATCTCATGAAAAAGTAGTGATAGTGAGATTCCATCATTTTTTAAGGAACTATATGTGGTCAACACAATCAATCATATAAAATTTATTCTTTGTTGTAGCACCTAGAAATCAGTTGGTCTGGATTAGAGATTGATGAACAATGATTAGATAGCTGCTGGAGGGATTATACACATGGATGTGATGTCCCATATGATCATTGAACTACTAATAATTGGGGTTTAATTAGTGGTTTTATTTTCTAAAATTCCCACATTAATGAATTTAAACCCTTAAAACATATTAGTTTTGTTTTCCTTATCAATTATTAGGGTAATTTCATAATAATGATAAAGTAATATATTAAACAAGGCATAGAAAATTTACAAGGTTAATCCTGAGTGTGAGAACTTACATCCTATCCATGGCCACTATCATGGGTCTACATAAATACACTATTTGAAATAAGTGAATAAAACATTGAGTCAAATCACATTAGACTCATTCTATCTCCTGATTGATATAGTTATAATGAATCTCATCAATTTATAAATATTAATTACTAAATTTGAGCGACAATACTATTATGTATATTTGTAAAATCATCTCCGAAATAGGTCTATTTTGAATCTCTTAGTAATGTTCATGCGTCTAATGGTCATGTATCTGATAGCCTTTTCCTAATGCTCACTTTTTGAAAATATATATTTTATAAAACCTCTATTATATCTGATTACAAAAATCAGTACCTCAAATAAAATTCATGGGAATCCTCCCCATTGGATTTATACGTTGTTATATGTCTCATTCTCATAAAAATACTTTTTTCAAATATTTATAAGAAAATATCTTTATAAAAAACCACACCAACATGAAATCATTCTTCAGTTGGAATTTTAACTCTAAATAAATTCATCAAGTGTCATAGATTTTTTTCAGTGAATTTAATGAAGTGTCATTATACTATGCATCTTTTTTAAAGGTGATATAGAAAATAATGAGGGAAAACAATTTCATTTTCCCACAAATTGAATTTAATAAATAAAATTTTATGCATATTTGTATTTATTTGGGATACATGTCAACTATTCTAGAACATTTGTGAATATTCATTAATTCTCAATAATTTCCAACTTTTTTAATATTTCTGTAAATTCAATGTTTAAAAAAATCTTCCATCTTTGTATCATCATGATATATCAGCATTGTAACTTTTGAAAACATCATCATTATAACTTTTAGAAACATAAAATTTATAACATGGTATAAATTTGAATAATTCAAATTCATTGATAAAGTAACTTTGTTCTTCTAGAAAACATTTTTCAACCAGTCAAACTATCTATCTTATTGTACTATTCATATAATAGAAAAAATATCATCTTATAATTTTCATTTTTCGAATCTAAAAATTATAAGACATCAAAATATTTACTAATATATATTTTTTTATTTATAATACTTTTCTGAAAAATTATTATCTGATTAACTATTCATCCGATGAAAATGTATAAAAAATCTATTAATAATATCTTCCAAAAATAATACTTTAGAAACTATAGGAATTTTACATTATATTCTTATCACCATCGTCTTGTATCAGGATTTCATACAGATATTTTTGTAATAAGAAAAAACCTAAAATATCCATCTAACATAGTTAGAATGTTTATCAATGAAACTTTCTAACATGTAGAATTTCAAACATTATTATTTCTCCATCTATAGTAACAATTTGACATTCAATATTTTTTTATTTCTTTATCTCAAAAAACATTCATAATTTTTATGCTTTCTATCATTCCTCATATTAGTCAATTTATAAGTTTCTTTATCTTTGTAACTTTTGACTTTACAATAGAATACTTATTTGAGGTTATTCATCTTCATAAAAAATATAAATATACCAAACAATTATTTCTAAAATGTATTTATCCAAATGTTATATATTTCATTTTTTAAGTCATTTTATTTTGATACAAATTTGTATACATCTTATGTTTCACAAGTATGAACATCAGTTAGTTCATTCAGGGACATTTCACCTCCATATCTTAAGAGAATAACTCTTTTTAATTTGTCTATCTGGATCTCTTTGTCCATAACACACCATTGTTAAAATTATAATCTTTAAAAATTTAAAAAAAATTTGACATTAAAATATTCTTCATCTTCAATAACTTCATAATAAATTTTTTTAATTTAGAAAATCTACTTTTATTATTTTAGAACTAAATTCTTTATCAAATGTTAATCTTCAAAAAATATAATACCTTATTAGAAAAAAAAACAAAAGTGACTTCAATATACCACTATATATTTTTAAAAATTAATCAATAAAATATTTTAATAATCACCATATTTCCTCACACATACATTTTCACAACACATTTACGTAATAAATAAAAAATTTAAACTATTACCAAAATAAAACATTTCTTAAAAAAATGCTTCATAAAACCACACTATCAGATAATTTTATGCTTTTTAGGGAACTTCATCCCTATTTTACAAGTAAATTTGTTTCCATGTTATGAAAAATTCCCCCTCACATTGATCACTCTACCATTTTTTGATATCCACAACTTTATATTTGTTACAGAAAGAAATTTCAAAACATTGTTTAAATTTTTTACATTATATCTATATTGGTGAACATAATATAAATCAAAGTGGGGGGAATTACATAATATATTTTAGTAATTATTTGGTAGAATATGAAAAATAAGTTTTAGCCTCAAATCTATAAAATATTCTTTTGTCATAACTTTTGTAAAGATATCAACAATTTGATACATTATTTAAATATATTACAATGAAAAATTTATAATAGAAAAATTCACTTATATAAAGTGAAACTTAATATCAATATTCTTTGATCTTGAGAGCCGGATAGATTTTGGGTAAGATCAATTCCAATCTGGTTATCAATATGTATCTTTATTGGTGAAGAAACATTTACTTTCAAATCCTCAAGGGGATCTTTTACCATAAAAATTGAGTACAATCCAGGTTAACAACAACATATTATAATTATGATGTTCTCATGGGTATCACACTATTTTTAAAACTATTCCAACTAAAACAAATTATTCCTAAGAAATATGTTCCCCCATATGATTAATTTCTATCATGAAAATCTCCAACCCAATCCATATTTCTATAACCTTGAATGACCATATCACAATTTCTTTTCAATATCATATCCTATTAATTTATTCATTTCACACTTCTCATAATTATCATTTCTTATAATAAATTATAATATTTTTAATAAATATAGTATCTATTAAATTATTTCACAGTATAAACAATATCATGTCATGAATCATTATGGTAAATAAAACTTCATATCATCTTTTAGGTAGATACCCATTTGATTTAGTTTTTGAATCAATCTCAAAGTGTTTGTCTCTAATTTTTTTGTCTCATGGGACCTGTCGATGCATCAAGGGTATATATAAGTCCCATACCATCACTAAAATTAAAAATAATTATTTATAGAAGGTATTAATATAATAACTATATAAATTTAAAATATCCATATTGAGTAGAGGATACATATTCATCATAACAATAAAAATATCCATCGTATGTAAAATGGTATATACCCAGGAAATAGTAATATTTGTGAAACAAGAATATGGATATACAATTAAATTACAATTTAAAATGAAAAAATATCACAAAGGGGAAGTCTATATTCCACATAAGAATGATTAGGTTCAAAATTCAAACTAAATCTCAATGAAATGAAAATTGAGACAAAGTCCCTTACCACATTGTATTCAATTGAATCCTAAAACCAAAAATTAGTAATCATTAAATGAATAATTATATTCAATGACTATAAAAAAATCATGATATTATATATGAAATTGTAGTACACTAACACCACATATATTAAATAGGTGGCGAGCAATGGAAATCTCATTGAAATAAAAGTGTGATGAGAAACCCCTTAAATTAAGCCCAAATGTATTCTGTATTTTGTCTTAATGTCCTTAATAATCAAATTTGATTCATTAATGATGAATGAAATAGAATTTTGAACAGGTAATTGATTTATTTTATCTTCAATATGGTAATTTATGGACTTTTATATGGTCTAATGGATTGAATTTCATCATTTGGGTGTGCACATATTCTTTCTTTTCATGATCGTTTCTCTTGTATTAGAGTATATAAGTTCATGTAAAATAAAATTTGAAAACCGGAATTGATGTTATATGTTTTTAATGATCATAAAGAAGGATTAATGATCTTATAAATACTTTTTTTTGTCATAGGATGAATGTCACGACCCGTCCTCGGGGCCCGTGCCGTGACTACCCCAAGCCCGCCTTCCATAGGCCAGGGGCTGGAGACTAGAACCAAGGTGTAAATCCCAACAAAAGGGAAGGCATTGCCTTTGAAATGTAAACAAGCACCACAGAGTAAGCAAGCGGAAAAGTAAACACTGTAACAAGTTGTGCTGAAAGTAAAAGGGGTCGGAAATACAAGCCCAACTGTAAAGTACAACTGAAAGGGGAAAACAACAACTGAAAAGAAATGCCATAGCGTTGAGCCGTCCTCTGGAAGTCCCACTTGAAGGGTGGGTACAGATAGCCTCCACTGCTCCTCGGGTCCACCTGATCGCTCTGAGTACGTCCCGCCCAGTGGTCCACCTCCAGGTACCGTCCTGCTCTGCACGCCTCCACCACGATCAGCGCCGTCCGTCGTCGGCAACCAACACAACGTAGTGAGGGCAAAGCCCGTGCAAGGGTGAGTATAAGCTACTTAGTAGGGACCCTGAGACCCCTGAAGGTCTCCCGAAATCCATAAAGGATAATCCACAAGGAAAGATACAATCACGAAGTAACATTTGACACAGCTTAGGTATATGCCCATACATATACCTAAGTCATCAATTCCCGTTCGGCTCCAACGCCCGAGCCCAAGCACAACCCAGTCGACACAGGAAAGCAATACGTATACCCACAAAGGATATCACAACACAATCCACCAAGGTGAGTAAACAGTAAATCCACACAGGATAGATCAACACAATCCACAAGGGAGAGTAAACAGTAAATCCACACAGGATAGCTCAACACAATCCACAAAGGAGAGTAAACAGTAAATCCACACAGTATAGCTCAACACAATCCACAAATGAGAGTAAACAGTAAATCCACACAGGATAGCTCAACACAATCCACAAAGGAGAATAACACAGGATTCAGCTCACACAGGTATACTTCTTCAAAAGACGATAGAGATGATCAGATGTAGCCACTTATTCATCTAAGCCGTCGGACCCATAAAGGATCGGAATGTACTAATCCCCCCCAAATGACCCACATAGGATCGATCATGATGTTGGACCCAAGGCTATTGGGAAACTCCTTCTCCATCAAGTACAGTGGTTATGCCGCTACAACCAAGCGCTCCTCCGTCATGGGTCTGCCGCTACAACCAAGCGCTCCCATGTGCCGCTACAACCAAGCGCACCTCTGTCGTGGGTCTGCCACTACAACCAAGCGCTCCCCTGTGCCGCTACAACCAAGCGCACCTCTGTTGTGGTTCTGCCGCTACAACCAAGTGCTCCCCTGTGCCGCTACAACCAAGCACACCTCTGTCGTGGGTCTGCCGCTACAACCAAGCGCTCCCCTGTGCCGCTACAAACAAGCGCACCTCTGTCGTGGGTCTGCCGCTACAACCAAGCGGTCCCCTGTGCCGCTATCCGTAACACACCAAGTCATTAGATCAGCAGTCGTCAAATCTCAACCGGCTCTAGGGTTCCGCACACAGCTTGATCGTTCCGGGAGGGTCCACTCCACGAGCTAAGTGGTCGTTGCATCAACTGACATGTAGTCGTGAGATGATGTATCCCCTGATGTACTGTAGTGGTCACAGCCGAAAACACGGAGGATTCCTGTACTGTTCTCATCATTGTCGTAGTCAAATCCACCGATGATATCTGTATAGTCGTCGTCGTCGAAGACGCAACCAGCACTAGGGTTCCCACACAGCAAACTCGTTTCGGAGGGTCCGCTCCACGAGCCGAGAGGCCAATACATCAACTTTCACAAAGTCCGAAGTTGATGTATCCAAAAGTTCCGTATCGTCAACAAGAACTCAACGCCGCAGACAGCGCGTCAATCAGACGCCCGGTCTGAGAGTTATTTGCTTTTTCGTTCCAGGGGCCCCGTTGGTTTTTAAGGCAAAACCAACCCGACTGTACTCCACCTGCGTCCAAACCTGAGGCAGACTGAGCCAAAAGATCCGTCTCACACAGAGGAATTCAATGAAGTCAACGACACGTCGATCGGACGTCCGTAGCTCAAGATTTGAGCGTTTCCGCTCCGATGGCCCGATTGGTTTCGTGTACGAACCAACCCGGCTGAACTCAAAGTATTAAGAAACCTTGATTGCGATATTCCAAAACTACCGTCTCGATCCAAGGATCGTGTTTCCGCTGACGGCGAGTCGTTTGGAGGCCCGTAGCTCATGTTACATGCATTTGACCGAAAACAGTCCGAAGACGAGGGGTCCGGGCCCAGGCCGAGCCGGCCCGACCCCCCACCCCCCCGCCCTTGGGTCGGCCGAACCGGGTCGACCCGGTCCGACCCGGTCGGACCGGCGTGGCTCGGCCAGCCCGACTCAGCTCGAGTGAGCGACGGGGGGGGGGGGGGGAGTCGCCACCCCCGCGTGACACCCTCGCGGCACCCGCGGGGTGTCACCCTGGACAACCGAGCGACGCGGGGGGGGGGGGGGGGGGGGAGCCGCCGCCCCCGCGTGACAACCCCGCGGCACCCGCGGGGTGTCGCTCGGACAACCGGACACGGCTTCAGCCACGTCCCGCATGCGCCGGACTCACGCGGCCACGGGTCCGCGAGTGCTGCCGCCGCGGCTTCTGCCGCGGCGTCCTTGTCCAGCGGCGCGCCGGGGCGCCGCCGCTCCCAGCTGCCGGCGTCGCCGCGCCGGCGACCCGCGCTGCCGGCGGCTTCCGTGGGCCACCGGAGTCGCTCTGGTGGTCCAATTCTGTTCCCGTCTATGCCGCTGCTCCTCCCAGAACTCGCTTTTCACTGCGGAACCATCACACTTCCGTTGCAGCACGTTCCGTCATCGCCCTTCAAATCCGCACAATAACGAAGAATGGCGGAGTGTTGTCGGGCCGTGTTCGTTTGGCCCCGCACCCTCCGTGTTAGTGATAAACAATGGGAGGAACAATATTCAACATATGAATACATATTCGAAACAATTTTTAAGGAAATATAAATTGTTTATGAATCGGGTTCTTCATTATTGAACGGAAACAACACGGGAAAAAGGAAAAGTTCACAACAACCCCACCTCGTTGGTCATCGTCGTGCGCACGTCCTTCGAGGAATTGCTCATCGCGGAAGGAGGAGATCGTCGCGTCGTCGCGGAAACCAGCGTTGAGTCGGCGAACTCAACGGATCAAAAAAAAACAACAGATTTAAATAAATTAAATCTGTGTTTTGTTAAAAAAAGACACAAGGAAGATCTAAGAGAAACCGGGAGTCTATTACCTAAACAGCAGTGCAAAGATTCGTTGCGGAGGAAGAGACGTCGCAGAAGAACGTTGCACGAAGGGAACGTCGGCGTCGCGGAACACGGCGTCGCGTCGTCGACTTCCACGGGTTCAGCATTCTTCGTCGGAGGTCGGCGTTCTTCGCGTTCTTCGCGAAGGAGGATGAAGGCTCAAGGATTCTGTCAAGCCTCTCAACGAGTAATCCTTCAAAATACATTGTTGGTCTTATTTAATTATAATGCCAATAAACGAAAAGGTAAGTAACGACCCATCAATTCGTTATATTAATTCAACGAAAGTAACAGCTCATTTAATTCACGAAGAAAACCACCCAATTAAATGGTCTGTTAGGAATGTAAGAAAACGCGTCAGTTGACTTTCATAATGACGGGTTTTCGCAGGTGCGTTACATAGCGGAAAGAAACGGCGGGGATCATGCGGGCCCCACCTCACAAATATCCTACCAAGAGGGTAGGATATTTCTGGATAGTACCCTATCCGGTTTAACTCAGTTTAAGCCGCTTTTAAGTGGCTTCCATGTGGCTTAAGTGAAATAAAATAAAGTTTGTCGAACAAATTATTTTATTTCTTAACTTCATGCCCAAAATTAAAAACCACACCCGAGAAAACCCAACTTCGGAAGAGGCATTTCTAAGAAAATACCGGCGCTGCGATTGCATCGGTGCCCTCAAAATTCGTTTCCGGGCACCGGATAAAAAGTTAGAAAAACCCGCTCGTCCGTTCTCTGAACGTACCGGAGCCAAACATTGAAAAATGATTTCGGGCACACCGGGCCTCGGAATCAGGTGCCGTCAGAAACTGCGCTCTTGTAATTTTCCCAAGAAAATTAAGAAAAAAAAATTTCCTTGAAATTTACGGGTATTTACATTAATCCCACCACAGATATTTACGTCCCCGTAAAGCTTCACCACAAACATAGGGATACAAAGGCGATACTGAGCACGCATCTGAGCCTCCCGCTCCCAAGTGCTCTCCTGGAGGTTCCCGAGCTGCCATCTAAAGCGCACTAGAGGAATCGATCATCCACGTAGGACCCGCTCCTGTCGATCCTCTATCTCCATTGGTGCCTCTGCAAAAGTCGCCCCATCATCCATGTCTAGATCCCCTTGGTCAATGATGTGTGTCGGGTCGTGCACGTATCTCCTCCGCTGAGATACGTGGAAGACGTCGTGCACCTGGTGCAACTGCGGTGGTAGATCCAGGCGATAAGCCACCTCGCCAACCCTGCTGAGGACCTGGAATGGTCCAATGATGCGTGGAGACAACTTTCCACCTCGGCCAAATCTCTGCAAACCATGTCGAGGTGAGACACGCAAGAAGACGTGGTCGCCATCCTCAAACTCTAGTGGCCTCCGCCTCCTGTCAGCATAAGACTTCTGCCGGCTCTGAGCTGTCATCATCCGCTCCAGGATAACCTGGACCTTCTCTGTCATGGTCTGGAGCATCTCCGGTCCCACAAGAGCTGCTAAGATTTCTTCTTTGCCGATAAGAGAAATCTGGTCTCATCCCCTCGATGAACCACTTCCTTTGCCTAATACAGTAAATCACGACATGGATGGTACTAATCTATACCAAGGCTGACATCGTAAGGCCTCGATGCTACTACCAAGAGATTCAACCGTTACTCTCGCCTCCAAGGGTTGAGTCACACTGTCGGCATCTGTGTGTGGTAACTGGGTCTCCTCCAGTAGATGTCTCACGGGTGAGGGTCAAGTCAACAGTCTAAACTGGAACCTCTTAGTAACAACACAAAAGAGGATATAAATAAAAACATCACAAGGGTATTCGTCTTTTAGTATTGTAGCTCATAATACAAAGACACTACAGCATAGCAACAAGGAACTAGAAGTACAAAAGACGTATCCACTAGTCCCGCTCCTGTCCATCTGCTCCCAGAGCTCCTTTATCGAAGGCCTCAGCTTCCTGAAGCTGAGATCTCGCATGTCCACCAACTCCCTGTGGTCGAGGTGGACCTCCTTGTGGTGGTGGTGGCAACACCCCGAAGCGTCGTCCACCTCCAGCTGCACAGCCAGCTCCCCTGCCATGGTCGCCTGCTCCTTGCGGTCCGCCATGATCGAAACTCTGCCTCTGCCTGGGGGGTCCTTCGTTCATCTGCTGGTCATCCGTATGGCGGGTCGGACAGTCACGAGCCATGTGACCAACCCCGCCGCAGGATTAACACTGCCCTCTCATGGCAAGTTGTTTCCCACCCCGAGTGCCTCGTGCAAACGATCCAGAGTCATGCATTCGACCACCTGTAGGTCTAGTCTTCTTGGACCCCTGCGTCATCTGTCTACTGCCCACTGCAGAAGACTCTGCTGCATGTCGGCAAGTGGTGGGTCCTGCTACTGGAGACTGCTCAGTAAGGAAACTCTCCACTAAAAGGGCTCGCTCCAACACCCCTGCCTGAGTCGGAATGTTGAGGGAGATCATCGAAGCCCGGATCTCGTGCCTCAGTCCCTGCTCGACGGTCCGGGCCTGGAAGAACGGGTATCGTACCATATCTGTAGAGTAGCGTGAGAGATCAGTAAATCTCGTCGAGTACTGGGCCACTGTCATGCTGCCCTGCCGCAGCTGTAGTAGCTCCTGGATGCGCACCGCACGGAGGGTGGCCGAGACGAACTCTTAGCGGAAAAGGCTCTCGAAATCCGTCCAAATGAGAGAGGCCTCATCATAAACCTGGAGCATCAAGCTCCACCATCGTCCTCCTGCTGCGTGCAGTAGGCTTGCCGCGAGGATCACCATGAGGTCTGCTGGTGTCCTCACTAGCCTGAAAACTCGAACGACCGCCTCCAGCCAGTCCTCGGCTGCCTGGGGGTACGTCTCCCCACGAAACCTGGGTGGTCGATGGCACTGGAACTCGTGCATAGCTTCTAGGCATCATGCATCATCAGCGGTCGGTGCTGGTAGCATCGGTGGCTCGGTGGCTATAGGTACCGCCGGTGCCTCAGCTGTCAAAGGGCCCTGTACCGAGTCCTCGACGCTTGGTGGGCACTCGCCACGCACATCGCTCGGAACCCTAGCTGGCTGCCGTCGGGCCATCCTGAAAGGAAACAAGTGCGCCACGGTCAGAATAGTATACCTGGTGAGCTGACACAAGTAATCACAACGAAAACATGAAACACACATGCAATCAATGTTTTCATGCATTAAGTCGGAAATCAAAAGTCAGGGTCCTGGTGTACAGATACGTCGGCCGCCGCACCAACACTGGACTCCCTGGACTGATAACCACACTCAATACGCTAAACACTACTGCTTCATATAGAAGAACGATCAGAGTCTGCGGTAGAACCGACCGCTCTGATACCAATTTGTCATGACCCGTCCTCGTGGCCCGTGCCGTGACTACCCCAATCCCGCCTTCCATAGGCCAGGGGCTGGAGACTAGCACCAAGGCGTAAATCCCAACAAAAGGGAAGGAAGTGCCTTTGAAAAGTAAACAAGCACCACAGAGTAAGCAAGCGGAAAAGTAAACACTGTAACAAGCTGTGCTGAATGTAAAAGGGGCCAGAAATACAAGCCCAACTGTAATGTACAACTGAAAGGGGAAAACAACAACTGAAAAGAAAAGCCGCAGCGTCGAGCCATCCTCTGGAAGTCCCATCTGAAGGGTGGGTACAGATAGCCTCCACTGCTCCTTTGGTCCACCTGACCGCTCCGAGTACATCCCACCCAGTGGTCCACCTCCAGGTACCATCCTGCTTCGTACGCCTCCACCACGATCCGTGTCGTCCGTCGTCTACAACCAACACAATGTAGTGCGGGCAAAGCCCGTGTAGGGGTGAGTATAAGCTACTCAGTAGGGACCCCGAGGTCCCCGTAGGTCTCCCGAAATCCACAAAGGATAATCCACAAGGAAAGATACAATCATGAAGTAACATCTGACACGGCTTAGGTATATGCCCATACATATACCTAAGTCATCAATTCTCGTTCGGCTCCAACGCCCGAGCCTAAGCCCAACCCATTCCACACAGGAAAACAATACGTATACCCACACAGGATAGCACAACACAATCCACCAAGGTGAGTAAACAGTAAATCCACACAGGATAGATCAACACAATCCACAAGGTAGAGTAAACAGTAAATCCACACAGGATAGCTCAACACAATCCACAAAGGAGAGTGAACAGTAAATCCACACAGGATAGCTCAACACAATCCACAAAGGAGAGTAAACAGTAAATCCACACAGTATAACTCAACACAATCCACAAAGGAGAGTAACACAGGATTCAGCTCACACAGCTATACTTCTTCAAAAGACGATAGAGATGATCAGATGTAGCCACTGATTAATCTAAGCCGTCGGACCCATAAAGGATCGGAAGGTACTAATCCCCCGCAATGACCCACATAGGATCGATCATGAAGTTGGACCCAAGGCTATTGGGAAACTCCTTCTCCATCAAGTACAGTGGTTATGCCGCTACAACCAAGTGCTCCCATGTGCCGCTACAACCAAGCGGACCTCTGTCGTGGGTCTTCCGCTTCAACCAAGCGCTCCCCTATGCCGCTACAACCAAGCGCACCTCTGTCGTGGGTCTGCCGCTACAACCAAGCGCTCCCCTGTGCCGCTACAACCAAGCGCACCTCTTTCCTGGGTCTTCCGCTACAACCAAGCGCTCCCCTGTGCCGCTACAACCAAGCGCACCTCTGTCGTGGGTCTGCCGCTACAACCAAGCGCTCCCCTATGCCGCTATCCGTAACACACCGAGTCATTAGATCAACAGTCGTCCAATGTCAACCGGCTCTAGGGTTCCACACACAACATGCTCGTTCCGGAAGGGTCCACTCCACGAGCTAAGGGGTCGTTGCATCAACTAAAATATAGTCTGAAGCTGATGTATCCCCAGATGTACTGTAGTGGTCACGGCCGAAAAGACGAAGGATTCCCGTACTGTTCTCAACATTGTCGCAGTCGAATCCACCGAGGATCTCTGTATAGTCCTCGTCGTCGAAGTTGCAGCCAGCACTGAGGTTCCCACACAGCAAGCTCGTTTCGGAGGGTCCGCTCCACGAGCCGAGAGGCCGATACATCAACTGTCACAAAGTCCGAAGTTTATGTATCCAAATGTTCTGTATCGTCAACAGGAACTCAACACCGCAGACGGCGCGTCAATCAGACGCCCGGTCTGGGAGTTGTTGGCTTTTTCATCCTAGGGGCCCGGTTGGTTTTTAAGGAAAAAAAAGCCCGACCGTACTCCACCTGCATCCAAACCTCGGGCAGAGTGAGCCAAAAGATCCGTCTCACATAGAGGAATTCAACAAAGTCGACGACACGTCGATCGGATGTCCACAGCTCAAGATATGAGCGTTTCCGCTCCGAAGGCCCGGTTGGTTTCATGTACGAACCAACCCGGACGAACTCAAAGTATTCCGAAACCATTAGTGCGATATGCCAAAACGACCGTCTCAATCCAAGGATCGTGTTGCCGCTAACGGCCAGTCGTTTGGAGGCCCGTAGCTCATGTTACGGGAATTTGACCGAAAACAGTCCGAAGACGGGGGGTCCGGGCCTGGGCCGAGTCGGCCCGACCCCCCCCCCCCCCCCTTGGGTCGGCCGAACCGGGTCGACCCAGTCCGACCCGGTCAGACCCAGTCCGGCCCGGCCGGTCGGACCGACCTGGCTCGGCCCGCCCGGCTCGGCTCGGCCAAGCGACACGGGGGGGAGCCGCCACCCCCACGTGACACCCCCGCGGCACCCGCGGGGTGTCACCCTGGACAGCCGGGTGACGCCGGGGGGAGCCGTCGCCCCCGCGTGACAACCCCGCGGCACCCGCGGGGTGTCACTCGGACAACTAGACGCGACTTCAGCCGCGTCCCGCGCACGCCGGACCCGCGCGGCCGCTGGTCCGCGTGTGCCGCCACCGCGGTGGCCTTGTCCGGCGGCGTGCCGGGGCGCCGCCGCTCCCGGCTGCCAGTGCCACCGGCGGCTTCCGTGGGCCACCAGAGTCACTACGGCGGTCAGATTCTGTTCACGTCGGTTCCGTTGCTCCTCCCGGAACTCGCTCTTCACTACGGAACCATCACACTTCTGTTGCAGCACGTTCCATCGTCGCCCGTCAAATCCACACAATAACGAAGAACGACAGAGGGTTGTCGGGCTGTGTTCGTTTGGCCCGCACCCTCTGCGTTAGTGATAAACAACGGGAGGAACAATATTCAACATATGAATACATATCTGAAAGAATTTTTAAGGAAATCAAAATTGTTTATGAATCGGGTTCTTCATTCTTGAATGGAAACAACACGGGAAAAAGGAAAAGTTCACAACAACCCTACCTCATTGGTCGTCGTCGTACGCACGTCCTTCGCGGAATTGCTCGTCGCGAAAGGAGGAGATCGTTGCGTCGTCGCGGAAACATGCGTTGAGTTGGTGAACTCAACAGATCAAAAAAAACAACATATTTAAATAAATTAAATCTGTGTTTTGTTAAAAAAAGACACAAGGAAGATCTAAGAGAAACCAGGAGTCTCTTACCTCAAACAGCAGATCGATGATTCGTTGCAGAGGAAGAGACGTCGCAGAAGAACGTTGCAGGAAGGGAACGTCGGCGTCTCGGAACACGGCATCGCGTCGTCGACTTCCACGGGTTCGGCGTTCTTCGTCGGAGGCCGGCGTTCTCCGCGTTCTTCGCGTTCTTCGCGAAGGAGGATGAATGCTCAAGGATTCTGTCAAGCCTCTCAATGAGTAATCCTTCAAAAGAACATGTTGGTCTTATTTTATTATAACGACAACAAATGAAAATGTAAGTAACGGCCCATCAATTCATTGTATTAATTCAACGAAAGTAACGACTCATTTAATTCATGAAGAAAACCGCCCAATTAAATGGTCTGTTAAGAATTTAAGAAAACACGTCAGTTGACTTTCATAATAACGGGTTTTCGCGGGTGCGTTACTTAGCGGAAAGAAACGGCGGGGCTCGTGCGGGCCCCACCTCCCAAATATCCTACCAAGAGGGTAGGATTTTTCTGGATAGTACCCTATCTGGTTCAACTTAGTTTAAGCCGCTTTTAAGTGGCTTCAAGTGGCTTCCAAGTGGCTTAAGTGAAATAAAATATTGTTTGTCGAACAAATTATTTTATTTCTTAACTTCAAGCCCAAAATTAAAAACCACACCCGAGGAAACGCAACTCCGGAAGAGACATTTATAAGCAAATACTGGTGTTGCGATTTCATCGGTGCCCTCAGAATTCGATTCCGGGCACCGGTTCAAAAGTTAGAAAAACCCGCTCGTCCATTCACTGAACGTACCTGAGCCAAACTTCGGAAAATTATTCCGGGCACACCGGGCCTCGGAATCAGGTGCCGTCAGAAACTGCGCTCTTGTAAAATTCCAAAGAAAATTAAGAAAAAAAAAATTTCCTTGAAATTTACGGGTCTTTACAATGGATATTTATATAAAATTATAATTTTAAATGCATGGATTATTTTTATGGGTTTTCAATCACCACAAAATCATTTTGTTTTTTAATTAAATACCTTGTGTACAAAGTGATTAAGGAAAATTAAATAAGATATATTAAAAATATTATGTTGTGGTTCAACCATAAAAATGGTTTCATTATCAGAATAGAATATGGTAATATAAATTTAAAACCTATCGTCTTTGAATGTGATAAATTAACAATCTCGGATGGTGTTTTCATTTTTATTATTAGAGGATAGGGAAAGAAATGTAATGATGAAATATTCCATTATCATAAAATAAATTTTGTATAGTTAAGGTAATGGAACTATCACATCATTTGGATGTGGTGTGGTGAGGATAGAGAAACCAAATAATGGAATTTGTAAAAAAGTTAACAGAAAAAGGAAGAGACGATTACCTCTCGAGTACTCCTCCTTGAGAATTTCCTTAAGGTCTTTATTTTTGGACTTTTCGTGAGACTCAAAGGTCTTGGATGTGGGGGGAGGTCTTGGGATTTGTATTTGGGAGGACATAGGAAATTATCAAAACCTTAGTGGTGTGAGTGGAAGAGGGGGTGAGGGGTAGTTTATATAATCTAGGATAGGAGGGGTTTTGCCATTTTTTTAATCATTAGTTTATTATTTTCCAGCAAGACAATGAGTTGTCTTGATTACTATAACTAAACAAGTAATAAGTAGTTTGGATTTTTAACTATGGGTTTCTTACATCAAGAATGATGCAAAGAATAGTGTATTTTTCTCATAATGTATATATATCATAATTATCATATTTTTTTATTCCCTAAAATTCATGTATTTCAGAAAATTACTAAAAAAAATCACCCTAAATTTTTTTCGATGTGTAGAATCCATAAATGAGCTCCATTTTAGGAAAATAATTTTTTAAATATTATCTATTTACATTTTAATTGAAATAATCATTTAATCATGAAATACAAATTTAGAAATTATAAATGATCTTATATTAATTTTAAAAAATAAATATGTCTCATTAAAATATACAAAATATCATAGGGAATGAAAAAATTTATTTATGAATAAAATTTATGAAAATTAATTATCTTTTAAATAATTTTATTAATACAATTATTATAATTAAATATTTGTTATTAAAAAAATTACCAACACTTAATTGAAATATTTACCTTCATTTATAAGCTGCCTAAAATTTATTTATACACTAATGGGAAAGGTTACCATTTACTAATCATAAGGGTAACATTACTATTCATATAGTGAGTTACTATTCATAAGGTTAAGTTACTATTCATAAGGCTGGGTTACTATTCACCAAAAATTATGTTAATTCTACCAAACACCAAATATCTCTCTGAATTCCACCAGGTATGTCCGTTTTTCAAAATTCAAATCACAGACGTGAGAAATTTGTGAATAATGGCTATGTAATAACTATTTCCTATAATCAAGTGGCATTTCACCAATACTCAGTGTTTCATGCGTTATAATATATCTAATTAATTTAAATTGTTGATGAATAAACATAATATAAATATTTTGGTGTTTAATGTTCTTGATAGATTTGTCTGGGAAGGATTTCTCCCTTACATATTTGAGGAAGCTTATATCTCTACAATTTAATTTGAATAAAACCAATTCAAAAAAGTCCATGGATATGGTGTAATGATTTTTTTCAGATAGGAAAATAAAGGTAGTTAATTCATATAGGTTGATGTTATCAATGTGAAAATTATATGATAAGACATTGTGAAATGAAAATTATATTACAGAATGAGTGCTCATATGTGGTTTTCAACATTATGACAGTATGTTCATTCTCTTGGGAACCTTGACCCATTACTAGACATTAATCGTAGACCTTAGTCAAGATGACCTAATTCCAACAAGAAATAATCCTATAGGGTCACACACTATGTTTTTTCATTGATATTAATTAAATTGTTTTTGAGTATAATTATTAGAATAAATATGATTCTCAGGGCTGAGGAATGATTTTATTCATGTTTTATTGATAAAAAATATTTATTTATTATTTTATAAATATTTATAGACTAGTTTGTGGATAATGTATTTATTTATGGATAAAAAATTTATTTTTATATTCAATAATTCTTTAGAGTTAATACGGACCAAGATCATGTCTGATGAAAAATAATAATTTAAAAGAGGAAAATATAATATTTATTTTTATTCAAGTTAGCACAAGCCAAAAAAAATACTATTATATTATTATTTTGGAATTGGGTATTCATTTCTTCATTATATTATATATGGGATGATATGGAATTAAAAATATTTTATCATAAATCCTCATACTATAAATTGATTGTTACGAATGATGTGTTTAGTTAATTGAGAATTGATATTCTTGTGAAGAAAAAACATATCTCTCAAATTTATCCATCTCACTTCCTCCTAATAATGTGAATAAATCCTTCATGACTAATGAATATTGAACTGATCAAGAAAAAACACATGATAATTGGTCTTCCATTCTAGCACATGTTGTTCCATTTCTGATTATTCAGATATCAATAGAGAATGTATTGATCATTGATGGGGGGTTTTAAGCAAGGATCCTCCCAAGGAAATGATGGTAATCCAAATTTTTTTCTGGAATATCCATATCATCATATGATAATGTTCCTAATATCGGGTAACCTTTCCTCTAATATTTTTAAATTAATTACAAATTTAACATAAATGATACACTCTGATTTTTGGGTTCTCTAATGACAATATCTAGTGGAAACTTTTCTTTGGTCATGTCATTCATGGAATGTAAAATATATGAATGATCCATTGGATTCAATAAAATCTTATTAGTTTATAACCTACCAAAGGAATTTCAATTGTATTTAGAACCACCTATTTGTATCAAAGTGGTCACATTTTAAATTTATAGTTATTTATTAGATTATTGATCTATTTGTGAAATAGTGGTTAGATTTTCCATTTTCAGAATTCTCATACATTAATCAGTTTTACTTAACAATTTACTAAAAATTTCATTACTTATTTAAAATTTCATGTGTTTATAATGCTCTAAGAATATATAAAGGAACACAAGATATTTTTAAGAACCCAGTTCTTATTTCTTGTGGTACTGGTTTCTTCTTTTCTCTTTTCCTTAAGTGTTTTTGAGAAAATAAGGACAATGGGGATAATCCTAAATTTTAAGACTGTATGCTATGTACTATTCCACACACTGTGTACTTTTGGCCATGTGGTATGAGTACACATAGTGTGAAGCCATGCTGGTGACAGGGGGTGTAAAAACTGACTACACGCCATGAAGTGGATATTTACACGCCGTGTAGTCAGTCGGCAGGCGAATAGTAAGGTGGTGGCTAGCTAGGCGACCATACATGCCATGTAGAGAGGAATACATGCCGTGTACTCATGTTGACAGATGAACACTGACACGCTGGTGAGAAGCTTCCAGAGGAACAGTTTAAAAAATGGACAGTACACACAGTGTACTTGAGAGTACATGTAGTGTATTTTTTTTCACTTTAAACGAGATGTAGCCTCCCCTGTTCACAGGGAAGACATAGAACACCGGAGGAGCTCAAGAGAGGAGATCAGACCTTCAAGGAGCTCCCGATCATGCGTCGAGAATCAGATTCTTTCATTGTTGATCTCGTCGGAACCACGCGGGTAAGATCTTCCTTATCCATGCGTGTTTCGTGCCAATTATTTCTCTAAGGGATGTTATTTGAGGTTGAATGAGAATTATTTTACCTCAGATCTCTGATGTTCTTGGACGTTTCGAGGATCATCATTCATGTATATCGATCAAGGGCGATCTATGTAGGTGGCTTGGTGTTTAATTTCCAACTGATGTGTGTTTTTTTCTACCGTTGTGATACACGCCCATGAATGGGGTGTCGTATGGCTGAGTCCTCATTGAATTAAATACATATAATTGAATAGTTAATTTAAATGTGATAATAAATTTCTGTTTGGGATCACTGCTTAGATCCAGAACCACCTCGGGGGTGCGTTCCTCTGTTTATCCATTTGGCCAGGATACCCGAGGGTATGCCATGTTAATTTTGCGCATTAATTTTTCCTTGAGAGGAATTTTATGTGTACTGCTTATTTACATGTTGGGCATGGCCCGATTACCTTTTTAGCCCGAGTGTGTTGTTTTTCTTAGCCTGAGGGCAGTGCATCTTTTAGCCAGAGGGAAACTTCCTTCATGCCAGTGGGCAATAGACTCTGTTCCTGAGGGCGACACTTTGTATGCCTGAGGGAAATGTTTGTTATTCCCATGGACAATTACCTCCGAGTTATGTTTCTGATTACTTGAGGGTAAGGGTTTTCATGTCTGAGGGCACTGGCAGTTTACATAGAAATTCACTTTGGTGGTTTTCTTATAATGAATGATTAAATGAATAATAAAATGGCAACATAACTGGTAAAGTTAGTTACTTTTGAGTACTTCTTGGTTTATTGCGTTTACTACTGTACACTTTTATTGCATATTTCCACACAGTTAGGCATGAACCTTTGGTGGGTGCCTACTCGGATTAATTTCTCACAACCTGTTTGGGTAATGTCTTCGGCCCAAAAAGATTACATTTCTCTAGGTGTGGATAGTTGCAAGATGATATATATAGGTACACGATTGTTGTTGAGGAGTAGGGGAGCATGGGACCAGGCTTAGGCTCGTGATGCTACCAATAGTTTTATTCTGTTTTTCTTTTCTGTACTTGTAATTCAGTTGTATTTTATTGCAGTGTAACATGTTTTGGTGGTTTTATAAAATAGTGACATGCTGCATTTTCATATATATATATGAATGCTTCTTTCCTTGTTATTATCAGTTATCCGTTTCTGTTATATATATTTTTTACTTCATCCGCTTATTTTATTCTATTTAGCTATTTCGCTACATTGTACTTTGAAAAATGCTGGCATTGTTTCCCCACTACACGACCTGGGCCCTCGCTTCTAGCTGGAAGCCTCTAGTGTTAGGGGAAATACAATTTAGGTCACGTGGCGAACCGGGTTCGGGGTACCCATTGAGTGGCACCCGGAACCGGGACGTTACAAAGTGGTATCACAAGGGTTCTATTCTTTGACTAATTGTTTGGAGCCTTAGTCATGGATAGGACGAGAACGGTAGTTGGTAATAAGCTATGCCCGGGCGTAGCTAACCCGTGTATAGGGAAAATCCAATATACCTTGTGTTGCAATTTTTATGATTTTGCAATTTTACAGTTGAATTGATTTTTATCAAAGGGTGACGCACTTTTATTGTGCTATTTATATGTCATTCATGGGTTCAATTTAGTTTCATCCTGATGAGATGAGGGTATGACATCTCGTGCATCATTAGGCACATTCTAGAAATCACATGTCACGCATAGTTTCCATGCCATGTAGGTGCATTAGAAATTGCATGTTCTTGTGATAGATGTTGTGCTAGTAAAAGCATGCTGTTGTGATAGCTTCTTTGATAGATAACTGCTGTTTGATATGGTATTATTGTGTGAGCCTGTTTATTGAATAGACTCCATACTTTTGTTTTTGGGGAGTATGGGCCCTCATTGACTGCAATTTAGTGGATCATTGACTGTTTATCCGGTTATAACACATATAAGATGCCAAACTTTGACTTGCGGGGAGTATGGGCCCTCACGGATCGGAATTTGGCACTTAGGTGTTGTTTTTTTAGTATTTTAGGGGATTCAAGGATGTTTCTGAGGCATACTATCTAGAAACACAATATACACTCCATGTAGTACCTTAAACACACCGTGAATGTTCTTATGTTCGGGAAGAAAAGAATCCTTTTTGAGTACACGTTGTATACCCTAAGTAAACGCCATCTAGTCTCTTCCCGTGTCATAGACCGTTTGGGTATGGACATGGGGAAGGGAAATGCATGGGGAGAACATGTAGTGTACTGGAAGTACATGCCGTGTAGTGTTGACCAAGAGTCCACCCGTGTAACTAACAACACGAACGGGGGAGACCATAAGACATATATGCCATGTCCAATGTGGAACACACCGTGTAGTCTAACCTGGGGACCCAGCTGTGTAACTAACAACATGGGTCGGTGCAATCCTTTCATGTACACGCTGTGTGTATATAGAACATGCCGTGTAGTTTGCGCCGTGTACCCAGTCGTGTAACTAACAACACGGGTCGGCGAAGCTTGTCTAGAACACACCGTGTACCTGTGGGACACACCTTGTAGTCTCGACCAGTGATAAACTCTGTGGACTGATTCATGTGGCTGGAAAATGGGGTAGTGTATACACCATCTGCATGAGTAACATGCCATGTAGTATCAAGACGAGTAGTCAGCCATGTCACAAGCAACACGTGCAGTTGGAAAATTACACCATACATGCCGTGTAGATTTTATACTCACAGTGTTGTTTTGTTTCATGGGAGCCGTGTGGCTTGGCCATGTAGATGGACCCGAACAGGGGAAGAGAAGTCAGGTACACACCGTGTAGTCAATATACACGCCATGTAGTCTTTTTGTGCATTCTTAAATGCCTTCTCCCTCCTGTTCCCCTTTTGGTTCCTTCTTTTACAGGATATAATAATATTGATCTAACATGTGAGTTTGACCTTGTAGGGTCATACTGCCGAGACGTTCAGTCATTGTTCTCCAAGAGAGTGGCAATGAGTATACTTCGGAGATGGTGCGCCATGGGCTACCGGTTGATCCTTCAACAGAGCAGATGCAGCACCAGCCGCAATACCAGACATAGTCGCGGAGGCGCAGTTCTGTGAAGGCTTTAGGAAGTTCATGCAGACCTTTTAGGGAGCGCTGTCGGCTGCCACATCTATGGCTGAGCTGACTCATATCTTCCAACAGCATCATCCTCATATATTTTTAGGGGATGGAAAACTATAGGCTGCGGAGTCTTGGCTGGGGTCGACGCAGACTATTTTAGTGCGCCTAGAGATGCCTCCAGGTCGGAGGGTCAAGATGACAACTTATATGATGCGTGATTCTTCCAAGAGGTGGTAGGATGTTTCCACCCAGTCAGAGCATCACACCGACAATGAATGTGAAGATTTCCAGACATCCTTCTATGACTTATTCTTCCCAGAGACACTGAGGGAAGATCGAGCTCGAGAGTTCAGGAATCTACAGAAGGGTGCTATGTTGGTGATGTATTATTCTGCTCGTTTCACCGAGCTTCAGTGTTTTTCACCCCTTCTGGTGGGTGATGAGACCCTGAGAGCCAAGCACTTTGAGGATGGTCTTTTATATGACATACGAGCACTGGTGAATGATTAAGGTTGCCTTTAGTACATGCTATTGTGAACTAGATGCTGATTATAGAGAGGAACCTGTGAGAAGACAGTGGTGTGTCTCAAGGCAGTTCAGCACCAGCTTCGGGTACAATTTTTACTGGAAAGAGGAAGAGACAGATGGACTTCTCTCATGGTGGAAGTACCAGCCAGAAGAATGTTTCAGGTGGCCTAGTCATGTGCTACCAGTGGGGTAAGGAGGGGTACAAGAGACCTCAGTGTTCATTAGACCCAGTGGAGTGTCGATCTTACAGCAAGATGGGTCATCTACAACACTTTTGCAAGGTGTTTCCACCAGTGGCTAGTGAGAGGGGTTCTGTGCAGACTCCGTATGTGGGAGAAGGACCAGCAGCTTCTTACCCATTGGGAAATTGGAATACGATAGGGTGTGCATGAATGGATGGTGGTCATGGTCGTGGTAGCCAGACACCAGGACCTCAGAGGCAGTAGGGTGGGATAGCTCAAGGTAGCCAGGCTGTGTTGCAGGGCCGTGACACTAGGCAGGCATATGCAATGCAACCGGTCCATCAAAGATAGGATCCCAGACCTTCTACTGTCAGAGGTACTATTCTAGTAACTTCTATTTTATCTTCAGGGTTTTTTGCTATGGGTGATACACATAGCCTTATATATGTACCTGTTATGGAGAGACATGGGATCTGTTTTTCTTCTACTTCTGCTGTTATGATGTTAGACACTCCGTTTAGACTTGAACGGCAGGTGTGCGTCAGTGCAAGGAGTTCCCACCTTGTGGTTGGGGGTGTGACTTTATTTGGGACCTCTATGTCATAGAGATGACGAGCTATGATGTCATTATCAGGATGGATAGGTTGGATCCCTTTCAAACCATTGTAGACTACTATCGTCGCAGGGTGAGTTTCACATCACCAGAGGGGGTAGAGTGTCTATAGAAAGGTTAATGGGATGTTCAGGCGAGTCGAGCTGGACCAGAAAAATATGGGCAAGGTGGAGTCACAGCCCAGATTTCGATTTTATATATGGATGATCAGGGGACTTGTCTGATGGATTTCCCTCCAGTGGTTGATTGTTTCAGGGATGTCTTCCCGGACGACTTTTCAGGTCTACCTCCACAACGTGAAGTGTATTTCTCTATTGATCATGTTCTAGGAGCAGTGCCAGGGTCCATTCCTCCTTACAGGATGGCTACACCAGAGTTGCAGGAGCTCAAGAGACAGTTAGAGGAGTTACAGAAAATGGGTTTCATCCGACCCAGTACTTCTTCCTTGGGGTTCTCCGGCCCTTTTTGCGAAGAAGGCGGACAGTACCCTCAGACTCTATGTGGATTATCAGAAGCTGAACCAGTTGATAGTCAAGAACTTGTATCTCTTTCCAAGGATTGATGATATTTTTGATCAACATCATGTTGCACGAGTGTTCTTGAATATTGACTTGAGATCCATATATCATCAGCTATGCGTGAGACCATCAGATATACCGCTTACAGCTTTTCGGAGCAGATATAGTCTGTACGAGTACATGATTATGCTATTTGGACTCACAAACGCACCAAGTGTTTTTATGGCTCTAATGAATCATGTTTCATGCTAATATGGATTATTTTGTGGCAGTATTCGTGGACAACATCTTGGTATACTCTAACACTCAGCACGACCATGCCACTCATCTTGAGATCGTATTGAGTACACTGAGAGAGCATCGACTATATGCTAATCTCTCAAAGTGCCAGTTTTGGATGGACTAGATTCACTTCCAGGGTCATATCATCTCAGAGGAAGGAGTTTCAGTAGTCCCAGTGAAGGTGAGAGCATCCTAAGAATGTGTTTGAAATACAGAGTTTCTTGGGGCTGGCTAGTAACTACATGCATTTTATACAGGACTTATCCCACTTAGCAGTTCCATTGATGGGTTTGACTAAGAAGGGTGAGAAGTTTGTTTGGTCGGAAGCTTGCGAGACAGCCATTCAGGACCTAAAAGGAATGTTGACATCATCAGCAATCATAATACTCCCAGAGTAGGGGAAGATAAATACAATTTACTCTGATGCATCAGAGATTGTGTTGGGAGCTGTGTTGATGCAGGGAGATCGAGTTTTTGCCTACGGGTCTCGGAAGGTGAGGCAGCATGAGAGGACTTACCCGATGCATGATCTCGAGTTAGCTGCAGTTGTTCATGCATTGTGCTGTTCGAGACATTATCTTTTGGGAGAGCATTTTGTGGTTTTCAATGACCACAAAATTCTTAAGTATATCTTTACTTAGCGTGACCTGAATCTGAGGCAGCGGGGGTGGGTAAAAAACCTTCATTCCTTCAACTTTGAGATTGTCTATACACCTAGTAAAGGTAATGAAGTATTTGATTCACTGAGAAGAATGACTCAGATACAGGCAGTGCAAGAGGCCAATGGTGAATGGAAGCTTATGGCTTTGTTCTCTGAGATGCATTTGGAGGTTCATGATGGTGAGGGGCAGACCTATCGTTCATCTTTATTTGTGACATCTATCCTCCGGGATAGAGTGATGATGAGACAACTATATGATTCAGAAGGCCTAGTTCTATGGGAGTCGGTGACCAGTGGGGACCCTTCTCATTGTTGGACGATAGGCGATGATGAAGTGTTGCATTTCCAAGGATGAGTGTGGGTGCTAGGGGATATGCTCGAGGAGATGATGCGGAAGTTTCATGCTCCATCTTGGGCAGTTCATCCTGGGGTTACCAAGATGTACCGAGACTTGAGACGTCAGTACTGGTGTCCTGGAATGAAGAGGGATGTAGCTGGTTTTGTTACGAGGTGTTACACCTGTCAGCAGGTGAAGGCGGAGCATCAGAGGCCAGCCTAGCTTTTGCACCAGTTACCCATTTCAGGATAGAAATGGGATGATGTCACGATGGACTTCATGACTGGATTATCGAAGTCACCTCAAGGAAATGATGTCGTGTGGGTTGTTGTGGACATAATTACAAAGGTAGCTCAATTTTTTACGATCAAGGAGACCTTCGGTGTTGACGAGCTCGGGAAGTTGTGTATCCAAGAGGTCGTACATCTTCATGGGGTTCCTCTTTCTATCATTTCTGATAGGGACGCCCGTTTTATGTCTCATTTCTGGGAGAGTTTTCAGAGGGAACTGGGTACAAAGGGGATTCTAGGCACAACTTACCACCCTCAGACTGATTGTCAGTCAGAGCGTACGATACAGGTGCATGAGGACATGTTGTGTGCATGCATCCTAGACATTGGGGGATATTGGGAGAACCAGATACCCCTAGTCGAGTTTTCCTATAATAACAGTTTTCAGGGAACTATTGAGATGACACCTTACGAGGATTTATATGATAGACCATGCTGATCAACCTTGTGCTGGTTAGAGGCAGGTGAGATAGCTTTTCTGGGACCACGTCTCGTATATGAGACTTCTGAGTAGGTCCAGTTGATTCAGAAGCAGATGGCTATTGCACAGTCTTGTCAAGAATCTTATTTTTATCACTACAGATGACCCTTGTAATTCGTTGTCGGGGATCTGGTTTTCTTGTGTGTTTAACTAATGTTTGGACACAAGCGGATCAGGAGGTAGGTTAAACTTTCACAGAGGTATGTAGGGACATTTGAGATTCTTGAGAGAGTCGGACTAGTTTCTTATCGGTTGCAGTTACCACAAAGGTAACGAGCCATGCATGACTTCTTCCATGTATCTCAGTTGCATCGCTATCATTCAGACCTGTCTCACATATTTCAAACTGAGGAGGGTGAGCTTGAATTAGATGCGTCCTTTGAGGAGCATCTGATTCGTATCGTTCATAAGAGCAGAAAGTTTCTCCAAGGCCGGTCAGTTCCTCTCGTACGGTTTCTATGGAAACATGGCTGAGTGAAGGACGAAACCTGGTAGCGGGATACCAACATATGTGCTCAGTGGCTGGAGTTGTTCATGATTATATCTTAACCACCCTTGGATGGAAAATTTTGGGATGGGTTGCTTTAAGGGGGGAAGTTTGTAAGAACATGATTCTTATTTCTTGAGGTATGGGTTTTTTATTTTCTCGTTTCCTTAAGTGTTTTTTAGAAAATAAGGAAAATGGGGAGAATCCTAAATTTTGAGACTACACGTTGTTTACTATTCCACATGCCATGTACTTTGGGCTGTGTGGGATGAGTACACATGGTGTGTAGCCATGTTGGCGATGAGGGGTGTAAAAAACGACTAGACGCCGTGTAGTGGATATTTACATGCTGTGTAGTCAGTTGGTAGGAGAATAGTAAGGTGGTGGCCAGCTGGGCGACCGTATACGCCTTGTATAATGGAATGCATGCCATGTACTCATGTTGACAGATGAACAGTGACAAACTGGTGAGAAGCCGCCATAGGAACAATTAAAAAAATTGAAAGTACACACCATGTACTTGAGAGTACATGCCGTGTATTTTGTTATTTTCGCATAAAATCGGCAGTAGCATCCCCTATTCATAGATAAGGCATAGAATGTTGGAGGAGCTCGAGAGAGGAGGCTAGGACATCTAAGAGATCCTAATCGTGTGTCGAGAATCAGATTCCTCTGTCGTCGAGCTCATCGAAACCACGCGGGTAAGAGCATCCTTCTCCTAGCGTGTTTCTTGCCAATTCTTCCTCAAAGGGAAGTTATTTGAGGTTGAATGAGAATTATCTTACCTCATATCTATGACATTCATGGACGTTTCAAGGGGTGTCATTCATGTATATTGATCAGGGGTGATCGAGATATGTGGCTTGCTGTTTAATTTCCAAATGATTTGAATTTTTGTGTACCGTTGTGATATGCACCCATGAATGGGGTGTCGTATTGCTGAGGCCTCATTGAATTAAATACCTAGAATTGTATAGGAAATTTAAATGTGATAATAAACTGCTGTTTGGGATCGCTGCTTGGATCCAGGACCACCCCAGGGGTGTGTTCTTCTGTTTAGTCATTTGGCCAGGATACCCGAGGGTATGCCTTGTTAATTTAGTGCATTACTTTTTCCTTGAGATGAATTGTATGTGTACTACTTATTTACATGTTGGGAATGGCCTGGTTACTTGTTTATCCTGAGGGTATTGTTTTTCATGGCCTGAGGGAAGTTTATCTTTTAGCCTGAGGGAAACTTCTTTCATGCCTGTGGGCAATAGACTCTGTGCTTGAGGGAGACACATTCTATGCCTTAGGGCAATATATTTTATGCCTGTGGGCAATTAGCTGCGGGTTGCGTTTCTGATTACCTAAGGGTAAGGGTTTGCGTGTCTGAGGGCACTGACTGTTTACATAGAAATTCACTATGGTGGTTTTCATATAATGAATGATTAAATGAATAATTAAATGGGAATGTAACTGCTAAAGATAGTTATTTTTGAGTACTTATTAGTTTTTTACATTTACGACTACATACTGTTGTTGCATATTTTCACAAAGTTGGGCACGTGCCTTTGGTGGGTGCCTACTGAGATTTATTTCTCACACCCTGTTTGGGTCATGTCTTCAGCCCCAACAGATTACGTTTCTGCAAGTGTGGATAGGAGAACGAGTCCCTATACAGTTACTTGATTGCTACTGAAGAGTAGGGAAGCATGGGACCGGGCTTAGGCTTGCGATGCTACTGGCTGTTTTGTTCTATTTCATTTTCTTGTACTTGTAATTAAATTTTATTGAATTTCATTGTAACATGTTTTGGATATTTGATAGAATAGTGACAAGATGCATTTTCATATATATATGACTGTTGGTTTCCTTGTTATTATCAGTTAACCATTTCTGTTATATATATTGTTTACTGCTTCCTCTTGTTGTATGCTATTTATCTATTCTGTTGCGCTGCACTTTGACAAATGAAGGCATAGTTTCCCTACTATCAGACCTGGGACCTCACTGCTAGATGACAACATCTGGCATTTGGAGAAATGTGCTTGAGGTTACGTGGTGAACCGTGTTCAGGGCACCCATTGAGTGGCACCCGGAACAGGGATGTTACAAGATTTCTTTTTGAATTTACAAGAATTATGGAAGGTAAAACTGGGTGACATTGTATTTTTCCAGAGTAAATGTTGTGTACCCAAGTGCATTACATCTGGACATGCCATGAGATACATGACATGTGAATAATTACTTCATTATATGCATTTATTTCACATCACATATAGACTATACCAACCTGGAACACATCTTCTCAGATTACAAGGAATGTAGCTAGCATACTTGTTATCTCCTTTACCAGGTTTAGCGGTGAAATTCAAGAAAATAAAGTTATCAAATTTATAGTCAAATCCCATGTGATTGTTATAGCGTGTAGCATTAATTAAATACATGATATGTAGATGGATTAAACTACCTATCGTTCATTAGTTACCACATATATAATATGCATCGAGTTCTTCTTATAGTCATATGGACACATGGAAAGCAGAACAAATGATGTGTAGTAAGAGTACACATCACATGGTCCTGCATCTAAATAAAATGTCATATATTTTTCACGGTCGATCAAACACATGGAAACAGAGATACAAGACATGTAACTGGATAGTACACATCATGTAGTTCTTCCAACATACATACTAAATCCCTAGTCTTTTATCATTACTAAACAAAAATTGAGGTGCAAAACATGTAGCTTGTAAGTAAATTCCATGTAGTCTCCTAGTAATGTAAAAAATATTAATTACATTAAATTATTAATTATTGCATTAAAAACTTTTTATATTTTTTGGATACTTTTTTTTCAATTTCACAATAGTTAAAAAGAATTATTAAATTTTCAATTAATTTTTTTAAATTATCTGTCATTACTAGTTCTACAATATATTTTCCATAAATCTATTTATGATGTATATTTAGCAGAGAATTCAGGAGACCATTAATTTAAATAGAAATTATTTAAAGAAAGGGTGTTTATGTTAATAATAAGGGAAAATTCGAAATAAATTTCATCCAATTTAATTTTTCGTATTCATTGTATGTGTATGATCATTCATTAGTATAACCAAGACATGTTTATACATTGGATTAACATATTTTTTTTTTTATTTTACCTTTATTAATTATTAAGATAAATATGATTTTGTTTGATATAACCCTTCCTACATTACTATGTAAAAACATTATATTCAAGGTTCTTTATATAATCACTGTTTACCAATCCATAGGTTTCCCTCACCTATGAGTGAGTTATAATCATATCAAAGAAATGTTGAATCCTTAACCACATAGAAGAGTTTGAAGATAAAACTGAGATGATGCCATCCCAAGTGACACATAGTTCGATAGGTGGAATGGTTCAATTTGTTCCACGATTAGCACAATGTTTTTCCCAAATGTCATAGGTTGATTTATTTTCCATTAAATAAATATACAATCTTTAATCTCATGATCCGGTCATTTATTTATTTATATATTATAAAATGTTTATTTCAAGAATTTTTAACAACAAACCGCATTAAAAAAATAATTAATTTTCCATGATGAAATATAAATAAAGGGATTATGAGTAAACATATTATAAAAATTTGGTTAATCACTGAACTAAAATATGATTAATATTAATAAGGAACATAAAATAAAAAGTAATGAATATTTACCCACAATAAAATAAAATCTATCAATATAAATTTAATTAATAAAATTTTATCCATATCTTAATAAAAATGAAACCAATAGATCCATGTGTATGGAAAATACTTTTTTGGAATCCTACTACTATTAGAGGAGTAATTATGGGTTTTTTGGTTGATGTAACCATTTTACATCAAGAGGTGCAGCCCTTTCTAAAACACGGGTTAACTCTGAATCATGTGTTGAGGAAATTCTATTTAATAATTTACGATTAATGAATCCACTTAATAGATCAATAAGTTTCACGATCATAGTTGGAAAATACCTACCTACCTAAATACAGTCATGTAGCTTGACTAACCCTTATTGGGGTTATATGAAGGGTCATATGGGTGATTTACCCTAAGTATTCCTAGAAACTTTATATTTTTGGAGTTGGTGTTCTAGATCCAACTGATATAACATTGATTACATGTATATTTGATCAAATTAACATTAATAAAACAACTCATAATATATCTTTCATTTTTATGAATGAATTTAATGTAATAACGTTTTAGTGTATCTACCACGTTGATTATGTCATAGCAGTTCCCCATGATGATGATATCCTTACAGTTCAAGGATTATATTCATAAATATAGTTCAATAGTGAAACAATGTTCCATGATAGGGTATATAGTATATAGACTATCAAGTGCGAGTAATCACATTTGGACGAGGCTTATCCTTAGGAATTTGGCACTTGGTAATCTCCCAGATGTATGTCTATGAGAATACATCTTGCCTATAAGTAATATGCTTAGTTTGGTTTCATTGGATATTCATATCTGTTAGTTTTCGTAATGTTCAATATAAATATTGATTATCATTACTAAATTTTAACCCATGTTCACATAGATTGGGTGATCAAAACCATGAATTCATATGTTCATAGGAAGTAGGGATTGTTGTGTGTGTCATGAATGACATTTTATTAATGGAAAATTTGATGAAATATTTTTTCCTTCCATATATATGGTAGTTGAAATCATGACCATTTGATTGAGGTATAACTCTCACATTAAATTCCACGATCATGGTTTAATGAAAACTTAATTTAATAGAGTTAGAGAAAGATGTATTGATTTTATAGATTGATGACATATATGCGAATCCTTTTAGATGAGGTATTGTGAAGAGAATATTATATTACATAGTGAGCATTCATTTGTGGTTTTCACTGTTGTGGAATATATTAATTTCTATGGGATTCTTTATCCTATTTATAGACAGTAATATTGGGTATTTGGAAAGCCTTCCAAATTACAATAGTAAATAATCCTTTATATTCACACAGTAAGTGTTTCCACTGATTTTGATTAAAATCTATATTAATTTAATTATTAAAATAAATATTATTCTAAACACTAAGGAGTATTTTTATCCATGTTTGATTGATCACTAGTATTCACAGGGAAATAAAAAAACTAATATTTATTAATAAATAATTTATCTAATTCTATGAATATTTAATTATTATTTTTTCATTGAATTATGGATTAAATATTTATTTTATTGATCAAATAAGTATTTAAATAAATATTTTTTCCAGTATTCAATAAATGGTTGGAAATTCAAATAGGCCATGATCATGTTCAGTGAAGAATATTTATTTTCCAATCAAGTAAATAATATTTAACATTGTTTGTGATTGTGAATCCTAGAAAATAAAAAAAATTATCATTTGATGGAATGGGATTTGATAATGATTGGTAAGTTATTGAATTGTCACTAAGAAATTTAGTACTGTTTTATCTGAAATTATAGCTACATAAATAGATGGTTATGTGTATTTTGTAAGGATAATTGGGATTTGAGAGTTGTTGCACACAAAAAAATATCTCCCTTTATCATCCTCTCTTCATCTTAAGAAAAAGTAGTAATTTTGGTATTCCATCAAGTTTTATGGAACTATAAGTGACCAAAAAAACAATCCATGATAATTGATTCTCTATTCTAGCACCCAGAAATGAGTTGGTGTGGCTTTGAGATTAATGTAAAACATGTGGATAACTACTATAGGGATTCTACACATGGATGTGATATATGATAGGATCATAGATATACTAGTTATTGGGGGTTATTTAGTGGTTTTATTTTTTATAATTCCCAAATTTATGAAATTTAACCCTTAAAACATATTATTTTTATCTTCCTTACAAATTTTTATCGTAATTTCTTAAGAATTAAAATTTAATAAATTTAACAAGGAATAGAATATTTAAATGGGTTGAACTGGGTGTGAGAACCTGGATTCTATCCATGACAACTCTCATGTGTCTATGGATTTATACTATTATAAATATGTGAATAAAATAATGAGTCAAATCCCATTAAACTCCTTTTATTTCTTTATTGGTATAATTATACTATTCTCATAAATTTATAAAATTTAATTACTATATTTGAGAAAAAAAACAATTATGTATCATTTTTAAAACATCTCCAATATAGGTCTATTCTGAAACACTATGTATTGTGAATGCATTTGATTTTCCTATATCTGATGGCCTTTATTTGATTCACCTTTTTTTGAAAATATTCTTTTTATAAATCCTCTATCAAATCTGATTACAAAAATCAGTACCTCAAAAAATATTTCAATGAAATACTACCCATTGGATTTATAAGATTCTATATGTCTCATTCTCATAACTACACTCTATTCCACAACATCTTACAAAATCTCTATCTAGAAAACCACTTCAAATTGAATACATTCTTTGGTTGTTATTTCAACTCTGAAACTATTCAACTAGTGTCTTATCTTTTTATCAATAAATTTTCATAAGTATCATTGTACTATGAATCTTTTTTACAGTTTTTCTAGAACAATGTGATGGAATCCAATTTCATTTTTACACACATTGAAATTTATAAATTAAATTTTACACTCATTTGAATTTTTTTGGGATTCTTCGCAACTCTTCTAGAATATTATTGAATATTCATGAATTCTCCATTATTTCAAACATTTTTCAAATTTCTGTAAAATCAATATCTTAAAACTCGTCCAACATTGTAACATCATGAAATATCAACATTATAACTTTTGAAAACATCAACATTGTATCATTTATAAAAATCAAATTTATAACTCGGTATAATCATCAATATTTTAAATATATAAAAACAATAACTTTGTACTTCTATAAAACATTTTCTAGCCAATCAATCTATCTATATCATATTACTATTCATATAATCAAGAAAAGTTCATCTATTTATAATCATTTTTAAATCTAAAATTTCTAAAATATCTAATTTTATACATTGTTATAGATCTTTATTAATAATGATTTTCAAGAAAATATCAATTTGAATTACTATTCATCTGATGAAGAAGTATAAACATTCTAGTAAAAAGATCAACCAAAAAATAAAACATTAAAAACTCTATGAATTATCACATTTCTTCTTACACTCATCATCCCTTTTCAGGATTTCTTAATGATATATTAGTAACATGACATAAAATAAAAGTTTCATCTAACCTAGTAATAATGTTAATCAATAAATCTTTCTAACATTAGGACATTCAAAATTTATTATTTCTTCATCTTCAATAACATTACGACATTATAACATTGTTTATTTCCTTATCTCAAAAAAAATTTGTAACTTTTTAACTTTATAACATACCGCATATTAGTACTTTTTTTATCTTTCTTCAACATAGTAACTGTTGACTATACAACGAAATATTATTTTGATGATATTCATATTCATACAAACTATAAATATACAAAACAAGGCAGTGACCTGAATCTGAGGAAGCAGAGGGGAGTAAAATACCTTCAGTCCATCGACATTGAGCTTGCCTATACACCTGGTAAAGGTAATGAAGTAGCTGATTCACCAAGCAGAAAGAATCTTATACAGGCAAGGCATGAGGCTAGTGGTGAATGACATGTTATGGCTTTGTTCTCTGAGATGCATTTGGAGGTTCACGATGGTCATAGGAAGACCTATCTTTTGGCTTTAGCTGTGAATTCTATCCACCTGGATAGAGTGAGGATGAGACAAATATCTGATTCAGAAGGCCTAGTTCTACTGGTGTCAGTGACTAGTCAGGACCCTTCTCCTAGTTGGACAATAGGCGATGTTGAAGTATTGCATTTCCATGGATGAGTGTGGGTTCTAGGGGATATACTTGAGGAGCTGATGTGGGAGTTTCATGCTTCAGCTCGGGCAGTTCATCTCGGGGTTACCAAGATGTACTGAGACTTGAGATGCCAGTACTGGTGGCCAGGAATGAAGAGGGATGTAGCTAGTTTTGTTACGAGGGGTCCCACCAGTCACTATGTGAAGGTGGAGCATCAGAGGCCAACCAGGCTTTTTCACCAGTTAGCCTTTCGGGCCTAGAAATGGGATGATGTCACTATAGACTTCGTGACTGGATTGTCGAGGTCACCTCGAGGTAATGATGCCGTGTGGGTTGTTGTGGACTAACTCACAAAGTAGATGACTTTTTTACGATCAAGGAGACCATTGGTGTTGATGATCATGGGAAGTTGTATATCCGAGAGGTCATACATCTTCATGGGGTTCCTCATTCTATTTTTTCTGATAGGGGAGCACGTTTTACATCTCATTTAGGGAAGAGTTTTCAGAGGGAACTGGGTACACAGGTGCTTCTAAGCACAGCTTTCCACCCTTACACCGATGGACAGTCTGAGCGTACGATACAGGTTCTTGAGGACATGCTGCGTGCATGCTTCCTAGGCTTTGGGTGCACATGGGAGAAGCATATATCCCTTTATGACTTTGTCTATAATAACAGTTTTCAGGAAACTGTAGAGATGGAACCTTATGAGGTTTATATGATAGACCATTCTGATCACCCTTGTGCTGGTTAGAGGCAGGTGAGACAGCTTTTCTGGGACCACGTCTCGTACAGGAGACTTCTGAGCAGGTCCAGTTTATTCAAAAGTGGATGGCTACAGCACAGTCTCCTCAAAAATCTTATTCTGATCACTATAGACAACCCTTGGAGTTTGTGGCCGGTGATGAGGTTTTCTTTGGTCTTTCACCGAGGTTGGGACACAAGCGGATCATGAGACAGGGTAAACTTTCAGAGAGGTATGTAAGGCCATTTGAGATTCTGGAGAGAGTCGGGCTGGTTGCCTATTGCTTGCAGTTACTACAGAGGTAAAGAGCCATGCATGACGTCTTCCATGTATCTCATTTGCGATGCTATAATTCAGACGTATCTCATGACTTTCAGACCGAGGAGGTTGAGCTTGAAATATATACGTCCTTTTAGGAGCATCTGATTCGTATCGTTGATAGGAGCCCGATGTTTCTTCAAGGCTGGTTAGTTCCTCTCGTACGGTTGCTATGGCAGCATAGCCGAGTGCAGGACGAAACCTGGGAGCAGGAGACCGACATACATGCTCAGTGGCCGTAGTTGTTCATGACTATATCTTCACCACCTTTGGAAGGGAAATTCTGGGTCAAATTTCTTTAAGGGGGGAATTTTGTAAGAACTCGGTTCTTATTTCTTGAGGTACATGTTTCTTCTTTTTTATTTTCCTTATGTGTTTTTGAGAAAATAAGGAAAATGGAAAAAATCCTAAATTTTGAGACTACACACCGTGTACTATTCCACACGCCATGTACTTTTGGCTATGTGAGATTAGTACACATGGTGTGTATCCATGTTGTCGATAAGGGGTGTAAAAAATGACTACACGCCATGTAGTGGATATTTACCCACCATGAAGTCATTTGGCAGGAGAATAGTAAGGTTGTTGCAAGCTGGGTGACCATAAACTCCATGTAGAGAGGAATAAACGCCATGTGCTGATATCGACATATGTATAGTGCCACACTGGTGAGAAGTTGCTAGAGGAACAATTAAAAAAATGGAATGTACACATGTGTACTTGAGAGTACATGCCATGTATTTTTTTTCCTAAAACAGGCAGTAGCCTCCCATGTTCATAGGGGAGGCTTAGAATGTTGGAGGAGCTCGAGAGAGTATGCTGGACCTTCACGAACCTCCCGATCGTGCGTCAAGAATCAGATTCTTCCGTTGTCAATCTCGTCAGAACCACGCGGGTAAGAGATTCCTTCTCTTTGAGTGTTTCCTTCCAATTCTTCCTCTGAGGGAAGTTATTTGAGGTTGAAAAAGAGTTATTTTACCTCAGATCTACAATGTTCTTGGATGTTTCATGGATCTTCGTTCATGTATATCGATCAGGGGCGATCGAGGTATGTGTCTTCATGTTTAATTTCCAACTGATTTTCATTTTTGTGTACTATTGTGATATGTGCCCATGAATGGGGTGGCATATGGCTGAGGCCTCATTGAATTAAATACCTAGAATTGTATAGGTAATTTATATGTGATAATAAACTGCTGTTTGTGATCGCTGCTTGGATCCAGGACCACCCCAGGGTTGTGTTCCTCTATTTAGCCTTTTGGCCAGGATACCTGAGGGTATGACATGTTAATTTTGTGCATTACTTTTTAATTGATAGAAATTTTATGTGTACTACTTATTTAAATGTTGTTAATGGCCCAGTTACTTGTTTATCTCGAGGGATTTGTTTTTCTTAGCGTGAGGGCTGTGCATCTTTTAGCATGGGGGAAACCTCTTTCGTGCCTATGGGCAATGGACTCTGTACCTGAGGGTGACAATTTGTACACCTTAGGGAAATATCTATTATGCCTGTGGGAAACTACTTGCGGGTTAAGTTTCTGGTTACCTAAGGGTAAGGGTTCGCTTGTCTGAGGGCACTGGCTGTTTACATAGAAATTCACTGTACTGGTTTTCGTATTATGAAAGATTAAAAGAATAATAAAATAGAAATATAATGAGTAAATATAGTTACCTTTGATTACTTCTTAGTTTATTACATTTACAACTACACACTGTTGTTGCATATTTTCACACAGTTGGGAACAAGCCTTTGGTGGGTGCCTACTGGGATTTATTTCTCACACCCTGTTCGGGTAATGTCTTCGGCCCAAACAGATTATGTTTCGGTAGGTGTGGATAGGGTAAAGAGTCCCTATAAAGGCACATGATTGCTGATGATGATTAGGGGAACATGGGACCGGGCTTAGGCTTGCGATACTACCAGCCATTTTGTTCAGTTTTTCTTTCTTGTACTTGTACTTCAGTTTTATTGTATTCCAGTGTGACATGTTTTGGATGTATTATAGAATAGTGACATGCTAAATTTTCATATATATATATATATATGAATATTGGTTTCCTTGTTATTATCAGTTATCCATTTCTGTTATATATATTTTTTACTTCTTCTATTTGTTGTATGCTATTTATCTATTCCCATGCGCTGCACTTTGAAAAATGAAGGCATAGTTTCCCCACTATCAGACCTGGGCCCTCGCTGCTAGTCGGCAGCCTCTGGCATTTGGAGAAATGCTCTTGAGGTCACGTGGAGAACCAGGATCGGGGTAACCATTTAGTGGCACCTAGAACCGGGAAGTTACAAGATTTCTTTTCGAATTTACAAGAATTATGGAAGGTAAAACTGGGTTACACAGTATTTTTCCAGAGTAAACACTGTGTACCAAAGTTCATTACCTCTGTACATGCCATGAGATACATGACATGTGAATAAAAACTTCAAAAAATGAATTTATTTCACATCACATATAGACTATACCAACCTGGAACACATCTTCTTAGATTACAAGGCATGTATCTAGCATACTTGTTATGTCCATTACCAGGTTTAGCGGTGAAATTCATCAAAATCCAGTTGTCAAATTCATAGTCAAATCCCATGTGATTGTGATTGCGTGTAGCATTAATTAAATACATGATATGTAGATGGAGTAAACTACCTATCATTCATTATTTACCACATCTATAATATGCATCGAGTACTTCTTATAGTCATATGGACACATGGAAAGAAGAAAAAAATGATGTGTAGTAAGAGTACACATCATGTGGTCCTGCGTCTAAATAAAATGTCGTGTATTTGTCTAGGCTGATCAATCACATGGAAACAGAGATACAAGACATGTAACTAGCTAGTACAGATTATGTAGTTCAGCCAACATACATACTAATGCCCCATTCTTTTATCATGAGTACACGAAAATTGAGGTGCAAAACATGTAGGTTGTAAGTACATTCCATGTAGTCTCCAAGTAAAGAAAAAATATTAATTACATAAAATTATAAATTATTGCTCTGAAAACTTTTTATATTTTTTGGATACAATTTTTTTTTTCAATTTAACAAGAGTTATAAAGAATTATTAAATTTTCAATTAATTTTTCGATATTATCTGTCATTACTAGTTCTACAATTTATTTTCCGTAAATCTATTTATGATGGATATTTAAAAGATAATTCAGAATACCATTAATTTAAATTGAAAATATTTATAGAAAGGGTGTTTATGTTAATAATAAGGGAAAATTAGAAATAAGTGTCATCCAGTGTAATTTTTCGTATTCGTTGTATGTGTATTATCATTCATTAGTATAACCAAGACTTGTTTATACATGGTATTAACATATTTTATTTTATTTTTTGATTTTACCTTTATTAATTATTAAGATAAATATGATTTTTTTGATACAACACTTCATCCATTACTATGTAAAAAAATTATATCCAAGTTTCTTTATATAATCCCTGTTTACCAATCCATAGGTTTCTCTCACCTACAAGTGAGTTATAATCATATCAAAGAAATGGAGTATCACCCACCACATATAAGATTTTGAAGATGAAACTGAGATGATGACATCCCAAGTAACACATAGTTCGATAGGTGGAATGGTGAAATTTGTTCCATGATAAGCACAATGTTTTTCCCAAATGTCATAGGTTGATTTATTTTCCACTTAATAAATATACAATTTATAATCACATGATCTAGTCAATTATTTATTTTTGTATTATACAATGTTTATTTCAATAATTTTTGACAACAAACGACATCAAGAAATTCATTAATTTTCTGTGATTGAATATAAATAAATGGATTAAGGGTAAATGTTTTATAAAAAATTGTTTAATCACTGAATTAAAATATGATTAATATTAATAAGGCACATACAATAAAAAGTAATGAATATTTACCCACAATAAAATAAAATCTCTCAATATAAAATTAATTCATAAAATTTCCTCCATATCTTAATAAAAATGAAACCAATAGATATAGGTGTATGGAAAATCCTTTTTTGGAATCTTACTACTATTAGGGGAGTAATTATGAGTTTTTTTTAGTTGATGTAACCATTTTACATCAAGAGGTGTAGCCCTTTATAAAACATGGGTTAACATCAAATAATGTGTTGAGTAAATTCTATTTAATAATTTAAGATTATTAACACCACTTAACAGATCAATAAGTTTCATGATCATAGTTGGAAAATACCAACCTACCTACATACAGTCATGTAACTTGACTAACCCTTATTGGGGTTATGTGAAGGGGAATATGGATGATTTCCCCTAAAATATCCTAGAAATATTATATTGTTGGAGTTGGTGTTCTTGATCCAACTGATAGTACATTGATTACATGTATATTTGATCAAATTAACATTAATAAAACAACTCATTATATATAATTCATTCTTATGAATGAATTTAGTGTAATAAATTTTTAGTGTATATACCACGTTGATTATGTAATATTAGTTTCCCATGAGGATGATATCTTTACAGTTCCATGATGATATTCATAAATATATTTCAATAGTCAAACGATGTTCCATGATAGGGTACATAGTATGTAGACTATCATGTGCAAGTACTCACATGTGGAAGAGGCTTATCCTTAGGAATTTGGCACTTGGTAATCTCCCAGATGGATTTCTATGAGAAGACGTCTTTCCAATAGGTAATATGCATAGTTTGGTTTCATTGAATATTAAAATCTATTAGTTTTTATAATGCTCCATATAAATATTGATTATCATTACTAAATTTTATCACAAGTTCACATAGATTGGATTATCAATAACATGAATCCATATGTTCATAGGAAGTAGGGATTGTTGTGTGTGTCATGAATAACATTTTATTAATGGACAATTTGATGACATATTTTTTCCATCCATATATATGGTAGATGACATCATGACCATTTGATTGAAATATAACTCTCACATTAAATTTCATGGTCATGGTTTAATGACCAATTAATTTCATAGATTTAGAGAAAGATGTATTGATTTTATAGATTGATGACATATATGTGAATCCTTCTAGATGAGGTATTGTGAAGTGAATATTATATTACATAGTGAGCATTCATATGTGTTTTTCACTATTGTGGAAGATATTAATTTCTCTAGGGTTCTTCATCATGTTTTTAGACCGTAATATTTGGTATTAGGAAAGCCTTCCAAATTACAACAGAAAATAATCTTATATAATCACAAAGTAAGTGTTTCCATTGAATTTGATTAAATTATATATTAATTTAATTATTATAATCAATATTTTTCTAAACACTAAGGATTAATTTTATCCTTGTTTTATAGATCACTAATATTCACAAGGAAATAAAGAAAACTAATATTTATTAATAAATAATTTATCTAATTATATGTATATTTAATTAATATTTCTTCATTGGATTGTGGATAAAAATTTTATTTTATTGATCAAATAAATATTTAATTAAATATTTTTTTCCAGCATTCAATAAATGGTTGGTAATTCAAATAGGCCATGATCATGTTCGGTGAAGAATATTTATTTTCTATCTAGAAAATAATATTTATCATTGCGTGTGATTGTGCATCCTAGAAAATAAAAAAAAAATTATCAGTTGATGGAATTGGATTTGACAATGATTGGTAAATTATTGAATTGTCACTAAGAAATTTAATACTGTATTATCTGAAATTATAGCTCCATAAATAGATGGTTATGTGTACTTTGTATGGATAATTGAGATTTGAGAGTTTTTGCACACAAAAAATTATCTCCCTTTATCATCCTCTCTTCCTCTTAAGAAAAAGTAGTGATTTTGGTATTTCATCAAGTTCTATGAAACAATAAGTGACCAACACAAACAATCCATGATAATTGATTCTCTATTCTAGAACCACAAAATCAGTTGGTGTGGCTTTGAGATTAATGTAAAACATGTGGATAGCTACTATAGGGATTCTACACATAGATGTGATGTATGATTTGATCATAGAGATACAAGTAATTGGGGGTTATTTAGTGTTTTTATTTTATAAAATTCCGAAATTTATAACATTTAACCCTTAACACATATTTTTTTTATCTTCCTTACAATTTTTTATCGTAATTTCTTCAGAATGAAAATTTAATAAATTTAAAAAGAAATAGAATATTTAAATGGGTTGGCTTGGGTGTGAGAACCTACATTCCATCCATGACCACTCTCATGCATCTATGGAAGTATACTATTACAAATAAGAGAATAAAACATTGAGTCAAATCCCATTAAGCTCCTTTTATTTCTTGATTGGTATAATTATACTAACTCTCATCAATTTATAAATTTTAATTACTAAATTTGAGAAACAAACACGATTAAGTATAATTGTTAAAACTTCTCCAATATAGATCTGTTCTGAAACACTATGTATTGTGAATTCATTTGATTTTCCAATATCTGATGGCCTTTATTTGATTCACATTTTTTTGAAAATATTCATTTTATAAAACCTCTATCATATCTGATTACTAAAATTAGTACCTCAAAAAAAAATTCAATCAAATCCTACCCATGGGATTTATAAGATTCTATATGTCTCATTCTCAGAAATACACTCTATTCAATAATTTCTTTGAAAAACTCTATCTAGAAGACCACTTCAAATTTAATACATTCTTTGGTTGTTTTTTCAACTCTGAAATAATTCAACTAGTGTCTTATCTTTTTATCAATGAATTTTCTTAACTATCATTGTATAATGAATGTTTTTTATATGTTTTCTAGAAAAATATGATGGAAACCAATTTCATTTTTACACATATTGAAATTTTTAAATAAAATTTTACACTCATTTGAATTTATTTGGGATTCTTTGAACCTCTTCTAGAATATTTTTGAATATTCATGAATTCTCCATCATTTCAAACATTTTTCAAATTTCTGTAAACTCAATGTCTTAAAAACTCATCCAATATTGTAACATCCTAAAATCTCAACATTATAACTTTTGAAAACATCAATGTTGTATCATTTAGAAAAATAAAATTTATAACTCGGTAAAAACATCAATATTTTAAATTTAAAAAAACAATAACTTTGTACTTCTAGAAAACATTTTCTAGCCAATAAATCTATCCATTTCATTGTTCTATTCATATAATCAAAAAAAAATTCATCTATTTATAATCATTTTTAAATCTAAAATTTCTAAAACATCTAATGTTATAAATTGTTATAGCTCATTATTTATAATTATTTTCACGAAAATATCAATTTGAATAACTATTCATCTGATAATGAAGTATAAACATTCTAGTAAAAATATCATCCAAAAAATAAAACAATAAAAATGCTATAAATTATCACATTTTTCATTACAGTAATCATCCCTTTTCATGATTTATTAATTATATATTAGTAACTTGACATAAAATAAAAGATTCATCTAACATAGTAAGAATGTTAATCAATAAAACATTCTAACATGCGGACATTCAAAATTTATTATTTATTCATCTTCAATAACATTACGATATTATAAAATTGTTTATTTCTCTATCTCAAAAAACATTTTTAACTTTTTAACTTTCTAACATTCTCCATATTTGTAAATTTTGAACATTCTTCATATTAGAAACTTTTGACCATACAACAAAATATTATTTTGATGATATTCATATTCATACAAACTCTAAATCTACAAAACAAGGCTTTCTATAATTTATTAATTCAAATCATATATCTTTCATTTTTTGGTCAATTTTATCTGATGAATCTTTGTACATCTCTTCACATTCACAACCATGAACATTAGTTAGTTCATTCTGTAACTTTTAATCACCATATCTTAAGATAAAACTCTATCTGATCTGTCTATCAATATCTCTATGTCTATAAAACTTCATTTTTTAAATTACTATACTTATAAATTTCTAAAAAAATGAATTTAAAATATTTTTCATCATTATCAACTTCCTAACAATTGTTTTAGAACTTTTAAAAACTCTACTTTTCTTATTTTATGAATAAATTCTTTATTATAATTTATTCTTCCACAAATATATACCTTAATAGAAATAAATCTCAAAGTAACTTCAATATTAACAACTTCATATTTTGAAAAAAATCATTAATAATTTCTAACATTCACTATATTTCCTAACTCATACATTTTTACAACTCAAATAATTAATAAATAAATAATAACAACTTTTACCAAAATAGAACATTTATTATAAAAGGTTTCATAATACCACACTACCAGATAATGTGACACTTTTTCGGAAACTTCATCCCTCTATGACAAGTGTATTTTTGGCCATGTTATGACAAATTCCCCCTAACATTTATCTCCTTACAATTTATTAATAACCACAACATTATATTCGTTATTGAAGGAAATTTAAAAACATCTTTCTAATTTGTTACTTTATCTCTAGATTTATCAACATAATCTATATAAATGTGGTCGAACATAATTAATATGTATGAGTATGTATTTGGTAGAGGTTGAACAAAAAGTTTTATCCTAGAATATTCAAAAATTACTTTTTTCATAGCTTTTGTAAATAAATAAAAAATTCGATACATTATTTAAATATATTCAAACAAAATATATCTAATAGGAAAATTGACATATATAAAGTGAAACATAATATCAATGTTCATTGATCTAAAGAGTTTGATAGAATTTTTGGAAAGATAAATCCCACTTTGTTGATCACTAAGTATCCTTATTGGTGAGGAAACAGTCACATTCAAATCCTCCATAAAAAAAATTTTCTATAAAAATTGAGTGCAAGATTCAGTAACAACCACATATTCTAATTACAATGTTTGCATGGGTATCACATATTTTTTCATACTATTCCAACTGACTCAAATATCTCCTATGAAATATGTTCATCCAGAAGATTAATTTCTATCCTGAGAATCGCCTATGTAATCTACATCAGTATAACCTTGAATGTTCACATCACATCATCTTTTGTAAATCGTCTCCTATTAATTTATTCCACTCACATTTCTCATAATTATAATTTCTTCTATTATATTTATATAATTTTTAATAAATCTATAATATATTAAATAATTTATCATTATAAACAATATCAAGTCTTAAATAATTAATGTAAATAAAACTTCCTCTCATGTTTTGAAAATCACTTTGATTATCACTCTTTTAGATGAATCTATACTCAACATTGTGCTCACTGAAATTGGGGTGGAAACACATATATAATATTTCATGATTAAAATTTGTAACAACTCCACGTCTTTCATTTACAGAGATAAAAAAATATTTTCACTTTTTTTTAATTTTATATCCTATGATGAATGTTAGTTATCCTGATATTGACATCTGAAAATTCTTCATCGTTTCGAAAGAAAATTCATTCTAAAAAATTTCTCTATTACAAGAAAAAATTACATCATAAAAATAAATAATTAAAATCAGGGTGCATGAATCATATTCTTTCACGTACAAGTCGTAGTAAACATTTCATTTATAAAAATCCAGTTTTTTCAAAAAACTATCATGTTTGGAGTTCCCGAAATGTCGATATTTTTTTAAAACATATATATATTTAATATATTTATAATACACTATTTCATTGTAAACAAGTAGAAAAATATATGTTTTTATAGTGTAAAATTCTTCCTAAATATCTCCATTTATGTAAGTTAATTTTACATCCAACTAATAAACTCTATAACATTGATGTGTATCAACTACTAAGAAAATTATGATGGTTTTAAATCATGAAACTAGTGAAAATGATTCTTTAATATCCAGATGTTTAACCAATTCATACCCATTAAAAAGGTCTTTGTTTGTTTCCTGATACATCTCTAGGTTCATCAATCTTTTATCTACACATGAATATTAATCAACTAACAGTTTTTTCTTGGGGTCGTGGAAAAAGATCCCATGTTTAATTTTTATAAATTTGATGAAACAATTAATTCATTACATTCACCGATTACTTTTGGTTTACAATTTATGAAATTGAATCTAGTTCAACATATGACATGTGCAATGTATTATTTTCTAATCTTAACCTTATTCTTGTATAAATCAATGATTCTTTATTTTAAATTATATTTTTTATTTTATCATATTTCTAGTAGGAAGTAAATTTGAATTTTTCTCTTATAGAATCAAATTCCACATCAAAAAATTCTATTTAGTCTTGATATATATATTTTTTGTCACATATAAATTCATTATAATTCATTATTTTTTCTTCATCATCATTTTTAAAATTATTTTTTAATGAATTTGAATTTTCAATAACTTTCACATAATTAAAATCAAAAAACATTATGTTGATGTCTGTTCCAACATTGTAACTTATCCCATATGAAAAAATTCCCATGAATGTTCCCTCATAATAATTTTCATAAAATATACTAAGATCCATGTTTTTTAATTTTACTAAATAGGAAAATTCAAAAACATTGAAAAAGTTTACCAAAGGATTTATTACCACATTTCATTTAATGTACTATTTTACTCTAGACTTAAAAAACATTTGTTTCACACTTATAAAACTATGATAACAAATACCCTCTATTAGAATGTTGTAATTTTATACTCTACCACCATGTTTAATCCAATTTTCATCAATGTTATATTTTTCCCGTAATTCTTCTCACTTTTTTAGGGTTGTATGGAAAAATATATTGATATTTGATTACATTATTTTTATATAATTTTAAAAATAATTTCCTGAGAATTTGGAACCATTATCAGTTCTCATATTTTTAAAAGATACCCCCAATTATCCCTAAACATCTCTTGTGATGGATCTGATCATTTCTACATCCTCTAGTTTATGTTTCATAAACATGATGTTGTTCATATGAGTGAAATATTTAAAAAATGATATAAATTTTAAAATATATTTTTTATTAATATCTCATTGGCCCACACAGATCTTAGTGAATAATTTCAACAGGTATAGTATATTTAATCTCAACATTAATATGGATTTTACCAACCATATTCCCTATATGAAATGTAATATAAACATTAACTTCCATTATTTTCATCTATTGTAATTTTACAGGAACCATAAGATTAGAAATTTTGTCCATCAATTTTTCCCATTATTATTAAGTCTATGATGCCATATTTTTTTCATTCTTCAACACTTAACTAGTATGTGTTACAGATTTATCCTAATTTATAGGTATTTCCCATTGTTCTTTCTCCAAAGGTAATACCATTATTAGATTCCACACTTTTGAAGATACATAAATCATTATTGAATATCACATATTTTCCATCACCACAATGTTGGATCACACTGTGTAATTTATGTTTGATCCCATCAATATATAATTCTTTCCCCGATATTAGTTTATTATATTTTATATCATATTTTTAAAATTCATGTAATTTTTATGGAATAATCCTTTCAAAAATTTACTACTCGATCAATATTTTTCAAAATTCCTCAATATATTTGAATCACCTAGCATATGTGGGGAAAATTAATTATCAAGAATCCATATATTATCCCTCGTTCTTTATTTTTGAGAGGTGTCAACTTAAAAATTTATTTTCTCAACTTTATTCATTACATCATTCTTTTTATTCCTTATATATGAATCTTTTCTTGAAAGGGTTTTCATACATTCCTCAACAAACTGACTCAAGTAGGCACATCATCCTTATATTTTCTCCAGGAAATCAATCTAATTTTTTGATGGAATGTTTATGACATCTAGATATTTGACTTTTCCATATTCTTATGGATTAGGAAAGATACTTACCTTTTGTTTTTGTTCTCCCCCTCACTCCATGACTATTTTTGTTTAGAGATATGTTATGACACCAATTATATTCTTTATGATCATGAATTATATAGTACCGCAAACACCATAGAATCTTAATATTATGAATATGTATGATCTCTCCCTATATAAATTATTTTGTGCTTCCTAGTAATTTTATTGTTGTGTTAGCTCCTAGAGTGGAGAAACTTTATTATATGGTATATTTTAATTTTTTTGATTGAATTAGATTTATCACCACATTTATTAACCCATTTCTTCCATAATATTTTCTTAAAACATGATATTTTTTAAAAAATCAAGTGAACTATCTTATTTAGTTGGTGGATATTTTTCTATTCTTAATATGATATTTATAAAAAACTATAGAAGTCTCAAATTTTACTTCGTAATAATTTTTGAAAATTTTATTCATATTTCATAATATACTATATAACTCATGAATTTCGGATTGATTTTTAAAAAAATCATCTTCCTTGGAAGAAACATTATTACAACGATCTTATTCCCTCAATAACTATTCTATAATTGTTGGTTTTATGTTCCTAATACCTTCAATGTATGAATAATATGTTTTATGAAAATATTACTTCTCATAAACCTTCCTCTCACCAGTTTTTTACATTATATTCAATGAATGTTCTTAAACTCTATTAACATTAATCGTAGGAAGAGTTGTACTTTCTTATATCAGATTCAATTTTCTTACACAATATACTTTATTTTCATTCCAGTGAACACCTTATTATTTTTTGGATTGATTTTTCATCATTAGAAATTTTTTCCTCTTCATACATCAATGTTATTTTTTAGAATCATCTCTATATTATGAAATTTTATTCCTAGTGGAATTAGAATAAAACATACCAATTCTTCTACACTCAAAACTTTTGAGTTTATTTTTTCCACCATACTTTCTTATACATATTTAATAATTCTTATAGATAGAAAAAATTATGTTATTATTAATTTCATTATCTTCCTTATATTTTAAATTACTATTTTCAACAATGTTATGATTAACATCTTAGTTTTCTCTCTTTCTAATAACATCAACATCTAGTTCATCCTTGGTATTCATTTCAAACAGAAGAAATTTTCACATCTCATATGAAAAAATAATTTTTTGTAATTAACAAAGATTTAATTTATTTATCATTCAAATATAATATTTTGCAATCAAACCTATAATGATGTTTCTCATAAGTTTCATAATAATATTATCATCATCCAATGTATCTTAAAACATATAATGTTGAAAAAAAATTCATTCACCGTGGGGAAATATTCATCAATAGTTTCTTCATCAACCATCTTTATATTATCAATGTTTATCTACCAAATTTATAAAATTTATTCATTTACATTAGTATTTACCTCAAACAAACATTTATGTTTGTTAGAATTTTCATTAGATGTTTTAAAACCCATTACATTCATAATTAACATTTTCTAATGATGTCATGAGAATCTAATTTCGTACATTACCACCAACATCAAAGATTTTTTGGTGAGAAAAATTCATATAAATATTATTCTAAATGGGTGGAAACCCAATTGATGTTTCATTTGAAACATCAAGGCTAACTAAAAAAAGATAGCTAATTAAGGTTTTTTTTCATCCATGATTTTTTTCCATCAAAGTTAATAATACCAATTCTATTAAAGAAACAAAAATATTTCATGATAAATAATCAATAGGGGATCATTACCTAAGCTAATAATTGTAGTTTCATAGGATCGTGGGACCATCCATATTAGACAAAAATGTAATTTTATGAATTTTGAACCTGGAATGTTCTTACAGAATGTCTGTCTGATTCCTTTATCTAGTTTCTCTACCTGATGTTCTAGTATCTTTTAATCTTATCCCAATGGGAATACATCTCGTAATCTCTTTCCAATATAGCTGTTATAAAAATATAACAAACCAAACATATATTATATATTTTTTAACAATATATAGCTTCACAAAAACATTATACATGGAAACTCCATCAGTTGTACTCTATCTAAGAATTGAATTAAACCCTATATGACATCTCTGATCAAAAATTTATGTTTGGAAATCCTCCTCAACCAAAAAATAAAATTCAATTAGAAACTAACTTTGATAAAAATTAATTCAACAATTTGTCTTCTCACACAGACGAACAGTGTAGATTACGATATACTTTTTGACTCTTATTTTTAAGTGATGCAAAAATAGTAACAGTGGAAACCAATTTTGTTTTAACACTCAGTAGAATTCATAAATCCAAATATTAGGATAATTTTAATTTCTCTAGTATGGTTTTTAAATCTTATAGAAAATTAATTGAAAATATTGACTTCCATATCATTTCTAACATTTATTTATTTTTTAAACTAGATTTTTATGAAACTCTTAAATATTTTTAACATCAAATTTTTACTGTATACAACAATGACTCCCTAAATTCAAATTTATATAACTCACAACATTTTACATCTAGGGAATTGCAACTTTTAACATTTGAAAATGTTAAACATTGTAACTTCATGAAACCTCAAATTTGTAACATTTTATAAAATCCAACATTGTAACTTCATGAAAAATTAACTATGTACATCCAGAATTCCTTTTTGTCTGATCTTACATTCCATAGAATTTTACTATTCATCTGATTGAAAGATTTTATTCTGATTAAAAAAATCTTTTTGTTTTAAAAGTCTGTCTAATGTGCAATTTTTAAAAATTGAAATTACATACTTTTTTACAATACATTATTATAAATGTTTGTATGAAAAAAATGTCTATATAAAATCACCATCCATTCGATGTTAGAGTAAAAATTTTCCATCAAAAAGGTAATATTAAAATATGAACATTTCATACTTCAGAAATCTTAAATTATTTTATTCATGAAATATTTTGCTCATATAATGAATTCGTCAGGATGTTTTAGGAACATGAAAAAATAGAAATAATTTGAACCACATAGTAAGATAGTTCTTTTAGAAAACTTTCTTACTTTTTGAATTTTTAACATTCTTCTGTATTCATATTTAAAAACATCCAGACTTTCTTAGTTTTTATTCGTCTAAAAACCAACGAAATGTTTAAATCATCAAATATTATTTATCATAATAGCATTATAATTTCCATACTTTCTATCATTTCTTATCACAGAAAATTTATAAATCATAGAAACTTCTGACCTAATGAAAAAAAACTTTGATGCGCTTTATCTTATTAAAATAATATAAATCACAAAAAAATAATTTGTATGAAACTATTTTTCCAATGGATCATATGATCAGAAAAAATGTAGTTCCTAAAAAATTATAAAGATCATAACAAATATTTTTCATCTTTTAAAACCTCTTTATTCCTATTTTACAAAATCATTTTGTATCAAAAGTTTGTTGTGAAACAATAAAAAACATTTTTAGAAAAACAATATAAGGGATCTTCTACATGCCTACCTAAATAACATCAATTATCTTAATGATACCATGTTTGGGTTATATGAAGGGACATTTGGATCCGTAGCACTAAAATTTCATTGAAAACAGACATTCTAAGATCAATGTTGAGGGATATTGATAAATGATAAAATAGTGGAAGATTTAAAAAAATTAATTAATATTATTTCTCACATGATTTTTTATTGTGAAAAGTATAAATAATCTTATATTTTATAATTTTAGAATAATTTCATTCTTTTCAGCCACTTTATAAATTTGATCTATAATATATAAATATCATAATCTTATGAGAAGTAACATCCAGGAGTAATTCATATTCCTTCATGTTGTATTGCACCATGAAAAAATTCTTTTGTTCTACAATCCACATTACATGATTCGCCTAAGAAGGAGTCTAGTAAATAAGAGTTACCAGTATATAAAAAACATATGAATGACACAATGAACAGTCTAGGTTTTATTCTATCATATATGTTTTATAAACTCATGATGTCTCATTAAAACATGTATTTATATAGAATTATCAAGAATCTCTATTCTCTTTACCTAGAGAGAGGTAGATAGGAATGGATTGAGTTATTCAATATTTTTTTATGTTAAATCATAGAGATGGTGCATTAGCTAGGACTAATGTAATCAAGCTAATTTGATACATTGTGTAGGTAGAGTTTCAACTATTTAAATTCCCAAATAAACTCATTACTTATCTCATTCTTGCATCACTCCCCCATATATTCTCAATTATTGTTTTTAATTTAAAAATTATCAAAATTATGTAGAATCACACAAATATTCATAGTCATCATTTACATATAGATATGTAGATGAGGCACAAAAATTCTTTAATGTAACGCCCCGACCCCAGTTGCCCAGAGTCGGTGCATTAATTACATAACATTGGCATGATCACAAGAAAGATCAAATCTCGAAGGACCGATTGGTTTAGTAGCTTTGGAAACACTAGATATAATCATAAAGTTTTACATTACATTTCAAAGTGAAAAACTACTACAACAACAAAGTATTCATATCCACACTATTAACCCCTCATAATATCCCTGCAAGTCATTCATAATTTACTTCTTCACTACCTGGGAAAAATAAAACATAGAAAAGGGGTGAGCTCAAATGCCCAGTAAGGATAACAATATAGCGGAACATTCATAATAAGCATAAACATTTAAGGCAATGAATTACTAAAACAAAAGCCTTTTAAAATTGAACTTCAACATAGTATGGCAAAAATAAAAATGAAATAATGCCATTTACTTATTCACATGGATATTCTACTAATCGAATAATCACATGCAATATCAATAACCACTTTCATAATGTTGGAATGCATAATGCCAGACTATCATAACCACATAGCCAAGGCCTCGTGCCAAGACTACAAATAAGATTTTGTCAAGGCCTTGTGCCAAGACACTAGTTTGTCTCATGAGACCTACCGATGCATCGAGGAGCTATAGCGGGCTCCACCCGTCACTTATTAAGTCCAATGCATTCCCATATGAAAAGGTTTAAACATAACATAAACATTCGTATTAAAACTAGCATACGAAATGTCAATAATTTCACCATAAACTATGAATGGTATGAAAATAGCACATCCATAGTCAAACATATCACAAAACCTTCAATACAATATAGAAGTTTTGTATCATAATAAATCAACTTCAAATAATCTTAAAATCCATCAAAGGATGTTGACGTAGATGAAATCAAAATTCTTTTTAAAGAAATATCTCCTTTTATTTTGAAATCATTTATGATCCATATAAAATAAAACATTTTCTTTGAAAATATTCTTATAAGCTTGTAAGGAAAGCTTTGAAGATTTTATAATGGCGTAAAATAACCGCACCCGCCGTATAAGTTAAAAAAACATTCTTACCTCAATTCTGTCGAAAAGGTTAAAAAGGACCTTGTTTTGAAAACGACGGAAAGATTCCTTTATAAACCTCTTATAAAAAGTCAAACAAGGGTATAAATGACTTTAACCCATATTCTTGTAAATAGTAAAAATGTTTTGAAATACATTTTTAAGAAACATGGATGTGGATGATAAAGATATCCCAGTAGATTATTACGTATAAACAACCTCGGATAATGAAGAGATTGTGAAATAAACCCTTACCTTGTACTTTTCCTTGGTTGGGGTAGGTTAACCTCCTGTATAATGGTGAAATAGTTGTTATTAAATTATACAAGAATCATATATATTAATATGATATCATATATGATCTTTTAACATTGATTTGTTAATAATATCTTAGAATTATCGTCGTTTCGGGAGTTAACTTACTCATTTTCTTTTATATGTTTTGTTACATAAGCCATGGTTGTTGTATCTTATTCATATCCAGAATGATATACAGTCCTTAAACATCATTTTTAAATCATCAAATGATAATTATACTTGAATGGATACGATGGAGAATGAATCTCATCGCGTTCGTGGAGGCGGTAGTCCGTACGTACGCACGAGCGACAATATCATTCTTTTGATATTAAAATAATATACAAATGGATGGTATATCATATATACAGAATCATTAACATGTTATATTTATTATTTACATGAGTTACACATCATTATTATACCCATCCAAATAATATTATATTGAATAACAATTACACCACGACGTGGAGACGGTAAGCCGTACGTACGCACGTATGGTGACATGTTATTCAAAGGGTGGATAGAATACTGAATATGATTGTACCATATTTATAATAACATCACAGTATATGTGAGATACTGGAGTTATTATTTCAGAATGGTAAGAACAAAGGAAGAAGAAGTGGAAGAAGAAATGAACTTAGAAAAGGGTGGTGAAATCATTACCTCTTCTTCGGGTTCTTCCTTTTGATTTGATCAAAAGGGCTCCTTAGGTTGGCTTTCTGATCAAACTAAGGCCTCTAGGTTGTATTGAGGGATGTTGGGAGAGTATTTGGGCAGAGTTTGGCCGAACCAAAAGGCTTTGAAGGTGTGAAGAAATGAGAAGGAGGAGTGCCCTTTTATAAGAGGGGTGAGGGGCACCTTTGGAAAAGTTAGAAATATTAATTTATAATAAATTCATATTCGGTTTACAAAGGCTCCAAAGTTGACTATTCAAAGGATGAGGTGTGGATAGGTCGAAAACAACTCATCCAATAGAATTTAGACAGGTTTGGGTACTTATATTAACCTTATCTTTAAGTATTAACTCTAAGTTAATTAGTTTCACTTTTACAATGTCTCTTTGTATTTTTATATAATATGATTAATAAACTTACTATATACATCCAAGCGACCCCCAAGTGGTCCATTAATGAGGAACCTATCATAATATAAGTCTTTTGGCCGAACCTTAGATTTTTAGGAATTTAATATCAATTAATAATATAATATTTGTTTTAAGAACTCTTTTATGTCAATTTTGACACTATTCAATAGTTGATTTTTGTGAAACTCCTAACAGATTGATTACTTCGAACAAAGTAAATTAAATCAATCCTAATATATCATATTATCATAGAAAATTAGTTTAATTCATTAAAAGTTTCATATTATAATTATTTGGGTATTTATAAGATCAATTATTTTTATTTTTCACTATTTTAGTAATTACTGCATCATCATTGTGTCATAAATAAAATAAATTATATAATGTCTAAAAATTATAAATAAAATATCATTATGTAGGAAATCGTTTTAGCTTTCTAATGAATATTTATAATCGAAAATCCAACATGTATAACCCTATGTAAAAATTGTTCTTCTAAAAGATGTAAGCTTATGCCATTTTTATTTTTATTTTAACTTTATTAATATAAAGTGTCCCTACCACATACAATTGGCTCCAAGGGGTCCCCAAATTGACCAAAGGATGCCCATGGTCGGGTATGTGTCCACCAATAAGGTTAGGACACGTTTTAGGGTAATTTTTTATTATTATAATATTATTTTTTTAACCCTTATTTACCGGATTTACCCTTTAACCATGGTAAATAAAATATTTACCACAGTAACTATTCAAAATGTCTAAAAATAAAAGTTACCTATTTACACAATTTGAACATCCTGATTCCAAATATGGAATCCATTTTCCTAAATTCAAAACACAGAAGTGGCAGAAATTAATTTAAAATTAATTCCCGCTGTCAAAACAAAAAGCGTGTTTTTAAGAGATAATAACTATCAAAAGATTGACACTTGTTTATGTTCGGTTTAATTGTAAAATTATGTCCAATGATAAAAATTAAATTGAATGGTAAAACTATATTCTAAATATACTTTAAAACCACTCAAATTCATAATTTATCACTATTAATTATTTTGATTAAAAAAGTTGTTTTTAATTAAAATTTAGAAATTTTCACTATTCATCAAAATATGAAAGTTATCCGAAATGTACCAAAATTTCACCCTAGGCTAATTTTGATATTCTGAATCCAAAAATGAAGTCCATTTTGAAATATAGAATATATATGATTTCAAAAAGTAGGTATTACTATTTATAACGGCTAGTTTGATTGGTTACGGTGTGTTAGAACTCGGTGTTGCGTACAACACACGCTATCACATTATTCAAAGGGAAACGTACCGTGGAAGCTTGGGGTGTTTCATTTTAAATTTTTGATGTCCCCATTTAGTCAAAAAGTTTAAAATATTTTATTTAAAAAGGTTTCACTATTAAAGTTGATAAAAGTGCAATACTGAAAATGAATTTGTTCTTGCATTATATCTAAGAAACTCATAATATGGATTCTAAAATTATAAGGATTATATAAACATTAAAATTAATCTAATACTATTCATAACCTCTTTTGAACAGCTTGTTTGGTAAGTCATTGTGTGCTTGAACGTGGTGTTGCATGTAGTGAAAGTTATTGAATTATTTTGAAGAAATAACACACTATGAAATCTTGGGGTGTTACATTCTCCCCTCCTTCAATAAATTGCGTCCTCGCAATTTGAAATTGTTCTTCTAAAATAAAAGGTTGAAAATAGATAATATATTTGTGGGAAAACCCACATCGGAAATTGGTTTACTAAAATTTAGTCTTAATATGAGGAAAAGAGAAATGAAAGGGTCACCAACAAATTATGATCTCGATTAGGAGAACATTGGCGGAAATTTGAGACATATAATTGGAGGAAAAACGTAAAAATTTATAGGTAGTGATTGAGGTCATCAATCACAAACAAGTATAAAATTGAGGTCCTTAAATTCATCAATCTATGATGATTTGAAATACCATCGGTTCAACAAAACATAGGTTATTAGGATAACACATTTTTGACGTTTCAAAATATCTTAGTTGAAATCCCACATCAAAAAATGAATTAATGAGGCCTCTATTTAAAATAAAGAGTCGAAAGTATGAAGATTACCGAAAATAACACATACTAGGGTTCCATGTAGTAGAATATGGATATGGAAGAAAAATCTAACCATCAATTACCTGATGGAGAGTGGTAGAGAACATGACTATGAAAAGGCCAACAATCCCAAAGCCATAAATTAGTGATGATTTAAGGTACCATCTAGGAAAACATTTTTGTTCTAATTTTATTTTCTTAATATTGTTGATTTTTTTTATGAGATTGGATAAGATCATATAGAGATATATTTACTTTATAATTAGAGTTTTATCCATTAATAAATTTCTACCACATACTCATCTTTCACTCTAAAAGATAATAGAATGTAAAAAAAATTCTATTTACACTATTCGTATAGGGTTCCAAAATAAACGAATTTATAATTCATCTAAAAGATCTTTTAATAAAAACTACATTATTTAATCCAGGACATCTCGTGGGCCAGTGGTAGGTGATACACCCTTGTCGCCCTTCGGTTGCGGGTTCAAGTCTCGCAGCCTTGCCGGATGCGACGGGTTGCCGCCCGACCTCCAGGTTGTCCTTTTATGGCAATCCAAAATAATCCAAACTAGAACTTTCCAAAATACTTCTATCCAAACTCACAGTCCAACATTTATAAGTAAGGTAAACATAATGTAGAACCTTTTTACCCCGTAATAGCATATGAATACCTTCATCATGTATTCTTTGAATACACCGAAACATCCTGAATTACCATATTCCTTATTGATTACATTCATGCTCCCTTATTCCATATAGAAAGCTGGATATACTTCATTAATCAAAAAATGTTTTAAACCCCAACAATGATGGAATATACAAATCATTAATCAGTTCCAGGGTAGTCAAGAATATCCAATATAATTTATCCAAATCAATCATGTATTATTCTAAAATCACTACCTCGGTATCAGAACTATATTATGGTTTGTCATTCTCTCAACCATATATTTTCCAAAAATTTATCCTGCTGTTGAGTCACCTTTCTTTGTTCCACACAATCTCAAGTCCTTAATGAAATAGTACTGCAGTACAATCCTTACATACTCCATAATTATTATAACAAGTAAATTGTTGATACACACTCAATTGACATAATCAACATAAGAAATCTAATCATTCCTCTTCATCTGTGGTAGTATCATAACTTGATTATTATCCAATAACATCATTTGCGGCATAGTCTGATGACTGGGACATAGGTTCGCGTAGTGTACAAACTCCTTGCAAATGAAGCATTGTACATTTGAAACCATTTTCTTACCCCTGCAGTCACATACTTTGTGCCCTTTTCCTCCACACTTATAACAAACTCCCATTCCTTTCAGGCAAGTTCTAGGGTGTTTCTTTCCACAGTTACCACATATGGGAAAATTCTTCTTTTCCCTTTTCCCTTTATCCATCTTTCTCTCTTCCATCCTTTTCTTCTCTTGATTCCCTTCAAATCCATAGGACTTAGTAAACTCTTTACTTATCTTATCAACACATGATATTATTTCTTCATATGATGATAATACATGGGAGACTATTTCTCTTATAAATTCTAGCTTAAGACCATGAAAGATATGATCCTTCCTTCTCTTTGGATCATGTGCATTTCTGGAGTTCTCATTCCTTCTTCTGGGCGCCATTTCTAAACAATGGCATAAACTAGATCAGTTTATGAATCAAAATACATAATCCCATACTTATAAAACACATAACATAAATTGAAATATTTATGGATATAATCCATAATCATAAAAATGTCTCCTTTGAGGATGTATATACTCATTAACCCTTCATAATGGTTTGTAAAGAAAATGAGAATTATCCTAAGCATATCCCCCGGGAGTGTCGTAACCAAGAGTTCAGCAAGGCCCGTTGTCGTGCACCAGTTCCCGTTCGAGTCTAGCTCAAAGCGGTGTTTTCGGGTTTTACCCCTAGGTACATCTGTGCCAGAGCCGCCTCTACCTGCTCGTATCCAGACAGGGATGTATTGCTCGGAAAACTCAAAAAATCTGTACAATACCAAAATTCTAGGAAGTTCTTCTACACTAATCCTCAAAGTTCATCTTAGGTCTACGTGCTCTAATCAGAGTTTATCTAAATCTAGCTTCCAAGGTTTGTACTAAACTTCCTCTGATACCAACTGTAACGCCCCGACCCCAGTTGCCCAGAGTCGGTGCATTAATTACATAACATTGGCATGATCACAAGAAAGATCAAATCTCGAAGGACCGATTGGTTTAGTAGCCTTGGAAACACTAGATATAATCATAACGTTTTACATTACATTTCAAAGTGAAAAACTACTACAACAACAAAGTATTCATATCCACACTATTAACCCCTCATAATATCCCTGCAAGTCATTCATAATTTACTTCTTCACTACCTGGGAAAAATAAAACATAGAAAAGGGGTGAGCTCAAATGCCCAGTAAGGATAACAATATAGCGGAACATTCATAATAAGCATAAACATTTAAGGCAATGAATTACTAAAACAAACGCCTTTTAAAATTGAACTTCAACATAGTATGGCAAAAATAAAAATGAAATAATGCCATTTACTTATTCACATGGATATTCTACTAATCGAATAATCACATGCAATATCAATAACCACTTTCATAATGTTGGAATGCATAATGCCAGACTATCATAACCACATAGCCAAGGCCTCGTGCCAAGACTACAAATAAGATTTTGTCAAGGCCTTGTGCCAAGACACTAGTTTGTCTCATGAGACCTACCGATGCATCGAGGAGCTATAGCGGGCTCCACCCGTCACTTATTAAGTCCAATGCATTCCCATATGAAAAGGTTTAAACATAACATAAACATTCGTATTAAAACTAGCATACGAAATGTCAATAATTTCACCATAAACTATGAATGGTATAAAAATAGCACATCCATAGTCAAACATATCACAAAACCTTTAATACAATATAGAAGTTTTGTATCATAATAAATCAACTTCAAATAATCTTAAAATCCATCAAAGGATGTTGACGTAGATGAAATCAAAATTCTTTTTAAAGAAATATCTCCTTTTATTTTGAAATCATTTATGATCCATATAAAATAAAACATTTTCTTTGAAAATATTCTTATAAGCTTGTAAGGAAAGCTTTGAAGATTTTATAACGGCGTAAAATAACCGCACCCGCCGTATAAGTTAAAAAAACATTCTTACCTCAATTCTGTCGAAAAGGTTAAAAAGGACCTTGTTTTGAAAACGACGGAAAGATTCCTTTATAAACCTCTTATAAAAAGTCAAACAAGGGTATAAATGACTTTAACCCATATTCTTGTAAATAGTAAAAATGTTTTGAAATACATTTTTAAGAAACATGGATGTGGATGATAAAGATATCCCAGTAGATTATTACGTATAAACAACCTCGGATAATGAAGAGATTGTGAAATAAACCCTTACCTTGTACTTTTCCTTGGTTGGGGTAGGTTAACCTCCTGTATAATGGTGAAATAGTTGTTATTAAATTATACAAGAATCATATATATTAATATGATATCATATATGATCTTTTAACATTGATTTGTTAATAATATCTTAGAATTATCGTCGTTTCGGGAGTTAACTTACTCATTTTCTTTTATATGTTTTGTTACATAAGCCATGGTTGTTGTATCTTATTCATATCCAGAATGATATACAGTCCTTAAACATCATTTTTAAATCATCAAATGATAATTATACTTGAATGGATACGATGGAGAATGAATCTCATCGCGTTCGTGGAGACGGTAGTCCGTACGTACGCACGAGCGACAATATCATTCTTTTGATATTAAAATAATATATAAATGGATGGTATATCATATATACAGAATCATTAACATGTTATATTTATTATTTACATGAGTTACACATCATTATTATACCCATCCAAATAATATTATATTGAATAACAATTACACCACGACGTGGAGACGGTAAGCCGTACGTACGCACGTATGGTGACATGTTATTCAAAGGGTGGATAGAATACTGAATATGATTGTACCATATTTATAATAACATCACAGTATATGTGAGATACTGGAGTTTTTATTTCAGAATGGTAAGAACAAAGGAAGAAGAAGTGGAAGAAGAAATGAACTTAGAAAAGGGTGGTGAAATCATTACCTCTTCTTCGGGTTCTTCCTTTTTGATTTGATCAAAAGGGCTCCTTAGGTTGGCTTTCTGATCAAACTAAGGCCTCTAGGTTGTATTGAGGGATGTTGGGAGAGTATTTGGGCAGAGTTTGGCCGAACCAAAAGGCTTTGAAGGTGTGAAGAAATGAGAAGGAGGAGTGCCCTTTTATAAGAGGGGTGAGGGGAACCTTTGGAAAAGTTAGAAATATTAATTTATAATAAATTCATATTCGGTTTACAAAGGCTCCAAAGTTGACTATTCAAAGGATGAGGTGTGGATAGGTCGAAAACAACTCATCCAATAGAATTTAGACAGGTTTGGGTACTTATATTAACCTTATCTTTAAGTATTAACTCTAAGTTAATTAGTTTCACTTTTACAATGTCTCTTTGTATTTTTATATAATATGATTAATAAACTTACTATATACATCCAAGCGACCCCCAAGCGGTCCATTAATGAGGAACCTATCATAATATAAGTCTCTTGGCCGAACCTTAGATTTTTAGGAATTTAATATCAATTAATAATATAATATTTGTTTTAAGAACTCTTTTATGTCAATTTTGACACTATTCAATAGTTGATTTTTGTGAAACTCATAACAGATTGATTACTTCGAACAAAGTCAATTAAATAAATCCTAATATATCATATTATCATAGAAAATTAGTTTAATTCATTAAAAGTTTCATATTATAATTATTTGGGTATTTATAAGATCAATTATTTTTATTTTTCACTATTTTAGTAATTACTACATCATCATTGTGTCATAAATAAAATAAATTATATAATGTATAAAAATTATAAATAAAATATCATTATGTAGGAAATCTTTTTAGCTTTCTAATGAATATTTATAATCGAAAATCCAACATGTATAACCCTATGTAAAAATTGTTCTTCTAAAAGATGTAAGCTTATGCCATTTTTATTTTTATTTTAACTTTATTAATATAAAGTGTCCCTACCACATACAAGTGGCTCCAAGGGGTCCCCAAATTGACCAAAGGATGCCCATGGTCGGGTATGTGTCCACCAATAAGGTTAGGACACGTTTTAGGGTAATTTTTTATTATTATAATATTATTTTTTTAACCCTTATTTACCGGATTTACCCTTTAACCATGGTAAATAAAATATTTACCACAGTAACTATTCAAAATGTCTAAAAATAAAAGTTACCTATTTACAAAATTTGAACATCCTGATTCCAAATATGGAATCCATTTTCCTAAATTCAAAACACAGAAGTGGCAGAAATTAATTTAAAATTAATTCCCGCTGTCAAAACAAAAAGCGTGTTTTTAAGAGATAATAACTATCAAAAGATTGACACTTGTTTATGTTCGGTTTAATTGTAAAATTATGTCCAATGATAAACATTAAATTGAATGGTAAAACTATATTCTAAATATACTTTAAAACCACTCAAATTCATAATTTATCACTATTAATTATTTTGATTAAAAAAGTTGTTTTTAATTAAAATTTAGAAATTTTCACTATTCATCAAAATATGAAAGTTATCCGAAATGTACCAAAATTTCACCCTAGGCTAATTTTGATATTCCGAATCCAAAAATGAAGTCCATTTTGAAATATAGAATATATATGATTTCAAAAAGTAGGTATTACTATTTATAACGGCTAGTTTGATTGGTTACGGTGTGTTAGAACTCGGTGTTGCGTACAACACACGCTATCACATTATTCAAAGGGAAACGTACCGTGGAAGCTTGGGGTGTTTCATTTTAAATTTTTGATGTCCCCATTTAGTCAAAAAGTTTAAAATATTTTATTTAAAAAGGTTTCACTATTAAAGTTGATAAAAGTGCAATACTGAAAATGAATTTGTTCTTGCATTATATCTAAGAAACTCATAATATGGATTCTAAAATTATAAGGATTATATAAACATTAAAATTTATCTAATACTATTCATAACCTCTTTTGAACAGCTTGTTTGGTAAGTCATTGTGTGCTTGAACGTGGTGTTGCATGTAGTGAAAGTTATTGAATTATTTTGAAGAAATAACACACTATGAAATCTTGGGGTGTTACATTTAATCCATATAGATTATAAATGGAAAGGCCATGATAATACCTCAATGAAAAAATAATCTTTGTAATGCCCTTAAAATAAAGATAGTCCTATGGGAATGAAAGGGATCATGATTCTATCTATTTCACATGGGGAATGACAGGCCATTGGAATAAAAATTTCACCCTTCCAAAGAAGTAGGGGTTGCATAATGTTCATTTTTTATCATGTAAAATTTATATATTAATATAAAATTGGTATTAAATATAGATTTTTGTTCTCACTTATGTTTTAAAAAATAGAAACTGAGTAGATGTAGAGGGATTTATTGATGGGAGGCAGATATATGAGTATCATTCCGAGCTTAATATTTTTTTGTAGCTATCGATGAAAAACACCTTAGGGTTCCATCAGGAATTATCATGGTTTTGGTGGATTTTTATTATGTTCCATAAATTATAGAAAACATTATGTCTATATCCATTCTTGATCTTGATGGATTTATCTTCAAAATTTTGAATAAATTTTTCTTCATATATAAATATAACACTTTTTTATTGTGGGATATTTAAAAAAAACAATCTTTATGTGTTTGATTAAAACAATTATGTAATGGAAATCCATAACAAAACAATATCACATGAATCATACCACACCCAACAATGGAAACATCATTTTGGTCATTTGACTAGTTTTTTTTATAAAATTACATCAAGATAGTTATTTAGATTTTGTTTAACAAAACCATTTAGTGTATATCACACATATTTACAAGTAAAAATGATCGGATCGCTATTTAGTGGAAATGGCTTATGTGATATCGATCTTCATGAGTAAGTTCATACTAATGTTTTTGGAACATTTCCAGTTGAATAAATGGGTGAGGACTCACAATTCAAAAAAATATTGATGATTTTATTATATATGTACTTATATACATTATAAGGTATAATTTGGATTAATTTGATATATTTATGGAATAAAATAATTATACTGAGAACTATATTAGTAAAAAAAATTAAGAAACTCAACTATGATTGTGGTGTTGAATATCATGATCATGACATAATTTATTTTTTATATGATTTTTATATTTTATTTCAACTTCCACCGACATATATGATTCATTTTAATGGTGTATGTGAAAGGAGGAACCACAACTTGTTAGACATTTTAAGGTGATTAATTAGTCATGTGAGTATTCAATTATCCTTTTGGGGATAGGCAAGGCAAAAAATATATACATGATAATCCAAGTGAAAATTATAGTAAAATATTCTATTCTATAACTATTTTGGAGTGGAATGAAACTTTTTCTGTCATACATTCATGTGTGGGGTTGTGATTAATTTTTAAGGCCTCTATAGGTAACAAAAGATCACCATGAGGAAGAAAGTGTACCTTTATAGGATACCCGATGAAACCAATGGTGGTATACCTATTTGAACCCACAAAAAAGGTAATAGTGGGAAAAAACACCACATTATTTTACAGGGGTGTAATATATAAGAGATATAGTGGTAGTGAGATATAATTTGATAAAGTTTAGGCTCATTGTATAAAGGTGTTTTTGTAAGAAAAAAGTCAAAATAAACTTGTGGAGGATAATGTTTATAAGATGCATATACTACATTGGAGTAAAAGATAGTTAAGATAACAATAATGGTATGGTTTTTTAGTCACTAAGGATGGTGACTCATAGTTATTATATAATAATGATCATCAAACCTATAAGGAAGAAATAAGTGTAACCTATTTTTCTATGTTCTAAGAATCCATAATTTCTAAAATGGATTCCTAAAAATAAAAACATGTCTACATTTTGGTAGATCCTCAAGTGGATGTTAATAATATTGGTTGCAAATGGTTATTCAAGAATTAAATTGACATGGATGATCATGTCAATACATATAAGGTGCCACAGGTTGAAAATGGATTAAATAGTGTTTCTAAATTGAATATGATGAATCCATTTCACAAGTAACTATGATGAAATACATAAGAATTATATTTTTTAAGGCCTAACATGACTATTATATTTGGAAAATGTATGTCAAAATGAAATTCCATAATGTTAACCATTAATAAGATATCTATATAAAACCACTTAAAGGTTTTTTGATTCCAAAATATTCTTTCAAGGTTTGTAAATTGAAAATATCTATTTACGGATTAATGAAATATTTTATTTTTGGGAAAATTCATTTTCATGATGCCATAATATAATTTGGTTCAATAAATAATAAATTTTATACACATATATATATGGTTCAATGGGAGTGTTATCATTTTCTTAATAGTATATATTGATGACATATTACTTATGTGAACCAAAATTCTAGTATTTGAGTTGGTTAAATCCTTTCTGATTAAATGATTCTATATGAAAGACTTAGCTGTGGTAGTATATATTAATTGGATAAATATCAATCATTTTATATCCAAGATACTACTCTGTCTATTCCAATGAACATATATTTACAAAATACTGAGTAAATTCAGTATGTAATTTTTGTAGAGTATGTTGTTGTCAATGATTCATGGAAATCATATTTCAAGGAAAATGTGTCCTAAGACACATGAGGAAATAAAATGATAGAAATTATTATATACATTTCTATTATTGGGTTTGATTTATATGTTATGCTTTGTGCTATTCCACATGTCGCTTATTCCTTTTGTGTAGTAGGAAGATATATAGATAACCCTATTGACCACCATTAGATTTCATTCATGACTATTAATAAGTATCTAAGATTTATTAAGGATATGTTCCAAGTCTATAGAGGATATGAGGAACTAGTCATCAAAGGATTTTCTTATACCAGTTTCCAAGATGATCAACATGATTTAAACCCATAGATGGGATACATCATCACTCTGAATGGAGTTTTTTTGAGCTGGAAGTCCTCAAAGTAGTCAATGGGAAAAGAGTCTACAGTAGTGCCCAAGTATATTGTGGTCTTTAAGGGAGTAAGAGAAGAAGTATGGATATGTAAATTCATCAAAGATCATTAAAAGGAACATATAGGTAAATATCCTCTCATTCATTACTGTGATAATACTCTAACGGTGGCTCTCGCAAAAGATCCAAGGCCACATAAATGGTTGAAGAATATAAATTATAAGAATCATTTAAAGAGGAATTTCTCACAAAGAGGTGACATTTTAGTGATCATATTTTCCACGAAATAAAACATGGTAGCACCCTTGAATAAATATTAAACTCAGTTGAAAGATGATCATCATGTGAGGTATAGTGGACTAAAATTTATATGCAGTTGGATATAGTCTAAGTGGGAGTTTTTTGGAGTTTGTGTTCTAGAACTAGTTTATTGTGATTTAATTACATGTATTTTTTAAAATTTTAATAATAATAATACAATATATTTCATATTTTTCATTGTTCTTACTAAAATTATTTTTATGATGTCCTAGGTTGTCAATCACATTTATAATATTATAATTGTTCCTCTCTATGATGAGAACATTTTGGGCCATAGTGATATTCATATATATTGTTTTATTTTCTATCTGTTCACATGTTTAATGATCCTTATATGTTTTTATTATAATTAATGATTGACCTGAATCACACACATATATATATTGCTGAATAATGGGACTCAATATGGCAACCAGAAGTAAGGTACATTGGTTATATCACAAATGACATGTTTTTAAGGATAAATTGGGGAATGAATTTTCCATTCCACCTTTATGACAATTGATATATTGACCCATTGATTGGAATAGAACCCTCATCTTAAATTTCATTTCCATGGTGTAATGACATGTCTATTTCATATAGTTAAAGAATGATGTATCCATCTTATAAGTTGAAAAAGTTATTGTTCAACCATTATGATGATATATTATGATAATGGATGACATTACACAATGTGAATTCATATCTCATTTTTTTCTCTATGGCATTAATTTCATTATATTGGGTTTCGTGATCCCTTACAAAATAGTAATATGAGACTTTAGGAAATCCTTCTTAATTCAAATGAGAAATAATCATAGAGGGTCACACATTAGGTGTTTTTATTTATCTATATTAAATTCCGTTTAAATTTAATTATTTTAATAAATATTATTCTCTAGATTGAGGAATAATTTAAATCAAGTTTTATTGATTGATAATATTCCCATTGTAATAAATAAGTATTTATGGGTTAATAAATAAGTTATTTAACTGTATGAATATTTAATAAATATCAAAATTGAGGATAAAATATATATTTTATTGATGAATGGAAAATTTAATTAAATATTTATTTTTTTATTCAATAAATTTTTAGGGGTTGGAATAAATAAACATTATTTCTATTAAATAATATTTTTTAGATACGTGTAAATACTATTTATCATTATGTGAGATATCAAACACCATAAAATAATCATATTAATAACATTATTATATGGAATATGGTTTGATAATAATAATTATTATATTATTTAATCGATGATACATAATTTAATAATATTACATAAACCTTATATATATAAATACATTGTTATGTATTTTTTTGGGTTAATCGTGATTTTTTGAATCATTGCACACAATGGAATTCTCCCCCCATCCACTACCTCTCTAACTCTAATGATTTTGATGTTATACTGTGATTCCATCATGATCGAAAGAACTAAAAATGATCAAAATGAAAATTTCATCATAATTGGTTCATCAGTCAAGAACCTTTAGACATTCTACGTTCAATATTGTGGGTTATTGGGACTTGATAAAATAGTGTGAAAGTTAAAAAAATTAATAAAATATATTATAATTTTTTATCACATAATTTATAATCATTAAAAGTACATATAATATTCCCTTTAATGATTTTATTATAACTGAATGTTCATCATATACATTATTCACATGACCAATATAAAAAAAATACCATATCATTACTAGTAGTAACTTTTAGGAATTGTACCGACACATTCATGTAGGGTTTCTACATCAATGGAAATTTTATGTGGTGGAATCCTTATTTCGTAATTCACCTAAAAATGAGGTGAGTGATGAATATTTCTATTTATATGAAAAAAATTACAACGGAGTCGACGTTTAATGTCTAACACTTTCGTCTATGTCTACTAAACTCATGAAGGACCTTGAAAACATGGATTCTTATTATACAAGGAAGAATATATATGGTATTTAAGAAGATATAGTTTGAGTGGAATGGTTTGAGATATCCAAGTAACTCAATAAATAAAATCGTTGATAAAGATAATCAACTAGGCCTCATTTATTTAATATCATTGTATACATTGATCACTTTATAGTTCTAGGTTCTTAACTAGATTATGAACTCTGCATATATCTCATTATGACATCACTTTCTTGGAGATTATATATAATTTATATAAATGTAATTATGAAAAAAAATTAATAATTCTCTACATGATATACTCACTCTAATTTTTCAATTTGATAAGGTGACAAAGTCCAAAAATCCTTTTGTCAATATGGTGAATAAAAATAATGGAAAATAAAATAGATCTAAGACCAAATACTTTTTGAAATTATCCTCCAAGAATAGAATGATAAAATATCATGAAATGGAAAATAATGTTATATGTTCCACATATGGAAAGAAGGACCACATGAAGGAAAAAATAGAACCATGAAAAGAATCATTTGGGATATACAAGGGGGTTCTTATCGAGTGTAATTTATATGTTTCAAAATATTGGGTTTTAGAAATAGATTTGGTTCTCATATATGTATTAAAATATATTAACTATTTATATCTATAAATATTGACTAATGGAAGGTGGATCATTGGGAAGAAAACATATCGAAACATTTTTTCATGCTTATTGGTGACTACCACACCACATTACTAACTCAAATGATCATGGGTTCAAATAATTGTAATTACATTCCTTCCATTAACAAAGAATTATTTTTACATGTAAACATGATACATATAGATTTATTTCCATGTTCGAGAATAAATGTTTCTTATTTTTTAAATATATCATTTCTTATGGTAATGTAAATTTATATAATAATTGTTAACAGTATGATTACCCAAACCAAGTGAAGGTAATCAATAATGAATCTAATTCACATGAATTATACAACACCCAACTTTGGAATCACCTACTTGGTCATATAAATGAAAAATGTATAACTAAATTACAGAAATATGAACATTTACAACCCTTTCAAATAAAACTACATATTGTATGTCACAAATATTAACAAGGAAGAATGACCAAATCCCAATTGATTAGAAAAGGTGAAAGGACAAAATTTCTTCTTGAATTATTTCATACCACTCTATGTAGGCCATTTTTTATAGAATCAAGATATGTTTACTCATACTTCAAAAATTTTACTAATTATTTTAGGCGATATGTATATGAATACATGGGGTGCTATAAGTTTGATTAATTTAACAAATTCAATGTATAAAAGAATTATGTCGAGAACTATATTGATAAAAATATTAAAAAACTACACATATACCATAGTGGATAATATAATTATCAAGAATTCATTGATATTTCTTTGCATTTGGGATTCTATCTCAACTCACTCCTCCTTATAATCCATAGTTGAATGGTGTAAGAAATTTAATGAACAATACCATGTTGGATATGATGAGATCAATGATTATTAATGTGAGTCTCAAATTATCTTTTAGGGGATACCCATATTGATATCATCGCATATACTAATCCAAGTTCCATCTAAAGTGATAAATTTAATTCCATATAAAATTTTATGATGAAGAAAAATATCCTTATCAATTTTACATGAATGGGGTAGTGAATTGTTTTTAATTTCATATTCATGTACTGAGAATTCTATCCATGGAAAACAGTGTAACATTATAGGATACCCTAGGTAATAAAGGAGATATTACCTATATGAACCGTTATAAATAATGATAATAGTGGAAATACAAACTATATTCCTTAACATTATTCATATATCTAAAACATATAGATGGGATGAAATAGATTTTGATGAAGTACAAGATCAATATAAACAAGATTTACTAAGGGGAAAATTCCATAACACCCAATAGAAGATGATATATTAGAGACATAAGTACTCCGTATGAGTACATGATTGGTTAGAGAAGAAAAAATTTATGGTTTTGTAGTCACCAAGGATGAGGAATCATTATTAGTTTATAAAAATGATTCATTTACCAATTTGATAATGGAAATTGGAATAGATGTTCGCAGGTGTGAGGAATACATGAATTCTTAAATATATTTCATATTTAAAAAACCAAGTATATATTTTGTTATATCCTCTATTAAATATAATGTATTTTTCTGGAAAATGGGTATTCAAGAAGAAACTAGATGTTGATGGAAATTGAGTACTAATAAGGCATGAATGGTCTTAAAAGGGTTCAAACAACATCAGAACATAGAATATATTTTCAATAGTTTCAATAATAAAATCCACTAGAATTCTACTTTCCATTAAGGTTGAATATGACTATGTGATTTGAAAATGTATTTCAAAATAACCTTCCTGAATGGTAACCTTCATAATGATTTCTATATGACCCAAGAATAAATGTTTGTGACTCCAAATGATGTTAATAAGGTATTAAAATTTAAAATACCAATTTCTAGAATTATAAAAGCATCCAGGTCATAGAAATTTTGGTTTGATGAATCTATAATAGAATTTGGTTTTATTAGAAATGGTTGTGAGACTTTTATAATAAAAGAATTATTAGGATTATTTACATTTTATTAGTAGTATATGTTAATGGAATATATCATATTGGAAATAAAATATTAGTATCCCAGTATTTTATGGCCTAGTTGAGTAAATTTTTTTCTATGAAGGAATTAGGTGAAGTATTATATATTCTTGGGATGAAGATCTATCATGATGTGTCCAAGAGGTTGTTCTACCTATGTGAAGGAGCATATATTTACTGGATACTAAATAGAATTAGTATAGAAAAATTCAAGAGGGGTTTATTTATAATCTCACATAGCATACAACTTTCTAGGAATATGTGTCCTTAAACACATGAGGAAAGATAGAGGATGGAAAGGATTCAACACATGTATATGAGTAGGTCAGTCATGTATGATATGAAATATATTAGGATAGATTTCGTAAATGCCTTTAGTGTGATGTGAAAATAAAATTTTGACCCTAGTTTTCGCTATTACATGGTAGACATAAATATCCTTATCTATTGAAGGAATAATAAGGATACATTCCATATCTATAGAGGAGATGAGGAAATATTCCCCAGAGGACATTTTTAAGCTAGTTTCTAAAGATATCAAGATGAATAAAAATCATATATGGGATACTTATTCACTCTTAATAGTGGTGATATGAGATATAAGTACTTGATGTGGCTAGTGGTAGTTTATTATATAGTAGATTTCGAATATATTGTGACTTGTAATGTATTTATAGAAGCAGTATGGATATGAAACATCATCCAAGAGATTGAACTATTACTTAGGAGAAAATATCCAATAACACTCTATTTTGATAATACTATAGTAGTGGCCATTTTTAAAAATATAGGTCATATTATCATATGAAGCATATATTCTATAATTAACATATTATGATGTCATTTTCAATAAATTAGTGATTATACGGTGTATAGTATATCCACAGAAGACATCCAAGCATACCCCTTTACAAAATCCTTGACTCAACATAAGAATGATCATCATGTGAGGTCTTGCATTGTAAAATCCATAAACTTTTGACTCAAGTCCATTTGTGAGTGTGTTAGAGTTGATTTTCTTGAACCAACCATTCAAACTTTTTAGAACATGAATAATTAAATATTTAAATATTAATAAAATATTCTATTATATATTGTTTATTTTTCATCAGGACTTTAATTTAATAATTTATTTAGGTATATATCATGATGATATGGTCATAGTAGTTCTCTAATTTTATGAGAACCTGGAAGTTCATTGATGATATTCTTAAATATATATTTATTTTCAGATAATGTAATATTATTGGGAACATATTATTTATTCTATCAGGTGTGATTACTCATAAGTATATGAGTCTTCTTCTCAAGAAATTTGAACGTGGTAATCTCCAAGATAAGAGATATTGATAATAGACTCACCATTAGAAATTCTTCTAGTTAGTATGGAATTAGACATTACTATATACAAAAGTGTTTTGCGGAACATAAACTTTAATATTATCAATAATGCTTGTCAGGACTCGCACACTTTAATTTAGTAACTAAAATTGTGATGCCATATGTTTGTAGGATGTATGGTACATTGGGTGCATCAAAAATGGTATATTATTAATGGATAATTCAATTAATGATTTAAGTCATCTATTTTTATGGTAGTTGATATCTCAACCATTTAATTGGAGTAGAACTGTTTCCCTAAATTCTATGTCCATGGTGTAACGATTTGTGTATTTAAGATTTCTAATGAAAGACATATCATGCATATAGGATTATGACATAGATGATCATCCTACATGATTGGATATTTTGTTAAATGGATTATATTACACAATGAGCATTCATATCTGGTTATCGACATTGTGACACTAATTTCTTTATCTTGGGAGAATAGATCAATTACTAGAGAGTAATCATGGACTTTTGGTAAGACCACCAAATATAAACAGGATAGAATAATAGAGGGAACACACTAATTATTTCCATTGAAAATTATTAAATTATATTTGAATTTAATTAACTGAATTAATTTTTCTCCCATGATAAATTAATGATTTTATTCATTGTTTATTGATTGGGAATATTTATTAAGTCAGTAATAAATATTAATTTTTTTTATAGAATCTGTATTTCTATAAGGATAAACTCTTTATTTAGGTATCCATTAATTTCACGGAGTTTTGATGGTCTATGACTGAATCATGTTATGAATATAATTTTACAATCTAGGAATATAATATTTATCATTTCACTAGTTATTGTAAAATAATAATAATAAAAATATTGTTTTATTTCATTATGGGTTCAAGAATGGGTTTTTATATTATTAAAGAGTTGGTACACAATTAAAAAATATTTTAACCTAAACATATCTCTATTAATAAATAGTTATATTTATTCTGTAGGTTTAATCATGAATTTAGAATCATTATACATGAGATACTTCTCCCTCAAATTCATCTTAGTCACCTTCACTCAATAACAACAACAACTCCTTCAAGATTGATAGACCTTGATGTGATCAAGAAAAAAAATACAAGAAGATTGATCTACCATAATATCACCCTATATTCCATTAATGAATTTTCAAATATCAATGGAGCACATGAAAATCACCTCTAGAAGGTATATACACTTGGATCTCCCAACACAATGAAGGAAATCTGAAAAATGGTTTTTGGAATATCAACTTAATCGTCGCATAAGGATCATAAGATGGGGTAACCATTATTTGAAACTAATTTTAATAATTTTAAATTTAATGTTAAAATATTTACTTTGGGTTTTAGATTCTCTAATTTCAAAATCTAGTGGAAAAGTTTTATTTCCCATGGAGTGCACGCCATGGACAATATAGGGATGCGTGATTAGATCTAAAAAACCTATTGGATTTTTTTCCCACAAAGGTACTTTAACTACTCCTATGGAATTCAAATTCTTCGTAAACCACATGCCATATGGATCTATAGATGTATTACACCATCCTATGATACTACACATTTGGGAATGGTCATGAAATCAAAAAATAAATAACATTCCTCTGGAAGATCCCTCACTACATTGGCATTTGAATTTAGGAAGTCTAGACACTGCCACCATTAGGTTCTGATATTACCATGATTATAATTAATAGAAAAGTATAAAATTAAACGAGAAATGTGATTAGAAAATATTCATACAATAATAAATTTCAAAAAAGGCACAACAAGATGAAATGGTTCAGAAATTCATCCAACATCTATAGGAAAATGAATATATCACTTTCATTCAATGTGGAGAAACAACTCGGTTACATGAATTTTCATTTCTTCGAACTATACCAATATAACTTGAAGATGTTACAAAGACACCTTTCATTCATTTCATCTTCCATATACATCCTTCTAGACTCCACTCTTATAGGTCTAGTCCTTTACTTTTTTCTCTAGATCCTCTAATACTTTTTTTGCACCCAGATTGGATTCCTTTAAAGGGGACCCACATTTGGATATATTATTCCCTATCAACACTCATAATCCATACTCAAAAAATATCACTCAACCCATTTATATAGAAATGAATTCTTTATCTCCAATTAGTGCATTCAACATTCTTTTTCAATGAAAAAATATTGAATTTTATCTCACCATTAATGTTTCTAGAAAATCCTCTATTAATGTTGAGAAAAACGTATCCACTAGAAAATGTCTCCCTCTTAGATAAATAATAAAGACTTAGATCAATTTTAACTTGTTAATTTTTTCCACATTATGAATCAACAAGCATTTGGGCCAACGATTTATTAGATAATCATGACTGATTTGCAAAAATCTAGTCCTCTTGTAATATAATTCACTTGATCATTCTTTTCATAAATCTACCCATGGGGAGAGTTAAAAAATGCTCAATGTATTAATAATAATTAATTAAATACGAATTAATACTAATTATGAAAAAATTAAAATTATCAATTTTAATTTTTTTGAAATTTTTATATATTTTTTAAATTGATGACTAATTATTAATTATTATTATTACCAAGAATGTTCGGGTACCAAGCATGTACGACACTATAATTTGGTTAAATAAAATAAACGAATATCAAGAACACGGAATGAGAAACACGAAATGTCACCAATACCTGAATGTTTCCAACTCACCACTCCAAATGAAAAAAATTTATTTCCTTAGACTTATATGAAAGCCCTAATGTACGATATAAAATGACCAAATGGACTAGAAACATCATCACTGTTTAATGAAGCAATGATCTAGCAGATAGTTACCAACCCTGAGGATATCACGCCCACAACCTGATTAATGAGGCTTCTCAACAACACACCACTTGATGTTATCATCATGGAGTCCTAATAATTATCATGGTGGACATTGTTGTGACCATCAGATTCATCATGCACATGATCAAGGTCTTCCCTGGTGTCTTTCATTAGAAGTGGATGTGTCATCATGTCATTAGTGGGAGATTCTCACTATTGATGTCTCATACCATCGACAGCTCATGGTACCCATGATCATTTCCCCAATAGTTTCCCATACAACTACTGGTCCTCTCACGACTACCTTCCCATCCAAATGTGGGGGATAACCAACCAATAGAAAATGAAACAACAGAAAAATTGCTAGAAAAAATGTCCCACAAGTAGTATTGTAATTAATAAATATTTTTGTTAATAATAATGGTTTAACTAATTATTATTAAAATTAATTAAAATTAATAATATTTAATTAAAATTTTAAAATTATTTTTGTTACATTTTTATTATTCATTAATTGATCAATAATTAATATTAATATTAATTATTATTAGTTAATTATAAGTTATTATAAATTAGTATAATTTACCATATTAATATTTTTTTTAATATACATATTAATAATTATTTACTAATAATGTTTACATGTTATTATTAATTATTACGTATTAAAATTTTGTAATAACTAATTTTTAATAGTTTTTTAATATCATTTATTTAATCCCAAGTTATTCTTAAATGTAATTAATTATTAACTAAATCTTATAAATTATTAATTATTTATTCATTAATAACTTATTAATTAATAACTAATTGTAAATAATGTTCTAATAATAATAGAAACAATATATATCTATATTTTTAATAAATTATTACATTAAAGGTAGGTAAATCTCATAGGTGAAGACTCTCTTATAAAATGGGACCATTATTGGTGGTTTTGGTTTTCATAATAAATAATTATAATTATTAGTAAAATTTAACTATGATAAATAACACATTATTAATAATTATTGTTATCAATTTTTTGTAACTATTTATTTTTAATAGTATATAAATAAATAAATGTAAAAATTTTTATTTAATTGTCTTTTAAGGAAATAATGAGGGTGTTTTGGACGTTGCATAAAAATTTATGAAGGCATCAAATCTCCTAAAGCATTTTTTTATTGTAACAATGTTTGGGCGTTCAATGTCTGCGATATATTACAAATACATAAACCATTTCAAAATATTTTCTTACAAAACGCTAATAAGAAACCAAATAAAAAATGGACTCCACCGATGTTGGACTCTGAGGAACTCTATACAGAGAAGTAGAAGAAACCATAGTAGGGAAAAGAGGATGATGACAATGATCTGGAAGAGCTGGGTGAAATCACACATCCATAATTTCCCCAATTTTTCCATTTTATAAAATGAAATATCATATATATTTTATGATTATGTATTGGTTATTTTTTTGAATATATTTATTAGTATTAAATAATGTTTCCATAATCTTAAAATACAAAAAAATAAATTTTTTACGTTGATTTATACTAGTATTTGGTTAAATTTCTGAAAATTTAATTATTAAATTTTTATTTTGTTTTATGAAATTTACATGAGATTATTTTGGAAAATAAATTTTAAAATTTTAATGGTAAAATATTTAGTTTTTTGATATAAAACATCATCGATATATATTTAATAGTTAATTACCCTAATAATATTTATAATACCCTTATTCGTATTATATAATCATTATTAATTAGTATTGAAAAAAGATATATATATATATATATATAACAATGTGACATATTTGAAAAAATGAATGTAATGAATAATATTTTTAAATTTTTTTTTTAATATTAATAAAAGTATTTTATTTTTTTCAGGGCTATTTTTTTTAAAATTATAAAATTATATATTTATAAATTATTAAAAAATTATTTTATGTTATTATGAAATGTTTTTATATTATTCATTATATAAGTCATTTTATATTTTACTACAAATTAAATATTTTATTTTCTATAATATCATTTTAATGGTTTTTTTGAGAACCCTATGCATGACTCATAGTCCAAGAGGTTTTCTGTAACATCCCAAGTAAGTAATGAATAATAGGTATATTTATCTATATCTATTTATGAATTATATAGTGTTTTAGAGGCTTAAAATGAGAATAATTCCAACCTAAAGCATGAAATACTCTAATATTTTTAAAAGATTGTTTTACCACCTTTTGATGGTGAACCATTTTGAAATCTATATTTTGAAAATTTTGTAAGCTATATTTATCAAAATAAACTTATTCTTTATGATTAGGGTCATTGAAATTTACAATGGATAAATTTCTGGTAATTTCGGATAATGTCCATTTTTAATGAATAGTAAAAAATGTTGTATTTTTATTCAAAACCACTTTTTAATCTAATTTATTTGTATGATTAGATTATATTTTTAATTGGTTTTAAAATGAAATTAGAATATTTTTTCACCATTTAATCCAGTGGTGGTCATTGGAATTAATTTCACTTTGAAATTGGACTTAAATTAGTGTCAATCTTTTGATATATATTTTTTCATAAAAACACGCTATTTGTTCTGATAGCATGAATTAATGATTAAATTAATTATTGTAACTTATATGTTTTGAATTTTTTAAAATAGACATCATTTTTTAATACGGAATATCAAATATATCTTAGGGTTATGTTTTGGTATTTTTCTGAAAAACTTCAATTTTTGATGAATAGTGAAACCACTAAGTGGTATTTAAAAAACTGATTTTTCGTTTAAATGAAATTTTACCACCTCTGTGTTTTGAATTTAAAAACTCCAACATACATGGTTTTCATTAGTAAGTAAAGTGTGGTTCAATGGGATTAAAATAATTTTTTGGTGAATAGTAACTTTTAGGTTTTTAATCGCGATTAGAGGTATTTAGTGTAGTTTAAGGTAACAATAATATTTTAATTATACAAAATGACCTTGACACATGTCCTAACCTTATTGGATGTGTCATGGACGTCCAAGAAAACCCATGGTTCTATTTTTGGGACCCCATGGAGCCACTTGGGTAAGAAAATGACATTAATGCCTTTGATTTAAAGTAAAAGTAAAAATGACACAATCATGTATTGTTTTACTAAAACAATTTTTACATGGGGTTATACAAGTCATATTTTTGACTATAAATATTCATTGGATAGATAAAAATATTTCCTACATCATAGTAGTTTTTTATAATTTTTAGACATTAAATAAATTAAATTATTTATGACATCACGAGGATGCAGCGATTACCTCATTTTTTAACGATTTAAATAAAATGAAAAGATAATGTAAAATATAAGACCTAAACATGTCAAAAACCTATTGGATGAGTATATTTTGAACCCTTATAACCTTATCATCAAAATACATCAATGTGGTACCTTCAAAATCCGAAACTCATTTGAAAATAAAGTAACATTTTATACCTTTCCAAGAGTGCCTCCTCTCTCCTCTTATAAAAGGCCCCCACCTCTACCTCCTTACCCACACTTCTCAAGCCTTTGTCTCTTTCAATCCCTTCCTAGTTTGTCTCTCCAAATCCATCTCTTACTCATAAAATCCTCACTTGGGTAGAATGCTTTCCAAGGAAGCCTTTGATCTCAAATCAAAAAGAGTTACCCGATTTAAAGGTAGTGTCTTCTCTTGTGTTCTTATGTTTTATTTTGCTTCTCAAACCCCCTAAACTATTTTTATTCCATTATTTTGTTACAACACCAGTATATTAAATATACTAGGATGTTGTTATGAAAATTATTATAGCTACACCTACACACACCTTCGTCTAATGGTTAAAGAAGATACTGTTTCTATGGTTGGTGATTTTCTGTCTCACGAAACGATGATTGTTCAATCTTCTTTTAACACCTTTCATGGTGGCCATTAAGAGGTCACTATATTTATATATGATATATAATATGTTTATGGTTTACTTATGCTTCTGTATTTTTAATTTATGGAATATCTTTATGGTTTCCATTATGGGTAAACATGATATCTTCATTTTAGGATGTGCGGACTACCGCCCCCTCAAAGTGATTTGATTCATTAATACCATATGTGGTACGTATAAAGGATATATTTAATGATATTATATATGATAAAATACTGGAATTATAATACTATTGTATATTATTATGTTTTAATTCCATTAAATTTTGAGATAGAAATGAATGTAGCATTCATGCGTACGTACGACTAACCGTCTCCAGGAACAGTGCATTTCATTTCTTATCCCCAAATGTAATGTACTATTATAAGTACATATATATAATTGATATATATTATTTAAGTTACATATAAATGATTAATATAATTCTGGAATTAAAATATACATATCTCTCATTTAATTTAAATTCCATTAATATGACATAGAAATGAAAGTAGCGTTCATGCGTGCATACGGCTTACCGTCTCCATGAACGGTGCATTTCATTTCTTACCTCCAAATGATTATGTAATATTATAAATGAATGTATATACTGGATATATATGATATATATGGCATCTAAATCATGAATATAATTCTTGAGATAATGGATATTTGACTACATGAACAACTTGTAAATATAAGAAGTTCACTTTTGATTCAAGTACCAAATATAGACAAAATGGCCGTTATTAACATAAATGTTTATATAATGATCATAACATGTTAATAAGTGATATAAAATGAATAATGAACTTGATAAAGGTTCTTAAGCAAGTAAAAATTAACTCAAGTTTATTATTCAGGACATTAATGAATGATCGAGTCAAGTCGGACCCGAGGTAAGGGAATCCGTCTCAATCTCCTTTCATTGAGGAATATTTTGTTTTATACACAACATTCTTTAATATGGTTTATAAACCCCTTTGACTTTTATGATTATTAAAAGTGAATCTTTTTATACGAAGTATTTTCTAAACGACAAAAGGGAATTTTTTTTGTCGTACGTATGCGGTGACAATGACTTCTTCGCCACCGTGACCATTATTTGAGTTTCGGCTTCCTCTACAAGCCATAAATTTTTTGAATGAAAAATAAATACCATGTTTTACTTTTCACTTATTTTGGTATTGAAAATGGTTTTCATAATGTTTTTATATCAATGTGTTGTATTGATATCTTGTGATTGAAAAGTGGAAATGTTTTTTTTCTTTTATGCATGTTTTATGTGATACGATTATGTTATGGTTCTTGGGTATTGTTATTAAGACGGGTGGTTCCATGATAAACTATGGGCGGGTGAGATCTATATAGCTCTCCAATTCATTAGGTAACGCGAAGGTGTTAAATGCTAAGGTTTCTCCAAAGAGATTTAGGGAATATACTGTGATGGGTATTCCAAACGTAACCAAGAGGGTTACTCCCTACGTAAGATGTTATGAATGCCTGAAGTTACCTTTATGTCTTATGATTTCTATGATTTATTCATGATTTGATGAGGTATGTTAAAGTGATTATGTTTTATGGGTAATGTATGATTTCATTCTTATGTATATTTCTACTCATGTTTCCTTTCCATATTTTTATAACTCTTACTAAGCTTTTTTATGCTCATCCCAAGTTTTTGAAATGTTTTTCATAGGTCAAGGGAATGTTACATGATATAATGATAGTGTCAAGGATGTTTCAAGAAAGAATACAAGTTTTATTTTAAATATGTTTCTGTTGATGGGAAAAATTAATACTATCTTTTATGTAATCACTTTGTTTAAATGTGGAATGTAAAGCAAGTTTTATCATCTAATTATCTAATACTCTAAACCTGAGAAGATCCTCAATGTTTAATCTTGTAATAACTCAAGATTAAGTATGGTTTAAGGGTGGGGCCTTATTGTTGGTATCAGAGGTCGGTTTAGACAAATTTTTGAGTAAGAAAATTGTTAAATTATAAATTAATTTATGGTATGATTGAAATGATATATCATATAAAGATTACCATGTTGATTCTCCTAAGATATTTCTGTGTTAAGAATGGTTTTTCTTAAAGGAAACATAACAAATTTTCTGGGAAGGCATACAGAGGGAAAGGACCTTTCAAACTAGTATCCTAAGATGGTCAGAATCAGAACTAAATAGTTTGTTGCATGGATGGCTCAGTTGACTCAGATGAAAAATGTTGGTTGCTTTTATTGACGATATTTTGGTGTTTTCTAAATGTAAATAGGAGAATTAAATTCATTTAAGGGTTATTTTTCAAACCTTGAAAGAAAAGAAATTGTATGGAAAATTCAGCAAGTGTGAGTTTTGGTTGCAAAAAATTTCTTTCCTTGGTCATATTGTTTCTAAAGATGGAATAACTGTGGATCCTGCAAAAACAAAAGTTGTTTAAGAATGGACAAGACCCACAAATGTAACTGAGATCCATAGTTTTCTTGGTTTTTCAGGTTACTACTGATGGTATGTTGGAAATTTTTTACGGTTATCTAATTCAATGACTAAGATAACTCGAAAGGGTGTTTAGTTTATCTGGACGAAATAATGTGATGATTGTTTTCAGGAGTTGAAAAGAAGATTCGTGAATGCTCCAGTTTTGGCACTTTCTTTCAGGAATGGTGAGCTGTTATCTACACTGATGCTTCATTGAAGGGATTTGGTTGTGTCCTTATGCAGAATGATCAGGTAATTTCTTATTCTTCAAGTCAGTTTAAAACTCATGAGGTAAATTACCCTACACATGATTTGGAATTAGCTACTATTTATTTTGCTTTAAAAAATTGGAGGCATCATTTGTATGGAGTAAAGTGTAAAATATATACCAATCACAAAAGTTTAAAGTATATATTCACTTAGAAAGAATTGAACATGAGACAGAGGAGATGGCTAGAATTAATCAAGGATTATGATTGTACAATTCATTACCATCCGGGAAAAGAAAATAAAGTGTATGATGCTTTGAGTCGAAAAAGTAATGCTTCATTAACAATGTTGCGTTTGGAATGTGATACTTTGGTTAAGGATTTGATGAACATTGGCATAAAAGTTGTTGGTGCAGGATGTCCTTCTGTTTTGTTTCAGGTATCAGTGAAATCTTCTCTATCAGACAGAATAAAGAAAGCACAGAAGAAATACTGTGAGTTGCAGAAAAAGGTAGAGCTGGTTCAGAAGGGTAAGTTGCCTGAATTCAACATTGATAATGATTGTGTTTTGAGATTTGGGAAGTGATTGTGTGTGCCTTGTGAATCACAGTTGAAGAGAGAGTTGTTATGTGAAGCTCATAGTTCTCCATTTTCAGTTCATCTAGGAAGTACTAAGATGTATAGAGATCTTCAGGAGTATTACTGGTGGGACGGAATGAAAAGGGATATTTCTGATTTTACTGTGAAGTGTTTGAATTGTCAATAGGTAAAAGCACAGTAGCAGTTACCGAAATGGATGCTTCATCCTTTACCAGTGCTAGAGTGGAAATGGGACAATATATCCATGGACTTCATTGTGGGATTGCTGAAGACACCTCAAGGTAATAATGCAATCTGAGTTATTATTGATCGCTTGACTAAATATGATCATTTCCATGCTATACGAGATACTTTTTCCTTAGATCTACTTTCTCATTTTTATCTTAAAGAGATAGTCAGGTTACATGGAGTTCCCCTCTCCATTGTATCTGATCGTGATCCCAGGTTTACTTCTAACTTTTGGAAAAGCCTTTAGAAGTCGTTGGGTACTGAATTAAATTTTAGTACAACTTTTCTTCCTCAATCAGATGGGCAGTCAAAACGGACAATTAAAACTTTGGAGGATATGATACGTTCTTATTCGATGGATTATCAGGGAAGTTTGGACCAACATCTTTCTTTGGATGAATTTTCATATAATAACAGTTTTCATTCTAGTATATAGATGGCTCCATTTGAATCATTATATGGTAAATGGTGTCAAACTCCAACTTTTTGGGATGAAGTGGGTGAAAGGAAGCTGATGGGACCAAAATTGATAGAAGAGATGGCAGAAAAAGTTCAGTTGATTCAGAAACACATGAGAACAGATCAGAGGAGGCAGAAGAGTTATGCGGATAACCGGAGGAAGGATCTATCTTTCGAGGTAGGTGATCATGTTTTTCTCAACGTTTCACCATGGAAATGTGCGATGCGATTCGGTAAGAAAGGGAAGCTGGGTCCAAGGTTCGTTGGACCATATGAAATTCTGTAGAATGCTGGATTAGTTGCATATGGAGTGGCTTTACATCTGAGTTTATCTCATGTACACAATGTTTTTCATGTTTTGATGTTGATAAAGTATATGCCAGATCCATCTCATGTTTTGAGCCCAGAGGTAGTTCAGTTGGAAGAGAATCTATCTTATGAAGAACAACCAGTCCATATTCATGACCGAAGGTAGCAAGTGCTGCGAAATAAGGTAATTCACCAGGTAAATGTTTTGTGAAAAAACAATATGGTTGAAGAGGCAACGTAGGAATATGAAAATACTATGAGGGATAAATACCCCCACTTATTCGATAAGTAAATAAATTGTGGGGACACAATTTTATAAAGGGGGGAAGGATGTAACATCCCATGTAATTAATGAATAATAGGTATAGTTATATATGATTATTTATAAATTATATGGTGTTTTAGAGGCTTAAAATGAGAATAAATCCATCCTAAAGCATGAAATACTCTAATATTTCTAAAAGAATGTTTTACCACCTTTTAATGGAGAAACATTTTTAAATGTATCTTTTGAAAATTTTATAAGCTTTATTATTCAATATAAACTTATTATTTATGATTAGTGGCATTGAAATTTACATTGGATAAATTTCTGGTATTTTTCTGATAATGTTCATTTTTTTAATGAATTGTGAAAAATGTTGTATTTGAATTGAAAACCTCTTTTTAATATAATTTATTTGTATTAATAGATTATCTTTTGAATTTGTTTTAAAGTGAAATTAGAATATATTTTTACCATTTAATCTAGAGGTGGTCATTTGAAGTAATTTCACTTTGAAATTTGACTTAAACTAGTGTCAATCTTTTGATATATATTGTTTCATAAAAACACGCTATTTGTTCTGACAACCGAAATTAATTATTAAATTAGTTATTGTAACTTATATGTTTTGAATTTTTTAAAATATACATCATTTTTGAATTCGGAATATCAAATATAGCTTAGGGTGATGTTTTGGTATTTTTATGAAAAACTTTAATTTTTAATGAATATTGAAACCACTAAGTGGTACATAAAAAACTGATTATTTTTTTAAATAAAATTTTACCACCTCTGTGTTTTGAATTTCAAAAATCCGACATACATGGTTTTTATTATGTAGTAAAATGTGGTTCAATGGGATTAAAATAATTTTTTTGGTGAATAGTAACTTTTATGTTTTTAATTGCGATTAGAGGTAATTAGTGTAGTTTAAGGTAAAAATAATATTTTAATAATATGAAATGACCTTTACACATGTCCTACCCATATTGGATGTGTCATTCCTGACCAATACAACCCATGGGTCTATTTTTGGGACCCCATGGAGCCACTTGGGTAAGATAATGACATTAATTCCTTTTATTAAAAGTAAAAGTAAAAATGACACAAACATGTATTGTTTTACTAAAAAAATTTACATGGGGTTATACAAGTCATATTTTTGACTATAAATAGTGATTGTAAAGATACAAATATTTCCTACATCATCGTATTTTTTTATAATTATTAGACATTAAATAAATTAAATTATTTATGACATCATGATGATGCAGCGATTACCTCATTATTTAACGATTTAAATAAAATGAAAATATAATGTAAAATCAAAGAACTACACATGTCAAAAACCTATTTGATGAGTATATTTCAAACCCTTATCACCTTATCCTCAAAATAAATCAATTTGGGACCTTCAAAATCCGAAACTCATTTGAAAATAAAGTAACATTTTATACCATTCAAAGAGTGCCCCTCCTCCTCTCTTATAAAAGGCCCACACCTCTACCTCCTTAACCACACTTCTAAAGCCTTTGTATAGGCCATGAACTTCCTATTGTTTCTCTCCACATCCCTCTATTACTCCTAGAATCCTCACATTGTTCAGAATGCTTTCTAAGGAATCATTTGTGCTCAAATCAAAAAGAGTTACCCGATTTAAAGGAAGTGTCTTCTATTGTGTTATTATGTTTTATTTTTCTTCTCCAACCCCCTAAACTCTTTTTATTCCTTTATTTTTTAACAAATACATTATATTAAATATACTAGTATGTTGTTATGAGATTTATTAGAGCTACACCTACACACACCTTCGTCTAATTGTTAAAGAACATACTATTTCTGTGGTTACCGATTTTCTGCCTCACGAAACGATGATTGTTCAATCTTCTTTTAAAACCTTTCATGGTGGCCATCAAGATGTCACTATATTGATATATGACATATAATATGTTTATGTTTTACTTAATCTTATGTATTTTTCATTTAGGGCATACCTTTATGGTTTCAATTATGGGTAAACGCGATATCTTCATTTTTGGAAATGCAGACTACCACCATCTCAAAGTGATTTGATTCGTTAACACCATATGTGTAATTATAAAGGATAGATTTAATGATATTATATATGATTCCATACAGTAATTATAATACTATTATGTATCATTATGTTTTAATTCCATTAAATCATGAGATAGAAACGAATGTAGCGTTCATGTGTACGTAGGGCTTACTGTCTCCGTGAACGGTGCATTTCATTTCTTATCCCCAAATGTAATGTACTATTATAAGTACATATATATAAGGGATATATATTATTTATGTTGAATATAAATGATTAATATAATTCTGGATTTAAAATATACATATCTCTCATTTAGTTTTAATTCCATTAATATGACATAGAAATGAAAGTAGCTTTCATGCGTACGTACGACTTACCGTCTCTATGAACGGTGCATTTCATTTCATACCTCTAAATGATTATATAATATTATAAATGCATTTATATACTGGATATATATGATATATATGGAATCTAAATCATGAATATCATTCTTGAGAAAATGGATATTTGACTACGTGAACAACTTGTAAATATAAGAAGTTCACTTTTGATTCAAGTACCAAATATCGACAAAACGACCGTTATAAACTTAAATGATTACATAATGTTCATAACATGGTAATAAGTGATATAAAAAGAATAATGAACTTGAAAAAGGTTCTTAATAAAGTATAAATTAACTCATGTTTATTATTCAGGACATTAAAGAACGATCGAGTCAAGTCAGACCTGAGGTAAGGGAATCTGTCTCAGTCTCCTTTCATTGAGGCATATTTTGCTTTATACACACCTTTCTTTTATACTGTGTATAAACCCCTTTCACTTTTACAATTATTCAAAAGTACTCTTTTTATACGAAGCGTTTACTAAACGACAAAAGGGAATGTTTTTTTTGTCGTACGTATGCGGCGACAATGACTTCTCCGCCGCTGTGACCATTATTTGAGTTTCAGATTCCTCTACAAGACATAACTTTTTTTTGAATGAAAAATAAATACCATGTTTTACATTTCATTTATTTCGTTATTTAAAATGGTTTTCATATTGTTTTTATATCAATGTGTGGTATTGATATCTTGTGATTGAAAAGTGGAGATGTTATGTTTCCTTTATGCATGTTTTATGTGATATGATTATGTTATGGTTCTTGGAAATTGTTATAAAGACTGGTGGTTCTGTGATAATCTAATGGCGGGTGAGACCGATATACCTCTCCAATGAATTGGGTAATGTGAAGGAGTTAAACGTTAAGGGTTCTCTGAAGAGGTTTAGGGAATATACTATGATGGGTATTCCAAACGTAACCAAGAGGGTTACTCCCTACGTAAGAATGTTTTGAATGCCTCAAGTTACCTTTATGTCTTATGATTTCTATGATTTATTCATGATTTGATTAGGTATGTTAAAGTGCTTATGTTTTATGGGTAATGTATGATTTCATTCTTATGTATATATGTACTCATGTTTCCTTTCCATATTTTTATAACCCATACTGAGCTTTTTATGCTCATCCCATGTTTTTGAAATGTTTTTCACAGGTCAAGGGAATGGTACATGATATGATGATAGTGTCAAGGAAGTGTCAAGGAAGAATCCATTTTTTATTTTAAATATGTTTCCGTTGATGGGAAAAATTAATACTATCTTTTATGTAACCACGTTGTTTAAATGTGGAATGTAATGCAAGTTTTATGATCTAATTCTATAAAACTCTAAACCTGAAAAGATCCCCAATGTGTAATCTTGTAATAACTCATGATTATGTAATGTTTATGGCTGGGGCCTTATATTTGCAGTTATTTGATAATTTATTACCTATATATAAATTTTTTTCCATGTTTACATCGTAATTATTCTTTTACATATATTATATATATTCACAGGGATGTTCAAAATTTATACATAATTACTATGTTAACTTTTTTTACAAAGGAAACAAGTTTAGATAGATCAATGATTAGGGATTACAAGATACACCATCCAAATATTAATTTCATCAAAAGAAACATATCTAACATGAGATAATCCTTGAGTTGCCAAAATAAGAGATACACAATTCCCCTCCATTTTAATGAAGGAGAAAGTGAAATCTGATAAATAACAGAGAAGGGACCAGATATTCAAAATCAAAAAACTGAATGAAATTAATCCTCACTATTTTACATAGATAACATTAATGATTATAAAAAAATATGACTCGATGAAAATTGATTTCCATCCCTTCTCAATACAGAGAGATAATTTAGCCCAAATTTCATGGGCATCAGCCGTCATAGGGTCCCAATGTGCATGGGTCGGCTCATGGAAAACTGCAAAAAAAATTTAGATGATTTGTAAACCATAAATCCAAAACCTATTACACTATTCCAAAGGAAAAAAATGCCAATGTTGAATTTTAGAATGCCTGATGGGGGGAATCTATGAGGTGATGGGAGGGCCTGTGCATGTACACCCATTTTAAGAATCTGCATTCTTATACATCTCCACCCAAGAAGTATCCCCTTAAACCAAAAAATGATTTGTGTTTTGATCGGGAAGAATAAAAAATTGTTTTAACGGAGATAGATAGACTAGTAAATTATGTGTAAATATTCCACCATCTTCATATGGAGTGAAGAGACCTAAGAAACCAATAACACTGCAAGAATTGAATATTTCTTTAAAAACATTGGCACTTTAGAACACCATTAAATCCACATATCCCAAGCCTCGAGGCATCACAAATTACATGTTAACGAGATTCAGGCTTTGCCAGTCATAAGGGATAGAGAGGATCATCAGAAGAATGATATAAAATTGGAGGCTTTTGTATGGGAGGAAACCAAGAAATACTTTCCACTGGAAATACTAAATCACAGGGGCCACTAATGGGCACAAAAAACATCCAAGTCACATCATTATCATGGTTTCGTGTTTCATGGTCCAAAATATAAGATAAATTCACCAAGAAAATAACTAAAATCTCATTAAATCATTAAATAAATTCATTCCCTCTATCAAAAACATAATTAATACTCTAAATGATTCTTATATCAGACTCATTAAACCATCAGTCGTGTAATTCAATACACTGTCATTTACCTGCATCACTGAACAATGTACACAACGTTTAATCCTGAAACCTAGTAACCACTAGGGATGTTTTAAAGATAATGTCATCCCCAAGAAACTGAGGTCCCTTGCGTATATTTACAGTGGATCTATCCCCTATCTTCCTGAAAAAACCTTGGTTGATAAGAATACAAAAACCCCAGATAGTCATCTTGGGAATAATGGTATGGGTGCCTAAATCCATGGTTTTGATGTTTGTGTGAGGAACAATATTTATCCTTGAGAATCTAATTACATAGGCAATTGGGGTGTTTCCTCAGCATGCAACATTTTATAGCCAGAAGTGCATGATTCATGATGCAAATATCCTGGAATCACATTCCCCTACATGATTTAGGGGTGAAAAGATTATTCCAATCCATTCAGTAGATTTTTCTTCATCATTTCTCATAGTCCCATAAGAAATTAGCAACACGGGCTTGAATTTTGTCAACTATCATAGCCAGTCTTTTGAAAAGATAAATGATATACCTTGGAATCACTTGGATCACTAATTTAATCAATGTTTCCTTCCCTACATTAGATACTCTCTTGGTTTCTACCATATAATTTTTTCCAATACTATAAAGGATATTTGAAAAGATATATCGCCACAATTGATAAAAAATTAATGGAAGACTGAGGTATTTATATTGTTTTTTAACCATTAAAATAACTAAATATTGATAAATATCAAGTTTTATATTTATAAAAACACATACACTATAATAAATTTCATATTTATCCTGATTAATTTATTTAACATAAGCCACCTCCCAAATACATATAAAAGGAAATATGGAGTGGAATTCTTTATGAATATCCCTTTGGAAAAGAATAATGTCATTATAAAATAAGAGATGATTAATGGTTGGGATTCATCAGTAGATCATAGATCTGTGAATAATATTACTTATTTCAACCACAAACTTAATATGGGAGAATTCTTTATCCACGAAAATGAAAATGAATTGGAGAATGGGGGTCCCCATTCAAATGGATCCTCAAGGGACCAAATCTGTAAGTGAGATTTCCGTTGATTTTATTCTTGAATGAAACCTGAATATAACAATTCATAATGATTTAAATCTATTTGGCTAAAAAACTCATTTTTTCAGAAAGAAAATTGTATAAATGAACACTCCACATGATCCTATGCCTTTTTTATATTAGGATTCCATACCATAATACCTATATTAGAAATTGATCGTGTTTTCTTGGAGTGAAACATCTCATGGGGGAAAACTGAATTTGGGAACACTAGTTTCTGGAGATAATAGATGGTAACTAAGGATGGAGGTGATTATATAATATCTTAGAAAAATATTATAAGAAACATCACACAGGATAATTTTTTAATGTCAATAGCCATATGGGTTTTTTTTTAATTTTTGGATAAGCGTGATGATAGTTTCATTCAGAGTAGTTGGATTCAGTTTTTCCCACATAGATTTATCTCATAAGGTATGAGATATTCAGCCTCAGAATATGAAATTATTTTATAATAAAAAGGGCTTAAAACATGTCATTCCCTAGTTATTTATTGGAATGGAAATGTTTGATGACCCCGTAATTTCATCAATAGTATGATCAAGCCTGAGATGGTGATTCATAGTGTTAGAAAACACAAGTTTATTACATAATTCATCTGAATTGGATATGGAAGTGACCTAAAAAATGAATGTATTAGGAAAAAAAGTAAGATAATATTTTGAATTCCCATATAATTGGTGATTTCTCCACCTTCATTATTGTCAAGCATAAGATTGAGTTTTTTCAGTTCTGTGTGGAAGATATCTGATTGAAATAAGAATTATTAGAATCATCTTATTTAATATGGGTATAATCTGCATTCAATGCCTATAAGAATTCCATAATACAATGTTATTAATCTCTCTAGGGTTTAATCACACTAATTTTGGATAAGATAAAATTTGAGGGAGGGAAGATGTAGAGAACCTTCATCTTTCTTTCAATGAAATTGTACCTTATGTCGGTATGTTTATATTTTTAATTTCTCTATGTTTTATGTATCACCTTATATTAGGGTCACCAACCTTCTAGTTATTTTGAGTTGTATCCTCACATTTCGTGTCATTGGCCCAAAAACTCCCAAATTAGAATTGTTTAATATATATTACCCACTTTAAACCATAAAAAGTTTCAATATTAATGGTGCGGTGATCTGAGGAGGAATGGATCTTGTGAGATATAATTTAGGACGTAAATAAAAGAATCCAGTCTTTAAAATTCAATAAACATTCCATCCAATATGTGACGCAGGTGGAAACCATATTCCCACGGAACCAAGTGAAAGGCATATCTACATGCCCTATAAAATAAAGACCTTACCTCATAAACTATTTATTGAAATAAATCATGGAGGCCTAGGATCTACTTAATCCCCATTATTGTTTGAACTAGAGAATAGCCTCGTTAAAACTCTCTCCAACCGGGATAAGTCTCAAAAATCATTCACCCATGGTTTTAAAAAGCTTTATTGAATTCTATGTGTCCCCCTAAGAATAAAATATATAAAATCCAATAAAGAACCATGTGGGGTTTTTAGTGTGGATGGATGAGGTAATGTAGTAATACAAGAAATAGAAGACTTAAAATCCTTGCCTTCCTTCCATAGAAGACATAGGACACCCGAGTGGCCATTGAGAGGTATTAAGAAAAAACCTTGAAAGCCATGTTATATTATAACACAAACCATGTACATGATTTCTAATATGGGTTGGAATCGGAAAACCATATAATGGAGACTTAAACAAAAATGGTGCTAAATCCTCCAAACTGATTATGAGTGAGCATGCCCATGACAGTTCCAATATAGGACTTTCATTGTGATAGGTGGGACTAGATCAATCCTTTGTATGCCTCTGATAAATAAAAAAATGATCCTTTAACCATAAACTGTCACATGTTTTTCTAGTTATCATACACCTAAAAGGTATTGTAAGAGTCTTTTTATCTATAAAAAACCACTATGGGGGGACCGAACCTGGGGTTGACATCATCAACCCCAACATGTTCTCTCCTACATGAGGGGAATGCAAATAGAGGTCAACTCCAGAGGGAGGAACTGGGTATAGAGGTTCTGTAAAGATGTTCTTTAGACTAGTTGGTTGTTTGGAGTTATCCTAAATAGAGAAAAATATTAATATTGGTGTGAGTATCTCATCTATAAGATCCTTATCTACTAAAGTTGATGTATACCTATAGACCATAGGATCCACCTAGGTGGATGGATTCTCCTCCACAATTATTTTTTCAGAATCATCATAGTTTATAGGAAAACATGACGACCCATGTGTGATAATTCTATCTTGGTCTGAAGCATCATGCATGCTAAGGGACTTCATAGGGGTTTTTCTATCTCTATGCCTTTAGGAATCCATAATGATGAATTTTACATTATTATTGACGTGGAGGTTGAGTTCTACTTTATCTAACAATATTACCATCATCATTGGGTATCATTTATATTTTTTCCTTCTTTGTATATCTGACATGTCCACAAAATAATTAAAATATCATCATTTTTTTGTACTTAAATTAGATCTATATTTTTTAGTTTTTTTTGTATATGATGGTTCCCCTTAGAAGTGGGATTCCATTATCAACCAAGAATCTGATTCACAAAAAACATCCATAGAGAATAGGTTATGATTTATCCCATTCTATAAAGTCCCTGATGTATCCCTTCTCTCTCTCACAATGCGCTTTGGTGTATATAATAATGTAACTCCCACAATCCACGCCTAGAAGAGTGATTTATACAAGGTTACCTTCATCATGTATTTTTCACTTTTCATATATTCTTGTAGGATTATATTATTATCAATTGGACAAGGTCTCCCTTGGAGGACCCTCAATTTTCGTTTCATATTGAGGAACTAAAAAACCAGACACCTAGATCTGACTTCACGCATCGCCACATCAATGTCCAATCAACATGTGGATTATAGTGTGTTCTACAAAGTAGATAAATTTATTATCATATCAAAGATGAATTTTTCAATGTTTTAAAGATTCATTCAATGAACCTGGGAGTTATCATCCTTTAATTTAATGACATGTGATTATTCTTTATCCATAAGAGAAAGGCCTTACCATTGTTTCAAAACCTCATTGTCCTTCATTCCACATGAAAAAAAAACAGTAATATTTTATAGGAATAAATCATGTAAACTCCCCCTTAGGAACATACATTTATAAGAAAACCTCCATCTATGATGAAAAAATAGTAGATGATACACCCAAGATCAGCATAACCAAACAGACTGATCAAAAGCATCCCATAAAATAACCAAAAATGCAATCGATAGAAGAGAATCCATTGATATTTTTGATCACATCAATGCTAGAAAAAACATGATGGTACAAGGACACCTGAGGAATCATCAAAACCTAGTAAACCCTTAGAGGACCTCTTAATCGATTATAAAAATAGATGAAAAATATATCTCTATTAAAATTATTACATTATAATAATTATTTTATAAACAATAAAAATATATATTTAAAAATTCATACATAATTTACACATCACCTATCACTTTAATAATTAATATATTTAAAAATGATAAAAAAGTATTTCACCACTCTAGGAAAAATCATGATCATAACTTTACTTATTTTTTTGTAGTTGTAAATTTGAATGTTGGATCAACCTAACAGTGAGGATAACTTAGATTGAATCTAAATGGTATGACCATAGGGAATAAATAAAAATGATTTATTAATAATATTTTTAACTTCTATTTTATTTTAACGAAATCTTCTGAAAGTAATTTTAATTTAAAATTTAATTTTATACTATCCAAACCTAATAAAATATAGGCCTATTATTTTTTATTGTGGAAATAGTTTGACTGGAATCTCAATCTCGTTTTCATGTCTAATCCTATCATTGGGTTTGGGTGTCCATAGTGATAAAATATTAGTCATTATATCAACCACTAAATAGTATTTAAAAAAATGTTCATTATTTCAATATACTAATTTTTTAAATTTTTTCGTATTTATAATTTTTTTTCATAGTTTGAATTGTCCAATTTATTGTAATGGATCTGAATATCTGGTATATTTTATTAAATGAAATTTATAAGACAAAAAACACGAAGAAATATTTGTTATTAAATGGGATTAAAAATTTTGATTTGATGAAAAATAACATGAAACAAGGTGAAATGCAATATCAAAATTACATAATCATTTAATATCTTTGAATTACCAATAACCAAGGTCATCAAAGAATTTTTTAGTTATAACATTAGTGTATCAAACTCCATCCTTGCAGATAACAACAATAACATGATATGGATTGAAAATACTTTAAATTACTGACATAGACATAATAATTTCTCTAAGAAATTCCTCATTCATATATTTCTATTTCTCTTATACGTGGTTTTTATTTTCATATAATGTATGATGTTTTGTAACAAAAAATCATTTCATAATGCACACCACCACAAATGACACATTCACTCGTTTCTAGTCAAACTGATAAATAAAACATTGAAATTATAAAAATATATTATGTCCATTAATTTTATAATTGTATAAGAAATAAAGATAGTATGAATATCTTTATGTTTGTACCTTTTGAGATTCCACATAATTTGTAAGTGGAGAAATAATTGTTCAAGCTTCCATGATCTTTGAGTTTTTCAGTAGCCATTTAATGGTGTATTTTGATACCATATCACCCATTTGAATAAAAAATGTAATGGATACAATTATATATACATAGGAAATTTTAGCTACCATCATGTATTGTTATTTCATGGGAACATGAATTTTAGAAATCCATTCAAATTCAATATTATAAGCTATGGGATGAATTTTTGTTTATAAATTATATAAAATATTAAAAATATTTTTATAACAACTAAAACATTAATTTATTTCTCACATTTCAATGTATACTATGATATTTCAGATAATTTTATATGTTTACAAAATAATATGATTTAAGATTTATTCGATAGTAATATTAAATCCATGAAAAATAAATATATTTTTAGAAAACATAAATACATGATAAAATTATTAAAAATTTACATATAAGATAAAATTATTGATAAGTTGAAACATAATAAATATTTTTGTAAACATTACAAAAAATATATAGAACGTAACCATCTTTATCTGAGGGAAGTATTTTATTTTAATGTTTAACATTCTATATATGTAATGGAATAAAAATCCAATGATTTCAAATAAATTCAAAATTATATATATACAATCACTAGGGAATAGTAATCATGGTAAGAGTTTCTTTCCATTCCCATCAATAGATCCATCTCAATATAAACATTGAATACTTCTTGATAAAATTATTTTATGTACTCTGGAAATGTTTCTAAGGTATAAAAATTCCACCAACATATTTCACAACCACATGGACATCAATATAGTTTTTAAACTAGAATGGTTGAAAAAACATATTATGAAAATTGAATAAAAAAAATGCAAATATAGTTTTTTTATAATCTTTCCACTCTTTTTTTATTAGTTTTATTTCATTAAGTGGTCCATATGAATCATCTATATCATACATGTATGATAACAATACTATTAATTTGGTTAGTATAATTATTGAAAAGGGAATATTGTGGCTCAAAAATATACATCTAATGTCCAAAAATAACACTTAACCACCCTATCTCATGTGATTTATAGATTTATTCCAAATCAAGTTCCTTCCACAACCAGAAATCAATACACATCAAGAAACAATTACATTAAAATAGACATTTCCAACATTAATAGGAAATTTTTTATGTTTTAGTTTCATAAATTTACTTCCAGTTTTTGTTTTTAAAATGTTGAATTACAATTTTGAATACATGAGAAAATAATTTTGACAATATATTTCCTCCTGATAAACTAACATTCAATTCCTTTCATCCTATCAATTTAGGAACTTTTGAACTAGATGATTTAGATAATGTTTCACATGAATCGTGATCGGCACACTGGGTTTCATGTAACTAAATTTAGGTACATAGAGGAAAATGAGTGAGCATCATACTTTATTATTTTCCCTTGCATCCAACTTTTTTGCATCATTATACAAGATCAATGCACTCTGAGGATAATATATCATCAAAATTACATTTGTGTACTTAAATTTATTAACGACATCTACATTTTGAAATTATAAATAATGATAAATATACCATCATAATATTTATGGAATAAAATAAAAGATTCAAAAATAGTATTAAAACAATAAATAACATTAAATACTAACCATAATATATATTATAACCATGTTTTATGAACAATAAAAAGATAATGGATAGGTTTTAATGAAAAATATCATTATCATGTTTTAAAGTTTCATTATAATATGTGTTGTAAATTTGTTGTAGTTCATGATATATCTTGATTTAATAATGATATGCAATTCCGAAACATTAAAATTCATCAATTATGTTTAATAATTGAACTTAGTTACGATTGTTTGAGTTTCGTCCATTTAGATGAGTCTCCGCACTTATTCCTTGTGTTTTCTATGTGAATAAATTATTCTATTATAGGTTCCCCCCCAAATTTAAAAAAACATAATTTATTATTATAGGTACATGTTAAAACAATGATTAGAAAAATATCCCAAAAAATTGCTAAAATGTTATAATAATTTAAATTTTATTTTAAAATAAAAACAATTAAAAAACATATAAGAATAGAAAAGTTGAGAAAATAATCTCCCCATAAAGAAGGATGATAATCATTAGACTCATGGTGAGACTGCTAACATTTTTTTAAGTCTTATTATCAGCATCATTTAGGATTTTGAGTGTGTGGTGTAAAGGATGCTCTATTGGTATGTTATTTATAATTCGACAACAGTAAAGAAGAAGGGATAATATTTCATTTAAATTTCATCATTGGTAAAGTTTTTTTGTGAACCCAAAATAATTGTTTCAAAAGGAATAATGGGCCAATAAAAAAAACATCTAAATCAATAATTTTTTTGTAGATTTATTAATTTCAACAAATATAAAATTATTAACTAATTAATATATTGTTTGATATTATAAAAAATATGAGAAATAATTGTAATGTATCTTTCCAACACCAAAAACTAGAAATTTATTTGTCTTCTTATGTTATCAATGTAGTTAAATCTCATGAATTTAGAGAAGATACTTTTTGTATTTGATTTTCCAATGTATTTTATATTTTCATTAATTTTATGTAATTCTATACACAAAAAAATATTTAATGTTTATCCACAGTGGTGCATAATTTGTTAAATATTCATTTTCTGTTGATAAAATGTTTTACTAAAAAATATGTCATTTCCCCAAAATTTTCAGTAAAAACACTATCGCTAAATCTTATATCCATTGATAAAACAGTTCTTCTATAGCTATAAAAATACAAAAATGATTATATATTTATTGTATGATAATTATAATATTATTTTATATGAAAGTATAACACACTAAAAATTTATTTGAGAAAAAAATCACTGTAATGAATATTTTAAAACATGTCCAAACTACAAGAGACTTTACCTAAAACACAATCAAACTACATCTATAGTATGTTCCTCTCACACATTATTTTTTAATACAGAGGTACATAATAGAATCAAGGACCATGCATCCAGTTCTCCCATTGTTTTCTGACATGTCTACAATGGATTGACCATCTATTGTAGCCTCATATTAGCATCATGAAGTAGGCCCACCACCTCGATTTCAAAAGGTGGTTATTGGAAGTATCTGATCATCCCAAGAACATAAATTATTCATAAAATATAATAAAAAACACCAAAAAATCATATCAACAATAACTACTGCATCCAAATATAAATCAAAATTAAATTAAATCAATTAATTTATTTCTATTTTAATAATGGGAACATGAATTATTAAGTCATAAATTATTTTTGAAACCATGGATGTGAAATAATGTAATATTTTACATTCCTTGTCAGAATTTGATACCTTTAATTTGTATAGGCAACCTGGGAAATATGGGAAGAGTCCATCAACTCCAATATTGATAATCCTATGATAAACTTTCGTTTGTGGGTCGTAATGAAATTTGAAGCAGAAGTACAAGTTCTCAATCATGTAAGTATAAGGTTGAACCTAATTAAAAGTGAATGAACCAAATTTTAGAATTATAATATATGAAATATTATTGAAAAAAATACATAAAAACAATTATTTTGAAGAGAACGTACCACTATAAATATTTGGAGAAAGTGATTTGGTAAGAAGATCAGTTTCTTATTCCAATAATTATTTTTAACATGAAATACATTCTCCTTATATAGACCAATACCAATCATATCATCTTGGATGTAACCATCATCTTTGATTTTTGGATAATTATCCATTGGTAAATGTATATTTTACTCTTTGAATAAAACATCAAGTATATGAAGCAACATGAAAAACCAAAATATAAGGTTTTGTTTTTTGGGAAAAAAAATATTTTAATTTGAAATCATATATACCATATTTTATCATTCCCTAAATAATATTTCAATGAGACTAAATGGTTCCATGATACTATAATTTTTAAATCCAACTAATTCCCTCCCAATAAATGATGGAAAAGCATTCAATTGAATGTAAATTAAAATCAGACCATTTCATTATTTTATTGATTTGATTTGATTCCAATACATAAAAGTTTTATTAAATAAAATACTAAACTGTCCAAAAATTAAATCACAAATACTAGTTTTCTATAATATATAATACAAATTAAATTAAATTTATCATTGTCATCATATTCCAATAGGATAAGGGGGTCACGAAATTGTAAGATAACATTTGTTATAAGATGAGGCAATAGATATGATCTCAAACAATAGCTGAGACTGCTTACGAGAATTCACTACCTAGGAATTTTTTAGGATTCTTATATAATATGTGAAGTGTCCATCAACATCCAATTTGTTTATCAGGTAGTTGAATACCTTGTACTGGTCTTGATAGAAGTCAAAAAAATAGAATGAGGTTGGGATGGTGAAGAATGATTAAGATGACACCATCCATTTGGAATTTCATAATCCCTTGGAAGCCATTATTTTCAAGAGACATAACTGAGAAATCCAAAGGAATAATTACTGAATAACCATAATAAATTTGAAGAAGAAAGTAAAATAAAAATGATAAAGTGTAGTTTATTGATGCTATCAAGGTACCTTTTGTAGACCCACTTAACAATGAAAGGGATTGATTGAAATATGTGCTTATATATCTAATGGATTATGTAATAAAATACTTTGACCAAACATGGTTAGGATACATAACTAAACTTCCTAGCATGATATGCACAACAAAAGAAAGGATTAGTCAAATATGATGCTTTAGAAAATAGTAAACATTTGAGTAAATAAGTTACATGAAGAAGCCAACATTTGGGAAAAAATTCATCTGTATTGTAGAAGAGAAAACATTGGCACGTTATAAAATATTATATGTCATAAAATATACCTATTTATGGCTTGGGGAAATTTATCTGTATGCAAACATACATGATCATATAATTGAAAACCTTCTGAGTTTGTATCAATGAGAGAAAGGATAATTTTCATTTGATGCTTCACTAAAACATTTTACTCAATGAATTCACATTTTATTCATATCCAATAGATTTTTTTGAGGCCAAAAAAATTAATGTCTAAAGGCAAATTTCCACAATATATAAATAACATTAATGTAAAGGGAGTTTGTTAATGGGACAAAAGATTAATAAACTATATCTAAACACAAAATTATGTTGGTCAAGCATTTTATTGGATAATAATATGATACCACATTTATAATAAAATTTGTATCTAAAAAGAACTATATAGTCAATGAAAATATATTAATTTTAATAATGAAAACCCACGCGCTAAAAACATGACCAAAGTAGATGTATGGAAATGAATTGTAATATTTGACTTACATAAATACATAATTTTTTTCCTTTTTCACCCCACTAATTTATTAGGATAACTAAACTATCATAAAATTGATTATTTGTGATGGATCATTTGTGATGGGAAAATGAACCATCGTAATTAGTACCTTCTTCATGACTAATTGTGACAGAATCAATATTTCTTAAAAAATAATTAATAATTATAACTGAATATTGAATGTGTCACAAATAGTTTTGGTGATTATTCACACTGCCCAGGGCCAATAGTACTTGTGAAGATAATTTAGGACATATTTCTCAATATGTTTCAAATAGTCTTCACCTTGATAGTATTTGTGACGAATATTATTTTTTATTTCAAAATTCATTGACCAAAATGTTTTTTGATATGGAATTTATTCCATCGCAAATACATCCTCAAAAAATATTTTCTCTTAACCTACATGAACTGTCTTCCTCCTCCTCTTATCCTTCCTCCTCTCCTACATAGAAGCACCACTACACCTACTAAACCATCCCTAGACTGTTTGACCTCCATTCTAATTCATCGAAAATCATTTCCACCATTTTTTAATAGATCTAGGTTCAACTGACTTTGGTACGTGTTCCTACTGTCTTCATTTTCATTATTCATAAGTTTTATACCATTTGATTAGTTTTTTCAATATGGAAAAGCCTATGTTGATAGTTTATCTTTTTATCATGCCTCATATAAAATTTAGGATTGATAAAAATATTATTCAACATTTTCATGTAAATCTAGTATGTAAAATGTATTTTAGATGATTTTTAGTTATTTTTATAATTTTCTATTTTTTATGTGTTGTTATATATATTAACGTGTGAATATTTATATATATATTTATAAAAACATGTGAATATATATATATATATATATATATTAAAAAATTTATGAATAAGTGTGATTTTATAAATATTATTGTGAACATATGTATATATATACATATGAGATTTTATTAACTTGTGTGATTATATATATATGTGTGTGTGTGTGTGTGTGCATGTTTCTATGTGTGTGTCTAAACTTGTGTGATTATATATATATATATATATATATAAATTAGTAAATCTATGAACATGTGTGACTATATATATGTGTGTATATATAAATTAGATATGTATATCAGTTAAAAAATGTAAGAATATATTTGACGTATTTATATTAATTAATAAATCCTTTATTATATATATATAAACAATACCTTAGGAATATAGTAATATAAATGTTTTAAAAAACTTATAAGGTTCTTAATATAGACACTTAAAAATATTTATATTAACATGTGAATTTTCATATATGTATATATATCAGGTTTAAAAAACATATATTTTTTTTGATATATATACACATATATAAATAAACGGTTAAAAAAACTTCTATTGTTTTTGATATTTATATATATATACACAAAAACCCACACATATATAAATGTTTAAGAATAATCAATGGTTTTTGAAATATATATATGTATGTATGTATTTATATATTGATATGATATTTATATTTGGTTAAAAATCATGTAAAATTATTTTTGGATAGGAAATCATGTGATATATATAATGATATATGTCTATATTTGAATATGTATATATAATAATTTAAAAAAACATTTATAATATATATATATATATTTGATATAAATATTTTTTTAAAAATATTTAAATATATTTTAGGTATTTATATTAATTATGAAAACATGATATACATATATATAATAATTATTATAAATTTAACAATAATTTAAATAATTGATACTAATAATTACATAATTTTTAATAATTAGTAATTAATTACACAATATTATTAACAAACAGTACATATGTATGTAGATTTATATATATATATATATATGTATGTAGATATGATATGTAAATTTGTTTCATACACGTTTAAAAAAATTGATGTAAATAAATATGACTAGGTATGTGTAATATATATAAATATATAATATTTGAAATAAATAAAAATGGGAATTTTTATAAATGATGAGAAAATTAACATAAAGAAAACATTTTATGTAAACGTTATTTGAACGCTTTTTTATATAATTTTTTTAAAAAAAAAATACTTAATGAAAAACCAATAAATATTTAAAAGGTGTAATATTTCTTCAAAACAAACTAAATAATAAAGAATTTTTTTTAATAGTTTATAAAAAATATAACAATTATAATACTTAATAAAAAATCATAAATATATTAATTATTAATTTTTTTTATTAATTTAAATAAATTTTAAAATTTAATAATTAATGACTCATTATAGTTAAGAACCTATTACTATTACTAATAATTATAATATCTTAATAATAATTTATAAAAATATATAAAAATATATATAATATTAAAAAATATACAAATTATTAAAAAATTACATAAATAATAATCATTACAAAATTTCTAATAAATAATAAATAATATTTATATATTATTAATACATAGTAATTATAATTTTTAATTAAGAATTATTTTTAATAATTTTAAAATATGTGGACATTTTGAAAAATTGTAAAAAAATGTTAATGAAAAAATATGAGTAATTGTTGTATATTTTTCATATTTATTAAAAATCCAAGTGTTATGTAACACCTCAGTGAAACCCCACATCCCAGACCCAACAAAGGTCTCTAATTTTTAATAAGATACACAATTTGAGATATCATTTAAATTTGTATATGAAATTATAATAAAATATAAAATGAATTACTCTTACGATAAATATATTTAGTCATCTGACGCACACAAATGTAATGTCATTTCTAGGGTAAACCCAATATCTTATACTAATGATTGTCTCATATTTTTCATATAATACACTCTTTCATGGAATTTGTTTTAAATGTATGTCATATATAATATTTTTATCCTTTTAATATTCTCTTCACTATGTTTCTATGGGACAAGTAATCCAGTTCAAAATCTTTTCCTCTCACTGATCGTATTCCATAAAATATTTAATATTTTTAAAATATAATAATAATTTAAAACTAACAAAATTAATTAATTTTAATTATTATTATTTTTGTGGGGTTTTAGGTAACTATGGACTTTATAAGTAGACCACAATATTTATTACGTGATTTTGATTGGATAAATAATCGCAAAATCCAAATTGATATGGTTTAAATCCTTTCAACATTGATGATTTTGAATCCATTATCTCATTTGTATCATTGAATTCATATTTTTTTCTGAAGGAACAATTAAATTTCCATGTCAGAAATTTGAACTCAATATTTTCAAAAGATTTGAGAATGTCAGACATTATATATTGTTTTTTTAAAGATTATATTTTTTTGATATCAACTTTGTGAAAAGTATTCAATAGAAAAAAAAAATGGTTCAAGCACCATCATTTCATAATTTAATACATAATGCAGTTGGTATATGTATTCCACAAACAACAACTTAGAATGATATTCCAAATGTAGAATTACAACCTTCTTAGTTTTTCAATTTGTTGAAATCCATTGAGGATGCCTTATAGCTACGAATCATTATGATAAAACATGAAGCTGCTACAAAATTTATGGCCATTAAATCAAAAACATTAATGTGAAATAACACTTTTGATCATATTTTATCTTTGGTTAAGTCATTGTTTCCTGAAAGAAATACATTACCTATAAGTTTCTATGAATGTAAAAGGATGGTTGATAATTTGGGTATTTGTTATCATAAGATTCATGCATTCTAAAATTAATACATATTATATAATGGTGATTATGAATACTTGGTTAATAGTCCAACATGTGTAGAATTGAGGTATAAAGGGGAACAAGGAAATTCTAGAGTTCCCATGAATGATTTGAGATATTTTACAATTACACCTTGGTTACAACATTTATTTATGTCTCTCCCCACAGTTGGATTTATGGAAGAGAATAAATCATATATTTCCATCACTAAAATCATAAATCATCTATCATATTGTAATTCATTTAAGTTCTTTTATCAAAAAAATCCTTAATTTTCATCATAACCTCAGATTATACAGATGGGTCTTTCTACTGATGGTTTTTGAATATTTGGGGCTTACGACAGTTAATATTCTTTTTGGCCTATTTTCATTGCTCCATTCAACATTCCTATTTGGATATTGATGAATGAACCATATATATATTTGATGCTATTACTTCCTAGACATCCAATGAATAATATTTTGGGTTATTTAATTCTAATTTTTGATGAGTTAATTTTATCAAGGAACAATAGAGTGTATACATTAGATATTGTTGAATATCATAATTTTTTATTAATGGTTGGATTAATAAAGATGATCAATGACTTTTTGGCCTGTGGTGTGTTATCTGGATAGAGAACATGTGGTCAAAAAGAATATATATTCTACATGGTTGGGAAAAAATTATTTCTACATAGTAATAAGAGAATGATTATTTATTTTTACTACCATCAAATATTTCATCCTACGGATGAACATTTTTAATTGAAAAGAAATAATTTCACAAATAGTTGAATTGAAACATATGCACCTATTTCAATTCTCTCAGGTAGTCAGGTAAAATAAATTGTATATCTATTACATCCTTTTACTTTAGAAAAACCATAAAATAGAAGATAATAGATGGTCTTGGGAGATAATATAATTTGAAAATGGTGAGTATTTTAGGGACCTTCCATATTTGCCTCATTTGATTGTTCATAACATGTTATATGTAATGCATATCAAGAAGATTTTTTTTATAACTTATTTTATACTGTGTTATACAAACTTGGTAAGACCAAATAATATTTAAATGCATGGTTAGATCTTACACCAATTTTCAAATTTATTCAACTTCAATCATTTTAAGATAAATGATCATAAAAATTAATTAAGCCAAATAAATCTTACTAACATAGTAAAGAAAACCATTTAATACTTTATCATTTGATTATATATTTAAAGTTACCATATGGTTAGGTTTATAATTTGACTCGTTGCATTATAAATGAACATATTACTGGGTTAAAAGGTCATGATTGTGAAGTCATAATTGAATGATTAATATATACTAGTCTTAGATGGTTGTTGAATTATTCATTATGGGATGTGTTGACCGAAATATCATATTCTTTCTGAGATATTTGTGAGGAGACATCGAATTATGATGCATTGAGTTTGTTAAAAAAGTTTTTGTATTAAATTTATATAAATTGGTGAAAATATTCCTGCTGAACTTCTTTGATTCAATGAAACATTTAGTATTTCCTTTTCCATATGAAAAAATGGGGGGGGGGGGTAGTTCAATTCTAGTTTAAGTAACTATTTGAGAGATGTATGAAAAAATTAAAGAATAAAGTTTATAAAAAATCATTATTTGAAGGGTCAATTGTATAAGCATAAATACCAGAGGAAATTTACAATTCCTAGCCTTTTTATTTTCCTTCATAATATTCCTCAAAACAAAATTACAATGGTCACAATGAGTCAAATATAGATTATGTAACCAACTATCATTTTTCATATTTTAATTATATTGATATTGGGTTTGGTGGTTATCATGAGCAATGTCTTGTAGATAACGAACTGCACAGAGAACATACATATGTTCTGGTGAATTACTAAGAAATGAAATTATTTGTGTTGTTCTTACTACTTTTTTTATTTCATAAAATATTTATAAAATATAATTTTATTTAAATCTACTTTTTTATGGACTATATGATGACTATATCAAAAATAATTATACAAATTATAGCTGATGATGTTGAAAATTTTAGTCAAATTTTTTTCTTATTGGATTCAAGGACCAGTATGTTATGTTTATATAGATGAAAAAATAAATCCAATTTTCAATGATATATATTATTAATAATTTATATTGTTTAATGGAATCATAATATAAAACTAAAACTAAAATTTGATTATATGTGCTTAAAAACGCTCCATCAAAATTGGTAAAATCATATAATGGGTATGTGGTTAATGTATATCAATTCAATACATAAATATACAGTGACTATAAGAAATCAATGAATATTGGTGTAAATTTTAAAGGATACCATCCAAAGGAATGTGAATTTGAATTTTCTAGTATACTAGATGAAGTAATTGAGCTATGTTATCTTGGAAAAAATTAAGTAACAATGTTTATATGTCATTATTTGGATAATGATCGAGCATTATGAGTTCATCCATAACATGGAGTCACTAGTATTAAATATAATAGTCATAAAAGGAACCATTTATGTTGGAACATCCTGAACATCAAATTTACTATGAAAATTACTATGATGTTTTGAGAGATTTGAAGGACCAGGGGAGTGTGATAAAAATGAAATGATGTAAAAATAAGTTTATTGAAAATGAAAATGGTTCTGTCGAAGTGAAACATATTGATATTTTTCATCAAACATCACATAATATATCTCTTTTCCAGGGAGATTTAAATATTGACGATGAACCGCCCAGTTAAGGGACAATGATAGAGATAATATTGTCGAAGTAATAAGAGATGATGAAACTAGAGGTCATATGGAAGTTGAAAATGATTAAGATGAGGATGAAGACATTGACCTTGAAGAAAATAAAATAAGATTCCGATAATTGATATGTAATATTAAATTATTTAGATATAGGTAATCATAAAAATATGATTATTATTAGTTTTTTGTATTTGATATTTTTATTAACAATTTTTATAGGTATGATTTTTATATTGAATTATTTTTTTTGAATTTGATATCTATTTTAACAATCTCATACAGGTGAGAATATTTGTTCCATATAGATGGAGATGATCATATTCCTCTATTTCATTCACTCATTGAGGTCAGAATTACTACTGATGATCCTGATTCAAATACTACTCAAGATGGCATCCCTATTAGGTGGGGGCATGGTCTTACATGATTGCTGATTTCAAATTATATTTTAAAGAGACAACTATCTATTGATTTTTATCCCCTTTTATGAAGGTAATTTTAATTTTTTATGAAATATAGAATATATTTACATTATTTATTAAGTTTAGTAATAATATAATGATTATTTATATTTATTTCATCTTATTCTCATTATTTATTTTGAGGACTGGTACGACTCTAACAAATTATTTTCCAATGCCATGGGTGTCATGTGACTTGATACCCATTTTTGTGTGAGACATGATGTCTGACCACATGATTTTATATTACTAAATAATATATACTTTTAAAATTTTATTTGATCACTAAAATATTTTTTAATCATCTTTATTATTTTATTTTATTTGATTCCTAATACTCTGAGAGGTGTTATCCATGTGGCATGGTGTAGTTTAATATGTGAGCGCATTCATCAATTTCAATAAAACATCAAAGATAAAGATAAGGATAAATCATGTGCGGTTGTTTTTGATCAGTATTGTGTCTCCCATCATCTTAGTTATATCATAGATCAGGTATGGAATGTATTGTTATCCTTCGTTCTAGGAGAGACTTTGAGGAGTATTTTGTCTACAGGATGTCAGAGCCATGATAGGAAAGAGGTCACATATAGGGACAAGAGTCGTACATTTTTCATACATCAACGACATCTTGTAGGTAATATTATTTATTGATATATATATATTTTAACTATAATATGATTTTTTTATTATACAGGCCTCTAGTGGAACACATAATAACGAGTGTAAAGTTTATAAGAAGAGGTATATATATCCTTATGTAAGACAAGTTTTTGGTGAATGATAACACTACAATGTGGTTACTGATTTTGCTTAGAAATTTAATTATTATAAATTTTTATGTTATTATAATTTTTCATTATATTTAACGGAAATGTATGAGGCTCCAACTTCTCATTCACTAGAAAGTCTAATAGAGAGAGAACAAGATATAATAGTTGATTTGGGTTTAGATGAGAGGGATTGGATAAAAGAGACTTATCAAGGCATCTATAAAGGTCAAGTGAATGGTATTGGTTCTCGACTGAAACCTTTGAGTTATTATGGTACTTCTGTGATGGGATCAGTGAGCATGAAGTGATCTTTGGGAGATTTATCATTGGGTTCATTGTCCACTACACAATATGAGGAGTGGTTGAGAACTCTCTATAATATAATGAATAATATGCATATGGAGAAGGTGGAGGAGCATTAGAAAATGTTTCTAAGAGATTAGGAGATAATTGAGTATATGTGGTGACTTGTTTGTGTTGTTGGAATGTAGTTTCCTCCCCCTCTTCCTTCAAATTATCCTCCTCCACATGATGATGGTTGATATTTTTTATGTTTTGAGGATTGTTTTGCAATTTGGTATAACAGACATATTATGTATGAAATGACGTATTACTTATATCTGTGTTTTAATTTTTTTTTATTTTATTGGATTTTTTTAAAAAAATTTAAATTTTTTTAATTTTTTTAAAATTTATTCATTGTTTTTTTTATTTTTTTAATTAGTTATAGGTTTGTAATTATTCTAAAATATATTCAATTTTATTATTATTATTATTTTAATATATTTAATTTTCTAATTAAATTCAATAATTTCAATTATGTTCATGTATATTAATTTTATAATTTTATAATTAATTTTATTTTATTTAATATTAAAATTATTTTTAAATATATAAATATATAAATATATAAATTTATTTATTTTTAATTAAGTATTTTTATTAATTATAAAATTATTTTCTTTATTTCAGATGTTGAATTTTTTTGAATAATTTATCATTTGTTATGGATTATACATTTTTTCAAAATAAATTTTTGTGACAGACAATCAGAAAATGGTATTTAAAAAATGTTACCAGATTATATTACGTTGGATCCCTTATATTTTACAAAAAAAAGATTAGGGATGACTTCTTCCACAATTGGTGATTTGTGATGGGCGCCCATTACAAGTTATTTTTTCTGATGGGAGTTTATCACAAATTACCAGTTGCAATCGACTTAAATTATTGTTTGTGATTATAGGTTGATGACATATAATGATGAAATAGTACATAAAAATATAGTAAATATGTAATCCATATAGAGGAAAAAACCCTACATGGTGACAAGTGATAACATAATATAGTTTTAGAATAGAAGTTCAATGTGAAATATAAAATTTGTTTAATAAATAATTAGACATCATAGGCGAAAAAAGGAGAAATATTCATGAAAAATTGAAAATTTAATATTATTAGTCAGTAATAACTCCATAACTTATATAACAATGACACAATTTTACCCCCGATATTGATAACAGTAATTATAATTATAACTAAAAAATGATATTTAAAATAAGTATATAATCTAAATGTTCAAATATATTGTACATCATTTTCATAAAAGAGATATATTAGTTTTTTTTATATAGTGTAATGGATATAAAATAATATTATAAATAAAATTTTTAACCTTGATGAATCGGAATATCATTGATCTCTAATATAGTTAACAATTTGAAATACATTACTTATTTTCTAAAAAGAACAATAGAGATACATATAATCACTTACTAACAGTTGTAATCTCTATATTGAGAACCACATAACAAAAAATCTATAATGTAAAATGGATAACTAATTCAAAAAAATTGTAATATTAATATTAAATTATTAAAAATGAAACATAGTAGTACCTTGAAATGGAAATGGTAGAGATATATTATTATTATTACCCCCAAATTATTTCATTAGAACAATAAATCTCATTCTAATAGAAAACTCATCATTCATTAAATCATATTATAGTTAAACTGAATTTTTTCCATATTATCCAGGGGATACCCTTTGTTACCTGTAATAGAAATGCAGATAAATATGTATTTATTATCAAGTGTATCATTTGACGTGGTGAATATTATGTTAAATAATGAAAATTGGATACTACTTTATTTAACTTCAAAAAAATACTAATTACAGATAAACTCTTCATGTTTTCAAATGAAACACTAGTATTCAAAATGTGAATTGGTCTACTATAGATACTAGACATACATATGCATTTAAATATAAACAGTTCGAGATTAAAGTAGTCAGAAAATATATTTTTATAAGGATCATAAAATTATATATATACACATAACATATGAATTTATTATTAACATAAAATTAGTAATGAGTTAAACCTTTTCTGATGGACTTAAATCAACCCTCACTTTTAATATAATAACATAATATAAAGAATATATTATTAGAAAACATGATTCACTAAGATGAAAACAATAGATACTCTTGGATATTGTTTTATATCTGAATGTAATAATGATGAAAAAATATTATAGAAAACAATATACATTCGTATAGCATAACATTTATTATACTAAAAAATCCATCATCAGGAGTATTTTTCCAATGGAATTAAAATCATAAAAAATCATTTTACGCTAATTTAAAATATAATTAATTATACAATGTAAGGAAAAAATAATATGAAATTAAACTTTAATATATCTAATATAAAGTATGTCAATGAATTGATCAATAAAAAATACCAAAAAATTATATATGGTAAACTGATTAATTTAGATAATTATATGAATAACATGAGGTAAAAATTTTCTCAATTGAAAAAATATATTGGATATATCATCCACAAAAAATATTTAAATAAAATTATAATACATTCATCTATGTTGACGGTAAAATAATCAATAATATAAATATTTTTATGAATATTTCAAGAAATAGATATTTTATCAAACTGTTGAAATGCCTTGATCTATTTATAGAATGTGTTTTAGAATCTTTATGAATAATTTGAACTATTGCTAAAGTGGAATTCTACTACTTGGAGTTAATGTCATTTGGAATTACAATATAAATACATTTGTGAATTGTAGAAGATCTTCGATGAAAACATAAAATAACAACCTCAATAGTGTAGTTCATGAATATGTGAAACTACATACCTATAATTGGATAACTTACCTTGAATAAATCAGAATATGATCTAATGTTATATTAAAATGCATTCTTGGAAGTAGATAATTCCATGACTTAAAATTTTCATGGATATTAAACAATGAAAACAATCTAAACTGCATGAATGGAACTATATAAATTACTAAAAAATTCATTCCTCAATATAAAACTTGAAAACAAATTAGGTAGGAAAAAAATAATTCAACAAAATCAATCATACATGGAATTGCATAATTGGGTTTGATCGAAAACATAAAAATGAATATAGCCTGATGGTACTTTTAGTTTTAGCAATATGAAAAATTCATGTATATATTATAATAATAATATATTAAGAATATAGTTTATTATTTATTATAATATTCTATGATTAGTTCATAAAATCCATTTTTAGAAATCAGACTACAAATTCATGCATGACGTCAAATTATAATTGTCCATAACATAAAATGATTGAAATAATAAATTTTAAAATATTCCAAATATATTTAATATAAACATTATTACAATAAAATATTTTAGTAGAATTGAACTATCTCATCCTCTTAAACCTTCTTTTTAAACTCTTAATGTTTATTAAGAAGAGTAAAATATTTTTTTATAATAATATAGAAACAACAAGGTTTAAAAAAAATATAGTATGAATCAACCAAAAAAATAAGTAGTGGACTTTTAAGATTAAAACAGCTATAGAAAATTGAGGATAGATTTATAAATATAAAATATGGGTCCACACTACAATAGAAAACTAACTCCACACATTAACATTTAGATTTCAAGAAAGTTAACTAAACAGCAATCCTAATACTCAACAATTTTAAAGAATAATAGTAAAAAATAAATAATTTTTCAAGAAAATTTAAAATAAAAATTAATGTAATATGAAATGAAACTATCCATTTTTATAAGCCAAAAAATAAATGATAACTAAAATAATACTAATGTGATTGTTCATGAAACATGGACAAGAGAACTATCTAAAAAAATAGTTTATCCTACTTTCAATTTGGATAATGCTTTGTAAGGGATGAATCCAATGATTTCTTTACCTGTGTGCTAGAATTTTCCACTAAATTTCTAAAAAAATTAATAAAATCAATAATTATGAAATGGTAATTGATATATACAAGTACTAAGTCTTGGATTAAATAACTCATGTTGTCATATCCAAGAATGAAATTAAGAATATAAAATCACAATAAAAATATTCCAAAATAACCAAAAACCAATTTTATTTGAAACTCCCCATTTCAATCCCTGTGATTCACCTCAAACATTGGATACCATTGAATTTTTTATCTTCAAACCAAAATAGAATAAGTTAATACATGATAAGAGGTAAAACAATTGACTAATTGAATGAGAAATGGTTTTACATCCATGATCTTTATAACACGTCAAATTTTTAATTGAATATGGAAAAAATAAATAGACAATTGGTATAAGGGGTCTATTTGATGGTATATAATTGAAGGCGGTGTGGATGACGGTGTGGGACATGATAATAAATTTGGTATATGTGTGAAGGTAGAAATAATGAACAGAGGGTTGGTTGGAAATGATGATGCATGGAGTGGGGTGGAACATGGAAGACGTTAAGATGGAGTATGTGTTTTAATTGTTATTCAATCAACTAGTTATTTTATATAAACAATGTCAATTTATAGTTTCTTATCTTGTTATTTTAACAAGAACATATTGATAATTTTGGTAAACTCTATTTTTATTAATATGAAAATGTAATTTTCTTAGGTGTTGGTAAAATATTTGTTGGTATTAATTATTAATAATATATATATCATAGAAACATAATGTTACATAAATTTAATAACAAAAAACTTCATATAAATCAAAATTATTCATTTTTACAGATATATATATTTAAGGTCCCATATATATGTTGGTACAAGCAAATTTTCTCTATAATAATGTGAAAATATGTAAAATATAAAAAAATTAAAAAAATAAAGGGGGGATTTTAGGAAAAAGAGTATTTTCATATCACCAAATGTCACTACTCTATCTCTTCGAAGATATAGCAATGAGGAGAGACATATAATGACACCCAGAGTCTCGCCTCTAGTATTCCCTAGTTTGGGACTTGAATTAATAGTATTATATAATCACTATATGGGAGGCATTTCCCTATATAATAAATATTTAGAGATATGATGAAGAAACCACAATCAACTCCATGAAATATAAGAAAATAAATCCAAACCATCCTAAAATTCATGTATAAATGAAAACCAATACATAAAAAATTCACCAAATGGAATCCCAAAAGAGTAAAAATTATTGTAGAAACATGACAATGACTCCAATGGCTCGAACCAAAAATATAAAGCATGAAAAAAATTTCCTCTAAGAAAAATTAAAATAGTTATTATATATTTCGGGTGAACATACAAGTATACTCTCTAGAAAAAAAATTCCCTCATGCACAAGTGAGAAGAGAATTCAAATGCACCCATGGGAAAACAGAAGAACCGAAAATGACCTATAATGTTATACTAATAGAAGTCCCAAACTCACAAAGGATCACTCAGTAAATAATTAATTAAAATAGTATAATATTATACAATTCACATCAATTATTTTTTACCCCTCACCACTTTCCCATTGATTAGTTGCTCTCACAACACAAAAAAATGTCCAGGTGCTCCCACCTCATCCAAATAATGTCACATCACATCCCGACTACACACCTGGGCCATCACAACACATCATGTCTCCCTCACACAAAACTGGGACATCAAGACACATAAAAAATCATCCTGAAAACACATGGGATATCACACCCCAACTTATCCTGACGACACCTAGGACAACACATCACAACTCATCCTGAAGAAATTTGGGACCACACATCATAGTACGGAAAAAGAAAACTGGATCATTATCACCTGGAAGAGGGGCCAAGGAAGTGCAGGTTTCTAGCCAGCCATCCTACCAATAGGATGTTGGGAAAGACACCCCCTATCGGGACTATGTGGGTTTCGACACGTAGTGATCGATGACGTTGGGGTGAATATCAAAATATGAAGAAAATAAATTATATATAAATATAGATTTATAGTACACAATCCCATCATATGGGTATATAAAATTAATTAAACATATAACAAGAACCACACAATCACATCTACCTATGAATTCATATAAACTCACAAATGAAACACAATTCCTGATTCATGTTATATAATTTAATGATTTTTCAAGAGTCATTGATTTTTAATAAATTAAACTATAACATCCACATTAATTTATGATCTCAACATTAGTTAGCATCCCAATTCATTTAGGAAGATTACCTATTTTATATTTTCAAATCATTATATTCAATATAAACATTAACCATTTAATCCATAAATCCCATCATCAATCTCCTCATTAAACATTCCAACTTGAAATGATTATTTAATACAATTAATACATTTGAAAATAGAAAGAATCCAACCACACATCACAAGAATAATACCATAGCCAATATTCAGCAACCAAATAATTTTATAGCCACATATAGATTCACAATTGTGTTACATAACCATACAATAACCCCCATTAAAACATTATCACACCACCATACCGTAACAAAAATCACAACCCCACTACATAACAAAATACGATCCACTCCCACCACATACATCAGAATATATCTAATGAACATTACATCAATTCCACACACACAAACCCTAATGATTCCACACATCAAAAACTATATAACAACACGACAAGTTTTCAAATTTAATAAAGAAGGGGAACTTATTTATTTTCACTTATTAATTTAATGGTGTTATCACATAATCCATACATTAACCAATTAAATGTTATTAGCTAGTTATTTACGATGATAATGGAAAAAAAATCACAAAATAGGGGTTTGAAGAGGAAGTTACAACAATATAATAATTCCACAAAACTACATGGTTTTTATTATGGTACTAAAAATAAACAAACATAATATTATATAAAATTAGTTCGATTATATAAAAAGATTTAAAATCAGACTTCACATTCCCTTACCCAATTAAATTTAATATAAACCATTCTATTATCATTATTAATACAGTAAAAACCATAACCATAACATATGACAATTATAATTTCATCCCTCATGATACACATAAAGAGAAATAAAAGAAAAAACTACCTGGAATGAAGAACTCTTTCACTAAATTGTTGCACCAAAATAGGGGTGTGCATATAGGAGGGAACTTCTTTTGGGGGAACTCAAACCAACTACATCCACTAGATTTACGAATCCCATACAAGAGTCTCAACAGAAATTAATCCCCAAGGAATGAACTAAAGGCATCATCTTTAGAAGTAATGTATTAGATATTAGTGGTTAATTGGATATGGTTTTAATTGACCATTAAAATAGGATCACATCTACATAAGAGGTCTAATCATTTACAATGCTTTAGTAACATTGGGAAATTTAGGATATTATTAATCTTCTTTTAAATGGATTTAAAACCCATTACATTGAAATTAATTCAATTTCATTATAAAATACATCAAAATAGAAATTATTTAATTTTTTTAGAAGACTTGAGATTTATAAAAAAGTGGAAACTATTAGATTTATTCACCACCATCATGATTCATAGGAAAGTTGAGTCGTCACTAGGATGATTCAATGCCCGGATAAGTCCCAAATAGAATGGTTCATTATTACGATGAGTCCCCTCTAGGATGAGTCACTACTAGGTTGTGTCATGACCTGTATGAGTCACCTCCTAGATGATCACTACTTGGATGATTCACTCCAATGATAAATCACCACAAGGATGGGTCACGACTAGACTGAGTCACTACTAGGATGAGACACCACTTGTATAAGTCACTCTATGGATGAGTCACCGCAAGGATGGGTCACCACTAGAATGACTCACTATAAGGATGAGTCATTCATTGGATGAATCATCACCATGAAGATTCAATTCCTTGATGTGTCATCGCCAGAAAGAGTCACTATTGGAAAACTAGAAATTTGGAAAACTATTGAAATGAGTCTCTGTTGGAATGACTCACATGTCCCAAAAACACCCCAAGACATTCCCATGGACACCTCAATTATCATATTTTTTGTAACAGAGTGATAAGGGGGGCTCCATATATTACACCAGATACCTCTCAAACTACTATCACCATCAAGAATTCAAAACCATCATAGATGGAAGGAGAGAAAGGGTCCAAACTACCATCCCTCGAGATACCTCTCAAAGATCACATTACACCTATAAAACTACCATCATGAAAACCTTCTATCTGAAATTCCCACAAAAAAAATAAACATTCCACCATGAACATACTAATTTGGAAATTTCATCCTCCATATAATGATACTATCTAATCTGGGTTTCACTGACTCACCCACATGGGTTTAGTCACATTGTAGTAAAATGCATCTTGATTAAGAATCAGGTGTTTCATTTTTCAAATTTAAGACCAATATCAAAAAATTATACAACAAACATAAAATAAAGGAGAAAAAAAACATATATCATAATTCATTAAGGTCTAAACATCGCATCAAAATGAAAATAGTTAAGGGATATAATTAAAACAACTCTAGTTGTGAGGTTCACATCTGTATCTCACGCTCTAAATTACTCCCTTCTAGGACACCATGCTTCCATAACATTCGATCCAGTCATATGTTTCAACCTCAATAATAAAAAAAACTATAAGGAAGGAAAATTGTGGTCTAAATAAAAAACCCATGAGATAACTCTAATCTTTCTTGATATACTTGGATCACAATAATCACTTGGGAAAAGCAGTTTAAATATACATAATACATTAAAATAATCTCCCGAGGGAGATACATCTCTAACATAACAAGGCCACATTGATGATTATAAAAAACATGTCACATCAATAAATATAAATTAATTATAAATTAATAAATAATTTAGAAACCAATTCATCCCTCATAGTTTTAAACAAGTACTTTCCTTTCAAAATCATGTTTTATTCTAAAAGTAAATTGAAACTATCAATTTTTCATGTCCTAAAATTTCCAGTGTTTTCTAAAAAATTAAATTACTAGGGTAATATTCATGAAAAAAAATTTCATAACATTTTCCATCCAATAAACTAATTTATTTTAATATAGAGGCTGCTACTACAAGAAAAAAAACTAATGGAATCCATCCACCACACCATGATATTGTCTACTCTATATGGCACTGACTCGCCCATATAGATGTAAAACATATCATAATAAAATGTGTCTGGATGTGGGAATGGTTTTCCCTCCCTTCATATGTTTGGGGTTATAACTAATATAATCAACATAATATTATTAACATGAAACATTACAATCGAGATAGTATTCAATCATTCTCGTTACTTCTTTATAAAAATTTTAGGCATGGGAGGAAACCACATCTTTATTAATTTCATGATTTCCAAAATTACCCGTTTATTTTATAACCAACATTAATTTATTAACCATTTATGAGATGGGAGGTATTTATTCAACATAATCACAACACAACACAAAAAACTCATCTAACCATAGCATCTACATCTCATTATTTAGCATGGGTACATTCACGCAGTTTAAAATTTTCAATCGGGAATCAGATCATTAGCCATATTAAAATCATTATAATTTTAATTCTTGGTAATAATAATTATTAATTTACATCAAAGGTCTCATAATCCATGATAATCACCGAGCAAGAAGGATTTCCAACAACCATTATTTTCAGCAGGGCATATCAACACTTCAACGTAATGAGAAAAATGCAACCACAAATGACAAACAACATTCCCAGATTATTTAGAGTGAAACATGATGCATTTTCATTAAATAGATCAAACATGATTCCATGTTAATGATGAAATAGCACACATTTATTTTCAAAAATATTGTTTAATATGTTTAACAAGACATTATAAGTTCTTCTTATTACTAAGGAAATTCACTTACAACACTCACATGAAAAGATATTACATGCTCGGTAATTGTGTTCAATTCAAAAAAATGACTTTATACAAAATATTTTTTTTTAAATAATCAAAATGAAAAATGTTTTATAGAGACTAATTTAAAACTGATCATGTTTTATTAAAATGCTTCATGCTTTATCACACATGCATTAAGCATTCTTTAATCATTTTAATGGATCTGAAAAAAATCATTATATATAAAAATAAGGGTAAAAATTTTATATATAATTATTTAAATACAACATTTTAAACATGAGACATACCCAATCTTCATGTCAAATAATAATCTTAGTTAAAAAAAATCAACATCATGCATGCTACCCATAACAAACTACTCATGAATTAACATGAAAGGAATCATTATTCCATCACTAATTTTTTTATTAGTTATAAAACAATATGTTTAACCATTTAAACAGTTTTAAGTCTCAACATGTTACCACAATGCATGCTAATAATTTTCCAAAAAAATAGTGATGATTGTCACATGAATTTGTATCCTAACACATGATTATAAGATACGGTTATATCAATATTACAGAACCAAAATCGTTCCCAAATAAGGGGAATGTTATTTTTGTCAGGGATTTCCAATTAAAATGAATTATCAATAATAAAGATGCACAATTTCAAAAAAAAATGGGATTTAAATGACAAAATCAGGTTTTCAAACATTTTTATAACCAATGATCATGCCAAATTAAAAATGGATTGCAATGCAATACATATTAACTGACATGTAAAAAAAATATCATTAAGAATGGATTTGAAATAATTCATTTAATCATTCCACTATGAAATATTCTTCCTGGATACATACTTCATAATTCTTTTCAAAATTATACAATTAATCACAAATGAATGCACTAATCATGCTTCTATATCAATTTTAAACATTATGCAAAATCAGTAGAATGTTATATATTTATAACAAGGAATTTAAATTAAATTCATTAAGAATAATTCTATAATTGGAAAGGAAACAACACATTCAATCTTTAAGAAGGATTCAATGAAATAGAATATAGAAATTAACTATCATTTTACTATTTTAGGTTATATGAAAAATGTAGAAAACTATAAATATTAGTTAGAAATATTAGCATGAGAGAATTTCATACCTATATAAATAGTATTTTAGGATTTATTTAATTCATTTTAAATTTTATAAGATAAACCAATTCAAATAAGAATATGAATTTATCATTATTTAAGTACTAATCCTATGTCTTGTACGACAATCTGTATCAGCTCGTGTGGTCATTTGATGCACTCGGGGTCCAAGAATCAGATCACAAGGTGCCATAGAATCCCATTTCCGAGCCGGTATTCCAGGATAATGTCAAACACCATGGTCAACTGATACTTTTTCCATAACAACAAATGCAATCCTCATTATTCCTAATTTCAAACATCATCTAATCTCACAACCATAAAGTCTTATACCACACTGTTATGATCTCAACTTTCCAATGATAAAATAATGTGTGGATATCCAAAATAACCACCGTGTCATACCTCCATTAGGACTCAGTTTGGTTACTCACATTAAGGGTATAAGATACTCACAATATGGGAGGCATTTCCCATTAACAGAATAAAAGATCGGGATATATGTTGAATCTACCATAATCAGATAGATAGAATATAATAAAATAAATGTATACTGTCCCAAAATGAATTTATCTATAAAAAATGATACATATATATTTCTAAAATGGAATCCCAAAATTGAAAAAACGAATGCAGTAATGGGTCAACAGCTCCAATGGACTGAACCAGAAATATCCAGCATAGTCTACAATGACCTCTTAGAAACCTAAAAATGTTTTTATATATGTTGTGTGAGTATATAGGTATACTCATTAGAAAAAACAATTTCCCATGTTCTCATGTTAAAAATCAAATTAATTCATCCATAAGAAATCATCACAACTAAACAACGCCTATATAGGTATTCTAACGACAATCCCAACAACACCCAGGCTCACTCACCAAGAAACAGATCTTATAAAATAATATAATATATATAACATCGATGATAGGGTATACTACACAACTTTCCATCTAGTCAGCCACTCTCACACCCCAATAAAAACATCATGGTGCTCTAAACTCTTCTTGATAATGACACATCACATCTCACTGACACACACTTGGGAAATCATAGCAGATCACATCTTTATCACACACAACTAGTCAATCAATACAAATCATATATCATCCTAAAGGAACCTGAAAACGTACACCACAACTCATCCTGAAGACACATGGAACCCCACATATGAACTCCTCCAAGGGACACATTGAACCACACATCACGACATGCCCTAAGATACCTGGGCCATTTTCACCAATAAGAATGAGTAGGGATGAGTGGGGGGGAAACCATTAATCCTCCCACTAGTATGTGGAGATAAACACCAACACCCCCACTTGACAATGTTGGTGTTGACACAACGTTCACAATGAGAGTCATGTGCCTATAGAAATAAAAAAACATACAGTGTATATATAGAGAGATTTTTAGATCATAATCCCATCCTATAGATTTATAACAATAAGTAATCATATCATAGAATCCACAGAATCACAACCACCTCTAAATGATTATAAACACACACACACACACACACATTTATGATTATTTTTATAGACTATAATACATTTTCTAGGGTCTTTTTTTATCAGTAAATTTCACTTTAACAACTTCTTTACATTCTGTACTCAACATTCAATAACATACCATTTCATTCAGGAAGAAAACCCATTTCGTATTTCCAACCCATTGTCAGTATATAAGAATTATCCATCTAAAACATGAAGCACATCATCAATCACCCCATTAAACATTCCCATTTGAAATAATAATTTTATTCAATTAATCCTTCTGTAAATAGAAAAAAACCAACCAGAAAAGAGAAGAAAATTACCATATACCAACTTCCATAACCACATCACATTACAACAACATAAAGTTTCATATCCCCACTTCATAACTATACCACAACCACCATCATAGACCCGACACACCGATGTACCATAATAACCATCACATCCCCACTCCACAACCATACCATAACCACCATCCTAGATACGCCACATCACTACACCATAACAACCATAACAACCCCACTACACAACCACATCTCATCCACTCCACACACATAGTTCACACTATAGCTAATGAACATTAGATTAATCACCCACACACAATATCAACAAACATTCCACAAATCACAAAATATATTACAAAAAATCATTTTCAAAACTAATTCATCAATATTGAAACAACTCTAATGGACTAAAATATAAATATCCATCACGGTCTACAAAGACCCCCTAGAAACTTGAAAATAGTTTTAATATACATATTGTGGTCGTAGATGTATGCTTATTAGGAAAACTATAGTCACTCATGTATTTGTGAAAAGAGAATACTAATGCACTCATGAGAAAATAGTAGAACCAAATAGGACCTATATAGGTATACTAACCAAAATACCGACCTCACCAAGGATCCCTTACCAAAAACACATCCATGTAATATTATATACTATAAATCACATCAATGATTGGGTACCCACACCAATTTTGCATTGAGTATCTGCTCTCACACCCTAATAAAAAACAACCTATATATCCCACATCATTCAAATAACATCACATTACATCCTTGCCACACACACTTGGGTCATCACAACACCTCACATTTCACCCGCACATACATGAGACATCACAACAATTAACATATCATCCCAAATACTTCTGGGGAAGCACACTGCAACTTATCCTGATAAATCCTAGGACTAAAAATCACAACACATCTCAAAGAAACTTGGGACCCCACATCATAATGTTCCAGATGAAACATGGCCCACTATCACCTGGAAGATAGAGTAGGGAATAGAGGGTGTCTACTATCTGTCCTCCCATTGAGATGTTGGGAAAGAAACCCCCAACATTACTATGTAGTTGTTTATATATAGTTCTCTATGAGTTTAGACTATGTATAGAAATAAAAATAACAGACACTGTATATACATATAGAATTAGATCGCACCAACCCATCCTATTGGTGTAAAACAAGAACAAACCATTTCGAAGAATACACCCAATCTTATCCACCAATAAATACATATAAACACACAAACGAATCACAATTAATTATTCTATGCACAAACATTAAGAAATTTCTATAGTCTCTATTTATAAATAAATTATACATTAACAACCACTTTAATTTATGTTCTCAAAATTTGTAAGCATCACATTTAGTTTAGGAAGACAACCTATTTTATAATTACAATCCACTAGTTTGTATAAAAACATTTACCATTTAATCCAAAAATTCTATAATCATTCCCCTCATTAAACATACCCATTTGAAATCAATATTTAATTCAATTAATAATTTGGTAAATATTACAAAACAATCCACACAACACAAGCATAATAACGTAGTCCAAAATCCATAGCGACATCATTTTATAGAAACATCCAGTTTTTCAAACCCCCTACATAACCATAGAACCACCGCCATCATAGCCCCACTACACCACCATACAGAAAAAACAATAACAAACCCACTGAAAAACCATAACATAACCACCATGGAAACATCGGTTCACTAAAATACCATAACAACCATCACAACCCCACTGCACAACCACATCTCATCCACTACCCCACACACATCATTATATAGCTACTGAACATTACACAAATCCCCCACACACAAACCACAACCTTTCCAGACATCACAATATATATCACAACTAAAGACATATTTTTTTAAAAATTGATTCACTTACTAAATTTCACTTCTTTAATTAAGGGTGTTATCACAAATTCCATTAAATCCCGTGGAATCCATTCCATTAACTAAATGTACAGGGTTATTTGGATAATTATTGTAACGCCCCGACCCCAGCTACCCAGAGTCGGTGCATTAATTACATAACATTGGCATGATCACAAGAAAGATCAAATCTCGAAAGACCGATTGGTTTAGTAGCCTTGGAAACACTAGATATATTCATAAGTTTTTCATTACATCATAAAATGAAAAACTAATACAACAACATAATGTTTCCACAGTCCACACTATAATCCCCTCATAATATCCCTGCAGGTCATTCATAACTTACATCTTCACTTCCTGGGAAAAATAAAACATAGAAAAGGGGTGAGCTCAAATGCCCAGTAAGGATAACAATATAGCGGAAACTTTCATCAATAAGAATAAACATTTAAGGCAATGTATAACTAAAACAAAAGCCTTTTAAAATTGAACTTCAACATAGTATGGCAAAAGTAAAATGAAATAATGCCATTTACTTGTTCACATGGATATTCTACTAATCGAATAATCACATGCAATATCAATAACCACTTTCATAATGTTGGAATGCATAATGCCAGACTATCATAACCACATAGCCAAGGCCTCATGCCAAGACTACAAATAAGATTTTGTCAAGGCCTTGTGCCAAGACACTAGTTTGTCTCATGAGACCTACCGATGCATCGAGGAGCTATAGCGGGCTCCACCCGTCACTTATTAAGTCCAATGCATTCCCATATGAAAAGGTTTAAACATAACATAAACATTCGTATTAAAACTAGCATACGAAATGTCAATACTTTCACAATAAACTATGAATGGTATAAAAATAGCACATCCACAGTCAAACATATCACAAAACCTTCAATACAATATAGAAGTTTTGTATCATAATAAATCAACTTCAAATAATCTTAAAATCCATCAAAGGATGTTGACATAGATGAAATCAAAATTCTTTTTAAAGAAATATCTCCTTTTATTTTGAAATCATTTAAGATCCATATAAAATAAAACATTTTCTTTGAAAATATTCTTATAAGCTTGTAAGGAAAGCTTTGAAGATTTTATAACGGCGTAAAATAACCGCACCCGCCGTATAAGTAAAAAAAAAACATTCTTATCTCAATTCTGTCGAAAAGGTTAAAAAGGACCTTGTTTTGAAAACGACGGAAAGATTCATTTATAAACCTCTTATAAAAATTCAAACAAGGGTATAAATGACTTTAACCCATATTCTTGTAAACAGTAAAAATGTTTTGAAATACATTTCAAAGAAACATGGATGTGGATGGTAAAGAGATCCTAGTAGATTATTACGTATAATACAACCTCGGATAATGAAGAGATTGTGAAATAACCCTTACCTTGTACTTTTCCTTGGTTGGGGTAGGTTAACCTCCTGTATAATGGTGAAATAGTTGTTATTAAATTATACAAGAATCATATATTTTAATATGATATCATATATGATCTTTTAACATTGATTTGTTAATAATATCTTAGAATTATCGTCGTTTCGGGAGTTAACTTACTCATTTTCTTTTATATGTTTTGTTACATAAGCCATGGTTGTTGTATCTTATTCATATCCAGAATGATATACAGTCCTTAAACATCATTTTTAAATCATCAAATGATAATTATACTTGAATGGATACGATGGAGAATGAATCTCATCGCGTTCGTGGAGACGGTAGTCCGTACGTACGCACGAGGGACAATATCATTCTTTTGATATTAAAATAATATATAAATGGATGGTATATAATATATACAGAATCATTAACATGTTATATTTATTATTTACATGAGTTACACATCATTATTATACCCATCCAAATAATATTATATTGAATAACAATTACACCACGACGTGGAGACGGTAAGCCGTACGTAGGCACGTATGGTGACATGTTATTCAAAGGGTGGATAGAATACTGAATATGATTGTACCATATTTATAATAACATCACAGTATATGTGAGATACTGGAGTTTTTATTTCAGAATGGTAAGAACAAAGGAAGAAGAAGTGGAAGAAGAAATGAACTTAGAAAAGGGTGGTGAAATCATTACCTCTTCTTCGGGTTCTTCCTTTTGATTTGATCAAAAGGGCTCCTTAGGTTGGCTTTATGATCAAACTAAGGCCTCTAGGTTGTAGTGAGGGATGTTGGGAGAGTATTTGGGCAGAGTTTGGCCGAACCAAAAGGCTTTGAAGGTGTGAAGAAATGAGAAGGAGGAGTGCCCTTTTATAAGAGGGGTGAGGGGCACCTTTGGAAAAGTTAGAAATATTAATTTATAATAAATTCATATTCGGTTTACAAAGGCTCCAAAGTTGACTATTCAAAGGATGAGGTGGGGATAGGTCGAAAACAACTCATCCAATAGAATTTAGACAGGTTTGGGTACTTATATTAACCTTATCTTTAAGTATTAACTCTAAGTTAATTAGTTTCACTTTTACAATGTCTCTTTGTATTTTTATATAATATGGTTAATAAACTTACTATATACATCCAAGCGACCCCCAAGTGGTCCATTAATGAGGAACCTATCATAATATAAGTCTCTTGGCCGAACCTTAGATTTTTAGGAATTTAATATCAATTAATAATATAATATTTGTTTTAAGAACTCTTTTATGTCAATTTTGACACTATTCAATAGTTGATTTTTGTGAAACTCCTAACAGATTGATTACTTCGAAAAAAGTCAATTAAATCAATCCTAATATATCATATTATCATAGAAAATTAGTTTAATTCATTAAAAGTTTCATATTATAATTATTTGGGTATTTATAAGATCAATTATTTTTATTTTTCACTATTTTAGTAATTACTGCATCATCATTGTGTCATAAATAAAATAAATTATATAATGTCTAAAAATTATAAATAAAATATCATTATGTAGGAAATATTTTTAGCTTTCTAATGAATATTTATAATCGAAAATCCAACATGTATAACCCTATTTAAAAATTGTTCTTCTAAAAGATGTAAGCTTATGCCATTTTTATTTTTATTTTAACTTTATTAATATAAAGTGTCCCTACCACATACAAGTGGCTCCAAGGGGTCCCCAAATTGACCCAAGGATGCCCATGGTCGGGTATGTGTCCACCAATAAGGTTAGGACACGTTTTAGGGTAATTTTGTATTATTATAATATTATTTTTTTAACCCTTATTTACAGGATTTACCCTTTAACCATGGTAAATAAAATATTTACCACAGTAACTATTCAAAATGTCTAAAAATAAAAGTTACCTATTTACACAATTTGAATATCCTGATTGCAAATATGGAATCCATTTTCCTAAATTCAAAACACAGAAGTGGCAGAAATTAATTTAAAATTAATTCCCGCTGTTAAAACAAAAAGCGTGTTTTTAAGAGATAATAACTATCAAAAGATTGACACTTGTTTATGTTCGGTTTAATTGTAAAATTATGTCCAATGACCAAAATTATATTAAATGGTAAAAATATATTCTAAATATACTTTAAAACCACTCAAATTCATAATTTATCACTAGTAATTAATTTGATTAAAAAAGTTGTTTTTAATTAAAATTTAGTAATTTTCACTATTCATCAAAATATGAAAGTTATCCGAAATGTACCAAAATTTCACCCTAGGCTAAATTCGATATTCCGAATCCAAAAATGAAGTCCATTTTCAAATATAAAATATATATAATTTCAAAAAGTAGGTATTACTATTCATAACGGCTAGTTTGATTAGTTATGGTGTGTTAGAACTCGGTGTTGCGTACAACACACGCTATCACATTATTCGAAGGGAAACGTACCGTAGAAGCTTGGGGTGTTACATTCTCCCCTCCTTCAAATAATTGCGTCCTCGCAATTTCTAGGGTATTACTGCATAAAAAGACTCGGGTGGTTCTTCATCATAAGTTCCTCGGGTTCCCACGTTGCCTCTTCCATCTTATGATTTCTCCACAAAACTTTTACCAGACGCGTCGTCCGGTTTCTCAGTACTTGTTCTCTTGTATCAAGAATCCTGACGGGCTCTTCACAATAAGACAGATCCGGTTCCAGTTCTAATTCCTCATAGGTGAGTACATGCGTTGGGTCAGGCATGTATTTTCTCAACAGAGATACGTGGAACACATCGTGAACTTTGGAGAGACTTGGCGGCATTGCCAATCGGTAAGCTACAACCCCAATTCGTTCTAGAATTTCGAAAGGTCCGATGTACCTGGGACTCAATTTACCTTTCTTACCAAAACGTATGACTCCCTTCCACGGAGATACCTTCAGGAAAACATGATCACCGACTTGAAATTCCAAATCCTTCCTTCGATTATCGGCATAGCTCTTCTGCCTACTTTGAGCTGCTTTGATGTGATTTTGGATTACCTTCACCTTTTCCACCGTTTCCTCCACCAGTTCTGAGCCTACAAGTTTTCTTTCACCAACGTCATCCCAACAGGTTGGTGTACGACATCTCTTTCCGTATAACGCTTCATATGGTGCCATTTTTATACTCTAATGGAAGCTATTGTTATAGGAAAATTCTACCAGAGGTAAATATTGATCCCACATACCCTGAAAATCAAGTGAGCAAGATCTCAACATGTCTTCTAAGGTTTGAATAGTCCGTTCTGATTGTCCGTCTATCTGAGGGTGGTAAGCAGTGCTCAAATGAAGTTCAGTATCCAGGGATTTCTGAAGACTTTTCCAGAATCATGAAGTAAAACGGGGATCACGATCCGAAACAATTGATAGGGGTACTCCATGAAGTCTCACAACTTCATTAATGTATAGTCTTGCTAGACGTTCCAGGGGTAGATCTTCTCTTATAGCAAGAAAATGTGCTGACTTGGTAAGACGATCAACAATAACCCATATTGCATCGTTCCTTCTAGGAGTCTTTGGTAGCCCCATGACAAAGTCCATTGTAATATTGTCCCATTTCCACTCCGGTATGGGAAGCGGTTGCATGACTCCTCCAGGCTGTTGCCTTCCAGCTTTCACTTGTTGACAAACCATACATCTTGACACAAAATCAGCAATCTCCCTCTTCATGTTGTCCCACCAAAAATGTTCCTTCAAATCTCTATACATTTTGGTGCTCCCAGGGTGTATAGAGAAATTGGAACTATGAGCATCATCCAGAAATTCCCTTTTTAGATCAGGTATATTGGGAACACAAAGTCTCTTCCCGAATTTCAAAATTCCATCTTCATACACAAAGTCTCTCAATCTCCCATCATTCACAGCTTTAATCTTCTTTTGGAATTCGTCATCATCGGTCTGAGAACTCTTAATCCTTTCTAGTAAAGATGGTTTGGCAACCATTTGAAAAAGCATTGATGTTTCACCTTCCCTGGTTATTCCCATGTCCATTTTCACTAGATCCATGAAAATTGGATCCCTTTCAATTCTCATATTGTTCAAAACTCCATGGTCTTTTCTACTCAAAGCATCTGCCACCTTGTTTGCCTTCCCCGGGTGGTAGTGTATCGTACAATCATAATCCTTGAGTAATTCAAGCCATCTCCTTTGCCTCATGTTGAGTTCTTTTTGTGAGAAAATATACTTCAAACTCTTGTGATCAGTATAAATCTCACATTTTTCACCATAGAGGTAGTGCCTCCATATCTTCAAAGCAAATATCACAGCTGCTAACTCAAGATCATGAGTAGGATAGTTTTGTTCATGAATTTTCAACTGTCGTGATGCATAGGCAATAACTCTATCATTCTGCATAAGGACACAGCCAAGTCCTTTCTTTGATGCATCACTATAAATAACGAACCCATCATTCCCCGATGGTAGAGTCAATATAGGAGCATTGACTAATCTTCTCTTCAGTTCTTCGAAACATTCTTCACACTCTTTTGTCCAAACAAATTTAACCCCTTTACGTGTGAGCTTCGTTAATGGGTTAGCCAATCGGGCAAAATTCTGGACGAAACGTCGATAATAACCTGCCAAACCAATAAAACTACGTACCTCAGTTATACTCGTAGGTGCTGGCCATTCTTGGATTGCCTTGGTCTTAGAAGGATCAACAGAGATTCCATCTTTAGAGACAATATGTCCAAGAAAAGAAATCTCCTGAAGCCAGAATTCACACTTGCTAAACTTTCCATATAATTCATGCCTCCTCAGAGTCTTCAAGATAATGCGCAAGTGATTTTCATGATCTTCGTAGGTTTTGGAGTATACCAAGATATCATCAATAAATACCACCACAAATTCATCGAGATACTCCTTGAAAACTCTATTCATTAGATCCATGAATACAGAGGGTGCATTAGTCATTCCAAACGGCATTACAGTAAACTCGTAATGCCCGTACCTGGTTCGAAATGCTGTCTTCGGAATGTCTTCTTTATTTACACACAACTGATGGTATCCAGACCGAAGGTCAATCTTTGAAAAGTATTGAGCTCCATGTAGTTGGTCAAATAAATCATCAATACGAGGTAGGGGATACTTGTTCTTTATCGTTATAGCATTGATCTCCCTGTAGTCGATACATAACCTCATAGATCCATCTTTCTTTTTAACAAAAAGAACAGGGGCTCCCCATAGAGAAACACTAGGGCGAATAAATCCCTTATTACTCAATTCCTCTAGTTGTTTCTTTAGTTCGACTAGCTCTACAGTGGCCATTCTATAAGGGGTCTTCGATATAGGCCTTGATCCAGGAATTAAATCAATGGAAAACTCTACTTCTCGTTCTGGAGGATGTCCAGGTAAATCTTCCGGAAATACATCTAAAAACTCTTTCACAATAGGTACATCCTCTATTTGAACATTTCTTTCCTCACCGACAGTTATTTCATTCTCTTCCTCCCCGATAATTGAATTAAGTTGAGCTACAGGGGGTGGATCTAAATAAGAATTAGGTGGTGACGATTCTGCTCTAAAAATAAGGTGCTCCTTATCATTATCATCAAGAATCGTAACCTCTTTCTTCTTACAATAAATCTTCGCATCATAGTCCGAAAGCCTGTCCATACCGAGGATTATATCAAACTCAATCATAGGTATGACGATGAAATCAGCAGATAAAGAAAATTTATGTGCTCTAATGGGGACTGATTCACAAAACTTTGTTGCAACGATACTTCCCTTAGGAGTTTTAACTGACAACTCCCTTATTAAATCAAATTGGAAATATCTAATTTTCTTAGCAAACTGGGAAGATATGAAACAATGCGATGATCCAGAATCAAATAATGCATTTGCTAAACTTGAGGAAACCATTAAATTACCTGCCACCACGTCTTTCGGAGCTTCTACCTCAGCAGTAGTGATAGCATAAGCCTGTCCTTGATCCCTTGGCCTTTTCTGAGGTAAGTTCTCCTGACGCTTAGGACATGCATTTGCATAATGCCCCATCTCCCTGCAATTGTAGCACTGAACGTTGGTAGCTTCCTTCTTCCCCTTGCAATCATGAGCTTGGTGGCCTTTTTCACCACACTTGTAACAGACTCCCATTCCCTTCAGGCAAGCACCGGGGTGTTTCTTCCCGCACTTACCACAAGATGGATATTCAACCTTTCCCTTCTTCCCCTTATTTCCATTCCCAGATTGATCAGCAGGTCTCTTCTTCTCTTGCCTTGCTTTAAAGTCATAAGACTTAGAGAATTCCTTTTCGGTCTTGATAGCACATGAGACAATGTCTTCGTATGATGAAAAGGATTGTGAGACTAATGCTCGACGGAGAAATGGTTTTAACCCATCAAAGAAACGATCGATCTTACTTCTTGGGTTGCGAATATAATCACCAGCGTACCTCGCTAATCTTGTAAAGTTAGCCTCATACTTTGTGACATTCTCATCCTCCTTTTGTCTCAGACTTAGAAATTGTCTTTCCATATCTGCTCGATGGTCGCGAGGAAAGTATTTTTCTAAAAACAGATCTTTGAACTCCCTCCATTCCATATTTGATACTTCATCATCTTCCTTCGTATTTTGAATCAATGACCACCATTGATCAGCATCTCCAGTGAGGCGGTAAACTGCCATGGTAACTTTTTCCCTTTCACTACTCCCCAAAGCCTGAAATATTTTCTCTAGGGAAAATATCCATTGCTCAGCTACTAAGGGATTTGTACTTCCATTGAACGTTGGTGGTTGTTGTCTCATGAATCGATCTAACATTGATCCTCCACGCTGCGGATCAGGGTGCTCCATACGGGTAAGGTTATTATTCATAACCTGAGTAAGTTGTCCCAGTACGGTGATTAGCTGATCAGCACCAGTTGCATCACCAGCCCCACTATAATTATCTTGAGCAGGAGGGCAATCCCTACATGGAGTGCGTGCATTGATACGGTTTCCATTTCTTCCACTAGGCGCCATTTCTAAAAAAATGGCATAAACTAGATCAGTTTATGCATCAAAATACATAATCCCATACTTATAAAACACTAAACATAAATTGAACTATCTATGGATATAATCCATAATCATAAATATGTTTTCTTTGAGGAAGTATATACTCATAAACCCTTCATAATGATTTGTAAAGAAAGTGAGAGTTATCCTAAGCATATCCCCCGGGAGTGTCGTAACCAAGAGTGCAGCAAGGCCCGTTGTCGTGCACCAGTTCCCGTTCGAGTCTAGCTCAAAGCGGTGTTTTCGGGTTTTACCCCTAGGTACATCTGTGCCAGAGCCGCCTCTACCTGCTCGTATCCAGAAAGGGATGTATTGCTTGGAAAACTCACAAAATCTCTACAATACCAAAATTCTAGGAAGTTCTTCTATACTAATCCTCAAAGTTCATCTTAGGTCTACGTGCTCTAATCAGAGTTTATCTAAATCTAGCTTCCAAGGTTTGTACTAAACCTCCTCTGATACCAACTGTAACACCCCGACCCCAGCTACCCAGAGTCGGTGCATTAATTACATAACATTGGCATGATCACAAGAAAGATCAAATCTCGAAAGACCGATTGGTTTAGTAGCCTTGGAAACACTAGATATATTCATAAGTTTTTCATTACATCATAAAATGAAAAACTAATACAACAACATAATGTTTCCACAGTCCACACTATAATCCCCTCATAATATCCCTGCAGGTCATTCATAACTTACATCTTCACTTCCTGGGAAAAATAAAACATAGAAAAGGGGTGAGCTCAAATGCCCAGTAAGGATAACAATATAGCGGAAACTTTCATCAATAAGAATAAACATTTAAGGCAATGTATAACTAAAACAAAAGCCTTTTAAAATTGAACTTCAACATAGTATGGAAAAAGTAAAATGAAATAATGCCATTTACTTGTTCACATGGATATTCTACTAATCGAATAATCACATGCAATATCAATAACCACTTTCATAATGTTGGAATGCATAATGCCAGACTATCATAACCACATAGCCAAGGCCTCATGCCAAGACTACAAATAAGATTTTGTCAAGGCCTTGTGCCAAGACACTAGTTTGTCTCATGAGACCTACCGATGCATCGAGGAGCTATAACGGGCTCCACCCGTCACTTATTAAGTCCAATGCATTCCCATATGAAAAGGTTTAAACATAACATAAACATTCGTATTAAAACTAGCATACGAAATGTCAATACTTTCACAATAAACTATGAATGGTATAAAAATAGCACATCCACAGTCAAACATATCACAAAACCTTCAATACAATATAGAAGTTTTGTATCATAATAAATCAACTTCAAATAATCTTAAAATCCATCAAAGGATGTTGACATAGATGAAATCAAAATTCTTTTTAAAGAAATATCTCCTTTTATTTTGAAATCATTTAAGATCCATATAAAATAAAACATTTTCTTTGAAAATATTCTTATAAGCTTGCAAGGAAAGCTTTGAAGATTTTATAACGGCGTAAAATAACCGCACCCGCCGTATAAGTAAAAAAAAACATTCTTATCTCAATTCTGTCGAAAAGGTTAAAAAGGACCTTGTTTTGAAAACGACGGAAAGATTCCTTTATAAACCTCTTATAAAAATTCAAACAAGGGTATAAATGACTTTAACCCATATTCTTGTAAATAGTAAAAATGTTTTGAAATACATTTCAAAGAAACATGGATGTGGATGGTAAAGAGATCCTAGTAGATTATTACGTATAATACAACCTCGGATAATGAAGAGATTGTGAAATAACCCTTACCTTGTACTTTTCCTTGGTTGGGGTAGGTTAACCTCCTGTATAATGGTGAAATAGTTGTTATTAAATTATACAAGAATCATATATTTTAATATGATATCATATATGATCTTTTAACATTGATTTGTTAATAATATCTTAGAATTATCGTCGTTTCGGGAGTTAACTTACTCATTTTCTTTTATATGTTTTGTTACATAAGCCATGGTTGTTGTATCTTATTCATATCCAGAATGATATACAGTCCTTAAACATCATTTTTAAATCATCAAATGATAATTATACTTGAATGGATACGATGGAGAATGAATCTCATCGCGTTCGTGGAGACGGTAGTCCGTACGTACGCACGAGCGACAATATCATTCTTTTGATATTAAAATAATATATAAATGGATGGTATATAATATATACAGAATCATTAACATGTTATATTTATTATTTACATGAGTTACACATCATTATTATACCCATCCAAATAATATTATATTGAATAACAATTACACCACGACGTGGAGACGGTAAGCCGTACGTACGCACGTATGGTGACATGTTATTCAAAGGGTGGATAGAATACTGAATATGATTGTACCATATTTATAATAACATCACAGTATATGTGAGATACTGGAGTTTTTATTTCAGAATGGTAAGAACAAAGGAAGAAGAAGTGGAAGAAGAAATGAACTTAGAAAAGGGTGGTGAAATCATTACCTCTTCTTCGGGTTCTTCCTTTTGATTTGATCAAAAGGGCTCCTTAGGTTGGCTTTCTGATCAAACTAAGGCCTCTAGGTTGTAGTGAGGGATGTTGGGAGAGTATTTGGGCAGAGTTTGGCCGAACCAAAAGGCTTTGAAGGTGTGAAGAAATGAGAAGGAGGAGTGCCCTTTTATAAGAGGGGTGAGGGGCACCTTTGGAAAAGTTAGAAATATTAATTTATAATAAATTCATATTCGGTTTACAAAGGCTCCAAAGTTGACTATTCAAAGGATGAGGTGGGGATAGGTCGAAAACAACTCATCCAATAGAATTTAGACAGGTTTGGGTACTTATATTAACCTTATCTTTAAGTATTAACTCTAAGTTAATTAGTTTCACTTTTACAATGTCTCTTTGTATTTTTATATAATATGGTTAATAAACTTACTATATACATCCAAGCGACCCCCAAGTGGTCCATTAATGAGGAACCTATCATAATATAAGTCTCTTGGCCGAACCTTAGATTTTTAGGAATTTAATATCAATTAATAATATAATATTTGTTTTAAGAACTCTTTTATGTCAATTTTGACACTATTCAATAGTTGATTTTTTTGAAACTCCTAACAGATTGATTACTTCGAAAAAAGTCAATTAAATCAATCCTAATATATCATATTATCATATAAAATTAGTTTAATTCATTAAAAGTTTCATATTATAATTATTTGGGTATTTATAAGATCAATTATTTTTATTTTTCACTATTTTAGTAATTACTGCATCATCATTGTGTCATAAATAAAATAAATTATATAATGTATAAAAATTATAAATAAAATATCATTATGTAGGAAATAGTTTTAGCTTTCTAATGAATATTTATAATCGAAAATCCAACATGTATAACCCTATGTAAAAATTGTTCTTCTAAAAGATGTAAGCTTATGCCATTTTTATTTTTATTTTAACTTTATTAATATAAAGTGTCCCTACCACATACAAGTGGCTCCAAGGGGTCCCCAAATTGACCCAAGGATGCCCATGGTCGGGTATGTGTCCACCAATAAGGTTAGGACACGTTTTAGGGTAATTTTGTATTATTATAATATTATTTTTTTAACCCTTATTTACAGGATTTACCCTTTAACCATGGTAAATAAAATATTTACCACAGTAACTATTCAAAATGTCTAAGAATAAAAGTTACCTATTTACACAATTTGAACATCCTGATTCCAAATATGGAATCCATTTTCCTAAATTCAAAACACAGAAGTGGCAGAAATTAATTTAAAATTAATTCCCGCTGTTAAAACAAAAAGCGTGTTTTTAAGAGATAATAACTATCAAAAGATTGACACTTGTTTATGTTCGGTTTAATTGTAAAATTATGTCCAATGACCAAAATTATATTAAATGGTAAAAATATATTCTAAATATACTTTAAAACCACTCAAATTCATAATTTATCACTAGTAATTAATTTGATTAAAAAAGTTGTTTTTAATTAAAATTTAGTAATTTTCACTATTCATCAAAATATGAAAGTTATCCGAAATGTACCAAAATTTCACCCTAGGCTAAATTCGATATTCCGAATCCAAAAATGAAGTCCATTTTCAAATATAAAATATATATAATTTCAAAAAGTAGGTATTACTATTCATAACGGCTAGTTTGATTAGTTATGGTGTGTTAGAACTCGGTGTTGCGTACAACACACGCTATCACATTATTCGAAGGGAAACGTACTGTAGAAGCTTGGGGTGTTACAATTATGATGATAATAAAACAATCCCATTAATATAGGATTCCCTATGTTGTCACTGCAACATAATATTACCTCAAGGAGAGATATTTTTGATCTAGTCATTACACCCATACCAACATAATATAAAATCAATTCAAATAAATTAAATAAAAATCTATAAGAACATAAATCAAATTTCCATACCACATTAAATAAAATAAAAACCAATTCATTTCCTTTCTTAATCCAGTTTCAACTATTATCATAAGATATGATAATAACAAAACTATCTTGAAAGATACATGTAATGAGAAACAATGAAAAAATGTACAAGGAAGGATGAATCCTTCCACCAAATTACTAAACCGAAATAGGGTAATGCATACTGGGGGGAATTCATTCAGATGGGTCTCAAACCAAATAAATCAACTAGTTCTATGACTTTGAGTGAAGTGTATCAATATAATGTCATCCTGAAGGAAATAATGGAAGGAATCCTCTATAGAATGAAAATATCTAATATAATTGTGGAACTAGATACGGTTTTAATTGACAATTAATGGAGGATCCCATCAATATAAGAGGTTTTTTCATTTAAAATGTCTAAAAACAATTTAAATATTGTGGATATTATTACTATCCTTTGAAAGGTATTTGAAACCCATTAATTTATGCATTAAAACCATTTTTTGTTAGAAAAATACATCAAAATGGAAATTCTATATTTATTTCGGGAACTGTAAAATTCTGGAAAAATGGAATACTATCAGAATGAGTCACCCCTGGGATGAGTCCCCACTAGGAAGAGTCACCACTAGGATGAGTCGCCACCAGAATGAGTCACTTCCAGGATGATTCACTACCCGGAAAAATCATCACCATGAATAGTCACTACCACGATACGTCACCTCCAGGATGAGTCCCCGTGAGGAGGAGTTACCACCGTGATGAGAGACCACCAGAATGATTCGCCTCATTAATGAGTCACCACTAGGATGATTCATTAACAAGATGAGTCACTAATAGGATGAGTCACATCTAGAATGATTCATTGTTTGAAAAATATAAATTTAGGAATCTATTGAAATGAGTCACCCTTGGAATGTCTCACATGTCCCAAAAACACCCTCAACATCACCACAGGCACCTTAATTATCATATTTATTTGTAAATTAATGGCCTAAATGGTTTGGGTTATTAACATAGATCATGTAAATTCATATGAGATATATAATACTTAATGATTTACTGTTATTGTTTTAAAAATATTTAATATTTTTCCAATTGATTAAATTACATTACATTTTGAATCTGTCATTGGAAATTGGGTTTGAATGGGGTCTTCACCATAAATGGGAATGATTTTATCATAGTTTAAAATTATTTTTTATTAAGTAATTTTCCTGTAGTGTATTGTGAAATATCCACACGTATGATCACATAATTTTTTCCTTTGATGACATAATTTTCAGGTCAATGTGAGGATCTTAGAGGGTACTCTTTGTTTTCTATGAATTAAATGGTCATCACAGTTTGAGACCTTTCCAAAATGGATACATCCAGTTGTTACTACCAACACACTAAATGGGTATAATCTACACTATTTATCAGATCAGTCATGATCTAATGGCCACATCTTTACACTATTTGGTGTGATATGGGGAAATTAATTCATTGGGTGCAATCAAAAAGGCCTTATTAATCTAGATAAGGTATTCCTTTATATAATAGGTTTCATCCCACGTCTATGGGGTGGAATATATTATATGATGTGGTATTCCAATTCCGATAAATGGTGGGTCACTAGAATGAAATATTTATTAAATTCCATTAAATCCCAACCTCTCTAAACCCTCTTAATGATTGATATTCCACAAAAATCTCCAACCAGAATCAAAGTCTCATTGTTTTTTCACCACAACAAAGTCCTTTCGAAACACACTTTTTCAAAATCATCATCATGGGTTGCACTTAAGTAAGTAAAATTGTAGAGTAATAATCATCCATTGTATCCTAATGAATATTCACTTGTATCATACTGTACTTTTCATTTGATAGGGATGAATTTACTCTTTAGTAAATAAATATCATTATGTTCTTAGGAAAAATATATCTAATAGAATCCAATACATTTCCATATCACTAAAAACAAATATCTCTAATAAAATTTAGAATATATTTTCAACAACACTCATTTTTAAATTCTTAGGAAAGTGATGAAGATATAAGAATTTGACGATAATAATATTGAGAGGTGGAAAAGTTAATAGATTTTACTCATAAAAATAAAAATGTGTTGTTTTGATCTCAACTCCAAAGCCCTCAACATACAATTATGAGACACTCCATGTCACCCACAAGAGGAAGAAATAGGAAAAATATCAAACACAAAGGTTAAGTAAACATACTCAACAAATTATTCAATGGTCTCTTTAATACATCCCAATGGCTCGTGACTACAAAGATGTCTTAGTATGTTTTGGAAAAAAAAATCATGGATGTATTGATTATGAAATTATTATTAAATAATTTCATATCATGAAACATGTTATATATTCATCATATCATAGATAAATTAAATGAAATTCAATTTCTCTTTTAAGAAGTTAAATAAAATAAGATGAACATGTATTATTCGATTGTTATCACATCCATAAATGATAAACTCTCCCCTTATGAGAATAATGATAAACATTATTGAAAACACTTTAAGTAATATATGTCTCTCAATGAGTTACTCAAATAATTATAAAATGAGGAGGAATATTTAGAAGTATAATGAGGTAAATGAACCTAAGGATGATAAATCTATATACCTTATTGTAGAGGGAGTGGTTAAATCCTGGTCCAGAGAGGGGAATAATATTTTTACAATCCTTTAAAATTAAATATATTATTTAAGATAAAAAAAGGTCCATCATACACCTATTGAAATATGAGACAGTTCAATGAATACTATCACCATTATAATAATAATTTCATAAACAATGATTTAAAGGATAACATTTCTTCCACGAACTTATAACATATTTTTTTTATGGATACCTTTTCTTAGAGAATGTATTTATGAGAATCATGAATTTGTGATGAAAAAAATTTCTATACAAGAGGATAAAATCAATCATCTATGGGTTGGTTCTCTACATGGGTATCTCTATAAGAAAAAATGTATAAGGGATGGTGTTGTTGATCACAAATTTACCTCAGCAAAGATCCAAAAAGTAAAAGATATTTTTTATTTACCCAATGTTCATTAGAATTTAGTTTTATAAATACATTAAAATAGGCATGAGTTTATGATTTTATTCTTGAAAACAAACATTGTTTTTGACAAGGATTTTAATTTTATAAAAAAGGGTCAGTTATACGATGGATTATTCACGATATATATAAATGTGTTTTTTTACTTTCTACTATATTTTAAATTATTTCATACTCATTTAGGTCACATAAATTATAAGAAAATAAAATTATTGTGAAAAATATAATTACTACATATAATGGATTTATATATTATCAAAAATTAGTGACTTTCAAAGTAAATAAAAGAGTTAGAAAACTATTTATATCAGTATAAATGAATATTAATTTGATTGAATTATTACATATAGATGTTTGTGATTTTAATGCTAGTACAACCGTAGTTAACAAAAATTAGTTTGTGAATTATTTTTCTAATATTATATATTATTCCATGTCTATCATTTATATGACTAATATGAAGATATATAGATATTCAGTATCTATAAAAATTAAGTCGAAAAAAAATGTTGGATACTGTTAAATTCCTCTAATTTGACAGGGGAATAAATATAATATTTTTTAATCATTTGAATCCCTTGGAGTTAACATGATGTGAAAAAATCAATATAAATATTAAAAATTGTTTGGGTTGAGAAAAATATAGTAAATTAATGTAAATGATAAATTCAATAAACATTTAAATGAAATTGGAAATTTATGATTGGTTAATTGTTATGGGCAGTTAATCCATGAAAAATATTCATACAAAAGGAATTAATCACAATGAAACATTTATTCTATTACAAAAAATCCATCATTTCTGGTGGAAAAATTTTCCATCAAAAATAATTTTGGCAAGAATTCACACCATCGATCACAAAAAACTATAGCGATAACTAATAGTGACATAAGAATATAATTTTTGCTAATAGTGGGGATTTAAAATGTGTTGGATAATTATTTATAGGAAATATGACTACAGTGGGGTTGTGAATATTTTTCTAAAATATAATGATAAAAACAATCAATGTTTATAATATATTAATCTATAGTGAGTACAATGTTCTTGAGTTTAGTTTTAGTGGAGATTAAAATAATATAATATGATATTTATAGCGGATAAGATCAAATAGATCCTTGTGAACTCCTCTATCTCATCTTCTCATCTAGGTGATTGGAACACACTATGAAATTCATCTTTTTATTTGTGAGAACCTTTTTATATACCCTTCCTTTTAGAAAACTCGAAAGCACAACCTAGTATTTTTATAGGAGTCCAAACCTGTATATTTACCTTACTTTTTATCAGCATTAAAAACTATGACTTCCTTTTTTGTGGTGGAATAACCAGAGATAAGAAATACTTGATTGTGATGGGAAAATAACAAACCAGACCTAACGAAACTAAAAACAGAAAGAATTAATTACATGAATAAAAGAAATATATAGAAATTAAATTATGATCATAATGTTGATGAATCTGAAGCTCAATGTTCATTAATCACTTTTATGGAACAAATGTTTATGTTTAAATGCCTCTATGATCATATCTATAAAACTGAAGTCACATAAGTCTGTAAAAAATTGAGGCAAGGCAGAATGTTAATGATGAATCATAGGATGTTTTGAATGTTGGGGCAAATGATCATTATGGGTAATATTTTTATTCTATTAGTAAATCTATCATATCATTTAAAAAATACTCTTTGAGTTTGTTGGAGTCGAATATCATCATAAAAACTATTTGTGTATAACAATTAACTAATGTTATTGTTACCTTTTTTTGTTAAATCATCATGGAATAGAATAAAATACAATCCGGATTTATATCTCATCATGAAATATTAATATAAAAAAATTAATATGTGAAGTAACGAAATTTTAAAAATTCCATATTATAAAACAATTTGAAATTAAAATATAATCTTGGAAATTATACCCATAAAAAATGATATAAAAATAGGACATCACAGGAATAAAAAATTGCAAGAAAAACTGTACAAAAAAAATATTAAAATAATTTTTTATATATTGTTACAATTATATATCATCATAAAATAACAAAAATTAACAAAACAATCATTTTAATAAGATCAATTGAAAATAATAGATACAAAAGTTTAAACACAATTTTTTAACTAATGAAAGATTCTTTTTTATGGTAGTGACACATGACCCACCACAAAAAATAGGGAGTGGTGACTCATGACTAACCTTGGAAAACAGAGAAGGGTGGCTCATAACATACAACTATAATTGAGAAGATTATACGTTTATGATTTTAATAAATAATTATAATATCAAACAAAATAAAAATATATTCCATGACTATATGAAATTAAATGATTCAACAAAAGTAAAAAAATAATTTATCCTATTGGGTGGCCGATGGTAAATCATGACTCATCGTTGTTGATGTAAAATGGGGAATCATAACCAATCTCTCTAAGTTCCCAATGGTGGATCACTAAAATTAAATCATGACAATTGGATGAAAACAGACAAATAATAGAATAATAATTTATTAATAAAAATAAAAAAATTACAATTATCTCCAAATATGATGAAAAATTATATTGGAAAATAAAATATTACAACTAAAAATATATAGAACCTACTGCAAAAAAATATGTCTAATATGAAGAGACTATCGAAACAAAATAGGTGCATTCATTGCATGATGTACAATGGTAGAAAAATAAAAACAAACTCTTGTAAAAGATGATGAAGTACAAAAAAACATTATATAATATAAAATTATAATAAAATTAAATCCTAAATAAATAATCCACAGTAATATATATATGAAGGAATAAGAAGAATAGATCATGTTGGAGCTAATTTAAACGTTTAACAACAAAAAAAATAAAAAATGAAAACATATTACTAAACTACATGATGATAAATAGATTTCAAAAAATCTACATAATGGTAAACAAGAAATAAAATTTTATTTAGAAATATAAAGGAAAATTTTGTAGTTGATAATCGAAAATACTAGATAAAACATAAAACAAAATAAATAAAATGAGAAATCCTGTAATAGTAATGGAGAAGAAAGAAGAAGGATCTCATTTTGTAACATGGTGAAAATTCAGCAACAAATCTCTACATCAATGAATCCATTACTATGGAAGAAATAACTCTATATTTAAATTCTAGTAGTGAGTGAGAATGAATCTTTATTGTAATCAGGTGATGGCTCATGACTCACTGTTGGTGTCCAACAGTGACATGAATCATTGTTGGTGTCCAATAGTGACTCGTCGAGCACCCAATGGGGAAAATAATAGGGAACTACCATCAAAATAGTAAAAAATAAGAATAATAGATGGAATGACACAAAATAAGAATAATAGAAAATTGTTAAAACATGAACCATGATAACTAGAGTAAACAAGATACATAAAGATATTTCAGGACCAAATTGAGATAGAAATTGTGTGTTCCACAGGATTCCAAAACAAATAAATAATCAATGGATTTTCTATGATTGATGATGACCTATAGGAAGACGATGGATGGTTGGGGATGATGATAGGATTTAAACACCGATGTGTGGGATTATAAATTTATCATGGGAGTTTAAATATTAACACATGGGATAAAAATATATATTCGATGGGTTGTAGTAAATATATCCTAAAATTGCGATTATATTAGATATTTGTAACTTGGGTAAATAGTAAACTCATATCATCTTTCCGCATCCTTTTTTAACAATGGAGGGAGAGCGGTATAACAAAAAAATGTCATTGATCTACAGTTTGTGTCAGATACTAGGGATCATCACTAGTTACACACACACCCACATGGTCCTATAGTCCATCATGTGACCATTTCCCAACCAATGTGACTACGGGCGCACTCTGTGGTTCTTATACATTGGCCTGCATGCCTTTGGAATGAACTATGCACATCAAAAAAATGCCTCCTTATGAGGTTCCTCTAACAGGACATCCCATGGGTTTGGAAAAAATTTATTCCTTATGTGGTTATAGGCCATCTAGGTACCTCATTAAATATGGAATCAATTATTTTCTTTCTCTTAAAAATATTAATTCTAAGTAAAAAATATTTAATAATGTGAATTATCAAATTTAAAATTTTAATTAAACCTTCCTAAATACAATAAAATTACTCTTTTAGGAAATTGTAAAATTAAATATTAATAAATAAATACACCTTATAATTAATTTAAAATTATAATTTAATAAACAAATTTAAATAATTTAATATTTAATAATAGGTTAATAAATATTAGATTATATAAACTAATAAAACTATTAAAGTATTCAAAAATTATATCAAATACTAAAAACTCTCCATTTTTTAAAATAAAAAAAAATCTTTTATTAAATAATCAAAAAAAAATAACCCCTTTTGTGAAATTTATAAAAAATTAAATTAACATTTATATATATAATAGATTCCAAATAAAACAAAATAAGATAATTTAAAAGAAATATATTAGAATTTTAGAAGGAGAATAGAATTAAAAATAAGTTATTTTTTTAATAAATGAAAATGTAAATATTATAAACTACTGACCATTTAATTAGATTTATAAATAATTATCCAAACAGAACATTTAAATATAGCAGAAAAGTAAATATTTTCATGTAATGTTAAAAATATATCATAAAAAATATATATTCAATGAACAAATATAACAAAATTCCATAAACATATGAATAAAACAAACAACATCCAAAAGATATGAAACATTTCATTTCAATAATGGTTTAAAAAACTCTCCCCCCCTGAGTTCAATCCTAGAAATTTTAAAATTTAATAGATATATCAAAAAATAAAATTTTATTATATAAATTATATCAATTTTAGAATAAATTGATTATTTATGTCAATTAAAAATTCAAAAAACATATCAATAAAGAATTATGAAGTGATAAATTATAACACTCATAAGGTATTTGTTTTAGTATAAAAGACTTACGTAGATTAGTTGTCATAAAATATATTTCATAGGGACTAAGTAATTTTATGTTTTCAAAATATAAATTGTTTAATCATGAATATAAAACTTACATTGATGTATATTATTTCAATTAAGAAACAAGGGATAAATCCACCTCAATTAATGAATATATAATGATAGATAAATCAATAGTATTAAAAAACAGTATATAAAAGTATACTTTTTGTTAAAAAATTCGAAAATGAAATTTTAACAATGTAAGATACACTAAATTTACATTCTAAAGAAAATAAGATTGAAATTAATGCACATTCCATGATTCAAAAATAACATGATTATTAAAAATATATAAGATATTTGGAATGTTATTATATAAAATTATAGTATAGTAGATAATATGAATGTTGGTTAACCAAAATAATACATATCTTGGATCGGTGAACATCTTTCGTCGATTTAGATTTATGTATCATCCTTTTAGCACACATGATATCATAATTTTACTGAATTTCTAGAAGGTATTATGGGAACCCATATAGATATCAGTCATTTTATACTAGGTGAATCTGAATACAAATTTTTAGAAAACAAAACATCTATTATGACCAAAATATTGCATTAATATCATTGATAATTCATTAGAATAAATACAATTCATTCAAAATTTTAAATAAATTACCAAATAAATGAGTCAATTTTTACATATAATAAATGTTCTCTTATTCATGTTTGGTGAGAAGGTGTTATAACGAAAACCGTTCACATTCTTATTTCGTTTTTCCATTGACATCATGTTATAACATTCATATTTAAATTGAAAAAACAGAGACATCGTCTTCTTGATTAACTACTTTATCTTACGAAAATCATATTCATTTTTTGAATAGTTTCTAAATCCCAATAATCCTTTTCATTGAATCTAGAAGTTGTTTTTCTTAAATTTTTTGGTTTCTTACTTTGATTTATTATATTTATTTTCTACTTTATTTAAATAATAAAAAACTAAATTAAATATTCTATTATAGTGTTTATCATGTACATCCAAAATGTCTTTAACTCTTTCATTTTCATATTTTGTTTCAAGATATCTGAATCAAAATTCCAAAAATATTTTTCATTTATGGAAATAAGGATATTAACATTTTTACATTTCATTTTCAATTTATCATTTTATTTTATTAAACTATTATTTATACATTTAATTTGTCTATATTTTAAAATGATTTTGAAACTACCATTTTTTAATTTATCATTCCCTTTATGAGTATTTTTAATTCTAGAATTATTACAATCAGAATCAAAATTAGTAACTTTTTTCATTTTCATATATTTCATTCCGAGCAAAATTTACACTATTGATCAACTGAGTAAAAAGGGAATCATTTACCTCACACTTTATACAGATTATTGAAAGTTAACATGTTTCGTTTTCATTTCTAGAGACACTTCTAGTGTTAAAAATATTACAGTAGTCGCATCATCCAAACAGAACTTATTTTATGTCCTTCTTTTTTCTTTTTTTTTCTTTTTTCTCTATGTGAGTTTGGGAAGATATAGTCTGATGCGAAATTTATTATTTCACTCATAACATAATAGATCAAAAAAAAAAAAATTATTCTTTCGTGAAATAATTTCTATCAATCCATTTCATTCCCCCTTCTAAACCATCTCTTTCCACCATTTTTTCATAATTTTGATAAGTTTCTTACTGAATTGAGCCATATGAATGTCACATTCATTGAAATCTGAATAAGTGGAATTAGTTTTTTTAATTACATTAGACTAAAATTCAATACCTTTTATTTTAGTAGAATCCTCATTGTCAATATTTTTCAGCTCTAATTCATACTGTAGTAGAGAGCTAATGGGTTCATCTAATGAATATTCCTTTAAATTATTACTCTAATAGATGATCATATTCTTTGCATGCCATATTTTTGGAACATATCTTAGTATATTTTCCACTTGAGTAGTTTTGTCCAAAAAATCTCAAGAGATTTCATACCAATGCTGATAATGGTGAAATGATATAACATATAGTTTACAAATTCTTCATCTCCTATCATTATATCCCATCATTTTTCAAGGAGCATTCCTAGTTTAGTTTTCTTTAGCTTGTTATTACTATAATGTGTTATTTGTAGTACCCTCTATATGTCGTGGTCTATATTAGAAAATTCAATATGGTTATAAAAACTTATACATAGATTATAGAATAAATTTTTTAACTATATAATTCCAAACATATTTTACAACCTCATACCCTAGAAAGTTCTCTAGGATATTGTTGGCTAGGTCATATGAATTATTCATGATGGTCTAGTGATAAAACTCAGTTATATTTGTTATTATTCTATTCTATATTTCTATCATCTATTGTCACTCCCATTAAAAATGGGGAATTTGTGAAATCCTATCTTCATTGTAATTTATACATGCAATCAAAAAGGGAGATGCTTTCTTATATTCCATAGACATTTAAGTCTAGGATAGAAGGTTAACCTAGAATAATGAATGAAGAAACATAAAAAAATTCCCTATAAGAGACAAGGTTTTTATATTTATTATTTGGTATCATAATAAAAACGAAAAATAGTAACCTATTAGTGTCTTGGACATGATACCAATTTTCTCACATCAAATTATAGAAAAGGGGAAATATAACTTATTAGAGGATGAGATTTGATACCGATTTTTTGATATTAGAAGCCCATATATTTTTATCTTGCTATGATACGAATTTTGGGATCATTATTGATGGAAAATATGGGTATAAGGGGTGAATATAATTTTATAAAATTTAATTAAAAAAATATGAGTTTATAAAATTTTAATTTGTAGTGAGTACAGTTGTTCATGAGTTTAATTTCAGTGGAAATAAAAAAATAGTACAATGTACGATTTAATGTGGTTTGGATCGCAATGATCTTAGTCCACTCCTAAATATCCTCTTCTCCCTTAGGAAAATGGTACCCAATAATAACCTTACTTTTAAATGTGTGAAAATATTGATACAAACCCCTGATTATAAAACACCCAGTTGAAAAAACAAGTCTTGATACAAGAGACAAACCTAGTCTGCTTACCAAATAATTTATCAAGAGTCACAACAATGAAATCCTTTTATACATTGAAAAACCAAAAATGGAAAGGCTTTTTATTAAAGGGTAAAGCATAAAATATACCAAAATAACTTACAAACTGAATGAAATGGATTACAAAAAATAAAAAATTTGGGAAAACTAAAATATGGTCACATTGTAAAAGAAGTTGAATCTCAATGATTAGTGGTCAATTAAAAGGAACATATTTCATTGTTGAAAGATTTCTATGATCATATCGAGGGAATACAAGTAGAATAAGTACATTAAAAACTGAGGGACCCATGAACATTGAAGGTTAATCACATGATGTATTTCATGTTTGTGTCTAATGATCTTCGATGTAAGGACCTCAAAATTTTAGGGAATTTTTTTTCTTAAATTCCATGGAATTTTACGAGCCCGTAGTTTTTGACAGTGCTTGATTCTGAGGCCCGGTGTGCCCCGAATCATATTCTAAAGTTTTGTTTGGTACGTTCAGTAAACGTGCATGCGGGTTTTTCTATATTTTGAAATGATGACCGGAATTGAAAACCAAGGACACCAATGAACTCACAGTGCCGATATTCATCTATGGGGACCTTTACCATAGTTACGTTTGGTCAAGAGTAGAAGTTATACTTTGGGGATTTATAATAAATTAAATAAAATTATTGTGTTACAAAATTTTATTTTTTTGGTGGTTATTATCTACAAAGGGGGGTTGGTGGTGGGGCCCACACCCACATAACCTCCCATGGGAGAATAATATGTGGTGGGGCCCACACATGTATCTAACCCTTCAGCTTACTTTAAACTCATTGAACCCCCCCTAACTCCTAAACTATTCGCTTGTCCTCTTTTATTTTAAACTCTCCACATTCTAACCCCTCTCATGAATGTGCCAACACACATTCAATTAATGAACTATAAATTTTGGATCCTCTAATTTTTTAAATAATTTGAATATCATGTGAGGATAAAATAATACCCTAAGATATTATTTTGGGTTGGCACTTGTTTTGTTGGTAGTGTTTTGGGAGAATTAGAAATGGAGAGTTCTTTCCACGAAGAACAACATACTCTCTCAATGAGGAATGCGAAGAACGCTCCACAACTCGAAGGACGTGAAGCAACTTATCCACTTCTTTAACTGAGGAAAGAAAGAAGGAAACACCACAAAGAACTCCATCTACCTTTCTCCTTCCTCCATATCAAGGGAGAAGATACCACCTACGAGGAACATCGACTACAATTCCTCCTTGGATTCCCCACGACGTCAACAAATCAATGTCGTCTTCGGATTCTCTTTCCGAGACACGATAAGCGAACAACAGAGTCAAGGTAGGGGGCTTTGTATAATTTTAAATGAATAAAATTATACCTAATTCTTGATGAATTCATTGGATTGTATTCATCCATTTGATATCGCCTAACATTGAGGGAGCTAGCCGAATGAAAACGGCCCGATGAACCTTAGTTGGTTCTTGATTATTTTTTACGGCAGCGAACGGAGACGACAACGATTGGAGGTGGTGGCGCCGCAGGCAGTGGCCACGCGCTGGCCACGTAAAGGAAAACTGCAGCCCGTAACCGTGGGATGATCGGGATGAAGATTCGGCAGACGAAATGGCCGAACACCTGCCGGCTGGGTTGAAGGTCGCGGTGCCACTTGACGCTGTGTGGGAGAGATAGCGGCCCATTGTTCGGGCCGCTCGTGCCAGAAAAACCGACCAGCTTCGGCCGACCGAACTTTAGGAAGGGGCAGCGCTGATCGATTCTGCTGGGCGAGCCGAACCGGCCCACAACCGCGGGCCTTGTCTCTGGGTGGTCTTCTCCCCACCGGGCAGGGCGGACCCCCTATCCGGGTAAGACCCACCGGGCCGGGTTCCTGGGTGGGATGCGCTCCACTGTGCTTGACAGGCCGGGCCCGTTTCACTTAAATGTGAATAACTTATAGACTGCATATCCAATAGACGCGCCATCTATGGAACTAGGATCCTCGCAAAGAAGCGGTCCTTTTGTGATACTCTAAGTTAGTTGCAACAACTTTCGAAAATGACTGGGTTTGGATGGAGCGTAATTCCAACGACGCCCCTAGAACGGAAAATCCAATAACTCTCAAACCAGGTGTCTGTTTGACGCACTATCAGTCACGTTGGGTTTATTCTTATGCGACATTACTTCAAGATACATAAAATCTAGAGTTTTTTATAGTTGATGTATCAAACCCTTTGATCGAGAAGCAGACACTCATAGAATCGAGTGTGATGTGTGTGGGAACCCTAGAGCTAGCTGCGACTACGACGACTATTATACTGGGATCCTTCATGGGTTTGACAGTGATGACTACCATACTGGGATCATTTGTGGGTTAGATGGTGATGAATACTGTTCATGTCTCTTGTGTGGGTCCGACAGAGCAGCTGGTCTTGTATCCTATGTGGGTCTCACAGCTTAGCTGTTCTTGTATCCTGTGTGGGTCCGACAGCTTAGATAAATCATTTACTACATCTGATCATCTCTATCTCTATATAAAAGATATATACCTTTGTGAGTTGAGTCTGGACTTTCCATCATTATCATCGATGTGATTGACTTTACTTCCTGTGTGGACAAGGTTGTGCTTGGGCTCGAGAGTTATATCCGAACTAAGATTGATAACTTAGGTATATGTATGGGAATATACCTAAGTAGGGTTCTTTAATACTTCATGATTGTATCTTTTCTATTTGGGTTTATCCATCGTGGATTATGGGAGACCATCGGGGGTCTCAGGATCCCTACTGAGTATCGTTATACTCACCCATGCACATGAAATGCCTACGCTTTGTTGTGTTGGTTGCAGACGATGGAAAACACTGATCGAGGCAGAATGTTGTGGAGCTGGACAGTTACCGGAGGTGGACCACTTGGAGAGATGTACACGGAGTGGATGGATGGACCTGAAGTACTGAGGAGTCCATCTGTACCCACCCTTCAGGTGGGATTCCCAGAGGATGACTCGGTAGTTTCTGTTTACTTTTCTGCAGTTTTACATTACTGTTGGGATTGTATTTCCAGTCCCTTTCCTTTCATCACATATTTTTGTATTCGGTTTACATAGTGTTTATTTTCAGTTGTTGCCTCTTCTACTTGTGTTCAAAAAGTGTGTGTGATACGGGATAAAAGAAATGCATTTCCTTTTATAGGGATTACGCCTTTGGTGTTAGTCGCCAGCCAATGGCCTATGGATGGTGGGATTGGTGTAGTCACAACACGGGCCCCGAGGACGAGTCGTGACATATTGGTATAAGAGGAGTTGGTTCTACTATAGAACTTAGAGTCTAATTATTTTCTGCGAAGAAATAGTGTTAAGATTATTGAGCGTGGTATTCAGTCCAGGGAGTCCAGTGTTGGTGCGGCAGCCGACTTATCCATACACTAGGACCTTGACCTCTGATTTCTGACTCAGTGCACGAAAACACTGATTGTGTGTGTTTTTTTTTCAAAAGTATTCTTCATGATTAATTTGTGTCATCTCACCAGGTACCCTGTTTTAACCATGGAACACATGTTTCTTTTCATAATGGCCCCTCGAAGGTATCCAGCTAGGGTTCGAAGTTACGTACGAGATGGTAGCCCAACAAGCGACGAGGCCTCTGTGCAGAGCCCCATAATAGCCGAGGCACTAGCGGTACCACTACACACTGGGCCACCTATACCACCAGCTCCAGCAGTAGAGAGTTCACTCCACCTGAGTATGTTTCACGAGTTTCAGTGCCAGAGGCTGCCTAGGATCTGGGGAGAGACGGACCCACAACCAGCTGAGGATTTGATAGAGGATGTCGTCAGAGTTTTCATATTGGTAGGGACACTAGCTGACCTTATGTTGATCCTTTCCGCGAGTATCCTTCATATAGTAGCAGGAATATGGGGTAGCATGATGTTCCAGGTGCATGATGAGGCTTCATTACTCTGAATAGACATCAAGAGTCTCTTCCTCTCTGAGTTTATTCTAGCCACCCTTCATGCGGTGCGGATTCAGGAGTTACGTCATCTGCAGCAGGGCAACATTACAGTAACTCAGTACTTAGCGAGGTTCATTGACCTCTCGCGCTACTCAACGAATATGGTAGGAGACCTATTCTTCATTGCCCGGACCTTCGAGCAAGGACTCAAGAATGAGATCAGGGCTTCGACGATTCCCCTCAGCATCCCGATGCAGATGGGGGTGATGGAGCGAGCTCTTCTAGTGGAGAGTTTTATAGCTAAGTAGTCACCAGTGGTGAGATCCACCGTAGGACGACATGTTGTGGAGTATTCTACAGCCGGCAGTAGACAGTTGTCGCAGAGGTCCAAGAGGACCATGCCATCAAGTTGGCGATCTCAGGATGCAGGTTCGGTTGTGCGAGGAACATGATACAGAGCCATCCTTATGAGGAGAAGTCAATTTTATACATGCGGTGGGTAGGACCACATGCCTCGAGACTGCCCGACCCGTCATGTAGATGAGTAGAAAATAGTAGAGGGACCTCCCAGCCAGAGGTAGAGGTTTGAATGTGGTGGTCCACCGAGACCAGGCGGGCGTGGTAGAGGATCTTTCCGAGTAGCGGGTGGTGGACAACGTTTCGAGGCACTACTACCACCACCACTATGAGGTCCACCCCAACCACAGGGATCTGGCAGACAGAGGTAGGATCAGCTCTAGGCAGATGAGGCATATGACCACAGTGCACCTGAGATAATTCAAGGAACTATCAGTGTCTACTCCACCCTTGTTGCAGTACTTATAGGCACAGGTGCGGGTCATTCTTTTATTGCTACTGCCCTTTTTCGAAGCTCGGAGATTCCAACGGAGCCTTTGGCTCGATCATTACGGCTAGAGACTACTACAATAGTAGACTCTATGATTACACACTAGTTTCGTTAGTATGAGTTTACTCTAGGAGGTGACAACTTCGGTAGGGATCTTCTTATAGCGGCGTGAAGACCTTACGACGTTATCTTGGGTATCGACTGGTTATCCACAGTTCATGCTCAGATTGACTGTATGAGGAGCAATGTGTGGTGTATCCGCACATATGGGACTAGGTTCCCCTTCACCGGTGAGAAGGATTCTTTTGCAGTGCATGATGGACTTACCCAGATGAGGGGGCAGTCGATCACACATCAGTTGGCTAGTTTCATCCTTGGAGTAGTTGATGTGCGGAGTCTGTGATTTCCTGTTGTGGTGGATCAGTATGCAGATGTTTTCCCTGAAGACGTTCCAAGATTACCTCCTCTTAGATAGGTAGACTTATACATTGACCTGTACCCCAGGAGATAACTGATATCTACTCCATCATATCAGATGGCTCCCATAGAGCTTCGTGAGCTGCGAGTACAGCTGGAGGACTTGCAGGGGAAGGGATATATCCAACCCAGTGTTTCACCCAGGGAATCTCTGATTTTGTTTTCCAAGAAGGTGGAAGGGATATTGTGGTTGTGTGTCAACTACCATCGCCTGAATTAGGTGACTGTCAAGAACAAGTACCCACTCTCGAGGATTGAATACCTCTTTGATCATCTCAAGGGAGTACGATGGTTCTCGAAGATAGACCCTAGGTCAGGCTATCATCAGCTCAATGTTCGAGATGATGATGTGTAGAAGACAACTTTCAGGTGAGGGTACGACCACTATGAGTTCTTGGTTATGCCCTTCGGCATAACCAATTCTCTTGCAGTGTTCATTAGTCTCCTGAACATGATATTTCAGGCTTACCTCAATCACTTTTTCATAGTCTTCATCAATAAAATACTGATTTACTCGAATACAGAGGAGGAGCACACTTACCATTTTTGGGTAGTAATAGACACACTTAGAGAGCACCAGCTTTATGGTATTCTTTCTAAGAATCAGTTCTGGATTCGAGAGGTTCATTTAATAGGACATGTCATCTCGGAGGCTGATGTTTTAGTGGATCCAGTGAAGATTGAGGCAGTACTTGTTTGGGAGCCACCTAGGAGTGTGACAGAGGTGTGGAGTTTCATGGGTCTGGTTGTGTACTATTGGAGATTTGTTCCAATCTTCTCCAGAGTTTCTGCACCGCTTTCAGCTTTAACGAAGAATAAGAAACCCTTCGTGTGTTCAGAGAGATCCTAGTATATATTTAAGGAGATGAGGCAGAGATTGACTAGTTCACCCATCTTGAGGCTACCAGAGGAGGGAATTGTGTATGTATTTTAATGAAATGCACCAGGGACCAGACTCATCTGTGTCCTGATATAGGAGAGAGCAGTAATCACGTATGGTTCATGACAGTTGAGACAACACGAGCAGAACTACGCTACCCATGACCTGGAGTTATGAGCAGTGGTCTTTTCCTTGAAGATGTTGTGGAACTATCTTTTGGGCGAGCGTTTTACAGTCTACTCTAACCAGTAGAGTCTCAGGTACATCTTCTCACAGATGGACCTGAACCTGAGACAGCGGTGATGACTCTAGTTCCTACAGGACTATGACTTCGAGATAGTCTATACTAATGGTAAGGGGAAAGTTGTAGCAGATTCTCTCATTAAGAGATCGAGCATCCAGTTACTAGGAGAGGCAATAGAGAAGCTGGATGCATTGAATATATCCTTTATGGATAGAGATGGTGTAGCCTTTCTGTAGTCTCTCTGAGTCACTCCTCTGCTCCTTCTGCGAGTAAGGGAAGGACAACGTGGAGATGTTGACTATGAGACATGACGTGATCAGATATCCTATGGGCAGGCACCTGATGGGTTTTCTGAAGGTGGAAAACACGTCATCCTATTCAGAAGAAATACCATGGTACCAGTTGAACTTCAAGAGGAGGTATTGAGGGAGTTCCACACTTCCCCACTAGCGGTATATATAGGAGTGGTGAAAATGTATCAGGACCTCAGAAGACAGCACTGGTGTCTAGGCATGAAAAAGGTTGTAGCAAAGTTTGTATCATGGTGCCTCACTTGTCAGCAGGTTAAGGCGGAGCACCAGGTACCAGTAAGCTTGGTACAACACTTAGAGGTCCCATAGTAGAAGTGTGATGGAATATCCATGGATTTTGTGATGGGGCCTCCACGTACATCCAAAGGACGCAACTCTATCTGGGTGATAGTCGACTGAATCACCATGTCGGACCACTTCATACCAATTAGAGAGTAGGTTTTAGTAGAGAGCATCAGAAGCCTCAATGATCAGAAGATTGTATGGCTTCATGTTATGCCATCAATGATCATCTACGATCATAATTCTCGTTTCACTGCCTTGTTATAGAAGGGGTTGGAGGAGGGATTCAAGATGTAGCTTCGTTTGTGAAACGCCTTCCATCGTCAGACGGATGGTCAGACTGAGAGGACCATTAAGACACTCAAGGACATTCTCTAGGCATGTGTTCTTTACTTTGGTCCCAGTAGGGAGGATCACTTACCCTTGGTGGAGTTTTCATACAACAATAGCTACCACTCCACCATTAGGATGGCCTTTTACAATGCACTATACGACTGACCGTGCAAATCACCTCTTTTCTAGACTAACTTAGGGGAGTCAGCACTTGCAGGACCAGAGATGGTTCAGGCTACGACATAGAAGGTTCAGTTCATCTAGGAGTAGATGAAGACTGCACAGAGCAGGCAGAAGTCCTATGCTAATAAGAGATAGAGACCACTGGAGTTTGAGGATGGCGAACACGTCTTCCTATGGGTCACACCATGATGAGGTATACGGAGATTCAGTCTGTGTGGAAAGTTATCTATGTGATTCATCTGGTCGTTCTAGGTCCTCAGTAGAGTTGGTGAGGTGGCTTACCACCTGGTATAATGCCCCAGCCTTAAACCTTACCTAATCTTGAGTTATTACAAGATTACAAATTGAGGATCTTTTTAGGTTTAGAGTTTTAGAGAATTAGATAATGAAACTTTCATTACATTCCACATTTAAACAAAGTGGTTACATAAAAGACAATATTCATTCTTCCCATTAACGGAAACATATTTAAAATAAAACACGGATTCTTTCTTGACACATCCTTGACACTATCATCACATCATGTACCTTTCCCTTGACCTGTGAAAAACATTTCAAAAACTTTGGATGAGCATAAAAAGCTCAGTAAGGGTTATAAAAATATGGAAAGGAAACATGAGTTCATATATACATAAGAATAAAATCATACTTTACCCATAAAACATAGGCCCTTTAACATACCTCATCAAACCATGAATAAATCATAGAAATCATACGACATAAAGGTAACTTGAGGCATTCATAACATTCTTACGTAGGGAGTAACCCTCTTGGTTACGTTTGGAATACCCATCACAGTATATTCCCTAAATCTCTTCAGAGAAACCTTAATGTTTCAATCCTTCGCATTACCCAATGCATTGGAGAGCTATATCGGGCTCACCTGCCCTTAGTTTATCACGGAACCACCCGTCTTAATAATAATTCACAAGAACCATAACATAATCTTATCACATAGAACATGCATAAAGGAAACATAACATTTACACCTTTCAATAACAAGATATCAATACAACACATTGATATAAATACATTATGAAAACAATTTTCAATACCAAAATAAATGAAAAGTAAAACATGGTAATTATTTTTCTTTTAAAAAGAAGGTATGGAATGTAGATGAAGTCGAAACTCAAATAATGGTCACGGCTGCAGAGAAGTCGTTGTCGCCGCATACGTACGACAAAAACATTCCCTTTTTTCATTTAGAAAAACGCTTCATATAAAAAGATTCCTTTTGGATAAACATAAAAGTCAATGGGGTTTATACATGTTATAAAAGAAAGTTGTGTATAAAACAAAATATTCCTCAATGAAAGGAGATTGAGAAGATGTCTCATACAAAGATGGTATCCTTGGATTATGGATAAATCAGTTACATAACTATATGTGACAAACGAATACACAAAATATAAGTGGGTATTAAGTGTAAAACAATCAGAGGACATTCACACATAATCATAGAACGACATATTCAAGGTGTACAAGTTTATCCCAAAGAATCGAAATTAGGTTAAGAAGTTCCCTTGCAATAATTAGACAGCCTAACGACATCACTTCAAAATTCAGAAAAATAGTTGATGAGAGATAAAAAGGGTATATCATCACATGGACATAAAATTTACATCAATAAGGATATAGAAGAATATATCCCAAAATAATATTATGTGAATTAAAAGACATAACAAAATAAGTCTTTTAAAAAAGAGGATGGTGAAAGGTTCCCTTACCGACATGGGTATCTTTTGAAACATACGCCCCGAGAAAGAAGGACAATACAACATTGATGTAAATACTCATAACTGAAAGAATATTACACAATGAGTAAAATAATGGTCAGTACATACACCACTCAAAGGAAATTGTGGAAAATGTAGCATAAATCTCACGGGAATAAAAGTGAGATGAAAAATCTCTTACGAAAACTCGGCAGCCTAAAGGTGCCACTTAAAACATCCAAAAATGGATTGATGAGATAAAATAGGGTATCTCATCACATTAAAATAAAATTTAAATCAATATGAATATAAAATAACACCCCCCATCATAACAAAGAGGAGATTAAAAGAAGTGACATAAATGAGAGTACTTAAAGAGAAATAGATAGGTTAGATCTCTTAAGAAAATTCGGTAGCCTAACGGCGCCACTCAAAACATCCAAAATGGATTGATGAGAGAGAATAGGGTCTCTCTTCATATGAACATAAAAATTATAGTATGAGTAATATAAAATAACATCCCAATAACAAGAAATATGAGCTTATAAGGAATGACATAAAAGAGTGTACTTAAAATGAAAGAGAGGAGTAGGATCCCTTAGCTCGCGTCCGACTTGACTCGATCGTTATTTAACATCGTGAATAATAAACATGAGTTAATTTCCACTTTATTAAGAACCTTTTTCTAGTTCATTATTATTTTTATATCACTTATTTCCATTTTATAAACATTATTTATTCATTTAAGTTAATAATGTTTTTTGTTGAAATTTGGTTCTTAAGTCGAAAGTGGACTTCTTACAATTACACGTTGTTTGTGTGGTCAAATGTTACTTATATACAGAATTATATTCATGATTTGGATATCATATTTATCTTATATATCCAGAATATACATGTATTTATAATATTACATAATCATTTAGAGGTTAGAAATGAAATGCATCGTTCATGGAGATGTAAGCCGTACGTATGCATGAACGCTACTTTCATTTCTATGTCATATTAATGGAATTAAAACTAAATGAGAGGTATGTATATTTTAATTACAGAATTATATTCATCATTTAGATGTATCATTCATCATATATATCCATTATATACATGTAATTATAATAGTACATTACATTTGGGGATAAGAAATGAAATGCACCGTTCATGGAGACGGTAAGCCGTATGTACGCATGAACGCTACTTTCATTTCTATTTCATATTTTTTTGGAATGGAATAATAATTATATAGAATTATATTATAATTCCAGTATAAAATCATATATAATAACTTTGAATCCATACTTTATACGTCCCACATATGGTATTAATGAATCACATCACTTTGAGAGGGCGGTAGTCCGCACTTCCTTAAATGAAGATATCGTGTTTACCCATAATGGAAACCATAAAGGTATAACCAAAATGAAAAATACAGAAGATTAAAGGAAACAAAAACATATTATATATCATATATAAATATATTGTCTTCTTAATGGCCACCTTTGAAGGTGTTAAAAGAATGTTGAACAATCATCGTTTCGGGAGGCCGAAATTCGCCATCCACAGAAATAGTATTTTCTTTAACCATTAGATGTAGGTGTGTGAAAGTGTATCTATAATACTTCTTATAAGAACATCCTAGTATATTTATGATACTGTATTTTTTACAAAATAAATGAATAAAAAGACTTTAGGGGGTTGGAGAAGCAAAATAAAACAAAAGGACTCAAGTGAAGACATTACCTTAAAATCCGGTAACTCCCTTTGGTTTGAGCTCAAAGGCTTCCTTGGGAAGACTTCTGCCCTAAGTGAGGCTTCAAGAAGTAATAAAGGGAAGTGGAGAGAAAAAATGTGCAGAGTTTGGCCGAGCCAAAGGCTTTGGGAGTGTGGTTAAGGAGGTAGAGGTGGGGGACTTTTATAAGAGGATAGGAGGGGCTCTCTTGGAAGGTAAAGAAATGTCACTTTATTTTAAAATGGTATTCGGATTTAAGAGGTCCCAAATTGATTTGTTTCGAGGATAAGGTGATAAGGGTTCGAAATCCACCCATCCAATAGGTTTTGGACATGTGTAGTTCTTAGATATTACATTATCTTTCCATTTTATTTAAATCGTTAAATAATGAGGTCATCGCTGCATCATCATGATGTCATAAATAATTTAATTTATTTAATGTCTAAAAATTATACAAAAAATACTATGATTTAGGAAATATTTTTATCTTTCCAATGATTATTTATAGTCAAAATTATGATTTGTATAACCCCATGTAATTTGTTTTAGTAAAACATTTCATGTTTGTCTCATTTTTTACTTTAACTTTAAATAAAAAGATATTAATGTCATTTTCCAACCAAAGTGCCTTCATGGGGTCCCCAAGTTGACCCATGGGTCTTCTTCATCGGCCATGACACATAAAATGAGGTTATTACATGTGTCATGTTCATTTAATATTATTAAAACATTATTTTTACCTTAAACTACACTAATTACCTCTAATCGCGATTAAAAACTTAATACTTTACTATTCACCAAAAAAATATATTTATCTCATTTAACCACATTTTACTTCCTAATGACAACCATGTATGTCGGATTTTTGAAATTCAAAACACACAGATGGAAAAATTACATTTCAATGGAAAAATCAGTTTTTATAAGTACCACTTAGTGGTTTCACTATTCATCAAAAATTGACGTTTTCCAGAAAAATCCCAAAAATTCACCCTAAGATATATTTGATATTCCGAATTCAAAAATGAAGTATATTTTAAAAAATTCAAAACATATAAGTCACATTAATTAATTTAATAATTAATTCCCGCTGTCTGAGCAAATAGCGTGTTTTTATGAAACAATAATTATCAAAAGATTGACTCTAGTTTAAGTCTGATTTCAAAGTGAAATTAATTCCAACGACCACTATTGGATTTAATGGTAAAAATATATTCTAATTTCACTTTAAACCCAATTCAAAAGATAATATAATAATATAAATAAATTAGATCAAAAAGAGGTTTTGAATTAAAATACAACATTTTACACTATTCATTAAAAAATGAACTTTATCAAAAAGATACCAATAATTTACACAAAGTAAATTTTGATGTCCCAATTCTTCAGAAGAGTTTTATTTGGTCCAAAAGGATGTATAAGAGTTAAAAAAACTATATTTAACGACGGTTCTCCATCAAAAGGCGATAAGTGAACCTTTAGTAAAAACTAGGGCATATACGCCTAAAATTGAATTTTTTCCGTATTTTATGCCTTTATCTTTTATTGTATAAATGTAAAAACATTTAAAAACATATATAATAATATTTTAGTTATTTCTATCCATTCCCGCCAATACAACAGATACATGTTAACTATCATTTAAAATAATATTATTTTATTATTAGAGTGCAACGTAAGATTCCCAAGAAACTCATTTTTGTGTGTTGGGTACGCCATTGAGCATAGCATCCCCTTTAAAGTAATATTAATATTTTATTCACAAATATGGATAAATATGAAAATTTCATATTCTTTATTTACCTGGGGTGTTACATCCTTCCCCCCTTTTGGGAATTGCGTCCTCGCAATTTTTAAAATTGAGCTTGGAAACATCCTTGAATGTCCCACATCAGAACAAGAGTCGGTAAAACAATCACTTTAAAATAAAGGAAGATAAGTACATAGGTCACCCGAGTTAACCCATATGTAGAAAAACATGGACATGGAAGAAAAATCAAAGGGTCATGTTCTTGAGGGAGAGTGATAGTAAACATGTCTAGGATAAAGTTAACCATAAGAAAATCACAAACTTGTGATGGGGTAAACGGTATTCGAATCCCCAGTAGGAAAATTTAATAGAAAACATTTTTGTTTTAAGTTACTTTTTATTGAGGAATTTATTCATAAGGAAACATAATCACTTATCATGTTGAGATTCAACTTTTACTAGATTCTTTAATCAAAATCATATTTTTTTTCCAAAAGACAAGTATTTAGGGAGACTTGTTCGCATAAAGAGTACTATAATCAACTTCTAGAGAATCACCTAATACACCAAAGATAACTATATACATCCCATGTCTTTAGGATTTAACCAAAACCAAAACCAAAAAGGTTAGTACAAGGTCAGATAATCTAGAAAAGGATAACCCAATAAAAAGAAAATCAATGCTTAATCTCCAAAATTTGTCCAACAAAACCCAAAGTTCAACGTGGACCATCCGATAAACAATTTTTCCATAAAAGTCTTCAAAGTAAAACATTATAAGATTGAAACCCAAATATTTGAAGGATTTAGTCACATAGTCTTCCATGTTAAATCGTAACATTTATCTCCAAACAACATCAGTTGCTCCTAAAGTCTCGAATTGAAATGTAATTAACCTAATCACATATCCTACAAGATAGGTTAATCATTTTCATAAATCACCCAAAATCAACTTACTCTTAATTCATAAAATCATATAACTAAAAATAATCATTCAAACTAACAAGGGAATTCATGTAGTCTAGTGGTAGGTGATAAATACCAGTCGCAATTTGGCTGTGGGTTCGATTCCCACAGCTTTGTCCGACCTGACGGGTTATCACACGGTCTGTGTGTTGTCCTTTTTCCAAAACTATATAATTCTTAAATCATTCTACAAAAAGAGATAAAATCATAAAAAATGAACATAACATATTTTAACCTCAAGTATATCTCATGCCTTTCATTTTCCATCATATCATATAATAACCCATAATTACCTCAAAAGTAAGGATCATATAAACTCTAATGGTTAACTTTATATTTATTACCTGAACTTCTACATCGATTGGTCATCTCGTACATGATGAATTACAGAACATACCAAGGTTCAATTGGTTGAACATGACTCCTTGATATTTGGTTTAGAACAACCACGCGTTTCCTCATTGAATCCTCCATTTTATCTAGTATCTTAATCAGAGAACCACCACAGTTTCCTTCAAACCTATTGTCTCTTTGGTGCCTTCTATATCCATCCATTCACTAAAAATAGAAATGTCAGTGTGAGTATATCAACAAAACCATCATGTACTAATGAGGAAGGTAAACACTAAGATATACTTACTCATTGACTTTATCTAAAATTAGGACTCTTTCTGAAATCCTAACCATTATGGTAATGTCACTTATGCTTAAAGAATACCCTAACCTCTAAAGATATCTAAACCGACCTTTGATACCAACTATAATGCCCTAGCATTAAACATTACCTAATCTTGAGTTATCAAAAGATTACACATTGAGGATCTTTTTAGGTTTAGAGTTTAAGAGAATTAGATCATGAAACATGCATTACATTCCACATCTAAACAAAGTGGTTACATAAAAGACAATATTAATTCTTCCCATCAACGGAAACATATTTAAAAAAACACGGATTCTTTCTTGACACATCCTTGACACTATCATCACATCATGTACCATTCCCTTGACCTGTGAAAAACATTTCAAAAACTTGGGATGAGCAGAAAAATCTCAGTAAGGTTTATAAAAATATGGAAAGGAAACATGAGTTCATATATACATAAGAATAAAATCATACTTTACCCATAAAACATAGGCACATTAACATACGTCATCAAACCATGAATAAATCATAGAAATCATAAGACATAAAGGTAACATGAGGCATTCAAAACATTCTTACGTAGAGAGTAACCCTCTTGGTTACGTTTGGAATACCCATCATAGTATATTCCCTAAATCTATTCGGAGAAACCTTAACGTTTCAATCCTTCGCGTTACCCAATTCATTGGAGAGCTATATCGGTCTCACCCGCCAATATTTTATCACGGAACCACCCGTCCTCATAACAATTACCAAGAACAATAACATAATCTTATCACATAAAGCATGCATAAAGGAAACATAAAATTTCCACCTTTCAATAACAAGATATCAATACAACACATTGATATAAATACATTATGAAAACCATTTTCAATACCAAAATAAAATAAAAGTAAAACATGGTATTTATTTTTCTTTTAAAAAGAAGGTATGGCTTGTAGAGGAAGCCGAAACTCAAATAATGGTCACGACGTCGGAAAAGTCGTTGTCGCCGCATACTTATAACAAAAACATTCTCTTTTTTCATTTAGTAAAATGCTTCTTATAAAAAGATTCCTTTTGGATAAACGTAAATGTCAAAGGGGTTTATACACCGTATAAAAGAACGTTGTGTATAAAAAAATATTCCTCAATGAAAGGATATTGAGACAAAGTCCCATACAAAGACGGTATCCTTGGATTAAGGATAAATCAGTTACATAACTATGTGTGACAAACGAATACATGAAATATAAGTGGGTATTAAGTGTAAAAAAATAATAGGAAATTCACACATAATCATAGAATGACATATTCATGGTGTACAAGTTTATCCCAAAGAATCAAAATTGGGTTAAGAAGTTCCCTTGCAATAATTAGACAGCCTAACGACGTCACTTCAAAATTCAGAAAAAGAGTTGATGAGAGATAAAAAGGGTATCTCATCACTTGGACATAAAATTTACATCAACAAGGATATAGAAGAACATATCCCAAAAGAATATTATTTTAATTAACAGACATAACAAAATAAGTCTTTTAAAAAAGAGGAGGGTGAAAGGTTCCCATACCGACATGGGTATCTTTCGAGACATACGCCCCGTGAGTGAAGGACAATACAACATTGATGTAAATACTCATAAATGAAATAATATTACAAAATGAGTAAAATAATGGTCAGTACATACACCACTCAAAGGAAATTGTGGAAAATTTAGCATAAATCTCACGGGAATAAAAATGAGATGAAAAATCCCTTACGAAAACTCGTCAGCCTAACAACGCCACTTAAAACTTCTAAAAATGGATTGATGAGATCAAATAGGGTATCTCATCACATTAAAATAAAATTTAAATCAAGAGGATTATAAAAGAACATCCCCCATCATAACAAAGTGGAGCTTAAAAAAGTGACATAAAGGAGAGTACTTAAAGAGAAAGAGAGAGGTTAGATCTCTTATGAAAATTCGGCAGCCTAACGGCCCCACTCAAAACATCCAAAATGGATTGATGAGAGAGAATAGGGTCTCTCATAATATGAAAATAAAAATTACAGTAATAGTAATTTAAAAGAACATCCCAATAACAAGAAAGATGAGCTTATAAGGAATGACATAAAAGAGTGTACTTAAAAAGAATGAGAGGAGTAGGATCCCTTACCTCGCGTCCGACTTGACTCGATCGTTATTTAACATCCTAAATAATAAACTTGAGTTAATTTACACTTTATTAAGAACCTTTTTCTAGTTCATTATTCCTTTTAGATCACTTATTGTCATTTTATAAACATTATGTAATCATTTAAGTTAATAATGTTTGTTTTGTCGATATTTGGTTCTTAAGTCGAAAGTGGACTGCTTACAATTACATGTTGTTTGTGTGGTCAAATGTTCATTATATCCAGAATTATATTCATGATTTGGATATCATATATATCATATATATCCATTATATACATGTATTTATAATATTAAATAATCATTTAGAGGTAAGAAATGAAATGCACCGTTCATGGAGATGGTAAGCTGTACGTACGCATGAACGCTACTTTCATTTCTATGTCATATTAATGGAATTAAAACTAAATGAGATGTATGTATATTTTAATTCCAGAATTATATTCATCATTTAGATGTATCATTCATCATATATGTCCATTTTATACATGTACTTATAATAGTACATTACATTTGGGGATACGAAATGAAATGCACCGTTCATGGAGACGGTAAGCCGTACATATGCATGAATGCTACTTTCATTTCTATATCATATTTTTATGGAATGGAATAATAATTATATAGAGGTATATTAAAATTCCAGTATAAAATCATATATAATAACTTTAAATCCATCCTTTATACGTCCCACATATGGCATTAACGAATCACATCACTTTGAGAGGGCGGTAGTCCGTACTTCCTTAAATGAAGATATCGTGTTTACCCATAATGTAAACCATAAAGGTATGCCCAAAATGAAAAATACATAAGCTTAAGGAAAAAATAAACATATTATATATCATATATAAATATAGTGTCATCTTAATGGCCACCATTGAAGGTGTTAAAAGAATGTTGAACAATCATCGTTTCGGGAGGCCGAAATTCGCCATCCACGGAAACAATATGTTCTTTAACCATTAGATGTAGGTGTGTGAAATTGTAGCTCTAATACATATTATAAAAACATCCTAGTATATTTATGATACTATAGTTGTTACAATAGAAATTAATAAAAAGATTTTAGGGGGTTGTAGAAGCAAAATAAAACAAAAGGACCCAAGTGAAGACATTACCTTAAAATCGGGTAACTCCCATTGGTTTCAGCCCAAAGGCTTCTTTGGGAAGAATTCTGACAAATTTGAGGCTTCAAGGAGTAAGAGAGGGAAGTGGTGAGACAAAATTGGCAGAGGTTGGCCGAGACAAAGGCTTTAGTAGTGTGGGTAAGGAGGTAGAGGTGGGGGCATTTTATAAGAGGAGAGGAGGGGCACTCTTGGAAGGTAAAGAAAAGTCACTTTATTTTAAAATGGTATTCGGATTTAAGAAGTCCCAAATTAATGTTCTTCAAGTATAAGGTGATAAGGGTTCTAAATACACTCATCCAATAGGTTTTGGACATGTGTAGGTTTTATATATTACATTATCTTTCCATTTTATTTAAATCGTTAAATAATGAGGTCATCGCTGCATCATCATGATGTCATAAATAATTTAATTTATTTAATGTCTAAAAATTATACAAAAAATACTATGATGTAGGAAATCGTTTTATATTTCCAATGAATATTTATAGTCAAAAATCGGATTTGTATAACCCCATGTAAAAATTGTTTTAGTAGAACATTTCATGTTTGTCTCATTTTTTACTTTAACTTTAAATAAAAAGATATTAATGTCATTTTCCAACCCAAGTGGCTTCATGGGGTCCCCAAGTTGACCCATGGGTTGTCTTGGTCGGCCATGACACATAAAATGAGGTTAGTACATTTTTCAAGTTCATTTAATATTTTTAAAACATTATTTTTACCTTAAACTACACTAATTACCTCTAATCGCGATTAAAAACTTAATAAGTTACTATTCACCAAAAAAATATTTTTATCCCATTGAACCACATTTTACTTCTTAATGACAACCATGTATGTCAGATTTTTGAAATTCAAAACACAAATATGGAAAAATTTCATTTAAACGGAAAAATCAGTTTTTATAAGTACCACTTAGTGGTTTCACTATTCATCAAAAATTAAAGTTTTTCAGAAAAATCCCAAAAATTAACCCTAAGCTATATTTGTTATTCGGAATTCAAAAATGAAGTCTATTTTAGAAAATTCAAAACATATCAGTCACATTAATTAATTTAATAATTAATTCCCGCTATCAGAGCAAATAGCGTGTTTTTATGAAACAATAAGTATCAAAAGATTGACACTAGTTTATGTCTGATTTCAAAGTGAAAGTAATTCCAACGACCACTATTGGATTTAATGTTAAAAATATATTTTAATTTTACTTTAAAACCAATTCAAAAGATAATCTAATCATATAAATAAATTAGATTAAAAAGTGGTTTTGAATTAAAATACAACATTTTACACTATTCATTAAAAACATGAACTTTATCAGAAAGATACCAAAAATTTACACAAAGTAAATTTTGATGTCCCATTTCTTAACAAGAGTTCTATTTGGTCCCAAAGGATGTATAAGAGTGAACAAAACAATATTTAATGACGTTCCTCCATCAAAATGCGATAAGTGAACCTTTAGTGAAAACTAGCGCATATACACCTAAAATTCAATTCTTTCCGTATTTTATGCCTTTATCTTTTATTGGATAAATGTAAAAACATTTAAAAACATATATAATCATATTTTAGTTATTTCTATCCATTCCCGCCAATACAACGACCACATGTTTACAACCATTTAAATAATATTATTTTATTATTATAGTGCAACGTAAGATTCCCAAGAAACTCGTTGTTGCGTGTCGGGTACGCCATCGGGCATAGCGTCCCCTTTAAAGTAATATTAATATTTTATTCACAAATATGGATAAATATGAAAATGTCATATTCTTTATTTACCTGGGGTGTTACACCTGGACCTTCCACCTCAGTTGCATCGGGTGCACAACGTCTTCCACGTATCTTAGTTGAGGAGATACGTGCACGACATGTACCACATCATCGGCCATAGAGATCTGGACATCGATGGCGGGGCGACATTCACAGAGGTCCCAGTGAAGATCGAGGATCGATAAGAGTGGTTCATATAGGGATGGTCGATTCCACTGGTGCACATTCACTGGTAGTACAGAAACCTCGAGGAGAGCACATAGGAGCGGGAGGCTCAAATACGTGCTCAGTACCCCCATTTTATTCACTAGTGTGTGTTGTATCTTTTCGAGGACGAAAATCCCTGAGGTGGGGGTAATTTAAAGACCTTAAAAATTCAAAGAATTTTTTTTCTTAAATTCATTTGAATTTTACGAGTCCGCAGTTTCTAACGGCGCCTCATTCTTATGCTCGGTGTTCCTAGAATCAAATTCTGAAGTTTTGTTCAGTACGTTCAGTAAATGTACGTGCATGTTTTCTTATCTTTTGAATCGATGCTCGGAACTGATAACTGAGGACATTGATGAACTCACAACGCCGATATTCACCTAAGGGGACATTTACCGCAATTGTGTTTGGTTGAATGTAGAAGTTATATTTTGGGGATTCATAATAAATTAAATAAAATTGTTGTGTTACACAATTTTATTTTGTTGGTGGTTATTATCCCCAAAGGGAGGATGGTGGTGGGTCCCACACACACATAACCTCCCATGGTTGGATAATATGTGGTGGGTCCCACACGTGAATCTAACCCTTCAACTTCCTTTAAACTCCTTAAACCACCCCCCCTAACTCCTAAACTCTCCACCTCTCCCCTTTTATTTTAAACTCTTCACATTCCACCCCCTCTCATGAATATGACAACACACATTCAATTAATGAACAATTTAATTTGGCTCCTCTAATTTTTTAAATAATTTGAAAATCATGTGAGGATAAAATAATAGCCTAAGCTATTATTTTGGGTTGGCACTTGTTGTGTTGGGAGAGTTTTTTTGGAATTGGAAAGGGAGTATTCATCCCACAAAGAATGACATACTCTCTCAATAGAGAACGTGAAGAAAGCTCCATGACTCAAAGGATGTGAAACAACTTCTCTACTTCGTCAAACTGGGCAAGAAAGAAGGTGACACCACAAAGAACATAATAAACATTTCTTTTTCCTCTATGTCACGAGAGAAGACACCACCCATGAGGAATGTCAGGTACGCTTCCTCCTCGGACGCACCCCGATGTCAAAGAATCAACATAGTATTCGGATTCTCATTCGGCGACAGGAAAAGTGAACAACAGAATCCAGGTAGGGGGTTTTGTATAATTTGAAATGAATAAAATTATACCGCATTCCTGATGAATGCATTGGATTGTCTTCGGCCATTTGAAATAGCCTAATGTGGAGGATGCAGGCCGAATGAACATGTCCTGACAACCCTCCATTGGTTCTTGATTATTTTTTGAGGCGGCGACCGGAGACGATGGCGACGGGAGGCGGTGGCAACTTGAGTCAGCGGTCGCGCAGGGGCCGTGTGGAGGAAAAATGGGTCCCGCAACTGCGGGCCACTCAGCATGAAGAACCGGACCCCTATTTCCGGCTGAGCTGGTGAACAGAGGCACCCGTAGGTGCAATGTGGAGGAGGTGTAGCCCGCATCCTGGGGCTGCTTGCTGGATGAACCGCCAAGCTAATGCCGTCTGGGAGGGAGAACAACGGTGCCTGATGGCATCGTGCTGTGGAGGAACTGCGGCCTGCATCCGTGGGCCGCTTCAGTGTGTGAACCGGTCGGCTGCCTGCCAGCTGGGTTGAATACCAAAGCACTGCTTGGGAGAGAGAGAATCCCACTATGTCGGCCGCTCGCAGTGGATAAACCTACTGGCTTTGGCAGGCCGAGCAGCAGGAAGGGGCAACGCCACTCGGCACCGCCAGGCGAGCCGAACCTGCCCGCAATCGCGACCCGGGTCCGTTGGTGGGCCGTGCCCCACTAGGCCGGGCAGACCCCCTTACTAGGTTGGACCCACAATTCTGGGTTTATGGGTGGGCCACGCTCCACCAGGTTGGATCGGACCTGCTGAACTGGGTCGGGCTGACCCGCCAGCCCACTGGGCTTGACGGCCCAGGCCCGTTTCAATTAAACGTGAATAACTTCTAGACTTCATGTCTGGTTGATGCACCATCTACAGCACTGGGATCCTCACTATGAGGAGGTCCTTTTGCGACATTTTATGTGAGTCTTGGAAAACTTTTGAAATTTTTCAGGTTTGGAACAAGCGTAATTCCAACCGGGCCCCTAGAACGGAAAAGCCAATAACTCTCAGACTGGGTGTCCGTTTGACGCGCCGTCAGTCACGTTGTGTTTCTTTTGATGAGACGGAACATCGTGATAGATCAACTCCATACTTCGTGATAGTTGATGTATCGAACCCTTTGTTCAAGGAGTGGACCCTCCCTGAATCGAGCGTGCTGTGCGCGGGAACCCTATAGCTAGCTGGGACTGCGACAACTACTGTACTGGGATCATCCGTGGGTTCGACAGCGATGATTACCATAATAGGATCCTCCATGGGTTCAGAGGCGATGAATACTATTCTTGTATCCTATGTGGGTCTGACAGTATTGACCTCTATACTTGTATCCTGTGTGGGTCCGACATGGTAGTTGATCTTGTATCCTGTGTGGGTCTGACAACTTAGCTAGTCTTGTATCATGTGTGGGTCTGATAGTATAGATGAATCAATGACTACATCTGATCATCTCTATCGTTATACGAATGATGTATACCAGTGTGAGATGATTCTTGACATTCAGTCATTATCATCATTGTGATTGACTTTACTTCCTGTGTGGACTGGGTTGTTCTTGGGCTCAGGAGTTAGAGTCGAATTGAGATTGATAACCTAGGTATATGTATCGGCATATAACTAAGTAGGGTTGTTTGATACTTCGGGATTGTATATTTCCTTTTTATGTTTATCCTTCATGGATTCTAGGAGACCTTCAGGGATCTCATGGTCTCTATAGAGTATCTTTATACTCACCCCTACATGGGCAATGCCCGCACTTCATTATGTTGGTTGGAGATGACATACATCACTGATCGAGGCATAGTGTTGTGGAGCTAGACGGTACTCGGAGGTGGACCACTTTGCGAGATGTTCACGGAGTGGACGTACGGACCTGAGGTGATGAGGAGGCCATCTGTACCAACCCTTCAGGTGGGATTCCTAAAGGATGACTCAGTAGTTGCTGTTTACTTTTATGCAGTTGTACTTTACTGTTGGGATTCTATTTCTGGCCCCTTTCCTTTCAGTACTTACTTTTGTATTCAGTTTACATAGAGTTTTTTTTAGTTTTTGCCTCTTCCGCTTGTGTTCAGACTGTGTGTGTTTCACAGGTAAAAGGAAATGTCTTCCCTTTTATCAGGATTACGCCTTTGGGGCTAGTCGCCAGCGCCTGACCTATGGAAGGAGGGCTTGGGGTAGTCACGACACGGGCCCCAAGGATGGGTCGTGACATTCATGGTTTTTATTTTAATTCTACGAATAGATCTCTCAGATCATTAAGACAAAATCTCCTAATAGTGTGTTTGTTAACAAATCCTCCATGACACTTGTTAGTGTATAACATTTAATTATTTTGACAAAAACCATTGTTTTTTAATGCCTCATTTGATATCATATAATACAAGAAATATTTATATTTATTTATGAAAAACTAACATTAAACAAATAATATGTTATGTAAATTAATTGTAAACCATTACAAATTATGAAACAATTGAAAATAAAAAGGTAGCCATAAATTATATGTGTAGAAACTTTATTTAAAAATAGAGAATCACATGAATAAAAAACCACATACACTAGTGTATATTAAATAGTGATTCTATTATTTTTTATAAATTCTTATAATTGTATTTATTCATAAAATAGAAACACATTTAACAAAATAATTATTTAAATAACATCATCTTAAAATAAGTGATAAAAATTTTAGAATTCCTTTTATCTAATGAGGGATTATTTTTTCTTGTGGTGACACATGACCCACTACTAAAAATAGAGAGTAGGGACTCATGACTCACCCCTAAAAACTGATAGTAGTGGATCATGAAATTTTTATAGAATATAGTAGATGAATAAAAATTTAATTTCACATTAAAAAAATTTTAGGATCCAAACAAAAGAAAATTTATTCCATGAAACTATGAAATCAAATTCATTAGGATATGTAATAAAAAAATTTACCATTGGATTTCCATATGTGACTCATGAATAATCATTATTGATGTCCTATGGTGACTCATTACCTACTGTTGTAAGTGTCCAATGGTGGGTCACTGAAAAACATTTCCAAACAACAATATGAGAAAAATATGCATAACATAAGAAAAATTTTATAATAAAAATTAGAAAACTAATTAAAATAAACTTCTAATGGTATGAAAATATATAGTATAAAATAAATGATAACAACTAATAATAGAAATAACCTGAAAAAATAATAAAAAATTGTTGTTACGAACCTATTATCAAAACAATGATGGTGCTACTATTGGATGAAGTCCATTAGAGAAAAACTGAAAACGAAAAACACAAAGAAGATGCTTAAGTGTTGGAAGAAAGAACCTATAAAATAAAACTCATGTAAAATTAAAATAATAAAAAATAATATTTAATAATATATTGAATATGGAATAAGAATAATATCTCCTATAGGTGCTATAAAAATCTTCCACTTTTAAAAATAAATAAAAACTAGAATCATATAGCAGAAGATTAGGAACATAAAAAGATGTAAAAATATATTGGATGTTAAAAAAGTAATCACCATCATATAGAAATATAATCGAATATTAAGTTGTAGATAATGAAAAATATTAAATAATATATATAAAATAAAATAAATATAATTACAAAATCATAAAATGAGAATAAAGAAGACGGAGCTCTTATTAATTCTTTAAGAAACTTATGCTAAATAACTTACAATAAAAAAACCCAACTGTTGATGGAATACCTCACAATTTGTTTTCTAATGACGAGTGAGAATGATTCAACATTGTAATCTAGCAGTGGATCTTGGATTTTTGTTGGGTTTTAATGGTGTATCATGACTCATTATTTTCTGATGTTGTCTCTTAAATCACCAATGTTGTCCAATAGTGGATCATTGAGAACCCAATTGAGAAAAGAATGGTGTACTTACATCGACATAAGAATAAAATAGACGAATATATGGAAGGATGAATAAGAATAAGAGTACCTAACTATTAAAACTATATCCATGATAACCAATGCAAAATGATACATAAATAGATGATGAGACAAAATAAAATAAAAACGGTTAGCATGATCTGATTCAAAATGTAAAAAAGAAACAATGGAATTTTTTGACATAGACATATTAGAAGATAATGGAAAACTGAGGAACATGATCACATTTGAACACTAGTGGTTGGGATTACAAAATCAACCGCAGAGATCAAATAAAAATGTGCGGGATATAAAGATACATTGGATGGATCTGGGAGAATAGATCTTAGGGCTATGATTATTTAGGATGTTTTTACATCGGGTTAAGTGTGAACTCTTATTAGAATCACACATTAGTTTTGAGTAATGTAGAGGGTGTGTTATGAAAATAAATTGGCACTGATCCCCAATTCAAGCTGGATACTGTAGATCAGCAACGATAACACACACACAAACATACCTATGGCTCAACAGGTGACTTATACACAACCCACAGACCTATGGGATTACTCTTCATGACTAATAAATGATCCCTCACAACATTTTCATTAAATGTGCACACCGAAAACCAATTCCTCATTATGAGGTTCCAATGGCGAGCCATCTTATGGGGTTGTCCTATAAGGGTCCCCTATTTGGGTGAGGGTTATCCAGGTGCCTCATTAAGGAAGAGAACAATTTTTTTCATAAAAAAATTTAAAGACTATGTGAATATATATTTAATAACATGATGTATCAAAATAAAATTTTTACTTTTTTGTGATATAATAGATAATATATTACTGATCAATCAAACTGTACATATAAATCCAATCAGGAAAAGAGTCAACCAAGTTATTATCATCGCATGATATTCCATATTAATCCAAATGATTAGTATCGAAATTACCCCCTCTATTGATGAATGAAAATCTGCATTTAGAGAATATTTCTATCAAGGGAAAAATATTTCTGAAAATAAGGCCAAATGATATAAATGCTCCTCTTTCATAGATAAGGCATTAATCACATCCAGGAAATCATATTCCACCAAATCATTATTTCAATCTTTTGAATGGGAATGAAGGGTCACGTGGAGTAGGATATATGCCTCCACCACCATGGGAATTCCAGAGGCTCAAACAGCCATGATATGAGCTTCCACAACCTTTACATTAATGTGAAAGCCAATAAATCTTACACCCACCCCCGAATAAGCATAGATTACTGCATCTGTGTAAATATTTATAGAACCCTCTAGTGGAGGAGTCCAAAAAATAGATTTCTACCAAATTCTAACCAAATATATAACCTATTCATTTTCCTTTAATGAATTCATCCATTTTGTGACCCTCACAACAAAAATGTGATATTGGGTCACTTTCTTTTGGAATATGTACTCATTTCTTCTAGTCTATACCATTCAAGATATTATTCATATTAGTCCCACCACACTTGGTTCAAATGAGACACCTATTTAACTAGATATAGGACCAACCCAAAAAATGGATCAATGAACATTTTAAATTCATATGACCAGTCATTCTACACCGCTTCTCCTCCATTATAGAATACAATTTCATGAAAGAAATATTTCACCTATTGGAGGCCCATAGAATATTTTTCTTCTTTTGTCACATTTCATCTAACAAAAAATTCGTAGGTTGGAAGAACACATGAGAAATCAAACCACTAGAAAAATTTAACCTTGGTTAGTTTAGTGAGTGAAAAGAGTCTCTTCCAATTATCATTAAGAAGGAACTGATCCAAACCAAGAACATGCATTTTGTAGGTAGAAAGAAATGAGTACCTCCCAAAATATTATCGTATCGGAAAAATTATATCATTAACCATTCCTGATGTGAGAGTAATAATAGAAATTAAATGAAAATCAACCTCATTAAACAATCTGCAAATCATTCCCAAATCTTATTCCTTTAAAGTGTCACTTATCAAGTCCCACACCATTTCATTTTTGATATCCAATATAGTACTCTAAGAAATCTTTAGTTTGATTCCATTTTCCAGACATGGATCATTTCAAACACTAAAATCATTCCCATCATTTATTATCCATAAAAAAACTCTAATAAGGGGTGATTTATCACCCCAGATGTTTCTCCAAACTAAACTAGATTTCATACCCAATTAGAAATTAAAGAATATAGAATGAGGAAAATATTTTTCATGCAAAATCTTTGAGAAGAAGGAATTGGGATTGGAAATAAGGCACCATCCATGTTTTACCAAATGTGCCTACTAAAAACAATTTAGAATCCTAAATTTGAGACCTCCATAGATCTATGAAACACACAGTTTCATCCAAGGAACCCAATTGGTGTTATGTTTTCAGTTACGAGGGCTCCAAAAAAATTACAAAAATGATAATAGATCTGATCAACAAGAGTTTCTAGAAATTTTAATAAATACATAGCACATGATTGAATTTATTTAGCCAATTACCTAATGAAAAATTCCTTCTCCACCTCATAAATCATCTTACCAGACAATAATAAAATAAAATTATCCACCCTATCCATAATCGAAGAAAACTTTTGTTTCATTGATCTAATAACAAGGGTTGGGAGGCCTAGCTTTGTATGATTTTTTTAACCATAGGAAAACCACACAGCCAATTCAATTCCTCCCACTTCTCTTATAACAGGACTTTACTGAAGAATAATTCATACATAAAAGGTTTAATACACTTCCATGAATACATTTCATACTAATTATTTATTTTCATCAATTAAATGAATTCTTGTAGTGTAGCTCATTCAAAAAATATAATGTAATCTGTGATGATGGAATGGGATATAGGGTTCAATTTTGACAAACATTACAATAATTGATACATCCTTCCTCTACTACTTTTAAGAGGAGAAGAGAAAATATGTCGACTACATAAATTAAAAGATAAGGATATATTGGATCCCCTTAATGAAAAACTCTAGAGGGTTTAAAACTCTCTAATGGGGCCCCATTAATATTATTTCTAAAAGAAACATATGTGTCATGGTTGAAAATATTAAAAATCCATTTCATTCCAAATCCCGTCCTTAAAAAGAATAAGCTTAATTAAAACCCATTTTACCTTGTCGTAAGCTTTCATAATATCTAATTTTATATAAATGATTGATTTTTTAGGATTAATTTTCTTTCATAGAGTGAAATATTTTATACACAATGGATGCTTTATTAGTGATGGATATCCTTGTAATAAAAAATATTGATTTTCACTAACAAGATGTAGGGGGAAATCCCTAATCCTAGACTCCAAGATCGAGTAATAGATTTTATAAAAAAATTCACTACATAATTGGTAGAAATTATATGAATTTATAAGGGAAATGGGTTTTTGGGATGATAATAATAGGAGTTTCATTCTGTTACATGAGAGGGGTTTTTTCCCACTACTTATTCATTAGGTCAACGACATTAGGACCAATGATGTGCTAAAATAATTTGAAAAATAGTGCATGAAACCGATCAAATATCAGGGCCTCTATAGTGTGATTAATATGAGGATCCCCATGAAATTTGTAATCGTAGATATCTCTCTCAATCTTATAGTTCATATACTCCGTGAAAATTTTTAGAATCCATATACTCATAGATAAAGTAGTGTCATTGTTTCCACTTTATAGAGGTTTCTAATACAATTTAAAATAACGAATTGACTATAATTCATGTCCTTAAACCTCACCCCATTATGATCCTCAGAATCAGAAATATGATTTTTCCTTATTCTTGTAGATTATCTTTGGTGGAAACAGTTGGTATTCTGATAAACACCTCTAATGTGGGAATCACTTTTCCTTAGGAACCAAAAGATCTTCTACTACAATAATTACAAATTAAGAGTCTTTTCCAAGAATGAGATATACCTAGTTATTTAATGACAACATGGAATAATGTGGGGCCAATTCTAGAGATTTTCTCTAGATTTTATGTGTTTGTCGAAATCATGAAACCTAACTGAACTCCACATCTCTAAACAAGACACGGTACAATAGATATTGGAATTGAGGCATTGGTATGTCTCCTCCCAATATGATCGAACCACCTTTTCACAATTAATTTCCATGATAAAATTAATTCCAAACTGAAATTCATGGACATGACTCTTATTTTCCCCTTGATAGGTCATTAATAAAATTCTAGGGAAGAATTCAGAAAACACCGGAGGCAGGAGAACAATATAGAAGTCATGGAAGAGATATTTCCACTCATTACCCCCTATAAATTCAGCCAATCATTTAGAAATTTGAATCTACATTGAACATACCCTATTAAAAGTAATCATAGGTCCAAAAAAACTAGATATCATTGAGACAATTAAATAAATTACAATTCATAAATTCTTCCATAGTAGTAACACTCCTCAAGAAACCCAATTCTTTTTCATGATGAAGAGGTGCCTCATTGAAATATCTCCCACCCAGCAGTGGGCTAGGGATTGAGTAACACATTTTGTTCAATATGATCGATTTTTTTTTTACCTTGACTACCATGACACCCATAGAATCTAAAAAAAGACCAAGATATATATTCTAGAATAGAAACAATAACAACAATGTGATTACATGAAAAATTAGTAATATGAACAACATGGTCTTCCATCTATCCAAGTACGAAACAACCAGGGTGTTCTAATTTTCCAATAGGAATGATATTATTGAAACTAATCTTCGATCCCAAGAGGCCAGTATCCACATTCTCCTAAATAGATTTGGAAATACAAAATATGTGAGGATGGTATTTTCAACTCCATTGATGGAGTTGATGAACCATTTAGGAGTTTCTAAGCCCTAATATATCCAACATAATATTTTCATCACTTTCGGTGGGACTAGGACACACCCATATTCTCCTCCGTAATTTCAAAAAATTATCCATTACCCAAAAATTTATATGTCTTTGGATGTATATCATTCATAGAAAAATCCTCTAAGAACCATTTTTGATCACCTGTATTTGCAATGATTGGATCACCACACCAATAATCCTTAACCATCCATCAATGCGTATAATGTTTTTTAGAACCTTGATATGTTGTCCCATGAATATATTCTCCATACTTAATAAAGAATGTAGAATAATCTGACATAGATGAGGAACTATATCTGGGAGTTCATCACAAATTTCCACCATCCCAAAACCTGGGTCTAGTGGTTCCAATAATTTGGTCTTCGGCTTAATGGGTTGTATATAAATGCCGATCATTATATTAGAAACCCAGGTTGGGTTGTAATGGGGATCCTTATCCTTGATGAACATTCATTTCTAGCTCAGAAATGAAAATTGTTCCTGTAGTTTTTTTTCATGAATCTAGGGGACATACTACATAATAAAATTTCATTGATCAACATCCCTAATCTAGAAAAAAACATTATATAATTGTTTTATACACCCAGAAAAGAAGAAACAAAATCAAGGATTTTGAAAATAAAAGGATATCCATTTTTTGAAACCACTCTTGATAGGAACAATCCCATCATCAGTGGTTGTTCATTATAGAATTTTAGGTATTTATAGAATAAAACTTTTTAATATCTATTAATATTTATAAATAATATATTAATTGTACACTAACAAGGACGCATTCTCTAATATCATACTTGAAATGAATCCACATGTTTCTTTGGACTCCTATGTTTCCCATAACACTGAGTTGTACCAAAAATTTATAAAATATTAATATTATTATTTTATATTTTAGTTAACGCATAGTCATTGTGTTAGCATGAATGAATAGAACATACAAAAATTTGGTTAAACAGATATGTTAAATGTTTTTAAATGTATCCAATAAATTTCAGAGGATTAAAATGAGAATGATCAAATTTTTAGTATGAAATACTCTTATATTATTAAAAGGTCATTTTACCGCCATTTGATGGGGAAACCTTATTAAATATCGTTTCTGTCACTTTTATCAGTTCTATATAAAAAATTAAAAATCATCGTTGGAAGAAGGACATAAAAAATTACTTTGGTTGAATGTTTGGTATTTTTCTGATAAAATCAATATTTTAATGAATAGTGGAAAATATTTTATTTTAATTCAAAACTGCATTTTCGTTTAATTTATTAATATAGTTAGAATTTTAATTTAATTGTTTTTAAAGTGTAATTGGATTACATTATTATCACTTAATCCAATTATGGTAATTGGAAGTAATTTCCCATTTTAATTGGACAGAAACACATGACAATCTTTTGATAGATTTTACTTCTTAAATACCCATTTTCTAGTTTTGAAAATGATAATTAATTTAAAATTAATTTATTCCAATTACTTATTTTTTGAATTTATAAAATTTAATACAATATTTTTAATTATATTTGTTCCATGATATGTAAATAGGTACCCTTTATTTTTTTACATTATGAATATTAACTTATGTAATTTGGTTTACCATGGTTAAAGGGTAAATCATTGAAATAAGGGTAATATAATTAAAATATTATAATATAAAACTACCCTAAAACTTGAATTAATCTTCTTTCATGAGATATTTATGACCATGATAATACATAGCCCAAAACATTATCATTTGGGAGACACTTGGGTATGAAAATGACATTTTATATTTTTAATTTTAATGAAAAGGGAAATATAAAATAAACAGGTCTCTTTTATTATATCAATTTTAATATGTTGTTTTATAACTGATCTATATGAATATAAGTAGTCATTAAACATATAAAAATATTTCCAATATCATGGTATTTTATTTATAATTTCTACTCTTAAAATAAATAAATTTATTTTTAACACAATCATGATGCAATGATTACCTTATTAATGAATGATTGAAATAAATGATATAATAAATATTAAAATAAATGTTATTTGATTATTTTTATGCCATCCATTAATATTTGGGATGATACTGACATATTAAATTTGAGATACTGCCTTTGGTGTGAAGGAATTAAGTTTTTGTGGCATTAAAAAAAATCAATTACTAAATAGTGTCCAAAGTGAAAGAAATGAGTTTCTTTTAAAAATAATATATTATTAAATTATATAATAGTCAAAAATTTATAAGATTCGTCAAACTGACATATATAATGTTGAAAATGTTATTAATGAACCTCTTGTTATTCTCTCGTAATTTTTTAGTTACTATAGTAGCTATATATTGGGAAACTACAAGAAGAAATGGTAAGACTTCATAATTATAACAATGGGTTAAAGCTAAAATATAAGTTAATGTTATTACTTAAACATGTATAAAACCTATTTTTTTAGATTATACCGACCCATATTCATCATATAATAAAATTATAACACTTTTGAGCAGTTAGAAATCTAAAATAAGTTTATAATAAAATCCTGTTATAAGAATTTCCTAAAGTGCCCCTCCTCCCTCTTATAAAATGCCACCACATCTACCCACATAATCAAACCACTCAATCCCTTTGTCTTGCACAAATTCTTCTCATATAAGCTCTATAAAATCCATCTTAAACTCCTATAAGACTTACCTTGGGAATAATGCAATTCATGAAATCCTTTTAGATCAAATGAATGAAGTTACCTGATTTAGAGGTAACCACTCCTCTCAATTTCTTTTCCCTTATTTTCCTTATCCACAACATATGATATTCTTATTACATAGTTGAAAAAAATTATCCTCAATATACTAGGACGTTTTTATTACAATTATTTAAACTACACTTACCCACACCTCTATCTAATTGATATGATCATACTAATTCTATATACAACGAACTATTGCCTCATGAAATGACGATTCTTCAATTTTCTCCTACCACCTATCATGGTGTCCATTATGATGGAACAATAATTATGAAGTATTTAGGATTTTTTAAAATTTATTTTCAAAATACTTTTATGTTTTCCATAATGTGTAAATATGATAAATTTATTTGAGAAAGTACGGACTACCTCCCCCTCAAAGTGATATGACTAATTCATGCCATACATGGAACATATAAATGATGAAATTAATGAACTTATGTAACATATATAACATATATATTATTATTTAATTATAATATACCAATTTATAATTATTTTTTCATACTTTTAAAATGTCAAAGAAATGAATGTAGCATTCATGCATTCGTACGACATGTTGTCTCCATGAAAAGTGCATTTCACTTCTTATCTGAAAATATTATTAACTATTATAAATACATATCTACTAGATATATATGATATTTAAATCATAAATAATATTTTAGAGATGGTAGAATTTTGATCACATGAACATTTTACATCAAAGAAGTTCATTTCCGACTCAAGTACAAAATATCGGAAAAACTAACCATATGAACTTAAATTATGATGTTATTTTTATAAAATAAAAATCAGTAATCTAAAATGGATAATAAACATGAAAATGATCCTGATGAAAGTTGATATTATCTTATTTTTATTATACTTAAATATAAATATCAAACAAGACACATTGAACTCAAGGTAATGGACTTCATCTCAATCCGCATTCGTTGAGGCATATTTTGGTAATATACACCTCATTCGTTTACACATTTTATAATAATTTCATGTGACATTTAATTTCATTCAAAGGGAATATTTTTTCTACAATGTGTTTTACTAAATGACAAAAATTAATTTTAATATCATATGAGGTGACAATGAATCCCTCACCGATGTAACTGTTATTTGATAATTAGCTTCTTTAATATCCGTTAATGATTTTTCAAATGGAAAATAAATCCCTTATTCACTTTTTTAGGTGTTTTTTTTAAAAATGGTTTTTAAAATGGGTTGAATATTTAAATATATTTAAATTATATATTATGATAGTAAATGAAATGTTAATAGTGAAATGTTGATATTTGGAATATTTTATGTGTTATGGTTATTTAAAGGTACTTAGTCATTTGAAGGGTGGTTGTGTGATAAAACAATGATGGATGATTGTGTGAAAAACAAAAGATGAGTGGTTTTGTGATAATCCAAGAATGGGTGGTTATGATAAAACCTCTAATGTATTTGGTATGGAAGTCAGCCAAATGGTTATTCCATTTACTGATATGTGTGGAAGTCGACCATATGGTTTTTACATTTAAGTATTTTTATATCCTCTGTTACCTATATATGTCATATGTTAATTTCTATCGGATATTTTGAATTTTTTTTTCAAAAGGATAAATAATGAGCTTATATTCAGTTAATTATATTTTCTACTTCATAAATTGGAAACATATTACATTATGATAAACAATTCATGGTATTATTTTTTTCCAAAGACTAACAATTTTCATTCTTCATGTATGCAATACATAGATTTTTATTCCCATCCCTTGTTTTGAAATGTTTTTCATTATACATAATTCATAATAGTTCCAAGGATGGGATCAATGAAAATTCATGTTCTTTAAACATGAAATGAACCATGTTTCTTTTAAAAAATGTTATTGTTTTATAAAAAAAATTGGATGGTGACTAAGAGTGGCTACATTTTAATAACCAAGTTGATATATATGATTTATGACCAAATTATATAAGGCTATAAACCTTAAAAGATCATCAATGTGAATTGATGTAAAATTAATGACTTATCTCTTGATTAAGTAATCATTAAGGTTGGGGCCTTATAGTTGGTATCAAACATCAGTTTATATAACTTTAGGAGTTGTAATATTGTTAATAGAATATCCAGAAAAAAATTTACATTATAGAAAAATATAAATTATATAGGATTTGAAGATTTAAATGCTTCCTCTTCTAAGATATGATTGTTCAAAAAAGTTTTCCGTAGAGGAAACATGGAAGATTTGATTGAAAGTCATACAGAGGGAAATAACCTTCCAAATCAACATCCGTAGATTGTCAAAATTGGAATTGAATAGTTATTTGGAGAGATTACTTTGTTGAATCATGCAATAAATGTTGTGGTTTCCAAGAACAAGATTAACCAAATAGACTACAGGGGTATATGTCCATTTTAGAGCATTTAAAGAGTAATGACCCCCATCATTATGAGGATCATCTAACCCTATGCAAGATGAAGGGTGGATTTAATAATTGGAAAATATTTTTGATTTAATGGGGTGTTCAGAAAATGAATGTTTTTGTCTTATTGTACATCATTTTAATGGTGAAATTGATTTGTTGTTGTCAATGAGTAAAAATAACAGGAGTGAAGATATTGATTCGATGTAATCAGATGAATTTAAGAATATCTTCTAAGAGAAATATTTTACTATGGATTTTCAAATTAATATGGAAAAGAAATTTTTTGAACTAAGACAAAATAAAGAATATTCTTTGACTACATATGAAGAAAATTTAACCAGTTTGTTATGGTATTTCAAAAATTTTATTCAGTATATAAAAAGAAGGATACAATTGTTTTACTCAGGATTGAATCCAAAATATCTAAGGGTGTTAGATTCTCATGAGTTGAAAAGCTATGAGTAAACATTTTTGATGTTATGATAAGGTAGAAATGGAGTTTTTTTTAGGATCATGTGTTTCATGAGAGCCAACAAAAGAAGGGGTCTTATTGGATTGTAAGGGGAACTAATTCATCAAAGATGTTTAGAAGTAAGAAAACTAAATTTCCAACTTGTGAGAAGTGTGGTAAAAATAATCCATGAGAATGACTCTCAAGGTTTATGAAGTCGCTCTTATGTTGTAATATAAGTCATATTGCATCTAACTATAAGGAAGATGACCAGAATGAAAATGAAAAACTAGTAGTATGACATTTTTTTGCAATTAGATAGGTAATTATGAAAATGTGTGTCCAAATATTATTACCCAAACCATAAAAATCGAATATAGAAGTGTGTGGTAAAAATCATTTTCTACTACTACAGTTGATGTGGCACCTTCAAATGAAGTGGGGACAGTTATGTTCCAGATTTCTTCAAAATATACTAGTACCCAATTTGATTCTGGATCTTCACATTCCTTCATTTCCTATAGCGTTGCAAGTAAATTGGAAATAGAATCTCATGAATGTGATATGGAAATATTTGTAAAAACACCGGGAGGAATTATTAAAGCGATCAAGATTTATATGAATCTTTTTATTATCATTATTTGGATAGTATTTCCTACAAATCTTGTTGAACTTCCCATAATGTAATTTTATATCATTTTGGGAATGGATTGGATTTCAGTTTATCATGAAAAAATAGATTATAAAGTGAATAATGTTTTATTAAATGATTTCATACCTTATATAACATTCCATGAAGCAATGATAATGATTAAATATGACAGTGGATATAATTTGGATCAGTTTGTTGAAAAAAGAAGCATTTTTTTATTGGTGACAATCCAATAGTGAATGAATTCACATATGTTTTGTCTAATAAATTTCCTAGTATTGTTCTTAATCATGAGGTTGATTGAAGTCACATATAAGACTTTTTATTTATTATAGATCCTTGAATGAAATAACTATTATGAAAAAGTATATGTTTCCTCATTTCGATGATTTTATTGATCAGCTCTAGGGAGCTCAGTATTTTTTGAAGATTGATTTGTAGTCTGGGTACCATCAGCTGTAGGTGAAGGAGGATGGCATTCAAAATATAGATTTTCAAATGAGATATGGGACTTATGTGTTTGTAGTTATCCCTATTGTGATAACTAACGCACCAGCTGTATTTATGAATCTCAGTAATGGAGTTTTTCATCATTTTTTTGGATGAATTTTTGGTTGTGTTGATAGATGAAATTTTGGTATATTATAAATGTCAGGTGTAACATGAATGAAAATTAGGGACTATTATGGAAGCCTAAAAATAAAATAAAATATATGGAATGTTTATTATGTGTGAATTTTGGTTTCAAAAAAATTCCTTCCTTGGTCATATTGTTTCTAAAGATGGCATAATTATTGACCCTTCAAAAACAAAATTTGTTGAAGAGTGTCCAATACTGACGAATATCATAGAGATTCATAGTTTTCTAATATTAGAGATTTATTAAAAAATGTTTGTTAAAAAAATTTCATGGTTATCTTTCCCACTATCTAATCTAACATGTAATGGAGTTATGTTAATTTGAAAAAATGATAGTGAAGATTCTTTTAGGAATTTATAAGTAGATTGGTAAATTCTTCAGTTTTGGCCCTGCCTTTTAGGAATGGTGAATTTTTTATCTATATTGATGCATTATTGAAATGGATTTTTGGTTTTATGATGCCGAATTATTTGTTAATTTCTTATGCTTCACATTAGTTGAATCCTCATGAGTTAAATTATACAACACATGATTTGGAATTATCTTCCATTGTTTTTGCATAAAAAATTTAGAGGCATCACTTGTATGGCGTAAGCTGTAAAATATATACATACAAAAAAAACATGAAGTATATATTCACGTAGAAATATGTAAACATGAGATTGTAGAGATGGATAGAATTAATCAATGATTATTATTGTACAATTTTTTACCATCTAGGAATGGAAAATATTGTGGTGGATGTTTTGAGTCGAATTTATAATGCTACATTAACCATTCTATGTTTGGAACGAGATCCTTTGGTTTATGATTTGATGAATTCGGGATTATAAGTTTTTGTACAAGGAATTCCTCTATTTTATTTCAGGTGGCAATGAAATCATCTCTATCAGACAAAATTAAGAAATCACAAAAGAAGATTGTGAGTTATAGAAGAAGGTAGTATTGGTTTAGAATGGTAAGTTACCTAAATTTAACATATATATAGAGTATGTATTGAGGTTAGGAAAGAGATTATGTGTGCCTTATGATTCAAAATTGAAGAAATAGTTGTTATCTAAAGCTTGTAGTTCTCCATTTTCATTGTATCTTGTTATTACTAAGTTTTACAAAGATCATTGGGAGTATTACTAGTGGGATATAATGAAAAGAGATATTTATGACTTTATTGTGAATGTTCTGACATATCTACAGGTTAAATCATAATGATATTTCTTAAAAGGGATGCTTCACCCATTTCGAATTCCCGAATGGAAATGGGAAAATATATCCACCAAATACTTCTTGAGGTAACAATTCAATCTAGTTAGTGGTTGATCAATTATCCAAATCTTTTCATTTTCATCCTATCCGATATAATCATTATTTATATCAACTTTATAGATTATATATTAAAGAGTTATTTGTGTTACAAGGAGTTCTTATATACATTGAATCTGATCATGATCATTGGATTACTTCTAACTTTGGTAAATACCTTAGAAAGTCATTGGGAACTAAATTAAATTTTATTACAGCTATTCATCTTCAATCAGATTGGCTGTCAGAGTGAACAATTCAGACCATGGAGAACATGCTACGTGGTTGTTCAATTGATTACTAGGGAAGTTTGGATAAGTATTTTTCTTTTGTTGAGTTTTATTATAATAATATTTTTCATTATAATATACAAACAGAAAAATTTGAAGAATTATATAGAAAGCGGTGTTGAACTTCATCTTTTTGGGATCAAGTAGGTGAAAGGAAGTTGATATGACCAGAATTGGTAGAAGAGATGAAAGAAAAGGATTAGTTGATTCAATGTTCATGTGGACAACTCAATGTTGGAAAAAATGTTAATATGATAATCGGCCGAAGGATCACATTTTCAAGGTAAGTGATCATGTCTTTATAAATGTTTCTCCATGGAAAAATATGATTCCTTTTGGTGAGAAGGTAAAAATTAGTCTGTGGATCATTGAAAACTATAATATCTTGGAGAATGTTGGATAAATTTCCTATAGGGTGGCTTTACATCCACGTTTATCCACATTACGTTGTGTTTTTTATGATTTAATGTTGAGAATGTATATGGTAGATCCATCACATTTGTTGAGGCTAGGGTTAGTTCAGTTGGAATATAATATTTCTTATGTGGATCATACACTATAGATTCTTAACTACAAAGAGAAAGTGTTGCAGAATAAGGTGATTTATCAGGTCAAGTGTGACACCGCATGCATCCATGGTATGTTTCCCTTTTAATAATACAATGGAGTGTGTTGTATGCATCATCGAGTTAAAACACACCATAACCAATCATACTAGCTGTTATAAATATTAATACCCACTTTCTGAAATTTTATCATTCAAAAGGGACTTCATTTTTGGGTTTGGAATATCAAAATTATCCTAGGGTGAATTATTGGTATTTTTCTGAAAACTTTCAATTTTTGATGAATAGTGAAAAACGCTTAGTAATTGTTCAAAACTGAAATTTTATTTAAATAATTATTTATTTTATTTAAATTTATTTTAGGTCAAAATAGATAAATAATATATATATATATATATTTTCAATGTAATTAATTTTAGTCAATTTATAATAATTATATATATATATTTTTTATTAATGATTTTACCGTCTTTTACCCTCCTCCAAGGAGCATTTCCAAATTTGTATAAAACATAATTTTAATGATTTTGAGAATTTAAGTGCAAAAATACGAGATAGACGGATTATATTAGTATGTAAAATGTGGTTCAATAAAATAAAAACAATTTTTGGTGAATAATATCTTTTGACTTTTATTAACCATGGTTAAAAGTATATAGGGAAATTAATGTTAAAATGATATTATTATTACCCTAAAACATATCCTATTTCTTTTGGGTAAGTGTAAATTTTCCAAAAACAACCTTAGTAATAATATATGAACCTTTAGGTCCACATGGATAATATTAGAACATTTATTATTATTTAATTCAAAGAACAGTGAAAAGTTTTAAATTCAACGTTTAATAACTAAACTATTTTTAATATAGAGTTACAAATAATAAAAATTATACTATAAATATTCATTAGAAAGATAAAAATATTTTCATCATAATTTTATTTTATTTATAATTTTTAGACATTATATAATTGAAATTATGTATGACAGAATGATGATGCATTAATTACCTAATTAACGAGATATTAAAATTATTGATATTATAAATACCCAAATAAATGTAATTTGAGACTTTTTATGAATTCCACAAATTTCATAGGTTAATATAACATGTTAGGTTTGATTATGTGAGGTTTTTTTGAAGTAATAATGATGTTATAAATTTAGAAAAAACAAAATACCAAATTGTGTCAAAATTGACATAAAAGAGTTTTTAAAAAAAATAATATCTTATTAATTGATATTATATTCCTAAAAATCTAAGGATTGGCCAAAGCTCATAAATAATATAATATATGTCATTAATGAACCACTTGAGGTTCTCTTGTAAATTTATAGTATGTTTATTAATGATGTAATATAAAAATACAATGATACATGGTAAATGTCAAACTACTCAAATAAGAGTTAATTCTAAAAGATAAAGTTAATAGAGTGACCAAAATCTATCTAAAAACTATTGGTTGAGTGGTTCTCAACCCATCCCCACCATATACTCGAAATAAATCATTTTTCATCCATTAGAAACAGAAAATGATTTTATTATAAAATAATATTTCAATCTATTCCTAAGGTGCCCCTCACCACTCTTATGAAAGGGTATGTCACCTTCTCTCAAATTCACACCTTCAAAGCCATTTGGATCACCCCACACCTGCACAAATATCCTCCCCACTGTCCTATCTTTATCCTATAGGCCTTACTTTAGTAATAAAGCCATCCTTTGGAGCCCTTTTGATCAAATCGAAAGGATGAACCCAAAGAAGTGGTAAATATTTCATCACCACTTTTAAGTTCTTTTCTTCTTCCACTTACACTTTATTTGTTATTTCCATTAAAAAAAATTACTCCAGTACCTTTAATATACTGTAATTTTTATTATGAAAATGGTACAAACATATTCATTATTCTATCCATCCTATAAATGACAAACTCAACATAGGTGCATACGTACGGATTACCGTCTCCACGTCGTGGTGTAGTTAGCTATTCAAACATGTCATCATTTGAATAGTATTAATAATGTGTAAAAATGAATCAAATAATAAATATAACACGAAAATTATTTGTTATATATGATATTCCATCCAATTATATAGGATTTTAATATCAAAAGAATGATATTATCGATCATTCGTATGTACAGATTATTGTCTCCACGAACGCGATGAGATTTATTCGCCATCGTATCCATTCAAGACTAATTTTCATTTGATGATTAAAAATATTAAGATAATATCATTTTGAATATAAATAAGATACATCTTATCTATAAAAAACATGACTTACATAACAAGGCATATAATGGAAAACAGATCAGTTAACACCCAAAACGATGATACTACTAAAATAACATTGACAAAGTAATATTCAAATATCATATCTGATATCATATTAATATATATGGTTCTTGTATAATTTAATAATAATTATTTTAGAGTTATATAGGAGGTTAAACTACCTTTGACCAACGAAAAGTAAAACGTAAAGGATAATTTTACAATCTCTTTATTATATGAAGTTGTTTTTAAGTAAGTATCTAATGGGACCTCTTAATCATCCACATCCATGTTTCTTAAAAATGTATTCCAAAATTGTTTTACTATTTACTAGAATATGAGTTAAAGTCATTTATTCCCTTTTTTGACTTTTTATTAAATGGTTTGAATGGAATCCTTCAGTCATTTTCCAAAAAAGGTACCTTATGACCTTTTCGACAAAATTATGGTAGGAATGTTATTTAAATTATACGGTGGGTGCAGCTATTTTCTACCGTTATAACATAATTGAAGATTAGCTTACATGATTATAAGAGTATTTTAAAAATAAATGTTTTCTTTTATAATTATATGACTTAAATTATGTCAAAATAGAAGGGGATATTTCTCTAAAAAAATACTTTGATTTGATCTTTGTAAACATTGTTTGTGGATTTTTAACCTTAATTGATGTTTATTTTTTATGATATAAAACATCCATATTGTATTGAATTTTTTGAGATATTTTTGACTATGGATGTGTTATTTTCACACCATTCATTGTTTATGGAGAAAGTATTGACATTTTGTATGCTAGTTTTAATACGAATGATTATGTTATGGCTTAACCTTTTCATATGAGGAATGAATAGGACTTAGTAACAGGCTGGTGGAGCCCGCTATAGCCCCTCGATGCAGCTTTAGGTATAATTATACAAACTAGTGTCTTGAAACAAGGCCTTGAAAAAATAATTTTTGTAGTCTCAGCACATGGCCTTGACTATGTGGTTATGAATTCTGGCATTCTGCATTCCATCATTATGAAAGTGGCTATTGATAATTCATGTGATTATTTTTCCATTAGAATATCCATGTGAATAAGTAAATGGAATTATTTGATTTTACCATTTAAATATTATTATAAAGTTCATGTTTAAAAGGCATTTGTTCTAGAATTACATTTCCTTAATTGTTTATGCTTATTTATGAATGGTTTTTCTATATTGTTATCCTTACTGAGCATCTGATATCACCCATATCTATGATTTATTTTTCATAGGATGTGAACAAATATGTTATAACTGACGTATAGGGATAGTCTATGGGATATGAGTGTGGCATATGGATACAATGTTGTTGTATATTTTCATTTTATAATGTAATGTAAATCTTATGAATGTATCTAGTATTTCCAAGGATAATAAACTAATCAGACATTAGAGGCTTGATACTTTGTGATAAAGCCAATATTATGTTATAATCACTGAATCTAGGTAACTAATTTCGGGGTGTTATAATTGGTATCAGAGTAAGTTTTGTACGAACCATGGAATTTGTATTTAGATTAAATATGATTTGAGATCATTACACTAAGATAAACATTGAGATTTAGTATAGACGGACATCCTAGAATTTCGGTACTATAGAGATTCTGTGAGTTTTCAAAGAAATACATCTCTCTCAAGATACGAGCAGGTAGAGGTGGCTCTAGCATAGATATACCTGGGGGTAAAAACTAAAAACACCACATTGAGCTAGACTCGAATGAGAACTGCTACACGAAAATGGGCCTTTATGCACTCTAGGTTATAACAATCTCGATGGATATTCATTGGATAATTTTCATTTTCTTTACAAACCATTATAAAGGGTTTATGATTAAATACTTCCCCAAAGAAAACATTTTTATGATTATGGATTATAACTATAAAATGATTAATTTATGTTAATTTTTTTACACGCTTGGAATTATGTATTACGATTCATAAACTAATCTAGTGTATTGAATTGTTTAAAAATGGTGCCAAGTATAAGGAATGGAAACCATATCAATGTACACAATTCATGTAGGGATTTCCCTCCTACACTAGATAATAATAGTGGAGCTAGTGAAGCAATTGGTGCTGATAAGCTTAACAACATATGGGGACTGTAACACCCCGGGATTTTATGAAAAATATTTTTTTTTAATTTCATTAATGTCTTGTGTTGTACGCTACACCAAAAGAAGCTTTCACAACAAGCATCCTTGACTTTACTTCCATTACACACAATCGCGACCTTCCACGATAGCGTGTGTCGTACGCAACACCAAGTTTCGCTAAACAACGATATGCTATTAAGATATTATTAAAACTAGCCGTTATGAATAGTAATAACCACTTTTTGAAATTTTGTAAATTTTATTTTTCAAAATGGACTTCATTTATGGATTAGGAGTATCGAATTTAGCCTAAGGTGAAATTTTGGTAATTTTCGGATAACTTTCATATTTTGATGAACAGTGGAAATTACTAAATTTTAATTAAAAACAACTTTTTCAATCGAAATAATTAATAGTTATAAGTTATTAATTTGAGTGGTTTTAAAGTATATTTAGAATATATTTTTACAATTTAATACAATGTTGGACATTGGATGTAATTTCACATTTAAACTAGACATAAACAAGTGTCAATCTTTTGATAGATATTGTTTCTTAAAAACACGCTATTTGTTTTAACAGCGGGATTTAATTATAAAATTAATTAATGCAACTTTTATGTTATGAATTTGGTAAAATAGACTTCATTTTTGAATTCGGAATATGAAATATATATTGGGATGAAATTTTGGCATTGTTCTGAAAAACATCAATTTTTGATGAATAGTGAAACTACTAAGTGGTAGGTTAAAAACTGAATTTTGCATAAAACTTAATTTTACCGCTTCTGTGAATGGAATTTCAAAAATCCGAGAGACACGGTTAATATCAAGGACTAAAATGTGGTTCAATGAGATGAAAATAATTTTTTGGTGAATAGTAACTTTTTACTTTTTTTACCACGGTTAATAGTAAATAGGGTAACTAAGGGTAAATATGATATTAATATTACCCTAACACATGTCCTAATTCTATTGGACAAGTGTAATTCGACCAAAAACAAACTTAGGAATAAAATATGACCATTTAGGCCCACTTGGATTAGATTAGGACATTTATTATTAATTTATTTAAAGAAGGGTTAAAATAGTTAAAATCAAAGTTTAATAAGTAAATCATTTTTAATATGGGGTTATACATAAGATAAATTAGACTATAAATATTCATTAGAAAGCTAAAAAGATTTCCTACATGATGGTATTTTATTTGTAATTTTTAGACATCAAATAATATAATTTATTTATGACACAAAGATGATGTAGTAATTATCTTATTAATGAAATATTGACATAATTGATAATATAAATACCAAAATAAATGTAATTTAAGACTTTTTATGAATTCCACTAATTTTCTAGGTTACTATGATATATTAATGTTGATTTAATCAACTTGGTTCGAACATATAATTCTGTTATGACTTTCACAAAAAAATCATATATCAAATAGTGTCAAAATTGACACAAAATAGTTTTTAAATCAAATATTATATTATTAATTGTTATTTTATTCCTAAAAATCTATGGTTCGGCCAAATGACTTAGATAAGGATATATATATTAATAATAAACAATTTGGGGTTCGTTTGGCATGTTATAGTAAGTGTATTAACCATATAGTGAAAGAAAACAAAAAGACACGGTAAAAGTTAAATTAATTAACTTAGAGTTAAATCTAATTGATAAGGTTAAAATAATACCCTAAACTTGTCTAAATCTTATTGGTTTATAGGATTTCGACCCTTCCCCACTTTAGCTTCGAAATAAGACCCTTTGGAACCATTATAAACCGATTTTGACTTTAATATAAAATAATATTTTGAGATATTCCTAAGGTGCCCCTCTCCTCCCTTATAAAAGGGCACCTCCTCCCCCTCCTCCTCACACCAATTTGAGCACTCAAGCTCGGCCAACCCCTGCCCTTTTCTCCTCTCCACTTCCATAGAATAATCCTAGAGGTCCTGGTCTTCTCAAAAGACCAATCTTAGTTCCTTAAGTGGAGGATTCAAAGAGGCGTTCCAAAGAAGAGGTAATATCCATTACCGATCTTTTCAATTTCTTTCTTCTTCAACTTCTTCTTCTTTAGTTGTTTCATGATAAAGTAATAACATCAGTATTACTTACATACTGATATTTTATTATAAATATGAAACAACCCTAATTCACCTTCTATCCATCCTACGGAAAAATGAAATCACCGCGCGTGCGTACGTACGGAATACCGTCTCCACGCCGTGGTGTAATCTATTTTCCACCATCACCTTACAAGGATGGGTATAATGGTGTAATGAGTAACTATATATGATTATTATTAAGTAATATTGATACTGAAATAATATATATATATATACTCCAATACAATTCCACGATCATAGGAACGATATCATCACTCGTGCGTACGTACGGAATACCGTCTCCACGATGTGATGTGATTCGTTCTACATGATCTTCATTTCATAATGATTATATAAATGAATTGAATGAATGAATATGGTATATACTACACTAATAACATTCTGGAAATGAATTATCTATAACCTAAAGATAAGAATAAGAATTTATTCAACAAAACACGCATAAGAACAAAAAGTTATAAAGACCCGAGTAACAAGTAACAATGAAATATTACTAACAAGAAGTTAATAATATGACCATATATGATCTCATATCAATATGTATGATTCTGGAATAAGTCAATAACATTATTTAAACCATTATACAGGAGCTTCGGACACGAACAAAGCAAATTGGACCTAAGGTAAGGGAAATATCAAAATCTCATTTTTATCCGAGATTGTTTATTCGTAAGTATTTACTGGGGTGTATTTTATCATCCACATCCATGTTCCCTCAATATGTAATATTGTTTCCATCCACTTGAAATAGTTTAAATCCAATTTTACCCTTAGGTGAGTTTTTAGTAAAGAATATGAAAGGAATCTTTTGTCGTTTTTCCGTACGAGGTACTTTTTGACTTTTCCGACAAAAGTACGAAGAATGTTTTTTTTAACTTATACGGCATGAATGGATTTTTAAAACATTACTTCAAAGAAGCTTCCTTTACAAGTTTTCAAGTTTATTTTTAATCAACTTCTTTTATTTTAAAGTTGTATGACATGTTATGAAAGGAAAAAATGTTTTTGAAGAAGAAAGGATATTTTCCTCAAGAATTCAATTCAAGTGTTTTATCAAAATTATTTTCCATCTAAGATAATAAAGGGTTCTGTTTCTATCCATATTTTTACATTGGTTTGACTATGTTGTGATGGAATTATGTTTATGAATTCCTTTATCATATATGAATTGATTTATGATGTCATGATGTTTCAAGAATCCCATTTTTGTTATATGTGTTATGCGATGATGTATGTTTTATGATTATGTGGCACACATAATAAAGGATTCATTATAAGATGGGTGGGACCTATATCTCCCTCCAATGCATTGGGTAATGATTTTATATCTCATGAGATAGACATGGCTGGAATGGTAGGTTATACCGGTTCAGTGAAATAGGACTGAAACGAGGATTACTCGATTCAGAAAGGGACTTTGTCCACTAAGATAGTCTTGGCAATGAGTCTTGACTAACAAGAAATGATTCTCTATGATTATGTGTGTATGCCACAATGAGTAATGTTTTAAGTTATGATTTCATTTTCACTTCTATGATTTATCCCATGTTATGATATTATGAGCTCTTTTGCAGGTTAAGATTTCCAAAAGCTATGTTCTTATGTATATGATGTGATTGATATTTCTTTTGTTTACCCTTACTGAGCATTTGAGCTCACCCTTTTATGCTTTCTTTTCCCCAGGTCAGAAAGATGGATATTAAGTAGAATATGCTAAAAGGGACCCTAGATATGATGAAATAAATGGGAGACACTGTAGAAGATTTATGAACCAGTTGTTTATGTTTCCCAGTTTCTAAAGACACTATACCTATACGGTCCTTTGTGGTTTTGTCATATGTTGTAATAAGTGTGCTTCAAGGATCGTAATAGTTTAGTGTCTTTGGAAACTCGGAATATAATCTTCTAATCCTGGTGAAAGATCTTCAATATCTCCCATACAGATCTTCCTTTTTTTTATACCTAAAACCTTTCTTTATATCCTGGGGAACAGAAAACATAAAAGGGTGAGCTCAAATGCTCATCAAGGGAAAATAAAGGAAATAAAAATCATATCATATCTTTATGAAAATCAAAACCTGCAAAAGAGATCATAATATCTTAATATGGAATAAATCATAGAAGTGAAAATGAGATCCCCATAATCATAACATAAAACTTGAAACTTTGTGGCATGCACACATAATCATGGAAAATCATTTCTTGTTAGTCATGACTCATTGCCAAGACTATCTTAGTGGACAAAGTCTCTTTCTGAACCGAGTTCACTCCTCGTTTCAGTCCTGTATCACTGAACCGAAATAACCTTCCGTTCCAGCCATGTCTATCTCATGAGATATAAAATCATTACCCAATGCATTGGAGGGAGATATAGGTCCCACCCATCTTATAATGAATCCTTTCTTATGTGTGCCACATAATCATAAAACATACATCATCGCATAACACATGTAACAAAAATGGGATTCTTGAAACATCATGACATCATAAATCAATTCATATAAGATAAAGGAATTCATAAACATAATTCCATCACAACATAGTCAAATCAATGTAAAAATATGGATAGAAACAGAAGCCTTTATTATCTTAGATGGAAAATAATTTTGATAAAAACACTTGAATTGAATTCTTGAGGAAAATATCCTTTCTTCTTCAAAATCAATTTCTTTTCACAAAACGTCATGCAATTTTAAAAGAAAGAGATTTTATTGAAAATTGTCCTGAAATCTTTTAGAGGAAGCTTCATGAAAATAAGGCTTTATAAAACAGTAGAAATCCGTTCGTGCCGTATAAGTTAAAAAAACATTCTTCGTACTTTTGTCGGAAAAGTCAAAAAGTACCTCGTACGACAAAAGATTCCTTTCATACATATTACTAAAAACTCACCGAAGGGTAAAAATGGTTTTAAACAATTGTAGGTGGATGGAAATAATATTACATTTTGATGAAACATGGATGTGGATGATAAAATACACCCCAGTAAATACTTACGAATAAACAATCTCGGATAAAAATGAGATTGTGATATTTCCCTTACCTTAGGTCCGACTTGCTTTGTAAGTGTCCGAACCTCCTGTATAATGATTTAAATCATGTTATTGACTTATTACAGAATCATATTCATTGTTATGATATCATATATGGTTCACTTATGACATTATATTACCCGTTCTTTTGTAAATTCCATGTTAAAGAAGCGTTTTGGGTAAAATCGTTTCATTTATCGTAGGTGTTTTGACTTGTTGTTCTTGACATCATTATTACTTATATCATGATTTACTTACTTCCAGAATATAAAATATGATTTATATATCATATATATTCAGTATATATATATATATAATAGGTAGATAAATAAAATGAAAAACACTGTTCATGGAGACGGTAGTCCGTACGTACGCATGAACGCTGTTTTCCTTTCCTTATTGTCTTGAAATGGAAGCAAGTAGATGACATACATATGTATATATATACATAAATCCAGTAGCTTTATAATGTCATATATTTCATTATTATTTCTTATATATACATTATAATCATTCTTAAATGGTTAACATGGAGAATGAATCGCATCGCGTCGTGGAGACGGTATTCCGTACGTACGCACGAGCGATGATATCATTTCTATAAATATTGAATTGAATTGGAGTGGATTATACAATACATCAGAATCAATATGATGTTGTAATAACTATGTATAGTTATTATTTACACCATTATACCCATCCATGTAAGGTGGTGGTGGAAAAATAGATTACACCACGGCGTGGAGACGGTATTCCGTACGTACGCACGCGCAATGATTTCATTTTTCCGTAGGATGGATAGAAGGTGAATTAGGGTTTTTTCATATTTATAATAACATATAATTATGTAAGTAATACTTATGTTATTACTTTATCATGAAACAACTAAAGAAGAAGAAGTTGAAGAAGAAAGAAATTGAAAATATCGGTAATGGATATTACCTCTTCTTTGGAACGCCTATTTGAATCCTCCACTTAAGGAACTAAGATTGGTCTTTGGAGAAGACCAGGACCTCTAGGATTATTCTAGGGAAGTGGAGAAGAGAAAATGGCAGGGGTTGGCCGAGCTTGAGTGCTCAATTTGGTGTGAGGAGGAGGGGGAGGAGGTGCCCTTTTATAAGGGAGGAGAGGGGCACCTTAGGAATATCTCAAAATATTATTTTATATTAAAGTCAACATCGGTTTATAATGGTTCCAAAGGGTCTTATTTCAAAGAAAAAGTGGGGATGGGTCGAAATCCTATCAACCAATAGGATTTAGACAAGATTAGGTTATTATTTTAACCTTATCAATTAGATTTAACTCTAAGTTAAATAATTTAACTTTTACCGTGTCTTTTTGTTTTCTTTCACTATATGGTTAATACACTTACTATAACATGCCAAACGAACCCCAAATTGTTTATAATTAATATATATATCCTTATCTAAGTCATTTGGCAGAACCTTAGATTTTTAGGAATAAAATAACAATTAATAATATAATATTTGATTTAAAAACTATTTTGTGTCAATTTTGACACTATTTGATATATGATTTTTGTGAAAGTCATAACAGAATTATATGTTCGAACCAAGTTGATTAAATAAACACTAATATATCATAGTAACCTATAATATTAGTGGAATTCATAAAAAGTCTTAAATTACATTTATTTTGGTATTTATATTATCAATTATGTCAATATTTCATTAATAAGATAATTACTGCATCATCTTTGTGTCATAAATAAATTATATTATTTGATGTCTAAAAATTACAAATAAAATACCATCATGTAGGAAATCTTTTTAGCTTTCTAAGGAATATTTACAATCGAATTTATCTTATGTATAACCCCATATTAAAAATGATTTACTTATTAAACTTTGATTTTAACTATTTTAACCCTTCTTTAAATAAATTAATAATAAATGTCCTAATCTAATCCAAGTGGGCCTAAATGGTCATATTTTATTCCTAAGATTGTTTATGGTCTAATTACACTTTTCCAATAAAATTAGGACATGTGTTAGGGTAATAGTAATATCATATTTACCCTTAGTTACCCTATTTACTATTAACCGCGATAAAAAAAGTAAAAAGTTACTATTCACCAAAAAATTATTTTCATCTCATTGAACCACATTTTAGTCCTTGATTTTAACCGTGTCTCTTGGATTTTCGAAATTCCATTCACAGAAGCGGTAAAATTAAGTTTTATGCAAAATTCAGTTTTTAACCTACCACTTAGTAGTTTCACTATTCATCAAAAATTGATGTTTTTCAGAACAATGCCAAAATTTCATCCTAAGCTATATTTTATATTCCGAATTCAAAAATAAAGTCTATTTTACCAAATTCATAACATAGAAGTTTCATTAATTAATTTTATAATTAAATCCCGCTGTTAAAACAAATAGCGTGTTTTTAAGAAACAATATATATCAAAAGATTGACACCTGATTATGTCTGGTTTAAATGTGAAATTACATCCAATGACCAAAATTGTATTAAATTGTAGAAATATATTCTAAATATACTTTAAAACAACTCAAATTAATAATTTATCACTATTAATTATTTTGATTAAAAAAGTTGTTTTTTAATTATAATTTAGTAATTTTCACTATTCATTAGAATATGAAAGTTATCCGAAAAGTACCAAAATTTCACCTTAGGCTAAATTCGATACTCCAAATCCAAAAATAAAGTTCATTTTGAAAAATAAGATTTACAGAGTTTTAAAAATTGGTTATTACTATTCATAACGGCTAGTTTTAATAATATTTTAATAGCATATCGTTGTTTAGTGAATCTCGGTATTGCGTATTACACACGCTATCGAGGAAGGTCGTGATTGCGTGTAATGCAAGGCAAGTCAAGGATGCGTGTTGTGCAAGCTCCTTTTGGTGTAGCGTACAACAGAAGACTTTAATAAAATTAAAAAGAATATTTTTTTATAAAATCTTGGGCTGTTACATTCTACCCCCTTAAAATGAATTTCGCCCTCGAAATTCGTCGGGGTTATAAATGGTTTACTATTCGAAAGTTTCTTTAATAGAAACCCACATCGTAAAAAGGAATATCAAAACCAATCTTTAAAAACAAAAGTATGAAACGTAACGGTTACCCAAATAAACTAATCATTGGGTTTCCACATAGGTGAAAATATGGATATGGAAGAGAAATCTAACCATCATTTTCTGATGGAGAGTGGTAGAGAACATGGCTGGAATGGTAGGTTATACCGGTTCAGTGAAACAGGACTGAAACGAGGATTAATCGATTCAGAAAGGGACTTTGTCCACTAAGATAGTCTTGGCAATGAGTCCTGACTAACAAGAAATGATTCTCTATGATTATGTGTGTATGCCACAATGAGTAATGTTTTAAGTTATGATTTCATTTTCACTTCTATGATTTATCCCATGTTATGATATTATGAGCTCTTTTGCAGGTTAAGATTTCCAAAAGCTATGTTCTTATGTATATGATGTGATTGATATTTCTTTTGTTTACCCTTACTGAGCATTTGAGATCACCCTTTTATGTTTTCTTTTCCCCAGGATATAAAGAAAGGTTTTAGGTAAAAAAAAGGGGAAGATCTTTATGGGATATATTGAAGATCTTTCACCACGTTTAGAAGATTACGTTCCGAGTTTCCAAAGACACTAAACTATTACGATCCTTGTGTGTGTGTTTTTGTTATGTACTAAGTATTCCGCAAAAGTAATGTAATGTCCATGTACGATAAGCTTTGGGTCTCTACAGTTGGTATCAGAGGAAAGGTTTAGTCAACCTTTTGAAACTAGGATGCGAAAACGTTAGTGAGATTCCTAGAGATATTTCTAAGGTATGTCTAGGGATGTCCCTAAGGATAAGTATACGTATAGGATATATTCCTAGAACTATGGTAATGATATTAGATTAAACCTAAGAAGTTAGGTATTGAGGATACTTTCCCTTTACTATGTTGTTTTCTCTAGCATGATTTCTGATTCTCACAAAATTATTTTTGTGTTTTAGTTAATGGAGGGAACCAAAAGGAATTCAGTTAACATTGAATCCAATGGACAAATTGGTGACTATGAGCAACAAAATTGTGTAATGCCTAGAGAGAAAGATGTTGTGATTATGCCGAATCAATCATCACGATATATGATTAACAAGGTGAAATTTAGTGGTATGCCTAATTCTTCAAAGAAGAGGAAGATAGACTATTATGCATGTTCGCATGTTGAGGAGCATAAAGAAAGGAATATTGAGATTTCTAAAGAAGGGAAGAAGAACCTTGAGGAATACCTCAAATGGAGGGACCGATGTTATCTGTGTGGAGAAAAGGGTCATAGAGTGACAGACTGTTATGGAGTTCAATGTCTTATTTGTGGAGAACATGGGCATTACCCAACTCAATGCCCTGACCTAAAAAGTTACTTCTAAATCAAGGAAGGACTTATTCCAGGATAATCATTGATGTGGATGGACTGAAGTGTTTTGGTATTCAATAATAATGTTGTTGAGGTACTTTTATGGTGTATTGAAATATTTAAGTATTGGTCTATTGTGGTTTTCAATAATTTTAAGGTACCAATAACTATGAAAAGTGATTCAAATATTTTGGAAAGTAGATGATAAGTGCATAATGAAAGGATAAGAAGATAATGAGATGTTTGATTGTATTCATGAGCTCATGATTGATATAAGGACTAAGTGATATCATGGTTTGAGTATAAATAATTTTGAGGATTTTGGTATGTGTAAAGTGTTAACTTTTAACTGCATTCAAGTTTTCACTAAGGTTCAATGGGTATTCAAGAGTATACATGATTAAGGACTTTGAATGTTTGGAATGTGACCAACAAAACATATCTTATGATATATGGGGATCAACGATGATATTAAATCTCTGGTAATTGTTTTCAATATGTTATGAGAGTGGACTGCAGTATTATGGATAAGCCTAAAGATTGGAATGGATTGTGTTGGACGTAAGTTAGTATTGTTTAAGGATAGAATTTTTTTTGATATTATTGATGGGATGTTATAGTAATATAGTTTTGGAAAAAGGACAACCTGCAGGACGGGCGACAGCCCATCGCTTCGGACAAGGATGTGGGAATCGAACCCACAACCGAAGTGCGACTGGCCTTTATCGCCTACCACTGACCTACAGGAAGTCCCTGTTTAGTAGAAACTAGTTTTATTATATTAAGAAGTATGATATATGAAGTATAAGTCCATTTTAGGAACCATATATGATTAATCTCACTATAGATCGACTTATGTATATAAGTTTTGCTAACCTTTTGTTTGAGACAGATGGAATGACCTGTCATTCTATCACATGATCTGCTAACACTTCACGAATAACAAATTCAACTTCATTTATTTAAGAGATGAAGTGGAAATTGTTCAAAGCACGAACAATAGTGAGATTGTAACAAAATAAAGTAAGTATTTATTCTAATTCAAATTTTCAACTTTAGGGGAAAAGATCATGAAAACCAAAAATGTTGTCCTAGTGCTCTTATATCTGATTAATCAGATGGCACCTTAGATCGTCACAAATTTATGGATTTGTGATTGTTGGCTTTTCCATATCCATGTTCTCTAACACTCTCCATCAGAACATGATTGTTAGATTTCTCTTCCATATCCATATTTTCACCTATGTGGAAACCCAGTGATTAGTTTATTTGGGTAACCGTTACGTTTCATACTTTTGTTTTTAAAGATTGGTTTTGGTATTCCTTTTTACGATGTGGGTTTCTATTAAATAAACATTCGAGTAGTAAACCATTTATAACCCCGACGAATTTCGAGGGCGAAATTCATTTTAAGGGGGGTAGAATGTAACACCCCGAGATTTTATGAAAAATATTTTTTTTAATTTCATTAATGTCTTGTGTTGTACGCTACACCAAAAGAAGCTTTCACAACAAGAATCCATGACTTTCCTTCCATTACACACAATCGCGACCTTCCACGATAGCGTGTGTCGTACGCAACACCAAGTTTCGCTAAACAACGATATGCTATTAAGATATTATTAAAACTAGCCGTTATGAATAGTAATAACCACTTTTTGAAATTTTGTAAATTTTATTTTTCAAAATGGACTTCATTTATGGATTAGGAGTATCGAATTTAGCCTAAGGTGAAATTTTGGTAATTTTCGGATAACTTTCATATTTTGATGAATAGTGGAAATTACTAAATTTTAATTAAAAAGAACTTTTTCAATCGAAATAATTAATAGTTATAAATTATTAATTTGAGTGGTTTTAAAGTATATTTAGAATATATTTTTACAATTTAATACAATGTTGGACATTGGATGTAATTTCACATTTAAACTAGACATAAACAAGTGTCAATCTTTTGATAGATATTGTTTCTTAAAAACACGCTATTTGTTTTAACAGCGGGATTTAATTATAAAATTAATTAATGCAACTTTTATGTTATGAATTTGGTAAAATATACTTCATTTTTGAATTCGGAATATGAAATATAGCTTGGGATGAAATTTTGGCATTGTTCTGAAAAACATCAATTTTTGATGAATAGTGAAACTACTAAGTGGTAGGTTAAAAACTGAATTTTGCATAAAACTTAATTTTACCGCTTCTGTGAATGGAATTTCAAAAATCCGAGAGACACGGTTAATATCAAGGACTAAAATGTGGTTCAATGAGATGAAAATAATTTTTTGGTGAATAGTTACTTTTTACTTTTTTTACCACGGTTAATAGTAAATAGGGTAACTAAGGGTAAATATGATATTAATATTACCCTAACACATGTCCTAATTCTATTGGACAAGTGTTATTCGACCAAAAACAAACTTAGGAATAAAATATGACCATTTAGGTCCACTTGGATTAGATTAGGACATTTATTATTAATTTATTTAAAGAAGGGTTAAAATAGTTAAAATCAAAGTTTAATAAGTAAATCATTTTTAATATGGGGTTATACATAAGATAAATTCAACTATAAATATTCATTATAAAGCTAAAAATATTTCCTACATTATGGTATTTTATTTGTAATTTTTAGACATCAAATAATATAATTTATTTATGACACAAAGATGATGTAGTAATTATCTTATTAATGAAATATTGACATAATTGATAATATAAATACCAAAATAAATGTAATTTAAGACTTTTTATGAATTCCACTTATTTTCTAGGTTACTATGATATATTAATGTTGATTTAATCAACTTGGTTCGAACATATAATTCTGTTATGACTTTCACAAAAAAATCATATATCAAATAGTGTCAAAATTGACAAAAAATAGTTTTTAAATCAAATATTATATTATTAATTGTTATTTTATTCCTAAACATCTAAGGTTCGGCCAAATGACTTAGATAAGGATATATATATTAATAATAAACAATTTGGGGTTCGTTTGGCATGTTATAGTAAGTGTATTAACCATATAGTGAAAGAAAACAAAAAGACACGGTAAAAGTTAAATTAATTAACTTAGAGTTAAATCTAATTGATAAGGTTAAAATAATACCCTAAACTTGTCTAAATCTTATTGGTTTATAGGATTTCGACCCTTCCCCACTTTAGCTTCGAAATAAGACCCTTTGGAACCATTATAAACCGATTTTGACTTTAATATAAAATAAAATTTTGAGATATTCCTAAGGTGCCCCTCTCCTCCCTTATAAAAGGGCACCTCCTCCCCCTCCTCCTCACACCAATTTGAGCACTCAAGCTCGGCCAACCCCTGCCCTTTTCTCCTCTCCACTTCCCTAGAATAATCCTAGAGGTCCTGGTCTTCTCAAAAGACCAATCTTAGTTCCTTAAGTGGAGGATTCAAAGAGGCGTTCCAAAGAAGAGGTAATATCCATTACCGATCTTTTCAATTTCTTTCTTCTTCAACTTCTTCTTCTTTAGTTGTTTCATGATAAAGTAATAACATCAGTATTACTTACATACTGATATATTATTATAAATATGAAACAACCCTAATTCACCTTCTATCCATCCTACGGAAAAATGAAATCACCGCGCGTGCGTACGTACGGAATACCGTCTCCACGCCGTGGTGTAATCTATTTTCCACCATCACCTTACAAGGATGGGTATAATGGTGTAATGAGTAACTATATATGATTATTATTTAGTAATATTGATACTGAAATAATATATATATATATACTCCAATACAATTCCACGATCATAGGAACGATATCATCACTCGTGCGTATGTACGGAATACCGTCTCTACGATGTGATGTGATTCGTTCTACATGATCTTCATTTCATAATGATTATATAAATGAATTGAATGAATGAATATGGTATATACTACACTAATAACATTCTGGAAATGAATTATCTATAACCTAAAGATAAGAATAAGAATTTATTCAACAAAACACGCATAAGAACAAAAAGTTATAAAGACCCGAGTAACAAGTAACAATGAAATATTACTAACAAGAAGTTAATAATATGACCATATATGATCTCATATCAATATGTATGATTCTGGAATAAGTCAATAACATTATTTAAACCATTATACAGGAGCTTCGGACACGAACAAAGCAAATTGGACCTAAGGTAAGGGAAATATCACAATCTCATTTTTATCCGAGATTGTTTATTCGTAAGTATTTACTAGGGTGTATTTTATCATCCACATCCATGTTCCCTCAATATGTAATATTGTTTCCATCCTCTTGAAATAGTTTAAATCCAATTTTACCCTTAGGTGAGTTTTTAGTAAAGAATATGAAAGGAATCTTTTGTCGTTTTTCCGTACGGGGTACTTTTTGACTTTTCCGACAAAAGTACGAAGAATGTTTTTTTTAACTTATACGGCATGAATGGATTTTTAAAACATTACTTCAAAGAAGCTTCCTTTACAAGTTTTCAAGTTTATTTTTAATCAACTTCTTTTATTTTAAAGTTGAATGACATGTTATGAAAGGAAAAATGTTTTTGAAGAAGAAAAGATATTTTCCTCAAGAATTCAATTCAAGTGTTTTATCAAAATTATTTTCCATCTAAGATAATAAAGGGTTCTGTTTCTATCCATATTTTTACATTGGTTTGACTATGTTGTGATGGAATTATGTTTATGAATTCCTTTATCATATATGAATTGATTTATGATGTCATGATGTTTCAAGAATCCCATTTTTGTTATATGTGTTATGCGATGATGTATGTTTTATGATTATGTGGCACACATAAGAAAGGATTAATTATAAGATGGGTGGGACCTATATCTCCCTCCAATGCATTGGGTAATGATTTTATATCTCATGAGATAGACATGGCTGGAATGGTAGGTTATACAGGTTCAGTGAAACAGGACTGAAACGAGGATTACTCGATTCAGAAAGGGACTTTGTCCACTAAGATAGTCTTGGCAATGAGTCTTGACTAACAAGAAATGATTCTCTATGATTATGTGTGTATGCCACAATGAGTAATGTTTTAAGTTATGATTTCATTTTCACTTCTATGATTTATCCCATGTTATGATATTATGAGCTCTTTTGCAGGTTAAGATTTCCAAAAGCTATGTTCTTATGTATATGATGTGATTGATATTTCTTTTGTTTACCCTTACTGAGAATTTGAGCTCACCCTTTTATGTTTTCTTTTCCCCAGGATATAACGAAAGGTTTTAGGTAAAAAAAGGGGAAGATCTTTATGGGATATATTGAAGATCTTTCACCACGTTTAGAAGATTACGTTCCGAGTTTCCAAAGACACTAAACTATTACGATCCTTGTGTGTGTGTTTTTGTTATGTACTAAGTATTCCGCAAAAGTAATGTAATGTCCATGTACGATAAGCTTCGGGTCTCTACAGGGACAACTCACTTGGGTTATGAAAAATAACCGTACCCATATAGAGCACCCTGATCCAAAATTTGGAGGTTCAATATTAGACCACTTCATGATGCAAAAAACACCAACATTCAATGGGAGTATGAATCCATTAGTAGCTGATCAATGGATAAATTCCTTAGAGAGAATATTTCACGCTTTGTGGAGTTGTGAAAGGGAAAAGGTTTTCAGGGTAGTTTATCGCCTCACGAGAGATACAGATCAATGGGGGTAATTGATTCAAAACACAAAGAAAGAAGTTAAAGTATCAAATATGGAATGGAGGGAGTTTAAAGAGCTTTTCATAGAAAAATACTTTCCTCTGGACCATCGAGTGGATATGGAAAGGCAATTTTTGAGTCTGAGGAAAAAGGAGGATGATAATGTCGTAATGTATGAGGCTATCATTAAAACGTTATAAGGGAAAGCATAATATTGTATATGTAACCCAAGGATTAATAATAATCGATTCATTTTTGGGTTAAAAAAAATTTTCAGCAACCATTAGTCTCACAATCCATCATATCATACGAAGATATTGTCTAATGTGATATCAAGACAGAAAAGGATTTCTTGAAGTCTTATAACTTTAAAGAATTACAATAGAAGAAGATATCTATTTAACACTCTAGAAATGGAAATAAGGGGAAGAAGAGAAAAAATAAATATCCATCCTTCAGTAAATGTGGGAAAAATCACCCCGGTACTTGACTAAAGGGAATGGGAGTCGGTTACAAGTGTGGTGAAAATGGACACCATGCTAGTGATTGTAAGGGAAGAAAGAGGTTGTCAATGTTGAATTCTAAAATTATTTAGATGGGGGAATTATTAAAATCAATGTCTTAAGAGCCATGGAAAAATACCTCAAAAATGGCCAAGGGAGCAAGGCCCAGCTTATGTGATCACTCCTGCTAAGGTTGAAGCTCTGAAAGATGTGGTGGCTGGAAATTTAATGGTTCCCTTAAGTTTATCCAATGATTTATATGATTATGGGAAATTTCATTGTTTAATATATTCTTAGTTTTCTAAGAAAACTATATATTTTCAGTCTTACTTAACAAGGTAGTTGTCAGTCAAAACACATAAGGGAATTATCACCATAATAATGTATTAGGAATCAATTCCCATTAGGGAATTTAAATGTTCTTTATCTGCTAATATCAACCCCATACCCATGATTGAATTTGATATAATCCTCAGAATAAATTGGATTTTAGAACATGAATTGAAAATTTATTATTAAAAGAAGATGGTTACAATTTTCAATGATGATAAAGAGCACCTTATATTTAGAGCAGAAGCATCTCAACCTGATTCTTATCTAGATCCACCCAGATTACCTCTACTAAATTCAATTATTGGGGGGGGGGAGAATAAAATAATTATGGGTGTGGGAAAGAATGTTCAAATAGAGGACATACCTATTGTAGAAGAATATGTTGATGTAATCTAGAAGATTTACCTAGACATCCTACAGAACAAGAAATTGAGTTTTCCATTGATTTAATTCTTTGTTCAAGGCACATACTGTAACACCCCAATCTTCCACAGTACACTTATCTTTGAATAATACAATAGTGTGTGTTGTACGCAACATCAAGTTAAAACACACCACAACCAATCAAACTAGCCGTTATGAATAGTAATACACACTTTTTGAAATTTTATAAATTTTATATTTCAAAATGGACTTCATTTTTGGATTCATAATATTTAAATTATCTTAGGGTGATTTTTTGGTATTTTTCTAAAAACATTCAATTTTTTATGAATAGTGAAAAACACCTAGTTATAATTTAAAACGGAATTTTATTTAAATAATTATTTATTTTATTTAAATTTATTTTAGGTCAAAATAGATAAATAATACCTATATAAGTTCAATGTTATTCTTTGGAGTCATTTTTAAATAATTTTAGATATATAAAATTTTTATTGAACTTTTTACCGTATTTTACCCACCACCTATGAGCATTTTAAAATTTACATAAAACGTTATTTTACCACTTATGTGAGATTAATTTCAAAAATCTGAGAGAAACAGTTTATATTAGTAAGTAAAATGTGGTTCAATGAGATAAATATTTTTGGAGAATAGTAACATTTTATTTTTATTTACCACGATTAAAAGTAAATAAGGTAATTAAGGGTAAAAATGACATTATTGTTATCCTAAAACATGTGCTAATTATATTACATAAGTATAATTCGACCAAAAAATCCATAGGAATAAAATATGATCCTCTTTGGTCCACTAGGGTTTGATTAGGACATTTATTATTATTTAATTTAAAGAATAGTTAAAAGAGTTAAAATCAAAGTTTAGTAACTAAAACATTTTTAATATATGGTTACACATAAGATAAATATGTCTATAAATATTTATTTTAAATATGAAAATATTTCATACATAATGTTATTTTATTTATATTTTTTGGACATTAAATAATTTAATTTATGTATGACACAATAAAGATGCAGTAATTACCTAATTAATGAAAGATTAAAATAGTTGACATTATAAATATCCAAATAAATGTAATTTGAGACTTTTTAGGAAATAAACAAATTTTATAGGTTAATATGACATATTAGGGTTGGTTAGATGAATTTTGTTTTGATGAAATAATGATGATATGAATTTATCAGAAAAAAATACCAAATCGTGTAAAAATTGACATAAAAGATTTTTTTTTTAAAATATTATATCATTAATTGATATTATTTTTTTAAAAATAAAATTTTCGGCCATAATACTTATATATTGATAGGTGTATCATTAAAGAACCACTTCTGGTTATATTGGATGTATATAGTATGTTTATAAACAATATCATATAAAAATACAAAGATACAAGGTAAATGTCAAACTATTTAACTAAGTGTTAAATCTAAAAGATAAATCTAATATATTGACCCAAACATATATAAAACCTATTGGTTGAGTGATTTTCTACCATTCCACACCATATCATTTAAATAATATATTGTGGGGACATTATAATCTGAAAATGATTTTAGTATAAAATAATATTTCTAGCTTTTTGTAAGGTTCACCGCACCCCTCTTATAAAAGGGCACTCCGACTTCTCTCTAATTAACAATTTAAAGCATTTGTCTCGGCCAAAACATGCCCAAATACCCTCTCAAATGTATTAACTTTATCCTAGAGTCCTTCATTTTGTCATAAAGCCAACTCAAGGAGCCCATTTGATCAAATCAAAAGGAATAACTCGAAGAAGAGGTAAATATTTCATCACCACTTTCAAGTTCCTTTCTTCTTTCACTTCCTCTTTCTTTTTTTCCATTATAAAATAATAACACCAGTATCTTCTATACACTTTAATGTTATTATAAATATGGTACAACCATATTCATTATACTATCCATCCTTCGAATGACATGTCACCATATGGGCGTACGTACAACTTACCTTCTCCACGTCGTGGTGTAATTGTCATTCAACACATTATTATTTGGATGTTTATAACAATGATTCTTAATTTATGTCAATAATAAATATAACACGATAATGATTATGTATATATTATATAAAATCCAATTATATTATATTTTAATATCAAAAGAATGATATTTTCACTCGTACATACGTACGGATTACCATCTTCACGAACGTGATGAGATTCGCTCTCCATAGTATACATTCAAGACTTATTTTCATTAGATGATTAAAAACAATGTCTAAAGAATTTATATCATTATGAATATGAATAAGATACGTCCTATCCATAACAAAAATTACTTATGTAACAAAGCATATAAAGTAAAATTCTTCAGTTAACACCCGAAATGACGATAATACTAAGATATTATTAACAATGAAATATTAGAAGATCATATAAGATATCATATTAATGTACATGAGTCTTATATAATTTAATAAAAATTATTTCACCTCTATATAGGAGGTTAACCTACCATCTACCATGGAAAATTACATGGTAAGGGTTAACTTTATAATCTTTTCATTATCCGTGGTTGTTTATACGTAATTATCTACTCGGACCTCATCTCATCCAAAACAATGTTTCTTAAAATTGAATTCCAAAAAATTCTTAATATTTTATATACTTTGAGTTAAATTCATTTATTCCCATTTTTAAATTTTATAAGATTATTACAAAGGAATCTTTCTGTCATTTTCCAAACAAGGTTCTTTCTTACCTTTTCGAAAAATTTACGGTAAGAAAGTTTTTTTAACTTATTCGGTGGGTGTGACTATTTTTTGCCATTATAACATAATTGAAGATTCCCATACAAGTTTATAAGAATATTTTCAAATATAAATGTTTTGTTTCATAATTAAATGACCATTATATGATTTCAAAATAGAAAGAGATATTTCTCTAAAAAGGTTTTGATTTCATCTATGTCAACATCTTTTGATGGATTTTATGTTTGTTTGATGTTGATTTATTATGATACAAAACGTCCATATTGTATTGATGGTTTCGTGATATGTTTGACTGTGGATGTGATATTTCATACCATTCATTGTTTATGGATAATGTATTGACATTTTATATGCCAATTTTAATACGAATTTTTATTCTATGTTTAAACCGTTTCATATGATGACTGCATTGAACTTAGTAAGTGATGGGTGGAGCCTGCTAAATCTCTTGGATGCATCAGTTGGTCTCATGATACAACTACAAGTGGAATTATCCGAGACCTTTTCCAAATTTAATATATGGTTTTGGCTGAGGCCTTAATCATTTTTAGACGTCTAGGTTGAGGCCTTGACAAAATGTTTCTGAATATCCGGCATTATAAATTCCATCATTATGATAATATTATTTATGGTTCATGTAGTAAATCAACTAATGAAGTACCCATGATTATGTTTTATTATGGAATTATTTACTCAGATCATATTCCTTCCATAAAAGTATTCATTTTTATTATTGGTAATGGCATGTGGTTTCAATTATTCACCATGATTAATATCTATGTTATCGTCCGCTATATTTCTTACCGTTATTGAGAATTTGAGATCACCTATTTCTAATGTTTCATCATTCCAGGATATGAATAAGTTAGTTATGAGTGACCTGAAGGCATAATCTTGTAGGCTTGGATGTTTCTAATGGAATAAATTCATGTTGAATTTCATTTCAAGTTGTAATGTTGAACTTATGTATGAATCTTGTTTCCAATAATACTAAAATGATCGATCTTTCGAGATATGATTTCCTTGTGATCATGCCAATGTTATGTAATAATGAACCAACTCTGGATAACTAGGGTTGGGGCATGACATTTGGTATCAAATGAAGTTTAGTACAGTCCTTGGAAACTAGATTTAGATATACTCTCGTTAGAGCACATTACCCTAAGATAGACTTTGAGAAATAGTATATAAGAACTTCCTAGAATTTTGGTAATGTTTATATTTTATGAGTTTTTCAAGAAATACATCCCTGTATAGATACGAGTAGGAAGTGGCATCTCTAGAACTGATGTACCTAGGGGTAAAACCCAAAAACACCACTTTGAGAAAGACTAGGGTTGGGGCATGACATTTGGTATCAAATGAAGTTTAGTACAATCCTTGGAAACTAGATTTAGATATACTCTCGTTAGAGCACATTACCCTAAGATAGACTTTGAGAAATAGTATATAAGAACTTCCTAGAATTTTGGTAATGTTTATATTTTATGAGTTTTTCAATAAATACATCCCTGTATAGATACGAGTAGGAAGTGGCATCTCTAGAACTGATATACCTAGGGGTAAAACCCAAAAACACCACTTTGAGAAAGACTAAAATGGGAACTAGGGCACGACAATGGGCCTTGCTGCACTCTTGGTTACGACACTCGTGGGAGATATTCATAGGATAATTCTACTTTTATTTACAAAACATTATGAAGGGTTTATGAATATATACTTTCTCAACGAACACATTTTTATGATTATGGATTATATCCATAAACTGTTCAATTTATATTACATGTTTTATATGATTGGATTTATGTATTGTGAACCATAAACTAATCTAATGTATTCCATTGTTTAGAAATGGTGCCTAGTTGAAGGAATGGAAGCTGTATCAATGCACACAATCCATGTATGGATTTCCCTCCGGCTCAAGATAATTATAGTAGAGCTGGTGATACAACTGGTGCTGATCATCTTATCAATATACTAGGAAAACTCACACATGTTATGAATAATAATATTTCCCATATAGAGAACCCTGGTACACAAAACGGAGGATCAATGTTATAACACTTCATGAGGCAACAACCACCAACATTCAATTGGGGTAAAAATCTATTAGTGGATGAGCAATGGATAAATTCCTTGGAGAAAATATTCTATGCCTTGGGGAGTAGCGAAAGGGAAAAAGTTTTCATGGATTTTCACCACCTCACTGGAGATTTTGATCAATGGTGGTCATTGATTCAAAATAAAAAGGAAGATAATGAAGTATCAAATATGGAATGGTGGGAGTTTAAATAAATTTCTTGAGAAAAATAATTTCCTAATAAACATCGAGCGGATATGGAACGACAATTTCTGTGTCTAAGAAAAAAGGAAGATGAGAATCTCGCAATGTAGAGACCTGAATCTTGACCTACATGGACCTTACATTACGTTTGTGAAATACTTAATACATAACAAAAATATACACACAAAGATCGTAATGGTTTAGTGTCTTTGGATACTTGGAACGTAATATTCTAATCGTGGTGAAAGATTTTCAACATCTCCCATAAAGAACATACCCTTTTTTTCTTACCTAAAACCATTCTTTATATCCTGGGGAAATGAAAACATAAAAAGGGTGATGTCAAATGCTCAGTAAGGGTAAGAATGGATAAAATAAAAAAAATCATATAAATTTGAACTTAAATACATGAACATAATGTTTAAACATCAAAAGCTTGTGCAATGACATAAAACATGGAAGTACGTAAGGCATAAATCATAAAGAAACATTAAGAATTATAAAATAGCATGGGAGTAAAACATGTAATTGTGGAAACCATTCAGCACATGTCATGATTTCCATAGTAGCCAAGGCATTGCTGCCAAGACCATCATAGTGGACAAAGTCCCTTTCTGAATAGAGTTCACTCCTCGTTTTAATCCTGTAACACTGAACCGAATTAACTAACCATTCCAGCCATGTCTATCTCAAGAGATATAAATCATTACCCAATGCATTTTAGGGAGATATAGGTCACACCCATCTCATAATGAAATCATTTTTACTTGTGCCACAACCTAAACATAAATCATTCATCATAACCCAAAGAATAAAATGGGTTTCATAAACATCATTCCATCATAACATAATCCATATAAAACAAATGGATATCATTTCATCATAAGAAAATTGAAACCATGTAAACAATAGAAACATTATACTTGAAACATACACATATGAAATAATGCCATCTTAGATGGAAAATGGTTTTAATAAAACATGTGAAATGAATTCTTGAAGAAAAATATCCTTTCTTCTTGAAAATCATTTTATTTTCACAAAATGTCATGCTATTTTAAAAGAAATATATTTTTTTGAAAATATAAATGAAATATTTTGGAGGAATCTTCATGAAAATAAGGCTTTATAAAACCATAAAAATCTGATTATGCCGAACATGTTTAAAGAAACATTCTTCTCGTACTTTCGCCGGAAAAGTCAAAAAGTACATTGTAAAAGAAATATTCCATACATACCATGCCGTAAAAGTCAAAAATGCGTAAAAAGTACTTTAAACATACATGAAACCACTTTTATAAAACATGGAAATGGATGATAGAAATAACCCCAGTAAATACTTACGAATAAGGAATCTCAGATAAAAAAGAGATTTGAAAAATTATCCATTACCTTAGGTCTGATATGCTTCATATGTATCCGAACCTCCTGTATAATGATTTAAATAATGTCATTGAATTATTACAGAATCATATTCATTATTATGATATCATATAAGGTTCACTTATGACTTTATTTTACCTGTTCTTTTGTAAGTTCCATGTTAAAGCAGTGTTTTGGGTAAAATCATTTTATTTATCGAATGTGTTTTGACTTGTCGTTCTTGATATTATTACTTATATCCTGATTTTAATAATTCCAGAATGTAAAACATTATTTATATGTAATATATATTCATCATATACATATATATTATAGATGGATAAAAGGAATGAAATACACCGTTCATGGAGACGGTAGGTCGTACGTACGCATGAATGTTGTTTTCATTTCCATATTGAATTGAATGGAATTATTTGGATGACATAAATATATATATACACAAATCCAGTATCATTATTATGTCATATATTTCATTATTACTTATTATATATACTTTATAATTATTCATGAATGGTTAATCATTGAGAATGAATCTCATCGCGTCGTGTAGACGGTAGTCCGTACGTACGCACGCACAAGCGATGATATCATTCCTATAATTATTGAATTGAATTAGAGAGGATGATACAATATATCAGAATCAGTATGATGTTATAATAACTATGTATATTTATTCTTTACACCATTATATCCATCCAAGTAAGGTGGTGTTGGAAAGATAGATTACACCATGGCGTGGAGACGGTATTCCGTACATACGCACGCGCGGTGATTTCATTTTCCGTAGGATGGATAGATGGTGAAATAGGGTTGTTTCATACTTATAAAAAAATATAAGTATATGAGTTATACTGATTTTATTACTTCATAATGAAACAACTAAAGAAGAAGAAGTGGAAGAAGAAATAAATATGAAAGAATTGGTAACGAACATTACCTCATATTTGAAGTGCCTAATTGAGACCTCATCTTAGGGCACTGAAATTGGTCTTTGAAGAATACCAAGACCTATAGGATGTTTCTAGGGAATTGGAGAAGATAATAGTTCAGGGGTTGGCCGATCTTGAAGGCTCAAAGTGGTGTGAGGAAGATATGGAGGAGGTTCCCTTTTATATGGGAGGAGAGGGGCGCCTTTGGAATCCTCAAAAATATTAGTTTATATTAAATCCCAACACAACATAAAAACTTCCAAAATGACTCATATCAAAAGATTATATGAGATAGGGTTGTAACCTCACCAACCAATAAAATTTAGACATGTTAGGAATCTATTTTAAACATTATCAACTTGATTTATCCTTATTTATCAATTTAATTTTATTTGTGGTAATAATATTCTAAATTTTAAATTATTTTAAATAATTACATATGTGTTGTGATTTCTCCATAATTTGACACTTTATGACATTTTAGACAATATAAATATAAATTTATAATTTTTAAATATTTTTGTGACTTGAAAACAATTTTATAATATGTTATTTTTATAAAATAACAATAGTTTCAATTTTGACACTATTCATTTATTTGAATTTAAATAAACAATATACAGAAGACATGTTCGAACTAAAAGATTTAATAGATTCATAACATGTCATATTTATCTAAAAATATAGTGGATCACATTAAATAGTTCATATAATATTTATTTTAATATTTTCAAAACTATTTATTTGACATTTCTCTTAATAAAACAATTTCAACATCACTATTATGTCACCTTTAATGATAAATATTTAACCCCTAAAATTTCTAAATTAATTCAGATGATGTAGATAAGTTTATTATATTTCTTGATACTATTTATGTTTGATTTTTCATTAAGTTTATCACTAAATTAAAATTATTATACTTATAAGATTTAAGAAAGTGACATGTTGTCACTTTCATTGGTTTTAATAACAAATAAATTATTTTCATAGAAAAAAGTCCAGTAAATGATTTTAATCCGACCCTTAGGTGATATTAGTCTACATTTAGTCATCCAATAGGATTTTGGAAGGTGTTAGGTTAATTTTATAATCTTATATTTACCTTTAATTACCCGATTTACCTTTAACTATGGTAAATACAATTTACCGTAGTTAGTATTTATAAAGCCCAAAAATAAAAAGTATCCTATTAAAATAATTTAAAACCACTGATTCCAAATATGGAATCCATTTTTACAAATTCAATACACAAAAGTAGCAGAAATTAAATTAAAATTAATCCTTTTGTCAAAAGAAAAAGGGGTTTTGTTTAAAACATTGCAAAAGATTGAATTGATTTAACCAACGAATTCAAGGTAAAATCAATGATAATGACATAAATTATATTAAATGGAAAAAATATATTCTATTTATAATTTAAAACCATTCAATATTATAATTTATCCACACTAGTTATTATGGTGAAAAAAAGATGTTTTTAATTAAAATATAGCATGTTTTTACTATTCATTAAAATATGAAAGTTATCAGAATAATATGAAAATTTTATCCAAGGTAAAATTTTAAATCCTGATTCCAAAGAATAATTTTATTTTGTAAAATTGAACTTATAAACATCTCAAAAATTAAATTTAAAATGTGTGCGCCATCAAAGGGCGGCAAAACTCCATTTTTTGAAAAATACTCATTTTACCCGAAAAATTTATTTTGTTCACATACCATGTTCTAGAAAATGTGTAAGATGAAATAATAATGTTATAACATTAAAAATTTAGTTAATACTATTCATAACGTCTAGTTCATAATAATATTATAAACATATATCATTGTTTAGTGAAACCGGATATTGCATACAACACACGCTATCGAGGAAAGTCGTGATTACGTGTAATGCAATCCAAGTCAGGGTTGCGTGTTGTGAAAGAATCATTCGTTGTTTCGTATAGTAGAATCCAACCATATTTCATTTATACATTGAATATATATATATATACACTCAATGTTGCGTAGAATGACTATTATAAAACGAACATGAAATTGTGTGTAACACAATCTAAGAATAGTGTTTCATATACTGCAAGCTAATACGGTGTTGCGTATAGCACAAGATAATCCTGTTGTAGCATAAAACACATGAAATTAAAAATAATACTTCACATAAAATCTCGGGTTATTACATTCTACCCCTCATTAAAATGAATTCCTCCCTCGAAATTCTTCGGGATTATAAATGGTTTTCTACTTGAATGTTTTTTAATGGAAAGCCACATCGTAAAAAGGAATACCAAAACATGAATTTTAAAACAAATGTATGAAATGTAACAGTTACCCAAATTAACTAATCATTGGGTTTCCACATAGGAGGACATAGATGAAAATATGGATATAGAAGAGAAATCTAACCATCATGTTTTGATGGAGAGTGGTAGAGGACATGGCTATGATAAAGACAACAGTCAGAAATCCATAAATTTGTGGTGACTTATGGTACCATATGATTCATCGGATATATGAGAACTAGGAAAACATTTTTGGTTTTCAATATCATTTCCCTAAATTTGAAAAAAATTAATTAGAAGAAATACTTACTTGATTTTGGTATAATCTCACTATTGTTCATGCTTTGAACAATTTCCAATACATCACTTAAAGAAGTGATGTTGAATATGTTATTCATTAAGTGTTAACAGATCATGAGATAGAATGATGGGTCATTCCATTTGTTTCAAAGAAAAGTTTAACAAAAGTTATCATATATACATAAATCCATATATGGTGGGGTTAATCGTATATGATTCAAAAAATGAACTTATACTTCATCTATCATGCCGCTTAATAAAATAAAACTAGTTTCTACTAAACAGGGACTTCCTCTAGGCTAGTGGTAGGTGATAAAGGCCAGTCGCACTTCGGTTGTGGTTTCGATTCCCACAGCCTTGTCCGACGCGATGGGCTGTCGCCCGTCCTGCAGGTTTTCCATTTTCTAAAACTACATTACAATAACATCCCATCAATAATATTGAAAAAAGTTCTATCCTTAAACAATACTAACTTATGTACATCATAATCCATTCCAATCATTAGGCTTATCTAAAATACTTCAGTACAAGCTCATAGTATAAATAAAATGATTATTTGAAATGTCACATAACAATAAAATGAATGCCATCATTTATCTCCCATATATCATAGGATATATCTTGTTGGTCAAATTACAAACATGTGAATACCTTAATCATGTATTCTCTTGAAGAATTAATACCCATTGAACCTTAGTGAAAACATGAGTGCTATAAAAAGTTAACTCTTTCCACATTCCAAAACCCCAAAATTCTATATACTCAAACCTTGATATAACTATTTCCTTATATCAGTCATGAGCTCATGAATACTGTTAAACATTTCATTTTATCCTTATCCCTTCATTATGCGCATATAATATTCTTTCCAAAGATATCTCAATCACTTTCCATGGTTACCGGTACCATAAAATTATTGGCAACCACAATAGAGCAATACATAAATATTCTAATATTCCACGATACTATATAAAACATTATTTTGGAATCCCAGTACATAAACACTTAATCATTACACAACATCATTTTTCATACTCAAAATCACAAATTGTGATTTCATGAGACTTCCCTTTATCCTTTTCCTTAAGAGGTTGCTCACGTTGATCATCATTAACCCATGGATTAGGGCATTTATTAGCATAATGCCCCATTTCCTAGCACTTGGAGCATTGAAGTGTTGGTGGTGCGCTCTCTGCAGTCTTTTCTTTAGTCACATCATTAGCAACCCTTTTCCATTACTTCGATACTCAGCTGCTCGATGACCTTTTTTTTTCAACACTTAAAACATTTTCCAGTACCTTTTAGTCAATTTCCACCATGCTTCTTTCCACACATTGAGCATAAGGAACATTCATCTTCTTTTCACCGTTTTTCTAAGATTTCTCCTTGAACTCCATCATTCGTTTATTATCAAAACCATGCGATGGATATGTTACACCAACTTCCATTTCTACCTTGATAGCACAATGCACAATTTCTTCATAGCTACTGAAGTCTCTTATATATAATTCCCTTTGAAGACTTGCTTTTAAGCCACTGAAAAATCGATCAACTTTACTTTCAGGTTGGATGATAAATCCAGATGCATACCTTACATTTCTTGTAAAATTCACTTTGTATATACCAACAGATTCATCATCCTTCTGCTTAAACTCAAGAAACCTCTTCTCCATCATTGTTCGAAGAATACGAGGGAAGTACTTATTGAAAAATAAGTTCTTGAACTCGTCCCATTCTATGGACCCAATTTCATCTCGGGGCCTTGTATTCTTAATTAGAGTCTACCACAAGTCTGCTTCACATTCTAAATAGTAAACAGCTATAATGACTTTATCTTGTTTTGAACAGCGAAGTATGGAAAATATCTTTTCAATGGTACCGATCCATTGTTCAGTAATAAGTGGATCAGAAGACCCATTGAAAGAAGGTGGACGTTGCCTCATGAAGGAATCAATAGAATATTGTTCCCTCCTTTGCTCATTTGGAAGTCCAGAATGATTCATAGCTTGTGTAAGTATAGAAATAATAATTTTCACTCCATCTCCCAAAATGTTGGTTTGTTTAGGAGGAAAATCATTGCATTTTCCATTACATTGATCAACACGGTTCATTAGGGCTCCATCCATCGTCTAAAACCCAAAAAGATTAGTGTGAGAGACAAAAAACATGCTAGGAAAACAACATAATAAAGGGGGAGTACCTTCAATATCTAACATATTAGGTTTAATTCAAAGATCGTTAGCGCAATTCTAGGTCTATAACCTATATGTATAGTCAACCTAAGGGACATCCCTAGGAATATCTTAGAAATATCTCTAGGGAAATTACATTACTTTTGTGGAATACTTAATACATAACAAAAACAGACACACAAGGACCGTAATAGTTTAGTGTCTTTGGAAACATGGAACGTAATCTTCTAATCGTGGTGAAAGATCTTCAACATCTCCCATAAATATATTCCCCTTTTTTCTTACCTAAAACCTTTCTTTATATCCTGAGGAAAAGAAAACATAAAAAGGTTGAGCTCAAATTTGCAGTAATGGTAAGAATGAATAAAATAAAACAAATCATATACATGTAAACATAAATACATGAACATAATGATTAAACATCAAAAGCTTGAGCAATGACATAAAACATGGAAGTACGTAAAGCATATATCATAAAGAAACATTAAGCATGATAAAATAGCATGGGAGTAAAACATGTAATTGTGGAAACCATTCAGCACATGTCATGATTTCCATAGTAGCCAAGGCATTGCTGTCAAGACCATCATAGTGGACAAAGTCCCTTTTTGAATCGAGTTCACTTCTCGTTTCAGTCCAGTAACACTAAACCGGATTAACATACAGTTCCAGCCATGTCTATATCATGAGATATAAATATTTACCCAATGCATTGGATAGAGATATAAGTCCCACCCATCTCATAATGAAGACATTCTTACTTTTTCCACAACATAAACATAAATCATTCATCATAACCCAAAGAATAAAACGGGTTTCATAAATATCATTCCATCATAACATAATCCATATAACACAAATGGGTATCATTTCATCATATGAAAATTGAATCCATGTAAATAATAGAGACATTATACTTGAAGCATACACATATGAAATAATGTCATCTTATATAGAAAATGGTTTTAATAAAACAGTTTAAATGAAATCTTGAGGAAAATATCCTTTCTTCTTCAAAATCATTTTCTTTTCACAAAATGTCATGCAATTTTAAAAGAAATAGATTTTTCTGAAAATAATCATGAAATATTTTCGAGGATTCTTCCTAAAAATAACTCTTTATAAAACCAAAAATATCCATTCATGCCGAATATGTTTAAAAAACATTCTTCTCGTACTTTTTCCCGAAAAGTCAAAAAGTACCTCGTAAAAGAAAGATTCCATACATACCATGTAGTAAAAGTCAAAAATGGGTAAAAAAGACTTTAAAAATACATGAAAATACTTTTATAAAACATGGACATGGATGATATAAATAACCCCAGTAAATACTTGCGAATAAGCAATCTCGGATAGAAATGAGATTTGAAAAATTATCCCTTACCTTAGGTCCGATATCCTTCGTACGTATCCAATCCTCCTGTATAATGATTTAAATAATTTCATTGACTTATTACAGAATAATATTCATTGTTATGATATCATATATGGTTCACTTATGACTTTATTTTACCCGTTCTTTTGTAAGATCCATGTTAAAGCAGCGTTTCGGGTAAAATCATTTTATTTATCGTATGTGTTTCGACTTGTCGTTCTTCATATTATTACTTATATCCTGACTTACATAATTAAAGAATGTAAAAAATGATTTATATGTAATATATATTCGTCATATAAATATATATTATAGATCGATAAAAGGAATGAAATACACTGTTCATGGAGACGGTAGGCCATACGTACGCATGAATGTTGTTTTCGTTTCCTTATTGAATTGAATGGAATTAATTGGATGACATAAATATATATATACATAAATCCAGTATCACTATTATTTCATATATTTCATTATTACTTATTATATATACTTTATAATCATTCATGAATGGTTAATCATTGAGAATGAATCTCATCGCGTTGTGGAGACGGTAGTCCGTACGTACGCACGAGCGATGATATCGTTCCCATAATTATTGAATTGAGTTGGAGAGGATGATACAATATATCAGAATAAATATGATTTTATAATAACTATGTATAGTTATTCTGTAAACAATTATTCCCATCCAAGTAAGGTGGTGTTGGAAAAACAGATTACACCACGGCGTGGAGACGGTATTCCGTACGTACGCACGCACGATGATTTCATTTTCCGTAGGATGGATAGATGGTGAAATAGGGTTGTTTCATAATTATAATAACATATAAGTATATGAGTGATAATTATGTTATTACTTCATAATGAATCAACAAAAGAAGTCGAAGTGGAAGAAGAAATAATGTTGAAAGAATCGGTAACGAACATTACCTCTTCTTTGAAGCGCCTCTTTGAGACCTCCTCTTAGGGCAATAAAATTGGTCTTTGAAGAATACCAGGACATCTAGGATGTTTCTAGGGAAGTTTAGAAGAGAATTTTCTAGGGTCTGGCCGATCTTGAAGGCTCAATGTGGTGTGAGGAAGAGAGAGAGGAGGTTCCCTTTTATAAGGGAGGAGAGGGGCACCTTTGGAATCCTCAAAAATATTATTTTATATTTAATCCCATCCCCAAATTAAAACTTCCAAAATGACTCATATCTAAATATTAGATGAGATAGGGTTGTAATATCATCAACCAATAAAATTTAGACATGTCAGGAATCTATTTTAAACATTATAAACTTGATTTATCCTTATATATCAATTTAATTTTATTTGTGGCAACAATAATATCAATTTTCAATTATTATAAATAATTACATATGTGCTGTGAATTTTCCTCAATTTGACATGTTATGAAATTTTAGACCATATAAATTTAAATTTATAATTTTTAAATATTTTTGTGATTTTTAAACAATTTTATAATATGTTATTTTTATAAAGTAACAATAGTGTCAATTTTTACACTATTAATTTATTTGAATTTAAATAAACAATATACAGAATATATGTTCGAACTAAATGATTTAATAGATTCATAACATGTTATATTTATCTAAAAAATTAGTGTATCACATTAAATAGTTCATATATTATTTAGTTTAATATTTTTAAAACCATTTTGTTGATATTTCTCTTAATAAAATAATTTTAACATCACTATTATGTCACCTTTAATGATAATTATTTAATCCCTAAAAATTCTAAATAAATTCATATGATTTATATAATTTTATTAGATTTATGGATACTATTCATGTTCGAAGTTTCATTATGTTTATCACTAAATTAAAATTATTATACTTGTAATATTTAAGAAAGTGACATGTTGTCACTTTCTTTGGTTTTAATAATAATTAAATTATTTTCATGGACAAAATTCCATTAAATGATTCTAATCCTACCCTAGGTGATATGGGTCTACTTTAAGTCATCCAATAAGATTTTTTGAAGTGTTAGGTTAATTTTATAATCTTATATTTACCCTTAATTACACGATTTACCATTAACTAGGGTAAATAAAATTTACCGTAGTTACTATTCATAGAGCCCAAAAATAAAAAGTATCCTATTAACATAAATTGGACCCACTGATTCTAAATATGGAATCCATTTTTTAATTAAATATACAAATTTTTCATAAATTAAATTAAAATTAATCCCGTTGTCGAAAGAAAATGGGTTTTTGTTTAAAACATTGCAAAAGATTGAATTGATTTAACCTACGAATTCAAGGTAAAATCAATTCTAATGACATACATTATATAAAATGGTAAAAATATATTGTATTTATACTTTAAACACATTCAATATTATAATTTAGCAACATAATTTATTATGATGAAAATAGTGGTTTTTAATTAAAATATAGCGTGTTTTTACTATTCATGAAAATATGAAAGTTATCATAATAATATGAAAAATTTATCCAATGTAAAATATTAAATCCTGATTCTAAAGAATAATTTTATTTTGTAAAATTGAACTTATAAACTTTTCAAAAACTAAATTTAAAATGGGTGCGCCATCAAAAGGCGGAAAAACTGCATTTTTTGAAAAATACTTACTTTACCCGAAAAATTTATTTTGTTTACATACCATATTCTAGGAAATGTGTAAGATGAAATAATAATGTTATATCATTAAAACTATAGTTAATAATATTCATAATGGCTAGTTCATAATAATATTATCACCATATATCATTGTTTAGTGAAATCTCATATTGTGTACAACACACGCTATCGAGGAAAGTCGCGATTGCGTGTAATGCAAGCCATGTCAGGGATGCGTGTTGTGCAGGAATCCTTCGTTTTTTCATATAACAGAATACAACCATATTTCATTTATACATTGTATATATATATATACACTCAATCTTTTGTAGAATTATTATTATAAAACGAACTTGAAATTTTGTGTAACACAATCTAAGAATAGTGTTGCATATACTGCAAGCTAATACGGTGTTGCGTATAGAACAAGATAATATTATTGTAGATTAAAACACATGACATTAAAAATAACACTTCTCATAAAATCTTGGGTTGTTACACACTATACAAGAAGTTAACTTTACAAGGTAAGCAACACATGCTGCAGACTATATATGTAACCCAATAAGTAAGATTGGCCATTTCCTTGATGGGTTAAAACAATTTCTCCGTCGAGCATTAGTATCACAATCCTTCTCATCATACGAAGATATTTTCTCGTGTGCTATCAAAGTAGAAAAGGAATTATTTATGTATTATGAAATTTTAGAATGTAATAGAAGAATATATATTCTAAACACTCTAGGAAAGGAAATAAAGAAACATGGAAGAATGGAAGAATTGAATTTCCACCCTTTGATAATTTTGGAAGAAAGCACCCTGGTGCCTGTATAAAAGGAAAAACAGTATGCTACAAATGTGTACATAAAGTCCATCTTGCTAGTGATTGTAAGGGAAATAAAGATGCTATCGATGTTCAATGCTACAATTATAGGGAGATGGGACATTATGCAAATAAATTTCCTAAGCATAATAGTAACATTTCTTACAAAAGGCCAATGGATCAAGCCCAAGCTTATGCGATCAGTATAGCTGAGGTTGAATCCCCAAAATACATTGTGGCATGTAATTTGATGGTTTCTAAAAGTTTAGCTAATGATTTATTTGATACTAGATCATCACATTATTTCATATCTTCCTAGTTTGCTATGAAAATAAGATATTTACAATTTGATGTAACAAGGGAGTTGTCAATCAAAATGCCTAAGGGAAGAATCATTGCTACAATGTTTTCTGAATCAATTTCCATTATGGCTTATAAATGTTCTGTATCTACTGGTCTTATCGTCATACCCATGATTGACTTTGATATAATCCTCAGTATGGTTTGGCATTCGGACCATGATGCATATATTTAATGTTAGAATAAGGAGGTTACTAATTTGAATGACAATGATAAAGAACACCTTTTCTTTAGAGAAGAATCTTCACCACCTAATTCTTATTTAGATCCACCCCCAGTAGCTCAACTAAATTCAATTATTTGTGTGGAAGAGAATGAAATAACTATGGGTGAGGAAAAGAATGTTCAAATAGAGGATCTAACTATTCTATAAGAGAATGTAGATGTATTTCCAGAGGATTTTCCTAGACATCCTCCAGAACGAGAAATTGAGTATTCCATTGATTTAATTCTTGGTTCAAGGCCCATATCGAAGACCCCTTATATAATGGCCATTTTAGAATTAGTGGAACTAAAGAAACAACAAGAGGAATTGAGTATTAAGTAATTTATTCACCCTAGTGTTTCCTTTTTTTATTAAGAAAGATGGATCTATGAGGTTGTGCATTTACTAAAGCGAGATCAATGCTATACCAATAAATAAAAAGTATCCCCTACCTCAAATTGATGATTTATTCTACCAACATCATAGAGCTCAATACTTTTCAAAGATTGACCATCGATTTGGATATCATCAGTTGTTTGTGAAGAAGGAATAAATTCTAAGAACATCATTTTGATCCAGGTGTGGGCATTACGAGTTTATAGTAATGCCTTTTGGATTGAATAATACACCCTCTATCTTCATGAATCTAATGAATAGTGTTTTCAAGGATTATCGTGATGACTTTGTAGAGGTATTTATTGATGTTATCTTGGTATACTCCAATAGCTATGAACATCATGAAAATCATATTCACATTATCCTGGAGACTCTGAGAAGACATGAATTATATGGGATGTTTAGCAAGTGTGAATTCTAGATTCAAGAGATTTATTTTCTTGGACATATTGTCTCTAAGGATGAAATCTCTGTTGATCCTTCTTTGACCAAGGCAATCCAAGAATGGCCAGCACCAATGAGTATAACTGAGTTATGTAGTTTTATTGGTTTAGAAAGTTATTATCGACATTTCATCCAAAATGTTTTCCGTTTGGCTAACCCATTAACAAATCTCAAACAATAGGTGTTAAACTTGTTTGGACAAAAGAGTGTGAAAAATGTTATTGAATAATTGAAGAAAATATTAGACAATTCTCTTATCTTGACTCTAACCATCGGGGAATGACGTGTTTGTTATTTATAGTGATGCATTGAAGAAAGTACTTGGTTGTGTCCTTATACAGAATAATAGAGTTATTTATTATGCATCACGAAAGATGAATATTCATGAGAAAAACAATCCTACTCATGATCTTGAGTCAGAAACTATGGTCTTTGCTATAATGATTTGGAGACACTATCTCTATGGTGAAAAATGTGAGATTTATACTGATCACAAGAGTTTGAAGTTTATTTTCTCACAAAAATAACTCAACATGAGGCAAAGGAGATGGCATGAACTAATCAAGGATTATGATTTCATGATACACTACCTCTTGGGCAAGTAAAATAACATGGAAGATGATTTGAGTAGAATGGATCATGGAATTTTGAATAAGATGAGAGTTGAAAAGGATCCTATATACATGGATCAAGTAAAGATGGTTATGGGAATCACCAAGGAAGGTGAAACATCAATACTTTTTCAAAGGGTTTCCTAACCATATTTAATAGAAAGGTTAAAGAGTTATCAGACCAATGATGAAGAGTTTCAAATGAATATTGAAGCTATGAATGATAGGAGATTGAGTGACTTTGTGTGTGAATATGGAATTTTGAAATTTGGGCAGAGACATTCTGTTCATGATATACCTGATCTAAAAAGAGAATTATTTGATTATTCTCATAGCTTCAATTTCTCTATACACCCTGGGAGCACAAAAATGCATATATATTTGAAGGAACATTTTTTGTGGTACAACATGAAGGTGGAGATTGCAGATTTTGTGTCAATATGTATGGTTTTTCAACAAGTGAATGCTGGAAGTCAACGAACTGAAGGTGTTATGAAACCTCTACCCATACCTGAGTGGAAATATGATAATATTATAATGGAATTTTTCATGGGACTACCTAAGACCCCTAGAAGGAATGATGAAAGATGGGTCTTTATTGATCGTCTTACCAAGTCACACATTTTCTTGCTATAAGATAAGATTTACCACATGAACGTCTTACAAGAATATATACTAATGAAGTTGTGAGGCTTCATGGAGTACCCCTATCGATTGTTTCTAATCATGATCCATGTTTTACATCAAGATTCTGGAAATGTCTTTAGAAAGACATTGATACTAAACTTCGTTTGAGCACTACCTACCACCCCCAAACTAATGGACAATCAGAACAGACTATTAAAATGATATAAGACATGTTATGATCAAGTTCACTTGACTTTCAATGTATGTGGGATAAATATTTACCTCTGGTAGAATTTTCTATAACAATATCTTCCATTCAAGTATTTTGATGGCACAATGTGAAGCATTATACAGAAAGAGATGTCGCACACCAACATTTTGGTATGATGTTGGAGAAACAAAACACGTAGGCCCAGAACTTTTGGATGAAACGATGGAAAATGTGAAAGTAATCCAAACCCACATCAAAGAACCTCAATGTTGGTTTAAGAGCTATACCGATAACCGAAGAAAAGATTTATAATTTAAGGTAGGAGACTATTCTTTCTTGAAGGTATCTCCATGGAAAGGTTTTATTTGTTTCGGTAAAAATGGAAAATTAAGTACCAGGTACACTTGACCTTTATAAATTATAGAACAAAATGGGGTTGTAGCTTACCGGTTGGAAATGCCACCAAGTCTCTCCAAAGTTCACGATGTGTTCCACGTATCACTGTTGAGAAAATATATTCCAGACCCAGCACATGTACTCACCTATGGGGAATTAGAGTTGGAACTTGATCTGTCTTATTGCGAAGAGCCTATCAAGGTTCTCGATACAAGAGAACAAGTTCTAAGAAACTAGATGACTTGTCTGGTAAAAGTTCTATGGAGAAACCATAAGATAGAAGAGGTAGCCTGGCAACCCGAGGAACTTATGATGAAGAACTACCAAAGTCTTTTGATGCAGTAATACTGTAGAAATTTTTAGGACAAAATTATTTGAAGGAGGGGATAATGTAACACCCCCAAGTTTCCACAATACGCTTCTCTTTTAGTAATACAATAGCATGTGTTGCACGCAACATCGAATTCCAACACACTACAACCAATCAAACTTGCCATTATGAATAGTAATACCCACTTTTTTAAATACTATAAATTTTATCTTTTAAAATGGAATTCATTTTTGGATTCGAAATTTCAAAATTAGCTTAGGGTTAATTTTTGATAATTTTCTAAAAAATTTCAATTTTTGATGAATAGTGAAAAACACCGAGTTATAGTTTAAAACCGAATTTTATTTAAATAATTATTTATATTATTTAAATTTATTTTAGGTCAAAATATATACATAATACTTATATATGTTCAATGTGATTCATTGTAGTGATTTTATAATAATTCTAGATATATAAAAATTTAATTGAACATTTTACCGTCTTTTACCCATCTCCTAGGAGCATTTGCAGATTTATATAAAACATAATTTTACCGCTTCTGTGAGTTGAATTTCAAAAATTTGAGAGACACGGTTGATATTAGTAAGTAAAATGTGGTTCAATAAGATGAAAATAATATTTGGTGAATAGTAACGTTTTTCTTTAATTTACCATGGTTAAAAGAAAATATGGTAATTAAGGGTAAAAATGATATTATTATTACCATAACACATGTATTAATTCTATTGGAAAAGTAAAATTTGTCCAAAAAACCTTAGGAATAAAATAATAACCACATTGGTGAAATTTTTTAGATTGGGACATTTATTATTATTTAATTCAAAGAAGTGTTAAAAGAGTTAAAATCAAAGTTTAATAATTAATAAAATTTAATATCATTTTATGCATAAGATAAATTATACTGAAAATATTCCTTATAAATTTAAAAATATTTCCTAAATAATGGTATTTAATTTATATTTTTTAGACGTTAAATAATTTAATTTATTTATGACACAATGATGATGCAGTAATTACCTAATTAATGAAAGATTAAAATAATTGACATTATAAATATCCAAATAAATGTAATTTGAGCCTTTTTTTGAATTAAACTAATTTTATAGGTTAATATGATATATTATGTATGGTTAGATGAATATTTTTTTGAAGTAATAATGTTGTTATGAATTTAGCAGAAAATAATTACCAAATAGTTTTAAAATTGACAAAATATAGTTTTTAAAAAATATATTATATTATTAATTGATAGTATGTTCCTAAAAATCTCATGACTAGCCAATATATTTATATAATGATAGTTTTATCATTAATTATCCAGTAGGGGTTCTCATGAATGTATATAGTAAGTTTATAAGCCATATAATATAAAAATATAAAGAGACATGGTAACTGTCAAACTATTTATCTAAGAGTTAAATGAAAAGGATAATGTTTATATAGTGACCCAAACCTATCTAAATCCTATTAGTTGAGTGTTTTTGGAAACTTCCCTACCTTATTCGTTAAATAATCTAAATTTGATCCATTAAAAACATAATATGATTTTATTATAAAATAATATTTCAAGCTTTTCCTAAGGTTCCCCTCACCCCTCTTATAAAAGGGAACTCCACCTTCTCTCTAATTCACACATTAAAAACCATTTGTCTAGGACAAAACCTTCCCAAATACCCTCTAATCATTCCTCCATTCATCCTAGAGGCCTTACATTAATAAAAAATCCAACTTAAGGAGCCCTTTTGATCAAATTAAAAGGATGAACCCAAAGAAGAGGTAAATATTTGATCACCACTTTCAAGTTCCTTTTTTCTTCCACTTCCACTTTATTTTTTTGTTTCCATTCTAAAATAATAACTCTAGTATCTTATATATACTGTTATTTTATTATACATATGGTATAACCATATTTATTATTCTATCCATCCTTTCAATGACATGTCACCATACGTGTGTACGTACGGCTAACTGTCTCCACGGCGTGGTGTAATTGTTATTCAATAAATTATTATATGGATGGGTATAATAATGATATTTAATTGATGTAAATAATATATATAACATGATAATTATTCTATATATATGATATTACATCCAATTATATATTATTTTAATATCAAAATAATGATTTTGTCGGTCCTGTGTACGTACGAATTACCGTCTCCACGAACGCGATGAGATTCGTTCCCCACCCTATCCATTCAAGACTAATTTTCATTAGATGATTAATAATATTTTTTAAAGACATAGTATAATTATGAATATGAATATGATGCATCCTATTTATAAATAAAATTACTTGCGTAACAAAGCATACAAAGGAAAACAAATCAATTATCACCCGAAATGACGATAATACTAAGATATTATTAACAAAGAAATATTAAAAGATCATATATGAAAGCAAATTAATGTATACGATTATTGTATAATTTAATAACATTTATTTCACCATTATACAGTATTTTAATATACCCTCGACAAAGGAAATGTACAAGGTAAGGGTTAATTCAACAATCTCTTCACTATCCGAGGCTGTTTATACATAATTATCTACTGGGACCTCTTTATCATCCACATCCATGTTTCATAAAAATGTATTTAAAAAAAATCATAATATTTTATGGACTATTGGTTAATGTCATTTATACCTTTGTTTGACTTTTATATGATGTTTACAAAGGAATCCTTCCATCATTTTCCAAACAAGGTACCTTTTGACCATTTCGACAAATTTAAGGTAATAATGATTTTTTAACTTATACGACGGGTGCAACTATTTTCCACCATTATAACATTGTCTAAACTTCCCTTAAAATATTAAAATAATATTTTCAAATATAAATGTGTTCTTTTATAATTACATGACCTTTAAAGGATTTCAAAATAGAATGTTATATTTCTCTAAAAAGGTTTTGTTTTTATCTATGTCAACATCCATTGATGGATTTTAAGTTTGTTTGAAGTTGATTTATTATGATTACAAAACATCAATATTGTATTGAAGGTTTTGTGATATGTTTTAATGTGGATGTTTTATTTCATACCATTCAGGGTTTATGGATAAATTATTGACATTTCGTATGCTAGTTTTAATATGAATGTTTATGTTATATTTAAACCTTTCCATATGAGGAATGCATTGGACTTAGTAAGTGACGGGTGATGCCCGCTATAGCCCCTCGATGCATCGGTAGGAATCATGAGAAAACTAGATGTGGAATTGGCTGAGGCCTTTCCCAATTTGATATATGGTTTCGGCCGAGGAATTAATCTTTTTTAGACGTCTTGGTCGAGGCCTTGACAAATTGTTTTAGAATGTCTGACATTATACATTCCCTCATTATGAAAATAATATTGATGGTTCATGTTGTCAATATACTAGTAGAATACCCATGATTATGTTTTATTATGGAAGTATTTACTCATCTCATCTTCCTGCCATAAAATTATTCATGTTTATTATTATTAAAGGCATGTGGTTTCAATTATTCACCCGGATTAATATTTATGTTATCTTCCGATGTATCGCTTACCCTTACTGAGCATTTAAGATTACCCCTTTATTATGTTTCATTTTTCTGTGATTGAAGAATTTAGTATTGAGGGACTTGTAGAAATAATATAGGAGGCTTGGATATTTCTAATAGAATATATTTGTGTTGTATTTATTTTCATGTTGTAAATTTAAAATTATGTATGAATCTTTTTTCCCATAATAATAAACTAATCGGTATTTCGAGACATTATTTTCTTGTGATCATGTCAATGTTATTTAATAATGCACTGACTCTGGGCAACTAGTGTTGGGGCATTACATTTTGTATTATAGGATGTTTAGTACAATCCTTTGAATCTAGATTCAGATAAACTCTGATTAGAGCACCTTACCCTAAGATAGACATTGAGGATTAATATATAAGAATATCCAAGAATTTTGGAAATATAGAGATTTTGTGCGTTTTCCATGAAATACATCCCTGTTTGGATATGAGCAAGTAGAGGAGACTCTGGCACAGATGTACCTAGAGGTAAAACCCAAAAACACCACTTTGTGCTAGACTCAAACGACAACTGGTGCACGACAACGGGCCATGCTGTAGTCTTGGTTACGATAATTTCGGGGGTTATGCTTAGGATAATTCTCATTTTATTTACAAACCATTATGAAGGGTTTACGAGTATATACTTCCTCAATGAAAACATTTTTATGATTATGATTTATATCCATAAACTGTTCAATTTATTATAAGTGTTTTATATGTTTGGATTTATGTATTGCGATTCATAAAATAATCTAGTGTTTTCCATTGTTTAGAAATGGTGCCTAGTGGAATAAATGGGAACCATATTAATTCACACACTCTATGTAGGGATTGCACTCCTACTGAAGATAATTATAGTGGAGCTGGTGATACTAATGGTGATGATCATCTTATCACTATACTAGAACAACTCACACAGGTTATGAATAATAACCATACCCATATGGAGCACCCTGATCTACAACACGGAAGATCAATGTTAGACCACTTCATGAGGCAACAACAACAAACATTCAACGAGGGTAAAAATCCATCAGTAGCTAAGTAAATGATAAATTCTGTAGAGAAATTATATTCCACACCATGGGGAGTAGCGAAGGGGAAAATGTAGTCATGGCATTTTACAGTCTCACTGGAGATGCTGATCAATGTTGGTCATTGATTCAAAACACAAATAAATATGATGATGTATCAAATATGGAATGGTAAAAGTTTAAAGAAATTTTCTTATAAAAATACTTTCCTCATGACCATCGAGGGTATATGGAAATAATTTTTTTGAGTCTGACGCAAAAGGAGGATTATAATGTCACATAGTATAAAGATAACTTTACAAGGTTAGCGAGGCATGGTATAAATTATATACATAACCCAAGAAGTAAGATTTACCATGACTTTGAGGGGTTAAAACCACTTCCCCATTGATTATTAGTATCACAATCCTTCTCATCATACGAAGATATTGTCTTATATGCTATCCATACAGAAAAGTAATTCTTTATGTCTTATGACTTTAATGAAAAGAAAGAGAAAAAGAGATCTACTTAACACTCTTGGAAAGAAAATAAAGAAAATTTAATGAAGGGAATAATTGAATTTCCACCCAGTGATAATTCTGGAAGGAAGCACCCAGGTTCATGCGTATAAGGAAAAGGAGTATGCTACAAATGTGGACAGAAAGGCTATCTTGCTGGTGATTTTAAGTAAAATAATGATGCTACCAATGTTCAATGATACAATTACAAGGATATGGGACATTATGCAAATTAATTTCCAAAGTGTCTAGGAAAATTACCTCAGAATAGGGAAAGGGATCAAGGCCAAGCTTATGTGATCACTACTGGTGTGTTTGAATCCCCAAAAGACATGGTGGTAGGTAATTTAATGGGTTCCTCAAGTTTAGCCAATGCTTTATTTGATTCTGCATCATTGCATTGTTTCATATCTTCCCAATTTGCTATGAAAATCAGATATTTCCAATTTAATTTAACAAGGTATTTGTCAGTCAAAACTCCTAAGGGAAGTATCATTGGTACAATGTTTTGTGAATCAGTTCCCATTAGGGCATATAAATGTTCATTATCTACTGATCCCATCGTCATACCCATGATGGAATTTGATATAATCCTCAGTATGGATTGGATTTCAGGCCATGATGCAAATATTTATTGTATGAAGATGGAGGTTACAATTTTTTATGATGATGATAAAAAAACCTTATCTTTAGAGAAGAATTTTCACCACCTAATTATTATTTATATCAACCACCAATAGCTCAACTAAATTCAATTATTGGGGTGGAAGAGAATGAAATAACTGTGGGTGAGGAAAATAATGATCAAATAGAGGATGTGCCTATTGTGAAAGAATATGTTGATGTATTTCCAAAGGATTTACCTGGACATCTTCCAGAATGAGAAATTGAGTTTTCCATTGATTTAATTCCTAGTTTGAGACCCTTATCAAAGACCCATTATAGAGTGTCCACTATGTAATTAGTGGAACTAAATAAACAACTAGAGGAATTGAGTAATAAGGGATTTATTCACCCAACTATTTCTCAATGGGGAGCCCCTGTCCTTTTTTTAAGAATAAATATGGATCTATGAGGTTGTGCATTTACTACAGGGAGATCAATGCTATAACAATAAAGAGAAATTATCCCCTACATATCATTGATGATTTATTGGACCAAATTCATTGAGCTTAATAATTTTCAAAGATTTATCTTTGATATGGATAACAACAGTTTTCTGTGAAGAAGGAAGACATCTCGAAAATAGCATTTCGAACTAGGTACAAGCATTATGAGTTTACAGTAATGCCTTTTGGATTGAGTAATACACCCTCTTTCATAAAGGATCTAATGAATAAAGTTTTAAAGGAATATCTTGAAGACTTTGTAGTGGTATTTATTTATGATATCTTGGTATACTCTAAAAGCTACGAAGATCGTGAAAATCACTTGCGTATTATCCTGAAGACTTTGAGATGTCATGATTTTTGTGGGAAGATTAGCATGTGTGAATTCTGAATTCAGGAGATTTAATTTATAAGCCATATTGTCTCCAGGGATGGAATCTTTGTTGATCTATATAAGTCCGAGGAAATCCATGATTGGCCAACACTAATTAATATTACTGAGGTACACAGTATTATTGGTTTAGTAGGTTAATATCGACGTTTCTTCTAGAATGTTTCCTAGATGGCTAACCCATTAACAAAGATCACATGAAAAAGGGTTAAATTTTTTGGACAAAATAGTGTGAAGAATGTTTTGAATAATTGAATAGAATATTAGTCAATGTACCTATCGTGAATCTACCATTAGGGAATGATGGGTTTGTTATTTATAGTGATGCATCGAAGAAAGGACTTTGTTGTGTCTTCATGCAGAATGATAGAATTATTCCCTTTGCATCATGAGAGCTTAAAATTAATAAGAAAAACTATCCTACTCATGATCTTGAGTTAGTAGTAGTAATATTTTCTTTGAATATTTGGAGACACTATCTCTATGGTGAAAAATGTAAGATTTATAGTAATCAAAATAGTTTGAAGTATATTTTCTCACAGAAAGAACTCAACATGAGGCAAAGGAGATGGATTGTACTAATCAAGGATTATGATTGAATGATACACTACCACCCATGGAAGGAAAATAAGGTGGTAGATTCTTTGAGTAGAAAGAATCACGAGGTTTTGAACAAGATCAGAGTTGAAAAAGATCCTATATACACGGATCTAGTAAATATGGATATAACAATCACCATTGAATGTGAAACCTGAATAATTTTTAAAATGCTTTCCAAACCATCCTCACTAAAAAGGATAAAAATTTCTCAGACCAATGATGAAGCGTTTCAAAATAAGATTAATGCTGTGAATGATGGTTGATTGAGTGACTTTGTGTATGAAGATGGAATTTTAAAATTTGGGAAGAGACTTTGTGTTCCCGATATACCTGATCTAAAAAGAGAATTGTTGGATGATGCTCATAGCTCCAATTTATCTATAAAACTTGGGAACACCAAAATGTATCGAGATTTTAAGGATAATTTTTGGTGGGACATCATGAAGAGGGATATTGCTAATTTTTTGTCAAGATGTACAGTTTGTCAAAAAGTGAAAGCTGGAAGGCAATAGCCTGGAGGTGTTATACAACCTCTACCCATTCACGAGTGGAAATGGGATAATAATATGATGGAATTTGTCATTGGACTTCCAAAGACACCTAGAAGGAAGGATGCAATATTGGTCATTGTTGATCGTCTTACCAAGTCATCATATTTTCGTGCTATAAGAGAAGATTTACCAATTGAATGTCTTACAAGACTATATATTAATAATGTTGTGATACTTCATGGAGTACACCTATCGATTGTTTCTGATCATGATCCATGTTTTAAATCAATATTCTAGAAAAGTCTTCAGAAAAACATAGATACTGAACTTTGTTTGAGAACTTCCTATAACCTCCAAACTGATGGACAATCAGAATAGCCTTTTCAAACAATAGAAGACATAATGAGATCATGATCACATGACATTAAAGGTATGTGGGATCATTATTTACCTATGGTTGAATTTTCCTATAATAATAACTTCCATTCAAGTATTCATATGGCACCGTATGAAGCTTTATAAGAAATGATATGTCGCACACCAACCTGTTGGGATGATGTTGGTGATAGAAAACATGTAGGCCTAGAAATTGTGGAGGAAATGATGGAGAATGTGAAGGTAATCTAAACCCACATCAAAGCATATCAAATTAGTCATAATAGTTATGCTGATAACCTAAGGAAGGATTTTGGATTTCAGGCAGGAGACCATTTTTTCTTGAAGGTATCTCCATGGAAAGGTGTTTTACGTTTCGGTAAAAATGGAAAATTAAGTCCCAGGTACATCAGTCCTTTTGAAATTTTAGAACCAATTGGGGATGTATCTTACCAGTTGGCAATGCTGCCAAGTCTCTCCAAAGCTGACGATGTGTTCCACGTATCACTGTTGAGAAAATACATGCCTTACCCAACGCATGTACTCAGCGTTGAATTAGATCTAGAACCCGATCTGTCATATTTGGAAGATCTTGTCAAGTTTCTTAATACATGAGAGCCAGTGTTGAGAAACAAGACGAATCATCTGGTAAAAGTTCTATGGAGAAACCATAATATGGAAGAGGAAACGTGAGAACCTAAGGAACTTATGATGAAGAAAAACCCGAGTCTTTTTACACAGTAATACTATAGATATTTAGAGGATGAAATTATTTGAGGGGATAATGTAACTCCCAAAGATTCCCCAGTATGCTTATCTTTGAATAATACAATAGCATGTGTTCTATGGAACATCAAGTTCTAACACACCACAACCAATCAAACTATCCGTTATTAATAGTAATATCCACTTTTTGAAATTTTATAAATTTTATCATTCAAAATGGACTTAATTTTTGGATTTGAAATATCAAAAATTAGTTTAGGTTGAATTTTTGGTATTTTTCTGAAAACATTCAATTTTTGAGGATGAGTAATAGTTTAAAACCAAATTTTATTTAAATAATTATTTATTTTATTTAAATTTATTTTAGGTCAAAATAGATACATAATACCTATATAAGTTCAATGTGATTCATTGGATTTTGTTTAAAATAATTTTAGATATATGAAAATTTTATTGAACATTATATCATCTTTCACCACCTCCTAGGAGAATTTGCAATTATACATAAAAAATAATTTTACCGCTTCTGTGAGTTGAATTTCCAAAATCTGAGAGACAAAGATGATATAAAAAAAAGTAAAATTTGGTTCAATAAGATGAAAATAAGATGTTGATAGATTTTTATACATTTTATTTATGTCGTTGCATCAGAAATGGGCATTTTATCTCTTTTAAAAGACATGACTCCCAAGTCATAAAGGAAATATTACTAACTGTTGGTAATAGTGGGTTATTGAATTATTCAATTTGGGATGTGTGGACTAAATAATAACATTTCTTTATATTTATTTTTCTGGAAACATAGGATTATGATGCTTTCAGTATGATACAAATTTATTTGTTTTAGTTTCAGTTAAATTGGAGAAATTATTCATTCCTAGCCTCTTTGAATCAATATAACATTAAAAATTGAATTTTCAAAATGATGATATATATAGAGGGCGGGTAAAATTTTTATGGATTATCCCATTTAATAGATGTATGAAAAAGTTAAAGAAGATTATATGTAATAATTCTTCTATTGACTGTTCAAATGTAGAATCATACACGTAGGAGGAACATTCATATTTCTGTTCGTATTATTTTCAATCAAAATATCCTTCAAAACATAACTAGATCAGTTATAATGAGACAAATTTTGATGATGTCATAGACCATTAGTTGTCAATTTTTTAATCAAATTTATCATGGTTTTTGGGTTTTTCATTAAAGATGGATTTTAGAGAATGTACACCAATGGGATCTTATATATATTCTAAGAAATAATGAAGAAATGACTTGTTTTTTGAAGTAAGTACTTATTTTTATTATTTTATTAAATTTTTATAATAAATAAATTAAATTAAATATTTGATGTAGACTATACAATGACCATATCCAAATAAATTTAATATATTACATCTACTTCTCTTAATGAACTTTGTAAAAAATGCACATTATTTTCAAAGACCGGTATATTAATTTTATTTTGATGGAATAGTCAATTAATTTTTTAATGATATATATTGTTAATATTTTTTATTGTTTATAGGAAAAAAACATGAAAATAAAATTGATAGTTGATTATATGTTCTCAGAAACATTCTATTGAAATTTGTAAAATGATATAATTGGTTTTTGGTTAATGGATTTTGATTCCATATAGGCATATATGGTAAATCAAAGTGATCAATGAATACTGGTGTATGTTTGAAAGGATAACATAGTAAATAAAGTAAGGTTTACTTTTATGGTATTCTAGATGAAATAATTGATTAATGTTATTTGGGGAAAAATTATGTATCAATGTTTAAATTTCATTGGATTGATACTGGTTGACAGTTGTTAGTTTATCTAAAACAATGAGTCATCGACATTAAATATAACAATCTTCCTACAAAAAATTAAATATTGAAGTTGTCACATTAGGAAAATCATGTTTTTATGAAAATTAATATGAATTTTTGTGATATTTGAATGAATAGTGGAGTATAATAAAAAGGTAATATTATGACAATCAGTTTATTGAAAATGAAAATAATTCTGTTGATGTTAAACATAGTATAATTTTTCCAGAAACATACCAAAATATATCTCTTACCTGACAATAGAAAAATATTAATGATGTCAACCCCACCCCCAGTTAAGTGGTGTCGATATAGAGAATGTTCATTAAGTAATATGGGATGATGAAACTAAAAGGTGAATATAATTTGATGATGTTGAACATAAGGATGATGAAAATTTCTTCCATAATGATGATCAAGAAGATGAAAATTCGGATATTCTATTAAGGTAATTCATAGTTTTTTATATTTTCTATTTTTATTGACAATTATCTACAGGTAATATTATTTTAGATGGGATGATCTAATGATCTATTATGTTCCTTCAATGATTCTACTGGTTATTAGATTTTTAAATTTGATATTAGAATTAACAATTTTTGGTAAGTAAGGATTTTACAATTTATATGATATTTATTAGTTTTTTATACATGCTATCTATTTTAACAAATAAATTATGGTTAAATTACCATATTCTGTTATTTATTTATTGATAATTATAATATTTTGGTATTTATTAGTTTTTCTATATTTGAATATTGTATTAAGAATCTCTTACATGTAATATTTTTATACACTAGAATTTATTAGTATTTTTATATTTTAGGTTTGTATTATTAATTTCTTATTTGTAAGAATATTTTTTTGAGATTGTTTGAGATGATCATGGTGATCTATTTCATTCTCTCACTAAAGTCAGGCTTCCTACAAATGTGCTCGATTCCTCTAATCCATATGTTTTTGCACTTATTAAGAGGGAGTGATGTCTTTCTCAATTGATGTTTTCAAACCATGTTCCAATGATATACCCATATCTTTATTTTGATCCACATTTACTAAGAATTGATTTATTGTTTAAGATATTAATTATACAGTAGGATTTTTTTGTTAATTTTGTAAATTATATTCAGGTTATTTTATTTTTTTCAAAGGTTTTTTAGAATTTAGTTGTTGGAAAGGCTGGTAATAATCTATGAAATTATTTTTTGAGTCATGAGAGTCAAGGGACCAGGTTACCTTCACCAATCATCAGAATATATTAGACCACTAGATTTAATATTTTGAAATAATATATAATTTGTAAAATTTATTTAAATTATGACAATTTGTTTCTAAATTTTTTGGATAATTTATGGTCTCCAATTTCTAATATCAGTTTAGATCCTATCTAATAATCATTATAGATTTTTATGCATTAGTGCTTTCATTAGATTGTACACAACATCCAAAAGTGAGTTGTGGATAATCCTTTTGTAACTTTTTTCAATCAGTCATGTTTCTATCATCAACCTGACTATATCTCTGCTCACGTATGGGATAGATTGTGATCCTACTAACTGTGAGATAATTTTAGGAGGAGGTCATCATTTGGATACTATATTTGGGGGAGGTATGAGGTCAGACATAGGCCTGGAAGTCAAACATTTACCATACATCAATGACATATGGTAAGTGGAATTATTTATTAATGTATATATAATTTAACTATAAAATTTTTGTTATAGTACACATGCCACTGCTGACCCATCAATTATATAGTTTTATATTTATAAAAAGATATATATAGATCCCCATACATGAGAACATATTGGCGAGCAAAAATTCCATATTTTGGTTAGTAATTTTTTTTTAAATATTTCACTAATATTAATTTTATTTTATTTGTAATTTATAATTATTTTTAATGAAATGTATGAGGCTATGACTTCTCATTCTTTAGATATTCCATTTGGTAGAGAAGTAGGTGTCACTGTGTATTTAGATTTCGATGTGGAGATCTAGATATAGCAACTTTTCCTGATTTTTGGAATGGCTGAGTGATTGGTATCATTTCCTGACTAATAGAAACGAGTTATTATGGTATTTTTGAGATGATATTATTGAGTTTAATGGGAGATCATAGAGAGTCCTATTCAATGATTTCACCTACTACACAACATGAGAAGCTTTTTAGAGGCCATGAAGAGATGATATAGTGGATGCAGAGAGAGGGAGGGTAGGGGAGGCCACAAAATTTGAGAGATGAGATGATTTTGGAGTATATGTGATGGGTTGCATGGGGATTTGGTGTTGTGGGTCATCCCCCTTACCATTCGAGTGATCCTCTCACACTAGACCCCAATTTATTATTTGCGAAGTTTTATTACTCTTTTGTAATTTTTGTTGAAAAAATATTATATTTGAAATGATTTATTACTTTTATGTATGTTTAATTTTGAAATATTTTGAAATATTTTTAAATAATTAAATTTTTTAGTTTTTTATTTTTTTAATTTATTAAATCATATTTAATTTTATTTTTTAAAAATTATATTTATTTTATATTTTATATTTATTTTAATTCCATTCATTAAAATAAATTAGTTTTAATTATTAATAATTTTTTTTATTTTTTAAATAATTTTTTTAAATTAATTAATAATGAATAATTTTTTAAAAAAATTCATTCTAATTTTTTTGATTATTTTTGAAATTATTAGATTTTTTGACATATGATCTGTCGACCACTAATAATATCAAATTATATGATATGGGTATTTAAACAATCTTATTTATTTTCTATTTGTGATGCTCCATCAAAAATAACCACAATTGTGACACCATTTTTTTTTTGAAACAATGCATTAGCGATGAACTCTCATCGTCACAAAAAATGGAAAATCCAGTAGTAGTATTATACCTCAGGTCCATCAAGTGGATTTTTGGAAAATTCATTTATATCTACCTGTTATATTCTAAGTAGGGTTCCAAAACAAACATGTGATATCAAATGGGTGACATTCCAATTTATAATTAGTTATTTGATCATTGATCATTATACATTAAGATGTCAAAATTCATTTTAACTTTTAATTAATTATTGATCAACATTAAAATCTCTTCTTCCACTTCTTTTCTTCTGGCTCAAATTACCAATATCCATTAATAATTAATGATGATAACATTTAAAGAACCCATATATAAGGGAAAATTGTATTTGGATAATAGAATACAGTTCAACTTTTACTTCCTTGTTACACAACATATATCCTTGTTCATGTGCACAATGGCACCCATGTAATTTTTGGGCCATCATGTAATTATTATTAGCCACATGCAATAAAAGAACCATGTGTAGATCGGAAAGTGTAACAAATTACTTCTCTGAAGGGAACAAAGAATAAATTGACTACATGTTGTGGAGTCCACTAGATTTAGCAGTGGAAACATGTGGTCAAACCCTTTTTTTTGTTAATACACTGTGTGTATTTAATACATGATTCGTAAATGGATTATTTCATGTAATTTCAATTACAAACAATATATATTTTATAAAAACCATTTAGTTCATAAATGTCAAAAGTAAGTCCCTAGGAGCGTACTGCGGATATAGAGTGAATAGAAACAATGATTACCCTCATTCCATAAAACAAAAATACATCACTGGTAATAGAAATAAACCCAATTGTCTTTATAAAATTATGTATTAAATTTTATTTAAATGCTTGGATAACTAATTTCAAGCCTAGTTTCCATCATTTTTCTTTCATAATCATAGTGATTTTGTCCCAAAGTGTTTTATCACTAAAAACACCATTATGGAATATGAAAATTTTAAACTTATGAAAACTTGAAATAATTCCAAAAGAGTTGTTATATATTGGAAAATTGACATGACGGAATCCTAAAACTGGGTTGAGCGGTCTTTCCTCTGATTTGTGATTACTATGATGGGTTTATACACTTAATATACTTATTTTGAAATACACTATGTTTCTTTTGTTTCATTAAAAATTCAGATAAATGGTGGACTCTCACAAAGTTTTACTCCCATTGGATTCCTTCATTAGGGGGACCCCACCTTTACCTTGCTCTTTATCATAGATGATGATGTTTTTTTCAATCATATTTACATAAATGATAATGTAAATTTTATTCATAGAAAAATGGTTTCCCAATAAGGGCCCCATCTCTCATATCGTTTTCACAGATGACACACACTTTTTCTCAAGGGACACATTGGAATAATGCAACTATATTTTATATTGGACCCACTTAAATGAGTTGGCACTAGGAAAATATATCAACCTATCAAAATCATAAATTTCATTCATTTTTTTGTTCATGAAACATAAAAAGTTGATCTTCATCTTTTTTCTAGCATTCTAGTAGTTTCCAAACACAAAAAACACATGGGGCTTACCACTATTTTTGGGTAGTAAAAAAAAGAGGTCCTCTCAAATATTTTTAACCAGGTGATGAAGATAATTCATTGCTTTTATTTTAAAAGGACTTCAAAATCAGGGAAAAATGTTTTTATTAATGTTGTGGCCCAATCAATACCAACCTATTTTACAGCCCTCTTCGTGGCCCCAAGTTATTTTGATGATAAAATTCATTCTCAGATGGAATAAATTGGAGGGGTTCTATTAATTGGAATAAAAAATCCAACAGGATCATGTGGTAGAAACAGTTCTACCCCAAAGAAAAAATTGGTATAGGTTTTCCTAACATTCATCTCCTTAATGATTCTGTCCAATCTAAAAATAGATCGAGGGTTTTCTACGACCCTGAATCTTTTTGTGCTTGAGTCCTATTGGATAACTACTTATCCCATTTGGGATTTGGTGGGGAATCCTTTGGCCCTAGTCCTAGGTTCTTCTATAAAATCTATTAAGGTTCACATGATATTCTCCATAGTTTGATCTACTACAGGATTAGTGATGGGTGTTCTATTAGAATGTGGAAAGACCCATGGATCGTTGATGGAATTGGTTTTATGGAAACTAGAAAACTAGTATAGGGTTGGGAGAATTCCATTGTCCAGATATTTCATAATGATGTGGGTGATGGATAGTGCAATGAGAAGATGGAAAAGTGATTAAATGATAGAGAATGAAATATTATCCAAAGTATCCATTGTTTTAGGAATATTGGTCTATACCATCTTTATGGATCTTTTGTTTTTTTTGGTGGCTACATAGTCATATTAGGTTACAAGGTGAAACTTTTTGTGTCGAACTAGGGGTGTATTTCCTTTAGAAATTTATTTGGTGCCTTTCGATCCCTCTTAATGTTCAATATTTTTTCTACAAAATATTCTCAGGGATACTCCCTACTACAAACATACTTGTCATGTTTCATGCTTCAAGTTGTCTCACCATCCAGATCTACAAATCTAGGTTATCCCCCATCACATTCCATCATCCAGTTCTCTGGTTCTAAGATTTTATGGTGGGCATGGAGTACTGAGGAAGATGTTTTCCATTATGCGGTGTCTTAATTAGAGGGATTTCGTTTGAACTTCTCTTCTTCTCTTTCCATAGATAAAATGAGTTTCCTATTTAGGTTGGATTTTATAATTTGTGAAAACAAGAATGATATCCTTTTTAAATAGGTGACTAAGCCATTCTCTATATGGATTAATCAAGATATCCTATGGATGGATGCTATTAAATGGTATGGACTTCCTCATGGTTCCCAAGTTTTCATTTGGCCTCTTGTTCTAGGAATCTGAACCCAATGGGGGTTATAATGATTATTATGGATTCTTCCCTTTATTCATGTGACATGTATTTGATCAGCATCATTTATCGGGATTCTTATATATCTTTGGATGCATCATGTTTCACATCCTTTTCCATGCAATGGGCACTACCGATGAAAGAATATGAAGTCACTCTCATTGGCCTATATTTATCTTTTGATAGAGTTTGGAATGATCTAATTTTTTAGTCAAACTACTTACCAATTATGAACATTATATAATCCCTAGAATATGGGGTCCAACCATTGGGCTTCATTTTTTCAACAATTTGGTCACTACGCATCATCATTCCCATTTTCCCTTTCTCTTTCGTTAAAAGTGAAGATAACATGGGTGGCACATTTATTATCTTCAAATGGCCTCTTCGACGATTGTCATGTACGAATGTATAGCTTTCTTTATTGGATTTCATCACATGTTATTTCAATTATTATTTCTTATAATTAAAATGGCAACTCAATTTAAAAAATATATACTCTCTGTGCGTGGGTTCTGATCATCTTGTACGATACATGTTTATGTGTAAATTTTATATTTAGTTAATTTTTCATTAAACCTAACTGAAAAGAGTTTTGTGGGTCACTATGTTGATAGTATATACCATGTATCCTTTATAGAAATCATACAATATGATAATAAATGAAAAAATTATATTCTCTTATAGAAGGATGATCATCCACAATGCAAATTCATAACAAGGGATGGTGTGGACATGGTGGCATTAGATTAAAATCTACAGCATTTGTGATGTTGAGTGTGCGATATGATGGTTGATCCATTAATAATTTCTCCTCTTTATTCCATTGTAAAATTCAATGTATTTCATGGGGCATTACCACCATACACTCACCACCCCTCTGCACCCCACCCACCATTCCCAATGCTCAATCACTTCCTCTCAGTACCACCGATACCTTTCCATCCACCACCAACAACCACCATCCCACCACCCTTTATACCTCACACCATAAAAGAAGTAATTAAACCACTAAAATGATTTGCATACAAGTGTGCCCAAAACCCCTGCCTATACCTTGAATCCCCCCATGTCTCCCATTGTGGCCAACACCCAAAACTGCATGTTTTAGGTGAGTACTTTTATGACTTCCAAATGATGGTTTCAAAAGGTGTTAAGGACCCCTAAAAAGAAGATTCTAAATCCATTATTTAGGTTTTATTAAATAACTTCCATATGTATTTAGTGATTAATTGATCTATAGATTTTTTTATATCATAACGAATATGAAAAATATTAGTCAAGTCTCATTCCAACCCCCCAAAAAAGAGAGATATTTGGTTTTAAATAATATGAATTAGATTCAATCCCATTGATTAATAGAATACAAAATTTTATTTGATTTTATATAACATATTATTAAAAATATTGAAGATAATGAAACATTTAGCACAAAAAAATTCATAATTTTGAAATATTGGTGAAAAATAAACCATTCATTCAAATTCCATCATTGTCCTCGCAACAGGTGAAATTAACTGTGGGTCTATAAATCCATATACATATGTCTTGTGATGATCCTTACACATTTTATAAATATACCTAAATAAAATAAACATTAATATAAATTATAAAAAAATTAAACTCACATAATGATTTATTTTAAGACTTATATGGAAAAAAATTCCATCTTGAAAATTCCCAAATTATCCCCACCTACAAGTTCAATGATATCATTTTTAAAAAGTGATATAGTCATTGCACACCCAAAAAATCTAGATTCCAGTGGAATATCATGAAAACCCAACAACAAATTTGAATATCTTGAAAATATATCAAGACTACTAGAATATGATTCTGATATAAAGAAACATTATATTTTTTGTTGTATATATTGTATTTATTTAACATTATGTTATTACTATAAATATAGATATATATTTTAACATTAAATTGATAAATAATATTATATAAAAAAATAAAATAAAATATAATATATATACATACATGTTTGGTAATTTGTTGTAGATGTCCAGATGAATAAACTAAATAGTGGTTGATACTTTTTCCATCTATACTCACCAAATATATATGTAACAGTACTCCAGCTTATATATCTATAATATTTAATTCAGTGACATAATGATTCTTTATCTATAACTATTGATGATGAATGATATATCTAATATAAAATATCATCCCATATGCAATAATATGATAATGTGAATCATCCACATATAAATCAGAATAATGAGGATGTTGTGGTGGTGGGGTCTAGGGGTTAGATTAATAGTGGGTTCTGTAGGCATAGGTGGAGGATTAGGAGCAGCTGGCAGAGATATAGGAGTAGTTTGGAACTATCTTTCCATGTATGAAATCATCGAATTTATTAACACTATGATTCCAACTTCCATCATCACATGGATATCAAAAACATGATCCTCGCAAAATTCATTTTTAAAAACATTTTCCATTCTAGAAGCAGCAGTATGGGGAAACACTTTTTTCACCGATACACTCATTGGGTATCCACATAAAACACATAGGTGTTCGGGCTTTCCTACTGTTGTAGCAGAAATATCCTTCCGAACCTCAGCAAGAAAGACGCCTTGTGTTCTCTTCCCCTCATGATAAACCTGTAGGAATTATTTGAAAATTTGTCTAATGAATTAAAATATATAAATAATTTATTTAACTTAAACAAAAAATAAACATATTTTAATCCATTCAACTACAACCATCAACACTTAATATATTTTTTTTCTCATCTGTTTCCTCTTCCATTTTACTTGTTTATCTAGGGGGTGGAGGGGAAACCTCTATAGAGCTTGAAGTCTCAACTCTTAGGTTTTGAAATTTTTCTACCACCATTTTATCTTCTAATAACGTATACCCTCAGAAAGATATTGTTTGGGGGGTATACATTTCTAGATTGGATCCCTTTATGAGATCTCTTAGATTTTTTAATTTAATAATAATATAATAATTTACTAATAATTAATAATATCATTAATAGTGAAAAAATCTAAATGGTAACATTGGACATATCGAAAAAAATTTAATATCGTCTAGTCAGAAAAAATTCCATCTATGTATATTCATCTATAAATGGACATATATCACATGGATTATGATGTTGCCTATTCCCATAAATGAAATCTGATGTGAGGGTCGATTTTAAATCCCTCCATCACCTAAAATCCAAGAAAAATAATTTACTCTGATGTTTTTCAATGTCATGTATATCATATGTCATCATATAGGAAGGGTGAGAAAATATATTTCTAAATAAATTTCTAGATAAGTTAAATGGTAACAAAAGAGCTTACCAAAATGGTCTCCCAAAATTGATATAGTTTCAATTTGTCAATACACACCAATCATAATCCAAATACAGACTTTTATTTTAGCCCAAAGTGATATAAAACTCTTAAATTGTTTTAAATTATGACCATTTGGAATATCAATATCAACAATGTTTACCAATATCCTCTGGTCTTGGCTATGAGAAACTGAGAATTTTTGTAAACATTTGCGGCCATGTTTACTAATCCCCAAACTCCTCTTTGTCCTCATGGGAGTAGATGTCTCCTATAATGAATGACGGGTCTCATCAAGAGTAGCATGTGAAAATTTCTCCACCCTGGTATAAGTATGATTATCTCCAGAATTATGTGGTGGATTAGTTGATTCATCTATCATTATCCTACAAATCAAAATAGAAAACATTTATTTTAAAATATACAAATTCATCTACTTTAATACAAATGTAAATAGAAAATAGAAAATTATAAAACAAAAAGGTAAAGTAAATTACACTTAAAACATTTCTATTCATATTTTTTATAGTTGAATACAATTCTATCATTAGTAATGAGATATGAAATGTCATGTAAATGAATGAAAATATGTCAAAAAATGGTGTGTGATTAGTGAAAATTCTCCACTAAAATAAATAATTTTTTACACACAAAAGAATATGTGATCAATTTAATGTAATAAAATATTTTTTAATTATTTAACAGATTAGATTAAAAATAATAGCATCTTAATAAAATCTATTTTTAGATAAATTAAAAAATGATAAATATAGAAAAAATAAAAAGAAAAAAATTAATATAAATAAAAAATTTAACTTATTAGACATATTATGTGATTTTATAAGTTAAATAAATTTAAAATATCTAACATCTTATGAAACTGAAAAAATTATATGAGAAATAAACATCTGTTACAACCTGTAATATTAGGAAGGTACTTAAGGATTGTTTTCCCAAATTCATTTGTCCTGATCATTATATATGGGAAACTCCATGTCTAAAACATGATAATCAATATTACCTTTTAATATTTCAATGGAAGTAGGGATAACACATAAATCATAATATTCATAATGGTTATCATCACCTACAATATATTTTTTCCATGAAAAATAGTAGACCACTGCATATCAAATTGACATAGAATATTGAGAATTTGTTTTACATGTTTCTCTATATAAATGGATTAGGTTTGTATTCTAATCTTTTCAGAATAACTAGTTTCATTAAAAATTCATCATTTCTGAAATTATGTATACTAGTAGACCATTATTTAATAATAGTGAAACTTTAAATTTAATGTAATAAACTACCCATATTTGTTCAATGACCCCATATTATTCACATGATGTTAAAATCGGGTTTTTGTCTTTAGCACTCGAAAAATACATTTCTTCTACAAACACCAAGAAACATCTATTCTGAACTTCACTTTTATTGTTCTAATATTTCATTTGAGATGTATATCCATTAATGTCATACCCACACCGTCTTTTCCAATTTAAACTTAGACCACCAATTAACCATATCAATGTTTCCTAATCTTCTTATCAACCGAGAACGAACTCTTTAAATAATGAAACAAATTTCATTATGTTCATTAAAATCCACATATATTTCTTCTTTGGATAAATTTTTTTCAATACATTAATATACAATATTATATATCATTGAGTATCCTATATGTAATTCAAGAGGTTTTAATATAACTTCATTATATGCCACTTGTCAATGGTTTTACTTCTAATCCATAGATCCCCATTCCAAAATAATTAACCGATTCATACCGAGATATAGGCAAACCAACGTTCTCAATTGTAGTTAAGTATGTTTTTAAAAACTCTAAAACATCCTTATAAATAAACATCTTAATAATGGAGGCTTCCGGTTAATACTAATTCATAATATAAACCATCAAAATATTCATGTAACATTAAAAAGGATACACCAAACATAGATAAAAATGTCTGAAAAAGATTTATTCCTCACAATAAATGAATTGTTAAATGAACCATGATAAAAAAAAATATAGAGAAAAATATATTTTTAGTTGAAAAATTATATATATTTATTCGTTTTCTAAATTGATTAAATCATTCAAATCAGTCAAATTATTGCAAATTTATTTTCAAAAATAACACACATTCATTACAATCATTTTGATGCGGATGAGAAATTTTCAACAAAATTCAACTGGTATGAGTTGTGGTATCATGATATGAAAATAATGATATTTCATAACTATGAATATCAAATCCATTAAAGACACAGATATTTTGACATTTTAAGAATAACCCTACGACACATTAATATCACGAAGACACTGACAAAATATACTTTTCAAGCTATGGGATCATATATGATTATCTATAGGTAGGAATGTTCACCTTCCATTAGGAGTGGGAGATAACTCAAAAAGTATTCCCATTGAGAGTGAGTTAAATCTTGCATTCAACACATATTTTTTTTCAATGAATATTAAACACTATTCAAATCATGTTTTGACAGATATTATTCTCCATGTGCATGATATCAATATAATGTTTAAAGTCATGATAATGTTGGGACCAAGCAGATGATAAAGGTGATGAAGGTTTCAAGAGTTGTCTTTTGTTTACAAGGTTGTTCTTGAATAAAATAAATCACTTCACACTGATTGTGAAACAATTGTTTTGATATTTTTTTTCCAATAGAATTGGACTTGTGGTTTCAAAAAGAATTGGCCTGATGTTTGAAAAGGATATGATCCATGGTTTATACACAATCAGTCCTACAATGTATTTTTTTGAAAAGAATCAGACTCATGTATTCTGAATGTCTTTCCTCTAGATGATAAGTAAAGAATTAAACTAGAATGAATATAATGTTATTATATATTCTAATGATAAATTTGATGATTCGTTTCTATTTTGGAATTCTCATAATTCATATGTAATGTGGTATAAATAATGATGGAGGATGGATGGAACAAAGTGGTAAGTAAATGATGTGAATGGTGATGACTATAGAAAATAAGAGAATGGTGGTGGCTATTGAAAAGATATGAATTGTGATTATATTTAAATGTTTTGAATGGTGAAGACTATTTAAAAGTTGTGAATTGTGATTACAATTCAAAAGCTCTGAATGGTGATGACTATTGAAAAATTGTGAATGGTGATAACTATTGAAAGGGTGTGAATGGTGGTGACTATTGAACAGCTATGAATGGTGATGATTATTGAAATTTTTTTAATGGTGATGATTGTTGAAAAGCATTGAATAGTCATTCCAATGGAAAAAATTCATGCCGATGAAATTAGAAAAATACTGTTATGCCGACACAGTATTAACATTGTATTTGATCAGATACATAATTGTGCTGATGGAATAGTCATAATGATGGGAAAAGTCATGCCAATTAAAGAATAAAATTTCTGTATAGATAACACATTATTCACTTTGTTTTTCATCAAACACAGAGTCTTGGAGATGGAATAACTATGCCGATGGAATAGTCATGTTGCTGGAAAGATACATGTTGAGGGAAGAGTAATAGTCTTGATGATTTAAAATTAATAGTCATGCCAGTGGAATTGTCATACTGATGGAATAGTTGTACTAAAATAGATAGTCATACTGATGGATGAGTAAAAGTTATGAAGACTAAAAACTATTGGTCGTGCAGATGGAAGAAAAATATTCATGTCGATGGAAATATTCATGCCAATGCAAATAGTAGTGTCGATGGAAATAATCAGAGGAAAAAGTTATTCCAATAGAAAAAATGAATGAGTCGTATAGATACAAAGATAGAGTTATGAAATGATTTTTTTCGTACCAATATGGTTATGGATTTGTTTTTTATTGGACTCATAGGTGAACGTGAATGAAAAGAGATTGTACTAATTGAAGACCATCCTACCACGAAACAATCATACTAAACCGTCGTACCCACATTTTTAGTTTTATAAATGAAAATTTATTTTGGACATCTAGAATAAGAAAGGGTTATGGTGATACAAATTATAGAGGTGATGATTGAGATGACATTTTAATAAAATTTGATAAGCTTCAAGAAACATTGACAATGGGAAAATGTATCCAAAAAAATTAGTGGTAAATTAAAATTTGGGAAAATTTGATTGAGTATTAGAGAATTAGGATTCTCACAAATGGTCACCTATAAAAAATGACGTACATTTTACTTTCTAATAATTTTCACTATTCATATTAGAAGACATTGAAGCACTAGGTTTTGAAGAGAATAATAATAGGTGAAGAGTATTTGGATTGACTTATTGTTTGAGTGATTATCCCATCAGACTGAACTAATCGATTTCATATTTTTTGTATTGTTTGTTTTTGTATTGGTCTTCTCGTGTTGAGGTAGAATCATACTTAGCCTCTTTAACGATATCAGTATTTGAAGTGGTGTCATTTGTATTCATCTTGTGATGTCGTGCCAATTCTATTCAGTTGTATTCAATTGAAATAAAACCTGACTGACAAGTATCGGACTGGAAGCATCTTTCTCAGGGTAATCACATAGATTTATTCAGATAGACCAAGAAGATATAATCTTTCATCTAGGTAATTAAAAGCATAATATTTTTTACAATTGAATACTTTTGGTGAATTCGAAAGAAGAATAGGTAACATGATACGTTACCAACAAATTTATTACCTAGTTGGGATAAGAGGATTCACATGAACTAGTGGTATTGTTTCATAGTGCTACATGAGTCAAAGGGTACATCCTACTCATTATAATCTATGTATTGATTTATTGTGGATTTTATGCTACTTGATGATTTATAAACCATACCATGGACGTAGATAATATTATTGAATATTGAACCTTGTAAATTATTTTGTTCCTTTGGATGTGTGTTGATTTGTTTCTAATTAGGGAATTGAAATCAGTAACATGAGACGGTGGTTTATTCAATAGAAAATAAAAATAAAAGAAAAATTGTATCAATGATTCACCCCCTCCCCCACTCGGTGACACAATACAGATACTAGGAATATTCAACTAGAATGAGAGGTCAGTTCCCTTCGATATTCTTTGCTGATGGAGAAAGAGACATGTGTGAATAGTAAAGGTATTATGGTATTGGATATAAACAATTTTCATATCTTGAAATATAAAATACTGCCTTATCATAGGTCTATCAGTTATGATGTTCTTGAAGATGTAGCAGTTGGTTTTCCTCCCATTAATGATAGTGTTTTACTTATAATTGTTGACAAAAAGTTTCCTTAAAATGATGGAAGGTCCAATAATGATATAATATCATCCCAGTCTGGAAGTGAATTATTGAGAGTGAAATGTGTTTCCACAGATAAAGGTATTTTGGATAAATTTAAAAACATATATGAAGGAAATAATTATGTAAATGAAATGTTACAAATATGGAGATTGAACTATTAATATTTGAGGATGGATGAGCTTGAATCAATTGGGTAATTCTATAAAAGGGTTAATGACATTGTGAGTACTATTAGATGCCTCGGTGAATAGATGAAAGACTATATAGTTATTGAAAATATCATGAGAATACTATCTGGAAAATTTGATCCCAAATTTTATTCAGTGGAAGACAGAGATCTTGAAACATTATCTCTTGATGATTAATTTTGAAATCTTATCACTTATGAAATGAGAAGAGAGAATGTTATGAAGAGAAAAAATGGTTTATATAGAAATGTCTTTCATGGCTATAAAGAAAGAAATGTCAAAGATGATTTCTATTGAAGATGAAGTTGGTGATTCTGAATCTAAAAATGAGGTATGTAAAAATCCCAATGAAATGCTATACTTGTTTTCTAACATTGTGAAAATAGGTACAGAGAAATACAATGAAAAATTCCATTGAATTGTTTTTAATAATTAAATACTGATCACATTGCGGAAAATTTTCTTTGAAGAAAGAATGAAAAGGATAGTGATGTTGAAGAAACAAATTCATGAATACTGTAGATGAAAAAGGGAGACAGGGGAATGAAAAAGAAATTATCCAAAGAAATTGAACAAGTTTTATTCCCAAAGAAAATTAAAAATAAGAGAGTGGTGATGAATAAAAACATTTAGTTGAGTCTGGTAAAGAAAATACTTTCATTGAAAAAGTGTATGATGACAAATTCATAAGAAGTAGTTCTGAAGAATAAGAAACTCATCTTCAAATTCATTTAAAAGAAGAGTGGAAGGAATGTCTGAGAAGGATCAGAAGACTTAAAAAGAAAAATATAAATGATGGAATATGAATGATAAATAATCAAAAAAAATTTTTCTTGTGAGAAAGAAAATATGGTTAATGTGATTGATGATTGAAGAAGTCTTTTGAAAATAAAGAGATTTGTAATGTACATTTGGAAGTGTAGCTGAATGAAAAGGAAGAAGAGTTGGAACTTATTGATCAAAAACATTCTGAAGCTGAAAAGAAAAGTGTAAAGACCCAGAAATTACATGGATATTTTTTAAATATATGGTATTTTTATGAGTCTGTGAAAATTTAAGGCACTTGATTCTGAGTCCCAGTGTGCCCAGAATCAATTTTTGAAGTTTCTTTCAGATACGTTCAATAAACGTACGAGTGGGATTTTATATCTTTTGAACCAGTGTTCAGAATTGAAATATGAGGGCACCGTTAAACTCACAATGCCAATATTCGCTTAAGAAAACCATCAACTCGATGGTAGTTTTTGAGAATGAAAGTTAGATTCTGGGTTTTTAATAAAATTAAATAAAAATTAGTTTGTAGATTATTTTTATTTATTTGGTGGTTAAAACCTTCGAGAGGAGGTTCGAGGTGGGGGCCACCACAACATAACCTCCCATGAGAGGTTATGGTGTTGGGGACCACCCGAGGTCTAAACACCTCTTTTCAATAAAAGTGGTGGGGACCACACGTGCATTAAACCCCCACGAACTCTTTGTATGTGGGAAAAAAACTCTTGAACTTCCCTCTATATGGTTCCAACCCTCCCAATTAATTAATTGTACTCATTCAATTAATTAATGTAATCTATTTGAAATCCTTATACCAACAATTTAATAAGATGTGATATTTTAATATTATAGGTTGGAAATTGTATTTTTGGGGATCATGGAAAGAGGAGAGAACTTGGAGGAACCATTTCTCTCCAATGAAGAACTCATCAACCTCTAATGATGGATATCACCTTCTTCATTCTTCAACTGGAACAAAGTAGGGATTGTCTTCCTTGGAGAACAATGACGATGCCAACCTCAACTTCTTTATTACCATCAAAACAAATCGATAATCGATTTCCTTGACTTTATCAATAATCATAGATATGATTTAGTGGGATTTAAGATATATTTGATTCAGTTCTTCACCGAAAAAATTTTGGTTTATGAATCGCCAAATGTTATCACCATAACGTGGAGTGCTCGGGTTGCACGAACATGGCCCGACCCTCCCCCTTTGTCTATCCTCATTTGTTGACGACAGAGGCAGGGCAACGGCGGCCGACATTGGGCTGACCGTAAAAGAAATCTGGCCATGAAGGAACCAGTTGCGCAAGGTCGCCTGGTTGCTGGAAGGGTGCGACACCGTCATGCCGCGTGGAGGAGAAGGGGGCTGTGGCCATGCCGAGACATGGCGGAAGGGCGTGGTGCCATCGCGCTACACAGAGGTGGAGAGCCGTGGCTATGCAACCTGCGTCAAAGGGGCGCGAAGCCATCACACCATGCAGAGAAGTAGAGTCGCGCCTTGGGCTGGCCATGGTGGAGGAGAAAGAGCGTACGTTATCGGGCTGGCCGCCGGTGGTGCGGAGTAGCTGGCCGCTCGGCCAGCCGAGAGAAGAGGGACCCCGCTGGGTCCTGCGTAAGCTGGACCAGCGCCACATGGCACCGGTTTGGTTCCACTCGAATGGTTCAACCATTCGAGATTCTAGGGGGTGGATGCCTCCCCCTAGACATAGATAGGGCAGGCCCTGCAGGGCGCCGCCAGCTGGCCACGTGGCCCGCCAGCTGGCCATGCGGGCCGCCAGCAGGCCACGCGAGCCATGCGGGCCACCCCTTCGGGCTGGTCCCCCTCAGTTTGGGCTGCCCCTAGGGACTGGGTCGGACCAACGAGCTAGGTTGGACCCCAGTCCGGACCCGGGATGGGCCAGGTCGGACCGATAGGGTCGAAATTGACCCATACCCGCTATGGCCTGTTTTCACCTTTTCACCCATAACATGGGCTATGGGTGTCTGATCGACAAACTGTCCATGGAAATAGAAAGCATAGAGCGAGACAGTTCCTTTGGAATTCCCCACATGTGTTTTGGACATATTTTGGGTATGGTTAGGTTCGTTTGAACCTAAAATCCAACCGGGCTCCTAGGAGGGAAATGCCAATAACTCACAGACCGGGTGTCCGATTGACGAACCATCTATTACGATGAGACCCCTATAACAAGGAGGAAAATTGAGATACTTCTACTTGGGACTTCATTACAGGTGGAGTATTGACCTGTAGCTCATGGAGTAGATCCTTCCGGAGACAAGCGACAAGAGTACGGAGATATAGAAGCTGGCTGATACCTGACGACTACTGACCTTTTGACTCGGAGTGTCTCACCTAGCCCAGAGGGAAGTTCCTCTGTGTGATACGGCAGACCCACAGTGGGGAAATCCTCTGTGTGACATGGCAGCCCCATGGTACTTGACAGGAGTACCTCAGCAGGTTATGAGGGGGAGCGCCTCTATGTGACGTGGCAGACCCATAGTGGGGAGCACCTCTGTGTGACTCAGTAGACCCATGGTGCCTGACAGGAGGAGTACCAAAACAGTCCAGGATTGTGGGAAGTGACTCTGTGTGATAAGGAATTCCCATAGTACTCTATAGAAGATGATGACACCAGCAGCCGAGTTTTCGATAGTTTGACTTGGAGTGTTAAATGTTACAATCCCTTGAATAAAATATTGGTTTGAGTTTAGTAAAAATATATTATTTTTTCCTCATGACTAAGACGAGTTACTAGATACCTTAGGTATATATATGGTCATATACCTATGTAATGGTTATATGTTGTTTTCATACATTGTGGATTATCCTTGTTGGATTTTGTGAGACCTTGAGGGTCTCGGGGTCCCTACTGATTATTGTTATACTCACCCTTGCATAGACTATGCCCGTACATCATTGTGTTGTTGGCAGACGATGGACAACACTGAATTCAGCAGAGAGTAGAATGATCGGACAGTACCCGAAGGTGGACCACTCATCCTGACGGTACACAGAGCGGACAGACATACGTTGAGTGATGAGGAGCCCATCTGTACCTACCCTTCAGGTAGGAACCCTAGAGGATGACCCAGTAGCTGCATTAATTATTCATTCAATTTTACTTTTACTTTTTCATTTCCTTGTACTTAACTATTGGACTTATATTTCTGGCCCCCTTTACATTCTGCATTCTCTTTAGTATACAGTTTCACTTAGAATTTTACTTCCAGTTTTTTAGTCTGTTGTGTGTGTTTCAGTTTTTAAATTCAATGCATTACCAGTTTAGGAATTTACGCCTTTGGTGCTAGTTCCCAGCCCCTGTACTATGAAATGAATCCCTGCAGTATTCATGATTTGGGCCTTGGGGGATGGGTTGTGACAAATTGGTTTCATAGGTAGTCAGTTCTACCATAGAACATGGAACTCTGATATTTATTTTCTGTGAAGCAATAGTGTTAAGGGTACTAGGTGTGGTTTTCAGTTTAAGGAATCTAGTGTTGGTGAGGGCAGACGACGTATCCATACACCAGGACCCTGACATCTGATTTCCAACTCAGTGCATGAAAACACAAATTTCGTGTGTGTTTTAAAATGTTTTCTCTATGTCATCTCAAATAGGTCAGCTCACCATGTATAATATTTTGGATGTGTCACATCTATTTCTTTCAGGATTCCTCCCTGTAGATCCCTCAGTGTCATACACTCTGACAGCCCAGCGAGCAAGAAGGTTTCATTGCAGGTCCCTTTACCAGTGGAGGCACCAACGGTACGACTTTCCATTGGGCCACCGATTCCACAATCCCCAACAGTAGACGATGCACGCCACTTGATCAAGTCTTATGAGTTCCAGTTCCAAATGACACCTAGGTTCTGGGGAGATATGGACCCACAAGTGGATGAGGATTGCCTAGAGGGTTTTGTGAGAGTATTCAGGCTAGTTGGGACACCATCAGACTACTTGGTGACCCTTTCCGTGAGTCTCTTTCAGGCAGCAGCAGGTAAATGGTGGAGCCTTATGCTCCTGGTGCACGACAAGGCGACACATCTCTGGGGAGACTTCGAGATCCATTTTTGGGTGGTGTTTGTTCCAGCGACCCTATGAGTGGTACAAATACATGATCTACTGCATCTATAGTAGGGTAGCATGACTGTAGCTCAGTAATAAGCAAGTTTCACCGATCTCTCGTGTTACTCCACAGATATGGTATGAGACCCATTCATTAGTGACTGGACCTTTGAGCAGGAGATCAAACGAGAGATCAGGGCTTCGATGATCTCACTCAGCATCCCGACGCAGGTGGGGGTGTTAGAGAGATCCCTCCTAGTGGAGAGTTTCCTTGCTAAGCAGCCACCAGCAGCAAGACCCACTACTAGTCGACATGCAGCGGAGTCTTCTACAGCTAGAAGTAGACAGATGAAACAGAGGTCCAAGAGGAAAATACCCATGGGTGGAAGAACTCATGACTCAGGATCTATTGTGAGGGGCACCCGGGGCGGTGACTTACCTGCGAGGAGAAGAAAGCGTTACTCATGCAGCAGGCAGGGTCACATGGCTCGTGACTATCCAACCCACCATTCATATGATCAGTAGACAGTTGAGGGACCTCCCAGGAAGACGTAGAGATTCGATCAAGGCGGTCTGCAGGGCACAAGAATACATAGGAGAGGAGCTATTCGAGCAACATGAAGTGGACGACGTTACGAGGTGTTACCACCATCACCACCGCCAGCAGGACCGCCACAACCACGGGGATCAGGTGGATATTGGAGAGTTCAGCTTCAGGTAGCTATGAAATATGACAATGGTGCACCATAGGTGATTCCAGGTACGATCTCTGTCTAATACACCTTAGGTGTAGTTCATATAGACACAGGTTCCATCCATTATTTCATTACCACTGCCATCGTTCAGAGCTCGGAGATTCTGATAGGGTTGTTGGCTCAACCCATACGGCTGGAGACTCATACAGGAGTAAACTCAACCATTGTGCACTGGTGCCAGCTGTGTAAGATTACTCTAGCAGGAGAGAGCTTTGGTTGGGATATCCTCGTAGCGGCGTCGAGGACTTACGACATCATATTGGGTATGGACTGGTTATCAAAAGTTCATGCATAGATTGACTGTATTATGTGAAAATTGCGGTGGGTCCGCATGGATGGACTTGGTTCACCTTCACTAGTGAGAAGGGAACCTTTGCAATATATGACATAGTTAATCGGTGGAGGGTGCAGCTAATCACTCACATGTTGGCTTGCCTTACCCTTGGAGTAGTTGATGTGGATATTCCAACTTATCCTATAGTGGTGGACATGTACACGGATTTTTTCCCTAATGATGTTATAGGACAACCTCCTTGAAGAGAGGTGGACTTCTACATAGACCCGTACCTCGAGACGGCACCGATATATACTCCAGTATATTAAATGGCTCCCACTGAGCTTCATGAGCTGTGGGTACAGTTGGAGGTCTTACAGGGGAAGGGATTCATCCGACCAAATGTTTCTCCCTAGGCAGCCTCGATTTTGTTCACCAAGAAGGCATATGGGATATTGAGTCTTTGTGTTGACTACCTTCGCCTAAACCAGGTGACTATGAAGAACAGGTACCCACTCTCGAAGATTGACGAACTCTTTGATCAGTTGAAGGGAGAATGATGGTTCTTGAAGATAGACCTCAGATTAAGCTATCAACAACTCTTAATTTGAGATGAGGATGTGCAAGAGATGGCCTTAACATGTCTGTATAGCCACTACAAGTTCTTGGTTGTGCCCTTTAGCGTAACCAATTCTCCAACAGTGTTCCAGAGTTTTATGAATAGGATCATCCAGCCTTACCTCGATCGCTTTGTCATGGTCTTCATTGACGACATTATGATCTACTTGACTACTGAGGAGGAGCATGCCTTTAATTTGAAGGTAGCACTAGACACACTATGAAAGAACCAACTTTATGGTAACCTCTCCATGTTCCAGTTTTGGATTTTAGAGGTTCCCTTCTTAGGACATGTCATCTCAGAGGCTGGAGTTGTAGTAGATCCAGCGAAGATTGAGGCAGTACATTCTTGGGAGCCACCCAAGAGAGTGATGAGGGTACGAAGTTTTTTCAGCGTGGATGGATACTACCATAGATTCGTTCCAGACTACACTAGAGTTACAACACCACTATCCGGATTGAAAAAGAAGGGGAAACCATTCGTGTGGTCCGAGGGATGCCAGTAGAGATTTCAGGAGCTGAGGCAGAGGATGACTAGTGACCCCATCTTGAGGATTCCAGAAGTAGGTGTAGAGTACGTAGTCTACTGCGACACATCATGGACCAAACTCAGGTGTGGACTGATGTAGGAGTGAGCTGTGATCATGTATGGTTCTCGGCATCTGAGATAACATGAGTAGAACTACACTACCCATGACCTGGATTTAGCAGCAACTGTATTCTCCGTGAATATATGGGGACACTATATAATGGGAGAATGTTTTACCATATACTCAGATCACAAAAGTCTTAGGTATATCTTCTCTCATAATGAACTGAACCTGGGAAAGCGGTGTTGGCTTTAGTTCTTCCAGGACTATGACTTCAAGATAGTCTATACTCCTGGGAAGGGGAACGTTGCTGAAGATGCACTCAGTAGTAGATCTGGTATACAGCTTCTAGGAGAGGCGACAGAGCAGCTGGAAGCTTTACAGATTTATTATGTGGTCCGAGATGGAGAATATTTACATTAGTCTCTTACAGTCACTCCTCCACTTCTTCAGTGAGTCAGGGAGGCACATCGTGTAGATACTGACTGTTAGACATGACAATCTCAAATATCCTGAGGGCATGCACCTGATGGATTTTTAAAATTTATGGAGCACATCATCCTCGTTATAGGACATACCTTGGTACCAGTTGAACTTCATGATGAAGTGTTTAGGGAGTTCCACACTTCCCCTTTAGCGGTATATCACGGAGTGGTGAAGATGTACTAGGACATCTGATGATAGCATTGGTGTCCAGGTATGAAGAAGGTGGTAGCAGTGTTTGTCTCTTAGTGCGTCACTTGTCAGCAAGTGAAGGTAGGGAACTGGGTACCAGTAGGCTTGGATCAGCCCTTAGAGGTCCCAGAGTGGAAGTGGGATGGGATATCCATGTACTTTGTTATGGGTCTTCCACGTACATCTAGGATTCACAATTCGATATGGGTGATCATTGAACGAATCACCATGTTGGCCCACTTCTTACTGATCAGAGAGCAGGGCTCAGTAGATATCTTGGGACGCCGCTATGTACAAGAGATTGTGCTTTTACATGGAATAACTTCTTCTATTGTCTCCGTCTGTGACACATAGTTTACTTTCCAGCTATGGAAGGGGTTGTAGGAGGCTTTCAGGATATAGCTTCACTTGAGCACCGCCTTTCATCCTCAGGCAGATGGTCAGACTGAGCAAACCATTATGAACCTCAAGGAATGCTCCGTGCATGTGTCCTCGACTTCTTTCGCAGCTAGGAGGAACACATACCTCTGGTGGAGTTTTCATACAACAATAGCTATCACTCCACCAGATGTATGGAACCTTTTGATGATTTTTATAGTCGACTTTGCAGATCACCACTGTGCTAGAAAGACCTAGGGGAGTCAACTCTAGTGGGACCATAGATGGTATGGGATAACATAGAGAAGTTGTAGATCATTTAGTAGTGGATGAAGACTGCACAGAGTAGACAGAAGTCGTATGCTGATAAGAGGTGTAGACCTGTAGAGTTTGAGGATGGAGACCATGTCTTTCTACAGGTCTCACCTCGATGGGATCTGCAGAGATTTGTCTGAGGTGGCATGTTATCTTCACGATTCATTAGACCCTTCCATGTCCTCAGAAGAGTAGGAGATGTGGCTTACCACTTATCACTTCCACCTCAGTTGCCTCAGGTGCACGACATCTTCCATGTATCTCATGTGAGAAGATATGTGCATGATTCTTACCACATCATCGACCATGGAGTGCTGGACATCAATGATGAGTCCACATTCCCGAAGGTTCCAGTGGAGATTGAGGATTTACAAGATCTGGTCCTACGTGGATGGTCTATACCTCTGGGGTGCGTATGCTGGCAGCACAAGAACCTCCAGAAGATAACATGGGAGCAGGAGGCTCAGATGTGTGCTCAGTACCCCCATTTGTTCCCCTAGTTCGAGTTGTAGCTTATGGGGACATAAAGCCCTGACATGGGGAAAATGTAATGACCTGAAAATTCCATATAATTTTGTTTAAAAAAATACATGAGATTTTTACGAGTGCGCGAAAATTTACGCTGGTTGATTCTGAGGCCCGGTGTGCCTAGAATCAATTTTTGATGTTTTGTTCATCTACGTTCAGTAAATGTACGAGTGTGACTTTATATCTTTTAAATCGGTGCTCGGAATTCAAATCCAAGGGCCCTGTTGAACTCGCAGAACCAATATTCACTTAAAAAGACTACCACCTCGATAGTAGTTGTTCAATAATAGAAGTTATTTAATGGGTTTATAATAAAATTAAATAAAAATATGTGTGTAGATTATTTTTATTTATTTGATGGTTAAAACCTCCATTAGGTGGTCAGAGGTTGGGGGCCACCAAACCATAACCTCTCATGGGAGGTTATGGTGGTGGGGCCCACTTGAGGTCTAAACACCTCTTTTTAATTAAAGAGGTGTGGGCCACACGGGCTTAAAACCCCCTAGAACTCACCATTACTAGGGAAGAACTCTTTAACATCCCTCTTTATGGTGCCAACCCTCCCAATTAAATAATTGAACTCCTTTAATTAATTAATTTAATCCATTTGATATTTTTATGCCCACAATTTATTAAGATTTGATATTTTATTATTTTGGTTGGAAATTATCTTTTGGTGGAGCCTGGGAAGAGGATAGAACATGGAGGAAACATTTCTCTCCACTGAAGAACTCATCAACCTCCAACGACGAATATCACCTTCTTCTTTCTTCAACTGAAACAGAGGATGGCGCTCCGTCCTTGAAGAACATTGACGACGCCAAACTTGACTTCTTCTTTCTTGTCAACAACAAATGAAAAATAGTTTTCCATGACATTTTCAATGATAATCGATACGATGTAGGGGGATTTAAGATTGATTTGTTTCCATTATTCATCGAACTAATCTGGGTTTATGAATCGTCAAATGGTATCACCATAACATGGAGAGCTCGGGCCATAGGAACATGACCCGACCCTCCCCCTTTGTTTGTCCACGTTTTTTGATGATGGATGTGGGTTAACGACGGCCAATGTTGGGCCGACCGCAAAATAAATCTGGCCTTAAAGGAACCGGTGGTGCATGGCTACCGGGTCGCCGAAAGGGCGTGACACAGTCGTTCCGCATAGAGGAGAAGGGGGTTGCGGCCAGGCCGGGCTGTGGCAGAAGGCCATGGAATTGTCGCGCCGCATGGTGGAGGAGAGCCACGGCTAGGGAGGGTCGTGGCAGAGGGGTGTGACGCTGTCGATCCACATAGATAATCAGAGATGTGGCCAAGGCGGGCCGCAACGGAGGAGTAGGAGCGGCCGGCGTCGGGCCGGCCGCCAACGGTGCGGAGCGGCTGGGCGCGCGGCCAGTAGGGAAAACTGGGACCCCACTGGGTACCGCGTGAGCTGGAACGACCCCACCTGGCACTGGTTTGGTTCCACTTGAACGGTTCAACTGTTCGGGATTCTAGGGGGCACACGCCTCCCCCTAGACGCGGCTAGGGAGGCCCCCACAGGGCGCTAGGAGCCGCTGGTCGGCCAAGCCTCTCAGGACACTTGCTAGCCACGCAGGCCGCCAGCAGGCCACGCGGGCTGCCAGCCAGGCCACGCAGGCAGCCGGGCCACCCCCTCGAGCAGGGCCTCCCCCCACAGGCCGAGTCGTACCCATGGAACGGGTCGGACCCGCGGGGCGGGTCGGTTCGATAGGGTCGGATTTGAATCGGACCCAATTTGTCATGTTTTCACCTTTTTGCCCATAACATGGGCTATGGGTTTCTGATCATCGAACCATATGGGGTGATGGAAATATTAGAGTGTGACGATTCATTTGGAATACCCAACATAAGGTTTGGACACAGTCGATGTACGGTCGGGTTGGTTTGAACCTAAAATTCAACCAGGCCCCTGGGACAGAAATACCAATAAGTCACAGACCGGGCATCCGATTGACGCATCGTCTATTGCAATGAGACCCCTATGAAAAATTGGACCATTGAGATACTTCTACATGGGACTTCATGATAGTTGTAGTATCAACCAGTAGCTCGTGGATCGGATCCTCCCGGAGACGAGCGAGTAGAGTACATTGACCTAGATACTTGCTGATACCTGGCAACTGCTGACCTTTAGACTCAGAGTGTTTCTACTAGCCCAGTGAGAAGCACCTCAGTTTGATGTGGCAGACCCACAGTGGGGAGTTCCTCTATGTGATGTGGCAGACCCATGGTACTCGACAGAAGGATTTCCTCAGCAGGCTACAAGGAGGAGCGCCTCTTTGTGACGGGGCATACCCACAGTGGGGAGCACCTCTGTGTGATGCATCAGACCCACGATGCTCGATAGGAGGAGTACCACACCAGTCCCAGATAGTGGGAAGTGCCTCTGTGTGATGCAGCATTCCCATAGTACTCTATAGAGGAGGAGTACACCAGCAGCTGAGATTTCAATAGTTTGACAGGGAGTGTTACATGTTACCACCCCTAGATTAAAATCTTGGTCTGTGTTGAGTCAATGAAATTTGTGTTTTCCTCATGATTGAGATGTTTTACTAGATAACTTAGGTATATTTATGGTCATATACCTAATTAATGGTTATCCATTTTTTTCATACTTTTTGGTTTATCCTTGTTGGATTTTGTGAGACCATGAGGGTATTGGGGTCTCTAATGAGTATCGTTATACTCACCCCTACATGGGTTATGCCCACACCTCATTGTGTTGGTTTCAGGCGACAGACAACACTGGATGAGGTAGAGAGTAGCAGGACTGGACGGTACCTGGAGGTGGACCACTTGGCATGATGGTACACTGAGGGGACAGACAAATGTGGAGTGCTGGGGAGGCCATCTGTACCTACCCTTTAGGTAGGAACCCCACAGGATGACCCAGTACCTACTTTACTTATTCTTTCAGTTGTACTTTTACTTCTCTGTTTCCGTGTACTTTACTGTTGGGATTGAATTTGCAGTCCCCTTTACTCTAAGCACTCTCTTTTGTATACAACTTCACTTAGTGTTTTACTTCTAGTTGTGTACTCTGTTGTGTGTGTTTCAGTTTATAAAGGCAATTCCTTCCTAGTTTAGAAATTTACACCTTTGGTGCTAGTCGCCAGCCCCAGGGCTATGGATGGCGGGCTTGGGGTAGTCACGATATGGGCCCCAGGGGACGGTTCGTGACACAAAGTCTATGTTTACAAAACACTATCATTGATGTTTTTTAATGTTATCATGATGGGAATCATGATAAGGTTCAATAAAAGATACCTTAAAATGGTGAAATAAGATTGATGTTGTTTCTACAAAAGTCTTATGGATTCCAAAATCTGAAAATGTTTTGAAAAAAATATAAATAATAGATTGTTTCGGAAATGTATGAATCCAACAAATAAAAAAATATAAAAAATACCCTTGTTGATAATAGAAAGCCTAGTATCTCAAGAAAGAAATTGGTTTAGAAACATATTCATGATCTTTATCAGTACAAAATCATTAAAAAAATACTCTTTCTATGGGTATTTCGGGTATTGTGGTGGATTCAGCCACACAATAAACATTTGTTTAGTTAATCAATAATATTTATATTTTCCCACAAGTTATGGAATATACAGATTGAGGGGGAGTAAATCTACTTAATGAAAAAAAATTAGATGGTTTTCTTTAAGAAATCTGAACAGAATAAATTGAAGATAGAATATAGTTTCCAACCCTTGGAAACTATTTGTGAAAAATGTAAAAACCCAAAAACCATGAAAAAAATGTCTTATTTTGTTACTGGATCAGCAAAATATTCTCAATTCTCTGTAGATGAAGGTGAATAATGAAAATAATGTTGAAAAGGTGCTGGTTGTTAGAACTGCATTAAAATCAATGAAATAAGAATGACTTGGGATTCTTTATTTTGGGTGTTCTAATCACATGAATGGTGACATGAAATTGTTTAAGGATGTGATAGATTATAAAGAAGGAAAATAGGAAATGGGAAATTATGAATCATTGAAAATCAAAGGATTAAGGTCAGCCATTTTTGGAAAATAAAAGTTGAAATCTAATAAAAAATTGTATAATGATGGGATAAAACAAAACCTAATATGTCCTAAAAATTATCTGATCAGGGTAACATGGTTACCTTCAAGAAATATGGATTTGTTGTAATGATTGAAAAATGTGGAATGATTATTACAAGAGATGAATGTACAAAAGGAAATATGTTTCAGGTTGGTGATTCAAAAAACTCTATTTACATGATTATAATGGAGGAGAATTTGTTATGGCATAAAATTCAGGGACATATGTGTCAAAGAAACATGATCTAGTTATTTAGAAGGCATAATGTCTGAGACATCCTTGTTTTACCAAGAATAATATTTTGGTTTTTCACTATTTTCTGGAAAGTAAAGATTACAAATGTTGTGCATAAGAAAGTTGATATTTTATCAAAACAACCCCTTCAGATAATCTGTTCTGATATATGTGGGCCAAAGAGATAACAATCAACCCATGAAGATAATTACTTCAAAACATTCATTAATGATTTTACTTACATTACTTGCGTTATGTACATGAAACACAAATTAGATGCTTTGAAAATGTTCAAAAGTTCCAGAATAAATGATGAAAATGAATGTGAGTATTATATGAAGAAGTTGAGAACTGATAATGGTGGTGATAAAAAAAGTGAAGAGTTGGAAGACTATGTTGTGTATTATGAAATTCAACACGAGTAAAGATCTCCATACACTACATAAAAAAATGTGGTATCTAAAAGAATGGATAAAATCCTGGTGGAAATGGGAATAACCATGTTACATGATCATGTAATTTATCATTGCTTTTGGAGGCAAGCCATGAGTACAACAATTTATATTCAGAACCACTATTTTTATAAGTATCTATCATGTATGACACACTATCAATTGTTTAATGGAAAAAAAGTTTCAAACACTTTCGATTTTTTAGGAGTCTGTGTATTATAAAAAAGAAATGTGGAAACTATGGTATGTTTGAGGAGAATGGTGGTGATGGAGTCTTTCTTGGATACTCTACATAAGGAAGAGGATAAAGATTCTGCAATAATGAAACAAAAATAATTTTTTATTCAGTTGATGTAAAATTTATTTAAGTTTCTTAGAAATAAATACATGTTCCGATTGGCAATAGTGTAATTCAAGTTGAATAAATTAATTTTTAAAGGATAGAAATTATTGTAATCCTAATAATAGTGCATAATTAGATTCAGCTACTTTCAATGATGAGGAATACAATAAAAAAACTTATCCATTTCTGAGGGAACAAGAGGAAGTGCAAAATAAAAATGGTGATCAACATCTAAAGGATCAAACACGAAGAAAAAAATCCATTACACATACTTCTTTGTATTTAAAAGTGGAACTATATGGTGTGAAAGAATATTTTGAGCATTCAAAATGGGTTTAAGCCATGAATGAATAATTGGATCAGATTAAAAAGAACAATACATGGGATCCTATACCCAAGCCTAAAAACAAAAACATCATTAGAAAAAAATGATTTTTCTATTACATGATTAATGAATAAGGTGAAGTTATAAGAACCAATGAAATATTGGTTAGAAAAGGGTATTCACTTATTGAGCGTAATGATTTTGATGAAATCTTTTCTCCAGTGGAAAGGCATGAAGCAACCATAATATTTTATGCTATTTCCACACAATTAGGATATAAGATCATTCATCGATTGATTTTCATTCAAAATAGAATTTAGAAAATGGAAAAAAAATTGATCAAAACAATCATCCTTGCTTGATATGTAACAATATATAATGAAAAAAATCTTTTCCATTATTTTTGGCAAGATCCTTTGATTTCATCTCACACTTGTCATCGATATCTGATCAACTCATCATCCACCAATGGAATCTCCTCCTAATACTAGAATGTATATATTCAATTCATAATGTTATGTAGATAAATTTGATAATTTTCCATAATAACATATTTAAATATGTAGATTTGGACACTAAGTCAGTAAAAAATCATATATTTAATTATTTTAATCATTTTATGCATGTGATGAATTTTCCGCAAACGACCCACGCCAACCAAGGATTTTTCATAGCTAGGGTAATCCCTATGTTCTAAGATCAATTATTACCTAAGATTTCATATATGGGCCATTGTTTATATGTTATTATACATTTTTTTTAAATATATGTGTTCATGTTATTAAATATATTTAATATATTTTAAACATTAATTCTGGGCATACTCAGACACATAATTGCATTCCATCTCAGTGAATGGTCATGAAAATAATCCATAAAATATACAAAAAAAACAACTAAAATCTGAGTCATTAAATTCTCCCATCCTTGGGGATTTACGTCCCAAAAATCTAAATCAAGGGCTACAAAAAAGATATGGGTACTGGGCATGAATATGAACATCCAGGTCTCAGGTGATCTCATAATGATTCACATGCTTCTACTGGAAAAACACTGTAAAAATTTATCACAATCAAAGGATTCTCTCATGCCAAGCCATGATCTCTAGATAGAATACACAAAAGGTAGATCCATCCTCGATGTCTATCTCACCCTAGTCGATAATATGTGATGTTTCATGCATTTAACTCCTCAACATCCACATTTGGAAGAATTTGTGTACATGATATAATTGTGGAAATATAGATAAGAGGTACACCTTCTCGACAACTCTATGTAGAAACTGAAAATGGCCAATGAATATCATAGATAGCATTCCGCCCCGATTAAATATCCATAATCCACATTAAGGTTAGACTTGTAGGAACACATGGTCTCCCTCCTCAAACTCCAATGTCCTCTATTATTTATCTGTATAAGACTTATGATGGATCTATGTAGTCTTCATCTAGTCTTGGACGATCTTCACTATCCTAGTAGTTTTCCTCACCATCTCTAGGCTTGTTAGTGCTGAATCTCGAGGGTTGGTCAAGCAATGAGATGAACTGTAGGGTCACCCTTATAATTCCTCAAATGGTTCTATATCAATGGTGAAGTATTAGCTATTTTTAATGAATACACAATTAGGGGTAGGTGATCCTCCCAAATATGGAAAAATTCCAACAAAGCAGCATGTAACCTATCCACTAGAACCTGAATGGTTCGCTCAGTATTTTAGTTATTTTGGTGGTGAAATGTTGTGCTCAGGCATAAATAAGTTCTAAAAGCCTCATATAATCCCTTCCACAATAAGAATGTGAATCAATCATCTGAATCAAAAAATATCTTCAATGTTACTCCACTGAGTTGGCATATCTCTTGCACATAGAGGTGTCTTATGCTCTCTAACAAACTCTTCTCTTGAATAGATATGAACTGGGTTGACATGGTCAGTTGGTCAATGATCACATAGATGGAATCACGTATCCTAGATGTACATGGTAATCCCATCATTAAATCCAAGGATATCCCATCCAAATTCAACTCTTCCACATCAACAAGGTCAACTAAACCTTCTAGAACATGGTGATCATCATTTGCTTTCTAAAAATTAAGGCAATGAGATAGAAACATTGAAAATACTTTCATCATCCCACGCCACCAATAATAAGGTCAAGGGAACTAATGCATCTTTTCCTCACATCGATATACAGAAAAAGGAGATTTATAAAACCCTATCAGAATATATTTCCTAAATTTCACTAGTACCATCTAGTTTCCTTTAAAAATAATGACATGACCGCCACTTTAGAAAATCTATCACGTGATTGTAAAAATGATAACTATGTATTTAGGGTGTCACAGTCAATATCACAAAGTTTTTCCTCCATGAAATGATGCAATATAATATGGGTAACAACCATATAATAGAGGTATGATGCTCCATATCTATCCACAATTGGTAAATACAACATGGATAACTCCTATGATGCCATGTTCAGAAAGCGCGAACACGATCTCTTAAAGAGAAAAATATGCTACCACATTCTATTTTCCAGTTGTTTTGAAATTTTCAATGTCATAAAACTCGAGTAACTCTATCCATAAAATCCATCTATAATTAAGATCCTTCTGAGAGAAGACCTAATGGAGAATCCTATGAACAGAATTGATGATAAATTGTACTCACATCTGGTAGTTTCCCTACATTTTTAGTGCAATGACTAACACTTCTAACTCAACATCAAATGTTACATAGTTCTGGTCATGTGGTATCAAATGATGTGAAATATAAGTAATCACTACCTGTCTCTTCATCAGAGCCAACCCAAGGCTAGTTTCGAATGCATTAGAGAACACTTAATACACAAAACCCTCTATTCACAATCTCAATATGGAAGCGCCCATCAATATCTGACACAACTCAGGAAAATCCTAATGGATCAACATAATCTATATGAAATTCTATCCCTTTTGGGTCAAATATATCATGGATACTAATACACAAGAGAATTCAGGTATGAATATCTAGTAATAGCTTGCCAGCCCAAGGAATCTTCGTATATATATGATGTACTATGGTGGGTCCTAATCAAATACTGTCTCGACCATTATGAGGTCCACCAGAACTCCATCTTATAAGATAAATTGTCCCAAAAAGTGGACCTAATATATCCATAATTGATATATTAAGATATTTCTATAATGTTTCTTCTCTCAAAGAACATTTAAAACCATCCTTATGTTTCTCATGTGATCCTCCTCAGACACCATGTACACTAGGTTATTATCAATGAAGACTACCACAAATCGGTGTAATGAGGGATGAAACATCCAATTAATGAGTCCCATGAATTATAATAGGCAATTTTTCACCCCAAAGGGAATCAACAAATATTCATAGTAACCATAGTGACATTTGTAAGCCATCTTTTGTAAATATTCATCCCATACCCACATCTTGGGATATCCTAACCTATGTTCAACCCTCACAAACCATCATTACCCTCTCAACTGGTAAATTAGTTCATTGATCCTCATTAATGGATACTTTTTATTTAATATCACCTGAATCACGCATCAGTACTCCACAAAAAATCTGAAGATCCCATCCATCTTCTTGAAAAACAAAACTGGGGCTACCAAGGATCAAACATTGGGTATATCAAATACCACACTATACAAGTCTTCAAACTGCATGCTCATCTCTTGATGCTTTTCGAGATCAATCTAACATGTTGTCAGATATATCAGTACAATTCTAGAGTGTAGATCAATGAATAAGTCTACTTCGCAATGGAGAGGTAAACCTAGAATATCCTCATGAAAGATGTTCTCGTACTCCACAATAATTTTTTGAATCTGAGTATTTATAACATCCATTTCACCAACATTTAGTTTATCCAACTAATGAGTAATTGGAAGAACCATCTTATGAACTATTACCTCTCACAATTCCTAGGTTTTCAATTCACCAACAAATTAGAACCTAGTTCCATCTCTATAGAAACAACACATCCTTCGCCAAAAATAGAAAAATTGGGTGTGAACTATGGATAACTAGTTTATACATAAGATGATGTTATAAAGCATCATCACTACTACAAATAGATCCCAAAAACATATCTCACTATTATCAGACATGTCACAATATTTACACAAGTGTATGATTGTTGAGTCATCTCCAGTACCAGTCTCCAAGGGAAAGGGTCGAGCCATGCGATCAAATAGAATATATAAGTCGTGAATAAGATATGTGTAATTAATGGAATGACTAAAAACCATTTCCATTAGAAATATAGATATGGCTGAAAAGGAAAAAGACTTACATTGTGTTGTTCTCGAAGAATCTTGGTCATAATATTTGATCGCTTGTTGCTTTACCTGACCCATTCATCCATCTCTCAGAGCCTGGCATGGACCACACTAGGGGAGGGGGTGGTAATAATTCAAATTTTCTACATCCCCTACTATTCTATTAGTTCTTATTCCACATATTCCACCATAAAGGCATGTATGTTCCTAAAACTATCTCAACATTGGCGACCGTTGCACGATTTCTCTATCATTCGCTCATTGGGGTGGGCAGTATCATGCAAGATGTCCCATACAGTCACATGAATAGAACATACTCTATCTATCCTGACAGACCAAGATAGAATGAACTAAACCATAGATCCTCTTTCAAATAACTGCCTCTTAATTTTTTTCATGACTAGTACCAAGAGACTGATGTTGGATCCTTTTTACTAATTCTATTTTACCAATATTTACACTATTGGAAAACACTGTCTATGTATACTCAGTAAAAAAAGTATCAAACAAAAAAATTCAATTTAGAATCCCAGTATAATTAAGAATGAAGAGAAGAAAAACTAGTTTTTACATCTTTAAACATCCAATTATTGATGGTATGGTCCCTAAAAAATGTGTCATGAACTTTATCCATTGAGTACATTGAGTGGTTTGTAACCTTACTGGAGATAGACAACTATTGGATATGTACAAATCTCTTTATTGGTGGATATAAATTTTCTCTTAAAAGGAACTCAAACTCTTACTATGGTAGAGTCACCACTTCATAATACTTGGTCAAAACCCTCCACCATTTTCCAACTAAGACATGGAGAATGATTACGGCCATGATAAAAAAATTTATCTATTCGTTTCCTTTCCAGAAAAAAAAAACTGTGGTCACCACCTCAAACTAGTCCTCATCCACCTATGGGTAAGGATTGCCTCAAAACCTGAGGGGTTTATATTACTGAAACTCATGAAGTGTGATGAAGCCTACACACATCATCTTCTAGTACTGTGGGTACCACATGCTGCTCAACATGTGGTGGAATAGATGGTGCACAACCTAGAGGTAGAAATTTTTGAACTGGTACCTATACTTTTTCCTCCTCACTGATGGAATCATCCTTATGATCATGATGCTATGTTTTAGATGGAATACACTAATGAGGAATCATGAAAGTAAACAAGATGTACCATAGTCAATTAGTAGATCTGGAGATCTGAAAAAATAAGGACACGAAAACCAAACCCCATTCCTATATTATACATGTACAATTTTTTCCCTATAACAAATATCATAATTTTCCAATTTTAATGTTATGTGATAAGATTCATACAGTACGGATACATGAGCCACCATAATAATACTGGAGTCTATTTTCTAAAATATGAACTCGAAACACTTACCATTATTACCCCAAACCAATATCACATAATCTCATCCTATGGTTCAAATGAATCCATTGATACCACTATGTCGTGACACATCCCATTGGGGTTCATGTCGTGACTCCCCAATCCCACCTCCAATAGGTTAGGGGCTAGTTAATAGCACTGAGTAGGCATATCGCTAACATGGTAGGACACTGGCTAAGTACTTGTGCGCTCAAAAAATCATCCCCAGCCAATACAATGATAAAGTTTAAAAATAATTTAGCAACCATGTGTAAATATATCTAAATACCACAAATAGAGTAGAAAAAAATTAAATGAATGTAAAAAAATCCAAATAAAATCCTACCAGATAGAGTCTGAAAATAAGACCACCTAAAATTATTACTTGTGACTTATGTTAAAATTGTACAGGAACACACCTCAGTCTGTCCAGCCTCACTATGCACTGTATAGTCCTAGTCCATCTAGGAATCTGAAAAAGTGGGGTATTTTGTACAAGACATGAAATGTGTGGGAGAATACCATGCATGGGTGAGTATAACAATACATAGTTGGACACCCCTAAACCACATAACACACAAAATAATAATACAGTTATAATTACACATGTATATTTCTAAAACACATATAACCATAATATCTCGATATAATCATCAAATTCACAATGTCTAAAAGGTAACAAACCACGATAATGCTATCCATGGATTCCAGCTTGAAGGTTCCACATATAACTCATTCAAGAGAACACACACTTAAGTCTGATAACACTGATGATGTCTGTTCAATAGGTAATAATCAATGGGTAAATTCATATGAAGTACATATTGAGATTATGAATAGATACGATACATATATGAGGATCACTACCAAGTCCATGAGGTATACAATAAACTCAATCAGTATTACCTCGCTATGTAGAGAATCAGTGCTGGCATAATATTAGCAAGTACAATACCAATGAATCCACCTAAGGAACAAAGATGAATATCAGATCTCACTTAGGACCTCACAGAAGGATTACAATAACATTATCCATTGGGTATTTTTAAATTGATCTCTATCCTTGGAGTAGGATGTAATTAAATACTATCCCTTATGGAACTGATAATGGAATTCACCCTAATTAAACATGGCCATGATATAGACAAAAATGTCTCTGGTCCATGTTGTAAGGAGTAAAATATGTGTAATAGATGTACATACCATGTCCCTTCAACCCCAGGTCCTGTTCATGTAAATGAAGTACATCATGTCTCCTGTGTATTTGTAACAATACAAGGTGTCTCGACTGCCCATGAACTCTTCATGTCTATCAGTATATGGGTGTTTCTGAGTATTCTAGTCCAAGCCATGTCCTTGTGGGAGTACACATGTTGTCATCTTCTGGTGTACTCCATCCCATGCTTATGTAAATAGTTCACACCATGACACATGGGAGAGGTCACAAAATGTGTGATACTTTAAAATTTCCATAACCCTAGCTGCGGCTAGGAGGGTCACACACACCATTTAATCCTAGATTACAAGAATTTTGGTTTATATGTTTTCATAAAAACTTGTTCTTACTTTTGTGTTCATGAACACCACCATCACATTTGGATTTAACTTCAATCATGTGATAAATCTAGCATTCACCCCATATGAACACCTCCATGGTCATTTGCTAAAATATATCCTTCAAATCAATTCAAAAATATAGATTTTGATCATCCGATCACAACACTCAGGATACACTCAAATTGAGTGTTTACAACCCGTTATGATCTTCCCACCACTACCACTATTGCCCCATCATCACATCATGATGAGCTCAATTCATTGATTTCAAACCATTGCACCAATAATTGGGTGTCTGATGTCCAAATATTCGTTATACGTCAAACCACGGGCCAAATGATGAACATGGTTGAAGAATGAGTAATTAGGGGATAAAAGAACAATAAATATCTGGAGGAATGTATCTAGGTCAATTTTCAAGTTGACCTTGAAACATTGATGCTAGAATGATGTATATAGAGATAAAAATTTAATCACAAATAAATCATCCCAATAAATTATTAAAAATAAACCCATACAACAAAAAAATGATTTGTAAATCAATATGTTCATCTATTGATTTATGTTATTCATTGTAATTAATAACATGGAAGAAATAAAGAACATTGATTTGGAACAATCATAGGCGAAGAACAATGTTGAACTGTCATTTTCGGTGAGATCCATTGATTCCATCTTGCACTTGTCGTCGATCTCCAATACATTCGTCGTTCACCAATAGAATCTCCTTAAATAGATCCAATGAATCTAATAAATTATTAAGTATATGTAGATAATCCTATAAATTATAGATAAGTTCATATTTGAATATTTAAATTAACTACCTTAGTCAATAAAGAAAAATAATAATTTATCCAATTGTTTTATTCATTGTACACCAAAGATGAATTTTAAAAAAATGACCCACACAGACCAAGGTTATGTCATGACTAAGGTAAAACATTTATTTTGACCTCAACGGTTCCCTTAGATTGCTGATATCGGTAACCATTTAGAAGTTATTCAACTTCTCTTGGAAAACTTTGTGCACATTATTTTTATCATATTTAATATGTTTGAAAAATTCATTATGGGTACACTAGGACTCAAAATCACACTCTGTCTTGGTGAATTGTCTCAAACATTATTCATACAATATCCAAATATAATGAATGTAAAATACCAGTCGTTAAAATGTTGGTAACAAGATCTGTTGTTGTTTTTACATATTTTTTCCTCAAAATAACAATGGTCCCCTTCCATGTATCAATACAAATCACATCATCTCAAATGTAATGATTTGAAGTGATTTCTTAATAATACATCATATGTAAATCTATATTTTACTCTTTATATAAAAAATCAAGGTTATGAACAAACATGAAAATGAAAAATAAGTGTATGTGTTTTTTCAAAAAATATTACATTTAATATATAAACCTAACAACCATATTTTTTTATTCACAAGATAATCATTCTTTTGGACTAAATGGTTTCTTGATACTATGATTTTTAAATGTAAATAAATATATTCACGTCTATATTTGTAGAAGCATTCCAAGGAAATTAAAATAAAATCATACCTGTTCAAAATTGATTTTATTTGATTTGTAGGAAATATATAAATGTTTTATAAAAATTAAAATGCTACTATACACAATTAAAATAAAAAATTATAATATTCCCCCACATCAAATTTTAATATAATTATATCGATTTAATTCATAATATTCTAATAGGATTAGGGGAGCATTAATTAGTTACACCTCAACTTTTGTATGACGTGGAAATAGATATGATCTCACAGAATATTTGAGACACTTTGAGAGCATTTGATACTTATTAATTTTTTAGGATTATTATTAAATCGATAAGGAGACCATCGACAGAATAATTATTTATTCAGTAATTGAATTACCAGTATGTTTTTTATGGAATTAGAAGCATAAGAATGATTCAGGGATGGTGAAGAAAGATCAAGTTGAAAACCATCATAAGATATTTATTATTCCTTTGGAATCCATTATTTTGAAGTAAGATAATAGAAAAATCATGTTAAAAATTAAAGAATAATCATTATCAAATAAAATAATATAGTAAAATTACTATGAGAATGTATACATTTGTTTATTTTGTCAAAGTACCTTTTGTATACCCACACAATACTGGTAGGGTTACCATGAAAAATTAAAATATTTATATCATGGATTATGTAATAACAGAATTTTAAAAACTAGGGTTTAGAGGAATTTCTAAATATCATTGGATGAAAAACATAATAATAGAAAGGATTAGGTTGATACAGTGGTTTGGAAAAAGTACACATTTGAGAAACCAATTCATATGATTAAGTTTACATTTGAGAAACCATGCCTTAAAAAAGTAAAATAGAAAACATCAACACATCATAAAAACATATAATTAATCAAATATATGTGTATATGGGTTTTGGAAATTTATATGTTACCAAAAAAACATGGTAATATCATTAAATACAATCATAATTTGTATTAATTATAGAATGGAATATGCTTATATGATGCTTCACTAAAACATTTATTTCAAATAATTAATCTTTTACTCATTTTAATTTGTTTTTAGTCCAATCATAATAAAGTGTAAATGAAAATGTCATCAGTATACGAAAAATGGTATATTGAAAGAGAGATTATAAATGGGTCTAAATGATTAATAAAACTAATCTAAAAACACCCCTATGTATGTCAATAATGTTATTTTATAATAATACATTACAATATTTATAGTAAAATATATATCTTATAAGATCCATGTTGTCAATGGAAATATATTAATTTGATGAATGAAACACCACATTGAAAATCCATGACCAAAATAGATTAAAATAAATGAATTTCAATATAAAAATTTATAAAAATACATTAGTATTGATCTTTTGTCACAAAATAATTTATTAGGAAATAACATGTAGGTAGATGATATATAAAGAGGGAGAAATAATACATGAAATTACAATTTTTTCATAATCTATTTGGAGACAGAACACCGTATATGGTTACTTGTGATAACATAAATAGGTTTTAAAATATTTTTACAATGTGAACACTAAAATAGGATTGGTAAATAATTAGACCACATAGTTGAAATGGGGAAATATTCATTGTAAAACCAAAATTTAATATTATTAGTCATTATTAAATCCATAACATAACTGATAATCTCAAAATATATCCCCCCTTATTGGTAATAGTAATTACAATTAGAATTATAAAAAGAAATTTTTTAATGAGGTATATAGTCTAAATGTTCCAATATAAGTTACATAATTATCATAAATAAATGATATTAGTGTTTTTTATATCATGTAAAGGATTATAAAAAATATTATAATGAAAAATTTGATTCATGATGAATATGAATTTTTATAATCTCTGATATAGATACTGGAATTAATTAAATTAATTATTTTATAAAATGAATAATAGAGATACATATAATCACTTAATAATAATTGTACATTGTATCAAGATAAACAGATAACAGAATATCTATAATGATAAATGTATAAGTAATTAATAAATTTTGTAATATCCAAATGTAAATCAGTAAAAAGAAAACAGTTTCATGCCTTTGAATGGTCAATGATGAAGATATGTTATGAATTTTATACCTAATCATTTCACTAGAACTATGATCCATCTTCTTTTAGGAAACACATCATTCAATAAATCAGATATAGTTATAATGAATTTTATTCATAGTTTCTAGGGGGTACAATGTGTAATTGGGAATGAATATGAAGTTAAACATTTACTTATTTGAAAGTGAATCTTTTTATGCAGGAAATATTATTATCAATAATCATAAAAGTCTCTTGTTTAATTTACCCTCATTAAAATACTAATTTTAGATAATTTCATCATCTTTTCGCTAAATCATTTGTGTCCTAAATGGACTATGTTATAATGTAGATACTAGGGATATATATGGGCTTAAATATAAATGGTTTCAGATAAAGTAAGTGATAAATCATATATGCTTTTATGGATCAAAAAATAAATTTCTATAAACATAAAACTAGAAAATAAGAGGAACAAAAAAATATAAATGAGTAAATATTTTATTGATGAACCTAAATCAACTTCAAATACAAATATAATAACTAAATATAAATAACACATTATTAGAAAATATGATTCACTTGGAAGAAAACAATAAATACTCAAGTTTATTTCATTTTATCTGAAGGAATGAATGATAGAAATATAATATACCTAACAATATACATTCATAGATCATCATTTTTTAATTTTAAAAAATACCTCATTATGAGCATTCTTCCAATGCAATTAATAATCTAAATAAACAATTTAACACAAATTTAAAATATAATTATATTTTTAATATGAGGAACATATAATATGAGTGTAAAATATAACATATTTAATTGAAAATATGTTCACTAATGGATGAATTGAAAAAATAATGAAAAAATATATATGGTAAATGGATAAAATCTAAAAATTATTTAATAAAATGGGGAGATAATTTTCTTGATTGTGAAAATATTTCGGAAAACTCAACCATAAATAAGATTAATATAAAATTTAAATACATTCAAATATTTAAAAAAAAAAGAATAAAAAATATAAATAATTGTTATATATATTTCATGAAATTTATATTTTATCATAGAGTTGAAATTCATTGATATACTTCTAAAATGTGGTCTAGAATCATAATGAATAGTTGGAACTATATGTAATGTGGAATGATACAACGTGGATTTTAATGTATTTAGAATTGAAAACCAATTGAATTTGAGGCTTTAATAAGGTCTTTTTTTAAAACTACAAATCATGGAATTATTAATATATTTATTGAAATTATGAAATTGAGTACCTAGAATTGGAAAAAAACATGACCTATAGAAAGATTATATATCTTCCCAGTAATTGGATAATAGCATGCCAAAAAATGCATGGCTATCCAATAATGAATACAGTCTAAACTATATATAAAAAACATGAAAAAATACATGAATTTTTTTTGTCTTAAATATAATTAATAGAACCAAATTAGAAATAAAAACCAAATCATTTAACACTAATCATGTGTGCCTAAAACTGTTCACTTTTTCATAACTAAAAACATAAAAATGAATACAGTATAATGTTCCATGAAGTTTCCGAAATTTGAAAAAATCTTGGTTATATAACAAAGATAATCTTATATGAATATAGATTATGTTTGATTACAACATTCTATGATAAGTTTAAAATATCATAGTTTAAAATCAGTCTATGAAATTATGCATAAAAACAAATTATAATTGTCCATAAGACCAATCAATAGAAATTAAAAATTATTAAACACTACATATCAATTATAATATAAACGTTATTACATGAAAACAATTATTATTATTTAAATATCTTATCCTCAAATAACTTCTTTGTCAACTTTACAAGAGTATTAATATGAGTATGATATATTAGAAATTAGATTGTAGAAACTATAAGGATTAAATCAAAATATATATTGAATTAGCCTAACATAATAACAATGGAAAATAAAGAAAAACACAACTAAATGAAATTGAGGATGGTCTTATATATATTAAATAATATTCCATAATAACATTGAAATTTGGCTCTACACATTTACCTCCAGATGTTTAGAAATTTAATTAATCATCATGTCTAATACTCCACACTTATAAAGAATAATTGAATAAATAAAAGTTTGTTTCATAAAAACAATTTCATAATTTTTCATAAAATGTAATGAAAACCTAAAATTTCATCATGCCAAAAAATAAATTTTTATTAAAACAAAATAGAAGTTATTTATTTGAAATAGAGTTTCAACCAAAAACTTAAAAAGTAGGGCATCCTAGTTAAAAAATAGATAAATCCAGTTGTGGGAAAAATAAAATGATGTCCCAACATATGTGCATGATTTTATCACTAAATTTATAATACTATTTAATCAAGTTAATAAGTATGAAAAGGGGATTTATACAGAAATAAAAGTAAGGCCTGACTTAAATAACTGTAGTGGCTATAGACAAGTATGAAATTAACAATATAAAATACCAATGAAAATTCCAAAATAATAAGAAAATAAATTTTATCTAAATGTATCTAAAAACATAAATATAATTCAATTGAAACACCGAATACCCATGATTTCATGGGATTTATACATGAAAAAAAGAGTGAATACCTAATAAAGGGATAAATGACCGAATAGTGGAATAAGAAATTATATTATATCCGTGTTCGTTTTGAAACCTCATATTTTTAGTAGAATATAGAAAAAATAAATTGAACATCGTTAGAAGTGGGGAATAATCAATTGTAGATAATCATGTGGTGTGGATGAGGGTATACACCAAGATAATGAATTGGGCCTTTTAGGGTAGGTAGAAATCACCTGTGTGGGGTTTGTGGGAAATGACGTTGGGGGGAGAAGAGAGGCATAAGGAAGGCTTGAGGATGGGTGAGGTATTTTAATTTTATTGAATCAATCCAATAAATTATAAAAAAATTTAATATATATTATTTATATTGTTATTTAATTACAATATTTTGAATATTTAGTAAAAAACTACTTGTATTAGTATGAAAAAGTGATTGTTTAAATTTTTTGTAAAATATTTGTTGGTGCCAAATATTTTTAAAAATATATATCTATATCCACACACACACACGCACAGATATATATAAATATATATATATATATAAATATTAAATTTTGTTAATTAAATTTAATATCAACAAAACATAATATATTTGAGAAAACAATCATTTTTAACTATATTTTTTTTCTCACAATATTTATTCTGGTTTAAACAATATTGATTGAAGTAATATTAAAATTTAAAAATTTAAAATATTATATTTTTGAAAAAAGTATAGGAAATTCATGGAAGAAATATATTTTTATATCATATGGGCAAGAAAATTCATATTTGATAAATAGCTCCCAATATTGTATTTTTACGGTATTAAAAATAATTAATATTTTTATCATCGTTTTTGAAAATTTGAGGACTTTTGGAATAAAACATTAAAAAATTGGTTGGAGATTGATGAAATGCTTATTTGTTCATGGCATGCCGTTTGGATGTGTTTTTTTTTGGAATTGGTAGGCCTCATTAGTTTGAGATGATACCCAAATACGTAAAACCTATTGGTCAACCTAGCTAATTAAATCAGAATAATCTATATAGTTGATCATATCAACCATGAACTAACTTAAATGTCTATTCAGTATTTTGTGTGATATGGTATACCTAGTTAATTGGGTGTGATATGAAATAAATGATTAATCTAGGTAACATATTCCTTTCTAGAATAGGAGTCTTATGACATTCATGGGGTGGGATATCTTATCTGATGGGGTATTCAAATGCGTAGATAGGATAGATCCCTGGAATGGAACATTACACAATTTAATTAATTCCCATGTTCTCCATTCCCCCATAATGATTGAAATTCCTCTCAAAATAACAACATTCATCAAAGTATCTTTGTTATTACACAACACAAATGATTTTTAAAAAAACTATTGATTCAAAAGACACTTCATGGTATACTTTCTGATATGTAAAAATATAGAGTAATTAGATTCCATTGTATCCTAAAGCAGATTCACTTGCATGCCACCTTACTTTCTATTTGGTGGGGATGAATATAGTCTTAAAGACGGAAATATCATAACATGCATCAGAAGGCTCCATCTATTAAAATCCAAGAAAATCATATCACAACTCATTAATATATCTAATAATATTTAGAAAAAATTTTCACTAACATTCTTATATATGTAATCAATAATGTGATAAAGGTGGAATAATTTTCTGGTAATAATTTAGAGAGGTTTCAAATGATGATGCCCTAGTTTTTTAAAACACTAAAAGTTTTGTTTTTCTCTCAACTATAAAGACCTCAACATCCCTAGATGAGAAAATGCATGTCTCCAACATGAGGAAAAATTCGAAATAAAAAATGTCATATTTTGATGAAACATACTCATGACATTACTCAATGGTCTCTTAAACAATTTTCTATACCTATGGAATATAAATTAGGCTTGGGATAATTTGGTTGAAAAAATCACAAAGGATATCATGATAAATATATTCTATATATTTATGTTCATCTCATTGAAAAAGGTAGATCATAAAAATAACATAGATAAATTCTATAAAATTCAATGTATATTTAAATAACTAATGTTATGTATGATGATTAGCGATGATTCCATTCTTATGACATGCATCATTGATGAACTCCACCTTCTTAAAAGAATGTTAAACATTCTGTAAAACCCAATAAGTAATATATTTATTTTAATTAGTTACTAAATTACCTATAAATCATGAAGGAATACAAAAAATAATAAGAGATAAATGAACTTAAGGATGAAAACTCAAAGTTCTTTATTGTGATGGGAGGGGGCGATATTGGTCCACAAAGTGTAAAAAACTGAAAACATCATTTTAAATTAAATTTACTATTAATAAAATAAGGGGTATGTTTCTTCTATGGAAGGTTGATACAAATCAAATTGGATTGTCGCGAATGTAAGGATAAGGATAGAAAAGTTATTTTAAGGTGAAATTTTCATCTATGATCTTATATGTAAATTTAATCATGAATGGATTTTCATGGTAGATAGATTTTAGAGCTACCTAAAATGTCTGAAACAATAAATCTCTATTCAAGAGGATTAAATCAATAAATTATGGGATGTCACTGTACATGACATACATTGTAAGCCTAAATGTACAGGGGAGTGGGGAGGTTGATCTTAATTTTAACCCATCAAATATCCCCACATTAAACAATATTTTCTTTGAACTAAAATTTCATACGAAATTAGCTTCAGAAGGAAACAAAATCCATTACATTATGCTTGTGTTCAGAAAAAATAACTACATTCTTTCCATGTCTAGGATCATTATTAAAAAGGTTCACTTGTATGATGTATTCTTTATGTTAAATATAATTTTTTTTATTTTATTCATATTATAATATTATTTATTTCTTAATCATTTTTTCACATAAATTTTAACAAAATTCTTGTCATGTGAAAATGGAATTACTCCATATAATAGATATATATTAATAAATTTGATAATTTCATAAAAAATAAAATAGATAGAAAAATATTTATAACTATTAAAAGAAAAATTAAATTTATTGAATTTTTACATAGAGATGTGTGTGGTATTCATGCAAGTACCACCATTGTTAATAAAAAGAGCATTCTAATTTTTATTTATTATTTTCCTATATTTTTACATTTCATGGATTTCTATGATAAAAATTACGTGGTAAATAAATTTAGTATTTATAAAAATGAGTATGAAAAAGTGAGGGATCACTATTAAATGCCACAAATTATATGGGGGCCGGACTATGGTAGTTCATATCCATTTTAATCCCTATGTGTCATACATGATGTGAAAAAACTCTTCAAATCTCAAAAAAAAATTCTATTGTGGGGAGAAAGAATAGAAAAATAATGAATATGGTTAATTGAATGAATTCTATATCAGTTATATTATGTAGATTATTGGAAGATTCATTGAAAACTATGTGTTATAGGCTAAAAATGGGTCTGATAAACAATAAATTGTATCAAAGGGGTGACTTAAAATTTATAATTATTTCTTTTATTATTAATAAATACACATTAAAAGTTAAAATTCATTTCATGTTTTAATTCACTATTGATCTACATTGAAATCATTTCTTCCACATCTTTGTTTCATGATCTTATTTCCAAGATCAGTTAATAATTGAAGAAGATCCCATCTAAAGATCCCATCTAGATGGTCCATGAATTCTAATAGGATAATAGAATAATATACAACATGTATACCATTGTTACAAGTCATTGACTTTATTTTAATTGTGAAATTATGTCCATGATGTTTCTAGGTCATCGTGTAATTAGTATGTGCCACATGTAATAAATTAACCATGTGTAGACCAAAATATATGGCACACATCATTACTAGAGTAGAGGGAATATAGACTGACTATATCTTGTGGAGTCCATGTTCATTCATGGTGTAAAACAATTGGTCAAACCATTCCATTTAAATAATATATCATGTGTATTTAATACATGATTCATATAGACTGGAATTATTTTAATTTTATGTACACACAACATATCCTTTAAAAAGTCGATGTACATCATAAATTTTACAATAATTGCACACCAGGTCCATATGTGTGTATTGAGGATATATGGTTAAGATAAGTACATGTAGTGTGGTTTACTGTAATTTTCTAGATTCATTACATTATTATTTTTATGTATTATAATTAATTAGTTAATCCACTAAAACTCATTGACTTTTGTTTTTTGGGCCATTATGATGATAGTGCACCTCGATCGTGAGGTTTTATATTTTATTAAATTATTTATTAATTACAACTAATATTCAAAATTAGAATCATTTACGCATATTTCATACTAATTGGGATGGTCCATCCCAGAAAGGCCCATTTGGTGAATACACCAATCCCACCTCCAGTAGTCCATGGACTAGTGAAAACCACTTAATGAGAACGTGCCACAACTAAAAGGCACTTGTCGATGTACCTATAAACATTCACATGTCTCCAAGAATAATTCATGAAACTGAAAACACTGAGTAAAAAAATAGGCATACCACTAAGATAACATCATAGACAAGAACAATACAGAACTAAAAGTATACAAGGCTAGAATACCATCCCAACAAAAAGGAAATGTAAAAATGTAAATGTATCTTGAAATCATATGTAGAAAACCCTACACAAATGGTCTATTTAGAATAGATATCTAAATCAACAAAAGCACACCACCCCTAAGCACCACCGGGACCTATTCCACCATGGAATTCTTCAATTCTTGGATCTTGATCACAAGACACAACACATGTGGGAATAGCTCATGACTTAGTGAGTAAAATAATACGTGGTAGTCTCCCAGAAACATGATGTAAAAGACTACAAAAGAAACATCACATAGAGTATGCAGTCATCTCAACACTGGTATATGTCTAAAAAATATAACATGAACATCCAAGTATAATCATAAAGGATTCCATGACTCTACTTCCCCTTCACTACCAGCCATATGGTTCTACTAGAAGATTGATCATTCTGGGAGATCTCACTTCTCGAGCCATCTGATAACCCTATTGTTATTTCCAGCTAGATGGAGGATTAAATCCCTACAAATAGAGGTCACATGAATTCCCAGAAAAATTCATCTGGGTGATATTGGATCACCCCATCCCCATGGAGGGATAAAACTAATCTATCCGGGACGTATCCTCTGGCAGGGATTACTGTCTATTGATGTGGAAGAAATATCACAATGAAACATCATGGATGAAATAAAGGGAACTATTCAACTACACTGGTCCATAATAAAAACCCAAAAACAAATCTCAAATGTTTCACCTCATTAAAAGGGTCCCAATGCAAAGATATCTTGTTAAAAAGACCATATGTTTGAATGTTACTGCCAATATAGTGAACAAGTCCAACCTGGGTCTGAACCGAACCAGGGTCTAACCTACCCTGGTCTGGCCAACCTAACCCAGTTTTGCAGACCAAAGCCAACCTGGTTGGGGATTTCCCAAACAGTCTTACCCTGTAGGGCCCGACCCTTTGGGATGATGAACCTTGGAATGATGGGTCACATGGATCAGTCCATTATGTTACTAGACCACAGCCCATTGGACCCAGCCCACAAAGCTACTCGACCCTCCCAGTCCACCTAGCCAAGCCCTAATGATATTGTCAACACTTCTACGACTTGCATCCCAACTACAAGCGCTTCTTAGTCAGCACGACCACCACGTTCCGTGGATGACATGGCATGGCTTCCCCTGTGTCGCCTATCTCACAACTGACACTACTATGGGGTCCATGTAGCTGGTTTCCACGTCTCGATCTCCTCTAGTGGCTTCTTTGTCAGCGGGACCTCCTCTAGTAGAGTCCCACTTGACAATGCTTGTCACGACAATAGGTGGCCTCTCTAGATCACCACCTGACCCTCCACCATCATGGGACACCTCATTGTCGTGGTCCCACCTGGATTGTGGGTTTCCCCCAACATCAACCACCTAGTCGGTGGCCTGTATTTTTATGTCCACCTGGCTCAACCTCCAGACTGGTCTGGTGCCTCTTCCGCCACTGTCCGCCCCTCCGATAGCCTTGCCCTATTGATTTCCTCGACCTGCGGATGGAATCGCCCTGTTGCCCTCCTTATGAAACTATTGGTGTCACTGCCTCCGGCCACCACCTCATGCTGTCACCACCTTACATCTTCACGGTTTCAGTTCTCCATCTGAGATTGTAAAACATTGGGAATTAGGAAATAAGAAGGGGAGAATGAAAATTGTAGGAACTCCTAAAATCAATGTATCATGGCCTTGTTCTTGTCGGTCTCAATCCATCCATGTTAAATGAAGAAGGAAGGGGAACAATAAATAATTTCCAACACGAATAAACCCTAAATAGTTCCTATAATAGAATAAACTCGTATCCCAAGAACGATCGACGTAAAGATAAAAAATTTTGTTAGTTGGTTATAATTTTTCATTGGAATGTAAGAATGAGAAATAAATCCCAAATAATTATCCCCTGTATGAATTTTGGATCGATCGGTGAAAATGTATTTCATCTTCGATGATAGGCCCACTAAGGATCTCTATCTGTTATCTCATTGTTGTTCATCGTTCGCCAATGATATGTTTCAACAACAATTTTATTCTTGAGAGCTTCCAGAGAATTTCACTAGGACTGTGAATCTAATTCTATATCCCAACCATGATGTAAAATGATGAAAAATCATTTCAGCATCCTTGAATTGCTATATTTCAGCACTGCTATGCGGTTTCATTTATGAAGGAAATGTTCTTCCACATCATAGATTCCCAGTGTCACTGTATTTCTAAATGGTTTTGAAAAGTAATTAAATTAAATTTTTATGTTTATTTTATTTTCATATAAAATTCCCAAAAATTAATATTCACGTTTGACCCACACAGGTTGATGTTAGTCATCTCCATAGGAAAAAACCACCTTACAAAGTTAATGGTGGTCTCAGATCTTCAATATGAGTTATGATTAATGATTTATTAAGATTTGAGAATAAAATAATTTCTGGTTAATTAGTTTATTAAGGGTAACACACCTGGTGACTTTTTCTAAAAATGATCCTCGTTGACCATTGATTGGTCATGCCTATGGTAAAACCACTTCTATGAGCTCAACAGTGCCCTTGAATTTATTATTTGACCAATCGTTTTATAATTATTTAACATTTTCATAAAAGTTACATGCACGCACTATGAAAAACATAAAATTTTTCCTTGAACCATTCTAATCTCCTCATGCCTCACAATCACACTCTGTCTCATCATATAATCAAGGACTTTTACAAAAAAATAGAAAAAATAAATTTTTCAAAATATGGGTCATTAAAATATCCCCACCATAGAAATTTAAATCCCTAAAATCTAAAACAAATTGTACTAAAAAATATTAGTGTACTAAGAAAGTATCTGAACCTCTTCATCTCAGTTCTCTCCTGCAAATTCTCGTGCTACCTAAAAATGTACAGAAGAGGAATAAACTACCCATAAAGGATCCTCTCTTATCGATCCTCTATCTCCACTGGGTGCCCCACAAAATATGGTTGTATCATTTCTGGTGAAGTGTTACGTCTGTAAATCCAAATTTAATTACAAAATATTAATACTAGTATACTGAAAGTATGGGATTGTTCCACAGTGAGATGAAGTAATTTTATTTTATTTTCTTTATTTTTAATTAATTAGGTGGGGTATATTGAAATATAGAGTTGATGTTTTGATGTTTCAATGACAGAGTAATTAAAATTTTAATTTCATGATAAATTAATTTAAATGATAATTAAATCGTTTGATTTGGGAAGATGTGTCGGGGTAGTCGATTAATTAAAAAATTTGATTCATTATAAGAAATGGGAATATGTGTCGGGGTAGTTGATTTTTATTGATAATTATTTAATATATTTTCTTATGATGATATCTTGTTCATGAGAACTCACATATTTTGGTTTTGGATAACGAAATACCCTTGGTCTAGTAAATTTCATTTATATAAGCATAAACCAACTCTGTGGTCTATAATTTGGTTTCTATTATATTTTTTAATTGTAACCCCTTTTTTAGGAAATAAGTACACCCAATGATCATGCATTTTCATAATTTTAATTCCTCAATGGATCCTAGGAAATCCTATTTTTGTTATTATATAGGGTTTCTTATTCTATATTTACAGATTTTTAATGGATAATGATAGTAATATAAATAACACAATTACAATATAAAAATATATTAAAAACCCCATAATCATCCATAACCCAAACACATAGGGGTGTATCTACTCATGGAGTTAATAATGAGTGAAAAAAATATGATACCTGAATGATGCATTGCACAAACATAGGATGTGATGATCATTGGAAAGGTAACAGCAGCACCTATGCTCTTCTCTTCTCTCCTTATCATTTTTGGCCTCTACGGATGTTTCCCATTTTGGTCTCTATGAATGGATGTAGAATTAAGTTGGGATGCCCTAATATTTATAATATTATGAAATACACGATGTGTACTCAGAGGGACAAGATGTGTACTCATGTAAACATGACTTGGGCCATTTTTCATTACCGGTGGGTGAGATACCACACTACCATTGACATTGAACATGGCACCACATGGTTGGTGGGGGTACATGATGTGTCATGCCTCCCCTTATGGTGTTTACTGAGGAAACAAATCCACCATCTTCTTCAATAAGGGGGTACATGACATGTTCAGGTAATCACACACCATGTAATCATTGACCAGAAAAAACGGTGTCTATTTAATCCCCATGATCCATGTACATGGAAATTACACAGTGTGTGTGTGTGTATAAAGTACACGCTCTGTATATTTTTATTTTTTTTCTCACCCTTTCCCAATTTGTGTCTTAGGTAGTAAAATACTCAAAACTCATCATGATTATCGAGTTAAAGAATTTTATCTTAAAATAAACACATATATATGATGAAATTAGGTTTTGATATTCAATAGAATGTTTGAAAAGGTATACATATTTCAAGCACATCAAACACCCCCAAACTTATTCATTGGATTTTCCTTAATAGAAATATCAATATCAAATCAATAGAAACCAAAATCTAAAAATGGATGCTTCCAACCTATTATAATTGTAAATACAATATACATAACTCAGGAATTCAGAAGGCATAAAATATATTTGAGTTCCAAAAAATGTAATCAATCCTTCTATATAATTCAATTAACAATTTTCATCCTCTGTCATCCACATTTTTTAAAATCCCTTAAATAAACATGACACATGATGATTTACCTAACCATAATATATCAAACACACCACTCAGGATTATTTTATCATATTTATGCTCAATTTTATGTATATTCACTCAATCTATTGGGTAGCAAGTGTTCTCATTCCCTACTTTATAAGTCACATCCAAAATATCACGAGGACTTTCAAAGAGGTTTCAGAGGCTAAGGGTTGTTAGGAAATGATGAAAATTAATCTATGAGGAATTAAAATGAGGGTTAATTCTAAAACAAATAATGCCAGATATTCAATATAAATCGTAATGAAAATTCTCCTCAATCATGAATTCTCAAATGGTATCCTCACCATGATATTCCCTATCCAATACGGGGTCATAAACCCTAAATATGGTCCCTCTTTTGCATTTTTTTATAGGGACCACTATAAATAAAATAAATAGTGGTTTTGGAATCCCTTTTGTACAAATAAAAAAATAATAAACTCCACCACACATAAATGCATGGTTTCTCCAATATATAACATGAATGGAAAAAAATATTCCTCTAAAGATCATATGAATAATCATAAAAAATCATGAAATAATTTGGTTGGAAGGAAAAATATGCATCTAATGTAGCTTCCTATTATGCTAGTTCATGGTTTCTAAGGGTTTTTTGAAGAACAAGTGTAGGGTATGTCTCAAGGTCAATGTGGCTGAAAAAATATTAAATTCCACAATAATTTTAATGTGATTCAAAAATCATCATGTTTTGAAGAGAAAAACTAGATGGTTCCTGTAGTTATGCATATCACAAGAATCGTTCAAGAAATAGGGTATAATAATTCATATATAAAAAAGTCTTTGAATACCTCTCAGGAATGAATTAAAAATTATAGGTCAATCAGGTCATGATATGAGTACAAATGAGCAGTCTAATAAATGTAAATGTTAAAGACATTAAATCCAGAATACAACTATATCAATATTCTTTTCAAAATAATTTTAAATTTTTAATAAGAATTTAACTTTACAAATTCCTTTTTATGAATTTATTATTTACAATTTTTAATAATACCAAAAGTGATAGTTTAAAATATGTCAACTATTAATGATGTCTAATAAATCAGTTCAAGGAAAAGACATGTGTAGTCAGATATGCTCCGCAAAAACTAATAAAACACATATTCCCCCATGTTAAATACCATGGAAGAGGAAGGAATGTGGAAAAAAGTGGGTGGAAGATGACGAGAAGCATAGAAAAAAGTATGTCCAAAGTAAAAAAGGAAAAATAAACACTGAAAAAATTACTCCCCTCATGATGAATGCACAAAAGGGCATGCTATCAAAATAGAGATGTCCAAGTTACTCTAGAGGACTATTTATAGTAGAGGGAAAGGAAAAAATAATTCTTAAGAGACATACATCATCACATCCAAATAATATCCCAAAATAAATATATATATATTGAAAATTAATGTGCCATAAACTATTCACTGGGTTGCCTTAGAAGAGGCATCATCTGCAACATTGGAATCTTAGAAAGGAGAAGTATCCACAGAGGATACCAGAGGCACGTGCTTGACAATCTATGTGGTAGGCATAGTAGGTATAGCAGGCTATATAGTGGTGGTAGTAGTAGGGCCAAAAGTTGATAGAAAAACATAATTTGTGGCTAGAGATGTTAGTGGTGGATATGTGGTCGAAGGCTAGGGAGCAGATGGTGGTACCAGTGTAGGGGATGTTGCTGGTAGTGTAAGGCATAAATTATGGAGGATAATATGTAACATACCCTCCATCCCTGTCTATGTCTGAGCGATGGTAGCCTAATGGAGTTGAACAAGTTCCATATTTCGGACTATCTCGGTAAGGCAAAAGAAGGTGGGGAGATCATCAGAGGGTTCTTGTGGAGGGGAGGAGGTTAAAGGCACAAAATAAGAAGGTATGGCGGAAGAATAATGAAGGATATAATAATGGGAGTGGGTGAGGGAATATCCACTAGTAGATTTGGGAGGTCAGGATAAAAAACAACAGCTAGAGAATTAAGGACAACACTCGCCTCCGCAAGAGCTGGGGCATCCTGCACAAGCACATAGCTGTCAACCCAGTGCTCAACCATCAAGATGTAGATAATAATTAGGAAGTAGAGATGATGAGGTGATCATATGGTGTATTGAGGGAGATATGGAATAAAAACATTTAGATGGTGGGCCAACTGAGTGGCATAAAAAATGTCGTTTAGGTTTTCCTAACGACCATTGATCATAGAGTGGAAGTAAGAAGTGGTGAGGAATGGGAGGGAAAGGTAGTCATACCCAACAATAATAGTCAGAAGGGCCATGTCGTGGCTAGACATGATTCCCACAACCTCATGGTGAGGAAAAATATGCGGATAAAGCACCAATAAAGGAAATAAAGTGGAGGGTCAATGATGAATGTACTCTTCTGTGAAGTGTGGGTGTACATGTGGTCTGTCCAAGAAATATTACCCTACATCTAAACAATATAATAGTGCTCATGGTGAGTAATGGTGGAGATATGAGATGGGGTGGTATGATGGGGGTATAAGACATTCCCTCAGATAAAATATTCCTTGGTAAGGAAGAAAGGGCGGCCACCTATATGAAAATGAATAGGGGTAGCAATATCGGTGGGCATCTAGTTGTAAGTTGGCCCATATAACTCGAATGTTGAAATGAACTCCAAAAATAAATATCTATAAGTAGGAGTGAGGACCTAAAGTTTCTCAAAGAGATGATTACAGCCACATAGCATCTCAATCTCCACCCAGATTCCAAGATGCTGTGAAACACTGACGTACAGGTAGCAACCTCTCAACTGGATAGTGTGGAAGGAGAATCACCACAATTTGTCTATAGAATGATGACCCTAAATAAATATTAGAAAAGGATGTGGATGAGGGCAGTGAGGCTGTTGTACAGGATAAGGTGGATCTACTGGTCCTGAGGTCAAAGGGTCATCAGTAACAGCAGTAGGTGGAGAAATGGATACATGAGATGCTGAAGAGGATGGTCCAATATAGGGTGGAGGTACCAGCACAGACTGGTCTTCCATTGTAGTGGAGTGTGGTTCCAAAGTGGTTGATCCAGAATATGGAACGATGCCACCGTAGCACTAATCCATTATAGAAGGTACAGAACCTGCGTGGGTAGGGATAGGTTCCATAGAAGCGACTGAAATGATGAATTTCACAGAGGGATGGGATATCAAAAGAGGAGGTAGAGTGGCGAACTATTTGGGATATAAAACCTGATATTCTAATGTGGGACAGTCATAATGTCAAAGATGAATCTGAAAATGAGGGGGCCACTTGCCCTCAGTATCATTATTGGGTCACTTCCTGGATGTATGATCGTCACCGACTATAGCTGAAAGACAAGAAAATAAAACAATTTAAAAGAAGAAAAATATTAAAGAATCAAAATGTAGGAAAACAAAAAAAATATGGAGAACACGCCATATAGATCCAGGGCACACTGTTTGTTGTATGAGCTATGTAAGAGACTATTTACTTTGGATATACACGTCATGAGATCATGTGGTCAGGGAAAACTAGTACATGGCGTGTATAATGGTGTACAGGCCATGTGTCACCACATAGAGTAGTACCCATGTAGGTGGCCAGAGATATCTTGAAAGGGGTAAGGGATAAGTCTACTACATGCCACGTAGAAAGGGGAAAACACCATGTGTATCAAAATGGATTTCAAGGAGTGTACACCATACACACAGAGGTTTATGAAGGGACAGTGGACCCAACATGTACCAAACATACACGATGTGTGTAGTGATAAGGGGAGAGCTTATGCCACAGAGGACACAGACTTGGTCTGAAGGCCAAGGACGACACAGTACACTGCATTTCTCAAATTTTCATGCGTTGTATAATTTAAATGAGAAATATTCCAGGGATTGTCCATGTAAAATATTTACACTACGTGTGTTCATCATGTACCCCATGTAATGCATGAATACCCGAACGTCCGGCCAAATAAAAAAACACCCTAAACTCCTAAGAAAAATTTAAACAGATGGTGAGGAATGGTGTACCTAAAAAGAGGATCAAAATTTTGAAGAAATGAAGACACAAAACACCAAAAATCAGTGGATTGGGATTTGGGAGGTTGGACGGCATGAAGGAGAATAAAATGGAGAGGATGGGGGTTGCACGATATGACATATGACTGGGTAGGGTCTCAGCCATTATAGTCGGAGTACACGGCGTGTCATAGAGCATACACGCCAATTATTTTTTTCAATAATTGTATATTATAATTATTATAGTAAAATATAAAATAATTAATGTTAATTATTAAAATAAAGAGATCTATATATATTTACTAAAAATAAATCTATAAACATAATGTATCGAGGAAATACAAGATGTGGGTTCTAAAATTTGAAAAAAATCAAACTACAACCATTGGTCTGGTGCTTGTGGTTTGATTGGAACTCGCGATTTCCTATTCTGAATGCAATCCATCAACCACTAGATAAAAGGTTTTAGTGCTTCCCATTTTTAGTTACTTTTAATATTAAATGTAAAAGTAATGTTCTACATGGGATGACTAAAATTCAAGGAAAACTACATTAATTTGCATAAAAGGGATAAAGAAAGAAGATTAGCCGAGTTCAAACCCTGGTCTTTTGAATCTAATCCATGACTCTTCCAATCTTCATCTTCACCTATACGTATTTACTTATTTGAAAAATGATTTAAATTATCAATGAATACATGGAGAAAATTATGCATATAGAAATACATGTTGGGTGGTTTTATTAATTTGAATAATTATGCAAATGGGCCAGTTGTCACGATTCTAACTCGGGTCTTTTGGAACTTTTTTATGACCTTGGCAAGTCGGGCCATCCCCTCCATGTGTTTTCCATTATATAGAATAACATATATTTTTTTTTGAAAAGTACCACACTCATTGTTTAATTAAACATGGGTAAAAATGGCTTAACTCTATGTCTAATGTATGTATGGAGGGATTTGAACCGATGATAAATAAGATATATTCTAGTGACCTTACCATCAACATCAACATCATCCCTATTTATTAACTTATTATATATATATATATATATATATTTATATTAAAAACTATAAATATAAGTACACACCGTGTGTATAGGTAGTACACAGCGTGTAACCTCTGGGTTGCCTCCCAGGAAGCACCATTGGTTTATGTCGTTGGATAAACCATACCTTAGCATATTATTACCCTAATTGTATGGTAGAGATAGTACCCACCATGTTATCCATGTGAAAATAGTGCTTTAGATGTTTCTGATTTCCCTTGAATGTTTTACTGTCGACTCCAAAAATTTCCACCACACCATGGTGGAAAACCGTGATAACTTTGAAAGGACCCGACCATCGGGACATTAATTTACCTGGAAAGAATCTCAAATAAATGTTAAATAATAATACCTCCTGACTGGGTTGGAATGATTTCTGAGCGATTGTGCGGTGGTGGATCACCTTTGTCTTCTCGTTATATAGATTGTCATTCTCATATGCCTCTTGCTGGATCTTGTAATTTTCCGCCAATTACAACTTGTTCTTTTCTTCGGTAGCTTTTAGATAGTAGTTCCGGGCCTTCATAGCCCAATATGCTTTATGCTCAAAATCCCTAGGTAAATTACCTTGATTCCCATAGATCAAGTGGAATGGATACTTCACTAGATGTGTCTTGAAGGTGGTCTTTTATTCCCAAAAGTAATCATCATGTTTCATGGACTAGTCCTTCCTTGAATCTCCCTCTTTCTTCTCCAGGATCTGCTTTAATTTGTAGTTTGAGACCCCCACTTGGCCAATAGACTGGCGATGGTAAGGCTTCCCCTTTTTATGCCTTACACCACAATTCCAAAGCACATTTCACATCAATGAAAAGTTAAAATGTGTTCCCCTTTCGATGTTCATCACTTGTGGAACATCCAAAATTATGAAAATGATTTGCTTTCAAGAACCCCACAAATACATTTTCGGTTTTGCTATTGTGGAAGTTATTTCCACCCATTTTGATATTTTTTCCACACAAACTAGTATGTAAGAGTTTCCATATGATGGAGGAAAATGGCCCTTGAATTTAATACCTCCTATGTTGAAGAACTTGAGATAATGAATGGGGTGTTGAGTCATTTTAGCTTGGCACACCAATTTACCTATCTACTGTCATAGATCACAGTGTGTCACAAATATTATGGCTTCCTTGTGCATGGTGGGAAATGAAAATCCAGTTTAGAGAATTTTTTACATTGTTCGGTTTAGTCCATGGTGTCCCCCAACTAGAGAATAATGACAAAATTTCTCAATTTATTGAATTTATTCTTCCAAGATGCAGTGTCAGATCCCCTCATCACTAAATGAATGGAAGTGAAGAGGGTCTTCTCAAATATACCTTTTCAATTCAGAAAACAAAATTCATTTGGGCAGAAGGTCAAATTAGGGGAATGAATCGAATATACATGTAATGGTATATTTCAACATACTATAGATGTGGTGAATCTCCAATAGTGAAAATATTATCATATGTTATGTCCTCCTTGATTTCTCTATCATCTTCCCTGTCTAGATGAGGAAATTCAAACCTAGAGATATTACTGACAAAAAAATTTTCATTTCAATTCTTATCATTGATTACGAAGTTAAATTACTGTAGAAGAATATCCCAATAGAGGAGTCGTTGTTTTTCGTCCTTCTTTTTTGTGTGTATTTAAGGGTTTCATGGTTAGTGTAGACTATTAATTTGGATAACACAAAATTACAATGGAACCTATATAATGAAAAAACCATGGTGATCGTTTTGTTTATTATAGTAGTGTAGTTGATAAGTTCTTCATCAAGGGCTATGCTAGAATAACATAGAAGTATGATGATTTTGTTGAGTAACTTCCCAAGAACATCTGCCACTACATAGTCACATTCATCACACATGACCTCAAAATGATCCTCCCAATTTGGGGAAATCATGATAGGGGCTTTAACTATATTTTTCTACCGAAGATGGAAAACAATTCCTCATTTTTCGAAAAATTAAATGATAGTTTCATTTGTAGGAATATTGGTTAATTGTTGAGGTGTCTTTGAAAAATCATAAACAAATAATCAGTAGAAATATGCATGTACAATAATGATTCATATTCTGGGACAAAATTGGGAATAAGAAATTTTGAGATGATTTCAATCATGGTCGGGTCAAATTCAATGCCCTTCTTAGAAATCCAATCGCTTCTGATGCTTCCATGTGTACCATGATGTGGAACATACCCCATTATAAAACTAGATTGGTGTGTTCACACCATTCTAGAACTAATTCTATATTTCACAACTAAGTGTTTAATTAATTCCCATAGATATAAAAATAAACCATGAAGACTTCCAGAAGTTTCTCTATCATATCATTGAAGATGGCCAACATGAAAAGCTAAAAGGTGGTTGGAGCATTAAACATGCCAAAAAAATCATCTGATAGAAAAAAGTTCCATATGGGCATGTGAATGCTCTTTTTTATTGGTCTTCAATAGAAATAGATATTTGGTTATAACCAGAATAACCTTTCAAAATTTAATATAATTCTTTCCCTGCAATGATCTCCAGCATTTGGCCCATTAATGGATGTGGGAATTGACTTTTCATGTGGCATCATTTTGATTTTGGTAATAAAGTTATTATATGTATCCTATTATTTTTCTGGTTGGGGTAAGTTAATTTTTTTCATTAGGGATTATAGTGATACACCACCCCTTTTGGGTACCACTTGTACTAGATTTACCCATGGGTTATCCGATATTGGGATAATGATTCATTCATCTAATATATTGATTACCTATTTCTTCAATAACTCCTTCATGGTAAGACTTAATCATTGATTTGGTTTTGAGAGTGCTTTTCTTCGTCTTTATGTAATACCATGTTGGTGAAAATGGTTGGGCTGATCCCATTAAGATTAGAAAATATCCTTCCAATGGCCTATTTTCTAATCATCAGAACTTATAGAAGTGTATCCTTTTGAAATTTCAGGAGTAAATCATTGAGTATTTTTGGAAGATTGTTCTCCGAATATAGATACGCATATTTTAAGGATGATGGGATAGTTTTGAGTTCATGTTCAGAGGCCTTCATAACTGAGGGAATGATTTGTTATACCATGGCTAGCTCTAGGATATCTGGAATGGTTGCACATTTCCAATACTGGCCTCCCAAGATGATGTAAAATTGAAACTCTTATGTTTCATATTCATACTGGATGTTGTTGATGATGTCTGTAGTGGTGATAAAAGAACATTCCATGTCATCAACCATATAACCCAAGGGATAATTCGAAATTTTCATGTTAAAACATTCCGCATCCCCCATTTGTGATAGTTTCTTAACTTTTTTGAGGATGTTGTAGGAGACTTTTTCGTCTCCCACTTTGAAGATCAACTCACCTAGATGAACATCGATCAAAACCATCCCTGTGTACAAGAAAGGTCTTCCCAAAATTATAGGTTCCTATTTGTCTTCCTCTGTGTCGAGTTTGATAAAGTCATCGGGAAGAATATGACATCCCACTTTCACAAGATCATCCTCAAGTAGCCCTTAAGGATATTTTATAGATCGATCCACTGGCTGAAGGGAAACTCGATATGTTCTGAGATCATTTAGCTCCAGATTGTTGAAGACCCCATAAGAACTATGGTTACCAGTTTGCCCCCATGTCACAAAGGGATTTCCCAAAATCATGAGATCCAATTGTTAATATGATTGCGAAACTTCCTAGATATTCAAGATTGAGAGTAAGATAATAGTGTAACACAACTATGCATTCCTTTTTTTAGAATAATTCTACCTAAATCATCCATCCTCTATTTGTTGGAGAGAATATACTTCATGATCATTTTGTACACTAGAATATGAATTAATTCCATGGAGAAATGATTATTTATATAATGTTTCCAGAATACCTCCCCGAATTTTGAGAAAAATTTATCCAATTTTCACTACTTCATTCATGTAAGAAAAGGTTAGGTGGGTTCATAAGGCTTGACCACCTCTTTTCCCTTATTTTTGAATGACTCCTTGTATTTTGATAGGATCTGTGTTGAGTAAGACTCCACAATCTTAGATTCATTATTCAACTTGGGAGAAGGTGGAGATGAATTTTCACTTTGATTTGCAGTTATTTTCTGGGGGAACTTCTTTCCGCATCATAATGTTATAGCATTATCCTCCTCCAATGGGTTCTTCACAGTATCACCTGGTAATGTACCAGCTTACATTGACAAGAGTTGATTGAAATGTTTTCCAATCTTATTCTTAAGGCTTAGAATATAGGCCTCCTGATATTGAAATCGTGTTTTATGAGTGGTTATGAATTTGGAAATCATCTTCTCTAGCATTGATTGGGGATCTTACTGAGGCTCTTATGCAACTGTTTGAGGTTGTGGTTGCCTCGGTTTTTGCGCCAGTCGAGGGTTTTGATACCCTTGTTTTTGGAAAGATCCATGTTGTTTCTTTCTAGGATATGGGTTCTAGTATTGGGGTTGACCATAAATGGTTGGCCTTTGGGGTGGGGTTGAGAAATATGTTGTTGTTTCCCTTAGCTCATATTTACGTTATCATTCCATGTCAGGTTTTGTTATTGAGGGTTTATGTTTGGCCCTCTATTCTGTGATACATAGTTATCCTCTCTATTTGAAGGAACATAACTTGTTCCCCGCCAGTCACTAGTGGAATGGTTTTCACCACATTCACTACATGTTGGGGGATTTTCTGCTTGAACATGAGATTCTGTATTCAAATTCATCACATCGATCTTCATGGCCACCTCATCAAGTTGGGCTTCAAGAATCATCATGGAATCAATGTCATGAATGCACATATTCTAAGTTTCACTCTCTGTGTTCCATTGAAAGTTTTTTTTCGGCATATCGTCAAGTAATTCGAAGAGTCCCTCTAGGGATTTCAGAATCACCATTCCACCAACATCAGCATCCCCCTTGGATTTCATGTTTTTTGTAAGACCTCCAAATATTGTGTAGACTTACATCAAAATTGAATTCCGTGATGAAGGACCTTCATTAGTGTTTCTTTTAAATTCCCCCAAGAATCATACAAGGATTATGAATCATACTAATGGAAATTTTGAATTTCGTTCTGCGATTTCACTATCTTAGAGGGTGGAAAATATTTATATAAGAAGGCTTGGGCCAACACAACCTAGGTGAGGATGGAGAATTGAGGTATTCTTTTGATCTAGTCCTTCTCTTTACCCATTAATTAAAATTTGAATAAATGAAGGCGAATGGAATCCATCGACACCTGATGGTAGAAAAATTCTCCCAAAATCACCAAAAAATTGGGAAGATGATCATTGGGATCTTCACTAGGTAATACTCCAAATTTCACTATGTTTTGGTTGATTTGAATGATAGAGTGATTGATCTTGAATTGATGGGCTTACACTAGTGGTCTGAAAATTTCTATATCTGGACCTTGGATAGAAGGAAGACTGGACTTTATAAGGGTATGATGTGGGGGTAGTTTCTCTCAAGGAGGTGGGGGAACAGATTATTTCATAGTAGAAAAATATGGCCCTTGACCTGGAAGCAGGTATGAATTCTTCTTGGGTTGGAACAGATTGGGTTTCAATGGGGACATACCTTGGAATAAATGGAGCTAGTTTTTATTTTTGGTCCAATGGGATGAACACCATTATGTTTGACATTGTAAGTAAAAATTTCTCATTCTCCAAATCTATTTGGTGGTTCCAGTTATCATCTAGAAAAAATGGTTGTCCAACTCTTTATAAAGTATCTGGATCTCTCTCTTCCATGTTATCCATGGGGGTGTTCTGGTTGTGATCATCCATAAGTTTCTGTCATCACTGCATGATCATTTGTTCAATCTCCGTATCAAGTATAAGTATGTTAAATGATTTAGTTATCTTGGAACGTGTGATTTTTCCAAACATTATTTTTTGATCCTACAAAATAAAACAAAAATAATTATAAAAGAGGATAAATAAAAGAATGAAAATTTGAAATGAGGTTATGAACTAAATTTTTTAGAATTTTTTATTTTCATTTTCACTTTAATTAGTACAAACTAATTAATGAAAACACCATTAACTTTAAAATACATGGTAATGGTTCCATAAATTTTTATTTGTTCTTCTGAGCTGTTACATTTGACATTCCAAATAGTATTACCAAAACTGAATAATATTATAGTGCAACTATAGGATCGATCAAAAGGGAGATGAAGATATTGTATTTTGTTTTCATTTTTTGTAAATAATTAGGTGAATTATTCTGAAATATAGAGTCGATATTTTCATGCGTCAATGAAAGTGTAATTGAACATTCAATATCTTGATTAATTACATTTAAAGATAAATAAATACAGCACAAATTTGATTCTTGATGTGAAATGGGATGAATGTGTCGATGTTGTTGATTTTTAAGGATAATTATTTAATTAATTGGCTTATGAAGTTTTGTTTATCATGATAACTCACATCTTCAAGGTTTGGATAATAGAATCCCCTTGGTTTATTGAATTTCATTTAAATCAGCAGAAACCAATTCCTTGGTATGGATTTTTCTTTCTATTAATTTTTTTAATTGTAACCCCTTTTTCGAGATGATAAGTACACTCATTGATTATGGATGTTCTCAATCATAATTCCTCATCAGATCCTTGGAAATCATGTCCTCGGTCTGATATAAGGTTTCCAGTGATATTTACAATGAATTTTTTAATATATTCTTAGAAAAATATAAATAACATGATTACAATACAACAATTTATAAACAACAACCCATGATCTTATGCAACCCCTACACATAAGAGATTTTTCTACTCATGGAGTAACTAATGAGTGAAAAACATGTGATACCTAAATGAAACATTACACACACATTGGATTTAAAGAACATCGGGGAGGTAGTTGTAGCACCTCCACTATTATCTTCTATCTTTATTCTCCCATTAGGCGTATTTGGAAGTTTCCCCTTTTGGTCTCAAACAATGGATGTCGAATTTGGTTGGGTTTTCCTCCCATTACTAATATTTTGGAATACACGAAATTTACTCAAAAGTAAATGATGTGTAGTCATGAAAACTTTACTTGGGCCATCTTCCTCCTTTAGTGGGAGATCTACCCCACCACCCTTGACAATGAACATTGCATTACCTGGTTGGTGGAGGTACACAAAATTTAATTCATCCACACATGGCAGGTAATGAAAATCCTCGACCACTAACAACTTCTAGAAGGGTGTACACTGTGTGTTCTAGTAACCACATAATGTGTAATTGCAGTCCGATAACATGTGAATGTATTCGGACCTACTCATCCCTATCTAAGGAAACTACCAGACATGCGTATGATGTACAATACATATATATTTGGATTTTTTTCTGACCATTCACGATTTGTGTCTTAGGATGGAAAATATCTCAAAATCATCTTGATTATTAAATTAAATCATTTTATCTTGAAATCAACACATATATCTGATGAAATCATGTTTTTTTATTAAATATATTTTATATAAAGGTATACATAATTTAGGCACATCAATCGGCCCATTAAATGGCGTGAGATAAATCATGCACATATCTTCTCCACTAAGACATGTTGAAGACATCATGTACCAGGTCCAACTGTGGGGGTAGATTCAAGAGGTAAGCCACCTCATCAACTCTACATAGTACCAGAAAAGGGTTGATAAAACATATAGATAAATTTCTATCCTATACAAATACATATATTCTACATCAAGGAGAGAGACGAAGGAACACATGGTCTCCCTCCTCAAACTCCAAAAACCTCTATTTCATATCATTATAAGATGTGTGGAGGCTATGTGCAGTCTTTATCAACTTTTTTAAGACCAACTCCATTTCCATAGTCACTTCCACCTTATTCGATCTCATGAATGTTGACTCTCTTGGGTCAGTCCAACATTGTGGTGACTTGCATAGTTACCTGTATCAAGTCTTTAATGGTTACATACTGATGGTGGAGGGGTATCAGTTGTTTAATGAAAACATTAACATGAAAACCTTTATAATTCCCTAAAGGAAATTACTGGTCCACTCAGTCGGGCCATCCGTTTTTGGGTGAAACATTGTGCTCCAGTGCAGCTGAGTCCCAAACACATCCTGCAATCCCTTCTACAACTGTGATGTAATACACGAATCATGATCTGAAAAAATCATCAAAGGTACTCCATATAGTCCAATTATCTCCAACACGTAGTGGCGTCCCATGATCTCTACTTAACTTTGCTCCCAAAAAACTCAGAAGTGGTACATCATGGTGAGTTAGTCAACGATCAACTAGATAGAATCATGTCCCCTATCCAGACATGGATAACCCATCATGGATTCCATTAATATCCATCCTACATCCACTATGGATCCTAATGGAGTTTAGATAACCCCAATTGAACCAAATGAACGACCCTATATTATCGGAAAATAAGGCATCAAGACACAATATATATAACTTCCTTATTCATCCATGGGCACGAAATAGATGTTAGCGGTCCTGGTACATCATTATCACACCTAGATGTACCATTAAAGGGGATTCATGAACTTCCTTAGATCCACCCCTTGGAACGCTACTAGTATCATCATGCGACCTCTAAAAAGAATAATGTGCTCTGCACCTTTTGAATATTAATCAGGGGTATGCCCTGTAGACATTTGAGCACATAGAGACTCTTAATCTGAACCCCTAAGTTATACCTCCCTACCTCACCATAAGATTATAGGGGTGAAACCCATCTATTATAGATAAGATGATCCTTCTCCATCCATAAAGGATACCCATTACAAGGATAACTTCTCCACTACCTTGTTCAGTAATAGCTAAATGAATCTCTTGATAAAATCATATGGTTCAACATTCCCCTTTCTGAAAGAATAGATAATATTTATGTCATTGTGTTGGAGGTAATATAGACACCTCCTTTATCTCATGTTCGGGTCCTTCAGAGGGAAGATATAATTGAGACTCTAGTAGTGAAAGTTGATGATAAAAAACTCACCCATTAGGTAGTGTCTCCACATATTCATTATGATGACTACTATTTCCATATGAAGATCTTAGGTCAGATATTTTTTATCATTTGGTATAAACTGTAATGAACCAAAGGCAATCAACACTTTACTCTTCATTAGGACACAACCATGATTAGTCCCAGAGGCTTCATATAACACTACATACTCGGTTCCATCCTCTGGAAAATTCAGGATCGGGGGGTTCAGCAAACTCTATCTCAACTGATCAAAGTGGTCATCCATTCGAGGTAGTGGATACTTGTTCTACATGATGACATGGTTAAAGTGTTGTTACTCCACACATGGCCTCATACACCGGGTATTACTAATCCCTTGCTTTTCAAGTCTTCCAACTACACCCTTAGCTCGCAATGCTCTGTGGAAGCCATCTGATATGCTAATGCTGATATTGGTTCCATTCTAGGGTGTAAATGAACGAAATTTTCCATCTCCCTATGGGGATTTTATCTTGTATAATATTTAGGGAAGGCGTCGTTGTTCTCCACCACTACCGTTGGAAAATTGAAAACCTATAACGTATATTGCTCTGAGGGTAAGGCTATCCAACTCTTGAGTGATTGGATACACCCTCTTATGCATGATTCATTCGTGTGCTACCTGGGTTTCCATTTTTTTTACCAAAGAAAAAATTATTCCCTCTATGCGGATATACCACTACATTTTCCTAAAATAGTAAATCTGAGCATGGCTTGTGGATTAGAAATCCATACCAACATTGACATCATAAGGCCTCGATGATGCTAGCAGGTGGTTCAATCTAAAACTCTTGACTCAAGGGTCAGACCACACTCATGGCATCATTGTGATTACAGAGTCTCCTCACATATATACCTCCCAACATATGGGTTAGGTCAACGGTTTAACCAGAAACTCCTGGTCTTTATCAATATTTGTGTCCATAAAGAATGAAAAACACTTGTGTCTATTAAAAGAATATCTTTGAGTATATACAGAATGTTCCTCGAATCATTCATGGATCCCTGGGTTCTTATTTCATGGCCAGTTGCTACTTTCCCCTCCATTATCCTTTATCTCCCTAAGCCTAGTGTGTATCACATGGGGGGTGGTGGTGTAACATATATAAATGCATACCACCACCTCATTCATTCCCAGCTTCTCTACCATGTCTTCCCTCATTTAGAAAAATTTGTTCCTATTACTATCTCGTCCTTTGTGTCCCATCAACAATTTCCATTCCTGAGGTACGATGGGTGGGAAAATCTCCTGTGAGATTTCCCCATCCATCACATGAAAATAATTTCCACTCTCCATGCCAACTAGACTCACCCTATCATGCCTAAGCTATAGTTCCCATATATTGGGACCTCCTCTTGGAATGTATCACATGTCCATTATTTGAGACTGATGTTGGTTTCTGTATCTCGAGGTCCATACCCCTAATTGACCACTATTAAGATTCAAAGGTTTTATACACTCAAGCAATGAACTTTCCACGAATACAAATTTCTCTAGCACCCTAACATAAGTAGGAATGCACATTAGAATAATGATGTCTCGAATTTCCCTAAACACTTATTTCTCGAAGTAATGGTACCTAAAGCATAGTTTGTGTATTTTTTTCCTTGAGTACATGGAAATATCAGTGGCCTCAATGAATACATAGATACCAATAAGTTGTCCGGCTGAAGTTGTAGAAGCATATGGGCCCGTATTGCCCTTAAATTTTAAGGTGAGAAATCCTTCTCTAAAAATGGTTCTAAAACACTATCTATAGAAGAGTCACCTCATCGTAACATTGGGTAATATAAACCCCACCATCTCCCTATTGATCCACATATAAGGTTGTACAGTAGTACCACAATCTAATCTGCTAGTGCCCTGACTGGACAGAAATCTCAGTCACCACCTCAAGCCACCCCTCAACAACCTAACAGTTGGGCTCACCTCGGATCATGAGGGGTTATATCACTAAGACTCTTGAAGTGTTGATATCATGAACATCTCATCCTCTTGTACTATGGGTACCATGTGATACTCTATAGGTGGTGGTATAGCTGGTTTACAACACGAATGTGTTATCTCTGGTACAAATCCTGTTACCCCACAGATCATCTCTATTATCGAGTGGTGGAATCCTAGAGGGATATCTACATTGATGTATCTTTATGTAAAAAATTATGTACCATGGTCAAGAGAGTAAACCTGGTGGGTTAACTCATAGAAATGGAAAACACAGCCCATTCTTATATGATTCATGAACCATCATTTTTTTAAAGTAATTATTATTTGGATGTACTGAGTTGAAAATCATTATTCAGGTTCTTTGTCTGTGGATATGTCGGCCAGAGCACCAACATTGGATTCCCTAGCCTGAAATCATACTCAAAACATTTAACAATGATTCCCCAAACCAAAACACAAAGTCTCTTGGCCCTTAAAATATAACTGACCTCCTTTGATACCACATTTTCATGATCCATCACAGACAATCCCATTTAGTGACTACCTCAATTCCTCCTCCCATTGTCCAGGGGTTGGTGAGTTTTACCATGTAGGCATACCCCACTAATGCGTGGAATTTTCCAAATTAATTGAACACATCCACACATCTCCAACCAAAAGTTATGAAACATAAAACACTAAGAAAACAAATAGGCATACCACCAAGATACCAACATTTTGTAAAAAAGTTGAAAACTAAATTTAAACTGGGACAAAATAAATGCCCATTAAAAAGGAAAAGTAAAAAGATAAATGTCCCTTCAACTCCTTCATAGAAAATCATACCTCATGGGTAGGTAAAGAGTAGTTGTCTAAATCTGTTGAAGAAAAACTCATCTAATGGGTTTCTATAAGGATAACCTAGCTCTGTTCCACCAAAGACTCCATCAAAGCGTTGATCATCTTCAAAAGAGATGACACGTGTGGGGAAAGCCCAGGTAGGGTTGAGTAAAACAATACTCAGTAGGACACCCCAAAACACGAAGTAAAAATACCACAATTGAAACATCACAAAGAGTATGAAGTCATCTCTAAACCATTATATGTTTTTGAAAAATATAACAAGAACATCCAGGTGTACTTCTAAAGGATTACATGGCTCATGGTCTCCTCCACTTTTAGCCATATGGTCCCGCTCCTAGAACGATCACTAAAATAGGTCTAAATCCTTGAGACATCTGATTATAAGCATGAAAAATAGGTATACTGAACCTATATGATAGAACAACTGGTCTCGATATATAACAATGTTCCCAAAGACATCCAATTTCTCTGAGACATGGAGTCCCAAAATAAAAACCAATCATTATCCAGATGATTTGGATCGAGGTATGCTCATTTTGGGAGAACTTACTTTTTGTGCAATGATGTAATTGAAGAATATCGTAAAGAGGTACCACTAATTTGGGAACCTTCAAAGAGAAATATAAAGGTCAAGGTCATGATATAAAGAGAGGGGATTCATCCCAAATAATATCGACAACAAAATTTGTAATAGTCTGCAATGTAGGGGATTCTTCTTAGAGAATAACAACAACCCTACTGATGTCACTCATAACGTAAGGGATTCTTCATAAAGAATATAAATAACCATATCATCACAACCCATTATATGGAGGCTTAACAATCAATACTTGACGGTCACATAAATTCCCAAAACACTCTATCAGGGGAGTTATATGGTCTCTCTTGTCCCAATGAGGGATTCAAGAACTCTATTCGGGACCTGGACTCTATGGGGGATTAATTTCCAGTGATGTGGATACAATACATAACTAAAACCTAAAGGAACGTACCATGGGAAACATATATCATAAACTGTTCCAAACTAATAACCCACAAATCCATTTCAAAATTATTGTGTCAACCCAAGGGTCCTATTATTGCAGATGGATTGTCAAATGGATCATCGATTTAGATGTTATATCTAAAACAGGGAATGGGTTCGGCTTAGTCAGGGTCTCACCCAGCCCAATTGGGCTCATTCGGGGTATTACTTGCCTTGATCTATCCAACCTGAACTGTGTCAGATCAGTAGACCCAACAATACCCGATTGGCATGACCCGACCAACCCGGTCTGGGTCGGCCCGAACTGGCCCAACCCGATTGGCTGTTGGAGGGGTCTTGTCCATCCGTCATAGCCTTAATGAGTGAGCCAAACCATCTCTTGCAAACGCACCAACCACATGCCTCTCCCAATCATTATGGCTACCACATTCCATGTGTGATGCGACTGTGCTCCCACCATGTCACCGGCCCAGTGGCCTATGCCATTGCAAGGTCCACACAGCTGGTCGTAGCATCCCGGTCACCACATCCTAAATCCTATTTGCGGCTCCTGTCACCATAGGCCCTCCTCCGGTACAGTACCTCTAGACCACAAACTATCACCATTGTCGTCCACCCTGCAAGTGGCCTCACTCGATCACGGATCACGACCTCCACCGTTGTGCGCCATCACACCTCCGCGTTCTTGCCTAGATAGCAGTTTTTCAACTATATTGGATTCCCTACCATGGGATTATCTTACCAAGTCTACCTTTCCCAAACTCCCTACTGGGATGGTTCTAGCCCTATCATTGGTTTCCCCACGGACAACATCTTCACATTGTGATCCACCTAAAATGGATGGAGTCACTACCTCCAGCCACCGCCTTGCACTGCCGTCACTTTACACTACCACAATTTCAGATTTCTATATCAGATTGTAAAACAAAAGGAATAAGGAATGAAGAATATGTGATATTCTAGCACATGATTTCCGAAATGTATAGTTCATGGAATTTTTTGTGTTGGACTCAATACATCCATTTTAGATGAAGAATGAAGGGGAAGAATGAATAATTTCTAATATGAATCAACCCAAATCAATCCTCGCAATAGAATAAACCAATCCCATATAAACAATTGACCTGTGGACAGTCCTGTTTTTGGGATGTTTAGTGTTTATCATTTGGAGCTATGAACAAGAAATAAATCACATATAATTAAATCCCAACAATGATATTGGATAGATCAGTGGAGAATTTTATTCATCATCAGTGATCATTCCATGAGCGATCTCGATATGTCATCTCAACATCGTTTGTCATTAGGAAATGAGACGTTTCACCAACACTTATCTTCTCTAGATATCCCAAGTAATTTCTCTAAGATTGTGAGTCAAATCCTCTATCCATGCCTTGCTATTAAATGATGAAAACATGTTTCAGCATCATCACGACACTATTTTGCATCGTCGCCACATGGATTCCCTTATGAAAGAAAACAAGGTGCCCTATAAAGGTTTCGCAGTGTTACTGCATTGCTGAGTAATGTCAAAAAGAATTAAAAAATTACGTTTTCTTCTTTAAAATGACAAAAAATTATCTTTGTGGTCATGTTGCACCAGTCGATGTTAGGCCTCGCCCAAGGAAAAAACCACCTTACGAACTCGATGGTGGTCTCGTATTTCCAACACAATCTACGGTTTATACATTATCAGGATTCTAAAATTAAAATAATTTTTCTTATTATTTTATTTTTAGTTATTCCCCTTTTGAATTTTTCTATAGATGACCCCCACTAACCAATGGCTGGTCACACCTAGGGTAAATCCACTACATTGAGCTCATCAATGTCCTCAAATTTCTAGCCTAGGTAGTCATTTAGGAGTTATTTCACTTTTTCAAAAAAGTCGCATGCATTCTATTAAAGACATACATTTTTCTCATATTTTTCCATGCACACTGGGACTCTGAATCACATGCATGTCTCAACACCTGGGCTCATAATTTTCTTAGAAATTTTCTCTAAATAAAATCATGAAAATCCATTTCATCAAACGAATGACTCAAGACGATATATTTTATGCACAATGTTACATTAATGTGTTCCATATTGATTAAATTTTCCAGAAATGATTTGAAATTATGACATATTCCAAGTTAATGATATGTTGTATGAGGGAATTATTTCCAATTATTACTACACTTGGTATTTAGGATATGTAATCATTTATTTTCTTCCAAGAACAATTTTTATACTATTTGGTAGGGTTTTAACCAACGTAAATTAATTATTTTATATAAAATTAATATTTATATATATTTTAGGATGATTGGAAGGAAGACGATAAAACAAAATAATTAATTAATATGATATTTAATCCAAATCATTCTTGGGTATTTTATCTTATTAATATATAAATTGATATGAATGATAACTAGTTGTTTTAAATGAATTTTTTTAAATTCTGATGACCAATCATGATATTGACCATACAGATGAATGCACTGACTTAATTTTATTTTATTTTATTACATTGTATAAAATTAATTATTATTTAATTAAATGTTGTAGCCTAGGATTCATCCCTCATTCTTTTATTTTCTAGGACCTACATATCGAAGGTTGCATTATATAATTACATGTAACCTATAATTTGGTTCCCCTCGCCAGCATGTGAGTTATAAAACAAATGTAATTAAGGGAGTTTCAAATGGTGTATTTTGTTGGATACTGGTGGAGCTGAGGTGGAGGATCTTCAATTTGAAAATGTGATAAAAACTAATAGGAGAGATATATAGGTGCATATGTGGGATACTATAACTCATTCCATGAAATTCACAAGGAGTTTATTCCGATGTTTATATGGTAATTTATTTACTTCTAAATAAATCAAAAATTAGATAAAGATCATGACATTTTAATTTATTTATTTACATTATTTCTATCTTTTGCATGATTTTTCTAATAGATGTATGATGATGATACCATAAATAAATGTATAAATATGAAACCTTTTAATTAAAATAACTGGATTTTTTGAAAATGTTAAGTCATGACATGGTTAATCCCAAAAGTTAAAAACAAAATATATTAATAATAATATTTAATGATAAAATAATAACATTTACACCTATAAATAAAATCCCCCAACATAATATTCAATCATACTAATCCTTGTAATACATGATTTATAATGATAACTATAGTATTAAGTGATTGACCAATCTATGTTGGGACACATAAATTTATTATGTAGTTATTATGAATTTTATGAGTAGAAATATTCAATATAAATCAATAGTACTAGCGCACACATTACTTGATGTAAATTGGATGAATGTTTTGAGGAAATTAGTTTCAGGATTTTTAAATTGGGGTGTCCACTGAAAAGGTTAATGATTTAAAATCTTGTAGTTGAAAAGGATTTCCTACCTAAATACCATCATGCAGTTGACCAATCCCTCACATGGGTTATAGGAAGGGGAATGTGGATCCTTTCCACTAGAATGACTGAGAAACTAGACATTACAAGTCCAATAGTGTGGGTTATTGGGACTTGAAATGTTTTTTGAGGGATAATTAAAATCATTTTAGTCTGACCTAAATTGTCATCAAGTGAAGTACTAATAATATTCTCTTTTATAGTTGTAGAATAATGGAATAAAAAATAAACAAATTTTCAATGTGATCTATTTTACCAAAATACCATATTCTTACAGGTAGTAAATTTTATGAATGGTTCATAAACATATAGGTATAATTTCACTAAGAATTTAAAAATTAAATATTAGAATCCTAAATTCATGATCCACCTGTAAAAGAGGTGAGTTATTAATAAATCCCTATGTATTATTAACATCGGAGAGAAAAAAATGATGTTAGGTTTTTAATGATTTATTTCCTAACTAATAAACACAAGAAGTCATGATAGACACATAAATTCTTATAGCATACTCTGGCATCTCCATGGTCTCTATCAAGAGAGAGATAGAGTAGAAAAATATAATTTATACATGGTGATATTTTATAAAAATAGTTTTTGAAGGTGTTCCAGTAGGGCCTCACATATATAAAAATAATTTGCTATATTGAGAACCTAAAGTTTATTTTGTTAAAAATAAATACTTATTAACACACTAATCTCATTCATTAATCACTCCCTTAATGATTCATTATATTTTTTAATGATTTCAATATGAAAAATATAGAAAATGTCTCCCAGATCTTCTCCCTTAATATTTTCATATAAAAATGATATGATGTGAAAAAAACCATTCATAATTATGGTGAATGAATAGAAATTACATTTAAAGAGTTCAATGTAAAAATATTCATTTCAACACCTTCTGTGAAAGTAAAGTATAAAATGGAAATAAAGGGAAGATTATTCTATTAATTTTTCATGTGTATGGAATGATAATTTGAATAAAAACCTCTCCTCACAAAAGAAGCATGGTTAATATTCATGTGTGATTTTATCAAGTAAATTTATCCATTTCTATAAATTTTTTGTTAAATAAAATATGTGGTGTTAAAATATATATTAAAAAATAAGAAACATGTATATTCTGGAGGATTTAAAAAGGTTAGGTAGATCATTGAGCATCAAAGGACGTTTTATGGCTATTATGGACTACCACCTCATATTACTAACATGAATGATCTTGGTTTTGAAATAATATTATTATGTGACCTCATCTACCAATAAAATTATAAATATTAATCCAAAAATGATATAGATGGAATTAATCCCAAATTTCGGAATCGCTATTAATTCTTTAATAATGAAATCATATGTTTTGAGATGGAATATTTAAATAAAATCTTTTTTTATTCTGATTACATGAACATAGTGTTTGGAAGTAAATAAATGAACTAGTTCACATAACACATACCACATCAAAATATGGAATCACATGATATGTTAACAAAATGTAAATAATTGTAAAAATTAAAAAATATATTTATTTTTATTCTATCTAATGAAAGCAACATGGTATTTATCATTTAGGTTTATAAGGAAAAATGAAAAAAAACCTTATTTAGAGGAAAAGTTGAAAGGGCTGAAGTGATTCTTTAATTTGTTCATACAACCGTGCATGGACCATTTCTAGGTAATGATAGGGATGGGTACTCATACATTATAATTTTCTATTATTATTTAAGTAGATATGGATATATATACTTAATCACGTATAAGTCAGATTCCATTGATATATTCAAGGAATATAATAATGAGGTTGAGAACCTACTTGTTAAAATGATCTAGAAAACCCTCTTTGGATATGGTAGAGAATATATTATTCAAGATGTTAATGATTGTTAATGGGACTTTGGGATTGAATCCAAACTCATTTCTCCATATACACCACAATAAAACAATGTAACTTAAAGGGGGAACCACAACCAATTAGACATATTGAGATCAATGATGAGTCATGTGAGTCTTCAATTATCCTTTTTGGGAAACATATTGTCAAAAAAACAATACATACTAAAAGGAGTTCTAACTAAAATGGAAGATGGTATTCTATACCAAATATGGAGTTGGAAGAAACTCATAGTGTTATACTTATATGTGTGGTGATGTGAAGAGTTTTTTAAGGCCTCTTCAAGAAATAAACATTCACCTTGATCACAATGTTTACCTTTAAAGGATATCCCATGGAAATAAGGGTATATTACCTATATGGTCCCATAGAAATAAGGTAATTGTGGAATGATACATCGTATTCCTTGAAAGGGAGAACATATGTAAAATATATATAGGGAGCAAGATAGACTCTGAGGTATTCCATGATCAATGTACACAATAGTTGGAACAAGAATAAATTCCTCAAACCGAACAGAAAATATGTTCTATAGGCAGAAGTTTTTTTCAAGATTATAAGTATGGTTAGGGAATATGAAAGATCCATTTTTCTTATTACAATGGATGGTGACTCATTATTAGTTGATAAAAATAATGCTTTAACCTACAATGTATCTTTATTAGGTACATATGTTACCATGTGGATAGAATCAATGATGTCTAAAATATATTCCTTGAATAAAAACCAACTCGATATATTGATTTACACTCTAGTAGATATAAATCGTTTTAGATTATAATTTTAATTATGTAAGGAAATTGGAATAGATTTACAAGTAAGTACATTTATGGTACGGATTTTTGAAAAAAGGGTACATACTACATGAAGGTATACACTATCATGAAAACATTTCACTAGTTGAAATGTTAAAATACATCATAATTATACTTTCCATAGAATCCTACCATGAATATGAGATTTATAAAATTTATTATAAAACGTCCTTCTATAATTTGAACCTTAAATATTATGTCTATAATACAGAACCCGGAGGGTTTTTTAGTCCAAATGATGAAAATATAGTGTGAAAATTGTGATTATATATTTATGAATTAAAAAATTATTCGGGCCCTGGGACATTTAATTTGATAAATACATAACATTATTTAGTTTTATAATGATATAATTTGATCCTTGGGTATAAAAGTTTTTTTTGGAAAGTGTGGTCAAATTATTAATAATTTATAATGACTATACACTACTTATTTGAAATAAATCACCTGTCATATAGTTTGTAAAATTATACTAAAATAAATTCTTATTCATGAAGGACGTAGGGGAAGAAAATTTATTCATAGGATGAAGATCTATTGTGATAGATACAATTTACTTCTTGGTCATAGTCAAAGTACATATATTGATAAGAAATTTAAGATATTAGTTTTGAATAATCCAAGTTTTCATTATTTTTAAAGTGACATGGAATTATACATTCTCTGAAATGTTTACATAGACACACGAGTAATGGAAAATGATTAAAATTATTCCATATATTTTTTTGATTAGTTTAGTCATGTATGATATGATATGTTCTATGATATATTCCGACTACACATTAACTTTGGTAGAAAGATATAAAGTGGACCCATTTGACCACCATTTTATTGAGGTCAGGACTATCCAGAAGTATATGAGATAAACTGGGGATATTGTCCCAGTATATAAAGGATATTAGGAAGACATAAATAGAATAAATTTATATTCTATTATCCAAAAAACATTAAGATGATATGAAATTGTAATTATTGTAACGCCCCGACCCTAGTTACCCAGAGTCGGTGCGTTATTGCGTAACATTGGCATGATCACAAAAGATCAAGTCTCGACTGACCGATTAGTTTAGTAGCCTTGGAAACACAAGATACAATCCTAAGTCTTACATTACATCATAATGTAAAACAAAATGACAAAAACATCATGTCTTCATATCCCCTCATACTATCCCTACAGGTCATTCTTATTATACTTCATCACATCCTGGAAAAATTAAAACATTGGAAGTGGTGAGCTCAGATGCACAATAAGGATAACAAGATATCGGAAGCATTCATAAATAAACATTAAAAATTAAGGCAATGTATAACTAAAACAAAAGCCTTTTAATCTTGAACTTAAACATAATATGGCAAAAAGAAAATGAAATAATGCCATTTACTTATTCACATGGATATTATACTAGTCGAATAATCACATGCAATATCAATAACCACTTTCATAATGATGGAATGCATAATGCCAGACTATCATAACCACGTAGCCAAGGCATCGTGTCAAGACTACAAATAAGATTTTTTCAAGGCCTCATAACAAGACACTAGTTTGTCTCATGAGACCTACTAATGCATCGAGGAGCTATGCGGGCTCCACCCGTCACTTATTAAGTCCAATGCATTCCTCATATGAACATTTTTAAACATTTCATAAACCATAACATAATCGTATCACATATAACATGCATAAAGGAAACATAACATTTCCACATTTCAATCACAAGATATCAATACAACACATTTATATAATAAAAATATTATCAAAACCATTATCAATACCAAAATAAAAGAAAATTAAAACATGGTATTTATTTTTCATTTAAAAAAAAGTTATGGCTTGTAGAGGAAGCCGAAACTCAAATAATGGTCACGGTGGTGGAGAAGTTGTTGTCACCGCATACATAAGACAAGAAAAACATTTCTTTTTTTCGTTTTTTAAAATGCTTCGTATAAAAAGAATCCTTTTGAATAAACGTAAAAGTCAAAGGGGTTTATAGACCGTATAAAAGAAATTTTTGTATAAAACAAAATATGTCTCAATGAATAGAGATTGAGACAAAGTCCCTTAAAAAGATCATTTTATAAATAAAATAGATATATTATTTGTATTCACCATAAGTACACAAAAAAAATTACAAATACAAGATAGAGCATAATAATATCATGACATAATTTGAAAGTATGAGATTAACCCAAAAAACAGAAATTGGGTTAAGAAGTTCCCTTACCTCGTGTCCGTCTTGACTCGACCATTATTTAACCTCCTGAATAATAAAATAGGGTTAATTTATAATTTCTTAATAACCTTTTTAATTTTTATTATTCCTTTTATATCACTTATTACAATTTTATGATCATTATGTAATTATTTATGATAATAACGGTCGTTTAGTCGATCTTTGGTACTTGAGTCAAAAATAAACTTCTTATAATTACAATTTGTTCATGTGGTAAAATATCCATTATATCCATAATTATATTCATGATTTATATATCATATATATCATATATATCCAGTATATACATTAATTCATAATATTATGTAACATTTAGAGGTAATAAACGAAATGCACCGTTCATGGAGACGGTAAGCCGTACGTACGCATGAACAGTACTTTGATTTCTATTTCGTATTTAATTGAATGAAATCATAATGATATAAATTTGTATTATAATTCCAGTATAATACCATTTACTCCATCCTTTATACGTCCCACATATGACATTAATGAATCAAATCACTTTGAGGGGGCGGTAGTCCACACTTCCTAAAATGATATTATCACGTTTACCCATAATGGAAATCATAAAGGTATGCCATAAATGATAAATAAAAAAGCATAAGGAAAACATAAACATAATATATATATCACATATGAAAATAGTTTCATCAAAATGTCCACCATTAGAGGTGTTAAAAGAATATTGAACAATCATTGTTTCGTGAGGCAATATTTCACCACCCACAGAAACAGTATGTTCTTTAACCATTAGAAGAAGGTGTGTGTAAGTGTATATCAAATAATTATCATAAAAAAATCCTAGTATATTTTAGATACTTGTGTTGTTATAAAAGAAAGTAATAAAAATATTTTAAGGGGTTGGAGAAGCAAAATAAAACAAAAGAACATAAGAGAAGTCATCACCTTAAAATCTGGTAACTCTTTTTGATTTGAGCCAAAGGATTCCTTGGGAAGACTTCTGCCCAAAGTGAGGCTACTAGGAGTAAGATAGGGAAGTTGAGAGAGTATTTTGGGAGAGTTTGGCAGAGACAAATTGCTCTGATGGTGTGAATATGGTGGTAGTGGTGGGGGCCTTTTATAAGAGGAGAGGAGGGGCACTCTTGGAATGTCATGAAATGTTATATTATTATGAAGTGATTTTCGGATTCCAAAGGTCCCACAATTATATATTTATAGGATAAGGTGATAAGGGTTCCAGATATAATCATCCAATAGGTTTAGGACAAGTTTATGTCTTAGATTTTACCTTATCTATTCATTTTATTTAAATTGTTAATTAATGAGGTAATCGCTGCATCATCATGGTGTGACAAAAATATATATTTATTTAATGTATAAAAATTATAAAACTTATATCATGATGTATGAAATCATTATATAATTACAATGAATTTTCATAGTCTAAATTTTCACTTAGATAACCCCATGTAATAATTGTTTTAGTAAAACAACACATGTTTGTGACAATTTTATTTTTACTTTAAATAAAAAGTTATTAATTTCACTTTCTTACCCAAGTGGCTCCATGGGGTCCCCATGTTGACCCATGGATTATCTTGGTCGGCCATGACTCATCCAATAAGTTTAGGATAAGTGTGAAGATATTTTTATATTTTTATAATATCATTTTTACCTTAAATTTCACTAATTACCTTTAATCGCGATTAATAAAACTTAAAAGTTAGTATTCATCAAAAAATTATTTTAATCCAATTGAACCACATTTTTCTTCGTAATGACAACCATGTATGTTGGATTTTTGAAAATAGAATCACAGAAGTGTTACTGTTTCATTTACATGAAATATTAGCTTTTAAACTACCACTTATTGGTTTCACTATTCATCAAAATTTGAAGTTTTTCAGAAAAATACCAAAAATTAACTCTAAGGTATAATTGATTTTCTGAATTAAAAAATGGTGTCTATTTTACAAAATTCCAAAAATATAAGTTGCATTAATTAATTTTATAATTAATTCTCATTGTCAAAACAAATATCGTGTTTTTAAGAAACAATATCAATTAAAAGATTGTAAATTGTTTATGTCCAATTTCAAAGTGAAATTAATTCTAATGACCGCCATTGGATAAAATGGTAAAAATAAATTCTAAATATACTTTAAAACCACTCAATAATATAATTTATCACTGTAAATTATTTTTATTAAGAAAGTTGTTTTTAAGTATTTTCTTTATTCATAGAAAATTCAAATTTCTCAGAAAATTAAAAAAAATAAACTTAGTATAATTTCGATATTCCAAAAACAAAAATTAAGTCCATTTTGAAATATAAAATTTATATAATTTCAAAAAGTGGATATTACTATTCATTACAGCTACTTTGATTGGTTGCGGTGTGTTAGAACCTGAGGTTGCGTACAACACACGCTGCTCTATTATTCAAAGAGAAGCGTACCATTGAAGCTTGGGGTGTTACATTCTCCCCTACATCAATAAATTGAATCCCCGTAATTTGAAAATTTTCTTTGAAAATAAAAGGTTGACAATAATAAATACCTTTGTGGAAAACCCACATCGGAAATAGGGTTAATAAAAATATAACTTTAAAAGAAAGAAAGAGAAGTACAAAGGTCACCAGAGATAGGCCATAATAGGATTCTATGAAAACATGGATATGGATGATAAACAAACCATCACGGTCTGATGGAGAGGTGTAGAAAAAAGGATTAGGAGAAAGTTTAACTACAAGAAAATCACAAACTTGTGATTGGTTAAACGATCATTGATTCCCCAATAAGAAAAGTTAACCGACAATGATTTTGTTTTAAGTTACCTTTCATAAAGTTGAGGAATTTATTTAGGAGATTTACTAAGAATGTAAGGAAATATAATTACTTGTCATGTAGACTTTCTTTCTTTAATAAATTTTTACCACAAACCCATCATTCACTCCAAAAGGTAATAGAACTCAAAAATATTATACTTTTCCTAATCTTACAAGGTTCTAAATATATACACATACCATTTAGATTAGGAAGACTATTTTGTAATAACCAAGGACTTCCTGTATGTATTGGTAGGTAATAAAGTCTTGTCGCACTATGGTTGTGTGTTCAATTCCTACAGCTTTGTCCGACACGAGGAGTTATCCCCCAACCTGCAGGTTGTACTTTTCCTAAAACTCTAGTATTATAATATTCCAAAAATAATATTCATAATTTTTTTAACCATAAACAATACTCTCCAAAGTTCAAATTAATCCATTCCAAGCTTTATAGTTATCCAAAATACCTCTTTCCAGACTTTCTCTAAAAGGACTCTAAATTCCGAAATCAATTGTATCATCAGATTCCTCAAATAAAATAAAGTTTCTCTTATTGTCACATACTAAAATTTTGTTACATTAATCATTTTAAAACCTGAATGAAAACAACAATTACTACAGTACAATCCTTATATATATCACATTATTCTTATAACTATAATATAGTTCTTGAGTCCAAAAACACAAATACAATAATTATTCCACTTCAACTCTAGTAACAACATAAGATTGGCCTTTCTCCCTTAGTCTTTTTTTAGGTATGTTTCCTTAGTTCTTGGGAAATTCATTTTCATAATTCCCCATTTCCCTAAAATTGTATCATTCAACATTGATAGCCACTAGCATTCCCTTGCAATCATGAGCTCGATGACCTTTTTCTCCACATTTAAAACAAAATCCCATTCCTTTTAGGGAAGTACCGGGGTGATTTTTCCCACAATTAGAGCATAATGGAAAATACTTATTTTCATTATTCCCTTTATCTGTCTCTTGTTACACCGCTCTCTTCTTCTCTTGCTTTACATTATTGTCATAAGATTTAGAGAATTCATTTTCTGTCTTGATAGCACATGAGACAATATCTTCGTACGACGAGAAGGTTTGTTAGACTAATGCTCGACAGAGAAGTGGTTTTAACCCATCAAAGAAATGATCAATCTTACTTCTTTGGTTATGTATATAATCTGGGGCATGCCTTTCTAACCTTGTAAAGTTAGCCTCATACTTTGCAACATTCTCATCCTCCTTCTCCCTCAGACTCAGAAATCGCCTTTCCATATCTGCTCGATGGTCATGTGGAAATTATTTTCCTATGAAAATTTCCTTAAACTCCATCCATTCCATTTTTGATACTTATTCATCTTCCTCTATGTTTTGAATCAGCGACCACCATTGATCATCATCTCCAGTGAGGCGGTAAACTGCCATGACAACCTTCTCCCTTTCGCTACTCCCCAAGGTGTGGAATATTTTTTCTATGGAGTTTATCCATTGATCAACTACTAATGGATTTGTACCCCCATTAAATGTTTGTGGTTGTTACCTCATGAAGAGGTATAACATTTATCCTGCATGTTGTGGATCAGGGTTCTCCATATGAGTAAGGTTATTATTCGTAACCTGAGTGAGTTGTCCCAGTATGGTGATAAAATGATCAGCACTAGTTGTATAACCAGCTCCATTATAATTATCTTTAGTAGGATGGAAATCCCTACATGGAGTGCGTGAATTGATACGGTTTCCATTCTTTCCACTAGGCGCCATTTCTAAACAATGTCATAAAAAATATTAGTATATGAATCGAAATACATAATTCCATACTTGTAAAACACATAACATAAATTCAACTATAATCATAAAAAAAATTTCTTTGAGGAATTATATACTCATAAAAACTTCATAATGGTTTGTAATGAAAATGAGAATTATCCTAAGCATATCCCCTGAGAGTTTCATAACCAAGAGTGTATAAAGGCCTATTGTCGTGCACCAGTTCCCATTTGAGTATAGCTCAAAGCAATGTTTTCGGGTTTTACCCATAGGTACATCTGTGCCAGATTCACCTCTACCTACTCATATCCATACATGGATATATTGCTTAAAAAACACAAAAAATCTCTATAATACCAAAATTCTAGGAAGTTATTCTATTCTAATCTTCAACGTCTATCTTTGGGCTATGTGCTCTAACCAGAGTTTATCAAAATCTTGGTTCTAAGGTTAGTACTAATCTACCACTGATACCAACTGTAATTCCCCAACCCCAGTTACCTAGAGTTAGCGAGTTATTGCGTACCATTGGTATGATCACAAAAGATCACGTATCGAAAGACCGATTAGTTTAGTAGCCTTGGAAACACTAGAAACATTCATAAGTCTTACATTACATCATAAAGTAAAAAAAAACTAAAAAAAATCATGTCTTCATTTCCCCTCATACTATCCCTGCTGGTCATTCATAATATACTTCATCACATCCTGGAAAAATTAAAACATTGGAAGGGGTGAGCTCAGATCCTCAGTAAGGATAATAATATAGCGGAAGATTTCATAAATAAACATTAACATTTAAGGCAATGTATAACTAAAACAAAATCCTTTTAATCATGAACATCATCATAATATGGAAAAAATAAAATGAAATAATTCCATTTACTTATTCACATGGATATTCTACTATTCGAATAATCACATGAAATATCAATAACCACCTTCATAATGATGGAATGCATAATACCAGACTATAAAAACCACGTAGCCAAGGCCAAGTGCCAAGAATACAAATAAGATTTTGTCAAGGACTCATTCCAAGACACTAGTTTGTCTCATGAGACCTACCGATGCATCGAGGAGCTATAGTGGGCTCCACCCATCACTTATTAAGTCCAATGGATTCCTCATATGAACTGGTTTAAACATATAATAAACCATAACATAATAGTATCACATAAAACATGCATAAAGGAAACATAACATTTCCACATTTCAATAACAAGATATCAATACAACACATTGATATAATAAAAACATTATCAAAACCATTTTCAATACCAAAATAAAAGAAAATTAAAACTTGGTATTTATTTTTCGTTTATAAAAAAGTTATGGCTTGTAGAGGAAGCCGAAACTCAAATAATGGTCACGGTGGAGGAGAAGTCGTTGTGGCCGCATACGTACAAAAAGAAAAACATTCCTTTTTTTCATTTAGTAAAACGCTTCGTATAAAAAGATTCCTTTTGAATAAACTTAAAAGTCACAGGGGTTTATACACCGTATAAATGAAATCTGTGTATAAAACAGAATATGCCTCAATGAATGGATATTGAGACGAAGCCCCTTAGAAAGATCATTTTTTTAAATAAAATATATCTATTATGTGTATTCACCATAAGTACACATAAAGAAAGTACAAATACAAGATAGGACATAATAATATCATGACATAATTTGAAAGTAGGAGATTAACCCAAAGAACGGAAATTGGGTTAAGAAGTTCCCTTACATCGTGTCCGTCTTGACTCGACCGTTTTTTAAACTCTTGAATAATAAACTAGAGTTAATTTATAATTTCTTAAGAACATTTTTTCAAGATTATTATTCCTTTTATATCACTTATTACCATGTTATGAACATTATGTAATTATTTATGTTAATAACGGTCATTTTGTTGAACTTTAGTACCTGAGTCAAAAATAAACTTCGTATAATTACAAGTTGTTCATGTAGTAAAATATAGATTATATCCAGAATTATATTCATTATTTAGATATCATATATATAATATATATCCAGTATATACATTCATTCAATGTATTACATAACATTTAGAGGTAAGAAATGAAATGCACCGTTCATGGAGACGGTAAGCCGTACGTACGCATGAACGCTACTTTCATTTCTATTTCATATTTAACGGAATGAAATCATAATGATATAAAGGTGTATTATAATTCCAGTAAAATATATTATATTATATCATTTAATACATCATTTATACATCACATATATGGCATTAACGATTCATATCACTTTGAGGGGGTGGTAGTCTGCACTTCCTAAAATGAAATTATCACGTTTACCCATTACAGAAATCATAAAGGTATGCCATAAATGAAAAATATAGAATCATAAGGAAAAAAATAAACATAATATATATATCATATATGAAAATAGTGTCATCAAAATGGCCACCATTATAGGTGTTTAAAGAATATTGAACAATCATCGTTTCGTGAGGCAGTATTTCACCACCCATAGAAACAATATGTTCTTTAACTATTAGACGAAGGTGTGCGTAAGTGTAAATAAAATAATTATCATAAAAACATCCTAGTATATTTTATATACTGGTTTTTTTACAAAATAAAGTAATAAAAAGATTTTAAGTGGTTGGAGAAGCAAAATAAAACAAAATAACATAAGAGAAGACATTACCTTAAAATCGGGTAACTCTTTTTGATTTGATCCAAAGGCTTCATTGAGAATACTTATGCCCAATGTGAGGCTTCTAGGAATAATAAATGGAAGTTGAGAGAGTATTTGGGTATAGGATGGCCGAGAAAAATGGCTTTGATGGTGTGAATAAGGTGGTAGTGGTGGGGGACTTTTATAAGAGAAGTGGAGGGGTACTCTTGGAAAGTCATGAAATGTTATATTATTATGAAGTTCTTTTCGGATTACAAAGGTCCCACAATTATATATTTCGAGGATAAGGTGATAAGGGTTCGAGATCTACTCATCCAATGGGTTTTTGAAAAGTGTAAGTCTTATATTTTACATTATCTGATCATTTTATTTAAATCGTTAATTAATTAGGTAATCGCTACATCATCATGGTGTGACAAATAAATTTATTTATTTAATATCTAAAAATTATAAATCAAATATAATGATGTAGGAAATCTTTATATATTTCCAATGAATTTTCATAGTATAAATTTTAACTTATATAACCCCATGTAATAATTTATTTAGTAAAACAACACATGTTTGTGACAATTTTATTTTTACTTTAAATAAAAAGTTATTAATGTCACTTTCTTACCCAAGTGGCTCCATGGGGTCCCTAAGTTGACCCATGTATTTTATTGGTCGTCCATGACTCATAAAATAAGTGTAGGACATTTTTAAAGATATTTTTATATTTTTATAATATCATTTTTACCTTAAATTTCAATAATTACCTTTAATCGCCATTAATAAAACTTAAAAGTTACTATTCATAAAAAAAATTATTTTAATCCCATTGAACCAAATTTTTCTTGATAATAAAAAACATGTATGTAATATTTTTGAAAATCAAATCACAGAAGTGGTAATGTTTCATTTACATGAAAAATTAGTTTTTAAACTACCACTTAGTGGTTTCACTATTCATCAAAAATTGAAGTTTTTCAGAAAAATACCAAAAATTCACCATAAGCTATAACTGATATTATGAATTCAAAAATGGGGTATATTTTAAAAAATTCCAAACATATAAGTTTCATTATTTAATTTTATAATTAATTCCCGTTGTGAAAACAAATAGAGTGTTTTTAAGAAACAATATCAATCAAAAGAATGTCAATTGTTTATGTCCAATATCAATGTGAAATTAATTCTAATGACCACCATTGAATAAATTAGTAAAAATATATTCTAAATATACATTAAAAACACTCAATAGTATAATTTATCAATATAAATTATTTTTATTAAAAAATTTGTTTTTAAGTATTTTGACTATTCATAGAAAATTGGAAGTTCTCAGAAAATTACAAAAAATTCAACTTAGGATAATTTCAATATTCTGAATACAAAAATGAAGTCCACATTGAAATATAAAATTTATAAAATTTCAAAAAGTGGGTATTACTATTAAGAAGGTCGACTTTGATTGGTCGTAGTGTTTTAGAACATAAGGTTTCATACAACACACGCTACTCTATTATTCAAAGAGAAGCGTACCATGGAAGCTTGGGGTGTTACAATTAGGATAAATCATCTTTCTTAATGGATATGATTTGAGCTCTAAGAGATCTAATAATGTGATACTCATTGACTCTATAGAAAACATTGAGTATATTACAGTTTTGATGTAGCTAATGATGATGTTTAGATATATATCATCATCATATATTTTGACATAATACTTATCATTAATGACCATATCTCAAACTATTGTGCTAATACTCTTATGGTGGAAGTTCTAATGAATATAAGGTCACATTAGTGGGTGAAGAGTATACATTAAGTGAATGATCTCCTAAAACGTTTTCAAATATAAATGAAGTTTTACTAATCATAGTCTTGATGAAATACAATAGGGTTGACCCCTTGACTAAATTCATAGCTTAGTAGAAAAATGATCTACATGTGTGGTTAAGCGGACTAAAACTCCTTGGATGTTTTATCTCGTCTAGGTCTGAGTCTGTTAGAGCTGGTATTTATGAACCAATTTTTTATACATTGGATTACAGGTATATTCAAATAATTTAATAGTAATTAAATTTTTTATTACATTCTATTTATTATTCTCCATTACCTTAATGTAATAACTTCGTAGAGTATCTATAACAATAAAATGGCGTAATAGTCCAAAATAAGATGAGAACCATGAGATTACAAGATGATATAAATAAACCATGTTCTAAATTCTAATAACATATGATGATGATGAATATGGTATGGTGAATTTTAGGTGTTATTACATGAAAGAAAATTATACTTCATATCCTAATGTTCAAACTTAGTTATGCCCAATATGAGATATTATAAGAACATAATCTCTAATATGAATTTGATAAGTTTATGTGCCATCAGATATTCTTATATGTGAGTTTGGCTATTGGTCCTTAGAATTTAATATTATTATTAATTTTATTCATTACCCATTCAATTAGATTTACTAACGTAAATATCTCACTCTATATGTTCTTGGGTAGTAGGGTACACTGGGTTCATTATGAATGGCATGTTATTAATGAATATTTAAAAGAATGGTTTTCCCTAACATATTTATTAGTGTTGATATCTCGAACATTTGATTAAAATAAAACATTCACATTATATTCCATGCACATGGTGTTGTGATGAGTTTATTTCAAATAGTCAAGGAAAGATATGTCAAGCATATGGCTTGATAACATGGGGGTAAAAACTAGTTGGTGAGATGTTATTACAAAGAGATTATATTACACAATGAGTGCACATATGTAGTTGCTAATGTTGGGACATTAACTACTTTTTATTGGGTTTATTAACCCATTTCTATATAATAATCTATACATTAGGCCAAACAACATAATGACACAATGAAATAATTTTAGAGTTCCAAACACTAAGTGATTCCATTAGTATGAATTAAATTATGTTTGAATTTAATAGTTAGAATAAATATTATTCTCAAGATTGGGGAATAATTATATTTTGAATTTATGACTATATAAAATAAATAAATATTCATTCCCAATGTAAATTTTAAATAATGTGGATATATTATATTTAATTATTTATTTAATATTTAATATATATTTAATCTCAAGGCTATGAATATAATAATTATTTTATGAATCAATATATAAATAAATATTTATTTGGTTGATCAATAAATCCAAAGGTAGATTAGTATACCAAGATTCTGTGTAGTGATAAATGTCAATTTTTATTCCAATAATATAATATTTATCATTTTTCTAGTAAGTTCACACCATATAATAAAAATAATATTATTATTTTAATATATCACATAAGGTCAAATAGGGGTTCCAAATTTTATTAAGGGAATTTGTGAATTTAATTGAATTATAAACCCTAACCCTCAATCTATAAATGTATTGGTAATTCATTCTAAGAGAGTTTAATTGGGTATCTTTTAGCACAAACTTTTTCTCTATAGAATCCACCTATTCCTTCTGAAATCCTCTCAATAAAAAGAATACCCACGTAATTTCATCAACACAAGTGAAAACTGAATCGATAAATATGAACAATAAAATATGATCAATAATCCAGTCAACCACATAACATTCATTAGTGTAAATCAAATATTGTAAGGTAAAGTGTTGATCAAATCTAGAGGGGTTATATACATGGATATTATTGGTGAAATTGTATATTTATTAAATGTGTTTCTGAAGTAAAACATATACCATGAAAAATTTCTTAAGAGTGAGGTAATATATATTTGAATTAAATTAATTACTTATAAATATATCATGAAAATATATTGACTCTTTTACAATGGAATTTCTTGTAAACATTTTATTTGAAATATTTTGTTGGTCATGTAGTTCATGTCATATACAATATGTGAATTACCTATCGAATCTGACATTTGTTGTGTTAGGACCTACCCATATATGCTCTATCACTGTTTCTAGAACCAACATAATATGTTAGGAATCTTTATATTATTTAAATATTTAATTGTTTTAATTAACTAATGATAATTTTTTATACAGACTCTATTTTTCAAAATATATTTTCTAATCTAAATATATTCAAAGAAGATATGTCATATTCTGATGCATCTTCTTGAAAAGAATCTATAACCGATGAAATAGACCATATAACAAGGATAAAAAAGATTATAATATTTTATATTCTTCTAGGTTCACAACATATATGATGAAGTGGTAAATTAGAATAAAATTAATAGTTTATGTAATTATTTAAAAACATATAGCTAGTTTTTTAACCAAGGGATTTACTCAAATGGATGAAATCCATTAATTTTTTACTTATGCTCCCATGTCAAGTACTACGTCAATTAGAACCCCTCTTTCTATATATTATATATTTATATACTCATAAAATTATCATAATGTAATATAGGACAATATTTTAAAATGGTGACTTAGATAATTATATGTAGATTTAAATACTTGAACGATTTATAGTTCTTGGAAAAGAAATAATAGTTTGAAAATTGGAATGGTCCCTTTATGGTTTAAAATAAGCTCTAAACTAATGTCATCAAAAAATTAATGATTTAATTATATCAAATAGATTTATTTTTAACCAAATTGAGAAGTATTTTTATAGGATGATCCATAATTACCATGGTGTTGTTATTTGTTTACATGTTGATGACAAGATATTTTTTAGAACTGATATGGTCCATGTGATTGAGGATAAGTCTATTTTATCTAGAAACTATGATATAAATGATTTATATGAAGGTAATAACATTTTGGTTATCAAGTTTTTTTGGAATAATTTTTTTATATTTATTAATTATATTATATCAAAAATTTCATAAAGTGATTCAATAATATTATTGTTCAATAGTTTCTACTATATGATTTTCTATGAATATGATGCTACCAAATCCCTAGAAGGGCAATTTTTCAATTTGAATACGTAACAATTACTGAGTATCTCACATATGCCATGTCAGACACATGAAATGATATTTCATATAATGATAGAAATTAAAGAATTAGTTTAAGAGAACTAGGTTACACATAATGGATGTGGTTAAAAATAATACTGAATTTCTTTGAGGGAACAATTGATTACAGTATAACTGATTGTTGAAGGAAAAGTTCCTTGGAATGATTTCCAATGAAAACTGGAATAATAATATAGTGGATAAATATAAAATGGGTGGATGGTAACTTAAACATGTAGGTTGGTTAATATCTTGTGAATCAGAGAAGAAAAATTGTATAATATACTCCCAGATGGATTCTAATTTTTATGCTTTAACATCCATTTGAAAAGATAAAAAATGGATAAGTTTTCTTCTATAGTGACTACAATTCTTTCCAATAAAAAATTTATCTAGTTGATAAAAATTAATATAGTCACAAAATGTTTGTTATTGTATTAAATAATACATATAATGTAAAATCAAGACACTTCATTCTCAAACATAGTTATGTGAGGTAGATGAAACAAGATGAATAAATCAGAAAAGAAACTAGATAATTGTCATGAACCGAATATGGTCTCCACCAATAACGGCACCAAAACTAGCCCATGACTAGACCCTAAGGGTATTCCCTATCCCGATGGTTTGTAAGAAGTTTTTGGGTATCATTGTTCTTGGTTTGTAAATGATTTACCTGAATATGTATACATAAAACATCAAAAACATTTGATATATGGAATCTGAAAAATTCACACCAAACATGTTTTATAAAAAAATATAGAACTGAATAAATATGTTCAAAGAAACTAAAAAGGACTAATGAAACAAATAAAAAAAATAGACCTAATTACTCCACATGACATGGGGTCATCACCCACAATCTATCTCCACAACTCCGCACCAAGGATGAGAACTAACACCCTGGACCGCCATCACCCCTAGCCTTCCCTTTACCCAAGTCAAGCCTATTAAATTAAAATTAATCCTAAGGGATGTTATTATGGTGTGATACTAGGCCCAATTGGATACCACCCAATGATTTTAAAGATAAATCTATACAATGTGAAAATGAAAGCCATTTTAATACGCAACGAAAAGCAGTGATAACTTCCAAGAAATGAACATTCAACTGAAAACTGTTTTCCAGCTAAAATTTTCAGAATGTTAACTCATTTAAATAGAAATGTTTTATAATTTAAAATACTTCCATAAACACCACAAGACAAGGTAAAATATTTCAAATACAATGAGCAACATAATAGGGAACATCCCAAAGCACTAGATAGTCTTGGGCCCCTTGTACCTCATACCTCGGGGTAAATTAACCATAGTAAAATCTATTCTCATTAATGAGGAAGTAGTTGGGAACATAACCATATCCTATTTATCCAAAATCATATTACACATAGTTTATTTAAAGTTTTTTATCTGAATTATATTTGAAATAGGGAAAAACCAATCTGTTCCACTAGTTGTACTAGTACACATCTGCCCCACCTGGGTACTTGGGCGTCCCCCTTTGTGATCAGACAATTTAAGCATAAAAAACATATCAATTTTCATGTAAAATACCACTCATGTCCACATAATTCTATTACAGTAGCTATCACATTTTATACCACTTCAAACACACAACAAACACTTTGATTTTCAATGAAACAATTTATCAAAATTCTACATCATTTTGCACTAAAAAACCCTTAAGAGCCGTACTTGTACACTCTATACATGCTTATAAGTTACCAAAACCATAAATTCAGCCCAATAAATTTTAATTAAAACAAAAATATCAATTTTAGGGCATCCCCATGTTAAAATATAAGTGATAACTTTGTAAAACATCCATTTTCACAAAAAAAGTGTCACCAAAACATTAATTTCATAACAAACAACACTAAAACCCATTTTCGTAGAAACAACATAAGGGGATAAACATTACAAATAGTATTTTCATCCCTATTAATGTTTAATAAAAACAACTATGTATTTATAGTGTAGCCCCATATAAACCAATAAAACAGTTCTTTGGAAAACCCCCTAATTTCACACCCAATTGGCATTTCAAATTCAATTGCAATAAAAACTCCTCTAAAACAAATTTTTTAAGAAATAATAAAATGATATACACCTGATAATATTATTACTACAACATTATAATACACAATTATTGCATAAACATTGGAATCACCTACCAAATCAAATGAAACCCTCAAATCACCGTGCGAAAAACAAGTCGCACTACTGTCGCACAAAGGGGGAATTATATCGAACCTGAAACCACAAAAAATTATCAACAAAAACCAAGGGTAAACCATAAGTTTGAAACCCTACACCCTGGTCATTTGGAACATCACAGAAATTGAAGGATACTTCCTTGAAAGGGGTGGAACTAATGAGGAGAGACACTAAATTGAGATTCCTTAAAGTTTCTCCATCAAATCTTCCTTCAAATGGGGTTCCAAAGAGGTTTTCAGAAACATAGAGGGGGGCCATGGATTTTAGGATTTAATAGGATGAATAAAGGTAATATTATAAACTATAATAATGTAAATAGAGTAATAATTGAGAGAGTTAAGAAAGAAATAATTTATCTCTTCAAATCTGGTAGATTTGAGAAACCATATGATGATATATACTACTTCACAATGGAAACAAGATCCATAGAGGGGGAAAGAAGAGGGGAACACTACAGGGTTAATTGGGCTCTGGTGACACTTGGAGTCACCAAAAAATACATAAAAATAAATATTTTATTAAATAATTAATATTTTATAAATCTAGAAATGGGCTTATGGGATGACTCAAATCCATAAATAAAAACCCAAATACACCATTATTATGGATTCATAAAGGGTCCAAAATGAAATGATGGTTTTAATAGGTAAGCATAAGCCAATTTTAAATTTTAATGGGTGAAAATATAAAACAAATTAAATGTTATTAATGAAAAAAATTGATTTTTTAATCTATAAATGGAATCACTGTTTGGCCCAAATCATGAATACTCACTCATTCCTCAAAAAAAGCAGGGGAAACCCCCAAAACCTAGAATGAATGGAAATTAAATGAAAAATAAATTTAAAATATTTCATGTATGTGGGAATTCTACCCACAATGAAAAAATTCTTTCTACAGAAAGACACAGCAATGCCAAATATAAAAACCAAACCCAACCGATAAACCAAGATGTATTTTTTTCCAAGATTCACCACCAAAGGCCAAAACACCTCCAGTGATCAAATAAGGATTTCTCTCAAAACTAGAACATACACTACATTCCTAAAACGATCAATCAAATTCATACATTATAAAAAACTATAACTCCTTAATCATTATCTGAATAAGACTCAAGCAATTCACCCAAACGAATAGCAACTTCAAACAAGGTTAGACTTACCTTACATTAACTAAACCATTTGGCACTCTCTAATCCCAATGTTTACTCAAGAATGATTTTGTAAGCTATTTAACTTTGAATAAGACTACCTAAAACCAAGCCAAGACCATGGATAAATCTAATTTATATGTACGAGGGGATATGCATAGGCTCCCCACTATAAGAGACAACCTATATTTTTCTCGATAAAGAATCAAGACACTAATTGGGGGAGGCCCGAATAGACTCCCCAATACAATGGGTAGACATAACATAAAAATATACAAAGTAACATAAATAATACAAATAGTAGGTCTCCCCACCATAAGAACCTACCATATTAACCGACCAGTATGGGCCGACATAGAATGACCCAACAAATTAATGATTTGGGAAGGCTTCATGGTTAGTCCGTACTGTTTGGGAAATTGTTCACTAATTGTGTTGATCATTATTTTAGCATGGATTCCAGGCACACAATCATTGCTAATCAAGAAAATACCCTGTGCTTGGACTATCTAACCCAATTTCCAAATATTCTCTATAGAATCTATTGAAACCAAAGTGGGAGGGAATAACATTGGAAGATGACATGGGTACAAGGTCCCCTACATATTTACACTGAACCGGAATAATAGAATAATGATGATGAATCCAGAGGTTTAAAATCTTCCTATATTTCATTATAAGGATAGGGCTTTGTACAAGGGTTTAATGGACCCGACGATTTCCCCTGACTATGAGCAAGCTTTTATCTGAGACTTATTGATGGAGCTCAAATGATTGAAGCATCTTCCTCTTTGCTGTTAGGAATTAAAAACCCCCTGATAGAGAATTGTTCTTTTGGTGCCACCATCAACTACACCACAATCCCTGATATGTTTTCCAAGACACAACAAATTCCAAAATCACATTACCCTAACCAGATATTTCACTGAAATAAGGGATTAAAATATGCACACACATCACACATTGATTATTCGAGTGAGAAACAATAGATGTAAAGAACACCTATACTCACCATCCTCTAAAATGGAAGATCTTGATGTTTTTCCATGGCAGAAATTCTCCAAACATAACAGATACTCTCAGAGTATTGAATGACTTTCACATGTATGGTCAATCAAGCACATGACATCATATGGAATCACCGGACTTGAACATTGCAACTGATATAAACAATGCATGGAGAGGGTCCTCATACAACATCTTCAAACAACACAAAATTATAGATATTGGCCACAATATCCTCTCATAATAAAATTTCCCACACTAGTAGTTTAATGTGAACACAATCTTGGAAGAGACTATGAAGGACTGAGGGGACCTCTTAGACACCATCCAGATACTCATCCATGCTAACAACCCCATACCACATCCACATTTAGAAAATTATGAAACATAAGAAGCTAAGGTATCTTTCCACCTTCCACAATCTCTCTCATGCTACAAGAGTATACACAAAACCAATAAAGTAAAGGGTGTATAACCAATCTACAATGCTATAGAAAAATATTCATTATATTGATCAACTGGAGGATCTTTAAATGGTGAGACAATTCAGGTTGCAGTTCATTTGTTCAGTAACCAATAATGGGGTGTACATTATCCAATGACTGAACCCATGGACACAACCAAGAACCTCCATTGGACAAGATATACCACAAAATAGATCCAAACAAATGAACGGAACCACCGTAAAGTCATCCCAAAACATTTCTTAGAAGATACCACTAAGAGGCCCTTCATAACATCTTACCGACCAAACAGAAACCCCAAACATAGTTCAAACAGGAGGGATTCATGGACTAAAAACATCCCACAACATCAAAATTTTCAAAAACGCATAACGCACAACATCCCAAAAAAGTCAAAAAGACATCATGTTTTTCCTTTATAATCATATGTTTTAAAATAAATGGTTCAGTGGTTAGTTTATCCACCAACGGTACCTCATGAAACTCACACAAGCACGTTTCTGTGCCACACCGAGATCCCACCACATTTCCATCCCAAAACTCATCATGCCCTTACATCAACCATCCATTGTCCAATTAAACCCTATTAATGGGGTCTCTCATGGAAATACCAAAGGTTAAAATAAATATTCATTCCACTTTTCAAAACCAAAATAGTCAACCAATACCTCATTTTTTCAAAACTGCTAACCACGAAATCAAACCCAAATTACAGAATAATTTTCTTTTTCAGAAAATAACAATAATTTAAATGATAAATAAATTTCATGTCCAACACCTTAATTTCAAAAATTATCATCAAATTAAAACACCTCTCAACAATTTAGAAAAAATTATTGGAACCACATTTTCAAATCCAACATTAATACAATTTTCAGCTTTCAAAAGAGGTATAATCACACAATTTTCCATATGAAAACAATTTTCAAAACATAGTTCTATAATTTTAAAATTAAAACCCTTCAATATTTATTAGAAAATAATTTCGAAAAAAATTATTGTTCTTAAAACCATTTCATTTTTTTTAAACATAACATCGATGATTTTAAAACTAAATGACATAGGACAATGCAAGGGGAAAATAGCTTATGTGGGTGACATGGAAATATGATTTTTGGCCAAAATACAATCACTTAACCATCAGAAAGAGTTTTCAAGGGAAATATCATCCTCCCCACATGGCTTTCTAGACCCTACGAGCTCACTGAGATACTTAACCCAACTCTCTTTTCATTTCCCCTAATCATCATCAAACAAAGAAAACCAAGGGACTCAGAAAAGTCCTGACATCCCCTGGAAACATGAATCCTGTAATGAGGTGTGCTGATAATCCACATTACTCATAACCATAATGCTATGTCCTAACAATCCTAACTCTAGACTATCCCCACTATTCCCCAAATAACATGTCCCATAGAGAGTGAATCTCCTTTGATACCAATTTTCAACGAACCGAATTTGCTCACAACCAATACCAGCACCAAACCCATCTTGTGACAATGCCCAAAGGGAGTTCCCTATCCCTACAGGCTGGTGAAAGTTTTTGGGTATCATTTATCTTGGTTTGAGAATGATTTACCTGAATATGTATTCATAATATATCAGAAAAATTTGATAAACTGAATCTTTAAAATGCATACCAAACAAGGTTTATAAAAAAAATCCAGAACTGAATACCTAAGTTCAAATTCCCTAAAAAGGTGAAAATACACAATGAAAATAATATAAAAATAGATCCAAGGACTCCACATGACATGAGTTCATCACCCAAAAGCTCTCTCCATAACTCCACACCAAGGGTGAGAACAAACACCCTGAACCTCCATCACACATAGCCTTCCCTTTACCTGAGTCGAGCATAATAAATTATACACATACCCAATGGATGTCACTAGGATGTTATCCTATTCCCAATAGGATACAACCTAATGATACGAATGATCAAGCAATAAAATGTTAAATAGTAAGTAGTTTTAATACTCAATGAAAATCAGTGATAACTTCCACCGAATGAAACATTCAATTGAGAACAGTATTCAAGATAAAATTTTGAGAATGTTAACACACATAAATAGACATGATATATAATATAATTTAAATCCAAAATCACCCCAAGACACTGTAAATAATTCATATACAATGATCCATAAAATCAGGAGCACCCCTAGGAACTGGATAGTCTCGGGCCCCATGTACCTCATACTTTGGTGTAAAGTAACCATAGTAAAATATGTTTTTGTGTAGGAGACACGAGTAGGGAAAGAACTCATAACCTAGAGGTACCCAATAATAATCATCATATTTTAGTTAGAGTTTTATTTATCCAAATGCTTGGTGATATAGCGACAAAAACCTTCTGGTCCACTAGTTGTACTAGTAGACATCCGCCCCACATAGGTACACGGGCTTCCCCGAATGTGCTCAAATAATTTAAGCATGAATCAAATTTAAATTTAAATAAAAAATAACACTAATGGTCACATTCACCCAGTACAGTATATATCAGATTTTATACCACTTAAAACACATAATAAACACTTTATTTTGTAATGAGACTATTTCTCAATAATCCTGCATTGTTTTACACAAAAAATCCCTTAAGAACCCCACTTGTACACTCTGTTGATGCTTGTAAGATACCTAAGAAGTAAAGTACACCCAATAAATTTCAATGAAAACAGAAAACCAATTTTAGGGTTTCCCCATGTTAAACATGAAGTGATAACATTCTAAAACCTCCATTTACACACTAATGGGTCACAAAAACATCACATTCTTTACAAACACTAATAAGACCCATTTTTACAGCAACAACAAAATGGGATAAACATTATAAACCATATTTACAGCCCTATTAATGTTTAATAAAAAACTAATAAGTATTTATAGGGAATCCCCAAATAAATCAATAAAACAGTTCTTTGGAAAACCCCCAATTTCACACCAAATTGGCATTTCAAATTCAATTCCAATAAAAACACCACTAAAACTAATTTTTGTAGCAGTAATAAAATAAGAAAAACCTGAAAATATGATAAATACTGCATTATAATACACAATGAATGAATAAACCTTGGAATAACCTACCAAATCCATGGATCCCCTTGAATCACCGTGCAAAAATCAAGTCGCACCTCTATCACACCATGAGGGACTTATATCGAACCATAAACCACAAAAATTGTCCAATAAAACCCGATGTTAAACCCTATGTTCAAAACCCTAGCCTCTGGTCATTTTGAAATTCATGTAAATTGAATGAAACTTCATGGAAAGGGGGGAATAAAGGAGGAGAGTCACTTAATTGATATTCTTTGATGATCCTCCACCAAATCCCATTTCAAATTCGGTTCTAAAGTGATTTTGAGAGACTTTGAGGGATTCCATGGATTATATGTTCGAAGATGATAAGGAATGGTTGAAATAAGAACTGTAATGGTAGAAATATAGTATAAATTGAGAGAGTTAAGAAGGAAGGAAGTTACGACTTAAAATCTGGGCAATTTGAGAAACCCTAAGATGTTTTGTACTAAATCGCGATGGAAACAAGATCCAAAGAGGAGGGGGGAAAGAGGAGGGGCACAAGGCTGGGTTAACTGGGTTTGGGAGACATAGAGAATCACCGAAAAATACTTAAAATTTAATAATTAATTAATTAATTTGTTTAAAAAAAAATATAAATGAGATTTCGTGTTGCCCCAATTCTTTGAATAAAAACCCAAATCCACCATTATTATGGATTCCTAAAGCATCCAAATTGAAATAGTGGTGTTAATAGGTGAGTGGAGGCCATTTAGAAATTGTAATGGGTGAAAAATATTAAAAAATTAATATGTTATAAAAGAAACCAAATTGGTTTTTAAATCGGGAAATGGGCTCAAGGTTTGGCCCAAATAATGAAAAATCACCCTTTCTTGAAAACAAATCATAGAAAACCCCCCAAAACAAAGAAAGAAAGGAAATTAAATGTAAAATAAATTTAAAAGAAGACATGTATGTGAGAAAATGATTTATTAATTTTCATTTTATATTTATATGTAATAAAAACAATGAATAAATATTAAAATCTAATTTAAAAATATTAAAAATGAATGGTTAAAACAAGATATAGATAAGAAAAAACCTAGTAATATTGAATTAATTAATAATTTTCAAGTAATTAAATGAAAATATATTAAAATAATAATGAATAAATTATAATTATATACATTTTATACATTTTAAGAGTAATGAATGATAATATTTAGAAATTTATAAATAAATATTAAAAAAATTCACTTAAAAATATTTATTGAAAAAAATTAAAATAAATAAATCAAAGAAAATATAAAAAAAGGAAAAAATATTAAAAATAAATAAACAATATAAAATGAATTAGTTTTAACAATGATTAAAATTTAAAAACCTTAATTAAGAATAAGTAAAAAAATATTATAAATAAATTAATAATATTAATTATATTAGTTACAAAAGTAATACAAATGAATGAATACTAAAAATAAAAATGAATAGGTATCTAAAATTACATTTTAATACATTAGATTTAAAATAAATTTTCTATTATAAATGAATAATTAATAATTTCATAAATATTTAAATACAAAAACTGATATAAAAATAAATAAATATTTGTTATATAAATTAAAAACATATTAAAACTCTTAAATATTAAAAATTAAAAATTTATAAATAAATATTAAAAATTTAAAAAAAGAAAATTTTAATTTTATGTTTATATTTCTATATTAAATTTCATTAATTACATTTGAAAAACCAAATGAATTTTCATGTGTTGGGTGACTGTATATTAATGCATATATATACATATACTATAATGAGATATTTCAAATTAAAAAAACTAATGATTTATTTTATTATATAAGGATATATTCATGTACATATACACATATGTACACATTATATACATACACATACAAACATATATATAGATATACAAGTACAAATACATACCCATATAAAGATATACACATAAATATGTTGGAATAAACCTATGTAATCAATTCTCTATTAAGAATTGATTTGTGTCTATCCCATTTACTAGGGAGAGTGAAATTTCATAATTGAGATGTTTTTTCCACATTAAAAAGTTTTTTACATCAACATTAATGCTGAATTAATTATAAATATTAAACAATGGAGAAAGGAATTTTTACTATAGATTGTTGATATGGAATTTGTGTTTTTATAAATATTTATGATGATATTTCCTATGTTTGACTGACTAGCACAGACTGAGCCAGAAAAAGTTAGATGTTGCTCCCGTTACCAGGAAACCAATATAGGAACACACAAATTGACAGTAGCATGAGACCCAAATGTGGAGGTCGCAAACCATAAAAGAAGAGACTGAAAAGAGGGAGATGGAAGATGTGATGTATGAGCGATGTTGGTGGCACATCTTTTAGTTAACATGGTAGATTTTCCAAAAATAGTAATTATAGAAAAAAATATGATTCTCCTCAGGGAATTGAAGTGACATTTTCATTGTTCTATGGATGTAGGATAATGTTCTGAAAAACATAATCCCATGGTTGATTGTTTTGTAATTTATTCTAGATTACATGTTTTTTTTGCGTTTGATTGTTAATTTTAACAAATGCATTGCGATGACCAAAACCAGATGAATGGATGAATCAGTGTAGTGTATGGGGTTACTAGACATCCCAGTGTTAGACAGAAAAGTCATAGGGGTTCTTCTACAGAATGTTCCATGATTGTTTCATCTAGAATCAATACACAACACATTGTATAAATATATGGTGTAAGACTATATGAGTACCTATTCTTAGATAGTTTAACAGAAATCTAGAAGAAAATTATCAGATGATGGTGATGGTATTTATTGTGTTTCTAAAATATATAAAGTATTTATGGTTATAATTGTTATGTAGTAGGTCCTATTTATTGGTATCTATTTAGAGGTTGGTGAAAGGCCACTAATAATCCATTTGGAATGAAAATTTGAATATATATAATAGAAATCATAGAAGTGTTATTCTTGAATTTTATGTCACATGTAAGATGACTCATGTTCCAGAAATGTGATTTTATAATATGCTGTCAGTTGACTGATCAATACGATAAAATGATTGGATAGTTAACTTGTTATTAATAATATTTTAGATATGGGAGGGAGATTATAGATTTCAACTCTATGGAAATTATATTTTATAGTATCTTTAGTGAAGTTGAAGGTCCATCAGTGTTGAAGCTGGGTTATCAAAGAGTTATAAATAGGATGGAAGTAGTGGGAGGAATGAATGATTTACCCTAGTTTCACTAAAATAATTTTTAAAGAGATTTCATCATTCTAATTACATCTGACTTATTGAAATCCATAGTTACTAGATGAAGGTTTGTTATAATTGTTTCCTTGTAGGTAAGTGTAATGAAAACCTCTTGGGTGGTCCAGATTCTTGGTAAAAGAGTATTAAGAAATGCATGGATGTATGATAGAGTGATGCCATTGACATGGTGGATGGAAAAACATTTTGTTTCAAATTTCAATAAAATTGGTGGATGATAACTCATTATTGATTTCTTTGGATAAATTATCTATGGACTCATTCAGATGATTTTCATTTATTCATTGGAATTATAACGCCTTTGTTAAAGAGACTGAGAAGGGATTACAACAGTGGGATATTGTATATTAATGTATCATGGAATGGAGAACCATGGAGATGTTGTAAAAGAATAGTTAATAGAAGTTAGAACTATTTTTACATTAGTGTGAGAATGTGAATATTATTTGAGTTTGAGATTTATGAAATCACACAATCACATAAAATCTCATGTTTGAATTTATTTAGGTCCATCATATTTATTTTAGATGGAAAACATTATTAATGTGGAGACATTTCTCAACATTAATTGAGAAGTCCCTACCAACATTAATATGGTGTTATTCTCATTATTAATTAATGGAAAAGAGAAATATTTACAAGTAATTGTTGATAATGTCTTAGTGACGATATAAATTGATGGGGTGACATTTTTAAGTATGACTGGTGAGCACTGAAAGGGATGAACAAAGGTGTAGGTTTCTCCCATTTTGAGGAAGTCCACCATAGAACACTCAAAATTTCAGAGGCACTAGCCCAAAAGGATGGGGTCGATACTAGTATTTTTGGAGACCATAAGGAAATAGATGTGAGATTTGTTGACCAAATGGTGTTAGTTGTGCATCTTCTAGTGGTATAGATAGAGTTCTGGAATATTGTAATTATTTTATCCTAGTTGTTTCTCAACCATTAATTAATGTGATGTAGTCAATATTTCATTGACATATGACAATATTCTGAACCACATAATCATATTGTGCATTGTTTTTTACATTATTCTGGCATTCATGTTTGTTAGTAATGATATTAATTATTTTCTCGAAATAAAATACATTGTGAGTACTAAAACTATATAAAGGGATAACTCGACAGAGTGGCTGGGGTGCCTAGATTTCCCATTTCAACACACCATAGTCACAGTGGATCTTCGAAGGAAATGTCCCACACTTTTTTCATTTATCTTTGATCTAATACATACACTCAAATAAATACACATACATCCATATACACGTATATACACACGTACACACATATACACATACGCATACATACAATCAGATACACATATATTTTAAATTATTGAATTTGAATATAATAAATATATTTTCTCAAATATAATATTAAAATAATAATGTATTCATTTTTATAATTATATATTTGTTTAACAAAATATTAGTATATTGTGTTTATATATACACATATTAACTAATTTATATAAAGATACCACTAAAAATTATTATTCATTAATATATATAATTTATTTTTTAATATGTATTTCTGATAATATGGTTGATAATAGTTCATTTTTAATAATATAGATATATAAATCATATTTATATATTGAATATATAAATATAGTTATTTTTTGAAAATAATATTTAAAAAATAATAGTATGTATTTATAAATTAAATTATTCATTGTGCTCTTTTGTTATCATTGATAAATGAGACATTTATCAATTATAAAAAATTGTAGGTAAATTTTTAGCCGTATCATTAAATTTTAGCACTATTAAAGGATCCATTTATCGAGAAAATTACTTTGGACTGAAAAGAGTCACACAATTTCATTTTCTTGGTTAATATTGTAAATTACATAATATTGATCCAAATCAATTTATCTATTATCGATCACTCGCCCATTGCATATGAGGAAGACCTTATGTATCTTTTTCTTGCGGAAGATTAGCCTTGTTCATCAAGAACTGGACCTAATTCCAATACTCTATCGGTGATGCCAACTTTTAGTGAGGTAATAGGAAAGTGTTTCTCTTAGAAACCTTCCGTTGATATAAATACATATTTTTCATCCACAAGTTATAAATTTTTATTATCATTCTATTCCATCATAATAGTATATTCATATCTAATCTGTAAAACCTCATATGTGAGCGTCTTGCCAATATAAATTTTTCTACCATTCCCAAAAGAAATAGGTTAGGTTTTTGTAAATCTAGGCTAGTTGTAATAGCATCCACATGATCATCATGCACTATTATTCTAACCATTGAGAGAGTTCAAGCAGGCTAAACAAAATAATAACATTAAATAAATTACTAATTAATACTAAATATTAATCAATTTCAAATTAATAATTGAATATTAATAACTATACAATGATTTGTAGCTGTATATGATGTTTTTAAATATAAATAATTAATATTAGTATTATTATTAGTAATTAGTATTACAATAAAAAATAATCATTTTTAACAACAATTATTTATTGTTTTTCTATTAATAATATTTTAAATTATTAACAATAATTTTAGAAAATATAAAAGTATTTTTTATTTCAAGATTATTAATAAATAAATAATTAATTACCAGATAAGCATTAAGTGATAAATGAAACAAGAGAGTTTGATATGATAATGGAAAACCCCATAAGGTTAAAAATTCTAGAGCATTAAACAAAAATGATGTTTAAAAAATATGAAGATGAAAAAGGAGAGGAGGGATGTAAATTGACTAAAATGAAAAGAAGCGAGGAATATTTTTTTTATGAATTAAATCATATCATTATTTAGATTTAATGGTATTTTTAGGAATGAATTTATGAGTTTTATGTAATGTATCACTAATTGTATCATTGAAAAAATCAATAGTTTATATATATATATATACCGGACCTATTTTAATGTATTAAATTTTGTTTTTAATATTTTAATCTAGTTGAATTAAAGAATTCATGAGAATATTTTGGAAAATAATTTTTTAAGGTTGAGATGTCAATGATTTAATTTTTTGTAACCAATATTTTTTAGAATAATCATATATTAATATAAGGGAAATACTAAAACAATAATGTTAATAATTTTTTTAAAATGTATAATTAAACTCTTACTAATTGAAATATTTTTTTATTTTTTTATTTGAACAGTTCGTAAAAATTTTAGATTTAGTAAATAAAATATAGTAAATACTGTTAAATTATACTCAACTATTGTTAAAATTCTTATTATATGATTCATTTAATTCTATATTAAGTATATAACAAATATTTATTCATTATTACATAATAATAATATATTTATACATAATAAATATATTAACAGAGTGTTTAATAATTTATACTCAATTAAAACATCCCCCAACACATTAAAATTTAATCTATCACAAAAATTGATGAAAAATATTTCTAGTTTTTCATTGATACATAATATTAATTCTTGTGTAAATAATATATATATATATATATATTCATAGTTATGTTTTAAAATTCATACATAATTTATATATCACCTAACACATAAAAATTTATATTTAGAAAGTAGATAAAAAAAATTTCACCACCCTAGTAAAAACCATGATGATAACACTAATTATATAGGTGAAGTCATTTTGGAGGTTGGATCCACCCTATAGTGTGAATAACATAGTTTAAATATAAATGGAATGAATAGTGGGTAGACATAAAATTGATTGATTGATAATTTGTTAATATTTATTGCATTTAAAGTAAGTTATTTTAAAATGAATTTTCTTCTAATATTTAATTTTCAAATATATATGACTAACAAAATATGACCCTTTCTATGTCCATTATGTAGGTCATATAACAATAATCATAATCTCAATATCATAGATTAACATAGAATTGTTTATGGGAGTCCATACAGAACAAACATTATGTATATTTGTAATAATTCAATGTTATTTTATGAAATGGGTTCCCTATATCTGGGTATTAATATTCATTGTTAATTTTAAGGAGGTTTTGGTTTCTTTCCATAGTTTTATTCGCCCATTTAAACATACTAGTTTCCAAGATAATGTATTTTTTTATCAATGGTAATTTTCAATAAAAAAGATTTGAAGAAATATTAAATATTAAAAGGAATAAATAATGAAGATTTAAATTTCATCAGAAGCCTGATATTCATTAACACCAAATTAAATCATAAAGAACCCCACCAATAATGATAAATGGATATTTTTTTATTAAAACTATGAAATAAAAATGAAAATAATGAAAATATATTATTTCATTTCATTTTATATTTCCATAATAAACGAACATAATGAGTATATCTTGATTCGCGCACCACATGAGATGAAACATTATCCAAAAATCAAGTAATATTTGTTAAATCTTCCAATATATTTGGATTTTTGATTATCAATCTAATGGTATATTTTATTACCATATATCTCATTGAAGTGACGAATATAATGGATAATATCTTATTTAAAGATGAAATTTTCACTATTGAAATCTATTATTCTCCCTTGAGACCATGACTTTTATATGGCCATTAAAAATAAATCATAAATCCTATTTGAATAATTCTAATCATTAAATCATATATAGTTTACTGTATAACTTTTTTAACAATTTAAACTAATTATATATTTCTCACATTTCTATGTATCCTATGAATTTTAATAATACTTCATTTTTTTGGAAAAAATTTGATATTTGATTGATGTGATGGTAATAAATAGTCATTGAATAATTGAATAGGATATTTAGAAAATATATAAATATGATAAAAATGCAATAATTGTACATATAAGAAACTATTGTTATAAATTTTTGACATGATAAATATTCGTTAAAACATTTGAATTATAGTTTTATGAGATTTCATATTCTTTATGTTATTTAAGGTTATATTAAAAATATAAAAAAGCTATCCAAATTTATCAGAGGTAAATATGTGAATTGAAGATTTAATATTTCCCAAATGTAATTTTAAAACACATATGTTATAAAATAATTTAACAATTCTATAATTTCATTGTCTATGTAATAGTAAACAAGATAAAATTCTACTTCCATTCCCATCAATCAACCAATCACATTATATATATTAAAGACTGATTAAAAAAATTATTTCATGTAATCTATTATTATTTCTATAGTTTTCATATTCCCCAAAAATATTTCATAAACCCTACCCCATCAGGGTTGTTTTCCAAATAAAATGGTAAAAAAACAATTATGAAAATTAGATAAGAAATATAAAAGTATATTTTTTATATCCTTTATAGTACTATTTTATTTTGATTTAATTATTCATGTGTTACATGTGAATCATGTGCATTATCCATATACGATAACATAACTATTACTTTGGTTAGTACACTTCATTCAAGGGATTAATATGGCTCAAAATGCACTCTTAATTTCCAACAATAACAATAAACCACCATATCACTTGAGAATAATATCTTTGTAGAATTGTCCAATTATTTACACTATATGATATTACTAAACATCAAGGTAAAATAATTTTAAAATATATACAACCAATATAAATAAGACATTTTTTACCTTTTAATTTTAGTAATCTTCTTCTGGTGTTGTTTTTGCAACATGTTGAAATCCAAATTTTAAACATCGGATAAACATATTGATGATGGATTTCTACTTGATAAATTAATATGTAATTCATTTCATCTAATAAATTTATGATATTGTGAACTATATGATTTTGGGAATATTTCACATGAATCATGATCATTGAACAAGGGTAATATGACACAAATTTTAGGAACATGGATAAGAAAGAGTTTTCCTCATCAAGTATATTCTCTCCATGAATCCTATGTTTTTTGTTTTCATATAAGCTGAATGAACTTATAATTACTTTTATAGTAAAATTTCAATAAATTTCCTTAATTTTATTAAATACCTATCTATCATTTTGAAAAATTAAAAATTTAAATAATGAAAGCATTACCATCACAATGTTTGAGGCATATAATACAAGTTTTTTAAATAATATCCAATTATGAAATAACATTAACTACATACCATAAGTGAAATTATAACCATCTTTTATAAGAAATAAAAATTTGTATGAATGTTTATAAAACTCATAATTATAATTATGTTTAACATTATCATGATAATTTGTGTTGTAAATTGGTCCCAGTGCATTATCTATATTGATTTTATAATGATATTCAATTAACAATATTTTAATTTCAACAATTATGTTTTATAAGTGAATGAAATCATCTTTTCTTCCCCATGAGGATGATGATCCTAGCTTTTTCCTTCATTTTTTTATGTGAATATCTTTTTCTATAATGGTTTTCTTATAAAATTAAAACCAATATAAGTTATTCCAACACGTTCTTGTTAAAAATATTATATTTCACATTCCAAAATATACATGTTAGACCATATTTTTATGTAAATATTGCGGTAATAAATCCATGAATTCATAAAAGGTTTAAAAAATTAAGATTATATTTAAAATAAATAAAATTGGAGATCATATAAGATAAGATAAACTAAAGAAAAAATTATACCTTCTATAAAGGTAATTAAAAAATTAATTAATTTTTTGATATGATAAAAATATCATAATAGTAGTTTTGTTTGTTTTTTACCCCAAAACATAGAGTATTTTTGGTTTTTCCATAACATTAATTTCATTCAATCAGATGAATTTATAGAGTATAATTGGGATCTTTATTTACACTAATATTTATATTTTATGTTTTTATAATTTTATTAAATTATATACTAGAAAATATTGGGTTTTTTTAATTGGGGTGCATCAATTGGTACAAGACAATTTATTTACTTAAATAATTTTACCGAAAGATATGTCCTGGACACTAATGTTTTTGTAAAAACACTATCACTAAATTTTATTGCAACAAATATAATAGTTTTTTTTTCAATTACAACAATAATAAAAAAAATTGTAATTGTTAATCAAATAATTTGGAAGCATATTCCTATGAAATATTTATATATTGATAATATTATTACCAACATGTATCTTTCCATCATTAATATTAATAACAATATTATATTTTGTTTTATTATAATATATGATGACAATTAATATATGTTTGTAAATTGTATTTTAAATAAAATATTATCTATAGGTATTCTAAAATTTGTTGATAAAATATTACAATGTATTTAGTAATTTAATTATATAGAATTTATTTATCGTATACTAATTATAAATTGGGTTATATGATACTCTAAAACACTATGGCGTTATGTGATAAAAAACTCTTAATACATAATTTAAATAAAAGTACAAACACTGAGAGACATTAGATGAATCTTAATCAACCAACATACACAATATGATTCTCTCACACAATAGCTATTGATAACATGGTTCACACTGGTTGAGGGGTCCAAACATGCAGTCTACCCATTCAATCATGAAATGAATATAATGAAGGTGATCATCTATAGTATCCTCATAGTGGAAATATTTTGTAGGTCCCTAATTTCATATACATGTGTCTTGATGCAGCAGATCATCCCTAGAATATAAATTTTTCATAAAATCAAATTCAAAACACCAAAAAACTCATATAGGATACAATTGTTGTCTGCAAAATCAAGTAAAAATATAATTTAATCAATTAAAATATTTCTATTCAAAATTGATAAGGGTAACTTCATTGAGTACCTCAATAATTTTTATGAGATAATTAATATTATCCTACATAATAGTTGAGACTCCTTGAGTGAATTTGATACCCATATGTTATGAAGGATACATGGGAAATCTATAAAGATTTTATCAACTCCAAAATATTAAATCTAGTAATCAAATTTCTTGTATCGGTAATGATAGAAGTCAAAGCATATGAATTATTCCTTTTTCCTATTTGTTATAGCATTTACCTTAAATATAGTGAAATAAAAAAATCTCAGACTTATAATATATGAAATTTAATTGAAGAAAAATTACAAAACCAATTTATGGAACATAATTTACTATCCTAAAAGTTTTTTGAATGTTTATTGGAAATATGATTAGTTTGTGTGTATATATATTTATTTTCCAGTGGAACAATGGTCCCCTTCCTAGGATCCATACTAATCACATAATCTTGAATGTAATCATCATAAGTGATTTCCAAATAAGGCAATATAGTTAAATATATATTTTTCTCTTTTGATAAATTGACAAGAACGTGAATAAACATAAAAATACAATTATTAGGATGTTTTTTATTATTGAAAACATTTCTTTTAATACCTAATCATTTCAAACAGACTTTTTCATTACAGATATAATATTTATATTAGACTCAATGGGGAAGGATTATAGGATTTTCAATTGAAACTAAATAAATCCCATTCATTTTTGGAGAATCATTCCATGGAAGGTAAATATAAATTATACTATTTCTCTATTGACTTTATTTTTTTTGAATCCAATAAATAAATCATTCGTAAAATGAAATATAAAACTCGAAAAAATCATATAAAAGAAAAATGTTTCCTCAAAATTAAAATCTAAATCTAACTATATCAATTAATTTCATTATACTATAATATAATAAGGGGATAATGCATTAGTACTAGATCAATTTTTGTAATAGTATGAAATAAACATGATCTCATAGAATATTTGACAATCGTTTAAAGTATTCGATACCTAAAGATTTTGGAGGAGGATTTTGAAATATGTGAAGAGTCTATTAACTCCAACATTTTATATCTAGTAATTGAATACATAGTATGAGTCTTGATTGAATTAAAACATTGTGAATAATGCTGTTATAGTGAAGATAACTCAACACGATGACCACAATTATGAATTTCATATTACCATGTAATATATTATTTTTAAGAATCTTAATAGCATTATCCTATGAAATAATTAAATAATAATCCTAATAAAATTGTAGAAAAACAAATATCTAGGTGAATGTTTAAATTTATTCTACAATCATGGTACCCTATGTATATATGCACAATAATGAAAAGGTAGGTTGACATAATGGAATTAATGATTGAATGGACGATCTAATAATATAATATTAGGAAATAGATCTAGGATTAATATATAAATTTTTATAGATGATATGAATAATAGATGAAAAGAATAGACTAATGTGGTATTTTGGTAAACTCTGATCATTTGAGCAACCATATCACTAGGAGAAAGTGCGAATTTGAGAAATTAGGGTAATGGAATATGTAATAAAAACATACACACATTATATATGCGTAGCATTCATTAAATATATTTACAGATGGATTGGGGAAATTTATTTGTATATATATGAACATGAAAATAAATTGGACTACCTTAAAAAATTTATTAATGATATTAATGATTTTACACATATGATGATATTATAAAACATTCAATTGAACAAATTGAATTTTTATTCAGATCCATTCTATTTGGTTGAGTCCAAACATAACGAAGTCGAAAAACATTCTATAGTAAAAGTTGAATGATACGTGGAATGGGATGTCATTATTGGGTGTAAATAATCTATACAAAAAATTTAAACCCAAACTAATGCAGTTTAAAATATCGCTTGGATGATAACACATTTACATCATTTAAATTGAAATATATACCTAGTAATAACCATCTGGTAAATAAAAAATATAATTTAAATAATGAAACACCAAACTCTTAGTGCATGACTAAAGTGTAGTTACGGAAATAAATTGAAATATATAATTCAAAAAACATAAAATATTGTGATTCTTTCCTACCCATTATTTTGTTAGGATAAGACCCAAAGGATGATAATATACGATGAGAGAAAAACAATACATAATACTAAAATTATTTTGTATCAATCTAGAGACTAAACACCCCACAAGTTGACATGTGATAACTAACTAAATTTTTAAAATATATTTTCCATTTAAACACATAGATAGCACTTAGAAATAATTATACATTATTGGTTTTAAAGGAGAAGGATTAATAGAAAACTAAAATAAAAATATTGGATTGATCAATTTTAACTCTATAACATAACCGATAACGTCACAATTTATTCCATTTTTCTGATAATAGTCACTGTAGTTAGATCATAAATATGTGATGTTTTACATATGTATATTGTGGATATGATAAAATATATGGTACATCATTGTCATAAAATAATGTAATTAGCATTTTTAATAGCTTTTATTCAATATATAATGTTATTAAAAATGAAAATTTTTTGCTTTCTAAATCTCAATATCTCTGAACTCTAATGTAGTTATATATAAAAAATAAATTATAAATATTCCAAAAAACACAATTGAGATACATTTAATAACTGACTAAAATGCGATCTCTATATCAGGAGAAATATAGAAGACAATATCAATAACGAAAAATGTATTTGTAATTCAAATATTTTTTTAATATCCATTTGTAAATTAATAAAACAAATATAAATTTTACCATATAATTCATAATTATTGATATAAATTAAAATTTTAATTCCAAATGTATTAAGTAGAATAATCAACCTTATTTTTCTGAGAAACACATCATTCATTTAAGCACCTATAATTATATTGAATCTTCACCATAGTTCCCATGGGGTACCATTTATATAATTTAATTGAAATTCAGTTAAATATGTATTTATTTTCTAGTAAAATGTTGGAATCAATAAATATTATATTCAATCTTGAGAATAATTTTTTTAAATACCTATTCTTGAAAAAACATATTTTAGATAAAATCATATTTTTATACAATGAAAAAATGGTGTTCTAAATAGGATATGTTATACAGTATAAACTGGAAATAATTTTAGGATTGTAAATAATAGATATACTTATATAGATCATAAAATAATTTTTAGTAAATATTAGTTGGGTAATTAAGATGAACTTAATATTATCATTGAGTGAATAAATTTTATATTAATATTTATTTACCAAAACTACTGATATATAAATAGTGAAACCATAATTATTGAATTAAAATATATAGTCAATCAAAAAATAGTTGGAATTTATGATTAACACTACCATAGAAAATTGATTATATTATTTTATATATAAAATATGATTGCACACTACCATAAAAAACTATATCGACACTTTTAACTCTTGAAGTCATGAAATGTAATGAATCATTATGCCTAACAGTCCACTCCTTTTAATAATAATTGAATAAAGTATAAATAGTTTCATAAAAAAATTTCAATGAAAAATTCACCAATAAGGATTGAAACCTTACAATTTCATCAAATCAAAAAATAAATTTGAATTAAAAAAAATAATCTGACACTTAATGGAAAAATGCCTCAATAATAATCTAACAATGGTGGGTATTTCGGTTTAAATTATGATAAAGTTGAGTGTGAGATTAATCCAAAGATTTCTCAACCTGCATGCTTTATTAGCACTTCATTTATCTAACAATTAAATTAAATTTAAATGTTTGAAATTAGAATTGATATATATATATATATATTTGTACGGAGGCCTAGATTATATAACTATATTTTTTATAAAAAAGAATACAACTAATAAGATAAAATAAAGAAAAAAATATTCAAATATTATATAAAAAAAAATATATTTCAGTTAAACCCTAACTATAATTTAAATCATAAAATGGATACCCCAGATTTGAAGAGCATAAAACATGAAGAAAAATGTTAATACATAATAACTGTCTCAATTATTGACTAACTAAATAAGAAATTATTTTATCTCCATGCTCCATATAAAATCAAATATTTTTATTTGAAAGTGGGAAAAAATTTAGCATTGGTAGAATGGGGTTGTGAGAAATTGAATAGAATCAATTGTGGAGTGGTTGGTGGTGTGCGAGAAAATGATGAATTGGTTCTATGAGTGAACATAGAAATCTCCAGTGTGGGGGTAGTATGCAATGAATATATGGGGATATGAGAGGCATATAGAAGATATGTGGATGGGGGGGTATTTAAAAAAATAATTCAATTTATCTATTCATAAAAATGATTTTTATTTGTATTTTATTTACTATTTTTTAAATAATAACAAAACAATTGGTAAAAATCCATATATATAAAAATGTAAAATTAATAGTTTAAATTATTCGTATAATAGTTTTTATTATTAAACATTAAGAAAAATGTGTGAATATATATATATATATATTCATATTTTAAAAAATAAATATTCATTATTATTTTAAAAAAACATAACATCTACTAGGGTTTTTCATTTTTAAAAACAAATATATATTTTATCACAAAATCTTTATTGGAAAATGAAAATTTATTTATATAAATATAAATAATACCAGTAAAAAATATTTTTTTAAAACAAAATACACTGGGAAATTTTAGGAAATTATTTTCAATATAACCCAAGTATTAAAATGCTTAACTAATACGTTATACTCGATTTTGTTTTTTAAGGTATTAAAAACATTTTATAAATTATATATATATATATATATATTTGAAAATCAAAAAACATTTGGAATCCCACATTGGAAAGTGGGTTAGAGTGGGGTCTTCCAAATAAAGGGAAATACTTTTACCAAAATTAAGCATGGTATTTTTTGGAAGAAATATCTTATAGTTGATGTTGCAATATCCATACACATGATCACATAATGATGATGTAATTTTTTTTTTATTTTTATGGTTCTTGGAGACACCATTATCTTTTTGATGAATTTGTTGGTCGCACCGGTTTGAGCCCAGAGCTAAACGTGTACATCCAATTGGTAAACCCAACTCACTAAATAGGTACAATATAGATTGTTGATCTGATCAAGAATGATGTAGTGGATAAAACTATTAAATATTTAATGTCATATAAGACACATTATTCATTGGGTTCCATCAAACAAACATGAATTATTCCACATAAGATATGCCTTTCTGAAATATGTTCCATACCATTTTGAATGAGAGGGATATCTTATTGGAATGTTTATATCAATGCATATAAATGGAGGATCTATGTTATGTAAAATATATCCTATTATATCAGCTCATATTAACTCCAATCCCTTGAAATGATTGAAATTCATCTCAAATCATCAATAAGCATAAAAGGATCATTCCATGTGAAAAAACATAAATACCTTTCACAACTCTGTTATTTTAATATCCTCTTCAATGATTACACTCTAATAAGTAAATGTTTAGGGTAATGAGACACCATGGTATCATAAATATTATTCTCTTAAAACCCACTACACATCCAATCAAGTGGAATCTAATATACTCTTACGGATAGAAATATCATAATATACATTGATAGGCTCCATCTTCTACACTTATTGAAATTATATATCACTACTAATCAATATCTCTTGTAATCATATAGTATATTTTCATCAACATGCATATGGAAATGCTAAAAAATGTTATGAAGGTGGAGTAATTTTATGGTAACCAATTAGAGAGGTTGTAATAGATGGTGAGATTTATTCTTGGAAGTCTAAAATTTGTGTTTTGATCACAACACTAAATAAATCGTCAATTTAATTTGAGAAACTCCAAGTTTCCCACATGTGTAAAAAATTTGAAAATTAAAATCACATATGTTAAGGATATATACTCATCACATTATTCACTGGTCTCTTCAATAAATTCTAATATATCACTACCACAAAATTTATTTTGGATGTTTTTGAATAAAAATAAACCTACATGGTTATAATGGTCATGATATTCCATGTAATTAAATTATTCTCATAAAAAATAATTTAAAGTAGATATGTAATAAAAAAATTAATTGAAAATAAATGATTATTAACACAAATAAAGAGAAAAAAAGACTGAACATGGATTATTATGACATTATCCCATCCATAATAAATCAAATCCCCCCCTTATTTAATGAATGTTAATTTTTTTTAAACACTTGAAGAATGATTTTTCTATTAACGAGTTACTTAAATACTTAAAAATCATGGTGGAATATTTAAAATCAAGAAGTGGTAAATGAAATTAAGGATGATAAATCTAAGGACATCATTATGGCGGAATTGTGTCCATCCTTATTCTAAGAAGGGGGTAAACCAAAACCATCATGAAAAATGAAAGGTATAATAAATAATAATAAATGGGCAGGATACTTTATGGAAAATCTGGTACACATCAAATAATATTTCCATATCAATTTGAATAAATATATTAAAATAATTAGGGAGAAATTTATATCCCAGACCATAAAAGATATTTTTCACTACGAATTCTCTTCTTGGTTGATCTATTTCAGATCTACAGGACATGTGTAAACTAAAAAATCTTATTTAAGTGGACTAAATAAATAAAAAATGTTATGTCTCTCCACACATATATCTCTATAAGAATAAATATATATGGGAATGGTGTGGTTGATCATGAGTCTACCCTAAGTAATATCCTCAAATTATATGATTTTTTGTAATTTACTAAATCTTATTTTAATTTTGTATTATATTTCTTGTAAAATAAGAATGTGTTTAATTTCATGTTCAAGGAATATAACTATGTTCATTCATAGTTTTGATATTTATTGAAAACAATCACTTGTTTGATGGATTATTCATATTAAATTTAAATATCATTTCTATTTACATTATATAATATTTTGATTTGTTGAATAATCTTCTAGGTCACATAAATTACAAGAAAATTCTAGGCATTTCAAAAATTGAATTAATAAGTTTCATGGATATCAATGATCATTAATTTTTAACTTAAATAAAAAAAATGGTTAGGAAACTTTTTATAACTATATAAAGGAAAATTAATTATTAAGAATTAATTAATTGTTATGTATGATATTTTCATTCCATAAATGATATTGCTAATAATAAGTACTTTTTATCTTTTAATGATGATTATTCTATTTTTTATATCTAAAATTTACATGATAATGATGATGTTATATATAAATTTAGTGTCCTTAAAAACAAGGTTGAAAACAAAAGTTGGATTATAATTAAATTTCTTGTATTTGATAGGGAAGACAATAGTATAATTCACTATCATTGAAATCAGTAGTGGTTCTCCCAGATGGGAAAAAAATAAAAAAATGGAGTAGCAGAGAGAAAATTGAAAATATGGGAAAATTTTAAATCCATGATGTCTCTTTAGTATATTTCGTAATGATGTGTGGTTAATTATGTGTCATATTCTAAATAAGGATCCTAAAAACAGGACGGTTATGATCCTATATAAATCATAGAAGCATAGTGGACTAATGTAATAGAGTTTTTAACACATTATAAATAATTTCCAAATAAGGAAATATTCCCCTAAAAAAAGTGGACCCCATAAAGGTATGGTTTAGGATGTTTGTAAAAGTAAATGCTTTAGGTACCCAAGATATATGGATAATATTTATATATGTAATTTTTATAAGGTACTTAAGATAATATTGATAAAAAATCATTTCTTTTTAAAATATAGTCTCATAAAATATATTCAATGATGATATGTCATCTTCAGATGCCTCTATTTTTAAGGATTAATGTTTAAATAATCTCTATAACTGGATAAAATACCTAGACATTTGTTGGTTTTCATCAATTCTCACAATTGATATGTAATAAGTAGGTATTTATTAGAAAAAAATAGTTGATGGTATACTTGAAAAATATAAATATATATTGGTAGTTTAGGGATTTACTTAAAAGTAATAAATCTTTTATTTTGATACCTATATACCCATATTATGTAATCTTTCAATTAGAACCCTTTTTTCCTTTGATTATTTATATATTTTGAAAAATCACAAAATGAATATTGAAGAAGAATTCCTAAATGAGGAATTATTTAACAATATTTATATAACTAATAATTATATAGATTCATTATCCTAGAAATGCAAATATGTTCGAAAAATTGGTGGAGTCTGTATATTGTATTAAAAATCACCAAAACTATTGCATGAAAAATTTAGTAAATTATTACTATTAAATGTAGTTGTAGTTTATCATAATGGAAAATCAATTTATATTAGGTTCCAAAATTCCCATGGTGTGGTTTTTTATTTTATGTTGATGACATGTCAATTTTTTGTAACTAATATATATAATGAAAATGAGATTCTATTTGTTTTATGTTAAAAATTTGATATAAAATACATAAGAGATGTTAATTACATTCTGCGAATCAAATTTATTAGGAATAATAATTTTATATTGATTTAAAAAACTTATTATATTTAAAATATCCCAATGTGGGTCAGATAATATTTTTGTTCATAAGATTGCCCTAAATATAGTCATAGGGGTTGGATACTAATAAATACTGGAAGGGATGTTTTAAACTAGAATATACATACATTATGAGGTATCTTTTGTACCACAATATAATAAAAAGACCTGATATTACATATGTCATTATAAAGTTGAGCATATATACAAGTAATATATGTTATGCATAGTGGGATAATGTTAAAAGAATACTCACATACTATATGGGTAAATGGATTGTTTTATATTTTATTGTGGAAACCCAATGGAGTTGGATGGATTTTCTGATTCAATAAGTATTATTAGTCTAGGGGATCACTCTTCTTCCAGTGGTTGTGTTTTTATACTTGTAGGTGGAGTTACTTCTGGGGGATTAAGCAAATTAACTTTTATAATGAAATATATATTAGATTGTGAGATTATTTCTTTAGTTTTTACTCTAAATAAATTATAATGAATTTTAAATAATTTATTATATCAAGTAGTTTGCCCTATTACAATGTATTTGGTTCCTAAATTTTTTTATTTTCAATAATTTATGGCTAGTGTATAAAATAATAATTATAAAAGATAATTAAGACACATAGGTCATAGACATATATCTATGAGTGAGTTTATGCAAAATGGTATTATAAAATTACATATGGTTAGATTAAGAATAAAATTGGTGTAGACACAACAAAATGGATTTTCAAGTGAGTTATTGTAAAAATATTACTTATGGAAGGGTTGAATGTCATTATCAAAAATTGACCGCTGATAGGACCAGAACATAATATCTAATAACTTCACAAATATAAGTAAATATTTGGATGTTTTATCATATGTATTAAGGAAACACCAATTGAATATTACATCATAATTAAATGACATTTGTTTCCCATGATAAAATGTTGGTGAGTTAAAAAATATTAATTAACCAAGAAATTAAAAAATGCGATGAATCATGGGAAGAATAATTCGTTCACCAATGAAAATGTAAGACTGGGTCACTCTAAAGTACTTATGACGTACTATATCAATAAATAATTTATGGATAATACACAAATGTATTTAATAATTTATATGATTAGATATAAATATAAGTAATTAGTATTGAATTTTGTATGCTGAACATGGTTGATAATAAGAGATACATGTTCAAGGTCATATCCATCTTTATCTATATTTATCATTGATTTGTATAACCTATATAGAGGTGAAAATAAAGGGATACCTCTATTTTTTCATATTCATTCCAAGAGAGTATGATTCTTGATATTCAAATGTTTTATCTACATATTTTATAAAGGATGAGTATTATTGAAATTTTATTATTTTAAAAATATTTAAAAATTATGTTTATCTTTTTTTAATGAGGAAAACATTGGGAATACCACATTAGAAATTTGGTTGGTGTGTCAACTTCATTAAAAGTGGAAATAATTTTATCATAATTTAATTGATAAATTTTATATGAAATATCCAAGGGATGAAAGATCACCACACCATGAACATGTTCATTCATACAATAATAAATTTTGGTTCATTGATTTTACACATTACAAGTCACATGTCACATTAGTGTTAGGTTCTTGAAGGTGACATTATTTTTTGATGGATCAGTTAGTCAAAATGAGTTCAATTTATTGAACCAAATCATTTAATAATTATGATAAATACCATTAATATTATAATACTTTATATAATTAATATATATGTTCACTAGAGGGTGTAATCTATGTGACTTTTTAGATTGATTGGGTTCTGATTTATTAGACTAATCTACATCTGTTAATCCATTATAGAGTAGGTATTTTCTAACTTCCTATGGGAATGATATATTATATGAAGGGGTACTCTATTTCCAAAACATTTCGGATACATGATATGGAAAATTTATTAAATTCAAAAAATTCATATTCACATTAATCCATTTCAAATATTGGAAATACTCTCATGTATTCCAATTGGATTCGATGACTCTTTGTCGGTGTGCTATAAAAATATACATTTCATTACACAATTTATTCCAAAGACAATTTAAGAGTTAATATGCATTACGTACAAGTTTTGAGTACTGATATTACATTGTATCCAATATAGGATTCAATTAATCCAAAAATTATAACATATTTAGTGGTGAGAATATACTCTTGAGGAGAGAGACATAATAATATTCCTTAGTAGGATGCATCATCTTCTATCCAAAAAAGTTCATATCAATACCCAAAAATATCACTCAAAATATTAAGATTATTTTTTCCTGAAAAGTGATATATAAATAATCAAAAAGTTGTGGAAGGTGGGGAAATTATTTGGTAATAATTTCAAGAGAAGTAAAACTATTATTAAATAACTTATTGAAACTCCCAATGTTTTTTATATGCACATAATTACAATGAAACCGACATATAAATATTATACTCTCTATGTTTTGTTCAAGAGATAAAAATAATAAAACTACTATCTCATATGATTAAGAAATATTCATACTTAATTAGAATATGATATCATTAACATAACCAATTCCTCTAGATGAAAATGGAGATTTGGGATGATTTGGACTAAAATACACCACTAAGGAAGTGAAAAACATGAAAATCGTAGAAAAAACTGTTTATTTCATATAAAAATGTTTATGGTAGATTTTATATAGATGGTTTTATGAAATTAAACATGTGTTATATCATATAAATAAAAAAATATGAATATAGATGATTCCATAATTTTCCCATCTATCATAAACACTTACATAATTTAAAACATGTTAAAAATTATCGAAAACACAAGAAAGATGATATTTCCCTAAATGACATTATCATGTACCAAAAAACCAAGTCAAAATATGAAAATAATATAGTTGATAATGATTGTATGGATGATAAATCAATGGTCCTTCAGATGGAGGTAGTGGGCCAATCTATGTCCTCAATGGGGAATAAATTATTAACCATCCCCCAAAAGGAAGGTTACAATTAATTAAGAATAAAGGGATGTGCTACCTCTAGGAAAATACTAGACACTTAAAATTACATTTTCAATTTTCATAATAAGAATGATGGAAATATATTAAATAGAGTAGTTTATATCAATTATCAATGGGGATAATGTGCTTAAAATTTCCTAACATGTTAGATTGATTCTATAGATACATTATATATGTGTAATAAAAAATATTCTTTCAATAGGTTGAAATCAATAAAATGTGGTAGATCACACTTAATGGGGGACTCTACATGCATACACAATTTTTGTACATGTGTGGTTGTTCTCAAATTTACATAAAAAAACTTCTTATTTTAACTGAGGTCCTATATGTTCTTTAAGATCATAGGATCATAGTATTGAGGATCTTATTTAAAAATAAATGGTTTAATATTGTATTTTAGAAATATGTCATTGTTCTTTCTACGGATTTTATCATTATTGGAAGGAGTTACTTATTATATTGAAAAACCATATTAAATAAAAAAATCATGCATACTGATTAGATTGTTTTGATTTATAGACAATATATTTTGGTTAATAAAATTATAAGAAAATTAATAACAATTGAAAATATTATTATTATTATATATCATGGATAAAAATGTTCACAAATGTTTGGAATTCCTAGAAACTAAAATAGATTAAAATCATTTCCAACTATAGAATGAATATTTTTATATATTATAATTGATATATTGAGATGAGTGTTTTTTCATGAATATATAATAATCATTAATTTGTATAATTTATTGTTGATTAATATAGACTTTCCATGTATATATTTTACATGTGAAATAATATTTAATAGATAAATTTACTATCAATAAAAATTATTTTGAAAAACAATGTAAGTATAATAATAAAATCATTAGAATAGATAGGGGACAAAATAATTATAGTCTGTTTTTGTTTTAATCTCGTGGTTTTATATATGAATAAAAAAATTTGTAAGGGCATCAATAAAATGGTGTAAACAAGAGAAAGAAATGAATATTAATGGAAATGATTCATTTCAATATATTTCTTTTGGTCTCTCAAAAGGAATTTTAGATTCAAATTGTTATCTATATGTCAAATCCTAAATATGATTCCCACAATAGGGAAGGATATAACTCAATTTTATTTATAGATGCATTGAAAAATAAATCTCATTTATTTAATAGTTAATGGTTATCAAACAATTATAAGTACACTTGATCCTAAAATAGAAAATTTGGATAAAAAATGTTTTCATAAAATACTTCTTGAATGTGTAGATTATTCAAAAGATTATAGATTTTTATAGAATCAAATTATGTTGTATCTGTTAGCACTGATATTTAATTAAGATACTTTATATTGGAGGAACATATATTCACCTCTTTACCTAATAAATTCCAAAATAGAAAAATTTGGATCAATTTGAGGATTATCTCATGAATGTTTTTCATGAGGGTTTATATAATTAAACTATTATCAATATGATGGATTTGGTTTCCTAGAACCAATATTTAGTACATTGAATTAAATATATATTCAAATAAGTGAATATTAATTAAAAATATTATTTTTTATTTTTCATTTTATTTACATTTCATTAATGTAATAATGTCCTTGATGTTCTATCAAATTAAAACTGAACAACAATCCCAAGAATTGATTATAGCATCAAAATGATAAGAAGATATTCATAAAATTGGTTTAATGGACATATGACTTCTCATATAGGGGAGGATATCCTATTTATGGTCTTCTGTGAGTACTCATAAGAAGACATGACTTCATATCATGAATCCCATGATTGGTAGGTTTCATGGTGGGAGACTATGTGAACATGCATAATGGTAGGAATTCATAACATTTATGTCGCATTCGATATCCTATCTATGACGGTGTGTAATAGTCCATAGACTTTATGATTTTTTATTTATGAAATTCATGACTTTCTGACATAGATATACTAACCTAAACTGTCACACAATATGTTCCTAGGAAGTAGTGTCTATTGGGTGAGTCAAGATTGAAATGTTATTAATGAATAATTTGAGGAAGTATTAATCCATATATATTTATTGAATTTGATATCTGTAAAATTTTATTGAAATAAAGTAGTTTTATTAAATTCCCTGTCCTTGTTTTAAAGGAATATTTATTCAATAAAATCAAAGAAATACAAACCAAGCATTAAGGTTCATGACATGGGTTTGAAACAAGTTTTATGACATATTATAACAAAGGGTTCATGTTATATAGTGAGAACTCATATGTGGTTGTTAAAGTTGAGACATTAACATCTTTATCTAGGATGCCTAAACATATTTGTAGATAGTAATATTGGTCTTTTGGTATTCCCACCTAATTCCATTATTAAATTAACCTAGAGCATCACACATTAAGCATTTGTGTTTTTCAAAATTATATTTCACATGATTTTAATTATTGAAATAAATATTATTCTCACAAACAAGGAATAATTTCGTTTTGAATTACTTAATTCATAAATTAAAGAAATATTTATTCATAGGGAATTTGTCAAATTCTTGGGATATATAATATTTCATTATTTATTCAAAATTCAATAAATATCTATTCTCAAGATTGTTAATATAATATTTTTTTATAAAAAAATTTTTAATAAATTTTTTGTATGATTATTTGATAATTTATAGTGGGGATGAGAATACCATGGTTGTGTTCTATGATAATTATTAACTTTCATGATGGTAAAATAAAATTTATCATTACACCTTTCTGCATACAATAAAGAATGAAAATAATATTATTATTTAAATTCATTGAATGGGGTCATAAATGGGAAGATAATTTTATTAGTGGTATGTCTTTAGTAAATTAAACAATAATATCTAAACCTAGGTATACAAATGAGCAACTAATACATTAAATGAGACGTTAATCAATAATTGATGTGCATAATGGATATCTCTCTAAAATACTCTTCTTCATTCTCACATTCTCTTCTTGACAGGATTATTAAAATAATTTATTCCATTCTATAGAAACATGAGAAGATAAAAAAAATAGAAGGTGATAAAACATTAATTATATAACTTGTTGATTTATTGGTTTCATTCAAGGATTATAGTAGATCATGTGGATCACCACTAGAGTTATTCTAAACATGGATCCAACAAGAACATTGATGGATTAATTAAGAGAGTATCAAGAAATCAATATCTACTATAAAGAAATAATTCAATAATGATTTCATTGTTATTTGAATCTTATTGAATTAATTGAAAATTTAATAGGAAAATATATCCTCTAGATTCTAGTGAACATTCTTGTTAATATTTTATTGTAAAAAGATCACTATTTATAATATTAATGTATTGTAAAATATTGGAATGATCCTTAAAATCAAAAATTTACTGAGTCCCCATAAACACTTATAAGTGATTCCACTATGATCGGAACAATCAAATGGTATCAAAGGGGAAATTTTCACATTTATAATGCTTTATTTTATTGATGATCATTACACATTTAAACGATAAAATAATTATAAATAGTTAATTATTTTATAATCTTTCATAGAAATTTCCCCAACCACTTATTCATTTCAAAATAAAATTAACAAAATTAGTTAATAATTAATGAATATCACATCTATATATCCCATCTGTAGGTGTTTAGAATTATCTCTAGATAATAAAAACTATATTGTGTTTACTTATTTGTTACAAATAGTGTATCCTTATTCAATTATAGAATAATGACTACCTGGTTTCTAGGTCCTTATATAATTAACACACACCACATGTTTTATATGCATGACGTATAGAAAAGGAAGGGTGGATCATGACATTACCGGAGTATAAAACAAATATATTTACTACATTTCATGCACTCCATGTTCTTGGATGGTGTAAAACATAGGGTAAAAAATATCATGTAATTAATACATAGTGTGTATTTATTACACCACATGTAAAAAATATTAGGCATATACATTTATGAACACATTATGTATCCATTAAACTCACTGAGTATTTAATAAATGTCTAAAATAAGAACATGTTGAGTCCCTAGGAGTATATTATGGATATCTGATGAATTGAAGTACACATCCTATTACTGGATTGAACACACCATGTAATTTACCTATTCATGTAGAAATATTATATTTAATTAGTTACTCAATTAATCCCAACTGACCTAATTTATATGGGTCATTATTTCGAAATACACACGGATCATTAGGTTTTATATAAAATAAAATTTTAATTAATTCTATGTAATATTCAAAAGTATTAAACATGTCTGGTTATTTTATAATAAAGACACAACACATTTAATTCAACAAGATGCATAATTTTCATCTGCCCCATGTGGAATTATACTGGCTGTAAAAACCATTAAATTATAATACATTCCATGTACACAATATGACATATGAGGGAATTATACTCAATCAATTACATACTGAGTAGTTTATATAGGTAATAATAAATTTATTTCCAAGTAAAAATAGGTGTACAATTTTAATAAAATTTAAATAAAATTAAATAATTTTTTTATTTAAAATCCCAGAAGATAGGAATATATGGATTATTGTTTCATGACCCCACCAAACAGGGCACAAGCTTCATCTACCCCATGTTGGCTTCCAATTGGCTAGGGGTTGCTGACTAGTGCTATGTTGGAATATCACAAACATGGGATGCATTAGCCTAATGTTTCATTTCAAATGCACACGTTTCTAAGACTGCACAATGTATAAATGTAAATCATGTAATCAATATTCATGTATAAATAGATAATTATTCTACCAGATTATGAAATAATGTATTGTAAAAATAAAAATTTGGAAACAAGCCCACCAAAATGTATAAAATATTTCAGGATCTCCTCTGATGGAGGAGACTACTATCAAATGCCACACCAAAATACACAGTGGTATATCTAGTCCAAAATAAGCTTTAACTACTCTTATACATCCATGTACTATGTAAAAATATATATTGTATGAATAAGAAACAACATATTTAGAAAGATCCTGTGTAGGGGTGAGTATAAAAATTCCTTGTAGGACACCTAGAAAACACCAAAACATAAAGTATCATGGGTAGACAGCTTGTAAAACAAAATAATTTCAAACAATTTATTAGAAATATTGTTAACCATGGTTTTCCCATATATACTAATTAAAAATTCTGATTCACAAAAGGCCTTAATCATTTCCAGCCGTAGATCCACTATACGGCTTCATGGCAATTCTTGTATAAGAGGAACTGATCCCCGAGTTACACTACAATTGATTAAAATAATTTTAGTGGTCATGCTCATTTTTTCTATCCAATAAGCTAACAAATGAAACTATGATGATTAATTTGAGATACACAATCCATTAGACTAATGCCCCATCCAAAATATTACATCATGATACATAAATAGGGGAACACCAAGGGAACATTGGGGGTACACTATACCATATATTAAACATGCTACAAGATAAAGGGTCGACACCCAAGTAATTGTTGGTCACACTAATTTCAAAATCCCTTCCTAGGTAAAACATGACAGATATGAAGATCACTATGATCCTCTCATAGGGATATATTCTACCAGTTGATGAGGGTATTAGTCGAGGTGGACTAAGACCACTCACTCCATAATAAGGGAACCCCATTTATTTCACTTATTAATATGAAACTTCAATCGAGTCACCCTATATTGATGAAAATAGAATGATATATTGAACCCTCTAAGGAGTAGCCCAATGGAACATAATAAATCTATACTAGTCCAAATAAGTTGAATAAATAACATAGTGAAGCTAAAATGAGTAGACAGCGGTCTCCAAACTTCCCTAAAAGGAGTACATGGAATGTCCTTGGGGGTATAAAATGTGACTCACAGTGCCTGAAACTTATTAAGTTTCTTGCTCACACTACATGAATTTTACACAATTCAGGACATGTCCCAAGTGTTAATGGCCAGTATATTTCTCTCTAGAGATTGACATGTTGCTCTATCCATGTACACATGGCTTTCCCTAGGTAATTGGTCATGTTCATGTAAATAAATATTCCCATAAAATTACAAAGTGCAAGGCTTGTGGGGCCACAATTCCACATAGTTCTATACCCCATATAGATTCTGAGATGTCTGCAACATGTTACATGGTGTGTGACTGGTCACACACCTTGTGTATCACTACATGTCCTATTGGAAATTTACCCATGTACATTCCAAGAAACTTGGATAAGGGTAACTTGACATGTGTTTCAAGTCACACTTCATGTGATACTTATCTATTCATGTAAACTGTTGAGCCACACAATGAGGACTACAAGACATCTGTTTATAGGTCTATATGTCGGGTACTTCGGTATTTCATAGAACCCACTAGATTCATCATACGTCTTCACTCAGGCCTCTAAAACTACCAATTTCTCTAGAAATCTTTCTGTTTTCCAAAAATCTGGGTTGACTAAACCTTATCTCCATTTTTCGATGGATTTTGGAAATATCTACTACTCTGGAAACAACCACCATCAATCTATGTTAGTGACTCATTCCAAAACCATGAATGAGAACCCCCAATCTGACTTGGATATACTTCTATTGATTTATACCACTTCCATAACATATGATCTCCATCCTAAATATATAACACCGATCAGTTTCACTGAATATAAAATTATCAATAATCGCTCGCCGATTATTTATCAAATCTCATGCCAAAAGAATATTACAATTATAAACATTTCTAAAATGGGGAGAGAAAATTAAAAAAACATAGACATTAATAAAATATCTTATCCAATGTTAATTTTTGCCCATATTGTTTGTCAATGGGTGAAAAATGTTGAGAAATAAATAAACCAAAACAATATCAATTCCAATAATGTCGTAAGATAAATCAATTACCTTAATTAACTAATAAATCTGTGAATTAATTTGTTAGGTGATTAATTCATGTTTTCCATGGGTAAAACAGAATAGGATAAATCCACACAAAACAATATCCTACAATGATTTGGATCCATCAATGACACAAAATGATCACATATCATTGTAATTGAGTAGATCCACATGCTTCATTGACATTGGTGATCCCTATAATGCATCAATCATTATTTCATGATCCTCATTTACACCAAGGTTACTCCATGATCTTTTATCAATTATAAGGGTTATGAGTATAACCTCATGATGTATTTATAGCAATGAATTTACATAATAAAAGCGAGGTCACTGAGTCAATGTAACAAAATAATAAATTATTTTAATTTATTTCATTACTTTCACACATTGTGGCTTTTATTGAAACACCCAACACCAAAAATTATTATGTGGTCCTTAGGGAAAACCACTCATTTTGAAAATAAGGGTGGTGTTAGATTTTTACTCCATGACACTATATGAGTGTTTAATCACTTTTTAGGAAAAATATTTTAACGTGATACTAATATATTTAATATTTTAAAAATAACAATTATGGGCTTATAAAGTCTTGAAATATCAAGCCATGTGAGCTCCTAGGTTCAGAAATACTCCAAGAAATAGTCTAAAGTATTAAATGTAAAAAATTAAGATATTATATTATTACCATCCTAATTTATTTTAACTGTTGAAGATAATTAACTAAAAAAATGTGGGGTTACTAAACTCTCAACTAGGTCTCACATTTCTGTGATCTTCTATGAGGGTTTCATGTGTTGACAACAAACACACACATAAGGAAAACAAGTGCCTCTGAAGGGACACTACCTATTGGATCTAAATTATATCATCTCTTTGAATAATAAAGATCTAATATCATGAACCAGCCTACCCTTGTAAATATACTAAAATATATCATGCACAAACCCCCATACTATAAAATGTGGACAATGCCAAAAAACAAGAAAAACTATTATCACAAAGCAAAGTTGTAGCCCCTTTCTAAAATGACACAATAACACGATAAACGAAAGGCCCTAAGAACCCTAGAGTGAACTATCACACTTGATAAAATATGAAAACTCTCTACCACAAAAGGAATATATCATTAGTGTATAAATAATTCCCCACATTTACTGGGAAGTCCTAATCTGTCCCTGGATGAATTGCACCCTCATAAACATCACCAGAACCAATATTTGGGCCCAAAGATGGTACCTCAGCAACCCCAACCATTATAACAGTGACCTGTAGGGTTCCTCATACAAGTCCTAAAAAAGGTGAAACTCCCTCGATGAAGTGATAATCATTATGATAAAAACTCCATCAATGGTAGATGATCCTCACTGATATTTCCCAAAACTGACAAGTGATCCCAATGAATGTTCACCAAAACATGAATGACCCACATTACCTTAACAGATGAACAGGGTAAAACACTATTCTCTACTACAACTTAGTCACAAAAGGCTTCCTGGATTCCCTCCCTAGTAGTGCTATGATGTAAGCATCACATTTTTTCATTGATCATCGATGGAATTCCTCGAAGATGGAATACCACACACACACAAGTGTCTCAAACATTACAGAAATATTTATTGGCCATCAGCCACGTACTAATGATATAACTAGATTTTAGATTAAAACATAGTAAAAATACCTTTGATTCAGAACTAATGATAACAGATCCTAGTACATCCTCACCTCCAGAAAATGTATTTCTAAGGGAACACAACCTCCTCAACACATCCTTTTGTATCATGACTTGTTCCACCATCAATCATCAATCATGAATGATGAGATTCCCAGCTTTGGAAAATCAATTAAGAAAATATCCAATTTGTATATGGTCCCACAACAATCTAAAATCGATATCTCATTGTTTCACCTCCATAGATCTCTAAAGAAATGGAGGGGTAACAACTATTGAATGGAGTTAAACCAAAAAATCCTCAGGTGTCCTACATTAACCAACTCGCACAACAATAACTCTTGAATGTTAATGAATATTAATACCTAGAGCATATCCATAATGTGTTAAGGATCCATACCACAAGTCATAAAACACTACTAAGTCATAAAACACGTTGATGGGTATCACCGTGATCACAAAACATACATAGTGGATTTGAAATGAATCTTGAATTATATCATTCTACAAAACTAAAGCTTCTGATAACCATTCCCAATGTCAAATTTTGGGAAGCACTTCACCCAAAAACACTGGTTGAAGAAATCTATGATTCTTGGGATTGGATACTATTCATCACAGCACCAAGTTCAAGTGACACAAATGCAAACACAACCCCAATAACTGACATTCCTCTGAAGTAAAAAACCTAGGGTTTCACAGATAAACCAAATGGGTCTTAAAAACCCCTTTCACTATAAAAAATGGAATATACTGTCTGCATAAAAATCTGAATGGGTGTTATCTAATTTTTTTAAGAAGAAATTAGGGGAGATCACAGGTGTCAGTCCTTACATATGCCTAAGTCTCGATGTAATTAAAAACCTAGAACTACCCTAGGAATTCCATACCTATACACCATCACTACTTCAAGAAAACCAAATATCATAGATTTTACTATTCTGGAGGTATCACTATCAGACTAATAAAATTTTGATCATAACCTCATGCACCTGGGATCATTTTATATTACATGGGATCACTCCTTGTCAAATGAGGAATAAACTATCTCAAAAAGTTTAAAATTATAATACACTCATTGGTAGCAAAAAACTATGCGTAGATGGTAGGAAACAAGTCCATACTAAGGAAAAATTATCGGATATCACTTCCACTATTAAGATATTCCATGAAAGGCATTCTCTCTCCTCCTAGAGGAAGGTCACACTATCAAAAGAAGACTGTGATCATTGATACTCTCTATAAGATCTTTAAAAACGTGGGTTTTGAAAAATTATATACCAGCATCATTATGTATTGAATTGTGCATATTCTCAGGTATAAAAAGCACATGGCTCTATGTGAAAACTGTATCCAAGGCAGCGAAGGCACACATTGTACCTCAAACTGCACTCAAAACCCCTATGACCTCATACTACATGAAACCCATCATTTCCCATTCCTACCAATTTACCACATCATGGTATTTCTCCAACACCATAACATAATAAACATCCTAAAACACATAATTCAAAGGAACACATACCCCACACATTGACACTATCCTATATAAAAGGCACTGACTCACCCACATAATTTTCAGATGGAATATCTTGATCCAGTCTTAGTAGGGGAATCATCCCTCTTCATTTCATTCCCAAAGGAATGTAAAACATCCCCCAAACAAGGATCTACTAATGCCTATGTCTCCATATAAATTATTTAAATAAATGAGAAAAATAGTTTTTTATACCTATGTGTAATTGTACTAAGAAGAAAAAAATATCGTACCTACGAACACTATTCTTATAAGGACCCATCCATAAACCTTACATAATCATGAGTTGTTAAAAGAGTACACATTGAGGATCTTTTAAGGTTTAGAGTTTTAGAGAATTAGATCATGAAACTTGCATTACATTCCACATTTAAACAAATTGGTTACATAAAAGACAATATTCATTCTTCCCATCAACAGAAACATATTTAAAATAAAACATGGATTCTTTCTTGACACATCCTTGACACCATCATCACATCATGTACCTTTCCCTTTACCTGTGAAAAACATTTCAAAAACTTGGGATGAGCATAAAAAGCTCAGTAAGGGTTATAAAAAAAATATGGAAAGGAAACATGAGTTCATATATACATAAGAATGAAATCATACTTTACCCATAAAACATAGGCACATTAACATACCTCATCAAACCATGAATAAATCATAGAAATCATAAGACATAAAGGTAACTTGAGGCATTCATAACATTCTTACGTAGGGAGTAACCCTCTTGGTTACGTTTGGAATACCCATCACAGTATATTCCCAAAATCGCTTCGGAGAAACTTTAACGTTTCACTCCTTCGTGTTACCCAATGAATTGGAGAGCAATATCAGGCACACCACCCCATAGTTTATCACGGAACCACCCGTCTTCATAATAATTCCCAAGAACCTCAATATAATCGTATCACATAAAACATGCATAAAGGAAACGTAACATTTCCACCTTTCAATCACAAGATATCAATACAAAACATTGATATAATAACATTATGAAAACCATTTTCAATACCAAAATTAAAGAAAAGTAATACATGGTATTTATTTTTCTTTTAAAAAGAAGATATGGCTGGTAGAGGAAGCCAAAACTGAAATAATGGTCACGGCGGCGGAGAAGTCGTTGTCGCCGCATACGCAGGACAAAAACATTCCCTTTTGTCGTTTAGTAAAACACTTCATATAAAAAATATTCCTTTTGGATAAACATAAAAGTAAAAGGGGTTTATACACCATATAAAAGAAGGTTGTGTATAAAACAAAATATTCCTCAATGAAAGGAGATTGAGACGAAGTCCCATACAAAGACGGTATCCTTGGTATAAGGATAAATCAATTACATAATTATGTGTGACAAATGAATACACCAAATATAAGTGGATATTATGTGTAAAATAATCAAAGCTCATTCACACATATTCAAAAGATGACATATTCAATAAGTACATGTTGAACCCAAAGAAATCGAAATTGGGTTAAGAAGTTCCCTTGACAGCCTAACGGCGTCACATCAAAATGAGTTGATGAGAGATAAAAAAAGGTGATCTCATCACATGGACATAAAATTTACATCAATAAGGATATATGAGAATATATCCCAACTTAAAAATATGTAAATTAAATGTCCCAACAAAAGAAGAATTTTTAAAAGAGGAGGGTGAAAGGTTCCCTTACCGACATGGGTATCTTTCGAAACATACACCCCATTGAAGAAGTGTCATACAATGAATATGTAAATACCCATAAATGGAATTATATTACAAAAGGAGTGTAATAATGGGCAGTAAATAAACCACTCAATGGAAATTGTGGAAAATGTAGCATAAATCTCACGGGAATAAATGTGGGATGAAAAATCTCTTACGAAAACTCGGCAGCCTAACGATGCCACTTAAAACTTCCAAAAGGGATTGATGAGAGGAAATAGGGTCTCTCATCACATAAACATAAAGTTCACAGAAAGATGAATATGAAATAACATCCCCCAACATAACAAATAGGAGCTTAAAAGAAGTGACATAAATGAGAGTACTTAAAAAGAAAGAGAGAGGTTAGATCTCTTACGAAAATTCGGCAGCCTAATGGAACCACTCAAAACTTCCAAAATGGATTGATGAGAGAGAATAGGTTCTCTCATCACATGTACATAAAAATTAAAGTAAGATTAATCTAAAATAACATCCCAATAACAAGAAAGATGTTCTTTAAAAGGAATGACATAAAAGAGTGTACTTAAAAAGAAAGAGTGGAGTAGGAACCCTTACCTCGGGTCCGACTTGACTCGATCATTCTTTAACGTCTTGAATAATAAACTTGAGTTAATTTCCACGTTATTAAGAACATTTTTCTAGTTCATTGTTCCTTTTATATTACTTATTGTCATGTTATAAAAATTATGTAATCATTTAAGTTAATAATGTTTGTTTTGTCAATATTTGGTTCTTAAGTCGAAAGTGGACTTCTTACAATTACATGTTGTTCATGCGGTCAAAGTTTCTTTATATACAGAATGAAATTCCTGATTTGGATAGCATATATATCATATATATATACAGAATATACATGTATTTATATTATTACATAATCATTTATAGGTAATAAATGAAATGCATCGTTTATGGAGATGGTAAGCCGTACGTACACATGAACACTACTTTCATTTCTTTGCCATATTAATGGAATTAAAACTAAATGAGAGGTATGTATATTTTAATTCCAGAATTATATTCATCATTTAGATGTATCATTCATCATATATATCCATTATATACATGTACTTATAATAGTACATTACATTTGGGGATAAGAAATGAAATGCACCGTTCATGGAGACGGTAAGCCGTACGTATGCATGAACACTACTTTCATTTCCATATCATACTTTAATGGAAAGAAATAATAATGATATATAGGTATATTATAATTCCATTATAACATCATATATATTAACATTAAATCCATCCTTTATACGTCCCACGTATGGAATTAACGAATCACATCACTTTGAGGGGGCGGTAGTCCGCACTTCCTAAAATGAAGATATCGGGTATACCCATAATGGAAGCCATAAAGGTAAGACACAAATGAAAAATACAGAACCTTAAGTAAAACATAAACATATTATATATCGTATATAAATATTGTTAAATATTAATGGACACCTTTGAAGGTGTTATATGAGTGTTGAACAATCATCGTTTCGTGAGGGAGAAATTCTCCATCCACGGAAACAGTATGTTCTTTAACCATTAGATGTAGGTGTGTGTAAGTTTAGCTATAATCCTTTTTATAAAAAAATACTACTATATTGAAGATACTTGATTTGTTACAAAAGAAATGAATAAAAAGAGTTTAGGGGGTTGGAGAGGAAAAATAAACAAAAGGACTCAAATGAACACATTACGTTAAAATCGGGTAACTCCCTTTGGATTGACCTCAAAGGCTTCCTTGGGAAGAATTCTGCCCAATGTGAGGATTCAAGGAGTACGAGAGGGAAGTGTAGAGACAAAATGGGCAGGGGTTGGCCGAGCCAAAGGCTTTGGTAGTGTGGTTAAGGAGGTAGAGGTGGGGGCCTTTTATAAGATGAGAGGAGGGGCACTCTTGGAATGTAAAGATAAGTTACTTTATTTTAAAATGAGTTTCGGATTAAAAAGGTCCCACGATGATATAATTATAGGATAAGGTTATAAGGGTTCTAAATACACTCATAAAATTGGTTTTGGCCCTGTGTAGGTCTTAGATTTTACATTATCATTCCATTTTATTTAAATCGTTAAATAATGAGGTCATCACTGCATCATCATGATGTCATAAATAATTTTATTTATTTAACATATAAAACTTATAAAAAAATACTATGATGTAATAAATATTTTTATCTTTCCAAAGAATATTTATAGTCAAAAATATTATTTTTATAACCCCATGTAAAAATTGTTTTAGTAAAACATTTCATGTTTGTCCCATTTTTACTATAACTTTAAATAAAAAGATATTAATGTCATTTTCCATTAAAAGTGGCTTCAAGGGGTCCCCAAGTTGACCCATGGGTTTTATTGGTCGTCCATAACACATCCAATGAGGTTAGGACATGTTTCAAGTTCTTTCATATTATTAAAACATTATTTTTACCTTAAACTACACTAATTACCTCTAATCGCGATTAAAAACTTAATAAGTTTTCATTCACCAAAAAATTAATTTTTTCCCATTGAACCACATTTTATTTCTTAATGACAACCATTTATGTCTGATTGCTGAAATTAAATACACAAATATGGAAAATTTTCATTTAAACGTAAAAATCAGTTTTTATAAGTACCACTTAGTGGTTTCACTATTCATCAAAAATTGATGTTTTTCAGAAAAATCCCAAAAATTCACCCTAAGTTATATTTGATATTCAGAATTAAAAAATGAAGTCTATTTTACAAAATTCAAAACATATAAGTCACATTAATTAATTTAATAATTAATTCCCATTGTCATGACAAATAGCGTGTTTTTATGAAACAATAACTATCAAAAGATTGACACTAGTTTAAGTCCGATTTCAAATTGAAATTAATTCCAACGACCACTATTGGATTTAATGGTAAAAATATATTCTAATTTCACTTTAAAACGAATTATAAAGATAATCTAATAATATAAATAAATTAGATTAAAAAGAGGATTTTAATTAAAATACAACATTTTAAACTATTCATTTAAAAAAAGAACTTTATCGGAAAGATACCAAAAATTTACACAAAGTAAATTTTGATTTCCCGATTCTAAAGAAGTCTTTTATTTGGTCCAATAGAATGTATAAAAGTGAAAAAAACTATATTTAATGACATTTATCCATCAAAAGGTGATAATTGAACCTTTAGTGAAAACTAGGACATATACGCCTAAAATTTAATTATTTCCGTATTTTAAGCCTTTATCTTTTATTGGATAAATGTAAAAACATTTAAAAACATATATAATCATATTTTAATTATTTCTATCCATTCCCGCCAATACAACGATTACATGTTAACTGCCATTTAAAATAATATTATTTTATTATTAGAGTGCAACGTAAGATTCCCAAGAAACTCGTTGTTGCGTGTTGGGTACGCCATCGAGCATAGCGTCCCATTTAAAGTCATATTAATATTTTATTCACAAATATGGATAAATATGAAAATGTAATATTCTTTATTTACCTGGGTTGTTACATCCTTCCCCCCTTTTGGGAATTTCGTCCTCACAATTTTTAAAATTGATCTTGGAAACATCCTTGAAAGTCCCACATCGGAAGAAGAGTCGGTAAAACAATCACATTAAAATAAAGAAAGATAAGTACAAAGGTCACCCGATTTAACCCATACTAGGATTCCATGTAGAAAAATATGGACATGGAGGAGAAAACATAGGGTCATGTTCTGATGGAGAGTGATAGAAAACATGTTTAGGAGAAAGTTATCCACAAGAAAATCACAAACTTGTGATGGGTTAAACAGTATTCGATTCCCCAATTGGAAAAGTTAATAGACAACATTTTTGTTTTAAGTTACTTTTTATTGAGGAATTTATTTATAAGGAAACATAACCACTTATCATGATGACTTTCAACTTTTACTAGATTCCTTAATCATGCTCATATTTTCTTCCAAAAGACGAGTATTTAGGGATACTTCTTCGCATTAAGAGTAATATAATCAACTTCTAGAGAATCACCTAATCCACAATAGAGAACTATATACTTCTCATGCCTTTAGACTCTAACCAAAAGAATAACCAAAAAGGTTAGTACATGATCAGATAATCCAAAAAAGGATAACCCTTTATAAAAAGAAAATCTATTCTTAATCTCCAAAATTTGTCCAACAAAACCCAAAGTTCAACGAGGACCATTCTATAATAAATTTGTCCATAAAATTCTTCAAAGTAAACCAAACTAAGATTGAAACCCAAATATTTGAAGGATTTAGTCTCATAGTCTTCCATGTTAAATCGTAACATTTATCTCCAAACAACATCAGTTGCTCCTAAAGTCTCATATTGAAAAGTAATTAACTTAATCACATATCCTCCATGATAGGTTAATAATTTTCATAAATAACCCAAAATCAAATTAATCTTAATTCATAAAATCATATAACTAAAAGAATCAGTAAAAATAACCACGGACATCACGTAGTCCAGTGGTAGGCGATAAATACTAGTCGCACTTTGGTTGTGGGTTCGATTCCCAAAGCTTTGTCCGACGCAACAGGTTGTCACACGGTCTGTGTGTTGTCCTTTTTCCAAAACTATATAATTCTCAAATCATTCCCCAATAGGGATAAAATCATCAAAAATAACCATAACATAATTTATCCTCAATTTTATCTCATGCCTTTCACTTCCATCATAACATATAGTAACCCGTAATTACCTCAGAAGTAAGGATCATATAAAATCTGATGGTTACCTTTATAATTATTACCTGAACTTCCACATCGATTGGTCATCTCATACATTATGCATTAAAGATAATACCAAGGTTCAAGTGGTTGATCATGACTCCTTGATAATTGGTTTAGAACAACCATGAGTTTCCTCACTGAATCCCCCATTTTATGTAGTATCTTAATCATAGAACAACCACAGTTTCCTTCAAACCTGTTGTCTGTTTGGTGCCTGCTAGATCCATCCATTGACTAAAAACAGAAATGTCAGTGTGAGTATATCAACAAAACCATCATTTACTAATGAGGAAGGTAAACACTAAGATATACTTACTCATTCACTTTATTTAAAACAAGGACTCTTTCTGAAATCCTAACCATTATGGTAATGTCACTTATGCTTAAAGTATACCCTAACCTCTAAAGTTATCTAAACTGACCTCTGATACCAACTATAAGGCCCCAGCCTTAAAAATTACTTAATCTTGAGTTATTACAAGATTACACATTGAGGATCTTTTCAGGTTTAGGGTTTTAGAGAATTAGATCATGAAACTTGCATTACATTCAACAGTTAAACAATGTGGTTACATAAAAGACAGTATTCATTCTTCCCATCAACAGAAACATAATTTAAAATAAAACATGGATTCTTTCTTGACACATCCTTGACACTATCATCACATAATGTACCTTTCCCTTGACCTGTGAAAATCATTTCAAAAACATGGGATGAGCATAAAAAGCTCAGTAAGGGTTATAAAAAAAATATGGAAAGGAAACATGAGTTCATATATACATATGAATGAAATCATACATTAAACATAAAACATAGGAACTTTAACATAACTCATCAAACCCTGAATAAATCATAGAAATCATAAGACATAAAGGTAACTTGATGCATTCATAACATTCTTACGTAGGGAGTAACCCTCTTGGTTACGTTTGGAATACCCATCATAGTATATTCCCTAAATATCTTCAGAGAAACCTTAACGTTTCACTCCTTCACGTTACCCAATGCAATGGAGAGCTATATTGCACTCACCTACCCTTAGTTTATCACGGAACCACCCGTCTTCATAATAATACCCAAGAACCTCAACATAATCGTATCACATAAAACATGCATAAAGGAAACATAACATTTCCACCTTTCAATCACAAGATATCAATACAACACATTGATATAATAACATTATGAAAACCATTTTCAATACCAAAATAAAATAAAAGTATAACATGGTATTTATTTTTCTTTTAAAAAGAATATATGGCTTGTAGAGGAAGCCGAAACTGAAATAATGGTCACGGCGGTGGAGAAGTTGTTGTCGCCGCATACGTAGGACAAAAACATTCCCATTTGTCATTTAGTAAAATGCTTCATATAAAAAATATTCCTTTTGGATAAACATAAAAGACAAAGGGGTTTATACACCGTATAAAAGAAGGTTGTGTATAAAACAAAATATTCCTCAATGAAAGGAGATTGAGACGAAGTCCCATACAAAGACGGTATCCTTGGTTTAAGGATAAATCAATTACATAATTATGTGTGACAAACGAATACACCAAATACAAGTGGATATTATGTGTAAAATAATCAAAGGTCATTCACACATATTCAAAAGATGACATATTCAATAACTACATATTGAACCCAAAGAAATCGAAATTGGGTTAAGAAGTTCCCTTGACAGCCTAACGGCGTCACATCAAAATGAGCTGATGGGAGATAAAAAAGGGTATCTCATCACTTGGACATAAAATTTACATACATAAGGATATATGAGAACATATCCCAACATTACAATATGTAAATTAAAATACCCAACAAAAGAAGTGTTTTAAAAAGAGAAGGGTGAATGGTTCCCTTACCGACATGGGTATCTTTCGAAACATACACCCCATTGAAGAAGTGTCATACAATGAATATGTAAATACCCATAAATAGAATTATATTTCAAAAGGAGTGTAATAATGGGAAGTATATAAACCACTCAAATGAAATTGTGGAAAATGTAGCATAAATCTCACGGGAATAAAAGTAAGATGAAAAATCTCTTACGAAAACTCGGCAGCCTAACGGCACCACTCAAAACATCCAAAATGGATTGAGGAGAGGAAATAGGGTCCCTCATCATATAAACAGAAAGTTTACAGAAAGAGGAATATAAAAGAAAATCCCCCAACATAACAAATAGGAGCTTAAAAGAAGTGACATAAAGGAGAGTAATTAAAAAGAAAGAGAGAGGATAGATCTCTTACGAAAATTCGGCAGCCTAACGGCGCCACTCAAAACTTCCAAAATGGATTGATGAGAGAGAATAGGGCCTCTCATAAAATGTAAATAAAAATTACAGTAATATTAATATAAAATAACATCCCAATAACAAGAAAGATGAGCTTTAAAAGGAATGACATAAAAGATTTTACTTAAAAAGAAAGAGTGGAGTAGGATCCCTTACCTCGAGTCCGACTTGACTCGATCATTATTTAACGTCCTAAATAATAAACTTGAGTTAATTTCCACTTTATTAAGAACATTTTTCTAGTTCATTATTCCTTTTATATCACTTATTGTCATGTTATAAACATTATGTAATCATTTAAGTTAACAATGCTTGTTTTGTCGATATTTGGTTCTTAAGTCGAAAGTGGACTTCTTACAATTACATGTTGTTCGTGTGGTCAAAAATTCTTTATATCCAAAATTACATTCCTGATTTGGATAGAATATATATCATATATATCTAGAATATACATGTACTTATAATATTACATATTCATTTAGAGGTAAGAAATGAAATGCACCGTTCATGGTGACGGTAAGCCGTACGTACGCATGAACGCTACTTTCATTTCTTTGTCATATTAATGGAATTAAAACTAAATGAGAGGTATGTATATTTTAATTCCAGAATAATATTCTTCATTTAGATTTATCATTAATCATATATATCCATTATATACATGTACTTATAATAGTACATTACATTTGGGGATAAGAAATGATATGCAACGTTCATGGAGACGGTAAGCCGTACGTACGCAGGAACGCTACTTTCATTTATATATCTTACTTTAATGGAAAGAAATAATAATTATATATTGGTATATTATAATTCCAGTATAACATCATATATATTAACATTAAATCCATCCTTTATACATCCCACGTATGACATTAACGAATCACATCACTTTGAGGGGGCGGTAGTCCGCACTTCCTAAAATAAAGATATCGCGTATACCCATAATGGAAGCCATAAAGGTAAGCCACAAATGAAAAATAAAGAAGCTTAAGTAAAACATAAACATATTATATATCATATATAAATATAGTGACATCTTAATGGCCACCTTTGAAGGTGTTATATGAGTGTTGAACAATCATCATTTCGTGAGGCAGAAACTCACCATCCACGGAAACAGTATGTTCTTTAACCATTAGATGTGGGTGTGTGTTAGTGTAGCTAGAATCCTTATTATAACAACATACTTGTATATTTATGATACTGGAGTTGTTACAAAAGAAATGAATAAAAAGAGTTTAGGGGGTTGGAGAGGCAAAATAAAACAAAAGGACTCAAGTGAACACATTACCTTAGAATCGGGTAACTCCCTTTGGATTGAGCTCAAAGGCATCCTTGGGAAGCCTTCTGCCCAAAGTTAGGCTTCAAGGAGTAATATAGGGAAGTGTAGAGACAAAATGGGCAGGGGTTGGCCGAGCCAAAGTCTATGGGAGTGTGGGTAAGGAGGTAGATGTGGGGGCCTTTTATAAGAGGAGAGGAGGGGCACTCTTGGAAAGTAAAGATAAGTTACTTTATTTTAAAATGAGTTTAGGATTAAAAAGGTCCCACATTGATATAATTCAAGGATAAGGTGATAAGGGTACGAATTCCACTCCTACAATTTGTTTTGGCCATGTGTAGGTCTTATATTTTACATTATCTTTCCATTTTATTTAAATCGTTAAATAATGAGGTCATCGCTGCATCATCATGATGTCATAAATAATTTAATTTATTTAATGTCTAAAAATTATAAAAAAAATACTATGATGTAGGAAATAGTTTTATCATTCCATATAATATTTATAGTCAAAAATATAATTTGTATAACCCCATGTAAAAATTGTTTTAATAAAACATTTCATGTTTGTCCCATTTTTACTTTAACATTAAATAAAAAGATATTAATGTCATTTTCCAATCAATGTGGCTTCATGGGGTCTCCATGTTGACCCATGGGTTTTCCAAGTAGACCATGACACATATAATGAGGATAGGACATGTGTCAAGTTCATTTAATATTATTAAAACATTATTTTTACCTTAAACTACACTAATTAACTCTAATCGCGATTAAAAACATAATAAGTTAATAATCACCAAAAAATTCTTTTTATCCCATTGAACCAAATGTTACTTCTTAATGAAAAACATGTATGTCTGATTTTTGAAATTCAAATCACAAAGATGGAAAATTTTCAATTAAACGGAAAAATCAGTTTTTATAAGTACCACTTATTGGTTTCACTATTCATCAAAAATTGATGTTTTTCAGAAAAATCCCAACAATTCACCCTAAGATATATTTGATATTACGAATTCAAAAATAAAGTCTATTTTAAAAAATTCAAAACATATAAGTCACAGTAATTAATTTAATAGTTAATTCTCATTGTCATGACAAATAGAGTGCTTTTATGAAACAATAAGTATCAAAAGATTAACACTAGTTTAAGACCGATTTCATAGTGAAATTAATTCCAACGACCACTATTGGATTTAATGGTAAAAATATATTCTAATTTCACTTTAAAACCAATTGAAAAGATAATCTAATCATATAAATAAATTAGATTAAAAAGAGGTTTCGAATTAAAATACAACATTTTACACTATTCATTAAAAAAAAGAACTTTATCGGAAAGATACCAAAAATTTACACAATGTAAATTTTGATGTCCCGATTCTAAAGAAGAGTTTTATTTGGTCCAATAGAATGTATAAGAGTGAACAAAACTATATTTAATGACGTTTCACCATCAAAAGGTGATAATTGAACCTTTAGTGAAAACTAGGGCATATACGCCTAAAATTGAATTCATTCCATATTTTATGCCTTTATCTTTTAATGGTAAATGTAAAAACATTTTAAAACATATATAATCATATTTTAGTTATTATATCCATTCCCGCTAATACAACGGCTACATGTTAACTGCCATTTAAAATAATATTATTTTATTATTAGAGTGCAACGTAAGATTTCCAAGAAACTCGTTGTTGCGTGTTGGGAACGCCATCGGGCATAACGTCTCCTTTAAAGTCATATTAATATTTTATTCACAAATATGGATAAATATTAAAATTTCATATTCTTTATTTACCTGGGGTGTTATAATTATAGCCTCTAGGTAAAAATTATTTAGTGATTGTATTTGTCCATGATTTTGATCAAGCTCTTATCATTCATAGGGTGGTCCACCTGGGGGTGGTAGTTGTATCATCAATTCAAAGATGAACCCACATACTAATACTTAAACAGATCCTCCATCACATCCTCCACCATGTAGTCCACCTTCCTTTAGTCGTTTCCTCATCCTAAGTAGTTCTTCAATCACCTATTTGACTATATCATGATTGTTAGGACAACTCTATATAATATTTTATATCCCATAACTATCATAGCAATGTAATAGCCTTGTATAACTGATCTATCCCCAAAGACTCTAAAACCCTCTTATCTTGTCACATGCATAACAAACATGATATCATTGGGCCATGATAACCTTACATACATGGAATTTGATTCCTCAAAATATAAGGATATGCATAAAGAACTCATTACATCATCATCTAACACCAAGAGAGAAATGCATAATATTTACGGGCGTGCTCCATCCACTAGAACAACTGAAGATGGTTCAACGGACTCATCAATAGGAGAAATCCCCTCATTCTAACCATCTAGGTGAAAGACCTCCTTGTTACTAATCCCGTTCAGGGAGGCCGCGACCCTCATTATTTCAAACATAAAACTCTACTATGGATACATTAGTTGATGTTTTCATGAAAAATCTTATAAGAGTCATGATGTTCCCTAGTAAATGATTATATCTAGTGAGTGAACCTAATTCGAAAATGGAAAATAGAAAATTCAATAAAATTCTTGTACCTATTTTTTTACCTACAACCAGTTCCAACATGTACGGATTCAACAATAATGTTATCAGATTCCTCATAAAATGATACATCATCCACCTCACTAATACTGGTATCCCCCATTTAGAAATCAACTCAAAATACATATTATTGATTACCTAGATCCCAAACTAAACATCAATTAAATATAATACACCAAAAAATAGCAATGGGATGAAAAAAACTTCTAATTCCAATATCTCATTACATGAACCAATGGGTTTCAAGAAACAAATATCCCAAGACTACCATAAATAGGCTAAGAGTTTGTGACGAGAACTAGGTACGAAAATCACAGACATTTGAGGAATTATACTAATGTAAATTTACACAAACATACAAATACATGCCCATAAAATGGTGAAATAGAAAAAGAGTAAAAAAATTGAATGAGAACATTGATAATTATTCAAACTTTTTATGAATAATATACTGGAAAACATAAAAGGGTCCAAATAAAAGCCCACCCAAAACTAAAAAATAATTCCTAACTTGATCAAAAGGATCAGACTACTATCAAAGAAAACACCAATATACACCTTGTCCAATCTAAACAAAAATAATCCCCACCGGATTATACTCCTCTATGGTAACCATTAAAATTTCAATCATCTGCATAAGATATGACATGTGTGGCAGAGCCCATACGAAGTTGAATATTACAATAAATTGTACGACACCCAAAAAAATCTGAGCCTAAATATTCAAGAGTTGTCTCCTCCTCAAACATAGGTATGTAAAACAAGATATGAGATATAATTCTATCCAAGGAATAACAATATATAATCATAAAATACTTTTAGTCAGAAAATGTCCCAAAAACATCCTGCCATAGACCCTTTTCGAGGTTTCAAGGTAACACTGAGCTAGGAAGAACCGCTCCCGAAGCTACACTACCACTGATGACACTCATTCAAGAGGTAACACTTTTTAGGTATATCCATGAAGAAATAAAAAAGGAATATGAGAGGATCCATCTGATATACCCACTCCATCCTAATAACACCCCTTCAGAAAAATTAGATCTCTATACACATATAGGGGTTCAACACCTAGTGCTCTCGAAGGGGACCCCATAACCTACTAGAAACATCCTCAAAGAAAGGTGATCGATGCAAGTGTATGTTTTGGACATGAAAATTCCCATACCCTACCTAGTTAAAAAATGATGTTATGATCACTTTGGGAATCTTGGAAGGATACATGATTTGAGCCACATAGTGATATAAATGATGGGGAATAAGATGTAAGACTCCATAATAAGGGAACTATCTAACATTGCATTGATCAATAATATGTTGTAGAAGGGTCACCCTCTATGATTAGAATGGGATTTTGTATCAATACCTCAATTTAATGGATCAAGGGAACACCCTAAACAAATACTAGTGAAAATAATTTCATATAATCTCATAATGAAGATTAACTGAGGATAAAGAGGACTCCAACTAGATGTTAAATTATTCAATATTATGTCCCTAGGGATAATTAGTGTTCCCAAAAAATATTAGCACTAAACAAATATCTTGATCACATGTAATGCACTATTCTAAAATGAATGCTTTATTCTAGGGGTACATAGATTGTAGATGTCTCCCTTGAACTTGACATGTTGTTCTGCTGAAGAACATATTCACTAGGCCATGACTATGTACTTTGATATGCCCTTGTACATAGCTCGTCATGTGTACTTTGTCCTCCTCATGGAATTCTAAGGTATATGGTGTATTGTGCCACATGTTCACCTAGACATGTACCCTTGGTACATTCCATACTATTCACCACATGTTTCATAGTATGTGACTAGGGGCACATGGAATGCCACACAATGTGACAACCTAATCGTGTACCCCCATCACATGTAGAGATGGTCGCATAATGGCTATATAGTGTGTAAAATGTGTCACATGACATGCTATACTTATCTTTGTATGTAAACCCTAGAAACACATATATGGTATACATGATGTTTGTTTATATTTTTTCATAGAAACTATAATATTATTCACATGTCTTCACCTCAGCCTTTAGAACGAACAATTATGATGGAAATCATGTAGGGTTTTGTGGGTATGGGGTTGAACGGACACTCTCATAATAATTTTGTGTATTATATCTATATATTCTACTCAAGAAAAAATTTTCACCACACATAATCTATGAGACATGATAAAATTGTGAATGAGAAATTTTGACCTATCTAGGATCTACTACAATTTCCATACACTTCATCCATAACATCATATCTCTATTCCAAACATATAGTATTGATCTATAGTGTAAATAATAGAATGAGAAATGATTAGTCACTGAGTGTTCATCGATTCATATGCCGGAAAAAAATCCAATAATGAAGAAACATAAAACAAGGATATAAAATGCACAAAGAAATATAATAATAACAAATGTCTACCATTTTTATGTTTCCCTTAAATCATAATCATAGAGAAACAATCTATGATAAATAAACAAACCAACAAAATACCCTTTTTTATTTCAAAAGTTTACAAAAAAATTACACATATTAAAAAATTGATCTATGAATTATGTTTTTGGTGATTAATTTTAATTCATCATGGTTAAATAAAAATTGGATAAATCCATAAAAAATAATTTTATAACATGATTTGTATTATTCACTGAGGAAGAAAAATTCACATCATTTTCATTGATGAGATCCACAACAATTATTTCGTTGATGGTACTTACAAAATTCTCTATCATTGATCCATTATTTTGATGCTGGAAAACAGTCCTCTCTCCTCTCTTATCAATTCAATGGGTTATGAGTCTAAACAAGAATATTGTTTATAAAAACATATTTATAGAGTAAAAACCCACCTGTTTCATCAACATGATTAATAAATAATTTAAATTAATATATTTCAGTAGTTATAACCCAAATGTTTTTAACAAAATAACTAATGCTCACAATGATTTTGTTGTGACATGGTTGAACCAAATGTTCTGAAGTGAATACGGTTATCATAATTCTAATTGATGACCCCTTTTAGGTTTTATTCAAATTTTTTATGAAAATTGTTTTTAGTTGATATGAATATTTTTTTCAATATCACATCTGGGATCATTAGGATCCAGAATCTCACATAGTCTCAGTTCCTAGCTCTATAAATTTTTCTACCAATATTACAATATCTTCAATAAAAAAACCTTAACATTAAAAATTTTATAGAATAAGATAAAATTAATTGATTTATTATTGATATAATAATCAAATTAATCAATGTGTTTATTCTTATTGAATAATAAATATAAATTATTTCTAGATAATTGTATTTAGGAAATAATAATTTCATGTGTTTGAAGGGTACATATATTAATAAGATGTATATATATGTTGGAGTAATTTAATTTAATTTAATTATATGGGTTTGAAATTAATTATTATTAAATTATATATGATTCCATTTGATTGATCCTTCCCAATATTATTATATAGATCATGTGTGTCCATGGTTGTTTTATGTAATTCCCCTTAACCAATCCTTGGGTTGAAATTTCATACATATGAGTTATAAATCATAAGTCATTAAACGAGTATTTTAAAGTGCATGGAGTCAGTTCAAGGTGGAGCTTAGTCGGAAGCAATTCATGAATGGAACTAGATGAAAAAATAAAAATAGATATATAGGGGAACGTGTGGGATGATATAACTCATGATAAAATTTTCATAAGGCGTTTTTCTATATGGTCATAATTTGAATTAATTTCTACTCAAAAAATCAACCATTTGATAAATCTTATTATTGTGTATTTGATTTATTTAGTTATTCTTCATATAAATGACTTATATTTGGGATTCCAGACCTCAATCACATAAATAAATTCAGTAATATATAAATATGGATTTAAAGAAATTGATTTTTCATAAATGATTAATTAAAACATGGTTAATTCCAAATGTAAAAATCCCACTTTATATTATGAAGACTTGTTAAAGATAAAATATGAAGGTCTATACATGATAAATAAAATTACTTAACATAATATTAGTTCATATTATGAATTCCAATACATTATTAGTAATGAAAAAGATAGAACTATGTTTTTTACCAACCCATATTTGAAAATAAACTTTTATCATGAAGTTGTTGTGAATTTATTGGACTGACTTAAAAAATTTACTTTGAGGGATGTAACTCATTATATACATGATGTAGTTTGCGGGAAAATTTTGAGGAAATCCAAGTCATGATTACTAGATCGGGGAGTCCTCTCAATGGATCAAGGAACTTCATGATCACAATTGGAAAAGAAAATCTTACCTAAATTTCTACAAGTAAATGATCAAAACCTTGATTGGTTTATGAGAAGGGGAATATGAATCCTTCCAACTAAAATTCATGGGTTGAGAATTCCAAGACATATGGTGACTATTTTTGGGACTTGAAAAAATATAGGAATACTTAATATATTTTTTTCCTCATATAAATTGTACTAAAGTTGTTCTCTTATAATATGATATTAATAATTGTATAATAATAGAATTTTCTATTACAACATTATACCAAAATTCAATTTTCGAGAAATACCATATCCTTAAAACCAGAAACTTCTAAGAGTGTTTTAGATACCTATAGTGTATTATTGATCCATGAATTGAAAAATGAATACTAGAGTCACCAATTTTCGGTTACATTGAAAAAGAGGTGAATGATGAGGAGTTTTCTATCTATAATAAATATTTGAGAGACACAATCGATGTTCAATGTTTAATAATATCATTTTAGTCTAATAATCACCTATATAATCATTTATGCCTGGATACTAATATAATTCCACAAAATAAATTTGGTTTATATAAGGGGAGATATAAATTGGAATTATTTTAAATTTCATGGGTTATCTTTTAGTGTAATGTTGGATAAGGGGTTCCAACTAGACCTCAAATAGTCAAAGTCATTGGCCACATTTAGTTCCTATAGGTTTTATGGTTCAATATACAAAATGAACAATGCACTAATATCATTATTTCATCTCTAATTCAGAGTTTCTCCATCTTTTTTATTAATTTCATTATGAAAAATTAGTATAAGACTCTTCCTGATATTCTCACTCTACTTTTCGAAGTTGAAATGGATATGAAACAAAATAATACATCAAATAATATAGTGAATAAAAGTAAAAATATGGTAAATATATCTAAATAAAATTCTTCTTCACAACACCCTTCGAGTAAGATAATGATCATGGAGAATGAAAGGGAACAAGATGTCATCTATTTATCATGTGGAAATAATGGACACTACATGAAAAACAACTCTCAGTAAAAAAATCAAGTGGATGATTCATGTGTTTTTGTTATTGTGTTCAATGTATATATTTCAAAAAAATTGGTATTATATGAAACATGTTTTACTAATATATATATTCAAGTATAGAAACTATTTTTATTATAGAACATTGAAAATGGGGAGATATATCTATAAAAATCCATTAGATAAAGAGTTGTCACGATGGTTATTGAGGTCTACAACCTCACATTGGTGATATGAGTGATCTTGGTTTTGAAATATTGTTATTATGAACTATAAGAAACCAAAAACATTATTTATATATTTAAATCTCCAAATAATATGTAAGGAATTATATTAAATATTTAGAATAAATAATATGTGTTTGTAAGTGGTATTTAAAAATTGGCCTTTAAATGTTGGATAACGTAAACCATGTAATGGAAATTGATAAAAAAAATAGTTCACATGAATCAAACCACAACTAATTATGGAATTTATGGCTAGGCCTGGTAAATGAAAATCATTGGACTAAATTACACCATGATGGAAATTTATATTCCATTAAACTAAAACCAATTTGTGTATGTCATTAATTTTAGTATAGAAAAATGACTAAATCCTTATTTAGCGGACAACATGATAGGGTTGAGGAGATTGTTAAATTAGCTCATACCGATGAGTGTGGACAATTTATAATTTACGAAATGGGTGGATGTTCATAGTACATAAATTTTATAGATTATTTATTTCTATGTGGATTTTAATACTTAATTAAGTAGAAGAATATTTCTTGAATGATTCAAGGAATATATAAAATGAAGTTCTAAACCATCTTGGTACGAAGAATATTAAACTCCAATAAAAACATGTTGGGGAATATCTTTTTTAAAGATATCAGTTATTATTTTTAAGATATTAGGATTATATTCCCACACACATGTAATTATATACCAATAAATAATAGTTTAGGTGAATTGAGGAACCACATCAGGTTAGACATAGTGAAATCAATAATGAGTAATGTGTGTCTTTGATTATCCTTTTTGGGATACACATTACAGGAAAAAATATATATAAACATAGTGCTAGATATGATGATGATGGAATTATATACCAAATTTCGTGTGGATAGAAACATATATTTCATACATACATGTATTGGGATGTGAATAGTATATTAGTGCCTCATTCGACAGAAAACATCCACCCAGGGAATAAATTTTACCTTTTTTGGATAACCCATGGAAAAAAGATATATTTTTAATATGACCCCTCATTCAATATGTTAATTGTGTAAATACACACCATATTCATTGAAAAGGATAAAATAACTAAAATAAATTATGAGGGTGATATAAGAGTTGATAAACTATAAGATCAAGGTATATAAGATTGGGAACAATAATAAATTCCAAAGATCACCATTGAAGAAGAAGTTATAAAAACACAAGTACTATATTGGATTTCAAGAGATGTGAAATAGGTTGAAAGATATAGTTTTCTACTTACCAAGGATTGTGACTAATTATCAGTTGATATCAATGATTATGTATCATACAAGAAAGTAGTAACCATAAAAAAATGTTTCCAAGTGGAAAGAACCCATGAATTTCTAAAATGGATTTTATGTATCAAAACTAAGTTTAGATTTTGGTAGACCATCTGGTGGATTAAAATCCCATTGGTTGAAAATATTTATTTAAGAATTAACTAGACATAGATTGAAAATTCAGTACTTATATGGCATTACTAGTTTTAAAACGGTTCAAAAACATCATCTTATTGACTATGATGAAACTTTTCACCAATTTTAATGAAGACATCCATCATAATTATTATTTTGATGATGGTTTATTGTTACCATGATATTTGTCAAATTTATGTAAAAACATCCTTATTTAATGGGAATCTTTGGAAAGATATCTAAATTACACATCTTAAATGGTTTTGGGCTCCAAAGAATGCCAATAATGTTTTGAAATTGTAAAGATATATTTTTATATTTATTCAATAAAATAGATCATGGAATATTTAATTTGATGAATCCATAATATAATTTCGTTTCATAAATAATATATGTGAGACTGGTGTCTATAATAAGGATTTTGGGAGACCACTCATTTTCATAATTTGTTTATATCGATGGCATACTAAATTTTGGAAATAAATTCAGTGTTACAGAATGTTAAGTCCTTATTAAATACATGATTCCCCATAATGGACATAGGTGAGGAAACATATATTCTTGGGGTTCTAGATCCATTATGAAATATATAAATCACTTCTTATTCAGTGTCAAAATACATACATTTTCATGATAATGAATAGATTTTGAATGGAAAATTACATGATGGGATTATTGCTATTGTGGCATGGAATTCATCTTTCCAAGAAAAATATACCAACAATACCAAACGAATGAAAAATTATTTCAAGGATTATTTACGAATATATGATAGGATCAGTCATATATGCAATGAAATGTACTAGGATATATGTCACATATTCCAGATGTGCGACTGTAATATGTCAATATTACCCAGGTGGCCATTATTGGATTGTAGTCAAGGATCTCCTTAAGTATATGATATACTATAAGGTTAAGATTTTTGTATAATGAGGAGATAAATAACTAGTTAATAGAGGATATTTATATTCTCAATTCCAAACATGTCAATAAAATTTGAAATTTTAATTACGACACATCTTCACCCTCAATGGGGTTGTTGTGAGAAGGGTGATCCTAATGAAGGTTGGGGTTGTATATTCTATAGTAGGATTCAAGTATATTTAGGATTATGACTTAGCTAGAGAATATGATTTGATACCTATCTTTAGCCAAGATCGTAATGTGGTACATAGTAATAAATACCCTATCACAATTATTTTCTTATAATACATTAGTAGTGGCTCTTTCAAAGGATCCATGTAACATCATTAGTTGAACAAAATAATTAAAAAGTATCCTATATTGATTGATTTTTATCAAATAGGTAATTTTAGAGTGAACATTGTCTTCATGGAAGACAGCATGGTAGAATCTTTGACAGAAGCCTTAACTCAGTAGAAACATGATCTTCATGTGAGTTATAGCTTAATAGAAGTAATTGGTAATTTGATCTATTCCAAGTGGGTGTATTTTCGAATATATTTTATATAACCAAATTCTTATAATCTATATTTCATGTATATTTAAATATGTGAATATTAATTATACATATTTTACATACTATTTTTTTCATGACATTAATTTAATATTGTCCAATATTATCAATCACATTAAAAGGGAATAACAAATTCCACATTATGATGATAACATTGAAAATCTAGGATGATATTTTTAAATATATTTCTGTGGTAATATAACAAAATATGATGGATAATATAGTACGTTTACTATCAAGTGAAAGAACCCATCAACATATGACACTTCATCTCATTATTTTCATAATTGGTAAACTCGATAATGAGATAATTTGAGAACATACTTTCAAATATGAATTCCTCATGTTTATGTGCCAATAGATATTACTTCATGTGAGTTTGAGTAAAGGTAATTATAAATTATGGTTAATAAAAATTAATTCCATGACTCACATGCATAGTTTTACTAACTAATGTTTTTGACACCATATGTTCGCAAAAAGTAGGGTATATTGGTTGTGTCATGAATGAAGTGTTATTAATTAATAAATTGAGGAGGGATTTGTTCCTTATATATTTATAGAGGATGATATCACTTCCTTCTTATTTAAATTGATTAGTCACATTATATATCATGGGCATGGGTTAAGGACATTATTATTTCAAATATTAAATTAAAGATGTATTATGTATATTGGAATTTGAAAAAATTAAGAAACATTTCTCATGAGATATTATGATAGTGAAATTATATTGTACAACTATAGATCATATGTGGCGGTTGATTCTTCAAAAATATCTACTTTATCTTCGGTTTCATGAGACATTTATGTAACGTAATCTTGTACTTTAGGCAATCACATCCAATGACTAGGAGAGATAATCCAAAATTGTCACACGCTATGTGTTTCCATTAATAACAACTTAATTTTATTTGAATTTAATTATTAGAGTAAATATAATTCTAATGATCATGTAATAATTTTATTCAAAATTGACGATCATGTTAATGAATTAAATACTTATTCATAAAGTAATTTTCCAATTCAATGGATATATACATTAATTTATATATTGAATTTTTTATAAATATTTATTCTCAAAACTGAGTAAAAAATATTTATTTTATGACTAAATGTTTAATTAATTCTATTTCCCACAATTTGATAATTTCCAAGGAGGATGAGAGCACCAAGATTTTGTTTGGTGAGAAATATTAAATTTATTGTAGTTAAAATATAATTCAAATTTTATCAAGTTAGAGTATTCCATGGAATAAAAATATTATTTTTATTTTAATACATCACAAGGGGACACTCATGGGTTTAAGATTTTATTATCGGAATGTTTGAAATGAAGAAAATTATATACTTTAACCCAATGTCTTTAAATAAAAACCTAATACATTTTAAGAGTGGTTAATTGAGAATTGTTGTGCATAACAGATTTATCTCTGGAATACTCCCCTTCCATCTCAAACCTTCTGAATAATGTGAAGATTAAGATAATTTCTTCATGAAAAAAGAAATGATAAGTGATCAAGATAGAAAAACAACCACTCTATCCTTAAATGATTCATCAAAATCATTCGATGACTATAAGATCATGTGTGGATCATTGGTAAAGGGGTTCTACACTTGGATCATGCAATCATAAGGATATATTAGAAAAATGAGTTTCCAATGATAGAAGTGTACTACGATACAGATATTAATAGAGAGGAAATTTTTTTATTTAATTAAATTATTACTAAGTATAATGTAAAAATTTATCCTATAGGTAATGTGGACCATTATTTTCAATATTCAATTGTAAAAATTTCATTGGTCATGAGATTCAAGTCTTGTATAATAAGAAAAATATTCATCAAATATATCGTTTTTTAGTCGGGATCGTCCCTGATAAGAGCCTCCACTACACCCAAAACAAACATAATACCCAAGTAATGTAGATATGATTTCAATATGTATTGATTGAAAGATATAATTATAGTTTTTTTCATAAAATTCGGTTTTCATAATACAGAGTTTTATACAAATGTATTCAAATAATCTTTTTCTTCTTTTGATGTATATATTTGAATAGAAAATATATAATATAAAATGAACTCTATAATTGAGAAAAGTAATTGAATATTAGTTGATATTCATAAAGGATAAAAAATGAGAGTTTTTAAGTGATAATTTAGAAGAAATTTTAAACTCAATGGTATTATTGAAAAATATACATCCAAATTGGTAGCAAAGGTATGTACTCAAAATGAAGGAATCAACTAACTTGTTACATATTCTTCCACGACTATGAATAATTCAATGATAATCCTTATCGCATTACATTCTATATTTTTTTTTGGAATTTCACCAAATGGAAGAAATAATAACATTCCTAAATGGTGAATTAGATGAATAAATTCATATGGAACTACTAGAAGAATTGATAGTTCCTGGAAATGAAAATAATGTTTAAACATTGTAATAATACAAATATAGATTAAAACTAGCTCTAAAATAATTTAATGAGAAATTTAATTATATAATTTTATCAAATGGATTAATTTTTAGTCAAGATAATAAATGATTTTATAGTGGGTTCCTATACCGACCCTCACTTAACAAAACAGAAACATTACAAAACATTTTTACAATACATAATATACTATACAAACAGAATATCCAAGACCATAATTGGTATAGTGCATATGGAAACATGGAAACACAAAAACTGGAACATAAGTGAACAATATTATCTATTACTAGGTTCTTTAGTACTAGAACACTTATTAAACACATAAAACATAATAGATATATTCATTAACACGGGGAAGGAAATATAGAAAGGGGCATGCGAAAAAGCTCATAAAGTTTAAACAATGGAGACATGTAAGCATAAACATGATCATAAGGGTATGAGAAAATGATCATTCATATAGAAGATCCTACCCTCTATATGAGTAATCATATATAGGAATCATGGAATAATGTTTGGGATTTCATAAGTCATGACCAAAAAGAAGTAAAGGAAATAACCCTTCAAATCATATCATAGGATTAAGATATGGAATTGTGGAAAAACAAAATAATTTCAATACTTCCAAATTAATTAAAACATTAATTCCAGGACCATATTAGTGTACAAAGACTTTTACCGATCCCGGTGAACCCCCATTACAGCCATATATTACTGAACCGAACTAACCCTCTTCCCAACCATGTATTACTGAACCATGTAAACACTTTTTCCAGCCCTGTATTATTGAACCTAGTAATTCTTCATTCCATCCCTTTATATCTCATGAGATATTAGTCATTACCCAATGCATTGGAAATAGATTTATATCCCACATATCTCATTATAAAATTAAAACTACATATGCCACATGATCATAAATATAAAAATCATAACCCATAAAATGAAATGAGTATCATAAACGTTTAAAAATATCATAACCTATGGAAAGATACATGATTCATAATCATTTAATCATAAACATAAACTATGAAAAGTAGTGGGTTTTAAAAACATATAACATGGGAGAGTGAAATGAGCCTCATAAATATCATGCCATCAAAACATAATCCATTCATAGAAAGAATATTAATTGAAACATTCAATAATTCCCTAATAAAGGAATGAACAATACCAAGGGTGGTTATATTAGATGAGAAATAATTTTGATGGTTCATTTTAAAAAATCATGAAGAAAATATCATTTGTTCTTTGAAAAATAATTTTTATAAAATAAAACCTTATGAAAATCACTTTCTTTTAAATTAGCTTTGAAAAATTAAAAATAATTCTTTGAAAACAATAAAAAAAATTTAAATTCCTTTTTCCTTGAAAATTATCTTCAAGTATTTCTAAAAATAAATTTGATATCATTTTTGAAAACATTGTTTCTTAATATAATAGATTTCTGGCCAAATTAAGAGACGGTCCGATTTTAATAAAAACACCATCTTAATTTCAAATGAGTGGAAATATTGTACTAAAAAATGAGCATAGTTGGAATAATCATATGCAAAAGAAAATAATTAATATTCTTGAGATATTTCGGCAATGGAAGTATAATCAATCTTGAAAAATGTTAACATTGTAACAATAAAAACTTATAACTAGATTACATGGGATAATACCCTCCAAGTAAGAATATGTAAGTAAATGATTCTTATGATATCATTAAATGAAATTTATTCATTATATAACTTGTAAAATTGTTGTATATACATCTCAAAAAAGAGTTTTGGTGTGTTACTAGACATGAGTCTCAAAGAAGCCAAATTGAGACAAAACTATTTTACAGATTTTGTAACTTTTGAAAGATAAACACAATAATATATTGATAATACAATGGATATGTTAATAACCATAAATTTTGTAATATGATACTCATAATTATATAATGTGAAGTATATACATCATACAAAAGGAAAGAGTGTTGATCATAACATGAATCTCACATAAATTTAATGTGAGAAGAAATTTCCCTTACCTTGTGTCTTGACTCAATCCACACTCACACAATCATTTTATATAATAAATAATTTTTTTACATGATTTACATAATAATATTATTATATCAATTACAATATATGGTTTTATTATTACATTATATTACCTGCATGTAAACAATCTATGCTAAAGTTTCAATTTGAGTAATATTCTCTTTATTCTACGTATGTCTCTTAATTTGTTATAACATTGGCACTTATACAGATATACTGATTCCTAAATGTATAAAATGATATAAATATCTTGTATGTCCTATTATATTTACATTATAATATTTTATACCATAATTAATTACAAAATGGAAGACACTATTCATGGAGATGGTAAGCCATATGTACACATTAATGTTGTATTCCATTTTTATTATTGTATTGAATGAAAAAATGTAAATTACATATATTTATAAATAATTATCACTATATAATTAATATATCATATATATCATATAATTTAATTAAACATGTCTTTAATGTGTGTGATCAAATCACATCGCTTTGATGGGGCAGAAGTCCACACTTTCTCAAACAAGATCATCAAATTAAAATGAAATGTAAGGTAAAAACATGGGTGTTAAAAAAGGAGTAAATAAGCCTAAAGAAATAATAAATATAATATATTTCATATATAAATATATGTTCCATAATAATGGCGACCATGATTTGTGGTAAAGTGGAAATGAACAATCATCATTTCTTGTGGTTGGTTTTAACTGAACCCAAAAACAATATGATCAACAACCTTAAGATTTAGGTGTGTGTAAGGGTAATTCATAAAAATTGCATAAAAACATCCTAATATATGGTTTATAATTTTTTATTCCCAAAATAGTTGTATAAATTTATTGGATTGGTGGAGAAAAAAAATAATGGAATGGATCTTGAAAGAAGATGTTACATCTAAATAGGGTAACTACTTTTGGTTTGTCCCCAAAGGGTTTCATGAGAGAGTTTCTGAGCAAAGGGGGGTTTAAATGTACAAGGGTTGATTGTATTGAGTAATTTTGGTTAGGAAATGTCTGAACATAAGATTCTTGATATGTGTGAGGAATGAGTAGAGGTGGTGGCCTTTTATAAGGAAGGAAAAGGACTCACATGGATGTTTTAGAATCAACGTTGGTGGGAACAAGTTCTTACCAATATAAAAAAACTCAATAATTAAATTTTTATGGAGGAAATATGAACATAAAATGGGTGTTAAACAATTTTAAGGTTGTTTTAGCCCTTAATTTTAATGTCTAGTCCCTAATTAAGGATAATTTAGCCTAAACTACTACGAATAATTTTAATCACGTTTACAAATCATTTTTATCAATAATTTACATGTTATAATTATAATATAAATATTAGACTAAATAAAATGGTTGATTCCAATTATTTTATTAACTTTACATTTGTGTAAAAATTAATATTACTTTGAATCCTACAAACAGGATGAAATAATAGGGTTATAAAGTAGGAAAAAGTTCAAAAGTTTGTTAAGATTTTATATTCAATTAGAAAGTGAAGTTTGTGATAATGAATTATATTCTACTAATATTTGTAATATTCATATAATTTCACCTTAAAACATATTTATAACATCATTTTTCATTAATAATTTATTAGATAAAAAGGAATTATTTAAATAAAAAGTGGTATTTTTCACAATTGATTAAAAATTGACGTTTCATAGAGAAATCCCATAAATTAACCCTATGATAATTTCAACAATATGAATTGAAAAATGAAGTTTATTTTATCAAATTAAATTTATAAATTCATAAAAAATTACTTTCATTAATAGATGCAGTTTATTTGAGAAAATGATGTATTAAAACATAAAAAGGACTTTACAAAACATCTTATCTTTTATTACCAATATGTTTTAATCATAAATAAAATTAATAAAAAAAATTAAATGTATTTTTTAAAATTCATATTACTATTTTTAAATTATTAGTTACAATTATCATATTTAAATAATTAAAAAAAATAAAAGTGATATTTTGTAGAAACATAGTTTTGTGTGTATCATATGTTATCTCAGTATTGTGTGCATCATGCACCATGTCAGTGTTACATAGAATATACGTCATGTAGGTGTTGTGTGGAATGTATTCCAATTTAGTTTTTCATGTAATGTACATCGATTCAGATCCATGTGAATAGAATCATTGATATAGTTAATTATAAGATATAAATGAAATTTTAAATTTATTTATAGAAAACAGGTCCATAAATAATTGGGGTGTTACATTCGACCCCACATATAATGAATTTCTCTGTTAAAATATGAAACTTTGGAAACAAAGATGAGGATAATTTTTATTCATCATATCCTCAATTTCCCATGTAGCTTCCTCTAACTGGTGATTTCTCCATTAAAAATTGATCAAGAGAGTTGTCTTTTTCTATAGAAATTTTTTTGATCAGTACAGAATTTCAAGAGGTTTCTCCTTATAGGAAATATTCAGCTCCTATGGTATGAATTTTGAGGTCGGTACATTTGAAGGGATAGGTATGTACTTCCTCAGTAGAGATAAATGGGACACAACATAAACATGAGAGAGATTTGGAGGATGTTCTAATTGATAGACTACTATCCAGATATGTTGAAGAATTTAAAAGGGGTTGGTATACCAATGGCTTAGTTTCACCTTCTCCCCAAATCTCATAACAATATTCCTAGGTGATATTTATAATAAACCCTTTATTCTATGTTCAAAATCTAGATCATCCTGACATTATCAGCATAGCTTTTATTCCACCTTTGATATGCCTTGATATTATTCTAAATGGTTCATTCCTTATTGACCATTTCAACAACAATATTAGGCCCTACCAACTTCCTTTCTCTAACCTCAAACCAACAAGTTGGAGCACTACATTTATCCCCATATAGATCCTCATAAGGTCCTTTCTGATTGCTTGAGTGAAAGATATTGTTGTAAGAATACTCAACTAGGGGAAGGTGTTGTTCCCAACCACCTTTGAAGTTCGTACCAAAAATATATCAACATATACTCTAGGGTTTGAACAACTCTTTATGACTGACCATATGTTGGAGGATGATAAGAAGTAATAAAAATAAATTATTTATCATTTACATTCTGAATACATGACAAGAAAGTTGAGGTAAACCAAAAATCCCAATCTAACACTATAGAATGTGGTACTCCATGAATCATTTTCACTTCATGAATGTATATTCTAGAAAGATGATCAAGAGACAAATATTCTATGATAGTAATTAACGGTATTGTAATACTAAGGTGATCGACTATCACACATATAACATTAAACCCTTTAGAGGTTTTGGTTAATCCAATGACAAAATCCATAGTGATGTTCTTCCATTTCCATTATAGTTTTAATAATTGATGTGGCATCCCTTAATATTTTTGTATTTTTTCCTTAACTTTTTCACAAATAAAATGGTGAGATAAAAAAATCCATGATCTTTCACTTCAAAAAGTCCCACTAGAATTATTCCTTCTAATCCCTATACATCTTCTTATATACATGGAAACTAGAGAATAAGGAACAATGAGCTACTTCTAACAATGCCATTATCAAATTGGGTATTTAAGGAACACATACATAGTTCCTGAACCTTATCCTTCCATCCTGATTAAGGATAAACTAATGAACATTTCTAACCTTCATTACATTTTTTCATCTTCCCATTTCACCTCCTTAATCATCACATGCATATGGGGATGAAAATTCATTTGAGGAAGAAAATATTTTTCCCCTTCCTTTATGATTTTTAGAGACACTAATGGAAAATCTAAAAATATTGGATCTTTTGTTATCCTCACTATGGATAAGCAAGCATGATACTCCTGAATCAATTAATCAGCAACCTTGATCGGTTTTATTTGGGTGGTAATTTATTGAGAATTAATAATCATTTATCAACACAAACCATTTACTCTAGAACATGTTCAACTCCATCTGTGTGAATATAAATTCCTGACATTTATGATCGGTATATATATCACACTTTTCACGATAAGGATAATGACTTGATATCATTAATTAAATGATTAACACCGCTAAAACCAATCATGATATGGTCAATTTTTCTCATGAATATTCCATTTTCTTGAGGTATAGGCAACAACAATGCTATTTTCCCTAAATACACAACCCTATCCCTTCGTGGATGCATCACTACATATTACAAACCCTTCTCTACAATTGGGAAATGTATGCATAGGTGCACTGACCAACCTTCTCTTTAGTTCCTTTAAATTTTCCTGAAATTCATCCGTTGAGAGGAAATTCACATGATTTTATGTTAACATTATCATAGGAATAGGTAGTCGTGAGAAATTATCAAAACAGCATTGATAATATCCAGTTAATCCATGAATGATATTGATCTCAATCACCATGGTTGGTCTAAGATAACATTCATTATCCTTTGACATTGATGGATATACTGTTAAACCCAATATATTAAAATTATGTTCCCCCATAAAAAAACCCTTTGTATACAAAATTCAATTTTTGTATTTTTTTCATATAATGTCTCATTCTGTAGGGTTGTGAGTATAATTATCAAGAGATCTTAATTCACCCCATTGATCATTGAATAGATAATAATATCATCTAAAATGACTACCATAAATAGGTAAAGGTAACCTATAAATACTATATTAATTATATCCATGAAAATAGAAGGGGAATTAGTGAGACAAAAAATCCTCACTATATATTCATAGAGACCATGCCTTGTACAAAATGCCACCTTATGTATATCCTCTTTCTTGACCCTCAATTAATGATATCTACAATTAAACTCAATCAAGGAAATGTATTGATCTCTGCACATTTGATCAATCACATCATAAATACAAGGAAAAAGATACTTTTTCTTGATTGTGATCATGTTTCTATCCTGATAATCAATGAAGATTAGAATTGATCTAAATTTATCCATCACAAAAGAACTGGTTCACACCAAGGTGACATACAAGGTTTAATTAATTCCCTATAAAGGTTTTCTTAGAGTTTTATCTTCAATTCCTACATAACAATTAGGTCCATTCCATAAATATTCATTGAAATTGTTGTGGAACCCGATATATGTTCTTTTGAGAACTCAACATCATGTTTTTGAGGAATACTAGGAAACCTTCTATAAAGTCATCCAAAAAATCCTAAACAATAGACATATCTTCAATGTCAAAATTATATCAAACCATTTGAGAAAAAAACCCATTTGAATGGCAATTTATCCCCACAAACTGGATGTAATCTATATAGGAAGTTCTTAATTACCATCACATTGATGGATGATCATAGTTGGGTATAAAATATCAAACGTAACTACCCTTACATGAAAATTGATGTCGATGTTTTTTAGGGAAAGGCAATATATTCCTAATATGACATCTAATTCTATTAAAGTAAGATTGAAATTATTTTCAAGAAGCACATTCACACAATCATCAACTGGAGAGGAATCATAAACATGACATGAAATCATCATACCATTTACTGTTGGCACTATTGTTCCACCTCATATGTTTTGGAAGAATCTTACAACATTATAAAATTATTTAAATAAGAAAGAGTGGTAAGATCCACAGTAGAATATGACATTAGCATTTTTAGAGTGCATGGTACGTGTAATTTCTATCACATCATTATCGAACCCCTCATCAGATAAAGAGATTGCATGCGATTCAACATTATTTCTAGGCTAAAGAGATTTTTGATGTTAATAACCATCACCAACCCTTGGGTTTGGGATTTTTTTTGCAATATTTCCATTATCCTTACACTTGTAGCACTGAAGAGTGGGATATGCATTATGTGTATCTTTTTGTCCATTAGAATTTTGATTAAAATTCTTCCCGCCACCTTGACAATAAATTGCACGATGGATTTCCCTTCAACACTTAAAACATTTATTAGACCACATAAGGAAATTTCCTCCAGGCTTCTTCACAATCATATATCATAAAAGAATTTCCACTCTCTTTTCTACTTGGTTCATATATTTTCCTTTGAAATCTATCTTTATCGTCTTGTCAAAGCTAGGAGATTGATATGTGACTCCCACCTTCATTTCAACCATTATTTTCCAACACAAAATAATTTTGTAGCTACTAATGCATCCTATAGAAAACACCTTTCTGAGACGTGGCTTTAAAGCATCAAAAAACCTATCGACATTACGTTCCGGTTGGATGATAATTCAAAAATTTTACCTCACAAGTCTCATGAAATTAGTCTCGTAGATACCAATAGATGAAGTATCCATTTTATTCAGTTCAATGACCTCTTTAACCATCTTGATAAGAAGAATTCATTGAATGTACTTATTGAAAAATAAACTCATGACCTCTTCCTAAAAAATCGATTAAATCACATCATGTGGCCTCATATTCTTTATTAAAGTCCACTACTGATCTGTTTCAAATTCCAAAAAAAAATCTAGAATGACTTTATCATGATCTAAACACCGAATGATTAATAATATCATTTAAGTGGTACTGATCCATTGTTCATCAAAAGGTGGATCTGAAGACCCTATGAAAGAAGGTGGGTGTTTCCTTATGAAAGACTCAAAATAAATATGTTCCATCCTTTTCTAATTTGGATGTCCTCCATGATTCATAGCTTGAGAAATATGTGTGATCATAGAAACAAGATTATGCATTTAATCATCCATAGAATTCAGTTTCTCAAAAGTTAAATCATTTCATTGTCCGTCACAATTTCCATTAATGTGATTACTTTAGGTTCTATCAATTTAATAAATCCAAAATCATATAGTAATATATAGTTGACATAATAAAGAACCACATAATCATGAAAAATCAATTATTGAATTTCAATCTTATGACCCCTTCCTTAAAATATGAAACCTTATGTTTATCATTGTATATTCAATATTGAACTGTATTTAAATCCTTCATAATGGTTCTTGAAGTGTTTTTGAATTCCAAAAGTGTATCCCTTGGTAGTATCAAACTAGGTGGGCAGCAAGACCTATTATCATGTACCAGATTACCCTAAGTCAAACTCGGATAATCATGTTATTGTTTTTACCACTAAGTACATCTCTTATAGATCTATATTCACTTGTTGTATCATGATTGTTATGTATTTCCTAGATAATACACACTCTATCCTTCAGAAAATTTATATGAAATTTTATTATACTTTTCATGGTCCTTATAGATATAGCTAGAAGTGTTGTCAGGGTTATCATATGATTTTATCATCCAAAATTAAAAAGGATAACTATAGATTTTCATTGATACAATCTATAGATAACCTCTCATTACAAAAAATAAACTTTACCTAAAATTTGATGAATACTAAAACATTACACAAATAAATTCCCAAGGACTGTAGTTAGTAAAGTACCATTGGAAACACGTAATCATAAACACTGGTATGTAAGAGAGATGCATTACCTCATACTAGGATCCTCAAGAATAGAACCATTCTTAGAAATGTCCAACATAATACATATCTTTATAACCTATGGAAGGAAACATATAAAGGGGTGAACTCCAAGGCTCTATAAGGGTAAACAAGGGAGGCATGTAAGAATAATCATGAGAATTAGGGTATGGGAACATGATCATGAAAACTGAAGATCATGCCCTTTATGTGACAGAATATATACATGAATCTAGTCATAAAATCTAGATGTTCATTACACATGAATCAAAAGGATGTAAAGGACATACACCATGAAATCATAACAAAGGAGTAAGACATCAAATTGTGGAATAACATAAGTATATAATGATTTATATCGTAGCAATGGAATTAAGGCCAATACCATCATAGTGGAAAAAGTCCTTTATTGAACCATCTGAACCACCATTCCATCCATGTATTAATGAACTGAGTAAACCCTCATTCTAGCATTGTATTACTGAACTGATTATACCCTCATTCTATCGATGTATTACTGATCCAATTAAACCCTCAATCTTTCCCTATCTATCTCATGAGATATAAATCATTACAAAATGCATTGGAGGGAGATATATGTCCCACCCTTCATATATTGAAATCATAAATACATGTTTCACAAGATCATAAATGAACATATCATAACCAATGAAATGAAATTGGTATAATAATCATATAAAAATATGGAAAAACTGTGGAATGTGACAGGTCTCATAATCATTTAATCATAAACATAACCTTTGAAAAAAAGATGTTTTCGAAAGCCTATACCCTATAAAAGAGAAAAAGGATTCATAATCCCCTTTCTATAACAACATAATAAATTAAAAGTATTAATATGAATGAAAAAATTAAATAATTTACCTATAAAGGAATAATAAAGAGAAATGGATGTTATCTTATATGAGAAATAATTTTTAGTGGTTTTTAAAAAACATTTCTTGATAAAAATATCATTTCCTTTTTTAAAAATGAATTTTATAACATAGACCCTTTTTAAAATCATTTTCATTTAAACTAGATTTTAAAACTTATAAAGGATTCATTGAATACAATAAATCATTTTTAAAATATTTTTTCCTTGAAAATTATCTTCATAGATCTTTTGAAAACATGGTTTTTCATTATAATAGATTTTCGACAAAAGAGAGTGGTAGTACGATTTTTATAAAAACAATATATTAAGTACCAAAGTGTGTAAAAAACGGTACTAACAAAGGATTATATCATGAATAAATATAGGATATGGAAACTCGTGAATAGTATTTTTATATTTCATCAATGGAAGCATAAACAATCTCAAAAAATGATAAGATTGTCTCAATAAACAAATATAACTTCTTTTCTTGGGATCATACTCTCCATTTAAGAAATGGAAATTAAATTAATATTAAGATATAATGGAAATAATTTTTTCAGGGTATAAGATGTCAAATAGAAATATAAACCCCTTGAAAAAGAGTTTAGGTGCTTAAGAATACCTGAGTCTCAAAAAAGGCAAATTGAGACAAAACAGTTTTACTGATTTGGTATCTTTTGAAATTAAAACCCCATGAAAGAAGGATCAATGAATGGGTATGTTAATAGACAAAAATTTAGGTATAGTATTTATATAATTAAATCACTGGTAGTACATACACCACAATAAATTAAAGGGTGGTGATCATAACATGTATCTCAATAAAAATTAATGTGAGATGAAATTCCCCATACATTGTGCCGTGACTCTCTCTGTTCTCATACAATCATCCTGTAAAATACATATTAGTTTATCATATATAATTTAAATAATTATATTGTTATATCTATTACCCTATATGGTTTTATTATATCCTTATATTACCATCTTTTTAACGAGCTTATGTTAATGTTTCACTTTGGTTAAAATTTTCTTTGTTCTTTATATGTGTCTTAATTTGTTATAGAGTTTGTACTTATAATTATATAATGATTCTAGAATTTATAACATGAAATAAATATCAGGAATATCATAGTATATATATATTGTAATATTTTATATCATAATTATTTATGAAATGGAATAAAACATTTATGGAGACAGTAAGTTGTACGTACGCATGAACAGTGTTTTCCGTTTGTATTGTCGTATTGAATGAATGTATGTAAATGACATATGTATATGCATATATCATTATTAAAATATAATTAATCTATCTTATATATCATATATTTTAATTAAATTCATCCTTAATTTTTTCCAATGTGGTATTTGAACGAATCACATCGCTTGGTGGGGGTGATAGTCCACACTTCCTCAAACAAGAATATCGTACTAACACCAAATGGAATGTAAAAATATGTTTGTTAAACAGGAATAAAAAAGATTAAATAAATAATAAATATAATATGTTACATATATAAATACATTTCCCATCACAATGGACTCCATTATTGGTGGTATATGATAAATAAACAATCTTTGTTTCATGAGGTAATAGTTTACCATACACAGAAACAGTATGTTCAACCTCCATTAGATGAAGGATTGTGTAAGTGTAGTTCAAAACCATTGAATAAAAAAATAGTTTTTGTGGTATATATGTTTCATAAAATAAGAATGATATAATGATATTGGAATGGATGGATATGAAAAATAACGGAAAAGAGCTTAAAAGAAGATGTTACCTATAAATAGGGTAACTCATTTTGGTTTGGTCCCAAAAAGGATTCCTTGAGAGGGTTTCTACCCAAAAGGAGGCTTAATGGTAGAAGTTAGGATTTTTTGAAGGAAATTTGGTTAGGCCTTGTCCAAAATTTATAGGCTTTATAGTTGTCATCAATGGGTAGAGGTGGTGGCCATTTATAGGGAAGATAAAATCACTCATAAGGAAATATTATAAACAATTTGGTGTGAACATGTTCATACCTCACAAAAAATCATACAAAAAAAAAACAAGATCATGAATGGATGGTTTATGGAAGGGATATGGACATAAATTGAGTGTTATACATGTATCTAGGTTGTTTGTGTCACGACCCGACCCAACGGGGCTCGAGCCGCGACTCCCCAAGCCCACCTCCAATAGGCCAGGGGCTAGCGACTAGCGCCAAGTAGGCTATCACACACATTGGAGGCATTAGCCTCAGCTACCAGTACGGATGCACCCGAAAACACCTCCATGAAATAGTGCAGAGATATATAAAACTAAATAGAAAATGCATGCATAAAACTCTCCCAAACAGAGTGCAACAACAAAAGTAAAAAAGGGAAAAACAGGGCCCACCAAAAGAAAACTACAAAGCGCATCCAACCTGCTCTAAAGAAGGGGAACGCTGCCACACACACCCGCCGGAACACTCACTCGGCACAGTTCCGGTAAACACCCCGGTCAACACACTCACTAAGCTCCACCTGCTTCGGGTCCTCCAGGGACTCTGTCGAAAGGCCTGTAGTCTGCACAAGACACAAACATTTGCAAGAAAAGCCCGTGCAGGTGTGAGTATAAACATACTCACTAGGCACCCCCAAAAATCCAAAACCAAAGGGATAAACTGAAAGGAAACCGTCCGCTCAACCCAGCCAGAGGGAACCCAGAAGAGAGAGAAAATTTATCTCGTGACCATCCTCGGCTAAACACAACTAGTCAGCTCAGCTCAGGTGTATGCCCATACATACACCTTGAACAATCCAGATATACTCAGCTCAGGCCACAAAGCCACAAGAGGTACCGACCTCGTTACCAGCAATTGTCCACAACCAGGAGAACACACTCCATGATCATTCTCATCCCATATGACACTCATCCAAGAGATGCACTCCATTGGGTGTCTCATTAACCTCTCCGATGATCACCTGAGAGATCATGTTCATTAGATAACATCACTGTGGAATCCTCCCTGAAACAACAGAACCACCAAACTCCTCGGATAGGGGATCGCCCCTAGGGTCCCCTAGGGGATACTAGAACCCACTCCGGTATACGAAGCTCACAGATAGGGGATACCTCCTAGGGTTTGCTGGGGGATACCACAACCCAATTTGGCATTCGTAGATCTCATAGATAGGGGATCACTCCCAGGATCCGCTGGGGTGTACCACAACCTGATCTGGCACTCGGCAGATGCACATCATTCAGATAAAGGATCAGCGCCCATATAAAGTTAGTCACGACGATACCAGAACCCTATCTGGTATAACTGGCGATGTAGGGGATCGAACCGACGATACCACAACCCTACCGAAACCATGCCCTGAGTAGGGGATGGCTTAACCAACTATAGTGAAACCCTACTTTATAACTCATGCTGAGTAGGGGATCGTATACCCGACGAGGCCACAACTGTACTGAGTATGGACCACCATGTAGGGGATCATAATCCTGATGATGCCACAACCCTACGGGGTTAACCATCTGGATAGGGGATCACCGCCCGTGGATAAATGGTCACAACGATACCATGAAATAGATTTAGGGTAGAAATGTTAGAGGATCCCACTCCGGGCCACTTGAGGGATACCACAACTCTAACAGATTAAACATCCCATCGAGAGGATCACAAGACTACACTAGGGTTGTGATGTTGTGCAAAACCTCATAGGAACGAACTAAGGGAGTACCCTCAACCACAACTGGTCCAAACGTCGCTAACCCAAGCGACCCGCCACAACGCCACACCGTGCATCTCCAAGGCCAAAACCAAGGCCACCATCATGTTGTACATGGAAGAACACACATGGTAGGTTGTTTACTCGCCCAAAACGGAGCACCGGTGAAAAAGGCACTATTCACTATAGCTAGCTCCTGCGGGGCCCACACAACGATCCCGAAAAACCTTCAAGCGGATCATACCACGACGATACCCTCGAACAAACAAGCGGAATGGACTACTCACTCGTCCGAAACAGACACCCGGTGAAAAAGTTACTATTCACCAAAACCAACTCAGGTGGGGCCCACACCTCGATTCCGAAACTCATCAAACGGAATGCACCGTTGCGATCCTCTTGGAAAAACACACAGGATCGACTAATCATTCGCCAAAATCGGACTGCTGGTGTGAAAGCTGCGTTTCTCCGCAAATGACAAAACTCGTCCTCGTGGGGCCCACACCCCGTTCTCAGTCCCAACACCCGAATATCATCTCAAAAATTCTTTCGTACCATCAGGGTCTCAATTCCACTGACGGCACGTCAATCAGACGTTCCGGGTAGAAGTTACAAGGGCCCGAAGTCGTAAATTAATAAATTAATGTTATTTTATACTAGGTTTCTAACTCCCGGGCCACGATACCGAACCCTTAAACCTTCATAGCCACACTGGATGGTTCGCATCGACGCAAGGAAGACATTTCTGCAAACGGCTCGCAAATCGGAGTTATGGTTTGCGAGATACGGGGGATTAAAGAACCCCCGAAAAATCCTGGCCGGACAACCGCCAGCCTCGCCGGAAACCACTGTGCCGCCGCCGGATTCCGCTGTGCCGCCGGAAAATGACGCGCCACTGCCGAAATCTGGGCTTTCCGCCGAAAAACGTTCGGGAACCCCAGGGAGCACCCCGGTGCTCCAAAATCATATCCGAAAAAGGATTCGGAAACTTCGGGACCTGAACTACACAACCCTTATGAAAATTTGAAGAAAAACAACACAAAAACGGGATCCAGGATTGTAAAACTCAAACCACCAACCTCAAAGCCGAAACCCCGACGATCCGCACTCCAAATATTCCGTTGCACGATCCTAGAATGCATGCCGTCGAAATCCGAGCTCGATGGCACCTTGATCGCGCGATTCGGCCGCCGATTCGCCATCGAAAGGGGAAGAGAAGGAGGAACTCCTCCTCTGCGCTTCACACGTCCAACAAGGGGGGGGGGGATATTTGTTTCCAACAAATATCTGCTTAAATCCCCGGCCCGACACGCTGCCGACCCCCGCACCAGACACGGACTAGGATATGGTCTCCCCTAGGGTAAACTTGTCGTTCTGAATGCAACGGCGGACTCGGATCTGCGAACCGATACTCCATTCAGATGGTATTCAAGCCAACGCTCATAAACCAACTCTTCCACATATTTATGAAAACACCCCTGGTGGCGTTTTCCACAGAATGCCCATGCCCGCGATGTTTACATCTTTCCTAGGGTAAAAGGCACGTTCCGGACGCAAATGTTCCCTCCTATTCCCGTTCTGAGCTACCATTTAAGAGATATCACACCTCCGCCACGTGCATAGTATAAAAATACTTAATATTTTTATAAAATTAATTCTAGGAACATCGGGGCACGGAATCGCATGCCGTCTTCGTGCCTAGCTCTGGAATTTTTTAGAGAAATATTCCAAAGTCTGACAGGGCCAAAAACCTGAGTTACTACACCCTCCCCCCTTAGAACTTTTCATCCCCGAAAATACCTAAGCTCAAGGGAAGCAACTGGACTCTCAAATGAGTCTCACACACCAGTGAGTTCGCCAACAAACACCCCGGCCCGAACACATAAGTCAGAGGGACTCATCCACCACAACTCGATACTATCCTCTTTGGGCGACACTGACTCGCCCGCATGGTTTTAATCACGTCTCGATGGGGGAAGGATCCATCATCCTCATGCATTCGAAGCATGCCGAACAACACCCACACAGGGTCTTACCAACGCCCTGAACAAAACTAGAGTAAGCAACAAAAAGGAAAGAGTACCGCTAAACAGTGTTTATCAAACTACTGCAGAATGTAGAAAGGACACAAGGCGTACCTCTATCCATCTCTGGAGCCTCTGGGTCAACAGCCTCCAGGGCATGCAGCTATCCTCTCCCTCGGCCACCAGCTCCCCGAGCTTGTTGTGGACCACCTGGGGGTGGGGGTGGTGGCAACTGGTACCGCCTACAACCTCCTCCTCCTGCACTCGCTCCGCCGCCATGTCTGCCACTCTACGGAACTCCTTGCTTCAGACGCTGCCTCTGCCAAGGCAGTCCATTGACCGGCTCCCTCTCAGCAGCACGTCGGGTCGGACAATCCCTAGTAAGATATACCTGACCATCAAAATCGTAAAACCGTCTCTTCTGTGGCAGACAAAAACTAGCCTTCGAGCCCTGTGGGCCCTGAGCCTCAGATTCTCAATCATGGGGTTGCCTCCTGAAACATTGGCCACGCCCAGACCCCTGAGTCTGTCGTCGGCTACCAGATGTCGACGTCTCATCTCTCACGTGCCCAACACTAATTGGGGGAAACTGCTCATCCAAAAAGCTCTCCACCACCAACGCTCGCTCCAGCACTCCAGCATAGGTGGGCAGGCACAAGGAAACCACACCTACTCGGATGTCCCTGTGTAAGCCCTGCTCGAAGGTTCAAGCCCTAACGAACGGGTCCCGAACCATATCCAGGAAGTAGTGCGACAGGTCTTTAAACCTCGATGAGTACTCTGACATGGTCATACCCTCCTATCGAAGCTGTAGAATCCCTTTGATCCGCAGTGACCATAGCATCACCGGATAGAACTCCTCCCTGAAGAGCCTCTCATACTCTGCCCACATGAGCATAACATCGTCATGGGACTGCATCACCAGGCACCACCATCGCCCGTCAGAACCATGCAGAAGGCTCGCTGCTAGGACCACCATATGATCTGGAGGTGTCCTCCCTAGGTGGAAAACACGGGTGACGGCTTTATCCCAGTCATCAGCTGCCTGGGGGTCTGGATCACCCCAAAACCACAGAGGACGCTGCCTTTGGAACTCGAGCAGCGCACTCAGCCTGCGTGCAACCTCTTCCTGCACTTCCGGCACAACCAGCTGCTCAATAGCTGGTGTCTCAACTTGTGGACCACATGGAGGTCCAGCCCCATAACTTGTGCCCTGGTCCACAGCCTCGGCATGGGGAGGATCGTCACTACAATCCTGCTGCAAATCTCTCGCTGGCAATCGGCATGGAGGCATCCTGAAATACATTCAAGACGCACCACAGTCAAAGAGTATATATGGAGAGCTGACTCAAGAAGGACAAGGAAAATCAAAAACCCCAGTCCTATATGATTCATGTATTGTTATGTCCCTGCGACCAGTGTACGAATGTCACGAGTCGAAAGACAGGTTATCAGAGTCCTGGTGTATGGATATATCGGTCACCGCACCAACACTAGAGTCCCTGGTCTGAAAGCCGAAGTCGAAATATCCTAATACTGTCGCTATGCAACCCAAACCAAACTCACAGATAGACCAGTTACGCTGTGAGATCGGAAAGGTGGAACCTCCTCTGATACCACTCTGTCATGACTCGGCCCAACGGGGCTTGAGCCACGACTCCCCAAGCCCGCCTACAATAGGCCAAGGGCTGGCGACTAGTTCCATGTAGGCTATCACACACATGGGAGGCATTAGCCTAAGGTACCTGTACACACGCACCCACAAACACCTCCATGCAATAGTGCAGAGATATATAAAACTGAAAAGAAAATGCATGCATACAACTATCCCAACCAGAGTGCAACATCAAAAGTACAAAACGGAAAAACATGGCCCACTAAAAGAAAACTACAAAGCGCATCCAACCTGCTCTGAAGAAGGGGAACACTGCCAAAAACACCCGCCGGAATTCTCCCTCGGCACAGCTCCGGTATACACCCAGGTCAGCACGCTCACTAAGCTTTGCCTGCTCCGGGTCCTCCTGGGACTCTGTCAAAAGGCATGTGGTCTGCACAAGACACAAACATGTGCGGGAAAAGCCCGTGCCGGGATGAGTATAAACATACTCATTAGGAACCCCCAAAAACCCAAAAACAAATAGAAAAATGAAAGGCAACAGTCCGCTCAACCCAGCTAGAGGGAACCCAGAAGTGGGAACCCAGAAGAGGGAACCCAGAAGAGGGATAAACTTCATCTCGTGACCCTCCTCAGCTAAACACAACTAATCAGATCAGCTCAGGTGTATGCCCATACATACACCTTGAACAATCCAGATATACTCAGCTCACACCACAAATCCACAAGAGGTACCGACCTCGTCACCAGCAACTGTCCACAACCAGGAGAACACGCTCCATGATCACTGTCATCCCAGATGACACTCATCTGAGAGATGAACTCCATCGGGTTTCTCATAAACCTCTAAGACGCTCACCCTGGAGATCACGCTCGTCAGATAGAATCACTGTGGAAACCTCCCTGAAACAACAGAACCACCAAACTCCTCGGATAGGGGATCTCTCCTAGGGTCCACTAGGTGATACGAGAACCCACTCTTTTATATGAAGTTTAGAGATAGGGGATCACTCCCAGTGTCCACTGGTGGATACCACAACCCAACCTACCATTCGTAGATCTCATAGATAGGGGATCACTCCCAGGATCCGTTGGGGGATACCACAACCCAATCTGGTGCTCGACAGATGCACGTCACTCAGATAGAGGATCATTACCCATATAAAGGTTGTCACAATGATACCAGAAGCCTATCTAGTATAACTAGCGATGTAGGGGATCGAACCAATGATACCACAACCCTATCGAAACCACGCGCTGAGTAGGGGATCGCTTAACCAATGATACTGAAACCCTACTATATACCTCATGCTGAGTAGGGGATCGTATACCCGACGATGCCACAACCCTACTAGGTACAGCCCACCGTGTAGGGGATCATAATCCTGATGATTCCACAAACCTACGGCGTTAACCAGCTAGATAGGGGATCGCCGCCCGCGGATAAACGGTCACAACGATACCAAGAACCGGATCCAGGGTAGCGATGCTAGAGGATCCCACTCCGGCCCACCGGAGGGATACCACAACTCTAACAGATTAAACATCCCGTCAAGGGGATCACAAGCCTACACTAAGGTAGTGATGCCGCGCAAACCCTCATAGGAACTAACTAAGGGAGTACCCTTACCCACTATTGGTCCAAACATCACTAACCCAAGCGACCCGCCACAACGCCCCAACGCGTATCTCCAAGGACAAAACCGACGCCACCATCACGTTCTACGTGGAAAAACACACAGGTTAGACTATTTACTCACCCGAAACTGAGAACCGGTGAAAATGGAACTATTCATTGAAGCTAGCTCATGCGGGGCCCACACAACGATCCCAAAACCCATCGAGCGGATCATACCACGACGATCACCTTAAAAAAAAGCAGAATCGACTACTCACTCGTCCGAAACGGACACCCGGTGAAAATAGTACTATTCACCGAAGCCAACTCGGGTGCTACCCACGCCTCAATTCCGAAACTCATAAAACGGATGGCACCGTTGCGATCCTCTCGGAAAAACACACAGGATCGACTAATCATCCACCAAAATCGGACTCCGGGTGCGAAAGCAGCGTTTCTCCGCAAACGCCAAAACTCGGCCTTCATGGGGACCACATCCCATTCTCTGTCCCAACACCTGAAAATCATCTCAAGATGTCCTTCGTACCAACAGGGTCTCAACGTCACTGACGGCACGTCAGTCGGACGTTCCGGGTAGAAGTTACAACGTCCTGAAATCGTAAAATAATAAAATCATATTATTTTATATGACGTTTCTAACTCCCGGGCCATGACCCTGAACCCTTAAACCCTCGAACCCACACCGGAGGGTTCGCCTCGACGCAAGGAAGGCGTCACCAAAAATGGATCGCAAATCGGAGTTACGGTTTGTGAGTTACGAGGGTTTAAATAACCCCAGAAAATCCTGGCCGGACCACCGCCATCCTCGACGGAAACCACTGCACCGCCACCGGATTCCGCCGCGCCTAGCCGGATTCCACCATAGTCGCCGCCAGAATCCGGGATTTCCGCCAGAAAACATCCGGGAACCCCCGGGAGAACCCCGATGCTCCAATATCAGATCCGAAAAAGGTTTCGGAAACCTCGGGACCCGAACTACACAACCATTATGAAAATTTGACGAAAACCAACACAAAAATGGGATCTGGGATTGTAAAACTGAATCTGCCTACCTCGCGGGCGAAACGCCGACGATCTGCGATCCAAAGCTTCCGTTGAATGATCACGGAACGCCCGCCGTCAAAATCCGAGCTCGACAGCACCTTGATCGCGTGATTCGGCCGTTGATTCGCCGTCGGAAGTGGAGGAGAAGGAGGAGGAACTCCTCCTCTGCACTTCACACATCCAACAAGGGGGGGGGGGAGAGATATTTGTTTCCAACAAATATCGACTTAACTCCCCAGCCCGACATGCCCCCATCCCCACACCAGACGCAGACCATGATAAGGTCACCCCTAGGGTTAAAGCGCCGTTCTGAACGCAACGGTGGACTCATATTTTGCGATCCATGACTCCGTTCAGAAGTTATTCGAGCCGACGCTCGTAAACCAAATTTTCCACTTATTTATGAAAACGCCCATGGGGGCGTTTTCCACAGCAGGCTCGCGCCCATGAAGTTTACATCTCTCCTCGGGTAAAAGGCACGTTCCGAATGCAACCGTGCCCTCAGATTCATGTTCTAAGCTACCGTTTATGAGATATTACACCTCCGCCATGTGCACAGTATAAAAATACTTAATATTTTTATAAAATTAATCTCAGGCACACCGGGCCACAGAATCGCACGCCGTCTTCACGCCTAGCTTTGGAATTCTTCTTAGAAATATTCCAAAGTCTGACAGCGCCAAAAACCCAAGTATTTACAGTTTGGGCATTAATTTCAATGTTTAGTCTCAAATTAAGCTTAATTTTTCCTGAACTGTTGGGTATAATTTTAATCACTTTTACTAACCATTTTTTGTCAAAAATTAACATGGTATCATTAGACACATAATATTAGAATAAATACAATGGTTTATTATGAATTTTTAAAATTTAATTCACAGTAGTGGAAAAATTAGTATCACTGCTAATCCCACAGATGAGATGAAATACTGGGGTTTTAAAGTAAGAAAAAGATAAATATTTGTAAGATTTTATATTTTGTTTCAACTTGAAATTTATCTTGATGAATTAAATTTTATTATTACATGTAATATTGAAAAAAATTGACCTTAAAATATATTTATAATATCATTTATAATTAATAAATAATTAGACCAAAATGTAGTTTTTAACTAGATAGTAGAATCCTTAACTATTCAACAAAAAATAATGATTCTCAAAAAACCCCAATAAATTAATCCTAAGGTAATTTTGACATTATGATTTAAAAAATTATGTTTATTTCATCAAATTAAATTTCTAATTTTTTCAAAAATTACATTCATTATTAGAAGTGGCTCATTCGAGAGAACAATTGTTTAAAACATATAATGGAATTTACCAAATAGCTTATATTTTATTATCAATATGTTTTATTTATTTAAAAAAATTATAAAAAATAATTGAAAAGTAGTTTTTAATATTTATATATAAAACATTTAATATCTAGGCTATAATTATCATATTAATAAAGTTAAAATAAAAAATATACATTTCATTGAAACTCAGGGTTGTATGTATCATATGTCAAATATGTGTTGAATGCATTGTACACCAAGTCAGTATTGCATGGAACATATTCCAAGTATGGGTTGCTTGGAATGTACACCAAGTAGGTGTTTCAGGTAACTTACATTGAGTAAGTTTCATGGGAAAGGAATCTCTGGATTAGGTCATTTCAAGATATAAATGAAAATTTAAAATTACATGAAAGTAATAGGTCTATAGAAACTTAGGTTGTCACAGTTGCATAATTTCCATGGTGAGTTTATTTCTGTAAATTCCAATGACATGTAAATTTGGTGAACAAATATGTATCATGTAAATGATGATATTTCTATTTTATATAGAAACTATGACATGAAATACTTAAGTGAAGATGATTTCATTTTGGGCAAAAATTCTAAGAATAAGGGTTTTATTTTTCTTTATCAATCCCATTATATTGAAAAGGACTTAATTAGGATTTTTTTATTGTTCACCAATTTTGAATTTATTATCTTTTGGGAATATTATCCCATGAAATCATGGTAGGGTAACTACTCAATTGTAATAAACAAGGGTTATCAATTGTCTCATAGAGGCCATGATAATAACAATACCTGATATTGCATTTGTTGTTGGAAATTTGAGAAGATTTATAAGAGAACCATGTTATGAACAATGGAATGCATTTAAAAGAATACTAAATATATCATAAAGAGAAAATGGAATAACATATATGTATGTTATAGTTGAAACCCAAGCATGTGTGAGGGATTTTCCAATGAAAACTAGATAACTAATATGAAGGACAACTCCTTTATGAGTTGATGATTTTTTACACATGGAGGTGAATTAATATATTAGGGAATTAAGAAATAAAATTTTATAATAGAATTAATAATGGATTATATGATTGTTTCTATAGAATCAAATGGGAATTGAATAAAATGGAAAAGATAAATTTTATGAAATCTACCATTACGGACTTTATAAATGTCACAGGTTGCTATATATTTTTGTAGTCAAGAAACGTTGGCTAGGCTATAAAATTATACTTATAATTGAAAATCAAGGCAATTTAGTATTATATATTACAATGAGAAGAAGTTGATACAAGAAGAATAACTTTAAAAAAATAATGAATGATTTAAAAACATTAATAATATAATTAGTGATATATTAATAATTAATATATATTAAAATCTATGTAAAATAGAAAAAATTAAATTTAAAATATAGATATTTATAAAAAACAATTTATTATATGAAAAATCTTAATTTTATATAGATTAAAATAAAAATATATTAAGAAATGGATAAATATTAACTATATAAATTATATTTATATTAAAAGTAATGAATATTTATTTTTATAAATCTATAAATAAAAATAATATCTAAATAAATTTTAAAATATTAAATTATAAAATTTAAAAAAAATAAATTAAAGAAAATATTAAAAATATAGAAATTTTAAAATAGAATGAAATATATAATATAGATAAATATAATAAATTAATAAAATTTAGTAATTAATGTTAAATAAATTTGGGAATATTAACAAATGTATAAATAATATTATATATTTCTTCCCCCAAAGTATTAAAAATCAATTAATATTAACATAAGAATGAATTAATATTTAAATATACATTTAAGTACAAAATATTCACAATAGGTTGTTAATTTAAAATTAATAAATCACAATTTTATAAATATTTAAATAGAAAAAGAAATTCAATAAAAATAATTAAATTTTAATTCTATAAATTCAAAACATATTAGATATATTATATAATGAAAATTAAAAATGTCTAAAAACTATTACCAATTGATAAAAAAAAATATTTAACATTTATATATAAATTTCGATATAAAATTTCACAAATTACATTTGAGAAACAAAATGACTTTTATTAGGATTGTTTAAAATTATATGTATTTATATACACACAAATACAATAATAGGATATGTAAAATTGAAACCAAAAATGTCTTGTCTTATATTAAAATTATATATTTGCAGGAATATACATGAATACGCTATTATTTACATACACATATATATGTACATGTAGAAATTTACATACACATATATATACATGAAAACATATACACATACACATAAACATATACATACACATAAACATACACATACACATACACATCCATATACACATACACCTACACATAAATATGATGGACTAAAACTAGGAAACAAATTACCATATCTGAATTTCTTTAAGTCTACCCATTTATTTGAGAGAGAAAATTTTATTAATGGAAAAACTTTCACTACATTAATAAAGGGGTTTACCCCAACATTAATGGAGAGTATATTTAAATTAGTGATGGATGAGAAATGTAATATTTACAATTAATTGTTAAAAGGACATGGTGTCTGTATAAATATTTGTGGTGATTTTTTCAACATTGACTAACGATAGTAGACTGGGTGTAACAATAGGAGAGCCGACTTTCCTTCCATGGAAGCTAACCTAGTCACACATAGTGTGTTGATGGTAGAAGAGCCAAAGGTGGAGGTTGAGACCCACTATTATGGAAACCAGAACTTGTTATCTAATAGATGTATTCACCAAATAGGGTTTGGGGAATATCTTATGGTGATCTTGGAAGAGTTTTGGAAGATGTTAATTCATGTAACATCTATGTTTTAACTCCTTGAATGAAAGTGATTTTATCATTATTCAATGGAAATAGGAAAAAATTAACAACCACATAATCCTATTTTTCATTTCTTTGAGTTTGTGCAAGAGTGTTTTTGAAGTGTTTTAAGGATTTTTATGGTGGTTTTTTGTTTTAAAAATGTTTTGTGCAGTTTAAATATGATTTGTATGGTGTAAAATGGTGTATTATGGGTATTTTTTTTTTCTTTTAATGATCTTTTTAATTACCAAAATAGATTCCACTGAGAGGGCCAGAACCATATGAAGGAATGAATTAATGTGGTGGTAGGGGTTCCTAGACTTCCCAGTTCTGGGCACCAAATTCATGGGTGATCTTTTTCACAAATGATCCTTGCTGGTTAAATTCGACAACGATCCTCAAAATGTTTTACCAAAGTATGGGTAATTTTTTTTGAGGTTCCTCATGTAAGGTGGTTTATCATGAATCCAATATTCAATAAGAGGAAGATGGCGACAATATTTGTGATATCACTGAATATCGAACCCCTTCATGGTGGTAAGGGTCATGCAACATGTTAAGTTGAATAGGTTTCATTATGATATTACTGTAAGGATACATAAATATTTAAATGTATATAAACTGGAATGTCTAGGAATATAATTATGGAGGGATTGTTTCAAAAAGGTAATAGAACCAGATTAAATATCCAACAATAGAGATCAAAAATTATGAAGAAGAAATGGGGGTGGGGAGATGAAAATAAATCAGAGAAGACTACAATTAGAGTAATGAGGCAGAAACCCAAACAAGAAAGAATATAATCCATCACACAAACAAAAACTAACCTGATGAAATACTTAATATGAAATCATTGAAACAAAATAGGAAATTCAAGGGTTGAAGCACAAATAGGGCGGGTCAACACCACTATAGAAGAATAAAAAATCCTAGTTGATGTAGGTAGACAATGTACCATATTTGATCAATACTGATGCCATTTTCCCTACTCATTTTCCATCTTTTAAGAGATATGAGAATACTCAATTCCATTAAGTAGATCTTCTGACTCGAATCTCAATCTCGTCTAACCATACCGTAGAATTGGTAGTGGTGGTCCATTCTAAATAAAGTATGCACATTAGCTATAAATAAATGTTTTATATGAAATATATTCCATATTCCAAGATAATAAAATTTATTATTAAAATAATATTTTTGAAAAAATAGTTATTTAAATAAAATTAGGAGTAAAATAATTCAAAAATGACAAAAATAGAAGGCATTTCCCAGAATGCCTTTTGGATTATGCCATAATCCATTGATGTTGATTGTGAATTTGATATTAACCATCCTTAATCAATAACATGGAAAATCATGTGAAATGAGTTCACAACAAAATGACTTTTGCCTTAATTTTAGAGAAAAGTGTTTTGTGAATAAATTCATTTCTTCTAAATTATGGTGACAGTTGTTTCTACCAATAACATCATTACCCCATCCCCACTATTTAAATCCACCAAAACCTCCTCATTTCCCTCACTCACTTTCGCCCCTCTCTAATAATTCAACTCCATGTCTCTCTGTGATTTTCCCGATGTTTCCTTCTTTTTGCGCTGTGTTAATTCTGGGCTAAATGAATTGAAAAATTTATGAAGTCAATAAATTTTAAAACATTATTCGATGTTATTTTATTATTATTGAAAATGTTAAAATTTATTTATTTAATTGTACAAATTCTAGTTAGTTTTAAATATTTTATTTACATAGTGGATTAATTGGTTAGATATAATTTATAAACAATAGTTAATATTTGTTTGTAAAATATTATTATTTAATATTAAAGTTTTATTAAATAGTGTATAATTAGACATAGTAATATATTTATTATTTTAAGAGGATTAATATTTTTTCTAACTCACTTGTTTTAAATATTAGTCACAAAATTAATATTTTATAGTAACTTGATGAAATTTAAATATTAGCGAAATAATGATTCATTAATAATTAACTATTAAATAAATAAAGAAAAGGTAATAATAAATTATCTATTAACTAATGAATAACTAATAATAACTCAACATTAATGAATTTTTAGACAACTAATAACATAGGATTAACTTAGGAATCACTTAGGATAAAAAAGACTAATTAATGATTAACAAATAAATAACTAATAATTATGGAATAATGAACTATTAATTAAAAAATATCTAATTATAATGATATTAATTAATAATTATTAATTATGTAATGATCAACCAGATATTAATAAATGAATAAGACATAATTACTATAGGATTAAATAATGATTATGTAATGATTAATTAATTATTAATGAATGGTTAACCAATGATTACTTTATTATTAAATATTAATTAACTAATAATAAAAAAAAGTAACTACTAAATATATCTAAATTACTCAATGATTAATGTGTGATTAGTGAATAGTTAATGAATTCTAAATTTAGGATTAACTATTAATTAATTTAATGATTCATAATTATAAATTATTTATTATTCGGTGATTAAAGAATGGAAAAATAATGACTAACGAGTCATTAAAGAATGATTAGTAAATGAATTAAAAATTATTAAAATTGTATTAATTAATAATGAAGTAATGAATAATCAAATATTAATTAATGAAGAATTTTTAATTAACTATATGGTAACTACAAAAATAATGATTATATAATATGTAACTCATAATTATCTTTAATGTTAATACATAATAACAATTATTTATGTAATTATCAATGAGTGATTAAGGAAAGAGTAAGGAATAGTTATCTTATGATTAAATAATTCTAATATAATGATTAAGTGGTGATCAACTATTAGTTATCCAATGATTAAAAAATATTAAATAATGAATAATTAATGATTAACTAATGATTAACTAACAATTAAATAATTACGAATAATTAATTAATCAATAACTAACTATAACTAAATCAATATATAACTATTAATAAAGCAATGACAGACAATTAATTTACATAGGATACATTAATGATGATGTAATAAATAACAAATAATTAATTAATGGTTGACTGTTAATTAAATTTAAACCTACTTCTTAATAACTATTAATTAGTGACTTTTTAATTAATTATTAATGTTTGATTAGTGATTAAATATCGAATGATTGAGGAATAATAATGTATGAATAATTAGTACTTATCTTAGGATTAATTAATTCTTAACTTAGTATTAATAAATGTTAAACTCATGATTAATTAATATTTAATTATTATTTTCCTTTAAACTAACAACTTAATAACTATTAATTAAATAATACATAACTACTAACTATGTAATGATTAACTAAATATTAACTTATAATTAAATATGTATTACTTATTAATTGACTTCATATTACCATACAATTAACATATGATCTGAGATGGAAACATCATGAAAAGTTAGTTTCAATATACATCAAATTTATTACTCTCACGATTTAGAATATTCACATACAGTTCCACTCCATGTTTGATACTCTTGTATGATTTTTCTTAGATGATTTACATTCTCTTTATAAATTATTAAACCTTCCTTTAGGTGGGTTAAAAATTTTATTATGAAATAATAGTGTCAACTTTTATGATATAAGAAGAAATTATAAAATTTTGGTAAATTAAATATTAGGTGGCTATCTAAGCATTGAAATGCATATCTGGATACTAAAAGTAGATGTGGCTATGAATAGATGTACCTAGTTGTAATAACCCTAAAAACCATATTCATATATACTGAATTGGAAAATGGTGCACAATAATGGGTCTTTATGAACAGATGTTTTGCCACTCCTGAGGTATATTTTTTAGATGATTCAGATTACTTTATAATCTACTATACAATCCATTATAATGATTAAAAAGTATATTATGAAGCATTAGTGTCTTCGTTTATTATATAAGAATACATTGTACAATTTCAATAATGTAAATATTATGTTATTATCTATGTAATTAAATCCCTATGTAGATTCTATAAGTAGACGGGGCTTTGGAAATGATGTACCTATGGGTAACAACATAAAAAAATATACTGAATTAGTATTGATCATGAACCGGTGCATGAAAATAAGCCTTGTTGCACACCTCTATTGAAACTCCCATGAGATATGCTTTAGTTGGTTCACATTCTCTTTGTAAACGACTAAACATACCATTATGAGGATTATTAATGGTACTACAAAACATTTTAATCATCAATTAATATATAGGATGAAATTATATCATTTCATTAATGTAAATATTATTCAGTAAACACTACATGATTTTTACTCATTTTCCAATATTAATTCCACTATAATAATCAAGATAAAAAGTTATCATTCAAAGACAAATAGGTTTTCTTATGTATACTACTATGGGGAGGTTAATAGAACCAATCAAGGATCTTCTTATAATATAAAAACCACAAAAAAAGTTTTGAAATCTGATTGTGTAACCCTAAGAGAGATTTTGGAAGGAATTCATGGCCGTTTAAATATGGGACCTTATCAATAGATCTGGTCTACTGGCTATAGAAATTTTCAATTATCTACTATGATATGGCATTTGTCTTGTCCACTAGAAATTGATGAACTCTAGGTCCAAGAAAGGACATTATTTTCACAATGTTAAGATGGTTCTATGATGGAGTTAAATGTTGAGGTTTCTAGTGTAATGTATAAATGTATAATTATACAATTCCATATGAATTGAATAGTATTTGAAGAATGTATATCCAAATAAAATGAGGTTATTCCTTATGATGCATAAGAATAAAACCAAATTAATCTCGTGGATATACAACATAATAATTTTGGAGATGAGGATGTTTCTTAAGATCCATCAAAAAGAAAGAATAGTTTTATTGATGTGGAATCTATATAAGTTAGGGAGGAATTTTACTAAAATGCATTGGTTATATTGTAGTCTCATCACATAATAAATCATCCAGAAATCTTCCCATCACATTTAGAAGAAATGGTATGTTTCTTTAAATTCAAATAGAATGTTATCACACAAGTAAATTATTATCCAAGAGTTATAGAGGATATATTTTTTGAACCAAAAAAACATATTATGTTTGAATTGATTCCCCAGGGAAATATTGAATGAAAAATATACTGATAAGATGTGATATTAAGAGAAACTATTCTTATTTAGTTCATGATTAATGCTATAAAAAATACATTATACAGTTTGGAAAATATGGCGGTGATTGTAGATTATTTTTTAGGGAGACTTCTAACACTTCATTTATTTTTTTAGAGAATTTCTATCATTGATGTAGATCAGTCTTTCATTCATAAGAACCTAACAAAATATCATCTATCATTTGATGTTTAATTTATTCCATCTACTGTTTTTGAGATGGTGATGATCTACCAATATATGCCTTTATCCCCGGTGCAGGAGAGGAAATTTTGTTTTTGTTATAATATAATATATACATTGGAATTGATGAAAAAACATAATGTAAATTCTAAGGCCTATGTTGATTGGAATAGATCATAGCAGTTGTTGTTGGAATTTCTATCCATACCGAGACACAAAAAACATGTTTACTTCTATCTCAATTTGAAAACCTGTGTGTCAAGGTATCTAAACTGATCCAACTCTTGTGAAATATTTTCTATTGTTCCATTAAAAACAAATTTTTATGTTATAATTTTATTTATGCATACAATTTATCCTAATAGAGGAGACATTTCTATATGAGAAATACATGGAATTATTTTTGATTGAATTCATAAAATATAGAAACTGATCTCTTCTACCACTTTTATTTTCGTTCATTGAGAAAGAATCATTCCAATTGTGGAGATGTTTTTAGCATGTACTAGAAACCATTTCACCCACATTCAAGTCTTCTGTTTGATATTTGATCACTATTAGGAAATAAATTAGGATATAAAATCCTATATTTTTACATAGATACCAGTAATTTAACATCATCTTTACTACATCAGACACATTTATAGAAAAGTGAGAAAAATATTCCATAGTTATCCTATGAATAAGATAGTAATGAGGATTGGTATGAAACCACTTTCTTATTTTTATTACTTCGTCCTAATGATAAAATTAATTTATATGAAATATGATCACTATTGTGTATAATGTGATCTTGGTCGATAAATGTTTGAATAACTATAAGAATAAATATGTTGTGATACTTAGAAAGATAATGGTTATGTTATACTTATTATATAAGAAACATATATACATTTTCATATAACGTGGGTAAGGGGTATGAGCACATGACCATAATCTTTGTAGATTGCATCAATTGAATATTCATGTTGATTTTCAAGTTACCAATAAATGGACAAGTTCAGTAAATATTTTTTCATTTCGTAATGTACATCATTCAAAAAGGAAAATATACAGAATATGGGATTCAATAGGGGTTAATATATGAACGTAACTTTCAAAGAGAGATTAAAATGAACATTGTAGAATACTGTACTTATTGAGTGTTTTTATTCCACAAATATCATCAATTATAATTGAAACAATGCCAATACCCCATCACAAGTAGATGGGGTCATGTCATGGTGGTATTACTAGAAAATATGAATTATCAACATAGAAACATCCAGGAATTATGGTTTTTATGTGCACACACCATTATAGAATGTTCCTCTTTAAAAAAATCATGGGATGAAAAGTTTGACCATGTATACCAAATTTACATTATTTCAACTCTTATGATACACCATGGATGACTATTATAGAGTTTCAAAATATCACGTTTCTTGATTTCAAGTCGATATTGATCCCTAAAATTACAAGGTTGTTATATTGAGGGAGAAACAATTCCAACTGAATAAATAATGAGATAGACTAGCCTCAAGAACAAAGGGAAACATTTGAGATGTAGATATATTGTTTGGAATGTCAAAATATGAAACAATTCCATAACATTACTGGATTGAGATTAGGATCCATTCTACAGTGATTAATTTCCTACAATACGAACTTTTCCGATTATAGAATTACATGTTGTTAAAATAGAATCCACCATTTTTTTTAATTATATGACATTTCTAAATACATTTAGAATCAATTAATAAATATTTACTTAGTTATAAACTATTTACATAAATTAAAAAAATATAAACATTAATAAATTTTACATCATTTAAATAAATAAAACTATATTATACATAATTCCCTTCTCATTAAAAATCTATTTCACATGATAAAAGTATTTTTTAAATCATATCTTTATTTTGTAATAGGTATTTTATATTCACTTTATAAGGAATACAAAATTTAAATGTTCGATGAAGTAAACTAATAATCAAACTATCTGTAGATACACTATAAAGCAAGCATTTTAGAAAATAACCATGAAATATACCACCATGTGAGAAATTTTACATAAATGAAAAGTCAACCAATTTGGGATCTAACATATTGGTATATATGTTAGACCAGAAATAGATTTTCAATAAATAAGGCTAATTTGAAAAATAAAACATATGCATGGACAAATATATTATTAAAGTAATACTCATTTAAAAAGTGACTCTGTTCCAACATGAATATAGGAAAAACCCATCGACATAGAAAATGGAGATATGGGAAAATGAAACTAATCAAAGGAGGTTGAAATATGTGAAAAATAATTTTCTTAAATCATTTTAAATATTCATTTAGAAACCAGAATACATTTCAATTCATTTTGGTAAGAAAAATTTCAGAAATCAATGGGAAATTTCATGATATAACTTACATTCAACCATTCATAACATTATAATCACCCAAAAATTTTACTTATAATTTACACCTATGTACTATTTTTTCATTGTTATAGATAGAGATGGTGGATATTAATCAACTCATTGAGCAGTATAAGCAGGTTTCACATGATGTTCTAGCAGTCCATGAGGTTCAAGAGATCTTGTTACATATATCCCACCATTATCATCAAATTTCACCTCCATAATCAATTATACGATACCTAATTTATAAAATATTCTATGGAAGTTATATATTTTGATTATAAATTTAGTGATCTTTACCTCTGTACTAACCTCACCGATAGATGGAGACATGAGACTCTCATACAATACTAGCCCGAGGGAGAGATGGCCATCACCATTGAGGATATAGTACTTTTAATCTATCTTCTTATCTTGGGGATGATGTTATAGGACCTACCAGTGGAGACTAGAATGATCTTCTAATACTATTTCTAGGACACTACAGTATTGTGGATGATGATGCAATAAATGGTGGGTCATTATCTATGAGCTTCATGGACACACTCTACATAGTTACCTGAATATGCTTATGAGAAGACTATCTAGTGTCATGATTATTGGAATTTCTTGAGGCTCAATGGTGGGACATTGTTCATTATCACTCTAGTATACATGTCCACGTGGTGTATCTTGGGCTACTAAAGGACATTGATTAGGTTTGGAGACACAACCATGCATCTGCATGATAGGAATACACATACAGAGAATTATGCAAATCATACTAATATAATCACACTATTTTCAAGGGATATGTCATTGTAATTTAGTTTTTGGAATGGTAGCACATCCCTCCACTCACTAATATTTTTTTTGGTCCAATGCTTCATATAGACATGTTATGTGATTATCAATGTGGAAGTCGGTATGATCAGTCTTCTTTATTGTTTTTTGATGATAAATTTTGTTATTATAGTATATTTATTTTGATTCAACCCATTCATTGTTGCATGTTATAGGTGGATTCAGGAAAAACACATTTTCTGAACTCCATTAAATAATTTTGGTGTATATAATCTCAGGTGGGAAATTCTACGACTGACCAATGTAAGTATATACATTAATATATTGATGACATATTTTATAATATTATTATGTTTTTAAATTTGTAAAAAAATATTTTCACTAATTCTTCTTCACATTTCTGATATCATGGATATAATACTAGGATCAACTGGACTAGTTTATTGAATACTACACTGATCGTATTCATAATTCCGTGAATGTAGTTCTTATAATTCACATTCATATTATTGAGGGGGGTAGCTGGATTGGTTCTTGTACCAGTTTTTATTTCTCAAGCATATTCATGTTCCACCTAGAAAGTAAGAATCCATTTATTCCATGAATCTGATGAGGTTGAATAAAATTGGTTGGCACTGACAACATTATGAGTATCTTGACCTCTGTGATAGACGTGCAACATTTCATATCAAGGGATTGGGTATAATGTGATTACATCTATCACAATAAGTAGAGTATGACCCATGGTTTAGAATATATTTTAAATTGTATCATACTCAACATGATAGAGGTATTCAGGATCTAGTAATTCAATAAATTTAAATTATTTACATTTTCATACTTAGAATAATTCATTTTGAATATCCGTATAGAATACTCAACAATAAAATATTATATGCATATCTGATCTAGAGGAGGATGATGGTTTTATCAAGGTAGTGTACCATGCTATAGCGGAGAAGATGATTCTAGTGAATCGTGTTCTCCATGATAGTATCTTTGTCCACCCACCTCATGGATATGATTTTATTTCTCCGAGAGTAGAGGTTACTACTCATGAATCTACTTGATAAACTACTAATGTTGAGTAGACATAAAAATAATAATGTTTACCATATCATGTAGCAGATGAGGCCTCACATATTCCACAATTAGTGGTTGAACCTCTAGTTGTGTAGCCTCATCTGATTGTGTGTCACCACCCACATGTATGGGGTAAATATATAATGTTTGGATATCAATAGTTTTTTCTAGGTATATCAGATATGATCTCACATCAAGGGTCATTTCTCATGCCTCTTTCTTTTATGACTAAGCCTCCACAAGCCCCATATTTCCCCAAGAAGATGATATAACGTTGTTCCACAAACACAGTGGGAGAAGGACTAGGTGCATATGGTTCTATCTAGAATCCACCGACTCCTAATGAGTCATAAGTATAGAATCAAACATTCAAAGGTAAATTTTCTATGTGAGATCCCTCTCTAGGAAATCTTACTCCACTCCATCATAGTGGTTTACAATCTCAATATAGACACGAAAATCTCATGCCAGAATATGGGATAGGGCCTCATGATAGGCAAGGATTGCGGTCATTCATTTATATTCATTATATTAACTTGAATTTTTGGAAATTATAATTTATTATATCCTCTATATTAGTGTTCTCTAATAATTTGATGAATTTTTTTACTGTCAACCATTTCTTCTATTTTTAGTTAAAATTTAAATTTTCTTTTATATTATACATACAATTTACATTTTATATGATTTCAATGTTTACAACATGAATCATAGGAAAACATACAAAATTTTAAGTAGGTAACCTTAAAATATTAAAAATGATGAAATATAAATATAATTTAATTAAAACATAAAACATATCCTAAACATCTAAAAATATGTTGAAAATAAATTTACTTTTTTTCAAAATTAGAAACCAAAGTAATTTTAAATGAAATAAATATTTTAGATTAATAACATATTATTTACACATTTAAAATATATTAACATAAATTATAGTTTACCTAAAATTTAAATGTAATTTTCAACCTAGAGTATTTATATAAAAATTAATTGAAAATAAAATGATTGTTAAAAAAAATAAAAAAAAGTTATTGTTTTCAAACTAAAATATTTTGTTCCAATTAAATTATAATTTATAAATTTTTCTTATGATTTTTTTATATTCAATATGATTTTCAAATTTCATTTATATTGTATTTGTACTTTATTATTTAAATGCATTAGAAATATCCTACTTGAAACATTATTTTGTTTCATGTAGTTGAATTTGAAAAAATGTAAATTATAAAATTTAAATAAAATATAAATGATATTTTTTGAACTGAATCGATAAATAAAACCTAATTGAAAAACAAATCTAAAAAAATCTAATTTAAATTCTAAATACATTATTGATTAAAGAAATATCATTTACACATTAAAATATTAATTGAAATAATTTTTATTATGTGATATATTATTAATTACATTACTATGAATTATTTTTAATTTATTGTGATGGTTCTCCACTCCCTCATTCTTTTTATCACTCTGGGAACCACCATCCCAAAGGGTTTCTAGTGAGATTCTTCGACGGAGAGCACTCTTGTTTCACCAAATTCCCCTCTTCCTTTCTGGTCACTGTTCCTCATCTCCATTCTTTGATTCCCTCACATTTTACCTTTTATTGGGTTTTTGTATCCTATATTCAGGACATCGATCACTAAATATGACTGCCATACTTTATGGATCTACCGAGTGTGACCCCACTTTTGTGCTTATTAAATATTATTTATAGGGGATTCAGATGTTCTTGTAGTTTTGATCTGTGTAAAATTTTTGGTATGTGGTTTCCATTATTGTCTTTAGGCACTTTAGTTTTTTATCTCACATCACAGGTCACTCTTGTGGCCTTGTTTGGATAAACCTATACTCTTAAATCCAATTTTACTACACCAGAAACCATTTTAGTCTAATTTAGTTGATTTGATATGTGTTTTGGGATGTATTGGTTGCAACATCAATGGTGTTTCTTGAGTCATGTCCCGCATTGGTTCCTATTATTCCATTGGGATTTAATCTTCTGTCACTAGTGGTGTTTTATGTTTAATATTTTTTTGGTGTCCCTATAATCATGGTATTATGGTTCAGTGTCGAATGACATTTGGAATTGGGTTATTTTAGTTTTTTTGGTGGTTTCACATTTAATGGTGTTGTATTTTTTTCCCTGACGGTTTGGTTTAGTGGTTTGTCGTATTTTATTCTAAACTGCAACGAAAGTGTTTAGTGTTAACATTTCGGCTCAACAAATAATGGTCAGTGTTTCACCTCTACGAGAATGTTGTTATGGTTTTCATTATTCTGTTATGATTATACTGTTGATGGATGAAGTTATTACATCACATGGAATTTTTGTTTCCTTATTTAATCTTGTGATCAGTGTTGTTCAATATGAAATGGATTGGCTTGTTTTAGTGGGCAGGCATCTCATTGGGGGTGGTTTAGGATTATAGTAATTGTGAACAATATGATGATAAAGGGATCCACAGAATGTGGTGGTGGCATGTTAAGAGAATAGACTGAGGAGTCAACAAAAATATTTAGTGGGTGATAACTATTGGATTTGAATTTTGAAAATTTTAATTTTCAATCTAGCTTAATGGGTCTATTAATATAATCAATTATTCGGATATAGGAATGTGTGTTCCCACAAAACCCTTAAAAGTGGTATATTCTAAAAATAAATCGAAAAATAATTTTATATTATGTAAAGTAATTTTTTAATTAAGTATTTACAATAATTAATATTAAAAATATCAATAATCATATAAATGACAGAAATATTAATATTAATGTTAATGTAGTTAACAGTATAATTTTAAAATAAATGTTAATGAAATTAGTAATATAATATACAATTTTTTTAAAATAATGGTATTATTAAAAAATTATTTGTATATATATGTAGCTAAAAAATGTATATAAAAAAACACTGCATAAAATACGAAAACATTAAAAATACTAAAAAGGAGAACACTGTCATTCAACATTGGAAGAATAAAAATTAAAAAAAAATAAACCAAATTAAATGGTCAATCCAAAGGTTGTCAGTACTAAAAAAAATAATCAAAAAAATAAAAATAAATTAGGGGATTAATACTTCTTTTATTTAGCCTAGATGAATGACCATAAATCCCATAATTCCTTTCAGAACCACCAAAAAAACCCAAAATGATTTATAGGATTTATCATGTTTCTAGATTACTTTTATAAATATTTTTGACCCAGGGTTATTTTATTAATTAAAAATTGTATTTTAAAAAATGTCGGCGTAAATACCTAACAAAAAATATTCAAAATGAAAGAGGAGACAAAAGGGGTGAGGATCCTAGAGGGGGAATCAATGCCTCCATAGATGTATAATAAATCCTAGTGGTTGTTGGGTGAAGATTCCCATGATCCAATCAACTATAATGGCATCCCCCTCTTAATTTTCCCTCTTTTACAATATATGTTCATATTAGTTTCTATTATATAGATCATATGACTAGAATCACAATTTCATTTTCACAACCTAGACTAGAATATGTTGTGGGGGTTCATTATGAAATTTTTTTATCCAATTTATCTATAAATCAAATTTCATCCAATTGAAATGTTTCCTATTTCAAGATACTAAAAATCACTATTCATTTGTTTTAAGATTTAGCCAATGGGTGTTTTCAAATTTAAGATAATATTGTTTTGATTTAGAGATATATTTGTTTATCATATATAAGGATGAAATTGTTTCTCATATGCAAATATATATTTTATGTATATTTTTAATAAGATAATTGTTATATTCTTAAACATGGAAGATACATGGTGTTTTAAAAATTTATGATATGACATTTTTTATCTTATCTATTTTTTATGGAAAATATATAGCCACAAAAAGGTGAAGCAATTGATGGTAAACATAGAGAGGGGGATATGGTCAATATGTAGTCCACTAATATCAATGGGAAAGAGGGTGTTGTGTTTATGGTATCCCATGTTCCACATCAGTGATGGTGAATGAAGCATTAATGCTTGAACTAAAATATGATATGATATCATTTTTTAGTCGGTAGCTCGTAGGGTGTCATTAAATCTTACAGGGATATAAAAATTTAAAAAAATAATGAAACTTGTACATCATAACTAAAAATTTATTATTTAAAATGTCTGAGTGTCGAACCCACATAGATGATCTAAATATTCAAAATTAATTATCAAATTTTAAATTTCAATTAATTCATTATTTGGATAATTTTAACGAATTCTTAAAAAAGGCTCCTAGAGAAACCGAGAGAGAGGGAATTAATAGTTCAATGATTTTCTAGTTCTTTTGCTCGGGATTTAATTATTTATGGGTTTATTCATATCTAGTGTTGAAATATGGTTAGAAATGATCCATGGTCTAGGTAAAAAATGATAATTCTATGATTTCAATACTACGATGGTCATCTACAAGGTGCAATAGATAAACAAAGTGACCCTAAACCATTTTTAAACTTAACTAACCCAAATTTCATAATTCTCATACAGAAAATAGTCCAATTAACTGATGAAATAATATAAAACTCTTTAGATTACATGAAATTTCCCAGCATTTGATAAAGGATAAAAATATAATTTATAAAAGATGTAACAGAAATCAAAAAAAAAAAGAATAAAAATAGAAATATTTCATAACATCACATCCCCATCTAATAAAAACATTCGATACAAAGAAAACAACTCTCTCATTCTAGGCATGATGAAAACAAACAATATGGATACCCAAGGAAGAATAGGGGGAAGAACAAATGTAAGGCATGCCTCCAATTGTGCATACATCGTCTGGAAGTGTCCTTTCATCTACCATTAGTTCTAGATGCCATCTCGTATACATCTAAGGGTTAGAATATATATGTGTTTTCATCAAATCCATGTCCACTAGTATATTTATTTTTCAGTTTCCTAAAACATACATGACATATGTATTTATATAGCATGTGATCCATGCCAATATTGAACTGTTTGTTTCTATATCCGTCTAAATCATTAACAATGTGTACATTGTACATGATGTGTAACTTCTTCCTATAGTGTGTAAGGACTTAATTAATTTTCCTGATAGACTACAGCTTCATGAGGAAATCACCTCATGTAATATGTAAATGGTTTCTTATAATGTTGACATTTCGCTTCAAAAATATAGTGTCACACCTCGAGAGAATATCGTAGTATGAAGTAGATTTTATTCCCTTTTATTTTCACTTTTTTATCATTTTCAAGATAATGGTTTCATCCTGCCATAAAACCACAATAAAGTAAAATTTCCCAAAAAATTGGAAAGATAATTCATTTATACAAGATAATAAATGTAATAAAATACCCTAAATTTTATACATGAAATATAAATATCAGCAGTATCATGTGCAACACAGTGAAATGGTACATGTGTGTTGTAGTAATAACTAAATTATTTATTGGTTCCATGTATTAAAAGGCTTATTGAATAGGGAGATGAGGTGGAATGTCCCAATAAATGATCAGTAGTATATTATAATAGAAAGATCAGGAGGGAGAAAATTAGTTTGAATGTCACAAGATAGTGCAGGGTTAATGCATGTTCAGATAATGATATAAGAGGAAATGGTGTTTCGTTGATAGATGGGTGACATTTTGTCATAAATAGATCTTTTAGCATTGAATTTTCATCGAAATGTTTTTCTGTTAGAAGATGGCACAAATCGGGGTTTGCTTTTCATAATGTTTTGTATGCTCTCATTTGTAATTCAAGTTTATATATTACATGTATTTTTTCAATATTTTATTCTTAGTGGATATTTCATAATTGAAACATGTTTTTTTAATACTCATCATCAGAGGTTTTTCAACATTAAATATTATTCATGTTAATTTATTTTATTTTTTCTGCTACAATATTTCACTTCTACTTTTTTATCAGATTTCTCATAAATGTTTTTGTAAGAGATTATCATCTTAAGAGAGGGAATCTCCTCCCAAAAGTTTTATAATAGTTGATGTTTTTGGATTTTGATTTTCAATAATAATTTTTGGTTGTTTTCAAAAAGATCAATTGATAATGAGGTAGAATAATGTTTGGAATAAAAGACGGTTAAGAGAGCTGTTTCAACCCTTACACCTAATTATTTTCCCCATAATGTGTGACTATAAGAGATAGGAATAGAAATTAATGTTCAGGTTGATGTGTTAGTTTCATTATATTTTGAGTGGTGTTAACTGGTTTTTATTGGTGCTCTAGATTTGTTTGAGATCATGAGAATGGGGGAGCCATATATTTTTGATTTTTTTATTATTGATATAATAGTGCATATTCATATTAGAGGAAGACATAAACATTTGGATTTCCTTTGTAGGGGGGTCTGTCAAGTTTCTGTCAGATTTGAAAAATGAATCAATTTTTTTGTAGAGGATCATAGTTAGTGAGATTCCAACCCATTTTTTGTTCAACTAAGTTTCTTGGATAGTATCTATATGGACAGGTTGAAGGGGCTGATGGATAGTATTTGACCAATGGATATTTCCAAATGAATGATAAGATTTTTTCAAATTGGATATATCTTTTCTACCATATATATGGCTACATGTGTTTTTCAGGTTTGATAAATATTTTATATCTATTTAGATGAGATAATTGTTTTATTATTCAATATGGAAGATACATAGTGTTTTGGAAATTTAACAAATAAAAATTCTGATATGAATCATTTTTAAAATATTAAATTTATGATATTTTCTTTCGATTGAGTCACATCATAATAATAGGGATATATTTTATTTTTAAATTCCACAATAGGGTAAGATTTTGGGATTTTCATTTCTAAAAAAATGTGAAATTGTAATCCATTATAAATGGCATGTCCAATTTCCATTAGAGCTCACACATTGTGGATTCAAAATAGAGAGGATATTTTTTCGATCATGGTAGAAACACTAAAGGGATGAGAGATAAAGTATAACAATAATAAATTTCAGAGAATCCCATGATAGTTGAAACAATATGTAGATTCATGGAGTTGTATTTTTATGTGGGTCTTTTAAAATTTTATTTGATAATAAAATAATAAATTATATTTTAGTGATGGATTTTACTGAACCACATAAATTTTATTTCTATTTAATTGGTATTTTGATAACCCAATATTTTGTATCAATGGAGGTTTTTTTCTATTCTTATTATTTAAATATGTGGTATTATTGTTCAAATATTTCAATCCATATAGATATTTTTTATAGGTAAAATTAGTTTACAATATATAAACAAAGGTTAAAGAATATTTTTACTCATGAAGGGACAAAAAAACAATAAAGAAAAAATCATAGAAGCCAGAGAAGACAAGCCATGATGATTGAAATGATATTAGAGATTTAGCAATGAGAACCATTCAACTGTTTTTTGGAGGAAAATGTACTACAAGTGGTGATAAATCAAACACATCAGGATGAGATCTTGATAAAGATGTAAAAGAGGTGTAAATCAAAATCTCTCAAAAAATATTTTTATCTATATAAATGATTGTATCTCTTCAAAATGTCAGAATGATGTGATTTGGGAAATCATTTTTATGAGTTCACCAAAAACATGATGGAATTTTCTTCATTGGTGGTCAAAACTAACGATAAAGGAAATATATTTACAATGCAAATGGTAGAAGAAGACAATCATTTTTCTGTTATGTTTTATTATACATTCCTGTGAATATATTATCACCACAATGTTATTTTGAAAATAAAAACTTAAATTACATGATTTTATTTAACTATTGGTAATGAATAAGAAATGGAAAAAGACCAATGATGATTTATCAACATGTATTAGTGTGATTTGTATAGTTACTAGAGGACATAACTATCATGGAAGGTTGAATAATAAAAGGAATAGTTTAGAGATATAGATATATTGAGGTCAATCCAGACCATGATGTAATTTTTTTATACATGGAGTGTGGGAAAATTTGTTTAAGGGAAGAATATATGAGAATATTTGTTAATTAATGATTAAAAAATAATTAGAAATAGTTGAAGAATCAAGTGAGGTGAATACCAGGAATAAAAATGAGATTTATGCAAATGAATTATTTTTACAATTGTGGATAATTTTGTTGATTTAAAATGTATTATAGATTTTAGTAATTCAATTAACATATGTGAAAAAATCGATGTCATGATAGTTATGAGGATTGAGAAGGTGATAATGGGAAAATGGACAAAAAATCAAAAAGAATAATTTCTTCCATAGTAGAGTGAATGTTATTTGGTTTTATAGTGTTATTTGCACACATTACAATTTAAGGTATGTACCTGATTTGATAATGAACATGATTTCAATGGTTATTTTTAATTATAAATGTTTTATGATTTCATCTTGTTCTATAATTATAAACGTGAAAAGAGGAATAATGAACATGATCTAAGGGTAAATAATTGGGAATTTGTACATGTTGATTCAAGCATGTAAATATTCTTCCATTCTATAGAGTAATATTATAGTTGATCTTTAGATGGATATGTCTAGAACTAGTTACCTGGAAAATAATGTGTCATTTACTTCATTTGTTAATGGCATGGTTATCCAAAACATTTTATTAACAAAATTTGGTCATTCTAACACATAAAATAGTTGTTGTGTGTCATGTCAATATTGGGCATGAAGATGAAGGTCAAGATAAATGATGGATGTGAAGTATTAAAATTCAAAATCATGGATGATATTATTGGGAGTGATTTTTGAAATTTTAAATTTGGTATATTTCTATTTTATAACACATCACATAAAAATAATATTGATATATTTTATTTTAAAATATTACCTTGGGATAATATTATGTTGTTAATTTTTTAAAAAATAGGGGAAATTGTAATTCATTATAAATGGAAGGATATATTTCTATTAGAGACTGGTGTGGTGTGGCTAAAAAATATGGTGGAGAATCTTATGATCATAGTAATCGAACCTATGGTAAAAGAGAGAAATATCAATAATAAGAAATTTAAGGGAGTCAATTTATTTTTGTGACAAGATGAGGACATTTGGATTTGTGTGGTATATGGATAAATTTTAAATTATTAATTCATAATAAAATTAGAAATTCCCAAGTTTAGTAGGATTTTCCGAAACCAAAAAAGAAATTCTGTACTTTATTTTATTTTTGTTGCATTTGTATTTTATTTCCTAAAGATTTTATATCATATCACTGTTTTAAAAAAAATGAAACAATGAAGGATTTAAAAGGATAAGTAGAAAGTGGTTAATAGAGAGTTATCTTATAAAGATGTATTCTACTAAGATAAACAGGAAATGGGAATCTGTGTATAGGATGGACCACGTGTCGCTTTGATGATAGTGAATTAAGCATCAATGATAGATCTACTTTGTGATGGGATACCATGTTTATGGTATCATGTGTAATGCATCGATATAAAATTTGTGTTAAGAAGCAATGATGAGATTATTGATTAAGAACATGTATCAAAATCTTCCTGACCACAGTGATCATGTATTATTTCATGGATGACACTCAACGGTACTTCATGAAGGAGATATCATGAGAGAGGAAATTTATTTGTGTGTCAAAATACGGTGTGAGGATGACATGTGTTCAAATAAATATTCCCAATGAAGTGGTGTTTCATTGATAGAAGGGTTTAGTTTTCTCACATATAGATCTTTGAATTGAGAGAGAATATGGTTACATATAGAGGTGTGGTTTTCATATAGGTTTTTCAATGCTCTCATTGTAAACTAAAGTTTAAGAATTAGTTATATTTTTTATTATCTAATTGATACTGGATATTTCATAATTTCAATTTATGTTTTTTAATCCTCTTAATCTGAGGATTTTCCTAGTTAAAAAAATTTCATGGTGATGTATATTTATTATTCTACCATATGATTTCACTCCCTTTATTCTTTAATATTTGTCATAAAATGATTCACAATATATTTTCATTGATATATAGAGAATCCCATAAAACTATTTTTTGGTATTTCCAATTTCTTTAATTCTATAAATCATTTTTGAAATGTATTAGTTTCGAAAATCAATTACTATTTTTATCCAAATAAAATTTCAAGAAAAAAACATAATGAGTTTGAATTATTATTGTGTATACAATATGAATATTTATATTGAAATAACAATAAAAAAAGGGAAAAGTAAAAAAAATTACAAAATCTTATATAAGCATAAATTCAACAAGAACTAAGATCAAAAGAACATTTTTTTATATATCATGAGTGTATCCATAACCATCACCGTTGATTAAATCACATACATGTGGTATATTCACAATCCTATCAAGAACTGAAATTGGAATATCAGTTGGTCAATGGCATTTCTTATGAATATCATTCTATTTACCTACAACTTGTTTATGAATTTCATCTATTTATTGATTTTTTGTAAAACTAAATTAGTTCAATAATAACTCCACCATTGATGATGCATTCCCTAATTTCATTTCAAACATTGATATAAAATATTGAAATTATGAAAATAGAATATTTCATTTCACTTTATCTTTAAACAATAATTGAACAAAATTTTTATATCCAAATCTGTGCACCTCACGGGATTCCACATCATCCACAAGTTGAGTTATAATTATTGAATCCTCTATAATTTTTCAGTTTTTGAGAATCCATTTAATGTTATCTTTCACTACCATATCCCCCATTTCAAAATGGATGTATTAGTTAGAAACATTTTTGTTGAATAAGATTCCACTAATATCATTTATTTTTCTATATTGGGAAAAAAATAAAAAATTCATTAAAATTTATTCATATATGTTCTTACAATACTTTTAATATATAAATAATATATAATTTCAAATATAGATTATATTACAACTGAAACTAATTTTTTTTTCATATTCCAATTTACCCATAAAATTTTATTCCATTTCTTATATCGTTGTAAATAAAAATATATCATTTATTTATTTGTAATATTTAATCATCGAATATTTTTTATAATGTATAAAAACATAAAAATATATAATTATTGAAAATTCACATATAAGTAACATTTATTACAATGTTTAAATATAATAAATATTTATGTAAACATTAAAATATATATGGAAATATACATGATATAAAGGAAATATGTGAATTGTAATTTTAATATTTCCTATATGTAATTAAAAAAATCATATGATTTTAAATAAATTATAAATTCTATAATTTTATAATAAATATAATATTAATCATTAAAATATTTTCCTTCAATTCCAATTAACTAATCTATATCAATATAAATATTAAATTGTTTTTTATAAAATTATATCATCTTCTACAGAAATATTTATAACGTATTAAAATTAAACATACATATTTCAAAACCACATGGAAATCATTATTGTTTTCAAATATTAATTGTTGAATAATATTACATTATAAAAAACAGATAATAAATTTAATTTTAGTTTTCATCTAACCTTTCTTCAATTTTTATGGGTAGTTATTGTTCTTCATGTGCTCTATTTGAAAAAATATATTTATCATCCATGTATGATATAATTAATATGAATATGGTTATTATATATATATAAAGGGAAAATTTTAGCTCAAAATATACTATGAATGTCAAGAAATAACACTTAACCAATATATCTCTTTCAATTGATTGCTTTCTAGAAAAATAAATTTCTTTCGACCACCTGAGATAAAAAATAAATAAAAATGTACTTTAAAATAAAAATCCCAAACTGAAAAAGGATATTTGTTGATGTTGTAATTTCATCAATATCCATATTTTGTTTTGTTTAAATTTAATGAAATAATAATTTTCAAACATGATAAGATCAATTTGATCATGGATTTTTCTTGATAAACTGACATGTAATTCCATACATCCAATTGATTTTGGATTTTGTGAACTGGATGCTTTATAGAGTGTTTCACTTGACTCCTGATCAATACACTTGGGTGTAATTTCACTAAATATGGGTTCATGGAGGTAAAATATTCTTTATCACAATTTATTTTTTTCCTCCATGAATCTTTTGTTGTGTGGCTTCATACATGATAAAATTTACAACTTCCCTCTTTAATCATCAAATTTATATTGATGTCCTTAAAGTTATTAAATTCATTGATATAATTTTAAGACTATGAATATTAATATACTTATAACATTACAGTAATATTATTTTAACCACAAAATAATAGATTATAAAATTGTAATCAAATATAAAATAACATTAACTACTTATTGAATGATATATTATAACCATGTTTTTACGAAATCAAATGTTAATGGAATGCTTGTAAAGTTCATCATCATCATCAAGTTGAAAAATTTCATGATAATGGGGTTTTCAAATTTGATGTAGTGCATGATATATCTTGATTTCATAATGATATGATATTTGAAAATGTTTAATTGTCTCAATTATGTTTAATATGTGACCACTATCATGTGTTTTTTGAGTGTCCCACGTGAAGATGAGGACCCTCACTTATTCCTTGATTTTTGATGTGATATATTTTCTTTATCCAATATGAATATGTTGACAATTAACAGAGAAAATAAGGGGATTTAAGAGTGACGAAAACTGTGGTTTTCCTAAACACTACTAAATGTGGGACCTTTATTAGTGCCAAAAAGTGCTGATAAAATTTTCTTTTATCAGTGCAAGTTTATCACTAAAAATGACCCCCATATTCAATATTATATCCAACATAGATAGAAGGAACCCTTTACTAATATTTTCATTAGATCTAATAAAGGTTGTCCATTATGAGGGCAAAAAAATAACTGATTATGGACATTCTTCTACGATGTGTTGTCATTCAAACAAAAAACTATAACAGTAATCTATATATAAAAATTTTCCTAATAATTTAGTTGAAATAAAAATTACATTACAAATACATAAATAAAATTATATTATAGTTATTTAAAATAATCTTTTGTATATTTAAATTATTATGTGCTATAAAAAATCACAATCATCATTGTTTCATTGTCTTTGGCACCCAACACCCTTTAAAAAATCATGATCTTGGTTTCAGTTGTTGATAAAACTGCCCAAATAAAGAAAAATAATCCACCTGTATAATAAAGAAATTCATATTTCTATAATAAATTAAAGATATAAATTAAACATAATATGAAATAAAAAATTAATAATATGTAAATTTTCTACAAATTGACACACTTATAAACATACTTTTCACATTGCTCATTAGAATAAGGTGTGTTTGATTCCTACTCCTTGAAAATGAATTATGGATCATTTTCTTACAACATTAAAGAAATATGATTATGTTTTCAGTGTTCTTAGTATGTCTCTTTTTTTAAAAAAAATGTCTTTTTAAATTGAAAGCACACAAATTGAGTCATACTGGTTACATCATGTCTTAGTTTGAGAAGAGACAAATTCTTACACATCACAAATGACTTGTGAATCATTAACATAATATATTAAGAAAATATGAGAGTGTTTTCTTGGTTTCTAGAGAGTGAAACATGTTTTCAACTAAAATGTAAATTTTATAAAAATAACAAACACTTTGTTTCATGTCAAGAATGTTGTTAATCTGATTGAGTTGTAGTTATTTCTTTCATGTCACAAATGAATTATGAATCATTTTCTTAATGTATCAAACCATTTCAAATGGGTTCTTGGTTATGAGTATCTCACTTGTATTTTTTACTAAAATGAAAATTTTATGTAAGATAATCATTGATTTATACCTATAAAAAAAATCAGATTGAGATGTGTATAATTCCTACTCATCAAAAATTACTTATGTACTGTTTCCCTAATGTATAAAAAAAATTAAAATTTGTTTTCTCATTTTTGAGTCTATTTCAATTTTGTTCTAAAATGTCATATTAAAATGAAAACATGTACTTTGAGTCATTCATATCAAATTTTTTATTAATATTATGTGATACATATTTCTACACATAAAAAATGACTTATGAATCATTATCTTAAATTATCCAGATTATCGAAGAATGATTTCTTGGTTTTCAGTTAGTAACAAACACTTTGAACAGAAATGTCAATTTTAAAATGATAATGGGCACTTTGAGTCAAACCACGAACATTGGGGATCAGATTGAGGGAATAATTATTCGTACACATCATAAATGACATATATATAATTTTATTAATGAATCAAAACAATCCAAATCATTTTCTCTGTTTTGAGTATATCACATGTGTTTTTAATAAACTGTAAATTTTAAATAAAAAGAAACTATTGGAGTTGTATTGGACATATCATGGGTCTGATTATGGGGTGGATGATTCCAACACCTCCTAAATTATGTATGGTTTATTTTTTTAATTTATCTAAATAATCGCAATGTGTTTTCATTGTTTTGAGTATGTCACTGTTATTTTTTACAAAACATCCATTTTAAACTCAAAAAACACACATTGTGTACTACCAATCACATCGTGTGTTAGTTAGATCTTAGAAAGATTCTTAAACATATTAAATTAATTATGAATAGTTTTCCCATATTATTAAGAAAATTAGAGTGTGTTTGTTGGGATTTCAATGAGTTATACATGTTTTTAAATAAAATGAGAATTTTATACTGATAACAAAAAAATTTAGTCTTACTAGGGACATGATGTACCCAATTAAGGTGAGGCTGATTCATACATATCAAAAATAACATATGATTTTTTTTCTAAAGTATTAAAATAATATGAATGATTTTGATTAATTTTCAGTAGGTTGCATATATTTTTTACTACAATTAATGTTGATTTTAAATAAATAGACACACTTTGAGTCATACCATTCACACCATGTGTCAGATTGATGTGTTACTTATTCATAAACATAAAAATTAATTAAGGATATTCTTACTAATTTATAAAAAATATATGAATGTGTTTGATCAAATTGGAGTGTGTCAAATTTGTTTTTTTTACAAAAATATCATTTTAAACTGAAAACATGCAATCTAAGTCATATCGGTCACATCATGTGTCAGTTTGATGTGAGACTACTTCACACAAATCAAAATTGACATATGAATTTCTTTCATAAATTATGAGGACATTTTATGAAAATTTTCTTGGTTTTCAAGGAATAACGCATGTTTTGAACTAAAATGTCAATTTAAAACTGATAATGACCACATTGATTTGTTATGAGTATACAATGTATCTGGTATATGTCAAGTTGATTGCTACATAGAAAAAGTATCTTATGGACCATTTAATAAAGTATCAAAATAATCATAATATATTTTATTTTTTGTTAAATATGTCACTTGTCCTTTTTACTAAAATTAGTGAAAAATTTAAATAAAAATACAACCTTTGAGACATTCTGGTGACATCATGAAAAATATTATGGTAATTATAATTTACACAAATCAATAATAACTTATTCATCATTTTAATAATGTATAAAATAGCGCAAATTTGTATGATCATTTTTGAGTCTGTCACATATGTTGTTTACTAAAATGTTATTTTAAACTTGAAACACAATCTTGAGTAATATCAGTCTAATCATATGTCAGTTTTGTGTGATACTAATTGATACATATAAAAAATAACTTATGAATTGTTTTAAAAAAATAATCAAGAAAATATGAGATCCTTTTATTAGTTTTAAGTGATTGACACACATTTTGACGTAAATTGTAAATCTTAAACTGATAACGGACAATTTGCATCATAATTTGTGAATGGTGTATCTAATTGACGTAAATATGAATATTAACAGTAAAAATTTATTTTTTTATCAGTTTAATAATGTATAAAAATAATCAAAATGTGTTTTCTCATTCATGAGTATGTTAGTTTTATTTTTCTAAAAAATGTCTATTTTAAATAAAAAAAGCACCTGATGTTATACTGGTCTCATCGAGCATCGAATTATGGTGTGACTGATTCCTACACAGAAAAAATTATATATCAATTTTTTTACTAAATTTTAAAAGAAATATGAATGAATTTTCTGAGTTTTGTGTACGCCACTTTTGTTTGCCAATAAAATGTAATTTTAAACTCAAAACATGCACATTGAATCATACCAATCAGCTCATGAATTGATGATACATTAGATTGATTCCAATACATTAAAAATAACATTTGAATCATTTTTTAAATTTTCAACATAATAAAAGTGTGTTTTTATGGTCTTCAGCGAGTTACTAATGCTTTGAACTAAAATTTCAATTTTAAAGTGATAATAGAACCTTTGAGTCATATCAGTCACACTGTGTTTTACATTGATATGAGACTAAATATTTTAGGTCATATATGTATTATTAATCATTTTATAATATTATATACTAAATTGATGTGTGTTTTCTTTTTTTTAGTGAGTAAGACATGTGATAATCTAAAATATCAATTTTAAACTGATAATGGACACTTTGGGTCATACTGGGAACACCAAGTATTAGATTTAGTTGCAGTGAATTTCTATACCTTAAAAATTCATTATGGATCATTTTACTAGTTTATAAAAATAATAAGAATAAATTTTCATATTTTTGAGAATGTATCTTGTATTTTCTAATAAAATGTATATTTTAAATAAAAATACACACTTTGTGTCATAACGGTCACACTGTGAATCATATTGATGTGAAAAAGATTCTTACACAAAAAAAATACTTCGGGGTAGTTTTGATATATTACCAAAACAATACAAATATGTTTTCTTGGTTTTGAGTATGTCAATTATGTTTCTAATAAAATTCCAATTTAAACTGAAAACATGCCCTTTGAGTCAAACAGATGGCAACATGTGTTGGTTTGATGTGAGAGTAAATCCTACACATCAAAATTGATGTGTGAATAATGTTCCAAAATATTCCTAGAATTCAAAGAATGTGTAATTACTATTCAATGAGTGACATGTGTTTTTAACTAAAATTTCAATTTGAAACTAATAACATACACTTTGAGTCATACCAAGAACACGATATTTTGGATTTATGTGTGGCTAATTTCTACACATGACAAATGGCTTATGGAACATTATGATAAATTACCCAAATAGTCTATATGTGTTTTTTAGAATATCACTTATCCATTTACATAAATGTCAATTTTAAATAAAAATACACACTTGCAGTCATACTGGTCAAACTGTGTATCCGATTATGTTGTGGTTTATTATTACACATCACAAATGACATATGGATAGTTTTCATAGTGTATAAAATATATATTTTTCTTATCATTTTGAGTATGTGATGTGTTTTATATCTAAAATCTGTTTTTTAAACTAAAAACGTTTTATTCGAGTCACATAGAGAACATATTGCATTAGATTGATGTGCGGCTGATTGACCCATTTCTTTATTACATTATCTTATTTTCATCCTCAAAGTCCAATCTCTCATGACAATGAGAATCTTAAAACAAACTAACCAAAGAAATAAAAATAATCCAAATTTATAAGAAAACAATTATTATATTAGTAAATCTATATAGCAATTAATTATATATAAATATGAAACAAGTATTTAAAAATATTCAATTTTAAACTCAAACCATACAGTTTGACTAAAACCGAGTACATAGTGAATCAGATTGAGGTATGGTTCATTCAACAATGATTTTTTATCTAATAATTCATTCAGCATTATGGGTTACAAAACTATATTTTTTTCAACAATCATGGATGTTGAATTCATATGAGAATAAAAAAGAAAATTTCATCATCATAAGTGCATAATCTTGAGGATTTCATGATCATAATACATTAGTGAATGATACTTGTCAATAAAAATATTTATTCATGATCTCTTCTAAAATTAAAAAAATAGGTATCAAATAAATATGATAAGTAAATTAACTAACTACATATCATAAAATGATGAGAAAATAAAAAAAATTACATGTCACATCTTTACTATATATGGGTACATTATGACCCGAGTTATAAGGTCTAGTCATTTCTAAATATATATATATCATTTTATGAATAAAAGGTATTTTTAATATCTTCTTAGTACTGAAAAAATATAAATATATAACTAATTAAAAAATATTTTAAATTAAATTGTAATTATCATTGAATATACCTCTCTTGGGATGCTATTTTGTTGAAGGAATATGATATATTTCATAAATTTACAGACAAAATAACCATAATTATTTTGATTTATTTTTTTCATACACTGCATACACATTAAATAAATATGTACATTGTTTTTATATTTTTTGAAAGTGAAATATTATTATATATATGAAAATACTTCTCCACTTGTAGAATTTGATAGGCTCATGTGTGCATGAACTGTCCTTAGACAATGATTTTGATGATATTTAAAACCCCTATATCATAATAGAATTCTCCTTAAAAATAATAAAAATATATATAATTGGATTTTTAGTTCAAAAACATTTCATATAGTGTATTAAAAAATGACTGATGTCATCATGTGATTTCTGTTTTTTATTTATCCATGAATTGAATCTAAAAAATAAATATTTAGAGTATCAAAATTGAATGCAATTAGTATCAAATTTTTTCTAAAAAATAAAATGGAATATGAAATTTAAGGAATGAAAATATATTTTATATGATGAAATTGTAGTGTTTTACCCAAGTATCAATGGTAAAAATAATAGCATATCATCGATAATTTTTCTTTCAAACATAGTGACATGTTTTTCTAATTTTCATCAATTTGATCAGAATCCATTGAGGGTTTTTCTTAGAAGTGATTTGGGGACTAATGATTCCACATTTATGTTCCTAGGGTATTCCCTTTAAAAAAAATATATACATTCCTACAAAAAATATAAACTGTATTTATTGATAATTAACATAGTAGATTATTTATTGGAAAACACAAACCGTAAAAACAATCATCATGTATAAATTTACAATTATTACTCATAGCCATTTATACTTGTTGATTTCCATTACATTCTCAAGACCAATATAGTTTATAATGGACACTCCGTACATTTGTTCTTCAAAATAAACAATCACAATACTACCACTTTTTAACCTTGTATCCACAAGAAACATCAATGTTAATAAATGAGGAAGTCGAACATGGAGAGTAAATGTGGTTTGTGAAGTTCTTTTTTATTTCTTAGTTGATCATTTTGATCATAATTATATATAATTATATATTTTTATATATATTTTTTCTAATTATTAATAAATGTTTTTATGGATATTTATATATAATTATAAATCTATTAATAAAATTATATATGTTTATATAATAAATATATTTATTATATTAATATATTTGTTATAAATAAATAAATATATATATATATATATATATATATATTTCATTATAATTATAAATTCAAATATATATATTTATAAATATTGGTATATATTTATAAATATATTTACATTGTTATATATATTTTTATAATTACATATATTAATATAATTAGATATATTAACTAATATATAAGTATATATAATTAGAAATATAATAAATATATATTATTAATTTAAAATTACATAAATATATATATATATATTTCTAATTTTTTAAATAATTTTTTAAATCATTATATATATTTTTAATTTTATAATTAATTGAGCACATTGCATATAAATACACATGTGGACATGTAATATATGTGTGTGTGTGTGTGTTTGTATTTTCCATGTAAACATACACATATATATAATTTCACATACATATATTTGTACACATAAAACAACTATACATTCATGTATGCAATACGCACACACAAACAACTAAATTCATACACATATATGCACTTAGACATTGATATAAACATATAAGTCCAAATATCGTATATTAACAATACATCATATATATATATAATTATTTGAATTATTACAATATTGATATCCATATGTCATATTTATATTAAATACATGCATGATTTTTAGTCAATGAATATGAATAATGTAATAAATATTTTGACTAATATAAATTTGATAATTATATATATATATAATTAAGATAATGTGATTCACTTTTTAGTAAAATTTATATAAATCATATTTTTATATTATATTAATATAAATATATAAATATATATATATTTTAATAAAAAATTTATTTAAAAATATTCAATTAAAAATATTAATTATTTTCAATTATAATTATAAATAAATATTAATATTTGTATAAATATATTTATATAATTTAAAATATTTTTATAATTATATAATTATATATTTTTATTATTATATATGTATATATAACATTAAATATAACAAATATATATACTCTTTAAATATATTTATTATAATTTTATAATTATATATATATGTTTATCTATATTTATAATTATATATATATATTTATATTTAAATAATTATAAATATATTTATAAATATATAATTAATTATATATATATTAATATATAAATAATAATTATAAATAAAATAAATATATTTATTATAATTTTATAATTATTTAAATAAATATATAAATATTTTGATTTATAATTGTAAATAAATTTATTTTTAGATACATGCATATATTTATAAATTTATATATATATATATATATTCATATTATATATATATATATATATAAATTATGTGTTTTGGGGTAAAATTACTTTCAAACACAGACATGCTGGAAAGGCCGGCCATAGCCCCCCCAATGTTATAACTTAAACATAAAGCCTTATTTATTATGTATATGGTCTGTGAGCCTAGTGGTCATGAAGCCCATAACAAGGCTTGAAAGCCCACTGTAGTTTCATGCCTACATCATTTTGCCTCTATCACCCGACATGTTCCCACCTACATCACGCCTACATCACTCTCTACCTACGTCATTCCAATTTCATTGCCACAATATAAATCCACCATTGGGGGCCTACTTGGATTTGATCATGTGTCTTCTGGATGCAAAGAAAGAGCCTTTAAAACTATGGTATAGGATCAATGGGTATTTGTACATATTTTTTATTAATATATAAATTCATATTATTACAAATATAATAAATATAATAAATATAATTATTATAATTTTTTAATTATTTAAATATATATTTAATTATATATATTTATATTAATTTTTCTCAACAAATAATATATGTATATTTAATTTACTAAACATTTAAATTAATATATCACATTAATATTTATTATATTCATGAAATTTTAAATTTATATATATTAGGTACTTGGGGATACCATTAGTACAAACCCTCACACAATACCCACACATACCTGAAAGTCATGCCATATCAATAGTAAGAGATAACCCACCCCTGAGACCTTAATTATTCAGTACATAGAAAAAAGGCCCATTGGGCATGAAGCGCATTACATGGATCAAATGTCCATAAGCATAACTGAATTCCCAGTGCAGCATCATGCCTGCATCATGCCTCTATCACTATTTTCCAAACTCATGCTTGCATCACTGCCTACCTACGTGATGCCTGCGTCACCACCTCCCAACATGAATTTCTCTCCTACTCAGATTTTAACTCATGTATGATATAGGATTACGGGGAACCATTACCACTTAGGCAAGCCACCGACATCCAGTTTTTAATTAATCCATATAGATAAACATTATTATTTAAAATTAATATGATAATTTAATATATATTAGTTATATTTGTATTTGTATTTTTTTATCTGTGCTATGAATAGTGTTGAGAAATGCCCATCTGTAAACCCTCAATGCATGTTCTTTGGTTAAAAGATTAGATGGTTTCTGCATATATTTATTTTTCACAAGAACAAAGACCTCCTTCTGTGGACCAATACCAATCTCATCATTTGGAATGTTATCATCGTAACTAATTTCCAAATTAAAATACAAGGGTAAATGTATATTTTGATCTTGGGATCAAATATAACGCATACGAGGCAACATGAAAAAACCAAAAAAACGTCATGTTTTTGTGTGGAAACACTTATTTTAATGCGTAATCCTATCAACCAGATTTTTCCCCTAAAAAATTATTTCTTTTAGACTTAATGGTGCCATGATACTATGTTTTTTTAATAGCAACTAAATCCCTCCCAAATGATGTTTGGAGAAGCATTCTAGGATATGTAAATTAAAATTTGTCTATCTCACTATTTATTTAATCTGATTTTATTTTTAGCCAATACACAATTGTTTCATAAAATCTAATACATAACTAGAAATAAATAAAATATTAATCAATTTTTGTTTCAAAAATAAAATTGAAAACTAATTTAATCAATTGAATTCATTATATTTTAATAGTATAAGGCGAACATGAATTCTAACACATCCATTTTTTAATAAGAGGAAATATATATGATTTCACATAATAGTTAAGACTCCTAGAGAGAATTTTGTACCAATAATGTTTTTATTACTACTATAAAATATAAACAGATTCTATGAACTCCCACATTGATTATTCTATAATTTAATTCCTTTTATGGGTCTTGAGGGATGTTGAAGCATAAGATTGAGGTTGGGATGGTAACGAAGGCTCAAGAATATGGTCTCTATTATAAATTGCTTGTTTTTTAGAATATATTATTTTTTAAAAACATATCAAAAATATCCTGAGAAACAATTAAAGAATAAATCTAATATATTTGGGGGATATAGTAAAATCATTTTGATATACTGTATATTTTTTTGTTATTATGGTTCCCTTTTAGACCCACCTAATTCTGATAGGGCTGGATAGAGAAATGGAATTATATGCAGCATAGATTATGTGATATGTGAATATGAGCATCCAAGTATTAGATGAATAGTTAAAATTCCAAGGATGATATGCATAACAAAAGAAAGGATTTGGATAATATTATGGTTTGGATGAAATACACATTTGAGAAACCCAATCACAAAAATAAGTGATCATTTGAGAATACTTGGTTTTGAAAATTATAATAGAAAAAACACCATACATCATATATAAATAAAAGTCATAAAATATACTTATATGTGGCTTGGATAAATATATATGTATCCAAAAATACATGAGAATATCATTGACTACCTTTAAAATATTTACTAATGATATTAATGATTATATTTATGTGATGCTTCACTAAAACATTTAATTGAGAAAATATAAATTTTTTTCATATCCAATAGATTTTTTTGAGGAAAAAAATAATTAATTATAAATAAAAATTTCATCAGTGCATACAAAAAGATAAAGGGAAAGAAATGTTATTTGTCGGTCCAAATGATTACTACATAAAATCTGAAGGCAAAACAATGTAGGTCAATAATGGTATGGGAAAATAAAAATGTACCACATTTACTAGATAATCTATATTTAACAAGAACCATTAGGTAAATAGAAGTCAATTAATTTGACGAATGAAACACCACACACAAAATACATGACCAAGGTTGAGTAAGGGAAATGAATTGTCATCATTAATTTTAAGAAACATTAGTTTTGATACCTTTTAACCAACTACTTTATTATGATAAAGCTCACAGGTTGATGATATATAATGTGGGAGAAATAATAAGTAATAGTATAATTAATATGTAATCAGTTCTGAGAAGAAACACACTATTGGGTGACTTGTGATAACATTCTATGGTTTTAAAAGTTAAGAGAAATTTGAACAGCAAAATAGGTTGATTAAATAATTAGACAACGCAGGTGACAAATGATAATGATTCATTGGATAAAAGAAGTTTAATATGATTAGTATATATGAAATCTATAACGTGGTAAATAATGTCAAAATTTATCCCCCTTATTGATTATATTCATTGAATTTTTAAATATAAGAAGTGAAATTTGGAATATGTATATTGTTTATAAATTTAAATATTTAGAACATCTTTATCAAAAAAGAAATATATTATTGATTGGTATACCAAGTAAAGGTTATAAAAAATACCATAAAGGAAAATTTGATGCTTCATAAATCTGAATATCAATGATATCTATTGTAGTAACTTATATGAATTACATTAAATATTTTCCAAAAAGAACAATGGAGATGCACATAATCACCGACTAAAAATTTTACTCTTTATCTAGAGAAACACAAAATGCATTATGTGTAATGTTAAATGTATAAGTAAATTATTTTTTTGTAATATATTATATATAAATCATTAAATAATTAACAATTTAATACCATGGAATGGTCGATGATGGAGATATATTATGATATTTTTCAAAATTATTTCTTTAGAAAATAAAACATTATTACCATATGAAACACTTCATTCATTGAATTAGCTATAGTAACAATGGATTCTCATCATACTTTCTAGGGGTAAACATTATTACCTATAATGGAAATGTAATTAAATTATTATTCATTCTGAAGTGAAACTTCTAATGTAGGGAATATTAGGTTTAATAATGAATATAGGAATCATTTTTATTTACTTCCATAAAAATAAAATTTTCAAATAAACATTAATGTTATAAAATAAAATAATATGGTTCTAAATGGGATATTTTCTACAGTGGATAGTAGTCATATATATGGGTTTAAAGATAAAGGATCTGACATCAAACTGGTTTGAAAAGATATGCTTAAATGGATTATAAAATAATTTTCAGTAAAAATAACAGTGATTTTATGATGAACTAAAAATTAATCATGAGATAATACATTTTATATTAATATTAACCAACCCTAACTATAATATATATCGAATTATAATGAAAAAATTATATAAAAAACATCATTCCCAAGGAAGGAAACTATTGATACTCATCGCTATGTTGTTTTATCATATTTCTTGAATAATTAGAAAAATAATATACCTAACCATATAAATTTTTCAAGACTCCATTTTTTGTAGTAAAAAATACCTCATTAAGAGTATTCCTATGATTCAATTCATAATATAAATAAATCATATATGACTAATTTAAAATATAATTAAATTTATAATATCTGGGATATATAACATGAAATTTAAATATAATATATATAATTGAAAGTATTTTCATTGGTGTAATATTTAAAAAATGGTATAAACACACATATATATATATTATATTCATAACATAAAAATGTATTTGAAAAATATGTGGTGAAAATTTTCTCGATTTTGAATTTTTTTGGGAATACTCATCGCTAAAGAATTTTCATATATAAATTAAATAAATTCAATTATTTGGAGAAAAAAAGAATAAAAAATATCAATATGTTTTATGAATCTTTCACAACATTGATATTTTATCAAATAGTTAAAATTTAAAGATATAGTTCTATAATATGTTCTAGAATAATAATGAATAGTATCAACTATTTCTAAAGTTGAATGATACTAATTAGAGGAATATTCATTTGGAATTGAAATATAATTTCATGTACGACTTCTATAGGATATTATATTAGAACTAAAAATCACATCCATACTAATGAAGTGCTTGAAAATATGAATTTGAGTATTTGGAAATAGATGATTCACCTAGAAGAAATTAGAATACAGTATAGATGTACATTAAATTGCATACCAAGAACATGGTAATTTCATACCTAAATAACTAAATGGATATTTAACAGTGAATAAAGTCTAAATTTTATAACTATATATTCATAAATTAAATAAAATAACCATTATTCAGTATCAAGTTTAAAAAAAATTATGAAACAAAAATTATCATTCTAAAAAATCAAGGATGGCTAGAACTGGGAAATTGTTGTTGTTCAAAACATAAAAATGATTACTATTTATAGTTCCTTATAGTGTCCAAAATATGAAACATTTATTACTACTTAATGATGATATTATTTTAATACTATGTGGAATTATTGATTACAGTATTCTATGATTATTTTAAAAAATAATTCATTACAAATTATATTATAAAATCATGAATGAAAATAAATTTGAATTATTGATAAATTAAAACAATATCTATAATATATTATCATATAATCTAGAAACAAATAAATATAAACATTACCAGAAAAAAATTCATTATAATTAAACTATCTCAGCGGGATATGGCTTCTTTCAAAACACTTCAAGAGTATTAGTTAGAGTAAAATATATTATTAATTTTAATATAAATTCAATAAGGATTAAATCAAAATATTTAATTCATTAAAAAAATAAATAGGGGGAATTAAAGAATAACACTAATATAGAAAATTGAGGATGGTGTCTTATATATAAAATACAAGTTGAAACTTCCATAGATAAAATGACTCAACACTTCTACCTCTTAAAGTCATGAAATGCGACTAAACATCAAGACAAATACTACACATATTAAAATAATAATAAAAAAATATTAAATAGAGTTTCATTAAAACAATTTCATAGAAACAATTTCATAATAAAAAATAAAACACTCAAATTTAATTGAGTCAAAAAATTATTTTTATGAAAAACAAAACTGATTTGATTTTTCATGAAATATGGACTCAACAATAAACAAAAAAAAATCGGAGAACATGTTTAAAAATCTGATAAATCCATGTGTGGGATGAATCCAATGATGTCCTTACCTGTGTGATTGAGTTCCACCCTACATATCTATGACAAGTGAATAAAATAGAATAGTATTAAATGATAATAAATTAATTATAGTATAAAGGGCTAGATACAATTTCTAAAATTGATATATAAAAACAGGAAATAAAAAATAAAAAATCATTAAAATAATATTCCAAAAAAACAGAAAACACATTTCATCTAAATTTCACTAAAACCCTATCTATAATTCAATTAAAGACCTGGATACCAATGATTTCATGGGATTTATAAATGATATGAAAAATAAATACATGATAAGAGGATAAATAATTGAATAATTGACTTTAAAATGGATTTATATCAATGATTCTTCCAAAACCTAATATTTTTTGTTGAAGGTGGAAAAAACAAATTGATCATCTATAAAATGGGGAGTAGGTTAGGGTATAGAATCAAGATACTGTTGATGAGGGTGTGTTCCATGATGATGAATTGGATTTGTGAGTACTGGTAGAAGTAACCAGTGTGAGGTTGGTGGGAAATTAAGATGTGTGGAGTGGGGTGGTAGAGGGAAGAGGATAAGATTGGGGAGGAATTATACTTTTTTATTTTGTTAAATAAATCATAAAAATAATATTAATTTAATGTTTTTCATTATGTTTTTTATTAAAAACATATTTAATTATTGGTAAAAACGTAGCTGTATTAATATGAAAATATAATTGATTATATTTTTTGTAAAATACTTGTTGGTATAAAATAATAATAAGAATAGATATATAAATATATATATTTTTTTAAAATAAATATTTGTAATAAAATTTAATATAAAAAATTAAAATATTTTCAAATTAATCATTTTTATCGATATATATATTTTATTTCACCAGATTTATGTTGATGCATGCAAATTTATTTTTTGTTATAATAAAATATTTAAATAATAATAATTTCATAAAAACATTCAGGGGAATTGATTTGTATAAATTTTATTTTTATATCACCTAGGATTGAACATTCGTAGATGATAAATAAAACCTAATATTGTATTTTTATGTTTTTGAAAATATTATTATTTTCTATTACCTATTTTTTATAATTTAAAGTCTTTTCGAATCCTACATTGTAAATTATGTTAATGCGGGGTATTCATTATAAATGGGAATATATTTATCATCATTTTAAATGAAATAGGTTTTAGTAAATTTCCTATAGGATATCGTGAAATGTCCACACACATGATCCCATAATGTGCCACTTCGAGGACACCATTTTTAGTTCATTGTAAGAGGCATGGTGGTGCTTTTATACATCAGAGCAGTAGTTTGGTTGTAGTTGTTTGTGCCTGTACCTAAATCAGTACATCCAGTTGGATGACCTATCTCACTGAAATGGTTAAATCGAGTCTATAGATGCGATCATGAATTATCTGAGGGACACATCCATTAACTATTCCATATGATCTGGGCTTCTTAATTCATTAGGATTGATTAGAAAGACATGATTAATCTTGATAAGATATTCCCTTCCCTAATATATGTATTACCACTTCTAAGGGATTAGACATATTATCTGATATGGTATTCTAGTACCTATAAAATTTTGATCCCTGGAATAGAATATTTAATCAATTCCATCAATTCATAATCCCAATAATCCCTCTCAAATATTGATATTCCACTCAGGTCAACAACAAACATCAAAGGTTCTTTGTTTTCTCCAAACAAGAAAGACATGTTAAAAAACAATTGTTACAAAAATATCATAAAGTTTTACTCTCTTGTATGTAAAACTAGAGAGTAATGTGATATAGATATATCCTAAAGAGGATTCACTTTCAACCTAATGTACTTTAGATCAGCTGCGTTCAAATATACTCTTAATGGGGGAAATATCATAACGATCATTAATCGGCTCCATCTACTATAATCCATGAAATTCTATATGACTACCCATTAACATATCTTATTTTATTTATTTTAAATTTTAATCAACATTCATATAAAAAAATGATCAATAAACTGATGAAAGTAAAACTATTTTATGTTAATAATTTCGATAGGTGGAAAATGATAATGAACTTGATTCATAATACTCTCAATGTGGTGTTTGTACACTAAATCCCGGGCCATAAACATCCAAATAATATGCACTCAATGTCTCCCACTTGTGGAAAAATAGTAAAATGATCACATTATACGTTGAGGAAACATACTGAAGAAATTATTCTCTAGTCTCTTCAACATCCTCCATTACCTCTCCATAGTAAAGGAGAGTTGGGATATATTGAAACAAAATTAAATCATCAATGATATGATGAAAAACAATTCATACTAAGGAAATTAATTTCATAAAAAATGGTTTATTGTAGATATATCATAGTGAAATTATATGAAATTTAATGTAAATTTGAAAAAAAGTGAAATAAGTTAGACACTGATGATTCTGTAATTATCACTTTCATGATCGATAAACTCCCCAATTCGTGGACGAATTTTAAAAATTTTCTTAAAAAAGAAGAAAGATACTTTTATCAATGAGTTCCTCGAATACATAAAAATCAAAGATGAATATTTCAAAAATGAGGTTATAAATAAACCAAATAAAGAAAAGTCTAATTTCTATATTGTGGATTGAGTGGGTCAATCCTGGTGCACAAAGGGTAAAACTCTCAAAACATCCTTTAAAATGAAAATTACAATGAAATAAAATGAATGTACCAAGTTAAATATATTTACAGATATGAAAAATAAAAATATATTATCAGTAAAATAATAATAATAAAATAATAAATTATTTAGAGGATTACGTTTCAAACATGATCTTACAAATAAAATTTCTCATTGTTGGATTTTTATTGTGGAATTATATCGAATCTTAATGACATGTGTGCAACAAAAAATCTCAATTAAATTGGATTATCTCAATAAACTATGGTATTCCTCTCTACATTGGTAAATCTATAATAATTAAATTACATGGTATGGGTTATGTTGATCTTGAATTTACCTCAGCACATATTCTCACAATAAATGATATTTTGTACAAACCCAAAGTTCATAGGAATATATTTTCCTAGATCTTATAAAACAAACATGTATTTTAGATTTTTTTTAGGGACAATAAGTTTGGTTTTTCCATGGGATGAATATATATTGAAAAGTATCATTTGTACATTTGATTATTCTTGTTAAATATATATTTTATTCCTATTTACATTTTATTGTATTTTGATTTATTAAATAATCATTAATGTGACATAAATTATAATAAAATTCCAAACATATCAAAAATTGAATTACTACATAGATTTTATATATATATATATAATCATAATTCATTGACTATTATAAAAACTAAAATAGTTAGGGAAATATTTAAATATATAAAAAAATTAATTTGTTAGAATTATTTCATAGAGAAGCACATGATTTTCATTCTAGTTCAACCATAGTTAAAATATAGTACATTGTAACTTTTATTAATGATTATTATATATTTTTCTATGTCTATCATTTATAAGATAAAGATAAGTTCTTATATAAATTTGGTATCTAAAAAAATAATGGTGAAAATGAAAAAAAATTATAATTAAATACCCCAAATTATATGGGGGATAGAATAGTATAGTTCTCCATCGTTAGAATCCCTATGAGTCATACCAGATGTGAAGAGTCCCTATAAATCTAAAATAATTGTCTAGTTGAGAGAAATGATGGAAAATTATTGTAAATAGTTAATTCTAAATATTTTATCTTTTGTATATTAAGTGGATTTTAGGGATAGGTACTATTACCTCCATGGTATTTTTTTAAAAAGGTTCCCATAGCCAACAAGATATGTCAAATGGGTGACATTTATATTTATTATTATTTGTTGTATTATTGATAATCACATATTTAAAAGTTAAAATTCATATCATTTTTTAATTCTTTATTGATCAACATTGCAATATATTCTTCCCTTAATTTGTTTCTCAGTAATATTACCAATATTGGATAATAATTAATGAATATAAAATCTAAATATACCATTAATAAGGGTGAATAATTCTAACTGAATAATAGAATAATATACAAAATTTAATTATTTGTTACCTGTTGTTTATCCTTATTAAATTTCATAAGGATTCTCATGAATTTTCTTGGTTGTCGTGTAATCGGTATGCATCACACGAAATTAAAGAACCGTGTGTGGACCAGAAATTATATCACATGATTTTTATAAACTACATGATTTTTGGATTGACTTCATGCTATGGAGTCCACATGATTTAAAGGCAGAAAACATGGGGTCAAACAACATTTTGTAACTAATACACCATGTGTATTTAATAAAGAATAAAAATTGAAAAGAATTCATGTAAATTTAATTACACACCATGTATCCATAATAAAAACCATGTACTTCATTAATGCCAAAATAAGTACACACCAGGTCCCTAAATGTGTACTTAATATATATGTTGCAGAGTTGTACACAATATGTGGAAGGGTTTTACCTGATGCGTACATTACCTATTTAGATGTATATATTATATTTCATTTATTACTAATTTGAAACTCATTGACCTAAATTGTGTTGGTTATTAATATAACAATACACACTAATTATTAGGTTTTATGTTATATTGAAAGCATAATTAATTCTACATAATATTGTAAAATATGAATCATGTGTAGTATTTTTTAAATATTGGGGCCAAAACACTTTTTATTATGATAGAAAAGGCTACATTATATTTGGGATGTGGGATAGAACCATTACCTATCCTATAAGCCTAAGCTTATGTGGCCAATTAATGTGGAAAGAAGTCCTAGGGGATTTAAATCTCTAACTATACGCCTGAAAGACCATTTTTGGCTTAAATGACAATTTAATGAATAGTACTGATACAATCACTATGATGATACAATACCTTCTATAGTACCTACACCGCTATAGTGTGTTCTATAATGCAGATGGCCACTACACTGCTACTACAGATCCTTTGTTTCTACAGTATTGCTGCAGTTCCCAACTATAGGGAACATGCAGTAACTCAGTAAATTTTCCATGCTTAGTTGTGAAACTGGGTCATTTTGATGATTTTTAATAGGTTTTTACTCTCAAGAACCACTCCAACTCTATAAATCATGTGTAGTTATTGTATAATAATAACTCAACACCTTAAATTTTACAAGTTATGTAATATTTCTGAGTTCTATGTGAAATTAAATTGTCTCTACATGATGTGAAATTATGACACATTTCATGTACACAATATGGTGTATGAGTGAATTGTTTCCAATGAATAACAAACTAGGTAATTAAGATAGTTAATAATTGAGTAGCATCCAAGTAAAATGTCCTATATTACTTTATAGTTTTTTATAAAAAATAAAATTACAATTTTTTTAAAATCCATGGGGATTGTAATTTCAGTATGATTGGATGGAATAAGGTAAAATAAATAAATTAATTCATAAGATAATTAATCAAATGAATTCATGAATGTTTTATATTATTACTGTAGGAATTTAAATGAATGATTACTATTTTGTTTTAAATTAATCTTATTTATCATGTATATGACTAATCATAAGTTTGAACTGACCTATTTACGCAATGTTTTAAATTTATTTCATGATTTTTTAATTAATTATTATTAAATTAAATATAATTTTCCAGGAGTCATATCTCCCTATTTTATTATGCAAGAGCTATGTGTACAATGTTATTTGATTTAATTCCTCATACTAATACTTTGGTTCCCCTCACCTATATATGATTTTTGAAACATATATAATAAAAACTGTATCGAATGTTTTATGGTGTTGGTTCAAGGTATATTTGAGGTTGAGGGTGTTCAAGATGAAATAAAGATAAACACAAATTAAGAGATATATAGGTGAAAAGGTGGGATACTATTACACATTATAAGACCCACAAAAAGAGTTTGTTACTATTTTCATAGGGTAATTTATTGACCACTAAATAAATCAACGATTATATAAAGCTTCTGATATTTTCAATTATTTATTTAATTAATTTATATCATATGTGTGATTTACATTATTTCTGTAAGACCATGATCACATAAAAATGAAAAAATGGAAAGATGGAAATAAAATTAATTAGTTTTGTGTAAATTTTTAATATTAAAATATTTAATTCCTATAGTAAAAAATGGATTTTTATTAATAAGACACGTTAAAGATAGATTAATAAAAATTACACATATTTAAGAAATACCTCAACATAATTTATAGTGATACTAAGACTTCCAGTACTTTATTAGGAAATAAAACGGTAAAACCAAGTTTCTGACTATCCTAATTAGGATAAATACTTTTAGATTTGAGTTCACTTGATTTTTTTGGGTTGAATTAACCAATTTAAATCAGGTGTATTAGCTCATGCATGACTTGATGAAACATGAAGGGAAGTGTTGAGGAAATTCAAGTCAGTTTTTTAGATTGGGGAGTCTACTCTACATATTAATTAGTTTCAATCATAAAATTATTAAAGATCTACCTTCCTAAGTACCTTTAAGTAATTAACCAATCCATCACTAGCCATATGTGCTGGGGAATATGTACCCTTACCACTAGAATAACCATGAAATTGGACATTACGTGTCCAATAGTGTGGGTTTTGGGACATGATAAAATAGTAGGAGGATTAATTGAAATCATTTTAGTCTAATATAAATTGAAATAATTTGAATTAATAATAATATGATCTTTTATAGTTGTATACTAATATAATTTTCATCAACCATGTTATCCATATGATCAATTTTTGAGAAATATTATCCCTTTACTAGTGGTAACATCCTAGAATGGCTCGAAAAACTACATATATTATTACACCAAGAATGGAAATATTTCATACTAGAATACTCAATGCATGATCTTCCAAAATATGAGGTGAGGGATGAGGACTTCCTTATCATTGATAAACATTTCAGAGAAAAATCAGTGTTCAATGTTTAATATTTTTTCTATGACTAATAATCACATAGATGTTTATAGCATGCTCCAATATCTATATAGTCTATATCTAGAATGATCTATACCAGAATAGTTTTATATATCCAAGTTGATCATTCAAAATAAACATAGAGATTCATTCCATGTGGGCCTCATGTAGTCAAAATAATGGGCTATATTGAGGGCCAAGCGGTTCGTGGGTTAAAACAACATACTAAACAACAAACTAATCCCATTCATTGATCACTACCTTATAGTTCCCCATTACTTGTTGTTAATTTAAATATAAATAACATAGATAAGTATCTCCTAGATCTTGTCACTCTAATTTTATATATTAAAAATAATATGAAATGTAAAAAACCAATCATGTTTATGTTGAATGAAAGGAATTTTTGGGTGAAGACATCTATTCCCAAAGATTATTTGTAACTCTTTATAAAAAATTAAATGTCATATATAAAACAAGGTAAAATGATTTAATATATTTTTTATTTGTAAACAATGGACACTAGAAGAAATAATAATCCTATGAAATGATTAATTGGGAACCGTTATGTGTTTTTTTATGAAAGGAGATTTATCTATTTTTATAAATTCAATATTAGATACAATATGCGGCTCTCACATATGAATTAATAAATATAAACCATATATATTTTGGAATATGGATAGAGGGGAGGTAAATATTTATGCATCCAAATAGTGAATTACATGTTGTTATGGCTATTGGGGACTACGACCTCATTTGTAGACTTTTATGTTGCAGATTTTGAACGTCTATTATGAAATTCCAATTTTAAAAAAAACATTATATATATATATCTAGAATTGGTAAAAATGGATTTATTTAAAAAATTGGGACCAAATTTATCAATTTTTATAGTGAAATAATATTTTTAGGTAAGAAATATTTAATGAAAATAATATATCTATTGGATTACACAAACGATGTATTGGAAATCAATATAAACATGTTCACATGACTCATTCCACCCTCAAAGATGGAATCACATTCTAGGTTATCAAAATAGAAATTATTTGACCAATAATTAAAATATGGAATTTTATATTCCATTGAACTAAAATTACTTGGTGTATGTCATTCATGTCTACACAGAAATATCATTAAATCCCCCTTTAGTGGAAAAGGTAAAATGGATAATGAAATCCATGAATTACTTCATATGATTGTGTGTCGACTATTTCTAATAGATGAAAGGGATGGGTATTAATAATTTATAACTTCCTATTATGAATAAATTATATATGGATATGTCTAATTAATTAGGTATATGTTAGATTCCATTGATGGTTTCAAGGAATATAAGAATGAAATTTTGAACTATCACTATAATAAGATTATGATACCCCACTCATGCTGTGGTGGAGAGTATCATAATCCATACACAAATGAAAATATATTAGATTTTGGGATTATATCCCAACTCAATACTCCTTATAATCCATAATGTAATAGTATATGTGAAATTAAGAACAATACCTTTTTTGATTTTTTGAGGTCAATTATGAACCATGTGAGTATCTTATTATCCTTTTTTTGTACACATTTTAAAGAAAAACGTACATACTAAACTAAATTCCAACTACAATGGAAAATTCTATTCTATACCAGTTGTGGAGTGGATAGAAAATCATATTTTCATACTTACATGTTTGAGGATATAAATCATTTGTTCGTAACTCTTTTGGGAAAAACATTCACCTCGAGGAACAAATTTTACCTTTACAGGGTACCCCATTGAAATAAGGGAATATTATCAATATTACCCCTAAAAGGTAATCATGGAAATTAATGTTGTAATATTTGAAATGAAAAATGTATATAAAAGATATAGAGGGAGATAAATGGAAGTTAATAAAATCCAGGAACAAGGTATACAAGAGTAGGCACAAGAATAAATTCCACAAGTCCTCATAGAAGAATACATTATACAGACACATGTAATGTGCCTCAGTACATGTGAGCCTAGAGAAACTAAATGATATTTTGTTCTAATTACCACATATGGAGAATCATTATTATTTGATAATAATGATCACGTAACATACATTGACGTAGTATTAAGTGTAGATGTTACCAAGTGGATAGAATCTAGGAATTCTAAAATAGATTCCATGTATCAAAACAAATATGGACCATATAGTGGATAAAAAGCTTATAGGTTTTACATATTTATTCAATAAGAAACTAGATATTGATGTAAAACTATGTAATTTTAAGGAACGATGGGTCACAAAATGGTTCAAAAATTTTCATTGCATTGAATATATTGAATCTTTTTCTCCATTTTAAATGTGTAAATTCATCATAATTCTACTTTCCTAAACAAAATACGATAACTATGATATTAAAAACTAGATTTCAAAACAACCTTTCTTAATGGGAACATTTAAGAAGATGTCCATATAAAACTACATAAATGGTTTTTGGCTCCATATAATGAAAAAATGGAGGAAAATTATGTTGATGTATTTATGTATTAAAACAAGAATCTAGGTCATTTAACATTGAATTATTAAAATCCTTAAAGTAATTTAGTTTCATATACAGTGAATGGGATCCTATTATCAATATGTCGTTTTGAGGGAGTGCGTTCATTTTATTAACAGTTTATATTGTTGTGATACTACTTATTGGAAACAAAAGAGCAGTTTTATAGTCTGTAAAATCATAGTTAAATAAATTATTCAACATGATGGACTTATGTGAAGCAGAATAAATTATTATGATCAATATCCATCGTGATAGATCCAGGGGAATTTGTGTTCTAAGTTAAATTTCATAAATTAACAAGATAATGAAGATACTCATTGTAGAATACTACAATTTTCATGACCCGTTCTCAGGGACCATGCTGTGACTAACCCAATCCCACCTTCCATAGGCCAGAGGCTGGCAACTAGCACTAAAGGCGTAATTCCCAAAAAACTGGGAAGGCATTGCCCTTATAAAACGTAAAAACACACAACCAGAGTACAAGTGGAAGCATACACTAAGTTAAGCAGAATAACAAGTGTCCTAAAAATAAAAAGGGGCCAGAAATACAAGCCCCACAGAAAGGTACAACTTCAAATGAAAGAATGTACAACTAAAAAGACAAATAGCTAGAAGATGGAAGAGGCTCTTGGATCGCCCTTCAGGTTCCTACCCGAAGGGTAGGTACTAATGTACTCCTCATCACTCTGCATCTAATGGTCCTCTCCATGTGCCGTCACACTGAGTTTCCACCTCCAGGTACCTTCCGGTCCTCGTTCACTCTGCCTCGGTCAGTGTTGTCCGCCGTCTGCATCCAACAAAACGAGGTGTAGGCATAGCCCATGCAAGGGTGAGTATAAAGATACTTAGTAAGGACCCCGAGACCCTAAAGGTCTCACTAAATCTAACAAGTATAACGAAAAATAAATATCTCAACATATAACATTATTTAGGTATACTCCCATACATATAGCTAAGTTATCAAAAAACCCATTTCAATTATGAGGAAAACACAAAGGTCATTGACACAGCTCAAACCAGGATTTTCATTATCGAAACGAAAACTACTGGATAAATCCTCCTCTGTCGAGTACAGTGGCCCTATCATGACTCCGAGTCACTACTCACTAACCTTGGACTGCTAAGGTACTCCTCCTGTAGAGTACCGCGGGTCTTCTGCCAAACCAGGCGCTCCTCTGCTGTGAGTCTACTGCCAAACCGGGCGCTCCCCCTAATAGCCATCAGAGGTACTCCTTCTGTCAAGTATTGTGGGTCTACTGCCAATCATGGCACTCCATCTGCCATTAGTATGCCACCAAACTAGGGGCTCCGTCCACTGGGCTAGTCGAATAACTCCGAGTCGAATCGGTCAAGAAATCATCAGGTCTACAACAGCTAGGTCTCCGCACTCTGTCTGCTCATCTCCAAGAGGGTCCACACCACAAGCTTCTAGTTGATACTCTGAGTGTCATGAAAGTCACTTAGATTTATCACAAAGTACCTCCTCATCATAGGGGTATCAACGCAACAGACGGCGCGTCAATCGGATGCCCGGTCTGTGAGTTATTAGACTTTTTGTCTCGTGGGACCAGTTGGTTTCGTGTATGAACCAACCCGACAATATCTCAACTGTACCCCAAACACCAATGGGTTATAGTAACAAAAACTCCCATGGGGTATACTCAAAGGAACCGTTTCTCAATGAGATTACCAACGCCCCTGACGGTTCGTCAAATTGACGTCTGGTCTGAGAGTTATTGGCTTTTCCGTTCCAGGGGCCCGGTTGGTTTTAAGATAAAAACACGCGACCATACTCCAACTGCGTCCAAAACTCAAGTGGATTATGGAAAAATAACCTTCTTATCAAATGGAATCCAACTTTTTTGATGAAACGTCAATCAGACGTCTGGTCCTTATGTTATAGGCGTTTCCGCTCCGAGGCCCCTATTGGTTTTGTGTTTGAACCAACCCGGGGGTATACAAACATCATCGAAACCATGAGTGTAATATACCGAAAGGACCATATCAATCCTAGGATTACTATGCAGCTGAAGGTGCGTCGATTGGAGGTCCATAGCTCATTTTATGGGTGAATGACTGAAAACGGTCTCAAAAGGGGGTCTGGGCCCGGTCCGACCCGACCCAACCCACCCGGGGTCAGCCCGAACCCGGCCGACCTGACCCTGGTCCATGTCTAGCCCCGTAGGGTGTGGCCCGGCACGGCCTGCGGCCGGCCGCAGCATAGCCAAGCCGGCAGAGGGGGGAGGGCGCTGCCCCTCGGTCAGCAGGCGCGACATTAAGCCGCACCGCTTGAAATCTGGATCAACTCTACCATTCTAGTTCCACCCGCCGCCACGGCTCAGCCACAGTGGCTTGTTCAGGCGATCCATTGCCGTTGCCTTCAAAGGCCCATCAGATGCGCTCTGGTGGTCCGTTTTTTCCACCATCTCCGCCTATGACCATCTCGAGACCCGAACTCCACTACGAAAGCTTCAAATCACCTTTTCAGTCATGTTTCTTCATCACCAAACATTCCGCACATCAAGAACGATAGAGAGACGGGTCCAGACTTGTTCGTTAGTCCATACCCACTGCGTTAGTGGTTTAAAAAGTCACCCAACAAATAAACTACCATGCTCGAGGATATAAATCACATAAATGAAAAATATACAAAAATTACCCTACCTCGAAAAGACGTTTCACGTCGTCAAATTGTAGAATACGAAAGTCACGGTGGTCAGGCGTCGCGGAAGAATGGTGTCAATTCTATTGACGTCGGAGGAAGATTCTTCATCATAGGTGATGTTCCCCGCAGTGGTGTATCCTCCTTTGATGTGGAGGAAGAAGATGTTTGAATAAGTTTCTTCATGTCCATTGGGTCGTGGAGCGTTCTTCGTGTCGTGGAGGGTTCCTCAATGGAGATATCCTTCGTCCAGAGAAGAGTGGTGTTCTTCTATTTATCTAGAGGGTTAACCAAAATATATATTCTAAGGCATATATTTAGAATAGATCCCTCCTATCTTAAAGAAGTACCATGAAAATCCAATTAAATCATACACTCAAAATAAATTAATTACGTGAATCACCTAATTAATTTACCACGGGTTGGGAAAATTAATTAGAGAGAGAAAAGGTTAAGGGTTATATTAAAATTCAAAAGTGAGGGGTTTTTCAATTTAATGAGTATGAGTTAATTGGTAGGTTTATGGAGAGTTGAAGGGATTAGGCTCTTGTGGTCCCCAACACACAAATATCCTCTCATTGGATGTTATGTGGGTGTGGGCCCCACCTATAACTCCCCTTGGAAGTAAATAACCAACCTCCCTAAATAAAATTTGTATACAACAAATTTTATTTATTTCATTATAAATCCCTAAAAATTAACTCCCAACCTGCATAAAATAAAACTACGGTAAAGGTCTCATTAATCAATTACCGGTGCTATGAGTTCATCGGTGCCCTCAGATTTCAATTCCGAGAAACGGTTTAAAAGATAGAAAACCCCGAACGTACCATTACTAAACGTACTTGAACAAAACTTCAGAAAATGATTCCGGGCATACCTGGCCTCGAAATAAAGTTCCATCAAGAACCGCAGACTCATGAAATTAAAATGTATTTAAGAAAAAACATTCCTTGAAATTTCCGGGCAATTACATTACCCCCACCTCATGGCTTTACGTCCTCGTAAAAATACAACGCACACTAGGGAAAAAAAGGTGGGTTCTATGCATGCATTTTGAGGATCCCTCTCCCATGTGCTCTCTTGGAGGTTCTTGTGCTGCCAGCGAATGCGCAACAGAGGAATCAACCTTCCTCGTAGGACCCGCTCCTATCGATCCTCAATATCTAATGGAACCTCCGTGAATGTTTCCACATCATCGATATCTAGCTTCTCATGGCTGATCATGTGTGAAGGGTCGAGCACGTATATCCTCATCTGAGATATGTGAAAGACGTCATGCACGCAGTGCAACTGAGGTGGAAGATCCAAGCGGTAAGACACCTAGCCTATCCTGGTGAGGACCTCGAAAGGTCAGATGAACCTCATAGATAACTTTCCTCTTCAGTTAAATCTCTATAGACCTCATCGATGTGAGACCCGTAGGAAGACGTGGTCGCCATCCTCAAATTCAAGAGGTCTCCGTCTCTTATCAGCATAAAACTTTTTCCTACTCTGTGCAGTATTCATGCACTCCTAGATTATCTTCACCTTCCCTATCGAATTTTGTACCATGTCTGGTCGGTATGAAGTTGGCCGAATTTGTAAGTCAGTCGACATTAACCCTTCTTCAACTACGATATGTATGAGCTGCTAAGATTTCTCCTTTGCCGAAAAGGGAAATTCAGTCTCATCACCTAGATGAACCATGTCCATTGCCTTATACAGTCAATCCTGAAATTAATGATACTAATTCATGCCATGGACGACGTCGTAAAGCCTCGACACTAGTACCAAGAGATCCAACCATTACTCTCGCCTCTAAGTGTTGAGTCACACTGTCAGCATCAGTGTGTGGTTACTGTGTCTCCTCTAGTAGAAATATCAAAAGTGAGGGTCAATTCAATAGTTTAAACTGGAACCTCTCAGTATAAACCACACAGAGGAAGGCAAGTAAATGTCACAAGGAAAAGTGTCTTTTATTACTGCTTCCCAAAGTACCAAGACACAATGCACCCCCAAAAACAATGTTAATGAAGCTAGAAGCATCATGAACAAAGGCCTATATGCCTGGAACTAGTCCCGCCGTTGTCCACTTACTTCCGTAGCTCGAGGTGAACCTCCTCGGGGTGGGAGTAGTAGTGCTTGATATCTCTGACCACCATCCGCTAAAGGACCTGCTCCACTACCTTATCCACTGCTCAGCTGATGCTCAATATCCTTCCAATGCCTCTGTCTCGGTGGCTCCTCTATCGCCATATGTTCAATAGTTTGGGAAGTCGGACAGTCACGTGCTCTATGTCCCCATTACCTATAGGAATAATAGATTCTTCTCCGTTCGGGTCTCCCTCTGCGTCGGGTTCCCCGCACCCCGTTTTCCACATCATGGGGTCTTCTGTCAGTAGTTCTAACCCACTCGTGCCCATATGTCATCTGTCTACTGACTACAACAGATGAATTGTCTACTAACGGAAATCCCTATGGCAAGGGAAATAGCTCTTGAGAATGCATATAGTGTTGAGTCGCTGGTATAAACTCCTCCCTAAAAAAACCCTTGATGTTTCCCCAGGTGAGGGTCACCTCGTCGTAAAACTGGAGCATCAGGATCCACCACCTCTCAGCAGCTCCCTGAATGAGACTAACAGCTAGGTACACCATAAAGTGTACGAGTGTCCTAATTATGTGGAAAAGTTGTGCTACAAACCCCAGCCAATACCTAGCTGTCTGTAAATCTGTCTCACCACGAAACCTCCCAGGCCTATGTCTCAGGATCCCATATGGTGCATTCAAGCGGCGTGCACCCTCTTCAGCTGGAGATGGTGGTAACAGTATCCCAGTAGGTAATGGAACCACTGGTGCCTCTGCTATAATGGGGCCCTGCACTGTGGCTTCGCTGCTTGGTGGGCTACCATCATACTCTCCACTCGGAACCCGTGCTGCTCGACTAGATGAAGACATCCTGAAAAGAAATAGGTGCGACACAGTCAAAATACTATACCAGCTTAGATGACCTGGTTTGAGATGACTTAAATAAAAATTTTGAAAACACACACGCAATCAGTGTTTTCATGCACTAAGTCGGAAAAAAGAAGTCAGGGTCCTGGTGTATGGATACGTCGGAGGCCCGCACCAACACTGGACTCCCTGAACTGAAAACCACACTCAGTACGGTTAACACTATTTCATCATAGAAAAGAAAATATCAGAGTCCTATGTTATGTGGTAGAACCGACTCCTCTGATACCAATTTTCATGACCCGTCCGTGGTGCCCATGTCGTGACTACCCAAAGCCCACCATCCATAGGTCAGGGGTTGGCGACTAGCACCAAATGATTAACTCCCTAAAAACTGGGAAGGAATTTCCTTTATAAAATGTAAACACAAAAAACCATAGTACAAGCGGAAGAAAACACTAAGTAAAGAAGTATTACAAGTGTGTTGAAAGTACAAAGGGTCCAGAAATACAAGCCCAACACAATGGTACAACTACAAATAAAATAAAGTACAACTGAAAAGACAAACAGCTAGAAGATGGAAGCGGCTCATGCATCGTCCTTCGGGTACCTGCCTGAAGGGTAGGGACAAATTTACTCCTTAGTACTCCATGTCTAATGGACCACTCCGTGTGCCATCACGCCAAGTGTCCACCTCTAAGTACTGTCCAGTCCTCGTACACTCTACCTCGGTCAGTGCTATTCATCATCTGCATCCCACACAACGAGGTACGGGCATAGCCCGTGCAGGGGTGAGTATAACGATGCTCATTAGGGACCCCGAGACCCTCAAGGTCTTACTAAATCCTACAAGGACAACCACCAATATTGATATCAATATATAAACTTTAATTAGGTATATTTCCACACATATACCTAAGTTATCATTTAACCCATCTCAATCATGAAGAAAACACAAAGGTCATTGACTCAGCTCAAAACATGATTTTAAATCTCGAAACCACAACTATTGCAGAACTTATCTTATTTTGAGTATAGTGGCCATGTTGTGACTCTAAGGCGCTACTCACTAACCTTAGACTGTTGAGGTACTCCTCCTATCGAGTACCACGGGTCTGCTACCAAACCGGGCACTCCTCTGTTGTGGGTCTGTCGCCAAGTCGGGCGCTCCCCCTAATAGTCGTCAGAGGTACTCATTCTGTCGAGTACGGTGGGTCTACTGCCAAACCAGGAGCTCCGTCTTCCGGGATTCTACCGCAATACTAGGTGCTCTGTCCACTAGGCTAGTCGTATCACTTTGAGTCGAATCGGTTAAGCAGTCAGCAGGTATACAACTACTCGGTCTCCGCACTCTGTTTGCTCGTCTAAGGGAGGATCCACTCCATGAGCTACTAGTAGATACTCCATTTGTCAAGAAGACTCACATAAATGTATCACATAGGACCACCAAGTCATATGGGTCTCAACACAACAGACGGTGTGTCAACCGGACGCCCAGTTTGTGAGTTATTAGCCTTTTTGTCCTGGGGACCCGGTCAGTTTCGTGTACGAACCAACCCGACTGTATCTCAACTGTACCCCGAAATCCCATGGGATATACTCAAAAGAACTGTTTCTCAATGAGATTACCAACGCCACTGACGGTTCGTCAAACGGACGTCTAGTCAGAGAGTTATTGGATTTTCCGTTCCAGGGGCCCGGTTGGTGTTAAGCTAAAACCAACATGACCATACTCAAACTACGTCCAAACCTCAAGTGGAGTATTCCAAAAGAACCCTCTTATCAAATTCAAGCCAACATAGTTTACGACACGTCAATCGGATTTCCAGTCCTTAAACTATAAGCTTTTCCGCTCCCAGGGACCGATTGGTTTCGGGTTCGAACCAACCCGACCGTACCCAAACATCGCCGAAACCTTGGTGTAACATACCGAAATGACCGTATCGATCCAAGGATTCCTACTCAACTGGTGTTTCATCGATCAGATCTTTGTAGCTCATGTAATGGGTGAATGACTAAAAATGGTTTGAAAAGGGCGGTTGGGCCCAGTCCGACCTGGCCCAACCCACTCTGGGTCAGCCTGAACCTGGTCGACCCGACCCGGTTCCAGGTCCGGCCCCAGAGGGCATAGCCCGGACCGACCGACGGCCGACCGAGTGGGGAGGGCGCGACCCCTCGATCAGCTGGCATGAAATAAATCCACGCCGCTTGACATTCGTAACGGCTCTACCGTTCCGGTTCCACCCACTTTCGCGGCGACCTATTCTGGTGACGCGCCACCGCCGCCTTCCGTTGACCACAAGACGCACTCTGGTGGTCCATTTCGCCCACCGTCTGCTCCTATGACCATCTCGGTACCCAAACTCTACTAAGAATGCTCAAAAATAACGTTGCAGTCTTGTTTCATCGTCGCCAAACATTCCGTGCATCAAGAATGATACAGCGATGTGTCCGGACTTGTTCATTAATCCGTACTCACCGCGTTAGTGGTTCAAAAAGCCACCCAACAAATAAATGCCCATGCTCAAGGGTATAAATCACATAAATAAAAAATATACTAAAATTACCCTACCATGAAAAGACGTCGCACATCGTCGAACCACTGAATACGAACATTGCGGTGGTCGGGGGTCGCGGAAGAATGGTGTCGATTCTGTTGACGTCGGAGGAAGAGCCGTTGTCATTGGCGACGTACCCTGCGACGACATCTCCTCCCTTGATTTAGAGTAATAAGAATTTTGAATAAGTTGCTTCACGTCCTTTGGGTCATCGAGCGTTCTTCGTGTCGTGGAGTGTTCTTCGCTGGAGATATCCTTCGTCAAGAGAAGAGTGGTGTTCTTGTATTTCTCCAGAGGATTCCCCACAAAATATTTTCTAAGTAAAATATTTAGAATAGATCTATCTTATCTTAAAGAAGTTTCCTGAAAATCCATTTAATTAAATCACACAAAATAAATTAATTATGTGAACAACCTAATTAATTAACCATGGGTTGGAAAAATTAATTAGAGAGAGAATAAGGTGAATGGTTATTTTAAAATTCAAAAGTGAGGGGTTGTTCAATTAAATGAGGATGAGTTAATGGGGAGGTTTAAGGGGAAGTGAAGGGATTAGGCTTGTGCGGGCCCCACCTCAGAAATATACTATCATGGGAGGTTATGTGGGTGTGGGCCCCACCTCTAACTCCCCTTGGGAGGAAATGACCAACCTCCCTAAATAAAATTTGTATACAACAAATTTTATTTATTTCATTATAAATCCCTAAAAATTAACTCCCAACCCACATAAAACGCAACTACAGTAAATGTCTCCTTAAGCAATTACCGGTGCTGCGAGTTCATCGGTGCGCTATGATTTCAATTCTGAGCACCAGTTCAGAAGATAGAAAAACCCACATGTACGTTTACTGATCATTCCCGAACAAAACTTTATAAATTGATTCTGGGAACAATAGGCCTCAGAATCCAGTGCCGTCAGAAACTGGAGACTCATAAAATTCCAAAGTATTTAAGAAAAAAATCGTTAAATTTCTAGGTCGTTACCACAAAAAAGGATTTTTTTTATTTCACATGGTACTCTACATTATAAGAAATTGTTTCCTGAAATAGAAGTGGAAATTAAAAGGATGATTAGTATTCTATACATGATGGTGATTGGTTTAGTCATGTATGATATGGTATGTACATGTATTGATTCCGACTATCCCTTATTTGTCATAGAAAGATATCAATATGACGTAGATGTCCATCATTTTGTGGCAGTTAATACTATCTTTAAATATCTAAGATGAATTAAGGATAAGTTCCTAGATTATAGTGTGTATAGTGTACTAATCAATAGAATATTTGTAGATTATAGCATCCAAACAAATCAATGAGATATTAAATCATATTTTGGATACATATTAACCCTAAATAAGTGTTATACGAGCTTCAATAGATCAAGTAATTTCTAGGTTTATGATTCTACACCAGAGTGTGAGAATATTACTACTTCAATGTTAGATAAATAATCAGTTTAGACATGTAACTTCATCTATGATCATACACGGTACCTAGATGTGAAGACCATATCACACTCTAGTGTGATAATACAATGTTTGGGGATCATGTGAAGTATCTATGGTCACAATAGTGTATAAAGAACATACTTCATAGGTTTACTACCTTGAGGGGATTTTCCCACATAGGTGAATTTGTAGTGAATAGTCTCCATAATTGAAAATATGGCAGACCCCTTGAATAAATTATTATATTTGTAGAAACATGATCTTCATTTGTGGATTAAAATACTATATTGCATTTTTAGTTTTAAATCCTTTATGTGTGAGCCTGTTGGAGTTGGTGTTCTAGAACCAATTGTTTATACATTGGATTACATGTATATTTAAAGAAGTGATTGTTAATTAAAAAATTTATTATATTCTATTTATTGTTCATTGTTAATTTAATGTAACAATTTTATAGAGTATCTATATAATTAAAAGGGAATAGTTTTTCTTCAATAAGATAAGAACCTTAATTTTCCATGATGATATTAATAAACCAAGGTCTACAGTCTGATAAGATTCTATGAGGTAGAATATAGTATGTTGACTATCAGAAGAGTGTACATGCAAAAAATATGGGACTTTATCACATGGTGTTCACACTTGGTTATACCCAAGATGACATATTATAAGAAAAACTATCTAATAAGATTTCCACACATTTCAGTTCTATTATATATTATTATATGTGAGTGTCTTCCTAGTTCTAAGATATTATGATTATTACTAGTGCATTTTATTACGCTTGAACATAGATTTATTGACTGAAAATTATAAAACTACATGTTTTCAAGAACTAGGGTACGTTTGGTTGTGTTATGAATGACATGTTTTTAATAAATAAGTCGATGAAGGATTTCCCTAACATATTTATAGATGTTGATATCTTGTCGATTTGATAGAAATTGAAGTATCATAATATATTCCATGACCATGGGGTAATGAATTGTTATATTCTTACAGTAACAGAATGATGTATCTAGTATATAGTTTGATAACATTGGTTTGTAACCTTGTTCATGAGATATTATTACAGAGATATCATTTTACTCAATAAGAACTCGTATGTGGTTTTGGATGTTGGATCAAAAGATACCTTCTCATGTGATCCTTATCCCATTTCTATATACTATTATAGGACATTAAAAAATACTGCATAATGCCCATGCGAAATAAGTTTAGAGTGTCATATATATGTATTTCCACTGGTCTCAATTATATTAATTTAGAAATTTTTAATTTGAATAAATATTATTACCAATATTAACAAATAATTTTGTTTATATTTTATGATAACATAATTTAAATATATATTTATTCGAATTATAATTGTTTAATAACATTGCATGTAATAAATATTTATTCTTAGTACTATTCATGGAAAAATTATTTTATGAATAATTTTTTAATTAAATATTTAATCATACAATCGATAATTCCCAAGGGCTATGTGCTGACCAAGATTGTGTCCAATGATAAATATTAATTTGAATGATAGTAATATATTATTTATCATTGTACTAAATATCAAAATCCATAGAAAAAAAGTAATAATATTATTTTTATTAAACATAAATGGTCAGATATAGGTGTATTATTTTACTAAGGGTGTGTGTGTGATTAATTAATTTACAAGACCAAACAATAGGTCTAAAAATTGACCATTTATTTATTCTAAGATAGGTTAATCAAGAGTTTTTGTGCATAGGATATTTATTTCTAGAATCATCACATTCCTTCTCAAACCCTCTTAGTAATAACAAGATCATGGTAATTTCATCAAGACTAGAGAAATGTTAAGTGATCAAAAATAATGAAAAATGATGATCAATTGACTGTTCTCGAACCTAAATATTCATCAGTTTCACTCGAAGATCATAAGTGCTTATATGGATTATTTATAATGTGTTTTGACCCTCAGATCATATATGTGTAGTGATAAATTACTGTAAATAAATCAAATGATCAATATCTACTATAAAAAATATCTCAAGAATTAGTTAATCTTTCTATAATTAAAATAGCATAATTATAAACATAATGTTAAAATATATATACTTTAATCCACTATCCTTTACTGTCAATATTATGTTGGAAACAAATTATGGTCCTGATGTTCATGTCATGCAAAATTTGTTAATGCTCCATCAAATCTGACATTTGTTAACATATGATTGATCCTAATAAGTGCTTCCACTATGCTTAGAACCAATAAAATACATGAGATCTATTAATCTAATTTGAATATGTTATTTTTTGATGGAATTGATGATATTTTTTACAAAAACTCTAGTTTTCATGATAGAGTCTGATCTAAAATAATTCAAACTTGATCTATCAACATCAATTTCATATCTTTGAAAGGAATCAATAAAATATGAATTGGACATTATAACTGAAGAGAAAACATAGATATTAGTTACTCTTTATCATGGTTCATAGCTGATAGGTTGTAAGTGAGAATTCATAAGAAAAATAAATGTAGATGGTGTTATTGAAAAATATACCATTAGAAAAGAAACCAAAGGATTTATTCAAAATTAAGAAATAGATTTTTTATCTATTATCACATGTCTATGGATACATCAAATATAATCCTTCATGTTTTTTATTATATATATATATATGTTATAAATTTGATGAAATGGATTACAGAAAATCATTCCTAAAGAGTAAATAAGATAAAAAATATAGAGGGAACCACTAGAAGGATATATAGTTTTTGGAAAAGAAAAGAAGGTTGGAAAATTATTTTTGTTGCAATATTCGGTTAAATTTTTTAATAAAACTATATCAAGAGAAAATTATTGATATTTTTTTATCTATTTTATTTTTTGATAGAAAAAATGATAAATATTTTTATAATATATCCCATTAGTAACCTGATTATTTTATTTGATTACATGTTAATTAAATGATAATTTTTATAACTGATACGATTAATGGGAATGAGGGTAAGTTTATTTTGTCAAGAAACTATGATATGAAAAACATATATGAAGCTAATGAAATTAGGGTATCAAAATTTTTTGTAATAAATATTATTTTTTTATTTATAAATATAAACATGTTGAAATATTATTAAATTGGTTTAAAACAAAATAATTTTCACGTATTTCTACTCTATATTTTTTTAGGAATAATAGGTTGCCTAATTCTTAGTAGGGATATTTATCTATTGGAAAATTAAAGTGGTATCAAGTGTCTCATATATGTTTTGACATTAACAAGACTTGATATTGCATTTATTGTTGGAACATAGAGTATGTATATATGGGAACAATGTTACAAAAAATGGGGTGTAGTTAAAAGAATAGTCAATTTCATTAAGGTGACTATAGACTACTGTATATGTTATAGTGGAATCACAAGTGTAAAGAATGTATTTTAAAATGATAATTTGATTACTAATATAGTGGATCATTGTTCTATGGGTGGTTTGTTTTTTTACACTTAAAGGTGGTTTAAAATCTAGTAGATGAAAGAAAAAAACTTTTATAATAGACTCCCCAATGGCTTTAGAGTTTCTGTCATTAAAATCCATAGGAGAAGAATCAAAATGGTATATGTCAATTTTATAATATCTACCATTCTGGGTAATAAAAATATCTTTGGTTGATATATATTATGAAATTCAAGAAATGTTTGTGGGGGTATACAATAATACATATAATAGAAAATCAAGACACATTTTTCTTAGATATATTTTTGTAATGCAGTTCATGCATGATGGGAAATTTTCCAAAAAATTAAAAAATTATTTAATAATTTTAAATATATAATTCAATGAAATAAATAAAATGAATAAATTTTAAAATGAAATTAAAAAATATTAAAATTTATATTTTAAAATAAGAGATTGATAATAAATTACTCAAAATAAATGAGTAAATAATAATGGTGTAAAAATTTAATAATATTATTATAATAAAAATGAATAAAGTTTAGTTATATAAATTATATAGATATTCACAATATTAAATGTTAATATTTAAAAAATTTAAATTAAAAACAAAAATAAATGCATTAAATTTCAATTGAATTAATATATAAATAAATAAATTTAAAAATATTAAAAATGGTTAAATATAAAAGATGAATAAATACTGTAAATTTAATTAATAATATAATATGAATAAATATTAAAACTGATCAAAATATAATAACTAAAATTATTTTTAAAAAAAATTATAAATAAATAATTAATATTAATTATATCCATTACGAAATTATTAAAAATGAATAAATATGAAAATAAAAATGAATAAAAATTTTAAATTACATTTAAATATTATAGATTCACAATAACAAATTAAGTAAAAATGATAAAATAAGAATTTTATAAATATATAAATACATAATGTAATAAAATAAAAATGAATATATTTTTGTTTCAAAAATCGGAAACATATTAAAAATATTAAATATTAAAAACAATAAATGTATACATAAAACATAAAAATTGAAAAAATAAAATAATATGAAATCTATATATATATATATATATTTCTATAAAAAATCATTAATTACATTAGAAAAACAAAATGACTTTTATTTTTATTGTGTGCATGTATTTGTCTATATATAACTATAATATAATGATATATGTCAAATCGAAACAACAAATGACTTTTCATATTATATAATTATATATACATATACATATGCACATATATACACATCACATGTATAAACATACATACATATGTACATACATACTTATATACATATATATACATACAAACACATACACATACACATGCACAAATATATGTTGGAATTAACCTATGAAAATTATTCAAAATTCAAAATTGATTCTGGTCCAACCCATTTAATGGGGAGAGAAATATTTATTTATGGAGGTATTTTTTCGAAACTAATTGTGGGGATTACCTCAAAATTAATTGGAGAGTTAATTAGATGAGAAATATGATTTAAACTATGGACAGTTGATATGGACTTGGTTTTTATATTAAAGGATGTTAAGGAATTTTTTGAGTTTGGATGATGAGCATTTATTGGGCTGAACAAAGGTGGAGGTAGATCCCCTTATAGGAATGTGAACCTAGTAACACATAATTATATAGAGGAATTAGATTCAAATGTGGTATTAGAGACCCACAAGAACAAATACTGGAAAGGGGGAGCATAGATATGTGAGTACTGAACAATGATGGTGGCATATCTTCTAGTGATCTGTGTAGATTTTTAGAGTATGGTAATTCTTAAAACACAGATGTTCATCATCATTGAATGAATTTAATATTTTCATTCTTCTATAAATGTAGGATGAAATTATGTGAAGAATAATCATATTTTCCATTTTTTATTTGATTTGTTATTACATGCGGGTCTGCTTGTTGTTACTTTGTTTGTTACTCAGAATGTTACCATTAATGTTACTAGAAGTATATGAAAGGATGACTTGGTGCGGTGGTAGGGGTTTCTGAACATTCTAGTAATAGACACTTAAGTCAAAGGTTTTCTTTCAAATTAATATTATGGGAATGTTTCATTCATCATTGATACCCAAAAAATGGTACCAATGGATGGTTGGAGAATAAATGGGGTTCTTTAGGTCAGTTGGTTTACTAGGAATCTCGAAGTATTTTATCAGAAGATGGTAGTGATATCTATAGTGTTAGGAAAATAATAAAAGTATTCATGGTAACAGGTGTCACCTGTAAGGTTTTTTTATTGGGAGGTATTTGTAACATTGTGGAAGTAAATATGAAATTCTATAAGGAATGAATATATGAATGACAAAAACAACAAGAAAATAACAATTATTCTAGAAGATTATGTCATATGATAGATGACTCAAGTTCCTGGAAGGAGATGTTAGAAGAACCCATTAGTTGTCAGTTCATGTCAATAAAATATTAATCCAGTTTATCTTTTAATCTTGATATCAAGGATAGAGGAGGGAGAATATATCGTTTGAATCAATGGAAATGGTCTTATAGATTATATTTCGTGAAATACAAATTTCATCAGCAATAAAGGTGGTTTCCCAATGTTTCCAAATATAAATTGAAGTAGTAAGAGTAAATGAACAATTTTACATGGTTTCACTAATTTATGTTTTTATAAGTGTTTATCATGATAATGACATCATGTTTATTGAAATATATAGTGACCATATGGTAGTCAATTTAAATAGTGTCATTCGTGTTTAGTGTTATGAAAATATATTTGGTGGAATAGATTCATGGTAGAATAGTTTATAGAAATGATTGAATGTATGATTGAGTGAGGATGTGTACATGGTTGACAAAACAACATTTTGTTTTAAATTTCAATAAAATTGGAGGATAAAAACTCATTTGAGATTTCAGTGGAGACAGTTTCCATAAAGACATTCGAATGAGTTTCAAATATTCAATGGAATGATAAAATATTTATTCCAAAATAATGATGAGGGATAACATTAGTGAGATCCTGGAAAATTGATGTAACATGTGTTGGATAACAATAGAGTCATTGTAGAAGAACAGTGAATGAATTTCAGTTTAGTTTTGATATTGGTGTGACCATGAAAATAGTTTTTGATTTTTAGATTGTTATAATCAAAAAGGAAATAAATTATAATGTTTAAATTGATTTGGTTCAAACACATTCTCTTTAGAGAGATAGAATTATTAGTGGAGATATTTCACCCATCATTAATAGAGGGGGTTCTCCCAAAATTAATGGGCAGATAATTATAATTATTATTTGATGGATAAAATAAATATTTGTAAATAGTTGCTAATATGGGAATAGTGTCTATATAAATTGATGTGGTGACATTTTCTTTAGTCTAATTGATAAGCATTTATAGGGTTGAACGAACGTATAGGTTTCTACCTTTCCCTGGAATCCAACTTGGGTATGATGAATGTGTCTGAGGCATAAGAGGTAAAGGAAAGGGTTGAGACTAGAATGAGGGAGCCAAGATATGTGAAGAGTGAATGGTGTTGCTGGTATATATTTCAGTGGTCTAGTTAGTGTTCCAAAATAGGGTGATACTTGTATCGTAGTTGTTTCTCCACATTGAATGAATGTTATATCGTTATTCATACATGAATGTAAAAAAATAGTTAGAACAACATAATCTGGTTGAGTACTAGTTTTTTAATTTGTACTTTCATGCATGTTTTTCTTGTTAGGCTATTATTTGTTACTCGAAATAAAGACATTCAGAGGACCAGAATCATATGTATTGGTGAATTAGTGTGGTGGAATGTGACTCTAGATTTAGTAATTCTAGACGCCAATGTCATGGGTGATCTTCTAGAGAAATGCTTCAAACTTTTTTCCTTCAACCATTATCCATGACATAAATACACCTACATATATATACATGAATTTTTTCACATCCACACATATATACATAAACATTCATACAATAAGATAGACATGTATTATTAATTAATTAATATTAATTGTATATATATATATATATATATCTAAATATGATATTTAAATATAAATTAATTCATTTATACATTTATATTTTTTTATAAATATAATTATATTATATTTATATATAATCTTTTTATCTATTGTATATACACATATCATCAATCATTTTTATTAATTAACATAAATTTGACAAATGTTTTATTTAAAAAATTTTAAATAAGATAGTAATTATTTTTTCTATTATTATATATTTATATAAATTATATATATATACATATATATATTTAATTAACACATATATAATTATTTTTATATAAATTATATTAAAAAATATATTAATATATATATATATATATTATACTTTTACTAATGTACATTTCTTTATGCTAATAAATGGGACCATTACCAGTGATAAAAAAGAGAGGATAAATGGTAATACATTAACATTTATTTTTTTGTCACTATTAATGGAATCATTTATCAAGGATTTTTTTTGGACTGAATAAATGTTCACATTGTCAGTGTTTTTAAGCATTTATACAGGGAAGCACAAAATAAAGACCCATATAAACTACTTAAGTGTCTATGTCTTGTCCATTGCTCAGGATTAAACCATATAGTGCCATATTATCCAATGGAAGATGACTCCTACTAATCTAAAACTAGCCTTGATTCTAATACAATGTTAGCAAAATATAAATTTTGAGGTAATATAAATGTGTGTCTTATGGAAGCCTTTAATAGATGTACATTTTTATGATGCATCCTTCTGTGGTTTTTAATTAGTATCCTCTTATTATTTTGAGAAATTATAGTGAGAACTAATCTATACGGCATAATACGTGATCATCCCAACTCAAGAATTGGTCCAAGAAGTTTCCCAAAAAATTAGGTAAGGTTTTGTTAAATCATTTTCAGTTATAACAAATTCAACCTTATCATCATACAAAATATTTTCAACCAAGTGAAAAATTTTATCATACACAAAACAAATTATCAATAATTAGTAAATCACTAATCAATAGTAGTTATTGAAAAATTATTATTAAATAAATAATTATTAACAATTAAAAATTGATTTATAGTCATATTTTTTTATTATTTCATAATTAATAATTATCATAATTATTATTAATTGGTATTTCAATTAAAAATATCCATTTTGACAATAATTTTGTATCTAAATTATTATTATATATATCATCTATATAGAGGAACATTTGTAGTGAAACATATAAACACAATCATCAACCACTAGTGGGTTGGTCATAGACCCCCAAAGGGATCACCCACCCCTTAATAGCCTAAAGACCCATTAAAATTATTTTCAAAAAAGGTCAGTAGAAATATTTGTATCATCCTAGATCCATGATGTCTCAAACTAAATGAGTCTCCCATGCATGACAAAGATGGAAAATTCCATAGTCTCACTAGTCCCTACTTCATTGCCACAGACAGCCACAAGACCACCAAGAGGGAGCTCACTAGTCACATTGACCTATAGGATTCCATTGTTATACCACTCACACTTCATGGGTCAGCCATCACCACATCACCATCTAATCACTAGTCACTATGCTCATCATCAATCTCCCACTAGGATATATTCCTCTCCTTTATCAGCAATCTCACTATCGCCATGAACACCATAGCCTTATGACACCCCCATTCTCAAAGAGCCACCATGCCGAGCAATGCACAGTTTTTCTCTATCGAGGAGCATTTGGTCTATCTATGTCATAATTGTTGTGCTCTATTGGTCTTACAATTAAAAATCACTGAACCAACCACTTCTCATCATTGAAGCTAACTATTTTTTCATCTTCTTACTTTGTCGCCCCTCCATCTGTTCCGCCGACCTAATCTCCTCGAGCAGCCCCCGTATCTTCACCGTAGAACTTCCTCATCTTACAAGTTGTTTACTTCCTACATTGTAGCACCACGCCATTTGATAGATGAAATAGGATCAAAAACCCCCATTCCATTAGGGTAGGGGCTAATTCTTTATGTACTTCTCGTGTCATACCATGGGACACACTCAACCATCATTTCTAGACTTCCATGCCAACCTATATGGCATCTATAGGTAATCATGTTGGTCTCAGTTCAAAAACCATACCATATTGAAGACTAACCTCAGGGAGTCCTAGATTATGAATGAAAACCCCATATGGATAACAACATTTGAGAAAATACGCAAAAAGGAAGATATATAATCTTTGAATAACAAACAAGGGTGGATAGATATAAACCAAGAATAATGAGATAATGTGAGGAATAATTTTTGCCATTAGTTTTGATGATTTATATTTTACAATTATTTAAATTGAATTGTATTTTTTGATCTAATTATTAGAAGAAAAAAATGTTTCTATAATTTCATATTTTAATGAAATTTGTTTTTTAATTTTTTATATCCAATTTTTTTTTATTTTATGAAAATTTATTGATAATATTTTAATCTAGTTGCCTAAAAATGTGAATTATTATAATTTTGAAAATAAATAATTATGGTTGAGATGTCAAAGATTTATGTTTTATTGACAAATATTTTTTTAAATATATATATAAATCAATAATAAATATTAAAAAAATTATATGAATTAATAAATATTTAAAAAATATAATTAAATGGTAAATATTAAGAATAGTATTTAATATATATTTTTAGTGATAAATTAGTTAAAATTGTAAATTTAATTAATAAAATTTTGAAAAAATTGTTAAATTATAATCAACGATTGTTAAATGCCTTATTATATGAGTTATTCCATTTTGTCTTACCCATATAACAAATAGTTAATCATTTTTATGTAATAATAATTCACTTATAAATAATAAATATTTTTCTCGAGATATTTTAAAATTTATACTTAATTAAAACATCACATAACACATGAAAAAGTACTTTATGACAAAAATAGATGAATTTGGTTTTTATTTTTTCAGTGTTTCATAATAATAATTATTTTATAAATAATATATATATTCAACATGATGTTGGAAAATTAACACACAATTTATACATCACATAACATATTAAAAATTTATCTCTTAAAAAGTTAAATTAAATAAATTTAACTACCCCTGATGAAATCCTGATGATAACTTTTATTATTTATGTGAAGTAATTTAAGATGTTGGATCTACCTAATTGCGGGAATAACATAGCTTTAATCTAAATTGAATGACGAGTTAGAAACCATAAATTTTATTGAATGATAATTTGTTTTAATATTTATTGTATTTAGAATAATCAATTATATTTAGATTCATGAAAATTAATTTTAAACTATCATTGCCAGATAATATATCTAATGTTTTCCATTACAGAGGTCTTATATCTAGAATATCAATCTCACTTCACACCCTAACCTCATATTTTTTATCGGTGTCCATACCAAAAACAATTATACACATTAACCGCAAATAAATGTTCTTTTATGATGAATTTATCCTACTTTTTATGCTGAAATCCTTATTTATTTTTTAGGTTCATTATAATTATTTTTAGAAGTTTTATTCATCCATTTAAATGCACTATTTTTTACGATCAATTATTTTTTTACCTATGAAATTTCCATGAAAATAATGATGAATAAATATAATTTAATAAAACGTGTAAAAATAAATATTTAAACTTTATCGAATGATTTATGCATCGTAAAACCAAATTATATCACAAATAAATCCACCACCAATGATAAATGGCCATGTTTCTATTCACAATATGAAATAAAATATGAAAATTATACAAATATCTTATTTCATTTTTTTTATTTTTCAACAATAAATTAATATAATGTGTATATCTTGATGTGTGTACCTAATGGTTTCCACATCAACTAAAATTCAGGTAATAATTATTAAAGTTATCATTGTATTTGGGTTTTTTGGAATCTATTTAAAGGTATATTTTCTTTTCATATCACCAATTTTTACAATGGATGTAATAGATAAATACATATATAAAGATGAAATATTTTCTATCGTCATGTATTCTCCAATCTTGAAAAACATTATTTTTAGATGTCCTTTAAATTTATTCATATATACCCATTTAATAATTTGAATATGTAAATAATATATAATTTTTATTATATTTTTTAGAACAACTAAAACTAATTATTCAATTCTCACATATCAATTTGTTGCACATGATTTTTGAATACATAATTTATATAGAATATAATATAATATACGATTGATTTGATAGTAATATTTAATCAGTTAATAATTGAATCTAATGTAGAAATAAATTGAATCTTGAAAAAATATTTAAAATGTACATATAATATATATTTTTTTTATTTTTTAAAATAGAAAAAATTTATGCCAACATTTGAATTTAGATTTTAAAACAATGTATATCCATTTTGATCATTTTGGTTGTATAAAAAAATACATACAAGCCCACAAAAATTATATAAGGGAAATTTTTTTAATCGATATTTTAAAATTTACTACATTTAATTGATAAAAAATTATCAATATTGAAAATAAATTCACAATTTTATAATTTCCTTCTTGGTGGAATAGTAAACAAGATAAGAATCTACTTTTATAGCCATCAACTAATATATCTCATTATAAGTATTAAAAAGTTGTTGATAAAATTATATCATATACCCTTGCTATATTTTTAAGGTTTCCATATTCCACAATCATATTTTACACCCAATTTCACAACAATATTGTTTTCAAACATAAATTATTGAATAATATACTATTATAAAAATTTGATTTGGAAATTAAATGTAGATTTTTTAGAACATTTCTCTTTATTTTCTATGTATCTTTATTTCATGAATTTTTCTATCTGAATCACAAATATCATCTGTATATGATATCAATACTCTGAATTTATCTTAGTATAATTATTGAAATAGAACAATGTGCCACAAAATACACTCATAATATCGAAATAAAACACTCATCAACCATATCTATTGAGAATGATATCGTTCTTAAAAAATCACACTCCTTCCAACACATTTTATCAATAAACATCATGAGAAATTTAATTTAAAATAGATGCATCCAACATAAATATTATTTTTTTACCTTGTAATGTTATTAATATTTTTCTAGTGTTGTTTTCACATCATGTTGAAATACAATTTTGCAAAAATTAGAAAACCATTTCGAGAACAGAATTCTACATGATCAAATGACAAGTAATTCCTTAAATCCAATTTATTCAGGTTGTAGTGATATATATACATTTATAGAATAATTATCATGAATAAGGATTAATAAACATGGTTTAAATTTCATTAAATTTAGGTAAGGAAGGAGAAAGGGTATGAATCATCAAGTGTGCCTTCTACACGTATCCTATTTTTTGTAGGCTAATACAAGATCAATAAACATCAAATAACTTTTATGGTCAAATTTCTCTAAATCTACATAAATTTATTAAATTCCATTACATTATTTAATTAATTTTAAATTTAAAATAATTAAAAAATTATAATAAAATTAATTGAAGCATAAAATAATATTTTTAGAAACATTATCCAAGTATTCAATAACATGATGTAATTACTCTAAGAGATATTATCACTATGTTTTCCAAGAAACTGAAATTGATGGGAAGTGTTTTAATGCATATAATTTTCATCATGTTTTATATTTTCATGATATGGGGTATTGTGAATTTGTTGCGGTTCATGATCTATATCAATTTTGAAATGTTATGGAATGTATAATAAATTAATTTCATCAATTATGTTTATTATGTAAGGGTCATCATGTGTATTATGAGTTTCCCCCATCCCGATGAGGCTCCAAACTTCTTCCATGTGTTTTTGATGTCGATTTTTTTAAATTATAGTGTTCCCATAAAATTTATAATATAGAAAACTTATTCCTATACATGAAATTTAAAAATGTTATTTTTTATTTTCAAAAAGTTGCTTGTTAGTCCCCTTTTAAAATCAATGTTAATGTAATAAATCCAAAAGAGAAAAATAGTGTGTAAAAATTAGATTATATATTAAGGAAATAAAATTCAAAATCAAAAAAGATAAGATAATATATGAAAATGTAACGTACCAGTTCCAGAAGCCACCTAGAGGTTCCCTATACCCGAATGGTCACAAGGCCTCAAGCGTATTTCCTCAAATGCTAGAGGCTTCCAACTAGTAGTGAGGGCCCTGAGTGTGATGGTGAGGAAACTATACCCTCATTGGGAGAGTACACAGCGGAAGTAAACAACATACAATAGCAGAAGCAGTAAATATCCAACAATAGTAAACAATGGAAGACTGATAAAGAAAAAACTGGAGCATGAATATATATAAATGATGTATAATACATATATGTCTAGGAAAACAAAGATACAAGTCATAATACGAAATACAATACTTAACCTGAGTACAAAAAAAAAACAGATGAGGAACTCCTAAGCATCGCAAGCCTCGGTTTGGTTTCATGCTCTCCAGGTCCAATTAAATCAAGTACCAGAAGTCAAAGGGATCTTGCACTTGTCTATACATGGAGTAATATAATCGGTTTGTGCCCAAAAGAAAGGCCCAAATAGGGTGTGACACTAAATCCTAGTAGGCGACCACCTAAAGATCTGTGTCTAATAGTTAGTGTGTATATAGTCGGTAAAAGTATATAAAGAAATAAACAAGGAGGTACTAAGAAATAAACAACCCATAGTTTAAGTATTCAAAACACCACACAACATGCAACAGCAAAATAGTTAACACAACAGGTAACCCTATGGGAAGTACCCACATTCTATCCCCTTTGGTCCTACCTATCAAGCACTAGAAACCCTTTAGGCAACACACACAGTCTCACCCCTATGGTTTAGCTAATGTAGAGACTCTCTAAGGAACCACTCATCATCAATTCCCCTTTAGACTCATATTGTACTAAAGGTGATTTGGGGATGAACTCAATGTCAGTTCCCACTGTGGCCCATGTTGAGGAACTAAAGACACTCTGGGGAAGCACTCAACGTCAATTCCCCTTGTGGTCTCACATTGTAATTATAAAGACACTCTGGAGGACCCTCAATGTTAATTCTCTCTAAGGTCTATACACAAGGATATCACGGCCCTATATAACTCAAGCAAGTGTAGAAGCATGTAACGGCCCAAGTAAACCTCAAGAACTATTGTTCTATCATTATACATCATAACAACATATAAGAGCAACATGCACATCATGCTATAATACTATGCATGGAAAAGGAAACAAAATCCAAACAATAAAAAACATGCATGTGAAATACATCCTATGAACAAATATTCACCCTATTCACAATCAATAACCTCTACTTAGGCATACAGAAAAGTCAGGCAAACAATAAGGCTAAATTGGTAAACATACAATACCCTGTTCAAGGGTATTGGGAAAATTGGAAAATAAAACCCAATGACTTTCTACAGAAAGACACAATCGACCAACCTCAGGGTTAGGAGATCAATATATTTGATCCTCGAAGCTTGAATCCCATTAGAACTTCGTAGATCTATGAAAACGTATACAATGTTTAACCCACAATAACCTGGAAAAGAGGTGGATTTTGAAGACAATTCTCTAGAATATGGAAGAGGTTACCACTACGGTTCAAACGCAATCGACGGTGCTCAAATCCGAGGAAAGATGGAGGATCGGGGGATCATCAAAGATCTACAGATGGCACATTGCTCTCAGATGAACGAAACCTAAAAGAAGTGGTTTCTATCTGTTAGACGTGACCCCAGTGCATTTAATGAATAAAAAGGAAATTACACGACATGTAATATTGAAGTACATGGTGTGTACTCGGCTTTTCCGTACTTTGCCTTAAGCAACCTCCAAGTCACTCCCACACGGCTATGTATGTAGCTACAACACATCCAGTACATGGCCTACTATGGCATAGAAGTACACATCGTGTACATAGAAAATTTTCATAATATCATATTTATTCCAAAAACGACTAGAAAAGGAAAAACATACCTAAAAAGAATGTCAAGGTTCTTAAAATCTTTCCCCCTTAAAGAAATTTTTCCTTGAATTTCCCTAGCGTGGAATAGAAGAAGAATCCCTGGACATTTCTGGCCACTACGCTCATACATCAGCCTCACTCTCCCAAGTCTCATCCTGCACTCTCATGTGCTACCATAACACTCGCACCAGAGGAATAGAATTTCCATGGGGAACCTTTGTATTGTGATCCAAAATCTGGATATGATGTTCCTCGAATAATGTATCCACCTCCAACTTGACTTCCTTGGGTTATAAAGAATGAGATGGGTCAGAAAAGTAATGTAGAAGATGAGAAATGTGGAAGACGTCGTGCATATCCCGGTACCTATGAGTTAACTAAAACTAATAGCCAACCGGCCCAACTCTCTCCAACACCTCAAACGACCTGACGTACCTCGGTGAAAGCTTACCCTATCTATGAATCCTCTTGTGTCCCATCCTCGGTGTGACACATAGAAAAACATGATCCCCGACCTCGAACTCCAGAGGTCGTCTCCTCTGATCAGCATAAGGCATATGACGAGACTGTGTAGTAGCCATCCTCTTCCAAATCAACTCTATATTCTCTGTAGTCTCATAAACAAGAAGAGGTCCTAGCAAGGCTACCTCTCCTCCCTCCATCCAACATAAGGGTGATCAGGATGGCCTACCATACAAAGCTACATATGGTGCCATCTGAATAGTCTTTTGAAAACTATTATTGTAGGAAAACTCTACAAGTGGAATATGATTCTCCCAAAAACATCCAAAATCTATAATTCATGCTCAGAGCATATCCTCAAGCACCTAAATAGTACGCTTGGACTGGCCATCTATTTGAGGATGGTAAGTTGTACTCGAAAGTACCCATGTGTCCAAAGCCATTGAGAAGCCCCGGCCAAACCCGAGAAGTTAAACATGCATCCCTATCTGAAACAATGGAGTGTGGAACCCCATGCAGACATACAATCTCTCGGATGTACGACTGCCCTAGATCATCAACATTGAAGGTCTCCCTTATCGGAAAGAAGTGTGCAACAGTCATTAGTTTTTCAATGACAACCCAAACTGCTTCATTCCCTCTAGGAGACCTTGTAATTCTTGTCCCAAAGTCCTTCACAACGTCATTCCACTTCCACTCGGGAATGGGTAACTACAGTAAAAGCCCTACTGGGCACTGATGATACGCCTTCACCTTCTGACAAGTGGAACACCTCATGACAAAACCAGCAACATCCCTCTTCATACCTAGACAACAATACTGATAGTGTAGATCACGATACATATTGGTGACGCTAGGATGAACTGCCTAAACTAAGGAATGAAATTCCTTTATCAGCTCCTCGCATATATCTGCTATCACCGATATGCATCCCTGGAATCACAGGATCTCATCCTTGCTTATGGTCCACCCAGGAATAGGGTCCTCTCCTGTCACACTTTCCTATAGGACTAGGACTTCATAATTCGATAGCTGCCTCATTCGAACTCGATCTAGAAGAGTAGAGGTAATAGCTATAGAAGAAAGAAAAGTTTTCCCCTGTCTGCCGTGCACCTCCAAATGAATATCAGAGAACAGATCCATAAGCTTCCACTCACTACTGGCCTCTCGAACCGCATATATCTGAGTCCACCTGTTCAATGCATCAGCTGCTACATTACATTTCCCCTGCGTATAGGCAAGATCAAAGTCAAGAGACTGATGGTACCCAACACACCTTCGATGTCTCAAATTCAAATCATGCAAAGTGAAGATGTACTTGATACTCTTGTGGTCAGTGAATACCACAAAGTGATCTCCCAGAAGATAATGTCTCCAGCAGCGTAGGTCATGAACAATAGTCAGCAACTCCAGATCGTGCGTTGGGTAATTCCTCTCATGTGGCCTCAACTGCTGAGACCCATATGCAACAACTCCATCTCTCGACATAAGCACATATACTAGCCTGATACCTAATGAATCACAGAAAACAGTATAAATCTTTCCTGGATTTGAAAATACTTGTATCGGTGATGATTTCAACCTCCCTTTCAGCTGCTGAGAGGCTGACTCACAAGAATATGCCCATAAGAACTTCACACCCTTCTTGGTACAACCTGTCAGTGGTGATTCTATGCATGAGATAGTTTGTATGAAACATTTGTAGTATCTATCCAGCCCTAAGAAACTTCTCACCTCAAAAATGTTCTTTGTCTTCTCCCATAAAACTACTACCCTCACTCTCTCTAGGTCTACTGACACTCCAGTCTCTGAGATAACATGACCCAAGAAGTGAATTTGGTCTATCCAAAAGTGGCATTTTGAGAGCTTAGCATATAATTTATGCTCCCTCAGTATACTCCAATTGATCTCAAAATGGTTATCCTAGTCATGTCGAGTGTGAGAGTAAACCAAGATCTTATCCTAAAAAACAACCTCGAATGAATCCAAGTACGGATGGAACACTCGGTTCATCAGTTCCATGAAAACTGCAGGCACGTTCATGAAACTGAATGGCATAAACATATACTCGTATAGACCATACCTGCTCTGGAAAGTAGTTAGAGGCATATCAGATAGTCTAACGTGCAACTGATTATATCCAGACCTCCAATCAATCATAGAAAACACCGGGGATCATCGAAGCTAATCAAAGAGGTAATCAATCCTCAGCAAGGGATATCAGTTCTTGACCATCTACTAGTTCAACATCCGATAATCCACACACATCCTAGGATTACCATCTGCCTTTTCCACAAAAAGTACAGGCAAACCCCAAGGAGATTTACTGGGTCTGATGAAACCTTTAGCCTGAACCTCCTCCAACTCTTTCATGAGATCCTTCAACTCTAGTGAAGCCAGACTATAAGGAGTAATGTACACTAGTTCCGCCCCTATAAAAAGATCAATAGAAACGTCTAACTCACACTCTTGAAAAAAACCTGAAAAGTCCTATAGAAATAAATCCCTAAAACGATCAACCACTGGAAGAAATTCTAACTTTGAATTCCCCTGGTCATCTAGATAAAGAATAGCAATACATGTTGTAACTGCTCCAAAACCATGATGCTCTCGAACAACTGTGCAGTCCAGGACATCCCACTCTCCCTTATGAAGAAAAGATCTACCCTATTGTGATATAAAACTCACCATGCGGTGATAACAGTCGACGACTTCCTAGAATAGAACTAGCTAGTTCATTCCAAGAATGACATCATAACATATCATCTCCAAAACATAATGATACAAAAAGAATATACACCCACAAACCTCAAGAGGGAACTCCTTGAACTGACGTACACTAGATATTATTGTCCCCAACAGAGTGTCTAGTGTCAAAACAATGGCAGAAGAAAAGATACAGAGCCCAAGGCTCTTCATAATAGCGACAAATATAGAAATATGTGTACCTCTAGTATTGAAAAGGTATAATGATAAAACGGAGGTACTAGGATCATACCTTGAACTGTAGAGGGTTTGGGATCTTACACTTGATGTGATTGGTCCACTGCAAAATTCTAACCAGCTCTACGGCCCTGTGACCCTGCCTGACTACTCTGAGCTGATCCACTCTACATTTTCTGATGGCCTAGTGACTGACCACCGCGGTCGCAACCACCACCTCGGCCTAAATGGCCAGAAGATCACCAGTTCCTAGACTGGTGAGAAGTTGTTGGAGCTGCTCTTATACGAGGAGCCATAGAAGAACCCCTGTCCCCAGCTTCTGGTGAAAGGATCACATCGAAACGTTGATGGTGTCACAAATTTCTGCAAGATCGTCACTCTACCAGGTCTCTCTGGCACTACAGCCTCATATTCATATTTCACTCACACTGGTAGCACAACACCTGGCTACCAGAAGATGCATCCCGCCTACTCGGATATCCCCATGTCATCTCCCTACGGTGCTTCCTGTTATCAACTGGAGGAGCACTAACTCTAGAAGTTGAGCTGCCCTATATCATAACTCCATATTACCTAAGATTTCACTCCATGATCAATACATGGTTGATGATGGAAGTTATGGAAGTCAAATTGAAGATATTCACTTTAGTGCGGATGTCCTGTGTGAGGCCATCCTCGAACTTCCTTGCCAGAAATAACCCATCTATTCCCAGGAAGGGTTTGAGATTCTGATGCTTGGTGAAATTAGAGGAGTACTCCATAACTAATAGGGTACCCTACTCAAGGCTTATAAACTCCCATGCTCGATTGGACCTCAGGGTATCCAGATAGAAGTAGTCGTAGATGACGTGATGGAACTCCTCCGAAGCAATAACCTACTGATGACCCAACTATGAGATCACAACCCACCATCTCTTGGAAGAATCATGTATGACATAGGTAGAAAGCTTGACTATCCTCTCTAGAGGCGTCTCCAGATGCTCAAATATCGTCATCATGGATTTGATCCATGACTCTTTAGCCTACGTTACTCCTTCCACTTAGAAGGTGGGTGGATAATGCTGTTGGAAGACCCACGTCAAAACATCCATCGACGGGGCAGGAGGCAGGGATCCTTGAAATGTCTCCATCACCCTTATGAAGCCTTTACAGAACAGTGCATCAGCACTGGTAATAGGTATAACTGCTGGTTCCAAGACTAGAACAATAGGAGGATTAAAAGGGGTCCCTGATCAGCCATGTCTGGGGTATGATCGCTTCCTGGAAACTGGCGTACAATTGGAGGACGTCTCGGTGGGATGACTCTGCAAGGTCAATCACACACCTTAGATCAGAATTATCATGGATGAAAAACAAGGAATGTAATAAGATAACAAGAGGAATAAAACATTCAAGTTTTACAAAACATGACTAAACAACATGTACACTACCTACATGGCATGCTTCCTGAAGTCATTCATGTGGGTGTGTAGTTTTCCCTAAACTGGTTGTCTAACACCCCAAACACATGGCATGTTGTGAAAACACAAGGCATGTACTTGAATATTCATCCCCTGCCCGGGCCCTTCTACGTGGTTAAACCACACAAATCTATTAATACAAGACTACACATTGTGTTCAAGGAAGACACGACATGTACTGGACATGCTTTACCAAGCCCGTGTTGTTATTGACATGGTCACACACATGGCTCAAACTACACAGTGTGTTTTTGACCGACATGGCATGTACGTGAAAGGATAACACAAACCAGGGTTGTTTGTGACATGGCCAGGTACCTGGGTTAGACTAAACGACATTTTCATGATGCACACATCATGAATAAGAATAGACTCCACTGACCTGTGTTGTTGGCTACATGATTGAGTTCCTAGGATTATACTACACGGTGTGTTCAACGCGGACACGGCGTTTTTACCAGATGTTTCCCATCCCATGTCTCTACCCACATAGCCTACGACATGGTTAGAGACTACACGGCGTGTACTTAAACTACACGGTGTGTAGTTAAGAAAAATTGTTTCTTCAGGAACAGAAGAACACATGGCATGTACATAACATTTTATGGTGTGTATTCTAGGTTTTCCTGGATAAAAATCCTCTGAAACTACTCTGGAACCTATAAACACTGAAAAAATCATTGAATGTACCAAATTCTGATCTATGGGGGGCCATAATCCTCGTGAATCAATGTTTGGAACCCTATACAATTTATAAACAAGAATAACGATACAATGATCCACCAAATTACGGTCCATGGGGCCCATAACATCTCAAGAGCCAAAGTTTTGTGTTCATTAAAACAAAACCATACACACAAATCCCTATCAAACTACAAGTATTTCTATTAAGGAATCTATCAAAACAATATGCATATTCTTACACCACATATATCACAACTACATGTAATCGCTAATGCATCCTTGATGGCATGGCAAGAATGCATGGAATGTGATTTCTAACAACTGCCTAAATGATACATGAGATGGCATACCCGCATCTCCTCAGGTTGTGACAGAAATAGAACCTCAATAACAACAATGGTAACCACACAAAACATGTGAATCACCCAACAGTGAAATCAAATCAACTGTAAAATTTCAAACATTAAAAAATGAAATAACGAGGTAGATTAGATTTTCCATGTACACGAGTTAGCTACTCCTGGGCACAGCTTATTACCAAGTACCTATTTTGTCCTACTCTTGACTATGGGCTCCAAAATGTAAATCAATAAAAAATAACAGCCTTTGATACCAATTTTTTACATCCTGGATCCAGAAACCACCCTGAGGCACCCCGTACCCGGTTGGTCACATGGCCTAAATCAAATTTCCCTGAACGCTAGAGGCTTCCGACAAGATTTGAGGGCCTTTGGTGTGATGGTGGGGAGACTATGCCCTCATTGGCAGAGTGCAAAACATATATAAACAACATACAATAGATGAAGCAATAAATATCCAAAAACAGTAAATAGTGGTAGGCTGATAAAGAAACAACTGGAGCATAAATATATATAAATGATACATGATACATACATGGCTAGGAAAATAGCCAAACAATTCACAGTGTTGAATACATTACTAAACCCACGTATAAAAGAAAAACAGATGAGAAAATCCTCAGCATTGTAAGCCTCACAATAGTCCCACGCTCTTCAGCTCTCATGCAATCAAGTACCTAAAGATGAGGGGTGATTTCCCTTGTCTATACCTACATCAATATAATGTTTTTGGGCCCAAATTCATGGCCCAAATAGGGTGTGAGACTAAATCTCAGTAGGTAAACACCCAAACATCTATGCATAATAGTCAGTGAGTATATGATAGGTAAAAGTAAAAAAACCAATAACCAAGGAGGCACATATTAGAAAACAACCCACAGTTTAATCATTCAAAACACCCCACAACATGAAACAACAAAACAGTTAACACAATGGGTAAACCACTGGGAAGTACCCAAAGTATATCCCCTATACTTCTACCTATCAAACACTAGCTACCATCTGGGTGGCACACATAGTCTCACCCCTCTAGTTCAGCTTATGTATAGACTCTCTAAGGAATCACTCACCGTTAATTCCCCATATAGTCTCGTATCATACTAAAAGCTCTCTGGGGAAGCACTCAATGTCATATCCCTTTGTGTCCTGCGTTGAGGAACTACAAACACTCTGGGGAATCACTCAAAGTCAATTCCCTATGTGGCCTCACATCGTAATTATAATGACACTCTAATGAATCCATCAAAATCAATTCTCCCTATGGTCTATACACCAGGTTCTCATAAACCTATGTATGTCAAGAACGTGTAGCAGCATGTAACAGCCCATGTATACCTCAAGAACTACTTGGCTAGCATTCTACAGCCTAACAGCATATCAGAGCAACAAGCATACCATCCAATAATAGTAGACATGGAAAAGGAAACAGAATCCAAATAAGGAAAATCTGCATGGGCAATACAGCCAAAGCACAAAAGTTCACCCTATTCACAGTCAGAAACCTCTACTCAGGAATACAAGCAAAGCAGGCAAACAATAGGGATACAATGATAAACGTGCAATACCCCGTTCAAGGGTATTGGGGAAATTTTCACATAAAACCCATAAACATTCTACAAAAAGGGACAAGACACCTACCTTGGGGTTAGTAGATCAATATACTTGAACTTCGAAGATTGAATCCCCTTAGAACGTCTAAGATCTATGAAAACACATAAAATGTTTAACCCATGATAACCTAGAAAAGAGGATGAATTTTAAAATGACACTCTAGAAGAAGGAAGATCATACCACTACGGTTCCAATGCAATCGACGATGCTCGAATTGGAATATGGACGGAGGATAGGTGGCTCGTCGAAGATCCGTGGATGCTCGGCACTCTCGGACAAATGAAAACTAAAAGAAGTGGTTTATGTCCACCAGATGCGACCCCGATGTGTTTAATGAAAAAAAGTACATGGCATGTACTTTTGAAGTGCATGGTATGTACTCAGCTTTTCTGTACTCCTCCTTAAGCGGTCACCAAGTCACTCCCACAGGGCCGTGTATGTGGCAACTACATGACTAGCACACGACCTGCAAAGGCAATGAAGTACATGGCGTGTACATGGAAAATTTCTAGAATTTCTACTTTTCCCCAAAAACGACCAGAAAATAAAAACATACCTTAAAAAAAGGTTTGGGTTCTTATATAAAATTATCTTCCTATATAGAAAGGTGATTAGAAAAATAATAGACTGTTTGATATGATAAAAATATGAAATAATGCAGTTTAGTATCATTCCAACCCCAAAAAATATCATGTTCTAATTTTCCAATAATATCATTGAGATTCAATCCCTTGTATTTAATGAATATTATATAGCCCTTTATTTTTTATAATATTTTTTATTTTATGTTTTTTAAAATTTATTTAAATTATAGACTAAAAAATACTTGTATATTTTCCACATGGGTGAATCATTTTGAAAAGTTACATTTTCTATTGGTAAATCATTTTACATATAGAAATGTCCAAGTCACAATTTTTTGAAACTATGTCCCTAGACGTTATTAAAATAAATAAAATAGTTTTGTTCAAATATAATAATTCCAAAGGAAAAATTAATTTTTTTATAAATGATTGGAAGAATATTAATACAATATATATATATATATATTGATAATATTATCAATAACATCTATTTTTCCATCATAAATATTATTAATATTATTATTTAATCATCTATTGTAATAATTAATGAAAATTAATATATATTTATAATTTATTTTCCAAATGAAATATTAAGTGTTGGTATTCTAATATTTTTTGATAAAATTTTATATTATATTTTTTAATCTATTTAAATATAATATATTTATAGTATTGTAATTGTAAAATTAGGTTTTATGACACTCAAAAACACTGAGGCGTTATTTGAGAAAAAAACATCATCACACATAATTTCAAGACAAGTCCAATCTCCAAGAGACATTACATTAATCTCAATCAAATAACATTACCAATATGTTTTTCTCTCACATAAGCTAAAAATACCATTGTTCATAATGGAGGAGTGTTCCACACATAAATTTCACCCACTCATTCATGACATGACTATAATGGCTATGTTCATCTATAGTAGCCTCACATTAGTAGAATTAAGTAGTTCAACCCAAATTTCGAATACAAGTTCCTGGAAGTAATAGATCATCCCTAGAACATAAATTCATCATAAAAAAGAATAAAAAACTCCTTATAAATTATAATTGAAACAAAAATTGTCTCCAATATAAAATCTAAATATAATTAAATCAATTAAGTTCTTTCTGTTGAAATAGGAGAAGGGGAACATGAATTAGTACCTAAAAAGTTTTTGAATATAATTAATGTGATATCATATAGTATTTGAGACTCCGCATGAGAATTTTATACCACAATGTTGTGGAGGATACCTATTAAATATTGGAAGATTCAATAAACTCAAACACTATTCATCCAATGATAGAATTTCTTATATGCATCATGATGGAATTCGAAGAATAAAATGAGTTCTTGTTCATATAATTATAAAGGTGTACTTACAACATAGTGAACGAACAATATTTAAAACATATAATATATGAAATTGAATTGAAAAAAGTATAAACAATTTTATGAAGATAATTTATCAACCAAAATTTCTTGCTCTTGTTATGGGATACATGATTGGTTGGTGTCTCCATATATTTATTTTTCATAAGAAAAAATATCTCCTTCCAAGTACCAATACCAATCACATTATATTTATGGGATTCTTCAAAACTAATTTCCAAAATTAGACTATGTTGGTAAATTTATATTTTACATTTGGGATCAAACAACAAGCATATGAAGCAACATTTAAATAAAAAACATAGGGATTTATTTTATTTTATAACACATTTTTTAACACGTAAACCATTAAAATATAATATATTTCATTCCATAAATATTCATTATATTAGACTAAATGGGTCAATGACACTATGATTTTTAACTAAAAAAATCCCTCCTAGTCAATGTTAGGAGAAGAAATCCCAGACATGTTAAATTAAACCGGACTAATTATCTGATGATTTTATTTTAATTAATACCTATACATAAATGTTTTGTAAATTATTATACAAAACACTATAAAAATAATATAAAAAACATATTTTCTCTAAATAGAGGACCAAATATATGTAAATAAATTAATGAAATTATATTCTAATAAGATAATTAGATCATTTATTAGTACCAAATTAATTTTTATTAGAGGACACAATAGATGTGATCTCACACAATAGTTAAAAATCCTTGTAAGCATTCAATACCTAAAATTTTTGGATGATTCTTATGAAATCAGTGATGATTCTAACTACTGTAAAATTGTTTACCCTGTAATTGAATACCTCATATGGGTTTCAATTAAATTAAAATCTTATAAATGATGCTGAGATAATGAATATAGCTCAACATGATGACCTCCATTATAACTATACTATTCCCTTATAATATATTCATTTTATTAAATTTAACATCAACATCTTGAGGAATAACTAATAAATAATCATAATCAAATTGGATCGGATAATAAAATCACTAGAAGAATGTGCACATTTTTTATGCTATCATGGTACCCTTTGGAAACCTAATCAATACAGATTGATCATGTCTTCATAATGGAGTTAATGATTTAATAATCTATATAATAAACTAATTTTATCTACTAGGTTAGGGATGAATAAGTAAATTTCTAGGGATGATATGAAAAATAAAAGAAAGGATTACGCTAATATGGTGGTTTTGAAAAAATTACCTATTTAGGAAACAATATCACCAGGAGAAAGTGAAAATTTTAGGAATAAGGTCCCATGATAGTATAAAAAACAGCCATACATCATATAGGCATATAATTCATCTAATATACTTATATATAGCTTGGAAAATTTTACATGTATCCAAATAGATTTGAGAATAAGCTAGAATACCTTCATAATCTTTATTAATGATTGAAAGGATTATGCTCATGTGATTCTACACTAAAACATTTAATTGAATGAATCCAATTTTTATTAACATTCATTATAGTTCATTGAGTCTAGAAATAACGAGGTTTAAAAATAAATTTTAGTAGTGAATATAGAATGATACATTGAAAAAGAGTATACTATTGGATCCAAAATATTAATATTAAAAATTTAAAGACATACCCATGTAATTGAGAATATATCTTGGATAAGAATAATTTACCACAATTATAGTAAAATATCTACCAAATAATGACCATCCAGTCAATAAAAATAAATTAATTTTAAGAATAAAACACCTCATTATTAGATCATGACTAAAGTTGATGCAGATTAAAGAATTTCATTTTATAATTTAAAAAATATACAATAGTGGAAATACTTCATCAACCACTAGACTATTATTATAGAACTAGTTTGATGATATTTGAATATGGAGAAATAGTACTTGAATGTAAAATTATTACGTAATCAGTACAGGGTTAAAACACCTAATAGGTTTACCTGTGATAACTTACATGGGATTTTAAACAAAAGTTCAATTTCAACAATAACATGGTTTTAGGAATTAATTAGACATTGTAGGTGAATAAAGAGGAAAATTCATTTGAAAACAAGAAAATAATATTATTATTCTGTTATAAATATATAACAAAACTGAAAATGCCCTAATTTATTCCACGTGATCGATAATATTCATTATAGTTAGATCTATAAGAAGATACATTTTACAGATGTATATAGTATACATTTTAATATATATGGAACATCATTATCTTAAAATAAATATATTATAATTTTTTATACCTAGTAAATAATAGATAATATTATTGAAAAGGAAATTTTTATGCATTTTAAATCCCAATGTCTATGACCTCTAATGAAGTTATTAATAGTAATTACTTAACTAATTATATAAAATAAACAACATAGATACATATAATGACTAACTAAAAATTGAACATAATATCTGGAGAAACATATAATACGATATCTAAAATGTAAAATAAATGATTAATTTATATATTTTATAATATTTAAATGTAAATTCATAAAAAAAGATTAAATTCATTCCGTGGAATGGTTGATGGTGGATATTCATTACAGTTTATTTCCAAATTATTTAATTAGAAAATTCATCCTTATTAATATAGGAAAAAAATTATTCATTTAATTAGTTAAATTTATGTTGAATTCTCTCCCTAGTTTTCATGAGTTACTATTTATAAGTGATAAATTAATTTCAATTAAACACGTATTTATTTCCTTCTGAAACTTTTGAATTAGTAAATATTAGTTTCAATAATGAAAAAAATAAATTTAATTTAACATTGATGAAATACTTATTCTCGAGGAACTCTTCATTTTATCAAATGAAACTATAGTATTCCAAATAAGAAATGATTTATAGGATAGATCATAATCATTAATGGGACTGTTAAATATAGATATTCATATATAGATCAAGATATATTTGACCATAAATATAATTGAAAAAGATAATATGTACCAAAAAATAGTAATGAGTTAATAATTTTATTTAAACATAAATCAACCAGAACTACAAATATATACACAGGTAAAAACAATGGTTAAATTAAAATAAATTCTGAATCAACTATAAATTTAAAATGTAGAAATTAATGATTAACACTACCATAGATAATTGAGGTTAGTCTTATATATAATGAAGATGATCCCACAGTAAATAAAAAATTGAATCCAAACTTTTCACTCTTGTGTTCATGATATTTATCCAATCATTAACCCAAATAATTAATACATTTAATGAATAAAAGAATAAATTAAAAATAGTTTCCTAAAATATTTTCAATGAAAAAATTTTCAAATAAGTAATGAACAATTCAAATTACTTCAAATGAAAAAGAGTTTTTAGTTGATAAAAAACTAAAGTGACACTACCTAAAGTAGGGACTTGATAATAATCTAAACAAGTTGGGCATCTTGGAATATAATTTTAGAAACTAGTCTGTTCAATGATTCCAATAATGTCCCTAATTTTATACTCTATTTCAGCACTATATTTCATCACCAGGTGAATAAAAAGGAAAATTAATCTATGAAAACTGATATATATAATCACAGAGGCTTGGGTCAAATAAATTGAGTGACTATCAAAAATATTTCAATTGAAAACATAAAACCACTAAACAATAATCCCAAATGACCATAATACTAATTTCATATAAATTTTATTAAAGCCTTATCTGAAATTGATTTCAAAAAAAAAAGACTCCCATGATTTTATGGGCTTAAAACCTGATTTGAAATGGTACATACCTCATAATAGGATCAATTGTTGGATATTTAAATAATAAATGTCATCATGTCAACGATCCTTTCAACACCTCATATTTATAGTTGAATTTGGGAAAAAAATAAATCATGCCTTTGTAGAATGGTTGTGTATTTAATGGTAGATAATGAAGTGGGGAGTGATTGGGGGTGTGGGACACAATGATGAATTTTTCCTACGAGTGCATATTTAAATGACCCATGTTGGGAGGTGGTTATTGAAGATGTGGGGAGATGGGGAATGAGGAATATAAGAGGTTGGATAGGGTTGTTGTTGTTTTTATTTAATCAACTGAATCAGAGAAGAAATGTTTATTTATTGTTTTTTATTATGTTTTTTTAAATAATAACATATTAATTTTTTGGTAAAAACCCATCAGTATTAATATTAAAATTTAATAGTTTTAATTGTTGGTAAAATATTTTCTATTATTAAACATTAATAACTGTATATATATATATATATTGGTAAAAATAAATTTCTCTTCTTAAATGTAATATTAATAAAACATAATACAAATTGTAATTATTCATTTTTACCTTAATATATTTTTTATGTCCTGAAATTTATGTGGGTACAATCCAGTTTATATATAGTGATATTATAATATATAAATAAAACATAATTAAAAAAATTAGGTATGAATTTCAGGAAAAATTTAATTTTAATTCACCTTGTAATGACAATTCTTACCTAAGAGATAATACCAATTGTTGTATTTTTTAATATTTAAATATATTTTTTAAAAGATTATATATGTTTTTTGAAATGGAGAGGTTTGTGGAATACAATATTATAATGTGTGTTAGAGTGGGTCCATATGTATAAAGAGGAATAATTTTCTCATTATTTAAAATTTTATAGTTTAGACGAAACATTTTGGGTTATATGGTGCAATATCCACTTACATGATCTCACAATGAGGTGCAATGATGACGAAATTTTTATTTCAGAACAAGGTTATTGGAGGTGCCTTTTTTTACGAACCAGTTGGTCACACCTATTCTGGGCCAGGCCCAAATAGGTACATCAGGTGGGTTGATCTAGCTCATTGAACTCGTACAATATAGACTATCAATTAGATATGAAATGATCTAATGGATATTCCAATTCACATTTTTGCCTCTCATTTCCCATTAATTCATTTGGTGTGATTCAAGAGACAAGATTAGTCCAGATATGATATGACCCTTCAGAATAGTTTCTTTCCCAATTACAAGGGGAGTACTATATTATCAAAATGGTCATTATAATGAATATAAAAGTATGATCCATGGAATGTAGTATTTTTTAATCTCCATAAATTATCAAGAACTCTAATGCCTTTCAATGATAGAAATTACTCCCAACTATTAAATAAGAATTAAAATCTCTTTGTTGGTGTACATAAATAAATAATTTCCAAAACTCTATAGTTCCAAAATATGATTCAATGCTTACTTTATTATAAGTAAATGGTTTGAGTAATGATCCACCATTTTAACCTTTAGGGATTTTTCTTTAAAACCACTATAAATTCTATCTAGTAGGGTCTAATATACACTGAAGGGGATAAATATTGATACACAAATCAATAGTTTCCATTAACTAAACTCAATAAAATTCCATATCACTAACCACTAGTATGTAGAATAATCCATATAGTATATTTTCATCAACATGGATATATAAATTCCCAACAATGTTACCAAGGTGGAGTAATTCGATTCTAAAAAAATTTAAGAGTTTTCAAAAGAGAATGTATTATCTACTTGTAAAACTCAAAGTGATGTTTGTGATCTCAACTCTAAATCCACCAACATCTCAAAATGAAAAACTCTATATTTTCCCCATTATAAAAAAACAGAAAATAATGATTACATATGTTGATGAAACATAATCATCACATTATATGATTTATCATCAACACATTCCAATACCTCTTAAAAAACAAAATTTATTTGGGATCTTCTGTAATAAAAATAAATGTAAAAGTATCTGAATATAATGAACTCCATTATATGTAATTTCAACTAATAAAAAATGTTTGATAATTGATATATCATTGAGAAATTCAATGAAATTAAATGTATTATAAAACAAATAGAGAGAAATCAAATGGAATTTTATGATTCTATAATTATAAAATCCAACATTAATATAATACCCCCTTCTTGGGTAAGTGTTAAAAAAAGTGAAAAAACACAATTTGGAATCTATTTCTCATAATGTGTTACTCAGATAACTAAAATTTTAGGAGGAATATTAAAAATAATGAAGAGGTAAATGAACCTAAGGATGATTAATATGAGTTCCTCATGGTATAGGGTGAGGGCCCATCCTTTGCCTTAAATGGTAAAAACCAAAAACAACCTTTATAATATAAGTTATAACTATTGAATAATACAGGGGAAAACTAATTCATTGAAATTATGGGACACTTAAATAAATAATTACATATTGATAAGAAGAAATATTAAAATAGTTCATTAAGGGATAAATTTGTATCCACGATCATAGAAGATAATTTTCTCATGGATGGATCTTCTCAGTTGATCTATTATGGAGATACATGACAAGTGTGGTTCAATGAATATCAATTCATGATTATTAAATCAATAAATTTTGATATCTATCACTACTTGGTAAACTCTTTATGTATTAATTTATAATATAAGTGTGTGGTTGATCTTTAGATTACCTTTTTAAATATCCTCAAATTAAATAATTATTTGTATATGACAAAATTAATTTTGTATTTAGTTTCAGATTACTTGTAAAAAATGAATGCCTTTAAGCTTGTGGTCAAGGAATAGAACAATGATTTTCCAGGTTTGTGATATTTATTTAAAATTGTAACTATTATAATGGATTATTCACATGTAAAATAAAAGAGACTTCTATTTCCATAACCAAGTTGTATGGATATGATTTATATATGAAATTTTTATGAGGTATTAATGAAAATATTTCTAGAGAGACATTGGTTTTTCTTAATATAGAGTTTGATCCAAAAACATTTAAAGATTTTATGTCATATTTAAATTCATATCATTCGAAAGAATCTATAAATGATGAAATGGTATCTTTAATAAGAATAAATACCTAATTATTTATTTTTATTCGTCAAGGGTTAGAAACAATATATTATTAGTGTATATTTATAAGAATACAAATTGTTAATGGTATAATTGAAAAATAGAAATCTAGATTAGTAATTTAGGGTTTTACTCAAAAGAAATGAATATTTTGTTTCAATACCTATTTTCCCATACATGGGAAGGATTTAATTAGAATATATTCTTTATTTGATTCTATATATATTTTGAATAGATTCCAAATGGATATTTAGCATTCATTCTTAACTACTTAATTAGATGATGAAATATGTAAAAAACCATGAGGCATATTCATAGTCCTAGAAATGACAATAACATTGAACAATTTGTGTAGTTCCTATATAATATAAAATATTATAAAAAATCATTCAATATTAAATATAATTAAGTAATTTTATCAAATGGAATTGTAGTTAGCCATTTTGTTAGATTTTTTTACATTAGGTTCCACGATAACCATAGTGTGGTTATTTTTTAAAATATATATATGAAAGATAATTTTTAGAACAGATGTGAATCATGAAAATGAGGTTAATTCTATTTTATCTTGAACCATTGATATGCAAGACATAATAGAGGAAAATGTTCTTCTGGGAATAAAATTTTTTAGGTATAATATTTTTACCTTGATATTAATATCTTGTAATATTGCAATGTTCCCAACAAGGTTCTAACAATTTGTTTATCCATCAGTTTCCACTCAATATAATTCTAGAAGTAGGATATAAACAAACCATGTAAAGTAATTGATTCTCTCTCAAATTTACCCAATAGATGAAGGTAGAACGGTCCTTGTAGTTTAGCTTGGGTTATCGAATTCTTAGGGATCAAAGAAGAAATCTATAGACACGTACATTATCTGGACTGTTTTTGGATATGAAGTGGCCAACATGGGTTTATTTTATTTTAATTTAAAGGATAACTAACAGATTTAAGTGAATTAAATTTAAAATAATGAGTTGATCCTAGGTTATCGCTCATGGTGGATTGGACGTATTTCCTTTTCATTGATTTCCATTTCATATATTTTAGATGGGTTCATTTAAGAAGATAAAACAACATCATCACTTAATGGTGTAATTACTACACCCTTTAATACTAATCACCTATACACTTGAAGGATCAATGTTTTGAGCACTTCAAGGTAAAGGTTCGTATTAGCACATGAAGTGTGTGGCCATAAATTCAAATAAGGACGATGGAGTTTAAAAATCATCAAATAAAAATATCAATTAAAGAAGTGATTATACATTAATGGGGTGATAAATAAAATCCAATCCAGCCCCTTTATACTCTCTTGGATCAACCCATAAGTGGGTTAGCCCTCCATTGATCCCGTGGTTTCAATGGAAGCGGAAAGTAGACTCATGAGGGAGGAAATGGGGAAGTAAAGAAAACAATTAAAATAAAATGATCACTCCACCGTTGTGTGAATAATTTCAGAAGATTTGGTGTGTATAAATTCACACCATGAACCAACGGTATCAAAGTGATAGTGAGAAGAACCAAATAATAAGAGAAGAATAACTTTTATTAAGAAACAAGGATGAATTAAAACAACTTACATGTGGAAGACAAATTTGAGACAACAAAACTGCAGCATAACATTATAATGAATGAAAGATCAAAGATGATAAAACTACTCCACCAACACTATCCTAAATAGGAATTTTCGAAGCCTTGGGTCGATCCTCCAGAAGTACAAAGAATCCCCCTTGATTATGGTAGGCCTAGGGTGGTGGAAATCTTGTGGATCTTGGACATTTCCACATTTGACCCAAGGTGGCATCCAGCTTTCATCCACCGAACAGATGCTCTTGGAAGACTTCTAGATGACCGATTTAGAGTGGGACATAGAAGAAGAAAATGTATATCTGGATGTCACCTAGCCTCCTATAAAATTTTGGTGAATATGGAGTTATACATATGGATATATGATTAGATTAGTTGGCTGTTTTTCTGGGCCGCAAAATCTGGCCCATGATTTTATCTCTAACTTCAGCCACCTAAATGACCACAATGGAGGCCGAATTATCAATGGAATTTATATAAGTATTTGTTCCTCTATATATTTTCTATTCTCCCACAAAATTTGGGCTTCATTAGCTTCGCAATGTGGGTCCTACAGTCTCATCAGTGGGATGATGTCCAATATGCCTTCTCTAGAATTGCTTCCATTTATCACAAAATATCCCAATCTTCTTCTAGGAATTCTCCATTGATCCCTGAATAAAAAATGACCATATTTAAGTTTAGATAAATTTAAAAAAATATCAAATTAAAATTTGTATAATTTTATTCCTTAAAATCAGATGAATCATTTGGTACTTTAAATGATGTTCAAAAATGTACCACATAATAGTGCATTTTAAGTAAACATTATAATCATAATGTGAAATGATGCTTAAAGTGTAAAATTCACTAAAATGGTGTTTATTAATAATAAATCACATGAATATTATATATGTTAAAAATGAATATTAACCACATTTAGTGGCTAATCACGCCCCCCAACTTGATTTTTTCTAGTCCCGAGAAAAATATATCTCATCAATAATGAAACTCAAAATCCCTTTTCTAAAAACATTTTAATACACAATGATCACAAAAAACCCTTATACCATAAAGATCCTGAAACCAATCAAAATATTTTAATATAAGATAGTTTCATAAGAAGATCCCAATCCCAATCCTATTCCTTTGTTCAAATTCATTTCCATATTTCATCCAATATCAATTAAGTATGAGGATCTGTTGTGCATCACAATAGACATGGGGGTTCATCTTTATTCAAGGGGGAAATGATGGAAGCACTAGGTGGAATCAAATTTCATTATTAAGATGAGTATTCAATTTTGTTTTGTATCGTATTTTTTTTGTTTTGCTTTTTGGTTTTTTTTTGTAATTTTTCCATGGTAAATGAAATTTCACTCAAAAGAGTCGACCCCTGTAGCGAGACTTTGCCGATTACTCCCAGGCTCAAAGACCTTAGGGCACCATGTGAATCCCACATACTTGGGTATCATCCCGAGTTAACTCAGTCAGAAACAAATTCAAATTACCAAAAATAGCGATAAAATTTATAACTCTAGGCTAGAAAACAATGTAGTAATGATCCCCAAGTGTCAAAATCCACGCATTAGGTCATTTCATTACTCTAGAATCAAATTTATTAATATATATTTTATATATTTATTTTTTATATTTATTTTATTGAATACTAATATTAAAACTAAAATGATCACCAACCCTATTCTATTTATTTGGGGGACCCCCTGATCTCAAACGAATACCACACTATCCAAAGGACGTGCTTTGTGATCTTTTTTTTTATTTTGATGAAAATATAAATGATGAAATATCACATTGGACATCCACACTTTCTAAAATCTGTGCTCATGAAATTATACAGGGATTAAAATCAGAATCAGGGCTTGCTAAATTATTTGATATTCAGTTTCAAAGTGTGCAATGTGTATTACAATGTTCAAAGTTAAAAGAATTTTTCCATCCATTTACACATTTTTTTATTCTTCAAATCATTCATTTTTTTGACACAATGTATTTTTAATTTTATCTTCCACCCCCAATGTAAAATAACATTATACCCAGTGTTTAAGAAAATAAAATTTAGAAGGGGATATAGGTAGAGAATTAAAGATAAAAATGGAAATTGAAAATGAGGATCATGGAATTAATTCACCTGTGGTTGAAGATCAAATTATTGTTGCTACCTTTTAATCCTTTGATATCCATGTCACTTGCAGAGTTCTCGTAGGTCAGTGGTAAGCACGCGCCCTTGTCTCCCTTCGCTCCCGAGTTCAAATCCCTGCTACTTCACTGGTTGTGACAGGGTTTGACCCACGACCCATGACACGTCCCTTATTATTATTATTATTATATTATTATTAATTATTTTTTTGTATTTTTATTTTAACCTAAAAAACAATAAAATAAAAAAATTGATGATACATTATCTTCTTTTTAAATATCTGGGTAAGGAATTACTCAAGGATCAAATCATGTGACACAGATGAATATAGTGCTCCCCTTTCATACCCATCCATACTCTTAATAGAAGAACAGGTAAAAAAAAATTTAAATAAAAATAATTAATTAAAATATAAATATTATTAAAACAACAAAATGATAGGAAACTTGAAAACCATGGGTTGCCTCTCATTCCACACTTTGTTTAGTGCAATTATCATGACATGGATCATATATCTATCAATTTTTTCCTGGTTCATAGGTTGGCTCAGTTAACTCAACCTCTATTTCTTGTTTATTGAATGATTCAATGAATAGTCTAAACCATTGACCATTGACCTTGAAAATGTAACCGTTTGTGGGATCTTGGATATCTAATTCTCAATGGGGGTACACATGATGCATTATGAATGGTCCTGACCATCTAGACCTTAACATTCATGGGTGTAAATGATGTTTTGAACTATACGAGAGCACAAGTTTTCCCGGTTCAAAATGATTGACCTTGATATTCCTCGATTGGTATGCTTGAACTCTAGCTTTATTGATCCTTGAATTTTAATAAGCCTCCACCCTTAGTTTCTCCAGTTCATTGTGATATAATTTCCTTTTTATTCCGGTCAATGAGAGGTCATAATCTATTTTCTTAATTTCCCAAAAGGCCTTATGCTCAATTTTAATAGGTAAATGGCATGGTTTTCCATAAACCATCTTATATGGTGACATTCGTAGGATGGTTTTGTATGCTGTACGATATCACCAAAGAGCATCTAAGAGTTTCTCAAACCAATCATTCCTAGAGGGGTTGACTGTTTTTTCAAGAATTTGCTTAATCACCCTATTCGCTAACTCAGCATGACCATTGGTTTGAGGATGGTATGTAGTGGAATATTTATGAGAAATACCATACATATAAATTAGTGAGTTGAATGGGCGGTTGCAGAAATGGGTTCCTCGATCACTGATTATAGACCTAGGAATTCCAAATAGAGAAAATATGTTCTCTATCAGAAATCGAATCACAACATGATGATAATTGGACTTATTGGGAATGGAATCAACCAATTTGGAGACATAATCAACAATTAAGAGTATGTAGAGGTGTCCCCTAGAGTTTTAGAAGGGACCCATGAAATCAATTCTCCAACAGTCAATGATTTCAACCACTAAGATGGGTGTGAGTGGCATTTGATTCCTTTTTGTGATGGACCCTACTTGTTGACAACTAGTACAGGTTTGAAAAAATGTGTTGGAGTCCCTTGAGAGGGTGGTCCAGAAGATACCACATTAAAGAATCATAGAAGATGTTTTTTTAGGGGAAAAATGACCTCCACATTCCTCACTATGACAAAATTTAAGGATGGACTCTTGTTCAGATTATGGAACACACCTCCTAAAGAACTTGGTCAGGGCAGAACTTATAGAGGTATGGATCATCAAACACATAGTGTCTAACATCATAAAGGAATTTCCTTGGAGTATGAGTCCCTAAGAATTTTGGAATGACTCCTTCAACTATGAAATTGGCTATGTTGGCATACCAAGGGTAGTCACTCACAGAGTATAGGTGTTCATAAGGAAATGAATCAGACACAGAAAGGTGATTTGAGTTGTCTTTTAATTCCATCCTAGAGTGGTGATCAGCTACAACATTTTCAACGCCCAATTTATCATTGTTTGTGAGGTCAAATTCTTGTAAGATAAGGACCCACCTAATTAGTCTAGCCTTAGCATATTGTTTTTGGAAGAGGTATTTTAGTGCAGAATGGTCAGTGAACACAGTGATGGGGGATCTTAAGAGATAGGACCTAAACTTCTCTAAGGTACACACAATAGAATGTAACTCATTTTCAGTGGTGGTGTAGTTTATTCGGGAATCATTTAAGGATTTTCTTGCATAAGAAATTACATAAATAGTTTTATCATAATGTTTTCCTCACACAGCTCCTGCAACAAAGTCACTGACATCACACATAAGTTCGAAAGGATGGTTCCAATTTAGAGATTTCATAATGGGAGTAGAGGTGAGAGAGGATTTGAGGGTTGATAATGAACCCTTACATCTTTCTATCCAAAAAATGGAGCATCCTTTATTAGGAGAGCACAAAGAGGATGGGAGATTGAACTAAAGTCCTTGATGAATCTTATATAGAAACCAAAATGTCCTAAGAAAGACCTCACATCCTGGATTGTTTTGGGTGATATAAGGTGATGAATGATGTAAACATTGGATTTATCAACTTCAATCCCCCTACCCAAGGCCAGATGGGCTAGAACTAGTCCCTCTTTAACCATGAAATGGCTTTTTTCCGAGTTTAGGACTAGATTATTTTCTTCACATCTTGACAAGTCTCTCTCTAAATTCCGCAGACATCCCTAAAAAGTATCCCCAAACACAAAGAAGTTATCCATGAAGACCTCTAGAAAATCCCCTACCATGTTTGAGAAGATTCCCATCATGCACCGCTGGAAGGTTCCAGAGGCATTGCATAAACCAAAGGGCATGTGTTTAAAGGAAAAGGGGCCTAATGGAAAAGTGAATTTAGTATTCCCTTGATCCTCTAGGGAGACCTCAATTTGGTTATACCCTGACTACCCATCTAATAAACAGTAGAAGGCATGACCTTCTACTCTCTCAAGGACTTGGTCAATGAATGGTAAGGGGAAATAATCCTTCTTGGTGAATGATTCTAGCTTCCTATAGACAATAGAAACCCTCCATCCACTACTCATCCTTATTGGGAGAATCTCTCCATCTGCATTGGTTATCACTATGATTCCAGGCTTTTTTGGAACCATGTGGATTGGGCTCACCCATTCACTCACAACTATGGGATATATGATACCAACTTTTCACAATTTCATATTTTCTTTCCTTAATACCTCCATGAGATTAGGATTGAGTCACCATTTAGGTTAACGACATGGATTTCAATTAGATTCCAAAACAATCGTATGAGTCCCAATAAGTGGGCTAATCCCAGGAATATAAGATAGGGTCAATACAATGGCTTTCTTATGTTTCCTAAGGACATCTAGAAGCATCCTCTCATGATTGGATTCAAGAGAAGAAGAAATGACAATAGGATGTGTTTGATTGTCCCCTAGGAAAGCATGCTTTAGTGTAGCGGGATGTTCCTTCAATTCAAGATCAGGTTGGTTCAGAATTTCAGCAGAAGATTGGGACATTGGTTCAAGTTCAATTTATTTTTTTAGAGTTTCAGATAAGATTGATTCCCCACATGTTGATGTTTTATCTACTAGATTTAATTGATCAGATTTAGGGAAGGAATTTAGGGTGGTCTCAATTAAGGTGGTTTCTTGAAAGGTTTCACTGATTTTTGGACCTAAGACTTCGTCATAAAAGCAATTTGAAAATGATTCAATCCAAGGAGATAAACTTCCTTCATATGAACAAAGGAAATCAATCTCATCCTGACTTAAACATTCATCGAATATTCCTTGATGTTCCATGGATTCATTATCAATGCTTCCTATCATGTTTACTTCATGAATTCCCTTGTCATCCCCTATTTGTGAGCTTTCATTATAGATGTTCTACTCTAGACTCATGTTCCCAAAGGTGATGGTCATGTTCCCATTTCAGACTCAGATAATAGAGTTGATTGTTGCAAGGAAGGGATGACCAAGGATGATTGGGGTTTGTTCCTTATTTTCTATGTTTGGATGGTTTTCAAGGACAATGAAGTCAACATGGTAGATGAAGTTTTCAACCATTACCAGAACATCCTTTAAAATACCCTTTGGACCCCTAATTCTACGATCAGTAAGTTGATGTGTGGCAGATGTGGGTTGGAGTTCTTCTTGTCATAACTGGCAGTACACAACATAAGGGATGAGATTGACACTAGCACCTAGGTCACAAAAGTCCATGACAACATTTCTCTCTCCCAGTTCAACTTTTATTTATTGGAAACCCGGGTCTTTCAACTTAGGAGGAATGGTCCCTTGAATGGTGGTACTAACATTAGCAGCCAAAATGACTTGGGTTTTATGTGAAAATTTTATTTTAAAAGTGCACATGTCCTTAAGGTACATTGAGTAGGATGGTATGGTTTGGATTTCATCGCGAAGGGGAATGTTCAACTTGACTTGTGAGAAGATTTCTCTTAATGTTTCACTTAATTAAGGATTGGTTTTCCCCCTCATGCATTGATGAAATGGTGCATGTTGTGGGGTTTTCTGTTGAAGATTTTTTTCCTTGACAATGTTATCAGTTTCCTTAGTTTTATCTTGTGGTTCATTTGAATTTTCATCTAAGTTGGAATCATTGGATGAGTTCTGAATTAGTTGTTCCTATTTCTTAATTGATTTCCCACTTCTTAAAATAGTCACATCCTTTAGTTGTTTATGAGTTTTTTGAGTGAAACTTGTCTCTCCCCTTGATGTTTGTTGTGGAATGGCCTTTGTGGGCATGGGTACCTTTCCAGTTTGGATGGTTTGAATTTCTTGTTTAAGGGAAGTGAATTCCGAGTTCATCCTTTCTATTTGTTTTCATAGTTTTTCTAGTAGGCTTTGTGGAAAAGTTTGGGTTGGTGCATGAGAAGATTGGTTTATTCCATGGGGATATTTTTGAGGAGGGATAGTTTGTTGAAAACAGAGCAGTGGCTATTGGTATTGGATATGTTGGGTTTGGAACTGGTTATGGGTTTGGTAGTTCGGATGGGGGTAAAGATTTTTTCCCAATGGTTGGCTAGGTTGTTGGTTATCTTTCCAGTGGAAGCCTTGGTGGTCATTATACCTTGGGTTAAAGATGTTTTGGAATTAAGGATTTTGACATTTCAAGGAATTTAATTCCGTTGGGGGTCCTCCTAAAAGAAATTCCTTGATGGATGGAATGGTTGGGATGTTTTCTATCTTATGGTCTTTTTTGTCACAAATTGTGTAAACAGGGTCTACAGTTTGGATTTCATGGACTTTCCTAAGGTCTATTTCTTCAACCTTCCTAGAGAGTGCTGCAAGTTTTTCCCTAAGGCTCTCCTCTTCTCTATGTGTATGAAATCTAGTAGTTCTTTATGGCTTTTCAGAATAAGGTGAGGTTCCCAATGTTTTGTTTTTTTCAGAAAGGATTTCTAGATACGCGTAAGCATCATTTGTGGCTTTGATTTTAAATTTTCTAATACACATCATGTCAATGAATTGTTTGTTCCCCAGAACCAACCGTTCATAGAAAATTCTCACATGTTCAGGAATAGAAAAATAATGGTGTGGAAAAATGTTTAGAGTGTCTTTGAACCTCTCCCATGTTTCATAGAATGACTCTCCCTCTTTTTCAAAATGGTTTTGGGTTCTCTTTTTTAGTGCAATGGTTTTGTGATGGGGGAAGTATTTTTTGTAAAATTATCATTGAAGTTTCTTCCAAGAGTGTATTGATTAAGGTCTCAGATTATTTAACTAGTTCTTTGCTCGATCCTTCAGTGACAATGGAAAGAGCCTCATATTAGCTGATTCAATTGGATGTGGTGAGCACATGGTTTGAACAATGTCATTGAACTCCTTGACATGAAGATAAGGAATTTCTGACTCCATCCCATGGAAGGTTGGAAGGTGGTTTAGGACGTGAGGTTTAAAGACATAGTGGGCGTCTCCTAGGGCAGCATGCCTTATACAAGAGGGTGCATTGGTCCAGGTAGGTGTAATTTAGTCATTCATGGTTTGATCGATTGCATTCCCCAAATTTTGGGCTGCCTTATTTGGATTTCCATTTTGGCTCCCACCCGGGTTCAGGAGTTGGTTTCTTTGAAGACCCTCCATTGAAATTGAATCAATATTTAACTCTGGGTTATTAGTAAGATTAGGATCGAACGGTGTACTTGACTCCCCTATCCTATGACTTTCCACCCTAACTAGTCTGTTTGAGTTATTGCAGGTGTAGGCGGACATGCGCCAAAATAAAAAAAGTGATAAAGGGAAAAGATAAGAGATCATGGGTGAGAATAGAAGAATGGGGGTGAGTAAGGAACGTTTTAGTCTATGTAACTTACTTGATCCCAGACAACGGTTCCAAAAAACTTGATTCTCGCTCACATTTACCCAAGAGATGAAGGTAGAACGGTCCTTGTAGTTTAGCTTTGGTTATCGAATCCTCAGAGACCTAAGAAGAAACCTATAGACAAGTACATTCTGTGGAATGTTTTGGGCTATGAAGTGGCCAACATGGATTGATTTTATATGGGTTTAAATGATAACTACTAGATTTAAGTGAATTCACTTTAAAATAATGAGTTGATCCTATCTTATCGCTCAGGGGGGATTGGACGTATTTCCTTTTCAAAGATTTCCATTTCTTATATTTGAGATGGGTTCATTTAAGAAGATAAAAAAACATCATCACTTATGGGATTAATGCCTACACCCTATAATAGTTATCACCTATACACATGAAAGATCAATGTTTTGATCACTTCAAGTTAAATGTTCGTATTAGCACATGAAGTGTGTGCCCTTAAATTCAACAAGGATGATGGAGTTTAAAAATCATCAAATAAATATCTCAATTAAAAAAGTGATTATACATTAATGGGGTGATAAATAACATCCAATCCAGACCCTTTCTACTCCCTTGGAATAAAACAAAAGTGGTTTAGCCTTCCATTGATCTCATGGTATCAATGGAAGCAGAAAGTAGACTCATGAGGGAGGAAATTGAGAAGTAAACAAAATAATAAAAATAAAATGATACCTCTACCGTTGTGTGAATAATTTCACAAAATTTGGTGCGGAAAAATTCACACCATGAACCAACAGTATAAAATTGATAATGTGAAGAATAGAATATTAAGAGAATAAGAACTTTTATTAAGAAAAAAGGATGAATTAAAACAACTTCCATGTGGAAGAAAATTCGAGCCAACAAAACCGCAAAATAACATTACATTGAAAGAAAGCTCAAAGATGATAAAACTATTCTACAACCACTGCCTTAAATAGTAATTTTAGAAGCCTTGGGTCGAGCCTCCAATAATAAAAATCATCCCACTTGATTATGGTAGGCCTATGGTGGTGGAAAGCTTGTGGAACTTGGAGTTTTCCTCATTTGACCCGAGGTGGCAACCAGCTTTCATCCACCGAACAGATGTGCTGGGAAGACCTTCTAGATGGGAGAACCAGAGTGGTCCATAGAAGAATAAAATGGAGCACCGTATTTCTTCTAACATTATGTCATATTTTGGACCATTTGAAGTTGTAGATTCAAAGATATAACTATATTAGTCGGCAATTTTTCTATACCGCAGAATCTAGCCCATAATTTTATCTCTAACTTGGTCCGCCTAAATGACCACAATGGAGGATGACTTAGTACTTTATTTTGAAGATTGTTTTGTTCTTCTATAAGTCTTCTAGCCTCCCACAAAATTGGGACTTCATTGGGTTCGTAATGTGGGTCCCACAGTCTAATCAGTGGGCTGGTGTCCAATCTGCCTTCTCTAGAATTGCTTTCATTCATCAGAAAATATCCCTATATTCATCCATGAATTCTCCATTGATCCCTGAATAAAAAATGTTCATATTAAAGTGTAGAACAATTTACAAAAATATAAAATTAAAATATGTATAAATATATTCCTTAAAATCAGATGAATCATTGTGTACTTTAAATGATGTTAAAAAATGTACCACATAATAGTGCATTTTAAGTAATAATTACAATTATAATGTGAAATGATGTTCAAAGTGTAAAATGAACTAAAATGGTGTTTATGCATAATAAAGCACATGAATATTATATATATTAACAATGAATATTAGCCTCATTTAGTGCCTAATAATTAATTTTCTCAACTATAATATTCATCAATTATGATGTATATCTTGTATGCCATGAAAAGAAAAAGACATCATATTACACATGTCATTTGAAATTTGAGCATGTATACAGGGAATCCTTGTGAAATAGAATGGGATAAATTTAAATGAATACTTAGGTATGTTATTGGTTATAGGTATTATTTAATATTTTATTATTGAAACCCAAGGGTGTTGGATGTATTTTTTGAAGAAATATTAATTATTATTCTATAGCTTTACTCTTCTTATTAGTGGAAATGTTTTTATACGTAGAGGAGGAGTGACCTCTTGGGGATCAAAGAAACATACATTTATAATGAAATACAAAATGTTTTGTGAGTTTAATGATTTATAGGATACTAAAAATAAATTATAATGTACTATAAATCATTTATCATATATACCATTCTGGATGATGCCTATTTATTTGGTTTCTATACAATTTGATATTCAATTATTATTGGATAGGGCATAAAAATTACATATAATGGAAAATTAACCCACATTAATGGCATAAATTTATATTTTAGGATGTTTATTAATGATGATATAATAATATTAGAGGATGTAATATTAAGATAGAATTTTGAGGATTTACCAACAAATTGACTTTCATGGTAGTTATTGTAAATATTTTACTTACAAAAGCATTTAAATTACTTGTAAAAAGTAACCAATTCTAGGACCACAACTAAATATATGATAGATTTACCTGTATAGGTTCATTGTAGAAATTTTAACAATATGTTTAAAGGAAAAATAATTGGAATATTACATACTAGTAAAATGGTGTAAATTCTCCATGAGAATAGTCATTTTAGTCTAAAAATCATAATAAATAAATAAAATAAAACAAGTATTGAAACATGGGAACAGTTTTTGGTTAACCTAAGTGAATTTTGGAGAAGGTTCTAACCAATGAACTTATGAATTTGGGTCTAAATAATTTATGAAACTATAAGTGACACATGGATATAATTATGTATAAGATTAAAAATAAAGATATAGAATTTGTATATAATTATGAAGGATAAATCTAGTCGATAATTATATATACTAGTCTAAGGATGTTTCCACCCATATAAATATTTATATTTTATTTGTATCTACAATATTGTGGTAAAAAACTAGAGATATGTCTATTATTCCATGTTCATTCCAAGACAGTATGATTCTTTATTTTAAACATGTGTTTTCAAATATTTTAAAATGTTTGGGGATTGTTGACATTTTAATATTTTAAAAATATATTAAAATTATGTTTATCTTTATTTTTTGAATGTGGAAATATTTTGGAATCCAACATTAGAAAATTGGTTGTATTGGGGTATTCTTTATAAGTGTGAATACTTTTATCATGACATAAAAGATTGATTATGGATGAAAATCTCATGGAAGAATGTTCACTACACCATCCACATCTTTATGAATGCAATCATGAAATGTTGTGCTTTGATGGTGAAATTTAAACATTTCTTGTCACAACAGTGTGAGGTGTTTTGAGGTGCCTATATTTTTTTAATGGATCAGTTAGTCAAATCTATTTTATTGACATAAATAAATCCTTGAATGAGTCTTATAAATATAATCAATATTATCATACATGATCTAATATAAATATATGGTCAATAGTCGATGTAATATAGTAATATTTTTTGATTAGGAGTGGTATAATAGATAAGACTAATATATATATGATAATACCTTAGTGTGTATGTTTTTTTCAACTTCTAAGGGTTATAATATCTTATCTTAAGAGTAAATCTAATGCTGTAAAAATGAGGATCCATGATATGGAAAATTTATTTAATTACATTAATTACAAACCACTGTAAATCCACTCAATATTTTTAATTTAGTTAAAGTGTTCAATAGGAAGAAAATTTTCGTTTATAGGGTGATATAAAAAATAATTTTTATTACAATCTTGATTCCAAATAATATTTTTAGGACTACTCTACATTGAGTACAATTACATATTAATGATCTACTATTTTATCCAAAATAGTATTCAATTACAATCTATTATATGATATATTTAGTAGGTAGAATCATCTCCTGAGGAGACAAACAACATAACATGACTTGTTAGTCTCCATGTACTATCCTATAATAAAGTCCATATCAACACTCACCAATATTTTTGACAATACTAAATTATTATTTTTATAAACCTAGTTTTAAAAAAAATATAAAAATTTGATGATTGCTCTGAAATTTGAAGGTAATATTTTAAAAAGGTTTAAATTTATGATGTCATTGATTATTGAAACATTAAAAGTGGTTTATGTTCTTCCAACTCCAAAGAAACCTACATTTTATTATTATACATTCCACATTTGTACCATGAAGAAAACAAAATCAGAAAATGGTGGTCTCTCTTATTAAAAAAATATTCTCAATGTATTAGATGTTGATATATTTAATATTACAAATGGATCTAGATGAAAATGGATATTTGGGATAATCTAGATCAAAACAACATCTCTAAAGAATCATGGAGCATGTAATTCATAGTAAGAAAGTATATTTCATTCGAAATGGTATATGGTATATCTATCATAGAGATATTCTGTGATGTTCAAAATGTATTACAATATCTAAATAACAACAATTTCAACATTCATGATTCTATCATAATCAAATCAATAATAAATATCCACCTTTAGAAAATGATAAAATAATTTAAAACACAAGAATGGAGATATTTCCCTAAATGAGTTACTCAACTAAAAATAGACAAAGATTCAATAAAAATGAAGTAGAAAATTAATGCATGGATGATAAAACAAAATCCACGTATTTAAAAGAAGTGGGTCTATCTCAGTACTCAATATGAAAAAAAAATCTAATACATCTATTAATGGTAAAGGAACAATTCGAGATGAATAAAGTGGAATTATACATTTGGGGAAATACCGGACACATCGAATAGAATTTTAATCATTAAAATAAGTAAGATTAAAAAAATATTTATAATGGAAATTTTTAGCCATGATCGACAAAGATGATGTTCAAAAGTTTGACCCTCCTTAGTGGAATTATTCTAGGTATACATGATATACATGAAATAAAAAATATCTCTTCATGATGATAGAATAAATCAAATATGGGTGATACCTCATCCTTTGAGGATTCTTGAAGAAAAAACAATTATTTTAAGGTTTTGGTGGATCTCAATTTTATAATAGTAAAGATTATCTCTAAAATGATGTATTTTATGTTTATGAATATAAAAGAAGTATTTTTTTGAGGATATTTTTAAACCATAATGGATGTAACCTTGTATTTTTGGGTCATAACAGTACTCTTTCCAAGGATGTGATATTTATTGGAATGGGCCACTTATATGATATATTGTTCATATTAAATATAAAATTTCTTCCTTCGTAGTTACAATATTCTTTTAATTTATTAAATAATATTTCAAGTCATATAAATTATAATAAAATGAATGAAATTTTGAAAAATAGTATTATTAAATATCTTGGATAGAAATTATGACAAATTTTGGATTTCATTTGAACATTAATAGTCAATTTTCCAAAATGTATCATGGAAATATGATTTACAATTATAAATATATACTAACATATGTCATATTAATGATACACCAACCTTAGTTAATAAAAATTACCTCATAATGCATATTTTTTATTATTATAGATTTTTTCATGTATACATTGTACATATTAAAGATGAAGTTTTAGTTATATTTAGTATCTATAAAAATTAGGTTAAAAACCATTGTGTGTATGAAAACAAATTTATTAGATCTGATATGGGAGGAAAATATTATAGTCTACCTTTGTTTGAATACCTAAGTATCATACATGATGTGAAAACTCCTCTTGGGAATCAATGAAGTGGTGTAACTAGATAAGGAACATATTATTAATGGAAAAAATTAATTTCAAGACATTTAATTTGACCTCTCAAAAATATTTTTGGGATATTAATTGATAACAATGTATATAATATAAAACATTGTTCCCATATAAGGTAAGTTTCTGACTCTATATGGATTATATAATCATTGAAAACTATACCTCAATTAGTTAACTTTCATGGGTTGTCAAACAATGATAAGAGTACCTGAACCTAAAATAAAAAATTTGGGTAAAAAATGTATAGATAGAATATTTCTTGAATATGTAGAGTATTCAAATGCTTATTGGTTTTTTATAGAATTAGATGATTTCGTATCTGTTAATATAGTTTTTCATTCAAGATATGTATCTTTAATTATCCTTGGATCACCTCTTTACAAATGAAATTCAAAATTTGAGAAATTTTTCTGCATGAAAATATTATCCTCTAAATGTATGTTAAGATGGTTCATAAAAGTAAATGACAGAGAATATATTTGATACTGTCTTTTAAAATGAACAATTTTTATGTTTAAATACATGTATATTCAAATGAAATAATATTAATTTAACATTTTATTTTATATTTCTCACAATTTTAATGACATTAAAGTAATAATGTCTCGAAGTATCTATCACTGTGTATGGGAATAACAGTTCCTATCTATGATTACAACCTCAAAATGACAATATGATATTATTAATCCTAGTTATATGGTTTGGTATTATAATATGTTGGGTAAGATAGTATATTTATAGTTAGGTGTGAGTAGTCACAATTAAATGATACTCCATCTCATTAAGTTCACAATTGGTATACTCTAAGGTGGGATATTATGATAAGAGAACTACCAGATGAATTCTCCATATTTATATTTCATAGTATCTTCTGATCTATAAGTGTTTTTAATTGTAATTAGAATCTATGATTAGTATTTATTCATGGTAGGACTCACACAGTTATATTTACAGACCAAAAACAGTATGCCATATTTTTTTGGGAAGTACAATACATATTTTGTGCCATTCATGACATGTTATTAAGGAATAATTTGGTAAAGTATTTATCCTTCTATATTTATAGAAGTTCATATATTATACATGTGATTGAAATAAACATTTTGTATTAAATTACATGAACATGGTTTAATTTGAAGTGTATTTCAAATATTACGAGAGAGACATATCAAGAATATAGGCCGACGTCATTGGTGTGAAACCTACATTATAAATTATTGTGACAAAGGTAATATATTTCAAATCGAGTTCTCAAATGGTATTATTGATGCTGTGACATTATATTCTTTATCTCGGTTGCCTAAAATGTGTCAAGATGGTAATATTGGACATTCAACAGTGCAACCTAATGCCAACATGAAAGAATGCTAAAGGGTTAGAATAAATGTATTTCTATTGATCTTAATTAAATTAAATTTTAATTTAATTATTAAAATAAATATTATTTTCTTGACCAATGAATCATTTTATCCACACTTTATGACTGCATGTATTAAATAAATATTCATTCACAATGTAATTTAATAATTAAATGGATATATAATATTTATTTATTTGTTGAAAATATAATAAATATTACTTATAATGATTATTATTCGAATATTCATTTCCAGAATAAATTTTTAAATAAATATGTATTGGTTTATTTGATAAATTATATGGAAGAAGAGTATAAAAATATTCTTTTTGTTCATAAAAAATAATTTGAAATCTGGTAGAACAATATTTATTATTGCATCAGTTAGCCTATGTTATGGAATAAAAGTAATATTATTGTTAAATACAAGTAATTGGGTCAGAAATGGTTTTATCATTTCCTTAAGGCTGTTTTTCAATTAATTAAAATATAATCTCTATCCCTTGTTCTATAAATGGGCTTCTAATACATTCCAAGTTATGTTAATCAAGAATTGATGTGCACAATGGATTTCTCTCTAGAATCATTATATTTCTCTGTACATCCTCTCAATAAAAATATGATTAAGATAATTTCTTCAATACTAAATAAATTTTGGCATAGTCAAGAAAAAAACAATATGTTCAGTCAACAATGCTAGAACATGGATATTCATCGATGTTATTCAGATATCATGTGTTCATTTCTAGATCACCGTTGTAGTGCTTCTACACTCAGATCCAACAAGCACAATGATTTATTACCAAAATTTTATTTAGGAAATAAATATATACTTGGAAGAAATATCTCACGAATGATGTAATATTTAATTTGATTTGATTAATTTAATTGTAAATTTAACATGTAAATATTCCTCCTAGTTATAGGGACCTTTTTCAGTATTAGATGTCATTATTTTCACATTTGATACTATGTGATAACGATCCATGAAATCTAAATTTATGTTATTTTTGATCAACCTTGATATGTGGTTTGACTTCTCTAGGAACAAGATAGTGGAATCAAAGTTGTAATGTTCAAATTTATAATTTTTTTAGTGCTGATTATTACATATTTAATAGTTAAAATTCATTTCAACTTTTAAATAGATATGGATTTTTCATAGAAATACCTTCAAACACTTCTTCATTTCTCACTCATATTTACATGATTGGTTAATATTTAATGGAAATCCCATCTATTGATCTATTCTAGAGGTGCCAAAAATTCTAGCTGGATAATAGAAGACTATAGAGTGTGTACATATTTTCTACACATAGTGCATGATTATTCAATTGCACCAAGATTATCATATTTTTTTAAGGTATTTATATTAATATTATACACTACATGTATTAAGTAAGCTATTTGTAGACCAGAAAGGGTGAATTAGGACTTTTGAAGAGCATAGATCATGTAGATGCACTACACGACATGTACTCCATGTGATTTCAAGGTGGAAGACAATGCGCTCAAACCACATCATGTTGCTAATACATTGTGTTTATTTAGTACAAAGTCTGTATAGATTGGTAGCCTTGTAATTTTATGACACACCATGTATCCTTCATACACAATGTGTACCTCATAAATCTTCAATAATAAGTACATATTGAGACCCTATGCATGTTTTAAGGATATTGGATGATCATAAGTACACATCATGTGACTGGATTGCACAAGCCCTGTAATTATCATGTATATGTAGAAAAAATATTTTTAATTACTTACTTGATGAAGACTAATTGACCAGAGTTCTATTGGTTATTATGCTTACAATACACACCAGTCATTTGGTTTTATATTAAAATTAATTATTAATTAATTTTATGTATTATTCGAAACTATGAATCGTGTCTTGTCATTTTATAATATATACTAAACACATTAAATTATACCGCTAGGGTAATTTTCATAGGATTCATGTCAAAATTTAATTGGAATTAAAAACCCTAAAATTTGAAATCATTCTATGTACACAATATGGTGTCGATGAGTATTATCTACAATTAATACCATACTGAGTGGTTTTGATAGATAATTGTCATGTTTCATTAAATTAAAACTTTTTATTAAATTTTATTGTGTTTCAAATAAAATAAAGAAAATAACATTATTTAAATCACATTAGATAGGAATTGAATAATGATTATGTCATGAACCAAAAAAATTGGGCTCATGCAGTAACTACTCCATACTTATCTCAAGTAGGCCAAGCACTGGAGGCCAGCACTATGTAGTTATATCACACACCAAGGATGAATTATCATAATATATATTTACACAGAGAGAGAGAGATATATAAGAACATAGAACACTGAAATGTAAAAAAAAAGATAAATATATTTCTTACACATATAATCCTACAAAAATTTTACAATATAATGTGCTCGAAAACATAAAATGGAGAAAAAATAGTCCAACCTAAAACTAGAAAAAACAAATGTATGACCTACTAAGAAGGAGGAGACTTCAGTCAAATGAAATAAAATTTATACACCTTTATCTTTATATATTAAACTAATCTCCACCTACTCTTATTCCTTCAATTACTCTATAAAAAAAATTTTCATCTGCAAAAACATGACACATGCAGGATGATCCCAGACAAGGGTGAGTATAACAACACCTAAGAGGACATCCCCTAAACATTAAACAAAAACCATCAAGAGTAGTTATCTCCTCAAACACAGGGTTTTAAAACAATATTTATGACATAAAAATATCCATGGACATCATATATATTCTCATAAATGACTCTGAGTCACAAAATGTCTAAAATAACATCATCCATAGATCTGTTGTAAGGTTTAAAGGTAAAGATCTTCTGGGTGGAACCGCTCCTTGAGCTACACTACCACTAACGAACCTCATCCCAAAGGTCACACTCATTAGGTCTATCTCTGAAGAAGAATAAATGAAACATAAGGGTTTCATCATAAAAACATACTCCATTATATTAACACACCATCAGAAAGATAATATCTCAATTCAATGATAAGATTTAAACTACTAGGGAACTTTAGGGGGACCTTAGACCATAATGGAAACATCCTCCTATATAGGGGTTTGACACCCAAATAATTATTGGTCACACCAATAATGAAAACCATACCTATGTAAAACACAAAGGATGTGCATATTACAACTAGTGTCTTAGAATAATATATACTCTAATTAACTCATGGTTCTAGTCAAAGTAGAGTAAGAAAACTCACTCTAGATTAAGTGAACTCACCTACACTACAACAATCAAAAGAATGATATGGAGGATTAAAAATCTATGATGAAAACATGATAATACATAAAAACCTCAATGGATTGGACCAATGGAATACAATCAACCAATACCTATCCAATAATTGTTTAAAAAAGTTCATAAAAAAGTATTTTTGAGCAGAGATTTGTCACCAATCATTCTTAAAAGTATTACACAACATGTCCCCAGTGGTACATGGCTTGTATCACAAATCTCAACCCTTCTCATGTCCCGATATCACACAAAATGCACTTTCCACAATAAATAGTGATTTTTAGGGGGTAAACAATGTGTATATGTTTCCCCGGAACTCTCAGTTCCATTCTCCATATTTCCCATGTAAACTGGCTCCTGCTCATGTATATGCTTGTGTCTATGTACATGCCTCTACACATGTACTTCTTCCAACATATTTACTTCCCATGTGCATGGAAGGTGGGGCATAATTTCTTCCTAGGTGTGTACACCTTGTACATGATGATACATATACCATGTGTTATAAGGCATGTTACTTGGAATACAGAACATGAAACACTACATGGCCTCTAGGGAATGTACCCTCTGTACATGCCATGTTGTCATGTAATGGTTCACACGTTGTGTGACATGTGTCACGCGACATGTAATACTTATCTCTATGTGGAAATTGTGGCTTCTCAAAAAAGGGAACTAGATGGTGTTTATTTATTTGACTACGCACCGTTTAGTCGTATGTTCAAATAACCCATTGGATTCTTTAGGAATCTTCTCCTAGGCCTCTCCATCCACTCATTTCACAATAAATTACACCTATTTAAATAGATCTATGGTTGACCAAAAACACTCACCATTATTGGATTATTTATAACAATATCCTTTGTTCTAGAATAAAACTCCACATATCCTTGTCTTGGTCGCATTCTAAAACTGTGAATGTGAATTCACAATCTATCATGGATATACTACCTCTATTTTACACTGAATCCATATGGTATGATCTCCATCCCATGCCTATGGTAGTTATAAGTTATGATAATGACCAAATTCCTAATGATGTCTCATTGGGTATTCATTTAAATGATGTAAAAAAATAAAACAAGACTAATGTATGCATGTAGAATATCAATAGAAAATAAAAAAACATGAATATTAATAACAATCCTCATCCAATGTTCATATTAGGGTTAGTTAGATTTGATAGGCTGACAAATGAAGAGAAATAAATAAACCAAAATAATATCAATACATATATTTTATGAAGATAAATAAATTACCCAAATAAAACAATTATTATGTGAATTAATTTTCTAGGGGATTAATTCACGTTCATCATGGATAAATAAAATGTGATAAATCTATATCCAACAATATCCTACATCAATTGGGTTCAATCACTAAAGAAAAATGGTCAAACTTCGTTTTTGATAATGAGATCCACAATGGTTTTTATCATTAGTGATTATTATGGCACTCTGATCATTGATCCAAGATCCTCATGCCCACCATCATTCTTCTACAATCATCTCACAATTCTCTTCATTATATGGTTGTCCCCATGAATTGTTTATAATAATTTATTTATAATGGAAAAACTAGGATTTTTCTTCAATGAGATTAATAAATAAACTAAATTAATTTATTTCCTTATTTTCATTCATGAATCGTTTTAACTAATCACCCGACGCTAATAATGATTATTTCATACATAGGGTCAACCCTCTATTCTGTACACAATAGAGGCCCTTGATTTTCGATCCACGGATCTTTTTCGGATTTATTCAACATTTTCATGAAAATTGTGTGCACATGATATTAATATACTTAATTTTTATTAAATACCATTTCTAGGATCACTATGCCTTCGAATCACACAAAATCTTAGTGATAGGATCTAGAAATATTCATAGAAATATTCCAAAGTGTTAACAAGGAAAATAAATAAATTAAATTATTCTCTTATGAAAGGATTTTCATCCCCAGAAAGAAGAAACTAAATAAAAGTTATGGATAATGATCTATTAATAAGTTATCCCACTCCCATGAGCTCCCACTATTGTTTTATGTTCTACCAACAAACATGCATTGAAGGAATGAAAATCCCATAAAGGGTATTTCATAGATAGTTCTAAATGATGTAATATCATTGAATATGATACTCTAATATAATGAGAAATATTACCCAGGATGATATCCCACAATTAATCATGAACAAACATCCTTAGTTGCGGTAAGTGGAGAACACTTGACAACCAAAACTATTATTGTCACAATGTTAAGCAGTTTACCACCTCACTAACTCAACATAGTATTAGGAAAAAAAAGAAGGGCTTATGAACCCCAAAGATATCCCATCACCCAAGATAAAACGCAAAAACAGAAAAAAAAATCCAAAGGCATTAATTTTTTTTCATTAATAGACTTTATATATTTATTGGGTAGTCTTTATTCACCCCAAGAAGAAATTTTCCCTCACAAATATCACTTGTACTAAAACTAGGGCCCATGTGCAATAACACATAGGATATGACCAGTATAATAGTGACCAATAGGTTCCCAACAAACATTGGCTCAAAAATTCTCTAATATAGTGGTAGGGTGATAATAGTTATGATATAAAAACTCTAGTGGTGATAGATGTTCCTATCATCTATTGTCCAAAACAATCGTGTAATACTAATGTATTTTTACAAAAACATAAATTAACCACTTTACCTGGCCAACTAACCATGGAAAAACAATATTTTTAACTAAATCAAAGTACCAAAAATATTCCTAAATCCTCTCCTTAAGAGGGTGGTTCTGTAAGAATCACAATCTGCAATGATTTCCGAGGGAATTCCATAAAGTTGAGCATAAACCTTCTTGCACAAGTTTAAAGAAAATTCCACAAATCTTTATCGGTCATCACCCTCAAAGAGGAAACAAAACATGAGTTTGAAAAGGACCAACTAGTATCAATGGATCTCTAAGAGGGGGAGGGGCTGAATCGGTGATATCTATTTCACTTATGTTATATTCCATGTAAAAACACATTGTCACCTATTAAATAACTACCAATTTTAGAAAAAAAATATTTCACACATCCATAAGAACATAATTATTTACAAGTATCACTACATAATAAGATTATCTAGTCATTGGTGTGGTTTGTAAAAAATCTAATATCATATAATCCACTAAAAAATCATTCTATGTGGATACAACAAGTAGGAAATATGCTTGAAATTGTATAACACTATGATCAATAAAATAGTGAATGTTTATCTTCTACTATGAATGATCTAATATATGTTTTGTATCATGTTTATATTAATTCACCATTTTATTGAAGACATATCACATTGATGCCTCAATATCATCCACTTTTGTAATCTCCATTAGAAACAATTATCCACATTCTTACCCACAGGTAGGGAAAAAATAAATTCTTTTGAATTTCTATAAAAACAAATTCTAATAGCTCACTCAAATTCTTTAGTTATATTATTCTGTCTAAAAACAAGTATTAATATATACTTAAAATTAATTATAAATAACTTCTTTATATTCCTCAAATCATTATTATTATTTCTCGGTCTCATCCAAAAATCCATGACCACAATTTCCTTATTACACATCTTTTTTCTAGAAATTTTTATCACAAATACACTATATAGAAACCATCCACTAAAAATTCTATCACAAAAAAATTAGTTCTCTCACTTCCACCCACATATGAATATTATTAGAGTACTTTTTACTTTGACCACTATTTACCTGTTTACGAGGAAAAAAATTATTTTCCAACTCAATAAAATTGAAGAAACAAGAATTTAACATTAATTTAATCATCTTATTTTAATATTTATGTTCTTCTAAACATTTCTATATTCTTTTAAAAATATCTCAAATATTCTCAAAACAACATCAATATTTGATCTTAAAAACTAATCATTAGCCAAATAAAACATTCCATTTTGATACATTATTTCATTCTATTTAACTATTTCATTTTGATTCACCAAACTAGAAGAAACATTGAAACTATTTTACATTAAACATTGTTATAGCATTGTTAGAAATTAGTTTCTTTATCAGCCTTAAAATTATACTTCATAGGATGGTCAATTTGTTAAGATATTGTTACAAAAAACAACATCGAAAATTATAAAGATTTTAGAACCCTTCAATGTGTCTTCAGATTCATTAAAACATTTTATGTTTTCTTTATTCATTCAAAAAATCCTCAGAACGATAAACATTTATCTATAGAAATCTAGCATCTAATGACTTATCAATGTCAGAATTTATCTAATATAACGGTCTTTAATTTCTATCTTGTGTATCAATGGGTTTTCATGTCTGATGAATCATTTCCAATTAAAGGAAACCATGATTGTTTTTCATTAAAAATGGAAAATAAAACATTATGGCATAGTGGAAACTGTTGAATAAATTGTTAATCATTCTATGATTTATGAGTCTTTGATCTGATTCTATGGATCTGTCTATCTAGATCAACTGATTCATTGTTGTCAGCATCTCTTCTCTATCTTCAATAGAACTCAACATCTTATGACTTGTTCTTAACAATAATTTGTCTGATCGATTGGTTATAAAACTCCTTCAATTGATCATCTAAACACAATGTCTAAAAGGTCAGTCAGTCATCCCTTCTACAAATCCTCAGAATTCAAAAAATTAAAACACACAACTTTCAATAAATTTATCCATTTAGTGATTCTCAAACTGTTAATCTATGACTATAAGACTTCAATTACATATTCAATCTTCTTCTACGAACACATACTTTTATCATGATTTCTTGATGATGTATCTAACCTTGACATTAGTATTGAATCTTCTAACATTAAAATTATTTTCCTCCATTCATCCATACATCTATGATCATAAGTTTTTCAGATAACATATGATATTGAAAACATTAAAAATATCAAATCATCATCAAATTTAGAATTGAATTTCACAAAATTAATTCTGAAGTCAATACAACTTCTCACTTCAATTGACAACTTCATTCTAGAAAAAACATTTGTCTGAAATAAAAAATTACTGAAAATACATTCCAAAAATTTAAACCTGAACCAATAGACTTTTTTATCAATAGATCATTTGATTAGATTTGTATTATACTTCTTTAAACTAATAAAAGATGCATTTAAAGTGAGGGGATAACTCATAAAGAAAAAAAATTACAATCCAAGTTGAAGAAACCACTTATAACATCCAAAAACCACTTCTAGTAAAGCTAACCCTAACATTCTACCCCTTTGGATTTTGTTTTCAACCAAGGTTCATAAAACATTGAAACGTTGTAAATAAAGATATGGATCAATAATAAATAATTCTTATCATACATAATAAAACTCATTATAAGAAACAATTATCATTAACAACAACACAATGTTTTCAAAATGGAATGACTTCCCATAATTCTTCTTAAACATTAGACATTGAGACATTCAACCATGTTATGACTTCTTTATTTCTATAAAAAAGTTTAACACAACAAATTCAATATATATTTTGAAAAATTTACAAAGTTACATATTCAGTTCATAGATGACCCAAAAATACATCTAAATTCAAGATTTCCTCAATGGTTTATAACCTAAAAATCAACCTATTTATGAAACACCATTTTTCTCCCCCTAGAAAACAATATAGTGTTGGAACCACCTTCTGTATAGGTTTGTATTTGTTGTCAATAGTTTTCAATCAAATATCAAAATGAAAGAGATCAATAAGTACTCCAATTAAATGGACGAATAGAAGCTCACAATGAAGGAAATCATGAAGTACTCCGATGAAGTAGAGGAGTAGCGACTCAGACGATTGTTGTACTGATCGTAAGTTCAAAGAAAATGTGTCAAAGGTGATACATTGTTTACAACAATGAAGAATGTAGGGTGTGATCCATCTGAGGTCGATTAAAGAAGAATGAGGTGAGAACCATGCAAGAGACTTCTTGAAGAATAAGATCAGATGTTTTGCATGAAGTTGATCATGACGGTTGAAGAAGAAGATAATGTGCAATGATTGGAATTCTGCGATAGCCTAGCACATCACATTTTCATAGAAGATGATGATGCTAAAGTTGTTCCTTCAAAGACTACATATCACAATAGTGGAGGTTGTGATAAAAGCAGAAGAGTTGATGATGTATACTGATCACCAAGAAGAAGCGTTGTTGAGGCGATCGTTCTTGTCGACCAAGAAAACAGACGACATAGAAATTTGTTGGCAAAAGAGATTCTATGGAGGCAGGTCGAGTTCGAGGACTGTGGATAATGATCCATGTTTCATTCAAGGAACATAGAAAAAGGAATGGATGAATTGGAGGTGGAAAAAAAGAACAACATTGAAGTTGGCGCCGTTTTCCAGTGTTTGCCAGATTTTTGGGGTCCAAAATTTGGAGGTTGGTGAGCATCGCGAAAAGTGGATTTCTAGGAAGATCATAATTTAATATGGAAAAGGCGTGAGTTTCATGAAGATGGGATGCATGGACTGGATTTCACAAATACCATAAGAATGAAGGCGGTGAGTCTTCGCGATTACGTCAAGCTTCGCGAACGGCAGAGGCTAGAGAGCTTCGCGGCGATGAAGGGATTTGCGAGGGAGCTTCGTGGCGAAGGCGTGCACCGCGAAGGAATGTTGACAGTGTTTCTCCGCCATTACAACGAGCTCCGTGAATGAAGGCGTGCGCCGTGAAGGAATGTTGATGGTGTTTCTCCGCGATTATGACGAGCTTTGCGAATGGAAAATTGCCGTTCTGCTTCGCGATTTTGAGAGATTTTTGGGGGGAACTTCGAAGCTTTGTGATTGGAGCTGACGTGGAGTTGACTTCGCGGGGAAAGGTCGAGGGTCGGTGGAATCGCCTATAAATAGAGGCCGACCCCCTCAAGAGAAGCAGAGAGAGCTCTCAACGAAAAACCATTGCTCTCGGTTCGCAAAGGACACTCGTGAAGGTAGTTTTTCTTCGCGAAAGTTGAGCTTTGCGGCGGCTATCCTAGCTCCGCGAAAAGGTTGCGCCCCGCGTTGGCCCATTGATCTTCGCGAAGAGGCCGGAGCATCGCGGAAACTTTCCCAGATCTGCGAAAATAGTTCACCCCGCGTTGGCTCTGTGAGCTTCGCAAAGTGGCAGGAGATTCGTGATAGCCAAGAATTGCGAAGGCTTGATCATCATGAGAGTGCTTCGCGATTGAGATTCGCGAAAAGGCAGGGGCTCTGCTCAGAATTTCTTGAGCTTTCCAAAATTGGGAGTCGTGCGAAGTAGGGTACTTAGTGAAGACCCTTACCAAAGGTTGTTCGCCCAGTGGAAAGGGGCACGAAGAGTATTCATCAGTGGATAAAATTTGGACTTTGACAGAGCATCAATTATTGGGAAATCACACAAATGATTGTTATTCAGGAAAATAAGAACAGGGGATCTAGTGCATTCAGTCATTGCACTAAAGGAGGATTGAACAGAGAAGTGAATCAACTCTAAACTCTGATGCAAGCAAAGTCTCATGTTGAACAGGAGACTTAGAACTTCATGTCTATCCATTGAAGAGACCTTCACGTCTATAAACTGAGTGACACTTCACCCAACGGTAGTGAGCCAGGGGGAGTCAATGGGAGTGACCCGAGGGAAGCAGTGATCTATCCCTGAACCTTTGTAAAGACAGTGAGCCTGGGCCAGAGTGACTGTGCCCAAACAGTTGTATTCACAGCTAGTGAAGCATAGTGGATTTAGGTACGACCGGCAACCTGTCAGTGTATGCCCCTTGGACATAGCCCATAGTGGTGAACCATGTAAAAATAGATGTGTTATATGTCTTTGCATGTGAATGTTTAATTGCTGATCATATCCATCATACAGGTTTAAGTAGTTCCTACCAACGTGGGAACAAGATCCACAACTTAATGAAGAAAAGGTTGCCACCCGGATTCACCCCTCCCATCTCAGGGTGTCCCGGGGTCCTACATATAGAAATGATAAATGAGAGTGTGGATTAAAATTCATACCTCAACCTTTGATATAAAGAATTTTTATACCCATGTTATTTGTTAATTTAAAATATGCTTCCTTTAGTAAATGTTTTTTGATAATGTCAGCAACATGTTTTGTCATAGGAACATATTATAGATTGTGTAAATTATTCCCCGCATGCTCTTTGATAAAGTGATATTTGGTATAAATATTTTTCAAAAAAAAGATACTCAATTTTTTATGGTTTATAGAACACTTATTATCACAACCCAAGACCACAAGTAAATTCACTTAAATACGTAATTCTTCTAACAGGGTCATTATTCACATAATTTATATTGAATATTGAGTGGTAGCAACATACTTATCTTAATAATTTATTAGTGTAAAAAAATATTTACTTTTAGTATTCCAACTCATATAAGTATCTCCATGAAATAAAACTACACCAGAAATAAGTATTCTATCATATACACATCCTTCCCAATCAGTATCTATATATCAAATAAACTCAATTCTTTATGAGAATTCATATATAATTCAAAAATATTCCATGCCATTGATATATATATAAATTATTTATCCATCCAATAGATGATAATCCATTCGATAAATTTAATATATTTCACACAATGTAAAAGAATACACATTATCTCGTCTTGAAGTAGTTAGACACAACAAACGACAAATCCAATTTTGAAATGCAATAGAGTCATCTTTTTTTCCTCCACCGACATTATAAAACATTTTTCTCAATAAACTTTGGTTAAAATAGGTTTTAATTCTCATTTCCAAACTTATCAGTATGTTCCTTACCATACATCTCTTAATAATGAAAAATCAATTTATACTTTTGTGAGATTTTGAAACCGATGAGGTATTTAATTTCACCAGACATGTACACATCAAATAAAATCTCATATCTTTATATATGTTTTCACATGTTATTTCATCATTACCATCAAATATAACATCATCAACATACCCAATAATAATTAGATATATTTCATAATTTTGTGTTATATTGATATTAATATCAATTCTTCACTCTCTAAAATTCAACATTCATGATTAGGTATCCAATTTTTATTAACAAGTTATCAATGATTTCATTAGACCATATAATGATTTCGTTAATTTGAACACATAAAATTAATCTTTTCCAATCATAAATCTAATGTGTTTTTCAATATAAATTTAATCATCAAGTTCTCTATCCATAAAAGATGACTTCAGATCCATATAAAAAATTATTATCATTGTGTAGTAATTGAAAGAAATATTATAATTGTATCAATCCATTTATTAGATAAAGATTCTCATTAAATTCAATACCTTCAATTTGATAGTAATATTTGAAAACTATTATTTCATTATTCCTTTTTTTACTTTTCTATATTTATTAAATTTGTTCTTGAACACAATAATTGTTGTAATAACATTTTTTCTTTTTGTTTGGGTAAAAGATCCCAGGTATCATTCATCTTCATTTTATCATACTCTTTATTTTTAACATGAATCGCCTCCTCATTCTCAAAATATTCATGAATATATTTATGGTTAAACTTTTAAATAAAATGAAGTATGTCAAACAACATTTTATGTTATTATTGTTTGATTATTTTGATATTGATCACCAATAATGTTTTTAACATCAACCTATTTTCTAATCCTATGATGAGACATAAAAAAATTTATCCTCTTCATTAGAAATAATTTTTTCTAGTTACTATATCTACATGGAAAAACATAGTAAGAATTATTATCATGTTTCTCATCAACAAATATTTTATTTTCTTCATCTTCATTTTCATCATGTATTTGTTAATAATACTTTTCTTATATTTCATGAACCTTTACATTAATTGAATCAAATATTCTTCATAAATAATTATTAAAATAACTATAACCTCTTCTATATGAAGCATATATAATAAATATTCCATATTACCCTCACTATTAAAACATTTTAAAATTTCAAAATTTTATATTACTGATGCAGGGACTTTAAAAAACTGTAATGTGTTTCAAACATGTAGTTTTGTCAAATAACATTTCATAAAAAGTAATATAAAAACATGGCCTATAAAAATAAATATTCTATATATATGTATTTTTTTATCATTAATTTCATTTATATGTTGTGAGAAATACCATGATCAATCAGCATTATATTCGAAATCACAACTAAAATTTTATTATTTCCTCTAGAAACCCTATTTTTCTATGGTGTGTATGGTGTACTAAACTTATTTTGAATTCCATGTTTCTCAATTTAACTTAATAACATTTCATTCTTGTTTTCACCACCATTATTATTTCAAAAATTCGTTATATAATTACCAAACTCCATTTCATCAGTTCTCCTTATACTCTTAATCATTCTCCCAGCTTTTTATATATGTTCCAAATACATAATGCAAGTAATGTGAGTAAAATCATCAAGGAATGAAATGAATCACATAACTGGGAAGGTTTATTTTTTTCTGATTAACACATAGATATTATAATGAGTTAGTTTTATGGGTGATTTTGGTTAATATCAACATTCTTATGAATATAATTTGTAATATTTATTTTTTAAAAAATTAAAAAGGACTAATCACTTCTTAATTAATAACATGAATATCACAGACTGTATCTCACATTCATTACTTAAACCTATTTATCTGAAAAAATTGTCCTAGATTTTATGGCACAACTATTTTCCTTCCATCATGATTAGATGACATGAAGTCTATACTTTATCTACTTGAAACATGTTTCCTATTATATGTGTTCGTATTTTAACAACTTTTACATCACCAAATATTCTAACAAAAAACAATAGTTTCTAAAAAAATTGTTTGAATCATAAAAAAATTGTGAAACACTCAACATGTTTTGTTTCCTTCCATAAATAATCCATTATTTCAGGGATTTACAATTTTATCCACTAATAATGGCAGAACAAACAACATTGATTCCATGAGATTAATTATTTCCAAACTTCATTGATACATTTTTAATGACTTTAAGACTCTTAAAATTCTTGTAATATTCATACATATTTGAGGAGATCCCACTATCCATAATATAGGGTCATTCTCATTTTAACGCTCTAAGATAAATTTCAACTACAAGAGTTTTTTACTTCCCTTTATCTACCTTCACATTCAGATTTTGATAACTTTTATAAACATGTTGTTGTGCCAGTAGAAAAATAAGAAACCATTTTTCAAGATGTTTTGGTTGTTTACAAATTTTGAAAATAGTTTTGAAAGGCTTGATCATATATTCAACTATTATAATAACTTTCTCATAAAATTTCATTTAAGAGTTTTGTGTCCCCCTCAAACTTTTCAATATGTTAGTCATAAGATTATAGTAGTGTTGTTGATTTAACCAGAAAATATTTTGTGTGTGTCAAAATCCACAAAAAAAAACAACAGTGGTGATAGAATGAATACATTACTTTAAAACAACCACATTTCTTGTAATTGAAACTATGTTTTTCAAAATCATTCTTATATTTAACTTGAGAACATTGTTTTACAAAAAAATTCATGTTATCAGCCAATATATAATTGTTCAAATAATATTTCTTCACATCATTAATGGAATCAAAAGTATTATAAAATTTTGTTTTACATTGAGATATTTTAGAAACATATGAATTTTCCACATTATTGGTTTTTTCCACATACATGATTTTTTCAACTTTATTATTCGTAGAAAAATTTTCAATTTTCTCTCCAACCTTTTAAGGTAAATTTTATTGATCCTTATCAAGATCAAACATTTCATAATATTATCCAAATTTAGATATATAGATCTTGAGAATTGTTACTCCCTACTCAGTTATAGAAATTTCTTTTGATCAAGTTACCACACTTCTTCCATAAACCATATATTTACTTCTATATGTTCATTATGATTTTTCCATTTTCAAGATATAATATTCAAATATTCAATATATTCTAGAAACCTAGATTTACCTTCATTTAAATATTCTTGAATTCTTTCTGTAGAACATTCCTTCTTCATCTTCTTGATTTCCCTTTCAAGTATTATAATCCTTCTATGACTTTCATTCAACTATATTTTTAGATGAAATTATAACATAGTCTCGTATTCTTCAGAAATACTTCTTCCAAAATCTACATCGTTAACTATTGTTATAAATTTATTTCTAACAATAACATTAGTAAACTTCTAAGATTAAACTTCTCTATCTTCATATTAATCATCTTTACCCACAAATATTCTCGTTCTGTATTTTAAAAAATATATCATTTCTATTTGAATAAGATATTTACTTTTCAACCTATCTTGTCCATGATATTATTGAACATCAATAACCTTTATCACATTCATCATCATTCTTTATTTAGGTGAAATTCACATAAAAATTATCAACAACACATTCAAAAACAATTGTGGTAGAATCCCATATTTACATTCATATACCTCTTCTTACAGTCATAGAATAAATGGATTATAATTCATCAAAATTGTTACTAACCTCATTTGTTTGATTCAAAATAACAAAATTATTCATCTACATAAAGAATCATACATTTATTTACATGGAAGACTTAAAAGAAATTAATCTACTATGTTTTTCTTTTGTTTTAAAAAAATTATCCCTTATAATTTGGTAAGTAATGAGTGTTCTATGAAGGTCATCCAAAGATAGAGTTTTGGGGTCTCTATCATCTAATGATAAAACATTGGCATCAAAATTTTCAGGTATAATAAATAATATCTTTTCAAAAAAAGTTGAATCTTCTAGATTCCCACCAACAAATCTTATATTGCTAAGAATATCATACACCCTTTTTAAGAATTCACCAATAGAATCATACTCACCCATTCTGAGAAATTCATACATTTCCCTCAATATTTGTAACTTCGTTTCTTAACCTTCATATTTCCTCCTAAATTTTTTTCATATTCTCTGAGATAACCTTGGTAATAGGAAGTCCCTTCAATATAAGGATTTAACTTTTAAAAATTGATGATGGAAAATAATTCTTATAACTTCTATAAGTCTCCAGATTCATCTTATACACATATATAAGAATAATATTATCAACCAGAAGAAGATATACATCTCTAGAATCTTCCAAAAAATCATACCAAAGATAAATAAGATATAACATCACTATTTGTTTCTAGATTTGATATTATTTCTATTCATGATTAGAATCCTCTTACGGTTAACATAATTTAAATCCTTTATAACAACTTCTCTTCAAAAACAACAACAAAGAAAAAATAAAGGGAACCATAAATATGATACCAATTGAGAAGGCCCTAATAGGATTAATTTATTAATAAGAGTGAGAGGTTTGAATCAGTTATATATATATATATATTCTTTTATGTTATCTATATTTTAAAATATCATTCACCTCCTTTTCATGAAATATCACATTGATGAAAATAAGACATACATAGATCCATAAGAACACATGTATTTAAAACCTTCACTGTCCAATAAGAGTATCTAGTCCATGGTATGGTTTTTAAATTATTCAATACCAAAAAATTCACCATAAAACAATCCTTTTGTGTGGATTCCATCAGTATGAAATATACATACATTTGGGTATCACAATGATAAATAGAATGGTGAATGTGATTCTTCTTTCACAAATTATGTAATATTAATTTTGTAACAAGATTAGAATCATTCACCAGTTGGTTAGGAACATTTCACTATGATTCTTCATCACCATACACTATATTAACATCTAATAAAAATTATTCTTAACTTTCATACCTAGAAAAAGGTAGAAAAAACTTCTCTGGACTTTTTACAAAATCTTAGCCCATTAGCTGATTCTTCAGTTAAATTATTTTGTTTAGAAATAGGTCTGAATATATATCCTAGAAAAATTCTGAATCACTTAATTCCTTACAATAATTCATTATTCTTATTTTTTGGACATATTTTAAAAACAAATGCCACAATTTATTCATTACACTTCTTCTATCAAGGAATATTTCTCTGAAAAACATTATCTGAAGATCTATATCTACCAATTCTGTCAAAAAATACATCACTTCTCTGACTCAATCCCTCGTGTGAACAATGATAGCATATGTGGTATTTTGGCCTCTATTTATAATTTCTCCATAGATAGAGTGGGTGGGAAACAAATTATATTTTCATGCACAAAAAAAATTGAAATACATGTATTTTACTATCATTTCAACAACATCATTGAGCACATTAGAACTTAACAAATTTTTTGTACTCTTCTTGATACTCACATTACCTTATTGAAACATCAACATGATGAAATTGTGACTAAAATTCTAGTACATATAGGGTAATTGAATTATCAGTTGAGTTTCATTAAAACAGTTCAACTTTTCATTAACTAACCAACAAATCCACAGACCGATGAAATTGTGTCTAATGAATTCCATTGTTGATAAATCATTTGTGTCATCATGAATCTAATTGATGATTCCTTTATTCTCATATATTATATCAGAATCTATTCTTACTTAATGAATGTTTAACCAATAAAACAAATCGTGACATTTTTTTATTTAAAATTCAAAAACAGAATACATTTTTCTCTCGGAAAATGGCCGAATACACTATTGAAGTGTATCATATTGATTAGTCATTGATCCCATTCGGTGGATTAGACTATGTATCTTATCTAATTTACCTTCATCAATAACTCAACCACTATGGTCATTCTCTAAGAGAAATTTTCATCCAATTCCCTATTTATACAAAAATTAGTTCTAATGGATCAGTGTGACAACTCCTCTAATGGATCAATCAAACATTGTGCCTGATGTATCAGTAGATTATCAATCTTGAAGATATTATAATATCAACAAAAATTAAAATCCAAGCATTCAGATAAATTTTTCATCTAGTGATTCTTATTCCATTGATTTGTGACTGGAATAAATAGTTATTTTATCATATATTATTCGATAAAATTCTTCTTGTATCATGACTTATTCAAGATGTTAAGAACCAGGAGATCAACATAGCATTGTTTAAATTTCAAAACCATTTCAATGCATTTCTTTCACAATATATGTATCATAATTTTTTAAATTAACTTAATATATTAAAAATATACAAAACATAAAAGAATTATCATATTTATAATTATAAATATCTTGATGGATATTCTGATGTTGGTACAACTTCTCACTTTGGTCAAAAACCTCATTCAAAAACAATCTGAGTCTGAAAGAAAACTTCACTCATAAAAAATGTATATAATGGAAAACTAAAACTATTATATTCTCTTATCATGAAATCATCTAATCATATATGTACGATACACCATTCACCCAGTCAATAATACTTATTAAGTGATTTTATTAGTCATAATGACTCTAAATGACAAACCATGCAACATCAACATCTTCCAGCATCTCAAAAATCGTTCATCCATCATGGTCATAAGATAGATTAGCACAAAATTTTTTTCAACTCACTTGGCATCCAAATAAATTCAATGAGATCCTAGTACAAACTCACCACCACAACATATACTGCTAAGGGAAAAAAACTCTTCAACACATCCTTTCGTAGTGTCACTGGTTCACCACCCATCCTCGAATTAGATGACAAGATTCCACCCTTTCGAAAATATATCATGAACATATCTAGTGGATATATGGTCACACATTATTTCATAATAAATATCATTTGGATTTACCTTTTTACCTCTCTAAAGAATTTGAGTGGTAACAAATATTGACTATAGGTAAACTGCATTATCCTTGTGTGTCTGACATGCTCAAACATGGAATCCTAGTACACATTGATATAATTGAAGAACACTACCATTAAATAATACATAATGGATTAAGGATATAGTCTGCAAGCCTTATAACTCTACTATGGAGTAATCCACATTGATGGTTTTCACCAAAACTCAAAAAATCCATAGTGTATTTGGAAAGGGACTTTTGGTATATCATCTTCTAAAATCAATATTGGTGATAACCTATCCCAAGGATAAACACTGAGTACCACGTGTCACCAAACAAGTGGTTGAAGAACCATATGATTATTGAGAGTGGATAAACATCATTAAATCACATAGTTCATGTTACACCAATTCACATTCAACCAAAATAACTAACACATTTCTCGTAAGAACAATCTTGGGTTTCCTAGGTGAACAAATTGGGAATTACAAAACCCCTTTCAATAAAAACTCCAAACTGTACCGTTAAATTATGAATCTAAATGGGTTCCATCTAATATTCTATCTTTATAAATTAGTGGTGATCTATAGTTTTGGTCCTTGTAAATTCTTAACTCATATGTTTGGAGCTAAACCTGGAATGTCCCTAGGAATGACGTAATCATAATCCATTACCACAGTATAAAAAAATTTCATAGCAGCCACCACTCTAGAGGTATCACTAGACAACTAAAAAAATGGTTGTAACCCCTTATAACTCTACTAAGGAGTAATCCACATTGATGGTTTTCACAAAAACACCAAAAATCCACAGTGTATTTGGAAAGGCACTTTTGGTATATCATCTTCTATAAAAAATATTGTAGACAACCTATCCCAAGGTTAAACATTGAGTACCACATGTCACCAAACTAGTGGTTGAAGATCCAAATGATTATTGAGAGTGGATACTCTTCATTAAATCACCTAGTTCATGTTACACCAATTCACACACAACCAAAATCACTAAAACAGTCATCCTAAGAACAACCTCAGGTTTCCTAGGTGAAAAAATTTGGAATTACAAAACCCATTTCAATATAAACTCCAAAATATACCTTCAAATTATGAATCTAAATGGGTTCCATCTGATATGCTATCTAAAAAAATTAGTGGTGATCCATAGTTTTGGTCCTTTTAATCACTTAACTCATATGTTGGTGCTAAACCTGGAATGTCCCTAGGAATGATGTCATCACAATCCATCACCACAATATGAAAAATATCTCATATCATCCACCACTCTAGAGGTATAACTAGCCAACTGAAAAGATGGTTGTAACCCCTTTCCCATGAGCTCATACTACTCTGTATGGGATCACTCATTATTGAAGGATGATATATCTACTCCAACATGCTAAAAATACCATAAAACCCATAGGGATAAAATAACTAAATTTGATTTGTATAAAACCGGTATATTCTAAGGAAAAATTATAGGTTATCACTACCACTATGAAGAGATTCCATGTGAGGATCTACCTCTCCTCCTAGTGTTAGGTCACATTGTCGATGGAATCCTATGATCAATGATCCTATATGAAGAAGAATAAAAAAAAGGGGTCAAGAAAAAATGCACAATGTATATAACTGGGTCCCTAACAATATTTATTCGTAGAGAAAAGGGGCTCAGGGCTTCGTGATAAAAAACAGTTGGGGAAGTGAAGACACCCATAATACCTCAAACCACACCCAAATTCCCTATGATATAGTAATGAATAGAACTCATTTTTCCTTTCTTTGATGTTTTCAACAACCAAGGCTTGCAATGAATACTTATCACAACAAACAACCTCAATCACATAAGATAGTGTTACTCATACACTACTCCTTGACACTATCTGTAACACCCGAGACTTTTATGTGAAATATTATGTTTTTATGTTATATAAATCATCAAAGGAATATTTTACTACACACAACACTAGCTTGGCATTCTTTACACGCAATCGCGACCTTCCTCGATAGCTTGCGTCGTATGCAACACCGAGTTTCACTAAACAACGATATGTTATTAAAATATTATTAAAACTAGTCGTTATGAATAGTAACAACCACCTTTTGAAATTTTATAATTTTTATTTTTCAAAATGGACTTCATTTTTGGATTCAGAATGTCGAAATTAGCCTAGGGTAAAATTTTGGTATTTTTCTGAAAACTGTCAATTTTTTATGAATAATGAAACCACTAAGTGGTAGTTAAAAAACTGAATTTTTCATAAAACTTAATTTTACCGCTTCTGTGAGTGGAATTTCGAAAATCCAAGAGACACGATTAATATCAAGGACTAAAATGTGGTTCAATGAGATGGAATTTGTTTTGGTGAATAGTAACTTTTTACTTTTTTTTACCACGGTTAAAAGTAAATAGGGTAATTAAGGGTAAAGATGATATTATTATTACCCTAACACATGTCCTAATTCTATTTGATAACTTTAATTCGACCAAAAACAAACTTAGGATTAAAATATGACCATTTAGGCCCACTTGGATTAGATTAGGACATTTATTATTAATTTATTTAAAGAAGGGTTAAAATAGTTAAAATCAAAGTTGAATAAGTAAATAATTGTTAATATGGGGTTATACATAAGATAAATTCGACTATTAATATTAATTAGAAAGCTAAAAAGAGTTCTTGCATAATGGTATTTTATTTGTAATTTTTAGACAATAAATAATTTAATTTATTTATGACACAAAGATGATGCAGTAATTATCTTATTAATGAAATATTGACATAATTAATGTTATAAACACCAAAATAAATGTAATTTGAGCCTTTTTATGAATTCAACTAATCTTCTAGGTTAATATTACATGTTAGTATTGATTTAATTAACTTGGTTTGAACTAATAATTCTGTTATGATTTTCAAAAAAATCAATTACTAAATAGTGTCAAAATTGACATAAAATAGTTTTTAATACGAATATTATATTAGTAATTGTTATTTTATTCCTAAAAATATAAGGTTCATCCAAATGACACATATAAGGTTATATATATTAATAATAAACAACTTGGGGTTCGTTTTGCTGCTTATAGTAAGTTTATTAACCTTATAGTATAAGAACACAAGAAGACACGGTAAAAGAAAACTTATTTAACTTAATGTTAAATCTAAATGATAAGGTTATAATAGGAACCTAAACTTGTCTAAATTATATTGTATGAGAGTATATCGACCCATCCCCACCTTAGCTTATAAATATATCAATTTGGAGCTATTTAAAACCGAACTTGACTTTATAATAAAATAATATTTTTAGTTTTCCCAAAGGTGCCCCTCTCCTCCCTTATAAAAGGGAACCTCCTACCCCTCTTCCTCACACCACTTTGTGCCTTCATGCTCGGCCAAACCCTGCCAATTCCTCCTATCTACTTCCCTAGAGATATCCTAGAGGTCCTGGTATTCTTCAAAGACCAATTGTAGTGCCCTAAAAGAAGGTCTCAAAGAAGCACTTCAAAGAAGAGGTAATGTCCGTTACCGATTCTTTCATCTTTATTTCTTCTTCCACTTCTTCTTCTTCAGTTGTTTCATTATGATGTTATGACATCAGTATCACTCATATGCTGATATGTTATTATAAGTATTAAACAACCCTATTTCACCATCAATCCATCCTACGGAAAAAGAAATCACCGCACGTGCATACGTACGGAATACCGTCTCCACGCCGTGGTGTAATCTGTTATCCACCACCACCTTACTTGGATGGGTATAATGGTGTAAATAATGACTTTATATGACTATTATAAAGTTATACTGATTCTGAAATTGTATACATACACTCCAATACAATTCCACGATCATAGGAACGATATCATCACTCGTGCATACGTATGGAATACCGTCTCCACGATGTGATGCGACTCGTTCTACATGATCTTCATTTCATAATGATTATATAAATGAATTGAATGAATGAATATGATATATATTACACTAATACCATTCTGGAAATGAGGTATCTATAACCTAAATAAAATAATAGGAATTTATTCGACAAAACACGTATAATAACAAAAAGTTATAAACACATGAATAACAAGTAGCAATGAAATATTACTACTAAGAAGCTAAGAAAATGACCATATATGATATCATAAAAATATGTATGATTCTGGAATAAGTCAATAACATTATTTAAATCATTATACAGGATATTCAGACACTTACGAAGAAAAACAGTCCTAAGGTAAGGGAAATATCACAATCTCATTTTTATCTGAGATTGTTTACACTTTGGTGTTTACTGGGGTGTATTTTATCATCCTCATCCATGTTTCCTCAATATGTAATATTATTTCCATTCACCTACAATTTTTTAAATAATATTTTACCGTTCGGTGAGTTTTTATTAAAAGATATGAATGGAATCTTTTGTCATTTTTCATACGAGGTACTTTTTTGACTATTCCGAAAAAAGTATGAGAAGAATGTTTTTTTAACATATACGACATGAATGGATTTTTAAAACATTATTTCCAAGAATATTACTTTACATGTTTTCAAGTTTATTTTTAATCAACTTCTTTTAGTTTAAAATTGTATGACATGTTATGAAAGGATAAATGTTTTTGAAGTAGAAAGGATATTTTCCTCAAGAATGGAGTTCAAGAGTTTTATCAAAATTATTTCCCATATAAGACAATATAGGGTTCTGTTTCTATCCCTATTATTACATGGATTTGATTATGTTGTGATGGAAATATGTTTATGAATTCTTTTATCTTATATGAATTGTTTTATGATGTCACGATGTTTAAGATTCACATTTTTATTACATGGGTTATGTAATGATGTATGATTTATGATTTTGTGGCATACATAAGAATGGTATCATTATGAGATGGGTGGGACCTATATCTCCCTCCAATGCATTGGGTAAACATTTTATATCTCATGAGATAGACATGGATGGAATGGTAGGTTATACCAGTTCAGGGAAATAGGACTGAATCGAGGGTGACTCAGTTCAGAAATGGACTTTGTCCACTAAGATAGTCTTGGTAATGAGTCTTGACTAATAAGATATGATTCTATATGATTATGTGTGTATGCCACAAAGATTCATGTTTTATGTTATGATTATTGTGATTACATTTCACTGCCATGATTTATCCCATGTTATGAAATTGTGATCTCTTTTTCAGGTTAAGATTTCCAAAAGTTATGTGATTACGTATATGATGTGATTGATATTTCTTTTGTTTACCCTTACTGAGCATTTGAGCTCACCCTTTTGTATGTTTTATTTCCCCAGGTCAGGAGGAAGGTTATTAAGTAGAATATGCCAAAAAGGGACTCTAGATATGATGAAATAAATGGGAGGCAGAGTAGATGCTTTATGAACCAGTTGTTTATGTTTCCCAGTTTCTAAAGACACTATACCAATACGGTCCTTTTGTTGTTTTTTTATATGTTGTAATAAGTATGCTTCAATTTTGATGTACTAACAATGTATGTAAAGTATGGGTCGTTATAGTTGGTATCAGAGGAAAGGTATAGTCAACCTTTGGAAACTAGGATGCGAAATCCTTAGTAAGAACCCTAAGGATAAGTCTAAGCATAGAACACAATATTAGTGTTTTAGAAATGGCCATGATTAACCTAGGATAAAACCTTAAGTGTGAAATTTTATTCTTGATTATGTGGTTTTCCTATTATAATTAGTGTTGCTCACACTATTCTTCTTGGTTTTAGTCAATGGTTGGAACCCGAAGGAACCGTGTTAATGGGGAATGCGACGTGCAATGCAATGATTGTCCCCCTGAGCAACCAAACATTATGGGAGCTGGAATGAAAAGTCATGTAGCCATGCTCACACAACATTCTCAAGCTATGAATCATGCATGACTTCCAAATGAGCAAAGGTAGGAGCAACATTCTGTTGAATCCTTCATGAGGCAGCGTCCACCTTCTTTCAGCGAGTCTACTGATCCATTAGTTGTTGAACAATGTATTAGTACTACTAAAAAGATATTTTTAGTTCATCAATGTTCTAAACATGATAAAGTCATCCTAGTAGTGTATCGTTTGGAAGGAGATGCTGATCAATGGTGGAATCTTATAAAGAATATGAGGCAAAGGGATGAAATTGAGTCCATGGAATGGGACGAGTTCAATAACCTATTTTTCAATAAGTACTTCCCTCGTATTCTCCAAAAAAAAGATGGAGAAAGAGTTTCTTGAACTAAATCAAAAGGATGATGAATCTGTTGGTACCTATGAAGCAAATTTTACAAGACATTCAAGGTACGCTTCTGGTATTTTTATCCAACCTGAGAGTAAGATCGATCGATTCTTTAGTGGCTTAAAACCAAGTCTTCGAAGGGAGTTAGCCATAAGGGACTTCAATATCTACAAGGAAATCATTCGATGTGCTCTCAAAGTCGAGATGGAGATTGGAGTAACCCATCAGTCATATGGGTTTGGTAAGAAGAGGAAAATGGAATTCAAAGGAAAATCTAAAGAGCACACTGAAAAGAAGATGAGCTTTCCCTTATGCTCAAAGTGTGGAAAGAAACATGGAGGGAGTTTTCTTAAAGGGACAAGTACATGTTTCAAATGTGGAAAGGAAGGTCATCGGGCATTTGAATGCTGTGATGATGGGAAGAAGATGTCTAATGATGCAAACAAAGGAAGGGATACACAGAATGAACCTTCTACACTTCAATGTTTCAAGTGCAAGGAGATGGGACATTATGCCAATAAATTCCCTAATCCAAGGGTTGATGATGATGGTCGACATCAATAAACTCTTAAGGCTAAAGACAAAGGAAAGTCACATGAAATTTCTATCAGGGATGTGGAGTACGATAACGATGTGGTGAAAGGTGCACTTACCATCCACTCTAAAGTAGCAAATGTTTTATTTGATTCTGGATCCACCCACTCTTTTATTTCTGAGGATTTTTTCTAAGGGTATCACCATATTACCTCAACAATTAGATGTTGAGTTAGCTATGACAACACCTAATGGCACAGCTTTCGCATCAAAAGTTTATAATTCTTCTCCGATCGAAGTATGTGGGAATGTGCTTCCTGCATATCTTGTGATCCTTCCTATAGTGGAATTTGATGTGATTCTTGGCATGGATTGGCATTCTTTATATAGAGATCATATCAATTGCCAAAGAAGGACAATCACATTTCATATTCCAGACCAATCTATGATCGTCTATCAATGCATGGATGAACATAACCTTCCAGTGGAAATTTCTTCCATCTTATGGGTCTTGATTCCACTAAATGAAGGTTATTTTTCTGAAATGGTTTGTGAGAAACACACGATTAAGAATATTCCCATTGTACGGGAGTTTGATGATGTCTTTCCGGAGGAATTACCGGGACTTCCACCAAATCGTGAAGTTGAGTTCTCAATAGAACTCATACCGGGTGCTTTGCCTATTTCAAAGACACCTTATATAATGGCCCCAATTGAGATGTAGGAATTGAAGAACCAACTCCAAGAGAATCTTGATAAGGGATTCATACGCCCTACTGCGTCACCTTGGGGAGCACCTGTTCTATTTGTTAAGAAGAAATATGGATCAATGAGACTCTGCATTGATTATCAAGAACTTAACAAGATCACTATCAAGAACAAATATCCTCTCCCACACATTGATGACTTATTTGATCAACTACGAGGAGCTCAATACTTTTCCATGATTGATCTTTGTTCAGGGTATCATCAATTAAGGGTCAAAAGGGAGGATATACAAAATACGGCTTTCCGTACAAGGTATGGACACTATGAATTTATAGTGATGCAATTTGGTCTTACTAATGCCCCTGCTATCTTCATGGATCTGATGAATAGAGTCTTTAGATACTATCTTGATCAATTTTTGGTAGTCTTTATAGACGATATTTATATCTATTCAAAGATCAAGGAAGAACTTGAAGATCACTTGATAATTATATTGAAGACCATGAGAAAGGAGAATCTTTATGCAAAATTTACCAAGTGTGAATTTTGGAATCAAAAAGTTGCATTTTTGGGTCACATAATCTCAAAAGTGGGGATATCTTTGGATCCAGGAAAAACAGAGGTTATCGAAAGTGGGTCAAGACCAACAAAAGTAACTGAGATCCAAAGTTTTCTTGGTTTGGCTGGATATTATCGACGTTTTGTGAATGATTTTTCACGATTATCTAATCCACTCACCAAGTTGACTCGGAAAGGAGTTAATTTTGTCTGGACGGAAGAATGTGAAGAGATTTTCAAGGAGTTGAAAAGAAGGTTATCCAGTGCACCTGTGCTCACACTGCCTTGTAGTGGAGAAAGGTTTGTGATCTATAGTGATGCATCCAAGAAGGGATTGGGGTGTGTTCTTATGAAAAATGATATGGTGATAGCTTCTTCCTCACGACAGTTGAAAATCCATGACCAAAATTACCCAACACATGATTTGGATTTAGCTGCGGTAATCATTGCATTAAAGATTTGGAGGCATTACCTTTTTGGTGAAAGGTGTGATATTTATACTGATCATAAAAGTTTAAAGTATATTTTCACACAAAAGGATCTGAATATGCATCAAAGAAGGTGGATGGAGCTGATTAAGGATTATGAATGCTCAATCCATTACCACCCTGGGAAAGCAAACAAGGTGGCAGATGCATTAAGTCCACAAGACTATACTAGTTTATCCATGATGAGGATCACAAAAGATCCAATATTTATGGATTTACAAAGGATGGATCTTGGAATTATAATGGAAGGGGAAAAATATTATCTTTCTCAAATGAATGTTCAACCATCTATACATGTGAAGATTAAAGAGGCACAGAAAGAAGATGCCGAGTTACAAAAGAAGGTGAGAAATGATCCTGAATTCAACCTTGATTGTGATGGGATAATAAAGTTCAGTAATCGGGTTTGTGTTCCTCCCATCCCAGAATTAAAGAAGGAGCTTCTGGATGAGGCTCATAGTTCTTCATTATCTATTCATCCTGGAAGCATGAAGATGTATAGGGACCTGAAAGAGTACTTCTGGTGGGATGGCATGAAAAGAGATGTTGCTGAATTTGTCTCTCGATGCTTGGTTTCACAACAAGTTAAATTCGAGAGACAAAAGTCTAAGGGGATTTTACAGCCATTACCCAGACCCGATTGGAAATGGGAAAACATCACTTTGGACTTTGTCACAGGACATCCTAAAACATCCAAAGGCAATAATTCTATATGGGTCATAGTTAATCGTCTTACAAACTCTGTACACTTCATTGCTATTAGAGAAAATTTCTCTCTGGATCAGCTTGCCAGGATATATGTAAAGGAAGTGGTAAGATTGCATGGAGTACCACTTTCTATTATATTCGAATGGGATCCGAGATTTACCTTGAAGTTCTAGAGAAGTCTTCAGCATACTCTGGATACAGAGTTGAGTTTAAGCACAGCTTATAATCCTCAGACAGACGGTCAGTCTGAGAGAAGAATTCAAACCCTAGAAGATATGTTGAGAGCTTGCTCTATGGATTTCAAAGCTGGTTGGGATCAACACCTACCTTTGGTGGAATTTTCTTATAATAATAACATTCACTCCAGTATTCTGATGGCTCCTTATGAAGCTCTCTATGGAATGAAATGCAGGACTCCAACTTGCTGGGATGAAGTTGGGGAAAGAAAGCTATTAGGACCTGATCTCGTTGATGAAATGGAAGAAAAGGTCAGATCTATTCAACAACACATAAGAGCAACTCAGAGTTGACAGAAAAGTTATTCCTACAACCGAAGAAAAGACCTAGAGTTTGAAGTGGGTGATAAATTGTTCTTACGAATATCTCCCTGGAAGAGGGTCATGAGATTTGGAAATAAGGGGAAGTTGGGCCCTAGATATATCAGTCCTTTCGAAATAATGGATCGTGTTGGGAAGGTAGCTTACCGATTGGTGCATCCACCGAATCTCTCTCAATTTCATGATGTGTTCCATGTATCTCTCCTGAGAAAGTACATACCTGATCCTTCACATGTACTCATCTCAAAAGTTGTACCGTTGGAGCATGATCTTTCTTATGAATAACAGCCGATAGAGATTTTGGATCGTAGAGAAAAAGTACTACGAAACAAGACCACTCGATTGGTGAAAGTTTTATGGAGGAACCAACAATTAGAAGAAGCTACATGGAGCTTGAGGATATGATGAGGGAGAGGTATCCTCATCTGTTTGTTACAAAGTGACGAATTTCGAGGGCGAAATTCATTTTAAGGGGGGTAGAATGTGACACCCGAGACTTTTATGTGAAATATTTTGTTTTTATGTTATATAAATCATCAATGGAATATTTTACTACACACAACACTATCTTGTCTTTCTTTACACACAATCGTGACGTTCCTCGATAGCTTGTGTCGTACGCAATACCGAGTTTCACTAAACAACGATATGTTATTAAAATATTATTAAAACTAGCCGTTATGAATAGTAATAACCACTTTTTAAAATTTTATAATTTTTATTTTTCAAAATGGACTTCATTTTTGGATTCGGAATGTCGAAATTAGCCTAGGGTGAAATTTTGGTATTTTTCTGAAAACTTTCAATTTTTGATGAATAGTGAAACCACTAAGTGGTAGTTAAAAAAACAGAATTTTTCATAAAACATAATTTTACCACTTCTGTGAGTGGAATTTCGAAACTCCGAGAGACACGGTTAATATCAAGGACAAAAATATGGTTCAATGAGATGAAAATAATTTTTGGTGAATAGTAACTTTTTTCTTTTTTTTACCACGGTTAAAAGTAAATAGGGTAATTAAGGGTAAAGATGATATTATTATTACTCAAACACATGTCCTAATTCTATTTTATAAATTTAATTCGACCAAAAACAAAGTTAGGAATAAAATATGACCATTTAGGCCCACTTGGATTAGATTATGACATTTATTATTAATTTATTTAAAGAAGGGTTAAAATAGTTAAAATCAAAGTTGAATAAGTAAATAATTTTTAATATGGGGTTATACATAGGATAAATTCGACTATAAAAATTCATTAGAAATATAAAGGGATTTCCTACATGATGGTATTTTATTTGTAATTTTTAGACAAGAAATAATTTAATTTATTTATGACTCAAAGATGATGCTATAATTGTCTTATTAATGAAATATTGACATAATTGATTTTATAAACACCAAAATAAATGTAATTTTAGACTTTTTATGAATTAAAATAATTTTATAGGTTAATATTACATGTTAGTATTGATTTAATTAACTTGGTTCGAACTAATAATTCTGTTATGATTTTCAAAAAAATCAATTACTAAATAGTGTCAAAATTGACATAAAATAGTTTTTAAAACAAATATTATATTAGTAATTGTTATTTTATTCCTAAAAATCTATGTTTCGGCCAAATAACTTATATAAGTTTATATATATTAATAATAAACAACTTGGGGTTCGTTTGACTGCTTATTGTAAGTTTATTAACCATATAGTATAAGAACACAAGAAAACACGGTAAAAGAAAATTTATTCAACTTAATGTTAAATCTAAATGATAAGGTTAAAATAGGAACCTAAACTTGTCTAAATTCTATTGGATGAGATTATTTCGACCCATACCCACCTTAGCTTCGAAATATATCAATTTAGAGCTATTTAAAACCGAACGTGACTTTATAATAAAATAATATTTTTAGATTTCCCAAAGGTGCCCCTCTCCTCCCTTATAAAAGGGCACCTCCTCCCCCTCTTCCTGACACCACATTGAGCCTTAAATCTCCGACAGACCCTTCCAATTCCTCCTCTACACTTCTCTATAGACATCTGAAAGGTCCTGGTCTTCTTAAAAGACCAATTTTAGTGCCCTAAAATAAGGTCTCAAAGAAGCACTTCAAAGAAGAGTTAATGTCCGTTACCAATTCTTTCATCTTTATTTCTTCTTCCACTTCTTCTTCTTTAGTTGTTTCATTATGAAGTAATAACATCAGTATCACTCATATACTGATATGTTATTATAAGTATGAAACAACCCTATTTCACCATCTATCCATCCTACGGGAAAAGAAATCACCGCGCCTGCGTACGTACGGAATACCGTCTCCACGCCATGGTGTAATCTGTTTTCCACCACCACCTTACTTGGATGGGTATAATGGTGTAAATAATGACTTTATATGACTATTATAAAGTGATACTAATTCTTAAATAGTATACACACACTCCAATATAATTCCACGATCATAGGAACGTTATCATCACTCGTGCGTACGTATGGAATACCGTCTCCACGATGTGATGCGACTCGTTCTACATGATATTCATTTCATAATGATTATATAAATGAATTGAATGAATTAATATGATATATATTACACTAATACCATTCTGTAAATGAGGTATATATAACCTAAATATAAGAATAATAATTTATCCGACAAAACACGCATAAGAACAAAAAGTTATAAACACCCGAATAACAAGTAGCAATGAAATATTACTACTAAGAAGCTAAGAAAATGACCATATATGATATCATAAAAATAAGTATGATTCTGGAATATGTAAATAACATTATTTAAATCATTATACAGTAGGTTTAGACACTTACAAAGAAAAACGGACCTAAGGTAAGGGAAATATCACAATCTCATTTTTATCCGATATTGTTTATACTTTAGTATTTACTGGGGTGTATTTTATCATCCTCATCCATGTTTCCTCAATATTTACTATTATTTACATTCACATACAATTGTTTAAATCCTATTTTACCCTTCGGTGAGTTTTTATTAAAAGATATTAAAGGAATCTTTTGTCGTTTTTCGTACGAGGTACTTTTTTGACTTTTCCGACAAAAGTACGAGAAGAAGGTTTTTTTAACTTATACGGCAGGAATGTATTTTTAAAACATTATTTCCAAGAAGCTTCCTTTACATGTTTTCAAGTTTATTTTTAATCAAATTCTTTTAGTTTAAAATTGTATGACATGTTATGAAAGGATAAATGTTTTTGAAGTAGAAAGGATATTTTCCTCAAGAATGGAGTTCAAGAGTTTTATCAAAATTATTTTCCATATAAGACAGCATAGGGTTCTGTTTATATCCCTATTATTACTTGGATTTGATTATGTTGTGATGGAAATATCTTTATGAATTCCTTTATCTCATATGAATTGTTTTATGATGTCACGATGTCTAAGATTCCCATTTTTATTACATGGGTTATGTAATGATGTATGATTTATGATTTTGTGGCACACATAATAATGGTATCATTATGAGATGGGTGGGACCTATATCTCCCTCCAATGCATTGGGTAAAGATTTTATATCTCATGAGATAGACAAGGCTGGATCGGTAGGTTATACCGGTTCAGTGAAACATGACTGAAATGAGGGTGACTCGGTTCAGAAATGGACTTTGTCCACTAAGATAGTCTTGGCAATGAGTCTTGACTAATAAGATATGATTCTATATGATTTTGTGTGTATGCCACAATGTTTCATGTTTTATGTTATGATTATTGTGATTACATTTCACTACCATGATTTATCCCATGTTATGAAATTATGATCTCTTTTGCAGGTTAATATTTCCAAAAGTTATGTGCTTATGTATATGATGTGATTGATATTTCTTTTGTTTACCCTTACTGAGCATTTGAGCTCACCCTTTTGTATGTTTTATTTCCCCAGGTTAGGAAGAAGGTTATTAAGAAGAATATTCCAAAAAGGGACTCTAGATATGATGAAATAAATGGGAGGCAAAGTAGATGCTTTATGAACCAATTGTTTATGTTTCCCAGTTTCTAAAGACAATATACCTATACGGTCCTTTCGTGGTTTTGTTATATGTTGTAATAAGTATGCTTCAATTTTGACGTATTAACAATTTCTGTAAAGTATGGGTTGTTATACTATCCTTTATGGCTAACATTGACTCTCCCTCACAGTTCTTATATTGTATCTCAAGATCACGTCTTGGTGGGGGAATTTTCCATATTCTTTTATTGTCTAAAGAAAATCACATGCCACCAATACATGGCCCTTCCAATTCCCCACATCTCCTTGGAAAATAAATTAACAACCGAGGAAAATAATGCTTCATTTTTATTTCTAACAATACTACAAATAAATGGAGATCTTACCTAGAAACACTCATGGATCCTCTAGGTAATAATTATCTAGTGCATATAGCTATATGTGATTTTTACTTCCATCTTCCCAAAAATAAAATTTTCCAGCTCTGGGTGTTTGTGGTAGCATCCAAAAAAGAACCATCCACCTCTTACTGCTTCCCCAACTATTCCACCACATCTTCCACCCCATGGATCACCTTTATCAATACACTCCCTCTACCTAGATTATTCATCAACGACCGTATTGACCACAACATGATGGGTAGAAAAATATCATGTTATTTTTCCTCCCCCATCACATGCATGGAAACATCACATCCTCTGAGATCTGGTCTATCGGCTAGGACTCTGATGAAACATCCAATTTCATATCGTTCATCACACACCTACTATCATTAGGTCTTGCTAAACCTACATCTTAGTCGATCACTTTCTTAAAATCTCTTGATATATATTAGAAATCTATAAATCGTAATCTAACACCAAGATATCCATACATGATTATGTATGAAATATTACATCAACCTGAACCACTGGGTGTTTCTCTATGAACTAAATATTATGGGGAAACACCACTTTCTGACCATTCATACGAATGAACACCTCATGATTAACCCCCTTTACGGTGGCCTCTACACTCATTAGGATATACTCTCCAATATATTCTAGAAAAATCCCTAGTTATTATACTGCAAACATCCTATAAGTAACAAGATGTATCATGATCAATGAGAATATCTTGTGAGAAAAACCTGAATGTCTGGGGAAAGACAACAAATTGTTATATGATTCTTGCACCTATTTTTTTCTCTATACCAGTGACTACATATGTTGATTCAACATGATGTTTACAATACTCCTATGGGATGGATATATTGTATTACACCCTAATAATAGAGTTTGTGTCCTTCTATCAATACTAGAAACAATTATCACTATTTCCCTAGTACCGAAACTAAACATCCCAACTAGGAAAAACACTAAACTGTGGTCCAAGGATGCAAACAAGAACTAATACTGCTCCCTCACAACTGTAAAAAATGGGTCTCAATCTATATCTACCTCAATACGACCTCCAATGGGATACAGGATGGTGAACAGTGCCTAGTACGCTTATCACACACAATGGAAGCTTAATCCTAATGTACTTATACACACTCATTCATTTCTGTTCCAATAAAATTCTTAAATAAAAAAAACTAATTTCAATTCAGGAATATATATAATAGTATAATTGTAGTGTGACATAATGTAACAGAAAAAATAAAATAGGGTGATAAAAATGTCCATCAAAAACATGGCAATAATGTATGAGCTTCTCAAAAGGAGGGGATTATTGTCAAATGAAGCACCAGTATACAAATCATTATTTCTATCCCTAACAAGTCTCCCACTACTCTTATTCCTCTATGATATCTATAAAATGGCATACCATATACATAATAAAGGAAATTTTAAAGAAGATATCATATAGGTGTAATAATTACAATACCTAGTATGACACCCGAAAAACACCTAACAAAAACCATCAAGAGTAGTTATCCCATCAAAAAAAGTATATAAATAATGTTATGAGATATTAATATAACCATTGATATGCCACACATAATCATAAAATAATATATGTCACTTATCATCTCAGCCTCTACCATTCATAGAATCACTGTAATGTTTCACGAAAACACTCATCTAGGAGGAACCACTCCATATGCTACACTTCCACTGATGAAACTCCCCCTTGAGCTCACACATGTCAGGTTTATCCAAGAAGAGGAAAAAATGAAACTGAGAGGAATTACATAAGATACACAACCTATCAAACTAATAACCCATCACAATGATCAGATATTTATACATATATAGGGGTTGACACCTAGGGCTAACTAGTGGGACACAAGACCCTACTAGAAACATTTCGCTAGGTAGAGGATCGATACCCCTATAAGTGTTGGTCACACTAATTACCCAAACTCCACTTAAGGAAAACATGAAGGATGTGAGGATCTCTATGGAATTATTAGAAGGAAACATGAACCAATTCTGTAAGGTATATAGTTACCATTTACTGAGATGGCTCACCCTTGAATAAGGGATCATTCCCGCACTACATTGATCAATAAGAAGATGAAGAGGGGTGACCATATTTGATGAGATTAGAATGCTTCATCTAACCCCCATAAAAATGAATCAAAGGAAGAATATCAACTGAATCTATTCAATGAATCTCACATAATCTCACAATGAAAATAATGTAAGGATAAATAAGACTCTAACTCACACTCAATGTATTACACTACGTGTCCTAGGAGATACGTGAAGTGTCTCACATTGGTTGTAATTTCACATGTATCATGCTCACATGGAATTCACTATTCCACAATACATTAGATATCCCAAGGGTACACAGGGTGTAGTTGTTTCCTTGGATCTCGATGTGTTGTTATGCTCATGCTCATGTACATTGGGCCATGCATGTGTTCTTGGTCGTGTTCGAGTACATGGATCTACCAATGTACTATATCTGGCTTGGGTACTTCCCAATTACATAGAATTTCTGGTGACAAGGTCACCTAGGTGTGTACCACTGGTACACACCTTAATATATTACACATATTGCATGATGTGTGACTTTGAACACATTATGTGTAACTATAAATGGATTCCTAGGCATGTACCCCTTATACAAACTAAACTGGTTGACTAAGGGTCACATATCATGTGACTTATATCACATGGCATGTGTTAATTATCACTGTGTTGAATCCATAGAACCACATAAATGGGAATACCCAATGTGTTTTCATAGGACTACACACAATGTAATTGGGTTTTTTACAGAACCAAAGAAATTATTAAAGTATCTTCACTCAATCCTCATGATCCATTGATTTCATCAAAAATTGAAAAAAAAATTCAATGATATGTGGTTGAATGAACCCTATCGCAAGGATTTTCCAGATTCAAGCTATATCTACCTATCAAGAAACAACTGTTTCCATGCCTCATCAGTGCCACATAACAAAACTGTGAATGTGATATCCTAATACGTCTCATATCTACTACCTTAATCATAAAATGCAACCATAATGTCTGATCCCCATCCCAACCCTGTATTAGAGATCAATTTTTACAAATACAGTATGCGTAATGATATCTCATAAGGTATTCAACTAATTTTAGTCCCAAAAACTTCCAATAATGAATGCTTGTAGAACAGGGAGAGGAAATAAAAAAGACATAGACCTTAATAATACACCTCATTGAATATTTGGGTTTCCCTTGACTAATTTTTATAGGGATATAAACAAATATAAATAAATAAACCAAAAAAATAATTTCTCAAAATTCTTGAGGATAAACCAATTACCCAAATTAAACAATTGATCCCTGAATTGAATTGTCAGGCGATTAATTTTTGTTCATCTTGGGTAAATAAAAATGGTATAAATCCAAAATGAAGAATATCCTACCTCAATTTTGATCAATCATTGATGAAGAATGACCATACATCATTATCATTTATGAGATCCAAAAGATGTTCTGTCGTTGAAAATCCTTATAGAACACAGATTATTGATCCCCAATCCGGATAACCATAAACAATCCTCCACTCTCTCCTCACAATTCATAGGGTTATGAGGCTAACCCTGTGAATTTGTTATAAAAACATATTTATAGATAAAAAACCAGGTCATTATGTCAATGTAAGAAATAAATAAATAAATTAAATTATTTTTTCCATTAATGTATTTTAATGAAATAACCAATGCCAATATTGATAATGTTGTACATAGGGAAAACCATGTATTATGTACTCAACGGTGCTATCATATTTTTTATTGGATTCTTTAATTAAGTGTTATTCATCATTTTTTTTAAATATTTCCTTTCCTGATATTAATATAAATTCTATTTTTAAAATATGAATTTCAAGCTTAGTGGTCCTTGAAATCTTGCACTCTCCTAGTTCCTGGATCAGGAAATAATACTAGAAATATTAAAACAGAAAAAACTAAGACATAAAGGATTGGATATAAAAAGGTTAAATGAATTAATTGAATAATAATAAGATTAATATTATTTATTATTGTTTTTTTTATATTATTAATGAATAAATTGAAATTAATAATAGGTATCTATTTTAAATGAATAATTATTTCATGTGTATGACCAATCATGAGATAGACTAGCCTTATAAATGTGATGATTAAATTAAATTTAATTTTGTTCCATGGTTTTGAAATTAATTATTGTTAAATTAAATATGATGTCTTACGAGTCATTCCTCTCTATTTTCAGATATAGTTCATGCATTTCTAAGGTTTATTAATGTAATTAAAATTAACCCATCCTTTAGATCCCATTACTCAAATATGAGTTATTAATCATATGTAATTAAAATATTATCAAAAGTTTCATGGAGTAGATTCAAGGTGGAGATGAAGTGGAGGTGGTTCAAGAAGGAACAGAGATGAAACCAAAATAATAGATACATAGGATCACTTCTGGGATGCCACAATATATTCCATCATTGAAATATGATGTTTATGCATAGGTTCTGAGTTTGATTTAATTTATACATAATAAATAACATGTTAGATGATTGTCATGATCATGTAGTTTTTTTTTATTTTTATAAATTTTTGCCTTATTAAATACTTATTTTATGTTTTCTATATCACAGTCACATTAAAAAGGATCAAATATATAATGGTGGAATTAAATAAATGTTTTATGAATAAATGGTTCATTATTAAATGGTTAATCATTAAAGTAAAAAACCCATGTTATATTAACAAGAGTTGTTAAAGATAATATATAGAACTTTACACACAACAAAAAAATCATACAAGAGAATATTAATGAATAATAATTCGTAGATTATTATATAAAGAATCCAAACCTTAAAACTATGTATTTTACCAACCCACATTAAGAAACATACTTTTATCATGGAGTTTTTGTGAATGTTTTTAGTGGATATAACCAATTTACTTCAAGCGAAGTAACCCATTCAAGACATTATGTAGCTTGGAGGCATGTGTTGAGGAAATATGAGTCTTAATTTTTTTATTGGGGAGTCCAGTCAATTAATCAAAGGGTTTAATTATCAATGTTTTAAAATATAATCCTATATAAATATCTTCATGTAATTGATCGATACTTTGATTATGTTATGATAAGGGGAATATAAATCCATTCCACTATAATATTTGACATAGACATTCCATGAAATATGGTTATTTTTTCTCGAAAATGAAAAAATAGTGGAAGACATAATTAAAATTATTATAGTCTTATTTAAATTGTAATATAGAGATTTACTAATAATCGAATATATTATAACTGTTGAATAATGGAATGTTCTTGAAACACATTATCCCTACAGTCAATTTTAGAAAAATATTATCTCCTTACTAGCAGTTAATTATAAGAACGGCTTTGATTCAGATTAGGTAGTGGTGTTCCATGAATGAAAATTTTACATACTTGATTCCACAATTCATGATTCCTAAACAAAGGGGGGAATTAATGAAGAGTTCACTATATGTGAAAAACATTTTTATGATATGTATAATATTCATTGTTTAATTCTTTCTTTCATGTCTAATAATGTTATTAATTAAAAGAAATTATGGTGTTGATTCACACCATTATTTTTTTCAAGCTAAAACGATGGAATAACATCAAGATAGAAAGTGAATCCAACACTATTTTGTATGCTATTTGGAATGGGGTGATCCAACTCGTCTAGCCTCTCTCCGCTCACTAGATGAACTGACTCAATTCTCTTCTTGAAATCAGATACATTTCCACCCATACGTATCGAGAAGAAAACATGGTGGCGGATGGCCTTTCCAATAAAGGAGTCAACCAAGCTATGACATGGTGTGATACTTTTCCGGTTGATCTTCTCCATCACATAGTAAGATATTGTAATAAGATACCATCTTTCTGATTCATGTAACCCATCTCTCTCTTTCTTATTTTAAATAAATTTTCTTGATCTTTTAAAAATAATTAACCTGAGCACAATGATGATAAGAGAATTCCCCATTATCTATGTGAACTATATTTGGAGAGATCTAGATAGGATTAATTGGATGTATCTAGGGTTACCTTTCAGAGTAATCGTTGATGCAGGGTTTTATCTGGGCCTCACATAGTCAATCTCAATTGCCACAATAAGATCTTAGAGGTTTTAATGTTAGAAATCCATAATGAAAAGTAAAATCTTGTCATTATTTCATCCCTCCATCAAATTGTCTCTATAATTGGTTGTCATTTTCAATATGACCAATAAAAATATGCCTCCCCATAATCTATTCAATATAATTTTCTTTGATTAAATGGGTATAATGCTCAATAATCCGTCTATACATATGGTGAATTAATGGAAAGGTTGGTAAAAGAGATCTATGTCCAAATATTCCACAAAATACACTTCCAGTGTGAGAAAGGAAAAGGTAGATTCAAGGGAATATGATTATATCTATTTCTCATGAGGAAAGAAAGGAAACTAGGAGAAAAATTTCATCCAAGAAAACAATAATTTGGACACTTTAGGTGTGTTTCTTACTGAGTTTAATTTATATGTTTATAAAAATTGGGTATTATATAAAAAATTTGGTTCTCATATACATATTCATGTTTATTAAACATGAATATTATAGAATTTTGAATGAGGTGAAGTAGATCTATGTGCATCCAATGGAGAGGGACTTACTGCTATAGTTATTGGGGACTACCAACTCACATTTTTTACATGAGAGATCGTGGTTTTGAAATATTTTTATTATGTGTCAACAACTATAAAAACCTTATATATGCATCCATAATTGATATAGATTGATTTATATTCAAATATAGGAGAAAATTATTCTTTATTTATAATGAAATGATATGTGCATGTATGGTGAATTTAAATAATTTTATTTATGTGTTCGATTACATCAACCAAGTAACAGAAATTGATAGAAAAACTATTTCACAATAATTCCACCCCACCAAATTATGGTATCAAAGGTTAGGTCATGAAAACAAAAAAATCACCCTATTAAACTCTGATGGATATTTTGATTCCATTGAACTAAAACCACTTGGATTATGTCTTTAATATTTACAAGGAAAAATTACAAAATCTCTAATTAGTGGTAAACATGATAGGGTCAAGGATCTTAATAAATTAGTTTATACTGAAGTGGCTGGTCTATTTCCGATTGAAGAATGGGGTGGCTACTTGTACATGATATGTTTTAATGATTATTTTAGTAGATATGTATGTGTATAATTAATGAGGAATAAGAAAATTCCATTTGAATATTCATGGAATATATGAATGATGTTGAGGACCATCTTGGTATGAATATAATGAAACTACACCCAATCCATGGTTGGATATAGATTATTTAGGACATCATTTATTATTTATAGGAGTTTGTGATTCTATTCCAAATCACATATCATTATATACCATAATAGAATAGTGTATGTGATAGGGAATCAGACTATTTTAGACATGGTGAGATCAATAATAAGTTATGCGTCTCTTCCATAATTCCTTTTTCTAGATTCACATTGTAGAAGAAAATATATATAATAAAAATAGTTCCATATAATGTGGTAGATGACATTCCGTACAAATTTTGGTGGGGACAGAAACTTGTGTTTTAAAACATATATGTTTTTTGATGTGAAATATTATTTGGCTTTTTATAATAAAATTTCAACTTTATGAAAAAATTGTACCTTTATGGGAAATAACATGGAAATAAGGGGATATTACCTATATGACCCCTTTTTCAAATTGTTTTTAGTGGAAATACACACCATATTCTATGAAAAGGATAACATCCCTAAAAAACATAATGGGACTAAGATAGACATTGATAAAGTCCTAGATCAAGTTACACAAGATATGGAAGAATAAAATATTCCATAAATCCCCATGGAAAAAAAATTTGTTGAGAAATAAGTAATATTTAAGATTAAAAGAAATGTTAAATAACCACAATGATATATTTTTGTAGTTACCAAGTATGGTGACACATTATTACATAATAATAGTGACTCTGAAAACTATAAGGATGTAGTGACTAGAACTAAGATTCCATGTGAAAAAAACCTAGGAATTTCATAAATGGATTCCAAGTATCAATACCATGTCTATATTTTGGTAGACCATCCAATGGATATATATACAATTGGTTTAAAATTGGAATTTAACAGAAAAAATATTCATGGATGGACATGTTAGTACATATATTTCACAAGTACTTTGAAAGGGTTCAAAAAATATCAAAGAATAGACTATGATGAGACATTTTCACCAATTTTTATTTTTAAGTCCAACATAATTATACATTACATAATTCCCTATTATGACTATGATATTTTGAAAATGGATTTAAAAAATATCAATACATAATAGTGATCTTTTTGAATAAGTATTTATGATTCAACTTGAAGGGTTCTTGACTCCAAAGGATGCCAATAAAGCATAATAATTTCAAATATCTATTTATGTATTAATGTAAGAAAACATGTTGTGGAATATTTTATTTGATGAAGCCAAAATATAATTTGGTATCATAAAAAATGAATGTGGGCCCTGTTTCTATAAGAATATATATTGGGAGAGTGTTCATTTTCATAATTATTTATGTCAATTACATAATATTTGTTAGAAATAAAATACATGTCTTATTTTCTATTAATGAATGGTTAAATATATAATTCTACATTACAGACATAGTTCAAGCATCATATATTATTGGAATCATGATCTGTAATGATTGATTTAAAATATTTATTAGTCTAAGTCAATATATATATATTGACATGATACATAATAGATATTGTATGGAAATATCCATGAAGTGATTGTTGCTAATGTGGCATGGAATTCATCTTTACAAGAAATTGAATCATTATAAACATGAGGAAAAATTTTATTATAAGAATTAACTATGAATATGTGATTGTTTTAGTCATATACACTAGGATATAAATTAGGCTGGATGTCACATAAGACCTAAGTGTGCTTGGAAGATGTCAATATAACCTTAGTGACATCCACTGGATGGCTGTCAAGACTATCTTTATGTACTTGAGATGAACTAAATAAATGTTCTTGGTCTATGGTGTAAATGAGGAACTAGTTATTATAGGATATCATGATGATCAAAAATTCCAATTTGGATACATATTCACCCTAAATGGAGATGTTGTGAACATGAATATCTCATAGAAAGTAGTGGTAACAAATTCTACTATTGGGTTTGAGTATATTGTGTCTTATGTGGTTGGTAAAGAATCAGTTTGGATATATAACTTCATGTATGTTCTTGAAATTTAACCTATTAATAAAGAACCTATCACATTGTTTTGTAATAATAAAAAATACATTCTTCCATGAACCAACTTCATCAAGATGAAGGAAGGGATGACAAAGTGTCATGACCTTATTCCTTCAAGATGGAAAAGGGAAAATGACCTTAGAGTCCGACCTCTAGTAGGCCCTAGGGTGGAGACCAACACTAAGGGTATACAAATCACACAAAAATTGGTGGAATTATCCTTTTAATATTATACAGGATATAGAGATAAGATGTGTAAACCTCAAAAAAATCTAATAAGCATATATAAAAGGTTTAGAAATCTATCCCACATGTTAGATTAATGTAAAAATTAATGAAATTACAATGAAAAAATGTAAAGTATATACCAAAAGACCAATGATAAGTAGTGATACAACAACTATATTGATTCTTGAGAAAGTCGTATCTTTAACGGTCAATGAAATCTCACTATAAACCTTCAAAAAGTTTTATAAACGAAGGGTGATCATACAACTATACTAATTAAGAAAATTTGATGTCACTTTTAACACACCTACCCCAGAAGCCCAGAGCCGGTGCATTATTTCATTACATTGGCATGATTATAAGTTACCAAATCCTAAAGGACTGATCATTATTTATATCTTGGAAAACTAGTTTACATACATTATACCCATAAATCAATTGAGAAAAATAAATCATGAAATAATATGATATTATATAAATAGCATATTTTAAAGCTTATACAATGTTTTCTTCTTCATAATAAGGGGAAAAACATAATAAAGTTGTGAGCTCAGATGATCTATAATGGAAAGAAATACAGTGAATGATACCATAAATATAAAAATTAGTCATGGGGAATAACTATAATCACATGAAATTAATAACAAACATGAACAAAATATGGTAGGAATAAGAGATGAATAAATACTACCATAATAAAGCATAATCATTGATATTATACAAGTCAAATAACCAAATGAAAAATCAATTACTAGATTTATATTGAGGTGAATAATATGTTGGACATTCTAAAACACAATGTCAAAGACTTGGATAATACATATAAAAATGATTAAGGACCTAGCCAAAACTATATATGAAAATGGGCATGGCCTTAGCCATGTCCATATCTTCTTTGACTCAAGAGACCTACCAATGAATTAAGGGGATATAGAATTCCCAAACCATCACATTATAAGTCCAATGAATTTTTAATATGAATGGGGACTGACATAAACAACATATACATTCATATTGAAACTAATATATGCAATTTAAATAACATCCCCTAATCATTAAACATAAACACTAACTATTCAGAGTAATATGGTGAATAGTATCAAGATTTCACATACATAGTCAAACTAATGAAAAAATATTCTACAACATATTCTATATGAATCATAAGAGATAAACCTCCATTATGTACAAGATTCAACAAAGTATATTGACATAGATGAAGACAATTTTCAATGAGACCATTGAAAAATTCTTAGGGAAATATTACAAAAACATTTTAAAGTGTCCTATACCACCTTGAAAAATTGAACTCATAATACCTTTTAATATCATGATAATAAGGACACTGTTTTTATGATATGTTAAAGGGTAGTGCATACACCACATGAATGGAATAAGTTGTGAACAAATCATATAACTCCTAAAATTTAAAGTGGAATGAGAAAAATCCTTTTTTACTTGAGAAATAAGAGTTCTTTAAAGATTCATGTGTACATGTCTTCAAATCTTATTTTAAACAAGTATATCCCATAAAATTGAAATAAGTACAATGAAATAAAATTTTATTCATAAAAGATTTCCCATTGAAGTTAAATAATGTAAAAAGGGTTTTTATTAAGATTTTTGAATAAAATATTTTAGTGCGCTTTTAGGACGAAATTTTATGTGCATGGTTATGTTTTTTTTACTAAAACAATCAATTAAAAAATATGGTTTTCCATTATATAATTATTTCTTTTAGAAAAATAATTATTTGTTCAAATAGATTACATAGTTCACTTGAAAATGGGTATGAATTCAAGAAGTTCCCTTGAACTAGGCTTGTTTATCAAGATTAATTGAGAATAAAACCATGTTAAAACCTAAATACACTTATAACATATGGATGATATAGTATAGATATATTATTTTCGATGATATACATATAAATTATAATAAGGATACTAAAATAATAATCATTACATTTGAGTAATGTTCGAGAAAGAGTAACCCGTAGGAAAAATGGGGGTTCTGGTAGAATTACGAACACTTTGAAATCAATTGAATTATATGACCCAAAATTTATAATAATAAAATAATAAAATTAATACCATGAAAATGAATAGATTGAAAATATAATACATTAATAGTAATTATAAAAACAATGTACTCAAGAAATTGTGGGGAATTGGGAGTATCTCTCAAAAATGGAAGTGAGAGGAGGAAAGCCTTACCTTATGCTTAAATTTATTCTTCACTTGTTATTAATGCCATGAATAATAATACTATATTCATTAATTATTAATTATATAACCATATAAAAATTTTATTTAAATATTATATATTTATTAAGTTCATTTATGGATTTTTTGGGTTAAGAGATTAAATTTTTGTCATTTGGGAGTGCATGTTTTCTTAATTTTCATGATCAGTTATCTTGTATATGTGTATGGAAGTTCATGTAAAATTGAAATTTAAAACTATATTTGATGTTATGATTTATTAATGATCATCCATAAGCTTAAATGATAATATAAATCCTTTGGCTATTTTGGGTGAGGAAGGGTATAAAGTCCCAAATTTTTCATACATTGATATTACATCATTTTAATGATAAAAAACATAATAGTATTACTCACAAAGGATCCAAAGGTTTAGTGTCTTGGGAAAACTAGGACTATACAAAATAGTTACAACATCAAGCACAAACATTTATTTAATTTCTTCTTCTCTAACTTCTTATTGGCACTAGTCCTCTCCTTAGTAAATATAGCCAACTGAGCATATACATCAAAAGGGTTGAGCTAGAATCCCAGTAAGAAGATAGATAAGAACAATATATCATGGGGTGATCATAAAAATAAAATGGGAAAAATATCATGAACATGAAAAGAAGCATCAATATAAGACATAAAATGTGGCCATGCATAAAAATGAAACATAATGTCTTAGTGGTTAACTACCACACATAATTTTGAACCAAGCTAGAATCGTGTTCTCATATCATTTCACATTTACTCATGAGATTCATCACTTTAACCAATGCATTGGAGCTCTATATAATTCTGGGCACACCCGTCACATTTAAACATTCATATTACGCTTTATAATTCCAAGCACACCCGTCACCTCATAACATTATCATTAACATGCATTCCTCATAGAACATATATCAATAATGAACATAAATAACCCATTGAAAGGAATGGTTTTCATATCATATAAACGCATTAATAAACTTTGGGTTCCCAAAACAAGGAGGAAATAACATACATGTTTCAAGAACTTTTCACTTTGAGGGAGAAGTAAAAAGTGTGTTCTTAAAAGAATAGTTCTTTTGAAAAACATTATGTTTGACATAAAAAATAGTGAAAAACATGTATATCATATAAAAGGAAAGAAAATTATGAACAAATGATCTTTAAGGTGTAACCATATCAAATATAAGGGAGTGAAAGAAGGAGAACCCAAAGGATGAAAGTTGGGTTCGAGAATTTCCCCTTACCTTGTATCTGAATGCTTCTATCTCCATAATGTCTTGTATATTGACATTATATTAATTAATTAGAAATCCAGAACATTGTGTACATTAATATGGTTTATTATGGTTTCATTAAGTGATTTTTTGTGCCTTTGTATGAGTTATAGAGTTTAAAAACATTATTCGGGAATGTTTGTTTTTATGGTTTTCTCAAGTGGTTCACTTGTATTCTTAAATTGATGTTTGGGTAGAACATGGTTAAACACAAGAAATATTTTTACATGTTATTAATGATATAAAAGTATATTTAATTTTCTTATATGTAATAATATTATATCCATGTGGATGAATCATTAGATAAGAATTAGATGATTATTATTTTGGTTAATTTGTGCTGTGTTTCGATCACAATGAACTTATTTTAACTTATCACATGGTAATATGGCCATAGGTTATTTCCAGAACATTAAATAGGAAATAATACATTTAAAAAATTCTTTTTCAACCCTAAAAATTATTTCAGTACTCGATCTAAATATAGAAATGGAAGAATAAATCATGTCATTCTTGAAGGTGACAAATTAACACCTCACGAACAACGTTCTCTTTAATCAAATAAAAGGAAGAGTGAAAAAGGGTTGGATTATATAATATCCCATTTTCATCATAACATTACATTAGATGTATAAAAATAGAGTTAAAATACCATTTAGATGAAGATTCTTGGGGAGAGATCAAGAAATGAACTTGAACTTGAAGGAAATTAAAGGAGAAGTGGGAGAGAAATTACCTATTAAATCAGCCTCTTGAGATTCTCCTTATAGAAGCTAGTCTTGGTCATTTGATGAGAAAAAAATCTCTTTAACGTGGTATATGGGCAAGAGAATAGGTTTGGGGAAGAGTTTAGTGAAGGTTTGGAGCTTGATAGGTGTGATGAAATGAGGGTGTGAATGGTGGTTTTTATATTGGTGGGGAGAGGGGTTTCCTTAATATAAAATTTATTAGTTTATTAATTTCCCCTATGACAAGGAATAGTGAGTATTGAATGACTAGGAATTTTAATTTTATCATGTGATCCCGAACCAAGTGGGGATACATCAGAATGACATCACCCATGACTATATAATTACCTTATTTAGCTTATTTTTGTAAATTACAGTATTTCACTATTCATCAAAAATTCATGTATTCCAGAAAAATCCCAAAAATCTACCCCTACCATTTTTAGATGTGTAGAATTAAAAAATTAAGTCCATTTTTTGAAATTAATTTTCTAAATATTATTAATTTAATATTTAATTGAAATCATATTTTACTAAAATACAATTGTTAAAATTAAATCTGATTTTATAGTGCTTTCGAAAATTACGTAGGGTCTTTTGAAACTATATAAAAACTATAATACATTTATTTTATAATTAATGAACACATTTTGAGAAAATATTTTTTCTTTTAAATTAATTAACTAATTATAAGTAATTATTTATGATTTTCAAAATACCAAAATGTTTACTAAGGTCAAATTGTCACATTCTAAGATGTATTAATTTTATTTAATTATTCAAGGGTAAGGATACTATTATGTTGGAAGATTTATTATTCATAAGGGTCATATTACTATTCATAGAGTTATGTTACTATTCATAAGAGTAGGTTACTATTTACCAAAATATTTTTTTTGGACTCCATAAATCATCTTGAACCCAACCGTGTATGTCAGATTCTCAAAATTTCCAAAACAGAAGTGACAAAAATATGTTTAGTGGTCAAAGAGCACTTATTAGTTAATTATATTGTGTTTTCATGTGATTTTATGACATATATATGAGAAGTTAATTTCTATTGAAAAACTTTGGGTTGTTACATTCATCCCCCCTAACAAAATTTTGCTCTCAAAATTTCAATTTACACAAATAGGTGAGGGTACTTCTCCTTCATTTCCTCTTCCTATTCCCATGTTGATTCCTCAAACTTATGATTTCTCCACATCAATTTGGCAATATGGGCTGTCTTGTTGTGTAGAACCTTATCCTTTGATCCAGAATATTTATCGGCTTCTCCTCATAGGAGTGATCATCTTCCTACTGCACCACCTCTGAGTTTAGTACATGTGAGGGGTCTAGTATGTACTTCCTCAAGAGTGATAAGTGAAAAACATCATGAAATTGATCCATATTCTGTGGAAGTGCAAACCGATAGGCCACAACTCCTATGCGGTCAAGGATCTCAAAGGGGCCAATATACCTTGGGCTTAGCTTCACTTTCTTCCCTAATCGCATGACTCTCTTCCATGGAGATATTCGTAGGAAGAATTTATCTCCAACGTCCAAATCCAAGTCCCTTTGATGAATGTCATCATATATCTTTTTCCGACTCTGAGTAGCTTTGATGAGTTTCTGTAATACTTGAACCTTCTCTATCAACTCTTGCACAAGATCATGTCCAAGTTGTTTTCTTTCTCCATCTTCATCCCAACATGTAGGAGTTATACATGGATTTCCATATAGAGCTTCATATGGATCCATCTAAATACTCGAGTAGAAGCTATTGTTATATGAGAAATCAACCAATGGGAGATTTTGATACCATCCACCTTTGAATTCTAGAGATCAGTCTCTTTGCGTATCTTCAAGTTTCTAAATATTCCTTTCAGTTTGGCCATCAGTTTTGGAATGATAGGACAAGATGAAATTTATTTCAGTACTCAAAGAATGTTGATGGGTCTTCCAGAATTTAGATGTGAACCCTGGATCACGGTCAGCGACAATTGATAGTCGAACACTGTACAGTCTCACCAATTCATTCACTTATATCATTAAAAGTTGTTCAAAAGAGAGATCATCCTGAATAACGATTAAATGAGAAGTCTTGGTGAGTCATTCAACCACATCCCATATCTCATTATTTCCCTTCGACATCTTCGGGAGACCCATGACAAAGTCCATAGTAACATTTCCCATTTTCACATGGGTATAGGCAATGACTGCATCATACTTTTGGACTTTTGTCACTCACCTTTAACTTGTTGACATACAAATCACCGTGATATATATTCTGCAATCGTTGTCTTCATGTTATCCCACCAAAAGTGTTCTCGGAGATCATGGTACATCATGGTACTCCCAGGATGGATAGAGAAAGTTGAGCTATGTGCATTTTCCAATAGCTCCTTCTATATCCTGGGTGATGAAGGCACATAAATCCACATTCCAAACTGAATCACACCATCATCGTCGATATGTAACTCTTGTAGCTTCCCTTCCGTTACTGCATCCACCCTCTTTTGTATCTCCACATCATCCATTTGTGCTTCCAAAATTTTCTCCTAGATGGATGGTTGCGTATTCATTTGGTAAAGGTAGGATGTGTCCCTTTCCCTTATGATTTCCAAATCCATTCTTGGAATATCCACGAATATCGGGTGTTTCTCAATCCACAGTATGGATAGAGTAGCAGGTTCTTTTCTACGTAGAGCATCATCTACCTTGTTCGCCTTTCCAGGATGATAGTGAATAGATCAATCATAATCCTTGATTATCCTTAACCATCTCCTTGGATGCATGTTGAGTTCCTTTTTTGTGAATATATACATTATGCTCTTATGGTCGGTGTATATTTCACAGTTCTCTCCGTAAAGGTAGTGCCGCCAGATTTTCAAGGAAAAAATCATGGATGCGAGCTCTTGATCATGTGTAGGGTAGTTCTGCTAATGGATCTTCAACTATCGTGAGGAATATGGTGTCACGTTATCATTTTGCATGAGTACACAACCCAAGCCTTTCATTGATGAATCACTTTATATCAAAAAACATTCTCCACTTTTCGGTAGTGTGAGTACAGGTGCAGTGATAAGCCTTATCTTTAGCTCCATGAAGCTTCCCTCACATTCTTCTATCCAAACATACTTTACCCCTTTACGTGTTAACATAGTTAGTATGCTTTACAATCATGAGAATTTTCTCACAAAACGTTGGTAGTACCCAGCTAATCCAAGAATACTACGGATTTCTATAACACTAGGGGGCCTGGTCCATTCATCAATCACCTTTGTTTTTGAAGGATCCATAGACATTCCATCACATGTGATCATGTGTCCCAGTAATATACCTTCATTTATCCAAAATTCAAACTTGATAAACATGGAACACAACTTATCCTTTCTCAATGTCGCCAAAACAAGTCATAGAATTTCATCATGTTCCTCCTTGCTCTTGATGTAGATGAGAATATCATCGATAAAGACTACCCCAAATTTTTCAAGGTAATTTCTAAAGACTCTATTCATCAAATACATGAAGATTTCAGGGGAATTAGTAAGTCCAAAGGGCATCACCAAAAAACCATACTACTCATACCTTGTTCGGAAGGTAGTCTTCTAAATATCTTCCTTATTCACCTTTTCCTGATGATATGAAGAATGAGGATCCACCTTTGAGAAGCATTGAGATCCTCTTAACTAATCCAACATGTCCTAAATTCTAGGGAGAGAATACATCATCTTTATAGTGATCTTTTTGAGTTATCGATATTCGATTCACAGCCTCATTGTTCTATCCTTGTTCTTCACAAAGAGTACTGGCGCACCCCATGGATATGCACTAGGGCATATGAACCCTTTGTTTAGATACACTTGAAGCTGCTTCTTTAACTCTGACAGTTATATAGGAGCCATCCTATAGGGAAACTTCGAGATAGGAGTAGCTCCGGGGATGATTTCAATTGAGAAATCTACCTCCTGATCTGGGGGAAATCTAGGTAACTCTTCGGGAAATACATCGTCGTATTCCCTCACGATGGAAATTTCCTCAAGGTTGGAACTTTCTCTCTACTCAACCATTTGGGTGATGTATACTTCTTCATAGGAAATCGACACCCAAACCATTCAAGGATTTTTAAAGGGTTATTCGTGATGTTCCTTGCATTTGTAGAGGAGCAAGAGATGGTTTGGAATATGAAAAGATATTTCCTTTTCCTGAAATTTGATATGTTCTCTATATAACATGAACCAATCCATTTTCATTATAGCGTTGAATTCCTGAAATGGAAGTATTTTGATATTTTTTGGAAGAATCATACCACATACGCCAATAGAAGAAGAGTCGAACACTTGGGTTGCAATTATTTCACGACTTGGGGTTTTTATAGATATATCTACTTCATGGTTTCAGGGTATCGATTCTATATTTCTAGGAAACATGTAATATATAATGGAATGCACAGAACCCGAATCAAGTAAGACTTTCACCATTATTGATTGAATAGGAAGTGTACCTTATACGACATCATTAACTTTCACCACTTCTGTAGTAATGGAATAAGCCTTCCCTTGTTCCTTTGGCTTTTGTGGCTACTGATGCTAATTACCCTCAAGAACTCGAGGTTTAGTGCACTGGTTTTCATAGTGCCCTAGCTCCCTACAGTTGTAGCATTGAACCATGAGTTGTTCTATACATTCACCAGCTATATTCTATTACTTTTTCATGAATTTTCGACACTATTTAGCATGATGTCCTTATTTCCCACACCTGAAGCATTTCCCCATCCCTTTGAGGTAGTTCTCATAGTCAAATTCCCACATTTTTTGTATGTGGGTCATTGAGTTTTCTTTCCACATTTTTCATTAAATCCTACATCTTGAAACTCCATCTTTCGTTTCTTATCGCCATAGCCATGGGACCATTCTCCAAACTCTATCTCCACTTTTAGGGAACATCAAAAAACTTCTTAATAACTCCCAATGTCTTGAATTGAAAGATTATTTCGAAGGTGTGGTTTTAATCGACTAGAGAATCTATCAATTTTGCTATCATTGTTGATAACAAAAACCGAAGTGTATCGTGCAAGACTTGTGAATTTCAACTCATAGATAGTGAAAGATTCACCATATTTTTGCTCGAGCTCTATGAATTCTCTCCCCATCTTCGTGAGAATAGTTCATGGGAAATACTTATTAAGAAACATTATCTTAAAGTCTTCCCATTCGATCTCTTAAATTTTCTCCCTTGGCTTGGTGTTCTTAATCAAATCCCACTATTGACCTGCTTCTCCATCTAGACGATAAACGGCTAGAGTCACCTTCTCCATATCAAAAAAGTGAAGCACAGAAAGGATCTTCCCATTGGAGTTGACCCACTATTCCGTAACTAATGGATCAGATGATCCACAAAACATCGGTGGTCTTTACCGCATAAAACATTCTATAGAAAGATTCACCCTCTTTGGTGAAATAGGTTGTTCCCCATTATAATTATTTTTTGTTCATAACCTGAGATAATTGGGTAAGCATCGCCATGATGTTTTGAACTCCACCTCCAAAATCATTTGGGATATCATTGAGGCAATCGTTCCATTGGCCCTCACATGAGTTGTTGGCATGATTTCTCTTAGTTCCCACCATTTTCTAAAATATAAAAGGTTAGAACAAAACAAAATTAAACAAGTCATTAATAAATAACCTAATAATTTCAAAAATTTATACTAAAATCATAATATATGGGATCCCTATGTAAATATTCTTGTGTGCATATTTGTACTTAGTCTCATGCTATAGGTTTTCTCTAGGGTTCACTAATCCTAATTCCCAAATTAACTATACCTTTCCTCTGATACAAACTATACATCCCGGCCGTTTCATACATTACTATTACATCATTCTAAAGATAAAAAACATAATAGTATTACACATATATGATTTAAGGGTTTAGTGTCTTGGGCTAACTAGGACCATACATAACAATTACAACATCAAGCATAAACATTTATTTAATTTCTTCTTCTCTAGCTTCTTATTGGCACTTGTGCTCTCATTAGTACATGAAGCCACCTGAGGATATACATAAAAAGGGGTGATCTAGAAGCCTAGTAAGAGGATATATAAGAATAATATAGCATGGGGTGGGCATAATAATAACATTGGAAAAATATCATGAACATGAGAAGAAGAATAAATATAAGACATGAAATGTGGCAATGCATAAAAATGAAACATCATGTCTTAGTGGTTAACCACCACACATACTTGTCAACCAAGATAGAATCTTGTTCACACATCATTTCACATTTACTCATGAGATTAATCACATTTTACCAATGCATTGGAGTGTTGTATAATTCCGGGAGCACCCATCACATTTAAACATTCATATTGTGCTATATAATTCTTGGCGCATCCGTCACGTCATAACATTATCATTAACATGCATGCCACACAAAACATATATCAATAATGCACATAAATAACTCTTGCAAATGAATGGGTTTCATCTCATAAAAACACATTAATAAACTTTGGGTTCCCAAAATAAATTGGGAATAACATACATGTTTCAATAACCATTCACTTTGAGGGAGAAGTAAAAGGTGTGTTCTTAAGAAAACAGTTCATTTGAAAAACATTTTTTTGACATAAAAACCTGTGAAAAGGATGTATATCTTATAAAAGGAAATTAAATGACGAAAAAATTGTCTTTAAGGAGTAACCATTTTAAAAATAATGGAGTGAAAGAGGGAGAACCCGAAGGATGAAAGTTGGGTTTGAGAATTTCCCCTTACCTTCTTCTGAATGGTTTCTTCTCTTTAATGTCTTGTATAATGACATTATATTAATTAATTAGAAATCCAGAACCTTTTTTACATTAATATGGTTCAATATGGTTTTATTATGTGATTTTATGTGCCTTTGGATGATTTATAGATTTTAAAAACATAATTCGGGAATGTTTCTATTTATGGTTTTCTTCAGTGGTTCACTTTAATTCATAAATTTATGTTTGTGTAGAATGTGTGTAAACATGCCGAACTGATATTACAAGTTATTAATGATATTAAAGGATATTGAATTATATTATAATTAATTATATTATATCCATGTGTATGAATCATTAGATAAGAATTAAATGATTATTATTTGGGTTAATTTGGGCGGTTTTTCGATCAGAACAAACTTGTTTTAACTTATCACATTGTAATATGGCCATAAGTTATTTCCAGAACATTGAATAAAAAATAATACATATAAATAATTCTTTTTCAACCATAAAAATGGTTTCATGACCAGTTATGATGGTATAAATGGAAGATGAAAGCATGTCGTTCTTGAAGGTGATAAATTAACACCTAACGAACAACGTTCTCTTTAATAAAATACAAGGAAGAGGGAAAGGGGGTTGGACGAGATAATATCCCATTAGAATCATAAAATTCTAGTAGATGTATAATACTAGAGTTATAATACCATTTAGACGAAGATAGGTGGGCAGAGATCATGAAATGAACTTGAACATTAAAAGAAATTAATGGAGAAGATGTAGAGAAATTACCTCTTAAATAATCATCTTGAGATTCTCCTTAATGAAGTGGAGCTTATTCTTTTGATGAGACCAGAACCTATTGAATGTGGGAGAGGGGCTATAGAAGAGGTTTGTGTAGTGTTTAAAAGAGTCTTGGAGCTTGAGAGGTGTGAGGAAATGAGGGTGTGATTGGTGGTTTTATAGTCGAAGGGAGAGGGGTTTCCTTAAAATAAAATTCATTGGTTTATTAATTTCTCCTATGACAAGGAATAGTGAGTCAAGAATGACCAAGAATAGTAATTTTATCATGTGATACCTATCCAAGTGGGCTTACATCAGAATAACATCACACATGACTCTATAATTAACTTATTTAGCTTATTTTTGTAAATTACAGTATTTCACTATTCATCAAAAATTCAAGTATTTCAGAAAAATCCAAAAAATTTACCCCTACCATTTTTCAACATGTAGAATCCAAAAATGAAGTCCATTTTTAAAAAATAATTTTCTAAATATAATTAATTTAATATTTAATTAAAATCATAATTTACTTAAAAACAGGTTTTAAAATTAAAACTGATTTTATAGTGCTTTCAAAAATCATGTAGGGTCTTATAAAACTATCTAAAAACAATAAGACATTGATTTAATATTTAATTAACAAATTTTAAACAAATAATGTTTCTTTTAAATTTATTAAATATTTATAATTATTTATTTATAACATAAAAAATACCAAAACGTTTACTAAGGTCAAATTGTCACATTATAAGATGTCTAAATTTAATTTAATTATTCATGAATATGTTTACTCTTATGTTAGACGATTTACTATTCATAAGGGTTATATTATTATTCCTAATTGTATGTTAATATTAATAATGTTAGAGACTATTTAACAAAAATTATTTTTGTTTTATTAGACTCTAAAAATCATCTTTAACACAACATTGTATGTAAGATTCTCAAAATTCCTAATACATAAGTGACAAACTTATGTTTAGAGGTCACTTAGAACTTAGTAGTTAATTATTCTCTGTTTTCATGTGATTTTATGACATATTTATGAGAAGGAAATTTCCATTTAAAAACATTTGGTCATTATGATGACTCAATAGATAAAATATTAATGGTTAACGCTTGGATTAATTTGGTGGTATTTCGATCACCAAGAACTCATTTTTTTATATTATAATACAATGTGTAAAAAATTGTTCCAGAACAATAAATATGATTTATAATAGATATTATGATATGGTTCAACCATTAAAATGGTATTATGTTCCGAAGTTAATATTATAATTTATATTTAATACCCTTCATCATTGAATGTGATAAATTAACACATCTCGAGTGGTGTTTCCATTTTTAATATACAAGTAGGGGGGATGAGTTATGATGATGAAATAGTACATTAGCATAATAAAATTCTAGTACATGTAGGGTAATGGAATTATCATTTCATTTAGATGATGGGATTATAGGAGAGATTAACAAAAGAACATAACTTGTAAAAGAAATAAAATGAAAAAGGAAGAGAGGTTTACCACTTTAGTACTCCTACTTGAGAACCTCCTTAAGGCCATTGGTTTTGGCCTTTTAGTGAGACCAGAAGGTCTTAGATATGGGGATGGTTCTTGGAAAGAGTATTTATTAGAACATAGTAAAGGCTAAAATCTCGAGTGCTGTGAGAGGAAGTGGGGGTGAGAGTGGTTTTATAGTGGAAGAGATGAGGGGTTTTCCATTATTTTAATCATTATTTAATTATTTTGGCTCAACAATATAAATATTCAGGATTATTGTGACTAAAAATATAAATAATTACATGTGAGTACAAATAGTTTGTGGCTACATTAGCCTTAAATCACCTATGACTCAATAAAACAAGTAATTATCATTTATCATAAATTAATGTATTTTCAATATTCACAAAAAAATCATGTATTTTATAAAAATACCAAAAATTCACCCAAACTATTTTTCGATGTGTAGAATAAAAATATGAACTCCAATTTATAAATATAGTTTTCTATATATAAGAAATTAATGTTTTAACTACAATCATGATTAACTAGAAAATTAATGTTTTTAAAATTAATATTATTTTATAATACCCAGAAAATTTAACTAAGGCCTCATTAAATTATCCAAAAACCATAAGGCAACAAAACATTAAATAATTTTTACATTTTATGAAAAATGATATAAAATTTAAATAAAATTATTATTTATAAAATTTTAATTAAATATTTATTTCTCACAAAAATATCAACACATAATTATTAATGTTTAAAATATTTTCCTTGACTTATAAGGTGCCTAAATATTATATATACATATATGTGTAAGGTTACTATTCATAACTGAACATTACTATTCATATGTCATGTTACTATTCATAAGGGTAAATTTCAATTCAAAAGGGTCACGTTATATTTCATAACGGTGCATTCTTACTTATAATGGTAAAGTTACTATTCATAAGGGTATGTCACTATTCATAACTTTAAATTACTATTCACAAAAAAAATTATGTTGATTATATCTGACACTAAATATCAAACTGAACATAACAATGTATATCTATTTTTCAAAATTCAAAACACTTAAGATGCAAAATTATGTTTAACGGCTAGGTTATAACAAAGTGCTGTTTCATAAAGACTAATTGTTGTGTGCATGTAAGCTATCTAATGAATTGACATTATTTATCAAGAAAAATACCATAAAATTTTGGGGTGTCATAATAATAGGGAATATATTCATAATGTAATTTATTATTAATAAAATTAATTATAATAATCTACATATATTATAATTTTTTGATAGAAATGAAATTTTTATTATTTATATTAAAATAATCTTTTACAAAAAATAAAACTAAAAAATAGGATTTATTTATAAAAAATTAATTTATAATTAATTTGAAATATATAAATTTGATATATATGTATTATTAATTAAAAAACATTATTTGAAATTATTATTTTTCATAACCTAAAGTTTTTAAAAATATAAATAAAATTACTGGGGTGTTACATTACTCCACCCACAGTAGAATTGCATCATTATAATTTGAAATTCCACATTGAAAGTTAAATGTTGATACATTATAATTATTTTATGGTAAACCCACATCCGACACAAGGTTAATAAAATATACACTTAATTAGGGAAAAGTAAAATTTGTAGGTTAAAAAACCATGTATTTGAGTAGGATGTCATTAGTGCGAAGTGAAAATATGCAGATAGAAGAATAATCTTACCAACCGTTTCTGATGTAAAGTTATAGATAACATGCTTCAGATAAAATTTGATTACCACAAAACCATAAACTAATGTTATCAAAATTTTAATTGATAACGCTATGAATTTTGATAATAGGACAACAATTTCTATGACCCTCTTCCTAGAGATGACAAATTATTCAAATCTATAAGAGAATAAATATACATTTCTATTTTCAAAACACAAACATTTCCTTTGATCACACCTTTAACTATCTATACCTAATCACATAGCATAGTTTAGGCCACGTGGTGAAGTAATACATTAACCACTAAAATATCATTCATTTATTAATATAAACCATTTAATAAATGTATAAAAATTCCAACATGTAATGATTCAACACTTAATAATGAAGTATCTAAATTTCCAAGGTGAACATATCATTAACCCTTAATCATCCTGAAGAAACTCTAATAATTCAAATTCTAAATATGTGAATAACATCATCATGTTTCATCTTGAAAAATGGTAATAACTTGAATTACCATAAATAATTATTGGAAATAGGAATTTATCTATATTACTAGATTATGATCCTTGATATTGGATATATTCCTTAGAAAAAGTGTTGGAAGACCTATTGATGAAATTATGGGACACTTGTAAACAAGTCAATAATCAGTGCCAATGTAGGCAGTAATGATCCAAATCTATCACTTCCACATCATTATATCAAAATCATAAATATATTAAGGGTTTTCCTTCCCTCCGTCATTATTTTTTCAAAAAAAATTAACTTTCTAATGAATACCTTTTATCTGTACAATTAAACCAGTGGTCTCAAATTTTTAATGACAAAGTACTGCAATACAATCCTCATATATTTAGTAATTCTAATAACTAGTATATTTCAGATAAAATACTGAAATGATTTGATTCATTAATAGGCATATTTTTTATTCAACATTATCTGTAGTGGTATCATAACTTGATCATTATCCGGTAACATCATTAGGGGTATATTCCTTTTAAGCTCAGTACATTGATTCACATAGTGTCCCATCTATTTCTAGTTGAATCATTGTTCATTGGAAACCTTTTTCATACCCTTTTAATAAAAAACATGGTGTCCCTTTTATTTAAACTTATAATAAACTCATATTCCCTTCAAGAATTTTCTAGGGTGATTAATTTCACCTTTATAACATTTGGGAAAACCCATCGCTCCCTTATTCTCTTTATCCATGTTTTTCTCTTTCATCATCTTTTTATCATTCTTCCCTTCAAAGCCATAGGACTAAAGTAATTCATTTCACACCTCGTTACCACATGATATTATTTTCACATATGATGAGGATATAAGGGAGAACATCTTCTTTTGAAAATATGGCTTGAGAAAATGTGAGATATGATCCTTCATACACTTCACATCATGTGCATTGGTGAAGTTCTCATTCCATATGCTAGGTTCCATTTTTAAATAATTATATATACTAGATTAGCTCATAAAATAATTTAATTTTTTATAACTCTAAACCTTGTGTAGAATATAGCATAAATATAGGCATTGTAAATCATAGTACCATATACTTTGGTTTCTTTGGTAGCATAAATCCATTATAATGATATGTAAGAATAATTTGAATTATTCTATGAATATCCCCATGGATTTTCAAACTAGGTGTGTAGTATGTTGCGTTTTCATGTACTAGGTTACCCCGAGAGAGGCCTGGAACACCTTTTCAATGATTTTACTCCTAGGTACATATGTGCCAGTACCACATCCCCTTTTAGTATCTATAGAAAGCTTAATTTTCTAGAAAGTTCCACAAAATTTATCCTTTACCATATTTCTAGGATGTTTTGGTATTCTTATCCTCAAATTTTATCTTAGAGTTATATTCTATAATATAAGTTTTCAAAATATTCATTCCATGGTTGTTGCTAAACTTCCTTTAATACCAACTATATCACCCTAACCCTTGGTTCCTAGAGCCAGTGCATTATTTCATTACATTGGAATGATTACAAGTAATCAAACCCAGAATGACATATCTGTTTAGAAATCTTAAAAATCGATATTAAATAACTTATACCCAAAGCACATTTTGAAAACAAAATATAACATGACACAATATGAAATGAAATAAATTTCATCCATGAAATCTTATAACATATTTTCTTTTTCATAATTTGGGGAAGAAACATAAGAAAAGGGTGAGCTGAGATGCTTTGTAAGGGTATGGAATATAATATAAGTTTTCATAAACATAGTCATTAGGCATGGTGAATAAATATAAACATATTACTATATAAATAAACATGAACATATTATGATAAAAATAAGAGATAAATAAATACTTCCATAAAAATCATAATCATGGGTATTCTACTTGATTAATAACCATGTGAACAATCAATTTATAGCATCATAATGAGATAATGAATATGATAGGAATTCTGAAAAATACCATCAGGTCCTTGGAAAAGGAATCTAAATATTATTAACACCATATCCAAAACGATATCTGAAAATGGACATGGCCATTAGCCAAGTCCATTTTTATTTTATCTGATGAAACCTACCGATGCATCAAGGGGAAATAGTACACCCCATCAATCAATTTATAATTTTAATGACTTACTCCAATGAATTGGAATAAACATAAAAAAAATATACATTCATAATTAAACTAACATATGTAATGTAAATAACATTCCCTAATCATTAAACACAAACACTAACCATTCGTAGTTACATATATAATGGTATCAATATAGCACGTCCAAAGTAAAACTAATAAAAATTCCAAACAAAACATATTGTAAATTATGTAATAAAAGATAAACCTCAATTATGTACAAGATTCAAAAAATGGGGTTGACATAGATGAATAATCTTTTAAATGATGCCATTTAAAAATTCTTTAGGAAAATGTCCTTAAACATTCCATTGTTTCCCATACAACTCTGAATGTTTCAAATCATAATACCATAGTGTAAGAACCTGGTTATCCCCTCATGTATGGATCCATTAAATTTTTCTCTAAAAAATTACTTTGGTCCTAATATGGATCCATTTTGAGTTATTAATGGTATCATGGGTGTCCAAGTAATAATTAGAGCCCAAAACCCATCTTTTTGGGAAAACTGGATATGTCATATAGTTAGAGCATGGTTGGGTCATGGTTTGTCTATCGATGAAGATTAAAATTTCTATGTAGAACCACATCACATGGTATGTGAACTTCCATGATACATAACCATTAAATGATTCCATTATACATAGAAAAAATCACATGGTTTGAGTATTATTTTTCAAATCATGCAGAGAAACAATACACCTTCTAGTTTTCTGATTAATTTTACAAAATTTCACTTAATTATCTTTTAACATCCATCAATATTTCATAATAAAATATTATAAGATATTTAACTATATGGATCTAATTTTTGATATTTTTGATGGCAAAATATAGGGATTCAAATAGCCCCTTCATCCATGATCTAATCAAGCTTTTCTTCATCACGTTGGATACGTAATAGTAAATACTTCACCCCTCTTGAGCCATTCTCCTTCTATATTTCTCTCGACTAAGTTATAAAGGATTGATTTTTTTATATTTTTATTATATATACTTTGAAACATGTCAAATTAAGGGCCAAAACTGGAAGAGGATAATCATAAAACACTAAGCTGGTTTGTCTTTAACACATTCGTCAAGCTCATTGATTTTGGATTTGTAGTGTAGGGCCTACAAATTACATCAGGTGCCATTAAAAGAATTTTTATGCATTTATTATACTTATTCTAACCATATAGACATTAATATTCCATATATTTGATTATTTTTTGAAGTGTATGACCACAACTTCATCACTTCCATGTTTATGGTTATGCCATAATTGTTGTTTAGTGTTTTGACAGGTTTACACCACCGTCCATGTGTGCCTTGGCATGACCACTCTAAGGGTATGCTTTTCTATATAAAATGTACTAATTTTTATTAATAATTTCTTGATGGAAATTAACATGTATGCTCGCTACTTGACCCACCTATGTTAGGTTCTTCAATTTGACAATGAAATGTGAAATCTGTTTTGGCAAGTATAATAAAGATATGACTTGATCAAATTAAATGTGAATGAATATTAGGATACATATCTATAGAACCCCTTACCACATTAATGTAAGGTAGAGGAATGAACATTTAATATAGAATATTCTTCAAATTGATTAAATTAATGGATCCATTCTAAATGGCCTTGTCATAATAATGAAAGGAAAGGCTTGAAACAAACGGACTTATTGATTAAGTATGACTTGATTAAAAGGATTCATGCTACATGACCATATCACAAAAATAAAAATTCAAGGATTGATGTAATGGTTTCATGTTACTTGACCTTATTAAACTAATTAAAAGTAAGGTTTTAACCAAATTTAATATTACATGACTTCATACTCAAATAGGGATGGAATGACTCGAGTTCGCCTTGGATTCTGATCATAGAATTCCATGAGCACTCAAGAACCACATTCTGATTCCAATAAACATCTTCTTAGGTTGATAGCAACCTATATCTCAATCCTTTTAAATTCTTGGATTCCTAGTATGACACTATATAATCCATCTATATTATTACAGGATGCCTCAGATACAGTCCTTGAATCCAAAATTAATAAGTAAGTTCCATGCAAACAGCCCATAAGGCCTTGTCTCTACATTTCATCATCATACCTTGGATGATAACCTTGTATTCAAAAGGAACCATATTGTGGAATGGTGTGGAATATGTTCTTCATATTACTCTATTACCACATTCCATGCTACAGTTACTATTGAGTTGGTGAAATTTGAGTTCTACGACACCGTGGTTATTATCTTGGGATATCATTAGTAAATATCATTACAAGTAGTCTTGTTACATCTTAGAACCTTCAATACATATACTTTCACAAGGTGATGCTAGTGTAGGTTATAAATCCCAAAACCAATCCATATAAATTAGAAATTATTTAATTAAGGAACCACATACATGTTTAGACACCAGTTGATGGCTGAAAGAGGTACTTGGGTGTTAAGTTACATTGTATTACTTTACATTATATATTCATGTTTTCACACTATAAAATTTACCTTACATGGGATAGATGTTGTAGAAACTATTATTGGTGTCCCACAATGATTTATCTCATACCCTCTCCAGACATCATTTTCTACCTGGAGTAGATTACATGGTTATATGTGTTGAAAAAGGGAAGAATATGGCATTAAACACTTGATTTATTGTTTTTTAGTATGAATCATGAAAATAGGTGACCAAGACAGAGCTCAGGATTGTTGGGATAGTCTTTTTATTCCATTATATTTTTATGTAAAATGTTATGCCTGCTCTCTTTTATCCATGTTTTCCAATTTTCTTGTGTCATGACATATAAACATTAGTTGTGGTATGCATGGATGTCATTCTAGTAACTTTAGTTATTTTTAATTTCATCTATGTTCTCTATTATTCTTTCTATTTACATATATTTTTTCTGATATTCATTGATATTTACTTCGATCCATTGTGATACACTTTTTTAATGAGGTCATATTCTCCCCAGGGACACACCCTAGTTCCTCGTGGCAAGTTAAATGCCTCTAGCAATTGGGGTGATGTGCTTGAGTCCATGTGGCCACCAGACTCAGCACACATATTAAACGCATCTAGGTCGGGGACATAAAAAATTTGTATCATAGGGTGGTTTCATTTCGTTGATTGCTATTTGGAGACAATAGATTTTATATAAGGAATGTGTGGGACATCGTCATAAGTCATTCTTGGGCATTGTGAACTCGTGTTCTAGGTAAAACCCAATTTACCCAAAATTTTAATTGTATGTTCTACATTTTTTTAATGTAGATGGTATTATTTCACAATTGGGTGATTCACATGCTGGGTGGAGTTTTCGATTACAACTCAGATTGAGGAAATTCTTTCAACCTTACCTCGATGATATGAGGGAAGGGAGCATTGTTAAATGCGTCATATTAGGCACCTAGATTTCACGTGTCGTGAAAATTTCCATTCCATATAGGTTTATATCACTACTTTTTATTTCTTGATATGCATGTGATTATTTATTGATGTAGTGATAGTTAGCTTCTGTTTGTGTTACTCTTAGCTGAGATTGAGTGATTGCGTTTTACAATTCATGAGGTGTGTGAGCCCTTATGGGTTGGGATGAGTAATTTAATGAGTGGATCCATTATGGATTAAATTAATGGGGTTCATCTCGGGTGATAGGTGTATGGGACCAGATTAATCATAAATCACTCTCCATTATGATGTGAATCATGAAATCTAAAATTAAATGGTTTCAAATCCTTATCCATCACTTCCATGAATAAGAAATCAAATAGAGAGAACATGGTAATTAAATGTAAAATTAAATGAAACTTATACTTGAGAACATACCAATACCTAGCCTTCTATGAGGGGAGTAAGGGTAGTATTCATTGGGAATGGATTTTCATACGTTCAACTTCTGATGGTGATGTTATATTTCTTATAAATCATGTTATGAGGTGTGTTATTATCAATTATAGAACAAAATAACCATGATGTACTCATATCGTTCACCAATAATGTAGAGAAGACAATTCTATAGTCATGGTGGGTCATGATCCACCACTAATACATCAAGGAGATCCACGTGAGCACCACATGATATACCGGATCTGGAGACTAATGAAAATTATTGTGATACTTTCAGATTTAGAATGTAGAACATGCATGGTGCCCGACGACTTGCAACTACGATGGATGATCTGACTCACGAGTTCCAGCAGCATTAGCCTTTATCCAATTCATGGGATGGCAGTCCATAGTCTACTATGTATTGGATAGTATCCACCTTTTCTATCTATTATCATATGGAGATGCCTCTTGATTGGAGGGTCAAAATTTCCACATACATGCTTTGGGACATGACAACAGGTTGGTGGGATGTGATTACCCAGACGAGTCTTCATCTGGGCATGTTATGGGTTGATTTCAAGACTGCCTTTTATGATCAGTTCATTCCTTATATGCTAATAGATGACATAGATATAGAGTTCATGCATCTCATGTAGAGTTCTATGTTTTTTATGGAGTATTCACTATGGTTCATAGAGTTTTGTCACTTTAAACTGCTTATATCAGGTGATGGGATTTCGAGTGATATACACATTGAAGATGATCTCCATTATACCATCCATATGAAGGTGAATGTATTTCTCCTACATACCTTTTAAAAAATATTCAATCGTTCTCTTATCACTAATCTTAACATGAGGGAATTCAATAGTACTATACATATAGGACTAATAACACATCAGGCCCATAGTTTTGCCAGTGGCATGAAATATTTTCTTGATGTTTCACATCTAGGAAATTAAAACTAGAGTTATCATTTCAATAGATCTAAAGTGTTTCATTGGTGAAGATGAATGGGTCATTAAAAGCATCAGTGTGATAGAGACATACTGGAGTGTCGAGCTTATGGTTGTATGGGGAATCTCCAATGTTTTCTGAAAGATTGTTCTACTATCTTCAAGTGAAAAATGACTTGCAGCAACTCCGCCTTCTGAAGTGAGATCATTTATGCCACCTCAGGTGGGGAGTTGGGATAGAACCAGTTGGTCTACCCAAGGAGAATGTATTTTTCAGGGTAGAAATACACTTGATCAACATCAACACCAACAGTATAGTTATAATCATTTTAGTCTATCTATTTCACAGTGCAATGGATTAGGCATGTTGAATGCACTATATCCGACACCTAATGATATGGATTTGGGAACATCTATAGTATGAGTTACTTTTCTTGTGGCATCTACTATAGTATCTTCTTTATTTGAAATGGGTGATTCAAAATATTTTATCTATGTATCTATCATGGAATGTCTCAGTCTAGTGATATAGTTATTCTATGGTGTAATGACCCTAGATATGTAGTTAGGGGTACAAACAGAGGGAATAACCCAGTGTGTTGACTATCCCCTTAAGGTAATAAGTAACCCTTTTTATGGTCCCACATTATTCTCGATATAACAAGCCTCGATGTCATACTCAGGATGGAATGGTTTGTTTACTATCATGCTTTTATAGACTGCAATCACCACATGGTCCCATTTACATCACTATAGGGAAGCTGTTATCTACTTAAGGGTAAGTGGGATGTCCGGGCTAGTAGAGTTGGACTAGAGAATTGTTGGAAAGGTGGAGTGACCACCCAGATCACAAATATCTTCATGGAGGATAAGGGTTTACGAAATGTTTATTTCTGTCCTCTAGTGGATCATTTCAAGGGTGTATTTCTTGATATTTTTTTATGGTTTCCATTAGATTGATAATTACATTATTCAGTCTATATTGTTCCAAGAGCCATTATAGTTTCAATTACACTGTGCAAGATGTAACCTAAAGATATTTAGGTGCTCAAGAGGTAGTTAGAGGATTTAGAGGCCAATGGTTTTATACATCCCAGAAAATCCTCCTAGGGTTTCCCAGGATTTTTTTCCAATAAAGTAGATAAGACCATACGTCTATTCATAGATTAGAGAAAACTGATCCATACTATGGTTAAGAACTAGTATCGACTTCCTCAAATAGATCATATCTTTAACCATCTATGAGGAGAAATGGTTTTCTCCAAGATCGACCTGAGATTCAGTCATCATCAGGTATGTAACGCCCCGAACCCAGTTGCCCAGAGTCGGTGCATTATTACACAACATTGGCATGATCACAAGAAAGATCAAATCTCGAAAGACCGATTGGTTTAGTAGCCTTGGAAACACTAGATATATTCATAAGTTTTACATTACATCATAAAATGAAAAACTACTACAACAACATAATGTTTCCACAGTCCACACTATAATCCCCTTATAATATCCCTGCAAGTCATTCATAATTTACTTCTTCACTACCTGGGAAAAATAAAACATAGAAAAGGGGTGAGCTCAAATGCCCAGTAAGGATAACAATATAGCGGAACATTCAAAAAAAATCATAAACATTTAAGGCAATGAATTACTAAAACAAAAGCCTTTTAAAATTGAACTTCAACATAGTTATGGCAAAAGTAAAATGAAATAATGCCATTTACTTGTTCACATGGATATTCTGCTAATCGAATAATCACATGCAATATCAATAACCACTTTCATAATGTTGGAATGCATAATGCCAGACTATCATAACCACATAGCCAAGGCCTCGTGCCAAGACTACAAATAAGATTTTGTCAAGGCCTTGTGCCAAAACACTAGTTTGTCTCATGAGACCTACCGATGCATCGAGGAGCTATAGCGGGCTCCACCCGTCACTTATTAAGTCCAATGCATTCCCATATGAAAAGGTTTAAACATAACATAAACATTCGTATTAAAACTAGCATACGAAATGTCAATAATTTCACCATAAACTATGAATGGTATAAAAATAGCACATCCATAGTCAAACATATCACAAAACCTTCAATACAATATAGAAGTTTTGTATCATAATAAATCAACTTCAAATAATCTTAAAATCCATCAAAGGATGTTGACATAGATGAAATCAAAATTCTTTTTAAAGAAATATCTCCTTTTATTTTGAAATCATTTAAGATCCATATAAAATAAAACATTTTCTTTGAAAATATTCTTATAAGCTTGTAAGGAAAGCTTTGAAGATTTTATAACGGCGTAAAATAACCGCACCCACCGTATAAGTTAAAAAAAACATTCTTACCTCAATTCTGTCGAAAAGGTTAAAAAGGACCTTGTTTTGAAAATGACGGAAAGATTCCTTTATAAACCACTTATAAAAGTCAAAAATGGTATAAATGACTTTAACTCATATTTTAGTAAATAGTAAAAATGTTTTGAAATACATTTTTAAGAAACATGGATGTGGATGATAAAGAGATCCCAGTAGATTATTACGTATAAACAACCTCGGATAATGAAGAGATTGTGAAATAACCCTTACCTTGTACTTTTCCTTGGTTGGGGTAGGTTAACCTCCTGTATAATGGTGAAATAATTGTTACTAAATTATACAAGAATCATATATATTAATATGATATCATATATGATCTTTTAATATTGATTTGATAATAATATCTTAGTATTATCGTTGTTTCGGGTGTTAACTTACTCGTTTGCTTTTGTATGTTTTGTTACGTAAGACATGTTTGTAAAGGATAGGTTGTATATTATTCAAATCCAGAATGGTATTAAGTCCTTAAACATCATTTTTAAATCATCAAATGATAATTATACTTGAATGGATACGATGGAGAATGAATCTCATCGCGTTCGTGGAGACGGTAGTCCGTACGTACGCACGAACGCTACTTCCATTTAATTTTTATTTTAAAAGAATAGAATCCAAATGATACATAGGTATATTACTATTCCAGTATAATATAATATTTTATATATGTTACTTAAGTTCATTAACACCATCCTTTATACGTTCCATGTGTGGTATGAACTAGTCATATCATTTTAAGGGGGCGGTAGTCCGCACTTCCTCAAATGAAATTATCGTATGTATATACAACATGAAACGAATAATGGTATGAAATAAAATGGAATTACAGAAGCTTATATATAAAATATATATCATTAATATCATATTTAATTACAGTTCCATCATAATGGCCACCATGAGAGGCGATAATATGTATTTGAACAATCATCGTTTCGTGAGGCGTTAATTTTCCATCCACAGAAACATTATGTTCATCATCCATTAGATGGAGTTGTGTGTATGTGTAGTTTGAATCCTTCTTATAACAACATCCTAGTATATTGAGGATACTGGTGTTGTTACAAAAGAAAGGAAATAAAAATAGTTTCGGGGTTGGAGAAGCAAAATAAATGAAAATAATTTAAGAGAAATCGTTACCTTTAATTTAGGTAACTCACTTTGGTTGGAACCAAAGGACTTCATGAAATGCTTTCTGCCTAATGGGAAGCTTCAAGGAGGAGTAGAGGGATGTGGGGAGCTTATTTGGGCAGGGTTTGGACGAGCGAAGTGGCTTGAGAGGTGTGAGGAATGAGTAGAAGTGGTCTCCTTTTATAAGGGAGAGGAGGGGCTCTTTAGGAAAGAGTGAAAGTATTACTTTATAATATAATTATATTCGGTTTATAATGGTCCAAAAATCATTGAGGTCGAAGATACGATGACTCATATTCTAAATAAAATCAACCAATAAGAATTGGACAGGTTTTAGATATTAGTTTAATCATTATAAGCTTATTTATTTAAATGATTTATTAATGAGGTAAACATTGCATCATTATTGTGTCATTAATAATTTAAATTATTTGATGTCTAAAAATTATAAATAAAATATCATTATGTAGGAAATCTTTTTATCTTTCTAATGAATATTTATAATCGAAAATCCAACATTTATAACCCTATGTAAAAATTGTTCTTCTAAAAGATGTAAGCTTATGCCATTTTTATTTTTATTTTAACTTTATTAATATAAAGTGTCCCTACCACATACAAGTGGCTCCATGGGGTCCCCATATTGACCCAAGGAAGCTCAGGGTCGGGTATGTGTCCACCAATAAGGTTAGGACACGTTTTAGGTTAATTTTGTATTATTATAATATTATTTTTTAACCCTTATTTACAGGATTTACCCTTAACCATGGTAAATAAAATATTTACCACAGTAATTATTCAAAATGTCTAAAAATAAAAGTTACCTATTTACACAATTTGGAAATCCTAATTCCAAATATGGAATCCATTTTTCTAAATTCAAAACATAGAAGTGGCAGAAATTAATTTAAAATTAATTCCCGCTGTCAAAACAAAAAGCGTGTTTTTAAGAGATAATAACTATCAAAAGATTGACACTTGTTTATGTTCGGTTTAATTGTAAAATTATGTCCAATGACCAAAATTATATTAAATGTTAAAAATATATTCTAAATATACTTTAAAACTACTAAAATTCATAATTTATCACTATTAATTATTTTGATTAAAAAAGTTGTTTTTAATTAAAATTTAGTAATTTTCACTATTCATCAAAATATGAAAGTTATCCGAAAAGTACCAAAATTTCACCTTAGTCTAAATTCGATATTCCGAATCCAAAAATGAAGTCCATTTTAAAATATAAAATATATATAATTTCAAAAATAAGGTATTACTATTCATAACAGTTAGTTTGATTGGTTACGGTGTGTTAGAACTCGAAGTTGCGTACAACACACGCTACTGTTCTATTCAAAGGAAAGCATACCGTGGAAGATTGGGATGTTTCATTTTAAATTTTTTGATGTCTCCATTTAGTCAAAAAGTTTAAAATATTGTATTTAAAAAATGTTTCACTATCAAAAGTTGATAAAAGTGCAATACTGAAAATGAATCTGTTCTTGCATTATGACTAAGAAACTCATAATATGGATTCTAAAATTATAAGGATTATATAAAGTTTAAAATGTAGTTAATACTATTCATGACCTCTTTTAATGGTGTGATTGAACTCGGTGTTGTGTGTAGTGCAATTTATTGAATTATTTTGAAGAAATAACACACTATGAAATCTTGGGGTGTTACATTCTCCCCTCCTTCAATAAATTGCGTCCTCGCAATTTGAAATTGTTTTTCGAAAATAAAAGGTTGAAAATAGATAATATATTTGTGGGAAAACCCACATCGGAAATTGGGTTACTAAAATTTAGTCTTAATATGAGGAAAAGAGAAATCAAAGGGTCACCACCAAATTATGATCTCGATTAGGAGAACATTGGTGGCAATTAGAGACATATAATCGGAGGAAAAACGTAAATATTTATAGGTAGTGATTGAGGTCATCAATCACAAACAAGTATAAAATTGAGGTCCTTAAATTCATCAATCTATGATGATTTGAAATACCATCGGTTCAACAAAACATAGGGTATTAGGATAACACATTTTTGATGTTTCAAAATATCCTAGTTGAAATCCCACATCGAAAAATTAATTAATGAGGCCTCTATTTTAAATAAAGAGTGGAAAGTATGAAGATTACCAAAAATTAACACATACTAGGGTTCCATGTAAGAAAATATGGATATGGAAGAAAAATCTAGCCATCAATTATCTGATGGAGAGTGGTAGAGAACATGGCTATGAAAAGGCCAACAATCCCAAAGCCATAAATTAGTGATGATTTAAGGTACCATCTAGGAAAACATTTTTGTTCTAAGTTCCTTTTATTAATGATGAGGAATTTATTTATGAGATTGGCTAAGATCATAAGGAGATATACTTACTTTATAATTAGAGTTTTATCCATTAATAAATTTCTACAAAAAAGTCATCATTCACTCGTAAAAAAAATTCTATTTATACTATTCATAGAGGGTTCCAAAATAAACGAATTTATAATTCATCTACATGATCTTTTAATAAAAACTACATTATTTAATCCAGGACATCTCATGGGCCAGTGGTAGGTGATACACCCTTGTCGCCCTTCGGTTACGGGTTCAAGTCTCGCAGCCTTGCCGGACGCGACGGGTTGTCGCCCGACCTCCGGGTTGTCCTTTTATGGCAATCCAAAATTAATCTAGACTAGAACTATCCAAAATACTTCTGTCCAAACTCACAGTCCAACATTTATAAGGAAGGTAAACATAATGTAGATCCTTTTTACCCCGTAATAGCATATGAATACCTTCATCATGTATTCTTTTAATACACTGAAACATCCTGATTTACCATAATCTTTATTGATTACATTCATGCTCCCTTATTCCATATAGAATGCTGGATATACTTCATCAGTCCAAAAATGTTTTAAACCCCAACAATGATGGAATAGACAAATCATTAACCAGCTTCAAGTTAGTCAAGAATATCCAATATAATTTATCCAAATCAATCATGTATTATTCTAAAATCACTACCTCGGTATCAGAACCATATTATGGTTTATCTTTCTCTCAACCATATATTTTCCAAATATTTAACCTTCTATTAAGTCACTTTTCTTTGTTCCACACAATCTCAAGTCCTTAATGAAATAGTACTACAGTACAATCCTTATATACTCCATAATTATTATAACAAGTACATTGTTGATACAACACTCAATTGACATAATCAACATAAGAACTCTAATCATTCCTCTTCATCTGTGGTAGAATCATAAATTGATTATTATCCAATAACATCATTTGCGGCATAGTCTGATGACTGGGACATAGGTTCGCGTAGTGTCCAAACTCCTTGCAAATAAAGCATTGTACATTTAAAACCATTTTCTTACCCTTGCAGTCACGTACTTTGTGCCCTTTTCCTCCATACTTATAACAAACTCCCATTCCTTTCAGGCAAGTTCCAGGGTGTTTCTTTCCACAGTTACCACATATGGGAAAATTCTTCTTTTCCCTCTTCCCTTTATCCATCTTTCTCTCTTCTATCCTTTTCTTCTCTTGCTTCCCTTCAAATCCATAGGACTCAGTAAAGTCTTTACTTATCTTATCAATACATGATATTATTTCTTCATATGATGATAATACATGGGAGACTATTTCTCTTATAAATTCTAGCTTAAGACCATGAAAGATATGATCCTTCCTTCTCTTTGGATCATGTGCATTTCTGGAGTTCTCATTCCTTCTACCAGGCGCCATTTCTAAACAATGGCATAAACTAGATCAGTTTATGAATCAAAATACATAATCCCATACTTATAAAACACCTAACATAAATTGAACTATTTATGGATATAATCCATAATCATAAGAATGTTTTCTTTGAGGAAGTATATACTCATAAACCCTTCATAATGATTTGTAAAGAAAATGAGAGTTATCCTAAGCATATCCCCCGGGAGTGTCGTAACCAAGAGTGCAGCAAGGCCCGTTGTCGTGCACCAGTTCCCGTTCGAGTCTAGCTCAAAGCGGTGTTTTCGGGTTTTACCCCTAGGTACATCTGTGCCAGAGCCGCCTCTAACTGCTCGTATCCAGACAAGGATGTATTGCTCGGAAAACTCACAAAATCTCTACAATACCAAAATTCTAGGAAGTTCTTCTATACTAATCCTCAAAGTTCATCTTAGGTCTACGTGCTCTAATCAGAGTTTATCTAAATCTAGCTTCCAAGGTTTGTACTAAACTTCCTCTGATACCAACTGTAACGCCCCGACCCCAGTTTCCGAGAGTCGGTGCATTATTACACAACATTGGCATGATCACAAGAAAGATCAAATCTAGAAAGACCGATTGGTTTAGTAGCCTTGGAAACACTAGATATATTCATAAGTTTTACATTACATCATAAAATGAAAAAACTACTACAACAACATAATGTTTCCACAGTCCACACTATAATCCCCTCATAATATCCCTGCAAGTCATTCATAATTTACTTCTTCACTACCTGGGAAAAATAAAACATAGAAAAGGGGTGAGCTCAAATGCCCAGTAAGGATAACAATATAGCGAAACATTCAAAAAAAATCATAAACATTTAAGGCAATGAATTACTAAAACAAAAGCCTTTTAAAATTGAACTTCAACATAGTTATGGAAAAATTAAAATGAAATAATGCCATTTACTTGTTCACATGGATATTCTACTAATCGAATAATCACATGCAATATCAATAACCACTTTCATAATGTTGGAATGCATAATGCCAGACTATCATAACCACATAGCCAAGGCCTCGTGCCAAGACTACAAATAAGATTTTGTCAAGGCCCTGTGCCAAGACACTAGTTTGTCTCATGAGACCTACCGATGCATCGAGAAGCTATAGCGGGCTCCACCCGTCACTTATTAAGTCCAATGCATTCCCATATGAAAAGGTTTAAACATAACATAAACATTCGTATTAAAACTAGCATACGAAATGTCAATAATTTCACCATAAACTATGAATGGTATAAAAATAGCACATCCATAGTCAAACATATCACAAAACCTTCAATACAATATAGAAGTTTTGTATCATAATAAATCAACTTCAAATAATCTTAAAATCCATCAAAGGATGTTGACATAGATGAAATCAAAATTCTTTTTAAAGAAATATCTCCTTTTATTTTGAAATCATTTAAGATCCATATAAAATAAAACATTTTCTTTTAAAATATTCTTATAAGCTTGTAAGGAAAGCTTTGAAGATTTTATAACGGCGTAAAATAACCGCACCCGCCGTATAAGTTAAAAAAACATTCTTACCTCAATTCTGTCGAAAAGGTTAAAAAGGACCTTGTTTTGAAAATGACGGAAAGATTCCTTTATAAACCACTTATAAAAGTCAAAAAGGGTATAAATGACTTTAACTCATATTTTAGTAAATAGTAAAAATGTTTTGAAATACATTTTTAAGAAACATGGATGTGGATGATAAAGAGATCCCAGTAGATTATTACGTATAAACAACCTCGGATAATGAAGAGATTGTGAAATAACCCTTACCTTGTACTTTTCCTTGGTTGGGGTAGGTTAACCTCCTGTATAATGGTGAAATAATTGTTACTAAATTATACAAGAATCATATATATTAATATGATATCATATATGATCTTTTAATATTGATTTGATAATAATATCTTAGTATTATCGTTGTTTCGGGTGTTAACTTACTCGTTTGCTTTTGTATGTTTTGTAACGTAAGACATGTTTGTAAAGGATAGGTTGTATATTATTCAAATCCAGAATGGTATTAAGTCCTTAAACATCATTTTTAAATCATCAAATGATAATTATACTTGAATGGATACGATGGAGAATGAATCTCATCGCGTTCGTGGAGACGGTAGTCCGTACGTACGCACGAACGCTACTTCCATTTAATTTTTATTTTAAAAGAATAGAATCAAAATGATACATAGGTATATTACTATTCCAGTATAATATAATATTTTATATATGTTACTTAAGTTCATTAACACCATCCTTTATACGTTCCATGTGTGGTATGAACGAGTCATATCATTTTAAGGGGGCGGTAGTCCGCACTTCCTCAAATGAAATTATCGTATGTATATACAACATGAAACGAATAATGGTATGAAATAAAATGGAATTAAAGAAGCTTATATATAAAATATATATCATTAATATCATATTTAATTACAGTTCCATCATAATGGCCACCATGAGAGGCGGTAATATGTATTTGAACAATCATCGTTTCGTGAGGCGTTAATTTGCCATCCACAGAAACATTATGTTCATCATCCATTAGATGGAGTTGTGTGTATGTTTAGTTTGAATCCTTCTTATAACAACATCCTAGTATATTGAGGATACTGGTGTTGTTACAAAAGAAAGGAAATAAAAAGAGTTTCGGGGTTGGAGAAACAAAATAAATGAAAATAATTTAAGAGAAATCGTTACCTTTAATTTAGGTAACTCACTTTGGTTGGAACCAAAGGACTTCTTGAAATGCTTTCTGCCTAATGGGAAGCTTCAAGGAGGAGGAGAGGGATGTGGGGAGCTTATTTGGGCAGGTTTTGGACGAGCCAAGTGGCTTGAGAGGTGTGAGGAATGAGTAGAAGTGGTCTCCTTTTATAAGGGAGAGGAGGGGCTCTTTAGGAAAGAGTGAAAGTATTACTTTATAATATAATTATATTCGGTTTATAATGGTCCAAAAATCATTGAGGTCGAAGATAAGATGACTCATATTCTAAATAAAATCAACCAATAAGAATTGGACAGGTTTTAGATAATATTTTAATCATTATAAGCTTATTTATTTAAATGATTTATTAATGAGGTAAACATTGCATCATTATTGTGTCCTTAATAATTTAAATTATTTGATGTCTAAAAATTATAAATAAAATATCATTATGTAGGAACTCTTTTTAGCTTTCTAATGAATATTTATAATCGAAAATCCAACATGTATAACCCTATGTAAAAATTGTTCTTCTAAAAGATGTAAGCTTATGCCATTTTTATTTTTATTTTAACTTTATTAATATAAAGTGTCCCTACCACATACAAGTGGCTCCATGGGGTCCCCATATTGCCCCAAGGATGCTCATGGTCGGTTATGTGTCCACCAATAAGGTTAGGACACGTTTTAGGTTAATTTTGTATTATTATAATATTATTTTTTAACCCTTATTTACAGGATTTACCCTTAACCATGGTAAATAAAATATTTACCACAGTAATTATTCAAAATGTCTAAAAATAAAAGTTACCTATTTACACAATTTGGACATCCTAATTCCAAATATGGAATCCATTTTTCTAAATTCAAAACACAGAAGTGGCAGAAATTAATTTAAAATTAATTCCCGCTGTCAAAACAAAAAGCGTGTTTTTAAGAGATAATAACTATCAAAAGATTGACACTTGTTTATGTTCGGTTTAATTGTAAAATTATGTCCAATGACCAAAATTATATTAAATGGTAAAAATATATTCTAAATATACTTTAAAACTACTAAAATTCATAATTTATCACTATTAATTATTTTGATTAAAAAAGTTGTTTTTAATTAAAATTTAGTAATTTTCACTATTCATCAAAATATGAAAGTTATCCGAAAAGTACCAAAATTTCACCTTAGTCTAAATTCGATATTCCGAATCCAAAAATGAAGTCTATTTTAAAATATAAAATATATATAATTTCAAAAAGAATGTATTACTATTCATAACAGCTAGTTTGATTGGTTACGGTGTGTTAGAACTCGAAGTTGCGTACAACACACGCTACTGTTTTATTCAAAGGAAAGCATACCGTGGAAGATTGGGATGTTTCATTTTAAATTTTTTGATGTCTCCATTTAGTCAAAAAGTTTAAAATATTGTATTTAAAAAAGGTTTCACTATCAAAAGTTGATAAAAGTGCAATACTGAAAATGAATCTGTTCTTGCATTATGACTAAGAAACTCATAATATGGATTCTAAAATTATAAGGATTATATAAAGTTTAAAATGTAGTTAATACTATTCATGACCTCTTTTAATGGTGTGATTGAACTTGGTGTTGTGTGTAGTGCAAGTTATTGAATTATTTTGAAGAAATAACACACTATGAAATCTTGGGGTGTTACAAGGTATGTGTCAGGTCATCAGATATATATTGTATATATTTCTATAGTATGTATGGTCTGTATGTGTACCTTGTTATGATTTTTGGTCTTACGAACACACTCGTGGTTTTCTTGGATATTATGAATAGTGTTTTTCACCCCTATTGGAATTCTTTGGTTATGTAATTTGTTGATGACATCTTTGTGTATTCTCACAGTCTACCGACCATGCCAAATATCTTGAGATCATTATTAGTACACTCAGAGAGCATCAACATTATGACAATATTGATAACATTCTCTTTTGGATTGACAATGTTCACTTGTTAGGGCATATTATATCATAATTAAGAGTGTTTATTGACCTTGAAAAATTAACAACAATAGTTTCCTTGGAGCATCCCAATAATGTTATTGAAAAAAGGAGTTACATCGAGCTAGGTTGATGTTATTAGAATTTCATATAAGACTTATCACATCTTGCATGACCTTTTACTGGTCTTATAAAGAAGGGTGATTAGATTATTTAGTCAGAAGCATGTGAGAAATACTTTCAGAAGAAAATGGGTAGGCTTGTATCGACATCAATTCTACATCTTCCAGAACTGAGTATAGGTTAAACAATCTTCTATGTTGTATATGACCTTAGACTATGAGTAGTTCTGATGCAAGAGGACCAAGATGTTTCATATGGATCCCATCTGTTGAGGCCTCATGAGAGAAATTACCTGAATCAGGACCTTGAGCGTGTAGCAGTGGTCCATGCCTCACATTGATGGAGACATTATGATTTGGGTGAGCGATTTGTGGTGTAAATGGACCACAAAAGCCTGAAAAATATCTTTTCATTAGGTTAATTGATCCTCAAAAAGTGGATATAGGTTGATTATCAATAATTGATGGATTTTAAGCTTTCATATATGCCTAATAAGGGTAATGTAGTTGTTGATCTGTTGAGTCCGAAAACTCTAGAAGATGCCATATAAGAAAATATTGGGAAAATGGAAATAGATGTCCCTATTTTCTGAGCTGCGTCTAAAGTTCCATGACATTCATGAGTACTCGTACATATTTTCGATGAAAATTACCTCTTACATCCATGAGAAGGCGAGGAATATATTATTTTTAGATCCTAAAAGATTGGTACTCCATGAAAGTATATCAGGACATATGCCATCTCAGAATTGGTTTGTGGACAAAGATGACATCCAAAATCATTGTGGACATATCAGGGATCCTATAGATATGAGAGAGGAGATGAAGAAGGAGTCACATGCCTCTCAGTGGGCAGTACATCTAGGCATCTCAATGGTGAATAAAGACATGTGAATCTAGTATTTGTGGCTTGGGATGAAACTATATATAGTTGGTGTTATCTCTAGGTGTTCTACATATCATCATATGAAGGAGGAACACCAGACGCCTACAGAGTTTCTACATCTACATCCAGTCCCATAATATAAATGGGAATATGTTTCCATGTATTATTTCATCATCATAACTAGGTCACTGAGGGGTAGAGATATTTTTTGAGTAGTCATTGACTGAATAATGAAATTACCCAACTTCATTCCTATTTTGGAGACTATCAGTTTATGGGATAAGAAGACTGTATGTCTGTGATATCATATGAACCCACAAGGTTTATCATACTAGCATTACATATTAGGATTCATGTTTCACATCATGTTTCAAGAAGGTATTGTAGAAAACTATGGGAATGTAGGTGCTTCTAATAACATATTTTCATTCTAAAATCAATTGACTATCAAAATAGATGGTATAGAATTTGTAGGAAAAGATTAGAGCATGTGTCCTTGATTTCAGAAGTTCATGGGAGAAGAATATCCCTCTCATCAACATCTCTAATAATAATAGCTTTTAGGTAATAATTTATATGGTTCAATTTGAGGCATTATATTTTAGGCCATTCCGATCACCACTCTGCCAACTAAATGTATGTGAGGCAGCCCTAAGTGGTCCTCATCTCATTCACGAAACATTAGAACAAGTTCAGCTTATCCTAAATCATATGTCCAATACTCATTCAGGACATATTTCTTTTTCTGATCTCTGTCAATGAACTCTTGAGTTCGAGTTCGGGGATCATGTTTTTTATTGGGAATCACCCAGGTTTAGGCATAGATGGTTATGAAAGTTAGTAAAGCTCTTTCCTTGTTTTGTATGGTTGTTTGTGATTCTAGAGAGTGTCGGTCTGGTATACTATATATTTATATTACCTCTGATGTACTATTCCATTCATGATGTCTTTCATGTTTCACATATTCATCATAATTTTGATGAACCATCTAATACATTTGATCCTTAATAAGTTGAGTTAGCTTTCGATTCTACCTTTGAGGAGTATCCAATACACATCGTTGACAGGATAACAAAGGCTCTTCAAGGTTGGTCTATCTCTCTGGTATGGTTTCTATGATAGAATGACTGAGTAGATGATGGTACATGGGAGTGGGAAGCCAACATACATGCCCAATGGCTAGATTTTTTCCCAGATAATGTTTCTCTTACATTGGAAGGTGAACTTAGGGACACATTCTTTTATTGGGGATGATTGTAAGAATATAGGTTTTTTACTCTTGTATGGATCATTTATATTTTGGTCTAAATAATTACTTTGGACCAAATATGGATTCCTTTTTACCTAGAAAAGGTCTCAGGTGTTTCTATGGAAATTTAGGATCCCAAAACCCATCTTTTAGAAAAACCAGGATATGTCACATTGTTAGCGCACAGTTCTGATAACCGTGTAGTTTGAAATTTCTATACAGAACCACATCAGCTAGTTTTTACATGGACCTACTGCATAAACTCACAATGTTTCCCTTTTACCTAGAAAACCTCAACCAGTTTTCTTATGGTTTGTTAAATCATGCGGAAAAACTATGCACATGCTAATTTTTTGGGTAACTTTCAAAATATTCCTTTATGGTCAATTAATCTCTATTCTTCTTCCCTAACCCAACATTATTTAGGATTTTCCTTAATTGATATAATTTAGGATCTTTTTGAAGTCCAAATCATTATATTTAAATATATCCTTCATCTGTGATCTGATTGAGCTTTCGTTCATCACTTTAGATGCACATCAGTAAGTAATAAAGTCCTCTTAATCCATTCTACTTATCTTTTGTTCTTGACTGAGTTATCATGGTATGATCATTTTTTCCTTTTTTATATCTACCACAAACTAATCCAAATAAAGGACCAATACCAGAGGAAGATAATCATACAACCCTAAGGTGATTGTTCTATAACTCATACCTCATGTTCATTGATTTTTTGTTTGTGTTATGGGTATCACTGATTTCATCATGTTTTTTAAGAGAATTTTGTTTTACATGAATATACTCGTTAGACTTATATGGATATGCCCTTTTCATATATGTGATTATTTTTTTGTGGTTATTTTCACAAATCCATCCCTTCCATGTCGAACACTATGCCTCAATTTTTTATTTTTGTTTTGACACATTTGTGACACTGTTCGAGTGTTCCTTGACTTGACCACTCTAAATGTAATATTTTCTATATTAAATGGCCTGATTTTATTTGTGAATTTTGTGGTGTAAATTAACATGTATGCTCACGATTTGACCATGTAGAGACCCATAAATTTCAAGGAATTTGTTTTCATAATTTTCTTTGGAATTTTACAAGAACGTAGTTTCTAACGGCACGTGATTCCGAGACCCGGTGTACCCGGAATCATTTTCCAAAGATTGGCTCGGGTATGTTTAGTGAACGAACGAGCGAGTTTTTATAACTTTTTAACAGGTTCTCGGAATCGAATTCTGAGGGCACCGATGGAATCGCAGCGCCGGTACTTGCTTAGAAATGCCTCTTCCGGAGTTGCGTTTTCTCGGGTGTGGTTTTTTATTTTTGGGGTTAAGTTAAGAAAATAAAATAAAGTGGTGCGGCAACTTTATTTTATTTCACTTAAATCCACATAAAGACACTTAAGCTAAGTTGAAACAGATAGGGTGGAACCCAAAATATCCTACCCTCTTGATAGGATATTTTTGAGGTGGGGCCTGCATGAGCCCCACCATTTCTTTTCCTCAAAGTAACGCACCCGCAAAAACTCCTCTTTAATGAAAGTCAACTGGTGCGTTTTCTAAAACTCTTAACGCTCCTATTAATTGGATAGTTAAGACGTTACCATTAATTCACCGAATTAATGGTTCGTTTCTTAACTTGTTTTCAAACTGTTGGCATAGTAATAAAAAAAGACCAACACAAGTTTATCTTGGGTGCGGATTGTTGAGAGGATTTGGAGAAACTGTATCTTCATCCTCCTTCGCGAAGAACGCAAAGAACGCGAAGAACGCGAAGAAAGATAAGAACGCGAAGAACGTCGACCTTCGACGAAATGTGACGAAGAACATCGAACCCTCAGAGATCGACGATGCGACGTCGTGTACCGCGACACCGACGATTCTCCTCCCCCGACATTCTTCTGCGACGATCCATCTCCACGACAAATATTCGATCAATCGCTTGAGATCATCGACGCGATGCTGTCTACCGCGACGACACGACGCCCTTCCGCGACGCGACGATCCTCTTCTTCCACGACGGTCAATTCCATGAAGAACACTTGTCTGAAGACAACTACGAGGTAGGGGTTTTATTTGAGAATAATATTTATTCCCATGGTTGTTTCCTTCTAAAAAAAAGAACCCGGATCAAAGATCAATTTTAATTTATTAAAATTGTTCCTTGTTATGTTTTCATGGGTTGATTATTATTCCCAATTTTTATCATCTAACGTAGAGGGTGTGGGACAAACAAACACGGCCTGAAAAACCTCCACAGTTTTTTGTTGATGTGTGGGTTAATGGCGATTACGAAATGGGATCAGAATGGATATTGGAGGCCTTCACAACAAAGTTCAGATCCAGGGAGAGCCGTAGGCGCAAACCGCACGCAAAACGGACCACCTGAGCACGTCTGGTGGTCCGCGGAAGTTCCAGTCGTCGTGCCGTGCTGGCACGGCAGCGCCCGGTGCGCCGCCAGGAAGACCCACCGCGACTGAAGCCGCGGCGACGAGAGCCGGTCCCACTGCTGTGCGGGACCGTGGGGAAGGGACGCGGCCTTGCTCCACGTCCGGTGACACGGAGCGGCCCCCGTGGGGGGGCTGCAGCTCCTTTGGCGCTACTGATCATCCAGCACCGAGCCGCCCAGACCGGCCAGCCGGGTCGCGTGCACGCCAGGCCGGGCCGGGTCAGGCCCAGCCGGGTTGGTCCGGGCCCAGACCCCCCATTTTCAGACCTTTTCAGTCTTTTGCCCGTATCTTGAGCTATGGGCCTCCGATAAACGCATCGTCAGCAGCGATGTGATCCTTGGATCGAGATGGTCGTTTAGGTATATTACACACAAGGTTTCTAAATACTTTGGGTTTAGTCGGGTTGGTTCGTACACAAAACCAACCGGGCCCTCTGAGCGGAAACGCTTATAACATGAGCTCCGGATGTATGATTGATGTACCGTCAACTTTGATGGATTCCTCTTAGTGAGACGGATCTTTTGGCTTACACCGCCCGAGGTTTGGATGTAGTTGGTGTACGGTCGGGTTGGTTTTTCATTAAAAACCAACTGGGCCCCTGGGACGAAAAAGCCAATAACTCTCAGACCGGGCGTCCGATTGACGCGTTGTCTGCGAAGTTGAGTTCCTGTTGATGATATGGAACTGTTGGATACATCAACTCTGGACTATGTGTCAGTTGATGTATCATCCTCTCGGCTCGTGGAGCGGACCCTCCCGAACGAGCTTGCTGTGTGCGGGAACCCTATTGCTGGCTGCGACTGCGACGACGACGATGACTGTGCAGAGATCCTTAGTGGATTCGACGGTGAAGACTACAGCACTCAGCGATCCTTTGTGGATCAGTGCTACCGATCCTGTGTGGGTCTAATCCTATGTGGGTCAGCGCTCAGCGGTCCTGTGTGGGCCAGTGCCTACAGATCTTGTGTGGGTCTGATCCTGTGTGGGTCTTTATGGGGGTTAGTTACCTATCGATCCTATGTGGGTCAAATCCTTTGTGGGTCATTGCGGGGGTTAGTTACCTATCAATCCTGTGTGGGTCAGATCCTTTGTGGGTCATTGTGGGGGTAAGTTACCTATTGATCCTTTGTGGGTTAGATCCTTTGTGGGTCATTTCGGGGGTTAGTTACCTATTGATCCTTTGTGGGTCAGATCCTTTGTGGGTCTTTGCGGGGGTTAATACCTATTGATCTTTTTTGGGTCTGAAGGCTTAGATGATTCAGTGGAAATATATGATCATCTCTATCGTCATACAAAGAAGTATTCCTATGTGAGCTGAATCCTGTTTTTCTTTCCCATGTGGATTGTGTTGTGCTATCCTGTGTGGATTTGCGTTTTCTTTCCTGTGTGGACTGGGTTGTACTTGGGTTCGGATGTTGGAGCCGAACGAGAATTGAGGACTTAGGTATATGTATGGGCATATACCTATGTAGTGTCATATGTTACTTCGTGATTGTACCTTTCCTTTGTGGATTATCCTTTGTGGATTCTAGGAGACCTTTGGGGGTCTTGGGGTCCCTACTGAGTAGCTTATACTCACCCCTGCATGGGCTATGCCCGCACTACGTTGTGTTGGTTGCAGACGACGGTCAGCGCTGATCATGGTTGAGGCTTGCGGAGCAGGACGGTACCTGGAGGTGGACCACTGGGAGGGACGTACTCGGAGCGGTCGGCTGGACCCGAGGAGTAGTTGAGGCTATCTGTACCCACCCTTTAGGTGGGTTTTCCATTGGACAGCTCGACGTTGCGGCTTTACTTATCAATTGTTGTTTTCCCTTTCCAGTTGTACTTTACTTTCAGTTTGGGTTTGTATACTGGCCCACTTACTTTCTGCACTTACAGTTGTACTCGGTTTTTACATAGTGTTTACTTCTTCCTGCATGCGCTGTGGTGTTTGTGGTTGACTTTACAAAGGAAATTCCATCCCTTTTTTCCGGGATTTACGCCTTGGTGCTAGTCGCCAGCCCCTGGTCTATGGAAGGCGGGCTTGGGGTTGTCACGGCAAGGGCCCCGAGGACGGGTCGTGACAAATTGGTATCAAAAGAGTTTGGTTCTACTGCAGACTCTGATCATTATTCTATGTGAAGCAATAGTGTTAAGCGTATTGAGTGCGGTTATCAGTCTAGGGAGCCCAGTGTTGGTGCGGCGGTCGACGTATCCGTACACCAGGACCCTGACTTCTGATTTCTGACTTAATGCACGAAAACATTGATTGCATGTGTGTTTTAAGTTTTCCATGTGATTAATTTGTGTCAGCACAACATGTATACTGTTCTGACCGTGGTGCACCTGTTTTCTTTTTAGGATGGCCCCACGACGGCAGCCAGCTAGGGTTCTGAGAGTTGAAAGCGTGACGATGGCCCACCGAACGACGAGGCCTCGGTACATGGCCCTTTAACAACTGAGGCACCGGCGGTATCTCTACCCTCCGATCCACCGATGCTTCCAGCCCCAGTCGCTGATGATGCACATCGTCTTAGTGCACTACATGAGTTCCAGCACCAGCGACCGCCCATGTTCTACGGGGAGACGGACCCCCAGGCAGCTGAGGACTTGCTGGAGGAAGTGGTACGAGTTTTCTGGTTAGTGAGGACACCAGAAGACCTCATGGTGATCCTCACAGTGAGCCTACTGCACGTGGCAGTAGGACGATGGTGGAGCTTGATGTTCCAGGTGCACGATGATGCATCTCTTCTCTGGACGTACTTTGAGAGCCTCTTCTGCTCGGAGTTCGTCCCAACCACCCTTCGTGCGGTGCGCATCCAGGAGCTTTTTCAGCTGCGACAGGGCAGCTTGACGGTCACCCAGTACTCGGTGAGATTTAATGATCTCTCGCGCTACTCGACAGACATGGTACGAGACCTGTTCTTCCAAGATCGGACCTTTGACCAGAGATTGAGACTTGAGATCAGGACATCGCTGATCTCCCACAGCATTCCGACTCAGGCAGGAGTACTGGAGCGAGCCCTTTTGATCGAGAGCATCCTTTCTAAGCCTTCATCAGTAGCGAGACCTACCGCGGGGCAGCATGTAGCAAAGCCTTCTACAGCAGGCAGTCGATGGATGACTCAGGGGTCCAGGCAGACCAGACCCACACGCAGACGAACCCAGGACACTGGCTCAGTAGTGCGGCGCACACAACATGGATCCAGTCTATAGAGAGGCAGGCAATGCTACACATGCGGCGGGCAGGTCCACATGTATCATGACTGCCAGACCCACCATGCCGAGGATCAGCAGACGGCTGAGTGGCCACCCAGGCAGAGGCAGAGGGTCGACCGTGGCGGTCCGCAGGGAGCAGGAGGACGAGGCCGAGGAGCTGGCCAAGCAGTAGGTGGTGGGCGATGCTTTGAGGCACTACCACCACCACCACCAGGAGGTCGACCTTGGCCACCAGGAGCTGGGGGGCAGAGGCAGTCACAGCTCCACGCAGCGGAGGCCTACGACCATGGCATGCCCGAGATGATTCGAGGTACTATCTGTGTCTATTACACCCTTGTTGCAGTTCTTATAGACACCAGAGCGGGTCACTATTTCATATCTTCTGCCCTTATTCGGAGCTCGGAGATTCCGACAGAGTCGTTGGCTCGATCCTTATGGCTAGAGACTCCTACGGGAGCAGACTCGACGATTACGCACTGGTGCCGGCAGTGTGAGCTTACTCTAGGAGGCGAGAGCATCAGCTATGATCTTCTTGTAGCGGCGTTGAGGCCTTACGACGTCATCTTGGGCATGGATTGGTTATCTATAGTCCATGCACATATTGACTGTATTAGGCGCAAGGTGCGATGTGTATGCACCGACGGGAGCAGGTTCACCATCACCAGCAAGAAGGGAGCTTTCGCAGCACAGGATGGACTTCCGCAGAGGAGAGGACAACCCATCAATTATCAGTTGGCTAGCCTCATCCTAGGAGTAGTTGACGTGCGGAGTCCTAGTTTTCCTGCATCAGTGGATCAGTATGCGGACCTCTTTCCCGAAGACGTTCCAGGGCTACCTCCTCGCAGATATGTAGACTTTTATATTGACTTGTACCCAAGGACATCCCCGATATCGACTCCAGCGTATCGGATGGCCCCCGCTGAGCTTCAAGAGCTACGAGTATTGTTGGAGGACTTGCAGGGCAAGGGATTAATCCGACCCAGTGTTTCACCCTGCGCTTCCCCGATACTGTTCGCCAAGAAGGTGGACAGGAGCTTGCGACTTTGTGTCGACTATCGTCACCTGAACCATGTGACAGTGAGGAATAAGTATCCGCTACCGAGTATTGATGACCACTTGGATCAGCTCAAGGGAGCACGATGGTTCTCTAAGATAGACCTCAGGTCAGGCTATCATCAACTTAGAGTTCGGTATGAGGACGTGCAGAAGACGACCTTCAGATGTCGGTATGGCCAATATGAATTCATGGTTTTGAAATTCGGCGTAACCAATGCTCTAGTGGTGTTCATGGGCCTCATAAACAGAATATTTTATCCATACCATGATCGATTTGTCGTGGTCTTTATCGACGACATTTTGATATACTCGACGACTGAGGAGGAGCACGCCTACCACTTGCGAGTTTTACTGGACACACTCCGAGAGCACCATCATTATGGAAAGCTCTCGAAGTGTCTGTGATGGATACGAGAGGTCCAATTCTTGGGGAACGTCATCTCTGATGTGGGAGTTTCAGTGGATCTTGCGAAGATTGAGGCAGTGCTAGCTTGGGAGCCACCAAAGAGCGTGACGAAGGTGCGGAGTTTCTTCGGAATAGCTGTATACTATCAGAGATTTGTGCCAGACTTTTCCAGAGTTGCGACACCACTATCAGCTATGATGAAGAAGGGGAAACCATTTGTGTGGTCAGAAAGATGTCAATAGAGCTTCCAGGAGCTGAGACAGAGATTGACCAGAGCCCCTATATTGAGGTTGCCTAAGGAGGGAGTAGGGTACATAGTCTACTGCGATGCGTCAGGGACCGGACTCGGATGTGTCCTGATTTAGAAGCGGGCAGTGATCGCCTATATATAACGTTAGTTGAGGCCGCATGAGCAGAACTACGCTACCCATGACCTAGAGTTTGCAGCACTGGTCTTCGATCTGATGACATGGCGACACTATCTCATGGGCGAGCTCTTTACAGTCTTTTCTGACCATCAGAGTCTCAAGTAAATATTTTCTCAGAAGGAATTGAACCTGAGATAGCATCTATGGCTCGAGTTCCTCCAAGACTATGACTTTTAGATAGTCTATACTCCTGGGAAGGGGAATGTGGTAGCCGATGCTCTCAGCAGGAGGACGGGCATTCAGCTACTTGAGGAGGCGACAGAGCAGCTAGCCACCTTGCAAATATACTACGCAGATAGAGATGGGGTAGCCTTCTTTCAGTCTCTCACAGTATCTCCTCCACTACTAAAGTGGGTCAGAGAGGCACAACGTGGGGACGCTGACTATGAGACGTAGCGTGCACATATATCCTTAGGAAAGTCACCTAATGGTTTCTTCATTGGAGAAGAGCACGGCGTCCTTTTCAGAGGACGTACCTTGGTACCAGTCTCTTTACGAGAGGAGGTGTTGAGAGAGTTTCACACATCCCCTTTGGCAGTACATCCTGGAGTGGCGATGATGTACGAGGATCTCAGACGATAGCACTGGTGGCCGGGAATGAAGAAGGTTGTGGCAGAGTTCATTTCACGATGCCTCACCTTCCAGCAGGTGAAGGTAGAGCATCAAGTACCACCAGGCTTGGTACAGCCCTTGGAGGTCCCGGAGTGGAAGTGGGACGTGATATCTACGGACTTCTTGACTGGACTTCCACGCACTTCTAGAGGTCACGACTCCATTTGGGTGATTGTCGACCGACTCACCAAGTCGGCTCACTTCTTAACCATTAGAGAGCAGGGCTCGGTAGAGATCGTGGGGCGTCTCTATGTTCAGTATATTGTATGGCTTCACGGTGTGCCATCATCTATCGTCTCCGATCATGATGCTCTCTTTACTTCCCTGCTTTGGAAGGGGTTTCAGGAGGCGTTCGGGACGCAGCAACGTCTGAGCACTACCTTTCACCCTCAGACGGATGGTCAGACGGAGAGGACCATTCAGACTCTCGTGGACATGATCCGCACATGTGTCCTCCACTTTGGTCGTATCTAGGAGGACCACCTACCATTGGTGGAGTTTGCGCACAACAACAGCCAACACTACACCATCGGGATGGCACCCTACGAGGCGTTGTACGACAGACCTTGCAGATCTCCTTTGTGCTGGACAGACCCTAGGGAGTCAGCACTTGTGGGACCAGAGATGGCCCGGGCCATGACAGAGAAGGTCCAAGTCATCCAGGAGTGGATGAGGACAGCTCAGAACTGATATAAGTCTTATGCTGACAGGAGGCAGAGGACACTAGAGTTCGAGGATGGCGACCACGTCTTCTTACGTGTCTCACCTCGATGTGGTTTACGGAGATTTGGCCGAGGCAGAAAGTTGTCTCCACGCTTCATCAGACCATTCGAGGTCCTCAGCAGGATTGGCGAGGTGTCCTATCGTCTGGCTCTACCACCTCAGTTGCACAGGGTGCACAACGTCTTCCACGTATCTCAGTTGAGGAGATACGTGCACGACCCAAAGCATATCATTGACTATGGGGAGCTAGACGTTGATGATGGGGCGACTTTTGCGGAGGTCCCGGTGGAGATCAAGGATCGATAGGAGTGGGTCCTATGTGGATGGTTGATTCCTCTAGTGTTCATCAGATGGCAGCACGGGAACATCCAGGAGTGCACTTGGGAGCGGGAGGCTCAGATGCGTGCTCAGTACCCACATTTGTTTCCCTAGTTTACAATTTATCTTTATGGGGACGTAAAGCCCTGAGGTGTGAGTGATGTAAAGACCCGTAAATTTCAAGGAAATTTTTTTCTTAATTTTCTTTGGAATTTTACAAGAACACAGTTTCTGACAGCATGTGGTTCTGAGGCCCGGTGTGCCCGGAATCATTTTCCGATGTTTGGCTCAGGTACGTTCAGTGAACGAATGAGCGGGTTTTTCTATCTTTTGAACCGGTTCTTGGAATCGAATTCCGAGGGCACCGATGGAATCACAACACCGGTACTTTCTTATAAACTCCTCTTCCGGAGTTGTGTTTTCTCATGTTTGTTTTTTAATTTTTGGGGTTAAGTTAAGAAAATAAAATAATGTTGTGTGACAACTTTATTTTATTTCACTTAAAGCCACTTAAAGACAATTAAGCTAAGTTGAAATGGATAGGGTGGAACCCAAAATATCCTACCATCTTGAGAGGATATTTGTGAGGTGGGGCCCGCACGAGCCCCACCATTTCTTTTCCTCTAAGTAAAGCACCTGCGAAAACTCCTCTTTAATGAAAGTCAACTGGTGCGTTTTCTAAAACTCTTAACGCTCCTATTAATTGGACAGTTAAGATGTTACCATTAATTCACCGAATTAATGGTTCATTTCTTAACTTGTTTTCAAACTGTTGTCATAGTAATAAAATAAGACCAACAAACATTTTTCTTGGGTGCGGCTTGTTGAGAGGATTTTGAGAAACTATATCTTCATCCTACTTCACGAAAAACGCGAAGAACGCGAAGAACGCGAAGAACGCGAAGAACGCGAAGAACGCGAAGAACGCGAAGAACGTGAAGAATGCGAAGAACGCGAAGCATGCGAAGAACGTTGGACTTCGACGAAAGGTGACGAAGAACGCCGAGTCCTCGGAGATTGATGACGCGACGCCGTGTACCACGACGCCGACGATTCTCCTCCCTCGACGTTCTTCTGCGACGATCATTCCCTGCGACAAATCTTCGATCAACTGCTTGATATCGTCGACGCGATGCTGTATACCACGACGACACGACGCCCTTCTGCGACGCGACAATCCTCTTCTTCCGCGATGGTGAATTCTATGAAGAACACTCGTCTGACGACAACTATGATGTAGGGTTTTTATTTGAGAATAATATTTATTCCCATGTTTGTTTCCTTCTAAAACAATGAACCCGGATCAAAGTTCAATTTTAATTTATTAAAATTGTGCCTTGTTATGTTTTCATGGGCTGATTATTATTCCCAATTGTTATCACCTAACGTGGAGGGTGCGGGCCAAACAAACATGGCCCGATAACCCTCCGCAGTTTTTCATTGATGTGTTGGTTAACAGCATTTACGAAATGGGATCAGAATGGCGATTGGAGGCCTTCGCAACAATGTTCGGTTCCCGAGAGAGCTGTAGGCGCAAACCGTAGGCAAAACGGACCCCCGGAGCACGTCCGGTGGTCCACGAAAGTTCCCACCGGTGCGCCCCACCGACACGGCGGCCGGCAGCGGTCGGCCGCCAGGAAGCGGAGGCGCCCGGGGCGCCTCCGGGAAGACCCGCCGCGGCTGAAGTCGCGATTGTGAGAGCCGGTCCTGTAAGAACCCGGTTCTTATTTTTGAGGTACGAGCTTCTTCGTTTTCTTTTTCCTTAAGTGTTTTTGAGAAAATATTAAAAATGGGGAAAAATGATAAATTTCAAAACTACACGCCGTGTAATTTTTCCACACGTCGTGTACCTTTGGCCGTGTTCGGATGAGTACACGGGGTGTGTAGCCTTGTCGGCGATGAGGGGTGTAGGAACCGACTACATGATGTGTAGTGGTACCTTACACGCCGTGTAGTCAGTTGGCAGGCTTAAATAGTAAGGTGGTGGAGTTTCCGCCATCTGGGCGACTGTACACGCCGTGTACTTGGGAGTACATGATGTGTACTCAGGTCGACGAATGAACAGTGTGGCGGTGCCGCCAGAGGAACAGTTAAATGAAAGAATTACATGCCGTGTACTCAGAAGTAAATGCCGTGTACTTTGTTTTTTCGGCTTAAAACAGGTAGTAGCCTCCTCATTTGGCAGAGGAGACCCTTGAACCGTTTTGGAGCCAAAGGAGGAGGCTGGATCATTGATGATCCACCAAGCGTTCATATGGAATCCGTTTCTGCTTCGGACGATTTCATTGGAATCGCACGGGTAAGCCCTCTCCTCTCCTAGTACCGTTCTTACCAATTCTTTACCTAACGTAAGTTATTTACATTTTAATGAGTTTTGTTCTACGTCAGATCTATGCCATTCTTGGGCGTTTCTGGAGTTGGTCTTCATGTATAACGCTTGTTGGTGTATAAAGTAGGTGGCTTGGTGTTTATTTTCCAAATGTCGTGCGTTTTTGTGCGTTTTTGTGCCACGAACCCATGTTGGGGTGTCGTGTGGCTGAGGCCGTTGCTATATATAATGCCTAGAATTGCATAGGTGATGAAATTCTGATAATAAAATGCTGATTGGGATCGTTTCTTGGATCCGGAACCACCCCGGGGGCGTGTTTCTCTATTTAGCTGTTTGGCTAGGATACCCGAGAATATGCCTTCAATGTAGTAATTGTAAGAATTGCCTTCAGAGGAATTGCTTGTTTGCTGCATTTTGATATGTTGGGCATGGCCCGGTTACCTATATTAGCCTGAGGGTGTAACTATATTTTCCTGAGGGCATGACTATATAAGCCTAAGGGCGTGACTATATTAGCCTGAGGGCGTGACTATATTAGCCTGAGGAAGTGACTATATTAGCCTGAGGGCGTGACCTCTGTGCCTGAGGGCGTGACTTCTGTTCCTGAGGGAGAAACTTCGTATGCTTGAGGGAGATAATTCTGTTACAATTCCTAAGGGTGAGATTTTGTATAGTCTGAGGGCGTGGTTCACTATATTAGCCTGAGGGCGAGATACTAGTTGGCCTGAGGGCGTGGTGCTGTTGAGCACAGAACGATACTAAATTAAATAAATTAATTGAATAATAAAATGGTAATTTAATTGTTAAGTTAGTTACTTTTTAGTACTGCTTACTTTATTGAATTTTACTATTGTACACTATTGTTGCATGCTTACACGCAGTTGGGCACGAGACTTTGGTGGGTGCCTACTGAGATATATTTCTCACACCCTGTTTCGGTCATGCTTTTCTGCCCAAACAGATTACATTTATGCAGGTGTGGATAGGGACAAGAGTCCCTATATTGGTACATGACTATTGTTGTGGAGTAGGAGGGCATGGGACCGAGCCTAGGCTCGTGATGAAGCTGCCAGCTGTTTACTCGTTTTGTTGTACATTGCTTTTGGTTGTATCACAGTGATGTATAACATGTTCTGGCTATTTTCATAGAATTTGAACATGTAGCATCACCATTTATATACTGTTGATTATATCCACTGCTGTAGTTTATTTCAGTTGTGTGTGTGTTTACTGCATCCGTTGTTTTTTGTATGCTTATCTTTAGTTTTCCGTTGCGCTACACTTTGACAAATGAGGGCATAGTTTCCCCACTATCAGACCTGGGCCCTCGCTGCTAGTCGGCAGCCTCTGGCATTTGGGGAAATGAGCTTGAGGTCATGTGGAGAACCGGGCTCGGGCCACCCATTGCGTGGCACCCGGGTCCGGGACGTTACATAGTGGTATCAGAGGAGTTTCTTTTCTTTGACTTACTGTTTGGAGACGTAGTCAGGGATAGAACGGAACGGTAGTTCGTAATAAGATGTGCCTGGGGGTAGCTAACCCGTGTACAGGGAAAAGCCAGTCTACCTCGTATTCTTCATTCTTTTGATTTTGCAAATTTTACGGTTGATATGTTTTCATCGTTGGGTGACGCACTTGGATTGTGTTGTTTATACATTAGCTGTGGGTTCTATTTAGTTGAAACCCGATGAGATGAGGGTATGTCGTCTCATGCATCATATAGGCACATGCTAGATATCACATGCCATGCATATTTTCCATGCAATTTAGGTGCATTAGAATTTGCATGTTGTTGTGATAGTTGTTGTGCTAGTAAAGCATGATGTTGTGATAGCTACTTGATAAGTACCTGCCTTGTGATATGGTATTTTTGTTTGAGCTTGTTTATATAGTGGACGCCAAACTTTGGTTTTTGGGGTGTATGGGCCCCCATTGAACGGAATTTGGTGGACCATTGACTGTTTATGTTGTTATAACACAAATAAGTTGTCAAACTTTGATTCGTGGGGAGTATGGGCCCCCACGGGTCTGAATTTGAAACTTAGGAGTTGTTTTTAGTATTTTCTGGGTTCCAGAGAAGTTTCTGGGGCATACTGTCTGGAATCCCAGTATACATGCCGTGTAGTATTTTTAAACATGCCGTGTATGTTCTTCTGTTATGGAAGAAAAATGAACTTTTTGAATACACGCCATGTACCCTGAATACACGCCATGTAGTCTCTTCCCGTGTCACAAACCGTGTGGACGACGACACGGGGTAGGGAAGGGCTTGGGTAAAACACGTCGTGGAAATAATAAACACGCCCTGTAGTGTGACCTGGGGACTCGGCCATGTAACTAACAACACGGGCCGGTGTCACATCTCCCTTAACACGCCGTGTACTTTTGGGACAAACCGTGTAGGTTTGTCTGAGGACAGACCGTGTGGAGTTAGCCGTGTGGCTGGGAAACGAGGTGGTGTACACGTCGTGTGATGGTGTAACACGCCGTGTAGAGTAATGTCGAGTAGTCGACCGTGTCACAGACGAAACTGGCAGTTGGAAAATAACACCATACACGCCGTTTAGATATTATACACGTCGTGTGGTTTTTTTGAACGGAATCCGTTTGGCTTAGCCGTGTAGAAGGATCTGGGAAGAGGAATGGAAGTCAAGTACATGCCGTGTAGTCACTGTACACGCTGTGTAGTCTTGTTTTTCCAATTTTGAAATTACTCCTTTCTCTTGTTCCTTTGTGGTTCCTTCATTTCAGTCTTGATAAACTTGAATCTGAGGCATGCTTTTGACCTTGTAGAGTCAAGCCGCATAGACGACCGCGAGTTGTTCGCCAAGAGAGCGGCGACGATTATACTCCGGAGATGTTGGGCCATGGGCTACCAGTGGATCCACCAGCAGAGCCCGATGCGGCACCAGCTGTTATACCAGACACAGGCATGGAGGCACAGTTCCGTGAAGGCTTATTGCGGTTCATGCAGACCTTTCAGGGAGCACCGCAGGCTGCCACATCTATGGCCGAGCTGACGCGTATCTTTCAGCAGCAGCATCCGCCTACGTTCTCAAGGGATGGAGGACAACAGGCTGAAGAGTCTTGGCTAGGATCGATGGAGACTATTTTCAATCATCTAGACACGCCTCTAGGACGGAGGGTCAAGCTCGAGGCTTACATGCTGTGTGATTCCGCCAAGAGGTGGTGGGATGTTACCACCCGGTCAGAGCATCACATGGACATGGTGTGGGAGGATTTTCAGACAGTCTTCTATGACTTCTTCTTCCTCGAGACACTAAGGGAAGACAAATCTCGAGAGTTCATTAATCTACAGCAGGGCGCTATGTCAGTGATGGACTATTCTGCTCGTTTTATGGAGCTTTAGTGCTTTGCACCCGTGCTGGTGGGTGACGAGACGCTGAGAGCCAGACGATTTGAGGATGGTCTTCAGTATGACATCCGAGTGCTGGTGAATGTTTTATGGTTACCCACTATACACATGATTATGATCCAGATGTTAATTACAGAGAGGAACCTACGAGAATCTAGTTTTGTGGGCCAGGGAGGTTCGACACCAGTTACTGGTACTATTTCTGCTGGCAAAAGGAGGAGACAAATGGACTTCTCTCAGGGCGGCAGTACCAGCCAGGCAGATTCTATAGGTGGTCCGATCTAGTGCTACCAGTGTGGTAGAGAGGGGCACAAGAGGCCGCAGTGTCCACGAGACCCAGTGGAGTGCTGAGATTGCGTCAAGATGGGTCATCTACAGCACTTTTGTAGGGCGTTTCTACCAGTGGCTAGAGAGAGGGGTTCTGTGCAGACTCCGCGTGCGGGAGCACGACCAGTGGCTTCTTACCAATCAGGGAACTGGAATACGTTTGGGCGTGCAGGACAAGATGGTGGTCATGGTCGTGGTAGCCAGACACCAGGATTGCAGAGGCAGCAGGGCGGGACAACTCAGTGTAGTCAGGCTGTGTCGTAGGGTCACGGCACTGGGCAGGCATATGAAGTGCGACATGCCCAGTAGGAGTAGGATCTCAGACCTTCTACAGTCAGAGGTACAAATCTAGTAGCTTCTGTCTTGTCTTCAGTACTTTTTGATATGGGTGCTACGTATAGTTTCATATGTGTACTCGTAGTGGAGAGCCTTGGGCTCTGTGTTTCTACATCTTCTGATATCATGATGCTAGAAACTCTGTTGGGGACTAGGACAGTTGGTGTATGTTAGTGAATTAAGTTCCCCTTTGAGGTTGGAGGGTGTCACTTCCTTTAGGACCTCTATGTCTTGGAGATGACGAGCTATGACATCATTCTCAGGATGAACTCTTTGGTTCCCTTTCGAGCCTTTGTAGACTACTATCGTCGCCGGGTGTGTTTCACGTCACCATAGGGTGGAGAGTTTCTATACAAGGGAGAGTGGGATGTTCAGGCGAGTCAAGCTGGACCAGAGCATCATGGGCGAGGGGAGTCATAGCCCAGATTGTGAGTTTATATCTGGATAATCAGGGGACTTGTCAGACGGATTTCCCTCCAGTTTTTGATCATTTCAGGGATGTCTTCCTAGACGACTTTTCAGGTCTACCTCCAGTGCGGGAGGTGGATTTCTCAATTGAGCTAGTGTTAGAAGCAGCACCGGTGTCCATTCCTCCTTATAGGATGTTCACGCCTGAGTTTCAGGAGCTCAAGAGGCAGTCAGAGGAGTTACATGAAAAGGGTTTTATCTGACCCAGTACTTCTCCATGTGGTTCTTCAGTCCATTTTTTGAAAAAGGCGGACGGTACCCTTAGACTTTGCATGGATTATCAAAAGCTGAACTAGTTGACTCTTAAGAACCGATATCACTTGCCGAGGATAGATGAACTGTTTGATCATCTTCGTGGAGCACGAGTGTTCTCGAAGATTGACTTGAGATCCCGATATCATCAACTGCGCGTTAGACCATCTGATATACCTCTCACAGCTTTTAGGAGTAGGTATGGTCTATATGAGTATACGATTATGCCGTTCGGACTCACGACCGCGCCAGCAGTTTTCATGGCACTGATGAATCGTGTGTTCCATCCGTATCTTGATTCTTTCGTGGTAGTATTCGTGGATGACATCTTGGTGTACTCTCACACTCGACACGACAATGCCACCCATCTTGAGATCGTATTGAGTACACTAATAGAGCATCGGCTATATGCTAAGCTATCAAAGTGACACTTTTGGATGGACCAGATTCACTTCATGGGTTATATCATCTTAGAGGCAGGAGTTGCAGTGGACCCAGAGAAGGTGAGAGTAGTAGTTTCCTCGAATCAGCCTAAGAACGTGATTGAGATACGGTGTTTCCTAGGGATGGATGGTTACTACAAGCGTTTCATACAGGACTTCTCCCACTTAGCAGCACCTTTGATAGGTCTGACTAAGAATGTTGTGAAGTTCGTTTGGTCAGAAGCTTGTGAGACAACTTTTTAGGACCTGAAGGGAAGGCTGACATCAGCACCGATCTTGATACTCCCAGAGCAGGGGAAGAGCTATACAGTTTATTGTGATGCATTAGGGATTGGGCTGGGAGACGTTTTGATGCAGGGCGACTGAGTTGTTGCTTACGGGTCTCAGCAGTTGAGGCCACATGAAAGGAATTACCCGACGCATGATCTCGAGTTGGATGCAGTTGTTCATGCGTTGCGCTGTTGGAGACAATATCTGTTGGGAGAGAATTTTGTGGTTTTCACCAACCACAAAAGTATCAAGTATATCTTTACTCACCGTGACGTGAATCTGAGGTAGAGAAGTTGGGTTGAGTACCTACAGTCCTTCGATTTTGAGTTTGCCTATACACCTGGAAAAGGTAATGCAGTAGTCGATGCACTGAGCAGGAAGACTCAGATACAGGCAGTGCAGGAGGCCAGTAGTGAGTGGGTGTTTATGGCTTTGTTCTCTGAGATGCAGCTAGAGGTCCATGAGAGTCAGGGGAAGACTTATCTTTCCTCGTTAGCTATGACTTCTACCCTCCTGGACAGAGTGAGGATGAGGAAGCTATCGGTTTCAAAAGTCCTAGTTCTACGGGAGTCGGTGGCAAGTGAGGACCCTCCTCCCGGTTGGACGATAGGTGGCGATGAGGTCCTGCGTTTCCATGGATGAGTATGGGTTCCAGGGGATATACGCGAGGAGCTGATGCGGGAGTTTCATGCTTCATCTTGGGTAGTTCATCCTGGGGTTACCAAGATGTACTGAGACTTGAGACATCAGTACTGGTGGCCGTGTATGAAGAGAGAGATAGCCGGTTTTTTAGGAGGTGTTCCACCTGTCAGCGGGTGAAGGCAGAGCACCAGTGGCCAGCTGGGCTGTTATAGAAGTTGCCTATTTTAGAGTGGAAATGGGATGATGTCACGATGGATTTTGTGACGGGTTTGTCGAGGTCACCTCGAGGCAATGATGTCATGTGGGTTGTTGTGGACATACTCACGAAGGTAGATCACTTCTTGTCGATCAAGGAGACCTTCGGTGTGGACGAACTCGGAAGACTGTATATATGAGAGATCGTACGTCTTCATGGGGTCCCTCATTCTATCATTTCAGATAGGGACACTCGCTTTACGTCTCGTTTCTGGCAGAGTTTTCAGAGGGCGCTGGGTACACAGGTGCTTCTGAGCACAACATACCACCCTCAGAGAGATGGTCAGTCATAGCGGACGATACAGGTGCTAGAGGACATGTTGCGCTCATGTGTCCTAGACTTTGGTGGCTCGTGAGAGAATCATATACCCTTAGTCGAGTTTTCCTATAACAATAGTTTTCAAGAAACTATTGAGATGTAACCATACGAGGTTTTTATATTTTAGGTCATGCCGATCACCTTTGTGCTGGTTAGAGGTAGGTGAGGCAGCTTTACTGGGGCCACAGCTCGTGCAGGAGAAACCTGAGCAGGTCCAGTTGATTCAGAAGCGGATGGCTACCACGCAGTCTCGTCAGAAGTCTTATGCTAATCACCGTAGATGACCTTTGGAGTTCGTGGTCAGGGATCAGGTTTTTCTACGTGTTTTTCTGAGGCTGGGACACAAGCGGATCATGAGACATGTTAAACTTTCACCGAGGTATATAGGGACATTCGAGATTTTGGAGAGAGTCTGGATGGTTGCCTATCGGTTGTAGTTATCGCAGTGGTACCGAGCCATGCACGACGTCTTCCACGTGTCTCAGTTGTGTCGCTACCATTCAGACCTGTCTCACACCTTTCATATATAGGAGGTTGAACTGCAACATGATGCGTCTTTTGAGGAGCATCCAATCCGTATCATTGACAGGAGCATGATGTTTCTCCGAGGCCGGTCAGTTCCTCTCGTACAGGTGTCATGGCAGCATGGCCAGGTGTAGGACGAGACATGGGAGCGGGAGGCCGATGTACATGCTCAGTGGCCAGAGTTGTTCTGAGCTTTATCCTCACTAACCTTGGAAGGGAAATTCAGGGACGAATTTCTATAAGGGGGGAAGTTTTTAAGAACCCGGTTCTTATTTTTGAGGTACGAGCTTCTTCTTTTTCCTTTTCCTTAAGTGTTTTTGAGAGAATATGAAAAAAGGGGAAAAATGCTAAGTTTCGAAACTACACGCCGTGTACTTTTTCCACACGCCGTGTACCTTTGGCCGTGTTGGGATGAGTACACGGGGCATGTAGCCTTGTCGGTGACGAGGGGTGTAGGAACCAACTACACGCTGTGTAGTGGTACCTTACACGCCGTGTAGTTAGTTGGAAGGCTTAAATAGTAAGGCGGTGGAGTCGCCACCAGCTGGGCGACTGTACACGCCGTGCACTTGGGAGTACATGCTGTGTACTCAGGTCGACAGATGAACAGTGTGGCGGTGCCGCCAGAGGAACAGTTAAATGAAAGAAGTACATGTCATGTACTCAAAAGTACACGCCGTGTACTTTGTTTTTTCAGCTTAAAACAGGCAGTAGCCTCCTCATTTGGCAGAGGAGACTCTTGAACCATTTTGGAGCCAAAGGAGGAGGCCAGATATTTGAAGATCCACCAGGCGTTCGTCTGGAATCCGTTTCGGCTTCGGACAATTTCGTTGGAACCGCACGGGTAAGCCCTCTCCTCTCCTGGTACCATTCTTACAAATTCATTCCCTAACGTAAGTTATTTATGTTTGAATGTGTTTTGTTCTTCGTCAGATCTACGTCATTCTTGGAAATTTCTGGAGTCGGCGTTCGTGTATAATGCTCGTTGGCGTATAAGGTAGGTGGCTTGGTGTTTATTTTCCAACATTCGTGCGTTTTTTTGTGCGTTTTCGTGCCACGAACCCATGTTGGGGTGTCGTGTGGCTGAGTTCGTTGCTATATTTAATGCATATAACTGCATAGGTGATTAAATTTTGATAATAAAATGCTGATTGGGATCGTTGCTTGGATCCGGAACCACCCCGGGGGTGTGTTTCTCTGTTTAGCCGTTTGGCCAGGATACCCGAGGGTATGCCTTCAATGTAGTAATTGTACGAATTGCCTTGAGAGGAATTTCTTGTTTACTGCATTTTGATATGTTGGGCATGGCCCGGTTACCTATATTAGCCTGAGGGCGTGACTATATTAGCCTCAGGGTGTGACTATATTAGCCTGAGGGCGTGACTATATTAGCCTGAGGGCGTGACTTCTATGCCTGAGGGCTTGACTTCTGTTCCTGAGGGCGACACTTCGTATGCCTGAGTGTGAGAATTCTGTTACAATACCTGAGGGAGAGATTTTGTATAGCTTGAGGGCGTGGATCACTATATTAGCCTGAGGGCGAGATACTGGCTGGCCTGAGGGCGTGGTGCTGTTGAGTACAAAATGATACTGAATTAAATAAATTTAATTAATAATAAAATGGCAATTTAATTGTTAAGATAGTTACTTTTAAGTGCTGCTTACTTTATTGCATTTTACTATTGCACACTGTTGTTGCATGCTTACACACAGTTGGGCACGTGCCTTTGGTGGGTTCCTACTGAGATATATTTCTCACATACAGTTTGGGTCATGCTTTTCGGCCCAAACAGATTACGTTTCTGCAGGTGTGGATAGGGGAAGGAGTCCCTATACAGGTACTTGACTATTGCTGTGGAGTAGGAGGGCATGGGACCGAGCCTACGCTCGCGATGCCGCTGCCAGCTGTTTACTCGTTTTGTTGAACTTTGCTTTTGCTTGTTTCACAGTGATATATAACATGTTCTGGCTGTTTTCTTAGAATTTGAACATGTAGCATCATCATTTATATACTGTTGATTATATCCACCGCAGTAGTTTATTTCAGTTGTGTGTGTGTTTACGGCTTCCACTGTTTGTTGTATTCTTATCTTTTGTTTTCCGCTATGCTACACTTTGACAAATGAGGGCATAGTTTTCCCACTATCAGTCCTCGGCCCTCGCTGCTAGTCGGCAGCCTCTGGCGTTTGGGGAAATGTTCTTGAGGCAATGTGGCGAACTGGGCTCAGGGTACCCATTGCGTGGCACCCAGGTCCGAGAAGTTACAGGTCCCACGGCCGCGTGGGACCGCGGGGAAGGGACGCGGCCTTGCGTTGCGTCCGGTGACATGGAGCGGACCCCGTGCAGGGGCCGCGGCTTGTTTTTCGCGGCAGCTTGGCCAGCGCTGAGCCGTCCAGACCAGCCAGCCGGGTCGCGCCGGCAGGGTCGGGTCGGTCCGGGCCCAGACCCCCCGTTTTCGGACCTTTTCGGTCTTTTGACCGTATCTTGAGCCACAGGCCTCCGATCAACGCGTTGTCAGCGGATATGAGATCTTTGGATCGAGAAGGTCGTTTCGATATATTACACTCAAGGTTTCGGAATAATTTTGGTTCGGTCGGGTTGGTTCGTACACGAAACCAACCGGGCCCTCGGAGTGGAAACACTTATAACTTGAGCTCCGGACGTCCGATTGACGTACCATCGACTTTGATGGATTCCTCATAGAGAGATGGATCTTTTGGCTTACTCCGCCCGAGGATTGGATGTAGGTGGAGTATGGTCGGGATGGTTTTTCCTTAAAAACCAACAGGGCCTCTGGGACGGAAAAGCCAATAACTCTCAGATCGGGCGTCCGATTGACATGCCGTTTGCGACGTTGAGTTCCTGTTGACGATACGGAACTTTTGGATACATCAGCTCTAGACTATGTGTCAGTTGATGTATCATCCTCTCGGCTCGTGGAGTGGACCCTCCCGAACAAGCTTGTTGTGTGCGGGAACCCTAGTGCTGGCTGCGACTGCAACGACAACGACGACTATGCAGAGATCCTCAGTGGATTCGACAGCAACGACTACAGCACTCAGCGATCATTTGTGGATCAGTGCTACCGATATTGTGTGTGTCTGATCTTGTGTGGGTCAGCGCTCAGTGGTCCTGTGAGGGCCAGCACCGACAGATCATGTATGGGTCCGATCCAGTGTGGGTCTTTGAGGGGGTTAGTTACCTATCGATCCTGTGTGGGTCAGATCCTTTGTGGGTCATTGTGGGGGTTAGTTACCTATCGATCCTCTGTTGGTCAGATCCTTTGTGGGTAATTGCGGGGGTTAGTTACCTATCAATCCTTTGTGGGTCAGATCCTTTGTGGGCCATTGCAGGGGTTAGTACCTGTTGATCCTTTGTGGGTCCGATGAATTAGATGACTCAGTGGCAATATCTGATCATCTCTATCATCATACAAAGAAGTATTACTATGTGAGATGAATCCTATTTTTCTTTCCTATGTTGATTGTATTGTTCTATCTTGTGTGGATTTACATTTTTCTTTCCTGTGTGGACTGGGTTGTACTTGGGTTCGGATGTTGGAGTCAAATGATAATTGATGACTTATGTATATGTATGGGCATATAGCTAAGCAGTGTCAGATTTTACTTCGTCATTGTAACTTTCCTTTTTGAATTATCCTTTGTGGATTCTGGGGGACCTTTGAGGGTCTCGGGGTCCCTACTGAGTAGCTTATACTCACCCCTGCACGGGCTATGCCCGCTCTACGTTGTGTTGGTTGCAGATTTTGGACAGTGCTGATCGTGGTTGAGGCTTGCGAAGCAGGACGGTACCTGGAGGTGGACCACTGGGCGGGACGTACTCGAAGTGGTCGGCTGGACCCGAGAAGCAGTGGAGGCTATCTGTATGCACCCTTCAGGTTGGAATTCTATTGGACAACTCGACGTTGTGGCTTTACTTTTTAGTTGTTGTTTTCCCTTTCCAGTTATACTTTACTTTCAGTTTGGGTTTGTATACTAGCCCACTTACTTTCTACACTTACTGGTGTACTCGGTTTTTACTTAGTGTTTACTTCTTCCTACTTGCTCTGTGGTGTTTGTGGTTTACTTTACAAATGCAATGCATTCCCTTTTTATCGGGATTTATTCCATGGTGCTAGTCGCTAGCCCCTGTTCTATGGAAGGCAGACTTGGGGTAGTCATGGCATGGGCCCCGAAGACGGGTCGTGACAGATCCACCCATGGTAAGTTATTTAATTTAATAATGAAATGTGAAATGTATTTTTTAAAATATACTAAGGATATTAATTGACTAAATTAAAGCTATATAAATAGTAATTTGCATATATATAGCACACTTTACCAAATTAATTGAATGTAGAAGAATGAACCATTAATATATAATATGTTTTAAATGGGTTAAATGAATGGTTACATGCTACATGGACTTATCATAATAAGGAAATTAATGTCTTGAACTAAATGGACTTATGGACTAATTATGACTCGATTAAAAGGTTGTGTGGTACTTGAGTTTATCACACTAATAAAAGGAACCACGTGAACCGAAAATTTCATGCTACTTGACCTTATCAAACTAAATAATGGAAGGACCTGAAAAAAATGAAATATTACACGACTTTATAACCAAATAAAAATTGCATAACTCGAGCTCGCATTGGATTCTGATCGGTGAATTCAATGAGCACTTAGGAACCCCTTTATGATTCAAGGATACAACTTTTTTTGGATGAGACCCACCTAGATCATGATCCTTGTCTATTCATGGATACCTCATATGAAACCTTTGGATCCCTCAATATTATAACTGGATGCATCAGATACACTCCTTGGATATATCATTAACATGTTGGTTCTACGGTTTCAACCCATAGGGCACTGTCTCTGCTTATCCTCATCTAACCTTGGACGATCACATTGGATTTGGTAGGAACCTTTTTTTGGAATTCCTTAGACAATTGTATGTGGAATACAGTTTTACCTCATTCTATGATACAACTACTTCTGAGTTAGCACCCATTAAAGTCTACCTCTCCTCGGTTATTACCTTGGGCCTTCATTATTAAAAATAATTACTGGTTTCCATGATGAATCATGGAAACTTGACTATTTATATTATCATGAGGTGAGGTCAGTGCTGGCTATGTTGCATGTTACCAATCAATATGAATTGGTAATTACATAATCAATGAACTATTTATATGTTTAGACACCAACTGAGTGCTGAAGCAAGTACATGGTAATTTATTTACATTATACATCTTTACAATAAATTTGAATGCTTGTATACTATAGATATCCATTACACAGGCCAGATGTTATAGACACCATTGGTGGTGGCCCACTGCTATTTTTCTTAGACCCTCTCTGGGAACTGTTTGGTATGCAGAGAAGATTACAGGGTTGCAGGTCTTGAAAAAGGGATAGATACAACTTCAAAGAGTTTATTTCTTGTTTTTTAGTATGGATATTGATTGTAGATAACCGATCATGATCTCAGGATTCCTGGGATAATATTTGGATTCCTTTCTAATTTTTTATACCATGTTATGTCTACTATATTGTATAAATGTTTTCTATTTTTAATGTGACATGACAAATCATAATCAGTTCCTGTATGCCAGGTTGTTAGTCCATTTATTGTTTATGTTGTCACTATTTTCTATTTTTCCTTCTATATACATATTTTTATTCCACTATTTACACATATTAAATTCCATTCAATGTGATAAACTTTGGAAATGAGTGTATAGTATCCCTATGGACACACCCGAGGTCATTGATTCAAGTCAACAGCATTATGAATTTAGGGAGATGTGCTTGAGTTCATGTGGCCCACTGGGCTCAGGGCACCTATTAAGTGGCATCTAGGTTTAGTTCGTCACACTTAGAATATCATGAGAATAAGGAGACTATGATATTACATAACAAGGGCACTACATACACCCCATTCATGTAGTAAGTAGTTAACAAAATGAATATAACTCAAAAAAATTAATGTGAGATGTGGAAACTCCTTTTTTACTTTTGAAATAAAATTTCTTTTTGAAAATAATCTGTATTTGTATTGAAATAATATTTTAAAAATTTAAATTCCATAAATTAAAAGTAAGGGAATTAAAATTACATTTGAGAAAAAAATGATGTCCCACTAAAGTTAAATTATCTAAAAATAGTATATAAAAACTATTAGAAATAAAACATGCTAGTGTGATTTAAGGAAGAGATTATAAAGCAGAAGGAAATGTTTGTTTTCATAAAAAATAATGAAAAAAAATATTTTTTCATAATAAAATATATGATTTTATAAGAAAAATTATGGCATAAAATACATTACATAGTGCAAATGATAATGGGTGTGAATTTGATAAGTTCCTTTGAATCAAGCTTGTTTATTGGGATTAATAGAGAATGAAACCATTTTAAAACATGAATATCCACAAAAAATAATGATGATCTGATATAGATATATGGTTTTGTAACATATAAATTTAATATACAAGGATACCAAAATAATAAACATTGCATTTGAGTAAAGGTAGAGAATGAGTAACCAGAAGGAAAAACGGCGGTTCAGGTAGAATTCCATACCACTTTGTATCCAATTGAAATTAATTCCCCAAAATTAATAATAAAGAAATTATAAATTGAGTAAAATTAAAATAATGAAATTCATGATATGATACATCAATAAGAAGTGTACTTAAAACATACAAATGTAATAGTGGTGAATAAAATTGGATTCATTGATTAATAATTCTAAAACCTTACAAATATGTAATTTATTTACTTTATCTTTATTATGTTCATTTATTGCCTTTTATATGGGTTAATGGGTTCAATTTCATCATTTGGGCATGCATGTTTTTCTAGTTTTCATGATTGGTTCTCTTGTATAAGAGAATTGATGTTTTTTTAAAATGAAAATTTAAATACATAATTGGTATTATGAGTTATTAATGAGCATACAAATGGATAAATTATCATATTAATCCTTTAGTTATATTTTATGTGGACTAATCAACAGATAAAATTTTAATGATAAATGCTTGAATTAATTTGGCTATTTTTCGACCACCATGAACTCATTTTGTATTATAAATTATAAACATGTGTAAAAAATGATTCTAGAAAATTAAATAGGATATAATAAATATATGATGATCTGTTTCAACAACAAAAATGGTTTCATGACTAAAATTGATGATTGTGATTCAAATTGAAAACTTTTCTTCCCTTAATGTGATAAATTAACACATCTCGACCAGTGATTCAATTTTTCAAATAAGTTGACGGGAAAGAATGATTTTGATTAAATATTCCATTATAATAATAATATTCTAGTACTTTTAAGGTACTAGAATTATCATTGAATTTTGATTAGGGGAGGTGAGGAGAGAGATACAATAGAATGGAACTTGAAAAATAAATTGAAAGAAAAAGGGAGATAAGAATACCTCCTAGGTACTCCTTGAGAGAACCTCCTTTTGGCCTTTCATTTTGGGATTTTGGTGAGAACATTAGTTCATGGACATGGGGATGGGGCTTGGGAATAGTATTTGGTAGAACTTAGGTAAGGATCAAAGCTTAAGAGGTGTTATAGGAAGAGGAAGTGAGTGGTGGATCCTATACTTGAAGAGATGAGGATTTTCTAATTATTTTAATCATTGTTTAAATTATTTACCTCAAGAAAATAAATAGTATTTATTTGTATCACTATAAATAGTAAAATGGGAATGTGATTTTGAACCAAGTGTGGTAACATCAGTATTACATTACCTATTCCAAAAAAAAATGTATTTAGCATTTATCGTAAATTAACATATTCTCACTATTCATAAAAAATTCAAATATTTTAGAAAAATCCCAAAAATTCAGCAAAACAGTTTTAAAAAGTTTAGAACACTCAAATAAAAACATTTTTTAAATAAATTTCGAAATAAGTTCAATTTTATTTTAAATAAAAATCACCATTTACACAAAAAATACAGTTTTCAAAATTATAAATGTTTCTATAATAACCTAAAAAATTATCTAAGCTCTCATTATATTATCCATAACTGAAATGAAAAATTTTAATTTATGAATGCATTTTATGAAAATAAAATATCTTTTAAATTAATTTATTAATTATAAAACTATAATTAAATATTTATTTCTCACAAAAATACCAAATCATAATTATTAATATTTAAAATATTCAGTCTCATTTATAAGGTGCCAATATATTATTTATACTTACATGGGTGGGTTTGCTATTCATACAGGTACATTACTTTTCATATGGGTCAGATTACTATTCATAAGGGTACATTGATATTCATAAGGGTCAAGTTACTATTTATAAGGGCACATTAATATTCATAAGGGCACATTATTGTCCATAAGGGATAATTTACTATTCATAAGATTATGTCACTATTCATACGGGTAAGTTACTATTCAAAAAAGTTGTGTTGATTCTATCATTATATAAATATATTACAGAAAACAATGGTTTATGTCCATTTTTCTAAATTTAAAACAAAAAGGGGAAAATTATGTGTAATAGCTTGGTTATAACAAATTGGTGTTTCAAAGAGACTCGATGTTGTGTTCGTATAAGCTATCTAATGAATTGAAATTATTTATTATGAATCATAGAATAAAATATTGGGGTGTCATAATAATAGAGAATACATTCATAACATAATTTAGTATTTATCAAAATAATTATAATTTTCAATATATATATATTAAAATTTATTTATAAAAATGAATTTTATTATATTTATATTAAAATACACATTTATAAAAAATAATAGTATAAAATAGGATTTGTTTTTAGAGGATTATTTTAAAATTAATTTGAAGGAAATAAATTTGGAATATATGTATTATTAATTAAAACACATAATTTTATATTATTATTTTTCATAACATAGTGTATTTAAATTAATAAAACAAATTACTGGTGTGTCACATCACTCATTTTTTGAGGGAGAGAAGCATACTAATGAACCTATTAGAAAATACACAGAAACTCAAAGTCACCTAATAAGCTATATTATCCACCAAAACCCCACCAAGTAATGCTCAACAAATAATAAATGCAAAGTCAAGTAATATAGTAAGCACGTCGATGGTAGGGTACGCCACACAACGTCCCACTAGTTAGCTTCTCATCCCAAACAGCAAACATCCGGACACTACCACACTCTCGCACAAGCCCCACTCCACAACCTGCCCGCAAATAGCTGGGCCACATATCACATCTTTCGTGTAGACACATGGGCCACAACCCCATCACATCCTTCACACAGACACTGTATTACCCCCGATTTCTAGTATGTAACCCTTAATCGATGTTTTTATTTGTTTTAAAAGTTATGGGTGACGAATGGGAGAGTCGGGTGATCCTGGACTGAAGTTTGAATCAAAGGGGAAGGTGCGCGGGCGGTGCACGGTTTTTCTAAACCGTGCGTGAAAACCGAGCATGGCTGAATGTAGAGGAAGTGGATTCTGTACAGTCAGTGCATGGTTTAGGGAAACTGTGCAATGAGGTCATGCAAGAACTGTGGCCGAGGCAGAAGCTAACGCACGGTTAGGGCATGGTTTGTCAAACCATGCAGAATAACCATGCGGTAACATAAATAAGATCCTTTAATTGTGGATCTAACTCGTTTTGCCTCTAATTTCCTCATTAAAGCTCTTAAGTGGCCCTAACTCGGGATTTTGGTTCTCCTAAGGTCAAAGTGGGTTCTCCCATCGTTTCAGAGGCAATCTGAAGTCTTCTCGTGGCGAATCGAAGCCGGATTATTGAGGTATGTGATCGTTATCCTTCGTTCTTGAATGGTTTCTTATATCTACTTAGATATACTTCTCCCTTTCTCTTGGTTTCTTAGAACTATGCCTGTTAGGGGTAAACCTAAGTATTTGGATGCCAAATATGTTTATATTTGGTATTGGTTCTATTAGGAGAAGTGATCTAAGGTGGTTTTTTGGATATTTGACCCTGTGTTCTTGAGTGTTCTTCATCCGTTGCTTGGTTTTGCCTTTTTGTTGAGGTTGGAGGATTCACTCTCGACCTCTCTTATTAGAATTTATTTGCTTAGTTTCAAATTTTTTATTTGAATGGAATTGATTCAGAAAGTCATGGAATAAATCTTGTTTAGTGATGATTTATGGTTTTGATGAAACTGTGAAATCTTGGTGAGTTGTTTGCAAAGTGACTTGGGTATTTGAATTTAAAATGTTGATTTTAAATTTTGAAATTGCTGCAATTGTAAAGGGTTTGATCAGAAATTTTTTTTTCAATAAAAATGGTGTTTTATTGAAATGGTTTTAATGGATTTGGTTTTCAATAAGAAGTCATATTTCTTGAAATGGTTTGAATTGTTTGAACACACTTGTTTTGGATGGAAAATGGTTTTCAATAAAAGGTTTTTTATTGAAATGATGGTTTGGAATGATTGTTGGGAAGGTGTGGTGTGTGTGTTCATGTTGCATATACAAGCCTTGGTTGAAATAGGACCTTGTGCTCAGTTCCAAATGATTAATGTAACATGAGACTTTTAAGTACGAGGCTTGGTTGAAATATGACCTTGTGCTCGGTGCCAAATGTGTAATGGAACATGGGGAATAATTAACTTATGACGACATGGTAGATCGATGAGTGACCACTCATGAGTATGGAACTGTCATAACAATGCATGCATGGTTTATTTCACAGGTTTGTGAAATGGTTGGGAATGGAAAAACGGGATGTTTGTGAAATAGTTTGGAAATTTGTTTGGTTATTTTTAAGGAAAAATAACGTGTTGGAAAAGCTGGTTTAAATTTCACTTTGATGCTTTTGATCACGGATGATTTTGGAAAACTTGTTTATATTTAGTTATAAACTGCTTTGGTTAAAATATTTTATATAAAATGTTTTTGTATAAATGTTACTAACTCTTCTATCCTAGTTGAATGAGTAGGGGATTCATTGGGGAAAACCTACTGAGTTCTATAGTCACCCCTTCTTTGGCACATTGGTGCTTATGCAGATGTTGTATTCCAAGACACATGTAAATGTAAAGCATCTCATCACTAATGGATCGTGGTGATGTTTGGGAGATGCTGTGGAGCTTGGAACTTGTGGACCACAGAGTCGTGGTGTCTTTTGAGAGTCTCGTGTTGTTCACCCACTGTGTACCTTGATGTTTGGTTTGGTCTTCCGCTATTGTGTACTATGATGTGGTTTATTATAAATGAAGTTGATGATTGGTCTTTCAATTTTTCATGCATCCTATAGTGAATGGTTAATGGATGGGTTTATTTTCTTAAAGGGTAAATTGTCCCCCAATTGTATTTGAAAACCTTTTCCATTTATTTCCATCCTTTGGCATTTTGGGGATGTCTCTTAAGGCCTAGTAATGACTCATAGCACTCTCAAGCCAATGAGTATAAGTGGATCATTACAAATGGTATCATCTTGTTCAGTCCTTGCGTAATAAGTGGTCATCTATGTTCTTGGTCTTGGAGTTTAAATTCTGTCTTTTCAATTAATTGGGTGGACATCATAGACAAGAGTAGGATTGTAGGAACTTGAAATGTATAGCATAAAAGGACATAGCTAACCTATTTATGCTGAACATCATGTTACCAGAGTGTTGGGTATATAAGTGTATTGTATACACCTCTTGAATGTTGGAAATCTCATTGTTGTGGGTTTAGACAATGAGAGGATCATGACATGCATTATAGAAGAATGAATTCCCACTAGAATTGCATATCTCCTTGAGAGGAATGAGAATGAATTTTGTGAAAAGTGCCAATTTTTTGAAAAAGGAAGAAATTGCTTTCAACCGAAAGACTTTGAAAACACGGTATTTGGTGTATTTTTAAAATAGATTGATTTTAAAAAAGTATGTTGAATGTTATTAGAAATGGTTGATCATGGAAAAAGGTTGTTTGAGAAAAATGTTGTGATAGTGGATGTGATAGAGTTAGAATTGACAATCCAACAATTTCTAAAGAGTGAGATTGACAGAGGTTGTTGTTGGTTTAGAAAATGGTTCCTAGTAGGTATCATCAAAACCAACCTGAAGAAGCTTAGGAGAATGTGGTTTCATCTGATCAACGTGTGAACCAAGAGTTGGTTCAGTGTATTGTCCTTGATTTTCATGATATGGATATAGGGAACCAGATGAATGATCCATGACATGTGGAGCATACCATCCAGTTCATGAAGCAGACTCTACCAAACTTTAGGGGTGATGTTGAACACGAGAAGTTGGAGGTGTGGCTAAGCAAGATGAATCTTATATTCAATTTCATCGGCACACTAGTGGAGCTGAAAGTAAATCTAGAGACATATATGCTCAAGGATCTTGCACATCAGTGGTGGAATTTAGCGGTGCATGCTAAATTGGATAAAGTCCTTAAATAGGAGGATTTTGAAGAATTTTTAACAAACAATTCTATAATCACACGTTCAAGATCCATGGGACAACTGACTTTTTCATCTTAAAGCAGGAGAAACTCTCTATCATGGAGTATGCGGCTAAATTCGGGAATTTAGTGCGCTTTTCACCAGAAGTTGTCGCATGTACGTCGTTGAAGGCACACATATTTGAATCAAGGTTGCAAAAGGAGATTCATTCGAAAATACCTATGAACTATATTATGGATTATACAGAGGTGGTAAAAAGAGAAACAATAGCTGAATGAGACATCTCACAAGTTATGGGATGAGGAAGTATGATGATTCCCATAGGAATGGGTTGGAACTATAATGCTGGGAACAAGTGGAAGAGGGACACCTACTTCCAAGGTGGGAGTGAAAATAAGAATCAGACGGCTGGATCAGTGAATTTTCCTCCACGACCTGTGATTAAAGCTCGGTATTTTCAATGTGGAATGATTTATCACATGAAACGAGAATGTACAGCACCAATGAGATCATGCCACAACTGCAACAAGATGGAACATCTTTAGTGATATTGTCACAGTTCTCCACGGTCGGGTGTCCATGACACTTCCCAGGTGTCGCAAGCATCATATTCTTCGACAGGATGAGGACAACTGAGTCAGTATCGTCAGCATAATAGAGCTAGCCATGGTGATTCCCGAAATATCATGAATCCTCAACTAGGGAAATCTCAATAAGGAAATAAGGAGAAAAGTGTAGCAACAAGGCAATTGTATGGAGTAGAATAGGTGATTGTGGATGACCATTATAGACCGTCTATGATGAGAGGTATGAATCTTTTGAATTTTACCCTCATGCAAGTATTGTTCGATACTAGTGCATCACATTATTTTATTTCTTCTCGTATTGTGGATTTTATGAACTTAAAACTTTATCTGGATTCATTTGTTGTGGTGTTTTTGAATGAAATATTGGTGTATTGAAGAACAAGGGCTGAGCATGAGAAACACTTAGAGATAGTGTTGGAAATCTTGGAGACCATCAATTGTATGCCAAATTATCAATGTGTTATTTTTTGATACAAGAGGTACGTTTTCTGGGCCATGTTGTTTCTGAGAAAGGTGTTTCAGTGGATCCAGAGATAATAGAAGTGATTATTTCTTGGCAACCGCTGAAGAATGCCATTGTAATACGATGTTTTCTTGGTCAAGATGGTTATTACTGACGCTTTTTCTGTGACTTCTCGCGACTAGATACGCCTATGATAGCATTTACAAAGAAGAGCAATGAATTTCACTGGACTGAGAAATGTTAGTGATATTTTCAAGAGTTGAAAGTTAAACTGACATCATCACCTATCTTAATCTTTCCATAATTAGGGCAAGGATACGTGGTGTATTGTGATACTTTGGGAGCAGGGTTGGGTTGTGTTCTTAGGCAAGGATACCATGTTGTTTCTTATGGTTCAAGGCAGTTGAGGGTGCATGAGAAAAATTACCCAACACATTATTTGGAGTTGGATGCAGCCATCCATGCTTTGAAGACATGAGTACATTATCTCTTTGGTGAGAAATTTACTGTGTTTATGGATAAAAAAATCTTGAAACACATTTTCTCACAATGAGTTATGAATCTGAGGAATAGGATATGGACGGAGTATCTTCAAATGTACGACAATGAATTAATGTATACACAAGGAAAGGTCAATTCGGTGGCCGATGCAATAAACAAGAAGTCATATTCTCAGTTAGAAAATGAAGCTTTAGATGAATGGCAATTGATGTCAGTCTTAGCCAACATACATGTGGAATGTGAAAACTGAGGTGATGTTGTGGTTTTCTTTTTAGATATGCTTGTTCATGATCTGGGAAAAGTGGTCAAAGAGGCACGAACATCTGATGTGGAATGTCTGGTAATGAGTTTAAAACTCAATGGTGGGGAGACTATTGATGGCTAGAAATTGGAAGCGGGTTTAGTTTTGTGTGTCAAATATCGGATGGTTGTACCTATAGTATGGAAGGAAAAACTCCTTAATGCTTAAAACCATTCAATTTGGGATGTACATCCGGGTACAAAGAAGATGTATAAGGTGTTGAAGGCGTAGTTTTGGAGGGGTGTCATGAAAAGGAAGGTGGCAGGGTTCGTCTCACAATGCTTAACTTGTCAGCAGGTTAAAGCAGACCATCAGAGACCAGCTGTTATGTTACAGTATTTACCTATTCTAGGGTGGAAATGGGGGCGGATAGCAATGTATTTTATTATAGGTCATCGAAGAATGGTTCAAAAACACGATGTCATTTGGGTGATAGTGGATCATCTAACCAAGTCGGTCAATTTCATCCCGATTTGTGAAACTCATACAGCAGAATATCTTTCAAAAATATATATCCGAGAAGTGGTAAAGAGACATGGTGTCCCAATTTATATTGTCTCAAATAGATCCATGGTTCACATACTGTTTCGGGAAATCCTTACAACAAGCCCTTGGGACACAGTTGACTATGAGTACGGCGTATCATCCCCAGACGGATGGGCAATCTGAGTAGATGATACAAACGTTCGAAGACATGTTGCAGGATTGTGTAATGGATTTTGGTGGATCATTGTTGGAGAATATAACCTTTGTGGATTTCTCATAAAAAAACAATTATCAAGCCTCAATACCGATGGCTCTATTTGAAGCATTGTATGGGCATCCTTGTCATTCTCTACTATGCTTTGTGGAAACTGGTGAAACGTCACTAGTTGGGCCGACCCTTGTCAAGGAAACAACGGAGAAGATTCAGTTCATTAGAAAGAGGATGGAGACGACTTAGAGACATCAGAAATATTATGAATATCACCGTCGAAGACCGCTAGCATTTATTCTTGGTGATCATGTCTTGATGAGGATCCCTCCAAGACATGGACATCGTTGTTTTGGAAAGTAGTGCAAATTATCTCCTCGATATATAGGCCCTTTGAGATACTATAATGGGTTGGAGAGGTGGTGTATCGGTTTGGATTACCACCATGGTTCACTTCGGTGCACAATGTGTTCCATGTATCTCAATTAAAGAAGTATCAACCTGATCCTAACCATTTGATCAGATGGGATCACATTGACCTAGAGCCAGATGCTTCGTTGGTACATATCCTTGTGCGGATTTTGGATAGGCATGATAAAGACTTACATGGGAAAAGCATCATTCTAGTATGTGTTCTGTGGAAACATGGTCAGATTCAGGAAGAGACTTGGGAACACAAGAATGTAATGAGAGAGTAGTGACCCGAACTCTTTAAGACAAGCATTGGTTTTCTACATTCTTGGGATGGAAGACCAATGTTGGGGAGATTATAGTACCCCCAGTTTCTTGTATGTAACCCATAATTGATGATTTTATTGGTTTTTATAGTTAAGAGCGATGTAAGGGAGAGTCAGGAGATCCTGGACTGAAGTTTGAAACAAAGTGGAAGGTGCACGAGTGGCACATTGTTTGCCTATACCATGCAGCAAAACTGTGTGTGGATGACTGAGGAGGCAGTGGAATCTCCATGGTCAGCACAATGTTAAGGGTAACCATGTGATGAGGTCATGCGAGAAGGGTTGGTGAGGCAGTAGCTAACGCATGGTTAGTGCACTGTTTGTCAAACCGTGTGGACTAACCATGTAGTCACTTAAATTAGAACCTCAAATTGTAGATCTAAATCGTTTTTCCTCTAATTGCCTCATTAATGCTCTCAATCAGACTTAACTTGGGATTTTGGTTCTCTTAAGGTCAAAGAGAATTCTCTCATCATTCTGGAGGTGATCCAAAGGCTTCTCTTGGAAAATCGATGACAGAATCTTGAGGTATGTGATCGTTCTCCTTCGTTCTTGAATGGTTTCTTAGATCTACTTAGATCTACTTCTCCCTTTTGCTCGGTTTCATAGATCTATGCCCGTTAGGGGTATAACTAAGTATGTGGATTCCAAATATGTTGAGATTTGTTATTTTTTGAGTTAGGAGAAGTGATCTAAGGTGGTTATTTGGTGATTTGACCCAGTGTTCTTGAGTGCTCTTCATCTGTTTCTTGGTTTCACCTTTTTGTTGAGGTAAGAGGCTTCACTCTCGACTACTCTTGTCATAATTTAATTTCATAGTTTAAAATTGGTTATTTTAATGGAATTTATTGATTAAAGCATGGAATAAATCTTCTTTAGTTATGAATTATGGTATTGATGAAATTGTGAAATCTTGGTGAATTGTGTGCAATGTGACTTTCCTATTTGAATTTCAAATGTCGATTTTAAATTATGAAATTGATGAAATTATAAATGGTTTGACCAGAAATTGGTTTTCATTAAAAAGGGTGTTTTATTGAAATTTTTTTGATGGATTTGGTTTTCAATAAAAAGGAAGCTTTATTGAAATGGTTTGAATTTTTTGAACACACTTGATTTGGATAGAAAATGGTTTTCAATAAAAGGTGTTTTATTTAAAGGATGGTTTGTCATGATTATTCGGAATTTTTGGTGTGTGTGTTCATGTTGCATATATGAGGCTTGGTTGAAATAGGACCTTGTCCTTAGTGCCAAATGTTTAATAGCACATGGGAATTTTAAGTATGAGGCTTGGTTGAAATATGACCTTGTGCTTAGTGCCAAAGGTGCAATGGAACATGGGGAATAATTACCTTGTGATGACTAGGTAGATCGATGAGAGACCGCTCATGAGTATGGAACTATCATAATGATGCATGCATGGATGATTTCACGGGTTTTTGAAATGGTTGGGAATGCCAAAAGAGGGTGTTTGTGAAATGGTTTGGAAATTTGTTCACTTATTTTTCTGGAAAAATAACGTGTTGGAAAAGCTGGTTTAAATTTCACTTTGATGCTTTTGAGAATGGATGGTTTTGGAACACTTGTTTATAATTAGTTATAAACAGCTTTGGTGAAAATGTTTTATATAAATGGTTTTTGTATAAATGTTTCTAACTATTCTATCATACTGGCATGAGTAAGGAATTCATTGGGGAAAACCTGCTGAGTTTTATACTCTTCCATGCTTTGGCACTTTGGTGCTATTGTAGATGTTGTATTCCGAGACACAGGTAAAGGTAAAGAATCTCATTACTAATGGCTTGTGGTGATTTTTGGAGATGGTATAGATCGTGGAGCTTGTGGACCATAGAGTCATGGTGTCTTTTGAGAGTCTCCTGTTGTTATTTTGATGTGTACCTTGATGTTTGGTTTGGTCTTCCGCTGTTGTGTACTTTGATGTGGTTTATTATAAATGAAGTTATTGATTGGTCTTTCATTTGTTCATGCATCATATAGTGAATGGTTAATGGAAGGGTTTATTTTCGTAAAGGAAAAATCGTCCCCCAATTGTATTTGAAACCCTTCGGCATTTATTGCCATCCTTTGGCATCTTGGGGATGTTGCTTAAGGCCTAGTAATGAATCGTTTCACTCTCAAGACAATTAGGATAAGTTGGTCATTACATACACCTTATCCACAAGACCACAACCTCATCCTAAAGACACCTAGGAAAGCACAACATATCACCTCCAAAAGTGACATGGGAAAAAAAATCACTTGCAGACACCTGGGCCTTAACAACACACGAAAACCTACCTGAAGAGTCCTGGGATACCATAAAGAAGAAGAAGAATATGAGAAGATCCAATAACTAATCGTCCATCCTCTAACCAGGATGTTAGTAAAAACATTTTCCCCCATGAAATGGTTGTGTTCAGTATGTATTGGTAAACTAGGGTGGGGTATGCATAGTAATCACAAGGTACTACATGTATATAAATAGGTACCAAACACTCATCCTAACCGATGGGTTCTCAAAAATACAACCTACAAACAAAAAACTATCACTACAACCACTTCTAATACATAACCACATTACCATTGACAAATTTAGTTCATAACCCCCACCAAATCATTTAACCAATTATTATTCATTATTTAATCAATGAAAATTTATTTATTCCATCCCTAACATGGAAATGACCAAACACACTACATGTTATAATAGAATATCAACCATACCCAACACTTCCAAATTCAAATAGAGAATGAAGGACCAGGGTAATAAAATCCACTCAAACAACCATTCCAAAAATAGAGGTCTCTAGAAACTATGGGAACAACAACCGCAAAATGTATTACCATACTCACTAAATTTTATACTTCCAAAACCACCCTTGGAATCCCCAAAACAAAAAACACTACATCCCTCAAAAACAAGAAAACTCCACTAGGTTACTATCCCACTGCACAGACAGACCCTACCCAACAGCCATAACAGGACACAGATGCATACCCACACTTCAACAAGTTCATACATTCCACCATCAATCAATATCTCAACATAAGATACAATTTCACCCTCAATCCTTCCACACACACACATGCACTATCGTCATCTCAATAGCATCACCACAAAACCCATAAAAGAAAAATGTAGTAAATATCCACAAAAAACAGACAACCAATCTATACTAATCAATTTGTAATCATATTTTATACACTTATTCTTTAATTCTACATTGATAAATTGGTGGTAATTAGAAAATATGTTTTTTCTTAGGGTATCCATTTAATTATCCATATATAAATGATTAATCATGTTTTCAGGTTCAAACCCATTCAACAGAATATTTACAACAAGAATTTATGAGTCCGGTGTGAAAACAAAGACGACCAACTACCATGATTTTCAAAGTGCATACTACTAACACATTTCATAACATGGATAAAAGATAATAGATAAAACAACACAAACATCATCATAATATCCCAATCCCACTTTTATTACTAAGGTATCCAAACCCATTATCCTAACAGGTCCATTCATCTTCATAACACCATTAATTATGATTTGGATTCAACTTTATTCTCAATGATACATGAGTTTAGATATATAACTTCGTCCAATATCTTAATGTGGTACCTATAAGTAAAGACCATATCGCATTGTGTGTTATAATTCCACAATGGTGGATCTTGAAAAGAATAAAGAGTCATTTCATCCGTTGAATAACATAATTTTGAAGTATCAACAATTGGTGGATTTTTTATAGAGAGCTGAAGTTGCATGAAAAACATACTCTATGGAAGAAAACATGGAATGATCCTTGACTAATACCTTACCTCATCAGAAATATTCCTTTAATTTGATTTCAAGTACAATGAATATATTTAGAAATTATATCTAGTCAATATTAATGTCTATTAGAGTGGGTTTTATAGAACCAACATCATGTACATTAGGGGAAATTTATATTAAAATAAGTGAATATTAATTTTTCATATTTTGACATATTATTAATTGTTCTGTATTTTATTATTTTAATAATTTCCAAGTCTATATGTCACATTAGATTGGTATCGTCATTCCCCACTAAGATGAAAACCATAAAATTATTGGATGATATTATGAAATCCCATTATATGGTCGTATAAAATTCTATTATAGAGAATATAGTATGTTTTCTATCATGCTCTTGAAATATTAAGAAGATGAGACTTCATCTCATTACTTTTGGGCTTGGTATACTCCATGATGATATAACATGAGAATATAATTCCAATAATGAATTCCTCATGTTTATGTGCCATTAGATATTCATATATGTGAGTGTGTGTAATAGTCCGTATAAATTAATACTATTATTAATGAATTTAATGACTCAAAAACTAAGATTTACTAGCCAAAAATAATGACACAATATGTTTGTGAGACGTAGGGTATGTTGGTTGCATCATGAATGACATGTTATTAATGAATAATATGAGGATACATTTTTCCCATTTATATTTATGGAAGATGATATTTTAGACCTTTCATTAAAATAGATATTTCAAATTAAATACAATGGACATGGTGTATTTATGAGTATATTTCATAAATTCAAATAATGTAGTATTAAGAATATAGGTTGATGACAAGAGTGTTAATCCTCTCTGATGAGATATTATGAAAAAGAGATTGTATTACATATCCAGCATTCATATGTGGTTGTTGTTGTGGAGACAATATCTCCCTTATATTGGGTTTCTTAACCCATTTCTAGACATTTTTCATGTAATTTAGGAAAGCTTATCTAATTCACATGAGAATTAATTTTGGAGTGTCACACACTAAGTGCTTCCATTAATATCTAAAAAATTTTAGCATAATTTAATAATAAGAATAAATATCATTCTCATGATAGGGATATAATTGTATTTTTGATTGATGATAAATTATATTAATTAAACATTTAATCACTTGGTCACTTTCAATTTAAAGTGATATATAATATTAATTTACACCTTGAATATTTGAAAAAAATTTATTTTCTACACTATAAATAGAATATTTATTTTCTGAATAAATAATTAATTCTTTTTTTATAGTATTAAATAAATTCCAAGAGGGATGAGGGGAAAAATATTTTGTCTAGTTATAAATATTAATTTTAAATCCACTAAAATAATATTTATTTTTTTCTTATTAGTGTGTTATATGGAATTATAATATTATTATTATTTAGATATATCACATGGGGTCGGTCATGGGATTATCATTTTATCAAGGGAAGAAGGGATATTTAATAAATTTTATTCTATAACCCTATGTCTATAAATAGACAACTAATTCATTCTATGAGAGGTTAATAGTGATTTTTGTGTACAACAGATTACTCTATTATATTATATTGTTCACTCATATGTTCGTTCATGAATGAGAGGATCAAGAGAATTTATTCAATATTAAGGAAATGTGACTTGATCAGGACAAACAATTGAGAAAATGAGCCCCTAATCATTCAATAATGTCGTTTGGAGATCATTAGATCATGTGTGGATCACTACTAAAATGGATTTTAATTAGATCCTCCATGAAATATGAAAAATTAGAAAAATATGATTCAGATGATCAACATATACTATGAAAAGGATCTCAAAATTTTGGAAATATTTATTTTATTTAATTAAATTAATTATAATTTTAATATGAAAATATATCATTATAGTTTCAGAGTCCTTTCATGTCAATATTCAAAAATAAAATTTTCATTCATCAAGAGGATCATGCATTGTATAATATATGATTGATGCATCATATATAATTCTTTTAAAGTTAGTGTCATCCATGATAAGAACATATACTACACTCAAAACTAACAGAATACCCACGTAATATAAATCTCATTTAAATATTTACAATTTTGAGGGATCTAATTATATTTTCTTACAATAACATCGGTTTTTGTAATATAATGTTTGTTCCAAAATTATTCATGATCCTTTGTTATTTTTTATTGAATCTCCCTAAATGGAAGCTAAAAAAGATGAAATAGAATCTATAAGCAGGAAGATAACTGGGTTATTAGTTGATCTTCCTTAAGATTTAATGTCATGTGATTTTAAGTGATAATTGAGAATAAATTTAAAATTTGATTGCATTACAAAAAAAATTATACCTAAATTAGAAGCTAAGGTATATACTCGAAAAGAAGGAATCAATTAAATTGTTACCTATGATCCCCTAGCTAGGAAAAAATCAATTTGAATTATTTTTCTCCCTAACATAAATATATAATTTTTAATTAATCAAATGAATGATAAAAAAATCAGTATTAAATGGTTAATTAGATGAAGAAATATATATTGATCTAATGGAAGGACTCATACTTCCTAAAAAGAATACATGATTTGATAAATTTAACGGTGCCTATATGGTTTTCAACAATCCATAAAAATAGTGTTATTCGAATTTTAATGAAGTTATTTTATAAAATGAATGTCATATTATTCAATATGATAATTCTTTTTATGGTAGGATCCATAATTAACATGGTGTGGACATTTGTTTACATGTTGATGAAATTATATTTTTTGGACACAATATGAATCATGTGAATGAGGATAAGTCGATTTTATCTATAAACTCATATATTAACGAAACAAGTGAATTTGATTTCATTATAAGAAAAAAATTGCTAGGAATAAGAATTTAATTTTAATTTATCACTATCAATTAAATGAATATTACTTAAAATGGTTTTAAAAATTTTATTGTTACCTAGTTTAAAATCTATATTATTTTGGTAATATGATGCCAAAAACACATGGTAGGGGAATTACTCAATTAGAATATTCAAGGGCTATCATGTATCTCATATATTCCATATCAAGAACAACACCTGGTATTTCATATGTTATTGGAAATTAGAGCATGTATATAAGAATACCAAGTTATGTATAGAGGGATGATGTTAAAAGAATTATCAAATATCATTTGGGAGTAATGGATAACTGTAAACGTTATAGTTAAAACCAAAGGGTGTTTGAGTGATTTTCAAATGAAAACTAGATTAAAAATATCGAGGATCACTCATAAATAATTGGTTTTTTACACTTCGTGGTGGATTAATGTCTTAGGGAATAATGAAACAAACATGTATAATATACTCTATAATGGATTTTGAATTTTTTTCTGTAGCATCCATTGGAATAGAATCAAAATTTCACTGATCTTTCATATAATATCTACCATTAAGGCATAAAAAATGTCTCTACTTTTGATACAATATGTTAGTCATGAAATGATTTCCAGTGTATACAACAATACTTATAATTAAAAATTGATGCAGTTTGGTCTTAAACGTACATGTGTGAGGAATTTGAAACCAGATGAATAAATCGAAAAAAAGTAATGAATGATTTAGTAATTTTAATTTTATATGTCAATGAAATATTAAAAATGAATTAATATAAAAATAAAAATATGAAATATTAGAAATTAAAATTACAAACAATATATTTACCAAAAAGTAGTCATTATTAATTAGAAAATAACTATTGAATATAGATTAAAAATATATATTAAAAGAAAAATGATTAAATTTAATTATATAAGTTAAGAAAATATTAAAAGTAAATAACATTAATGTTTAAAATTGTACAAATAAATATCAAAATAAATACAATAAATAATATTAAATGTGTAAATAATAAAAATAAATAAATTTTTAGAAATATTAAAAATGGGGAAATATTAAAAATGAATAAAATTAATAAATGATAAAAATTAATAAAATTTATCAATTAAAATTAATTAAATGATAAATACATTAAAAAATGGAGAAATAATATTAATTATAACTATTAAAATAGTATTAAAAATGAATTAATATTAAAATAAAAATAAATAAATATTTAAATTTAATATTGAATAAAAAATATTCATGATATATATTTAATTAAAAATGAGTAAATATTAATTTCAAATATATTTACATACAAAAAAAATAAATATTAATTAATAATTAATAATTATATAAATTGAAAACCTATAAAAATTTCTAAATATTGACAATAAAATTTTTATAAATTAAAATAAAAATATTCAAAAATATTTAACGTATATATATAAATTCCTATTTAAAATAACATTAATTACATATAATAAACTAGATTACATTTATTATGATTGTTTGAATGTAAATATATATATATATACACATATACAATAATGAGATATGTCAGATTGAAATAAAAAATGAATTTTCTTATATTACAATGATATATTCATATATATACATATACACAAAAATATAATGAATTAATAATTACACATAAATACATATGAATAGAAAAAAACAAAAACAATATGCTCACATATACGTACACATACACACATATAAATATGTTGGACCCAACCTACAAAAACAATTCTCACATCAGAGATGATTTAAAACAACCCCATTTATTTGATAGAGATGAATTTTTTAATTGAGAAATTTTTCTCAACATTAATATAGGGTTTTACCTCAACATTAATAGAGAGTTATTTAAAATTATTAATGGATGGGAAAAATGGGTGTTTAATATAAATTTTTTATATGGACTTTGTGTCTAATAAATGAATGCGTTGATATTTTTATGACTTTGACTGATGAGTGGTGATCAGGCATAACAATGGTGGAGATGACATCCCAGTCGAGGAATCTACCCTAGGCACAAAAAGTTTGTTGAAGGCACTAGATCCAATGGTGCCCATCGAGACTCACTAGGTTATAGACTATAAGAATGTAGGTAATAGATGTTATGACCGAATGGATTTGGGGGGTACATATTCTATTGATCATTGTATTGTTCAGAAAGATAGAATTCTTGTATCCTAGACCTTTCCCCTCCTTTAATTAATGTTTATTATTTGTTATTCGCTACCTTAAAATGAAATTTAAAACCACTTAATTATGTTATACATTATTCATAGTTTTTTTATAAGGGGGTTACAAAGGTTTTAAGGTGTTTTTAATAGAGTTAAGGTGTAAAATGTAATATTGTGGGGTGTTTTTCCTTATATTTTTTTTTCATTACACAGAATGTATACAATGAGAGGAACAGAAACATATGAATGGATGACTTGGTGTGGTGGTTGGGGTTACAAGAATTTCTAATTCGAGACACAAAAGTCACAGGGTATACTCAATATAAATATTTTAGGATAGTTTCTTTCAGAATCAATCCTCAGCACGTGGTATCAGATATTGGTGAAAGTATATTAGGGTTCCATATGGTAGTTTTTTTATTAGGAATTATTAATAATGTCATTTGATTTTTTAATGAGTATCAATGGTGTTTCTAAAATATGAAAATTATTCATGTTCATATGTGTCATGCAACAAGTTTTGTTCAATTATTCGAACATGGAAATTGGTGGAGGCTACTAAAATTCTAGAAGGTAAGAGAAATATAAATTCGACATCAATAAACACATAGGGATTTGTCCATAAGGGTAACAACACTAATGAAAATTTCTAAAATGTGAGATAAAAAATAGAATGAAGAAATATGAGTGGAGCGATGTAAATAGACTAGAACAAACCCAAATGAGGGGGAGGATACATAAACCCAAACAAGAAGGAACAAAATACATAACTATTAGGATAAATAATAGAAGGAATTCCCTAATAGTAAATATTCGAAATAAAAGTGGAAACATGAGGGTTGATGAACTGAGAAAGGGTATCAACACCGCAATAGATGTAGAAAAAACCCTAATAGAGGAGGTAGAAATATTCGAATGATCTAATCATCTTTAGATAAATATTCTCTCATAATTTTCCATCTATTAAAACATATAATCATAATCGTGGACATTAAGCAAATCATACGAATAGAATCACAATCCCATTGTTATTGCCTGGACATTCATTGATTGTACGAGTTTATTCGTAAACTTTTTTTAGGAACATTAGCTATTAATAAATGTTATCCTAAGAAAGATATTCCCTTTTTAATGATACTAGAACGGATTTTTATAAATATGATTTTTTTTGAAAAACTAATTATTTAAATTTACCATGTTTCAAATATTTATAAAACTATTACACAGAGGTATAATTGGATGGAATTCCTTTTTATTTAACCTGAATGAAATTGAGATGGTAGTTTCCTTTCGCTTTTATCAACCTAGATCAATTACTTTTACAATAAGGAAAAAATAAATAAAATGAAAAATGACATTCACCTTAATTTTAGTGAAATGATTTTTTTTCTTTAATTTCATTCACCTAGATTAATGAGAAAGGCATTTCTACAGACTACACCTTTTCTCAACCCTCTATAAAAATCCTCCTTCCCCTCCACATTCTGCTAACTCACTTCATCCCTCTCTCTATAACTCCACCAACTATCTCTCTTTGATTTTGGAAATGTTTCCTCAATTTTAAATGATAATTATGGTGGCCTAAATTGAATGAAAAACATGAAAATTTATGAATTATACAGATCATCATTTAGAAGTATTTTCCCTTCATTATTTTAAACACAATTATTTATTTAGTTGTGTAGTTTTTAGTTAGTCTTAAATATTATATTTACATAGTTCTCTTATTAGGTAGATATAATTTATAAATACTAGTATATATTAGTAAGTAAAATATTATTATTTAATAATTAAGTTTGAGTACATAATTTATAATTATTTTTAGTAATATATTTATTATTATTAGAAGACCATTATTTATTATAACATAGTAGATTCAATTTGTAGTCAAATAATTAAGAATTTATATTAACTAGATGATGGATAAATATCAGTGAATAAATGATTAACTTAAGATAACAATAAAATAAATAATTATTTACTAATGTAAAAAATAATTATTATGTATTTATTAACTAATTAATTAAATGAATAAATTATGATTGAAGAATGATTTGAGTATTAATAACATAGGATTAATAAATAATTAAAATTGGATCAAATAATAATTAATTAATAATTAACAATCAATTCACAAATTATAAAATAATAATAAACTATTAATTAAAAAAATTACAAACTATAATATAAGTACTTATAACTATTAATTATATAGTGACCAAAAAAATGAGTAAGACATAATTAAATTAGGATTAATTAATTTTTATTTAATTATTAACAAATGATTAAATAGTTATTAAAAAATAATAACTTAATGATGGAATATTAATTATCTAATTATTAACTATTCTTAACTACATAATATTTATTCATGAAGAAATGATTAACGTGTGAATAATGAATGATTAATGCATTCTTAATTTAGGAATAAGTAATGATTAAAAAATGATAATCTAATGATAAACTAATAATTAGTGGATAATTAAAGAATGGTAAAATAATTATTAATGAGTGATTAGAAAATTATTAATCCAATATTTAATAATGATTAACATTCGATTAATTAATGTTAATTTAATGATTAACCAAATATTAATTACTTATTTATTATTAATTAACTATATAATAATTTCTTAAATAATCATTAAATAATAATTAACTTTAACTTAACTATATAATAACTATTATTTATGTAATGAGTAATGAGTGATTAATGCATGAATACGGTGTAGTTGAATAAGTATTAACTAATTATTAATAAATGATTATGTAATGATTGTATAGTCATTAACAAATTATTAAAATAAAGATTATATAAAGATTCGTTGATGATTAATTAATTGTTAACTGATCATTAAAAATGATGAAGTGTTAATTAACCCATTTCTAACTATAATGTCTGTAATAAATAACTTCTCATTTACAAATGATTAATGAGTGATTAAAATAGGATTTATTAATGATAAATCAATAAATATCCAATAATTAATTAATGATTAATTTTAAATAAAATATAAACTAACTACATAATAACTATTAATTAACAAATTGTTAACGAATTATTAATTAGTAATTAAAAATTAATTAATGAGTAATTAAATAATTATTCACATAGGAATAAGTAATGCTTAACATATGATTACGTTATGCTTAACTCGTGATTAATTAATGATTAATTGTTATAAACCTTTTAACCAACTAATTAATAACAATTAATTAATGAATTCTTAACTAATAAAAATTTAATGATTAACTAAGGATTAACCTATTATAAAATAATAATTATCTATTTATTATATTTTTATTAACATAAAATTATTATAATATCAATGATTGATAACTATATAATAAGGAGGCTTAACTTCGCAATTGATTTGTTACTCCCGTAATTTAGATGATTTGTACCTTGCTACATAGTTGGTTTGATACTCTCATTGAATATGTTTTAGAATATTTTTATTCTATTTTATGATATTGAAAATACTTTTAAGATGATTAAAAATTATACAATGAAATAATAGCATCATATTTTAGGATATAAGAAGATGTTTTAAAATTTTTCTACTATAAATATTATGTAATTATCTAAGTAATGAAATCCATGTTGGATAATACAAGTTGATGTGGTTCCAATGTAGATTTACCTAGGGGCAACAAGCCTTGAAACAATTTGTTAAGATAGAATATATTGTGAACTAGTTCACAAAATTGGTCCTCATAGCACATCAGGATTGGAACTCCTGAGGGATATGATTTGTATGATTCACAACATATTTATAAACTATTTAGTATAAATTTAAGATGATTTAAATTTTTAGTTTGAAACTTTAGGGTCATATTTGAGGATATAATAATACATTCTAAAATTTTGGAAAAGTAAAAAATTATGTTGTTGTCTAAGAAATTAATTCCATATATTTATAATGTAAGTTGGTGTAGCTCTATCATATATGTACCTACCTGTAAGAATACAAAAAAATTTATTGATTAAGACTTGATCAGGAACTGGTGCATAAAAATGGTCCTTACTGCTCACCTAGTTTGACACTCTATCAGTATATGATTTAGATGATTCTCATTCTCTATATAAGAAAATGAACATAACATTGGGATGTTTAAAACCTATTCTACAAAACATTATAGACATATTTTAGGATATAAGAAGACGTTCTAGAATTTTGATAAATTAAATATTTTTTGGACAATGATACATGATTATTGCTCATTTTAATTATTATATACAATATTTGAATCATGAACAATTTTTTCACATAGATATTCATTTTTTCATATGACATCTACTACAAAGAGGTTATTTAAACCAATAAATGAGCTTCTAATAGTACACAACCCAAAACAATGGTTAGGACTTCTAATGGTGTTACCCTAAGTGAACTTCATTTTATAATTCAATTTCATTGAAATATTATACATGATTAAGATATCCATTTTATTAGCTATACGCATTTTCTATTCTTTTACTAATTAAAATAATATATCATGTATGTTGGATCCTGATGAGGGCTTTCTCTAGTAAAAAAAATTTATTTTCCAAACCATCATATGGTCCCATGATGGAGTTATATATTGATGTTATGATTTTGCAGTAGGTATATCCAATTGTACATAGACATAGGCATATAAGAGTGGATAAAGAAGGTCCACCCCAAGAAAATGAGGTTATTCCCTGATATGTGGAAGAAAAAAAACAAAATTGTGTTCCTGGGGAGGTTTTTTTAGAATTGGGGGTGTATGTTTTTAGAAATTAATTAGTTATATAGTAGCCTCAATGCATAATAAATCATCCACCGCTCTTCATATCTTGTTTAGAAGAAATGGAAATTTTTATGAATTTCATTATAATTTGATCACACCTGAAACTAGGCTTCCTAAAGTTTATTATGATATATATAGTGATATGAAAAAAACGTTTTATGTTTGAATAGATTTTACAAGTAATCATTCAATGAGAAAAAAACTAAAAACATTTCATATTTTGAGACACAATATTTTTTTTCAAGATTAAATCCATATAAAATACATCATACTATGTGGAATGTGTGGGGGTGATTGTAGATTATTATTGAGGGTGATTCATGAAATTATATTTGTATTTTAAAGTATTTATGAGATTGAGGATGCTCATACTTGCCTTCAGCCAAAGATGACAAAATATCATACATCATTGGTTGTAAAATTTGTGTCATATATTATTGATGAGAAGATTAGGACAAGCCAAGATGTGTTTTTCTGAATTTTTAGTAGTGGATAAATATAATTTTGGCAATAATATATCCAACACAATGGCATGGAAGAAAAAATATAAGGAAATTGTCTAGGTCTATAGTGATTGGGATGACTTGTATCGGGTGTCGTCATAATCTCTATCCATACTAAGACTCAAAGAAAATGTTTCATTCTATAATAATATGAATGAAAATGTGTCTCATGATATATAAAATTATCTAACTTATATTTTATTTCATCTATTGTTCTAGGCATTCCATCCACATATTTTCTCATTTCATTTATGAAAACATATCAGAAAAATTGATGGGACATTTCTATATGGAAGAAACATAGGAATATTAGTGATTAAAAGAACCCAATATAGAGTCCATTAACTTCTACCACATTAATTTTCCATTTAGATAAGGAAAATTAATTATCCTCATGTCTATTTTTAGCATGTATGAGAAACCATTTAACCCACATTTGGGGTGTCTATTTTATATTTGATCATCATTGGGTAATTAATGAGGAAATCAATGAAAATATTGTTACACATAGATAACCAAATTCACATCATAGATATTTGATCATACACATTGTTAGAATCATGTTAAAATCAATCCTTAGTGTACCAATAAAATGGAAATCATGGCACTTGGTATATAATCTCTTTATTATTATTTTACCATTTCTACATAGTGATAAAATTAATTTTCATGAACTATGATCACATTCATGTAGAATATGATAAATCTAAATTAAGTAGTTAAAAATTATTATAAGAAATATTTAGTTCTAATCAGAGAGCATATGATTATATAATACATATTGGAAAACAAAAATATACATTGGAATATGATGGGGAAGAGGTATAAACACATAACAACAAACATTATGGACAGAATCAATGGAATTTTCAAGGGTATTTTCAAGTTAAATATGACATCCTTGGTATAATATACATTTTATCGTTCTGTCTATTACTTTTTTGTAATAGGACAACTAACTGTGGATGGGATTCACCAAGTACTATGGTTCATACAACAAATTCAATAATAGATTGAAATACTCCTTAATAAATATATTACTTATAATGTGTTCCTTTTATATCAATAAGAATGTCAATTTAAAATTAGAGAGTGTTAATACCCTAATAGAGGTAGCAGAATTCGAGTCTTGGTTGTATTATACGAAGCCCAACATTGTCAATGTGGAAACATCTGAGCATTACAGTTTCATTGAACACACACCATTGTAGCATGTCCCTCTAAGAACGTATCATGGGAATCAAATGTTGATATAGTGTACTATATTTACACTATTTCTAACTACTATGTAACATAATGGACTCTGATTAGGGTGCATTGATCATTCACATTACCCTAATACCACCCGATATTGATACTTGACATAAACATGTTTTGACAACGAGGGAGACCAAAGTCCAATTGAATCTAGAATGAGTTTTAATTTATTAAAGAACAAGGGAAATATTTATGATGTGGCATATATTATTGGGATGTTTCTAATTGAGAACAATTCATTAACATTTCTGGATCGAGTTCATATTATCATCCACAACGATGTATTGTGTCCAATGTGAAATTTTAATAATATGAATTACATGGTGTTGATATAAAATTATAAAAATTTTAGAATAATGTGTCATTTTAGAATCCTTTTTCTATCAAATAATATGTTCATCAAAAATTATATAACCATTTACATAAATCGCACACAATATAAACATTCTTAAATATCACCTCTTGTCAATAAATAAAACAATCCTCTACTTAATTCCCTGCTTTTTTAAAATATTTATTGATTAATAAAATCATTTCATTAATCGTCCTTTAATTTTCATAATATGACTTTCATATTAACATTATATGGAATATAACAAGTACATGTGATATGAAATGAAATCACAATAAAACTACCCATGGATAAACCATATAACAAGCATAGGAAAAAAACCATGAAATATACTATCATGTGAGAAATAATATATAATTGAAAAAATAAAACATTTCTATTCTAACATGTTATTATATAATCTATACATGAAATAAATCCTCAATCCACTATGAGGATCTGACCAATATAACCTATGTGTGCCCGAATCTATTTTTAACGTAATCCCACATTAAAAACATTGCTCTATTTGAACAGGAATGGTGGAAAACCATTCATCGTAAAAATTGGAGATCATGGAAGATCCAAAATATCCATGGATGATGAAACAGATAAAATATAATTTTCAAAAAAAAAGTTGGAAATTTTATTTTAGAGACATAAATATGTTACCTATTCTTTTGTTAATAAATTTTTTATAAAACAATTGGAATATTCATGATATATCGTACATTCTACGAGTAAAAAAATTATGTTGACTATAATTATATATTTATAATTTACACTTACTAAATATTTATTTCGTTTATATTCATGTAGATGGTGGATACTATTATAATAATGAGTAGTTTAGGTATGTTTCACAATCTGTGATAGTGATATGAGAGGCTTGATGGATTAGGGTGCGTAAAGACCACCATTATCATCATATTTTTCCTCCATATGCCATTATACCATACATATTTCAACTATAATTCTATGGAATTATTGTATCAAATTATTCATTCATTGAACATCACATCATTGCCGCCCTCACAAAATGATTGTGAAATATAAATCACACATTTTGCGAGCCTAAGGGAGGGATTACCATCACCCTTGATGATGTGGCCGTTATGCTCACTCTTCCAATACCACTGGATAATGATATAGGACCTACCCATGGATTCAAGAATGATCGTGTACAACAATTTATATGCCTCTACATTTTTAGGGGTGATGATTCTACAGTTGGATGGTTGATATCTATGAGCAGGTAGAATGTTCACTTCATATGGTTACCTGATGATGCTTATAAAAAGGCTATCATGCGTCATATTCATGAATATATATCAGGAATCATTGAATGGAATTTGTGCATTGATCAATCTACTATACAAGTACAAAAGGTGCATATAGGGATATTGAAGGACATTGATCTGGTTGGGAGCTACAACTGGGGATCTTTATAATTGGCAAACATGTATAGGTCATTATACAAGGAATGTTGATCCAATCACAGTGATCTCTGGGGATGTTAAATCCTTATTTAGTTTTGGGGATGATATCGAATCTTTCCCCGAACCCCTATTGTTTCTAGTCCAGATCAATATATAGTTGTGTTGTGTGATGCTTCTTATAGACACTAGTATGATCACTAGTATTTATTGATTTTATTATAATTTTATATATTATATTGTAATTATTATTATTTATCTCTTTCAATGTTGTGAATTATAAGGGGATTCAGGCAGCCCACTTCATCAGGACATGTAGATATAATTTGGGGTCATATTGTCTCATGTTGGATGGGTTAATACCCACTATGGTAGTTATGTACTTTTCTTGAAAAATAAATTTCATAGTATTATAATTTTTTGAAATGAGTAAAATAATATTTTAAAAAACTCCTCATGTCATTTCAGATATCATGGATTCCATAATGGGATCTATTATACCAGTTACCCATATATTGCACTAATTTTCATCATGATTCCACATCTATAGTTCCTCTCATCAACATTCATATTCTTGTGTGGCACGAACTGGATAGATTCACACATAAGTTGGGATTTTGTCGGCATATTTCAGTTCCATCTATAATATTAGTAACGCTTCATTTCAGAAGATGATGGGGAGGTAAGATGTTAACATGAACTGACGAGATAATGAGTATATCAAACTCTATGACCAGAATTCATCATTTCAAATTGAGGGAATGTGTATTATGGAATTCCATATATTCTAGAGGGTCGAGCATGAGCCTTGGTATAGACCGATGTCTATATTGTTCTGTACCACACAAAAAAGTGTGATTCATGATCTAGTAAGTTAATAAATTTAAATTATTTTTTTCATCTTTTTAATTTACTATAGAACTATTTACAACAGGCTCAACAATAATAAATTATCAACATTACTGTTCAAAAGAAGGGTGAGGTTTTTAACCTGGTAGAAAACTATGCTACAATGGAGGAGATGATACTGGTGTCTCATTTTCTACATGATAGTATCTTTGATCATCCACATAATGTATATAATGATTATACCTAAGAAGATGAGGTTCCATCTTTGGAATCACCTCTATAAAATGCTAATTTTGAGGCTATATAGTGGTGGAAACATAGATAGCATTGTGTTGCGCGTGAGGCCATAGTGATTTCAAAGGCAAAGTTCACATCTCCAACAGTCCACCCTCAGCCGATTGAGGGTGTTCACTATGAGGCATGGGATGTATTTATATTTTCATGGTATTGATATTTTTCCTGGTGTATATATAATCTAATCTAGTACTAGGGGTCATCTTTCATGCCACCACCTTTATTGACTAAACCTTCATGGGCCTTATGGTTCAACCAATAGATGATGGAATGTTCTTCCACATAGGTAGCTTGAGATGGATCATGTTCACATGACGACATCCAGATTCCACCTCCTCCTAATGATTCATGGGTAGTGCATCATACATTAAAGGTTATAGTTTTGGAGGAAGATCCTTATCCATATCATCCTACACCTCCTCATTACATACATTTGTGATCTCTATATGAGCATCACATTCAAAGACTATATTGTGGGATGGGGCCTCATGATAGACATTGATTTTACTCATTAATATTTATGAATTTAATTGAGATAAAGTATTCAAAATAACAATGTAATATATCATATATATTGTGGTTCTCTATTAAATTTAGGAAATTATTTTTACCATTATCCATTTATTGATTTCTTAGCTACTATTTTAATTTTATTTATATTTTACTTTATGTTTAGATTTTATATGTTTCCAAATTTGACTTATTAAAACAAAGGGAAAATTATAAAATTTCATGTAGGTGATATTAAAATATTATAAAATATAAAATTTGAAAACAATCTAATGAAAACAAAAAACAAAATCCAAAAATCTGATTTTTTTAAAAAAATGTAAATAATTTCATCAATATAATAAACAAAAAATAATTTCCTTGAGACTTATATTATTGAATAGGAACATAATATTTACACATTAAAAATATATGAACATAAATTATAGTATCATTATAATTTTAATGAAATTTATAACATTGTATAAAATTATAAAAATTATTTGAAAATAAAAGAAATGTTAACAAAAATTATAAATACAAATTCATTGGTTTAAAACAACAATATATTATTCCATTAAAATTACTTTCCATTAATTTTATTATGTTTTTTAATTTTCAAATATTTTTTATATTTTTAGTATATATGTCAAATTTCATCTAGATAGTACATTTAATTTACTATTTATATAATTTCTATGTCACTTATATGAAACATTTAAATGTTTCATATAGGCGACTCTACAAATATATAAATTAGTAAGATTATATACAATGAAATTTAAGTTTGAAAATTTTACTTAACATATAAAACATAATTGAAAGTAAAATTTCATAATTATAATAAACAAAATTTAATTCACACATCACAAACTTGATTTCATAAAAAATATATTCAAAATATTAATCGACATAATTCTTAATAACCAATATATAATTAATTACATTATTATGATATTTTGTAATTATGTTGGTATAAATAAATTTTAGTAATTACATTACTAATTAATATTAATTATCTTATTAAATATTTAATATAATTAAAATAAAAAAAATATTGACAATGATGTAAATAATATAATAACTAACTAAACTAATAATGTTTTTAACTATATAATTTTAAAATCAATCATAAATATATATGTAATATAAAATTCATTTAATAATAATGTTATTACTGAGTAAATTTTTTCATATATCTTTTTAAAAAAATGTATTAAAAAATTCAACATAAGACTAAAAACACTAATAAAAATATACATAGTCAGATTACATAAAAGAAATAAAAAATAAAAAAATAAAAAATAAATTAATAGCCTGCTCCAAAGGCTTTCATAACAAAATAACAATAAATATAAACAAAATAAAGATGACATGGGGGAATAATTTCATTTTATTTTAGGATGGGAGAATGGAACTAAAGCCCTTAATACCTTTCAACTACTCCCAAAAAATTGAAAGGTGTAAAAATCATCTATGAATTTCTGGATTAGTTATAACAATATTTTTAACCTATGATTATTTAATTTTTTTTAAATAATTTTTTTAAAAAACTATATGGAAATACCAAATAAGAAATCATTGTATTGAAAGAAGAAAGGAGAGGATTTATGAACCGATAAGTGGGAAACTATAACATGGATGCAAAAGAAACCCTAGTGTAGGCAGGAGGAAGATTGGCAAGAGCTGGTGACTATGGTGACCTCACCATCTCTTTATTTTACTACCTTTACAACATATTGGCCGACTCTTTTCCCTTATGTAGATCATTTTTTTATAATATCAATCCCATTGTCACAACCAATCATAGAATTTGTTGTGGGGGTCCATTCTAAATGAATTATATACACTTTATTGAGAAATCAATGTTCTAAAATAAAATTCTATATTTCAAGATACATAAAATCATTGTTCATTTATTATTGGATTCTTCTTGTGGGTTTTTACAAATTTTAGATGAGATAGTTTTTATATATACATATCTTTTATATCACAGATATGGATTCAGGTGTTTTTTATAGATAGATATAAATTTTATATCTATTTTGATGATATAATTGATTGATTATTAGACATGGAAGATACTTGGTGTTTTGGAAATTTAAGATATAATATTTTATATCCTATCTAATTTTTTTAGAAAGGAAACTATGAAGAGTCTAAAAGGGGAAACATTTGTGGTAGAATAGAGAGATATGATCAAGATATAGTCCACTAAGATCAATAGGAAAGGGTTCATTGCATTTGTGGTTGACCATGTGGCTATTTAGTAAGGGACAAAATCATAAATTTTGGATCTATGGTGTGATTGGATATTGTGTTTGTGTTATCATGTGAAATGAATCAACATGGTTCATATTTTAAGAACATGTTACAATATTGTTAATTCAGGCCACGTATCAAATTTACTCTTGATTACGGTGATTAGGAAGTAAGTCTGAGTTAATGATCGATTGTACATTATTTTGGAATGATCATGGGAGAAAAAAATATTTTGGTTCTCGCAATATAGATTTATGTTCAAATGCTTTTGGATAAATATCAAAGAGGTTGAGGTGATTTTTCAACCAAAGGGTGACATTTTCTTGCAGATGGATCTTTGAGAATTGCATTTTGAAGAAATTGTTTTTAGAGAGATATTGGAGGAATTTTATTTTTTGGTTTTCACATAGGTTTATATATTCTATCATTTTTCAATTTAATTTTAGAAATTAATTTTATTATTTTATTTCTGATTCTTAAAGGATATTTTCAAATTTCCCTAAGGTTTTTACCCTCCTCATAAGAGGGTTTTTTCACATTAAAAATCCAACATGTTTATTTATTTTATATTTTATTATATAGGATTTCACTTCAATTATTTTAACTGAATTAAAAAAAATATTTCACAATATATTTTCATCCTGAGATAGGGATTCTTCAATAATTAGTGGTAACTTAGGTGAAGGTACGAGTGGATAATTTGTATTAAGAAAGTTTATATTTTTTCAATAAGATCAATGCTTTTTGAGGAAGAATAGGGTTTGGGAAACAAAGTAGGTTGAGATAGTTTTTTCAAGTCTTACACTTAATCATTTTTTAGAAAATTTGATTATTGAATAAATAATAAGAAATTGAATATCATGTTGATGTAATATCTGGTCGGTATTTTGAGTTAAGGTAGAAATTTGTTTCTATGTGTTCTCTAGATTGGGTCATGGTCATGATTATGGCGGTTCCAGAGAATTTTGGTTGTGGTCTTCTTTAATGGATAACACATATTCATATTTTAGAAATACCTTGATGTGTAAAATTATTTTGTAGGGGGAGATATCATGTTTCTATCATATTTGTAAAGAGGAACCCTAATGTTTTCTATAGAGGATGAATTTTGGTGTGATGAAAATAAATTTTCAGACCAATTATTTTAATTGTATTGTAACTATTTTGATGGTATGGAGGAAAAAATTGATAGGATTCATCCATTGGGTGTTTCCTAAACTATTATAAGATATTTTTGAAATAGAGATATCATTTATGAAAACTCGTGTCTTTATTACACATTAATTCATGATTTATTACCTAATAATAACCATAATAAAACCCATAAGATCATGAAATCTAGATTATTTGGTTAATTAGGTATATTAAATTACATATTAAAGTAGAGGGTATATCAAATCTATTGAAATCATCCTTGACATTCTATTATTATTCCATCATTCTTAAAAAATAGATGTGATAAGTAGGGGATATATGTAAGAAATGAGTGAGATATAATTCCTTCTAAATAAATAAAAATAGAACAACCTGATGAAATTATTACATGTTATACAATAGAAATTTCAATGGGAACCAAAATTTGTGAGAATCATAAACATAAGAGGCATGGTATATCATTATAACATATAGGAAATATGGGAATGTGGAAAAAAAAATTAAACATGTGATCATAAACATTAGTCCAAGATAACATTCATGATGTCATAAAATGTTTGAAAAAACTATAATAATGGATTAGGTTCACTCTATAACCCAATACATTACATCACATGAGACTAAAACATCAACCAATACATATTATATCTATATAATTCTGGGTGCACCCATCACTTTCATATCATGTACAAACATAAGTGAGACACATAGATAATTCAATATAGGATCATATTTCATCACATTTAATTCCATGATTGAGGAGCGAAGAATATATAAAAGGTTGTTATTCGAATAATTTTTAAATGTGTTTTTATGTGAATACAATTGATCATAAATAGAAATGGTATTCACATAACTTTTCCATGGAAAATACAGAGTGAAATTTTAGCAGCATAACTGTAGTACAAAAATATTTATAAAATTGTTTAATGAGAGAAGAAGGGTATATAATAATTTCAAAATAAAAATCTTAGTTTAAGGTATTTGTGAAAAAATATCCCAAAATTATGAATTGTAAATAAAATGAATAAGATTTAGTATATTCTTGAATAAATAAGAGAAATAAAGGGTCCCTTCGCTAGAGAGGGTAATTCAAAAAATTTAGGAGGATCTTAATGAGGGGTTAAGAGAAAATTGCATGACTATAGAGAGGGGAGGGTAGAGTAAGAATATTTTCCATGTTTGTTGAGTGTAGTAGAAAGGGTTATTTGGTGGGTTTATATAGTAATAGTGATTTTATTTCCCTATTATTTCTCAAACAAAGGTTTTTGAATCTATATTATAACGTAATCAAACCCATAATAATTCAAATGTGTTTTAACAATTTCCTCCAAAAAAGTTTAGTTTTAATATATATTTTATGATAAAGGTACAAACTCATGATAATATCACCTATGGTGATGTGGAAGTCATACATGTTCATAATGAAATGATTTTAAAGACATAAAATATTATATAGATTTTAGAAGATTCTTAATTTCATTATAAATTTAATCAAATAAATTCTAAACACATTATTATAAATGTAAAACATATATTTGGTCATGGATACCTTTATATCATTTATTTCATCAATATTGGGTCATTATGAAGTCATTATACTAATAGTATATTTATACTATATTTAATTTTTAAATAAAATTTAACAAGATTAGAAATTAGGAAAAATTCAATAATGGATAATTTTGACGTGATGATTCCAAAAAATATTATTTATTTTTCTAAAATGTTTTTATAGATATCTTATTTTTTTAATTTTAGAACAAGAATAAACATTTATTGATAAAATTTGTTTATTATTTACAATAATTGATTTCAAACCCTTATAAAAATTACTTTTGACTTCATAAAAATTATATAATCATGTATATTTAATGGTTTTTAATTGTATTATTCTATTAAAAATTAATTTATTTTTAATAATCTTGAATTCATTAAAAAGGAACGTCCTAATAGAAATTTCATATTAAAAAATTTATATTTTGGGTTTTATTGAATCAAAATAAAAATCATTTATAAAGTAACAAAAATAAAATGTAAATATAATCAATATTATATTAGAAAAACAATATAAATAATCATATTATTAGGGTCTTGATAAATATCCATTTGCTACACCAGTAAACACCCTAATGGTAAGGTGTGTGACGGTGATATTTTCATGTTATGGTTTGCCATACATGGTTTGGGACATGATCTCGATGAGGATGAACTCCTCCCATTAACAGATTCACCTATGATTTATATATTGGATCTCAGTTTGGAATTGGTTAAGGTAAAATCCAAGTGATGACATCTCCCTCAAAATCTCTAATAAATGGGCTTCATAGGTTATGATTCTTCTTATTGAGGTAATCACATTCTCTTTCTATTCCAATTGTATTTATCAAAACCATATATTTATAATAATCTTATGATAATTTTTCAACGTCTATATTAACAATAGTTACGATTCTTAATGATATTTTAAATCCAATGAGAAATAATGAAACCAAATAATTGAATTTTTTTTCTATAACCAAAATACGTTATTGGATACTTTATTCAATTACAGAGGGATTTTTATTTATAAAATTCTAGGTTGATATAATCTTCTCAACTTGAAAAATTGGTCCTTTGAAATACTTATTTCACACACTAATCATGATATGGGTAATTCAATTTCATCACCCCCGTTGGTTGACAAATTTCTTCGTTAATCTTGTCGTTTCTCTATATAACATTGACCATGAGATTGTCTTATTCTATTGAACATCTTCTCTTCTATCATAGATATTCAATGGATCTTCATTATATGAAATAACTTGCTCTAATGGGACTGCCTTTAGATTTAGAACATGCATCTAGTGTTGAGTCAATATGTCTTCCTTATGATTTTTTCATTCCTTCATGTTTGGGGAGATTGTTGAGTCAATAAGGTTTCCTTATGACATTAACATTCCTTCATGTTTTGAAAATCACAAACACATTATCTTAAGGAAAATTTCATTTAACCTATGCGTTACTTTATTAATGAAATTTTAATTCCCCAAGTAAATTTATCCTTACCATTTTTTTCATTGTTCATATTCTGTCTATGTGTAAAATTTAGTTTCATATCTAAATCCTAGGATTCTTATAATACATAGATATAAAGAATTATGTTTTTAGGATCCAGATATTGATTCTGAATTATCTGAATTAAGAATCCAAACATTCTAAAGTTAAGACTCTGAGTTCTCTAAATTCAGACTCCGAACTATCATAGTTCCGACTCAGAGTTCTCTAAATTTAGAATCTGAACTTTCTGAGTTCAGACTCTGAGTTATTTGAATTCAGACTTCCAACTTTCTCAGTTCAGACTCTGAGTTCTTTGAATTCAAAATCTGAACTTTGTAAGATCAGACTTCAAATTCTTATGAATTCAGACTCCAGATTTCATTGAATTTTAGACTTATAAATTCATTAGAATTCAGAATCTGAATTCCTTTGATTAATGAATCTGAATATCTATGTGTTATAGACACCGAATGTTTTTTTGGTTAGACTCCGAACATTTATTTTCCTTACATTCTGAAAAATTAATTTTTTCAAGCAACTGTGTTTTTTCTTACTCATGTGTTGGTTATAAAATGATTTCATGCATTCAGTTACTAACTAATTGTTGTTAGAGTGACATGTGTATAGGTCCCTCCAAAATTCAAGAAAAAGTATGACTGTTGGTGGAGGGAGCTGACCGTTGCGGTTGCACATATAAATAGGAGGTCATTTGAACGAGCTAAGTATTTTGAGACATAGTTCTATGATTCTAGAGATTATATACTGTTGAAGTTATTTCTAGAGAGAGGCTCTTCCAACTCTCAGTGCTTCATGCGGATGTTATGAACAAGTTATTCAGGAGTGAAACACAAGTTCAGACTTGCTTTGTGCAGACTCCAATTGTGCTGATCGTTGGATTTCGAGTATGGAAGAATGAGGTTCTGATTTTCTTCTAAATCAAGGGCTTTTGGGGATAGCAAGACAGATACCGATATTTGTATTGAGGTCTTACCTGGGATTGGGTAAGTAAGACTTTTTTGAAGGTATAAATCAAGGGATATTTATCCCATGTTGTTGGATACCCAACTCTTTGGGTTAAAATATTTCTATACTTGTTACATGTACTGTTTCATATTTGTTTTCCACTGTATTTTGGTTGTTAAGTAATGTTTAAATATCTTAAATATTCTTACAGTTTTACTCTTTTTAAATAAGGTTCTATACGCTTTAAGGTATAATCATTATTGTTGTAAACATTTGTCAAGTTTCATTTTTGAAATCACATTTCGGGAATCTTATTTTCGGAATTACATTTTTGGAATCAATCATGTTTATAAAACATAGAGGTGTTGTGAATTTTTCTTATACAAAGTTTCCTAAAGCATTTTTAATGTTTACAATTCACCCCCTATTGTATATTGATCATCTACATTATCATTTCGATTCTACAATCAGTATCATATCGATCCTACAACTGGTATTAGAGAAAGGTATCAGAAATACTTATACTCACATATATATTATCTTGATCAAGTTTTTCATTGTTCTATGTTTTCCTTGTTTAGGGTATTTTTATCCCTGTTTATAAACTTTTTTTTACTGACAAGTTTGTTTGGAATGATCTTCTGTAAGATGGAAGGAATAAATGTTGGATCCATAGACAACTTAAATCCTACTAGACCACCTATTTTTGATGGGAATGATTACGAATATTGGGGAGATCGAATGAAAGATTTTTTTATTAACACTGGAGTGGACAACTTTGTTATACTTACTCGAGATTATAAGATTTCTGATAAGGAAGTAAGAAATTTTACTAATCAAGAGAAGTCATAATATCAACTTAATTATAAGTTACACAATAATTTGTTGTGTTCCATTACCAGAAATATATATATACATTTTTGTTCTTTTGAATTAGCTAATTGGATATGGAATAATTTTGAATTCACACATTTTGGTGCTTCCAAAGTTATTGAAACCAAAAGTGATTTGCTTATAAATGAGTACCATGGTTTTTTCCTTTCCTTATGGAGAACCTGTATGTAAGGTATAACATAGGTTTATGACAATTGTCAATAGCTTAAAATCCATGGCAGAAAAAGGTTTGGACGATGAGTAACTTGTTGATATGATTATTGACATCATTCCAAATGAGTGGGAATAAAATAGAACATCTATAGATGAGAAAAATAAAGTCACCCAGATTTCCATAGATGAAATTTCTGAAACTCTTCTCTTACATGAGACTAGAATGAAGAGATATAATGATAATGTTATGTAGATGAATAAGAATGGAGGATTTTTTATTAAAACTACCTCAAAACATATGAAATTCAAAACTCCAGAAAGAGTTACTAGATCAAAGTCTATGAAAGTTACTATTCAGTCAAAATCCAGTGATTCAGAAAAATATGAGAATGAGTTAGCTAATATTTCTCGGAGAATGAACAAGATAGTATCTCATAAGAAGTATCAAAATAATATTAAGAAGAGATAATACAAAGAAAAGAAATATGGGAAATTCACTTGCTACGAATTCAGAAGAACTGGTCATATCAGACATAATTTCCATCATCTGAAAAAGAAGGATAAGAAGGAATGAAATTCAGAAAGAAATAAGAAGAATTTATACCGTTTTATGCTCATGAAAATTCGTAACGAAAATGTCAGTTGGAGTTCTAGATTTAGAGAATCTTCGGGAAGTGAATCTTCTAAATATGAATCATCAAGATAGAAAAATATCAGATTCATTACTACAACATCATTCCTAAATACCTGTCTTATATCCAAGGTAATCTATTCATAGGATTTAACAAATTTAACATTTGAAAAGTTATATTATTCTAAAGATATTACTTCTAATTTTGGCTCTTCATATTTGAATAATGAAGAAATACCATTGTATGAAGAAGTATCTATTTTTTACAAGTTGTTATAAGCCAAAAATTATTAAATTTCCAAGAAACTAGACAAGGAAAATAATAGAGAATATGTTCTTACAAAAGAGATTTTCGACCTCACTAGAGCTTTTGAAGATTAGGATGATCTCCTAGAAAAACATACTAAGGACCTTATGGAAGTAAATTATGGAAAGGATAAACATTCTGAAGATTTTCAGAATGTTATTTTAAAAATAAGCATTTTGGAGCAAAAATATAACATGAGGGAAATAATTCTTGAGGATATGAATTATTAATAAGACTAAAATATGATATATTTTCTCTGAAGAAAATTCTTTCCAATTTTAATTCTGTTAAAGAAAATTTTGACAAGATGTATTCTCAAATCAGACCTCAATGAAATACACCTGGAGTAGGTTATACTCATATAAAACCAATTATAAAAAACAACTATGTTATTCCATTCGGAACCAATTTTAGAACTAAATGTCAAAGTGGTGGGCATTGGAATAAAGATTTTTCTTCAAATAATGTTAAATCTTTTGGGTTTCATAATGATTATTTTTCTAAACAAATGTGGATACCCAAAATATTATTTTATAACAATTCCATATCCATGAATGTTTTGATTCTGAAAGTCTTCCTCTCTAGTTTTCAGGAAAATAAAGATAGTAACCACAACAATCCATGGTACATGGATAATTGATGTTCCCAGCACGTGACTGGTAACAATAACTTCTTTGAAAATATTATCAAGATGAAAGGAGGAAAAGTAACGTTCAGAGGCAATGATAAGGGAGAAATTATTGGTATAGGTAACATTATTCTTCTTAGAAAAACTTGGATTTGAAATGTTATATTTGTTAAGGGTATCAAGCACAAACTCATTAGCATAAGTCAATTATGTGATGAAGGTTACCTTGTAAATTTTAGGAATGACATGTTCTTAGTACACAATTCCAAGGAAGAGTTCATTCTCTCTGCCAATAGGCAAGAGAATGTTTACACACTAAACATAAAAGACCATAAGATCCAAGATCTACCTTGACTTAGAGCAATAGAAGATAATTCGTGGTTATGGCATAGAAGGTTAGAACATTGTAACCTTAAGAGACTATGAAAACTCTCTAATAAAAGTCTAGTTAAGGATATACCGGTGCTTAGATTTGATTCGTCAAAAGTTTGAGATCATTATCAATAAGAAAAGAAACATAAATCAAGTTTGAAATCAGTCAGTGAACCCTCAACCACATATGCATTACAGTTAGTGCATGTGGATATCTTTGGTCCAACGGAAACTGATGAATTGGAGGGAAATATTATGTATTTTTCTTATTTGATCGTTACACTAGATTTACACGGGTCTATTTTCTAGAAAATAAATCATAATATTTTTCTTATTTCATAATATTTAGAACCCAAGATAAAAATGAGAAAAACCTTATTTTGATAACTATTCATAGTGATCATGTAGGAGAATTTCAAAATTATGATTTTGATAAATTTTTTAGTAGAAAAGAGATTACTCATATCTTCTCAGCACCCAGAACACCTCACAAAAATGGTGTTGTTAAAAGAATAAATAGAATTCTTCAGAAGATAACAAGAACAATGTTGAGTGAATATTCAGTAGCTAAACATTTTTGGGTTAAAGATGTATGTACTTCTTGTTATACTATAAGTCATGTTTTTTAGACCGTTTCTTAATAAAAATCTTTATGAAATGTAGAATGGTAAAAAACCTACAATTTCCTTCTTTAAGGTTTTTGGTTGAAAATTATTCATTCTGAAAACTAAAGATAATCTACAAAAATTAGCACCAAAATATGATGATGTAATTTACTTAGGCTACTCCACATATTCTAAGTCCTATAATGTTTTTAATAAAAACACTTGTAATGTTGAAGAAACATTACATGTTATATTTGATAAAACTGATCCATTGGTTTTTAAACAACCACAACCTATATCTTCAGATGTGTTTTAAAAAACTGATTATCAACCTTTGATAGAAGATCTTTCTGATAATGAAAATGTTCAAGAAAGTAATTCTGACGAATTTACCCTAGAACACTTTCTACCCTATGTTGATGACCAAGTTTTAAAAAACCCAAAGCAGTTTTTTCTTAAGAATCTTCCAAATGATTGCATCATTGGTGATTTAAATCAACATGTAAGGACTAGAAGTTCCTTAAGGAATGAAATAGAACATCCAGCTTTCCATTCCCAATTAGAACCAAAAATAACTAATGAATATTTAGGTGATTATAATTGGATAAAGCTATGCAAGATGAGATAAATGAATTCGAAAGGAATAATGTTTGGACCTTCGTTGAAAGACCTAAGGAATCATCTATTATTGGAGTAAAATGGGTCTTTAGAAATAAATGTGATGATAATGGAATCATAGTTAGAAATAAAGCTAGAATGGTTACTGAAGGATATAATCAACAAGAAGGAATAGACTATAAAGAAACCTATGCTCTAGTATCTAGACATGAATCTATTCATATTCAACTTTCCTTTTCAGCATTCTTTAATTTTTAACTTTTTCAAATGGATGTTAATTGTGATTTCCTTAATGGTTATGTTCAAGAAAAAGTTTTTGTTGAACAACCTCTTGTTTTTGATGATACAAACCATCCTGAACATGTTTAAAAACGTACCAAAGAATTGTATGGACTCAAACAAGCCCGTCAAGTTTGGTTTGATAGACTTACATGATTCTTTCTTCAAAATAATTATGTTAATGGAAATTTTGATCCAACTATTTTTATAAATAATGATAAGAAAATTTTTTTGATTGTTCAAATTTATGTTGATGATATTATATTTTGTTCAACTCAGCAATCTTTAACTGATTCCTTTGCCGATCTAATGAAATCTGAGTTTGAAATGAGTATGATGGGTGAGTTAACATTTTTCCATGGTTTTCAAATTTCTCAAAAACTAGAAAGAATATTTATATCCCAAAATATGTATATTAAATATCTTATTAGGAAATATATATATGACAATAGTAAGGGTATATGTACTCCCATTGGTACCTTAAATTTACTTGATCTTGATTAAGCTCGGAAACTAGTAGATCAAACATCTATTAGATGTATGATAGGAAGTCTAATTTACTTGACATATAGTTATCTAGACATAATGTTTTCAGTATTCATATGTACAAGATAAAAATCAAATCCTAAGGAATATCATATAATGGTAGTGAAAAAAAAATTCGCTACTTAAAGGGAACCATGGATCTAGGACTCTTTTACACTTCGGGAAATGATTTTGTTTTAAAATGTTTCTCGAATTCTGATTTTGGTGGACGTAGAATTGATATGGAAAGTAGATCAAGAACATGTCATATCTTAATAGATTCAATAGTTTCATGGTATTTTAAAAAGGAACAATTAGTAGCACTTTCCATAGATGATGCTGAATATGTAGTAGCTGGAAGTTGTTGTGCTCAAGTGTTGTGGATGCAACACAAACTCATAGTCTATGGTATGAGTTTTACCAAAAAACAAATTCTGTGTGATAATGCAAGTTCCAATGCCTTTAAAAAAACTATTCACATCATTCTCATGCAAAACACATATATATTAGTCATCACATTCTTAGAGATCAAACACAAAAAAGACATATCATTCTTCATTTTATCATAACACAAGATCAATTTTCCAATATTTTCACAAAATATTTACCCTTCGATAGATTTGAATACATTAAAAAGAATATAGGAATGATAATCATAAGTTAATTTTCCATGTTAAATTTCTGTTGAAACCAATCTCCTAACAGTAAAAAACTCCTTTTCATATGGGTAGAACATTTGTTTGCTAGATGTCTAAAATATTTTGTAGTCAAAATTTTTTCGTAGTCTAAAATTTTTCATAGTCTAAAATTTTTCACAGTCTAAATTTTTTTGTAGTCTAATTTTTTTTCAATTTAAAATTTTTGTAATGAAGATTTTGGTAATTAAAATTTTCAGAATGAAGATTTTCAATCTTAAAATTTTCATAATGAAGATTTTCGTACATAAAATTTTTGTAATGAATATTTTCATACATAAAATATTCATAATGAATATTTTCGTATTTAAATTTTTTCTAATGAAGTTTTTCGTAATAAAATTTTTGTAGTCAAAATTTTCATAATCAAAATATTCAGAATCTAAGTTTTTTCGAGAAGAATATCTCACAATATGAATAATATTCCTAGAAATATGAAACGTATGTTTCCTTTCTTAAATTTTCATAATCATCTTTTACTTGTTGGTATTTTCATCTGTTTTTAAATTTTCATATTCATTTTTTCTTAAATCTGAACGTTTTAAAAAGAAAAAACCTTAAAAGATTAGATTCTATCAAAATATCCTTCTAGCTGTCATCTCAACTGTCAGATCAGATGAGAAGTTTTTATAACTATTGGATTGGGTATGGAAGTTGAACAATTACTTCAAATTCCTATATAAAGGACCCCCAAATGGTTTACTACATCGATTTCAAAGCTTTCGTGTGTTGACGTCCTGCCCTCCTACTTAAACCCATTCTGAACTTCTCAGATTTTCTTACTTTTGAATGTCTTTCGAAGTAACTTCTCAGAAAGACATGTAAAATATCACACTGATTTCTGAATGGAATATTTATAGAGAAAGGATTCAACATCCTAATTTCTTTTCTAAGTATGATTAAATAATATCAAAGTACATCAAGGTAAATGGATGTTATAGTGTTTTCATATAGAAACTAGGAGTTCAGGATCTGGTATACTAGGACTTGTTGGTTGTTAATTATGAGTCAGCAAGATTTTTCAAGGAAGAAGCCAAAGACAAATTCACATTCAAGAGCTGTGGGAAGGATTATGCTCTATCTTACTCCAAGGAAGCAAATTTATCGGAGTTCATTATGAAGGAGAAGCTATATTTTGTTCTCATAAGCTGTCAGATGTTCATGGAAGATTTTTTAAGGTGAAGGCTATGGATTGACTCAGTCTTTCAAATGATAAGACTCAAAATATTGTTCACCTTTCATCAAATTATCGGATTCTCAAATTATGGGTGCAAGGTTTCATCATTCTGAGAAATGGGGACAAGGATACATTGAAGAAGAGTGACATGTATATCCTAGATTTCTTTGTGAATCTATGGAAAATTAAATTGGTTAAGCATATTTTGATTACAATAGAGAATATACTGAATGGAAATCTAAATACTTAGATTATCATGTATACATCCATTCTCTCAAAGATGATAGTTTGGTGTTTAGAGTCCTCCAAAATAACTTGTAGTTCTAATCCAAAGAATTTCAATGCCATTATGGTATGTAATGATACTCTGAGAACGATGAATGTTGGATTTTCCAATGATACTGAATAATTTGATGACTTACCTAAGGAAGAAGCTGAAGCAATTTTGAAGAAACAGGAGACCGCTGAGACCTATAAGAAGGAAGCAAGTAAGATATAGTTGGAGGAAGTATAAGATAAGGAAAAAACTCCAGCATCCAAGGATTCCCAATCCACACCACAAAAGACTATGAAGAAAAAAACATATCCAGATGAGGTATTAGAAAAATGGAGAGAAGCCAAGGAGAAGATGAAAGCAGGAGATAATAGATTTGGTTTGGATCGTGTTGAAGCAAAAGATTTAAAATAAAATACTTCTGATGATATTGAAAATCAAGAAAAATAAATGAAACTAATGAAGAAGATGTCTGATGTAGAGATTGTGAAATATCTTCTGAAAGATACTGTGAAACCCTGCGAGAAAATTCTAGTATCATAATCCTTCTTAGTAGAAACATTACTAGAGACTCTATAAAAGAAATATGTGACTCTAGAAAAATTAGATGTGGAATAAGTCCATGTAAATAAGTAGAAGAAGTAATATAAGATGAAGAAGAAGAAGAAGCTGGCATGGGTGATACTGAATATCTAATAAGTCAAGTTGAGGAATTTCATGAAAAGGAGAGCCCTTTAGAAAAATTATCAATCTGAACCTCTCAAGATGAATCATTAAATATTGCTACTACTGGAGAGGATGAAGAGATGGATTATGATGAAGTAAATAATTTTTCTGAAGAATAATGCATCAATAGAGATTTCATTCATCCAGAATATGATAAGGTAGAAGATGATAAGGAAGAGGTAGAGGAAGATAAAATTGTTCAGTTATCTGATAGTGGACAAGAATCACCTGACCAAGTGGAAGTTGTTCCAAATATTGATAATGGAAAACTGGTTGTAGTTTATACACCCACCAAGGTTGTGATTAAGAAGAAGGATGTTGGTGGATCTTCAAAGAGGAAAGATGTTGATATAGAAAAAGAGTCATCCCCAATATAAGTTTCAAATTCAGAATCATCCTCTCTGGAACATGATTTTTTGGTTAATTATTTGATTAATCTTGTTGGAACTATACCAATATTTCCCAGTATAGACGTCAGATGACAGAATCTTAAACACTCCTAAAATCAGAAATCAGATTCTGTATCCATGATGATGGATAAATGTGTTAAGCATGAGGCATATTTCAAATATTTTTTCATAAACTACAAATCCCACAAAAGATCTTGTAAAAATATGAGTAGTTGGCCAAGAAAAACTATATAAAATATGTGAAATAATTATGACTTCCATGATATGGTCAACTGTGAATTTGACACCAAAGATGTGAAGAAAAAGGATCTCAAAAACAGTTTTGAGGATAATCTTACTCTAGAACATAATTCCCAGATTCAATAATTAAAATATATTAATGGTTATTTGTATTCAGTTTCTCACTGTTGGAAGAGAGGAATGGATCTCTGGAATGGGATATAAGAAAGTCTTGTCAAGCAGGAAGAATCCTTGAAGGCTCATGCAGAGGTTCTTAAGGCTTAAGAAGAAAGAGTCATAACCTTAGAAATGAAAACTAAAGATCAGGATCATATTCTCAATCAAGCAGAGGATGATCACGAGGAGATCAAGAAGCTCAAAACTATTGTGATTATGTTGATGAGAAAGGAAAAGGATGGATAAAATTGTTCAATTCGGATCTTTTGTTGTATTCCTTCCTTGTACAAAATTTCCTTATCGCAATGAAATTTTTGGGTTGCTCTTCATATATTTTTTTGTCTAGTACTAATATTTTAGGTACCATTTCTCTTTCCCATTCACTTAAATCCCTTTTTGAATATCACAAAGGGGGATAAAGGAAAAAATATTAATATGAAAAGGAAAAATTTCCCTATGTAAGGGGGACTTCATGTAATGGGGAGTCCTTATCGAAGATGATTTTCGTATGCAATAAAATGCTAAGTCTCATTACGAAAATCAACAATATGATTCTTATTGTTTCCAAATCCTAAGGGAGAGTTAGTCATATTAATCTTTTCTCATGTGTTAGGGGAGATACGTTTTACTTTAAATGTCTAGAAAAATATTTTCTAAGTCCATATATTATTTTTCGTGAGGATGTTTGTACTTTCCTAAAAGGGTGAGATTGTTGAGTCAAAAAGGCTTCCTTATGATTTTTAATTTCTTCAGGTTTGAGGAGATTGTTGAGTCATACTGGTTTTGTTATGATTTTACCATTCCTTCGTGTTTTTAAAATCACAAACACCTTATCTTAAGGAATATTTCATATACCCTATGATTTACTTTCTTACGGAAATTTTCCTACCCCATGGAAATTTATCCTTACCTTGTTATTCATTATTCATATTATGTCTAAGTGTAAAATTTGAGATTGTATCTAAAACCTCTGATTCTTATAATACATATATATAAAGCATTCTGTTTTTAGGATCTGTATGCAGATTCAGAATTCTCTGAATTTAGACTCCGAACATTCTAAAGTTCAGACTCCGAGTTCTCTGAATTCAGACTCTGAACTTTCTCAGTTCAGACTCAAAATTCTATGAATTCAGACTTCGAACATGCTAAGATCAGACTCTATGTTCTCTGAATTAAGAATTTGAACTTCCTCAGTTTAGACACTGAGTTCTCTAAATTCAAACTCCAAAAAATTTAAGATCATACTCTGAATTATTATGAATTCAGACTCCAAATTTCGTTGAAATTCAGACTCCAAAATTCTGTAGAATTCAGGTTCCTAACTCCATCGAAGACAAAATCTGAATATCTATGTGTTATAGACACAGAATTTTATTTTGTTTAGACTCTAAACATTTATTTTCCTTAAATTACAAAAAATGAATTTGGTCACGAAACCATATTTTTTCTTACTCATTTTTGGTTATAAAACGATGTTTTCAATTCAGTTACTAACTAACCGTTGTTTGAATGACACATGTACAAGTCCCTCAAAAATTCAAGAAAATATATGAACATTGGAGGAGGGAGTTGACCGTTGAATTTGAACCTATAAATATGAGCTCATTTGAACAAGAGCCATACTTTGAGACACAGTTCTATGATTCTAGAGATTATATTCTGTTGAAGTGATTTATAGAGAGAGAGTCTCTTTCAACACTCACTACTTCATGCAGATGTTGTGATCGACTTGTTTAGGAGTGAAAAACTTGTTCAGAATTGCTTCATGTAGACTCTGATCATGCTGATCGTAGGATTTTGGGTTTAGAAGTCAGAGGTTCAGATTTCCTTCTACATCAAGGGCTTGTGGGGATATCGAGACAGATACCAATCATTGGATTGAGGGTTTACCTGCTTTTGGGTAAGACATACCTTCTTGAAATTATAAATCAAGGGACCATTATCCATGGTTATTGGATACCCTACTCTTTGGGTTAAAATATCTCTATACTTGTTACATGTAATATTTCAAGTTTGTTTTTTGTTGTATTTTGGTTGTTGAGGAATGTTTAACTATATTAATCATTCTTAAGATTGTACTCTAATTATATATAGTTCTATACAGTTTAAGGTAGAATCTTTGTTGTTGTAAACTTCGGTGATGTTTCATTTCTAGAATCACATTTTCGGAATCTTATATTTGTAATTACATTTCCAGAATCAAGTATGATTATAGAACTTAGAGGTGTTATGAATTTTTCTTATACAAAATTTCCTTAAGGAATTTTTAAAGTATATAATTAACCCCCCATGTATATTGAGAATCGACATTATCATTTAGATACTATAAACAGTATCATATCTATCCTACATGTGGTTTGTTATGTGCTTCTTCAAGAGGGATACTTGGAACACCTCATGTACTTCAGATAGGTTTGGTGGGTGTTCTAGTCAACATTCCACCGCTCTAATGTGATCGAGGATCTAAAAGAGACCAATGTATCTTAGAATAAGCATTCCATCCAACTCAAATCTCATGAATATATTCCACAATCATATGTGGAGGAATACATTTCCTCCAATCTCAAAATCTAGGTATCATCGATGATTTTCGGCCCATATCTCTTATTGACTCTGAGCATCCACAATGTGTTGTTGAATGGTCTTGACATTTTCCCCCACTTCCTCAACATATTCAATACCTATCAATTTCACTAAACCAACATCATCCATGTGTACAATTGTTCTACACCACTTCACATAAAGGGATTCAGAGGGAGGAATTTGGATATTTGAGTGGATACTATTTTTTTATGATAATTAGACAAGTGGAAAATCATGATATCATCCATATTTTAAGTCCATTTATCATGTTATCAAAATTCCCTCAAGTGTATAGACATTCCACTATGATTAGAAATAATTTAAATTATTATTAGTCCAAATAAAGTTCAAATAGTTTTGTAAGGAATCGTAGAGACTCTTCCAGTACATGGAGATAAGTCTTGGGTCTCGATTAGGTACCATCGATAGTGGTGTTTCATGTAGCCTAACCAATTTATTAATTTATATCCTTGCAATGTTATCAAGGTATATTTTCTCCCAAATTTTAATCTAGTTCGAAGAATTTGTAAGAAGATTAACCACAACTCCCAAATAGAAAATTTACCTATAACCACAATTTGGAACTATGGTCGTTGACCAGAAACCATGGTAATAACCTATTACCATAGTTTTCATTAACCATGGTGTTTAACACCATGGTAGTAGGGGTACTCTATTTCCATGGTTTTATCCAATAAAATAGGTCACCTACTTCCATGTTTTATCCATTAAAATTGGTAGTCTAGGGCCATCATTTTAACTATGATAGTGGGCAACCTATTTCCATTGTATAAACCATGGTCGTAGGCTCCTTCCAAATAAAAAAACATTTTATTAACCCTTGGAGAAACAACTTGCACTAGTAGCATGAAAACACACCCGTAAAAAATACCAAACACCACTTGCAGCATCTCATTTCCACACAAATAAAAAAACTAATACATATAGAATTGAAATTTTATAAACAATGAAAAAATATGATTGATACATAAACTATATGTAAAGTCCCACCAAAATATCATCAAAATCCTCATCATCATCAGGACCGATATCAAAAACATAAACATGTGAACCACCACCAACACCATCATCTTCCCCATCAGAACCATATTTTGCCTCTCCACCAGTATCTGTAGACACACAATCATCACCATCCTCATACATAAATAATAGAATCAATAAACATCCATCAACTGTTTCTTCACCCTCTTTTGGATGTGAATATCAAATAGCTAATATTTCCATGATCAATTTTTCATTTTGTTTTTCTCCATTTTTAGACTCTTTTCAAAATTATTGCTTTGTTGTCTCAATGGTGGAATTTATTTCTTATTTGAAACCCATTATTTCAATATTTCTAAAATATTCAAAACCCGATGACCAATATTTAGATTGATTGAATTTATTTCATGTCTTAGAATGAACTATGCCACTATTCTCTTTTCCTAGAACATGATGTGGATGATCGTTTGGTCTAAATGTGTTTGGTTACTTCTCCACAAGAGCATGAAGAGAATTTTATAAAAGGATTTTACCATTTAAGTAGATAATCAAAATAAATAATGAATATAAAACAAAAATATAACTTATAAGTAAAAATATATTAAAAACCATCAATGGTGAGGCTATGATTAAACATTTCCTAAATACATTGATTTGATGTAGTTTGATTTTGGAAGAGAAAATTATATTGATGTCTAGAAAATTTACCAAGACTAAAAGATGATATTGAAGATGAGATGATGTTTCTACTTATTGAACTAATAATAAGGATTTATTTATTTTATTGAATGTTTCATTAAATAAATTGAGTTCCACAATAAAAGTTTTATTTTATGGATATTTTATATAGCTATAGAAAATTTAAGCTATGATTTTTCTGGACATATTTGGAGGAATTATATTTCTAGTCTATTGGGAATATAATATGATAATATATTTGGGATAGAGTATTTTAGGATTCTATTCCTTCGATATGATTGGCATAAGATGTATCATTTGAGATAATAGTTAATTGGACTTCGTATCATTCTTCTTTTTCAAATCATCAATTAATTCCACTTAATGATGTAGCTTCTATAGAAGCGACAGAGGACAAGTCACACCGTAGATTAATATTGTAGAAATCTAATAGAATGATCACATTGATTATTCTGAAAGTATTTTGTGACCAAGAGGGGTTCCACAAAAGCTCATCAAAGATCAGTGGGCATGAGTAATTAACCTTCACCAGCTATCTGACATCATGTAAAATAATTTCCTAAATCTAAAACAACTGCCTTATAGTTATGGTGATTTGTGCAGTTTTTTCATTGAATGATCTTTAACCCAGTTGATTATTGATGTGTTTATGCACCTAGAATAATGAATGAATACAATTGATGAGATACATGCCTATATAGAATACATAACTGTTAAAATAGATAAATATGTGGAGATATTATCTCACATAAATTATGATATTTTTCAATAAATATAGTTATTTTTGTCTACTCTGAAATGTGTTTAAGAGCAATCCTCTTTCCTTAAGGATATTCGTAGTGGGGCTACAAAAGAAGAAATGGGGCATATGATAATTTAATTTCAAATCTATAGTTCTCCCCAAAATATGGATGATTAGAAAAATTTTGAAAATCAAATTATATAGTTTTCTAACCTCCTGTGTTTTTATTTTGGTTAAATCAATAAAGGAGAGAGAAAGGAACTACTTTATATATATGGTGTGAATCCATTGAACCTATTGAAATTAGGGTGGTCAAAAAGAACACCATGAGGCTCGGTGAATATAGTGTGATGTGGATAAATAAGTCTAGTGGTATGTTATAAAGAGAATTTATATGAGAGGTAGTCAAAGTAGTTGGTGTCAGTCTTCCTGAGAGATGATCAATGAGACTCTAATATGGTTATGGTGTTAATAAAACCCTCTAATTGTAATTGAATTATAATATTTATAAATGACTATCTTATCCAAGAGGTGAAACTGGATAGAAACCTTAGAAGGTCCAAACCATCTCAAAGAAACTCCTAGATCTAAAAAATTCATGAACAAAATTAGTCACATCCAATCCAACCATATACTATGTGTTTTGAAAAATAAAATGTTTAAACCATTCTTTTCTTGGGATTTAATTGGATGAATTGAAAAAATCCCCTTACGAAAATCTTCTGAGACCAGGGGTTTCTTCAACATATCAATGATGTTTTTAATATTAGAGTGATCCAAAAAAAGGTTTATATAGGCTTTACCTGGGTAGGCCGCTGTTGGATGACTCCCAAAAATATTTTGTAAAAAAATGAGAAGTCTCAATAATAAATCTAGTAGGGATAGTGATAAAAAATATCCCATTGAATCTCACCTTAACACCTATGACACAATGCATTTTAATCCTCAATCACAATGATTATACACTGGTCAACATTGGTGTGAAAAATTATTCTTCTTAAGGGAAAATAAAGTATCATGGGTAAATGAATCTTTGGTTATGGATTAAAAGAATCTTGTATCTCTAAATAGCATGATTAAATCCCTTTATATAGGCATTGTATATTTGATAATGGATGATGAATGTCGGATTCCAATGCATGGATGACAACTTATGTTACCCATAACATTTAAAAATTGGTTTTTAAATTATATAAAGGTTTAAACATAATTTTCATACACTAAATGAATCTATACACAAATTCATAAAAAAAATATTCTACGATTAATTATAGTTTCAACCAGGATTATGTGATTAATTCTACTTGTTCACATAATATTTACATGGTCATTAATCAATGATGAACTCCTTGGTAATACTACCTAAACAATAATTAGTGGGAAGACTCGCAATTTTTTTATGAGGAAGGAATTACATAGTTGATCGTATACTCTAGCCCACCCCCAATATCAGAGATAATCTTTTGAAATGGTATAAAGGAATATATTGAAGGATTTCTAAAATGGGAGAGTACAAAATGGGTCAATTTGTCTCTAAATCATAATGTAATGAAGGAAATTACATTTAACATTAATTATTGTTCCAATGTATTTATAACTGATTCCCATAATTACTTTCAAGAGAATTAATTGAATCACTATAAAAAACTATGTGAGTGTTTTCATTGGACTATGACTGTGACACTGAAATTTTTTCACCTTATATAAAAATAGTAGACAACTATAATGGATGATAAATATGCTTCCACATTATAAATATTAGTATTGGTAATTTTACATCATTGGAATTGATGTCTGTTATTTTAATGTAATACAATTCCTAGCCAATATAATAATACATGAACATGTAGGTCATTTTATTTGATATCAAAAATAAATTCCAATCGAAGAGGATGTTATGTGAATGAAAAATATTATCCCTATGACACTTTAAATAAATTCTTGTCTATGGGGATTCTACATGATGATTAATTATGTCCACTATACCACCAAAAATGACACAAGGTTATGGGGATTTCAACTAACCTTAAAGGATCTCTATTATGGACCCTAATATAATGTTTTTTTGGCATACATAATTTCTCACAAATGAAATATTATATTCCTATGCAGTGAAAATTTATAAATTATTCTAAACTGAATCAATATATATAAGAAATACTTATTTGAATATAGATACTATATAATATGAGAGTTTTTATAAGTTCTAAATTCATTTTAGGATCAATGATATGTGTTCCATCAGTGAATGAAGCTGTATACTAAAGACTTAAAATTTTAAAAAAAACTTACAATTTTTTTCCTCTGTTTCTGAATTCATGGTAGTTCCATCATTATTTTTACTTCTAGAAAAAAAAATGATGATCGAGGAACATGTACTTCATTATTTAATTCATTATTTAATGAAAATTAAACATAAATCAATAAAATAAATTAATGTATACTCAATGATAAATCATATATTACATGTGACAGTTCATGATCTTGCATTGTAGTTTACCCTAGAGTATGACTATATTAGATAGTGCCTATATTTCTTATGATTCTTTCAAATGAATGGTATTACTAAAAAATGTGATTTTATCAAGTCAAAAGGGCTAAAAAATAATCATCTCAACTTTATAATTCAATGATTTAATGAAATAACTCAAATAACTAATTCTAAAAAATAAAATTGAACATAATCACATCTAATAAAATTATCCACTATAGAAAATAAGGACTATTGAAAAAAATAAGATATTTATTAAAATCATTAATAATTTATGTTACATTGAATGTGGAACTGGACTAATGTTCAATTAATTCATTATATTGTGAAATTGGGTATTCATTGAAGATATATACATTTTCTAGATCAGTGCCACCTCTTTTTTTTCTGGCCAACATGAAGTTCATGCTTGTAGGCCTCCACATCACCCCTTATTACATTAACCTAGTTTTCTTAGCACACAGACCATGAAATATAATACAGTGAAGATGAATATTAAAACAAAAGTATAAATAATTATTTTTGAAGAAATTCCAATTTAAATTTAAAAAAATTATTACACAAATTTCCACCAAATACTTGTCTTTTATTTCTTATCAGGTTTTATTCCAATTGGTTGCTTGAATTGGAATAATATTTCATTGTATTCAATGTTTTCCCATGAAACACCACAATTATTTACCATTTTATTAAATAATTTACATTTTATCATTATACTGAACCAATTGTTTTTGTATTTATTCGACACATTATGAATTTTTTTATTAACACATATTTTACTAAAAAAAGATATTAAAAAATGAATATTTTATACACATATATAAATGAAATATATTAAAAATTTATTCATTTCATTACTTTTTAAACATTTAATCATATAACTATCAGTTGTCACTCGATCTAGCACACTACATTGTGGGGGAGTAATGAGTGAAGTTTCCTCTATAGTAGACTATAGGTGATGAGGTTGGGTAGGAGTGTATGAGTATACATGGGGCATAAAAAATAGAGGTTTACCTTATATATATGAAGGTGGATAAGGGTAAAAACTCATAGGGATTAATGGATATGGACTACCCTGCATGGTAGTAGGGAAAAATTTATAAAAAGGATGACCACCAATATATTGGTAAGGAATATATGTGGGGGTGTGATGGGAGGAATGTGTCTCGGTGACTATAGAGCCATCGACTATGAAGTGCTACAAGTATGGGGTGCATGTAGGGCTAGTCCCATATTCTGAAGTGCCTGAACTATCCTCATTTAAATCCAGTTCCCTCCTCAATGATTCAGGTTCATATTAACTATTATTTGTGTACATTTCATACATAGTAAACAAATAAATAAATAACTTACCAGAACATTCATTTATTAGGCCAACTTCTCTAAATCAATGATCATTTTCCTGAATTATTTTTCTATGAACCTCCTCGTAAGGCATAATAACTTGTAAATTGGAAAAGTGGTGTGGAAATTCTAAAAATATAACAAAACAATAAATAACTATAATGTTTCCATGAAAATTCAAATTATTTTTCAAAACATTACATTTCCAATTATTTTTTTCATTATATTATTTACTCGAAAAATGAAAACATCACAAAACAAAAGAAGCTACTATATTAAATTTAAAATTAAGATAAATAAATGTTTTTAGTTATCTACTAGGATTTTAGTTTTAGTTATTAATAAAAACGACATGATGTTTTTGAGAAGTCCACTTCCCAATGATTAATGTTCTATTAGGATGGTGAATAGAACACTTTTTTCATGATCTTGTTGGGTCCATCAAATGAGATTTGCAGGTAAACATGGGGATTGATCATCGAAAAATAAAAAATTATTTCCATATGGCTATTTACAAAAGTATAAATGATAGGATAATGGAAATTTTATTGAAAACATTTTATAAATGTGATGCTATAATAAATATCTTCTAAAAAGATCAAAAATTAATATATTTTTCAACAATATTGGAAACATGGAAAAAATTTGAAACTAGATAACTAGTATAATATAAATAACATAATTAATTATGTACATTTTTTTATAGTATTAAAATAACATATAACAGGACAAAATAATATAAACAAAATATTTCAAATCGTGTAATGCTATACATTCCCTATTATAATTTTAGATTAAGAATCCATTCTCACAATTTAATCATCTGTATCAATGAAATATTAATTTGAGTGAATAATGAGTGTTTCATCCTAAACACCACCACCATCCAATCCATAATCAGAAGTTTGTCATGGTATACAATAAAAAATAATACCAAATTGTGATTTTAAAGGGTCATTTACATAAAATACTTGTCTATATTGTGATGTAAGAATATAAGGCTTATCTATTCATGGATGATGTTTCATATCAATCACTCTAAAACAGAAACTATATATATATGAGGATTTTTATTTAATTAAATCAAACCACTTTTATTTAATCATATCGTCATGACTGTGTTCATAGTAATATAATAAAAATATTCTCTCAAAACCCCCAAAATATGACATATTTTCTGACTGATGTTGTCTGTTTGGTGCACTAGCATAACAATTAATTGTTTCACATATCATGAAACTATCATGATGTTTTTTCATGTCTATAGTTTAACTATTTATAATGAATATAAAATCTTTGACAACCACTGCATTACAATCATGAAACACATTGTTAAGACCCAATTAAAATGGCTTAATTTCAGTAGATAAACCATCGATATGTAATCATTGGACTCGATATATATCATCAACAAATATTTAAAAACTACCTATGATTTGGTAATGTTAAAAAAAGAATAGGATACCTTTTACTTCAACCATGAAGGAAATTATCTACTTTTTAATTGCTCCCGCCTCTTAGTAGATAAATGCCGATGTGATCTTTTCAGATTTTTTCACTATGTTTTCTACAAATATGAAAATTTATTGATATCTAAAACTATAAAAAAATACATAAAAAAAATATATATTTATGATTTTACATACTATATGTAATTACCAACCACAACATAGTAGAATAATACCATATAATGAGAAATTCCCACTCATACCTATTCAATGTATACAAACTGTATGATCTAGATATCCCACTCCCATTTTTGGTAGTGATGGAAATATTTGCTCTATGGGATCATACAGCTCATCTTCAGTTCTCATGGGCCAATTAGATCTCCCAGTGTCATTATCCAAATACATTGAACAAAAATAAATGCTTTCCTACACTAAAAAACCATTAACAATAGATCCTTCATGATGTTTTTTATTTCTCACATCATATTTCATTGTAAAAATAATTTTTTATTGGACATATAGAGTGACTAAAAACAGGTCCCCCAAAAAGAACTTCTGTTGAAAGATGCATGATCAGATGTGACATACATGTGAAAAGGATGGGCGGAAATTTTATCCAAGTCACAAATAATTATCGGTGCATCATTCTGCAGTTTTTCACAACACTTTTGTTAAAAGTTTTAGCACAATGATATCAATAAAAGTGACATAATCTAATCACAACATTCCTGAAATTATGGGACAATAAATATAACATGGAAATAAATATCAATTCAATCAATGGGAAATGGTAGTCATGGGTTTTTAGGAAATCTAATTTCACTTATCGTGTAAAAACTCATTTGGAAATGAAAATCAAATAAATATCTAGAACCATTAACCATTCCATGACATGATGAAATGATTTGTTACTTTGTATTTTTTTTCAAAATACAATAAAAAGGACTTTCCACATATTCTAACCAATAAAGTCATGATGATGTCTTGGATTTATACTCTAATACCTAAAATCACAATGTCAACACAAATTATATTTTATATTTCTTTTTACAATTAAACATTTTTCATGTAACATTTCACTCACATTTTTTCTCAACATACATTACATCCAAGAAGTGATAAATCAAATTTTATAACCAATACAAAAAAATAATGAATATAATTTTCTCTCTCTAATTATTATTGGAAATTAAATGAACATTATTCTTATTTTTACAGTTTAACTGATGATTTCCAATATAAAATTTTAACTATATTGTTATTTAATGATATCTCCCCCTAAAATTTATTGTGTTATTTCATCTGTCTCTATGGAATTTTCGATCTATCTTTAATTTTTCCTATATAGATAATCCATTTAACAAATTCATCGATGACCTATGAACAGAATGATCATTAAAATATTAATATTCTAGAATGTGTGTTTTTATACATATATGGTAGGGTCATCAACCTTTACTACTAATAATAATTATTGTTTATTTATTGCATAGGTAAAAAAGAGTAAAAGTCATGTTAAGGGGGCCTGAAATAGTGAAGACTGAGGGAATCCCCTATAACAAGGTTCTCCCCCTCAGGGCACAAAGGTTTTGTACGTGAAAATAAAATGGTACCTGTAACATGGGTAGAAAAAGAAACAAGATGGCCCGCCAAATTTTTCACCTCACGCCATGTATGGAGCATTCAGATGTTGTCATTGACCAAGACTTTACATCTTTTGATTATGTAAGATATTGACCAAGGGGTGGTGCCTGTGTCGAGCAGAGATTGATGCAGAATAGTGGAGTCTATTTCCATCTCAGACAGAACAATATTCCACTCTTGGCATAAGCTTAAATCTATGAGTATTTCCCGAGCCTCAGCTTGAAGAGGCTTTCCACATCCGAAGTGAGCCGAGAAGGCCAAAATGATAGAGACTTTGGGATCGCGCACAACCCCTCCTCCCATTTTGGTGCCTTGGAAACTGGAACCATCCGTATTGAGTTTAAGGCCCTTCAGAGGAGGGCAACCATAGATCCAGGAGCCTTGAGGAGGGTTGTGGAGAACCTCAGAAGGAGTACTGATTGCATGGAGAGGTCTAAGGGTGGGAGCATCGCGCTCGTTTTTTACCAGTCTAACCATGTCAATAAGTAGGCTCTTAGTGTGGGAAATAAGGGACTGGATGGAAGACCTGACTTTCTCATGGAAAGCCTTGTTTTTGGAATGCTAGTTTCACCAGCATCTAGCGTTAAGGACAACCGCTCAAGTACATTGTTCCGGACCCACATCGCTAGTGCCATAGAACCACTGGTCTAGGAAGGAAGCGCCTAGGAGAGCCTGAGAATGGATAGCCGTGAAGTCACCAAAGTATCCCTAGATGGCCTGTGCCCAATCGCCCTAAAAAATAGGTGGTTCAGGATCTCCTCCCTGATTTTCCTATAGCACGTGCATCTGAATATAGTAGGGATACCCGACTTTTGGATATTGTCATCCGTATAGACTTCCTGGTTTCTGATTCTCCAAGAAAGGAAGTTGATTTTTTTTGGTATTGATTTGCACCATAGCAAACCATTCCACTGATATGTAGGGTCTCTAGGGAATGTTTCCCTGCATAAGTCACGCATGGAGGACATACTAGAGGAGGATGCTGTAAAAATACATTTATTAGGAGTGGAGTTCATGTCGATGAGATCAAATGCCTCTTGTTGAGTCTCATTCAGGAATGCGCTTGTAAACTATAGGTAATTGTGGGCTTCTTTGAAGGAAATATTTGGTATTGGGAATCCGGGGAAGCCAAGTGGAGAGACTGCCCAATTGTGGTGCAAAAAAGAGATTTCTCCTTTCCCTACTATCCAGTGTGAAAGAGGTTGTAGGGTAGGGATGTTGGACGAGATCTCCTACCAGAGATGCGATGCCTACCTAGTCATCATTTCCCAGTTACCTTTGTATCTGGAAGACATTGTCTTTCCCTATAGGGTGCATTCTTCAATGGTCTCCCACACCAACTTTGCATGCAAGAAGTATAGAGTATATGAAAGACTCCTCGAGCTGATGCCCACTTCTTGGATGGGTCTTTCCATCCTAGCCCAAGAGGTCCATTTCCCTTTGCTTTCCGAAAGAGAACCCCATATAATCCCCATGATAACCTTGTCAATGGTGTGGATAACCCCCTTCGGTACCTTGAAATCTAAAAGAGCATGAATAGGAATGGCCAAGAGAACACTGTTGATCAATTCTATCCTCCCCCCCCCAAAGGATAAGAACCGGTGTTTCCAGTTAAGGACACGTCATGTGATCCTATTCACTATGTAGTCAATGTGGAAGACACACATCCTACCTGGAGATAATGGGGCACCAAGGTACTCCATTGGAATGGAACACCTCTACATGTCAAGGATGTTGCACAATGAGTTGACCCTTCTTTCTGATCATTTATTCAAGATACATATGTTGAACTTAGCAATATTAACCAGTTGGACACTCCATTGACAATAATATTTGAGAATTGTGTTGATTCCTTGAATATATCTCTTGCTGGCATTCATTCAGATGATGGAATCATCTGCGAACATGAGGTGAGAGATGGTGTGTGGGCCCAATTTACTTCGATAGGGAAGAATATCCCCCGTTTCCATGCTTCTATGAATGATCCTACTGAGCACATCTTGGGTAAGAATGAAAAGGATTTGGGAAAGAGGGTCTCCCTGAATTAGCCTGTGGGTGGATTTGATGAATCCATGAATTTTCACCATGAAGAAAACAAGTATCCATAATGAGCTGAAGCACCTAAAAATGAGATCAGAGGCCCATGAAGAGAAGCCCATACCTGAAAGCACCTTGATAATGAAATTCCATTCGATTCTGTAAAATTATTTTTTCATTTCAAGTTTGATTGTCATATTAGAGCAATGAGCATTGGTGTTGATGTTTCTAGACATATCATGGGCCAATGCAATGGCTCCTTGGATAGATCTTCCTCTGATAAATCCATGTTGTTCTGCAAAAACCTAGTGAGGGTGGTGGGAGGATAGCCTCCTGTGGATGATGTTGGCCAATATTTGGTAAGGGAAGTTACACATGATCACCAGTCCGTAATTCTGGAGGAAATTTGGGTGTTTTATTTTAGGTATGAGGACTAAGGTGGTCGTACAAGAAACATGTGGGAGGCTCCCTCCGCAGAAAAAGTCTCGAATAGCTCTCACAATGTCCTCCTGAACCACATTCCAGGATTCTCCCAGGAGATCATTAACCTGGTTGGAGATAGTGCTTGGTATCACTTCCAGAAACTCAGCACACCGATTAGGGTACCCATCAGGAATTCACGGGTTGACATCATCAAGGAGTGTTTTGATGTAGCTATGGGCCATGGCACCCACAACATCCCTATCAGCGGAGTAGGAACCATCATCCATCAGAATGTTCAGTTGAGTGATGTGATTCTTCTCTCTAATGTAAGAGTGGAAGAATTCAGTATTTCTATCTCCCTCCCGATGAAATTTTATCATCGATTTTTCACAAGCCATGCGCTATTGGCATAAGAGTGCTTCTGACAAAGTGTCTTTCATGCCTGAGAGTTTGGAAAATAATGGATCGTTCCAGTCCTCTTCCAGATTGCTCTCGAGCCGAGCAATGTCCTGCTCGATGGAGACTATATTCTCAGAGCCAGGGGTATGTGCACCAACCCATATTTTGAGGTCTTGTTTGAGGCACCCGAATTTATTGTGAAGCCCAATCCAAGAATTTTCTTGTGTGGTCTTGTTCCACAAATTATTCATGGCTTGATGTTAACCTGTCCACCGGGGCCACTGATGGGAGAAGATGAAGTGTGTGGGACTTTCTTTCCTGGAGGTCACTGACACCAGAAGTGGAGAATGTATTGATAAGCTACGGACCAGATGAGTTACCTTAGAATTGGGGTAGGAAGATATGGCATGTATGTTTGCTAGGCATCTGTCGAGGCGACTCCGGGAACGGCGTGTCCCTTTTTGGTTGTTGCACCAAGTAAACCTGTCGACAGAATACCCCAAATCTATGAGCCCCTTGTCATCCATGAACTGGGCAATGTCCAAGATTTCCTTGTGAGGAAAATACACATGAACTTTCTTTTCATATGGATCAACAATAACGTTGAAATCCCCCCAAAAATCCATGAAAGATCACCAGGATCGAAGGAATCAAAATTCTTCCATAAGGTGACTCTCATATGGGCATCACAGCTCCCATAGATGAAGGAAACATATAAGATGTTATTCCCTGAGATCACTTTGGTAGTGATGGACTGATCATCTACTTGTATCTAGTTCACAGAGATGGTGTTTCTCTAGAAGATCCCTATATACAGGTTAGATGGGTTGGCATGCAAAGAGGCATTCATTCTCATCCTGTGGGGAAATTCATCTATTTTGGAAGGAATTTTTTTGGGTTCAAGAACAACAACATAATAATTATAGTAACTATCGTTTTCATACATATCCATGACAAAAAAGTATAAATATGAATTAAAACATGACATGTACTATGTGCATTTTTCTTATGCTGAAATGTGTTGAAACCATCCCATGAAAATCAGAATTAAACATTCGGTGGGATGTATAAAAATATGTATCTAACCTATCAAATTAATTCCATGCTCACTCATCAGGTAGATGAACTATATAATCATTATAATTATTTCATTCATCTTCATGCCATCTCATATTCGTATATATTTTTCTAAAATATAATGTTTATAATGTTTGGGAATCAATGGAAATTGCCACATCACATTGCATGATACATAATATTGAGGTCCTTTTTTATAAGTCTCTAATATTGATGTACCACATTGTTTTAACTCATTTAACTCAACAATTCCCTTCCAAAATAGACATAAATATTTATATCATGTATGAAATTTTGTACGTGAAAATCCAAATTTCTCAACATTCTTTGATTACATATAATCATCTTTATGAATACATAAACCATAAGGTAGAATTTCCTTAAAAAGATTAATTATACAGTAAATTTTTTTATTAAAAAATCCATAAATTGTATTCACATGATATAATCGTATTAAAAACATCATTTTAGTCATTTCTTCACATGACTGGTATACTGGGGGTTGTTTTTTTCTAAAAATTTTCTAAAATGAAAAACAGCATAATTTTTATCATTAGATGAAAACTATTTTCATGTATTCATTTCACCTTCCACTATGTTATATGAAGTTTTGGCATGAGAAACATATAGAAACCAATCGGTAATAAAATTTTCCATTATGGTCCTTTCATCTAAATCAAATACATAATTTATTTGATCATTTTCTCCATTATGATACTGAAAAAGATATTCTTTTTTAAAATATTTTTCAGTGATGTGTTAACATACTTCATCATGGCTTAACCATTGTCAAAAAATGAATTCTACAAATGGGAATAAAATGAATACTCGTCTTAAACTATTATTGATTGAATAATCTAAAAAATATTCCAAATCCTTCTAAAACTCATCAGTGATCCGATAAATATTATACATCCCACTTCTAACCATTCTAATATAAATAAACTTTGAGTTATTAAAACAAATCTATAAATATTAACATTGCTACTCATTCATGCTTATAAAAAGTAGTATATGGACTCATTAATTAATTACCCTAATTACTAATGAATTAAGAGGTATTAAACAATCATTATAGAATAGAAAAATGTATTTTCATTTTTATATATTTAAGGGATATTATTGTTTTTCTACAAACTAGAAGTTGTAGTATAGGGATGTTACACACGATTATTTAATGTTTGATTGGAATAAGACTTATTATATTATATAGTTGTTACTATAGTATAATTAGTTGAAGTAAGACTCTAATTACACTAAAGAGTTAAACTAGAAACAAATATATTATATATTTTGGACAAAATGATTGTTTGTTACCCTAATTCATACATAATTGATCACTTTTACAAAAAATTATTCTGTGTCTTAATCCACAAATATCATGTCCATAATGATATCTTCAAATTAATTCCTCTAAATTTATTACATAATATTAACATATTCGTCATAAAACCATCTTAATTACATGGGACACAAAAATAAAATTCGATAATTATTCAAATATTCCACTATGACTATAATAAAATAATCTAGGTCAAAACTCCATTAATTCCCAGAGTCATCATAATTAAGAAGAAAATATTCCGTTTCAATAACACAAATATTAAATCCATAGACTTTATTAAATAAATAAATTAATTTTATTTAAATTCTTATGAGTCAAATGAATATTCTAAGAATAATTGTATCCTTTTATACAAAAAATATATGTTAATAATGATCCCAATTAAGTCCCAGGAAATAATCCTTTGAAGAACCCAAATTTCATGAAAAAAACTCCAACATAACTCTACAAATACCATCTATATTAAATAAATTATAAAAATTACAATTATATTGATAAAATATTTAGTGGACATAAATACATGTTAATGTCATCATGTTAATTAGCATGAATTAATTAATGAACTCATTTATTTTAATAACTCCAACAATCTTGTTTCAAAATATTTAATAATCCCTAATTAAATAATAAAAAATTTTAATTGTATGTCATTATGATAACTCTATTGTCAATAAATTTAATCGAAAATATAATTTATTAAATAACTAAAAAATATAGTCTTTATACTCTTTTACCATATTTCCTCTTAGAAAAAAGACTTCCACCTACATAATATATGATAAATAATATTTTATCTAGTATAAAATACCTTCCCAAAACATTATCTAAATATAAATATAATGAATCATGTTATTTCATAGGTTTCTATACATTATATACTTCTAAAGTGACATTAGTAAATGTAATCCATCTTAATGAATCAAGCATAACATTATCCTTTTCTATAGTACATGAGATATCTAAATTATAATCCTATATGAATTTTACCCATATACACTTATTAATATTCATGTCATGTTAATATAATACATAATGAAGTATCTTAATATCAATTATTACACCATGATAAATCAAAATTGGGATTCTACCAAGTTACCATATTTGTAAATATTGGTAAATAGTCTATATGAATAAATAATAATCATCAGTGATATACTTTATCTAAAACTAAGTGACTAAAATACATGAGATAAAAGTGGAGGTAACATTTTATATCCTAATGAAAATATAATAATACGTATAGAACAAAAAAAATTAATTTGATAATAAATCCATATCAACTCCAACACAAAATCTCTATATAAAATAGAAAGAATACATATATATTTTATGGGTTTGGGTATGTACATAAATACAAAATATAATCTACTGACATTATAAAAAAAATTTCCGATGAAACATCTATTCCAAACCATTTATCAAATCCTATTGAATAATCATTATCGTATTCTAAAAGGAAATATTTTATCATTTAACCTAAAATAAATCCTACTTATCAAAATAATAAATCCCAAATTAGGTTATCATTGGATTGTAGTATCCCATACAATTCCCCTATAGTAATTGGTGAATCACGACATAAGAAATAAGATGGGGTACTTCTATGAGAGAAGGAGAGGATAGGGTTCCTTCGATAGATTTGTTGTGGGTAGAATCATATGTCTTGAGAGTAGGGAATGGCTATAATTTATTTTCACAAGCCTCTTTATTGAGAGAAGGGAGTGATCAGATTTTTCCCAAGAGTATGTAGGTAAGAAAAATGAGTTCGATCGATGCCCAATCTGGTTCCTTCCATGATTATCTAGGGTTTAATCATCTGAGAATGGTAGGGAAAGGGGAAGGGTTTTTATCCTGAAATAGGTTGGGAAAGGGGTAGGTTAAAGGGATTAGATTGTGAGAGGTATAAAAATAAGTTTGATTGTAAGAGAGGTAGTGGAAGGGGTTCGATTGAGAAAAAAGTGTGTTCAGGTGGGGGTAGCCCGAGGTGTCCTGATAGTTTCCACGGTAAACATATCACCCTTGGAAAAAAATCTCTACTAATATAGTTATTTAAATTGTACAAATAAAAGTGTGGAGGGATCCTCATTTTCTTGATGTGACCCATATATCATTATTTTATCTTTATGCCTTTGGAAGACTAGTGACTAAGTCCATATAATTACCATGCACTTTATTACACACTTATACATGATTTATTAAATTTACCAACACTTAAGATAACTTTGAGGATTGATAGGACTATTGAATTGGAAAAATTACGAACAATACATGAAAACATATAACAAAAATAAAAACATTTTTATTGACAAATTCTTTTACTGGAACGCACACATTCCTTCGTATTTAGAATTACATTGGATAACCTGAGGACATGTATAAGAAAATGGTGAGCAATAAATCCCAGTAATGGAGTAAACTAGGAATAACATGAATAATACAATCATGTTAGGAAATTTCCATATAAGTGTATAATAAGAGAACCAAGATCATGAATGAATGATATATCATGATTATCATAACATTTAATTGTCTCAACATCATTTATCATGATATTAGCACGACCCAAGGATCATTTCTCATTGATAATGAGTAAAACCTCATTGCATTTGAATGTTTAGGAGTAAAACCGCATTTCACTTGACATATCATGATAATAATCTTAACCCAATGCATTGGAGTGATATTTAGGCACACCCTTATAAATCATTTTATTTCATGCAAAAGTGTTCCATAAGGATCATACAACATGGAATGATTCAACATCATCATTTATTCCACGATAAATGAATGTGGAATAATTACACGAGACTATATAATAAAGATATAAATATGAATAATGTTGAATTCCCCTGAAATATAAATGAGCATTGTACTCACTACATAATGTCCTTGGCATGAAAAATCGAGTCACAATTATGACAGCATAACGACGTGACATAATAATTCATAAAAATGGCTGATGATTGAAAAAGGGGTACCTCATCATATATACATGAAATGGACAGTAAGGGTGTCATATTAATGCATTTTCCAACCTTTGTAATGAAATTTAGATGCATTATTTAAAATAATTTCTTGAATGTAAATGAGGAGAGATAAACCCCTTACAGAATTTTTGAATAGTAATAGGGGTACATGGGAGGAATTAATAGGAGAGAAAGGGGTCTCTCATAATTCAAAAATAAAGAGGGATTTATAGGGGATGTGAGAAATCATACCCACGTTTTTTAAATTAAAAATAAATGGGTATAACAATTCAGGTATCTGATCAAAAGATATCATAGAAATTAAAGGCATGCGTAGACAATTATCCAACCAAAATTTCTTGGAGGAGTCCAAGGAGACCATCCATATGGAATTATTCATGGTGTTGGAGAAAGAATTTCAACTGCTCGATTATAGAAACCATTAATTCTAATTTTGACCAAATCCATAATACTATTTTGAATTTCATTGAAAATTACTCTTTCACATACAGTAATGATTTCATTATTTGGGAACTTACTCACAATGGTATGTTAAACTCCCAAATTTTCTATAATAATTTTATCTTTGACTCTGGAAATTATTACAATTTTCTTAATCATTTCATCATGACTTGAATAAAACCTTCAAGATTCAATCTCATCTGGTGTATTTCTCACAATAGAGTTTCCACAGAGAGTTTCCTATAATATTTGGGAACTCATCTCTACTCCAAGTGAAAATTTTATAATCAATACAGAGAAGATGCTAACCACCTCTTTCATTCATGCACTACAATTTCTGCTATGTGGAAATATATAATAGAAATTTTGGATTGTAGATGGTTAATATTTGACTCTATCAAAACTCAACTAATGAAATATATAGAAATGGAAGGCTCACAACAAATCAAGAACCTTTTCCTAGATGCATTTCTGAGCTCCTCCATGTGATCTGGTATGATCAGAATTCTATTATTCATAAAAATTAATCTTCCTATCAAAATGAAGGATAGATGAGGATCATTATTTCCATACATGAATCTTCTCTGATGAAAAAGGGAAATTCCCACAACACTGTTTCATGAATTTGGAATCCTGCAATGTAATCAGATTAATGGAAATTTTTGTCATCCTCACCTTACCCTGGAGGTGTTCTAGAGATATTCTCTTCCTTGATAGATAAACATTAATATTGATGGTTCCTTTAGAGGAAAAATGGTCCCCACAATATGTGGTGATATAATTAAGATTTATCTTAGTTATATCCTTTTTTTATTCATGGGTAGTTATGGAATTGACACCTACCTTTATTCTAAGATGATGAGCTTAATTCATGCTATTACCTTCGCCAAGATTTTTTTTGGAAAAACCGTTGGATTGAAAGCAACTCGATGACCATATGGAATGGAATTAATCATAGTTCCTAGGTGATTACTACTCATTTGATGGAATGAACCCATTTTATTATCGATCTCAACTATATCATCAATCTTGTTTGTTGAGAAGCTAATATAGTTACAGATGGCCTGGACAACATGGAATTAAATCAAGACATCAACTGCTGTGAAGACCTCCCCATTGATGTTATTTACATAAAAGAAAAATATTTTTATATGATCCTATATTTTTGTCTCCTATAAACTTTCTTTTGATATTAATTTTTTGTTGGTCTATTTTGACCAAGGCTTCATCCGTAAAAAAACATAACAAAATTTGGACAAAATGAGAAAGAAAAAATCCCATACTTGGAAGTGTGATACCAAAAGCTTGGGAGAGGCTCGAGAGAGGCTTATAGAAATCTTGAGGTGACTTGGGAGGATTATGTGGAAAAGAGGTCGGGGGTGGTTTGAGCTCGAAATGGTTTGAGTAAAGAGGAATGGGAGATTAAGGGTGTTTATATAAGAATTGAGAGGGAATTATTTTTTATTTTGGTTTTGGACACCACACTTTAAGCAAATCAAAACCACAAACCAACCCATGTCTTTTCCCATGGTTTTCTTCAAAAGGGGAGTTGAAAAAATTATTTCATATGGCCAATGTCTGAACATATTAAAATATTAGGATTTCTTATGTGGAGGTGAGTCACACTCTCAAGGAAATCATTTAAAAATGTTAAAATGTTTTATAATTCTTGGAGGGTCCACTAAGGCTTTGCAAAATAAATCATACAAATATAAATGAAAATTATTTTAATGTAAAAAAATATATTGGTCGAACAAACCTTTCATAGTATTTTATTTCATCACTATTGGGTGATTATGATGTCATAAAATAAAATATATATTTAAATGGTATTTGATTTTTACCCAAAAATTTGACTGGCTAAGAAAATTATGAAAAATTCACATATTGATAATTTCAATGTCCGGATTCGAAAAATAATATTCATTTTATCTAAATTTTTTTTTCAATATGCCAATTTTAATTTTAATATAAAAACTAACATTTATAAAAAATTCTTCGGTTTTCAAGAAAGAAGATTTCATACCTGAATAAAAATTTCAATTTTATTCATAAAAATTAAAAAATTATTTTTATATATTAAAAATTTATTTATTAATACTATTTTATTAAAATATTAAGTAATTAAAAAATCCTTTAATTCATCAATATTAATTTCTTAATTGAATTGTAACTAAAAATACTATTTGTTCATTAAAAATTATTTACAATGTAATAATAACAAAAAGAATTTATATTATTTATTATATAAAAAATTAATTCACATAATCATAGTTCTAGGGTCATGTATCATAACCCCTTGAAACACCCATATAAGACCTAAGGGTAATGTGTCTGATTGGGACAGACTCTTGGAGAGGCACTAATAACATTACTCTGTTGGTAATCTCTATTAACATTCACTTCTACAATAGTTGGTTCTGTTCATGCTTAATGTGTGGAAGCTCTGATTTTTATTGGTCAAGAGATAATCCCAGTGATGCCACATCCTTTTCCACCTTAGAAAAATTGGATTTATATGAAGAAATTATTCTAGTGATGTCATCATGTCCATTGTCTGAGTAAATTGGATTTGGTAAAGCCCTAAATTTATGCTAATCATGTGTTCATTATTCAATGTCTATATTAGCAACGGTAAAAATTAGTAAGAAATTTTAAAATCCAAAAAGATAAAACGAAGGAAGTATATATTTTATATAACAACATTACATAATATGACATTTAATTAGATCCAGATTAATTTTCATTAATAAATGTTTTGGTCGTTACAATCTTAAACCATTAAGAAATTTCTCTATGGAAATTTCCTTTTCCCACACTAAAAATGTTGTGGGTAACTCTTCTTTATCACTTCCATGGATTCCCACATTTCTTCTTCATAATTGTGGTTCTTCCACAACACCTTGATGAGGGGAATTGTCTTATTTTGTATAATTTTTCTTCTATGATCTATGATATTTAACGACATCTCTTAATAAGAGATGGAATTCTCCAATGGTACCACATATGGACTGAGTACATGTGATGAGTCAAGTATTTACTTCTTCTATAGTGATATATAAAATACATTATGTACTTTAGGTAGGATCTTTTGGAGTGCTAGTCGATATGCCACTACACCACTGTGATCAAGGATATCAAAATGGATGATGTGACTTTGAATAAGCTTTACCTTCTTCCCAAATCTCATAACTCGCTTCCATATTGATATTCATAGAATACAATGTCTCCAACATCAAACTCTAGATCTTGTTGACGATTATCATCAAAGCTCTATTTTCGACTCTAAGAAGCATTAATGTGTTGCTAGATAGTCATAACCTTCTCCATAATTTCATTGACCATTTATGTACATAAGAGATTTTTCTCCCCAACTTCATCCCAACATGCCAGTGTTATTCACCTCCTCCCATAAAGGGATTCATACTGAGTAATTTGGATGATTAAGGGGAAACAATTATTCTATGAGAACTCCACTAGAGGAAGATATTGATCACATCCTCCTTTAAAGTCCATTTATCATGCTCTCATCATGTCCTCATGTTTTTAGATAGCCCGCTCAAATTGGACTTCAATTTGAGGATGATATGTCGTAGTGAATTTTAGCTCAATATTCATATCATATTGAAGACTCTTCAATAAATTAGAGGTGAATATTGGATCTCGATCAGATTAAATAGATAGTGGTACTCCATTCATCCTTACCACTTCTCTAATATATATTTGTTCTAGTTGATCCATTGAGAAATCCTCCCAAATTGCAATGAATTGTGTAGTATTTTTAAGACGATCCACAACAACCCAGACAATGTTGTTTCCTTTGGATTTATTTGGTAGCCTAGTGTCAAAGTCCATGGTGTTTTTCCCATTTCCATGTTGGTATGGGTAATGGTTGAATCATCCCCTTATACTTCTTCCTCTCAACCTTCACTTGCTGTCATACTAGGGAATTTGATGTATACGTTGAAATACCCTTTTTATAATATCCCACCAATAATTATCTTAGATATATCGATGCATCATTATGATTTATAGGTGAATAGAGATATTAAAACTATGTGTGTCATCTAAAATTTCTATCTTTATGTCTATAATTTATGGAATACATACTCTTGTCCCAAATCTCACAATTCATTCTTTATTAACATTGAACTTTGAGGATTTCCCATTTTTGATAGTTTCCTATTTCATTTGAACTCCCACATGATCCTTTTAGGAATTCATTAAACTTTCCAAAATAGATGTTTGAGTAATAATTTATGAAATGATTGATAATGTTTTATCCTTCATTATTCCCATGTCTATCTTCATCAAATCTAAAAATATTGTATCCTTTTTAATTCTAATCAATGATAAGATCATTGGGTACTTCTACTTAGAGCATCTTCCACCTAGTCTATTTCTCTGGGTGGTAATGGATTTAGTAGTCATAGTATTTGATCAGATCTAACCATATTAAATGGTATATGTTCAACTCTTTTTGTGTGAATATATACTTTAGCAATTTGGGATCCGAATATATTTAACACTTCTCTCCAAATATTTAATGTTGCTAAATTTTTTACACGAAGATTAATACAGCCAATTCCATATCATTTGTTTGATATTGTTTCTCATGAAAATTCACTTTCCTTGAATCATAGATAATGAATCTGTCATTTTTCAGCAACACACATCCTCTACCCTTCTTCAAATCATCATGGAATACCTCAATAAGTTCTCTAGTTGTGGTTAGTGTGAGCATGAGTGTAGTGATATGCCTCCTTATTAACTCCATGAAACAATCTTAACATTCATCGTTTCAAGAAAACATTACTCCTTTATGAGTTATCATGGTAAGAGGGTTGTAAAATCATGAGAAATTTGTCACAAATCGATGATTATATCCTACTAACCCCAGGAAGCTATGAATACATGTTACTGATGTTTTCCTCGGCCTTCCCTCAATTAGAACTATCATAGAGGGATTTATAGATATTCCATTGCTTCTGATGATATGACCCAAGAAAGAGACCTCATTTAACAAGATCTCATAGTTGTAGTACTTTGCAAAAAGATCATCTTTCTTAATGTCTCTACTATAGTTCTTAGATTCTCCTCATGATCCTCCTTCATTTTAGCGTATATTACAATATCATCTATAAATACTATCACAATTATGTTGACGTAATCAATAAAGAATCTATTCATAAAATCCATTATGATTTATAGAGAATTAGTGATTCGGAAAGGCATTATTATGAATTCATAGTGCCCGTATCTAGTAGGAAAATCAATCTTGTAGATATCCCCCGTCTTCACCCTTACATGATAATATCCCGACCATAGATCCACCATGTGGAAGTATTGTGATCCACGTAGCTGATCGAACAAGTCATAAATTCATGGAAGATGATACTTGATATTTTTTGTGATTTTTTTGATCTCACAATAATCAATGAAATGGTGCATTGACCCATCCTTCATATTAAAGAATATGACCGGTGATTCCCAAGGTGAAACACTTGGGGTTATAAATCCTTTATCCATATTCACATGTAGTTGTTTCTTTATCTCCTCATGATCCACAATGACCAATCTATATGGATTTGTGGGTATTTGCAACTCCCCAAGTATAATATCAATCGAGAATTCAACATCTATTTTAGGAGGAAGACCAGGAAATTACATGGGAAACAATTCATTGAATTCACTAACAATAGGAATGTCTTCTAGGATGGTTTATTCCTTAGAATCAATCATCTAAGTCAGATACATGTGATAATAGGTAAATAATATCCATTCTTGAGATAATGGTGCTAAATTAGATTCATCGTCTTCCTTGCACCTGTACAGAATCAGGGGTTGACTTTTTATATGATGAGTGATTTCCCTCTCATAGTAGTTTATGTTGGATCTATATAAGGAAAGATAATCCATGACAAAAATTTCATGGAATTCCACCAGATGGAGTATAATAAGGTTTTCAATGATGTTCAAGACACAAATTATGACATGATAGGAGTTATATTCATGGGATGCAATGATTTCCCCATTTACCATTCTCACTGGCATCTTTAATTCCATGATTTGTGGTGGTGTTGTGATTGTTCTACTAAATGTACAGGATATAGAATAATGTGTAGAAATATAATGAAAAATTACACCCTCTATTCTAGAATGAATAACTAGCGTACATATCACCACATCATTTTTAGGGTCATATTCAATGATAGTGAAGGAAAAGGCTCACCTTTTCTACCATTGAGGTTGTTGTTTACATCCAAAAACCCATGGATTAGGGACCTAGTTGGCATAGTGACTTGGTTCTTTTAGTTGTAGCAATGAACAATGCGTTGAAGGTCGAATGGATAATTACTCTCTTCTATTATAATAGAGGGTTTTTCATGACAATTGTTAATGACTATATAACCTTATCTTCCACACCTAAAGAATTTCCTCATTCCATTAAGGAAACTTCCATGCTGCTTCTTTCCTCACCTATGGGATGTTGTGTACTGGAATTTCATAGCACCATTGGATTTATCCATCGGCCCGCCAGAATTAAATTCCATACTATACTTCTTATCCCCATGATATCCGTATTATTTTACTATATCTATTTTGACATTGTGGGAACATCAGACAATTTCCTCATAGATCTCAATGTCACAAATTGTTAAGTCTTTATGTAGGCTATGTTTTATCCCACTAAAGAAGCATTCAACCATACATACGAGGATAATGTCAAAGACAGTGGGCTATCATGCAATCCGTGTGATGTTTTACTAATACAATTTGACATATTTGTTATCTTTTTGCGTGAGTGCAAGCAAGTACCTTTCCATATTATGTCAGAGGGTGTGTGGAAATTATTTATCGAAAAGCAATTTCTGGAAATTCATCTATTCCAACGCCTCAAAATCTTCATCAAGCTTCATATTTTTAATCAATGTAGACAATTGATCAGATTCACCATCCATACAATAAGTATCTACATGTTCATTCTCTTGTTTAGAACATGGATGGATGGAGATGATCTTCTCAAATAGTTTATCCATTTTTCGACCACTGAGATATTAGATGTTCCACTAAATGTATGATGCACCTCTCTCATGAATCTCTTGATTGCAGATTGTTCATTCATGGGGGGTGGGGGTTGAACGTTCCTCTTGACCCATGTTTCTATTCAAAAACTAAGTTAACTAAGAGATTATTATGACATAATTTGTGATTACTCCTCCCATCAGATTGAGAATCTGATTAAAATAGTCATCACATTGATCTTCGCATCAGTTTTTAGACTGAGTCCTCATATTATCTGCCATTGGATGGAATACAATGATAGATATGGGTAACACATAAAGGGTAATATAATGAAAAAAAGGAATAAGTTATAAATAATATTTAATTCTTCAACTTTTCAATGTTATCCATGATCAACTTCCCAACATATATTCTTAGGTACATTTTATTAATTCCTTTAATAATGGTTCATAATATTCTTTTGAATTTACCAAAGAATTTTCCATGACCTGTCTGCCATGGCCCATTCTGTGACTACCCCATTCCCACCTTCTATATGCCTAGGTTTGGTGACTGGAACATGAATAGAATATACTAAAAGGGAATCCATTTCCTTTAAACCATTATACACACACTCCCAACCACATATCATCACACTAAAAGGGAGAAATAAGTATACCAAGAAAACAGAACTGAGTGAAAATATAAGTGAAAGTAAGTGGGCAAGAATAAAATCCCAATAAGGAACTGAACACGAGATTCTAAAAAAGAATACTATGATGGGCATCTGCATAAATTCCCACCTAATCATGAGAGTAGTGATGCTTCTTGCAGAAAAAGTAATATGTCTTTCCCTCCCAGTCCTACTGGACCCAACCTAGTCCTATGACACAATGTCCACTGTCATAGTGTCAGTCAGTCCCATCCCCATGAGAACCTCTGTTAAAACCTCGATTGACTACACCTGACACAACATGTGTGGGAGAAACCCATATAGAGGTTAGTATAACAATACTCAGTATGGACCCCGAGACCCTCGAAAAACTCTGGTAATCCATGAAGGAAAACATCACAATGAAAAATACCCCATAGTTAAAACCACTAAGAATGACCTAAACCACATTGAACAAAGTAGAAGATGCAGATCACACGAGGTATAACATCTGTATAAAAGTAAATATAATTATTTGTATAGATGGATAATCTTATTCTCTTGAGAGGTTGTACTGTTGACCCATACGGGGTCTCTAGGTGCTGACCCATAGATGTTCACTATGTGCTTACCCACATAAGATATATGGGTGCTGGCCCACATAGGATTGATAGGAGCTAGCCCACTCAGAGGATCGCTAGGTGGTGACCCACTCAGAGGATCCCTAGGAGCTAACCAACTCACAGGATCAGTAGGTGCTGACCCACATAGGATTTCTAGGTGCTGACCCATGGATCGTCTCTATTATTTCTTCACGTCACAACCATCCACTGGATTCTCGAACTTATCACAATTGATTCTGGGAGAAACCTCTCTTCCAGCCATCGGTGGTACCTAAATTTCCACTAAGTCCCAGATAGTGCAATCCCAAAGGACCGTATCATCATTAGGGTGCCAACATAATAGATGGCATGTCGATCAGATGCTCGGTCTGTATGTTATGGGAAATTTTGTAAAAAGCTCTTAGTTCGATTTGAGTTCGATCCAACATGGCCATATGCCAAAATTCTTCAAACCTCTAGTATATTAACTCAAAATTATTTCCTCATAGAAAGAGTCCTTGTTCCATAGATGGCATGTTAATTGAATGCCATATGTGATAGTTATTTTCATTTTAGTGAAATGGGACTAGTTGTGTCCTATTTCGATCAGACCTAGTTGGACCCACTCAACCCCACCCGGTCTGGTGGTGCAGTGTGGCTCCAACATTGGTGTTGCCGAGTGTCCCCATTGGGCCCCTAGGATTGGGTTTGAGGTGTGGGTCTGACCCACTAGAACATAGGTCCGGCACATGGTTGGATAGGCCCACCTGGTGGGGCACGAACCACCTACCGAAACCTGACCAACAGTTTGGTCGGTTCTCCAATCCGGTCATGGCTTGGACATGTATGGTTCTTTAGCCAGTGTTTCCCACTAGCACTGCCAATTATTCCAGCACGACTGGCCGAACGGTCAACCATTACCTCCAGAACAATGTCGACGGACCGCGTGCGACATGCCTCTGGGACCTTCAACATGCCACTAGAGTTTCTCTGGTGGTTCATTTCTTGAACATCATGTGCCTACATGCTCTGTAGGCCACCTCCATCACCAAGACAACCTCAAACTTTACCTACATCACATCATAATTTATCGAGGAAGAACACACACTGCAGAGTGATTTGGTCCTTGTTCGTTCAGCCTATGCCCTATGCATTATAATTTTTAAAAGTTGGGATGTATAGAGATTTTAGTTCCAACATGTTATTAATAAATATTGTGAAAACCCCCAAGTGAATCACTCTCCCACAAGAACTTCCGACCCACCAATCAACCTGTTCATCAGTTGATCTATATTTTTTGATTTTGGATAAAGAACAGTGAAAGGGACATAAATCACATAGAATGTATAAAAACCTTACCTAGATACATTTGATCCAATGATGATGAAGGATGTGATCCATGTCATTGTTAGTCATCCTATGGATCTGATCCTCCAGAGTCTGTTTCTTTGCTCAATGTTTTTCATTGGAGAGGGAATCTTTTGGTGGATTTTCATATATTTCCCAGTGATTCCTCCTCCACTATCCAATGGATTAAATTATTAACAAATTAAATATGTTGCAACGATTAAATTACTTTGCAATGTTGAATCATTGATGAAACTCATTAATGTCAATCATTAGTGGAACCATTAAAAGACCTTCATTAAAGAGTATCATTTCACCACAGTGTTTCTGTTCAATAGTTTGAAAAATATAATAATGTTGGAAAATTTATTTTATTATATTTATTAAAAAGTAAAAAAAATAACAATTCCACCTGACCCTTGTAAGATGAACATAAACATCACCTAGGAAACTCCTCGCACTGTGAGTTCAACGGTTCCTTTAGATTTCAAATATTATCACTAGTTTAAATGATAGAGAAACATGCTCGCACATTTACTGAATGTACCTAAAAAAATGTTCAATAATTTACTTTCATTCCTGAACCACACCAGTTTATATTAGGCTCTACCTAAGGAGAACATGCACCCAATAGCTCAACGATACTCTATTATTATCAATCAGAGTTACCTTTTATAAGTTATATGGATTTAACAATAAAATAATTGTTACTTAATTATTTTATTTACTTCCAAAAACTAAATTCCAATGTCTGCCCACACCAGCCAATTTTAGGATATTCCAAAGGAAATCATACCATCACATGTTCGACGATGGTCTTGTATTTTTAATCTGATTCATCATTTTTGTATTAGAAGTATTTGAAAAATAAAATAATTTTATTTAATTATTTTATTCATGGTTATGCCATTTTTGGGTTTTCTTAATGCAATCCTGTTTCAACTAAACATAAGTCACGCCTAGGGTAAAACCACCATCCTGAACGTAACGGTGCCCTCATATTTATGATATGGAAACCCATTTAAAATTTATACCCTTTTTTCAAGAATACCGCTCACACGAGCAATTTAAATCTCAATGTTTTTCGATGGATCATTCCAAAAAATACGAGGCTCAGAATCCCATATAGACTTAGTTCCTAGTCTCTAAATAATTCTATATAATTAAAAAATATTATATGGAAATTTCAGTACACTACATTCTCCCCAACATAGGGATTTACATCTTTGAATGCCCGAACAAGGTCTAATCAACCATGTATGGGTATTGAGAATTAATCCATGCATCCCCCTACCATGTTATATTCTGGAAATTCCCATGCTTCCACTAAACGTGTACTAGAGTAATCGACCATCCAAAAAGAACTCACCCCTATCGATCCTCTGTCTCCACTAGGAAATCTGCAAACGTCACCCCATCATCAATGTCAAGCTGGCCCCAGTTGATGATGTGTGATGGATCATGAATATAACTCATCAACTGTGACATGTGAATAACATTGTGCACTAGGAGCATCTGTGGGTGAAGAGGTAGGTGGTATTCCACCTCACCAAATCCACCCAGAAACTAAGAAGGTATGATAATCCTCATAGATAACTTGTCGTTCCGTCAAAATATCTGAAATCCCTATTAGGGTGAGACCCAAAGGAAAACAACTTCTCCCTCCTCAAACATCATGGGTCTCTATCTCGTGTTAGTTTAAGACATATATCCACTCTATCCAGTAATCATCCTATCCTAGATGATTTTCACCCTCTCAATTGTAGCCCGTACCAACTATGGATGCATGAGTGTTGACTCCCCTGTGTCTATCCCACATAGAGATGATCTACATGGCCTCCGGTACGAGGGCTCAAATAGTGCCTTGACAATAGTGGAGTGTTAGCTATTATTGTACGCAAACTCTACCAGTGGTCGCAGGTCCTCCCAATTGTGACCAAAAATCCAAGATACAATTATGAAGCATGTCCTCCAAGGTCTGAATGGTATTCTCCATCAGACCATCTTCCTATGGGTAAATTTTATGATCAAGCAGGTTGTAACTTGATTCTTAACATTCACTTTCTAACAATTGAGCCATCAAGATACAAACTTTGCCACATATTTCATTAACCCTAGAAACCAGTAATTATGTCGGAGGTCCAGGTACATCTTTCCACACCAGGATGCACCGTCCAATGGGATGTATGGTATTCCCTTAACACCTCCTCCTATAACGTCACTGGTACCATGGGGTGTCCCAGGAAAAGGGTGATGTTCTCCTCACCTATTGAAAATTCATCATGATCCTATCCTGAGGATACATGAGAATGTCGGGCCTCATAGTTAACATCCACGAGTTGTGCCTCCCTAACCCACTGAATGAGTGGGGGAGTGACAATCATAGAAGATATATAGGATTCTACATCATTATCCATGAAGAATATTGACATCGCGGCTAGCTGCTTTGTCACCTAACACATTTGTTGTAAAGAAGACCTCTTGTTGAGCCCATATGCTACCACGTCCCCCTTCCCAGAAGTATATACTATCTCAAAATCATAGTCTTGAAGAACTCCATCCATCACCACTGTCTCAATTGTTGAAATTCCTATGTGAACCGTTCCATCCATGAAAAATCATACCCTATTTAAATTATTGATGTGCCCATTGACCATTTGGTTGTGTGTAATAACTCTCAACAACCACTTTGTTCTGGTTCTGGTAATCCACACAAAATATCGAACAGTTGTTCTTACTGATCCCTTCTTCTACAAGTCCCTTCCTCCACCCCCTTCTTGTGAAGATCTACAAAATCCATCCAATATACTGATTTTGATATTGTTTCCATATCAGGGTGTTGAATGATACAGATGTATGACCCCATGTGGGGAGGTAATCCATGAAACATATTTTGAAAGGATGTTTCTACCCTCCCCACCACTGTATGGAACTAGAAACTCAAAACACCTTCTGGAACAAGGGTAAGGTTGGTCGACTGAAGAGTGATTGGTGGTACCCTTCTTTGCATGAGTTAATCCCATGTGGCCTGGTATCCATTTTTTCTAACCATTGAAAACCCCATTCCAACACTATAGATATACCACATCCATTTTTCCTAAAATAGTAAATCTAAGCAAGAATGAGGATAGAAATTCCATACCCAGAATAACTTCGTATGGCCTCGATGCTACAACCAAGAGCTTCCAACTGGAACCCTTTCCTCATGGTTCAGATCACACCATCAGCCTAATTGTTATTATCATGTATATCTTCAAGGTATCTCCAAAAGTAAGAATAATGTTAATTGTTTGACAAGAAACACTAGGTCATGAACATGATTTGTGAAGAGAAGGAGTAATTAGTACCTATGTCAATTAATATGGAAGATAGTAGTAGACAAAGACCTTACCTGAAATAATTTCTAGATCTCTTGGGTAATATTCCTTGGCCACATGCAGCTACCCCCTTCCAATGTCCTCCAGCTCCCTAAACCTGGTAGGGACCACATTGGGTGCTGGTTGTAACATGTCAAAATGTATACCACCTCCTTCTACTCTCCAATCTATTCTTCCACATATGCTACCCTATAGATTCAACTGTTCCTATCACTTTTTCTTCCCAGACCTTTTTTTACATCTCGGTCACTAATATTGACGTTGGTTTACTTCTTTCCCACTGCTGATATTCAATGGTTGTATCTGATCATCCGATGAACTTTCAACCACAAAGTTCCCCTCTAGAACCCTAACATATGTATGAATGTAAAGAGAAATAGTGAAATCTATGATATCCCTAAACACATATCGCATGGAGGTTCGAGATCTAAATCACTAGTTGTATCATATTCCACATGTACCTAGAAATGTTGGCATGCCTTGATGAAAGCATAGTTAACAACATGTCGTCCAATAGAATCTCTTGGGTACACATACCCATTAGCTTCTATGACGAGCGCCCTTTCTCTAGTAAAGGTTCTCATGCTCTATCCATAGAAAAGTCACCTCATCATATGATCAAGTAATGAAAAGCCTACAATCACCATGTTCATCCACATAGAAAGATCGCTAGCAGGACCACAATCTAATCTAATGGAACTCTGGCTAGATGGAAATTCAGTCACCACCTCAAGGTAGTCCTTAGCTGCCTGTGAGTCGGGCTCACCTTGGAACCTTTGGGGAATCTATGGTTAAAACTTTTTAAGGCACTGATCCTACATGTTTCCTCTACCGGTTGAGCCTATAGTAACTGCTGAAAAATGTGAAGTAGTATTTTTGGCACACTTCCCAAAGGTACCATCTTGGGAAATGGTGCATATAGAAAAGCATCATTAATAAATCAACCATCCTATTGGTCATGGATTGGAATCCTAGATAGCAGTCTACATGTAGGAATCATGAAAGAGAATCCAGATGAACCACATCAATAAGTTATACCTGGTGAGCTAACTCAAAAGAGATCATGGGACAAAACATTTCCAAAACTCATGTAATTAGTGTTTTTGTGTATTGAGACAGAAAAAAATAAAGGTCATGGTGTCTGGATACGTTAGTTGCCACACCAACACTGGACTCCCTAGACTGAAATCCCATCTCAAGACACTTAACACTATTTCCCCATCAAAAATACAGACTCTTAGTTTTTCTGGTAAAACTGACTACCCTTTGATACCACTTTGTCATGACACGTCCCATGAGGCCCATTTTGTGACTACCCCAAGCTCGCCTTCCATAGGCTAGGGGCTGGTGACTAGCTTTAGAAAGGCATATCCCAAAAAGAGAAGGCATTTCCTTTAAACATATAGACACACTCACTCCCAATCACATCGCAATAATCCAAAAGTGTGAAACAAGTATACCACTAAAATAGAGCTGAGTGAGAATACAAGTGAAAGAATGTGTGCCAGAATAGGTTCCCAAAAAGGAACTGAAAATGATAATGTAGAAAAAGAAACTCTAATGGACATCTGTAGAAAAACCCACCTGGTCATGATATTAGTGATGCTACTAGAAGCTGAAGATGTATTTCCGCACTGCCTTGTCCTACTAGGCCCAACCTAGTCCCAGGACACCAAGTCCATCATCGTATCATATGTCAGTCCGGTCCTTGTGAGATCCTCTATCGAAATGTTGTTCCTCTACACCAGACACAATAGATGTTAGAGAAGCGCACACAATGTTAAGTATAAAAATACTCAGTAGGGTCCTAGAGACGCCCGAAGGACTCTTAGTAATAAATGAAGAAAAACAACACAAATAAAAATACCCCAGAGGTAAAACCACCAAGCAAGACTTCAACCAAATAGCACAAAGTAAAATAGGCAGGTAACACTAGGTATAACATTAGTAATGAAGTAAAGATGATTTTTCTTAATACTAAATCATCTTATTCTGTCGAGAGGCTCTATAGTTTATCCACATAGGGTCATTAGGTTCTGACCCATAGAGGATTTCTAGGGGCTAACCCATAGAGGATCCCTATGTACTAACCAGGATAGGATCACTAGGTGCTGGCCCATAGACGATCTCTAGGTGATGACCCACTCAGAGGATCACTAGTTGATGAACCAGTCAGAGGATCGCAAGTTTACGAAACACTCAAGTGATCCCCAGATGCTGACCCACTCACATGATCGCTAGTTGCTAACCCATAGATGATTTCTAGGTGCTGACCCAAGGATGGTCTCTATTTTTTCTTCAAGTCACAACTAGCTACTGGATTCCCACACATAGCAAGCTTGATTCTAAGAGAAACCACTCCTCAAGCCTTCAATCATATATTAACATCCACAATGTCCCACATAGAGTATACCCAAAGGATTTTTACGTCGTAATGGTCCCAACACAATAGATGGAGCATCGATCGAACACCCAATTAGAATGTTTTGGGAAATTTAAAAAAAATTGACCGGTTAGAGTTGAGTTCGATCCACCCCGGATGTATTTTAACTTCCGCCATAAATCTAGTAGAGTAACTGAGAAGGTCCATCTCATCTCAACAGTCCTTGTTTCATATACGACACATGAATTTGAGGTGTGGCCTTATAGTTATTAGCGTTTCAGTTAAATAGGGTCGGTTGGGTATGGATTTGATCCGACCAGATTTAACCGACCCGACCTAACCTATTCTGGGGGTCCAGCAATAGTACGGTCTAGCTATGTCATTGGGCCCTCTAGGCTACCCCGATAGTGTGGATCTAGCCAGCGGTGGGCCCTTTACACTTAGTGGGGAACCACCCACCTACAAAAACCCAAACCATGGAGCGGGCTTGTTCTCTTGCTCGGACACGGCTCAGCCGCATCCGGTTCTCTAGCCAGTGACACCAGCTGTCACTTCCTATTCATCCATCATGGCCAGCTGAGAGGTCACCTATTTCATTCCACACGTGGTTGATGGACTGCTATTCCACATGGCACCCATGGGTTTTGTACCTCCCATTCGCCATAACCGTCGCTGCAGCCACTACCATAGGCCACTACCACCCTCTGTCGGCGTGAGGGGGACCTTTGACATGCCACTAATGTTTCTCTGAGGGCCCATTTCATGAACCAATTTCTCATACGGGTTCATAGAGCATCCCCATATCTGTGTTGGCCTCAATCATCCCATTCCATCACATCAAAATTTATTCATAACGAATGAACATTGCAGAGGGATTCTGACCATGTTCGTTCAGCCTTCACCCTCCACGTTAGATGTCAAAAAACAGTGAGAGTTCAGGGATTTTAGTTTCAACATGTTATTAATAAATATTGGGAAAAAAACCAAGTGAAACACCATTCTGCATGAACATCAAACCCACCAATCAACCCGTTCGTTGGTTGATCCATGTTTATTGTTTTCGGACGAAGAATAGAGAATGATCATAAATCACAAAAAATGTATAAACCCACTACCAGGATTCATTGGATCCGCTGATGATGAAAGATCTGATTCACCTCTTTGTTTTTCAACTAACGGATCAAATCCTCCAAAGTCTGTTGCTACACTCTTTTTCATCATTGGAGAATGAAAATGAAGACTATTCGTCAGAGATCCCAGTGATTCCTCCTCCTCTCTCCAACAGAGTATATTATTAATAAAAAAACATGTCAAATCATTTTAATTATGATGTGATGTTTCATCATTAATGATATTTATTAATGGACCGCATTAAGAGAACCATTTAAAGACCTTTATTAATGAATATCATTGCACCATAGTGTAAATGCACAACAAATTGAAAAATAAACTAATGTTGGAAAAGTTATTTTATTATTTTCATTATAAGGTGAGAAAAATAACTATTCCATCTAACCATTTCGGGTTGGACATAAGATTCATGTTTTCAAATCCCAGCACTACATGTTCAATGGTTCCCTAGGATTTAAAATTCATGCATCGGTTCAAAATATAAAAACCCACTCACACATTTACTAAACATACCTAAAAAAAGTTCAAAAATAAACATTCACCCTCGACCCGTGCTAGTCAAGATTAAGATCTGCCTTAGGAAAATACAACAGCATGATCTCAATGGTACACTTATTTTCAATATGGGTTTCTATTTAGATGTTTTTAGGATTTAATAATAAAATAATTTTTACATAATTATATTATTTATGAGAAAACACCAACTTCCACTGTTGTCCTGCACCATCCATTATTAGGATATGCCTAAGGAAAGTATACCCTCGTGAGTTCATCAGTCATATCAGATTTCTAATCTGAGTCAACATTCATGAGTTTTATGTTGTTGAAAAATAAATTAATTTTATTTAATTATTTTATTAATGGTTATGCCATTTTTGGGTTTTTCTCACTAGAGGGGTGTACTGACTAAAATAAAGTGACTCCTAGGGTAATCCCTCTATCCTAAACACAATAGTGCCCTCATATTTATGATCCAAGAACCCATTTAATAGTTATTACACTTTATCTCAAAAACCTCTCATGTGCGCTATTAAATGCTTAACTTTATTTGAAAGTTCATTTGAAAAAATTCGGGCCTCGGAATCGTATGTCATCTCAACACCTGGTCTCGAAATAAATCCATATAATTTAAAAATATATACTTAAATTATATGAAATTAAAGCATAAACCCTAGGATATTCATAACCAATAGTGCATCAAGGCCCATTGTCATCCACCAGTTCTCATTCGAGTCTAGATTAGAGAGATGTTTGCATGTTTTACCATTAGATACATCTGTTCTAGAGCCACCTCTCACTACATGTATCTAAAAAGGGATTCATTTTCCTGATAAACCACTTAATCAGTACTCACAAAAATGTAGGGATGTTTTTATTATACTTAATATTATCCTTAAGTCATTCACTAGGGTTTTCAAATCATAATCCTAAAAACAACAAAACCTATCCCCTAATACCAACTATAACAACTCTTCAGTTTGTTACACACTTAAAAATGATTTATTACATAAAAATGAACTTATGAAAACATTGATGAACAAGAGTTATAATGTCTTGGGAAAATTAAGAACATTACATGACAACTTATCACATAAATCACAACATCGTTATTGAAAACCTCGTTTACATGACCACACACACTCCTTCATAATTAGCGTTGCATAAGATAACCTGAATACATTCATAAGAAATGGTAGAGATATAAATTCTAGTAAGGGAGTAAAAAAATAATAACATAAATAATAAAATACATTTTAGGTAATAGGAATATCAATTGAGCCTAAGATAAGAATTATCATAAAGCCATGATATAGTATGATTATCATAACATGCATTTGTCCCAACAAAATTTAACAAGATATTAGCATTATCCAAGGATCATTTAACATGGTTAATGAGTAAATACTAATATAAATTAAATTATAATGATTAAACCCTTGTTTCACTTTACATATCTTGATACTAATATTTATGAAATGTACTAATGTACTAACAGGGCACGCCCTTCTTAATCATTTCATTTCATGCATAAGTGTTCCCCATGGATCATACAACATGGAATCATTCAACATAATCATTTATTTCACGATAAAACGAATGTGGAATAAATACCTGAAAATATATAATCAATAATTAAATGTTCTTAAAGGTGAATACACATTAAAGAGAAATGGGCATGGTATTCACTACACATGTACATTGGCAAGGAAAATCGTGGTGTAATTTCGGTAGTGTAACGACATGACATAAGAATATATAAACAGGGTTGATGAGAGAGGAAGGGGTATATCATAATATATATATATATGAAATGGACAGTACATCGTTCATATATTTACAGTCCTAACTTATGTAATGGAATTTATATGCATAATATAAAATAATTGTTTGAATGAAAATGAGGAGAGAGAAATCCCTTACGGAATTTCAGCAAGGTAACAGGTGTACATGGGAGGTATTAATGATAAGTAAAGGGGTATATGATTATTAAAAATTAAAGAGATAAGTATTGGGGAGGTGAAAAATTAAACCCCAATATTTGTTATTGAAAATAATATTATATAAGAACATAAATAAATTTGGTCAAAAATGAGAAAGGAAAAATCCCTTACATGGGAGTGTTATCCTAAAGGATTGGGAGAGGTTTGATAGAGGCTTGTTAGGATCTTTGGGTGCCTTGGGAGGATTCTAAGGAAATTAGGGAAGGGGTTGGTCGATCTCAAAATGGATTGAGAAAAATGGAATTGTAGATTGAGTGGGTTTATATAGGAAAGTAGTGGGAATTTTTTATTATTTAGGTTTTGGACACCACACATTAAACTAATCAAAAATACTTACCAAGCCATGGTTTTTCCCATGGTTTTGGTGAAAGGGGAGTGGAAACATTATTTTCTATGTCCAATTACCATATTTATTTAAATATTAGGCATTCTTATTTGGAGGTGTGTCACAATCTCAAGGAAATCATTTTAAAATGATAAAATGTTTTATAAGTCATGGTGGGTCAACTAAGGTTTTGTAAAATAAATCAAAAAATATATAAAATTGCATTATATTGAAGATAAAACATATATATTCCAAATAAACATTTTATTGTATTATATTACATCACTATTAGGTAATTCTGATGTCATAAAACACATTATATATTTAAATGGTATTTAAATTTTACCCAAAAATTTATTGTCTCAAAAAATTATGAAAAATTCACCATTGGATAATTATGAGGTACTAATTCCAAAAAAAAGTATTAATTTAATCTAAATAATATTCTAAATATTGTAATTTTTAATTCTAAAATAAATACGAACATTTATTGAAAATTTAAGGGTTTTGAATAAAAAATCATTCAATCCTTAATAAAAATTATAATTATATTCATAAAAATTATATGATCATATATATTTAAGTAAAATTAGTTTAGTAATAATATTTAATTAAAATATTATTTAATTAAAAAACCCATTAATTCCTTAAAATATAATTTTTAATTTAATAGTTAAAAAAATATTATTTGTCCTCTAAAAACTATTTACAAACTAACAATAATAAAATGAATGTATATTCCTTGTTCTATAAAAAAATAATATACATAATCACAATTCTAGGGGATTGTTTCATAAACCCTTGTAACACCCTCATAAGACCTAAGGGAATGGCGTGTGATGGTGACAAACTCTTGGGGTGGCTCAGATAACATTGCTTGGGTGGTAATCTCTTTTAACTTTCACTTCTCTTGTAGGTGGTTGCATTCAAGCTTAACGTGTTGAAGCCCATCTTGGGATGGGTTAAGAGAGAAGCCTAGTGATGCCACCTCCTTTCTAAGATCTAAAAAATAGGCTTTCTATGGAGCAACTCTACTTGATGAGGTTATCACTTCCTTTTTCTAAGAATATTGGATTTGTTAAATCTCTATATTTGTACTAATTGTGTGATCATTTTTTAATGGACACATTAGAAATTGAAACAATTCTTTATGATATTTACAAATACAAAAAAATACAACCAAGGATGTGCATATTTCATATAACCATTTTACATAATAATAAATTTAATTAGATCAAGAGGAATTTTCATTAAAAAAAAATTGGACCGTGATGGTCTATGGTTATGTTTTCCAATTTCGATGTAGGTATGGGTAATGGGTGTATCATCATCCTCGAAATTTTCCTTTCAACATTCAAATGATCATATATAAGACACCCGGATGTTTATTCTGTGATTTTTTTCCTCATACAATCCGACCAATAGTTCGATCATAGATCATGATAAATCTTGGTGCTCTCTGGATGGATAGAGATGGTTGAGTTATGGGAATCATTAAAAAACTCCATTAGCATGGGATTTTATGGTAAACATTGTCATGACCAAAATATTTCAAATCATTCTTTATTAAATTGAAACTATTTGGATTTACCATTTCTTATTGCTTCCACCTTATTCTGACTTACCACATCAAATCATTCAGAATCATTAATTTTATCTATAAGGGATGGTTGAGAAGTTTTTTTTGAATCCATTGATGATGTTTCTTCCTTTATTATTCTCATGTCCATATTTTTTTATGTCTAACAAGACTATATCTTTATCAATTCTCATCATTGTTCTAAATATATTAAATTCCACTATATTTTCATTACCAAGATTATAGTGATTGTGCATTTATAGTCCTCAATCAGATCTAACCATCTTCATTGGTTAATAATAATCTATTTATATATGATTATATACTAGAGGCTCTTATGATCGGTATAAATTAAAATCTTTTCCCCGACTAGATATTGATTCTTTATTTTCAATGTGGTGATTAATGAAAAAATCTCTAGATCATGGTTCGAGGAGTTTTCTTCATGAAAATTTAATTTCCTTATGCAATAGGCTATCAATTTTTCATTATAAAATAGTGCATAGACTAATCACTTCTTCAAATAATCATTATAATCAATGAAAAGTTTCCCCCTTATGGTTAGCATATGTACTGGTTTAGTGATAAGCCTCTTTTATAACTATATTAATCTCTCTTCAAACTTATTATTTGAAAAAAATTGACTCCCTTTCGAGTTATCTTAGATATAGGGTTTGAGGATCATGAAAAATTTCTTACAAATCCTCAATAATATCCACAAAGTAAAATGAATCTACAAATATTTATAATAGATGATACACTCATCCATTATTCAATTTTTTATGTTTTTTATAGATCCACATATATCCCTTTTTGGGGTTGAAATATCCTATTAATGTTACATGGTCTAGGTATTAGTTAAATTTTGAACACATTGAATCATTTAAGAGGGAGACTGGGAAAATACTTGGGAAACACATCATCATATTCCCTCATAATGAGAATGTCTTCAAGGATTATCTTTTCCTTATACTCAATAATTTAAACTATATTCTATTTCTTGTAGGGAAATAATATGAATGCTTAAAATAATGATACCATAGATGATTCATCATCCTCCTTCCACATGTATAGAATCTAACATAGATTCATTGCATATAGGGTGAATTTATTATCACATTAATTTATGAAGGATTTATAAAAGAAAAAACATTTCATAACTATGATAACTTCAAAATAATATATTGGGAGACTAAAATTATATTCAAGAAAAACATTCCCACAAACATTAACATGTGATACATAATCATAGAATTTTACCTTGATGATGCCAAACTATTTGGGGTGGTGAATTTATTTTCTTACAAGATGTGATAATATGTAATGAATTGAAATGAAACATTAAATACAATAATCTAATCTATTTTTTACATGTGCATAATTTATCATGATTCATATCAGTATAGGAATTCCTTGTATCATTGATCATAGAGATCTTTGGTGATCATCATTATTGATAGACCATGGAATAGAGATTTGGAATTGATACCACCCAACTTCCCTAAATTTATGACATATAATTGTATGTGGTACCATAGATTGAATTTTATTTCTATCCATCACATCATACATTTTTCATGGAAATTGGATACTTGTTTCCATATATTTCCACGCACAAAAATTCTCTAAGTTCCTTTGTGAAATTTCCCTAGGTGTCTCTTTCCACATTTTTTATACAAAGAAAATTTGGTCTTTATTCCCTTATAAAAATTATCACATGAAATTTCTTGAGATTTCATACTATCTTTGACATCATTGTGTAGACATATATATTACAGTTGATAATTTTTATTTTTGATAGTTGTTTTAGAAGAATAATAAGATATCCTACTTGAGATCCCATCATCCTTGGAATCTCGTTAGGGCTCTCATCACATTTCTCCTCACTTTGGTTGTTGACATGATTATTTCTATTTTTTCAATTAATTCTTATAAATGAAAAATTTATTAATGAGAACTTTTAAAATATTAAATACACAAATGGTAATTAAATAATATTAATGGGGTAATTTATAAAGGTCATGTATTACCTTAACATATGAATTTACAGGCTTAAATATATGTTATCCATGATCTATATCCTATCATATCTTATTGGAAACAATTTTCAATGAATAATGCTTTGTAATAAGTTGTAAATTGACCAACTCATGTCCCCCAGGAGTGTCAAACTAGGTTTGCAATATGTCACATTGTCATGAACCTATTCCAAATCGAGTCTAGCTCAATATATTACTATTTCATGTTTCCCAAATGTAAATCTATGATAAATACACATCATCTCATTTTATTTACAAATAGATGAATTTTCCAGGAACCCACTAACTCTATAATTTACCAAAATTCAGGGATGTATTTTTATGTTTAGATTTATACCTAATTTTTTTACAAGATGTTTCAAATTCTAATCACATAAACAAATAAACATTCATTTGATATCGACTATGAAGACCCCTTTATTTATTACACATTATTTATTGATTTATTACATAAGAATACACATAATACAGCCCTGGAGATTTATTCAAGTGTTTTTGGGTAATTAAGTACATTACATAACAACTTAAAATAGGGGATATGGTATTTTTACATTGTCTTCAACATCATGGAATATCTCTGTAAAGCATAAAACATCATGAGAATTATTTTTAATCTAGGTGTTTTCAAAATTTCTCAATGGGATATGATTTTTAATCTTTTGAATGAAAAGATGAAATATGTATTGTTTTGGATTAGATTGTATGGAATCAATTGGTTGTTATAGAATCCTAAAATTCTTTTTGATCTGGTGTCATGTGTGGTAGCATCATTGATGATGGTCCATCGGGCCATTGGTGTTGATCTTGGCTTATATTCTTGTATTTTTGTTGAAGTAGACATGTAATCTAGGTTTCCTACAATCATTAATCTTATTTTAATTGATTTTATGTTTATATTAAGGGGGGATATGATCACATGCCTCTATTGTCTAAAGTGTGTATGATCATGGGACAATCTATAGACAATTATATAGTAAAATAGATGAATGTAAAAAATCCCAGTGTGAAAAAATTTAGTGGTTGGAAGGATGTTAGGAAGGATAATAAGGATAGGGTATATTTTTATAAAAATAGGAAATATAATGTTAAGGATTCCATAGAAATTACATTGAATGAGAAATCTAACACCCGTGTATTTAATGAGTAATTGGTAAAGAACTCAAGCAATGAGTATGTAGTTCCAATTGAGGTCGGTAATCCATTGATTGTGGAAAATGTGGCTGACTCTAGGAAGTCAAAGTCTATAAATTATTTATGTGAGGTTATACAGCTTCATATTGATCTAGTTGAGGTCCTTAATGAATGTGAAATCCATGTACAACAAAATCCACATGTCACATGTGAGGTGGGGCCTAATGAGACTAATAGTGGTGAGGTGGCTTCAAATGCATTAGTTATTATAGGATATTTGAGTACTCCCAATGATCCAATGGATGATAGTGGTAGACAATGCAATTTTAGGAGCAGTCAAAGACTATATGGTATTCAAAACCAACTATAGAGGTTAATATGGATAATTTTATTAACTATTGTATTAACACTATTGATGATAATGGAACCCCATGTGACAAAAGGATGATAAGGAGTTAGAAAGTATTCCTAGACAAACCTATCTATAATTTTATGCAGTGAAATGATTTTGAAGGTTGGTATCATATAAATTAATTTTCAACTTCTCTTAGAACAAAGGATATATGCTCTATAGTCTGTTAATGACTCTAATTACCAGAAATTTGTATCATCAAATAAGACATGGTGTGAAATGTTGGAGGAATAAGAGGAGTTGGATGATCTTACTCCCTCTCCTATTTCACAATGTTCTCCTCAATTTGATATTGATCTAATGGATCATTCAATGTATAGTAATGATCCCATCATGGATACAGCTTTAGTAGATAATGTTGAGAATTCGGTAGGTTCTGCATTAGAATGAAAACCAGATGCCTTTCTATGATTTCATGTGGTTAAATGAAATAATCAACATTGAATAATGTAAGAGTAATAATAAATAAATAAAATTTCAACTCAAAATATTATTTCAAATGAATGATGTATTTTTTAATATTCATGTTTGGGAAAATTCTGCAATAGTCAATTCCATACATAGACACATTCAAAGTCCCAAACCCAAAACTTTTTGAAGTTTTCAAAACTTCCTCCTATATTATTGGATTTTCTATTATTAATAAATAGGGTAATCAATTTTCTATTGCAAATATTTGTTCATCCTCAGTGGAAACACATTGGGTCACTGGTCATGCCTCGTTGAGAAATATTATTTTTACTATCCATGATGAACAGAAGGTAAGATGAATGTTACCAAAAAATAATGTACAAATGTTGTTCCCATTTATCTATGTAAGAAATAGATACCATAAGAGAAGGTGATTATGGAAATTAAATATGAGACAAAAAGGATGTATTTCTATTCCCTAGTTTTACATAATATACTTCACACAATTCATTTCCCAAGTTAAAAAATTTGTGACGTTCACTATCAATTTCTATTAGGAAATTAAAATACTATATGGATGGTAATGAATTGATTAATGATAGTTTGGATTGTAATAAATAAAAATGATATAATATAAATATCTATAGAATCATTTCTAGAAATCATGATCATGTCTTTTCTAATGAGGATTCTATAGATATATGTGAAAAAATATCTTGCATACCTTTCCAAAACATAATTATAATCACCACTAGATTCAATCATTTTCAAGAAAATGGATCTGAAAATTACCCTCTGATTTTGATTCAATAATTATTTGGCTCAACACGGGGATTGTGATAGGCTCATAATAGATTTTGGAATAACCTGTATTGTATAAATGAGGATTCATACTATATATTAATGTTGAAACATCTAATATTTAAATAGAATATTTTAAAGTAGGGATTATTATAGTGGAATGGATTGTGAAATTTTTTCTCTTCAGACATATCTTCAACAAATTAAAGAGGAAACATCCAAACCTGGATTTTATCAAGACCTTTTTAGGAGTATAGCATTTATTCCATGATGAATTGTTTTCTTCAAATAAAAGAAAGGGTACATATAGAATCCTTTAAAATTTAATGGATATAAGAGGGCAATAAGAATACAAAATTATTTAATAATATTCAATGAATTAGTAATTATATTATTCTTCTATCATTATTAAAATTGGGGGATCATTTCATCAATAAATGGTACATTTTTTTGATCACATGGTTTCATATTTCTCTAATATATTTAATTGACCAAGTATGGAAGAGGATTTGATTGATTTTATTACCCCTTACGTTATCACTCACAAGGATAACAATTTACATACTATTAATCCCCTTTGATTTTAGATAAAATATTAAATTTTTATGCTTAATACATTTAGTGACCATTTCCTTGATGGTTTTAATTTTTTTCTAGAAATATTGGGATATGATACATGTTTATGTTTTCAGGTTGTATACTTACTTTTTTATTAATGTAACTACCCTTTAATATCTCAATTATCAATTTCATATTTTGATTCCAAAAATTAGAAATTCAAGTGAAACTCATCATTTAATGCCCATTTCATTTACTAACACTATCTAAAATGTTTCTAGAATGATTCTTGAAATTTTGATTTCAAGCATTAAAAATAAAATACTCTCATGTAATCAATTTGTATTAATTAAAGGAATATACATACAAAATTTCATTAGGACTACTTTATAGTGTATCGATATGATTTGAAAACCATGAAGTTGAGGTATCATTACTATGATTCTTGACATTAAAAATTCCTTACAAATAATAGATTATAATTAATTATATGAATTTATTGGATGTGTGGACTTAAAAGAACTGTCATATATTGGATTATATACCTTTTTGTTTATGCTCATATCCTTGTGATCATAAATTGCTCCTCATGAAGTACATTAATTTATCTAGTGGGTTTAAAAAGGTTACCATATCTTAAAAATTCTCTTCAGAACTGTTGATGTCTATAAAATATATATTCTCTCTCAATTCATGGAACATGGAAATCTCAAGAAAATACAACATTCTAATTCCCTTGTAGTTCCAACTCTTATCTTTTTTGTTGATGATGTAATGCTCTTTCTATAGGGTAGTAAGAGGAGTATTCAGACCCTTAAAAAATATAAACATCATTTTGAATGTATCATAGGTGAAAATATCAATTAGGATAAATCATTCATCTATTTTATTAAGTGTTTCTCACTACATAGAAAAAATAATATCCTTTTGGATTTAGGCATCAGAGGGTTCACTTCTATTCAACTATATTAGAGTCACTTTATTCTAGAGGAGACTGATATAATGCTACTTTATAGGACTTTTTGATCAGATCAAAGGTTTGCTTTCATCTTGGAAAGGGAAGAATTTATATCTAGGTGAAAGAATATTTCTATTGAAATTAACAATTATCTCCAACCATGTTTTTTTTAATTGTCAATAAATGGCCTTGCTATTGATAAATCTATTGAATATTAGTATCAAATAATTCTTCTGGCATAGAAAAAATTCGTAATAGAAGATAACCACTACACCTTCGAAAAATTCTATAAAATATTTACAATACAAGGCTAGGAGAATCAATAAATTCATCTATTTCAATGAATATCTTCAAGCTAGGATATCGTGGAACCCCGTTAAATTTTTTTGACTATACTTGGATTTCATAGATCCGGATTTAGGGAAAGGATTAAATATAGGAATAATATTTACATAGATTCATCCATTTGTCCAGTTGATAAGGCCTCTTAGAATAGAATTGAGTAATGTTCATGATGTATTGTAAAAAAGACCGAATTTCTCAAATTATGGGTTGATAATTTTATAATATTTTCTCTCATTTATAATATCTAGCCTCAAGTCTCTTTTATTGCTTCTTATATATCCACCATAGAATTATTTTACATCCCTCAACTACATCTACAAAATGAGATCAAGAATTTTATTAATGTATATAAATTTTCATCATTACCTAATGTTATTGTTTAATATCTTGGTGGGAATGGTATTTTTAATAGTATATTATTTTATCAGTATGTTACCAGTAAAATAAATGGCGACTTCATCTATATAAAAAATTTCCAACAGGCTTGGATCAGACCATCTAATCTTACTCTTATTTGCTAAATTGAAGATAACTGATTACCAACTAATAGTTGTATTCTATTATTTGATCTATCTCTCAATTATAGGTGTTTTAAGTGAAATCAAAATAGGGATTATTTTTAGTATATACTCCTCATCTATGTGACTACCATGGGGTCACGAACTAAGCCAGAATTTTATCCAACCTGACACCTTACCATGTCTGATCCATAACCCAATGGGAATTCTTGACCCCCAGAAACTGGAATCATGTTTGGGGAACCAAAATAATAACAATGTTATTGATTTTTTTCAAAAAAAAATTATGGGTAAAATAATCAAATTGATCCCAATGAATAACCAATAATAACTGATTATCAATAAATAAAAAACTTATCAAAATACAACAACAACAAAAAAACCTAAAGTTAATATAAAATCGATAGCAAACCATGTTAATGTGATATCTACATGATCTCTTGGTCACCACCAACCAATTGACCAAACTTATTTAATGGCACAACCAAACCATATAACTGAACCTATAAAACATATTGATTCTACCGATATCGAGTGGAACAAGTAGGGAGTGAAATTAAACAACTCTATAGGTAATAACCATGGATTCCATGAATCTCATTTCCTAAAAGATTCCATAATATCTTCTTTGAAAACATTTCATAAAACATGATTTTAATCATTTTAATCAACCGAACATGGATTTCCCGAAATTTAATTTTTAAAACCAAACAAACAGTTTTACTTTCAAAAATGGTTTCAATTTTTATTATCCATTTAAAAATACTAAAACCCAATTACAAATCTAAAACAGATAGCCAAACAAGGATTGTGCAAAAAGAATTGTAAATGAGTCAAGTAGTAATAACAAGAAAAACCCATATCCAACAAGCATTGGAAATAAATAGAACATACTAACAATATATCATGAACAATTCCTGAACTTCTCTATAGGAAATTCCTATATGTATTGAGTTCAGACTCACCTACCAGCATATGGTGCAACTCCATAGTCAATAAATAGCTAGTCACTCTAAACTAGAAAATCCAGTGTAATGTCCCACCGAGACCATTCATGTCAAGGGGGTACCAATCTGTCTAATCATGGTCGATAAGAAACCAGGACTCTACCCTCTAGTTAACTCCCACAATTATCATGATAACAATAGTACATGAAAAAACATGTTATAGAAACCATAACTATCAGCATTATCATGTACAATCCATTATATGTGATTCTATCCAATGGTATAATGGTCTCTACAACACAAGCTAAAACCAACTGTATTCCCATGCCTGAGCCACTAGAGGAAATATCATCTCATGGTATAGTGGGTTTCCCAATATAAACTAAGAATCACAACCACAATAGGTATTTATTTCACAATAAAAATCATTTAAGAATTAAATATCACATGAAAACTACTATTTCAATAACCAAAACCACTTTCCCATTATTATAAAATATGAACAGGGCCTTTAAGACACTAAATATTTCAATCCTTTTTACAGAATATTACTTGATTCCAAATTAGCATTCCCATTCCATAACTTCAAATAATTTTCCTAAACATGCCAAGAATCCCACCAAACATATATGTCAAATAAGTTCTAAAACCAATTTCCAAAACCTCACAAGGTTTCAATTAGGGATTCACATCCCTTCACATCAAACCATATTTTCAAAAACAAAATAAATTTGGAAACCAAGCCTTTAACACTTTGAAACCAAAAAAATTACGAATCCATTTCCAAACCATTTCGAATGCCAATATGAAATAGCACTCCAATAATCATAATTCCGAACAACCATTACATTTAAAATTAGAAACCATTACAAAGACCAAGTGAAAAGTATTCAAAAATATAAATTTTTTGACATGAGCCTTTATACCACTTGAACAATATATGAAACCCTTTAGTAAAACACAAAACAATGATAACATAGAAGGCCAACCATTTACAATGTAAAATACCCTTTCCAGATTCATGCGAACATAAAATCTATTTTAAAACATGATTCACATCACCTTCACAATTTTCCAACACAATTTTGTGACCATAAAGAAATTTATATTCCACAAAACCCATTTCTTTTGGAAAATAAAATTTCCACACATTCATAACATCAAATCCATTTGAAAACATATTTCTCACTATTCAAACAATTAATGACACACATTTATAAATAACAAAGAATATGAAGATTGAAAAAATAAATTAACTTTTTATTAGAAACCCATATCCCAAAACATGTACACATAAAGAAAATTTTAAAATACCTTTTTAAAGAAAAAATTTTTTTTCAAACCAACAGAATAAGACGCACATAAGTTTCATACACTAAAATTCACCAATTTTCACATTCACCAACGAAATCACAACCCAACCACAATTCTAAAATAAAACCGATGGAAAATTGTTCAATGTACCTAATTTTACATTAAAATTACTATTGGATCTTTTTGAGACAACTTGTGTGCCTTTAATAATAGAAAAATTTAAAAAACCCATTTAGAAACCATTTCACATCCAATTTCCATCACGTAAATAGAAAGAAAAAACTCATGTTAACAAATCAAAAGAATGATTATTACACATTGAAAGCATTTATGGAAAGATCAAGAATAAACATAAAGTGATGGAATGGAAATGGATAGAAACACCTACATCAATGAAGTGAAAACATAACCATACATTGAGTGAAGCGAGAACCAATCCCATGAGACAATCGACACACCCAGAAATCAAATAAATCTTACCACACATCGACCATGACCCTTAGGGTTCAACCGACGTTGAATCCCTGCAAAGAGAAACCAATAACTCAAGAGATATGGGGGAGAAGACGAGGAAATCAAACAAAAACACAGAAAAACATACCTAGGAAGCATCGAGAAGCTTTAATGGTGGATTGTGAGAAAGGGAGGAGGAGCCTTCAAGACCCAATGGTTCACCTAGGTCAAATGAGGGTGGAAAAACTGAAATGAGATAAAAACATTAAAGGGGTAAAAGAGGAATATCATAATTCTAATGACATAGAAGAGTCACATAGTTTGAAAAATTATTTGTCAACCATGTTCAATGTATTTTAAAAGTGGGTACCATACATTGGATGGAATACAAGTTTCCAAACTGTGTTCCAATCATGGAAAATGCCACTTCCCAAAAACATAGAACCAGTCACATTATTTCTGCAAAATTTCCAAAACTATGCACAAGTGGGGTTCTATGCCCCAAAACCAATCCTCAAGACACATGGTGTCCATGTAGAGGGTACATGATTTCTCTTAACCATGCACCACCTATTATAAAGACTAGGATCGCCATTTCTCCACAAAAAATCACCCAAAAACTTCCAAAATTTAAAAAAAACGGAGGATCAACCCAAACCTCGACTAAATGATACAAATATAAGAAATTAATGAGAAAAAATAATTTACAAGGATGGGGTGTGAATATTATCCCTACAAAAAAATGATTTCTTCCCCTAGAAATTCACCTACCCAAATGATAATCAAAACTTGATTCCAAAACCAAAGAAAGATGAATAAAGGCACAAACATCAGGGTTCCCTTCTTCTTCACAAGCCACAACCAACCATTTCTAAAAGAAACCATGTAATGAAGAAAAATAGTAGAGCACAAGAGGGTTATCTTCATCAATAGAACCTAAAAATAACATTCACTTGATTTCATATCTACCCATGTAGGAACTCCCAACATGAAAACAAACCTACCATGAAAATGGGAAAACTCAAGGAGGCTATCGAGACCAAAAAAGAACCGAACCGAAATTCATAATTTTCATAGGATCCAAGAATCTCCCAAACAAACAAAATAAGAAACCATAACCCATCACAAAAAGGATAGTCACACACAAAATAGAGCAACTGATCAAAGGATTGTATTTAAAAAGGTACCAATACAAGAATTTTCAAAAGAACCACACCAACAAGATTCATACAAAACTGCTCTAAATGAACCAAATGACCAAAATAATAATAATTCATTCAAGGATTGAGACAAGATGGATTCAAATACATATAATGAACACCATGAAAACATATGAGTGAATGGTCCAACGAATTTAATGCCATAACCAATGAAAAATTATTTTCAAAAATAGGTTCCTCTAGAACATACATATCACCAAATGGGGAACCTTCATGGAAAATAAGAGATACCTACCAACTATCTGATCTCCAAAAACGAAATCAGAAAAGAATGATACATTCACTAACTCCTCAATACAATGACCCTTGTAGGATAGGGATCACTCCTAGATCTCTGGTCGAGAACTCAAGTTAAAAGTGGAGCTTTCAACTGATTTTCTGATGCTACATTCATAGAAAACGAAACCAACTCTTTAATGTGGTTAATATAATCTGTCATTCTCTAATGTATTTATTGAATATTTATGAGCTCTTATAATTATTTATCTTCACCTCATATTGAATAACCCATCTTACATAAGTGGTATTAAACACTTCCCACATCATACCACATGCATAGATAATGGGACAATAACTGAACACTAGTCCGAAGATGGACTTTAAAAATAATCCAAAATAGCACGAACACTCACATCTCCATGAGTTCCCAAAAATTTGAAGATGAACTGAACTTCTTCAATCCATTACACTTCCTCTAATTGACCATGATCATCAAGAATTATGGGAAACGACCAAGAAGAACCATAAATTGGATGAGACCCACTAAAACCATGGGGACCTTTCCCGAGGAATATTATGAAAATCATAAAGAACATGAAACTAGAATCAACAGCTGCCTGAAAACATAACTACAAAAAACACCTCAAACCAATGTAACGATCTCAAAAATAAACCATAAAAACAATATATGAATCCTCTTTTCTAAAAACCATCATTCCATTTCACATTCCAAAACTACTTTCTTCCAATGACACCTCCCAATGACACCTTCCAATGCCAAAATCAACATTTCACAACCATAATCCACTTTTCTATGAAAATTCATTTTTCCAAAATCATTTATTACAAAAAACCTATTTTGTAAAATTCATATCAAACATTTAGTTTTAAATACAAAACCATGGAATCCTAAGAACCATCACATATGTGTTTATCCACTCACTCTTGAAGTATCCAAGAACATATTTCAACATTTACTTTCCATACATACCAACACATATACAGATGTTCATATGAAAACCAAGGGTCTCACATACCATTTCATCATCAAATATAACCATTTAATAAATTTTAAATTCACTTTATACTCTACATTCTCCAAAAAAATAATAATTTCAATCCAAATCATACATTAAATTGCATCATTATATAAAAAACCATGGTAGAAAATAATTTTCCCATCATAAGACTACTTTTCAAAAAACCATTTTCCTCTACAAACACTTTTTTTCAAAAACAATTTTCCTTTTGAGAATCCACTAAAACTAAAAAAACCCAATCCATATGGAAAAAATCAAAACAACCCAGCTTACAAGGGCCTTCTCTGATAGAATTTTTTCTTTAATTAATCTACAATACCATCTAACTCGACACTCGACCCAGTTTGAGACATGACCCAATGGGCATTACCAATCCCCATGAGATAGAAACTAGTGATGGGAATCAAAATAATCACAATGGGAATGATTTTTTCCAAAAAAAACTAGGATCAAATAAAAATAAAAATAACACAACACAGCCGACAATAAATTAAAATAATTAAATAAACAAATTATCCAAATAGAACAACTGATAAAAAATATAGATAATGATTACAAAACAGATTCCAAGCCACGCAAATATGATCTCTACGTAAGCTCCTGGTCACCACCAACAAAAAGACCTGTCTTCTTCAAAGGCATAATGGATCCAAATAACTGAACTAAAAAACATATCAGGTTAACCAATAATGTTTTTCTCAAGTAGGTTGTGAGATTAAACAACTTATTATTTAGTAACCATAGAGGCCATGCATTTGCCTTCCTGAAACAGTCCTCAAACACTAAATTAAAATAAAATATTTAAAATTGGATTTTATTAATTTTAAACAACCAAACACATCATTCCAAAAAATTCCATTTTTAAAACCACACCCTCAGTATTCCTTTTAAAAAACGATTTCTCTTTCCACAACCCATTTCAAAATCCAAAACTCAAATATAAATCCGAACTGGTTAACCAGACACGGGTTGTGAAGAAAGTAAAGTAAATATGACAAGTATAAAACATACATCTGAATGAAACATAACATAGTGATAGTAGAACATTTTAATTTCTTTAACATCTATATAAGAAATACTTGGACGTACTCAACTAAAACTCACCAATTAGGATATAGTGAAACTACATAGTCAATAACCAACTAGCCAATCTAAACTATCTAATCCAGTGGCACATCTCACCTAGCCCTATCAGGTCTAGGGGATATTAACCCATCTAATTGGGGTCAAAAAGAAACTGTCACATGGCACTCTCGATGATGACCTAGAATCCCACTATAATAATACTCAGCGAAACATGTTATAACAACCATAACCAATAGAGTTCTCATGAATGATCCATTCGAGGGGATATCATCCCAATGTCCATTTGATTCTCCATATAAAAAAACAAAAATAGATATGTTCTAATACATGATCTACTTGAGGGGATCCCATCACTTGTTTTACTATTTTTATCAACTTAATCCAAGCATTACAACCACATTTAAGAATCTATTTCATTCACAATGCATGAAAACCATTTACAAGTGACAATGAAGAGATATAATTGAAACACAATAATTATTTTTAAAATCCTTATCCTAACACATTCACTCTTCAAGATACATTAAAAATATTTTTTAATGAAAAAAACATTCCTTTAATCCAGCATCACAATCAACACATAAGCATTATAAAATAAAATTCACCAATTTCCAAATTCAACACCTAACTCAAATCCCAACAACAATTTGAAAACAAATCCAATTTCAAACACTACCCAAAGTACCCAATTTCACTTTAAAATATCAATTGGAATTTCATAAAACACATTGTGTGCATTTAATGATATGCATAATTAAAAAACCCCTTATAAAACCGGTTTGCATCCATTTTTATATCATGTATATTCCAAAACAACTCATTCTAAAATATAAAAAGAAATATTAAAACACCTTGAAATAATTAAATGAAATATCAAGAATCAAAATAATGTTATAGAAAGAAAATAGATGGAGAAACCAACCGGAATGTCATGAGAACACAACCAGACATCGATAGAAGGAAGACTCATTCCTAAGAGACACCTCTTTCCCTGTAACATAAATGCAATCAAACCATACATCAAACCTATTTGTTATGGTTCAGCCAACATAAAATCCCCACCAATAGAAACCAAATATTCAAGTGTGAATGGGAAAATGTGAGTAAATCGACCACAAACCCAATGAAACATGCCTAGGAACCTTATGAAGCCTCAACAATGGAAGGAGAGAAAGGGAGGTGGATCTTGGAGGGACCCATTGTAAAACCCCAAGCTTCTACGATATGATTCTCTTTGAATAATGCAATAGAGTGTGTTGTATGCAACGTTGAGTTCTGACACACCACAACCAATCAAACTAGTTGTTATGAATAGTAATACCCACTTTTTGAAATTTAAAAATTTTATTTTTCAAAATGGAATTCATTTTTGTATTTGGAATATAGAAATTAGCCTAGGGTGAATTTTTGGTATTTTTCTGAAAAACATCATTTTTAATGAATAGTGAAACCACTATGTGGTAGTTAAAAAACTGAATTTTTCATAAAACATAATTTTACTTCTTCTGTGAGTGGAATTTCGAAAATCCGAGAGACATGGTTAATATCAAGGAGTAAAATTTGGTTCTATGAGATGAAAATAATTTTTGTTCAATAGTAACATTTTACTTTTATTTACCACGGTTAAAAGTAAATAGGATAATTAAGAGTAAAATTGATATTAATATTACCTTGAAACATGTCCTAATTCTAATGGACAAGTGTATCTTGACCAAAAACAACCTTAGGAATAAAATATTATCATTTAGGTCTACTTGGATTATATTAGGACATTTATTATTATTTAATTCAAAGAAGAGTTAAAAGAGTTAAAATCAAAGTTTATTTACTAAAACATTTTTAATATAGGGTTATACATAAGATAAAATTTATTGTAAATAATCATTATAAATATTAAACTATTTCCTACATAATGGTATTTTATTTTTAATTTTTAGATATTAGATAATTTAATTTATTTATGACACAATGGTGATGCAGTAATTACCCAATTAATGAAATATTAAAATAATTGATATTATAAATATCAAAATAAATGTAATCTGAAACTTTTTATGAATTACAAAAAAATTTATAGGTTAATATGGAATATTAGAATTTATTATATAAATTTTTTTCGAAGTAATAATGCTGTTATAAATTTATAAAAAACAAAATACCCAATAGTGTCAAAATTGACATAAAAGAGTTTCTAAAATAAATAAATAGTATTAATTTATATTAAATTCCTAAAAATCTAATGATCAGCCAGGATACTTATATCATGATAGGGGTATCATTAATGGACCACTTGGGGGGTCTATTGGTGGTATATTTTGGGCTTATTAACTATATAATATAAAAATATAAAGTGACATGGTAAGTGTCAAACTAATTAACTAAGAGTTAAAACTAAAAGATAAGGTTAATATAATGACCCAAACCTGTCTAAAATCTATTGGTTGAGTGGTTTTTGACCCATCCACACCTTAACCATTAAATAATCTACTTTTAATCCATTATAAACCGAATATGAATTTATTATAAAATAATATTTCTAGCTTTTCCAAAGGTGCCCATCACCCCTCCTATAAAAGGGCAATCCAAATTCTCACTAATTCACACATTCAAAGCCTTTTGGGTCAGAAACCGCTGCCCAAATACTCTGTAAACATCTCTTATTTCATCCTAGAGGCCTTGTTTTGATTAGAAAGCCAACCTAAGGAGCCCTTTTGATCAAATCAAAAGGAAGAACCCGAAGAAGAGGCAATGTTTTCACCACCCTCTTTCAAGTTCCGTTCTTCTTCAACTTATTCTTTCTTTGTTTTCCCCATTATAAAATAATAACTCAATTATCTTATATATACTGTTATGGTATTATAAATATGGTACTACCATATTCAGTATTTTATTCATACTTTTAATGACATGTCACCATACGTGCGTATGTACAACATACCGTCTCCACGTCATGGTGTAATTGTTATTCAATAAATTATTATTTTGATGGGTATAATAATGATGTGTAATTCATGTAAATAATAAATATAAAATTATAATTATTCTCTATATATGATATACCATCCAATTATAAATTATTTTAATATCAAAAGAATGATATTGTCGCTCGTGTGTTCGTACGGACTATCGTCTCTACGAACGCGATGGGATTTATTCTCCATCATATCCATTCAAGTATAATTATCATTTGATGATTTAAAAATAGTTTTTAAGGACTTGATATTTTCTGGATATTAATAAGATACAACCTATCCATAAAAAACATGACTTATGTAATAAAAAATATAAAATAAAATGAGTAAGTTAACACCCGAAACGACAATAATATTAAGATATTATTAACAAAGAAATGTTAAAAGATCATATATGATATCATATTATTGTGTATGATTCTTGTATAATTTAATAACAATTATTTCATCATTATACAGGAGGTAAACCTAACCCCAACCAAGGGAAATTACAAGGTTAGGGTTTATTTCGCAATCTCTTCATTAACAGAGGTTGTTTATACGTAATAATCTATTGGGATTTCTTTATCAACCACATCCATGTTTCTTAAAAATTTATTTCAAAACATTTTTTTTACTATTTACAAAAATATGGGTTAAAGTCATTTATACCCTTTTTTGACTTTTAATAAGAGGTTTATAAAGGAATCTTTCCAACGTTTTCCAAACAAGGTTCTTTTTAACCTTTTCGACAGAATTAAGGTAAGAATGTCTTTTTTTATCTTATAATGTAGGTGCGGCTATTTTCTTCCATTATAAAATATTCAAATCTTCCCTTAAAATCTTATAAGAAAATTTTCAATGTAAATGTTTTATTTTATAATTATGTTACTTTTAATTGATTTCAAAAAATAGATATTTCTCTCAAATAGTTTTTATTTAATCTATGTCAACATCCTTTGATGGATTTTAATTTATTTGGAGTTGATTTATTATGATATAAAACTTCCATATTGTATTGCTGGTTTTGTGATATGTTTGACTATGGATGTGTTATTTTTATACCATTCATGGTTTATTAAGAAAGTATTAGAATTTCGTATGCTAGTTTTAATACGAACGTTTATGTTATGTTTAAACCCATTCATATGAGGAATGCATTAGACTTAATAAGTGACGGGTGGAGCTCGCTATAGCTCCTCGATGTATCGATAGGTCTCATGATACAAACTAGTGTCTTGGCACAAGGCCTTGACAAAATCTTAATTGTAGTCTTCGCACGAGGCCTTGGATATGTGGTTATGATAGTCTGGCATTATGCATTCCATCATTATGAAAGTTGCTATTGATATTGCATGTGATTATCCGTTTAGTAGAATATCCATGTGAATATGTAAATGGAATTATTTCATTTTATTTCTGCCATATTATGTTGAAGTTCATGTTTAAAAGGATTTTGTTTTAGTTATACATTGCCTTTAATGTTTATTCATATTTATGAATGTTTCCTCTATATTGTTATCCTTACTGCGCATTTGAGATCACCCCTTTCAATGTTATATTTTTTTCACAGGATGGGAAGAAGTAATTTATGAAAGTCCTACTGGGATAGTATGTGGGGATATGAGTGTGGACTATGGAGACTATGTGTTTGTAGTTTTCATATTATGATGTAATGTAAACTTTATTAATGTATCTATTTATTCCAATGGTACTAAACTAATCAGTCTTTCGAGAATAGATATTTCTTGTGATCATGAAAATATTATGTAATAATGCACAGACTCTGGGTAACTAGGGTCAGGGCGTTACAGTTGGTATCAGAGGAAGTTTAGTACAAACCATGGAAGCTAGATTTAGATAAACTCTGATTAGAGGACATAGATTTAAGATTCACTTTGAGGATTAGTATATAAGAACTTCCTAGAATATTGGTAGTGTAGAGATTCTGTGAGTTTTCTGAGCAATACATCCCTGTCTGGATATGAGCTGGTAGAGGCAGCTCTTGAAAATTTGTACCTAGGGGTAAAACCAGAAAACACCACTTTGAGCTAGACTCAAATGGAAACTGGTGCATGACAACGGGCCTTGCTGCAGTCTTGGTTACGACACTCCCCAAGGATATGCTTATGATAACTCTCATTTTCTTCACAAATCATTATGAATGGTTTATGATTGTATACATCCTCAAAGAAAACATTTTTATGATTATGGATTATATCTATAAATAGTTCAATTTATGTTAAGTGTTTTATAAGTATGGAATTATGTATTTTGATTCATAAACTGAACTAGTTTATTCCATTGTTTATAAATGGAACCTAGTTGAAGAAATAGAAACTGAATCAATGAACGCAATTCATGTAGGGATTTCCCTCTGGCTCAAGCTAATTATAGTGGAGCTGGTGATGCAACTGGTGCTGATCAACTAATCACCATACAGGGACAACTCACTCACGTTATGAATAATAACATTACATGTATAGAGCACCCTGATCCACAACGTAGAGGATCCATGTTATATCGCTTCATGAGGCAGAAACCACCAACATATAATGGGAGTACAAGTCCATTAGTAGCTAAGAAATGGATAAATTCCCTAGAGAAAATATTTCAGGCTTTGGGGAGTAGTGAAAGGGAAAAAGTTATCATGGCAGTTTACCGCCCCACCGGAGATGCTGATCAATGGTGGTCATTGATTCAAAACATGAAGGAAGATGATGAAGTATGAAATATGGAATGGAGGGAGTTCAGAGATCTGTTTTTACAAGAATACTTTCCTCGTGACCATCGAGCAGATATGGAAAGGCAATTTCTGAGTCTGAGACAAAAGGAGGATGATAATGTTGCAAAGTATGAGGATAACATTACGAGGTCAGTAATGTATGTTAGAGATTACATATATAACCCAAGAAGTAAGATTGATTATTTCTTTGATGGGTTAAAACCATTTCTCTGTCGAGCATTAGTCTCACAATCCTTCTCGTCGTACGAAGACATTGTCTCATGTGCTATCAAGAAAGAAAAGGAATTCTCTATGTCTTACGACTTTACAGCAAAGAAAGAGAAGAAAAGATCTGCTGATCAATATGGGAATGGAAATAAGGGGAAGAAGGGAATGGTTTAATATCCATCCTTTGGTAAATGTTGGAAGAAACACCCCGGTACTTGCTTAAAAGGAATGGGAGTTTGTTACAAGTGTGGTGAAACAGGCCACCATGCTCATGATTGAAAGAGGAAGAAGGAAGCTACCGATGTCCAATGCTACAATTGCAGGGTGATGGGACATTATGAAAATGAATGTCCTAAGCATCCGGGGAACATACCTCATAAAAGGCCAATCGATCAAGGACAAGATTATGCTATCACTACTGCTGAGGTAGAATCTCCAAGAGACGTGGAGGAAGGTAATTTAATGGTTTCTTCAAGTTTAGAAAATGCATTATTTGATTCTGTATCATCGCATTGTTTCATATCTTACAAGTTTGCAAATAAAATTAGATATTTCCAATTTGATTTAACAAGGGAGTTTTCAGTTAAAACTCCTAAGGGAAGTATCATTGCAACAATGTTTTGTGAATCAATCCCCATTAGAGCACATAAATGTTCTTTATCCACTGATATCATCATCATACCTATGATTGAGTTTGATATAATCATTGTTATGGATTGGATTTCAGACAATGATGAGAATATTTATTGTAAGAATAAGGAGGTTACGATTTTTTATGATGATGATAAAGAAGACCTTATCTTTAGAGCAGAATCATCACCACCTAATTCTTATCTAGATCCACCGCCAGTAGCTCAACTAAATTCAATTATTGGGGAGGAAGAGAATGAAATGACTATGGGGGAGGAAAGGAATGTTTAAATATAGGATGTACCTATTGTGAAAGAATATGTATATGTGTTTCTGGAAGATTTACCTGGACATCCTCTAGAACAAGAAATTGAGTTTTCCATTGATTTAATTCCTAGATCAAGGCCTATATCAAAGACCCCTTATAGAATGGCCATTGTGGAATTAGTTGAACTAAAGAAACAACTAGAGGAATTGAGTAATAATGGATTTATTCACCCAAGTGTTTCCCCATGGGGAGCCCCTGTTCTTTTTGTTAAAAAGAAAGACAGACCTATGTGGTTATGTATCGACTACAGGGAGATCAATGCTATAACAATAAAGAAAAACTATCCCCTACCTCAAATTGAAGATTTATTTGACCAACTACATCGTGCTCAATGATTTTCAAAGATTGACCTTCGATCTGGATACCATCAGTTGTGTGTGAATAAGGAAGACATTCTGAAGACAGAATTTCGAACAAGGTACAGACATTACGAGTTTAGGGCAATGCCATTTGGGTTGACTAATGCACCCTCTGTATTCATGGATCTAATGAATAGAGTTTTCAAAGAATACCTCAATGATTTTGTGGTGGTATTTATTGATGATATCTTAGTATACTCAAAAAGCTACAAAGATCATGAAAATCACTTGCGCATTATCCTGAAGACTCTGAGAAGACATGAATTATATGGGATGTTTAGCAAGTGCGAATTCTGGTTTCAAGATATTTCTTTTCTTGACCATATTGTCTCTAATAATGGAATCTCTATTGATCCTTCAAAGACCAAGGCAATCCATGAATGGCCTACACCGACAAGTATAACTGAGGTACACCGTTTTATTGGTTTAGCAGGTTATTATCGACGTTTCGTCCAGAATTTTTCCCGATTGGCTGACCCATTAACAAAGATCACACATAAGGGGGTTAAATTTGACTGGATAAAAGAGTTTGAATAATGTTTCTAAGAATTGAAGATAAGATTAGTCAATGCTCCTATATTGACTCTACCATCGGTGAATGATGGGTTCGTTATTTATAGTGATGCATCGAAAAAAGGACTTGGTTGTTTCCTTATGCAGAATGATAGGGTTATGGCCTATGCATCATGACAGTTGAAAATTCATGTGAAAAACTATCCTACTCAAGATCTCGGGTTAGCAGGTGTGATATTTTCTTTGAAGATATGGAGGCACTACCTATATGGTGAAAAATTTGAAATTTATACTGATCACAAGAGTTTGAAGTATATTTTCTCACAAAAAGAACTCAACATGAGGGAAAGTAGATGGCTTGAACTACTCAAGGATTATTATTGCACGATACACTACCTCCCAGGGAAGGCAAATAAGGTGGCAGATGCTTTGATCAGAAAAGATCATGGAGTTTTGAACATGATGAGAATTTAAAGGGATCCTATATTCATGGATCTTGTGAATATAGATATGGGAATTACCATGGAAGGTGAAATATCGATACTTTTTCAAATGGTTGCCAAACCATCATTAATAGAAAGGACAAAGAGTTCTCAGATCGGTGATGAGGAGTTTCAAAAGAAGATTAAAGCTGTGAATGATGGGAGATTGAATGAATTTTTTTATGAAGATGGAATTTTGAAATTTGGGAAGAGACATTGTGTTCCCAATATACCTGATCTAAAAAGGGAATTGTTGGACGATGCTCATAGTTCCAATTTCTCTATACACCCTGGGAGCACCAAAATGTATAGAGTCTTGAATGAACATTTTTGGTGGGACAACATGAAGAGGGAGATTGATGATTTTTTGTCAAGATGTATGGTTTATCAACAAATGAAAGATAGAAGGCAACAACCTGGAGGAGTCATGCAACCTCTTCCCATACCGGAGTGGAAATGGGACAATATTACGATGGACTTTGTCATTGGACTACCAGAGACTCCTAGAAAGAACGATGAAATATGGGTTATAATTGATCTTCTTACCAAGTCAGCACATTTTATTACTATAAGGGATGATTTACTACATGAACGTCTAGCAAGGATATATATTAATGAAGTGGTGAGACTTCATGGAGTACCCCTATCGATTGTTTCTGATCGTGATCCCCATTTTACATCAAGATTCTGGAAGAGTGTTCAAAAATCCTTGGATACTGAACTTCATTTGAGCACTGCTTACCACCCTCAAACGGATGGACAATCAGAACAGACTATTCAAACCGTAGAAGACATGTTGAGATCATGCTCACTTGACTTTCAGGGTATGTGGGATCAATATTTACCTCTGGTGGAATTTTCCTATAATAATATCTTTCATTCAAGTATTCGGATGGCACCATATGAAGCATTATACGGAAAGAGATGTCACACACCATCCTGTTATGATGACGTTGGTGAAAGAACACATGTAGACCTAGAACTGGTGGAGGAAATGATGGAAAAGGTGAAGGTAATCCAAAACCACATCAATACTTCTCAAAGTAGAAAAAAGAGCTATGCTGACAACCAATGAAAGGATTTGGAATTTCAGGTGGGAGATCATGTTTTCATTAAGGTATCTCCATGGAAGGGAGTTATAAGTTTTGGAAAGAAAGGTAAATTGAGTCCTAGGTAAATCGGTCCTTTCGAAATTCGAGAACAATTTGGGGTTGTAGCTTACCGTTTGGTAATGTCGCCAAGTCTCTCCAAATATCATGATGTGTTCCACGTATCACTGTTGAGGAAATACATGCCTGACCCAACGCATGTACTCACCTATGAGGAATTAGAACTAGAATCCGATCTGTCTTATTTCGAAGAGCCCGTCAGGATTATTGATATGAGAGAACAAGTACTAAGAAACTGGACGACGCGTCTGGTAAAAGTTTTTTGGAGAAACCATAAGATGGAAGAGGCAACGTGGGAACCCGAGGAACTTTTGATGAAGAACCACCCGAGTCCTTTCATGCTATAGTAATATAGAAATTTCGAGGATGAAATTTGTAGTGACCCGAAGATTGACGTACATGGACATTACATTACTTTTGCGGAATACTTAGTACATAACAAAAAAACACACACAAGGATCGTAATAGTTTAGTGTCTTTGGAAACTTGGAACATAATCTTCTAATCGTGGTGAAAGATCTTCAACATCTCCTATAAAGATCTTCCTTTTTTTACCTAAAACCTTTCTTTATATCCTGGGGAAAAGAAAACATAAAAGGGTGAGCTCAAATGCTCAGTAAGGGTAAACAAAATAAATATCAATCACATCATATACATAAGCACATAACTTTTGGAAAATCTTAACCTGCAAAAGAGATCATAATTTCATAACATGGGGTAAATCATGGTAGTGAAATGTAATCACAATAATCATAACTTAAAACATGAAACTTTGTGTCATTCACATATAATCATAGAGAATCATTTCTTGTTAGTCAAGACTCATTGCCAAGACTATCTTAGTGGACAAAGTCCCTTTCTGAATCGAGTAACCCTCGTTTCATTCCTGTTTCACTGAACCGGTATAACATACCGTTCCAGCCCTATCTATCTCATGAGATATAAAATCTTTACCCAATGCATTGGAGGGAGATATAGGTCCCACCCATCTTATAATGAATCCTTTCTTATGTGTGCCACATTATCATAAATCATACATCATCGCATAACACATGTAACAGAAATGGGATTCTTGAAACATCATGACATCATAAATCAATTCTTATAAGATAAAGGAATTCATAAAAATAATTCCATCACAACATGATCAAATCAATGTAATAATAGGGATAAAAACAGAACCCTTTATTATCTTAGATGGAAAATAATTTTGATAAAACACTTGAACTCCATTCTTCAGGAAAATATCCTTTCTTCTTCAAAAACATTTTTCCTTTCATAACATGCCATACAACTTTAAAATAAAATATTTTGATTAAAAATAAACTTGAAAACTTGTAAAGGAAGATTCTTGTAAATAATGGTTTAAAATCCATTCAGGCCGTATAAGTTAAAAAAACATTCTTCGTACTTTTGTCGGAAAAGTCAAAAAGTACCTCGTACGAAAAATGACAAAAGATTCCTTTCATATTCTTTACTAAAAATTTAACGAAGGGTAAAATTGAATATAAAATATTTTATAAGGATATAAATATTATATATTGAGGAAACATGGATGTGGATGATAAAATACACCCCAGTAAATGCCAAAGTATAAACAATCTCGGATAAAAATGAGATTGTGATATTTCCCCTTACCTTAGGTCTGATTTGCTTCGTATGTGTCCGAACCTCCTGTATAATGATTTAAATAATGTCATTGACTTATTACAGAATCATATTCATTGTTATGATATCATATATGGTTCACTTATGACATTATATTACCCGTTCTTTTGTAAATTCCATGTTAAAGAAGCGTTTTGGGTAAAATCGTTTCATTTATCGTAGGTGTTTTGACCTGTTGTTATTGACATCATTATTACTTATATCATGATTTACTTACTTCCAGAATATAAAATATGATTTATATATCATATATATTCAGTATATATATATATAATAGATAGATAAATAAAATGAAAAACATCGTTCATGGAGACGGTAGTCCGTACGTACGCATGAACGCTGTTTTTCTTTCCTTATTGTCTTGAATGGAAGTAAGTAGATGACATACACATATATATATATATACATAAATCAAGTATCATTATTATGTCATATATTTCATTATTACTTATTATATATACTTTATAATCATTCATGAATGGTTAATCATTATGAATGAATCTCATCGCGTCGTGGAGACGGTAGTCCGTACGTACGCACGAGCGATGATATCATTTCCATAATTATTGAATTGAATTGGAGTGGATTATACAATATATCAGAATCAATATGATGTTGTAATAACTATGTATAGTTATTCTTTACACCATTATACCCATCCATGTAAGGTGGTGGTGGAAAATAGATTACACCACGGCGTGGAGACGGTATTCCGTACGTACGCACGCACGGTGATTTCTTTTTCTGTAGGATGGATAGATGGTGAAATAGGGTTGTTTCATACTTAAAATAACATATCAGTATATGAGTGATACTGATGTTATTACTTCATAATGAAACAACCTAAGAAGAAGAAGTGGAAGAAGAAATAAAGATGAAAGAATTGGTAACGGTAATTACCTCTTCTTTGAAGCGCCTCTTTGAGACCTCCTCTTAGGGCACTAAAATTTGTCTTTGAGGAAGACCAGAACCTCTATGATGTTTCTAGGGAATTGGAGAAGATATTTTGGCAGGGTTTGGCCGAGCTTGAGTGCTCAAATTGGTGTGAGGAGGAGGGGGAGGAGGTGTCATTTTATAAGGGAGGAGAGGGGCATCTTAGGAATATCTCTAAATATTATTTTATAATAAAGTCAAAATCGGATAATAATGGTTCCAAAGGGTCTTATTTAGGAGCTAAAGTGGGGATGGGTCGCAATTCTATCAACCAATAAGATTTAGACAAGTTTAGGGTATTATTTTAACCTTATCAATTAGATTTAACTCTAAGTTAAATAATTTATCTTTTACCGTGTCTTTTTGTTTTCTTTCACTATATGGTTAATACACTTACTATAACATGCAAAACGAACCCCAAATTGTTTATTATTAATATATATATCCTTATCTAAGTCATTTGGCCAAACCTTAGATTTTTAGGAATAAAATAAAAATTAATAATATAATATTTGATTTAAAAACTATTTTGTGTCAATTTTGACACTATTTGATATATGATTTTTGTGAAAGTCATAACAGAATTATATGTTCGAACCAAGTTGATTAAATCAACACTAATATATCATAGTAACCTAGAAAATTAGTTTAATTCCTAAAAAGTCTTAAATTACATTTATTATGGTATTTATAATATCAATTATGTCAATATTTCATTAATAAGATAATTACTGCATCATCTTTGTGTCATAAATAAATTAAATTATTTGATGTCTAAAAATTACAAATAAAATACTATTATGTAGGAAATCTTTTTATATTTCTAATGAATATTTATAGTCGAATTTGTCTTATGTATATCCCCATATTAAAAATGTTTTAGTAAATAAACTTTGATTTTAACTCTTTTAACCCTTCTTTAAATAATATAATAATAAATGTCCTAATCTAATCCAAGTGGGCCTAAATGGTCATATTTTATTCCTATGTTTGTTTTTGATCGAATTACACTTATCCAATAGAATTAGGACATGTGTTAGGATAATAGTAATATCATATTTACCCTTAGTTACCCTATTTACTATTAACCGCGGTAAAAAAAAGTAAAAAGTTACTATTCACCAAAAATTATTTTCATCTCATTGAACCACATTTTAGTCCTTGATATTAACCGTGTCTCTCGGATTTTCGAAATTCCATTCACATAAGCGGTAAAATTAAGTTTTATGAAAAATTCAGTTTTTTAACTACCACTTAGTGGTTTCACTATTCATCGAAAATTGAAAGTTTTCAGAAAAATTCCAAAAATTAGGCCTAAGCCATATTTGATATTATGAACTCAAAAATGATGTCTATTTTACCAAATTCAAAACATATCAGTTTCATTAACTAATTTAAAAAATAATTCACGTCGTCAAAACAAATAGCGTGTTTTTAAGAGATAATAACTATCAAAAGATTGACACTAGTTTATAACTGGTTTAAATGTGAAATTAAATCCAATGACCAACAATGTATTAAATTGTAAAAATATATTATAAATATACTTTAAAACCACTCAAATTAATAATTTATCACTATTAATTATTTTGATTAAAAAAGTTGTTTTTAATTAAAATTTAGTAATTTTCACTATTCATCAGAATATGAAAGTTATCCGAAAAGTACCAAAATTTCACCCTAAGCTAATTTCGATATTACGAATCCAAAAATGAATTCCATTTTGAAAAATAAAATTTACAAAATTTCAAAAAGTGGTTATTACTATTCATAACGGCTAGTTTTAATAATATCTTAATAGCATATCGTTGTTTAGCGAAACTCGGTGTTGCATACAACACACGCTATCGTGGAAGGTCGCGATTGCGTATAATTCAAGCCAGGTCAGAGATGTGTATTGTGAAAGCTCCTTTTGGTGTAGCGTATAACACAAGACATTAATAAAATTAAGAAGAATATTTTTCATAAAATCTCGGGCTGTTACAAAATTATTTGAAGGAGGGGATAATGTAACACCCCAAGCTTCTACGGTACGCTTCTCTTTGAATAATGCAATAGTGTGTGTTGTACGCAACGTCGAGTTCTAACACACCACAACCAATCAAAATATCAATTTGTAATAGTAATACCCTCTTTTTGAAATTTATAAATCTTATTATTCAAAATGGACTTCATTTTTGGATTCGGAATATCGAAATTACCCTAGGTTGAATTTTTGGTATTTTTCTGAAAAACTTCATTTTTTGATGAATAGTGAAACCACTAAGTGGTAGTTAAAAAACTGAATTTTTCATAAAACATAATTTTACCACTTCTGTGAGTGGAATTTCAAAAATATGAGAGATATGGTTAATATCAAGGAGTAAAAATTGGATCAATGAGATGAAAATAATTTTTGGTGAATAGTAACTTTTTACTTTTATTTACAAGGGTTAAAAGTAAATAAGATAATTAAGGGTAAAAATGATATTAATATTACCCTAAAAGATGTCTTAATTATATTGGAAACTGTATCTTGACTAGAAATGACCTCAGGAATAAAATATTTTCATTTAGGTCCACTTGGATTAGATTTGGACATTTATTATTATTTAATTCAATGAAGAGTTGAAAGAATTAAAATCAATGTTTATTTACGAAAACATTTTTAATATAGGGTTATACATATGATAAATTTGATTTTAAATATTCATTGGAAATATGATAGTATTTCCTACATAATGGTATTTTATTTATAATTTTTATACATTACATAATTTAATTCATTTATGACACAATGGTGATGCAGTAATTACCTAATTAATGAAATATTAAAATAATTGATATTATAAATATCAAAATAAATGTAATTTGACACTTTTTATGAATTTCACTAATTTTCTGGGTTAACATGACATATTAAGATTGATTATATAAATTTTTTTAGAAGTAATAATGCTGTTATGAGTTTATCAAAAACAAAATACCCAATAGTGTCAAAATTGACATAAAAGAGTTTTTAAAAAAATATTATATTATTAATTTATATTCAATTCTTAAAAATCTAAGGTTTCGCCAAGAGAATTATATAATGATAGGCGTATCATTAATGGACTACTTGGGGGTCTCTTGGTCGTATATTGTATGTTTATTAACTATATAATATAAAAATACAAAGTGACATGGTAAGTGTCAAACAAATTAACTAAGTGTTAAAACTAAAAGATAATGCTAATATAATGACCCAAACCTATTTAAATTATTTTGTTTTAGTGGTTTTCGACCCATCCCCACCTTAAAAATTAAATAATCCACTTTGAAGCCATTAAAAACCGTATGGTAATTTATTATAAAATAATATTTCTAGCTTTTCCAAAGGTGCCCCTCACCCCTCTTATGAAAGAGCCCTCCCCCTTATCACTAATTCAAACATTAAATGCCTTTTTGATCGGCCAAACCCTACCCAAATACTCTCTCAACTTCCCTCAATGCAACATAGAGGCCTTATTTTGGTCATTAATCCAACTTTGGGAGCCCTTTTGATCAAATCAAAAGGAAGAACCCGAAGAAGAGGTAATGTTTTCACAACCCTCTTTCAAGTTCCTTTCTTCTTCAACTTCTTCTTCCTTTGTTTTTCCAAATATAAAATAATATCTCCAGTATCTTATATATAATGTGATGTTATTATAAATATGGTACAACCATATTCAGTATTCTATCCTTCCTTTGAATGACATGTCACCATACGTGTGTACGTACGGTTTACAGTCTCCACGTCGTTGTGTAATTGTTATTCAATAAATTATTATTTTGATGGGTATAATAATGATGTGTAATTCATGTAAATAATAAATATAACATGATAATGATTCCTTGAATGTGATATAACATCCAATTATATATTATTTTAATATCAAAAAAATTATATTGTCGCTCGTGCATACGTGCGAACTATCGTCTCCACGAACGCGATAAGATTCATTCTACGTCGTATCCATTCAAGTATAATTATCATTTGATGATTTAAAAATATTGTTTAAGGAATTTATATATTCTGGATATTAATAAGATAAAACCTATCCATAACAAACATGGCTTATGTAACAAAACATATAAAAGAGAATGAGTAAGTGAACACCCGAAACGACAATAATATTAATATATTACTAACAAAGCAATGTAAAAAGATCATATATGATATCATATTAATGTATATTATTCTTGTATAATTTAATAAAAATTATTTCACCATTATAAAGGAGGTAAACTTACCCCCAACCATCAAAAAGTACAAGGTAAGGTTTTATTTCAGAATCTCTTCATTATCCAAGGTTGTTTATACATAATAATCTACTGGGATTTCTTTATTATCCACTTCCATGATTCTTAAAAATATATTTCAATTTTTTTTACTATTTACAAGAATATGGGTTAAAGTCATTCATACCCTTGTTTGACTTTTTATAAGAGGTTTATAAAAGAATCTATCCGTCATTTTGCAAACAAGGTTCTTTTTAACTATTTCGATAGGATTAAGGTAAGAATATCATTTTTTAACTTATACGGCTGGTGTGGCTATTTTCCACCGTTATAAAATCTTCAAAGCATACCATAAAAGCATATAAGAAAAATTGAAATGTAAATGTTTTATTTTATAATTATGTGACATTTTAATTATTTCAAAAAAGAGATATTTCTCTCAAATATTATTTATTTCATCTATGTCAACATCCATTTATGGATTTAAAGTTTATTTGGAGTTGATTTATTATGATACAAAACATCCATATTTTATTGATGGTTTTGTGATATGTTTGACTGTGGATGTGTAATTTTTATACCATTCATGGTTTATGAAGAAATTATTGATATTTCGTTTGCTAGTTTTAATACGAATGCTTATGTTATGTTTAAACCCGTTCATATGAGGAATGCATTGGACTTAATAAGTGACAGTTGGAGCCCGATATATCTCCTCGATGAATCTGTATGTCTCACGAGACAAACTAGTATCTTGGCACAAGGACTTAACAAAATATTAATTGTATTCTTGGCACGAGGCCTTGGATATGTTGTTATGATAGTCTGGCATTATGCATTCCACCACTATGAAAGTGGTTATTGATATTGAATGTGATTATTAGGTTAGTAGAATATCAATGTGAATAAGTAAATGGAATTATTTCATTTTATTCCTACCATATTATGTTAAAGTTCAATTTTAAAAGGCTTTTGTTTTAGTTATACATTTCCTTAAATGTTTATTCTTATTTATGAATGTTTCCGCTATATTGTTATCCTTACTGGGCATTTGAGCTCACACCTTTCAATGTTTTTTTTCCCAGAATGTGAAGAAGTAATTTATGAATGACCTGCTGTGATAGTATGTGGGGATATGAGAGTGGACTATGGATACTATGTTGTTGTAGTTTTCATTTTATGATGTAGTGTAAATTTTAATAATGTATCTAGTTATTCCAAGGCTACTTAACTAATAGTTATTTTTAGACTTGATCTTTCTTGTGATAATGCCAATGTTATGTAATAATGCACCGACTCTGGGTAACTGGGGTCGGGACGTTACACCCATGGTGTGCCTAGGTCCAATTGGTGAGGAAAATACTGAAATGGGGTAAAAAATAGTTGGAAAAAAGATTAATGTAATAAATTAAATAACCTCACTGTTTGGCCACATGGTTTGGAAAATCGTGCACCAATTGTGTGAACCCTACTAGAAAAGATGACACCCAACACTGGTTGGCAACATAGTTTCCCAAAAAATGTCCCAACTATGCCGAACACCACTACCCAAAAACACATAACATCTCTCTTAGTATTCACATGGTTTCCCAAACCTTGTGCAATCCATCATCCATGCCACGTAACAAACCCTCAAGCCACACTATTTCTTGGTTGAGGGTGCACATTTTCCCAAAACCATGCCCCAACCATGAACTAGCAATTTTCAATCCCAAGGTCACTATTTATAACAAAATATTACTCGATAACTTATAATAACAAAAAATTCAAACTAGGGAACAACCTGAACCTTAACCAAAGGATCTAAAGCTAGAAAAAGAATTAGATAAAATAATTTCTACAGTTGGGGTGAGATAATCGGTGCTATGGAAGGATGTATTTTATGTCATTGGTAGATAAGAAATCATCATGAACTATCTATGATGATTTTTTTATCACAACAAAACAATCATCCTTTCTACCCAGCAAACTAATTTTTTTCTTGTGGTAGTGGATAAAATTCTCTATACTCTCTTGACCGGTTATAATTATTAACTATATGGTGGATCTTCTTTCTTTCCATGGGAATATCTGATGAGGATTATGGTATCTTTTAAAGATATCAATGTGCTACCGAAATATTTTTGTGATAAAGGAGTTCAATATTTCATTGTTATAAGAAAAGTTGAAACTTATTGAAATTATAAACTGATTGTGGGAGTGTTAGATGTTTTTTTGAACCCACCTCTACCAAGTTGGATTCAAATAAACTCAGATGGTACATAAAAGTGGAACCAAAGACCCTCTAGGTGTTTCATGGTATTTCATGATCCCAATGAAAAAAATCCTAGGATGTTTCTATGACTTATGTGGTGTGGAATAATCACTTGATGTAGATATTGAAGGAGTAATTAATGTTTTTTACATTATAGAATCAAAAGGTTGGGATAATTTATGGTTGGAGACTGAATCCATTACTATCAAGTAGGCAATAAATAATGTTATGTTTAATCTTTATTGGAGACTCACATCTTAGTAGATGGAGTGTTTGTATTTCCTCAGAAGCCTCAATTTTATTATCACTCATGTACTCCGGGAGGTGAACGTGGTAGTGGATGGGATTTATGACAAAGGAGTTGTTATATATCTCACTTGTTAGGATACTCTTCCAAGTGATTTGGAATCAAATTATGAAATATATTGAATAAAAATTCATCTTTTCATACTCCTATGACATTTCAATTCAATAATAAATGACTCAAACACTTGGTCGTGGAACCATTAAAAAAATAATGGAACCATGGGAAAGTGGAATCAAATTTAGACATGATTCCAAAAATAAAGGTCAATTATTAATGAAAATACATCATAAAATAGTTTAAAAATACCACCAATGGATTAGGGTCCCTCTCTAATCCCATACATGACTTCTCATGAGAAAAAAACATTACCCAATTCATTAGATCAGTATATAATTTTGTGAACACCTGTGGATTTCATAAAATGTACATGAATAAGTGTGTCTTAGATCAAATAACATTGGACCATATTTCATTACATTTAATTCAATAATTTTGGAGTTAGAAATAAATACAAGGAAAAAAATTATTTCCATGTATAGTTGAATTTTCTTCGTAAAAATAGAAGTGATGCCACACATAATTACATTTACCAATGGAAAAATCACAGTTAAATTTCATATGTATAAAAACCATAAAAAAAGATGATAAATTTTTTAATAAGATGGAATGGGATATATAATAATAGAGAAATAATGTTTAAATTAATAGGGAAGTGGAAAATATATCCTTGCATATGTAATTTGAAATGAAAGGTGTAAAATGAAGGAGATTCCTGAATAAAGAGTAGATGGAAAGGATCTCTTACCTTGAGAGGGTGATTCCAAAAGATTGAGAGGAGATTTCTCAGAGATTGGGGGAACCATGGGAAGATGGTGAGGGATGATTGAGGACATGATACAAGTTTTTTGAGTGAATTTTAAGGACATATTTGGTGGGTTTATATAGGAAAATGTCGGGATTTCTTTAGTTTTTTCTCAATCATATGTTTTGGACACTGTTTAATAAAGTAATCAAAACCTCAAAACAGACAATAATTTTTTTCTAGAATTTATACCAAATACGATTTTTTATGTTTACTTTATAATTCCATGGTATGAACTCATTAAAATATTATTATTTTTAATGTGGAAGTAAGTCATGTTCTCAATGAAATGATTTTAAAACCTTAAAATATAATATAGGATTTGGTGGATTCAGAAAGCATTTATAAAATTAATAAAATAACATCAAAAACATATTATTTTAAAGAGAAAATAATTTTTTTTCAATGATTCATTTATATCAATTATTACATCAATTTTAAATTGTTATGATTTTATAATACACATTATATATTTACACAATATTTAATTTTTGACTGAAAATTCTACAACTTCATAAAATTAGAAAAATATCATTACTGGGTAATTTGGATGTTTTTATTCCAAAAATAATAATTATTTTATCAATTTAATTTTCTATATATGTTGATTTTAAATTTTAAATCAAGAATCAATATTTATTATGAAATACTAGTATTTTTAAAAATAATAGTTTTTGAAAGCTTATAAAATTAAATTTTTCTTCAGTGAAATTATATTATCATTTGAATTTAAAAAAACAATCATAAAAATGTATTAATTGAAATTTAATAAAACAGAAGAAAAAAATTAGTGTTTTATCATATCAAAATTAAAATAATTTATAATATAAAAACAATAAAAAGTAAATATAATCATTCATCTACTAAAAAAATATACAATATCATATTATTAGAGTCTTTATGCATATCAATTTATTATATTAGAAAACACTGTAATGGTAAGGTTCACAATGGTGGTTTGTTCCTGGGATGGTTTGGAATAAATCTTTTGGGTAGTTTAATTGATAATCTTGAACACAAACCATTAATGGTTTACAATATGATTTAATTTTTGGATCTTAACTTGTATAGGTTCTATAAAAATAACGGTGGTGTTATATCCCTTATAATTTACAATAAATGGACTTAATAGGGTTTCATCCATCTTCATGAGACCATCACTACAGTTTTCTATATCAATTGGATTTATCAAAATCCCATATTTGTAATAATATTATGATCAATGTTCATTGGATATATTAACCACGGTTTTGATATAGAATATCCTTTTAAATCCAATAAGACACAATTAAAAAAATTATTTCATGTGTTCTCTATAACCATTATATATAACCTAAAATTTAATTCAATGAAAAAATGAATTTTCCATATCAATGTTTGGGTCTTTAAATATTTTCCATCACAGATAAAGAAATAAGAGTTTATCATGGGCAGATATACAATTTTTATCTATTTAGAGGATAAAATATTATGATTCTTAAACATGTAAGATACATGGTGTCTTGGAAATTTAAAATTTATTTTTTTAGTGTGATTTTTGAAACATGAAATTTGAGATATATTTATTTTTGATGAGTAATGGAAAAAATAAGGATATATTTTAAATTGAAATTCCATGAAAGGATAAGATTTTTTAGTGATTTTTTTAATATAGGGAAATTAATATTTCATTAAAAATTAGGGTGATATTTCATTTGAAGGATAACGTAGTGTAGCCATAAAACATAAAGGAGAATATTGTGATTGTGGTAGCATCACTTATGGGATGTTAGAGGAAATTTGATAACAGATAATTGATGGGTGTCATATGATTATTACAAAAAGTTGTGGATGTGTGGAGTTGTGTGGTTTCATGATGATTTTGTTATTTTGATTTGTTAACAAAATAATAAATTATCTTCTTCAGTATAATTTCTCCAAACCATAATAATTTTTGTTGTTCTTTGTTTTATTTATGCTACATCGGTATTTTTATTACCCTACATTTATTATAAAAGGAGGTTATCCTTTATTTTATTGATGATTAAATATAGGGGGTTCATGTCAAAGTATTTAAATTTATATTGAAATGTTTAATTGGAAAATTGATTTTACAATGTGGTGATAATGGGTAAATAATATTTTGAATCGTGATGTGAAACTGAATGAATTGTGGAAACATCAGAGAAGCTGGAGAAGAAACGCCTAGATGATTGGAAACATGTGAGAGATTTGGAAAAAAATCACATTTTAATTGTATTTATAAGGAAATAAAATTTTAGACATGATGAATATATTAAATATAGAATATATCTGGATGATATTAAAAAGAAATTTTAAATTTAAATAACTAATGTTAAATTACATCTAAAGAAATTATTCTATTACCACAGACTATCAGAAAATAGATATTTGAGAAACCATTTGGAAGAGTTCACCAAATTCATGAAAGGATTGGCTTTAGCAGAAGTCAAAACTGATTATAATGGTAATGTGATTCTTATCGAAATATAAAAAAAGACAAGGTGTTTTTTTTCTTTGGTTCATTGAAAGATTCATACAAAAATAATATAACCAAATTATAATTTGGATATGGAACTACAAAATTGGGTGATTTTATTTCATCATTGCAAATTTATTTTAGTCAGTGAAAGACCACTGATGATGGATCATTATGTAATAGTGGGATTTTGGGGAGATTTATGGATATATCAATCATGTATGGTTAATAAATGGTGGAATGGTTTAGGGAGAAGGTGAGATCAAAGTAAATAAATACCATGAGGTGATATCTTATGTTGGGTGTATAGGAATTAATGTTATTTGAGAAGGAACTATGTGATGCTCTGTTAGGGAATGAAGAAAGAATAAAATGAAGTTGAAACAGATGTAAAATCTATTGATGTGAATACCATGAGACAAACCAAGAGGTTTGAATGTGATTTATTTATTAAAACATAGGAAGATGTGGATGATTCAGAATGGATTTTATATTATGGTATCTCATATCAAATATGTTAAGAAAAGAGAATGTTTTGATTGTTCAGAGGAGTGTGACGGTGATATTATGAAAATGGATAACAAGTCAAAAAGAATGGTTATATGAATTATTATAGTGTGACTTCATATTCTTTATGGGGTTCTTCACACACATTCCAATGATAGGTATGTACCATATTTTAGGATGAACTTGATTTCTTTGGTTATATTGGATTCCAAAGGTATTATGATTTCTTCTGATCGTGGAGTTCTCAAAATAAAAAGAGGAGTAATGATTGTTATTAAAGGGAATACATTTGGAATTTATACATGTTGATTCAAGATGGTGATGCTTTCTTGAGGCCCAATTTACCATTATAAGTGATTTTCAAATATAATTGTTTTCTATTTTTTATTTTAAAAATAATGTGACATTTTCTTCAGTTTTTCATTTAATTGTGGATCAACAATATTTGTTTCATCATATTTGATAATTATGACAAATGAAATGGGTGGGGTGTGTTATTTCAACCATGGTCACGAAATTTATGGTCAATATGTATGATAGTGGTGAATTAGTAAACTTTCAAATCATAGTGGCATTTGTTGGTAGGGGTTTTCAAAATATGTTATTTGATATATTTTTCTTCTTGACGGTGGTCAAGCAAAATTATATGGATAAAGTTTATATTAAAATATCACTATGATATATGATCGTGAAGTGATTTTTTATATATTATGGGAGAAACTATAAGTCATTATAAATTTTTTTGGATATTTCAATCATAGGCTAGCGTGGTGTGGCTACAAAACATAGAATAAAATCTTTCGATTTTTATAGAACCACATAAGGGAAGAGAGAGGAAATACCAAAAAATGAAATTTAATGGAGGCCTCTGATTATTGTGAAATGATTTATATGTTTGGAGTTGTCTGGTATCATGATAATTTTTATATTTTTATTTGATAATTAAATTAAAAATTCTCTAGTGGAGTAGGCTTTCTCAAAATGACTATTTTTTTGTTTTTTTCTTAACTATTGGTATTTTGATTATTAAAATTTTTTATATCTTATCTATTTTAGGTAAAATAAAATATTTAAGGCTCTAAAAGGGGAATCCAATGATGGAAAATAATGAGTTATCCTCTCAAGTTGTAGTTTACATAGAACAAGGGGAATGTGGTCATTGTGTTTGCGGTAGCCCATGTGAGTCATCGAAGATGAAAAAAGAAGCATCAATGTTGGATCTATGATGTGATGGGATACCATGTTTTTGTTATCATGAGGAATATTATAACATATAACTATTGAGAAGAAAAAATTATGAGATTATTTTATGGGTCGATGTATCAAAAATGTTCTTGATTGTGGTTATTAGGCAGAATGTCTCGGTTGATGACCAGTGGTACATCAAGATGGTGGGACCATGAGATAGAAAAATCCTTATGCTTTAAAAACATATTGTGAGATTGAATCATGTTTAGAAAATTCCACCTAAGGTATTGGGTTTTAATAAAAAAAAGGTGACACTTTATCATAGATGGATATTTTAGCACTTAGTTTAGACGACAATGATATTACGAGAGAAGACATTGGCATATTGAGGTGTTGTTTTCACATAGGTTTTTCTATTCTCTCATTAGTAATACATGTTTTGGTATTATGTTTATTTTTTACTCTATGATTCATAGTAGATATTTTATAATTTCTATGTATTTTTTTTCTCCACCATAGAGGGGTTTTCCATGTTAAAAATCAAGTACGCTAATGTAATTTTATTTAACTGTGTAAGATTTCACTTCCATTATTTTACCAAATTTCTCATAAATTTTTTCTCAAGAAATTTTAATTTCAAGAACGATAATATTTCCTATTAAAAGTTTAGGACTTTCTTATTTTTCAAAGTTCTATTCATCTATTTAAATGTAATAGTGTCCAAGATCATGTATTTTAGTTATTGATGGAAATTATAGTGATAAGAAAAGATGATGAAAGATAAATTTTTAAAGGTAATAGATAATATATATTTGATGGTAAATAACATGAAATAATGTGAAAACTAATAATCATTTTAAATAAGTTTATATCATCATGAAATAAACAAGAACCATGATAACATGATTTTTTTTCTATTTCATGAGTGTATTCATCTCTCTCCTTATAGATAACGTCACACACACATGGTAGATTCACAATACTCTAATGGGATGACATAGACATAGTAGTTTTTCTAATACATTCTTCATTCATATTGTTCAATTTTCAGTAATATTTTTATTTTGAAATGCATCTATTGATTGATGTTTTGTAACAAAAAATTCTTTAACAATGCACTCCACCATCTATGATACATTCCCTTGTTTATGTTCAAACTGTGAAATAAAATATGAATATTATGAACGTAGAATATTTCATTTCATTATGTTTTTTACTATGAAATTAGATTAATTTGAATATCATGATGTGTGTACCTCATGAGTTACCACAACATCCACTACTGATGAAATAATTGTTAAATCTTCCTTTATCAATAGGATTTTGAGTATCTATTTATAGGTAACATCAATTTTAATATCTCCCATTAGAAAAACATAATTAATGGATAGAAATTATTTTTTAGAGGAAATATTTGGAAGTTTCATGTATTCTTCAGTATTGGGCACGTCTTTTTTAGAAATCCATTAAAATTTAATCATATAAACTCTTGCAAGACATTAAATTTTTAAATCATATATAATTTCGAATATACCAAGTATAAAATCTAAAACTAAATAGTTATTTCAGTAATTTAAATTTATCATATGACATTTTAGATCATTTAATATGTTTTTGGAATAATTTAATATATGATTTATTTTAACGTAATATTTAATTCATGAAAAATTGAATCTAAATACCAAAAACATAAAAACATTATAATATTATTAAAATGGTTTGGATATGAAATATTTATTAATATGTTGAAACATAATAAATATGTTTGTAATCATTATAAAAAATAAATGTAATGAAATTATTTTTATATAAGTTAAATATATGAATTGAAATTTTTTCATTTCATATGCATAATTGAAAAAAATCATTTTATTTCAAATAAATTCACAATTGAATAATTACATGCATGATGAAATAGTAATCACAATAAGAGTTTCCTTCTAATACCATAAATCAATCCACCTCATTATAAATATTAAAGTGTGCTTGATAATAATCATTCACGTAGTTTAGAAATATTTTTATAGTATTCAAATTCCACCTACAAATTTCTTAACCACTTAGATTGTATTATTTTAATCAAACTAGAATTGTTGAAATATATGTTGTTATAATATTATGATAAGAAATATAATTTATTTTTCTATCTATCATTTATAAAAAAAATTGATTTAGTTCCTTATGTTTTCCATATGAATCATATATATCATCCATTTATCATATCATTACTATGACTTCATTTAGAATAATTCTAAAAAAGAAATATTTTTGCACAAAATGTATTCCTCATTTCCAAAAATAATAATCAAACACAGTATATCTTGTGAATGACATATTTATATCCAAATATAGTTCTTTCGACCAACGAATATTAATAAATATAAAGATAAATTAACTTTTAAATGACACGACTGATATAAATAAGATAGTTGTTTCATGTAATTATTTGTATCCAATCAATTTAGGCTCTTGTGAACTGGATTCATTAGGTTCTGTTCCACCTGACTCATGATCAATTCACATGGGTGACATGTCGCTGAATTTAGTTACATGTAGTGGAAAGAGTGTGCATCTTGATGTAATCTTTTTCCTTGTATACTTTATTGTGTCGCTTCAAACAAGATCAATTGACATCTTGTATCTTTTATCTTAAAATTAACATTTATTTCCTAAAATTTATTATATACCTCTACGTCATTTTGAATCATTGAAAATTCAAATAATGATAAAATTACCATCACAATATTTGAATAATAAAATAATAGATTCTAAAACCATGTCCCAACAGACATTAAGATTAAATACATATCGTAAGAGATATAACAATCATGTTGTCTAAGAAATCCAAAATAAAGGGAATGTTTGAAATAATCATCGTCATCATTATGTTTCACATTTTTTTGATAAGGAGTGTTGAAATTTTTTTAATTCTTAGTATTCATCTTTATCACATTTAATATCATGCATGTCATGGTTAATATGAATTATTTAAATAAAATGTTTTTTATTCAAAGCATAATTAGAAAGATAAATTTTTAATGAATTAATATTTTATAAATATTCACTGATAATTAGAAAATAAATATTTCTTAATAGTTATAAAAATATTAAAAAATAGTTGAATACTATGAAATTTGCGATTTCAAGGACATGAATGTTATTAGGTGATCACTAATACTACTATCTATAGTTGTTGAATGTTATAGAAAATTAAAGCCCTACCCTCTCCACCCAACTTCACCATGCCCACCACCCCTATTGCCTTACATATATAATGAAGATGCCATGATAACATAGGTGGCCACCATTGGATGATATTCAAAACTATCCTTAAGTATCTAAGATGAACTAAGGCAATTTTCTTGGTCTATGGAGGAGTTGATGAACAAGTAAACAGATTATATTTTATATAGAGATTAATATGATCTAAAATTGCAATAAGGATACATCATCACCCTCAATGGATCAGTTGTGAGTAGGAAGATCTCAATGAATGTTATGGTTGTATATTATACAACAGGGTCTGAGTATATTATCAACTATTATGTTTCTAAATAACCTTTTGGTATACAAAAAATCATCTAAGATCTTGACTATAAACATTGATGTAAATACCCCATCAGACTCCATTGTTATAATACCACAACAGTGGATCTTTCAAATGATCAGAGGTCACATCATTAGATGAGAAATATTATTCATAAGTATCATATATTAAGGGTTTTTTCTCAGATAGGGTAGATTTAGAAAACATAGACTCCATGGAGGAGAATATATAAGACCCCTTGACAAAAGCCTTAACTCAGTAGAAATATAATCTTCTTGTGACTTCCAGTTGACTGAAATTAATTCTTAGTTGGATATAGTCTAAGTGGGAGTCTATTGGATTTGATTTTATAGAATCAAAAACTTGTATTTTTTATTACATGTATATTCATTGAAGTGAATATTAATTTTACATCTTATTACATATTGTCCATTGTTCTACATAACATTAATGTGATAATTTCCAAGAGTATATGTCACATTAAATCGGAATAGTTGTTCCCAACCATGATCAGAACCATAAAATACCAGGAATGATATTATTAAACCAAGTTTTATAGTCAAATAACATTCTACAATTTAGAATATTGTATGTGTACATTTTGGGATAAGAACTCAAAAGCATATGATAATTCAATTCATGACTTTCAGACTTGTTAAACTCCATGATGAGATAAAATGAGAACAAACCCACAAGTTATAATTCCTCATGTTTATTTGCCATCAAATATTCCAATTTTTTTGTGTGTCTAATGGTCATTATAACATAAGATTATTATTATCACATTTCATGAATCACACACTTTTTTAACTTACAAAAAACCAAGACAATAGATGTTCACATGAAGTAGGGTGTGTTAGTTGCATCAAAAATGAAATTTTATTAAAAAATAAGTTAAGGAGATATTTTTCAATTCTATATTTATGGAATTAGATATCTTATCCCTATTATTAAAATAGAGATCTCACATTATAATACATGACCATGGAGTAATGATGAGTTTAATTTTGAAATTAAATGATAGGACTATTAAGAATATTGGTCTTTGAAACATGTTTTCATCCTTCTTACTGAGATATTGTGTCAAAGGTTTTATATATCATAGCTAGTGCTTGTATGTGGTTTTCAGTGTTGTAACATTAACTTCTTTATCTAGGGTCCCTTGACCCATTTTTAGATAGTAATCTTGTACTTTAGGAAGGATTGTCTAATTCCCACAAGAGAGAATCCTGGAGGGTCACACAATATGTGTTTATATTAATAAAAATTTAATCCTATTTGAATTTAATTATTAAAATAAACATTAATGTAAGTATTTAGAAACTTTTTTTATTTACAATAGATGATTACATAAATGAATTAAATATTTATTCACTTGGTAATTTTAAAATGATACAGATATAAAATATTTATTTATATATAGAATATTTAATAAATATTTTTTATCCAGAATATATATAAAATATTTATTTTATGAATGAATATTTAATTAAATATTTATTCGAGTATTCGATAAATACAAATGAGGATAAGCCGTCCAAGATTGTGTCTAGTGATAAATATTAATTTTCATGTCTGTAAAATTATATATATATATATATATATATATATATCTACTTAGCATATTCCATGGGATAATAATGTGCTTATTATTTCAATACCTCTCTTGGTGGTCAGTCGTGGATTTGAAATTTTATTAATGGAATATTTGTTTTTAGGTAAATTATATACTCTAACCCTAGGTCTATAAATAGACCACTAATAGAAACTAGGACAGTTTAATAAAGAATTGTTGTTTGCAACAAATTTCACTCTATAATCATCCTCTTCCATCGTAAATCTTCTCATTAATGTGAAAGTCAAGGGAATTTTGTCAGGACTGATGAAATGTGAAGTGGTTAAGATGAATAGTCGACCATTCTAACACCATATGATTTAGAAATTCAAAGAAAAAAATATTTAGTATATAATTTTATTAAATGAGTTTGAAACCTTTTTGATGAGATATTCTAAATAATATATAATATTACATAGTCAGTGCTCCTATTTGGTTGTCGGTGTTTCAAGTTTATCTTCTTTGTCCTGGGTTCCCAAACAAATTTCTAGATAATAATCATAAACTTACATCAAGCCCGACTAATTCCTATAGGTATGAATTATAGAGGTTCACGGACTATGTGTTTACATTAATCTAAATTATATTATATTATAATTTACTCATAAGAATAAATAAAATTTTTATGACCAAGAAATAAATATATTTAGAATTGATGATCTTTTAAAATAAGTAAATATTAACTCAAAAGGTAATTTTTAAATTTTAAGAATATATATTATTAATCTATTTATTAGAAATTTAATAAATATTTATTCCCTGGACAATTAATAGGATATTTATTTTACGAAATATATTTAATTACACAATTTTTTGGGTATTCAATAAATTCCAAGGAATATTAATAGACCAAGATTGTTTTTAGAGATAATTAGTAATTAGTACGATAGTAAAATAGTATTTATTTTTTCAATAGTTAACGCTTACCATGGAATTGAAATAATATTATTATTTTAACACATCACATGAAGTCTTATATGGGTATAAAATTTATTAAGAGAATTTGTATAGTTATGTAAATATCATAGTCTATCCCAAGGTAAATATATAGATAACTAATACAATCTATGAGTAGTTAATAGATAATTGTTGTGTACAAAAGATTTCACTCAGGAATCCTTCACTTCATTCTCAAATCCTCTCATAGATGAGAAGATCAAGAGGATTTCCTGATGACTGAATAAATGTGTATCAATAAAGAAAATCAATTAACCACACAGGAAAATGATGATTCATCACTTTTGGTCCATGATAATGAGATAATTTGTGGATAAATGCTAAATGGGTTCTATAAATGGATCCTCAAGCATAATGAAAGAATGGAAAAAGTATTTTAAGGCCATTAACATATAATCTAAAAAATTTCTTAATAATGTGGTAATGATTATTCTGATTTAATAAAATTAATATAAATTTAATGTGAAAATATACCCTTAGGGTTTCAAAGAGCTTTATTGTCAATATTCAATTGGACAATTTTCATTCATCATGAGGATTGAGTAATATATAATATAAAAATGATCCATCAATCCTAATATTTTCTGATTCCTGATCGACCCTAATAAGTTCTTATATTGATCCTAAAAGTAAATTAATAACCATGGAATATATATATGTTTTCAATATGTACTTGTTTTCATGATCAAATGATAGTTTTTTACATATACTCTGGTATTAATAATAAAGTGTCTGATAAAAAACTATTCTATGATCCTTTGTCATATTATGAAGCATCTATTTGAAATGATGCTATAAAAGATGAAATGTACACTACAACTGGGAAAAATACATGTATATTAGTTTATCTTCATCAAGGATTACAAACTTGGTGTTTTAAGTGATAATTGCGAAGAAAAATAAAATTATATGGTATTATAGAAATATATACAGTTGTATTAGTAGGTAAGAAAAATACTCAAAACAAAAAGATAAATTAATTTGTTACCTATTCTCACATAGATTGAACTAATTCAATTATAATACTTCTCCACATACCTTATGTATATACATCGATAATTCACTTAATGTATGATAGAAAATAATTATTAAATTGTGAATTTGGTGAATAAATATATATATATATATATAAGTACTAGAAAATTTAATTGTTTCCTGAAAAAAAAAAGGATATTAAATTTGTAAAATCTCTATATAGTTAAAAAATGGTCCAAAATATTGTCATGAAAAATTTAGGGAAGTATTTTAATTTAATAAAATTACTATTATCAATGAAGATATGTATATTTATAGTTGCTTCCATAATAACCATCGGGTGGTTATTGTTTTACATGTTGATGACAAGCTATTTTTTGGATCCAACATGAATCATGTGAATGAGGATAAGTATGTTTTTTATATAATTTATGATATAAAATATTTTATAATGTATATTTCATTTTGGGAATCAAAATTTTAAGAATAATAATTTTATTTTTCTTTATCAGTCTAATTGTATTGAAAATTTCATAATGTTGATCAAATTTTTTTACTCTTCCCTTGTTTCTAATATAATCTTATAGGAATATGATGTTACCAAATCAAGGAGGGGAAGTTCCCCATTTCGAATTTTTATGGTTATCAAGTGTCTCATATATTCCATTCCAAGCATAAGAAACTATATTTCATATGGTTTTGGAAATTTGAGAAGGTACATAATAGAAAAAACTTATGCATAATGGGATCTAGTTAAAAGAATAATAACATATCTTAATAGAAAATAAGTCACTACATCTGATATAGTTGAAACCTAAGGGTATTTAAAGGATTTCTAGTCAAAATTGGATTACTAATACAAAGCATCACTCTACTAGGATTAGTTAGTTTTTAACACTTGTAGCTGGATTATTCTCTTCCATAATAAATAGACAAACTTGTATCATGGAATCCATAATTACTTTTAAGATAACGTTTCTTTCATTTTCATCCATTAGAAAAAAAAATTGGAAAGATCTGATTTATAATATCTTATTATGTGAATTATAAAAATTTCTATGGTCGCTATATATTATGATAGTCACAAAATATTAGCTAATGTATAGAATAATACTTATAACTAAAAATTAATTGACATAAATCTCAGACATTGTTATGTGAGAGAGTTGATACAATATGAATATAAAGAAAAAAATAAAATTATTTATAAATAAATATTATATAATTCAGTGAAATATTTATAAATAATAAATATTTTAAAAAATAAAATTTAATATTTTTATACTCGTATGAGGGATTCCCCTCATTTCTTCATTTTTGGGAAGGAGCTCGTTACATGACATATAGGAATGTAGACATCAAATACCATTAAATCATGTGGTGATTACCATGACCACCATGCCATTTTTAATATTCCATTGAATTAACTCATTCCTATAATACCATCAAAAATCCCACTAACATTGAGGTCAGTACCTAGTCCACACACCGACATCTACTGCTAACAGACATTCAAAATTAGATACCACACCAAAACACACAAGACAGACTGAGAGGATTTGTAAAATAATTTCCCTTTTTATGTCCCCCCATTCTACCTCCCTGACATCTATTGAAACTAATTTTCATAAAAAAAAATTGTGTTGCCACCATATTCCATCATGGAAACACAGGTATTTATAATCTATGAAACCAACATCCAAACATTCCTATAATTGATGCCATCCTAAAAACACGTTCTCTACTGGGTGGTGGATTATACTGGCATACAATGTAATCCAACATATCAATCGTGTTCAATGAAACTGTGGACAAGGTGCCCTGAACATGAAATCGTTCCAAATAATTTTCCAAATGACCCTCCATACTCCATGGGCCAGAAACACTTATTGGAAACACACCATGACTTCTTAAATTCCCCAGGAAATCTACCAGATGAGCCTTGTAGAACTGTGAAACCTTTATGTTTGTGGAAGTCCGAGCACAGCTAATTTCCAAGTAATATCCCATATAGTCATTCCCAGATGAAGATCACCCTGTAGAAGGATTGTCAGTTGTTTGTGATGCTTCTCTTTTTGGTGTGAGGTGTCTTGAATCATCATGTCCATTCATTAGTTCCTAGTTATCTCTATAAGAATATCTTATACCCCCTCCAATGGAGGATGAGGGAGTGTCATGTGGTTCTTTGTGGATGGCACTATTGGTTGTTGTCGAAACAAATGTGCAGCCATCCCCATTGTGTAGTCTGTCACCATGACATAAGTAAGTGCTATCAGTGGTGTCACTATGTCTAGATACCACATTCTCACAATCAACAATATAGGTGTTTCTATGGAAAAATCATCTCCCTTCTCTCTCATGTACCTTATATGGAACATGCTACATGATGTATCGCTACACTAACATTCCATAATTCGACCATCGATGTGTGGCGGGACAAAACCCTCTTGTCAAACTAATTCAATGCCAGAATTCCCAAAACACCATCATCATCGCCAACAACATAATACATGGGGAAGGAGTGCATCTCCCATTGTAAGACCATTCGGGGTAGCAGAGGTAATTCCTTTGAACATTAGTTAACGGACTCCATATTTTCTACCGACTAAAATGTTTTCCTATGATTACCAAATACATCATGTGGCACACATTGTGGAATTGGTCTTGGGGAAAGCTCTTTAATCGATTGGTACACATCCTCTAGGTGACTCATCCACTATATCATTTTTTTTAAATCCCTCCACCTTGTGCCAGTGGAGGTCTGATTTCTCCATCGACGTCTGTGGTGTGGAAAAAATATGTAGGAGCTGAGAGTCATCCACAACTAAGAAATTGTTCTGTTCTTTTTGTTATTGTTTTTTCAGGTGTTTTTTTTATTTTACTCTCCTAAAAATATGGCCGCCCCATTTCTGAATCCCATTAAAATCTAGAAGCCCCTTTGGTTGACTCAAATTTAGTGGTGTGTGTAATGGTTGATTTAGTAGGGAACTTCAAGGAGGAAGGCATGGGTGGGAAACTGAGTGAAACTTTGGCACAGACATAGTTGGATGGGTCGTGCCGGCTATTTGTGTCGGTACTTCCATGAAAATCACCTACAGTGTGTGAAAGAGGGGGGGGGGGAATTATAAAATAGTCGAATTTACTTTGGTTTGGGACTATTGATCATCTTTGTAAGGGAAGAGTCATCGGATTTGTTTTTCAAAACATGAAGCAGCAGAGTGCTCACTGGATAATAGGTACGAGTAAGGAGTCTGTATAACCTCCTGTCAATGTGCGCCATTGTCGATCAAAACTCTTGAGCCTACCCCAATAGGTGCGTGAGAAAGTGTTCTATGGCTATGTCAAGAAGAGAGACAATAATACATGTCCCAAAAATACGTATCCCAAAAGTATGTGTCCCAACAGTACGTGTCCTAGCATTGCATATAAAAATAAAATTCTAAATCACAAGGAGCCAGAAAGAGTTTTTTTAAATGTGTTTTTTAATAAAATTATGAAAACTCACATAGGTTAATTGTTTTTCAAAAAATAGGCTACAAAGGCAGCATCGCCGATGATTTCTTTGTGTTGGTGTACATAGGCGACATTGTTGATTCCGCCTTTTCCCTAAAACAATATTTTTTTATTTATACTCTTTATATATTAAAATTTTAATGTTTAATTATTATGTTCATATGGTTAGATATATATATATATATATAACTTAATGTTTCAACATTATTTATCTTTTATTCAAGTATGTGACTTTTCTATCCCATATAATATAAATTATAAGAGAAATATGAATGAAATTTTAAACATGTCTTATACATATAAAACGTAGTCCAAAATAAAAATAATTTCTTAAAAAGACTTGGTGAAAAATTATTTATAACCTATAAAATTTACCAACATGAAACTTAAAAATGTTTCCAGTACGTGAAATTGCTAGCCTATGCAATATAAACATAAAGACCGATATGAATGAAATTTTAAACATTTCATAATCTTATAACAAGTTGTCTAACCATACACATACACATACACATACACATACACATACACTTACACATACACATACACATAACCATACACATACACATACACTTACACTTACACATACACATACACATACACATACACATACACATACACATACACATACACATACACATACACATACACATACACATACACATACACATACACATACACATACACATACACATACACATACACATACACATACACATACACATACACATACACATACACATACACATACACATACACATACACATAATCATACACATACACATACACATACACATACACATAAACATACACATACAAATACCAATACATATACTCATACACATACGTATGAAAACATACAAAAGAATACACATAAATATGTTGCACTCAACATTCAAAAACAATTCTAAAGTTGGAATTGATTTAGTTCATTCCCATTTATTTGAGATGTAAAAATTAATTAATAGAGATATTTTTATTAACATTAATATAGGGGTATTCCCCAACATTAGTAAAGAGTGAATTCAAAAAATTAATGGATGGAAAAATGGAATGTTGACTACTAATTGTTTATAGGGACATGGTGTCTATATTAATTGATGCTGTGAAATTTTTTGACATTAAATGAAAAGAAATCATTGGGCCTAACAAAGGCGGAGTTGACTCCCCCTCCCGGTAAGCCTTCCAAGGAACACACAAAGTATCGAAGGCATTAGAGCCAAAAGTTGGAGGTCAAGACCCACTATGGAAGAGACCAAAATGATGTAGTTCAAAGATGTGATGACAAAATAGTGTTTGGAAAAACATGAGGTGATCATTGTTGAGTTATAAAAAATCATAAGTCTTGTAACCTATATATTTATCCTCCTTGAATGAAAATGAGGTTTTCATTCTTATATGGATGTTGGATGTGTTTTGTAACCATGTAATCTATTGGGAATTATTTTTTACTTTGTTCATGAATGTGGGTTTACTAACCATTATTTAGTTCATTGCTCAGAATAAAGCCCTTTGGAGTACCAAAACCAGATAATGTGACGAATTAGTGTGTTGGATAGGGTTCCTAGAAATCCTAGTTCCTAATAAAAAAGTTTTAGGGGATTTTCATGAGCAATGTATAATTCTTGTATAGTTTGGACTCAATTCCCAACACATGGTATCAATGGTTGGTGGACGATTTATGGGGTCATATAGGATAGGTGGCTTATTAGGAATCCATAAGAATTTCATTGTAAGTTGGCTGTAGTATCATCAGTGTTGTTGGAATATATAAAGTATTCACGACCGCATGTGTCATGCTGAAAGTTAACATCATTTTGTGTAATTTTAATCATGGTGGAAGGATACTGAAATTATAGAATGAAATAAAACTAGAAATTCCATGGACACAAGAACATATGGAATGGAGTAACTCTCATAGCCCGACCTGATGATGCATGAGCCAAAACTCCCCAAACCCACCTCCTACAGTCCAAGGGCTATCGACTAGCACTGTGTATGTATATCACATAGATGTGATTCATTTTCCAAATGTACTTATACACCTAAACCCACAAATACCTCAACCAAACAATATATATATATGAAAAGTTGGAAACTAAAATGCATGCATACATCTATCCCAAACCAGAGTACAATAAAAGCAATAAAATTATAAAGGGGGAAAATAACACCCCCATCAAAAACAATAAAATAATCCATCCTACTCAGAAGGTATAGATCGTTGAAAAATGCAATAGAAAGAAATATCCTCAACCGAGCTATAATGATCACCGTATTTATACTAACTCACTTAGATATGCCTACCATTGGTCCTCTATGGACTCTATCAAAAGGATTGTGATCTTAACAAGACACAACATGTTTGGGAAAATTCCATGCGGGTGTGAGTATAAAATATTCCTTAGGTTCCCCTAAACCCCCAAAATGAAAAAAAGGGAAACCAAAAGACAAAAATTTACTCGACCTAGCCAGAGGGAACCCAATTGATAGATTAACATAATCACAAACCATCCAAATCTATACATGATTAGACAACTCATTCCACAAGGGGTGTCAAACCAGACAAAAAACATCATTCAAGGAATCCCAGAGGTCCTATAATCTTTACCTTGCACATAGTGAAAGCTAAATATTCCGATTTCAAGAGTCCCACCGTCACCACTACCATAGTTGGGGGAGAACGTCTTCAAAAAATGCATTGAGTGCATCATATATAATGATATATAATTAAGATACATGCACCTCACCCCTAACACATGGTTTAGGGATTAATGCTTCCTAACTAACCCATGAAACCCTAGTTACTCAAGTATAGAGTGGACCAAACATCAGTTAGTCGAGGGTGCAGTAACTCCAAATTAGGTAACACTCGTATCTAGTTGAGTGTTCTAATCCTCATATTTTACTATACATATGATTTATCATAGCTCCAGTGGGGGTCCTTCTCCCCACTACTACTTAGATATGTTGGAGTGATACTCTATACATGAGGAAACACCCCTTAGCATGTTAGGGGAGTGAAACACAGATGATAGAGGACCCACACCCTTGTACAGCAAGAGAGTACTACTCCATATGTGAGGACCAACACCCTGGTTTGATTAGGGAGTACAACATAAAAGATAGAGGACTCACACCCATGATGTGGGGAGTACCACCCTCTAGATAGAGGGCCCACACCTAAAAATGATAATGCATTTCCACCCTTCTAGCTTGATTACTCTCGAGGACCTACACCATCGTATGATATAATTTATTTATAAAGAGATATTAAATGGCAGGAAAGGGTAGAATTTTTAGTGATAAAATATTTGTGATTATGAAAAAAAACTATACCAAAGAGGGTCCAAAAATCTCAACCTTTTTTCTAATCACAAATTATGGCATACATGTAAATATAAGGAATAATTTTAACCGGACATAGAATAATATTCTCTAAATTGGATTATTCAATATAACTAGACCTTCCATTGTATGAGTTTTTTTAAAACAAAGATCCCCCAAAATAAATGTATTGTGTTGAGTACATGCCACGTGTCCTTTTCTAGAATTTCTCCCCCTTAGATTAATAATGTATTCTTTATGCCTTTTCTCCCTCTATAGTGATTAGAAAAAAATGAGAAGAAAAAAATAAGAGGAGAAATATCATAACATAAAGACACCATAATGATTTCCATTAAGATGATGAAAAGTAAAAGTAAAACAAAAAAGAACAAATCCCTTTCAGAGATACAATCCATCACTAAGGTTTTGGCATCTACGGGGATTTTACATTATTGGAAGGATCCGAAGGAGGAGGAGAAGGATTGAGAGTGGAAGAGGATAGAGTTAGTTTAAAGATAACTCCCAGAAGTACAAAATCTGTAGGAACATTTGTTGCAAGGCTAGGGATTCTGTCAGACAACACATGACTGGGAGTTTGCTCAGTAATGACTAGTCGAATATGGGAAAGAGCATGAGAGATAGTCATTGGAGTAGGAGGCCGAGAGGTAGTACCAAAAGAAGCTGCAGGAGGGACCACATGGATTCAACTTGGACATGCAAGTATGGCATAAAGAGATTGATGGAATCATTAATGATTTCACCACTATATTTCATAGATTCCTCAAAGTCATCCGTGTTTACCATAAATTTATTCAAAAAACAGGTAAACTCCATCAATTGAGTAACTTGATTCTTGAAGGATTTGGTTACATGAGGTATTCTATGATTCTCCTCTAGAAACACGAAGTTATTTATGAGTTATTGTTTGGTATAAATCTTAGTAAAGTACATATCCACATTTTCTCTAATCTCCTTCTATGCAGTAGAGGATTCATTTGTGCACTGCCTAACCATATTGTACAGGAGGTCTATAATTCAATGCCTCTTTTCAAGAGTTTATCTGTCTAAAACACTCTGAGGACATTGGAGTTCCTCTCTCATCACAGCCTTGAGAGACTCTAAATCAGCAATAGCACCTTTCCTACTTCTAGAACTGAATGGACTAGTTAACATTTTTCAAAGCTCCTCTTTCAACTTTTTTAGGTATATAATGAGTAGATGAGTCACCAAGTTCTTATGAGATTACATAACACCACTAAATAATGTCTTTATGTCAAAAGTTAAAAAATCTAACTCATTTCTCATCTTTCTTACTTCTTCTCTCACAAAGTAATGTGCCTAATAATGGTTTCTTCTACTGTAATGAGATTCTGTTGAATCTCTTGGATCACTATTCTTTCAATCTTTGATGCATCACCATTTGAGATACCTATTGAAGTGGAGGATTTACATATGGATCCAACTGAGGATATCACTGAATCACATATATAGTTTTTGAATTGTTCCAAATAAGCATTACTCACATAGTCACTGGGCACGATCTGTGCTATTGGCTCTACCACTGTAGGTGAAACAATTGGAACAGGTTCAACAACATCTGGTTCAACATGGACTTGTAGAACAGGAGCAGGAGTCACCCTTTCCTCATATGAGTCATACTCCAAACTAACAAGAATATATCACATATCATTATTCCACTATCTAGTACAGGTCCAGACTCTTGGCTCTACAATATCAATCTTGATTGTTCTTCCCTGAGGCTTAAGAACAATATCATCTTCATCAACTTCTTCATCCAGTCCTCTAGCTATAATAAAATTTCTAGGTACAAGAACCAACTAAACCTCAGGTTCTACATCATCTCCAGCCACTTCACCTTCTCAAAGAATTTTCTTATTTTGAGGCACTTGATCCTCTACTTCTTCCTCAGGGACGATATCTATAATCTCATTCAATTCCATAATGATTTCATGATTTACATCATTAGGATGGGGTGATCTGTCCTCAGGACCAGCATCTCTATGATCAACATCTTCATGCTCAACATGATCTACACCATCACCAGCTCCATGTACAAATTCCTATCTAGATCATTCCATCGCATGTTGTCCCACCTTTAAAGAATCACTTTCATTCTCATCAGTTCCCCCTTCATTGTAATCTTCATCATCCTCCTCATCTGATATACTTACATATCCTAAAACTCTAGTAACCTCAGTCTTATCCTAATCCTCATCACCTAACAAGGATTATTTTGAGGGTAATTCTAAAGGTGGACTACCATGTCCATAAGTCATGTCTGTGGGACTTTCAGAAATGTCAGGAGCACTCCTATCATCCAAAGGAGATCCTTCTTCCCATGACTCATCAAAATCATCTTACTTATTAGAATAAACATGATCTTCTCCTTAGTTGAGACCTAGATCAACGTGATCCATTGTTATAGTAGGATGTTCAATTAGATTGAAATCCTCGTATAATCCTTCCTCATCACCTACCCATCATTTCTTCCATGGGATTCAGAAGATCTTTATTCTTTTACAAATATCTTTTTGAAGACAGTAACCACTACATGTATTTATTACATCATCTCCATATTCCACACAACCTAATCATCTTATCATGGCAGAGATCATCCACGTATTGAATAAACATTTTATGTTCCTGGATGGATTTATAAATTCAGATACATACACCATTAGGTAGCTACACAAGTTTACTTTTATACCATGTTTTAACATATAGATCAGGAATATATCCCGATACATCACAGCAGAGATTTCTCCTTTCCTTGGGAAAATTTGATGTTGTATAATCATAAAAAATAATCTTATATCTCCTTCAAACACACATGAAATCGTCCTACTAGATTCTCCATTTTTAGATAGCTATTTTAGAGCTTCCTCATAAGAGATAAAATTAGATGATGGAATAATATTACTCGGATAATCAATATAGACACCTTCATTGGGCATCTCCAAGCACTCAGCGCACTCCTTAGACAAAAAAGCTACTTCCTCTCTCTTTACAAATGACTTATTTTTTGTTTCCTCAGCTTCAAATAGAGATATCATCAAATGTTTATAGAATTCATGCACTAGATGGGGATATTAAGGTCTCTCATTATTATCAAACCGGCTCATCCACCCTTGAGATTCTAGTACTTTGATTAAAAATGAATTTCTTGATAGAAGCCACCAAGAAGGCACTACTTTTTCAGCTGTAACCACTCATCCTTCTAAGCTCAGTTTTTCAGTCCCACTAGACTCACCTTTGTGACACTTAGTAGAAGGTTATTTTCTTAGCTCTTCCATAGTGCGCTTGGTCCTTTCTATGTTGGGGCTTCAAATTCCCAAAGATTAGAGGACAATGGTCGAGGGGAAAAATGGAAAAGGGTAGAAAGATTTAAAGTTGTGGGATGGTGAATGGTTAGGATGGATGGAACTTAATATAACATTTATGGATTGTAAATCAGAAAAAATAAAATTTAAATGCAGGAAAAATAATTCCAAACTACGTTGTTTTATTTAAAACAGATAGAATTACAAAAGTATCCTTAAATAAATTGGGGTTACTGAATCAGTTTTACATGATCGGTTTCAGGGATCAGTTTCACAAGATCGGTTTTATAGGATCAGTTTCAAAGAGATCAATTTCATTATATCAGTTACAAAGATCAGTTTCATGGAGATCTATTAAAGAAGATTGGTTTCAGAAGATCAGTTTCAGGATATCAGTTTCAAGATATCTTAGAGATTTATCATTCCTAGTTCATGTCTGGTGTTTTTATTCTCTCAGAGTTTAAGGGTTTAGTGAATATATCATCAAGAAGATTTTTAGTCCCAATAAACTCATGAGTTATATCACTTTTTTATAATTATTACCCAATAAGTGATGTCTTACATCAAAATTCTGTGTTCTAAAATGGAAATTGGATTCCTAGAAATGTTAATATCACTTCTGTTGTCACAGTTTATGGGGATATGTCTGAATTGAAATCCATATTTTAGTAAGGTTTGTTTCATCCCCAAAACTTGGGCACAATAACTTCCAACAGCAATGTATTCTGCTTCAGTAGTTTATAATGCAACTTATTTTTTCTTTTTACTACACCCTGATACTAGTGACTATCCCAAAAAGTGACTTGTTCCATAGGTACTCTTCTTATAAAACATAGATCCATCAAAATCAGTATCTGAATAGTTAACTAAATCAAAATGGTGTTATTTAGGATAGAACAATACTACATTAGTTGTATAATTACAGTATTTAAATTTTTTTTAAAGAATTTAAGTGTGATTCTTTTGGGTTTTCTTGAAATCTCAGACACATACACACACTGATCATAATATCTGATCAACAAGCAGTTAAGTATAGCAAACTCCCAATCATTCCTCTGTAAGTAGTCTGATCAACTAATTTTCCATTTTCATCAAGAACTAACTGACAAGTAGATCTCATAGGATTTTCACTACTTTTAATTCTATAAAATCCATATCATTTTAAAAATATCTTTTGTATAGTTACATTGATTTAAAATAGTACCTTCATTATTTTGAAATATTTTAAATCTAAGAAAGTATTAAGGTTCACCAATTAAACTCATTTCAAACTATCATTGTATTATGTTTGAGAAATAATTACAAAAGGAGTTTTCAGAAGATACCAAGATAATATCAACTACATATATTGGGGCTATTAAAACTTCTATAGAAATTATTTTTATAAATAAAGTAGTATCTTCTTGTCCTTTTGTCAAACCTTTAGAAATGATAAAGTTACTCAACCTAGGATCACATGCTCTTGGAGCATGTTTCAAACCATATAATGCAATTGATAATTTGAATACATGATTTGGAAAAAATGGATTGGTAAAACCTAGGTGTTGTTAAAAAACACATCCTCAACTATATAACCATTTAATAATGCACTTTTGACATCTATTTCATAATGTTCAAAATCCAACTGTTCTTTATAGGAAAGTAATATCCTTATTTCTTCAAGTCTTGCTACTGGTTCAAAGGTATCTTAATATTCAATTCCATCTTCTTGATTATATCCTTGTGCAACTAGCCTAGCTTTATTTCTAACTATATTTCCTGCTTTATCTAAGTAATTTATAAATATCCATTTGGTACCTATATTCACTGTATCCTTTAGTCCATCTATAAGTTTCCAAAGATTATTTCATTCAAACTGATTATGTTCATATTGAATTTCCATTACCCAAGATGCATCATTGATTTCACCAATTATATTTTTAGGTTCATGCTGTGAAAATATAGCTTGATGTTCAACCCGGTTTCTCCAGGAAGCTCTCGTTTGTGTCCCTCTATCTAAATCAACAACAACAACATCAAATGGATTGTTCATAAGGGGTCTTGGTTAGTCTAGAGCAGGTAGGACTTGATATTTTAAGTTGGCCAGGTTGATCTGGTTCACCATGAATATGATCTAAAGAATTTCCATAAATGGATAATTTCACAGATTCCTTCAAATAATTATTTAATGTGTTATCATTAATTTCTAAATTTGGCATAACCTCTTCAATATTTTCTAGTCATGTCTTCGGCTAATGTGGATCTGCTTCATCAAACTTGATATATACATATTTCTCCACACATTTGGCTTTCTTATTAAAAACACTACAGGATTTTATTAATGTAGACTATCCAATAAATAGTCCATCATCACTATTGTTGGTAAATTTATCTAAATTATCTTTAGTGTTCAGAATATAAACATTACATCCATATACTTTAAATAACTTACTTTGGGTTTCCAATTATTCCATAACTCATAAAGTGTTTTCTTAAGGATTGGTCTAATTAAGACTCTATTTATTATGTAACAAGTTGTATTAACAGCTTCCCCGAGGAGTAGAGAAGTTATGATTATAGCCATTTTCTTACCAAAATGCTTCAAATATTGATTTTCAAAGTCACGACCATGATCACATCATAAGGATTTAATCATAAAACCACTGATAGTTTCTACAGACCTAGCATACATGGTAAAATGTTAAAATTCTTCACTTTTATGGGTTAGTAAAAAGGTTCAGGTGTACCAAGAGAAATCATCTACAAGAACATAAAAATAGTGCTTCCTATTAAGACTCAAAATTCAAGATGGTCCAAACATGTTCATATAAACCAACTCAAGGGGTTGAGAATTTGTTACTTATTCATTATTTTGAAACATACTATATATTTATTTTATTTTTGAAAAGGATTACAGACCTTATTGTCTGGAAACTCTAATTTGGGAAAGCCTCTAACTAATCTCGTTCTAGTTAACATTCTAAGACAGTGTTTGTTGCAATGTTCTGGTCATCTATACTAGATCCAAGATGCTTTGTGAATGTTATTTAGACAGGATACATTCTGTGAGTCTAGTGTGTCTATATTTATAGAATATACATTATCATTTCTAATAGAAGTAAATACTATGTTATTATTGGTATCAAAAACATGGAATGCATATTTTTTTAAAGTTATTAATAAATACATCATCACACAATTGAGATATACTGAGCATGTTATACTTTAATAAATCAACATAATGTACTTTAGAAATTTAAATAGTGTTAGGGTTACTAATCTTCACTAGGCTGATGATTTTTCCTTTACCACTATCACCAAATGTGAATTGTCCTCCATCAATCATGATAAGAAATTTAAAGCATGAATAGTGCACTATCATATGTCTTTAACTCCCACTATCCAAGTACCACATATTTTACAGGAGCTCTTTAGGCAGTTTACCTATAAAACAGTTTAACCAAGAAACGACTTGGGTACCCAAATTTTTTTGGGTGCACATACATTAGTAATATAAGCTTAAGGTAACCAAAAATATCATACAGGTTTTCTATATGAATAATATAGAGTGTCTGAATAGTAAACTCGGTTTGTTGTAAAATTCAGGTTTTTGAAAAAGGTAGAAAATTTTCCAGATTTGGTTACAAAATGTGATTTGGATAAATTCATTTGACTTGGTTGATATCTAATCCCAGAAGTATACTTATGAGCTATTTGTTTACCAATAATTTCAGTAAGAGTATTTTTTCGATTATTAAACTTTTCTATGTCTTTCTTTAATTGCTAATTAGACCTTCGTAACTAATTATTCTCTATGAGTTGGTGATCATTTTTCACTTTTTCAGTTAGAAGCTCTGATTTAATAGTCACAGTAAGAACATGTTGTTTCTTTAAAGATTTATACTTATTTTTCAACTCATTAATAGTTTCTTCTAAAAAATCGCAATATTCTAATAATTCATCATTTCTTAATTCTCAGACTCAGTTCAGAATATTAAAAATTATGTAATGGAGAGTCTAAGGTAACCTCAGTTTTTTTATCATAAAACACATATTAGCCCTATCATATTTCTTATTTTTAGAAGATCCAGATTCACTTGATCTGTCCATGGAGTCACTATAGGTGGCCTTCATTTATTTCTTATACCTTCTATCCATATTTCCATACTTTTTATTTTATTCAATCTTGGGACAGTCAGCCTTGACATGTCATTTAATTTTACATTCTTAGCAAATGATATCTTAGGATTTTTTATTTTTCTTCCAATACTTTTTCCAATTTCCCTTTTTATCATAATTGCCATTACAATTGGGAATTATCAAAAAAAATTATTTTTCCTATAGAATTTCTTGAATATTCTTGCCAACTAGTCTATTTCATCCTCACTTTATCAAGCTACTTCATCACTGCTTGAGAATTCAAAAGTATCTTGAACATTCTCCTGGTCATTACATTTAGAAGAAATTGTCTTTAAGGCTACATACTTTGATTTTGGTTCACCCTCTTCTTTATTTACCTTCAATTCCTCTTCCCACATCATTTATTTTTCAATCAATTCCTTCAATAGAATTACAACAATATCACACGATTATCTTATTGATACAGACCTTCCACGCCATCTTTCTGGTAAGCATAACATAATCAGAATGATATGCTCTTTGGTTGTTACTTATCTTCCTAAGGAAATCATGGTATTCAAAATATCATTAAACATGAGATACATATCATAAATTGAATCATCGGGCTTCATTCTGAAGTTGTCACATATAACAGAATTATTATTTTATCTCATTTCTTTAAAATTAGATGTTCCCTCATGGAAAACAGATAGTTTTTCCAAAATTTCATGCGTAATTGTACGATTAGAGATACGGTTAAACTCTTCATCTCCAAGTACATATTACATAGAATTCATTGCTTTACAATTATTCTTATAGCTAGTCTTGGTAGGTTCATCCCAATTGTTTCTAGAAGTTTCTAGAATTGCATATTTACTTTTAGTAGTAGTCCAGATTTCAAATCCAATTCTTTCTAGATGTATTTTTATTTGAAGCTTCGACTTATAATAATTTGTTCCATTATAGAAAGGTGTTCTATTTATATCAGCTCCTTCTAATATATTTTCAATGATATAGATTATAAAAAAAATTCAAAGAAATAAAATTTAAAAATAATAGAAATTTTGAGATCGTTGAAAAAAACTATTATCATAGATGACAAGATTTTAAAATTAACAATAAATTTTAGTACCTCTAATACCAAATGTTGGCTGGAGTAGATCCCTCAAGAGAGGGGTGAATTGATTATCTATAAAAATTTCTGTTAAAAATTGGTTTTTTAAAATAACATCACCTATTAAACTAAAATCAAAGTCAATTTGTATTAAATTTATAAAATATGTGAAAGATCAATTAGTTTCTCAGAATATTGATAAGTTCTCAGTTTTGACAATCAAAATATTAATCAATCATTCGAAGATACTCTACTAATTCAACATATATGTAAACACTTTTTAAACTAACTATCAATGTTAATTTTATCATAATTTGAGAAATAAATAAATGATAAAAAAATATAATACAAACAACACAAAGGTTAAAACAAGAGGTTCAGCCTCATGGTAAGACATAGTAATCTTCAATTGGTGATCACCTTCAAACAAGTAGTTTTTATTAATACACTTTTGATCCACACCTCGGATCGGGGTTCACAACAGTACACAGGGTTGTCTAAGTCACACTTGAACTCTACCACAGTTATTTGTGTGAATAACTAATAAAAAAATCACACAGTATATCTTAAATAGTTCTACATGGGATAGAAGAGTAAAAAGGGATTTAATGTGAGGATATTTTTCTATCCTCTAGTTATGCTCAGGATACAGTTAGTGTGATACAAATAGATACAGACACTTCTCAAATAGTAAACACAAGATCACAACCAAGTTATAAAATAAGAAAAGAGTTTAGAAATATCTATGTGTTGTGTAGTAATGATATGGAATCAATGGATGTAGAGAAAATTATATTCAAGTCCTATTTTAGATGATGGATCCCAAACTAAGTATCATAGTCTTTGTAATCTATCTTCTAGGTGTGTAATGGTTCAGCTCTTCGATGTCATGGTGTTTAGTGAGCTTTAGTATGATGAATCCTGTAATATTAATCATCTTGGATACTCAAGCTTTGAGTTCTTCTATTTGCAATATCTTGAATATTCACACATCAAACCTTTTTTTTTCAAGCGAATTCATCGACTCTTATTTTAGCTTGATCTTGTAATCATTTTATAATTCAAGTTCCAGTAGGCATGAAGATCTCCGCACATGCATGCACCATGTACTGTCTACGAATATTCCTATAGGAAACATTAAATAATGTCAGAAACATTAATTTTTCAATATATGACTGTTAGAAATAAATTTGAATTAATAATAATGAAACCATTCTTTATGACTATCAGTGAGTCATTTTCATCGATCTGTCTTATTTGGTTTATCATCTTCGGTGTTCCATCTTCGGTGTGTCATCTTCAGTGTGTCATCTTCAGTGTTTCAACTTCTATGTGTCAGCTTGGTTGTGTCATTTTCGGTGTGTCACCTTTGGTGTGTCATCTTCGGTGTGTCATCTTCGGTGTATCCTCTTCGGTGTGTCGAACATCGGTGTGTTGAACATTAGTGTGTTGATCATCAGTGTTTCAAACATCGGTGTGTCTAACAGTGGGGCATCAAACATCGTTGTTTCGAACATCAGTTTGTCGAACATCGGTGTGTCTATCATTGGTGTGTTGAACATCGGTGTGTTGAACATCGATGTGTCGAACATCAGTTCACTGCTACAAACTGTAAAAATCTTTTGAAGAGTTTGTCTTACACAAAACATTACATAACTATGTGAAATCCAACGAAACATGTAAAAATACACTTTTAAACATATGGATTTATAAATATAAGTTATTTTCTTATTAATGTATATTTTTTAGTATGATAAAATTGATTTACATAGAGATATTAAATTTCATGAAAGAGTAGAATTTGTAGTAAGACATTATTTGTGATTATTAAATCAACTATATCATAGAGGGTAAAACATAATATAAATGTTTTTTCTATATGAAATGTATACAATTTTTTTAGGTTGTTCTTTATTTTTTCAATATGAATCATATATATCATCCATGTATGAGATCATTACTATGAATTTTGTTAGAATAATTCTTGAAAGGGAATATTTTCACTCAAAATGTATTGCTAATTTCCAATAATAATAGTCAAACACACTATATCTTGTGAATGATTGAATTATTGCCAAATATAGTTCTTTCCACCACCTAATATAAAAAAATAAAGATAAATTTACTTTTAGAAGACAGTTACAATATAAATAAGAAATTTTTTCATGTAATTGATTGCATCCAATATATTTAGGCTCTTGTGAACTGGTTTCATTTGGTCATCTTCTACCTGACTCTTGATAAATGCACTTGGGTGACATGGCACTGAATTTATGCATAGGGAGTCTAAAGAGTGTGCATCATGTTTCTAGCCTTTTCCTTGTATCCAGTATTGTGTGGCTTTATACAGGATCAATGGACATGTTATATCTTTTATCATAAAATTTTCATTGATGTACTAAAGTTTATTATATACCTCTACATCATTTTTAAACATTTAAAAGAAAAATAATGATAACATTACCATCAAAGTTTTTGAATCACAAAATAATATATTCTAAAACCGTATTCAAACCGAAATTAACATTAAATAGTTACCACAAGTGATATAATAATCATGTTGTCTGAGATATCAAAAGTGAATGGAATGTTTGAAAATATCATCATCATCATTATGTTTAAAATTTTTGTGACAATGGGAGTTGAAAAAATCATTTTAGTGCCTAGTATTCATTTATATCATGTTTAATATCATGCATGTCATGGATAATATGAATCATATATATATAATTTCTTTTAGTCAAAGACTAAAAGGAGAGATGGATTTTAAATAAAATAATATTTTATAAGCTTTCTCTTAAAATTAAAAAATAATTATCTGTGAATAGTTATAAAAATATTAAAAAATTGTTGAATACTATGAAATTTGTGATTTCAAGGACCTGAATGTAATTTGCTGATCACAAATTCAACTATCAATAGTCGCTGAAATGTATAGAGAATTAAATCCATACCCTCTCCAACCCTTTTCACTGCGCCCACCACCCCTAATGCCTCATGTATATAATGTTGATGTCATGATAACCTAGGTGACCACCATTGGATGACAATCAAGACTATCCTTATATATCTGTGATGAATTAAGGTCATTTTCTTGGTCTATAGAGGAGTTGATGAACTAGTCATCATATTATATTTTTCATACAGATTAATATGATCTAAAATTTCAATAAGGATGCATCTTCACCGTGAATAGAGCTGTTGTGAGTTGGAAGATCTCAAATAATGTTATGGTTTTATATTATACAGTAGGGTCTGAGTATATTTTCAATTATCATGATTCAAAATTACCATTTTTTATACATAACATCATATAAAATATTGACTAGAAACATAGATGTAAATACCCCATAACACTCCATTTTTATAATACCATAGCGGTGGATCTTTCAAATGATCAAAGGTCACATAATTAGATGAAGATTATAATTCATATGTATCATCTATTGAGGGATTTTTCTCAGATGGGGACGTTTTAGTAAACCTAGACTCTATGAAAGAGAACATATAAGACCCCTTTACTAAAGCTTTAACTCAGTAGAAAAATGATCTTCTTGTGAGTTATAGCGGACAGAACGTAATTCATTGTTTGATATAGTCTAATTTGGAGTCTATTGTATTTTCTTAACTATAACCAAAAACTTGTATTTTTTATTACATGTATATTAATATAAGTGAATATTAATTTTACATCATATTACATAATGTCTGTTGTTCTACATAACATTAATGTGATAATTTCTAAGAGTACATGTTGCATTAAATGGTAATAGTAGTTTCCAACTATGATAAGAACCTTGAAATAATAGGAATGATTTTATTAAACCTTGTATTATTGTCAGATAACATTCTATAATTGGGAATATAGTATGTGTACATTTTGGTGTAAGAACACATAAGCAGATGAGACTTCATCTCATGACTTTCAGATTTATTAAACTCCAAGATGAGATAATATGAGAAAAAAATCACATGTTAGAATTCCACATGTTTATGTGCCATTAGATATTCCTATTTTTAAGTGTGTGCAATGGTCTTTAGAACATAATATTATTATTAGGCATGTCATGAATCACACACTTTCATTTACTTACAAAAAACCATGAAATTGTCTGTTCACATAAAGTAGGGTGTGTTGGTTGCATCATGAATGGCATGTTATTAATGAATAAGTTAAGGAGATATTTTTCACTTCTCTATTTATGAAATTTGATATCTTAGCCCTTTGATAAAATAGAGATTTCAGATTAAAATCAATGACCATGGAGTAATGATGAGTTTAATTTTGAAATTAAAAGATTGGAATATTAAGTATATTGATCTATGAAACGAGTTTCCAAACTTCATACTAAGAGATTGTGATAAAGGGATTATATTTAATAGCTAGTGCATGTATGTGGTTGTGAGTGTTATGACATTAACTTCTTTCTATTAGGTTCTTTGACCCATTTCTAGATAGTAGTCTTGTACTTTATGTAGGATTGTCTAATTCCAATGACATAGAATCCTAGAGGGTCACACAGTATGTGTTTATATTATTATAAATTTAATTCTATTTGAATTAAATTATTTGAATAAATTTTACAGTAAATATTGAGAAATATTTTTATTCAAAAATGAGGTTTTCATAAATTAATTAAATATTTATTCACATGGTAATTTTCAATGACAAAGATATAAAATATTTATTTATGTATTGAATAATTAAAAAATATTTATTCTCTAGACTGTGAATAAAATATTTATTTTAAGAATGAATATTTAATTAAATATTTATTTGATTATTCGATAAATACTAAGGAGGATATGATGACCAATATTGTGTCTAGTGATAAATATAAATTTTGATGTATTTAAAACAATATATATATATATTTCTCTAATGTGAATATTCCATGTAATAAAAATGTTATTATTATTTTAATACCTCTTTAGGGGTGAGTCATGGGTTTGACATTTTGTTACGGGAATGTTTGTAGTTATGTAGATTATAAACTTTAAACCTAGGTCTATAAATAGTTTACTAATACAATATAAGAGTTTTTAATAGTTAATTGTTGTTCTCAACAAGTTTCTCTTTGAAATCATCCTCTTCCATCATAAATCCTCTCATGTATGTGAAGATCAACAAAATTTTGTAAAGACCGAATAAATGTGAAGTGATCAAGATGAACAGTCAACCAAGATAACACTCGATGATTTAGTAATTCAAATAAATAAATATTTTGAATACTAATGTATTAAATGAGGATGAAACCTTCTGGATGAGATATTCTAACAAAGATAGTATATTACATAGTCAGTGCTCATATTTGGTTTTCGATGTTTCAACATTTACTTCTTTGTCCTGGGTTCCCTTACAAATTTCTAGATAGTAATCAGCGACATACGTCAAGCCTGCATAATTCCTATAGGTATGAATCTTATAGGTTCATGAACTAAGTGTTTCCATTAATATAAATTAAATTCTATAATAATTTACTCATTAGATAAAAAATTATTCTAACGACAAAAAAAAATAATTTTATCTAGAATTGATGATCTTATAAATTATTTAAATATTATCTCACAAGGTAATTTTTAAATTACAAACACATATATTATTAATCTATTTATTGAAAATTTGATAAATATTTATTCACCAAACTATGAATAGTATATTTATTTTATGAAAAATATTTAATTTCACAATTTTTTGGGTATTCAATAAATTCCAAGGATAATGAATGGACCAATATTGTGTTTAGAGATAATTAATAACATATATAATAGTAAAATAATATCTATTTATTCAATAGTTAACACATACATTGGAATAAAATTAATATTATTATTTTAACACATCGCATCGGGTCATATATGGGTATAACATTTATTAATGGAATTTGTAATCCTATGTAAATTTCATACACTAAACCTAGGTATAAATATAGATAACTAATAAATTCTATGAGTAGTTAATAGATAATTGTTGTGTACAAAATATTTCACTCTATTATCCTTTACTTCATTCTCAAATCCTCTCAAAGATGAGAAGATCAAGAGAATTTTATGATGACCGAATAAACGTGAATTGATAATGAAAAACATATAACCCCACAGGCACATGATGATTCATCACGATTGGTTGAATATTATGATAGAGTTTATGGATAAATGATAAAGTGGTTATATAAATGGATCCCTCAAGTGTAATTAATGACTAGAAAAAGTAATTATATTCCATTAACATGTAGTATTAAAAACATATTAATAATGTTGTAATGTTTCTTCTGATTAATAAAATTAATATAAATTTAATGTTAAATATTCCCCTCTTGGTATCTAAGAGAATTCTTATAAATATTCAATAGGAAAAATTACATTCATCAGGAGGATCGAGTAATGTATAATATCAAAATGATCTGTCAATACTAACAATTTTATGATTCAGGATCGACCCTGATATGTTGTTACATTGATCCTAAAAATAAATTAATAACCATGGAATATAGATTTGATTTCAATATGTGCCTATTTTCATTAACAAATGATAGTTTTTTTACCCAAACTCTTGTATTAATAATAAAGACTGATAAAAATTTATTCATAGATCCTTTTTCTTATTATGAGGCATTTATTTGAAAGGAAGTTCTAAAATATGAAATTTACTCTATAACTGGAAAAAATACATGGTTTTTACATGATAATATTCTAGATTACAACCTTGGTTTTTTAATTGACAATTCAGAAGAAAAATCAATGTCGATGGTATTATGTAAAAAATATACAGTTTTATTAGTAGCTGATAGAATTACGCAAAACAAATAGATAAATTAATTTAATACCTATGCTCACATGGCTTGGACTAATTAAATAATAAATGTAACTCCCTAACCCTAGTTACCCCAAAGTGGTGCATTATTACATGACATTGGTATGATGTAAGGAAACTGTGTCCCGAATGACTGATAAGTTTAGTAGCCTTAGAAATACTAGATACATTCATAAGGTCAACATTAAAACTTGAAATGAAAAACAACACTAAATTATTCCATTATAAACAACCATGATTCCTATATTATTACTAAATGTCACTCATAACTAACTTATTCACATCCTGGGAAAAATAAAACATATAAAGGGGTGAGCTCAGATGCTCAGTAAGGATACCAATATAGCGGAAACATTCATAAATAAGCATAAACATTTAAGGCAATGTATATCTAAAACAAAAGCCTTCTAAACTTGAAATTCAGCATAATATGGCCAAAAACTGAAATAATTCAATTTACTTATTCACATGGATATTCTACTAGTCGAATAATCACATGAAATATCAATAACCACTTTCATAATGATGGAATACATAATTCCAGACTATCATAACCACATAGTCAAGGACTTGTTCCAAGACTACAAATAAGATTTTGTCAAGGCCTTCTGCCAAGACACTAGTTTGTCTCATGAGACCTACCGATGCATCGAGAAGCTATAGTGTTCTCCACCCATCACTTACTAAGACCAATTCATTCCTCATATGAATAGTTTGATACATAACATAAACATTCATATTAAAACTATCATTCGAAATGTCAATACATTATCCACAAATAATGAATTGTATAAAAATATCACATCCACAGTCAAACATAACTCATTCAATACAATATAGAAGATTTTATTGTAATATATTAACCTCAATCAATAATAATGACGGATATTGACATAGATTAAAATAATCATCAAATCAAATTGAGATAAGTATCCCCTTTTTTTTAAAACATTGAAAAGTATCACTATTTATCAAGAAGCTGTTTAAAATTGATTTTTGAATCAAAGTGTCCCATACCATTTTGAAACATTTAAAAGGAATTTTAATTTGAAAACATTAATTTCCATATAAATTAATCCTTAAAACCATTTTTAAAACATGTCCATTAATGAGAATGATTTAGAAGAATAAATCATTAAAACATTTTAAGATGATATTTTTGTTAGAGTTTCTAACCAAAAGAGAGACACTTGAATATAAATAATTGTGGTAATAAAAACATTTTAATATCATGAAAATAAAGGGATTCTTGATATACTACGTCAATTTACATTATATAAACCATATAAATGTGATTCGTTGTATAACAACAAAAAAGTATCAATGGAATGTAATTTGAGATGAAATATATTATAAAAAATGTATCCTTAGGGTACTGATAAATCAACGACATAATTATGCGTGAAAAATATAAATAAACTCAATATTATTGGATATTCAGTGTGAATCAATTAGAGTACATTCACACATATTTTTGTAAAAACAACACCAATGAATTGGATGTTTAACTCAATAAGTAGAGATTGAGTTAAAATTACTCTTATCAAGTTCATATCGATGACATGAGAATTTATCAATGTATTTATTATGTGGATCAAAATTATATTCACATAAATGGGAGTGGAAATTATGACATAAGCAAATGAATAGTGATTCCACACATAATCTTTGAGTAAAATAATCAATGAAGTATGTGTAAAGCCGAATGAGTGGATTTTGAAATTTCCAATTTTCTTATCGATTGGGTATCCTACAAAACATACACCCATGAAAGAAGGGTCATACAATGATGATTTAAATATAAATAAATTAATGTATATTACACAATGAATACAATCATGGGCACTATACACACCACATGAAATAAATAAGTGGTGAACAATGGAAATCTCATGGAATTAAAAGTGAGATAAAAAACCCCTTACATTGTACTTTTTCCTTGGTCGAGGGTAGTTTAACATCCTTCATAATGGTGAAATAATTTTTTTTTAATCATACCGGAATTATATACATTAATATGATATCATATATGATCTTTTAACATTGATTTGTTAATAATATCTTAGTATTATCATCATTTCAGGTGTTAACATATTCGTTTTCCTTTATATTCTTTGTTATGTGAGCCAAATTTGTTATGGATGATATGTATCTTATTCATATACAGGTTCATATCATGTCTCTAAACATTATTTTTAATCATAAAATGAAATTTAGTCTAGAATGGATACGATGGAGAATGAATCTCATCGCGTTCGTGGATATGGTAATCTGTATGTATGCACGAGCGAAAATATCATTATGTTGATATTAAAATAATATATAATTGGATGGTATATCATATATAAAGAATAATTATCATGTTATATTTTATTATTTACATGAATTACACATCATTATTATACCCATCCAAAAAATAATGTATTGAATAACAATTACACCACGACGTAGAGACGGTAATCCGTACGTACGCACGTATGGTGACATGTCATTCAAAGGATGAATAGAATAATGAATATGGATGTACCATATTAATAATAACATCATATTATATATAAGATACCATAGTTATTATTTTATAAAGGAAATAACAAAGAAAGAAGATGTGGAAGAAGAAAATAATTTGATAGAGGGTGGTGAAATTATTACCTCTTCTTCGGGTTCTTCCTTTTCATTTGATCAAAAAGGATTCTTAAGTTGGATTTATGACCAAAGGAGGGCCTCTAAGATAAATCAAGGGAATTTGAGAGGATATATGAGTAGGTTTTGTCTCAGAAAAAATTCATTGAATGTGTGAATATGAGAGAAGGGGAAGTGCCCTTTTATAAGAGGGTTGAGGGTCACCTTTGAAAAAACGTAAAATATTATTTTATAATAATGTCGTTTTTGGATTATAATGGCTCAGAAATATATTATTTAAAGTATAAGGTAGGTATGGGTTGAAAAACAATCAAAAAATTGGTTTTATATAGGTTTGGTTCAATATATTAATCATTACTTTTAGATTTAACTCTTAGTTAAATAGTTTGACAATTGCCATGTCTCTTTCTATTTTTATATTATATGGTTAATAAAATTACTATATACTTCCAAGAGAACCACAAGTGGCTAATTAATGATACAAATATCTTTATATATGTCCTTTGTCTGATAATTATATTATTAGGAATATAATATCAATTAATAATAAAATATTTGATTTTAAAACTCCTTTAAGTCAATTTTGACAATATTTGGTATTTTGTTTTTTCTAAATTCATAACAGCATTATTCCTTAGAAAAAATTCATCTAACCAAATATAATATGTATTATTAACCTATAAATTTGTGGAATTCATAAAAAGTCTCAAATTAAATTTTTTTGGATATTTATAATATCAATTATTTTAATATTTCATTAATTAGGTAATTACTACATCATGATTGTGTCATTAATAAATTAAATTATTTAATATATAAAAAATTATATATAAAATACCATTATTTTGGAAATTGTTTTATCTTTCTAATAAAAATTTAAAGTTGATTTTATCTTATGTTTAACCCTATATTAGAAATGTTTTAGTTATTAAACATTGATTTTAACTCTTTTAACTCTTCTTTGAATTAAATATTAATAAATGTCCTAATCTAATCCAAGTTGACCAAAGAGGTTTATATTTTATTCCGAAGGTTGTTTTGGGTCGAATTATACTGATCCAATAGAATTAAGACATGTGTTAGGGTAATAATAATATCATTTTTACCCTTAATTTCCATATTTACTTTTAACCGTGGAAAATAAAAGTAAAAAGTAACTATTAAAAAAAATATTTTTATCTTATTGAACCACACTTTACTATTTAATATTAACTATGTCTCTTATATTTTTTAAATCCAACTCACAGAAGTGGTAAAATTATGTTTTATTTGAACTTACAAATTTCTTAGGAGGTGGGTAAAAGACGGTGAAAAGTTCAATAAAATTTTACATATATAATATTATTAAAAAATGACTCCAATGAATTTAATTGAACTAATATTGTTATTATGTATCTATTTTGACAAAAAATAAATTTAAATAAAATAAATAAAAATAAAAATAAAAATTTGATTTTAAACTAAAACTAGTGCTTTTCACTATTCATAAAAAATTTAAAGTTGGCAGAAACATACCAAAAATGCACCCTAAGATAATTTTGATATTCTGAATTAAAAAATGAAGCCTATTTTAGATAATTCAAAACATATAAAGTGATTTTATTATTTTAAAATTAGTTCCCATTGTCAAAACCAAAAAGCTTATTTTTATGAAATAATAACTACCAATAGATTGACATTTGTTTATGTCGAATTTTAAATTGAAATTACTTCCAATAAATAAAAATGGATTAAATGGTAAAAATATAATCTAATTATAAATAACAACCCTTCATACGTATATTTTAACACTATAAATTATTTTTATTAAAAAGGTTGTTTTCAGTTAAAATATATTATTTTTCACTATTCACCCAAATATGAAAGTTATCAAAAAAACAGCAAATATTTATTGAAACTAAATTATTATGTCCTGATCCCAAATAATAAGTCTATTTTATAAAATTCAATATATAAAAGTTTCAAATATTGGATTAAAAAAAGGATTTTCCGTTAAAAGGCGGTAAAATTGCATTTTATGAAAAATAATTCTTTTATCTAAAAAAATAATTTGTCCTTAAATTCTATCTATGAAACTCATAATATGGATTCTAAAATTATAAGAGTTATATAATGTTTAAAATTCTGTTAATACTATTCATAACATCTTTTCAACGTCTAGTTTGGTACTTTGTGGTGCGCTTGAACTCGATGCTGCGTGTAGTGTATGTTATTGAATTACTTTGAAGAGCTAACGTACTATGAAATATTGGGGTGTTACAATATTCCCTCCATCAATAAATTACAACCTTTTAATTTTTTAAAATTGGTCTTGGAAATATAATGGAATGTCCCAACTCTAAAAAAGATTCAATAAAACTATCACTTTATAAGAAATAAAGAGAAGTACAAAGGTCACCCAAGATATCCCATACTAGGATTCCATGTAGGAAAACATGGATATGGAAGATAAACTAAGTGTCAAGTTATGATGGAGAGTGATATAAAACATGATCAGAAGAATGTTTACAACAAGAAAACCACAAACATGTAATGGAAAATATGGTCATTAGTTTCCTAGAAGGAATGTAAACAGACAATATTTTTTTATTTTATGTTATATTTCATTAAGATAAATAATTAATTTATGAGATTATCTAAAAACATAAAATTATATACATAATTTTTATGTGGAGTTTCATGCTTTAATAAATTTCTACCACTAACTCATTTTTTTAAATGATGAGTATTTAAGAAGACTTGGTAACACTAGAAGATCTAGAATAAACTTCTATAGAATCACATAATACATGAAGGTTAAACTATATATTTACCTTGTCTTTAGATATTAATCAAAACCTAAATGGTTAGAACAAGATATGATGATCCCCAAAAAGGATATTTCTTTAGATAAAGAAACACTAATCATAATTTCTAAAATTAAACCATCTATACCCCAGAGTTAAATAAATACTATTCAATATAAAATTGTCCTTAAAATCCTTAAATATAATCCAAACTAATATTGAAACCCAAAACATAAAAGAATTTGGTTATGTAGTCTTCCATTTTAAATTGTATCTCCAAATGACATCAAATACTCTTAAAGTCACATACATAAAAGTAATTAACCTAATCACATATTCTCTATTATAGGTTATTCATTTCCATAAATATCCCAAATCACTATAAATCCACAATAAAAACATAGATAAAAATCCACCATTACTCCTCAGATAAAATCCTATAGAGACCTGAAGCTTGACGTACATTAACATTACATTACTTTTGTGGAATACGTAATACATAACAAAAACAGACACACAAGGACCGTAATAGTTTACTGTCTTTGTAAAATTGGAACGTAATCTTCTAATCATGGTGAAAGATCTTAAACATCTCCCATAAAGATCTTCCCCTTTGTTTTCTTAACGAAAACCTTTCTTTATATCTTGGGGAAAAGAAAACATAAAAAGGGTGAGCTCAAATGCTCAGTAAGGGTAAGCATGGATAAAATAAAACATACCATATACATTTGAACATAAAAACATGAACATAATGTTTAAACATCGAAAGCTTGAGCAATGACATAAAACATGGAAGTATGTATGGAATAGATCATAAAGAAACATTAAGAATGATAAAATATAATGGGAATAAAACATGTAATTGTGGAAACCATTAAGCACATGATATGATTTCCATATTAGCCAAGGCATTGCTGCCAAGACCATCTTAGTGGACAAAGTCCCTTTCTGAATCGAGTTCACTCCTCATTCCAGTCCTGTATTATTGAACCAGTTTAACTTGTCATTCCAGCCATGTCTATCTCATGAGATATAAATCTTTAACCAATTCATTGTAGGAAGATATAGGTCCCACCCATCTCATATTGAAATCATTCTTTCATGTGCCACAATATAAACATCCATCATTCATAATAACCCAACGAATAAAATAGGTTTCATAAACATCATCCCATCATAAGATAATCCATATAAAAGAAATGGATATCATTTCATAATAAGAAAAGTGAAACCATGTAAATCATAGAGACATTATACTTAAAACATACACATATGAAATAATTTCATTTTAGATGGAAAATGGTTTTGATAAACCACTTGAAATGAATTCTTGAAGAAAATATCCATACTTCTTTAAAATAATTATCTTTTCACAAAATGTCATGCATTTTTCAAAGAAAATGATTTTCTTTAAAGTAGTCATGAAATCTTTTTGAGGAAGCTTCATGAAAATCAAGCTTTAAAAATTTGTTCGTGCTGTATAAGTTAAAAAAACATTCTTCTCATACTTTTGTTGGAAAAGTCAAAAAGTACCTCGTAATAAAAAGATTTCATACATACCATGTAGTAAAAGTCATAAATGGGTAAAGATGAGTTTAAAAATACATGAAAACACTTTAATAAAACAAGGACATGGATGATATAAATAACCCCAGTAAATACGTACGAATAAGAAATCTCGGATAAAAATGAGATTTGCAAAATTATCCATTACCTTATGTCCAATATGATTCTTATGTATCCGAACCTCCTGTATAATGATTTAAATAATGTTATTGACTTATTACAGAATCATATTCATTGTTATTATATCATATATGGTTTACTTATGAATTTATATTACCCGTTCTTTTGTAAATTCCATGTTAAAGAGTGTTTTTGTAAAAATCATTTCATTTGTCGTTCGTGTTTTCACTTGTAATTATTCATATGATTACTTAGATCATGATTAAATAATTACATAATATAAAACATTAATTATATATAATATATATTAATAATATACATATATATAATTGATCGATAAATGGAAAGAAATACACCGTTCATGGAGACGGTAGGCCGTACGTACGGATGAACGATGTTTTCGTTTCCTTATTGAGTTGAATGGAATTAAGTAGATGACATATATATATATATATATACATAAATCCAGTAGCTTTGTAATGTCATATATTTCATTATTATTTCTTATATATACTTTATAATCATTCTTAAATGGTTAACATAGAGAATGAATATCATCGCGTCGTGGAGACGGTAGTCCGTACGTACGCACGAGCAATGATATCGTTCCCATAATTATTGAATTGAATTGGATAGGATGATACAATATATCATAATCAGTATGATGTTATAATAACTATGTATAGTTATTATTTACACCATTATACCCATCCAAGTAAGGTGGTGTTGGAAAAACAGATTACACCATGGCGTGGAGACGGTATTCCGTACGTACGCACGCACAGTGATTTCATTTTCCGTAGGATGTATAGATGGGGAAATAGCGGTTTTTAATACTTATAATAACATATAAGTATATTATTGATACTGATTTTATTACTTCATAATGAAACAACTAAAGAATAATAAGTAGAAGAAGAAATAAAGTTGAATGAATCGGTAACGGACATTACCTCTTCTTTGAAGCACCTCTTTGAGACCTCCTCTTAGGGCACTAAAATTTGATTTTGAAGAAGCCCAGGAACTCTATGATGTTTCTAGTCAATTGTAGAAGATAATTTTGTAGGTTTTGGCCAAGATTTAAGGCTCAACGTTGTCTGAGGAAGAGATGGATGAGGTGCCCTTTTATAAGGGAGCAAAGGGGCACCTTTGGAAATCTTAAAAATATTAATTTATAATAAATCTAAAACCACATAAAAACCTCCAAAAATGACTCATATTAGAATATTATATGAGATAGGGTTGTAATATCATCAACCAATAAAATTTATACATGTTAGGAAATTATTTCAAACATTATCAACTTGATTTATCCTTACTTAGTCAATTTATTTTTATTTTTGGTAATAACATTCTAAATTTTAAATTATAACAAATAATTATTTATTTTTTGTGAATTATATATAATTGGATACTTTATAACATTTTAGAAATATAAATTTATATTTTATATTTTATATTTTTTATATAGTTTTGTGATTTTTAAACAATTTTATTATATGTTATTTTTATAAAATAACAATAGTGTGAATTTTGACACTATTCATTTATTTGAATTTAAATAAAATATATACAGAATATATGTTCTAAATAAAAGATTTAATAGATTAATAAAAGGTAATATGTATCTATAAAATAGGTGGAGAACATTAAATAGTTCATATTATATTTATTTTATTATTTTTAAACCATTTATTTGGTTTCTCTCTTAATAAAATAATTACTGCAACATTTTTGTATAATTATTTAATATACTTATTTGTTTCATAAAATTAAAAACAAAATCCTATAATGAATATAAATCTATTACCTTTCACAATAATACTTTTACTCGAATTTATCATCTTAAAATAACAATATTTAAATTGTTATATTTTTTAAATTATGAAGGTGACATCATTGGCATAATTTTTAATAAAATAATATAAGTCTCATAATCACTTTAATAAGACTCCAAACGGTTATATATTAGGTAATTGTATGATTAAGGTGTATATATACACTACCAATAAGCTTTTATCAGGTTTTAGGTCCTTTTAATGGGTATTATTATTTCAATAAAAACTATATTACTGATTTTTCACTTAATAAATAATTTCTGCATCATTAATGTATCACCATTAATGACAATTATTTAATCCCTAAAAATTATAAATAAATTATCATGATGTATATAATTTTATTATCTTTCTGGATACTATTCATGTTCGATGTTTTATGATGTTTATCACTAAATTAAAATTATTATACTTATAATATTTAAGAGAGTGACATGTTGTAACTTTCTTTGGTTTTAATAATAATTAAATTATTTTCATAGTCAAAAGTCCATAAATGAATATAATCCGACCCTTAGGTGATATGGGTCTACCTTTAGCCATCCAATAGAATTTTCGAATGTTTTAGGGTAATTTTATAATATTATATTTACCCTTAATTACCCGATTTATCTTTAACTATGGTAAAAACAATTTGCCGTAGTTCCTATTCATTATTCCGAAAAATAAAAAGTATCATATTAACATAATTTGGACCCACTGATTCCAAATATGGAGTCCATTTTTTAAAATTCAATACACAAAATTTTCAGAAATTAAATTAAAATTAATCCCGTTGTCGAATGAAAACGGGTTTTTGATTAAAACATTGCAAAAGATTGAATTGATTTAACCTACGAATTCAATGTAAAATCAATGCTAATGACATACATTGTATTAAATGGTAAAAATAAATTCTATTTATACTTTAAAACCATTAAATATTATAATTTAACCATATAAATTATTGCGATTAAAAAAGTTGTTTTTAATTAAAATATAGCATCTTTTTACTATTCATCAAAATATGAAAGTTACCAGAATAATATGAGAAATTTATACAAAGTAAATTTTTATTTCTTTATTCAATATAAGAATTTTATATTGTCAAATTGAACTTATAAACATGTCAAAAACTATATTTAATGTGGGTGCTCCATCAAAAGGCGGCAAAACTTCATTTTTTAAAAAAAAAATTATTTTACCTGAAAATTTATTTTGTTCTTATACCATGTTCTAGAAAAAGTGTAAGATAAATAATAATGTTATAAAATTACAAATTTAGTTAATACTATTCATAACTTCTAGTTCATAATAACATTATAATAATATATCGTTTTTTAGTAAAACCTGGTATTGCGTACAACACACGCTATCGAGGAAGGTTGTGATTGTGTGTAATGCAAGCCAAGTCAGGGTTATGTGTTGTGAAAGAATCATTAATTGTTTCCTATAATAGAATCCATCCATATTTCATTTATACATTGAATATATATATTTATATACTCAATGTTGCATAGAATAACTTCTATCAAATGAACATGAAATTGTGTCTAACACGATCCAAGAATTGTGTTGCGTATACTGCAAGATAATACGATGTTGCGTATAGCGCAAGGTAATCATGGTGTGGAATACAACAAAAGACATTAATGAAATTAAAAGAATATTTTTCATAAAATATCGGGGTGTTACAAATACCCTAATATTATATTTTCCTTGGGCACATATTGTTCCCAACAAAGAGAAAATCTTCTAAAATAACATTTATCAGTTAATCAACAAATCATTTTCCTATACTAAGGGTATTCATTTAATACCACATAAGATCCCAAATTTACTTATTATCGATCTCTAAAATCATTTAACTAAAAATAATTAGTCACAATAACCAGGGACATCATGTTGTCCAGTGGTATGCGATAAATCCCAATCGCACTTTGGTTGTGGGTTTGATTCCCACAGCCCCGTCTGATGCGATGTTTTGTCACACGGTCTACGTGTTTTCCTTTAACAAAAATTCTATTTTATAAGATTACTAAAATGATATAAATTCCTCAAAATAGCCATAAAAAATTTTGACCACAAATTTTATCTCATACCTTTCATTTTCATCTCAAAATATTATAACTTGTTATTGCCTCAAACCCAATGATCATATAAAACCAAATGGTTATTTATAACTATATCCACAAGATAAAAGAAAAGTCTTCCTCAAATATCATTTTCACATGGCAATGTGCAGGGTTATAAATACAATATAAAATTATTCTAAAGTAATCCCATCAATAAGGAGCACTAGTACTTTTAAAAATTTCTCTAACCATTTATTTCCACATAGCTTCTTCCTTGACAAAGAAAATATCCTATAGAATAGGGCCTTCACATGGGTAATGGAAAGGTCCCGTACATTTACTGAAAATTACTATAAATGGATTCTTGGGACCATTTTTATTTTCTTCCATAGTACTCTTCATTTTTCCTCGACAAGTCTTCACTTTATGTCCATCTTTCCCACACAAAAATCATTTCTTTGTTCCATTGAGACATTATCATGGGCGTCTCCTTCCACATTTCCAGCATGATGGAAATTGAGTATTCTTTTCTCTATAGTCTCCACTTCTGGAGCACTTATAATTCATCACATTTCTCTTCTCTGTTAAGTCCGGATGTTAGTAAATATAGATTTTGTTGATCATATTTATGGAAAACTTATTTGGAATGAACATGATATCTTTTGCGCCTATCAACATTCCATTTATTTCTCATTTTCTCCATTGTTCCCACCTTTTATGTCATTCTCAATGTTACTATGACTTCCTTGGAATCCATCCATTGACTAAAACTAGAAATCATTGTGCGAGTAACATTAGTCATAAACTCATTTAGAGAATATCCTGACACTGTATTTTCAATTAGAAACACCTTAGGATTATCCAAGGTCATTTATTCTCATATTATATTAAAATACATCAAATTAGTTAGTAATGAAAATGTAAATTATCCTAATCATATCCCCCGAGAGTGTCGTAACCAAAAGTGCAGTAAGGCATGTTGTCGTGCACCAGTTCCCATTCTAGTCTAGCTTAAAGTAGTGATTTCGGTTTTTACCACAAGGTGCATTTGTACCAGAACCGCCTCTACCTGCTCGTTTCCAGATAGGGATATATTTCTTGATAAACTCACAAAATCTCTACAATACCAAAATTCTGGAAAGTTATTCTATATTGATCCTTAATGTCTATCATAGGGCTATGTGCTCTAATAAGAGTTTATCTAAATCTAGCTTCCATGGTTTGTACTAAACTTCGTCTGATTTCAACTGTAACTCCCTGACCCCAGTTACTGAGAGTTGGTGCATTATTACATAACATTGGCATGATACAAGGAATTCATGTCCAGAAAGACTGATCAGTTTAGTTGCATTGGAAATACTAGATACATTCATAAGGTCAACATTAAAACCTGAAAAGAAAAACAACACTAAATTATTCCATTACAAACATCCAAGATTCCTAGATTATGCCTGAAAGTCACTCATAACTATCTTCTTCACATCCTGGGAAAAAATAATACATAGAAATGGTGAGCTCTGATGCTCATTAAGGATAAAAATATAGCAGAAACATTCATAAATAATCATAAACATTTAAGGTAATGTATAACAAAAACAAAATCCTTTTAAACTTGAACTTCATCATAATATGGAAAAAATTGAAATAATTACATTAACATATTCACATAGATATTCTAATAGTCGAATAATCAAATGAAATATCAATAACCACTTTCATAATGACAGAATGAAAAATTCCAGACTATCATAACCACATAGTCAAGGCCTTGTTCCAAGACTACAAATAATATTTTGTCACGGCCTTGTTCCAAGACACTAGTTTGTCTCATGAGAACTACCGATGCATCGAGGAGCTATAGAGGGATCCAACCATCACTTACTATGTCCAATGAATTTCTCATATAAATAGTTTGAAACATAACATAAACATTTATATTAAAACTAGCAAATGAAATGTCAATACTTTATCCACAAACCATGAATGGTATAAAAATAGCATATCCACAGTCAAACATTACTCATTCAATACAATATGTAAGATTGTATTATAACAAATTAACCTCAATTGAGAATAATGAAGGATATTTACATAGAAGAAAATAACATTCAAAACTATTTGAGAGAAGTATCCCCTTTTTCTTGAAAACATTCAAAAGTATCACTATTTATCAAGAAGCTGTTTAAAATAGATTTTTGAATCAGTGTGTCCCATATCACTTTTAAACTTTTCAAAGGGATTATAATTTGAAAACATTAATTTCCATATAAATAAATCCTTAAACCCATTTTTAAAACTTGGACATTAATGAGAAATATTTAGTAGAATAAATCTTCAAAACACTTAAAGATGATATTTTGGTAAGAGTTTCTAACCAAAAAAGAGACACTTGAATAAAAATAATTGAGGTAATAAAAACATTGTAATATAATTATAATAAAGGGATTCATGATATTCTATGTCAAAGTACATTATATACACCATATAAAAGTGATTTGTTGTATAAAAACAAAAAAGTCTCAATGGAATGTAATTTGAGATGAAATCTCTTATAAATGCCATATCCTTAGGTTAAGGATAAATCAAAAACATAATTATGTGTGAAAAATTTAATTAAACTCAATATTATTGGACATTAATTGTTAATAAATCATAGTACATTCACACATATTATTGTAAAAACAACACCAATGAATTGGATGTTTAACACAATAAATAGAGATTGAGTTAAAATTACTCTTATCAAGTACATATCGATGACCTGAGAATTTATCAATGGAGTGATTATGTGTATCAAAATTATATCCATAGTAAGGGGAATTGAAATTATGACATTAGAAAATGAATATTTATTCCACACATAATCATGGAGTAAAATAAACAATGAATTATGCATAAAGCCGAATGAGTGGAAATTGAAATTTCAAATTTTCTTATCGATTGGGTAACTATCAAAACATTAACCCATGAAATAAGGATAATAAAATGATGATTTAAATAACCATAAATTAAGTTATATAACACAATTAATACAATCATGGGCACTACACACACCGCATGCAATAAATAAGTGGTGAATAATGGAAATCTCACGGAATTAAACGTGAGATAAGAAACCACTTACTTTGTAATTTTTTCTTCATAGAGGGTAGGTTAACCTCCTGTATAAGAGTGAAATAATTTTTATTGAATTATACAAGAATCATATATAATAATATGTTAACAAATATGATCTTTTAACACAGATTTGTTAATAATATCTTAGTATTATCGTCGTTTCGGGTGTTAACTATTTCGTTTTCCTTTATATTCTTTGTTATGTGAGCCATATTTGTTATTGATGGGATGCATCTTATTCATATCCAGAATGATATCATGTCTCTAAACATTATTTTTAATCAACAAATCAAATTTATTCTTGAATGGATATGATGGGGAATGAATCTCATAACGTTCGTGGAGACGGAAATCTGTACGTACGCACGAGCGACAATATCATTATTTTGATATTAAATTAATATATAATTGGATGGTGTATCATATATGAAGTATCATTATCATGTTATATTTTATTATTTACTTGAATTACACATCATTATTATACCCATCCAAATAGTAATGTATTGAATAACAATTACACCACAATGTGGAGACGGTAATCTGTACGTACGCACGTATGGTGACATGTAATTCAAAGGATGAATATAATAATGAATATGGATGTACCATATTTATAATAAAATCATAGAATATATAAGATAATGGATTTATTATTTTATAATGTAAATAAAAATGAAATAATAAGTGGAAGAAGAAATGAACTTGATATAGGGTGGTGAAATTATTACCTCTTCTTTGGGTTATTCCTTTTGATTTGATCAAAAGGGCTCTGTATGTTGTCTTTCTGACCATAGTAGGGTATCTACGATAAATTGAGGGAAGTTTACATGATATTTGGGTAGGTTTTGGCAGAGAAAAAAGGATTTTATTATGTGAATATGAGAGAAGTAGAAGTGCCCTTTTATAAGAGGGGTGAGGGGCACCATAGGAAAAACATAAAATATTATTTTATAATAAAATCATTTTCGGTTTCAAATGGCTCCAGAAATAATTATTTAAAGGGTAAGGTGAGGATGGGTCGAAAAACACTCAACCAATAGGTTTTAGATAGTTTTGGGTCACTATATTAACCTTGACATTTACATTTAACTCTTAGTTAAATAGTTTGACATTTACCATGTCTCTTTGTATTTTTATATTATATGGTTAATAAACATACTATATACTTCCAAGAGAACCACAAGTGGTTCATTAATGACAAAAATATCGTTATATAAGTTATTTTTCGAATACTTAGATATTTAGGAATAGAATATCAATTAATAATATATTATTTCATTTAAAAACTCTTTTATGTCAATTTTCACACTATTTGGTATTTTGTTTTTTCAAAACTCATAACTGCATTATTACTTCGAAATAAATTCATCAAACCAACCCTAATATGTCATATTGACATTAAAAATTTGTGGAATTCATAAAAAGTCTCAAATTACATTTATTTGGATATATTTAATATCAATTATTTTAATATTTCATTAATTAGGTAATTACTGCATCATCATTGTGCCATTAATAAATTAAATTATTTAATATCTAAATAATATAAATAAAATACCATTATGTAGGAAATATTTTTATCCTTCTAATGAATATTTATTGTAGAATTTATTTTATTTTTTGCTCTATATTAAAAATGTTATAGTTTTTAAACTATGATTTGAACTCCTTTAACTCTTCTTTGAATTAAATAATAATAAAGGCCCTAATCTAATCCATGTGGACCAAAGTGGTCAATATTTTATTCCTATGGTTTTTTCTGGTCAAATTATACTTAGAAAATAGAATTAGGATATGTGTTAGGGTAATAAAAATATCATATTTACCCTTAATTACCATATTTACATTTAACCGTGGTAAATAAAAGTAAAAAAATTACTATTCACAAAAAATTAATTTTATCTTATTGAACCACATTTTACTCCTTGACATTAACTGTGTCTCTTGGATTTTTAAAATTAATCTCGCAGAAGTGGTAAAATTAAGCTTTATGTGAATTTACAAATTCTCCTAGGAGGTGGGTAAAAGAAGGGGAAAAGTTCAATAAAATATTATATATCTAATATTATTAAAAAATGACTCCAATTAATTACATTGAAATTATATAGGTATTTGGTACCTATTTTGACCTAAAATAAACTTAAATAAAATAAAAATTTATTTAAATAAAAAATTCGGTTTTAAACTATAAACTAGTGTGTTTCACTATTCGTCAAATATTAAATGTTTTCAGAAACATACCAAAAATTAACCCCAAGATAATTTTGATATTTTGAATTCAAAAATGAAGTCTATTTAAAAAAATTCAGAACATCTAAATTTCCTTTGTTAGCTTAAAATTAATTCTCGTTTTCAAAACCAAAAAACTTATTTTTCTGAAATAATAACTACCAAAAGATTGACATTTGTTAATGTTCAATTTCAAAGTGAAATCACATCCAATGACCAACATTGGATTAAATGGTAAAAATATAATATAATATACATCCAAACCATTCATATGTATAGTTGAACACTATAAATTATTTTTATTAAAAAGGTTGTTTTCAGTTAAAATCTATTATTTTCATTATTCACTCAAATATGAAAGTTATCAAAAAAACCAAAAATTTATTGAAACTAAATTCATATGTCCTGATCCCAAAGAAGAAGTTTATTTTTTCAAATTTAATATATAAACGTTTCAAATATTGGATATAAAAAAAGTGTTTTCCATTAAAATGTTGTAAAATTGATTTTTTTTGAAAAATACTTCTTTTATCTGAAAGAATTAATTTTCCCATACATTCTGTCTAAGAAACTCATAATATGGATTCAAAAATTATATGGGATATATAAAGTTCAAAATTCTGTTAATACTATTCATAACAGATTTTGAACAGCTAGTTTGGTAAGTCGTGGTGCGCTTGAACTCGATGTTGCATGTAGTGTATGCTATTGAATTACATTGATGAACTAACGTACTATGAAATCTTGTCATGTTACAATAATCCTTCTCAACCTACCTTCTATATATACATTGATAATTTCTTAAATGGCTGATTGGAAAAAAAATTATTAAATTTTGAATTCGTTGAATAAATATAGATGGAAGTACTAGAATAATTCATTGTTTCTAAAAACTAAAAAAGGTTATAAAATCTATAGTGTCCCAATATGGTTAAAAAATTGTCTACAATAATGTCATGAATTTTTTAGTGAAGTATTTTTATAGAAAGAATTTACTATTATCTATGACGATCAATATATTTATAGTAGGTTCCATAATTAACATGGTGTGGTTATTTGTTTACATGTTCATGAAATGCTATTTTTTGGATGTACTATGAATCATATGAATAAGGATAAGTATGTTTATATAGAATCAATAATGTGAAATAATTTTTTACAGGATATTTCATTATAGGAATCAATGTTTTTAGGAATAAAAATTTTATTTTTCATTATCATTCTCATTGTATTGAAAATTTCTTAAAGATGTTCAATTTTTTTACTATTCCTTAGTTTATACTATAATATTATAGGATTATGATGGTCCCTAATCATGGTGGGGTAGTTACTCAATTAAAATTTTAATGGTTATCATGTTTATCATAAATTCTGTTCCAAGCATAGGAACCTATATTGCATATGTTGTTGGAAATTAGAGAATGTACATAATAGAACCAACTAATGCATAATGGGATATAGTAAAAAGAATATTCAAGTATCATATTACAAAATAATTTACTATATATGATATAGTGGAAACCTAAGGGTGTTTAAAGGATTTCTAGTGAAAATTGGATTTCTAATACAAAGGATTGCTCTTCTATGTTTGGTTAGATTGTAACACTTGTAGGTGGATTAATCTCTTCGAGAATAAATAAGTGATCTAGTCTAATAGATGCAATAATTGCTTCTAAGTTAACATTTTTTACAATTTCATCCATTATAAAAAATGGAATACATGTCATTTATAATATCTACTAATATGGATTATAAAAATATCTCCGTTTGATATACATTATGATAGTCATGAAATGATGGATAGGGTATAGAATAATACATATAACTAAAAATTAATGCACATTGATCTTAGATATAGCTATGTAAGAGACTTGATTCAATATAAATATATTGAAAAATATAAAAATGATTTAATAATATATATTATATAATACAATGAAATATTAATAATGAATAAATAATTAAAAAAAATAAATTTGTTTTTATACTTGTAGGAGGAAATATCCTGTAACAGCCCGATATTTTATGAAAAATATTCTTTTTAATTTTATTAATGTCTTGTGTTATACGCTACACCAAAAGGAGATTTCACAATACACATCTTTGACCTGGCTTGAATTATACGCAATCGCGACCTTCCACGATAGCGTGTGTTGTATGCAACACCGAGTTTCGCTAAACAACGATATGCTATTAAGATATTATTAAAACTAGCCGTTATGAATAGTAATAACCACTTTTTGAAATTTTGTAAATTCTATTTTTCAAAATGGAATTCATTTTTGTATTCGTAAGATCGAAATTAGCTTAGGGTGAAATTTTGGTACTTTTCGGATAACTTTCATATTCTGATGAATAGTGAAAATTACTAAATTTTAATTAAAAACAACTTTTTTAATCGAAATAATTAATAGTGATAAATTATTAATTTGAGTGGTTTTAAAGTATATTTAGAATATATTTTTACAATTTAATACAATGTTGGTCATTGGATGTAATTTCACATTTAAACCAGTTATAAACTAGTGTCAATCTTTTGATAGTTATTATCTCTTAAAAACACGCTATTTGTTTTGACGACGAGAATTATTTTTTAAATTAGTTAATGCAACCGATATGTTTTGAATTTGGTAAAATAGACATCATTTTTGAGTTCATAATATCAAATATGGCTTAGGCCTAAATTTTGGTATTTTTCTGAAAACTTTCAATTTTTGATGAATAGTGAAAACACTAAGTGGTAGTTAAAAAACTGAATTTTTCATAAAACTTAATTTTACCGCTTCTGTGAATGGAATTTAGAAAATCCGATAGACACGGTTAATATCAAGGACTAAAATGTGGTTCAATGAGATGAAAATAATTTTTGGTGAATAGTAACTTTTTACTTTTTTTTACCGCGGTTAATAGTAAATAGGGTAACTAAGGGTAAATATGATATTACTATTATCCTAACACATGTCCTAATTCTATTGGATAAGTGTAATTCGATCAAAAAAAACTTAGGAATAAAATATGACCATTTAGGCCCACTTGGATTATATTAGGACATTTGTTATTATATTATTTAAAGAAGGGTTAAAAGAGTTAAAATCAAAGTTTATTTACTAAAACATTTTTAATATGGGGTTATACATAAGATAAATTCGACTATAAATATTCATTAGAAATATAACAAGATTTCCTAAATAATAGTATTTTATTTGTAATTTTTAGACATCAAATAAGTTAATTTATTTATGACACAAAGATGATGCAGTAATTATCTTATTAATGAAATATTGACATAATTGATACTATAAATACCAAAATAAATGTAATTTAAGACTTTTTATGAATTAAACTAATTTTCTAGGTTACTATGATATATTAGTGTTGATTTAATCAACTTGGTTCGAACATATAATTCTGTTATGACTTTCAAAAAAATCATATATCAAATAGTGCCAAAATTGGCACAAAATAGTTTTTAAATCAAATATTATATTATTAATTTTTATTTTATTCCTAAAAATCTATGGTTCGGCAAAATGACTTAGATAAGGATATATATATTAATAATAAACAATTTGGGGTTCGTTTGGAATGTTATAGTAAGTGTATTAACCATATAGTGAAAGAAAACAAAAAGACACGGTAAAAGTTAAATTATTTAACTTAGAGTTAAGTCTAATTGATAAGGTTAAAATAATACCCTAAACTTGTCTAAATCTTATTGGTTGATAGGATTTCGACCCATACCCACTTTAGCTCCGAAATAAGACCCTTTGGAACCATTATAAACCGATTTTGACTTTAATATAAAATAATATTTTGAGGTATTCCTAAGATGCCCCTCTCCTCCCTTATAAAAGGACACCTCCTCCCCCTCCTCCTCACACCAATTTGAGCACTCAAGCTCGGCCAAACCCTGACAAAATATATTCTCCACTTCCCTAGAAACATCCTAGAGGTTCTGGTCTTCCTCAAAGACCAATTTTAGTGCCCTAAGAGGAGGTCTCAATGAGGCGCTTCAAAGAAGAGGTAATTACCGTTACCAATTCTTTCATCTTTATTTCTTCTTCAACTTCTTCTTCTTAGGTTGTTTAATTATGAAGTAATAACATCATTATCAATCATATACTGATATGTTATTTTATGTATGAAACAACCCTATTTCACCATCTATCCATCCTACAGAAAAAGAAATCACCGTGCGTGCGTACGTATGGAATACCGTCTCCACGCCGTGGTGTAATCTATTTTCCACCACCACCTTACATGGATGGGTATAATGGTGTAAAGAATAACTATACATAGTTATTACAACATCATATTGATTCTGATATATTGTATAATCCACTCCAATTCAATTCAATAATTATGGAAATGATATCATCGCTCGTGCGTACGTACGGACTACCGTCTCCACGATGCGATGAGATTCATTCTTAATGATTAACCATTCATGAATGATTATAAAGTATATATAATAAGTACTAATGAAATATATGACATAATAATGATACTGGATTTATGTATGTATATATATATGTATGTCATCTACTTACTTCCATTCAAGACAATAAGGAAAGAAAAACAGCGTTCATGCGTACGTACGGACTACCGTCTCCATGAACGGTGTTTTTCATTTTATTTATCTATCTATTATATATATATATACTGAATATATATGATATATAAATCATATTTTATATTCTAGAAGTAAGTAAATCATGATATAAGTAATAATGATGTCAATAACAACAAGTCAAAACACCTACGATAAATGAAACGATTTTACCCAAAACGCTTCTTTAACATGGAATTTACAAAAGAACAGGTAATATAATGTCATAAGTGAACCATATATGATATCATAACAATGAATATGATTCTTTAATAAGTCAATGACATTATTTAAATCATTATACAGGAGGTTCGGACACATACGAAGCAAATCGGACCTAAGGTAAGGGAAATATCACAATCTCACTTTTATCTGAGATTGTTTTTAATTTGGTAATTACTGGGGTGTATTTTATCATCCACATCCATGTTTCCTCAATATGTAATATTATTTCCATCCAAATACAATCGTTTAAATCCAATTTTACCCTTCGGTGAGTTTTTAGTAAAAAAATATATGAAAGGAATCTTTTGACGTTTTTCATACGAGGTGTTTTTGACTTTTCCGACAAAAGGATGAGAAGAATGTTTTTTTTTAACTTATACGGCATGAATGGATTTTTAAAACATTATTTACAAGAAGCTTCCTTTACAAGTTTTCAAGTTTATTTTTAATCAACTTCTTTTAGTTTATGACATGTTAAGAAAAGAAAAGTGTTTTTGAAGTAGAAAGGATATTTTCCTCAAGAATGGAGTTCAAATGTTTTATCAAAATTATTTTCCATATAAGATAATATAGGGTTCTGTTTTTATCCCTATTATTACATTGATTTGATTATGTTTTGAGGAAATTATTTTTATGAAGTCATTTACCTTATATGATTTGTTTTATGATGTCATGATGTTTCAAGAATCCCATTTTTATTACATGGGTTATGCGATGATGTATGATTTATGATTATGTGGCACACATAAGAAAGGATTCATTATAAGATGGGTGGGATCTATATCTCCCTCCAATGCATTGGGTAAAGATTTTATATCTCATGAGATAGACAGGGCTGGAACGGTAGGTTATACCGGTTCAGTGAAACAGGACTGAAACGAGGGTTACTCGATTCAGAAAGGGACTTTGTCCACTAAGATAGTCTTGGCAATGAGTCTTGACTAACAAGAAATGATTCTCTATGATTATGTGTGAATGACACAAAGTTTCATGTTTTATGTTATGATTATTGTGATTACATTTCACTGCCATGATTTACCCCATGTTATGAAATTATGATCTCTTTTGCAGGTTAAGATTTTCCAAAAGTTATGTGATTATGTATATGATGTGATTGATATTTATTTTGTTTACCCTTACTGAGCATTTGAGCTCACCCTTTTATGTTTTCTTTTCCCCCGGATATAAAGAAAGGTTTTAGGTAAAAAAAAGGAAGATCTTTATAGGAGATGTTGAAGATCTTTCACCACAATTAGAAGATTACGTTCCGAGTTTCCAAAGACACTAAACTATTACGATCCTTGTGTGTGTGTTTTTGTTATGTACTAAGTATTCCGCAAAAGTAATGTAATGTCCATGTACGTCAAGCTTCGGGTCACTACAGTTGGCATCCGAGGAAAGGTTTAGTCAACCTTTGGAAACTAGGGTGCGAAAACGTTAGTGAGATCCCTAGAGATATTTATAAGGTATGTCTAGGGATGCCCCTAAGGATAAGTATACGTATAGGATATAGTCCTAGAACTATGGTAACAATATTAGACTAAACCAAAGATGTTAGATATTTAAGTTACTCCCCCTTTATTATGATGTTTTCCTCTCACACTATTCTTTTTGGGTTTTAGAAAATGGCTGGAAATAAGGTGATTCACGATAATGGAGGATATGATGGACAATGGAATGATATTCTTCATGAGCAACCAAATGAAATGGGATTTGGAAGTCCAAACATCATTATTATTCCGAATCAGCAATCTCATAATATGATCAATAAAGTAAAATTTGGTAGGTTTCCTGACTCGGCTAATAAGAGAAAGATGGAGTTTCATGATGATCATAGAGGAAAGAAAGTTCAATTTCCCCTATGTAAATCATGTGGGAAGAGGCATCAAGGAGAATGTTTCAAAGGAACTGGAAGATGCTTTGGGTGTGGAAAATAAGGACACAAAGCCAGTAAGTGCAATGGAAAAGGTTCAGTTAACACCAGGGATGAGGATAATGGTATTGCTACGACTTCAACAATGGTTAAATGTTTTAAATGTGGAATGTACGGGCATTATGCAAACCAATGCCCTAAGGGAAAGTCTCATGAACATAATCAGTATGGTCGTATGGGAAGTATTTATGTGGATGATGATGAAGAGACTACCAATGATATGTGAGATGAAAGAATTGTTGATGCTCGGTCAATGGTTTAAGAATGTAGTGGAATGATTACATGTTTATCATGTGTAATGTTGTATAAGTAATCTCATGGTACTATGGAATAAAGAGACATGTAAGGATTGTTACATTGTTGTCTGGTTAATGTTACCCGTATCCATGAAAGGTTATTCAGATATTTTTGGAATGTAGATGATATGCGAATAATGAAGGGATAAGGAGAAAATTAAATATTTGATAGTATTCATGAGCTCATGACTGATATAAGGAGAAGGTTATATCATGGTTTGAGTATATAGAATTTTTTGATTTTGGTATGTGGAAATAGTTAACTTTTGACAGCATTCATGTTTTCACTAAGGTTTAATGGGTATTCATTTTTTTCAAGAGAATACATCATTAAGGTATTCACATGATTGGAATGTGACCAACAAGATATATGGGGGATAAATGATGGTATTCACATGCTTGGTTGATGACATTTCAAGTAATCATTTTCTTTATACTATGAGCTTGGACTGAAGTATTTTAGATAAGCCTAAAGATTGTAATGGATTATGTTAACCATAAGTTAGTATTGTTTAAGTATAGAACTTTTTTTTGATATTATTTATGTGATGTTATTGTAATGTAGTTTTAGAAAAAGGACAACCTGCAGGACGGGCGGCAGCCCATCGCTTCGGACAAGGCTGTGGGAATCGAACCCACAACCGAAGTGCGACTGGCCTTTATCGCCTACCACTGTCCTAGAGGAAGTCCCTGTTTAGTAGAAACTAGTTTTATTATATTAAGCAGTATGATTTCTGAAGTATAAGTCCATTTTAGGAACCATATATGATTAATCTCACTATAGATCGACTTATGTATATAATTTTTGCTAACCTTTTGTTTGAGACAGATGGAATGACCAGTCATTCTATCACATGATCTGCTAACACTTCACGAATAACAAATTCAACTTCATTTATTTAAGAGATGAAGTGGAAATTGTTCAAGGCACGAACAACAGTGAGATTGTACCAAAATAAAGTAAGTATTTATTCTAATTCAAATTCTTCAACTTTAGGGAAACGATCATGAAATCCAAAAATGTTGTCCTAGTGCTCTTATATCTGATTAATCATATGGTACCTTAGATCGTCACAAATTTATGGATTTGTGATTGTTGTCTTTTCCATAGCCATGTTCTCTACCACTCTCCATTAGAACATGATGGTTAGATTTTTCTTCCATATCCATATTTTCACCTATGTGGAAACCCAGTGATTAGTTTATTTGGGTAACCATTACGTTTCATACTTTCATTTTTAAATATTGGTTTTGGTATTCCTTTTTACGATGTGGGTTTCTATTAAAGAAACTTTCGAATAGTAAACCATTTATAACCCCGACGAATTTCGAGGGCGAAATTCATTTTAAGGGGGGTAGAATGTAACAGCCCGAGATTTTGTGAAAAATATTCTTTTTAATTTTATTAATGATTTGTGTTATACGCTACACCAAAAGGAGCTTTCACAATACACATCTCTGACCTGTCTTGAATTATACGCAATCGCGACCTTCCACGATAGGGTGTGTTGTATGCAACACCAAGTTTCGCTAAACAACGATATGCTATTAAGATATTATTAAAACTAGCCGTTTTGAATAGTAATAACCACTTTTTGAAATTTTGTAAATTTTACTTTTCAAAAGGGAATTCATTTTTGGATTCGTAATATCGAAATTAGCTTAGGGTGAAATTTTGGTACTTTTCAGATAACATTCATATTCTGATGAATAGTGAAAATTACTAAATTTTAATTAAAAACAACTTTTTAATCGAAATAATTAATAGTGATAAATTATTAATTTGAGTGGTTTTAAAGTATATTTAGAATATATTTTTACAATTTAATACAATGTTGGTAATTGGATGTAATTTCACATTTAAACCAGTTATAAACTAGTGTCAATCTTTTGATAGTTATTATCTCTTAAAAACACGCTATTTGTTTTGACGACGAAAATTATTTTTGAAATTAGTTAATGCAACTGAAATGTTTTGAATTTGGTAAAATAGACATCATTTTTTAGTTCATAATATCAAATATGGCTTAGGCCTAATTTTTTGTATTTTTCTGAAAACTTTCAATTTTCGATGAATAGTGAAACCACTAAGTGGTAGTTAAAAAACTGAATTTTTCATAAAACTTAATTTTACCGCTTCTGTGAATGGAATTTCGAAAATCTGAGAGACACGGTTAATATCAAGGACTAAAATGTGGTTCAATGAGATGAAAATAATTTTTGGTGAATAGTAACTTTTTACTTTTTTTTACCGCGGTTAATAGTAAATAGGGTAACTAAGGGTAAATATGATATTACTATTATCCTAACACATGTCCTAATTCTATTGGATAAGTTTAATTCGATCAAAAACAAACTTAGGAATAAAATATGACCATTTAGGCCCACTTGGATTAGATTAGTACATTTATTATTATATTATTTAAAGAAGGGTTAAAAGAGTTAAAATCAATGTTTATTTACTAAAACATTTTTAATATGGGGTTATACATAAGATAAATTCGACTATAAATATTCATTAGAAAGATAACAAGATTTCCTACATAATAGTATTTTATTTGTAATTTTTAGACATCAAATAATTTAATTTATTTATGACACAAAGATGATGCAGTAATTATCTTATTAATGAAATATTGACATAATTGATATTATAAATACCAAAATAAATGTAATTTAAGACTTTTTATGAATTAAACTAATTTTCTAGGTTACTATGATATATTAGTGTTGATTTAATCAACTTGGTTAGAACATATAATTCTGTTATGACTTTCACAAAAATCATATATCAAATAGTGTCAAAATTGACACAAAATAGTTTTTAAATCAAATATTATATTATTAATTTTTATTTTATTCCTAAAAATCTAAGGTTCGTCCAAATGACTTAGATAAGGATATATATATTAATAATAAAAAATTTGGGGTTCGTTTTTCATGTTATAGTAAGTGTATTAACCATATAGTTAAAGAAAACAAAAAGACACGGTAAAAGTTAAATTATTTAACTTAGAGTTAAATCTAATTGATAAGGTTAAAATAATACCCTAAACTTGTCTAAATCATATTGGATGATAGGATTTCGACCCATCCCCACTTTAGCTTCTAAATAAGACCCTTTGTAACCATTATAAACCGATTTTGACTTTAATATAAAATAATATTTTGAGGTATTCCTAAGATGCCCCACTCCTCCCTTATAAAAGGACACCTCCTCCCCCTCCTCCTCACACCAATTTGAGCACTCAAGCTCGGCCAAACCCTGACAAAATCTCTTCTCCACTTCCCTAGAAACATCCTAGAGGTTCTGGTCTTCCTCAAAGACCAATTTTAGTGCCCTAAGAGGAGGTCTCAAAGAAGCGCTTCAAAGAAGAGGTAATTACCGTTACCAATTCTTTCATCTTTATTTCTTCTTCCACTTCTTCTTCTTAGGTTGTTTCATTATGAAGTAATAACATCAGTATCACTCATATACTGATATGTTATTTTATGTATGAAACAACCCTATTTCACCATCTATCCATCATATGGAAAAAAGAAATCACTGCGCGTGCGTACGTACGGAATACCGTCTCCACGCCGTGGTGTAATCTATTTTCCACCACCACCTTACATGGATGGGTATAATGGTGTAAAGAATAACTATAAATAGTTATTACAACATCATATTGATTATGATATATTGTATAATCCACTCCAATTCAATTCAATAATTATGGAAATGATATCATCGCTCGTGCGTACGTACGGACTACCGTCTCCACGACCCGAAGAGATTCATTATTAATGATTAACCATTCATGAATGATTATAAAGTATATATAATAAGTACTAATTAAATATATGACATAATAATGATACTGGATTTATGTATATATATATATATATGTATGTCATCTACTTACTTCCATTCAAGACAATAAGGAAAGAAAAACAGCGTTCATGCGTACGTACGGACTACCGTCTCCATGAACGGTGTTTTTCATTTTATTTATCTATCTATTATATATATATATATACTGAATATATATGATATATAAATCATATTTTATATTCTGGAAGTAAGTAAATCATGATATAAGTAATAATGATGTCAATAACAACAAGTCAAAACACCTACGATAAATGAAACGATTTTACCCAAAACGCTTCTTTAACATGGAATTTACAAAAGAACGGGTAATATAATGTCATAAGTGAACCATATATGATATCATAACAATGAATATGACTCTGTAATAAGTCAATGACATTATTTAAATCATTATACAGGAGGTTCGGACACATACGAAGCAAATCGGACCTAAGGTAAGGGAAATATCACAATCTCACTTTTATCTAAGATTGTTTTTACTTTGGTAATTACTGGGGTGTATTTTATCATCCACATCCATGTTTCCTCAATATGTAATATTATTTCCATCCAAATACAATCGTTTAAAACCAATTTTACCCTTCGGTGAGTTTTTAGAAAAAAAAATATATGAAAGGAATCTTTTGACGTTTTTCATACGAGGTGTTTTTGACTTTTCCGACAAAAGTACGAGAAGAATGTTTTTTTTAACTTATACGGCATGAATGGATTTTTAAAACATTATTTACAAGAATCATCCTTTACAAGTTTTAAAGTTTATTTTTGATCAACTTATTTTATTTTATGACATGTTAAGAAAAGAAAACTGTTTTTGAAGTAGAAAAGATATTTTCCTCAAGAATGGAGTTCAAATGTTTTATCAAAATTATTTTCCATCTAAGATAATATAGGGTTCCGTTTTTATCCCTATTATTACATTGATTTGATTATGTTTTGAGGAAATTATTTTTATGAAGTCATTTACCTTATATGATTTGTTTTATGATGTCATGATGTTTCAAGAATCCCATTTTTATTACATGGGTTATGCGCTGATGTATGATTTATGATTATGTGGCACACATAAGAAAGGATTCATTATAAGATGGGTGGGACCTATATCTCCCTCCAATGCGTTGGGTAAAGATTTTATATCTCATGAGATAGACAGGGCTGGAACGGTAGGTTATACCGGTTCAGTGAAACAGGACTGAAACGAGGGTTACTCGATTCAGAAAGGGACTTTGTCCACTAAGATAGTCTTGGCAATGAGTCTTGACTAACAAGAAATGATTCTCTATGATTATGTGTGAATGCCACAAAGTTTTATGTTTTAAGTTATGATTATTGTGATTACATTTCACTGTCATGATTTACCCCATGTTATGAAATTATGATCTCTTTTGCAGGTTAAGATTTTCCAAAAGTAATGTGCTTATGTATATGATGTGATTGATATTTATTTTGTTTACCCTTACTGAGCATTTGAGCTCACCCTTTTATGTTTTCATTTCCCCAGGATATAAAGAAAGGTTTTAGGTAAAAAAAGGAAGATCTTTATAGGAGATGTTGAAGATCTTTCACCACGATTAGAAGATTACATTCTGAGTTTCCAAAGACACTAAACTATTACGATCCTTGTGTGTGTGTTTTTGTTATGTACTAAGTATTCCGCAAAAGTAATGTAATGTCCATGTACGTCATGCTTCGGGTCACTACATATCCTATGTTCTTCTTTTTTTTGTGAGGGAGCTCAATACATGACATATATGAATATAGAAATAAAATACCATTACATCATGTGGTTATTCCCATAACCTCCATGCCATTTTCAATATTTTGTTCAAGTCACTAGTTCCTCTGACACCATTTGAAAGCCCACCGACATTGAGGTCGCTACCCTATCCGCACACCAACATCTGTTGCTACCAAACCTAACTATTAGAAACCACACCAAAAACACCAAATGGATCAAGAGGATTTTTAAACTAATTTCCATAAATAAAATTGGGCTACCACTATATTCCATAAGGGACACAAAAGTAGTTATACTCTAAGAAACCAAAATCCCAACTTTCCTATAATTGTGGCAATCTTCAAAACCGCCTTCTTATCATGGTGGTGGATTCTATAAGCATACAAAGTAATCTCCCATATCCTTTGTGTCCAATGAAATAATGGACAATGTTCCTTGAACATACAGTTGTGCCAAATAATTAGCCAAATGACCCTCCATACTCCAGGGGACATAAACAATTATTGGAAACACACCATAACTCCATGAATTCCCCAAGAAATATACCTGATGGACCTTACAGAACATTGGAACCATTATGAGTGATGTAGTCATAACATTACTACATTCCATGAAATCTCTCATATATTCATTCCTGGATGAAGATCAGCCTGTAGAAGGTTTGTTAGGAGTTTTCGATGTTTCTCCTTCTGGTGTGAGGGGTCATGAACCATCATGAGATTTTAGTATATCCAAGTGACCTCCATCCTTATAATTTATGCCCCCTCCAATGGAGGCTGAGGGAGTGGCAAGTGGTGCTTTTTGGATGGTGCTATTGGTAGTTGTCAAAATGAATGTGCGGCCATCCCCATTGTGTTGTCTGGAACCATGAAATTAGTACGCTCTATCAATAAAGTCGTTCTATCTAGATACCCCTTTCTCAGATTCACTAATGTAGGTGTGTCTATGGAAAACTCGTCTCCCTACTGATTCATGTCATCCTGATGAAATAGGCTACAAGATGTCTAGCTACACCGACAAGCCATAATTCCACAATCGATGTGTGGCTGGAAAAAACCCTCTAGTCAAACTACTTCAATGACAACTTTCTCGGTCCACCATCATAATCTCCAGCAACATACAACGCGGGGAAGGAGTACACCTCCCTTTGTAAGACCATGAGTGGTAGTAGTAGTACGTCCTATGAACGCGAGTTCATGGCCTCCATAGTTCATACCAACTTAAATGTTTCTCTATGATTATCCAAAATATCATGTGGCACACATTGTAGTACTGGTGGTGGGGAAAACACTTTCGCTTGTTGCTACATGTCCTCTGGGAGACTCATCCACTAAATCATTGTTTTATGAAATCCAGCCTCCTCATTCCAGTAGAGGTCTCATTTCTCAATCAACATCAGGGGGTGGAAAACATTTATAGGAGTTGAGAGTCATCCATATGTATGAAATTTTTCTATTTTTTTCTATTTTTTCTTCCATTTTTTTTACTCTTAAAAAAATCATGCTATCCCTTTTTTGAATCTTCTTAAAATATGGAATCATATTTTTTTGACTCAACTGTAGTGGTGTGCATACTGGATGCTTCAGTAGGGCACTACATGGAGGAAGGCATGGGTGGGTGACTGAGTGCACCTATGGCACAAACGATGTAGGATGAGTCACACCTGTTATTTGTGTGGCCACTAACGTGAAAAGCCCCGATAGTGTGCAATGAAGGGAGGGAGGAATACTAAAAAATAAGAATCTACATCGGTGCTTGAATGTTCATCATTTGTGTGAGGGAAGAGTTATTGGATCTTTTTTTCCAAAACATGAAGCAGTTGGTTGCGCACTGACAAATAAGTGCGAGCAAGGAGTGTGCATTACCTCCAGTCACAGCGCGTCGTTGTCGATCAAAACTCTTGAGCCTGCCCAAAGAGGTTCCTGAGAAAATGTTCATTGGTTGTGTCAAGAAGAGAACCAATAGTATGTGTCCCAATAGTACGTGTCCCAATAGTATGTGTCCTAGTAGTGTAGATAAAAATAAAATTCAACAGCAAGGGGAGCTAGAAGAGGGCAGCACCTACTGTGGAAAATGACGATAGTGGATGTGGCTCTGCAATACATTATGCTATAGAGGAAGAAGAAAGATGAAATTGAGGTAGTTCGGACCAATTGTTAGATACCGCACCAAAACACCCAAGACAGACTGGTATATATGTTGAGTGAATCAAATAGTTGAATTATATGGGAGATGTTATAAGAAGAAATCAAGATGAATAATCGAGTTGAAGGAGAGGAAAACTCAAGAGGTTTGATAAGCACTCCCTCTCTATCGCAATAAACGAACTCCAAAAAACTGATTCTTGTCTAATACCCCTACATTCAACCTCCCTAAAACCTTTTTAAACTAATTTCATTCACAAAATGTGCCCCCCATCATATTTCTTCATGGACCAACAATCAGTTATACTCTAACAAATGAACATCCCAACATTCCTATCATACACCCTCTTACTACCATTTCCACTTTGGTAGGCCACTGTCACCGATAGAATAACATCACCACATCACCATCATTGATGAATGTTGAAGGCATCCGGTTCCAGTCGAAGAAAGACTATCGAGATGGTCTTTCACCATCTTCCGCCTGGCCAATCGACATAATTGCATCCACCACTTTTGATTCAGTTGATGTTGTTTGATTCAACCTACTAAGGTCATGAAACATGGATCCAACAACCATCCATCAGGATAACCCACCACTATGCTATTCTGGATTAAATCCAACCACCCCAAATATTTGGATATTTGGGATTTAATCCAATACTAAAATAGGATTACGAGGAATGCCTTTTTCAATAGGTGAGTAATCAATATATTTTAAAAATTAAATTTAGAAACAAGATTTTTATAATAGAAGTACTGGTTATTAATGAAACAATAATAATTGTTCAAAAATTAAAATGAAATATATTAAAATAAAAATGAATAAATTTTAATTTTTGAAATTACATACATATTAAATTTAATGAATATTAGTATTTAAAAATATATAAATAAAAATAATAATAATTACATTAAAAAATATAAATTGAATAAATATTTAACATAAATAAATTATCAAAATATTAAAAATAGTGAAATTTACAAATGAATTAAAATTGAATAAAATTTAATAATGAATAAAATTTTGGAATTAAAATTACATAATTTAATGGTATTAAATATATATATATATATTATTAATTATTTTTGTTACAATAGAATTAAAATTGAATAAATTTTAAAATAATAATGAATACTTATTTAAATTATCATTTAAATAAAAAAATTCACTCTAAGTTATTAATTAAAAATTAATAAATTAAACTTTTATAAATATTCAAATATAAAAATAAATAAAATAATGATGAATAGATATTAAATACATAAATTAAAGAAATATTTAAAATATTAAATATTATCAAATAATTGTATATAAATAAATATTACAAATTGGAAAAGAGAACTTAAATATTAAATAAAATTATATAAATTCCAATATAAAATTGCATTAATTTATTTTGGAAAACCAAATGCCTTTTAATGTGATAGTTTAAAAATTTATGTTTTTTGACTTACAATGAAGGAGAGTTAATTAGATGATTGAAGATCAGAATGTACAATAGAGTTTATCTATGATGGAAACTCATCAATAAAAACATGTTCCACTTCGTAAAGTCAACAGATCGCAAGAAGAGTGGTTTTACCTTTCCCCTCTATTTTAATGAACGAGAATGAAAATGTCGAAAGTTGATGAAGCATGAACCAAATATTTACAATTATAATACCAAATGATTATAATCTTCTCTTCATCACATGGATAACATCAAGAATTGTGAGACTGTCTAACTCAATGATAATAGATCATCATCCTCCTAAAAGATCAGACTTCAATCCAACTCATATTCTATAATGAGATTTGTCAAATTGAAACAACCAATAAATTTTTTTTATTTTATTATAATATATTTATATACATATACACAGATCATCCAATTAAATATATACACATATATGCATATTCATAGACACACACATACACATATATACACATAAAAATACATACACATACACATACACATACACATACACATCCACAAACACATACACATACACATACACATACACATACACGTACACGTACACATACAAATACACATACACATACACATACAGATACACATACACATACACATACACATACACATACACATACACGTACACTTACATAAACACATACACTTGCACATCCACATCCACATCCACATTAACATATACATACACATACACATACACATACACATACACATACATGTACACATACAGACACACATAAACATACACAGACTCATACACAAACACATACACATACACATTAACTTAAACATACACATACAAATACACATTCATATACACAAGCATATCCAAAAATATATAATCACACACATCAATATGTTGCACTCAAATTTAAAAAACAATTATCAAGTTTTAATTGATTCAGGTCAAGACATTTTATTTGAGAGATAATAATTAATTAATAGAGATATTTTTATCAATAATAAATGAGGGGTATTCCTCAATTTAGTGGAAAGTGAATTTAAAAAATAAATGGATGGAAAAATTGAATGTTGACTACTAATTGTTGATAGGGACATTGTGTCTATATAAATGGATGTTGTGCAATTTTTTGACATTAAATGACGAGCACTGACCATGACTAACAAAGGTGTAGTAGATTCCCCCTCCAGGGAATCCTAACAAGGAACACACAAAGTGTCAAAGGAACCAGAGCCAAAGTTCGAGGTCATGACCTACTAGGGGTAGACCAAAAGGATGTTGCTGAAAGATGTGATGACCAAATATTGTTTGAAAAATCCTCCTATGATCATTGTTTACTTCTAGAAAATTACAAGTCTTGTACCCTATATATTTCTCCTCCTTGAATGAAAATGATATTTTAATTTTTATATGAATGTTGGATGTGTTTTGGAACCATGTAATATAATGGGATTTTTTTTTAACTTTTTTCCTGAATGTTAATTTTCTTACCATTATTTTGTTGATTGCTCAAAATTAATCCCTTGGGAGGACCAAAACCAAATAAAGGGATGAATTAGTGTGGTGGCTTGGGCTCATAGAAATACTAGTTCCTAACACCGATGTTATAGGGAATATTTCAGAGTAACGTATAATTCTTGTATATTTTGAACTCAATTCCTAGCACAGGGTATCAATGGTTGGTGGAAGATTGATGTGTTCTTATAAGATTTGTGGTTTATTAATAATCCATAAGAATATCATTGTAATTTGGTGGTAGTATCATCGGTGTTTTTGGAATATCAAAAATATTAATGGATGTTTCTATCATGCAGTAAATTATGTTCATTTTCAGTAATTTGGAATGTGGTGGAAGGATACTGAAATTATATAAGGAAATCAAACCAGAAATTCCATGGACACAAGAACATATTGAATGGAGTAACTATCGTAGCCTAAGCCTATGAGGCCTAAGCCACAACTCCCCAAACCCAACTCCAATAGTCCATGGGCTAGTGGCTAGCACTGTGTAGGTATATCACACAAATGAGATCCATTTTCCTAAGGTACATTTACACATGAACCCACAATGACCTCAACAAAAAAATGCAAAGTTATGAAAATATGGAAACTAAAATGCATGCATATGTCTATCACAAATGATAGTAAAATAGATGTATTGAAAGCATAAATTGTTAAAATAACACCCCCATGGAAAACAATGGGAGAATCCAACCTACTTAGAAGGAATGGATCTTTGTAAAATGCAATAGTAGGAAATATCTTTAACCAAGCAATAGTGAACACCTCATTCAGTATCACTCACTTAGATATTCCTACCTTGGGTCCTCCATGGACTCTGTCCAAAGGATTTTGATCTTCATAAGACACAACATGTTTGGGAAAATCTCATGCTCGTGTGAGTATAAAATATTTAGTTGGTTCCCCAAAACCCCCAAAAAAAGAAATACAGAATATGAAAGACAAAAATTTACTCAACATAACTAGAGGAAGCCCAATTGATAGAAAAAAATCTCAAACCATCCTAATCTATACATGAAAAGACAACTCAGACTACAAGGGGTGTCTACCTAGACATGAAACATCAATCAAGGAACCCTACAGGTCCAATAATCTTTACCTTTCATTTAGTGAGATCTAAATAATCCCAATTCAAGAGTCCCACCCCTCACTACTACCATAGTTATAGGAGAAACTATTTAGACAATGCACTGTGTGCATCATATTTAATGACAGATAATCGAGGGGCATGAACATCACCTCTATCCCTTGGTCGAGGGATTAATGGTTCCTAACTAACCCAAGAAACCCCAGTTAGTCATGTATGGAGTGACCCTATACTTAGTCAGTCTAGGTAGCACAAACTCCAAACTAGGTAATTCTCGTATCTAGTGGAGTGTTCTAATACTCATACTATACAATATAGATGACGTAGCACAACACCATTAGAGGTCATACGCCCCACTACTACTTAGATATGGGGGAGTGATACTACGTACATAAGGACCCACACCCTATCACGTTAGGGGAGTGAAACACAGAGGATTGAGGACCCACACCCTGGTATGACATAGGAGTACTACTCCGTATGTGACGACCCACAGACAGGTTTGATTATGGACTTCCACTAAAAGGATAGAGGACTCACTCCCATTATGTGTTGAGTACCACTCTCCAGCTAGAGGGACCGCACCTAGGAATTATAGGGGATTTTCACTCTTCCAGCTTGATTACTCTAGGGGACCCTTGCCTGAACATGACGTGGGAGTAGTGACCCCAGGATAGAGGACATGATCCCTAGAATGACAGGGGAGTACCAACTCCACCAGAATATCACCTATAGAGGACCGCACCCTGGAATGGTTGTGGACTTTTAATTCCAATGATAGAGGACTATCTCACTAACCTAGCAAGGGAATACCCACTCCATCCATACAACATGCATATGGAGGACCCACACCCTGGTCAAATAGGGGAGTATATATTCCATAGATTGAGGAATGACACACTTGTATGATAGGGGAGTACCTACTCTATATTCCAATTAGAATAGAGGGATCATGACCTGACATAATAGGGGAGAACTATCCCACTATGAGAACATCATAGAGAACCAGCACCCTAATCCATTAGTGGAGGAACAATCCCGGGTGAACAATCATAGTAAATGAGCTCACACCCATGAAGTGTAGATTCACATCTCAACCCAATTTTAGAGGAAATGGAAATATGCATCACAATCCAATAGGGGAGTACCAGTCTCAACATCTCTCTGAACAAACCAGACAATACAATCTCATTGATTAAGCACCGTTTCAAAAACAATTTTCTCTCAAAATGATAACTCAGGTCACATAGAATGAAATGAAGGTCACCATCATTTTATACACATAAAACTTCATAATATAGTACATTCACTAGCCTAAATACAATTACATGAGAAGGAGATACGGAAGACGAAAGATCTTGAGAAGATCTCCAATGTGTACACGAAATTCACCAGGGCACACATTATCTGTGATCCTTTCCAAGAACCTTGTCGTGTATCATATCTACATGGACATCCAACCCATTTAGGGGTACATGACATTTATAGATGGTACATTCCATGTCCCATTTCACCTGGCCCCTAGTTGATTTTCGCTTTTCCATGAACTCTCCAACTGTGTCCCCTTACACGCCGTGTATCCCTTACTACATAGTGAGATCCTCCTAAACAACATCCATCCTATATTTTTTCCCATGTTCATGTATTGGGTATCATGTTCTTGTACTTTGTCCATGTAGTTGCACTCGACCATGGGTTTTCATATGAATTCTCAATCCATGTCCCATGGTCACATGGATTAGGGTCACTGCATGACGTGTAACCCCGGTACATGGTTTGTAGTCCCCAAAGATAATATTCTCTTATTAGGATGGGGTAAACAACATGTCTCTTTGGACAAAATTCCTTGCAGATGGTTATTCTAGTAACTAACTTTAGAAACCCACGATTTTCCCCAGTTTACCCCAACACTTGTAGGTCTACCTAGAAGAGATATCTAACAATTGTATAAAGGGATCTACAAACTTAAAAAAAATCATAATGAAGGGGATCAGGACTAAAACACAAGAAAAAACTACCTTGAGGGTGGAAATATGATGTTTTTTATGATGGGTTATTCTCAGATCATATTATTAATCAATCTCATGATGATTAGTGATAGATACGGGGATCAAACTCACCTTGGTTCATCGATTTTGATTTGATTAAATTCATTCTCAAAGGAAGAGAAAGATAATAAAAAGGGTGTTATCCCCTTGGTTTTGGTGGGTTCCAGAGAGAAGTTGGAGTGAGGGTTATTAGCTTTAGGATTATTAATTAACTAAATTGTCATTTAATTAATTAATCCACCTCATAACACCCTGCCAGCTCACCTCAAAAAAAACCTCCCAACCAATACAACTTAAAATTGTGCCTAGGAAAAAATGATAATCTGAAAACAAATTCAGTATTAGAAATATGATCTAAGAATTTGTACAAGTATTATTCTACATTTCAAGAGAAAATATGTGTGTGTGGTAAAATATTTTTTATTTTTTCAAAATCACCTCTCTGAGGATCTCTGGGCCCTAGATTCCTACGTCAACTTGGTTCCTTGGATCAAAAATATTCTCAAAAATAGTTTATGTCTTATAGGTGAAAATATATATCATTACATTCTCCCCAGATTAGTGATATATTTTCTAAGAAAGAGAAAGCCTTGGAATAAAGTAAGAAATATGTCTCTCCACTAGAACTCCCACACCAGTGAGCTCTCTAAGGGTTCATGTGATGCTTCGAAGCACTCACTCTAGAAGAAAACTAAACCTAAACCACTCTTATGTCCAACTACATGAAAGAGATGTCATGCCACAATGTATCACACATCTCTTCTTCTATGACAGGTGAAAATCACCCAACACAATGATCTGTCTATAATCATGGGGTCTAGTAGTTTTCCACCTCATTAACATGACATAGATACCATCAAAACCACATAGTCCACATCCACCCCTAGATGATATATAGTATAACCTCCTCATGCGACTTGTGTTCAAGGATAAAATCAAAAATAAAAGGGTAACACTGAACAAAACAGTTCTACCCAAGAATAAAAAATGGGTCTTACTAGGCCCTTCATCTGTAAACCTCTAATAGTAACACATCTCACTAAAATTGAAACATTTCCACACCTTCTAGTTGCACCCCAATGATGTGTGGATTATAGGGAATGAATATGTTCTATAGAAACATCATAGGGTCTGAACTTTCCTCTACAGAACAATTCCATATAGGGATCTCCCTCTACCTGGGCCGCCAAACAAAAAAGTTCTAGCTGGAAAACTCCATTGGAACATCCAAGACATTCTCTGAAACCCCACAAAAAAACATCATCCTGGACACACAAGTATAAGGAACTCATTCACAACACCTTGATATGATCCTCTTTTGGCAGCACATACTTTCCCACAAGGTTTTGGTCATGTCAATAAAATTCATCTCAGTGGGGGAAAGCGTCCATCTTCCTCATGAGTCTAAAGCTATGTGAAACTGAGTCACATCCCTCATTGAGCGTCTAGTATTCTAAAATGACTCTAATCACATGAGGGTACTAGAAAAATAAAGGGTTTCACATATTATAATATCTTTCCTTTTTATACATATCATTTCATTTCATTTTACCAATAGAGGATCATTAATGTCTAGTTTCTTAGAAATGAGATACATAATAAATGAAAACATATAACATTATTTTAATCCTCTATAATGGCTTCTTGAAAATTTCTTATTGTGTACAATTAAAACATCTCATAACAAAGATACATACATCAAAGGAAAGGGTGAGAAAAAGGAACAATATGTAAAACAATTGAAACTGTTTACATGTGTAATTGAGCAATATCAATAAGAACATAGATAATATCATAATGTAATGATAAAGAGGCATATAATAATTATAATAATAATAACTCGATACATAACATTAAAATGTGTCTACAACATTTAGTTTATACATTCATAAGCATATCACCATGTTCTCTTCCATAGGTGTCATTCAAATTTCCAAGGGAAAACTCATTACTGGTATTTGAAAACCCATCACATTTCTCATGGTATGAGTAATTTGGAACATGAATTCATACAAAAATTTATTCCTCAAGAGTCTACCAATATTTTTACATCATTATTACATCATAAATGATGTCATTAAACACTTCTAAACTCAAAACTATATTTTTTACTATTCACTGAAAAAGATAACATTTTATGAAAATCTCATAAATTCACCATAACTTAATATCGATGTTCTGAATTCAAAAATTAATTCCATTGTATGAAAATAATTTTATAAATATGAGATATTTAATTTTTAAGTAAAATCACTATTTTCACAAAAAAAATTCGTATACATAACTAATAATTTCTAAAATAGTTGTTAACTTATCCTATTATATGATATTACAATTCAAGAGGCCTAAATTATTTTTATACTGAATTAAGAGAGGCTACTATTCCATGGGTAAAATTACTATTCATAAGGGTAATAATACTATTGATAATTTACTATTCACTGAAAATTATGTTGGTATTATGATAGCATAAATTTATTACCAATCACAACTATATATGTCCAATTTTTTAAAATAATTTCATGGTATTAATTATTTAATGTATAAAAAATATCTTAAAATACTTTCTTTTTTTACAATATCCATCAAAAATACGAATCATCTAAAAATTCATCCTATATTTTTCTTGACTTTTGAAATGAAAAATATTTATCATAACATGAAATAAAAAATTTATTTATAAAAATGGATTACACAAAGTAACTAAGGCCTCATTAATTATACACATATAACTCCTAGATTGGATCTAAGAGTAAAGTGTTTAATGGTGATATAATCTTGGGTAGCTCAAACAACATTGCCCGAGTGGTAATTTCTATCTGCTTGAACATATCACAAAGGTGATTACATTCATGTTTAACATGTTGAAGCTCATCTTGAGCTTGGTCTAGAAAAAAGCCCAGGGATGCTACCTCCTTCCCAAGCTATGAAAGATAGGCTTCCTAAAGCCTAAGCCTTCCAGATGAGGCCATCGACTCCTCTTTCTTCATTATTTATCCAGTATTATTTCAATTTTAAACAAAACTTATTTCATTAAAAAATATTATTGTTTACAATGGTGATATTTTCCAATGGTCATATAACAGTTGAAGCCCTAGGTCTCATTTCAATTTTAATCACTTCATTAATAAAAGGATAATGATTTGTTGAGTAAGAATTATATAACACACATTTTCAAGGAAAAAATACTATCCCAAATCTTGGGTCTTTACACCATTCCCCCTTAATGAAATTTCATGCTTGAAATTTCAATTTGTACCCTCAAAAGAGAAAAGGTGTGGGTACTTCTGTCTCATATACTCATTTGGTGCCCATGTGGATTCATCAAATTTGTTGTTCCTCCACAACAATTTTCCAAGGTGGGTAGTCTTTTTGCATAAAACTTTGTCTCTACGATCCGATATCTCTAGTGACTACTCCTCAGAAGGGAGGTCATATTCCAGTTGTACCACCTCTGGATTTAGTACATGTGAAGGGTCAGGTTTGTACATCCTCAAGAGGGATATTTCAAATACACTAGGAAAAATGTTCTAGATTTGGAATAAGTGTAAGCATATAGGCCACTACTCAAATGAGGTCAAGGTTTTTATAAAGGCCAACATACATAGGGATGAGCTTCCCTTTCATCCCAAACCTCATGAGTCTCTTCCAAGGTAAAATTCAAAAACTAATTTTTCACCAACATCAAATTACAAGTCCCTTCAATGGCTGTCACCATATCTCATTTTTAACTCTTAACAGAATTAATGTGTTGTTGGATGGCATGAACATTTTATGTCATTTCTTGAACATCATCAAGCCCTAAAAGTTTTCTCTCACCTGCTTTATCCCATCAAGTAAGAGTTCTACATCACTTCCCATATAGATCAACATAGGGTGACATTTGAATGCTTTAGTGGAAGAATTTGTTGTAAGAGAACTCAACTAATATGAGATGTTGATCCCATCCATCATTAATTTCCATTTAGAATGTTCTCAGCATGTACTTGATTGTTTGAATAGTGCTTTCAGATTGGCCATTAGTTTGGGGGTGATAGGTCATACTAAAATTCAATTCGTTACTCAGAGCATGTTGAAGACTTCTCCAGAAATTTCATGTGAACCATGGATCACAATTAGATAAGATAGAAAGTGGAATTACATCCATCCTTACCAATTACTTCATGTAAATCCTATCAAGTTTATGAAGAGAGAAATATTCCCCAAAAGAGATAAAATTGGCAGTCTTGGTGAGATGGTCCACTATAACCCATATCACATTCTTTTCTTTTGATGTTCATGGGAGACCTATGACATTGTTCATATTGATATTTTCCAACAATCTTGCTTGTATGGGGAGTGGTTTTAATGCCCATTTTGAAATTTTTCATCTCACATCACTTGCGGACATATTAGGAACCTTGTAGTATAGGAAAAATATCCCATTTAATGTTATCCCAGCAATAATTATCATGAAGGTATCCATGGAGTTTTTTTACGTTGAGGATGTATGTAGAACTTTGTTATAGGTGTTTCATCCATGAGCTCCTTTATTTCATGAATAGATTGAATGCATAGTCTTGTATGAAATTTCCACACAACTTCTTGATAAAAATTCAACTCAGAAAACTTCCCATCCTTCACAACCCCAACATTCTTTTGTAACAAAGGATCTTCTTTCTAATATTTCCCGATCATCGGTAGTAATAATTATTGATAAATAATTTGGTATATGGTTGATGATGTCCAATCCCTTAAAATTCATATGCCCATTTTCACTAGGTCATGGATCAATGGATCTCATTGAATCTATATCATGGATAGAACAAAAGAGTCTTTCCTAATTAATGCATTAGTGGTATTCTTTTCACTTTTGGGATGATAAATAATTGAACAATCATAGTTTTTAAGAAGTTCAAACCATATCTTATGTATCATGTTCAATTCCTTTTGTGTGAAAGTATACTTCAATATTTTATCGTTTGTTTATATATCACCCTTCTCCCCTTAAAGTGAGTTCCTCCATATCATCAGAGAAAAAATGACCATAGCCAGCTCAATATTGATCATTGGATAGTCGTGCTCATGATTCATCAACTCTCATGATGCATAAGCAATCACAATGTCATTTTCCATGAGGATTCACCCAAGACCTTTCAGAGATTCATTTCTAAATATAATAAATCCTTATCTCCATTAAAAAAGAATTAACATGCGTGTAGTAACCAATCTCTTCTTCAGCTCTTGGAAACGTTCCTTACAATCATTTTTTCATATGAACTAAACTCATTTTCTAGTTAACATTGTTAAGGGATTATAATGTCAAGAAATGTTTTTCACAAACATTCTATAATATCGCGCTAATACCAAGAAACTATGAATTTCAATTATTTTTGTAGTTTGAGGTCACTCCTCAACAACCTTTTTCTTTGTAGGTTCCACTATGATTACTTAATTGGTAACAATGCACACCAACAAAGAAACTTGTAGTAACCAAAATTCACATTTTATGAACATTTCAAATATCCTCTCCTTTCATATAGTTTTTTAAAATAAACCATAGATGATCCTCATGATCCTCACAAAATTTGGATTATATTAGAATATCATCAATAAAAACTACAACGATGATATCAAGGAAGTCCTTAAAGAATCTATCAATCAAATCCATTTGAATAGAATTATAATTTTTCAAGCCGAAGGGCATACCAAAAAACTCATAATTTCCATATCTGGATTAGAAGGTATTTTTTTGAATATCATCATTCTTCACCCTAAATTGATGATATCTTGATCAAAGATAAATATTTGAGAATAATTGAGCCCCACAAAGTTGGTCGAATATATCATCAATTCATGGATGAAGGTTTCTTTTCTTCACTGTGATCCTATTTAGTTCTCTATAATCAATTAATAGGTTCATTGATCCAACATTCTTCTTCACAAATAGAAAAGGTTCCCCCCATGGAGAAACACTCGGTCGGATAAACCTCTTCTCCAAATGATCCTGGAGTTTTTTCATCAATTCACCCAGCTCCGTATTTTCCATCCTCTATGGGGTCTTTGGTATCAGATGAGATCCAGGTATGAGTTCAATGGAGAACTCAAACTCTCGTTCTAAGGGAGGTCTAGGTAACTCCTCGGGAAATACATCAATGTATTGCTGGATGATGGGGAAATTTTCTATCATTATACTCTTATTTAATTCTTCTCATTCTCCCCCAGCCAGCTCCACTAGGAAGGATATAGGAGGTGATTATAGTCAAATATCAAGCTATGAAATCTCTCCATAGAATATAACAGTAGGTTTCCCATTCATGACTTCTACTATTTCCTTACTTCAACATTTGAACTTTGCATTATACTTTGAGAGCCAGTCCATCCCTAGTATAATGTCTAATTATATAGTGAGAATGACTACTATATTAGTGATATGATTGATCTCAGTAATTAAAATACTGTAATTTCTAAACACTAATGATTCTTGGATAATCCCACCCCATGTCCTGACTAATAACTCTACTTTCAGCAATGCATGGGTTAATTCTATGTTCGTTACAAACATGGAGTAAATAATGGAATGAATAGAACTAGAATTAAACAATGTTCTTTATAACATTGAGAGAAAAACAAGAGAACCTACCTTCAAATCATTTGGCACTTCAACTTCAGCCATAGTGATAGAAAAAAATGACCATTATCCCTTGGCCTATGCTGAGGCTGATGGTGATTCCCCTCTACAACCCTTGGATTTGTACATTGATTAAAAAAGTACCAAAGATATACAAAAATGAAGCATTGGACATCAGGTAGGGCCTAAACCATATTCCCCTTGTCGTTAGTGTTGGGAATTTTGGATTTACCTTAGTATGAAAATTCTGAGTGATATGGCCATCTATTACACACTTGCAACACTTCCCTCTTCTGTGCGGGTGGTAACCTGAACGCTTTATCCCAAACTTATTACACGTGGGATATTGCACTTCCTTTCCTCCACTTCCCTCATCAAATCATCTTCCTATTCTAGGCTCTATTGATCATTTCTGTTCATTGGATTTATGAGACCACAACATCTCACCGAACTCTAGTTCGACATTCATTGCACTCAGCAGGATCTACTCATATCTACCATAGTCTTTGTTGGATAGAGTCGTTCATAGATGAGGTCATAGTCAACCAAAAAATCAATCAACCCTCACACGGTTATCCCTAACACAAAATGAGGTGTAACGAGAAAATATTCTAAAGTTCATCTCATAGATTCTCCCATATTCATTATATTTATGCTTCATCTCAAGAAATTCCTTCTCCATTTTTGATCTCATCTAATGAAAGAAATACTTATTTGAAGATGATCCTTCTAAACTCAACCCCTACATATATTCAATATCCACTCTTGGCCTCACATTTTTAATCAGATCCCACCACTGATCAGCTTCCTTCTCTCAGTGATAAATAGCCATCATGACCTTTTCTTGTTCTAAACAGTGGAGAATAGAAAATATAATCTCGATAGAGCTTCTCATCTATTCAGAAATCATTGGTTTAGTAGATTAACTGACGGTTGGTGGTTATTGATGCATAATGAACTCAATAAAAAAATTTCCCCTTCATTCTGAAATCAGACTCTCAAATATATTTATGTTATTCCCCATAACTAGAGTTAGTTGGTTCATAATTTTAATGAAGGATTCTATTATTGCGTCCATCAAAGGGTTTCCAGTGAATTTTTTGTTGCGTTCACCATTTGCATGGATCCTCCTATTTCTTTCTATTTAATAAAAGAATAAAACCTTAGTGGGAAACTTATTTCATTAATGAATCTATTATATGTAATGTTTTTCTACCTCTTAATAAATAATGTTTAAACATATTATCCTTTAACAACAATTACATTTCTCTTAAATCCTTCATAATGGTTCATAAAAATCTTTTGATTAATGAAAAATTTCCCCTTGGAGTGTCAAACCAAAATTGAAGCAAGGATTATTTGAAGGCACCTGTTCATGTTCGAGTCTAACAAAAAGTAGTGTTTTCAGGTTCTACCCCAAGATAAATATGTACAAGATCCACATCCACTAGTTCGTATCCATACATTGATATATTGGTTAGGAAACAACATCCATTATACATCACCAAAATACCAGGATGTTTTTCAATATTTGAAGTTTTCTATAGGGTTCATAATAATGTTTTCATTTCTTAATTTCCAAAACTAACTAAACTATCTATTAATACCAACTATAAGATCCCACCTTTTTATTACATAACATTTCATTTCATTTTACAAATTTAGGATTTTTAATGTCTAATCTCTTGAAAATGAGGTATATAATACGTGATAACATTTAACATTCTTTTATTCCTCCTCAAATGATTCTTGAAAAGTTTATCTTATGTATATTAACTACATCTCATAACATGGAGACATAGATCAAAGGAAAGGGTGATCTTAAGTCCTAGTAAGGAAATAGAGTGATATAGTTTACATGTGAACCTGAGTGATATCAATAAGAACATGGGTAACATCCTAATGGAATTATAAAGGGAAATATCCTAATAATAATAAATTGAAACCTAACTTGAAAATGTGGATACAACATTTAATTTATATATTAAAAATCATATCACCATGGTCCATCCCCAAGGATTCATAAAAATTACCAAGGGACACATCATTAGTGGTATTTACAATACCATGGGATTTCCCATGGTATTGGCCTCTTCAGACATGTAATAAAATATTTTATTCCTTAAGATTCAACCAAGATTATTACATCATTACTACATAATAAATGATGTCATTATACACATAGAAACTCAAAAATATATTTTTAATTTTCACCAAAATTTGTTTTTATAAAAATCTAATAATTTCACCCAAACCTAATATCGATGTTTTGCATTCAAAAATAAACTCAATTTTAGGAAAATAATTATCTAAATAAGAGATATTTAATTTTTATGTAAAACCAATATTTAACAAAAAAAATACTAATACTTAACTAATAATTTATGAAGCCGTTATTTACATATTCTATTATATGGTATTACCATTAAAGTGTAATAATGTATATTTATACTTAATTAAATGGGGTTATGATTCCATTGGTCACATTACTATTCATAAGGGTAATATTACTATTGAAAATTTAATATTCACCAAAAATTATGTATGTCATATTGGAATCTAATTTTCTTAACAATCACAATTGGATATGTCCACTTTTAAAAAATCATTTCACAATATTAATTATTTAATGTATTAAAAATATTTTCAACTACTCGTTTTTTCAATATTCATCGAAAATATGAAAAACAAAAAGATCCACCCTATACATATTCTGGATTTTGAAATTTAAATAATTTACCATAAAAATAAAAAAAATATTTTTACAAAATGATTACACAAGGTAACATAGGCCTTGTTACATAGCCCCAAATAACACCTGCATAAGACCTAAGAGTAAGGTGTTTATAGATGAAATAATATTGGGTGGCTCAGATAACATTGCCCAATAAATGATTTCTATCATATTGAACTTCCCCTAAAGGTGATTACGTTCAAGCTTAACATGTTGAATCTTGGATTGGGATATGTCTGGAGAAAATAACAATGATTCTACCTCCTTCCCATGATCAAAAAGACAGGCTTCATACGGCCCAAGTCTAATGGTCTAGGCCATCGACTCCTCCTTCTGCATTATTTGTCCACTATTATCTTTATTTTCAACAAAAATTATAATGTTAAAAATTATTATTATTTCCAACGGTCATATAACAGTAGAATCCCAAAAGTCTAAATTAAATTATACTCACATAATTAATAAAAGGATATAGATTTGTTTTTTAATAAATATATAACACACATTTTCAGGAAACAAAATATTATCAAATAGATTGGGTCCTTACAGACATGCTCAATTGGGTCTTACCAGGACCTCTGTCCTAACTACCAACAAAGGGTTCTACCAATTCCCTACATCACCCTAGTTAAACCTCATGAGAGAAGCAATAAATAAAAAATTACCTAACAATAGATTTTGTTAATTTCTACTCTTGAAATATTTAAGGACACATAGCATACATGTATTCATCCTCGAGTATTCTGGGTCGAAGGCTTATACAACCTGTACCTATCCTCACCTACATCATCCTGCTCCCTGATCATGGTTTTCACGACCTAGTGGTGGTGGTGGAAACACCTCAAACCACATACCACCTCATGTTTCTCTACCATGTCCTAAACCTTCTCTACCCTCATATAGATATCCCTTATCCAAATGTTGCCTATTCAAAGGCGTGTCATCAGAAAAATCCCTCAAAGTAGCACAACAGGTAAGAAAATATCTTGAATGATATCCCTAGACATTGCAAGAATAAGTATGCCTCTCCTATTGTTGACCTAATCCCTAACACAACTCCTGCACTATAGGCCCACATGCCTGGTTCTGAGAATGTGCATGCATCTTGTGCTGTGATCCAATCACCTTTCGTCTGCTCGCCATTGTAGATGCCTCAACCTCATGACTACCACAAGAGGATACATCCTCCCATCCCTCCGCTGAGAAGTTCTCCACCACTAATGTCCAATCCAATACTCCAGTATATGTGGGAAGGCATAGTGGAATCACAAAAAACATAATCTCCTAGTGTAAGACCAACTAGAAGGTAATTTCTCTGCAAAATGGATATCAAAATATATCTAAGGAGTATCACATTAGGTTTGTGAACCATTATGAAAACTCCACCATAGTCATTCTATCCTGTTGAAGCTATAAAATATCTTCGATACACACTGATCTCAATGTATCTGGGTAAAAATATTCCCTAAATCCCCACTCTAACTCAATACAAGTGAGAATTGACTCATTGTGCGACTGTGTCGCCAATCTACACCATCACCCGACTGAAACCTATCGAAGTCTTGCCATTGGGACCACCATCTGATTAAGATGTGTCCTCACTAGACATAAAACATGTGTGACTACAAAGGTTTTGCATCATGGAGCCGACAACCATTCGCCGAGATAATCTTCCTCCACACCAGTTTAGATTAAATCTGATAGCCCTGAATATTTGTAATAGTCGGGATTTAATCTTGAACTTTTGTAGGATTGTGGGGAGTACCATTTTCAAAAAATCTAACCGAAATATCATTTAAAATTAAATTTTAAAAAAAGAGATTTATGAAAAAAAGGTACCGGTTATTAATGAATATATAATAATTGTATAATGATTAAAATAAAAAATAAAAAAATGTATTTAAATATAAAAAATTATTGATGTTATTAACTACATACATATTAAAATTAATGAATATTAATATATAAAAACATAAATAACTATCAAGATAATTACAATAAAAATATTAAATGAATAAATATTAAAAATAAACAAATTAGAAAAAATATTGAAAATTGAGAAATATAAATATGAAAAAAATGAATAAATTTTACGAATGAATAAAATTTAGCAATTTAAATTAAATAAATGAAATTATATTAAACAAATTTATAAATTATTTTAATTATATTGTGTACAAAAGTGAAAAAATTGAACAAAAATTAAAATAATAATGTGTAATAATTTGAATTTTTATTTAAATAAAAAATATTCACAATAAGTTATAAATTAATAATTAATTAATAATAATTATTTAATAATTTAAATAAAAAAATAAAAAAATAATAATAAATAAAAATTAAATATATAAATTGAAAACACATTTAAAATATTAAATATTCTCAATTAAACATGTATAAAAAATATTTGAAATTGGAAATAAGAACAAACATATTAAATAAATATATATAAATTTCTATATGAAATTTCATTAATTGCATTTGATAAACTGAATGACTTTTATTCTAATTTTTTGAAATTTGTTTTTTAAAAAAATCAACAGGACTTAATTAGATGATCGATGATTTGAAAGTATAATGGAGTTCATCGATGAAGGAAACTCATCAAACCAAACATGCACCTCTCTAGAAAGACCACGGGTCGTAAGAAGATGAGCTGCCACATTCCTCTCTCCTTTAATAAAGGAGAACAAACAAAACAAAATGTGATGAAGTGTGATCATAATATTTATGATTAGCATGCCAAATGATTGGAATCCTCTCTTGGTCACATGGATAACATAAAAAATGGTGTGACTGTCGGACTCAATGATAATTGATCACCATCACCCCATAAGGGAATACTACAATCCAAAACATATTTTATAATGAGATATGTCAAATTGAAAAAACAAATGAACTTTCTTATTTTTCAATTATATATTTATATACATATACAAAAATATAAAAATTAAATATATAAACAAATATATATATGCAGAGACACACACATACACATATATGCACATACACAAACACACACATACACATACTCATACACATACACATACACAAACACATACACATACACATACACATACACATACACATACACATACACATACACATACACATACACATACACATACACATACACATACACATACACATACACATACACATACACATACACATACACATACACATACACATACACATACACATACACATACACATACACATACACATACACATACACATACACATACACATACACATACACATACACATACACTTACACTTACACATACACATACACATACACATACACATACACATACACATACACATACACATACACATACCCATACGCATGCACATACACATACACATAAACTTACACATACACATACACATAAACATACACATACACATACAAGTATACATACAAAAACACATACTCATACAAATATACATACACATACACATATACATACACATACATAAACACATACACATACACCTTCACATAAACATAAATATATTTTACTAAACTTATGAAAAAAATTCTCATGTCATTATTTATTTAGGTCATGCCCATTTATTTGAGAGATAAAAACTAATAATAGATATATTACTATCAAAATTAAAAGAGTGGTTTACCCAAACATTAATGGAGAGATAATTATAAATAGAAATGGATTTAAAAAACCAATGTTCTCTATTAATTTTTTAAAGGGACATGGTGTTTCTATAAATAGATGTGGTGAATTTTTTTTACATTATCAGATGATCATTGACTGGGTGTAACCAAGGGAGAGGTGACACACCTTACAGGTAATCCAACCTAGGAACACATAAAGTGTTATAGGAAACCGAGCCAAAGGTGTAGGTGGATACCCACTAGGGAATTGACCAAAAGGAAGTAGTTGAATGACGTGATGCTCGAAAATTAATTGGGACATCCACTGGTGATCTTTGTAGAGTTCTATAAGTTCATAACTCTTTTATCTTATATATTTTTACTACAAGAATGAAAATGATTTATTAATTATTTCATGGACATAGGATGAGTGTTTGAAACATTTAATCTAGTTGAACATTATTTTTTTTCTTTTTTCATTCATGCATGTTTTCTTATCATGATTTTGTTCATTTCTTGGAATGAAGCTCTTGGAAAGACCAGAACTAAATAACGTGATGACTTAGTGTAGTGGATAGGGTTCCTGGACATCAAAATACTAGAAAACAAATTTTGTAGTGGTTATTCATGAGAAATTTTTGTTCTAGTTTCTTTAGACTTGATCCTCAACCCTTGGTATTAATGGTTGGTGGATGATTGATGGGGTCAATCATGTTAAAATATTTATCAAGAATCTATAATAATATCATTGGATGTTGGTGTTAGAATCATCATTGTTTCTGGAATACTGAAAGTATTCATTAATGGATGTGTCATGTGGCAGGTAAAGTTCAATGGGTGGATTTTGGAACTTGTTGGAAGGCTATTGATGTTTTTGAATGCAATCGAACCAGAAATTCCATGAAAATAATAAAATATGGAATGTGGTAAATATCATGAGCTTACCCAATATGTCTCAGGACACAACTACCCAAACCATCATCCAATTGGCTAGGGGCTGGAAACTAATTCTGAGTATTTATATCACCTAGTTGGTAGAAAGTTTCCTAATTTACATGTACTCACAAACCCATAAACACCGCAATAAAATAGTACAATGATTTGAAAATCTAGAAACTATAATGAATTCATACATCAATTCCAAAATGGAGTTAAATAGAAATACTGAAAGCGTAATGAGTAAAAATATTTCCCAACAAATAAAACTATAAAAGAATCCAACATCCTCCAAAGGAGGGGATACTATTAAAATGTAACAGCCAGAAATCTCCTCAGCCTACCTCCAGTAAACACCTTGGTTATTCTTGCTGACTATCTTATTCCTACCTTGGGTCCAACATAGAATATAAAAAAATACTATGATCTTCACAAGACACAACACAAGTAGGAAATTTCCGTGAAGGGGTATCTGTAGAAAATACTCATTAGGATAACAAAAAAATCCACAAGGAAAGAAGGTGAAACAAAAAGACAATAGTTCACTCAACCTTGTTGGATGGAACCCAATTGATTGTGAAAATAAATCTAAAACCATCCATTGATATACATGAATGGACAGCTCATTCTATAAGGGTTTTCTGCTCGAACACAAAAAAATACGAAGGAACTCCCATAAATCACCCAGATATACTTGTCACAGACTCCAAGTCTCAAGAGGTTCAGACCTCATAGCTAGGAACATGATTTATAATCTAAGATCTAACAGTGACATATAGAACCATGTGAAAACTATCCCTGAACTCATCCATCCCTAATAAAACCCATCAGGGAGATACACTCAATTGGGTACAACCCTACCATTCCCAATGGTATGTTTGAGAGGATGTTCTCTATCAGGAACAACATACTAGGTATAGCTCTAGAACATGACACCAGATTTCGTGTCATCATATATAGGAAACATTTGAATAATGATGAAATCAAATTCAATAGTCCCTCCCCTCACCACTTCTATAGTTGTGGGAGAACTTCTCCAAACTATGCACTATGTGCATCTTATATGATGAGAGAGAATATATGGACCAACACCTCAACCCTTCCCCATAGTCAAGGTATTAATACATCCTAACTAACTCACAAAACCCGAGTTGCTAATGTATGGAGTGGATCACAGCTCGGTCCTTCAAGGTAGAAGTAAATTCTAACTAGTTAATGCTAGTTTTGATTGGAGAGTTCTTCTCCTCATATTCTACACTATAGATGAGGGATCACAACTCCAATGGAGGACTCACTTTCCACTACCACTTAGTGTTGGGGTAGTGATACTCCGTATATGAGGATCTTCACCCTGTCATGTCATGTGAGTGAAACTTAGAGGTTAGAGGACCCACACCCTTGTCCAGTGAGGGATTACAACTCTGTAAGTGAGGACCCACACCCTGGTACGATTGGGGAGCTCCATTAAAAGGATAGAAGACTATCCCCCATAATGTGGGGAGTACCACTATGTAGCTAGTGGAACCGCACCCTAGAATGATATGGGAGTTCTACTTTACAGGCTTGAATACTATTGGGGAGCCACTCCCTGATTCAACATGGGAGTACCAACACTGGGCTAGATGACTCACTCCATGGAATGACAGGGGAAAACCAACTATTCCAGAACAATATGTATGATGGACCCAGACCTTGGAACATCAGGCGAGGTATGAATCCAAGGATAGGGGACCCTTTCACAAACCTGGTAGGGGGTTACCAAATCAATATATATGGAATTCATATAAAGAATCTGCACCCTGGTCTAAAAAGGAATATGTGAATCATCAAATAGAGGACCCACACCCTGGTATGATAGGGGATTTACTACTATATCTTCTAATGATTATACAGGACACGTATCTTGGAATGATAGGGGGGAACTATCCAACTATGTGAAAATCAATGAGAACACATTCCCTAATCCGTTAGAGGAGTAACAACCCCAGAAAAATAAAACAAGGATAAATTTTTTTTATGAGGTGTGGAGTCATATCTCAACTCATGTAGAGAGGTAAGGGAAATCCACACCCTGATGCTATATGGGAGTACCAGTCAATGTGTTTCCCTAAATAAACCACTCTGAACTATCATATCATTTAAGCACTACTTCACAAGAATCATTCTCCTAACATGAAAACTCATAACCCAAAGTCCAAAAAAAGGACACCATCACATTCTACAAGGAAACCTAATTTGGATGGCCTATTAAAATGCCTAAATCTATGTCAAAGATATAGAGATATAAAAGAAGAAAGATCTTGAGAAGATCTCCAATGAGTACATGACATACATTGGAGCACACAGAATGTGGATTCCCATGAAAACACCTAGACATGTATCCTATCAAAAAAAATTCTAACCAAAGTACGGGTAGATGCTGTGTAGAGATAGTACATGCCATGTCTCACTTTTATCAGCCCATGTTCATGTTCTTCATCTATATGGATTGAACAACCATGTCCCCTTACATGTCGTGTATCCCATACTACACAACATGTTCAGGATAAATGGTCACCTGCCCATTTGGTATTCTTATGTTATTGTACAAGAACGTTTGTATGTGTAATTTGGTTGTGTATCTACACATGACCATGTGTTCTCACATGGATTCCCAAGACATGTCCCATGGTCACATCGATTGGGATCACTAAACTACATGTATCTTTGGTAGATGGTGTGTAGTCCACAAATTTAATATTCTATTATCAAGAAGGGATAAACCGGCTGTCAAATAGCACTTAGTACTGCGTATATGGTAATTCTATTTAGGAATTACCTCCGGAAACCACTCATTCACTCCAGTTTACCATGAAACCGGTAGATCAACCATAAATGGATCTCTAGAAATCGTATAAGGGATATACAACCTTAAAACAACCCATAATGAAAGGGATTAGGACAAAAACACAAAATATCCTATATCGAGGGTGAAAGATTGTTGTTTTGGATGAAGAAAAACAATCAGATCATGATTCTCCTCAGTCTGATGATGATCGGTGACCAAAATAGTGATCAGCATCACCTTGCTTCATCAATTTGGATTCACTTGTGTTCACCCTCAAATATTGATTTTTAGAAGAGGAGGGGTTTACACCTCTTGGTTATGTTGTGTGAGTTAAATAATGAGAGGGGATGGTTATTAGGTCATGGATTATTAATTAATTAAAATACCATTTAATTAAGTACTCCGCCACTTAATGCACCACCAACTCGCCTATGAACAAACCTCATGGGGAAGAAAACATTATGTCATGCATAGGGTAAAAATGACCTTATGAACTAAAACATGGTCTCAAAAATCACATCTAACACTCCATAAAATATTTATTATAGGTTTCAAGAGAAACAACGTGCATGTGAGAGAATATTTTTAATATTTTTAAAATCACTTCTTTGTGTATCTCTTGGCTCCAGATTCCTTCATTTACTCAGCTCCTGTATTCATAAGTATTATCATGAATATTCCAATGTATTACAGGTAAAAATCCATGTCATTAAATTATCCTATCCTTAGCTTATTTATTCCTTGAAGAGAGAAATACTATGAATAAGGGAAGAATCTATGGTCTCCATTGGAACTCCCAAGTGAGTGATCTCTCTATGGGTTCTCGTGCCCTTCCAAGCACATACTCAGGTAAAACACCAACGGTAAACCACTCGTACATAAATCTACAACTAGGAGTCATCATGCTATAGAAAAAATCACACCACTTATTCTATGACAGTTGAAAACCACCAAGCACCATGATTCATCTAAAATCATAGGGTCTAGTGGTACACCACCTCACTACCCTTCATAGATACCAATGAAACCCAATAGTCCCCATCCATCCCAAGATGAACTACACTACAACTTCCAGAAGATTCTAGTGTTAAAGGTTGACACTGAGCATGTGAGGGTAACAAAAAACAAGACTGGGTTACCCATGTATATACACTGGGTCTTACCAGGCCCATTGTTTGTAAACCTCCAACTATAACACAGCTTGCCAAAACAGTACCACCTCTACACAAACTAGTGGAACCCTAACTAAGTGTGGATGGTAGCCAAAAAATATAAAATTTAGAAAAACAATAGGGTCTGACACGAACTATGAATAAATATTCCAATCAACACTCCTCCTCTACCAGGTCTGCCAAGACAAAATGGTCTTGTAGGAAAACTACACTTGCAAGGCTAGGAACTACTCTGACCCCACCACACCAAAAGCACATTCTTAACACACAAGTCTAGGTAAATCATTCACCACTACAAGATATTATCAATATTGGGTGTCTCTAGCATGCCCACATGGTCGATGTGGCATAAAAAACACTTCTCAGTGGGGAAAGTGTTTGTCTTCCTCATTAGTATAAAAGTACAATAAACTAAGCTGCATCCCTCCTTGAGTGACTCACATGATAAGTTGATTATAATAACCATATGGTAATAAAAAATAGAGCTCTGTCCACATTCCCAAATGGGTCTTAATGGGGCCTCTATCATAATCACCAACACAGGGTTCTACTGATGCCTGCATCACCCTGGTTAAACATCGAGCAAGAAGTTAAAATAAAAGTGTACCTCACAATATTGTCTATCAATTTCTACTATAGAATTTTTAATGGACACAGAGAGTACCTAAATTTTTTCTTATGGTTTTCTAGGTCAATGGCCTCAATGACATGTATATTTCCTCACTAATATCCTCAAGCTCCTTGAGCATGATGTGGACCACCGGAGGGTGGTAGTGGAAACACGTCAAAAGGAGTGCAACCTCATGCTGCAATACTAACTCCCCCGCCTTTTATGCCATCTTATGGGACAACCTGCTCCAAATTATACCTCTACAAAGGTGTTTCGTCATCCAAATCTCTCTCAGTAGCACATTAGGTAGGACAATCCCAAGCAATATGTTCTAGGATGTCACTAGAATAATTGTTCCTCTCCTGCAATGACCTGATCAATGGAACGATTTTTGCTCCACAGGCTCACATGCCTAGTTCTAGGCATGCATATGCCTCATATTCCATGATCTTGTCACCTTTCATCTGCTCACCATTATAGATTTCTCAACCTTGTGACCTCACTTCAGGATACATCTTCCCATCCATCCACAAAGATGCTCTCTACCACTAAGGCATGCTCCAGCAATCTAGTGTAGGTGGGAATGAAAAGTAAAATCATAGTCACCCAGATATCCATACATAATCCCTGCTCTATGATTTGAGATCTAAAAAATGCATCCCCCACCATGTCTAGGGAGTATCACAATAGGTCTATTAACCATTTGAAAAACTCCACCATGTTCATGATATCCTATATAAGTTGCAGAAGATCCTAGGTACACGTTGATCTCAATGTTGTTGGGTAAAACTCTTCCATGGAGAGCCACCCAATCTCAACCCATGTGAGAATCACCTCGTTATGAGACTGCTTCACCAAAATCCATTGTCTAATGAAAAAACCCTAAAGAATACCCACCTCTAGGACAACCATATGATCCTGAGGTTCCCCCACTGGACGAAAAACATGCATGTATTCATTGAGCAGGTTATTGGGTTCCTGGGGTCCAGATCACCCTGGTACCTTAGAGGTCATTGAGTTTAGTTCTTTTGAAATACATTGTGCCTACATGTTTTATCTGCATGAAATTATAGAATAACCTATAACTCTATGGGTTGTGAAACAATTCGCAAACAAGAAAGAGGTAACACATCAAAACATGTTCCCTTCACTGAACCCCCTTTATAGATAGGATTATCATCACAATCATGTTGTATAATCATTTTTGGTTGTCATCACCAAGGAATACTGAAATAGAATTCAAGACACACAATAGCCAAAGTGTATATATGGGGACCTAACTCAAGAAGGGAATTTAAAAACCAAAACCAAATCTTATATGATTCATGCGCCATTTTTTTCTCTAAGACTAGTGTATTAATGTATTGAGATGAAAAGAATACTGATAAAGTCTTAGTGAATTGATACATCGGCCATCACACCAACTATAGAACCTCTAGGCTGATTGATTAATAATATTCATACCAACATTTTCTCTATAAAAAACAATCTGAACTCAAGAAACTACAATCCGAATTTGGAACCTACTTTGGTATCACTATATCACGACCCCTCTCAATGAGGCCTGGGTCACAACTCCCAAAGCCTGCTACAAATTGGTCTGAGGAAAGCGACTAGATCTAAGATTCCTATTATATATATGGGAGGAATTTTTCTAATGTACCTATACAAACACACACACACAAACAACAAAATGTAATAGAATAGTGAAACAAAAAAAACTATAAACTAACAACCTTGAATGAATCTATCCCATACTGGGGTACAATAGATATAATAAAAGTGTGAAGGGACAATAATATTCCCACCAAAAAAATTTTAAAATAAACAAACCTTCATGGAATTAGGGGATCACTATCATATGAAACAGCCAGAAAGATCATCAGCTTAGCTCTGGTAAACACCTTGGTCCGTATCAATCACTAAACTCTACCAGCGTTGGGTCCCTTATGAACTCTTTCAAAAGGAATGTTATCTTCATAAAACACAACATATGTAGGAAATTTCTACAAAGGGGTGACTAAAAAAATCTCTATTAAGCACCCAAAAACCCCAAAAATAAAATCGGAGAAATAGAAAGGCAACATTCCATTTGACCTTGCTGGAGGGAACCTAATAGTTAGAGAAAATCCATCTTGAACCACCCACTTCTATACATGAGTAGTCATCTCAGTACATGAGGCGTGTCTACCCATATATGTAACCACATTCAAGGACTCACAAAAATAATGTAGTCAAACTCATATTAGACTCCAAGTCTAATGAAGTCCTGACCTCATGGAAAACATAAATCTTTCGACTTGAGGATATAAATAAAATACATAAAATTAAGTTAACACACTCGATGATCTCATCCATCCCAGATGGAACCCATTCAAGTGATGAAATAACTTAGGACCAACCCTACCATTCCTAATGGTATATCTGAGAGAACGTGCTCTATTGGGAACAATATACTAGGTCCATCTGTTGTTCATGACACTAGAGGTCCTATAATTATTACTTTACACACTATTCACTATACAAAAACCCACGTGAAGAGCATCTCCCCTCAATACTGCCACAATTAATGGAGCACTAATCTAGTATATGCACCACAAGAATATTCTATGATGATAGAGAATGGAGGGACCCACACCACGCTCCTACTCCACAGTGGAGTGAGTAATAAATCTTACCAAACAAATGAAACCCCATTCATTCATATATGGAGTGGCCCACACCTCAGTCCATCGATTGATCACTAAATCCTAACTAGACACTATTCATATCTAGTGGAGAGTTGTGTTCCTTATACTGCACTCAATAGACGATTGAGCACAAGTCCAATAGTAGATCCACTCCCCGTTGCTACTCAGAGATGGGGGGTTGCTACTATGTATATGAAGACAAACACCCTACCAGGAAAGGGGAGTGAAAATTAAGAGATATAGAACTATGTCCCGGTCCAACAAGGGAGTATTACCCAGTAAGTGAGGACTCACACCCTAGTGTGATTAGGGATGACCACTCAAAGGATAGCGGACTCGCACCCACGATCTGGGGAGTACCACTATGGGTCTAGAGGACCCGCCCCTTGGAATTCCAAGGGAGTTTTACTATAAGATCTTGATTACTATGGGGGATCTGAACCCTAACACGACAGTGGTGTAATGACCCCACACTAGAGAACCCACTCCATGAAATAACATGGGGTAACCGCTCTCCCAGAACAAGATATATAGAGGATCCACACCATGGAATGATATGATATTTCCAACTCTACATATAGAGGACCCACTCCTTAAACCAGCAGGGGAGTACCCAACATATCTATACTTCTTACAAATAGAGGATCTATATCCTGGTCCAATAGCAAATTACTAACTCCATAGATTGAGGATCACCAACCTAGAATGATTGGGGAGTACATTCTCAATATTTTAACAAGTTTGGAGGGCCAGCACCCTAGCGGGATTGGGAATTACTGTCCAACTATGCGAAAATCATGGGGAACCTGCATTCTAATCCATTAGGGGAGTAACATCCCTGGAGGGACAACCCAAGGATAAAAACCCACACTAATGATGTGGGGAGTCCCATATCAACTCAATAAAATAGGTAAGGTAAAATCCCACCCCGATCCAATAGGGGAGTACCAGTCCCAATGTCTCTATAAGAAAACCACACTAAACTGTCACATTAGTTCAGAACCTCTTTACATCAATCTAGCTCTTAACATTCCACCTCACATCCCATAGGCTAAAACATGGCCACCATCGCTTTATATGTGTAAAAATAGTTAGGATCGGGTATTCACAATCCTGAATCTGTGTCCCAATGGAAGAAGATATGAATGATGATGGATCTTGAGAAGATATCCCATAAGTACATCTGTAACACCCCCAACCTAGAATCCACTAAAGTGGTTCTCTAAGATGGGTCGTCACATGACCTCAAGAGTGCCTCACCATATTCTAGCGGTTGTAGACTAGTGGATAGGGTCAAATGAGTCACGTGGGGAGACGATACCCTCTTTACCAGAGTAAGACACAACAGAACACATTATAAATAGAGGAACAATATGAACATCCAATAAACATGAATAACCAAACAATTACCAAAATGGGGGAAACCAAAAATCAAATACAACAATTTCATGATGTACTAGTGCTGTAATGTGAAATAAACCCAAAATAAAAAAAATACTAAACCCCAAACATGCTCTAACTCTAAGTCCTGGTCCTTCTCAATGTACATCCTGAGCTCTACTCAACATCTCAGAGTAGAGCATTTTCCCTTGTCCTATCCTGCAAAAAATATATCTTCTCAGGTAAACAATGGAGGCCCAAGTAGGGTGTGTGTATAGAACACAGTTGGCCACCACCAATGGTGTCTAAAAAATATCTATTGTAATAGGCAGTTAATGCAATTATAGAATAATTTTTATGTAACTTTGGGATAGTGTGGGTTACATTAGTTAACAAGGTTAATTTAATTCATGACTAGAATTTATTTCAATTACATTCCTTCCACCATATTCATTACTAAATCCATTTAATATCATGTTCCATGGGTTAGTCATAAATATCATATACACAAGCATCTATGATAATCAATCACACTTCATAGTGGATAATAAATCAAGTCCATATCTCACAAGCGATACACATATCACATAAACACATTATCATCACCTTGAATCCTTAGTCTAGGTGGAATGAAATAATTAGGGGAATAGAGACTCCATATGTTAACGTAACCCATGCATTTTGGGGTGGAGTTTGGAGATTTGGTCTACTCAACCCATGTGTGTAGAACCTCATGTCAATACCCCACTCTACCAAACCATGTGCACATGCTTATTTATCAAGTCACCACAACCATACCATAAACAAAACTCATTCATATTCAATGCCATCAGGATAAAATATACATAACAAACAACATGAGAATTAATTATATTCCCAAACCCATTAATATATTAACCATCTTCAATTCACATCCATTTAGTCAAATTCTGATTCATGTGCCTTAACCAATTATGTGTATCCAACAATAGCTATGCCTTATACAAATTCATCATTTACCATTCATTAACCTATTTATCCAATTCATAATTTCACAATTATTTACCCACTTAATCATTTCAGGTTTGACTCTTGTAATATATAGTACAATCCTTTATTCACATTCAACCCATTAGGTATGCCCATTTTTTTCCAATGTATCAACTCAATATATATTCATGAATTAACTAATGCAACCATCTACATGTTCTCAATTCTCAAGTAATTTATAATTTAACATGCTCACATTTCATATGTACTATTCCTCTTTGGAATTTCAATGTTAATCATATACCATTCAACACAATCCCATTTAACCTGATTAACCCATTGCTAAGCCATGAAAAACAACCCCTTAAGACATTATTAAAACATTGTAAAAATAGAAATTCCATATAAAATACATCTAACCATACTAAGATGGTCAACATGGGCCCAATGTGGTTACACATAAATTCTTTGTGTGACCTTATCCAATTCTAGGTTTTCAAAGGTTGCACACCCCATGGGTCACCCCAAATCAGTCAAATCATCCCCGATGCATCCCACAGGGATCATGGGGATTTTAAATAAGTATTTAGATAACAATTCTTCCAAATCCATCAAATATAATCTAATCAATATAAGTGGAAATAATGAACACATACTCATATGCACACATCTACTTAAAAAGCAAGGGATATAACTTGAAAACTGCATATCTCAAATCTAATGATAAATGCACTCGAAATCAAATCCATAGTTCTAGATTAAACAAACCTTTGAAGATCCAACATTAAACCCAAAATAAAATGTTTTTCTGAGAGAATTAAATGAAGATCACCCGAGATACAAGACCTAATCCAGAAAAGAGAGATGAGGAGATTATTAGACTCACCTGGATCTTCGATTCTCATATGATGGCACTCCAAACAGCCAAGAAATGAGGGTTATTTATCCATGGTAGCTCTTGAGGTTCTTGTTTCTTTAATAGGGTTCCACGGAGGAAGTATAAATAAAATACCATGTGGGTATAAAAATCACGTAATAGAATATTTGTAATTTTATCAAATATTTAGGGTTGAATGTTTTACCTGCACGGTTTTCCAAATCGTGTGCAAACAATGTGGAGGATACTACCCCCAGGACCTTCTATTACATGGTTTTACAGACTATGCACAACCCATGAAAAGGATGCTATTTGAAAATCCATATTCTCCATGGTTTACTTGGGCAATCTTCACGGTCCGAACTAAATGTGCGCAGGCCATGTAGCTTGCCTCGATAACACATTTCCCCAATTTTCCATGAACTGAACACCCCGAACACCCCTTATCAATTTTGATGTCATGGGAAACACTAATATAGACAAAAATATTTGGACCTTTGTGAAAAACTAAACAAAACATTACATTACAAAAATTTGGTACCTTACAACCTCCCCACCTTATAACGGCTCATCCTTGAGCTGTTCTTCCAGGAATCACTTTGCTTCCAGAGCGAGAGGTCATTTCAATAGGCCTTCCAATCCATTCCCACCACATAAGTTTCCTTTTTCTCATCACAAATCCACAAGAAGCGGATCAAGGACATTGAATATCCCCTTATTACTTACTCACCACAACCCACAATACAAACCAAAAAAATACTTCAAGGATGCATCCACTTAACCTATTCCAAACCACTAGAACATCATGGGGGAAACATAGGAAAAACCCCTTCTCACAACACATGGAAGCATAACACATGACATCATTTCATCATGGAGGTACCAATCGACACCCCATTGGCCCGATCCTCTCCACAATTGATCACCCAAACCACAAGGAAACAATTTCCTATTCACCCAACTCTAACAATGACCAAAACTAGAGGTCACCATAAGAAAAAATTGTGATCCTTCCAGCCACATTTACTGAAGATCTCATTACACTACTATAAATCTGAAAAAATTAAAAAATATCAGCTACTCGACCAGTTATGTTGTTCCAAATCTCTTTACCAGGGTCAACTCACCTGAACAATGACACTGCAGGTCCTTCCAACCAAAAACTCCGATTACATCAGACACAAACCATTTATCTGATATGGTTCTCTCAACCATTTCTGGTACCTGTCAAATCCTACATTGATGAAGGACCACTTGAACTCAACTCAATGTTCCCATCGCTGAACATGTCCCAACCCATTGTTCCCAAGCATCCATAGGGAATTACCCTACATTATCAGCCAGCCGCACTATCGGAACCATTCATTTGTGCATTCCAACTCTACTCACACAAGGACTATGATCAAAATAACCTTAATCAGGTACCAATTCATTTGGAAAGCCCTTACTACTACAACATGAACCCAGAGTTTGGTCACTTGCACCACACCCATTCAAGGTTACCATCATAGGTCGGACCACACCTGACTGGATTTTCACAAAACTCCCACCTTCCACTGATGGTACAATACCCATTTCTCACCTTCTGATGGTACGTATTTACTTGAAGCCTTTCATTATCATACTATGCACCTAATGAGGACATTCCCCGAATTCTGAAATAATTCATTCATCAAGGATTACTACCCTCCAAACCATCATCGAGCCTCACCCTAGGCATTCCACCACATCACATGGCCATGGTTCAGTAAAATTTATGAAGTTCCAAAACTCCACAATGAAAATTTCCTAAGACTAACTCCAACATTCATTGTAGTTATAGAGCCCAACCTTTCTTAACAAAACATTTTTTCACATCTATACACACACTTTTTTACTCCAGTACGACCATCAAAATCGTTACATAGAACCACCATGAGCTCAAAGACAACTCTTGGCTCATTATTCACTACATACAAGGCCCACCCACCTCACAGTGGAAACTGACATGCACCTCACGTGTTCTTTATTGGCACTATGGGGCCACTACATCAACTCGATGATCTCTTCTCAACATCCAAGACTGACTAATCTCTCCCCACCTTAAATTTTTTTAGTACCACTTCTCTCAATATGGTTTCCCACCACCTATTTTTAGATTCAATCACAAGCCAACCCCAAAAATATTTACATGGATATCGAGCTTTTTCTAAAAAAAATAAATGTCACCCATGGAATTTTCATGGCTTCCTTGAATGGAACCCATGAAATTTTCATTATTCATTCCCTCATAAGGACCTCACAAAAATCCATATAAGGTGTACATCCCACCATCATGCTCCAGATATACTGTTTCCATGAGAGTAAACTCCATAATGTCCCTCATCTAACCAAACACCTTCATGTCTCTTGGCATGAGCCAGAGCTTCTCAACATACTTGGGATGATGTCAACATGTTTGGCATGATAATCACCAGTTGATGTATGCAGAGATGTCATCAAAGAACACCACGACCAATATATCAATTTTTTATGTTGAACTATGGTATAATATGACCTACCAAGGATTTCATGCCTCCCTGCTGAACACATCACACAAACTCTTAACCACCACCTCTTAGGTGAGATTCCAAAGAGTTTTAACCATCGCCCCATGACCAAATCACCAAGAAGAAATAAACCAACATTCCAATTGGAACTACTTCCACCACACCGCTGAAGTTCTTCCAACATGTCTCCAACAACCAATGACCAATGCACATGGTCAACAACACTTTCCTAACAATCAGTCTCTCACAAAACAACCTCTACTTGTGTATAGATCATCTTCTTCTTACTTACCTAACCATGATTCTTGATTATCCAACATTATAATCACTAAATAAGTATCTTCACCTCACCTAACAACTAAACGATTAATACTAACATGTTCAGCCATGTTCCACCCTCCCCACGAGTGTCGCCATAAAGTGAATGAATATAACCACACTTCTTCCACACATGTCTTTTCTGCTCAAAAACAACATCCAGACCTCCATTAATTTTAAACCAAAAGGTGAGTCAAGAACTCATATTATACAACCCTTTGAAACAAACCTTACCTCTTATAAAAAACACTAGGTTTCCCTTATGAAGTAACAAGGCACAACTACACCATTTACGAAAATCATTGGCACTCAACATTCATTGAATCCACCTATGAAGCACCTCCCATGCTTTGTGTGCAATGGAACGTGTACCTTCGGGATAACCTCCCACAAGTTCACCGTTGATTTCATGATATTATCCACATGTTACCACCACTTGAGTGGCACAACCACCCATCAACCTTCCCACTTAGCCCTCAAGGCCAAACATGCACCATGGGACACTCTGAGTCCCACTACCCAAGTCCAAAACATCTACATGTGTGGAACTCACCCAAAGATATTCTAGTGAATGTAATTCCCACTCCCATTCTGATGCGCACTATTCCTAGCACACCAAACAACCATTTACTCAAGTATCCAGTCCAATGTTTACAAATTCATCAACACTATGATCCAAACATTCCCTACCGGATTCAAAACAGAACTCATAACGTCACTACTCACAAGGTCACCAAGATCAAGGAACCATTCCTAGGGTACATAATTCACTATGTATGGTCACAAACCATGAGTGTTCTAAGGTCCACTAGGATAGATACCCTGAGAGGGGGTGAATTAGGGTATGAAAAATTAAAATTACTACCCCTTTGATGTTGTTTTGTTGTTTGAAAAAAAAACACTCTTTTATCTCTCTCCTTCCCATTTTAGATGAATGAATATTAAAGAAAGCACATGAAAAATCAATTTTTACCTGGTTCACTCCCACTAGGCTATGTCCAAGGATCATACACCGACGATGTTCCAAAGTACCGAATCCAATATAAGTGAACAATTGTTTACAAATTCGAGGAGGACTCACAGTCCCTCCTAATTTACAACCACTAACAATTTGAGAAATCACCGCTCTTTAAATTCTAGTGAGCTCACTACTTCTTTATAATATCCACTTACAGTTTATAGACCTGTAGGTCTCTTCATTATCTCAGATGAAATTTTCATCCTTATCTGTTGATATATTCTCTATTGATATCCAACTTTCACCTGTATATGAATCTATCTTTACACCGGGTGTACCATGAATCCTCAAATCTTTCTTGAAACCCTCACTACGTCTTTCCCTCATCGTTAATGCCTCACACATAGGATTCCACTTTTTTGGGAAACACCCTTGGAACATAGCTTCAATATTTCATGCAAATCGAATCTTACATGCAACTTTCTTAGCTTGCATGCCACTCAAAATATTTCACGAAACACCCTTTTTCATGAAATTAATACACGATCTGGTGCTTGGATTTTCTCTTAGTATTGAGAATTTTCAAGGTGAGTTGGTCACCTCTTATTTATAGACCTCATTTTTCGCTACTTGCAAAAACCCCAACGCTTCACGTAAGATCCTTATGCATTGAACAAAACCCCATTTTACGCCGCCTTTGGCGCGGACGTTACTTGAGCGCTAAAATATTCTTTCACACACTTCTTGAATCTTTCACACACATCCTTACTTTTCCATTTTTCAATGTCCGGACCACGAATCATTTATGGCGCTCAAAACCCCAGTTGACATCACCTTAGGTGTGGAAGTTTCTCTAATGAATCCTCCTCTTTCTTGTCAATGTTCAAATATTTCGTGAATCCTCCTCTTTCACACCAATTTTACAATATTTCGTGCAACCTCTTCTTTCTCAGTAATTATCCAATATTTCACCCACCTCATGCCTTTTCCTTTTTTTGACCTTCTACTCCCAAGACCTACCATGCGTGCAAGATTCCAAACTACCATTGATCTTTCATGCATCATCCTCTTCCAAAAACATGTTTCACCTTTTTTTGATCTTGAGGCCCAAAAATTTGGAAAAAACTAGAAAATGGCTCCACCCTTGATCTCATCTTTTTGTACCGCCTCCAAATCATCCATTCCTTTGTCATCATTCTTTGTTAACATAGGATCTCAACAATATCAATGGAGTTTGAAAAATTACCATGTAAACCCCCTTTGTCAAAAAAATTAACATCGTGGTCTACTCGGTCAACACAGAGGTCCTTTTTTTCAACATACACAATTACCTCAAAAAGGATTCAATGATACCTTGAGGAAGATTTTCCCAACAATCTCCCCATAGGGTTTGTTGACAACAATTATCATAACAATTTTCTGCATTTTGATATATCATTAATGCTTCGTCCTACCACTACAACCATTCATCTCTTGTGATTATGATATCATTCAAGGATTAACATAACTTGTACTCTAAGCTCACATGAGCAATTTTTGTCATGAGAAACAAGAGTAAATGAAAAGATCATCAATGAATCAATTCATTTATAACACCAATTTTTGATACCACATTGATACCAATTTATAAACAGATACCAATTGTGGATCACTAGAAACCATCTCAAACCATTACAACATCACTCTTCTTCTTTTATCACAAGCCTCACCTATCGTGTTATCTACTCTTTGATCGATCAAATCTAGCATCGTCAGATTTAAAACTCTCCCCCCTATCTCATTTTTATCCCTCTATCTCACGGATCCACCTATCAGTTTCTCCCTATGTCCTGGACAAAGGCATTTTATCCATTCATTAGCCACAGTTTTTCCCCCTTGAGGAGTCACTCTTTCTACCCATTTGTCAATGAACACAAAGGTCACTTCTATGTTTTATGAGGCATAAAAAATAACACATATTAGCATAAAAGAGGAAAACAATCAATCCCTTGAGGAGAGAGGAGGGGGGTCCCTCAGTCACACTCGATCAAGAGCAGGGAGTCGACTGATTCCCAGATCCAGTCGATGCCTCTCAATAGCTTCCTTGGGTAAGTCCTTTGTCAAAATGTCTGCAACCTGTAGTTCTTTAGGCACATATTCCAACTTCACAATGATCTGATCAACATTCTCCTTGATAAAATGACACTTTATCTCAATGTTCATTGTCCATGAGTGATGGAAAAGATTTTTTCTATGATTTATAGCACTTGAGTTATCGCACTGGATTCCAATCGGAGACTTCACTTCAATGCACATATCATCAAGCTACCGCTTCATCCACAATAAATGTGTGCATGGTTGAGTGAGGGTAATGTACTCAGATTCTGTGGTGCTCAATGAAATGAAATTTAGAGACCCGAAGCTTGACGTACATGGACATTACATTAATTTTGCAGAATACTTAAAACATAACAAAAACAAACACACAAGGACAGTAATAGTTTAGGGTCTTTGGAGTCTTGGAAAGTAATCTTCTAATCGTGGTGAATGATCTTCAACATCTCCCATAATGATCTTCTGCTTTTTTTCTTACCTAAAACCTTTCTTTATATCCTGGGGAAAAGAAAACATAAAAAGAGTGAGCTCAAATGATCAGTAAGGGTATTCATGGATAGAATAAAACAAATCATATACATTTGAACTTAAAGACATGAACATAATGTTTAAACATCAAAAGCTTGACCAATGACATAAAACATGGAAGTACGTAAGGAATAGATCATAAAGAAACATTAAGCATGATAAAATAGCATGGGAGTAAAACATGTAATTGGAGAAACCATTCAGCACATGTCATGATTTCCATAGTAGCCAAGGCATTGCTGCCAAGAACATCTTAGTGGACAAAGTCCCTTTCTGAATCGAGTTCACTCCTCATTTCAGTCCTGTAACACTGAACCAGATTAAATTACCATTCCAGCTATGTCTATCTCATGAGATATAAATCTTTACCCAATGCATTGGAGGGAGATATAGGTCCCACCCATCTCATAATGAAATCATTCTTACTTGTGCCACAACATAAACATAAATCATTCATCATAACCCAAAGAATAAAATGGGTTTCATAAACATCATTCCATCATAACATAATACATATAAAACAAATTGATATCAATTCATCATAAGAAAATAGAAACCATTTATACAATAGAGACATTATACTTGAAACATACACATATGAAATAATGTCATCTTAGATAGAAAATGGTTTTAATATAACAGTTGAAATGAATTCTTGAGTAAAATATCCTTTCTTCTTCAACGTCATTTTCTTTTCACAAAATGTCATGCAATTTTAAAAGAAATAGATTTTTTTGAAAATAGACATGAAATTTTTTGGAGGAAGGTTCGTGAAAATAAGGCTTTATAAAACCCTAAAAATCTGTTCATGCTGTATAAGTTTAAAAAAACATTCTTCTCGTACTTTTGACGAAAAAGTCAAAAAGTAACTCGTAAAAGAAAGATTCCATAAATACCATGTAGTAAAAGTCAAAAAATGGGTAAAAAGGACTTTAAACATACATGAAAACACTTTTATAAAACATGGACATGGATGATAGAAATAACCCCAGCAAATACTTACGAAGAAGAAATCTCAGATAAAAATGAGATTTGAAAAATTATCCCTTACCTTACGTCTGATATGATTCGTATGGATCCGAACCTCCTGTATAATGTTTTAAATAATGTCATAGACATATTACATAATTATATTCATTATTATGGTATCATATATGTTTCACTTATGACATTATATAACTCGTTCTTTTGTAAATTCCATGTTAAAGCAACGTTTTGGGTAAAATCATTTCATTTATTATATGTGTTTCGACTTGTCGTTCTTGATATTATTACTTATATCCTGATTTAAATAATTCATGAATGTAAAAAATGATTTATATATAATATTTATTTATCATATACATATATATTATAGATCGATAAAAGAAATGAAAGACACCGTTCATGGAGACGGTAGGCCGTACATACGCATGAACACTGTTTTCATTTCCTTATTGAATTGAATGAAATTAAATAGTTTACATACATATATATATATACATAAATATAGTAGAATTATTATTTCATATATTTCATTATTATTCGTTATATAAACTTTATGATCCTTCATTTGTGGTTAACATGGAGAATGAATCTCATCGCATCGTGGAGACGGTAGTCTGTACGTACGCACGAGCGATGATATCGTTCCCATAATTATATAATTAAAGTGGATGGTATAATATATCAGAATAATTATGATGTTATAATAACCATATATAGTTATTCTTTACACCATTATACCCATACATGTATGGTGTTGGTCGAAAAACAGATTACACAATGGCGTGGAGACAGTATTCCGTACGTACGCACGTGCGGTGATTTCGTTTTTTGTAGGATGGATAGAAGGTGAAATGGGGTTGATTAATATTTATAATAACATATCAGTATATTATTTATACTGATATTATTACAATAAAATGAAAAAGCTAATGAAGAAGAAGTTGAAGAAGAATGAAAATTGAAAGAATCGGTAACAGATATTACCTCTTCTTTGACACGCCTCTTTAAACCTCCTCTTATTGTACTAAAATTGGTCTTTGAAGAAGACCAGGACATCTATTATGTTTCTAGGGAAGTTTATAAGGGAAATGGGAAGGTTTTGGCCGAGCTTAAAGGCTCCAAATTGTGTCAGGAGAAGAGGGAGGAGGTGCCCTTTTATAAGGGAGGAGAGGGGAACCTTTGGAAATATAAGAAATATTAGTTTATATTAAATCCCAACCCCAGGTAAAAACATCCAAAATGATTCATATCCTAATATTAGATGATATAGGTTTGTAATATCATCACCCAAAAAAATTTAGTCATGTTTGTAATTTATTTTAAACATTATCAACATGATTTATCATTATTTAATCAATTTAATTTTATTTGTGATAATAAAATTCTAAATTTTAAATTATAACAAATAATTACTTATTTGTTGTTAATTTTCAATAATTAAATACTTTATAACATTTTAGACCATATAAAGTTAAATTTATAATTTTTAAGTATTTTTATGATTTTTAAAAAAAATTATAATATGTTATTTTTATAAAATAACAATAGTGTCAATTTTGACACTATTCATTTATTTGAATTGAAATAAAATATATATAGAAGATATGTTAGAACTAAAAGTTTTAATAGATTAATAAAAGGCCATATGTCTCTATAAAATTAGTGGAGAACATTAAATAGTTCATATAATATTTATTTTATTATTTTTAAAACCATTTATTTGGTTTATCTCTTAATTAAATAATTACTACAACATTTTTGTATAATAATTTAATGTACTTATTTTTTTGCATAAATATTAAAATTAAAATCCTATTATGAAGATAAATCTATTAACATTAAAAATAATACTTTTAATCTAATTTACCATCTTAAAATTACAATATTAAAATTGTTATATTTATTAAATTATGAATGTGTCAACTTTGGCATCATTTAAAATAAAATAATATAAGTGTCATAATCGCTTTTATAAGGATCCAAATGGTAAAATATTTGACCATAGGATATTTATGGTCTAAATTTACATTACCAATAAGTTTTAGTCAGGGTTTTGTGCCTTTTATGGTCACTATTAGTTTAGTAAAAAATATATTCTTTATTTTTCACTAGATAAACAATTTCTGTAGCACTATTGTGTCACAATTAATGCTAATTATTTAATCCCTAAAAATTATAAATAAATTCATATGATGTATATAATTTCATTATCTTTCTTTATAATATTAATGTTCGATGTTTCATGAAGTTTATCAGTAAATTAAAATTAATATACTTATAAGATTTAAGAGAGTGACATGTTGTCACTTTCTTTGGTTTTAATAATAATTAAATTATTTTCATGGAAGAAAAGTCCATTAAATGATTCTAATCCAACCCTTAGGTGATATGGGTCTACTTTTAGTCATCCAATAGGATTTTGGAAGGTGTTAGGTCTATTTTATAATCTTATATTTACCCTTAATTACCCGATTTACCTTTAACTACGGTAAATAAAATTTACCATAGTTACTATTCATAAAGCCCAAGAATAAAAAGTAGCTTATTAATAAAATTTGGACATACTTATTCCAAATATGGAATCCATTTTTCCAAATTCAATACGCAAAAGTTTAATAAATTAAATTAAAATTAATCCCGTTGTCAAAAGAAAAAAGGTTTTTGTTTAAAACATTGCAAAATATTGAATTGATTTAACCTACGAATTCAAGGTAAAATCAATGATAATGACATAAATTATATTAAATGGTAAAAATATATTATATTTATACTTTAAAACTATTCAATATTATAATTTAACTACATAAGTTATTACGATGAAAAAAAGTTGTTTTTAATTAAAATATAGCGTGTTTTTACTATTCGTTAAAATATGAAAGTTATCAGAATAATATGAAAAATTTATTCAAGGAAAAATTTTATATCCTGATGCAAAAGAATAATTTTATTTTTTAAAATTTAACTTATAAACATGTAAAAAATTAAATTTAAAATGGGTGTGCCATCAAAAGGCGGCAAAACTGCATTTTTTTTAAAATACTTATTTTACCTGAAAAATTTATTTTGTTCACATACCATGTTCTAGAAAATGTGTAAGATGAAATAATAATGTTATAACATTCAAAATTTAGTTAATACTTTTCATAACGGCTAGTTCATAATAATATTATAACCATATATCATTGTTTAGTGAAACCTGATATTGCGTACAACACACGCTATCGAGGAAAGTCGCGATTGCGTGTAATGTAAGCCATGTCAGGGTTGCGTGTTGTGCAAGAATCCTTCGTTGTTTCACATAACAGAATCCAACCATATTTTATTTATACATTGAGTGTATATATATATAGGCCCAATGTTGCGTAGAATGACTATTATAAAACGAACTTGAAATTGTGTGTAACACAATCTATGAACAGTATTGCATATACTGTAAGCTAAAACGGTGTTTCTTATAGCACAAGATAATCTTGTTGTAGTATAAAAATGTGACATTCAAAATAATACTTCTCATAAAATCTCGAGTTGTTACATTCTACCCCCTTTAAAATGAATTTTGCCCTCGAAATTCGTCAGGATTATAAATGGTTTTCTACATGAAAGTTTTATTAATGGAAACCCACATCATAAAAAGGAATAACAAAACCTGAAATTAAAAACTAAAGTATGAAATGTAACGGTTACCCAAATTAACTAATCACTGGGTTTCCACATAGGAGAACATAGGTGAATATAAGGATATGGAAGTAAAATTTAACCATCATGTTCTGATGGAGAGTGGTATAGGACATGGATATGATAAAGACAACAGTCAGAAAGCCATAAATTTGTGATGATCTAAGGTACCATCTTATTCATCGGATATAGGAGAAATAAGAAAACATTTCTGGTTTTCAATATCATTTCCCTAATGTTCAAAAATTTTAATTAGAAGAAATACTTACTTGATTTTTGTACAATCTCATTGTTGTTCGTGATTTGAACAATTTCCACTTCATACCTTAAAGAAATGGAGTTGAATTTGTTATTAATGAAGTGTTAATAGATAATGTGATAGAATGATGGTTCATTCCATTTGTTTCAAAGAAAAGGTTATCAAAAGTTATCAAATATACATAAGTCCATCTATGGTGAGTTTAATCGTATATGATTCCAAAAAATGATCTTATACTTCATCTATCATGCCACTTAATAAAATAAAACTAGTTTCTACTAACCAGGGACTTCCTGTAGGCCATTGGTAGGCAATAATAGCCTGTCACACTTCTGTTGTGGTTTTGATTCCCACAGCCTTGTCCGACGCAATGGGCTGTCACCCATCCTGCAGGTTGTCCTTTTTCTAAAACAACATTATTATAACATCCAATCCATAATATCGAAGAATGTTTTATCCTTATACAATACTAACTTATGTCCAACATAATTCATTCCAATATTTAGGCTCATCTAACATACTTTAGTCTAAGCTCATAGTATAAAGAAAATGATTACTTGAAATTTCACATAACAATCACGTAAATGCCATCATTAATCCCCCATATATCATAATATATATCTTGTTGGTCAAATTAAAAACATGTGAATACCTTAATCATGTATTCTCTTTAAGAATTAATACCCATGGAACCTTAGTGAAAACATGAGTGCTGTCAAAAGTTAACTCTTTCCACATACCAAAACCCCAAAATTCTATATACTCAAACCATGATATAACTATTTTCTTATATCAGTCATGAGCTCATGAATACTGTAAAACATTTCATTTTCTCCTTATCCCTTTATTATGCACATATCATCTTCTTTCCAAATATATCTCAATCACTTTCCATGGTTACTGGTACCATAAAATTATTGAAAACCACAATAGACCAATACACAAATATTCCAATATTCAATGATACTATATAAAACATTATTTTGGAATCCCATTACAAAAACACTTAATCATTAAACAGCTTCATTTTTTATACTCAACATCACAAATAGTGATCACATGAGACTTCCCTTTATCCTTTTCCATAAGAGGATTCTCACGTTGATAATCATTAACCCATGGATTATGGCATTTATTAGCATAATTCCCCCATTTCCTTGCACTTGAAGCATTGAAGTGTTGGAGGTGCGCTCTTGGTAGTCTTTTATTTATTCACATCATTAGCAACCATTTTTCCATTACATTGACACTCAGCTGCTCGATGCCCTTCTTTTCCACACTTCAAACATTTTATAGTACCTTTTAGGAAATCTCCACCATGCTTCTTTCCAAACTTTGTGCATAAAGAAACATTCATCTTATTTTCACCATTGTTCTGAGATTTCTCCTTGAACACCATCTTTCATTTCATGTCAAAACCATGAGAAGGATATGTTACACCAACTTATAGTTCTACCTTGATAGCACAATGCACAATATCTTCATAGCTATTGAAGTCTCTTATAGCTAATTCCCTTCAAAGACTTGGTTTTAATCCACTAAAAAATCGATCAACTTTAATTTCAGTTTGGATGGTAAAGCCAGATGGATACCTTGCAAGTCTTGTAAAATTTGCTTCGTATATACCAACAGATTCATCATCCTTCTGCTTAATCTTAAGAAACACATTCTCCATATTTGTTTGAAAAATGCAAGGGAAGTACTTATTGAAAAATAAGTTCTTGAACTCGTCCCATTCCATGGACTCAATTTCATCTCGTGGCCTTGTATTCTTCATTAGAGTCCACCACTGGTCTACTTCACCTTCTAAACGGTAAACAGCTAGAATGAATTTATCATGTTCCGAACAGCGAATTATGGAAAATATCTTTTCAATTGTACTGATCCATTTTTCAGCAACAAGTGGATCAAAAGACCCATTCAAAGAAGGTGGGCGTTGCCTCATAAAGGACTCAATAGAATATTGTTCCCTCCTCTGCTCATTTGGAAGTCCAGAATGATTCATAGCTTGTGTAAGTATAACAATAATATTTTGCACTCCATCTCCCATAACGTTGGTTTGTTCTAGAGGACAATCATTGCATAGTCCATTACATTGATCAACACTGTTCCTTCGGGTTTTAGCCATCGTCTAAAACCCAAAAAGAATAGCGTGAGAGGCAAAAATCATAATAGGAAAACAACATAATAAAGGGGGAGTACCTTCAATATCTAACATCATAGGTTTAATTCTAAGATAGTTAGCGCAATTCTAGGACTATAACCTATACGTATACTTAACCTTAGGGACATCCCTATACATACCTTAGAAATATCATGTTCTCACATCCTAGTTTCAAAAGGTTGACTAACCCTTTCCTCTGATACCAGCATTAGATACCCGAAGCTTGACGTACATGGACATTACATTACTTTTGAGAAATACTTAACACATAACAAAAACAAACACACATGGACCGTAATAGTTTTGCGTCTTTGGAAACTTGGAACGTAATCTTCTAATCGTGGTGAAAGATCTTAAACATCTCCCATAAAGATCGTCCCCTTTTTTTTCTTACCTAAAACCTTTCTCTATATACTGGGGAAAAGAAAACATAAAAAGGATGAGCTCAAATGATCAGTAAGGGTATGCTTGGATAGAATAAAACAAATCATATACAGTTGAACTTAAAGACATGAACATAATGTTTAAACATCACAATCTTGAGCAATGACATAAAACATGGAAGTACGTAAGGCATAGATCCTAAAGAAACATTAATCATGATAAAATATCATGGGAGTAAAACATGTAATTGTGGAAACCATTCATCACATGTCATGATTTCCATAGTAGCCAAGGCATTGGTGCCAAGACCATATTAGTGGACAAAGTCCCTTTCTGAACCGAGTTCACTCCTCGTTTCAGTCCTGTAACACTGAACCGGATTAACTTACAATTCTATCCATGTCAATCTTATGAGTTATAAATCTTTACGCAATGCATTAGAGGGAGATATAGGTCCCACCCATCTCATAATGAAATCATTCTTACTTGTTCCACAACATGAACATAAATCATTCATCATAACCCAAAGAATAAAATGGATTTCATAAACATCATTCCATCATAACATAATCCATATAAAACAAATGGATATCATTTCATCAAAAGAAAATTGAATCCATGTAAATAATAGATACATTATACATGAAACATACACATATGAAATAATGTCATCTTAGATGGAAAATGTTTTTAATAAAACAGTTGAAATGAATTCTTGAGGAAAATATCCATTCTTCTTCAAAATCATTTTCTTTTCACAAAATGGCATGAAATTTTCAACGAAATAGATTCTTTTGAATATATTCATGAAATATTTTTGAGGAAGCTTCATGAAAATAAGGATTTATAAAACCATAAAAATCCGTTCATGCCGTATATGTTTAAAAAAACAATATTCTCGTACTTTTGCCGAAAAAGTCAAAAAGTACCTCGTAAATGAATGATTCCATACATACCATGTAGTAAAATTCAAAAATGGGTAAAAATGAATATAAACATACATGAAAACACTTTTATAAAACATGGACATGGATGATATAAATAACCCCAGAAAATACTTACGAATAAGCAATCTCGGATAAAAATGAGATTTACAAAATTATCCCTTACCTTAGGTCGATATGCTTTGTATGGATCCGAACCTCCTGTATAATGATTTAAATAATGTCATTGACTTATTACATAATTTTATTCATTATTATGATATCATAAATGTTTCACTTATGACTTTATATTACCCGTTATTTTGTAAATTCCATGTTAAAGCAACGTTTTGGGTAAAATCATTTCATTTTTCATATGTGTTTCGACTTTTCGTTCTTGATATTATTACTTATATCCAGATTTACATAATTCCAGAATGTAAAACATGATTTATATATAATATATATTCATCATATACATATATATTATAGATCGATAAAAGGAATGAAATACACCGTTCATGGAGACGGTAGGTCGTACGTACGCATGAATGCTGTTTTTGTTTCCTTATTGAATTGAATGAAATTAAATAGTTGACATACATGTATATATACATAAATTAATTGGAATTATTATTCCATATATTTCATTATTATTAATTATATAAACTTTATGATCATTCATGTATGGGTAACATGGAGAATGAATCTTATCACTTCGTGGAGATGGTAGTCCGTACGTACGCACAAGCGATGATATCGTTCCCATAATTATAGAATTGGAGTGGATGGTATAATATATCAGAATCAGTATGATGTTATAATAACCATATATAGTTATTCTTTACACAATTATACCCATCCATGTAAGGTGTTGGTGGAAAAACAGATTACACCACAGCGTGGAGACAATATTCCGTAAGTACACACGCGCGGTGATTTTGTTTTCCGTAGGATGGATAGAAGGTGAAATGGGGTTACTTAATATTTATAATAACATATAAGTATATTATTTATACTGATGTTATTACAATATAATGAAACAACTAAAGAATAATAAGTTGAAGAGGAAAGAAAATTGAATGAATCAGTAACGGATATTACCTCTTCTTTGACACACCTCTTTGAAACCTCCTCTTAGGGTACTAAATTTGGTCTTTGAAAAATAACAATACCTCTAGAATGTTTCTAGGGAAGTTGAGAAGGGAAATTGGCAGGTTTTAGCCGAGTTTAAAGGCTCCAAATTGTGTCAGGATAAGAGGGATGAGGTGCCCTTTTATAAAGGAGGAGAGGGGCACCTTTGGAAATATAAGAAATATTAGTTTATATTAAATCCCAAACCCACATAAAAACTTCCAAAATGACTCATATCCGAATATTAGATGAGATAGGGTCGTAATATCATCAACAAATAAAATTTAGACATGTTAGGAATTTATTTTAAACATTATCAACTTGATTTATCTTTATTTAATCAATTTAATTTTATTTGTGGTAATAACATTCTAAATTTTAAATTATAACAAATAATTACTTATTGGTTGTGAATTGTCCATAATTAGTTCATTTATAATATTTTAGACCATATAAAGTTAAATTTATAATTTTTAAATATTTTTATGATTTTTAAACAATTTTATAATATGTTATTTTTATAAAATAACAATGGTCTCAATTTTTACACTATTCATTTATTTGAATTTAAATAAAATATATACATAAGATATTTTCGAAATAAAAGCATTAATAGATTCATAAAATTTCATATGTATCTAGAAAATTAGTGGAGAACATTAAATAGTTCATATAATATTTATTTTATTATTTTTAAAACCATTTATATGGATTATCTCTTAATAAAATAATTACTACAACATTTTTGTATAATTATTTAATTTACTTATTTGTTGCATAAGAATTAAAAATAAAATCCTATGATGAAGATAAATCTATTAAACTTTACAATAATACTTTTAATAGAATTTATCACCTTAAAATCACAATATTTAAATTGTTATATTTATTAAATTATGACTGTGACAACTTTGGAAACATTTAAAATAAAATAATATAAGTGTCATAATCACTTTTATAAGGCTCAAAATGGTCAAATATTAGACCATTGGATGTTTATGGTTTATATTTACATGAAAAATAAGTTTTGGTTAGGTATTTGTGCCTTTTATGGTAACTATTAGTTTAATAAAAACTATATTCTTGATTTTTCACTAGATAAACAATTTCTGTATCACTATTGTGTCACAATTAATGCTAATTATTTAAACCCTAAAAATTATAAATAAATTTATATGATGTATATAATTTCATTATATTTCTGGAGACTATTTATGTTCGATGTTTCATGAATTTTATCACTAAATTAAAATTAATATACTTATAATATTGAAGAGAGTGACATGTTGTCACTTTCTTTGGTTTTAATAATAATTAAATTATTTTCAGGGAAAAAAGTCCATTTAATGATTATAATCCGACCCTTAAGTGATATGGGTCGACTTTTAGTCATCCAATAGAATTTTTTTCAGGTGTTGGGTTAATTTTATAATCTTATATTTACCCTTAATTTCCCGATTTACCTTTAACTATGGTAAATAAAATTTACCGTAGTTACAATTTATAAAGCCCAAAAGTAAAAAATAGCTTATTAACATAATTTGGATATACTGATTCCAAATATGGAATCCATTTTTCTAAATTCAATACACAAAAGTTTCAGAAATTAAATTAAAATTAATCCCATTGTCGAAAGAAAACTTATTTTTCTTAAAACATTACAAAATATTGAATTGATTTAACCTACGAATTCAACGTAAAATCAATGATAATGACATACATTATATTAAATGGTAAAAATATATTCTATTTATACTTTAAAACCATTCAATATGAAAAATTTATCCAAGGTAAAATTTTATATACTGATTGCAAAGAATTATTTTATTTTGTAAAATTGTACTTATAAACATGTAAAAAATTAAATTTAAAATGGGTGTGCCATCAAAAGGAGGAAAAACTGCATTTTTTGAAAAATACATATTTTAACCGAAAATTTTATTTTGTTCACATACCATGTTCTAGAAAATGTGTAAGATGAAATAATAATGTTATAACATTCAAAATTTAGTTAATAATATTCATAACGGCTAGTTCATAATAATATTATAACCATATATCATTGATTAGTGAAACCTGATATTGCGTACAGCACACGCTATCGGGGAAAGTCGTGATTGCGTGTAATGCAAGCCAAGTCAGGGTTGCGTGTTGTACAAGAATCCTTCATTGTATCGTATAATAGAATCCAACCATATTTCATTTATACATTTAATATATATATATATATATACACACTCAATGTTGTGTAGAATGACTATTATAAAACGAACTTGAAATTGTGTGTAACACAATCTAAGAATAGTGTTGCATATACTGCAAGCTAATACGGTGTTGCATATAGCACAAGTCAATCTTGTTGTAGCATAAACCACATGACATTAAAAATAATACTTCTCATAAAATCTCGGTTTGTTACATGAAATATTTCTTATTTCTTATCCAAGAAACACAAAATCCTCCAAGATAGAAATCACCTATTGACATTGATTTTTGTCGTCCATGGAAGCAGCCTAATCTGTATTATTATATCCCAATAACTCTGACTGAGATTTGTCACTATATTTGAAACTGAAATCCATTGTGCCCTTGATATACCGAAATATTATTTTCACATAAAGCATTTGACTTTCCTTGAGATTACTCTGATATCTCGCTGCTTGGCATGTGGTGAATACAATGTCATACCTTGTCGCAGTCAAGTACAACAAACTTCCAATGATTTTCCAGTATTATGTGATATTAATCGCCTTTCCATTTTCATCATTGGAGAGTTTCATCCAAGAAGGAACCAGAGTCTTCATCTCCATATAATTTTCCATTGCAAATCGTCTCAATACCTCTTTGGCATATTTGTATTGAGAAATGAATGTTCCATTCCTTAATTCTTTCACCTGTAGAGCAAGAATAAATGTTATTTATCCAATAATTGTTATTCCAAACTCACTTTTAATGAATTCATAGAACTATCTACACTAATCTTCATCTAACCCACCATGTATTATGTTGTTGACATAAACCACAACCATCATCCTTTGATTACTATTATGGTTGAAATAGAGATTGTAATCAACTCCCCCATGCTGGAAACCAAGATTTTTAAAGTATTGAACAAGCCTTGAGTACCATGATCATGGTTCTTGTTTCAGCCCATACGATGACTTCATCAGTCTTCAAACCATTCTTTCATCCTCATGAATGATAAAAATATCTGGCTGCTCGATATAACCTTATTCCCCTAGAAACCTGTTCAACAATGCATATTTGACATCCATCTGGAATGTTTTTTACTTCTGTTTCACTAAAATGTATATGAATAATCTCATTTTCTCTAGTATCACAACCGGTGCAAATGTCTCATCAACATCTATTCCTCTATCTAGCATTATCCCCTGTATACTATTCATGCTTGGTTTTGAATCACTATTCCAGCTTCATTCATCTTGTTGAGATAGACCCGTTTAGTCCTGATGAAATTCTTATTTACTGGCCTCGAAAAAATATCCCATGTTTGATTATTCTCAATCTGATACAGCTCTTCATTCCTGGCCTGAACCTAGTTTCCATCTTCAACTGCATCCACAACGCAATTAGGCTCTACCCTGGATAATAAAGATGTATGCTGTAGTGACTTCATTCTTCTTGTCTGAAATGGAGTTGATTGATTGCCCATGATATTTTTCCTATCAATTTCAGCTTGACTCCTTTGTTTCTATGCAGATACAGAATTTCTTCTTCATACTCATCATCAGTATCTTCTTTGGAATCAGCATCAGCCACTTCTTCTCCTCCTACATTAGTTTCCTCCTCATCGCATTCATTTGGAAATTATTCACAGTGATTTTGAATATTATCTTCATTATATACTTTTGTGGTATCAATTCTCTCAACTACATTCCCCATTATTTTGTTAAAGCATTTGTATGCTTTTCTTTTTCCTGAGTAGCCAAGTATTATCCCCTCATCTCTATGTGACACAAATTTCCAATGTTTCTCCTTGTTGAGGATAAATCACTTACTTCCAAATATTCTAAATAATTTCATTTTTGGATTCTTTCCATACCACATCTCATACAAAGTCTTTCCTTCTTTCGGACACAACAACGCCTTGTTAGAAATGTAGATATATGTCAATACTACCTCCTTACAAAATTTCTCTAGTAAGACTTTTTCTATGAGCATCGTTATGGACATGTTGTTTCTGATCTGATTTCTCCTTTCAACCACTTCATTCTATTAGTAATTTCTCACTAAAGAAACTTGATGTCTTATCCTATGTTTATCGAGATAGTCTTCCACCAAACTGTTTTTGAATTCTGTACCATTATCAGTACGAAACATTGGAATTTTGTGTCCAATAATCTCTTCGTACTCAATTTGGTACTGTCTTAAGCAACATAACACATCTGAAATATGTGCAATTACAAATACCCTTTCAATTCTACTATAGTCATCACTAAAAATAATGTAGTACCTCTTTCCATCAATTTCTCATGGTGTGATAGGCCCACAAACATCGGCATGTACCGATTCAAGAACACTTGTGGAAATTTTTTCCTTAGCCTTATACATATTTATGATGATTTTCCCTTGTTGGAAGGAATCATACATTTGAGTTTGATCATGTGATAGCTTTGGGAGGTCACTTGCTGCATCCCACATTACCAGATCTTCCAGGGATGGTTGACATAGATGACCATGTTCTTTATGCCACGACTTGTTTTCTTCTTCTCTAGATGGAAAGCACATATCTTCTTTTCCACTTACCTAGTAGAGATTTCATTTTATTATTTTTTGGTGTAGAAAAAATTCCCCATATCTTCTTTTGATGATACACATCTTCTTAGTAAACCTTATAGAATGTCTTTAGTTTCATAGTTGACTCACACTAATCAAATTGTGTCTGAGGCCTTCTATGACTAAGACATCAGCACGTCTCATCACTTTTCCCCCGAACATGGCATTTACGGAACAAATTAACTTCAGGCCTTCATAATTTCCTAACTTTAAAACTATTTAATTATCATATTTTACACCTATAAATAGATCCTTATTACCTGTCAGGTGATATGTGAAACTGCTATCAAGAATCGACACCCCAGAGCGATCTGATGCTTTAAGGGTAATTTTTTCCACCACTGCATTCTCATCCTCTTTCTTCATGGTCTATATTTTTTTACACTTATCATGGATTTAAACTTTTGATATTTCTCAGAGTATGATGGACCAACATCATCATGAAAATCTTTAAATCATTTTGGCATTTTAAACTAACCTATTGGTTCACTGATATGTTGCATGCGAACATTTTGATTATCCTTCAGCACATTCCTCTGTTTGGTTGACGTACAATACCAAGACATGTTCCCAAATCATCCGCACCAAAATCAATGTCCTTTAAAATATGTTCTAGATAACCATTGTCTTTTTTAATTCAACCTCTCTTCATGTGCCCTTCGATGTCTCTTGGCTATGGAACAAACATACTATCATATTCTTTTGAAATAAGGTTGTTTTTCTTAAATACATTTCTCTTATAATATTTCATTCCATTTCCATAGGCTGGAGACTTATTCTTGGGAATTTTTATTTCATTGACATCATCATCCTATTGGAAATTTGTAGGGAACCTTTCCACATGATTTCCAACCATTCCACATTGAAAACAAGAAAGTGGAAGATTCCCTTAGAAATTTCTTTTCCTCTTTGAAGGTTTGAGTAAATAAATGAAATCACTTCATCTGTCTCTTCTTCTTCCTAATAGTCTTCAAAGGTGAGGTTCAACATTGCCTTTAATTCCACCTCTTTGGATTTACATTTTTTCCACATCATCTTTATCATCTTTTCTCAATTCATATTCAACAAGGGTGTTGTGTAGATTATCAAATGTTAGAGCTTTCAGGTCATTATCTTCTAAAACTAAAACATTCGGATTAAACCAAGGTATAAGTTTCATAAAGATTCATTCTACAATATTTATGTATTCAATAACATCTCCAAGACCATTCATGTATTCCACTACATCATTTACCTTATTAAAGAATGCATCAACAAACTCATTCAGTTTCATTCTCTAATCTTCATTCTTGTTCCACAACACTTGCTTCTTTACCTCTTGGACTATTGTATATCCTTCATATATATTAATTATCATTTCCAACATGGCATGTGGTGTTTTTCATGACATCAATTTCATATAAATAGCATTGGATAGGGATCCCACTAATGCATTAAATACTTTTGAATCAACATCCAATTATCTACACTTAGATTCAGATAATTACGCACTATTAATATAAGTTGTTATACTAGGCATGGCTTCTATAAATAATTCGATTCCAAAAGATCGAAAGTAGTGTTTCATCTGATTATTCCATCGCTGAAAATTATTCCCATACAAGAATGGAATCCCTATATTATTGGTGACCTCCACTTGAGAGAGAACCACTGGTATTAACCTTTTCATATGATACCAATTGTACAGTCTACTAGGACAGGTCTCCTGAGAGTGGAGTGAATTAGGGTATGGAAAATTAAAATAACTACCCCTTTGATCATGTTTTGTTGTTAAACAAAAACCACTTTTCTATCTCTTCTTACCGTTTCAGATAATGGAATCATAAAGAAATCACATAACACAACAATTTTTACTTGGTTCACCCACACTGGGCTACATCTAAGGAGCATACACTGACGATGTTCCAATGTACCAAATCCACTAAAATCACACTTCTGTTTACAAATTTGGAGTGGACTCACTATCCCTCCTAGTTTACAACCACTCACAGTTGAGACCTCACTTCTGTCTCAATTGTATTGAGCTCACTACTTCTTCAAAATATCAAATTAAAGTTTATAGACCTTTAGGTCTCTTAATTATCTCTAATGAAATATACATCCTTAACTGTTGATAGATGCTCTATTGATGTCCTTCTTTCCACCGCAGATGAATCTCTCTTTGCACCGGGTGTAGAGAAAAACCTCAAATCATTCATACAACCCTTATTGCGTCTTCCCCACAACATTAATTACTCATGTGCAAGATTTCACATTCGTCATGAAACTCCCATTACATGCATCTTCAATCTTTTGCACAACTGAAATCTTATGCGCAACTTTTTCAGATTGCACGCAACCCAGAATCGTTCGCACAACTCTATTTGTGCGAAATTATTATATGATATGGTTCTTGTATTTTCTATAAGTATCGATCTATGTCAATGTTATGGGGTCACCTATAATTTATAGACCTCATTGAACACTGTGCGCAAAAACCCTGACGCGTCGCACACGATCCTGACGCGTCGTGCAAAACACCATTTTACGTCGCCTTTGGTGGTTGAGTCTTCTTCATGCCAACCTCTTCTTTGCTGCACTTCTTGAATCATTCTAACACTTCCTTCCTTTTCCATTTTTCGATTTCCATACCACAAATCTGGTCTGGAGTGAAAAGCCCCATTTGACGTCGCCTTAGTCGTGCAAGTTTCTTTCGTACAACCTCTTCTTTCGCGCTAATGTTCAAAACAATCGTGCATCCTATTCTTTCTTTCCAATGTTAAAATATATTGCACATCCTCCTCTTTAACGACAAAGTTCAAATCTTTCATGCATCCTCCTCTTTCTCACCAAAGTTCAATGCTTTTGTGCATCCTCCTCTTTTGTGCTAATTCTTCAATCTTTCATGCACCTCATGGATTTTATATTTTTCAACCTTCTGCTCCTGAGACCTACCATGATTTCAAGATTCCAAACTACCATTGATGTTGCACACAACATCCTTTCCTAAGAACATGTTTCCCCATTTTCCAATTTTGAGGCCCAAAAATTTGGCAAATGCTCAAAATAGTGGCAGCCTAGATCTGTTCTTTTTGTACCGCCTCCAAATCAACTATTCCATTGTCATCATTCTTTGTCAACAAAGGTTGTGAAAAATATATATGGAATTCACAAATAACCATGTAAACCTAATTTGTCAACAAAATTAACATTTAGGTCTTCTCTTTCAGCATGGAGGTCCTCTTTTTCAACAAACAAAATTACCTCAAAAAGGATTCAATGATACCTTGAGGGATTTTTTCCCAACAGGAGATTCCTTAGTCACATTACTGAACAATACCCAGAAACCCAAAGGCCACAACCCTACCAAGGGTTCCATAAACACACCACCTAGACCATATCAAAACCATCCATTGCTCATGATCCAAATATAATGTCTCAACCTTGATCACTCTTCCTACCCCAACCCACACATACAAGGGTCCAACTGACAGTAAAAGTGTCACAAACTATTGAACTCAAACATTCTCATTTTAAACATATCATTAACCCAATTCTTCAAAGAATTACTGGTTGGATTTTACTACAGATTGAAGGATCTCACACTATCACCTGTAAACAAACCATTCTTGACATTATATCCCAATAGTCATCATCACACAAAGAACACTACCCTCTACCATACCCAATGTGGGTCAGGGTTAACATGGGTTAACAAATTTACTGAATCAAAAGTCTTCCGTCAATGCCACTTCAAAAAAATTCATCATTTACTACATGACCCTTCCACTTAGTCACATATACCTATGTCAAAAATTGTTAAAATCATCATTTTCACTTGCTTACAAAATTCATCGGTAAAAATTCATTAATAATTTTACCATCATTATGAAATATTATTTATTTTAGACACCAAAACAAACATATAAATTTATCACAACCCAATATTTTAACCCAGTCACAACATTTATTTATACATTAAATTCTTTAATTATTCATTGGAATTCCTTTCATTCACCCATTTTCATTACAATTTTTATGTATCATCTTCTTCATAATTATCAAGTAAATTTCATTCTACTCTCTACGCCCTGTACTCTCATCTTGTGCGTGTGCATATAACGATTCATGCCATATATATCATTAGGTTCTAAAAATGATGCATGGCTATTCAACCTCATGCCTTTCTGGCAATGAGAATAATATTTTTAACCAGTCAGATAATACAACATGTGCATCACCAAACGGGGATATATAACTCGTTCATAATAACTCACATCATGAATAACAATTCCCAACAAGGGTGACATGGGTTTACCATCATATTTGGGTTAGTTACTTCAAAGCGTGAGCTCAATACCATGGACTAACACTATCGTAATATCCTATCTATCGTCCCCAAATAGTAAGCATGAGAAAAGAACCTCACTCTAATTCCACATTGTAATGTCCCCAACCCGGAAGTCACGGAACTGGTTCTCTGAGTCTGGTCATCACATGACCTCAAGCGTGACTCCCCATATGCTAGAGGTTTCCAACTAGGAGTGAGGGTCTAATGAGTCTTGTGGGGAGACAATACCCTCTTTACCAGAGTAAGACACATCAGAACATAGTATAAATTGCGGAATAATATGGAAAACCATTAAACATGAAAAAAAATGTTTCCCCAAATGGGGGAAACCAAAAAACAAATGAAACCATGTCATGTCATACTAGAAGTGAAATGTGAAAGAATCCGCAAATAAAACCAATAACCATAACACCAAATTGGTCCAGAATCTATGTTTGGGTCCTTCTCCAGGTACTACCTGATCCCAACTCAACATCTCAGAGTAGAGCCTCTGCCCTTATCTGAACCTTCTACCGAGAGATCATCTTGGCTTCCCAACAGCTGCTAGACCAGGGTGTGAGTAGTGAAGTCAGTAGCCCACACCAACAATTTGTACAAAATATCCTGTCTAATAGATAGTTTATGCACGTACAGAATGAATATTATGTAAAAAATGGATAGTGTGTATGGCATTATTTTACAAGGTTGATTCAATTAGTGACTAGAATTTATCCCAATTATATTCCTTTCACAATAATCATTACCCAATCCATTCAATCACATGTTCAATGGGTTAGGCATAAATTTCATCTACACATGGGTCTATGGTAATCAATCCCAATGCATATGGGAAAATAAATAGAGTCCATATCTCACCAGGTATACATATATCACATGAACAGATTACCCTTACCTCGAAGCCTCAATATGGGTGGAATGCAACTATTAGTGGAATAGAGTCTTTGTCCCCTTAAATAACTCATTAATCATGAGGTGAATTTTAGAGCCTCATTCTAACTCGACCCATGGGCATAGAACCTCATGTAAATACCCCAATCTACCAAGTAATCTACACATGCTCATTTATCATGTCACCAAAACCATACCATAACACCACCCATGCATATTCAATCCCATTAGGATTGACAATACATAATAAATAATATTGGAATTAATGATTTCTCATAACCCATTAATACATTAACTGTTTTTATTTCACATACATTTAGTCAGATTCCCATTTCCGTGACGTACCCATCAGGTGTATTCAACATCCCCTATGCCTTAGAAACTTTCAATATTTACCATAAATAAACCCATTTAGCACATTCATCATTTCACAATAATTTACCCACTTATGCATTTCAGGTTTGACTCTAGTAATACATATCACAATCATATATTCTCATTCAACCCATTAGGTATGCCCATTTATTTCCCATGTCTCAACTCATTCTGTATTCATAAATCCCCTAATGAATCCTTATACATGTTCTTAATTCAAACATCATTTCCAATTAAACATTATAACATTTCATAAGTACTAATCCACTTTGGAATTTCAACATAAATCATATACCATTCAACACAATCCCATTTAACCTGATTAACCTCTTGCTAATCCATGACAAACAACCCCTTACGCCATTATTAAACATAGGAAATACATATACATTCCATAATAAATCTATGAAATAATTATAACATGATCAACATGGGATATATGTTATTATGCATCAATTATACGCATGACCTTGCCCAATTCTAGGTTCGGAAAGGACAACACACCACAAGGGTGGCCCCAAATCAGTCAAATCATCCCGACGCATCCCACGAGGATCATGGAGGTTTTAAATAATTATTTAAATGATAAATACACCTAATAAAAACAATTAAATCTATGTGAAATAAAGGTAAATCGTGAACACAAACTGATATGCACAAATCTACATAAAAACAATGGTATATAACTTGTAGACCACCTACCTCGAATCTGGTGATGAACACACTCTTAATCAAATCCATAGATTGTGATTTAACAAACCATTGAATGTAAAACCTAAAAAACAATAGAAAAAGGTGGGTTGAGAGCTTTGGAAGAATATTACCCAAGATACAAGACCTGGTCTAGAAAATAGATAATAAGAGAAGATTAGACTCACCTAGATCTTTGGTTCTCATCCAACGACACTCCAAACTACCATGAAATAAAGGGCATTGATCCAGGGGAGATCTAGAGGTTATTGGTTCGTTCCTTGGGTTACAAGGAGGAAGGATGAATAAAATACTGAGATGTTTTAAAAACCCCATAATGGAATTTAGTTATTTTCTCAATGATTCCAGGCCAAACGGTTTACCCGCATTGTTTACCAAACTGTACACAAACTGTATGGAGGATATTGCTAGAATTCCATTCTCTCACATGGTTTTCCAGACTGTGTGTGACCCCTGAAAAGGCTACTGTCTGAAAATCCTTCTTCTACATGGTTTACCAGGGCTATCCATAGGGTTAGAACTAACCATGCACAGACTGTGCAGCTTTCCCAGAAAACTCATTTTCAACATTTTCCATTCCAAAACACACAAAACACCCATGATCCTTCTTAACTACATGGTAAACAATTATCTAACCAAAAAATAAGAGTTTGAAACCAAAACATAAAAAAAATACATTAAAGAAAATCTGTGACCTTACAACAAAGCGTGCACTGGGGCACACACGGCTAGTGATCCCGCCCAAGCAGTTGGCAGTGTATCCTATCTACATGGTTTTCCAACCAATGATGGGGTACATGGAATGAAGAGATAGTACCCAATGTGTACCACATCACCCAACACTACGTCTTTTTCCACTTCTACATGGACAGGCCAAAAGTGTCCTCCTAAATGTCGTGTATCCCATACTACATTGTGTGTTTAGGATAAAGAGAAACATGACCATGTATTTTACCTATTTCCATGTAACAATCCCCATGGACATGATCTTTTGGCGACATAATTGAACATGAACATGTTTTTTCACATGGAATACCAAACCAAGTCCCATGGACGCATAGATTGGGGTCACTACACAGTGTGTAACCCTAGTACACAACTTGGTTGTCCCTAAAGGTCATTTTCATTGAACGAGAAGGAATACATGGCTTGGATGCCTATACTAAACATCATGTAGACCATAATTCAAATCATGAATTACCTTTTAAAACCCCAGATTCACCATAGTTTTCCCCAAAACAAGTCGATCTATCTATAATGGATCTCTAGAAATTTTATAAGGGCTATAAAACCTCAAATCAGAGAATAACGAAAGTGATCAATTCTAAAATGAAGAACTTCATACCAGAGGATGAAACTCTGAACAAGTGTTTAATGAACGGTGAATGGATCCTATATCTCCTTGATTTGATGATGATTGTTGTTGGAAATTGGGATCAACAACACCCTACTTTGTCAGTTTGGCTTCATTTTCATTCATAGCCAAGGGGAGAGGAGGATAAGAGGATGGGTGTTCTCCTGTTAGTTATGTCATCCCACAAAAATAAAGGGAGGTAGGGAAATTAGGATTAGGTTAGTAAATAAATACAATTATCATTCAATTATTTAATCCACCGCATAAAACCCTAGAAACTCACCTCTGACTAATACTCTTAGCACATACAACTGTATGCCATGCCTAGGGAAACATGACCTTTTGATCTAAACTATGGTCTTGGAAATCTGATCTGAGTCTCTATATAGGATTTATTCATTATTTAAAGAGGAATTGAAAGTGTTTCATTTTTGATAAAATATTTTTAAAATCACATCTCCGAGGTTCTCAGGGCCTTTAATTCCTATGAAGACTTAGTGCCTGGCTTCAGATTTATTCTCAAGAATATTACAATGTCTTACTGGTCAAAACTCATGTCATTAAAAATGATATAACTGAAAATAGAATGTGACTGTTATCAAAAAATGAGAATTATAAATTGGGTGGAGGACCAATAAAATGTTAGAATAGACTAAAATGAGGGTGAATATAGAGATAACTAACCATGAAGGAACATAATCCAACACCAGTAGGAAAAAAATTAATAGAAAACCCTAATGAGAAATACTCAAAAGAAAAGATGAAACACGAGAGCTAAATAAATGATAAGGGAAATCAATGTCATTGTATGAAATGAATAATAATTAACCCTAGTAGAGGTGAGAGGAAGATTCCCAAGACCCAGTTGACTATGGTGACCTCATCCCCCTTGTTTTCCTTTATTTACAACATTTGATACTAAAAAATATGAGCATACATGTTTCCATTATATATATTTTCTAACCAGAATCTCAATACAGTTATCACACCTTATTCTAACATTTGTTTTCAGAGTATATTCCTAAAAAAATTTATGTACGTTAGCTACAAATCAGAGTTTTTCTAAGAATTCCACTGTGGAGGTGGTGAATTAGTGAAGGAGTGGGGTAAAACAACACAATTCATGGGAATGTGTGGGGTAAAAATCTTTAAAGTCTTCATTTGGTTGAATTTATCCTTCCCCAGAATCCACTCGTATTATCGGGTAACCCAGTTTCAAACTATATGGGTGAAATGAGGTGTGACCCACCTTTTTTGATTAATTACTATGTATAACCATCACCTATAAAGTCGTCACCCTCACGGATGCTCTTCCATATTTGTTAACAATGACACCTTCTCTACTGAGGCTCTCTCTAGAGTGATCCCTTATTGGGGAGGGGAATTCCTGGTTGCAGGTTTCAAAAAGGAGACACATGAGGATTCTATTTTCCAAAAAAATGTTCTTCCAAGAAAATTGTTCTCTATTTCATGATACTAAAAAACACTATTCATTTATTTTGAGTTTCTATTTTTTTCCATAGCTCGATGCATTCATTTATGTGTATTAGTTTGCAATATCTTGTCTTTTTTATCAATGAAAATTTTTAATCCCAGAAAACATGATTAAATTTGAATTATTAAACGGTATACACAGTGAATATTTGAATCCATATATCATAAAAAGGGGGAAATGTAAAAAGAATAATTTATAAACTTATATCATTATTTAATCAATAATCACCAAGAATAGAAGGTTTTTTTTCTGTTGAATGAGTATATCCATATCTATATTTTAAGATACCATCCATCACATATACACATGGTAGATTCAAAATCCACATAAGGATTGAAATATACATAGTAGTTGGTTTAATATATTCCACATTCATATCATTCCATTTCTCTTCAACATGTTTATGAAGTTCATTTACTACTTGACGTTTTTTAAAACCAAATTCTTTCACAAATTACTCCCCAATCAATGATAATATTCCCTTATTTCTATTCAAATTATTAAATAAGATTTGAAAATTATGAATGTAGATTAATTCATTTCAAATTTTCCATAATAAAGGAACATAATTCATATATCTTGATGCATGTACCTCATGATATTCCACATCATCCACAAATTGAGTTATAATTGTTAAATAATCCATGATATTTGTATTTGTGAGTATCCACTTAAAGGTACCTTCTCTTATCATATCTCTCATTCCAAAAATGGATTTAATGGCTACCAACATGTTTGTCGAGGAAATATTCTCTAACATCATTTATCGTTCTATCTTAGAAGAATGATTTTTATAAATCCATTCATATTCAATTATATGTGCTCTCGTAATTATTTTAATATATAAATTATATATAATTTCAAATATTGTTTCTATAACAAGTAAAACAAATTATTTAATCAAGGGTAATATTTAATCCCTTGAAAATTGAATTTAATGTTAAAGAACATAAAATCATGATAATTTTTTAAAAAATGTACATATAAGAAATAACTATTACTTAGATTCAACATAATAAATATGTATGAAACATTAGCTGAAAAATATATAAGGAATCTAACTTTACCAGAGGGAAATTTGTGAATAAATTTTTTAATATTTTCTATACATGTAATTGAAAAATATTGAAATGATTTCAAATAAATGAAAATCCTATAATTACCTACTTGATGGAATAATATACATTATAAGAGTTTCCTACCAAGCCCATCAATCGATCCATCTCATTGTAAAAAATAAATAGTTCGTGATAATATTCATTCATCTAATCTAAAAATATTTATAACGTATTCAAATTAAAACAACATATTTCATAACCTCTTGGCCAGAAGTATTTTTTTAAAACTAGAATGGTTGAAAAATATGTGGTTACAAAAATTAGATAAGAAATATATATATATTTTTTGTCTATCTTTTGTTATTCTTTTTTATTAGATGTAGTTATTTGAGTGTTTCACATGAATCATATATATCATCCATGAATGATATCATTACCATGCATTTGGTTTGTATAATTATTTCATGGGAATACTATGGCACAAAATATACTTCTAATGAAAATAAACAACACTTTTCCACCCCATCTCTTGTGAATGATAGGTTTCTAGTAAAATTCAGTTCTTTCCACCAAGTGAGATCATTTAAAATCAATAGATATTTACATTAAAATCGATATTCCCAAAAAAATATGTATTTTTTTACATTTTAATGTAATAAATATCCTTATGGTGTTTTCGTTTCAACATGTAGAAATCTAATTTTTTAAATTTACTAAATCAATTAGGCAATAGATTTCTTCTTGTCAAAATGACTTGCAATTCCAAACATTATATCAATTTAGGCTCTCAAGAACTAGACTTTTTAGGGAATGTTTCCCCATAATAATGACCAAGTCACTTTGGTGGAATGTCATAAAATGTTGGCATTTGGTGGTGAAAGACTGTACAATATCAAATGTTCTTTCACCTTGTATCCATTTTCATGTTTTTTTATACATGCTCAATGCACTTCCTGAATCCTTTATCAAGAAATTTATTTTTTATGTAATTAAATTTATTAAATACCTCTATAATCTAAAAAATTTTAAGATATATAATAGTTGTAATATTTTAAGAATATAGAGCTTTTTTAATTACATGATTATTAAATTAGTTTACAAAACCATAGTTTATAAATCAGTCTAGGAAACCATGCATGAAAAAAATTCCATAACATTGAAAGATAGTAATAAAAAATTATCAAATAATTCCAAACAAGTTTAATATAATCATTATTAAAATAAAAAATTTACATAGAAATAACCTTTCGTAACCTCATAACATTTTTTAATCAACTCTTCTTGAGTGGAAGAATGAGGAAAACATATTTGAAACAAGATGAGAAAAACAAAAGGTGTTAAATCAAAATATACAGTGAATCAACCAAAAATAATAAAAAGAATACATTAAATACTAACAATAGTATAGAAAATATAGGATGATATTATATATATAAAATACAACTCTAGACAATAATATAAAATTTACTCCACACTTTTACATCATGAATTGATGAAATGTAAGTAAACATAAAGCCTATTACATAACACTTTTATAAAATAACAGAATAAATTATAGAAAGTTTCATAAAATCATGTTGAATTAAAATATTACATATAGCCAATTGGAACACTCAAATTTCTTCAAGTCAAAAAATAATTTTTAATTAACAAAAAACTAATGTGGTTGTTTATGAATCTGGGGCTCGAAAAAAATAGGACATCCTATTTTAATATTAGATGATCCCATGTGTGGGGTGAATATAATGATGTCCATACTTGCATGATTGAGTTAATCAGTATATTAATACGAAAGTGTAATAAAATGGAAGAGTATGTGAATAAATTTTTTTTATGTATTTGTATGAAGTCATAGCTCATATAACTTGATTGGAAATAGATAATCCGGAAATTGATAATATAAAATTAACAAAAAATTAAAATAATTAGAAAACGGATTTCAACTAATTTTTACTAACACCCTCACTTTAATTAAATTATATCACTAGATACCCATTATTTCATTGGAATCAAACATGAATAAATAATGTTAATAGCTGATAAGATGATAAATATTATAATATTTTAATGAGAAATGGGTTTATATCCATTCTCCTTTTGACACCACATATTGTTAGTTGAATGTGGGAAAATAAATCTAGAATTGGTAAAATGGGGTTCAAGTGACAGTAGAGAATATAGGGGGTTGTGCATGAGGGTGTGGGCCACAATGATGAATTGGGTCTGGTAGCACAGGCTAAAATCACCAGTGTCGGGGGTGGTGGGAAATGATGGTAGATGGAAGACATGAGGATGGGGTAGGTAATAAAAATTTTGTTGAATCAATCGACTAAATCATAAAATAAATGGTAATTTATAGATATATTTTATGTTTTTATAATAATAACTTACTGATTTATTAGAAAAAATTATTATGTGTATTAATATGAAAAAAATATATGTTTTAATTATTTCTAAAATATTTTTTGTTTTTATATGTTAATAACAATATATATATAAGTCAAAATATATTTTTTACTACATTTTAATATAAACAAAATAATATATGATTAAATTATTCATTTTTACCAATATATATCGGGTCAACAAATTTATGTTAGTACATAAATTTTTATGTAGTAACATTATAATATATAAAATAAACATATTTTTTAAAACAATACACTTGGGTTTATTTTGAAACTCTATAATTTAATATCACATGGGAATGATAATGAATAATTGATAAACATATCCCAATGTTTTATTTTCATGGTTTAAAAAAAATTAATATTTATTATCTTGTTTTTTTAATATTTAATGACTTTTGGAATCCCCGTTTGGAAATTTGGTTATATTGTGGTCTTTATTATAAAGGGGAATACATTTATCGTAATTTAAAATTATATAGTTTAGATGAAATTTTCTATGGGGGATAGTGAAATTTCCATAAGAACGGTCAAACAATGTGGCACTCAAATGAAAAACATTTATGTTCTGGGTAAGGTTCTTGGTGGAACCTTTATGTATTTGATGAATTAGTTGGGCACACCAGTTCATGCCCATTTGTGAATTCGTACATGTAGTTGGTTGACCCAGCTTACAAAAGGGGTACAACCTGAAATGTTGGTCATATCATCATGATCTAATAGACAATTTCATTCCATATTTGTTGAGATCTATGATTCTTATTTCTTTTTGTGGGATTCTAATAACATGATTAATCTATATAACATATTCCTTTCCAGAATAGTTTTCTTCCCACTTCCAATTATGGGATATATTATCCAATCAGATATTCCGATGCTTATAAAAGGAGCATCCCTATCATAGAATATTTACAAGATTCGACCATTTCCCTAAATCTTCAATTCCTCTCAAAGATTGACATTCCACTAAAATCTTCAACAAGAATCAAAGGCACTTTTTGTTGCACATGAACAAATACATTTTCAAAACAATTATTATTTTAAAAGAATCATCATGGGTTACTCTTCAATAAGTAAAACTGTAATTTAATGGGCCTCTATTGTATCCTAAATATAATTTCCATCCCACCCAATGTACGTTTGATCATGTGGGGTCAAATATACTCTTATGGATATCAATATTGTTACATGCATAAGATGGATCCATATACTATATACCAGGAAAGTCCATATCACGACACAATAATATCTCTAATAAATTTTATATTAAATTTACATCGACATGCATATAAAATTGATCAATAATGAGATGAAAGGGAAAAAACCTAACAGTAATAATTTCCAGAGGTGGAAAAAGTTGATTCGCCTACTTCTTACAACTCTCATAGTGGTGTTTGGGATTTCAACTCCAATTCCATCAAAATCCACATATGACCAACTCTAAATCTACCACATGAGTTGAAAAATAGAAAATAATAATCTCATATGTTGTGTAAACATTATCAACATATTTTTTTAATGTTATCTTCAACACCTTCTAATACCTCTTGATAATAAAAGAGACGCGGGATGTTTTGGAACAAAAATATATCACCACGGATATGATGAGAATAAAATTTCTAGTAAACAAGAATATCTTATAACATTTTTATGATTGTAGATATATCATAGTGAAATAATGTAAAATTAAATTTATTATTCAATATATAACGTGAAATATGATGAACATGATGGTTTTATTTTTATCACATCCATCATCAAAAAACTATCCCCTTCATAGAAGATTGTAAAAAATTCTATAACACATAAGAAAGAATATATTTCTCTCTATAAGTTACACAAATACATTAAAAATCAGAATGAATATTTAAAAGAATTAAGAGTTAAATCAACCTAAAGATGACAAATCTAATTCCTTTTGGTGGATGGAGATGGTTGATCTAGGTCCATAAAGCGACAACACACCCAAACCATATACTAAACTAAGAAGTACTATTCAAGGAAAATAATCGGGTATGTTAGTTCAATGGAAATATAGGACACTTAAAACAAGACTATAATCGACATAAATACAAATATAAAAACAGTGTTTTAAAAATGAACTATTCATACATGATCTTATAATATAATTTTCACATTGATGATTTTTCTTCGGGGATTTATTTAAAAGATATATTAAATGTGTGTAGAAAAAAATCATTACTGAAAAGGATTAAATCATTTAATTATGGGATGTATCTCTACATGGGTAACTCTACAAGAATAATTGTATATGTTAAGGGTGTAGTTGATCATGATTTTACCTGATAAAATATCCTCACAATAAATGATGTTTTTTATGTTCCCAAAGATAATTGTAATTTAGTTTCAAAAAGATTGTTAAACTAGAATGAGTTAAGCTTGTGTTTATGTTAAATAACATGGTTTTGTCTAAGGTATGGATATTTATTAAAAATGATAACTTTTATGATTGATTTTTTATGATTAATATAAATTATATTTATATTAATTTCCTACTATATTTGGATATATTTTACAATGGTTTACTCCACATAAATTAAAATAAAATGTCTGAGAAGTCGAAAATGGAATATCTACATAAAACGGATAAAAATATCCATAAATTTTTGACATTCATAAAAACTAAAAAAAATTAGAATAATATTAATATATATATATATATTGAGAAATTAATTTTTTTAAATTATTACATAGAGAAGTATGTGATGTACATGTTAGTATCGCCATAGTTAATAAAAATGACTTTATCACATTTATTAATGAGGATTCAATATACTTACATTTCTATTATTTATATGATAAATATGAAGTTATATATTAATTTTGTATCAATAACAATGCGTTTTAGAAAATACAGTATTATAAATAAAAGCCTCTGATTATATAAGGGAGAAATTATTATAGTTCATCATGATTTGAATTTCAAGTGTCATAAATGATGTTAAAAGTTATTGTAAATCTAAAAAATGATGTGGGTCATAGAAATAATAGAAAATGAGTTTAAATATTAAATTAAATGAATTCTATCTCAAGTATATTAAGTTGATTTTGGTGTGAGGCATTGGTTAACATGTTATAATTTAATTATTTCTCCAAGAACCAATAATTGGTATCAATGTTTTTTCATTCAAATTTATAATAATGTATTTGAATATTGATCATTATGAATTTAAAAGTTAAAATTCATTTCATGTTTTAATTAATTATTGAAGAAAAATAAAATTTTTATTCCACATCTTTGTTTCTCACTCATATTACCAATAGTGGTTAATAATTAATAATTATCCCATATAAAGATCCCATATAGAGGTACTAAAAAGTATGACTAGATAAAAGAATACTATAAAACATGTTCTTATTTATTAAACATCGTGTATTCATGATCCATGGGATAAGGATGCCCGTGTAGTTTTTGGGTCCTTGTATAATTAGTACATGCTATATTCAATAAAAGAACAACATGTAGACCAGAATATGTGGCATGTAACTTTTCCGAAGTATATTCCATTTACATTGACTCCATTTCATGGAGTCCACATGCTTTCAGGGTATAAAATATGAGGCCAACCCACATCATATAATTAATAAACAATTTTTATTTAATACATGATGTTTATTGATTAGAATTCATGCAATTTGAATTACATACATCATATCCATTATAAAAACCTTGTAGTTCATTAATGTACATAATATGTACACACCATGTCCCTAGGTATTGACTATGGATATATGGTCAAGATATGTACACACCACGTTAATGGATTTCACATATTATGTATCTTACCTTTTTATATGTGTAAATATTATAATTAATTTATTTCTCTATTAACAACATTGACCAAATTTCCATGGGTCATTATGTAGATAGTATACTATGATCATTATATCTTATATTATAATAATCACATAATTAATTTTGTATAATATTTGAAACGACGAATCATGTGTAGTTATTGTATACTAAATAATCAATATAAATAATTATATTGTAAATTTAATATTAATGTGTTTCATGTGTCATTGAATTGGGCACACACAATGTGAAATTATGAAAGATTCCAGGTGCACGATATGTTGTATGAGTGAGATCATCTAGTGACTTCTATGTATAGAGTTGTATACTATTTTTTAGATTTTTAAATAATATAAAATTTCCAATTTTATTTAAAGTAACATATTATAGTAATTTCTAAGATATTATATGGAATTATAAAAAATGATTTAATTAATTAATAAAATGATTAATCTATTTAATTTGTTCTCATTTTATCTTATTATTGTAAGAATTGAAATGAATTATAACTAGTAGTTTCAAATGATTTTTTTCATCTGTATGTACAATCATGAGTTTGACCAGACCTATGTATGTATTGGTTTAATTAAATTTAATATTATTACATGAGTTTTTCATTAATTAAAATTTAATTAAATATTATGTATTAGGATTTATCCCTCTAACTTTTATTAATTAGGACCTGTGTGTCAAATGTTGATTTACAAAATTCCTCTTAACTAATAATTTGGTTCCCTTCACCTACATGTATGTTATAAAACAAACGTATGGAAATAAGTATCTACAGGTTTATGGAGTTGGTTCAAGGTGGAGAAAAGGTAGAGGATGTTGAAGATGAAATAATGATAAAACTAACACTAGAGATACAAATACGTAAAATTGGGATACTTAAAATAAGGCCATGACTGAAAAGGGGGTTTATGCTAAGGGCCATGAGGTAATTTATAGACCACATTGTAAATGTACAATTTCAAAAATATAATGATATTTTAATTTATTTGTTTATTTTATTTTTATCAAATTAAAGATTCATTTTTTGAATTCATGACATTGATAACATAAATATATGAACAAATATAGAAAGATGTATTCAAAATAAAAAGGATTTTGGGTAAATATTAAATCAAAACCTGGGTAATACCTAAATTAAAAACCAATTTATATTAACAAGACATGTTATCAATAATATAATAATATTTTAACATATAAATAAATTCCTTTAACTTAATATTTTGTAAGACTAAGTCTTTCAGTACATGATTATTAATGAAAACCAGATAAATAAATACTAGAACACCCCATGTTGGGACCATTCCATTTATCGTGTATTTTTTATGAATTTTTTGGTTTGACTAAACCTACTTAAATGAAGAGTTTCAACCCATGATTAGCATTATGTTACATGGAGTCACGTGTTGAGGAAACTCATGTCAGGATTTTTGGATTGGGCTGTCCACTCAAAGGATAGAGGAGTTGGAATCCCATAGTTGGAAATGAAATACCTTTCAAAATACCTTCCAGTAATTGAACAAGCCATTAATTTGGTTTTGTGAAGGGGAATATGGATCCTTTCCTCTATAATAACTGAGAATCTATTCATTCCACATCCAATGGTGATCCTTATTGGGAATTAAAAAAATATTGAGAGACTTATTTAAAATATTTTTAGTCTCACGTAAATTGAAATCTAGTAATGTAATAATAATATGGTCTTTTATAAGTGAGGAATATTTGAATAAATATAAAAAAATTATCTATGTGATCAATTTTGAGAAATACCAACTCTTTACTAGTGGTAACATAGAATAATGGTATAAAACACTACATATATAGTAGCACTAAGAATGGAAATATTACATAATAGAATCCTCAATGCATGATTTCCCTACAAAGGATGTGAGTGTTTAGTTTTTCCAAATCTTTGATAAATATTTTATACACTAAATCAATATTCAATTTTTAATGAATTATTCCCTGACTAATAAATACATTATATCACAAGATGACATAAATGCTTATAAAATGTTATAGAATCTTCATACTCTACGTTAGGAGAAATGTTGAAAGGAATGGTTTGAGATTTCAATGGGGATATGTAATGGAAATATTGAATTAGTTGTTTTATCTGGGCATCATGTATTCAAATTAATTAGATATATTTATCTCATACTTGTTCTTTGGTTAAAACTTCATATTGCACTATGCACTGATATGATTATTTCATCACTCCCAAAAATATTATCAATCATTGTTTTTAATATCAATATGAACAACATAGAGAATTATCTCTTAGATATAATCACCCAAATTTTTCATATTTAAAAGGATATAAAGTTAAAAACCCTCCAGACATATAGAGAGTGAATGGAAAGGACATGAAAAGAGCCCTTTTTCAAATGCCTCTTGGGAAATCCTTCCAAAAATAGAATGATCATGGTGAAATCAACAAAACATGATGCAATCTATTTTTCATGTGGAATGAATGGCCCCTGGAATAAAAGCTAATCCTACGAAAAGAATCATGAGGAAGATTTAGGTGTGTTTTTTCTTGAGTGAAAATTTTCATTTTCTATATATTTGTAATTAGATACCATATATAGTACTCACATATGTATTAAAATATAGGAACCTTGTAGATAAAATATGTGTGCAGTGGGAATGGTGTAATATTTGAATGTTATTTGTAATCCAATAATGAATGTGATGGGGGAAAATTTTCATATAAATATCATCATTGATATTAAGACTGAAAAAGAATGACCAATGGAGAAATTTATGCACACGAATAGTTTTGGATGATAGAGAAATTTTTTATTAGACATTAGTTGCAAATATTTAATATCATGCATGTAATATTTAAGTTGAAACATATAAATATTAGGTTATTAAAAGGAAATACTAACATGATACACATATTTTAATTGAAAATAATCTAAAAAACGTTAATGGATAATTACAAAGTAAAATTTTCCAAACTATAATAAAAATATTAAAAATTTATTATATAATATAAAATTTAGGATTTTGGGGACACGAAATTTATTTGGTGATTGTAAATACTGCTATTAGTAGATAACTAATTGTTTTTTCCAATGCTATAAAAAATGGTGAAAAATTTCCCTCATCTCTCCTTAGAATATCCCACACATTAAATCACAAAAACTTTACCACTTTCCCACTGCACCCATTTCCTCATTGCTACCCTCGATCCCCCAACCTCTCTCCATCCACCAAAAAAACCAACATCTAGCCACTATTTCCACTACATGACATCCCTAAAGCATCTCCACCCCATAAATAGTTTAATAAATGTTATGGCTCTGCCACATCTGAGGACTATATGTTCATCCAACACCCTACCTATCATCATTCACCCCCCTCATCTTCAACAGTGACTGAAACCCATAACACCATGTTTTAGGTGAGGACTTTTTGTGACAACCAAAAGATGGTTGGGATAGGCTTTAGGGAACCCTCAAAGGAAACCACTAAAGCTATAATTTTGGGTATATTTATCAATTTCAATAAGGATAATGTGATTAACTAATAAATAGATTATTTTATTAGATAAGAAATATTAAAAATCATAGGCAAGTATCAGTACAACCCTCAACCCTTTAATGTCTTTTGTTTTACAATAATATATAGGTGATTCAATCCCATGGATTTAGATAAGATACTATTATATTTTATTTTGTTGAATATTTTTTGTTTTTTGTTATTTTAAATACTTTAAAATGTATAAATAAAAAATATTTTACTTTTTTAGTTGGGTTTAATGTGTTGGTAAATATAAATTTAATTTTGGTAAATCATCTTACTAATAAATATGATTTTTGCATATATTTTTAGCCAAAAAATTTCAAAATGTTATTGTGGAATATAAAATTGTTCTGTTATAATGATAATATTACCAAACAGATAATATATATTATTTATAATAATTATTAAATTATATAATATAAAACTATAACAGAAAAAGGATATAGTTTGAAAAAAAATTAAAAAAAATTAAAAACATGAGAAAAATCAGATAGAAATTACTTGAATCTCAATGAAAATAAATATGCCATATGTATCTCCCCAACATTATCTGTCAATAATATGGTTTACACAAGAAGTAGAGTCCATGCATTCAGTTTACCCACTCATTCATGACATGGCTACAAAGTAGATAATCATATATAGTGGTCTCACATTGGCTTAAAGAAGCAGATCACCCACAATCTTGGACATATGTGGTTGGATGCAACTGATCATCCCCACTATATAAATGTTTCATAAAATATAATAAAAAACAATGAAAAAAAATAATTAAATCAAATTAAAATCCAAATATAATTAAATCAAGTATGGTCTTTCTATTCTCATTGGATAAGAAGAACATGAATGAGTATGTTATAATTTATTTTGATATAATCGATGGAATCTTCCATAATTATTCACACACATTGCATGTAATCAATAATTCGATTTTGTGGAGGCTACCTATGAAATCATTGAAGATTATACCAACACAAAAATTGTTTATCCAAAATTTGACATTCTTGTATTCATCTTGAAGAATGTTGAATCATATGAATAATTTATCATTCTTGTACGTATAAGTGTGCACCTAAAATATAGTAAAATATCAAAATTTTATAATTATAATCTATGAAATTTAATTGATAAAATGTATATAAACAATTCATTGATGATAATGTACCAATATGAATTTTTTGTTCTTCTTCATTAAAAACATGATTGGTAGGTGTCTTTAAATACATATACATCAGTATAAACAAGTTCTCATTTAATGATCCTACATTAATCATATCATCTAAAATGTAAGGATTAGATGTTATTTTCAAATAATATTTCGTAGGTACATGTATAATTTACTCTAGTGATCAAGCATCAAGAAAATAAAGAAACATGAAAAAAATCCAAATATATGGTTGTTTTTTGTTTTGAAAAATATTTCTTTTAATAGATAAACATATTAACAAAATGTTATTCATTACAAAAAAAAATTATTTTAGAATAAATGGTTCCATGATACTATGTAATTCAACTACACCTAAATATCTCCCAATAAATTTTTTAGAATCATTCCAATGAATGTGAATTAAAATCAGACCATTTATCTATTGGTTTTATTTTATTTGTATCAAATACATAAATATTTTATATAATCAAATATTAAACTCTAATAAATATTAAATCTAAAAGGATGTCACCTAATTTAAATCTAAATCTAATAAAATCAATTAAATTTATTTTAATATAATAGAATAAGAGGAAGATAAATTAAATACACATAAAATTATTTATGAGGATGTCGATCTGATCTCACAAAATTGTTGAGAATCCTTTAAAGCATTAGATACGAGAGATATTTTGTGTTTGACTATGAAATATATGAAGATTCCATAAAATAAAATAATTTTTATCTAGTAATTAAATACTTTCTGTGGGACTGGATGGTAGTGGATTCATAGGAATTAGGTTGGGCTAGTGAACAAAGCTCCTTATGATGACCTCTATTAGGAATTCCCTATTCCATTGGAACTTATTTTTTATGTATCTTAAAAGAATCATCTTGATATATAATTATTGTATCATAATCAAATCGGTGAAGAATGTAAAATCAATAGTTAGTAAAGGTTCATGCCATGGAGTACGATAATTCCATGGATAGTTCTAGGAAGTGGCATGTTGTTCAATGGATTTAACATGGATCATATAAGATGGATCACTATAGCGTGCTTCTGGTTGCGCTATGGCGTGTTGTGGTGCAACACCCATGATTTCCCCCTTTTCTTTTTTTCATTTTTTCACCTACTTACTCATATGCACTAATTGAAAATATCTAATTTTATGTCAACTGACGACCACCCCTTTTGACCCAATAGAACATTGTACGCATATTGTGAGAGTAATGACTCTGCTAGTGTCATAACTAACTGAACTTTATGTCCCAGAAAAGATCCCACGACTGTCGTGACCCAACTGTCCTTGACCAAGATGAACTCCCTCGGCCTCCATGACTCAGATATGAAATGTTGTCCCAGGAAGACACAACCCCTATGAAAACTATTAAACTTTTTATTTTTTGAAGATAATTTTATTTATGTTGCTTGAACCATATTTTTTGTTCGAGTTACACCTATGGTTATTTTTACTGCCATTTTTTCTTCTAGTTTTTTTGTTTCTGTTATTTTTTTAATAATATTTTTTAAAATGTAATTATTTTTTTATATATTTAAACAATTATAATATATTTAAAAATGTATAAGGTAATGAAAGGAATGATCTAGTTTGATTTTTTGAGATATTGTTTTTAGTATATTTTATGATTTGAGATATATAATTTTTTGATATAAATTTTTTTTGGTAATATTTAATTTTTGGAGTCATTATTGAATTAATTTTTTTATGTTTAAAATATTAATTATTGAAATTCATATTTTATATTTATATATATATTGTAATATAATTTATTTGTTATCATTGATAATTATATACACCTCTTATATGTTCCACAAGATAATATTTCTAGGTATTATGTGCCATGTTAGTGCTTTTGTTCGTAGGGACCTTATCGCAATTAAGCTGCATGTTCCATAAATAACAATGTTATAATAACTAGGAGAGAGTGTACATTTTCAGGGTAGTCGAGGTACCCTATGTAGACCCACCAAATAGTGAAATTTTTATCCCACAAAATAAAATTATTTATAGAAATCATTATGTAATAAGATTATTTGAGAAACCAATTTTGGGATGCATAACTTGTTTTCCTAGGATGACATGCATAAAAAAGAATGGATCATACTGATATGAATGATAGGTAAAAAAACAAAATTAAGAAACTAAATCACTAGATAATGTTCACATTTTTGAAAATATGCATTAGGTAATTATTAAAGAAAACATCCAAAAATCATACAAGTACAGATGTCATAAAATATTCATAAATGGTTTGAGTAAATTTATTTTTAGAAAAATAAACATGATCATATCAATTAATACCATCATAATATTTATTAATGAATGAAATTATAATTCTCAAATTATTCTCTAGTAAAATATTTAATTTAATGAATTCAACTTTTAGGTATATCCATTATATATTTTGTGGCCAAAACTAATAATTATAAAAATAAATGTCTGTAGTAAATAGAAATAAGATAAATTTAATGAGATGTTATTTTTGCGTCCAACTGACTTAAAAACTATATAAAAACAAAAAACTATATAGTTCAGTAATTTTCATTCATAATAAGACTTATACTAATTTAAAGTAAAATTTGTATCTAATGAGAACTATATTGTCAATGGACTAATATTAATTTGAATAATGAAACACATTATACTAAATACCTAATCAAAGGAGTTTAAGGATAATTAATTTAAGTATTTATATTTTAATTAATAAATTAGTATTAATCCTTTCTCACAAACTATTTCATTATGATAAAACTCAATTTTTAATGATTTATGAAACTGGGGTAAAATTAATTAATAGAAAAATCATTATGTAATCAGACTGGAGATAGAACACCATACATGGTGATATGAGATAAATTACTAAGGTTTCCAATAGAAGTTCATTGTGACCACCAAAATAGGTTTATGAAATAATTATACCTCATAGGTTAAAAAAGATAAACATTCATTGAAAAATAAAAATTTAATTTGATTAGTTAGTAATAACTCCATAACATAGCTGATAATGCCACAATTTATACCCATAATTGATAAAGCTCATTGTAGTTATAACTCTAAGATGTTAATTTTGAAAGCAGTATATAGTCAATATGTTCAAATATATAGAACATCATTTTCATAGAAGAAATATTTTTTTTTTATACCATGAAAAGGATACTGAAAAATATTATAAATGAAAATTAGTTGCCTAATAAATGTGAATATCTCTAATATGTATTTATGTAATTGATATTAATTTCATTACATAATTTCTAAAAGGAAAAATGGATATACATATAATAGCAAACTAACAATTGTACTATATATCTAGAGAAACACATAAGAAAATATCAATAATGTATAATTCATAAATAATTCAAAAAATTTCTAAAATTGATATGTAAATTAGTAAAAATGAAATTATTTCATACAATGGAATGGTTAATTAAACATATATATTAAAAATATTACACTAAATTATTTCCTTAAAATATTCAACCATCTTCCTGTAGAAAAAAATCATACATTGAATCAAATATAGTTATATGTATTTTTCATCATAGTTTCTAGGGGTTACACTTTCTATCATTCAATGGAAATGAATTTTTTTATGTATTCTTATATTTTGAATCTTTGAATGTATTAAATATTAGTTTCAATAATAAAAATATACTAATATTTAATTTACAATCATAACCATACTAATTTCAGAAAAACAATTCTTGTTATCAATTGAACCATCGATGTTCCAAATTGTATATGTACTATAGTAGAGATGGAATATATATAGGTTTACGTATAAGGGGAATGAGATCAAACTACTTAGAAAATGTAATCTTATATGGATCATAAAAAAAATTCATTATAAATAATCTATTAAATTAAGATGAACTAAAAATTATCAATGGGTTAATAAAAATTAGATGAAGAAAATAAACCACAACAACTAATGTAATATATGAATAAAAAGAAGAAATAATTATCATACATGATTCATTTGGAATAAAAATACAAATACTCATGGCTATTGTGTTTTATCTAAAATCATTAATAATGGAAAAATAATATAGCTACAAATATAAAATCTTATAGATTCCATTTTATTGTATTAATAAATCTTCAATGTGAGTATTCCACCCATACGATTCATATTAAAATTATTCATTTAACAGTAATTTAAAAAATAATTAATTTAATTTTGTGAGGAATAAATAACATGAACATAAAATATAATATATCAAATTGAAATTACGTTCATGAATGGAACAATCAAAAATTTACATAATAACTTCTATATGGTAAAGGAATGAGATAATAAAATATTTTGAAAAAACAATTGGTGAAAATTTCCTTGATTGTCAAAATATGTTGGAAAAATCGTCCATAAAATAGCTTCATATAAAAATTAAATACTTGCAACTCGGTTAGTTACAAATAATGGGAAATCTGAATATGTTTTATGTGTATTTTATGACGTTTATATTTTTCAAAGAGTTAAAATTCATGGATCTTGTTCTAAAATGCATTTTAAAATCATAATGAATAGTTTTATGTGTGGATAAAGTTGAATGCTACTATTTAGAGTTATATGATTTTGGAATTGAAAAAATAACATTAGTTTTATCTTCTAGAAAATCCAATGTAAAAAATAAAAAACACGCCATCTCTAATACAGTTCATGAAAAAATGAAATTGCATACTTGGATCTGGATAATTCAAATGGAACAAATTAGAATATAGTCTATGGTTACATTAAATTTCATGTTAGCAACTAGATAATTGCACACCAAAAAATAATTTCTATATAACAAAAAATAATATGTAAATTGAAATTTTGGAATTGGATAAATTATATAATAACAAATCATTCTTCAATATTAATCATAGAAACATATTAGGCAAGAAAAAATCATTCTAAAAAATCCATCATTCCATGAACTGAAAATTGGTGCTTGAATGATAACATAAAAATTAATAAAGTATAATGTTCCTTGTAGTTTTAGAAATATATAAAATTAATGGAAATATAACAATGACAAAAATTTTAATAATAAATAGTATGTTAGAATATAGGATTTCATGATTAGTTTACAAAACCACAGTTTACAAATCTATCAATAAAATCAAACATGAAATCAAATTATAATATTCTATAAATTCAAACACTAGTAATACCTACTTATAAAATACTATAGAAAAAGATTCATATAAAAAAATTTATAGGAAAAAGTTTCCATTTAATTAAACTGTTTGACACTTCATTCCCAACTCTTCAAGTGTATTAAGAGTACAATATATTATAAATAATATAATAGAAATGACAATGATTGAATAATGATATATATTAAATTAACCAAAAATAATAAATAATGGACTCTAAGGATTAAAACTACTATAAAGAAGATAGGATTTTCATCTATATATAAAATATGTGTCCACGCTACCATTTAATATTGACTCCACACATTAACCTCTTGATTTCAGAAAATGTATCTACACCTCAATCCTAATACTAAATAAATTGAAATAAAAATAGAATAAATTAAATAATGATTCATAATAACAATTTAAAAGAAACATTTTCATAATAAGCAATGAAGCACTCAAATTTTATTAAGTCAAAAATTAAAATTTATTTTAAAATTAAAAGAGACTAATCATAAAATACGTCCTCTACAATGAACTATAAAATCAGCACATCCTATTTTAAAATTAGATAAATCCAAGTTTGCAATTAATCCAATTATGTCCCTCCATAGATACTTGATTTTTGCACCACATTTATATGATAATTGAATATAATGGGTGTGTATGAAAATATTATTGATACATAATATTACAAAGGCCATACTCATATAACATGAATATATATATACAAGAATATAATTAAGAATATAAAATCACTAAAAATATGTCAAAATAACTAGAAAACACATTTCAGAAAAATTTAACCATATCTATAAATGTACTTCAATTAAATTAATGGATACCCATGATTTCATGGGATTAAAACATGAAGGGGAAAAGAAAATACCTAATAATATGATAAATAATGGACCAATTGAATGATTAATGGGTTTATATCCATTCTCCATCTAAAGCATCATATTTTTAGTTGAATGTGGACAAAAGAATTAAATCATTTGTAGATGTGGGTGTATGTGGTGGTAGATAATTGATAGTGGTGTGGATGGCAGTGTATTCCATGATAACGAATTGGGTATTTTTGTTCATGTAGAAAATACTAGTGTGGGGTGGGCGGGAAATGAAGATGTGGGAGTGAGGTGGCACAAGGAAGACTTGATTATGGGGGAGGTTAATTTATTTTTTTGATCCGTCGAATAAATCATAAAATTGATAATATATAGTTTTTATTTTTTTAATAATAAAATATTCATTTGTTAGTAGAAAACTATTTATATAAATATTAAAATAAAATTGTAATAATTATTGGTAAAAGATTTGTTGGTATTAAACATTAATATATTTATATTTATATTTATATTATTAAATATATATTATTTACATAATTTTAATATCAAAAGGTCTAAATATATTTTAGAATTATTCATTTTTACCATTATATATATTATGTCACCAAATTTATGTTGGTACCAACTATTGTTTTGTAAAATAATTAAAATATATAAAATAAAAATACGTTCTTAAAAAAGGTGGATTTCTTGGAAAAAATATTTTCATATCACGTGGGCATGATAATTCATACTTGATAAACAATACCCAATGTATTATTTTTACAATTTTAATAGAATTTAATATTATTTTATCCTTTTTTAAAACAATTAAGTGTTTTTTGAATCAAAAACTAGAAATGGGGTTGGAGTGGGGCTTCTTTTTAAAGGGGAATAATTTTATCATAATTAAAAATGAAATTTTTCGAAAAATTTATATGGGTCTGTTGCAATGTCCACACTCATTTTCAAATAATGTGAATATTTTATTAACCTCTCTTTAGTTCAATGTATGGTGCTTAGATTTTTCTTTATGTATACAATGAATAGGTTGGTCGCACCAGTTCAAGCGTGTGCCTGAATAGGTACATCCGGTTGGTCGACCCACCTGAAAAAATTGGTATAATCTACACTATTGATCATATGATGGATGATCTAAAAGAGATTTCTATTTAATATTTTTTTATATTTGGGAAGTCATGTCATTAGGAACTATCCAAAGAACAAGATTTATCTTATATAAGATGCACTATTTCAAAATAGTTGTCTTTAACCTCTTAGGGGATGAGAAATATTATCCAATGGGGGTATTCTAATTCCTATAAAAGGAGGATCCCTAACATGAAATATTTACTCAATTCCATCAATTCCAAAGAACTATAGTCCTTCTAAGAGATTGAAATTCCTCTCAAAAATTATACAATCATCAATGCATGTTTACTACTTCACATAAAAAAAGACTATTCAGGGGTTACTCTCTAATGATAACAAAATGTAGAGTTATGAGCCTTCATTTTATCTTAAATAGGACTCACATTCAACCCACTATATATTCGATCAACAGGGGTCAAATCTACTCTTATGGAGAGAAATAAAAAGAATTCATTTCCATGATCCTTCTAATATGACCCAATAAAGTCCATATCACAACCCACTAATATATAAAATAATATTAACATAAAATTTTCATCAACATTCATACAAAAATGATCAATAAAGTGATGTATTTGGAGTAATTTTATCTTAATTGTAGGAACCTTAATTTTCACTCAGGCGTGGATCCTTTAATTTTTTTCCTAATTTCTTTATTTTGGACATATTACTGATTCCTAGTGGAATAGTAATGGTCCTGAGGGTGTAAAAGGCTTTCTCGAAATCGAAAAACAATTTTTTTTGAAAAAAAATCTCTATGGCACGGTTAGAGTAATCTGTGATGGTTTAGAATATGGTTAGATCTAGTAGTGCGGATAATATATATTTTTGTATAGAGCCATATGGCATGTTTGGGGAATACTTTATGTAACCATGTGGTACACCACTTTATCCAGGTACATCTGCATGGTTTATGCATGTTTTGGAAAACCATGCGGACAACCCACGCATAGGTTTAAATTTGGGATATTTTAAAAAATTTCTCTTAATGATCAAATTAAGCCCCTCATACCTTCTATATTATTTTCTCATGGGATAAACTCCATTTACTCTCATTTTGGATCTTTTTGATTTCCTAATCTAGGTATCAAAAGATATCATTCTTCCAAGATACATTCAAGCTTATGTTCATCATGTTGGATGTGAAATGGTAAGTGCTAGAGTCTATTTGAGTTGTTCTCCATCTCTCTTGAACTGGAACATATTATCGTTGTGTGATCATTTTCAACATTTTCATAGAAATACACTGATCCAAAAAAAATCAAATGCTTATATTTGAGAAGGAGAGTATTGCATGCCAATGTTGGGAGGTCTATAAATAATCCATTGTTTTTTTATTTCATAAGTGTCATGTGGGGCTTGCCGATTTCATCGTGTTCCGTTTATTTAATTTATATGACAAGCTGATAATAATTAAAACTATATAGTTTTTTCTCTTTAAAAATATGTGATTTATTATTAGTGTTTATACACAAAACTCCATCCATCCCATGTAGTACATTATTCTATAATTGTCATTTTTTGTATTTGTACACATTTGAGCCATGGTTCAGGTGTGCCTCTACTTGACCTTCTTATGGGTAAACATTACTATATTAAATGTATTGATTTATATTGTGAATTTCATAATGTAAAGTACCATTTATTCATATCACTTGACCCACCAAAGGCAAGCGCTTCAATTAATAAATTTATGTTTTATGTAAATTGGAAAGTATAGAAAATATATGACTTTCCCCTTTAAAATGTAATTTAATAACAAGTTGCACATTTGTAGCACCCATTACAATGCTAATACAAGAGAGAAGAGTGATCCTTGATTATTAAAATGAATTAAGTGGATTAAATGAATGGTTCTAAGAAATAAGGCTTTATTACACTAATAAAAGGAAAGGAGTGAACCAAATGTACTAATTTAGTAATTATAACTAGAATAAATGAGTGTAGGATCAATTAGCCTTATCAAACAAATGAATGGTAATGGATTGAACATTATGAATTATATATATCCAAATAGGATTTCCCTAACACATGATCACTTTTTATTCTCATGGTCATTCCTTGAGCTCTCAAGAACCCCATTATGAATTCAATGAAAAGAATTTCTTATGTTGAGACCCATTTAAAACCCAATACTTGAATAACTTTTGATACATTGTATGACGACATAGGGCCCCTCATGTAGTAAAACAATATTCCTAGGTTACACTCCTTGGATCCAACATTGACAATATAGTACCATGGTTAAAGCCCATCATTCCTAATCATTTCTTAGCACCATTTTACCTTGGTTGAAATACTTTGACTAGGTAAGCATATTGTTTTGGAATTTTTGGGACTCGGTTCCATTGATTAAACTCTTACCCCAATCCTAGATACAATTATTATTGGGTTGGTGTCCCTTAAGATCTATGATTCCTTGGTTATTACCTTTTAATTTTATTATTAATATCATCACATGTTTCCTTGTTATATCATGGAAGCTTAACTATTAATTACTTGAGAATTAAATACAAGAATGTAATAACCATATAATAAATTGGCTATATGCTCAAACACCATCCAAGGGATGAAACATGTAATGTTGTATTTAGTTACATTATACTACATTACATTATATATGCATGATTGAACACCGTTATATTTCCACTGCATAATTTGGATGTTATAGGAACTGTCGGTGGTCACCTAATGAGATTTATCTCACACCCTCTCTGGGTGAAATTTGGTACCTATGGAAAATTACATATATGAAGATGCTGAAGAAGGGAAGAATACAACTTTGGTCACTTGATTTATTTCTATTTAGATTAATCATGACAGTATATGACCGATCTAGAGCTCAGGATGCATGGGATAACCTTTTTTCCATTATACTTTTGTGGGAACTGTTAACCCCACTATCTTGTATCCATGATTTCTATTTTCTAGTGACATGACATATCATCATCAGTTATTTTAGTTAATTAAGTTAATATTATCCTTGTCTATTAATTAGTTTTTTCAGCTTCCACAATTCGCTTATGTTGTTTCATCTATTTACCTCTATTTATATTTATTTGTTGTGTTACACACAATTAATGAGGGAATAGTTACCCATAGACACACCCTAGGCCCTCACTACTAGTCACAATCCTCTAGTGTTGGGGAGATGTGCTTGAGGCCATGTGGTCCACCAAGTATGGGGATCCAATTAAGTGACATCCTGGTTCAGGATATCACAATGTGGTATTAGAGTGGTTCCTTTCATGATTTACTATTTGAATACAATAGTAGTAAGATTTGGAACACTTGAATCTTGGTTATAAGTTGTGCTTGGGTTTCTCATACCCATGTTCTGGGTAAAATCCATGTAACCATAATTATAATTATTTTTCTCTTTTTTATATTACATTTGATATAATTTGATCATTGGGTAATGCACATGTTGTGTGTAGTTGTTGATTATTATTCTGAATATTGATTTCATTCATTCTTGCCTTGTAGATATGAGGGAAAGGAGAATTGTTACATTCATCATATTCGGCACCTAAAATTCATATTTCATGCATATTAAATTCCATATAATTGTATATCATATCTTTTCATTGCTTGATATTATGGTGATTGTTTTTTGATGCTATTATAAAAAGCATACTCTTGTGTTACTCTTGGTTTTGATTTAGAGACTTCATATCTCAATTAATGATGTGTGTGGTCCATAATGGGTTGGGATGAATAATTTACCAAGTCAATACATTTTTATATAATAAAATGGGTGTTGTTTTCATTGATGAGGATTTTTGGCGCTGATTCAATGGGAATAGATATCCATTATAAAGTGAAACAAGAATTATCATATGAAATGGTTTCACATCTTAATCCCATCTTGTCTTGTTTATTAAATGTAAATGAGTGAACCTTGTAATTAAATGAAAATGAAATGAATATTATAAATGATTACATACCAATTCCTAGAAATATAAGAGGTTCATTGGGCTATTATGAATTGGGTAGTGTGTTTTCTTACATTCAGCTTACACTAGGGATGGTATCTATTTGATTAAGGCTTATTTTAAGGTGTGTGATAAGCAATTGTAGACCAAGGCTACCCCAACATCCTTATAACATATGTCAAGAAGGGGGACATGCCCATGGTCAAAATATGGTGGTCCTAAAGCCACCAGTCTTACCTCCTAGAGTTACACATGTGGAACCACTTTTTGTAAATGATTTGGGAACTGATTCCCATGTTCATGATAGAGTCCTATGTCTAATACAGTACATGCATGGTTCTCCATGTCTTCCACCTATGATGGCTGACCTGACTCGCGAGTTCCACCAACAACATCCTTTTACTTTCTTAGGGGATGGATGTCGATAAGCTACTGAGTCTTGGATAGAGGAACGTTTTTCTATCATTGAGGATGTAGAATCACATCTAGAGTGGAGGGTCATGATTTCTACAACCATGCTTCGAGATTTAGCAAAGTGTTGGTGGGATGTTAGTTCCCAGGATGATCTCCATCAAGACATGATAAGGGTTGATTTCAAAAAAAAATTATATGCTCAATTCTTTATTCATACACTATTAGATGATAGAGCTAGAGAGTTCACACATCACGAGAAGGATTCAATGTCATTTATGGAATATTCAGCACGTTTCATAGAGTTATTGAGCTTTTCACCGCTTCTAGTTGGTGATGAGATTTTTCATGCTAGATTATTTGAGGATGGGTGTCACGACACGCCTTCACCAAAAGGAGGGAAGGGTTAGCGGTTTTCCAGACCCTTCTTCTTTAAGTTGAAGGAGAGATAATGACCCCCGAGACCCGCCTTCAATAGGTCCCGGAGTGGCGACTAACACCAAGGGTATATAAATTTCTCACAAATGGAAGGAATTACCCCTTTTTGTTTTATAAGATCGGGAGATAAGATGATGAATCTCAACAACACCAATGTAAAATCAAAGTAAAGCCAAAAGTAAACCATTCCCACATGCATGTTCCTAAAGTAAAAGCCACAAAGCACAAAAGGTGACTACAAAGGAAAGTACCAAAGAAGAAAAGAAGAAACTACAACTGCCCCAAAGGTCTGAGCTAGTATGGTCCTGTGTGATCCCTGAAATCCTCTTGGAAACATGAAAGAAGTTTTATATACGTAGGGTGAGCATACAACTACACTCGGTAGGGAAAACCAAAGACTCTCGTGCACAAGTGGGGGAACATACAAATGTCTCGTGAGAAAAGGAGTAAACCAAACACCTATCAATGTAATCTATCCACCCAAGCCTCACCAAGGAACACTCCCCAAATAACGCAAGTCAAGTAATATATATAATAAGAGCACATCGATGTTTGGGTACCCCGCACCACTTTCCCACTGATTATTGAGACATCCTACGCATCGAAGCAATCCCGCCATTCTCACCGCAGTCCCACTACCGCACCCTCCCGCACACACCTAGGACACAACCACACGTAACCGCGCCAGCAAACACCTAGGCCATAACTACCACCACCACACCTGAAAACACCTAGGATAGAAGATCCACTGCCACGCCCGAAGACACCTGGGCCTCATCCCGAAGACACTTGGGAACCCACCTGCCGCACACACCTGGCCAACCACCACAATACCCCTCCCGAAGGTTCCTGGGCTAATAATGGACCTCAGGATATCACATCCTTCCCAAATATACTTGGGCTATCTGAGAAAGGGAGTAAGAAATGATCTAAAAACTAGACACTAAGAGTAGTGTTGGAAAAAACACACTCCCCCATGAAATGGGGGTGTTCGGCACTAAGTGCTCAAATTGGGTGGGGCGCGAATAAGAAACACAAGCTACAAGTATACATATATAGGTAACAAGCACTCAAACAATGATATGATTTTCTTAAGACAGACTACAGATCACAACAGAACTCAAGTTCGAGTCACGACCCTCATCAACAGACCCATTGTCCCATTCTTGTTTCATGTTCAGTTATAACGTTAAAATAAGGTCATGCACTACTGGGAAACTAACACCATAAGCATATCCAGGATAAAAGGATCCATCCAATCATCAATTTAAACATTCACACTCAGTTATCATGTAATGTTACAACAACAAGGTAAAGTGAGAACCCGTGAAGTACTGGAACCAGACATCCCCGAGACACAGCCCCGTTTCCCCTCCCCCAAAACTGTTTTTCATCAAGAGGGGATCCCACCCAAAATCGTGATATAACAAGGTAACCACCCGACCACATAACTCACAACCGCCGAATCCGTAACAATAGGGAATCCCATTCCCAATTCCACAACCATCGAGAGTATAAAAATAGGGGATCCCTTCCCCTCCCACATCTCCAGCAACCATCCCGTGGAAGAAGGACAAACAAACCACCACCATCAAATCAAAATAGGCCCATGAGGTATTTCCAGATTTAAGGATTTTACACGCTCCATGATTTCAATTTCTGTGTGTTTTAACTGGGAGTTATCATAGAGGGGTTAATACTGGTGCTTTCGATTTATTTAGTCAGGTATACGTGATTAACCGATTTACATTTCACTACAGTAGTTTACAATTACAAAACAATCCATTTAAAGAACTACTAAGGGTTCATTTGTGCACAGAAAACGACCACCAACGGCCTTGATTTTCAGAAGGCATAAGCCAGCATAACTCAGAAATATAATCATAATATAAAAACATCAACGATCACATCCCCCCCCCCTTCTTTCTTTAATTGATTCGTTCATTGTCTTTAATTAGGTCTGGTTTATCCAATTCTACAGAAACAAAAGCACGCCCACCCCGCATGATACACAAAAGAGAGAGGCGAAGGAGAAATTCCCTACTTGTTGATAGATGATCGACGTTTAGGCCGGGAACAGAACTTTACGGATAAGGATTCGGCTCGCCCAATGCCCCAAAAGATGTTCATGAAAAGCCATAATCGAGGAAAGAAGAAACCATGCCTAACCCTTTAGTTTATAAGGCCCACGGACGGTTGAGATAGGAACACGAAACCGCGTAATGAGCGGGGTCTTGGGTTGACCATGTGGCCCCACTCATCATTAAAGGAGTCGGGTGGTTTAAACCAACTCATTAATTCATTAATTATTTAATTAAAACTCTTATGGGAATTACGGGTCTTTAAAACATGCTCAAACAGGTCAAAATAGGGTTTAAAACCCTAATTGCGCAAGAAGGAACGCCACTGGAAAGAACCTACGGGGTAGGCGAGAGCCACCGATGGCTGAGGGATACCGGTGGGTGATGGATACCGGTAGGCTAAGGCTACGGGTAGGCTAAGGCCACCGGTAGGCCAAGGCGACCGGTAGGCCAAGCCGACTGGTACGCCAAGGCCACCGGTAGGCCAAGGCCACCGGTAGGCCAAGGGTACCGGTAGGCCACGGCTATGGGTCGGCCACGACTACCGGTAGGCCAAGGCTACAGGTACGCTAAGGCTACCGGTACGCCAAGCCTACCGGTACTCCAAGGCTACCAGTAAACCAAGGCTGGCAGTAGCCCAAGACTACCGGTATGCCAAGGCTACTGGTAGGCCAAGGCTACCGGTACTCCAAGGCTACCGGTACACCAAGGCTACCGGTACGCCAAGGCTATCGGTACGCCAAGGCTACCGGTAGGCCAAGGCTACCACTAGGCCTACACCGCCGTGATTCCTATACCAAAAAACCCAACACGACATTTTCACAATGTAAAGGATCCCCACAAAACCCAGGTCGTTACATCAGATACCTCTTAAACGATTCTCGTCCCCGAGAATCAAAACAAACCAGATGGAAAGAGAAGGTCCGAACAACAACCTCGAAAGATATCTCTTAGAAGTGAACCCATGATAAATAAAAAAACTTCCCGGATATGAACCATGAAACATACCATGCCAAACTACCTAGGCATGTGGGTTGGGGATTCTCCTCTCCCATGTCATGATATTATCTGCTTTGGGCGGCACTGACTCGCCCGCATGGGTTTAACCGCATCCACCTTAATGCATCTTGATTAGGGGGCATGTTCTTTCCTCCCCCATAGCCAGGGCTTTTCACACACATTCAGAGGAAATAAAACCAGTATGTTTCATATCCAAAAATACAAAACCTTCTACCACAACAGGTACAACAAGGAACAAAACTCAAAACAACCCGGGGTAATGGGTATGTGTAACAACCCGAGATTTTATGAAAAATATTCTTTTTTATTTCACTAATATCTTGTGTTGTATGCTACACCAAAAGGAGCTTTCACAACACGCATCCTTGACTTGCCTTGCATTACACGCAATTGCGACCTTCCTCGATAGCGTGTGTAGTACGCAATACCGAGTTTCACTAAACAACGATATGCTATTAAAATATTATTATAACTAGACGTTATGAATAGTTATAACCACCTTTTAAGATTTTAGAAATTTTAGCTCTCAAAATGGACTTCATTTTTGGATTCGGAATATCGAAATTAGCTTAGGGTGAAATTTTGGTAATTTTCGGATAACTTTCATATTTTGACGAATAGTGAAAATTACTAAATTATAATTAAAAACAACTTTTTTAATCAAAATAATTAATAGTGATAAATTATTAATTTGAGTTGTTTTAAAGTATATTTAGAATATATTTTTACAATTTAATACAATGTTGGTCATTGGATGTAATTTCACATTTAAACCAGATATAAACAAGTGTCAATATTTTGATAGATACTGTTTCTTAAAAACACGCTATTTGTTTTAACAGCGGGATTTAATTATAAAATTAATTAATTCAACTTCTATGTTATGAATTTGGTAAAATAGACTTCATTTTTGAATTCGGAAAATGAAATATAGCTTAGGATGAAATTTTGGCATTGTTATGAAAAACATCAATTTTTTATGAATAGTGAAACTACTAAGTGGTAGTTAAAAAAACTGAATTTTTCATAAAACATAATTTTAGCACTTCTGTGAATGGAATTTCAAAAATCCAAGAGACACGGTTGATGTCAGTAAGTTAAATGTGGTTCAATGAGATGAAAATAATTTTTGGTGAATAGTAACTTTTTACTTTTTTTTTACCACGGTTAATAGTAAATAGGGTAACTAAGGGTAAATATGATATTACTATTACCCTAACACATGTCCTAATTCTATTGGATAAGTGTAATTCGACCATAAACAACCTTATGAATATAATATGACCATTTAGGTCCACTTGGATTATTTTATGACATTTAATATTATTTTATTTAATGAATAGTTAAAATAGTTAAAATCAAAGTTTAATAACTAAAACATTTTTAATATGGGGTTATACATAAGATAAATTCGACTATAAATATTCATTAGAAAGATAAAAAGATTTCCTACATAATTATATTTTATTTATAATTTTTAGACTTTAAATAAATTAATTTATTTATGACACAACGATGATGCAGTAATTACCCTTTTAAGGAAATATTAACATAATTGATGTTATAAATGCTCAAATGAATGTAATTTGAGACTTTTTATAAATTAAACTAATTTTATAGGTTACTATGATATATTAGTGTTGATATAATCAACTTGGTTCGAACATATAATTCTGTTATGACTTTCACAAAAATCATATATCAAATAGTGTCAAAATTGAGACCAAATAGTTTTTAAATCAAATATTATATTATTAATTGTTATTTTATTCCTAAAAATCTATGGTTCGGCCAAATGACTTAGATAAGGATATATATATTAATAATAAACAATTTGGGGTTTGTTTGGCATGTTATAGTAAGTGTATTAACCATATAGTGAAAGAAAACAAAAAGACGCGGTAAAAGTTAAATTATTTAATTTAGAGTTAAATCTAATTGATAAGGTTAACAAAATACCCTAAACTTGTCTAAATCATATTGGTTGATAGGATTTCGACCCATCCCCACTTTAGCTTCGAAATAAGACCCTTTGGAACCATTATTAACCGATTTTGACTTTAATATAAAATAATATTTTGAGATATTCCTAAGGTGCCCCTCTCCTCCCTTATAAAAGGACACCTCCTCCCCCTCCTCCTCACACCAATTTGAGCACTCAAGCTCGTCCAAACCCTGCCAAAATCTCTTCTCCACTTCCCTAGAAACATCCTAGAGGTTCTGGTCTTCCTCAAAGACCAATGTTAGTTCCCTAAGAGGAGGTCTCAATGAGGCGCTTCAAAGAAGAGGTAATTACCGTTACCAATTCTTTCATCTTTATTTCTTCATCCACTTCTTCTTCTTAGGTTGTTTCATTATGAAATAATAACATCAGTATCACTCATATACTGATATGTTATTATAAGTATGAAACAACCATATTTCACCATATTTCCATCCTATGGAAAAAGAAATCACCGCGCGTGCGTACGTACGGAATACCGTCTCCACGACGCGATGAGATTCATTCTCCATGTTAACCATTTAAGAATGATTATAAAGTATATATAATATGTAATAATGAAATATATGACATAATAATGATACTGGATTTATTTATATATTTATATGTATGTCATGTACTTAATTCCATTCAATTCAATAAGGAAACGAAAACAGCGTTCATGCGTACGTACGAACTACCGTCTCCATGAACGGTGTATTTCTTTCCATTTAATGATTTATTATATATATGTATATCCTGGATATATATATATATATAAATCATGTTTTATGTTCTGGAATTAAGTAATCATGATCTAAGTAATCATATGAATAATTACAAGTCAAAACACGGACGACAAATGAAACAATTTTACCCAAAACAGTCTTTTACATGGAATTTACAAAAAAACGGGTAATATAAAGTCATAAGTGAACCATATATGATATCATTACAATGAATATGATTCTGTAATAAGAAAATGACATTATTTAAATCATTATACAGGAGGTTCGGACACTTACGAAGCAAATCGGACCTAAGGTAAGGGAAATATCACAATCTCATTTTTATCCGAGATTGTTTATACGTTGGTATTTACTAGGGTGTATTTTGTCATACACATCTATGTTTCCTCAATATGTAATGTTATTTCCATCCACCTACAATTTTTTAAATCCAATTTTACCCTTTGGTTAGTTTTTAGTAAAAGATATGAAAGGAAACTTTTGTCGTTTTTCGTACGAGGTACATTTTGACTTTTTCGACAAAAGTACAAAGAATGTTTTTTTAACTTATACGGCACGAACGGATTTCTACTGTTTTATAAAGCCTTATTTTCATGAAGCTTCCTCTAAAATATTTCATGACTACTTTCAATAAAATCTCTTTATTTTAAAATTTCATGATGTTTTGTGAAAAGAAATTGATTTTGAAGAAGAAAGGATATTTTCCTCAAGAATTCAATTCGAGTGTTTTATCAAAATTATTTTCCATCTAATATAATAAAGGGTTATGTTTCAATCCATATTTTTACATTGATTTGACTATGTTGTGATGGAATTATGTTTATGAATTCCATTATCTTATATGAATGGTTTTATGATGTCATGTTGTTTAAGAATCCCATTTTTATTACATGGGTTATGCAATGATGTATGATTTATGATTTTGTGGCACACATAAGAATGGTATCATTATGAGATGGGTGGGACCTATATCTCCCTCCAATGCATTGGGTAAAGATTTTATATCTCATGAGATAGACATGGCTGGAATGGTAGGTTATACCGGTTCAGTGAAACAGGAATGAAACGAGGGTTACTCGATTCAGAAAGGGACTTTGTCCACTAAGATAGTCTTGGAAATGAGTCTTGACTAACAAGAAATGATTCTCTATGATTATGTGTGAATGCCACAAAGTTTCATGTTTTAAGTTATGATTATTGTGATTACATTTTGCTGACATGATTTACCCCATGTTATGAAATTATGATCTCTTTTGCAGGTTAAGATTTCCAAAAGTTATGTTCTTATGTATATGATGTGATTGATATTTCTTTTGTTTACCCTTACTGAGCATTTGAGCACACCCTTTTTGTAACGACCCAATCTTTTTGAGTAGTATATTAACTTACTCTTATTTATTTAATAAGATGTTAATGGTTAATGCAGAAAGAGGAGTTGATGGCTTCATCCAGTAGACTCAACCCTTACGAAGCCCACTTATCAGAGCTTGGGAAGGAGGTAGCATCTGTGGGCTTCGCTTTGGACCAAGCCCAAGCCGAGCTCCAGCGTGTCAAGCTTGAACGAAAACGCTTGCAGCAGAAGTTCAAGTTAGTGGAGATTGCTACTAGGGCAATGTTATCTGAGACTCCCTCAGATTCTCTCACCATAGCACACCTTACACTTAGGTCTTATGCCAATGTTATAAGGGGCTATGTGATGAGACCCTAGTTTCCTTGTGTAATCCTCTCGGGTGAATAAATTGAGATTTCTTCCTTTAGTGATGTTTGTGAAATTTCAAATGCCTAGATAATTTTAGAATGTATTTTATTGACGAATTTTGAAAAAGGGATATTTTGAAATATTTATGTAAACCCTAAATAACTAATGATGTGTAATGATTTTCAAAAAAATGGTCTTCTACAAAAGTATTCATTAAGGAATTTGGAGTCTAATAAGATCAACTTAATTTTTGATGAATAGTAAATTATGAATAGTGATTTTACGCTTATGATTAGTAATGTGACCAAATGGATTAGTAATTTTCACTTAAAGAAAGTCTTAATATAATTTAGACACCTTGGTTTCGTAATGTGATTCAATAAAATGGGTAAATAACGGTTTCATAAATTATTAATCAAGTATTAGTTTTTTCGGATGAATAGTGTTTTTTAATTAAAAATTTAATTAAAAATAATTAGAAAATTATTTTTATAAAAATGACTTTATTTTTGAACTCAGAGCATCGATATTATGTTAAGGTAATTTTTGGGGATTTTTCTGAAAAAATGAATTTTCGATGAATAGTGTTTTTATTTAAAAATTAAATTAAAAATATTTAGAAAAAATATTTTTATAAAATGGATTTCATTTTTGAAATCAGAGCATTGATATTTGGTTAAGGTGAAATTTTGGGATTATTCTGAGAAAGTTGAATTTTCAGTGAATAGTAAAAATACCGTTTTAGGGTTTCGGTATGTTTAATGACATCATAATGATATCATGATGATGTCATGAGATCTTTTGAGGGTTGGCCGTCCAAGGGTGATGAATTTTTGTTTTGGGGGCCCCATGTGGCCTAACTCCATGATAAATTCCAAGGGAGATCACATGGGTTTGAGAAAAGCACATGTGAGGTGTCCCTTGGCCATTAATGCTTTGTCCCCTCACTTTCCCTATAAATACCCACCCTTTCCTCCCTTAGTTTTCACTCCCAACTCTCCCCCAACGAAGTTCTGGTCTTCTTACCTTCCAAGGAGTCCTCCCAAGGTGCCCCCAATCCCTCAAGGTCCAATCCTTTGAGTTTCAAGAGTCACGTTTTAAGGTAAGGGATCCGACCCCTCTCTTTCTTTTCGTGTAATCTCTTTTGTGTCATTCCTTTTATGCTCCATGTGATTATGTGAGAGGATGTTCTTTTATATTCATCTTACTGCCCTTTCATGTTTATATGATGAGAGATCCCCTCTTACTCTCATCATTTCGTTTTATGAAAGTTTAAGTGACGCCGTTAGGCTGCCGAATGTTTAAGTGATTCTTTCACCCTTCTCATTTTTTTCATGTTCGATTTTCATGTCAAATATTTCAAGTTCCTTTTTATTATGTTGGGGTATGATCTATATATCTATCATACTGATCTCTTATGATCATATGATGAGAGACCCTATTTTATTTGTCCAATTCATTTTTGTTGAAGTTTAAGTGACGCCGTTAGGCTGCCGAATTTTCATAAGAGAAATCAAATTTTTGTCTTCCTTCCATGTTTTTCATTTCAATTGGTATGTCCTTGAAATTGCATCACCATGTCCATATATCCTTCTTATTCTGTCCCTTTACCTTTTTATGAGTCAATTATGATTGTTCAACCCATGTTCCCTCTCTTTTCAAAGTTTCTAAAACCTTGTAACATAGCCGTTATGCTGCAGAATTTTCGTCTCAAAATGCCTCTCTTTTCTCAAAATTATTTTATGTTATAAAGTGAATACTCAAAGATCCTATTTCTAAAGGGGTATTCACATATATATAAAAATGATCTATTTTAAATTCTGGGATTTACATACATGATACCCGCTTTCCCTTTCCGTGGGTTTAAAGTAACGTAAAGATCATGTCTTTAAAGCAGTTTTTGAAACGTTATGATTATGAAATGAAACCCATTTGTTTTATGCTATATGGGTTATTTATGAAATTTTTGATGATGATATATGTGGCTCACATGAAAATAAAGACAAATTTAAGGGTGCGCCCTGATAGCGCTCCAATGCATTGGGTAAAGACTTAATCTCTAGAGATGACCATTTTAACGACGCCTTGGTGAATAACCTTGGTAATTTTTAACGACACCTTGGGGATGGACCTTGGTGAAACGAAACGATTGTCAATATTAAATTTTGTAGCCACATATTCAAGTTATGAAAAATGATTATTTTTATTATGATGTACCTCATGATTTCTTTCTCATGCGTTAATGTTCTTTTCATGTCCTTATTGAAGTATCTCAAGTTCACTTGTAAAATGTTTCTCTTGTTTCCCTTACTGGGCCTTCTGCTCACCCTTTCTTTTGATGTATGTCCCCAGGTTATGAGATGCAGTAATGAACCTAGAATGAACTTAAGGAGACGCCTTTCATGTGTTTAAGAAGAATGTTTTATGTTGTTTTCATGTATTATGTTCCTGGTTTCCAAGACACTAGACCTTAAAGATCCTCAGTTTTGTGTAATGTAATGAAAGTTTATGTTATAAAATGGCGGGATGCTATAGTTGGTATCAAAGGATGGTTTAGTTATTTGTGGAAATTAGGATATAAAAACTTTAGGAAGAACCCTATAGAAAAGTTTAAATATAGGAAAACTTCCTGGTATTTTGGTAAGTATTGAGTAAGTGGTTTATCAAACAAATACATCCCTGTCTGGATACGAGCAGGTAGAGGCGGCTCTGGCACAGATGTACATAGGGGTAAAACCCGAAAACACCGCTTTGAGCTAGACTCGAACGGGAACTGGTGCACGATAACGGGCCTTGCTGCACTCTTGGTTACGACACTCCCGGGGGATATGTTTGGTTAATCACAAGCTTTCTATGAATCATTATGGAGGAATTATAGAAAAGTGTAATTGTCTAAGCATTAAGTCTTAGTTAAAAGATTCATAAATAAAATAAGTTTCTTACTAAGGTTTTATTCTTTTAGAAATGGCGGGCAATAGGAGGAACCGTGCTGATGGTGACCGCAATGCACCATGTGCTGACGGCCCTCCGATGGAAGCCGGAATGGAAACATTCATGAGAATGATGAACCAACTGACTCAAGTTATGAGTAATAACTTGAATCAAGCTGAGAGGCCGACCTCACCACGAAGGGAACAACACTCTGTTGAGTCCTTCATGCGTCAACGACCGCCAACATTCAGTGGATCTACTGACCCATTGGTTGCGGAACAATGGATAAGCTCCATTGAAAAGATCTTTTCTGTACTTCATTGTTCGGAACAAGAAAAAGTCACCCTTGCTGTTTACCGCCTAGAGGGAGAAGCTGATCAGTGGTGGTCACTGATCAAAAACACGAAGCCACGAGGAGAGATGGAAGCTATGGAGTGGGAAGAATTTCGGGGAATTTTCCTTAACAAGTATTTCCCTCGTTCCATGAGAATGAGAATGGAGAAAGAGTTTCTCGAGCTGAAGTAGAAGGAGAATGAATCTGTCGGAAGCTACGAGATGAACTTCACAAGGCTTTCCCGTTATACCTCAAGCTTTGTCATGGACCCTAATGGGAAGGTTGATAGATTCTTTGGCGGACTACGACCTCATCTGCGGAAGAATCTAGCCAACAGGGACTATGATAGCTATGAAGAAATAGTTCAATGTGCTATGAAAGTCGAGCTGGAGTTTGGTGAGACACAGTGGTCTCATAAGCCAAATGAAAAGAAGAGATCGTTGGAGCCCAGTTTAGGGAAGTCTTTTGATCAGGGAAGAGGTGGAAAGCAAATGCAACTTACCACATGCAATAAATGTGGGAAGAATCATCTAGGGAACTGCTTGAACAGAAGTGGAAGTGCTACAAGTGGGGAAGAGGAGGCCATATTGCTCGGAATTGTCATAGTGAGGAGAAGCCTCAGCTTCCCAACACTAACGACAGAGGAAAGATGGTTCTGGCCCTACCCGAAGTCACATGCTTCAAGTGTGGACAACTTGGGCACTTTGCTAACCAATGTCCCAATCCGAGGGCGGTGGAGGGGAATCACCACCAACCTCAGCAGAGGCCAAGAGAGCAAGGTCGTGCTTTCGCTATCACAACAACTGAAGTTGAAGTTCCGAACGATGTGGTAGCAGGTACTCTTGTTGTCCTCTCAAAACTAGCAAGTGCTTTATTTGATTCTGGTTCTACGCATTCCTTTATTTCTTCCAAGTTTGCAAAGAATATAGAATCAGTCCCCGAATTACTTGAGGTAGAGTTGTCAGTCAAGACTCCAAGTGGGATTATCCATGCATCAACAGTGTTTAGAGACTCTAGTGTTTACTTTGGTGAGCAAAATCTTATCGAAAATCTAGTAGTCATTCCCATGATGGAATTCGACATTATACTAGGGATGGACTGGCTCTCAAAGTATAATGCTAAGATCAAATGCAGAAGTAAGGAAATCTCAGTAGTCTTGAATGAACGACCTACAGTTATCTTCCGAGGAGAGATATCCCGAACTGATCCCTATCTAGAAGCACCTCCTATAGCTTTCTTTATGGAGTTAATCGGTGATGAGGAAGAAGGGAAAGGGAGCATACAAATTGAAGATGTTCCGATTGTTCAGGAATACATGGATGTCTTTCCTAAGGAGTTACCTGGACCTCCCCCAGAAAGAGAGGTAGAGTTCTCCATTGAACTCGTACCTGGGTCTCAACCGATATCAAAGACTCCGTATAGAATGGCAAATGTGGAGCTAGAGGAGCTAAAGAAACAACTCCAAGACTTGTTGGAGAAGGGGTTTATCCGACCGAGTGTGTCTCCTTGGGGAGCACCAGTTCTCTTTGTGAAGAAGAAGGATGGATCAATGCGGCTATGCATTGATTATAGAGAACTGAACGGGATCACAGTGAAGAACAGATACCCTCTACCAAGAATTGATGATTTATTTGACCAACTTCGTGGGGCTCAATTCTTCTCTAAGATTGACCTTCGATCTGGTTATCATCAACTGAGGGTGAAGAAGGAAGATATTCCAAAGACTGCCTTCCGATCAAGATATGGGCATTATGAGTTTACTGTTATGCCCTTCGGCTTGACTAATGCTCCTGCTATTTTCATGGATTTGATGAATAGAGTCTTTAAGGACTACCTTGATAACTTTGTGGTAGTTTTTATTGATGATATTTTGATATATTCAAAAAGTCGTGAGGAGCATGAAGATCATCTGAGGGTTGTTTTGAAAACTCTACGGAAGGAGAGGCTCTTTGGGAAGTTCAGCAAGTGTGAGTTTTGGTTACAACAAGTGGCTTTCTTGGGGCACATCGTAACCAATGAAGGAATCTCGGTTGACCCTGCAAAGACAATGGTTGTGGAGGAGTGGCCTCAAACCAAAACAGTAACTGAGATTCGTAGTTTCCTTGGTTTAGCGGGATATTATAGGAGGTTTGTGAAAAACTTTTCACGGCTTTCTAATCCACTAACCAAGTTGACTCGAAAAGGGGTTAAGTTCATCTGGACAAAGGAATGCGAGGAAAGTTTCCAAGAGCTGAAGAAGAGATTGGTTACTGCACCTGTGTTAACACTACCCTCTATCGGAGAAGGATTCGTTATTTTTAGCGATGCATCTCTGAAAGGGCTTGGGTGCGTCCTCATGCAAAATGACAAAGTAATTGCTTATGCATCTCGACAGTTGAAGATTCATGAGCAGAATTATCCTACGCATGATCTAGATCTGGCGGCAGTTGTTTTTGCTCTAAAGATATGGAGGCACTATCTTTATGGGGAGAAATGTGATATATACACTGACCACCAAAGTCTAAAGTATATTTTCACACAGAAAGAATTGAACATGAGACAAAGGAGATGGTTGGAGCTTATTAAAGACTATGATTGTTCAATTCATTATCACCCTGGAAGAGCAAACAAAGTCGCGGATGCGTTAAGCAGGAAAGATCCTGTTGTTCTGGCAACAATGAGAATCCTGGGAGATCCCTTGATTAAAGATCTAGTAAAACTAGACATGGGAATTATAAGGAAAGGGACATCATCAACCCTATCCCAAATTATTTCTCAACCTTCATTACTAGAGAAGATCAAGAAGGCTCAAAAAGAAGATCCTTTGCTGCAGGAGAAGTTCGAGGCTGTAAAGGATGGGAAGTTCCCTGATTTCAATATTGATCAAGAAGGTGTATTGAAATTTCGTACAAGACTATGTGTTCCATCTATTCCGGAGATAAAGAAAGAACTGATGGATGAAGCTCATAGCTCTACTTTCTCTATACATCCGGGAAGCACTAAGATGTATAGAGACCTTCGTGATCATTATTGGTGGGATAACATGAAGAGGGAGATTGCCGATTACACTACAAGGATCCTGGTGTGTCAGCAAGTAAAGGCAGAAAGACAACTTCCTAAGGGGGTATTACAACCGCTACCCATACCAGTATGGAAGTGGGATAATATCACCATGGACTTTGTAACTGGTCTCCCAAAAACATCCAAAGGAAACAATGCGATATGGGTTATTGTGGACCGTCTCACCAAGACAGCCCATTTTATCTCTATTCGGGAAGATTTCTCTCTGGATCAGCTTGCCAAGATATACGTGAAGGAAGTGGTAAGGCTGCATGGGGTACCACTATCCATCGTATCTGATCGTGACCCAAGATTCACATCAAAATTCTGGAGAAGTCTTCAGCATGCTCTGAATACTAAATTGAATTTTAGTACGGCCTATCATCCTCAAACTGATGGCCAATCTGAAAGGACTATTCAGAAACTCGAAGACATGTTGAGATTATGCTCAATGGAATTTAAAGGTGGATGGGATCAACACCTCCCATTAGTGGAGTTCTCCTATAACAACAGCTTCCATTCGAGTATTCATATGGCACCCTATGAAGCTCTATATGGAAGGCGGTGTAGAACTCCTACTTGTTGGGATGAAACTGGTGAGAGGAAGCTTCTTGGGCCTGATCTCGTGCAAGAGATGACAGAACAGGTTCATGCCATCCAACAACACATAAGGGCTGCTCAGAGTCGGCAGAAGAGCTATGCTGACAATCGTCGAAGAGACTTGGAGTTTGGGGTGGGTGACAAAGTCTTCCTTCGAATCTCTCCATGGAAGAGGGTCATGCGGTTTGGGAAGAAAGGGAAGCTCAGCCCTAGGTACATTGGCCCCTATGAAATCCTTGATCGCATAGGAGCAGTGGCCTATCGTCTAGCACTTCCACCGAACCTAGCTCAAGTTCATGATGTCTTCCATGTGTCTCTCTTGAGGAAGTACATACCCGACCCTTCGCATGTACTGAACCCAGAGGTGGTACAACTTGAACATGACCTCTCTTATGAAGAGAAGCCAGTGGAGATCTTAGACCGTAGAGACAAGGTCCTGCGAAACAAGACTACCCACCTTGTGAAAGTGTTGTGGAGGAATCATAAATATGAAGAGGCGACTTGGGAGCCTGAGGAAACAATGAAGCAAAAGTACCCTCACCTTTTCGACTAGGCCTCAAGTGTAAATTTCGGGGACGAAATTTCTTAAGGGGGGAAGAATGTAACGACCCAATCTTTTTGAGTAGTATATTAACTTACTCTTATTTATTTAATAAGATGTTAGTGGTTAATGCAGAAAGAGGAGTTGATGGCTTCATCCAGTAGACTCAACCCTTACGAAGCCCACTTATCAGAGCTTGGGAAGGAGGTAGCATCTGTGGGCTTCGCTTTGGACCAAGCCCAAGCCGAGCTCCAGCGTGTCAAGCTTGAACGAAAACGCTTGCAGGAGAAGTTCAAGTTAGTGGAGATTGCTACTAGGGCAATGTTATCTGAGACTCCCTCATATTCTCTCACCATAGCACACCTTACACTTAGGTCTTATGCCAGTGTTATAAGGGGCTATGTGATGAGACCCTAGTTTCCTTGTGTAATCCTCTCGGGTGAATAAATTGAGATTTCTTCCTTTAGTGATGTTTGTGAAATTTCAAATGCCTAGATAATTTTAGAATGTATTTTATTGACGAATTTTGAAAAAGGGATATTTTGAAATATTTATGTAAACCCTAAATAACTAATGATGTGTAATGATTTTCAAAAAAATGGTCTTCTACAAAAGTATTCATTAAGGAATTTGGAGTCTAATAAGATCAAATTAATTTTTGATGAATAGTAAATTATGAATAGTGATTTTACGCTTAGGATTAGTAATGTGACCAAATGGATTAGTAATTTTCACTTAAAGAAAGTTTTAATATAATTTAGACACCTTGGTTAAGTAATGTGATTCAATAAAATGGGTAAATAACGGTTTCATAAATTATTAATCAAGTATTAGTTTTTCCGGATGAATAGTGTTTTTTAATTAAAAATAATTAGAAAATTATTTTTATAAAAATTACTTTATTTTTGAACTCAGAGCATCGATATTATGTTAAGGTAATTTTTGGGGATTTTTCTGAAAAATTGAATTTTCGATGAATAGTGGTTTTATTTAAAAATTAAATTAAAAATATTTAGAAAAAATATTTTTATAAAATGGATTTCATTTTTGAAATCAGAGCATTGATATTTGGTTAAGGTGAAATTTTGGGATTATTCTGAGAAAGTTGAATTTTCAGTGAATAGTAAAAATACCGTTTTAGGGTTTCGGTATGTTTAATGACATCATAATGATATCATGATGATGCCATGAGATCTTTTGAGGGTTGGCCGTCCAAGGGTGATGAATTTTTGTTTTGGGGGCCCCATGTGGCCTAACTCCATGATAAATTCCAAGGGAGATCACATGGGTTTGAGAAAAGCACATGTGAGGTGTCCCTTGGCCATTAATGCTTTGTCCCCTCACTTTCCCTATAAATACCCACCCTTTCCTCCCTTAGTTTTCACTCCCAACTCTCCCCCAACGAAGTTCTGGTCTTCTTACCTTCCAAGGAGTCCTCCCAAGGTGCCCCCAATCCCTCAAGGTCCAATCCTTTGAGTTTCAAGAGTCACGTTTTAAGGTAAGGGATCCGACCCCTCTCTTTCTTTTCGTGTAATCTCTTTTGTGTCATTCCTTTTATGCTCCATGTGATTATGTGAGAGGATGTTCTTTTATATTCCTCTTACTGCCCTTTCATGTTTATATGATGAGAGATCCCCTCTTACTCTCATCATTTCGTTTTATGAAAGTTTAAGTGACGCCGTTAGGCTGCCGAATGTTTAAGTGATTCTTTCACCCTTCTCATTTTTTTCAAGTTCGATTTTCATGTCAAATATTTCAAGTTCCTTTTTATTATGTTGGGGTATGATATCTATATCTATCATACTGATCTCTTATGATCATATGATGAGAGACCCTATTTTATTTGTCCAATTCATTTTTGTTGAAGTTTAAGTGACGCCGTTAGGCTGCCGAATTTTCATAAGAGAAATCAAATTTTTGTCTTCCTTCCATGTTTTTCATTTCAATTGGTATGTCCTTGAAATTGCATCACCATGTCCATATATCCTTCTTATTCTGTCCCTTTACCTTTTTATGGGTCAATTATGATTGTTCAACCCATGTTCCCTCTCTTTTCAAAGTTTCTAAAACCTTTTAACATAGCTGTTATGCTGCAGAATTTTCGTCTCAAAATGCCTCTCTTTTCTCAAAATTATTTTATGTTATAAAGTGAATACTCAAAGCTCCTATTTCTAAAGGGGTATTCACATATATATAAAAATGATCTATTTTAAATTCTGGGATTTACATACATGATACCCGCTTTCCCTTTCCGTGGGTTTAAAGTAACGTAAAGATCATGTCTTTAAAGCAGTTTTTGAAACGTTATGATTATGAAATGAAACCCATTTGTTTTATGCTATATGGGTTATTTATGAAATGTTTGATGATGATATATGTGGCTCACATGAAAATAAATACAAATTTAAGGGTGCGCCCTGATAGCGCTCCAATGCATTGGGTAAAGACTTAATCTCTAGAGATGACCATTTTAACGACGCCTTGGTGAATAACCTTGGTAATTTTTAACGACACCTTGGGGATGGACCTTGGTGAAACGAAACGATTGTCAATATTAAATTTTGTAGCCACATCTTCAAGTTATGAAAAATGATTATTTTTATTATGATGTACCTCATGATTTCTTTCTCATTCCTTAAAGTTCTTTTCATGTCCTTATTGAAGTATCTCAAGTTCACTTGTAAAATGTTTCTCTTGTTTCCCTTACTGGGCCTTCTGCTCACCCTTTCTTTTGATGTATGTCCCCAGGTTATGAGATGCAGTAATGAACCTAGAATGAACTTAAGGAGACGCCTTTCAAGTGTTTAAGAAGAATGTTTTATGTTGTTTTCATGTATTATGTTCCTGGTTTCCAAGACACTAGACCTTAAAGATCCTCAGTTTTGTGTAATGTAATGAAAGTTTATGTTATAAAATGGCGGGATGCTATACTTTTTATGTTTTCTTTTCCCCAGGATATAAAGAAAGGTTTTAGGTATAAAAAAAAGGAAGATCTTTATGGGAGATTTTGAAGATCTTTCACCACGATTAGAAGATTATATTCCGAGTTTCCAAAGACACTAAACTATTACGATCCTTGTGGGTGTGTTTTTTGTTATGTACTAAGTATTCCGCAAATGTAATGTAATGTCCATGTATGTCAGGCTTCGGGTCTCTACAGTTGGTATCAGAGGAAAGGTTTAGTCAACCTTTGGAAACTAGGATGCGAAAACGTTAGTGAGATCCCTAGAGATATTTCTACGGTATGTCTAGGGATGTCCCTAAGGTTAAGTATACGTATAGGTTATTGTACTAGAACTACGATAATGATCATAGAATTAAACCTAAGATGTTAGATATTGAAGGTACTCCCCCTATATTATATTGTTTTCCCTAGCATGATTTTTGCCTCTCACACTATTCTTTTTGGGTTTTAGACGATGGCTAGAACCCGAAGGAACCGTGTTGATCAATGCAATGGACAATGCAATGATTGTCCTCCTGAACAAACAAATGTTATGGGAGATGGAGTACAAAATCTTATTGCTATACTTACACAAGATATGAATCATTCTGGACTTCCAAATGAGCAGAGAAGGGAACAATATTCTATTGAGTTCTTCATGAGGCAACGTCCACCTTCTTTCAGTGGGTCTTCTGATCCACTTGTTGCTGAACAATGGATCAGTACCACTGAAATGATATTTTCAGTTCTTCAATGTTCTGAACATGATAAAGTCATCTTAGCAGTATATCGTTTGGAAGGTGAAGCTGATCAATGGTGGAATCTTATCAAGAATACAAGGCAAAGAGAATAAATTGAGTCCATGGAATGGGATGAGTTCAAGAACTTATGTTTCAATAAGTACTTCCCTCGTATTCTTCGAACAAAGATGGAGAACGAGTTTCTTGAACTAAAGCAAAAGGATGATGAATCTGTTGGTATATATGAAGCGAATTTTACAAGACTTGCAAGGTATGCATCTGGCATTATCATCCAACCTGAAAGTAAAGTTGATCGATTTTTCAGTGGCTTAAAACCAAGTCTTCGAAGGGCATTAGATATAAGAGACTTCAGTAGCTATGAATAAATTGTGTGTTGTGCTATCAAGGTAGAAATGGAAGTTGGTGTTACATATCCATCTCATGGTTTTGACAAGAAACGAAATATGGAGTTCAAGGAGAAATCTCAGAATAATGGTGAAAAAAAGATGAATGTTTCCTTATGCACAAAGTGTGGAAAGAAGCATGGTGGAGATTGTCTTAAAGGGACTAGAAAATGTTTTAAGTGTGGAAAATAAGGTCATCGAGCAGCTTAGTGTCGAAGTAATGGAAAAAGGGTTTCTAATGATGTGAATAAAGAAAACACTACAGAGAACGCACCACCAACACTTCAATGCTTCAAGTGCAAGGAAATGGGGCATTATGCTAATAAATCCCCTAATCCAAGGGTTAGTGATGATCAACATGAGAAACCACTGAAGGAAAAGGACAAAGGGAAGTCACATGCAATCACTATTGGCAATGTTGAATATGACAACGATGTGGTGGAATGATTAAGTGTTTATGTAATGGGATTCCAAAATAATGTTGTATCATTGAGTATTGCAATATTTATTGATGTGGTATTCAAAGTGATTGAGATATTTTTTGGAAATAAGATGATATGCGCATAATGACGGGGAACGAGAAAATGAAATGTTTAATAGTATTCATGAGCTCATGGTTGATATAAATACTAAGTGATATCATGGTTTGAGTATATAGAATTTTGAGAATTTTGGTATGTGGAAAGTGTTAACTTTAAACTGCATTCATGTTTTCACTAAGGTATTCAAGAGAATACATGATTAATGACTTTGAATGTTTGGAATGTGACCAACAAAACATATCTTATGATATATGGGGATCAACGATGGTATTAAATCTCTGGTAATCGTTTTCACTATGTTATGAGAGTGGACTGCAGTATTATGGATAAGCCTAAAGATTGAAATGGATTATGTTGGACATAATTGAGTATTGTTTAAGGATAGAAGTTTTTTTTCGATATTATTGATGGGATGTTATAGTAAAGTAGTTTTAGAAAAAGCACAACCTGCAGGACGGGCGACAGCCCATCGCTTCGGACAAGGCTGTGGGAATCAAACCCACAACCGAAGTGCGACTGGCCTTTATCGCCTACCACTGGCCTATAGGAAGTCCCTGTTTAGTAGAAACTAGTTTTATTATATTAAGCAGTATGATATATGAACTATAAGTCCATTTTAGGAACCATATGTGATTAATCTCACTATAGATCGACTTATGTATATAATTTTTTGTAATCTTTTGTTTGAGACAGATGGAATGACCCGTCATTCTATCACATGATCTGCTAACACTTCACGAATAACAAATTCAACTTCATTTATTTAAGAGATGAAGTGGAAATTGTTCAAGGCATGAACAACAGTGAGATTTTACCAAAATAAAGAAAGTATTTATTCTAATTCAAATTTTCAACTTTAGGGAAATGATCTTGAAAACCAAAAATGTTGTCCTAGTGATCTTATACCTGATGAATCAGATGGTACCTTAGATAATCACAAATTTATGGATTTGTGATTACTGGATTTTCCATAGCCATGTTCTCTACCACTCTCCATCAGAACATGATGGTTAGATTTCTCTTCCATATCCATATTTTCACCTATATGGAAACCAAGTGATTAGTTTATTTGGGTAATCGTTACATTTCATACTTTAGTTTTTAAAGCCAAGTTTTGGTATTCCTTTTTACGATGTGGGTTTCTATTAAATAATCTTTCGAATAGTAAACCATTTATAACCCCGATGAATTTCGAGGGCGAAATTCATTTTAAGGGGGGTAGAATGTAACAGCCCGAAATTTTATGAAAAATATTTTTTTTATTTCACTAATGTCTTGTGTTGTACGCTACACCAAAAGGAGCTTGCACAACACACATCCTTGACTTTCCTTGCATTACACACAGTCGCTACCTTCCTCGATAGCGTGTGTAGTACGCAATACCAAGTTTCACTAAACAACGATATGCTATTAAAATATTATTATAACTAGCCGTTATGAATAGTAATAACCACCTTTTAAAATTTTAGAAATTTTAGCTCTCAAAATGGACTTCATTTTTGGATTCGGAATATCGAAATTAGCTTAGGGTGAAATTTTGGTAATTTTGGGATAACTTTCATATTTTGATGAATAGTTAAAATTACTAAATTATAATTAAAAAAAACTTTTTTAATCAAAATTATTAATATTGATAAATTATTAATTTGAGTTGTTTTAAAGTATATTTAGAATATATTTTTACAATTTAATACAATGTTGGTCATTGGATGTAATTTCACATTTAAACCAGACATAAACAAGTGTCAATCTTTTGATAGATACTGTTTCTTAAAAACACGCTATTTGTTTTAACAGCGAGATTTAATTATAAAATTAATTAATGCAACTTCTATGTTATGAATTTTGTAAAATAGACTTTATTTTTGAATTTGGAATATGAAATTATCTTAGGATGAAATTTTGGCATTGTTCTGAAAAACATCAATTTTTGATGAATAGTGAAACTACTAAGTGGTAGTTAAAAAAACTGAATTTTTTAATAAAACTTAATTTTACCACTTCTGTGAATGGAATTTAAAAAATCCAAGAGACATGGTTGATGTCAGTAAGTTAAATGTGGTTCAATGAGATGAAAATAATTTTTGGTGAATAGTAACTTTTTACTTTTTTTTACCACGGTTAATAGTAAATAGGGTAACTAAGGGTAAATATGATATTACTATTACCCTAACACATGTCCTAATTCTATTTAATAAGTGTAATTCGACCATAAACAACCTTATGAATATAATATGACCATTTAGGTCCACTTGGATTAGATTATGACATTTAATATTATTTTATTTAATGAATAGTTAAAATAGTTAAAATCAAAGTTTAATAACTAAAACATTTTTAATATGGGGTTATACATAAGATAAATTCGACTATAATTATTCATTAGAAAGATAAAAATATTTCCTACATAATTATATTTTATTTATAATTTTTATACTTTAAATAAATTAATTTATTCATGACACAACGATGATGCAGTAATTACCCTTTTAAGGAAATATTAACATAATTGATGTTATAAATGCTCAAATGAATGTAATTTGAGACTTTTTATGAATTACACTAATTTTATAGGTCACTATGATATATTAGTGTTGATTTAATCAACTTGGTTTGAACATATAATTCTGTTATGACTTTCACAAAAATCATATATCAAATAGTGTCAAAATTGAGACCAAATAGTTTTTAAATCAAATATTATATTATTAATTGTTATTTTATTCCTAAAAATCTAAGGTTCGGCCATATGACTTAGATAAGTATATATATATTAATAATAAACAATTTGGGGTTTTTTTGGCATGTTATAGTAAGTGTATTAACCATATAGTGAAAGAAAACAAAAAGACGCGGTAAAAGTTAAATTATTCAACTTAGAGCTAAATCTAATTGATAAGGTTAAAATAATACCCTAAACTTGTCTAAATCCTATTGGTTGATAGTATTTCGACCCATCCCCATTTTAGCTTCGAAATAAGACCCTTTGGAACCATTATAAACGGATTTTGACTTTAATATAAAATAGTATTTTGAGATATTCCTAAGGTGCCTCTCTCCTCCCTTATAAAAGGACACCTCCTCCCCCTCCTCCTCACACCAATTTGAGCACTCAAGCTCGGACAACCCCGGCCAAAATCTCTTCTCCACTTCCCTAGCAACATCCTAGAGGTTATGGTCTTCCTCAAAGACCAATTTTAGTGCCCTAAGAGGAGGTCTCAAAGAGGCTCTTCAAAGAAGAGGTAATTACCGTTACCAATTCTTTCATCTTTATTTCTTCTTCCACTTCTTCTTCTTAGGTTGTTTCATTATGAAGTAATAACATCAGTATCACTAATATACTGATATGTTATTATAAGTATGAAACAACCCTATTTCACCATCTTTCCATCCTACGGAAAAAGAAATCACCGCGCGTGCGTACGTACGGAATACCGTCTCCATGACGTGATGAGATTCATTCTCCATGTTAACAATTTAAGAATGATTATAAAGTATATATAATATGTACTAATGAAATATATGACATAATAATGATACTGGATTTATTTATATATTTATATGTATGTCATGTACTAAATTCCATTCAATTCAATAAGGAAACAAAAACAGCGTTCATGCGTACGTACGGACTACCGTCTCCATGAACGGTGTATTTATTTACATTTAATGATTTATTATATATATGTATATCCTGAATATATATATATAAATCATGTTTTATGTTCTGGAATTAAGTAATCATGATCTAAGTAATCATATGAATAATTACAAGTCATAACACGGACGACAAATAAAACAATTTTACCCAAAACGCTCTTTAACATGGAATTTACAAAAGAACGGGTAATATAAAGTCATAAGTGAACCATATATGATATCATAACAATGAATATGATTCTGTAATAAGTAAATGACATTATTTAAATCATTATACAGGAGGTTCGGACACTTACGAAGCAAATCGGACCTAAGGTAAGGGAAATATCACAATCTCATTTTTATCCGAGATTGTTTATACGTTGGTATTTACTAGGGTGTATTTTATCATACCCATATATGTTTCCTCAATATGAAATGTTATTTCCATCCACCTAAAATTGTTTAAATCCAATTTTACCCTTTGGTGAGTTTTTAGTAAAAGATATGAAAGGAAACTTTTGTCGTTTTTCGTACGAGGTACATTTTGACTTTTTCGACAAAAGTACAAAGAATGTTTTTTTTAACTTATACGGCACGAATGGATTTATACTGTTTTATAAAGCCTTATTTTCATGAAGCTTCCTCTAAAATATTTCATGTCTATTTTCAATAAAATCTATTTCTTTTAAAATTGCATGATGTTTTGTGAAAAGAAATTGATTTTGAAGAAGAAAGGATATTTTCCTCAAGAATTCAATTCATGTGTTTTATCAAAATTATTTTCCATATAAGATAATAAAGGGTTCGGTTTCTATCCATATTTTTACATTGATTTGACTATGTTGTGATGGAATTATGTTTATTAATTTCTTTATCTTATATGAATGGTTTTATGATGTCATGTTGTTTAAGAATCCCATTTTTATTACATGGGTTATGCAATGATGTATGATTTATGATTTTGTGGCACACATAAGAATGGTATCATTATGAGATTGGTGGGACCTATATCTCCCTCCAATGCTTTGGGTAAAGATTTTATATCTCATGAGATAGACATGGCTGGAATGGTAGGTTATAACGGTTCAATAAACAGGACTGAAACGAGGGTTACTCGATTCAGAAAGGGACTTTGTCGACTAAGATAGTCTTGGCAATGAGTCTTGACTAACAAGAAATGATTCTCTATGATTATGTGTGAATGCCACAAAGTTTCATGTTTTAAGTTATGATTATTTTGATTACATTTCACTGCCATGATTTACCCCATGTTATGAAATTATGATCTCTTTTGCAGGTTAAGATTTCCAAAAGTTATGTGCTTATGTATATGATGTGATTGATATTTCTTTTGTTTACCCTTACTGAGCATTTGAGCTCACCCTTTTTATGTTTTCTTTTCCCCAGGATATAAAGAAAGGTTTTAGGTAAAACAAGGAAGATCTTTATGGGATATTTTGAAGATCTTTCACCACGATTAGAAGATTATATTCTGAGTTTCCAAAGACACTAAACTATTACGATCCTTGTGTGTGTGTTTTTTGTTATGTACTAAGTATTCCGAAAATGTAATGTAATGTCCATGTACGTCAGGCTTCGGGTCTCCACAGTATGCATCTATTCTTCCCTCTCCCACGTACTCTCCTCAAGCCCACAATGTCTCTACAACACACGAACCAAGGGAATGGTTCGCCCACGAAGCACCTTCTCCTGCAATCATCGATCATCACTGGTATCTCCACAAAGGTCACGTCGCCCTCGATGTCCAGCTCACCCCAATCAAGGACGTGTGAATAATCATGCAGATACCGACGGAGCTGGGAGACATGAATGAAATCATATATCCTCAGTAGCGGCGGTGGTAACGCAAGCTGATAAGCCACTTTACCGACTTTCCGCAACACTTCGAAGGGTCCAATGAACCTGGGAGAAAGCTTACTCCCCTTGCCGAACATTCGCTGCCCACGCTGAGGGGAGACCTTCAAGAACACGTGTTCTCCAACCTCAAACTCCAAGGGACTCCTCCTTGTATCAGCATATGAATTCCGTCGGTCCTGGGCCGCCTCCATCCTTTCCCGTATGAGCTGAACCTTCTTTGTCGTGCTCTGCACCACCTCCGGGCCAAGGATGCCTGCCTCTCCCACTTTGGCCCAACACATAGGTGAACGGAAGGCCCTCCCACACAAGGCTTCAAACGGGGACATACCGATGGTAGAGTGATAGCTATTATTGTAGGCGAACTCTACCAGGGGAAAGTATCGCACCCATGATCCTCCTGAGTCCCGAACACATGCCTGCAGCATATCCTCCATGGTCTGGATAGTGCGCTCTGTTTGTCCATCTGTATGGGGATGGAAAGTGGTGCTAAGGCGTAACTGTGTGCCAAAAGAATGCTGAAATCCTTTTCAGACCCGTGAGGTAAACCGTGCATCCCTATTTGAGACTATAGACCTCAGAACTCCAAGCAACCGCACCACCTCATCCATGTATTTCGTGCCAAAGAATCCACATTAATCGACTCCCTGATCACCAGAAAGTGGGACGATTTCGTTAACCGGTCCACTACCACCCATATGGAATCATATGCCCCTTGGACCTTGGGAATTCCTGTGATGAAATCCATCGATATGTCATCCCACTTCCACTCGGAATCATCTAGAGACTGCAGTAGGACGCCTTGAACTCGATGTTCATCCTTCACTTGCTGACACACTAAGCACTTGGCCACAAACTCTGCCACTGTTTGCTTCACTCCGGGCCACCAAAACTGTCTCTTCAGTCTCTGGTACATCTTGGAAACTCTTGGGTGTACCTTTGGAACTCACTGAGAACCTTGACGCGCATCACTCTTGGAACAAATAACCTTTCCTGGAAAAGCATCTGGTTCTGACCATCCTATGTCCATCCTTTCGGGGCATTTCCCGGGTCAATTCGGTCACGCATCACTTCACACTCTAGGTCTCCCCACTGAGACTCCTCCACTTGCTGCAATAGAGAAGACCGCACCGTCATCTGATATAGTAAACCTCTACCACCATCCATCCTCGCATCCAGGTGTAAGGCAGCCAACTCCCCCATCGCTTTCCAGGAATCCGCCGACTCTCGAACCGCATCCTTCTGCGTCCTCCTGCTCAAGGAATCAGCCACTACATTTCCCTTTCCCACAATATAAGAGATCTCGAAGTCGTAATCCTGGAGGAACTCCACCCATCTCCGTTGTCGCAAGTTTAAGTCCCTTTGGGAGAAGATATACCTCAAGCTTCTGTTATCCGTGAAGACCACAAAGTGTTCTCCGATGAGGTAGTTCCGCAATAACTTTAGTGCAAAAATGATCGCTGAAAGCTCTTAGTCATGGGTGGCATAATTATGCTCATGGGGGCATAGCTGCATGGACCCAAAATAGATCACCCCTTGTCGCTGCATCAACACACATCACAGGCCCTATCCTGAAGCTTCACAGAACACCTCATAAGACTCCCCTTATTCTGGTAATCTCAGCACTGGGGCACTAACCAACTTCCCTTTAAGATAGATGAAGGTGGACTCTCACTACTCACTCCACACGAAAACCTAGTCTTTCTTGGTCAGGGCTGTCAAAGGGGCCTCTACTCAAGAGAAGTTGGGTACGAACCTCCGATAGTAACCTGGCAGCCCGATGAAACTACGGACCTCTGCCACATATTTGGGTGCTACCCAAGAAATAACTACCTCAAACTTTGATGGGACCACCACTACCCCCGCTCGGACACCTCGTGTCCGAGGAAGTGCACTTATCGTGTCCAGAACTTGAATTTTGACAACTTACCATAGAGCTGGTGCTATCGGAGGACCTCCAAAACTGTCCTCAGGTGCTCCACATGGTCCTCCTATGATCTCGAATAGATCAGGATGTTGTCGATGAACACAACTACGAACCGATCTAGGTACTCCCGGAAGATGGAGTTCATAAGCCGCATGAATACAGCCAGGGCGTTCGTAACACCGAAGGGCATGAATAAGAACTCGAAGTGTCCATATCTACACATGAAGGCCGTATTTGGAATGTCGCTCTTCTTCACTCTCATCCGGTGGTACCCAGACCATAGGTCGATCTTCGAGAACCATCCTACCCCTTTCAGCTGGTTGAAAAGATCATCTATCCTCAGAAGAGGGTAGCGATTCTTGATCGTCACCTAATTCAGCCTCCTGTAGTCTATGCACATCCTGAGACCACCATATTCCTTCTTTGAAAACAAGACTGGAGCACCCCATGGTGACGCAATCGGCCGAACATAACCCCTCTTCATCAGATCGTCAATCTGAATCTACAACTCCCGTAGCACTGAAGGTGCCATCCGGTAAGGAGCCATCAAGATTGGAGGAGGGTCGGGCTGCAGGTCTATCTCGAACTCAATATCACGTCAAGGGGGTAGATTCATCACCTCCTCAGGAAATATTTCAATAAACTCACGGACAACCTCTGGAACCCCCACCATCTCGACATCTACTGACTCTAATGATAGCTTGGCTGACAAGGAGAGGAGGGGCTCCTCTCACCTGCTGCCCTTCTGACCGCTCCACTCAAAGGTTAAGGTAACATGCCGGGCCCCCATGTCCGAGAACATGACCCTTCTTCGGAAACAGTTGATGATGGCACACACAGAGAATAGCCAGTCAATTCCTAGGATGACATCGTATGGTTGTATCTGTAGAAGAAGAAGATCCATGACCGATTGATGTGGTCCTATCATCAGTCTACATCCCCGACAAACAAACAACAAGTCGATCTTACCCCCGACTGGTGTGCTTAACAAAAGAGGCACTGGGAGTATCTCGACATCTAGACCCAAAGCACAGGCTAGACTAGGCACAACAAAGGAGTGGGATGCTCTGGTATCGAACAATGCATAAGCAAGAGTTCTAAACAAACTGATCGTACCTTGAACAACCTCCAGCCCTGCTAGAACTACTACCTATGCGGCGTGAAACTATCCATGCCTATCTCCTCTACCCCCCGGCTACCAGCCACCTCCCCGACCGTGCCCCGGTCGAGGTCCCTGAGGTGCGCCCTGAGTTCGGCCTCCTCCTCCTACGTCTGCCCTCGGAGGAGCGGGAGCTCGCTGTCCCTACTGCTGCTGATGGAAAGGTCTGGCTGGAAGCTGCTGCCGGGGAGGGTGGTAGGGATGTCCACCACCGCCGTACTATACCCGGTCCGGGCACTGACTCTGTAGATGTCCAGGGCTCCCACAGATGAAGCATTGCGGTCCCGGGCCTGAAGGAAAAGGGCGAGGACCAGGGGATCAAAATAGAAACTGATGCGGCCTGCTCCCTGCTGGTCGGAACCTGGAGGGACCTGATACTGGAGGTCTGGTGCTAACGGCCTTCCCCTTTGATGGTTCCAGCTGGATCCCCTCTCGTGACACTCCTCCTAGAGAATGCATCCTCTCCACCACTTCAGCCTTCTTCTGGACCTCTAAGTACGTTAGAAGGGTAAAGGGGGTAACAACAAATTGGAGGGAGGGGCGGAGCACCTCCTCCAAACATCTTGCCTGAGATTCCACGTCAGGAAAGAGGTCCGGAGCAAAACTTAGGAGATCCTTGAACTTGATCCCTATCTCTCTCACAGACATACTCCCCTATTGGAGGGAGAGTAGATCCTGTCTCTTTTCCTCCTTCATCGCTGAAGGGAGGATTTCCGCTCAGAACTCCCTCTCGAAATCAGCCCACGCCACCTCAGACTCTCTCCTCTCCCCCAGGTAAAGCGTCCACCACTGATGCGCTGCTCCCCACATCTGGCTAACGTTCAGAGGAACCCAGTACTCGGTTGGGGCCCGAATCAGGCCGAAAGCTATTACTAGCTCCTCTAACCATCCTTCCATCTTCATGTCAGAGGTGTTTCCCTCATACTTCTCGAGGGTCTGTTGCTGGAAGGCCCGGAGAGTCCTCTGCCACTGGTCGTCCTCCTCTTCTCGATCAGCACTCTGATGGTCAGCCAAAGTAGTATGCGGGGCCACGATCGTCTGTACCACACACGGTCTCCTTCGAGGTTCCATGGCTGCAAGGTAAATAAGGAATGCCTAAGCCCAAGTAGTGCAAATTATTGTCTTTAAAACTTCTTAAACTTTTTTTTATTCTTAATTACCAAAAAACCCTAGAAACATGAGAAAACAAGTCATTATGATGCATGTACCATTCCTAGGGTCTCTACCCTGCAATCAGCGTGGCATCACTTGGTCGTTTGGTAGGTCTATAGTCCTTGCGTCGGATCATGGGGGGCCCTAAAATCACGTGTCCTAGCCGGTCTTCCCAGGACAAATTCACGCACCAAGGTCACCCAACATTGTTGCCTTACTATCCCATGCAATCCTCACTATGCCTAACTCCAGACTCCACCCTATCTCTCAACCTTCCCTCTGATATCATTCTGTCACGACCCACCTTCACCAAAAGGAGGGAAGGGTCAGCGGATTTCTAGGCCCTTCCTTCTTTAAGTTGAAGGAGAGATAATGACCCCCGAGACCTGCCTTCAATAGGTCCCGGAGTGGCGACTAGCACCAAGGGAATAGAAATTTCTCACAAATGGAAGGCATTACCCGTTTTTTCATAAGATTAGGAGATAAGATGATGGAACTCAACAACACCAAGGTAAAAGAAAAGTAAATACAAAAGTAAAACATTCCCACATGCATGTTCCAAAAGTAAAATCCACAATGTACAAAAGGTGACTACAAAGGTAAGTACCAAAGAAGAAAAGCAGCAACTGCAAACTGCCCCAAAGGTCTGAGCTAGTATTGTCCTGCGTGATCCCTGAAATCCTCCTAGAAACCTGAAATCAGTTTTATATATGAAGGGTGAGCATACAAGTACACTCAGTAGGAAAAACCAAAGACTCTCGTGCACAAGTGGGGGAACGTACTAAAGTCCCGTGAGAAAAGAAGTAAACCAAACACCTATCAAGGTAATCTATCCACCCAAGCCTCACCAAGGCACACTCCCCAAATAACTCAAGTCATGTAATATATATAATAAGAGAACATCAACGTTTGGGTACCCTGCGCCACTTTCCCACTGGTTATTGAGATATCCTACGCATCGAACCAATCCCGCCATTCTCACCACAGTCCCACTGCCACACCCACTCGCACACACCTGGGCCACAACCACATGTAACCACGCCTGCAAACACCTAGGCCAGAACAACCACCACCACTCCCGAAGACACCTGGGCTAGAAGATCCACTGCCACGCCCGAAGACACCTGGGCCTCATCCCGAAGACACTTGGGAAACCACCTGCCGCACACACCTGGTCAACCACCACACTACCCCGCCCGAAGGTTCTTGGGCTAATAATTGACCTCAGGCCATCACATCCTGCCCGAGGATACTTGGCATATCCGGGAAAGGGAGAAAAAAGGAGCTAAAATCTAGCCACTAAGAGTAGTGTTGGAAAAAACACCCTCCCCCATGAAATGGGGGTGTTCAGCACTAAGTGCTCAACTTGGGTGGGGCGCAAATAAGAAACACAATCTACAAGTATACATATATAGGTAACAAGAACTCACCCAAATCTAGTTTCTTCAGATAGATTACAGATCACAATAGCACTCAAGTCTGAGTCACGACTCCCGCCAACAAACCCACTGTCCCATTGTTGTTTCATGTTCAGTGATAAAGTTCAAATAAGTTCATGCACTATTGGGAAACTAACACCATAAGCATAACCAAGAGAAAAAGGATCCAGCCAATCGTCAATTTAAACATTCACACTCGGTTATCTTGTAATGTTACAACAACAAGGAAAAGTGAGAAACCGAGAAGTATTGGAACCAGACAACCCTGAGACACAGCCTCGTGTCCCCTCCCCCAAAAACGATTTTCATCAACATGGGATCCCACCCAAAATAGTGATATAACAAGGTAACCACCCAGCCACAAAACTCACAACCACCGAATCCGTAACAACAAAGAATCCCATTCCTAATTCTACAACCATCGAGAGTATAAAAACATGTGTTCCCATCCCCTCCCACATCTCCAGCAACCGGCCCGTGGAAGAAGAACAAACAAACCACCACCATCAATCAAAACAGGCCCATGTGGTATTTCCAGATTTAATGATTTTACACGCTCCATGATTTCAATTTCTGTGTGTTTTAACCGAGGGTTATCACAGAGGGGTTAATCCTAGTGATTTCGATTTATTTAGCTGGGTATACGTGATTAACCGATTTACTTTTCACAACAGGAGTTTACAATTACAAAACAATCCACTTAAAGCAGTACTAGGGATTAATTAGTGCACAGACAACGACCACCAACGGCCTTGATTTTCAGAAGGCGTAAGCCAGCATAACTCAGAAAGATAATCATAATATAAACAACATCAATGATCATATCCCCCCCTCTTTCTTTATAGGATTCGTTCATTATATTTAATTAAGTCTGGTTTATCCAATTCTACAGAATCAAAAGCACGCCCACCCTGCATGATACACAAAAGAGAGAGGCCAAGGAGAAATTCCCTATTTGTTGATAGATGATCGACGTTTAGGCCAGGCGTGGAACATTACAGATAAAGATGAAACTCGACCAATGCACCAAAAGCTGTTCGTTAAAAGCCACGATCGACGAAAGAAGAAACCATGCCTAACCCTTTAGTTTATAAGGCTCTTGGACGGTTGAGATAGGAACGCGAAACCGCGTAATGAGCGGGTTCGTGGGTTGACCACGTGGCCCCACTCATCATTAAAGGGTTCGGGTGGTTTAAATCGACTCATTAATTCATTAATTATTTAATTAAAACTCTTATGGGCATTATGGGTCTTTAAAACACGCTCAAATAGGTCAAAATAGGGTTTAAACCCCTAATTGCGCAAGAAGGAATGCCACTGGAAAGAACCCACGGGGTAGGCCAGAGCCATCAGTGGCTGAGGGATACCGATGGGTGACGGCTACCGGTAGGCTAAGGCTACCGGTAGGCCAAGTCCACCGGTAGGACAAGGTGACCGGTACGCCAAGCCCACCGGTACGTCGTGGCTACCGGTAGGCTAGGGCTACCGGTAGGCCACGGATACCGGTAGGCCATGGCTACCGATAGGCCACAACTACCGGTAGGCCAAGGCTACTGGTTGGCCAAGGCTACCACTAGGCCTACACCTCCATGATTCCCATACCAGAAAACCCATCATGACATTTTCACCAAGTAAAGGATCCCCACAAAACTCGGGTCGTTGCAATGGGATTCAACACCCCATATATATAAAGTTGAATGTCCTTCTCCTACCAACAATTGTTTTGAAATAGTTAATCAGATCATATCACTATGGGAAACATGAGAGTCAATAATAGCACCAGGCATAGAGGATCAGTGTTGTGTCCAGCTTGTAGTTCCCCTGGTGGTTGGTAATGTTCCATCACAGATTTCCCCAGGGAAGTGAAAACCTGAATATATGCATTGAAAGATCCATGGAGTGCCATCAATGTAGATGATAGGGGCACCTAAAACCTCATTTCGATAGAGAGCCAATGATGTTTCAGAATTTCTAATGTATGAGGCATCTCCAATGTTTCTTCGGAACCATTCCACCATCTTTGAGTGGAAAATCATTTGCTCCAGGTCCACCTTCATGAGAATGTTCTTTTCCACCACATCACGATGAGATTTGCAATAGCACCAGCGGGTCTTGTAGAAGAGGTGGTGAGGGCCATGGTAGCCAAATCCATAAACACCAGAAACCCCATCATAGCATTTTTTATCATGGTAGTCCAACTATTTTACAGGTCCATGGATCAGGCTATCCGTATTCACTAAAGCTATTACCCATGGATCAGGCTGTAAAACCCTCAACAGTATGAGGTATTATTTTAATGGAATCAACTATAGTATCAGATTTATTTTATAAAAGTTCTTTAAAATAATTTATATCTTTATCTATCATGGAATGTGTCAAACTTGATATACAATATTTATTTGGTGTAATGATCCTAGATACACTATTGGGGACAGGGTCAAAGGGCATACTCTAGTGTGGTTACTATCCTCTTAAGGTATTTAGTTACTATTTCTTATGGATCCTCTTTGTTGTCAAAATAACATGATTTGATGTCATTCTCTAGATGGACTATTTGGTTTAGTATTACAATTTTTTGTCTTCAATCACTGTAGGGCATTGTTAGATCACTATAGGGAAACGACTATCAACAAAATGGTGTGTGGGATGTCTACACTGGAAGATTTGGACCAAAGAATCATTTTCTAGGAAGTGTGATCATCAATATCTCCAATCTCTTCAATTAAGATGATTGTTTTCATGAAGCTAATTTCCATCAAGTGGTGGATCATTTCAAGGATGTATTCCTTGATGAATTTTCAAGCTTACCTTCTCAGAGGGTGGTAGAGATTACATTTTAGCTTGTTATAGGAGTATCTCCAATTTCCATTCCCCCATATATTATGGAACCTACTGAGCTCTAGGAGGTCAAGAGGCAGGTAGAGAATCATGAGGCCTAGGGATTTATATAACAAGAGACATCCTCTTGTGCTTCACTAATGCTTTTCACCAAGAAGACAGATGGAAACTTAAGTCTATGTTTGGATTATATATGTTCAAAAAAGCTTACAGAAAAGAACTGGTATACACTACCTCAAACAGATGATCTCTTTGACCTGCTCTGAGGAAGAATAATAGTTTCTTGGTTTCACCTGAGATCAGGTTACCATCAGGTGCATGTTAGCCCATCAGACATACCATGTATAGATTTCTATAGAAGTGATGTCCTATATGAGTACCAATTTATTTCACTAAGTCTTACAAATGAGCCCACCATTTTTATGGATCTGTTGAATAGGGTGTTCCTCCCCTATTTAGATTCTTCAGTCAAAGTATTTTTGGATGACATCTTGGTGTATTCTCACACTCGTATCAACCATGAAAAACACATTGAGATAATTCTTGATTACACTAAAAGAGCATTAGATTTTTTCCATGATTGATATGTTCCATGTATGGATAAAAAAATATCACTTATTTTGTAATATTATCAAATAATCAGTTGTATATATTGACCCTAAAAATGATTGTGTTGTAGTTTCCGTGGAGAAACTCGTGAACATTTCTTAAATATGGAGTTTCTTAGGGAGGTTCTGATATTACACGAATTTTTTACTGGACTTACCATATATATATTAAACTCTCAGTAATCTAAAAAATAAGGGTGTGAATTTTTGAGGTCAAATGCCTCTGAGAAATATTTTCAGGAGCTAAAAGGGAGTCTTGTCTCAGCACCTATTATGACTCATCTAGAGATAGGAATAGATTATACCATCTTTTAGGATGTATCAGAAATCATTCTAGGGGTAGTGTTTATACAATAGGACGGAGTCATTGGGTATGGATATCAACAGTTGTGGAGTCATTAGAGAAACTATTTGACACACAACCTTGATCTAGTAGTAGTTTCCCATGCCTTACATTTTTGGATAAAAGAAATATTAGGTGAGAAACCTTTGGTGTACATTGACCAAAATATCCCAAAATATATATTTTTATAATGTGACCTGAACATTAGGAAGTGATCATGTGTTGATAACTTATAATTCATTGATTTTTAGTTTTCCTATTTGTTTGGGTAGGAAAATGTGGTTGTAGAAGCGCTAAGTTCGAAACATACAACACATGTTTTACAAGAATGCAGTAATGAATTGAAGATAATATCCCCATTCTATGAGCTACATCTACTGTTTCATGATTTTCACAATAATTATTACCTCCCATATTATAGATTTATCTATTCCCTCCCTGAGAAGGTGAAGGGTATAAAATTTTTAGATCCGATGGTCTTGGTTATCTCTGAAATTATATCAGGAGATATCCCTCCTCAAGATTTGTCTATGGATATATACAACATTTTTTGTATTTAGGTTGGTGTATAAGATCCAAAATATATGATAGAGAAGTTGATTTTAGAGTCCCACTAATATTAGTGGAATTTTCATCCAGTAATCTCCATGATGTATCAAGATATGTGATGCGAGTATTGGTGGATGATGATGAAATGTTCGATTCCAGGCTGTATCACTAGGTGTTCCACCTGTAAACAGGTCGGGGTAGAGCACCAGAGACCTACTACCTTTTTATAGCTGATTCCCGTCCCAAAATAAAAATGGTATGATATTTATAAGGATTTCATAGTTGTCTTACCTAGGTCACTTCTTGGAAGTGATGTTTTAGGGGTATTTATTGACTGACTAACAAAAGTAACCAATTTTATTTCTATTTAAGAGAATTTATAAATATAATAGATGAGAATAATGTATGCCTTTGTGATCATATGACTACATAGAGTCTAAGGTACTATCATTTTAGATATGGACACTAATTTTATGTCATAGTTTTGGTAGGGATTTCAATAAGCTATAGGACCCCAGAAGCATCTCAACACATATTTTCACCCTATGAATGATTGTAAATTATAACAGATGATACTGGTCCCAGAGGATATTCTATAAGCATGTGGCCTTGATTTCAGCAGTTCTTTGGAGAATCATATCCCTTTTGTTGACTTTTCTTATAATAATTTCATTCATGAGATGATTCAGATGGTTCCTTTTGAGGCATTATTTGGTAGGCCAGGACATTCACCTCTATGCTGGCTACAGGTAGGTGATGGATAACTACTAGGTCCTCATCTAATTCATGAGACCTTATAATTGGTTCTCATAATAAAAAATTGTATGACTACTTCTCAATCAAGATAGAAATATTATTAAAATAACCAATGAAGACCTCAAGAGTTCAAAGTCGGGGATCTTGTTTTTTTTTCAAGTATCACCTGGGCGAGGGCACAAATGGTCATGTGAGCAAGGAAAGTTTTCTCCTCATTCAGTTCAGGTAACTGAGATTCTAGAGAGATTCATACCAGTTTATAGTCTTATTCTACCACCTCAGAGGTTATATACCATGCACGATGTCTTTCATGTTTCATAGCTTCGATAATATAATGACAACCCATATCATACCATTAATCCTTCGGAAGTTGAGTTAAATGTTGATTATACCTTTGAGGAGTATCTAGTACACATCATTGACTGGAGCAATAAGGCTCTCCATGGCTAGTCTATCCATTTAGTATGGGTAATATGGCAGCACGACCACATACAGATGAGACATGGGTGCAAGAGTTCGATATACCTACCTTGTGGCTAGAGTTGTTCTTAGATAATATTTCTCTACCCTTGGAAGGAAAACTCGAGGATGAGTTGTTTTATGGAGGGGAGACTATAAGTACCTGGTTTTTTACTCAAGTTTGGATCCTTTATTTTTTGATCTAATTTATTATTTTGGACCTAATATCGTTGCATAGTGGGTTAATCAAGGTCTCGATGGGGTCTAGGGATTATTCCGAGCATAGAACCCATATGTTTTAAAAAACATTGGCTTTATCGCATTATTAATGAAAAACATATAGGTAGGGAGCATAGTCAGATATGACAATGTTGATGGTTTACATTTTTTGGTAGATCTATCTCACATAGTTGGCACATGGTTTCCCTAATAATGCAGCCTAACTGTGTGGTATGCCACTTTCTCCAGGTACATGTTCATGGTTGTTACACATTTTGGCAGACTATGTGGACAAACCATGCACATGATAAATTTTGAGAGAATTTACATTTTTATCATAATGATCTAAATAATCTCCTTCTACCACCAATATTATTTTCTAGCTAAATGAAATCCATTTTCTATTATTTTGTAGATTTTTGAAGGCCTAAGATAATGATCAATTGATATCCTTCATCATGGATTTGGTCGACCTTTTGTTCATCACATTTGATGAAAAATGGTAAGTACTCATGTTTGTTTGATCTGTTCTATATGTCTATTTCTGTTGACCTATTTATCAAGGTGTGAGTGATTTTAACATCATCTAAGATCTACTCTAATACATTCCAAATAAGTGGATGATATTGGAAGAGGAGAGTTGTATGAGAAGAAAGTGGTTGGTCTATAACTCATCCCCCGTGTTCGTTGATTTTGGAATTATTGTGTGGGGCCCTATGATTTCATCGGGTGTCGTTTAATGAATTTATATTCAATGATTTTAATCATTAGAATCATATGGTTATTCATTTTCCAAAAAAATAGTTATTTTTTGTTACGCCCACAACTCCATCAATCACTTGCTGGATGTTACTCCATAATTATCATTTTAGTGTTTTGACATGTTCGAGCCATCATTCAGGTTGGCCTTGGCTTGACCTTCCAAAGTTTAATATTTTCTATGTTAAATAGATTATGTTATATTGTAAATTATATAACATTAATTGCAATGTATTATTACCACTTGACCTACCTAAGTTAAGTGCTTCTATTGATAAACTTATGTGAAATGGAAATTAGAAAGTATACTAAGTATATAATTTTCCCCTTTTAAATGTAATTTAATAATAGGTAGCATATTTGTATCATAGCTTACCACATTTATGGAAGGTAGAAGAGTGAAAATTTCTAAGGCTTTGTAAGGGGGCGGTTTTCGACGAGGGTTTCACGCTCGACCAGTGATGGTGGTGGCCTCCGATGTAACGACCCAATCTTTTTGAGTAGTGTATTAACTTACTCTTAATGATTTAATAAGATGTTAATGGTTAATGCAGAAAGAGTAGTCGATGGCTTCATCCAGTAGACTCGACCCTTATGAAGCCCACTTTTCAGAGCTTGGGAAGGAGGTAGCATCTGTGGGCTTCACTTTGGACCAAGCCCAAGCCGAACTCTAGCATGTCAAGCTTGAATGGAAACGCCTACGGGAGAAGTTCAAGTTAGTAGAGATTACTACAAGGGCAATGTTATCTGAGCCTCCCTCAGATTCTCTCACCATAGCACACCTTACACTTAGGTCTTATGCCGGTGTTATAATGGGCTATGTGACGAGACCCTAGCTTCCTTGTGTAATCCTTTTGGGTGAATAAATTGAGATCTCTTCCTTTAGTGATGTTTGTGGAATTTATTTTGTCCAGATAATTTTAGGATATATTTTATTGATGAATTTTTGAAAAATTGATATTTTAAAACATTTATGTAAACCCAAAATAATTAATGATGTGTAATGATTTTCAAAAAATGGTCTTCTACAAAAGTGTTCAGTAAGGAATTTGGAGTCTAATAAGATCAACTTAATTTTTGATGAATAGTAAATTATGAATAGTGATTTTACGCTTAGGATTAGTAATGCGACCAAATGGATTAGTAATTTCACTCAAAGAAAGTTTTAATATAATTTAGACACCTAGATTAAGTAATGTGATTCAATAAAATGGGTAAATAATGGTTTCATAAATTATTAGTGAAGTATTAGTTTTTTCAGATGAATAGTGTTTTTTAATTAAAAATTTAATTAAAAATAATTAGAAAATTGTTTTTATAAAAAGGACTTTATTTTTGAACTCAGAGCATCGATATTATGTTAAGGTAATTTTTGAGGATTTTTCTGAAAAAAAATGAATTATCGATGAATTGTGTTTTTATTTAAAAATTAAATTAAAAATATTTAGAAAATTATTTTTATAAAATGGATTTCATTTTTGAAATCAGAGCATTGATATTTGGTTAAGGTGAAATTTTGGGATTATTCTGAGAAAGTTGAATTTTCAGTGAATAGTAAAAAAACAGTTTTAGGGTTTCGGTATGTTTAATGACATCATAACTGTGTCATGATGATGTAATTAGATATTTCATGGGTTGGCCGGCCAAGGGTGATGAATTATTGTTTTTGGGGCCCCATGTGGCCAAACTTTATGAAAAATATCATGAGAGAGCGCATGGGTTTGAGAAAAACACTTGTGAGGTGTCCCTTTGCCATTAATGCCTTGTCCCCTCACTTTCCCTATAAATACCCACCCTTTCCTCCTTTAGTTTTCACTCCCAACTCTCCCCCAACGAAGTTATGGTCTCCTTACCTTCCAAGGAGTCCTCCCAAGGTGCCCCCAAGCCATCAAGGTCCAAAACTTTGAGTTTCAAGACTCACGTTTTAAGGTAAGGGATCCGACCTCTCTCTTTCTTTTCATGTAATCCTTTTTATGTCATTCCTTTTATGCACCATGTTCTATTGTGAGAGGATGTTCTTTTATATTTCCCTTACTGCCCTTTTCATTTTTATATGATGAGAGATCCCCACTTACTCTCATCATTTCGTTTTATGAATGTTTAAGTGACGTCGTTAGGCTGCCGAATTTTTAAGGGATTCTTTCACCCTTCTCATTTTTCAAGTTCGATTTTCATGTCAAGTATTTCAAGTTCCTTTTTATTATGTTGGGGTATGATCTCTATATCTATCATACTTTTCTCTTATGATCATATTATGAGAGACCCTATTTGATCTTTTCAATTATTTTTTATTGAAGTTTAAGTGACGCTGTTAGGCTGCCGAATTTTCATAAGAGAAATCTAATTTTTGTCTTCATTCCATGTTTTTCATTTAAAATGGTATGTACTTAAAATCTCATTACCATGTCCATATATCCTTCTTATTCTGTTCCCTTACTGTTTTATGGATCATTTATGAGTGGGTGACCCATGTCCCCTCTCTTTTCAATGTTTTCTAAAACCTTGTAACATAGCCGTTATGCTGCAGAATTTTCGTCTCAAAATACCTCTCTCTTTTCTCAAAATTATTTTATGATATAAAGTGAATACTCAAAGCTCTTATTTCTACAAGTGTATTCACATATATATCAAAATGTTCCATTTTAAATTCTGGTATTTACATACATGAGACCCGCTTTCTCTTTCGTGGGTTTAAAGTGTCGTAAAGATCATGTCTTTAAAGCAGTTTTTAAAACGTTATGATTATGAAATGAAACCCATTTATTTTATGCTATGTGGGTTATTTATGAAATGTTTGATGATGATATATGTGGATCACATGATAATAAAGACAAATTTAAGGGTGCGCCCTGATAGCGCTCCAATGCATTGGGTAATGATGTAACCACTAGAGATTACAATTTTCACGATACCTTGGTGAATAACCTTGGTAATTTTCAAATGACACCTCGGGGATGGACCTTGGTGATATGTTCATGATTGTCTATGTTAAATGATGTAGCCACATCTTCAAGTCATGGAAAATGTTATTTTTATTTTGAAATGCCTCATGATTTCTTTCTCATGCCTTAAAGTTCTTTTCATGTCCTTATTGAAGTATCTCAAGTTCACATGTAAAATGTTCCTCTTGTTTCCCTTACTGGGCCTTCTGCTCACCCTTTCTTTTGATGTATGTCCCCATGTTATGAGATGCAGTAATGAACCAAGGATGAACTTAAGGATAATCCTTTCAAGTGTTTAAGAAGAATGTTTTATGTTGTTTTCATGTATTATGTTCATGGTTTCCAAGACACTAGACCTTAAAGATCCTCAGTTTTGTGTAATGTAATGAATGTTTATGTTATAAAATGGCGGGATTCTATAGTTGGTATCAAAGGATGGTTTGGTTATTTGTGGAAATTAGGATATAAAAACTTTAGGAAGAGCCCTATAGAAAAGTTTAAAAATAGGAAAACTTCCTGGTATTTTGGTAAGTATTGAGTAAGTGGTTTATCAATCAGATACATCCCTGTCTGGATATGAGCAGGTAGAGGAGGCTCTGGCACAGATGTACATAGGGGTAAAACCCGAAAACACCGCTTTGATCTAGACTCGAACGGGAACTGGTGCACTATAACGAGCCTTGCTGCACTCTTGGTTACGACACTCCCGGGGGATATGTTTGGTTAATCACAAGCTTTTTATGAATCATTATGAAGGAATTATAGAAAAGTGTAATTGTCTAAGCATGAAGTCTTAGTTAAAAGATCCATAAATGAAATAAGTTTCTCACTAAGGTTTTATTCTTTTAGAAAATGGTGGGCAATAGGAGGAACTGTGCCGATGGTGACCGTAATGCACCTTGTGCTGACGACCCTCCGATGGAAGCCGGAATGGAAACTTTCATGCGAATGATGAACCAACTGACTGAAGTTATGAGTAATAACTTGAATCAAGCTGAGAGGTCGATCTCACCACGAAGGGAACAACATTCTGTTGAGTCCTTCATGCGTCAACGACCACCAACATTCAGTGGATCTACTAACCCATTGGTTTCGGAAAAATGGATAAGCTCCATTGAAAAGATATTTTCTGTACTTCATTGTTCGGAACAAGAAAAAGTCACCCTTGCTGTTTACCGCCTAGAGGGAGAAGCTGATCAGTGGTGGTCACTGATCAAAAACACGAAGCCACGAGGAGAGATGGAAGCTATGGAGTGGGAAGAGTTCCGGGGAATATTCTTTAATAAGTATTTCCCTCGTTCGATGAGAACGAGAATGGAGAAAGAATTTCTCGAGCTGAAGCAAAAAGAGAATGAATCAGTTGGAACCTACGAGATGAACTTCACAAGGCTTTCCCGTTATACCTCAAGCTTCGTCATGGACCCTAATAGGAAGGTTGATAGATTCTTTGGTGGACTACAACCTCATCTACGGAAGAATCTAGCAAACAGGGACTATGATAGCTATGAAGAAATTGTTCGAAGTGCTATGAAAGTTGAACTAGAGTTTGGGGAGACACAGTGGTCCCAAAAATCTAATGAGAAGAAGAGAACTCTAGAACCACGCCTGGGAAGATGTTTTGATCAGGAAGGAGGTGGAAATCATATGCAACATGCCACATGCAATAAATGTGGGAAGAAGCATTCGGGGAACTGCTTGATCGGAAGTGGTAAGTGCTACAGGTGTGGAAAAGAAGGCCATATTTCTCGGAATTGTCGTAGTGATGTGAAGCCTCAACTTCCCAACACTAACGACAGAGGAAAGATGGTTCTGGTCCTACCCGAAGTCACATGCTTCAAGTGTGGACAGCTTGGGCACTTTGATAATCAATGTCCAAATCCAAGGGCGGTGGAGGGGAATCACCATCAACCTCAGCAGAGGCCAAGGGAGAAAGGTCATGATTTCACTATCACAACAACTGAAGTTGAAGTTCCGAATGATGTGGTAGCAGGTACTCTTGTTGTCCTCTCAAAACTAGAAAGTACATTATTTGATTCTGGTTCTACGCATTCCTTTATTTCCTCCAAGTTTTCAAAGAATATAGAATCAATCCCCGAACTGCTAGAGGTAGAGTTGTCAGTCAAGACTCCAAGTGGGATTATCCTTGCATCAAAAGTATATAGAGACTCTAGTGTTTACTTTAGTGAGAACAATCGTTTCGCAAATCTAGTAGTCATTCCCATGTTGGAATTCGACGTTATACTAGGGATGGACTGGCTCTCAAAGTATAATGCTAAGATCAAATGCAGAAGTAAGGAAATCTCAGTAGTCTTGAATAAATGACCTACAGTTATCTTCTATGCAGAGATATCATGAACAGATCCCTATCTAGAAGCACCTCCCATAGCTTTATTTATAGAGTTAATCGGTGATGATGAAGAAGGGAAAGCATACAAATTGAAGATGTTCCAATTGTTCAGGAGTACATGGATGTATTTCCTGAGGAGTTACCTGGACCTCCCCCAGAAAGAGAGGTAGAGTTCTCCATTGAACTCGTACCTGGGTCCCAACCGATATCAAAGACTCCATATAGAATGGAAAATGTGGGGCTAGAAGATTTAAAGAAACAACTCCAAGACTTGTTGGAGAAGGGGTTTATCCGACCGAGTGTGTCTCCTTGGGGAGCAACAGTTCTCTTTGTGAAGAAGAAGGATGGATCAATGCGGCTATGCATTGATTATAGAGAACTGAACGGGATCACAGTGAAGAACAGATATCCTCTTTCAAGAATTGATGATTTATTTGAAGAACTTAGCGGGTCTCAATTCGTCTCTAAGATTGACCTTCGATCTGGTTATCATCAACTGAGGGTGAAGAATGAAGATATTCCAAAGACTGCCTTCCGATCAAGATATGGGCATTATGAGTTTACTGTTATGCCTTTCGGCTTGACTAATCCTCCTGCTATTTTCATGGATTTGATGAATAGAGTCTTTAAGGACTACCTTGATAACATTGTGGTAGTCTTTATTGATGATACTTTGATATATTCAAAAAGTCGTGAGGAGTATGAAGATCATCTGAGGGTTATTTTGAACACTCTACGGAAGGAGAGGCTCTTTGGGAAGTTCAGCAGGTGTGAGTTTTGTTTACAACAAGTGGATTTCTTGGGGCACATCGTAACCAATGAAGGAATCTCGGTTGACCCTACAAAGACAATGGTTGTGGAGGAGTGGCCTCAACCCACAACAGTAACTGAGATTCGTAGTTTCCTTGGGTTAGCGGGATATTATATGAGGTTTGTGAAAAACTTTTCATGGCTTTATAATCCACTAACCAAGTTGACTCGAAAAGGGGGTAAGTTCATCTGGACAAAGGAATGCGAGGAAAGTTTCCAAGAGCTGAAGAAGAGATTGGTTACTGCACCTATGTTAACACTACCCTCTATCGGAGAAGGATTCGTTATTTTTAGAGATGCATCTCTGAAAGGGCTTGGGTGTGTCCTCATGCAAAATGACAAGGTACTTTCTTATGCATCTCGACAGTTGAAGATTCATGAGTAGAATTATCATACGCATGATCTAGAGCTGGCGGTAGTTGTTTTTTCTCTAAAGATATGGAGGCACTATCTTGATGGGGAGAAATGTGATATATACACTTACCACCAAAGTCTAAAGTATATTTTCACACAGAAATAATTGAACATGAGACAAAGGAGATGGTTGGAGCTTATTAAAGACTATGATTGTTCAATTCATTATCACCCTGGAAGAGCAAAAAAAGTCGCGGATGCGTTAAGCAGGAAAGATCATGTTGTTCAGGCAACAATGAGGATCTTAGGAGATCCTTTGATTAAAGATCTAGTAAAACTGGACATGGGAATTATAAGGAAAGGGACATCATCAAACCTATCCCAAATGATTTCTCAACCTTCATTACTAGAGAAGATCAAGAAGGCTCAAAAAAAAGATCCTTTTTGCAGGAGAAGTTCGAGGCTGTAAAGGATGGTAAGTTCCCTGATTTCAATGTTGATCAAGAAGGTGTATTGAAATTTCATACAAGACTATGTGTTCCATCTATTCCGGAGATAAAGAATGAACTGATGGATGAAGCTCATAGATCTACTTTCCTTATACATCCTAGAAGCACAAAGATGTATAGAGTCCTTCGTGATCATCATTGGTGGGATAACATGAAGAGGGAGATTGCTGATTACACTACAAGGTGCCTGGTGTGTCAGCAAGTAAAGGAAGAATGACAACTTCCTAAGGGGGTATTACAACCGCTACCCATACCAGTATGGAAGTGGGATAACATCACTATGGACTTTGTTACTGGTCTCCCGAAAACAGCCAAAGGAAACAATGCGATATGGGTTATTGTGGACTGTCTCACCAAGATAGCCCATTTTATCTCTATTCGGGAAGATTTCTCTCTGGATCAGCTTGCCAAGATATACGTGAAGGAAGTGGTAAGGCTACATGGGGTACCACTATCCATCGTATCTGATCGTGACCCAAGATTCACATCAAAATTCTGGAGAAGTCTTCAACATGCTCTGAATACTGAATTGAATTTTAGTATGGCCTATCATCCTCAAACTGATGGCCAATCTAAAAGGACTATTCAGACACTCGAAGACATGTTGAGATTATGCTCAATGGAATTTAAAGGTGGATGGGATCAACACCTCTCATTAGTGTATTTCTCCTATAACAACAACTTCCATGCGAGTATTCAGATGGCTCTCTATGAAGCTCTGTATGGAAAGTGGTGTAGAACTCCTACTTGTTGGGATGAAACTGGTGAGAGGAAGCTTCTTGGGCCTGATCTCGTGCAAGAGATGACGAAACAGGTTCATGCCATCCAACAACACATAAAAGCTGCTCAAAGTCGGCAGAAGAGCTATGCTAACAATCGTCGAAGGGACTTGGAGTTTGGTGTTGGCGACAAAGTCTTCCTTCGAATTTCTCCATGGAAGAGAGTCATGCGGTTTGGGAAGAAAGGGAAGCTCAGCCCTAGGTACATTGGCCCCTATGAAATCCTTGATCGCATAGGAGCAGTGGCCTATCATATAGCACTTCCACTGAACCTAGCTCAAGTTCATGATGTCTTCCATGTATCTCTCTTGAGGAAGTACATACCGGACCCTTCGCATGTACTGAACCCAGAGGTGGTACAACATGAACATGACCTCTCTTATGAGGAGCAGCCAGTGGAGATCTTGGACCGTAGAGACAAGGTCCTACGAAACAAGACTACCCACCTTGTTAAAGTGTTGTGGAGGAATCATAAATATGAAGAAGTGACTTGGGAGCCTGAGGAAACAATGAAGCAAAAGTACCCTCACCTTTTCGACTAGGCCTCAAGTGTAAATTTCAGGGACGAAATTTCTTAAGGGGGGAAGAATGTAACGACCCAATCTTTTTGAGTAGTATATTAACTTACTCTTAATGATTTAATAAGATGTTAATGGTTAATGCAGAAAGAGGAGTCGATGGCTCCATCTAGTAGACTCGACCCTTATGAAGCCCACTTATCAGATCTTGGGAAGGAGGTAGCATCTGTGGGCTTCGCTTTGGACCAAGCCCAAGCCGAACTCCAGCATGTCAAGCTTGAAAGGAAACGCCTATGGGAGAAGTTCAAGTTAGTAGAGATTATTACTAGGGCAATGTTATCTGAGCCTCCCTCAGATTCTCTCACCATAGCACACCGTACACTTAGGTCTTATGCTGGTGTTAATAGGGGATATGTGACGAGACCCTAGCTTCCTTGTGTAATCCTTTTGGGTGAATAAATTGAGATCTCTTCCTTTAGTGATGATTGTGGAATTTCTTTTGTCCGGATAATTTTAGGATATATTTTATTGATGAATTTTTGAAAAAGGGATATTTTAAAACATTTATGTAAACCCTGAATAATTAATGATGTGTAATGATTTTCAAAAAATGGTCTTCTACAAAAGTGTTCAGTAAGGAATTTGAATTCTAATAAGATCAACGTAATTTTTGATGAATAGTAAATTATGAATAGTGATTTTACGCTTAGGATTAGTAATGTGACCAAATAGATTTGTAATTTCACTCAAAGAAAGTTTTAATATAATTTAGACTCCTAGATTAAGTAATGTGATTCAATGAAACGGGTAAATAACGGTTTCATAAATTATTAGTCAAGTATTAGTTTTTTCGGATGAATAGTGTTTCTTAATTAAAAATTTAATTAAAAATAATTAGAAAATTATTTTTATAAAAAGGACTTTATTTTTGAACTCAGAGCATCGATATTATGTTAAGGTAATTTTTGGGGATTTTTCTGAAAAAAATGAATTTTTGATGAATAGTGTTTTTATTTAAAAATTAAATTTAAAATATTTAGAAAATTATTTTTATAAAATGGATTTCATTTTTGAAATCAGAGCATTGATATTTGGTTAAGGTGAAATTTTGGGATTATTCTGAGAAAGTTGAATTTTCAGTGAATAGTAAAAATACAGTTTTAGGGTTTCGGTATGTTTAATGACATCATAACTGTGTCATGATGATGTCATGAGATACTTCAAGGGTTTTCCGGCCATGGGTGATGAATTATTGTTTTGGGGGCCTCATGTGGCCTAACTTTATGAAAAATATCATGAGAGAGCACATGGGTTTGAGAAAAACACTTGTGAGGTGTCCCTTGGCCATTAATGCCTTGTCCCCTCACTTTCCCTAAAAATACCCACCCTATCCTCCTTTATTTTTCACTCCCAACTCTCCCCCAACGAAGTATTGGTCTCCTTACCTTCCAAGGAGTCCTCCCAAGGTGACCCCAAGCCCTCAAGGTCCAAAACATTGAGTTTCAAGAGTCACGTTTTAAGGTAAGGGATCCGACCTCTCTCTTTCTTTTCATGTAATCCTTTTTATTTCATTCCTTTTATGCACCATGTTCTATTGTGAGAGGATGTTATTTTATATTCCTCTTACTGCCCTTTTCATGTTTATATGATTAGATATCCCCTCTTACTCACATCATTTCGTTTTATGAATGTTTAAGTGACGCCGTTAGGCTGCCGATTTTTTAAGGGATTCTTTCACCCTTCTCATTTTTCAAGTTCGATTTTCATGTCATGTATTTCAAGTTCCTTTTTACTATGTTGGGGTATGATCTCTATATCTATCATACTTATCTCTTATGATAATATGATGAGAGACCCTATTTGATCTTGTCAATTCTTTTTTATTGAATTTTAAGTGACGCCGTTAGGCTGTCGAATTTTCATAAGAGAAATCTAATTTTTGTCTTCCTTCCATGTTTTTCATTTCAAATGGTATGTCCTTAAAATTTCATTACCATTTCCATATATCCTTATTATTCTGTTCCCTTACTGTTTTATGGATCATTTATGAGTGGGTGACCCATGTCCCCTCTCTTTTCAATGTTTTCTAAAACCTTGTAACATAGCCGTTATCTGCAGAATTTTCGTCTCAAAATACCTCTCTCTTTTCTCAAAATTATTTTATGTTATAAAGTGAATACTCAAATCACTTATTTCTACAAAGTTATTCACAAATATATCAAAATTTTCCATTTTAAATTCTGGGATTTACATACATGATACCCTCTTTCCCTTCCGTGGGTTTAAAGTGCCGTAAAGATCATGTCTTTAAAGCAGTTTTTAAAACATTATGATTATGAAATGAAACCCATTTATTTTATGAAATGTGGGTTATTTATGAAATTTTTGATGATGATATATGTGTCTCACATGATAATAAAGGAAAATTTAAGGGTGCGCCCTGATAGCGCTCCAATGCATTGGGTAATGATGTAACCACTAGATATTAGAATTTTCACGATACCTTGGTGAATGACCTTGGTAATTTTCAAATGACACCTTGGGGATGGGCCTTGGTGATATGTTCATGATTTTCTATGTTAAATGATGTAGACACATCTTCAAGTTATGGAAAATGTTATTTTTATTATGAAATGCCTCATGATTTCTTTCTCATGCCTTAAAGTTCGTTTCATGTCCTTATTGAAGTATCTCAAGTTCACATGTAAAATGGTCCTCTTATTTCCCTTACTGGGCCTTCTGCTCACCCTTTCTTTTGATGTATGTCCCCAGGTTATGAGATGCAGTAATGAACCTAGGATGAACTTAATTAGAATCCTTTCAAGTGTTTAAGAACAATGTTTTATGTTGTTTTCATGTATTATGTTCCTGGTTTCCAAGACACTAGACCTTAAAGATCCTCAGATTTGTGTAATGTAATGAAAGTTTATGTTATAAAATGGCGGGATGCTATATCTGAGCAGGATCCTCCCCCTTCAGGGGAGGGACCTCCACCGTCTTCAACATGAGCGAACCCCCCTTTTCTACCATTTGAACCCGAACTTCCTTCCTCCATTTCCACCATGTTTTCTGAGCCCTAAGGTGCAAGATCTCCATGTTGAGAATCACAATATTGGATTTTGATCACTGAGTTTAACAAAGCGTCGAGCCTCCAGAGCTTTTCCTTAATCGCTCTCTTCTAGAAGAGAAGAACATCATTCAATCTATTTGACATATTTGTGTTTGGTTCCTTGGATTTTCATGAAAGGGAAATCGTAGGTTTGTTGGACAACCGAACCATCTTGTTACAATTTTCTTCAGAGGAAGATCTGATAAAAGCATGGTCGAGGGCTCCTTGCATTTACAACGGCTCGCGATTCTTCCTTTCCTGATGGTTGTATGACTTTCACATGAAGTGAAACTATCCATCAGTGGAGTTCTGGGTCAGTTTTCCAAATATACCACTTCCATTTCAGAATCCATCGATTGTAAAAATTCTTGTGAACCTTATGGGGAGATTCTTGTGTTCAGATAGCCGGACAAATGCGGTCTCCCACCCAATTAATCCTCATGTGTTTGTGGAGGTGGACGCATCAGAGGATCTATTAGACATCATCTGGGTTACTGTTGGGGAAGAATTCCGGTGTAAGCACCCTGTAGTATATGATTCGTGGTTCCAGTTTTGCTGGGTTTTCAAATTTTCGGGTCACACATTGGAGAATTGCAGACGGGAAGCAAAGAACACTGAATGAACAGAGGATGTGTTCAATAGTAATCATGGAATTATGGAGAGTGGTGTGATAGAGGGTGTTTTAGCTCATGGAATTGACGGGGTTAGATGCAGTGGGGTAGGTTCGGGAAGTGAACCATTGAGTGATGCTACGGCATCCGAGATTGCAGTTCTGGACAAAGGTGACACATGGAATGGCACAAATGCAATTTCCATGGGGCTTTCTTCCAGTGGAAACCAAGCGAGGCACCAGAAACTGCCAGTTTGACCTACTAACATAACAGTTCAAGAGGTGTATAGTAGGCTGATAAGTGTCCTCAACGGAGAGAGAAGATCTATCACAGGGCGCAATGGGAATTCATTTTTCATAAATGATCAATCTCAACTTTCATGTGACTCTCATCCTGGTAGAAATGTGGAGTGTCCTAGAATGCGGAATGCTTGTGCTACACAAAGTGTGGTTCTTGAGGACTTCTGCACAAAACCTCTAGTCATGGAGCATGGATTCATACAACCCATCCAGACTGAGGATCTTGGTATGATGCCGCTAGATGGGGAGGCTGATTTAAACATGGAGAATACTCAGTTCTGCATTTGTGATGATAGGACTAGAAGGTTTTTTCAAATGGTGTAAGAGGGAGGGGTAACCTCGGTTCCCTTATGCAATAGATTTGAAGGCTTCATAGAGGCCGATGTTGATGTTGTCCCCATTTACACATCTGGAGGAGACGGGGCAAGAGTGAAGGTCTCCAAGGGGATAGAGCATGTCCAAATTATAGATGATGAGTCACCTACAAAGAGTAATAAGGGTTTCAGAAAGAGGAAGGGGAAGAAGGACTACTCCTCATTACCTCTGCCTCTAGAGACTCAATCTGTGAATAAGATAAATGAAAAAAATAATGAAAGGGAGATTTTGTATTCTCACAGTCCAATGGAACAGGGTGACCAAGACATGGTTCTCCTTTTAAGCTTGGAAGAAGAAGTAATAGAGCAGACCATGATGCTTAATGCAACAATGGAAGAAGAATCCAGGATGATGGGGAGGTCACTGGAGGTGTCTCTTAATGAGGAACAATATACATGGATTGACCGACAGGACTCCATTCTGGTTGGGGGGTTCAAAAGAGGGATAATCAGTGTTGAAGAGCACATTCAGACTTGGGATCAACTTTCTTCTACGTTAGAGAAAATGATTTTTGAGGTGGATGATTTACATGTTCCATCGATGTCCTGGAAAATTTTCAGGGAGAGAGAGTCAGGTAATATTATGTTCCTCTTTAATGATCCTGGTTAAGGGTGGTTTTGGCTAGGTTTTAGAGAGGACTGGTTGAGGTGCAGCTCTTGGACTCTAGTTGTTTATATTTTTTTTGGTTCCTTGGTGTTTTTTTGAGCTTTCAACTTGGACCTACACCAGAGGGGGACTAGATCATGAAGACTTCATCGATGTAGGCCTTTTTTTAGTGGGTTGCTGAGAGGGTATGGCTTTGACATCAGTACCGTGCATGTGCACTTCTGCACGGGACTGATTGCTGAAGGGACATGCATTGGTGAGGCTTGTCTGCAGGATTATCTGCTGGGGTGGGGTAGGTTTGGTGGTTTGCCCTGGTTTTTCACTTTTCATGTGCTTCCCTATGCTTTTTCCAGACTGTTTCTGTGGTTTCTCACTTTTTGCCTCAAAAGTTATTTGATAATAAATAAAGTAAATTTCAGTCAGTCAGTCAGAGTGATCATTTTTTATTAAAATTCCTTAAATGGATTAAATCAATGGTTACAAGCTACTAATCCTTGTCACACTAATGAAATGGAAGGCCTGAACCAAATAGACTTATTGATTAATTATGACATGAATAAATTATTGAATGCTCAATTATCCTTATGAAAATAATAAAATGAAAATAGATTGAGCCTTGTGAATTATATTTTACTTCTTAATCAAAATAGGGGGCACCTGAATCTATCTCACCATGGATTACAGATGGAATTCCATGAGATCTAGAGGAACCCATTCGAAGTTACAGTATACAGCTTGATTAGGTTGAGACCCACCTACAACCTGTTCCTTATATATCACTGTATTCCTGGTATGACACAGTAGAATCTCTCTTGTAGCACTACAGGATGAATTGGATACACTCTATGAATCCATCATTGAAATGTAGGTGCCATGGGGAAATGCAGTCGGGCCCATCCATTTCATAGCCCCATTTTACCTTGGATAAGCTCATTGGACTCAGTAGGAATCCTATTGTGGAATGACTTGAACTATTACTTATGGATTAAACTCTTACCCCTAATAAGGCTACGATTATTACAGAGTTGGAAACCAGTTAGGTCTATGTTTCCTTGGTTATTACCTTTTGGATTCATTATTAATATCATTATTGGTTTCTTTATTACATCTTGGAACCTTTAACATTGTTTACATGTGACTTAAATATGCATTGGTAATAAAAAAAGAATAAATTGTTTACATGATTAGACACCAGTCGAGGGCCGACATAGGTAATTTGGTATTTAGTTACATTGTACTAATTTAAATTACATATACATTCTTCCACACTATTATATTTCCATTACATGGACCAGATGTTATTGAAACCATTGGTGGTGGCCCAGTGAGATTTATCTCTCACCCTCTATAGGCATATTTTGTTTCCCATGGGAGACTACCAATATTAATGTGTTGATAATGAGAATCATATATATTTGAACACATGAATCCTTTCTCTTTAGGATGGAAAATGATTGTAGATGATTGAGTTAGAGCTCTGGTTGTTTGGGATAGAAATTTTTTCATTATAGTTTAGTGCAACATGTTATTCTTTTTATCTTGTATCTTTCTTTTCCAATTTGTTGTGACATGATATATCATAATCATTTATTTCAGATAATTTCGTTATTTTTATCCTTTTCTATCTATTACATTTTTCTTCTAGCATTATTTACATATATTTATTCCTTTATTTTCCTCTGTTTATATTTATCCATTGTGTTATAGTCTATTAATGAGGTCATATTCTCTCCATGGATACACCCTAGGCCCTCTCTTCAAGTCTGTTGGCTCTATCATTTGGGGAGATGTGATTCAGGTCATGTGGCCTACCCGACTCAGGGAACCTATTATGTGGCATTTGGTTCTGTGATGTCTCAATAAAAATTTCAATAGGTGGAAAAATAGGATTAGCATTATTTGTATAACTCTAATTTTAGTTTTTATGCACTCAAAACCAAATCTCTCAATATAAAAAGTTAGGATAGTCAAATTATCTTACATGAGTAAAAAATTGGAAATAATAAATCTCATATGTTGATGAAAAATAATCAACCCATTATTTTATGATCTCGTCAACATTTTACACTTCCTCTTTATAATAAAGGTGAAAATGGATGTATTGGAATTAAAATAAATCACCATGGATATGATGAGAAACAATTTATTTGTATAGAGTTTCATCTCATAAATAAATGTTGGATGATAGATATATCAAAGATAATTTCAAGCGAACTCAATGTATCATTAAATAACTAGTTTTAAAAATGTTGAACATCAATGATTCCATTATTGTCACATACAAAATCGATAAATTGCCCCTTTTTGGATGAATGATAAACATTATCTAAAACAAATGAAAAAATATATTTATCTCAATCAGTTAATAAAATACCTATTAGTTGGGGAGGAATATTTAAAACCATGGGGAGGTAAATGAACCTAATGTTGATAAACCTAATGTCTTCATTGTAGAGGGATTTGGTCAAACCTGGTCCATAAAAGGAAAGAACATAGAGACCCTCTGTTAAGGTGAAATTCACAATTGAATAAAAGGGATCGTGTACGTTTATTATATGGAAATATGAGACAATTCAATAAATTCTATCATCACATTAATAAAAAATATATAGAAAATTATTTAAAGGATAAAATCACATATCAGATATTATAAGCTACTTTTCTCATTTATCAATTTTCTTGGTGGATCTATTTTGGATCAACAATGATGTGGGTGTAGTGGAAAATATCTATTCAAGAGGATTAAATCAATAAATTGTAAGATTTCACTTTGTATGAGTAAATCAGTAAGAATAAATGTATAAGGGAAGGCAGTGGTTGATCATCAATTTTCCTCACCAAATAACCTCATATAAAATGATGTTTTGTATGTACCCAATGCCCATATGAATTTAATTTCACAAACAGTATTGAATAGGCCTTATTTAAAGCTTGTGTTTATGGAAAATGAATTATTTTTCTATGGGTGAGATATTTATTGAAAAGGGTCACTTGTATAATGGATTATTCATATTAAATAAAAATGTTATTTCTATTTACTATTTACTATATATTGACTTAAAAAAATTAGGTCACATAAACTGTTAGAAAATGCCTGAGATTTCATAAATTGAATTAATTCATTGAATGTATATAATAATCATAATTTTGTTCCTATTACAAAAACTAAAATATTTTGAAAACATTTATATATATGATTTTTTAAATTTGTTATAATGATTACAAATATATGTATTGTAATTCCAATATAGTCCAATAATTGTTAATAAAAATTAATTTTTAACTTTTATTGTTGATTATTATATATTTTTTCATTTCTATGATAACTATGATAATGATAGTGTTATATATAAATTTTGTATCTATATATATTATGTTGTAAAAAAATGCGTTATATCAATTAAATGAGTTAAATTCTATGTGGGATGGAATATTGTAGTTATTCATTATATGAATCCCTAAGTGTTATACATTATGTCAAAAATATCTTCAGATCAGAAAAAATGGCGTATTTGAGAGAAAGAATAAGAAATTTATGGAAATGGTAAATTACATGAATTATATCTCTGATATGTTAAGTGTATTTTGGGGAGATTCATTATTAACTACATGTTATATTCTTAAATAGGGTTCCTAGAACAAAAAAGTGGTAGAAAAGTAGGAAAATTCAAATTTATATTAATTTTATGACTATTAATCCTTATTAATTTATAAGTTAAATTTCATTTAAAATTATAATTCATTATTTTTTCACGTCGTAATAACTTCTCCTTTTCTTCTTTCCTCACTCATATTTCCAATCTTGGTTAATAATTATGGTAGATCATATCTAAAAAACCTATTTAGATGGGGTCAAGAATTATAACAGGATAATAGAATTCCATAGATAATTTACTTCTCTATTACACATTGTGTACCCATTTTTAATTTCACATGGACTCCCATGTAGTTTCTAGGTCATCATGTCATTAGCATGTGCCACAAGTAATAAAATAACTATATGTAGACCAGAAAGTGTGTCACACAACATTAAATCAGTATACCCAATGTACATTAAATACATGTCATGGATTCCATGTGCTCTAAAAGTGGGGAAATGAGGTCAAACCATATTGTGTAATTAATACACCATTTTTATTAATACACTATGATTATATACTGAAATTCACATAATTTAAATTAAAAATTATATTTCTTTTATAAAATCCATTCACATCATAAATGTCCACAAGAATTACACATTGGGTTCCTAGCCTTGTATTACAGATATATAAAGAAGAGAAGTACAAAACATATTTATAGATTTCACATTCAATGTACTATGCATATTTATTTGTAAATATTAAATTTAGTAAATTAATCTATTAAAAATCATTAACCCAAGTTCTGTTAATCACTATGTTGATAGTGGACATCGATCGTTTGGTTTTATATTATATTCAATACTTACTAAATAATTTATAATATTCAAAACAATTGCTCATGTTTATTTATTGTATATAAATGAATATACACATTAAATTATATAGGATATGAAATTTTCAAGTTTTCCATGTGGCTTTAAATTGGCCATATGTGATGTGAAATTAAGACACATTACATTTACATGATTTGTTGTATGAGTAATATTTTTCCAATTAGTAATGTACTAAGTATTTCAGACAGGTAATCATATAGTGTATTCCATGTACAAAGATGTATAATATTTTATAGAGTTTTGTACAAAATTAAATTAATTATTATATTTAAAAACATAGAAGATGGAAACAGAAAGAAGATTGGATTGAATATAATAAAATGAATAAAATGATTAATATGATAATTAATCAAATTAATTCATGTGAATTTTATATTAATAATTCTTAAATTGAAATGAAATATAACTAGTAATTTTACATTATTATTCTATTCATGAATATGACTGATAATGAGTTTGAACATACCTATGCATGTGTTGGTTTAATTTTATTTTATTTTATTTCATGGTTTAAAATTAGTTTTTTTAAAAATATATATAATGGACTATGAGTCATCCCTCCCTATTTTTTATGAAGGGTATATGTTTCTGAGGTTGTTTTATATAATTACCCTTACCTAATATAACAGTTCCCCCACCTTCTTGTGATTTATAAGATATCCTTAAAAAAGGATTGTCTGAAGGTATGTGGAGTTGGTTCAAGGTGGAGGTGAGGTGTATGATGGTGATAAAGAAATCAAGATAAAACCAACATGAGAAACAAATTAGTGTACATGAGGGATACATCGACTCATGAAAATATTTAATCAAGGTGTTTATACATAGGGTCATAGAGTAATTGATTGACCACATAGTAAGTTAACCATTAGATAAATATAATTATCATGGAAGTTATTTATTAATTATAATTATATCTTATAAATGATTTACCAGATGGATGAAAGACAAATGTCAACAAATAAATCTAGAAATATAAAAAGTTGGAATTAATATAAATATGTATATGTCTTATCAGAGCATACATAATACCTATAGTAAAAAATACTTTATATTAACAAGAAAATTTAAAGATAAAATATGGAAAATTACCTATATTAAATAAAATCAATAAATATAATATTCAATCAGACTTAGCCTTTATGATATTGATTGGGATTGAAAACAATATAACTAAGTGCAGGGAAGACCCATGTTGGGACTCTTACATTAGTCACGGTTCTATTATGAATGATTTGGGTTGAATCAATAAATTTAAATCAAGAGTATTTTCCCATTATTGATTTGATTTAACTTATAGAAAAGTGTTGAGGATATTTGAGTCTAGATTTTTTGATTGGGGATTCTACTCAAGGAATCACAGATTTCCAAGACTATAGTTAGAAAAGAACTACCTACCTAAATACCTTAAAATAATTGACCTGGCGCTCCCTTAGGTTAGGGGAAATAGAATATAGATCATTTCCACTAAAATGAGTAAAAAACTTGACATGCCAAGTCCAATTATAAGGGTTCTTTGTAATTGAAAAAAAAGTGTGCGACTAAATTAAGATCATTTTAGTATCACATAAATTATAACCATCTAATGGACTAATAACTTTCCCTATTATAATTATAGAATAATGGAATTTTCATCTACCACGTTATCTATACAATCATTTTTGGAGAAATACCATCTCCTTACATACAGTAACATCTACGAATGGATAAGAAAACTACATGTATTAGTGTTACATGAAATGAAATATTACATACAATAATCCTAAATTTCTAATTATTCTATAATGGATGAAAATGATGAGGAGTTCCATATCTCTGAAAAACATTTGAGAGATGAAATCAAAAATAATTGTTTAATGCTTCTATAAATGACTTTCAAACACATGATGTCACATGAAAACATGTTTACTTAAAAAATGATCCTACATATAAATGGAATAAATTAAGAAAGAGATATATAGGAATGGATTAAGATATAAATTGTTATCTCTAATAGTAAACTTCAATAAGGTTCTTTAGTTGGGCTTCAAGTAGTCAAACTCATGGGCTATATTAAGTTCCTAGAAGATCTTAGGTAAAAACAACATACTGATCTTTGCATTGATTTCACTATTTCATAAAAACCGTAGAGTATATCTATATTTGTTGATAAATACAATATTAATGACATAGATATTTCTTCCATAGTTCTTATCATTTGAATTTTCCATAATGAAAAGGATATAAAGTGCAATAAAACATCTATAAATAAGATGAATGAGAGGAAAAACTAGGGAAAGAGAAAATTGTCCAAATATTTTTGTTAATCTTTCAAATAAGATAATGATAAATGGGGATGAAATAAAATATGATTCAATCAATTTTTCTTGTGGAAGGAATGGATAATGGAATAAAATATACACCCTAGAAAAGAATAATGGATAAGCATCAATTTTTTTTCTGGTGAAATTTATCGATTTCTATAAATTGATCATTATATATTATATATGGTCCTCACACATGTATTTAAATATAGAATCCAAGAAGTTTTCATAATATTGATCATGTTGAGGTATATATTTGAGAATCCAAAAGTGAAATAGTTATTGTTATGGATATTAGAGATTTTCACCTTACATTACCGACTTGAATGATATTGATTTTTAAAGACTGTTATAATGTTCCATAATCTACCAAAAACATTATATATATATACCTAAAATTGATACATATGGATTTATTAACAAATTTGGTTTTTTTCTTCATATATAAATAAATAATATGTTTTGAAAATTCGTTTTTATAAAATATCATTTATCTATTAGGTTTCTTGAACAATGTATTGGATGTCAATAACAAAAATAGTTTCCAAGACACATACCACACACAACTATGAAATCATATGTTATGTTATCTAAACGGAAATGATTTTAAAAAATTACAAAATGATGGGAATTAATATTATTTTTAAGTAAATAAAATTGTGGTATATCATTTATTATTACAATAAAAAATTACAAAAGACTGATTTAGTGGGATTGATGAAAGTGCAAAAGAGATTATTCAAATAGTTAAAACCATTGCGGGTGGAGCATTTAAAGTTTAATAATGTGATGTGAACTCATAATTTTAATTTTTTGTTGATTTAAATAGAAATGTATATGTCTTCTTAATTATGTATCGTTAAGATTCCATTGATATATTCATGAAATATAGAAATGAAGATAAGAATAGTCTTGGAAAGAAGATTAAGAATTCCTACCAAGATCACAGAGGAGAATATTTTAATCAAGACATCAATTATTATTTAAGGGAGTTTGGGATTTTATCCCAACATAATCCATTTGTTACGTAAAAATGAATAGTGTAAGTTGAAGGAAGAACCACACCCCTTTAGACATGGTGAGATCAATGATGATTCATGTGAATCATATTTTATTCTTTTTGGGACACACATTATCAAAAAAATGTACACAATAAACTAATTTCCAACTATAATGGTATATGGTATTCCAACTAATTATGGATTGGAACAAAACTCATAGTCTCATACATACATGTGTGGGGATATGAAGTGTCTTCTAAGGCATCTTCATGAAAAAAACATTTACTTTGAGGCACAAATTTTACCTTTATAGGACACCCCATGGGAACAAGGGGATATTACCTATACGATCACACAATAAAAAAGGTAATTGGGGGTAGAATCACTATATTCCCTTAAAAGGATAATATATCTAAAAGATATAGTGTGAAAAGAGATATAATTTTTTGAAATCAAGGCTCATGGTTGACAAGATTTTGGACCATAATAAATTCCACAAAACCCCACGGAATAAGATGTTTTAGAGACCCATGTAATGCATAAGAGTACAAGAGAGGCTAGAGGACTTGAAATATATGGTAATATAATTAACAAGTATGGTGACTCATTATTATTTGATAATAATGATCATGTAACATCAAATGAAGCAATATCATGTATAGATGTTACCATTTAGAAAGATAGTAGGAAAATGTAATTGATTCCATATATCAAAACCATGTCTAGTTTTTGGTAAACCTTCCAATGGATGTCAATATAATTTTTTTAAAATGGGTATTATAGAAGAAACTAAAAATACATTGAATATTAAAATATTTTAAGGAATAACTAGTTTCAAAATGGATAAAACAACATTAATATATGCTCTATAAGTAAAAAATCTCTCCAATTTCAATGTTGAAATCCAAACAAATTATACATTCCTTGATGGATTACCTTTTCATTGGGATTTGAAAAATGGATATCAAGTAGATCCTTCCTCAATGGAAAATTTCATAACTATTTCTATATGATACCATTAGAAGGGGTTTTGACTCTAATGGTTGAAAAAATTATGAAAATTATGATTATCCATATATGTATTAAAAAATGCATCCAGCGTATGGAACATTCAAGTTGACAATTCTATAATGCAGTTTATTTTCAAAATTAAATAATGTGATGATGAATCTATAAATAGATTAGTGAGACTGCATTCATTTTATTAATAGTTTAATTTAATGAAATACTAGTTATTTGAAATGAAATATTTTTCTTATAGTATCTTAAATCCCAGTTAAATATTTTCCTCTTCCTGAATGAATAAGGTGAAGAAGCATATTTTCATATGATAAGGATCTATCATGACAGATCCAAGGGACTTCTATAGTATATATCAAAGAACATATAATGAAAATATAATGAAGATATTAATTGTGGAACAATCTAACTGGGAATTTTCCTAATTCCACATGGAATTATATTTTCAAAGAATATGTGTCCTCATACACAGGAGAAAATATAAGGAATTATACTCATTAATTATTGGTTTAGAAATGAATGATATGATATGTACCTGGATAGATGTTTAATATTCCTTAAGTGTCATATAAATATTTCAATATGACCCATGTGACCCCCATCGGATTGAAGTCATGACACTTTCAAGAATATGAGATGAACTAAGGTTATTTTCCTAGTTTATGGAGGTGATTAGGAACTATTAAACAATGTATATATGGATAATAGTATCCAAACAAATCTAGATGATATAAAATCATATTTAGGATACATATTCACCCTCAATAGTGTTATGTGACCTGGAATAGATCCATGAAAGTGATGATCACAGATTCAATAGAAGAGTCTAAGTAAATTGTGGCTTCTAAAAAATATAAATAACCAGTTTGGATATGTATCTTCATCCAATATCTAGACTTTTACCTTTCATAAAAAGACCATATAAGACTCTATTGTGATAATTATATGGTTGTGGCACTTGTGATCAATCTATGGTCACATTCGTGGATGAAGCACATAAGTTTAAGTATCCTCTATTAAGAGATATTTCCCATGTTGGTGAAGTTGTCATGAATATAGTCTATATAAAGGAAATCTTGGAAAGAACTTTGACTAAATTCTTAACATATAAAAACATGATATTCATATGTGATTTATAAGAATTAATTTCATTGGCAGTTTCATCTCATCCAACTAGGAGTCTATTAGAGTTAGTGTTATAGAACTTATTGTTAAAACAATAGAATAAATTTATATTAAAAGAAGATAATATTAATTAAATTTTTATCACATTCATTTTATTATTCTTCATTAATTTAATGCAATAATGTACTATATTATCTGTATCATTAAAATGGAATAACATCACTCAAATAGTTTGAGAACCTTGAAAATCCATGATGGTATTAATAAACCAAGTTATGTAGTTCGATAACATTCTATGATGGAGAATATAATATGTTTTCTATCAGGTGTGAATTATTCTAATAATATGGGACTACAGTATATCACATTCACACATGGATACCCCAAGATGAGATAATATGAGAAGAGAATCTCTAGTTGAAATTCAACATGCTTATGTTCCATTAGATTTTCTTATCTATGAGTGTGTGTAATTATCATTAGAAATTATGACTATTAATAATGTTTTTCATGACTCGTCCACATAGATTTAGTGACCAAAAACATTGTTACCATATACATACAGGATTTAGGGTATGTTGGGCGTGTTATGAATGAAATGTTATTTATGAATAAGTTTATTATGTATTAGTTTGTATCATATTTATAGAAGTTTATTTCTCAACCCATTTATCGGAGAAGAACTGTCACATTAAATTTGATGGCCATCATGTAATGATGAGTTTATTTTTGATTACTAAGGAATGATATATCAAAAATGTTTCTTGATAACATGTGTGTGAATCCGGTTTGATGATATATTTTTAAAAATATATTTTTTTACATAAGGACTTATATTATGTGGTTATAGATATTGGAACATTAACTACTTCCTCTTGGGGTTTTGACCCATTTCTATAGAGTAATATAGGAATTTAGGTAATAATTCATAGTTTCCATGATAATGATATTTAGAGAGACTTGAACTATGTGTTTCCATCGAAACCAATTAAATTATTTTCAAATTTAATTTTTGGAATATATTTCAATCTCATGACTGATGAATAATTTTATACAGAATTTAGGATTTTATAAATTAGAAAATATTTTTTCAGAATGTAATTGTTCAATATCAAGAATATATAATATTGTTTTTACTATTTAACAAATATATATTCAGTAGACTATGAATAGAATAATTATTTTATGAATAAATACTTATTCAAATATATTTTTTGATAATGGATATAACCCATGGGTTGATCATTCCAAGATTGTTTGCAGTGATAAATATCAATTTTCTAGCAATAAAAATAATATTTATCATTACAAAACTTATAACACAACATAGAATAAAAATGAAATTATTATTTTAATACATCACATATAGTAATATATGTGTTTAATATTTTACTAAGGGAATGAGTGAAATTAATAAAATTAAAAACCCTAACCCTAGATCAATATATTAATCAGTAATTATTAAAAGAAATATTAATTGAGAGTTTCTTTAAAACATATATTTCCCTCTAGAATCATCATATTTTATATCAAATCTTTTGTAGAATAAGAATATCTTGTAAATTTAATCAAGAACTATGAAATGTGAAGTTATCATGAAGAAAAACAAAATTTGATCAATAGATCTTGATAACACTTAAAGATTCATCATTGTCATTTGAAGAACATAAGATCATGTGAGGATCACCACACGAGGGGTTCTACACTTGGATCCAGCAAGTGCAATAAAATATTACTGAAATGTGTTTCGGATGATCAATATCTACCATGAAAAAGATATGAAAAACATGGTAATCTATCTGAAATTAAATTTAATTAATTATTAATGTAATGTGGAAATACCTCCTCTTTGTTCTAGTGACCTATCTTGTAAATATTTGATTATAAAAAGTCTTATGGGAATGAAGTTCATTACTTTCACAATATGAGAATAATATATTAAATCTGACATTTTTTTAGTTACGATCAGCCCAAATAAGCATTTACACTATGTATGTAACCAATATTGTAAAGACCCGCACTTAATACATACATAATCTTGAATTTATTCAAGAAAACACTTCCTTTTACATTGAGGATCTTTTCATGTTTAGAGATTTATAGAATAAGGACATAATACATTCATAACATTACACATTGTTACATAGTGGATACCATAAAATCAGTTTCCATTTTTCTCATAATATAAAACATTACAACTTAAAATAGGACTCATTGAAAATTTTAAAACATTTAACATGTCATACTTCCTTGTATTACACATCCATTAACCTGTCAAAAATCAATTCAAAACATGGGATGAGCACAAAAGCTCAGTAAAGTATAAAAAATAAGGAAAAATCACATTAGTCCATGAATACACATAACGTATGAAAACATTTTCAAAAGACATGCTTTCCACCCATAAATACTTACTTCGTGTAACATGAGATTTACACAAGAGCCACACAAACATAAATATAATCATAGAGGTATCTTGGGGCATTACTTACATAATCTTGTAACCATCTTGGCTACCTTAAAATTTGTAACCCTCACGGCTACCATACTTTGTGTAACCATCACAGTTACTCTTGGAGTAACCATACGGCCGACCTCTAACTTACTCATACCGAATGAATTGGAGGGAAATATAGGTCCCCCCATTAATCATAAACAATTCCCAATAACCAAAACATAATCATAAAACATAAATAATAGCATAAAAACATTTCTTTTGAATCTTGTAAAACTGAATTTTAAAAGAGGATTTTAGAAGAAAAGTCCCTTATAAACATCATATACTTGAAGTGAGACTTAATCGAGTGGATGGGATATGTATATAATCTGTAAATAAACATAATGAAACATAATATAAATAGAACCCATCACAAAAACAATTTAAATAGTACACAAATTATAAAGTAGAAGGTTAAACCAAAGAATGGAAATCGGGTTAAGAATTCCCTTACCTTAGGCTTGTCTTACTTCAAATTTGTTTGAACCTCATGTATAATGGTTAAAAAGGTGTTATTGTTATTTTACAGAAACATTTTCATGTTTATAACATCTTATATGGTCATTTCATAACCTCATTTCACCTCTTAATTGTTAGTATTTTTTTCCTTGCATTATTTTGGTTGAGGTCTTTTGTGATTTCCACGATCCGTTCATGATGAATCGTTCTTGTTGATTGGAAGTGAAACTCCAGAATTGGAATGGAGTAGTATTTACAAATTTCCAGTACCATAATTTATACCATTTATCACTTTTATTCTTTATATGAGAGTGACATATAAGTTAAAACATTAATGATGTTCGTTTAGATCATTTTACTTATTCTTTGATAATAACAACGTCATTTTGTCTTTTAAATTAGAACCATGAGTACAAAAGAATTCCATAACAATATATGGGTCATAAAACATATATTATAATCTAGTTCAACCATATAAATGGTTTCATGAACAGACTTGAAAGAATTAATGGAAATTGAAAATACATCATCCATGATGTCTGTAATTCGACACAAATGGACAATGTTTTTTGATTATTTAAATAAGTGGAATAGGAGAAGAATAATGATGAGAAATTTTCCATAATCAAGAGAAAATAATGAATATAAATTATTCTGGATATTTCATTCCTCTTGGATAAGAGGGAGTGAGGAAAGAAGAAAAATGAATAATGAAATAAAAGAAAATCTTGATAAATTTCTCACGAAATTTCGGCAGCCTAACGACATCTCTTAAAATTTCATAAAAACATGATTGAAGAAATGAATGGAATATATCATCATTAATAAAAGATATGTACAGTAACCGGGGAATATTTAACGAAATATCCCAACACAAGACAAAGGTAATGGAAGAGAATAACAAAAAATGAAAAAAAAAGAAAGAAAATAAAAGAGGTTGTTTACCTCTTGATATCTTCTCTTTGAGATCCTTCTTAAGGACATAGATTTTGGTCTTTTGGTGAGACCAGAAGCTCTAGGTCGTGGGGAAGATTATTGGGGAGTTATGTTGGAAGAAATTAGATAATTATCAAGGCTTGAGAAGTGTGCGAGGAAGAGGGGAGTGAGGGTGGTATTTATAGTGGAGGAGGGGAGGTATTTTAGATTATTTTAATCATTATTATAATATTTTTATCAAGACTATGAATAATCTGAAATAAAGTGGCCCTAAATAGTGATAATATAATGTGAGTTCGAAGAAAGTGGCCTTTCATCACTTATGATGTCATAAATAGTGCATTTTTACTGATAAATTGATTATACGGTATTTTATCGTATTTCACTATTCACCGAAAATTCAAGAGTTTCAAAAAAATACCAAAAATTTACCCCAACCATTTTTTGACGTGTAGAATTCAAAATTGAAATCCATTTTTCAAAAATAATTGTATAAATATTATTAATTTAATTTTTAAATAAGGTCACAATTAATTCGAAAAATAACAATATTGAAGTGCAATTAGTTTTATGTGACATTGGAAAATTAATTAAGATCCCATTATCCTATTGCCTTGGGAAAATAAAATAATATTATTATTTACAATTCATGAGGTCATATTACAATTCATATTACTATTCATAAGGTTATGTTACTATTCTTCAAAAAACAAGTTTGTTCTATCAGACTCCAAATAACATACTGAACACAATTGTAGATGAAAATTTCTTCAAATTCAGAATATAGAAGTAGAAAAGTTATGTTTTAAAGACTAATTAAAAATATCTATTTAAAAAAAATTTCCATGCATTTCTATTTTCTTTTTAAAAACCGGGATGTTACATTATCCCCACCTTCCAGAAATTGCATCCTCGCAATTTTATTTACTTATTAAACAAGTGAGGTTACCTTGATCAAGGTTTCCACCTGGTCTCATCATCATCTTGATCACATAAATAGAAGTTCCTCGCATTGAAAAAATGATTTAGATATCCTTAAAAATCATTTTCTTCCTTTATCCAAATACACCTTGTTCAACTTGGGTCATATGGGTGTTCACAGAAAAATATTTTTGGAAACAAATCATGTATGACATATAATTTCAAAACATCTGATAAAACATGATTTTTATAAAATTTTAGGACCGAGTTTGAGTTGAAACATTCAATCAATGGTCCTTTTAAAATACCATAAGTAGGTCCTGAAAGATTATACTATAGAAGAAAATATAAATATGTTGTGCAAGGGTCTCCTTCTTCAGCACCTCTTTCAAAATCATAACATGCTTCAAAATCTCTTTATAAGGTAAAATATTTAGAAATTCCTTGATAATATTTACCTTTCTTAAAAATATGAGAATATTGGGAAAATAAAATTTGTTTAAATATAACCAATGATCCACGATGGTATCGTGGTATAGTGGAGGTTTTTGATATCTCAAACAGTTGCTTGCAAGTGAGTTGCATTTTGGAAAAGTTTTCAATGTCATCTCGACAAGACTTTGAAAATAATTATTGCAAGAAAGTCATCGGGAAGAGATAGGAATGTCATTTGATATCCTCCTCCTTCCATTTAAAACTGAATTTCCTTAATCTGAAAATTTATATAACATGGATTTAACATAAAGAAAAGACATACAAACTAACCATATGTTTAACGAAAACTTCTAATCCCTAAATTTTTCTAAACCTTTCCTCTTATACCAACTATAAAGACCCACACTTAATACATACATAATCTTGAATTTAGTCAAGAAAACACTTCTTTTAAATTTAGTATCTTTTCATGTTTAGAGCTTTAGATAATGAGGACATAATACATTCATAACATTACACATTGTTACATAGTGGATACCATAAAATCAGTTTCCATTTTTCTCAGAATATAAAACATTAAAACTTAAAACAAGAATCCTTGACAATTCGTAAACATATAATATGTCTTCATTCCTTGTATTACTCATCCATTAACCAATGAAAAATCAATTCAAAACTTTGGATGAGCACAAAAGCTCAGTAAGGTATGAAAAATAAGGAAAAATCACATTAGTCCATGAATACACATAACGTATGAAAACATTTTCAAAAGACATGCTTTCCACCCATAAATACATACTTCGTGTAACATGAGATTTACAAAAGATATAAAAAACATAAATATAATCATAGAGTTATCTTGGGGGATTACTTACATAATCTTGTAACCATCTTGTCTACGTTAAAATTTGTAACCCTCACGGCTACCATACTTTGTGTAACCATCAAAGTTACACTTGGAGTAACCATACGGCCGACCTACAACTTACTCATACCCAATGAATTTGAGGGAAATATAGGTACCAAAATTAATCATAAACAATTCCCAATAACCAAAACATAATCATACAACATAAATAATAGCATTAAAACATTGCTTTTGAATCTTGTAAAACAGAATTTTAAAAGAGGATTTTAGAAGAAAAGTCCCTTATAAACATCATATACTTGAAGTGAGACTTAATAGAGTGGATGGAATATGTATATAATATTTAAATACACATAATGAAACATAATATAAAGAGAACCCATCCCCCAAACAATTTAAATTGCACACAAATAATGAAGTAGAAGGTTAACCCAAAGAATGGAAATCGGGTTAAGAAGTCACTTACCTTAGGCTTGTCTTACATAAAATTTGGTTGAACCTCTTGTATAATAATTAAAAGAGTGATATTAGTATTTTAAAGAATCATGTTCATGTTTATAGAATATTATATGGTCATTTCATAACCTCATTTTACCCCTTAATTGTAGGTATTGTGTTCCTTACATTATTTTGGGTGAGTTCTTTTGTGATCTCCACGATCAGTTCATGATGAATTGTTCTTGTTGATTGGAAGTGGAACTCAAGAATTGGAATGGAGTAGTATTTACATATTTCCAGTACCATAATTTATACCATTTATCACTTTTATTCTTAATATGATAATGACTTATAAGTTAAAACATTAATGATGTTCGTTTAGATCATTTTAGTGGTTCTTTGATAATAACAACGTCATTTTGTCTTTTAAAATAGAACCATGAGTACACAAGTATTCCAGAACCATATATGAGTCATTAAACATATATTATAATCTGTTTTAACCATATAAATGGTTTCATGACCATAATTGAAAGAATTAATGGAAATTGAAAATACATCGTCCATGATGTCGGTAATTCGACACAAATGGACAATGTTTTTTTATTCTTTAAATAAGTGTAAGAGGAGAATAATACTGATAAGGAATTTTCCATAATCATTATAACATAATGAATATACATGATTCTGGAGATTTCATGCCTCTTGGATAAGAGGGGGTGAGGAAAGAAGAAAAACGAATCATGAAATAAAAGAAAATCTTGAGAAATTTCTCACGAAAACTCAGCAGCCTAACGACGTATCTTAAAATTTCATAAAAACAAGATTGAGGAGAGGAATGGAATATATAATCATTCATACAAGATATTGACAGTAAGGGGGGAATATTTATTGAAATATCCCAACACAAGACAAATGGAATGGAAGAGAATAACAAAAAATGAAAGAAAAGAAAGAAAATAAAAGAGGTTGTTTACCTCTTGATCTCTTCTCCTTGAGATCCTTCTTAAGGGCTATGATTTTGGTCTTTTGGTGAGACCAGAAGCTCTAGGACGTGGGGAAGAATATTGGGGAGGTAATTTTTCAGAAATTATACAATTCACAAGGCTTTATAAGTGTGGGAGGAAGAGCGGAGTGAGGGTGGTATTTATAGTGGAGGAGGGGAGGTATTTTAGATTATGTTACTCATTATTATAATATTTTTATTAAGACTATGAATAATCTCAAATCAAGTGGTCCTAAATAGTTATATTATCATGTGATTTCGAAGAAAGTGGCCTTGTATCACTTATGATGTCATAAATAGTGCATTTTTACTGATAAATTGATTATACGGTAATTTATCGTATTTCACTATTCACTGAAAATTCAAGAGTTTCAGAAAAATACCAAAAATTTACCCCAACCATTTTTCGATGTGTAGAATTCAAAAGTGAAATCCATTTTTCAAAAATAATTTTCTAAATATTATTAATTTAATTTTTAAATAAGGTCACTGTTAATTAGAAAAATAACAATATTGAAGTGCAATTAGTTTTATGTGACATTGGAAAATTAATTAACATCCCATTATCCTATTGCCTTGGGAAAATAAAATAATAATATTATTTACTATTCATGAGGTCATATTACTATTCATATTACTATTAATATTACTATTCATAATGGTATGTTACTATTTTACAAAAAAAACAAGTTTGTTCTATCAGACTCCAAATAACATACTGAACACGATTGTAGATGACAGTTTTTTGAAATTCAGAACATAGAAGTAGAAAAGTTATGTTTTAAAGACTAATTAAAATTTTCTATTTTAAAAAAAATGATCCATGAATTTCTATTTTTTTTAAAACTGGGATATTACAAACATAATACATGAGACATGATGATATGATTCGAATATATTCTTTTTTGAAGGAACTACTGATATATTTTTACCAAAACTCCAATTTTTATAATACAGGGTATGGTCAAAAATTATTGAATGATGCAATATTATTCTCAAATGAATCGCAATAAAAATAATATATAAAATGTGAAAGGGAATATATAAATAGGAATATAATGTGGATATTAGTTGATCATTCTTGGGGTTTAAAGTAGATTGTCTATAAGTGAGAATTAAGATGAAAAATAAAATAAGACGGTATTATTGAAAAATATACAACTAGATTGGCATTCCAAGGATTTACTCAAAATGATTGAATCAATAAATTTTATATATATGATTCCATGGCCAAGAATACATTAATTATAATCATCCTCACCTCATATTATATATTTAATTTCTAAATTTTCTAAATGGAATATAGAACAACATTCATAAATGGAGAATTAGATGAAGAAATATAAATGGAAATACTATAAGGATTCATTATAATTATAAAATAAATAAATGATTGAAAATTGGTATGGTGCCTATATTGTTTAAAATACATTCTTAAAGAAATTCATGAGAAAATTAATGATATAATTTTACTTAATGGTTTTGTTATTAACCAATCTAATAATGTGTTTTATAGTGGGTTCCATAATCACCATTGTGTGGTTATTTGGTTACAAGTTGATGATATGAAAGTCTGTGGAACATATATGATTATTTTGAATGAGGATAAGTCTATTTTGTCTAGAATTTATGATTTGAAAGATTTATTTGAAGATAATTTAATTTATGGTATTAAAATTCTTTGGAATATTTTTTTTCTTCTTAACTCATACAATATTGGAATGTATTTAAAGTGGTTCAATTTTTTTTACTGATCACCAGTTTCTACTCTATAAAATTCTTGGAATATGATGCAACAAAATTTAGGGAAGGAATGTTTCTAAAATATAACATGAATGGGTTATCAAGTATCTCATATATTCCATGTCAAGCACAAGACCTGACATTGCATTTGTTGTTGAAATTAGAGAAGGCATAAAAGAGAACAATGATTTGAATAATGGGATATATTTAGAATAATACACAATTTTCACAATGGAACTATGGATTAATATATTTTTTATATATGAAAAAAATATGATTGAAGTATTATCCAATAAAAACTCGATTAAAAAAATAGATGATAAAAATTTTATGAGTGGTTGTTTTTTTTGCAATTAGAGGTGGAGTAATCTCTTTGGGATCAAAGAAATATTGTTTTATAGTCAACTAAATAATGGATTCTGTGTTTGTTTCTTTAGCATATATTTTAAAGGAAACAAAATGGTATATATCAGTTTTATAATATATACCAGTGAGGATAATGAAATTTCTCTTGTTGATATACATTACGAAAGTGAATAAAATTTTACTCCGGTGTATAATAGTACTTACAATGGAAAATTGAGAGTGTTTGTTCACAGACATAGTTATTTATGGATGTTGATACACTAAGAATAGATTACAAACAAATAAAAAAAATTAATAATTTTTCTATATATTTCAATGAAATATTAAAAATGATTAAATTTTAATATAAAATTAATTAATATAATAATTTAAATTTAAAAATAAGAGATTGATAATGAATTACTCTGTATTAATGAATAAATAATTAATTTGTAGAGAATTAAATATAAATATATTAAAATATAAATGAATAGTTACAAATATATATATAATATGCCTATTAATAGTAATGGATGTTAATATTTAAACATTTATATATATATAATAATATAAATAAATTTAAAATTATTAATTGAGTAAATTTAATATATATAAATTTAAAGAAATATTCCAACTTAAAAAATATGAAAAATGAAAAAAATAATATAAATGAATAAATTGTAAACATGACAAAAAATTAATAAGTAAAATTAATCAAATTTACGAAAATAACAATAAATAAATAATATTAATTATATCAATTATAAAAGTATTAATAATGAATACAAATTAACATAAAAATGAATAAGTATTTAAAATTAAATTTAAATACAAGAGATTCACAATAACTTATTACATAAAATTAAATAAATCATAATTTTATAGATACTTAAATTAGAGAAGATAAAATGAAATTAAATGAATAAATATTAATTATATAAATTTAAATCATATTAATAATAAATATTAACAATCAGGAATGTATAAATAAATTTTAAATATTTAAAAATTTTCAAAAGGTTCAAATGTATATATATATATATATATATATTTACATTAATTGCATTTGTATAACAAAATTACTTTTGTTGTGACTCTGTAAACATATAGGTATATACATATAAACATATACCATAATGAGATATGTCAAATTGAAACAACAAATGAATTTACATATTATATATTGATATATTCCAATGAATATAAAACGATATTCAGATTACATATTTACATATACATATAGATGTATAGACGTATACCTATATATATTAGCATACATACACATACACATAAATATGTTGGAACCAAACGATGAAAATAATTCCCAATTTGAAATTTATTAGTGTCTAACCCATTTACTTGGAAAAAAGAAATTTATTAATGGAGTTATTTATCCAAAAATTAATAGAGGGTTTTCACTAAAAATTAATGGTGAGTCAATTATAAATATTAATTCTTTGAAAAATAATTTTTACTATAGATTCTTGATATGTACATGGAGTTTATATAGAATTACATTAAGAAATTTTTTTGAGATTAAATAATGTGTGCTGAATGAGATAGATAAAGGTAGAGGTGGATCCCTTTATAAAGAAACAAACAAGGGACTACTCAATGTGAAGATGGAACGAGAGCCAAAGGTGGAGGTCGAGACACACAAGAGAATAGAGAAAACTGATGGATTTTGAAGATTAGACAACTGAATTGTTTTGGTGGAACATCAATAAGTGATCATGGTATATTTTTAGAAAATGGTAATTATTGTGACATGGATTGTTCTCCTCATGGATTTAATGTGATGTTGTGTTCTTCTATGGATATAAAACGAGATTTTGAACCATGTAATATTATTGTGAATTATTTTGTAACTTTTCTTGCATTAATGTTTTATTTTTTTCATTTTGTTTGTTATTAGGTGTTAATTCAATACATGAAATAAAACAAGATAAAGGGAATACATGATGTGGTGAATGGGGTGACTAGACATCCATGTATTTTACAACAATTTCACTGGTGATCTCTTAGAGAAATGTTCTACATTTTTTTTGGAATCGATCCCCAACACATAGTATCAATTAGTTATGGAATACTACTAGGTTTCCATAGGTTATGTGGATTAACATGCTTATAGAATAGTGTCATCAAAAGATAGAGAAAATATTTATGGTGTTTAAAAATTATAAAAATTCGTCTATCCCATAGGTGTCATGTGATTTTTTTTATTGAGTGGTATATAGAGCATGGTGGAAGTATACAAACATTCCATAAGGAAATAAAATTGGAATGAACATAATTGAAAGCACATAGAAATTATTTTGGAACATGATGTCACAAGTTAGATGACATATGTTCATGGAAGGAGATATTATATGAAGCCATTGTTCTTAATTCAAGTTGATGGATGAATTGGCCAGTGTCTATTTTTATATTGATATTGATGATAGTGGAGGGAGATTATAACTTTTCAATCTATGGAAATGAACATTTAAAGGATCTGTAGTTAAATTGAATGTTCATCAATGAGGAAGGTGGGTTCCCAAATATTCATAACTAGGATAATATTAGTGGGAGGACATGAACTTTTTTTCATATATTATCTGAAGATATTTTAGGTAAGAGTTTATTATTCTGATTAAAATGTAATTATTTAAATCATTCAATAATTTATAGAGGTTAATTATATCATGTTACTAGAGTTAAGTGCAATGAAACCCTCTTTGGTGGCACAAAAGATTTGCATTAGAGTTAATGAAAATGTATGTATGTCTAATAGAGTGATGCCTTCGACAAGGAGGATGAATCAAAATATTTTTTAGAATTTATTTAGAATATGAACATGAAAAATCATTCTTGATTACATTAGATATATATTTTATTTACACATTCAGATGAGTCTCATATAGTAATTATAATCATCAAATCATGGTTCAGGATGAATGAGGAGGGAATCAATCAATGTGAGACTGAATGATTGACGTAGCATGGAGTAGTGAAACATAGAGGTGTTGCAGTAGAATTATTAACATAATTTGGAATAGTTTTGAAGTTAGTGTGAGAATGAGAAATGTATTTGAGTCAGAGATTGTTGGACTCAAACAATTTAATAAATTCTCAGGATAGAATTTTTTTGGGTATACACCATTTATTAGAGAGATATATATTTATTAATTTAGATATTTTTATCAATATTAATAGTGGGGTTTCTCCTAACATTTTGGGTGAGTTAATTTTGAATATTAATTGATTGAAAAAATAAATGTTGACTACTAAATGTTGATATGGGCTTAGTATTAATATAAATTGATGAAATGAAAATTTTTGGGTATTATTGACATGTATTGATAGGGATAAAAAAATATGGAGGTTTCTCCCATTTCATGAAAGAAAACCTTAACAAAATAAAGTGTTGGAGTCACTAGAGACAAAAGTGGGGGTCAATACCAGTATGAGTGGAGACTTAAAGGAGGGAGATGGAAAATTTGATGATCAAACAATATTTTTGGCACATATTACAGTGGTCTATGAAGAGTTCTGAAGTATGGATATTCTTGTATCCTAGGTTTTTCTCCAAATTAAATGAATGTGATGTTGTTGTTCTTCCATGGATATAGGAAAATATTCTGAACCATGTAATCCTATTTTGCATTATTTTTAACGTTTTTCCTTATTGTATGTATTCCTATCATGATTTTATTAGTTTCTATGAATGAAGTCCTTTGGAGGACCATATACATGTGAAGGGATGAATCGATGCAGTTGATGGGGCTCCTAGATATCTTTGTACTAGACACCAATATCATAGGGGATATTCCTGGGAAATGTTATTATCCGGTTTCTTTTGACCATGATCCATGAGATACATACACATAAATATACATACATATATATACATGTATATATACATATAAACACATATAAATATACACACAAATACAATTTGATATATATATATTTTAAATTATTTAATATGAATAGTATATATATATATATTCAGATATAATATTTATATAAATATGTCTTTATTTATATATTTATATATTTTTTTAATAGAATATTAGTATATTATATTTATGTATACACTTATTAATTAATGAATATGTATTTATAATAAATGATAAATATTCTTTTATATAATTTTTTTATTTGTTAGTTTCCTTAAAAAAAATTATAATAGTTTTTATATTATAATATAGTTATAAAATCCATATTTATATATTTAATTTATTAATACGTAGTTTTTAAAAGTAAATTTTACTTTAAAATATATAATTTGAATATATAAATTAATTTATTCATGTTTCTCATTTGTTAGTGCTGATAAATGGTACCATTATTAGTGCTAAAAAATATGATAAGTGGTTAGTCATGATCATATATTTTTTCACTCTATTAAAGAAACCATTCAAGGATTTACGTTATGATTGAAAAACATTCCACATTTATTGTGTTTTTTTAAAATTAATATTGGGAAGAGAGGAATAGTGATCCACCTCAACTACTTAGGTATTTATCCCTTTGCTATTCCTTATGAAAAGCCCCTATAGTAGCTAGTACATTTGTTGAAGGTGACTCCTACTCTTCTGGAACTAGCCATGATTCCAATACTCATTCAATTCCCCCAATATTGGCGAGGAAACGAGAATATGTACATCTTAGAAGCCTTCCATGGATATACCTTAAGATGATGCATCCCAAAGTGATTTTCACTTATTATACTCTTGGTCCATTGAGATAGTTGATTCAAAATTGTTTGATATAATATAAATTGTTATTGGATCACCACTAGCATTTGTGTTAGTATCTCCCCAAACAATTAGGTATTGATTTTTTAATTCCAGGCTGGTTGTAACAGATTCTTCCAGATCATCATGTATTATTATTCAAACACATGGGAGAGTTATAGTAATCTCAAAAAATAATACAAATTAATAAGATACTAATTAGGAATAATGTTATATTAGTTACTAATTAATAAATAAATATTAATAATTAAAAATTTATTTATAGTTTTATATGATTTTTTATATATTTATTACTTTTTAATTATTATTATTATTATTAAAAATTAATATTTCAATTTAAAATAATCATATTTAACTATATATTTTTACATAAATTTTTATAATCATAATGTCAATTATTTATAATTATTATTATTAATTAAGAATTATATTTAGTTTCTTTATTATTAATTAGTAATAAATTAATATACAGATAGATAACTTGTTAGAACATACCATATGTAGTTTGAGAAGATGAAGGCAAACCCCAAAAAGTTAATGAAGCCAATGAATATTGCTAACAAGGAAGATAAAAAACTGATAACAAGAAACAAGGGCTGAGAGATATATACAAACTATAATGGATCCAAATAAAGATTTTTTTTAATTTGATATATTATTTTTTTCGGTTATTTCTATTAGATGATATATTTTTTCTGAATACATTTATTTTAATTATATATTATTTACTAAATTAATATTTCAAAAATATACATTTTTCAGTTGTTTAATATAGTTCTTTTTTTAACTTTTTGTCATTATATTGATATTATATTCATCTAGATCCAAAAAAACGTTCATGATGGTATTTTTTAATATAAATTTTTAATATTAATAAGTTAGTGATTTTATTTTTAGTTATAAATAATTTAAATAAATATAAAAAATGTTCAAAAGTAAAAACATTAAAATTGATAAATATATATATAAATATAATTAAATTTTTAATATTTTAAAATGTTTTTATTTTTTATAGTGATAAATTGTTTAAAATTATAAATTTATTTATTTAAATATTTAAATAATACTAACCTATTTTTGAATCTGTCATAATATGTGTTATTTCTTATTTCTGTACATATTTAATATATAATTATTCATTATAGAAAAAAATTAATTCATTTATAAATAATAAATACATTCTAAAAGATGTTTGAAATTTTTTACATTATTATAACATCTATTAGGACATTCATAATTAATCTATGAAAATAAATAGATGGAACATTATTGTAGTTTTTCATTATTATATAATGATAATTCTTTTTTAAATCTTATATATATTCAATGAAATGTTTAGTAATTAATAATTCATTTATAAAACACCAAACATATTAAACACTTATATATTAAAAAAATATATGAAAAATATTTCACCACGCTTAGAAAAACAATTATGATAACTTTAATTATTTAGGTGATATAATTTTGGTTGTTGGATCCAGCAAGTGGTGGGAATAAATTTTTTTAAATCTAAATTGAATTTACTATGGGTGGACATAACAAAGATTGACAGAAAACTAATATTTATTATATATAAATAAACTATTTAAAGTAATTTTTTTTAAAATTTTAATTTAAACAATCCATGTATAACAAAATATGGGCCTACCATTTTTTTTTATGAAAATAGTCTATTTATAATATAAAATACAATATCACACTCTGCACTAGCACAGGTTGTGGGTGTCCATACTAAAAAAAATTTAAACAACTCAGCTATGACTAAATGTTCTTTTATAAAAATTGATCCATATTTCAAGGAAATAAAAAACACTGTTAAATTTTATGGTGTTTTTTTATAGTTTTTCGAATTTCATATTCAACCATATTAAGGTACTCATTTCCAACATCATGTATTTTTTTATTGAATGAATGTTTCAATCCCTCAAAAAATAATGAAATATTAAATATTAAAAGGCATAAAAAGAATATATAAACTAAAAACAACAATTGATGTTTTGTAATGCAAAATTATATCACAAAAAATTACACCATAAATGATACATGGTCTGATTTCTATTTAATATATGAAATAAAAAGTGCAAATTTTCAAAATTACTGATATCATTTTATTTAATTTTCCATAATAAATTAACATAATCGGTGTATAATTATGTGTGTATCTCATAACATGTGACATCATCCTGAAGTCATATAATCATTAATGAATATTCCATGATCTTTGGGTTTTGGTGTAACATTTTGTGGTATATTTTATTACCATATCTTCTATTCTTAGGATAAATATAATGGATAAAAACTTGTTTAAAGTAGAAATTTTCACTATTGTCTTGTATTCTCCATTCCTTGTAACAAGATATTTAGAATACCATTCAAAAAAACATATATGCCCTTTAAATACTTATAATATTCAAATAATATATAATTTACAATATTTTTTAAATTATAACTGAAACTAATTATTTATTTTTCACATTTCAATTTATTATATGAAATTTTAGATAATATATTTTTTTGGAAAATAATGTAATATATGATTGACTTTATAGTCGTATTTAATCACTATAAAATAGGGTCTAATGTAAAATATCATACAAACATGATAACATTATTAAATCTATATATATATATATAAGAAAACATTATTAGTAATTTTCAATATAATAAACTTTTGTGTAGAAATTTGACATGAAAATATAAAACATTGCATACTCATTATATTATTTAAGGTTATTTAAAAAATATATATTGGCCAACAAACATTATATGGGGAAAATATTTGAATTGAAAATTTATCATTTTTTATATTTAATTGAAAAAAAATAATATTATTTCGAGTAAATGAACATTTCTATAATTACCTTCTTCATGGAATAGTAAACATGATATGCATCCACTAGCATTACTATAAACTGATATATCTATATAAATATATTAAATAGTTCTTTATAATATTATTTCATACACCCATGAATCATTTCTATGGTTTTGATATTCCATAAAAATTTATCATATCCACTTGGACATCAATATTGTTTTCAATGTAAAATTGTTTAAAAATATACAATTTTGAAAAGTTGAAAATAAAATAATATGTAGATTTTTATAACCTATCTACTTCTTTGGAAAATTGAAGTAGTTCTTCAGTAATTCCATAAAAATAATATATACCATCCATTAATGATAAAATTAATATGAATTTGGTTAGTAAACATATTGAAAAGAAAATAATATAGATGAAAATACCCTCCTACTGTCCAAAAATAACACTCAGCCACACTATCACATTAGAATGTTATCTATCTAGACAAAACATGTAATTTCCACCACCCAAGATCAATAAACATCAAGGGAAAATTATTTTAAAATAGTTACATATATCATAAATAATAAATTTTGTAAACCTTATAATGTTAGGAATATCCTTATCGTGTTGCTTTTCGAACATATTGATATCCTATTTTGAAAACATTCACAAACAATTTTTAAAATGGATTTCAACATGATTAAATAACCTGTAATGCCTTGCATCGAATCAATTTAAGATATTGGGAACATTATTCATTATGTAATGTTTAACATGAATCATTCTCAATGAAATTAAGTGACATGTCACTAAATTTTGGTACATTTAGGGGAATGAATATGCATCATAAATTATAACTTCTCATTGTATTTTATGTTGTGTGACGTTATACGAGCTCAAAGAATATCTAACATCATTTATAGAAAAATTTCCTTTTATGTCCGTAAATTTATTAATGACCACTACAACATTTTAAAACATTGACAAATAAAATTTTGATAACATTACTATCACAACATTTTAAACATAAAATAATAATTTCTAAAACAATATCCAAACAAGAAATTACATTATCTAATTAACTTAAGAGATATTATAACTGTGTTTTATAAGAAAACAAAAGTGATGGGATATATTTTAAATATCATCACCATCATCATGCTAATGATTTTCGTGATAATGAGTGTTGTAAGTTTTTTGAAATAACTAGTCTATCTTGATTCAATAATGGTATGCAATTCCCAATCATTTAATTGAATCAATTAAGTTTAATAAGTGAATTCTATCATGTGTTTTTTTTTTATTACACCATCAGGATGAGGCTCCTCACTTCTTCATTGATATTTTTATGTGAATCATTTTTTATTTTATGTTGTTCTTTCCAAATTTGAACTTATATAAGATATGCCTATACTTTCATGTTAAAAATTTTACATTTCATTTTCCAAAAGCTACACGTTATACCCCCATTTTAGAAAAAATGGTGTGCTAATAAATCCAATAATTTATAAAATGTAAATGAAATAGATTATGTTTTAATAAAATAAAATTATAAAACAAATAAGTTGAGATTTATATAGAAAATAATTTCCTCATATATAAAGGTGATTAGATAATTAATATATATTTTTATATGATAGAAATATGAAATTAAAGTAGTTTGGTATGTTTCCAACCTAAAAAATAGAATGTTCTAGAATTTTCAATAATATCAAGGATATTAAATCATAGTTATTTAGAGAAGATAATATGGCCTTCCATTTTCAATAATTTTTTAATATATTTATTTTACAAATGTTTTTAATATTATATTGTAGAAAATATTATGACATTTTCAAGCGGTGTACATTAGTTGGTAAATGTGTTTTTTGTTGGTAAATATATTTAATGATATATATGTTATAGTTACTAAATTTATTCTCAATAATCTATCACCACAAGCTTCTATGATAGATAAAATATTTTTGTTTCAATTAATATTTATTAAAATATAATATATTTGTGGGTCAAAATGTTTAGCAGCATATTCATATGAATGATTTATATGATGATAATATTTTTAACAAAAATTTAACATTCCAACATTAATGATATTAACAATACTAATTTTACAATTATTATAAGAAATAAAAAACATTAATATACATTTGTAAATTATATTAAAAATAAAATTTTATGCGTTGGTATTCAAAAATTTTACAATACAATTTTATATTGTATATAATAATTAAAAAATTTGGTAATATAAAATTTCTACAATCTAAGGCTTTGTCTGTGAAAAACCCACTTAAAACATTATTCAGGGAAAGTCCAAATTCTAAGATGCATTTTAAGAAACTCAAGAAAACAACATCTAAAATATTTTTCAATCATAATTAAGAGGATAGTAATGTGGTTCAACATAGAAGAGGGGTCAACACACGCAGTTCGACCACTCAGTCATGACATGACAATAATGGTAGTGATTTTCTATAGTAGCCTTACATTTCAAGTATTATGTAAGAAATATATAATTATAGTTCCAGGTGTGTATAATAAATTGATTATACCAATAACTTAAATTATTTATAAAATCAAATTGAAAACACCACACAAATAAAATATAAAATAATTTCCATTAAAGGACCAATACCAATCAAAAAATTGTTAAATTAATCATTAGAATTTATATCATAATAATATTATATAGGTAAATGTATATTTTACTTTTGGAATTACATAACAAGCATATAAAGAAAGATGAAAATATGAAATATATGGCTATGTTTTTTAAGGTGACCATTTCTTTTAATACATAAACCTTTCAAACATGACTTTTCATTTCGTAAAAGTCTACTAATTAGACTAATTAAGGCCATTATACTATGTTTTTAAATATTACTAAGTCCATATGTGTCCATGTTTGGAGAAACATTCAAAGGAATATAAATTTAAATTCGATTATTTCACTTTTTATATTTATTTGATTCAAATACAATATATAAATGTTTCATAAAATCCAATAAAAACTCTAAACCAATAAAATAAAGTAAAAATATTGTAATCAAAATAAAATCCGAATATAGTTATATCAATTAAATCCATTATATTATAATTATATAATGGGATCTTGTATTAGTACCACATATATTTTTGTATGAGGATGCAAAAGATGTTTTCTCACAAAATATACAAAATAATTCTATGAATTTTTTACCACAAAATTTTAGAGGCTACCTATTATGTCAATGAAGAGTTCACCAACACCAATATCTTTTATCTAGTAATTTAACTCCATGTATGGGTGTTGATTGAAGTCCAATCTAATGAACACGGATTTTATTATGATGATATTTTAATATGATTTCCTCCATTATGAATTTATTATTCAATTGGAATAAATTATTTTTATGAAGAAAAATAGGAACATCCTGAGGAATAATTAATGAAAAATCATAATCAATTGTAGGGGACCATAAAATCAGGAGGATAAAGTATACATTTTTATATCTATCATGATACCATTTGTTTAACCATCCAATACTGATATATCTATAATGCCTAATTGAATTAAATATTTAATAGATTATGTGATAAAATAATATTAACAACTATTATTGGGATGAATAAGTAAATTTCCAGAGCTGGTATGCATAATAAAATAAATGATTAGGCTAATATGGTGGATTGGTAAAAAGTTATCATTTGAGAAAACATATCACTGGGGTAAAAAAGAACATTTGAGAAATATGTTCTTGGGAAATAGTGAAAAAATAACATCAACACCTTATGAAATCATAGAATTAATCAAATATACTTATGGATGTATTGGTAAATTATATATGTTTCCAAATAGACATGATAAAATCATGAACTAATTTTATAATTTTATTACTTATATCCAAAAGATTAACTATATTACACAACACTAAAATATTAAATTGAAAGGATTAAAAGTTTATTCCAATCTATTAGAGTTTTTTAGGCCAAAAATAATGATGTCCAAAAACAATTTTCATCAATACACATAGAAAGATACAAGGAATGATGGATTATTTTTGGGTCTAAATGTTCAATACATAAAATTATAATGAAAACCAAAGTAGTTAATATTATTTCTTGGATAATAATACTGTACCATATTTAAAATAAAATCTCTACCTAATAAAAACCATCTGGTGAATAAAAATATATTAATTTGAATAAAAAAACACCACACTCTATGTGCTTGACCAGAGTCTGGGAAATTAATTACAATATATAATTTAAAAAACATAAATTAGTGTTAATAATTTATCATATAATAATTAATTATGAAAAAACACATAGTATGATGATATAGGGAGGGGTAGATACAATATCTAACAATAAAGATATTTTGTAAATAGTCTGGAGACAGAACACCTTACAAGTTGACAAGTGATAACTTACTATGGTTTTAAAATAGAAGTGAAAATTTCAACACTAAGATAGGTGTATCTATGAATTATAAATAATAAGTGAAAAAATAGAAATATTCACCGAAAATCCACAAATCAATATGAATACCTTGCTATAAATTCATAACATAGTTAACAATTTCATAATTTTTCCTCCGTATCGATAGAAATCCTTGATATTAGATCTCTAAGAAGTGAAAATTTACAGATGTATACAGTCTACATGTTCATATATATTGTACATCACTTTAATAATAGAAAGAGAATAGTTTTTTATACCCATTCAACAACATCTAAAATTATTGTAGAAGAAAAAATTGATGATTGTTGAATCTAAATATCTATTATATCTCATGTAGTTATTTATATTAATTTCATTTATTATTTTACAAAAATAACAAGAGAGGTACATATAATCACTAATTAAAATTTTAATTTGTATATGGAGAAACACATAATAGAATATATATAATTTAAAATGAATAAATAATTTATATCTTCTGTAATAATAAAATGTAAATCAATATAAATGATAAAATTTGTACCTTGTCATGGTCAGTGATGGAGATAAATTTTTATTTTTATTTAAAATTTCATAAATAGAATAGTTAATCATATTCATAAAGGAAACTGATAATTCATGTAATTATTTATAGTTATATTGAATCCTATTCACAGTTTCTCAAATGTATGTTTTTTAACCAGTAATCGAAATGATGTCAAATATATATTTATTTTCAAGTAAATATTTTGAATTAGTAAATATTATGTTTAGTAATGAATTGAAAGGTATTGTTTTTATTTACCTTGTTATAGAAACTTTTGTTAGAGAAAATATTATTTTCGAAGATGAAACACTATTGTTCCAAATGAGATATGTTATACAGTATATATTCAAAAAAATTATGAGTTTGGTTAGAAAAGATATGCTAATATGGATCATAAAATAATTGAAATTAAATATAATAATGGAATTTTTTATGAATTTAGATATTGGAATGAGCTAATAAATTTTATATGAAAATAAATGAACCTAAACTTATAATATAAAAATAGTAATCCAAAAGGATTACATTAAAAAATATAGCTAACCAACCAACCATAATAAACAGTGGACATTGATGATTAACACTGTCATAGAAAATTGAGGATAATCTTTTATATATAAATTATGAGTCCACAATACCATAGCAAATAGTCAATATACATTGAACTCTTGAAGTAATGAAACATAACCCATCATTTAGCATAATAATCCACACATTTAAAGAATAATAGAATGAATAAATTAAATATTAAAAAAATCATAATGAAAATTTATTATAATAAAAAATGAAACCATCAAATTTTTTATAATCAAAATTGGAAATTTTATCTTTAAAAAACAGTAGTGAATATTCATTAAATTTAGCCTCAAAAATAATATAAAAAATTTGAAATACAAATATATAATTAGATAAATCCATGTGTGGGATGAATCCAATGATGTCCCTACCTATGTGATATAGTTTTGAAAATCATTTTAAAAAAATAAACAAATGATAATGTTTACTCTATGAAGTAATATATACATGTATAGAGGATTTTCTCAAATAAATATAGAGGTTATATAAACAAATGTAATTAACAATGTAAACTCACCAAAAAATTGGGTCTAATGTTAAAAAACCTACAAACATTATATAATTATTAAATATATATATATATAAGAAATAATTATTAGTAATTTTCAATATAATAAACTTTAATGTAAACATTTTACATCAAAATATAAAACATTTCATATTAATTATATTATTTAAGTTTATATAAAAAACCGATAGCACTACCAATATTATTTGGGGAAAATATGTGAATTGAAAATTTATCATTTCTAATATTTAATTGAAAAAATCATATTATTTCCATTAAATGATCATTTCTATAATTACCTTCTTTATGGAATAATAAACGTGATATGAATCACTTAACATTACTATAAAATTATATATCTATATAAAAATATAAAATAATTAATCATAAAATTATTTCATACACTCATGAATTATTATTAGTGTTTTGATATTTTAAAAACATATATCATAACCCCTTGGACGTCAAAAATGTTTTCAAAGTAAAATTCTAAAAAATATACAATTTTGTAATTTAGAAAAGAAAATTAAATATAATTTTTATAACCAATCTACTTCTATGTAAAATACTATTAGATCATCAATTATTCCATAAAAATCATATATACCATCCATTAATGATATTATTAATATGAATTTCATTAATAAACTTTTTGAAAGGAAATAATAGGGTTGAAAATACACTCCTAATTTCAAAAAATAACACTCATCCACCATATCACATGATAATGTTATCTATCTAGACAAAACATATAATTTTCACCACCCATGATCAGTAAACATCAATAGAATGTTATTTTATAATAGATACATACTATATAAATAAGAACTTTTCTATACATTGTAATGTTAGTAATATCCTTCTCTTGTCGCTTTTGAAACATGTTTATATTCTATTTTGAAAACATTCACAAATCATTTTGACAATAGATTTCTAATTGAGAAATTAACATATAATGCCTTGCATCCAATCAATTTAAGATATTTAGAATATGATTCTTTACGGAATGTTTAATAGGACTCGTGATAAATGAAATTATGTGACATATCAACAAATTTAGATACATTTAAGAGAAAGAGTATTCATCATAAAGTATGATTCGTCCTATTATCCTATGTTTTCTGGCATCATACAAGCTCAACGAATATCTAACACCTTTTATGAACAAAATTTTATTTATGTCTAAAAATTTATTAAATACCACTACTTCATTTTAAAATATTGACAAATAAAATTTTGAAATCATTACTATCACAATGTTTTAGCATAAAATAATAGTTTGAAATTTTTTTTTATCAAAACAAGATATCAAATTATCTAATTAACTTAACATATATTATAACCATATTTTATAAGAAATCAAATGTGATGGTAAATATTTTAAATCTCATCATCATCATCATGTTTATGATTTTCAATATAAAAGGTTTCATTAATTTTTTTGTAACAACTGATCAATCTCGAATCAAGAATGGTATGAAATTCCCAATCATTTAAAAGATTCAATTATTTTTAATAATTGATTTAGATCATTTGGTTTTTTATATTACACCATCAAGATGAGGCTCCTCACTTCTTCGTTGAGATTTTCATGTGAATCAATTTTTCTTTTATGTTGTTCCTTCAAAATCTGATACATATAGAAGTATTGCCTATAATATCTTGTTAAAAATTTTACATTTCATTTTCCAAAAGTTATTTATTAGGCCCCCATTTTAAAAATAATTATGCTAATAAATCCCATAATTCCTAAAATGTAAAATAAATTGATTATTTTTCTAAAAAATAAAATTATAAAACAAATAAGATAAGATTTTCTGGGAAAACAATGTCCTAATTTATAAATTTGATTAAATTATTAATAAATATTTTTATATGATAAAAATATGAAATTAAAGTAGGTTGATATCTTTTCAACCCAAATACATATAATGTTCTTGAGTTTTCAATAATATCAAGGAGATTTAAAAAAATTTATTTAGAAAAGATAATATGGCCATCGATTTTTTAGGTTTTGTTAATATATATAGTTTAAAAATGTTTTTAAAATTATATCGTAAAAAATATTTGGACATTTCCAAGTGGTGTACATCAATTGGAAAAAGTGTTTTTTAATGATTTTTAAAGATATATATGTCATAGTTACTAAATTTATTCTCAATAATCTATAATCACAATTTACTATGATAGATAAAATATTTTTGTTTCAATTAAAATTTATAAGCATATGACATATTTTATGGTCAAAATGTTTAGAAGCATATTCATATGAATGTTTAATATATTGATTATATTATTTACAATATTTATCTTTCTATCATTAATGTTATTAACAATATCAATTTTTTAATTATTATAAGAAATAAGGAAAATTAAAATATGTTTTTAAATTATATTAAAAATATATATGTTTTGGTTCTCAAAATTTTTCCAACAAAATTTTATATTGTATATAATAATTAAAAATTTTGGTTTTATAAAATTTCAACACACTAAGGTTTTATCTGTGAAAAAACCTCTTCAAACATTATTTATGGAAATTAAAAATTCTAAGATACATTATAATAAACACAATCAAACAACATCTAAAATATTTTTCTATCACAATGTAGAGGTTATTAACGTGGTTAAACAAGGAAGAGGGGTCCACACACATGGTTCTCCCACTCATTCATGACATGACTATAATGGCGGTAATTTTCTATAGTAGCCTCACATTGCCAGTGTTATGTAGGAAATGAATAGTTGTAGTTGCAGTTGTATATAAGAAATTGATCGTTTCAATATTAGAAATTTTTCAAAAAATCAAATACCAAACACCACACAAATCATTTTTAAAACAACTTTTTTCTCATTTTAAGGACCAATACCAATCACATAATTTTATAATGTAATCATTAGAAGTCATTTCCTAATAATATTATATAGGTAAAAGTATATTTTACTTTTGGAATTAGATAACAAGAATATAAAGAAACATGAAAACCCAAAATATATGGCTATGTTTTTTATGGTGATTAATTCTTTTAATACATAAAACATTCAACCATAACTTTTTATTTCATAAAAATATACCTATTAGACTAATTTGGGCTATGATACTATTTTTTAACTATATCTCAATCCCTATGAGTCCATGTTTGGAGAAACATTCAATGTAATGTAAATTAAAATTAGACTATTTATCTTTTATTTTATTTTATTCAAATACAATATGGAAATGTTTCATAAAATCCAATAAAAACACTAAACTAATAAAATAAAAAAATTGTTGTATTCAAAATAAAATCAAAATATATTTATATCAATTAAATTCATTATATTATAATAGTATAATGGGATCATGTATTAGTACCACATCTATTTCTCCATGAGAATGCAATAGTTGTATTTTCACAAAATATAAAAAAATCCTTGTGTGCATTTGTTACCACAAAATTTTGAAGGCTACCTATTATGTCAATGAAAAGTTCACCAACTCCAACATTTTTTATCTAGTAATTTAACTACTGGAATGGTTTTTGGTTTATGTAAAATCTAATGAAAAAGGATTTGATAGTGAAGATATATTAATATGATATTTTCTATTATGAATTTCTTATTTCATTGGAAGAAATTATTTTTAAGAAGAAAAATAGAATTATCCTGAGGAATAACTAATGAAAAATCATAATCATGTTATAGGGGATAATAAAATCACTAGGATAAAGTGTACTTTTTTATATCTATCATGATACCCATTTTTGAACCACCCAATATTGATATAGCTAGAATGAAAAATAATATTAGTGATTGAATGGATTTTGTGAATAAATAATTTTAACAACTACTATTGGGATGAATAAGTAAATTTCTAGATCTGGTATGCATAATAGAATAATGGATTAGGATAATATAGTGGTTTAGTAAAAATCTCTCATTTGAGAAAACATATCACTGTGATAAAAGAACATTGGATAAATATGTTCTTGGGAAATAGTGAAAGAATAACATCCACACCTCATACAATCATAGAATTCATCAAATATACTTATGGATGTATTGGTAAATTATATATGTTTCCAAATAGACATTTGAAGATCATGAACTGCCTTCGTAATTTTTATTAATTATATCCCAAATTATTACCATATGATGCAACACTAAATTATTAAATTGAACGAATTAATATTTTATTCCTCTCTATTAGAGTTTTTTTATGCCAAACTTATTGATGTCTAAAAAAATGTCATCAATACGCACAGAAAGATACAAGGAAAGAGAGATTGTTGATGGGTCTAAATGTTCAATAGAAAAACGTAAAATGAAAACCTAAGTAGTTTGTATTATTTCTTGGATAATAACACTTTACCATATTTAAAATTAAATATCTACCTAATAAGAACATTCTGGTTAATAATAATATATAAATTTGATGAAAAAAAACACCACACTCTATGTGTCTGACCAGAGTATGGGAAATGAATCACAATATATAATTTAAAAAACATAAATTAGTTTTAATAATTTATCATCCAATAATTTATTATGATAAAAAACAATGTTTTAAGAAATATGGAAATGGAGATACAATTCCTAACAATAAAACTATTTTTTAATCAGTCTGGAGATAGAACACCCTACATGTTGGCAAGTGATAACTTACTATAGTTTTAAAATAGAAGTGAAAATTTCAACACTAAGATAGGTGTATCCAAGAGTTATATATTATATGTGATAAAGGAGAAATATTCATTTAAAACCCAAAAATTAATAGTATTATCTAGTTATAAATCCATAACATAGCTAACAATTTCACAATTTTTTCAACCTTATCGATAGAAATCATTGCAATTAGACATCAATGAAGTGAAATTTTATTGAAGTATGCCATCTAAATGATTATATATATTACAAATCATTGTAATAATAGAAAGAGGAATGTTTTTTATACCCATTAAACAAATATCTTAAATTATTATAATGGAAAAATTGATGCTTTCTGAATCTAAATATCTTGTTATATCTCATGTAGTTATTAATTTTAATTTCATTTCTTATTTGAAAAAAATAAAAATAGAGATAAATATAATTACAATCCAAAAATTTGAATATATATGTGAAAAAACACAAAATACAATATATATAATTTAAAATGTATAAATAATTTATATTTTCTGTAATAATAAAATGTAAATCAATATAAATTATAAAAGTTATACGTTATCATGGTCAATGATGGAGACAAATTTTTATTTTTATAGAAATTTTCATAAATAGCATAGTTAATCATATTCTTATAGTAAGCACATCATTCATGTAATCATTTATAGTTATATTGAATCCATTCATAGTTTCTTAGATGTAAATTTTTTAACCAGTAATGGAAATAAAGTAAAATATATATATATTTTGATATAAATATTTTGAACTAGTAAATATTAGGTTTGGTAATGAATAAAAAACTATTGTTTTTATTTACCATTGTAAAGACACTTATTTTAGATAAAATATCTTTTTAGAAAATGAAACACTAGTGTTCCAAATGAGATATGTTATATAGTATATATACAATTTTATATGAGTCTAGTCATAAAAGATAGGCTTATATTGATCATAATATAATTGACATTAAATATAATAGGGGAATTTAAGATGAATTGAAATATAGAAATTAGTTAATAAATTTTAGATTAACATAAATGGACCAAAACTAATAATATAAAAATAAGGAATTGACAATGATTAAATCAAAAAATATAGCTAATAAACCAACCATATTAAAAAGTAGACATTGATGATTAACACTATCATAAAAAATTATTGATGATCTTTTATATATAAATTATGATTCCACACTACCCTTGAAAATAGACTCTACACATTGATCTCTAGAAGTCATGAAACATAACCCATCATTTAGCCTAATAATCCAAAATTTTAAAGAATAAAGTAATGAATAAATTAAATATTCATTAAAAAATTTCAATGAAAATGTTTATAATAATGAATGAAACCATCAAATTTATTTTAATCAATATTTAAAATTTAATTTTCAGACAAAATAAGGTGACTCTTCATTAATGTGATCCTAAAATATAATATAAAAATTTTGGAATCTAGATATATAATTAGATAAAGTCAAGTGCGGGAATAATCCAATTATGTCCCTACCTATGTGATCATGTCTAGAACAACCTTTTTCCAAAAATTTAATAAAATGAAAAATTTTACTCTATGAATTAATATATACAATTATAGAGTCTTATCTCAAATAACTATAGAAGATATATATAATAATGTAATTAAAAATTTTAAACTCACCAAAAAATAATCCAAGATTTCAAAAAAATATCATATAAATTTTAGTTAAACATTAATTTAAAGTAAATTCCAATAATGGATACTTTATATTTTAAGTTAATAAAAAATATAGTGAAAACGTGTAAAACTTATAAGAGAATAAACTTATAACTAAATTATAAATCAATTCATGTTAATTATCCTTTTTTACTTTCATATTTTTATTCCAATGTGGGAAAAAGAAACCCAGAATTAATAGAGTGGTAGTGTAGGAAAAAGTAGATAATTATGGGTGGAGTGGTTGTGGGTATGGGACACAATTATAAATTAGGTCTATGAGTACATATAGAAATCAACCATGTGGAAGTTGTGAGCAATGAAAATGTAAGGAGACGGGTGGAATGTGGAATAGATGTGGATATGAGAGGTTTTTTCATTTTTCAATTCAAACAATTGAATCAATGAAATGTTATTTATAGTTCTTTATTATGTTTTTTAGTAATAACATATTTTTTTAATAAACTCTTAATCATAATACGAAAATAAAATAGTTTTAATTATTTGTAAAATATTTGATGGTATTAATTATTAATAACAAATACTATATTCATTTATATTGGAAAAATATATTTGTACTTAAATAAAATATTAATAAAATATTTAATCTATTGTAATGTTTTTTCCATAATATATTTGTTATGTCACAAAATTTAATTTGTTATATGCTTATTTATTCATAGTAATATTAAAATATATAAACAAAAAATAATGTATTTTTAAAAATAATATTGAGCAATGTTTTTGAAAAAATTAATTTTTATATAAGTTAGGATGACAATTCATACCAAATATATAGTAACAAATGTTTTATTTTTGCGAATTTTAAAAAAAAATTACTAAATCTATTTTCTAAACTGGGATGACATTTGGAATCCCACATCAGAATTTTTGTTGGAATGGGTTCTCATTTATAATGTGGAATAATTTTATCATAATTGAAAATTATATTTTTTAGAGGAAATATCTTTTGGGTGATAGTGGAATGTACACACACACGATCTCACAACATGTTCTTTGATACAATGATTTTTATTTTAGTGCATGGTTCATTGAGGTACCTTTTGGTTTCCAACGAATAAGTTGGTCACAGTTGTTTGAGACCAGACCCAATAGGTACATCTTGTGGGTCGACCAAACATACTAAATGGGTATAATAAGACTGTTGATTAGATCATGTATGATCTAACAGACACCTCTATCTACTATTTTCTGAAATCTGGGAAGCTAAAATCATTGTGTGTGATCATATGGGAATGCATTATCTAGATAAGGAATCTCTTCTTGAATAGGTGCATTCCCACATTCAAGGGGATAAATATATTATCTAGAGTTTCAATCCAATACATAATAAATAAGGATTCGTGGAATGAAAAATTATTCAATCCCATCACTTAACATGCACACAAATCCATTTTAATGATAAAAATTACTTTCAAATATTCACAAATAAACAAAGAATCATCATTGGTGCATAGAAATAAAGACCATTAAAACTGCCTTATTGAAAAATTAAATTCAACAGTTTTTTCAATATGTAAAAGGGTATAGTAATGTTCCACCATTGAATCCTTAATATGATATTCTTGTAACAAACAATACTTATGATTTAGTGTGGTTGAATTTATTCCTTAGGAGAGAAATATATTAATGATCATCAGTAGGTTACATCTACTACAATACAATAGATTCCTTATCACTAACCACAAATATATACAATAATAATTAGAGTTTATTTTCATTAACATGAATATGATACTTCTCAATAATGTAATTAAGGTAGAGTAATTCAACAGAAAATATATCAATAGGTTGTTAAAGTAAATGTAATTTCTTGCTAAAACACCAAATTGGGTGATTGTAATCTCAACTCCAAATCCATAAACATATGAATATGATACACTAAATGTTTCCTAAATGATGAAAAAATTGGAAAATGATGACATTATATGTTGAGGACACACACTCATCACATTATTCAATGGCTTCTTCGACACTTTACAATGCCTTTAAAAAGGATATTTGAGATGTTTTGGAACAAAGATAAATCACCAAGGAAAAAACCAAGAAATGCATAATAAGGAAGGTCATCTAATTCCAAATGGTTGATTGTATATATATCATAAATATATTCTATGAAATTCAATGTATCTTAAAACATCTAAAGTGAAACAATATGAACATGCATGATTCGAACCTTATCACGTCCATCATCAATAAACTCCCCCTTCATTGATGAATGTCAACCATGTTCAAAATCAAAAGATTGAATTTATTTATATCACTAAGGAAATAAATTATATAAAAATAGAAGAGGAATATTCAAAACCATAATGAGGTAATTGAACCAATGGATGATAAATCTATGGTCTTCGTGGTAGAGGTATTTGGCCTATCCTGGCCCTCAAAGGGGAAAACAATGAAATCATTGATGAAAATGAAATTTTTTACTAAATTAGTATAAATGGGAGAGTTAATTCATTTAAAATAATGGACAATTTAAATAAGACTACCATATATATAAAATAATAAATATAAAAAAATTTATTTAATGGATATCATTGGACCATAATTATAGATGCTAATTTTATAATGGATGGCTCAATTTGGTTGATATATTTCAAAGTTATAAGACATGTTTGATGAAACTAATATCTATACAAGAGTATTAAATCAATCAAATATGTGATGTTTCTATAAATTGCGAACTATGTAAAAATAAATGTTAAAGGGAAGGGTGTAGTTGATCTTGAGTTTACATTTGTAAAGATGATATCATTAAACAATGTTTTTTATGTTCCAAAATCTCATTGGATTTTGCTTTTGAAATTTCTTATTAAAGAAGTATGGGATTTTGTTTGTGCTCAACAAAATCAACGATTTCTTTCCATGGTTGTGATTTTTATTGAAAAGGTTTACCTGTATGATAGATTATTTATATTGTATATAAATGATATTTTTATTTACTTTATATAGTATTTTCATTTATTGAATAAACATTTAGGACACATAAATTATAAGAAAATTCATTCCATGTTTAATAATTAATTAATACCTAGAATATATATCAATTATCAGAAATTGATTACTTTCATAAAAACAAACATATTTTATAATCTATATATTACTATAGAAAGGAAATTAAATTTTTTTAATTAATACATAGTGATTTCTGTGATATTCATTCTAGAACTACTACAAATAATAAAAAGTAATTTGTAACATTTATTGATTATTATTAAATATTTTTATTTCTATCATTTAAATGATAAATAATATATATATATATATTATATATTAAAATGTGGTTATAATCAAATTTAAGATTACAATGAATTTTATTAGATTTTATAGGGGAGTGAATATTATAATTCATTTTCATTTGAATCCATATCGGTCTTACCTGATGTATAAAATCAATATAAAGATAAAAAATATTGTAGATTAGATAATGTATATAAAATAATGGAAATGATTATGTCCTTGATGTCCATCTTAGGTCACAAAATTGTATTTTAGGGATATTCATTATAGACATCATGTCATATTCTAAATAGGTTACCCACATGATGGTAGGCTATAATCGCATATGAATTATGGAATCCTAAGAGGCAAAAAAAAACGTTTTACCTTTTTACCTAATCAATTCAAAATAGGAAAATATTTTTCAAATTAAAGAGTATCTCATAAAGGTTTGTTCGAAGATGTTTGTAAAATTAAATTAATTCAGGTACCAAAGATATATAGATATTATTTATATTTATAATTATGATATGTAAATAAAAATAATATTTTTACACTTACATTGATTTTTATTAATATAGTTTCCAATCCAAAAAAATAAAATATTTTATGTCATCATTTAATGAATCACTTTTGAAAAAAGATATAACTGATGAAATAATCTTTATAATTCAAAAAAATTCATGATATTTTTTTGGTATTCTTAAATATTCAAAACTGATATGTTTTTAGTGGTCATTTAGAAGAGACCCAATTTTTTATGGTAAAAATGAAAAATATAAATATGGACTGGTTGTTTAGTAATTCACTCAAAATTAAAAAATATATTGTTTTGATACCAATGTTACCATGTCTTGGTATTCGTAAACTAGACTCTTTATTTCCATAGATTCTATATATATTTTTAAAATTCAACAAATTGACATTGAACTATAATACCTAAATGTGGAATTAGATAAAGAAATATAAATAAAAATAGTACAGAATCATAGTCTTGGAAAAGAAAATAAGATTGAAAATTTAGTGCATCCTATATATGTTATAATACAAGCTCAAAAACAATGAAATGAGAAATTTAATGATGTAATTTTATCAAATGGAACAATAGCTAAACATGTGGGAAAATCTGTTTATATAATTTTTTATAATAACCATGTTTGGGACATGTTTTATAAATCGATGACTGGATAATTTTTAGAACTGATATAAATCATGTACATGAGGTGACATCAATTATATCTATGAAATTTTATTTGAATGGCATAGTAGTGGATAATGTTTTTATGGGAATAAAAATTTTTATGAGTATAAATTTTAGCTTAGTTTCTAAATCTCATTATATTCAAATATTCTTAAAGAGGGTCAAATTATATGAATGTTTATCAGTTTCCATTCAATATTGTTCCAGGAGTAGGATAATAACAAATCTTGGTATGTAAATTTATCTACTAAAATATAAAAGGGTTATGGGATGTCTCTTGTATGCCAGGAAAGGAACTAGACCTGATATTACATATGTCATTGGAAATTTTAGCATGTATACATGTAATATATGTTATTCAAAATGGGATAAGTTAAAATAATACTCATTCTTGTTATGGTTAATATGGATTATTTTATATTTTATTATGGAATCCCAAGGGTGATAGATGTATTTTCTAATGCAATATGAATTATTAGTCTAGGTGATCACTATTCTATTAGTGTATTATTTTTTGAACATATAGGTGGATTGAATGCTTGGGGATCAAAGAAACAAACTTTTATAAAAGAATCTACAATGTATTATGAGTTTATTTATTTAGAAGAAATGAAAATTTTATAATAATGTCTTATAATTTTTTTAATTTCTACCATCATGACCTATGATAATGTATTTGGTTTCTTTAAATTTTTCATTTTCATTAAATAGTTTCTAGAGAATAAAAAAATATATATAATTAAAAATTGAAAGACTTTATGTTAAAACATATCTATTTGAGATGGTTTATGCAGGTCAGTGAGACAAATAAATATCTAATTACTGCATATATATAAGTTCAATGTATGATGTTTTATCATGTGTTTTAAGGAAACAAAAAATTAATATTACATCATAGGTATATTTTTTTGGGTTCCCATGAGAACAGGTGGGTGTGTTTAAAAATATTAATCAATTAAGAAAATGAATCTTCAGGGGAAACATGGGAACCATTTTTTGTTTTCATAAGTGAATGTTGCAAAGGGGTTCTCCAAATAACTTATAACTATGGATCGTAAAAATCCATGAATAGATATGTTAAACGTGGATATAATGATGAATAAGATTAGATAAGAAGATAAAGAATAGGTATATAATTATATAGGATGAATATGTTTGATAATAAAAGATATATGTTCAATGAAATTCCCCCCTTTTCCTTATTTAGGATTTATTTTTATCTACTATATACTGTTAAAAATCCAGATGATACTATATTTTTTCAAGTTCATTAAAATAGAGTATGATTCATGATTTTCAGAAGGTATTTTAAATTATTTTAAATTATATAGTGGTATTTTTTATATTTTAATATTCAGAAACATTAAAAAATTGAGTACGTCTTTGTTTTTTTAGTGAGAATTTATTGGAATCCCAAATTAGATAGTTGGTTAGGGTGGTTTAATCTTCATATGTGTTAATAATTCTAATATAATAGAAATTATAAATTCTTGAGGTAAAAAAATGGCGATGGTTCTCCACACTGTCCACATGTACGTTCGTGTGATCATGAAATGTGCTACTTTAATGGTGCAATTTATACTTTACATGTCACATCAGTGTGAGATTACTATTATTTTAATGGATGATCTAGTCAAATAGGCCTTGTTCATTGACCCAATTCCTTGAACTAGTATTATTTATTTCATTGATCAAATAATCAATGATCTAATGGACATATATGTTTACTAGCGTGTGTAATGTTGGAAAATTATTTGATTATGTGTGATCTGATTGATAGGATTAATATTCATAAGATAATCATTTATAGAGTAAGAGTTTCCCCACATCAAAAGGGTATTTAAGGGGTATTATAATGCCTTTAAAAGAATAATTCAAGATATTATTTTTTTCAACTCCATCAATTACTAAGCACACTAATCCCTCACAAAAATATATTTTTCTCTCACATATTCAGAAACTAATAGTGTATTTTTTTGGTATACTATAAAAAATAAATTTCATTACACTATTGAATTAAAGTAAACTTTAACGGTTACACTCCACTGCGTACAATTGTTAAAAATTTTTATTCTAATGTTTCCTAAAAAGTAATCACTTATAACCCATTTTACTAAATATTTAGTTTCGGGAATCTAAACTTAAGTCAGGTGAAAATTTAATTTTCTTTGGCATGGTCTATCTACTTCTATCCAAGAATGACCATATTAATAACCACTAATACATCAAACAATATTAAGAGAATGTTATAATAAAAATGGATTTTGAGACATTCAAAAATTGTGTGGATAGTGAAGTAATTCAATGGTAATAATTTCAAGAGGTGGAAGTGTAGGAGGAACTTGATGTTTGATGTCTCAAAGTGGGGTATCTGATATCAACTCCAAATGAAACCCAAATCTAATTATTATACACTATAATATTCTTACATGTGGAAAAATCTAAAAGTGATAATCTCATGGGTTGAGGATATGTTATCAATATATTAAAAGATGATATCTTTAACATTACCAACATCTCTTGATGAAAATATGGATTGGGGATGATTTGGATAAATATTATATTACATACATAGTGAAGGGAATGAAATAACTAGTAAGAATGTTTATTTCATACAAAATGGTATACTGTAGAACAATCATAGATTAATTCTATGAAATTAACCATGTGTTACAAAATCAAAAGAACAAAAAAGATGATCATATATGATTATATAATTATCACATATACCAGAAACACCCCCAAATTTTTGAAGTAATTTTACACATTTTATAAATAAAAAGGAATATATTTCATATAAGGATCAAACCTGGAATACCATATAATCAAATATCAGAGATAGTTCCCTATTAAACTGACAAGAGTTCCAGATATCCTTGGGATAGATACAAGCACCAAGGAATCAATAAATCCCCACTAGGTATGATTTTCCTGTAAAATTATTACAACAATAGAGGTAACTGAGGAAACATAATTAGATATATAAATAAAGATATTTATATAAATATTCAAAGAGATACTGAGGAATATGAAACTGGAACATAGCAACAAAATACCACCTCCTGGTGGTCCAAAACTACCCACCATGTCCCATTTCACCATCACTTATTCACCCAAGCACAATACCATAAAGGATGGAAATAGAATAAACATATTCTATAAGATAACAAAGTCTAAAATCATCAAAAGGTATAAGAAAGCTGTGATCTAAAGATCTATGTAGGATTCCATAATATATTCTTTAATGATACATAATAATGTCATTCAAATATTTTAAAAGAGAAGTATAAAATATAAGTATAAGGATTAATTTAAAAATATAGTTTTAAATAGTTGAAATAATTTATTAAAAAACCTGTAAAACATGCCATTTAAACATTTAAAAAATAAATTTTTTAAATGATTTAAAACCATTTCAAAAGATAATGTTAGATAATTAGAAAAAGATGAGAATATACACCTGATATGGAAAGATGAACAAGAGTGAATATAGTAGGTATGAGTTGCGTAATAACAATAATTGAATCGTGCAAGGAAGCTCTAGTGACAAATAGTGACAATGATTAATGTAATGTATATAGTGCCAAGTATATGTATTTCATATGTACAACGTAGTTATGATAGTCAATCAAATTTAAAATATCTAAACCAATGACTTATTACTGGTCTTACATTTACTTTCATGAGTATAAAGAAAACTAGTCCCATGCACACCCTCCATTATTTCTTCACATCAATAGCCTGAACCCGTCACATTCTCTATAGATCCACTAGAAAATTGTGATTATGCTAATGAGGAATATATCTAGGGAATCCCATCTAACTATCTAGGTTCCCATGACAAGTCAAAATAAGGGGTTATATAAACAGGTTTTGAGTATCACATGGGGATCTTTACCATCAAAATCGCAATATCACCCCAAACTCTCTCAAAGTAAATCATCCATTTTCAAACCCCGTAATAATGGGGAGTATAAGAATCAAAAAAAATACAATTAAATGATTATAACCTGGGATAATTATCATTAAGTGAAAACCAAGCCTTCAAGAATCAACAATTTCAATTCAAAACCTTTTATTCCATTAAATATTCAATAGGGTAATAATACACACTTCCTTTCACATCTCATTATAAAAATATAAAACAGGCCTATAAAAGAATAATTTATTTCAAATTAACAATAATTGATTAAAAATAAGTATTATAATATTAAATGGTTTGAATATATTACTAAATATGGGTTATCCCCATATTTCCATGTGAATAAATAATTTATCTAAAATAACCCAAGAACACCCATTTCAAAACTATATTAAAATCATTCAAATTGGGTTCCTTGGACATTGAATAAATTTAATAATTTTATTGAATTTAAAAAACATAAAATTGTTCAATTAATTTTATTAAAATAATGGATGTTCATTTAATAAATCAACACAAGGAAGAAATCCTTCAATTTCACCAAAATATCTCTCAAAAATTCTCAAAATAATTCAAAACTAACAATGTGTTATAAAATTAAAAAAAAAAGATGATAAAGATCATTATTATATACATTAAATTCATTCCAAGTTAAATTCAATGGAATATTCAATAAATAATATTTTATGTGGAATTAAATGGAAAATTTTCATAGATTATGTGTTAGATATTGAGAAAATGTTTCCATAAATTATTAATAAAGTAGAAATAAGAAAATTTAAGGAAAATCTTAGAAAACACTACATGGAATATAAGGAATCCAACTTAAAATTCTTAGATTTTTTTCCTTCGATGGCAGTCACCAGATTTAAGAAGTTATATCTTGAAATAAGAGAGAATAGATCCAAGATATTAAATTCTACATCACAAAATAATGATCCAAAAAATTAAGGGTTGTTACAATATTTAAAAAGAAGGAATCAAGAGGACAAGGGAAATTCATGATTAAGAAATAAACAACTTAAAAAAAGATAATATCACTACATCGATTAAAACTTTGATCCACTAAGAGATGGGGTTTGGAGATCGAAAATGCATATGTAGGGCTCCAAAATCCTAGTAATCAATTTTGGTTTGAGTGGGAGGAGTTTAGGGATAATTAGGTGGGTTTATATAATTTAATTACAATATTCATTAAATTAATTAAAATTCACACAATTTCTTGTTCTTAGTGGCACAATTAGTAAAAAATATCCACAAATTGTGAAAAAATATTTCACACATTGTTTAAACGACAGAAAAACCATGAAAACCCATGTAACATGTTTGAATAATTTTTTAACCATGCAAAAAATATGAAAAATTCATTCATAAAAGGTTTAACACTTTTTTTAACCATGCGAAAACCATGAGAAGGCCCAAAATCCATCAAAAAAATGTCTGGTAAAATACTAAAAACATCCCGCTATGAGATATAATCATTGAGTACTCAATAAAATGGGTGCAAAAATAAGAAAAAAGTTGCTCAATGTCGCAACCTCTCCCCCGTTGGAAATTCTATCCCATTAAATCATATAGTCTTAAAGATAGAACACGATGAAACAATGAGAACTTCCACATTAATATTGTGAGGTGAACTATCTGTGGTTTAGAAGTAACACTCTCCAAAAGGTTAACAACACACATAACTCTAATATATAAACACCCTAATCCTTACATGACTCCAATGTAGAGAAATAAAAGACACCTAGCATAGGTATCCCATTAATTTATTGATTTCAAAAAAGGTGTAACATAAGAAAAGAACATCCATTAGTCCCAAATAATAGATACTTCATCAATTCGATAAGAAGAAACCTAAAATATCAAACATCCAAAAGAATGGTGAAGAACTAAAATTGATTTCAACCCTGGGTTAATACTCGATTGTAACCTATGATTTTTCAAAATGAGCCTCATACCTCAATGAGATTACCAAATCAAATGACAATACCACTGTGTGCCTAGTCTATCAAAAATACATATCATCCACCTCACGTACATATATTACTAAAGTCAATGGAATTAAAACCATAATGAAATAACACATCTAGGTTAGTTCAAAATATTTCACTGCATTCTCATTAGGGAGATCATTAGGCATATAAAAATGAGCTCTTACCACCCATTCATAATATGTGGAACATTGAGGAATAACAAACAGGATCTCATGAAATAGAAACACTTATTACATCCCCAATTCAAGAATTAACCAAAACTAGTTCAACATGATTCCTTCACAAATATCCCTAAAAAGGTTTCAAAAAATAGTGAATCCACAAGATGTAAAAACAAAAACATTTTCAACTTCCAAATCAAAAACAAAAAGTTGGATCAACATTAACCAAATCAGATAACTTACAACAGAAAATTTGAAGCACCTTCACTATGCTAAAAGATTCACTCCAACGACTATGGATAGATCCCCATTATCATGATAGACCTTATACCCTGTAGTCAGGAGTTTATATTCTCAATTAAAATTTCCATCTCAAGTGGAACTACATAGAAATCCTCTGAAGGTAGCACCAATTACCACACCATTCGTAACCACATATATTATTTAAACACAACCTCTTTGAATTATCAATTTGTATTTATGGAATAAAATTAGAGTAACCCTATTTTATCATTAACTCTGAATTTTATCAACCATGAAAGAGGAATGTTTTCCATCATGTTTTTTCAGCAGGTCTGATTGAGTTGAGAAAGCCCTATCAATCATCTAATAAGAAGAAATTAACCCAATTATAGGAATGGTAGTTACAAGGTCTAGGTGAAGACATTTTCTAACACAAATTTCCTTGCTAATGTCATTAACAATAATACTAGGTATGAAATATAATAAAGGTGATATTTTCTTGGTAGAGACAATAATTTATAGCTCATCTCAGGCAAGATCCATGAACCAGTTAACTTCCCCTTCTTCAAATCCTTATAATACTGCCACTAAATGAATACTAACACGAAAAATAAACAATAAATTAATTGAATCATACTAGAGGTAATAGAAACATCCCACCACTTCTGTCCAGGTCCCTCAAACACGGTTTTGATATAATTGACCTTCAGATATTCAAGATTCTTAAGATAATTTAGGATCTAATCACTTCAATTATACATTGTACTACCTCAATAGAACCTTGATCTCCTTTATCATAATTTGGATGACAACCCAGTAATTCAAGGATGGGGATCTATTACTGGAAAATATTTAACTCCACCACTAGATATGAAGTCTATGTAGAGTTTTTTACAATTAATTCTACATCCAAAGAACATGAATAACCACCCCTATGATAGGACTATTAGACCAATATTCTATCTTTATGGATGGATTTTATAAGAGACATTTCAGAACATCATGAATCATATGAATATCAATTCATGTTTCAAATATAAATCAAACATGGAAAATTTGTTTTTAAACAGAGTCACAACCCAAATTTATCAAAAACAATTGATTTCTTAACGCAAAATTTATCACCATTTATAGAACATTACTCATTATTTTAGAAATGATAAATAATTCTATAAACCAACTAATAATTTTAAAAACCCATTTTTATTACATGTAAATTATTCCATGGTTTCAAAAGAATTAATCCCATTTTCCAACAATACAAAACATTTTTATATATATTTATTACAAAAAAAAATATTTTTAAAATATTATTTTATCAGATCCCATTAGAGTATTAGAAAATTAGTTTTTCAAACCACACATTCCACTAAAATCACATTTTTTTAGTCACTAAAAACATTTCTCTAAGAACATGACAAAACATATTATAATAAACAATTTATTTTTTAAAATGGATTTAAATTTATTTACATGGTATTAAATTTGAAAAAACTAGACAAGAGCATCAAACAACCCATATCTGTAACCCACATAACCGACCTCACATAAGCAATGTCACTTGTAAAAAAATGGTAATGGTTTCATGTTTATAACCATGTTAGAACTGAAAAAGTTTTATTTACATGGGATGGTAAACCGAACACCGACCTCTCAAATGTTCTTGGTTTAATTTCTTGACCTATTGCATTGATTTCTCATAGTTTACTAGATTGTGAAATCATAGTGTGGCTATGTTTATCCTGCCATTCAGGTTCATGAACTCACAAGAGATTCCCAAAATAAAATATAGCTTTATTGGGAATCTAAATATAATTTATCATTATAAAACTAATAACTCTAATGAATGAATCAAGTCCCAACACCCATGAAACCATAATTTTTTCATGAAGGGTGGTGATCACGAACCCGCTCATGGACTACCTATTGAGGCCCAAAACATTTTCAATAAGTTTTATAACAGGAATCTTCCCAAAAAAAATACGGATTTAAATGTAATTCTTTTTTGTTTAAGGAGACACAAACTATAATACCACTTCTAACAAAGCAACTTGTAATAACATATAAACCAGTATCCTTGTTGATTTACCATTAACCTAAAGAGCATTCCCAATCTCCATGAAGTGGTAACAAGAACTTGTGAATCAAAAAAAAATTATTAGGGATGATTTCTTCCTCAATGAATTAATATAATAGAGTATAATGATTAAATATCATCAGATATATAAATCACTACATACATATCAAAGTACAAAGAGTCTCTAATGAAACTGAAAGTAAAAAATAAAAACCAAAACCCGAGTCTTGGTTGTCAAAAACCGCCCACCATGTCCCATGTCACACACCCTTGGTCACCCAAGAATAATCCCATGAATGTTTATTAGATAAAAAACAACTTCTATAAGATTCAGAAAGTGAAAACACACAAAGGTTTAAATAATATGTGAGATAAATGGGCCAATAGGATTCCACCAATGATATTATGTAGTTACAACATAAGGTAATTAAAATATGATAAAAGTGAAATAAAAATAATAGAGTATGAGGATTAGTTTAAAAATATATTTTTTAAAAATTAAAATAATTTATTAAACTATACCTATAAAACATGCCATTTCACTGTTTCAAAAATAAAAAATTTCTTGAAAATATTTTACAACAATTTCCTAGATTATAGTCCGGAAATCAAGAAAATATGAGAATATACACCTACTATTGAAATAAGAACAACATTCAATACAATAGATCCACATATCACAGTAAAATTAATAAATCAAGAAAATCAAACTCTGATTCCAAATAGTGAAAAAAACACTATCATGTCTCAAGTATCAAGTACATATTTGTCATGGATATAAATTCGGATGATAGTGATTCCAATTCATAATAAATATTTAAATAACACCATGATGTAGTTACATCTAGTCTCATGGGTCTAAAGAAAACCAGTACCCTATACACCCTCTTTCCTGGTCACACATCCATTTCCTGAACCTTTCACATTCTATATGGAACCACTAGAATGGTGTGAGTCCACTTGTGATACATATATCTAGGTAAACTCATCTAACTATCTAGGTTTCCATTAATGTTAAAATTAAGTGGTTAGATAAACCAGTTATGATGATCATACCTGCGTACTTATCATTAAAATCCTACTCTCACCCTCAAACTCTCTCAATGTAAATAATCAATTTTTAAACACCCACATTAAAGGTATGTATGAGTGTCAAAAAAGTTACAATTAATGTTTTATTAAATGGGATAATTATTATAAATTTCCAACAGGTCTATCAAGAACAATCCATCTCAATTAAAAACCATTAATTGAATTCAATGTTCAAAAGGGTAATAATACCATCTTCCTTTCACAATTCATCATAAAAGCTCCAATAGAGCCTTTAAAATAAACATTTCTTCAATGAAACCAAAAATCATAGAAAGTAAGTATTATAATATTAAAATGAATGAATATATTTCGAAACATGTGTTGACACCCTCTTTCTATGTGAATAAATCATTTATTTCAAATAACACAATAACACACATTTCAAAACAAGGATAAAATCCTTGCATTTTTTTGTAATTTAATAAATTCTGGCATTTTAAACTATTTAGAAGACATAAAATAGATCAATCCATTTAATTAAAATCAAGGATGATAATTTAATAAATCAAAACCCAGTTCAAACCCATCAATTTTACAAAAATATCCTTCAAAATATTGTTGAAAATAAATAATAACAAACATGAAATTATACCATTAAAATGGTTCTGAAGATTATATTACTCCCATTAAATTCATTCCATGTTCAATTCAGTGGAAAATTTGTCAAAGACGATTTTATGAGGAATTAAATAAAAAAATTTCATTGAAATTGACTTAGAAAATATTGAACATGTTTTATGACTTATTAGGAAATAAACAATCAAAAAATGAAGTAAATTCATAGAAACATATACATGAAATATAAGAAATTGATCCACATCAAATCTTAGATGTTTTTCCATCGACAGAGATCACTGTATCTAAAAAGATAGATATTTAAAAAAGAGATAAGAGATCACATATATACAATTTCACATCAATCATCAAGATCACAAAAAATACAAGGCTATCACAACATTTAGGAAGAAGGAATCAATAGATGAAGGGAGATTCGTGATTAAGTATAAAAGTAGTCAATGAAAGAAAGGATCTCTACATCAATTGGTGCTTAGATCCTCTAATAAATGATGTTTGGTTGGAAAAAATTCCACTTGAGGGATCACAAAAGTCTAAGAATCGATTTAGGGTTCAATGGTACGATTTTGCGGTTAATTACATGGGTTTTGTGAATTTAATTTTAATTTTCATAACATTAATTACCACTCACATTGTATACTAGGCCAAGTAACAAGGTTAGTACTAGCCATGCACAAAATGTGCAATGGGTTTAAATTTTTTTAAACCATTTGAAAACTATGTTCATACCCTATAAAAGTTTTCACACTTTTTTTAACCATGCATAAACCATGAAACAACCATGCAACCCCAGTTTTACATTTTGTTTAACAATTCAAAAAAAAATGAGAAAACCGTTAGAAATCACAAAAACCATTAAATTATAGTAAAATACTATAAATAACCCCCAAAGAGTTCCAATCATTGTGTACTCAAATAAATGTGTCAAAAAACATAAAAACAAGTAATGGGATGTTACATTTAACAAAATTAGTTACTCAACTACTAATAAACCAAGGTGCAATATGAAAATAATGAGGTTGTAAATGAATTTAAGGAAGATAAATCTATGGTCCTTGAGGTGGATGGATAGGTCCATCTAGGTCCTCAATGGTGGAAAAAAATCTAAAACTTTACCCAAAATAAATGATATAATTATAGATGAATAAATTAGAATTCTACCTCTAGGTAAATACAAGACACTTCAATCGGAATTTTCATCTCTCCAAGAAGAAATAGGGAAGAAATCATTAGACGATCACTTTACAACCAAGATATGTGAAGATAATGTTTTTAATGATATCCCATATTTGTGGAAAAATTATGTAGATACATGATATATGTGCATGAAAAAAAATAACTCATAAAGAGTTTGAAATCAGTAAAATATGGGAGATTACTCTTCATTGGGATATCTGAAAGCATATACAATTATGGTATTGGTGTGGTTGATATAAATTTTATAACTAGAAAGATAAGCTCTCAAATTTTGTCTTTTATGTTCTTGAAGATCATAAGATCATAGTTTTTACGATCTTATAAATCAATAATTTCATTAATATTGTGTTCAAGGAATAAAACAATATTAATTCCTTGGATGAGATATTTATTTGAAATGGTCACTTATATGATGGATTATTCATATTAAATATAAATTTTGGTTCTTATTATTTGTTAGATTATTCTACTTTATGAAAAATGGTTTAGATAATAAAAATAATAAAAAAATTAATTACATGCCAAAAATGTAATAATTACATATCATGGATAGAAATTATGACAAATGTGTGACTTTCATTAAAAATTAAATATTTGGGAAAACATTTACAACTATATAATGGAAAAGTAATTTATTATAATTAATAAATATTGACGTGTGTGATTTTCATTCTTCTCCCACAAGAGGTAACAAAAATTACTTCATAATATTTATTTTTGATTATTCAATGCTTTTCCTTGTCAAAAAATTACATGATAAAACTTAAATTATAGATTAAAATAGTATGTATAAAAATGAGGATGAAAACCAATTTGGGTATAAAAATAAATTCATTAGATCCCATAAGAGAGGAAAATATTATAAACTTTTTTTTGAATACCTAGGTAACCTGTATAAATTGAAATATCTATTTTAACCTCAATAAAATGTCGTAATAGATAGAAAGAAAAAATATTAATGGGAATAATAAATATTAAGATATCTAATTTGTCCTCTCATGAAGATTTTTAAGATATGAAATGATAAATATTTTAAAATCCTAAATTGGCTTCCCACAAAATGGAAGTCTATAACTCAAAATAAATTATTGAATCATTGGAAAAGAAACATCAATTATTTAAATGTCAGGGGTTGTCACAAAATTATAAGAGTACCTAAACCAAAAATGGAAAGTTTGGTTAAAAATGTAATTATATAATATTTCTTGAATATTAATATCATTATAAATTATGTTGATTAATTTGATATAATGAAATGGTTCAGTTTCTATTAAAACAATAATTGAATCAAGAGATGTTATCTATGATAAACCTAGGATCACCTCTTTACCTAATAAGTTAAAAAATTAATAAATTTAGATAAAAAAAGATTATCCCATCAAGGTATGTTTGTATGGTTAATAAAATTAAATGACCTTCAGTATGTTGGAGTTTTTCTTCTATTACTAATGAGTTGTACTTTTATTTACATGTATATTCAAATAAGTAAATATTAATTAAACATATTCATTAATAATGTTCATAGTTTTTTATAAAAATAATGTAATATTTTCCAAGATTATAAATCGCGTTAATGGGGAATAATTTTTCCTAGTTATTATTAGAAACTAAAAATTCCCAGAATATATTCTTAAATCTAGTTCTATGGTATGATAAAATTCTATGATAGGTAATTTAGGGAATTGATGCTCAGATGTGGGTACATTTAAGCAGACGAGACTTCATCTCACGAAGGTACCAATTTTTAGTCTAAAAGGTGGGATATTTTGAGAATAGACCTACCCATAGTCATTTGGAACATTTATGTTTCATTGGAAAATCCTATCTACGAGTGATTTTAATAGACCTTAATCAGAAATATTATTATTTATTCATGTCATGAAATTCTCACTTATATTCACTGACCAAAATTGTAATGCTATATGATCATGGAAGGTATGGTATGTTGAGCGTGTCACGAGTGGCATGTTATTTATGAGTAAATTTAGGAAGGATTTTTCCCTTCAATATTAATAGATATTGAAATCATAGACCTTTTATTGAAATATAATTGTCTAATTAAATTCTTTTTCCATGTTTTAATGACATGATTATTATAGATAGTTAAAAATTCATATTTAAAATATTGGTTGGTGAAATAGTGGTGAATTTTTTTTATTAGATATTGTGATAGAGGGATTGTATTAATCAATGAGTTCTCATATTTGGTTGTCTATGTTGTGACATTAACATCTTTCTATTGGATTCCTCGACCCGTTGCTAGATATTAGTCTTTTAAATTCTGCCATCCAACCTAATTCTAATGAGAAATATGCATCATAGGTCACAGACTAATTATGTCCATTTATGTCAAATAGATTCCATTTAATATAAATGTTGAAATAAATTTTATTCTCATGTTCAAGGAATAATTTAATTCATAATTAAAGAATGCATAAATTAAATAAATATTTAACCATATGAAAATTGTTAAATTATGGGGATATATAATATTTACTAATTTGTATAATGTTTAAAAATTATTTAGTTACCAAAATTTTAATAGAATATTAATTTTTTTAATAAATTATTAACTAAAATTTTATTCAATTATTTGATAAATGTCGAGGAAGAGTTCACCATTATTGTGTTCAGTGATAAATATTAATCTAGAAGCATATAATATAATATTTATCATTGTGCCAGTGAGTGAAAAAAATGAAATAAAAAATATTATTCTAATACATGTAATGGAGTAAAAAATGGATTTATAATCATATTAAGGGAACATTTTCATTTAATTTAACAATAATTCTAAACACGATGTCTTTACATATGGTTCTCATACATTATCTGAGAGGTTAATCTATAATGGTTGTGCCCAATAAATTTACATAGATAATCTTTATTTTCCATATCATTTCCTCTTAAAATAATATGATCAAGATGGTTTTTTTCATGAATAATGAAACATGAATCGACCAAGAAAAAGAACAAAAGAAGATCAATCAATTGTGTTAGAACCCAGTGATTCCTTGGTGTCATTCAGAGATCATAAGAGCGTGTGTGGATAACAATTACTGTAATATTACACTACGAATCCACAAGAATACTGATATATTAACAAAAAATAGTTCCAAAAAATCATCATATACTATGAATAAATAACCCAATAACAAATTAATATTGAATCCAATTTAATTAAATTAATTGTAAATTTAATATGAAAATATATCCACTATGTTTTGGAGAAAATTTTATGTAAATATTTTAGTGGAAATATTTCATTGTTAATTATGTTCACATATTGTACAATATGATAACGATCTATCAAATATGATATTTTTTGTGTCATGACATCCCCAATTAGTGATTTAATTAATCTTTGAATAAAAAAGTTCTATTAAATTGGTCATTTTCAAATTTAAATTTTTTTATTTGATTGTTGATTATTATATATATATAAGTTACAAATAATTTTGTTTTTTAATTATTTTTTAATCTGTCATTGAAATCCCTTAAATCAGCTCTTCATTTCACACTCATGTTAGCAATATAGGTTTATAATTATTGAAGACAACATCTATATATCCCATCCATAAGTGGCATGAATTTTGAATGGATACTAGATGAAGATATTGTGTGTGATTATTTGTCACACACATTTTATCCTTATTCAATTTCGCATTATTTACATTTTAGATTCAAGATATAAAAGAAATTAGTAAATGCCAAAAAAATTGCACGACCAGTACACCTGTAAGGGGGGATTATGAATATTACAGAGTACATGTCATGTCGATTGACTACAAGACTTGTACTCAAAGTACCTTAAATCTTGAAAACATTGGGACAAACCGCATCATGTAATTACTTCACTATTTGTATATAATATAAAACATGTACAAACTAATAGCCAAATAATATTATGTACACATTGTGTACTTCATGAATTTCCATAAGAAGAATATATCGAGTCCCCAGGTATGTACTATGGGTATCCATTGAAGAGATGTAAACATCATGTTTTTATCTTCCTCATGTCATGCAATTTTTATATTTATGAATAAATGATATATTTAAATGGTTACTCCATTTTACTTCATTTACCGAAATCTTTGGGGCCATTATGATAATAGTACACATCAATCATTAGGTTTTATATTATATTAATTATTAATTAATTTAAAATAATATTGGAAACTATGGACAATTTATAATTATATTATAATAAATAATGATTACACAAAATTATACAGGCAGCATAATTTTCATATGTTCCATGTGTAATTAAATATAAAGTACAAACAATGAAATTAAAAATCATTCCTTGTAAAAAATTATATTTATTTGATTATTTTCTAAAAAAAATATTGTTCAATTATGATAGGTAATCCCCATTTTTCATTCAAGTACCAATATCTATTCTATTTTATTTTATTTTAAATAAAATTAAAACAATTTTTAATTTCAAATCATAGTGTATTGGAATTTCAAGTTGATTGTTTGACAAACTGACCTAGCGGGGCCCAAGTCGCAATTACCCCATGATCACCTCCAATAGGCCATGGGATAGAGAAAAACATTGAGGATCCATATCATACACAAGAAATGAATTAGCCTAATGTACTAGTACACATACACACACATAGAAAATAATGTACAGCCTACTCAAAAAGAAGGAACTACTAAAAATGAAACACTAGTATAAACCTCTATTTGTTTATCCAAAACTAATCTCCAGTAAATCCTAGACCACAGATGACTCTTTTAAAAGTTATATCATCTTCGTAAGACACGAAATGTGCAGGTATTTCCCATATAGGTGTGATAAGATTGATACCTAGTTGAAACCCTAAAAAACTAAACAGGACACATCAAGAGTAGTAAGTTCCTCAAACATTGGTTTGTCAATAATTATAAGAGTCATAATGATAACCAAGGATTTCATATATTTACTCATAAAAGACTTTGAATCACAAAATTTATCCACTACTCATAGCCATACATTTACTGTATGGATTCATTGTATTGATCGTCTGATATGAACCCCACCACGAGCAACACTAAAACTGATGACACTCATCCAAGAGGTCATACTCATATGGAATAGACAAGAAGAGTCACAGAGGGAACTGAGATGATTTTTCTAAGATAGACACTCTATAAACCTAACACCCCATTAGAAATATTAGATCTTGATACAATGATAGAGGTAAACATGCAAGACTCACTGAGGAAAAAACAAAACCTATTGGAAACAAAATCCTTGATAGTGGATTCAAACCCACGTAAGTATTTTTCGTTCCAATTAAACAAAACCTACATAGCTAAAACATGAAGGATGTGATGATCACTCTGGGCCTCTTGGAGGGATAAATGCTCCAAGTTTCTGAGGGGTCTTGTTGAATCAGACAGAGAAGACTCGGTCCAGATTAAGGGAACACTCCCATAATGCATTGGTCAACATGAATCTGAAGAGGAATCACTCACAAGGAATAGAAAGTTATTATTCAACAAAATAACATTTTAATTGACTATGGGAACGCACTCAATTTAATCTAGTCTAAAAATTCTCACAAAATCTCACAACTAAGACAAACGGGGGAGGAATATAAATATGACCTTCCATTAAAGGAGTATACAACTTCTCCATAGGGGTACACAGTATGTCTCACATATAATAGTAATTTTTGTGACCCTCACTAACATAGAATATAATTTTTCACAATACAATACATGTCCTGCGATTTGATGGATTTTAGATGCATCCTAGGAAAACGCTGTGACTTTATTCACATACCAATGTACACTAGGATATGGCATTGGACTTTTTTGTGTCAAAGTACCCAACTCTTCATGTGTACCATCACATGCATGTTTACATACCAAGCATAATATGTGTATGTCCATAGGACCTCCTTGTTGTCTATCCACTATATAAACTATTCCACCCACCATTTATTACATGATTGTTTTTGTGGGAAACACACAACATAACATTATTTGGCCTCATGGGTGTGTACCACTAGTACACATCGAGATAGGTGGATATGGATCACACGATGAGTGACACATTTCATAGTTTGTTTGATATCAATATCTTAATATAAATTCAAGGGCAACACAATGGGGACCGCAAAACCTATGTTCATTGGACAACACACCATGTAGTCGTTTTTTTAATAGAACCCCCAGGATTTTTCATGAATCCTTTCTCTAGCCTTCACAACCACTAAATTTCATATAAATTGCATCATATTACTCAAATATGGGTTTGAAATAACCCACTCACCCTAAGTTTGTGGAATCTAGACATATTCTCTACTTGATAAATAGACACAACTACACCTCATCAGTGCTGCATGACAAAACAATGAATGAGACTCATGATCCATCATGGATCTATCTGAATAATATTTCACAGAATCCATAATGTTGGATCTCCATCCAACACCTATGGAGGATATCTTTTGTACCAAATAATGAATACAAAATGATCATACATATGGTATCCATCAAATCATAGGCCAAAATAAAATTCCATCGATGAATTCCAATAGAACAGGGATAGAGAATTCACAAAACACAGACACTGGTAATGGAGATCAACCAATGATCATGTCATCCATTATTCATTTTCAAAGTGAAAATAATATATAGAGAAAAATAAACCTAACAATATCAATTCATATACAACTTGAAAATAAATAAATTACCTGAATGAAACAATTGATCCATGAATTAATTATAAGGTGATTAATTCACATTCATCATGGGTAAAAAAATGGGATAAATTCAAACAGAAAAAATCCTACTTTAATTTAGATTAATATATAATGAAGAAATATCACTCATATTTGGCATTGATGAGATATAGTAGCTACAATATAAGTGGAAATCCATACGGTACTCTGATCTTTGATCCACAATCCTGATGACCTCCAACGTTCCTCCACGCTCTCCTCTCAATTCACAGGGTTATGTGGTTGATCTATTGAATTGGTTATATAAACATATTTATAGAGGTAAAACTAGTTCCTTACATATATGTATTAAATAGATAAAATAAATTATTTTATTTCATTATTTTTTCTCATGATGGAATTTAAACAAACCCCAAACATGATAAAATATTATGTCACACGTAGGGTAAGCGCCATGTTTTGAACACAATGTTGGTCTCATATTTCTGATCAGAGACATTGTGTGGGATTTATTCCACATTTTTAGGAAAATAATGTTAATGTGATATATATATATAATAATATCAAATCTGGGATCACCAGGATACAGAATCTCATACTGCCTCCAATTCTAGCTTTATAAATATTCCATGAAATATTCCAAAATCTTATAAAAATAAAAATAATAAATTACATTATTCCTCTCTTCAAGGATTTTCATCCAAGAAAATCATAAACTAAAAAAATTATGGGAATACTTATCTCACAATAATGTCTCCCACTACCATGATCTCCCTCGATGGTTTCATATCTCTTAAAAAAACATGCACCAAAGTAAAATACTTGACCATGAAGGGTTTTTTATGAATTTTCTCAATGCTACTAACTCCTAGAAAAATGAAACTCTACTCTCACTATCTAGTATACACAATTAGATATTGTACAATGAATCATGCACATACCTCCTTAGCTGTGATAAGTGGAGAACACTAAAAAACTAAAACTACTGTGGGCATGATGTTAAAGAGTAGAAAAACTCACTATCTCAAAAGAACAACAAGAAAATAAATGTTCTTAATAAAATTAGAGATATCCTAACTCCCTCAATAAATCTCTTCAACTATATTACTCAAAAGGCCTTATTTCTTGGTCCATAAATAACTCTTGAAATTTTTGGGTAGTCCTAATCCGAGCCAATATTATATGAACCCTCACCATAATCACTAACACTAAAACTAGGGACAAAGTGATGTAACCCACTATCCAGTACCATTATAGTTGAGACTTTACCTATTTTTTTATATATGTCCTCATAAGATTCTACTCCTATGGTGGAGGGATAATCCTTATGATATGAAAAATCTATTGATGGTAAATGGACCTCCTATATATGGCCCAAAACTAACACGCAATCCAAAAATCATGTTCACTATAGAATTAACAGTCCATCTTACCTAGACAGCTAATCGAAGTGAAACTCTACGAACAACTAAAAATGTCACCCCAAAGGTTTCCAAACTCCACACTTTTATCATTCCATGAAGTGACCATAACAGTCTACAATGATCATCAAGGAATTTCCTTGAATCCAGACTACCTACCACACATAAAAGTTTCACAAACATTCCAAAGAGATGTATTGGTCATCACCCTCATACAACAGATACAATAATTTTATATGTTTATAATTTTCTAAAACTCCAATGGCTACCCAACTGATGCCAATAGATCCTTATGCATCGTCACCTCCAGTAGATATACTTCTAATGGAAGATAACTTCTTTAGTGCCTACTTCCACAGTGTGAACAATGTCAAAATCTACCCTTATACAAGTAGTATGTCTTCATTCCTTTGAAAAATAAATCAATAAAATATCTAGTGGAAATGTGGTTAGGGAACATCTCATAATCGGTATACCTGAGCTGGACCACCATGGATCTCTAAAGAAGCAAAGGGATAACAACAATCAACTAGATGTAAAATTCACTATCCTTAAGTGTATTGTGTTATTCCCTTCATAAATTAATAACAAATTGATTTCATCAAAGACTTCCATGATAAAGATATTTATAAAGGTTTAAGGATTTATTCCACATGTCTTACAACTCTACTAAGGAATAAAACATGTTAAATGGTATCACCACAAACTCAAACATTCAAATTTGATTTGGAATGTGATGTATGTTATATCCTGCTCGAAAACTGGTGTTGGTGATGACCCGGATTAATTTCAATCTTTTTGAACCACTTGTTGAAAGAGCACTGTTGTGGGATCCCTCAAATGATTAGTGGTTTTTTGGTACTTAGATGCAGTAGAGTTACTGACCAACGTCGTCTCTCAAAGGAGGAATTAAATTAAAACAACTTCTTAAAGGTATTCTAAAATTAAAATAGAAAACAATTTAAAAAGTACTTGAATAGATGGGGTGGTTGTTTATAGTTTATAAAACTTGAAGATGGTTGCTGGAAATTAGATTAAATATTTTTTGTTTTTAATTTAAATATTAATTTCGATTAAAATGACACAATAAGAAAAAGTTGTTTAGACAATATTTTAAAGACGTAACAGATCTAATTCTACCTCTTCAGTCAATTATTTATCATTGTAATTTTAGTTAACATCCACTTAATTATTATCCCATAACTTTTTAACCCCCGAACCCTATGAGAATTCACCTTACCACAAAGATGAAGTGAACTAAACCCTAGGTTATCTTCCAAACATGTAATCGCAGCACCCTACTTTGATTGATGTTATAAGGATATATTACGTTCAGTGGTAAATTAAGGCACATATCTATTCAGTAAATGAGGACAATTTGAGTTTAGGGATTTGGTTTTAACTCTACAAATTAATCCCATGTGTTTTTGAATTACCAGTTAAGGTTGCGCTCTCACAGTTCACACAATCCACGAACTCGTGTGTTTTGTGTTAAATATTAAATTGCTTGCTTAGTTTCACATAAATTATAAAATCAATTAATATATCATAATATGTTAATTACATTGGCTCATTGATTCAATATAAATGAATTGAGAAGGATATAAGTAGATCAATTACTAAAAATAACTACTCTTCCATGGGTGGTGTAGTTATTGTAGAAACGTTTTGCATGTGCAATGGTTTAGAAATGGTAGAACCCGATCACATTTATACCCTTGATTCCAGCCCAATTAGAAATATTAAGAGAACAATAAATTTAAACAAAACATTAGGAAATAGATGAAATAAAAGAAGAAAAAATAAGTTTATTATGAAAACACAAACATTACAACATGAGGAAGAAGAATAGGGATTCGACGAAGGGATCCTTTCTTCAAGAGATAACCTTTTTCAATTGCTTGGATAGTTGGAGTGGAACCTCTTCTTATCTGCCCTAAACTTCCTAATGCACGTCCCAACCCCATCAAATGTGAAAATAACCAATTTATAGAGTGGTGGGGAGGCTAGGATCAAAGTTGTTTCAAGTGTGAATGGGGAATGTCGGACAAATATTTTCTGTCACTTTGAACTGCCCATTTGACCACCAAAACGCATGAATCATCTGTCCTATCTGAAGGATGATTCTCGTTAATATGAGTATTTTATCTCCTCTCAAAATTTAGGCCTTATCCAAGCATGGATAAAGAAGTTATGGCCAAAATACATAACCCATGTCCATTCTACAGAGTCCATCCCACCATTGAATTAATGACCCATTTACTCAATCCAAATTCACTCTTTAGCTCTAGCTTCCTGAATAATAGTTCAAGAAAATTAAATTATAAACACTGTTACAAAATATTATGTTCAAATAATTTATATTAAAATATTTAAGTGTGAAATACTGTAGTGCATTTTAAAGGGTAAAACTAGAATTTTATTCAAATTTTCAAATGAATGATCTAATCCCAAATATTACATAAATGAACATAATTAGCATAGTGTGAGGAAATTATGCCATTTATTACCAATATATTATTCAACAAAATAGTGTTTTATCAACTCCTCCACACATACCCTTTTTCACTCCTGTGAAAAATCCCATATCAAGTAAACATCAATATCAAATCAAAACAAATTTTAAAACACGTATTATTAAGATCAAATAATTCCACACCAAAAAGAAAGATATCACACCTCCTAAAAACCCATTTTTTTCAAATTCTTCATTTATATCATTAAATATATTTCCACTTTATTTATCCTCCCATGCACAAAACAGTTACCTCACTTGAATTTTCTCTTATCACACAAATGTCAATTTTTTTGTAATGTCCTTCTCATCCAAACTCATACAAGGGTCTCCATAGGCTTGATAAATTTATACATCGCTACCCGATGTGATTCAATGACATATGTTAATCATGAGGACATTTCAGGGTTGTTCTGTGGATTTTGGTTGGTAGGATTTAGATGTGAAACATTTTGAGGTTGAATGAGGAGGGATTGACTCTTTTTGAAGAAAATTCCATTAATCTAATTTTCACGTAAATATGGTCTCCTACTCAATAGACGTAGCATTGATTCATGTTAATCATCATGAAAAATAAGGGAATGTTCACACCATTCAACATTTCATTAGTAAAAATTTCAATCTACTCGAACATGATTTTCTTAAAAGCTACACATAGGCACAACTTTCCCCCTCTATTAGAAGCTCTCGAATGGAACAAATTATTTTATCATGAAATCTCCAAAAAGGCTCAGCTTTCAATATAATTTTTTTCTTCAGCAGCAAACACATCTCTTAATAATTTAATTTTTCATGCAAAGTATAAAAAAAATGTTGTAGAAAAACACAAGACTGCTTCCCCCACACATAAGCTCAACTAGATTATGCAATTTCACTTCAAGAGTTGGTTGGATTGGGAAAATTGGCTTGTAATGTGGCTAACCTAACAGTTCGTGCATGGATTATAGGGGAAAAATGATTAAATGTTCAAGGTAGGCCATTATAAAAAAGGATTCATTGAAATAGGGGCTTTAATATGAAACCAACACCTCAACCATTTAAACATAAGTACCTCAAACCCTAAATATTTGACATGAATAAATAAAATTCTGGTTAAATCAAGCATGGTTTTGTTCTCTCAAGATATGAGGTGAATGTAAACAATATGAAAATAATGGTTTTGAAGCCTCACAATAAAGTGATTTCAAATATAAAGACAGTGAGATTTGGCATGGGATTCAAAATTTAGTGCACTTTTCATGAAATTACTAAATATTTGAACTTGAAACAAAGTCATTTCAGTATTCATTTAAGCTTAGTTTCAAGGGGTAAATTGTTTCAATTATTGATATGGATTTCAAAATGGTTTTTGAGAATCATTTCATCTCAGATGTTTCAAAAACACAGAGAAAATTGAAAAAATAGACAGACAAAATTTGAAAATCAAACATTATTTTTTGTTTTTTAATAGGAAAACAATTTAAATTACTAACCTAAAAGGTTCCCTCCCCACACTTAAAATATTTCATTGTCCTCAATGTGAACCCATGAGTTGATATATGCACATGAAATGTATAATTTTAAATAGGAAAAAGAATAAAAAAGTTAAAGGGTTAGGAACAGCCTGGTGTGCTCAAGTGATGATGGGGTCGTGCAGTGTGATAGAATCCACTGCATTAGTAAGACATCCCTCAAAGTATCTCTTAAAATTTTCCCATTGACTGTAAAGCTCCATCATTTTTCCATTTGTGTGATCTCCATGGCACCATAAGGAAAAACATTAGTCAAAATATAAGGACCTAACCATCTGGAATGCAACTTACCAGGGATCAGCTTCAGTCATGAACTGTAGATTATGAATTTATCTCCGACATAAAACTCCTTTTGTTGGATCATTCTATCATGAGCCACATTTGATTTTTCCTTATAGAGCCTTGATTTCTCATATGAAGACAATATAATCTCCTCAAGCTTTTGAATTTGCAGCTTCCTTTCGATTCTAGCTTGTGCCAAATCCATGTTGCATTTTTTTATATCCCTATAATCCCAATTCTCAACTTCCATGGGGAGATGACACGCTTTCTAGAAAACAATCTGAAATGAGGAAATAAAAATGGATGTCTTGTATATTCTTCTATAAGATCACAATGCATCATCCAAGTGCTTGATCCAATCCTTCCTATTTTCCTACATGGTTTCCTCTAAAATATATTTCAACTCATGATTTGAAACCTTATCCTATCCATTTTTTTGGTGGTGGTATGGGGTCGATGTTTTTTGTGTCACCCCATACATCTGAAGGAGAGAATCCAAATTCTAATTGCATAAGTGTGTCTATTAGTCACTAATGATAGCCTTTGGTACTCCAAAACTTCAAATCATTTGTGCTTCAACAAAGTCCACACCAACATGAGAATCATCATTCCTGGTGGCCTTTGCCTCCACCCATTTACTCAAATAATCCACATCAACCAAAATGTACAAGAAACTAAATAAACTAGGAAAAGGACCCATAAAATAGATTCTCCATACATCAATAATCTCACAGAATAGTATGGGTTGTTCGGGCATCTCATTTCTCATAGAAATGTTCCCAGTGTGTTGGCAACAAGAGAATGATTTACAAAACACATGGGAATCGTGGAATAAGCTAGGTAAATACAATCAAGAGTCAAAATTATTCCTCGCTGTCTGTTGGGAACCAAAGTGTCCACCACAAGAAACTGTATGACAAAAATGTAAAACAGACTCTAACTCAAGATCAAGAACACACATCCTAATAACTTGATCACTACACATGCACCAGAGGTATGGATCATCCTAAACATAATACCAAGACTCACTTTTTAATTTTTTGACTTGATGTTTCTTTAAATTTGTAGGGATTTTATAGGCAAAAGGTAGTTAACTAAATCTTCATAACAATGATGCATACCTGAGATGGAATAAAGATGATCATCAGAGAAAGTGTCCCGAAGTGGTACCTGGTCCAATGTGTCATCCTATAGTGTGTGAGTAAGCCTAATCATGTGGTCTACCACTAGGTTTTTTTTACCCCTTTTGACATTTATCTCAAGGTCTAATTATTGAAGAAGGATCATCCATCAGATTAGCATGGGCTTTGCATCTGGCTTCATCAAGAGGTACCTCAGAGCTGCATGGTCAGAAAAATAACTGCTTTAGAGCCCAATAAATAAGAATGGAATTTATCTATAGTAAATATAAGAGTAATAAACTCCTTTTTCGATGTTGGGTAGTTTGATTGGGCTGAATCTAGTGTCCTTGATGCATAGGAAATCACATGTGAACATCCCTCAAACCTCTGAGATAAGACAGCTCTAATTGTGAAGTTAGAGGAGTCACACATATTCTCAAAAGGAATCTCCCTCCATGGGGGATGTATGATAGGTGGAGTGCTCAGACACTTCTTTAGATCATCAAAGTAAGTACTGAAATAATCATCAAACACAAAATCAGAATCCTTTTGAAGTAATCGTGACATAGGATGAGAAATCTTACTAAAATATTTGTTGAAGCTCTGATAAAATCTTGCAATCCCTATAAAAGATCTAACATCACACACACATGAAGGATATGGTAAGGATAAAATAATTTCTATCATAGATCTATCAACATTTATCCCAAGTTTTTGACACTACATTCCCTAAGACAATTCCATGCTCTACCATTAAATGAAACTTTTCAAATTTCAGGACCATATTATTCTCAATAATATGATTAAAAACCTTTCCCAAACTACTTAGAAATTCATCAAATGAATACCCATACACTGTAAAATCATCCATGAATACCTCCATGTAGGTATAAATAAAATCAGAAAAAATACTCACCATGCATCTCTGGAAGTTACTTGGGGAATTACAAAGTCCAAATAGCATCCTTCGGTAGGAAAACGTACCAAAAAGACAATTTAATGTTGTCTTCTCTTGATCATCCAAAGCAATAGGAACATAAAAATATCCATAAAATCCATCCATGAAACAATATTGTGTTTTCCCAGCAAGTCATTCAAGCAACTAATCAATAAATGGGAGGGGGAAATTTTCCTTCCCAGTAGATTGGTATAGTTTCCTTTAGTCAATACACATATTCCAATCATTTTCCACCATCATTAGAACTAAATCATCTTTCTCGTTTTTAAAAACAGTAACGCCACTTTTTTAGGCACAACCTGAATAGGACTTACCCACTGAGAATCTGAAATGGGATAGATTATACCTACCTCAATAAATTTTTAATCCTCTTTTTTAACAACCTACAAAAGTGTTGGATTGAGTCTCATTTGTGGATGCCTAATCGGTTTAGCCATATACTCCAAAAGAATCCTATGCATGCAAATAGAGGGGTTAATACCTGATATGTCAGCCAAGGTCCACCCAATTGCCCAAATTTTCTCCCTCAAAAGATTCAAAATTTATTTTTCTTGTTCAAAAAAGATATCGTTAGGAGTGATAATAGGTAATTTCTCACCACTCAACAAGTATGAGTATTTGAGAGTTGTGGCAATGAATTGAGTTCCAGTGTAGGGGGGTTTTGTAGGGATGTAGACATAGAAGGAACTTAAATATGTGCACAAAGAGCATTAGTGTCTGAATATAAATCATCAAAATCAGAATATAAAGCATCAAATCCATCAGCATACTCAACAGCCATGTCATAATCAGAGTTCACATGATCAAAATCAGAATATGACTCTATTTCAAATTCAAATCTAAGAGACTCATGTTCCTTAGAAATGGGTGTGGACGTTCTCTTAGATATTAAATCATAACCAATACTCGTATTCTCACTAAGAACAGGATAATAAAATTCCATGGGGTTTTCACTTGGTGGTTCAAAATGGGATATAAAAAAATGCTGAATTATCCTCTTAGGGTTACTTCATGGAATCCATAACATTAAATATCACAATTTCATCCCCAAATTCCATGGAATGTGTAACCTCATTGGCATTTAGGATTGTTTTTGCAGTTTTGAGGAAGGGTCTACCTAAGATAATGGGTGCATGAGAACTTACCTGATCATCCTCCATGTTACGCACATAGAAATATATTTGAAAGATCATGTCTCTTACCCGGACAAGTACATCCTCAAGGACTCCCGCTAAATATGTCATAGCTCTATTCACCAACTACACCACTACTCTCATCGGTTTTTGCTCACCAACCTACAAAGAATAGAATACAGAGTGAGGCATCACATTCATGGATGCTCCAAAATCACAAAGAGCATTAGAAAAGTGTAACTCCCCTATGGTGCATGGGATTTTGAATGTCTCGGGATCCTTGCACATTGTAGGCATTGCTAGAGTTGGTGAAATGAGTGCTGAAACATTCCATGGAATTTTCATAATGGATTCAAGTAGAGGAATATTGATCTCCACATGCTTGAATTTGTCCAAAACATCCTTTTTCATTTCTTCTTCAGCCATCTTCTTGGTTTTAACAACCCTGTTTGGAAATGGAAGGGGTTTAGGAGGAACATCATTAATCTTTTTCTTACCATTATCTTTCTCCATGGTATTCTAATCAGTTGATGTGAAATTGGGATTTTTTGGAGTTGAGGTGAATCCTAGAGGAATGGTAGGTGGAGAAACATTAGTTATTTACTTCCCACTTCTCAATGTGATGGCACTGACATTCCACATCAGATTTAGAGTGGGTTGGGAAGGTAGATTTCCATAATTCTTATTTACAATTTCATGGAGGGCAGTGGAAATATGGCTCATTTGAGTCATCAACTCCCTCAGCTCTGAACCTTGACTCTTCAGCACATTTTGTTTATTATGAACAATTTGTTTCAAAAGATCATCAGTATTAGAATCTACATTTCGTGGGGGATTCCCTTGCTGTTGTCTTGTTGATTTTTGTGCTTCAAATATTCGTTGGGGTTTCTGGAATCCCTACTGGTAAGGCAGAGGCTGTTGAAATTTTTGTTGAAAGGGTGTCATTTTTGTTGTCTAGAGCCATAAATCATTCCTGATTGATCCTTCCACCCTTGGTTGTATGTTGGTGAAAATGAATCAATTTTCTATTAAGGATATGGTTGTTGCTACAGATAAGGTCGCCCAGGAAACACTGTTGCACAATATTCTGTTTCTTGTAGTTGCGGTCAACATTCAGTTGGGTGGCTTGTCTCAGTGAAAATTCAACAAGGCCTTGAAAGTGGGAGTTGGGATGTATATGGTGACAAAGAAATATACCTCACTATATTGATAAATTCTTCTAACATGGTATCAATCATATGACTCTCAAGAGAATAAGGACTTACCTAATTTAATCCCCTGACATTTGGTGTACCTCGATCACCAAATTGTTGGGAGTTTTGGGCCATTTTGTCGATCAATGCACGTGCATCTACTGGTGTCTTGTTGACCAATACTCCTCCAACTACAACATATACCATGCTTCTCTCCATAGGTGTGAGTCCTTTGTAGAATTACTAGTTGAGTAGTTTCTCACTAATTTGGTGATGAGGACACCTTGCACACAACTTCTGGAATCGCTCTCAATACACAGACATTGACTCCCCTTGTGCTTGCTTGATCACATAGATCTCTTTACGAATGGAATTGATCCTTGATGCTAGAAAAAATCTCTATAAGAAAAGACGTTTCCAATCATTCCAACAAGTAATATCATCAAGATGTAAATAATACATCCAATCATTCGCATCTCCATCAAGGGGGAATGGGAATGCTCCTAGATTGATTTGGTCTTCAGATACATTTCTTGGTTTCAGGGTTGTGCAAACCAAATTAAATTCTTCAAGGTGTTTATTGGGATCCTCACCAAGGAGGGAATGAAATTTTGGAAGTAGGTGAATTAATCCAGATTTCATTTCAAAGTCTAATTCGAGATATTGATATGCAATGCAATTTGGTTGATAATTAATATCGGGTGCAACCAGTTCTTGAATGGTTATATTAAGTTATTTTCCATTATTTTCCCCCATTGGTTCTTGTTTTATGGTTTAATTTGAATATCTTCCAATTTCAATGTTCTGATATTGGAGTAAGTCTCCAACTGGTTGAATGTTGAATATTCTCGTAGACTGAGAATGTCTGATTCGATCTGTAAGGTTGCCTTCAATCTCGGGGTCAAGATCTAATAGATCTTTAGGATTAGTTCATTTCATAAATAAAATAAAAAAGGAAAGTAGAAAAGTGGACCATAGTAAAATAAAAATAAGAAGTTTGAGTTGATGGTCCAAAAAGAAGAATAAGACAATAAAAGAAGAAGAAAAAAATCAGATTGGGTAAAGAAGGAAGAAAGAAGAGAGGTAGATAAAAAAATATGAAATAAAATAAATAAATCTAATTGGTTGAAATAATCAGTTGCCTCCCTGGAAATGGCAACAATTTGAAATAGCGCTGTTGTGGTCACACTAAAATGATTAGTTATTTTTTGGGTACTTCGGTGCAACAGAGTGGTTGAACAAGGTCATCTCTCAAAGGAGGAAGTAAATTAAAATAACTTATTAAAGGTATTACAAATGTAAAATAGAAAAGAATTAAAAAACTACTTGATAGGATTGGGGTGGTTGTTTATCATTTATAAAACATGAAGAAGATTTCTGGAAGAAGATTGCATTTTTTAATTTACAAGTGAATTTCTATTAAAATGAAACAATAAGACAATATTTTTAGTCAATATTTAAATGACATAATCGATCTGACTCTAACTCTTCAAATAATTATTTATCATTATCATTTTAATTAACATCCCCTTAATTATTATCCATTAACTTTTTATCCTCTGAACCCTACGAGAATTAACCTTACCACAAAGATGAAGTGAATTAAACCCTAGGTTATCTTCGGAACATGTAATCCTAGAACCCTACTTTGATTGATTTTCTAAGGATAGATTATGGTCAGTGGGAAATTAAGGAACATATCCATTCTGTCAATGTGTACTAATTGAGTTTAACGTTTATGTTTTAACTTGAAAAATTAATCCCAGGTGGTTTTGAATTACCAGTTAAGGTTTCTCTCTCAGAGTTCACACAATTCCCGACCTCGCATGTTTGCTGTTAACTATTCAATTGCTTTCTTAATTTCATTTAAATAAAAAACAAAATTAATAAATCAATATATTTTAATTAAAATAGCTCATTGATTCAAAGTAAATTATTTGATAAGGATATAGGTCGATCGACAACTAAAAATAACTACTCTTCTATGGGTGGTGTAGTCATCGTAGAAATGTTTTTCATGTGCAAAGGTTTAGAAAGGTTAGAACCCAATCCCATTTCTAATCTTGATTCCAGACAAATTTGGAATATTAATATAATAATAAATTTAAACAAAACATATGAAAAAAGAATAAATAAAATAAGAACAAATAATTTTATTATGAAAACACAAACATTACAACATGAGGAAGAAGAACAGGGCTTCGACGAAGGGATCCGTGCTTCACGATCTACCCTTATTGAATTTCTTGGTTAATTTGAGTGTAACCTCTTCTAATCTTCCCTAAACTTCCTAATTTACCTCCCAACCCCACCAAATGAGAAAAAAACTAATTTATAGAGTGGTGGGAGGCAAGGTTCAAAGTGGTTTCAAGTGTGAATGGGGAATCTCGGCCAAATATTTGATGCCAACTTCCACTGCCCATTTGACAACAAAACATGTGAATAATCTGTACTTCCAAAAGTATGATTCACTTGAATATGAGTCACGTAGCTCCTCTCAAAATTTGGGCCTGATCCAAGCATGGATGAAGATGTTATGGTACTTATACAAGACCTGTGTCTATTCTGCCGAGTCCAGCCTTCCATTAAATTAATGGCCATTTAATCCATCAAAATTCACTCTTTAGCTCTAGTGTCCTGATTAAAAGTTATAGAATATTACGTTATGAACTCATTTACAAAATATTAAATTCAAATAATTCAAATTAAAATATTTATGTGAGAATTACTATAGTCCATTTTAAAAGGGTAAAACTGTAATTTAAATCAAAATTTCAAATGAATGATCTAATCCCAAAAATTTCATAAATGAACATATTTAGCACAATGTGAGGAAATTATGTCATTTATTATCAATAATATATTCATCAAAATAGTGTTTTATAACTTCTCCCCAAACAACTGGTCGATGAACTCAATGATTCATGTGGGGATATACTCTTCCTGACATCACATGGTTCATGTAACACCAATTAACACCCAACCTCAAGAACTCACTTTCCTCTTACGTGAACAACCCTAGGATACCTAGGTGAATAAACATGGAGTCAGAAAACCATATTCTTTGCAAATAATTCTATAAACATTCAAATTAAAAATCTCTAAGTGTTCCATATGATATATTGTTAAAGAAAATAAAGAGGGATCATTTTTTCCATTCCTTGATGAATCCTAAACATATGTGTAGAGATAAACATTACATGTCCATAATAATTACTTCCACAATCTCCATCACCACTATAGGAAAACAGAAGCTCGTATAATCCACTACTCTAAAGGTATTACTATACAATTGATAAAAATGTTGTTCTTAACCTCTTTCCCATGATATAATCAAGCTATTATTGGGACCAATCCATATCAAAGGATAAAAAATTCCTCCCATCAAGATAAAAATACCACAATGATAATTGGTGTAAGAATTATTAACATTTATGGTAGGAAAAATTCCAAACAGAGGAAAACCTCATAGGGTCTCAGTGCTAGTATAATGATATTTCACATGAGGTTATCTCTTCTCCAAGAGCTAGTTCACACATTCAGTAGAAGTGTTTGACCATTGGTCCTCTATAGAGTATCTTAAAACTCAATGTTTGAGAAACAATTCTCCACATGTATAACTAAGTCTCAAACAAGGGATCTTATTATGGATAAGGGGTTCATGGATCCATTTGAAAACTACAGCTAGGGAAGTGGAGACACACATCATACCTTGAACCATACTCAAAGACCCAATGAACTCATACTTATTAGATCTCATACATTCCATTTACTACACGTTCACTAAAAATAGGGATTTCCATAATACATTTCCATGAAAAAAATAAAAATCAAACATGTTAGAAAAAACTCATCCACCATTCCATGACACTATCTGCCTTGGGTGTCATTCACTTGACCTCATTGTTTTTGGATTGTGTCTAAATAACATGACTTGATGTGTGGAATTTTCCATCTTCTTTGAATTTCCAATGTCTGGTATGAAATCCACAACATAGACCTCTTCTAACTCCATTCCTCTCCCTAGAAAATACACAAACAAATGATTAAAAATATTGTCTCATACCTATTTTTAATATGACTACAAAGGAACAAATATAATACCTCAAAACAGTCTTAAAGCCTCTTGTTAAAAGATTTCCTATCATATAGGTGTATATGATTCTAACCAACACCTTCTCGAGCCTACATATTTTCACCTAGGGGTTGTGGTTGTAGTATTAAACCATACCTACATCCTCCTCTTACTACTTCCCTATTTCCTCCAACACATCCATCACCCCATGGACCACTACCTATCCTTATGAGTTATTTCAAAAACCATTGTGACTGCTTCATGATGGGTAGTAAAATACGATTAGAGATATCCCCTCCCATCATATGGATTGAAATGTATCATCCTCAATGAATTGATCTATCCATGAGGTATCCGATGAAACCTCATGTTTCATGACATGCATTGCACGTCTCATATTGGTGGGTCCTAATCATACTGCATCCTATGTGATTTCTCCCCATAAATCACTTAAGACAAGATTTTACCTATAACAATATCATCTTGATTGAAGAGAACCCTCCATTACATAGTATGACATGGTATATCCACCTAAACTACTTGTGGTAGGACTACAAACTAATCAATAGAAGAAAGCACTACATATTGTCCAGAATGAAGAAACAATTTCTCATGAATAACGCCATTCAAGGAGGAAACATGAATCATCATGTCATACCCTTGACTCTACATCAGACACCTCACTAAATATTATTGTGGAAACTTTATATAAGATACATGTTGTACCACAGTTAATTAGTATATCTCATGATCCAACTAAAGAAGGATAGAGAAAACACAACCCATTCCTATATTATGCATGCACCTATTTTTTCTCATAAAACTAGATAATACATGTACAATTTCAATAATAAGGTAATAATAATCCTAGTTAATTGATACCTCAACTTTTGAAATAACACTGGAGTCCCTGGTCTAAGAACAAAACAATAAATAATTAACAAAGATTCCCAAGTTCCCAACTAGAATATAAATTTCTGAAAAAACACCAAACAGAAGTACTTGTATGGAAACCATATCGTAGACCACTATATTCTGAACCAAACCAATGAAATCAATCTAAAACATTCTTAATCCCACCTCTAATAGGCCAAGGTATGGAGACCCCCATTGAGTAGTCAAATCACACACATTGGAGAGATTGGCCAAATGTACCTGGACACACACACACACACACACACCTACAAGACCATAATATTTTCAAGTGTAATCAAATTATTAAAATTATGGAATATATATATATATATAATAACTCAATAATAGTACAACATAATGTAATTGAAAATAGAAAATGGTTCCAAATATAAGCCCAACCAAAACTAGATAATTAATCTAGACCTGCGTAGAATGAGTGGACTGATGTCAAATGCAACACCCAAATACACCTATGTTTGTCTAGAAAAAACTAATATCCACCTACTTATACTTTTCTATGGACTCCATAATAAGGCCTTTTTTCTATATAATAAATGATATGTGTGGGAGGATCCCATGCAAGGATGAGTAGAATAATATACAGTAGGACGCCTATAAAACCAAAAATAATCCATCAAGAGTAATTTACTCTTGGTATGAAAACAAGATATAAGATATAACGATAACATATGATATCCTAGATATACTAGTTAATGAATCCAATTCACAATAGGTATCAAAATCTTCAAGCCATAGATCCACTATGAGAATTCAATGTAATCCATATGTTGAAGGGACTACTCCCTGAACTGCACTACTAATTGAGACACTCATCATAGAGATCACTCTCTTCTTGTCTAGCCAAGAAGAATCATAAAATCAAATAATAGTATTTGTTCAAGAAACACACTATATCGAACTAATATTATATCTAAATGATGATATCTAAATACAAAAAAGTTGTTAAACACTTAGGGTATGATGGGGGGCATCATACACTATTAGAAACATCCTCTTAGATAGGGGATCGATTCCCATGTAAGTGTTGGTCATGTCAATTCCACAATCCCTACAAAGGTAAAATATCATGCATGTGAGGATCAATCTGGCCACTTGGAGGGATACATGCTTCTACCAGTAGTGGGGTCTAGTTAACATAGACTAAGGAGAAACCCGTAGGAATAATAAAACTTTCCCACATTGGACAAATCAATAAGAATATTTAGAGGGGTCACAATATATGACAAGAATAAGAGTTTGAACTGAACCCTCTTGTAATGGATGATGGGAACACACTAAACATAATAATGGACACAATAATCACATTGATACTCACAATAAAGTTGAACTTCTGTTAGATATATAACACCCAAAAATTTTATGAATTATTCTTTCTTAAATAAATTAAAATTCATTAATGGCTTGCATTACATGCTACACCAAATTAATCCTTATCTATATAGAACACCAAGATAATCTTGAGCTACATAAAAAATACATTATATTATAGTACACACAACGTTGATTTTTTCTTGTGTTACTTGTAATAAAAATATTTTACATTGTTACATGAAACACTATCCTTAGCTTTTGTTACATGAACCATTGAGTTTAAATGAAAACGGGAATAATATTAAAATATTATTATAGTAATCACCATACCATTGAAATGGAGTGTTTGAAAAGGATTGACTAAATTATGAAAATATTCATTATTCATGTTTATAAAATTAATTCTTTTGTAAACAATTAATTATAAATTAAAATAAGCAATATTTTAAAATATTGAAATTTCATTTCTGAAAACTATTTTCTATGCACAAATACCTTTTATATCAACAAATAAAAATGACCAATCTTGAAGAATTAATTATTAAAAATATATTAATATATATTATATATTAAATCAACTATTTAGAAGTCATCTTATGAATTTTCTAGAAAAGAGATATGAATAAATCCAATTATATACATAAAAGAAATATTTTTTAAAAGTATTTTTACTCCCTTTTAATGGAGCACATATTTTAGTACATTGTAAATGTTTATAAATTATATTTTAACTAATATAATTAATTCATTTTAGATTAATTTCATAATTATCTTAGTTTTTTTACTAAATTGTTTCATTTATTGATGGATAGTGAAAAGTACTAAATTTTAATTGAAAGATACTTTTTCATATATTATATATATATAGTTAAAATATATTTTAAATTAGTTTTAGAGTAAAAATAGATCAATAATTACTCATTTAATCCAATTTATGTCATTATAATCAATTTCATATTGAAATCAAATATAATAACTTTATAAATGATTTATCATTTTCGCTTTAAAGCTTGTATTCTCGACACGTCTACAAGATTATTTTTAAATTAATTTATAAATATTAAGTAAATTTCATTTCAAAAAATGGTTATAATATATTTTTTATCCATATTTATTCTTTATAATAATTCTAACATAATTTTTTATAAAACTTATTATGGAAAATTGAAAAAATTAATCTATATGATTAAGATAAAAATGAGTTTACCAAGGGATTGAATTGTAAACGTAAGGAGTAATGTGACATAGAGTGATTTAAAATACCTATTAGATGGATATATATCTAAATTTGATCTTCATGTATTGAATTTGGTGCATTATTGAATCCTTTTTAGGGAAAAACATGGGTACAACTAACTTCTTATGAAAAATTCCAAGCGTTTCCACTCCCCCACTTATAAAAGGCCACCCATATCTCCCTATCATAAAATTTTCAAAATCTACTATTTCAGTAAATATATACCTAAATAACATGTCTAACTTAATAATATCAACCTATAATCTTTATATTTTTCATAAATCTAACCATGGAAGGCCTTTGGTAAAAACCAAAAGGAGATACCTGAAGAACATGTAATGATCATCAACATTTTTTTAATTTCATCCTCAAACCCCTTAAAATATTTTTATATAATGATTATATAATAATATAATTATATTAAATATAATTATATGTTTTATTATATGTCTTCACCATAACATTTTACACACTTCCATAAAACGTGTTATGAAACCAGTATTCGTGTGTATGGAAAACTACCTCCTCGTGAAGCTATGACATTTGTTTTTTCCATTGCCTCCTATAACGGTTGGGAATAATAATGGGGATATGGTTTATATATTATATTTATTATTTTAATATGATTCTAGAATAGTTATATCACATATACCATCCTTCATTCCACATTTTGAATATATGATAATGTCGTTCGTGTGTACGATAGTCTACAGCCTCGCGAAACAATGTGATATGTACATGATTTACATGGAATGTAGGTATAAAAAAAATTCTATGATATATATGGAATATAAATTATACAATAGTTATAGAATATATATATATATATATGTCATTTACTTTTCATTATTTCAATATGTCATTAAAATGGAAACAACGTTCATGCATACATACGACCTACCGCCACCATGAACAACATATTTAATTTTCTATAACAAAATTTTATGGATTAATATAAATAAATATATAATGAATTTTTAAGATATTTATATCATTATTGTCATTCTATATATTTTATAATTGCTATCTTTGTAATAATACAAATAATAAATCATCAGAACTTGTATGAAAAACAAAGCACTTATTACCCGAAACATGAATTTAACCCGAAGTTGTTAATAAATTACAAATAACCAGACATAATAAAAACATATATGGTATTATATATTTGAATATTGTTATATAATATATTTATAATAAATTTATTTGTATAATATATGATGTTTGAATGAGTACAATGGATGTAAATACTTAAGGTAAGGGATTGTTGTCTCACTTTTAAACATCCTTGAGTCAGATATAAAATTCACCACCTATTTATATTATGATGTTTGTATTGTTATAGTGAATATACTTTATAATTTTTATAAGTAAAAAAATTATTTTTATTTTATAATTTATCCTTCATGTAGTTTTGGGTTCAATTGTTACCAAATCAGTAAGAAATAGTTTTCTCAATTTTCCTTCATTGAGATATATGATATGTTATGCACCAATATTCATTAAAAGGTATATATATATCACCATATTACATGCAATATCATGAATTTATTCACACTCATAATATTTTTTGTAATTCCTCCATGGGTAATAAGATTAATTGTTAGCAATGTTTTAAGAGTTTCATGTTTCCATCTTAGCATTTATCATGATTGTTTATGATCAAATTTACAATGTTGATATCTCATTATCAAAATCTAATGTATTCTTATGATTTTTCATAAAAAATTATTATTAATTAAATCCTCAAGTACTGAAACCAATTTTTCTACTCTTTGGTACTAAATTTAATTATGAATTTTTTTTAAAAAAATCTAACTTTATTTCTCTCTTCAGTGAGAAATATTTTTTCTTCCAAAACCATGATTTCTAAAATTATTTTCAAAATTGTTATTAAAATATATTTTAACTTAATTTTCAAGGAAAAATAATTTAAAAAAGTTTTGTGTTTTAATTTTTTTTATTTATAAATATTCAATTATATGTATTATAGGTTATTTTCAAATAAAATTGTTTTAAAAATGTTTTATGTTGTAAAAAGTGTATTTAAAAAGGAATGGATATTTTCTTCAAGAAATTTTTTACATGATCCTTGAAAAGATTTCATATAATATTTCATCTATAGATGTTACAAATGAATTTATGGGTATATGATCCAAGGATACGATTCATATTATTTATTTTAATAGTTTAGTTTTAAATGGAATAATGTTTATGAATCCCATATCATTATCTATGGGTTATACAGCGATGTGGAAAGTATTATACATGCTTAATTTTCCATGGTTTATCATTTGATGAAATAATGAAATTTTTATGAAGATAAAATTTCTCCTATGTTATGTTAGGATACACGTTACATTTCATAGGTTTGATATGATAAATTTTTATGATCTTGTGGAACACATATGTAAGATTTTATTTTGTGATGGCTGGGAAGTATATATCACTCCAATGAATTTGGTTAATATTTTTATCTAATTATATATATTGGACTAGAATGTGGAGTGAACTCGGATCAGAAATATAGGGCTAGAAAAGGATGTGACCTTGGTTTTGTAATACAGGACTAGAACAGGAAGAGAACTGTGTTGAGTAATATATGGCTAGAATGAGAAGAAATCTCAGTTCAATAATACATAGTTGGAATGGTTTGTGAACCTATAACATTAATGGTTTTTTTATACTATGATGGACATGGATGTGAGACTTAAAAAATATATAAATTATTTTATATGCTTATGTTTATTCCAAAAACTTCTTTTCATACACTCTTAATGATCATATAATTTAATACACTTCTTATCACTGTCTTATGAACTGCGAATATTTATTCCATGGATAATGATTATGATCTACGACATGTATGGAATAGTCTTAAATTGTTTTGATAATGTTCTCATACCATTATGTTCATGTTAATCTTACATATCTCATTTAAAACCCTTATTTAGTATCTAATTCCACCATTTATTGGGTTTCCTTTAATGAGGTTTTAATGAATGGTTTTATGTCGGAGTACAGAATTAGAATATCCTTAGGGGATACATTAAATATCTTTCACCAAGTTATATGATAATGTTTCCATGTTATGTAAGGTGTTAAACAATTATGGTTTTCAGTCATGTACTTATGTATTGTATTTAATATTCATATAAAAAGTTGCAAAATCCATGTATGCAAATCTTAGTTCATTATAGTTGGTATTAGAGGAAAGGTTTATTCAACCATTGGAAACTAGGATGATAAAAAATTAGTGAGATCCCTAGGTATATATCTATGGATTTTTCTAGGGATTTCACTATGGATAAATCTAGGTATGAGTCCAACAATAGGAAAATGTTTTATAATTTTGGTAAATTATAGAAAATGTGGTTTCCAAGATATTACATCACATTCTGGATACTATTGTTTTTGTGTCTATATAATATATTTAAATATGGGAAACAACCTTGAAAACCTTTTATTGATCTGGACACAATCAAGAAATGTTTACCGACAATGGGCCTTACACCATACTTGGTTTGACACACCTGGAGGATATTATTGGGAAATCCAAAAACACTTTACATAACACCATGAAGGATTTAAATAAATGATTATTGTGTCTGACATGGGATAAACCTAAGGATTCATATATTAAAAAGGATATGTAATGATTTATAAATAATATAAATTATTTTTCATGATTATGTGTTTTCCACTATTACTAGTATTTATCAAAGTATTCATTATCACTTTAGTCAATGGAGGGAACTAGAAGAAACATGGTTAAAATTTATTAAAAAACCCTAATATTTATTACACACAAAAACATGATTTATTACACAAACATTACCTTAACAAAACTCTTCTGATTGAGAGGTCTAATGTCAGGGTAAATTAAGAACATTACATAACAATAAAGAACATAAAACCTAACATCTATATTGAAAACATCCATTACAGGACCACAACATTCACTGGTACTTAGCATTTCATGGGATATATTGAGGACATACATGTGAAAAGGGTCAGCTATAAAGCCCAGTAAGGGAGTAAAAAATTAATAACATAACGAATAAAAGACATTTTAGGAAATAGGCATATTAATTGAGTGAAAGAGAAACATGGACATAAAGGCATGATATAGCATTATTATCATAACATGGAAATGTGGAATAAACATTTAACATGATATTAGCAAGATAGAAGGGCCATTGCACATGTATCACAAGTAAACCCTCAGTTCACTAGATACATCATGAGTAAATCCTTATTTAACATAACATATCATGATACTAATCTTTACCCAATGCATTGGAGCTCTATCATGGTCCACCCTTCTAAATCATTTCACTTCATGCATAAGTGTTCCACATGAATCATATTTCATGGATTCATTAAATATCATCATTTATTCCAAGATAAAGGAATGTTGAATTCGTATATGAAAATATATAATCAATAAGTAAATGTTCATAAATTTGAACGCCCATTATAGAGAAATGGGAAAGGTATTCACTACACAATGACTTTGTCTTGGAAAATCTCAATGCAATTTCGGCATCATAGCGATGTGACATAAGAATTCATAAAAATGGAGGATGGGAGATAAAAGGGTGTCTCGTCATACGTACATGAATTATAATATAGGGGGTTATACAGATACATGTCCATTAATATGTAATGTAATTTATATTCATGATATAAAACAATATCTTGAATGTAAATGAGGAGAGAGAAATACCTTATGAAATTTTGGCAAGGTAACAGGTGTATGTTGGAGTCATAAATGAGAGTAAAAGTGGTATCTCATAATTTAAACATATGTAGGAAAGTATGGGGATGTTTTTAATCATACACCAACATTTATAATTGAACAAAATGGTATAATAACATAATGAAATTTGAAAAAAAACGAGTAAGGATGAAATCCTTTACTTGGATGTGTGATCCCAAAAGCTTGGGAGAGGCTTGAGAGTGACTTCTTGGGAGCTTGGGGCACCTTGGGAGGATTATAGATAGAGCAGTGCAGAGGTAGGTGGTTCTCTAAATGTTTTTAGTGAAGAGGAAGTGGGATCTTGGGAGGATTTATATAGTAAAATGAAGGGAATTAATTATTATTTTGGTTTTGGATCCTACACATTAAACTAATCAAAACCGCAAAAATCTAATGGTTTTCTCAGATGTTTTATTTAAAAGGGGAGTGGAAAACATTATGTTATACGAAAAATGGCCATATATTTTAAAATAGTATGATTTCTTATGTGAAGGTGAGTTACACTCTCAACAAAATCATTTTAAAAAGTTAAAATGTGTTATAAGTATTTGAGGGTCCACCAATGCTTTGAATAATAAATCAAACAAACCTTAAATTCCATTATTTTAATGGTGAAGCATATATTTTCTGAACATCCAATTTATAGTATTTTATTACATCACAACTGGGACATTATGATTTCATAAAACACATTATATAATCAAATGGTATTTAATTTTTACCCACAATTTCACTCTCTTGGAAAAATATGAAAAATTCACCATTGGATAATTTCGACATCCTGGTTGCAAAAAAGTGTTCATTTAATATTAATAATTTTTTACATATGGGAATTTTTAATATTAAAATAAAAACTGACATTTATAAATAATTCACGGAGTTTGAAAAAAAAACAGCTTTCAAACAATAATAAAAATTACAATTGTATATATATAAATTCTACGATCATTTAAATTTAATAAAAATTAATTTAGGAATAATATTTTATTAAAATATATTTTAATTAAAATATCTAGTTACTCCCCAAAATAGATTTATTAATTAAATATTAAGTAAAATGATATTTGTTCTTTAAAACTATTTTCAAATTAACAATAATAAAATGAATGTATATTCATTAATAAAAAAATAATGCACATAATTATTGTGTTACGGTCTTGTTACATGACCCATTAAAACAATCACATGAGACATACGGGAAAGGTGTGCGGTGGTGATATAATCTTGGGGTGGCTCAGACAACATCGCTTAGGTGTTAATCTCTATGAACTTCCACTTCTCCCATAAGCAGTTATGTTCAAGCTTAATGTGTTGAATCTCAGATAGGGATTAGTAAAGAGAAAATCCCAGTGACACCACATCCTTTTCGAGCTCTGAAAATTGGGGTTTTTATAGAGAAATTCTACTGGATGAGGCAATCTCTTCCTTTTTCTTAGTAAATTGGATTTGTTAAAGCCAAATATTTATACTAATCATGTGATAACTATTCAACGACTATATTTGCAATGGTTACACTTCATAATGGCATTTTAAAATCCAAAAAAATGATTGGTTCATTACAATCTTCCCCATAAATAAATATCTCCCTTGAAATTTCATTTTACCACACTAAAACAGATGCGGGTAACTCTAGTTCATTACTTCCTTTGATTCCAACATTTCTTCTACAAACAAGTGGTTTCTCCGCAATACATTGAAGAGGGGAATTTTCTTATTTTCAAGAACTTTTTCTCTACAATCTATGATCTTCACTATATTCTATTTATAGGATAGTTCACTCTCCAATGGTACCACCTCTGGATTGAGTACATGCAATGGATCGGGTATGTACTTCTTCCAGAGGGAATCCTAGAATAAAACATGTACTTGAGATGGGTTTGGTGGGAGTTCTAGTCGATGGTCCTCCGTTCCAATGTGGTCATGGAGCTCAAAAGAGCTGATGTACCTTGGATTAACCTTTTCATTCGTCCGAAATCTCATAACTCTTTTCCATGGAAATATGTAGAGGATTACAATTTATCAAACATCAAACTCTAGTTCTCATTGATGATTATTATCATAGCTCTTATGTCGACTCTGAGCAGCTTTAATGTACCGCTGGATAGTCTTATCTTTCTCCACTATTTTGTCATCATTTTTGAGAGCTAAGAGTTTTTTATCCCCAATTTCTTCCCCACATGTCATTGTTCTACACCTCTTCCCATATAGGGATTCATATGGAGAAATTTGGATGCTTGAGTGGAACTTTTTGGTGTAATAGAACTCAACTAGAGGAAGATGTTGATCCCATGCTCCATTAATGTCCATTGATCATGCTCTCAACATAACCACTAGTGTCTATATTTTACACTCATATTGGACATTACATTGAAGATGATAAGCCATACTAATGTTCATCTCAGTATCTAGAATGTGTTGGAGACTCTTCCAGATCATTGATGTGATTTTTAGATATCAATCAGATACAATTGATTGTGGTACTCCATACAGCCATACCACAACTCTCATGTATATCTTCTCCAGTTTATCCAATAGGAAATCCTCCCAAATTGAAATGAAGAGCACAGACATTGTAAGACAATCCACAACATCCCTGATATCATTTTTTCATTTGGATGTCTTCAGATGTCCAGTGACAATGTCCATGGTGATTTTATCCCATTTCCATGTTGGTATGGGTAATGGTTACAACATCCGCTTGGAATTCATCCTCTTAGCCTTCACATGCTAAAACACTATGCACATTTAGGTATAGTAAAATGATATCCTTCTTTATGTTATCCCACCAATAATTCTATCAGAGATATCAATTCATCTTTGTGTTTCCTGGGTGAATAGTGAAATTCAAACTATGTGCATCATCTGAAAGAACATTCATGTACTCCGCATTCGATGGAAGACATAGTCTTGACCCAAATCTCCGAATTATTTATTCATTAACATTTAACACCAAGGATTTACAGTTCCTGATGGTATTAACTTTCTTAGGAATTCCCATATCATCCTTTTGAGCATATGTTATCTCTTCCAAAAGAAATGGATGTGAAATCATTTGTGAAAGGATTCATGATGTTCTCTTTTTTTATTTCCATGTCAATGTTTGTCAAATCTATGAAGATTGGATCATTTTAAATTCTCATAAATGATAGAATAGTTGTGTCCATTCTACTTTGAGTATCGACCACTTTATTTGATTTCCTAGGGTGGTAATGAATTGAGAAGTCATAGTCTTTGATCAGCTCTATCCATTTTCATTGGTGCTTATTCAACTCATTCTATCTGAATATATAATTGAGGCTTTTTTAGTCCATATATATTTCACATTTCTCCACAAAGAGGTAATATCTCCAAATTTTTAAAAACGAATATCACCGAAGTAAACTTCAGATAATGTGTTGGATAGTTCTTCTCATTAACATTCAATTACCTTGAATCATAAGTAATGACTTTAAATTTTCATCAACACATAGCACATTCCCTTCTTCAAAGCATCACTAAATACCAAAAAAAGTTCACTAATTGTTGGTATTATAGCACGAGCATAGTGATATGACTCCTTTTTAACTCCTTGTTACTCCCTTTGTATTCATCACTACAAGAAAACATTACTCCCTTTTGATTTATCTTGGTAAGAGGCCTAGACAAACGTGAAAAATTTCTAAAAAATCAGAGATAATATCCAGCTAACACCAGGAAGCTACAAATATCTGTTGCCGATGTAGATCTTTTCCATACCTCAATTGCATATGCCTTGGATGGATCCATTGATATCCCATTTATTTTGATGATATGACCCAAGAATGAGACTTCCTTCAACCATAACTCACACTTGATGTAATTTTAATAGTGATTATCCTTTTGCAAGGACTTTAGTACATTTTTTAGATGCTCTTCATGCTCCTCCATGGTCTGGGAGAATATTAAAATATCATCTATAAGGACTACCAAATATTTGTTGGGTTAATCTCTAAATACTATATTCATCATGTCCATGAATATTTATAGAGCATCAGTGATACCGAAAGGTATTACTATGAATTCATAATTCCCTTACCTTGTACGAAATGCATTCATGGGGATATCCTCCTTCTTCACCATTACATTGTAATATCCAGACCACAAATCCACCTTGTATAAGTATTGTGCTCCATGTTTCAGATCGAACAAGTCATCAATTTGTGGAAGAGGATACTTGTCATTTATCATGATTTTTTTGATCTCGCGATAGTCAATGCAAAGGCATGTTAACCCATCGTTCTTCTTGATGAAGAGGACTAGTGCACCCCATGGTGAAGAACTTGGGCATCTAAACCCATTATCCAGATTATTTTGTAGATGTTTCTTTGTCTCCTCAAGCTCAACAACATCCATTCAATACAAAGTCTTAGATATTGGAAATTCCCTGGGTATAAGATCAATTGAGAATTCATCTTCTCTTCTATGAAGAAGACCCGTATATTCCATAGGAAACAAATCAGTGAAATCCCTCACAATACGCAAGTATTCAAGGATGGTTGTTTCCTTAGACTTAGTCATCCGAGTAAGATACACATGCTCGTAGGGTAGTAATATCCATTCTTGAGATGATAGTTCTAATGAAAATTCATCCTCCTCATTTCCCTTATACATAATTGGGGAATGATTTTCCATATGGAGAGTTTTTTTGTTCTCACAGTAATTTATGTTGGCTCTATATAATTAATTCCAATCCTTTCCATGAATTATATCAAATTCCACCAAAGGGAGTATCACGAGGATGATGGGACTTTCAATCCAAAAACAATGATAGGGGGAGTTATATTCATTGGATGAAAATATTTCCCCATTTTCCGTTCTCACCAAAATATTTACCTCTATGATTTGTGGTGGTGTTTGGATTGTTCTACTATGCTTTCGGGAAAAAAAATTATAGAACCAAAATCATAAGGAATGTTATATATTATTGAATTTATACCTAGAGTACCTATCAAAACATTATTTTTGGGGTTCACATTGGCTGTAGTGATGGAAAAAACTCACTCTTGCTTCCATGGAGGTTATCAGCTGCCTCCTAAAATCATTTTCTTTGGGAACTGGTTTGCAAAGTGACCTAATTCATGGTAGTTGAAGCAATGAACAATGCATTGAAGTTAAAAAAGAGTGTTCCTTTCCTCTATCACAACTTCGGGATTTTATTGTCAGTAATAAATGGATATGTTCCCTTATCTTCCACACCTAAATAATTTTCTCATCCCCTTCAGGAAATATCTGGGGTTCTTCAATCTGCACCTTTGGCAAGTGGGGTGCCAGATTTTCTTAGCACCGTTGGATTTATCCATTAGACCTCCAGAATTAAAGTCCACCTTATTATTCGTATACCCATGATACCCCTAAGATTCACCGATCACTATTTCGACTTTAAGGGAACACTGGACAATTTTCTCAATGCTTTCAATATTATTGATCGATATGGATTTCTATTGGCTATGTTTTATCCCACCAAAGAAGCATTCAAACTTGCATTCAGGGGTAATGAAAAATCCAAAGGCATATTGTGTAAGCCTTTTGATGTTTTCCTCATACAGTCAGATGTATTTGACAATTTTTTTCTTTTGGGAAAGGAAGGACCTTTCTATCTTATGTTGGAGGGTGTGTAGAGAATATTTATCGAAAAACGTTTTTCATAAATTTTTCCATTCCAACGCCTCAATCGCCTCCTTGAGATTTTTATTTTTGATCAATACCCACCATTGATCAGCTTCACCCACCATACGATATGAAACTAGAAGCACATTTTCTTGTCCAAAACATTTATGGATGGAGAATATCTTCTCAATAGAGTTGATCTATTATTCGGTGATTGAGGGATTAGATGATCCATTAAAAGTAGGATGACTTTGTCTCTTTAATCTCTTTATTTTGAATTTTTCTTTCCTAGGGGGTGTGTTTAATGTTATTTTTGAACCATGATTATATTAAATACTTGGGTTAATAGAGACAGTATCATTACAAAGTTATTGATTCCCGCTCCCATTGGATTCAACATCTCATTAGAACAGTCATCAGATTGATCTTCGCATCGGTAGATAGCCTAAGTCCTCCTATTACCATCAATTAGCTGGAATAAACGGAAATTCAGTGGTAACACATAATGGTTAATCCCAAGACAAAAAAACATACAACTTATAAATCACATTTATTCCCTTTACATATGAATTTATAGTCTTTGATCTATGTTATCCGTGATCTACTTCCCAACATATATTCAAAGGGGCATTTTTTTATTCCCTTAATAATTGTTCATAGTATGATTTTGAATTTAGAAAATAATATCCCCCTGGAGTATTATAACCAAGAGTGCATCATGGCCCATTTGAATGCCCTAGTTCTTGTAAGAGTCATTCTCAAAGGGGTGTTTTTGGGATTTACCCCTATATATATCTCTTCCAGAGTGGCCTCTACTAACTCAGATTGAGACTAGGAGGTATTTTAAAAAAAACTTACTCGATAGTCACAAAAATTTAGGGATGTTTTTATTATACGTAGTATTATCCCTAAGGATTTCACTATGGTTCTCTAATCCTAACCACAAAAATAACAAAACCTCCCTATATTACCAAATCTAAAAACCATACTCTTTATTACACACATAAGCAAGATTTATTACATAAAATTCCACTTAATAAAACTCTATGGATCAAGAAGTCTAGTGTTTGGGGAAATTATTAACATTACATAACAACTTAGAACATAAAACACAACATATTTATGAAAAACATCCTTTACATGGCCAGACAATCCTGCGTACTTTGCATTGCATGTGATAACCTGAGGACATACATGTGAAAAGGGTGAGCTATAAATACCAATAAGGAAGTAAAAAATGAATACCATAAAGAATAAAGGAAATGTCAGGTAACAAGTATATCAATGAAGCACAGGAGAAACATGAACATAAAGGCATGATATTGAATGATTATCATATTATAGAAATGTGGAAACAACTTGTAACATGATATTAGCATCATCCAAGGCCCATTGCACATGGATAATTATTAAACCCTCATTTCACATGAATTAGAATGATTAAAACCTCATTTTACTTGACTTATCAAGATATTAATCATTACCCAATGCTTTAGAGCACTATCAGGGCACACCCTTCTTAATCATTTCATTTCAGGCATAAGTGTTCCACATGGATCATATTACCGGGAGTCATTTAACATCATCATTTATTTCATGATAAAAAATGTGGAAATAGTACATGAAACTATATAACCAGTATGTAAATGTGTATTAATTTGAATATCCTTGATAGAGAAATTGGTATGGTATTCACTACACAATGACATTGGCTTGGAAAATCATAGTGTGATTTCAGTAGCATAACATCATGACATAACAATTCATAGAAATGGTTGATGAGAGATAATGTGGTGTCTCATCATATGTACATGAAATGGAATGTAAATGGGGTCATATAGATATATATCCAATTATATTAAATGTAATTTAGATTTATGGTACAAAAAATATCTTGAATGTAAATGAGGAGAGATAAATCCCTTACAAAAATTCAGCATTGTAATAAATGTACATGGGAGGCATTAATGAAAGAGAAAGGGGACGCTCATAATTAAAACATGATGAGGTATGTATGGGGGAGGTGCAAAATTGTTCACCAAAATTTATAATTTAAAACAAAAATTGTATAATAACACAATGAAATTCAGAAAAAAAATGAGTAAGGAAGAAATCCCTAACCTGGAAGTGCGACCCCAAAGGCTTGGAAGAGGCATGAGAGATGATTCAAGGGAGATTGGGGAGCATTGGGAGGATTATTGATAGAAGGAGGAAGAGTTTGGTCGAGCTCCAAACGTTTTGAGTGAAGAGGAAGTGGTAGCTTGGGAGGGTTTATATAGGAAAAGGGAGGGAATTCTTTATTATTTTGGTCATAGACCCAACACATTCAACTCATCAAACCAACAAACCATCCCTTGGTTATTTTCCATGGTTTCTTCCAAAGGGGTGTAGAAAAAATATCTTATAAGGCCAATAGAAAATCTTATCAATATATAAGGATTGTTTATTTGGAGGTGTGTCACAGTCTCAAGGATATTATTTTAGAACTATTCACTCTATTTGGGCTTTCGGGCCACCGGTTTGGGCCTACGGGTCTCAAGGGTCTTTGGGCCATCAAAGGCCTTCATGCCAAAGGGCCTTTAGGCCATTGAAGACTATAAAGTAGCCCAGTTCACACAGAGCAGGCCCCAGAAGAGGATTAGAGCATCAGTTGCAGTCACCAGAGGCAAAGCTAACCAGATTGGAAGAATGAGAGGGTATGGCAATTTCCATCGGGACTAGGCACCGTGCAGCTTTGTACGGGGAAATTCTATCTGATCAACAATGCAGGTGGGGAGCTAAATGCGATCAATGATGCAGAAGATGGGGAGGGGCAGTTCTAGTGTTCTGGGCCTACGTGTCATGTTATGGGAATGTTATGCCTCTGCAACTTTGGGTCTTGTATTACGGGTCATGTTGGGCCTTGTTCCTTAGGCCTACGAGTCATGTACGAGTTCCCCTTCAACCGTTAAAAGAGGGATTATCTATAATAAAATAAAATAATGAATGACTTTAGGCATTCGGGGGATGGAGGGTCCACTAAAGATTTTTAAAATAAATCAAATAAACTAGAAATCACATTATTTTAATGGTAATACATATATTGGCATAGAATACCATTTACAGTATTTTATTTTATCACTATTGGGTCATTATGATGTCTTAAAACACATTATATAATCAAACGATATTTAATTTTTACCGAAAAATTTGAATGTCTCATAAAATTATGAAAAATTTACCATTGGGGAATGTCAATGTCCTCCTTAAAAAATAATATTATTTTAATCTAAATAATTTTCTTAATATGTAAAAAAATTTAAAATAAAAACCGACATTTCTCGAAAGTTCATGGGTTGTGAAAAAAATAAATTTCAAACCTTAATACAAATTATAATTGTATTCATAAACATTATTTGATCATTTATATATAATAAAACGTAATTTAGTAAAAATATTTTATTAAAATATTCTTCAATTCAAAAATCTATTAACTCACCAAAATATATTTCATAATTGAATATTAACTAACATACTATTTATGTTTAAAATCTATTTACAGTGTGACAATAATAAAATGAATGTATATTCATTATTAAAAAAATAATTCATAGAATCATAGTGCTAGGGTCTTGTTACATTACCCCTTAAAAAACCCGCTTAAGTCCTAAGGGTAAGGTGCATGATGGTGATAGAATCATGTGTTGGCTCGAATAACATCGCTTGGGTGGTAATTTCTATTAACTTACACTTCTCCCGTAGGTGGTTCCATTCAAGGTTAACATGTTGAATCTTGGCATGATCTTGGTCAAGAGCAAATCCTAGAGAAGCCACCTCATTTATGAGCTATGAAAAATGGGCTTTTATGGAGGAATTCTATTGGATAAGGCCATCACTTATTTTATCTAAGAAAATTGTATTTGTTAAAGCCTTATATTTATATTAATCATGTGATCAATTTTCAATGTCTATATTAGCAACGGTCACAATTATAAAAGGAATTTTAAAATACAAAAACATTAAAAAAAAGGAATTTAATATGTTATACAACCATCCTACATTATATTACATTTTATTATATAATGAAAATTTTTCATTAATAAAATTTTTAGACATTAAAAAATTGAATGTTATAGAAAATTTTATAATGAACTATCAAATGGAGTTATTCACGAAGTGAATGATTTTGTCCCCAATAAGTCATCATGGAACATTATTAACAACATGCACCATAAATAACACTCAAACTCATAATATACATGAAGGATAGAGATCAGTGAGACTTTGGTTAATGAAGATTATAGATGAATGAATATTTATTTTCATATATTATTGAATTTTGAGATGAAGCGTTAAGGAAATTTCATGAATAGAACTCTAAGGTGCATTAAATATTTATGGGTTAGTTATAAATCCTCTAATTTTCGAAATGTTATTAACGTTGTTGTTAATGTAATAAAGGAGAAGATGACACTATCTAATGAACCACCTATAATACAATGTTTCATGTTTAAGAAGTTTGGGCTTTATATTAATAAATGTCATAAGGGGAAATATTTGAAAGAGAATCTGCATGGTTGAAAGTTTAATGGTTATACAATTGATGATGAAGATAATAAAAATAAAAAGTGAAAGTAAATAAGAATTAAATAATAAAACGATGAAGCGTAGTTAAATTCTTTAGAATGAAGTGTGATGAAAGATGTATTTAGGTATTGAAATACAATGATTGTGGAATATGAATCATGAATATATATGTATTTTTTAGAATATTTTTTCATCAAGGATATAAAAGGATATGTTGAATGATTCGAATAGACTAGAAAAGTGATTTAATGGAATGGTGATATTCATGGAAAACATGTTTAAGTGAAAGATAACCCCTAATATATTTATAATGATGAGATAATAATTTTCAAAAAAAGACAAGATTGATTTGGATAATGTAAATTAGATAGTATCGATAACCTCGTAACTGATAATTTTTTTGTTGAAAAATGATTCTATGATATCATTGACAAATATTAAAAAAGTATTAGACCTAAGTAATATATTCAATAATATTTTATTTTATTCAATGAATTAGGAATAATTTTTATCATTATGGTTCTATAGTAATTCAGATTATTACCAAATTTGAGGAGACAAAATGATGAAGGGATTCACATGTTGGGTATGTCACAAAAAAGAGATACTTTATAATATTAAGGGTAATAAATGTTATATTGGTTTTGAAAAATTTAGTGACCTTCTTATGAATGTTTTGTATTTTCATCTTTCTGAAGAGTGAAAAGGTTTTCTATTTATGAAATGGTTTCACACCTTGATCTATCTAATTATTTTATTTTATTATTTCTTTGGATTTTATAAATTTTGTGTTGTGTTTTCGGTTGAATCCTGAACAAAACTTTTGAGTTATCTCAAAATGTTCACATTTTTGAGTTGATGTTTTTGGGAACACGGGTAGAGCGCGTTTGGGAAACCTTGCATGACATCATCCAGACAAATGTGGACAATCCTTGGATCGGCCGCCTATCGATGTCCCCCCCCCCCCGTCCGGCCACTATGGCCTTCAACACTGCCATCTCCAGCCAGCGCTGCCCCTGCCAGCAACCCTCTCCCCCTAACAAAATCTTTTTTTAGCCAGTAACCTCTCTCTCTCGTACGGGTAACAACCATCTGAGGCAGAACCAATCCAGAATCATTTTATGAAAGTTTTCATACCATGCTTGCACCCGACGTCACTGCCTCGGCCAACCAGCTCAGCTACCTCTGGCCATTGCGTCCGTTGGCCAATCCTCCTCTGGCCGATAACCCCTCCAGTAGTCGTGCAATGTCCCAATACCCCCTGCTCCTACTGTGATGTACCGCTGTGATGCACTTTGACCCCCCCTCTATCCATCAGTCATTGTGTGATGCATCGCAACCCCCCTGCTTCCTTCATTCATGTGACTAGCCACACACCTTATTCCCAATTGGAAACCTAGCACACATCACTGCCCAAGGAGAGAAGTTTAGTTATGTTTTATATTTCCTACACTGGTGTTGAGATGAAATTTTTGATGTTTAAATGTTTGAGTTATTTTTAATCAGTTTTTTTTCATTTAGGTTTTTTTTCATTTGTTACAGTGAATTGGTGAGGTAATCATGTGATACCTCAATCTTCAGAACGAAGGTGATTGTGCGCCAATGTGAGGCATGTCGCGTCAATGTGATCTGACTTTGAGTTGAGGTAGGTCCCTCACAGCACGCACCGTTAAATTTATAATTTATTAATAACTTGATATTTCACAAATTTTCGATAAATTAGAAATAAAATTAGATAATTAATTGTGGAATAATTATTTCAGGCAAATGAAACTCTTTACTTTATGCATGGAACATAAATTATTTTTCTTAATGAATTGTCACACAATAGTGAAAGAATGCCCATTTGTCCTTTGAACATAATTCATAAGCTTTCATGTATAGTTCTGGTATGATTTTAAATGTTTTCTTCTAGAACATGAGAAAATGTATTGGTTTCTTTTGAGAAATTATTTTTTTTATGTTACATAAGGCCTGTTTGGAACATTATTAAAATAAGTTATTTAGAAAACACTATTTGGGGTGACTCATGGGTGATCTTACTGTGTACGTTGGATGTGTGAGTTTTTGTGTGTGATGTTCGTGAATTGTGATTGTTTAATTGATTAAAATTGTTGACTCGCCTCTCTTTCCACATTGTAATCTCCATGGGAACCTATATTTCTAAGACAATTATACATGAACAATTGATTTCGTAGTTTAGATTATGCACTGGATAGTTTCTCATAACTGTTGATACTCTATTATTATATTTTCTATGGAATTGGGACCCTTGACCAAGCCAGTTAGGGTAACGGTCAAGCGTTAGGGTGTTATGACATCATTGAGTCGGGAAAGCTTTCAAGATGAGTTACATGTATATTACTTTTGGGATTGTTCAAGAGCTCCTAGGTTTGAGCCATGTTTTCAATGGAACTTATTTGATTGTGTAGGGTAATTGAGGTGCGTAGTTTGGTTGTGGGCCCATGTGTTCCACTTTTCCATTTCCATTATTGTGTGTTGTGTGTGTGTGTGTGGTTTTCCTCTTGTTTAACAAGAAAATTTTGGTCATTAAATTGTTCACATAAATGTATTTAAAATGTAATGCTTCATTTTCCTTCAAACCATAAACCTGTTTTTAAATTGAAAAGGGAATGGGTATGTTTCCTTCTTTGGAAATGAAAGAATGTGTGAAAACTCATATTTCATATAATGTAGATCAAGCATGAAATATGTAAAATTATTTATTTAATGGTTGTGATTTGGGAATAGATTTTTGGGAACACATACTGAGTTTTAATACTCATGACTAGAGTGTTTCCATTTTTTTAGTTTTTTTTAGGTTCGATATGGGATTGTTCGCAATGGATGATAATTGGTTTTGGATTGAAGAGTGACTCTCAGGGTCACTGGGAGTTTTGGTCGTAGTCAAGGTAGTGTGTGTTGTTGGTTGTTCTTTATTTTTTGTTTCATTTATTCACTTTGTGTTATTCTACTTTTTCTACTGCTGTATTTATTTTCATTAGGAGAAATTGTTCTCATTAATTCTCTATCGATGCCCTAGCACTTGTCGCCAGCCTGAAAGGATCAGGAATGCATCTCGGGCCTAGCCATGGATCGACTCGAGTGACCATTTTAAGGAAAACTAGGGTAGGTTCATGATAACATGATATCAGATGTGGTCATATCTTGAGTTGACCTTGTATTTCATAGTAACCATCATTATTTATGGTTTTCATGCTAGAAGGAGTAGAATTTTCGGGACTCAAGGTGTAGGGATGAGAAGGAAGTCATGAACCCTTGCACATTCTAAACATCAGGTTACCATGGGATGTCTGACTTGTTGGTTTCTTTTTGGTTCTATGGAATTGTTTTATGTTGGGTACTAAAAAGGGAGCTGGGAAAGTAGCCCCATGAGTATATAGGGCCTGGAAAGCCATGTGGAGTTGGGGAAATTTCCCAATATTTCTCTCTGTGATGGTGGCGTGACTGGTATATGGCCTCCAACCATATGTCTGAGTCACCCATCGGTACTAGTTTCCCCTACTGAATCATTTGGTTCTTCATTAATTATGAAAACTATTAGCAATGTTTTATGTTTGGAAATTGTAAAATGTTGAATTTTAAATGGAAATTTCCATGTTTTATTAAGTTCATTATCTCCATCTTCCAGAGTGTTTTCCCCACAAAGTTTTTATGAATTCCCAAGGTGTATCTTTAGGTTGTGTGCCCGTAGAAAATCCTCATGTTGATGTACCCATAGACTACATCCTCGAGTTTCATAAATTCAACCATCCTATCTTTTATGGACAAGATGATCTTCTTGAGGAAGAGGAGTGGTTGTGCATGATTGAGAGGAAATTCAGTTTTCTCATACCGCATGAGTCACAGAAGGTGAAATTGGATACCTTTATTCTTGAAGGTCCAACCTTAATAAGGTGGAGGTCCGTGTCTAGATACAAACCTTGAAAATATCTCACTTGGGAGTTCCATAAATCATATTTTATCAAACAAAATTTCTACAAGGTGACAAAGGTGATAAAGGGGATGGAATTGTGTGGTCTTCATCATGGTGTTGGAATTATTTCTTCATTTCTTTGACCAAGCTCTTTATGAAGAAGGGTATGTTGGAAATGATCAAGCGAAAGCTCAACATTTTGAGTTTGGACTCCATCCTGAACTGTAGTCGAATGTGGTAGAGATCAACCTAAAAACCTACTCAAGTGTTGTGGGGATGACTTTTTTGTTGAATCTGATTTAACAGGAAGATCTGAGGTGGTGAATCCTCCCCTGACCCTGGGAAGCAGTGCAAAATATGGTGATATAATGAATGGGAAGAGACCATATTCTGATGTCACTAATAGAGGAATTAATTTTCCTTCGGACCTACAGTCAACATCTTCGGAGCGTAATGTCATGATTTCTCATCAGTGTGGAAAGTAGGAACATAAGAAGCCGATGTGCTAGAGTAATCAACAACCCTAACACACTTGTGGGTGCTTGGGTCACTTGAAATAGTTCTGCAAAGATGTTTCAAAGAAGCTCGTTGAATCCAAACATAGCTCATAGAAGGTCACCTCAGCCTGTCAGCATGAGTAAGACAATGTTTGAGATTAGTTTGGTGATTTCTCTTTGTAGTGTTCCCTGGATGTAATGGTAATCTCCTGTAGTGTTCTGTGGGTTTTATTTTCCTTCAATTGTAAGAAAAGTTATTGTTTAACCCCATTGAAACCACCATTTTATTGTATGTGTGTATGGAGATATTCTTAATTGTGTGTTATGTTAGGAATTTCCTAAACCTGACTGCGAGGCAGGAGATGCTTAAATCAACGGTGCTCTAGCCATAAGTCCCAGAGTGAATTTGGCGAGGATTCAGGATAATCTCAACGGTGTAAAAGGGTTTTGGTTTAATCATTTTTTGTTATGGCATGGTTTGTGTTCTTCTGTGGGTGTGATGTCGTTTATATAGCGATGTTTCTAGTTTTGATGCTATATCAGTAGGGCCATTCCATTCTCCCCCTCATGGTGGGTGTTTTTGGTCTGAGTGGGATGTTTTCATGATTTGTCAATCTCATTAGTTATTACGGTTGGGAGACCCAAAATGGGTCTTGTATAGTTACACATGAATTAATTATGTGTTAGCATGATCCTTATGGTGGGGAGTCTGTATGGGCCTCCCTATGTCAGTATCAGAGTTTCATTTTATATATCATTTTTGTGGTGGGTGGTCTCATGCAGAACCACATAATAATAAGTTCTTACTCTTGAGTATATCAGGGGATTAGAGTACACCCAACGACTTTGTTGGATTAAGATTATTGGAAGTAGTGTCATAGGTGGTTTAAGTTCGACCATTCCTTGGTTGAAATGGATTTTCTGGTTTCTATTTTGTAGTGGTTACGGTTAATGTGTTCTGGGGATGAGTTGTATCTCAAGGGATTTCAGTGTCTGTTTTTATCGATCAACTGGAGGTGCATAAACTTTTGGATGTGGGTGAAACATAATAAGCTTTATCTTTCTGTCTAGATCTTGTTATGGCTTTCATGGGGCAGAAAATGTTATGGTGGGAAGAATTGTCCAACCCCGGCCTATCTAATTATTCGATTTTATTTTTAATTTGGAATTTAAATTTTTTTTGTGAGATTCTTGTTGAATCCCGAAAAAAACTTATGATTTATGTAAAAAAACTTGTGTTTCTGAGTTGTCGTCATTGGGAATACAGGGAGAGCGCATTTTGGATTCCCCATGCGGCATCACCCATTCAATTGTATAATATTCCTTTCTTTAAAAAATTAAAATGAGTAAATTTTGTCATTTATTATGTTATTTAATATCATTATTATTGTTAATAATTTTATAATTATTATTAAGATGAAAAGAATATTTTTTATCATTTTTATTTTTATGATTATGATAATTATTTTTTTAATTATTAAAAAGAATCATTAATATTATCATAATTATTAAAAAAAATTATTAATGTTATTATTATTAGGAATGAAGAAAATTTTAATAAATAATAATAATAATATATTATTATTATTAATGAATTATTGTTGTTAGAATTATTATTTTTATCATTTTTATATTTTTTTAATGTTGTTTTATTATCATTACGTTTATTGATATTATTATTATTATTTTTGATATTAATATTATTACAATTATTATGGATTAAGGTTATTATTAATACTATTATTATTAATAATAATATTTTCTTGTTTTTGTTTTATTTCATTTTCTTTTTCTCTTTTTTTCATTCTCCTAACCCTAGTGCAACCTCCCCCATAGCTCTCTTACGTGTTGCACTGCATTCCTCTCCCCTCCCTCTCCGCGTACGCCGCCTCCTTTCATATTTCTCCGACCAGCGTCAACCCCTTCTTCTGCAACTCACCCAACCAAGCACCCCCTAGCCCTTCAGTATCCTTCCCTACATCAGTCAAGCAATACCCATAGCCTCTCTATGACCCGTCGCGACCACCGACCTCGCCCCATCCTTCTACGTGCCACATAGCTGGCACCTGCCATTTGGTTGCCTCCCGTCCACTCTAACCTAATGACCGCATTCGACCAGTCGCCTCCTCACCTCTCCATCCCTCCACCAACCTTCGGTTGGAAGCCACATGCTCTAACCCCCCACTCATCCTGCCGCTGCAACCTTCGACGCCACCATCTCCAACCAGAGCCGCCCCTGCCAACAACTCTCTCCCCCTGCCGTCATCTTTTCAGGCTAGTGACATCCCTCTCCACTGTTAGCCTCCTCCATCTGAGGTGCAACCCAGCCAGCAGAATTTTCAGTTAGCTTTCCTACCATGTGCGCACCCAACTTCACTTCCTGACCAGGCTACGTAGCGCCCTCCGGCTGCCACTTCCTTTGGCCAGTCCTCCTCCGGCAGACAACACATCTAGAAATAGTGAAATGCCCGCGACCCCCTTCTATGGCCAGGACACATAATGAACCCCTTTACATTTTCGAGTTTTCACGATGTATTGTGACCCCCTACTTCCTTCGCGTGACCATCCGCACGTCTTCTTCCCAATTGGGAACGCGACGCACACTGCCATCGAAGTTGAGCAGTTTAGATTTGTTCTGTTTTTTCAACAACATTGTCAAGATGACATTTGCAATGTTTAATTTTTTGAGTTATTTTAAATCAGCGTTTCTATGTTTAAAGTTGTTTTACATTTGTTTCAAAATGTTGGGGAAGTAATCCCATTATACCACAATCATCGTCATGTGGGTGCTTGCGCGCTAATGTGATACATGTCACTTCATCGTGATCTGTTTGCGAGTCGAGGTAGGTCCCCCACTCCACTCACATTTAAATTTATAATTTATTAATTACTTGATATTTCATTGATTTTTGATAAATGATAAATAATATAAGATAATTATTTTTAGAATAATTATTTGTTGTAAATGAAGTTGTTTACATTAAGCATGACCCTAAAATTATTTTCTTGATGAATTATCACACAATTGTGAAAGAATACTCATTTGGCCTTTGAACATAATTCATGAACATTAAATTGGTTTTTTGGTTTGATTTTAGATGTTTTCATCTGACGCATGAGCAAATGTATTTATTTTTTTGGACAAATGTTGTTTTTTAATGTTATATAAGGCCCATATGGAACATTAATAAGTTAAATTATTTATAAAACTCTTTTTGGGTGACTAAGGGGTGATATTTCTATGTACATGGGTTGTGTGAGTTATTGTGTGAAATTTTTGTGAATTGTGATTCATTACATGATTGAAATTTTTGAGTCACCCCTCATTCAGTACTCACTATATGAACCTAGCATAGTAAAAGAATTTTCAATGAACGATAGCTGCACTATATAAGATTAGGAACTTTCTAGTGGAACATAGTAGAAGATAATCTATTATCATTATTTCAATGGGATTGGTCCACATGACCATGCTAGGTAGGGAGATAGTAAGGTGTTAGGGAATTACGAGGTCATTGAGTAGGGAATTCCTTCAGGATGAGTCACATATATAGTATGTTCTAGATAGTTCTTGAGCTCTTAGGTTCAACCAATGTTTTCTTTGGCACTTATTTGTATATGGTAGACGAATGAGGTTATTAGTTTGTTGTTGGCACCCATGTGATACTTTTCCAATTCCCTTATTGTGTGTTGTGTGTTTGTATGGTTTTTCTCTTGTTTAACAACAAAAATTTGGATTTTAAATTGTTTGAAAAAATTCCTTAAAAAAGTAATGCATTTTTTTCTTCAAATCTTAAAATTTCTTTTATATTTAAAAGGGAAATGGACTATTACATTTTTTTGTAAATGAAAGCATCTGTGAAAACTCATATTTTATATAAAGTAGTTAAAACTTGAAATTAGTTGAATTTTTTATTTAATGGTTGTTCTTTGGGAATTGATATTTTGTAACACCTACTATGTTTTAATACTCATTTTTTATAGTGCTTCCTGGTTTTTAGATTTTTTGCAAGTTCAACCCGACCTTGTTCGGTATGGACTAGACTTGGTTGTGGATTGGAGAGTGACTCTCAGGGTCACGAGGTTTTTGGTATATTGTCAGGTTAGAGTGTGTTGTGGGTTGTTTGTTATTTTTCAATTCATTTATTCACTTTGGGTTGTTATAATTTTTCGGCTGATTTATTTATTTTCATTGGTAGAAATTATTCCCATTCGTTATCTGTTGATTCTATGTCACTTGTCGCTAGCCTGGGAGGATTGAGAACACCTCTCAGGCCTTTCCATGGATCGACATAGGTGACCAGTTCAGGGTCGACCTAGGTTGGTTCATGACATATGCCTTATAATAAAATCTGAATGCGGTTTTAGATATTAATGTATTACTTCATTGTATTATGAGTTATGAATATCAGATATCATTTGATAACAATTTTTTCATGATAAATGATCATATAAAAAATGAATTATCATTTTATCCATGCATCTTATGTCCCATTAGTACTTCAGGGGAAACAAATTAATCACTATTTCACAGTGTAATAGATAAAGTAGAAATTTATCAATGAAAAACCAAATGGTAAGATTTTTCATATGAAATGGAATGAAATAAAGTTAGTATATATTTTGATGAAAACATCTCAAAATTAGGCAAAGTTTTTTAAAATATTCCTTTTTATTATTCCCATAATTTTTTAAGTGGATAATGTCCTTTTTCATTCCTCTTTGGTATATAATATTATGATCAATAACCTTCTCTGGATCACCCACTTTCTTGTGATCAATGATCTCTATCACACTCTATACATTTTTATACTTTTTATATATCTCTAAATCCCCATTTCTCACCTATGTTATCCTATTTGGAAACCTCATTACTAGTTAGTTTGGGAATCCATATGTTTCAAATGTTTTCTTTTCAAATCATGTTTTAGTATTAATTTTTATTATGTGGGTTTCAAATATTGGAACTTTCATGTGATAAAAAATTGATGACCAGGATAAATTTTGGGCATGAAATTAATTTTATAGGGGGACTAATTTTACACCTTATGTTTTTATGAATTATTATTTCTAAATAAATTTCAATTCTTAGATGGATTACATTGCAAAGTACACCAAATTAATGTTTTTTATATGAAACACCAAGTAATGATTTTCTATACACAAAACTATGTTTATCATCTAGTACACACAAAATCATGTTTGTATTGGGTTATATGAAATTTCATTTTTATATCTCGTTAAATGCAACATTGTTCATAGCTTATGGGACACACAACACAGTGTTCAAACAAAACATGACATATTATTAAAATTTTATTATAGTTATCACCTAGTTGTAGGAATTGAAGGTATGAAAATGTTTCACTATTTTTTTAATATATGGTTTGTATATTTTTATAAAATTAATTATTCTGGTAAAAAATTAATTTTAAATGAAAGTAAGTACTATTTAAAAATAATGAAATTCTTTTTCTAAAAAAACTATTTTCAATGCACAGACACACTTTTACTCACTAAATTAAATTAAAAAATTTTGATGAATATTATTAATGATATATATATATATATATTATTAAATAAACTATTTAACATTCAACTTATGTGTTTTTTAGGTAAGAGCTAAGAAAAATTACAATTTTATGTATTGAAATATGTATTTTTCTAAAAGGGTGTTTTACCACCTCTTAATGGAGAAATTATTTTAAAAATAATTTTTGACACTTTTATAAACTATATTTGATAAAATAATATTTATTTTTTATATCCTAATATCAAAATTGTCTTTTCTTGAGTTTTTGGGAATTTTCTCGAATGTTTCATTTTTTGAGGAATTGTGAAAAATACAGAATTGAAATTGAAAACTTACTATTAATATAATTTATTTATATAGATAAATTATATTATTATTTTTTAAAATAATGAATGGTTCATTTTTTAACAATAAATCCAATTTAGGTCAATTAAATCAATTTCATAATTAAATTTAATATAAAAACATTGTAAGTTTTTTTATCTTCTTTTCTTTACAAATATGCTTACTCGATACATTTGAGGGATTTATCATGAATTAATTTTTACCACTTCTATGAATTTAATTTCAAAAAATTGAATCATTATTTTTAATTATAATAATTTAAAGTTTTTAAATATTCTAAATTAAAATTTTACTAAAATATTTACTGAAAAATATTTAAATTAGTAAATATGATTAAGAGAATAATATGTTTACCAAGAGAGTAATCATTAATTTAAAGGGGTAAAGTGACCTATAAACCTATCCAATACACATTGGATGGAAGTATATTATCCTTAAAAATTCATGTCTCAAATTTGGTTAATTATTTAATTTAATTTAATGTAAAAATGATGGTACACCAAACTTCTTTTAAAAAATGCAAAGTGTGTTCCCTCCCCCACTTATAAAAGGCCACTCCTCTCCCCCTCCATTAAAACATTAAAAACCTATTGGTTCATAAAATACCTAAAAAAATCACTTTTACACCTCCATAATCTCAAATTAAAAGCTTTAATTTGGTAATAAATACAACAATGGAACGACGTTTGTGAAAACCAATAAGAGATACCAGATGAAGATATAACATTCATCAACAAAATTTTTTGTTTTCTTTTCGTTCAAAAATACCATCAATTAATTTTATATCATCATTATATTATATAATTATTATCATAAATGTAATTATATTTTGTTATTTGTATGTAAAAATGTAAAACCACCCACACATCAATCAAATGGGTAACGAAATCATCATTCTTTTATAGGAAGGACTACCACCTCATGAACCAATGTCATTCATTTTTCCATTAACATATCTCAAGAATGGGAATAATGATGTAAATGTAGTTTATAGTTGATATTTATGATGTTTAGGATGTTATTATTATTATTTCACTATTATATCAGACATAACAATATGATTTCAATTTTTTGGGAATATGATTACATTGTTCATGCATACGGTAAATTACAGCCACAAGAAGCGATGTGATTCGTTCATGATTAAAATGGAAAGTATTAAGAATGTTTTAAGTAGAAATAAGGGATATATATTTCATAAAAAATAAAATTTAATTACAATATATATGTATATATCATTTAGTTTTCTTTCATTATATATAATAAGAAATTGGAAACAATGATCATGTGTACGTATGACATACTGTCTCAATGAATTGTTCATTTCATATCATATCACTAAAATTTATGGATTACTATAAAATGATATATAATAAATATATATTATATCTATATCTTGTTTATTATTTCTGAAATGATTAAATCAAGATCTAATTAAGAGGATCAAAACAACAATTCAAAACTTGTATGAAAAACAATGTACTTATCACCCAAACCGGAATTTAACATGCAACTGTGAATAAATGTGTAATAAAATATCATTAGAAAACTATATATTGTATGATATATATGGATATTGTTTTTCAATATATTTATAATAAATTTATACTTATTATAATGAAGGTTTCAATGAGAACAACAGAAGTATAAACATAAGGTAAGGGATTTCCACCACATTTTTTTACTTTTTTGAGACACATGTCATATTCCCCACACATTTATTGTATGGTGTATATATACTAACCATGAATGAATTTATGATGATTATAATAAACCTTATTTGTATTTATATATAAATTTTAGGATATCTCTTTCATAGGGTTTATTTTTTTAAAATTACCAAATCAGTTAGATATGTTTTTGTCTCAATATTATTTTATTGAGACGTACATTACGTTATGCATTTATATTGTTTCAAGAGGTGTATATGAAACAAAATTGACATGCAATATCATTAATTTATTCATAATCTTGATAGTATACATTTCCTTTTGTGTTATACAATCATAGGTCATAGGATTCATGCTTACCAAAGTGGTACGAGTTTTATGTTACCATATCACCGTTTATATAGAATGTTTATAATCAGGTCTCCTAGTTATAAATATCATGATATACCTCTCATGTATTTTCATGATTTTTTTATCCAATGGTTATTTTTAATATATTCAATTAATTTTACAAATATTTACACTATTTGGTACATAATATAATTAAGAAATTTCTTTACGAAAATACTACTGTATTTATCTCTTCTGTTAGAAATGCATTTTCTTCAAATACATGTTTTCTAAAAGTGTTTTAAAAAAGTTTTTAAACGATATTTTATGAAAATTTTCAGGGAAAAGGATTTATAAAATAAATATTTGTAAAAATAAGTTTTATAATTTTTTTCAATGTTTCCTTTTTAAAATATTCATTGTTATTTTAAAAGAAAATTATTTTAAAAATGTTTTATGATTGTAAAATTGTTTTCAAAATGGAAACGGTATTTTACATATGAATTTTTTTACATGATATTTAAAAATTAGATTCTATCAATGATTTCATCAAGTGATATTACATATGATAGTCTGTAGCCATAATATAAGGATACAATTCATATTGTTTATTTGAATGGTTTATTTTTTGATGAAATGATGTTCAAGAAACAAATTTATTTTTCCATGTGTTATTCCATGATATAATCCTTTTGTGACTTGATTATTTTCCCATGGATTATTTATTGATGAAATGGAAAAATGTTTATCAAACCTTTTTATCACCAGTAGTATATCTGATGAATAAAATTTCATTTCATTGGTTATGCTATGATGAATATTTATTATATTGTGGCACACATATATATTATTTCATTATTTTTTGAGTGATACCTATATCTCTATATAATGAATTTGGTAAAACATTATATCTCTTGAGATATAAATAACTAGACTGGGGAGTGAAATACTTTTATTAATATAGATATGTAATAGGAAGTGAACTTGATTTAGTAATATATGGAAGGAATGAGAAGTGAACTCAGTTCTAAAATGCATAGAAGGGGTGAGAAGTGAATTCAGTTTAGTAATAAATTGTTGTAATGGGGAGTAAACATGGTTTTGTAGATGACTTTTTCCACTATTATGGTCTAGTCTATGAGTCTTCAATAATATTGATATTTATTTATAATTATGTGTATGACAACAATTCTATGTTTTATGCCCTCATGGATCATATTATTTAATTCCCTTTTGATTCATGTATTATGAACTTCCAATCATTATTCAGTGACTAATTTTTACGACCTTTGATATGAAAGATAAGGTTTTAAAATTTAATTATCATGTTATAATACACATATGATCATGGTATACATACAAATCTATATTATTTACACTTACTCTGAATATGAGCTCACCCATTATTATTATTCCTTTCCTCATGTTGTTAATAAAGATTTTATGTACTAGTACATAAGGGAAATATATTTAAGGGATGCATTGATGATCTTTCAACATGTTAAAAGAGAATGGTTCCATGATTCCAAATGCAAATAACTATTAAGGTCCCCATGTGTGTAGTTTTTAAATGAATTTAATATATATCTAAAATGATGAAATATACCTATATTAAAATCGTAGTTTGTTATAATATAGGAAACCGACCTACCCTCATATGAGTGATCAACATGTCCCTAGGGATGCATGTATTATCTGGCAATGCAGGAATGTGACCGTGTCTGATGCACACATGGTATGAACCATTTCACCATACATGACATGTACCAAAAATACATTGTGTGTAGATTTCATCCTGAAACTCGGAGTTCTATTGATTCTATACCCGGGTTCAAAGTCATATTCCCTTGTACATATATGTGTTTGTGTACATGTCTTTGGTCATGTACTCCCCAAGTACATGGCATGTGGGGCCACATTGACACCTGGGTGTGTACCACCTATACAATCTGAGACTTCCACCAAATGTTACATGGCATGTGACTCAAAAAACACAGTGTGTAACACTACATGGGCTCCTAGGATTGTACACATGTACATGTTGAGATAGTTGGCTAAGGGTCACATGACATGTCACACATATATCTCAGTGTGTGATACTTGTATCTCTATGGAAACCAAATACGAACCCAAAGGGGGATACATGGTGTGTGGTAATATGTAAACACGAAGTGTAGTTGGGTTTTACATAGAACCAATAGTATTATTCACGCATCTTCACCTAATCATCTCCCTCTACTAATTTCATTAGAAATGAAACCATTTAAAAATGATCTAGAGTTGACTGAACCCTTTAATAATCATTCGATGAATTCAAAACATACACACTACTTGGGAAACAATCCTTTATCGTGCCTCATTGATTAAACATGACAAATCTATGAAATATAACTATCAATAAACTCAAGATCTACTTCCATCATTATACACCACAACTATAACATCTTCTTTCAATTCAAAAAATGCACTCGAGATCCATTATTCAAAAAAGTAAATACATAATGATATATCTATGAGTATTCATGAAATTGTTGGCCATGAAAAAATTCCAATAATGAATATAGGTTGAACGAGGTGAGAAATTTTTCCAAACAAAAACATTAATAATCGGCCTTAGCCAATGTTGGTGTTTTTATAGAATAATTTTCAAATGTAGAATAATGAAGATAAACAAATAAGACAAAATAATATCATTTCCTATATCACATAAAGATAAAAAAATATCCAAATTAAAAAATGGATCTGGGAATTAATTATTTTGGTGATTAATTTTCTTTTATAATTTGTAAATAAACATGGGAGAAATCTAGCCCAAAACAATTTCTACGACAATTTGTAACAATTAGTGAAAAATAAAGATCAATAGTCATTTTTTTAAATTATATCCCCAAGTTTTGTTGTCATTGATGATCCTTATGGAACATTGATCATTGATTCATGATCATGAGGCACACCAACATTCCTCCACACTAACCAAATAATTCTCAGGTTTACGTGGTTAACAAAATATATTGGTTATAATATAATATTTATATATGGAAAACCAGTTCAGTGCATCAACATAATAAATGATTTAAATAAATTATTTTTTCATTAATTTTTCCCAGAGTCTCATTATACCAAACACCCAACACATACCAAGATTATGTTGTTCCTACGGAAAACTACACATTATTAACTCAACTATTGTCTCACAATTTCTATATGAGACTATGTTTGATATTTATTCAAAATTTTCAAAAAAATTGATGTGATTAATATTAATATATTAATCATTTTTAAAATATAATCTTCGGGCTCACCATGACATGAAATATCATTTCGTATTAGTGCATATATATAGAAATATTCATAAAATTATTACAATGTCTTAAATGGAAAAACAAGACATTGTGTATTTTATAGAATAACCTAAAATTAAGTAACAAATTAATAATTTAATTATTTTTATTAATTCATGTTCATTTTTTATTATTAAATAATGAATTTAAATTGGTGCTAACAAGTTATTTTAAATGAATAACTATTTCATGTGTATGATTAATCATGAGTTCGATGAGATGTATGTATGTGTTAGTTTTATTTAATATAATTTTATTTCATGGGTTTTTAATTAATAATTATAAAATAAAATATGTTTACCTTTGAGTCATCCCAAAAAATTTCATAATTATTGCATGCATGTCCAATGTTATTTTATGTAATTCCCTATAATCAATCACCTGGTTACCCTCCCATGCTTGAGAGTATCAAATCACATGTAAATAATGAGTATCTGAAGGTCCATAGATTTAGTTCAAGGTAGAGGTAAGGAATATGTGGTTCATGAAGGAACTGATACGAAACCAACATAAGAGATACATCAGTGCACATGTGGGATGCCACAACGCATTCCCAGACCGACATAAAGAGTTTATCCATATATTCATAGTTTTATTTAATTTTCACTAAACAAATAAACTGTAATATAAACCTAGTGATTAGGTAATTTATTTTTTTATATTATTTTTGTCTAATGCATGAATTATCTATGGATTCAAGACTACTATCCCATAAATAAGCATACTAATGTGTTAATAAAGAATTAAATAAATGGGTTATACATAAATGTTTAATCAGATCATAGTTAATCCCGAAAGTAAAACACAACTTTATATTAACAAGACACATTAAAGATAAAATAAAAAAAAATTACACATAAATAAAAACCCCTAATTTAGTATTTAGTTAGACTAAAATTCTTGTACATGATTAAGAATGAAACCATAGATCTAATTATTTTAAAAACATGTGTTTGGAGATTTACATTTATCATAGTGTTCTTATGAATGTTTCTGGTTGACTTAACAAATTTATATAAACAATATTAAACCACATGCGACTTTTTATAACATTAAGGCAAGTGTTGAGGTAATATGAGTTTTGTTTTTTGGATTGTGGTGTCCACTCAACTTATCAAGGAGTTTGAATCCCATTGTTGGAAAACAATTACATACCTGAATACCTTGAATTAGTTTACCAAGACCTCATATTGGTCATGATAAGGGGAATATGTATACTTTCTAATTGAATGAACAATCAATAAAACATTCCATGTCTAGTGGGGTGCATTGTTGAGACTTGATAAAATAGAACGAGACTTAATTATAATTATTTTAATCCCATAGAAATTGTAATCATGTGATTCACTAATAATATGATCATTTATAATTATACAATAATGGAACTCTCATCAACCACACTGTCCCTGTGATAAAATTTGGTGAAATATGATCTTCTTATAAGAAATATATTACCAGAATAGTTTAGAAAACTATAGGTATTGTCCCTCTATATAAGGAAATATTACATACTAGAATACTCAATACCTGATCTACCTACAAAGGTGGTGACTGATGATGTGTTCCATGTCTATGACAAAAAACTAAGAGACACAATAAACATTCTATATTTAGTGATTTCTTCAAGTACTAATAAACACATGAAGTCATATGAACACATGGAATCTTATTTCATGTCAAAACATTGTTATTTATTATAATAGGATGGATATAGACTAAAAGTAATTGATATTTTCATGATTTTTATTTATATTAAATATGTATATGGTGTACTAGTTGGGTCCCACTTAGTTAAAATCATTATCTATACTGAGAAACTTTAGGATTTTGGGTAAAAACTATATACTATACTATAAACTGATATCATTATTTCATCACTATATCAGAGATTATTTATCATTGTTGTTAATTTAAATATGAATAAAAATTAGATTTCACCCCTAGATATTCTAATAAAATTTTTCCATATTGAAAAGATATTATGTGAAGCCAAATTTCTGTACTTCTAGTGAATGAATTGAACATCCATCTAAATAGATCTTTGTCTAATCAATTTCAAATCTCCTTATTAAAAAATAAATATAAATGTAAAGAATTTGAATAATATGATATAATTTTTTAATGTAGAAATAAAGGAAATTGGAAGAAAAATGTAAACAGTAAAAGAAGAATAGGAATTCTTTAGGTGCAACATCCTGACCCAAACCATAGAGTCTGAGCCAGAATTCCACATGACATCATGTAGTCCTCATAAGCGAGAGGCTTCTTTACAAGTTGTAAGGGTCTATGTTTGGTAGTGGGTATACTATACCCAAATTTTCATGTCATCTAGATTGATAATAATGTTCAATAATATATTGGTGAATAAATATTCATCATAAAAGATTACGAAAAATAATAATTTAAATTGATATAAGAATGGATCTAAAAGTGGTAAGCATGTCCACGGTCTAAGCATTATGAATGTAAAATTGAAATAAATAAGAAAACATTTTTTGGGAACATTGGTGTCTCTCATGGTCTACTGTAGCTCCCCACTGCACTTCTCAACCATCCACTATAGAGATAATTCAATTCATTGGATCTCTATTAATGAAATCTACAAGTGAAAAAAATTCACAATCCGGGTGTGAGTACAAGAATCATTAAGATAACGAAAATCCATTATTATTATAAGTGCAAAATATATATAATGTTGTATATCATAACATAAGTAAATTATTAATAAACATACATTTGTTGAGTCATCATGCACTGACCAAGATGCCATGAACTTTGGCACCACCAATTTTGGTTCATTGGGAGTAAGAATGTTTAAGACACATGTACCTGCCTTAATGTATCATAGCTCACCAACTGTTCTGATGGTTTTTATAGGAATGTCACACATTAAAAAAAGTCTATCCTTAGTACTATTATACTCTTAATCACCCATAAACCAGGTTTGTAATAATCCATTACCAGTATCTTTCATAAGACACTATGCTTCCCCCCCTACAAAAGTACAAACATCCTCTTATGGATGTTAGGACTGTGAAAGGATGTGTAATCTGAAACTGGATCATGTAACTCCCACCCTAAAGGATCTACCTATATTTCATAGTATCTGTATTCTAAAAAAATGATTTCCCCTCTATAGGGGTATCCATGGGAACCTCTAATGACGTTAAGACAAAATCAGACTGGGTAACCTCGTACAACCAACCTAAGGGCTCCACCTGAGTATCTTAGTATCTTTCATATAGCCATTATGGTTTCCCCTCTTCATAGGTATCCATGGCTACCATTAAGGATATTAGGACCACCTCAGGTTTTGTAACATCATGTACCAAACCACAATGCTCCACATGAGTATCTTGCTACATGAAACAAAATTCCAATGGATATGAAACACATAAAAAATACATGCCATATCAATTAATGATGCACAACCCCATGATCAATGTTAGTATAATCACACATAACCATGTATGACTATGGCCACACAAAAAAACCCATTTGTATTTTAAAACTCCATTTTGATAACCTAGGATAACATTAAATTATGATAACTTCACAAATATAAAAGTCTTATTAATGTAAAAAACATTCTACCAAAAAGTCTTCAATTTCAAATTTAACGATAAGTTGAACTGTTAAACTCAGCAGCCATGAACACACACTCTTAGGATATATTACCATAGTCATAACCAAGTTAATACCTAAGGTTAATTAAGGGTTTCTATAACTAAAACATGATATTTAATTTCAAAAATAAATAAAACATCACGTGTGATAATACTCTATCTCTCATGAAGTGTTTCTAAATTATTTAGTTTGGAAAATACACACAGTCCATTTATTATACCCACGAATAATAATAATACCATGTTCGATAATTTGGATCTATAAATTAATTCAAGGAAACATGTGGTAATAATTATAATTATTCGGAAATAAAACTAAAATATTATACCAGAAAATTTTATAATTAGCCTTTGATAATTTCGAATAAATTATATTTTTATAAAAGGTTCAACAATCATTCGATAAATATTCTATAATTTATCTACTTATAATTTAGTGTCATTACCTCTTGACAAATCATGATTAATAAATTTCTATAATAGATGTTATAATCCATCTCTAATTTTAATATTCATTATCACATGAAAATTATCATATAATAATCTTGTCACAACCCGCCTTTACAAAAAGGAGGGAAGGGTTAGCAGATTGCCAGACCCTTCCTTCTATAAGTTGAAGGAGAGATAATGACCCCTGAATCTCGGCTTCAATAGGTCTCGGAGTGGAGATCAAAACCAAGGGCATGAAATCACACACTAAATGGAATGAATTACCCTTTTTTCTTTTAATAGGATCGGGAGATAAGATAGTGAATCCCACAACTCCAAAACTGAATGTAAAATTAAAGCCAAAAACCATTCCCAATGCATGTTACAAAAGTAAAATCCACAATGTATAAGGATACTACAAAGTGAAATACCAAAATAAATAACAATAGAAACTGCAATGATCTGTCACAAGGTCTGAGCTAGAATAGTCCAGCAAGATCCCTGAAGTCCTCCTGGAAACCTAAAAGTAGTTTTATATACGTGGGGTGAGCATACAAGTATACTCAGTAGGGAAAAACCAAAGACTCTCGTACAAAAGTGGGGAGGCATACTAATTCCCTGTGAGAAAATAGATAACCAAGCACCTAGAAAGGAAACTAACCACCCAAGCCTCACCAAGGAACACTCCCAAAATAACGCAAGTCAAGTAATGTATAGTAATGGAACATCGATGTTTGGGTACCCGCGCCACTTTCCCACTGGTTATTGATGACATCCTACTAATTGAACCAATCTTGTCATTTTCATCGTAGTCCCACTGCTATATCCCTCCTGCACAAACGTCAACCACAACCTCACTACAGTCCCACTGCCAAACCCTGCTCGTAGACACCTGGGCCACAACCACCATGCGTAACCACACCTACAAACACCTGGGTCAGAACAACTACTGCCACACCCGAATACAACTGGACCTCATCCCTAAGACACTTGAGAAAAAACCTGCCCGCAAATGTAACACCCTGAGCTTCCACGATACGTTTCTCTTTCAATAATTCAATAGCTTGCATTGTATGCAAGTTCGAGATTCTAACGCACCACGACCATTCAAAATAGCCATTATGAATTGTAATACCCACTTTTTGAAATTAAATTTATTTATATTTCAATATGGACTTCATTTGTGGATTCAGAATATCGAAATTAGCCTATGTTGAATTTTTAGTATTTTTCTGTGAACTTCCAATTTTTTATGAATAGTGAAAAATACTTAAAAACAACTGTTTCTAATCAAAATAATTTATAGTGATAAATTATACTATTGAGTGGTTTTAAAGTATAATTAGAACATATTTTTACCATTTTATCCAATGGCGGTCATTATAATTAATTTCACTTTGAAATTGGACATAATCAATTGTCAATGTTTTGATATATATTGTTTCTTAAAAACACGTTATTTGTTGTGACAGCGGGAATTAATTATAATATTAATTAATGAAACTTATATGTTTGGAATTTTGTAAAATATACATCATTTTTGAATTCGGAATATCTATTATATCTTGGGTAAAATTTTGGCATTGTTCTGAAAAACATCAATTTTTGATGAATAGTGAATCCACTAAGTGATAGTTAAAAACCAATTTTTCGTTTAAATGAAACATTACCACTTCTGTGATTTGATTTTCAAAAATCCGACATACAAGGTTTTCATTAGGAAGTAAAATGTGGTTCAATGGGATTAAAATAATTTTTTGGTGAATAGTAACTTTTAAGTTTAATTAATCGCGATTAATGGTAATTAGTGAAATATAAGGTAAAAATGATATTATAAAAATATAAAAATACCGTTACACTTGTCTTACCCTTATTTGATGACTCATGGACGACCAATACAATCCATGGGTCAACTTGGGGACCTCATGGATCCACTTTGGTTGGAAAATGACATTAAAAACGTTTTATTTAATGTTAAAATAAAAATGTCACAAAAATGAGTTGTTTTACTAAAACAATTTTTAAATGGGGTTATACAAGTCATATTTTTTACTATAAATATTAATTAGAAAGATAAAAATCCTTCCTACATCATGATATTTTTTTATATAATTTTTAGTCATTAAATAAATTAAATTATGTATGACACCATGATAATGCAGTGATTACCTCATTATTTAATGATTTAAATAAAATGAAAAGATAATGTAAAATCTAAGACGTAAACTTGTCAAAAACCTATTGGATGGGTATATTTATAACCCTTATCACCTTATCCTCGAAATATATAATTGTGGGACCTTTGAAATCCGAAAATCATTTCATAATAATGTAACATTTCATGAGTTCCCAAGAGTGCCCTCCTCTCCTCTTATAAAAGGCCCTCACATATACCACCTTATTCACACCTTAAAGCCATTTTTCTCAGACAAACTCTGCCCAAATACTCTCCCAAATTACCTCTCTTACTCCTAGAAGCCTCACTTTGGGAAGAAGTCTTCCCAAGGAAGCATTTGGATCAAATCAAAAAGAGTTACCCGATTTCAAGGTAATGTCTTCTCTTGTGTTCTTTTGTTTTATTTTGCTTCTCCAACCCCCTAAAATATTTTTATCACTTTATTTTGTAACAAAACCAGTATCCTCAATATACGTGGATTTTTTTATGAGAATTATTTTATTTACACTTTCACACACCTTCGTCAAATGGTTAAAGAACATACTGTTTCTGTGGGTGGCGAATTGCTACCTCACGAAACGATGATTGTTAAATCTTCTTTTAACACCTCTCATGGTGGCCATTTTGATGACACTATTATCATATATGATATATTTATTATGTTTATGTTTTCCTTATGCTTCTGTATTTCTCATTTATGTCATACTTTATGATTTCCATTATGGGTAAACACGATAATTTCATTTTAGGAAATGCGGACTACCGCCCCCTAAAAGTGATTTGAATCGTTAATGCCATATGTTGGATGTATAAAGGATGGAGTAAATGTTATTATGAATTATATTATAATGTAATTATAGTATAACTTTATATAATTATAATTTCATTCCATTAAATATGAAATAGAAATGAAAGTAGCGTTCATACGTACGTACGGCTTACCGTCTCCATGAACGGTGCATTTCATTTCTTACCTCTAAATGTTATGTAATATTATAAATGTATGTATATACCGAATATATATGATATATATGATATCTACATCATGAATATAATTCTGTATATAATGGATATTTCACCACATGAACAACTTGTAATTATAAGAAGTTTATTTTTGACTCAAGTACCAAAGATCGACAAAATGACCGTTATTAACTTAAATAATTACATAATATTGATAACATGGTAATAAGTTAATATAAAAGGAATAATGAACATGAAAAAGGTTCTTAATAAAGTAGAAATTAACTCTATTTTATTATTCAGGAGATTAGTGAACGATCGAGTCAAGTCGGACAAGAGGTAAGGGAACTTTCTAACCCAATTTCCATTCTTTGGGTTAATCTCCTAATTTCAAATTATGTCATGATATTATTATGTTCTATCTTGTATTTTTACTTTCTTTATCTGTAAATATAGTAAATACACATAATAGATCTATTTTATTTAATGGTCTTTGTTAGGGACTTCGTGTCAATCTTTTTTCATTGAGGCATATTTTGTTTTATACACAACATTATTTTATACGGTGTATAAACCCCTTTGACTTTTATGTCTATTAAAAAGGAATGTTTTCTTGTCGTAAATATGCGGAAAAAACGACTTCTCCGCCGCCGTGACCATTATTTGAGTTTCGGCTTCCTTAACAATCCATAACATTTTTTTGAAATGAAAAATAAATACAAAGTTTTAATTTTCCTTATTTTGGTATTGAAAATGGTTTTGAAAGTGTTTTTATCAATGTGTTGTGATTAAAATGTGGACATGTTATGTTTCCTTTATGCATGTTTTATGTGATACGATTATGTTATGGTTTATGATATTTTTAAACATATTTATATGACGTATGCATTGGACTTAATAAGTGACGGGTGGAGCCCGATATAGCTCCTTGATGCATCGGCAGGTCTCATGAGACAAACTAGTGTCTTGGCACGAGGCCTTAAAAAATTTATTTGTGGTCTTGGAACGATGCCTTGGCTATGTGGTTATGATAGTCTGGCATTTTTCATTCCATAATTATGAAAGTGGTTATTGATATTGCATGTGATTATTCGACCAGTAGAATATCCATGTGAATAAGTAAATGGCATTATATCATTTTACTTTTGCTATATTATGTTGAAGTTCATGTTTAAAAGGCTTTTTTAGTCATACATTGCCTTAAATGTTTATGTGTATTTATGAAAGCTTACACTATATTTTTATCTTTACTGAACATCTGATCTCACCCCTTCCAATGTTTTAATTTTTCCAAGATGTGAAGAAATATATTATGAATGACCTGTAGGGATAGTATGAGGGGATATGAAGAGAAAATGTTGTTGTAGTTTTGTTTTACTTTATGATGTAATGTAAGACTATGTATCTAGTGTTTCCAAGTCTACTAAACTAATCGGTCTTTCGAGACTTGATCTTTTGTGATCATTCCAATGTTATGCAATAATGCACTGACTCTGGGTAACTGGGGTCAGGGCATTACAGTTGGTATCAGAGCAGTTTTGTACTAACATTGGAAGCTAGATTTAGATAAATTCTTATTAGAGCACATAGCCCAAAGATAGACTTTGAGGATTAATATAGAATAACTTCCTAGAATTTTGGTATTATAGAAATTTTGTGAGTTTTTCGAGAAATACATCCAATCTGGATACGAGCAGGTAGAGGTAGCTCTGGCATAGATGTACCTAGGGGCAAAACCCGAAAAAACCACTTTGAGCTAGACTTGAACGGGAACTGGTGCACGACAACGGGCCCTGCTTCACTCTTGGTTATGACACTCTCGGGGGATACGCTTAGGATAATTCTCATTTTCATTACCAACCATTATGAAGGGTTTATGAATATATACTTCTCAAACAAAACATTTTTATGATTATGGATTGTATCCATAAACTTTCAAATTTATGTTAAGTGTTTTACAAGTATGGAATTGATTATTTTGATTCATAAACTAATATAGTTTATGACATTTTATAGAAATGGTGCTTAGAGGGAGGAATGGAAACTATATCAATGCACGCACTCCATGTTGGGATTTCCCTCCTGCTCAAGATAATTATTGTGGAGCTGGAGATACAACTGGTGCTGATCAACTTATCACCATAACGGGACAACTAACTCAGGTTATGAATAATAACCTTACTCGTATGGAGCACCCTGATCTGCAACGTGGAGGATCAATGTTAGACCGCTACATGAGGCAGCAACCTCCAACATTTAATGGGGGTACAAATACATTATTAGCTGAGCAATGGGTAACTCCTTAGTGAAAATATTCCATGCCTTGGGGAGTAGTGAAAGGGAGAATGTTGTCATGGCAGTTTACCGCCTCACTGGAGATACTGATCAATGGTGTTCGTTGATTCAAAATACAAACGAAGATGGCGAAGTATCAAATATGAAATGGAGGAAGTTAAAAGAGCTTTTCATAGAAAAATACTTCCCTCGTGACCATCGAGAAGATATGGAAAGGAAATTTCTGAGTCTGAGACAAAAGGAGGATGAGAATGTCGCAAAGTATGAGGCTAACTTTACATGTTTAGCGAGGCATGTTGCATATTATATACGTAACCCAAGAAGTAAGATTAACCGTTTCTTTAATGGGTTAAAACCATTTCTCCATCGAGCTTTAGTATCACAATCTTTATCAATGTATGAATATATTGTCTCATGTGCTATCAATACAGAAACGTAATTCTCTAAGTCTTATGACAACAAAGTAAAGAAAAAGTAGAAGAGAATGGTGGAATAAGAGACAGATAAATGGAAAATGGGGAAAAAGGATTTTCCATTATGCGATAATTGTGGGAAGAATCACTCGGGTACATGCCTAAAAGGTATGATAGATTGTTATAAATGTGGAGAAAAAGTCACCAGGCTCGTGATTGCAATGGAAAGAAAGAGGATATCATTGTTGAATTCTACAATTGTAGGGAAATGGGGCATTATGAAAATGAATTTCTTAAGCGTCGGGGAAACTTTACTCAGAAAAGGCCAAGGGATCAAGGACAATCTTATGTTGTTACTATAGTTTAAGTGGAATAATTAATGTATTGGTGCTTTTGGACTCAAGGATTATATTATGGTTATAAGAATAATGTGATATATATAAGGATTGTACTGCAGTACTTGTTTTCTTCATTAAGGTTTTAATATGATGAAGGTAATCATATTTTTAGTATGTGATAATAAGAGAAAATTTACTTTTTTTGGGGAATCTGATGATACAATTGATTTTGGAATTTAGAGACCTTTTAGAGAAAGTCTGGACAGAGGTATTTTGGATAACTATAAAGGTTGGAATGGATTAGGTTGAACCTTGGATAGTATTGTTTAAGGTTAAAACATTTCATAATATTACTTTTGTAATATTATAATACTATATTTTTAGGAAAAGGACAACCTGCAGGTCAGGGGATAACCTGTCACGTCAGGAAAAGCTGAAGGAATCGAACCCACAACCATAGTGTGACATGACAGTATTACCAACCACTAGCCTACAATAATTACCTGGTTTTTAAAAAATAGTTTTCATAATCTAAATAGTACTTGTTAATATGTGTAACCTTGTACGATTAGGATAAATATAATATTGTTGAGTTCTCTTATCTTTTTGAGTGAAATATGGGTTTGTGGTAAAAATTTATTAAAGAATGAATGTCTACATGAAAAGTATGTATATTTCCTTACATTCTTAGTAAATCTCTTAAATAAATTCCTCAACTTTATGAAATGTAACTTAAAACAAAAATGTTGTCGGTTAACTTTTTCAACTGGGGATTCAATGACCGTTTAACCAATCACAAGTTTGTGATTTTCTTGTGGTTAACTTTCTCCTAATCCTGTTTTCTAAAACTCTCCATCAGACCTTGATGGTTTGTTTTTCCTCCATATCCATATTTTCATATAATCCTAGTATGGGCTATCTTGGGTGACCTTTGTACCTCTCTTTCTTTCTTTTAATGTTATATTTTTATTAACCCTATTTCCGATGTGGGTTTTCCACAAAGGTATTTTCTATTTTCAACCTTTTATTTTCAAAGAAAAATATCAAATTGCAAGGATGTAATTTCTTTAAGGAGGGGAGAATGTAACACATAGAGCTTCCACGATACGCTTCTCTTTCAATAATGCAATAGTTTGCATTGTATGCAAGTTCAAGATTCTAACACACCACGACCAATCAAAATAGCCATTATGAATTGTAATAACCACTTTTTAAAATTACTTATATTTTATATTTCAATATGGACTTCATTTGTGGATTTAGAATATCGAAATTAGCCTATGTTGAATTTTTGGTATTTTTAGGAGAACTTCCATTTTTTTATGAATAGTGAAAATACATAAAAACTACTTTTTTAATAAAAATAATTTATAGCGATAAATTATACTATTGAGTGTTTTTAATGTATAATTAGAATATATTTTTACCATTTTATCCAATGGTGGTAATTATAATTAATTTCACTTTGAAATTGGACATAAACAATTGTCAATCTTTTGATATATATTGTTTCTTAAAAACACGCTATTTGTTGTGACAGCGGGAATTAATTATAAAATTAATTAATGAAACTTATATTTTTGGTATTTTGTAAAATATACATCATTTTTGAATTCGGAATATCAAGTATAGCATAGGGTGAAATTTTGGCATTGTTCTGAAAAACTTCAATTTTTGATGAATAGTAAAACCACTAAGTGATAGTTAAAAACAGATTTTTCGTTTAAATGAAACATTACCACTTCTGTGATTTGATTTTCAAAAATATGAAATACTTGGTTTTCATTAGGAAGTAAAATGTGGTTCAATGGGATTAAAATAATTTTTTTTTGGGTGAATAGTAATTTTTAAGTTTAATTAATCGCGATTAATGGTAATTAGTGAAATATAAGGTAAAAATGATATTATAAAAATATTAAAATACCTTTAAAATTGTTCTACCCTTATTGGATGAGTCATTTCCGACTGATACAATCCATGGGTCAACTTGGGGACACCATGGAGACACTTTGGTAGGAAAATGACTTTAAAAACTTTTTATTTAATGTTAAAATAAAAATGTCACAAACATGAGTTGTTTTAAAAAAACAATTTTTAAATGGGGTTATACAAGTCATATTTTTTACTATAAATATTTATTAGAAATATAAAAAGATTTACTACATCATGATATTTTTCTATAATTTTTATACATTAAATAAATTAAATTATGTATGACACCATGATGATGCAGCGATTACCTCATTATTTAATGATTTAAATAAAATGAATAGATAATGTAAAATATAAGACATAAAATTCTCAAAAACCAATTTTATCGGTATATTTCGAACCCTTATCACCTTATCCTCGAAATATATAATTGTGGGACCTTTGAAATCCGAAAATCATGTCATAATAATGTAACATTGCATGAGTTCCCAAGAGTGCCCCTCCTCTCCTCTTATAAAAAGCCCCCACCTCTACCACCTTATTCACACATTCAATCCATTTGGCTCGGACAAAATCTTCCCAAATACTCTCCCAAATTCCCTCTCTTACTCCTACAATCCTCACTTTGGGCAGATGTCTTCCCAAGGAAGCCTTTGGCTGAAATAAAAAAGAGTTACCTGATTTCAAGGTAATGTCTTCTCTTGTGTTCATTTGTTTTATTTTGCCTCTCCAACCCCCTAAAATATTTTTATTACTTTATTTTGTAACAACACCAGTATCCTCAATATACATGGATGTTGTTATGAGAAGGATTTTATTTACACTTACACACATCTTCGTCAAATGGTTAAAGAAAATACTGTTTCTGTGGGTGGGGTATTTCTGCCTCACGAAACGATGATTTTTCAATCTTCTTTTAACACCTCTCATGGTGGCCATTTTGATGACACTATTTTCATCTATGATATATATATTATGTTTATGTTTTCCTTATTCTTATGTATTTCTCATTTATGGCATACTTTATGATTTCCATTATGGGTAAACACGATAATTTCATTTTAGGAAGTGCGGACTACCGCCCCCTCAAAATGATTTGAATCGTTAATGCCATATGTGGGATGTATAAAGGATGGAGTAAATGGTATTATACATTATATTATAATGGAATTATATTATACCTTTATATAATTATAATTTCATTCCATTAATATTGAAATATAAATGAAAGTAGAGTTCATGCGTACGTACGGCTCACCGTCTCCATGAACGGTGCATTTCATTTCTTACCTCTAAATGTTATGTAATATTATAAATGCATGTATATACTGGATATATATGATATATATTATATCTAAATCATGAATATAATTCTGGATTTAATGGGTATTTCACCACATGAACAACATGTAATTATAAGAAGTTTATTTTTGACTCAAGTACCAAAGATCGAAAAAATGACCGTTATTAACTTAAATAATTAGATAATGTTCATAACATGGTAATAAGTGATATAAAAGAAATAATTAACATGAAAAACGTTCTTAAGAAAATATAAAATAACTCTAGTTTATTATTCATGAGATTAAATAACGATCGAGTCAAGTCGAACACGAGGTAAGGGAACTTCCTAACCCAATTTCCATTATTTGGGTTAATCTCCTAATTTAAAATTATGTCATGATATTATTATGTTATATCTTGTATTTTTACCTTCTTTATGTGTACTTATAGTGAATACACATAATAGATCTATTTTATTTAATGATCTTTGTTAGGGACTTCATCTCAATCTTCTTTCATTGAGGCATATTTTGTTTTATACACAACACTCTTTTATACGGAGTATAAACCTCTTTGACTTTTATGTTTATTCAAAAGGAATATTTTTCTTGTCATACGTATGCGGAGACAACTAATTTTCCACCTCTGTGACCATTATTTGATTTTTGAATTCCTCAACAAGCCATAACTTTTTTTAAAATGAAAAATAAATACAATGTTTTAATTTTCCTTATTTTGGTATTGAAAATGGTTTTGAAAGTGTTTTTATCAATGTGTTGTGATTAAAATGTGGAAATGTTATGTTTCCTTTATGAATTATTTATGTGATATGATTATGTTATGGTTTATTATATGTTCAAACCTATTTATACGAGGAATTCATTGGACTTAATAAGTGATGGGTGGAGCATGCTATAACTCCTCAATGCATCGGCAGGTCTCATGAGACAAACTAGTGTCTTGGCACGAGGCCTTGACAAAATCGTATTTCTGGTCTTGTCATGAGGCTTTGGCTACGTGGTTATGATATTCTGGCATTATGCATTCCATCATTATGAATGTGGTTATTGATATTTCATGTGATTATTCGACCAGTAGAATATCCATGTGAATAAGTAAATGGCATTATCTCATTTTACTTTTTCCATATTATGTTGAAGTTCATGTTTAAAAGGCTTTTGTTTTAGTCATACATTTCATTAAATGTTTATGTTTATTTATGAATGCTTCCACTATATTGTTATCCTTACTAAGCATCAGAGCTCACCCCATCCAATGTTTTAATTTTTCCAAGATTTGAAGAAGTATATTATGAATGACCTGCAGGGATAGTATGAGGGGATGTGAAGACAAAATGTTGTTGTAGTTTTGTTTTACTTTATGATGTAATGTAAGACTTATGAATGTATGTAGTGTTTCCAAGGCTACTAAACTAATCGGTCTTTCTAGACTTGATCTTTTGTGATCATGACAATGTTATGCAATAATGCACCAACTCTGGGTAACTAGTGTCGGAGAGTTACAACAAACACCTGGGCCAACCACCACAACCACCCTGCCTGAAGATTCTGGGGCTAATAATGGACTTCAGGCCATCACAGCCTGCCCGAAGAGTCTTGGGCTATTCAGGAAAGTGAGAAGAGAAGGATCTAATAACTATATACTCATAGGACTGTTGGAAAAAACAACCTCCCCCATGAAATGTGGGTTTTCCGCACCATTTCTCAACTAGGGTGGGGCGCGGATAAGAAACACAAAAACTACAAGTATATGTATAGGTAACAAGCACTCAACCAGTCTATGTTTTTCTTCAGCCAGCCTAAAGAACACTATCCTTACTACTCATTCATAAGTGAAGACAACAACACCCATGCCCAAGTCACAACTCACACAAAACCAAATCCCCATTTGTCCCATCCTTGTTTTCATGTTCAGTAATAATGTCTAAATAAGATTCTATACCTACTTGGGAAACTAGTAAGCATAAGCACAATCCAAGGAAAGAGTACGCCGAACAACAATTTAAACATTCACACCCGGTTCTCATGTAAAAGAACATCAAGTGAGACCCATCCAAGTATTGGAACCAAAGCAGGTCAAAGTGAGATATAGTCCCAAGTTCACTGAACTATGAATAAGATGGTTTCACAATAGAAAAAGATTCCACCCCAATTCCTGATACAAATAGAGAATCCCATCCTCACCCACATCACCCCAGAAATCTAATCCCCTACCCAAGAAAACCATAAGGTCACCCATACTCGGTCCATGGAGGAAACAACCAAACCAATACTACCAACACAAGGCAGACTCAACAAGTATTTTCATATTTTCGAGATTTAACACACTCCATGATTTAAATTCCACTAGGATTAAACCAGGGTTATCATAGAAAAGGAGTTGATCCTGGTGCTTCCAATTTATTTAGCTGAATATATGTAATTAACCAATTTCCTTTACACATCAAAAGGTTTACAACCAAAATAAAATCCATTTAAACTTCACAAGGGGTAAGAGTTTATTAGTGAAAAAATAAAGACCACCAACAACCATGATTTTCAGTAGGCTTAAGCCCGCGCAATTCAGAAATTATTAATCATCAAAGAAGAGAAAAACAGAGAAGCATCATCGATCACACCCCCTCCCCTTAATTCTTTAGAGTCTGTTTATTATCTTCATTAAAGTTTGGTTCATCCAATTCTACAAAAGCAGTAGCGTACCCACCCCGCAAGATACCCAGAAAGGAGAGACGAAGGTGAAACCCCTTCTTGACTGATCAAGGATCGACGTTAAGTCCCCGCGTGATTAGTAGGAGCTCCACAGAACATATGAAGGAAAACTTCGCCGGGTTACAACTCGTCGGGAGGAAGGTTACGTCGACCGCAGGGTGATCGAGAAAAAGAAACGTAGGGAGAAGTCTTTAGGTTATAATGGCTGATAAGGGATTAGATATCGCACACCCGGGATGGTTAATATATGGAGATAAACCACGTAAGGAGTGAGATCGTGGGTTGACCACGCGTCTGGGACACCCCACATGTCATTAAAGGGTCCCCGCCATTCAGTGTAGTTTAAACCGATGCACACCAGGGTACCTCACTGCTCATTTAATTAAATGACATTAATGGGAATTAATGGGATTTAAAACAGGATTGAAGGGGTAAAAACATGGTTTAAAAACCAATTTTCACAAAAAGGAGGCGCTACTGGAAAACCCGTGGGGGTAGGCGAGAGCTACCGGTACCCGAGAGCCACCGGTTGCCGAGAGATACTGGTAGCCTAGATCCACCGGTCACCGAGAGCGATCAGTAGCTATCAGCCACCGGTGGCCGATGGTCACCGGTACCCCAAGGTCACCGGTAGTCTAGGTCTACCGGTAGGCCGAGGCTACCGGTTTGCCAAGGCGACCGCCAGGAGTCACCAAGAAGGTGGGATGGCCTTCCAGACCACCCAGAACACCTCAACATCATATTTTTACTAAGTAATGGACCCCAAAAACCTGGACCATTACATTAGATACTTCTCAAACTATTCTCATTCCAGAGAATATAAGAACAACCCAGAAAGATTCTTCTCAAGGGAAAACCCCGAAGATGTTCAAAAGCTGGAACAGAACCCTCCCCCTATAGCCAGGAATACTCCTCCAGGAGTTATCAACCATAACATTCACAAAAAGAACAAGGATCGCACTATCCAACACATTAGTTAGGGAGTCCCCTAATACATATCAGGACATTATCTGCTTTGGGAAGCATTGACTCGCCCGCACGGGTTTAATCGCATCCACATTAATGCGTCCTGATTAGCAGTTAGGTTTTCCCATCATCACACATTCACACACACACACATAGAGAGAGAGAACAGGGAATAGATAATCTAATAGCTAATAAAAACAAGCATTAAATATATTAAAGCACAAGGTAAAATATCTCAAGGATCAGAACAAAAACAACAAGTCAAAAAAGCTCTAGGTACTGAACGCGTAACTGGGCCTCTCGCTCCCATGTACTCTCTTCTAGGCCACCATTCCTCCACAACACATGAACCAAGGGTATTGTTCATCCACAAATCACTTTCTCCTTATGATCCCCAATCTTGATTGGTTGTTCTATGAAGATCGCATAGTCTTCAACATCTAACTCTCCCCAATCGATGACGTGAAAGTCATCGTGTACATATCGACGAAGCTGGGACACATGAAATAAATCATGTATCCTCATTAGAGGCGGTGGTAGCGCTAGGTGATAGGCCACTTCACCGACTCTCCACACCACTTCAAAGGGTCTGATGAACCTAGGAGAAATCTTACTTCCCATGATGAACCTCTGCTGTCCACGCTGATGGGAGACCTTCATGAACACATGGTCCCCGACCTCGGAATCCAAGGGTCTCCTTATTATTATCATCATATGACTTCTGCCGGTTCTGAGACACCTCCATCCTTTCTCATATAAGCTAAACCTTCTCTGTCGTGCTCTGCACCACCTCCGGGCCAAGAGCACCTTCTGCTTCATCCTCAGTCCAACACACAGGTGATCGACACAACCTTCCATATAAGGCTTCAAATGGAGCCATGCCAATGGTAGAGTGATGTCAATTATTATAGGTGAACTCTTCTAGAGTCAAGTGTAGCACCCATGATCCCCCAAAGTCCAGAATACATGCCCGCAGCATGTCCTCCAATGTCTCGATGGTGCGCTCTGTTTTTTCATCTATATGGGGGTGGAAAGAAGTACTAAGGCATATCTGGGTGCAAAAAGCATGATGAAATCCCCTCCATAATCATGAGGTAAAACGTGCATCCCTGCCCGATACTATGGAACTAAGAACTCCATGCAACGGAACTACCTCATCCACATACTTCCGTGCTATAGCGTCCACTGTACTTGACTCCTTAATCGCCAGAAAGTGAGCCGACTTCGTTAAGTGGTCCACCACTACCCAAATGACATCACATCCCCCTTGCACCTTGGGTAGTCCCGTGACAAAATCCATTGATATGTCATCCCACTTCCACTCTGGGACATCTAAAGGTTGCAACAACACGCCTGGAACACGGTGTTCATCATTTACCTGATGACACCCTATTCACTTGGCCACAAAATCTGCCACTGCTTGTATTACTCTGGGCCCCCAAATCTCTCTCCTCAAACCCTGGTACATCGTGGAAACTCTTGGGTGTACCACTATGGGTGAGTTGTGGAACTCACTAAGAACTTGGCCCCACATCGCCTCTGTAACAAACAACTTTCCTCAAAAAAAGCATTTGGTTCTGGACATCCTCTATCCACCCTTCCAGAGCATTACCCTAGTCAACTCGGTCACACATCACTTCACACTCTGGGTCTCCCCACTAAGACTCCTCCACTAGCCGCAAAATAGAAGACTGCACTGTCATCTAATACAAGAAACCTCCACCGCTATCCATCCTCGCATCTAGGTGCAAGGCATCCAACTCCTCCATCACCTTCCAAGAATCTGCCGACTCTCGGACCGCATCCTTCTATGACCTCCTGATCAAAGAATAGGCCACTACATTCCCATTTCATGAAGTGAAGAAAATCTCGAAGTCGTAATCCTTGAGTAAATCCATCCACCTTCACTTTCGTAAGTTTAGGTCCCACTGGTTGAAGACATACCTCATGATTTTGTGATCTGTGAAGACCACAAATCGTTATTTGATGAGGCAATGCCGCCATAACATCAGTGTGAAAGCGATCACTGCAAGTTCTAGATCGTGGGTGGCATGATTACAATCATGAGGGCATAGCTTCTGAGACCCATAAGAGATCACCCCTTGTCACTGCATCAGCACACATCCGAGGCCTTTCCCTGAAGCATCATAGAACACCTCATACGCCGCCCCTTATTCTGGTAGTCTCAACACTGGGGAACTAACCAATTTCTCCTTCATATAGCTGAAGGATGCCTCGCACTGCTCACTCCACACGAAAACCTGGTCCTTCTTGGTCAAGGCTATCAAAGGGGTTGAAACTCAAGAGATGTTCGGTACGAACCTCCGATAGTAACCTGCCAGCCCGAGAAAACTACAAACCTCTGCCACATTCTTGGGTGCTTCCCAACAAACAACTGCCTCAACATTTTATGGGTCCACCGCTACCCCCTGTTCTCACACTACGTTCCCAAGGAAGTGTACTTCTCGCATCCAGAACATGCATTTCAACAACTTCCCATAGAGCTGGTGCTGTCGGAGGACCTCTAAAAGAATCCTTAGATGCTCTGCATGGTCCTCCTCTAATCGTGAATAGATCACGATGTCATCGATGAACACAACTACAAACTGATCCAGGTACTCCCGGAAGACGGAGTTCATAAGCCCCATGAACACAGTCGGGGCGTTCGTAACACTGAAAGGCATGAATACAAACTCGATGTTCCCATATCTGCATATGAAGGCCGTCTTCGATATTTTTATCTCTTTCACCCTCAATTGGTGATATCCAGACCATAGGTCGATCTTCGAGAACCATCCTGACCCTTTCAGCTGGTCAAAGAGATTGTCTATCCTTGGAAGAGGGTAGCGATTCTTGATTGTTACCTGATTCATCCTCCTGTAGTGTATGCAAAACTGGAGACACCTATCCTCCTTCTTTGTGAACAAGATTGGAGAACCCCATAGTGATGCACTCGATCGAACAAAACCCTTCTTCATCAGATCGTCGATCTGAATCCGCAACTCTCGTAGCTCCAAAGGCGCTATCAGGTAGGGATCCATTGAAATCGGACGAGCACCAGGCCACATATCTATCCCCAACTCGATATCACATCGAGGGGGTAGAGTCATCACCTCCTCAAGGAAGACATCCATAAACTCACTGACGATCCCTGGTACTTCCACCATCTCAGTATCCACTAACTCTACTGACAGCTCGACTAAAAAGGAGAGGAGGGGTTCCTCTTGCCTGTTGCCCTTCTAGACACTCCGCTCGCCGATGAAAGTAACACGTTGGCCACCAACGTCTGAGAACACAACCCTTCCTCAGAAGTAGTTGATGATGGCACACACAGAGAACAGCCAGTCGATGCCTAGGTTGACATCGTATGGATGTATCTGTAGCAGTAGTAGATCCCCGACCGACTGATGTGGCCCTATCATCACTTTCCATCCTCTAAAAATATATAACAAGTTAGTATAACCTCCGACTGGTGTGCTCTGCACCAGGGGAACTGGAAGTATCTCGACATCTAGACCCAGAGTACGGTCCTGACCGGGTGCAACAAAGGAGTGCGAAGATCTTCTATTGAAAAAGGCATAATCAAGGGTACTGAACAAACTGATCGTACCTCAAACAACCTCCAGTCCCGCTGGAACTGCTGTCTCCGCGGTGTGCAACTATCCATGCCCAGTTTCTATGCCCCTAGGCTGTCAGACGACTCCCCGACCAAGCCCTGGTCGAGGTCCCTGAGGAGTGCCCTAAGGTCGGCACCCCCCTGCAATGTCTGCCCTCCGAGGAGCAGTAGCTTTCTGCCCCTGCTGCTGCTGCTGGAAGGGCCTAGTTGGAAGCTGCTTATGAGGCGGGTGCTGGGCCTATCCACCACTTCCGTACTGAACTCGATCCAGGAATTGATTCCGGAGATGTCCATGGCTCCCACAGACGAAGCACCTCGGTCCTGGGCCTGAAGGGAAAGGGCGAGGAATGGGGGACCAGAACTAGAACAGATGCGACCTGCTACCTTCTGGACGGAATGTAGAGGGTCCCGATGTTGGAGGTATGGTTCGGACAGCCTTTCCCTTTGACGGGCCTAGCTGAATCCCATCTCGTGACACACCTCCCAATGTGTGCATCCTCTCCACCCCTCTTCTTCTTTTGGACCTCCAAGTATGTCTGCAAGGTGAAGGGGGTAATGACGTACTGGAGGGAGGGTCGGAGCGACTCCTCTAAAAGACTCTCCTGGGACTCCTCATCTGGAAAGATGTCTGGAGCCAATCGGAGGAGGTCCTTGAACATGATCCCCATCTCCCTTACCGACATACTACCTTGCTAGAGGGATAGTCGCTCCTGCCTCTTCTCAGCCTTCATCATAGTAGAGAAGAATTCTGCCCAAAATTCCTTCTCGAAATCAGCCCATGCCACCTCAGCCTCTCTCCTCTCCCCCAAGTAGAGCATCCACCATTGATGCACTGCTCCCCGCATCTGGCTAATGGGCAGAGGAACTTAGTACTCGGTCGGAGCCCGGATCAAGGCGAAGGATATCACCAGATCCTCTAGCCGGCCCTCCATCTTCATGTTAGAGGTGTTGCCCTCGTACTTCTCGAGGGTCTGTCGCTGGAAGGCTCCGATCGTCTTCTGCCACTAGTCATCCTCCTCCTCTTGATTATCCCTCTGATGATCGGCCAAGTTAACCTTCCGGCCCTCGATCACCCAAACAACTCGTGGTCGTCTCCCGGGTGCTATAGATGCTAGGTAAACAAAGAATGCCTAAGCCAAAGTAGTGCAGAATATTGTTCTTAAAACTCAGTAAACTTATTATTTATTTAAAATCCCCATAACACCTGAGAAACATGATAACACAAGTCATTTATGATGCATGTAACTTTCCTAGGGTCTCAACCCTACAATCTGCGTGCCCTCACTTGGTCATTCTGTAGGTCCAGAGACCTTGCATCAGATCATGGGGCCCCCAAAAATCACAGGTCCTAGCTGGTCTTCCCTATCCTAATTCACACACCGAGGTCATCCAACAATGTTGCCCTACCATCCCATTCAATCCTCACTATGGATAACTCCATACTTCATCCTACCTCTCAAACCCTCACCTCTAATACCATTCTGTCACGGCCCACCCTCACCAAAAGTAGGGAAGGGTCAGTAGATTGCCATTCCCTTCCTTCTTTAAGTTGAAGGAGAGATAATGACCCCCGAAACCCGCCATTAATAGGTCCCGGAGTGGTGACCAGCACCAAGGGAATGAAATAACACAATAAATGGAAGGAATTACCCTTTTTTTCTTTTAATAGGATCGGGAGATAAGATAGTGAATCCCACAACACCATAATTGAAAGTAAAAGTAAACCCAAGAACTATTCCCAATGCATGTTACAAAAGTAAAATCCCCAATGTATAAGGAGACTACAAAGTGAAATTCCAAAAGAAATAACAACAGCAACTGCATTGATATGTCACAATTTCTGAGCTAGTATTGTCCAACACAATCCTCAAAATCCTCCTGGAAACCTAAAAGCAGTTTTATATACATAGGGTGAGTATACAAGTATACTCAGTAGGGAAGAACCAAATACTCTCATTCACAAGTGGTAAGGCATACTAATCCCCTGTGAGAAAAGAGATAAACATGCACCTAGCAAGGAAACTATCCACCCAAGCCTCACTAAGTCACACTCCCCAAATATCTCAAGTCAAGTAATGCATAGTAATAGCACATCGATGTTTGGGTACCCCACACCACTTTTCCACTAATTATTGAAGAGATCCTACGCATCAAATCAATCCCACCATTTTCATCGCAATACCACTGCCATACCCCGCCCACACACTCCTAGGCCATAACCTCACTGCATTACCACTACCAAACCCTGCCTGCAGACACCTAAGTCACAACCACCACGCATAACCACACCTGCAAACACCCAGGTTAGAACAACTTCTGCCATGCCGAAAGACACCTGGGCCTTATCCCTAAGACACTTGGGAAACAACCTGCCCGCAAACACCTGGGCCGACCACCACAACCACCCTACCCGAAGATTTTTGGTCTAATAATGCACTTCAGGCCATCACAGCCTTCCCGAAGAGTCTTGGGCTATTTAGGAAAGGGAGCAGCAAAGGAGCAAGTAACTAGCCACTCATAGGAGTGTTGGAAAAAACACCCTTCCCCATGAAATGGGGGTGTTAGGAACTAAGTGCTCTACTTGGGTGGGGCGTAAATAAGAAACACATGTTCTACAAGTAAATGTATAGGTAACATGCACTCACCCAATCTGGTTTTTTCTTCAGCCAGCCAAAAGAACACTATCCTTGCTACTCATTCATAAGAGAAGAGAACATAACCCATGCCCAAGTCACAACTCACACCAATCCAAATCCCCATTTCTCCCATCCTTGTTTTCATGTTCAGTAATAATGTTTAAATATGTTTCTACAAATACTTGGGAAACTAGTAAACATAAGCACAAGACAAGGAAAGAGTACACCCAACAACAATTTAAACATTCACACCCAGTTCTCTTGTAAAAGAACATCAAGTGAGACCCCTCCAAGTATTGGAACCAAAGTAAGTCAAAGTAAGATACAATCCTAAGTTACCATAGCTATGAATTAGAATGTTTCACAATAGAAAAGGATCCCACCCCAATTCGTGATACAAATAGTGGATCCCATCCTCACCCACATCACCCCCGCAATCTAAGCCCCTATCCAAGAAAACCATAAGGTCACCCGTACTCGGTCCGTGGAGAAAACAACCAAACAAATACTACCAACACAAGGCAGACTCAACATGTATTTTTAGATTTAAAATATTTAACACACTCCATGAATTCAATTCCACTGGGCTTAAACCGGGGTTATTATAGAAAAGGAGTTGGTCCTGGTGCTTCCAATTTATTTAGCAGAATATACGTAATTAACCAATTTCATTTACCCAACAAAAGGTTCACAAACAAAATAAAAGCCATTTAAACATCACAAGGTGTAATGGTTTAATAGTGCATAATGAAAGACCACCAAAATCCATGATTTTCAGTACGAATAATCCCACACAATTCAGAAATCATTAATCATGAAAGAGGAGAAAATTGGGTAGCATCATCGATCAATCCCCTCCCCTTCATTCTATAGAGTCTCTTTATTATCTTCATTAATGTTTGGTTCCTCAAATTCTACTGATGGAATAGTGTACCCACTCCACAAGATACACATAAAGGTGAGACGAAGGAGAAACCCCTACTTGAATGATGAAGGATCGACGATAAGTCCCCTCGTGATTAGCATGAGCTCCACGTAACACGATCAAGGAAAACTTCTCCTGGTTACAACTCGTCGAGAGGAAGGGTACTCCGACCGCAGGGTGATCGAGAAAAATAAACGTAGGGAGAAGCCTTTAGGATATAAAGGCTGATAAGGGATAAGATACATCATTCTCAGGACGGTTATGATACGGTGAGAAACCATGTAAGGAGCGGGATTGTGGGTTGACCACGTGGCTGGGACACCCCACATGTCATTAAAGGGTCCCCGACTTTTGGGGCGGTTTAAACCGACGCACACCATTGTACCTCAACAATCATTTAATTAAACAACATTAATGGGAATTAATGAGATTTAAAAGATGCTTAATGTGGTCAAAACCTAGTTTAAAAACCAATTTGTGCAAAAAGGTGGAACTACTGGAAAACTCATTGGGGTAGGCGAGAGCTACCAGTTGGAAACAACTACCGGTAGCTGAGAGCGACCAGTGGGAAACAGCTACCGGTAGCCGAGGATACAGCTAGGAGTCACCGAGATGCTGGAATGGCCTTTCAGACCACCCATAACACCTCAACATCAGATTTTAACTAAGTAATGGACCCCAATAACCCAGGCCATTACCAATCTTTTGAAAAATAATATTACTATATCTTAATAATTTTTCATTAAAAATAATCAAATTTCAATTATCTTAATTGGTTTTCAATAATTATCCTTTGATTTTTTAAATTATCCTTTCAAAATTCATGATAATGATCTTTGATAATTCATGTAATAATCCTTTAATATTTAAAATGTGGAAAAAGATGAATTTATTTTGTTCTAAAAATCTAAACTTTCCACCTTCAGAAACAAACTCAGGTTCAAATTTATGATCATTAATAGGAATCCAATGCAACTAACAACATGTCAATCTGAGCAGTATCATATGACATATTGAAGAAATAATTTTGATAAAAAATAAAATAATGAATAAAATAAATGAAAAAATTATAAGTGAGAGGAAGAGAGAGGGAGAGAAGGTTGGGATGGGGATGTGAGTGATTAGAGAATTACCTTTTTAAGAACCTTATCCCACCCCATTTACCCATTTTTTGATTCATATCTTTTCTTCAAATCAACAATTATCACCTCCTTCCCCCTTCATGTTACACTATGAAGCAACATAACGTTCATTTATTTTTTTTATTTAATTTACACTTTTTAATTTAAATTTATATTAATAATTAAATTTAACTTAGAAACTATCAAATTAATATATATTTAACCCACATATATTTTCATTACACAAAAACACTCATATATATGTATATACACACTCTTATATACATACATACATACATATATATATATATATATATATTTCTTTAAATATTTGACCCATATATATACACACACACACTCTCACATATTAATATATATACAGATATATATTTTAACCAACTTATATATGTACAAATATTTATTTTAGACACATTAGAATTATTTTTCCCATTTTGATAATAATATTAATATCAACAATATTTTATTATTATTAAATCCATTTCATCATTATAACCATTGATATTTCAATAATAACATTCATTAAAATTTTATAGTCAGTAAATTAACCACACAAAAACATTTCGTTGGGACAAGTAATAATATTTATATTATTATCTAACACCATAATAAATATCTACCCAAGGGGGAATGTTTCTCAATTGATATGATAATTCAATTTTACTTGTAATTTCCATATTAATTTATTCAAAAATATAATAATAATAATAATAATAATATAATTATTATAATCCTTATATGTGATGTTAACAAACACTCGATGAGAACCAATATTATGTCACGCCTAAAGAAAACCCTATATTTTGGAAATAATGGCGGTCTTGGATTTCTCATGAATTACTCTATTTAAGAGATATTCAATTATTTTTGGAAAATAATATAATAAAAAAATTAAATAAATTTTCCTCACATGTAATGTTACCAAATTTTTAACACGAACAATTATTATATCACTCCTATGGTAAACCCTCCATCCATGAAATAACAGTGGTCTGGGATTTCTAATTTGATGCACCATTTGGGGGATATTCATTTATTTTAGAGAAATCATGTGTGTGTAATATAATAAATTTAATATTTTTATTCCATCATCATTTACGCTCTATGATCCTTATACTGTTTCACTAACTATTGTCCAAACATCGAAAATTATTACATCGAATATTCCAAAGTGTTAATTAAGTTTTTACCCATTCACAGAGCCATGAAATTGTTAATTATATTTTTTATTTTGAAAATAAACATTTTCCAAAAAATATAATCATATGTTTTTTATCCCTGAGCATTTTTATTGTCACTAAATATTTAGGATTCTATAATTCTACCCCTCTATCAACATATCATCATAAAGAAGTATCTCTAATGTTCTTGTGTGAACGACTCATACCATTAAGTTTAACATTTTAAACCTTCTCTCACATATCTTTCTAGATTTTTCCATACCACCAATGAATTTGGACAAGTGGAACAATATTATCTTAGAGAACATTCTCTCACTAGAATAATATCCACACCGAATCCTCCTCATATGTTGAATTTGGTTCCATCATAATTTTCCCATATTCTATAACACGCATAGTTCCAGATGTGTACCTATAAAGCCAAGAAAAGATGAAAAGATCATGCATGAATCAATAATACGGGATAAATTCCAAATGAAATGTGATGGTCCGCACCCATTCGATGATCCCAAAAGGGCCGCAAAAAATATGGTTCAAGATCCCCCTTATTCTATTTAAATTAGTGTCCCATACTTGGATTCACTCATCAGAAAACCCTAATCACCTAGAGGGGTCTCTAATATAATTATCCTATTGTCATCATAAAATAATGATCTTCTCTATGTGTTGATCAAACTCTTTGGTATCAAATATAGTCTCTCAGAGGTATCTCTTACCATTCTGGTCACCAAAAAGTCTTCCCATCCTACCTCATTAGATCAATGATAAAAACAGAACAACCTATCATAAAGAGTCTCTTAATGTACTAAGGTTAGGAGATCATACACACTCCACCAATGTTTAGAATGAACTTTCAAATCATATCTTTCGATATTTGTATAGTGCGCATTGATTTTCTGTCAGTCTAATGATGGTATACCATGCCCAATCCCCACTAAGTGCCCATGGATTTCTGCAAGTCCTACCAAATAGAGAAACATGAAACATGAATGTTCTTTGAATACAATGTTCAAGGGAACTCTATGCAGTCGTATGATCTCCCAGACATAGATCATTTCCAATTCATATACTTAGTGATTCCCTCATGTGTCTCTCATTAGTGGTAGAAATATATACCTTTACACTACACCAATACCACCTTTCTCTTCCTATTATCATAAGTAAATCCAACGGAACTAACGGGAAACACAATCACTATCCCTCCATGTGCTGGATATAAGCACATTTCCTTACCCTAATGCATTTCCTTCTCAAAGTTCATAGCCATATGAAGAACTTGTGAGTATATTGTAATGTCAAGGCCTCTGACCTGATGTATTAGATCTGTTCGAAGTCCTATCTCAAACATTAAATCCTTCTATCCTCATTTCTGTCCAAAAAAGATGTAATGGGAAGCTACTCTATAAAACATGTAGATTTGGTAAAGTTAGTAATATAACCTTCTCAAAACTACATGAACATCAAGGAATGTTGTAGATTTATCATGTTCTAAATTTAATACTTTTGAAAATTCATATTTAATGTTTTTGAAGAAACACCCTGTCATATCCAAAATTTAATCATGGTAGTCCACCATCTTCAAGAAGGTCCAAGGAACATGAAGTATTCTATAATAACTCATATTTCCTTAGAAATATGTGCTATCTTGAAGATAAACTCAATGAATTCCATCCAATACTTTTTATACTTTAGGAAACTATTTTATTGTAATACAAAATGACAATGAAGTGGAAAATACCGAGTATGGTCAGTAATTGTCCTATGACATACTCCTCATTGAATGGGATCAATCAAAATGAGTATTGATTGAATTCTCTCTATAACTGGAAACGTATGTTCTAATATATGAACAAGCTGGCGAGAATCCTCTTTCACGAAATGTGGTGGAACTGGGATATTTTAGGCTACCTTAGATGGAGGAGTCATAAAATTTCTTTAAGATGGAATCTTATGAAACAAAAGTAACATTACAAATATAAATATATCCTAACTAGAAAATGGGATCATAGAAAGGTTTCCCTAATAGTTTACGATCAACCCAATGTATAACCATCGACGAACTAACCCCTATCTCCATCCATACACATTAGTCAAAATCATAGTATATACACTAACACCACAATATACTGAGTTCAAATAATTAATGGAAATAACGATATATAACACAACATGTTAATAGATATATAAATCATGGAATCTATCTTGAGAAGACATTGAAAAATATTTTTTTAATAAAAAACAATTATACAACATATTAAGCAAAATATACATTGAATGTGATCATACATACCTAGTCATGATGCATGAGCACACATAAAATATAATTAATCAAAAATCAACATCATGTGCAGCAACCTAGGTGATTTTAATTAACTGTAATGAAAAAAATAATTTCCCAACTATCCCATATATGATCTATACTTTCCCACCCCATGGAAAAGATAAGATAAATTTATTTAATCGTGAAATCTGATATCATTTTGTAACTTCTCGACCCGAATTAATAGGTCCTAGCTAGATTGCCACATTATCACATGCGTTCCTCTTGGAAGGCAAAGGATGCTGACTAGCAGTGGGGGTATGTGATGGATAGTGGGGAGACTATACCCTCAGTCTCACATGGTAGGATTTATAATAATAATTAATAATAAATATATAATCAGAGTAAACATGGGGGAAAACATAAATAGAATACATGTGATATAATAATTAGAAGACGTGAAAGTGTAAATCCTATCCAGTATAAAAATAAAAAGTTAAAATAAATAAATAAATAGTGGAGTCCTATGATATTCTACTTGGTCTTATACTAGCTCCACTACTCATCCATCTACTATAGGAATCTTTTCCTTCCTTGGGTCTTTCTTGAAATCTACATGTGCATAGAAAATCCATAGTAGGGTGTGAGTATGAGACAATGTAGGAGATGACTAATGGGTAATTACCAAACATGATCATGTATAAAAAGTACATTCCATAATGATAATAAATTTGGAAAGAATAACTACAAAATCCTAAACCAAGAATTACTGTACAAGCCAATCTACCACCAAGCCCCCATCCATACCTACATCGACTCTATACTAGAGAGATAGTCATTTAATATCTCAAAGGGAATGGACAAACCGATGGTGCTCAAAATCCATTTCATAATGTAATATTACATGGAAGTTGAAATCTCTCTCTTATAAAAGTCATTGGTAACCAATTCTTCCCCTATATGGAATCCACATGGTGTTGCATGAAAATTAATTCATTGTCATTTATCACTTAAATAAATAATGTCATGAAGAATATAATAGTCGCAATAAGGCTACCTCAATGTGAATAGTAGTTGGTATCAAGGATTCTTATTATTCATCCACAATGTGACACCATGGATACCTCGTAACCCCACCCTATACCTAGGTCCCTCATTTTCATCATCATAATTCAGCACACTCCAACACAATGGTATGAATAGGTCACAACCACCAACCTGTCTCATGTACCAGAAGAAAACACCAAGGCATGGTAACACACAAACCAACTGAAGTACACAAAATAAAAAACACAACAATTTGAGTATATAGTATCACACAACATCACGAGACAACAATCAAACATGGAAATGGGTTATTATAATGTCACTCATGGAAATCAAAACAAGTCTCATGGGCTACACACACACCCACATACAATCAAAATAAAAAATGGTTAATAAATTAAACCAAATATAATCATAATGAAAATTATGTTTAATGAGAGAAAAATAAGGTAAGGAACTTCCTACCTCAAAAGATGACATCATTAACAAAATAATAAAACAAGCTATGTTGTTCGATAACAGGAGTGGAAACCTCAATAGGTAAGAAGACTTCTTAACAACCATATTATCATAAAAATTTTCACCTCAATATTCGAGATTTGTAAATAGTTCTTGGATCTTTGAAAATAAATTTATTTACTTTTGAAAAAAATAAATATATTTGGTTTGAGGAACCCTTGATGAACCTTGAAAATTAAATGGTAATGTTTATGATCGTAATTATATGAAGAGGTGTTCATGAATATTGAGGTTTCCAACCATCCTATCAATGAACATAGTGTGATTTATTGTATCATTGAGGATGCAGACTTCTATTGTATGAATTTTATTACCTTCTCTATCTATAGTTAGAGATGATTATCATGATGATTATATATTTGTAATTTCATAACCATGTCCGGTCATGATCTATTGTGCATGTGTTTATAATAATGTATAATTTTTTTTATTTCAATAAGTGGTATTGGAGTATATTATTTCCATGTTTCATTGTGAACTCACGATCTATTGTGCTACTATATATAAATATTGATATGTTATAAATGTTGTGTACTTCATCCAGTTTGTGAGTTAGCATTCTTTTGTGGTTACTACTGGTACATGAGATAGACATTTCATTGTGAGATATCAATCTGCTTATGGGTGTCAGAACCTGACCCATGCCAGGACTCAAGCTGAAACTGCCCCATTCCCACCTCCATAGGCCAGGGCGTGGTGACAAGTACAAAAGGAATACATCACCAGTGGATTCCTTTTCATAATAACATGTACACATACACACATCCAATATAATGAAAAAGTGTAGAGGGAAAGTAAAAAATATGTAACACTACTATGAAATAAACCAAGCTAATATGAACCACTAAACTATAAAAAATATGGTAGTTTATATTGAATGTTATGTGAAAAAAACACACCCATTATAGGAATGTGTCCCATCATGTCAGAAATCTAGAAATTAGTATAAAGCTTATAGAGACTAGCTCCTGAATCTGAGGCCATGACCACCACACATAGTCCAAGCACCCAGAATTCCTAATCTCTTCTATAGTCATGGTTGACCAGTCTGTTGTCTGGATAAGACACAACATGTGCTAGAAAATCCCATATAGGGGTATGTATAATCATAACCAGTAGGAAACCTCTAAAGCTGAAGGGGGAGTAGTAAGAGAAACAATAGAAGAGGAAATAAGTAGATAGAACAAGGTACATCGAAAGAGTTCAACTCAAACAAACCATGAGTCAATGTAATCTCATACAAGAACAAGGGGATAAACATGGTGATTAGATGAACTAATGTTTGATCCTTAGGCACCTATAGTTGGAGAGTAGACTCATCCAACCATGAGATGAAAGGCAAAGAATGTACATGAAATACCCTGTGTGAGATTTCCTCTCTTGGAATATTAGTGTCCAAATCCATGTTTTGAATCCATAATAAAGTATTAATATATGCTCATTTAAAATAATACCATATGAGAGAGTAAGTTCATCTCTATCTCATTGAATTTCCAAATAATAAGAGTATACAACAATTCCAAAATTCCTTCATTGATTCCTAGAATCTCACACATATTCCAGGAACAAAAAAGTCTAAGGAAATCAATTAACACACATTTATACTGTCTACATTGGGTGGAATAGACTCAGTCACACAGTTTTGATCATGTCACAAGAATGTGACTCGATGGGGAATGTGTTCCACTTCGTTGTGAGTATGAGGCTAAGTCAAACCTCACATCATCATTATGTTGCACAATCAAGGGACAAAAATATCTAGGTAAGGTTCCAATGTCTGTGTATAATATGAGGTTCCAACTCTGATAGTCACTGACGAACTCCACTTCCCTAGTCCCTTTGTATGGCAACTCTTAAGAAGGTTCATCATGGAAATCCACTGACCAACCCTACCAGAGGGTAACTCACGATAGAAGTCATTGGGGAGCTCCACTTTCCATCAACACTGAAGGGAAACACATAGAAAGATCATCATGGAACTCCAATTCCCATCCATGCTAATTGTAACTCCTAGAACAAGGTTTGGTTATCCTGTTTAGTCATTGTCATCATCGAGAATCACATAGACAAGTTCAAATTCTAGATCATTCAACCCCATATCTCAAAATCCACTACTGAGGGAACTATCTCAAGTAACACAGAAAACTAACAGGATAGGCTACTCACAAGCTAAAATTTGAGTTCAAACAAATGAGATACAGGTTTTTAAAGGTTTATAAAAGGAGATAAAGTTGAACATGATGTTTGAGGGGACCCATATGACCTGTGGTCCCCATTCACCACTTTTAAATGTATCTGGCTAGTACATTGATCCATGTCAATGTAGGTATACACACTGTGTATGTGGACTACATGAAATGTCTAGGATAACTGGGACTAATTCCATGTCCACTAGTTGTGTTTTAGTTCACAGACCCTGTGTCCATGTAATTTGGAATATGGCATGTCGTCTCACATGAAATGTCCTCAGTGTGGTTAACCTATATTCATTTATTTCTACATATATTCTTTCCCATGTGGTTTCCAACATTTATTTTCTAAGTAGGAGAGAATATATAGTGTGTGAGGGATTAATACATGTTGTGTCATCCTTAACTTTTTTAAAACCCTTGTTCCACCACTATTGGGGTCTACAAACCGTGTGATTAATCATGTACACGATGTGTAGTCAGGTTTTCACTAGAAATTTTAAATCTAAAAAATTTGAGATCTATGCTTCGTCTCAGTCTGATCCTCCATAGATCCCACCATGAATAAAATCCAAAATTATCATATCTAAATATCATTATTCATTTTTGGTCATTTTTTTCTTGAAATCAACCACTGAAGGTTCATAGGGGTTTCACTATTTGAACTGCATGCCACCAAGGATTTGTTGGTCACGACCCTAATGATTTAATATCAAATCATTCATCATCACTATGAAACCTATCTACATTTGTGCTTATATCATTAAAATATTCATGTTTCATTGATTTTCCTTGAATCTGGGGGTTTGATCGAGATCAGTACTTCCCAGCAAGGCCGAGTCGGGACTGTGGTGATATGACCAGTGATGAACATGAATCAGAATTAGGTGAAAAGAGACCGAACAATTTTTTTTTAAGGATCATTGGAAAAATTTTCCTTGACAATGATTTAGAACGTGGTCAAGGGTTAGATAAAAAATGAAATAAATAAAATTACAGTTTGTTGGTACATGGTAAGGGTATGGGGGGTAGACTGATGAATGCTTATAAATATCATAATTCATTTAATAAGGGGAATAAAAGACCAATTGATGAGCCCTACCTCTATTTTGGATCAATCACTAGTGAATAACATGTCATCGTAATTATTTGATGAAGCTTCTATGTTTCTTACATCCTAATCTATCATGACTTAGAAATTCATCGTGATTAGTCAAAGGGAATAAGAAGGTTGAACTCATCGGTGATTCAAAAAAATATGAAGCCATCCCTGGGAAAAATTTCATAAATATGAAGTCATAGACATTTTGTTTTAGGTTAAATGATTTAAAATAATTAAATTTTAATCAATTAATTCACTTTAAGGCTCCACTAACAAGGATGGGGTATAACTGTTCTTTACAGACTCATTTTATGCCATACCTTGGGTACACACCATGTTCCAAACTCAATCATGTTATGATATATCTATTATAATCAACCATTGAAAAGTTATAACATTTTCAATAAAAAGCTTCATGCTCATAATATAAAATATATTTATTATTTTATAAAATTATTTCTTTTAGCACTGGGCCTTATAATTCAATGCTATCTCTTCACCTAGATCATGAAATATATTTCTATATATTTCAATTACATACACTGAAAAAATAGGTCTCTATATCATTTTGTACTTCACTCTGTTCATCCCTAAATAGAATCACATGGAAAACAATTTAGGATACTAAGACCACATATAGATGTCCCACTCCAGGGAACCCTATTACATGCATCCATGCTGCCACAACACACCAACCAAAGAGATGGTCTATCCATATAGGTTCCGCTCTTACCAATCCTCGATCGCCACAGGGTACTGTGCAATGGTGGTTCTATCCACTTAATCCATCTTTACCCAATCAATGATGTGCATAGCGGCATGCATGTATCTCCTCAGATGTGGCACATTAATGGAGTCCCTCACCCACATCATATGTGTGGGTGAGGTAAGGCAATATAAAACCTCGCCACCATATGGATGATATCAAATCGGCCGATGAACCATGAGGATAAATTTCATCATGTGCCAATTTTTTTTAATCCATGTCGTGGGAAAAATCTCAAGAAGTCATTTTATACTTTTTTTGAACTCCAAGATCCATTGACGGTTATTTTCATAAGATTTATTTCTACTCTTGTCCATCCTCATCCACTCACAAATGACCCAAAAATTCTCCGCCATTGTCTGCACCATCTATCGGCCTAGAAGTGTTGTCTCCCTAATCATTGTACAACAGAATTTTAACCTAAAGGGTATCCTGTAAAGAGACTCAAAAGGTTTTATGAAAAGGGTATAGGGGTAGTTATTATTGTATAAAAACTCTACATAGGGTTGGAGATCCTCCCAACTCTGACCAAAGTCTAATAGGAAAGCCCTCAACATTATCTGTAGCACCTGGATAATGCACTCTTTCTACCCATCAGTCTAGAGGGGAATGGCTGTACTCATCCACATATAGGTCCTGAATGCCTCCTATAGACCTCTCCATAATCGTGATTTAATCCTTCTATCACAATTCGAGAAAATCATTAGGGGTACCCCATGAAGGAAACATATTTACCATACATTTATATGCACATACTATTCATTGAAATCTCCTCCTTGATACAAAGGAAGTTTTTCAACATAATAAGTCAGTAAACTATCCACCAGATGGCATCATGGCCCTTCACTATGCATGGAATCCCAATGAATAGGTATATGGATATTCCATCCCATTCCCTCTAAGAGATATCAAGAGGCTAAGAAAAACCTTCCGGAACACGGGGGACATCCTTCACCTGCTAATTGGTGTGGTATTGAGAGACAAACACAACTAAACGTCATGTCAATCATGACCACCAAAACTACAACTGAATATCTCTATACATATTTCACATATAAGGATGTAAAACAAGGTGATAATTTCCGAACTTCTATATCACTTTCTCACATAACATGATTGAAAACATTGTTGTCACCTAGAACGTTATTTCCCAATTACCTCCTTGAAAATATCCATATTGAGCATCACTTGTGGATATATGATCATGTATGACCTTTAAGTCAATATCCCCTAGCTGAGACTCTCTCACATGATCCAGAACTAACATAGTCCTCACAATTGACTAAAGAATTGTTGTACCATCCTACTTTACTAGGGTTAGCTACAGGGAAGCTAACTTCTTGAATTATTCCAAAACTATGTGAGGATGGGACATCATGTAAAGATAATAAACTAAAATTTTCCCTTCTTAAGTGTATGAACTATTTATAATTCATAGTTCTACAGGAACTCCAACCAGCATCACTATCTCAGTTTCATGCCTCTTTGGGTGAAGACATACCCGAGACTCTATTTTTTCAAGTAAACAAAAAAGAACTCCCCCAAATGGTAGTCTATCCACATCCTCTAGGTGAAGACAACAATATCATGTTATTGGTGGGAGTTGTGTAGTTTATCTTGTGGTGTCTCACCAACCATAACATTTATGTAATGAATTCTTATCATTTTATCAATACACAACAAAGCCAATATCTTGAGGCATCACAATACACTAGGAACTCAACATCTTACTCTAGTAGACTCAACACTAGAGCTCTCATCATCCTATTCCTTAACTCCTCAATTATCATATGGAACTGCAAATAAAAGGTAAACATATACCTCTTCCACATTGTGGTGGTCATAGAGGCTTTAATTTTTGAGATTTATGCCACAAAACTTATATAGTACCCTACCAAACCAAGAAATATATACACCTACAACATGTTCCAGGGTATCTTCAAGGAAATAATTTCCTTGTACATTGTTGGATACATGAAGAATCCTTGATCAGAAATTAAATTCTCTAAAAAATGAAGTGTATGTATCCAGAAATTGAAATTTGAGATATTTATGTAAAACTGGTCCTCTTAAAGAATGTTAAGAACCATACTGAAGTGTTCATCATGCTCCTACTCAAATTCAGAGTAGATGAGTATGTCTTCAATGAAGACAACAACAAACTAGTCCATGTATATCTAGAAAACCTGGTTTATTAAATCCATAAACATAGTGGACGAATTTTTCAATCCAAATTGAATCACTATAAAATCATTATGTACATAGCAACATCAAAATTCCTACATTGGAATTTTGTCCTTGAAAACCATTAACTGGTGGTATCCAGATCAAAGATTTATCTTTGAGAAACATCTTATAACTTGTAATAGATAGAAGAGTTCATCAATCATTTTCAATGAGTTTTTTTCTATATCATGGCCCGGTTTTGGAATCAATATTCTATTAAAATCTATAATCTCTCGTCCACCGTTTTCATGATTAGGACTGGTGTTTCCCAGGGGGACACGCTAGGATTGATGAAGAACATCACTTGATGGTCCTCTAACTAAAAATAAATCTCATAGAGCTCGGTTTGTGAAATCTAATATCCTGCAGAAAATATAGGGGTTGTACCAAGATTTAATTCAATGATAATATCAATATGCCTCCTCAGAGGTAGTCCTATAACGTCCTCAAGGAAGATGTAAATATAATCCTCCACAACAGAAGGAATCTAGATGCCCAAAGATCATAATACACCAAGTAATCCACTCTATAACTAATTGGGTTTTATCCTCCTACTCACGGAACCCTATTATCCTGCCACAAGATCTCTCTAACTAGAAAAGGAGAATCTCATCCCATCAATGCCTAGGAATCTGACTAGTTTGTGGTGGTAGTCAATCTAGTCTCAAACCTGGGAAAGACAATCCATACCCAATATGACTTTAAATGGTTCTATCATGATGCCCAAAATCACTCTGTGATCCCCTCTCTACCCAGAGATTTCTTTCACTTCCAATAGGTGAAAGATATTTTAGAAGTGTTCCCTTTCGGAACCTCAAGACACAGTTGTTATGTTAGCGATTCAACTAAGAAATCCAAATCTCTCACCAACAGTAAAAAGATGAAGGAATATTCTGTACCTATATGTAATTTTATGTAATAAATAGTATAGGAATCACAGATCCAACCTTTGATCATCTCATGTGCTACATTGTCATAATCCTATGAAGGAAGCAGATGTTTGTGGCCCCGGCAGTCGACTCCCCATGTCTGATGTGGGCCACCAAGTTGTGGTGGGGGAAGGATATCAATGAATTTCCCTCAACCTAAAACTATTATTACTCCTATTCTATCTCTTCCCCTTGGGGACCACCCTATCCACCCCAAGGAAATCCCTGATCATAGTGTTGCCTCTACCATGGCGGTCCATAAGCTATCTGCTTGGGTTGCTCAGTACGTCTGGTCAGAAATTCATGCTCCATGTGACCTTTCCCATCATAATAAAATAACTTCCCCTATCTAGACTGATCTTGTACTCTATAATACCTCATAACAATACAAATACATTCCTTATACTACTCGTTGAAGGGTCTTCTACTCTGAGATCTTGGTACCCAGTATCTGTTAGCTATTGGAAATGACTCAGCCCTATTGCACCCACATCCAGATATAGCTATCTAAAATACCTATAATAGAAATACATCAATCACAAGTTCCATCTCTAGCATCCTAACATAGGTGGAGATTCATAAGGGCACAATAATGGCTTCAATCTCTTTACGAGGTCCCATCTCCAACATTCATATGTGGAAGTACCCATCCAGATCATGTCAAGGGAGTATCATGTAAGGTCTTTGACATTATCAACATACTCATCCACCCTCATCCATAATATATAATGCTTTATATGATCCAACATTTGAACTAAGTGTGAGTAGGAGGGGTGGTAATCCTTATGGAATAGTTACTGGAAGTCATCCCATGAGACTGTGACTCATCATGCATAAGCATTACATCGATCCACCAATGCCCAGATGCTTCAAGGGAAAGGCTTGTTTCCAGTGACACAACATGATCCATGAGGGAATGAATATTATTTAAGAAATAGACCACCAACTCTAGAAAATCATCCTTTTCCTAAGGATGAGGCTCATAACATAACATCTGCAGTCTTCGAATCCGGAACTTGTAGAGTGCACATAGCCTATGCACATCCTCATCCAGATCTATTGGGACTATCTACTACTCAACAAATGGAGGTGATTCTACCTATCCACCCAGAAGATGGGGGATATATTATTGACTCTGAACCATGGCCATGTCCCTCATAGGGTCATATTCATGATGGAGAGATGGTATCCAGGACGGGTGTCATAACAGAGTCTTGCTGAATGTTATCAAGGATTACCACATTCAGATGAGAATATATATATATATATATCAATAACAATGGGGAGATGAATCCATAAGGATACTCAAATAAACAATACTATATGATTCATGTACCACTGATTCATACAAAAAACATCTTGGCATACCATGTCAACAAGTAGGTAGTCCTGGTCCTAGTTAATAGATATATTAGCAAATCACAAAATCACTGGACTCCCTAGCCTGAGAACCTCACTCGAGACATATTCGCATTTTCCCCTAATCCAATCCAAATCCCCATAGGAGGAAACTTTCAAAAAATATCCTAAGGAATTAACATGGTCTTTTACCAATCAATCATGACCCGACCCAAGCCAGGGCTCAAGGTGCAACTACCCCAATCATGCATTAATAGGCCATGAGGTAAAGATAAGAACCAAAGACATAACTAATCTGGGGAGGCATTTTCCTAATAACATATTCATATGCACATAACCAACTCAATTAAATAGTGTAGAGGGAAATTAGAAATGATGCAACACTATTATGAAATAAAACAAGAATGTATCACCCTAAAAAATAGTACATAGTATGGTAGTGTATAAAGAAAGTAATGGGTAAAAATACCTGCCCCAATAAAAATGTGTCCCAAACTAACAAAAAAACTATAAATGAGTAAAAACCAAGATAGTTCATTTCATGATTCTCAAGATATGACCAACATAGGCATTCTAAGATCCAATTATCCCTATGATCCATTGTAGTCATGATCGACCTTTCTGTCATTTGTATAAGACAAAACATGTACGGGAAAATCCCATGCAAGGTTGATTATAATAATACCCATAGGACTCCCTGGAAGATGAAGGGGTATTAATTAAAGATATAATATAAGAGGAATGTTGTATGAAAAAAAATGTACAGTGAAAGAGTTTATCTCAACCAAACTAAGGGTGAAATTAATATCTTCTAAGAATAATGGGATAAACATGATGAATAGATGAGTTACCTATAATGAAATTTCCACATATATCAGGTTAGTAGAATCATCCAACGATGAGAAGCAAGACATGGAAAGAACATGAAATACCTCATGCATCTTCACCTCTCCATGAAAGAGTGTTTCTAAATCCATGGAGTGAATATAGAAGATACAATATATATATACATATATATTCTTAGTCAAAAGATTAAAAAAATCGAGTGTAATGGGTCCCTATTTCATGTATCATCCCAAGAAAAATAGTGTCCAATAGTTCTAAAAAGTCCAACTTTGATGCCCATCATCCCACGTGTCTGCCTTGAACACCCAAGTCTACGAAACTCAATCAACACTCCTTGATACTGTCCACTTTGTTCGGAACTGACTCACCCACACAATTTAGGGTGTGTCAAATTAATGTGTCTTGGTTGGGGAAAGCGTTCATCTTCATCGTGAGTCAGAGGCTACATCAATCCAATCCTCATCACTATGCAGCACAGTCGAGGTGAAAAAATATATTGGTTAGGATCCCATGCCCTGGTACAATAGGAGGGTCACACTCTGTTATTCATAGTGTAACTCTACTCTCTAGCCCCACTAGAGTGTAACCGTTGGAAAAGGTTATCAGGGAACTCCACTACCCAGTTCTACTGATGGGTAATGCCTAGAAGAATTCATCAAAGAACTCCACTACCTATACCTACTAGAGGGTAACAAATAGAAATGTCACTGGGGAACATCACTACTCTTCTTTTCTCTAGAGTAATGCTCGGAGCAGTCACTGGTGATCCTACATGATCACTACGATCATCAACCATCACATATCCAAGATTCATTCCCGAAGAATTTCACCACATATATCTAATTCCACTACTGAGGGAACCATCGTGTTATATGTGAAAAAATGGTCAGGATTGGATACTTGAAGAACAGTGTTTGAGTTCAAAAGATGGGGCCACAGATGTTTTGAGATTCGACAAAGCATATCAAGTCGAAAAAATATTTTTCAGGGTACCCACACAGGGTGTGGTGCGGCTTCACCACTTGCTCATGTCTCTAGTCGGTACATGGATCCATGTTTATGTAGAGTTACATGATGTGTATGTGGACTACACCATGTGACAATGATAACCATGACTGATTCCTGGTCCACTGTCCTAGTGTGTGTACTCGGACCCTGTGTCCATGTACATTGGTACACAACTTGTCTTGCCACATGGAATACCCAATGTGTGGTTAACCCATGTCTGTGTACTTCTGCACAGAATTTCACATGTGTGGATCACCACACTAATAGTCCAACTAGGAGAGGGAACACAGTGTGATGGGGATTAATACCCAATGTATCATCCTTTACTTTTCCCAAACCCTTTAACCACCATGGTGGGGGTATACGTGCCATGTTGTTTATCTTAAACACGATGTGTAGTCGATTTGACACAAAAAATTCCAAATTTGAAGAACTCAATATCAATGATTCATTTCAGTCTGGTTTGATATAGATCTTACCCTGAAACGATTCAAAATTAGTGTATATATGAGGTATGTCTCAGTTTGTTCATCGTTCACTGGAAATAAACCACCTGAGTTACATAAAGGTTTCACTATTTGAATTTCATTCTGATATGGATTCGTTCATCATGATCATGATGATTGATCACCCGATCGTTCTTCCATGCATAGAAATATCACTACATCTACACGTATATCATTAATTATTTCATGTTTTAATTAATTTCGATTAAATATTGGGGTTTAATCAAGCTCAGTACCTTTTGGAAAATATAATTCATGATCTTAGGGATCTAACAGATGAAGAACACAAAGCACAGTGGGGAGAAAAACCCCATAATAATGTTTTAATGGTTGTTGGATAAGGTTTATAGAACAATTATTAATAATATGATCTAAGGATAGATAAAAATTAAATAAAGAAAATTCCATTACATTGGAATATGAAAAGTCTATTGGTGGGGGAGGGGGTTTCGATGGATGAATGTTTATCAATATATTGAAAAATTTAATAAAGGGAGTAAACACATCAATTGATGACTATGAACTCTATTTTGGATCGATCGTTGGTGAAGAATTATTCTACAAATTGATTAAAAGAAGATGTATTCATCACATCTTACTCTACCATGATCTAGAGATTCGTAGTCATTTGTCAATGTGAGGAGAAAGGAAGAGCTTTCTGACAATTATAGAAATTACAAGGCCTACCATAGCCAAAATTTCATAATGATGAAATCATAGACATTTGGGTTTAGGTTAAATGAATTTAATTAACTAATTAAATAATTAATTAATTCACATAAAAGAACCAACAATGATAGAGGGGCCTGAACGTTCGGTGCCAGCTCATATTATGTCACTCCTATGGTAAACACTACATTCTAGAAACAATTGTGGTATCATATTTATGATCCAATCAACATTATATGAGTTAAACCAATTTCTTTAAGAAGATGTGCGCATGAAATATAAAATATATTTAATATTTTTATAAAATCAATTCTTGGAAAATCTTGCATCGGAATCCCACGATATCTCAACAACTAGCATTAGATATATATATATAAATATATCAAATTCATAGAAGGAAAAAACTGGGTCACAATAGTGGGGGAGTGTTCTGAAAAGCGACGATGATGACGGGGGAACTGTGTACAGGTTGAGGTATGAGCTAGAAATGGTGTCGCGCTGTGGTTGAATATGATGTCTCTTTGATACCATGTACCATTCATGTCAAGGTAGCCTGGTTTTGACTAAAGGTCACCGTTGAATGAATTAAATTGAGGGATAAATGTTGATGTGTGCTAGTTAACATGACACTGTGAGGACACATTACATGGAAAAGATTGGTTACTACAAAAATTTCATAGAGATAGATTATAAGAACCATGCACTATCCCATTCAGGTATAGACTTTGAGGGCTATGAACTGGTCTATGTTCATTGAGTCATTCCATTATTATATATCAAGCATTGATCCAATGTAGGTATAGATGAGGGTTTGGTGGTGTCCTGGTTAGAATTCTACCACTCCTTTTTGGAATGGGTGTTTATTCTTTCTATATATATTATCATTATGTAAAACCCTTGTTATACTTGTGAACACCAGGCAATTACACATTGGTGGATTCCTAGAGAGTCTTCTACTGACACCCTACCAGAGAATTTTGATGTGCTAGTAGATTTCACGAGAGACATGGGGAAGGTAATGGGTGTTGTGGTAAATGGATAAGTTTTATAGATTTTAGTATATCGGGATGGTGTTTTGATGTCCCCACTATTTATATATTTATTTTATCTAATACTTTTTAAACTAAATAGTCTATCAATTTTGGGAGAAGATTATTATTATATGACATGTTTTTCATTTATGATATTTTATCATGTTTAATATAATTATCAATTTATTCTTAACTATTATTATTGATCCTATGGCATGATATTGAGAGTATATTCTCCCCAATATTAGATATAGACCTTCACTACTAGTCCACAGCCTCTTGTATATGGAATATGAGCATGTATTTATGCGGATATGTGGAACATACTTGGTGATTTGAGTGAAAATATTACATTATATGTCTCATTCAAAAAATATTTATCTTTTTCTATAAATTTGATATAATTTTAATTTTTTTTTGTTAAATATGTATTACAAAAAGAACCAATTTGATTCTAGATGATTCATAGATGTGATTTAGAACATTGAGATTCTAATGCATATGGTCATGTTGTTACGACTACTGTGGATTACGACCTCACATTACTAACATAAATGATCATTGTTTTGAAAGACTATTATTATGTTCTATCATTTAAAAACATTATATATGAATCTATAGTTGATAATGATATATTTATTTTAAGAAAACGGAATAGTTTTACCTCATTTATAATGAATGAATATGTATTACAAGTGAATAATTAAATAACAACCTTTATCTGTTGGATTACAGAATCCCTGTTTTTGAAATCAATAACAAATCTAGCTCACATGACGCATACTGAACCAATCTATGAAATGAAATGATAGGTTTTCTAAATGGATATAATTTGAAAATATTAAGAAAGGATATAAATTTTTATTCCTTTGAACTAAATCAACTTGGTGTCTGTCATTCCTATTTACAATGATAAATGTCTAAATATCCATTTAGAATAAAATGTTAATGGGCCAAAGTGAATCTTGAATTAGTTCATACTATTGTGTGTGGAACATTTTGTAGATGAATAAATTGTTGGGTACTAAAACATTAATAATTTTAATGATGATTTATATTTGATATGGATATGTCTACATAATGAGATATATGTAAGATTCCTTTGATGATTTAGGGAATATAAGAATGATGTTGAGATCTATATTGGTAAGAATATTAAGAAACATCGCTCAGACTATTGTGATGAATATCATAATAAAACTTTATATTATTATTTATCAAAGTATGGGATTCTATCACAAATCACTCTACTTTATAATCTACTATGGAATATTATAAGTGAAAGGGGGAACCACATCCTGTTAGACATGGTGAGATCATTGATGTGTCATGTGTTTCATCCATTATGCTTTTTGGGATACAGACTGTAGTAAAAAACATACATAAACAACTGAGTGAAAAACATAGTTGAAGATATTTTTACATAAAAACTATGGATTTTAATGAAACCCATAGTTTCATACATATATTTATAGGGATGTGAAGTGTTATTTATGGCCTCTTCAGGCAACAAACATTCCCATCGAGGAAAAAAGTGTACCTTTCTGGGATACCCAAAGGAAACAAGGGGATATTGCCAATATGAACCATCATAAAGAATGTAATTATGGATATACGTTTTACATTAATTAAAAGGTAGAACATACCCTAAATATAGAGTTGGAGTGAGATATAATATGATGAAATCCAGGATTACGGTACAAAGGTGTTGGCAAAAAAAATAAATTCCACAATGACCAATGAAAGAAGATGTGATGGAAACACAATTAATGAAAACGAGTATAATAGAGGTTAGAGATCCTAAAAGATATGGTTATTTAATTAAAACTTATAAGGACTCATTATTAGTTTATAATAATTATCCTATTACCAATAATGATTTAGAATTATGTACATATGTTAATAAGTGGAAATAAGTTATGAATTATGAAATAGATTTCTAGTATCAAAACCAAGTCTACATTTAAAAAAAAACCTATATGGAATGTAAATACCATTGGTTTCAAATAGAAAATAAAGAATATACTAAAAATAAATGGAAAATTCAGTACATTTATGGAATTAAATGATTCAATAGGGTTCAAGAAACATAAATGTATTGACTATGATAAAAACTTTTCAATAGTTTCAATGCTAAAATCAATCATAATTTTACCTTCCATAGTGTCTTACCATGACTATGATATTTATAATATGTATTCTAAAAAAACATCCATAATGGGAACATTCAAGAATTTGTCTATATCACAAAACCTAAAGGGGTTTTGATTCAAATGTATGAATAAACATATGAAAATGTTGATGATCTATTTATGTACTAAAGAAAGAATAATGATCAACAAATATGCAATTTGATGTGGCTATAATATAATTTAGTTTCACAAAGAGTGAATGTGATAATTTTTTATATAAGTAGTCTAGTTAGAGTGAAACCTTTTTATTATGAGTTTATTTTGATGAAATAAAACTTATTGGAAATGAAATACCAGTCATTAAATCTGTAAAAGTCTATTTAAATAAATTCTTCTATATGAAATACATAGTTGAAGAAATAAGTACTCATAGATTCAGGATCCATCTTGATAGAGACAAGAGACTGATTGATCTATTTAAAAATACATAAATTGAGAAGATATTGAATAGATTCATTATAGTACAACTCAAGATATTTTTTTATCAAATGCCAATATGAATTCTACATTTCAAGAACATGTGTCATCAGAAAATTGAGGAATGGTGATGGGTGAAAAGTATTCAATAATAATTGATGATTTTATTAGTCTTATATGTTATTATATGTACTATGCTAGATGTATAATAAGAATTATGTATTTCCTAAAGATATCAAGCAGACTCAGATGACCCCCATTGAATGGGATTAAAAAATATCCTTATCTATCTGAGATGAACTGAAGATATGCACCGATTCTATAGAGGATATGAGTAACTATCCAATTAAATACATGAAAATTATAGTATCCAAGCAGGACAAGATGATATGAAATTAATGTAAGTATACATCATCCCCTCAATAGAGGATATATTAGCTAAAAGAGATCAAATAAATTAGTTGTAATATATTCTATAGTAGATATTGAGTATATTACCACTTCTGAGATAGAAAATGAAGTAGTTTGGATATGTAAATTCATTAATTATTTTGACATGGTACCTATTAGTAAGGAATATATCAAACACCATTGTTATAATGCCACTATGGTGTAACTTGTAAAGGCTCTAAGATGACATAAGTGTGTGATTAAATAAATAAATTCCAAAGTATCATATTTTAAGGGGGTTTTTACATATATTTGAGTTTTTAGTAAACATAGTCTCCATGAAAGTCAGCATAGTGGACCCCTTGACTAAATCCTTTTCTCAGTTGAAACATGATCTTCATGTATGTTTTAGTGTACTAAATTTTATTTGTAGTTAGATCTCATACAGGTGGGATTATTTTATATTTGGTGTTATAGAATCAATTTTTTATACATTGGATAACATCTATATTCAAATGGGCGAATATTAATTAAAAATGTTATTAAATACTATTTATTATTTTAAATTAATTTAATTTAATAATTTCTGAAAGTATCTACAAAATTTAAAATTTCTAAATATTTCTTATTAAGTTGATAACCATGAAATTTTATGATGTAATTTCTAAAAAAAGTTCATCCATATAACAAAATTCTATGATGGGGAATATATTATGTATAATTTTATGTGTGAGTATTTGTAATAAATTGACACATTAAGAAATCAACATGTTTATGTTACCTTAGATAATCTTATATAATAGTGTGTGTAATGGTCCTTAAACATTATTATTATTATTAATTTATATCACGACTCATTCACTTTGATGTACAGAATGAAAACTGTGACCCCATTTGTTTGTGGGAATTAGTGTACATTAGTTGAATTAGGAATGAAAATTCATTAATGAATAAGTTGAGAAAGGATTTTTCCATTGTAATTCCCCAACTGCAGTTACCCAGAGTCTGTTCATTATTACATAACATTGGCATGATACAAGGAATCATGTCTCGAAATACCGATCAGTTTAGTATCCATGGATGTACTTGATACATTCATAAGTTTTACATTACATCATAAAAAAACATCAACAACATTTTTTCCCATTTGAAGCACACTTATATCATTAGCTTGTCTCTACTGGTCTACCATAAAATACTTCTTCACATCATGGGAAAAATAAAACATAGAAAGGGGTGAGCTCAGATACTTGGTCAGGATAACAATATAGCGAAAACATTCATAAATAAGCAAAAACATTTAAGGCAATTCATAAGAAAAAAAATCAATTTAAATATAAACTTCAGTATAAAATATAAAAGAAAAAGTCAGATAATTCCATTTACATATTCACTTGGATATTCAACTAGTTGAATAATCACATGCATTATAAATAGCCACTTTCATAATGATGGAATGCATAATGCCAGACTTCATAACCACATAGTCAAGGCCTTGTGCTAAGACAATAAACCAGATTTTGTCATATCCTTATGCCAAGACACTGGTTTCTCTCATGAGACCTACTGATGCATCGTGGAGCTATAGTGGGCTCCACCCATCACTTACTATGTCCAATGCATTCCTCTTATGAAAAAGTTTAAACATAACATTACCATTTATATTAAAACTATCATATGAAATGTCAATTATTTATCCACAAACCATGAATGGTGTTAAAATAACACATCCATAGTCAAAAATATCACAAAACATTCAATAAAACATGGATGATTTGTATCACAATAAATCAACTTCGAACATGTTTAAAATTCATCAATGAATGGTGACATAGATGAAATGAAAACTATTTGAAATAAATAGATCTTTCCTATTTTAAAATCATTTAAAAGTAACACAATTATAAAAGAAAACATTTATTTTTAAAATATTATTGTAATCTTGTATGGAAAGCTTTGACGATGATATATTGGGTTAAAATAGCATCACCTGCCATATAATTTTAAAAAATAAATTCTTACCTTAAATTTGTTGAAAAGTTCATAAAGTACCTTGTTTGGAAAATGACGAAAAGATTACATTAAAACCATTTTATAAAAAGTAAAAGAAGAGTACAAATGACATTAACCCGTTGTATTGTAAATAGTATAATTTTTTTGAAATAAATTTTTACGAATCGTGGATGTGGATGAAAAAGAGGTCCCAGTAGAAACTTACAAAACAAAAACCCTCATATAATAAAGAGATTGTGAAATTAGCCCTTTCTTTGTACTTTCCCTTAGTCGAGGGTATGTTAAACTTATTTATAATAGTTAAATAATTGTTATTATATTATACAATAACTATATAGATTAATATGATATCATATATGATCCTCTAATATTTCATTGTTAAAAATATTTTAGTAGTATCATCGTTTCAGGTGTTAACTGATCCATTTTCCTTTATTTGCATAGTTACGTAAGCAATGATTGGTATGGATAGTGTGTATTTTATTCATATACCGAATTATATCAAGTTCATAAATATTATTTTTAATCATAAAATAAAAATTATTTTTGAATGATTACGATGGGGAATGAATATCATCGCGTTCGTGCATACGGTAATCTGTGCGTACACATGAGCAACAATCTCATTATATTGATAGTGAAATCGAATGTAATTGGATGATATATCATATATAAAGCATTATTAACATGTTATATATATTATTTAAATCATTTATACTCATTATTATACCCATCCAAAAAATTAAGAGTTTGAATAACAAACTACACCATGACTTGGAGTCGGTAAGCTGTACGTACACATGTATGGTGACTTTGTCATTCATACGATGGATAGAATAATGAATATGGTTTTCTCATTTTTATAATAAAATCAAAGTATATAGAATAGAATATATTTTTTATTTTATAATAGAAAAAACAAAGAAATAGGAAGTGTAAGAAGAAATGAACTTCAAAGAGGGTGGTGAAATTATTACCTCTTCTTCAGGTGTTTCTTTTTGAGTTGATCAAAATGGCTCCTTAGGTTGGATTTATGATAACTCTAAGGACTATAAGTTGATTTTAGGGATGTTTGAAGGATATTTTGGTAGGATTTGGCCTATCCAAATGGATTTGGAGGTGTGAAATTAATAGAATGGGATGTACCCATTTACAAGAGAGGTGTGGGTCACTTTAGAAAAATCTAGAAATAATATTTTATAATGAAATCAGTTTCAGTTTCTAATGGCACATAAATATTTTATTTCGAGGATAAGGTGGGTATGGGTCAAAAATATATCAAAAAATATGTTTAATAGAGGTTTTGGGATCCATATTAACCTTATCTTATAGATTTGACTCTTAGTTAAGTAGTTTGACATTTACCATATCTCTTTGTATTTTTATATTATATGGTTAATAAACATACAATAACAAACCCATAAAACCCCAAGTGGTTAATTATTAATATATATAACTTTATCTAAGTTTTTTTTTCAGATCCTTAGATTTTTAGGAATATCATATCAATTAATAATATAGTATTTGTTTTAAAAACTCAATTATGTCAATTTTGAAACGATTTAGTAATTGGTTTTTGTGAAAATCATAACATCATGATTACTTAGAAAAAATTTATTAAATAAAACCTAACATGTCATATTAACCTATAAAAGTAGTAAAATTAATTAAAAGTCTCAAATTACATTTATTTAGATATTTATAATATCAATTATTTTAATCATTCATTAATAAGGTAATTACTGGATCATCATTGTATCATAAATAAATTAAATTATTTGATGTATAACAATTATAAATAAAATACCATTATTTGGGAAATATTTTTATATTTCTAATGAATATTTATAGTCGAAATTACCTTATGTAGAACCCTTTATTATAAATTTTTTAGTTATTAAACATTTAATTTAGAACTTTTATCTCTTCTTTAAATAAAATAATAATAAATGTCCTAATCTAATCCAAGTGAACTAAAGGGGGTCATATGTTATTTATATGTTTGTATTGGGTTTAATTACACTTATAAAATAGAATTAGGACATGCGTTAGGGTAATTATAATATCATTTTTACCTTTAATTATCTTATTTACTTTTAACCGTGGTAAATAAATTTAACAAGTTTCTATTGACAGAAAATTATTTTCATCTTATTGAATAAAATTTTACAAATTGATTTCAACCATGTCTCTCAATGTTTTTAAATTCAACTCACAGAAGCGGTAAAATTGAGTTCTATGCAAATTTTTAAATTCTCTTAGAAGGTGGGTAGAAGACGGTAAAAAGTTCAATAAAATTTAATATATCTAAACTTGTTATACAATTAATCTAATGAAATTAATTGAACATATATAGTTATTATATATCTCATTTACCTAAAATAACAAAAAATAATATAACTAATTACTTAAATAAAAATTTGGGTTTAAACAATAACGCAATATTTTTCACTCTTCATTAAAAATTGAATGTTTTTAGAAAAATACATAAAATTCTCCCTAATCCAATTTTGATATTTCAAATCCAAAAATTAAATCCATTTTGAAAAATGAAATTTATAAAATTTTAAAATTTTGGTACTACTATTCATAACGGCTACTTTTATTGGTCGTGGTGGTTTAAAACCGACGTTGTGTGCAATGCAAGGTACTACATTATTTGATGGGAAACGTACCGTGGAAGCATTGGGTGTTACATTAGTACCAGATTTATTGAATTTAATATTTTTGAACTTTTATTGAAATAAAATGGTCACGTTAAATTACATGACCATGATGTAATGAAGAGTTTATTTCAGATATTAATGGAATGGAATATCATGCATATAATTTTAAAATAATGATGTGAAACATAGTCGATGTTATAATGCTACAAAGAGAGTATATTACACAATGAGTGCTTGTATGTGGTTGTGGATGTTTTAACATTAAATTATTTTTCTTAGCTTCCTTAACCTATATATATACAGGAATCTAGTACATTTTTCAAGATAGCTTCATGACCACGATAAATATTTCTAAAGTGTAACATAATATGTGTTTATGTCAATCTCAATTAAATTCATTTTTAATTAAATTATTGAAAGAAATATTCTTCACATGACAGAGGAATAATTTTATTTAAAATTTATGACTTCATAAAAAAAATAAATATTTATTTTCAAATTAATTATTAAATAATGTGGCCATATATTGTTTATTTATTTAATATTTAATAAATATTTATCTTTTATAATGTGAATAGAAAAATTATTATATTAATTAATATTTAATTACATATCTATTCATATAAATTATAAATCCCAAGGTGGTTGAAGAGACCAAGATTGATTCCAATAATAAATATGAATTTTCAATCTAATACAATAAAATTTATCATTTCACTAGTTATCACACACGATGGAATAAAAATAATAATAATAATTCAAAACATCACATAGGGTCAGATATAAGATTAATATTTTATTAATTGAATGCGTGAATTGATAAAATTAAAAACCCTGACACCATGTCTCTAAATTTATTGGTAATTCATTTTTAGAGATGTTAATTGATAGTCATTATGAATAATATATTATTCTCTAGAATCATACAATTACTTCTCAAATCCTATCAAGAATGATAAGTTCAAAGGAATTTATTCATAAAAATAAGAAATTTGAAGTGATCAAGGCGAAGAACACAAGAGGATCAATCAACCATTCTAGTACTTGATGTTTCATCCGGGTAGTCTGAAAATTATAAGAGCATGTTTGGATTACCTCTAGAGGGTTTCTACAATTAGATCATATCAGTACAATTATATATTACTAAATACAGATCTAGACGATCAACATCTACTACAAAAAATATCTCAATAATTAGGTAACATTTCTATGATTTAATTAAGATAATTGTAAATGTAACATAAACATATCTCATCCTTGTTCCAACAACCATTCATTTCAATATTTGGTTGTTAAAAATTTATTTTTCAAGAAGTTAAACTCATTTTAAATATGTTAATGATACCTCAAATGTAATTTTATTTGAGTTAGTATAGTCCTAGATAAGATCTTCCACTATTCAAAGAAAAAAAATAATACACACGAAATATCGATTAGATTTTATTATTTAATTTTTGAAGGAAATAATTAATATATTTACATAATTTCCATATTTCAGTATATTGAGTCTGATAAAAAAATCAAAGAAGCTCTATCATATTCTAATGCATCAATTTGATAGGAATCCATAAAAGAGGCAATTGACTCTATAACTGGGAAAAGGGTTGATATTAGTTGATCTCTATCAAGGTTCATAGTTGATAAGTTGTATGTATGAAATTGTATGAACGGAAATAGTTTATGTTATTATTAAAAAATATATAACTTGGTGGTAGAAAATGGAATTACTCAAAAGGATGGAATTGATTAATTCGTAACCCATGCCCCCATGTCTAGGACTAATTCAATTAGAATCATCCCTTCCTTATCTTATATATATTTAATTTTTAAATTTTAAAAATGTATTAAAGAAAAAAATTCTTAAGTGTTGAATTAGATGATGAAATATAGAGGAAACTACTGGATAGATTCATAGTTCATGGAAAAGAAATGAATTTTGGAAAATCGGTATGGTACGTATGTGGTAAAACACAATCCATAAAACAATGTCATGAGAAAATTAATGAATTAATTTTATGAAATGGATCTATTATTAATCAAAATGATATATGTTTTTATTATAAGTTCCATAATTACAATGGTTTGGTTATTTTTTTACATGTTGATTCCATGATAATTTTAGAATTTGATATGATTCATGTGAATGAAGATTATTTTATTTTATATTTAAACTATGATATCAGAGACTTTTTGGATGAAAATGAAATTTTGGGGCTCAAAATATTATTAGATAAAAAGGTTATTTTTCTTTATGAAAATAACTATATTCATATGTCTATAAATTGGTTCAAAATATTTTATTATTCACCAGTTTATAATCTATATGTTTTTTGAAATATGTTGCTACAACATTTAATGGTAGGGATATTTCTCAATTAGAATATTCAAGGGTTATTATGTTTCTCAAATATGTCATTTCATGCACAGTACCTAATATTGGATATTTTATTAGAAATTAGAGCTTGTATGTAAGAGAAATGGGTTACATATAATGGGATATAGTAAAAAAAATCTGAAGCTCCTTAAAGGATCTATTTATTAATATGTATGTTATAGTAGAAACAAAATTGTGTTGGAAGTATTTTCAAATGAAAATTGGATTACAAATATAGAGGATCACTATTCTATGAGTTGATGGTTTTTTAACGTGGTGGTGGATTAATATTTTTAGGTTCAATGAAACAATTTTTTATAATAGACCCATAATGGATTCTAATATTTCATCATTAAAATCCATTAAAAAACAAAATAATGGTATATATCACTTTTATAACATCCAACATTTATCCAATAAAAAAGTCTCATATTTATCTATATTATGATAGTCAAGAAATTTTTACTGGGGTATACAACAATACATATACTGGAAAGTCAAGAAATAATGATAATAAACATAGTTATATAAGGAAGTTGATAAAAGATGAATATATCACAAAAAACATAAATAATTATTTTATTATTTTAATTATATAATTTAATGTAAAAGTAAAGATGAATAAATAATAAAATAAAATAAAAAAATTATTAAAAAATAAATTTAAAAACAAGATATTGATAATATAGTACCTGATATTAATGATTGAATAAACATTGTGTAATGAATTAAATAAAAATATATTACAACAAAAATGAATGACATTTAGTTATATAAATTATATACATGTTAAAAGTATTGAATGTTTGTATTTAAACATATATAAATAACTATTAAAATAAATTCATTTAAAAATGATAATTGAATAAATTTATATATATATAAATTAGAAAACATAATTAGAATGGGTAGATATTAAAAATTAGAAAATAATATAAGATGAATAAATGTTAAAAATCAATAAAATTTAATAACTAAAATTAAATAAATTAACGATAAAAAAATAAATTAATAAATATATTTACAAATAGTTAAAAGTCTATTAAAAAAGAATAAATATTCAAATAAAAATAAATAAATATTTAAAATTATATTTAAATATAATATATTTACAATAACATATTTATTTAAAATGAAGAAATACAAATTTTAATAATATATTAATAAAAAAAGTAATAAAAAATAAATAAATTTATTATAATTATATATATGGAAAACATAGTAAAAATATTAAATATTATAAATTGAAAATGTATAAAAGAATATTAAAAATTGAAAAAACAAAAATATATTAAATGTATATTTATTTTTTATACAAAATTGTATTTATTATATTTTAAAAACCAAATGACATTAATTATTTATCATCTGAATGTATATGTTTGTATATATAGTTATATACTATAACGAGTTATGCCAAATTGAATCTACAGATGACTTTTCTTATTATATAATGATATATTCATATACATATGAATAGATATATGAATTACATCTATATAGGTACATATATAAGTATAAACATACATGTACACATATACGCACAAATATACACAGACACACAAAAATTAAATATTTTTTAAGCAACATATGAAAACAGTACTCAATTTTAAATAGATTGGGTTCCAACAAATCTAATGGATAGAAACAAATTTATTAATGGAGATATTTTTCTCCTAATTAATATAGGGTTTTACCTAAACATTAATAGAGAGCTAATTATAAATTTATATGGAGTGAAAAATGAATTCAAACATTGGGTTATTGATATAGACATGGTGTTTATATAAATGGATGTATGTAAGTTTTTTATTTAGAATAAAAATCATTGACTGGGATGGAAAAAGGTGGTCAAGGCTCCCTTAATAATGAATTCTACATGAGAACTCAAAAACTGATTAATTCCTGGGATCTAAAGGTCGAGGTCGAGGAACACGATAGAGTAAATTGGAATAAGGGAGCTTGATGATGTGGAAACAGAACATTTTTTGTTGAACATTTTCTATTAATATTGGTAGATTTCTAGAATATGCTAATGAGGGTGTCATAGATTGTTATCCTCATTTAATTAATGTTTTTTATTCTTCTATCGTTGTATAATGACATTCGGAATCACATAATCATAATATTATTTGTTTTAAACATTTTTATTGTATTCATGATTTATTGTTGTTATTTGTTTCAATATATTGAATGAAGACATTTGGAGGACTAAAAATGGATGAAGGGATGCCTTGGTGTGGTTAATGGGGTACCTAAACATCCGAATTATTGACACAAAATCTACAAAGGATCTTCCAGAGTAATGATTCATTCTTGTTTTTTCCAGCATCGAGCCCCAACACATATTGTCAAATGAAGGTTGAAGACCATTGTTATTCCTATGGTTATGTGGTTTATCTGGAATTTGGAAAATATTCATAAGTTTATTGTTATGGTTTCTTCAGTTTTTAGAGAATATCAAATGTCTTCATGGATACTTATATTATGTGGAATGTTTCATTTATTAGGTGTATTTTAGATCTTCATGTAAGGCTACAGAAATTATAGACGGAAATAAAATTTTAATGGCCATATTAGAAAGCACATTAAGATTATTTTGAAAGATGATGTGACATGTTATATGACTCATGTTCCTGGAAGAATGTGTTAGATGAATCTGTATGTTATCCGTAAAATTAGTTAATAATTCAGCTTGTTCTTTTGTTCTACATGTTATTATTGATAATTGAGAGAGATTATAGTAATCGACTATTGGGAAATGATATTTTAAATTATCTATGGTGAAATGGAATGGACATCAATGATGAAGGTGGGTTCCTAAATATTTGGAAGTAAGATTAATAAAATTTGAGTAAATGATCATTTTTCTATGGATTCATTAAATGATGTTTCAGTTGGAGTTCACAATTATGATTAAATTAGACCAGTAAAAATCTATAGATACTAGGTGGAGGTCAGTTATAATGGTGTCATAGGAGTTATGTGTAATGAAAATCTTTTTGGTGGCTCAGATTTTGCATAGTAATGTCCTTGCAAATACATGGATGCCTGATAATGTAAGGTTGTGGAAAAAGTGGAAGGCACATAATTTTTTTGTGAATTTCAATAATATCAGATGATTACAACTCATTAATAATTAAATTTTTGAAATTATCCATCAACGCATTCAGATGAGTTTTGTATATTAAGTTGAATGATCAAATCGTGGTTCTAGAAGACTAAGGAGGGACTAAATTAATGGGAGCATGAATTATTAATGTATCATGAAATGGGTGACAAAAGAGGTTTTGAAAAATAATGATGAATGGAGACATGAACGATTTAGAAATTGGTTTGAGAAAGAGATTAGTCTTTGATTATGTCATATTTGGACTCAAACAATGAAATAAATTCTAATTGAAGAATTTATTTTGGTGTATCCCATTTACTACAGGGAGTGAAATTTATGAATGGGGATATTATTATCAATATTAATAAAGGGTTTATATAATCAATAATAGAGATTTAGTTCTCAATTTTAACAAATGTAAAAATTTAATGATGACTATAAATTATTGATTTGGTCTTGGTGAATATAGAAATTGGTGTAGTGATATTTTGTGAGTATGATTGATGATAAAAGACATGGAAAAAAATGATGTTGTTTTCTCCGAATCGCATGATTCTAACCAAAGAACACAAAAAATGTGAGAGGAACTTTTGGAAAAGGAGGGGGTTGAGACTAGTAAGGGCGAAGATCAGAATGAGAGATTTAGAAGATGTGACAAATGAATGTTGTTAGTGTAACATCATTCACCCGTCCTGATAGAGTTCCTAAATACAATAATTATTTTTCCATTATTTTTTCACCACATTTAATGAATGTGATGTTGTTGTTCTTCTATGGATGTAGAACAATAGTCTGAACCACATAATAATGTTGTGAATTTTTTATTTTAATTTGATCTTGCATGACTATTTTCTTGCATAATTTTTCTTATTTATTATAATTATGACCATGGGAGGAGAAGAACCTGATGAATGGATGAATCGGTGTGGTGGATGGGGTACTTGGATTTCCTAGTTCTAGAAAACAAATTTGTGGGGGATTTTTTAGGGAAATGTTCCCATCTTGTTTCTTTCTCCCCTGATATGTGACATACACACACATAAATACTCATACATACACATACATACACATACATACACTTACATACCATAATCCATATTTTTTCATTTTCTAATAAAACTTTTAATGGGTAAGTTTGAACCATAACAAATTCCAACGACATAAAAGCATCAAGATCGAAACCACCACATCCCGCCTACTCGAATCCATGATGCCACCAAAGAAAAAACCATTTCAAATTTTGAAATAATGAAACAGTCAAATTTTCATCCAGTCACCATCGCCTCGAGACGCACACCCTGACACCAAAGACTCGGTCAACTATCTCCACCGCAGACCCCCCTTCATCATCGTGATCGATGCTAGTAACCACTGAATCTTTAGACCAAGAACACTGAAGACACCAAAAGCCTTTCCATTGACAAATCACCATCAGATCGAACCAAAATCCATACCAGATCCATCTTCTGGATCAACACCATTCAGGAAAAACATTTCACAAAATGGTAACAAACAGATCCGTCGATGTGTTCTTGGTATCTCGAAAAACATCATCGCATCGATTCCATCACTGACAGAACATTGTCTTCGTCTCCCAAAGACCAATCCAAATAGCATACCGCGGAACCGAATAACAAATCACACCAAAATACATCTGAAAAACTAATAAAATACAATGGAATCCAAAATAAAGATGCAATACATTGCCAGAGAAAACCACCAAACAAGCAGAGGAAGAAAAAAGGAACGAGAAATGTGAGAGAAACTAACGCTGGTGAGAGGATACACTAAAACTTCCGCCAGCTCCCTCCATCACCAACCCATGTTGTTATAAAACCTTCATCGAGCTCGAACAAGATGGGGTCTAGCTGGATTGGTTGAACATCATGAGCAGCGGAGAAGAGGAACATCGTGTGCCACCACCATCTCCAACCCAAACCGCCTGAAGCACCTACACATAGACCCAAAGTGGAGGTCTGATGCGCATCGTAAGGTAGAAAGAGGGGTGGTGGGAAGCAAACGTCATTCAACCGGTGACTGTCGCCCGGCGAGCAGGGAACAAAAAGAGAATGGAAATCATATAATCGAGGCGGAGCAGGGTTAAGATAGGAGGAAAAGGGAAAAGGAAGAATAGCGAAGCATAGAGGCTCTTCCGAACCCACGACAAAGGGTTTCAGGAGGAAACCCTACGCGAAGCAGAGGCCGAGCGGGGAGAACCGGGGGAAAAGGTGGAAATTGTGTATATACATACACTTACATACACATATATATATTCGCATGCATATACACACATCCACACGTAAACACATATACACATGTAAACACATATACACATACAAATACATAAAATCATATATACATATATTTTAAATTATTTCATATGAATAATATATATATATATATATATTCAAATATGATATTAAATAAAATATATATTCATGTATATATTTATACAATTGGTTAATAAAATATTTTCTTATTATATTTTCATAAGATCTTCATAATTAATGTTTACAAATTTATCACTAAACATTATTATTCATTAATATGAATTTGATATATTTTTTTTTAATTTTGAAAATAAGATGGATTATAATTTTAAAATTATAATATAGTTATATAAATCATATTTATATATTGAATATATATATATATATATATAATTATTTTTATATAAATTATATTTAAAAATATATAAATATATAAATATATATATTTGAATTAAATTATTCATGGTTCTTTTTTTATTTTGGTGATAAATTAGAACCTTATTATCATTAAAAAATATGGCTATCCATTATCATTTATTTTTTTAGCACTATTCAAGGACCCATTTAACAAGGATTTTAGTTTGGACTGAAAAATGTTTCATATTGTTGGTGTTTTTTAGAAATAATAATGGGTAGTGTAGAATAAAGAGCCACGTCAACTACTCGAGTGTGGATATTTATGCAATTACATATAAGAAAACTATATAGCATCTTTTTCATTTTTATAAGTTGAATCCTTCTAATCTGGTGTTTCCCTTGATTCCAATGCTCTATTGATGCTACAATCTTTTGGTGAGGTAATAGAAATGTGGGTCTCTTTGTACCCTTCATCATATGTACCATCAAATGATATATTACAATGTGACATCTCCTTAGTGTCCACATGTTATTTCAAGATTGTAGAGTTAGAACTAATATATATAACCTACGATGTGATTGGCTCACCACTAGAATTTATGAAAATAGTTCCCCAAAAAATCACATCTGGTTTACTTAAATCAATGATGGTTATAATAAATTCCACCTCAACATCATGCACTATTATTCCAACCAAGGGGAGAGTTGTGAAATGATAAAAAAAAACAAATATTAATAAATTACTAATTAATAATAATTATTAATTAATTTTTTATTAAAAAATAAATATTAATAACTCTAAATTGATTTCTAATTGTATTTGAGGATTTTAATTATATATTAATTATGAATTATTATTTTTATTATTAGTAACTATTATTTAAATTAAGAATAATTTGTTTTAGCAATAATGTATTATTTAATTTTTATTAATAATATTTTCAATTATTAAAAAATATTATTTAAAATTTAATTTTTTGTTGACTTATTATTAATCATCAATTAATTAATAAATGGACATATATCTAGTTGGAACTTATGACAATAAGATTAATATGATGAAGGAAAACCCAAAATGGTTAATAACACCGAAAAGAATATTCAATAAGGAAGATAAAAAAATATGATGAAAAAATGAGGGTGGAGAGATTTCAATTTATTACAATGGAATGAACTGAGGAAAAAAATTTATTTCTTATTTCATGAATTATATTTTATAATTATTTATATTAAAAGGTATATTTTATTATAAATCCATGTATTAGTATTAATTTTTTTTTCTAATTTAATAATAAAAATCAAATTTTAACTAGTTTTATATAAGAAATTTTTTAATTTATAATATTTTTTGATAATATTTTCATCTAGTTGAATAAAAAAGTTCTATAGTATAATACACCAATCATAATGTACGTATAAAATAATTTTTTTTACAGAATACTTAAATAAATACACAAACAGACAACCAATGACTGTATTAGTTTAGTGCCTTTGGAAACATAGAAATGTAAACACTTTCCCATAATTGAGAAACATTATCTTCCACTATATTATCCAAGATTAGAACCCCGTTAGACATTACATACATGGAATATATCTTCCCATCATGAGGAGGAAACAATAAAATTGGTGAACTCAGCAGCTTAATAAGGGAAAACAAGGAGATACGTAATCATAAACATGTATATATGGTCATGATATTGTGATGATAACATAATAAGATCATACCGTGCTAGTGAAATATCATAAAAATGAATCCTGGAATAAATATTAGCAGTTCATAAGACACGATTCATAAGGTAAACATGATCAAGAGACAATAAAGAATTACATATAAAAAGGGAATTTTATTTTGGCATACTTATAAACATGAAATATTATTCCCAATAAGTCAGGAAATATTGTTAGAACGTATCAGGGCCCTTTATGGAGACTATAACTATTGGGAAAGAGACACCACTTTCCCCAGTAATAGTCCATTAATTGTAAAGGATTGCGTTTCACCATATTCTCATAGTGGATCTGGTTTCCAAATCTTCTAATAGTGGATCAGGTTTCCCCATCTTCCAGCATCATGGTGACTACACCTAATGAGCAGGACACACCAAAATTCCCATTTGAAATCCTTTCATTATAAGGGATTGAGTTTCACTATATTCCCGTAGTATATCAAGACAATCAACATGACTCACATAATTATCTCTTGGGATATAAATATTAACACACGTCATTGTAGGGAGATATATTTTCTACCAATCTCATAATAAAATCATTCATACAGATTCCATAAGACAATAAAACCTTTCTCATATCATGACCCATAAAAAGATATGGGTTTCATAATCATCCTATCATAAACAATAAGTATAAATGGTTATCATAACATGTAATCATATCTTATGATGTGAAAAAATACAGGTTTCACAATTATTCTGTTAAAGCATAACCCGTGTAATAAATATGATTCTTTAATCAAAATACCCATGGAAGATGAATTAGTTTCATAAACATATAACCCATGAAAGATAAATGTGGTTCATAAAAATCATACCATCAAAACATAAATCATTTAGTGAAATAATATGAATATAAAATTTTGATAATTTCCATGAACGTTGTGATTATTACCAATGGATTTAATATTTTTAAAAAAATAATATAGATATATCCTTTAAAAAAATATCTTTAAGAAAATATCCTTTATTCTTTAAAAATATTCATTTAAAACATAAATATTTTTCAAATACCATTTTCATTAAAAATACTTTGAAAAAATAGAAATAATGCATGGAATCATTTAGAAATAATTTTCTCTTGAAAACATATAATAGAGTCTTGAAAATATATTCAAATTCTTTTTCTTTAAAAATTATTTGAAAAATTATAAAATAATATTCAAAATAATTTAAATTATTTCCCTTGAATATTTTGTTTATAAAACATATAATGGATGTTTTGAAAATCATTGAAAATAATTTTTTTCAAAAAAAATTAATGACCTTTTTCATTGAAATCCTCTTTAAAACAATGATTTTCTATAATAATAGAAAAACAATTTCTTTCAAAAAATAACAGATTTATCTTATAAAATAATCCTTAATGGAATAATGGTCCAGATGATGGGTAAATTATTACATGGATAACATACCTTTTCCATCATAAAGAGATTAGAAAATTTCATCAAACAAAAAATGAAAAAAATATTTCTTTTTATAAACCATTTTGTTTAAAAAGGAAAAACGTGGTTATAAATATATTTTATAGATCCGAGTATAATATTATATTATTTTTGGAAACATTTTATAGATTTTTTTTGAAGGAAGTCAAATTTCCATCCGAAGAGAGAGGTAAATTTAGACTTTATTAAAAACACATTACTGAACATATTATATACCAATGAGTGGAAAAAATAAAACATTACATGGATATAATATTAACAACAAGAAGGTATGATGACACATGATATTTATTGATATTTGGATCATAATATTTCATCAATGGGGAAAATCATAAACAATATCATCAAATTGTGAGATTGTTGATATAAAACATTACCAATTTGGTAACATTGAATAAAAATGAAACAAATAATAAAATTAAATGAAGGTAAAATTTTCATGAAAAAATTAGATTCGTGACATAAAATTTAAATAGAATTATATACACCTCATGGAAAAATATAGGTGCATAACATGGCATGTGTCTCAAATAAGAAAAATTGAGGCAAAATTACTTTTCCAATTTGGTCACTTTTTAATCATTAAAACCATGAAATAATGATCATAATATTTATTTGTAAATAAAAATAAATTATGTATATGTATAATAGAATAAATCCATGGGTAGTACACACACCGTACAAAATAAATGTATGGTTAATGCGACATGCATCTCAGAAAAATAAAACATGAGATGAAATTCCCTTCACTTATGTTTTAACTCTGTTAGTACTATAAAAAACTTCAATATAATAAATATAAGATTATTATAAATAGTTAAAACAACCATATTATTATATATACTACCATATAATTTTTTCTTTTGACAATATATTACACTCTTATTACCAATTCCAAGTTAGGGTTTTGCTTCAGGAAATATTCTCTTTGTTTTTCACATGTGCCTTAATTTGTAATATTTTTGGTCCTCATACATATATAATGATTTTCAGATTGAAAATCATGATTTAAATATCATTTATATTCATTATATATTTCATTATAATAATCTCTGAAATTTATAAATATGAAATGGAATACACTGTTCATCGAGATGGTAGGGAGTATACATGAATGAATTCTATTTCCGTTTAATAATCATATTGAATGAAAGAAAGTAAATAACATATATATTTGTGTGTATATGTATATAATATTATTGAATTAAAATTATTATGTCATATAAATCATATAATTTCAGTAAAATCATCTTTAATACATTCCACGAATAGTGTGAACAAATCACATCGGTATGAGAATGCAGTAATCCATACTTCCCCAAACTAAATTACAGTAATTACAAAACATGGAAAACATAGTGGTATTTGTTATATAATAATTATACAGGCATAAATATTCAACATAAATCATATATATCATATAATTTTTAGAAAAACATCTTTATTACATGTAAAGTGTTAATGAATCACATCGCTTTAGGGAGGCGGTAGTTAAAACTCCCACAAAAGAAGTTATTGTAGTAACAAAAAATGGAAAAAATAAAGGTGAGTTCCTTATAAATATTATATAATAATAATTTAATTAAAAATATATCATATACAATATATATATAGTGTGTATATTATAATTCCTAACCATGAAATATGTTAAAGAAAAAAAGACCAATCATAGTTTCATGAGAATGTAGTTCATTGTACATGAACAATAAGATCATTACCCATTATATACATTTTGGTGTAATTGTTTGGGAAAACCATAATATAGCGACATAAAGTATATTTAGGATACTTATTATATTTTTCAATCATTTAATAAGAATAATTTACATCGGGGAGAATGTAAAGAAAGGAAACGAGCTTGAGGATGGATGTTATATCTTCTTTGGGTAACTACATTTGGTTTGGAACAAAGGGCTTTATTAGATGCATTTCAGCCCAAATGGAGGATTAAAGGTCGAAACTATGTATTTTTTTATGTTAATTGAGAATATATTTTCTAATCCTAAGTTGATTGAGAGGTGGGATGAAGGGGGTATGTGGTGGCCTTTATAGGGGAGGGAGGGGACACACATGAATGTTTTTATAAAAACTGTGGTCTACCCATGTTTTGAAAGTGAAAAAGCATTATAAAACCGTAAAAACACAATAATTGAAGTTTTATGGACTAAATATATCCATAAAATTAGTTTTAGAAATGTTTATAGGACATTTTTTCCCTTAATATTTAGATTTAGTCCCTTATTAAGCTTAATTTTATATTAATCACTGTAACTAATTCTAAACACTGTCACGGAAATGTTTTTTTGTAAATTATGTTGATCATATTTTAATATAAATATTATATCCATTAAAATATTTAATTTCAATTTTTTATTATTAATTTCATAAAAGTGGAAAAATTATGTTTAATTTTAATCCTTCAAATGTGGTGATAATGTCGGTTTTTAAAGTGATAATGTATAAAAGTTCATTAAGATTTTATGTATAAACACAATATAAAAAAAGATTGTATTGAAATTAATTGGATTAATAAAAATTTAATTTATCAATTTTTACATTAAAATAAATAGAGTTTATAATTTAACTATATAAATAAATTATATGAAGGAGTAGTTTTGAATTATTACTTAGTATTTTTCATTATTCATCCAAAAATAAATGTTCTAAAAAATATTTAAAATTCACAACAGTCTATTTTTTATATTATAAATTTAAAACATAAGACAATTTTTTCATATTTATTTCCTACAATTAGCTAAAATTATTTTAATTATTGTTCATAGAAGGAAATGAAAACCTTTTCTTTTAAGAAAATAATATTTCAAAAATTATAAAGACTTTAATAAATCCACTATATGTATTATATTCAATGTTATTTATTTTAAATAATATTAAAAATCATTTCTAAAAAATCATGTTACTAATTTTAATGATTATTTTATAGAAATCCATTTTTCAATAACTATAATTATAAAATAATGTTTCATAGAAACTCTGCATCGTGAGTAACACAAGCCAAGTCAGTGTTGCATGTAGTGCATGTTCATATAATTTTTGTGCGTAGTGTACACAATAAAAATGTTTTTCATTAATATATTAAAAAATATATTTTTTTAAATAAAAAATAAACCAAATGATTCAATTATTTTGGAAAAAATTTTTCACAAAATCTCTGGGTGTTACGTTGTACCCCTTTTAAAAATAATTTATCCCTTAATTTTTTTTGGAGTTATTAAAGGTTTAGTACTTGAAATTTATTTTAATAGAAACCCACACCATTAAAATTAATACTAGAAATTCCATAAAAAATGGTGATGTTGGTATCATGCATGATTCCCAAAGATAACTTATATCCAGGTTTCCACATGGGAGAACATTTGTGGAATGTTAAAATATGGATATGGAGGAAATGAATAAATATTTTTAATGAGTGATTTAGGTCATACATAACAAAAATTGAATAGTACATGAAAATTTGAGGTCCTTAGAGTCATAAATCTATGATGATTTTAATGTCCATCAGTTCATCAAAAATTAAGGTATTAAAAAACATTTTTATCATTTTTATAATATTTAGTAATTCTTTTATTGTCTAGTAATTTTAGAAAATATACTCAATTGATATATTTATATAAAAAAAATCATTCTTTTGTTGGGATTTGATGAATTTATAATTCATCCATTAATTCTAGAAAATGATGTCAAAAAATCGATACTGATGAATGAAGCAATAAAATAAATATTTACTAGATCTTAATTCCCACACATGATTGAAATGTATAACTTGTTATCTGTATGTATTATTCAAAATAGATATGGGTAATATATTAATATCTAATCCAGAAAATTAACACTACTATTTCATCATTAATATTTAATCGTCAGGTTGTTTAACTAAAAATAAAAATTACACATTAACTAGGACATTGTATAGGCCTGTGGTATGCGTAGAACCCTTATCGTCTTTCAGTCATGTATTCAAAACCCATGGCCTTATCAAACCTGATGTGTTGTCAATCTACATATTGTTTTTTTAAAACTAAATTTATATAATTAAAAAATTGATATGATGGATATCCTTGAAATAAGGTTAATCACTAAATAGACTTTTAATTATGATTTTTAGGATAATCTCAGTACATAAATACATTCTTCAAAGTTCAGTATGAAAATTTCATGAATGGTTTACCTTATAACCCTTATAAAATATAGAAATATAATAATTTAAAAATAAATTCATTAAATCATATTGAAATTGATTCATCTTATATCAAAACGTTTTTCTTGGTCGTATCATTTCCAACTTGTGAATACTTTAATCAAGTATTGTCCTGAAACAAGGTAATGATATGAAGTACTATAAATCCTTATTGAAAAAATTCATATTTCCTTATTAAAAATAATATTGGATATATTCCTTAAATCCAATTTTTTTTAACTTCACCAATTAAAACATAAACTAGATGTAAAAAATTCCTTAACTAGTTTTGAGGTAATCAGTACTGTCCAATTTACATATTCATACCCAAAATAAATGTATCCTAAAAAAATATCTCAAGATACCAAACATAATAATATTTTACATTCCATTATTAAAAATATCACTTTTCCATTAAATTACTTTTCCTATACAATGGAAAATTTCAACCTAATTTTTTAAATCCTTAGAGAAAAAAATTAATTGGGAAATATTTTTATATTTCACCATTCATAAAAAATAATTCTTGTATACAAATACATAAAAACATCAATTATCAAACATCATCCATAAATTAAAATATGTATAACTCATATTATTACCTAATACTACTTTTTTAACATTTCGTTTATAGAAACATCATCATCAGTAATATAAATATTACTGATACCCACTTGCGGATTATCTTTAGGATCATTACACTTAAGATATTGTTTTTTACAATTTGAAATAATTAAAAAATTTGGGAATTGGAAATTTGATGTTATCTTTGGGAGGACAATATTCACATAAATTTCAATAAGAAAACCTTTCATTTTCCCTTTGTAATAACTTTTTTTGTGACCATATTTTCCAAATTCAAAACATCATCTTGTTCCTCAAAGTCATTCACTTGGGTAACTATTTCAAAATTATTAACACAAAGGGAACTGTATATTCTTTCCTCTATGGTATCTATTTCCCTAAAAATCAATGAACTCTTCCCTTACCTTCCTTGGTGTTTCAATGTGTTATTTAAGGTACACTTTAATGATCATTTTCTATAAAAAAAGACTAAGAATAATCACAACATTATTTAGTTCATTGAGCATCTCATTTGAATTCTCATCCACCAATTTTCAGTCAACATCAGTATTAACCATGTTCCTTTTGGTTCCCAGCATTGACTAGAACTATAAGTAATTGAGTAAGAAACAATTATCATAGTGATGAACTACATTTTCATAAATAAAGATTTATATGATTTCTAAATCATAACTCCTTTCTTAATATATGAAACCTTACGTTTATCCAAGGTTATTCATAAAAAATTTATATTTAAATCCTTCATTATCGATTGTGAAGTGTTAGTCAATTACAAAACCACATCCCCCTAGAGTGTCAAACTAGGTGTGTTTTAAGGCCTATTTTCATGTACTGGGTTATGCTCGAGTCTATCCAGTGACACCAAGTTATAGTTGTTACTCTTATTTACATTTGTGCTATAACTACATTAACATTTAGAATCTAGACTAGAATGAATTTCATGGAAACTTCTTGCTCTATCCTTTACCAAAATTCTAGGAAATTTTCCTATACTTTTCCAAATCCTTAATCATATCATTATAGACACCCATATACAAATTCCTAGAAATATTCCTAGGGATTTCACCAATGTTTTCACTTTATTTTTTACAAATGATAACTAAATCATTTATCTAATACCATATATAATAACCAAATCATAAACTACTTATACATTACATCAATTTTGTGGAATACTTGAAAAATTAAATAAATATGTTCCTAAATTTTTTAGCAGTTTAGTGCCTTTGGATATATAGAAACATAAAAAATGGTTCATGAGTGGGCTAAATTATCTCCCACTATGTTCTAAATGACTAGAACCCCTATAATAAATATCATAAATGGTATATATATGCATTTATTGCAGAGGAAACATGAAAATATTTTATATGAGTCGATCACTAAGGGAAATAAAGAGAGACATGCTATCATAAACATTCACATAAATAAATGAGAACATGATCTAAAAAATATAAAATTATAACTTGCATGTAAAATATCCTAAAAATGAATAATTAAATAATTATTAAAGATTCATTAGAAATTAATAATTGTGTAAAAATGAGCATAATCCAATAATGAATAACAAAAAACAAAAATGGAATCGTGACGTACTCATAAACATGAAATATCATTACCTTGATGTCAAGATACATTTCTAAAACTTATTTGGGAATTTCATGGGAACTACACCAACATGGTGGGACACACCACCATCCATAGTCATAGTCCATTTCTTGTAATGTATTGTATTTACCCATATTCCCATTGTGGGTTGTGTTTCCTCATTTTCCCATAGTGGATCAATTTTCCTCATCTTCCATCTTCATGGTGACTTCACCTACTAGGCATGACACACCACCATCGACATTCATATTCATTTCCCAATAAAGGATTTTATTTCCCCACCACCCCATAGTGGATCAAGCTCTTCAACATGACCTTCATCATTATCTCATGTGGTATAAATAATTAACCAATTCATAAGAGGGATATATATGACCCACCCATAAAATAATAAAATCATTCATACATGTTCAACAAAATAATAAAACATTCAACATATCATGAACCGTATAGTGAAATGGGTTTCATAAACATCTTATCATTACCCATTAAATGAAATTGGTGTCATTTATATGTAATCATATCATATCAAGTGGGAAAAGAAAGGTTTCATAATAATTTCTCCAAATGATAACCTATTAAAAGAGGTAGGTTTCATAAATATAATACCCTTGGAAGTGGAAAATGTTTCAAAAACATATACCTTGTGATGGAGAAATTAGTTTCCTAACTATCATGTCATTGAAACATAAGCTATTAGGAGAAAGAATATTAATATTACCTTTATATAATTTCAAATAAAATCATGTGTAACACCAATGGATATCGTCATTGAAGGAAAATAATTGGGAAATATCCTTTTTGATACTTATCTTGAGGGAAATATCCATTATTCATTTCAAAAAATTATTTTAAAATGGAATTTTTTTTAAAACAATTTCCTTTAAAAATAGTTCGAAAACATATAAACAAGGATGGATATCATTTTGAAAACATTTTCCATTGAAATAAAAATAAGATTTATTTTTTTTGAAATATATTTACTTTAAAATTAATTTCACAAATTTTAAATTATTATTAAAAATTATTGATATTATTTTCTTTGAAAGCATACTTTTGAAATCTTATAAATGATGTTTTCAGAATCATTTGAAATAATTTTTAAAATGAATTTATTTTTCAAAAATATTTCACTGAAAACAAATTTAAAACAATGAATTTCATGAATATTTAGAAAATATATGATTTTAATTTTTTTAATAATATAAAATAAAATCTAAGAGAATGACGGGAATGGCGTCAATTAAATATACTGGTTTCAAATATTCATTCTGCTTTGTAAAAAGTATAAAAAATTGGATCGATTAGAAAACACCGAGAAAATTTATTAATTAAAACCCATTTGGTTTAAAAAATTAATGTAAGGGTAAAAATTTATTTTAAATATAATAGGTAAATAATAGAATCATTTTGGAATCATTTTTTTTAAAAACCATGGCTTTTATAGAATAAAATTTCAGACTGAAGAGAGAGGTAAAGTAGAAATTTAATAAAAACAATTTATTAATAGTACTATGTATCAAACCATAGAAAAGATGTACCATTACTTGGATATAACATTAATAAACAGATTTTAGAAAAACCCATGATATTTCCTGAGATCTAAATTCTAATATTTCATTAATGAGAGCATACTCAAAAATAGTCTCATTAAATAGTGTGATTTTAGAATTAAACACTTACAAATTTAGTATCATTGAATAATCATAATATTATAATAATAAAATTAGTTTATGATTAACATTTCAAAAAAATAATTATATTCCGGATATATTAATTATAATGTATTTTATACACCTCATGGAAAACTATAGGTTCATAACAAGGCACGTGGTTAAGAGATGGAAAATTGAAACAATATTATTGTACTGATTTGGTAACTTTTGACACATAAACCCCATGAAAGAAAGATAAAAAAATGGATACGTAAATACCCATAAATTAAAGTATAATAATAATATAATACATAAATTAGTACTATACACACCATAAAAAATAAACATGTGGTGAACAAAGCATGTATCTCTCGAAAATAAAAAGTTAGTTGAAATTCCATTAACTTATGTATTGAATCTCTTCATACTCATTCAAAACTCATGTATAATAAATATAAGTTTATTAAATATAATATATTTAACAATATTCTATTACAAAATATCATATATGACTAAATAATGACTTTATATTACATTATTATTAAAAATTCAATGTTAAGGTTTTTCTTTGGGTAATACAAGTTTTGTTTTTCTCATGTGTCTAAATTTGTTATTTTTTCCCTCATATGTATATCAAGACATCCAGAATGAAAAAATGAAAAAAATATAATTTATATTAAGTATACATATATTTATAATAATATATGAAATATATACATATTAAATGGAATACACCGTTCATGGAGATAGTTGGTCATACATACACATGAACATTGTTTCATTTTAATAAATGTATTAAATGAAATAAAAAAGTGAAACATATATATATATATAATTAAATTATAATTATTATCTCATAAATATCATTTAACTTTACAATATTCAACTTTATTACATTCCATGTAGTCTGTGAATGAATCTCATCGTTTTGAGGTGGTGGTATTCCACACATCCCCAATCAAAATTATCATTTTTACAGAAAATGCAATGAAAAAAGGTATATGCTATATAATAATTATAGAATATTGAATAAATAATAATATCATATATATCATATGCATTTACAAAACACATGTTTTATACATTCCACAAACTGTGTGAATGAATCACATTAATTTGAGGAGGCGTTCGAAAAACGAGGTTATCATAGTTTCACAAAATGGAAAAAATAGATGAATGTTCTATATAAAATATAAGAATGCATAAATAAATTATAAATATCACATATATCATAGATAAAGAGTGTGTATATAATAATTTCCAAACCTAAAAGTTGGAAATGTAAAAAATGAACAATCATCTTTTTGTGGGGCAGTAGTTTTCTATACACGACAGTAAGTTGTTTTCCCAATAAATGGAATTGTCTGTAATTATTTTTATAACCTTTAATGTGAAAATTTTTGAGTATATTAAGGATAATAAGGATATTATTTAACCTTGTAAAATGATGAATTTTGGTGGTGGAGAATGGAAATAATAGATAAGAGCTTGCGGAAGGATGTTACCCCTTCTTTTGGTACCTCCTTTTTGGTTTGTAGCAAAGGGATTCATGGGTTTCATTTATGCACCAAAATAGTCTTCATGTAAGAAGGTATTAATTTTGTTAAGTTAGTTTAGTATCTCTTGGTGGAAACTATGTTTTTTGAGTGGTTTAAATTAGTGGTAGAAGTGGTGGCCTTCTATATGGGAGGGAAGGGATACACTTGATATTTTTGAAAACAAGTTATGTATACCCACATTTTTACCTAAAAATATTCATCCAAAACCAACCAAACAAACTGATTAAACGTTTTTTACCTAAATATTTCCGTAAAATTTTTTATATAACTTTATAGGGTATTTTTCATTCAATATTAAGGTTTAGTCCCTAATTATGTTTAATTTTACCTTTATCAATGTAATTAATTTTTACCACTTTCAGTAACCATTTTCATCAAAAATTAAGTTGATATTATTATAATATAAATATTATACTGATTAAATCCATGTATTTACATTTTTCAAAATTCAATTCAATGAATTTAAAAAATTAATTTTAATGATAACCCTATAGACGTGGTGACAAAGAAGTTTTTTTAATGAGAGAATGGTCAAATATTCATTATGATTATATAAAAAATTCAATATTGAAACGATTACAATGAAGTGATATGAATAATAAAAGTATAATTGATCTATTGTGGATTTAAAACAAATTTGTATTATAATTTATATATGGAAATAGTTTTAAAACATTACATAATCTAGATATAAGTCAATAATTTTACTTTAATTGACAAAGAGGATCTTTTTAGGATTAGAGTTTTAACGAAATAGGCCATTATTAATACATTACATCTCAAATATTAAAATGAGATACATCAAATCTATATATTTTTTTTCAAAATAATTTATACCTTTTAATAAAACAAGAATTAATTTCTTTATGGAAATAATCCTGAATTATTCCTTTCTATTACCCTTCTTTATACCCTGTGAAATAAATTTCAAAAACATTGGATGAGAATAAAAAGATCCATAAGGGTTATAAAATATGGAAAGAAAAAATTAGTCCATTAATACGTACAAATAAATGAAATCATAATTTTAACTCATAAAACATAACTTCTTTAACAAACCTCATGAAATCATAATATTTTGGAATAACTAATAAAAATCATAAATCATAAGTGTAACATGTGGCATCCGTATCATACATACATTGTAGCTTTCACAACTACATAGGGAGTAACCTTCATGGTTACTTTTGGAATACCCATCACAGTTTATTACCTAAATATCTTAGGATAAACCTTAATTTTTAACTTATTCACATTACCAAATTCATTTGAGAGCTATCATGGGCACACCCACCCTCGATTTATAACACAATAACTCTTATAGATAATCAATTCCCAAGAACCAAAATATAATCATATCATTTTAACAAGAATAAATGATAAATAACATTTCCACATTTCAGTCAAGATATTGATATAATCAATCCATTATCAAGACTATTTTAAATATTAATATACCTAAAAAGGAATATTTTGTTTACATTTATTATTAAAAAACATTACACCTTTTAGAGGAATCCAAATATCCAATAATTCTAACAGCAGCTGAAAGGTCGTTATCACCGCGTACATCAAAATGAAACATTAATTTTGTTGTTTAGTAAATTTTTTATTTAAAATATTACTTTTTAAAATCATTGAAGGAAATTATAAGTCCAATGGGTTGATTATACACCTTATAAAAAAAATTTATATATATCAAAATATCTCTCAATGAAAGGAGATTGAGGAAAAGTCCCATACATTGACTTCAACTTGTCTTGTTCGTTCATTATCATCTTGAATAATAAACATATGTTAATTTATACATGCTTCAGAATATATTTCATATCTATTATTCCCTTTTAACCACTTATGACCATTTAATATTAATTATATAATTTTTGGAGTTCATGATAGATGTTCTCTTGATAATAAGTTCTTGAGTTGAAAATGAACATGGTATGATGTCACTAGTCCATGTGGTCATAATAACATAAAATAAAAAATATAATTAATTAATTATTAATCAATTTTACAGTTTAATCATAATTTTTAATTTAAATATGGTTATGAAAAATGAACAGTGTTATAATCATGGATATGGTAGGTTGTACATATGCATGGGTAATATTTCCATTTTTCATTGATCATTATGAAAATAGGGTAATTATAATTTAAAATTTTAATTATGATAATCATATTATTAACATCATAATATTTATTTAAATATTCTTATATATATCATAAATGTGATATAATGAATAAAAATGAGTCATGCCGCTTCGAGGATGTGATAGTTCACACGTACGCACGAACGACATTATAATTTTTATACAAATACAATTAAGAACATAATTGATAAATTATTATCTTATAATGATTAATATGTCATAAATATCACACCTGAAGATAAATTAGATAATTATAACCAATATTAATATTTGGTAACGGAAAATGAACAAAATCGGTTCATGGAGGTGATAATTCACACGAATGAATGAACGATTAATTCCTTTCTCATTTCATGGATGTAGAGACGGATTTAGAGAAATATATTAACATAATAATATCATAGTATATTTAGGATAATGTAGTATTATCACATCATGGTTGGTTGATCTTTTATGAAGTGGGAAAAGAAACAAAATAGAAACACATAAAAAAAATGATACCTCTTTTTAGGTTGATTGCCTATCAAGAACACCATAACACATCTAAGAAGGGTTTTATACCTAAAATAAGGATTCAAGAATGTGGGTGGAAATAATAGGAAGTTTTGTGGACATTTATTGGCCGAAATAAAAGTCCTTGGATGTGTTAGATAGTGGGTATAGGTGGTGACCTTTTATAATAGGGAGGAGGAGAACTTCAATAAAAGTATTTTAATATTATTTTATTATAAATTAATTTGCGAATAATAAATTTTACAAATTTTTATATTTCAAGTATGAGATTAGTATAGTTCTAAATACTCTCATCCGATATGTCTTAGACATTTTTAGGTTACAAAATTATCCTTATCATTTAGCTTTATCCCTTATTTAAAAACAATAACACATAACATGTCTACTTGTATTTTCCTAATATATAGTTACTATAGTTACTAAAAAATTCCATAAAAAACACAAGTGGATAATTAATGACATATTTGACATTATATAAGTTTGTTGTCTGAATATTATATTTTAGGACTATTATATCATTTTATAAAATATAATTTGTTTTAAATACTCATTTATGTCAATTTTGGAACTATTTATTAATTGTTTTCTATTAAACTCACATCAACTAGATTCCTTCAAATGAAATGTCTTAAGACAAGTATAACATGACATAATAATTAATAAAATTCTTGTATGGAATAAAAATATTTAAATGACATTTATTTTTATATTTATAATATCATTTATTTGAATCTTTCATTAATTAATTAATAATTGCATCATCATTGTGTAATTTATAAATTTATTTATATAAAGTCCAAATATTATCAAAATAATAAAATTCTGTATTAATTATCTTTATATTTATAATTAATGTTTATAGTAAAACATTTCAGTTATATAGCACTATATAGAAGTATTTTCAGTAAAAGATACATTATTAAATTATATTACTCTTTACATTAAATTATTTTTTATAACATGTCATTATCACACCAAAGTCGCTCCTTGGGGTCCTAAAATAGACCCAATGATTTCCATGGTTAGAAATATCACATAAAATATAATTTGGACGTGTTTTAGGGTATTTTTATACTATTATAATATTATTTTTTACCCTTAAATACCATATTTTCTCTTGAACCGTGGTAATTAAAAATAATTGTTGAAGTTACTATTTATAATGTCTAAAAATAAAAGGTACATATTTAGATAATTTTTACCTTATAATTAAATATATCAAATCCAATTTTCCAAATTAAAACACAAAATTTTCATTAAATAATTTAAAATTAATTCCCGTCTTCAAAACCAGAAAGCATCTTTTTGTGAAATAAAAACTATCAAAAGAATGACATGGGTTTATATCATATTTTAATGTGAAATTACATCCAATGGAAAAAAATTGGATTAAAAGAGAAAAACATGACCCAATCACAATTTAAAACCAATTATAAGGACTACTTATGTATATAAATAAATTATATTAAAAGGCAATTTTGATTTAAAATGTTATATTTTTCACTATTCATTAAAATATGAATTTTATCAGAAAAATAACCAAATTTCAAGAAAGGTAAATTTTTATATACCTCTTCTAAAGAAAAAAAATATTTTATCTTATATTATATATATTAGTGAAAAAAATAATTTTAAAAAGGATTTTCCAACAAAAGTCGGTAAAAGGACAATTTGAAAATATTACAATATTTTATGCTTAAATTTGGATTCATTCCCATTTTATGCCTCTAAAATTCATTGAATAATTGTAAAAAAATCTAAAAAATATTAAAAATAATAAAATAGTTAATTCTATTTATTCCCACTAATACAAAAACTTAGTGTTAACTTTTTTTTAGATTAATAATAATAATATTATATTTTTTTGATATGTCTTGGTGTTGTATGCATCATACAATTTTGGGGAATTCCATTGTTGCGTGTCGGGTATGGTATTATACATTGTATATTTTTAATTAAAAATTAATATTTAGATTCATAAATATTATTATATATGGAAAATTCAAATTCTTTATTTACATGGAATGTTACATATTTCCTCTATTCTGGAAATTTTGACCTCACAATTTTATTCACTTATCAAATAAGTGGGTTTATTTATCCCACATATCATTTTTGGATTCCCATATTTCCTCTTCAACCATACGGTTTTTCCACATAAGCTTTCCTAGATTAATCCCCTTATTCCGCAACACTATCTCTTTGCAGTCATGAATCTGTATTGGATATTCTTCATAATAAGGATTCCCTTCCAACTGAAATTCCTCTTGACTCAAAATATGAGAAAGATCCGAAAAATACATTCTCAACATTGAAACATGAAAGAAATTTTGTACATGGGACAAATGTGGGGGTAAATCCAATCTGTAGGAAACTGATGCAACTTTCTCCAGGATTTTATAGGGTCTAATGAACCTCAGACTCACCATTTCCTTCTTACCAAAACACATCAAACATATCCATGGTGAAACATTGAGAAAGACATGATCACATACCTCGAATGAAAGATCCTTTCTTTGATTATCCGAATAACTTTTCTATATGATCTTAGTTGTCTTCATGTGATTTTGAATCAACTAATATTATTTTTCCATATCTTCTACCAAATCTGGCCTAATCAACCCCCATTCACCAACTTCATCGCAAAAATATGGAGTTCAACACTAATTTTTATATAATGCCTCAAATTGTGTCATCTGTATACTGGATTGAAAAATATTATTATATGAAAACTCAACCAAATAATGATGTTGATCCCATATTCCTAGGAAATCCATTGAAAAAGCATGTAGCATATCCTCTAAGGTATGAATGTTTCATTCTGAATACCCATCTGATTAAGGATGAAAAGTTGTACTAAAATTTAATTCAGTTCCCAATGACTTCTAAAGTCATTCCCAAAAGTTTGAAGTGATCTTAGGATCATGATAAGATACAAAGTAATAGGGAACTCCATGTGACCTAAATATCACTTTAATATACTATAGATAAATATGATCTAAATATTGTGTATCTTGATTATGATGAAAATTAGTAGATTTAGTCAATCAATCATCAATAAACCAAATTGCAATATTACCTAGAGTTGTCTTTGGTAATCTCACAATGAAGTCCATGGATATATTTTTTTATTTCCACTCTGGTAATAGAAAAGGCTGATGTATCCCATTTTGAAAATTTTGTTCATTTTTCACCTACTAACAATTCAAAAACATCATAGTAAAGTCACCATTATCTCTTTTTCGTTCCATCCCAACATTAATACTCCTAAAGATATTTGTATATCATAGTACTACTAAGATGAACAGAAAATGGATGACAACAACCTTTACCAAACAACTCATTATTGAACTGTGAATAAAAAGTGACACATAATTTATTTCCAAACCTAAAAACACAATATGTATCATTATTAAATGCAGGAAACATACCCTTTTGAAGTAATTAATCATTTTCTTGAAACTCACCATCTTTCTTATATGCTTTCCTTATTCTTTCTGCTAGAGACTATTTCAGTAAAACCTAAAACAAAACAGAGGAATTTACTACACCAAAAACTTCCATTCCAAAGTTCATAAAATCATTGATCAATGGGTCAAATTCAAAATATAGCATGGTTATTGTAGTAATACATTTATACCTCAAAGAATCCTCCACTTTGTATGATCTTCCAGGATGTTAATGAATCATGCTATCATAATCCATGATTACCTTATCCATATTCCCTATCTCATGATCAATTATGTCTAAATAAATATATAATTAAAACATTTATGGTCAATATATATATAGAATTTTACTCGATACCTATGATGAAACCAAAATTTTAAAGCAAAAAACAACTCTAGCTAATTCCAAATCATGTGTAGGGTAATTTAACTCATGAGTTCCCAACTGACGTGATGCATAAGAAATTACCTGATGGTTCTGAATTAGTACACAACCAATTCTATTCATCTAAGCATTAATTTTGAAATCAAATTAACCATTTCTAAAATGCAATTTCAAAATTGGATCATTCACCAATCCTCTTTTCAATTCATGAAAACATTCACCACATTATTTTAACTTTATTATCTTAACACCATTTTGACTTAATTATGTCAGTGGGATAGAAAACTGGGAGAATGTTTTTAAATAACCTTAATTAATAACCTGTTATACCATGAAAACTATGAATCTCAGTTATATTTTCAGGTCTTTTCCATTCTTCAATAGCTTTTCTTTTTGTAGGTTCAATATTTATGCCATCTTTAGAAAAAATGTGACCATGGAATGAAATTTTTTTGTAACCAAAACTCACACTTTCTAAATTTCCAATAAATTTTCTTATCTTTTATAGTTTTCAAGAAAACTCGTAAATGACTTTCATGCTCTGATTTAATTTTATAATATACCTAAATATCATTAATAATCCCATCCAAAAACATATCAAAGAAATCATGGAATGCTTTATTCATATGATCCATGAATACAGTAGGTGTAGTTGATTACCCAAAGGGCATAACTAAAAATTCATAATTCCTAATATAGTATGGAACATTGTATTAGGAATGTATGCTTCCTTTACATTCAACTGATGGTTCCAAGACCTCAAGTCAATCATTGAAAAATATGATGCTCCCTGGAGCTGATCAAACAAATCATTGATATGAGGAAAGGGATACTTGGTCATAATAGTGATGTTATTCAAGGATATATATTCAATGAAAAGTCTCATTGAACAAAATATCTTTTTAAAAAACCATACACGATCACGTCATGGGGTTGTGCTTGGTTTAATGAAACGTTTATCTTATAACTTCGGTAATTTATTCTTTAAATATAAAAGATCAAATTGAGTCATTCAATAAGGGGGTTTTGAAATTGGTTTAGCATCAGGAACCTAATAAACAGTTAATTCAACATCTTGATCATGTATTTTACCATGTAACTCATTAAAAAAACATAAAGAACCTCATTTACCCCATACATATAATTAATCAGAATAGTTCCATTTTTATCAACAATATATGCAAGTTAACATTAATTTCTATCTTTTACTAGTTTCTCAGCTTCCTGATTTATTTTAAACAATAAGGCTTCATTCCTATACACAAACTGAAATTATTTATGAAATGAAACCTCTTTAACTCTGCATTCAATATTAGCATGGTAAATGTAATTACAATCTATACCAAAAATAACATCAAACTCTAAAAAAGTCTAAAAAATAATGGGTTTCAGTAGATTCTTTCCAAAAACAAGGACATGAATGTTCTTATAAGATATTTTTTTCTAATAATTTCCCCTGGGTGTTTTTCCACATGTTTTGGATTCATATATTGAGATGGAATTTCCAATTTACTTAAAAATGTCGATGAGATGAACGAGTTTATAGGCCTAGAATCAAAAAACACATTATAATAATCTGAATAAACAAAAAATAAACCTGATAATACTTCATTTTATGAACCAACATCTGCTAAAGTAGTTGCAATCAATTTCATCACCCCTCTTGGATTGTAGTCAGGATCCTTCCCATCATTTGAGTTCTTCGACGAACACTCATTTTCATAATGACCCATCTCATTGAACATAAAAGTTTTTAAAAACAGTTGATCAGATTTTTTCTTACCAATACCCTGACATTTTTTAGTGTAATGACAAGCACTATGTCCCATTTTACCTCATTAGAAGCACTTAACAGAATTCATAAGGCATTCCCCAATTTTATTTTTACCATAATTTTCATAAAGTATAAAGATAAGATTCATACCATTAGTCATTTTTGAAGAGTTCACCAATTTATCCTACCAACTCAACCTCCTATTCTATTGTTTTTCAAATAACATCTAATCATCTGCAAACTTCATTTCCACTTTCTACATACATTGAACACGTTTTTTTCATAACTTTTGTACTCACGAGAAGCAAATTCCCTTCGATACATTGGATTCGATCCTGAGTAAAAAAATTGATTTTACTATAAAAAAACCATATGAAATTTAGAGCATACCTTTCCAATCGAGAGAAATTTTCTTATTAAGATGCTACTAAGTCATCCTCCTGCCTCAATACCATGAATTGTTCTTCCATTCTATGTCAATCCACCTTTAGAAATAATTTCACTAGAAACATGCCTTTGAATTCATCCCAATCAATATCATCAATATCCTCACTTTCCCTAAAATGTCTTACCATTGACCACCACTGATTGACTTCACTATTAAAATGATAAACCTCAAGACTAACCATTTAATGTTTTAAAGACCCCATGAGCTCGAAAATCATATACAGTGTTTTAATCCACCCTTCAGCTATCACATGGCAATATGATCCTCTAAATGATGGGGGATGTTTCATAATGAAATGATATACTACGAACATGAATCTTAATAGCTGATCAGGTTGATCTTGTGCATGGATACCACACAATTTATAGTATGAGCCAACTATTCCGTCACTGCAACAAACAATTAAGTTCTACTTCCAACCATATCTTGTTGCAAATTTGGAAGGTTGCTTTCCTCTCAATGTCGTTATAGCATAGTTTCCCTATTCCTTCTATGGAAAACCATTCTCAATAGACATATCATAGATTAAGAAACATGGTAATCCTTAATTTCCATTTCAATTAGACGATAAAGTAAAAATAATTTATGGATATTCTATTAACAATATCCTAACCCATAAATTTAGGTAAACTGAACTATAATACAAACATAAGGCCAAAACCATAAAATAATACATAATATTTAGATATGTCAATATTTTGACATTAATTCTTATCAAGGATCTTGTATAGGTTTACATTTTTAAAGAATTAAGCCATTCTAAAGACATTTCATCTCAAATATTACAATGTTGACACTTCTACTCTATCTAATTTTTTTCACAATAAAAAAACTTTTTAAATAAAACAAGAATTATTTTCTTGATAAAAATCATTATGAATTATTCCTTTATCTTACCCTTGATTATACCGTATGAAAAAACTTCCAATAACATGGGATGAGCATAAAAACCTCAATAAGGGTTATATAATATGTAATAAAACATTAGTCCATGAATACATACAAATCAATGAATTCATAGTTTTCACTCATAAAACATAAGTTTTTTGACATACCTCATGGAACAATAATATTTATAAATAACTAATTCAAATTATAAATCATAGAGGAAACTTTTGGCATCCATAACATACTTACATTATAGCTTTTATATCTATATATGTAGTAACCTTCTTGGTTACATTTGGAATACCCATCATAGTATATTTTGTAAATCTCATTGGAGAAACCTTAACATTTACCTCAGTCATGTTACCCAATTCATTAGAGAGATATCACGAGCTCATCTGCCATAATTTATCATATATCCACCAATATACATAAGCAATTATTATGATCCATAACAAAATAATAACATATGTACAAGAATAAATGAAAAATAACATTTTAATATTGAAATAAAGATATTGATATAATAAATCCATTATCAAAACCATTTTCTATACCGAAATACCTAAAATGTATTTTTTTGTTTATTTTTATTTTTAAAAACATTACTACTTATAGAATAATCCAAATATCAAATATAACTCGCAGTGATAGAAATCTCGTTGTCACCACACCTGTTAAAAATAAATATTTTTTTATCGTTTCATAAAACGCTTCATAAAAAATGATTACTTCTGAAAACCATTGAATGAAATTAAATTTCAATGGGGTTTATTGTACACCATAAAAAATAAGGTCGTATATAAATCAAATTATGCATCAATGAAATGAGATTGAGATGATGTCCTTTACCTTGAGTTTGACTTGTCTTGTTCATTCATTATCTTCGATAATAATAAACATAGGCTAATTTATATTTTCTTTAGAACCTCATTCATGTTTATTTTACACATTACATCACTCATGATCATGTTATAATAATTAATTAATGTATTGATTTCATGTTCGATGTTTTGTCTACAATCATTTCTTGAGTCAAAAATGAACATGGTATGATGTCAATAGTCCATGTGGTCATAATTACATCATCTATAGAATAATATTCATGACATATTCATCAATTTCACACATGAATCATACATTTTAATTTAAATATAGTCATAAAAAATGAACAACATTATAATCATGTAGATGGTAGGCCATATGTACGCATGAGAAACATTTCAATTTTTCATTATTCAATATGGATATAAGTTAATTATAATTTTATCTTCCTAGAATGATAATGATATTGTTAACATTATAATAATCATTTACATATACTTATATATATCATACTAGTGATATAATGAATAAAATGAATCCCACTGCATTGTGGAGGTTAAAGTTCATACGTACGCATGAATGACGTTATCATTTTTATTCACATATAAATAATACCATAATTGATATATTATTATATTATAATGATTAATATGTCATTTTTTAAAATAGTGGGTTACCTAGAACCAAATATTCAGTGCTTTTGATAACCTTATTGTGTATAGAATTAGCTATAAAAGATGTCATATTACAATTATATTGTTGAATTTTCTGTGTCCACTATTGGAACTTTAATTTCCAAAGATTAATTGTTGTATCGAGTGGTTATTGAAAATCATATTGTATAATAAGAACCAAATGATTCTATGAAAGTAATCAGAAATATATATTCTATGGTCTTGATACATCTTATTTATTAGACACAGTAGATATTGGATTATCACATGCTGGGGGATCAAAAGCATTGAGACTTATTCTCATGAAGTTCTCCCTTGGTGATCTTTAATAGTGAGATCAGGAGGACTGACCCACCAATAGTAACACCAGATGTTTTGGGTGTCATTGGATGTTCCTATGAACAATCATGTGCAATGGTCTCTTGATTTGAGATCATTACCAATTTATGTCATTTTGATTGCACACATTGATGCAAGACGAAAACCATAACAATGATGTCATGGGAAGGAAGTTTGTGTTGGGTGCATCATTGTTGGAATGGCATTGGTAGAATAGTCATTAAAAGATTTGTTGAAACTGGGTTATTGATATAATATATCTTTGTCCATGATGATAAGGATGGTGGTACCTTTGTAAGACCATGATCATGGAAGTTGAGGGTAAGTCTGTTCAGTTGGATTAATTAATAATAATGAAAGAAAAAGGGCGATGACTCTAGTGTGCATCCAGATTTATGAGATATTAATGACAATTAGATTATATTACATAGTGTGTGTTTGTAGGTTGGTTGTCATTGATGTTACAATCCATATCTATTTAGGGTCCATGGTGTGTTTCTAGATCCCGCTCTAGGTATGTGAATATTAGTCACTTCTATCGAGATAGGGGCTTGAGGGTCACACATAATAATGTATCTGAGAAACTACCCTATTTAGTTGAATAAGATATTTGGACATGTTGGGCCCCACCACATGGGTCTGGGATTTTTCTAAGGAAAAATAACCACCAATGCAATAAATAAATTCAGATTATTCAAGTTTAGAATAATGAGCAATGAATTTATTTATTAAATGTATTTATGATTTTTAAGTAGATACATGACAGATATTAATTGGTGGTTATTAAAAATATTCAAGGTACAATTAATATTTATGGGAACGATGGGTCATGTTATGAAATAAATTATTTTCATTTAATATATTTAATATATTACAAGAAAATGATAAAAATATTTATGACTAAGTTTAGTGGTAAAAAAATATAGTTAATAGTGCATTGATTATTCGGGGGATGGGTTGGAATTTCAGGGTAATTACATGACACTATAAACAGAAGAGGAGAAGATTTTTCCAATAATATTCATGGGATTTCCCTCCCCTATCTTATCTCCCATGTTCTAGAGAGAGATGCTCTGGATCCAAAGAGATCGGATCGAGCTCCATCCCAGGAATTGAAAGAAGTGTGATGTAGTGATCTTTGGAGAATCGAAAGAATCATTGGAATTCTAGGCTAGAAGTAGGATTTCAAAGAATGGTCTTCCCGCAGTTTCTTGAAGAACGAGTGGATGATCTGGAGGATTTCAATGCTAGATTATTTGATTAGCAATCACAAACAGAGAGAAGATGTCTTTTTGTAGCATTGGATTTAAACCTGGTGTTTTATGGATTATTATTATTCTTAAAACCATTCAAATGAGATCCTCTTCTTAATCTGGGATTCCATTTTCTAATGTCGACTTGTTCATGTTGAACATCGGTGAAAAATTCATAAAATCCCACCTATTTGGGGATTCTGCTACACTCTCGGTTTGATCAAGATGTATCAGATAGATGCATGTTGATTTTATTCCAAGTATAAATTAAAATTACATTAAATTTAATAAAGGGCATCAATATGGTCCCAACACTACAAATCGAATCTGAATCGGATGTCATTTTTCCATTCAGCAGACATCCGATGTTAAGAATTCTAATTGAAAAAGTTTTGTGCAGGTTATTTCCTTGATGAGCCTTTGTTTTATTATCTATATCTATTTAAACAGGAATTGTATTTTCTTATAGGGACTATTAATTATGTCACGACCCGTCCTCAGGGCCCGTGCCGTGACTACCCCATGCCCGCCTTCCAAAGGCCAGGGGCTGGCGACCAGCACCAAGGAGTAATTCCCGATAAAAGAAGTGAAGGCATTGCCTTTGTAAAGTAAACAAAAACCACAGAGTAAGCATGCAGAAGTATACACTAAGTTAAACTGGGTACAAAAGTAAGTGCGGAAAAGTAAGTGTGCCAGAATACAAACACAAACTGAATGTAAAGTACAAATGGAAAGAAATTACAACAACTGAAAAGTAAAGCCGCAACATCGTGCCGTCCACAGGATGCCCCACCTAAACGGTGGTTACAGATGGCCTCCTCAGCTCCAGAGGTCCAGCCGTACGCTTGGTGTACATCTCACCCAGTGGTCCACCTCCTGGTACTGACTTGATCCACAAGCCTCCACCACGATCAGCACTGTCTGTCGTTTACATCCAACACAATGTAGTGCGAGCATAGCCCGTGCATGGGTGAGTATAAGCTACTCAGTAGGGACCCCGAGACCCCCGAAGGTATCCCAGAATCCACAAAGGATAATCCACAAAGGAAAGCTACAATCACGAAGTAACATCCAACACTACATAGGTATATACCCATACATATACCTAAGTCATCAATTCTCATTCGGATCCAACATCTGAGCCCGTGTACAACCCAGTCCACACAAGAAATCATAACCTAATCCACAAAAGAAAGCATAACGTAATCCACACAGGATATCAAGTCAATATTATCGAAGATAATGATTGAAAGTCAAGACTCATCTCACACAGGTATAATTTTTCGTAAGACGATTGAGATGATCAGATGTAGCCACTTATTCATCTAATCTGTCGGACCCACAAAGGATCGATAAGTACTAACCCCCACAATGATCCACAAAATATCCATAGGTACTAACCCCCGCAATGACCCACAAAGGATCGATAGGTACTAACCCCTGCAATGGCCCACACAGGATCTGACCCACACAGGATCGGTATCCGCTGGTCCACACAGGTCCGCTGAGCGCTGACCCACACAGGATATGACCCACACAGGATCAGTAGGCTCTAATCCACAGAGGATCGTTGAGTGCTGTAGTCGTCACTATCGAACCCACAGAGGATTCCCGTACAGTCTTCATCATCGTCGTAGACGCAGCCCGCTCTAGGGTTCCCGCACACAGCAAGCTTGATTCGGGAGGGTCCGCTCCACGAGCTGAGGGGATGATACATCAACTGACATAGAGACCAGAGTTTATGTATCCCAATGTTCTGTATCGTCAACATGAACTCAATGTGACAGACGGCGCGCCAATCGGACGCCCGGTTTGAGAGATATTGGCTTTTTTGTCCAAGTGGCCCGGTTGGTTTTTAATTCGAACCAACCCGAACGTACTCCAACTGCATCCAAACCTCGAGCTGAGTAATACAAAAGGTCATTCTCACTAAGAGGAATCCATCAAAGTCGACGACACGTCAATCGGACGTCCGGAGCACATGTTATATGTGTTTCCGCTCTGAGGTCCCGGTTGGTTTCGTGTGCGAACCAACCCGTCCGAACCCAAAGTTCTCTGAAACCTTGAGTGTAATATACCTAAATGACCGCCTCGATCCAAATATCGCATAGCAGCTGATGGTGGGTCCATCGGAGGTCCGCATCCCATGTTATGGGCAAAAGACCAAAAGAGGTCCACGAATAGGGGGTTCAGGCTCGGTCCGACCCTGCCCGATACCCCCTGGGTCAGCCCGAACCGGGAAACCCGACCCGGGTCCGAGTTCGGAACCAATAGGGAACCGCCCGACCCAGCCGGTGTGGCCCGGACCAGCCTAGGCGCGGCCTGGCCTGACCTAGGCGCGACCCCACCTGGCCGGCGGGGCTAGGAGGCTCGACCGTAACGGGCGAGTGGGTGAGGGGGGTGGGGGCGAGCTGCCCCTTTGTTTGGAAAACCATGGCCCCCATGTGGGGGCCGCTCCTTCTTCCAGCCGGGGGTTACGAACCCCTGGTCTCCCCCCTGAACGGCCGACCTGCTCCTGTTGGCCGGTTATTGCCGTCACGAGACTGGCGCGGTCTCGTCCCCCTGCTCTGACGCCGGCGGACGGAAATCGGCAGCCGCTCCCTGCTCCGCCGCGGTGCGACGATGCCGCACCCCTCCGCCACAGCCCCGCTCCGGCCGCGGTCTTCTTCTAGGTTCTCCGGCACGGCGCGACGGCGCCACGGCTTGTTCGTTTTCAACGGCGTGGCGCGACGACGCCCCGCTTGTTCGCTGTTTCTCATAGTTTCTGTGCGGTGCAATTGTACCGCGCCGCCTTACACGTGCGGCAACAAATTCAGACAAACAAGGGGCGAGGAGGGTCGGCTGTGTTCGTGCGTTCCGACCTCCTCCCGTTATTGCGATAACAGGCGGCCCAAATAAAGATGATAACCAGCGACGAAAGTAATCATGAACAAAAAAAAGAATAAAATCCCCTACCTCGAAGAAAAATTTGAACAAAGGTTCGTCGAGGAATTGCACGTTGTGGAAGAAGGCGTCGCGGAAGGGGGTTCATCGCGTCGCGGAGAAAAGATTCGTTGGCATCGCATCGTCGATCTCCGAGGATCCGGCGTTCGTGTTGACCTTCGTCGGTGGTCGGTGTTCTTCGCGTTCTTCATCGAGGAAGGAGTGCTTCAAGGCTTTGAATGATTTCTCTCAAGCCCTCTCGCACAACGAACCCCTTTAATAAAATATGACTTCTCTTATTTTATTAACACATAAGACAAACGTTTTGAAATTAAAAAATTGAATTAATAAATTAATTGAATTAATTGAGGAGTTTAAACCACCCAATTAATGAGGTGGTTATATTCAGTTAAATACAAGAGTTGACTTACATTTAAAGGGGGTGTGGGTGTGTTACATAATTAAAGGTGGGGGTTTCGTGGAAGTCGAAATAGGTGGGGCTCGTGTGGGCCCCACCCCACAAATATCCTACCTAGTGGAGTAGGATATAGTGGGTCTCACTTCAACCAATTAGCTTAAGTTAAAAAAATTTAAATAAAATAAATTGGTTGCCCCATTTTATTTTATTCATTTACTTAACCCAAAATTTAGTAACCACTCCCGAGCAAACACAACTCCGGAAATGGTGTTCCTAAGAAATTACAGGCACTACGATTCCATCGGTGTCCTCAGATTTCGATTCCGAGCACCAGTTCAAAAGTTAAGAAAACCCGCACATTTGTTCACTGAACGTACCTGAGCTAAACATTGGAAAATGATTCTGGGCACATCGGGCCTCAGAATCAGGTTCCGTCCGAAACTCCGTTCTTATAAAATCCAAAAGAAAATTAAGAAAAAATTTCCCGTTAATTTTATGGGTCTTTACATTACTCCTACCTCAGGGATTTACATCCCCGTAATGATACATCATAAACTAGGGAAACAAAAGTGGGTACTGAGCACGTATCAGAGCCTCCCACTCCCAAGTTCTCTCTTGGAGGTTCCCGTGATGCCATCTGATGCACACTAGAGGAATCGATCATCCACGTAGGACCTGCTCCTATCGATCCTCAATCTCCACCGGGACCTCCGCAAAAGTCACCCCATCATAAATGTCCTGCACCCCATGGTCAATGATATGGTTTGGGTCATGCATGTATCTCCCCAGCTGTGATACGTGGAAGACGTCATGCACCCGGTGCAACTGAGGTGGTAGAGCCAGGCGATTATCCACCTCACCAATCCTACTGAGGACCTGGAAGGGTCCGATGAAGCGCGAAGATAACTTGCCACCTCGGGCAAATCTCCGTAATCCACGTCGATATGAGACCTGCAAGAAAACGTGGTCGCCATCCTTGAACTCTAGTGGCCTCCGCCTCCTATCATCATAAGACTTATGCCGGCTCTGAGCTCTCCTCATCCGCTTCTGGATGACCTGGACCTTCCCTATCGTGGCCTGGACTATCTCTGGTCCCACAAGTGCTGACTCCCTAGGGTCTGTCCAACACAACGGTGATCTGCAAGGTCGTCCGTACAATGCCTCGTATGGTGCCACCCCGATGGTGGAGTGGTAGCAATTGTTGTACGCGAACTCCACCAAGGGTAGGTGGTCCTCCCAGCTGCGACCAAAGTCGAGGACACATGCGTGGAGCATTTCCTTGAGAGTCTAAATGGTCCTCTCCATCTGACCATCTGTCTGAGGGTGAAAGGCGGTGCTTAGACGTAGCTGCATCCCGAATGCCTCCTGCAACCCCTTCCAAAGGCAAGAAGTAAAGCGAGAATATCTATCAGAGACGATAGATGATGGAACACCATGAAGCCGTACAATCTTCTGAACATAGAGACGTCCCAAGCTCTCCACTGAGCCCTGCTCTCTGATGGGTAAGAAGTGAGCTGACATTGTGAGTCGGTCGACAATCACCCAAATGGAGTCGTGACCTCTGGAAGTGCGTGGATGTCTAGTCACGAAGTCCATAGATATCCTGTCCCACATCCACTCCGGGACCTACAAGGGTTGTACCAATCCTGATGGTACCTGGTGCTCTGCCTTCACTTACTAATAGGTGATGCATCGAGAAACGAACTCTGCCACATGCTTCTTCATACCCGGACAACAGTGTTGTCATCTGAGGTCCTGGTATATCTTCACCACTCCTAGATGTACCGCTAAAGGGGAAGTGTGAAACTGTCTCAGCACCTCCACCTATAAAGAAGCTGGTACCATGGTACGCCCTCTGAAAAGGATGACGTGCTCTCCTCCTAAAGAAAATCCATCAGGTGCCTGTCCTGAGGATATCTGCACATGCCACGTCTCACAGTCAGCATCCCCACGCTATGCCTCTCTGACCCACTGCAGTAGTGGAGGAGTGACTGTGAGTTACTGAAGAAAGGCTGCTCCATCTCTATCCAAAAAAGATATCTACAAAGCGGCTAGCTGCTCTGTCGCCTCCCCAAGTAGCTGAATTCTCGTCCTCCTACTGAGAGCATCGGCTACTACGTTCCCCTTTTCCAGGAATATAGAATAACTCATAGTCATAGTCTTGTAGGAACATGAGCCATCTCCACTGTCTTAGGTTCAGTTCCTTCCGCGAGAAGATATACCTGAGACTCTGATGGTTAGAATAGAGTGTAAAGCGCTCTCCCATTAGATAGTGTCGCCACATCTTCAGAGCGAAGACCACTACTTCTAACTCCAGGTCATTGGTAGCGTAGTTCTGCTCATGCTACCTCAACTTTTGTGATCCATAGGCAAGCATGGCCCGCTCCTGCATCAAGACACATCCGAGTCTGGTCCCTGATGCATCACAGTAAACTATGTTCCCAGCTCCCTCCTCTAGTAGCCTAAAGATAGGCGCGCTGGTCAATATCTATCTCAGCTCTTGGATGTTCTGATGACATCTATCTGACCACAGAAAGGGTTACCCCTTCATCGCCAATGCTGAGAGTCGTGTCGCAACTCTGGGAAAGTCTGGCATGAATCACATGTAGTATCTAGCTAGCCCCAAGAAACTCTGTACCTCTATCACACTCTTGGGTGGTTCTTAAGCTAGAACTTCCTTGATCTTCGCAGGATCCACCGAAACTCCCACCTCAAAGATGATGTGTCCCAAGAAGTTGACCTCACGTAACCAGAACTGACACTTCGAGAGCTTGCCGTAAAGCTGGTGCTCTCGGAGTGTGTCTAGTAAAACCCGCAAGTGTTAGGCGTGCTCCTCCTCAGTGGTCGATTATATCAAAATGTCGTCGATGAAGACCACGAAAAATCGATCGAGGTATGGATGAAAGATCCCATTCATTAGGCATATGAACACTGCTGGAGCATTGGTTACAATGAATGGAGTAACCAAGAACTCATAGTGTCTATACCGACATCTGAAGGCCGTCTTCTGCACGTCCTCATCCCGAAATCTGAGCTGATGATAGCCTGACCTGAGGTCTATCTTCGAGAACCACCATGCTCCCTTGAGCTGGTCGAAGAGGTCGTCAATCCTCGGTAGCAGATACTTGTTCCTCACGGTCATTTGGTTCAAGCGATGATAGTCGACACAAAGTCACAAGCTCCCATCCACCTTTTTGGTGAACAATATCGGGGAAGCCTAGGGTGAAACACTGGGTAAGATGAGTCCCTTTCCCTGTAAGTCCTCCAACTGTACCCATAGCTCTCGAAGCTCAGCAGGGGCCATCCGATATGCTGGAGTGGATATCGGGGTTGTCCCGGGGTACAGGTCAATATAAAATTCTACCTCTCTCTGTGGAGGTAGCCCTGAGACGTCATCGGGGAAAATGTTCGCATACTGATCCACCACTGCAGGAAAACCAGGACTCCGCATGTCAACTAGTCTTAGGATGAGGCTAGCCAACTAATGAGTGATGGGCTGTCCTCTCCTCTGCGTGAGTCCATCCTGCGCTGCAAAGGCTCCCTTCTCTCTGGTGATGATGAACCTGCTCCCTTCGGTGCGTATACTCCGCACCTTGCACCTAATACAGTTGATATGATCATGGACTGTAGATAACCAATCTATGCCCAAGTTGACATCTTAAGGCCTCGACGCCACTACAAGAAGATCCCAGCTGAAGCTCTCACCTCCTAGAGTAAGCTCACACTGTCGGCACCAGTGTGTAATTGTCGAGTCTACTCCCGTAGGAGTCTCTAGTCATAAGGATCTAGCCAACGGCTCCATCGGAATCTCCGAGCTCCGAACAAGGGCAGCAACTATGAAATAATGACTCACTAATATTTCTATAAAAACTGCAGCACAGGTGGAGTAGACACAAATAATACCTCGAATCATCTTGAGTGTGTCGTGGTTGTATGACTCTACTGCCTGGAGTTGTGCCTGTCTCTGCCCGCCAGCTCCCTGTGGTCAGGGTGGACCTCCTGGTGGTGGTGGTGGTAGAGCCTGAAAGCGTCGCCCACCACCTGCTACTCAGCCAGCTCCTCTGCCTCGTCTTCCTGCTCCCTACGGACCGCCACGTTAGAACCTCTGCCTCTTCCTGGTGGTCCCTCAACTGTCTTCTGCTTCTCGTCACGGTGGGTCGGGCAGTCCCGAGCCATGTGGCCTTGCCCGCCGCATGCGTCGCACTGTCTGCCTCTCGTAGGACTGGCTCTGCACTGTGTGCCCAGCACCTCTGAGCCAGTGTCCTGAGGTCGTCTTCCTGAGGGTCTAGTCTGCCTGGACCCATGTGTCATCCGTAGACTGCCTGCTGCCGAATACTCTGCTACGTGTCGCCCTGCGGTAGGTCTCACTGCTGATGTAGGCTCAGCAAGAAAGATCTCTATGAGAAGGGGTCTCTCCAGTACCCCTTCCTGTGTCAGAATGATGAGGGATATCAGCGATGCCCGGATCACATGCCTCAATACCTGCTTGAAGGTCAGGGCCTGAAAGAATGGGTCCCGTACCATGTCCGTCGAATAGCGTGTGAGATCGGTAAATCTCGCCGAGTACTGGGTGACCGTCAAGCTGCCCTTCCTCAGTTGTAGTAGCTCCTAGATGTGCACCGCATGAAGGGTGGCTGGGACTAACTTTGAGTGAAAGAGGCTCTCAAAGTCTGTCCAGAGGAGTGATGCCTCATCGTGCACATAGAGCATCAAACTCCACCATCTGCCTACTGCCGCGTGCAGCATACTCACTACAAGGATCACCATGAGGTCTGCTGGTGTCCCTACCAAACAGAAAACTCATACAACTGCCTCCAGCCAATCCTCGGCTGCCTGAGGGTCCGTCTCCCCATGGAACCTAGGTGGTCGCTGACGCTGGAACTCATGCAGTGCACTAAGGCGACGTACACTCTCAGCGGCTGGGGCTGGTTGCATCGGTGGCTCGGCGGGTAGAGGTATCTCCGGTACCTCTGCTGTCACAGGGCCCTGCACCGAGGCCTCATCGCTTGGTGGGCTGTCGTCACGTACAAAACTCAGAACTCTAGCTGGCTGCCGTCGTGGGGCAATCCTGAAAAGAAACAGGTGTGCCACGGTTAATACAATATACCTGGTGAGATGACGCAAATTAATCACAATGAAAACTTGAAATACACATGCAATCAATGTTTTCGTGCACAAAGTTAGAAATCAGAAGTCAGGGTCCTGGTGTATGGATACGTCGGCCACTGCACCAAAACTGGACTCCGTGCACTGATAACCACAGTCAATACCCTTAACAATATTTGCTTCAAATAGAAAAAGATCAGAGTCCTGAGTTCTGCTGTAGAACTGAACTCCTCTGATACCAATTTGTCACGACCCGTCCTCGGGGCCCGTGCCGTGACTACCCCAAGCCCGCCTTCCATAGGCCAGTGGCTGGCGACCAGCACCAAGGCGTAATTCTCGATAAAATAAGGGAAGGCATTTCCTTTGTAATGTAAACAAACACCATAGAGTAATCAAGAAGAAGTATACACTAAGTAAACCTGGGTACAAAAGTAAGTGCGGAAAAGTAAGTGAGCCAGAATACAAACCCAAACTGAAAATAAAGTACAACTGGAATGAAAATACCACAACTGAAAAGTAAATCCACAATGTTGTGTCGTTAACATGAACTCCCACCTAAAGGGTGGGTACAGATGGCCTCCTCAGCTCCACAGATCCAGCCATCCACTCCGTGTACGTCCCGCCAAGTGGTCCACCTCCAGGTACCGACTTGTCCACAAGCATCCACCACGATCAGTGCTGTCCGGCATCTGCATCCAACACAACATAGTGCGGGCATAGCCCGTGTAGGGATGAGTATAAGCTACTCAGTAGGGACCTCGAGTCCCCTTAAGGTCTCCCAGAATCCACAAAGGATAATCCACAAAGGAATGATACAATCACGAAGTAACATCCAACACTAATTAGGTATATGCCTATACATATACCAAAGTCACCAATTCTCGTTCGACTCCAACATCCGAGCCCAAGTACAACCCAGTCCACATAGGAAATCGTAACCCAATACACACAGGAAAGCATAACGTAATCCACACAGGATATCAAGTCAATAATATCGATGATAACGATTGAAAGTCAAGACTCAGCTCACACAGGTATACTTCTTCGTAAGACGATAGAGACGATCGGATGTATCCACTGATTCATCTATGCCATCGGACCCACAAAGGATCAATAGGTACTAACCCCCACAATGACCCACAAAGGATCGATAGGTACTAACCCCCACAATGACCCACACAGGATCTGACCCACATAGGATCGGTATGCGATGGCCCACACAGGACCGCTGAGCGCTAACCCACACAGGATCGGTAGGCACTGATCCACATAGGATCGCTGAGTGTTGTAGTCGTCGCTGTCAAACCCACGGAGGATTCTCGTACAGTCTTCATCGTTATCGTAGTCGCAGCCAGCTCTAGGGTTCCCGCACACAGCAAGCTCGATTCGACAGGGTCCGTTCCACGGGCCAAGAGGCTGATACATCAACTTGCACAAATTACGGTGTTGATGTATCCCAAAGTTCTGTATCGTCAACAGGAAGCCAACGTGACAGACGGCGCGTCAATCAGACGCTCGGTCTGAGAGTTATTGGCTTTTTTGTCTCAGGGGCCCGGTTGGTTTTTAAGTCAAACCAACCCGACCATACTCCAACTACGTCCAAACCGTGAGCGGAGTATGCCAAAAGGTCCGTATCACTAAGAGGAATCTATCAAAGTCGACGACATGTCAATCAGACGTCCGGAACTCAAGTTATAAGTGTTTCTGCTCCGGGGGCCCAGTTGGTTTCGTGTACGAACCAACCCGGCCGAACCCAAAGTTCTCCGAAAACTTTAGTGTAATATATCGAAATGACCGTAGAAATCCAAAGATCACATCACAACTGACGGTGCATCGATCGGAGGTCCCCAGACCACGTTATGGGCAAAATACCGAAAGAGGTCCGCGAATAGGGTGTTCGGGCCGGGTCCGACCCGGCCCGATACCCCTGGGTCGGCCCGAAACGGGCCGACCCGACCCGAGTCTGGGTCCGGCCCAATAGGGCGCGGCCCGGCCCGGCCTGGGCGTGGCCCGGCCCGGCCTGGGCGAGGCCCGACCAGGCCAGCGTGGCCAGGCGGCGCGACCGTAACAGCCGAGCAGGTGAGGGGGGGGGGGGGGGGGCGCTGCCCCCTGTTTGGAAAACCGCGACCCCCATGTGGGGGCCACTCCTCCTTCCAGTTGGGGATTATGAACCCCTAGTCTCCCCCCTGAATGGCCGACCCACTCCGGCCAGCCGGTTGCTGCTGCCACGGGACCGGCGTGGTCCCGTCCCCCTGCTCCGACGCCGGCCGACAGAAATCGTCCGGTGCTCCCTGCTCCGCCACGGCCAAAGGCCGCGGCCTTAGTCCGACCGGCGCGGTGCGACGGCGCCGCGCCCCTCCACCGCGGCCCCTCTCCGGCCGTGGTCTCCTTCCAGTTTCTCCGGCGCGGCGCGACGTCTCTGCGGCTTGTTCGTTTTCAACGGCGCGGCGCGGCGGCCCCTCACTTCTTCGCCCTTTCTCATAGTCTCCGCGTGGTGCAACGACACCGCACCGCCTTACACGTGCCGCAAAACATTCAAACAAACAAGGGGCGAGGACGGTCAGCCGTGTTCTTGCGGTCCGACCTCCTCCCATTATTGTGATAACAGGTGGCCAAAATAAAGATGATAACCAGCGACGAAAGTAATCACGAACAAAAAAAAGAAAAAAATCCACTACCTCGAAGAAAAAGTTGAACAAAGGTTTGTCGCAGAATTTCACGTCGCGGAAAAAGGCGTCGCGTAAGGGGGATCGTCACGTCGCAGAGAAATGATTCGTCAGCATTGCTTTGTCAATCTCCGACGATCCGGCGTTCTTTTCGACCTTCATCGGAGGTCGGCATTCTTCGCGTTCTTCACGTTCTTCATCGAGGAAGGCGTGCTTCAAGGATTTGAGTGATTTCTCCCTAGCCCTCTTGCACAACGAACCCCTTTTATAAAACAAGACTTGTCTTATTTTATTAACACACAATCCAAACGTTTTGAAATTTAAAAATTGAATCAATAAATTAATTGAATTAATTGAGGAGTTTAAACCACCCAATTAATGAGGTGTTTATATTCAGTTTAAACGCAAGAGTTGACTTAAATTTGAAGGGGGGTGCGGATGCGTTACCTAATTAAAGGTGGGGTTTCATGGAAGATGAAATCGTGGGGCTCGTGTGGGCCCCACCCCATAAATATCTAACCTAGTGGAGTAGAATATAGTGGGTCCCACTTCAACCACTTAGTTTAGGTTAAACAAATTTAAATAAAATAAATTGGTTTCCCCATTTTATTTTATTCATTTACTTAACCCAAAATTTAGTAACCACACCCGAGCAAACGAAACTTCGAAAAAAGTGTTTCTAAGAAATTACTGGCGCTGCGATTCCATCGGTGTCCTCAGATTTCGATTCCGAGTACTGGTTCAAAAGTTAGGAAAACCTGCTCGTTCGTTCACTGAACGTACCTGAGCTAATCTTCAGAAAATGATTCCGAGCACACCAGGCCTCGGAAGCAGGTGCCGTCAGAAACTGTGTTCTTGTAAAATCCAGACGAAAATTAAGAAAAAATTTCCCTTGAATTTTATGGGTCTTTAGAAATTATAATTGCTATAATTATGTTTTTATAATAATGATAGATTTTTTATAATAATAATTTAATTATTATTATAATATTATTATTATAATATTGTTTTTATTTTCTTGATCTTATAGAGGTTTTTTTAAAAAAAAGGGAGATGACCAAATTTTGTAGGTCAATTTTATAAATAAAAAATAAAGGTGGTGACTTTTATAATGTTAGATGAAAAAAAGGGAAACAGGGAGACCTGTAAAAATAGGTACTGAAGGTTGGGGGGGCTATTGGACTAACCAGGTCATCTCCCTCATGTGGTGACCCGCAATAGGGATACATTAATTTAAATGGGTTTTTAATTTTATTTACAAAACAGATAGGGCTTGAGATATTTTTAAAAATGGGTCTGAGATGCCAGAACCTCGTTCACACATCCTTCATGAATCGGATGAAGGATGCATGAATGGGGTTCATGCATCTTGCATAATGTTTATTAATAGTTTTAAAAAAATTATTTTTATTTTTATTTTGTTTTGTTATATTTATATATATATATATATAAAAAAGAAATTTATAAGAATTTTTCCTCTATTTAAAATCCAACAGAACTGCCATTACAACAAACTGGATTTTGATAGAAACTATCATCCAGGACTCCCTTTTATAAGATGGCATGCCCTGAAAATTATTCTGCATTGTCAATGTGGGATACAGGTTCTTCCTAACATGCATAATACATTCTACATCCTTGAGGTGGGATTCTATTTCAAGTACATGATTTTGAAAGAGTATAAAATATAGACTATAAGACTAATATAAATGAAATATTAAACATTGATTAAAAATATAAGAAATAGTTGAAAAAAAGGATTTCAAAAAAATGTTGATCAAAAATAAATTATAACAATTCAAAAAAATCAAATTGAAACAAGAGAATGTTTTACGTATTTCACTTACGTAAATTTGAAAGACTATAAAATATAAAGTATAATAATAATATAAATGAAATTAGAAACACTGATTAAACATATAAGAAATAGTTGAAATAAAATAATTTCATAAAAAATGTTGATAAGAAATAATTTATAACCATTCAAAACCATCAAATTGAAACATAAAAATGTATCATGTATTTCAAGTACGTGACTTTGAAAAACTATAAAATATAAATTCTAAGGACAGTATAAATGAAAATTAAAACATGAATTTAAAATAAAAGAAATAGTTTAAAATTAAATGATTTTAATAAAAAATGTGGATGAAATCTATTTTATATGCATTGAAAACCATAAAATTCATACTTAAAAATGTTTCAATTATTTAAAGTTCCTAACTTTGAAAGAATATAGAATATAAACTATAAGACTAATATAAATGATATTTTAAACATTTATTAAACATATAAAAAATATTTGAAAACAAAAATGATTTCATAGAAAATATTGATAAAAAATAATTTATTACCATTCAAAACCTTCAATTTGAAACTAAAAAATGTTTGATATATTTCAAGTATGTGACTTTAAAATACTACAAAATTTAAACTATAAAACTAATACAAATGAAATTTTAAATATTTATTAAAAATATAAGAAATAGTTAAAAACAAAAATAATTTCATAAAATATGTTGATCAATCATAATTTGTAAGCAATCAAAACCATCAAATTGAGACTTAAAATTTTTTAATGTATGTGAATTTGAAAGCCTATAAAATATAAATTATAAGACCATTATAAATTAAAATTAAAAACTGAATTAAAAATATAAGAAATAGTTGAAAATAAAAAGATATTAATAAATAATGTTGATGAAAAATAATTTATATGATTTCAAACACATATACTTGAAGCATAAAAATGTTTCAAATATGTGGTTTTGAAATACTAAAATATAAATTACAGGAAGAATATAAATGAAACATAAAACATGGATTAAACATAAAATAAATAAATAACAATTAATTAGTTAATTAGTAGTACAATTACTGATTACATAATTATTAATTACTTTTTAATCAATATAATTATAAATTAGCTAATTATTAATATATATATTAGTTATTAATTACGAATATACAAAAATCAATTATTTAATTTCTAATATAATTATATAATAATTAATTTGTTAATTAGTAACATAATTATTTATTATATTATAATTAATTAGTTAATTAATAATATAATAATAATTTAATTAGTAATATCATTATTAATTATATAATAATTAAGTAGTAATATAATTATTAATTATATAATAATTTATTAGTAATATAATTATTAATTATATAATAATTAATTTTTTAATTCGTAATATAATTATTAAATATATAAAAATTAATTAGTTTATTAGGAATATAATTATTAGTTATATAATAATTAATTATTTAATTAGTAAAATAATTTTTAATTATATAATAATTCATTATTTAACAAATAAATTAATAAGATAATTAATAATTATAATTATTCATTATTAATATTAATTATCAATTATTAATAAATAATTATATAATAATTTAATAGTTCATTAGTAATATAATTATTAATTATAAAATAATTAAATAGTTAATTAGTAATATAATTATTAATTGTATAATAATTAATTAACTAATAATTACTAATTATGCTGCTAATTAACTAATTAATTAATATATAATTAATAATTACTAATTATAATTAAAAATTATATTAAAAATTATTTTTCATAATTATATTACTAATTAACTAATTAATTATTATACAAATAATAATTATAATGCTAATAAATTATTAGTTATTATATATAATTAATAATTAATAACGACTAATTATAATTAATGATTATATTACTAATTAAGTAATTAATTACTATATAAATAGGAAATAAGAGATAATAATTATATTGTATAATTATAATTAATAATTATATTACGTATTAATTAGTTAATTAATTATTCAATAATTAATAATTATAGTACTAATAAACTAATTAATTATTATATATTAGTAATAAATAATAATTATTAATAATTATTTTACTAATTAAATAATGAATTTTGATATAATTAATAATTCCAAATTATAATTATTAATCATATTACTAATTAACTAATTAATTATTATATAATTATATTAGTATTTTATAATTAATATTTAAATTAATAATTAAAAAATTTATAATTATATTGATTAATAAGTAATTAATAATTATATAATTAATAATTAAACAACTAATTAACTAATTAACTAATTAATTATTTTATATATGTTTAATTAAAGATTTAAGTTTCATTTATATTTGTCCTATAATTTATATTTTACAGTCTTTCAAAGCCATATATTTGAAACATTTTTATATTTAAAGTATGTGAGTTTGAAATCTTATAAATTATTTTTCATCCACATTTTTTATTAAAATCTTATTATTTTCAACTATTTCTTATATTTTAAAATCATTTTTAATTTTCATTTATACTGGTCTTACACTTTATATTTTATAGTTTTTCAATGTCACGTACTGGAAATACATAAAACATTTTTATTTTTCAGTTTGATGGTTTTGAATGGTTATAAATTATTTTTTTTCATCATTTTTTATGAAATTATTTTTCTTTTCAACTATTTATTATATGTTTAATCAGTGTTTAATATTTCATTTATATTGGTGTTATATTTTATATTTTATAGTCTTTCAATGTCGTGTACTTGAAATACGTGAAATAATTTTAAGATTCAATTGAACGGTTTTAAATAGTTTTAATTTATTTTTATCAACATTTTATGATTTTTTTTGTTTTCAACTATTTCTTATATTTTTTGTCAATTTTTAAAATTTCATTTATATTAGTCTTATAGTCTATATTTTATACACTTTCAATGTCACATACTTGAAACAAAATCCCAAATCAGAAATGCAGAATGTATTGTGTAGGTTAGGAATAACCTGTATCCCACATTGAAAATGCCAAATAATATTCAGGGCAAGCCCTCTTATAAAAGAGAGTCCTGAGTGAGTTTCAGTTAAAATCCAGACTGCTGTATTGGCAGTGCTGTAGGATTTTAAACAGGGGATGAATTATGCTAATTTTTTTTGTTATATATATATATAAACAAAATAATTTTTTTTAAAACTATTAAATAACATTCTGCATGATGCGTGAACCTCATTCACACATCCTTCATCCGATTCGCGAAGGATGTGCGAATGGTGTTCACGCATCCAGCTCAGATGGAATATGCGTGAACCATATTCACACATCTTCCCAGGATCGGGGGTACGTGAACATGGTTCATGCATCTCGGACCCATTTTTAAAAATATCCCAAGCCCTATCCCATTTGTATAAAAAAAAATAAAAAACCAGTTTAAATAAATTATCCCATAATGGGCGTCGCCTCCTTCTACTACAAGTGTAGCAGTGGACCACCAGGCTCCCGCTAAACTGGCTTCCCACTCCCATGTGCGTTGCTACCTCTCTCTAGTAGCCACCATCAAACTGGCATCCTCATACTCCCTTGGTCCCAGCGCCTCCTACCCAGGCTGTGACCTGACGATGTCCACTCCCTACGGTGTCTCCGTGTCGTGCCGCCTCACTCCAAACCGGCCTTCTTCCTCAAGGAGAGTGCAACAACCACCCACACCAGTAGCCCGAGATCTCCACCATACCGGTGCCACTGCAGGCCACCTGCCCAGCCACCCACATGCTCACCGTCGTAGTTTCCTACACCGACGAATGACCATGAACCACTCTCACTAGGCACCTCCCTCCCCACGGTGCCACGAAACACATGGTCGGAGAGCTGAGCCGCTTCTGGACGGCACTCTGACCAGCCCCGACTGATCACAACTAGTTCAACCTTCTATCCGAGAAACATAGTTACTGAGTCCAGTAGCTTTCTGTCACACAAACGTACTTCCAGTGCATCCCTTCCTCTATTGGGTGAACCAGGCAGCAGCCGGATGCACCACTCATAAGCGAGCTACACCGCACCAGGCTGGCGACCGCCTCCCTCTGGCTCACTATCCCCATATCGTAGCCTCCAGCCTAGAGGGCCCTCTACCATATCCAAGCAGCAGGTCCCCAACAACATCAGGGGCTCTGTTGGTTCTACAGGTGAGAAACAACAGACCCACCATAGAGTGGGACAGGTATCACCTACCATGGTTGTGTTTGTCCTGTAAAAGGTTATTGTAGTGCTTCTAATATCGAAATAGATGTGAGCAGACCTTCATGGAAAAGATCACCCCACACGGGTTAGGCTAAGCCTGAAATGATACTTTGTGGGATTTCCCTAACCCGCACTGGCCCTGAACAGATTTTCAGCGGCCCAAATTAATTTTATTTTAATCAAAAATTAAATAAAATAATTAATTTAATTTATTTTGGGAATTAAAATAATTAAATATAAATATTTGGTTATAAAAATTGGATACATCATAAATTATTTAATTTTTTAGTTTTAAAATAAAATAAATTAATTGTTACAACATGACGTAAATATTAGATCAAAAATTAGAGTGAATTTTATAATTCAATTTAAATTTCATTGAGTGTATTTGGATGAAAGTTTTATTTTTTATTTTGTATTTAGTTTATATACGTGAGTTAATGTGTATACTGATCATGAGATGGAGACTGACCAATTCATGTCTAGTGCTTGATTTTTTATTTAATTAAATATTTAATTATTTCATGTAGTTTTGTAATATTTATTTTAGTTGAATAAAATTGATCTGCATATCATATCAGTGTCATTATATGTGTAAGGGACAACATGTCCACTTCTCTGATAACTAAGTTTCACTCCACGAGATTCCCTTTCTTTCATGAGATTATTTTTGTATAATGATGAGACGAAGTGTGATGCAGTTCGTGTCGAGTCATGTCGACACAGCAGATAGGTGATATGAAACATTGGTGGGGAATGCGTTGCAATTTGAGTCACATGCGATGTGACTCTAGCTAACACCCCCTAGGGTTTTAGGTTGGTCCATTATTCAATCAATGGATCAATTATTAGTACCGGCACATGATAAAGTTTTTCATTATATTTCTTGATGGTTTATTATTTTGGGAATGTGTAGTTAGAGTGTGATCACAAAGAATAATAATAAAAAAACATGCCTTGATAAAATTAACATGTGACATGTTATTTTTTTCTATTTAATGCATGATCAATTGTGTGTATGATCACATAATACGTTCTTAAAAAATATAAAATTATTTCTTTCATCGCATAAAAAATAATAAACCCCTCAATGATATATTAATTTATAACACTGTTCTTTCATTAAAATTTGGTCAAAGCTATGTGTTTGGGGAGATGGTAATGAAATAGCTAAGGGTACCACTTACTACTGGGGAGTCCTTATAAGAGTGATGAATTGACATAACTAAAGTTATAGTATGTATTATCCATATCTAACATGCTATAAATTTAGAGGCAAGTGTTGATTAAATCATGTTCTGATTTTAAAAGATGGGGCTTCAGTCAATATATCATGAAACTGCAAGTTAAAGTGTTCGACAAACCAAAATATGACCTTAAAAACTCCAAGTAGTGCCATATACATAGCTTGTAGACTATGAGGTTTGGTTCTGAGATCCATGCCACTTTAGTAATCCAGTGACAGAGTATTTTGATTCTTTCATAGAGGGTTCCAAGAATATGATAATGTAGTGGGAGAAATTTAATTACTTATTTAATCAAAATGTCTAAATTGGTAATCAGATAAAACTCACTAATCTACTATAAATTAATTTTTGAAGAAAAATGCAATGTTCTTCCACAAGTTTAAAAACTTTTATACAATAATGGACAAATTAAATGTCCACACTGGAATGGGTATCGATGAATAATATGGGCGCTTGTGCATAATATTATGATATAAGAAACTCATGGTGTCGGTTTCCCCAACACTGTTAAACTACCTCAAAACGTTATTGAGAAATAGCTTACATGAGGAAAATGTATAATGAATATGATAGTAATATCATTATTCTTTCATCAACATCTAGTGTCAGTTATGGTCGATACACCTGGACATGGATGATAAAACATTAAGTCTCATCTCTGAGATGTTTTCACGGAGAAAGTGAAGTAAAGAAATGAATAATGCAATGATTACAATAGTACGTGTAAATTGAAATATTGATCAGGATCTTTAAATTGATCCTTTTCTCATATCATTTTCCCCACTTTACTCAAGTCACTTTTTAATTTACAAAAATATCAAGTATTGATTAAATGACTCATCACAAATTTCGGAAAGGTTCTCTATGATAATAATAATGTCAAAGATAATTTCATCTTTAATACTTATGGAGAATATATTGGAAGAAAATTCAAAAAGGCCAAAGGAATGTAATTCCAATGGAAAATCTATGACGTCCTTCAATGAATGGTGTATTAACAAGATTTTATTTGTACTGCATATTATTAAATAATATTAAGGATTTTTAACCACAGTAAACTGATTTAATGATGCAACTTACCGCATATACATCAGACATATTCATCTATGTTATGTTTATGTTTTACTATTTGGGTATTAAAATAAAAAATTATGGTGACATATCTGTACTCTAATAAGGTATCCATGTATGTATATAAACATTCCTAGAAGGCATTTATATACTCTAAGTGGCTGTGAAAGGGTGATACCTTGGCCTATAGTGTGAAGTACCCAACTTCTTAAATTTAAAAGTGAAAGATTCATGAAGAACTATTATTTATTATAATCACAAACATTAATTTCATATGTCCTTGGATGCAACAATAAATTTGATCAGGTTCTTAAATGAATGTTGTTTTTGGTATTTAATACTCAATCACTAGTTCAATAATACTTGAATCATAGGCAATTTGTGATAAAAATTAATGTAAGACGTATACCCAGATTTGTAACAATATTACTTTGTCTAACAAAACTAAAATTGGATGTCAGTAAATATACATTGTATGTTATTTAGGCTCAACATATCTAAACACCATTGGTATTATAGACATCTTTAGTTTGGACAAAGTATCCTTTAAAATAAAGGAATGTCACAATGATTTTGGATATATTAAAAAAAGTGAATGTGAACTATTCCATGAATAAACTAGAGTTACATATACTTTATATGGTCTTTTATGTAATTATGGCATGGTAAAATGAGGTATGTTCATGGTCAGATGATATGATCTACTTCAACGTGGTATGCCAAAGAATATCCTTACTGTGGAATCATCAATCATGATAATGTAGCATGAAGTATTTCCTAAATGCACAATACCGTATCCACATCATGAATTTTATGTTAATTAGGAGGATCGATGATAAAGTCTTACATGTTATCATTGATTAACAAAATGAATTGTGGAGCAATTCCTAAATGCATATTTTATAAATCAAAGTATTCATGTTTGTAATATAAATGTTGCGAAATCCAAAAACATCTATTATATTTCATGGAATGCTTTGAAAATTAAAGAGATATCCCAAAAAAATATGCCAACTATAGTGACAAATGGGTAATATATGAGTCATAGTGTGATATAAATACATTATGTAACAAGGATATGTGTTTGGATGCAAAGTGATTGTTAGAACAAAAAAAACAGGCATCATGACAAACAGATTGTGCATTTAGTGTAATAATCCTAACAATTTCTTATGATATTACATAAAAACCTAATATAGAAAAGTAGGTATTCAAATAATATACTATACTTCTATATGAGGGAGTACATCTATATTAGAGACAATGGGAGCTATATTGACTTGTGTTTACTCAGTTCTCCAAATGATCAAATAGTTGACATAGGAATAAGTTCCATAAGAACATGTGTAAAAATGTTTGTTCTCAAGACACAAACTATGTAGGATGGATAAAACCATGGTGATGGTTTTTATATTCACCATGGCCGGTGATCTATTATTAAATGTGAATATAATTTCTTACAAATAGTGTATGGAAATTAACTAAATTTTTTATGATCAAATAAAATTCAATTAATGGATTCCATGTATAAATGTGAAGAGGGGATTATTATTTTTAATACTATAGTGAGTATTAAAGTCAGTTGATACATGGATCGTACTAGTATATTACCAATAAGGATTTATTGGTTTCTCCATGTATTCAAGCCGAAATCAATTAAAATTTATCTTATCATAGCTAATATCTATGATCAAATTATTTAGCATTGGATGTCATGACAACCAATCATGGATGGTGTCTATACGACACAAATAGAAAGGGATGATCACATCACAGAATGCTATTAAAGGTTTAGGTTATTGAAATCTAGTTTAGGATAAATGTAAGAAACATGATCATGGAATATATATTTTTAAGAAATGAACTCCATGTGTCTAAGAGATGTTTGTGGGAGCATCAAGGTTTTCGAAGGAAAAAAATGTTCGACAACATTTGGAAAATAGATGGTTTTCAAATTAGTTAAGACCAAGATGAAATTTATTCTCCAGTGATTGACTTAATGTAGCAACCTATGTTTTAGGAAACAAGATCTATGGAGGTAGATATAAAGGATGCATGGTACTAGTAATTTAAAAAATATAAGGACATTGTATTGAAAAATACAAGATGGAAAAATTCAGAAGATGAATTGTTGCCTATGCCCCATGGAATAATCCCACCAGGTTCACATGTTCAAGACATGGGAAGAGATAAACATGGTGAGTTGAAGTTCATACTATTAAGAGGTGGATTAATCACTTATGCAATGATATATAAAAGGAATGATATTTTCTAGGATATGATTTATAATAGGAAAATATTAGTTATATCCAGGAGCTCTACAAGTATAGAAATCAGAACTATCTTGTTGTAATTCGGAATGTACAAAAGATATGTACCCGGTAAGTGGAGAAGTAAGATATTGTTTTTTAGCGGATAGATACTAGTATTCCATAGATATATGTCTCTAATATCCCTTTTAGGATAAAGAAGATGAGCGGGTAAAGCTCATATAATCTAGTGGTAGACATAAATACTATGATTGAGTACATTGCAGCTTCTAAATAAGCTAATAAGTAGATAAATAAAACAATCTATTCCAGTTCTTTGAATCACACATGGTAAGAAAAGTTTTATCATAATGTAAATTATGATATTTTTATATGCCAAGATGCCATGTTATGATAGTGGAAATGTGGGATATGCTCGGGATACCATCTATTGAGATGTTTTACTCAACAAGACGAGGTCACAATAGTAGAATAGACATGTAGCAAGAACATGTTATAAATAGTATCTAAAGCCGTTACTCAGCTAAAACAAGATGTTCATCTTGTCAGTATCTAACAAGTTTGGTTAGAAATGTTGTCTCAAGTGCATGTGGGAGTGTTGAAATAGTGGGTTCCATAGAACCAACTATTCAGTGCATATGATTACCATATTATGAATACAATTAACTATATATGAGGTCATCTTACAGTTATAGAGTATACTATTCTCTTCAAACTATTGAAATTTTATTTTTTAAAGATTAATTGTCATATCAAGAGGTTATAGTATATCTCAATATATAAGGAGAACCTGGAGATACTATGAAATTAATGTTAAATATATGTTCTATGGTCAAGATACATCTTACTAATTGGACACAGTATATGTTTGACTATCAGGTGTTGGGGGCTCATAAGCACTGAGACTTCTTCACATGAAGTTATCACATGGTGATCTCTAGTTGTGATATTATGAGGATTGACCCACCAATACGAACACCACATGTTTCTAGTGTCATTGGATATTCATATCTACGATCACATGTAATGGTCTCCTGAATCAAGATCATTACCAATATATGTCATTTGAATTGCGTATGTTGTTGCAATACAAAAACATGGTAATTAATTTGTGGTGAGGTAGTTTGGGTTGGGTGAATCATTGGCGATATGGCATTGGTTGAAATTGCTAAGAAAGGATTGGTCACTTCTGAGTTATGGAAGTAATATATCTCACACTATGATGATAAAGATGGAAGTACCTTCATAAGACCATGTCCCTGGAAGTAGAGGGTAAGTATGTTCAATTGGATCAATAAATAATACAGCATGAAAAAAGGTTATGATGTTGGAATGCGTCCTACTTTATGAGATTTTAATGACAAAGTCATTATATTACACAATGTGTGTTTGAAGGTTGGTTGTCGATGCTGTGACCATTATTTTCTCTTTAGGGGAAATGATGTTTTGCTAGATCCAACTCTTGGTCTATGAATCATATTCACTACTATCAATATATGGACCTCTAGGGTCACACACAATAGTGTTTTCGAGAATCTTCCTTATTCATTTGAATCTGATATTTGGAAATGGTAGGCCCCACCACAGGGGTCAGAGATTTGTTCAAGGAAAAATGATTAACAATGAAATAAATAAATTCATATTATTCATGTTTAAAATAATGATCATTTTTTTATTAATTGAATTTAAGAGTTTTTGTTAAATACATGAAAAATAATAATTGAAAAATATTAAAAATATTCAAGGTTCAATTAATATTTATGGGAAGGACAAGCGATGTTTTGGACATAATTATTGATATGAAATACATTTAATATATTATAAGAAATTGATAATAATATTAATAACTTGATTTATTATTAATAATATGTCTTTAATATTGAGTTGATTACTCATGGGCCAGGTTGGCATTTCCATGTCATTACGTGACAATATAAATAGAAGAGGAGAGGAGCTTGCCAAATACTATTCCAAGGAGTTCTATATCTTATCCTCTATCCAATTTTATAGATAGAGATACTATGGATCCAAGGAGCTAAGATTGGGCTCTATCATATGAATCACACGCAGAGTGATGTGGTGATCACTAGATCATCGAAGGCATCGTCGAAATTCTGCGCTAGCACCCAGATTTCAACGAACGATGTTCCCACAGTTTCTTGAGGCGTTTGTGGACGATCTAGAGGAGTTCAATGTCGGATTCATTGAGCAGTGTTTACTAATTACGAGAAGATTTCATGTGCAGCTTCATATTTAAACTAGGTATTTACGGTTTATTTTTGTGGTTAAAACCCTTCACATGAGATCATCGTCTTAAACCGGGAAGATATTTTCCAACGTTGAAAAGTTCATGCCCAACATCGGTGAAATCATCATAAAATTCCACATGTTTTGGGAGTATACTACAATACTTTATACTTCATCCTGAATATCACCTATTAAGATTAATTCCATCATTATAACCTATCTTAATTGATGGTAATGTAAAATGAACTAAATTTGTTTGTGGAGTTTATAATTCACACATACTCACAAATGATTAATTACATCCCTATTTGATGGATGTAGAGATAGATTTAGGGGATGATATTAAATTAATAAAATATAATTATATTTAGGGTAATTGAGTTATTATATCATCAAGGTTAGATGATATTTTAGGCATTGGATGAATAATGAAATTGAAAACACTTAAAGAAATTGATTCATCTTCTTTAGCTGATTGCCTTTGAAGAACACCTAAACACCTCTAATAAGGGTTTTGTGCCTAAAATAAGGCTTCTAGAATGTCAGGGGTTATTATAGGAAGAGTCAAGGATATATCTTGACCTAACTAAAAGGAATTGGATGTGTGAATAGGTGGGTTGAGGTGGTGGCCTTTTATAAGAGGGAGAAGGAGCACTTCTAGAAAGACTCAAAATATTTTTTTTTATAATTTATTTTAGAATTGTAACAGTTAAAAAGTTATATATTTAAAATATAAGATTAGTATGTGTCGAAATATTATCAACCAATAGGTTTCATACATTTTTAGGTTAAAAAGTGACCTTATCATTTAGTTTTAACCCTTATTTAAAAACATAAACTCTTTCCAAGTCTTCTTGTATTTTCGTAATATCTGGTTAATATAGTTATAATAAGAAGCCAATAGAAACAAAATTGGATCATTAATGACATTTTTAACATTATATAAGTTAGTTGGAAAAATATTATATTTTTAGGACTATTATATCATTTAATAAAATAGTATTTTTTTTAAAACTCATTTATACCAATTTTGACACTATTTAGTAAATGATTATTTCTAAAGTCATGAAAACCTTATTGTGTTGATATAAATTACTTAAATCAAATATAAAATGACATAATAATCCAGGAAATTCATGTATGGAATAAAAATATTTAAATAAATTTTTTTAAAATATTTATAAAATCATTAATTTGAACCATTCAATAATAAGGTAATCACTGCATCATCGTTGTGTCATAAATACATTTAGCTGTTTAATGTATAAAAATTATAAATTAAATACCATGATGTATGAATTTTTTTTAGATTTCTAATTAATATTTATATTCATACATATATGTTATATAACACTTCATTATAATTGTTTTAGTAAATGATACATGTTTATGTTATATTTCAATTTACTTTAAATTAATTTTTATAACATGATATTTTCCAATCCATGGGGCTCCATGTGGTCCTAAAATTGACCCAAGGATTCCCATGGTCGGAGTTATCTCATAAAATTGGATTAGGACACATGTTATGGTATTTTTATGTTAGTATAATATTATTTTTACCCTTATTTACATGATTTACCATATAACAATGCTAAATAAAAATAATTACTGAAATAACTATTAAATATTTTTAAAAATAAAAGGTACCTATTAACATAATTTAAAACTTGTAATTAAAAATATGGAATCCATTTTCCAAAAATAAAAACACCAATGTAGAATTAATTAATTTAAAATTAATTTTGGTTCTCGCAACCAGAAAGTAGGTTTTTAAGAAGTCAAAACTATCAAAAGATTGACAAGAGTTTATGTAAATTTTCAATGTTAAATTACTTTAAATGGAGATCATTGAATTAGATTAAAGACATTAATCATATTAAACATAAAAAAATTAACATTACATCCTAACTATATAATTTAATTATATGGAAATGAAGTTTTGTATTTAAATGATATATTTTTCCCTATTCATTAAAATATGAATTTCCTTAGAAAAATACCAAAATTTAAAACAAAGATAATTTTGATGACTCAATTCCAAAGAAGATGTTTATATTATCAAATAGAATAAATAAATTTGAAAAAACTATTGTCAAAAATGATTTCGCATCAAAAGTCAGGAAAACAACTGTTTAAAAATATTACAGTATTTTATTCTTAAAATTAGAATCTTCCTCATTTTAAGCCTCTAAAATTCATTGGATAATATTAAAATCATTTAAAAAGAATTTAAAATAATAATATAATTAACTGTGTTCATTCCATGTAATAAAAATTCTAGGTGTTTACAACCATTTAAAATAAAAATATCATTATATTATTATTTTTCGATATGACTCAATGCTGTGTGAAATATAAGATTTTATGGAAACCCATTATTGTGTGTCAGATATGCTATCGTAAATTGCATCCCATTTAAATTAATATTAATATTTTATTCATAAATATTAATAAATATAAAAATGCCTTATTATTTATTTACTTGGGATGTTACAATTTAAATATATAAATAAATTAGACAAAATGCAGTCTTGAATGAAAATTGTGTTTTTTAAATATTCATCCAAAAATGATGTTTCTTAGAAAAATCCTGGATATTCACATTAATATAAATTTGAAATTAAAATTTAAAAAATAAATTTTATTTTATCAAATTTAGTTTCTAAATGTGTCTAAAATTAATTTTATTAATGTTCACGGTTGGAAATAAAAACAGGTTCTTTTAAGAAAGTAATATTTAAAAAAATAGATTACAAAAACCATTGTATGTCTTATTATCAATATGATTTAATTTAATTAATATTTAAAAATTAGTTATTACTATTAATATTACTTTTCCTAATGATAATTTTATAAATATCACCATTTAAATAATTTTGATAACAAACTAATGTTATGTAGAAACTCATCATTGTGTGTAACATAATAATAGTTGGGGTCTCATGTAGCAAAAGCTAATATTAGTCTTGGTTGTATTGTACGAAATCAAAACATAGGGATTTAATATATAAAAGACAATATTTAGTGTTTCCTGAAATGAAAAAAATCAAAAAGATTAAATTAATCTGAAAAAAATATTTCACAAAATCCCAGTGTGTTACAATGAGGGTATTTTGAAAAATAATTTTTTATAGTTAAATTATCATTGATTTAAGTTTTATGAAACATTATTTAAATAAAATTATATAAAATAATGTAAAATATTAAAAATAATGAAAATAATGATTAATTATTTTAAAAAATATATAAAATATTTAATACTAAAAAATTATTTTATATTTTTCTCTGTTTTAAAATGATAAATATAGTTAATAAAATATAGTTAAAAACTATTAAATTAATAGAAATAGTTGTTATATTCATCATTATATGATTCAGTTCATTTTTTGATTACAATATACATACAATTATTATTTGTTTCATAATAATAATTATTTTATAAATAATAAATATATTCCAATATATTATTTAAATTTAAACTTAATTGAAATATCACATAAAACATTAAAAATCAACATATTACAAAAGTAGATGAAAAATATTTCTAGTTTTTCATTTTTTTATAGTTATAATTGTTTTATAAATAATATATATATTCACAATGATGATTAAATTTTTTTACTTATTTTATACATCACCTAAAACTTTAAAATATATCTATTAAAAAGGGGAAAAAATTTCACCACCGTTTGAAAAAACTTGATCATTAAACTAATTATTTTGATGAAGCCATTTTAGAGGTTAGATCTATATGATGGTGGAAATTACATAGTTTGAATCTTAATTCAATGAAATGTTAGATGAGAAAACTTTTTTGGATTGAAAGTTTTTAATTTTAATTGTATTTAAAGAAAACCATTTTCAACTTTAATTTATTCTAAAATTTACAATTAGTTTACCCCAGAATAACAACATATTATCCAACTCTTTTCTATTGTGATAATCTTCTAACTAGAATCCATATCTTATTCTCACACCCGAACATTGAATTGGTTTTTGGTTTCCATACCTAAAACATGTTGTTCACATCACCTATAACTCAATGTTCTTGTATGTAAAATGTTCCATATTTCTGGGATGTAAAAATAATTTTACATTTTTAAAGTTGTTTTTTATTATTTTTCTTATTTTTATTCATCCATTTAATTGTATTTGGGTCCATGAGTAGTTATTTTTTAATCAAAGGAAATTTTTAATCCAACAAATTAGAGAAATATTAATTATTAAAAGGAATAAAAATAAATATTTAATGTAAATATAATTCTTGATTTTTTGTAAAAAAAATACATCAAAAAGAACTCAACTACCAATGATACATTAAAAAATTTCAATTCTAAATATAAAATAAAGTATTAATTTATTAAAAAATATCTTATTTTATTTCATGTAAATTTTCCTTAATAAATATAGATAATGTTAATATATTGATTTGTGTACTTTAAGATATACCACACAATCCACAAGACTTGTAATAATTGATAAATATTCCATGATATTTGGGGTTTTTTAGTATCCTTTTAAAGGGATATTTTCCTACCCTATATCATATTCCTATGATAGATGTAATGGATAGGAACACATTTAAAGGGGAAATTTTAACAAAGGTCAGGTATTATTATACAATGGGACCAAGATTTTTTGATGTCTATTAAAATTCAATAATATATATTATTAGATTAAATTTAATCTAAATTTCCTATATAACTTCTAGTTTAATTTTTATAGAAACTGAATCTAACTAATTATTTCTCAAATTTGAATTTATCCTACGAACTTTTAGACTGATTTATTTTTTTAGAAAATAATTTAAAATATGATTTATTTGAGGGTAATATTTAATCAGTGACAAATTTATTCTAATGGTAAATAATAATATAAAATAAAAAAATTATTAATAATGTACTTAAAAGATAAAATTATAACTAATTTTCTACATAATTATCATTAATTTTATCATTTTCATTATTATTTTCAAAAATTTCACACTCATTATGATCTAAATGGTTATATAAAAAATATATATAGGCCAACCAAATTTATCTGAGAAAATGATGTGAATTTAAAATTTAACATTTTTTACATTTACTAGAAAATAAATCTGTTATTTCAAATGAATCCACACTTGTATAATTACCTTCACAATAGAATGCTAAACATGATAAACACCACTTTCTATTCCCATTAATCAATCTATTTCATTATAAATATTTTAGAGTTAATGATAAAATTATTATATATATACTATAGTAGAATTTATATGTTTTTTCATATTCCACAGACATATTAAAAAGCCACTTGGCCACATATATTTGTTTCAGACTAAATTATTTAGAAAATATACTATTATGAAAATAATATAAGAATAATTTTTTTTATAATCTTTATAATGTGTTTTCAGTTAACTTTGGCTCCTAAACTATTCCACTTGACTCATACATATCATCAATATATTATATCATTATTATTACATTGGATAGTATACCTATTTCAAGTAAATAACGTGGCATGAAATTAACTCATAATGTCTAAAAATTGCACTCAACTAGTCTATCTCTTAATAATGACAACAATCTAGGAAAACCCATTCCATTCCATGACCTGAGAGCTATAGAAAAAAAGATAAATTTATTATATAATAAACCAACCAAAATAAATTTTATAATTATTACATTGTATTCTTAGGAATGTTCATCTATGGTGAGAAAGGTTTTAAAGCACATCATCGTCATATTTATCTTTTTCCTGATAATGGGTGTTATAAATTTTATTAATTTGTCAGGTCTAACATAGTTCCATAATTATATACAATTCCAAATTATTGAATTGCATTAATTATGTTTAATAAGTGAATGGCATTATTTTTTTGAGTCAACCTTATCTAGATGAGTGTCCTCACTTATTCCATGATTTTTTCATGTGAATCATTTCTTTAATTTGGAATTACATCCCAATTAGAATCATACAAATTTAATTACTATAATTTCTGGTTAAAAATGTTATATTCCATTATCAAATAGTTACTTATAAGGCCCCCTTTTTAAATCATTTTTGAGCTAATAAATATAAAAATACTAAATCAATTTTAAAAATAAAGATTATATTTTAAATAAATATCATTATAAATCATACACGTTACTATAAACTGAGATAACAATATCCCCATTTAGAAAGGATACTAAAATTTTTTATATATTTTTTTAAATGGTCAAAATATTAAAATTATTCATTTGATATTTTTCCAACCTCAAATAATATAATGTTATTTGTTTTAAATAATATCACAATGATTTAATCACATTTTGTTAGAGTTGATAATATGGCCCTAGGTTTTTAGAAATTATTAAAATTTTATATTTTGAAACTATTGTTGTAAATTACACACAGAAAAAATATTTATATTTATTCAACTAGGGTGCATCTGTTGATAAAAGTACATTTTTTGTTGGTAAAAGATTTTGATAATACATATTCCATATTCACTATTTTTTTTCAAAACTATATCACCCAAATTTATTGTGATAGATCAAACGGTTTGGTTTAAATTATAATAATACCAATATATAATATATTTGTTTGTAAAAATTTTTAGAAGAATATTCAAATGACAATTTTAAATGTTTTTAATAATAAAAACGACATGTATTTTTCTATTAGTAATATAATTAAAAACATTAATTAATCTGTTATTATTAGAAATACCAATAGTTAATATACGTTTGTAAATTATATTTCAATCAACATATTTTTTGTTGGTATTCCAATATTTATTGACAAAATTTATATTATATGAATTAATACAATTATATATAATATATTTATTGTATAATAATTATAAAATTTGGTTATGTGAAACTATATCTCACCAAGGCTTTATTTGAGAAAAAATATCATTATCTATAATTTAAATCCATGTCCAAAATCTTAGATACTCTACATGAAACTCTTTCAAATAAAATCCATAATATGTTTCTCACATCACCTATTAATAGAATTTTTCACACTAGAGTCGAGGTCTCCTAATTCTGTTCACCAACTCATTCTTGACATGACTATAATGGTAGTGATCATTTATAGTTGAATCATATTGGAATCATTAATAAAGTCATCCCTAATTCTAAATACCAGAGGGTGGATGTAGATGATCATACCTAGAACATAAATTTTCCAAAGAAATTCTAATATAAAACACCACAAAAATCATATTTAAAAAGATATTATCTCCAAATATAAATATTAATATAATTAAATCAACTAATTTCATTTTATTTTACTCAGAAAAATTTATGAGAAAATGAATTTAATCCCGCATAATAGCTAATAGTTAATATTATAATTCAATACCTAGATGTTGTGGTGGCTACTTATAAAATCTATGAATATTGAATCAACTCCAAATATTTTCATCCAGAAATCGAATTTCTTGTATGGGTCATAATGGTTAGAAAATCATAAGAATGTTTTCTCATTTTTATATGTAAAAGGTATTACCTATAATCATTGTGGATTAACCAAATTTCTGACTTATAATATATTGAAATTTATTGAAATTTTTTAAATAAACAATTTTTTGAAAAATTTTACCACCCCGAATGTTTTTCAATGTGTCTTATAATCATGGTCGAATTTTTATTTTGAATTGAAACAATAGTTTTATTCAAAGGAGAAATACTAATACATAATCATCATCATAAAAATCATAATACAATTCCTAATAATACTACAATATTAAATGTATATTTCACTCTTGGGATCAAAAAACCTTAATATGAAACCACATGAAAATCTAAATTGTAATGTTGTGTCTTGATATGGGAAGAATTTATTTTATTACCTTATGTTTTCAAAAATATCTTTTTCATTCCCTAAAGACTATTTATATTTGACTAAATGAGGCCACGATTCAATTTATTTTTAAATTATACCAAATCACTCTAAGTCCATGATTGTAGAATCATTTCAGGGAAAGTAAATTAAAATTAAGCAATTTCCCTATTTTTTAATTTGATTTAAATCCAATGCCTAATTTTTTCAAAAAATATAATATAAAACATTAATCAAATAAAATAAAAACATATTTTCGCTCTAAATCTAGATGAATATTTAATTAAATCAATTGATGTCATTATATTCAAATAGAAGATGGTGATCATGTATTAGAACCACGTAAATTTTTGCAAAAGGATGCAAAAAATATGATATCACACAATAGTTTAGAATCATTATGATCTTTAGATACATAGAAATTTCAGAATCTACCTATGAAATTTGTGAAGAGTCCATGGACTGGAATGTTATTTATCCATAAATTGAATATCTTTTTGGTGTATTGATTAAATTTAAAGATTATGAATGAGGCTAGTATAGTGAAGATAAAACAGTATGATGACTTCCATTATTAATTTTTAAATTCCCTTATAATCTATTCTTTATATGAAACATAACAAAAAAATACAGAAGAATAATTTAAAGAAAAATAATAATCAAATTGGAGAGGATAGTAAAATCACTAAGGCAATGTGCACATCTTTTCTTCAATCATAATAGACTTTAAAGAACGACCCAATACTGATATAGAAGGAATGAATAATGGAATTAATGATCTAATGTATTTTGTAATTAAATAATTTGAGAAAACATGAAGGGGATTAATAAATAATTTTCTAACACTAATATGTATAATAGAGGACAAGATTAGGATAATATGGTGGGGTGGTAACAATTTAACATTCGAGAAACCACATCACATGGAGAAAGTGAACATTTTAGAAATATGGCATTGGGAATGTATACAAAAATTCAGACATTATATAAGAATATAATTTATCAAATATTCATATAGATTTAATGTGAAAATTTATATCAATACAAATACAGATGAGCATATAATAGACTGCATTCATAATTTATAATAATGATAGAAAGGATTACACTAATATTATGCTATACTAAAATATTTATTTTATATAATTTAAATTTTATTAATACCCATTATATTTTATTAATTCCATACATAATGAAGCCTAAATAAATTTAAGTAGTACATAAAAGAGGATATAGGGAAATAGAGGTTATTTTTGGGTCCAAATAACTTATACAAAAAATTTTAGCACAAACATATTTTTTTAGATATTTCATGTATAATTATAGTTTAGCACATTTATATTAAATTCCATTCCCAATGGAGACAACATGGTCAATAAAAATCTATTAATTCTAAGATTGATGTAGCTCACACTATATGCTTGACAAAAATAGAGTCAGGGAAATGAATTACAATATATAATTTAAAAAACATAAAATTTTGGTAATCCTTACTCATCCACTAATTTGATAGGATAAAATATATAGGTTGATGATATATAATGGGGGAGAAATATTAATGAATAGTAAAATTATTATTTAATCAGTTTGGAGATAGATCACCATATTGGATGATTTGTGATAATATACTATGATTTCAAATCATATGTATAATTTCAACAAAAATGTAGATCTAGAAATGTAATAGACATTATAAGTGGAAAATGTGGAAGATTTAATTAAAAATACATAATATGATTATTTATTTATAACAATATAACATCTCTATAAATGTAAAAATTTATTTCACTTCATCAATAGAAGTCATTGTATCTACATCTCTAAGAAGTTAAATTTTATATATGTGTATATTTTACATTTTCATATATCTATTACATCGTTATCATAAAAGAAAGAGATTATAATATTTTATACATAGTTAACATGTATAAATTAATTAGAAATGATAATTTGATGCTTGATGAATCTAAATATATATATTATATAATGTTTTTATTGATATTAATTAAATTAATAATTTTCTAAAAAAGAATATAGACATACATATATAACAAACTAAAATTTTCACTCGGTATCTATAGAAATTCAGAACAAAATATCTATAATGTAAAATTATTCAGTAATTCATGTTTTTTGTGATATCCATATGAAAATCAATAAAAATGAAAAAGGTATACCTTGTAATGGTCTATGACAGGGATATATTAAAATATTTACACCAAATTGTTTAATTATAATAGTGAACCATATTCATATAGGAAACCCATCAATCATTGAATTAGTTAATGTTTTATTGAATATTCAACATAGGTTCCATGACATACAATTTATATCATTCTAGGTAAATGCAGTTAAATATATATTTATTTTTATTAAATAAAAAAAATACTGGGGTTGATAATGAAAAAAAATATTTTTTTAATTTACATTGGAAAAAATACTGATTTCAGGTAAACTCTTTTATCAAATGAAACACAGGTGTTCCAAATGAGCTATGTTATACTATGGAGACCAATCTTATTGATGGGTTTGGTAAGAATATATATGGTTATATGGATCATAACGTAATTAAAAGTGAATATAGCAGTGTAATTTAAGATAAATTGAAGAATTGAAGTTATATAATAGATTTTAGATTAAAAAAATCAACCACAATAAATAATATAAATTTAGTGAAATTACATGGATTAAATATGAATATACATTTAGTCAATAAAAAATAATAAATAGTGTACATTGATGAATAACACCACTATAAAAAAATGGGGATTTTATTGTATTGATAAAATATGAGTCCACAGTACCATTTAAAATTCACCCCACACTTTTAACTATTCAAGTGATGAAATGTAACTAATCATTAAGACTACTACTCCAATCTTTTCTAGTATAAGGAAATGAACTAAGGAATGATTCATAAAAGTATTTTTAATGAAAATATTTCATAATAAGGAAAGAAATAAAATCATTAATAAAATTTAAAGTCACTCTTTATGAAACATGGCCTCAATAAAAATCTAAAAATGTTGGTCACAATAATTAAAAATTAGATACATGTGACAGTGGGATGAATCAAAGGATGTCCCTACCAACATGCCCTAGTTTATAATTAAGTTTCATTAACAAGTGAATAAAATGGAAATGTATGCTATGAAAATTGATATATACAATTACGAAGGATTAACCCAAATAACTACAGTTTTTATAGATAAGTATGAAATTAAAAACAAAAAATCAACAAAAATATTTTCCAAAATGAACAAAAAACTATATTTTATCTAAATTTTAGAGAAAACCTTAATACAATTCAATTTAAAAAATACACACTCATGATTTTAAGGTCATAAAACAAGAAGGGAAAATGTTCATAATGGATTAGAGGCTCAATTATTGACTAACTGAATGTGAAATTATTTTATTTCAATGACCCTCTTAACCCCTCATTTTTTTGTTGAATATATAAAAAATAGATCTATAATTGTTAGAATGGGGGTGTATGAAATGGTAGAGAATCAAGGGGGAGTGGTTGGCATGTGGGCCACAATGATAAATTAGGCCTGTGAATGCATATAAAACAACCCATATAGGGGAATTGGTTGCTAACAATGTAGGTAGATGGGATGCTTGTGAAAGGCATGAGGATGGGGTATGTTTGTTCTTTTTTATTCACTAAAATGAATTCTAAAAAAATGTTTTTATAATTTATTTTATGTTTTTTAACAATAACATATCAATTTTTAGTTAAATTATTATTATTATTATTATCAAATTTTAATGGTTTTAATTTTTGGAAAACTATTTTTTGGTATTAAAAATTAATAACATAAAATATATAAATATAATCATATTTTTAAAAAAAAATTCATACATATAATAAATATCAACAAAACATAATATCTATTTAAATTATTTAGTTTTACCAATATATGCATGTTTTTTCAAAAATTAATATTGGTACATGCCAATTTATTTATAGTAATATTAAAATATAAGAATAAATGTGAATACATTTGGAATCCCCAATAATGGTTGGATGTATTGGGTTCTTCTCTATAAAATGTAATAATTTTAGCATAATTTAAAATGATATAGTTTGGTTGAAACATCTTGTTGGGAATGGTACAATGTCTACACATGCAATAAAAAAATGGGTGTCTTTAATGATGGACTTTTTATTTTAGTGAAAGGTTCTTAGAGGTACCTTTATTGTTATGATGAATTGATTGGTTTCCTCAGTTATACCCCATTACCAAATGGGATCATATGTTTTTTTGAACCGTCTCACTAAATGGGTAAAATTTTGTCTATTGATCATATCATGTACAATCTAAGGGAAAAATCTATTCACTATTTAGCGTGATCTAGGAGGTTTAATTAATTAGGTGTGATACATAAAAAATTATTAGTCTTGATATGGTATTCCCTCCCAAAATAGGCACCTTCCCACCTATAAGAGGAGGGAAGTATTATCTAAAGGGTTATTCCAGTTCATATAAAAAGAGAGTCAATAGAAATGAATTTTTTTTTTCAATTCCATACATTCCCAATAACTATAATCCCATGTAATGATTCAAATTCCTTTCAAATATTTAAGAAGAATTAAATTATTATTTTTCGTTCACAATTGTAAAGTAATTTCAAAACTCTCTTATTTCAAAATCCACTTCAAGGGTAACTCTCCAATATGTAAAAGGGTACATTGATGATCCAAAATTTTATCCTAAAGAAAATTTATATCATCTCGTTGAACTTACGATCTACTGGGGTGGAATATACTCCTTTGTAGAGATGTATCATAACACACACGGGTAGGATCCTTCTATTTCAATCCATGAAATTCTGTATCAATACCGACGAATATCTTTAATAATCCTTTGAGCAGAGTTTCACCAATATCTATTTCTAAATTCTCAACAAAGTGATAATGGATAAGAAGTTCTATGGAAACAGCTTCAAAAGGTTAAAAATGTTGAAGCACTGGCTTCTTGTTACTCTCAATGTGGTGTTTGTGATATGAACTTAAAAACCCTTGACATCTAATAATGAGACAATATATGTTTACAACAGGAGGATAGAATTGGAAAATGAAGATCTCATATGGTGAGGACATATACACATCACATTACTTGATGCTCTCATTAAAATATTCTAATACCTCTTGATAATAAATGAAATTTTTAATATTTTGGAACAAAAATAAATTTACAACTATACGATGAGAAATCAATACATAGAATGTATGTTCACCTCTAAAAAATGGTTAATAAGAAACTATATCATAGTGGACTTATATGATATTCATTATATTTTAAAATAACTAATTTGAAACAATATCGATATAGATAATTACAACAATATAATATCCATCACCAATAAACTCTTAGTCTCTTAGATGAATCATAAAAATTTTCAAAAAAACATTAGAAGGAATATATTTCTCTTAATGAGTAAATAAAATATCTAAACATTGAGTAATAATATTGAATAACATGAGAAGTTGAAGGAACCAATGAATGATAAATCTATCGTACAAATAGCATAGTGAGTGGGTCTATCTTCAGCCTCAAAGGGAAAAATCAACTAAACCATCATTCAAAAAAAGGTATCACTAATGAACAAGAAATGGGTGGGATACATCGTTGAATGTCTATGAAACATCAATCATGAATTCTATCTATATATGTAGAAATATATAAGAAGATATTTAATGGATAACATTGTATCAGTGTTATTAGAACCAAATTTTATTTTGGGTGTATTACAAATTGGATCAATTTTAGATAATAATGTCATGTGTGTAGTAATAAATCTATTTTTAATATGATTAAATTTGTCAATTACGGGATTTCATTCTATATAAGGAACTCTATAATCATGAATGTACTAGATAATAGTGTGGTTGATTTTTTTAACCTAAGGAAAGATCCTCTCAAAAAATTTCATTTGTTTTGTGCCAAATATTCTTTAGAATTTCATTCGCGATCGGTTATTATATAGGATTGGGTTTATTATTGAGTTAAATAAAAATAACTATGTTTTTCCAAATTTGAATATTTATTGTTAAGCGAAACTTGTGTTGTGGATTATTCATATCAAATATAAATGTTATTTATATTTACATTATACAATATTTTTTTATGAAATAATTTTTTAGGTATTATATTTTTTAAGCAAATGCATTCCTTGTGAAAAAAGGAATTACTACATAAAATGGATATCAATTAGCATAAATTTGTTACTCTCATAAAATTTAAAATTTTTAAGAGGCTATTTATAACTATATAATGGAAAAGTAATTTCGTAGTATTTTTACACAGATATGTATTTGATTTCCATGCTGGAACCAAAATTATTCATAAAAACCACTTACCTTTTATTGATGGTTATTTAAGATTTTTTATGTCAACTATTTACATGAAAAAGATGATGTTATATGTAAATTTAGTTTCTATAAAAATGAGGCTGAAAAATAATGAGGGGTTATAATTAAATTCCTCACATTTTATTAGGAAGAGAATATTATAATTCATTTTCATTTGAAACAATAGTGAATATACATGATGTAAAAATCCATTTCAAACTCAAAAAATGGTGTTGTTGAGAGAAGGAACAGAAAATAACAGAATTGGTAAATATCATGATGTCTATCTTAGGTATCGTAAGATGATTTTGTTGAGATGTGTTGTTATCTACATTCCATATTCAAAATATAGTCCCCATGAAATGGAATTCTATCATCTTATATAATTTTTAGAAGAATACGAGACTTAAAATATCTCAGTTTACATACTTTCCTATGTAAGTCCAAATAAAAAATTCATTCTAAAAAAAGCGTACCTCATGAGGGTATGATCAAGGAGGAATTTCAAAGTGAATGTATTTAGGTACTCAATTTGTATAAATATATTCTATAAATGTATATTTTATATGTATGTTATGATAATATAATAAAAAACATTGGTTTTTTTAGAATCAACCATTAAAGTCTCAATTAAACAAAAAAATTTACAAGAGTCTAAAGGAGGGAATTTTACATTTATATCTATTAATAATACTAAGAAAATCATTAGCAACAGTGGTCAAATTCACACCAGAGGCTTCAAAAATACCTTGACTTGCATGTCTATCAGCAAGAGAGTAGGCTTCACTGTAAACATGTGTGATGATAAAGCTCTTTGAGGAATGAGTGTCAAGACATTTGATCCACTTCAAAGTAAACTTCTAGGAAATATGGATATGATTCTTTCTATTAGCATGTAAAAAAATTATAGGAATCACTATCAAACCAGATATTATACCAATTACTTAGATGAAATATAAAAACTTTTTTATTAATGCCATCATCTCAGCATCAAGGGAAGTGGCATGACCACAAGTGCCATAAAATGCATCAAGCAAGTCATTATTGTAGTCATAGAAAATAGTAACATATCCAGCTGGACCAGGGTTTCCATTTGACGAACCATCAAGATTGTATTTGATCCAACCTGAAAAGGGATGTGTCTAGAAAATTTCTATAGTGCCCATAAGTTTGGAAAAATTACCTGACAGATGATGCCTCCTCAAGACTGCAAAGTCTTTGATAGAGTTATGACATTGTTTAGTGTGAAACAAATTTTCACTTTGACTCGTTGCAAGAATATTTGAAATGGAAAAATTGTGATTGAAAGTGGAATTTTCATTCCTACATTTGTTTCTACTTCTCCATAGAGTGTGAAAAGTTTTAGCACAAGTGACAAGGAAGAGAATATAATTTTTCTTGGAAAATTGTTCTACTGAAATTATGTACAGAAAATCTGCAATGTTGTTGACATGAGGTATGAAGATGCCAAAGGGGTCAAAAATAATGATCCAGAGTGAAAGAATGGTTTTACAAGAAAGGAATAAATGGTCTAGTTCATCTCTATGTTGCTATCACAAATCAAATCTTGAGCATAGAGAGATACCAATTTTTTTTTTGTTTCTGTTTACTAATAGTTTTTGCAGGTGAATTCTCTAGATAAGAGTGAACCGAGAGGGTTTTACCCATCTTCTAAATTTCTTGATATCATTGGAAAGGGTTTCCTATATTAAATAGTTGTAATAGAATTTACAGTCAGGAAGTCCATTTTCATATGGTTCCCATACCATCATATCATCAGAATTTATGACGTCCTACGAATTAACAATTTGAACAATGTGGGTAGGAAGATTGCTGTTCAGCTCGAGCTGATCACAAATAGAGGAATCTAAATCAACATCCATAGTTTCAGCATTAATAATATCAATTAATGGAGTCCCTATCTAGTTATCCCTCCAGAATTTTAGCTTGGAGGAGGTATTCACCAACCAGTGGGAGTGACTATTGATCTTTTGAGAATTCTTTTTAAAACCAAGCCAAACAGAGGATTGCATATATGTTACCATTCTAGAAATCAATACAGTAAGAATTATAGCTCTATGAAAATCAATAGATCTTTATTTTCCATTAAAAATCCTCCTAAAAAATTGGTATTGATGGGAATGATTAAATAGCACAATATTCTTAATCCAAATTCCCCCCATAGTGAGAGATAAAAAACATTTAGTCCATGGAGAAGTGATAATTTTCCTTTCAAGTATGCTGCCACTCCAAACAAAATTACTCATAAGGGAATTGATAATCATAATTTTAGAAAAAGGCCAGGAGTACACCATAAATGAGTAAAAAAGATTAGAAATGATCACGTGTTTGACTAAGCAAATTCTTTCTGCCATAGAGAGAGCTTTTCCATTCCAATTGGAGAGAGTTATCCTACCTCGACTAACCACATCTCTAATGTAGGTAGAGCATGGTATTCCAAATAAAATTGGGACTCCAGGATATGTGAATAGAAGTGAACCTTCTTTGATGTTCAGACTCTGAATCATACAATGCTTCCTGGATTTTGAAATATTTTTTCCTAAGAAATATGTAAGATATTTTCCAGCTTACCTCTTGTACAAAGAGATGATCATAGTGATGGAGGATGGATTTGAGATTCTGAATGTTTATTTTTTCCTCCCTAAGTAAAAAAGATAATTTCATCTTCAAATAGAAGATGTGAGGGGGCATAGGTACCTCAGTTTTCTTGGAGATCATTCAGCTCCCCTTTTTCAACATTATGAGTTATCAGTCGGCTATGATAATCTTCTAAAATGTGAAAGATAATGATAGACTAGGGGTCTCCTTGCCTTACTCCTTTGGAGCACATAAAATAAACTTCAGGTGATCCATTGATAAGGATGGAGATATAGGCTGAACTAGTCAAAGTATAAGACCAATGTATGATCTTTGGGTGAAACCCAAACTTATGCTTAATGTTACCAACGAAGTCCCAATAAATGGTGTCAAATGCCTTTCTGATGTCTAATTTTAGGGCAATAATCCATCCTCGTGTAGGTTTTTGAAGAAGGATTACACATTCAGATGCATTTAAGAGATAGTATAAAATTCGTTTGCCTTTAACATAACCCAACAGATTCTAGGAAATGATTTTTTTAGATATGCAGGCAAGCCTGTTAGCCAAGATTTTAGTTTGGATTTTTGTATCGTATTGATCAAGGAAATAGGTCTGAATTGACTAATATCACTATCATTTTCCACCTTTGGAATTAATAAATGAATTGTTCATTTATTACATGAATTTTTTGATCTATTAGTAAAGAAATACTTGACGATCCAATAAACATATTCTTGGATAATATCCTAGTAAAATTGGAAGAAGTGATTAGTGAATCCATCAGGCCTAAGAGAGCTACCTTTTTTATGCCTGAAGACAACATTCCTTATTTCAATTTCAGAGGGTACTCTGATCAGCATTGAGTTTTCATCATCACTAACAAGGGATAATATGATTCCATCCAAGTGTTCTCCATTTAGGTTAGGGCCATTTAAGAGGTTCATATAGAAAGAGACAATTTGATTATAGAGACTTTGATTTTCATCAAGAATTAAATCCCCATATTTGAGAAGAGAGAGTGTCTTACTAACCTTTTTACTCATTTGTATGGCATTAAAGTACTAATCAGAGATGCATGCACAAATTTTTAATCCTTTATTATTTTCTTCCAGGGTCACAACCGATGCCTTGTTAGTGGGTATTTGGATGAAAACAATTTTTTTTTGTATAATTGAAAAATAAAAACCTAGATTGGTATTTTAATGATTTACTCAAAATGAATGAATCTATTATTTTGATACCTATTTTTCAATCGCTAGTAATTCTTCAATCAGAACACTTATGGTCTTAGATTCAATTTATATTTCGAAATATCATCAAATTAAAATTTAACAAACATTCATAAATGGGGAATTAGATAGAGAAATATATACAATACTATTAGGAAATATTCATAGTGATGGAAGATAAAATACGAATGAAATATTGGTGTAGAACATATAGGGTATAAACTAAGCTATAAAACCATGGATTGAAAAATTTAATAAATTAATTTTAACAAATGGAATTTTAGTTAACCGTGTTGATAAAGAAAATTATAGTAGGTTCCAAAATAACTATGGTGTTTTAATTTGTTTATATGATGATGGCATAATAATTTTTTTAACCGGTATGAATCGAGGAAATGAGTTTAAATCTATTGTATTTAGATTCATTGAGATGAATTGCATGGGAGTGGCTAATTTTATTATTGGATTAAAAATTATAAGGAATAATAATTTTATCCGCGTTTCTCAATATTATTATATTGAGAATGTCATAATGATGGTTAGACAATTTTATTGTTCATTAGTTTCAAAACTATGTGGTCCTACAAGTAGAATACATAAATATCATGGTAGTTCAATTGATCAACTTGATATATAAGGGTTATGATGTGTCTTTTATATGTCATGAAAAGAATAAGACCAAATATTACATATTCTATTGTAATGTTGATCATGTGTAAAATTATACAATGTTATGCACAATGGGAAACCATAAAAATAATATTCAAGTTTCTTATGCATAATATGGATTATTTTATACTTTACTGTAGAAACCCATGGGTGTTGGGAATTTTTTATGATGTAATATGGATTATTAATCCAGAGTAATCCCACATTAGAAATGTGTTTGGAGAGGGGAATTTTTATAAGTGGTATTACTTATAAAATTATTAAAATTATAAAGGATAAGGGAAAACTGTTATTGGGGAATGTTCACCACAATTTCCACATACATGTTAGTGTGATTGTGTAAGTTGATTCTTTGATGGAATAGTTTAAACTTCACCAATCACAGTAGTGTGAGGTTCATGGGGGTTAATTTGTTTTAAATGGATCAGTTAGTCAAATTGGTCTAGATCGTTGTCCCAACTCCATGAAACGGTATGATAAATTTCAACAATAAAATAATCAATTCTCAAAGGGACATATTTGTAAACTATCAAATGTAATATAGGAAACATATTTGATTTTGTGGGGTCTAATAGATAGGATTAATCATTATATGATAATCCTTTATAGATTAGGTGTTTTACTACTACAAAGAGGTATGATATATTATATTAACGGGTACTCTAATGATTATAAAGGTAGGATCCAAGACATTGCAAATTTATTCAAAGTCATAATTTTCTACAAAATCTAATCCCTCTCAAAATTTGAAAAGTCTCTCATGTATTAAAAAATACTAAAAGTCTCTTTTTTCCTCTTCTATAAAAAATATTTTCATTAAACTCTTGATTCGAAAGACACATTATGGGTTACTTTTCAATAAGTACAAGTTTAGAGTAACAATTTTCCATTAAGTCCAAATTAATATGAACCTATAACCCATTTCACTAATCATTTAGCTGGTAGAATATAATATTAAGGATAGAGACATTTTAATATGTCTTGGTAGGATCCATATACTTCCATATTAGAAAGCCAATATCAATACCTCTACTAAATCCCACCATCAAAAGATTATGTTTTCATAATATCATATTTGGAAATACTAAAAAATGTGATGATGGTTGAGAAATTTGAGTGTAATAATTTCAAGAGGGAGAAAATAAGGAAGAACATGATTCTTGAAACTCTAAAGGTTGCGTATATGATCTCAAATCAAATGAAACCATTTTATGGGGATCATACACTCCTAGTTTATTTAATTTTGATTTTTTTTAAAATAATGGTCTCCCATGTTGAGGGCATATTCTCAGTGCATTTGCAAATGTACTCTTTAACATTACCATCACCTCTATTTGAAAATAAGAATTTGGGATGATTTGGAAAAAAATACCTCATTATGGATGTCATGAGAATGAAATTACTAGTAAAAGTTTTTATTTTATATAAAATGGTTGATGATAGAACTATTATAGAGAAGTTAAATTAAATTTAACATAACATTTAAATAAGAACAAGATGAAAATAGACGATTCTGTAATTTTAACATCTATCATACACATCCCCCTTCGTTAAATAATGATAAATATTATCTAAAACATAAGAAGGAATATATTTTCATAAATGTGTTACTAAAATAACAATTTACCAATGTGTAATATCAAAATAATGTGGTGTAAAATGAACATAAGAATGATAAATCCATAGTCCTTGAGGTGGAGTGTGTGGGTACATCTAACTCATCAATTGGTTAAAAACATATAAAAATACCATCAAAATAAAATGTAAAATTCTAGTATTATAAATGGGCATGAAACATCTAAAAAAATATTATAAACTCCAAATGGAATTTTTATCTTCCTAAGAAGGAAGGTGAAAAAAATAGTTAGAGGGGAAATTATCATCCTTGATCTATGATGTTAATAATCAAAACGATCTCCCTTCTTATTGTATTGATTCTATATATACATGATATATGTGAAATAAAAAAATCTCTCTTCAAGAGGATGTAATCAATAATTTATGGGTGATTACTCTTCATGGGGGACTTTGTAGGAATAAAAAATAATGTTAAGGTTGTGCATGATCTCAATTTTACATCATCCAAGACCCTCTCATAAATGATGTCTTCTATATTCTATAAGATAACAGGTTCATAGTTCTAAGGAGTTTGATAAAAAAGAAAGTGTTTAATATTTTAATTTAATAACATAACTTTTTTCTTTATAAATATAATATCTTTATTGAAAAGTGTGAGTTTTTAATGAATTTAAGATAGTAAATATAAATTTTATTCCTGTATAATTTTTAGATTGTTTCGATAAATGAAACAATATTTTAGGTTATATAAAATAAAATCATATGCATGAAATTCAAAAAATGGAATTATTACATAACAAGGAATGAAATGACAAAAAATATATAACTTTCATGAAAACTATAATAATTTGGAAACCATTTCCAAATATCGAACAGAAATGTAATTCGTTATAATTACTATATAGTGATGTGTGTAATTATAATACTACAACTAACATAGGTAATAATATGTAATTAATAACATTTGTTGATTATTATTATATATTTTTTATGTACACATTTTAAATGATAAATCTGAATTTATAAATAAATTAAGTATTTATAAAAATGTGCTTGAAAAGTAATGTGGGAATACAAATAAATTTAGTGCACCTGATATGGGTGGGAAATATTATACTGATTTTTTTGAATTCACAAGGATCATTCATGAAGTGAAAGTTATGTATCCTACATAACAAAATGGTTTAACTGATATAAGAGTAATAATATTAATTGAAATGGTAAATTTCAAGATATATTTTTGGGTTTATAAATTGGATTTTTGGTATATGATTCATAAAATATGTGTCAAATTCAAAAAAGGGTTCCTAAAAAAGGAAATGATATGCCTACTTATCAATTATTGGATCATTGGAAAAGAAACCTCAATTAAATATAAGAAAATGGTTTTCCAAAAATTATAAGAGTAATTGACCTAAAATGGAAAAACTATATAAGAAATGTTTCGATATCATTATTCTTGAATATGTAGAGTATTCAGAAAAATAAATATATTTATTAGAATAAAATTATTTATTATCTTATATCATAGTTTTGGAATCATCAATTTCTATCTTTTATGATCTTATGTTCACCTCTTTACCTATGAAATTCCAAAATTTTGAAATTTGGGTCAAGTAAAAGACTATCTCAAGAAGGTACGCTATGAAGGTTTATAAAAGTAAAATACCAAGAAAATTATTGAGCTTGTGTTCTATAACCAGCATATTTTACATATAATTACATGTATATTCAAATAAATGAATACTAAATATACATATTATTTTATGTTGTTCATTATTTTTCATGAAATTAATATAAAATTCTCCTAGAGTAACTATCACAACAATTGGGAATATAATTTCCTTACTATGACTAAATACTAATTATGATGACAAAAATTTCTTAAACCTATTTATACATTTATAAAAAATTATGTGATACAACATATAGTATATTGATGGTCAGTTTCGGTTACTCATAACTATATTATAATTCAACTAATCATGTTTTCAATTGGAAATATCCATGGTTGGAGATTAAGATAATAGAACTACGAGATGGAATTTTATATGATTATGTGTCATTTTATATTCATATATATGATGGTGTGTAATGAAACGTATACATTAAGATTATTATTTATACATTTAATGACCTGTACAATTAGATTCAATTACAAAAACGATGACTCCATATGTTTTTGGGAATTATGGTACATTAATATCATCACAAATGTCACTTTATTAATTCCCACATAGATTAAGGATTAATACCTTCCATATTTATAAATATTGATATATAAAATATTTTGTTGAAATAAAATTTCATTATTAAATTACATTGCCATGGTTTAACAACATGCTTATTTTAAATAGTCAATTAAATATGTATAAGGAATTCATGATGATTACATGGGGGTGAAACCTAATTTATGAGATATTATGAAAAAGGGATTATAATACACAAATAGTTCTCATATGTGGATATTGATGTTATAACATAAACTTCTTTCTCTTAGGTTCCTCGATGCACTGTTGGACTGTAATTCTTGACTTTCAGCAAGCCCATATAATTCTAATGAGAAAAAAGCCTGTAGGGTCAGAATCTATGTGTTTATGTTGATATTAATTAAATTCTAATTGAATTTAATTTTTGATATAAATATTATTATTATGACTAAGGAATCATTTATTTAAAATTTATTATTGCATAAATTATATAATTATATTTTTACAAGGTAATTTTTAAATTACTAGGACATATAACATTTATTTTTTTATTGAATAATTAATTAACATTTATTCACTAGATTATTAATAGAATATTTATTCAATTAAATAATTTTTAATTAAAAATTTATTATGTTATTTGATAAATTCTTAGTAGTATGAGAGGACCATGATTTTTTTCAATTATAATTATTAATTTTCAACCCTATAAGGTAATATTTTTCATTTATCCCAGTAGCACATTCCATTGAATAAAAACAAAAATATTATTGTAATATATGGTATGGGGTCCGAAATGGGTATATAATTTTATTAAGGTCACTTTTCAAATTAATTAAACTATAATAACTCTCCCTTGGTCTATAAATGTGATACAAATATAGTATTAGAGAGGTTTATCAAGAATTTTTATGCACAAAAGATTTATTTCTAGAATCCTTCTATTATTTCTCACATCATATTAAGAACAATATGTGCAGGAGAACCTATTCAAGAATAATGAAACCTGAACCGATAAAGGAAAAAATGATAATCAATTGAGTGTGTAAGAAACTGGTTTGATGTTATCATTGTTCAGAGATCATAGGAGCAGATGTGTATCACCATAAGACTGATTATACACTTCGATCAAACTAGAATAGTGATTAATTACCAAAAGGAGTTTCAGACTTTTAACATCTATAATGAAGAAAGATCACAAGAATGATGTAATAATTTTCAAATTTAATTAAATTAATTTTAAATTTAACATGATAATATATCTTCTTGGTTACAATGAAATTTAGTGTCAATGTTTTTTTGGAAAACATTCATTGGTCATTATGTTAACATGTTATAAAATATAAGAATAATCCATCAAATCATACTTTTGTTTAGTTGTGATTTTCCATAATAAGTGATTCCACTTGGTTTGGGTCTAAAAAATGGTATCAAATGCATCTGGTTCAAATTTATTATTTTTTATTATATAGTTGAAAATGAATCATTTAAAATTTAAAATTCATTTATTTTTTAAATATATTTCGGTATTTCATTGAAATATCTTCACCGACTTCTTCATTTATCACCCATATTACCATGATTGGTTAATAATTAATGAATATTGCATCTGTAAATCCCATCTAGGGGTGATGATAACACTGGTCGGATAATAGAAGACTATATAGTGTGTACAATAATACACACAATGTATCCTTGTTCAATTTCACAAGTATGCCCTCATGGTTTCCATGTCATCATGAAATTAGTACACTCCACGTGCATTAAATGTACAAATGGTAGAAAATAAATGTTATATCAAGTATTTTCTACACTGAAATCCATGTATATTGAGTACATTCCATATAGATGAAGCGATTTGAAGGTATAAAACATGCTGTCAAACTGTATAATATAATTATACAGTGTGGGTATTTAATACATATAACATACATATTTATAACCATATAATTGATTGTTAAAAAAAATTTACATTATACACACTGTGTACTTCTTAAATCTCAATGTGATTTCTATTTCAAATTCAGAGGCATGTACTATGGATATCAGAAAAAGAAAATTACACTTTGTGTGGTTGGAATTCAATAGACGTGTAATTAACCTATTTATGCAGAAATATTTTTATTTATCTAGATACTCTGTTAATACATATTTACTTGAGATCTATTGGTAATTATGTTTACAATAAACATCAGTCCTTAGGATTTATATTATATCAAATTATTACCTAATTCTGTGTGTTATCCAAAACAATGAATCATGTATGGTTATTTTATACTAAATACTAAACAAATTAAATAATGAAGGATGCATAATTTTATTATGTTCTAAGTGGAAGTAAATTGGAATTTCACACCATGAAATCATAAAACATTCCACATACAAAATATGATGTATGAGATCATTTTCTACAATTAATTCAATACTGAGTAGTTCAGACATGCAATCAACATGTTACTTCCATGTTTAAAACTATACACTATTTAATTGAGTTCGAAATAAAATAATTTTTTTATGTTTTTCAAAATCCTAGTGGATGATAATTTCAAGATGTGTATTTAATGAACTGACCCAATGAGTCTCAAGATTCAACTATCCAAACACATCCTATAATGTACAGGGGATGGTGATCATTTATAGATAAGAATATTACACATATGGGAGGTATTTTTCAAATATACATGTACTCAGAGAAGCACATATATAAGCCTATACAATGTTGAAATATAAAATAATTGATAAAATTAATGAATAAATCTATAATCCTATAATGAGATTATAAAATAGAGTATAGAAAAACATAAATGGGGAAAAAATAAGGCCACCCAAAATTTGAAAATAATGTTCAACCATCATAGAAGGAGGTGTCTCCAATCAAATCAATCATTGATATACACCTCTGTATTTTGAACCAAACTATTTCCACCAACTCCTAGTCCTCCATGGACTCCATTAAATGTTTTTCCTTTTCTAAAACACATGACATGTATGGGTAGATACCATGTTTGAGTGAGTAATAAAATAACTTGTAAGAAAACCAAGAAATTCCAAACATAAATTATAAAGTGTTATATTCGCAATAAATATAGGTATTTCAAACAAAAAATGAGTTATAATATTCACCAATTATATCCTAGATATAATCATAAAATACTCTATGTAAAAAAACATTTTAACAATTGCCAAGCATAAATCCATGACAAGGATCCATGGTAACGCTCATTAAGGAGGAATCATTTCCAAAACTATAGTACCACTAAAAAAACTCATCATAATGGTTATAATCATTAGATATATCCATGAGGAAGATTAAAGGAAAATTAGTGTATTTCTATTAGATACATAATCAATAAAAGTAATACCGCATTAGAAATATAACATATTGATACATAGAGAGGGGTTCAATGACTAGGGCTCACTAGTAAGACACCAGACCCTATAGAAAACATAATCCTATATTGGGGACTGATTCATGTATAAATTTTGGTAATTATTGTTCCACAAACCCATCCTAGATAAATAAAAAAGTATGTGAGGATCTCTACAGACCTCCCAGAGGGATACAAATTCCAAGACGCTTAGGGGTCCAGTCGAAGTAGACATAGATTATTTACCTTAATATAAGGGAACCAAACCACACTAAACTAATCAACATAAAGATGTTGAGTGTTCACCCTCTATGATGCTAATGAGATACTACACCAAAGAATCATAGTATTGGAACAATGGAACAAACTCAATTGATACTATTCTAAAGAAGTTTACAAAATCTCAAAATGTCACTAAACTGAGGGAAATGATGACTCTAAATTTCCCACAAATTACTACATGATGTGTCCCTAGGGGTATAAGAAGTGTCTCAGAAATCATGGAATAGATCATGTCTCACTATCATGTGGAATGAAATTTTCTATAATATATATTTTGTTCGAGTGGTAAATGTCATATAGATGCTACCCTAGCAGCCAAGTGTCCATTATTCACATTCTCATGTAAACTGGCCCATGCCTATGTACATGGAATTATCCATGTACATGGATATGCCTATATACTGTGGAATTATAGTGCACTTCCCATGTTCATGGTGTGTGGGACCACATTAACAGATGGAAATGTTCTCTGTATTCATGCCACATAATCTGCCATGTGTTACATAGAGTATGACGTGGAACACACTGTGCATTACACTACATGGCCTCATGAGAGTGTACCCCTATACACATTGAGCAATTTAGATATGGTTTTAATTGGATTTTACACATGTACCTTGTTGTGTGATACTTATCTCTAAATGGAAAACCTAGTGCCACAAAACATTGGAATTCCTGACACCTGTTCATAGAACATCATATTGTGTAGTCAGATTTTTCATAGAACCTTTGAGATTCCTCATATGTCTTCACTTGCACCTCTTCAACCACTGATCATACTATAAATTACACGTTTCCTATGTATATAGTGTTGAATAAACCATGAAACCATTGTTTGATGGATTCTGACAATATCAACTACTTAGGAAACAAACACTTTTGGGCCTCATCCTTTCCACATTCCAAAACTGTGATTACAAACTCCCAGTACATCATGGATCTACTATAACAATCTACACCAAAAATATAATGTTTGATATCTATAAAAAACCAATATTTGTGACATGTTGTTCCAAATAATGAATGTGATGTGATCTCTTATTAGGTATTCATCAAATCGTAGACCAAAATAAATTGAAAATGATGAACACATATAATATTGGGAGTGAAAATGGAAAAAAATAAATATTAATTATAAACCTTATCCAATGTTCAGGTTGGCCTTCATTCATTTTCATCGAGTGATGTTTGAAGATAATGAAATAGACCAAAATGATATTAATTCTTATACCACAAGAAGATAATGTAATTACACAAATTAAACAATTGGACAAATAATTAATTTGGTACGTTGTTAGTTCTTGTTCGTCATGAGTAAATCAAAATGGGATAAATTCACACAATATAAAATCCTACCTAAATATGGATCAATCTATAATAAAGAATGATCACAAGTCATTTTCATTGATGTGATCCACATGTTTTGTTGTTGTTGGCGACACTTATAGTAATTTGATCATCGATCCATGATCCAGATGCCTCCCAATGTCCCACTATGATCACCTTTCAATTATTAGCATTATAGGTAGAAACCATGATAATTTTTGAAAATAGGGTATGTATAGAGAAGAAACCAAGAAACTATGTCAATTTAATAAATAAATAAATAAAACTAATTTTCCTCATTATTTTCACCTAAGATGTTTTTTATCCCAACAACAAACGCTTACTAAGATTATGTCATGCCTAGGGAAAACCCCACATTCTAAACACAAATGTGCCCTCATATATCCAATGTGATACTATTTTAGGAATTTATTCTACTTTTTAGGAAAACTATGTTCTCATATTGTTAATATATTTATTGTTTATCAATTATAAATTCAGAGATCACTATGAATTAAAATCTCACGGAGTCTCAGTGAATGACTCAAGAAATATTCCTAGAAATATTCCAACGTATTAAGTGAAAAAATGACATTACATTATTCGACTCTCCTAGAATTTTCTTTCCTAAAAAGAATTAATAAAACAAAATGGCAGGGATACTAAGATCTCAAAATAGTATCCCATTCCCATGAACTGATCCCATGGTTTCCTATGCACCCAATAAACACACACCTATGGAATAAACATTACCATGAAGTGTCATTATCTATGGGTTCATAATTTTATAGGATCCTTGAAAAAAAACCTCATAATAATGTCCCAACTTACCGAGGTTGATATCGCATAAGGAATTGTTCACATACATCCACAGCTATGATAAGTGTAGAAACTGTACTACCGAAACTAATGAAGGCATGAGGTTAAGAGGTACACCACCTCACTATCACTAAAAAATAATAGGGAAAAAGAAATGGACTAAGAACCCCAATGATATCTAATATCAGTGGGTAAAACTTGATATATATGGAACTAAAAAGGGATTCATCATTGGCCTGTAATGAACTCTTCATATTTTATGGTTAGTCCTTATTTGCCAGTAGATCAACTATACCATCACAACCATCACTGACACCATAACTAGGCCCCAAGAGTTGTAACAAACTACTCCAAGTAGTATAATAACGAGTTGTAGGGTACCTGATACATAGATTCAAAACATTGTTACTCCGGTTATGGGGTGATAATCATTATAACATGAAATATCCACCGATGGTATATGATCCTACAAGCTGTAACAAAAAACAAACATGTGATCCCAATGATTTTTTACTATAGCATAAATAGTCCACTTTATCTGGAATTATGATTTTGGTAAAAAAAAAATCTCTCTTCTACAACAGAGTCTCTAAAGGATTCATGCATACTCTCTCTATTAATGTTGTGATGTTAACATCACAATCTAGAATGATCATCTAGGGAATTCCCTGAAGTAAAACTACCACTTTTACACATTTTTTTCATGAACATTCTACAAAGAATAGTTTTTCGTATCCTTTATATAGGAAAGACAACCTGAAATTATCATGAAAACATTCTAAAACACCATTGGATAACCAAATAAGAAAAATATATCCCAATATATCCTCATCTCCACCATATGAACTCTTAAGGGGAATAACATCCCTATGAAATCCTTTAAAAGTGTGAATGGTGTGATCATCCAACCTCCAACATTGTTGATGAACATACCACATTTAGGAAAATCCATCAGAAGTATATACAATGGATATCTATTCAAGGAATATGTCACAATCGATATCCCTAAGTTGAACCTCCTCAGATATCTAAATAAGTAGAAGGGAAAAAACTATTGACTACGTGTAAGATGTCCCATCCTCGGGTGTCTCTCGTGGTCCAACATAGATGACGAGAACACATGGTAGTCATCAAATAAGACTACCATGAACTGATCCATAATGTTTTATGGATCTGTTCCACAAGTATTAGAACTCTATTAAGTCATAAAACACATTCAAGGGTATCACCACAAAATAAAAACATCCGTAGTGTCTTTTTAAATCATCTTTTAGAATATCCAACTCCAAAAATATAGCTGGTGATAACCTATATTGTAGTTAAACTATGAGAACCATGTTAGCCCAAAAACCTATTAAAATAAATAAATTATACTTGGGTATTGATACTCTTACTCACGTTAATAGATTCTACTGACACAAATTCACGACCAAGCTCAAGAACTAGCTCACCTCTCATGAAAAAACCACGAACTTACTTGTTTAGAAAAATTTTCCTTAAAAACCATATTCTTTGAAAAATCGAGACTACACCTTCATCTTAGTAATCTCAACAGTTTCCATTTGATTTGCTTCACAAAAAATATGGGTAATCCCCACTTCCAGTCCTTATAAAAGCCTAAATTTTAGTGTGTAGATAATCTCAACATGTCCCTTTGGACGATGTCCTCATAATACATCACTATGACTGAAAAATATCACAACATCCACTTCTCTATAGTTATCACTTGATAATTAATAAACATTTATTCATGACCTCTGTGACTTGATCTCCTCCTACTCTATGTGGGATCACTTCTCAAAAAATGAGGAATTTTTTTTCCCAAGAGGGTAAAAACACTACCCCAGTCACTGGTTGAAAACAACTGAGCATGTATGGTAAGAAACCACTACAAACATTGGAAAACATCAAAGTGTATTACTGCACTTATGAAGATATTCCATGCTAGGCTCTCACTCTCCTCAAGGAGTTATGTCACACTATTAGTAGAATTGTGTGATAACGAATCCTCTGTAAAGGAGCCTCAAACATAATGGTTGAGTAAAAATTCTACACTAGTATCAACAAATATTTAACATGGGATATTCAATGGGATAAGGGTCACATGGATCTATCTAAAAACTGTACATGGGATAGTGAAGGCACACATCATACATCAAACCTCACTTGAAGCCCCTACGAGCTCCTACTGCATGAAACACAATCATTCATGTTTACTAAAAATAGGGATTACATCGAAGCATTATCACAAAAAACAACCTAAAAAACATAATTCAAGGGAACCCATCCACCACACCATAAAAATATCTACAATAGGCTGAACTAATATTCCCTAATGGTTATTGGATTGTATCTCAATAAAACATCTCAATGGGATAATTTTCACTCTTCCTATAACATATAAAATTACATCAAAACATCACAATTACATGGATCTACTAACGGATCGTGAATCTTTAGAAAATACTAATGAAATGTGTAAAAGTGTGGCTCATACATGTGTCTTATAGTTTAATCATGGAACAAAAATCATACCTCAATCTATCTTGGAGACTCTGGGTAAAAAAAATACGGTGCTTGATTCTATCCCATATTCTAACAAAAATATTCCAAAGATTAAATATTTCTGCATATGGGTGGTGGTGGTAGAATCAATAGAAAGTCCTAGCCACCTATGACTGCTTCCCTAGGTCCTCCATCTAGTACTCCACACCATAGAAATAATTGATCTAGACATTTCTTCTTCCTTGGTAGTTCATCAATCACCTCTATTAGTGAAGTGCAATGAGTAGGAAATTCCCACATGACATTTCACATCCCATCATAGGAATACCAATAGTTTAGCCTCAAATAACAGATCTATCATAGAGTTCTATGATGAAACTTTATGATTCATGACATGCATCTCATAGCTACTATCGTTGGGTCCCATTGAGCCTACATCCTAGGATATCACCACCTCCAAATCTCATGATACATGATTGAAGTCAATAAATCGTAATCTAGATCCAAGATAGCTACCAATGACTCAGTTATACATGATTATTCTACATTAACCACTAGAGGTTGGTATACAAATAGATCAACAATATAAAGTTCCACCTACTAACCATCTTAACGAAATACCACCTCATGAACATCCCCCGTCTAGGATGCATTATCACTCCTCAGGTCATACTATCAACACTACTGTAGAAGCCTCTATGGATGTCATTGTAAAAAAAAATCCTATAATTGATAGGAAATACCACGATAATTGAGTATATCTGGTGATCTGACTCAATAAGTACAAGGAAAACAAAACCCATTCCAATATAAATCATATTATAATATATTTCCATGATATCAGTGTCTATATGTACCATATTGACCAGATGGTAATCAATGTCCTGGTAAATGGATATTTAAGCATTCACACCGACACTGACATCCCTGGCCAGAGATCTAAAGTCAAAACACTTATCACTATTTACCAAGTGCCTTAACCAATCCACACATATAGAAAAAACTCAAAACTACGGTCCTATGATGGAATCCAACTATGATAGTACTCATTCATGACCCAACCCCATTGGCCTGGTGCTATAACTACCCTATATCTATTCTAATGGGTTAGGGTCTAGTCACCAATGTCGAGTGGGCATATCACAAACATAGGAGGAATTAGCCAAATGTACCTATAAAAAGTCACATTTCCAAGTCTATATAATTATGAAATGAAAAAAATAACTGAAAAGAATGAATAAATCTATTTTTAAAAAATTAGATTTTGACATAATTTAATATAAAACCTAAAAAGTTTCCAAATACAAGCCCACCCAAAATTATATAATGAAGACCAACCTACTGAAACGGAGGGACTGCTGTAAAATGAAACACCAATATACACCATGATCTATCTACCCCATTCTAAGAACCACCTCATACTAGTCATATAAATACATAGTAAAAGGGTTTTCATTTGCACAAGACATGATATGTGTAGAAAGATACCATGAATGAGTGAGTATAACAATACAAACATGACACCTAGAAAACATCAAACATAAAGTACCAACAATCGTCATCTCTTCAAAAATAGGTATTTCAAACATGATATGAGACACAAAAATTATAAAGTATATCCAAGATATACACATTAAAGACTCCGATTCACTAAATGTATCAAATGATTCTAGACATAGATCCACTATGAGGTTTTAATGTAATGCTCATTCGGGAGGAATCACTCCTCGAGATACACTACAACTGACGATACTCATCCCACAGGTCAAGCTTGTATAGTCTAGCCATGAAAATTATCAAAGGAAACCAACTGGATTTTTTATAGATACACACTCTATAAACATAATACCTTATCATAATAATGATCTTGATACATTGTTACGGTGCCAATTCCCATGGATCCGTGGGAGGACACCAAACCCTAATGGAAGAATCATCCTAGATAGTAGATTAATGCATGTGTAAGTGTTTTTTATACCAATTCAAAAAAACCTACCAAGGTAAAACATGAAGTATGTGTGGATCAATCTATTCCATTCAGAGTGATAAATGCTTCTTGCCGTTGTGGGTCTAGCCGAAGAGAATTGAGAAGAATCGCTCTAGAATAAGGGAACTATCCCACACTATATTGATCAATAAGAAGTGGTAGAGGTGTCACACTCTATGAAAATAATGGGATGATATACCAAACCCTCATTGATATTTACAAAGGGAACAAAATCAAATGTTACTAGTCACAAGAAGCTCACAACATCTCACAATGAATCTAAATTGAGTGGAAGGTGAATTATAACATACCCTTGATGGAATACACATTATATATCAAGGGGAACACAACATATATCACAAATCCAGATATTGATCATGTCTTAAATTGATATGGAATGAACTTATCCACAATACAATACATTTTCCAAGGTTACAACTAATATATATATCATCATGATACTTAATGTTCCATTCTTATTGTGCTAGTGTAAACTTGGTCATGGCCATGTACTTTTCCATGACCGATTTGAGAGTTTTATCCCTGTACTATGGAATTCTTGTGTAATTCCCATGTGTATAGTTTGTGGGGCCAATTGGAATTTACCACCATTACACACTGATCCATCCACCACATGTCATAATGTGTGTTACTTGGAACACATGGCATGTAATAATATATGAAATCCTGGGCATGTATACAATGTATACATCAAGATGATCAGATAAGGGTCACATGGAATGTGACATGAGTCACACAACGTGTGATACTTATATCTATGTGGAACCCATATTACTTGACAATGGGGACTAAATGTCATGTGTTCATCGGAAAATATGTTTTGTAGTTTGATTTTTCACAGAACCTGTGGTATTTTCACTCATCATCACCCAAGCCTCCAAATGCATCAATTTCACCTAAAATCATGCAATTTTTATGTATATGGAGTTGATTAAACCATATTTATATCTTTGACCATATTCAGTCCATATCCACTACTCATGAAACAACCACTATCACTCCTCATTTGTGTTGCATTCCAAAACCATGAATGAAGTTTTCTAATACATAGTGAATTTATAACTGTCATACTATAACACATATGTAACGTCTAATATCTATCCCAAATAGGTATTAGTGATCTCTTATAACAAATACCAAATGTGAAATGATTCATTGCTGTGTATTCTTTTAATCATTGGCCAAAAGTGAATGAAAACATTTATTTCATGTAGAATGATGAGAAAAAATAAACAAAACACAAACCCTAATATCGGACATCAATACCTTTTCATGTAATCCTTGAATTATTTTCATATAGTGAAGAATAATGAGATGATATAAACTAATACAATATCATTTTGTACACCATATGTCGACAAAGCACTTACCCAAATTAAAAAATTGATCCACAAATTAATTTTTATGGGGATTAATTTAATTTCATCATGGTTAAATAAAAATGGGATAAATAAACTCAACAAAAATCAACCATTGATTAGGATCAATTACTGATGAAGAATTATCGTTTTTTGTTGGTCTTGACAAGATCCATAAGCTGCATTTTCATCGGTGATCCTTATGGTGCTCTGATAATCGATGCACAATCATGATTCCTACCAATGTTCCCCTTTTTCACTCCTCTCAATTAACAATGCTATGAGATTAAACCTATGAATGTGTTATAATCTCTTATTTATAAGGGAATGCCATTTTGATGTGTCAATGTAATATAAAAAAAATTAAATTCCACTATTTCATTATTTGCGCCCATGTTGGATTTTAACTAGACACCCGATGTGGACAATAATTATATCATGCCTAAGATAAAACCCACAATATAAAATTAAAGGTAGTATCATATTTTAAATCTTAGAATATTTTTTGTAGTTATTTAAGTTTTTCAGGAAAACTTTGTACATGTGATATTAATAAATTATATATTTTTAATCTATCAATTATGGGTTCACTAGGCATCAGAATCTCGCACTATCATGGTGCTTAACACATGAAATATTCCATGAAATATTCCAAAGTCAAAAATTAAAAATTTAAAGACATTAAATATAGGATATAATAAGATAATATGAATTAACTGATTAATATTATAATTAACAGTAAAAATTCAAGTGTTTTTATCTTATTAAAAAATGAATGGAAATTAATGCTAGCTATTTATTTTAAATTAATAATCATGGCATGTGTGTAACTTATAATCACATTGACTAGATTTATATATGTGTTGGTTTAATTTAATTTAACTTAATTTCATTGGCATGAAATTAATTATTATTAAATTAAATATGATTCCCTATGAGTAATTTATCCTTATTTTCTTATATAGGTCATGTCTGCCCAATGTTTTTTTATGTAAATCTCTTTAACCAATCATTTAGTAAAAATTTAATGCAAATGATAAATACATAATATGTAATAAAATGTGTATCTGAAGTTTCATGGCGTCGATTTATGGTGGATCCAATGTCATTTAAGAATAAGAAGAAATATAGATGAAACCAATACAAGTGATACATAGGTGTATAATTGGGATACAACAACTCATGGACAGAACAGAATATGGAATTTATTCTTAGGGATATAATATTACTTAATTTTCACATAATAAATGAACTACTAGATAAATCTCATTATAGTGTCCATTATTCAGTAAGTTTATTTTTTCTTATTAATCAAGTATTTTGTGGATGCAAGACCATGATCACAGAAATAAATTTAGTAATACGGAATGATGGAATTAGCAAATTTTTTTAATTGTATATTGTTATTTAGAATGTGATTAATCACAAAAGTAAAAATAAAATTATATTAAAAATATGTGTTGAGGATAAAATATAAATATTTAAATATAATGAATTAAATATTTTAATATAATATGTCATACATTTCCTTTCATTACATTATTATGAATGATAACCATATAAAATAATGTATGACCAACACACACTTGTACACATACATTTATTTTGGTGGGTTTATGAATGATTTCAATTGAACTAAATAATTTACATCATGTAATGTAACCAAATTCTAGATTATATGTATCTTAGGGAAAAGTTCTAAGGAAATAAGAGTCATGATTTTAGATTGTAGAGTACACTCAATGGATCAAGGGGATGCAATCTCCCAGCTGGAGAAGACCTGTATACCTGAATACATTCAAGTAATTGAATAATCCCCCACTAGGGTGGGGATAAAGGGTATATATAAACTTACCACTAGAATGTTTTTGATAGAAATTCAAATTCATATATTAAGTTTTGAATGGACTTGAAAAAACTACGTAATACATAATTAAGTTATTTTAATATCAAATAAATTTTTATAAAGTGATGTAATGGTAATCTTCCCTCTTATATTTTTAGAATAATGGTATGTTATTAAACCAAATTATTCAAATGATTAATTTTTGAGGAATACCACCTCCTTACATAAAACAAAATTCAAGAATGGTTAAAATACATATAAGGGAGTGTGGCACTATGAAAAGAAATTATTACATTCTAGAATCCTCTATTACTGATTCCCCAGCAAAGGAGGAGAGTCATGAGGAGATCACAATCTATGATAATCATTTGGGAGACATAGTAATCATTTAGTGATTAATTATTTTTTCCATGTCTAATAAAATCATGAATTAACATGAATACAAGGATTCTAATAGAATGATATATCATATACATGGTCTATATCTAGAGATATATTGATATGAATTGTTTGAGATATCAAGGGTCATCTTTCTGAGTAAACATCAGGAAGGTGTGCATGCTAGGACACACATATTCAAACTCATTGGACACATTGATTTCCTATAGGTTATAAGGATAAAACAACCTAATGAACAATGTATCTATTTCATTCTTCCACCACTCCCTTAGATATTCTCAACCATTTTTATGAATTTTCAAATGAAAATAACATATAGGTATCTCCATAAACATTTCACTCTAATTTTCTGTGCTGACATAGATATTAATTATAAAAATCCTTCCTTCCTATGGACAATAAAATGAAAGGATTGGATAAGATATTGCAATAAAAATATTATTCACAACACACTTCCATGGAGTTAATGAACAAGGGGAATTAAATGGTAGATTAAGATATCTATTTATCATGTGGAAATAATGGAAATTACACGAAAACCTTCTCCTAGGAAAATAATCAAGTGGATGTTTCATGTGTATTTATTATCATGTTTGATTTTTGTGTTTTTGTAAATTGGGTATTAGATACAACATCTAGTTTTCATATATGTAATCAAGTATAATAACCAATTATATTCATTAATATTGACTGAGGTGAGTTAGATATACAAGTAGCCATTTAATAATATCTTTTTTTTGTGGTTATTAGTGACTATAATTCCACATTTATGACATAAGTGATATTGATTTTGAAAGATTCTTATTTTTTCACTAGCTATAGAAGTAATTATTTATGTTTCCATAATTATTAAAAACGGATTTATTTTCAGATTTGGTAATAAATATTTTCTTTTTATAAATAAAGAATAGGGTTTGGTAAGGTGTATGTAAATAATGGTCTTAACATGTTAGATAACAGAAACCATGTAATAAAAATCAATTAGAAAAAACATTCACATGATTTAAACCACACATAACTATGAAACCAATGGATAGGTCATGTAAATTTATATAATTTGACCAATGTACAACAAGATGGATATTTAGAATCATTTAATCTAAAACAACTCAGTCTATGTCATGAATGCTTCCAAGAATAATCACTAAATCTTTATTTAGTGGGAAACATGATATTACCAAGGAGCTTCATGAATTAGTTAATTCTGATGTATGAGGAACATTTTCTATTCAAGCACTAGGATCCAACTCATACATCATATCATTATTGATTATATATGTAGATATGGATATTTAAAATTAATGTGGTAAATGAAAATTCCATAGAAGGATTCAAGAAATATAGGAATTAATTGGAGAACTATCATTGTATGAATATTATGAAACTCCTCTCTAACCATGGTGGGAATATCTTATTTACTACATAATTGGTTATTTTTGAGATATATCATTATATACTAAAATGGATTAGTGTGTGTGAATATAGGAACAACACTATGTAATGAAAAATAAGATCAATGAGGAGTAATGCGAGTATGCCTTTAACCATTTGTAGATAAACATTGTATAATAAAATATATGTACCAAACATATTTCTATATAAAGATGAAGATAATATTTCATGAAAATCATGGTATGGACAGAAACCTGTAATTTCATATATAGATGTGTTGGAATGTGATGAGTTTTTTAAGGCCTCTTTGAGAAACAATCATTCACCCCAAGGAATAAAGATTACCATTATGGGTTACCCATTGAAATAAGGATATATTTCCTATATGAACCCTCATTAAAAAAGTAGATTGTGGAAAGACAGAACTAATTCCTTGAAAAAGGTAACCTATTTAAAATATATGGTGGGACTTAGGTAGACATTGATAATTTCTAGGATCAAGGTAAATATTATTTGTAACAATAAAAAATTCCCTAGATCCCCATGGAATATGTTATAGAGGAGAAACTACTATGTAGTAAAAAATGTGAGGTTGAAGAACTTGAAAGATATTGTTTTTTAGTTTCCAAGAATGCTAACTCATTTTTAGTTGATAATAATGATTCTATAACCTACATGAAAGTAATAACAAAAAAATGTTTCTAAGTGGAAAGAAGATATAAATATCTAAAATAAATTCTATCTATACAATCGAAGTCTATATTTTGTTATATTTTATAGTGAATTAATAACCCGTTTTTCTAAAATATGAATTTATGATGAAATTGGACAGCGATGGAAAATTCATAACATATTGGGCATGACTGGTTGGAAATGTGTTTGAACAAAATTAAGGCCTAAAATATGACAAACCATTTCGCTAGTTGCAATGCTAAAAACCATCAAAATTATACATTACATAGATTATTAATCTGACTATGTAATTTTGAAAATGGATTTCTAAAATGTCTTTCCATAATTGGAAACATTAGGTAGATTTCTATAAGAAATAACTTTTAGGGTTTATGTCTCTAAAGGACACCAATAAGGTATACAAATTTTAATGATCCATTTAATGTATTAATTCAAGAAAGATAGTAATAGAATATTCTATTTGATGATACCATAATGTAATTTTTTATCAAATAATGAACATGAGACTTTTTTCGTTAAGAAATTTATCAGGAGAGTGGTAATTTTATTAATAGTTTATATCAGTGACATGAAACTTATTTGAAACAAATTACCTGTATTATAATATGTAAAATCCTAGATAAATACATGCTCCTATATGATGGATTAAGGTGAAGTGGAATATATTCTTTGGATAAAAATCCACCATTTTAGATCCAAAATATTTCATGGTCTAATACAATGTAAATAAATTGATAGACATTTAATATATTATGTATGGAAATATATAAGAGCGGATCGTTACTAATGTGGAATGGAATTCATTATTCCATGAAAACGTGTAATTAAAAACATGAGTAATGAAAATGGATTGAAAAAAATCATTATTTATATGTGAATGGGTTAGTCATATATGTTATGATATGTACTATGATATATGTCATAGTTTCCTTAAGTTTTGTAGGAAGATATCAAGAAAACCAATGTGATAAGAACTTGATAGAATTGAAGACTATCATTAAGAATCTTAAAATGAACAATGGATATTCTCCTAGACGATAGAAGATATGAAGAACTATTAAATATAGGATATTCATACTAAAGTTTCCAAATAGATAAAGACAATATAAAATACAAATTTGGGTACATTTTCACTATTAATAGATTTATTGAGAGTTTGACGATCTCAGGGAAAATTATTTTCATTGATTCATTAGTAGGGTCTAGTTATATATTGTCTTCTGATGTTTCAAAAGAATCATTTGGGATTCCTAAATTCCAACAATATCATGATGTGGTACCTATTAGTAAAGGCCCTATCACACCCTATGGTTTCAATACCACAATGTTTCCTCTAGAAAAGGTTCCAAGGTCACACCATCAGATGAAACACGTATTTCAAAAGTACAATCTCTTAAGGAATTTTTATCAAATAGTGGATGTTGAAGTGAACATAGTAATCAAAGAATACATCATAGAAGACCCCATGACTAATGAATTTACTTAGTTGAAGCATTATCTTCATAGTATCTCTAGGAGACTTAATTTAAGTTGCAGTTGAATCTAGTACAAGTGGGACTCCATTGGAGTTGTTTTTCTAAAACCAATTAACTGTGATTTATATTACCTGTATATTCAAATGAGTTATTATAAATACTAAATAATATTACATATTCTTCATTGGATTTTATGACATCAATTTAATAATTTCCATTAGTATTTGTCACATTAAAATGGAATATAATTTTCCCTCTCTAATGAGAAACATTAAAGGCTAGGATGTTATTATTAAACATATTTTTGTTGGAGGATTAAATTATATAATGTGGAATATCATATGTTGGATGTCAAGTTATAGAACTCATATTAATATGAAACTCCATCTCAAGAATTTCTCACATGGTAAACTCTAATATGATAAAATATCATAATATAATCACATGTAATAATTAATCAAGTTTATGTTCACAAAGTCATTCATTTTTTAGTGTGTGTAATGGTACATTGAAATTAATAAAATTATTAATTATTATCATGGCTCATGCACTTAGATTAATTGACCAAAAACTATCTCACCATATGTTTACTAGAAGTAATGTATATTGGTTCTGTCAGGAATGACATGTTATTAATGAATAAGATGAGGATATGTTTTTCACTTAAATATTCATGGATGTTGATATCTCAGAACATTGATAAAAATATATCTGTAACATTAAGTTCAATTTCAATGGTGTAACAAAAATATTATTTCAAAAATTAAAAGAAATATGTATTAACTATATCAGTTGATGACATGAGAGTGATACCATCTTGATGAGATATTATGATGTAGAGATTATAGAACACAACCAGTGCTCAAATGTGATTGTCAATGTTGAAACATTAAATTCATTATCATGGGTTCCTTAAATAATATCTAGAATGTATTAATATCATTTAGGAAACCCATCAATCAACCATGAAAAATACGCCTATAGGGCAACACACAAAGTGTTTCAATTTATCTTAATTTAATTCTATTGGAATTTAATTATTAAATTAATATTATACTCATGATCCAGACATAATTTTATTTAGAATTGATGAAATAATAAAGTGATTAAGTATTTATTTTATATGTAATTTTAAAAATATATGAATATTCTAAATTTATTTATTTATAGAATATTTAATAAATATTTATTAACCAAAATGTGAAAAGAATATTTAATATTTGAAAAAATATTTAATTAATTTTTTTTTGATTATTTGACAAATGAAAAGGAGGAAGAGGTGATAAATATAATGTCTGGTGACAGATATTAATTCAAAATCGAGTAAAATAATATTTATCTTCGTACCAATTAGTGCATTCTAAGAAATAACAATATTATTATTAATTTAATACAGTGGGTGGGGTCAGATATGGTTTTAAAAATTTATTATGGTAATTTGTGTAATTGTTTAAATTACATACTCAATCCCAATGTCTATAAATAGACCACAAATACATTCTATGAGTGGATAATAGAGAGTTGTTGTGAACACCAATTTTCTCTCTAAGATCCTTTTCTTCATTCCCAAATCCACTCTATATCGAGAAGATCATTATAATTTCCTCAATAAAGAAGAAATTTGAAGTGGTTAAGATGAAAATTAGACAATAATAATAGCTGATTATTCGATAGTGTCATTCAAAGAATATTAGTGAATGTTTGGATCACTGATAAATGGGTTTGACACATGGATCCTACCAGTGCAATGAAAAATTATTCAATAGAGATTTTAATGATCAAAATCAACCACGAAAAATAATACAATAAATATAGAGGATTTATTTTTATTTAATTAAATTAATTATAAGTTTAATTTGAAAAGATATCCTATTGGTTTTCATGACCATTTTTGTAAATATTAATTTGGAAAAAATTTGTGGGTCATGATGTTCTCATGTTGTATAATATGTGAATTGATCCATTGAATTTAACATTTGTTGATTTAAGATCAACTCGGATAAACACTTCCACTTCACCCAAAACTAGAAAAATAACCAATGAATATAGATTGGATTCTAATATGTACTAGATTTATGAAAAAAAAATATTTTTTTACACAAACTCTGTTTTTCATTACATATGGCATGTTCCAAAATTATTCAGTAAACCAATATCATATTTAGATGAATATATTTTATATGAAACTATAAAACATAAAATGTATTCTATAATTGAAAAAAATAATTGGATGTTAGTTCATCTTCTTCATGATTCATAAGAGAATGTTTGTAAGTCAGAATTTTAAGAAAATTAAATGTCGATGGGAAGATGGGAAAATGCACATAAAAATTGGGAGCGGATGTTGTAATGGGATGAGAATATGCTTATTATGGTCTTTCCCTAATGCTCAGTACCATCAAATGGAGCCACTAAAATGGTGTCACTGGTCACAGTGACTCTGTGATGGTGGCACCGGTCATGGTTGCACACCAAAACGATGGCACCGTGATGGTTCCACTACTCATGGTGTTCCACAAAAACTATGGCATCGTGATGGTGGCACTACTCATAGTGTTCCACCGAACTAGTGGCATCGTGACAGTGGCACCACATACTGTGTTCCACTGAACTAGTGGCACTGTGTTGGTGGCACCTTTTACGGTGGTATTGTGACCATGGAAATATTATGGTGTCTCACCGAATGGTGTCCCACCCGTCCTTATTTTTCTAGTTCGTCTCCCAAAAAATATATTTTTATGTAAGAGTGTTTTAATACCCCTTTTCTAATATTTTTTAAAACAAAATAATGATATGAAAAGTCCCCCAAGTTTCTGGCAAACATTGGTATTCCAAAACATGTGGCTTTTCCTCAATGTCGCACCCTTTTTACCGTACTTTCCAATTCCACCCCTGTTGGTGTTTTCCTCTATTTAAAAGAAAACATTTAACTCACAACTATTATGTCAACCTATATGATGAGAATTATTAAATGAAAATCAATTCCATCATGCGTAAACTCCCAATCGCGTGGTGAAACCATGATCCGACTTTAAAGGCCTTCAAAAATTTTATCCAATAACTCAAAGATCCCGCGTTATTATCACAGAAGAATTATATATTTTCTTCTTTCTACATCATGGTTGGTTTCTCTTACATTTACATTGTGTGTTTGGAGTCCCCCCATCCAAAGGAATGTGGTGCACCTATGCCGGATCTTTTCTGCTCACTCTTGGAGTCCTCATAATTCCTCCCCTGTAAGTCGTGCATCTGTAGTTCTTGGTACATGGAGAAAAACATTGATATTTGATCATCCAAGTATGGTTATTCCTTCATATATCTTTCTTATGCATCACGTGTGGTAGGTATGCTAATGTTTTTATGGGGATGAATGAATCCAAAACCTAAATAAACATAATAAATAGTATTTTAATGAATTATGGGGTGTGTTTGATGATGCTTCTATACTCATCTACTTTTTCATATATACTATGATTTACATGGGATTATGTACACTAAAAATCATGACCATTTGTGGTCATTCCTTGTGCACTAATGAACATTTTTTTGGATAATTATATGATTTAAGGGCTATAACATGGAAACTAGATAATCACGTAATCTTGGATGATTAAATGGATGTATGATGAATAAGAAACCTTGTGCGGTCACCCCAGTTAACCAAACGAAAAGACCAAACTAATGAAAAGGTGTGTCTAATTTTGGAATCACTCTTACTATATTTTTGTGATGTGTATGGTTGTTCTGATTGATGCTTGTGAGGTGACATGGATGGGGAATGGATCCCCAATTGTGCAGTTGTTAGCTTCTGTATTTGGGGGTAATGTGGTGTCGTTTTTTGGGGCTTGGTTTGGTTCCAGTACATTGAGGTATCTCAAGGATTTCCTTTTTTTTATTTTACTAGAGAACCAGGTGTGAATGATTAAATTGATGTTTGACTATTTTTCCTTCCAAGGTTTGTGGCAATGCCCGTTAGTTGACTGATTATGAAGAATTACATAAATGGAATCACTGGAATATGAAAACTATAATGTGTTAAATAGGGAACTGTTTTCTGGGAACGAGTTGTGACATGGTTGTGGCTATGGTGTTTCTTATGAATGAATTTTGACTAGGGTTTTTGTGTATGGGCTGGTTTTGGAACCCCTAGGCTTGGATGAGTACTTGATTACCTATATATATAATTTAGATTTTATGTTTCTTATTTGTACCCCACCAAAGATGAGCACTTCATGCCAAAACCCCCATTTCTTGAGGGATGGTGTTTTTTCCAACACTCCAATGAGTGGCCAGTTATTAGATCATTTTTTCTCACTTTCCCGAGTATCCCCTGAATCCTAGGGCAGGCTGCAATGACATGAGGTCCATTATATCCCATGATTCTTCGTGCAAGGTAGTTGTGGTGGTCAGCCCAGGTGTATGCGGGTTTGTTGTTTCCAAAGTGTCTTTGGGATGAGGCCCTGGTGTCTTCGGGCATGGAAGTAGTTGTTTGGGTCCAGGTGTCTTCGGTTATGGAGGTAGTTGTTCTAGCACAGGTCTCTACTGGCATGGTAATGTGTTGTTGTGGCCCATGTGTTTATCAGCGGGATGTGTGGTTGTGGTAGCCCAGGTGTGCGCGGGTGGGGTATGGTAGTGGTACTGCACGGAAAATGTAACGACCCAATGTTTTTCAATGGAAAATTCCATTCTTATATCTATGTCATAAAAACACAAAATAATGAACTACTAAGTGATAAGTGACCTTTAAACATAATTTTGTCACCCCTATGTTTGTAATTTTAAAAATCCAACATTCACGGTTGTGTTCAAGATAGTTTTTGGAGGCCAATGAAACAAAAATAATTTTTTGTGAATAGTAACCTACCCTTATGAATAGTAATATGAACCTTATGAATAGTAAATAAGAGAAACATTACCTATGAATAATAAAATAAAATTTAGACATCTTAGGAAGTGACAATTTGACCTTAGTAAACATTTTTGGTATGTTATAAGTCATAAATAATTAATTATAATTAATTAATTAATTTAAAAGAATATTTATTTTCCTGAAATATATTCATAAATTATTGAATCAATGTCTAATTGTTTTTAGATAATTTTATAAGACCCTAAGTAATTTTTTAAAGAACTGCAAAAATCAGTTTTAATTTTGAAAACTGTTTTTTAAGTAAATTATGATTTTAATTAAATATTAAATTAATAATTTTTAGAAAATTATTTTTGAAAAATGGAATTCATTTTTTGATTCTACACGTCAAAAAATGGTTGTGGTAAAATTTAGGGATTTTTCTATGATACATGAATTTTTGATGAATAGTAGAATACATTAATTTATCATATAAATACATTTTAATTAAAACCCACTATTCCTGACATCACAAGTGATGTAAGCACCCAAATCCCGAATTCACAAGTCAAATTTACTATTATTAGTCTTCCAAGACTCACTATTCCTTGTCTTGGGTGAAATTAATAAACTAATCAATTTTATAGTAAGGAAACCCCTCTTCCCTCCACTATAAAAGCCACCCTTCACTCCCTCTTTTCCTCACACCTCTCAAGCTCCAAGTCTTCTCCAAATTCTGCCCAAACACCGTCCCTAGCTCTTCCCCCACGTCCAAAAGCTTCTGGTCTCATCAAAATACTAGGCCTAGCTTATTTAAATAGGATCTCAAGAGGAGGATTCTAAAGGTAATTTCTCTCTCTCTCTTCTCCTTTAATTTCCATTCAAGTTCAAGTTCTTTTCTTGATCTCTCTCTATCAATCTTCATCCAAATTGTTATGTAAATCCAGTATTATATATATAATGAAATTTTATGATTCTAACGTTATATTATATCACCCCACACCCTTTCCCCCTTCCTTTTATTTTATTAAAGAGAACGTTGTTCATGTGGTGATAATTTATCACCTTCAAAAACAACATGATCTCTTCTTCCATTTATATCTTCAATCTGGTCATGAACCCATTTTTATGGTTGAAACAGAATTCTTTATATGTATTTTGTTCTATTTTAAGTTCTGGAAATAACCTATGGCCATACTACTCAGTGAAAAGTTAAAATGAGTTGGTTGTGATCCAAAAACCGCTCAAATTGGCTCAAATAATCTTCATTTAATTATTATCCAATGATTCAGCCACATGGATCTAATATAACTCATTATAAAATAATTAACGCTTCTGTAATATCATTAATTATATGTATCATCAGTTCTGGATGTTTACCCATGATCTACCCAAACATCAAATTAAGAATACAAGTGGACCGCTCAAGAAAACCATGAAAACGCACATCCCCGATCAATGTTTTTAAACTCTATAAGTCATCCAAAGGAACATAATATGAAATAATGAAACCAGAATGAACCCTATTAATGTATAAAAGGTTCTGGAATTTCTAATTAATGAAGATAATGTCATTATACAGGACATTAAAGAGAAGGAGGCATTCGAGTACAAGGTAAGGGGAAATCTCGAACCCAATTTTCTTCCTTTGGGTTCTCCTTCTTTCACACCATTTTTGATATAGTTACTCCTCAAAGGTCTTTTTTTCATCATTTACTTTACTTTTATGGGATATACATGTTTTTCACTGGTTTTTATGTCCATAAAAATGTTTTACAAAAGAACTCTTCTTTCAAGATCTCGCCTTTTGCCTCTCATTCAATGTTTATGGTTCTTATATCAAGTATGTTGTTCCCTATTTCTTTTGGGAACCCAAATCTTATGAATGTGTTATTATGAGATGAAACCCATTCCTTTCCATGGGTTATTTATGTACATGTTTGATATGTGTTCTATGTGGCAAGCATGATAATGATAATGTTATGATGTGACGGGTGCGCCCGGAATTATATAGCGCAATATGAATGTTTAAATGTGACGGGTGCGCCCGGAATTATATAGCGCTCCAATGCATTGGGTAAAGTGATGAATCTCATGAGTAAATGTGAAATGATGCGTGAACATGATTATAGCTTTGTTCACAAGTATGTGTGGTAGTTAACCACTAAGACATGATGTTTCATTTTTATGCTTTTCCACATTTCAAGTTTATTGTTTATGATCCTCTCATATTCAAGATCTTCTTCCTATGTCATGATTATGCTCACCCCATGCTATATTGTTCTTATCTATCCTCTTACTGGGCTTTTATCTCACCCCTTTTGATGTATATCCTCAGGTGGCTACATGTACTAAGGAGAGGACAAGTGCTACTAAGAAGCTATAGAAGAAGAGATTAAATGAATTTTTATGCTTGATGTTGTACTTGTTATGTGCAGTCCTAGTTTGACCAAGACACTAAAACTATGGATCCTCCATGTTTAATACTATTATGTTGTTTGTCTTTGAAATGATTTAATAGTAATGTATGAAAAGTCCGGGTCACTATAGTTGGTATCAGAGGAATGGTTTAGTTAATTTGGGAATTAGGATTAGTGAACCCTAAAGAAAACCTCTAGCATGATACTATGTACAAATATTCACACAAGGATATTTACCTAGGGATCCAATATGTTATGTTTTTTGTATAATTGTTTAAAAGGATATGTTATTCATGACTTGTTTACTTATGTTTTGTTCTAACCTTTTCTATTTTAGAAAATGGTGGGAACCAGGAGAAATCAGGCCAACAACTCTTGCGAAGGCCAATGCAACGATTGCCCAAATGACATCCCCAATGATTTTGGAGGTGGTGTTCAAAACTTCATGGCGATGCTTACCCAATTATCCCCGATTATGAATAATAACCGTAATATTGGGGAACTTCCTCCTTCACCAAAGAGGGAGAAGCTAGCTATCGAATGTTTTATGCGGCAACGACCACCGACGTTTTGTGGATCTTCCGATCCATTAGTTGCAGAACAGTCATTCAACTCCATGGAGAAGATCTTTTCTGTTCTTCACTGTTCCAAGACGGAGAAGGTGACTCTAGCCATTTATCGTCTAGATGGAGAAGCTGATCAATGGTGGGCTTTGATTAAGAACACCAAGCCAAGGGATGAAATTGAAGAGATGGAATGAGAAGACTTTAAGATAATGTTTCTTTATAAGTACTTCCCACAAACTCTTCGCACGGAGATGGAGAGAGAATTCATAGAGCTCAAGAAAAAAGAAAGAGAATCTGTCACAACCTATGAAGAAGATTTCACAAGGCTCGCAAGGTATGCTTCGGGTTTTGTTATCAACAATGATAGCACAATTGATAGATTCTTTAGTGGATTAAAACCACATATTCGAAATGCTCTTGCAATTAGAGACTTTGGGAGTTATGAAGAAGTTGTTCGGTGTTCTCTCAAAGTGGAGATGGAGTTTTGAGAATGGTCCCATGGCTATGGTGATAAGAAAAGAAAGACGGAGTTTCAAGCTGGTGGATCTAGTGATAAAGATGGGAAGAAATCACAATGACCCACTTGCCAAAAATTTGGGAAGTTGCACAAATGGAACTGCCTCAAAGGGATGGGGAAATGCTTCAAGTGTGGGAAAGAAGGACACCTAGCTCACGAGTGTCGAAGAGAAATGAAAAAGGAAGGATAATGTAGCCGATGAAAGGAGAGAACCACTCGTGGTTCAATGCTACAACTGTAAAGATCTAGGGCACTATTAAAACCAGGGCACTAAACCTCGAGCTTTCGAGGGTAATCAGCGCCAACAACCACCAAAGCCAAAGGAACAAGGGAAGGCTTATGGCATCACTACTGCGGAGGTGGAACATGATAATGATGTCGTACAAGGTACACTTCCTATTCACTCAAGAATGGAAAAAGTCTTATTTGATTCTGGTTCTACACATTCCTTTATATCTTTCAAGTTTGCTAGAACTATAGAATCGAAGCCCCGAAACCTTTAAGTAGAGATATTTGTAAAAACACCAAGTGGTGCAATCATTTAAACCCAAGTGTTTGATTCTTCTCCTATTGATGTATGTGGGAAGATTCTTCGGGCAAATCTCGTAATACTTCACATGGTGGAATTTGACGCTATAATGGGAATGTATTGGCTCTCGTTATATAGAGCACATATCAACTGTCGGGAAAAGGAAATATATTTTCATATTCCAAACCATCCCATGCTCCTCTACAAATGCAAGGAAGATCATGAATCTCCTTTGAGAAATCCTTCAATGGTGTGGGTGATGATTCCCTATGAAGAAGCATACCTCTCCCAAATATTTGAGTCGAAGGAAAGTTCCAACCTTAAAGAAATGCCCATCGTAAGGGAATACGATGATGTATTTCCCAAAGAGTTACCCGGAATTCCCCCGGATCGTGAGGTAGAGTTCTCAATTGAAGTCATACCCGGAGCTACTCCTATCTCAATGTGCCCCTATAGGATGGCTTCTATCGAACTGGAGGAGTTAAAGAAGCAGCTGCAAGAGCATCTGGAAAAAGGGTTCATACGCCCTAGTGCATCACCTTGGGGTGCGCCAGTGCTCTTTGTGAAGAAGAAGGATGGTATCATGCGGCTGTGTATGAATTATCAGGAACTCAACAAGATCACCATAAAGAACAAGTATCCTCTCCCAAGGATTGATGACTTGTTTGACCAGTTAATAGGAGCTCAATACTTCTCAATGGTGGATCTTTGTTCTGGATATCATCAAGTAAAGGTGATGAAGGAAGATATTCAGAAGACTGCCTTCCGTACAAGGTATGGGCACTATGAGTTTTTGGTGATGCCCTTCGGACTTACTAATGCCCCTGCAATCTTCATGGATTTGATGAATAGAGTCTTTAGACATTACATCGAAAAATTTGTGGTAGGGTTTGTCGATGATATTCTCATCTACTCCAAGAGCAAGGAGGAACAGGGAGAACATCTAAGACTTGTGTTGGCGACATTGAGAAAGGAGAAGTTGTATGCCATGTTCAGAAAGTGTGACTTTTGGATGAATCAAGTCATGTTCTTGGGACATGTGATCAAAAGAGAGGGAATTTCTATGGACCCTTCGAAGACAAAGGTGATTGAGGATTGTCCCAGGCCCTCTAGTGTCACAGAAATCCATAGTTTTCTTGGATTAGCTGGGTATTATCGATGTTTTGTGAGAAACTTCTCACGATTGTCATGACCGCTAACTATGTTAACAAGGAAAGGGGTAAAGTATGTCTGGACGGATGAATGTGAGCAAAGCTTCAAGGAGATAAAGAGAAGGCTAATCACTGCACCTGTAATCACACTACCAAAAAGTGGAGAACGTTTTGTGATATACAGTGATGCTTCAAAGAAAGTCTTGGGTTGTGTACTCATGCAAAATGATAATGTGATAGCCTACGCCTCACGACAGTTGAAGATCCATGAGCAGAACTACCTGACACATGATCTAGAGCTGGCAGCCGTGATTTTTGCCTTGAAAATATGGCGGCATTATCTTTATGGTGAGAAGTGTGACATATACACCGACCACAAGAGCCTAAAGTATATATTCACACAAAAGGAGCTCAACATGCGTCAAAGGAGATGGTTAGAGCTAATCAAGGATTACGATTGCTCTATTCACTATCATCCTGGAAACGCGAACAAGGTAGATGGTGCACTAAGCAGGAATGAACCTGCTACTCTATCCATGTTGAGGATTGAGAAAGACCCTATCTTCTTGGATATGCAAAGGATAGATTGGAGAATCGTAAGGGCAGGGGATACATCCTACCTTGCCCAAATGATTGCGCAACCATCCATCCAACAGAAGATTAAGGAAGTACAAAGGGATGATATGGAGATACAAAAGAGGGTGAATGCAGTAAAGGAAGGGAAGCTGCAAGAGTTCCATATCAACGATGATGGTGTGATTCGGTTTGGAACGCGGCTTTGTGTGCCTTCATCACCCGGAATAAAGAAGGAACTATTGGATAATGCACATAGCTCAACTTTCTCTATTCATCCTGGAAGTACCAAGATGTATCGTGATCTCCGAGAACACTTCTGGTGGGATAACATGAAAAAGGAGATTGCGGAATATATATCAAGGTGCTTGGTATGTCAGCAAGTTAAAGATGAGCGGCAAAAGTCCAAAGGTATGATGCAGTCATTGCCTATACCAATGTGGAAATGGGAAAGTGTTACTATGGACTTTGTCATGGGTCTCCCGAAAATGTCAAGAGGAAATAATGCGATATGGGTTGTGGTTGACCGACTCACCAATACTGCCCATTTTATCGCAATTAGGGAAGACCTCTCACTTGAACAACTTGCAAAGATATATGTGAAGGATGTAGTGAGATTGCATGGTGTTCCACTCTCGATTGTCTCTGACTGTGATCCGATGTTCCCTTCTAAATTCTGGAGGAGACTTCAACATGCTTTGAGTACTGAATTAAATTTCAGCACGGCCTATCACCCCCAAACTGATGGCCAGTTTGAAAGGACTATTCAGACAATTGAAGATATGCTAAGATCCCACTCTCTTGAATTCAAAGGTGGATGGGATCATCACCTTCCATTGGTTGAGTTCTCATACAACAATAGATTCTACTCGAGTATTCAGATGGCTCCGTATGAAGCTCTTTATGGGAAGCGATGTAGAACTCCAACCTGTTGGGATGAAGTTGGAGAACAAAAACTACTTGGTCCCGATCTTGTTCAAGAGATGACAGAGAAGGTTTAAGTCATCCAGATACACATCAAAGCTTCTCAAAGTCGGCAAAAGAGCTATGCTGACAATCGTCGAAGGGAATTGGAGTTCGACGTTGGAGATAAAGTCTTCCTTGGAATATCTCCATGGAAGAGAGTCATGCGATTCGGGAAGAAAGGGAAGCTAAGCCCATGGTACATTGGCCCCTTTGAGATCCTTGATCGTATAGGAGCCGTGGCCTATCGTCTGGAACTTCCACCAAATATGGCTCAAGTTCATGATGTGTTTCACGTATCAACACTGAGGAAGTACATTCCAGACCCCTCACATGTACTAAACTCAGAGGTGGTACAGTTGGAAGATGATCTCTCATATGAGGAGAAGCCGGTAAAAATTATGGACCGAAGTGATAAGGTTCTATGAAAAAAGACAACCTGCCTTGTCAAACTGTTTTGGAGGAACCAAAAGTTTGAGGAAGCAACTTGGGAACCAGAAGAGGCAATGAAGGAGAAGTACCCTCACCTGTTTGTGTAAAGTGAAATTTCGGGGGCGAAATTTCTTAAGGGGGGAAGAATGTAACGACCCAAAATTTTTCAATGGAAAATTCCATTCTTATATCTATGTCATAAAGACACAAAATAATGAACTACTAAGTGATACGTGACCTTTAAACATAATTTTTTCACCCCTATATTTGGAATTTCAAAAATCCAACATTCACGGTTGTGTTCAAGATAGTTTTTGTAGGCCAATGAAACAAAAATAATTTATGGTGAATAGTAACCTAACCTTATGAATAGTAATATACCCTTATGAATAGTAATACGACCCTTATGAATAGCAAATAAGAGTAACATTACCTATGAATAATAAAATAAAATTTAGACATCTTAGAAAGTGACAATTTGACCTTAGTAAACATTTTTGGTATTTTATAAATCATAAATAATTAATTATAATTAATTAATTAATTTAAAAGAATATTTATTTTCATGAAATATATTCATAAATTATTGAATCAATGTCTAATAGTTTTTAGATAATTTTATAAGACCCTAAGTAATTTTTGAAAGAACTGCAAAAATCAGTTTTAATTTTAAAAACTGTTTTTTAAGAAAATTATGATTTTAATTAAATATTAAATTAATAATTTTTAGAAAATTATTTTTGAAAAATAGAATTCTTTTTTTTATACTACATGTCGAAAAATGGTTGGGGTAAAATTTAGGTATTTTTCTAAGATACATGAATTTTTGATGAATAGTAGAATACATTAATTTATCATATAAATACATTTTAATTAAAACCCACTATTCCTGACATCACAAGTGATGTAAGCACCCAAATCCCTAATTTACAAGTCAATTTTACGATTCTTAGTCATCCAAGACTCACTATTCCCTGTCTTGGGTGAAATTAATAAACTAATCAATTTTATATTAAGGAAACCCCTCTCCCCTCCACTATAAAGCCACCCTTCACTCCCTCTTTTCCTCACACCTCTCAAGATCCAAGACTTCTCTAAATTCTGCCAAAAAACCTTCCCTAGATCATCCCCCACGTCCAAAAGCTTCTGGTATCATTAAAATACTAGGCCTAGCTTCCTTAAATAGGATCTCAAGAGGAGGATTCTAAAGGTAATTTCTCTCTCTCTCTTCTCCTTTAATTTCCTTTCAAGTTCAAGTTCCTTTCTTGATCTCTCTCTATCTATCTTCATCCAAATTGTTTTGTAAATCCATTATTATATATACAATTTAATTTTATGATTCTAATGTTATATTATATCACCCCACACCCTTTCCCCCTTCCTTTTATTTTATTAAAGAGAACGTTGTTCATGTGGTGATAATTTATCACCTTCAAAAACAACATGATCTCTTCTTCCATTTATACCTTCAATCTGGTCATGAAACCATTTTTATGGTTGAACCAGAATGTTTTATATGAATTATGTTCTATTTTAAGTTCTGGAAATAACCTATGGCCATACTACTAAGTGAAAAGTTAAAATGAGTTGGTTGTGATCCAAAAACCGCTCAAATTGGCTCAAATAATCTTCATTTAATTATTATATAATGATTCGGCCACATGGATCTAATATAACTCATTATAAAATCACTAAAGCTTCTTTAATATCATTAATTATATGGTACATCAGTTCTGGATGTTTACCCATGATCTACCCAAACATCAAATTCAGAATACAAGTGGACCGCTCATGAAAACCATGAAAACGAACATCCTCGATCAATGTTTTTAAACTCTATAAGTCATCCAAAGGAACATAATATGAAAAAATGAAACCAGAATGAACCCTATTAATGTAAAAAAGGTTCTGGAATTTCTAATTAATGAATATAATGTCATTATACAGGACATTAAAGAGAAGGATGCATTCGAGTACAAGGTAAGGGGAAATCTAGAACCCAATTTTCTTCCGTTGGGTTCTCCCTCGTTCACTCCATTTTTGATATGGTTACTCCCCAAAGGTCTTTTGTTCATCATTTCATTTACTTTTCTGGGATATACATGTTTGTCACTGGTTTTTATGTCCATAAAAATGTTTTACAAAAGAACTCTTCTTTCAAGATCTCACCTTTTGCCTCTCATTCAAGGTTAATGGTTCTTATATCAGGTATGTTGTTCCCTCTTTATTTTGGGAACCCAAATCTAATGAATGTGATATTATGAGATGAAAACCATTCATTTGTATGGGTTATTTATATACATGTTTGATATGTGTTCTATTTGCAAGCATGATAATGATAATGTTATGATGTGACGGGTGCGCCCGGAATTATATAGCGCAATATGAATGTTTAAATGTGACGGGTGTGCCCAGAATTATATAGCGCTCCAATGCATTCGGTAAAGTGATGAATCTCATGAGTAAATGTGAAATGATGCGTGAACATGATGCTAGCTTTGTTCACACGTATGTGTGGTAGTTAACCACTAAGACATGATGTTTCATTTTTATGCTTTGCCACATTTCAAGTTTATTGTTTATGATCCTCTCATGTTCAAGATCTTCTTCCTATGTAATGATTATGCTCACCCCATTCTATATTGTTCTTATCTATCCTCTTACTAGGCTTTTAGCTCACCCCTTTTGATTTATATCCTCAGGTGGCTACATGTACTAAGGAGAGGACAAGTGCTACTAAGAAGCTATAGAAGAAGAGATTAAATGAATTTTTATGCTTGATGTTGTACTTGTTATGTGCAGTCCTAGTTTGCCCAAGACACTAAACCTATGGATCCTCCATGTGTAATACTATTATGTTGTTTATCTTTGAAATGAAGTAATAGTAATGTAAGAAAAGGCTGGGTCTCTATAGAAAATGGAGGGGATGGTATGATGCGTTAGATATCATCAATAAACTATGGGGAAGTGGTGCGGGTTACCCAAACATCTATGTGTTATTACTATTACCTTACTTGACATGTGTTATTTGGGGAGTGTTCCTTGGTGTGGTTTGGGTGGATAGTTTCCTTTCTAGGTGCTTTGGTTAGCTCCTTTTCTCACTAGGAATTAGAATGCCTCCCCACTTGTGCACGAGAGCTTTGGGTTTTTCCCTACTGAGTATACTTGCATAATCACCCTATGTTTATAAAACATATTCTAGTTTTCCAAGAGGACTTTTTGGACTGTAAAAGACTATACAAGTTAGGGTGTTGGGACACCTGTTGTTTCTGTTTTCCTTTTATTGGAATTTACCTTTGGGGTTTTCTTTTATTGTAGTACATATCATTTGAAACATGCATAAGGGAAAGGATTGTTTGGGATTTACTTTTTCTTTTAGTTTGGGTGTTCTTTTGGATTTAATATCTTATCTCCCAATACTACTAAATAAAAAGGGTAATCCCTTCCATTTTATGTGTGATTTTATACCATTGGTGCTAGTCTCCACACTGGGGCATGTTGATGGCGGGTCTCAGTGGTCATTATGTCTCCTTAAACTTGATGAAGGAAGAGTTTGGAAATCTGTTGTCCCTTTCCCACATCATGGAGATGACAAGTCATGACAGAATGGTATTAGAGGGTGGTTGAGAGATAGGATGGAGTTCGGAGTTAGGCATAGTGAGGATAGCATGGGATTGTAGGGAAACAGTGTTAGGAAATCTTGGTTTGTGACATAGGCTAGGGAAGAGCAGCTATGACACATGATTTTTCGGCCCCATGTGAACCAATAAAAGGACTCTGGGCCTACCGAACGACCAAGTGTGGATACAATGATTACATGGTAGAGACCCTAGGAATGGTACATGCATCATAATGACATGTGTTCTTGGGTGTCTTGGGTATTTTTGGGATTTAAATTGAATAAAAAGTCTATGAAATATTAAAATAAATCTTTTACACTACTCAAGAATAGGAATTCCTTATCTAACATGAAATTATGGAACCTGGAAGACAACCATGAGTAGTGTGGGCAATCAATGCCCAGGAGGTTGAATTGGATGATAGGAAAAGGGATGCCCGAGAGTAGGAGAACGATCAGTGGTAAAAGACGATTCGTTCCATTCAGCGGTAGAACCTTGAGAAGTACAAGGGGAAGCATCTTAGACATAAAGAAAGAGAGTTGGATTGAGAAGCTGGTGATAGATTTCATCTTGATTCAGGATCTAACGGAGTACTGGTTTCCTCTCACTGAGAGCTATATTCGGGGAGCATCATATCAGTGGTGGACACTATATCTTGGAGAGAAGTGAGAGGCTGAGGTTATCTAGGATGACTTCGAGGAAGAGTTCTAGGTGGAATTCCCCTCATCCATGATGAAGGATGAGAAGAGGCAGGAGATAATCTCCCATCAACAGGGTTGTACGTTTGTGAGGGATTTGGGTAGAATGTTCAAGGATCTCCTTCGCATTGCTTCAGACCTATTTCTGGATGAAGAGTGTCGGGAAAGAAATTTAGAGGAGACACTCCTACCATCTCTTCAGTATGCTGTTATTCCCTTCACCGTACCGACGTACTTGGATGTCTAGAAGAATGCTGATGTGGTGTAGAGGATGCACACATGGGGAGGTGTGCATTGATATGGGAGTTAGTTGGGCTCATCAACCGGAAATGCCTTTTAGGCTGGACTCCAACATTAGGGCCTTCTATGTTTCGGATAGTGGGGAGCAATCCCTAGCAGTTATAATTTAGATCTCCCAGTGCTCACCATTTCTTTCCGAGCCTAGGATGAAGATGATTCATCTATGGTATTTGGGGGCATCTTATGAATCAGTGCCAAGACTGAGAACAAAACTGTGGGGGTGGTCTGGTCCAGCACCCAACGTAGCAGCAATAGTTTCCAACCAGGCCCTTTCAACAACACCAGTAGGGATAATGAGCTCCCACTCCTCTGAGAGTAGATGTTGTAGTAGGAGTCCACCCTCAGGGTTCTCCTCAGGGACCTTGACTAGGGAATGATTAGGGAGGCGACCAACAGTCGAGGGGCAGAAGAGCTGCGCATGGGTAGTTAAATGCCCAAAAGGCAGCAGTTCCAACAGGGCCGAGAGTCGTTCAAGGTACAACCTGTCTATTCATCACTCTTGTATCTACCTTTTTTTGATTTAGGAGCTTCATAGTCTTTTGTTGCACCCAGTCTAGCCCATGATTTGGGTAGAGATGCAGAGAGTCTTCTGGTACCCCTAGTTTTTAGTACGCCAGTCGGAGGCCATACCATCTTTTCTCATGTTTGCAGAGAATGTAGACGGCTGTTGGGACCACACTAGTCAAGTCGGGACCTTCTTTTACTAAAACTTCAGCCATATGATTTCATTCTAGGCATAGAATGACTACTCTATATATCTTCTTTTATCAAATGCTTCCAAAGAAGGATCATTTTTTCATATGTGGGAAGACAATGTGTGACCTTCATCGGCAAGAAGGGTTTCCAGGAGGGTGGATGACAAGTGATTCCCCTTCTTTCATTGTTAGCTGAGCTATCAGTAGAGTCGGCGGATAAAGAGATGGAAGATGTTTCGGGGATTGTCAGTGATTTCATGGACTTCTTCCATGAAAAGGTGGTGACATTACCACCTTGACATGACATTGAGTTCAGGAAAGACTTGAAACCTAGTTCCCATCCAATTTGAATGGCTCTCTATTAGTTGTCACATTCTAAGCTTCTGGAGTGATGGATTCAGATTTATGATCTGATGAAGAAGGATTGTTTTCATCCACACATGTCACCATGGGGAATTTCGGTCTTTTTCCCGTTGAAGGCAGACGGTGGTCCCAAGCTATGCATAGACTACCGAATACTAAATCAGGTAACAGTCAAGATCCGTTACCCTCTCACAAGGATAGACGACCTCTTCAACCAATTTAAGGGGGCATGATGGTTCTCCAAGATAGACCTATGATCAGGATATCACTAGTTGAGGGTGAATGAAGGTGACCACTCAAAGACTTACTTTAGGTGTAGATATGGGAACTTTGTGTTTCTGGTTATGTCATTCGACATTATGAATTCACCAGCAGCATTAATTGGGTTCATAAACATCATCTTCTAGGAATATATAGACCGGTTTGTAGTCATGTTTATTGATGACATCCTCATCTACTCAAAATCAAAGGAGGATCACACTGAGCATAAGAGGACGGTTTTAGAGGTCCTCTAATAGCACCATCTCTACGAGAAATTGTCCAGGTTAATGTCTTGGACACAAGACGTGCACTTTGTTGGACACATGGCGTCCAAGAATGGAATAACGGTTGCTCTGTCAATGGTGGAAGTAGTTATTTCTTAAGAAACACCCAATAACATGGCAGAGGTTCATAGTTTCTTGGGTCTAGTGGGTTAATATTGGAGATTTGTTCCCAAATACTCCTGAGTTGCAACAAATTTAATAGTATTAACCAAGAAAGACCTGGATTTTGTATGGAGTGAGTATTTCTAGGAAACCGTCAGTTATTTAAAGGGGAAATTAGTTAGTCCCCTAGTGTCGAGATTACCATAAGAAGGGTTGAGGTTTTGTGGAATTCAGTTATGCTTTAGGCCAAGGCTTTGGGTGTGTGCTAATGAAATAGTATGGGTGATCTCTTATAGGTCATGGTAGTTACGACCCCATGTGTGTAAATATACTACCCAATATTTGAAGCTCACAACAGTTGTGTTCTCACTAAAGTTGTTGAAGAACTACCACATCAGGGAGCACTTTGTGATATACACAGATGATAAGAGCTGGAGGTATATATTATCCCAGTGGGAGCTGAACTTGTGGCAGTAGAGGTGGATGGAGTTTCTTTAGGAATATGAAATTGAAATTTTATTACACCTTAGGAAAGGGGAATGTGGTGACTGAAGCCTTGAGTAGGATTTCATAGAAGGATGTAGTTCGAGAGTCGGCAGTTTCTTGGAAGGGGATGGAGGAGTTGGCTTCCCTACACATGGATGCAAGGGTGGATGGTGGTAGACGATTTATTTTTCAGATATCTGTGCAGTCCTCTCTGTTGTGAAAGGTGGAGGAGTCTTAATGGGGAGACTCAGAGGCTGAAGTGATGTGATATCATGCTAGCTAGGAAAATTCTCTAGAAGGATGGTTAGAAGTCGAGAAAAATCTAATTATGTTTCATGCGATGTTGTTCATCCCAGGTGAGTCAGTTCAACCCAATGCGGATAGTATCTTGATAAGTAGAAAAATACTCCCTGATCCATATGTCTATATAGTTACAATTTTATATGATTGTGTGGTTACATGAGGGAGAGGTGTTCCTAGAAGTTGATGGGGTTTACTTATGAGAGTTATCTTTAGAGGTGGTTGTTTGGACCCCTCTCTTCTATTCGGGTCTAGTTTAAATTATTGACAGTGAGATTAAATTGAGAGGTATCTGATGTAACAACCTAGGCTGTGGATCATTAAAAAAAAATTTTGACGTTCGGTTCCATCAAACTGTTCCACCAAAATATTGTCACCTGTCACGATGGCACCTTGACGATGGCACCAGTCATGGTCACACACTGAAACGGTGGTACCATGATGGTGGCACCGCTCATGGTGTTCCACCAAACTGGTGGCACTGCTTAAGGTGTTCCCCCAAACCGGTGGCACCATGATGGTGACACCATGATAGTCGTACCATGACGGTGGCACCGCTGAATGTGGCACCGTGACCATGGCACTGTTACGGTGTCTCGCCGAATGGTGTCCCACCCTTCTTTCTTTTTCTAGTTCTGATCCTATAATGTATCTTTTGAAGTAATAGTGTTTTAATAACCCCTTTTAAACCATTTATAATGCCCATTATGGATATCTAAAATTATTCATGTATCGAGCGACCCTTGACTTACCAAAATGGGTGGCTTTTACTTAGTGTCTCACCCTTTTCATGTACTTTCACGTTCCTCCTTTGTTGGAATTTTACATTGTTTAAAAGAAACTCTTTTACTCATAGTCGTTATGAACTCCAATCTAATGAGAATTACTAAATGAAAATTAATTCCATCATGTGTAACTACCCAACCGCGTGGTGAAACCACGATCCTCCTTCAAAGCCGTTCAAAATTCTTATCCCGTAACTCCAAGATCTCACCAGTTTATCTCATGGGATGTTTTTCTTTCCTTATTTATTATTCTTGGTTGATTTCCTTTCCTTTGCATTATGTGTTTTAATTCCCCCCTTTCCGAGGTAAGTGATGGGCCAATGCTGGAGAATTTCTGGTGTAACAACCCAGGTAAATAAAGAATATGAAATTTTCATATTTATCCATATTTGTGAATAAAATATTGATATGACTTTAAAGGGGACTCTATGCTCGATGGCGTACCCAACACGCAACAACGAGTTTCTTGGGAATCTTACGTTGCACTCTAATGATAAAATAATATTATTTTAAATGGTAGTTAACATGTAGCCATTGTAATGGCGGGAATGGATAGAAATAACTAAAATATGATTATATATGTTTTTAAATGTTTTTACATTTATCCAATAAAAGATAAAGGCTTAAAATACGGAAAGAATTCAATTTTAGGCGTATATGCCCTAGTTTTCACTAAAGGTTCACTTATCACCTTTTGATGTTGAACCATCATTAAATATAGTTTTGTTCACTCTTAAACATTTTTTTGGACCAAATAAAACTCTTACTAAGAATCGGGACATCAAAATTTACTTTGTGTAAATTTTTGGTATCTTTCCGATAAAGTTCATTTTTTTAATGAATAGTGTAAATGTTGTGTTTTAATTCAAAACCTCTTTTTAATCTAATTTATTTATATGATTAGATAATATTTTGAATTGGTTTTAAAGTTAAATTTGAAAATATTTTTACCATTAAATCCAATAGTGGTCGTTGGAATTAATTTCACTTTGAAATCAGACTTAAACTAGTGTCAATCTTTTGATACTTATTGTTTTATAAAAACACGCTATTTGCTCTGACAACGGGAATTAATTAATAAATTAAATAATGTGACTAATATGTTTTGAATTTTGTAAAACGGACTTCATTTTTGAATTCGGAATATCAAATATAGCTTAGGGTAAATTTTTGGGATTTTTTCTGAAAAACTTCAATTTTTGATGAATAGTGAAACCACTAAGTGGTACTTATAAAAACTGATTTTCTATTTAAATGAAATTTTGCCATCATTGTGTTTTGAATTTCAAAAATCCGACATACATGGTTGTCATTAAGAAGTTAAATGTGGTTCAATGGGATAAAGATAATTTTTTGGTGAATAGTAACTTATTAAGTTTTAATCGTGATTAGTGGTAATTAGGGTAGTTTAAGGTATAAATAATGCATTAATAAAATAAAATGACCTAGACACATGTCATAACCTTATTGGTTGTGTCATGGCCGACCAAGAAAATCCATGGGTCAACTTGGGGACCCCATGGAGCCACTTTAGTTGGAAAATGACAATAATATATTTTTATTTAATGTTAAAATTAAATTGACACAAACATGAGTTGTTTTACTAAAACAGTTTTCAAGTGGGGTTACAGAAGTCCAAATTTTGATTATAAATAGTCATTGGAACGATAAAAATATTTCATACATCATAGTAAATTTTTTATAATTTTTAGACATTAAATAAAATAAATTATTTATGACATAATAATGATGGAGCGATGACATCATTATTTGACGATTTAAATAAAATGGAAAGATAATGTAAAATCTAAGATCTACACATTTCCAAAACCAATTGGATGAGTGGATTTCGAAGACTTATCACCTTATCCACAAATTATATCAATGTGGGACCTTTTAAAACCGAAAAACATTTTCAAATAAAGTAATATTTCTTACTTTCCAAAAGTGCCCCTCCTCTCCTCTTATAAAAGGCCCCCACCTCTACCTCATTTCACACACTCCTCAAGACTTTGGCTCGTCCAACCTCTGACCATTTACTCTCTCCAAATCCCTCTCCTAATCCTAGAGGATTCCCTTTGGTCAGAATCCTTTCAAAGGAAGCCTTTAGGCTCAAATCAAAAAGAGTTACACTTTTAAAGGTAATTCATTCTCTCATGTTCATTTGTTTTATTTTTCTTTCCCAACCCCCTAAACTCTTTTTATTTATTTATTTTGTAACAAAAACAATATATTAAATATACTAGGATGTTTTTATAATATTTATTCGAGCTACACTCTCACACAACTACATCAAATGGTTAAAGAACATACGGTTTCCGTGGATGGCGAAATTCTGCCTCCCGAAACGATGATTGTTCAATACTCATCTAACACCTTCAAAGGTGGCCATTATGATGTAACTATTTTTATATATTATATATAATATGTTTATGTTTTACTTAAGCTTCTTTTTTTCATTTTTGGCATACCTTTAATGTTTCCATTATGGGTAAACATGATATCTTCATTTAAGGAAGTGCGGACAACCGCCCCCTCAAAGTGATTTGATTTGTTAAATACCATATGTGGGATGTATAAAGGATGGAACTATGATATTATATATGATATTATACTGGAATTATAATATACCTTTATATCATTATTATTCCATTCTATAAAATACGAAATAGAAATGAAAGTAGCGTTCATGCGTACGTACGGCTTTCCGTATCCATGAACGGTGCATTTCATTTCTTACCTCTAAATGATTATGTAATGTTATAAATGCATGCATGTACTGGATATATATGACATATATTATATCTAAATCATGAATACAATACTATATATAATAAACATTTGGCCAGACGAACAACATGTAATTGTAAGAAGTCCACTTTCGACTTAAGAACCAAATATCGACAAAACAATCATTATTAACTTAATGATTACATAGTGTTTATAACATGGTAATAAGTGATATAAAAGGAATAATGAACTTGAAAAAGGTTATTAAGGAAGTATAAATTAACTCAAGTTTATTATCTAGGAGATTAAAGAGCGATCGAGTCGAGTCGGACCCGAGGTAAGGGATCTTACTCCTCTCTTTCTTTTTAAGTACACTCTTTTATGTCATTCCTTTTAAAGCTCATCTTTCTTGTTATTGGGATGTTATTTTATATTAATCCTACTGTAATTTTTATGTTCATGTTTTGAGAGACCCTATTCTCTCTCATCAATCCATTTTGAATGTTTTGAGTGGCGCCGTTAGGCTGCCGAACTTTCGTAAGAGATCTAACGTCTCTCTTTCTTTTTAAGTACTCTCCTTTATGTCACTTATTTTAGGATCCTCTTTGTAATGTTGGGGGATGTTCTTTTATCTTCCTCTTTCTGTAAATTTTATTTTAATGTGATGAGATACCCTATTTTATCTTATCAATCCATATTCGGAAGTTTTATGTGGCGCCGTTAGGCTGCCGAGTTTTCGTAAGGGATTTTTCATCTCACTTTTATTCCCGTGAGATTTATGCTACATTTTCCACAAATTAGATTGAGTGGTGTATGTAATGCACATTATTCTACTCTTTGTGTAATATACTTTCGTTTATGAGTATTTACATCAATGATCTATTGTCCTTCTTTCATGGGGTGTATGTTTTGAAAGATACCCAAGTCTGTAAGGGAACCTTTCACCCTCCTCTTTTTTAAAAGACTTCTTTTGTTGGGTCTTTTAATTTACATATTGTTATGTTGAGATATGTTCTCATATGTCCTTATTGATGTAAATTTTATGTCCAAGTGATGAGATACAATTTTTATCCCTCATCAACTCATTTTGATTCGATGCCATTAGGCTGTCAAGGGAACTTTTTAACCCAATTTCGATTTCTTTGGGTTCAACATGTAGTCATTGAATATGTCATCCATTTAATATGTGTGAATGAACATTTATTGTTTTACACTTAATATCAACTTATATTGGGTGTATTTATATTTTTCACACATATTTTTGAGATTGATTTGTCCTTAATTTAAGGATACCTTCTTTATAAGGGATTTCATCACATTTGACATTTCTATTGAGGGTTTATTGTTGTTATGCACCAATTCACTCTTATATGGTGTATATACTATCCTTTGGAGTATTATATCATGAATCCATTTATCCTCATGATATTATAAAGTTCACACTAAATGTTATTCCTAAATTTTTGTATTCAAGTGTTTCTAATTTTGGTAAAACCCCTTTAACCAAAATGTCATTTTAAATGTTTTAATTATCTGTTCTTATTAATATACATGTTTTCAAAATGGTTTTAAGGATTTATTTATAAGGATATTAATGGTTTAAAATTTTAAGCTTCAAGGTGGTATGGGACACTTTGATTCAAAAATCTCTGTATTAAATGTTTTAAAGGGTTTTGAAAATGGTTTTGATAAAGGATTCTATTATGATATATTGATGTGGAAATGTTATCATTCCTTTATATTGGTTTTAATTTTTATGATTTTATATTGGTACTTGGACATTTTAACGGGTGGTTACGTTATAAACCATATGACGGGTGGTGCCGTGAATACCAGGACGGGTGGTTACATTATAACCTCCAATGCATTGGGTATGGAAGTCGGCCGTATGGCTATTCCATTAAGTATGTATGGAAATTGGCCGTATGGCTATTCCATTAAGTGATATGTGTGGAAGTCGACCGTATGGTTGTTCCACTTAAGTATGTTTATGTCCCAAGTTACCTTTATATATGTTATGTGTTCTTTATATGGGTTTTATAGTAATCCTTTGGTTACAAAAAGGTAAGTAATGATACTTTTTTTTCACTGAAGAGTTTTTACTACTTCATGAAGGTGAAAAGTATTACATTGATAAAGTATTAATGGTTTACTTGCTGTTTTGAAAAACTAACAGTTTTTATTTTTTGTGTATCCCTTAATGAGCTTCTTATGCTCATCCCAAGTTTTTGAAATGTTTTTCACAGGACTTAGCGTGGAATAGGGTCAAAGGATGGGATCAAGGGAAACTCATGCTACCTAAAACATGGAACTATACATGTTTCTTTTTAAGAGTTTTTATTTTATGGAAATTTAGTAGAAGAGACTACTTTGTAATCTTTTGAGATGTAATAGTTATGTCCTAATTCTCTAAAACTCTAAACCTGAAAAGATCCTCAATGTGTAATCTTGTAATAACTCAAGATTAAGTAAGGTTTAAGGCGGGGGCTTTATAGTTGGTATCAAAGGTCGGTTTAGATAACTTTAGATGTTAGGGTATTCTTTAAGCATAAGTGACATTACCATAATGGTTAGGATTTTAGAAAGAGTCATAGTTTTAGATAATGTGAATGAGTAAGTGTATCTTAGTGTTTATCATACTCATTTGTACATGATGGTTTTGTTTATATACTCACACTGACCCTTTTTGGTTTTAGTAAATGGATGGATCTAGCAGGCACCAAAGTGACAACATGTTTGAAGGAAACTGTGGTGGTTCTCTGATTAAGATACTAGATAAAATAGAGGATTCAATGAGGAAACTCATGGTTGTCCTAAACCAAATATCTAGGAGTCATGATCATCCACTTGAACCTTGGTATGTTCTGTAATGAATCATGTACGAGATGACCAATCGATGTGGAAGTTCAGGTAATAATTATTAAGTTAACCATTAGGGTTTATATGATACTTAATTTTTAGGTAATTATGGGTTACTCTATGATATGATGGAAAATGAAAGGAATGAGATAAACTTGAGGTTAAAATATGTTATTATTATCCTTGAATATTTTATCTCATTTTGAGGAATGTTTTAAGAATTATATAGTTTTGGAAAAAGGACAACACGCAGACCGTCTGACATCCCATCGCGTCGGACAAAGGTGTGGGAATCGAACCCACAACCAATGTGCGACTGGTATTTATCGCCTACCACTGGACTACGTGAAGTCCCTGGTTAGTTTGACTGATTCTTTTTAGTTATATGATTTTATGAATTAAGAGTAAGTTGATTTTGGGTTATTTATGAAAATGATTAACCTATCATGGAGGATATGTGATTAGGTTAATTACTTTTCAATACGAGACTTTAGGAGCAACTGATGTTGTTTGGAGATAAATGTTACGATTTAAAATGGAAGACTATGTGACTAAATCCTTCAAATATTTGGGTTTCAATCTTAGTTTGGTTTACTTTGAATAATTTTATGGAAAAATTGATTATAGAATGGTCCTCTTTGAACTTTGGGTTTTGTTGGACAAATTTTGGAGGTTAAGAATAGATTTTTTTTATAAAGGGTTGTCCTTTTTTGGATTATCTGATCTTGTACTAGCCTTTTTGGTTTTGGTTTTGGTTAAAGTCTAAAGACATGGGAATTATATAGTTCTATTTTGTGGATTAGGTGATTCTCTAGAAGTTGATTATAGTACTCTTAATGTGAACAAGTCTTCCTAAATACTCATCTTTTGGAGAAAATATGAGTTTGTGTAAGGAATATAATAAGAGTTGAAAGTCAATATGATAAGTGATTATGTTTCCTTATGAATAAATTCCTCAATAAAAAGTAACTTAAAACAAAAATGTTGTCTATTAACTTTTCCTACTGGGGAACCCAACACCGTTTAACCCATCACAAGTTTGTGATTTTCTCATTGTTAACTTTCTCCTAAACATGTTTTCTATAACTCTCCATCAGAACATGACCCTTTGTTTTTTCATCCATGTCCATATTTTCATACTTGGAATCCTAGTATGGGTTAACTTGGGTGACCTTTGTACTTATCTCTATTTTTTTAAAGTGTTTGTTTTACCGACTTTTGTTCCGATGTGGGACTTTCAAGGATGTTTCCAAGCACAATTTTAAAATTGCGAGGACGCAATTCCCAAAAGGGGGGAAGGATGTAACACCCCAGGTAAATAAAGAATATGAAATTTTCATATTTATCCATATTTGTGAATAAAATATTGATATGACTTTAAAGGGGACTCTATGCTCGATGGCGTACCCAACACGCAACAACGAGTTTCTTGGGAATCTTACGTTGCACTCTAATGATAAAATAATATTATTTTAAATGGTAGTTAACATGTTACCGTTGTAATGGCGGGAATGGATAGAAATAACTAAAATATGATTATATATGTTTTTAAATGTTTTTACATTTATCCAATAAAAGATAAAGGCTTAAAATACGGAAAGAATTCAATTTTACGCGTATATGCCCTAGTTTTCACTAAAGGTTCACTTATCACCTTTTGATGTTGAACCATCATTAAATATAGTTTTGTTCACTCTTAAAAATTATTTTGGACCAAATAAAACTCTTACTAAGAATCGGGACATCAAAATTTACTTTGTGTAAATTTTTGGTATCTTTCCGATAAAGTTCATTTTTTTAATGAATAGTGTAAATGTTGTGTTTTAATTCAAAACCTCTTTTTAATCTAATTTATTTATATGATTAGATAATATTTTGAATTGGTTTTAAAGTGAAATTAGAAAATATTTTTACCAATAAATCCAATAGTGGTCGTTGGAATTAATTTCACTTTGAAACCAGACTTAAACTAGTGTTAATCTTTTGATACTTATTGTTTTATAAAAACACGCTATTTGCTCTGACAGCGGGAATTAATTAATAAATTAAATAATGTGACTAATATGTTTTGAATTTTTTAAAACGGACTTCATTTTTGAATTCTGAATATCAAATATAGCTTAGGGTAAATTTTTGGGATTTTTCTGAAAAACTTCAATTTTTGATGAATAGTGAAACCACTAAGTGGTACTTATAAAAACTGATTTTCTGTTTAAATGAAATTTTGCCATCATTGTGTTTTGAATTTCAAAAATCCGACATACATGGTTGTCATTAAGAAGTAAAATGTGGTTCAATGGGATAAAAATAATTTTTTGGTGAATAGTAACTTATTAAGTTTTAATCGTGATTAGTGGTAATTAGGGTAGTTTAAGGTATAAATAATGCTTTAATAAAATAAAATGACCTAGACACATGTCCTAACCTTATTGGTTGTGTCATGGCCGACCAAGAAAAGCCATGGGTCATCTTGGGGACCCCATGGAGCCACTTTAGTTGGAAAATGACAATAATATATTTTTATTTAATGTTAAAATTAAATTGACACAAACATGAGTTGTTTTACTAAAATAGTTTTTAAGTGGGGTTAAACAAGTTCAAATTTTGATTATAAAAAGTCATTGGAAAGATAAAAAGATTTACTACATCATAGTAAGTTTTTTATAATTTTTAGACATTAAATAAAATAAATTATTTATGACATAATAATGATGGAGTGATGACATCATTATTTGACGATTTAAATAAAATGGAAAGATAATGTTAAATCTAAGAAATACCCATGTCCAAAACCAATTGGATGAGTGGATTTCGAAGACGTATCACCTTATCCACGAATTATATCAATGTGGGACCTTTTAAAACCGAAACACATTTTCAAATAAAGTAATATTTCTTACTTTCCAAAAGTGCCCCTCCTCTCCTCTTATAAAAGGCCCCCACCTCTACCTCATTTCACACACTCCTCAAGCCTTTGGCTCGGCCAACCTCTGCCCATTTACTCTCTCCACATCCCTCTCCTCATCCTAGAGGATTCCCTTTGGTCAGAATCCTTTCAAATGAAGCCTTTAGGCTCAAATAAAAAAGAGTTACACTTTTAAAGGTAATTCATTCTCTCATGTTCATTTGTTTTATTTTGCTTCTCCAACCCCCTAAACTCTTTTTATTTATTTCTTTTGTAACAACAACAGTATATTCAATATACTAGGATGTTGTTATAATATTTATTCGAGCTACACTCTCACACAACTACATCAAATGGTTAAAGAACATACGGTTTCCATGGATGGCGAAATTCTGCCTCCCGAAACGATGATTGTTCAATACTCATCTAACACCTTCAAAGGTGGCCATTATGATGTCACTATTTTTATATATGATATATAATATGTATATGTTTTCCTCAAGCTTCTTTTTTTCATTTTGGGCATACCTTTATGGTTTCCATTATGGGTATACGCGATATCTTCATTTAAGGAAGTGCGGAGTACCGCCCCCTCAAAGTGATTTGATTCGTTAAATACCATATGTGGGACGTATAAAGGATGGAACTATGATATTATATATGATATTATACTGGAATTATAATATAACTTTATATCATTATTATTCCATTCTATAAAATACGAAATAGAAATGAAAGTAGCGTTCATGCGTACGTACGGCTTACCGTCTCCATGAACGGTGCATTTCATTTCTTACCTCTAAATGATTATGTAATGTTATAAATGCATGCATGTACTGGATATATATGACATATATTATATCTAAATCATGAATACAATACTGGATATAATAAACATTTGGACTCACGAACAACATGTAATTGTAAGAAGTCCACTTTCGACTTAAGAACCAAATATCGACAAAACAATCATTATTAACTTAATGATTATATAGTGTTTATAACATGGTAATAAGTGATATAAAATTAATAATGAACTTGAAAAAGGTTTTTAAGGAAGTATAAATTAACTCATGTTTATTATCCAGGAGATTAAAGAGCGATCGAGTCGAGTCGGACCCGAGGTAAGGGATCTTACTCCTCTCTTTCTTTTTTAAGTACACTCTTTTATGTCACTCCTTTTAAAGCTCATCTTTATTGTTATTGGGATGTTCTTTTATATTACTCCTACTGTAATTTTTATGTTCATGTGATGAGATACCCTATTCTCTCTCATCAATACATTTTGAAAGTTTTGAGTGGCGCCGTTAGGCTGCCGAACTTTCGTAAGAGATCTAACGTCTCTCTTTCTTTTTAAGTACTCTCCTTTATGTCACTTATTTTAGGCTCCTCTTTGTAATGTTGGGGGATGTTCTTTTATCTTCCGCTTTCTCTAAATTTTATTGTAATGTGATGAGATACCCTATTTGATCTCATCAATCCATATTCGGAAGTTTTATGTGGCGCCGTTAGGCTGCCGAGTTTTCGTAAGGGATTTTTCATCTCACTTTTATTCCCGTGAGATTTATGCTACATTTGCCACAAATTACATTGATTGGTGTATGTACTGCACATTATTCTACTCTTTGTGTTATATACTTTCGTTTATGAGTATTTACATCAATGATCTATTTTCCTTCTTTCATGGGGTGTATGTTTTGAAGGATACCCAAGTCGGTAAGGGAACCTTTCACCCTCCTCTTTTTTAAAATACTTCTTTTGTTGGGTCTTTTAATTTACATATTGTTATGTTGGGATATGTTCTCATATGTCCTTATTAATGTAAATTTTATGTCCAAGTGATGAGATACACTTTTTATCTCTCATCAACTCATTTTGAAGCGATGCCGTTAGGCTGTCAAGGGAACTTTTTAACCCAATTTCGATTTCTTTGGGTTCAAAATGTAGTCATTGAATATGTCATCCATTGAATATGTGTGAATGACCTTTTATTGTTTTACACTTAATATCCACTTATATTGGGTGTATTCATATTTGTCACACATATTTTTGAGATTGATTTGTCCTTAATTTAAGGATACCTTCTTTATAAGGGATTTCATCACATTTGACATTTCTATTGAGGGTTCATTATTGTTATGCACCAATTCACTCTTATATGGTGTATATACTGTCCTTTGGAGTATTATATCATGAATCCATTTATCCTCATGATATTATAAAGTTCTGACTAAATGTTATTCCTCAATTATTGTATTCAAGTGTTTCTAATTTTGGTGAAACCCCTTTAACCAAAATGTCATTTTAAATGTTTTAATTATTTGTTCTTATTAATATACATGTTTTCAAAATGGTTTTAAGGATTTATTTATATGGATATTAATGGTTTAAAATTTTAAGCTTCAAGGTGGTATGGGACACTTTGATTCAAAAATATATGTATTAAATGTTTTAAAGGGTTTTGAAAATGGTTTTGATAAAGGATTCTATTATGATATATTGATGTGGAAATGTTATCATTCCTTTATATTGGTTTTAATTTTTATGATTTTATATTGGTACTTGGAAATTTTAATGGGTGGTTACGTTATAAACCATATGATGGGTGGTGCCGTGAATACCAGGACGGGTGGTTACGTTATAACCTCCAATGCATTGGGTATGGAAGTCAGCCGTATGGATATTCCATTAAGTATGTATGGAAATTGGCCGTATGGCTATTCCATTAAGTGATATGTGTGGAAGTCGACCGTATGGTTATTCCACTTAAGTATGTTTATGTCCCAAGTTACCTTTATATATGTTATGTGTTCTTTATATGAGTTTTATAGTAATCCTTTGGTTACAAAAAGGTAAGTAATGATACTTTTTTTTTCAGTGAAGAGATTTTACTACTTCATGAAGGTGAAAAGTATTATATTGATAAAGTATTCATGCTTTACTTGTTGTTTTGAAAAACTAACAGTTTTCATTCTTTGTGTATCCCTTACTGAGCTTCTTATGCTCATCCCAAGTTTTTGAAATTTTTTCACAGGACTTAGCGTGGAATAGGGTCAAAGGATGGGATCAAGGGAAAGTCATGATACCTAAAACATGGAACTATACATGTTTCTTTTTAAGAGTTTTTATTTTATGGAAATTTAGTAGGAGAGACTACTTTGTAATCTTTTGAGATGTAATAGTTATGTCCTAATTCTCTAAAACTCTAAACCTGAAAAGATCCTCAATGTGTAATCTTGTAATAACTCAAGATTAAGTAAGGTTTAAGGCTGGGGCCTTATATCTGGTCATGCTTGGAGTCCTCAGAATTCCTCCCCTACAGGTCACGCATTCCCAGTTCATGGTGCATGGAGAAAATCATCGATCATTGATTATACAAGTAGGGTTTTTCTATTATCTATCTTTACATTGTGTCATGCGGGGCATGTATGAGATTGATTCTATGAGGTTGGATGAAACCAAAACATAAATGAATATAATAAACGGACTTTTAAAGAATGATGTGTGTTCTTGATGATACTTATGTACTATTCTTATTTTTTTATATGTTGCAAATTACATGGGCTTATGTCCATTGAAAATCATGGCCGTTGGTGGTCATTCCTTGTACACCAATGAACCATTGTTTTCTGGATAATTCTGTGATCGAATGGATGTAACATAAAAACTGGTTAATTGCATAATCTTGGAAAATAAAATGGATGTATGAGGAATAAGAAACCTTGTTTGGTCAAACCAGTTAACCAAAAATAAAGATTAAACTAAAGGAATGGTGTGTCTAAATATAGAAACTCTCTTTCTCTATTATAGTGACGTGTATGGTTGTTCTACTTGATGCTTGTGAGGTGACATGGATGTGGATGGGATCCCCTATTGTGCAGTTGTTAGCTTGTGGATTGGGGGCCGTGTGGGGTTGTAAGTTTAGTCATGCTTTGTTTCTAGTATTTTGTTGGATCTCAAGAATTCCCCTATGATGTTGTGACATTACAAGAGAATTGGGTGTGAATGCTTAAATTGTTGTCTGGTTGTTTTTCCTTCCCTGGCGTGTGGCTATGACCATTAGTTTCCCAGTAGTGTATAATTATCTAAATGGAATCAGTTGAATATGAAAACAATAATGGGTTCAATAGGGAACTGTTTTCCGAGAATGAGTTGTGACATGGTTGTGGCTTTGTTGCATAATATGAATGAATAGTATTGAGGGTGTATGTGTATGGGATGGTTTTGGAATCGCTCGGTTGGGATGAGTACTGGATTACCTATATGTATAATTTTTCTTTTTTTTCTTATTAATTCCCCAACCTAGTTGAGAACATTTGGCCTAACACCCCCATTTCAGGGAGAGGGTGTTTTTCCCAACACTCTTATGAGTGGCTGGTTATTATATCCTTTTTTATCCCTTTCTTGAGTATCCCAAGACACTTCGAGTAGGCTGTGATGGTCTGAGGTCCATTATAACCCAAGATTCTTCGGGCAGGGTAGTTGTGGTGGTTGGCCCAGGTGTGTGCGGGAATGTGGTTTCCCAAGTGTCTTCGGGAAGAGGCCCAAGTGTCTTCAGGCATGACATTAGTTGTTCAGGCCCAGGTTTCTTCGGGCATAGAGGTAATTATTCTGGCCCAGGTGTCTTCGGGCATGGATATCTATGAATTAAAATCCTTGTATGGATAGTACAAGTGGAGGTGGATATGACATTAATATACTAAGGGGTAGAAACCCTGAAAACATTGTAGTGATCTATAACAGATCAATCAATATTTAAAGACAACATGCATTGATATATACCTAGTTTGAAACCCCTAATGGATATGTCATATATGATTCACATTCTCTTTACAAACAACTAAACATACGTTTAATAATATTAAGAATTTTAATATGAAACACATGTTCCATCATTTTGGATAAAAGGAGGAATATAAGAAATATATTAATGAAAATATTATGTGGTTATATGTAAAATTAAATCCACATTTACATAGTACATGTGGATATGTCTCTATTATTTATATACCTAGTGGTAAAAAAATACAAAGCACTGAAATATGCTAGAATCTATCTAAAACGGGTCTATGATAGCAGTCCTCAATGAAAACCAAATTTGAAAATCTCATGGGATATTATTTACATGATTCAAATTAAATTTATAAACTACTTAAGATACATTTTTGTAGATTAAAAACAGTTCTAAAAAATATTACTATCGTCTTTTAGGACATAAGAAGTCAATATAAAAGATTAGTAAAGTAAGTATTATTTGGTTAACACGTAATGACTAGTCGTTATTGTTAATATTATTTATAGATTAAAAATATTCATAAAATAAAATTTATCATATATAAAATCTTGTATCACCTTGTCTACTAATTTGGAGAGGTAATTTAAACTGAGAATGGAGCTTCTTATAGTAAACAAAAAAAACAATAGATATGAAATATGATTTTCTAACCATAAGAGTAATTTAATAATGAAATCATGCTCACTTTAATATGGGATCTAATAATCATATCTAGTCTACTAGATATATAAATTTTCTATTTCATGATATGATATGGATTAGAGATTATTAATTCACTGCGGATGAGGACTGGGTCCAAAGAACAACATTAGTATTCCAAAGGTTATATAGTGTCCTGATAGATTTATATGTTGAGGTTTATATTTTACAAAAACAAAGTCCATTTTTATGAATACATATGCATAACATAGTGGTTTAAGAAGGTCCATTATAAGAATAGGGAGTAATTCTCTATGATGTTGAAAAAAGAAGAAAATTATTATTTGGGATATGAAACTATAGAATTTCGATGATGAGAATGTTTCTAATAATTATATACACAGATAAGATAATGAAAATATGGAGGATGCTGCAAAAGTCGGAAAGGAAGTTTCAAGAAATGTAAAATATATAAAAAAACCTCTATTAACAACAAATCTTCCACTATACATTGCATCTGGGTTGAATGTAATAGGCCATTTTCATCAATTTTATTGGAATGCTGTCATAGTTGAAAATGATTTTCCTAGAGTTATAGATGATAAATTTAGTGATCTAGAAAAAAATATTTATTTGAAGAGAGTTTCCATGAAAATATGTAATGAAAATCATAATTAATGTATTGAAAATTGGCATCCATTGTAGATATTAAGTTAATGATTCTAGAAGTAAAATATAAATCATATATTTGGAAAAATATTATGATTATCGTAGATTTTATTGGAGGGTGATTCCCAAAATTTCATGTGTAGGTTGTAGAATTTATAAGATTGAGGATTCTCAAACATGCATTCAACCAAACCTGACATAATATCATAGATCATTGTATGCTTAATTTGTTTCATCTATTATTGTTGATATGATCTGAACCTACCAATATGTTCATGAACCCTTGTGAAGATGAGGATATAGATAAATTTTTGTTGTAAGATTTCAAATACAAAGGAATAGATGTAAAAAATATCCATTATGAAGTTCTATGAAATTAGGTTGTCTCGTATCAGGTGTTGCCACAATTTCTATCCAAATTTATACACAATGAATAGGTTGTTTAATATCTTGATATGAATGAATATTTTTCTCTAGATAACCAACATTATCTAATCTCATGTCAAATTGTTTATGTTTTTCATGGAATTACATCCATTTATTTTTGAGTTTCACTTATGAAAAAATTTCATAAATATTAACCAGATGTTTTTATATGGTAAATAAATATGAGTATTTTTAATTTTGGAAACCTAATATGTGAAATTCTCACATCTATTTTTTTATTTTCCATTATGGAGATGATAAATTAAAAATCTTGCAGATGGTTTTCTGCATGGATAAACAACTATTTTAGTAGCATTTGGAGTGTTTATTTGACATTTGTTCAATATATTCTAATATATGAGGTAATAAATACCAATAATGTTACATGGTGACACCTAGATTCACATCATTGGTTCTGTATTCGACACATTCTTTGAAATGTGTGAAAAAATTTCTTTGATGAACTTATGGAGAAGGTAATCACTAGCCTTGGTATACAATATCATTATTTTTATTATTTAAACATAATGTAAATATTAATTAATGTGAAATATGATCACATTCATGTAGAATAATATTATAATAAATAAATTTTTGAACAATTATAAGAATGAATCTGTAGAGATAACCAGGGAGTGTATGATAGTATGTTTCAGGTTAAAAAATGACATTGGAAAATGAAAGCGGAAAAAGGTATGGATAGAAGACTGCAAACATTGTTGGTTGAATAAAAATAGGAATCAAGGGGATTAAAAAGATACTCATTCCTGGCCTAGTTTAGGATACATTTAATCTTTGTATTATGTCCTCCTTAAAAAATAGAAATATATATTAAATAAGGTATTCAATATGGGCTAAGGTACAGATGAAACATTTAATGTGATATTTAAATGAAAATTGAAGAATATTATTATTATTTATCAGGAATTTTAATTCTTATAGAATGTTTATATGAAGTGAAAGAGTGTATATATCCCATCATATGTAGTTTTGGTGATGTCTTGGTGGTATTATTGGAAGCGAGGCACTGTCAATGTGGAAACCTTCAAGAATTTTGGATTCCATTTGCACACAAAATTACATTCAAATATTATGGGAAGCATATGTTGATCTTCTGTAATAGATAGACACCATTTCTAACTACTATTCTGCACCAAATATTCTTATTTATTAGTTTCAACATTTCCCAATCCCCAAAGACCGGCCAATATTGATACCTGACATCAAATGGTGGCAATAGCGGGGGACGATTTAGTCAAAAAGGAATGGAGGAAAAACTAGTCACCTTCAAAAATAGAGATTTAGAAATATGAAAATAATCAAATATTATTGAAAATGATGAAAAATAATTTTCGAAAATAATCATATATATTCTTTTAGAAACTGTAATAAATTTCCTTCTCTTTTGGAAAGAGGAATTTCATAAAACAAACTAAAAATGACTCTTATATTTTATATTCAACTGTTGAAAAAATTATAAAGACCATAAATTTAAAATAATATTTTACACTTTTGAAGGGATGATTTCATTTTTATAAATTGATATCAAGTATACTAATATAATCAATGAAAAATATAGTCATTTTTCATGTGTTTTCCTAGCAGTTCATGAGGATTGACAAATCTTGGTGTGTAGAGACCAACATTTTCATCACATTCCACCTTTAGCTTCAATTATACCATAGATAAACTATGCTAGATTATATGGTTTTGTTGTATATTATTTTACATTCACTGACCATCCTCTCCCTACTTCCCATATTGAGATATATTGACCTAAGAATTAATCATTCACTTTACTGAGGAAGAGACGACAATCACCATTGGGGATGTGGTTGTTCTTCTAAGTCTTAATATATGGGGGGATGTATTTATAGGACCCACCTATGAATAATATCCCATGATTTTCTTAGTTTTTATAGAACCTGAACATGATGGGGATGATGATTCTACTGATGCTAGGTTGATATCATTGAGCTGGCTTGACATGCACTTCACAGAACAACTTGCTGATGCTGATGGGGAGACTATCATGTGTCACACACATGCATATATCGTGAATCTCATTAGATGGAAATTGTGTGATGACCTCTATTTTATGCATGTAAAAAAGATTTATTTGAGGATATTTTTCTACATTTATTATGATGGGATATACATATGGTGATCCTTAGAGTGGGAATACAAAAACAAAGTATTATTCACGATGTGAAGATCTATTAACAGTTATCTTCGGGGACTTGTTATCCTTATTTAGATGTGGGAAGGGGAGTTTATCCCCCCCTCACCCCTATTATCTCTTGTTCGGAAAATCATAAATATGTGTCACGTGACTTCCCGAATTGTTGATTCTATGATCACACATATCTATTGCATTTATAATAATTTGATTTAGTATATATTTTTTCATATTATTTATCACTTTCACTGTAGTATGTTATAGGTGATATTAGTCACAAAACATTATCAATAATCTCAGACACAATTGGGGTGCATATCGTCTCATTTTGGGCAGTCTAATTACATCCAATATATCTATATAAATTTTTTGAATAATGAATTTCATAATGTTATCATATTTGGAAATTAGTAACCAAATATTTTAACAAATGTCACATTTCATTTTAGATATCTGGGATGTTGTACTGTGATCTATTAAACTATCTTCTTACATACTACACAAATGGTCATTATGATTCCATAGCTGTTGTGCCTCTCATGAATTTGGATATTATTGAGTTTCATCGTCTAGATAGAGTCATGTTACAGTTTGGATTAGTGAAACGTATTATAGTTCCACATCGACAATTAGAATCAATTTACTCAGTGAAGATGATGGGTAGGTTGTTTGTTGATTGGTGTTAATTCTATGACAAGTATCTCTACTTCTTGGATATACATGTATTATTGTTTATTGGGGTTAGCTGTAAAATGTGATTTTATCAATTACAACATGTCGTGTATGAGCCACGGAATAGGATGAAGTCTATAATATATCTTACACCACAAGACAAAGGGATTCATGATAAAGAAATTCAATACCTTTATATTATTTTATTTACTTTACTTCTTAATAAAATTGTAATATCTTTGAAGAATACATGAAAAAATTATATTATCCACTTTTCTGTTTCATAGGAGGGTGAGGTTTTTATCCAGGTAGCATACCATGATATAGTGGAAGAGTTGATTCCAGCATATCATGTTAAAAAAGATATTTTATATGATCATAAACATATGGTATATGATATTCCTTCCCAGGGATAAGAGGTTCATTCTCAGGACCCTCCCATAGAAGATTCTTATGTTGAGGAGACAAAATTGTGATGACATAGTCTATGTGAGGCTATATGTCAGGCCTCACCTATTCCGTAGGTAGAAGTTACACCTCCTACGGTCCATCCTTAGCTGATTCTGGCGGTTCACTAAGAATAATGGGAAAGATTTATATTATTAGGATATTCATTGTTATCCCAAGTTATATAGGATCCAATGTAACATCCCAAGAAAATAAATATTATAACATTATCATATTTATTATAATTTGTGAATTAAATATTAATATTACTTTTATGGGGATTCTATGTTCGATGGCATACCTAATAAGAAAAAACTAGTTTCCTAGAAATCTTATGTTGCACACAATGTTGAGTCATACTGAAAAATAATAATATAATATTATTTTAAATGGTAGTGAATGCATAGCCATTGTATTGGCATGAATGAAAAAAACTAACCATATTATTACTAAATATTATTCTTAAATTTTTTTATATTTATCTAATAAATTTTATAGTCTTAAAATATGAAAGAATCCAATTTTAACCAAAAATACTCTAATAATCATTAAAAGGTCGATTTAACACCTTTTGATGAATAACCAAATTTAAAAATAGTTTTGGTTATATTTATATGTAATATTTTTCAAAATAATATTCCTCTTCAGAATTGGGAAATAAAAATTTACATTGGATAAAATTTTGGTATTTTTCTGATAATGTTCATTTTTATAAGTATTGAAAAACTGTATTTTAATTCAAAACTACCTTTTAGTATAAATTACTTATACTGTTATATTATCATTTAAATTTGTTTTAAAGTGTAATTAGATTATGTTTTTACCATTTAATATAATGTTGGTCACTAGAAGTAATTTCACTTTGAAATTGGACATACACAAGTTTGAATACCTTGATAGTTATTGTCTCTTAAAAACAGGCATTTTGTTTTGACAATGGGAATTAATTTTAAATTAATTTCTGCCACATAAGTGTTTTGAATTTAGAAAAATATATTCTATATTTGTAATCATGAGTTCCAAATTTTTTAAACAGGTAACATTTATTTGTATACAACATGAATATTTACTTCAGTAAAAATTTTATTTAATATGGTTAAAGGGTAAATCTGGTAAATAAGGGTAAAAAAATATTATTATAATAATATAAAATCACCCTAACATGTGTCTTAATCCACTTGGTTGATATATTTCCTACTATGGTCATCCTTGTGTTGATTTTTGGACCCCACGTAGCCACCTATGAGTGATAATGACACATTATATTAATTAATTTAAAGTGGAGATAGAAATTACATAAGCATATAACTTTTAGTAAATCAATTTTCACATGGGGTTATATTGGTTATATCTTATAATAAATATTCATTTTAAAGCTAAAATTATTTTCTACATCATTATAGTTTTTTTTCATAATTTTTAGACATCAAATAAGTAAAATCTTTTAAGACACAAAAATGATACAGTATTTACATCATTAATGAATTATTTAAATAAATATTATTAGAAAGATTAAAACAATATCCAAATAATATACAATTATTATTGTATGTTTTTATTTAAAATTTTTTTCATCCTATATTTGAATTTAATAAGTTATTGAACTTTAGAAACCGAAAATCATAATATAATAAAATAATATTTTCAAGATTTTCTAAATAGCCCCTCCTCCCCCTTATAAAATCCCTCACTTCTAACCCATTACTCACACATCTCAATCCCAAAGACTCATCAAACCTCCTACCAAGAAATCTCCATACATCAATATCCTTATCCTAGAAGCCTTCCTGTTGGATAAAGCAATTCAATTAAACCTTTTGGTTCAAACAATATGGAGATACCTATTAGAAAGGTAACATCATCTCTTATGTTCTTTTGTTTTATTTTACTTCTCCAACCCCATAAAATCATTTTATTCCTGTATTTTATAAAAACACTAGTGTAATAAATATACAAGGTTGTTTTAATGAGAATTATGCTATGTACACATACACACAACTCCATCTAATGGTTCAAGAACATACTATCTCTCTGGACAGAAAACTACTACCTCACGAAACGATGATTGTTCCATTATATCCTACCACCTCTAATGGAGGCCATTATGATGGATATATATTTATATAGTTTATAGGCTTCTGTATTTTCCATTTATATAATACCATTATGGTTTCCATAGTGGATAAATACGATTATATCATTTGAGGAAGTGCGGACTACCGCCCCCCCAAAGTGATATGATCTGTTCATGACATATGTGGAACATATAAGGTATGGAAATAATTTAATAATATATGATATTATAATTTAATTATAATATACCTATTAATAATTACCTTTCCATCCTATTAAATATGAATTAGAAATGAAAGCAGTGTTCATTCGTACGTACGTCTTACCGTCTCCATTAATAATGCATTTCAATTCTTATCTCCAAATGTTATATACTATTTTAAATATATATATACTAGATATATATTATATATATGATATATATATCATTAATATCATTATGAATATAATTAAATTTTTACGCCATTGACAACTTGTAAATATAACAAGTTCATTTTTGACGCAAGTACCAAATATCAACAAAACGACCATTATTAACTTAAATAACTGAAAAATAGTTATAACATGGTAATAAGTGATATAAAAGGAAAAATAAACTTTAAAAAGGGTTTTAACCACGTATAAATTATCTTTAGTTTATTATTCATGAGATTAAATAACGAATGGGTTATGTCGGACAAGTGGTAGGGGGTTTCTTATCTGACTTTAAATTCTGTGAGATTTCCATTATTCGACACTTATTTATTGGATGTGGTGTATTGTGTACTGACATTTGATATATATTATCATGATTCTATATATATTCACTTTATCCAGTCATTCATTTTGTGGTTTTTAATTTTTGTTCATACAAGTCGATTGATTACAATGTGGTAATAGGTTTTTTATCTCACATTAAATTCCATGAGATTTTCATTATTCACCACTTATTTATTGCATGTGGGGTATTGTGTACTTATATTTGATATATATTATCATGATTATTTTTATATTCATGGTATTATGTGATTAATTTGGTGATTATTATCTTTTGGTCTTACGACTCGATTGATTACAACGTGGTAATGAGTTTCTTATCTTACTTTTAATTCCATGACATTTCCATTGTCTGCCACTTATTTCTTGCTTGTAGTGTATTGTGTACTTCAATTTGATATATATTTTCATGATTATATTTATATTAAGGGTATTTTTTGATTCATTTGGTAGTTATTAACATTTGGTCATATGAATCAATGATTACAATGTGTTATGGGGTTTTCACCTCAATTTTTATTCTCTTGAGATTCATGCTATGTTTGCCACTATTTCCATTTGTTTGGTGTATGTACTTCCAATTATTGTATTCATTGTATAATATAATTTAGTTTATGGTTATTTAAAACTTCATTGTATGATCATTCTATCATGTGGTGTATGTTTCGTAAGTTACCAAATCGGTAAGGGAACTTTTTAAAACAATTTCCATTCCTTCGATTAATCTTATAATTCTTAATTATGTCATGATATGATTATGTGATATTATAATATACTTTAAAAGAAAATATAAATAGGTTGCGCGAGGGTCTCCTTCTACATATATGAACACAATTATGATGAAACCATATGGAAACCGTGATTCGGGTATGATGTTATTTCTATTGTGAATAGTTTTATTTTATTTAATGGAGGTGAAAAAATGACAATATAAAAGATGTTTAGGTCTTAATGTATTGGGATAAAAATGAATGGTATAAGAAAACCATTGAGTTTAAAAAATTTTAGGGATATTTTTAAATTTTATAAAAAGAAAAACCCATAAAATGGGTGATGGACCATTGCTTCCGGCAAGGCCACATGAATTGAACCCACAAATGAAGAGAGACCAGGGCACATCACCTACCAGTGTCCTACGAGAAGTCCCTAGTTAGTACAACTTATTCTTTTAAGATAAAGGATTTAATGGATCAATAATAAGTTGATTTTTAGAACTTATGTTTTATCAAATGGATATCCTTAATATAGGTAAAATATTTGGTGATTAAGTGATAAAGGTAATTTTAGATGATGTTTTCTCTTTTGGAAAAATTACATGCTTAAGGGAAGTAGAATACTATGGGATCTCATTTGGGGAGTAAAGGTTGAATTTTTGTTGAAGAATCTATGTTTTTATTATGGACATATGGATATTTTGTTTATTTATGGAAATTATTAACCAATCATAGATAATATGTGATTAGATTTATTACATTTCAGTATGAGACTTTAAGAGTAACTGGTGTCATTTGAAGATAAATGGCAAGATTCATTTTGTAAGACCATGTGATTAAATCCTTCTATGATTTGGGTTTCAATATTAGTGTGGATTACTTTGAAAAATTCAATGGAAAATTGTTTATTGAATGGTCTCTTTTGAACATTGGGTATTGTATAGAAATTTTTTGAGATTAAGAGTAGTTTTTTTTGTAAAATTATATACTTTTTGGGGATTATCTGATTGTGTACTAATAATTTAGGTATTGGTTAATGTCAAAAAGAATGGGAAAATATTTTTAATTTTTGTGGATTATGTGATTCTATAGAAGTTGATTCTAGCACTTCTAATGTGACCAAGTCATCATGAATACTTACGGTTTAAAGAAAATATAAGTTTGGGGTATAAGTTTATTAAAGGATATCACACAAAATGAAATGTAAACATATTTCCTTTTGATATTAGTCTCATTATTAATAAAAAATTTCAACTAAATGAAAATTATCTTGAATGAAAAATTTTATAAGCTCTCTTTTATCCTGAAAATATTACCCAACAATAAATTTAAGGTATTGTTGTAGTTAACGTTAAATGATCAACTTCAATATCTATATCTATTAATCTATGATAGTTTGTTTCTATTCCATATCCATGTTTTCATGGAATCAAAGTGTCTGTTGTCTTGGGTTACCTTTGTACTTATCTTCATTTATATTAATGTGATATATTTATTGACTTATTTTTTGATGTGGGACATTCAATGATGTTTCGAAGCCCAATTTTAAAATTGCGAGGACACAATTCCCAAAAGGGGTGGAATGATGTCACAGTAAAGGTAAATAAAGAATATAAAATTTTCATAATTATTAAATTTTTTGAATTAAATATTAATTTTAATTTAAAGGGGATGCTACGTTTGATTGTGTACCCGATATGCAACAACGAGTTTCACTGAAATCTTAAGTTTCACACAATGCTGAGTTATACTGAAAAATAATAATTTTTTATTATTATAAATGGTAGGTAACACATAGTCGTTGTAATGGAGAGAATGAAAAAAACTAACCCTATTATGATTAAATACATTTCTTAAATATTATCACATTTATCCAATAATTTTTATATACCTAAAAAACAAAATAACTTGAATTTTAGAATAAATACACTAATATTCATTAAAAGGTCAATTTACCACATTTTGATGGAAAAATTTCTTTAAATATTTTTTGGGTAACTTTTATATGTTAAAATTTATAAAATAATATTCTTTTTTAGAATCAGGACATCAAAATTTATATTAGAAATTTTTTTGGTATTTTTCTAGTAAAGTTCATTTTTTTAGAAATAGTGAAAAAATGTATTTTAATTCCAAACCTCCTTTTAATATAATATAATTATATGGATAAATAATCTTTTTAATTGGTTTAAAAATATAATTGTATTATTTTTTTACAATTTATTCCAATTTTGGACATTGTCTATAATTTCACTTTGAAATTGGACATAAACAAATGCCAATATTTTGATAGTTACTAATTCTTAAAAACATGTTTTTTTTGTTTTGACAACAAGAATTAATTTTAAATTAATATATTGCACTAATGTGTTATGAATTTAGAAAAAAAGATTCCATATTTAAAATTAGTAGATCCAAATTGCGTAAATTGGTAACATTTATTTTTAGACAATACGAATATTTACTTCAGTAATAATTTTATTTACTATGGTTAAAGCGTAAATATGGTAAATAAGGGTAAAAAAATATTATTATAATAATTTAAAATTACCATTACATGTGATATAATCCTATTGTTTGACACATGTCCGACCATGGGCATCCTTGGGTCGATTTTGGGACCCCATGGAGCCACTTGCGAGAGATAATGACACTTTTTATAAATTAGTTTAAAGAAATGACATAAATGACATAAACATATATATTTTAGTAAATCAATTTATACATGGGGTTATATATGATATCTCTTCGACTATAAATATTCATTTGAAAGATAAATTCTTTCCTACATCATTAATTTTTTTTTATAATTTTTAGACATCAAATAAATAAAATTATTTAAGACCCAATAATGATGAGGTATTTACCTCATTAATGAATGATTTAAATAAATTCGATTATAATGATTAAAACAATATCTAAAAACTGTCCAATTATTATTGAATGATTTTATTTCTAATATGATTCATCTTATCATAGAATTTAATAATTTTGAGACTTTTATAAACCAAAAATCATTATATAAAAAAATAATATTTTAATGATGTCCTAAAGATCCCCTCCTCCCCCTTATAAAAGCCCTCACTTCTAACCCATTCATCAAACTTCTCAAGCCCCTTGGATTGTCCAAAATCTGTATAGTTATGCTCCCTAAATCTCTCTCCAACTCCAATAAGCCTTCTTCCAGGAGGAAGGAAATTCAATTAATCCTTTTGGTTTAAAGAAAAGGGAGATACTCGATTTAAAGTTATCGTCTTCTTTTAAGTTCTTTTGTTCTATTTTACTTATGCAATGCCATAAACACTTTTTATTAATTTATTTAATAACAAAAACTATATCATAAATATACTAGGTTGTTTATATGAAATGTATCCGAACAACACATACACATAGCTCTTTCTAATGGTTAATGAACCTATTATTTCTATGGACGGTGAACTACTGCCTTACGAAACGCTGATTATTCAATTATCTCCTACCACCTCTCATGGTGGCCATTATGAAGGATATGTATTTATATGTGATATATATTATATTTAAATAGTCTATAGGCTTATTTATTTTCCATTTATAGAATACCTTTATGGTTTCCGTAGTGGGTAAATAAGATAATTAAATTTGAAAAAGCGCAGACTACCACCCCCTCAAAGTGATATGACTCGTTCATGCATTACATGGAACAAATAAATGATGTATATAATTAAATTATATATGATATCATACTATAATTTTAATAAATATTTATCAATATGTTTTCATTCCATTAAATATGAAATTGAAATGAATGCATCGTTCATTCGCACGTACGACTTATCGTCTCCATGAACGGTGCATTTAATATCTTATCTCCAAATGTTATATACTATTATAAATAAACATATAATTTATATATATGATATATGTGATATCTAAATCATTAATATAATTCTAGATATAATGAAGTTATAACCACATGCACAACTTGTAAATATAACAAGATCATTTTGTACTCCAGTACCAAATATCGACAAAACGACCATTATTAACTTAAATGATAACATAATATTTATAACATGGTATTAAGTGATATAAAATGAAAAATAAACATGAAAAAGGTACTCATTAAATTAAAAGTGATCTTTAGTTTATTATTTAGGAGATTATATAATGAACGGGTCAAGTTGAATAGGTGATAAGGGGTTTCTTATCTCACTTTTAATTCCGTGATATTTCCATTGTACGTCACTTATTTATTGAAAATGGTGTATTGTGTACTTTAATTTGATATATATTATAACTATTCTATTTATATTTATGTTATTATATTATACATATGATAGTTATTTACTTTTTTTCATATGAGTCGATTGATTACAATGTGGTAAGGGGTTTCTTATCACACTTTTAATTCCATGAGATTTCCATTGTTCACAACTTATTTATTGCATGTTCTGTATTGTGTACTTCCATTTAATATATATTATCATTATTTTTTTTATTAATTGTATTATGTGATTCATTTTTTGGTTATTAACTTTTGGTCTAACAACTCGATTGATTACAACGTGGTAAGGGGTTTCTTATCTCACTTTTAGTTTCGTGATATTTCCGTTGTTCGCCACATATTTATTGCATGTGGTGTATTTTGTAATACCATTTGATATATATTATCAATATTATCTTTATATTCATGGTATTATATGTTTAATTTGGTTATTATTAACTTTTTTTATATGTATTGATTGATTAAAATGTGGATAGGGTTTTTCACCTCCCTTTTTATTGTCGTGTGGATCCTGCTATGTTTTCCACTATTTCAATTTGTGTTGTGTATGTACTACCAATGATTGTATTAATTATATAATATACATTACTTTATAGGTACTTACATCTTTATTTTATGATCCTTCTTTCATGTGGTGTATGTTTCGTAAGTTACCAAATTGGTAAGGGAACTTTTTAACCCAATTTCCATTCGTCATGTTAATCGTCTAATTCGTAAGTATGTTAGGCTATGATTATGTGTGGAATAACTGTTTATTTATTTATTTTGTAATTTCCACTTTCATTTGTTTGGATATACATTTTATACACATAATCACTCCATTGATAAATTCTCAAGTCATTGATATGAACTTGATAAGAGTAATTTTAACTCAATTTCCATTCATTGAGTTAAACATCAAAGTCATTGGTGTTATTTTTTAAAAAATATGTGTGAGTTTTATCTGATTTTTTTACACTTAATATCCAATAATAAGGAGTGTATTTATTTTTTTCACACACTACTATGTAATTTATTTATCCTTAAACTAAGGATACATTTTTTATAAGGGGTTTCACCTCAATTTACATTCCATTAAGACTTCATTGTTGTTATGAACCAACTCACTCTTATATGGTGTATATAATATCCTTTGGAATATAATATCATGAATACCATTATTCTCATGATATTATAATGTTTTATTAAATGTTATTTCTCAATTATTTTTTTTCAAGCATCTCTCATTAGGTTAGAAACTCTCTAACTAAAATATCATTTTAAATGTTTTAAAGATTTATTTTTATAAATATTTCTCATTACTATACATGTTTTCAGACTGGATTATAGGATTTATTTATATAGAAATTAATTTTTTCAAATGATGATTCATATAAAAGATTCAAAGTGGTATGGAACACTTTGATTCAATAATCTCTTTATTAAATATTTTAAATTGTTTTGAAAACGGTTTGATAAAGAATTGTGTATGTCCATATCATGATATGATTTATTATGTTCCTAATGTTGAAATGTTTTCTTTCAATTATGCTTGTGTAATATGTAATGATTATGTTATGGTTATTGGGAATTGTTTACTTATATGGGTGGTTCCGTGATAAACCTAGGGTGGGTGAGCCCGAGATAGATCTCCAATGCATTGGATAACATGACAGAGGTAAATGTTAATGTTTCTCCTAAGATATTTAGCGAATATACTGTGATGGTTATTCCAATGTAACTCCCTATGTAGCAGTGATAGCTACAATGTATCTGTGTTTTGTACGCCACAATACACCATTATGATTTATGATTTCTATGTGTTATTCATAAATATTATGATTTCATGATGTATGTTATATTTGAAAAGTATGGTTTCATTGATTTTTATTTATAGATGGGTTATTATTTTAATTCCTTATTTTATAACCCTTACTAAGTTTTTTATGCTCACCAATGTTTTTGAAATGTTTTTTACAAGACTTAAAGCTAAATAGGGTCATGGATGAGATCAGGGAAAAGTCATGTTATCTAATATATATAAATAGGCATGTTTTTTAGAGTTTTTATTTTATGAAAAATATTGATACTTAGTATAAGTGTCTACATTTGAATTTTTGAAATATAATGTAATAGATAAAGCCTATTCTCTAAGATTATAAACCTGAAAAGATCAGCAATGCGAATTATTAATTTAATTTGAGATTATGTAATGTTTTAAGGAAGGGTCCTTATAATTGGTATCAGAGGATGGTTTAGACAAATTTATGGATTATGAGTTATTGTTAAACACATGGTTAGTCCCTATGTCTATTATTTTAGTTAAATCCTTGTTTTATAAATTTTTTAGATCAAGGAACGTCGTTTAAAAATGGAAGGAGGGTTATATCAATCGACATTCATATCTTTTTCTAATGCCATAATTGAAATAATTATCACAATGTCATGTTAAAATGATTGTGAAAGTTTTTCTAGAATAAAACTAACTTCCAAGCAGTTGGTTGATATATCAAACACCTCCACTATACCTCGATATCATTATGGATCATGGGTTGTATTTAATCAAATCCTATTTTTTCAATATTCTCATATTATCATGAAAGGTAAATGTTATCAAATCATTTTTAAATATTTTACCTTATCACAGGATTTTGAAGCATATTATGATTTTGAAAAGGGTGCTAAAGAAGGTGACCCTTGCATATCCTATTTATATTTTTCTTTAGAATAAATTCTCTCAGCACATACTTATGGTATTTTAAAAGGAAAATTGATTGAAATATTTATCTCATACTCGGTCTGACTATTTTATAAAAATTATGTTTTATATGATGTTTTGAAATTATATTTCATACATGATTATTTTCCAAAACTTTTTTTCAAGGAACACCGATATGACCCAGGTAGTACAATGTGTATTTGGATGATGGATGAAAATGATATTGAAGGATCTATAAATAATTTTTGCAATGCATGGTCCTTCTACCTATGTGAACATGATAATGATGAAACCATATGGAAACCATGACCATGGTATGAGGTTCACTCTATTGGGAATAGTATTATTTTATTAAATGGAGGTGAAAAAAATGAAAATATATAAGATGTTGAGGTATTAATTTATTGGGATGAAAATGGAAGGTATAATAAAACCTTTGAACTTAAATCATGTTAGAGTTATTTTTGAGTTTTATAAAAAGGACAACTTGTATGATGGGTGATGACCCATCATGTCTTCCAAGGCCATAGGAATTGACCCCTCAACCGAAGGGCAACATGGTCGCATCACCTACCATTGTCCTACGTGAAGTCCCTAGTTAGTGTGACTTATTATTTTATATCAAATAATTTTATGGATGAAGAATAAGTTGATTTTGGGAACATATGTTTTATCAAATGGATATCCTTAATATAAGAAAATGATTTGGTGATTATGTGATAATGGTTATTTTAGAAGATGTTTTATCTTTTAGAAATATTATATACTATAGGGAAATCGAATACTATGGGATCTCATTTGTAGAGTTATGGTTGAATTGTTTTTAGGAGAATCTATGTTTATATTGTGGATATATGATGATTTGGTTTATTTATGTAATTTATTAACCTATCATGGAGAATATGTAATAAGGTTAATTAATTTAAAGTACGAGAAATTAAGAGAAACTGATGTTATTTGAAAATAAATGTTAAGATTTCTCCTAGAAGACTATGTGATGAAATCATTATATGATTTGGGTTTCAATATTAGTTTTGATTAATTTGAATAATTTTATGGGAATTTTTTTATTAAATGGTCTTTTTTGAACATTGTTATTGTTTGATAGATTTTGGAGATTAAGAGATGTTATTTATTTTTTAATGATTTTCCTTTTAGGGGATTATCTGATGTTTTACGAACCATTTGGGTTTTTTTAATGTCTAAAGGCTTGGGAAGTATATAGTTAATATTTTGTGGGTTATTGGATTCTATAGAGGTGGATTATATCATGTCTGGTGTGACCATGTAATCTCAAATACATACCGTTCGGTAAGAAGATGAGTTTGTGGTATAATTTTTTTTATTATGCCACTCTACATTACAAGTAAGTATATTTCCTTACGATCATAGTCTAGTTATTAATACTCTCTTATAATCAGACTTTTACCCACAAACAAATTTATGGTATTGTGGTGGTTAACTTTCCATGATCTAGTTCTCTATCACTCTGTAATAATCTATGGGAGTTAGTTTCTATTCCATATCCATGTTTTCATGGAATCCTTGTATTTATTTTCTCAGGTTACCTTGTAACTATTATTCTGTTATTTTAAAAGGATATATTATTGAATCAATTTTCGATGTGGGACTTTCAATGGTGTTTCCATGCCCAATTTTAAAATTGCGAAGACACAATTCATAAAAGGGGGGAAAGATGTAACATTCCAGGTAAATGAAGAATATAACATTTTCATATTTTTTAGAATTTGTGAAATAAATATAAATTTTAATTTAAATGGGATTCTATGTTCGATGGAATACCCAATACGCTACAACAGTTTTTTGGAATCTTATTTTGCACACAATACTTAGTCACCTTGAAAAATAATAATAATATATTATTTAAATTGGTAGTTAAAGACTAGCCATTGTATTGGTGGGAATGAACAAAACTAACCATATTATGATTAAATGTGTTTCTTAAAATTATATATATTTATCCAATAAATATTATAGGATTAAAATAAGAACGAATTTTATTTTATGTATAAATACTCTAATATTCATTAAAAGGTCGATTTACTGCCTTTTGATGGAAACCCCTCATAAAATCTATTTTCGGTCACATTTATAGGTCATAATTGACATAATAACATTGTTAAATATAATCAAGAAATAAAAAATTTCTTTCGATAAAATTTGGTATTTTCAGATAATGTTCAATTTTTAGGAATAGTGAAAACACTGTACTTTAATTCAAAACTGTCTTTTAATATAATTAATTTATATGGCTATATTATCTTTTTAATTGGTTGTAAAGTTCAATTAGATTTTTTGTTTACTATTTTATCCAATTTTGGTCCTTGGAAGTAATTAAACTTTGAAATTGGACATAAACAAGTGTCATTCTTTTGATAGTTATTATTTCTTAAAAACATATTTTTTGTTCTGGCAACCTGAATTAATTTTAAATTAATTTCTACAAAAATACTATTTTGAATTTTGAAAAATTTATTCCATATGTAGAATAAGGAGTTCTAAACTATTTAAAAAAGTAACTTTAATTTTTAGACAATATGAATATTTACTTCAACAAAATTTTATTTACTGTGGTTAAATGATAGATCTAGTAAATAAGGGTAACAAAATATTATTATAATAATATAAAATCACCCTAACATTTGTCCTAATCCTATTGGTTGATATATTTCAGACAATTGGAATCCTTGGGTCGATTTTTGGTCCCCATGGATCCACATTCGAGTGATAATGACACTTTATATTAAATAACCTAAAGTAAAGACAAAAATGACATAAACATATATCATTTAGTGAATAAATTTTTTACATGTGATTATATAAATTATATCTTCAAATATAAATATTTATTTGAAATACAAAAAAATTTTCTATATCAAAATATTTTTGTTATAATTTTTAGACAACATATAAATACAATTCTATAGGACACAATGATGGAGCGGTATTTAACTCATTAATGAATGATTTAAATAAATAAGATTATAATGAATAAAAAATATCCATAACCTGTCAAATTCATATTGGATGATTTTATTTTGAACATTATTCATCTTATGTTTTACTATAATAAGTTTTGGACCTTTAGAAACTGGAAATTATTATATAATCAAATAATATTTTCAATATTTCCTAAAGAACCCATCCTCCCCCTTATAAAAGACCGCACTTCTAACCCATTGCCCGCACTAATCATGCCCATTTTCATATCCAATATCAGCCCAATTAAGCTCTATAAATACCTGTACTCCTCCTATAAGCCTTCCATTAGGCTGAAGGAAATTAAATTAAACATTTTGGTTCTATCAAAATGAAGATACCTGATTTAACGGTAACCCATTCTCTTAAGTTATTTTGTATTATTTTACTTATCCAACCCAATAAACACTATTTATTTCATTATTTTATAAAAACAACAGTATCCTCCATATACCATGTTGTTGGTATGATAAGGATTCTAACTACACTTACACACACCTCCACATAATTGTTAAAGAACATATTGTTTCTGTAGAAGATGAAATACCACCTCACGAAAAAATTATTGTTCAATTATCTTCTACCACCACTAATGGTGGCCATACGATATAAATATATTTATATGTGTTATATATTATATTTATAATGTTTATATGATTTTTATATTCCATTTATAGAATACCATTTTGGTTTCCATATTGGGTAAATACCATAATTTCATTTGAGGAAATGCGGACTATCACCCCCTCAATGTGATATGACTCATTCATTCCATACAAAGAACATATAAAGGATGGAGATAAAAAAATAATATAAGATATTATACTGAAATTATTATATATATAATTATCATTATGTTTATATTCGATTAAATTAGAAATTGAAATGAATGTACCGTTCATGTGTACGTACAACTTACCGTCGACATGAACGGTGCATTTCATTTCTTAACTCCAAATGTTTTTTACTATTATAAATACATATATACAGGATATATATTATATATATGATATATAAATCATTAATTTCATTATTTAGATAATGAAATTTTTACCACATGCACAACATTAAATATAACATGTTCATTTTTTACTCAAGTACCAAATATAGACAAAATGACCATTGGAAAATTAAATGATCACATAATATTTATAACATGGAAATAAGTTATATAAAAGGAAAAATAAACATAAAAAATTCTCTCCAGCAAGAAAAAATTAACTATAGTCTATTATTTAGGATATTAAAGAATGAACGGGTCTATTCGATCATGTGGTAATGGGTTTCTTATCTCACTTATAATTTTGTTAGATTTCCATTTTTGCCACTTATTTATTGCATGTGGGTTATTGTGTACTAACATTTGATATATATTATCATTATTATATTTATAATGATGGTATTTTGTGATTCATTTTGGGATTATTAAATTTTTTTCATATGATTCGATTGCTTTCAACGTGGTAAGGGGTTTCTTATCTTTAGTTTTAATTCTATGATATTTCCATTGTACACCACTTATTTATTGAATGTGGTGTATTATGTACTGAAATTTGATATATATTATCATGATTATCTTCATATTCAAGTTATTTTGTGCTTCATTTGGTGGTTATTAACTATTTTTCTTATGACTCGATTGATTACAATGTGGTAAGGGGTTTCTTATCCGACTCTTAATTACGTGAGATTTCCATTGTTCTCCACTTATTTATTGCATGTGGGGTATTTTTTACATCCAGTTGATAAATATTATCATTATTCCCATTATATTCATGTTATTATATGATTCATTTTGTGTTTATTAACTTTTATTCACACGAATCTATTGATTACAACATAGTAAGGGGTTTTCATCCCACATTTTATTCCTGTGAGATTAAGGCTATATATGCCACTATTTCCATTTGTGTGGTGTATGTACATCCAATTATTATATTATTTGTATAATATATGTTAATTCATGGGTGTTTAAATATTCATTGTATGATCCTTCTTTCTTTTGTTGTATGTATCATAAGTTTCCAAATCAGTAAGGGAACTTTTTAACCCAATTTCCATTGCTTGGGATAATCATCAAATTCTTAATTATGTCATGCTTTGATTATGTTTGGAATCAATTTTTATTTATTTATGTTGTAATTTCCACTCCCCTTTGTGTTAATATACTTTTTATACACATAATCACTCCATTGATAAATTTTCATGTCATTGATATGAAGTTGATACGAGTAATTTAAACTCAATTTACATTAATTGAGTTAAGCATCCAAGTCATTGGAGTTGTTTTTACAATAAATATGTGTGAATGTTATCTGATTGATTTACACTAAATATCCAAAAATATTTAGTGTATTTATATTTTTAACACATTATTATGTAATTGATTTATATTTAATCTAAGGATACGTTATTTATAAGGGATTTGGTCTCAATTTACATTCCATTGAGACTTAATTATTGATACGAACCAATTCACTCTTATATGGTGTATATACCATCTTTTGGCATATTATATCATGAATACAATTATTCTCATGATATCATAATTTTTTAGTAATTGTTTTTCATTAATTATTATTTTTTCAAGCGTGCTTAATTTGGTTAGGAACTCTCTAACTAAAATATCATTTTAATGGTTTTGATGATTTATTCTTCTAAATAGTTATCATTAATGTCCATTTTTTCAAAATGGGTTTTTGGATTTATTTATATGGACTTTAATGTTATCAAAATGTTGATTCATTTAAATGTTTCAGTGTTTTATGTAACACATTTATTAACACATATCTTTATTAAATGTTTTAAATTGATTTGAAAATGGTTTGATAAATCATTGTTTATTTCAATATCTTGATATGATATATTGTTATCAGAAATTGGAAATGTTATCTTTTGTTTTATTCTTATGTTATGTGTTTGGATTATGTTATGGTTATTGGTTATTCTTTAAGTATATGGGTGGTTCCATGATAAACCTAGGGCTGGTGAGCCCGAGATACCTCTACAATGCATTGGGTAATTTGACAGAGGTAAACATTAATGTTTCTCCTAAGATATTTAAGGAATATACTGTGATGGTTATTCCAACGTAACTCCCTATGTAACTCTAACAAAAAAAATATAAGTATGTTTTTTATTCCATGAGTAACCCTTAGGATTTATGATTTCTATGTGTTATTCAGAAATCATTCGATTTAATAAGGTATGTTATGATTAAAAAGTACTCTTTAATTGATATTTATTTTTTGATGGGTTAATGTTTCCTTTCCTTATTTTATAACCCTTACTGAGATTTTTATGCTCACACCAAGTATTGAAATGTTTTTCACATGAACTAAAGATTAATTGGGTTAAGGATGGGATCAAGGAAAAGTCATGTTGTCTAAAACATGAAACTATACATGTTTTTTTAGAGTTTCTATTCTATAAAAAATGGATATTGAGTAGAAGTGTATACTTTGTAATTTTTGAAATGTAATGTAATAGATATGGAATAATTTTATAAAAATCTAAACCTAAAAAGATCCTCAATGTAAATTATTAATTTAATTCAAGACTATGTAATGTTTTAAGGGTGGGTCCTTATATCCAATATTTTATCATTGGTCATTTACAATGCCTCCATATTTCATGATCAGCCTTTAAAGGCCAATTAGTTCACCTAGAAAATGATTGATGTTTTTCCACATATAGAGTTTTAGAAGGATCAGTTTCACATGAATACATCTAGATGGAACCTCATCTTGATTATTCATAGTTATAGAATCATACATTCTATGTTCTTCCACTTGAGAAAGATACCTATCCGACTGATCACACCCCACCCAGTACAAAGGTGATCGTTCATGATAAAGGTATCAGATTCAAATGCCATATTGGGTGACAATTCCTCATGTTTGAATGTGATTGTAGTCATTTATTTATATACTTTGAATTGACTCAAAGGATTTTAATGAACAATTATATTATATCCTCTATATTATTTTCATTCAAATAGATTAATGAAATTATATTACTATCAACCATTTTTCACATGTTTAGCTAGTGTTTTAATTTTAATATTCATTTTAATAATAGTTTAAATATTATAAGTTTCCAATAACAACTAATTGAATACTAGTAAAACATAATGAATTTTATGTAGGTAATGTTAAAATCATATAAAATATAAACAATAAAAGAAATATAATTAAAACATAAAAAATATCCTAAAAACAATTTTTTTAAATAAAAATAATTTCATTAATATAATAAACCAATATTAAATTACATGAAAAAATATATTATTGATTAAACAAATCATATTTAAATATTAAATAATATATGAAAATAAATTATTCTATAACAAATATCTAGATAAATCTTAAAACCCTGAGTAAAAATACAAAAAATAATTGAAAACAAAAAGAATGTATAAAAATTATTAAATTCAAGAGAAATGTTATAAAACATTAATATATTTTACCATTAAAATTTATTTTCAATAATTATTTTTATGAAATGCTATTAAAATTTTAATTATTTCTAATATTTTCATTAAGTCATTAAAATAACATTTATATTAAATTTCTATTTTATTAATTATAGGCCTTTAATGTCATCTACATGATGCGTTGTAATGATTTTGACTATAACTAATGAGAAGTGACTGGGCATAACATAAGACGGGGAGACTCCCCTTCCCTTGAAGCAAACCTAAAAACAGAAAACGTTTTAAAGACACATGATCTGACGGTGGAGGTCGAACCCCAACTATTTTGGAGACCGAAAGGAGGTAGCTAAAAGATGAGATGACCAAATAGTGTCGGTGGAAAACCATTTCGTGATCTTGGTAGAGTTTTGGAAGTTGGTAATTCTTATAAAAAAAGTTTTTTCTCAATATTTAATGAATAACAATTTTGTTTTCCTTCTATAGAAAAATGATGAAATTATGAACCACATAATCCTAATGTGAATTTATTTTACCCTTTTTAATAGATTTAAAAGGTATTCTGGGTGTTTTATTAGGTTTTAAAAGTGTTTTAAGAGTTTATAAATTGTATGTAGTGTATAAAATAGTGTACAATAATGAATATTTACTTATTGTGATTTTCTCATTTATAAAAAAGAATCCATTTAGACTGATTGAACCAGATGAAGGGTTTAATCAATACAGTGGTCGGGCTGTCTGGCCATCCCAGTTCTAGCCAACAATGTCGTGGGGTATATGTCAGTGTAATGTTCAGTGCTTGTTGCTTTCTTCCAGGATCCCCACCATGTGGAATAATTTTTTTGGTCATGAATACTATGGTTCCTCTTGATATGTTCTTTATCAAGAATCATAAATAATTTCATTGGAATATAGGGATGATATTAGTTGTGTTATTGGAATGTCAAAAGACTTTGTGTGATCATGTTTCATGCAACATGTTATGTTCATTGGATAGAATTTGGATCTTGGTGAAATAATATTGAAATTATTGATGAAGAAAATGAATGGAAATTCCCCAAAAATAAGCACATATGAATTATTCGAGAAGGGTAAAGGCACATGAGAAAATATAGAATAAGAACGATTAGCGAAATATGAATAAGAACCGAGGGTGGGGTGATGTAAATATAATTGAATGAATAGAAGAGAGGGTGAAGGGACTTAAAACCAATCATGATTTAATAGAATACATCAATGGCAAGTAAAAAAGTTATGTAAATATAAAACATGAAATATTTTGAACAAAAGATGAATTAGAGGGGTGATTAACCAAGAAGTAGGGTCAAATCCACCATAGAAGTAGAAGAAACCCTAGTGGATGCAGGAGGAATATTCCCATGATCCAATTGACTAAAGAGACATCTCCCCCACCCAATTTTCTATATTTTACAATATATGATCATAATATTTCTATTTTAAAGATCATCCAACTAGAATCTCAGTCCCATTTTGACATCCTAAAGAAAAATTGGTTGTGGGTGTCCATTCTGACCCAATATTATGAAATTTAGTAACATATGAATGTCGATATAATAAAACTGTTCTCTATATAAATATAATAAAGATCAGTGTTCATTTGTTGGGCATTTAATTTTTTTTTCACAGATAGATTCATCTATTTAAATGTACTAATTTCTATGATCATGTTTTATTTAATCAAATGCAATTTTCAAGATAAAAAAACATGCTGAACTATGAATTATTCTTGGGGATACAAAATAAATATTTAAAGTGAAATAAAAATAAATATGGGGTAAAATAATAGTAATACATAATATTAAAACTGAAAGGAATAAAAAAGAACCAAGATCATACGATCATTTGTTTTTTATATCACAGGTGAGTAGCCATCTCTATTTTGGATATTTCATCACACACACACATGGTAGATTCACATTCCTCTAAAGGATTGACATAAACGTAGTTATTTTTTGAAGACATTCCACATTCAAATATTTTCATTTTTAATCAACTTTTTTTGATGTTCACATATTTAATAATGTCATTTAACACAATATATTTTCCCAACGAACACCACTATGGATGATGTATTATCTTTTATGTGTTCAAAATATGAAATAAAAAAAAGAAAATTATGAAAATAGATTATTTCATTTTATTTTATTTTTCAATAAGAAATGAAAAAAATGTGTATATCTTGATGTGTGTTCATCATGATATTCCACATCATCATGAAGTCATGTATTGATTGTTGATGATTGCATGATCTTTTGGTTATTGAGTATCCATTTAAAGTTATCTACATGTACCATATTACCCATTCTAACAATAGTTTAAATGGATAGAAAAAGTATCAGAGAAGAAATATTCAGTACCATATTCTATTGATTTTTTTTGGAAAATGATTTTAAAAAATATATTTAAAATAAATCAAATGTTCCCTTTCAAGAATTTTAATCTATAAATCATATATAATTTAAAATATAGTTTTCATAAAAAATGAAACAAGATATTTATTTATCTACTTTCAATATTATCTATGACATTTTTGGTAATTTCTTATGTTTTTCTAAATAATGTAATGTATGATTTATTTTCTTTTTGAATTTAATCACCAAATAATTGAACATTGTTCTTCAAAACATACAAACAATATTAAATTATTAAATATTTATATATAAGAAACTATTATTAATAAGATGTTACCAAATAAATATTTATGTAAAAATTATAGAATATAAATAGGGAAGCTAACATTATTTGATGGAAATATGTGAATTGTAATTCTAAAATTTTCTATATATAATTGTTTTTTAGTACTATGATTTCAAACAAATTCATAATCCAATAATTACATGCTATATGGAATGGTAAGCACGATAATAGATTCCTTCCACACCCACCAATAGATCCATCTCATTATAAACATTATTGAGCACTTGATAAAATTCATTCATTTAATCTAGGAATATCTATAAGGTATTCACATTCCACCCACATATTTCATATCAAATTGGACATATGAATAGCTTTCAAACTAGAATTGTAGAAAATTAATTCTACTATGAGATCTAGATAATAAATGTAAATATATATTTTATATCAAAATTATATTTCTTTTGTGAGTAGTTTTAGTTCTTCATGTGTTCCATATGAATCATATATAGCATCCATATATGATATCATTACTATGAAATTGGATAGTACAATTCTTTCAAGGGACTTTTTTTTTCTAAATTACACAATTACAGTAAAAAAATAACACTCAACCACCCTATCTATTAAGAGTCATAGGTTTTAAGATAAGTCTAGTTCATTCCACTAGCAGCGACCAATAAAAAACAGGAGAAATATACTTTAAAACAGGCCCATCAAGCATAATTAGAAAATTGTTTACCTTTTAATGTCATAACTCTATATTCAATGTTGTTTTTTAAACTCGTTGAAATCAAATTTTTAAGAAATGACCAAATATTTTAGACAATGGATTCATACATGATAGAACTACTTAAAATTACACCTTTAGTGACCACCAACTGATCACTTTTCTCAATCGTAGTTGGATCGTTGGTAAGGGGAAATCGTGAGCACCATTAGCAGTTGCTATAGGGGCCTACTAAATGGTTGTGTTGACAGTCATTGTGAATAGGATATGTGAATTCTATAAGTGATTACTAATGCTTCCAGAATGTAATAGCATTATAGACAGCCATATGCATCCATAAAGGCCAACTATATTGTGACAACTATAGTAGGACACTAATGTCAGTATAAATTATTATATTTAGTGACAGCCACATGTGGTCTCCAGAATACACAAGTTTTTTAAAATAATCAAATTTTTTAAATATTACAAATATTGAAATAATAGAAATTAAAATATAACAAAAAAACTCTAAATAAAAAATAGTGATCCAGAAAAAACCATGGATTTTAAAAGATATAGATCCATGCAATTTTCTATCTACATTAACCTTTCTGATAATATACACAAAATAATTGGAAAAAAAATAAAAATTCATAATTTTAACAATATTCACAATTATTCAGTTCATATATATCTATATAATAATTTTAAATTTTTTTATACTGTTATGTTTTGAATGAATCATATATACATAAATAAAACAAAGCCAGTATGAAATATTTTATTACACAATTTATTAGTTAATTAATGAATGTTAAATGATGAAAACCAAGATTACCATATATTGATCAATTTAGGTATCATATTGATGTGAGATCCATTCAAATACATTATATATGATTTGAGTAATTTTATTATTTTATTAATCATCAATCAGATGTCATTTTCTCATTTTTACCCTGTATAAGAGATACATCATATTAATAAAAAAACTATGTTGCCCATTACTTCCATAATATCAGAATAGATTAAATTCCAATGGATGTAGTGTTGATTTATACAGAATTTTTTTCAGTGATCATTGATACATGATTTCAAATCAATATATGTGTGTTTTCATAGTACTAACCATTTTTATGGGATTTTTCAATTAACTCCAAATCTGATAGACAAATGTCACTTTTGATAATATCATTCAAATATTCTATCAAATCCATGAATTAATCATCAAATAGTTTATAAATGACATACATGCCATTTTACTAATATTTCATGTAAATCAAAACGTGTTTAGTGGATTTTGATCCCAAGACACCTAATTTTTTCATTATTAAAAAAATTGTCCAAAATATGACAATGAAATTTTTATTTTACAAAATAATCCATGAATAAATATGATGTGTGGTTGATTTTAATTTATCAAATATGATTGAAGAAATTTTCTCATAGTATTTAGGTCAATAAAATGTTGTTTGACCATTTAAGACCGTTTGATAAAAAATATTCTATTTTAATAACATAAGAAAATATTACTCATGGTTTTCCATCACACTAATAAATAATATCATCTCATTGATGTTGTGTTAATTATTACTAATTAAAAACTAGTTGGTGTTCATTCTCCAAATATTTTATGTCAATGATAGTGTGTTTGATTGGTATCATCCCCTTTTATGTGATTTGTCACTTCACATCAAATTAGAGGGACATACACTATTTTTGATCATAACAAAAAATCCGGGTATTTGATCAACATGAAAAGGATTTATATTGATTTTAAATGAATAAAATATTTTTCCCTAATATTTCATGTCCATCGGAGGTCTTTGGTCAGTTTTGACACCTACACACATGATTTTTCTATTTTTAAAAAATTGTAATAAATATGAAAATGAACAATTAATTATAGAATCCAATCCAAGAATGGTATTGACACCCGGTTGATTCCTATAGATTAAATATGATTCAGGCAAATTTTTCACAACATCTCCCATCAATCAGAAGTCATATTTTAATTTTTGACAACCTAACAAGAGAAATGTCATTTCAATTACATAAAGAAAACATTACCTATAATTTTCCTTCAAATCGGGTGACATGGACATATGATGGTCACATCATTGATTCCAACATATCATAAATGGATATTTCATTTTTCCCCAATTCTTTCAATTTAGTCTAAGTGTTCCTTGTGTGTATATTGAACAATTTTACATGATTTTTCACATAACTCCATATCTGATGGATACATGTCAATTTTGATCATACTGAACACTTAAGGTATGTGATACTTAAACAATTGATTCCTACTTATTTTGAATTAAATTCAGATTATATACCAAATATTTTATTCCAATTGAATCTTTATTGTTGGGTTTTGACCCTTCCATAAATGTGTTTACCATTATTATTAAAAATTGTAATAGAAACCAAAATGGAAATTTAATTGTTCCAACCAATAAATGAATTATTTTAAAGAATTATTCATTTATTATATCTAATATGATTTGGATAATGTTCTACCATATTTTCATGTTAATAGGAATTAATTATCTCATTTTGACCTTCTGATAAGAGATATGTCATTGTAAAACCATACAACATTACCTATTGTTCGCCATCACATCGGGAGTATAATGTGCAATAGGTGAGATACAGACTTTCATATCGTGTAATTTATGTTTTTTGGTAGTGATATATATATGTTATTTAGAATTGTGTAACTATTTAATGTGATGAATTACATTAATAGAACTGTATCCATGAAGAGCATGGTAGAATTATGATATATTTTGTGGTATAGGTCGTTTATATTGGTGATTTTTAAGGGGGACGTGGACATACAAGTAGATTTATTTACTGAATTCTATTTAGAGAGATAAATATATTTTTTGGAAATGTACTTATTAAGTGATATATGAATGAATAAAAAATCGATAGTATCTATGCTATAAAATATTTCTTTATAGGTGCTTATATTCTAGAGGGTAATGAAATATTATATAGTGATTTTGGGTGGATAAATTTATGAGGATATTATAGTTGTCTCCATAAGAGTGGAAATTTTCTTCATTTATAGATTTAGTTGGATTGTGGTAGTTATATAATGGTAGTTACATATATATAAATGTTTAAATAAGTCTTTTTGTTCAAAAATCTGATTTATATGTGGTATTAAAAGGAAGAGATTCAATTATTGACTTTTGGGATATTTTTTCATATTGATTTTTAATTTTTTTTATTCCATCTAGTGATGCATTAGTAATTGTAATTCACATTGACATATTAGAGTTATGCAGAGTAAACCATTGATTATTTTTATATTCTCACCCTTTGAAAATAATTTATGATTGTTATAAATTTATTATAAATTTTAGTAAATATAAAATAAAAAGTATCGAACTATTTTTACTTATAATCTATGAAAAAATATTAACAAAATGAAATAATAGAATTTCATCCCACTATAAAAACCCATCTTATTTTAATAACAAAAATATATCAATAGGAATATCTTAGAAGTGGACAGATCCCATCAATTAGTTGTGCCACTAATTGGTCTAACAAGTCCACCACTACAGGAATAAAACACCCTTGTTCTCTATTGTAATCTTCTATATAAAACTTCAATGAAAAAATTTACTTAGTCTTCACCCATCCAAGAAAAAAATCATTTGAAAATAAATTAATAGCCTAAAAAAGTAAGACAATACCTTAAAAATCATGTGGGAAACCACATTATTTCCATCATCATGTGAATAATATAGTTTTAAAATTGTTATGTCTATTCCCAAACCCAACACATTGGATATAAAATAACTAAAAAAACATAAATATTTCAATGATGGATGTAGAAACAGTTTCATTCACCACTGGAAAGCTCTCAAATAGATTCAAAATGAGAATCCACATGTATCACATATTTGATGCACTAAAAAAATCCCATTCAACTAGAAAATATTAAAAATAAAATAGATTAGACAACCTCGAAATATTATGAATCCTTAAGATAGTAATGACAATATTTTACATATATAAAAAATATGAGGAATCCCATTCAAATTTTGTACTAGAAAAAAGTTAAGAAACACTTAACCAATTGTAGTAAATTGGAAAGATAAATTTATAAAAAAATAATCATTCATCAAAAAAATCAAGGGAAAAAAATATTCATCAAACTTATGTTTTCGTATTGTGTCAAATTTTTACCATTTACAAATATATGATATGGATCCAACCTATTAAATGTCTTCCTATTGGATAATTAAAATTTTTATAATGAAAAAAGGACATGGATCATCACTATCATCATCTGGGGGATGTTAAGCATTTAGAGAAGCAAGCTACACAACCAAATCATGTACATGATTTTTAAATTAATAATTGAATGGAATATAAGGTTGTGCCTCATCCTAAATAAATATAGGTTTCACTAAAATATGACAATCTATAATTTTATTACCTCTCAAAATCATTATAATCCTTGATATCCTAACCAGTAGTAAGCTATAAAACATTACTATATTTCAAATTAGAAATTGTCTCATCATCATTCATGAGATTTGTCACATTCTCTAAAGAAAAAATAATCATAATATTAAGATTAGTTAAAAAATAAGGAGTGATGATTTTATTACTATATAGGCACAATAGACTACTTCCATTAAAGATGACTTAGAACATGGAAACTAGAAACCCTCTAATCATTCAACACATAATTAATAAAACTAGTCCAAATAATAGAGAGGTACATATGTTCATGAATTATTGTATCCTATCCAGTAAAAATTATAGGTTGTTGTATCCCTAAAATAATAAAATACCCATGTATCTATAGAATAGCTAATTAATTTTAATAATGACCATTTATCTAATAGGAAACATATATTCCCTACTTACCTATAGCCGACATTTGATTTTACTCTTCAATTTTTTGAATAGGAGGTCCTCTTCTTGCATATTCCAATATATCATTAACACATATTATTGAAGACCTGTATTTAATATAACAGGATAATTGTTCTCACTCATCCCTAGGTTGAAACCATCATTGAAAATCAATTGAATGGACTTAGAAGTGACATTATTCAATCTATTACCCTTCTAACCATAGTTATTATCATGCTTTCCTATATTTAAAAACATGCACATAGATGATAAATATATGATGTTTACTCTTTCAATGACCAACATTACAACACTACCTAAATAATAAAGTATGTTTCTCTTACGCATATGAAAAATTAATATCATCATTTTGAATATAGAGTATTTATATACCAATAAGAGTAACAGTGAGATCAAAATATACTAATGTCCTAGTATAATGAAGAAAATTCTATTTAATTATCATTGTACACAAGAATTGATACCTCAAACAAAGAATAAGTGTCTGTTATAGTGATGCACAAGACAAGAGTGTGTTAGTTACAGTAGGATCCTATATGCTCTAGGAGGATTGTACCAAAAATATACACATGATTACTCAAGTGAATGTTGGTTCCATGAAATGTAGGAATATTCTCGTGATTGTAGAGGTGAGTTCATAATGTATTGGAAATTATCTAACTGCTAACTTTTTGGATTCTCAAAATGTGTTGCGCTACTATAATTTAATGATAAAAAATCACATAATGATTATCTTCCTATGATTTTACCTTAGTTTAATTGTTTATAGTTGGTTTTGAATCCCTATTTGGTCAAATATATTTTTTATGAATACTTAAATGTTATTTTGTAATTTAATATAATTATGAAAACAAAATTAGATATTAAATTCAAATGATAAACCATAAATATAAAACAGCAACAAACCTCATGAATGCGATGAATCGTGCGGGACCATGGAATCTACTAGTGTTCAATGCGACGGGGGCCTACAGAAACAAATTTTTTGAAGATAATAATAATTACTATAATACAAATTAAATAAATAAATATATTATAAATAAATTTCATAGGATTCCCTGTATCATAACTCTAGAACATACACTCCTGATGTACTATAACCTCATCTGACTCCAATGCATTTACCTCTTTGGAAGCACACATCCATGCTTCCAATTTTTTCACCTACTATGTAATCCCAAGAAAAATAGGATCCAAAACTATAGTGTGTGAATATATAGAATGAGTAATCCACGTTCCTTATTTAAGTGTATAGACATGTCCATAATGACTAACAATGCAACAAATTATCTCATCCTTTCTCATAGAATGTTTCTTCTAGTACTATAGAAGCAGTGCTAACTCCAACTCAAATTGATTCCATGTAATATATAAATATAAATATGTATTTTTATAAAGAGGTATTTATGTATAAATAATTATAAAAATAAATTAGTAAAATAGATTCAAACTCTATATCATTTCAATTACATATCATCAACCATAAAGAAATTTAATTATTTAGTGCAACTTTCCCCCATAAATGTATACTAGTAGGATAAAAATATTGAACAGAAACCACATTAAATAATAGATTTAAAATGCGAAATATAACTACATCCTATTGAATATAGGAAATGTGTCAATTACAAATCCGGGGATGTTTCTCAAAATTAATTGTTTTTAAATACAACATTTAGTTAATTCATATTTGAGACATCTAAAATATTAATTTTATTAGAAAAATATATAAACTAAAATAAATAGACTCAGCATTACAGCCTTAGTGGAACAATATGAAACTAAATCATTCCAAAGATATTGTAGAATTCCTCTCGACAAATTGTATATAATGTCAAGTCCAACGACATTTGTTATACAATATTCCCTCACGACTCTAAAATTATGATATTTTCAAATTTTAGGAAATTGGGACATAAAATATTACTGAAACTCATTGGGTCACACTATCATATTATTCTATTTATGAAAAATAATTATCACAGATATAATTATTTTTTAAAACATAGATAAGAATCTATAATGACCCCTTTACCTGAAATTCTATATAAAATGATCTAATGTATCACAAGGGAATGAATGCTGATCACATTTAGTCAATGAAAATATTTTTAGTGACATATGATATGACCCAACTAGTGAATAAATGATGGTGAACCCACTCCCACATGATGGTTCACCTTATGAAATAATACATGAAAGGTCTTGTTAGAATTCCATGGTGAAATTCTATGAGCAAGGCCACTCTTATGAGATGAATAAGTAGCCGAATCAGATCATATTGAAAATTAATTTATTCATTAATAGAAAAATGTGAAGATATAAAGTTATATATTAATTAATGATATAAAACACTTTTACATTAATTCATATCTTGACCCATAGACATATATGGATCTTCGGAATGATCAGGATCTATTTCCTATTCCTCTGACTTGTATATATTCATAGAAAAGCATCAGTATGGTAATGATTGGTTTCATACAATGCCATATAATGTGATCTTTAAAGGGATCATGTATTTTTTTTAATTTCACACATATTTCATAAAATATTGAAGAGTGGAAACATGGAAACACATTTTTAAGAAAATATATGACATGTAACTATTGTATAACCATGAAATCCCATTCGAAGGATAAACATCCAATACCCATACATTTTACTCATTAAAAATTAGAAATAAATAAAGTTTGAATTTATCACCAACCAAAAATAAATGTGGTTGAATGTTTTTTCCACTACATATAATTAAATAACATTACTATAATATACAATAAAAGAAGAATCGATATGAAGGAAAATGATATATGATATCATATATTATAAAGTGAGGGCCAAATTTTTTACCTGTAGATGATTATAGAATAATATATATAATTCATTCCAAATGAACAACTCTATTTTTACTAGATCTACTGATTTCATCTGAATTACATTTTTATAGAATAATGATAAAGATGAAATTTACAAAAAATATTATCCCCCAATTCAGGTAAGGTTATTATAATGGACATAAACATATATAATGTGAAATTAAAAGAGAAAAAATATGGTGGTTGAATCACTCCTATTATCTCATAAAAAATGGTATATAAAAAACCTCAAATGATAATGTAGAACAATAAAGGGAGTGTGTCACATAGAAATAATCAATATAAAGTAGAAAATACTAAAGGATCCGAATTGAAAGGTTCAAAACTCTAAAGTAGATACTTGAGGACTAATCTCCATTTAACAAAGGGTGGTTTATTCTATCTAACCCATTCTAAATCATTCCTCATTCATCCAATTCGTTTTTACTAATTTTATATCCATTTGTGTAGTTGAAAATTACATCAATACATAAATAAAAATTTGAAAATATATGCATGTATATAAGGTATTAAAAAATAGTTTTAATGTAATATTTTAATGAAACCAGGGAAGAAATAGTGTTTTTGTTACAATGGGATCTAATTTCATATTTTTATTTGTTATATAAAATTTTTAATTCAATAATCACCATTATAATATTATGTAAAATAGGATAAAAACAAGTTATGTTTTGGTAGATATCATAAGAGATGTTAACCATTAATTTTTAAATATAATTTTGTTCTGAGGGATCATAATGACTCATCCTTTATGTAGTATTGAAACTTCAAACACCATATAATTTTGTGAATTCAAGGGAAATTCCAAAAATATCTTCACTGTTTGTTATAAAATGGTATTCATATGTAGAAAACATACATTCTCTCAATAAAAGAAAAATATATATAATAATTTAGGATGATTTTTAAAACAATTCACTATCTATTAGGGAATAAATAAATAATATAATTCTTCATTTATAAAACTCAACCCCAAATCACATTAATTGAAAGAAAATATTATTTAATAGTAAAATGGGTTGACCAATTTTCCCAAAATACCAATACATGTATCCCAAACATTGATATCCATGTAAAGAAGAGGAATAGATAATATATTTTAATGGATAATGTAAAAATAATCCTTCGTGATAAATTGAATCCAATGTAATTTGTTATGGAAATTACTATATGTAATATTAGTAATATAGATTAACAATGTCCAAAAAATATAAGTAATGATTTAATTAATGAGAAAGAACATAAAATTAAATTTTAAAAACAACACAACCTTATATGGGAATATAATTTAAGGAAGAGAACTATTCATTATGTAAAAGAAAAAACGAGGAATGAATTTTAAAACATTTATTGATGATGGGTTAGAAAAATATAGACATCCATTACAACTAAAAAATGGTGAAATGAAAATAAACTAATGAGGGAACATAATTCTTACAAGATAATATCTATTACATATAAAAAATTGTAAATTAATATTACAAATAAGATAAGATAAAATGGGAAAAAAATTCACCAAGAGGTAACAACAGAATGGAAAGTAGAAGACTACCTCAAGGATAAAACAATATTCTAGGACCAATTTTGTATATAAGTTAAAAATTACAAATGGATTTATTGTAAAAATATTATACTTATGTTGAAATCATAGAAAATAAATGGAAAAATTATATACACAGGGGATATTATTAGAAAAAATCAAAAAACATGTGATTGGTTTGGTTATAAATGTAATATAAAGAAAAATATTTTTTTGAAGAGACACTTGGGTTCCCACTACTGGTGTTCCAAATACCATTTTACTAGGGATTAAGATATAGATGAAGAAGTCTAGATGGTCCATTTAAAACAGTCATCCTTAGGGGGAAAACAAATCATTTGAAATTTAGTTTATTATTTTATTACATTTTGTAAATAAAATGGTCATTCATCTTATTGAGTGTGTAAAATTATTTATAATGGAAGCTCACCATAAAATAAAACCAAGGGATCATTGATTAAAGACACATATTTCATGGAAATACCATAAAAGAATTGTTGTATTCTACCGAACCATTATATCTCACATTCCTAATACATTTATTCATTTTTAAATAATCCAATACATCAAACATATAGTCCTCGAATAAACTAAAATTATTGTTTATCTTCAACATGGTTCTATGAAGAAATAAATATTTTTATCAAGTATATATTGGTGAAAGACAATTGGATGCACTAACACATCTAAAACCAAAACATAACCATTTCGGACAAGCGAACAAAACATTGTTGGCGTGTCTTTGTTGTAGCCTCTCATGATCCAACATGAAGTAAAACCCCTTCATTGAATCCAATAACTATATAATGGTAATAATTTTTGTATGATTTTTTTGGTTAAGTTTTTACATGAAGTAATTGAATTTCTAGAAACATTGAAAGACAAAAAATTTTAAAAATCAAGAAAAATTCATCAAAACATTTATATTCAAAATATTCTGATGATGACATGAGTTTCTGTTGAAAATGAAAACCCCACTACCCATATATTTTAGAATAAATTTGAATAATTCTTTGGGTTATAGGAATAAAATTTCAAAATTGATTAGCAATGATAGAACTAAACTAGTAAATATATTGTCATCATTAGTTTATTCAACCAATAATTAAAAAAACTTACTTAAAACATTAGATAACACATACTATTTTATATAAAAATTATGTATACATAATATTTAAAAATCAATCTTTTATCCAATAAAATATAATCCAAAGGGACAAGCTACCCCCATGCAATTTCACTATATTGACAAGCTTTATCATTGTTATCCCAATGGAATTGAGTAGTAGAAATGGCTTGAAAAAATGTGAATTGGTTTTTTTCCTTTGAAATAAAAAATGATATGAAATAAAAGAGACCTGAAAATAACAAAATGTTGAGAAATCTATATGACTAAGAAATATTTGCCTTATATTCATGACTCTTTTTCTTAATACATGATAAAATCTAATATAGTGAATAAAAGTAACTATAAAAGGAAAAGTAGCCTCAAATTACAAACCATTAATGGAATTGGAATTTAATTTCTATTCTCCATCATCTAAATAAAGATGAAATTAATTTTAAAATGGAATATGTCGGGGTCCTTGTCTTTTTAGCCCTATCAGAATATTATCATATGTTGGGAATACCTGGTCCTGAACAAATCATACATATTAGTGGCCAAATAATTATCTATCTTCTTATTCCTATAAGACCATATATATTTGATGGGCCACTATCACTCTATGATTATTTATCCTCTAATATAGAAAACACTATAACGAATGACTGTTTGTTGAGGAAATAATAAATATGATGAGTAAAAATTTAATACATGATAAAAATATATTAATATTAACATATGATAAATCTTGGTGAAGGTGTTAGGAGATATGAAAAATGATCAAGATATTTTAAAATTTATTTTTTATTCGACTAAATAATAATTCTTCATTTCATATTAATTGGGGGAAGTGAAATGAGAGTAATTACTAAATATCATACATAAGAATTAAAAAATATAATGATTTTACACTATCAAAACCTTGAGAAAAAATAAACATAATATTTTGAAAAAAATAAAATGTTAATAGATCGAATTCACTCAATATACTAGATTCCACTCAACAATATAAAAATAACCATAAATAGGATGGATATTATTTATTTTCTTAAGGATTTTTTGACAGAATTGAACGGAAAAATATATAAAATCATTTTACTTTCACAAGGGTGGGATTTAGTGGAGGAATTAATATAAAATTTGTTGTTTTTATTGATTATAAAATAAAAAAAGTGTTGGGGGGAGTGCAAGTAGGGTCTTTTGGGTAAAGAAGTATTACATTGTAGCCTAGAGTGTAACACCCCAAGCTTCAATGGTACGATTTCCTTTGAATAATAAATTAGTTTGTGTTGTACGTTACTTCGTGTTCTAACACACACACCACAACCAATCAAACAAGCCGTTATGACTAGTAATACCCACTTTTTGAAATTTTATAAATTTTATCTCTCAAAATTGAATTAATTTTTGGATTTGAAATATCTAAATTAACCTAGGGTAAATTTTTTAACTTTTCGGAAAACATTTATATTTTGATGAATAGTGAAATTTACTAAATTTTAATTAAAAACAACTTTTTAATCGAAATAATTAATAGTGATAAATTATAAATTTGAGTGGTTTTAAAGTATATTTAGAATATAGTTTTACCATTTAATACAATGTTGGTCATTGAACATAATTTCACAATTAAACTGGACATGAACAGTTCTCAATCTTTTGATAGTTATTATCTCTTGAAAACACACATTTAGTTTTAACAACTGGAATTAATTTTAAATTAATTTCTGCTACTTCTGTGTTTTGAATTTGAAAAAATGAATTCCATACTTGGAATTAGGATTTCCAAATTGTGTAAATAGATAACTTTTATTTTTATACATTTTGAATAATTACTTCGGTAAATATTTTATTTACCATGGTTAAAGGGTAAATCTGGTAAATATGGATAAAAAACGAAATATTATAATAATAATAAATTACCCTAAAACGTTTTCTAACCATATTGGTTGATACATGTCCGTCCATGGGTATATTTGGGTCGATTTGGGGACCCCATGGAGTCACTTTTAAGTGATAATGACACTTTATATTAATGAAGTTAAAATAAATACAAAAATGACACAAGCATATATCTTTTAACAAAACAATTTTTACATAGGGTTATTTATGTTGGATTTGGACTATAAATATTCATTATAAAGATAAAAATATTTGTAACATCCCAGGTAAATAAAGAATAAAGAATTTTCATATTTATTAATATTTACAAATTAAATATTAATTTTATTTTAAAGGGGTGCTATGTTCGATAGCGTACCCGATACGCAACGATGAGTTTCTTTGAAAACTTACGTTGCACACAAGTAATAAAATAATATTATTTTAAATGTTAGTCAACAAGTAGCCGTTGTACTGGCGGGAATGGATAGAAATAACTAAAATATGATTAGATATGTTTTTAAATGTTTATACATTTACCCAATAAAAGATAAAGGCTTAAAATACGGAAAGAGTTCGATTTTAGGGCATATATACTCTAATTTTCACTAAAGGTTCACTTATAACCTTTTAATGGTGAACCGTCATTAAATATAGTTTTTATCACTCTTATAATTTATTTTGGACCAAATATAACTCTTCTTTAGAATCGGGACATCAAAATTTACTTTGTGTAAATTTTTGGTACCTTTCTGTTAAAGTTCATTTTTTTATGAATAGTGTAAAATGTTGTATTTTAATTCAAAACCACTTTTTAGTATAATTTATTTATATGATTAGATTATCTTTTTAATTGGTTTTAAAGTGAAATTAGAAAATATTTTTACCATTAAATCCAATAGTGGTCATTGGAATCAATTTCACTTTGAAATTGGACTTAGACTGGTGTCAATCTTTTGATACTTATTGTTTCACAAAAACACGCTATTTGTCATGACAGCGGGAATTAATTATTAAATTAATTAATTTGACTTATATGTTTTGAATTTTGTAAAATGGACTTCATTTTTGAATTCGGAATATCAAATATAGATTAGGGTGAATTTTTGGTAATTTTCTGAAAAAATTCAATTTTTGATGAATAGTGAAACCACTAAGTGGTAATCAAGCAAACTGATTTTTCAGTTAAATGAAAGTTTACCACTAATGTGTATTGAATTTTGAAAATCCGACATACATGGTTGTCATTAAGAAGTAAAATGTGGTTCAATGAGATTATAATAATTTTTGGTGAATAGTAACTTATTAAGTACTTAATCGCGATTGGAGGTAATTAGTGTAGTTTAAGGTAAAAATGGTATTATAAGAATGCGAAAACACCATGAAACTTGTCCTACACCTATTGGGTGAGTCATGGACGACCAAGACAAGCCATGGGCCAACTTGGGGACCCCATGGAGCCACTTTATTTGCAAAATGACATTAATATATTTTTATTTAATGTTAAAGTGAAAATGACACTAACATAAATTGTTTTACTAAAATAATTTTTGAGTGGGGTTATACAAGTCCACATTTTGATTATAAATAGTCATTAGAAAGCTAAAACGATTTCCTACATCATAGTAGTTTTTTTATAATTTTTGGACATTAAATAAATTAAATAATATATTACATAATAATGATGTAGCGATGACATCATTATTTGGCGATTTAAATAAAATGGAAAGATAATGAAACATCTAAAACCTACACATGTCCAAAACCAATTGGATGAGTGGATTTAGAACCCTTATAACCTTATCCACTAATTATATCAATGTGGGACCTTTTAAAACCGAAACACAATTTCAAATAAAGTAATATTTCTTTACTTTCCAAAAGTGCCCCTCCTCTCCTCTTATAAAAGGCCCCCACCTCTACCCCATTTCACACACTTCTCAAGCCTTTGGCTCGGACAACCCCTGCCCAATTACTCTCTCCACATCCCTCTCCTCATCCTAGAGGATTCCCTTTGGGCAGAATCTTTTCAAAGGAAGCCTTTAGGCTCAAATCAAAAGGGAGTTACAGTTTTAAAGGTAATTCATTCTCTCTTGTTCATTTGTTTTATTTTGCTTCTCCAACCCTCTAAACTCTTTTTATTTACTTATTTTGTAACAAAACCAGTATCTTAAATATACTAGGATGTTGTTATAATATTTATTTGAGCTACACTCTCACACAACTACATCAAATGGTTAAAGAACATACGGTTTCCGTGGATGGAGAAATTCTGCCTCCCGAAACGATGATTGTTCAATACTCATTTAACACCTTCAAGGGTGGCCATTATGATGTAAATATTTTTATATATGATATATAATATGTTTATGTTTTCTTTATGCTTCTGTATTTTTCATTTTTGGGATACCTTTATGGTTTCCATTATGGGTAAACACGATATCTTCATTTAAGGAAGTGCGGACTACCGCCCCCTAAAAGTGATGTGATTTGTTAATGCCATATGTGGGACGTGTAAAGGATGGATTTAAAGTTATTATATATGATGTTATACTGGAATTATAATATACCTCTATATCATTATTATTTATTTCCATTAAAGTATGAGATATAAATGAAAGTAGCGTTCATGCGTACGTACGGCTTACCGTCTCCATGAACGGTGCATTTCATTTCTTATCCCAAAATGTAATGTACTATTAAAATTACATGTATATAATGTATATATATAATTAATGATATATCTAAATGATGAATATAATTCCGGAATTAAAATATACATACCTCTCATTTAGTTTTAATTCCATTAATATGACAAAGAAACGAAAGTAGCGTTCATGAGTACGTACGACTTACCGTCTCCATGAACGGTGCATTTCATTTATTACCTCTAAATGATTATGTAATATTATAAATATATGTATATTCTGGATATATATGATATATATTATATCCAAATCAGGAATTTCATTCTGGATATAAATTACTTTTGACCACACGAACAACATGTAATTGTAAGAAGTCAACTTTCGACTTAAGAACCAAATATTGACAAAACAAACATTATTAACTTAAATGGTTACATAATGTTTATAACATGGCAATAAGTGATATAAAAAGAATAATGAACTTTAAAAAGGTTCTTAATCAAGTATAAATTAACTCAAGTATATTATTCAGGACGTTAAAGAACGATCGAGTCAAGTCGGACCCAAGGTAAGGGACTTCGTCTCAATATCCTTTCATTGAGGCATATTTCGTTTTATACACAACTTTCTTTTATACGGTGTATAAACTCCTTTTACTTTTACTTTTATACAAAATGTATCTTTTTCTACGAAGCGTTTTACTAAACGACAAAAAGGAATGTTTTTTTAACGTACGCGGTGACAACGACCTTTTTCCGCCGCCGCGAGTATTATTTGATCTTTGGCTTTCTCAACAAGCCGTAATGTTTTTTAGAATAAAATAAATACCATATACTCTTTTATGTATTTTGTTATTGAAAATGGTTTTGAAAAATAATTCTATTATGTCAATATATTTATGATATATTGTGATTGAAATGTGGAAATGTTATCATTCCTTTATATTGGTTTTATGTTTTATGATTTTATATTGGTAGTTGGAAATTTTAACGGGTGGTTACGTTATAAACCATATGACGGGTGGTGCCGTGAATACCAGGACGGGTGGTTACGTTATAACCTCCAATGCATTGGGTATGGAAGTCGGCCGTATGGCTATTCCATTAAGTATGTATGGAAATTGGCCGTATGGCTATTCCATTTAGTGATATGTGTGGAAGTCGACCGTATGGTTATTCCACTTAAGTATGTTTATGTCCCAAGTTACCTTTATATATTCTATGTGTTCTTTATATGGGTTTTATGGTAATCCTTTGGTTAGAAAAAGGTAAGTAATGATACTTTATTCAGTGAAGATTTTTTTTACTACTTCATGAAGGTGAAGGTATTACTTTGATATAGTATACATGGTTTAATTGATGTTTGAAAAACTAACAGTTTTCATTCTTTTTGTATCCCTTACTGAGCTTTTTATGCTCACCCCAAGTTTTTCGAAATGTTTTTCACTGGACTTAAAGTGGAATAAGGTCAAGGATGGGATCAAGGGAATTTCATGCTATCTAAAACATGGAATCTAGACATCTTTCTTTTTAAGAGTTTTTATTTTATGGAGACTTAGTAGAAGTGTCTACTTTGTAATCTTTTAAGATGTAATAGTTATGTTCTAATTCTCTAAAACTCTAAACCTGAAAAGATCCTCAACGTGAATTATTCGTTTAATTCAATATTAAGTAAGGTCTAAGGCTGGGGCCTTATAGTTGGTATCAAAGGACAGTTTAGACAACTTTAGGAGTTAGAAAAGTGTTAAATTATAATATGATTGAAATGATATAGCATTTATGGATTACCATGTTGCTTCTCCTAAGATATTTCTGTGTTCAGAATGGTTTTCCGTAGAGGAAACAAAGCAGCTATGTTGGGACGACATCTGGAGGAAGATAACCTTCCAAATCAGAAACCTGAGATGGTCAGAATCGGAACTGAACAGTTTGTTGCAGTGATGGCACAGTTGACTTAGGCTATAAATGGTGGTGGTATCCATGCACGAGATCAGCCAGATCAACCGCAGAGGAACATGTCAGTGGTGGAACATTTCATGAGGCAACATCCCCCATCATTTAGAGGATCATCTGACCCTGTGCAAGCTGAAGGGTGGATTAAAGCACTAGAGAATATTTTTTATGTCATGGGGTGTTCAGAACATCAAAAGGTTAGTCTTGCTGTTTACCGTTTTGAAGGTGAAGCTGATCAGTGGTGGTCGATGGTGAAAAATATAAGGGATAGTGAGGAGATTGAGGATCTTCACTGGGACGAATTCAAAGGTATGTTTCTTGAAAAATATTTTCCTAAGGTGGTTCATCTTAGGATGGAAAAGAAGTTCCTAGAATTGAGGCAGGAGGATGATTCAGTGGCTTCTTATGAAGAAAAGTTCACTCGATTGGCAAAGTATGCTCCAAACTTCATACGAGATCTTGATAGTAAAATAAACCGTTTTTACTCAGGGTTAAAGCCAAAGTATCGAAGGGCTTTAGCTTCTCGTGAGTTCAAAAGTTATGAAAAACTTGTTCGATGTGCGGAGAAGGTGGAAATGGAGTTTTCCGATGATCAGGTGTTCTATGACAAACAACAAAATAAGAGGTCTAGTTGGCAGGCAAAGGGGAAGAATTCATCAAAGAAGCAAGGAGGTAAGAAAACCAAATATCCATCCCGTGAGAAGTGTGGTAAAATGCATCCTGGAGAATGTTTATCCAAGTCTGGTAAGTGCTTTCGGTGTGGTAAGTCTGGTCATATTGCTCGTAACTGTAAGGAAGATGATCAAGCAAGAAATGAAAAGCCATCGGTAAGATGTTTTAAGTGTAATGAAATGGGTCATTATGCAAACGAGTGTCCAACGAAGAACTCAACTGGGGGAATGCAGCCAGACTACAAGCAGAAAGGGGTGGTGAAATCCTTTGCAACAACTTCAGCAGATGTTGGGCCATCGAATGAAGTGGTATCAGCTCCAGGGAGCTCAGTATTTTTTCGAAGATTGACTTGAGGTCGGGGTACCATCAGTTGAAAGTAAAAGAAGCAGATGTTCCGAAGACTGCGTTCCGTACTAGATATGGCCATTATGAATTTGTAGTTATGCCTTTTGGGTTAACCAATGCACCTGCTGTATTCATGGACCTTATGAATAAAATTTTCCATGAGTTCTTGGATAAGTTTGTGTTTTTGTTTTGAGGTTTGTGAAGAGGTTATGTGTGCCTTGTGATTCACAGTTGAAGAATGAGTTGTTATGTGAGGCTCATAGTTCTCCGTTTTCAGTTCATCCTGGCAGTACTAAGATGTACAGAGATCTGCGGGAGTATTACTGGTGGGATGAAATGAAAAGAGATATTGCTGATTTTACTGTGAAGTGTTTAACATGTCAACAAGTTAAAGTAGAGCGGCAGTTACCGAAAGGGATGCTTCAGCCTTTACCAGTGCCAGAGTGGAAATGGGAAAACATATCCATGGACTTTGTTGTGGGATTACCAAGGACATCTCGAGGTAATAATTCAATTTGGGTTATTGTTGATCGCTTGACTAAATCGGCTCATTTATTTTCTATACGAGATACTTTCTCTCTAGATCAACTTTCCCGTTTGTATCTTAAAGAGATAGTTAGGTTACATGGAGTTCCTCTCCCCATTGTATCAGATCGTGATCCCAGGTTTACTTCTAACTTTTGGAAAGGCCTTCAGAAGTCGTTGGGTACTGAATTAAATTTTAGTACAGCTTTTCATCCTCAATCAGATGGGCAGTCAGAACAAACAATCCAGACAGTGGAGGATATGCTACGAGCTTGTTGTATGGATTATCAGGGAAGTTGGGACCAACATCTTTATTTGGTTGAATTTTCTTATAATAACAGTTTTCATTCCAGTATACAGATGGCACCATTTGAGGCATTATATGGGAAGCGGTGTCGAACTCCAACATTTTGGGATGAAGTGGGTGAAAGGAAACTGAAGGGACCAGAATTGGTAGAAGAGATGACAGAAAAAGTTCAGTTGATTCAGAAGCACATGAGAGCAGCTCAGAGCAGGCAGAAGAGTTATGCGGATAACGGGAGGAAGGATCTATCTTTCGAGGTAGGTGATCATGTTTTTCTCAAGGTTTATCATTGGAAAAGTGTGACGAGATTTGGTAAGAAAGGAAAGTTGAGTCCAAGGTTCATTGGACCATACAAAATTCTGGAAAGAGTTGGATCAGTTTCATACCGAGTGGCTTTACCTCCGAGTTTATCTCAGGTACACAATGTTTTTCACGTTTCGATGTTGAGAAAGTATATGCCAGATCCATCTCATGTTTTGAGTCTAGAGATAGTTCAGCTGGAAGAGAACCTATCCTATGAGGAACAACCGGTCCAGATTCTTGACCACATGGAGTAGGTGTTACGGAATAAGGTTATTCATCAGGTAAAGGTTTTGGGGGAAAACCCATGTGATTTAGGAGGCAACGTGGGAATCTGAAAATGCTATGAGGGATAAATACCCCCACTTATTTTGATAAGTGAATAAAATTGCGAGGACGCAATTCCCAAAAGGGGGGAAGGATGTAACATCCCAGGTAAATAAAGAATAAAGAATTTTCATATTTATTAATATTTACAAATTAAATATTAATTTTATTTTAAAGGGGTGCTATGTTCGATAGCGTACCCGATACGCAATGATGAGTTTCTTTGAAAACTTACGTTGCACACAAGTAATAAAATAATATTATTTTAAATGTTAGTCAACAAGTAGCCGTTGTACTGGCGGGAATGGATATAAATAACTAAAATATGATTAGATATGTTTTTAAATGTTTATACATTTACCCAATAAAAGATAAAGGCTTAAAATACGGAAAGAGTTCAATTTTAGGGCATATATACTCTAATTTTCACTAAAGGTTCACTTATCACCTTTTAATGGTGAACCGTCATTAAATATAGTTTTGATCATTCTTATACTTTATTTTGGACCAAATATAACTCTTCTTTAGAATCGGGACATCAAAATTTACTTTGTGTAAATTTTTGGTACCTTTCTGTTAAAGTTCATTTTTTATGAATAGTGTAAAATGTTGTATTTTAATTCAAAACCTCTTTTTAATCTAATTTATTTATATGATTAGATTATCTTTTGAATTTGTTTTAAAGTGAAATTAGAATATATTTTTACCATTAAATCCAATAGTGGTCATTGGAATCAATTTCACTTTGAAATTGGACTTAAACTGGTGTCAATCTTTTGATACTTATTGTTTCACAAAAACACGCTATTTGTCATTACAGCGGGAATTAATTATTAAATTAATTAATTTGACTTATATGTTTTGAATTTTGTCAAATGGAATTCATTTTTAAATTCGGAATATCAAATATAGCTTAGGGTGAATTTTTGGTAATTTTCTGAAAAACTTCAATTTTTGATGAATAGTGAAACCACTAAGTGGTAATCAAGCAAACTGATTTTTCAGTTAAATGAAAGTTTACAACTAATGTGTATTGAATTTTCAAAATACGACATACATGGTTGTCATTAAGAAGTAAAATGTGGTTCAATGAGATTATAATAATTTTTGGTGAATAGTAACTTATTAAGTTCTTAATCGCGATTAGAGGTAATTAGTGTAGTTTAAGGTAAAAATGGTATTATAAGAATGTGAAAACACCATGACACTTGTCCTACACCTATTGGGTGAGTCATGGCAGACCACGACAAGACATGGGCCAACTTTGGGACCCCATGGAGCCACTTTAGTTGGAAAATGACATTAATATATTTTTATTTAATGTTAAAGTGAAAATGACACTAACATAAATTGTTTTACTAATATAATTTTTGAGTGGGGTTATACAAGTCCAAATTTTGATTATAAATAGTAATTGGAAAGATAAAACTATTTCCTACATCATAGTATTTTTTTTATAATTTTTGGAGATTAAATAAATTAAATTATATATGACATAATAATGATGCAGCGATGACATCATTATTTGGCGATTTAAATAAAATGGAAAGATAATGAAACATATAAAACCTACACATGTCCAAAACCAATTGGATGAGTGGATTTAGAACCCTTATCACCTTATCCACGAATTAAATCAATGTGGGACCTTTTAAAACCGAAACACATTTTCAAATAAAGTAATATTTCTTTACTTTCCAAAAGTGCCCCTCCTCTCATCTTATAAAAGGCCCCCACCTCTACCCCATTTCACACACTTCTCAAGCCTTTGGCTCGGCCAACCCCTGCCCAATTACTCTCTCCACATCCCTCTCCTCATCCTAGAGGATTCCCTTTGGGCAGAATCCTTTCAAAGGAAGCCTTTAGGCTCAAATCAAAAGGGAGTTACACATTTAAAGGCAATTCATTCTCTCTTGTTCATTTGTTTTATTTTGCTTCTCCAACCCTCTAAACACTTTTTATTTACTTATTTTGTAACAACACCAGTATCTTAAATATACTAGGATGTTGTTATAATATTTATTTGAGCTAAACTCTCACACAACTACATCAAATGGTTAATGAACATACGGTTTCCGTGGATGGCGAAATTCTGCCTCCCGAAACGATGATTGTTCAATACTCATTTAACACCTTCAAGGGTGGCCATTATGATGTCACTATTTTTATATATGATATATAATATGTTTATGTTTTCTTTATGCTTGTGTATTTTTCATTTTTGGCATACATTTATGGTTTCCATTATGGGTAAACACGATATCTTCATTTAAGGAAGTGCGGACTACCGCCCCCTAAAAGTGATGTGATTCGTTAATGCCATATGTGGGACGTGTAAAGGATGGATTTAAAGTTATTACATATGATGTTATACTGGAATTATAATATAACTCTATATCATTATTATTTCTTTCCATTAAAGTATGAGATAGAAATGAAAGTAGCGTTCATGCGTACGTACGGCTTACCGTCTCCATGAACGGTGCATTTCATTTCTTATCCCCAAATGTAATGTACTATTAAAATTACATGTATATAATGTATATATATAATTAATGATATATCTAAATGATGAATATAATTCCGGAATTAAAATATACATACCTCTCATTTAGTTTTAATTCCATTAATATGACAAAGAAATGAAAGTAGTGTTCATTCGTACGTACGGCTTACCGTCTCCATGAACGGTGCATTTCATTTCTTACCTCTAAATGATTATGTAATATTATAAATACATGTATATGCTGGATATATATGATATATATGATATCCAAATCAGTAATTTTATTCTGGATATAATGTACTTTTGACCACACGAACAACATGTAATTGTAAGAAGTCAACTTTCGACTTAAGAACCAAATATTGACAAAACAAACATTATTAACTTAAATGGTTACATGATTTTTATAACATGGCAATAAGTGATATAAAAATAATAATGAACTTTAAAAAGGTTCTTAATCATGTATAAATTAACTCATGTTTATTATTCAGGATGTTAAAGAACGATCGAGTCAAGTCGGACCCAAGGTAAGGGACTTCGTCTCAATCTCCTTTCATTGAGGCATATTTCGTTTTATACACAACTTTCTTTTATACGGTGTATAAACTACTTTGATTTTTACTTTTATACAAAAGGAATCTTTTTCTATGAAGCGTTTTACTAAACGACAAAAAGGAATGTTTTTTTAACGTACGTGGTGACAATGACCTTTTTCTGCCGCCGCGAGTATTATTTGATCTTTGGCTTTCTCAACAAGCCGTAATGTTTTTTAGAATAAAATAAATACCATATACTGTTTTATGTATTTTGGTATTGAAAATGGTTTTGAAAAAGGATTCTATTATGTCAATATATTTATGATATATTGTGATTGAAATGTGGAAATGTTATCATTCCTTTATATTGGTTTTATGTTTTATGATTTTATAATGGTACTTGGACATTTTAACGGGTGGTTACGTTATAAACCATATGACGGGTGGTGCCGTGAATACCAGGACGGGTGGTTACGTTATAACCTCCAATGCATTGGGTATGGAAGTCAGCCGTATGGCTATTCCATTAAGTATGTATGGAAATTGGCCGTATGGCTATTCCATTAAGTGATATGTGTGGAAGTCGACCGTATGGTTATTCCACTTAAGTATGTTTATGTCCCAAGTTACCTTTATATATTCTATGTGTTCTTTATATGGTTTTTATGGTAATCCTTTGGTTACAAAAAGGTAAGTAATGATACTTTATTCAGTGAAGATTTTTTTTACTACTTCATGAAGGTGAAGGTATTACTTTGATATAGTATACATGGTTTAATTGATGTTTGAAAAACTAACAGTTTTCATTCTTTTTGTATCCCTTACTGAGCTTTTTATGCTCACCCCATGTTTTTAGAAATGTTTTTCACAGGACTTAAAGTGGAATAAGGTCAAGGATGGGATCAAGGGAATTTCATGCTATCTAAAACATGGAATCTAGACATCTTTATTTTTAAGAGTTTTTATTTTATAGAGACTTAGTAGAAGTGTCTACTTTGTAATCTTTTAAGATGTAATAGTTATGTTCTAATTCTCTAAAACTCTAAACCTGAAAAGATCCTCAACGTGAATTATTCGTTTAATTCAATATTAGGTAAGGTCTAAGGCTGAGGCCTTATAATATTTCCTAAATAATTGGATTTTATTTATAATTTTTAGAAATTTAAAAATAAATATTATTTATGACATAATAATGATGCAGTATTTTCCTTATTAATGAAAGAATCAAATAATTGGTATTATAAATGTTAAAATTAATAAAATTTGAATGTTTTGGTTACATCTAAGACTTTTATTTCTTAATATGTCATTATAGTATTGCTTAAATGAATTTCTTCTAAATAATAAAGTTTTTAAGACTTTAACAAAAATCAATTATTGAATAGTGTCAAAATTGACATAAAAGAGTTTTTAAAACAAATATTATATTATTAATTTATATTCAATTCCTAAAAATCTAATTTTCTTCCAAGAGACTTATATCATGATATGTGTATCATTAATTGAACATTTTGGGGTCTCGTGAAGGTATATAGTAAGTATATTAACTATATAATATAAAAATACAAAGTGACATGGTAAGTGTCAAACTAATTAACTAAGAGTTAAAACTAAAACATAAGGATAATATAATGACTCAAACCTATCTAATTCAATTGTTTGAGTGGTTTTAGACCTATCCGCAGCTTAACCTTTAAATAATCCACTTTTGAGCCATTAGAAACCGAATAATAATTTATTATTATATAATATTTCTAGATTTTCCTAAGGTTCCCCTCCTCCCCCTTATAAAAGGACACCACTTCTAACCAATTCTTCACACATTCATAGCCATTTGAATCGGACAAACCCTTCCAAAATACTCTCTCATCTTACCTCACTACATCCTAGAGGCATTATTTTGATCATAAATCCAACCTAAGATCCCTTTTGTTCAAATCAAAAGGAAGAACCCGAAGAAGAGGTAATGTTTTCCCCACCCTTTTTCACGATCCTTTCTTCTTCAACTTCTTATTTATTGGTTATTACCATTCTAAAATAATAAATCCAGTATCTTATATATACTGTGATGTTATTATAAATATGTTACAACCATATTTATTATTCTATCCATCCTTTGAATGACATCTCACCATATGTGCGTATGTACCGTTTATCGTCTCCACGTCATGGTGTAATTGCAATTCAATAAATTATTATTTGGATGGATATAATAATGATGTGTAACTCATGTAAATAAAAAATATAACATGATAATGATTCTTTATATATGATATAACATCCAATTATATTTTATTTTAATATCAAAATGATGATATAGTCGCTCGTGCGTACGTACAGACTACCATCACCACGAACGCGATGAGATTCATTCTCCATCGTATCCATTCAAGTATAATTATCATTTTATTTTTATTAATAGTATTTAAGGACGTGATATAATTCTGTATATGAATAATATACAACCTATCCATAAAAAATATGGCTTATGTAACAAAACATATGAAAGAAAACGAGTAAGTTAACACCCAAAACGACGATAATACTAAGATATTATTAACAAGGAAATGTTAAAAGATCATATATGATATCATATTAATGTATATGATTATTGTATAATTTAATACCAATTATTTCACAATTACACTGGAGGTTAACCTACCCTCAACCAAGGAAAAGTAAAAGGTACGGGTTATTTTACAATCTATTCATTATCCAAGGTTGTTTATACGTAATTATCTACTAGGACCCCTTTATCATCCACATCCATGTTTCTTAAAAATGTATTTCAAAACATTCTTGATATCTTACAGAATATAGGTTAAATTCATTTATACCCTTTTTTGACTTTTTTTAAGAGGTTCATAAATGAATCTTTCCATCATTTTCCAAACAAGGTCCTTTTTAACCTTTTCGAAAGAATTAAGGTATGAATGTCTTTTTTTGACTTATATAGCGGGTGCGTCTATTTTCCGCCAATATAAAATCTTAGAATCCTACCTTACAAGCTTCTAAGATTATTTTCAAAGTAAAAGTTTTATTTTATAATTATGTTACTTTAAAATGATTGTAAAAAAAGAGATATTTCTCTCAAATAGTTTTGATTTCATCTATGTCAACATCCATTGATGGATTTTATGATTATTTGAATATTATTTATTATGATAAAATTCTTTAATATTGTATTGAATGTTTTGTGATATGTTTGACTATGGATGTGTTAATTTTATACCATTCATGGTTTATGGAATAAGTATTGACATTTCGTATGCTAGTTTTATTATGAATGTTTATGTTATGTTTAAACATGTTCATATGAGAAATGCATTGGACTTAATAAGTGATGGGTGGAGCCCGCAATAGCTCCTCGATGCATCAGTAGGTCCCATGAGACAAACTAGTGTCTTGTCACAAGGCCTTGAAAAAATATTATTTGTATTCTTGGCACGAGGCCTTGGCTATGTGGTTATAATATTCTGACATTATGAATTCCATCATTATGAAAGTGGTTATTGATATTGCATGTGATTATTCGACTAGTACAATATCTATGTGAATATGTATATGCAACTATTTAATTTTATTTCTGTCGTATCATGCTGAAGTTCAAGTTTTAAAAGGATTTTGTTTTAGTTATACATTGCCTTGAATGTTTATGCTTATTTATGAAAGTTTCCGCTATATTGTAATCCTTACTGGGAATTTTAGCTCACCCCTTTCTACGTTTTATTTTTCCCAGGATGTGAAGAAATATTTTATAAATGACCTGTAGGGATAGTATGAGGGGATAAGAGTGTGGAATATGGAGACTATATTGTTGTAGTTTTCATTTTATGATGTAATGTAAACTTTATGAATGTATCTAGTTATTCCAAGGCTACTAAACTAATAAGTCTTTCGAGACATGATCTTTCTTATGATCAAACCAATGTTATGTAATAATGCACCGACTCTGGGTAACTAGGGTCGGGGCATTATAGTTGGTATGAGAGGATGTTTAGTACAAACATTGGTAGCTATATTTAGATAAACTCTGATTAGAGAACATAGATTTAAGATAGACTTTGAGGATTTGTATAGAAGAGCATACTAGAATTTCGGTATTGTAGAGATTTTGTGAGTTTTCAGAGAAATAAATCCCTGTCTAGATATGATAGGTAGAGGCATCTCTTGCAATGATGTACCTAGGGGTAAAACCGAAAAACACCGCATTGAGCTAGACTTGAACGGGAACTGATGCATGACAACGGGCCTTGCTATACTCTTGGTTACGACACTCCTAGGGGATATACATAGGATAACTCTCATTTTCATTAAAAATCAATATGAAGGGTTTATGAGTATACACGTCCTCAAAGAAAATATTTTTTATGATTATGGATTATATCCATAAATAGTTCAATTTATATTAAGTTTTTTATTAGAATGGAATTACGTATTTTGATTCATAAACTAATATGGTTTATGAAATTGTTTAGAAATGGCGCCTAGTGGAAGAAATGGAAACCGTATCAATGCACGCACTCCATATAGGGATTTTGTTCCTATTGTAGATAATTATAGTGGAGCTGGTGATGCAACTAGTGTTGATTAGCTAATCACCATACTGGGACAACTCACTCAGGTTATGAATAATAACCTTACCCATATGGAGCACCCTGAACCACAGCGTGGAGGATAAATGTTAGATCACTTCATGAGGCAGCAACCACCAACATTCAATGGGAGTACAAATCCATTAGTAGCTGAGCAATGGATAAGTTCCCTTGAGAAAATATTTCATGCTTTGGGGTGTAGTGAAAGGGAAAAAGTTATCATGGAAGTTTACCGCCTCACTGGAGATGCTGATCAATGGTGGTCATTGATTCATAACACGAAGGAAGATGATGAATAATAAAATATGGAATGGAGGGAGTTCAAAGATCTGTTTTTAGGAATAAAACATTCCTCGTGACCATCGAGAAGATATGGAAAGTCAATTTATTAGTCTGAGACAAATGGAGGATGAGAATATTGCAAAGTATGAGGCTAACTTTACAAGGTTAATAAGGTATGGTGGAGATTATATACGTAACCCAAGAAGTAAGATTTATCATTTCTTTGATGGGTTAATACCATTTCATCGTCGACCATTAGCCTCACAATCCTTCTCGTCGTACGAAGACATTGTCTCATGTGCTATCAAGACAGAAAATAAATTCACTAAGTCTTATGACTTTAAAACAATGTAAGATAAGAAGTGATCAACTGATCAATATGGGATTGGATATAAGGGGAATAAGGGAATGGTTAAATATCCATCCTGTGGTAAATGTGGGATAAAATACCCTGGTACTTGCTTAGAAGGAATGAGAGTCTGTTACAAGTGTGCTGAAAAATTCCACCAAGCTCGTGAATTCAAGGGGGAGAAGGAAGCTATCAATGTCCAATGGTACAATTGTAGGGAGATGGGACATTATGAAAATGAATGTTCTAAGCGTCAGGGGAACTTACCTCAGAAAAGGCCAATGTATCAAGGACAAGCTTATGTTATCACTACTGCTGAGGTAGAATCTCTGGAAGACAAGGTGGCAGGTAATTTAATGGTTTCCTCATGTTTAGAAAATGCATTATTTGATTCTGGATCATCACATTGTTTCATATCATCCCAGTTTTCTAAGAAAATTTGATATTTCCAATTTTATTTAACATGGGAGTTGTCAGTTAAAACTACTAAGGGAAGTATCACTGCAACAAATTTTTGTGAATCAGTCCCCATTAGAGCACATAAATATTATTTATCCGCTGATCTCATCATCATACCTGTTATTGAGTTTGATATAATCCTCGGTATGGATTGGCTTTTGGACCATGATGCGAAGATTTATTGTAAGAACAAGGAGGTTGCAATTTTTGATGAAGATGATAAGGAAGACCTTATCTTTAGAGAAGAATCATCACCACCTAATTCTTATCTAAATCCACCCCCAGTAGATCATCTAAATTAAATTATTGTGGAGGATGAGAATGAAATGACTGTGGGTGAGGAAATGAATGTTCAAATAGAGGATGTGCCTATTGTGAATGAATATGTAGGTGTGTTTCCTTAAGATTTACCTGGACATCCTCCAGAATTAGAATTTGAGTTTTCCATTGATTTAATTCCCAGATCATGGCCTATATCGAAGACCCCTTATAGAATGACCCCTGTGGAATTAGTTGAACTAAAGAAACAACTAGAAGAATTGAGTAATAAAAGATATATTCACCCTAGTGTTTATCTGTGGGGCCCCCCTGTTCTTTTTGTTAATAAGAAAGATGGATCTATGAGGTTATGTATCGACTATAGGAAGATCAATGCTATAACAATAAAGAACAAGTATCCCCTGCCTCGCATTGATGATTTGTTTGAACAACTGCATAGAGCTCAATACTTTTCAAAGATTGACCTTCGATATGGATACCATCAGTTGTGTATGAAGATGGAAGAAATTCTGAAGACAGCATTACGAACAAGGTACGAGCATTACAAGTTTACGATAATGCCTTTTGGGGTGAATAATTCATCCTCTGTATGCATGGATCTAATTAATAGAGTTTTCAATGAATATCTCGATTATTTTGTGGTGGTATTTTTTGATGATATCTTGGTATACTCTAAAAGATACAAAGATCATGAACATCACTTGCGCATTATCCCGAAGACTCTGAGAAGACATGAATTATATGGGAAGTTTAGAATGTGTGAATTCTAGCTTCAGGAGATTTCTTTTCATGACCATATTGTCTCTAAACATGGAATCTCTATTGATCCTTCTAAGACCAAGGCAATCCAAGAATGGATAGCACCGACGAGAAAAGATGAGGTACATAGTTTTATTGGTTTAGCAGGTTGTTATCGACGTTTCGTCCAGAATTTTTCCCGATTGGCTAACCCATTAACAAAGCTCACACGTAAGGGGGTTAATGTTTTTTTGGAAAAAAGAGTGTGAAGAATGTTTCGAAGAACTGAACAGAAGATTAGTCAATGGTCTTATATTGACTCTACCATCGGGGAATGATGGGTTCATTATTTATATTGTTGTATCAAAGAAATTACTTGGTTGTATCCTTATGCAGAATGATAGGGTTATTACCTATGCATCACGAGAGGTGAAAATTCATGAGAAAACTATCATACTCATGATCTCGAGTTAGAAACTATGATCTTTGCTTTGAATATATGAAGGCACTACCTCTATGGTGAAAATTTAAGATTTATACTGATCACAAGAGTTTGAACTATATTTTCTCAGAAAAAGAACTCAACATGAGGAAAAGGATATGGCTTGAACAACTCAAGGATTATGATTTCACGATACACTACCACCCGGGGGAGGAAAATAAGGTGGAAGATGCTTTGAGAAGAAAAGATCGTGGATTTTTGAACATGATGAGAATTTAAATGGATCCTATTTTCATGGATCTAGTGACGATGGATATGGGAATTACTATGGAAGGTGAAACATCAATACATTTTCAAATGGTTTCCAAACCATCTTTACTAGAAAGGATAAAGAGTTCCCAGACTGGGGATGAAGTGTTTCAAAAGAAGATTAATGATGTGAATGATGGGATATTGAATGACTTTGGGTATGAAGATGGAATTTTGTAATTTGGGAAGAGAATTTTTGTTCCCAATATACCTGATCTAAAAAGGGAATTGTTGGACGATGCTCATAGTTCCAATTTCTATATACACCCTTGGAGCACCAAAATTTATAGTGGCTTGAAAGAACATTTTTGGTGGGACAACATGAAGAGGGATATTGCTGATTTTGTGTCAAGATGTCTGGTTTGTCAATAAGTGAATGCAAGAGGGCAACAGCCTGGAGGACTCATGAAACCTCAACCCATACCAGAGTGAAAATGGGACAATATTACGATGGACATTTTCATGGGACTACCAAAGACTCCTAGAAGGATCGATGCAATATGGGTTATTGTTGATCGTCTTAGCCAGTCAGCACACTTTCTAGTTATAAGGGATGATTTACCACTTGAACATCTAGCAAGGCTATGTATTAATGAATTGGTGAGGCTTCATGGAGTACCCCTATCAATTGTTTCTGATCGTGATCCCCGTTTTACTTCAAGATTCTGGAAGAGTCTTCAAAAATCCTTGGATACTAAACTTAATTTGAGAATTGCTTACCACCCTCAAATAGATGGACAATCAGAATGGACTATTCAAACCATTGAAGACATGTTGAGATCATGCTCACTTGACTTTCAGGGTATGTGGGATTAATATTTACCTCTGGTGGAATTTTCCTATAATAATAGCTTCCATTCAAGTATTTCGATGGCACTATATAAAGCTTTATATAGAAAGAGATGTCTCACAATAACCTGTTGGGATGAAGTTGGTGAAAGAAAACTTGTAGGCCTAGAACTGGTGGAGGAAACGATGGAAAAGGGGAAGGTAATCCAAAACCACATCAATGCTGCTCAAAGTAGGCAGAAGAGCTATGGTGACAACCGAAGAAAGGATTTTGAATTTCAGGTGGGAGATCATGTTTTATTGAAGGTATCTCTATGGAAGGGAGTTATATGTTTTGTAAATAAAGGTAAATAGAGTCCCAGGTACATCGGTCCTTTCGAAATTCTAGAATGAATTGGGGCTGTAGCTTACCGTTTGGTAATGCCGCCAAATCTCTCCAAAGTTCACGATGAGTTCCATGTATCACTATAGAGAAAATACATGCCTGACCCAACACATGTACTCACCTATGAGGAATTAGAACTGGAACCCGTTCTGTCTTACTATGAAGAGCCTGTTAGGATTGTTGATACGAGAGGAGAAATAATGAGAAACCAGACAAATCGTGTGGTAAAAGTTTTGTGGAGAAATCATAAGATGGAAGAGGCAACATGGGAACCCGAGGAACATATGATGAAGAACCACACGATTCATTTCATGCGGTAGTATTCTAGAAATTTCTAGGACGATATTATTTGATGGAGGGGAGAATGTAACACCCCAATCTTCAATGGTACGCTTCCCTTTGAATAATACAGTAGCGTGTGTTGTTCGCAATTTCGAGTTCTAACCCACACACCACAACCAATCAAACTAGCCTTTATGAATAGTAACACCCAATTATTGAAATTTTATAAATTTTATCTCTCAAAATTGACTTCATTTTTGTATTTGGAATATCGAAATTATCCTATGGTAAAATTTTTAACTTTTTGGATAACATTTATATTTTGATGAATATTAAAAATTACTAAATTTTAATTAAAAACAAATTTTATAATCGAAATAATTAATAGTGATAAATTATGAATATGAGTGGTTTTAAAGCATATTTATAGTATATTTTTACCAGTTAATACAATTTTGGTCATTGGACATAATTTCACAATTAAACTGGACATGAAGAAGTGTCAATCTTTTTATAGTTATTATATCTTAAAAACACATTTTTTATTTTAATAATGGGAATTAATTTTAAATTAATTTCTACCACTTTTATGTTTTGAGTTTTGGAAAATGTATTCCACATTTTTAATCAGGATGTAAAAATTGTGTAAATAGGTAACTTTTATTTTTATACATTTTGAATAATTACTTCGGTAAAAAGTTTATTTACCATGGTAAAAAGGTAAATCCAGTAAATAAGGGTAAAAAAATAATATTATAATAAAATTAAATTACCCTAAAACGTGTCCTAACCTAATTTTTTGATACATGTCCGACGATAGGCATCTTTGGGAGGATTTTGGGACCCCATGGAGCCACTTGTAAATGATAATGACACATTATATTAATTAAGTTAAAATAAATACAAAAATGACATAAGCATATATCTTTTAACAAATCAATTTTTACATAGGTATATATATGTTGGATTAATTACTATAAATTTTAATTAGAAATATAAAAATATTTCCTATATAATGGTATTTTATTTATAATTTTTAGATATTTAATAATTAATATTATTTGGGACACAATAATGATGCAATATTTTCCTTATTAATGAAAGAATCAAATAATTTGTATTATAAATGTTAAAATTAATATAATTTGAATTTTTTGATGACATAAATTACTTTTATTGCTTAATAAGACATGATAGGATTTATTAAATGATTTTTTTTCTAATTAATAAGGTTTTTAAGACTTTAACAAAAATCATTTATTGAATAGTGTCAAAATTGACATAAAAGAGTTTTTAAAACAAATATTATATTATTAATTTATATTCAATTCCTAGAAATCTAAGGTTCAGCCAACAGTCTTATAAAATGATACAGGTATCATTATTGGATCACATGGGGGTCTCTTGGAGGTATATAGTATGTTTATTAACTATATAATATAAAATACAAAGTGACATGGTAAGTGTCAAACTAATTATCTAAGCGTTAAAACTAAAACATAAGGTTAATATAATGAACCAAACAGGTATAAATTCTATTGTTTGAGTGGTTTTAGACCTATACCCACCTTAGAATTTAAATAATCCAATTTAGAGCCATTAGAAACTGAATATTAATTTATAATAAAATAATATTTAAAGATTTTCCTAAGGTGACCCTCCTCCCCCTTATAAAAGTACACCACTTCTAACCAATTCCTCACACATTAAAAGCATTTGGGATCGGCCACCCCCTACCCAAATACTCTATAAAAATCCCTCACTACAACCTAGAGGCCTTATTTTGATCATAAATCCATCTCAAGGATCCCTTTTGATCAAATCAAAAGGAAGAACCCGAAGAAGAGGTAATGTTTTAACCACCCGTTTTCAAATTCCTTTCTTCTACAACTTCTTCTTTCTTTGTTATTTCCATTCTAAAATAATAACTACAGTATCTTATATATACTGTGATGTTATTATAAATATGGTACAACCATATTCATTATTCTATCCATCCTTTGAATGACATGTCACCATACATGCGTACGTACGGCTTATGGTCTCCACGTCGTGGTGTAATTGTCATTCAATAAATTATTATTTGGATGGGTATAATAATGATGTGTAATTCAGTAAATAATAAATATAACATGCTAATTATTCTATATATATGATATAACATCCAATTATATATTATTTTAATATCAAAAGGATGATATTGTCGCTCGTGCGTACGTACGGACTACCATCTCCATGAACACGATGAGATTCATTATCCATAATATCAATTCAAGTATAATTATCATTTGATGATTAATAATTTTATTTAAGGAATTGATATAATTTTGGATATGAATAATATACAACCTATCTATAACAAAGACATCTTATTTAACAAAACATATGATAGAAAACGAGTAAGTTAACAACCAAAATGTCGATAATCATAAGCTTTTTATAACAAAGCAATATTAAAAGATCATGTATGATATCATATTAAAGTATATGATTATTGTATAATTTAATAACAATTATTTCACCATTTAAAATGAGGTTAACCTACCCTCAACGAAGGAAAAGTACAGGTTAAGGGTTATTTCACAATCTCTTCATTATCCGAGGTTGTTTATACGTAATTATCTACTGGGACCACTTTATCATCCACATCCATGTTTCTTAAAAATGTATTTCAAAATATTCTTGCTATTTTACATAATATTGGTTAAATTCATTTATACCCTTTTTAGACTTTTTATAAGAGTTTTATAAAGGAATCATTCCGTCGTTTTCCATACAAGGTTCTTTTTAACCTTTTCGACAGAATTAAGGTAAGAAAGTCTTTTTTAAACTTATACGGTGGGTGCCGCTATTTTCGACATTATAAAATCATAGAATCTTCCCTTACAAGCTTCTAAGAATATTTTCAATGTAAAAATTTTATTTTATAATTAAGTGACTTTTAAATGATTTCAAAAAATATATATTTCTCTCAAATAGTTTTGATTTCATCTATGTCAACATCCTTTGGTTGATTTTAAGCTTATTTGAAGTATATTTATTTTGATACAAATATTCCATATTTCATTGAATGTTTTGTGATATGTTTGACTATGGATGTGTTATTTTAATACCATTCATGGTTTATGGAAAAAGTATTGACAGTTTGTATTCTAGTTTTAATACGAATGTTTATGTTATGTTTAAACCTGATCATATGAGGAATGCATTGGTCTTAATAAGTGACGGGTGGAGCCCGCTATAGCTCCTCGATACATTGGTAGGTCCCATGAGTCAAACTAGTGTCTTCTCAGAAGGCCTTGAAAAAATATTATTTGTATTCTTGGCATGAGGCCTCAGCTATGTGGTTATGATAGTCTGACATTATGCATTCCATCATTATGAAAGTGCTTATTGATATTGCATGTGATTATTCGACTAGTACAATATCCATGTGAATAAGTATGTGGAATTATTTCATTTTATTTCTGCCATATCATGATAATGTTCAAGTTTTAAAAGGATTTTGTTTTAGTTATACATTGCATTAAATGTTTATGCTTATTTATTAATGTTTCTGCTATATTGTTATCCTTACTGGGAATTTGAGCTCACCTCTTTCTATGTTTTATTTTTCCCAGGATGTGAAGAAATTTTTTATGAATGACCTATAGGGAAAGTATGAGGGGATAAGAGTGTGGACTATAGAGACTATATTGTTGTAGTTTTCATTTTATGATGTAATGTAAACTTCATGAATGTATCTAGTTATTCCAAGGCTACTAAACTAATCGGTGTTTCGAGACATGATATTTCTTATGACCATGCCAATGTTAAGTAATAATGCACTGACTCTGGGTAACTGGGGTCGGGGCTTTACATAGAGACAGGGCGTTACTTCATTATAGTGGCATAGACACTAGATTCAAATCCCAAAGTACTAATTTGTTTAGTAGTATTTAAGAAATACATACATGCATTGTACTCTAATTCCATTGGTAATAATATATAAAAATTTCAATGAAATTTAATTTCATCATTAATTTCACTCAATAATTTTATCTCTTTAACCCGGGGAAATGAAAACAAATAAAAAAGTGAGCATAGATGCTCAAAAAGGGTTAACTAAAATAAAAAGATTCTTGAATAAATATTAAATTGAAAACTAATAAATATTAAAACCTACATTTATAAATGAAATTCATTTCATTTAATCAAAATTTTTTTAATCATGATTGGATAATATGTAATCACAATGAAAGTGTAAAATATTGGAAACAAATTCAATTTAATTAATAATATAAACCCAATTTGAATTCATGGATGATATCATAGTTAAAATCACATTGATAATAATGAATAATATATTAATGAATCAAATTCTTAATAATTTATATTCAATGGTCTTAGGAATCATTTTACCTTTCCTATTTTGAATTTTCACAATATGGTTAAATCATTATGGGTAAAACCAATTTAATTTGGCCAACATTATCATCTCATTAGACTATTAATGCGTCTAGTTTCTATCTATAACTAGGCCCAAGCCATGTTTTCATGGAGAAATAATAGCTGAAATATCAATATGATTAATTTAATTCTTGAATAAATATCACCTATCTACAAATATCTGTATTGAGTAAATGATGTATATTTCTTATTATTTCCACATGTAATTAAATACAATTCAAAGAAAACACAGTATGAGAAATTAGTATACCGCTAAAAAAATAATCATATCCATGATATAAAAAATATGGATATTTAATTAAATCATTAATGAATGGTGATTAGAAATTAAAGGGATATGATATATACCCCATAAAATAAAATTTGGGCATGACGTCAAAAATATACATCAACAAAATATAATTGAGATGAAGTCCTTTACAAAGATCATATACTTAATCAAAAAAATATATCATGTGGATTCACTACAAATTCTAATAAGATACTTGGAAATAAAAAATAAGATAATAAAAAGTCATTTTTCTCTTATCCTAATCATGACATAATTGATGTATTAGAATTTTTACCCAACGAATGAAAATTGGGTAAAGATATCTATTACCACTTTGTAACCAGGGAAACTATATTCCCTATGAAATTTATAATCCTAAAATGAAAAATTTAAGAACAATAATATAAATATATTCATGATATAACATATTAAAGAGGAATTATTTAAACCACTCACAATAAGAAATGGTTTAATGATGAATATATAAATCACCTAAGTAAAAGTGAGATAAGAAAACCCATAACTTATATATGAAAGAATATGGTACAAGTACATAATTTATTTTATAATATAATTAGATTCAATAATTACTTAATTAAATACATATTTGAAATATTTTTTATTTATTATATGTTTATTATGTTTATTTATGTCCATTTTTATGTGTTAAAATCTTTAAATTTGTTGTTCTGGGAGCGTTAGTTTCACATTTTCATGATTGGATCAGTTTTGTATAATTATTGATGTCAATGAGAAATTGGATTAATTTTACAAAAGTGGAATAAAATGTTATTAATATAATTTTAGTATTTTACTTGGTCACATATATAATTTTGGTTTTTACAATAGTATTATTCATTGGAGAAAATGTTAATGAAGAAGGATTTATTTATTTTAGAGGTTTTTAGGACCGTCATGAACTAGTATCAATTTATTGAATATCATATTTATGGAAAATTACATAAAATTAAATAAGTTTTGGAATATATATTATAATATTTTTAACCAAAAAATTGTTTTTTGACCAGCCTTGAAAGTGTAAATGAAAAATGAAAACTCATCATCTATAAAGGTGGTGCATCGACATGTCAGATATAATGTTTTCATTTTTAATTAAAAGTAGGAGAGAAGAGATTTGATGTTGGATATTACATTAACACAATAACATTATAATGTATATATGATACTTGAGTTATAATACCACCTTATATAGGAGAGGTGAGGATTGGATAAGAAAATAAAATAATTTAAAAAAGAAATAATGAAGATTTTACCTCTCGAATATCATCTCCTTTATAACCTCCATAAGAAATATAGTTTTTTTATTTTTGTGAGACCATAAGTTATATGACATATAAAAGAGGCATGTGATTGTAGTTTGGAAAATTTGTACAATATTAACATCTTATAAGGAGTGAAGAGAAGGGCCGGTGAGGGGTGGTATGTATAGTGGTAGGAGAGGGGTCTTTTCGATTATTATATTCATTTATTTATTATTTTGGTTCAATATTATCAACAGTGTATATTCTTATGACTATGTAAAGTAAACAATACAAGTGATTTCGATATAATGGTTTATTACACCATTCGGGACTTGAAAATTCAGGTCTTTGGCTCAAATTGTGAAATATTTTAAATTACATTATTTAACTATTCACCAAAAATTCAACTATTTTAGAAAAATCACAATAATTCCCCCTAAGAATTTTTAAATGTGTTTATTTTGAAAAAGGACTACATTTAATGAAAATATCTTAATATTGTAAGTATAATTACAAATGAAAATAACTATTTATTCCAAAAATCCAATTTCTAAATTTATAACTAATTTTATAATACATTAAAAATTAATTAAGCACTCATAAAATTATATTATAATTATAAGATAAAAAATATTAAAATATTAATCTAATATATTAAAATAAATTACCTTTTAAATAATTATACTAATTATAAAATTGAAAATAAATAGTTAATTTTCACAATAATACCGACCCAAATTTATCATTTTAAAAAATATTTATTTATATATTCCCCCATATAAATATATCATATTTTTATTAATTATATTCCTATATTTTATCTATTATATCATAGGTGATGGTATTATTCTAATGGAATTTTTACTGTTCCTAATGGTCACATTACTATTCCATCCATCATGTTAATAATTAATAGTATATCACAGTTTCTTTAAGATTATTGTTCCATGAAATGTAATATATCTAATAAATTAAATTTTTTTAGGAAGATGTGTACCATTAACTGATGTAAAATTATATTATTCCCCAATTCAATAATTTCCACCTCGTATTTTTTCATGAATATTACCTTCTTAAAAGATGAGGGTGGTTTTTATTCATAACATCCTCAGGTACCGACATTAGTTATTTCATATTATGGTTTCATCAAAGAAACTTTATGAATAAATTCATTCAATTTCATATTAATTACTCTCTACTATCACGAATCAAGATTGGGTATTCAAATAATGTCAAATTAGGTTCCAATTATATTTCATCCTAGGGGAGTACATGTGTTGGGTCTGGCATGTACTTCCATAAAAATGATTCATGGAACACATAATGAACATTAAAGATACATGGCCGCATTTCTAATTGTTAATAAAAAACAAAAAATTTTCTTAGAATTTTGAATGGTATGATGTACCTTGGCCTATATTTCCCATTCTTACCAAAACTTATAACACCCATCCCTGGATATAATTTCAGAATGACATGATATCCAAATTGAAATTCAAAATAATTTATCTTGTTGTTAGCATTAATATTTCTCCTACATTAAGCTTATTTAATATGATCATGAATAAACATTAACTTTTATTTTTCATCATCAATATGTTATGTTCCCACAATAATCCTCTCAACAAATTCATCCAAATGATTTATAGTATTAAATCAAAACCCATATAATTTTTCATATGGCTCCATTTTGTTACTTGTTGAAAACTATTGTGGTATGAAACTATACCAATGGTAAATACTAATCCCACATATACTAAATGTATTGGAAGAGTGAAAGAAACATATCTTAAAATTATTGAATATTCCATTCAAATTATCTATTAGATTGAGGATGGTAGTCATTTCTAAAATGAATCCCATTATCTAGAGCCTTTTGAAGACTCTTACAAAATTTTGATGTAAATGGGTATCTTGATTAGAAGAAATATATATAAGTGAACCATGAAGTTTTAAAACAACATTAATATAGATATTTTCAATGAACTGAAGAGTTACATCATATCGTATAACAATAAAATTATTCTTCTTTTTAAAATTATCAACTATAACACATATTTCATCCTTACTTCTAGGTGTCATTGGTAGTCCTATGAAAAATTTGATCGTAATGTTATCACACCGCTAAATAATAATAGAAATAGGTTTCATGGATCCACTATGATTCTTTCTCTCAACCCTCACATGTAGGAAAAAATTATACCTTGACATATAGTCATCAATTTCCAACTTCATATTATCCCACTACAAATGTTCCATCACATATCTATATATATTGTAACTACTAGTGTGTATAGAGAACATTGATCTCCAAAAATTATCAATCAATTACCTTTTTATATGAGGTATTTATGTAAAACAAAACATATATCCATATTTCATAATTATATCATCATAAAAAATCCTTCTAATTTTACATCCTTTTAGATTTAATTTTTTTAAAAAATCTCCTAATCAGATTGTGAACTGTTAATCATATCTAATACTGCGTGTTCAAAAATAATTTTAAAATGGAGTGAAGATTCCCTTTCATGAAAAATAACCATATACATATGTAATAAATACATGAACATTTATCTCTATCAATCCTCACCTTCGTCAAAAATCCATGTTCCATTTTCGACAATCCTCCAACTACCTTATTTGTTTTTCCTAGGTGGTTGTTTATAAATCAATTATAACATTTTAGTAACTCAAGCCATTGTAAGTTCATCATGATGAGTTATTTCTGTATAAATATATATTTTCAATATCATGAAATATGTAAATATCTCACATCATTCAGCAACGATATAGTGTCTCCATATCATCAAAATAAACATTACAGTAGCTAACTTAAGATATTGAGTTGGATAGTATTTTTCACGAATCCTCAACATCCATAACCCATATAAAATGCAACACCCCAAGATTTCATAGTGTATTATTTCTTCAAAATAATTCAATAACTTGCACTACACGCAACACCGAGTTCAATCGCACCATGACTTACCGAAGAAGCTGTTCAAAAGAGGTTATGAATAGTATTAACTAAATTTTAAACTTTATATAATCCTTATAATTTTAAAATCCATATTATGAGTTTCTTAGACATAATGAAAGAATAAAGTCATTTTTAGTATTGCAATTTTACCAACTTTTAATAGTGAACCATTTTTAAATACAATATTTTAAACTTTTTGACTAAATGGGCACATCAAAAATTTAAAATGAAACACCCCAAGCTTCCACGGTACGTTTTCCTTTGAATAATATAATAGCGTGTGTTGTACGAAACTTCGAGTTTTAACACACAACACATCCAATCAAACTAGCCGTTATGAATATTAATACCTAATTTTTGAAATTATATATACTTTATATTTCAAAATGGACTTCATTTTTGGGTTCGTAATATCAAAATTATCCTAGGGTGAAATTTTGGTTCTTTTCGGATAACTTTCATATTTTGATGAATAATGAAACTTACTATATTTTAATTAAAATCAACTTTTTTAATCAAAATAACTAATATTGTTAAATTTTGAATTTGAGTGGTTTTAAATTATATTTAGAATATATTTTTACCATTTAATATAATTTTGGTCATTGGACATAAGTTTACAATTGAACCGGACATAAACAAGAGTCAATCTTTTGATAGTTATTATCTCTTAAAAACACACTTTTTGTTTTAACAACGGGAATTAATTTTAAATTAATTTCTGCCACTTATGTATTTTGAATTTTTAAAAAATGGATTCCATATTTGGAATCAGGATGTTCAAATTTCATAAATAGGTAACTTTTATTTTTAGACATTTTGAATAATTACTGCGTTAAATATTTTATTTACCATGGTTAAGGGTAAATCCGATAAATAAGGTTTGAAAAATAATATTATAATAATATTAAATTACCCTAAAACGTGTCCTAGACTTATTGGTTGATACATGTTCGTCCATAGGCATCTTTGGGTCGATTTTGGGACCCCATGGAGCCACCTGTAGGTGATAGGGACACTTTATTTTAATTAAGTTAAAATGAATACAAAAATGACAGAAGCATATATCTTTTAGAAATTTTTTTTACATAGGGTTATATATGTTGGATGTTCGACTATAAATATTCATTAGAAAGATAAAAATATTTCCTACATAATGATATTTTATTTATAATTTTTAGACATTATATAATGTAATTTATTTATTACACAATGATGATGTAGTAATTCCCATAATAGCGAATGTTTAAAATAATTGATATTATAAATACCCAAATAAATATTATTTGAGACTTTTTATCAATTAAACTAATTTTTTAAGTCAATATGACATGTTATAATTGATATAATTAAATTTTTTCGAAGTAATAATTCTGTTATGAGTTTCACAAAAATCAACTATTGAATAGTGTCAAAATTGACATAAAAGAGTTTTTAAAAAAAATATTATATTATTAATTGATATTAAATTCTTAAAAATATAATGTTCGGCCAAGAAACTTATATCATGATAGTTGTATCATTAATGGACCACTTGGGGGTCTCTTGGACGTATATTGTAATTTTATTAACCATATAATAAAAAAATACAAAGAGACATTGTAAAAGTGAAACTAATTAACTTAGAGTTAATACATAAAGATAAGGATAATATAAGTACCCAAACCTGTCTAAATTCTATTGGTTGTGTTGTTTTCGACCCATCCCCACCTTAAAATTTAAATAATCAACTTTGGAGCCATTATAAAACGAATATTAATTTATTATAAATTAATATTTCTAGCTTTTCCAAAGGTGCCCCTCACCCCTCTTATAATAGGGCACTCCTCATTCTCATTTCTTCACACCTTCAAAGACTTTTGGTTCAGCCAAACTATGCCTAAATACTCTCCCAACTTCCCTAAATACAACCTATTGGCCTTAGTTTGATCATAAATACAACCTAAGGATCCCTTTTGATCAAATCAAAAGGAAGAACCCGAAGAAGAGGTAATGATTTCACCACCCTTTTGCAAGTTCCTTTCTTCTTACACTTCTTCTTCCTTTGTTTTTACCATTCTAAAATAATAACTCCAGTATCATATATATACTATGATGTTATTATAAATATGGTACAACAATATTCACTATTATATCCATCCTTTCAATAACATGTCACCATACGTGCGTACGTACGGCTTACCGTCTCCATGTCGTGGTGTAATTGTTATTCAATAAATTATTATTTGGATGGGTATAATAATGATGTGTAACTCATGTAAATAATAAATATAACATGATAAGGATTCTGTATATATGATATACCATCCAATTATATATTATTTTAATATCAAAAGAATGATATTATCGCTTGTGCGTACGTACGGACTACCGTCTCCACGAACGCGATGAGATTCAATCTCCATCGTATCCATTCAAGTATAATTCTCATTTGATGATTAATAATAGTATCTAAGGACTTGATATCATTCTGGATATGAATGAGATACAATCTATCCATTACAAACATGTATTACGTGACAAAACATATAAAAGAAAATGAGTAAGTTAACACCCGAACCGACGATAATTCTTAGATATTATTAACAAAGCAGTGTTAAAAGATCATATATGATATCATATTAATGTATATGATTATTGAATAATTTAATAACAATTATTTCACCATTATACAGGAGGTTAACCTACCCCAACCAAGGAAAAGTACAAGGTAAGGGTTATTTCACAATCTCTTCATTATTTGAGGTTGTTTATACGTAATGATCTACTTGGATCTCTTTATCATCCACATCCATGTTTCTTAAAAATGAATTTCAAAACATTTTTACTATTTACTAGAATATGGGTTAAAGTCATTTATACCCTTGTTTTACATTTTACAAGAGGTTTATAAAGGAATCTTTCCGTCGTTTTCCAAACAAGGTTCTTTTTAACCTTTTCGACAAAATTAAGGTAAGAATGTTTTTTTAACTTATACGGTGGGTGTGGATATTTACCTCCATTATAAAATTGTAAAAGCTTCCCTTAAAATCTTACAAGGACATTTTCAAAGTAAATGTTTTATTTTATAATTATGTGACTTTTAAATGATTTCAAAATAAATATTTTAAGAATTTCAGAAAGGTACTCTTTATCAAAATCAGAATTTTAAATGTTTTAAAGATTTATCTTTCTAAATATTTTTAATTAATGTCCATGTATTCAAAATGGTTTTTAAGTATTTATTTATATACACATGAATGTTTTTAAAATGTTAATTCCTTTCAAAAGTTTCAATGTGGTATGGGACACTTTGATTCAAAAATCTCTTTTTAATTACTTCCTTTATAAATGTGTGACTTTTAAATGATTTCAAAAAAGGAGATATTTCTCTCAAATAGTTTTTATTTCATCTATGTAAACATCCTTTGATGGATTTTATGATTATATGAAGTTGATTTATTATGATACAAAACTTCCATAATGTATTGAAGGTTTTGTGATATGTTTGACTTTGGATGTGTTATTTTTATACCATTCATTGTTTATATAGAAAGTATTGACATTTCGTATGCTAGTTTTAATACGAATTTTTATGTTATGTTTAAACCTTTTCATATGGGAATGCATTGGACTTAGTAAGTGACGGGTGGATCCCGCTATAGCTCCTCGATGCATCGGTAGGTCTCATGAGACAAACTAGTGTTTTGGCACAAGGCCTTGGCAAAATCTTATTTGTAGTCTTGACACGAGGCCTTGGCTATGTGGTTATGATAGTCTGGAATTATGCATTCCATCGTTATGAAAGAGGTTATTGATATTGCATGTGATTATTAGATTAGTAAAATATCCATGTGAATAATTAAATGGCATTATTTAATTTTATTTTTGCCATACTATGTTGAAGTTCAAGATTAAAAGGATTTTGTTTTAGTTATACATTGGCTTAAATGTTTATTCTTATTTATGAAAGTTTCCGCTATATTGTTATCCTTACTGGGCATTTGAGCTCACCCCTTTTCTATGTTTTATTTCTCCCAGGAAATGAAGAAGTAAATAATGAATGACCTGTAGGGATATTATGAGGGGATAATAGTGTGGATTATGGAAACAATATGTTGTTGTAGTAGTTTTTCACTTCATGATGTAATGTAAAACTTTATGAATATATCTAGTATTTCCAAGGCTACTAAACCAATCGGTCTTTTGAGATTTTATCTTTATTGTGATCATGAAAATGTTATGTAATAATGCACTGACTCTGGGTATCTAGGGTCGGGGCGTTACAGTTGGTATCAGAGGAAGTTTAGTACAAACCTCGGAAGGTAGATTTAGATAAACTCTGATTAGAGCACACAGACCTAAGATGAACTTTGAGGATTAGTATAGAAGAACTTCCTAGAATTTTTGTATTGTAGAGATTTTGTGAGTTTTCTGAGCAATACATCCCTGTCTGCATACGAGCAGGTAGAGGTGGCTCTGGCACAGATGTACCTAGGGGTAAAACCCGAAAACACCGCTTTGAGCTAGACTCGAACGAGAACTGGTGCACGACAACGGGCCTTGCTGTACTCTTGGTTACGAAACTCCTGAGGGATATGTTTAGGATAACTATCATTTTCTATACAAATCATTATGAAGGGTTCATGAGTATATACTTCCGCAAAGAAAACATTTTTATGATTATGGATTATAACCATAAATAGTTCAATTTCTGTTAAGTGTTTTATAAGTATGGGAATATGTATTTTGATTCATAAACTGATCTAGTTTATGCCATTGTTTAGAAATGGCACCTAGTAGAAGGAATGAGAACTCTAGAAATGCAGATGATACAAAGAGAAAGAAGGATCATATAATTCATGGTCTTAAGCCAGAATTTGTAAGAGAAATAGTCTCACATGTATTATCATCATATGAAGAAATAATATCATGTGTTGATAAGATAATTAAAAAGTTTACTGAGTACTATGGATTTGAAGGGAAGCAAGAGAAGAAAATGATATAAGAGAGAAAGATGGATAAAGGGAAGAGGGAAAAGAAGAATTTTCCTATATGTGATAACTGTGGAAAGAAACACCCTGGAACTTGCCTGAAAGGAATGGGTGTTTGTTATAAGTGTGGAGGAAAAGGGCACAAAGTACGTGACTGCAAGGGTAAGAAAATGGTTTCAAATATACAATGCTTAATTTGCAAGGAGTTTGGACACTACGCGAACCTATGTCCCAGTCATCATACTATGCCGCAAATGATGCTATTGGATAATAATCAAGTTATGATACTACCACAGATGAAGAGGAATGATTAGAGTTCTTATGTTGATTATGTCATTTGAATGTTGTATCAACAATGTACTTGTTATATTAATTATGGTGTATATAAGGATTGTACTGCAGTACTATTTCATTAAGGACTTGAGATTGTGTGGAACAAAGAAAAGTGACTCAATAGTAGGTTAATTTTTTGGAAAATATATGGTTGAGAGAAAGATAAACCATAATATCGTTCTGATACCGAGGTAGTGATTTTAGAATAATACATGATTGATTTGGATAAATTATATTGGATATTCTTGACTACCTTGAAGCTGATTAATGATTTTTATATTCCATCATGGTTGGGGTATAAAACATTTTTGGATTGATGAAGTATATCCATCATTCTATATGGAATAAGGGAGCATGAATGTAACAATAAGGATTATGGTAATTTAGGATGTTTCAGTGTTTTAAAAGAATACATGATGACGATATTAATATGTTATTACAGGGTAAAATGATCTAAATTATGTTTACCTTCCTTATTAATGTTGGACTGTGAGTTTGGACAGAAGTATTTTGGATAGTTATAGTTTGGATTATTTTGGATTTCCATAAAAGGACAACCTGGAGTTCGGGCGGCAACCCGTCACGACCGGAAAGGCCGCGAGACTTGAACCCGCAACCGAAGGGCGACAAGGGTGTATCACCTACCACTGGCCCACGAGATGTCTTGGATTAAATAATGTAGTTTTTTTAAAAAAAGTTTTGGTAGATTAATTATAGATTAATTTATTTTGGAACCCTGTACGAATAGTATAAATAGAATGTTTTTACGTTCTATTATCTTTTAGAGTGGAAGATGAGTTTGTGGTAGAAATTTATTAATGGATAAAACTCTAATTATAAATTAAGTATACCTCCTTATGATCTTATCCAATCTCATAAATAAATTCCTCAACATTAAGAAAAGGAACTTAGAACAAAAATGTTGTCCTAGATGGTACCTTAAATCATCACTAATTTATTGCTTTGGGATTGTTTTCCTTTTAATAGCCATGTTCTCTACCACTCTCCATCAGATAATTGATGGTTAGATTTCTCTTCCATATCCATATTTTCCAACATGGAACCCTAGTATGTGTTATTTTCGGTAATTTTCATACTTTCCACTATTTATTTTAAATAGAGGCCTCATTAATTCATTTTTCGATGTGGGATTTCAACTAAGATATTTTGAAACATAAAAAATGTGTTATCCTAATAACCTATGTTTTGTTTAACCCATGGTATTTGAAATCATAATAGATTTATGAATTTAAGGACCTCAATTTTACACTGGTTTGTGACTGATGACCTCAATCACTACCTTTAAATATTTATGTTTTTCCTCCAATTATATGTCTCTAATTGCCACAAATGTTCTCCTAATAGAGATCATAATTTGGTGTTGACCCTTTCATTTCTCTTTTCCTCATATTAATAGTAAATTTTAGTAACCCAATTTCCGATGTGGGTTTTACCACAAAGATATTTTCTATTTTCAACCTTTTATTTTCGAAGAACAATTTCAAATTGCGAGGACACAATTTATTGAAGGAGGGGAGAATGTAACACCCCAATATTTCATAGTGTGTTATTTCTTCAAAATAATTCAATAACTTGAACTACACGCAAAACCGAGTTCAATCGCACCATGACTTACCGAACAAGCTGTTCAAAAGAGGTTATGAATAGTATTAAATAAATTTTAAACTTTATATAATCCTTATAATTTTAGAATCCATATTATGAGTTTCTTAGACATAATGAAAGAATAAATTCATTTTCAGTATTGCAATTTTACCAACTTTTAATAGTGAACCATTTTTAAATACAATATTTTAAACTTTTTGACTAAATGAGGACATCAAAAATTTAAAATGAAACACCCCAAGCTTCCACGGTACGTTTTCCTTTGAATAATATAGTAGCGTGTGTTGTACGCAACTTCGAGTTTTAACACACACCACAACCAATCAAACTAGCCATTATGAATAGTAATACCTACTTTTTGAAATTATATATATTTTATATTTCAAAATGGACTTCCTTTTTGGGTTCGTAATATCAAAATTAGCCTAGGGTGAAATTTTGGTACTTTTCGGATAACTTTCATATTTTGATGAATAATGAAAATTATTAAATTTTAATTAAAATAAATTTTTTTAATCAAAATAACTAATATTGTTAAATTTTGAATTTGAGTGGTTTTAAATTATATTTAGAATATATTTTTTCCATTTAATATAATGTTGGTCATTGGACATAAGTTTACAATTGAACCAGACATAAACAAGAGTCAATCTTTTGATAGTTATTATCTCTTAAAAACACGCTTTTTGTTTTAACAACGGGAATTAATTTTAAATTAATTTCTTCCACTTCTGTGTTTTGAATTTTGAAAAATGGATTCGATATTTGGAATCAGGATGTTCAAATTGCATAAATGGGTAACTTTTATTTTTAGACATTTTGAATAACTACTGTGGTAAATATTTTATTTACCATGGTTAAGGGTAAATCTGGTAAATAAGGTTTAAACAATAATATTATAATAATATTAAATTACCCTAAAACGTGTACTAGCCTTATTTTTTGATACATGTTCGACCATAGGCATCTTTGGGTCGATTTTGGGACCCCATGGAGCCACTTGTAGGTGATAGGGACACTTTATTTTAATTAAGTTAAAATGAATACAAAAATGACACAATCATATATCTTTTAGAAAATTTTGTTTTACATAGGGTAATATATGATGGATGTTCGACTATAAAAATTCATTAGAAAGATAAAAATATTTTATACATAATTATATTTTATTTATAATTTTTAGACATTAAATAATTTAATTTATTTATTACACAATGATGATATAGTAATTCCCATAATAGTGAAAATTTAACATAATTGATATTATAAATACCCAAATAAATATAATTTGAGACTTTTTATCAGTTAAACAAATTTTCTAAGTCAATATGAAATGTTAGGATTGATATAATTAAATTTTTTCTAAGTAATAATTCTTTTATGAGTTTCACAAAAATCAACTATTGAATAGTGTCAAAATTGACATAAAAGAGTTTTTAAAACAAATATTATATTATTAATTGATATTAAATTCTTAAAAATCTACTGTTCGGCCAAGAAACTTATATCATGATAGTATTATCATTAATGGACCACTTGGGGGTCTATTGAATGTATATTGTAATTTTATTAACCATATAATATAAAAATACAAAGAGACATTGTAAAAGTGAAACTAATTAACTTAGAGTTAATACTTAAAGATAAGGTTAATATAAGTACCCAAACCTGTCTAAATTCTATTGGTTGAGTTGTTTTCGACCCATACCCACCTTAAAATTTAAATAATAAACTTTGGAGCCATTAGAAACCGAATATAAATTTATTATAAATTAATATTTCTAGCTTTTCCAAAGGTGCCCCTCAACCCCTCTTATAAAAGGGAACTCCTCCTTCTCATTTCTTCACACCTTCAAAGTCTTTTGGTTCGGCCAAACTATACCTAAATACTCTCCCAAATTCCCTCAATACAACCTATAGGCCTTAGTTTGATCATAAAGACAACCTAAGTAGCCCTTTTGATCAAATAAAAAGGAAGAACCCGAAGAAGAGGTAATGATTTCACCACCCTTTTCCAAGTTCCATTCTTCTTCCACTTCTTCTTCCTTTGTTTTTACCATTATAAAATAATAAATCCAGTATCATATATATAATGTAATGTTATTATAAATATGGTACAACCATATTCACTATTATATCCATCCTTTCAATAACATGTCACCATACGTGCGTACGTACGGCTTACCGTCTCCACGTCGTGGTGTAATTGTTATTTAATAAATTATTATTTGGACGGGTATAATAATGATGTGTAACTCATGTAAATAATAAATATAACATGATAAGGATTCTGTATATATGATATACCATCCAATTATATATTATTTTAATATCAAAAGAATGATATTATCGCTCGTGCGTACGTACGGACTACCGTCTCCACGAACGCGATGGGATTCATTCTCCATCGTATCCATTCAAGTATAATTCTCATTTGATGATTAATAATAGTATATAAGGACTTGATATCATTCTGTATATTAATGAGATACAACCTATCCATTACAATCATGGCTTACGTAACAAAACATATAAAAGAAAATGAGTAAGACAACACCCGAAACGATGATAATTCTTAGATATTATTAACAAAGCCGTGTTAAAAGATCATATATGATATCATATTAATGTATATGATTATTGAATAATTTAATAACAATTATTTCACCATTATACAGGAGGTTAAACTACCCCAACAAAGGAAAAGTACAAGGTACGGGTTATTTCACAATCTCTTCATTATCTGAGGTTGTTTATACGTAATGATCTACTAGGAACTCTTTATCATCCACATCCATGTTTCTTAAAAATGAATTTCAAAACATTTTTACTATTTACTAGAATACGGGTTAAAGTCATTTATACCCTTGTTTGACTTTTTACAAGAGGTTTTTAAACGAATCTTTCTGTTGTTTTCCAAACAAGGTGCTTTTTAACCTTTTCGACAAAATTAAGGTAAGAATGTTTTTTTAACTTATACGGTGGGTGTGGCTATTTACCGACATTATAAAATCGTAAAAGCTTCCCTTACAAGCTTACAAGGACAATATCAAAGTAAATGTTTTATTTTATAATTATGTGACTTTTAAATGATTTCAAAATAAATATTTTAAGAATTTTCGAAACGTACTCTTTATCAAAATAAGAATTTTAAATGTTTTAAAGATTTATCTTTCTAAATATTTTTAATTAATGTCCATGTCTTCAAAATGTTTTTTAAGGATTTATCTATATGGACATGAATGTTTTTAAAATTTTAATTCCTTTCAAAAGTTTCAAAGTGGTATGGGACACTTTGATTCAAAAATCTCTTTTTAATTACTTCCTTTATAAATGTGTGACTTTTAAATGATTTCAAAAAAAGGAGATTTTTCTCTCAAATAGTGTTGATTTCATCTATGTAAACATCCTTTGATTGATATTACGATTATATGAAGTTGATTTATTATGATACACATCTTCCATAATGTATTGAAGGTTTTGTGATATGTTTGACTGTGGATGTGTTATTTTTATACCATTCATGGTTTATGGAGAAAGTATTGACATTTCGTATGCTAGTTTTAATACGAATGTTTTTGTTATGTTTAAACCATTTCATATGGGAATGCATTGGACTTAGTAAGTGACGGGTGGAGCCCGCTATAGCTCCTCGATGCATCGGTAGGTCTCATGAGACAAAACAGTGTCTTGGCACAAGCCCTTGGAAAAATCTTATTTGTAGTCTTGGCACGAGGCCTTGGCTATGTGGTTATGATAGTCTGGCATTATGCATTCCATCGTTATGAAATAGGTTATTGATATTTCATGTGATTATTCGATTAGTAAAATATCCATGTGAATAAGTAAATGGCATTATTTCATTTTATTTTTGCCATACTATGTTGAAGTTCAAGTTTAAAAGGCTTTTGTTTTAGTTATACATTGACTTAAATGTTTATTCTTATTTATGAAAGTTTCCGCTATATTGTTTTCCTTACTGGGCATTTGAGCTCACCCCTTTTCTATGTTTTATTTTTCCCAGGAAGTGAAGAAGTAAATAATGAATGACCTGCAGGGATATTATATGGGGATAATAGTGTGGATTATGGAGACAATATGTTGTTGTAGTAGTTTTTCACTTCATGATGTAATGTAAAACTTTATGAATATATCTAGTACTTCCAAGGCTACTAAACCAATCGGTCTTTCGAGATTTGATCTTTATTGTGATCATGCCAATGTTATGTAATAATGCACTGACTCTAGGTATCTAGGGTCGGGGCGTTACATAAAATAACACTATCATTCTGTATAAGTACACGACCACGTCATGTTTTCATTAATCACTATATATTCCCATCATTTTGATAATATTAGAATCAAAATTGGATAATTTACAAATATTATATTCAATTATTCTAAATTTTCAACACATTCTATTTTCTATACGAACATAGCTTCTTTACATGATAGCATTGTTAACAGTTTATGAAATTATGAAAACATTGGAATGAAATTCTGATAATAACCTTATTAACCAATGAAACTACATAGTTTGGTTATGTTCATTGGTGCAGGTCATTCTTTGATTGAATTTTTCTTTTTAGGATAAATTGATATTCCATCATTTGCGATAATATATCCATGAAAATAAATATCCTAAACACCAAATTCACACATGCTAAATTTACCATATAACAATTTCATCATGAGATTTTTAACAGTGATATAAAATTGATAATCACGGTATTTATAGGTTTTAGAATATATGAAATCATCATCGATGAATAGAACACTAAATCATCAAGATTTTTTTTAATGTTATATTCTTCAGATATATAAAAACTGAGGGTGCATTTGTCAATCTAAATGTAATTTCTATAAACTCGTAATATCTATACCTCATTCAAAAATCTATTTGTAGAAATATTTCCATATTTAATCACAGTTGAGGATATACAGAATGAATTTAAATCTTATAAAAATATTGATATCAATGAATTTGATAAAATGAATCATCAATGAGAGAAAAATTTTGCTTTTTTATTTATTATAATATAATTGGTTTCTCTATAGTAAATACCCAACCTCATGAATCCATATTTTTTCATAATAAAGAGACCAAGGGCTCCCCATGTAGAAATACAAGGGAGGATAAATCCCTTATTACTCAACTCATTTAGTTGTTTCTTCGACTCCACTAATTCCATAGTGAACAATCTATTGGTATTATATGAATTAGATTTTTCATGAATGATTAACTCAATAGAAAAATAATATTCATTCTCTGTGGTATCTAGTTAATTCCCTAGGAAATTAATTAATGTAATCTTGTATAATATATACATTCTCAATTTGAATATTACCTTCTACATCAATGTATATTGTTTTGTCTTCCTCCCCATGAATTTTATTTGGTAGAGCTACTCGGTGTGGATCTAAATAATATTTTTATGATGAGGTTTCATAATTAAAGATAAATAATTCTACATACTCCTCACAATTTAAATCAATTCCATTCCATGGATTATATGAAATTAAAACCTAAGTATGATGAAAATGTTATACAATAAAACATGTTTTTATACTATATTTGATACATCTAGAACATATTTGTTGCAATGATACTTTCCATAGAATTTTGGACTAATTAATACCTTATTAAATAAAAATGGTGTATCTAATTTACTAGGAAAATTGCATACATATAAAATAATATGATGATATATAATGAAATAATGCAGTAGATAAATTTGGAGATAGGATTTATGTACCTGATACCACATCATTGGGTACTTCTACCCTAGCAGTAGTGATCGAATAACCGTGGCCATATCCGCTTGGTCTCTTCTGTGGTATATTCTCATGGAGTTTCAGACCATGCTTTCAAAAATTCCCCATTAATTTTTAGTTAAATAACTATATATCATTAGTTTGATTCCAATTGAATTCATGAGAAAAATAACCCTTGTCTTCACATATATAACACACTCCTATGACCTTATTCTTATTTCATGATTTACATTTATCAAGGTTCTCAACAAAAATCTCATTCTATTTATTTACTTTGAATATATATGTTCTATAAAATTCATTCTATGTTTTTATATAACATTGATCTATTTCATCATAGGATGAAAATTATTGGGAATTTGGTGCCCTTCATAGACTTGTCTTCAGACCATCAAAGAAATGATAAATATTCTTTTTCAAATATGTAGCATAACTGGATAGTCATGTGAAGGTAGAATCATACTCTAAAACATTATATTATTATTTTTTCTTTATGATAAGGAATTATTTAATCATTTTAGTTCCATTCCCTTGAAGGGAAATATTTTTTTGATTAATGTTTCATTAAATGGTCTCCATTTTATGTCTTTAATTTCATCATCCTCCATAGAATTCTTGATCAAGGACCACCATTGATCAAAATCACCCTTGAAAAAATATACAACTTGTTCTACCATTTCCCATTAATCACATCCCAATGATAGAAATATATTCTAATGGGACTTTATCTATTTTTCATCTACCACATGATTAGTAGTCCCTTTAAAATAACGGGGATTCTTCTACATGAAATGATCCATTATAGGTATAGTATAGTTATTAATATAAACTTGATAATGTTTTCCTAATATGTTCATGATATACTAAGCTCCAAAACTAAAATTTGTGACTTTGTCAGTGGGTTAATCCCTCCACTATCTTCTAGTATTGATTCCCTTCTTTCCATTAGGTTTCATCCCTAAACAATGGAACACACTCAGTTTTCCCATAATAATCATTATTATTGAGCCACAAAATAAACATTTATCTAATTCGATATGTTTTTAAATACAACAAATAATTATTAAAGTTCACATTTTAGAAATGATTATTTTAAAATATTGTTCCCATGGTCACTACTAAATGCGATATAATACGAATTGTATAGGTATATACCCAAGTAGTCTGGAGCTAGATCCTTAATTTATTACATACTTGTAGATACAGGATTCAAATCACAAAGGATGAATTAGTTTGGTAATATTGAAGAACTAGATGCATACCCAGTACCCTTATTATATTGGTAATAATTAATAAAACATAACAAATGAATGTAATTGAATCATTGAACTCATTCAATCATTTCATCTTCATAACCTGGGGATGGGATAACCAATAAAATTTTGGGCTCATGTTCTCAATAATTATTAAATAAAAAAGAAGATTTCTGGAATAAATAATAAATATATAAAAATAAAAATGAAATGTTATATATATTACCTAAATACATATAATTTAGTCAACAAATTTTCAATCATGATAGGATAAAGAGTAATAATTATGGGAATGTAGAAGATTGGAATCAAATTCCATTTTATCAATAACTTTTACACAATATGAATTCAATGATAATATCATACTAAAAATCACATAGATAATAAAGATTTAAATATTAATGAAGGAAAAAATTAATAATTTGGATTCAATGACAGATGGAATCATGGACCCTTTACCATCAAGACAATTCATAATACGGTTTAATCAATATGGGGAAAAATATCATTCACTTTGGCCGACTTTGTCGTCCCATAAGACTAATGATGCATGGGAGGACTATCTATAATTGGTCCCCACCCATGTTTTCCTATCCAAATCAATCCTCAAATATCAAAATGATCAATTTATTTCATGACTCAATATTCCCTATGAACAAATATCTTTATTGAATAAAAGGCGAGGACTTACTATTATTTCCCTAGTTGGTCAAGTAACATTCAATGTAAATACAAAATAGAAAATTGGTATAATCCATAAAAAATAATATTATACAAGATATAAGAAATATGGATATTTAAGGAAATATTCAATTAATGATGATCATAAATAAAAGGTGTATAATATATACCATTGAAAATAAAATAATATCATAACATCAAAAATTTGTGTCAACGAAATAAAATTCAGTCTAAGTCCATTATAAGGATCATATAATTAAAAAAATGAACAAATTTTGTGTATTTACTGTATATATAAATAATATAATTGGAAATAAACCGTAAGATACTCGAAATTTAATTCTTCACATATCCTTAGGAATAAATAATCTCTGAAATATAATTTTAACCAAATGTATGGAAATAGAGTTAATAAATCCCTTACCACTTTGTTTCCAATCGAACCGTATAACCCATAAAAATAATAACCATCAAATGAAACATTAAATACCATGAAGATAAATAGATTTGTGATATGATATATAAAGTAATTAGTATGTACACCAAACACAATAAATATGTTTTTATAAGGAATATAGCTCACATAAATAATTATGTGTTGATAAAACCCTTAACTTATGTATGGAAGAATTATTCACTTGTACTTAATGTCTAATATAATAAAATTAGATTCATTAATTACATAATTAAAAACCTATTCAACCTATATTTTATTTATTATATTTTTATTAAATTCATTTATTTCCATTTCTATGGGATATAGTGTTTAATTTTATTTTTTCAGGAGTGTTTGTTTCATTGTTTCTTGATCATGTAACTTATGTAGAATTATAGAAGTGCATTTAATATTGGAATAATTATGAATAATTAGAAGGAAATAGTATTAATATAATTATAATTGTAATGAAATACTATTAATATAATTAAAGGACTTTATATGGTACCATATACAATTTTTTTACATGAGGATGATTAATTATATAAAACATTAATGAAAATGATTAGTTTATTTTGCTGGTTTTTAATACAATAACAAACAACAGTAAATTTATATAACATTATTTTCAAATAATAGTTCTAGAACATTAAACAATTGGAGTACACAAATTATAATTTTTTACTAATAGATAAAATTGTTTTATGATAAGCCTTAAAGGTGGTAATGAAACATGAAAACTCGTTGTCCATGAAGGCGGTGAATTGACATGTCAAAGACAATGTTTTCCTCTATATAATTAAAAGTACAAGAGAATAGATTTGATTATGTATATTCCATTAAAACAATAAAATTTGAATATAGAAATTAAACTAGTGTTATCATTCCATTTTTATAGGGGATGTGAGGGGAGGATTCAAATTTAAATATATTAAAAGAGAAATAAGGTGGATCTTACCTCTCGAATATCTTCTCCATTAGAACCTCATTAAGATACTTGGATTATATATTTTTCTAACACCAATAGATCTTGGACATGGTTATAATGCTTGGGAAGGTATTTGGGAATAATTTAGGTAATCTTCAATGCTTATAAGGTGTGAGGAGATGCAATGGTGAGGCGTGATATTTATAGTGGGAGGAGAGAGGTGTTTTTGATTATTTTATTCATTTGTTTATTATTTTGGATTAAGTTTCTTACGTCATCAATGAATAAAAAATTCATGTATTTCACTTAACATTTTAAATACCAAAAATTACAGTATTTCAAAATCAAATAGAAATTAAACTATTTCAGACAAATTTAAAAAATTACCCTAACCATTTTTTTAAGTTTAGATTTCTAAAATGGACTATATTTTATGAAAATAATTTTCATTATATGAGAAATTTGATTTATAATTAAAATAAACATTTATTTTAAAATTATAAATGATTTCATAAAATATTGATAAATTAATTATGGTATCATAAAATTATATTATAATTATAAGACAACAAAATATTAATTTATAAATATATTTTAAGAAAATAAATTTTATTTTAAATTGCTATATTGATGATAAAATTGAAAATAAACATGTATTTTTTCAAAAAAATACCAAAACTTTATTTATCACTTTTATAATATATTATTTCTTACTCTATGAAATAAATATATAATAATTTAATTTCTGAGAAACCTAATATTTTTAATAATATCTTAGTTGAATTTATTATTATAATGGATTGTTTACTATTCATTGTAGTCTCTTTACTACCCCAACGGTCATCTTAACATTTAATAGTATTACATGGTTCATTGAAGCTCAATCTTACAGGAAATGTAAACTATCAAATAAATTGAATTTTCTATATAATTATATATACCGGAAAATCTTGGGTTTTTATATTCTTTTCTACCTAAAATATTTAATCCTAAATTTTTTTCAAGAAAAATACCTTCTAAAATTATGTGGGTGGTTTTTCATCATAAGGCTTATATGTTCCCACATTTCTTTCTTATTTTTTTTTATTCATCACAGAACCTTTAACAATCAAGTCTTCCAATTTCTCAATAATTTCTCTCTAGTATGAAGAATCTCAATTTCACTTCACTATAAGACAAATCATGTTCTAGTTCAATTTCATCATAGGAGAGTATATGTGTTTCGGTATGACATGCGCTTTCTTAAAAATTATATGTGTAACAAATCAATAACATGGAGAGACAAGGTGGAATTACTATTTTATAAGCTAAAACTATAATTCTCTCTAAAATTTTGATTTTTCAGATCTACCAATGCCTCAGTATGCCTTTATTATCGATCTTTATGACACCCTTCTAAAGAGTTTCTTTTATGAAGACAGGATCGCCCACTTGAAATTATAAATCCATTCTATGGATTTTATCATAACTCTTTTTTCTAAATTGAGATAAATTAATATGTGTCTGCATTATCTTTTCCTTTTTCATGGTTTCATTAAAATGTTTTGGACCTATAAGTTTTCTTTCACCAACTTCATCCCAACATGTTAGATTATTAAATATCATTCCATATAATAATTAATAAATTACAATTTGAATACATGAATAGAAATTATTATTGTAGGAAAACTCCACCAATGAAAAATACTCATACCACAATCATTTAAAGTCAAGTGAACAAAATCTTAACATGACTTCCAAAATTTGAATTATTCTGTAAGGATATATGTATGTTTAAGGATCGTAGACATTTCTTATACAAATCCCAGTTTCTAGTTCTTTCTGAAGGATTTTCCAATATATTGATGTAAAATAGGGATATTGATAAAACACAATCTATAGATGTGCACAATAATTTTTAAAACCTAATTAATAAAAATTCATTATTGTTATTAAAATGGAAAATCATATCATATTGAAATAAAATGTATCTATTTTTTAATACGAACAACAATGACCCATATCAAAACATTCCTTCAATGTGTCCTTTATAGTTATGGGAAAATGTTTATCATAATTTCATCACACTTCTAAAGAGAAATAAGTAGATGTTTCACTACTCATCTTGTCTGTTCTCTCTTATCATTCAATTGTTAAAAAATGTGGCATGTTGACACATAGTTATCAATTTCCCACATATAATTATCATATAAAAAATGTTCCTTTAGTTTTCTACACATATTTGTACTACCAATGTGTATTGAGGAATTCAGGCTATCATACTAATCTAATGGAATGATTTTTAGCTGCGGAATTAATAGAGAACATAACCTCTCTTCAAATTTTAGAATTCCTTCCTCATAGACGATGTATACCAATTTTTTGTCCTTGATGGTTTTACATTTCTTTTGAAAATTATTATAATTAGATTGAGATCTTTTTAACTTATCCAGTGATGATGGTTTAGAAATCATTTTAATAAGGGGTGATGTTTCTCCTTCCTTAAATATTCCCATATCCATATTTGTTAAATAAATGACAATTGAATCTCTATCAATCACTATCTTGGTAAAAATTACAAAATCATTCATACCCAATGTTTCACCCACCTTATTTTCTATTCTAATGTGGTATTGTATTGCTAAATCGTTGTCCTTGAGTAACATGATCCATCATCATTGCCTCATGTTGAGTTATTTCCTGGTAAATATGTACTTTAACCTCTTTTTATTTTTATATATCTCACATCATTTACAATAGTGATAATGTATCCATGTATTCATTGAAAATATTATATCTAGTAACACAATATTGTGAAATAGACAATTTTTTCTTGAATCTTAAACTGCCTTGATACATTTAAATGAACTATATAATTTTACATATGGACACAAACAATTCATTTCTTTGATAAATGAAAATATATTATAAACCTAGAATTTCTTAATGGTATATACATTATTGTAGAATTTATTATTCATCTATTTCATTATTAAAATCAATATGCACATTATATTTTTATACAAACTAACAAATTTACATGAGAGCAAGGTTAATGGGCTAGTTAATGATGAACATTTCTAAACCATACACAAATAGAAAGATGCTAAAATAATGAAACTATGTACCTCGGTTACATTCATTATTGCATAAAATTCTTGGAATTTTGTTACCTTTAAAGATTGAACTAATATTTCATCCTTATAGATAATATATCCATAAAAGAAATGTTATAAAGTCATAATTCAAAATTTCTAAATTTACTATACAGAACTTTCCCCCTTGAAGTCTCATGAATGATATGTATGTGTTTCTTATGGTCTCTAAAGGTTTAATAAAATAAAAAAAATACCATAAATTAATAAAATAAAAAATATTCACGTTATTCCTTTAATATTATGTTCAATAGATCAATAAAAACTAACTGTGTATTAGTCAACCCAAATTGATTTGTAGTAAAAAAGTAATGACTATACCTCATCTAAAATAATGTCTTTAGAATTTAATCTCTCTTTACATACATTGATGATATCCATTACAATGTTTAATTATAAAAAACATAATATGATCAATGAAGATGATAAAATAAATCAACAATATAGGGAAAAATTGTATTTTTATTTATTGTAATAGAATTGATTTATCTACAGTCAATACACAACCTCAAGGATCCAAATTTTTTCTTATAAAAAAATAGTGGATCCTTATAGATATATACAATGATGAATAAATCCATAATTACCCAATGACTATAGTTTTTTATTCTACTCCACAAATCATAGAATGGAAATTATATATGGATTCCCAGATATTGGGTTTTCATTAGGGATTATATCAATGGAAATCTAAACCTCATGTTACAGGAGTGTTAAGGAAATTCTGCATGAAATTAATCAATATATTTTTCTACAATATGCACATATTCAATTTTATTATTACCTTATTCAACAATAGATGTTTTTTACTCTTCCACCCCATGAATTTAATATTGTAGAGATATTGGTTTTAGATCTATATATTATTTATATGATTATGTTTTTAATCTAATGTTACAGAATTATACATCTTCCTCAAAAATTCTCATTTCTTTATTCTTTTAAGAAATTTTCACAACAAATTTTAAAATCAAATTTATACCAAGGATTATATCAAATTGAGATATAAAAATGTTGATATTTCTAGAAAATAAATCTCATTTATATGCAAATACTTGGAATACCTGACACAATTTTATTACAATGAGACTTCTATTAGGTGTTTTAACAAAAAAATATTATTAAATAAAAATGAAAATATATAATTTTCTTGGAAAACAAATTAGATATTAATGAGTATAATAAATCAGAATGAAATAAATCATTGGATAAATTTGAATATAGTATTAATGAACCAAATACCACATCATTGGTCACTTTTACCTCAGCTACATTGATCACAAAATCATGGCCATCTCTGATTGGCCTCTAAGGTGGTATATTACCATTCCACTTATAAGATTAGTTTGAATAATTCCCAATTTATTTGTAGTTGATGCACTATATACTGTTAGTTTGTTTCCTTTTGAACTTATTAGGAAAATGAACCTACCATGTGTACACATATCACAATCATGTTCCCTTCATATATTTTCCTAGATTATTCTTCCCACAATCTTAAAAATATTGAATTTTTTTATTAAATTTCTTATGATTTGGTCCATTTGCTTTCTTGGATTTTTAGCTTACTATTTATTCTCTTAATTTCCAAATAATATATAAGATATATAAAATTAATTCTTTCTTTTGATGGAACATAGTATTATTTCATCATATGGTGAATCTTTTTGAGAAGCCATTCCCCTTCAAATAATTGGATTTAAAATTTTGAAAAAAGGTCATTATTTGTTTTTGAATATGTTAAATACCTAGATAGTATTGTGATAATATCCTAATACTCATCAAAACATCCTTATTCATCTTTATTTATGGTATAATATTTCATCTTTTTTTAAGATCATTTTTCCAAAGGGAAATATTTTTTGAATGATGTTTCATAAAAATTATAAATTCAAGGTCTCATATTTCATCTTCCTCCTTTGTATTCGAGATTAACAACCACCATTGATCAAAAACACCTCTAAGGAAAAATATATATAGTACTATATTTTCCATTTAATTACAATAAAATTCCATTAATATATTTACATAGGACTCGATCCATTGATTAGCTACCACTAGATTAGTAATCTCAATTAAATATAGGTGATTCTGTAACAAAAAATGATCCAACATAGGTGCAGTATGATTATTACTCATAACCTAAGAAATATAACAAAATATTTCCATTGTCATCTTAGATCCAATAGAAAATATGATGACTTTATCAGAGGAAAAGTCAATAAATTTACTATGGGTATTTATTCCCATTCATTCAATTAGGTGTCATCACTAAAATAATGACACATAAATAGTTAACCCATAATCCTCATGAGCATTAAGGAACAGAAAAAAAATTCATCAGATAGAAATTTTTTGTCAAATACTATATGAAATAATTATAGTTATCATGTTGGTTATGTTTATTTTAAAATATATTTCCGAATTTTCGTCAAATTTTTTCTTACATGAATTATAAATTCCCAAAACCGTGTACCTGGAAACAGGATCCTTAATTTATTACATTGGAGTAGATAGAAGATTCAAATACCAGAGGAATAACTAATTTAGTAGTCTTGAAGAACTAGTTATATACATGGTACTGTTATTACATTACTTTTCAAATATAAAACATAGAAAAGTAATGTTATCGAATCCTTGAACTCATTCAACAATTTCATCTTCATTACATGCGTAATGAATAACAAATAAATGGATGAGATCAAAATCTCAGTAAGGGTTAAATATAACAAATCCTTTCATGAATCAATAATAATGGGAATATACATAATATGGAACAAAAAATATATAACTGAAATAACTTACATTGAATTTAATATATTTCAATAATTAGATTATATGGAGTAATTATTATAGGAATGTTAATTATTAGAATCAAATTCCATTCAATCATTAACTTAAAAAAAATATAAATTAATGTATTATAACATTGTGAAAATATAATGGATAATAATGAATGAAATATTAATGAAGGTAATACATCATAATTTGGTTTTCATGATCTTTGTAATCATGGAACCTTTACCATCAAGACTGTTCACAATATGGTTTCATCATTATGTGTAAAATTGCATCTAATTTGGACAACATTGTCATCTCGTGAGACTATTGATGCGTCATTTGGTGATCTAGAACTACACACAACATATATATGAATGTAAAAAACATTCACAAAAATGAAAAAATTATCAATTTAATTCATGAATCAATATTACATGTCCAAAAATATCCATATTGAGTAATTGATAAAGATATATCATTCTTTCCCTAGTTAATGAAATAAATTTTTCGGTAAACTCAGTATGAAAAATTCGTATACAAATTAGGAAAAAATCATATCCATTATATAATAAATATAGATATTTAATGAATCATTCAATTAATGATGATCATAAATAAAATTTGTTGTACATTTACAATAGAAAATAAACTAAGAGAATAACATAACAAATATGCATCAATGAATGAAAATTGAGATGAAGTCCAATACAAGGATCATATCATTAATTAATTAAATAGATTCTTTTTAATCATTATAATTCCAAAAAAGATATGTTTAAATACAATAGAAGATAATCAAAAGAAATTATACACATAAACATAGCATTACATAATTAATGAAATATAATTTTAACCCAATGACTGAAAATTGAGTTAGAAAACACAATACCACTTTGTAACCATTCAAACTATATTCCCAAAAATGATAATAGTCCTCGAATGAAACATTAAATATAATAATGTTAATCAGACTCATAATTTGATAAATAAAAGTAGATGTATTTAGACACCACACAAGAAACAAGGGATGAATAAGGATTACATCTCACAATAGTAAAGGTGATATGAGAAAACACATACCTTATGTTTGAAATAATTCAGAACATGTACTTAATGTAATTTATAAACAAATTAAACTCAGTAATTTCTACATTTAAAAAATATTAAAAAAATAATTTATTTATTATTATTTTATTAATATCATTTATGACCATTTATAGGAGTACTAATGTTTAAATTTCATTGTTCTAGGAGCGTTCAATTCATGGTTTCACAATCTGTCTGCTTGTGGATAATTATGGGTGTTCTTATCAAATTTGAATAATTCATAAAAATTGAAATGAAATGATATTAATATTACTCAAAGATTTTAAATGGTATCGTATATCATTTTTTTACAGGAGAAAGATTCATTAGATAAAACATTAATGAAAAATGATTAGTTTATTTTGATGGTTTTTATGACCATCACAATCTAGTACCATTTTTATTAATATAATGTTTATATTCTAGTTAAAAAATAAAAAATATGTTTTAATAGACATATTATAATATATTATGAACATAAAAATGTTTTTATGGACAACCTTTAATGTGATAATTAAAAATAAATGCTCATCATCCATGAAGGCGGTGAATCGACGCGTCAGAAACGATGTTTTCATTTTTAAAATTAAATTGTGGGGGAAAAAGATTTGATAATGGATACACCATTAAAAAAATGTAAATTTTAGTATATATATTATACTAGATTTATCATGCCACTAGTACATGGTATGTGAGGTGATAAAAAGAAAATAAAACAAATTTAAGGAGAAGGATAGTGGATTCTACCCCACAAATATCATCTCATTGGGAACCTCCTAAATAGACATAGATTTCATCTATTGGTAATATTGGTAGGTATTAAATGTAGTGAAGATGATTGGGAATGAAGTTTTCTAGAATATATTCCACATTAATGGCTTAAAAGGAGTGAGGAGAAGGGTTAGTGCAGGGTTGTAATTATAATGGAAGGAGTGGCGTTATTTTGATTATTTTATTCTTTTGATAAAAATTTTGGTTCTAGACTATCAATAATGTTAATTCATATGACTATGTATAATAACATGTTCTTTTAAGATTGAAATAAAGGTTTCTTATGTCATCCATGACATAAAAATCAACTTATTTTCCTTAAAATTATAAATACTATAAATTACCATATAACAATATTCGCAAACAATTTAAATATTTCAGAAAAATCCAAAATAAATCACCCTTTGCATTTCATGAGGTGTAGATCTAAAAATTTGAATCCATTTTATGAAAATTATTTTATAAATATGATGAATTTAATTTCTAATTAAAATCATCATTTATTCAAAAAAAATTTAATTTTATAATTATAAAAGAGTTTATGAAAATTAAAAAATTAAAAAAATAACTCCTAAAATTATATTATAATTATAAGTGAATATAATATTAATTTATGAATAAATTTATTGATATTAAATTTTCTTTTAAATAATTTTATTAATTATAAACTTTAAATAAAAATGTACATTTCAGAAAATACTAAAATATAATTTCTTCTTTTTAAAACATTTATTCATTTATTATCTGACAGAAATATTTCATATTTTCATTTATGAGATAAATAAATTTTAATTATAATTTCAAAGGTGAGTTTATTATACTAATTCTCAATTAACTAATCCTAAAGTTAAAATTACTATTCAAAGGGCCATATTAGTGTTTAGTAGTATGTCATGACTCATATAACCTCTTTGTTTCATCCAATGTAAGCTATCAAATAAATTGAATTAATTTATGAAGATACAAACTATAAGATCATGGGGTGTTTTATTCTCAATCTGAATAAAATATTTTAATGAACAATGTCTATTAAACTCAATTAGACAATCTCAATTTGAAATCATTGAGTGACCCATTCTTAGAACATATGGAATAAATTTAGTTAAATATAATTTTAGGGAATAAAAACATTATTTGTTATGAAATATATTAAGAATCCCAAAATAGATTATCTTGGGTTTGTGCATGAGTATCACTTAATTAATTCATTTTAAACAATAAATTATATAATGTGAATTTACCTTTAGTGAAATGGTTATTTTGGTACATTACATTTTTTTATTGGGAATTCATGGACTTATCTATGTGTGTGTGAAAATGAAAATCCACGAATATGTGCTAAGAGAAATATAATAGTTGGATACCATATATAGATTAAATTCCCTAGTTACCCTAATTAACCTCATGGGGTGAATTCTTTTGGAATGGTTTAGTTCTAGATTTTAATATAATCGTTACATGAATAAATTTTATTGATAATAAATGGATTAATAAAAATAAATATAAGCATGGTGAATGTGTTCTTTGTTATTAAAAGACAGGTTAAGGATGTGAAATACCAAAATGTGATGCATAATACAAAAATTAATGTTTCTAATTTGTTTTGTATTTATGAATCTATTATTATGGGAATTTGGGTTGTAGGGTGAGAAGCTGAATGATAAGAAATTGAAAATTTGTTATTTTATTAACAATATGAATCAAATAATTTTTCCAAATTTGCATTTTATCACCCAAGACACTTATATTTTATGAAATTAATTATTAGTGAAGCTTATTTATTTCAATAATTTACTTTAAGTGAAGCATTCTTCCAATTTTGGGGGATACCTTTAAAATATTTTTGTTATTATTTTCTTATTATAATAAATATATTTTATGGTTTTATATTTTTAATTATATGAATATTATAAAAATATTTGTTTTTATATATTTTATGAAAAAATATTTTATAATTTTATCTATAATTTGTGGGAATTTTTATGTATATATATATCAATTATTGAGACAATAATTACATATAAAATCATTTAAATAGTTTATAAAAATTTAAATAATTTACGAAGAGGTTTTATAAAATAGAGGGAAAATAATCATACCATTCATTAAAAATAAAATTATATCATTTATCATTCAATGATATCTCTAACCCAGGGAATATCCTCTTCACATTGAACTACGCTATATTGATCTAGCTGTTCCACAACAAAGGTAACATGCTCTGGTTCACCTTGTTCAATTAAAAAAAAACTCATTGCCCTAAAATTTTCACAATGACATTCCAAATATAATAAGATGGAATGGTATAAAAGAAAACACTGCATGTTTGTGATTCCAAAATGAAAGATTCATTACTAACTCATTCGTTTCTATAAAATATACTGTTAATGTTCACCAATGTAAACCGGTATTGATCTATTTTATATAGACTGACCAGATCTGCCCAATTATAATTCAACAACATGTAATTCAACTCATGCTTGTTTAAAGCATAAATTATAAATTTCAATTCACAATTGTAATAACCAAAATTAACCGATGGAAAACCAGTGCCACTATTTTGGGTTATTTATTTATCATCAAAATCTATAATGTGAAACCAAAATCCATTAAAATCTAAAGATTTGTAAAAAAACATTATATATTGGCCCTAATATAGATAGATAAATTATTCAGTCATAGTTGGTAAAACAATATCTCACAGGTTTCAAAGATATATAATTCATAGAATTTAATAAAAAGTTATGATAAAAATTAGTACTATACTTCAATCATAATGAAAATCCATTTATTATTCTAAATCATTAAACCAATCATGAAATGATACATAATGGGGATATTTAATTTTATAATCACTCACATGAGACATATATTATTTTAGAAAATTAATGTGTTACCTACAAATGATAATTGCACGATTAAATTACCAAATAAAAGATGAAAAAACATGTAAAATTTAAACAATAAAAATGATTAGATAATTACTACATCAATGGTGAAAATTATTAAGTAATTAATAACATATATAAATGATCTTTTACCCACTTGATGTTATCCATATAAAATATAGTTTCTTTTCCAAAAGGACTATCATGAATCATAGAGTATATATCTATTTTTTCAAAAATACATAAGATATTCTACACAATGAGTGGTATAATAATCCATTAAATACCTATTGGTTACCTATTCTCTAGAATGGGATGTATTATGTATAAATCATTTCAACATATTAAAAAAATTCCCAATAGGATTCATCAACTATAAATTTATTGGACTAGAATCCATTACTTCATCAGTCTGGTACATCGTCACATGAACCATAACATTGAAAAATGTGGGTGTAATTAGTTTCTCAATGATAAAAATCATAAGTACAATTCTGTATTGAAAAAGTTATAAATCTCACAAAATATTTTTTTAATAAAAAAAATTCAAAAAAAATTCCTCATCTCAATCAACAGTTGAACAATGTTGTCTGATAATAAATTAGTAATTGATATTGGAGTCAACTGCTAATGTATTGTGTGATTTTTATAAATTTTCAACAATTCTTATTTCCTTCTTATCTAATTCAAACACATGGAAATATTATAATAGTAACAATTAATAAACATGAAAAATCCTAAAATGAATGGAAATGTATTTTTCTATTTTTTAATCATCATATATTATGTAGCAAGCATGTATTCCTTATTTAACCAACCCAAATATAAATTTAATTTGTTCCTTAAATGTATTTCTTATAAATCACATCATTTATTTAAATGATAGATTTATTTTTCATTGAAACCTATACATTTTCACAATATATTATCACAAACATTTTTTCAGTGTGTATAACATCCAGATTATGCCTTAGAATTTTAGTTTTCTTGTAAGGGAGATTAAAAAATAACAATTTTATTCTTCTAATTGGGACTACACCATCTACCACACCAAAAATATTGGGTAATTAATTAATCACCAAATATTGGAATTAATAATTTTCTGGGGTCATTTCTTGCTCGATATTTGATAAAATTACCAATCCTTCAAAAATCATTGGTAATGGGTTGAATTACCTAGATCCATATATTTATACTCTATCCTTTCAGAACAACTTCTATGTTGAAAGATAACATATATGAACAATACATGCCCATTTTTTTAAAAATTTAATCCATGTATAATTTTTTTACATTTATTTAAATAATGGAAAAAAAATTCATAATTCATACCCCCACATAACAAATTATATAACATATGAATTCAGTAACTTTACAAAATAAAGCATCCTACAGTTTGAACATCTCATTCATTTCATAGTCATGAGTCCTAAAACCATTGGCCAAAAAGTCATTCATCACAATAATAAATGGTTGAAGTTAAACATCAATCTTATCACTTTACATCTGTGTTAATCAATAAGATTGAAACGTAATATAATTGTGGTTTCATAAAAATCCATTGTGGAAGATTATAACAAACCAACACCATAGACCGGGATTGTTGAGTTTTAGATACCATACAACTAATTGGATTGAATCATTTTATTGTAAAACATAATCCAACTTTATGAATGACCATAGTAATATTAGGATATCTCTAATCTATATCATTCCATGGAAAAGAGTTAGTTGGGTGGGTTATGATTTCACTTTACTTTTTTAGTTCTATATTCTATATAATTCATTTAGATAAATTATATGACAAAAATAATATTTGTAACCATAGATTCTATATAATGTAACACATTTTCTTAACGACAATTGATTTCCCCTATTTTTTATTCTGACTATGATGAGTCTAATTTCCCCTATTATCCTTCCACCTAGAAGAGCAACATAACATAAAAATACCCAATTAGACAATTTTATTTCTAAACAACATATATATATATATATATATGGTCACATATGTTAAAACAATTTCCTCTATCAACGTAAGAGCATGGTAATATTACTTAGGAATCATAGCTTCAGATGGATGTAGTTTATTCCATAACACCAATAGCATGTTTAATAATGCATCTTATCACAGATTTATTTCCTTGAAGTGAAAAAAATCAATGATAAATGAATATTTAATAAAAAAAGCACAAAAAAATACAATTCATTTTATGCATCATCATTTATTTCATAAAACCTCAATAAATCACAATCTACACGAGAGCATAGATTGATCTTATGATTATCAACATTCTAGAAAATAATTCCTTTAAGAAACAACCCATATACCATTCTAGAATGATTTTCATGTATCATACCATTCATCCCCACCTAAAAATCCATATAAATTGTTATTATATGATGAAAATAAATATATTCATCCCCATGATGAGATAAATAGTTATAATTTTTCAAAAACCCATTCATGAATAAGTTGTCATTCATGGTATCTCATATGAAATGATATTATTTTCCTATTTTCTATGTAGAAAATTAATATTGTGAGATTTAAATCCTATACAAAAAACAATAAACAACATAATTCCTTCAAAATAATTTTTTTATGTTCTGTAAAGAAGATCAATCCAACTCTTTTATATATTTGAATCGGTACAAAAAGTTTTGGCAACTACACAGGACTTCGTATTTCTTGTATTTTTATAATTTCATATCCTAATATATATTTAAAATAAATTCTAACTGATTACAGACGTACTTCAATTCATTATAATCATAGATAATGACATAATTCAAAAAATGACACGATCATCCCATTTTGTGTCATATTTAATTATTTATACCATTCAATTTTTAAAGTCATTTTTATGACTATTTATATTTTCAGAAGGTTATTATAAAAAATGGATGAAAATAAAATTTAAAATTGGAGAAAATGACATATTTATTAATATATTACCGATGCTTATTTCATTAATTTATTTATCATAACACTAGACTATATAAAATTATGTTACTATACTATTGTTGTTATAATATTGTATCAATAAAAAATATTATAATAATTATTTATATATTTATTATTTATAATTAATTATATTTTTTAATACACATTTTAGTTTTTAAATTACCCTTATAGTGGTTGTTAGATAGAATTCCATTTTTTATAGGGAAAAATAATAAATCATATGATAGATAATGTGGAAGGTTATACGTCCTGAATATCGAAGAATCAAATTTTGGTCTTAGTTCATGTGAAAAAATAATTAATTAAAATTTTCTAAAGAGGAAAAAAATAAAATATTTTTGAAATTTTAAAAATAAGTATAGTTATAACACTAGAATATAATAAGAAACTAGTTCTACATTTTTTGTAGTTGCACTAGCCAATGAAATGAATAAATAAATGGAAACATAGATTTTAAAAAAAAATACCTATTGAGAGATTCCTTATAGGTATTGAACTAAATAAAAGCACAGATTACAAATAATTCATAGAATGAAATAAAATCAGATCTTGAATTAGTTGTTAATTACATTTCAAGTAATCATTTGAACATTTTAATTATCAGTAGTTTGGTCTATTCAAGATAGAGAGTAAATCAATATAGTCAAATATTTTTGAATATTTTAGATGTATATGTCTCATGATTTAAATAACTAATGAATACTTATCTTTAAAAAAATATTTCATTATAAAAATCATTTGATAAATCTCACTAAAAATAAAACAATTAGTAACCAAAATGTTGGAGGTGATGAAAAGAAACAAACAAATTATTTTAACTGAAGTATACATTTCAAAATCATTTTAGTACAGTTCACTAAATTATATAATGAAATATTTAAGTAAAAGATATATAGGGGGTGGTATATGAGATAATTTGACACATGATATAAATATTACTTGTAATTGTAAAACATAAGTGGTTAGAAATAATATGATAATTAGACATTGTAAAACCAAAATCCTAAATAGTATACAATATGAAATAGAAGAACTTAAATATATTAACAACATAATGTATATCATGTTGGGAGAATATTTTGGTGTATATTGTGCATGAAATACAAATCCAAAAACTTATGTGACCAAAAAATATAATGTACAACCTTGTTAATTAACTATGAAATATCACATCCATGGATGTGGATTGGAAATTTAAATTCATGTGTAATATATTGTCAATGATTTCATTGGTAGTTAAATTGAATTATGAAATTCAATATGAATATCTAACATATTCTAATATAAAAACTACAAAATATTTTTATTATGGATTATAAATACAAAAGTCACCATCCTATGTATTTAAATTGGTTTCATGAAACATCCCAAGGTTTACGACCATCCCAATATTAGTAAAATTATATATACAAATCAAATTTTGTAATGAAAAATATAGAATAATATTTGGGGGTTACCTTATTTATAGTGATTAATATAGGCTGGAAATTAGATCACTTGTAGTGGCCATGAGGTGGTGAGGACACTTAACAGGTTCAATGGTGGTGGTGACAGTAGCTTTGGTAGGGAAACAATTAGGGTAAGGGAGAGGTAGGGGAAGTAAGATGAGTAGTTTAGGAATTATGGAAGGTGGTTTGGAGAGGGATATGATAGTGGAGATGGTGAGGGCAGACATGTGGTGACTGAAACAGTGGTTCTAGGTATAGAAATGATAGATACAAGAACAAAAGAGAAGGTTTGGAGGGAAGATTAGAGGCAGTTGTAGTAGTTGATCTGTTTTATTTGGTGGTGGATTGTGTGTGATGAGAAGGGATGTGCTTCATGTGAAGGAGGGCGGATGGGTTCCAATGGATATGGGTGTTATAATGGCGATGAAGGAGAGGGTTTGTGTGTGGTGCCTATGGTCTTGAGTGGGATGGGTATTCACATGGGAGATACATTATACAATATATATATAGGGTTAAAAATATTATATGAGGTAAATATGTGAATTAGAATTTGAACATTTCATACAATGAATTAAAAAAAATTTCCTTTCATTTAAAGAAAATTTATAACTCTATAATTATCTACTAAATGAAATATTTAACATGGTAAGTGTTTCCTTCCATTCCCATTAATCAATCCATTAAATTAGAAATATTAAAGCGTTCTTGATAAAAATCTCTCATGTAATCTAAAAATATTAATAAGGTCTTCAAATTACACCTACATATTTAATAACCACTTTGACATCATTATTATTTTGAAATTAGTATTATTTTCATAAAAAATGGTGTATCATTTTTAAAAGTTACATTTAATGATTAAAAATCCATATACTGACGTATATGTCATTTTGAATAAATTTTTAGTTATAAAACTATAACCAAATGTTATTGTGATATATAATATTGTTCGGTTTCATTTATAATTATACCAAACAGATAATTTTTTTTTGTGTAATAATTATAAAATAATATTTTATAAAATCTTACATAATAATGATTTTTTAGAAAATACTTCTTTAAAAATAATTTAAAAACATTTCCAATGTATAAGAGACATTATATAAAACATAATAAAACTAGAACATTAATATTTTTTTCATACACATTAGCTATTAATAACATGGTTCACACTGGTTTTGCAGTCCGGTAATTCCATTCTACTACTCAATAATGACATGTATACCATGGAAGTGATCATCTACAATAGCCGCAAATTTTCAACATGAATTAGGTAACGACCAATTTTAGAAATAGGTTGATGGAATCTGCAGATCAACCCTAGTACATTCAAGTTTCATAAAATATAATAAAATACACCAAACTAATGATATCTAAAAAATTATTGTCTATAACATAATATCCTTATATAATTATATAAATTTAAGTCATTCTATTATAATAAGAGAAGGGAAAATCGATTTATTATTTCACCAATTTTTATGATAAAATGGATCTGATCTAAATTAATATTTGATAGTCCTTCTGAGTATTTGATACCTAATATTTGTGGAGGCTACCTGTAAATTGTATTATGATTATATATACTCTTAACATGTTCATCCTCTATTGGAATTTAATGTATGGTCCAGATGGAATTCGATGCATATGAATAAGTTCTTGTTTTTGTATGTATAAGTATGTACCTAAAACATTGTGAAATAACTTAATTTAATACTTATGTCCTATGAAATTTTATTGAAAAGAAGGTATATATAAAAATTTATGAAGAGAATGTACGAATATGATGGTTTTGAGCAAGTTATTTGGTAATAGGATCACTTGGTTCCTATTAATATTTATATTTTTACAAGAAAACCTCTCTCACTCCCTGGGCGAATACCAGTCACATCATCTTGAATGTAATCATTGGATGTTTTTAATAATATTACTTAATAGGTAACTGTATATTTTACAATTGGTATTAAACATAAAGCATATGATGATACATAAAAACCAAAATATAATGTTGTGTTTGGTTTTGGAATAAATTTCTTTTATTACATAATCCTACCAACTATATTTTATGATTCCCTAAAGAATATTTCATTTAGAATAAATTTTTCCTTGATACTATGTTTTTTAATTACACATAAATCCATCCTAGTTGATTTTTGGTGAATCGTTGAAGGAATGTACATAAAAACCGAACCATTTAACTATTTAATTGTTATTTTTGTATCGAATAGATAAATGCGTCATAAAATATAATAGGAAAATATACACAAATCCAATTTAAAACAACTATTTTATCAAACATCACATCAATATCTAATTAAATCAATTGAAGTCATTATATTCTAATAGGATAAGGGAGACATGAATTAGTAACTCATAATGTTTTGTAAGAGAATTTAGAAGATATTATGTAACACAATAGTTTAGACTCTTTGAAATAATTTGATACATGGAAATTTTTTCGAATGCAAATGAAATTTCTGAGATTCCATCAAGTACAACTTTTTCTAGTAAATGAATACCCTGTATATGTATTTATGGAATAAAAAGTGTAATAATAACTCTAGGATGGTTAATAATGATTATAATGAGGACATTCAATAATAATTCCTTATTCCCTTGTAATCTATTCCTTTTTAAGAAACTAAACATCAATATACTAAAGAATAATTATAGAAGAATCATATGATGTTGGAGAAGACAATAAAATCAATAGGATAAATTGTACATTTTTTTTGTTAGCGATCCATTTGTACACCCTCCAAAATACAAATATGTTTGGCTAAAATAATGGAATTATTTATTCAGAGGATTATTTAATAATGGAATTTGAGAAACTAAAAAAGGGATGAATAACTAATTTTACTAGGATTACATGTATCAAAAAAGAAATAATGATGCTGATATAATGGACTTGTAAAATGATCAAATATGAGAAACCAAATCACTGGAGGAATTACACAATATAAAAAACATATAGTGAGAAAGTATACAAAAATCATCAACATATCATACATGTATAGAAGTTATCAAATATTATTATTGATGTATTGGGAGAATATATATGTTGCAAAATAAGAATGAGAATATCATAAACTACCTTTATAATCTCAATTAATGATAATAGGTATTATGCTCATATTGTACATCACAAATACATTGAATTGAAATAAATAAAATTTTATTCAAATCAATTTTTTTTTCAGGCCAATCTTAAGGAAGTATAAAATCAAATTTCCAAAGGATATACAAAAAAAGATATAGGGAGGTTATTATGGTCCAAATGATTAATACCCAAAATCTAAACACATATATAAGTAGGTAAAAAATGTTTTTGTATAATAATACTTTACAACAGCTATAGTAAAATAATTATCTAATAACAATAGCTGGTCAACTGAAATTTGTTAGTTTGAATAATAAAACAACACATGCTAAATACTTAATCAATTTAGAGTTCGGGTAATGAATTTCAAGAATTAATTTTGAGAAAATACAATATTATTGATCCCTTTTCAGTAATTAATTTATCATGATAATACTCATTGGTCGATGATATATAAAGTGGGAGAAATAATATAAAATAGTATATGTATTATGTAACAAATTTTTAGACAGAAAACCCTCTTGGGTGATAAGTGATAACTTACTAATGTTTTAAAACTGAAGTAAAATGTAAAAACTAAAATATGTTTACGAAATAATTATAGATCATGGGTGAAAAAAGAGAAAAATATTTATGGATTAAAAATTGTATTATGTATCAATATAAACACATAAAAAAATATCTATAATGAATAATTTATAATTAATTCAAATATTTTGTAATCTTCATATGTAAATCACAAAAAAATAAACAAATTCGTACCTTTTAATGGTCAACAATGTGGATATATTACATATTATACACCGAATTATGTCATTAGAATAATCAAACATATTTCTACTTAAAAGACATCATTCCTTAAATTTGTAAGAGTTATGTTTAAGTTTCATAATAGTTTCTATGGGTTATACTATTTAACATGTAATGAAAATGATATTAAATGTGTATTCATTCTCAATTAAAACATTTGAAGTATTAAATATTAGGTTCAATAACGAAAATAATCTAATGTTTAATTAACTTTCACACAAATTATAATTTCAGATAATATCATCATCTTATCAAATTTATCCTTGGTGTCCCAAATGTTATATATTATACAATAGAGACTGGACATATATATGAGTTTAAATATAGAGTGTTTGAGAACTAACTGGTTTGAAAAGATGTTATTATATGGATTATAAAATAATTTTCAATAAAGATAATAGATTAATTTAATATAATATTAATATAATTAACAAGTTGATATATTTCAGATGAACAAAAATCAACCATAAATACTAATATAATGTATGTAAAATATTAATTATTAGAAAAAATGATTCACAAGAAAAAATACTTCTGATACTAATGGTCGTTGCGTTTTATTTTAAACAGTGAATGTAGGGAAAATAATATAGCAATTAATATACCATAATACAGTATCATTTTTTTGTAGTAAAAAACCCATCATCTATAATATTCTTCTTGTGTGATTCATAGTATAAATAAATCAATTAAAACTAATTTTTTACTAAATTAATTGAAACAGATTTGTAAAGTATAATACAAATGTAATATATAATATATCTACATAAATATAAGTTTATTAATGGGAAAATATCATAAATACATAAAACATCTATATTTTAATAGAATAAAATAAAAAAATTATATGAAAAACTTGTGTTGATAATTTTCATGTTTTTGAAAATGTATGTGAAAAATAATTCATAAAGAATCTTAATATAAAATTAAATTACATTCAGTTATGTTACGAATAAAAGAATAAAATATCTAATTGTGTTTAATGAATCATTCATAACATTGATATTTTACCAATGTGTTTAAATACCCATATTTAATTATAGATTTTTTTCTAGAATATTAATGAATAGTTCGAACTCTTAATAAAGCTGAATGCTACTATTTAGAGTTAAATTCATTTGGAGTTGAAAAAAAATTATGTTTTCCTTCATGAATATCTTCAATGAAAACTAAAAATCATGGAATAATTAATGAAGTGCATGGAAATATGATGTTTTATACTTGGAACTAGATAATTCACCTTGAAAAAAATAGAATATGGTCTAAAGATAAATAAAATTGCATGCCATGAATAAGAAAAGTGAGTTCTTAAAAAAGGAAAGGCTAACTAAAAATAGATATATTTTAAATTGAAAGCCAATAACTAGATAAATCACATGAGAACAAATCAGTCTTAAATATTAGGCCAGCAAATAAATTAGGAATGAAAAAAATAAATCTATAAAATCATTTATGGCATGAACAAGATAATTTTAATTGAATGAAAACATAAATATGAATTGTATATAAAGTTCTCTTCAGTGTCATAAATTCTAAAAATTATTTCTTTTATTAATATGATAATATTTCATGAGTATATTGTAAGTTTTATTATAATATTCAATAATTATTTTACAAAATACATGTTTACAAATCTAACTACAAAATAAGGCATCACAAAAATTTATAATGTTCCATAACATCAATCAATAGAAAAAAATTAATTATCAAATACTCAATAACAATTAAAATATAAACATTATTAATGAAAAAATATCCTTGGAATTTCACTGTCTTAGCCTCACAACACTTCCTTCTCAACTCTTCATTAGTATTAAGTAGAGTATAATACATTGGAAATAACATTATAGAAACCAAAAGTATAATATTTAAATATATACTATCTCAACCAAAAATAATAAATAGTGAACATTAAATTGTAAAACTACTATAGAAAATTGAGTTTGTTCATTTATATATAAAATGAGTGTCCACACTACTATTGAAAATTGATTCCATAATTTTACCAATAAAAGTCATGAAATTTAACTAAACCTCAATTCTTATACTCTCCACATTAAAATAAAAATGGAATAAATTATTGAATGATTTATAAAAACATTTTTAAATGAATTTTCTCATAATAATGAATTAACCCCTCAAATTTAATCAATTAGTAATTTTTTTAATTTATAAAATCTAATGTTATAATTCTTGAATTATCGCATCGACAATAAACTAAAAAAGGACATTATATTTTAAAACTAGAAAATCCATGTGGTGGATAAATCCAATAAATCCCTTACTAGTGTACTCGACTTTATCACTATATCTATGTAACAACTAAATAAAATGGATAAGTATAAAATAAAATTTATATATATAAGTAATATTTTATATATTAAATAATATGATTGGATATATTCAAGAATTCAATTAATAATATAAAATCATCATAAAATTATACCAATATAACCAGAAAACAAATTTGATTTGAATATTACTAAAACCCTATCTATAAATCAATTGAAACAGTTGATAAACATGATTTCATGGACATAAATCATGAATTAAAAAAATTAATACCTAATAAGAGGACAAATAATTGACTAATAGAATATATAATTGGTTTATATCCTTTCCCCTTCTCACATCTCATATTTTTAGTTGAATGTGGGAAAAATAGTGCATAAATAGAAGGGGTATATGTGATAGTATAAAATTGAGGGGGTTGTGAGGATTAGGTTTCCGAACATAATGATGAATTGGGTATGTCAGTGAATGTAGAAATCACCAGTGTGGGGTCAGCTGGAAATGATGATGTGAGGTTCATAGAAGCATACAGAAGACATGAGTTTGGAGGGGGTATTTTAATTTTTTCTGAATAAATTGACAAAATCATAAAAACTGTTTATTAATAAATATTTTTTATTCTTTTTTTAATAATACCATATTCATTTGTTGGAAAAGAACTATTTGTGTTAATATAAAAAAACTAATTTGTTTAATTATTGAAAAAATATCAATTCTTTTTAAATATTAATAACAACAGATATGTATATATATATATACATATTATTGAATATAAATGTTCCGAAATTAATTTAATATGAAAAAACATAAAATTTATTTCAATTATTAATTTTTACTACTTTATATATTTTATGCCACGAAATATATATTATTAAATAATTTTTTAGTAATATTAAAATATATAAAATATATTTTGAAAACAATAGTCTTATTTTTTGAAAAAATATTATATTCATATCACCGAGGAATGATAATTAATTGTTTATAAACACTTCATAATGTTGTATATTTATGGTTTTATAAACATACAATGTTTTCTAAATTGTATTTTTTTATATTTGACAACTTTTGGAATACCACATGGAAAATTTGGTTGGGATTTGGTCTTCTTTGTAAAGGGAAATATATTTTTCATAATTAAAAATTATATATTATTGTGGAAATTTACAATGTGTGATTGTTCAATGTTCACACAAATTATCACATAATGTAAAACATTGATGACACACTTTTTAGATCAGTTTAAGGTTCCTGGAAGTGTGTTTATGTTTCCTATGAATCGGTTAGTCATATTGGTTTATAACCATACCCAAACGCCAACATCAAGTTGGTTGATCTAGATCCCTGAATGGGTACAATATAGACTCTTGATCAGATCAATCATGATTTTATGGCCACATATATCCACTATTTTTTGTGATCTGGGATGCATAATTCATTGGGTGTGATCCAAAAGGCAGGATTAATCCAGATAAGATATGCCTTTTGAGAATAGGTGACTTCCCACTTCTAAATGGTAGGATTTCATATTCTATGGGTATTCGAGTACCTATATTCTATGGGTCCCAGGAAGGAAATATTTAATCAATTTTTTCAATTACCAAGATCCATAATCCCTCTTAAAGATTCAAATTCCTCTCAAATATTCAACAAACATTAAATTCTTTTTTGATTTTGGACATCAATAAAGAACATTCCAAACACATTTTTTCACAACCCTCATCAACAGTCACTCTCTAGTAATTAAAAATCTACAATGTTCCCTAAATGGAATTCTCATAGATCCCACTATATTTTTGATTTTTTGGTATAATAAACTCTTATGGTGTTGAATATTGTAACTTGTTTTGGAAAGCTCCATCCACCACAACCCATGAAAGTACATATCACAACCCACTAATATATCTAACAATTTTTTTACTAAAACTTCATAAAATTAAAATTAAAATGATCAATAATGTGTTGAAGGTGAAACAATTTGATGATAATAATCTTTTGTGGTGGGAAAAAATGATGCACCACCTTTATACAACCCTCAAAGGTGTGTTGGTGCTCTCAACTCCAAATAACACAACATCCAATGATGAGACACTCCATGTCTCCCACATTAGAAAAAAATTTAATATTTAAAATCCTATATGTTATGTAAAGATAGACAAAAAAATTATTTAATGGTATGTTCAACACTTACAAATAAATCCCATTTAAAAGGAGACTTGGGATGTTTTGGAAGAAAATAAATCACCAAGGATATGATGAGAAAAAATTATTATTAAGGCTTTTCATCTCATCGAAAATTGTATATAATAGATATAATTTATTTAAATTCTATGATATTAAATGAATCTTTAGAAAAATAATGTTACATAATATTAACATGGATAATTTAACTTTTATCAAATCCATCATTTATAAAATCCCCCATTTTTGGAATAACGTTAAACATTATCCACAACACAAGAAGGGTGACACATCTAACAATGTGTAATTGAAATAATTACACGTTTAGAATAATTATTTAAAATAATTAAGAGGTGATTTAATCTAAGGATGATAGATAAAAGGAACTTTTAGTGGAGGTAGGGGTTTATATTGGTCCACAAAGGAGGAAACACCAAAAACATACTTTAAAGTAGAAGTTACTTTTTAATAAAAATAAAGGGGCATGAAACTTCTATGAAAAGAGGGTACAGTTCATACAAGATTATAATAACTTTATGAATAATGATATTAAAAATTATTTAAAGTAGATAACTTCTTCCATCATATTATAATCTAGTTTTTTCTAGATAGAATTTCTTGGTGGATTTAATTCAGATCTACATGAAATGTGTGAAGAAAAAACTCTATTCAATGAGATTAAATCAATAAATTATGGGATATTTCTCCACACAGGAAAGTCTTTTCAAAAATTACAAGGGAAGGCTATGTTTTATCTTGAATTTATCATAGAAAAGTCCCACACATTAAAATTTTTTATTTACATGCCCAATGGTCTTATGAATTATGTTTTCATAAATCTTATTAAACATAAATGAGTTTAAGAATTTGTCCACGGAAAATTACTATTTTTACAAGGGTTGGATCATTATTGAAATTGGTCACTTTTTTGATAGATTATTCATGTTATATATAAATTTCACTTATATTTATATGATACTATATTTTGATTTTTTACCTAACTATCTAGGTCACTAAAATTGTAAAGAAAGCATGACATGTCAAATGTGGAATTCCTAAATAGTATGGACATAAATAATCTTAAATTTGTGAATTTCATTAAAACTAATATTGTTAGAAGACTATTTTAATCTATATAAAGGATAATTAATTTGATGTTATTATTATTAGAGATGTATTTGATTTTAATTCTAGTACTACCATAGTTAATAAAAATTGCTTGGAAATTTTATTAATGATTTTTATGATTTTTCCATGTCTATAATTTCTAGGATAAAGTTGATGTAAGAAATAAATTTATTATATAAAAAATGTGGTTGAAAAAAATCATGGATCATAATTAAATGCATATAATTTGATATAGGGGACATTATACTTCTTCGTCATTTGAATCTATAGGGGTAATTCATGATGTCAAAAATCATTATAATTATAAAAAATATTGTAGTTGATTGTAAGATTATAAAATTAATCGAAATGGTTAGTTTCGTGAATTCTATATGATGTGTATAAAGTGGAATTTGGGTTGATTCATTTTTAACTAATGATATATTCTAAATAAGGTTCCCAAAACCAATGAAGTGGTATCAAAGTGGTGATATTAATATTTATATTATTTATTTTTGAGTTGATCAATACAAATGTAAAAGTTAAAATTCATTTAAACATTTAATTAATTATTGATCCACATCAAAATCTATTCATTATATTATTCATTACTCGCTTATGTTACCAAAATAGGTTAATAATGAATGAATATCGAATCTAATGATTGTATGTAGAGGGGATAATAGAATATCACACAGTATGCACTTATTTTTTTGACATCATGTATTATTGTTTAATTTCACTAAACTTCTCATGTAGTTTTTGTGTCATCATGTAACTATGTGTTCTTCATGCATTAAAAAAACATATCGAATAGAAAGTGTAGAAGATAACTTTTATGAAGTACTTGATTCGCATATTTACAACATGTCGTCGAGTCTATGTGTTTTCAATGTTGAAAACAAGGAATTAAACCATGAAATATAATTAATACACCACTTGTATTTAATACACGATTGGTATATAATGGAAATCATTTAATTTTTTTGTAAACTCTTTGTATACTTTATAAAAACCATGTACTTCCAAAATGTCACATTATGTACACACTGAGTCACTGATCATGTGTTGTGGATATATAATAAATAGACGTACACATCATGTGATTGTCTTGAAAACTATGTATCTTTCCTATTTATCTAAAAATATTATCTTGTAATTAATTAATACATTAAACCTAATTGATCTTAGTTGTGTGGGTCATCATATTGATAGTAATTGTCGATCATTATGTTTTATATTATATTAAATTCTGAATTAATTCTATGTAACATAAAAAACTGTGAATAAAAATTAGTCATTGAATAGTAAAGACACAAAACATTAAATAGTCCTTTCTTGGTAATTTTTATGTGTTATTTATGGAATTAAATTTTCCATTCACGATGTGAAATTATGACACATTCCGGGAACATTATTTGTTTTGTAAGTGAATTGTTTGTAATTAATATCATACTATTTTATCTGGAAAGGTAATAATTGATTATCCTCTAAGTAAAAAGTTCTATAATATTTTTAGGAGTTCAAAATAAAACAAAATTAATATTTTTCAATAAAATAATAGTCAATAAAAATTTTATGTCAATTGGATGGAATAAGATAAAATAAATTAATTGATTAATAATATAAATAATTAGGTAAATTTTTTTATTCATTATATTATTAATGTATACTTTAATTGAATGAAAAATAGTTATTTTAAATATTTTTTTGCAATTTTATGTATTATCAAGTGTTTTACAATACTTATATAGATTTTGGTTAAATTTAATTTATTTTTTAAATGGTTATGTTAAAAATTATTATTAAATTAATTATGATGACCTAGGATTCATCCAGCTATATTTTAATTTAGAATAATTTCCTGAAGGAGGAAGCTTTATGTAATTCCCTTTAACCAATACTTTGTTTCCCATCACTTGCACGTGAGTAATAAAACATATGTAATAAAAGGAGTATATAATGGTATATTGAGTCAGATCAAGGTGGAGTTGAGGAAGTGGATGTTCAAGATGATATCAATATAAAAAAACATGATAGATACATATGTGAAAAGGTGGGATGATGCAACTAATGCCAAGATAGACACATAGAGTTTATATTGAGGTTCATAAATAAATTTATTGATTGAAAAATAAATCAACCATTTTATAAATATCATGATATTTCAATTTATATATTTATGTTATTTCTATATTATATATCATTAGTTTTATAAATGGAAGAACATACTCTCATATATAAATATTTGAAAATGAAAACATATAATTAAAATAAATGGGTTATTTTTAAAGGAATTATCATAAAATCATTAATCCCTACAAGAAAAACAAAAATCTATTAACCTAAACTTTTAAAAATAAAATAATAAAATATTCAATAAATAAAAAAATCCCTCGACCTAATATTTAATTATTCTAATCATTCTAGTATATGATTAATAATAAAAACAATAGAACTATGTGTAAGAATGAACCATGTTGGGACACAAACATTTATCATGTATTCTTATGAATATTTTTTGCCATTACAACCAATTTAAATGAGGAGTGTTATACCATGATTAACATTGTATGACTTGGAGTTATGTGTTGGAAAAATTTGTGTAAGGATTTTTGTATTGGGGAATCCATTCAACAAATCAAGGAGTCATAATCCTATAGTTGGAAAAGACCACGTACTTAAATACCTTAGAGTAATTTACTAATACCTCACTTGGGTTATTGAAATAGGCATATGGATCCTTTACACATGAAGAATAGAGAAACTAGATATTCAATGACCAATGGTGAGGGTTGGTGCAACTTGATAAAATAGAGGGATACTTAATTAAAATATTTTTTGTCTCACATATATTTCAATCAAGTTAAGTACTAATAATTTTATATTTTAAACATATATAACAAATGAATTTTAATTACACCCATTATCCATGTGATAAATTTTGGAGATATACCATCTCTTAACTAGTGGTATCCTATAAGATTATTTATAAGAATACATGTATTATTGTTCCATGAATGGTGTTTTTACATAATAGAATCCTAAAAGTCCAATCCACTAATAAAATAGGTTATTAATAAGTATTTACTTGTTTATTACAAGAATTTTAGAGATTCAATAAAAATTTAGTGTTTAATTATTTCTTCCTTGAATTATAATCTCATAATGTCACATGAACACATGGATTCTTATAGCATGCTCCAGCCTCTACTCAGAAAATATCAAGATAGTGATAATAAGAAAGGTTTGAGATATTGACTATTTTTTCTAACATTAAACATGTAAAAGGAACACCATCTATGATTAATGTATCCAAACTCATTATATATATTTATTTCTTAAATGTTATTTCTTTAAATCTATATATTGAACTACACACTGATCTCAGTATTTCACCACTCCATCAGAGCATCTATATCATTGTTATTAATTAAAATATGAATAAAAGAGAAGTGTCACCTATATATTCTCACTCAACATTTCAATATTGAAAAGGATATTAATTGGGATATTTTTACCAACGATGCATTAAAGGAAAGGCCAGAAAAAAATTTCTAATTATAATGATTCATTACAACACATTTCAAGTATATAACGATAAAAGGGAAATAAAGGAACATGATGATATCAATATTATATGTGGAATTAATGACCAATGGAAGAAAAAATACAACTATGAAAAGTGTAATGTGGATTCATCAGGTCTGTTTTCTATCAAGTGAAATACATCTATTTCTAAAAATTATTTATTAAATTCAATATGTGGTGCTCACATTTATAATTTAATATAGAAACAATCTAGATTGTAGAAGATTGAATAAGGTGAGGTATATCTTTGAGAATCGAATTGTGAATGAATAGTTATTATGGATATTGTTGACTACCACATCGCATTACTATATATAATTATCATGGATATTAATTGCTATTAATATGTGGAATCAACTACAAAAAATTTATATATATATCAAGAGTTGATATAGATTGATTTATTTTCAAATATGGGAATAAATTTTCATGTTTTATAAATAAATATCATGTTTTGGAAAGGAATTTTTAAATAAAAACTTTCATATTTTTTATTACATAGATTATGTATTAATAATAAATAATAAAACTGTTCCTATGACTCACACCTTAACTAAACAATAGAATCAAAGGCTATGCTATCTAAATAGAAATCAGATGAAACAATTTACACAAATTTGAAAATTGAGATTCCATTAAGATAAAACAAATTTATGTAAGATATTTTTGTATATATGGAAAATAACTAAATCCTAATTTAGTGGAAGAGATAAAATGGATAAAGAGATTCTAGAATTATATTATACCATTGTGTGTGGACCAGTTCCAATTGATTAAATTGATTGTTATTCATAATTAATAACTTTTTATGATTTTAGTATATATTGATTTGTCTACTTAATTGGGTATAAGTCAAATTCCATTGGTAGATTCAATGAAAATAAGAATGATGTGTAGAGAAAAATTGGTTTAAATATTTAGAATCCTCTTTCAGACTATGGTGGATAATATCATAATCAATACTTCAATGAATATTTATGGATGATTTTTTTTATCATAACTAAATGTTCCGTATACACCAAAATGGAACTATATCCGTGAAAGGAAGAACCACAACCTATTAGACATGGTGAGATCAATGATGATTCATGTTAGTCTTCTATTACCCTTTTGGGATATTTTTTGTATAAAAAACATGCATACTAAACCACATTACATATATAGTGGTAGATGGTATTCTGGAATGATTACAAAGTTTAAAGAAACCAGTAGTGTAATAATTTAATGTGTAGGGATCTTTATGTTTATTAAGAAAACTTCATGAAATTCAAACTCCCCATGTGGAAGAATGTTTACCTTTATAGGATACGCTAAGAAATCAAGTTGAAGTTACCTATATAAACATCCTAAAAAAGTTAATTGTGGATGGAAATTCAGTATTCCTTGAAAGGGAAAAGATATCTAAATTATTTAGTAGTATAGAGATAAAATTTAATGAATATAATATCTTGTTACGTAATAGTTGGAATAAGAATAAATTCTACAAAGCCCCATGGAAAAAAGATGTTCTAGAGAAATGGGTATTGTAAAATACTATAAGAGATGTTAGAGAACCTAAAAAATATATCGTGTTTTAATTACTATGGATTGTGAATTTTTTTATTTGATAAAAATTATTTTGTAACCTATAACAATGTATTATCAGGTATAGATGTTAAAAAGTGAAAATAATATTGGAATTCTAAAATGGATCACATCTATCAAAACCAATTCTAGATTTCAGTAATCCCCCATGTGGATGTAATTACAATCAGTTTGAAATGAGTATTCAATAATAAATTAGACATAAATGGAATAATAACAACTTATAAGTCACTACTATTAACAAAATACTTCAAACATCCTTAGTTTATAGTCTATTATGTAATCTTTTCACAAGTTTCAATTCTATAATCCATCATAACATTATCCCCCATGGAATCTTAGTATGACTTTTAGATTTAGAAAATGGATATCAAAATATCCTTCCTTTGTGAGAACCTTCAAGAAGATGTCAATATGACACAAAATAAAGATTTATTTACTCCATATGAGAAAAAATATATAAAAATTGGGATAATTCATTTATGTATTAATGAAAGATTCCACATCCTGGAAAAATCTATTTGAATAATACATAATATATATTAGTTTTATAAAAAATTAATGTGACCACTAGGTCTACAAATAGATTAGATAGAGTGCAGTTATATTATTAATTGTTTATGTCAATGAAATGGAACCTGTTGGAAATGAAATTCTAGTAGTATATTATGTTTAGGAATAGATAAATAAATGATTCTTTATGGATGAAATAGGTGAAAAATCATAAATGTTTACAATACTAATACATAATGATATATACAAGGGACAACATAGTTTACGTCAATGTACATTTATTAAAACGATACCAAGGAGATTTTTTATTGAAAAATAACAGGGGGGTTTTACATTGTCTCATTGAATTACACATTCCATGAAAATGTTTCCTCAGAAACATGTGGAAATAAAAAAGATGATATGTATTCCCAATGTTACAATGCTTGGTCCATTAATGAATGATATTCTATGTACTAGGATGGATTCTGACTATGCCTTATGGGTGGTAGAAAGATATCAAGTTGACCCTGGTGACTAAAATTGGATGGAAGTCAAGAATATACTCAAGTTTTTGAGCCTAAGTAAAGATATATTCTAAGGATATGGAGGATATGTGAAACTATTCAATAAAAAATAAATTTATATTCTAGTATCCAAACATGTCAAGGAAATATAAAATATAATTCGTGTTACATCTTTACCCTCAATGGAATTTCATTTGAGTAGGTAGAGATATAAAAATTTCATTTACAAAGACTCAATAGCAGAGTTCAAGTATATTTTGGTTTCTATGGTAGCTAAAGATGTTGCTTTAATACATAACTACATCCATGATTTCTAAAAAGTACATTGAAATAAAGAAAACATCACAATATTGATTAGCCAATAAAAAAATATTTTGATTACATTTTTAAGTTATTAAATGTTCTTTTTTGATCTTATGGGCCTGAGTTAGTGGATTTTAATTTTGAGCATCCATTCTCATCATTTGTGCACTTCATGCCTAATATGGACCAATTTAGTCCCAATGTTTCATCTGATTTTAAAGAATGTAATTATACATATTTTAATTTTATATTTTTGAAAATGTATATAAACATAAATATGAACATTTTTTCATTCAGGGATTAATGGAGGATTCATAAAGGACGATAAGGATATTTGGCGATGAAAGAAACAATTCTGGAGAAGGCAGATTGGATATCATCCCACTGATGGGAATGTGGGGCCCACAATATAGCCCAATGAAGCCCAAAATTCATTGGAGACTAGAAGAAATATAGTCTAACAAATAATTCTTCTGGATCCAGTGCTAATTCGTCCTAAATGGAGGTAATTAAGGCGGACCAGATTGAAGATTTAATTCTGGGCCAGATTCTACGGCCCAGAAAAGCAGCCCACTATTTATATCATATCTCGCGAAAGGTTTATTATTTTGGGCTTTCATTTTACAGGATGTTAGGGGACATCCGGGGATTCATTTACGTATTTTAGGGACCACTCAAATGCGGCCTTATAGATGGTACTTTAGGCAATTCTTTCCGTTGGATGTAAGCTAGCTGCAACTTCGGGGCAAGAAGTGGAAAAGTCTCTCAACATTAATGTTCCACCCACCATTCCCCAACAAAATTAATTAAAGGCACATGGCATGTTGGGGGGCTTGGACAAGGAATCATTTTATCATATTTAAGGCAATGGTGGTGGTGGATTTAGCGATCTTGGATGCTTTGTTTCATTGTGATGTTTGGATGTCCATTTGATGTTGTAATCATTCTTCACTCTCATGTAAGTTATTTAAATCACATTAGTTCTTAATAAAATAACTTCATTTCCTCTTTTGTTTATAAAAAACGAAAAAAAATAAAAAAAATAAAAAATAGAGATGAATAAAGAAAAGAAGAAAAAAAAGACAAAATAAAAAAAATAAAGAAGAAATGAAAGAAGAAAAAGAATAAAAAAAGATGATAAAGAAAAATAATAGAAAAAGAATAAAAATGGAAAAAACAGAATAGAAAAAAAGAATGGCAATATGGTTCCGTTTCCAGGAACCCATGTAAGTACCTTGACACGCATAATCCTTTTCTCACCCTCATCTCTCTTATGTTTACCCCTTTTTATTTGTGTGTGTCCTGAGAATATAGAATCAAACTTTCTATCTTCTCCAATGGAGTATCTTCCAAATTATCATTTCACAAACTCATGTTGGAATCAAATGTAAGATCAATATTGGTAATCCCCTAAATTAGAAAATTTCTTGGATCAACGCTTTATTAATTACCGCACACCCGATGAGATGTATAATCAATGGGATGATGATTGTTTAAAGGATCAATTTCCAGCCCTCTCAAGGATGGTTGAATAGATGAATCTTAGGTATGTCCATGATGATAAACCACATACAAATTCTATTCCTCAAACACTAATTGAAAAATTGTGTAATCAAATGGATATAATGAGTTCCGAGGTATCATCTTTGAGATTAGAACTACAACGCATTAATACTTCTGTGGAACTCATCCCCACACGAATTGTACCTTTAAAAACATTATATGAAGTGTCTAGTTTCCCACAAACCTCTCATGAATTAATTGAAGAACCGACCTTTGGATTTGGGGAAGGGGAAGTGAATCCAGAAATTGTTGATGGGTCTTTAAATCAAGAGAAAATTGATTTCATGTATTCACAAGAGGGTAATTTGACATCATGGATTGAGTCTCCTAAGTGTAACTCTATTGATGATTTTTCCAAAACACCAATCACTGAACCACTAAGAGAAATCAAAAACATTGAGTCCATGCCCATTACCAACACTATTCTTTCCATTTTTTTGGTTGAATCTTCTGTTCAAAATGAAAATTTTTTTTCAAGAATTTTGGAAAATGAAAATGAGTTTAATTCAATTTCTCAACCTGTGTCTAAATGTCATATCCAAACCAAGCTCAAAATCAGTTTCCTTTCTTCCCCACTCGAGTAACCTATTATTTGTGTTAAGCAAGATCTTGGGGGTTTCATTCATTCATCTCATGAATCCCAAAAGGGGGGTTTATCTTTGTTTTATTAGGAAGGACTATAGAAGAAAAATGATCAACCATTTATGATATTCCTTGTATTTTTCCATTCATTTTAGAAAATAGTATTGTTCATGAATCAAATTCGAAATCTTCTTACCAACCATAAGGGATACACATTCTCAATCATGCTGAAGTGGAGAAATATGTGGTCATTAAAATTTTTAATGTTGGAATTGGCTATGTTGTGGGTTTCATGTCAAGATAAAGACGTTAAATTAAGCGTTGCAAGGGAGGCAACCCTTGGTTTTCAAGTTTCCAATCATTTTGTTATTTTAATCAACATTATATTTCAAATAGTATTAGTGGATGATTTTGATATACTTTTATTCTACCTTAGACTGTTGACCTGTTATTCTTTTATGAGTATGGATGGATATGAAAGGGGAGTACCGTATTCATTCGTGTCACGCGGTGTAATCCCTGAGTAATAACTTACCCAGAAAATATAAAGAAGACAATGTATCATAAGTTTATTTTATTTTATTTTATGTTTTTGTAGGGATTTAAAAAAATAGATTGTAGACCCATTATTCTTTTATGAGTAAGGATGTGTATGAAAGGGGAGCACCATATTCATCCGTGTCATGCGGTGTGATCCCTGAGTAATACCTTACCCAGAAATTTATGAGAAGACAATGTATCATCATTTTATGTTATTTATACATTTTTAGGTTAAAAAAATACAAAAAATATATATATATATTAAAAAAAATTAAAGGCGTGCCATATGTCGTTGGGAAAAGCTTGTCACAACCGTCCATGCCATTGGGAGACAAACCAGAACTGAAGGGAGATATGGGGATGCATTTTCAACATCAACCACCAGGTGACTTCATTCCACAATTTTCATTTTCAATGTATTCATTGAACTTCTATCCTGCCCCTTCTATGTTTCAATTATTCAAACACTAGGGACAGTGTTATTCCAAGTTGCAGGGGAGAAGAAAATGTGTGGAAGGAAAAATGTCATTAACCTTGAACATGACAACACACATTCCAAACTTTGATATTGGATATCAAATAATTTTTCATGCTTTGATTCTGATTTTAATGCAAGATTATGTTCATGTGCATAGATATTGGAAATTTCGGTTGTACGATGTGATTTTTCACTGTTATATTTTGATCCATTTAATAAAAAAACACAATTCACGTCCTCTAGATTGTGTGGTTTTAGTTTGAGTTCTTGGGGACCCATAATAAATAGCACAGGATTGGCGATCATTTTAATTTTAACATGAGTATTCAAAAAAATATTATTTTCATGTAGAGAAATGAATTGACCTAATGTATGGATTTTGGCACTTGGGGATCATGACTCCATAGTTGTCTGGCCCAGAGTTGGGCATTTTATCTCTATTTTTGGTAATTTGAATTTGTTTTTGATTGAGTTAACTCTAGATGATGCACGAGTATGTGAGCTTCACTTGGTGCCCTATAGTCATTAAGCCTGGAGTCATCGGAAAAGTCTTGATACATGGGTTGGATCGATTGAGTTCAATTTCAATTACCATGGAAAAATTGAAAAAAAAACCAACTCTCTTTGATAAAATTTCTATAGTGGAACTTATAATGGATTTAAGGTCACATCCGTGGATGAAGCTCATATGTTGGAAGTATCCTTGATTGACAGTTTTTTCATAGATATGTAAATATGTATTTGAAACTTTCTATTCGAAAAAAATCTTGTTATACCCCTTCACTAATTACTTATGTTAGAAAATAAATGATCTTCATGTTTGGATTAGTGGAATAAAAATCATTGGAAGTTGACTCTTATTCAAGTAGGATTCTGTTGGAGTTGGTGTTCTAGAAAAACATTCATTACATTGGATTTATTGTATATTACAATAAATTATATTAATTAAGTATATTATCATATATTATTTATTATTCTTCATTTATTTAATGTAATAATTTTCTATAGTACCTATGACATTAAAATGGAACAACAGTTCCCCAATAAGATGTAAACCTCAAAATTTCCTTATGATATCCCAAAAAAATGTTCTACAATACAATAACATTCTATGATGGGGAATATAATATGATGAATGATAGGATAATGTACCTGTATGTTGATGATATTTCATCTCTTTATGTTCATACTTGGTTATCCCCATGATGAGATATTATGCGAGTAAACTCACTTGTAAGAATTATACATGTTTCTGTGCCATAAAATATTCATATCTGTGGGTGTGTCTAACCATCCTTATACTTTACAATTAATATTATTTCATTTGATGACTCATTCAATTAGATTCATGGAAGAAATATTTGACAACATATGTTCTCAAGAAGTACAATATATTGAGTGAGTTTGAAATAACAAATTATTAATGAATAATTTGAGGTATTATTTCCCATAATATAGTTATCGATATTGATATACCAACACTTTTATTGAAAAAGAATTGTGGCATAAAATTTCATGACCATTGGGTATTTATGATTTTATTTGAAATAATAAATGAGACATGTATCAAGCATATATATTTATGGCATAAGTGTCAAACATTGTTGATGAGATATCTTTACAAAGATATTATATTACCCTACAAGAATTCAGGTGTGGTTGTGGATTTTGTATCCCTGACATATTTATCATTGGTGAATTGAACCATTTCTATACAGTAATCATGGACTTTAGGCAAGATTTCCAAATTCCACTGAGAAATATATAGAGTGTCATATAGTCCACCTTTTTGTTGATCCCATTTAAATTATATTTCAATAAAATGATTTTAATAAATATTATTCTCAAGATTGAGGAATAATTTTATTTCGAATTTATGATTAGATTACTTAAATAAATATTTATTCCCAATATAATGTTTAATTATATTTAATATAGAATATTTTTTTTCAATATTTATAAGATAATTATTCTCTAGACTAAGAATATAATAATTAATTTAGGAATATATATTTATTTAAATATTTTTTAAATAATCTATAAATCCCATTGTTGACAAGAAGACATAGATTATGTCTATCTGTAAATATTAATATATATGCTGGTAAAATAATATCAATCTTTTCACTAGTTATTGTACGCTATTGAATAAAAATAATAATTTAATTTTAATACATAATATTGGGTTAAATATTGGTTTAAAATTTTCTTAACTGAATGATTCCAATTACTTAAATTACAATCTTTAACATGAGGTCTATAAATTGATAGCTAATTCATACTATTAGTGGTTAACCATGATTTCTTGTGTGTAATATACGACTCCAAAAAATCCTCCTTTTCCATTTCAAATCATCTAAATAACTAGAATAGTAAGGGTATTTATTCAAGAACAAAAGAATGTGAAAAGATAAATATGAACAACCAAATATGTTCAATCAACTGTGCTTGCTCATTATGATTCATTTGAATTGTTCTACATTCATAAGACCATGTGTGGATCACTTCATGAGGGGTTATACACTTGTCTCTTATATGTGCTGTGAATGAATAATAAAAGGTTTTTAGGATGATAAATATCAAATATGAAAAGAATCTCATGAATAAGGTAATATTTATTTAATTTAATTCAATTAATTATAAATTTAATTTAAAAATATATCTTCATTGTTCTAGTGAATTTTCATTTTTCTATATGGTTGGAAAACTATTTTTGTCCTGATGTTCATGTATTATACAATATGTCAATAATCCATCAATTATGAAAATATTTTAGTTGGGATCGTCATAGATAAGTGATTCCACTATGCTTATAACCAATAGAATACACAAGAGATGCAAATATGATTTCAAAATATACTTGTTTGAAGTAACTAATGGTAGTTTATTACAAAAACTATGGTTTTTATAATATAGTGTCTGAACAAAATAATCAAATAAATTTTTTTATCTTATTGTTAGGACCACGCTAATGATGGAGATTTTTTGTATTCAAGTGTTGTATTTTGTTGTCATTGTTTTTTATGAAAAATGTAAATAACTTCACCTTTTTGGGAAACAATTTTTTTTGGGTTTTTTTGAAAATAATTGTACAATAGTTTTTAGAAATTTTGTCCTCATGATGATAAGGAAATAAAGAACCCAAAATGAATTGAATGTTTTGATACTTCCAATTGTTAATTGTGATAATGGTTTTAGGTTTTGGAGTTCTCACAAATCATAAGTATATGGTAATACATATGATGCAATCATTTGAAAAGAAATAGGAAATAAAAATTGGTGGTGACTATTGAAAAGCTGTTAATGGTGGTGACTATAGAAAAGCTGTGAATATTGGTGACTGTTTTAAATGTTGTGAATCATGGAGAATATTGAAAGGATGTGAATAATGGTGACTATTGAAGAGATGTGAATGGTGATTAATATTGGAAGGGAATTAATGGTGATGACTATTTCAAAGATGCTAATGGTTATGATAATGGAATAGTTATGATGATGAATGAAGAGATGATTCTTCTAATGACGACATAGTAATGACTTTTTTTTGAATGGGACTCAAAGTTGGGCTGATGGAATAGTCATGCTGATAAAATAGTCATGATTATGAATGAATTGATTATGAATTTCATTCTGATATGGAAATGACTTTGTTTTGCATCGGAATCAGATTCATTCCGATATAATAGTAATTCCAATGGAAATAGTTGTGCTGATAGAATGAGTCCTGCTGTTGGAAAAGTAATGGTCACACATAATGAAAAGTAAGAGCCATTTCGATGGAAATAGTTGTGCCTATGGAAAGAGTCATACCGATGGAAGAGTAATTGTCATGTAGATTAAAATTAATAGACTTTCCAATGGTAATAGTCATTCCTTGGAAATAGTCATGCTGTTGGGTGAGGAAAGAGTCGGGCCAATGGAAAAGCGGAAAGAGTCGTGCCGATGGAAAGAGAAAGTGAAATAAAAGAGATGGTGCCGACTAATGGCAATCATACCCAAAATCAATCATACTGAATAATCATACCCATGTTTCTATCTTTCTAATAGAAAAATTATTTTGGGCTTCTTTAATAATCAATGAGTATAATGATACAAATTAATGATAAGATTATTGAGATGAAGTTTGGAGAATATTTGAATTTCTTTGAGAAACATTGATGAAGTCAATATGTATCACATAATTTCTGGGGGAAATTCAAATTTTGGAATATTTTGAGTGAGTGGGATACATATTTAGATACACACCAATTTTCACCTACAAAAGGAGAAAGTAATTTGTACTTTTTTACACTTGTATTATTCACAATAGAAGAGAGAGAATATCTAGGTTTTTAGAGATAGGATGAGATATATTATACTTGGGAATTGAAGTGGTTTCTATTATACTCTATTTTATTTTATTGAATGAAAGTTGAACCCGGAATAATTCTATTAGGTAGGTTCAGACTCTGAATAATCGACTATATTTTATTACATTGTCCATGAGGTTCTTACCTTTCATCTGGCAAAGGAAAAAAAGAATTATTTTACAATTTATTACATTTAGTGAATTGAAAAAGAAGGGAAGGTAAAAAAAGATATTTCAAAACAACTATCTCATTCTATTTTACTAAGAGGGTGATGATGCACTAGTTGTATTGTATCATATTGCTACTGGAGTGAAAGAGTATATCCTACTCCTTATAATAGAATGATTGATTTATACTGGATTTTATGGTATTGGATCATTCCAAAACTATACCAAGGAAATAGATATTAATATTGAATAGTGAACCTTGTAAAGCTTTGTGTTTTTAGGATATGTGTTGATATGTTTCTATTAGGGAATTGATATATTTAACAAGAGGTGACAATTGTCTGAATTGAAATCAAAATTATAAAAAAAGTAGAGTATAACTGATTCACCCCTACCCCTATCACTGATACATTACTCTGACTAGGAACATGTAATAGGTATCAGAGCGAGGTTCTCTTCTCTATTCCTTTCTAGTGGAGAATGTGATATTTGTGAATAGTAAAGGTATTCTATTATTTGTTTGATATAACTATCATATCAAGAATTAATGAATACTGCCATATCTTATGTCTATCAGTTCTAATGTTCTTGATGTTGCTACAATTTGGTTTCCTCCCATTGATGATTGTTCTCCAATTACACCTATTGACAAGGTGTTTTCTAAGATTAATGGAAGGTCCATGAATGCTATATTATCATCACTTTATGAAAGTGAACTCTTGAGAGTGAATTGTGTTGGAAATGCTTAATGTATATTGGATAAATTGAAAAATATATATGAAGGAAATAAAAAAGTGAAGAAGGTAATGTTAAAAATATGAAGATTGAAGTATGAATATTAGAAGATGGGTGAGCCTGAATCTATTGGATAATTATTTACTAGGGTTAATGAAATTGTTATTACCATCATATGTATTGGTGAAAATATGAATGATTATACAATGTTTAAAAAGATATTTAGAATCCTACCAGAACAATTCGATGAAAAATTTTCTTCCTAAGCTGATAGTGATCCTGAAACATTATCTCTTAATAATATACATATTAATCTAATCACTTATGCAATGAGAAGAGTTAATGATATGAAGAGAAAAATAATTGTATATAGAGATATGTATTTCAATGCTGTGAGGAAAGAAAATTCGAAGAAGATTATTATTGATGATGAATCGGGTGACTCTGAATATGAAAATGAGGTATGTAAAAATATCAGTGAAATATTATCCTTGCTTTATAACAATGGGAAAAGATGTACCGTGCAATTCAAAGGGAAACATCCCTTTAAATTATTTTAATGTGCCAATGTTGGTCACTTTGCGGATAATTGAAAATGATGAAATAATGAAGAGTATAGTGATATTGAAGAAATACAGCCAAGAAGATCATGGATGAAAATGGATAAAAAGGAAAAGAAAATAATTTCTTCAAATCAAAAAGAAGATGTTTCTTGTCTAAAGATGTTGAAGAAGAAGATACTGATTATAATTCTTGAAAATCCACTATGTATGGTAATAAAAATACAATTATTGCAACCATTAATAACGAAGAATTCATAAGCTGTAGTTCTGAAGAAGAATGAACATAGCATGAAATGAATATGAATGAAGATTTGAAATAATGTCATAGAAAGATCAGAAGACTTGGAAAAAAAATAAAAAGTTGAAAGATGAATGCTGAAACATCCATTAATTTTTTTCTGGTTAGAAAGAAAATCTGGTTATCAATATTTATGTTTTGAAAAGTCTTTAGAAGATGAAATTTAATATAATGTGAATTTGGAAGTGATGGTGAAGGAAAAAAATAGTTGTTACTTGTCTATAAAAAACACTATAAGGATGAAAAAAATTTCATAGTCTCCTAAACCCTATCACTGATGTTGGTGAATGTTCTCATAACGATAAAAATGAGAAGGTACAACAAAGGATACGATCAAAGGGTGATAAGAATAATGAAGTTGTTTATGCAAAGAAGAATGATAGAATTTCGGGATTCTTATGGAAAGCTAAATATGAGAATGTTTTGAAACTATATAAATTTTAGAATGTCTCAAATAATTATAAATTCATAAAACAGAATAAACTTTTATATAATAGAAAGGGTGGTGGCTTAAGAAATAATTTGGCTGAGAAACATATTCATGATCTTGATTTATGTAGAAGGTTCAGAGAAAAATAATCATTCAATGGGTATTGCTGGTACTGTGGTGGATTTGGGAACACAAAAAATATATTTTGGTTTAATCAACAACATTTCTATTTTCCCACAAGTAATTGAAAAATGATATTTATGGGAATCCAATATCCTCATGGAATTAAAAATAACAAGGTTGTCTTGAGAAAATCTGAAAATTATGAAGTGATGATTAAAAATAGGTTCCAATCCTTGGAATCTATTTTTGAAACATGTGATCTACCTGGAAACCTTTAAAAAGTACATCCTGTTTTTTTTAAAATCTCTACAAAATACTCTCAATTCCAAAATGATAAAGGCGAAGAATGAAAAGAATTAATAAACGATACTTGTTATTGAATCTTCTTTAAAAGCTATGAAAGAATAATGATCATGGATACTTTATAGTGGGTGTTCTTATCACATGACAACATACATTAATTTTTGAATGATGTGATAAATTAAAAAGAAGGAACAATGAAATTTTACAATGGTGAATCACTGAAAATCATAGGTATTTGGTCAGCCATTATTGGAAATGAAAAGATGAAATCTAAGAAAAAATTGTATGTTGATGGGCTGAGACACAACATACTATGTTTTTCACAATTGTGTGATGTGAAAAAAATTGTTATCATAAAGAAATATGGATTTTTTATAAAGAGTTATGAATATGGAATGATTATTAAGGGATGAAAATGTACAAAAGGAAATTTGATTCAGGTTTTGGACTCACAAAAATCTTTTCACCTGAGTATGGTGGAAGATAATTGGTTATGGAAAAAAGTATTTGAAATATGTGTCATATAAACATGTGCATGTTATTTAAAAGTGGAAGTGTTAAAGGCATTCCTGATATTCCAAGAAGAAGAAATAGGTGTTGCACTATATTCTAAAAAACAAAAAATTATAAGTGATCTGCATAAGAATGTTGATATTTGGCAGAACAACCCCAAGAGATGATCCCATATGATATATGTGGGACAATGAGAAAAAAAATAAACACCTAGAGATAAGCATATCATTACATTATTTAATTATTTTACACACATTAATTTTTATATATATATGAAACAAATATCAAGTATTTTGAAAATGTTTAATAGTTTTAGAAGAAACGATGAAAGGGAATGTGAGTATTCTATGAATATGTTTAGAACTAATAATGGTGGTTATACTAAAGTGATGAGTTTGAAGACTATATCAAGAATCATGTAATTTGGCATGAGTGAAACTCTCCATACACTCCACAAAAAATGGGTTTTTTGAAAGAAATAATAGAGGCCTGGTGGAAATAGGGAGAACCATGTTACATGAGCTTGTAAAGTCTCATTACATTTGGAGGAAAGCAATGAGTACAATTAATTATATTCATAATTATTGTTTTTATAGGCCTCAATTAGGAATGACTCGCTATGAATTGTTTTTTCAGAAAAACATCATGTTTGATGAAGTTTAGTATTTTTTGGAGTCATTGTATTATAAATAAGAATGAGGGATACTATGGTATGTTTGAGCAGAAATGTGAGGATAGAATATTTCTTGGCTATTATCAGGATGCAATATGGTATATATTCTTCAACAAAAAATCATAATAATTGTTGATTAATTTGATATAAAACTGACTGAATAGTATGAGAATGATAAACATCTTTAGGTGGACAATGTATTAAAGCAAGTTGAAGGAGATAATTTTGATAAGGATACAAAAGATTTTAATTCTAATAATTTTTGATAAATTGGAATCCACTATTTCCAGTGACGATGAAGAGAATTGAAAATCTTATTCAAGGTTGAGGAAACATGTAGATGCCCAAAATATAATTGGTGATCAACATCAGAAGGTTCAAACAAGAAGAAAAACCAATTCCATTACTCATAATTCGTTGTATTGAAAAGTGGAAATAAATGAATTAAAACAATCTTTTGAGTATCCAGAACTGGTTCAAGACATGAATGATTAATTTGATTAGATTGAAAATAATAATACATGGGAACTCATACCCATTCCTAGAAACAAAAATATCATTTGAACAAAATTTATTTTCCAGAACAAGCTGAATAAAAAAGTTGAAGTTAGAAGTAAAAAATAAGATTGGTCTACAATAGTTATTCACAGATTGTGGGTATTGATTTTGATGAAACCATTACTCCAGTTTCAATAGTTTAAATAATCAGATTATTCCTTGCTATTTATGAAGAACAAGGCTACAAAATCTTTCAAATTGATGTTAAATATGCATTCCTAAATGGTGATCTTGAAGAAGTGGTTAATATTGAAAAAACGGTTGGATTTATTATTTGAAAAGATGAAGGTTATGTGTGTAGATTTAAAAAGGAAATGTATGGACTAAAAAATCTCCAGGGGAAGTATATTTGAAATAGGATTTGTCCATAAGAAAGAAGAATTTTAAAAAAGGAAGAGTGTATCCAAATATTTACATAATAGAAAGTCAAGAACATTCCTTTATTGTAATAATTTATGTTGATTAAATTATCATTACTATGAATCATGAAGGATGTTGTGAATGATTTGCTGAAGAAATTAAGAATGTATTTGAAATGACCATGTTGGGTTAAATGAAACACTTTCTTGTGATACAAATACATAAAAAAAAGAATATTTTTTTCTCTCCCAATAAAAGTATGCAAAAGAAACCCTCAAGAGGTTTAGAATGTAAAATTTTAAACCTCTTTCCACACCCAATTCAGTGGTAACAAAGATGAGTAGAGATGGATAAGTAAAAGAAGATTATGAAAAAGTTTTTTAGAAGATGTTTGTATGTCTATTTTATTTGACTGCCTCAAGAGCCGAAATTGTCTATGATATTACCTTATCTGCAGGATATCACAGTCCTATAAAGGAATCCCATTTAATATCATGAAAAATAATTCTCCAGTATATTAAAGTCACAAATAACATTGAAATTAAATATGGTAGCTCAAATTATATTGAATTTCTGGGATATTCCGATGTAGATTTGGTAGGATATGTTGATGATAGAAGATCCACATCTAGTGGGGCATTCCTTCATGGAAAAAATTGTGTTATTTGGAATTCACAGAATCTAAATTTAGTTACTCTATATACAACTGAAGCTATGTATGTTACTGCTACTTAAGACACTACTCAATTTATATGGATGAAAACAAAACTGGAATAATTAATTACAGAAGTTAAGTTACCCTTGATTTTGGGTAGTGAAAATCAAAGTACAATCCATACCTCCAAGAATTATGTGAAACATTCTCATTTAGAACATAATGATGTCAAATATCATTTCATCAAAGATCATGTCGAAAATATTATATTCAATCTAGAGTATTTTTCCATATTAGAACAAGTTACTAATATTTTCAAAAAACTATTGTCAAATTAATCATTTTTAAAAATGAGGTTGAACATGGGTGTCCAACCACTTTCCCATCATGTTTGAGGTATGTTTATCAGACCCTCTCTCATCTTATCTTCGAATTGTTTTGTTTCATAAATCTAATACATAAAAGAGAGAGTTGTGGGTATGCCGTGAATTCAGAATTGTTTTGTGATAGAACTATTATAACTGTTTGTTGGAGTGGTTGTAGGAAAGAAATTGATTTAGTTTTAAAGAAGTTTTATGAAATGAAATGGGTTGTCCTGATAACTTTTTTGGATAGAATTAATTTTTTTATTAATGATTCCTGTTTCCAACAATTATTTAGCACACATAGGTTTTGAATTATTGATATTTAATCCATTTATTGATGTTATAAACATCAGTGGTTTATGAACCATGGTTGACAACAAAATTCCAAAGGGGGAGATTGTTAGGTTCATGATGGTTATTAAGATGTTTTGTATTCAACTATTGTATTTTGATGTCAAGGAATGTTTCTGAAGAAATGAAATCACTTCAAATTATTTTGGCAATAATTGTTTTGGGTTTTGGTTTGAAAAGAATCAGACTCATTTTTTTAGAATGATTGTCCTCACGATGAGAAGGAAAAAAGAAAATACAATTAATGAATCTTATGATACTTTCAAATTATAATTGTGATGATGATTTTCAGTTTTTTGATTCTCACAAATCAGAAGTATGTGTTATAAATTATGATGAAATCAGGATAAAATAATGAGGAAAGTAAAAGTAGTTGCGACTATTGAAAAACAATGAATGTTGGTGACTAATGAAAATATGTGAATGGTGGTGACTATTGAAAATCTATGAATAGCGGTGACTATTGAAAAGATATAAATATTAGTGACTATTGAAGAGATATGAATGGTTATGACTACTGTTATGATGTCAATGGTGATGACTATTGAAAATATGATAATGGTGATAAGGATTGAAATAGTCATGTCGATTGAATAATCATGTTGACTGAATTGTCATGTCGATGATGGTCGAGATGACTCTTTTCATGCCGATATAGTAATAACTTTGTTTTGTATCAGACTCAAAGTCAGACCGATGGATTGGTCATACAAATGAAATATTCATGCTAATAAAAGAAGAGATGATGCATGTAATGACAACATGGTACTGACTTGGTTTTATATCAAACTCAATGTTGTGCTAATGAAAAAGTAATGCCGATGGAATAGTCATTCTGATGGAAATAGTCTTGAAAATGGAAAGAGTCATTCCAATGTAAGAGTAATGGTCATGTAGATTGGAATGTAATAGTCATTCAGATGAAAATAGTTGTGCTGTAGGAAAGAGTCATTTTGATTGAAGGGTAATGGTCATGCAGATTGAAAAGTATTAGTCATGCCAATGGAAATAGTTTGGCCGATGAAAATAGTCATGCCGATGGAAGAGGAAAGAGTCGTGCTGATGGAAAAGGTAAAAGAATCATAATTATGGAAAAATAAATTTAATGGAAGGGGATGGTGCTTATTAAAGACCATCGTACCCGAAAACAATCATACGGAATAATCATAGCCTTGTTTCTGGCTTTGTAAAAGAAAAAATGTTTTCAAGTTCTGGAATACGTAAAGTGTATAGCGATACTAATGAAAGAGCCTAATATTGAGATGATGTTTGGGAAAGATTCGACAAACTATAAGAAACATTGAAGAAGAAAATATGTATCCCATTATTTCATATGAGAAATTAAAATTTGGGAAAATTTTGAGTGAGAGGGAAATTTTTTTGGATTCCCGCCATTTGTCACATATAAGAAGAGGTAAATTGTACATTCTGACACTTTTACTATTCATGATAGAAGAGGGAGATTCTCAATATTTTTAGAGAAATGAGGAGATCTATTGTACTTGTGAATTGAAGTGGTTCTGATTCTAATCTATTGCATTCTATTGAAAGAAATTTGGACTGAGGAGAATTGTATTAGAGAGAATCATACTTCACCTAATCAGACAGGTTTTAATACATAGTCCAAAGGTTTCTTAACTTTCTAATATGTAATGAAAAGAAGATTTTTTTACAATTGAATAAATTTGGTGAATTGAAATGAAGTTCAGGTAACATGATATGTTACAAAACAGATGTTTTATCATATTTTTCTAAGAGGGTTCTCAATAACAAGTTGTATTATTTCATAGTGTTACATGATTGAAAGGGTACATCATACTCGTAGTTATCGAATGATTGATTTCTAGATGATTTTATTTCATTGGACCATTTCCTAACCATACCAATGACGTAGCTATTCTTATTGAATAGTGAAACTCAAAAATATTTTTGTTTTTGTTCATGTGAATTGATGTGTTTCAGTCAAGGAATAGATATCTTTAACATAAGTTGAAGGTTGTTTCAATTGAAAAGGTACATAAAGGGAACCGAAGAGAGTGTCACTAATTCACCCCCTCCCCCTCTTAGTGATAGATTCCTTTGACAGGGCACTTTCACTTTTGATTCATCTCAATAAAGGATGTTACAACACAGTAAATGGACTCCATAACTGGTAAAAACTAGAATATTAGTTATTATTCCTCAAGGATCTAATCTAATATTTTATTAGTGAGAATTTTGAATAAAAAGAAATGTTGATGGTTTTATAAAAAAATATATAACTATATTATCATCCAAATGACTTACTCAAAACGATGGAAAAAATTAATTTTATACATATGCTACCATGACTAAGACAACATCAATTAGAATACTTCTCAACTTAGATTACATATATAATTTTTAAATTCATGAAGTAATTTATAGGAAAATATTTTAAATGTTGAATCAGATGAAGACATATAGATGAAACTACTAGAAGGATTCATAGTTCATTGAAAATAAATAAATATTTGAAATGTGTTACAATTGCTATATGGTAAAAAATGATCTTAATCTTGTGAAAATTAATGAATTATCTTTATCAAATTTATTTATTATTAACAACTCTGAAAAATGTATTTATAATAGGATATATAATTATAATGGTGTAGTTATTTTTTTACAAGTTGCTGACTGGATAATTTTGTTAAATGAAATGTTTCATGTAATTATGTCTACATAACTTTTATATAGAACATATGATATGAACTAATTTTGTGAAGCTAATAAAATTTTGGGTATAAAAATTTCATTTAATAAAAAATATGTTTTTCTATGTGAATTTTGTTATATTGAATAGTATATAAAGTGGATGAATTATTTATTATTAAACCTTTTCTACACTATAAGCATTTAGGAATATGATGCTACAAATTTCTGGGTAGATTTACTTCTCCATTTGAATATGAAAGTGTTATTGACTGTCTCATATATTGCATTTCATGAATAAGACATGATATTGAAAATTCTGTTGGAAATTAGAGATTGTATATAAGTGCACTATGTTATGCATAATGGAATGTATTGGAATGAATAATCAGGTACATTAAAGAAAATATGGATTACTATATATGTTATAGTGGAATCACAAGTGTGAAGGAAAGATATTCCAATAAAAACTCGATCACTAATATAGAGTATCACTATTCCATGAGTGGTTTGTTTTTTGTCACATAGAGGGGGATTAATCACAAGGGGATAAGAATTTGTATAATTGACTCCAAAATGGCTTTTGAGTTTGTTGTATTGACATCCATTACTGAAAATGGTATCTATCACTTTTATAATATCTTTCATTTTTTCCAATATAATTTTCTCTAGTTGATATGCATTACGATAGTCAAAAAATGCATGTCGGTGCATATAATTAAACATAAAATTGAAAAACGAGACACTTTTTTCATAGACATATTTATGTGAGGTAGTTGATGCAAGATGAATATATTGTAAAAAAATTTATTAATATATGCACTAATTCCATGTATACAATTTAATTAAATAATAAAAATGAATATAACCCATATATATATAACATTATATTCTACATTGATAAGAAAAGCAGTAAAAGGTAGTGCATAATTACTACCCTAACTCTCCCCCACCGCTACCCATGCCCTCGACATCCCGACCTCACGACCTCCTTACCTACCCTTAACAGAGCCAAGAATCAATAGTACATCGGGCCATGCCCGTCCCAAAAACTCACGTTGCCTCAATCTATCGACCGAGTCACCCAATCCTGATAGTTACATTGCCTTATTCATAGTACCTACCTGCTCTCATAAGTGTCAGACCAAAATATTCCTCCACATGTAATTTTAAAAAATATAAATCATGGCATAAACATTGAACAACTAGAAATTATATCAGGAATTTCACCAATTCATATTTCAAAGAATATCAAGCATGGAAATTTATTTATTATTAACATGGAATTATCACATCACAAAGCATACATGCAATTATGATGTTGAAATACCCTAAAAATGTGTCTATCAAAAGCCATGAAAAGTAGACTTGTCGTACCGGGCCAAGGACCAATTCTCCCTTACCATACTGGGTCAAGGGTCCATCTCACAATCAAGAACATCACACCAGAGGTGAGCCACCGAGGTGGAAATCATATAAAACGTAATCTCAGAAAAAGAAAACAAAAATTACCACCCACAGAAACTCGGTCCATCCATCGTACCTGGGGCTGCAGGCACCCAAGAACAAGCTAGTAACCCAGTTCCAGTAACAAAAACCTATCTCCAGTCTACCATATACCAAATAGGAAAACCAGAAAAAATAAAAAGAAGAAGTCTCAATCTCATCAATAGCCAGAAAAACACTGCTACCAAATCCATATCAAGAACTCCTCTGATACCACATTGTAACGACCCGGAACAGTCCAACCACACAAACAGTTCCAAACAGGTCGGTTGTTTTTACCTTAGGCCCACCTCCCCAAACACCAAAGGCTGATGACTAGTAGTGAGGGTCTGATATGTATAGTGGGGAGGCTATACCCTGTCGGAGGATCATAATAATGGTACTGGTCCTAGTATAACAGTAATGATGCAGCGAAATGAAAGACTCAAAAGACTCAAAACAGACCCACAGAGCGGAAGCATAACATATATAGATAAACAGTGGAAGTAGTAGATATAAAAAAGAGAAGTGGAAAGTAAACACAACAACATTCTAATCACTTGTAACTACTAAAAAAACCAAACATGAATCCATATAAAGTCACTAAATAAAGAGTCCCCCATGGATAACCCACAGTAGCTACAAACAGGTAAGCATGCCGATACAAGTAAAGAAATAAAAACAAAGTAAACCCCAGCTAGGAATGACCTCATGTTCCATACCATCTCTAGGAAACAACTAACACAACTCAACTCCTGAAGCTGGCCTCTTTCCTACACGTAAATCCATAATGTCTGAATGTGTCCTGAAGAGCCCGTGCAGGGTGTGAGACAAATATCAATAGGATACCACCCAACGGTGTGTACCAAATATATCTATTTAAGTAGTCATGCATTTACAAGGAAATCAGTAAACATTAAAATACACAATTAAACACAAACTCCACTGGAGCTCAACAGCCACCATGGAGGGTCACCTGCTTTGGACAATGCCAGAATCTCTGTCGTGTAACCCAACACCATGTGCCCCCAAACACCACATGTCTCAAGTACCGACTTCCCGAAGGCACGTCCATGAATAGTAACCTGGAACCTTGTGCCTCTTGAGTCCTCTTGCATCAATTACTGATGTCTTGTAGGCATGCCAAAAAATAGTAACCCGACACCATGTGCCCCTGACACCTTGTTTCTCAAGTACCGATGTCCTGAAGGCACGACCATCCCCTGAAGGCTCCTCACCTCCCACAAGGCTTTCTAAAACAAGAACCCCCAACCAAAATACCTAACCGAAACTATGGGGGCCTCTACCCACATGAGTGATCAAAACCACCTCATCAAAAAGTATCTCTGTGTGCACACTACTTAAAGTCCTGGGTGAGTGGTAGTCACCAAAATAGTACTTAAGAAACCTACACATCTGACACCTCGTGTCCCTACGACCATGTCGCTCATGTCCGATGGCCTCGCCATCCATGTAACCTGGGCCATGCCCAACCTGACAGTCGTACTGCCTCAAGCTGATGTCCATGATGCCCAATCCCGTGGTCAAAACCACATAAAGTAACCTGGGCAATGCCCCAACCTGTGGTCAGCATCACTCAAGTGTAATCAGGCCAAGACCAACACAACCAAAAAAGGTCCAGAAGATGCAATTCAGCAATTTCATATATAGCATATTCAAAAAAAATTCATAAACATGAAAAACAAGCTAAAAAATTGAATTTCACTATACAAGGTGATGTCCCATACCAACACTGAGGTCTTAAATGCCTCTAGCAATTTATATCAGTCTTAAATAAATTAAACTCTACAGTTTAACACATTAATATTTCAATTAAAACCATTTTGGTATTCCCTGGCCAAAATGCCCCGACGAGCAATGACCCCTCACCCAGCCCGCTCATGCAACTTGTAATAGGGCATACCCAAAGGCATCCCATGGGTCCAATAAGTAATTCAATTTGAAATAAGAGATAAAACAGGTCCCTCTCAAAATACCCGAAAACGCGCTGAAATTCGCGTCACCCAAAGAACTACAGAAACACAAAATGAAGTATGCACCACCTACCTAAGACTCATATGATTCTACTCCTCCGGTAACAGCCGCCAATTCAGTCTAAAACAAGGTATATCTATAAAATATTGAAAAACTCGCAAACCCCTATAACTCGTTCTAGAACAAAAATAAAAAAAATGGCCAAAGGGGAATCGAGGCCTTACCGAGGGGGTTCCAACACATCCAACCATGATCGAATCCGAATTTGGATGAAGAATCGGGGGAGGATTGAAGTCCCAGCCGGCTTGGTTCATGAAACTAGGCGAAATATTGAGGTTCTGCCTCAATACGAGGCTACTACCCGTTTTAACGAAAACAATTAAAGTACATGACATGTACTTCATGACTACACGCCGTGTATATATCATTTAACTATTCATTTGGCAGCTGGGTTTCCGCTGACCTGCGGACATGAGTACATGGCGTGTACTGATGGGTACACGATGTGTACTTGGTTCCTCTTCTCTCCCTCGTTGACTTACCCACATGCCATGTATATCCCACATACACACATAGACTACACGACATGTCCAAGGGGAACACGGCTTGTACGTGGTTCTACCCTACCAATAGGCCTACACACTAGGTATGGCCACAACACGGTCAGGGTTACATGGCGTGTTTAAAACTACACACCGCTTTGGAAGAAACTTCTACACAGTCAACACACGTTATGTACTTGGCGAGCACACGGCCGGTCACTCACTTAATATATACACGGCGTGTACTTAATTTACATGGTGTGTAATCTAGAAATATCAAGAAACATCCCATTTTGTTCCGTTTCCTTAAAAACCAGTCAAAACTTCAAATAGGGTCGGAATTTTGACCTGTATTAAAAACCTGAGTTCTGACAATCCAAGATCATTAAATCAGTCTATTATTGGTTATATCTCTAAATGGAAAGATGTTTTGAGAATATATATATGTGGAAAGGGTGTGTTTGATCTTGAGATAGACTCTGGAAAGATCCTAAAATTAAATGATGTTTTTATGTAATCAATTCTCATTAAAATCTATTTTCTAATTTCTTTTTAAACATTAATTGTTTTAAGCTTATGTTTTAAGGAAAATAACTATTTCTTCTTTATGGTTGTGACATTTTTAAAAATGGTCACTTATACATTGGATTTTTTATATTAAATATAAATTTTATTTCTATTTACTTTCTATAGTCTTTTGATTTATGCCATAATATTTTAGTTACCTAAATTTTAAGAAAATTTATTCCATGTCAAAAATGGAATTATTACCTATAATGAATTTTAGTTATCATTAATGTTTGGCTTTAGTATAATCTAAAATAATTAGGAAACTATTTATTACTATAGAAAGGAAGAGTAATTTTCGTATTAATACATAAATATGTAATTGGTGTTTATGGTATATCCATTATATCTAATAAAAAGTACATTGCTACTTTTATTGATGATTATTTTTCCTTTTTCTTTTGGATCATTAAAATTATAAATTTGTTGTTATAATGAAATTTAGTAACTATAAAAATTGGTTTGATAACTAATGTATGCCTAAAATTAATTCCGAAAAACTTTATATGGGGAGAATATTATAATTCATTTTTGTTCGAATTCCCATGTGTCAGGAATTATGTGAAATATTTATATAAAAATTAAAAAAATGTTTTAGTAGTGAGAATGAATGGAAAATAATGGATATGACTAATTTTATAATTTCTATCTCAAGAATATTATGTAGATTTTGGGGGGACTAATTTTCTATATCATGTCATATTATAAATATGGTTCCAAAAAAAGGCCAAGATCCCATATAGATTATGGAATTATAGGAGAAGAAATAAATTAATGTTTACCTAATTTCTTAAAAAAGTGAAAATTGGAAAATATTTTTCTAATAAAAGAGTACCTAATGATTGTATGGACATGAAGTTCACAAATATAAATGAATTAAGGTAACCAAGACGTATGGATATGATTTCTATGTTTTATTATTATAATGAATTAATGATAATATTTTTACACACACTTTGGTCATTCATAGTATACTTTTTGATCTAAAAATATTCAATGATATCAGGTCATCTTTTGAGATATCCCATTTTTAAGGAAATTATAAATGATGAAAAAGATTCTATAACTGAAAATAGACATATATAGTTGTTTTTATATTTCATTGGTAAAAAATGATATGTTTTAGTGGGTATTTAGAAGAAATAAATTTTTCTATGCTAAAATTGAAAAATATAGATCTAGATTGGTATTTTTGGTATTCACTCAAAATTAATTAATATATTATTTTGATACATATGTTCCCATAATAAGAAATGATTCAATGAGATCCCTTATTAACATAGATTCTATATATATGTTGATAATTCGAGTAATGGATATTGAAATATAATTAATAAATGGGGAATTATATAATCAAATATATATGAAACAACGAGACAAATTCGTAGTCCTAGAAATGAAAGTAAGGATGGTAAATTGGCGGAGTTCTTATATGGTATAAAATAATCTCCATAACCATTGAATGATAAATTTAATAAAGTAATGTTATCAAATTTAATTATAGTTAATTGTGTTGGTAAATGTGGGTACAACAGGATCCACAGTAACTATGGTGTGGTTATTTGTTTATATGACGATGAATTGCTAATTTTTAACAGAAATGAATATTATAAATGTGGATACGTCTATTTTATATAGAAACTTTAATATGAAGTACATATTGGTTGAAAATGTCATTCTAGGAATCAAAATTAATTGGAATTAGAATTTATTAGTATTTTATCAATGCCATTATATTTGAAAGGCCCTAAAAAAGGATGGGAAATTTGATTGTTCATCAGTTTCAGCTCTATGTGGGACTAATATTATGATAAAAGAATCATGCTAGGAAATTTTGGAAACTGGAATATACAAGGTTTCTCTTCTATTCCCTGAAAAGATAAAGTACAAATATTGAATATGTCATTGGAAAGTTAAACACGTATAAATGTATTCTATGTTATAAATAATGTGATATAGATAAAATAATAATCATGCATCTTATAGGTAATATGGATTATTGAATGTCTTATTTTTGTATCCCTTAGGTGTTGAAAGTTTTTTTGATGCAATGTAGACTATTATTTTGGAGGACCACTCTTCAATTAGTATATGGGTTTTTATACTTGAAGGTGGAGTGTGTAATGACCCAAAATTTTTTCAATGAATTTTTATTCCTATAAACATTTTATATTGTATTAAACCCACACATATCACATATAACCCAAAAAATCATTATTCTCTTATGTGAAGGAGGGAATAAGTGGAATTTATATAAAGTTAATAACATATTATGATATAATTGTATCATAAACATTTGAATAATAACATGAAAATTAGGAATAATAATAAATCTAATATAATTGTATCCTTACCAATTAATGTATCAATAAAATTTATGTATCATATAAATCATAATATAATTTATATATATAATAGTCATAGTAAATAAATTTTTCAAAAATTATGAATTATGTGTTTGTAATTTTGTAAAACTTAATTATTTATATACAATTTTTTAATTAAGATAATGATTTAAAATAATGATTATATTTATATTATGTATTCACATTAAATTTTTATGCATTATTATAGTTTTAAAATAACAATATGATACATTAATTAATTTTTCAAAGTGTCAAAAAAACTATTATAGTATTAAAATCAATATTTTTTTAATAAATGATTATTTTTATTACACATTAAATTTATCATATTTAGAAAATTATTTTCCTAAAATGGAGTCCTTTTTTAAATCTACATATAAAAAATTTGTTAGAGTGATTTTTGGGAATTTTTCTTTAATGGTTTAATTTTTTATGAACAGTGAAATATTGTAATTTATGAACTATGGTAAATACATGAATTTTTGAATCATGACCGATGTGTGGATGATTTAAGAGATGGATTGAAGTAATGATGTAGATTTTCAATTACAAGTGGGGAGAATTGTTTGTTTGAAAAATTTTGTTTTTAACCTTAAGGAAAACTATGTTTAACAATGTTAAATAAGATAAATTCAGAATACCTATTTTTGTTCTACAAGAATGATAGGTTTTGGAAGTATGGTTCTAGAAAAGAAAATAATGAAAAGATTACATTAAATATAATCTACCTTAAAGAAAATATAATCTTACTTATCTGAGTATAAAAATTTACACGAAAGTGTAATAAGGTTATACTTTAATCCTTTATCAACATATAACAAAAATATACATGTCACAGAACACGTAACAAGTATGAAATCATTGAACCTAAGGAGTAGATTATCCAACAACCTTGGATAAATGTCCCATGAATTATAATTTCAAAAAATTCTGTTTTATCCACACAAGGGTAAAGACTCTATAGGAATATCAGAATTTCTCTTTCTATCCTCTCAAGTCCTCGAACTTTAAGGTAGTCAGCACCTATGTCTTTATATCCTAGAAAGGCCTTGATTAATCACTTCAATAATCACAATTGCATGAAGCAGTCTAAAAAGATGTTCAAATCTGCAAAAAGCATGAGAGTCTCTCTTTCTAGAAATCACTTAAATAGCATGCAATCTTAAGAGTTATGGTACATGTATGATCCTGTTCAAATGAGCGTATATTTATAGGAACTTCTCTAAGGGTTGTCTACCTCATCCAACATACATATTTTTCCTCGGATCTCATAGGTATATGTACATGTGTCACTCAAACAATCTGTTTATTAGAATCAAATTATACGATATAGTTTCATAACAATAACATGTGTAATCCAAATTAAGTTTCTAAACCAAATCTATTTTTACAGTCTATGAAAAAATGATCAGTGTCAAACTAAATAAACATTCAGAGAATATAAATCATGAATATTCATATTCTATTTTTCAATGAATTTATAATCAGAATTCTATATTTTTAGAGTCGGAATTCCAATGAATTTGGAATCTGAACACTAAAGAATTCGGTTTTTGAATTCTACGTAATTCGGTGTCTGAATTCAGTGGAATTAAGAGTCTAAAATATGGGGAATTCAGAGTCTGAATTCTATGTAATTCACATTCAAGAATTATGAGGAATTCAAAGTGTAAATTTTGAGGAATTTCGAGTCTTGATTCTATGGAATTTGGAGCTAGAATTATAAAGAATTCAGAGTCCAAATTCTAGGGAAATTTGAGTACGAATTCTGAGGAATTCAGAGTCCAAAATCTAAGGATTTATGATTCTAAATTATGATGAATTGGGAGTCCAAATTTATAAGAAGTTGGAGTCTGAAAAAAGAATACTTTATATGTATATATTTCTAGTATTATTGAGATTTTATTTATGAAACATAATTTTTCCTTAGTAATATAATGATTTGGATTAATAGAGGCAATAAAATGAACAATGAAAACATAGGTAAAGATAAAATTTCCATAGAGAAGGGAAATTTTCCTTAGGGAATGGAAATTCTTCTTAGAGAATGGAAATTTTCCTTATGAGAATAATCCATAGGAAAAATAAATTTTTCTTTAAGATAAAGTGTTTTTGATTTTCAAAACATAGAGGAATGGAAAAGTCATATGGAAACCTTATTGACTCAACAATCTCCCCCTTTTAGAAAGAAAAAACATCCTTACGAAAAAGAATATATGGACATGGAATTTTTTTTTATGAACCAAAATAAAAACATACCTCCCTTTACTTATAGATCATGGTGAATATGACTAACTCCCCCTTAGATTTTAAAATCCCTAAGGATCCTATTCTTGACTTCCTTAATTAGATTTTTCTTTTTCTTGTATAAGGAAATATTCGATGATAAAAATTCTCTTTAGATAGACTCCCCCTTACATAGGTAATTCACATCCTTACTTACTATTATGTTTATCATTCCATTCTCCGGCTTTTTTATTTTAAAAAATGAATAATGAGAATGGAAAAAAATATTTTACCTGAAATATTAGAGCTCTACAACACAATATATAAATAACAACCAAAATTTATTGATGATTTAAAGAATTTATACAAGTTTGGAAGTATAACAAAATATTAGATTGGGGGAAATTATCCTCATTTTTTCCATTAGAATTAACTTCTTCGTGATGGTTTTCATATTCTTAAGCACCTTCTAATATTTTTCAAAGCGCTTGAGTAGCTGATCTAGATCTTCATTTATCTTTTCCAAGGATTTTATCTTTTCTTCCAAACCCTTAATAATTTATGATTGTTCTTTCTGAAGTTATTCTTTCTTACCACGTATTTCTTCAAACTCAATTCTATGATCCCTTTACCCTTTCCAATTTAAAGCAACTGAATTATGCTTCCCATTCAGATCTTTGAAATCTCGCATCCTATTTGTTTGCTCGAGACATAGATTCCCATCTATACAATTTGTGAGATCTTTGAGCATTCCATCAATGAGGTCAAAATCATCCATCACATGCTCTTAAAATTAATCAAGGATACTCATCTCATTGATTGTATTTCTTCTCCACATGGTGATTTACTTGCATGAACTCTTTTGATCTTCATAACCAATGAAGAAATATTTTGAAATCGGCCTCAAACCACACAAACATATCCATAAGTATGGAAACTGATTATGATTTCTGATTAATCATGTGCTGAAGCATCATGCACCTAGAGTCTTAACATGGAAATAAAGTAATGGTATCAACCAAATTATTCAAATATTGGACTACAAAATCATGTCTAGGAGATGATGATTCTAAATCAGATTGTTTTTTCATAAAGATTATTTCTCTATCTCTTTATATTTTCTCCTTTATGATCACCAGCCTCTTTCTTTCCTGCTATGTCTTTCCTTGGTGTATCATGCAACACCTATTTTACCTTAACATCACTAATAATTTTTTCAGTAGCCTTTAGTGATTCATGTTTACTTTTTTATATTTGAACTATTTTATCAATATCATGATTTTTCTTCTCATCATCCTCCACATGATCCTCTGATTGAACGACGCCATGATTACAAGTCCATTCTTCATATGTTTTATTAAATTCTTCATTAACCTCTTCTTATTTTCTTGCGGTAACCTATTTTGATGATTTGGCTTCAAATGTTTGGATTGATAGTTTCTTAGAAGGACTCTCCTTCTCATGATATTGGTCATCTTGTCTAATCATATCATTGGTATCAACACTTCCATCTGATTATTATTCTTCCACTTCCTCTTCATGCTCAATTTATTTCTTCTTCACCAGGATTCAGAATAACTATTTTCTTTCCTAGAGTCTAGGTGGGTACTAGTTCATTGAGAAACGTTTCTGGTACCAAAATCAATTTCAAATATTTCTTATCATTCTTCATAAGAGACTGAGAGATCTCATCTTCCGACATCTTCTCCTTTAGATTCTTTTCTTTTTCTTTCTTCTAAATATTCTCAACAGCCTTTAACTTCAAAGATTTTGGCTCAGCAGGGTATAATCCAATACTAGTCTCTCCTTCCTTCTTATTCTTCATATATTCTCTCCACTTGTCAAACACTTTATCCAGATATGCATTTTTATTCTTTTATTTTGGGGGTGCGGATTCAGTTTCATGACCAACAAGAGTGTTTTGTTTCACTTATTGTTCCTTCACCTTTCTATTCATCCCACCTTTCATGAAAGTCTCATCCACATCTTATTTCATTGATAATGTCTTTATTTGTGATTTAAAAAAGTCATAGAATTATCCAGATTCACTAGAGAAACCAACATTCATTCTTCTCAGTGTATCATCACTCAACAACATCACTTTGAAATTCCATGGAATAAAACTAAAGAGATTTTCAATGATTATAGAAAAAGAATAATAATCATGGAGATAATACAAGATATATGATTTTTTTCAATTTGAGAGTCCCATTCTTTATATTCATGATTGTAAGTAGGTCATACTTCACCAGATTATCCTTTTTGAGATTCAACTAAAATTATAAAGTATAAATTTCACTCTTCATTAGGGTATCCTTATAACATTTTCACTGAATGAGAATTAATTGAACCCCTGAATCAAGAATCTAAAAATTTATAGAAATATGAACAATATTTGGAGTCTCCATTTCATTTAGACCAAGCCACTCAAATGCTTTCTCTTTATCAAAAAAACATGATACATCTGGTACCTTATGGGTAGATAATTCTGCATCACCCTCATACAGAATTATAATTAGGTTCAGAACCTTATAATAGGAAAGAATATAGGTATTTATATTGCATTTAAACCAAAACATATCTCTCCCTCCTTCAATGAAGAAACTTATAGACTCATATAATTTTATCAGCCACTCCAAATAAACATGATGTTGTGCCTTTTGTTTGGATATACATATGATTTCCTGACCATTCAATTTGATGTTTTTTGAGATAACAGAAGCATACTTAGCATCAAATTTCAGATCTACTAACTTTTCCTTGAATATATTCAAATCAGATATTTATTTTACTGATGACATTTGTTTTTGAGGAGAATCTTGCAATGACATTTGGATTTGAGGAAAACCAAACGATTCAAAATAGGAATTATGTAGAGGAGTAGATACTTTACACTCCAATGCTTTAGAAACTGATGTGGGACAACCATCGGGTGGCCTTTATATTGGCATTTAAGGCAACAGTTCATCTTCCCATAATGATCCAATGATGCAAAGATGCTTGTTCAGATCTGATAGTTGAGATGATATCTGAAAAAAGATTTTTATAGTTTTCCTTAATTTGAGTTTTTTTTTAAAATATTCAGATTTAAGGAAATGTGAAACCAAAATTTTTATTAACTAAGATGAAAATACGATCATGTAAAAAAATTGTTTTGAAAATTTATGCAAGGAAACGTACCTTCCAAAATTATACGAAAATTATCAGTAATAATGAAAATTCTTCTTGGAGAACATTAGATTCTAGAATATTTTCTTAAGGAAAACTTTCAAAATATAAT